>CM060939.1:69189917-79189917 GCA_030765085.1 Allium cepa | reverse complement strand
ATTGTTTATTGATTTCTACAACCAAGACACAAAAGTCTTTTACTAAAATTTTCAACTTACAAAATCCAAATTTTAAATTTGAACTTCTTCATTTAAGAAATTCACATAATATAACTTTTCCAAAGCTGTGGACTTCCAAAAATCTCAAAAATCTTCTTCCTTAATTTATTAAGTTGGAATTATGCAAATTTTAATTCCAGATTATTGATTTGCTATTTAAAGTTTGAAAATACTTGCTAACTCGAAATTTGACAAGTCTATTGTCGTTCTTAAAGACATTAGGCATACGCTGGCCAGGCGCAGGTCTAAAAATCTCCAAGTACTAAATATACTTGCTTCAATTCCCAGTGAAAATACTTAAAAATCTTTTAAAAATGGATATGGAAAGCACATTCCCCCATGGATCACAGTTTACCCGGCGGTTCCGCTACTATCCCAGTAGAGTCGCTTGTAAACTATAGATTTCTCATCTCTTGAATTTCGCCATGGTTGTTGCATAGATCGCAGTTTACTCGGCGGTTGCGCCACTATCCCAGTGGAATCGCTTGTAAACTAAAGGCATCTCGCCCCACGAATTACGCTATACCATCAGAATCGCGGGCTTACATGGCGGTTACGCTACCATCCCAGTAGAGTCGCCTGTAACCCTAGGCATCACACCTCTCGACTTACGCTATTTCACATCATCTAGATCGCGGAATACCCGGCGGTTACGCTACTATCCCAGTAGAATCGCTCGTGGCCGTAGGCATCTCGCCCCTCGAATTTCGCTATGGTTTCTATGTTGCCTCGGGTTTGCCTCTATGTTGTCTCGGGTTTGCCTCTGTGTTGCCTCAATATGCCTTTGTGCTACTTTGTTGATCACTGAGTTGTTTCACTGCACTGTGCTGCTGTGTTGACTTCATTGTGTATTTTGTGCTTGTGTAACTTCATTTTGTTTTGTATATGTTTGTGTTGTTCAGTGTACTACTTGGGCTATTTTCTTCTGCCCCCAAAGATTGTTGCAGTGATTATCATTTGCAGTAATTTGTCTGACTCGTGCACGCGTGTCGGCGAGGCAGTGCACATATGTGCAAAGTACATGTGTGTACTGCAGCCACACTCAAAAGTTAAAGTGGTTAATATGAAAATCTATGATAGATTTTGAATTGATTCATGTGATCCATTTTATTCAGTTCATTACAAATTTATTTACTTGAGTTAAGATTAATCCTGACTCGAGTGTTTTTGTGTTTTGCAATTAACGCTCGGGTCAGACCGAGTATTTCTACAGCTTGAAGTTTTGCTCGCAGCGAAGTTAGAGAGAGGGGGATTTCAGCACCACTAAAGTTTTAGCTAAATTTTTTTTTTTTTCTCTTGTACTTAAATTTATAAATTGTTTCCGCTGTATAGATTTAAATGTAATTCAAATGTAATCTATTGTATAACTCTGATATTTGTTATAAAAGAGAAAAGTTTGTTTATAAAATATATTATTGTTCTGTGATTCTGTAGCTGATTCTGTTTAAATGTTATAAACTAAATAACAATCCGTCATTTTGAACGTTTCTAGTTGGTTTAATTACCGACTAGAGGCGGTCAAGGCGGCGGGTCGTTATAAAGTGGTATCAGAGCAAGTGTCTGTTATTATCAATATTAAAACAAAACCAAGTAGTGTCTGTTCTTGTCAAATTAAAAACAAAAACTTGGTACATCTGTTCTTATCAGTTTAATAAAACTGGGTAGCATCTATTTCTACCCACTAATAATCCAAGCAAATCGAGCAAATAACAGCAACTTGCAACAAAAATCCAACATGCAGTCACAAATCTGATCATATCAGTTTAAAATTAAATTAGCCGAGCCAAAGATAATCAAATCACCCCCAAAACATAGCATGCAACCAAATCATTCCATCCAAACAAATATAAAAACTTGCATGAAGATTAATCGTGAGGAGAAACTCACCTTATCTCGAATCGAAGGAAAGTCGAACTCCATCAACTCGAAGTAGCCAGAGAGAGAGCAACGAGAATCGATCGAGCAAGGCAACACAAAGACGAACGAAGCCCAAATTTTTCAGATCGAAGGAAGAGAGGAACAGGCCGCCATTTTTTTTTCTTCGGTTGTTTATTTTGTTTTAGATCTAGGTTTAGAAAATGAACGAATGAATAAAGGGGAGGGGTCGCGTTATCTTGCAGAGAAAAGAGGCGTAGCAGTGTACTAGAGATGTTGAAATATCTTTTATGTCGGCTGGGAGATAAAATATTTGTGTACCAAAGATTTTTCAAATCTTCTTTTTTTTTCACTTATATTTTAATAATTTGTTTCTTTTCACTTCAATTTCAATTTATTTTGTATATATTTTCTTTAGTAAATATATAAACATTTTAAAGTTTAACTATCAAAAATTTATTTATATTAACACGTTTTCCAATTAGATTTTTTCCTTGTATTTTGTATTGATAAAATTTATTCCTTTTTATTTTAGTTAAAGAAAAATGTTATTTAAAACTAACCACAAATTTATTTATTTACATAAATAATAATTCTTGTATCCAAATCATTTTCTTAAGTTATTAGTTCAAATTCTAAATACACATTCAATATTCAATTTCAAACTCCAAAATCAAATTCAAATTTTATTCAGATATTTAAAATTAATTAAATATTTTCAATTTTAAATTATTCAAAATTCAGGATCGTTACACTCATACTCCTCGATGGACAATTCTGCCTAAACCTGATAGAAGAAAAGAGAAAACCGAATTCATAGTTTGCTGAATAACGAAAACATAAAAAAATATGGTGATTCCTAATCAATGTTAATTATAATACCAATTATATAAAATTAAATAATGCCCCATCAATAATCTAAATGAAAAATTGGAAAATGATGCCTCAGATTCTTATTATAGAGATAAATTTGGTATGGGGAGGAGATTTCCTAACTCGAGTAGCAATTAACATATAAAATAATCTGAACTATATGATATTTTTAATTTAGCTGTTTTAGGTTGGTGGAATTGGAATATAAATCATTGATAAGCTATTAGGTAGCCATAGCAAATCCTAAGCGATGGTACAACAGATCCTAAGCTATGTTAATGGGTGTAGATGAGATGTAGCAGAGGAAATGTGATAGAAGAGGGGTGTAGGTGTATCAAATAAGACACTTTGGATAGTCTTTTCATATCCTGTAAACCTTTAAACATCAATGTTCTATCATTTAAACCCATTCATCCATTACCGTAGTTAGAGAGTAGATCACTTTTTATTAAACAAATCCAATAACCCTGCTTTATGTAGGAGCTGTGAAACCTTAAATTATGTAAGTGCATTAAACATACTATATTATCGAAATAAGTCTTGTGGGTGTTTCAAAAGAAAATTCTTCATATTATAATAGGAGGAACATTTAAGAGACATAGAATTAATACTTTGCATCTCATTTTAATATATATCTTCGGCCTTGTTAGTAATAAGATTTCATGTGCAAATATGATCAAGTTCATAAGCCACCACCCGAAATCGTATCATTTTGCAATGTCATCCAAGTGATAAAACCAAACAAAAGGAGAATACAAATAAAAAAAGTACAAAATATTCAAGTACTAAGGCATATAAAGTAACTAAAAATATATTCAAAATCATTTAAGTTCATATTACCTATAAAACTATATGTTCGAAGACAAAAAGTGCAGTTATAAACATACTATCGGTTTAGAATTACAATTCATGGTATCTCAAGTTCATCATTCTACAGTATATGCAAACCAACATGGTTTGTTAGGATTATAATGATGCACAATTTTGAAAATTTTCTGAAACAAATCAAATTACATTAAGATGATAAGTAAAATATCATTAGTACCAATTCATGGTATTTTACTCTCTTGTTGAATGACAAAGTGCAATATAGTTAAGTATAATAAAAAATATAGGTACCAAAATATCATAACTTGCTCTTAATTATATCTTCTTATCCAATACAACACATGATTTTAATTTGTATTAGATTTTCTTCAAAGATAAAGGTTAAAATTTGCTGACCATGTCATCAAGCATGTCCAAATAATATTAGTTGGACAAATAAGGAATGAATATTTCTTTTATTTGAAAAAAAAGGAAACATTGTTTTGTTATTTTAAATTATCATATATAACTTAGGTGGGGTGATATCATAACATACACCAGGTGAAATTTGATTGAGTTCATACATAATTTGTAACAACCCGCATATTTATCGAGTTTATATTTAAATATTTTATTTAAATATTAAATCGTTAATCGGATTTTGGTCCGAAAAGCTACTTTTTGCAAACGGTCAAATTAGGACTCGAGACCACTTCCATTGAGTTCAAAATGCCGTTTACAACTTTTTTAAGTATAAACTTCGATAGGTTTGGAGTTAGTGAAATTTCACTAACTTTTCCCCGCTTTGGACTTTGGGTTAGTTTAGCCTATTAAGCCCAAGTTCCAACCCTCTTCTCCTCACTCTTCATAAATTTCCTAACTAACTCAAGCTTGGGCATTAATGGTGAAAAGAATGGGAAATTAAAACTCCAAGCACAAATTCAATTGCAAATCCAACATTCAACTCCAAATTCAAGTAGAAGCTATTGGATTCAAGCTTTGGATTGCTTCTCCTTCCTTCTCTTTGCTTTCAAGCTTCATCTTTATAAATTTTAGTGCAAAGGTGAGATTTTTATCTCACAAATCTAGTCTATATCTATCTTGGACTGTTGGGAATGATTCCCTATCACTTTAGCATGCATATTTTCTTTTGGTTTGGATTGGATTGGCGAAAAACTCCATTTTTTAGCTGTTTGGTGAATTTCCTGAGCTTAGGTCGCTCTGCCTAGGTTAGGTCGCTCGGAATCATTAGCTCGCGTGCGTGGAAAAGTCACGGCCTGCATATTTTGTTCGCCTCGGATTTAGGTCGTAGGTCGTTGGACTTTAGGTCGTTCGGAGTTAGGTCGCTCGCGACCTAACCCTTAGGTCGCTCGCGTGTTATCGCGCTAGGTCGTTCTGGCCTTATTAGCTCGTATCGGAGTTAGGTCGTAGGTCGCATGGGCCTTAGGTCGTAGGTCGCATGTGAGTTAACCCCTAGGTCGTTCTGGCCACTTTTCGTGTGTTTGGGTTTAGGTCGTTGGACCTTTAGGTCGTTGACCCCCTTGAGTCGTTAACTAGTTAAGTCGCTCGCTACTTGACTCCATTAGGTCGCTCGTCACTGGATGCAGTTAGGTCGCTCGACTCCCTTACCCACTAGGTCGCGTACTTAGTTAGGTCGCGTGACCCCATAACTGTTAGGTCGTTAGACCGTTAACCCTATAGGTCGCTTGGCCTATTTGTTTAGGTCGTAGGTCGTTGGACCTTACCTCGATAGGTCGTTCCCACTTTTGGACGTGTGCACTCTAGGTCGCTAGACCGCCTCGCTTTAGGTCGCATGACCCAATACAGTTAGGTCGTTTGACCTTATGTTCTTTTAGGTCGCGTCCCCTTTAGGTCGCGCCTCTTTTAGGTCGCGTCTCCTTTAGGCCACGCCTCTTTTAGGTCGTTCGAATGCTAGGTCGCTCGGCCCTTATTCCCTTAGGTCGCTCGGTCTCGTTTATGACCATAGGTCGCTCACCCCCTCTTCCTTAAGTCGTGAGTCATCGTTAGGTCGCGAACACCTTTAGGTCGCTCGACCCTATTCCCCTTAGGTCGTTAGACCTCATTTTGTCTTCATTAGGTCGTACCGTTTTGGTCGGGGCGCTGCCCCGCACCCCGCCGGGGGCGCTGCCCCCTGGACCCCCGCGACCTGACCGGGCAGGTCGAACCCCGTAAGCGGTGGCGTTGCCCCCGCACCCCCACCTTGGGGGGTTGCCACCCCCCCTGGACCCCCCCTCCGTAGGGGATCTTATTTGAAAAGCATTCAACAGAACTTGCTGAACTGATTTCCTTGGATTTTTATCACATCTTCGAATGTGATCTTTGTGACTGGTTGTTTCTACAATTGCTTCTGTGTTTTGTCACTTTATAATATAAAGGTTTCAATACTAGTAGTAAATATCAAAACTCTTTTAACAAACAATTTCAACTCTATTTTTAATAACAAAGCTCTTTTTCCTAAACCGTTTTCCAATCTATTAGTATATACAAACCTTTACCTCACTCGGATGAGAAATCTAATTAAACGACTTAGTAAAACAAGTGGTATGAAACGCTTGTGTTCACTTCGTTGGTTAATTCTTGGACTTGTTCGATTGAACCTCTTGTGACAATTTTATTAGTGAATATTTACAGTTTGTTCGTAAATGTTTAAGTTAAGCAAGTGGTTATGGGACATGAAGCTAAACTTCTATATTTACTAGCTTAGTGTAATTGACACTTCTCGTTGATCATGACGATCATTCTGATGATTTAGACTAGCAACTGTGCGATGTCTCTTGTTGCGAGGTTAGACTAGACACCACTTGTGTGATTCCACTCACACATACTTATTTGCTTTTTGGTTAGTCTGGACCTCAATCTGTGTGATTCCATTCACACATGTGGGGTAGCTCCCCTTGGTCTTCGGACCGTCATGTGATAGGCCTCTTTCTCTTTTCTGTGATTTCTGGATTTCTTGTGTTGATTTCTGGAATTTATGTCATTGACTTGTTATGAGTACAAGTTTAGGGTATGATGCCCTCTTTGGATCTTTGAGAAGATTCTTGTGATATCGATTTATCTCTTATTGATTGATCTTCTATTGATCATCATTTGCATACTTATAGTAGTATGTCAGTATGGATATTTTATGTTTATGCCATATCTTTTATGTTATATCATGTCATCTGATATTTATAGCTAGACTGATCCGTTTATTATTTTCTTAAATAATACTCGGGTCAGACCGAGATGTTACAGGTGCTTCTGCTTGACTTCTTCCCAGGGATTCATCACTCTGACTTTTGGCTAACTGTTTAGATTAGCAGTTTTTGTTTTATACACTTGAGATATAGACTCATAGTTGTATTCTTTTGTATAGCACGTGTTGCTATTCTTTTGTATTATTGTGGATCTTACTGACCACTACTCTGATGTACACTTTCATGTGTTAGATATATATTCATATCTTCTTCCGCCCTTGTGATATGGATGTCTGTGACTGATTTGTGTTATGATTATTTCTATGTTTGTTTCCGAAGATTATTCATAGCCATCGTGTGATAAGCAATTACATGGATGGTCGCTCCTCAACAGCCTTATTCTCCGTGCTAGTTGACAGCACTACTCCGTAGTGTTCTTGGCTAGCGTGGGTATAGAGGTGGGGCGTCACATAATTGCTTTCCTGTTATTCATTTTATAATTTTCTATTTGACAGTAACCGGAATTCATCTATAGGTCATCGCAAACATTTGCTTTACGAAATTTTTTTTGATGGATTGTTTAGAACTTAATAGTTCATAATTTCAATATTGATCTTGAGAATACACAGTAATAACATAGATAACATTATGCAGCTAGTATCTTCCTATAAAATTTAGGTTCCAACCTCATAACCATTAATATTTTGACATCGTTAAATAAAAAAATACTAAATTGCAAATACTGTCAAAGGCCAAGTTGTCACTTTGCTAGCATAATGAAGCAAAGAACTGCAAGATAAGTTGAAAACATAATTTTGCTCAATTCTTGTTCAGTTTTGAACATGGTATTTTTTATGCATATAAAACAATACAGTCGGATAAAAAAATTAGTCATTTTACAATAAACTACATTAAGGTATTACTTGATTTTTATTGCTTAACCCAAAAAATTACAAACCAAGATTTGTGTTTGTTGTGAAAACATGTTGGTACAGGTTGTCATACTATGCAGATACCAATAAATGAAACCAAGTAAGTTTTAAATAAGTATATTGTTAGCATGAATTAAGTTTTCTACCATGAGTATATGATAGAATCTGGTTATATGTATGATTTGTTCCATAAAGCATACATCCATTAATGCTTTATCTAAGACACCAAGTTCATGATTCCCTATTTGTATGATTAGTGACACCATTTTCTATAGTACTTTTCGATTACAACTGAAGATTTAATTATCTTTTAAAAGTACTAAAGCATTGCATTATTATAGGAAAACTACAACTGAAGAAAGTTTATTTGCTACGCACATGGAGTGTGCCAATACACCCAAAAATATAGCTGAAATTAGCTCAACTACTGAATTATAATGAATCTGCAAATAATATGTGATCGAAATACTTTGAATAGGTAGAAAGATCAAAACTTTTTCTACCATATGTTGTGTTTGAATCAAATGGCTTTACATCCTCAACGTGTAAAAGTGATCGAAAAATATGCACATGCGTATTTATAAATAATCATGTCCATACCGGTTTAATTATTATTTCAAATCAATAATTATTTTTTAATTATATAAGTTTTGTTGTGAGCCTCACACGCGGATTGTCGCCATGCAAGCGCCTCATTTCAATTAACTCTCAAGGTATAAAAAAATTTAACAAATTATTCAACTCTATACGTGACTTTGCCTAATTAATTTTGTGTATCAAGTGCAAAAATATATATGCTGCTAGTTAAGTGACAAAAAAGTACTTTTTAATTATCAAAAATGCCTTTGAGTGGATTTAATTTAGAGATGGAAGTGGAAATTTCTGATGATGAAAAAGTAAAAACGGTGGATAGTAAGAATAAAAAAGAACCAAATACTAACAGAAACTACTTAATTTTAGGCAAATATGCCTTTTACACTAACCTCAGCACTTCGTAAAAGTAGCGTTATGTATTTTCTATTTCAGGACGAACAATAATATGTGCAACAGCATGCTTTTTTTCTTCTTCTAATGCAAAACAATTCAGTATAAATTTCGTATATCAATTTTAAACCATTTTAACGTTCCAAAGTAAAAATCAGTCATAAAATTCATAAAACAGTATAGTATGCAAGATAGCAAGTATTTACAGAGAAAATATCAAACCAAATAGTAAAAATAAAATATAATTTAATTTTGTGAGAAATATACAACATTTCCTTAGTTGTAACTTGAGTTATTACCTGATTAAAGCATGTGTCATATGGGCTCTAATTGAAACTGGAATCATCAAGGTCTCATTTTAGTTGGGATTCTTGGGAACGTTTTTGCAAACTTCTTAGCATAAAATGCAGTATTTCTTTTATTTCAAATAAAGACAAATATGTAAGATTGGTTTCAGTTACAGGTAAGCATTTATATATTTTTTAAAATCTAATGACTTCTCGTGTTATAGCGTTGAATATAACCATAACCTTTGTTGCATACATGCATACCAGCAATGGAGCAACTTCTACTGATGGATTTTCTAGGAAAAGTGTAAAAGAAGAAGAATAATATTTAAATTAAAAAAATGATCAAAGTAAAGTAGCGCTATGGAAAAAATTAAAACTTTAATTATGAAAAACTAAAGTAAAAAGAAAGCAGCTAAGTACAGGAAGGCTAAGCCGAAATGGAAGTCTGATCACAATCTCAAAATCAATTGACACATTATAAAATTTTGACCACTCAGTAAATGAATAAAAGTGCAATGAGATATGAGGATCCATATTAGGACATATGGTATAATAGACTTGTCTGTCAAGAGAAACATCGTAAAACTTCATCTCACACATCTTAAACCTAAAAAATAAATAAAATAATCGAAATATACCAAAATAAAAATGTAAGTCATATAAAACTGTATGTAATATCATATACCAAATTGTAAGCAGGTGCAACTGATAGGAAAAGAAATCATATAAATGAAGAAGATTTACCAAAATATTGAAAAGAATTTCAAAAATTCGGAAAGATGGATGGAAATCGCAATGCAAAATTACCTGAAAACCTAGCTAATGGTAGAATAAATCCGCTTAAACATGAAATCAAACGCCAAAAGCATTCGAATTATAGGAGATCTACCAATCGACAATCTAGAAGTGGATGGGAGAAGGGGCCGATAGAAGGCAAGGGCTTGTGAAGGGAAATGGGATGGATAAAAATACGTATAAATTCAGAGACGTTTCGTTTGGCCAAATTCAAGGGACTTTTGTGCTCTTGAAATCAAACTCACTAATCATAATATAGTACAGATTACAGTAAAAATTTACCCATACATGATAATTTTCCATTTTATTCCCCGCATTCTATTTCTCTCTACTCGAAATAAGCAAGTCAACAACAGAAAAAAATCTACTGATTAAAGAGTTCAAGACAGTGATCGGTAGGGAAGTTAGAGACTTCCATTATCATAAAGTGTTTACCATGACACCCTAATTATAAAATTGTCAATTTCAGGTTTCGCAAAATTTTCCAGAAATACAAAGAAAGAAAAACATATATATTTAAGGTATTGCCATTAACTTTAGGCTACAAAAACAAATATCAGGTGAAGTGATGAGATATGTATATGATGCTAAATTAAACAACGAAATGAAAATATCATTGAAAAAATACCTTGGTTTTTTTATTTCAATGTGGTTGTATATGTTATCTTTTAAAGATTAAAGAAACTAATAGATGACAAAAAATAAAGCAATTGGAAAGATTTAGGAAAAAAGAGCCAATTTATTGTATTTAATGTTAGGCTTCCATTGGGCATATAGATTATTTTCATAGTACCATTTACTGGTTTAATTACATCATGTTTTTTCCTTCCCTCGATAACTGGAAAAGTTTTTTTTACAATTTTGTACACTCATAATCCGGCAGCAAATCAATTACAAATTAAAAAAACAAAGTTGGTCAAAAATAAGAAATATAAAAGTATATGTCAGATACCAGGTTAAACTTTAATGCAAACAAAATATGATACATCATCTATGGTAACTTGGCTTGGACTATTTTAAACCCAATTTGAGCCTGATATACTACCCCATGTTTTATGCAAATTGAGTAAGTAAACTTGTGCTTTTCACTTAGAATTCCCTTAACATTCTCGTAACCATATGATTTTAAAAGTCATACCTACACATATCCTCCGAATTTTCAAAATTTTACGCATAATACATCAACTAAAAAATCATAAAAGGTTGCTAAGAATTTTTTTAAAAGGAAGAGGCATGCCTTGCAACCGAATAGTGAATCGTCGAAAGTTATTTATATGTCACATGAAGAGATACAAACCTAGTTGTACTAACCAACAAATAATTGGATACATTCAAAAAGAGAAATATTTGATAATTTGACCATCCTAAAATTACGATTAGTTATAGTTGAAGAGCTAAAAGATAGTCGATCAACACAATTTTCATTTCAACGGGAAATTAGTGAAAACATACCTGATAATAGTTCAAATTGATGTATTAACTTTGATGATATCCTCAATTGCTAAGAAAAAGAAGCCGAGTTTCATGATATAAGGACCGTATCTCTTTCAAATCTAAGGGTACATTGTACTTTTCTTCAACGGGCGAAGAAACTGGCAGATTGGCGAAGGTAGCCGATGAGGGGACTAAAGCTTAGAAATTAAGTCGAGGTTTGAAGAACCGAAATCGATAGTGTGTAAGACGTTCCGAAGAGGAAAAACGATTTAGGTATAGGTTGAACCATGAAAAGGGAGAGAGAATGGGTGGGATTTAGGTCAAACGATGCATTTTTTAAATACACCTGGAAGCACTTTTTGCTTCTGCACGAGGAGGCTTGAGAGTAGCAAAAAAAGAACTCAATATTAATAGAATAGCATAGATAATATAGATTTAGAGACCGTTCAGTTGCCAAAATACAAGAGGGCTTGTGTGCTCTCAAAATTGAACTAGGTATTCATATTATAGTATAGATATTCATTTCCTTTCATGCTAATAGTGTAGATTTTATTTTATGCAATTAGATTAGTTCTCTTTTCCATTAGCTTTCATTTTCCTCTTCTTGTTATTTTGTTTTTTTTCATGTTGCTTTCTACTTGTGTTGATATGATAACACAAAGGCTAATCCCTATAATTTAGGGGTAATGAAGCTCTCTTGAATCATGTAGATGCAACATTTTGATGTTATGTCTCTTTTGTGCTTAATGGAAAGTTGGATGTTTGTGTGATTTTGTGTTTAATATTGAGTTTGATAGCTTATGTTGTTCAAACCAAATGAACTATGCTTAGTCATATGAAACAATAATTATCTCTTCATCTACATATGATCATGGTAATGGAAGTGGATTTAGAATCAAAATTTGATTGTTTATGTTTCTAATTCAATAGTTAATAAGCCATGCTTAAAATAGATTCTACTTTTAATTTCATACCATTTTCATTGAAGTTAGTAAGTGGGTTAGAGGGTGCATTAAAGTTTGATGGCTTTAGTGTGTTAATTAATAATACAATTAGGCCATGCTTATGATAAATGCATCAACTAAACTCACAAACGACAAAAAAAAATCATAATTTCATTATGTTGATTTATGTGATCATGAGAGGGGACTGCCTCTAAATTACTTTTTAATCTCATATTTTTATTCCCTTTAGTTTTAGTTTGTTTTTACTTTCTTTTAGTAGTTAACAATCATTTGACTTTGTTTAATTTGATTGAATAAGATATTTAAAATCAACAATTCCCTGCGGATCGACCCGTACTCGCCACGTACTTCAATAGTACGTCGTGCGCTTGAGGTAATTTTAATTTGAAAATTTTCGACTATTTTGTAACTCGATAGAAAACTAGCCGATAAACCAGTTTTTCGACTATTTTCTAACTCGATAGAAAACTAGCCAGTAAACAAGATTTAGAAAAATGGTACTAGTTAGAGGCATGCGGCTAGACTAATGGAGATCATGACTATATTATGGAACGAGTAGTGTCTATAGAGGTGATGCAATATAGATTTGACCGAGATGGTTAGCTCCGTAAGGAAGAGATATTATTGACTCCTGATGTCGATGGGTTAAGGGATGAGGTACTATTAGAGCGCTCTCATTCGAGATTGACCATACGTCCTGATGATAATAAAATGCATCATGATGCGGGGCATATGTTTTATTGGGAAGGAATAAAGAAGGAAGTCAGGCATTCATCTTGGGATGAATGGATTATCAACTAGTAAATGCTGAACAGAAGAAGCCAAGTGATTACTACAATCCTTGAGATTCCCAAGTGGAAATGGGAATGAACACCGACGAACCTCATCAATGGAATTCGAAGGACTAGAAGAGAATATGAAAGCATTTGAGTCATAGTCAATAGATTAATGAAGAATGCTAGATTTATATACGCTAAATCCAGTAGGAAGGCATCCAAATTTATCGAGTTATATAAGGAATGGATATGGGTCAAAGAGCATTGTAAGTGGTCGAAGCCCGTTATTCTGGGTTTTGGGAGAACTTACAAGAGACGTTTGGGAATTTAGCATCGAATCGACCAGATGATATCGAGACCGAACTAATAGTTCGAGCCCTATAGGTTTTTCCATACCGATAAATGTGATATGAAATATATTAGAAGGAGGGCGGTGGAATAGTAAAGGTTTATAAGAACAAAAGCGAAGGCGATAGCATATAGGTAATTGAGAAAAGCATGAGGACTGCTTATATGGAGCTCTTCACTTGGCAAGATTTCATTTTTCATCGGCTTTCATATTGGATACCATATTTGATGTCTCATACTAGATAGTTTAGTGTCCTACATGCTAAAATAGGTAAGAATGTTACTTTTTGATGTTTGGCCTTATATATGCCCATTTGATGTTTGGTTGTTGACATTTGAAATGATGGCTTATGCTTATATGGTCGTTAAGCTTGCGGGACAGTTATGGTTTGATATTGCATATTTATTTGAGATGGTTGTTATACATTAGTATGTTTAAATATATGATGATGTTGCTATCGTGTTTAATCATCTTTGTTGAGAACATATCCAATTACATGGAAGCAAGTGTTGGTTTTTTGGATGCTTACATGCTTTTATTTGCATTTAAATGCTATGCTCTTGCTATAAAAGTGGCATGTAACATATGTAGTGTAGACTTGGGTATTTATATTTGGTTGTCCTCGGAAACGAGATGTGTTGGATATGAGATGTGTGTGCGTGCGCGCGCACACACACGCGTGTGCGAATTGTATTGGGATTTTTCACGGACCTAGCTGTGCAAAAGAGGTGCTGCTACTTTTTTCAAAACATGAGAGGCTTTGAAGGCCTAAGGTTTAGAAGACATTCTCCTTACCTTGGAAATTTCGAGGATGAAATCCTCTTAAGGAAGGGAGAGTATAACGACCATTATTTTAATGATATGTTGTTCAAATAGTTAATGTAAATATTGAATCGTTAATTAATTGAAGATCCAAAAATATGATTTTTTGCATACGGGTGAATCAGGACTCAAGCCCACTTCAGTTGAGTTCAATGGACATTGCAAATTAAAATGAGTAATTTATATTTGCAGATCGGACAATTGAATGGCCTAACAGCCTCGAAATGCGTGCAAATATCATTCTAGAGCACTATCTCGAATGGTGATGAAATTTATACCATCATGACTGGAAAAATGACACGATGTACGCTGACGAGTTTTGTTGCGATTATACCATCGTATGATCGTACGAGCTCGAAACATATCTCAGTTTAATTGAGTCAAATATAATATTAGTATAAATAAATCACAAACCCTTTTCTCATCTCAACCTATTATTGTTCCATTAATAGAAGATAAAAGAGTGGCCACTTCCTTCTAAATCTCTTTAAAAAATAAATAGAGAGATCCGCTCCATAATAAATCACGAAATTAGATCCATTGACATCGTATGAAGGAGAGCTTCGCATTGACCATGTCGGAATTGGGTATGGTTGCAATCAACTGAGGTCGATGTGTAATGGTCGTGACTAGAGTTTAATATTTCTAGCAAAGGGGGCAAAGATAGGTAAAACGGAGACTACCAGTGAATTTCTCTTCGTGAAATACACATTCCCCTAAAATCTCATCAAGCCTGGTGCAATGAAGTGACGCATGACATTATAAAGGCCGCACGTCCATGCCCGAGTTGCGATCTAGGAGGTTGAGCCGAGCTTGGGGTAACGATCCGCAAATTCATCACTTTAATTAATTAAGATTTATTTTTGTAATATTCAAATATAAGGATTTATAAGCCCAATAATGATGTTTTGATCCATAAATAAAAATGGTAAACCTTTTTCAAAATATATTAACAAAGATTTAATTGATTTATGACATCACCAGTAAAGCCAGTATATATAATAATTAATTAATGATTTTAAATTAAGATTTAATGTTTTAATGGTTATTATAAATATTCAAATAATGCATTTAAAATGATTATAATTCATTTATAATAGCAACAAAGAGATAATTAACCAAATGTGATAGTTTAATGAATTTATAAATAAGATTTGAAATTATAAGGAAAATCGATATAGGTTTATCGGTATAAAACAATTTTTGTAACAATTTTTTAATATTGATTTATAGGGTTTTATAAATCAAATAAGATCATTTTAATTCATGGATAATATAAAAAATAGTTTCTAAACTTTGTTTACAAATATATATATATACATTAGTTAATAAAAATACGACTAAAGATCGAAATCCAAATTCGTAACCGTTTAACGTATATAAGTTATACAATGTTGTTTATATAACTTGAACACATATATAACATAAACATACATATGTTAACATGTACATGTATGTACAACTAATAAAAATAGAAAAGTAAATATATATATATATATATATGCATAAGGTAATAAAATAAATATCTAAAGTGAATATTACTTTAAAAAGAAAACATCAAATCAATCTTACACCACATCACATCACCACCTCCACTATCATCACCTACATCACCTACATCTCATCACCACATGGGGAGGGGCTACCGTGCAACATAAGTGGTGGAGGGGGGAACCGTTTTCTAAGTTGGGTAAGGGTATGGTGGTAATTTCACTTCGAGGATATTTTCTAATTTTTTCCAATAAATACTACCCCTCCTCACTTATTCTTTACATTCTACTTCTTTATTCTTGAGCTTTCTTATACTCTTTAATGGCTTCCATGTACACTTCTTTCTCAACACTTGAGAAAAAGTATGAGAGTTAAAAAAACGGAGGTGCTTAAGCACTAATCCACTAGTTACTTTCTAACTTTTTCAAAGGTTAACAAATCTTCTCTAATCTCTTCAAAAGCAAGTGAGAGGAGGTTGGGCCAAGAGCAAGGTGAAATGAGAGGGTGGACGAGCAATTGGAAGGCGAGGAGGAGTTGTTAGTAAATGGATTACTGAAGTGGTTATTTGAATGAATGTTGGTAGGAAGTATCATTTTGGATTAAGGTGAGAACATCTAAAGTAAGTCTTTATAAAAAGTTATAAATGTTTAACATGACTATTGAAATGCTTAAGATGTTTGGTTGGATGAATTACAGTAATTATTGGATATTTGAAAAGTAACTAGTGACAAAAGGTTAGATATGTTATATATAAAAAATTAGAAACTCCATTTTTATTATATATATACATATATTGAATTTTATGGTTTATTTATAATAATTGTTTATCATGTTTGGAAATTGTAAAAATATTGTTGTTTGGATATATAAAATTTCACGTTAAATACACGTCGAAATTACACAAGAAAATCACTTTCCGAATAAAATTATAAAAGTAGTATGAAATCATTAAAACTCTTTGAAATTGTTTTAATATGATTAAATATGTCTATAAACACTAAAAAAATGTTTTTTGAAGTTTGAATAAGAACTAATAAACGAGTCAAAATATGGCACGTCACATAATGGTACTTCACGATTCACACCGCAAAAGTTAAATGAGTATATATGGTGGAATATAGCTCGAAATTCTTTGTAATTAAAATTTTCCAAACAATTATATGCATAGTTTTCAAATAAAGAAAATATCGAGATTTCAATAAGTATATTTTGAAATATAAGTAAAGCAAGTTTTCAAAATAATCGCGTTTGGCAGTTCCGAATCCAAAAGGGGATTTCTTAAAATTTATACTTTTAAATGTTTTAAAAATATGAAAAAAAATCTTTAAAAATATTTTAAAATATTTTAAAATATATTTGAGTTGTATAAATAATTTTTTCAAATGATAGAAAAGTGGTTTTGGTCAATATAACTTTAAAAACACTATTCGCGGCACTATTTGAAGAGGTTTTCAATAACTTTTGAAATATAACTGTAAACTTAACAATTCTTTCCCAAATCTTTACAAATGTTTTTAAATGAGTAGTTAAGTTTTTTAAAGATGATTTGAATATTTAACAATTTATTTAAAATGATTTAAATAAAAGAATTAAAGAAATGCTGTTATAAGCAATTGTTTTAATATTGGCTCTAATACACCGACGAGTACACCTAATTTTTATATTCGCTAGATCTAGTTAAGGTTCTTCAACTAAGGAGATGTTCAGGAGCAACCAGTGCCCTAGATCATTTGGCCTCACCTAGGCGAGGGATAGATAAGATCGAAATGTCGGGAATGAGTTAAGTATAAAAGATTAAATTTTCTCAAATTTTAAACAACTTGGGTTGTATAGATATAATATTCTTATAATTGATATTAAATTCTGAGGAGAACTCATACTACCCATATGAATGTAAAAGGTGATTTCACCGTTATTTGATGGATAGTACTTGTTGAATATGGAAACTAACATCAAGTATAATTTGAATGATTTCTGTGGATTGTTTCATTCAAGTATTAACTAATTTGGTTTTACCATCTTGGATAACATTGTTTCAACTTACTAGAAAGTTAAATTTTTTGGAATTAACAAATCTTTTTTAAAATTTAAGTAAAATGATTTGGAATTATTCTAAGTTTTAAAAAGAGTTTAATTAAAATGAAGAATTTGGCAAAGAGAGTTTTCATGAACTCCATATATACTAAAAAAATAGTTTCAAAAGATAAATATATATAAAAGATATTTTGGATAAAAAGGTATTAACTAATGGAATATTAATCACCTATTTATATACTATCCTTTTATCGATGGCTGGTTTGAAGGAACCAGGGTTGGATTTGATTGCTCTGTACTACATGATAGGGGGTTCTCGCTTTGTGAACTATGATGAAGTCTAGACTCTCACCCCTATATGTCCCTAGTTTGAATGGATTAGTTGTAAGTCATGAGACTGGCCCTAAAATGAGATTCGAGGTTATCATTTATGGTCATGGCCATGTTGAAATTTGGGTGTACGCTATATTGATATCAAAGTGTCGGGACCGGCTTTGCTTGCTTTATGCAGCATGATGAGGTTCTCGCTTTCTGTTTGGTGGTGAGAAAGAAACTCTTGCCCGAACTGTCCCTACGAAAGGGTTAGTTGTTAGTCACGAGGGTGGCCATAAAAGAAAATTCATGGTACCAGTGTGTGCTATGGTGATTATGACCATTGTTGATGGTTGAAATGCCTAGGTCAGTGGGTGTACTCACTCTTGGGTCTCAAAACCCAAGTCCTCACATTTAGTATCAAAGCTTTGGTTTAGCGAACAACAGTGCCTGAACAGGGTAAAGCCTCATTGGAGACAGGATTAGTAATATCCTAGAATGAGAAACTCAGTACAGATAGGGTTAGTAACACCCTAGAATAAGTTTGAGAGTATTATATATTTGAGATCATATTTTTTAATACATAAAAACGATCTTTAAAAGTATAGTAAATAAAATAATTTTATCCAGGATTATATTTTGAATATAAAAGATATGTTTTTCAAAGATATATAGTAACTTGAATGACTGTTTAAAAACAAGTTAATAAATAGATTTAAGCCTAAAACATCTTATGTTTAGAATTTCATAGTTTGACTATAAGATGTTTGCTAAATTAGAGTAATAAGGGGATGTATATAAAACCTATGAATTTGGATAATGAGAACTTTTATCTAAAAGGGTTTCTGAATAAAATTTCCAAAGGATTTTTGTATTGGAATAGAAGTAACAAAACCAAGTGCTCAGTAAATAATTTAACCATCAAGTGGAATTATGATACTAAAAGTTTATAAAGAAAATAATAGAAACTTTCATCTAAGTGAAAGAAGTTTTAAAGGATTTTTGAAGTTGATGATAATAGTGTTTGGAAAATATTTTGGCGAGGATTTGACCAATATCGATAGGCTTTCTAAATTCGATCCAACATGATTTTGAGGATAATACCAAAGTACTTAGAGAATTACTACCCTTTAACGGTCAAATGAATTTGTGGTAGGATACATACAAATTTAAACCTTGGCATTAGAATAAGTTAGTATCCATACCTAAGAAGACTTTGTTTGCATTCGTAGAAACCATTCATGGGAAAGTATTTGAAGGGGGAGTCCTCAAAGAGAAAGGGAAGAAGAAAGACAATTTGGTCATCTTATCGAGCGACAAAGAACCCATGTAGTGGCTACCTAGGAATGGTCGGCCTATCATAGAGGAAGAATTAGATCAGCACGGCCACAATATTTACACCTCTACCCACTCCTGAACTTATCATTGTGTCAAGCGACGAAGAAGTTGCTCCAAACTACGAGGAACCGATGAAGAAGAAGGAATATGAGCCTATGGAAGATCTAATTTCCATCATACTCAATGAACCAAACAACAGTGGCGTTGATAGCAATATGATATGGGATTTAAATAGAGACCATATCGTTTGGCGAGAAGAATCTTCAAGCTTGTACATTAACTACAATTGGGTGAAAGAACCTGAGGAAGTAGAAGTTGAAATGTATGAAGAGGAGGAAGTGCAGAGGATATAGGAGATCGAGGAAAAAAATCCATAGGAAATCCATATGCAGCGTCTCAATGAACAAGAAGCTGGGGAAGTAATCCAAGAAGTTCCAGTAGGAATGGGGCATGTTCCATGGAACTAACCATGGTTGCCATATGAGCAAGATAGGTTGTAACGGTATGAAGGTGGAAATGAGACAGACGATGAGCAGGGGAATAATGATGACGACGACGATGAAGGAAATGATGGGGAGATATTTGATGTTAGTTATTGGAATAAATCGGCTTCAGAATGATGGTAGTGTTTGGAAGCTAGTTTTCTATCTAGTAGTATTTAGTATTAAATATTAGCTCGTATATAAGCTGGAGATTTGAGGAGATGATACTTAGTGATGTATTAGTGTCTATAGTATGGATCCTTGTAGGGTTAGAATGACTTACGAATGTTTTTAGTATGTATGTTGAGATGGTTTGTATGGTGAAGTAAGAAAGAACTTATTTATTAAATATTAAATATTAGCTTGTATATGAGCCGGTGATTTGAGGAGATGATATTTAGTGATGTACTAGTGTCTATAGTATGAACCCTTGTAGGGTTAGAATGACTTAAGAATGTTTTTAGTATGTATGTTGAGATGGTTTGTATGGTGATGTAAGAAAGAAATTATCTATAAAAAATTTATGACCTTCATTCGATAGCGAATACACGAATCACTTAATAGAAATTTCATAAAATTTTTGGTAAAACATATAAGTACGAATTTCCATTGAAAAAGAATAAAACTATATTTTTATGAAATGTTTAAAAATTAAACCAAAATTTTCTAAAATATTTTGGAAAAATAAAGTATAAAAGTATTATACACTAAGCACAGTTTGGCCTAAGATTTGGATGTAAGATTTTGATGTCTAAAAAGGATTTATCGTTCAAGGTTGAAAGGAAAAAAATGATTAGGATTAGTAGTCAGATTGCTTTGATTTTCTATCATAGTTGAGGGTTATTCAAGGAGAATACCGGCCTTTGAGCCTAATCAAGATCCGCACTAGAAAATCAAAGGATCAATACTAGTTCAGAAGCAAAATGACATGTTCGAATTTAAGATCCAATAAGATAAGTGCAGATGAATAATACGTAAGTACCACAAAACAATATATTTGAAATTTAAACTTTGGAATAAGTATTACGACTTTGCACTCAATTTCAAGGATGAATTTCTTTTAAGGAGGTAAGTCTATAACGACCCATAAATTATTGACTTTAATAAATTAGGATTATTTTTGAAATATTCAAATATAAGCATTTATAACCCCAATAATGATGTTTTGAACCATAAATAAAATTGGTTGACCAATTTGAAAATGTATTAACAAAGATTTAATTGATTTATAACGTCATTAGTAATGCCTGTATATATAATGATTAATTAATGATTTTCAATTAAAATTTAATGATTTA
The DNA here is from genome assembly GCA_030765085.1 of Allium cepa. NCBI lineage: Eukaryota > Viridiplantae > Streptophyta > Magnoliopsida > Asparagales > Amaryllidaceae > Allium > Allium cepa. The sequence goes on along the minus strand of CM060939.1, from coordinate 79,168,800 downwards.
ATGATTATCATAAACATTCAAATAATGGTTTTAAAATTGTAATAATTCATTCATAATAGAAATAAATTGATAATAAATCAAATGTGATAGTTTATAAATTTATAAATAAGATTAGAAATAAGGAGAATCGACATCGGTTTATCGATATGATAACACTTTTTGTAAACAATTGTTTAATACAGATTTATATGGTTTTATGAATCAAATAAGATCATTTTAATTCATGAAAAATAATATGGAAATTGTTTCCAAACTTTGTTTACAAATATGTATACGTTAATAAATAATGAAAACATGACCGAAGATCGGAATCAAATTTGTAACATATAACTTATATAAGTTATACAATGTTGTTTAAATAACTTGAACACATTATAATATAGACATACATATGTTAACATATACATATAAAACTAATAAAAAATAGAAAAAGTTAAAATATATTTACATAAGGTTATAAAATAAACATCTAAAGTAATAATTACTTTAAAAAGCAAACATCAATTCAATCTTACACCACATCACATCACAACCTCCACCATCATCACCACCTATACCTCATCACCACATGGGGGGCCGCCTTGCGCCACAAGAGGTGGAAGGGGAGGCATTTTCTAGGGTGGATAAGGGTATGGCGGTAATTTCACTTCGAATACATTTTCTCCTTTTTCTTATAAATACCACCTCTTCTTCTCACTTATTCTTTACATTCTTCTTCTTCTTCTTCTTCTTCTTCTTCATTCTTAAGCTTTTTTATGCTTTTAAACGGCTTCCATGAAAACTCACTTTCTTCTCAAAACTTGGAAAAAAAGTATGAGGGTTGAAAATAGTGGAAGTGCTTAAGCACTAATCCACTGATGACTCTCTAACTTTTTCAGAAGTTAATCAAATCTTTTCTAATCTATTATAAAGCAAGTGAGAGGAGGTGTAACGACCCGTAATTTTCGATAATTAAATTTGTTAATTTAATTAGATTTTGGAAATTTAATATGGAAAGAAAGTAATTTATTAATGAAATAATAAATAAAATGAAGTGTAACAATGGTAATCTAAATTAATTATTAACAAGTACTCGAAATTCCATTCAATTGAAATGATTTAGAGGTTATACTTGGTTATGAAGTGAATATATGTAATAATAAATGTGAATATTGAATTTATGAATGAGATAAAATATAATAATGGTAATTGAGTAAAATCATTGTTATGTAAGTAATTGTAATGTTTGGTTGTAAATAATAAACTTACTAATGTGGCTAAAAGTTAATGGTGACAAACTATTAGATGTTGCCCATTTATTTAATCTATCAAATTAAACTGAAAAATCAATTGTAATTAATTCCCTTAATTAGTGTAGTTAATGTAGGGTAAATCAATAACTGTAGAATGTTAATTCAATAAAGTGTAACCAATGTAAATTCTATTTCATATTATGATAATTGATCGAACAAAAATATTTGAAAATCAAAATTTATAAATTTTGGAATTTAAACGATAATAATTGGATTCATTGCAATTAAATGTAACCAAGTATTATGTTAATGGGAATTTATATGAAATTGTAAAATATTAATGTGCTAAGGTATAAACTAATGATAATTATACCCATAAAATGATAATTGATAGAAAACAGGATGGAAGTCAAATCAAATGGATTTATAGGGAATTTAATTTATAGTTACTGAATTTACTGAAATTGAAATTAAACACTATAACGGGTAAATTAATTAACTTCAAAGTGATATCTAAATTTGTTTAAATTATTTTAATTGTTTAAGAAATCAAAAATGATAAGATTGGTCAATTATAGAAATGAAATTGAAAATTTAATTTTATTAATTTAATATTAATTTATTTAATTAATTCGAAATATAGCCATTTTGGCAACTATCTTGGATTCCGATGAAACCAGTTTCATCGGAGCCGTAACAATGAATTATTGTAGGATTTCAGTTTTCATAGCGATCTTACTTGTCGTTCGATCGTACGGACTTGAAACGCATAGAAATTGATTTAATTAAAATCAATTAGAAATAAGCTAGTTTTAACATAACTTCTTCATATGATGGAATTAGGACCTGAAACCTGTTCCATTGAGCTTAAAAATATTAAAAACATCTATTTTGATATATGGGTTGATGCATTTTCGTTCCGGAGTCAAAATGGGCTTTTTAGGTAGTTTATCGTTCAACTTGTAAACAAACCTTGTCCATTCATTCTATTTCTGATCTACCTATAAATAGTCCGCTATAAACCCAAGCCACTTCTTATTTTCATTTGTCTGTACATACATTTCATCTGTCTACTGCTCCTTCTCAATTGCAGACAAACCAAACAAATTCCTCAATTCAATTTCAATTTAAAAAAATTCAACTTCGAAATCAAATCCCTTCCAACCTTATCAAATTTTATATCGATTTGAAGCTCTTAACAAGCACAAGTTGAATCTGTGATTCGTTTTTCGATTGGAATCATCGTCTGCCCAAAAATTGGTGAATCATTTGCGGCCGTCTTTGCAAGGATTCCTTGATAAACGGTCGATCGTCGACCAAACGACGATATGAGGTTGTTACGACGAAGAGCATGACGAGAGCTTTCGATCCATGGTCCTTGGTCATCGGTTTAGCATCGGAATTTGCCGCAATTGATGATGGTTGGCATATGGCGGTGCTGGGCAAAGGAGGAGTGGAGGCGATCACGACCCATGAGATGGGATCGGCTTGGCGAGGGAAGGCCGATGGCATTGCCTGATCGAGGTGGCATTGCGTGTAGGTGACGCGACGTAGGGTTTTGTGTTGGCGACTGAGATTGATGGTCGATCGCTGTACAGTTTGAAACTAGGGTTTCAGGATGGTGATTTGTGGCAGGTTACGATTGGTTGTCTTCTTTATTTTATTTAATTCATATTATTAAATCGTTAATGTTCTTATGTTCATAACTTTTGCATACGAGGTCCGTTTCATGCGTGTTTTCTTTCGTTGGGATCGTACCGATATTCCAGACATTTTGACGCCAGTTTAGACGAATTCTGAAACCGTTTGAATTTTGGATTTAAATTCAATTTAAATTCAAAGGTGAGTGATTTGACCCACTCACAACTTCTAAAATTTCTTATGTTGGTTAAATTAATTTATGACGTTAGAAATTTATTTATAGCTGTTTGGTATAGTTAATTCATCATTCCGGTTAATTTGAATTTATTTTGAATTAAATTGTCATTTAATTTATTTTTGAATTTGAATTACTAGTTAATTACATGTAATGATAACCTATTATCTATTGATGTTTATTGATTGATTTGGATGATGATTGTGATGAATGTTTAATTGTTTATATTGGATGAATAGGTGTTGTATTTTTGATTGTTATAACTGCAATTTCCCTATGGGTTGAAATGATATATAACCGAATGATCTATAGATTAGAGAAAAATCATTATGGGTTGAAATGATAGAATCGAGCGATTTTATGGATTTTATTATTAAATTCGAGATTGCGGTTTGAAATGATATATAACCGTAAAATTTTAAATTGCAGATTGAAATGATAAATATCTGTATCACTTGACCCTAGGGTAGAGAATTATATAAGGACACCGGATTGGTTAAATTAAATGATTTTTTTTTAAACCCTTAATTTTCAAAGTTGATTAAATGATATTTTGGAATAAAATTTGATTTATATAAATTAAAGTATTATTGGAAAAATCAAGTTTTATGTTGAGACGTGAATTGATTGAAAGGAATCGCTTTAAGAAATTAAATTGAATAGTTTAAATTGATACTAATTCCAAATTCATATTTTAATATAAACTGTTTTCAAAATATATTATTTTAAAATTTCAAGTTATTAAGATTTTTGAATTTGTTAAACTATTTAACCAATATTAACTATATAAATTATTTTAACCTATTTTAAACCAATTTAATTTATTTTAAACTAATGAAACCATTTTATTCATTTTAAATCTATTTTAAAGCAATTTAATCTATTTTAATTATATTTAATCTATTTTAAATCTATTCAACTATTTGAAATAAATTTAAAAATATTTTAAAACTATTTTTAATATCTTAAAGTATTTTACTATTTAAAAATCTATTTAAACCATTTATAACTATCTAAACTATTTTTCTAAATTTCAAACTAAACAAAGATTTTGTGATTATATTCAAATCCTTGATATAAAGTAAATTTGGTTAAACGACATTATTTGGTGGCCACCCTTGATTTATTTGGTACTATATTCTGACTTTGTGATTTATTTGGTGGCTACCCTTGATTTCAATTTGGGAGTGTGTTCCGAGGTGGGCGGTAGCTGGGGCTATGCGTTACCACCAGTCCGGAAGTGTAGTTGATATATCTACCCTAGCATTGCCTAGTTGTGTCGTGTTTACATGCCCTAGCATGCCTTCTATGAGTTTGTTTTGTACCATACTTATGGAGTTCCCTCTGGCGGCGCCCAGTATAAGGGAGATTACGATACTGTAAAGACTATGAGAATATATAAAATGTGTTAAGGGGGATATGGGTAACGCCTTAATGCTATTTTAGTAGTTTATCTTACATTAGACATTATTGTAATAGCGCATATTACTACATAGTAGATGGTTTAACGGATCCTTAGGAGATGTGAATCCCGAACATCTTTTAAGTTACTGCACTTATGTTAGACACTGGATAGAAGATGTCAAACCCCTTAAGCATCTATGACCCCATTACACTCATATTTACCGTCGATTTAACTTACATAAGTTCTTCTAGTTCTGACTCGAGTGTTTTGTCTTTTCAATTCGCTCGGGTCGGCCTGAATATTTCAGGGATTGAAGACCTTATTTCTGAAGGACGAAGATGAAGAGTTATATTATTATTATATTTATTCCACTGCATCACTTCGTTCCTGTAACGCTACGGATTTTCGTTGCCGAAAAACCGAATAGTTATGGGTTTTAAAAAGAATTTTAAGAAAAAGGAAAGAGAAAGAAGAGAGAAGAGATAGAAAATAGAGAATAGAGAAAATTTTAAAAGAGAAAAAGAGAAAGAAAATAGAGAATTTAGAAATAGAAGATAGAAGAATTTTAAAAATAGAACGGAACAGAAAGGAAACAACAGAACAACATCAGAATCTCACAATTCGCAGCGGAACAACATATAATAATAAATGAAAAATCTTTAAACAAAGAACTATATCAGTTATTACATTACATTTCATTACATTACATCATATCATCAGAGTGTACAACAACATACATCAACAAGTGCAGCGGAAAAAGAAATACTATATAAACTAGTAATACGCCATGCCATCCAGCTTGCCTCCAGCAACTCCTGAATATCCAGAATATCCTGATAAACCTAACTCTTGACTGCCCGTGTGGAAATTGGTGGGCACCCAGAGTTTAGGAAGGAAAACAATAAACTCCGAGTCAGTCATGTGACTGGTGTGAGAACTCAAAACAGTTTATTTAACTTTAAAATCAAAATAGAGGAATATTTTTAAATTCAATTCGCAATGCTTTTTAAAAATGAGACTACCATAAGGCCTCCCGCACACACACACATGCAAACGCAGAATCGGAGGAGATTTCTCCTTATGATAGTCAAAGATGCTTGATACGCATTTAAAATAACATTTGATATTATTACTAGTGCATAGTGTAGGAAATTATTTCGAAAATAAAGATATAAATCTTAGCCAACATAGACATTCCGAACTATGCCTACTATAGCTACTATCCAAACAGTGTTGCGACACCATAAGTGAATAGCAGGTTCTACAACTAATACCGTACAAGTTTCGTATTGAGAATTGGATTTCCAACAAATGGTCAGGCTAAGGAACTTCCTACTGCCACATGGAAACGCCTCTGGCTGGACGTCCCCGAGAACTTAACCAGCTCTCTGCCAACACAAGGCCGGGTTACCTTTGTCACTAGGTAACTACTACACGAATATGGCATCCCCCGGTCCCATCGGACCTTTAACCGAGCGCTCGTCACCAACAACACCACACAGAAATAGATATAGTGTATCAACATGAGTAAGTATCTGGGCTCCATACCATGATACCACCCTTTCCAGAAGGAAATGCACATACCCTAAAGGGAGCTACCCCTCATAACCTTGCCGCATCTTTCCTGTTTTGACCATTACCGGGATGTGAGGCTCGATGAATTCACGTCCACAAAAACATACTTTATACAAAAGCCATGCTTTGGGTCAACAAATGATCAACACAATGATCACTAAGATAGACGATCAAATAAATGATCCTATCACAAATAATCAACACAATGATCATTTCAGCAACACTCAGCATGTCACATTACCAAATTTGGGAATATATCGCTGATAACTTCAACTATATAACCTTTGAGCTCGTACGTCTCAAAGAAGGGTGTTAAGCAAAGAATAAATTCTCCGCCACCAACAGAAATATATTTGAAAGAAATCGGCTTTATATCTCAACTTGTAATGTCAGACATACAATCCATACAAGTCTGTTCCGGGCTCGAACAGAACCGAAGGCACTTACAAAGAAGTCCTTGCAATCCGGATATTCACAATCCTGATCGGATTTCCCATCACTTATGGAATCTCTATACCAGGAGCTACCCAGTGCAGAGACAATCGATAGGTCATCCTATCGCTCTCGCAAATACCGGTCTTCAACACCGATCTTCAATGCAATTCACAACGACGTATCACATATTCGGAATGGGTTATACGACCCCATGGTCCTTTCCCGGTTAACCCGAATAGTGAGCGCTTATTCAAAAATAAGTGTGACATTCAAATTCAATCAATTCACATCAAATACCCATTCAAAGGGAAATATTGATAGTCGGTTATTGAACTATCAATTGATATGCATACATCACCAGATTCCAAATAATTTTCCAAATTATTTATTTTCCAAAATATCTTTACTAGATATATAGTTTCAACACTTCAAAAATAAATCGATATTTATTTTTCTAACAAATTCCACTTTTCACATATAAATTCCTTAATGAATTTATATTTCAAAATATCCATGCATATTCGATTTCAATAATTCATTTCAATTTATCTTCAAAAAGATAAATTCTAATTATTCACTTCATATTGGAAAACAACTCCATACTTATCAAAAATAAGTAATCGACAAATCTTTTTATTTTCAACCTTGGAAAATATTCAATATACTTAAATCGAATTAAGTATATAATTCATTCTTTAAGGAAATCATTCACTTAACATATTTATTTGGGCCAAAACGAATGTTGCGTAAAACATTGTTACGACAACCCAAAATCACTAGTATAGGGATTCGAAATTAAATAGATATATAAATCCCAATACTATACAAAAACATTTCCTTTCGGAAATCATTTACTATAACAACAGTGTTATAGTCCACCATTTCCTTTTATTTCTCGAAAACGTCTATTTCAACAATAAATGTTGAAATCTATGGTTTCGAATCTCAACATCTTTTAAAACGTCGTTAGATCGTTTTAATTCTATTTAAAACATCTCATTCAAACATTTTCTTTAACGTGTCATTGACTATTCAAAAATGTGAATAAACTCCGTTAACAAATTTCATTCTTTTATCCATTTTAATTCAAAGAATTATTCACAGTTAAAAACGTGAATATAACTCCATTTATAAGTTATAACAATTAACTTATCAAAATAGGTCGTTTGCGAATTCATAAAACAACGTTTATAAATTCCATTTCTATTTATTTATAAAAACTTCTTTTTTTATAAATTCCTTTATTAACATATTCCAGTTTATACCTAAATTATAAACTAACGTTCATATTATAAGTTAAATACTTATAAAACGATTAATTTACAAAATCGTTCTTTTAAAGACCTTCCAAATTATAAATCTTATAACTTATAAGATTCGTTTATTTAACCAATCTATTCGTCAAATAACTTCACAAATTTTATAAACCTACTGTTTATAAAATTTCATTTATAACTTCACAGTTCATAATTCTATAAATTTCATTCATTTATGAAATTCATTTTCACTTCATTCAAACACTTATAAAAACTTGTTTTATAATGTCTGAATCTCAATTCATAAATATCCATTTATAAATCTTTTAATATAAATCAATTTATATTATCATTTTAAAACGTCTTTAATTTCCTTTATAATTTCACCATTCTGATTTATAAAATAATCAAATTTTATAAATCTTACATTCAAACTTTTATAATAAATTCAAAAATCCAATTTAACTATTTTATAAAATCATTGATCCATATTTCTCAAAAATCAACTTTTAACCGTATTTCTAAAAATCAGCTTTTTAACTATATTTCACAAAACCCCTAATTTTATAACTTTAAAAATTATAGCGTTTAATTATTTAAAATGGATCAATTCCAAAAATATAGAATATTTTCAACAATCACTTTAAAAACATTTTAAAATCCCAAAATCTGGGTCCAATGATGCTACACACCAAATAGTCAATCACGACTACAACGATATCATATATCGATATGATAATCCATCAAATATCAAAATATCTGAAATAAACTAAAAACTGTTGAGGAATCCAGTTGGATCCCTCCAACCTGTTTCCTGCATCCACAAACATTAGCACAATACCAATTTCGCTCCAGTACGAAATTATCGCGGTATATGTTCTTAATAAATATTATCCGCTTAATAACGGCGCAATAGGGTCTCATCCGCTAAACAAAAAATGCAGGAAATCAACAACTGCAATATATACATATGCCAATATATATATATTGATATTATATATAATACCAATTTCACTGTTTATGAAATATTCGCGGTATATGTTTTTACTAAATAACATCCGCTTACTAACGGCGCATAAGGTCTATTTTAACAATCAATATATACAATCATCATTCAAACATGCATTCAAATATTTTAAATCTAACTATTTAAAATAAAATCGAAACCTATTCGATTGAGTGAGAAGTTCTCACCTTGGTTTTAAATTCCGTTTTAGCTTTTTATTTCGAATAAAATTAAACGCGCGTTTAATTTTACCCGAAATTCTCACTAACTCCAAACGACTCCAAACCAACTCCATCGCGTAGTGCTCGTCCATACGATTCCAACGCAACTGAGTTTGCATTTTTTCGACCTCGTATGAAAAAGTTACGAATTTTACAAGTTACACGTATTTTCTTATATAAATTTACAACAATTTCTTTATTTTAAAACTAACTTTAAATCAGGGCCGCATGATCCTTCCACTGCAAATCTAGCCCGTGCATCTCCTACCCCTCTCCTCTTCTTCTTTCCTCTACAGGTAACGTGTAAGTCACGAACCCATAGCCGCCAACACATTGCCAATTATCGCGACTACCTCATGAGGTTTGAAAACGATCGGCCTCCATCATTGCGTAGCACGTCATGCGAGCTACCCCTGGCCACGAGCACGGCCAACTCGGCCACTCCTTGCTCTCCAGAATTTCATGCGAACGGCACGACTCCATTCCCATATTGCCATCAATCCATCGCTCGAAACGCGATCGTGACCGTTGAACTTGTAGAGCTCGCGGAGCTCTACAACATTGCTGTTGAGGTCGAGGCGTAATAACTTGTAGATTGGATGAAAAATGAGGAGGATGGAAACGAATTTCTGGCCATTGGACCCTATGGTGGCGGCTTGCAGATGTAAATTAGGGTTTAGTTTTTTATTTATTTATTTTGTGATTTTAGGTCTATTTATAGAGAAATTTTCGAACACTATTCATCCGGAAATTCCGAACTCCGTTTTACGCGCCGTAACCAGCGTACCTAGGGTTTATCCCGCGTTCCGGACACAATGGAACAGGTTTCGGAAGCTAATTCGGAAGTATGTGCGAGTTATGGCTGAAAACGCTCAATTTAAATTAAACCGATTTAAACCGATTTCTAGGCGTTTTAATTTGTACCGGACAAACGGTAAATCCAATTGACTTGAAATTTGAAACCTTACAATAATATCACATTACGGATCCAATGAAACTGGTTTCGTCGAATTCCGAGACTTTTTGAAAAATGGCTATTTTGACTCGCCAAATTTAAATTAAAAATAATTCGATGCGTTTCGAGCTGCCACGATCAAACAATAACTCCGATTGACACGATAATTGAAATCCGGTAATAACTAACTATTACGGATCCAATGAAACTGGTTTCGTTCAATTCTGAGACTGTTCAAAAATTGGCTATTTTACAGTCGATTATTAAATATTAAAATATTCAATTTTCACAAATTAACTTTTAATTCGATTTTAAAAGTTCTAAAATATCATTCTAACTCTAACATGATAAAATAAAATTTTACAAATTATTTTCAATCATATTTAACTCGATTTTCAATTATTTCCATAATTTAACATATTAAATTATCGATTTAATTATCCAATTAAATCCAAAAATTCAAATAAAAATTTATTTGACTTATAAATTCACTTATAAATATTTAAAATTAATTAAATATTCAAATTTTAATTTATAAAAATTCTGGGTCGTTACAATCTTTCCCCCTTAAAAGAATTTCGTCCTCGAAATTACAAGTAAGAAAGTTTACAGAATTCATTAACTTTCCAAAATTCAAAATTAAACTTCTTACAACACTTTACTAAGTTTTCAACTCATACTTAGTTATCTTTCAAAAACAATTGCTATTGTTTAATGTTTGCACCAAAATTGGTCACAAACCCCGATGAATGTGAAAGCACCAGTGCTCGAATATAAATCAGCAATATCCAAACACAAATCACAGATCTAAGCAGTAAAGCAGTAAATGTAAACAAGAACACACGATTTTATAGTGGTTCGGCTATCTCCGGCCTACGTCCACTTCAAAGGTTTTTCCTTTTATTGATGTTCTTCGCTGATTACAATCGATTACAGCGGATTACAATGAATTGTAGCTCTGAAATTCAAGTACAACGGTGGTTCTGATAGTTAAACTTGAATCCGGCAGAGTATTGGCGTTCAATGGCGGAAAAGATCCTTTTTCTGAATGACCTGGAGGTCTATTTATAGGCGTAGGCTGCTGCTATCTTGCTGAAAACTTGGGAGACCTCTTCTGGCACGTGAGGGGGCCCATACGTAAGGTCTCGGGAAGTTTGGGCCCACTTTGGCATCGGTTCGAACTCCATTCGAACCGATCAAGAATTCATCCAATCGAGGTGAAATTTGGCGTGGACATTCTTCATCATGTGTGGAAGCATCTGTGAAAATTTCATGGCATTTGGATCAGTAGGTTAGGAGATATGTTGGGTTCGAATTTGACTTCACGGTGAGGCTGTTGCGTTCGAACCCCTGTTGCTTGAAACGATGATTTCGAAACCAGTGTGGCACGCGACTTCGTGGTGACGTGGAGCGCAAGTTTCGAATCGATCCGGACTTCTCTCCGTGTTGACCGCTTCGACTCCATATATCTCGGCGCATTCGAACCGATGGAAGACACGTCATCGTGATTGGTTGACTCCGTGGGTTCGAATGAGGCTACTCGGGATGGGTTCGAAGATGATATCACGGATGGGTTCGAAGCACGGCTTTGTGATGGGTTCGAAGCTAGGTTTTGTGATGGGTTCGAAGCACGGCTTTGTGATGGGTTCGAAGCTAGGTTTTGTGATGGGTTCGAAGCTAGGTTTTGTGATGGGTTCGAAGCTAGGTTTTGTGATGGGTTCGAAGCTAGGTTTTGTGATGGGTTCGAAGTGGAGTCAAGGCTAATGGATGTGAACTAGATGGACTCGAACCTGATGGGTTCGAGATTGGTATGGCAGGGCTATCGGTTCGAAGGCAGGTGGATTCGAAATAGATGGTTTCGAACCGATGGCTACGAACTCCATCGATTCGAACTGGGGCAAATGCTTACGGATTCGAGGCGCGGACCTATTTCTTGGTTTCGAACCAGATGGGTTCGAACATAGGTAGGGTGATGGTTTCGAATATGGTGGGTTCGAACACTATGGGTTCGAACGGAGCAATGTTAATTCCTCTTATCTTGATTCCATCATAACTTGAGCATACGACCTCGGATTGACTTGAAATTTGGAATGCAGACTTCCATGATCTTTCTTGTCGTGTCCTATCAATTGTGGCCCGTTCTGGACTCGGACAAAATTCATCGATATCCATGGTTATCCTGTAATGCATGGTTGATATTCATGAATAGTAATCATTGATTTCTAGTAAATTATGGGTATCTCAACTTTGCCAAAAGTTGGGATAACACTTTGCCCCCCAAAACATGCCTTTTTGTAAAAGGTATGTTTTGAACGGTCTTATATCAAGTGTAGTAAATTCGTATTTCATTGATAGATGTGGTATTATCAATCAAGTTTGTGGCTGTTCGAAGCCAAACCAATATTCGTTCTTCCCATAGAAGTTGAGAGTGAAGTTTCATAGTCTCTCCGGACTATTATTGGCTGCTCTAAACCCTTACTGAGTCCATTCTAGACTCAGTGATTGAATAGAAAGATCCTATGCTCTCTGACGTTGCCTTCTATCCCTTGCACTCTGGTCCTAGTTAGGACGTATAGCGATATCATGGTCGTTCGGGACCGATCATAGCCTCTCCGGGCTCTTGCTGGATCCCATCCTGTCACTCTCCGGTGAAGGGGAAACAGCGCTTAAGTGAGTCGATCCTGTCGCTCTCCGGCGAAGCGACTCACTTCTTGCACTCCGGTTCAAAGCAGTTGAACATTAAGCGATGTCATGACCTGAATCATCGGCCGATCATAGTCTCTCCGGACTCTTGTCGGATCCCATCCTGTCACTCTCTGGTGAAGGGGAAACGACGATAAGTGAGTCGATCCTGTCGCTCTCCGGCGAAGCAACTCACTTCTTGCCTTTTGGATTCACCTCTCCGGGTGAAGGCGATCTTTCTTGTATAAGCGAGTCGATCCTGTCGCTCTCCGGCGAAGCAACTCACTTCTTGCCTTCGGACCCCGTCTCTCCGGATAGGGTTATAAAGCGATCATGTTTATATCGGTGTTCAATGTTCATCCTTTGACTCTCCGGTCAAATGGTTTATTGCAAGAAGTTCTAATTTATTTATTAAAATTCAAGTTCTAGATGTTCAATCTCAAACATCAGAAAAAACTAAGGATTGCCTCTCCGGGCGTAGCGGTTTATCTCCATCTCAGAGCATGCCTAGGGATCTCTCCGGTTCCCGTACATGTGTAAGTGGAGTAACCGTTTTATTCTGAAAATAAATCTAAATAAAGTTATTCGGCCGAAGTCCAGATCGTGGACTTGGCCCTTGCCATCTTTGATCAGTTGATGACGAGTCGTGATCCCGATCCAGGATCGTTCCTGCAAGGTGGAGGCGGTAGTTGTTCATGCCTTGTTGCTGCTGTCCGTTCTCTGACATACTGCGGTAATCTACCACCCCTAGCGTGTTCTTCCACCTCATCCTTCAGGTGACGGCATTCATCTGTAGTGTGCCCATCCAGCTCATGGAATAGGCAATATTTTCCAGTCCTGCGCTCCCGCTCGGTGGGATCCCTTACAGGTGGCTTCCGATAGTGAAGTTGCCCCCTGGTTTCAGTGAAGACTCTTTCTAGGCTTGCATTCAGATCTGTGTACTGCCTGAATCTTGGTTCTCGGAATTTCTTCCGTTTATCAGGACCATCTTGTCTGTCATCCTGTTTCCTTTTTCCTTTGTCCGCTCCGGACTGCTCTCTAGAGGTTCCTACGCTTTTCGTGGCGTTTATTTCACGACTCTCGGCTTGTGATTCTTCTAACCGAATGAACTTTTCGGCTTTATGAAAGAATTCTCCAAGATCTTGCGGTGGATCTTTAGTTAGAGAATCTTTGAACTTGGTACCTTCCGCGACTCCTGCCACCGCCGCCATTAAAATCATCGATGGATCCGGGCGATCCACAGAAGTCACTGTCACGTTGAATCTGAGTAAAAAATCTTTTATGGACTCTCCGGTCCTCTGCTTGATTGTTGCTAAAGTCATTACACTCTTGGGTCGCGTCACGTGGACCCTGAACTGTCTCATGAAGCAATCAACGAGCTCGCTCCATGTTCCGATTGATCCAGTCTCTAGTTGTCTGAACCATTGTGAAGCTAAATCTGTCAAATATAGAGGGAAACATCGCGCCATCACTTCCTCGGATGCCCCCAGTACTTCCATGTGCCTGATGTATCGAGTAATATGCATTGTTGGGTCTGACCTCCCGTCGTAAGGATCCAGCGTTGGTAGCTTGAATTTTGGAGGGTTCCTTGCATTTCTGATGTTTGGAGTGAATGGACTCCGACTAACTTCTTCTAGGCCTCCGCTAGGTAATCCTCCTCTCATGATTCTTCGCATTAGACCTATCATTCTCTCATCTCCGTCTTGGGGTTGCCCCCTTGTCAAGTTTCTATCCTGCCCCCCGAGCCTTGAAGGGAATTCTGGTACGTATTCTTCTGGTGGCTCGTTAGCGTACGCATTGGCTCCAGCCTGCTGAGCTCCGTCTGTTGGTCTTCCAGTATCGGACCCTGAGGGTCTGCCCCCAAGACCTTGCTGACCACCTTCAATCCCTGTATTCTGGCCTTAAGCCTGTCCTTCATTAGTTTCTGCAATTCTGATTCCTTGTCCCGTACTTGTAGCCGTTGTAGTTGGTCCAAGGTTTTGCATGTTTGCTGCCCTCATCTGCTCGAGGAAATTTTGCAGCATTTCCTGTTGACTCTTCATTATGCTTTCGCGCAGTGAATTAGCCATAGCTTCCATCTCGTCTCTGGTGATATAAACGGAAGCAGGTCCTTCTCTTGATCCAGAGGATGCCTCTTGGCTTCCTCCCTGTTGGCTTCTATCAACTCTTTGTCTTGTTTGTCGAGTCATTGTTTCTGGATTGGAGTTCCTGAATTATGAATTCTGATGTAGCGGGTGCTAGTTCTTCTCAGTGAAAGCACCAAAGTGTTTGCACCAAAATTGGTCACAAACCCCGATGAATGTGAAAGCACCAGTGCTCGAATATAAATCAGCAATATCCAAACACAAATCACAGATCTAAGCAGTAAAGCAGTAAATGTAAACAAGAACACACGATTTTATAGTGGTTCGGCTATCTCCGGCCTACGTCCACTTCAAAGGTTTTTCCTTTTATTGATGTTCTTCGCTGATTACAATCGATTACAGCGGATTACAATGAATTGTAGCTCTGAAATTCAAGTACAACGGTGGTTCTGATAGTTAAACTTGAATCCGGCAGAGTATTGGCGTTCAATGGCGGAAAAGATCCTTTTTCTGAATGACCTGGAGGTCTATTTATAGGCGTAGGCTGCTGCTATCTTGCTGAAAACTTGGGAGACCTCTTCTGGCACGTGAGGGGGCCCATACGTAAGGTCTCGGGAAGTTTGGGCCCACTTTGGCATCGGTTCGAACTCCATTCGAACCGATCAAGAATTCATCCAATCGAGGTGAAATTTGGCGTGGACATTCTTCATCATGTGTGGAAGCATCTGTGAAAATTTCATGGCATTTGGATCAGTAGGTTAGGAGATATGTTGGGTTCGAATTTGACTTCACGGTGAGGCTGTTGCGTTCGAACCCCTGTTGCTTGAAACGATGATTTCGAAACCAGTGTGGCACGCGACTTCGTGGTGACGTGGAGCGCAAGTTTCGAATCGATCCGGACTTCTCTCCGTGTTGACCGCTTCGACTCCATATATCTCGGCGCATTCGAACCGATGGAAGACACGTCATCGTGATTGGTTGACTCCGTGGGTTCGAATGAGGCTACTCGGGATGGGTTCGAAGATGATATCACGGATGGGTTCGAAGCACGGCTTTGTGATGGGTTCGAAGCTAGGTTTTGTGATGGGTTCGAAGCACGGCTTTGTGATGGGTTCGAAGCTAGGTTTTGTGATGGGTTCGAAGCTAGGTTTTGTGATGGGTTCGAAGCTAGGTTTTGTGATGGGTTCGAAGTGGAGTCAAGGCTAATGGATGTGAACTAGATGGACTCGAACCTGATGGGTTCGAGATTGGTATGGCAGGGCTATCGGTTCGAAGGCAGGTGGATTCGAAATAGATGGTTTCGAACCGATGGCTACGAACTCCATCGATTCGAACTGGGGCAAATGCTTACGGATTCGAGGCGCGGACCTATTTCTTGGTTTCGAACCAGATGGGTTCGAACATAGGTAGGGTGATGGTTTCGAATATGGTGGGTTCGAACACTATGGGTTCGAACGGAGCAATGTTAATTCCTCTTATCTTGATTCCATCATAACTTGAGCATACGACCTCGGATTGACTTGAAATTTGGAATGCAGACTTCCATGATCTTTCTTGTCGTGTCCTATCAATTGTGGCCCGTTCTGGACTCGGACAAAATTCATCGATATCCATGGTTATCCTGTAATGCATGGTTGATATTCATGAATAGTAATCATTGATTTCTAGTAAATTATGGGTATCTCAACTTTGCCAAAAGTTGGGATAACATTTAACTTTCAACTTCAAATCAAAGTTTAAAGTTTTCAAAAATTTTCCAATTTTCTCAAAATTTTTCTAACGCCTTAAATTTTCGGAAAAATTCGCCATAGTCTCCTTTGCGCGGCTCGATCCGAAAAAAAAATGACAGTATATATATCACAAATATACATCTCATCAAGTAATGAGGCATCCCGAAGGGAAAAAAATGTAAAAGTACGATATTTAATCCGAGATATGTACCTTATATTTTATTAGCGAGCATATACGGCTAATATAGCGCAAAAGCGAACTCCAAATGCGAAGCAAACGCGATCCGCACCTACTAAACTCAACAAACAACATGAGAATCATGCACATATGCAAATAATCTCAATATACAACATATAGCAACATAGCAACTGCATAATATAGCAAATGCAACAAACAATATATTTTCAACCATCAATCAACTATCATCCGTAACCAATAATATTCATTCATATTCTAATTCACATACAATGAATTGGTTTTCAATTTAAATTACATTTGATTCATTTACATTGGATTTACTAACATTCATTATCAATTCAATTAGTTTACATTTACTAATTAAATCTAATTCACATTCAATTCTATTCAAATTTATTTACTTTCCATTTGAATTCAATTACATAGCTTTCAATTTCATTAACACTTAATGAATTTTATACAATCAATCAACATCCATATAGCAACCAAAGTATATTAATTTCAACCAAATTATCTCACTTTACATTCATTTTGGTTTAACATTAAATTGATTTCCATTCCAATTTTTTTTTCAACTTCTAATAACATTAGATTTTAATGAATTTACACTCATATTCATTATTCCATATCAACTTAAATTTACATTCAATTGATTATATTCAATCCATTCATTCAATTCAATTACAAAGTTGAATTCTATTCAACATCTCTTAAGTTATATTTCCATTTAACTTTAAATTCACTTTTATTTACAACTCACATTCATAAATATATCCATATAGTTTCACTTCTTATATATATAAGTTTATTTCACAATTGTAAATTACTTTAATTATAATTTCAATTCTTATAATTCACTTGCTTATACAATTATTCTTTTATTTAGATTATTCAAACAACCAAACAATCAACTTATATACACTTTAATAATTCTGAAAAATTATTCCTTTATATATAAAATATAATCAAGGCAAAATTATTTCATTCACCCAATTTAAAACAATACTGTGTCGAATTGTTCTATTCAAGTGTTTAGAAACCCCTTCGGCTCAGTTTCGAGGCTGTGCTGACGAAAGTTCATATACCACTCAACAAACCAATCATCACAATATAAAACAATTTCATATTCACTAACAAATACGCTCTCATAGCTATTATTACACTCAAACTCATTCTAGAGTACTACTGACTCTATCTCTAATGAGTAATACCCTACAGAACCATGGTGTCGCTTAACCATCAGCTCTGATACCAAATGTAACGCTACGGATTTTCGTTGCCGAAAAACAGAATAGTTATGGGTTTTAAAAAGAATTTTAAGAAAAAGGAAAGAGAAAGAAGAGAGAAGAGATAGAAAATAGAGAATAGAGAAAATTTTAAAAGAGAAAAAGAGAAAGAAAATAGAGAATTTAGAAATAGAAGATAGAAGAATTTTAAAAATAGAACGGAACAGAAAGGAAACAACAGAACAACATCAGAATCTCACAATTCGCAGCGGAACAACATATAATAATAAATGAAAAATCTTTAAACAAAGAACTATATCAGTTATTACATTACATTTCATTACATTACATCATATCATCAGAGTGTACAACAACATACATCAACAAGTGCAGCGGAAAAAGAAATACTATATAAACTAGTAATACGCCATGCCATCCAGCTTGCCTCCAGCAACTCCTGAATATCCAGAATATCCTGATAAACCTAACTCTTGACTGCCCGTGTGGAAATTGGTGGTCACCCAGAGTTTAGGAAGGAAAACAATAAACTCCGAGTCAGTCATGTGACTGGTGTGAGAACTCAAAACAGTTTATTTAACTTTAAAATCAAAATAGAGGAATATTTTTAAATTCAATTCGCAATGCTTTTTAAAAATGAGACTACCATAAGGCCTCCCGCACGCACACACATGCAAACGCAGAATCGGAGGAGATTTCTCCTTATGATAGTCAAAGATGCTTGATACGCATTTAAAATAACATTTGATATTATTACTAGTGCATAGTGTAGGAAATTATTTCGAAAATAAAGATATAAATCTTAGCCAACATAGACATTCCGAACTATGCCTACTATAGCTACTATCCAAACAGTGTTGCGACACCATAAGTGAATAGCAGGTTCTACAACTAATACCGTACAAGTTTCGTATTGAGAATTGGATTTCCAACAAATGGTCAGGCTAAGGAACTTCCTACTGCCACATGGAAACGCCTCTGGCTGGACGTCCCCGAGAACTTAACCAGCTCTCTGCCAACACAAGGCCGGGTTACCTTTGTCACTAGGTAACTACTACACGAATATGGCATCCCCCGGTCCCATCGGACCTTTAACCGAGCGCTCGTCACCAACAACACCACACAGAAATAGATATAGTGTATCAACATGAGTAAGTATCTGGGCTCCATACCATGATACCACCCTTTCCAGAAGGAAATGCACATACCCTAAAGGGAGCTACCCCTCATAACCTTGCCGCATCTTTCCTGTTTTGACCATTACCGGGATGTGAGGCTCGATGAATTCACGTCCACAAAAACATACTTTATACAAAAGCCATGCTTTGGGTCAACAAATGATCAACACAATGATCACTAAGATAGACGATCAAATAAATGATCCAATCACAAATAATCAACACAATGATCATTTCAGCAACACTCAGCATGTCACATTACCAAATTTGGGAATATATCGCTGATAACTTCAACTATATAACCTTTGAGCTCGTACGTCTCAAAGAAGGGTGTTAAGCAAAGAATAAATTCTCCGCCACCAACAGAAATATATTTGAAAGAAATCGGCTTTATATCTCAACTTGTAATGTCAGACATACAATCCATACAAGTCTGTTCCGGGCTCGAACAGAACCGAAGGCACTTACAAAGAAGTCCTTGCAATCCGGATATTCACAATCCTGATCGGATTTCCCATCACTTATGGAATCTCTATACCAGGAGCTACCCAGTGCAGAGACAATCGATAGGTCATCCTATCGCACTCGCAAATACCGGTCTTCAACACCGATCTTCAATGCAATTCACAACGACGTATCACATATTCGGAATGGGTTATACGACCCCATGGTCCTTTCCCGGTTAACCCGAATAGTGAGCGCTTATTCAAAAATAAGTGTGACATTCAAATTCAATCAATTCACATCAAATACCCATTCAAAGGGAAATATTGATAGTCGGTTATTGAACTATCAATTGATATGCATACATCACCAGATTCCAAATAATTTTCCAAATTATTTATTTTCCAAAATATCTTTACTAGATATATAGTTTCAACACTTCAAAAATAAATCGATATTTATTTTTCTAACAAATTCCACTTTTCACATATAAATTCCTTAATGAATTTATATTTCAAAATATCCATGCATATTCGATTTCAATAATTCATTTCAATTTATCTTCAAAAAGATAAATTCTAATTATTCACTTCATATTGGAAAACAACTCCATACTTATCAAAAATAAGTAATCGACAAATCTTTTTATTTTCAACCTTGGAAAATATTCAATATACTTAAATCGAATTAAGTATATAATTCATTCTTTAAGGAAATCATTCACTTAACATATTTATTTGGGCCAAAACGAATGTTGCGTAAAACATTGTTACGACAACCCAAAATCACTAGTATAGGGATTCGAAATTAAATAGATATATAAATCCCAATACTATACAAAAACATTTCCTTTCCGAAATCATTTACTATAACAACAGTGTTATAGTCCACCATTTCCTTTTATTTCTCGAAAACGTCTATTTCAACAATAAATGTTGAAATCTATGGTTTCGAATCTCAACATCTTTTAAAACGTCGTTAGATCGTTTTAATTCTATTTAAAACATCTCATTCAAACATTTTCTTTAACGTGTCATTCACTATTCAAAAATGTGAATAAACTCCGTTAACAAATTTCATTCTTTTATCCATTTTAATTCAAAGAATTATTCACAGTTAAAAACGTGAATATAACTCCATTTATAAGTTATAACAATTAACTTATCAAAATAGGTCGTTTGCGAATTCATAAAACAATGTTTATAAATTCCATTTCTATTTATTTATAAAAACTTCTTTTTTTATAAATTCCTTTATTAACATATTCCAGTTTATACCTAAATTATAAACTAACGTTCATATTATAAGTTAAATACTTATAAAACGATTAATTTACAAAATCGTTCTTTTAAAGACCTTCCAAATTATAAATCTTATAACTTATAAGATTCGTTTATTTAACCAATCTATTCGTCAAATAACTTCACAAATTTTATAAACCTACTGTTTATAAAATTTCATTTATAACTTCACAGTTCATAATTCTATAAATTTCATTCATTTATGAAATTCATTTTCACTTCATTCAAACACTTATAAAAACTTGTTTTATAATGTCTGAATCTCAATTCATAAATATCCATTTATAAATCTTTTAATATAAATCAATTTATATTATCATTTTAAAACGTCTTTAATTTCCTTTATAATTTCACCATTCTGATTTATAAAATAATCAAATTTTATAAATCTTACATTCAAACTTTTATAATAAATTCAAAAATCCAATTTAACTATTTTATAAAATCATTGATCCATATTTCTCAAAAATCAACTTTTAACCGTATTTCTAAAAATCAGCTTTTTAACTATATTTCACAAAACCCCTAATTTTATAACTTTAAAAATTATAGCGTTTAATTATTTAAAATGGATCAATTCCAAAAATATAGAATATTTTCAACAATCACTTTAAAAACATTTTAAAATCCCAAAATCTGGGTCCAATGATGCTACACACCAAATAGTCAATCACGACTACAACGATATCATATATCGATATGATAATCCATCAAATATCAAAATATCTGAAATAAACTAAAAACTGTTGAGGAATCCAGTTGGATCCCTCCAACCTGTTTCCTGCATCCACAAACATTAGCACAATACCAATTTCGCTCCAGTACGAAATTATCGCGGTATATGTTCTTAATAAATATTATCCGCTTAATAACGGCGCAATAGGGTCTCATCCGCTAAAAAAAAATGCGGGAAATCAACAACTGCAATATATACATATGCCAATATATATATATTGATATTATATATAATACCAATTTCACTGTTTATGAAATATTCGCGGTATATGTTTTTACTAAATAACATCCGCTTACTAACGGCGCATAAGGTCTATTTTAACAATCAATATATACAATCATCATTCAAACATGCATTCAAATATTTTAAATCTAACTATTTAAAATAAAATCGAAACCTATTCGATTGAGTGAGAAGTTCTCACCTTGGTTTTAAATTCCGTTTTAGCTTTTTATTTCGAATAAAATTAAACGCGCGTTTAATTTTACCCGAAATTCTCACTAACTCCAAACGACTCCAAACCAACTCCATCGCGTAGTGCTCGTCCATACGATTCCAACGCAACTGAGTTTGCATTTTTTCGACCTCGTATGAAAAAGTTACGAATTTTACAAGTTACACGTATTTTCTTATATAAATTTACAACAATTTCTTTATTTTAAAACTAACTTTAAATCAGGGCCGCATGATCCTTCCACTGCAAATCTAGCCCGTGCATCTCCTACCCCTCTCCTCTTCTTCTTTCCTCTACAGGTAACGTGTAAGTCACGAACCCATAGCCGCCAACACATTGCCAATTATCGCGACTACCTCATGAGGTTTGAAAACGATCGGCCTCCATCATTGCGTAGCACGTCATGCGAGCTACCCCTAGCCACGAGCACGGCCAACTCGGCCACTCCTTGCTCTCCAGAATTTCATGCGAACGGCACGACTCCATTCCCATATTGCCATCAATCCATCGCTCGAAACGCGATCGTGACCGTTGAACTTGTAGAGCTCGCGGAGCTCTACAACATTGCTGTTGAGGTCGAGGCGTAATAACTTGTAGATTGGATGAAAAATGAGGAGGATGGAAACGAATTTCTGGCCATTGGACCCTATGGTGGCGGCTTGCAGATGTAAATTAGGGTTTAGTTTTTTATTTATTTATTTTGTGATTTTAGGTCTATTTATAGAGAAATTTTCGAACACTATTCATCCGGAAATTCCGAACTCCGACTTACGCGCCGTAACCAGCGTACCTAGGGTTTATCCCGCGTTCCGGACACAATGGAACAGGTTTCGGAAGCTAATTCGGAAGTATGTGCGAGTTATGGCTGAAAACGCTCAATTTAAATTAAACCGATTTAAACCGATTTCTAGGCGTTTTAATTTGTACCGGACAAACGGTAAATCCAATTGACTTGAAATTTGAAACCTTACTATAATATCACATTACGGATCCGATGAAACTGGTTTCGTCGAATTCCGAGACTTTTTGAAAAATGGCTATTTTGACTCGCCAAATTTAAATTAAAAATAATTCGATGCGTTTCGAGCTGCCACGATCAAACGATAACTCCGATTGACACGAAAATTGAAATCCGGTAATAACTAACTATTACGGATCCAATGAAACTGGTTTCGTTCAATTCTGAGACTGTTCAAAAATTGGCTATTTTACAGTCGATTATTAAATATTAAAATATTCAATTTTCACAAATTAACTTTTAATTCGATTTTAAAAGTTCTAAAATATCATTCTAACTCTAACATGATAAAATAAAATTTTACAAATTATTTTCAATCATATTTAACTCGATTTTCAATTATTTCCATAATTTAACATATTAAATTATCGATTTAATTATCCAATTAAATCCAAAAATTCAAATAAAAATTTATTTGACTTATAAATTCACTTATAAATATTTAAAATTAATTAAATATTCAAATTTTAATTTATAAAAATTCTGGGTCGTTACAATCTTTCCCCCTTAAAAGAATTTCGTCCTCGAAATTACAAGTAAGAAAGTTTACAGAATTCATTAACTTTCCAAAATTCAAAATTAAACTTCTTACAACACTTTACTAAGTTTTCAACTCATACTTAGTTATCTTTCAAAAACAATTGCTATTGTTTAACTTTCAACTTCAAATCAAAGTTTAAAGTTTTCAAAAAATTTCCAATTTTCTCAAAATTTTTCTAACGCCTTAAATTTTCGGAAAAATTCGCCATAGTCTCCTTTGCGCGGCTCGATCCGAAAAAAAAATGACAGTATATATATCACAAATATACATCTCATCAAGTAATGAGGCATCCCGAAGGGAAAAAAATGTAAAAGTACGATATTTAATCCGAGATATGTACCTTATATTTTATTAGCGAGCATATACGGCTAATATAGCGCAAAAGCGAACTCCAAATGCGAAGCAAACGCGATCCGCACCTACTAAACTCAACAAACAACATGAGAATCATGCACATATGCAAATAATCTCAATATACAACATATAGCAACATAGCAACTGCATAATATAGCAAATGCAACAAACAATATATTTTCAACCATCAATCAACTATCATCCATAACCAATAATATTCATTCATATTCTAATTCACATACAATGAATTGGTTTTCAATTTAAATTACATTTGATTCATTTACATTGGATTTACTAACATTCATTATCAATTCAATTAGTTTACATTTACTAATTAAATCTATTTCACATTCAATTCTATTCAAATTTATTTACTTTCCATTTGAATTCAATTACATAGCTTTCAATTTCATTAACACTTAATGAATTTTATACAATCAATCAACATCCATATAGCAACCAAAGTATATTAATTTCAACCAAATTATCTCACTTTACATTCATTTTGGTTTAACATTAAATTGATTTCCATTCCAATTTTTTTTTCAACTTCTAATAACATTAGATTTTAATGAATTTACACTCATATTCATTATTCCATATCAACTTAAATTTACATTCAATTGATTATATTCAATCCATTCATTCAATTCAATTACAAAGTTGAATTCTATTCAACATCTCTTAAGTTATATTTCCATTTAACTTTAAATTCACTTTTATTTACAACTCACATTCATAAATATATCCATATAGTTTCACTTCTTATATATATAAGTTTATTTCACAATTGTAAATTACTTTAATTATAATTTCAATTCTTATAATTCACTTGCTTATACAATTATTCTTTTATTTAGATTATTCAAACAACCAAACAATCAACTTATATACACTTTAATAATTCTGAAAAATTATTCCTTTATATATAAAATATAATCAAGGCAAAATTATTTCATTCACCCAATTTAAAACAATACTGTGTCGAATTGTTCTATTCAAGTGTTTAGAAACCCCTTCGGCTCAGTTTCGAGGCTGTGCTGACGAAAGTTCATATACCACTCAACAAACCAATCATCACAATATAAAACAATTTCATATTCACTAACAAATACGCTCTCATAGCTATTATTACACTCAAACTCATTCTAGAGTACTACTGACTCTATCTCTAATGAGTAATACCCTACAGAACCATGGTTGTCGCTTAACCATCAGCTCTGATACCAAATATAACGCTACGGATTTTCGTTGCCGAAAAACCGAATAGTTATGGGTTTTAAAAAGAATTTTAAGAAAAAGGAAAGAGAAAGAAGAGAGAAGAGATAGAAAATAGAGAATAGAGAAAATTTTAAAAGAGAAAAAGAGAAAGAAAATAGAGAATTTAGAAATAGAAGATAGAAGAATTTTAAAAATAGAACGGAACAGAAAGGAAACAACAGAACAACATCAGAATCTCACAATTCGCAGCGGAACAACATATAATAATAAATGAAAAATCTTTAAACAAAGAACTATATCAGTTATTACATTACATTACATTTCATTACATTACATCATATCATCAGAGTGTACAACAACATACATCAACAAGTGCAGCGGAAAAAGAAATACTATATAAACTAGTAATACGCCATGCCATCCAGCTTGCCTCCAGCAACTCCTGAATATCCAGAATATCCTGATAAACCTAACTCTTGACTGCCCGTGTGGAAATTGGTGGGCACCCAGAGTTTAGGAAGGAAAACAATAAACTCCGAGTCAGTCATGTGACTGGTGTGAGAACTCAAAACAGTTTATTTAACTTTAAAATCAAAATAGAGGAATATTTTTAAATTCAATTCGCAATGCTTTTTAAAAATGAGACTACCATAAGGCCTCCCGCACACACACACATGCAAACGCAGAATCGGAGGAGATTTCTCCTTATGATAGTCAAAGATGCTTGATACGCATTTAAAATAACATTTGATATTATTACTAGTGCATAGTGTAGGAAATTATTTCGAAAATAAAGATATAAATCTTAGCCAACATAGACATTCCGAACTATGCCTACTATAGCTACTATCCAAACAGTGTTGCGACACCATAAGTGAATAGCAGGTTCTACAACTAATACCGTACAAGTTTCGTATTGAGAATTGGATTTCCAACAAATGGTCAGGCTAAGGAACTTCCTACTGCCACATGGAAACGCCTCTGGCTGGACGTCCCCGAGAACTTAACCAGCTCTCTGCCAACACAAGGCCGGGTTACCTTTGTCACTAGGTAACTACTACACGAATATGGCATCCCCCGGTCCCATCGGACCTTTAACCGAGCGCTCGTCACCAACAACACCACACAGAAATAGATATAGTGTATCAACATGAGTAAGTATCTGGGCTCCATACCATGATACCACCCTTTCCAGAAGGAAATGCACATACCCTAAAGGGAGCTACCCCTCATAACCTTACCGCATCTTTCCTGTTTTGACCATTACCGGGATGTGAGGCTCGATGAATTCACGTCCACAAAAACATACTTTATACAAAAGCCATGCTTTGGGTCAACAAATGATCAACACAATGATCACTAAGATAGACGATCAAATAAATGATCCTATCACAAATAATCAACACAATGATCATTTCAGCAACACTCAGCATGTCACATTACCAAATTTGGGAATATATCGCTGATAACTTCAACTATATAACCTTTGAGCTCGTACGTCTCAAAGAAGGGTGTTAAGCAAAGAATAAATTCTCCGCCACCAACAGAAATATATTTGAAAGAAATCGGCTTTATATCTCAACTTGTAATGTCAGACATACAATCCATACAAGTCTGTTCCGGGCTCGAACAGAACCGAAGGCACTTACAAAGAAGTCCTTGCAATCCGGATATTCACAATCCTGATCGGATTTCCCATCACTTATGGAATCTCTATACCAGGAGCTACCCAGTGCAGAGACAATCGATAGGTCATCCTATCGCTCTCGCAAATACCGGTCTTCAACACCGATCTTCAATGCAATTCACAACGACGTATCACATATTCGGAATGGGTTATACGACCCCATGGTCCTTTCCCGGTTAACCCGAATAGTGAGCGCTTATTCAAAAATAAGTGTGACATTCAAATTCAATCAATTCACATCAAATACCCATTCAAAGGGAAATATTGA
Organism: Allium cepa; assembly: GCA_030765085.1. Taxonomy (NCBI): domain Eukaryota; kingdom Viridiplantae; phylum Streptophyta; class Magnoliopsida; order Asparagales; family Amaryllidaceae; genus Allium; species Allium cepa. Next base: position 79,141,698 of record CM060939.1, on the reverse strand, counting down.
TAGTCGGTTATTGAACTATCAATTGATATGCATACATCACCAGATTCCAAATAATTTTCCAAATTATTTATTTTCCAAAATATCTTTACTAGATATATAGTTTCAACACTTCAAAAATAAATCGATATTTATTTTTCTAACAAATTCCACTTTTCACATATAAATTCCTTAATGAATTTATATTTCAAAATATCCATGCATATTCGATTTCAATAATTCATTTCAATTTATCTTCAAAAAGATAAATTCTAATTATTCACTTCATATTGGAAAACAACTCCATACTTATCAAAAATAAGTAATCGACAAATCTTTTTATTTTCAACCTTGGAAAATATTCAATATACTTAAATCGAATTAAGTATATAATTCATTCTTTAAGGAAATCATTCACTTAACATATTTATTTGGGCCAAAACGAATGTTGCGTAAAACATTGTTACGACAACCCAAAATCACTAGTATAGGGATTCGAAATTAAATAGATATATAAATCCCAATACTATACAAAAACATTTCCTTTCGGAAATCATTTACTATAACAACAGTGTTATAGTCCACCATTTCCTTTTATTTCTCGAAAACGTCTATTTCAACAATAAATGTTGAAATCTATGGTTTCGAATCTCAACATCTTTTAAAACGTCGTTAGATCGTTTTAATTCTATTTAAAACATCTCATTCAAACATTTTCTTTAACGTGTCATTCACTATTCAAAAATGTGAATAAACTCCGTTAACAAATTTCATTCTTTTATCCATTTTAATTCAAAGAATTGTTCACAGTTAAAAACGTGAATATAACTCCATTTATAAGTTATAACAATTAACTTATCAAAATAGGTCGTTTGCGAATTCATAAAACAACGTTTATAAATTCCATTTCTATTTATTTATAAAAACTTCTTTTTTTATAAATTCCTTTATTAACATATTCCAGTTTATACCTAAATTATAAACTAACGTTCATATTATAAGTTAAATACTTATAAAACGATTAATTTACAAAATCGTTCTTTTAAAGACCTTCCAAATTATAAATCTTATAACTTATAAGATTCGTTTATTTAACCAATCTATTCGTCAAATAACTTCACAAATTTTATAAACCTACTGTTTATAAAATTTCATTTATAACTTCACAGTTCATAATTCTATAAATTTCATTCATTTATGAAATTCATTTTCACTTCATTCAAACACTTATAAAAACTTGTTTTATAATGTCTGAATCTCAATTCATAAATATCCATTTATAAATCTTTTAATATAAATCAATTTATATTATCATTTTAAAACGTCTTTAATTTCCTTTATAATTTCACCATTCTGATTTATAAAATAATCAAATTTTATAAATCTTACATTCAAACTTTTATAATAAATTCAAAAATCCAATTTAACTATTTTATAAAATCATTGATCCATATTTCTCAAAAATCAACTTTTAACCGTATTTCTAAAAATCAGCTTTTTAACTATATTTCACAAAACCCCTAATTTTATAACTTTAAAAATTATAGCGTTTAATTATTTAAAATGGATCAATTCCAAAAATATAGAATATTTTCAACAATCACTTTAAAAACATTTTAAAATCCCAAAATCTGGGTCCAATGATGCTACACACCAAATAGTCAATCACGACTACAACGATATCATATATCGATATGATAATCCATCAAATATCAAAATATCTGAAATAAACTAAAAACTGTTGAGGAATCCAGTTGGATCCCTCCAACCTGTTTCCTGCATCCACAAACATTAGCACAATACCAATTTCGCTCCAGTACGAAATTATCGCGGTATATGTTCTTAATAAATATTATCCGCTTAATAACGGCGCAATAGGGTCTCATCCGCTAAACAAAAAATGCGGGAAATCAACAACTGCAATATATACATATGCCAATATATATATATTGATATTATATATAATACCAATTTCACTGTTTATGAAATATTCGCGGTATATGTTTTTACTAAATAACATCCGCTTACTAACGGCGCATAAGGTCTATTTTAACAATCAATATATACAATCATCATTCAAACATGCATTCAAATATTTTAAATCTAACTATTTAAAATAAAATCGAAACCTATTCGATTGAGTGAGAAGTTCTCACCTTGGTTTTAAATTCCGTTTTAGCTTTTTATTTCGAATAAAATTAAACGCGCGTTTAATTTTACCCGAAATTCTCACTAACTCCAAACGACTCCAAACCAACTCCACCGCGTAGTGCTCGTCCATACGATTCCAACGCAACTGAGTTTGCATTTTTTCGACCTCGTATGAAAAAGTTACGAATTTTACAAGTTACACGTATTTTCTTATATAAATTTACAACAATTTCTTTATTTTAAAACTAACTTTAAATCAGGGCCGCATGATCCTTCCACTGCAAATCTAGCCCGTGCATCTCCTACCCCTCTCCTCTTCTTCTTTCCTCTACAGGTAACGTGTAAGTCACGAACCCATAGCCGCCAACACATTGCCAATTATCGCGACTACCTCATGAGGTTTGAAAACGATCGGCCTCCATCATTGCGTAGCACGTCATGCGAGCTACCCCTGGCCACGAGCACGGCCAACTCGGCCACTCCTTGCTCTCCAGAATTTCATGCGAACGGCACGACTCCATTCCCATATTGCCATCAATCCATCGCTCGAAACGCGATCGTGACCGTTGAACTTGTAGAGCTCGCGGAGCTCTACAACATTGCTGTTGAGGTCGAGGCGTAATAACTTGTAGATTGGATGAAAAATGAGGAGGATGGAAACGAATTTCTGGCCATTGGACCCTATGGTGGCGGCTTGCAGATGTAAATTAGGGTTTAGTTTTTTATTTATTTATTTTGTGATTTTAGGTCTATTTATAGAGAAATTTTCGAACACTATTCATCCGGAAATTCCGAACTCCGATTTACGCGCCGTAACCAGCGTACCTAGGGTTTATCCCGCGTTCCGGACACAATGGAACAGGTTTCGGAAGCTAATTCGGAAGTATGTGCGAGTTATGGCTGAAAACGCTCAATTTAAATTAAACCGATTTAAACCGATTTCTAGGCGTTTTAATTTGTACCGGACAAACGGTAAATCCAATTGACTTGAAATTTGAAACCTTACAATAATATCACATTACGGATCCGATGAAACTGGTTTCGTCGAATTCCGAGACTTTTTGAAAAATGGCTATTTTGACTCGCCAAATTTAAATTAAAAATAATTCGATGCGTTTCGAGCTGCCACGATCAAACGATAACTCCGATTGACACGAAAATTGAAATCCGGTAATAACTAACTATTACGGATCCAATGAAACTGGTTTCGTTAAATTCTGAGACTGTTCAAAAATTGGCTATTTTACAGTCGATTATTAAATATTAAAATATTCAATTTTCACAAATTAACTTTTAATTCGATTTTAAAAGTTCTAAAATATCATTCTAACTCTAACATGATAAAATAAAATTTTACAAATTATTTTCAATCATATTTAACTCGATTTTCAATTATTTCCATAATTTAACATATTAAATTATCGATTTAATTATCCAATTAAATCCAAAAATTCAAATAAAAATTTATTTGACTTATAAATTCACTTATAAATATTTAAAATTAATTAAATATTCAAATTTTAATTTATAAAAATTCTGGGTCGTTACAGTTCCGCTGCATTTATTTATTTATTCTTATTGTATGTAACTCCGACTTTTGTGTTGTATAAATATAATCAAATGTTTTTTTGTAAACAGCTTCAAGAACTGTTATTTGATTATTATATCTTGTCATTCCACTGTGAGATTCTATTTTGTTTTTTCTTTCTTTCTCTTTTTCTTATTTACCCCAATAACAATCTGCCTCTTTGTATGGTTGAGTTGACACATGTGTCTGCTTAAAGCGTCCAAAAAGGTGGGTCGTTACAGTTGGTATAAGAGCTTTGGTTTAGTGATAACCTTAGCTTTGTGAGGTTTGACTCTTTATTAATAGGGTAGTAATATCCTAGAATGAGTCACTGACTGTATATGTATGAGAGAGCGTATTTGTTAGTGTTATAAAAGGTTTTATATCGTGTCAATTTGTTCGGTTTTGTATTTATAAATTCTGGTCGGTGCATAAGACGCTATGACATCGATAGGGATTTCTAAACACTTAATAGGACGAACATACACAATATTTGTTTTGGAATATAGGTAAATGAAATAATTTGCCTATTATATATTTTGTATATAAAATAATAATTTTATAAATGATATACTTGGTTGTAATATATTTGTTTGTTAAGTAGCGAAATTTATAAATATTGGTTGAAAATAAGATTTATAAATAAAATAAATATAAATTGGAAAATTTAGAACTTAAGTTCCGAGATTTTAAAAATTTCTTTCGAATAATTTTGGAATATAATAACAATATTATTTAGAAGTATTTTCTAATATAAATATTTCAATATGATTTGAAAGAATTGTTTTAAAGAAATTTTGAAAAGAAATAAGTTCCTTACTCTCCTCTCTATCGCTGGGAAACAATTTCAGTGATGAGTGCCTGCATCATCGATATTTATTTTCAAGTTTCAAAGTGGGGAGACCATAGTAGTAGTTAACTACATATTTGTTTGATAAATAAAGCTTGATTTTAAATTTCAAATATGATTTGATATATATATATATATATATATATATATATATATATATATATATATAGAAGGATATGAATATATATATATATATATATTAAATGATTTGAAATGAACCCGACATTTAGTTCTTAAATTTCCATAAATTATAGATTTCAATTATTGTAACAAAATGAAAATTCTAACTACTTAATAATTGGGACTTCTAAAAGGAAATAAGGAATTAAATGCTAAGTATAAGTAAAGTATACAGGAAATCTGAAAATTTTAAACTGTGAATAAAAAGAAAAAGAAAATGAGAAATGGTAACCATTGAACATTTATCTACTAAAATGAAATAAGATAAACTTGTGTAATATTCAACTGCATTCTAACAGACATTTATATAAATAACTACCAAAATATTAAAAAGTTGTAATGTCAAATAGAATATGTAATGGAATATTATACAAGTGAAACTTAAAATAACAAAAGTATTCAATGGAATTACTTTTGTAAATAAGAATTTTGATATTATAATTGTTATAAACTTAAGTTATAATTGAAATACTACTAAATAAAATGAAATAGGAAAATGAGTATTGTAAGAAAATGATTATAAACTTAAGTTGGTATTTGAAGCTATATACAATTAAAGCGAATAATAAAATGAATACTACATTAAAGTAATGATTAAAATTTTAGAAAAGTGAAATGATTTAGAAAATAGATTAAATATCCAATGACACTATATAAGGAAATGAATGTAAATCAAAAAGGTAAGAAACATAAGTATGAACTATGCACTAATGAATATTAATATCTAATGGAAATTAAGCATATAGCTTAATAAATATGAACTAAAACTATAATGAGATGAATGTAATACTTGAATGATGAACTCATTAGTTATTATAAACAATTGAATAGAAATAACTTATGTAAGATATGAATGTAAAATAATGAAAATATATTTTAATTAAATGAATAAATGGAAAGAATGAATTTTGTAAATAAATGAATGTAAATAAATGGAATTAAGTATTATATGAATGGGAATTGAATCCTTGTAAGAAATAAATGTAAATTAAAGAAATAATCATTGTATGAAAAAATTGAATGATGAAAATGAACGTAATTTATGCTTGGAGTCATTATTTGTTTGGTTTATTGTTGTTTGGGCAAGGATACTCCTAATTGTTTGGATGTATGAATAATCCGTTGAGTTTTATCTAAGACTGTTGAGTAGATGGTGTACTTAGTAGTTTATTTGGCATTCTATGCGATTAAAGTGTCTGAACCCGAACAAAACCATTTGCTTTGTCTGATATGGATGAATTGTTGATTAGTTGGATTTCATGTGGTGATTGTATACTTGTTGCAAGTGTTTGTTGTTATGTTGCACTGATTTGTTTTGTTATTAGTTAAACATATTTAAAAATTTCACTTTTATATAATTATTAACTCCTTTGGATTATATAAGTGAAATACAGGTATGGAAGCAATAACTACTGCTTTTGGTTTCATAAAATAATCGTAAATTGCCCGACAAATAAGTACGTTCTCGAATTACGGTTTTATAGCAATATCATATTATTTTTTCCGTGTTGGGATATATTATTTTGAAAATATATGGTATATATTGTTAATTTTGATATTATTATTTCTACCAGACCTCTCAGTACAAAGGAGACTGTGCCGAAATTTTTCATGAATTTTGGACTTAGGAAATTTTATGAAATGTTTTCGAACTTTTGTTAACTTGGATATAAAAGGATTTAATGGTTATAAATTGATATATTTTATTTAAATTAATTAATTTTGTAAATTTATTTGTTTATAAATTTAACATTTTGAATAAGATATATTGATTACTTAATTCCTTCTCATCCCTTCTTTTTCCTTTTCAGGGACGAAAAGTTTTGAGTGGGGCAGAGTGTAACGACCCGTAATTTTCGATTATTAAATTTGTTAATTTAATTAGATTTTGGAAATTTAATATGGAAAGAAATAAAAATTTGTAATTTATTAATGAAATAATAAATAGAATGAAGTGTAACATTGGTAATTTATATTAATTATTAACAAGTAAACAAAATTCCAGTCAATCAAAATGATTTAGAGGTTATACTTGGTTATGAAGTGAATATATGTAATAATAAATGTGAATATTGAATTTATGAATGAGATAAAATATAATTAATTGTAATTGGGTAAAATCATTGTTATGTAAGTAATTGTAACATTTGTTTGTAAATAATAAACTTGCTAATGTGGCAAAAAGTTAATGGTGACAAACTATTAGATGCTGCTCATTTATTTAACCTATCAAATTAAATTGAAAAATCAATTGTAAGTAGTTCCCTTAATCAGTGCAGTTAATGTAGTGTAAATCAATAACTGTAGAATGTTAATTCAATAAAGTGCAACCAATGTGAATTCTATTTCATGTTATGATAATTGATTGAACAAAAATATTTGAAAATCAAAATTTATAAATTTTGGAATTTAAACTATAATAATTGGATTCATTGCAATTAAATGTAACTATGTATTACGTTAATGGGAATTTAGATGAAATTGTAAAATATTAATGTACTACGATATAAACTAATGATAATTATACCCATAAAATGATAATTAATGGAATAACAAGATGGATGTCTAATCAAATGGATTTATGGGGAATTTAATTTATAGTTACTGAATTTACTAATTGAAATTAAACACTGTAATGGGTAAATTAATTAACTTTAAAGCGATATCTAAATTTGTTTAAATTATTGTAATTGTTTAAGAAATCAAAAATGATAAGATTTGTCAATTATAGAATTGAAATTGAAAATTTAATTTAATTAATTTAATATTAATTAATTTAATATTAATTTATTTAATTCAAAATATAGCCATTTTGGCAACTGTCTTGGATTTCGACGAAATTAGTTTCATTGGATCCGTAACAATGAATTATTATAGCATTTCAGGTTTCGTAGCGATCAGACTTGTCATTTGATCGTACGTACTCGAAACGCATAGAAATTAATTTAATTGAAATCAATTTGAAATAAGCAGAAATAAGTAGATTTTAACATAACTTCTTCATACGATGGAATTAGGGCCTGAAAGTTCCATTGAGCTTAAAAATATTGAAAACATTTATTTTGATATATGGGTTGATCCATTTTCGTTACGGAGTCAGAATGGGCTTTTCAGGTCGTTTATCGTTCAACTTGTAAACAGATCTTATCCATTCATTCTATTTCTGATCTACCTATAAATAGTCCATTATAAACCCGAGCCACTTCTTATTTTCATTTGTCTATACGTATATTTCATCTGTCTACTGCTCCTTCTCAATGGCAGACAAACCAAACAAATTCCCCAATTCAATTTCAATTCAAAAAAATTCAACTTCGAAATCAAATCCCTTCAAACCTTATCAAATTTTATACCGATTTGAAACTCTCAACGAGTGCAAGTCGAACCTATGATTCATCTTTAGATTGGAATCAATGTCTGCCCAAAAATTGGTGAATCGTTTGCGGCCGTCAATGCTAGGGTTCCTTGATCTACAGTCGATCGTCGACAGACAACGATAGAAGGTTGTCACAAGGAAGAGGATGATGATAGCTTTCGATTCATGGTCCTTGGTCATCAGTTTAGCATCGAAATTTGTCGCGATTGGCGATGGTTAGCGTACGACGGCGCTGGGCAAGGGAGGAACGGAGGCAATCGCGACCAATGGGATGGGATCGGCTCGGCAAGGGCAGACCAATGGCATTGCCTGATCGAGGTGGCATCGTGGGTAGATGACGCGGCATAGGGTTTTGTGTTGGCGAGAAAGAACGATAGTCGGTCGCTGTACAGTTTGATACTAGGGTTTAAGGATGATGATGTGGTAGGTTATGATCGGCTGTCTTCTTTATTTTATTTAATTCATGTTTTTAAATCGTAAATGTTCTTATGTTCATAACTTTTGCATACGAGGTCCGTTTCATGCGCGGTTTCATTCGTTGGGATCGTACCGAAATTTCAGACAATTAAACGCTAGTTTGAACGAATTCTGAGAAAGTTTGAATTTTGGGTTTAAATTGGATTTAAATTCAATGGTGAGTGATTTGACCCACTCACAACTTCTAAAATTTCTTATGTTGGTGAAATTAATTCATGATGTGAGTAGAAATTTATTTATAGCTATTTGGTATAGTTCATTCTAGTTAACTTGAATTTATTTTGATTAACTTGTCATTTAATTTATTTTTGAATTTGAATTACCAGTTAATTACCTGTAAATGATAACCTATTATCTATTGATGTTTATTGATTGATTTGGATAATGATTGTGATGAATGTTTGATTGTTTGTATTAGATGAATGGGTGTTGTATTTTATATTGTTATAACTGCAAGTTCCCTATGGGTTGAAATGACATATACCCGAACGAACTATAGATTAGGAAAAAATCGTTATGAGTTGAAATGACAGACTCGAGCGATTTTATGGATTTTATTATTAAATTCGGGATTGTGGTTTGAAATGATATATAACCGTAAAATTTTAAACTACGGATTGAAATGATAAATATCTGTATCACTTGATCCTAGGGTAAAACTATATACGAACACAGGATTGGTTAAATTAAATGATTTTCTTAATCCTTAATTTTCAAACTTGATTAAATGACATTTTGGAATAAAATTTGATTTATATAAATTGAAGTATTATTGAAAAAATCAAGTTTTATGTTGAGATGTGAATTGATTGGAAGGAATTTCTTTAAAAAATTAATACTATAGTTTAAATTGATACTAATTCCAAATTCATATTTTAATATAAACTGTTTTCAAAATATATTATTTTAAAATTTCTAATTATTAAGATTTTTGAATTTATTAAACTATTTAACCAATACTAACTATATAAATTATTTTAACCTATTTTAAATCAATTTCATTTATTTTAAACTAATGAAATCATTTTATTGATTTTAAATCTAATTAATCTATTTTAAAGCAATTTAATCTATTTCAATTATATTTAATCTATTTTAAATCTATTTAACTATCTGAAATCAAATTAAAAATATTTTAATACTATTTTTAATATCTTAGGGTATTTTTACTATTTAAAAATCTATTTAAACCATTTATAACTATCTAAACTATTTTTCAAAATTTCAAACTAAATAAAGATTTTGTGGTTATATTCAAACCCTCGATATAAAGTAAATTTGGTTAAAAGACATTATAACCTAAGTTGGGATTTAAATAATATAACTTATTTAATATGATGATTTGGAAATGAGAGTTTAACCTATTTTGGAATATGACTTTGAACGAAAATAAAATTTTGAAACTATGATTTCAAAGGTGATATGATTTCAAAGATAAATGTGATTTAGAAAGTGAATATAATTTCAAAAGTGATTCGGTTTTTGAGAATATGATATTTTGATACAAATTGTGAATTGACTTTTGAAATGTAAAAGAGCCATGCTGTGTGAAATAAGCGTTTGGTTGTTAAAGAGACCGAGATCGGATATTGTCATACTCTTTGCCGATACCAAAAACCACTTTAACAACTGTGTACGTGGTGAAGATTCCAGAATTAACTAGGATGGTTTGGAAAACGATTTGTGTATGAGGTATGACGTGACACTGACTCTCATGAGTCAGCTTGGATGTGACTAAAACATGAGCAATTGGCAGGTCAACTAAGGTCATTCCTCCGATCGGGCACATTCCTTCGATACTATATTTTGACTTTGTGATTTATTTGGTGGCCACCCTTGATTTTGATTTGGGAGTGTGCTCTGAGGTGGGCGGCGGTTGCGGCTGTGCATTACACCAGCCCGTAGGTGTAATTAGTATATCTACCCTTGCATTGCCTAGTTGTGCCGTGTTCACATTCCCTAGCGTGCCTTCTACGAGTTTATTTTGTACCATACCTATGGAGTGCCCTCTGATGACGTTAAGTACGGGAGAGATTACGGTACTGTATAGACTATGGGAATATATAAAACGTGTTAAGGGGGATATGGGTAACGCCTTAATGCTATTTTAATAGTTCACCTTACATTAGACATTATTATAATAGCGTATATTACTACATAGTAGATAGTTTAACGGATCCTTAGGAGATGTGAATCCCAATCATCTCTTAAGTTACTGCACTCACGTTAGACACTGGATAGGAGATGTCAAACCCCGTAAGAATCTCTGACGCCATTACAATAATATTTACCATTGATTTAACTTACATATGATCATTTTGTTCTGACTCGAGTGTTTTGTCTTTTCAATTCGCTCGGGTCAGCCTAAGTAATTCAGGGATTGAAGACCTTATTTCTTGAGGATGAAGACGAAGAGTTGTATTATTATTATATTTATTCTACTGCATTGTGTTATTCCGCCGCATTTATTTATTTATTCTTGCTGTATGTCACTCTGATTTTTGTATTGTATAAATATAATCAATTGTTTTTTGTAAATAGCTTCATGAACTGTTATTTGATTATTATATTTTGTCATTCCGCTGCGAGACTTTGTTTTTTTCTTTCTTTCTTTTTTCTTACTTACCCCAATAGCATGCCTCTTTGTATGTTTTGAGTTGATGCGTGTGTCTGCTTAAAGCGTCCAAAAAGGCAGTTCGTCACAGGAGGTTCGGCCGACAGCAAGGTGGAATTGGGAGGCTGGTCGAGCACTTGTAAGGCAAGGAGTTTTTTTGGTAAATGGATTAGTGAGGTGTTGATTTGAACGAATGTTGGTAGGAAGTATCGGTTTGGATTAAGGTGAGAACTCCTAAATTAAATCTTTATAGATAGTTATAAATGTTTAACGTGACTATTGAAATGCTTAAGATGTTTGGTTGGATGAATTACAGTAATAAGTGGATATTTGGAAAGTAATTAGTAATAAAAGGTTAGATATGTTATATAGAAAAAATTAGAAACTCCATTTGTATTATATATGCATATATTGGATGTTATGGTTGTTTATAATGATTGTTTATCATGTTTGGATGTTATGAAAATATTCTTGTTTGGATATATTGTAAAGACCGAGATTTTGGACCCTCGAAAATCGACACTAATACGCCCATTGTGTTGCGTGCCAAGCAATTGAATGCCGGCAAACCCGATTGTTACGGGTAAAGAGGAAGGAAGAAGGAAAAAAATTAGAAAACATAGAATCTCACAGTGGAATGAATAAAATAAAATATGAAACGGATCTTTACAAAAGAAACAAAACTATAATATACATACACCCATCAATCAGGGTACACTAGCCTATTTCAGCCTGGACAGTTATAACAACTTGTCCTTGCAATTTCTGATAAATACAGCCAACGGAAATCACAGCGGAACGCAAAGAATTATGTATATACGTCTTGGGCCTTTAGCTCGTCTCCTGAACTCCAATGCATTCAAAGAAATCTATGAATATGCTTGGTCTGACCTGAGCATTGATAGAGAAGAATGCCCAGATCATTCTAGTAAATCAGCGTGAAAAAAACACAAACAAATGAAATTTAATGTTTATCAAAACCTTTCAAATCAAAGTATCACATAAGACCACGCGTACATCAAAACGGATAGGTTTTTTACCTTACGATAACAAAAACATTTTATATAGAAAATTCATTTGTGTTATAATAATGTCTATAGTTCAAAGTAAAATATGAATATAGTTGAAATGCTTGCATCTCACGTTTCCGCATAGTTGGGTACAGCTAAATCCATATGGAGCCTATTGGAGAATGGATTCCATACAATGAAAATGTAAGGAACTAACTTTTGATGGTACATCTCTAGATAAAATGCATCAGGTTCAAGAAAATCTTGTACCCCTGCCAGACAAGACAGGCCTACACTTGGCTAGTAGTACCAGATAAGTCCATCCCACTTTAGGCCTCAAAGTATACATGAATGGATAGCAATAGATCTAGATTTAGGATGACCATACCCTGATAGGAGCGACCCACATGGCCCTGCTGCATGCCTAATTTTTATCATTTTCTGGTTGATGAGGCTTGCGGCTATTTTTTACCTTTTATATAGCACTTCTCACTTGGAATGCAACATTGCCGTCCAAGTAGCAATGCAATGCCAGCATTCATCCATACAATTTGTCTAAGAGATGGATAAACCGAAGGCACTACATCTACATATCCATTTTAGAATCACCCTTGGGATTAGTAGCAAGCAATGCATGCACTTCAAAGAGCTCCATCTTCAAATTCTGTCGCCTTTAAGATGTCTTTACTTTGAAATGCTTGAGTTGGATCGAAGTGATTTTTAGATAACATATTTGTTAAAGCCAAAAATGACCATCAACACCCAATGTAATCTAGTGGAGAATAAATGAGAATGAAATTAAAATAGAGTGAATATCATGAATGAACACATAGATTTTTACAGTGATTCGATAACCTTGGCCTACATCCACTTCATATTTTTATTGATCTTGTACTTGATTATGATTACAAGAATGTTTAGATCAGATAGAATCCATTAGTACAAGAATGAAGAATAAAAATGGAAGAGCCTTTTTAGTAGAAAGAAATATCTCTTTTCTAATGCCATACATGTTGTATTACAGGGGAAGATGTGCACGGATCGGAATGAAATTACAATGAAAGGTTCGGGAGACAAGGACGAGGCCACTCAAAAATTTACAGGCCCATTAGGACTCACAATAGGGATCGGTACTGATCCCTATTAGTGTGTCCAAATAGGCTGCAATCCCTATGAGGGGTGTCCCATATTGTTAGCTACTTGCTTCTCAAATTTCATGGAATTCCAAAATACGGTTTGTGAGATACCGCATTTCCGTGAAGTAATGTTGCTTGAATTCTGATTTCTGTCAATCCCTCCAAAGGGAGTCATGCCGATCCTATAACAACCATAATTTTAGTAAATATTTTAATTCAATTTTATTTGAAAACTTTGATGTAATTTTGAGGGATTTTAATAAATATTTAACTAAATATTTGAAAACTTTGATGTAATTTTAATAAATATTTTAATTCAATTTTATTTGAAACCGTAATTTTATTTTAATTATTTAAAATTGAAATTTTAGAATTTTCCAATGTAATTTTGGATTTTGTTTACAATTTATTTTTCAAAAATAACAAAATAAAGATTTTTAGAAAATTTTATATTTTGGTCAACTTTGGTCAAACTTTGACTTTCAAATGAAAATTTTAAATTTGAATTTTAGATTTCTTATCTTTTTTTTGAAGTTGAATTTGATTTTGATATTGCATCTGCTTTTCGTTACGTCAAATTTTGTTTTATACTTTTTAAATCTGATAAATTTCTGTGTTTTACACGCTATTATTTTCAGCATTTTTTTCTATTTATTTTCTTTATTCCATATTTTCTACTTCATTTCTATTTTATATTTCATTTTCTATTTTCTATTTTGTTGGATTTTTATTTGATTCTTATTTGATTTTGGCTTGGAAATTCAAGGGACTTAAGTTTCTTTTATTTAATATGAAGTATGCCTTTTCATTTTTCCTAGCCGTTCATAATTTTATTTCCTGGCCATACAAACTTCCCGTTTTCCTTTCCATTCACATACAAGTATTTCCCATCTCACTTCATCTCTCTTCTCATTTTCATTTCATACCAAAATTTTTACAGTAAATCACTTTCCTCCTTCTCCCTCTTTTCCATTTTCTTTCTCTTTGGTTTGCAACAAGCTCGGCCATGCTCTTAGCCGACCATCTACTCTACTCCATCACCACCTATGGCCGGCCATCTCCATCACCTTATCTCCACCATAACTAGGCCGTGACCACAATAGACCCAAACTCCATCTCCAATTGCCTTGAGCAACCTAGCCGAGCACTATATTGTCCAAACCCCTCTTCCCTTAGCCTCAGCCACCACCTATGCCAACACCACCTCCTTTGCCTTGCTCCAGGCCATACCCTCTTTGTGATGATCTGACTTAATCCAAGTCCAGCACTATGGCTAAGCCATGTAACCATAGGGCCGAACCCAAACTCTCTTGACCCTTGACCTTTTGCTTTCCCATGAGTTTTGCCTTGCCATCTCTTCACATTCCAATGTTTTGCCTTCCATTACCTGACCATGGCCGAGCATTTCATGCAGCAATTAGTCATGGCTGAGCCATATTGTCATGTGTCTAGCCAAATTGGAAAGTGGCCGAACTACTTGAAGAGGTTAAGCCATTTTGCTTCAATTTTGATTCAAATTTGTACATTGTTTTGATTTAAATTTTTGTGTTGAATTATATATTTATATATGTTTATATTTATACGATTACAAGACTTGAATCTTGGCTCTTCATCTACTCAAATCTAATTCGTGCTTTGTCATGCTTTTCGGAGTTCAGTTGTGTGTCTTGAATTGTTAACTCCAACTTTAAAAGGTGAGTTTATCACTCTCGACATTCGTACTTATATAATTGTGAAACAATGACATGTGAATTGTAGTTGATGATATGCTATGTTGATATTAGTTTATATATGCCAGTTACATGACTTTCATGATGTTAAAACCTGATTATATGCTTGTTACATCACCTGATATGATATGCCATATTATAATGTTTATTTATTTTCTGTTTCTCACACTGCAGCTTCCATGTAGAATAGAATCACAATGAGTTGAAATGATACATACCGTAACGGACTTCAAAATTGGGAAAAATCATTATGAGCTGAGATGATAGGCTTAAGCAATTTTTACTTCATTTTATTTGACTTGGGATTGCGGGTTTTTAATGATAGAACCCGGATTTTTATTTTTAAATTACGGATTGAAATGATATATATCTGTATCACTTGACCTAGGTTAAAAAATTATATACAGACCCATGGTTAATTTTTAATAATAGTTTTCTAATATAAAAATTTATTAAGTATTTTGAACTTATAAATATATGGAATTTTAACTTAAAAATTTTATTTAATGATTTTTGAATATAATATACATTGGTTTTATTAAGTTAAAATAAGTTGAAATTTATAAGTAAATGAATGGTTTTAAAAACTAGAATTTTAGGAATTTTATTTATGAAATCATTAAGTACTTGAATTTTTTAATATGTGAAATTTTAATTTAAAATTTGATTTAATGATTTTTAAATATAATGAGATATTGGAATTTTGTAAGTAAATAATTAGTTTAAATTAATTAAAAATTTTATCTATGATAAGTATTAATAATTTAAAATTAATTTAATATGGAATTTAGTTCTAACCTATTATTAATGATAAATTTTATTTATGGAATAGATATGTTTTGTATATACAAACTACAATAAAAATTGGAATAGTATGTTTAAAACATGTTTTAGTAATATTCGTAGCATTTTTAAAGTGCTATGTAAATTTAGTTATGTTTTGAAAGTGCCATTATTTCTAAATTGTAATGTTTTCCAAATGCTAGGTTACTTAAGTTATATTGTTAAAAATGTTATACTACTTTAGGTAATGTTTTAAAAATGCTGTATTTATAAAAAGATAACATTTCTGAAATGTTATTATATATATGGACCATATTTTTCAAGTAGTATGATTTCTAAACAATAACATTTCTGAAATGCTATTATATATATATATATATAAATATATAAATATATATATATATATATATATATATCATATTTTTCCAGTAGTGTGATTTCTAAAAGATAACATTTTTAAAAGGCTATAATAAGTGTATGGTTTTGGAAAGTGTTATGATTTCTAAATTATTATACATTTTTGAAATGTTATAACTAATATATATGGATTTGGAAATATTATCATTTTGAAATGGATACTATTTTGGAAAGTAATAGCATTTGATTTTAAATGGTTTTTGAATAGATATGCTTTGAAATAAAGAACCGTGGGCAATAATAACGTTTGTTTGTTAAAGATACTGGGATCGGAAGTTGTCATACTCTCTGCCAACTCTGAAAACCCCTTTAACAACTGTGTACGTGGTGGAGATTCCAGAATAAAGTAGGATGGTGGCGAAGTTCTATTGAGGTATGTACGTGGACCCGACTCTCGTGAGTTGGCATAAGGTGGCAAAAACAGGAGCGATTGACGGGCTAATGAGGTAGCTCCTCTTATCGGACACACTTTTTCGTATGTCATTCTATTACTTTGTGATTGATTGGTGCGCACCTTTGATTTTTGGGAGTGTGGCTCGAGGTGGGCGGTAGTGGCTGCACGCGTTACCACCGGCCCGGAAGCGTAATTGGTATATCTATCCTGGCATTGCCTCGTTGTGTCGTGTCACCTACCCTAGCACACCTTGTACGAGTTTTGATTTGTGTTGTACCTATGGAGTATCCTCTGATGGCTTCCCAATCAGGAGGGACTACGGTACTGTATAGACTATTGGCACTATATATGTGTTAAGATGAAAAATGTAAAGCCTTAATGCTATTTTTAAGTAAGTTTACTTTACTAATAGACATTATTATAATAGCCCATATTACTACATAGTAAATAGTTTAACGGATCCTTAAAGGATGGGCGGTCCTAAACATCCTTTAAGTTAATTGTGCATTTTGTTACAGTTCGCTTGAGTTCGTTTACATTGTATAAGTATGTATCTGACTCGAGTGTTTGTGTTTATTTTCTTTACGCTTGGGTCAGCCTGAGTATCAACTTTGGATTTCACCTTCTGGAGCTAGAGGATATGCTGGAGTTTGTCTATCTATCTATCTAGTTGTTATCTATTTCCATTTAGTATTTCTATTCTGCTTATGTATTAGTGGACATTTATGTATTTGGGATTTCTATTGTATTTACTTTCAGACTCTGTATTTTATACTTGTTTTGAGACTGTGTTTGTAGTAGCTTCATGAACTACTATTATTATTTTATTTCTGCTGCGAGTTATTCTGATTTATTTGTGATTCTGTGATTGGTTTTATTTGCTTCAAATTATAGTACAATCTATTGTTTTGAATTATTCAAGTCCGACATGTGTGGTTTTATTGTCGATTTGAATGGTCCAAAATAGTGGGTCGTTACAGATCCCTCCAACTTCCTCCAATTGGAATGATATCCCTAAGGTGTGTTCCATATGTTGTAATAAGTTTGTATTCCATGTTTCATGTTGATAGCATGTATATTCAGAGTTATTGATCGATTATCGCTGTAAAATTGAGTTGTGGAATCGATACATTTGTAATGTTGAATATGAATCATACCTGGTCCATCTTCATGGAATATTTTTCATACTTATGCTTCATATTATCATCTATGCTTGATTTTTTGACCCCATAATCATCAGTTTGGGTACTGGCCTTGATGATAGTCGAGTCTAACTTGTCCAGTCGGTTCAGATATAGCTAGATCAAAATGCCAGATAAAATTTTCCCTCTAAAGTATGTCTGTGCTTTGAAATGAAGCCAGTAAGATTCGCCAGAAAGAAATCCATCATGTTTCTTGAACAGTCACTATCCTTCGTTGAATTATCTTTCCAAAGTGTTGTATCCTCTTTGATCGTCATCAAGCATAGACGATTTCCAATTGTATAAATTTGGGATTATATTCCATTAGTTGCTACATATGTCCAGTTCTATAGGGCTAGTAACTTTAGCTATCTGATCCAATCTTTTCTTTAATAACTCTAGGCGACAAGTTAATTTCTATCATTTCAAGAAATCAAATTTTCTGAATATACACGTGCACGTTCAGGTACATGTTCTTCTCATTAGCTCCCGGATGTGTTTGTACACTCACGAGTCGTCGCCATTCCATCTAGTTTAATTGCAATTAGATAGCAATTCCTTATATATATATTATTTTATAATGAAATAAGGGTTGTAATAAGTCTTTCAATGAGAGTGAACTTCAAGTTCTAGAAGGATGACGTCCTCGGTGCCGATCCCTCCTTATTCGAAGTTGGGCCTAGCGCCTTTTGGTGGGCCCATGTGGATTAGAAGGTCCTTTAGTTGAAGATTCGGAGATAGTGGTGGTTATCTTTACCTATAAATCCTGGTCTCTTCGAAACATTGTTTGATAGTTTCCAGTGAACTCAATGTAACCCTAAATTCGATGAATCCAATCACTGGGAATGGAAGAAGAAGAAGCAGCAGATCCACGGTTCTTTAGGAAATAAGCAGCCAAATATAAGAGCGAAGATCACCTCCTAACCATTAGTGGATGGATTACCTTATTGTTTGTCCTAAGTGAATGTAATGAGATTTATACGCACTATATAGCATCATAGGAGATGACGGTGCCATATAAATCATGTGTTTCTCTTAGATATTTCCAAAGTTACGTTTTGGGTCTATATTTGATAATCGATTATTTAACTATCCAGAAATATACATCCAAATCAGGGATTTATTGGGAAAACCAACATTGGTAAAACACATAAGCAACCCTAACCTCTTTAATTAATCTTTCTTTTTAATTAAAATTACATTATAAGTTACTTGTATAAAAATACATTTACAAAGATAAACACACAAATTCCTATATTTTCAATACTTAGAAAAATATCCATATACTTATCTTAACGGTATAAGTATATTCACAAGACTGAGAAAGATTTTTCCATTTTATACAATTCTAAATCACTTATAACTCCTTTATAAATCACTAAAATCATTTATAAACTATTTATAAATCTCTAAAACCATTTATAAACATTTATGGATCATTTCTCAAGTCATTGATGATCCCTTTATAAATCCATCAAACTAATTATAAAACTATGCTTATAAATCTATAAATGCATTTCTAAAATTAGTTTATAAATATCTAACCATTTATAAAACTACTTTACCTTGTAAATAATCGTCCTTTATGCCTACGGACCATTTTATAAAACGCCTCTTATAATACTTAGGTATGTTTATAAAAATATATTTATAAGTCTCGAAAATATTTTAAAATGAATAAAAATGATTTACCTCAAAACATTATTATATAATAATAATTATTATTAACAATAAAAATTATAAATAAATAACTATTATTAACTTCAAAATATCTTAAAAATAATAATTAATAATTTCAAATCATCATTGAACAAACAGTAATAATTAATCATTGCCATTATTATAAATAATAATAATTAATTTCTAAACATTATTATTAAATCATTATTTTTTATTTCAAACCATGTTAATTATTTAAATAATTAACTTTTCAAAAAATAAAATATTTATAAATAACTTTAGAACAACATTAAATATAAATAAATAACCTTCAAAATAATATTAAATATAAATATTCTTAAAACGATATTAAATGTAAATAAATAACTTAGAAAAGATAGATGAAAAGGTTGGAGTAAAACATCAGTTAAATCCTTAAAAACAAAATATTTTCGAAACCCGATTTGAGATTTAAAATCATTCTCTGTCTCAAAAACCCACTCTAACTCAAATGGCAATTTATAGTACTTTTAAAATACTAATTTGAGGCTAATGGCTACCCAACGTTGAACCAATATATTGATTATTGATTTTCTATCACTACAAGATTTAAGTTTTGAACATATAGCAATGTCATAATCATATATAGCCAACAATCAGGTTTAATATCTAATAATTCATATAATAGGTATATCATTAAAATTAAAATCAACAATGGCAAGAAATCCTGTTGCATATCTCCAACCTGTCCTCCTGCATTACAGCTCATATATATATCAGCACGCGCACATACACAAAGATATATATATATATATATATATATATATATATATATATATATATATATATATATAATCAATAGTGGTGGGGAATCCCGTTGGATCCCTCCAACCCATCCCCGTGCATCACAAATAGTATATAATCATATAATATGGCTCAATTGCTACTAGACAGGTATATATAAAAGGTCATCCATTCCAAGAGCAGGAATAAAAACCCAAACCAATTGATAAAATAGTAAATCATCCAAACATACAATCAATAAATTTTATCAACTATATAACACGCTACTTAACCAAAAAGGTGAGTTTAAGTCACTGAAATTTCTATTTTCGTCGAGGCGTTCTAGTTCAAAATTAAAATTAAACGACGTTCAAATTTAGCCTAAATTTTCCACATACTCAAAATTTGACCAAACAAGTTCTACTACAGAGCTTTCATCATTGCGAACACAATGCAAAAACCCACATCTCGATTGGACCTCATATGAGAGAGATACAAATTTTAATTTATCGATTTCAAATTTATAATTAATAAACTAATTATAGTTTAATTAACTAACTACTTAGTTATAACTAATCTCCCTCCTCCTCGCTCTTGTTCGATTCCACAACCCAAGCCCCTACTACATCTCGGTCGCGCCACTACCAGAGATCACCTGACCAAGACCTTTTTCTCCCAAGCCCAGCCCCAACCATGAGCTTTCCAATGTCACCAACCTCGGTCCTAGACTCGCCGCCATCGCCACCCTCAAGACCGAAATAGTCGACGTCGTTCATGGCAAATTTCGGCTGCAACACGCCACCTAGGCCATGAAACTTCACCATGACATAGCGCTTCCTCCTCTCAACACATCTCCTTCGGATCCCATTGCCAACCAATCACCCAGTCACCGCAATTGGTGACCAAAATTGTCGTCATTCATCGAGGCACTACGGCTGCCTCGTCGTAATCTGAAACGACCCAACCTACACTAGCTACGTCTCGATGTTGAAAAAAAATCCAGTTGGTAACTTTGCCAAAAAACCCTCAAATTAGTCCCGATGATCCTTGACCGTTCGATGAGGTGATGATTTCAATTCAAAATTTTGAACTATTTCTTTGGTTTGGAGACGCTTTATACAAGAGGAAGATGGTATAGGCTGAAACGTGTGAGAGGTACGGGTTGAGTGAGGGGAAGTATAGTTATAAAATAGAATATATTATTTATATAATAATATTGGATACCATATACCCTAAAAATCTCGAACTCCAATCAAGACGTGCCGATTGGCATTCTATATTAAGTACCTCTATTTCGAACTTGATGGATCTAGTCACGAGACCTAATTCGATCATATACAGAAGATAGCTTTTAAAATCGAATTATATTATATTAATTCTGCACCTTCGAGCTTACATGACTAAACAATATATCCAATCGTTACGAAATTCGACTGCATATAATAATTTATTATTACAAATCCAACATCATTGGTTTTGTTAAAATTCGAGACAGTAACCTAGAATGATACTTTCATGCGTTAATTAAAATGAATTTTTATTACAACCAAATAAATCACTTTCGAACCTAAATTTTAAAAGTTTATTATACATTCTTATTTATGTTGAATTCAAATAAGATCTCCAAATCATTTTAATTCATATTAAATCCAAGGATTAATTATTTAAATATTCTAATTATTTAAATATTCTAATTATTTAAATTCATTATTCAAAAAATTCTATAATCTGAAATTTAAGCTATTTGACTTATAAAACTAATATTTCTATATTTTTGAAATCAATTGAATATTCTAAATTTGAACGACCGAAATTCTGGATCGTTGCATATATGAACAAGTCACGTTAAATATGTCGATAACACATAAGGAAACACATTACGAATCAAATTATAAAGTAGTATGGAATCATTAAAACTCTTTGAAATGATTAAAATATGTTTTATTAACACTAAAACAAGTGTGGTGAAGTTGGAATAAGAAATGAAAAATGAGTCAAAACTAGGGGCATCGCGTAACGGTAGTTCGTGATTTCGCCTAAAAGTTAAATGAGTATATAAGGTGGAATATAGCTCAGAATTTTTTTAAAAGGAATTTTTCGAAAGATTATATCCATAGTTTTTAAATAAAGGAAAGGATCGAGATTGAAATAAGCAGATTTCGAAATATAAGTAAAACAAGTTTTCAAAATAATCGCGGTTTTGCAGTTTGAAATTCAAACAAGGATTTGTTAAAATTTAATATTTTTAAATTTTTTTAAAAATATGGAAAAATATTTATAAATATTTTAAAATATTTCAAAAGAGATTTGAGTTTTATAAATAAACAAATGATAGAAAAGTCGTTTTGGTCAATATACCTTTAAAAACATTATTTGCAGCACTATTTACAACGGTTTTCAATAACTTTTGAAATATAACTTTAAACTTAACAATTCTTTTCAAATCTTTTATAAATGTTTTTAAATGAATAATTAAGTTTTTTAAATATAATTAGAACATTTGATTATATATTTAAAGGATTTAAATTAAATAATTAAAGAAAAGCTATTATAAAGAATTGTTTTAAGCTTGGCTCTAATAAGCCAATGAGTACACCTGATTTTCTATTCATGAGATCTAGTTGAGGTGGTTAAACTAAGGAGATGTTCAGAAGCAACCAGTGCCGTGGCTCACCTGGCCTCACCTACGTGAAGGACAGATAAAGCCGAAATGTCGGAAACAAGTTAAGTATAAAAGATTAAATTTTCTGAAATTTAAACAACTAGGATTGTATAGAGATAATCTTTTTATAATTGATATTAAATTCTGAGGAGGGAATTCTTACTAATACTATGAATTTAAAAGGTGATTTTGCCATCTTTCGAAAAATAGTACCTGTAGAACACAAAAGTTAACATCAAGTATAATTTGAATAATTTCTATGGACCCGTTTCATTCAAATATTAACATATTTTGAATTACCATCGTAGATGATATGGTTTCAACTTATTCTGTTTTTCAAAACTGAGAAATCTTTGTTAAAATTGAAGTACAATGATTTGAAATTATTCTAAGTTTTAAGAAGAGTTTAATTAAACCGAAGAATTTAACAAACATAGTTTTAATGAATTCTGTATATATTGAAAAGAAACGGTTTTCAAAAGATAAATATCTTTAGAAGATATTTTGGGTAAAAAGATATTAATTAGTGGAATATTGATCACTTATTTATAAACCATCTTTTTATTGATGAATGGTTTGAAGGAACCAGGGTTGGATTTGGCTGATTCCTATCCGAAAACCACTTCGAAACAATTTATGTGTCCGAAAATGAAGATGCGGTGTGTGTTTTGAAGACCATAATTTTGAAGATAGAAGATCTTCATTTCAAAAGGACTACTTGTTGACAAATCTCTGGGTAGCTCATAAGATAAATAAATAGCAGTTGCCCCTTCGTTTTGAAAATATTCAAAACATGAGAACTATTTGCTACTAATCCTAGGGGCGATTTCCAACATGATGTGGTAGGAAAGTACCTTTGGTTTTTCCTGTTCTTGAACAACTTGTATGAACGAATGTCTGACATTGCATTTCTAGATCACATTAATTAATCTCCATGAACGTATCATCAGTCTGGTGGTGGAGAAGGCAACTTCTCCTAGCTTAGCAATCTTTCCTGAGACCTACAAGCTTAGGAGTTATACGTTTGTAGAAATTGGCTGCTTGATTGTGAAATGGCAAAGTGGCATTCGAAGTGGAATATGTTCTATATAAAAGGTAATTAACTCAAAGCCACATACCCTGGAATGGTGAGATAGAGGATGCTTTAAGGCTAAATAGCTCGCAACCAATCAGGATATGAAATCAGCTTCTAGATCTATAAAATTTCTACCCACCGTAATTTCGGGTTTAAATTAAGTGGTGTATGCTATGAGACATCTCGGATAGGTCGGTAATGGTCGGGTGATGTAATACTCGGTTCTGTTCATGTAATTTTCAGATAGATCGGTCTTAATTTGCATAAGGATCAATATAGGGGCCTTGGGTGTATTCTTTTAGAAATGCATTGTACGAGAGGTAGTTCCTTACCTCGCTATTCAGTTGGAAATCCAATCTCTAATAAGTCCTTCGGTTTTGTTTTGTAGAACCTTAAATGATTAGGTTCGAAATTTAATATGGTAACAATTTCGACAAAGATTGGTAAGTTTACTTGCAAATGCTTTCAAAAAATGTCATCGGAAATAATATTACCAAATTTCCATGTAAAAATGTTTTGGTTATCATATGGTAAAAAGTTGTTCCGTGTTTATGTGAGGCGCATTATGATATACCTTTTGTTTTCAAACACTCGTATTTTGAGTTTCTCACGCCAGTCTCATAACTGACCCAAATTTTATTTCCCTTTCCTCAGACTCTGGGTGCTCTACTATTTCCAAGTAGCCTAGTACTTAGGTTTTTTTTTGAAAATGGGTTAATTGATATTAAACGGGCTTTGCGGCCCAATAGCCTGTATGTACAATTACAATAAACATTCCGAGATATCATCCGACAATTCCATTACAGTCTCATCTCAAACTAACACTTTCCTAAAATAATTAGGGTTCTTTCATTTCGATAATAATGGCGACTACCAGATGTTTGCTTGATTTCCTAGCTTCACAGCCATCCACTTCCAGTTCTCCAGTTGCAGTTTTTCTTTTGCCTATAAACTGGTGAGTTTCTTAATCCTTCCGATGTTGATTTTCACGTCTCTGGCAATATACTCTGCTAATTCTAATTCATCTTTTTCTTTTCCACTTTTGAAAGCCCTTATGTTCCTTTCTCTCCAGAGATGCCAGACAGTTGTCGTTAAAGAAATTTTCACAACCTCCTTCATCAAGTTCGTGAAATCTGCCCGATTACTCAGGTGAATAATCTCAATTTCTAAGCTTTGGACCATTTCTGATTGAAATTTTTTAAGTTTTTGTATAGCCCACACCCGTTTACTAAATTTGCAGTCGAAAAATAAGTGGTTGTGAGTTTCTGTTTCTTTCCCGCATAAGCTACAGATATCTTCATTAAGAATACCCCAGCTTTTTAATCTATCTTTAGTACTCAGCCTGCCCTTGATTGCTTTATATGTAGTGTGCGCCATTTTAGGGCAATTAGATTTACTCCAGATGGCATTATACCAATTTACCATTTCATAATGTTTCCTGTTTTCATTCCAGACTTCATTCATTTTGAAATATCCTTTTTTGTTGTTTTTCCAGACCCATTTATCAACTATCTTGTTTGAATGGATAGGGATTCCCTCTATCTCATGTTTCAGATTCCTTATAATCAGTTGTCTTTCTGTCTCCCATTTGTTATTATGTATTATTCTAGCTACTTGAATTTGTGGAGTGTTGTTAGCTGAGTAGCTTTCCCATCCAAAAATGTCTATAATGCTTTTGTTATTTATCCACGGATCCCTCCATAAGTCTGTGTCTTTCCCATTTGCTATTTGCCTTTCAATTGAATTTTTAAGGATCCCTCTTTGTTTTAAGATATTTTTCCAAGTCACTGAAGCATTGCTATCAGTTTGGATAGTCCAAAAGTTGTCTTTCAAATATCTACTTTTCATCCATTTGGCCCATAAGTTTTCAGAAGAAATGAATTTCCAGGCTAATTTGAGACCATATATCTTTTTAAGTTGAAAAAGGTTTTTCAGTCCCACTCCTCCTTCTTTTTTAGGTCTACACAATTCATTATAATTCACTTTATGTATCCCTCCTCTCCATATGAAATTAGCACACACTGTATTTATCTTAGCTATAGAACAATCTGGTATCTGAAATGTTTGTAGCCAGAATCTAACTTGTGAAGTGATTACAGTATGAACCAATTCCACTCTGCCTGCAAAAGATAACATTTTT
This sequence comes from Allium cepa, assembly GCA_030765085.1. Classification (NCBI taxonomy): domain Eukaryota; kingdom Viridiplantae; phylum Streptophyta; class Magnoliopsida; order Asparagales; family Amaryllidaceae; genus Allium; species Allium cepa. The sequence goes on along the minus strand of CM060939.1, from coordinate 79,115,537 downwards.
GATCTCCATCCCTGTAATTTTTCCCTAATCTTATCTATCAGCTTTCCACATTCAGCATCAGTGATATTATTATTTGATAGAGGAACCCCTAGGTATTTAACTGGCAGCTCTCCTTCCCCTACTCCAAGTTGTGCTAATATGTTTGTTTTGTTTTTACAAAATTTATTCATATAGCACTTTGTTTTAAGCTCATTAACTTTGAGTCTAGCCAATTCCTCAAATTGTTTAAAAATTCCTTTTATTGTGTGTATTCCCATGTCTGTAGCTTTAAATACAACTAGTAAGTCATCAGCATAAATAAGGTGATTGACTTCTGGTTTTAATTTGTACACTGGTTTTATCAGTGAATGGTAACTTGCAAGTTCCATTTGAAGAGAGAACCACTCCATGGCAACAGCAAATAAATAAGGAGAAAGAGGATCTCCTTGTCTAATTCCTCTGTTAGTTGTAATGTACCCTTTAGGAGTTCCATTTATAAGCACTGAGAAAGTAGGAGTGCATATGCAGTGTGTTATTAGTTTAAGCAGTTTAGCTGGTACTCCCATTTCATGTAGCATATGTAAAATGAATTGCCTGTTCACTTTATCATAAGCTTTGTGTAAATCTATTTTTAAGCACACTCTGTCAGCTCCTTTTTTGTTGAAATCCCTAATTAGTTCATGTGCTAGCAAAGAATTTTCAGAGATGAATCTACCTTTTATAAATGCACTTTGACTTTGCGAAATGATTTGAGGTAGAACTTTATTCAATCTCATACAAATGATTTTGCTGAGGATTTTGTATGTAACATTGCAACAAGCTATGGGTCTAAAGTCCTCTATTTTTTCTGGTTTTTTGACTTTTGGAATCAAAGTGATGAAAGTATGATTAATTTCTTGAATGAATTCACCTGTATTGAAAGCCTCTTGATAACCTCTGAGCATTTTATCCTTTAGGTCTTTCCAGTGCATTTTGAAGAAGAGTGCGCTCATTCCATCGGGTCCCGGACTGGACTCATTGTGAATAGAGAAAGTGGCTCTTTTCATCTCCCTTTCCGTAACTTCAGCTGTGAGCATTTGGGCACCTTCACTGGAGATTCTTTTCCTACAGTGGATATGAGGTATTTGTTGAGAATGATCCCCATTGTATGTGCTTGTAAAATATTCTATGGCGTTTGTTTCCAGTTCTTTTATGTTTCCAGCAACATTTCCCTGTTCATTTAAATAGTTTAGTAAATTGTTATTTTGATTTTTTCTCACAGACATTTTAGTGTAAAAAAACTTATTGCATTCATCCCCCTGTGTTAGCCATTTTTCCTTTGCTTTTTGTTTGATATCCATGGCTTGAATGCTCAGAAGATTCTTCAGCTGTTGTTGTTTGTCAAAATATTCTGCATTAAGGACTTCATTCTGTGGTTCTTTTTCCAATTGATATTGAAGTCTTTCAAGTCTTTGCATATCTTTGATGTCATCATGTCTTTTTGGCTTTATTTTGTTCCATTCCTTCAGCTTGTTTTTAATCTGCTTCACCATCATAATGTATTTGTACATGTAGTTACCTTCTAGAATTTTGATTTTATTGAAATCAACTATTTCATTGTATTCTTTAAGAAGATGCCAATGATTAGCATATCTGAAAGGTTTCCCCTTATGTTCTTGCTTTTCATTATTGAATTGTATGTATAAAGGACTATGATCACTTGTGGAGCTTGGCAATACTGACACATTTATATTTGGGAATTTGTTAATAAGTTCTACATTTCCCAGTGCTCTGTCCAGTCTAGAATTAATTTTTTTCTTCTCACCACTTTTCCATGTAAATTTCAGGCCTATGTGGAGTACTTCTGCAAGTCCTGCTGTTAGTACACAATTATTGAATTCAGATATTTGGCAGACCTTCAGGGTAAGTCCTCCTTGTTTTTCATGTGTTTTTAAAACAGCATTAAAATCTCCAACTACTATCCATGGTTTGGTTATGATTTTTGAATTTTCATTGATCACTTTCCATAGTTTCTTTCTTTCGGATGCCAAATTGTTAGCATAGACTATTGTAACCATAATTTGCATCCCTCCTATATTTTTCATATCCATAGTAATTTTTTGCTCATCAGCATTTAGCAAACTACAACTCCAAATATTAGACTCCCAGAAAATTATTATTCTACCTTTAACATTATTTATATTATTATGGATGATTTTCCATTGATCTCCCATTTGTTGCTGTATTTCCTCCATGCTTTCTTCATTAAGTTTATTTTCTAAAATAGCCAAGACTGTAGGTTTGTATTTTATCCTGAGATTATAGAGGTCTAATTTCCTGACATCACCATTAAGACCTCTTACATTCCAGCATATTATAGTCATTATGATTTAGTAGATCTGCTCCTAGTAATCGGAGCTGATACTACTTTAGCTTTTTTACAAGCTTCTTCTTTTCCTGTGTCAGTAAACATATTTTCATAGTTGGTATTTACTTCTGTATATTTTTCTATGTTTTCATCCTCATCCTCCTCTTCTGATGATTCTATTTGTATATCTAATTTTTTAATTTCATTGATTGATCCAGGTAGATCTTCTTCATCACTTGTCTCAGTCATATTCTGCTCCTGTGGTTGCTGGCTATAGTCCTTTAGATGATGATCCTCCTGTGTCTTCTGAAATTGATGATCTTCTTGCTTCTCTTCTACAGAGTCCTTGATGTTACAAATTTGTGGACTGGGTGGTGGGCTTTCTATTACAGCATTTTGTTTTTTTGTTGCTGTAAAATCTTTTTGTGTAACTAAATAATTGGTAGATGCTAACTAGGATGGGTCAGTTGTTGTAGTGTTTATCTGTATAGTTTCAACTGAACTTGTGGTTTTTGGGATCCATATTTGTTTGGATTTGTTTTTCTCAATGCATACTGGAGTAACTGCATGGCCAAAGCACTTACATTCTGCACATCGTAAAGGTATGAATTCATATTCAACTTCTTGTGTGTATACATTTCCTCTTTTGTCAATCGCTTTCACAGTCTCTGGTAATGTAGAATCTGCTTTTATTTCTATCAATACTCTAGCATATTTGATTCTTTTAACTTTCTTTGTGTATTCATCAATATCTAGAGGCTTTCCAATCAAACTTGCCAATTTACCAATACATCTTGTGTTCCACAAAGCTAGGTTAAGATTATTTAGCTTGATCCAGACTGGATATGTATTTAGCATTACTTTCTCAAAATTGAAATCTGCTTCCCATTTCTTAATGATAATCAATTTGCTGTCCATGAACCATGGACCCCCTTTAATGATCTTCTCGTAATCTTCTTCCTTTTCAAACTTAATTAGGTAAAAACCATTTTCTCTGGCAAAAACATCCCATGCCCCTGATGGGTTCCATACCCTTCTAATATATGCGTTAAAGTGAATTAGATATGGTCGTTTACCTGCCGTGTAGGCATATAGAGAATTTTTCCACATCTGAGTTGATTCTTCATAGTCTTGTTCATCTATTAACTGATAAGTCTCAGATCCTTCCTTGATTGGTTCAAAATATTTGAGATTGCCTTGTATTTCAATATTATTATCCACCGCCTCCACCCAGGATTTAGGGTTCTTCTTCTGCTTTGTAAGATCTGGAATTGATTGTTTTAGTATAGATGCAAAAGTCTCCTTCCCCTTGCGTTTAACCATCGTCCATCCTCCGCCTCCTTCATCTGCTTCCAAGTCGCCTAGGGTTTGGGGAATTTCAGCCGCCATGAATAATAATAATAATAATAATATGTATTTTGAAGATTCTTCAATAGCCTAGTACTTAGGTTTAGTTAAAAGAAATCTAGAAGAAATCAAAGCATGGATTTTGAAGATTCTTCAATAGACTATTACCTCTTTTCCGCCACACATGTATGTTATTGTATTCCGCTATTGTACAGACAAAGATTTATAACTGTCCATGTTTAACTCTTATAAATGTCTTTAAAAATTTGGCCGTATAGATTTTATATAATGGAATAATATATGTTATTCTATTCATGTAAGATTTTGTCCTACGTCTATTTTTCCTTTTACCCTTAAGAAACTTCCTCTTCGGAACTTCGATTTGTGGTCGATGAATACCAATGATGTACTAACGTCGATTTCCAAGGGTCGAAGAAATGGGTCCTCGCACTTGGAGTCTTCGGATCTGTCATAGACATTGTGCATAGAGGAGCACATTGTCGAAAGCGGTTCGTCAATTCTTTGAAATGAGAGAGAAAAGTGGAGAGTGGATATGCATGTAAGTGGGATCCTGTATAGGTTTAGTGCACGGCTAATTTGGGAAGTAGAAGGAATTACGAAAAGGGATTAGCTAATAAAGGTAATTAACAAACTAATTAGTGAATTAATTATTTAATTAATCTGAAATCTTATATAATTCATATCTTTTTCATACGAGGTCTATTTTGGACACCATTTCTTGCATTGCGCTTGTGATGGAGAGCTCTATAACTTGGCATCGGTTTGGTCAGCATTTGTTGAGGTGGGTAATATATTCTCTCACCGTACTTTGATTGTTAGTATATTATTAAAAAGAAGTTTTGAAATCATTTCTAACTTTGAAACATCATTTCTAATATATTTAAACTTACATTTTATTTTATAAAATAATTTAAAAGTGTTATAAAATGGTTTAAATTAAATATCACATTTTTCTCATTGATGTACTATTTTGATGATATTTATAGATTTATGTTATTTTGGTATTAATCCCATATTGTTGCTTGGATGTATTGTATGTGTGTTAATACAGATATATCTAGGCTATTATAGCTATTTGTATGTTTTTGGTTGCTTGTTTGCTTAGTTTGGTTGGAAACGCCGATTTAACGCGATAAATACTATAAAATATCGCATAGGATGGGACTTTATACACAGAGTTTCATGTATGCCAATTGACATAAAGATGAAAGATGGACTTGGAGATGTTCTTTATATTTCAAGATGGATGCCTGGCGTTTACATTTGGTTTGTACTTAGCCATTTTTGCTAAGTACACGAGTAAGTAGTCGTTATCAACTGCTTTGGAGTATTGATATCCATTACTATTGATGATGGCCGATTTGGACATTTTTGATGTGGTCGATGGAGAGGCTTCGAAGAGCATGAGGTAATGGTTCATTTTTTCGCTCGATATTTGATCTCAATGCTATGGATCTTCGACAAGCAGTTTTGGCAGTGAAGTAAGGATGCGACACTTCGACCAAAGGGCTCGTGCTGGAAAGTGATGGCATCAATGATGGATAGCTATACTTTGAGATACAAAGTAGCTGAATTGAAGGGGCTATGCAGGAAGGTTATGGGACACACTATGACATTCTATGACCAACGATAGTTGTCTAGAATAGTTCCCAACTATGATGACTTCTGATGGGAGTTGTAAAGACAGTTCCAAGATGAGGATGAGCTCTGTTATGTATGATGTATGAAAACGGATCATTAATATTCATAGGTTTTGGTGTGTACTCGTAAAGAAAGGTTATTGTGATGATATCCATTGGGTTACGGGTTATGCCTTGGATATATCACATGAGGTGATAGAGTATGCCTCGGATCACACGATGTTTCGATCTATTTACCTTGGACTGTTTATAGGGATGCATTCTAGTTCCTGGCTTGCTGAGTGACATGGATTCGAGTATCGAGAAACCGAGACGTTGAGTATTCCTTGAATCTACGGAGGTGGTCATACAAGTATCATATATCTAATGCACTAAGTGAGTGAATGTGATGATGGATGATATATTTGATTTAGTAGCTTATCACCTAGGTTGCCCATGACATTGGTATCATCAATGTAGATATCTAGATCCCATTAGTACTTTCACATACAGTACATCCGTGATGATTATGATATAGAGTATCATATTATTGATGTTGTGTGCTGACTCTGTGGATGCAGGGATAAATCAGGTATGATTCTCCATACCCTCTATTCCATATACTATACGACTTTTATAGTGGTTTGAGATTATTTATCGCTCACATTAGACTGTTATCTAACTTGAGATTTCATGATTTTCTTCTTATTACCATGCATACTCTTAAATGAGTACACTAGAAAGCAGGTGTAAATGGCATATGAAATTCTGCAGATGGACTGGCACAACACGGCACTTTCTCATATTTATATTTTTGGGCATATTATTGCATATTCTACTGTGTGACATTATGGAGTCTTGACGATGTTGACTTTCTATTATTAGAGATAGTTTATCAGTTGAGTTTATTTATCAGTTAAGTTCATTATATAACTATTTTGACTGTATGAGCATGTGTACTAGATTCTATTATTCATGTAGTTATTACTCTCTCGCCTATTTTATATCTATAATGACTATTATATTTTATCTAATGCGCTATGAGATATACGACATGTTGTGTGATTGTTTAATGTTTACTTTCTTTCTCTTCTCTTCTTTTCTTTTTTATTTTCTTTTATTACTTTTCTATACTTCTATTCCTTTCTCTTAACAATCAACCTACATCGACCGAATGCTCCAGCAGTGCACTATTGGGTTATATGAGCATCGGAGGTATAAGACGGTCGTCACATTTCTAATCCTAAACTATCAACCAAATATCTTAAAATGAAAGAGTGTATAGCACCAATATCAAATAGAACCCTAACTAATATATAAAAAATCAAAGTCATACCTCCAAGCACAATACCCTTTCCTTTCTCCTTGGTTATAGGTCCAGATGAAGGTCCTTCCAAAGCATATAACTTAACCTGCTTAGATTCCAGGAAATCCCTGTTCTTATGGCTTGGCCAATTACTGATAAAGCACTTGCCATGTCCTTTGGCTGGGTATGCTTGATTGAGTAGTGCCCCTTTTGGCCATAGTTGAAACAAGTGACATCATCTATATTCTTCTTTCGTGCTCCCTCATCGAAAGTCTTTCCTTCCTCCTGGTTCTTTCCACCTTTTTGATTCTTTCCGCCCCTATGATATGGATTTAAATCTTTTCTTCTACCCACCCTTGAGCTTCACATTAGCCTTCTTTTCTCCTTGATACAAGCAGCCATACCTCCTTGTCATTTCCACCACCATATCAAACAGATCCAAAAAATGTGACATTACCTTATGATTCAGCCCCCTTCTCAGATCTTCAATGAACTTCTCATTTTTTTCAATGGGGTGTATATATGCACCCTTCCATACTTCGGCAAAGCATTAAAATGCATGGAGGGGTAGATATATCCTAGTATAAATCGAGATCAAAATACAAATATGTGTATATATATATAGCATATAAACCTTCCCCAAGTTTTTTAGCTTAACTCTAACTTAGATATGTTTTACTTTGGTGTTTCGCTAAACTAAACTCTGATACCAAGTTGTAACATCCCTTACTTCGAAACTCAAAAATATACGTCGATTTGCTGTAGTCATTACCGAAGTCATTTTCAATGAAAAAATGAGTTTAATATATATTTTTTCACGACATAAATAAATAGAGTAGCTAAATATTTTTTTATTACATTGAATTTTATTATATAATTCCTTACATCATTAACCCAAAACATTCCCACGTAGAGATAAATATATAATAAGAAAATCAGTGTAGTGTGTCTAATATATGAGTGCCAATACCATATGTAAGTAGTTATAAACCCTAGTTTTACACTGCATAAATTTCAAAATACTTTTATTCAAATAGCAAGCTCCTGTTTCATCATCGGAATCTTTATTCGTCCCTTAAAGTATACCGGTCTAATCCATTAACTCAGTCTACTCAAATGAGTACTCATGAGTTTATGGGAAATAATAAAAACACGGATCGAACAATAAGTCTAGTATGACTAAAACGTTTACCCTAAACATCCATAGTAATACCACCCGCTAATGCAGAATGGGTTTGCCCCTCACTTCATCATCACAGCATAATATACACAAATATGTATAACAATAATGATTTATATATATGTATGTGTATGTGTATGTGTATGTGTATATATCACAAAAAGAAGTCAAATGCATATAATCAGTCAATAAGTGTTCCCTACATTTTTCATCCTATTATGAAATATGTCAAACATATCTACCAATTTCAAGTCAAGTATACCCTATATTTATCACCCAAATATGAACCAAGTCGTATAATCAATCGACATTTGTGTTAAATATGCTAGTATATGGTTTTAGTTTGACGAAAATAAACATATACATATATATATATATTCAATTAAATGTATTTGTTATTGTACTATTTTATTTTCACATAATTAAATAATTATTTGCTAAATAAAATAAATAACATAGAATTTAAATTCAAACATAGATTTTATTCAAAAAATATTTTATTACAATTTTGAATAGTAAAAATTTGAGCTCTCACTATATATATACACAATTTGCAATTACAATACAATTTCGATTACATCATAATTTCTCACCGTACAATGCTTACATACTTTTTCACCTCACTACATGTCACTCATTCAATCATATTTATCTTCAACTCTATTCCAATTTGTATATAGAATCTGATTTATCTGCAAAATAAACACTGACGCGGTAAAATTGAAAAAGAAATATTTTTTGAAGTGTAAAATAAAATGTGTTTTGAAAATATTATTTGCCTCAGTTATTTGGGTTGTTCGTCATCATTTAACTTTGAACATCTTACATGAACAACCTATGACGTGAACGGTGTATCACTGTACATGCCACAAGGCCGTGCACACCGACATACACTTGATAAAACTGCAGGGACAAGTGAGCACAAGGTCAAACCCAGGCCAAAGCTAGGTTTAACTCAAGTGCAATACAAATAAAGTCACGATATGAGCACAGGGTCAAACCCGAGCCAAAGCTAGGTTCAACTCAGGTGCAATACAAATACATCACAAAATTGTTGAATACAAGTTCTCATGGTACAAAAAACCAAAAACCAACATAAAACAAGCCTCGACCAAAAATTCAACGTGTACACTTGAAAAATACTCAACCATTCAAACTCAAACCTAAACTTCAATCTGTTCGAAGTGGTGCACCAAACAGTTCAACTATGCAGGCTAGTGGCATGGCACAAAGGCAAAGACCACAACAAGTGACACACACACAGATATATATATATATATATATATATATATATATATATATATATATATATATATATATATGCAACCAGACCAGATACAAGAAAACAGAGGTTAGATAGTCCAACCAAACTCAAGTACACATGAAGACATTATGAACCAAACTTCAAAAGGAATCCAAGTTTTATCAACCCAAATCAATAAAATGAAAACTCAAGACTACAATTACAAAGAACAATAAGCATGATGATATACAATGGAGAAAACTGCAACCATACTAGATTCAAGAATACAAGTCCAATAAGATGGGCAGTTTCAAAGTAACATGATTACCATAACCTGAATGTCCAAGCTAGATAGACAAATGAAAAAACACTACACAATGCACACTGGAGTATGCAAGCCTTTGGGAATGAAATGCAACATAGAAACTAAACTTCGAATCAAGCAAGTCTGTTTACTCAACATACCAGGGCAGTGCAAAATACAAAGAAACATATATATGGAATGCAGTAGCAAATTTAACTTGAACCATCATACAACCAGAAAGACTCAAATGCACAACACATTCACACACACACACACATATATATGCATGTATGTATGTATGTTTATACACGATGCTTAACAAATTGCAACTGGAAATGAAGCCAGTAGAAAATACTTCCAAGAGCTCAAATGTACACACCATTACAACAAGGTATATATGCAAAGACAACAAAGTAGTAAACCAGACGAAAAGTGGTGGACAAGACACAATGCTACAAAGGTGACATCGATATACATGAAGTTCAATGCAATGGTCACGACATTCAAACTCATGACGACCACAATAACAATGCAATCAGACTTCAAATGGAAGCAGTTCGATATGCAAGCAAGGCTATAACTCAATGCAAAACAACCACCAACACTGACCGCATATAAACCAATGGACAATGTAACCAGACAGCATCATCATCAATGGATCAAATTGCAGACCCAAGTGCACCAAGTGCCTCAATATAATGAATTAATGAAGCAACAACTTCAACCAGAACTATTCCTGACCTATAGCCTAGTTCAAATGTACATATTCAAGTAAATGAGTCAGTGCAGCATGAGTCACAATATATACGCACACATACATGGAGTAATGCAACAAGCAAGTCATAAAATCAAGGCATGTTTAAGTAGCAGTTTCAAACAAAGACAGAGGTGTTTTAAATATCATCAAACTTAAATGCCAAAGTCAATTTTTATCTCATGGTAGATAATATGATAAACATAAATTAACCAAGTCAATGATCTTAAAAATTAAGAAACCGAAGTCATAGCAAAAAGAATGGAACCAAATCCAAATTCATGAAGCCGTGATGACCAAGCAAGCAGAAAATATATGAATTGAACTTGTCAGGATTAATCACAAGCACTCAACCAAAATTGAATGGAAAAGTGTAAACAATATGAAAAATTCAAACGAAATATATGAACATAGTTATATGGTTTTCACACCTATTTAAACCGTTAACATCGTCGACAGGAAGAGCAATCGAGTTCAAGCAAATTAACCAAAAAAGCAAAAAGGAAATAACATACCAATTCAAATCGAACTCAGCCGTTTGCAAATCAATGAGATGATCAATCGACAAAGCAATCAACGCTAAATAACTATTCAATCGATCAACTAGAATCAGCAGTGCTCAATTTCCAGAAGCCCTAATTTCTTAAAGAGGAATGCAGAGAGATCGAAGAAGACATGAGGCAGCCATTTTCACAAACAAAATCATACGAGCCGAACAAAAGAGAATTGGAAGACAATCTTTATCATAGTGTTTTTGTTCTCTTCGGGCCAATTTTATAATTACCATTGGGCTTTAGTTTATAATTTAGGGTTTCTTGTTTTTAAGTTTTTTAATTTGTATTTTGCTTTTAAATTTCTGTAAAATTCTAGTCGTGTGACTAGGGAACGAACTACGTTGGTGTAGTTCGAGAATACGCAATTCAGTGCTAAGTCATGGCAAGATTTTGAGCGTAGAGTTAGGTTAGTCGATAGCGGATGTCGTGAGTTTACATGTGTAAGCGTCTGACTACTTAATTTCTAGCAGAAACTTTGGAGGCAGCACGTAGGCATGGTTTTGTCGAAGTTGGGTAAATCTGTGTTGTTCTATTTTTGCTTTTAATATTCTACTATTATCTTTGCTGCTATTATTCTGCTATTATCGGTGTTGCAATTATTTTATATATTTCCACATTAAATTTTTATATTTAATAGTACAACTCTATTCACCCCCCTATGGGGTGAAATCGATCTTATAAGTGGTATTAGAGCTAGGAACAAAAGTTAATTTTTCTTTTTAAAAAAATTTGATTTTTCAAAAACAAATTACTGTTTTAAAATTTTGATTTTTTAAAATGGCTTCTTTTGATAATGCTTTTGCTGAGGGTCGGTCCGTATTTAGACCACCAATGTTCAATGGTGAATATGCTTATTGGAAAAATAGAATGAAATTTTTTCTGAAAACCATTGATGCTTGGAATATTGTTGAGACATGTTATAGGACCCCAACTATAATGGTAGATAATTAGGAAATAGATAAACCGATGGGTCAATGGAAAGATCTAGAAAATAAACTACAGAATACTAATGCTAAAGCTATGAATTCTATTATATGTTCATTGGATCAAATTGAATTTAATCGTGTCTCACATTGTCTAACTGTGCAAAAAAATTAGCATACACTTAAAGTGACCCACGAAGGAACATCTCAATTCAAGGAATCTCGCCTTACCATGCTTAGTAGCGAATACGAGAATTTTACAATGGCCAAGGATGAAAATGTCAAAGAGATGTATGGACGACTTTCCAAAATTGTATACAAATCAAAAGCTCTCGGAAAATCATATACAGAGTTGGAAATAGTCCAAAAAATCCTCAGAGTCCTTACATGAAGTTTTGAAGCGAAAGTTACATCCATTTAAGACTCAAAATATCTGAAACAAATCAAAGTCGAAGAACTCATCGAAAATCTCACCACTTATAAGCTAGAAATCAAATTCAAGGAAGAATGCGAAGGAGGTGATACACGAAAGAAATCAATAGCTCTTAAAGGAACAACGAAAGTGATGACGATGATGATGGAGCAGCTGAGTTGGCGCTACTAATAAAGAAATTCAAAAAGTGGAATCACAAGTATGGAAATCCAGCTCTAAATCAACAACTGAAAAGTAGAGTAGTCAAAATTCTAGACAACCCAGAAGAGCAAGAGATCATTTGTCACAAGTGCAATAAACCCGGTCATATCAAGCCCAATTGTTCACAAAATCGATTCAGCCAAGGAAAGAAACCGAAAAGGAGAAGTTTCGCAGGCACTTAGGATGAAACTGATGAAGATGATAAAAGCACTGGCAATGAGTGTGAAAAAGCAAATATGTGCCTTCGAGGTGATATAACTGACGGTGGTGATGATGAGCCAAGCGAGATATCAAAACTTACTCATTTATAATTATTTATATATATTTTCACGAAGTAAATGACTGTTTTGAACAACTTTGGGAGAAATACGCCAAAATTGAATCACAAAGAGACACTTCGATGGAATTAAATAAATAACTTGACTAATTGGTAAAAAACTATCAAAGCAAGAGTCCTAAGTGTGATAAGTGCTCATCACTTGAAGAAGAAATTAAAAAATCAAAAATTAAAATAAAATCACTTGAAAATGAGATTTTGAAAGAAAGTGAAAATACTAGGAGAGAAAATTCTATAAAGAAGTTCACTCAATTATTGAATGAAAATGAACCTCTCAAAACACAAGTCCAACAATTGTCTACAACCATATGAAAATTTTCCAAAGGAGAAAGATCACTAAATATGTTATTAGGGAAACAAACTGCTAATACTGTTAGACAAGGATTTGGATATGATCAATCTGAACTTGTTAGAAGAAAAATTAATTAAGTCAAATCAAAGTGCACAATTTGTTGAAAAATTAGACAGAATCAAAAAAATTGTTGGCATAGACCCAAAAACATGAAAACCATACCAATTTTGGTTCCAAAAGGCACAAATATAAAATCCCTTAAAATTAAAAAAATCTGGGTGCCAAAAGGAACAAATATAAATTGCCTTGGGTCTACTCAAACATATTTTTCAAAATCATTTGCAACTAACAACCATGGACCTATAAAAACAAATAGGTCACAAAAATCTTTTCTCGTGTAGGTGTGGTGGCAGGCTAAAGAACAACAATAGTGTTACCTGGATTCTGGCTGTTCCAGGCACACGATGGCCGAGAAGTCAAAGTTCTTTAGCCTAGTATAAAGGTGGCAGAATCACAATGAGCAACAACGAAAAATTATCAGCAAAGGTAAAATAGGTAATGGTATATTTGTCTTGAACGATTTATTAAATGTGATAATCTGCACCATAATTTGAATAAAATCAGCCAGTTATGTGATAAAGAAATGAATGTTGATTTTGATTCTGACTTATTCAAAATTGTTGACCAATTATATTTTTATGACGAGAATACTATAAGTATCTCCAGAATTTGTTGAACTATCTCATATAGATTTGTTTAGACTAACGATATTGCAAGTTTAGATGATAAGAGATATTGTCTTATATTGTTTTTTGATTATTCTAGATACACGTGGATATATTTGTTTATCTTACTGCTTCTAGATCTGACATTATGTTCACTATTTTCTAATTTGCACGGTTTCAATTCAAATCCAAAATAATTTCATTTAAAATCTATTTTTAAGATAATTTTTTGCGCACTTCATGGTCTGGTCTATAACATCCAACTATTGATAATCTTGAGTCAAAGGGAGATTCGGATGTTGATAACACTGGTAATCCAGTTGATAGAAAAATTACTAATAGAACGTTATTTATGTTGAGACATTCAGTAGTTGCATCGTTTTCAAACAAAATATCTGCATATTTTTCATTTCAACTGATTTTCATATCAGCAGACATTTTTCTTATAAAACCCTTTAAGAAAATAGTTTTTTGTTGACCTTGTTTCAGATTAGTCATTTTAGAAAATTTGATTTTATAATTATTTGGATTTGATTTTAAATGACTACATTAACTAATCTGACTCCCTACTGATTATCAAAAAGATAAATAGTGATTGAAAAATGATGACTTTTGATATTGATCATATATTATAACTTGAGAAAGTATAGTTAAGCAATTTCCTTAAAAATTTAAACAAGATTTATAATAACTCTTATTTGGTAAAAATTCCATAACCATCTCTATTTCTATCATATTTCTAACGACCATCACTCATTAAAATCCAATATAATGTGTCAAAATGTGGTATTTTAAATAGGAAATCAATCATTTTTATTTTATTTGTTTTTTTAAAACATCCAGAGTATTCACTCTCATTCAAAAGTCCTCATGGTTATGCTTAGGGGAATTACTTAGAATTTCTAATTATGTGCTTTCATGCTCATTTAAAAGTCCTCATGGTTATGCATGTATGGAACACATATCAAAATTGATTATTAAATAGACAAGTTGATTCTAATTCCATTTAAAAGTTCTCATAGTTATACACGGTTAGAAGATGCTTGAAACTCATTTTTTTATACAAAATTTGGAATACTACTAATCTCATTTAAAAGTCCTAACGGTTATGCATGGTTAGTAGATATTCAAATTTCTGACATAAATATACCACAAATAGACACAACTATATGGTTTTACACCATCCCTATCATTCTAAAGTGAAATAAGCATCTAACAAAGTATTTATGTTTTTTGTTTGATTTTTTATTGACATTTAATATTTTTACTCGATTGGGTATTATTATTTTATTAATGTCTATCACTTTATCTCTATTTTTCAAATACAATTACTCTTTTGCTGATAACAAAAGGGGGAGAGAAAAGTTAAGATTTTGGAAAATAAAGGTCATATATTTTATTTTGTATTTTCAATTTGCATCTAGGTTCATTTGCATATTTTTATTTATTTTCATGCATATATGAAGGGGGAGCTTTGTTCTAGAGAAGGGGCATTCAAATAAGGAAAGCAAATCGAGTTCATAAATGATCAAATACATTTAATAAATTCAAAATCTTAAATATATATTTGTTATCATCAAAAGGGGGAGATTGTTGAATATGCTAGTATATGATTTTTTTGATGATAATAAACATATATATATATATATTCAATTAAATATATTTGTTATTGTACTATTTTATTTTCACATAATTAAATAAATATTTACTAAATAAAATAAATTACACAGAATTTAAATTCAAACAAATATTTTATTCAAACAAATTTTTTATTACAATTTTGAATAGTACAAATTTGAGCTATCGCTATATATATATACAATTTGCAATTACAATACAATTTCGATTACATCACAATTTTTCGCTATACAATGTTTACATACATTTTCACCTCACTACATATCACTCAATCACTCATATTTATCTTCAACTCTATTCCAATTTGTATCCAGCATCTGAATTATCTGCAAAATGAACACTGACGCAGTAAAATTGAAAAGGAAATTTTATTTTGCACTGTAAAATAAAATGTGTTTTGAAAATATTATCTGCCTCAGTTATTTGAGTTGTTCGTCATCATTTAACTTTGAATTCATCTTACATGAACAACCTATGACATGCACAGCGTATCACTGTACATGCCACAAAGCCATGCACACTGATACACACTTGATAAAACAGCAGGGACAGGTGAGCACAAGGTCAAACTCGAGCCAAAGCTAGGTTCAACTCAAGTGCAATACAAATAAAGTCACGATATGAGCACAAGGTCAAACCCGAGCCAAAGCTAGGTTCAACTCAGGTGCAATACAAATACATCACAAAATTGCTGAGTACAAATTCTCATGGTATTAGAATCCAAAAACTAACATAAAACAAGCCTCGACCAAAAAATAATGTGTACACATGAAAAATACTCAACCATTCAAACTCAAGGCATATGCAAACCTAAACTTCAATCTGTTTGAAGTGGTCCAAACAGTTCTACTGTTCAGGCTAGTGGCATGGCACAAAGGCAAAGACTACAACAAGTAACACACACACACACCCCATATATATGCAACCAGACTAGATACAAGAAAACGGAGGCTAGATAGTCCAACCAGACTCGAGTACACATGAAGACATCATGAAATAAACTTCAAAAGGGATCCAAGTTTTATCAACCCAAATCAATAAAATGAAAACTCGCTGCAATTCCAAAATCAAGATGAACCAAGATTAGAAGTTCAAAGTGGACCAAAAAAATTGAAATAGAGACCAAAAGAAGCTCAACGATCATGTAACATGATCAATAAGATGAAAACTCAAGAATACAATTACAAAGAGCAACAAGCTTGGTGATATACAACAGAGAAAACTACAACCATACTAGATTCAAGAATACAGGTTCAATGAGATGGACAGTTTCAAAGTAACACGATCACTATAACATGAATGTCCAAGTTAGATAGGCAAATGATAAAGCACTACACAATGCACACTGGAGTATGCAAGCATTTAGGAATGAAATGCAACATAGAAACCAGATTTCGAATCAAGCAAGTCAATTTACTCAACATACTAGGGTAGTGCAAAGTACAAAGAAACATATATGGAATGCATCATCAAATTTAACTTGAACCATCATACATCAGACAGACTCAAATACACAACACATATACACACATATATATGTATGTATATACATGGTGCTCAACAAGTTGCAACTGGAAATGAAGCCAGTACAAAACACTTCCAAGACCTCAAATGTACACAACAGTACAACAAGGTATATATGCAAAGACAACAAAGTGGAAAACCAGACAAAAAGTGGTGGACAAGACATAATGCTGCAGAGGTGACATCAATATACATGAAGTTCAATGCAATGGTCACGACATTCAGACTCATGAAGGCCACAATAACAATGCAACCAGACTTCAAATGAAAGCTGTTCAACATGCAAGCAAGGCTATAACTCAATGTAAAACAACCACCAACACTGACCTCATATAAACCAGTGGACAATGTAACCTGACAACATCAATGGATCAAAATGCAGACCCAAGTGTACCAAGTGCCTCAATACAGTGAATTAGTGAAGCAACAACTTCAACCACAACTAGTCATGTACCAAAGCCCAGTTCAAATGTACATATTCAAGTAAATGAGTCAGTGCACCATGAGTCACAATACATACGCACACATACATGAAGTAATGCACCAAGCAAGTCAGAAAATCAAGGCATGTTTAAGTAGCAGTTTCGAACAAAGACAGAGGTGTTTTAAATATCGTGGAACTTAAATGCCGAAGTCAATTTTTTATCTCACGGTAGATAATATGATAAACACGAATTAACCAAGTCAATGATCTCAAAAATTAAGAAGCTGAAGTCATAGCAAAAGGAACGGAACCAAATCCAAATTCATGAAGCCGTGGTGACCAAGCAAGCAGAAAATATACGAATTGAACTAGTTAGGATTAATCACAAGCACTCAAGCAAGATTGAATGGACAAGTGTAAATAATGTGAAAAATTCAAACGAAATATACAAATGTAATTATAGGGTTCTCATCTCTATTTAAAACGTTAACATCATCGGCATGAAGAGCAATCGAGTTCAAGAAATTTAACCAGAGAAGAAAAAAGGAAATCATACCAATTCAAATCGAACTCGACGAATTGAAGCAGCCGTTTGCAAATCAAAGAGATGATCGATTGACAAATCAATAAATGCTAAATATCTATTCATTCGATCCACTAGAATCGGTAGTTCTCAAATTCCAGAAGCCTTAATTTCTTGAAGAGGAACAGAGATAGATTGAAGAAGAAATGAGGCAGCCATTTTCACAAACGAAAGTATACGAGCCGAACAAAAGAGAATTGGGAGACAATCTTTATCACAGTGTTTTAGTTCTCTTTGGGCCGGTTTTATAATTACCATTGGGCTTTAGTTTATAATTTAGGGTTTCTTGTTTTTAAGTTTTTTTAATTTGTATTTTGCTTTTAAATTTCTGTAAAATTCTAGCCATATGACTAGGAAACGAATTATGGTGGTGAAGTTCAAGAATTCGCAACTCGGTGGCTGAGTTGTGGCAGAGTTTTGAGCATGGAGTTAAGTTAGTCGATAGCGCATGTCGCGGGTATACGTGTGCAAGCGTCCGACTATTTAATTTCTAATAGAAACCTTGGGGGCAGCACGTAGGCAGGATTTTGCCGAAGTTAGGTAAATCTGTGTTGTTCTATTTATGCTTTTAATATTCTGCTATTATCTGTGCTGCTATTATTCTCTATTATCAATGTTGCAATTATTTTATACATTTCTTCATTAGATTTTTATAATTAATAGTATCACCCTCTTTACCCTCCCCCTCTAGGTCGAAATCCATCCTACAATTCGTTCATCCCTCACATAATCTCTTGTATTAGGCTTTCATCACTAAGTTATCATTAATTTATTTAGTGATCACCTCCATTTCCTATCACTAATTTAATCTATTGTTCGAACAACTTTATCAATGAAAGCACCGACTCATTTTCCATGGAAACCACACTAACTAGTCTCTCAGACTCTCCCAAGAGGTTGAATGTAAGCACTTTAAACATTTTAGAAAGCGTCCCTAGTGGGCGTCAATAACCCCTCGTAGTCCTCGAACCGCTATCATTCACGTTGTCAATTTATTTATAACATCCTCCGTGGATGTTTTGACACTCTGTCGTGGCACTCTGCTTTGACTCTTCTGGAGAGTTTTATAGTATTTTCAGGTTGAACCCTATCGTGGCTCGCCGTCACATAACATTGGATTTTAGACAACTAGTTAAGGCACTTTGTCATCAAATAACTTCATGAGTTGGTATACACTTCCGATCATGGTTCAACCATTTTTGTTTTAATTGTTAATTGTATACATTACATATTTATTAGATAAAACATTTTTATCTTTTATTTAAATGATTCTCCATCATTTATTAGGTTCTCTAAGTGTACTATTTTAAAAATAAGTTAACACGGTTTTAACTTACAGAACCTTCCATTTGTTTCATCCCAATGAAATAATTCAATAACACTTTCAAAGTGCCCTCGGTTATTTTGGTTAGAAAAATATAGCTCTCCAGGCTATTACAAGTTACATTTTACTTGTTATATATTGGATATTTCAAACTCATCGCTTTTAATTAAAACGTTATTATCGGTCGCATGTAAATTTCCAAGTCAACATGTACTACCGTCGTGTTTGATTTCTACATAATCATCACGTTATATTTTAATAGTGCCATCGTAAGTTGTCTTTATAGGATTGGTCGCTCATATATATAGAGTTACGGTCCATAGCCCTTTTTATTTAGCATAATCATGTAGTCCTCTATTTTAAGTCATATGGTTTCATTTAAATAATAATGATTTCTCTATCTTCTGGCATTTTACGATTATTTAAATGATAACTTATGGTTGGGAACTGCAGATCGCGCACATATATATACACATACATACATGCACACACATCACACACACATCGCGTACAATCATTTTCATTAAGGTCTCGTGAACTTGTGTGGGGCTTGTCCTAATTAGTTTCTGCATGCTACACGTGTGCGGCCAGTTATTTTCCGTTTGTGTCTTCGCGTTTAACTATATTGCATGCTTCCATGTTTAATGACATGTGCATGTACATATACCTTCGTGTGTTAATAACGCAGGCATATCTATATTTCAGGCATATACTGTGTACATATACTTGCGTGTTAATAATACTTGCATGTACATGTGCTTGCATGCAGGCATATACTGTCGCATGGATTAGCATGCATGAAGATGGTAGCAGGAGTTGAGCCTTCGCGTCTAATATATATATATATATATATATATATATATATATATATATTTGTGTGTGTGTGTGTGTTTGCGTGCATGTTTTCCTTGTTTTTCAAATATTGTATGCGTGCACGCTTTCATTTTTGCATGCAGGCTTATTTAGAATTTGTATGCTTGCCTTAGTTATCGTTATATTTTTCAAAGCCTACGTGTATATGTATTTATATATATATATATATATATATATATATATATATATAGTTTAATGAGCTGTCGCGTGTAATTATTCATTATTCTTTGGCAGATGGTATAGAGGTGGGGTGTTACCTATTACCAAAACAAACTACACAAATTGCAAGAACAATCACCATGTAGGTTAAAAGCAGCGTGGAAAGAAGACAGGCTTCTACAAACGGCCACCTAAAGCACATATTCCTCACAAGATACTCCATATCTAATTATTAACGACAAGCAATGCCAAAAATAGCGTGGATAGAAGATCAAACGCAAAGCCTATAGTATCATCATCCAATAATTGCACAAAAAACCCAACTTCCAAATAAACAACAACCAGAGCTACCAAGCTTGAAACTAGATTGCATCAAGGGAGGGAGGAGGAGATAAGTATTTGCGACAGCAAGCAAGAAGGCTGGCTGCACATGCAACTCATGATGATCCATTCCCGACGGATATCTGGAGGAAGAAGTATGCAAATTGTGGAAAGAAAGAAGGTGTACAAAAGATAAGTTGATCGTGTTTTGACAACAAAATAATTTCCACCATATATGTATGAACAACATAGATGCGAACTCGAGAAAGTCCAGTTCCTAGTTGGAATCTAGCAAGCAAGTGGTTTAGAAGTTATATAAAGCAGCCATGGAAGAGGCCTAAATGAAAAAGAAAAATATGGATCTAAGAAAGGAGAGATGAATTAGAAGGGCGAGGAGGGAAGATATTGTTTGGAAAGAGGCAGGCGGTTGAGAATTGTTTCATTATGGTAGCCTTTTTTGATCAACATGTATATATTAGATCATAAAGCTAGTTTGTACTAACTACTTTTCAAATAATTTGTTTCATGGTTTCTATTTTGCAATAGCATTTTATGATTTTTATGGAGATTGCTCATAACATATGTTTATAAAGATGCTTTGTACTATTATTCCATCTTTTATTTTATTTTTTTAACAATAAGAACGATACTTATTTTAGGATGATCACTCATATTATTATTCCATATTTTAATATTAGTTAAATACTATTATGTGAATTAGAAAAAAAAATATAACAATGTTATCTTTGGCATCCTTTTATGTTTGCTATAATTTATATTGGACTTTATGTGTAGGAGCAATAAAGAGAAAGTCATGGGAATTATGCTACATATGAGACCACTATCTTGAAAGAAATTTTCGCCATGCCTATGGTGCAATCAATAATTCTCATCCGCTCCTCAAGGTTGACACAACATCCCTTCAAAATTGCACACTCAAGGCTGAAGGATGTGAAGAATTTTAGAAGTCATTGACCAGAGGTTTTGAGTATATTTAGAAGACTGATTTTATTTAAGAGGAAATTGTGGAGATAAAAGAGAGGATGAAATTGAGTTGTTTAATATAGACTTCTATTTCTTTTTCAAGGAAGAGAGAAAGCAGTGAATAAAAATGAACGTAAGCATTTTTTACGTCTATCTCTTAAACAGATCAATCATAATAAATAAACACTCCATAAATAGAAATGGATTCTTATTACTAAAGAATGAAAAAGGTCAATCAATGAAAAGACGTTGAATTTTGTTGTATTTATCCAACAATATCCCACTAACTACAATAAAATTCATAGAAGATGAATGAAAATAATCCAGCTAAGAAGAAAGCTTCATATGTAGTACCAATGTCTTTCGATTGAATTGATACATAAAGAAGTGAGTTTACAACTTAATCTAAGTAGTGAATTTCTCTTGAACTAAAAAGATTTGTGCTGATCAACTTAGCCTCAGTAATGAATTCTCTTGAACTACAAATATTTCGATTGAGATCCCACGACATGTACTATACTTTCAATTTCTACAAACTCCACGATAAATATGCACTTTCAATGATCATGCGCTTACCATAGGAACTTATGAGTACGCTAGAAAGATCAAGTCTTTTTTAGAAGGCAATCCACCTTCACACCCAAGTAAGTGGTCTATCAAGTGCTTCACTTTAGCACCACCACTTATGCCTATGGACTATTAAGAGCGAAAATCTCAACCTCAAAAAATAAATCAACATGATTCATCAAATGCATCTCGAAAGCACTACCAATGTTGCATATAAACTATTTAAAAGCAATCAGGAATAATCTCATATTGATCAGTAAAATTCATCAAGTGCAACTTAAAAGTACCATCAATGCTAGTTATGGATTCAAAAAGAGCAGAAAGGCTGAAAGTAGGAAAAATCAGATATCCATCAAGTGCGTCTAAAACGCACCACCAATTATGATTATAGATTCAAAAAGAGCAAAAAGGCTTAAAATAAGGTAAATCGGTGAAATCCATCAAGTGCGTCTCAAAAGTACCACTAATGATGGTCGTGGATTCAAAAAGAGCAAAAACGCTCAAAATAAGATAAATTTATGAAATCCACCAGGTGCATCTCACAAACGTTTTCCAAAAGTGGTTATGGATTTATATGAGTAGAAAGGCTCAACCAAAATCAAATACTTGAATCTATTAAGTAGTTCGCTAAAGCACCACCAAAACTGGTTAAGGATTTTACATGAATTAATTTCAGATTGTCAATAGAACCATCAAGTGTATCACATAAGCACCACCAAGACTGGCTAATGATGAACATAATGCTCAAAATCAAGAGTTTAACAAATGAATCCATTAGGTGCATCATAAAAGCACCACCAAACTGGTTATGGACTCTGAAGAGCAATCAAATGATAAACACTAAAATGGGAAGGTAAAGAGTAATCACATGACTTTATCTGCCTACTAGTGGGTATCCCCCACATTTTCCTATATTCCAGGCTTGAGTCTCATTTCCCTTGAAGGTTCAATGATTAACATCCTTGGTAATTGTTTTGTAAGCGGATCTATTAAGTTCTCATTGATCTTATTTATTTTGATGAGATCACTCCTTTCATAAATTTCTCAATTGTAAAGTTTGACATAGACGTGCTTTCTTTCTCCATTATACACTCTAATAAAAATACCAGTGTTCATCATTAGGGTAATGAGTGTATCTATTTAAATCACAAATATAGGTATGTTTAAAAATTCAAGAGAAACATAATGCTTTCTTCCATTTTACTATATTCATCATTTAATAAATTGTATTAGTTATTCTTGTATTTGCATGAATCATGGAGAGATTATAACACCACACCAAAATGATGAAATCTTTCAAGAACCTTTTATATTCAATATTGTGTGTTAACTTGGAAAGAAACTCTCATACGTCCCAAATTAGAAGCACAAGAATGAAATCAAAATCAAATACCTACTGTCAATCTTTAACTTTTCTAATCTTTAGTAGATCTACTTTAGCTAGATACCTCTACACTTTAAATATATTCCAGTTTAGAGGATTAACCTTTCACAATCCAAAATTAGTTTTCTCATATTATTTTTTATGAGGAACCATGTTAAGTACAAAACAACCTAACAAAGTTATTCCCCCCACATACAATCTAATTTATGAGGATCAATATATTCTATTTTTATCATCAACAACATTAAATATAATTTTGACATGTTTTGTAGTTTCATTTATACAAAAAATATCAACACAATACAAGTAAAAACAATGATCAAATAAAACCATCATGAACTAATACAGTAATTAATCCAATTTATGTTATTCTTTAACCATGCATATATAAACTCTTGAGTATGCAGTTTTACAATATGATAAGCCAAATATAAGGCTGTATAATAATGCTCATGTAGAGGGAAAACATATCAATCTATAATGCACAAATCTTCCTTTCTATACATATAATTGAAACAAATATTTTTAGTTCTCGGTACTTATAATTAAATTCAGTCTCATACATGCATTTCAAATTAAATATTTTTGCAAGTTTATAAACATTATATCCACAAATTATATTGCTAAGCTAAAAAAAATATGAACATGTAATTTTCCTTAGGCTTGCACATTTGCTGTAACAACCCGATATTTTCAGCCATTCGCATCCACACATGTCGGACTTGAATTTCTCAAAATACCGCGTTGTAAATAAATTTGGAGCAAATGAAATACAATCACAGAATCACAGACACAGAAATATCAGAATAACTCGCAGCGGAAATTAAAATACCATAGTAGTTCATGAAGCTACTATAACAAACTCTCAAAACATAATACATAATATCAGTCGGAAAAACATATACAATAGAAATCTCAATTACATAGCAGTTTATTAATACCAAAGCTAAAATAGAACAACTGAAACTGAAGGGATAGATAACTAGACAAGCAGAATCTCCAGCAATTCCTAGCTCCAGAAAGAATTCCAAAGCTAAGCTGTAAATACTCAGGCTGACCCGAGCGTAAAGTAAAACACAAAACACTCGAGTCAGGACAATATATACTTATATAATGTAAACTAACTCAAGTGAACTGTAGTAGAAATGCACAATAACTTAAATTAATTACATCCCGTGGTTAAAATTTCAAAATGGTATTTTATACTTCAAAATAAAATGTAATTTCAAAATTCAATATCATTCAAAATATCATATCTTCCAAACCACATTCATTTTTATTTAATTTAAATACCATTACAAAACACATTTCAAAATAGTTTATATTTCGAAACAAGTTGCTTCATTTTAAATCATAAAATGAAGTTATTATATTTAATAATTAAATTATTAAATTTACAAAATTTTAGTCTTTCAAAATCCATTTATCCACTTACTTTATTAAAACAGATGAAAATTCAACTTTCGTAGCATTTAGAAATTGCTACGGAAAGTTACATTCAAAACAGTTCAATTTAATAAAAGATAGCATTTAAAAAGGTTGTAATAGGGTTACATTAGTTTCAAATAAAACTTAGTTAAATTCAACAATTATAGCATTTACAAAATGCTATAATAACCTTTAATTAAACTTAGCCATTTGGTTCATTATTATCAACTACAGCATTTACAAATGCTGTATTATCATTTACATTAGAATTAATAGCATTTCAAAAATGCAGTTAATTAACTTCAAGTATTCAATATAATTTCACAAAAAATCATATTTTTGTTTAAATCATTTATAGCTTATAAAATCATATAATTTCACTTTTAAAACAGTCATTCAAATACCCTTATATTCATGATTTATAAAGTTAAATCTCCATTCATAAAAATCAAAATTTAATAATAATTCACTTATTAAATTCCAACATTAATTTTTAAATTCATTAAATTAAATTTAACTTAACATTTAAGTTTAAATTTTTTAAATATAACTTAATTTCATTTTTATTTACTTAACTTAAAATTCACTTTTAAGACAAATTCACAAATTTTCAATTTTAGTTATATTTCCAAATTTCAACCTAAATATTCATTCATTTCACATTTTAGCTTTATTCAAAAATCATTGATATATTATAAAATCATTTTTAAATTCATTTAATTCAAAATATCATAAATTTATCATATTTTCATATTTAATTTAAATTCCATTTATCACCAAATTCTAGTTTCCAAAATAACTTACATTCCAGATTTTCTAACTTTACCATTTATTTATTTCACTTATAAATTTTCAGAAAATCAATAATGCTTTACAAAAATCATTTTTAATCAAATTTAAATCAAAATATTATAATATTTACATTTCTAAAATAATTAAAAAATTTAGAAAAACATATTTTAACAACGGGTCTGTATTTCATTTTCTAGCCTAGATAAAGTGATACGGGTAATATATCATTTCAACCCGTAATTTACAAAGAAAACCCGGGTTTGATCATTTCAAACCCGCAATCCCAAGTAAAAGAAAATAATTGAAAATCATTCAGGCCTATCATTTCAGCCCATAACGATTTTCTCCTATTCTAAAGTCCGTTCGGGTATGTATCATTTCAACCCATAGTGATTCTAGTCTACAGGGAACTTGCAGTGTGATAAACTGATAAAATAATAGAACAACATAATATAACAGTAACGATGTTATAACAGGTGAATAAGCATGGGTGAATATCATATAATCATAATATAGGAGGTGTAACATGATAATGCATTTTACAGATTCAAAAGGGGTCAATTTACTAGTTATATATGTACATATTGTCTGGTGAGAATAACTCACTGTTTTGAGCTGATGACACAACGACGAATTGCACAACGGGATCTACACAAGCACAAAAGCACGATACAGATACGAAATGGAGGAGCCAAGGATTAATTCCCTTGAATACAAATCAAACAAACAATATAATAATTATAAGGTTTTAGACCAAAAATACGATAAACGATGCTAGAAATTAAGGAACAACAATTAATCAAACACTTGCACTTGCTTCCACCATCACTATGCTCAGCCTATAGGGTGATAAGGTACTGCCATGGGGTGTATTTGGTCAGGTATGGGTCATATATGGTCGGCCTAGCAAGAGTAGTGAAGGTATGGAAGTTGCTATGTATGAAAATACAAGTACAAGGCAAACAAGTGGATTTTTGTGCAATTTCAAGCATCGGGCAAGGTTACAAATGGAATGGCCAGACTTGCTGGAGGCTAGGAGATGGTGTGGCAGTGGTTTTGGTTCAGGTATGAGCTGGAGAAGGTGGTGCAAAGGGCGGCTAATAGTGTGGTGAAGTGGTGGAAGTTACAAGGTGTGAATACAAAGGGTTTAAGGCAAATAAGTGGCTTTTGTGCAACCATGGCTCAACCAAAGGACCATTGGGCTCGGCCCCTACAAGGTGAAGGTCAGGTGGGGTCTGGAGTGTCGGCCAAAGGTGATGGATGGACTGGTGGTGGCGGCCAAGGAGGTGGTTTAGGTGAAAAATGAAGGGTATGTGCATAAATGGTTCGGCTAGGCTGAACAAGTGGAGTGTTTGCATAAACTTTGGTGGATCTAGTCGTAGATGACCACGGCATGGCTTGGTCAGTGGGCTGGAGGAGATGGTGACCTGATGTGGTGATGGTGGAGGCGGCTATGGTGGTGGAGGAGCAAGGCCGAACCTATGATGAAGAAGAACAAGTGTAAAACCATGAATTCAAGCATAAACAAATGGAAAAAGGAAATAAAGTTTACCAAACTTTCTTCAAAAGCTATGGCCGAAATTTTTTGAGGAAATGAGAGAAAAAATGAAGTAAGTGAATGAGAAATGAGGGTGGCAGCTGAAAGAATGAAGAGATATGGCCATTTGAGTGAAAAGAAACGTTAAAATGTGAAAAGGTGGGAAAATCAAAAGGCATAGGAAACAAAAGGTCACAAACCCTTTCAATTTACCTTTTATTATTTATATAAAGTTATGTAGCTGAAATAATAATAATACCAGATCATATTTCGAAATTTTTAACAAATATACAAATATATATAATATTTATCAATTATGTAAAGTAAAATTAAGAAAATTAGTTAAAACAGTGAACTAGACTAGCAAAATTTTGAAGTTAAATGAAATAATTTTTAGAAAATTCATATAAGCTTGTAAAGTATTTTTAAACATAAATAATAACATAAAATACAAATATATTCACAAAATAAATATTTAAAATTTAATTTAAATATAAAATTTTAATGTAGAAAATAGCAGAAAATGGGAAAACAGCCCTTAAAAATGGAAATCAACACAGTAATTTTTGGAAAAATTATATTATTATTGTAAAAATATTTAGAGATGAATTTTCACAAATAAAACAAATTTAAAATAAAATAAAGAAATTTAAAAATGAAGAAAATGGCAGAAAATTAGAAAACAGCCTTTAAAAATAGGAAATAAATACAGTAAATTTTGGAAAAATTATATTATCATTTTAAAAATGTTTAGAAATGATATCACATAAATAAATAAAAAATTTAAAATAATTTCAAAATGAAATAAAGTCAAATTTAAATATGTAGTCAAAATCTAGGGCTGTTACACTCTCCCCCACTCAAATCTTTTCGTCCTCGAAAAGGAAGGAAGCGGAGAAACAACAAGAAAGAGCAATAGGTTGGAATACATCCCCAAAAGAAGGTAGGGAAAAAAAGATAGCTAGGAGGTAAAGCAGGTTGAAAGACAAGGATGAACCATTATACATTTCAATTTAATTTTTTTTTTTTTTTGTATGATGAATAGTCATTTGATTCAAATCTGATGGTTCAAAGTAAACAATATTTAAAACATTTAAATTTTTAGAAGGGAGAATAAATGATCAAAATATTCTTAATACAGTACTTTATCAAGATACTTTTATCAAAATACTTTTATAACTCGATGTCTTAACAAGTTTACTTTCGTTCCTGCAGACTCTGGCTATGCGTTGATCAGGCGCAAAGCTAGAATTCTCCAAGTACTTAGTAGGCTTGTTTCAACACCCAGTGAAAATAATGAAAACACTTTTTAAAACAGATATGGAAAGTACAATCCAAACAAATCAACCAAACCGAAACAGTTGTCTAACCATGGATCGCAGATACACAATGGTTACGCCTGGATCCCCCAGGAAACAATCCGTATCCGTAAGCTTTCTCAGCCCTGCGAGTTACGCCATGATGACGAGTAGAATGCAGGATACACAATGGTTACGCCTGGATCCCCCAGGAAACAATCCGTACCCCCAGGCCAGACTCAGCCAGGCACTTGCGCTACTCTTCGCGACCTACACAGATTGCAGGATACACAATGGTTACGCCTGGATCCCCCAGGAAACAATCCGTACCCCTAGGCAAGACTCAGCCAGGCAATTGCGCTATGTAGTCGCGATCATAAGACCACGGGGATCGCCGTGGAATTCGATGGACACTCGAGTATCATATCCGGAAAACCCAAATCAAAGAGAGAGAATAATATCGATAGAATGAATCCACAGTGTGGCCACAAAGCAGATATCAAGCAGAAGGCACTTTCCATATCTTTACTTCGAAAATATGTATCATATAGTACCTTTCAAAATCACTTTCAAATATCATACTTATATAAAGTTCATTATATATAAGATTTCATTTCAAATCAAATACTTTACAAAATAATAGTATATCAAATCACACTTATATAAATTTCGATTATATAAGATTTCATTTTTCAAAATTGAGTACATTTTCAAATCAACAGTTCTCAAATCAATGGTTTACTTATACAAATCATTTTTATATAAGTTCGATAGCTCCCAAATCAAGTATTAAATAAAACAGGTTCTAAATTTTAAAATCATATATGATGTCACCAAATCATTTCTTTCAAGTTATACATATTCAGTTTCAAAATTTCTTAAAACAATAGGTTTAGAAAATAATCCAAATTTCCAAATCAACAAAATTTAGGTTAAATAAATCCATTTCCATTTCAAACATGTATTCACTTCAAAAGTCATAATACTTTCAAAGTTATGAATCTTTCGAAACTAAAATACTTGAAATCATTACACTTTGAAAATCATAACATTTAGAAAACGTGCATTTGAAATCATAAAACATGCCCTTAATTCTTTACATTTCAATTCTTTTTCAATTAAACCAAAATCTAAAATTTCCAATTTTAATTCAATTCAAACCATCAGTTTCAATTTAGTTTTCCAACAAGACCATTTCAAATATTATCAATTTCAAATATAGATTTGATTTACAAAATAAACTATTAAATCTTAAATATGTTTCAAGGCTTAAATATACCATATTTCAAAACTAAATTTCATAATTTCATATATCTCAAATTTTACTTCATTATTACTTACATATGTCATTATTTCGCAACATTACATTCGATCGCTCGCTTGATCACACAAGTTCGCTTTCGAACTAGTATTGTCCATTCGACTTCCCAAATGCGGACTTCGATATGGTTTCTTGACTAGAAGCCATCAGTCTCCTTGCATAGCCATATACTATGATAGAGAATTCTAGAATCAAGCCCAAAATCCATATCAAATGTTCGCCATCAAGAATCAAATGAAAAATCCTAACACGAAATGGTGTAATTCACCTCGAACTTGTGTACTCAAACTTGAATCAAATTAATTATGCGAATAAAACAACGTACGTACAACTTATGTATCTATTCCAACTTGTTAAATAAATAGTTTTATACAGATGTTACTAAGTTAAAACATTTAAAACCAAAATTTTCTCAAACATTTGAAGACTAATTTTTATCCAAAACATTTCAAAACTAAATTTCATATTAGTATAATTCAAAATAGTCTTATTTATTTACTTAACAAAACAGTTTCAACTTATAAAACCATATTATTTCATACTTGAAACATACAAACTAAACTTATATTCTTTATCAAATACCTTATACCTTTCAAAAAAAAAATTTAGCTTTGAAAAAATTAACCTTGATTTGGAAGTGCTCGAATCTTAAAATAGTCGAAGAAGTCATATTTTCAATCCAAGAGTTGAAAATCAACACTAAATCAGTAAATCAATTTCAAAAGTTAGGTTTCAAAATCTGAAACTCGAGAACTGAACACCGGCTTACTTTAAATCTTTTCAAATATATATATACGGATCTATCTTTCGAATATCAAACCATACTTCGAAATCTGAAATCAAAATTGGTTTCACGAAATCACTCGCATAGCAAAGCTACTAGAGTGGCCTCTCCCTCACTCAGAAACTCGAAAATCAATGTCGATGATGCATGCATTCATCATCGAAATTATTTTCCAGCGACATAAGTGAGTTCTGGACTTCAATTAACTTTGAAAAACTTCTTTGAAATTCCTTAGAAATCATTGAAATTCATTCGAATACATTTGAAACACTTTTTTTTTTTGAAAAATATCTTTAAATCATATTATTATTATATATTTTCCAAAATCTTAAAACCAATTTCAAAACACCGGAATTCGATTGCTCGAAATTCAAATTCAGAACCCTTCAGTTATAAACCATTTTTGTATAAATCAAGTCTTATAAAATTTTCAAAATTTCAAATTCTTTCGAAATTTCAAATTTTCATTTTGAAAGGTATATAGTCCTTATCGAAAACATTTCACTTTTTTATATAAAAATATGGCCATCCTTAATAATTTCGATGTATGTACAATTTCAAAATACAACCAAACACAAATTTCCAAAGGATGATTCAAGGAAGGATTTCAAACAAACAAAGATTCAAAATTAGAGGAACTCTAATCAAATAGAATTCTAGTTCGAAGATAAACTCAAATGAAGATGAGAAAATTTAATTACCAAATAGAGGAGGAGATAGATAGCATCGACATCCAAGGATACAGAAATCTCCGGCGAATCAACGCCAATTATAAAGGAATTTCATCCCTTTATAAATCATTCAAAGATTTACGGAATCACCGCTCTGTAGAGAGGTCATTCCAAAGTGGGGTTACTGAATTCCAAAATCAAAAGGGTAAAATAGGGAAGACAAGACTGGATTTCAGAACAAGTGGGAGCGTTCCACAGTTCAAGGAATCTTAATCGATAAGAATCCTAACCAAAAGATTTCAAACAAGGTGGATACAGAAGGAAAGAAGCTTAGAAAATCTTGGTTTCAAAATAAGAAGATTTTTATACCAAAATAATCTTTGAAAATACTTTAAAAATCATTTGGAAATCATTTTATACTTCGAAAATACGTTCTCTCACAAAGAAAGGATTCTGAGATTGATTTCACTCATTCTAGGGTATTTCTACCCTATCTCTAATGAGTTTTTGCTCCGCAGGCTAAGGTTTGCCTAAAACCAAAGCTCTGATACCAACTGTAACAACCCGATATTTTCAGCCATTCGCATCCACACATGTCGGACTTGAATTTCTCAAAATACCGCGTTGTAAATAAATTTGGAGCAAATGAAATACAATCACAGAATCACAGACACAGAAATATCAGAATAACTCGCAGCGGAAATTAAAATACCATAGTAGTTCATGAAGCTACTATAACAAACTCTCAAAACATAATACATAATATCAGTCGGAAAAACATATACAATAGAAATCTCAATTACATAGCAGTTTATTAATACCAAAGCTAAAATAGAACAACTGAAACTGAAGGGATAGATAACTAGACAAGCAGAATCTCCAGCAATTCCTAGCTCCAGAAAGAATTCCAAAGCTAAGCTGTAAATACTCAGGCTGACCCGAGCGTAAAGTAAAACACAAAACACTCGAGTCAGGACAATATATACTTATATAATGTAAACTAACTCAAGTGAACTGTAGTAGAAATGCACAATAACTTAAATTAATTACATCCCGTGGTTAAAATTTCAAAATGGTATTTTATACTTCAAAATAAAATGTAATTTCAAAATTCAATATCATTCAAAATATCATATCTTCCAAACCACATTCATTTTTATTTAATTTAAATACCATTACAAAACACATTTCAAAATAGTTTATATTTCGAAACAAGTTGCTTCATTTTAAATCATAAAATGAAGTTATTATATTTAATAATTAAATTATTAAATTTACAAAATTTTAGTCTTTCAAAATCCATTTATCCACTTACTTTATTAAAACAGATGAAAATTCAACTTTCGTAGCATTTAGAAATTGCTACGGAAAGTTACATTCAAAACAGTTCAATTTAATAAAAGATAGCATTTAAAAAGGTTGTAATAGGGTTACATTAGTTTCAAATAAAACTTAGTTAAATTCAACAATTATAGCATTTACAAAATGCTATAATAACCTTTAATTAAACTTAGCCATTTGGTTCATTATTATCAACTACAGCATTTACAAATGCTGTATTATCATTTACATTAGAATTAATAGCATTTCAAAAATGCAGTTAATTAACTTCAAGTATTCAATATAATTTCACAAAAAAAATCATATTTTTGTTTAAATCATTTATAGCTTATAAAATCATATAATTTCACTTTTAAAACAGTCATTCAAATACCCTTATATTCATGATTTATAAAGTTAAATCTCCATTCATAAAAATCAAAATTTAATAATAATTCACTTATTAAATTCCAACATTAATTTTTAAATTCATTAAATTAAATTTAACTTAACATTTAAGTTTAAATTTTTTAAATATAACTTAATTTCATTTTTATTTACTTAACTTAAAATTCACTTTTAAGACAAATTCACAAATTTTCAATTTTAGTTATATTTCCAAATTTCAACCTAAATATTCATTCATTTCACATTTTAGCTTTATTCAAAAATCATTGATATATTATAAAATCATTTTTAAATTCATTTAATTCAAAATATCATAAATTTATCATATTTTCATATTTAATTTAAATTCCATTTATCACCAAATTCTAGTTTCCAAAATAACTTACATTCCAGATTTTCTAACTTTACCATTTATTTATTTCACTTATAAATTTTCAGAAAATCAATAATGCTTTACAAAAATCATTTTTAATCAAATTTAAATCAAAATATTATAATATTTACATTTCTAAAATAATTAAA
The DNA here is from genome assembly GCA_030765085.1 of Allium cepa. Taxonomy (NCBI): domain Eukaryota; kingdom Viridiplantae; phylum Streptophyta; class Magnoliopsida; order Asparagales; family Amaryllidaceae; genus Allium; species Allium cepa. The sequence continues at coordinate 79,082,110 of CM060939.1, read as the reverse complement.
AAATTTAGAAAAACATATTTTAACAACGGGTCTGTATTTCATTTTCTAGCCTAGATAAAGTGATACGGGTAATATATCATTTCAACCCGTAATTTACAAAGAAAACCCGGGTTTGATCATTTCAAACCCGCAATCCCAAGTAAAAGAAAATAATTGAAAATCATTCAGGCCTATCATTTCAGCCCATAACGATTTTCTCCTATTCTAAAGTCCGTTCGGGTATGTATCATTTCAACCCATAGTGATTCTAGTCTACAGGGAACTTGCAGTGTGATAAACTGATAAAATAATAGAACAACATAATATAACAGTAATGATGTTATAACAGGTGAATAAGCATGGGTGAATATCATATAATCATAATATAGGAGGTGTAACATGATAATGCATTTTACAGATTCAAAAGGGGTCAATTTACTAGTTATATATGTACATATTGTCTGGTGAGAATAACTCACTGTTTTGAGCTGATGACACAACGACGAATTGCACAACGGGATCTACACAAGCACAAAAGCACGATACAGATACGAAATGGAGGAGCCAAGGATTAATTCCCTTGAATACAAATCAAACAAACAATATAATAATTATAAGGTTTTAGACCAAAAATACGATAAACGATGCTAGAAATTAAGGAACAACAATTAATCAAACACTTGCACTTGCTTCCACCATCACTATGCTCAGCCTATAGGGTGATAAGGTACTGCCATGGGGTGTATTTGGTCAGGTATGGGTCATATATGGTCGGCCTAGCAAGAGTAGTGAAGGTATGGAAGTTGCTATGTATGAAAATACAAGTACAAGGCAAACAAGTGGATTTTTGTGCAATTTCAAGCATCGGGCAAGGTTACAAATGGAATGGCCAGACTTGCTGGAGGCTAGGAGATGGTGTGGCAGTGGTTTTGGTTCAGGTATGAGCTGGAGAAGGTGGTGCAAAGGGAGGCTAATAGTGTGGTGAAGTGGTGGAAGTTACAAGGTGTGAATACAAAGGGTTTAAGGCAAATAAGTGGCTTTTGTGCAACCATGGCTCAACCAAAGGACCATTGGGCTCGGCCCCTACAAGGTGAAGGTCAGGTGGGGTCTGGAGTGTCGGCCAAAGGTGATGGATGGACTGGTGGTGGCGGCCAAGGAGGTGGTTTAGGTGAAAAATGAAGGGTATGTGCATAAATGGTTCGGCTAGGCTGAACAAGTGGAGTGTTTGCATAAACTTTGGTGGATCTAGTCGTAGATGACCACGGCATGGCTTGGTCAGTGGGCTGGAGGAGATGGTGACCTGATGTGGTGATGGTGGAGGCGGCTATGGTGGTGGAGGAGCAAGGCCGAACCTATGATGAAGAAGAACAAGTGTAAAACCATGAATTCAAGCATAAACAAATGGAAAAAGGAAATAAAGTTTACCAAACTTTCTTCAAAAGCTATGGCCGAAATTTTTTGAGGAAATGAGAGAAAAAATGAAGTAAGTGAATGAGAAATGAGGGTGGCAGCTGAAAGAATGAAGAGATATGGCCATTTGAGTGAAAAGAAACGTTAAAATGTGAAAAGGTGGGAAAATCAAAAGGCATAGGAAACAAAAGGTCACAAACCCTTTCAATTTACCTTTTATTATTTATATAAAGTTATGTAGCTGAAATAATAATAATACCAGATCATATTTCGAAATTTTTAACAAATATACAAATATATATAATATTTATCAATTATGTAAAGTAAAATTAAGAAAATTAGTTAAAACAGTGAACTAGACTAGCAAAATTTTGAAGTTAAATGAAATAATTTTTAAAAAATTCATATAAGCTTGTAAAGTATTTTTAAACATAAATAATAACATAAAATACAAATATATTCACAAAATAAATATTTAAAATTTAATTTAAATATAAAATTTTAATGTAGAAAATAGCAGAAAATGGGAAAACAGCCCTTAAAAATGGAAATCAACACAGTAATTTTTGGAAAAATTATATTATTATTGTAAAAATATTTAGAGATGAATTTTCACAAATAAAACAAATTTAAAATAAAATAAAGAAATTTAAAAATGAAGAAAATGACAGAAAATTAGAAAACAGCCTTTAAAAATAGGAAATAAATACAGTAAATTTTGGAAAAATTATATTATCATTTTAAAAATGTTTAGAAATGATATCACATAAATAAATAAAAAATTTAAAATAATTTCAAAATGAAATAAAGTCAAATTTAAATATGTAGTCAAAATCTAGGGCTGTTACATTTGCTATAATAACCATTTTTAAAATCCAAAATCATATGTATATGTCTGTCTTCAAGCATTAATATCTAAATTTTGAAATACTTTATAGGATAATCAAATAGTTTCTTATTCACTTTAACATATAAATGTCTTAAGTAAATAAATCTCCCCTTACTTTCAATATCGTGACAACCCTCATCCCTCAACACACTAGTCCAAAGTCTTGGGTGACTTTCAACTCGCATCAGTGCCAAAAAGTACAAACTATCAAGGTTTTATAATGTTATAGAGACTAGAATAAATAGATATGATCTAAGATATACTACACTTTCAAACTCACAATGGAAGGAACAAAATATAAATAAAGAAAATAACCATATAAGAAAATATCTCAAAAACAGTTTTAGAAAAACAGAACGTAGTCAAGTATAGAGTACAATAAATACAACCCACAGTCTAATAAAATACTAAGTACTAATGAGATAAACAATTACATGGAGAATAAATAAAAGGATAAGTAACTCCTGTGATGAGCTCGCATCCCCACGTACTACAATTTGGCCAATCACGTGTTGCGTTGTCCTCCTATGGAGGGGAGAAGATTGGAAAAGAGAAGGTCGGACAAAAGTCTGGTGAATGTGTACATGTTTAATATATGGTGATTAAGTGCACTTGACTTTAATTCTACTCCATGCAACTTAAGGTGCTTTACAAGTGTCCATGTATTCCTGGGGTCTTTTACTTAAGGCTTTTTACTTAACACGCCTACACTAGTTTCTTGTGTAGGCTCCCACAAGAACCAAACTATTGATCGAACCTCAATAACCAACGATCGGCTACATTTACTAGAGCTACTCAACATTGGGTCATCCTACAACTTTCATGTGTAGGGCTACATCTCATATTATGACTATGCATAACTATCTCGCATAGGTTTTCCTACAATATCCATGTGGGAATAAATTTCCCACAACTACAACTACACGTACCCCCAACAACGCAATAAGGGGGGAACCTACAATACCTACTCATTCGTTTGTCTCATCATTTACATCCATGTCCACCTCTCAAAAGTAGTTTACGCCTTATATTGCTTGCGCTGGGATCCAACAACACATATCATGTTGCATTAGTATCCATGCATACCAAGGAACTTCTATTGTGTCAGATCCACACACTTCATCGAGCATCGATTAGTGTTGCGCATCCACTACAAAACCTTCTGTGAGTGTCATTTACGATAGTATCGCCTCCAGTCGAATAATAGACCTTTATTGGGCAAAGAGCATTTACCCAGCCCCGCATCATCCCTACGTCGTCTCATAGGGGACTAGCTTCCCAAGTATTCCAACACTTATATATATATATGTATGTGTGTGTGTGTGTGTATGATTAACTATAATTTAAAACATGGGCGTTAGGCTATGGTTTAATCTGTGCTTCAAAACGTCCATCGATCGACAGTAATACCTTACCGATCGATCGCTTGTTGTCGACTGCTCGGGTTGAACGACCACCGTGTAAATTTAAGGGTTTTGATTGTTTTTATTGCTTGTTTAATTAATGTTTAACATTAATCGTTTTAACATAAGTAAAATCGTAGAAATATCATATTTTTCAATTTAACAGTTTTTCTTCCAACTCCTAATCAATATGAATTTACGGTAGTAGTTTCACCTAGGTTTGATCCAATAATCAAGTTACATAACATTGTTTGTTTTAAAAAAAGGTTTAATTTGGATTAATTCATATTTAATAGGTTTGCATCAATTTAATTTATCATCAAATTCTTTGATATAAACAATTATAATTTACAACTTAATCACTAACATCCTAGTCAAATAGTGTAAACTAAAATTGACTATAATTAATCAACTAATTAAAAATCTTCCCACTCACCTTGGATTAAAGCTCCAACCTTATTCTCCGTTAGGAATTGGATACGCAGTAGATTACCTCCTCCTTGATTCGATCTCCTTGTTTTATTTTATTTTATTTCTATTTCATTTTGAAGAGTTTTATAAGTAGGGGAGAAGACATTTTTAAAGGGTTTCTATGTATTGGTAATTTTCTAATAAATTAGCATTTAGGTTAGGTGCATATTTATAAAGGTTTTAGGCTAATACAGAACGTTAATTATCCCTAGTAGAATATTTGTGTTCATCCTGTACACTCATCGTTTATTTTGGACGCAAGTAAAATATTTGGTTCAATCACAATAGTTCATCGCCTCAGATTTTTTTGATGATTTTCGACGTCAACTGGTCAACCACTTATAAGAACCGGTTGTCACGACCTGAAATCCAGCGTTCGAAAATCGACATCAAATACCTCAGTTGTATTCGACTGCCGGAGATTCAAACGTCGAACTCCAGTTCGAATGAAGCTTATAACAACATTAGGTGAATATAAACAACAGAAAACATAATGAATATCATTGATCATCATGCAGATACAACATCACCATAATATCTATTACAACATTTATCACCAACATCGAAGAATTGTATGTGTGCAACACAACTACAAAATGGAACATCACAGCGGAATAACATATTTATAACACTTCAAGAAAGTCTTCAAAGGAAAGAGAGTGATAGTGAGCCCCCAAAATAAGCACCGTAGATCCAAAAAGCTTCCAAAAGGTCTCCAAGTCAAAAGTCTTCAAAATCCGATAGCTTCCAAACCAAAAGACTTCAAAAGATTCCAAGCCAGCTCCAAAACATGGATAACCTGTTTCTAGGCTGCCAGTGTGGAAATTATGGGCACACAGAGTTTAGGAAGGGAAAAATAAACTTCGGGTTAGTCATGGGACTGGTATGAGTAAACAAAAACAGTTGTTTGTATAAAACAGTTTGTAAAGAAAAAACCGGTATGCTTTTGGAAAATGAACCTACCATAAGGCCTCCCAACACACACACAATGCAATCGCACACTTGGGGGAGATTTCTTGTTATAATAGTCAAATGTGCTTAATACGAGAAAACTCTTTGATGTTATTATTAGTGCATAGTGTAGAAAACATTTTTGAAGGTATAATATTAATCTTAGCTGGCATAGGTACCATTATATTATGCCTACTATAGCTACCAGTTAAGAATGGCAGGTTATACAACTAAAATCGTATTGGGCGCATATTGGTGATTGTATTTCCAACAAATGGTCAGGCTAAGGAACTTCCTATGCCACATGAGTATGCCTCTGGAGGGATGTCCCGAGAACCTACCCGGATCTCTGCCAACACAAGGCCGGGTTACCTCTGTAACTAGGTTACTATTACTCGAGTATGCCATCTGTCGGTCGTTTGCGACCTTTATCCGAGGGCCCTCAACCACAATGCAACAAATCACAAAGTAATGAATTTGCAGCAACCACACAGGTTAAATATATGGGCTCCATACCATGATACCACCTTTTTCCAAAAGGAAAAGACATACCCTAAAGGGCACGACCCTCATAACCTTGCTGCATCTTTCCTGTTTAGACCATTTTCGGGTATGAGGTCCGATGAGGTCTCGTCTATAAAGCAACGCTTTACACAAAAGCCTTGCTTTGATCAACAAAAGATCAACAAATGATCAGAAACACACAGCAGCACTCAGCATGCCACGCTACCAAATTAGGAGTATATCACTGATAACCTTCAACTACATAACCTCTGAGCTCGTACGTCTCAGAGAAGGGTGTTAAGCTAAGAGAATAAATTCTCCGCCACCAATAGAAATGTATTTGAAAGAAATCTGCTTTATATCTCAAAGTGTAATGTCAGACATACAACCATATAAGTCTGTTCCGGGTTCGAACAGAACCGAAGGCACTTCCGAAGAAGCCCTTGTAATCCGGGTATCCACAATCCCAATCGGACCCCCCATCACATATGGAGATCTCTATACCGGAGCAACTCAGTGTAGAGTCATTCGATAGGTTATCTTATCGTTCTCGTAAACACCCGGTCTTCACCACCGTCTTCAAATGCCATCCATTTCGTCGTATCACTATTCGGAATGGGTTATATGACACAAAGTCATCTCCCGGCTAAACCAAATAGTGAGCGCTTAATTTTTAAAACACGTGGATGTATCATTCACAAAGATTCAATATCAAGGTTCGATGTAGGTTTCGGATAAACAACTAGAATCCGACTCCCTATCGCATCGAAATTTAAATGACGTTTTACGGCCAATGGGTTTTCACATTCACAGTAACAAATCACATATATCATAGCTCAGCACAAAGAAATTCGCATTACATAGCATCACAATCACATATCAGAAATATCAGTCCAATACACAACATTCGATAATAATCAATCATCTTTGGTTAAGATGAATTAATTGTGTGATTTGAATTAAATAACCACATAATTACTTTCATTAATTATCTTTAATCAATGATTAATTATCCTTAATTATAAATTAATTAAATTTTAATCACCTTTATTAATTAATCATTCCTTAATTAATTACCTTAATTAATTAATCCTTAATTGTTAATTAATCAAATCTTAATTACTTTTATTGATTAATTATTCCTTAATTAATTATCTTCTTTAATTAATCCTTAATTGTTAATTAATTTAATCTTAATTACTTTTATTAATTAACTATTCCTTAATCAATTATTAATTACAAATAAATTAACCTTAATTATTTACTTAATTAATCTTTAATATTAAGTAATTAATTTAATAGTTATTCTTTAAGTAATTATATTAACAAATTGTTAACGCTAAAATTTGAACGCTAACACCCCGGTGTGTGAGTTATAATTGTGAAAGCACCACCCGATGGCTCGGGAACAGATTACAAGCAGGTAATAGCGGAAAAGCAGTAAACAACAACAATTTTATAGTGGTTCGGCTTAAGGGTATAGCCTACGTCCACTTTAAGTACTTTTATTGATGATCTCGTTACAAGCTGATACAATTCTTCCCAAGTACAATACACTTTGAATTACAAGAGACTTAGAACAAGTAGCCTAAACTTCGATGGAGATGAGAGTCTTCGAGTCCATGTTGGATGTATGAGATCTCTTCTTGAAGTTGTTTGTAGCATTCTTCGTGTCTTGAGAGCTTCGAGTGTTGGATTGGTTTGGAATTCAGCAGAGTATCGGCGCTTGAAGAGAATGAGCCAAAAGTCCTTTTCTAGTTGGAATTAGGGGTGTATTTATAGGCTTTGCTCGGACTTAGGTCGTAGGTCGTGACCGACCTAAGTAAGGTCGTAGGTCGTCTCCGACCTATGAAGCTCCGGTTTTCCTTTTTCATGAGTAGGCACATGCTTTTTTCAACAAGTTCTAGGTCGTGCGCGACCTAACACTCAGCGGCATAGTAGAGGCGGCCTCTTTATTTACGTATTTGGGTCGTTAGCGACCTACCCTAGGTCGTGAGTACTTTCTTGTAGCCATAGCTGATCTTAGGTCGCTGAATCCCTTAGGTCGCGTCCTTCTTTAAGTCGCGGATCTTCATAGGTCGGTGGACAGTTAGGTCGCATAAAGTCTTTAGGTCGCTTGCTTGCTTATCTGGTTAGGTCGTGAAGTATTCCTAGGTCGCGGAGTTTCATAGGTCGAGACCATCTTCAGGTCGCACTCACTCTTAGGTCGCGGCCTCCTTTAGGTTGCTTGTTCTTTTAGGTCGCGGCCTTTTTGGGTCGCTGCTGCCTTTAGGTCGAAACAATCTTTAGGTCGCAACATTTTAGGTCGCAGCTACTTTTAGGTCGCAGCTACTTTTAGGTCGCTAAGCCATTCCTGTAGTTAGGTCGCTCCATGTCTTTAGGTCTTAGGTCGCTAATGAAGAGGAGTTAACATTTGCCCCTCGAAGTATATGACTTAGCCATAGGTCGTATGCTTCGACTTTCTTAACTCGCATTCTGAAGGATTGTTAGGTCGCGAGCGACCTATCGAGGAAATTAGGTTGTGTGTGTCGGTTCACATTTTACTCCTCCGGGGTATAAATAGCTTAGGTCGTTCCTTCTTCACCTCATCTGTTTTAATATTCCATTCGGCCATTAACAGGATCTTGCGATTTCGAAAGCAAATCTGAGTTTAATCATCCACCGATTCATCCCTGCTATCATTTTGTGTAAGTATACCTAATCTCTATCCATCTCACGATCGTCACTGAACCACGAATTTCCATCTCCGAACCTCATAACAATTTCGTATGTCTTTTTTCATCTTTTGAGTCAAGTTGTGGTCGATTTTGATCGCCATTAGTTGTGATTCACGAAAGCACAGCAATGAGTTGAATTCATGATGGATCGGAGATGCTTTCAATCGATTTTTGGATGATTCGGTGGTATGTAGGAATGATGAATCTCACGAAGAGGATGATGGATTTCATCATGAGTAGTAATGGGTTATCGGGTCATAGTTTAACGGGATGGTGTGCTATTGCGTGGAGAGGAAGTTAGCGATTTAGAAGATCTGAGCGACTTAAAAACCTTCACGACCTAAGAAATCTAGTTGACCTAACAAATTCTCTCGACCTAAGGACCCTTCGAATCTGCGACTTAACTTCTAGGTCGCACTGGAATTCAAACGACCTAGGACTTAACAAATTAACGACCTAATCTTTTTTGCGGCATAGGCCGTAGGTCGTGGCCGAGTTAGGACTATGGGAAATCTGCACTGCCTTGAACCTTTTAACTTGCACAGTGCGACCTAATGAAGCTCCGACCTATGCTAGGTCGCTGGGCGACCTATGACTTGTGAAATTCCGTGAAGACTTGGTTGAATTGTTTGATCTTGAATTCTGTTGCACTTTGTTGTAGATTATCTCTAATGCTAATAACCTGTTAAACATAATATTTGCAGAAAACTGGGACGAATATACTGCCATTGACTGCCCACATCGAATGACAGATTAGTCGATATAGAGTAATCAACTTAAATGAACTGTGTGAACGAAATGCTGTGAACTAATGAATTCAAATGAAGTGTTAAAGCAAAACTAAAATATCCAGTTAAAGCTGATTCGTTCGCATTAACACTACACTTGAGCTTTATATTAACAAGTCCTGAAATCTCATAGTCGACTAATTGTCAACTAGTTTAATTTCAGTTATGTTTGCTTTCTTTTTTTTTAGTTCTGCACAACACTTCACACTTTTTAGGAAACGTGCACCTTTTCAACTGAACATCCAGTTGCTCATGTAGAATGACGTCTCAACAAGAAGAGATGACAGAACACGCCGAAGGGGTTTTCCCGATCGCTATTCCACTAGAAAACCCTCCAGAAAGAACTCCTACCCTTCTGAAACAGCGGACGCTTAATCAATTATGCGTTCAATTTGGCATTGCCGAGGCAGAAGTTTTACTCCCTGGACCAAATGATTTCGCTGATAGACCACCTTACGGTTTTGTTGCCATTAATCGTCAAATGTGCTTAAGTGGGGCAATTCCTCCTTTTAATGAATTTCTTCGACAAATCCTTCTTCAACTGACGATCTCTCCTTTCCAGCTGCATCCCAATGGCTATGCCATTTTGATGGGATTGTGCGTTTTGTTCAGGAGGACTCTTTACCGTCTTCCGAGTTTTGAGGAGATCTGTTACTTGTGCACCTTTACGAAGAACAAGGACCACCCTTCAATTGTACTTGTAAGGGGTGCGAGGAACCGCAAACTAATTTTGGATTTGCCGGAGAGTGCACATGGTTTTTTGAATCAACTTCTTCATTCGTTGTCCCGCAGGATTTTACGCAGACTGGAGAGTAGGAAGTGAGATCCTCTTTCTCTTCCCTCTTCAATTTTTTCTAAGTTTCTCATGGTTCGCATTACTAGATGCTAATTCCACTCCTTGTTTTTACAGCACTTCCTCCTCCTTCTAGAGATTCCAGTCATAAGCCAGTTTTTGAAAGGCTGAGCATTGTGGCTGCTGAAGAAAGAAGTGCAAAATTTCTATTGACAGATGACCTTCTTCATCGGTTTGAGCTTCTGCATTCTTCTCGTTCCACTCAAATTCATGAAGTCCCCGACTCCCCGGCTAGAGCGTTGGATGCCCCAGTTTCTACTAGTACATCCAAATCACAGGGGCCTGCTCCTGAGTCTTCGCTAGTGAAGTGCTCCACTTCTGTTGATGTTGCGGGGCCATCCGACAAACTTGCCCCGGTTATCGAGGAAGAAGAGCCTCAGGGATCTTCTCATCACTCACAAGAATCTGGTGAAAAAGCTGAGAAATCCAGTCTTGTTAAGCAGAGCAGGGACGATACTTTCGAAGGACCGAGCGACCTCTTTGCTACTTCACAAGAGATCTTTAAAGACGATCCTATCACTGCCGGAATTTCTTCTTCAGTAGTCGAGGCTACTTCTGTTTTGCAACAATCTCCGTCAACTCAAGAGTTGACGTTAACTATTACACCCATAACTACTCCCCAATTAAAGAGTGGTTCGTAGCTTGATGCGCGTAGTTTGCACATCACACACGCTTAGAATTCCTGGCACTTTTATGCTTCTGACTTTCTGAACTTTGGATACTACTAAAGCTTATCTTTTTATTTCAGATCCTCCGATGGGACGTAGTGGATCCTATTACAATGATTTCCAGCGCTTCGGGGGGCGTGGCCAATATGATTACAGGCGCTACTTCTCCTCCTACAGAGAATCTGATGAAGAGAGGGCTGCCCGAAAGGCTCATGAAAGGAGGACTGAAGAAGAGCGTCGTGAAAGAAGAGAGAGGGAGGAGCGCCACGATTCTTTGCAAAAAGGCGATGACTCCCACAAGAGAAAATCTCATGATGATCGAGGAAAAGGTCACATGGGTGAAGACTCAAGCAAACCAGCCCGTCATAGTGAAAAGCAGGCCTCTACTACTCCTGAAAAGTTACTGCTCCTGCCTTGCTCGACATTCCTGCTGACTCTCCCGCTCTTGGGAAAGCAGACATTCAAACGATAATTAGCAGGCCCAAATTTCAAGTTGGACCGGATCCAGCCACTTTGCAGAGCCGGTTTCCTCAATGGTGCCTAAAGGGAGTGAGGTTCGACCTAGACTTGGTCCCTATCGACAAGTCTGCCATGTTGCGCAATCTTGATGCCGTCAAGCTTGATATTGAAAGGATGTCGAACTGGCAAAAACTTGTTGACGAGCTTCAAAGGGTTAACCGCGCCAACATAGAGGCCATGCTCACTATGGAAAACAATAAAGCCGAGTGGCAAAAGGTTCTTGAGCAACACGACACCGAAATGAGGAGCATTGCTTCTTACAATGAGGAGCTTGAAGCAAAAGTTGAGGAATTGAAACATGAGCTTGCTGCTTCCTCTACTTCCTATTCTCAAAAAGAAGAAGTGCTCCTAAAACAAGTGAGAGATGCTCACGCTAGCCAAAGGGATGCCGAAGACAGGCTTGAAGTGCAAAAAAGAATCAGTGAGGGCTATGTTACTGATATTGCAGAGCTTCGGAAGAAAAACAACTCCCAAGAGGCGGAGATTCAAATGCTTAAGCTTCAACTTTCCAAAGCTGAAAGGGAGCGTGATGAGGCTGTCGCCGGCAGAATCGCAGCTGAAGAATCTCATGAGGCGACGAAAAACAGCATCGGCTCAACATTATTCGACTTCTACTTGCACAGCGTCTTGGGGCGTGGAAGCCTCGCTTTTCTAGGTCCCAAGTATGAAATCACTTTAGCTGAGGTGTGGGAGGCCGCACTTGACATGCTTGGTGCTGAGGGCGCTGGTTATGACGAATCAGCCCTTGAAAGGCATTACTTGGATGATGACGCTCGCGCTGCCCTCGCCAAAGGAAGGGAACAACTTGCTAAATTAAGAACTAAAGCGACGGAAGGGGACCAGCTGGGAAAAACCACTTCAACTACTCTAGTCCAGCCTCCTTCTTCGTCTGAAATCAACATTATTGGTTCCAGTTCCCATTTTGCATCTCTACCAAAGTTACCACCGAGATTACAAGCGTACAGGGTGGAGATGAGGGTGACGAGAGTGCTGACGTGCAAGCTTATGAAGTTGATATCAGGAAACCAACTTCTCCAGGTAACTCCACCGTTAATCTCGCTACTGTAAACCTCACTCAAGTAGACTGCTCACTTGTTTCTTATGGGTTCAATGAGCTTCTTGACTATTTTCTGAATCTTGACGAGCCTTTATTTCCTCTTTTTACTGACTTTAACCTATTTTCTCATGTAGAGAAAATACCTCCTCCGGTTATCCCTCCTCCATCTCTTCAAGCGAATCCTCCTTCTGCTTCACAGCCCGGATCACAAGAGGAGCAAATAGAGGCTCTTCATGGCTTAGATGATCCCATCGCTTCGCAAGAGCAGAAAGATGAGAGACTTGAGGGAGGTGAGATATCTCCGGAGCGAACTCCTTCTGATGACATAGCTTTATTTAAACTTGCCACTCCAGGGAGTGAGTCTTCCTCAAAAAGGAGAAAAAAGCGCGGAACATCAAAGAGGAGGGGGAAGATAATAACTGCTACTGAAGAGGAGCGGAAGTTGGACCGGCTGCACCTACCTCTCCTTCTTCCCTTATGCCCACTGACCGACCTGAAAAGCTGATCATTCGGCCGGGTAAAGGGTCCAAAGGTGGTAAAAAGAAGTGAAGATTTTAGCTTCTTGTCTTTTGCTTGTACCGGTCGAGAATTGTGCGTGTACCGGCCCCTGCTTTTTTTTATTTTGAAACCTGTATCTGCAATACATTTGAATAAAATGATCTTTTACTTGCACAGACTCTTGTTTGAATTTGAGAATGCACTTATTATTCATTTTTGCACAAGTTTATTTATATGATATTGCAGCGGGCTTATGGTATGTTGTTTGAGTAATACTTTACCGACATAGCTATACCATTTTGTATGTAACTATATCATGTTGCCCCCATACCATAAGCTTGCTGCAATATTTTACACTTCGAGGGGACTTGCACTCTTATTTGCTGAAGAATAATTATTTTATTCTTAAAGAAATTTTTTGTAGAGTACAACTTCCTTCGTATAAGTTTTTACGCTTTGTCCTTCGAAGAAATCACTTTTTTCTTTTGCTTATGTACATATTTTACCAAGTGAATTCTTCTTTGTGGTAAAGCGGACCTCTGAAGGGTACTTTAACTTCTTTTTTTTTTTGAGGAAGATCATTTTCCAGAATAGGTAAATTACTCTTCCTTTGGAAGTTAAAGTATGCTCTTGATGAGGATTTTTTTTTATATAGAAAGTTGTACCTCTGAGGAGGGATTTTTCACGTTTCAACACTTGGAAGTTTTATTTCAATCTCGGTGAAACGTGTACCCCCAAAGAGTTGTGCCTTTGAAGAAAGCCTTTTCACGTTTCAACACTTGGAAGTTTTATTTCAATCTCGGTGAAACGTGGGCTTCCGAAGAGGTCTTTCTTCTTGATTGTGCCTCCGAAGAGGTCTTTATTTTGTTTGCATTTCAACTCTGGTGAAGTGAAATTCCGAAGAGCGGCTGTTACACTTCAACTCCTGGTGAAATGTGCCTCCGAAGAGGTCTTTATTTTGTTTGCATTTCAACTCTGGTGAAGTGAAATTCCGAAGAGCGGCTGTTACACTTCAACTCCTGGTGAAATGTGCCTCAGATAGGGTTTTCATTGCCTGGAAGTTACTCTCTCATGGTTGGAGGGTCATGACTCCTCCAATCTTTTTTGTTGAGTAGAGAACTTTCTTTTTTGTGGCATATGACCCATTAGAGGTCTTTATCCTCCGAAGAGTTGTGCCTCCGAAGAGGACTTGTGCTGCTGATGATTGCTTTGGTTGTTTCCTTGTCCACTTGCTTATGCCTTTTCAGCGATCCTCTGTTGTTTTTTTTTCTTTTCAAGTTCTCATTCCCTTTTCTTACAAGTAACTTGTTTAATCCAAGGAAGTGTACTTCATTGTTAGGCAGGTTCGTGAGAACGAGCATTAGCTTCTTAATTGGATGTTTGTCTGTTCAAACGATCTCAATTTATTAGCAAGGGCCCGTTTCTATCGAAATCATAGGCCGTTCAATTGAAGTATTTCCTATCTAGGATTTGAATTATGTGACTTGAAATTTGTTTGTTGAATGATGGTGAGAATCACTCGGTCTTATTATGTGCAAGTTTTATTTCCATTGTTTGCAAAAATTTAAATCGACATTTCAGCAATACATTTTATGTACTTTTATATCGAAAATAAAGCAAACATGTAATAATAATAAGGAACACAAGATTTATAGTGGTTCGGCCTGGAATTTGGGCCTACATCCACTTTATACTCTTTCATTATTCACTTGCATCAGTTTTACATTTGCTTTCAATTACAAGAATCATACATTCATAACTCTTTTTACAATATTTCAACAAAGTTTTCAAGTAAAGTATGGACGCAAGTGATTGCTGTTCCATGCCCTTGGAATTTGATCTCCTTTAACAGTAGTAAGTTTGAATGTGCCGTCAAGAAGCTTCTGACCTATCACATATGGTCCTTCCCAATTTGGCCCAAACACACCTGTCGCGGTCATAATTCTCTTCAGGACTAGATCTCCAATTTCAAAGCTGCGTTGACGAACTTTGGAATTGAAATGTCTGGCTATCCTTTGCTGATTAGCTGCAATTCTGAGATTAGCTTCATCCCTTTTTTCATCAAGGAGATCTAGCGCTTCAAGCTGTAGCTTTTCATTTTCTGCTTGGTTGAAATGGATTCTTCTGTGTGAAGGAACCTCTGTTTCTACCGGGATCATTGCTTCCGATCCGTATGCTAATGAAAAAGGAGTATGCCCAGTCGCAGTTTTGTGAGTGGTTCTATATGCCCATAGTGCAAGTGGTAGCTTATCGACCCAACCACCTTTTGCTCTTTCAAGTTGCTTCTTGATGGTCGATTTGATGATCTTGTTTACTGCTTCCACTTGCCCGTTTGCCTGCGGATGAGCTACTGCTGAAAAGCTTTTCTGGATTTTGAATCGCTTGCAAAAATCTTGGAATTCCTTGCTTTCAAACTGAGTACCATTGTCTGTGATTATTTTCTGAGGCACACCATACCTGCAAATGATATTCTTAGTCACAAAACTTATCATCTTCTTAGAGGTGATAGTAGCCAATGGTTCAGCTTCAGCCCATCTAGTAAAATAATCAACTGCAACAATAGCATATTTAATTACTGATTTGGCTGTCGGTAACGGCCCAATGAGATCCATTCCCCAAATTGCAAACGGCCATGGACTGACCATCTGTGTGAGTTCAGTAGAAGGTGCTCTAGGAATTTTGGCAAATCTTTGGCATCTGTCACATTTTCGGGAGTAATCTGCAGCATCTCGATTAATTTCTGGCCAAAAATATCCGTATCGGAGAATTTTCTTTGCTAATGTTTGGCCACCTGAATGATCTCCACATTCTCCTCCATGTACCTCAGCTAGGATTGTTTTGGACTCTTCCCTGGATACACATCGAAGTAATGGCATTGAGAACCCCCGTCTGTATAATCGGCCATCCTGAATTACATAGCGAGAGGCTTTCCTTAGTAGCTTTTGTCTCTCTCTCGAATTTTCTGGCAGAGAACCTCTGAGCAGGTAGTCCAGTATTGGAGTCATCCATGACTCTTGTTCTTGAGATACATTCATAATCCAGTCTATATCCATCTCGTCTGTACTTGGTGCTGACAGGACTTCTACAGGGACTAATCCCAATAGTTGAGCTTCACCAGAACTTGAATATTTCGCGAGAGAATCTGCCTTCATATTCTCTTCCCGGGGAATATGGCTTATTGAATAATGATCGAGCTCACATAGAAGTTCCCAAGCCTTTGACAAGTAGGCAGGCAGGTTTCCCCCTTTTGTTTGAAATTCCTTCTTGACTTGGCATACAATAAGCTGAGAATCACTGAAGATCTGTAATGCTCGGATGTTTAGTTCTTTAGCGATTTTCAGTCCTGCGATAAGAGCTTCATATTCTGCTTCATTGTTTGTTGAAGGAAATTCCAATCTTAGTGCATAACATAATGACCGACCTTCAGGAGTTTCAAGTACCACCCCGGCTCAAGAACAGTAGTCATTTCTTGCGCCATCAACATATAACTTCCACTGGATTGGGGAATCATTGATCGCTTCTTCCTCACCATTACCTTTCTCTGTGAATTCTGCAATGAAATCAGCTAAAGCTTGTCCGTTGATTGCTTTTCGGGGGTGATAAGTGATGTCATATTGACTGAGTTCAATGTTCCACTTTAGAAGGCGACCCGAAGTTTCAGGGCGAAACAGGACTTGCTTTAGAGGTTGATCAGTGAGGACTCTGATAGGATGAGCTTGGAAATATTGCCTCAACTTCCTTGATGCAATTAGTAGACAATAGGCGAGTTTTTCCAACTTGGAGTAATTCAGTTCTGCCCCAGTGAGTCTTTTGCTGATATAGTAAACAGGATGTTGAATCCTTTTGTCTTCTCGTATCAGCGCTGCACTTAGAGCATGAGATGATACTGCCAAGTATATAAGAAGATCCTCACCATTGCCTGGCCTAGAAAGTATAGGAGGCGTTTCCATATGACGGATCAACTCATCAAAGGCTTTTTGGCATTCGGGAGTCCATTCAAAGTTCTTCTTTCCTTTCTTCAGAGCATCGAAGAATGGGATGCATTTATCAGTAGCTTTGGAAATGAACCGACTCAGGGCGGCGACCTTTCCGTTGAGACTTTGCAATTCCTTCTTCGTTCTAGGAGCTTTAACTTCTTTTAAGGCAGTAATTTGAGCTGGACTAGCCTCAATGCCCCTAGCGCTGACGATAAACCCTAAGAATTTTCCGGACTCGACCCCAAACGTACATTTCAGAGGGTTAAGCTTTATTCTGTATTTCCGGAGGACTGCGAACATTTCTGCTAAGTGTTCAATGTGATCCGCTGCTTTCTTAGACTTCACTAACATGTCGTCGACATAGACTTCCATAGTTTTGCCCAGTTGCGGTTTGAACATAGCATTAACAAGTCTTTGGTAGGTTGCCCCTGCATTTTTCAATCCGAAGGGCATAACTCTGTAACAATAAAGACCAACATCGGTGATAAAGCTCGTGTCCTCCTGATCAGGTTCATGCATCATGATCTGGTTGTATCCGGAGTAGGCATCCATAAAAGACAACAACTCATGCCCCGCTGTTCCATCTACCAGTTGGTCGATCCTGGGTAATGGGAAGCAATCCTTGGGGCAGGCCTTGTTTAAATCTGAAAAATCGATGCACACTCTCCATTTTCCATTAGCTTTCTTAACCAGCACTGGATTTGACACCCAATTCGGATAAGTAGATTCTTTGATGAAGTTATTTTCCATGAGTCGATCAACTTCTTCTTTTAATGCTGCTGACCTTTCTGGACCTTGGTTTCTTCTTTTCTGTTTCACTGGCGTAAACTTTGGGTCAATATTCAGAGCGTGCACTGCAACTTCTGGAGATATTCCACACATATCGGCATGAGTCCAAGCGAAGACATCCAGATTTGCTTTCAAAAAAGATATTAAGATATTCTGAATTGACACATTAAGCTGTGAACCCACATTCAACACCTTATTTGGGTCCTTCGGGTCAACAGGTACCGGTACCGTCGTCTCCACTGGTACTACTCTATTCTCCCCTGCACTGGCTTTTCTAGGATCCATCTCTTTTCTTGCCCCGCTATGCTCGCCAGTGCAGGGTCCGCCCCGTAATTGCTACAAGGCTGGTTCTTTGATGCGGACCGAGATTGCCGCTTCCTTTCCCATTTCTCTTTTTCTTGTCTCTCGCAGCTCTGTCAGATAACACTCTCGCGCAACATTTTGATCCCCTTTTATAACTCCTACTCCATTGTCTGTAGGGAATTTAATGGTGAGGCACCATGGGGCTAGAACAGCTTTGAACGCTGCGAGCGTCGGACGGCCAAGGAAAGCATTATAAGCAGAAAATTCATCGACAATCACAAAAGTTTGCTTTCGGACTACTTTCCTTTCTCCTTCTACAAGTTCTACAAACAGATCAATGGTTCCTATTGGTTGCTTTGGCTCCCCAGTGAAGCCAGCGATTTTCTGCGATGAGGCTTGTACATCGACCATAGGGATTTTCATTTGGTCAAATGTCTTCTTGAAGAGGATATTACAGGATGCACCGCAATCAATGAGAACTCTTCTGACAATGGCCGGTCCGATACCAGCTGAGATGGCCAAGGGATCTAGGGTAGGAGCTTCGACACCTGTAGAATCCCTGGCTCTGAAAATAATATCTTCACTGAAAGTTTTCTGTTGTTTCAGGGGCGTAGTGTCTTCTAAAACAAAGACATCTTCTTCGGTTGGAACATATTTCGAAGCCCTGGTATATCTCTCCATCTCACCCCAGCTCTTGCCAGCTGGGTGAGGTCCTCCTGTAATGACATTGATAATGGGCCTTCCAGAATCATGCCCTGCAGCCTTCTCACCTGTCCTGGGCTGATGAACAGGAGCCTGTTGCCCCTGACCTGACGATGTAGGATTGTTGCTATTCTTTTTCACAAATTGCTGCAGCTTGTCTTCTCTTAGCAACTCTTCAATCAGATTTTTCAACTGGCGGCATTCATCGGTCTCATGACCGGGTTGATTATGGAAGCGGCAGAACTTCCCACTCTGTATAGCCTTTTTCCCGGTCCTCAGAGGGATAGGTTTAGGAAAATCAACAGAATCTTTAGTGGCAAGCTAGATGTGCTCCGGCATATGTGATAATGGAGTATACTCTGATGGCTTGAAGGATCGAGGCTTCTTCAGATTACCCTGTTTCTTCCCATTATTATTCTCCCTTTTCTGCCCTACTGATTCATTCTTGCGTGGAGCGACAGTGTTATCTTCAGCTTTTTCCAACACTGCCTTTACCGGTACAGGACGGCTTTCCAGGCGTATGAATTCATCTGCTTTTTTGTAGAACTTTTCGAGGGAGGTTGGCTCCTTCATGTTTAGCCATTTCCCAAATTCGCTCGACTTATCAATAGCCCTCATCAGATAAGTCAATATCATTTGCGGTTCAGCATTGTCCACCTCAGCCAGCGCTATATTAAAGCGATTCAAGAAAGATCTGATAGATTCACCAGGATTCTGTTCTAAACTCGACAGCGACATGATGTCCTTGGCCTTTGAAGCATATAGTCTGAACTGCTCCTTGAATTTCCGGGTCAAGTCTGAAAACTGATCAATAGATCGGACTGGCAACTTGGTGAACCACAGTAGAGCCACACCTTCAAGGTATACGGGAAAATATCGGCACTTTATCTCATCAGAGGCTCTGGCACCTGTCATGTGCCAATCATATTTATACAAGAATTCATTCGGATCACTTGTCCCTTTGTAAGCTGGAATAGTTGGAGGGACAAACTTCCTTGGAAACTCCGCCTTTAAGATTTTCTCAGTAAATGGAGTTTTACTTGGGGCGAAACCCCATTCTTTTTCGTCTTCAACCCTTTGCATACTTTCTTTCATGATTTGCCGGACCATTCCAGAAAGATACTCCTCATCATGTCGAGTTCTAGATCCACCAACCTCAGGAAGCGTTTGTTCAAAGGGACTAGCAGCCCTTTCAGGAGCATTCCTTTCATTAGCATCATGAATGTTACCAGCATAATTCCTTTCATTACCAGCCGGTTGATTGTTTGCCCCCAGCAAATCGTTCAACTTATTCAGAATTAGAGCATTTTGGGCACTCTGAGCCTCTAATTGTGCATTCTGGGCGTTTATCTGCTGGTTCAGCCCTAATATTACAGCATCCAACTCCGCTTTTGTAACCCCAGCAGACGGAGTGGGTTAATCAAGTACAGGGGAAGCGGAGGTTCCCTCTTGAACATTCCCGGACCTGACAGATCTACTCTTCCTTCCAGGAGCCATAATCTTAGATAGACTTCTGGTTTTCAAGGAAATTCTCTCTACAAATCTCTGTGAAACAATGATGATAATTTTCCTGAGTTGGGTTCTCAGTGAAAGCACCAAAAATGTTAACGCTAAAATTTGAACGCTAACACCCCAGTGTGTGAGTTATAATTGTGAAAGCACCACCCGATGGCTCGGGAACAGATTACAAGCAGGTAATAGCGGAAAAGCAGTAAACAACAACAATTTTATAGTGGTTCGGCTTAAGGGTATAGCCTACGTCCACTTTAAGTACTTTTATTGATGATCTCGTTACAAGCTGATACAATTCTTCCCAAGTACAATACACTTTGAATTACAAGAGACTTAGAAAAAGTAGCCTAAACTTCGATGGAGATGAGAGTCTTCGAGTCCATGTTGGATGTATGAGATCTCTTCTTGAAGTTGTTTGTAGCGTTCTTCGTGTCTTGAGAGCTTCGAGTGTTGGATTGGTTTGGAATTCAGCAGAGTATCGGCGCTTGAAGAGAATGAGCCAAAAGTCCTTTTCTAGTTGGAATTAGGGGTGTATTTATAGGCTTTGCTCGGACTTAGGTCGTAGGTCGTGACCGACCTAAGTAAGGTCGTAGGTCGTCTCCGACCTATGAAGCTCCGGTTTTCCTTTTTCATGAGTAGGCACATGCTTTTTTCAACAAGTTCTAGGTCGTGCGCGACCTAACACTCAGCGGCATAGTAGAGGCGGCCTCTTTATTTACGTATTTAGGTCGTTAGCGACCTACCCTAGGTCGTGAGCACTTTCCTGTAGCCATAGCTGATCTTAGGTCGCTGAATCCCTTAGGTCGCGTCCTTCTTTAAGTCGCGGATCTTCATAGGTCGGTGGACAGTTAGGTCGCATAAAGTCTTTAGGTCGCTTGCTTGCTTATCTGGTTAGGTCGTGAAGTATTCCTAGGTCGTGGAGTTTCATAGGTCGAGACCATCTTCAGGTCGCACTCACTCTTAGGTCGCGGCCTCCTTTAGGTTGCTTGTTCTTTTAGGTCGCGGCCTTTTTGGGTCGCTGCTGCCTTTAGGTCGAAACAATCTTTAGGTCGCAACATTTTAGGTCGCAGCTACTTTTAGGTCGCAGCTACTTTTAGGTCGCTAAGCCATTCCTGTAGTTAGGTCGCTCCATGTCTTTAGGTCTTAGGTCGCTAATGAAGAGGTGTTAACACAAATCATTAATTACTTAATAAATTAACAGATAAATCTTTTTATCTTTGTTAACCACTTTGATTTTCTTATAACCCTTGTTTAATGAATCATCCTTGTCACACAATTTAACTTAAAGGATTAAGATTAGTTTTAAATAACATTTTATCTTAATTACCCTTCTTAATTACATTATTCAATTTATATAAATAATTTTATAAAATAATGTAACAAAATTTAAATTAAATTTAATTACAAAAATATCTTACTTAAAACCTTAATTAGTTTAAACTTAAATCAAAATCACCTTTTAAAAACATGGATTTACAATTGTATAAAGGTTTGAATTTTATTTTTTAAAGTAAAACTGTTTCTACATATTGGACCCGAGACCCCCTTCGAGTTATACCCGATCAAAATGCCTCACCGCTTTGATTTTTCCCGAAGATCAACCCGAGTATGTGACGCCCCACCTCTATACCCACGCTAGCCAAGAACACTACAGTGTAGCGCTGTCAACTAGCACGGAGAATAAGGCTGTTGAGGAGCGGCCATCAGTAGTTAGGCCTTACACTAGTATTGGTTATCTCGATAGGAGTGGTATATAAATATATATATTCTTTCATTTTTCATCTCTGATTTATTTTCTACCATCGACATACCCCAATTCCAGTATAAAACGAACTACGATGGTTCATAATAGTTTAGGACAAAATATAAAATAATAACACAGATAATATGTGCGGAACACAAATGAAACAGAAAGTCTCATATATATATATAATAACTGATGTCAGTTACAATACATTTGACACGGTACATATGATATAACTACAACAATCGACTCAGGAAGTTACATATACAAGTACATTAACGTATATAATATACATGAATACATATCTTCCAATACAATTATACTGACTACTATAAATGACGACGACCACTCAAAAAGATATGAAAGAACTTCATAGCTCTAGCAGCAACCCAAAGCAGAATATCTACAACCTGTAATAACTAGGGTCTGACCCGAGTATTAAATTCAAAAGAAAATAATACTCGGTTCAGTCTAATTCAAACTCAGTTATTAGTGCACAGAAGCAATAATAATTAAATAATGAATAGACGGCAGTAATTAAACCAAATCAGAATGAAATTCAGAATATTGAATCGAATAAACAAAACAGTTTAAACCATTGAAATATCGGGTAAAATATTAATTCAAGTAGGGCTGCAGTACGCGCACGCGTGCACTGCCTCGCCACTACGGAATATGGAATACGCAAAAGATCCATAAATCGAGACAATAATAGAATATCATACACGCCATACCGTGTGGCTGCAGTTCACGCCTGCGTGCACTGCCTTGCCACTATAGTGATGTCGTACCCAAAAACTCAATTCCGTGTGGCTGCAGTTCACGCTTGCGTGCATTGCCTTGCCACTACAGTAATGATGTACACAACCGGTCCAACCCTCAAGTTCAAGTATGAAGTACACATGTAATACACATGCCAACAGTCAAAGACATGCACCAGTGTACCAAGCCACCACATAAAGAAACAAACTACTGTGCAACACCCCTGATATGCAACTCACTAAAATAATGGAGCACATAGCTACATGAAGCCCAACAGCAACGAATATCAAAAATGCAGACTTGAACACACATGTGATAAACTTTAGGTAGAAAATATGCACCAACAAATATGCTCAAGTGTTTGCATATTAAATATGCAAACAAAAGTTGTAATGAAACAACAAAATGCCCAAGTATCTGCATATAAAATATGCAAAACAAAAGTGGCAGTGAAACATCAAAGAAATGCGCAAAGATAAGGCAACGCAGCAGCGACACCGCCAGGTATATTGCATATTAATTACGCAAACAAAAGTTGCAGTGCAATACATCATTATCAAGTATATATATAATTAAATTTCAGCTCAAAACAGTGAGCTACTGAACAAATATGCTCATGAATAATACAAGTGAATGACAACACTGCAACAGAAAAACAGTGAATCTAATATCACACAGATTCAAATGATCTGGTTCGCAACAATTTAACTTCAACAAGATTACATGCATCCTGGAAATGGGGTTGATACCAGCAACTGAGCAGTGTCAGTCACCAAGGTAATCAACAGAGGTGAACCAGGCAAACAGAGCTTCAACCAATCAAAGCTCAAACATGGGGACTAAAATGAAACAGAGGTGGCTGTAAGGAGTTGCAGACCATCCAAGCAACAAATATGAGTACAACTCGATATTCAACTAAGGTTGTAGAGAAAACTATAGCAGCATTTGTTGACCAACCAACAACATAACGAAATGCAACAGAAATGCCAATAGGTCAGAGACAGTGCAAGTGAAATTAACAGTGAATCGAAGTAAGTGAGAACCCTGACTCAAACTCGGGACCAATTACAACACAACCAGTTAAAGATACTGAGGAAGTAATAACTGCAAATTCCAAATCAGTACGCATAACTACAGATTTCACGTTCAAGTTCAAGCCAAAGTGAAAGTCCAAAACTTTTAAACTTAAACCAACAAGAATCCAAGTAAACAGGTGCACATTCCAGCACTTGAACCACTGACCAAATTCCAAACAACACCCGTGCATGAATATGAAAATACAACATAATTTATATCAGTGGGCATAAATAATCACTGAACAAAGGAGCAGCCTCAAAGACTAGATGAACAAGTCCGGATGTAATGCATACAAATGCACAAGAACAAGGTTGAAAATTATCACTTAAACAAAGGCAGTAAAACAGGCGTGCACAGAGAATATGCAACAGGTAAGGGACGAAGCACTGTCAAACATTTTTAAAAGCCGTGGTTATCAAAAAAATTCAAATCAATGCTTCAGGAATGATTACAAAGATGGCCAGAGACAAAGCTCACAGGGGCCATAAAATCAAATCTCTAAGGATCGGTGATGCTAGAAATTCACGAAATCAAAATACAGTTTAACCAAAGAAGTCAAAACCATGAGCATCAATTAGTTAACCATAGAAAAGCACGAACTAGAACAAAAACAGAAATCAAATGTCACAAAAATGCCAAGGCCGACATTAAACAAGTCAGTGCCCAAGAATCGAACCAAATCAACTTCAATAAAAATCAAGTTGAAGCATGGTATGGTCCACCAGACAAAAGTCCCCAAAATCAAGTGACTGAAGTCACAAAAATCGAAGCCGTGGGTGAATTGATACCATCAAAAATTTTCTACGTTCAAACAAAAATAAACAGTCGAACACGAGAGGAATTAGATGTGAGTGAAGGGGATCACTCACCTTATCGACGAATTGAAGCATAACAGAGACGAGCGAAGCCAGAGCAACCGAGGGAAGACGAGCGAGCAACGAGATGAAGCCGCCATTTTTATTCTCTCATTTGTTTTAGGTTTTGGGTTTTTTTTTGTGTTTTAAGAATGAAGGAACGGGTCGAATAAAATAAAAAGGGGAACGACTATTTGTTTTAAGAATTATCACGGCCCAGTATAAAAAAAACATGGACCACTATTTAATTTACAAAGCCCACAATTCCTTTTAATAATTTATAAAAGAATTTTAATTAAAATTGCAAAACTTCAATTGGCAATTAGCAACAATGTTAATCGTTTAATGTCAATTATCAATTAATGCGAAGTAATGGGTTATTACAAACTCTCCTCCTTAAAGAAATTGCGTCCTCGCAATCATAAGGAATAAATGGAACAAAAGGTAACAACCATAAAGAACATCACCACAAGATGAAGAAATTTGAAATAGGGAGTTTACCATAAAGAGCAATATTTAATTATCAAAAACGATAATAAGGAATTACCACAACGGAATTCAAATTTCAAATCAACAAACATTCAATTATCAAAACGATAATCAAATCTTAAACCACAAATATTTCAATTAACGAGTCCGGAATTAACCGAAATAGCAAACGCACATGTCCCATAACCACGAGTTTTACTAAATCGTTTAATGTACTTCATCGTTTCCTTGAAAGTGCAAAATTGTGTATTTTAAATAAATAACATTTTTTCGTTCTCAAACGGACAAGTCCGGAATTAAACGAATCAGTAAAAGAAAGGGGTCATAGTCCTCGATTTTTCTGAAACGTTTAAGTCGTTTCCTCATTCTTCTGAAAGCGTAAACTATAAAAATTTTGGAAAACAATTTTATTTTTAAAAAGGTTTGCAAATCCATGATAAAACGGCAACATTAATGATAATTTCGATAAGGAAATTGCACTTCTCAAAACGCCGTAGAATCGGACCTCAAAATCAGGATTGCGGGATAACCGCTTGAAAATCCATTTTAAAATTGACGGTTACTGAAGTTAATACATCAAAATCTCATCAAAATAATTGGCATCAAAATATAATACCAATGAATTTTCATTCATCAAAAATGTCACAAGAATCTTCTCAAAGATAGAAAGGGATATCATACCCTAAACTTGTATTCATAACAAGTCAATAACACATGAATTCACCAATACACAAAAATTGATAAAACTTATCAATAGAAATCACGAAAATTGGTGAAGCAGAAATTCTAGAAATCTACACAAGAAATCCAGAAAACAGAAAACACAAGAAATCCAGAAAACAGAAATTCTAGAAATCTACACAAGAAATCCAGAAAACAGAAATTCTAGAAATCTACACAAGAAATCCAGAAAATAGAAATTCTAGAAATCTACACAAGAAATCCAGAAAACAGAAATTCTAGAAATCTACCCAAGAAATCCAGAAAACAGAAAGAGGGAAAGAGGCCTATCACATGACGGTCCGAAGACCATGGGGAGCTACCCCATATGGGTGAGTCGGAATCACCCAGATGAGGTCTAGGCTAACCAAAAAGCAAAAAGGTATGTGTGAATGGAATCACACAAATGGTGTCTAGGCTAACCAAAAAGCAAAAGGCATAGAATATAAGATATGGCATGAACGTATAATAACCATAAAAACATACTATAAGAAGCATGTAAAATGAAGATCAATAAGAGATCAAACAACATCTCAAGAATCTTCTCAAAGATCCAAATTCACCTTGAAAGGTGATGACACGCAAATTCACCAATGCCCATAGATTGATAAAACATATCAATGAAAATCACGAAAAAGTGTTGAAACACATAAATTCCAGAAATCAACATACGAAATCCAGAAATCACAAAATCAGAGTATGAAAACTCAAATGGGAGTATGAAAACTCAAATGGGAGTATGAAAACTCACCTACATGTGTGCATGAAAACTCACCAACACGTGTAACGCAAAGCGAGAACGGGAGCATGGAAACTCACCTACACGTGAGCATGAAAAATCACCAACACGTGTAACGCAAAGCGAGAACGGAAGCATGGAAACTCACCTACACGTGAGCATGAAAAATCACCAACACGTGTAACGCAAAGCGAGAACGGGAGCATGGAAACTCACCTACACGTGAGCATGAAAAATCACCAACACGTGTAACGCAAAGCGAGACGCTATCTCATGGTGGCTAACCGAAAAGCAAAAAGGTATGTGTGAATGGAATCACACAAGTGGTGTCTAGCCTAACCAGAAAGCAAAAAGATATGTGTGAATGGAATCACACAAATGGTGTCTAGGCTAACCAAAAAGCATAAAGGTATGTGTGAATGGAATCACACAAGTGGTGTCTAGCCTAAACAGAAAGCAAACAAAGAGACATCGCACTATTGCTAGTCTAAATTACAAAATGATCGTCATGATCAACGAAAAGTGTCAATTACACTAAGCTAGTAAATATAAAAGTTTAGCTTCATGTCCCATAGCCACTTGCTTAACTTAAATATTTACGAACAAACTATAAATCTTCACTAGAAAATTGTCACAAAAGATTCAATCGAATAAGTCCAAGAATTAACCAGCGAAGTAAACGCAAGCGTTTTATACCACTCGTTTTACTAAGTCGTTTAATTAGAGTTCTCATACGAGTGAGGTAAAGGTTTGTATATACTAGTAGATTGGAAAACGGTTTAGGAAAAGAGCTTTGTAGTAAAATAGTTTTGAAATCGTTTAGAGAAAAGGGTTTTGATATTTACTACTAGTGTAGAAAACCTTCATATTTTTAAAGTGACAAATCACAAAAATGATTGTAGGAACAATCAATCACAAGAATTCACATACAAAGATGTGAATAGAATCCAAAGAAATCGATACCGAATCCTTCAAAAATTATGTTCACGAAAATCCCGAAGAAAATGTCACTAAAGTCGCTAATAAATGATAGCACAAATCGGGGAAATAACACGAATTAGTTAAATTTGAAAACCAAATCAATTCACTAAAATTCACATTCGAAGACGTGAATAAAATCCAAAGAATTCGATTCTAAATCCATCAAAGTAGAAATACTCAAAAATTCCAGAAATAGAAGTTATCGAAGTCGACATAGGTGATAACATCTAATCAGAAAAGAAGAATCGATTAACAATTGGAAAAGCAAGGCAAAACGAGCATAAATGCATAAATGACTTCAACAAAAATAAAAATCAAGTCAATGCCGAAGTCAACAATTATCGGCCACAATCGAGTACAATACAATTCAACATCATCATCAAAGAATTCAACGGCAAACTAAATCATAGTCTTGGAAATCAAGAAATTAGCAATTTCTCAAAAACAAAGTGACCGAAGTCGAATGGAAATCAAGCCGAGGAAAACACAAAATATCAAGTTCAAAATCGCTGAGATTCGAACAAAGTCAACATTGGCTAAATCAATTCAAAGCCGAAAACAGAAGAACAAAATCCTCATCATCAAAAACTCAACTTGAGTTCGAAAAGCAAACGGAGGCCGAAGCCAAAATACTTTCACGAAATCAAAATCAAATGCACATGAATAAGCGTTAGGAATTCATACCTAACAATCAAAGATAATCATATGCAAAGATGAGAGATCAAACATCGACAAATAGTTGTAACACATGAACTAACTAAGTTATGTTTCATATTTGTCCTAAACCCCAGGCTTTGATACCAAGCTGTGACGCCCCACCTCTATATCCACGCTAGCCAAGAACACTACAGTGTAGTGCTGTCAACTAACACGGAGAATAAGGCTGTTGAGGAGCGGCCATCAGTAGTTAGGCCTTACACTAGTATTGGTTATCTCGATAGGAGTGGTATATAAATATATATATTCTTTCATTTTTCATCTCTGATTTATTTTCTCCCATCGACATACCCCAATTCCAGTATAAAACAAACTACGATGGTTCATAATAGTTTAGGACAAAATATAAAATAATAACACAGATAATATGTGCGGAACACAAATGAAACAGAAAGTCTCATATATATATATATAATAACTGATGTCAGTTACAATACATTTGACATGGTACATATGATATAACTACAACAGTCGACTCAGGAAGTTACATATACAAGTACATTAACGTATATATTATACATGAATACATATCTTCCAATACAATTATACTGACTACTATAAATGATGACGACCACTCAAAAAGATATGAAAGAACTTCATAGCTCAAGCAGCAACCCAAAGCAGAATATCTACAACCTGTAATAACTCGGGTCTGACCCGAGTATTAAATTCAAAAGACAATAATACTCGGGTCAGTCTAATTCAAACTCAGTTATTAGTGCACAGAAGCAATAATAATTAAATAATGAATAGACAACAGTAATTAAACCAAATCAGAATGCAATTCAGAATATTGAATTGAATAAACAAAACAGTTCAAACCATTGAAATATCGATTAAAATATTAATTCAAGTAGGGCTGCAGTACACGCACGCGTGCACTGCCTCGCCACTACGGAATATGGAATACGCAAAAGATCCATAAATCGAGACAATAATAGAATATCATACACGCCATACCGTGTGGCTGCAGTTCACGCCTGCGTGCACTACCTTGCCACTATAGTGATGTCGTACCCAAAAACTCAATTCCGTGTGGCTGCAGTTCACGCTTGCGTGCATTGCCTTGCCACTACAGTAATGATGTACACAACCGGTCCAACCCTCAAGTTCAAGTATGAAGTACACATGTAATGCACATGCCAACAGTCAAAGACATGCACCAGTGTACCAAGCCACCACATAAAGAAACAAACTACTGTGCAACAGCCCTGATATGCAACTCACTAAAATAATGGAGCACATAGCTACATGAAGCCCAACAGCAACGAATATCAAAAATGCAGACTTGAACACACATGTGATAAACTTTAGGTAGAAAATATGCACCAACAAATATGCTCAAGTGTCTGCATATTAAATATGCAAACAAAAGTTGTAATGAAACAACAAAATGCCCAAGTATCTGCATATAAAATATGCAAAACAAAAGTGGCAGTGAAACATCAAAGAAATGCGCAAAGATAAGGCAACGCAGCAGCGACACGGCAAGGTATATTTGCATATTAATTACGCAAACAAAAGTTGCAGTGCAATACATCATTATCAAGTATATATATAATTAAATTTCAGCTCAAAACAGTGAGCCACTGAACAAATATGCTCATGAATAATACAAGTGAATGACAACACTGCAACAGAAAAACAGTGAATCTAATATCACACAGATTCAAATGATCTGGTTCGCAACAATTTAACTTCAACAAGATTACATGCATCCTGGAAATGGGGTTGATACCAGCAAATGAGCAGTGTCAGTCACCAAGGTAATCAACAGAGGTGAACCAGGCAAACAGAGCTTCAACCAATCAAAGCTCAAACATGGGGACTAAAATGAAACAGAGGTGGCCACAAGGAGTTGCAGACCATCCAAGAAACAAATATGAGTACAACTCGATATTCAACTAAGGTTGTAGAGAAAACTACAGCAGCATTTGTTGACCAACCAACAACAGAAGGAAATGCAACAGAAACACCAATAGGTCAGAGACAGTGCAAGTGAAATTAACAGTGAATCGAAGTCAATGAGAACCCTGACTCAAACTCGGGACCAATTACAATAGAACCAGTTAAAGATACTGAGGCAGTAATAACTGAAAATTCCAAATCAGTACACATAACTACAGATTTCACGTTCAAGTTCAAGCCAAAGTGAAAGTCCAAAACTTTTAAACTTAAACCAACAAGAATCCAAGTAAACAGGTGCACATTCCAGTACTTGAACCACTGACCAAATTCCAAACAACACCCGTGCACGAATATGAAAATACAACATAATTTATATCAGTGGGCATAAATAATCACTGAACAAAGGAGCAGCCTCAAAGACTAGATGAACAAGTCCGGATGTAATGCATACGAATGCACAAGAACAAGGTTGAAAATTATCACTTAAACAAAGGCAGTAAAACAGGCATGCACAGAGAATATGCAACAGGTAAGGGACGAAGCACTGTCAAACATTTTTAAAATCCATGGTTATCAAAAAAATTCAAATCAATGCTTCAGGAATGATTACAAAGATGGCCAGAGACGAAGCTCACAGGGGCCATAAAATCAAAGCTCTAAGGATCTGTGATGCTAGAAATTCACGAAATCAAAATACAGTTTAACCAAAGAAGTAAAAACCGTGAGCATCAATTAGTTAACCATAGAAAAGCACGAACTAGAACAAAAACAGAAATCAAATGTCACAAAAATGCCAAGGCCGACATTAAACAAGTCAGTGCCCAAGAATCGAACCAAATCAACTTCAATAAAAATCAAGTTGAAGCATGGTATGGTCCACCAGACAAAAGTCCCCAAAATAAAGTGACTGAAGTCACGAAAATCGAAGCCGTGGGTGAAATGATACCATCAAAAAATTTCAACATTCAAACAAAAATAAACAGTCGAACACGAGAGGAATTAGATGTGAGTGAAGGGGATCACTCACCTTGTCGACGAATTGAAGCATCACAGAGACGAGCGAAGCCAGAGCAACCGAGTGAAGACGAGCGAGCAATGAGATGAAGCCGCCATTTTTATTCTCTCATTTGTTTTAGGTTTTGGGTTTTTTTTTGTGTTTTAAGAATGGGTCGAATAAAATAAAAAGAGGAATAGCTATTTGTTTTTAGAATTATCATGGCCCAGTATAAAAAAAAACATGGACCACTATTTAATTTACAAAGCCCACAATTCCTTTTAATAATTTATAAAAGAATTTTAATTAAAATTGCAAAACTTCAATTGGCAATTAGCAACAATGTTAATCGTTTAATGTCGATTATCAATTAATGCAAAGTAACGGGTTGTTACAGAGTATATTTTTCCCAACTTAAAATTTTTTTATGTGTCAAACCACCCCGACACAAGCTTGAAAGTGCACGAACCCTAACTCGAGCCATCACCCTAGTTCCTCGAAGCTTACTTCGAGTCATCTACTCTCCTTCCCAATCCCATCTTCATTGATACACACATATCGCCGTGCACATGCACCAGAGTTCCGGCCACCTCCATCCAACGCTATGACCTTCCACACATCGGCGTCGATCTCCTCGTGCCTCACGACCACCTAGAACCCCTGAGCAAGAGCGAACTCGCGATCGAGTTAACTGGCCACTCCTGGAACAAAACCGATCCTCACAAAACCACTCTGTGTTTCCACCTCCAATCATCAGAGGTCGTGTGATCGTGCTCGAAGCTTCAACGATGACTAATGCTTCAATTGGCACACATGTGATCGCTTTAGGTTCTCAGATGAACTCGCGGCAATCGAATTTCCAGTTAAGAATAAAACGTGGGTTTAAACCTTAGATCGTCAGAATTAGATCACCATGATGATCAATAAATTCGCCTTGCATTTTTCTCGAGTTCAACCATCATCCAGCTATCCCCATCCACAATCCCGAGGCCTAATTCCTCTTCGATCGCCATAGGTTGCCCCGAGTTCATTTTGCGTTCAACTTCAAAATTGCTCGAAATTTCGCGACTTAAAAATCTAGAATCTTGTACTAAAAATCATATTTCTTGAAGACGAACATGATAATGAAATCAAATCCTAAATTTTAATTAATTGAATTTTAACAATTTTTATGTGCTACCGTGTTTTGATTTTTTTCCAACAAAACATTTATTTTTAATATTTAAAAATATCTTTAAAATTAAGTTTTGATAAATTGGTACACTTTTTGTTTCAACAATTTATCCTAACAATAACTAAAACAGTGATTATGGAAATTTTGACAGGTTTTGTAAAAACTTGGAACCAGAAAACGGGGTTAAATATCCCTGTATGTCAACATGCGCAGAGGATATAAACACATATACATACATATTTTATACGTGCAACCAACTTTAACTTCCAGCATGATCTCAAACATAGGTTTGAATTCCATAATTTCAAAGTTTACTCACCTGTAAAGTTTGAATAGAGAGCTTTCTATCTAGGTTTTAAAAGTTGAAAGTCTGGAAGTAGTTTTTTTAAATTTGATCTTGAACCTTTTTATCTGCAGCTAATTTATATAAACTTTCTTAGTTTCCTGATATATTTACTTGCTTTATTTCTCAACAACAAATTCTAATTCAATTTCTTGAAAAGATTTACTTACAGTTTCTGATTTTTTTAATGAAAACAGAGAAGAACTCTGGTCTGCAACTTGAAAACTGAGCTTTGAAAGTCTAGAGTTGCTCCTGATTCTGCTGTATATGTGGTGATCTTTAGATTTTGTTTAATTGTTGAAGTAGAATCCTCCTTTGTTCTTGATTTGTCTAATTTTTGGTTCGAACTTTGAGAAATTTGTTTCAAATTTTATTTTCTGAATTTGGTCTTGGTTTCAATGTTGAGGAAGTTAGTTGTTTTGATTACTTGTTGTTGATGATTCTTTCTTTCTGGTTTTAAAGATTTGTATAGGCTTAAGAAATGAATAAAAGAGATAAGAAGAAGAAGAGGTGTGTTTATATAATGTAAATTAAGATTTTATTTTAAAATTAAGAAAAATAAAAATTAACTATGACACTTGTTAAAATTTTCTTTTCATGAATTACACTTGTTAAATCGGATATCTTATCACTTAACACTTGTAATTACAGAATTATATGTTTAACTAAAAATTTGTATTATTTTTTGCTTCTCTTTATTACATAATTACATTTCTTTATTATAATTTTATACAACTTTTAAAAGAGAATGTTTTTACTACTAATTTATACATATATAAAATCATATACATATCTTAATATTTTGAACCCAGATATTTTTCTTAAGATATTTATTTAAATTAAAATTCAAATACAAATTCAAGTCTACTCATGCACATATATATACATACATATATATATATATATATATATATATTAAAATTAAAATTTAAATGATTTAAAAAACATATGTTATTTCATATTTTAAATCGAATGAAGATTGAACACTTATTTGATTTGATTTGAAAATTTTCAAATTAAATCCCGAAAATTCAAATGAATTACTAATTTAAATTGATAAAATTTGGGATGATACCGATTTCCCCTTAAGAAAATTTCATCCTCGAAATTTGAAAGAGAGAGAAAAGCAAACAAAGGATATAAGAATATAGAAAAAGATAGAGAATGGCTTACCAGTTTAAGCTGGAATATCCACTCTGCAATTGGGATCGGACCTTTGCATGCTATCCTCCATTTCCCAAGTACATCCATTTGAATCGCCGCTCCACTGCACTTTAACTAGTTTCACAACTTTGTTCCTTAATTGCTTTTCATCATGATCTATAATCTTTATCGGTTCTCTTTTAACTGCTAAATTATAAGTGATTTCAAGATCCTGCCGAGCAGCCTCTTCAATGATACTGTCTGGATCGTGCATAAATTTCCAGAGGTTAGAAATGTGAAACACATCATGCACACCAGATAACCAACTGGGCAGCTGCACTCGATATGCCAGGGGACGGATCCTCTCCAGTATAGGAAAAGGACCAATATATCGTGGCGCTAGCTTACCAGTCTTTACAAATCTTAACACTCCATGCATTGGAGACACTTTCAAGAAAACAGAATCTCTAACCTGAAATTCCAAATCTCTTCTTCTGCGATCAGCACAACACTTCTGACGACTTTGAGCCGTTTTCAACTTCTTTCATACAAAATCAACTTTCTCCATGGCTTCCTTAATCATATTTGGTCCAAGGATGAGTCTATCACCTGACTCGATCCAACATGCAAGTGATCGACATGGATGACCATATAAAGCTTCGAAAGGAGCCATGTCGATACTAGCCTGATAGCTATTATTGTATGAGAATTTGACCAGATGCAAATGGTCCTCCCAAGATCCACTAAAGTCGAGAATACAAGCTCGCAAAAGGTCATCTAAGATTCGGTTAATCCTCTCAGTCTGCCCATCAGACTGTGGGTGATAAGCAGTAGTGAAGTTCAGTTTTGTTTCCAATGCGGCTTGAAAGGCCTCCCAAAATCTACTAGTGAAGATTAGATCACGATCACTCACTATACTGCTAGGTATACCATGGAGACGAACAATTTCTTTCACATATAACTCAGCTAAACTTGCTGCTTTGTGGGTAGATTTCACTAGAAAAAAGTGGGCTGTCTTAGTCAAACAGTCCATAATAACCCAAATTGCTTCATTGCCTTTCCGAGTATGGGGCAACCCGTCGATGAAATCCATTGATACTTGATTCAATTTCCACTTGGGTACTTCCAAAGGCTGGAGTAAACCCGCTATCATCTTCTAATCACTTTTGATTTGTTGACAAGTAGCATAGTGACTCGCATATATAGATATATCCCTTTTCATTGTCTTCCACCAGAAAGTTCTTTTGATATCTCTATACATCTTATTAACTCCTAGATGGATACTGAATTTAGACTTGTGACATTCATCTAAAA
Source organism: Allium cepa (assembly GCA_030765085.1). Lineage (NCBI taxonomy): Eukaryota > Viridiplantae > Streptophyta > Magnoliopsida > Asparagales > Amaryllidaceae > Allium > Allium cepa. The sequence goes on along the minus strand of CM060939.1, from coordinate 79,047,161 downwards.
CTTCACATTTTAATTCTGGGATATCTGGGACACACAACCTGCCTTTCAGCCTTATAATTCTATTCTTATCGACGTCAAAACTGGAATTTTTGCCACGACGAATTCTTCTATAATTTCTAGAAGAAACTTGTCTTCTTTCTGTTTACTGGCGATCTGCTTTAGAAGAGTAGGAGCGACGATAAGATGAGCAAGAGTAGCATGTTTCCTACTTAAAGCATCAGCAACTACATTGGCTATTCCAGGCATATACAGAATATCTAGGTCATATGATGCTACAAATTCTGACCATCATTGTTGCCTCAGATTTAAATCTTTCTGGGTGAAGAGATATTTCAAAGATTTGTGATCGGTGAATAACTCAAAATTTTCACCTAGAACAAGAAGGAGTTATTAAATATATATCTTAAATTAAATTAAACTTTTAAATTTTCGTAAAGCTGAAAGAGATTTTACGCAGAAGATAGTGCCGCTAGATTTTCAAAGCGAAATAACAGCTAAGAGTTCCAAATCATGGATTGGGTAGTTTCTCTCATGTGGACGTAATTGTCAACTCGCATAGGCAATTACCTTCCCATTCTTCATTAGTACTGCACCCAAACCATCACCACAAGCGTCAGTATAGACAGATAAAGCCTGATTCCCGCTAATAATAGCAAGAACGGGAGCGGTAGTCAATCTCCTTTTCAACTCTTGGAAAGCTTCATCACATTTTGGAGTCCAATCAAATTTAGCATTCTTTGTCATTAGCTTAGTCAATGGACTAGCTATCTTAGAAAAGTCCTGAACAAACTTCCGGTAATAACCCACTAAACCCAGAAAACTTTGAACTTCTTTTGGAGTAGTGGGTTTCCACCAGTCAAGAATAGCGGAAATCTTGCTGGGTCAATAGAGATTCCTTCTTCATTAACAATATGCCCGAGAAATTTAACCTCTTTGACCCAAAAATGGCATTTGGAAAATTTGGCTAAAAGAATATTCTTCCTTAATATCCCTAAAACAATTCTAAGATGCTCAGCATGCTCCTCTTCGGTCTTGGAATAGACCAGAATATCGTCAATAAACACAAGAACAAATTTATTTAACACCTCTCGAAATACACGGGTCATTAAGTCTACGAAGTATGCTGGAGCATTGATTAGTCCGAAAGGTATGACTAACCATTCACAGAACATGTTAGGACCCCTGAAGGCAGTCAAATGAACACAATCTTCGGCAGTTCGTAATTGATGGAATCCTTGGGCTAGATCCATCTTCGAAAAGAATCGAGCACCGTGCAGTTGATCAAACAGATCATCAATTCTAGGTAGAGGAAATTTGTTCTTGAGAGTTAGTTTATTGAGATCGCGGTAATCCACACATAATCTCAAGGATCCGTCAGATTTAGCAACAAACACCACTACTGAACCCCATTCGAAAACACTAGGACGTATTAACCCTTTATCTAGCAAATCACTAGTTTGCTTGACTAATTCAATTCTTTCCCTGGGTGCCATCCTACGACTTGCGTGAACAACAAGACGAGCGTTGGGTACTAAGTCAATTCTGAATTCTATTTCTCTATGTGGAGGTAAGGATTTTACTTCTTTGAACACGTCTGGAAATTCCCAGACAATGGGTGTGGACTCCAGACTAGGTTCTGGATAACCCAAGTTATACATCAACTCATCTCTTTTAGGACTCGGGTCCTCACAAGAAATCTCAGTGAAATCTTCAAATTTGGTTTTGATCGAAATCAATCGATTGTTACAATCTAATTTGGCTTTGTATTTTGTTAGCCAATCCATTTTGAGTAATATTTCGAATTCATTAAAATCAAGGATAAAGAGACCAATAGGGAATTGGTAACAAGAATATGAGATAGGAATGTCTCTACATCGTAGGCAAAGGTTCGCGGGCCTACCAACTGGATTCTTTATGCAAGTAGGCTCATCGAAAAATTCAGGTTCAAGACTTAATTCATTTATGGCTTGTTGAGAGATAAATTATGTGTAGCGCCCATGTCAAACAAAACTCTAACAATTCTATCATAAATAGTAAGGTTACCTTCCAGAACTCCTTTCCCTTTATTTGCTTTGAAGGTTGCAGGTTTATCTTTGACTGCGTACGCCTTTGCTGTCTGAGCTTGCTTCATTGTTGGGCAATCTTTAACTTCATGTCCCTGTTTCTGACAATAATAGCATTTCTTGGGTTTTGCTTGTACAGATTGATCATCTGTGGCTTCTTGAAACTGTTTGAATAATGGCCTTTTCTAGACAATTGAAACAAGTAACACCTCTTTCCTTATCCTCTTGATTGTTCTTCTTCTTCTCCTTTCCCTGCCACGGTTTCTTGCCTTCGAATTTTCGTTTTTTCAATTTGGATTGCTCGTATTTCCTTTTACCCCCGGGGCTTCTTGCATATCCAGGGTAGCATATCTGTACCCCATATCGATCAGATCTGAAAAAGACTCTTTAACGTGGCCATTCATCCTTTCGTGGAACTTCTTATTCATTCCACGAATAAACCTTTCATTTTTCTTTAGAGGCATGCTTACCAAATCGGGACCAAAATGAGACAATTCATTGAATTTGTTCAAGTACTCCTCAAATGATAAACTCCCCTGCTTCAAGTCCATAAATTCCTGGTACATTCGGGAAATACCAGCCGATGGCATATAGCGTTTCTCAAACACTTCTTTAAATCGTTTCCAAGTAAATTCTTCTTTTGGCTCATCTACTGTAACTGTCTCCCACTATGCAAGGGCTTCTACTTAGAGCTGCCAAGAAGCTATGAGTTGCATGTGATCGTCTTCCAACTTTAGCCCTTTAAAAATTATTTCACATGATCTGATCCAGGCTTAGGCATCTACAATCGACTCCTTGTCGGTGAATGGATTACCACCAAGTCTTGAGAAGCTCTTATATAGATCAGCCAGATTCGGCTGATGTTGAGTAGATAAAGCTGCTTCTACTATTGCACGGACTTAACCAGTTGAAGTGGCATTTCCCCGACCCAAGGCTCTTCCCCTTCGTCCGCTCATTCTTACTATCTGTAATTAGTAAGAAAACTTGACTTAGGTATATGGATGAGATATCTTAAGAAATATCAGCAGTTTAAAGAAATAGACCAAGAAATTTTAGGGTTTTGGTCTCTCGGGTTATACTCATTCTAGGGTATACTTCACCCTATCTATAATGAGCCACCTAATGTGTTATACTCTGTAGCTAAAGTTCTTACTCAACCTTTAGCTCTGATACCATTTGTCACGACCTAAAATCCAGCGTTCGAAAATCCACATCAAATACCTCACTTGTATTCGACTGCCAGAGATTCAAACATCGAACTCCAGTTCGGATGGAACTTATAACAACATTAGGTGAATATAAACAGCGGAAAACAAAATGAATATCATCGATCATCATGCAGATACAACAACACCATAATACTCATTACAACCTTTATCACCAACATCGGAGAATTGTATATGTGCAACAGAACTACAAAATGGAACATCACAGTGGAACAACAAAGATATCACACTTCAAGAAAGTCTTCAAAGGAAAGAGAGTGATAGCGAACCCCCAAACTAAGCACCTTAGATCCAAAAAGCTTCCAAAAGGTCTCCAAGTCAAAAGTCTTCAAAATCCGATAGCTTCCAACCCAAAAGACTTCAAAAGATTCCAAGCCAGCTCCAAAACACGGATAACATGTTTCTAGGTTGCTCGTGTGGAAATTATGGGCACCCAGAGTTTCGAAAGGAAACAATAAACTCTGGGTCAGTCATGGGACTGGTATGAGTAAACAAAAACAGTTGTTTGTACAAAAACAGTTTATAAATAAAAACCGGTATGCTTTTGGAAAATGAAACTACCATAAGGCCTCCCGACACACACACAATGCAATCGTACACTTAGGGGAGATTTCTCCTTATGATAGTCAAATATGCTTAATACAAGAAAACTCTTTGATACTATTATTAGTGCATAGTGTAGAATACATTTTCGAAAGTATAATATTAATCTTAGCCAGCATAGGTACCATTATACTATGCCTACTGTAGCCACTATTTAAGAATGGTAGGTTATACAACTAATCGCACTGGCGCATATTGGTGATTGAATTTCCAACAAATGGTTGGGCCAAGGAACTTCCTATGCCACATGGGTATGCCTTTGGAGGGACGTCCTGAGAACCTACTCGGATCTCTGCCAATACAAGACCGGGTTACCTCTATAACTAGGTAAGTACTACTCGAGTATGTCATCCCCGGTCGTTTGCGACCTTTATACGAGGGCCCTCAACCAGAAAGCAACAAATCACAAAGTATTGAATTTGCAGCAACCACACAGGTTAAATATCTGGGCTCCATACCAAGATACCACCTTTTTCAGAAGGAAATGACATACCCTAAAGGGTGCTACCCTCATAACCTTGCCGCATCATTCCTGTTTCGACCATTTCCGGGGTGTGAGCTCCGATGAGGTCTCATCGACAAAGCTACACTTTACACAAAAGCCTTGCTTTGATCAACAAATGATCAGCAACGCATAGCAGCACTCAGCATGCCACACTACCAAATTGGGAGTATATCACTGATAACTTTCAACTATATAACCTCTGAGCTCGTACGTCTCATAGAAGGGTGTTAAGCTAAGAGAATAAATTCTATGTCACCAACAGAAATGTATTTGAAATAAATCTGCTTTATATCTCAAAGTGTAACTTCAGACATACAACCATATAAGTTTATTCCGGGTTCAAACAGAACCAAAGGCACTTCCGAAGAAGCTCTTGCAATCCGGGTATCCACAATCCCGATCGGACTCCCCATCACATATGGAGATCTCTATACCGGAGCAACTCAGTGCAGAGTCATTCGATAGGTTATCCTATCGTTCTCGTAAACACCCGTTCATCACCACCACCTTCAAATGCCATCCATTTTGTCGTATCACTATTTGGAATGGGTTATATGACACAAGTTCTCTCCCGGCTAAACCGAATTGTGAGCGCTTAATTTTTAAAACACATGGATGTATCATTCACAAAGATTTAATATCAAGGTTCAATGTGGGTTTCAGATAACCAACTGGAATCTGACTCCCTATTGCATCAAAATTTAAATGCCGTTTTACGGCCAATGGGTTTTCACATTTACAGAAACAAATCACAGATATCATAGCTCAGCACAGAGCAATTCATATTACATAGCATCACAATCACATATCAAAAATATCAATCCAATACACAACATTCGATAATAACCAATCATCTTTAATTAAGATGAACTAATTGTGTGATTTAAATTAATTAACCACATAATTACTTTCATTAATTATCTTTAATCAATGATTAATTATCCTTAATTATAAATTAATTAAATCTTAATCACCTTTATTAATTAATTATTCCTTAATTAATTATCTTAATTAATTAATCCTTAATTGTTAATTAATTAAATCTTAATTACTTTTATTAATTAATTATTCCTTAATTTACTATCTTAATTAATTAATCCTTAGATGTTAATTAATTAAATCTTAATCAATTTTATTAATTAATTATTCCTTAATTAATTATTTATTATAAATAAATTAACCTTAATTATATACTTAATTAATCTTTAATGCTAAGTAATTAATTTAATAGTTATTCTTTAAGTAATTATATTAACAAATCATTAATTACTTAAAAAATTAAAAGATAAATCTTTTTATATTTGTTAACCACTTTGATTTTCTTATGACCCTTGTTTAATGAATCATCCTTATCACACAATTTAGCTTAATGGATTAAGATTAGTTTTAAATAACATTTTATCCTAATTACCCTTCTTAATTACATTATTCAATTAATATAAATAATTTTATAAAATAATGTAACGAAATTTAAATTAAATTTAATTACAAAAATATATTACTTAAAACCTTAATTAGTTTAAACTTAAATCAAAATCATCTTTTAAACATGGATTTACAATTGTATAAAGTTTTAAATTTTATTTTTTAAAGTAAAACTGTTTTTACATATTGGACCCGAGACCCCCTTCGAGTTTTACCCGATCAAAATGCCTCACCGCTTCGATTTTTCCCGAAGATCAACCCGAGTATATTTTTCCTAACTTAAAAATTTTTTATGTGTCAAACCACCCCGACACAAGCTTGAAAGTGCACAAACCCTAACTCGAGCCATCACCCTAGTTCCTCGAAGCTTACTTCGAGTCATCCACTCTCCTTCCCAATCCCATCTTCACTGATACACACATATCGCCATGCACATGCACCAGAGCTCCGGCCACCTTCGTCCAACGCTATGACCTTCCACACATCGGCGTCGATCTCCTCGAGCCTCACGACCACCCAGAACCCCCGAGCAACGGCGGACTTGCGATCGAGTTAACTGGCCACTCTTGGAACAAAACCGATCCTCACAAAACCACTCCGTGTTTCCACCTTCGATCATCAGAGGTTGTGCGATCGTGTTCGAAGCTTCAACGATGACTAATGCTTCGATTGGCACACATGCGACCGATTTCGGTTCTCTGATGAACTTGCAGCAATCGAATTTCCAGTTTAGAAAAAAAACGTGGGTTTAAACCTTAGATCGTCAAAATTAGATCACCGCGATGATCTATAAATTTGCCTTGCATTTTTCTCGAATTCAACTATCATCCAGCTATCCCCGGCCACAACTCCGAGGTCTAATTCCTCTTCGATCGCCATGGGTTGCCCCGAGGTCATTTTACGTTCAACTTGAAATTGCTCGATATTTCTCAACATAAAAATCCAGAATCTTGTACTAAAAATCATATTTCTTGAAGACGGACAAGATTATAAAATCAAATCCTAAATTTTAATCAATTGAATTTTAACAATTTTTATGTTCTATTGTATTTTGATTTTTTTCCAGCAAAACCATTTATTTTTAATATTTAAAAATATCTTTAGAATTAAATTTTAATAAATTGGTACACTTTTTGTTTCAAAAATTCATCCTATCAATAACTAAAACGGTGATTATAGAAATTTTGACAGGTTTTGTAAAAACCTGGAACCAGAAAACAGGGTTAAGTATCCCTGTATATCAACATGCACAGAGGATATAAACACATATACGTACATTTTTTATACATGCAACCAATTTTAACTTCCAGCATGATCTGAGACACTGATTTGAATTCCAGAGTTTCAATGTTTACTCACATGTAAAGTTTGAACAGAGAGCTTTCTGTCTAGGTTTTAAAAATTGAAAGTCTGGAAGCTATTTTTTTAAATTTGATCTTGAACCTTTTTATCTACAGCAAATTTATATAAACTTGATTAGTTTCCTGATAGATTTACTCGCTTAATTTCTCAACAACAAATTCTAATTCAATTTCTTGAAAAGATTTACTTACAGTTTCGGATTTTTTTATGAAAAAAGAGAAGAATTCTGGTCTGCAACTTGAAAACTAAGCTTTGAAAGTCTAGAGTTGCTCCTGATTCTGTTGTTACACCGGTCGACCGCTACTTTTTGACCGACTGACCCTATGGTCAACTGCATGAGTTATTAACTAGGAAAAGCTTTATATTTTAATTTATTTCATTTTCAAATTTTAAAACGTTTGTAATTTCTTCATACTAAATCCGATTTTAAAGTATTATATACGAAAATTGTCTAGAAAATTACTATGAATGTACTTGTGCAAGTTTGACAGCCAAATTTGGATATTTGTGAAAATTTTACTTTTTACCTTGTTATAATTAATTTAATTCTTTTATTAAATTTTACTGCTTAAATTTTGGGCATATTATCTCCCCCTTAAAAGGATTTCGTCCTCAACATCTTGAAGGATATAAAAATGTAACTCGTACGTGCAACAATCAATATCTACAGCCGTTTATTGATCCATCATCTATGTGCAATCATTGTCCTTAGTAAATTTCTAATGTAATATATGTATATGCAAGCATGAAATGCATGTGCACCTGTACTAGTGCAAAGAGTAGGCGGTCTCCTGATCCAATCGACCTCCTATCATGCAAGTGGTCATGGCATGTATCTAAATGTATGCAACATCCTAATTAAATATACTTGCATTTCTACATGCATGTGCAACCATTTAATCCATATGTAGCATCAATATGCATAATATGTAACAAGATAAAACAAATAGCAAGAGACAATGTGAGTATGTGTAATACCTAGAGAATATACTTCCCTAAATGTGTAAAAGAAACTATCTAACTAATACATTCACTAGCATCCATTATCCATAACATGTCCTAATGACATGCTCACAATCATTCCTACCATCCAATAGTCTATACTTGAAGGGATATAGAAAGTTAAGCCCCAATGCATAAGTAACCTACACTTATTCGATTTAAATCGAAAACGTACCAAAAAAGAGTTGTGGGTGGGTAGCTCAGGTCTTCTCCTTAGGATCTCATGTACTCTTTACTGGATTTTCTCCCTATTGTACCTTAACCAGTTTGATTTCTTTGTTGAGGACTTACTTTGTACCATGATTAAGAATACAAGTAGGTGCACAGTGAACAATTGACTCCCTCTCTACCTCCAGCTCCTCTAGCTGACTCAGCTCAACTACATTAGTTGAACCACGCAAGTACTTTTACAAGTGCGACACATGGAAAACATCATGTACTTCCAACAACTTTATAGGAAGCTCCACTCTATATGCCAACTTCCCTATCCTACCAGTAATTGTGAAAGTTCCTGCAAACCTCGGTGCTTGCTTCTTCGAACTACCAAACCTCATGACGTGCCTAAGTAGTGAGACCTTTACAAACACCATGTCACCTACTACGAACTCTAACTTTGTATGTCTCTTATTAGCATAAGACTTATGCTCATCTTTCATGGTTTTTATCTAATGTCTCCCTCACCATATTCGGTCTAAGAATAATCCTGTATGAAGTGTCCCACCCGACGATGATCTACAGGGTCTTTGGTATAGTGCCTCAAATGGTGTCATCCCAATGCTCGATTGATAATTGTTATTATACATGAACTCCACCAATGGAAAGTGATCCTCCCAAGAGCCCCCAAAGTCCAAGATGTACATTTGAAATAAGTCCTCTAATACCCGATTCACTCTCTTCACCTGTCAATCTGTCTATGAGCCATAAGCGGTGCACAAGCTCAATTCGGTGCCCAAAACCCCTATAGACTCCTATAGAAATCGCTAGTGAGAAGCGGACCTTAGCCGTTAACGATGCTAGTAAGAACTCCATGCAATCTAGCGACCTCCCTCGCGTATAGAGTCACCAAAAATGCCATCTTCCTCGTACTCTTGACTGGTATAAAATGAGCGCATTTGGTAAATAAATCGACTATGACCTAAATTCTCTTGTTTCCTCTCCTACTCTTTAGTAAACATCAACGAAGTCCATAGAAATGCTTCCCACTTCCACCGAGGAATATCCTAGGGTTGCGACAATCCTCCCGACTTGTGATGCTCCGCCTTTACCCTCGAGTAAGTCATATATTGAGCTACAAACTCGGCTACATGCTTTTTCATTTTTTGCCAATAGAAGACTCTCTTCATGTCGTGGTACATTTGATCTCCTCTGGAATGAATGGTCATCCTAAAACGATGAGACTCAACTAGTATCGCATCTATCAAATCCATACCGAGGGAAATACATAATCTATAATCTCTTTGTAAACATCCCTTTGAGTCAGTGACATAATGCCTCAAATGACTCGACTGCTTTCCTCTACCAAGCTTCTCAAAAATATCAAATATCTCCTTATCTTGCTTCTGACTGGACCAACCACATTCCATAAGTGCAGCACATCCAAAGCTGCTAATAATCCTAAGGTAATGTCTGATGATGGATGGTAATTAAATGTAGAAATGAACTACAAATACTTCCACTCTAAGAACAAAGGATTCAATACTACGTGACGTCTACTCGATGCGTCGGCCACCACATTTCCCTTGCTTGGAGCTATGCAGTTAATGCGCTCGGTAGATTCAAAGAGGCGGAGGTGTAAAACGTCATAGCGGGGATACAGCGAGGATATAGCTGGATATAGTGGATGGCTCTAAAAAAGCATATAAAACTCGTACTTAATGTTTTTACAAATATATAAATGGAAAATAAAAGAAAAGTTATCATTCAATTGAATTATAAATAATACATAAATAATTTTAAATAAAAACATGTGTGAATATACTTTAAATAAACGAAAAACTGTTATATAACATAATTGAATTTGGTTGAATATTGGAGTATTTTCATTTCTGAAAATATATCAAAAATTAAATCAAATAAATTAGTTTCATAATTTTATAATGTATGAATGTAACTTTTCAATTCATTTTATTAAAAAAGATATAGTGGGAATAGCAGAATATAACGGAAATAACGGGATATAGCGGAAATAGAGGAGATTAAAGCGGAAAGGCTATATTCTGGGGCTATATGGAAAAATCGTAGCGGTAGAAATCCGCTATGAGATATAGCGGGGTTGTAGCGGGGTAATAGCGGGGCATTAACTGCACAGGCTTGGAGTATATGAAATGCCAAAATCGTATAATGCCAAGAATCCCATCAACCTTTGCTACCTTGAATTCAAGTCCTTCTAGGAGAACAAATATTCACAAGACTTATGATCATCTCAAACCACACTTCCAAAAGATAATGCCTCCATGACTTGAGCATGGCTCACTACTTTTCCATCTTGCATCAAGATCGTTCCCAACCGCGTACCACACGCATTGATATAAACTGTGAATGTCATCATACCATCGGGCCATACCAAAGCAGATGCACTAGTCAATGGCTCCTTTAGATTAATAAAAGCATCCTCACATTTCACATCGCATGAGAAAATTAATTTTTTTTTCTTAGTGACGTAGGTCGAAGGGAAAGAGACTTCACAAAGTTCTTAATGAACTTCCAATAGTAGCCTATTAAACCGAGCAAACTCTTCACCTCCGTGGCATTCTACGGCAAATGCCATCCTGAACTGCAACAACTTTACTAGGATCGACCACCAACCCATTTTCCAATACAAGTGACCCAAAATGTGTAATTCCTATCGTGAAAAGTGATACTTAGAAAAGTTCTCCTTCAAATTATGCTTATGGGGTATATTGATCACTTCTTCTAGATGCAAGTTTTACTCCTCCTCACTCTTCGATTAGACCAAAATGTCATCCACAAATACCATGACGAACTTGCTAAGCAACCCTTTAAAAACTCGGCTCATCTGATAAATAAAGTAGGTGGGTGCATTGGTCGGTCCAAAGGACATGATGAACCACTTATAAACCCTTCAAGTGTACAAAAAACAGTCTTTTGGATACTGTCCTCAGCTACACAAAACTGGTAGAATCTGATAGCCAAATCTAGTTGTGAGAACACCTCCGCTCTAGCCAACTAATCAAAGAGATCCTCTATATGGGGAAAAGGATACCGATTCTTCTTTATCAGTTTATTTAGCTCCCTATAAATGCCGCAAAGCATTAGGGAACTATCTGCTTTGGTGGCAAAGTCGATTCTTCTCTCCACTATGAAATGCCCCTCCTAATAAAGCCCTTCTCCAACAACTCATTTATTTTCTTATTGAACTCACGTCTCTCCTTTAAAGAAATATGCCTTAAAGGTAAGGCAATAGGTCCGGTGTTCTCTACAAGGTAAATTTGAAACTCGCTCTCTTAATGGGGTGGGAGACCGATAACCTCGAAAAAGATATCTGGATAATCTCTAATTACATGCACTCAATCCAACTCGTCATGTGATAGATCTAATAAATATAGGAAGCTTAACATAAATGATCCTCGGGGATCGCAATAAACTACCAAGCTACATCCACTACATGTCCCCAACCTAACAACCTTCCTATCACAATCTAGGATAGCCCTATTCGTAATCATGCAATCCATCCCCAATATCAACCCAAACCCTAAAAATCCTAAGAAAAAAGCATCGCAGTCGAACTTGACCCCCGATATGAGTAATTTCAAACTCCTGTATACCATGGACAACTAAGTCGATCCTCCTATAGGGTTTGACGAAACTATAGCGTCTGTAACTATGCTAGTTTGTAAGTGTAACTTATCCATGAGTCTACTTGAAATGAAAGAGTGTGATGCCTCCATGTCAAATAAAGTGTGAATGGATAAACCAGATAAAGACAACAAACCATTAATCACAACCTTCCTCCCTTTATCTGCAACTTGTTGCGCACTCAAGCTAGGTACTATGTCTAGTGCATAAGCTGGGACCACTTGAGTAGAGGTCTTCTGAGGTGTTGGACACTCCTGCTTCATGTGCCCGAAATGATTGCGATTGTAACACTTAACCTTCGAACCATCTATCTTGCACTCCTTCGTGAAATATTTCTTCTTGCCACACTTCTTACAATACTATCATGCTTTTTTATCTTTCCATTGGGTCTAAATCCTCCCTTGAGCCGATTCTGCTGCCGCGCTTTTTCTCCAGTCTTCTCGGGTTCTTCCTTTGCTTTCTCTTTGTTGATGGTATTCGGCAAGGCCATCTCTACCAGACCCTCGTATGTAGCACCCATGGGAATATGATTTAGAGCTAAACCTTGAAGGGTTGGTTTAGTCCTTTAAAAAACTTCAAAGCCTTTTTATGTGGGAAATTGATGAACTTCATCCCTAACCTAGCCAACGCATTGAATTGATTGACATAGTCCTTTGCTGACATACCTATTCACTTCAAACGAATAAACTTCTCCAACTACACTCTCTCTTCAACTTTAATAGAAACTTCATCTCAAGCATTTTCAAAACTCCACCCAAATGATCTCTCCTCCATCAGTGACTATCTCAACACCAACCCGCTAACTTAGGGCTTTCCCTTATAACTACCAAGTAGTAGCTGCCGCCTCACCTCATCAGTAAGACTCATCAACCCAAAAATCATCTCATAAGTATGTATCCATGCCCATGAACCTACATATAACTCAGTCCCCACGTACTGCTTTCCTCCAAGGCTCATAAAATTCTTACATAAATTAGAAAAATAAACGCCAGGTGAGTGGGTAGGAACTGCGCATATCGCTCTCCTCATGGGTCCTATAATGGAGTTAAGCTTTGCTTGTCCCCTCGTTTGAAGATACCAGTAGAACCAAATCAAGTCCTTCATGCCCAGAATCTTAGATGCATTGCCTGAGCCCGAACTAATTGGAAATCTCATCTTCTATCTATAAAATTTAAGGATTTGTTAGCAACTTTGTGCATATAGTATAGGAAAGAATGAAGATGACAACATTTACGTCAAATTTATATCATAAAATCTCTGAAAAGATTTATATATATATATATATATTGATATATATTGTGTGTGTGTGTGTGTGTATGTATATGTATATATTTATATATGTATGTATATGCTTTAGAAATCAATTTTTGAAAATTTTTGGAAGACATTTTGAAAAACCATTTTTTTCCAAAAACTTTTCAAGCACGTTGTCTCATTATGCCCCTATCCCTAAGGAATTCTTAACCTTGGCTCCGATACCAAATGTGGCAACGCGCACCCTTCGACACACTACACCAAAGCATAGGATGAATTTTGGAATCACGTTAGTGCTAAAAGTATGAGCTATCGGTGTTTTGCAACATTATAAAGACTAAGAATAAAAAGATATGATCTAAGATATACTACACTTTTTGAAATCACAAGCAAAATATAAATATATAAAATAACCATCGTTGAAAATATATCAAAACATAATCCTAAAAAAAAGCGTGTAGTCAAATACAGAGTACAATAGAAATAGAACCCGTAGTTTGATAAAATATTAAGTACTAATTAGATAGACAGCTACATATTGAGTAAATAAAAGGATAAGCGACGACCATGACGAGCTCTTCTATCCACCTATTGAAATCGGGCGAATCACCTACTGCCCTATCCTCCGGTGGTGGTGAAAAGAAAGGAAAAAGGTGGGTCAAACAAAATTTTGGTGAGTTACATGTTTAATATATGGTGATCATGTGCAATTGACTTTAATTCTACTCATGTGACCTAGGGTGCTCTACAAGTGTCTATGTATTCCTAGGGTCTTTCAGTTAAGGATTTTTGTTTAACACACCTATACTAATTACTTGTGTGAGATCCTACAAGGACCGAATTAATGATCGAACCTCAATAACTAACGATCGGCTACAACTACTAGAGAAATTCAACATAGGGTCATCCTATAACTTTCTCGTATGGGATTACATCTCATGTTACGACTACACATAACTATCTTGCACAGGTTTCCCTAGAATTTCCAAGTAGGAATAATTTTCCCACAATTACGACTGCACGCACCCAAACTACGCATTAGAGAGGGAACCCACAATGATGACTCGCCAGTGTATCTCATCATCTGCATCTGTGTCTACCTTTCAATGGTAGTTTACGCCTCTTATTTGCCACATCAGGATCCATAAACATCACGATATCACATCGCGTTAGTATGCATGCATACCTAGGAACTCCCATTCTGCCAGTCCTGCACACTTCATCAGGCATCAGTCAGTACTGCACGTTCATCGTAGAACCTTCCATGAGTGCCATTTGCGATAGAATTGCCCCCAGTCGATAATCGACACTCGTTGAGTAAAGAACATTTACCTAACCCCGTAGTGTCCTAATCATTTCATAGGGAATTAGAGTTCCTACTATTTCTAACACCTATATATATATATATATATATAAACAGGTAGCTATAATTTAAAACTTGGGCCTTAGGCCGAGGCTCAACTTGTGCTTCAAAACACCTACCAATCGACCAATATACCCTATTGGTGGACTGCTCAGATTGAGCGATCGACCAATTGCTGTGTAAATTGTAGGATTTTGATTGTTTTCATTACCAATTTAATTAGCTGTTTAACTAATGATTAACGTAAATCGTATTAACATCAGTAAAATCATTGAAATATCATATTTTTTTAGCTTTAACAGCTTTAGTTCCAACTCCTAATCAATTTGAATTTATTTAGTTAGTTTTACTTAAGTTTGATCCAGTAATCAAGTCACATAGAAAAATAATAGGGATTTTTTTGTTTTAAAAAGAATTTTAATCCAGGTAATCCCTATTTAACATTTTTGCATCAATTTAATTTATTATCAAATTCACTGATATAAATAATTATAATTTACAATTTAACCGCTAACATCCTAGATCAAATGTTAAACTAAAATTGACTGCAATTAATTATCTTATTAAAAATGTTTCCACTCACCTTGGATCCAAGCTCTGACCATATTCTCTATTTGGAATTCGATACCTAGTAGCTTGCCCCTTCCTTGATCTGATCATCTTGTATTTGATTTGTATTATTTCTATCTTATTTTTAAGGAGTTTTATAAGTGGTGGAGAAGAGATTTTGATAGATTTTCACTATACTGATAATTTTCTAATAGATTGGGGTTGTTTTTGGTTAGTATAAAGCACCGATTATCCCTTATAAAATATTTGTCTTCATCCTATATGCTCATTATTTACTTTGGGCATAAGTAAAATATTTGATTCAATCATAATCATTCGTTGCCTCAATTTTTTTTGATGATTTTCAACGTCAACTGATGAACAGCTAATAATGACCGATCGACCGATATCTATCGATCAGCGGACCCTAGGGGTCTACCATTAGAGTTATTTACTTGGGTCAAGTTTATATTTTAATTTATTTCATTTTCAAATTTTAAAACATTCGTAACTTCTCCAACTGACTCCAATTTCAAAGTGTTATCTATGAAAATTATCAAGAAAATCGCTTGAATGCAATGGTGCAAGTTTCATAGCAAAATTCAAACATTGATGAAAATTTTATTCTTTCCCTTGTTATATTTAATTTAATTCTTTTATTTAATTTCCCGCTTAAATTTTCTGGGTGTTATGAATGTCCATCATTTATTTTATCTCAAAGACAAACACATCTCATAATTTTCTACTACATAAGTTCTGTGTACTTCATATCATCACTTATTATAATGCATAACTTATTTCATTATTCTTCACTTCTAATAAATTCATTCATGTCAACAAATTGATAATGTTTCAAATCCTTTTGGAATACATTTCATTTTGAATTGTATTGTCAAGTATATACACACATAGCAAACATGGATATGTTTAACATTAAAATAGTAAATAAGTCTGAAATATATCATGTCTTTACGATGATGGTATCCTTTCTCCCTTTTGATGAACCTTTTCATAACCAATACATGTCATAATTTTTCAGTTCTAAAAAATTAGTCAAATACAAAATCTTGGTATGTTTTTTATATCTTTTCAACTATAAAACTTTCTTTTGAATTACCTAGAGGACCAAGTTTTGCTTGTATACTCTAGGGTAGCATATGCCAGGCAAACACATACTTTAGGTACATATTGCAGGGTTACCAGTTTCGAGGTTCGAACTCGTGACCTCTAGTCTCATAATCTGAACCATCAACCAACTGTGCCAATCTTATTGTCCTTAATATAGAACTTTATATACAAATACATTATTAACTTTAATAGTAAAACCAATAACAATTATTACCCAAAATAAACTTATGATAACTTTGATATTCTAACAACATCATAAGCTTTACTTCTAAAAGTCAATATATTTGTGCTTTTAGTATAATGTAAGAATAGATCCGACTCTGTAAACCAATAGTCATAAAGCTCATCTCCTAGTTCCAAAACTACATCATAATTTGACATTTAAATTTACTTTTCATTCCAATATGTAATAAACCATCAAATGTTTATAATTTGCTTCCATATATAAATCATATATAAATTTTATGATTTAATGCTCATAAAATTCTTAATATAAACTTTTAAAGCAAATCAGTATTTTTATCATATATAAATTTAGTGAAATCTCCAAATTAGTATTTACAGTTCATACACTTATAATTTTTTACTCACTTTCATGTTTGTAAGTAAGCCAAACTTCCATGATAACTTCATTTAAAAAATTAAATGGATATTATTTTATTTTTAACTTTTAAAATATTTAGAATACTTCATATAGATTATTATGCAGATCTTTTATTGTGGAAATTATATATTATTATGAAAGAAAACAACAAATGGTCAAGCACAAAAAAGGTCAATTGTTAAATTGATAATATTATATTTACAAGCTTTTATGATCTATAAATATGATTTTAATTCTTTTAGAAATATACAAGCTATATTTCATTAGTCCTAAATATTATAACATAAGACTACATAATATAATGATTTCAATATGAAATTTAACATGGAAAATAATGTTTTTTATATTATCCTCTTCTTTTGTTGCATTATGAAAGAATAAGGATTATTCATTAGAATAGACATATTTTCTTCAATATTTGGTTATATTGAACAAATATGAACAATGATTATGTCATTCATTTAAATTGCTAAAAGATTTGTAAATAAATCAAGCACATCATTCTAAATAAAAGTATTAATGTGCATGACAATGACTACATCAAACTTCTTTGGCAAGTATACTTGTACACCAATTTCAAGAACCAATTTTTATTCCAATTACCAATTGTTTAATCACCGATTAGTAGTAAGTTACATATGTAGTCGGTAATTTTTCATATGCTAATCTTTATGTAATTTAGTTCATCCATGCACGTATATATTTTCATCACCCCATAAGAGTTTTATTATCCCATAACTGTGAAGATTTTATTTCATAATTTTTCACTAAATTCTTACATTTTAAATTAATGGCCTATGCTGAAATTTATAAAACCTACTATCCAACATCTATATAAATCAAAAATCTTCAATTCAAATTAATATAACTTCACAAAACATACTTATGTCTAGTCAAAATATATAATAAAGCAATTTTTTATAAATTATATAACTTTATATAAACAAATGAAGATAACTGTCAAGAAGTATCGTTTCATTCGTTGTATTTGGAAACTTATCTTTACTTTACCAATCAAGATTTAATGACCATTAAATATAATTTATTCATGGTTAATAATAAAATATAGTGCATCCATTTGAAAATTTTACCGTGTGACGAGCCAAAATTCAACCACTTCAAAATATAATATTTAAAGTGATTTTAAATATAAAATATAAAAGATTTTATGATTCAATTAATATTAGATAGGATTTAGAAATAGAAATATACATAAAAATAGTAACATTTTCTTATATCGACAAAAGTGACAAAATCTTGATTTTAGAAAAGTAAGTTTAAATGGTTTAATAAATTATTTTAATTTATTTATGAGTGTTTATACTTTTAAATGTCACTATACAAATTTATATTCAAATTTGGTTTACATAGATAAATAGTTTAAATAAAACATCAAAATACGAACACAAATTATTTTTTCAAAATCAACATTTTGTCGATTTAAAGTTGTTGCAACATTGGTTGTAACAACCTTGTATTTTGTGATTATTTTAATTGTATATTTTAATTATTTTAAATTGAATTTCCCGATTTAAAAACTTTATTTTATTTACTAAAATGAATAATTTTTGCTATTTTAAATATAAATTTTGATTTTGATGTAAATTATAATTCCAAAAATAAATAAATAGAATATTTTTCAGAAATGTGAATTTTGGTCAATATGGTCAAACTTTGACTTTTAATTTGAAAATTTAAAATTTGAAAATTTAAAATTTGAAATTTTGAAATTTATTTTTCTTTTATGAAAGTAAATAAAATTTTAAGTATACTGCTTTTCGTTTCGTTGGAATCCGATTAATATTGTGAAAGTTATGCTTTTTAAACCATTGTATGTAAATTGCTTTATTTAACAAAATTGTGTATTTTAATTTATATAAATAATATTTTGTTTGTCATGTCATGTCATGTTCTAATTTATGTTTACATGTGTAACATGACATGTTATGTATATATATTTTATTTTTAAAAACATTTTTAAAGTGCAGTTGAAATTTTCCAATGTTAGTAGTATTTTGGTGACAATTTTAATTCTAGTTTCAATTAAATAAAGTATTTTCTTTATTTATTTTCTATTTTCCTAAAACTATTTACTTATTTTCATTTATACTTTATTTTGTTTCCATTTTTTTATCTACTTAATTTTTATTTGTTCATATTGGATTTAAAAGAATTGGAAATTCAAAGAGACGAAGCTTTTAAAACGTGTGACTTTTCATTATCATTGTCTCTTCATTGCCTTGGCCTTTCAGTTTCTCTTGGTATAGCGGTGTATTCCCATTACCTTTCACATGAAAAAACCATCTCGTTCTCTTCATTCTCATGGCATTTCATTTCTGAAAAAAATTGTAAGTTATGGCTTCCATATTTCTACTTTTCTTCCTCATTTTTTGCTTTGATTTTTGCCTTGCTCTTCTCTAGTTTGCTCGGCCACACACCACCTTCACCTCCACCGACCACCACCATCATCTCCTCCTCATCATCCACAGCCTACAACCTCCCTTTCCTTTGACCAGACCAGGCCGTGACCACCAAGTGAGCAAGCCACACAAAAACTTTGCAAAAACTCCAAACAATGCCTAACCAAGCCATGTATTCCCATCACTTTCATATTTAGCCTTGGCCACCACCTATAACACCACCACCACTTGCTACCATGACCTCTAGTCATCTCCATCAGCCTCTTACCTGACCGGTAGTGGCATGGCCGATCCCAAATGTTGGCATAGGCCGAGCCTGTGTTGCACCAAAACCTTCCATCCCTTGACCCCTTGCATACTTTTGCCTCTCCACGCCTTTTCCTTCCATTTTCATGTCATAGCCATGTCTCATGACTCATGGCCAAGTATACATGACCTAGTTCGAGCCTAGGTGTGGTTAGATCAAGCCCATTTACATTTTGGCCAAGCTTATGTTGTCTTGTACAAGTCTTTTGCTCCTAAGGTTTGGTTTTCTCTCTTCTTTTGTAATTGTTTTGCAAACAAAAGTTGTTAACTTTATTTTTATGTAAATATTTATATTTGTGCTTATGTATGTTATATTTGTGTTGTTTACAAGGTTTTCCATCCATTCAAATCTAATCGTTCTTGTCGTGCTTTTGCAATCGTTCTTGAATGTTGTTTTGGGTCTCTAGCTTTGATAAAGGTGAGTCCTTCTCACTCTGACATTATTACTTATGAAATGGTAAATGGATGACAAGTGATTAGTAAATAAAATGTTTATGCAAGTTAATGATGATTATATGATATGTATTTCATGTTATTACCATGTTAACTTTGTTAATTATCACCTGACATATGATATATGCCAGTATATTGTGACATTGACATGTAGTATAACTATATATATTGTTTATGCATATGTTCACACTGCAAGTTACCTGTTAGAATAGAATCACTATGGGTTGAAATGATACATTCCCGAATGGACAACAGAATAGGGAAAAATCATTATGAGCTGAAATGAAAGGCTAAAGTGATTTTTATTGTATTTTATTTGACTTGGGATTGCGGGTTTGAAATGATAGAACCCGGTTATTCTTTTTAAATTGCGGATTGAAATGATACATATCCGTATCACTTGACCTAGGATAGAAAATTATATACAGACCCCGTGGTATATATTAATTTTTTTATATAAATATGTATTTTAAAGTATGAAATTATGATTTAAATTTTTTCCTACATTTTAAGAAAGCTAAATATTTGAATTAAATTTAAGTATGTAAATTTGAAGTGAATGTGATTTTTGACTTCAATATTTATTTTTAAAAATTTTAAGTAAATAATGGAAATTAATTTAAAGTTTTGAAAAGATATTTGAAGTAAAATGTTAAAGTTTTGTTAAATTAATAAGTTAAGAAAACAGTGAAATTTTGACTTAACAAATGAATTGTGTTTTAAATTGGATATTTAATTATAAAATTTTATTGTGATAAATCATATGTTAAATTGATTTAAATGTGAAGTTTTGAAGCCTAAAAATATGATTTATAAGTTTAAAATTTGCTAAAATTGAAGTTTTATTGTTTCTGAAAAGTTATAATAAAATCTTGAATTTTATTGGTAACATTTCCAAAAATAATGTGGTTTTATGATGGCATTTGTTAAGTGCTATCATTTCTGAAATTTAACTAAGTTCTGACATAACTAAATATCTATTATGGCATTTATAAATGCTGTTGTTTCTGAACTGAACTATTTTGAAAATTAAATACCTATTGTAGCACATTGTAAATGCTGTCGTTGCTAAAATTTGACAATGTTTTTGAAATGTTATAGATTTTAACACTGTTTGAGTAATATTTTAAAGTGATAATGATTTAAATTTCGGAATTGTTAAATTGTGAAATTTAAGGAGTTTGAATATATTTTAATATTTAAATTTGAATTTTTAAGTAATTTAAATTGAATTTGAATTTAAATAGTGGTTACTTTGTTATGTGTTAAATGGAATGAAATGAAATGAGATAAATAAATTTTAAATGGAATTTTGAAATGTGTTTTGTAATGATATTTGGAATAATAAATGAATGATATATGTGATTTTAAAATGATATTTAATTTTAATATTTGAATTAAAGAATTATAATGAATTGATAAAGGATTTGAAAGGAAATGATTTTGAAATGGTTTTAGTTTCAAAGTTTAACTATTTTGATTTGAATATAGTTTTGAAATAAAAATGGTTTTTATTTCGAAGTATAAACTATTTTGAAAGGAATATAGTTTGGAAATGAAATGATTTGATTTTGAAGTATGAACTATTTTTGAAACGACCATGGCGTTATAATAACGATTGGTTGTTAAAGAAACCGGGATCGGAAGTTGTCATACTCTCTGCCAACTCCGAAAACCACTTTAGCAACCGTGTACGCAGTGGAGATTCCAGAGTGAAGTAGGATGGTGGCGACGTCCTTTGTGGTATATACGTGGACCCGACTCCCGTGAGTTGGCATATGGTGGCTAAAATAGAAGCGATCTCGGGCCAAGGAGGTAGCCCCTCTTATCAGACACATCCCTTCGATATTATACTCTGACTTTTGAATTGATTCGATGGCCACTTTTGATTTTTGATTTGAGGTGTGGCTCGAGGTGGGCGGTAGTAGCTGCTACGCGTTACCACCGGCCCATGTGCTTAATTGGTATATCTACCCTGGCATTGCTTTGTGTGTCGTGTCACCTACCCTAACGCGCCTTGTACGAGTTTGGTTTTCTCCCATAGCCCATGGAGTATTTAGGGTAGTTTCCCGATCTGGAGATGCGCTGATACTGGATGGACTACTGGGACTATTACGTGTTAAGATGGAAAATGTAAAGCCTTAACGCTATTTAAAAGTAATTTTATTTTACTATAGACATTATTATAATAGCGAATATTACTACATAGTAAATAGTTTAACGGATCCATAAAGTATGGGCAATCCCAAGCATTCTTTAAGTTACCGATGCATTTCGTTACTGTTCACTTGAGTTGATTTACAGTTCATAAGTATGTATGTGCCCACTCGAGTGTTTTGTGTTTTGCTTTACGCTCGGGTCAGACTGAGTGATTCAGCATTCAAGACTCACCTTCGCAGTTGGAGCTTTGCTTGAAGATCCAGCCATCTATTTTGCTTTCATTATCTAGTGATTCCAGTGATGTATTCTGATTTGTACCTGATTTATCTTGTTACTCTTCTGTTGTATCTTGTTTAACTCTGATGTATCTTATATATATAGTAGCTTCATGAACTACTATCTCTTTTACTTCCGCTGCATTATTATTTACTCTATGTATGCGATTATGTGATTATTTATTTACTGTATACGATGAGATTGCGAAATTTTATTTACAACGCGGTATTTTGAGCAATTCAAGTCTGACATGTGCGGATGCGAGTGGTTAAATATATCGGGTCGTTACAGTTGGTATCAGAGCTTTGGCTCTAGGCAAACTTAGCATATATAGTAAATTATTTACAGAATCTCTTTCATTAGAGTTTGAATCTCTTCCTCTTCGATTCGAATTTCCTTTTAATTTTGGAACATTTCATGCGGTTCCAAAATCCATTCATGTCCCTCACTACTTGTCTTCTTTTTATTCTGGAGTATCCCATAACTTCGCTTCGAATGATCTTTATAATGAGTCAGCGGTCTCGCCAATCCCAAATTGATTTGTAAAGGAGTGAAACTCCTTTACAATAGTATCGATTCATCAAAGATTTTATATCCTCAGTTTAGATGCTAGTATCTCTTATTATCCCAAATTCTATCTCTTGAGATCGAATATAGATTTACCCCAGAAAATCCACATCGATCTTATTCTTTTGGTCACAGCTGACCGGTTAGAGTTGCCTGCGATTTATTTAAGCTTATCCATCTCCCTATTTTGTTATTTAATCATCTTGTCTTTTGTTTCCAACCTATCTTCAAAACATTTTTGAATTGTACTTGTAAATCTATATTTTATGTGTTGTTTGAGTTGTTGATGTTGATTTGGGTTTTCGATCGATTCGTCTGATCAACGCTATCGATAAGATTTCCAAAACACTCGAACAAAGAAAACTGACACAATATGGTTTTTCAAATTTAGTAATGAAATAAATTTTGTAACTATATTATAAATTTTTCTAGATTTTTATTAAATTAGTTGTTAAGAAATAATATTTGATTTCATATATCATTATCCCTAGTTTCATATATAAATAATTGAACTTTAAAACATGGTTATAAATTTATTTTGAAATTTAAAATAAATTTAAACAAGAATTTGAGAATTTAATTTTCGATGGTTTCAAACCTTGTATTTAAAGTTTTAAAAGGATATACTATTTAAAGTATTTTCGAGTAGAAATTTTTTTCCAAAATTTTTTTAAAAGTTTAAAATTAGTGCTTTTCTCTTTGTTGTTGGAAAATAACTTCGGTGATGACTACATCATCATCGACATTCATTTTCGAGTTTCGAAGTAAAGAGATAGTTTTGTAGTCTTGCTGCAGTTTTGTTTTGGGGAATTTAATTGATTTGAGTTTTTAAATAAGACTGGATTTATAACATACGCTGATATATGATTTAAATTTGAATGGATATATATATGGTATATGTGCATTTATTTATCTCTATATAGTTTGGAATTTATCGGAAATTTAATTCCTAAATTTTATCTTGAAGGATAATTTAAAGTATAATTTTAAGATTTGGATAAATATTTAAGCTTGAAATGATTAAATTAGAAAGTTTTAATTGTATAATACACAATTTCATTCCAATATAACTTACCTAAATTATACAGAAGTTGAATATGTAATTGGATAATATACAATACAAAAAGGATTTTATAAATAAAATTTGAATGGTTATCATAAATGTTATACATTTAAATTTTAGTTATAAAAAGATTAACAGAGGTAAATAGAGAAAAAGGGTAATGGAATAATTTACAATATAAAATGATGTTAAAGGAACTAAGAATAAACTAAAGCAATTATAATAGGTGTAAATATATTTAACATAGGTGAGAAAATATATTAAGAAGAATAAATTTAATTTTAATTAGGAATAAAGAAGAATTAAATTTATTAAGTACGTTATGAGTATAATAAATGATTTTTTTTCAAATCCACGATTTCAGAGATTGTTTATTTAAGATAATTGGATGATAAGATAATCAAATAAGAGATGGTTAGGATTTATTTATGTAAAATTAATTTTCAATTTAAGTTGAAATTTTCATGGTTTCAAATTTATTATCTTTTTTTTTTTTCAAACTATATTTTGGTTGTCCTTATTTCCCTTATCTTGCTACAGAATGGGGAAACTACTGCTTATTCCAGTCTGTTTGGAACCCTTTCTATAATCTTTGGTACTCATTTTGAATTTGAGCGCTATTGGCCATCCACAGACCGTCGGTCAAGCGAAAAGGGAGAATCAGATTCTAAAGGATTTTTTTGTGCTTGTGTTCTTAATTCTGAGGATCTTGGGAAGAACATCTCCACCTTGTTAAAATTACCTATAATAACAGTTATCGGGTATAATTTCAATCTTCTTGTCATCTTATCTTAATCCTATTTCGTTCCATCTTTTTTTGTGTTTTCCTGTACCTCATTCATTTTCGGAGACGAAAAGTTTTGGAGTGGGGGAGAGTGTAACAACCCTGTATTTTGTGATTATTTTAATTGTATACTTTAATTATTTTAAATTGAATTTCTTGATTTAAAAATTTTATTTTATTTATGAAAATGAATAATTTTTGTTATTTTAAATATAAATTTTGATTTTGATGTAAATTATAATTCCAAAAATAAATAAATAGAATATTTTTCAAAAATGTGAATTTTGGTCAATACGGTCAAACTTTGACTTTTAATTTAAAATTTGAAATTTTGAAATTTGTTTTTCTTTTATGAAAGTAAATAAAATTTTAAGTATACTGCAGTTCGTTTCGTTGGAATCCGATTAGTATTGTGAAAGTTATGCTTTTTAAACCATTGTATGTAAATTGTTTTATTTAACAAAATTGTTTATTTTAATTTATATAAATAATATTTTGTTTGTCATGTCATGTTCTAATTTATGTTTACATGTGTAACATGACATGTTATGTATACATATTTTATTTTTAAAAACATTTTTAAAGTGCAGTTGAAATTTTCCAGTGTTAGTAGTATTTTGGTGACAATTTTAATTCTAGTTTCAATTAAATAAAGTATTTTCTTTATTTATTTTCTATTTTCCTAAAACTATTTATTTATTTTCATTTATACTTTATTTCGTTTCCATTTTTTATCTACTTAATTTTTATTTGTTCAGATTAGATTTAAAAGAATTGGAAATTCAAAGAGACGAAGCTTTTAAAACGTGTGACTTTTCATTATCATTGTCTCTTCATTGCCTTGGCCTTTCAGTTTCTCTTGGTATAGCGGTGTATTCCCATTACCTTTCACATGAAAAAATCATCTCACTCTCTTCATTCTCATGGAATTTCATTTCTGAAAAAAATTGTAAGTTATGGCTTCCATATTTCTACTTTTCTTTCTCATTTTTTGCTTGATTTTTGCCTTGCTCTTCTCTAGTTTGCTCGACCACACAGCACCTTCACCTCCACCAACCACCACCATCATCTCCCCCTCATCATCCACGGCCTACAACCTCCCCTTTCTTTGACCAGACCAGGCTGTGACCACCAAGTGAGCAAGCAACACAAAAACTTTGCAAAAACTCCAAACAATGCCTAGCCAAGCCATGTATTCCCATCACTTTCATGTTTAGCCTTAGCCACCACCTCTAACACCACCACCACTTACTGCCACGACCTCTAGTCATCTCTATCAGCCTCTTACCTGACCTGTAGTTGCATGGCCGAGCCCAAATGTTGGCATAGGCCGAGCTTATGTTGCACCAAAACCTTCCATCCCTTGACCCCTTGCATACTTTTGCCTCTCCATGCCTTTTCCTTCCATTTTCATGTCCATAGCCATGTCTCATGACTCATGGCCGAGCATACATGACCTAATCTGAGCCTAGGTGTGGTTAGATCAAGCCCATTAGCATTTTGGCCAAGCTTATGTTGTCTTGTACAAGTCTTTTGCTCCAAAGGTTTGGTTATCTCTCTTCTTTTGCAATTGTTTTGCAAACAAAAGTTGTTAGCTTTATTTGTATGTCAATATTTATATTTTTGCTTATGTATGTTATATTTTGTGTTGTTTACAAGGCTCTCCATCCATTCAAATCTAATCGTGCTTGTCGTGCTTTTGCAATCGTTCTTGAGTGTTGTTTTGGGTCTTTGTCTTTGATAAAGGTGAGTCCTTCTCACTCTGACATTATTACTTATGAAATGGTAAATAGATGACAAGTGATTAGTAAATAAAATGTTTATGCAAGTTAATGATGATTATATGATATGTATTTCATGTTATTACCATGTTAACTTTGTTAATTATCACCTGACATATGATATATGATAGTATATGGTGACATTGACATGTAGTATAATTGTTCATATTGTTTATGCATATGTTCACACTGCAAGTTCCCTGTTAGAATAGAATCATTATGAGTTGAAATGATACGCTCTCGAACGGACATTAGAATAGATAAAAATCATTATAAGCTGAAATGATAGGCTCAAGTGATTTTTATTGTATTTTATTTGACTTGGGATTGCGGGTTTGAAATGATAAAACCCGGGTTATTCTTTTTAAATTGCGGATTGAAATGATACATATCTATATCACTTGACCTAGAATAGAAAATTATATATGGACCCCATGGTATATTTTAAAAAATTTATGTAAATACGTATTTTAAAGTATGAAATTATGATTTAAATATTTTCATATATTTTAAGAAAGTTAAATATTTGAATTAAAGCATGTAAATTTGAAGTGAATGTGACTTTTGACTTTAAATTTTATTTTCAAAACTGTAAGTAAATAATAAAAATTAAATTTAAAGTTTTGAAAAGATATCTGAAGAAAAATATTAAAGTTTTGTTAAATTAATAAGTTAAGAAAATAGCGAAATTTTGACTTAACAAATGAATTGAGTTTTAAATTGGATATTTAATTGTAAAATTTTGTTGTGATAAATCATATGTTAAATTGATTTAAATGTGAAGTTTTGAAGCCTAAAAATATGATTTATCAGTTTAAAATTTGCTAAAATTGAGGTTTTATTGTTTTTGAAAAGTTATAATAAAATCTGGAATTTTATTGATAACATTTCCAAAAATGCCGTGATTTTACGATGGTATTTGTTAAGTGCTATCATTTCTGAAATTTAACTAAGTTCTGACATAACTAAATATCTATTACGACATTTGTAAATGTTGTTTTTTCTGAACTGAACTATTTTGGAAATTAAATACCTATTGTAGCACTTTATAAATGCCGTCGTTGCTAAAATTTGACAATGTTTTGAAATGTTATAGATTTTAACACTTTTTGAGTTATATATTAATGTGATAATGATTTAACTTTTGGAATTGATAAATTGTGAAATTTAAGGAGTTTGATTATATTTTAATATTTAAATTTGAATTTTGAAGGAATTTAAATTATATTTGAATTTAAATAATGGTTACTTTGTTATGTGTTAAATTGGAATGAAATGAGATAAATGAAGTTTTGAATGGAATTTTGAAATGTGCTTTGTAATAATATTTGGAATAATAAATAAATGACATATTTGATTTTAAAACGATATTTAATTTGAATATTTGAATTAAAGAATGATGATGAATTGATAAAGGATTTGAAAGGAAATGATTTTGAAATGGTTTTGTTTTGAAGTATAAACTATTTTGATTTGAATATAGTTTTGAAATAAAAATGGTTTTGGTTTCGAAGTATAAACTATTTTGAAAGGAATATAGTTGGAAATGAAATGATTTGATTTTGAAGTACGAGCTATTTCTGAAACGACCACGGCGTCATAATAACGATTGGTTGTTAAAGAGACCAGGATCGGAAGTTGTCATACTCTCTGCCAACTCTGAGAACCACTTTAACAACCATGTACGTGGTGGAGATTCCAAAATGAAGTAGGATGGTGGCGACGTACTTTGAGGTATATACGTGGACCTGACTCCCGTGAGTTGGCATAAGGTGGCTAAAACAGGAGCGATCTCGGGCCAAGGAGGTAGCCCCTCTTATCGGACACATCCCTTCGATATTGTACTCTGACTTTTGGATTGATTCGGTGGCCACTTTTGATTTTTGATTTGGGGTGTGGCTCGAGGTGGTCGGTAGTAGCTGCTACGAGTTACCACCAGCCCATGTGCGTAATTGGTACATCTACACTGGCATTGCCTTGTGTGCCGTGTCACCTACCTTATCGTGCCTTGTACGAGTTTGGTTTTCTCCTGTAGCCCATGGAGTATTTAGGGTAGTCTCTTGATCTGGAGATACGCTGATACTAGATGGACTACTGGGACTATTATGTGTTAAGGTGGAAAATGTAAAGCCTTAACGCTATTTTAAAGTAAGTTTATTTTACTATAGACGTTATTATAATAGCGAATGTTACTACATAGTAAATAGTTTAACGGATCCTTAAAGGATTGGCGATCTCACACATCCTTTAAGTTACTGATGCATTTTGTTACTGTTCACTTGAGTTTATTTACAGTTCATAATTATGTATGTCCTGACTCGAGTGTTTTGTGTTTTGCTTTACGCTCGAGTCAGACTGAGTGATTCAGCATTCAAGACTCACCTTCGGAGTTGGAGCTTTGCTTGAAGATCCAGCCATCTATTTTTCTTTTAGTATCCAGTGATTCGAGTGATGTATTCTGATTTATACCCGATGTATCTTGTTACTCTTTTGTTGTATCTTGTTTAACTCTGATGTATCTTATCTTAAATATATAGTAGCTTCATGAACTACTATCTCTTTTACTTCCACTGCATTATTATTTACTCTGTGTCTGTGATCATGTGATTATTTATTTACTGTATATGATGAGATTGCCAAATTTTATTTACAACACGGTATTTTGAGAAATTCAAGTACTACATGTGCAGATGCGAGTGGTTGAAAATATCGGGTCGTTACATTGTTGCACCTTTATGTATGCAATTTAATAAATATGTTAACATGTAAAGACGGTTAACAATTAACTAAACAAGGTTAATTTTAATAATCACACTTAGAAAATTCTAGAAAGTAATTAGCAAAAGTAAACTAAAAAAGACAAAACACATGTCACATCAAATGTGACATGAAGTAAAGAAAAGTGACATAAAGTAAAGTAATCATTCTAATTCTTTACTTAACTCTAAAGCATTTGAATTTTAAAATTTTGATGTGACGTAGATGGTAAGTTTTGAATTAAGTTTACTTAATTCTTAAAGAATGTTATTTAAGTAAAAGCATAAATCTATATTTTATTCTCAAATATTTTCTATAAATACATACTCACTTTCTCACTTCCTTCCACACTTCGTGTTCTCAAAATTTTAAGCTTCTTCTTACCTCCTATAATGGCTTCCAACCTTAACAAAGTTATGCCAAAATATTCCTAAAAATAGAACAAAGAAAAATATCAATAAAACTCCAACCAAACCACTTCAAAACATCTCCTTCCCTCTTCTATTGCTCACGCCCCCCTCTTCCTCCATTTGTCCGAGCACAATTTTCCTTTCAAGCATGGTCGTGGGCCTTCTAAGGCAAGTACGCAGAAGTGTAGCAAGTTCTAAAGAGCTTAAAGCAAAGTTAGAAAACTTTAAAACTAGTTTGAAAGTTACAAAAAGAGAGAACTCTGAATTGTTAAGTTGAAAATTTTTATATGATGTTTTGCAAGTTATAAATGCTGTTTGGATGTTAGTAATGATGTTTGGTAAGTGTTTGAAAAAGAAAGCAACCACCTTTAAGTCGTTCGCAAAAGTTAGTAAGCAAATATGTACATAAATGACAATCATGTGACATTGTAATAAAAAAGCTATTAAATTAATATGCAAGTTCATATGAAATGTTATAATATGTTAAAATAGTTATAAATATTGTATTGGATGTTTATTAGTTGAGTATTAAATATATAAGTTGAAACAAGTCACGGATTTACACGACGTATAATTACATGGAAATCACTTTCCAAAAGATATGAAATGCGATATGGAATCATTTATACCTTGAAAAATATTTGAAAATGCTTTAAAAATGATTCCTAAGTGTTTAAACTTATCTCGGCAAAGTTTGGATATGAATCTCAAAATACGCTAAAAATTTGACGCGTCGCGTAACGGTATTTCGCGTTAAAAGTTCAAATAAACATACGAAGTGGAATATAGTTCGAAATTCTTCGAAGTAAGAATTTTTAGAATCTTTATATCCATATCTTTCATATACAAAAATAAAATCAAGATTTCATCTTGTATGTTTTGAAATACTGCAAAACCAATTTTGAAGAAAAATCCAGTTTTTACACTAAATGACCAAAGTTGGAAATTGATAAAATAATCCTTTTAAAAATATGAAATAAATTCTAAAAATCTTAATGTTTTAAAATTTACTTAAGTTGAAAATATGGTTTTCTAAATGATATAGAAGTCGTTTTGAAAAATATAGCTTTTGAAGCACTTTTTGTAACACTATTTGCAACATTTTTTGCAACGCTTTTCGATAACTTTTGAAATAAAGGTTGAAACTTAACAATTCTTTTCCAAATCCTTAGTAAATGTTATTAAGTAAATAATAAAGCATTTCAAAAGAAATTTGAACAATTTAACATTATTTCAGAGATGGTTAAACATGTAGTTAAGTGATTTAAAAATCGAAATTTAGTATGCGGAAACGACTAGTACATTTGTCCTGCCTGTGAGATCTAAAAGTGAAAACAAGGTGTGTAACTAAGGTTAGGGATGGAGCAACCAGTGCCCTGAACTTACCTGGCCTCGGTTTTCTCTTTTAGGTGAGGGGTGGAACATATCGGAAGGAAAGCCTGGATGCTCAACTTGGATTCTATAGAAATAATGTTCTTATACTCATTATTAAAATCCGAAGAGGGAACTTGTCATATTCGTGCAATTTAAAAGGTGATCTCACCCTTATTCCATCCACAGCACTGGTTGAATATGGAAGTTGATTTTGATAAAAGTAGAATGATTTCTATAATCCTATTTTCTCAAAAGATACTCTTTAAAAATAATTTGAGAAATATTTAAAAAGCGGTTTAAATGATTCCGTATTCACTAAAATAATATTTTGAAAATATACATCTCTCGAAGATATTATGATAAAGGAAATGAATAAATTGAAAAACAATCACATAATTACATCATTTATCGATGATTGGATTTCCAAGGAACCGGGGTGGAATTTGGGTGAGGCTCTTACTCCTACATGTCCCTAGTGTGAAAGGGTTGGGTGTAGTCGAGAGGCTGGCCGTAGAAGCAAAGAACGAGGTATCAATGTGAGCTACGGTGGAGTTAACCACTGCCTGTAGACCGTCACATTTGGTATCAAAGCTTAAGGTTATGCAAGAACCTTGGCTTTGTTGAGGTATGACTCATTAGAGATAGGGTTAGTAATTTCCTAGAATGAGTTTAGTCTAAGAGAGCGCATAATTAAAACCTTTATCTTGGATAGGTATATTCATACTATATAACATTCCCTAAGATATCTCGTCTATATATCCTAAAGATTTTTTTCCTATTATGTATAGATAGTAGAAAATGAATGGAAGAAGAATACGAGATAGGGGAGGAAGTAATTCCCCAAATGGTCAAACTCCCGCAGCTACAGTAGTTGAGGAAGTAGCTGTTCCGGTACAGCCCCAAATTAACATTGCAACTTTATGCAAGAACTATACTTGCCTTGGTGGTAAACCTTACAAAGGAACAGAAACCATCATTAGAGTACAAGCTTAGATCCGCTCTTGTGAAAGAATTTTCAAAGAACTGAATATTAGAGATGAGCAGAAGAGATTCTTAGCTTCTTGGCAACTACAAGATGAAGCCCTAGTCTGGTGGGAATCTATTACTCAGAATGAGTCAGAAGATGACTTCTCTTGGGAATGATTCAAATAAGTTCTGGAGGAGTAGTATATGCCAAAAGTAGGAAAATCCCATATTTACCAAAATTTTATGGATATTAAACAAAAGGAGGATATGTCATTTAAGGAGTATGCTAGCAAGTTTAACGAATATCTCGTTTTGGGCCTGGATTGATTGATACGCCTCTCAAAAAGAATAAAGTTTATCTCAAGAATGAGGAAGCAATATTATGTCAGAATAACTGGGCATGTGAAAGCACCATTTGTAGACTTGATAGACATGGGATACGGATATGAAGCTTTGGATAAGATAGATCCACCCGTAGTACAAAAAAGCAACAACAATAGTTGGAAGAAGAGGAAGTTCAATGGCAAGAAGCAGTGGCAGGGAAAAACCAAAGGAGGATCTCAGGATAACCGCTTTAAAGATGTGACTTGCTACAATTGCCAATAAAAGGGCCATCTATCAACTCATTATAGAAAACCCAGAACTCAAGGATCAACATCAAGAAGCTGCTTTAATTGTCATCAATCGGGACATATGATAAAGGATTGTTCCCTAATGAAGAAAAGAGAACAAGCCAAAGTTTATGCTATCAAGGATGAGCCTTCAACCTCCAAAAATGTGAAGGGAAAAGCAGTGTTGGAAGGTAATATTTTTATCAAAGATGTTTTAGTTAGAGTATTATTTGATACAGGAGCTTCTCATAGTTTTATTTCTAAGACAACTATAGAAGAATTAGAACTTAAACCTAAAATTGTTGATGACCCTATCTGCGTAATGAATCCTATAGGAGGTTCTATAAATCTTTGTATGTACTGTGAAAAATCTCCAATTTCCTATCCACCCCATCACTTTCCTTTCGCACTTTTCATCTTAGATTTTATTGGATCCAAAATTTTAATCGATATGGATTGGTTGGCTAAGTACAAAGCTGCGCTCGATTGCGAAAATAGAATGATATCTTTATGGAGCGTCTCTGGGAAAATCATAGAAATATCTTCTGAAGGTCCTAGTCCAAGAAGGGATAATTTTATTTATGATTTAGATACATCCGAGACAGGATTAGAAACAATACCTATTGTTAAAGAATTTGCAGATGTCTTTAAGGAAGTAAAAAAGTTTGCCCCCACATCGAGAAATCGAATTCTGCATTGATTTAGTTCCCGGTGCGATGCCAATTAAGCAACAAGATAGAAGGATGGCTCCAAAAGAAAGGGATGAGTTGAATAACCAAACCCAAGAGCTATTAAATAAAGGATTGATAAGACCCGACCGTTCAAGTTGGGGATCAGCTATAGTTTTTTTGAAAAAGCAAGAGCAACAGCTCATTTTATTAACTAATGTTCCATTACAAAAAATTATAACCCACACAGCACCAATACATGAAAAAGAAAATCAACTCATTACAGGCAATTAACAAGCAATTACTACTCAAGTGAGTATAATACAACCATACAAAACAGAGATATTACAAATATAAACACAGCATGAATCAGAAGAAACTGCCATACTCATGTAGACAGCAAAGAAAAAAATTCAATCCATGCTGCAAGATGACAATATTCATTGCTATTCGATCATACAGTGAAATATGGGGACATTTCTGAATAATCTACAATCTTCAAACATTGTCAGACCTTAAATCTCTCAAGATACTGCCATGAATCATAGAGTAGAGCTGAGATGCATTCCTTACTCCAATACCAAAAACCCTATTATTCCTCTCTGTCCATACAGCATGAATCATTTTTTTAAGTAGCTTCAGCACAAGCCTAGTTGTATGAGTCTTCCATCTAGTTGCTTTGAATACATTAAACCATTCAATTGAACTGACAGTTGATGGCTTGTAAAAACCACCATTAGATAAAAGCCTATACCATATTTGATAGACAAAAGGACATTCAAAGAATAGACGAGTATTAGTTTCTGATTCTGAATTACAGAGTACACATAAATCTTTTGAGATAATACCCATTCTACAGAGCTTATCCTTAGTATTCAAAGCATTAGCCATTACCTTCCACAACAACAAGTTGTGCTTTACTGAACAACCATTATTCCAAATTCTTGTATACCATGGAAAGACAGTATCACTCTTACAAAAGAATTGATATACAAGCTTTATAGAGTGAAACTTCTGCTTACTGGACCAAATTAAGGCACTATCACTGTTAGTAAGTTGATAATTGGTAATAGTATTCCACAGACTTCTTAATTGAAATGAGCTGGAATATGGTAATACAATAGCACCATCATGTATAAATTCTTCAACCATTGCATCCTCGGAAATTCCAGAGCTCCTTCTTAAATTGTAGTCCACTATAGTACTTAAAATCAAACCTGGCTTAGCCCATGGAGAATACCAAAATGATAATCCCTTAATCAATGCATAACTACATTGTATATAAGGTAAAAAAAATTCCCTGAGTTTAAGTATACATCTCCAACTCCAACTACAATTTTGAGGTATTCTCATATTCTAGAAATACTTCTTACCAATGAGATTCTGATTAACCCACTGTGACCATAAATCTTTATCAGTTGTGAAAATTTTATTGAAGTAAACAGAGATAGCTGCCTTATTCCAGAGAAAAATATTTGTAATACCAAGTCCACCATACTTTTTAGGCTCAAACAGTTTATGGAATGAAATAGGTATAAGCTTCCTCGAGAAAGGATCACCATGCCAGAGAAATTTATTTAGAGCACTTGTTATCATATTGATGAGTTTAATTGGAAGAATGTAGTGTCTGGTCCAATATGTAGTCATAGCCATAGCAATAGAATTAATAATAGTGAGCCTACCAGCCTGTGATAATTTGTTACATGGCCATATCCTCAACCTTTCAATAATTTTTTCAAAGAGAGGCAAACAATTATGACTTGTTATTCTAGAACTTATAAGAGGTAAACCCAAATAAAATGAATTTGTAGGCAATTCCTGAAGTCCCGAGCAATTAATAATATCAATCTTCTTAGGGAGAGGTAAACCACCAACAAAAATATTAGATTTTGAAAGATTAATTTGAAGTCTAGTGATGGAATAAAAAAACTGCAGGGATGACAAAATATTCTGGATATTTCTGTGAGTAGGCTTTGTAAAAATAATGAGATCATTAGCAAAAAGAAGATGAGTAATTAAGGGATGTTTACATTTAGGATGTAAATCAAGGCTTTCCTTAAGACTAGATCCATCAAAATAGAATTGAGTAATTCCATGACAATAATGAACAAGTAGGCAGAAATAGGATCACCTTGCCTAACACCTTGTGTACCTCTAAAATATCCATGGAGACCACCCTCTCTCGAAATTGAATACATAGGTGATGAAATACATGTGAAAATCCAAGCTGAGAAAGGTTTTGGAAAGTTCATTCTAGACATTATAGCTAAAATAGAACTCCATGCAGTAGAGTCAAAAGCTTTCTTTATATCCAATTTAATCATGCATCTAGGAGATATATTTTTCCTTCGATACCCAAACAATAGTTCTTGAGTTAGTAGGATGTTATCACTAATGGATCTCCCCCTAATAAAAGCAGCCTGATTATTAGAGATAATGAATGGTAAGACTGACTGCAGCATATTAGCCAATACTTTTGAAATGATTTTATAGAGGATGGATCTTTGAGATTGTGTGTAGACTATCGAGATCTAAATAAGCAAACCATTAAGAACAAGTATCATCTACCCCGAATAGACGACTTGTTTGACTAGTTACATAGAGCTCGATTTTTCTCTAAAATGGACCTAGCTACAGGATTCCATCAGTTAAGGATAGCAGAAGATTGCATCCATCTAACTGCATTCAAAGGTCCAAATACTTTCTATGAGTGGTTGGTTATGCCTTTTGGGCTGACTAATGCATCCTCTTATTTTGTTGACCTCATGAATAGAGTGTTTAGAGATGTGCTAAACAAATTCGTTTTAGTCTTTATTGATGATATCCTCATCTATTCGAACTCAAAGATAGAAGAAGAACACATAACGCATCTAGAAGCTGTGTTAGTGATATTGAGGAATAACGTGCTTAAAGCCAAATTCTCTAAGTGCCATTTTTGGGAGAAGGAGGTAAGATTCCTTGGACATATAATATCAAGGGATGGAATTTCAGTGGATCCTGGGAAAGTTGCAGCTATTCAAAATTGAAAGCAGCCACAAATTCCTAAAGAGATTTGTAGTTTCTTAGGTTTGGCAGTATATTATAGAAGATTCGTTCAAGACTTCTCTAAGATTGCCTATCACCTAACGAATTTGAAAATGAATGATGCTAAATTTATCTGGACTCCTAATATGAAGAAGCATTCCAAGAACTAAAGAAGAGATTGACGACCGCTCCTGTTTTAGCAATTATAAATGGAAATAGTGGATTGAACTTTTATACAGATGCTTGTGGAGAAGGAATTGGTGCAGTTTTAATGCAAGATGGGAAGGTGAATGCTTACGCAAATAGACAGCTGAAGACGCATGAGAAGAACTATGCAACACATGACTTAGAATTATTAGCCGTTGTGTTTGCTCTAAAGATATGGAGACATTATTTACTGGGTGAAAAATTCGAACTCTTCACGGACCACAAATCTTTGAAGTATCTTTTCACCCAGAAGGATTTGAACATGAGACAACAATGCTGGATAGAATTTCTCGCATCATATGATCTTGATATTCTATATACGCCTGGGAAAGCCAACGTAGTAGCTGATGCATTGAGTAGAAAGTTATCTACTATTTCTTGTTTGGTAGTAACAACAACTCTTCTGGAAAGAATTGCCAGTAAACAGGGAGAAGATAAGTAGTTTGAGAAATACATTAAAGCAGCTGAAGAATGAAGAAATTAAACC
The DNA here is from genome assembly GCA_030765085.1 of Allium cepa. NCBI lineage: Eukaryota > Viridiplantae > Streptophyta > Magnoliopsida > Asparagales > Amaryllidaceae > Allium > Allium cepa. The sequence goes on along the minus strand of CM060939.1, from coordinate 79,009,947 downwards.
TTTAAAATAGATAACCATGGAGTACTGCAGTTAAATGGAAGAATTTTTGTTCCAGATGTTGAAAATCTTAGGCAAGAAGTATTAGCTGAATGCCACAAGCCAAACTTAGCATTCATCTGGGGATTTACAAGATGTACAAGGACATGAAGCGTACATTTTGATGGAAAAGTATGAAGAGTGACATATCAATCTATGTCAGCCGGTGTGAAAATTGCCAAAGATTCAAAAGTGACCAAAAAAAGAAGGCAGGATTACTTTAACCATTTTAGATTCCATCTTGGAAGTGGGATCAAATATCCATGGATTTCATTGATGGCTTACCTCGAACAAGGAAATGAAATGAAGGCATTCTGGTTATCATAGACCGATTAACCAAAAGTGCACACTTTATTCCATTTAAGCCAACAAGTACCGCAGCAAGCCTTGCAGAGATATATATGAAGGAGATTGTCTGATTGCATGGAGTTCCGAGCAGTATAGTAAGCGATCATGATCCAATCTTCACTAGTCAGTTTTGGAAAGCACGACAGAGAGATTTGGGAACCAAGCTAAGTATAAGCACTACATATCACCTCCAAACTGATGGACAGATGGAACGATCAACCCTATTTTAAAAGATTTTTTAAGAGCATGTATTCTAAATTTTGGAAGATTATGGGAGAATCATTTACATTTAGTAGAGTTCTCCTATAATAATAGCTATCAATCTATTATCGCCATGGCACCGTATGAAGCTTTGTGTGGTCGTCCATGTAAATCGCCAGTATGTTGGATAGAAACCGGAGATCGGTTAATGCTTGGCCCAGATATGATACAAGAAGCTTCATAAAAAATTAATATGTGTAGAAAGAAGCTAAAAGAAGCCCAAAGTAGACAGAAGAGTTATGCAGACCGAAGGCACAGAAATCTGGAATTCTCAATTGGAGATTTAGTCTTTTTGAAAGTCTCTCCAATGAGAGGAGTAGTAAGATTAGAAGAGCTGGAAAGTTAGTACCTCGATATATTGGACCTTTTCCTATTCTTGAAAGAATTGGCCCACTAGCTTATCCAGTACAATTTCCTAAAAGATTGTATGGTGTACACAATGTTTTTCATGTATCACATTTACGGAAGCATATATATATGACCCAGAACAAATCATAGAAACGGTTCCTCACGATGACTTGGAGATAGAACCAAACTTGGCAGTTATTATAAGACCCGTTCGAATCGTGGATCAAGATGACAAAACGATTAAGAAGGAAGGTTGTAAGGTTGGTAAAAGTTCAATGGAGCGGGGATGACGATGATTGCACATGGAAAACAAAAGATAGAATGAGAAAAGCATATCCCGAGTTTAGGATCGGTGTATAGACTTTATCTATCGTTTGAGTGCACTCTCCCCCTGTGGTGTAGTCACTTATTGTATATATTCCATCTTATTGAATATATATTTTCTTTTGAGCTATTTTCTTCTTATCTAATTTCGAAGACGAAATTCTTTAAAGAATGGGAGAATATAACGAACCAAAATTTAACCACTTCAAAATATAATATTTAAAGTGATTTTAAATATAAAATATAAAAGGTTTTATGATTCAAATAATATTAGATAGGATTTGGTAATAGAAATTTACATAAAAATAGTAACATTTGCTTATATTAACAAAAGTGACAAAATCCTGATTTCAGAAAAGTAAGTTTAAATGGTTTAATAAATTATTTTAATTTATTATGAGTGTTTATATTTTTAAATGACATTATACAAATTTATTTTTAAATTTGGTTTACATAGATAAATATTTTAAATAAAACGTCAATATATGACCACAAAACATTTTGTCAAAAATCAATGTTTTGTTGATTTAAAGTTGTCGCAACGTTGTTGCACCTTTATGTACACAATTTAATAAATATGTTAACATATAAAGATAGTTAATAAATAACTAAACAAAACTACTTTTAACAATGACACTTAGGAAATTCTAGAAAGTAATTAGCAAAAGTAAACTAAAAAGATAAAATACATGTCACATCAAATGTGACATAAAGTAAAGAAAAGTGACATAAAGTAGAGTAATCATTCTTTTTCTTTACTTAACTCTAAATTTTTTGAATTTTAAAAGTGTGACGTGATGTGGATAGTAAGTTTTGAATTAAATAAGTTTACTTAATTCTTAAGTAAAGTTATTTAAGTAAAAACACAAATCTATGTTTTATTCTCAAATATTTTCTATAAACACGTAATCACTTTGCCACATCCTTCCATACTTCTTCTTCTCAAAATTTCAAGTTTCTTCTTACTTCCTTCAATGGCTTCCAACCTTGACAAAGTTATGCCAAAATATTCCAAAAAATAAAACAAAGAAAAATATCAACAAAACTCCATCCAAACCACTTCAACACACCTCCTTCCCTCTTCTATTGCTCACGCCTCCCTCTTCCTCTATTTTTCCAAGCACAATTTTCCTTTCAAGCATGGTCGTGTCCTCCTAAGGCAAGTACGGAAAGTTTAGCAAGTTCTAACGAGTTTAAAGCAAAGTTTAAAACTAGTTTGAAAACGACAAAAGGTGAGAAATCTAAATGGTTAAATACAAAAAAAATTATATGATTTTTTGCAAGTTATAAATGATGTTGGAATGTTAGTAATGATGTTTGAGAAGTGTTTGAAAAAGAAAGCAACCACCTTTAAGTCGTTTGCAAAAGCTAGTAAGCAAATATGTACATAAATGACAATCATGTGACATTGTAATAAAAAGCTATTAACTTAATATGCAAATTCATATGAAATGTTAGAATATGTTAAAATGGTTATAAACATTGCTTTGGATGTTTATTAGTTGTATATTGAATATATATGTTGAAACAGGTCATGGATTTACACGACGTATAATCACATGGAAATCACTTTCCAAAAGATATGAAATATGATATGGAATCATTTATACCTTGAGAAAAATTTGAAAATGCTTTGAAAATGATTCCTAAGTGTTTAAATTTATCTCGGCAAAGTTTGCATATGAATCTCAAAATACGCCAAAAATTTGACACGTCGTGTAACGATAGTTTGCATTTTCGCGTCAAAAGTTCAAATAAACATACGAAGTGGAATATAGTTCGAAATTCTTTGAAACAGGAATTTTCCAAATCCTTATATCCATATCTTTCATATAAAAAAAGAAAATCAAGATTTCATCTTGTATATTTTGAAATATGGAAAAATCAATTTTAAGAAAAATCCAGTTTTTACACTAAAAGTTGGAAATTGATAAAATAATCGTTTTAAAAATATGAAATAAATTATAAAAATCTTTAAAATGTTTTAAAGGTGACTTAAGCTAAAAAGTTGGTTTTCTAAATGATATTAAATTCGTTTTGAAGAATATAGCTTTTAAAGCACTTTTTGTAACACTATTTGCAACACATTTTGCAACGTTTTTCAATAACTTTTGAAATAAAGGTTGAAACTTAACAATTATTTCTCAAATCTTTAGTAATGTTTTTAAGTAAATAATAAAGCATTTCAAAATAAATTTGAACAATTTAATATTATTTCAAAGATGATTAAACAGGTAGTTAAGTGATTTAAAAAGGGAAAATGAGTACACAGAAACGACTAGTACATTTATCCCTTCTGTGACATCTAAAAGTGAAAACAAGGTGTATAACTAAGATTAGGGATGGAGCAACCAGTACCCTGAACTTACCTAGCCCCAGTTTTCTCTTTTAGGCGAGGGGTGGAGCATATCGAAAGGAAAGCCCGGATGCTCAACTTGGATTTTATAGAAATAATCTTCTTGTACTCATTATTAAAATCCGTAGAGGGAACTTGTCCTATTCGTGGAATATAAAAGGTGATCTCACCATTATTCCACCCATAACACTCGTTGAATACGAAAGTTGATTTTGGATAAAAGTAGAATGATTTTTATAATCCTGTTTTCTCAAAATATATTCTTTGAAAATGATTTGAGAAATATTTAAAAGGAGGTTTAAATGATTTCATATTCACTAAAAGAATATTTTAAATATATATATATATATTTTGAAGATATTTTGGTAAAAGAAATGAATGAATCAAAAATAATCACCTAGTTACATCATTTTTATCGATGATTGGATTTCGAAGGCACCGGAGTCAGATTTGGATGATTCCTATCCGAAGACCACTTCGAACCAATTTTTGTGCTTGAAGATTGAAGATGTTTGAAGATGGAGATATTGAGATGAATGATAACGAGTGACTACTTGTTGATTAATTGGGGATAAACTCTTGATTCGCTATATTGTAGCGGTGGTCTCTTTGTTATGAAAAACCTCAAAATCACAAGGACTTCTTGCCTAGTAATGGTCGAGAAAAGTGCCTTCGGTTTGTCCCCTTCCTGGACAACTTGTATGGATATTTTTATGATATTGCATTTCTAAAAATTACGTACATTGGTTTTTACAAACGTACATCAGTGGTGGCGGAGAAGACAACTTCTCTTAGTTTAACACCCTCCTCGAGACGTACGAGCTCAAGGGTTGTATTTTTATGGAAGGCAATTAGTAGTCAACGAAAATGGCATTATGACATTCAAAGATGTGATATATGCTATGTAAAAAGGTAATCATAGCCTCGGACCTCATCAACCGAAAATGACCAAAACAGGGTTAGATGCGGCAAGGCTAAGTGGGTTATTCCCAATTAGGGTATGATCATCTCCTTCTAGAATTTTTTCTTCCCGCTATGACGTTCGGGATGTAAATTAATGTGGACGTATGCGAAGAGAGATCTCGGATAAAGGTCGGTAATGACCGGGGGATGGCATATTCGGTACTATCTAGTTATAGAGATAGGCCGATCTTGTGTTGGTAGAGGAGCTTTGTGATGGTTCCTCGGGACATCATCTAGAGGTGTACCCATTGGAAGGCAGTCCCTTCACCTGGTCATTTGTATTGAAATCCATTCTCCAATAAGAATCTACGAACTTAATTGCAGAACCTATATGTTGGAATTCAATAATGGTAACAATTTCGGCTTAGATTTATAAGTTTATTTGCGAATTTTTTCAAAGAAAGTCATTAAGAATAATATCCCCAAATATTACGTAATAAAGAGTTTTGGTTATCATAAGGTAAAAACTCGTTTCGTGTTTACGTGCGGCGTGGTCTTATGAGATACCTTTTTGTTTTCAAAACATCATACTTTGAGCTCTCACACCAGTCTCATGACTGACCCAGAGTTTTTTTTTCCTTTAAATATTGTTGCCCTACTTTTCGGGCAGCCGTATAGTCAGGATATCTTAGGAGCATTTTGGAGCATGTTGGGAAGCATTTTGGAGAAGTCTTTTGGAGCTATGAAGCTGAAATACCTTATGTAGATATCTACCCATTTTTCGCTGTGTCATGTAGTATGTATTTCCTAGCATATGTGTGGATAGCCATTATAACTACCTAGCTGGATTTGTATCTAACTCTGATCGTTTATATATAATTTAAATGTTAAATGCGATGTGAGGTTCTATTATTTTGTTATCTTCTATCTCTATTTTCTTTTACACCTCTGATAATCTGCCTCCCTGACACTTGCATTTGCGGCACGTGATTACCGTGGATGTATTAGTGTCGATTTCTGAGGGTCGAGGAGATGGGTCATCACACACCATAACCTTAGTAATGATTTTTTCACAAACGTTTATATTTGATAATATATTTGAAACCATAACAAATTCAAAATTTATGTTACTGTGATTAACATGTATATCAACAACCAAAGACCGGTTCTTTGTTCACTTTATGATCTCAAAAATATTAGCTAAATAGATTATTATCAAACTCGAAAATAAATCAAATAAGAAGGGAGAACGAAATTTGGATCATATCTTATCATAAATTCATTGTATTTGTTAGCTGTTTAATATTATAAAACTCCCATGTATCATTCAACTTGGCTCATAATCCTTGCTTTTCTTCTTCACATGCACAAATAATCATAATAGTCCAATCTTTGCTCCAAAACCCAAAGAGTCAAATCCTTATAAATTGTAGTTTTAAATTTTACCTTTGAATTGTCTGACTTTATGGGCAGGAACAATAAAAGGAAAGTCATAAGAGTTGTGTTGTGGATGAGGCCACTGGCTTGAAAGCGAAATTCAATACGACTATAGTGCAATAGATAATTATCGTTCGCTCCCTAAAGTTAATAGAATGACCCTTTAAACTTATGTGCTAAAGGCTAAAGGATTTGTAGAAGTCGCTGTCCATGAATTTTGAGTTTGTTTAGAAGACTGATTTCATTTAGGAGGAAATTATGGAGGGAAATGGAGGAAGAAAATGAATCCGGCTAATGTTGATTTTTTTTCATTTCAAAGAAGAGAAAGATATCAGTGAATAAAAATGAACGTAGCCTTTTTTCTTTCTATCTCTTAAACAAATCAATCACAATAAATAACCATTTCTGTGTTGATCCGTCTTTCGACACTCGTTTAAAGTGCCAAAAACCGAGAGCGTCGACCATAACCATCAACTAACTACTCTACAATCTCATAATATATCAACAAGATAAAGCATTATTTATAAAGTAATTGAATAAGATGTAATAGGTACGATATAGTCAATATCATAAGTAAATATCATAGTGGTGAATGGTTACTAATTAAACCGACGTACTCTAATTATCTTGTAATATAACACCATAAGGAATACTTACAGATGTAATTTATAGTTTTCCTTTCCCAAATTTGGATTAATATCCACATATCCTACAATCAGATTATATAGAGAAATATAAATCTATAGAAGAAGAAAAACAGAAATGGAAAATGGGATGTGTCATGGTACCAATGTGGTATCCATTACAGGATCAAGCCCAACATAGTTCATTTTATCAAAATCAAGATCATTTTCATCCCAATCCACATAGACACTCATCTCACTTCACATAAATCTAAACTGCACACTTAGTTTGGATCAGATTCACTTAGTCTATTCACATAGATCTAAACTACATGCTCAGTTTGGATTAGATCCTAGGATATTTTATCCTATTATGTCGGCATCCGAATACTAAGTAAGGATGTACTCTACTTGTTGCAGTAAATGTACCATAAAGTAATAGTGCTCTACCAAATATTTATTATCTTATACTACATAGATGCGCGGTCTACTTTACATGAATCTAAACTACGCATTCAGTTTGGATTAAATCCTATTACGGCCAGCATCTGAATATCAAGTAAGGGCATACTCTACTTTGTAGTACCAAAATGTACCATAGAGTAATAGTTTACTATGAAAAATATACTATCTTATATCACACACCCAAAGGTAACCCTCATTACTGATCCATTCAATAACTCTTTCATAAGTGTCAGCAAAGTATTCGCTCAAAATATTTTATATTTGGCAATCGTCTTCTAATATAGGTAACTCTTTTATTTTTGAAAAAAAACCAAACTTTAAATTTAAGAAATCATTTAGGAGGTATTAAGTACAAATGTTTTAGCCAATAAAATTATCATTTGGGATCATTTAATGGATCCCACAAATATTACATGAGTTAAAAGTTATGGTGTTTGCATTGAAAGATGTCTAGTTTGAATTAAACAAACATAAATCACTTTGCAATAGTTTTTTGATGTAGTAACTATACAAAATTTACAAGTTCATAAAATAAAAGTTGTTGATATTTAAACTACCTTTTCAACTAGATAAATATTGATAAAACCCGTTCAAGGAATCAAAAGTTATGGTCTATATATAATAAGTTGTTTTTGGATAGTCATTATATTCATTTCAGCCTAAGAACATGCCTGATATTGCTACTCGATTTCAATTTTAAAACTTTCGAATTTGGAAAAGGCATCAAAAAGAAGTTGTAGATATTTTAGTTAGCTTTCCATAAGATAAAAGAAAACTAAAATCCAGTTATATTTGCAAAAGTTATGACCAGGTTACTGAGAGGGTTCAATCAATTTTGAGCTACCACTATCTGTACTAAACAATTTTATTATTACATCATGAAATAACATGAAAACATATATTTAAATAGCTTTTCTCATCCTGGTATTGTGTAAATGTAGTCTTGGATTCAATCTTCTTGATTTTTCTTATTTTTCCTTAGCTTTGCATGCCTTAACTATGTTTATTTTTGTGATGGAAATTTTTTAAAACTAAGTGAAGAAAAGAGATGCAAAGTAGTTTAAAATACGAGATCATTTTCTCTGTATCAATCATATCGAAAGAATGCTCCTTGATTTATAAGTTTAATGTTTTTCCACTTAATCGTAATCTTAATTGCAGCAAATCCACTTCTTTCATCTTAAGTTTTTTAATTCCTTCCTTCATAAGCAACTAAATTCTTCCACCATAAGCTTCTTAACTCCTTCCATTTCAAGCTTCTTCTTATTATGACAAGTGTGTGCATGCGATAAATTTAAGTAACATAAAAGTTTGTTTACACTTTCCATTTTTGAATGAATCTGACTGTAGAACCAAATCCTTCTACACATGCAATCTGACCAGCCAAACTTGAAAGCTATCGAGGCAGAGAGCCTAGAGAGATAACTAACAAGCCCAGAAACCAAGCACAATCAGAATCATAACGTAACCACATGCCAACTCAAAGATCCTCAAGACAAAATCCATCCAAATGATGGATCGATACTGATACATAAAATCGCCATTATACCCCCTTAAACCTCATCTATTCTTAAGTGTTGATGTCAGCAAGCTATTCCAAGCTTTAAAGAGTCGATTCATGCAATTATCTATTGATCTCCTCAAGTACTTCAAGTCAGGAACTCCATTCCTCCACCTATCCATCATATTGAACCAGAAGTATCTCCCAACGGTGTAAGCAAGATGGAGAACATGAAGCTAAAAACAAGTTGCCATAACACAAAGCACCGGAATCGATTCTTGAGAGGATCTTATAGATCAATAACGATCCATGCCTATGGATCGATACTAGTCTATCACTTTTTCTAACCTGGCCATGTTTTCATGAGGATAACTATTATAAATAGTGAGGAACGTGGTGGAGATCGTGGAGGACCATCTCGGCGATCTATAGTTATAAATAGAAGTTTGGGGAGTCATTTTAAGGGATCCTTCCTGTTTATTTACAAGTTTTTCTAAAGTTCTCTTGTGACCCCAGGGCTCCATACCGATCCATATGAACTTTACTTGTAAATAGCAATATAATCAATAGAAACACGAAGTGGACGTAGGCATCAATTGGCCGAATCACCATAAACTTTGTGTGCCTCATTTTTACTTTATTTTCTATTTATATTTCTTCATCTTATTCTCTACTTTATTTTATTAGGCGTTGTGCCATATTTAGTATAAACATTTTGGAACTTTCACTAAGAGTGTGATTCTCAGGCCATTTGAATCTATCATCTACTATTATATTGCTTAAATCCAAGAGATGGATCCAATTTCTTTGTTTTTTACTCTTTGGAACTACTTAAATTTCCAGAAAGTCTACTAGAAACTATTCAAAATGGCCCTGCGAAAAGATTGATCCACCACTTCTAGAGCTACTTAGGATGTTGAGAATGTCGATTCCCAACATGTTGAGGAGGTTGCATGGCCGACCACTACCGAAGGTCAGAACCCGACAGATATGATTACTAGGATCGAGGTGGACCACATAGTGAAACATATGAATAATAAGCTACAAGAGAGCCGTGACAAGATAAATCGGCAAATGAAGTAGAGTTTGCGTTCGTTGAATCAATTAACTAATAACCATAAGAGAAGCATGAGAGACTTAACACCATTTGGTTCAGAATTCGACAGTTCCTCAGCAGAGGGATAGAAAGGATAGGATGGTTAGAAAAGAGAATAGAATGTCAAAAATAGAGGTTGGAACCAAATCATGACAAAAGTTTATAGATCGTTACCGATCCATCAAGAGGAATCGATACCAAACCATCAAATGTTAGTTCGGGCGATCGACTTCCAAATGATAGTGCTAGTTTGGCTTCTAATTATGATGTAGATGGCCAGAATGTTGACAATCAGGTGGTTGATATGGATCCACTGTGAAGGGATTATGCATACAGATATGCTGAATGATCGGTCTTCTCAATATCAAGGGAACACGGGTATTATGAAACTAACCGAGAACATTTGCCAGGCCAAATACTCGGGGTGGATCACATCACTACCGTTTGCTAGGTCTACTAGAGTCAGATTTAGCTGATATGTTAAGGAGACTTATAAGTGAGAACCAGCATCGCAATAATGATGATTGGGGTTCCTTCCCAAGCCAAAATCCATTCATAGTGGAGATCCTACGTGAGGAATAGCCAAGGAGGTTTGTGATGCCGATGATGTCGTTGTACAGTGAAAAAATGGATCCAAGGCAACATCTGATGAAATATGACTGACACAAGGATTACTAGAGCCACTGATAAATTGAGATATCGTTGTTTCCCCATTTTTCGAAAGGAGTAGCGATGGTGTTGTTCACCGGGCTGCCATTGAGATCCATATCGTCTTTCGAGCAATTGGCATGGAAATTCATTGAGCAATTCCATTTCCACACCATCCGTCCAAAGGACGTCATTTCACTATCAAACCTCTTATAGGAGATGGGAGAGTCTTGAAAGATTTATTGCACAGGTTCAAGACCGTAGAGGCTAAAGTGGGCAACGCTTAAGAAGATATGGTGTGATGGCATTAATTAAGGGGATCCATCCTGATACTAATTTTGGGAGGTAGTTAAAAATGAAATCCCACCAGCAATGAACGAGTTCTATAGGAAAGTAATTTAGTTTTTGTGCTTGGAAGAGGCAAGCACTACCGCCAAGAAAATCAATGCCGGGTAGTCCGAAGAAGTGATATAAAGTGACATCATTGTGAAGTGGTTCAGAGAGAATTTCGATAATATGGATGTGAATGTGGAGAATAAAAATGGCGGATAGAGAAGAAGCAATAATGAGGCTATGGAAAAGAAATTAGATTCAAGTAGGCATTCCAAAATCCCAAAATATGACAACTATACCTCATTAAACAACTAGATTGCGAACATATACTGGCTACTCAAGGTAACGAGCAATATAGGAAGCCATCTGAGAGGGTGTCGATTAAGAAAGCCTCGATTAAGAAAGCTAGGCAAGTATTGTCGATTTCATAAAACACATAATCATGACACAAATGATTGCATGGTAGGCAGGGAACTTAAATCCCCAACAAGGGCAAGCCGGGCCCACTATTGATGAGTCCAAGCAGCTTGAGAAATATTTGGTGATTAATATGACAATTGGTGGACCCCATCCAGCTGATAAGAGCTGGAACGAGATGAAGAGGTCTGCAAACGCATTGAAACATGCAGCGAATGACAACTGCTTTGCCATGGAAGACAGTGCTTCGATAAAGCAACTCAAGACTATGAAAAATGACATTATATTTAGAACTAGAGATGCTGATGGGCCATAAACCCCGACTATTGGTCCGTTGGTGATTTCGGCTATGATTGGCTCCACAGTGGTGAGAAAGGTGTTGATTGACTGTGGGAGATCAGTCATCGTTTTGTTCAAGAAATCCTACGACCAAATTCTTATAGAGGGCAAAGACTTAAAGCCATGTAAATTTTGAATCTAGGGATTTAACAGGACGACAATTGAGCTGGTAGGATATGTGCATTTTCCGATGGTCCTTAGAGAGGTCAACCGCACGAGAATGCGGGTTGTTCCTTTTGTTGTTCAGGATTTTTACTCTACATATAATGCCTTTTTGGATCGATCGGCCTTTAATGAATTCTGAGTGGCCATAACCCCATAGTGCTTGATGATGAAATTCCCTATAGAGAACGGTGTGGGAATTGTACAAGGTGATTAGGGGCTCTACTGCGAGTGTTATGCTGGTGAGCTAAAAAGGCCAAATGAAGAGAGAAAGGAAAAGGTATGGAGAGTACTCTCTGCATCAAAGCTTTGGACGCATAGAAACCACCACCTGAGCCTTGGCTCGGGCAACACGGTCGACTCCATAAGGATATGGATCTGAGGAAAGAGTCAAAGGATGTAAGGGCAGCTCCTATAGAGTTAATGATCAACATCCCGGTTAGTCAGGACGATCCTATGTGTTTTTTAAAGATCGGATCTCAACTTGGCACAAGGATGATAAAAGAATAGGTTGGCTTTCTCTGGGCGAGCTTGGATGAGTTTTCTTGGACACATTCTAACATGTGTAGAATATCGTTGGAGATAGCTTTTACACATTAAATGTGAATCTGAAATGCCAGAAGTGTCACAGCCTGGGTATAGAGAGATCCACTGCATTGAAAGAAGAGGTAGATAAACTGAAGAACAACGGCCTCATTTGTGATGCTTTGTACCCGAATGGGTATCCAATTCAATCTTGATGAAGAAGTCCAATGAGAAGTGGAGAATCTGTGTTGACTATTCCGACCTGTACAAGGCATGTATGAAAGGGCTTCTTGCTCTCAAAAATTGATCAGCTAGTAGATTCAACCGCTGTTTACATGACCTGCTATCGTTCATGGATGCCTACTCTAGCTATAACCAGATTTCAATGCACGTCGCAGATCAAGAATACACTAGCTTTATAACTAACCTGGAACTATACGGCTATCTTGTTATGCCTTTTGGTTGGAATCATGTCGAAGCAACATACTAAAGACTGGTTAATTCCATGTCCGAGGATCAAATCGGACATTTGATGGAAGTGTACATTAATGATATGTTGGTAAAGTCACAACGGTCAACTAATCATGTGGAGGACTTGGTGGAGATGTTCAGTGTAGTATGAAAACATGGAATGAAGATCAACCCTTTGATATGCTCATTTGGAGTTGTGTCAGGTAAATTCTTGGGTTTCATAGTGAACTCTAGAGGAGTACAAACTAATATGAAGAAGATTGCGGCATTGAGAAACATTAAAGCATCGAAGTCGATCAAGAAATTTCAATGTTTGAATGAGAAGGTGGCTGCGTTGAGTCGCTTCATCTTTAGAGCCAGGCGTATCCCTTTCTTCTACGTCATCAAGAAAGGGAAGAGAAACTTTGCTTGGACATAGGAGTTTATAGACACTTTCTAGGCTATGGTAGATCACTTAGACTTCCTATCCTACTAAAGCCATTGGATAATAAGGACTTGTTTATTTACCTAGCCATGTCGAGTGTAGGCCTGTGCCACACTCGTGAAGGAGGAGTCCCGAATCCAAAGGCTAGCATATTACATTAGCAATGGATTAATGAGGGCAGAGACAAATTATGCGAAGATGGAAAAGCTAGCTTACTACCTATGGATCGCTTTAAGAAAAGTCCACCTATACTTCCAAGCTCATCCAATCAAGGTTCTTACCAACTTGCCTTTGTCAAGTCTTACAGCAACCCAAGACTTCTGCAAGGCTATTGAAATGAAACATTGAATTGAGCCAATATGACAAAACTTATCATCCCTAAAGGGCAATCCAAGACTAGGCATTGGCAACTTCATAGCCAAGTACACTATATGAGATGAAACTCCGGAGAGCAGTGGAGAGCGAGATGCTAGACGAAAGGTGTTCACCGATGGTGCATCCTGCAAGCATTCTTTTGGGGCAGGTATTGTATTGGTAACCCTTGAAAAACATTAATATATTACGCCTTAAACTCGATTTCCCTACAACAATCAACGAGGCAGAGTATAAATCTTTGATTGCAGGATTGAAAATTAAGAAAGAATTGAAAGTCAAAACTCTACATATCTTTTGCGATTCCTAGTTGGTGGCGTGCCAGCGAGAAAGGAGTTTTGGGCAAAAGGAGCGAGTCTAGCTCTGTATCTGAACAGAGCCCTTGGGTTGCTTAACAATATCGAGTATTACACTATATCACATATTCCTAGAGAGGAGAATGTGAAAGCCGATTCACTAGCCAAGTTGGCTAATTTAGGAGATGTGCAACTCAAGGGCCTAGTCCTGGTGGAAATATTATCGGCTCCAAGCATCAACTAGATGGATTTCGATTAGATCTTGGAAGCTGAATCTGAAGGGCGTCGTGGATGACTATGATCGAGAGTTACTTGTAGAAGGGAACCCTTCCCGATAGAAAGAAGGAACGACAATGGCTTCTTCGCTAAGCATCAAGGTACATTATCCAGAAAGAAATATTATATAAAAAGGGACTCTTGGTTCCCCTACTTCAATGCGTCGCTAATAATGAATCCAAGCGAGTCCTCAGGGAGGTTTATGAATGGGTTTGTGGTGACCACTCCAGGGGAAAAACCATAGCAAAGAAAATACTTTGCTAAGGGTACTTCTGGCCAACCATTAACTGAGACGCAGCCAATTACACCAGAAAGTGTGACAAGTGCTAGATGCTTGCAAAGGTTCCTACAGCCCTACAAACGAAAATTGCACAAATGGTTTATCCCTGTCCATTTGCTGTTTGTGGTATCGACATCATTGGTATCTTACCATTGTCTAAAGGTGGCGTGAAGTACACCATCATCATTGTTGACTATTTTATGAAGTAGGCTGAAGCAACACTGCTTGCCACGATCACTATGAAGAAGGTTATCAACATCGTGGTCAGGAATATCATTTTTCGCTTTGGGGTCCCAAAAAAGATCATCTCTGACAATGGAACCCAATTCGATAGCGTCGAGTTCAAGGATTTCTGCCATGGCAATGTATTGAGAAGAGATGCAATGGTGTCACATCCCTAAGCAAATGGATAAGTAGAAGCTGTGAAGAAAATTATCAAATCCATTCTCAAGAAGCGATCAAAGAAGGCCAAGGGCAAGTGGTTGATGAATTACCATCGGCACTTTGGATTAATAAAATGACTTACAAGTCCACGACCAGCCACTCATCTTTTGTCCTAGCCTATGGATCAGAGGCTATAATTCCTGTTGAACTCGAAATATCTTCCTATCGAGTGACTCATTACAACCCCAGAACAAATGAGGAGCTTCTGCTAGAGTATCTTGATATGGTCGATTCAAACATGATGAAGTTAGTCTGAGAGCAGCTGCATGTTGAAAATTGGTCATCCATACTACATCACCAAGTTCAGGAGCCGAGCCTTTGAGATTGGCGACCTTGTTCTCAAACAAATCTTCCTAGGCCCCGTAAATTAGGCCAGACCTAGAAAGGTCTGTATGCCATTAAGCACAAGCTTGGAGATGGTACATTCAAGCTAGCAATTATGTACGGGTTCTTACTTCCCCGTGACTATGTCTTTGTGTAACTATAATACTGTGAGATGTGGTAAACATGAATGAACTTGCATGTGCACAATGCAGGTATGAAAGTACCCAGAGATAGGTGTTGGTTGATCTTCCGAAGTTCATGATTGGACCCGTGAAGCATATCCATACCAAATGTCCAAAGATAGATACTTTTCAACTCCCTCAACCCATGACTTGGGGTAGGAGTACAAACATTCAATGGTAGAACAAGACGGTTCGCCCCCACCGCTTATGTCCAAAGTCTAGCAGAGCACCCATACCATGCTCGAAGAATGGCAAGACGAAAGATCAACGTTTAGAGATAGGCAAGATCGTATATCCAAGCTTCAATTGATGCCCGAAGTTCGGCGCTATTAAAGGTGAACATCCTAAATAAGGATTTTTAAACCACCATTTCAAGTGGTTAACTCCGACCATGCCTAAAGTTCGGTGTGGCCAAAACATGCATCCCGAAAAAGGATCCCTAGATTGCCATCTAAGATGAATTGCTTCGATCAACGCTCAGAGTCTAGCACAATCACGCTCAAATGTCCTCAAATGAGATTCTCAAATCACCTTCCTGGGAGATTGGAGTTTGACCAAGTTTCAGAATCGAAAATGGTCATATGTGAGCACCTAGAGATAGGCACCCTAATGATCGCTTTTCACTCACCACAATAGCAATATGTTGGTTCTCATATCCAATCAGATGAGACTGGGCTAGTAAACAACAAGTTGGACTAATAACTTAGTCTGATGACGATGATGAGTAGAAATGGTCAACAAGCGTAGGAGTGTAATAACAAGTGCAATTCTCAGAACCTAAGAAAATACATACATTGGACAAAACAAAACTTATTTATTATTCATATTGAAATAAAATTTGAAAAAAAAGATATAGGTTTTATTAACAATGAAATAGAAAGCAAAAGGCGGGGGCTAAAACCACATAAAGTCGACCTGAAACAAAGAGTAAGTTCCTACTGATATACACAAAAGCAAGAAAATATTCATTTCTTATGCTTCTACTTTTTCGGCTTCTCCAGAGGATATCTCACTAGGATCATTGGGCTTCTTCCTTCCTCTCCCCCCACTCTCTTTGCCCTTTGAAGGTGTTTTATGCAATGAAGCGGCAGGCTCGCTTTGAGTAATTCTTAGCATACGTAGAGAGATCTGAGCAAAAAATGGTCTTACTAGGCAAAGTAATAAATAAAGGAGGAGCGAAGAAGTCAACTAGCTCTTGCTTAATCTCCTTGGCTTGCAAGTCTTGAGTCCAAGCAACACTTACATGCTGGGCCCTAATGAAAGATCTACAGTCCCGATTAGAACAACATCCTCCTCAACTTGGGCTCTAGGAACTCACTAGTCGTTTCCTCTTCGAAAGCACAAATTATTTACACGCTTGGACCCAAAGTGTCACTAACTCGAATGTTTAGGGTCATCTCAGAAATAGTTACCACCACTGACTCAGTTGTTGTTGCTTGCTGTCCTAGCCGGGAGCTTTCATGAAGGAGACTAGCGATTGCAGGCAGACGTGAAATTTGAGAAAGATGAAAGGAAAGATTAACGACCTCGACTAATGTCATGTGATCTCTCTCAAATATAGGTGAGGTCAATGATATACCTTTGCCAGACCGAGGCTTTGTATGGATGGGCATGCCATCTGAGTTTTTCTTCTAAATAGGAGATAACAAGCTTGTTTTCTTCATCTGGGATGCATCAGGATTGTACGGAGGGACAAACGGAGTGATTGAGGAGGTTGGAGGCCTAGAAGTGAGCCTTGTAGTGAAATCCTAAAGCGTAGTCCCGGATCCTTAATCTTGATCTTTTTGAACTATAATGGCCAGCTCCGGATGGAAAATAAGTTTACTAGCTCTGAGCGCTTCGATCTCCTCTGGACTTAGAATCTCGCGCTCCAAATCCATTGATTTACCTCACCTCTTTCCAAGCCTTACTATTATTCTTGCATGGTTTTCTCCCATGCTAAAGCCAAAGCTCGGGGATAATCCTTTCAGAGCCATTCCAAATCTTTAAATTTGATGACGTTGGCCTTGTAGTTAATGATGAGTGGCTCGAACCTGTCTTTAACCCGTCTCTATGCGGCTGCCACTAACTCATCCACTTTCTTAGCTTTGGTTAATGCATCATTTCTCTGTTTGCGAGTGTTGACCATCATATCACAATAGCCTTGGGCTATTTTAAGGGCTTCGTCCTTCTCTTTATTCTTCTTGACAAGTTGTGCCTTCAGCTCTTCCACTTCTTTGTTAGTTTGTGAGATGATGGTTTTGATGACAACAACCTTAGAATAGATTATAAAATATAAATACTGACATTATAAGTTTAGATATATAGTATATGTAGGATTTAACCATGCAGGTACCAAGAATGAAGACTATACAGTATAGAGATTCAAGATATCGAGATAGAAGACTCATGAGTATCAAGATTATTAAGAGTTCAAGATTTCAAGCATAAGTATTTTTATTAGGAATTTTTGTTAAAAATCATAGAAAAACACTGGCACCTTAAAATCCAATTTATTCGTGGAATGGAATCCACTTCGAGCCTGTTAAAAGGATTGAACCCTAAGTAGGATGGAACCTACGAAAATCTAGTGGAACATTGTTTTGTATCCACTAATTTTAATTCAAATGATTTTACAAAATTATCTTGTTTTCAAAATGATTTCAGAACTTTCCTTTTAAAAACATCAAAACCCTCTATCCTGGTTTTAAATAATTTTAGCCTCAAAATTATCTTTAATTTCGAAGTCAAATTACTCCTGATTTTAAACTATCTTTTAATATAATATATTTAATTTTTAAATATTTATACTTAGATCTAAATATAAAATTATAGTTAAATTCTATATATATTATTCTCTATATTTACTTATGAATTTTAACTATAGTCAAGTATATTTATAAAAGTATAAAATAGTTTTAATATAAAATAAAAGTTATTTTTAAAGAAAATCAAAACACCAAAAAATCCTTTGGGATGTCGACATGCCCAAGTACCCCATGTCGACATGGTGTCAGTTGAGTTCAAAATTTAAATTTCAAAAGAAGTGTCTGTTCGCCATAACTCTTCATGAATGGACATGGTTGTTGTTCTTCTATAAATAGGGGTTAGTTTCAACGAATTTTATATCAGATTTTCTAGTTTTTCACTCCTCTTCTTCTTCTTCCACATTTCTTAATAAATATTCTTACCATTACTCTGTCGAAATCAACATTGAATCAAACTCGATTACTTCTAGTTTGATTCTCTATCACTATCTCTACAAGGTTCTCAGTGCTATTCAGAGTTATAGACTCCTTTGTAATCTATTAAGCGAGAAAAGGTGTGATTGTAGCCTTGGAAATCAATCAAGAGAGAAAAGGTGTGATTGTAGCCTTGGTAAATCAATTGGGTGAACTTGTGGCCCGGAAATCAAGTATCTTTACCCAGAGGATAGAAATTCTGGAGGGTGTACCTCATATCCATGAAACCGAGGGTGTAATTGTACAATTTCTTTTGAAAGGAAATCCATACTTGTATTGCGGGACTGGATGTAGGGTAACTCCGAACTAGTATAAAATCCAGTGTGTTTTTTCCTTTACTACTTTTATTTTATTTCTGCATCTGTGTTTGTTTCTGTGATCATATCTGTGTCTGTATATTGCGTACATCTGTGTCTAAATTAACATAAACTCAAAATGATTTAGTAATTCTTTACTAACACTATTCACCCCCCTCTAGTGTTAATCCTAGCCTTAAGATCTGTAATCCGCATTTCTCACAATTGGTATCAAAACAAGGATTTCAAAGTTTCATAATCTGATTTTTGAAAAGTTTTCAAAATGGCTACCAAGACTGGTACAGTTACTAACACTAGTATCCCTGTCACTAGTTCATTTGTAGAGGGTCAGTCTACTGTCAGACCACCACTTTTTAATGGTAGTAACTATGCATATTGGGCATGTAGGATGAAAATATATTTACAATCTATAGGATTAGACACTAGGAATATCACACAAACTGAATATTCTGAACCCACAACTAATTTTGCACAGTGGACTGCTGAGCAAAAGACTGTTGCACAAAATAATTCTAAGGCAATGAATATTCTGTTTTGTTCACTAGATAGAAATGAATTCAATAGAGTGTCGGTTTGTAAGTCTGCATATGAAATCTGGAAAACTTTGCAAGTTACTCACGAAGGAACAAGCAAAGTTAAACAGACCAAAATTTCCATACTCACAAATCAGTTTCAATTATTTAAAATGAATCCTAATGAGTCTATTTCGGATATGTATAGTAGATTTTAGGATATTGTGGATTATCTTATATCTTTGGGAAAGGAATTTTCTGAAGAAGATCAAGTCAGAAAGATTTTAAATTCTCTAACTCCAGAATGGGATCAAAAGACACTTGCGATCGAAGAGGCAAATGACATCAATACTTTAAAGATAGAAGAATTAATTGGAAATCTAATGTCGTATGAAGTTCAAATGATCGGGAGAAGAGAAAGTAAAGCATATGAAAAGAAATCAATGACATTCAATGCATTGACCGATGGATCAGACTCAAACAGCGATAATGATGAAGAGATAGCCTTTATGACCAGAAATTTTAGGAAATACCTGAAATACAGAAAGATGAATAATCTCAAGAGAAACAACTATAAGAATTCTGGAAATCAGAATGTGATAAACCAGGCCATTTCAAAAGAGACTGTCTGTATCCAGATAGGCAAAATTCTCCTATGAACAATGATCCAGCAAAGAAATGGAAGCGTGCATTTACTGCTATTCTAGATGACTCAGACTCGTCCTCAAGTGATGATGATCAGAAGAGAGATAATTCGAATTTGTGTTTCACTGCTGTTTATGACTCCGATGAATTCAAAGAAACGGACTCAGAAAAAGGTACTCGTTTACAATACAATTGGTTGAAATTGCTTGCTTAGAATTAGTTGCTTGATTGTTTGATTGTTTGATTTTGAATTGGTGTGTTGTTTGAATTTTAAAATTTGTTTTCTATTTTTTATTATTATTATTATTATTTAATAGTATAATAATATTTTCTGGAATATACTTGAAGTTTAATAATATTTCAGATATATATATATAGGCATTAAAAATAATATATATATATATATTAGAGAACTTAGGAAAAATCAATTCATGAAAATTCAAAGGCACATGTCGACATGGTCCCTACCATGATGTCGACATGGGTACCTTAATTTGAATTTCAAATTTTGAATTCAAATGTTTGAATTTCCCTCCACCTTTTCACTTTATTCAATTCTCTGAAAAGCTACCTTTTGACCAGAGAATATGTCCTTTAAGAATATATTTATTCACTATCTTTTATCATATCTTTTCAGTCTCATTTTCAAATTTTAATTCTCTCTTCATAACTTCAAGCTCTCTACTCTCTACTTTAATGGCTTCTTCTAGCAACCCCTCCACCATGAGAATTTCTAGAAAAATCAAAGATCAATTATTCAATGATCCGGAGGCAATAAAAGCAAACATCAATTATGCTAACTATGCCAAAGTCCATCCCGAAAAATTTGCTATTTTTCAAGATTTTTCTTCTTATGAACTTGATTCTCTTTTTGCAAACAATGGAGTTCTTAGTCTTATTGATGCTTCTCAAAATGATTTTGTTTGCTATCCAAATCTTGTCAAAATTTTCTATGCTAATTTAAACCGTGGATTTTATCATGGAAATGAGGATGAAATTTGGAGTAATGTCAAAGGCACTAGAATTGTTTTGAATTGTGATCTTTTGGGTACCATTCTCAATTGCAGTGTATGGGAATGGATCTTTCTAATTTTAAAATCGATGAAAATGATCGTGAGATATTTCATCACATTTTCGAAGGGATTGATAATTTTGAATACAAAAATCGAAATTTTCGTCCAAAGGCAAGAATTGTCAATCTTCTTTTGCAACATACTTTGACCCCAAGATTGGGGAATTTTAACAATCCTACTTCAAAAGTTTGCAAAACTCTTTTTGCTGTTTTTGGAAATTATGACATAATTTGGATGCAAATTATTTTGGATGAACTTCGTCCTAAAAATCTTGAAATGGGTGAGAATACATTATACCATGGAATTTATCTCACTCGGATTTTTAACTATTTTGGAGTAGATTTCAAAGGCAAAGAATTTGTTTTTAGAAAAGTTTTCAATCATTCCAACATGTTACTTATGAAAATTCCTTTTGTTTTTCAACCTTATGAGACCCTTGTCGAAAAAGAAGAGCGATTGGCTCATGAGGAAATGGAAGAAGAGGAAGACGAAGAAGAAGGGGATGAAATGGAAATTGAAGAAGAAGAAGAAGAAGGTGAAACCTCTTTGGAAAGCATTGACTATCCTCCTAATCCATCCACCAAAACCCTTCTCAAAAACCAGAAGACGATTATTGAGAATCAACGGATTCTTAAAAGATCCGTTAGTAAGAAGTTGGACAAAATTTCATCCAAGATGAACAAGTTCATTCCCAAAGTCAGCAAGAAACTTGGACTATCTTCATCATCATCATCCTCTAACTAGTTTTATCTTTTCGTATCTTGTTGTATTTGTTTTAGTTTACTTTATTTCAAATGTTCATGTAGTTTGTTGTGTGCTTAATTGTTGCATTATCGTAGTATGCAATGAAATAAAATTTCCTTTCTATTATCTACCTTATCTTATCACCAGAATAAATGTTTGTATGTTACATAAATATATATGTATATATATATACACACACACACTATTATTCACAAAATCAAATTAGTCATAATTTTTCACTAACACATGTCGACATCCCCTATATGACCATGTCGACATGTACTGGTCAGAAATGACAATTGATTTTGAATTGGAAATTTGAATAACTACCAAATGCCTATTCATTTCAAACAAATTTCTACACCTATAAATACATGTTTCTTCCAGAATTCTTCACTAAAATTTATTTCTTATCATCTATATCCTTTATTTCTTTCGCAAATTCAACTATGGCTAATCCTATTCACAATCTATCCGAAATTCTTGAAGAAACCCTTAATTCGTTCAAGAATGTTCTCTCGTTTATTCTACGTAACCAGCGTCACTTAGAATTGAGTCAAATGCAGATGATCAAGGAACAAGAAAAGCGCTTCGATGCGATACGACGGATGATCTCCTCTATGCACAAGGATGATAATGAAGCACATCTTCCTGTCTCTCTCACCAATGAAAATGATAATTGGGATGCTATTAAGGCAGACCCAATCTTTGGACAAGAAGGATGGGTGGAAGTTCCACGTAACTTTTATTTTTATTTGTTTACTTTGATTGATTTGGTCTGGATTGATGCTCTGTGTGGATTGATTTCTTGATATTGGTTGTTTGTTGTATAAAACATATATATACATTGAAATTTATATAGTCTTTGATTAGTTATCATTTTCGTAAGTATAATTATTTCTTAATCTATATATTATATATTTCGTTGTATTGTTTATCAATGTAGGTACTGAAGCCCAAGAATGAGGGGGGTTGTTTTTTGTTGATGACAAAGGGGGAGAAATATAAAATAGGATAGCTGGGAATAAATTAAGGGGGAGTTTATTAGTTTTAGGGGGAGTTATTAGGATAGAAGTAATATTTTATAAACAAAGGTTGTCATCATCAAAAAGGGGGAGATTGTTAGTCCGTGAGATGATGGTTTTGATGATAACAACCTTAGAATAGATTATAAAATATAAATACTGACATTATAAGTTTAGATATATATGTATATGCAGGATTTAACCATGCAGGTACGAAGAATGAAGACTATACAGTATAGAGATTCAAGATATCGAGATAGAAGACTCATGAGTATCAAGATTATCAAGAGTTCAAGATTTCAAGCATAAGTATTTTTATTAGGAATTTTTGTTAAAACTTATAGAAAAGCACTGGCATCTTAAAATCCAGTTTATTCATGGAATGGAATCCACTTCGAGCCTGTTAAAGAGATTGAACCCTAAGTAGGATGGAACCTACGAAAATCTAGTGGAACGTTGTTGTGTATCCACAAATTTTAATTCAAATGATTTTACAAAATTATCTTGTTTTCAAAATGATTTCAAAACTTTCCTTTTAAAAACATCAAAACCCTCTATCCTGATTTTAAATAATTTTAGCCTCAAAATTATCTTTAATTTCAAAGTCAAATTACTCCTGATTTTAAACTATCTTTTAATGTAATATATTTAACTTTTAAATATTTATACTTAGATTTAAATATAAAATTATAGTTAAATTCTATATAAATTATTCTCTATATTTACTTATGAATTTTAACTATAGTCAAGTATATTTATAAAAGTTTAAAATAGTATTAATATAAAATAAAAGTTATTTCCAAAGAAAATCAAAACACTAAAAAATCCTTTGGGATGTCGACATGCCCAAGTACCCCATGTCGACATGGTGTCAGTTGAGTTCAAAATTTAAATTTCAAAAGAAGTGTCTGTTCACCATAACTCTTCATGAATGGACATGGCTGTTGTTCTTCTATAAATAGGGGTTAGTTTCAACAAATTTTATATCAGATTTTCTGGTTTTTCACTCCTCTTCTTCTTCCACATTTCTTAATAAATATTCTTACCATTACTCTACCGAAATCAACATTGAATCAAACTCGATTACTTCTAGTTTGATTCTCTATCACTATCTCTACAAGGTTCTCAGTGCTATTCAGAGTTATAGACTTCTTTGTAATCTATTAAGCGAGAAAAGGTGTGATTGTAGCCTTGGAAATCAATCAAGGGAGAAAAGGTGTGATTGTAGCCTTGGTAAATCAATTGGGTGAACCAGTGGCCCGGAAATCAAGTATCTCTACCCAGAGGATAGAAATTCTGGAGAATGTACCTCGTAGCCTTGAAACCGAGGGTAAAATTGTATAATTGCTTTTGAAAGGAAATATGTACTTGTGTTGCGGGACTGGATGTAGGGTAACTCCGAACCAGTATAAAATCCGGTGTGTTCTTTTCTTTACTACTTTTATTTTATTTCTGCATCTGTGTTTGTTTCTGTGATCATATATGTGTCTGTATATTGCATACATCGGTGTCTAAATTAACATAAACTCAAAAAGATTTAGTAATTCTTTATTAACACTATTCACCCCCCACCCCTCTAGTGTTAATCCTAGCCTTAAGATCCGTAATTCGTGTTTCTCACATTCTTCGGCCAGCTTATTGTTCCTATGGTCAATGGATTCAACTTGGCTTAAATGGTCCTTTCTTTCCTGCTTGACCAGCTCAGTCGGGTCTCTGGCTCTCTTATTTCTGCATCCACCTATACCTTCTTCAATCCGACAACCTTTGCATTAAGGTGAGAGATAGTCTCATCATTTTGATTTGCTATAAGTCGTAGCTCGATTACCTCAACCACCATGCTCTCGGCATATTCATAGATTTGCTCAGCCAACTTCTTCCAGATGAAATATTGGTCATAAGCATCACTAACATAGGCTACCATGTGGTCTTTGACCTTCGAGGGGATATTCTTTAAATAAGAGAAAACTTAATGCCTTTGGGAAAGATCTTTGGGAATTGGCATTGAAGTTCACCCATCTGAGGGGTGGACATGACCGGCTGCTCTATTGTGATGACAAGTTGTTCAATAAGTATTTTATTAGTTTATGGAAAGAGGAGTTAGAGCAATGGGCTCTGATGATGGATTAGAATGCCAAGAAGTGTGAGATGGCACTATCTGCTTGATAGAAAGGGAAACTGAAGGAGGACCGTGAGAGATCTCATCATGAGGAACGTCATCGGGACAGCTGGGATTCCTATCCGAACCCCTAGACTAGGGCAACTTGGATCTAGGTCGATGCCTTAATGACAAGCCATGTGACCGATAACCCTTCTCTCGACGTCCCATGTCATGGCTTGAATGCCGACTAGAACCAGAGTCATGGCTGGTGCTGTGGTGGCGTTTGCTTGGCTTACGCTCGGGTGATAGGACATCTGGTTCTCGATAGATTCGTACATACCACATCGTTCCATTAAACCTACAAATGAGAAAAATAAGAATCAGCTTTGATAAGATAAGAACACGAAACAAGCTGAGCAAAGTGCAATGCATATGTGTGTGCATGCGCAAGTGTCCTAATGTCCCCCTGATGAACCATGGGCTAGAATTTTGCGGACATAGGTAATCTCCCTTGCTTGAGTAGAAAATGCATCTTCCTGAAAATGGATAGGGGATCCAATATCACTGACTCTCATATTACGAAGGCCAAAGGGAGGCATATCGTCCAGAATTGGCCCCAAATCAGCATATATTTGTATATACCCACAAAGGGTTGTACGCGAGTTTTATCCGTGACTGTGGCTAGCAGAGGTAGGGTGGAAGTCTGACTTGTAATGATTTTGATCTTGAGGCTTCTTTTTTAAAGAGGTTGGTTATCATAGTCACCCTCGTCAGCAGATGGCTTGTGGCCCACATCATCATTAACGTGGCTAGCTCCCCCGCCTTCACCTTGCTAAAGTGTTCTCCTGGTCCTTCGGTCTCAATAACTGGACTTTGGACTAGGGATATTATTAGACTTTGAACTAGAGGAACTATCGTATCTCCACCATCTCCATATGGAGATCCATCCTCTTCACTTTTTAAGGCAGCTAAGACTAGGTCGACACTGCCGTCTACCTCCAGCAAATTGTACGTCTGGAGATTTTCATCAGTAAGAATGTCCTTGCAACCTTGTCCACCTTTGTAACTTCTAAAGCAACTTGAAGGTATCTTCTAAGGCCGTGCTGCTAGGTATGTTTGGCACATCTGAAAGAATAAAAGAAGAAAATTTAAATGGACAAAGCTATAAAGCAATCTAAGATGGAAAAAAACGAGGGAAAAACTTACGCCTAGACATCCACCGCTACACAAAACTAGGCGGACAGTGTATAAAGAAAAACTCATCTTTAAAGTAACTGAGCTTGTTCCTGGTGCCAGTCACTATTCTATGGTTCCAAAAAAGTAAGGGAAGAACTTCCTTTACAGTGCTTGAAGCTATACAAGTATCGAATTTCTTCGTTGCTTGGAACACGATCAAAAGAGCGAGCGAAGACAACGAATACACTATGCAGAAAAGCATAGCTATTGGGATGTAGTTGACCTGAAGCCAGCCTCATGAAGTGCCAAAATCGCCGAATAATTGGTTGAATGGTGGAATACACCCCCTAAACATATATATCAATAACATGTGGTATACCCAGCTGGAGGGTAGTGTGCCTATTGATGGCATGTGGGAACTAGTATGTCCTAGAACAAGATACCTTGTTATTCACAAATCCTTCTAAGTGATCCGTCTGTGATTTTCAAAGCTATGGAATTCATGGGATTATCCAATATTTCTGCATCCTCAATAGTATCGGAGCAGCTTCAACTTCGAGACCCTCTACTGGCTCAAGAGGAACCTTTGGGGAAGTTGTTCAGCTTGTTGATTTGTTGGCTGAGGTATAGATGGTACCGAAGTGTGATGTGCATAACTTGACTTGATATCTGATTTGATGTATCGATGGGCCTGCAGCTAGAGCGGAGAGTGCTTAGAACATCTTTGACCCATAGCTATCAAAGCATAACATACAAGTTATATCAAAAGGATTAAAAGACCATCATGTGCTACAGTAAAAGCCCAATGTGGTGTACTGCTGATTACAGTGTTGTGCGGCGTCGTGCAATGTCAATGTTCGATGTTGTGCAGCATTTCATCTAAAAAGCCAGAATATCATCTGAAGTGACCGTCGTCGATGATCGCCCTAACAAACTCCACGTCGTCAACCATATATTTGGAGCACCTTAGGACTCGAGGGATTTCGCTAGACGAAAAACAAACTTCAATTACTATTGCAGATGCTCAAAGGAATTCGAAGTCGAAATCCACCAAGGGTTGGATCGGTACTGATCCATCCCTTTAGTTGGAGTTTAGACCTTAACGTCTTCTCCCCGCATCCAAGCATGGCACCAAAGCTTAAAGTTTTGAAGTGCTTTGAAGCTGGATCGGGTTTGAATCCAATAGATCGATTGACAACGTAGGTACTGGAGCGAGCAGTGGTTGGCGGCAGCAATGGTCGAGAGAAAATGGCGACATTATGGCTCTCGGTTCGAGGCCAAGGAATATCAATGGCGGCTATTGTCTTAATTTCTCAGAGGTTGAAAATTGAAGAGACAAAGCATGGATTGGTCTTATACCCTTCAACCCAATAATTTAGTATACAAATAGGCTAAATTTTCGTAGTGTTGATGGACACCAATCCATAACACTAGATCGGTACTAAACCATGAAATAGAAAGTGCACATGCATGTGCATGTGTATGTACATGCATGAGTATGACTTTACAAGAATGTACACGTGCAAGAAGTTGAGGCGTGCCGGAGAATCTAAGTGTGTGTGCACATGCAAACTCCCACTCAACAACTAGGACACAGATTCAAACCTGAAAAATCAAGAGAGGGGACCTGCCTAGAACCGCTGAATTCAGAGTGACGGACTATAGAAGCACACTCCAGTTTTTATAGTGCTAGATCCTAACCAAGTGTTATGTAAATACTGAGGACACAACACTTAACTGAAATGGCCCAAAAGAAGGATAACAACCATCCGAAGTATAAATTGGAGTACGTTATGGAAATCCTATCTAATCTCATTTCAAAGCACATTGTATTTGAAATAAGCTGTACTTTGGAGGGCAAGTGTTATCCAGCCTTTTGACCAAGCCATATTTAGGCAAATCTGACCAGTCAAATTTGAAAGTTATCGAGGCAGAGAGCCCCTAAAGATAGCTAACAAGCCCATAAACTAAGCATAATCAAAATCATAAGGAAAGCATAAGCCATCTCAAAGATCCTCAATGCACGATCCATCCAAATGATGGATCAATACCTATCCATTGGTACCGATCCATAAAATCACCATCATAGCACCTCAAACCTCCTCTATTCTCAAGTTTTGATGTAAGCAAGTTATTCCAAGCTTCAAAGAATAGGTCGCATGCAATTTTCTGTCGATCTCCTCGAGTACTTCAAGTCAGGAACTTCATTCCTTCACTGATTCATCCTATTGACCCAGAAGTATGCTTCCAACAACATAAGCAAGATGGAGAATACGAAGCTAATAACAAGTTGTTACAAAATAAAGCATTGGAATCGATCTGTGAGAAGATCTTATGGATCGGTACTGAACCATGCCAGTAGATCGGTACCAATCCATAAATTTTGCTTTCCTGGCCATGTTTTCTCAAGGGTAACTGTTGCTAGATAGTGGAAAATGTGCTGGAGATTGTGGAGAAACACATCTTGGCAACTTGCAGCTATATATAGGAGGTTGGGGTATCACTTCAAGGGACCTTTTTCTTTTTAAAAAAAAAAATATGTTCTATAATTCCCTTGTAATCTCAAATATCCATACCGATCCATAAGAACTTTACATATAAATAGCAGTATAATCAATAGAAACATTAAATGGACATATGCATCAGTTGGTTGAACCACGATAAACTTTGTGTGCCTCGTTTTTACTTCACTTTCCTTTATATTTCTTTATTTTATTCTTTACTTTATTCTATTGGGTGTTTGTGACACATTTTGGTATAAACAATACATATGAACATTCATTTCTTTATTACTTTATACACCTAACCTACATGCGCATAAATAAATAAATATATATATACACACACACACACACATACATATATATATATATATATACATACATACACATATGCATTGGGTTTTAACTCCTAATTTCTAATCCATGTAACCAAAATTAATTATACATATTTTCTGAGGAAAAAGGATATTCTGCGTACAATGAAATAAGTTCCGAAATCTAATTCTATCTCTTGTAGGAATTTATGATTTTGTCCTTTATGTTAAAAAAATAAGATTTTACCTTTTTAATTTAATTATTTAATTTCGTAAAATTATGTGGTGTTACAATTTCATAAATAAAAATGGATTCTCAATAAAGAAGAATTCAAAAGGTGAATTAACGAAAATACTTTGAATTTTGTTTATTTATCTCACAATTCGTACTAGCATGGGCTTTGAAATCATATAAAGCAGTTTATGTTATAGTGCTACCACGCATTATTATTTCATTATTTGTTACATGCTTATTTATTTTTCTATGATTTAATGCTACATTTTTCTACTATTTAGTTTTGTTTCTACTTTTACTTGTACGTTGCATTATTTATAATTTGCATTCTTGAATAAGCATTCGGTATTATTATCTAGTTTTGTTGAAATATTTCCATATAATGATACTATATAGCATAATTTTGTACCTGTTACATATTCCAATAATTATTTGTTATTGAAACATTTTTTATATAGTTATTGTATAGTAGGATTTTGTATCTACTACTTGTTTGTTTAGGAATATAATTTTATAGCAATATTTTGTAGTATCGCTACAAGTTTGGTCGCATATGTTATTGGTTGTAGAGTGGGGATAGGAAAGTGCAAAGAAACATGTTGAGGTGGTGAACTTAAGTGTTGCGATAGGTAGGGAGATTATGTCACATGCTTGGATTTGCAACCATTTTGGGTTTTAGGAATTTAGATGATAGCGGGGCGACACTTAAAAGGGACAATACGATTAGATGGAGGTTGTGCCGGATGCAGCAATTTAAAGACCCGACCCAACATCGATTCGAGTAGGATTAACATTTGATCTTACAACACCACAATTTTGAAAGTGAAACAAATTTGTGCATGCATGAACCAAGTATCTAACCTCAACATCCGAATAAAATTTCTAGACGGCCTTATTTAAGCCACACGTTCTTCAAATTTGAGGATAAAACTATTGTTTACATTATTCATTTTTTTTTTGCTTAATCAATTTAACAATTAATTTCATAATCTCATCCATAGATTATCTTGTTGATTTTGGACGATATGATAAATAATTGTAAGTTTTATGAATCTTTGTTGAATTGGAGCTATTTTTTTCAAAAATTTTTAAAAAATTGCACTTTTGCACTATAGAAATTATTATAGACATTTTTTAATTGATGTTTATTATCAAATGTTCAAAAATAATTGGTTTTGAAAGTCGAGTATTAATTATAATTAGTTTAAATTTTACATGTTTAAATATTATTTTACATTTAAATTAAAAATTTAGAAATAATGATCAATGCGGTTTTGATGATTTGATCGGTTAAATCGTTGAAACCTTTTACGTTGTGCCAACACAATTTGACTTGGGGTTCGGTCATGAAAACTATAGCCTGTTGTGACGGCGGTAGGTTAGTGTAGATGCACGTGTAGTGGTGGTAAGGGATGTGAGATGGGAGAGGAAGTGAATTGGGAGAAACGTGGCTTTGTTTTTCCACTTAATTCAGAAATTGGTGATCTAAAGATGAAAAGTTTTGTAGAAGTTTGTCATCTAAATAAAATTCATCTTTTAAGGGGGGAAATGCAAAATATGAGAATAGGAGGATGCAAGCCAAAAATATAAAATATGAGAATAGGAGGATGCAAGCCAAAAATATGCGTGTGAACAAAGCGAAGAACAAATCTAAAGCGAAGAACAAAGCTTTTTTATCTCTTGATGCTTTTGATTTTTCAAAAATTAAGCACCGTACATGCATTATAACTTAAACGAGCTTTTCAAATTAAAATAAGAACAAATTTTCAATACATGCTTGCTAAAAAAACATAGTGTAAGAATAGCCATTTTAGAAAACTAATTACAGAAATAGACATCCTTTTATATAGCTTGTGCATTTATGTAATGCGCAAGTTATAATTTTTATTAAAAAAAAAATTAACTTGCGCATGTGGCACGCGCAAAATATATTTAAAAAAATTAACTTGGTCATTTATGTAATGCGCATGCATTATTTTTTAAAATAAACGTGCGCATTCCATAAACGCCCAAGTGTATAGATTGTACTCGTGCATTTATGAAATGCGCAAATACAATTTATCTAAGAAAACGTAATCTTCTTGCTTTTGGTTGAAGATCTAAGGAAACATCTTATTCGCATATCACAGTATTAATTTTGAAAATTTTATTTTAGGGTTTCAAAAATCAAGATTTTGAATTTAGTGTTTTAATTTTTATTATAAATAGTGTCAACGGTTCCAATTATATTTTACTACGATGGAGAATTATTGGTTGATGAAGACAGTAAATATACGTATGCTGATGGTAAACAAAAATGATCAAAAACTAAAAATATTGCAGCTTTAGAGAGCTTAAACAACGCGCATTTGAAGTGACAAAAGTCAATCCTCTTAAATAGGATTTAAATATAGTGGTGAAATGAGTTAGAGATGATGGTTCATCCGCTATTGATGTAGAAAATGACGATGATATGAATTCTACTTCTTCTATTGGAATGAGAGCGATAGAAATTTTTGTTACGAAAGCAGAACATGTTAATGTTATAGAAGCACATAAGTCCGCAATATGAATAGAAGAGCCTTTACTACACAATTTCAAGAAACACAATGTTCGACACTTCCTTCTTATATGACAATTCATCATGGCAGAGAGATTACATAATTACTAAATAGATAGAGGAGAATGTTTGGAGGATCATCTAGTTAAACACAATATTTGAAAACTTTATATATCCAACTTGTAGTAGTCCAAATCAATCTCGTCGCGTGAGTAATAATTTTACGGTGGTATTTTTATTTTGAATTACCTTCATACATTGTACTCTTATCATTATTTTTGTTACTTGTAGTTTCCAAATGAACTAAGCGGAAGAAGCGTTCATTGGCCGTGCTAACAATGATGATTTTGATTACGTTGATAATGCAAACGATAGTAAAGTACAATGGGATAGCATGCAAATAGCTTATGCGGATGATATAACTTGGGTCAATAACATAGAGGTTAACGATGGTGCAATCATATATGAAGATAATCAACGGGTCGATTATCCAAATGCCGTTAAAGATCAAATCACATATGAAGATTCCTTAGGCGATGATTTATTACTGCAACAATGATGGCAAAATCCATTATGGACAACTTTCACTTGGAAGTGGAAGTATTTGGAAGACAATGTGCTAAAAAAGAACCTTGGGTTAGATTAACCCTTTGTAGTAAAGAGAAACCCATTGAACAATTATGTGAATGGACAATTAAATATTAAGTTTCTTTTAAGGTAGTGAAGTCGTGTGCAAATCAATATATGGTTTGATGTGATGGATGAAAAATATCCTTGGAGAGTGCTTGCTAACCTATCAACGAGAAAATCTCAAAATTGATGAAAAATAAAAACATATGATGGGGATCACACTTGTTTAAATGCAACCATCAACTCAAACTATCACCAAGCAACATCAAAGTTTATAGTTTTAAAATACTTTTCTTAATTAAATCTGAAACAAATATTACTGTAAGAACAGTTCATGAGACGATGTCGAATATGTTTCTTATAAAAGTAAGTTATTCTCAAGCTTGGAAAGGATTATAGAAATTAAGCGGTTGCAATAATTTATGGAGAATATGAATCATCATATGCAGAAACTACCAAAATAACGTAAAGTGGTGCAAAGCAGCAACCCTGTAACCGTATGTGATGTTATTCACACTCGTGGTATTTTTTATGATGCTTTTTGGACTTTCAGACAATCAATCGATGATTTCACATACTGTCGTCATGTACTTCCTATTGATGGCATTCATTTATGTGGAAAGTATCTTGGTATGTTACTTGTAGCTATTGGTGTAGACACAAATCAAGGCCTTTTTTCGTTAACCTTTGCTGTTGTGCACATAGTGTAACAACCCGCATATTTATCGATTTGTATATTTAAATATTTTATTTAAATATTTTATCGTTCGTCGGATTTTGGTCCGAAAAGCTACTTTTTGCAAGCAGTCGAATTAGGACTCGAGACCACTTCCATTGAGTTCAAAATGCCGTTTGCGACCTTTTTGAGTATAAGCTTCGATATGTTTGGAGATAGTTGATTTTTGCTACTTTTTCCCGCTTATGACTTTGGTCTGGACTGCACCCTTATTAGCTCAGCCCAACCCCTTCTCTTCATAACTTCTCCTCTTTACTTAAACACTTCAAGCTAAAGTAAAAATGGTGGAAGAGATGGGAAATGGAAATTCCTAAGCCCTAGCTCTCTTTGCAAATCCAACTTCTAGCTCCAAACTCAAGTGAACCCATTGGTAAGCACCTCCGTCATCTTCTCCAACTCTTTCTCCATTCAATTTCAGAAACTTCCTAAACCTAATTTAGGAAATGTTTCTCCTTTAAGCTTAGATTCAAGCTTGTTGGATTGGAATTGAAGAGTGATTGTTCTTACCATTGCTCTATAGCTTCTTCTTCAATCGTTTGGGTTCAAAGGTGAGATTTTTATCTCACATCTTAGTCTATAATTATCTTCGATTGTAGGGTATGAATTCCTAACACTTATTTTTGTGCAATTGATTTTGGTTTGGATTGATTTGGTGTATATTCCAATTTTTCGTGATTTGGTCTAATTTATGAAAATCCTATTATGGATATTTGGACAATGATATTTGAGGCGTATCGAAGAGCCGTTTAGGCTGGGTTGTCGTTCGACGTAATTCCTTAGTGATCGTCAGTTGCTCGTTCTATCGTTTCCGATATTCGTTTGGCCATTTTTGGCCTAGGTTCAAGGAATGCCCTGAACCCTTCATTCAGACGTCTGAAACGAAATATTCGGACGTCTGAATATTGTTCTGGGAAGATTTCTATTCCCAGATTCAGACGTCTGAATATATGATTTCAGACGTCTGAATTGGTTCATTTTTAACCAGAAAGGAAATAGGCTAAAAAGTGCCTATTTTAGACGTCTGGATTCAAGGATTCATACGTCTGAATTCTGTCTTTGGAAAATATTTATTTTCCAGATTCATACATCTGAATCCTTGATTTCAGACGTCTGAATCTGCACTCTTTTTGCCTATTTGCCTATTCGCTTGAGAATTCCAATTTAAATCGATTCGTGATGATCCTATTTGTTGTTATCATTTATTATGACTTTGATGACTCCTTTTTTAGGGATTTTTGAATATCCATTTCGATGGATTCTTTATCGGTTTCTTTGGATTTTATTCACGTCTTCGAATGTGAATTTTAGTGATTGATTGTTCCTACAATCTTCTTTGCGATTTGTCACTTTAAAAATATAAAGGTTTTCTATACTAGTAGTAAATATCAAAACTCTTTCTTCAAATGATTTCAACACTATTTTATTAAAGAGCTCGTTTTCTCAAACCGATTTCCAATCTATTAGTATATACAAACCTTTACCTCACTCGTATGAGAAATCTAACTAAACGGCTTAGTAAAACGAGTGGTATGAAACGCTTGCGTTTACTTCGTCGATTAATTCTTGGACTTGTTCGATTGAATCTCTTGTGACAATTTTCTAGTGAAGATTTACAGTTTGTTCGTAAATATTTAAGTTAAGCAAGTGGTTATGGGACATGAAGCTAAACTTTTATACTTACTAGCTTAGTGTAATCGACACTTCTTGATGATCATGACGGTCATTTTATGATTTAGACTAGCAATTGTGCGATGTCTCTTTGTTTGCAAGGTTAGACTAGACCTCATGGGTGTGATTTCGACTCACACATATCTTTTCTGTCCGCAAGGTTAGTCTAGACACCATTTGTGTGATTTCGACTCACACATGCCTTTTTGCTTTTTGGTTAGGCTAGACACCATTTGTGTGATTTCGACTCACACATACCTTTTTGCTTTCGGTTAGCCTAGACACCATTTGTGTGATTTCGACTCACACATATCTTTTCTGTCTGCGAGGTTAGACTAGACACCATTTGTGTGATTTCGACTCACACATACCCTTTTTGCTTTTTGGTTAGTCTAGACCTCATTTGTGTGATTTCGACTCACACATATGGGGTAGCTCCCCATGGTCTTCGGACCGTCATGTGATAGGCCTCTTTCTCTTTTTATGATTTCTGGATTTCGTGTGTTGATTTCTGGAAATTTCATGCTTCGCCTACTTTTGTAGTGTGTCATTGACTTGTTGTGAGTACAAGTTTTGGGTATGATACCTTCTTTGGATCTTTGAGAAGGTTCTGGTGATATTGATTTATCTCTTATTGATTAATCTCTTGTTGATTTTTAATTACATACTTATAGTAGTATGCCGTATGGATATTATATGTTTATGCCATATCTCTTATTCTATATCATGTTATCTGATATTTATAGCTAGACTGATCCGTTTATAATTTTCTTATTAAATAATAATCGGGTCAGACTGAGATTTTACAAGTGCTTCTGCTTGACTCCTTATCGGACCATCATTTGATCTTTTGGCTAACTACTCTAGTTTAGTAGTTTTTGGTTGTATACATTTGAGATTTAGACTCCTTGATGTATACGTATTATTTTGCCTTGCACTTGTATCTATTCTTTTTGTATATTGTGGATCTTGTTTGACCACTACTCTGATGTACACTTTCATGTGTTTTATTCATATCTTCTTCCGCCTTTGTGATATGAATTATCTGTGACTGATTTGTGTTATGTTTATTTCTATACTTGTTTCCGAAGATTATTATAGCCACTGTGTAGTAGCTTTGAGTTTGTATCGGTATGTCGGATTTCCTCTTGAAATAAAATGCATGTTATACTATCTGACATATCGGTGCTCGTGCAAAGCAATTACACGGATGGTCGCTCCTCAACAGCCTTATTCTCCGTGCTAGTTGACAGCATTACACCGTAGTGTTCTTGGCTAGCGTGGGTATAGAGGTGGGGCGTCACAGCTTGGTATCAGAGCCAAACTTCGGAACAATGTAGAATAATTTAACAAGGATCACTGTCCTAAGTCCATCTTAAGAGTCGTGCCATAGGATTTTATTCGAGTCTTCGTACCGATTCATCCTATTTTCTTAATGATTCCCTGTTTTATCATCATGATTGTTTGATATTCATTCTAAGAATAACTTTTTCTTCTTTTTTTCTTTCTTTCTTAAAGAAAAGAAATGGTTGGTTCTGGCAATCCTAGCGCTGGTCAATCCAGTAGCCCTTCTCTGGATGGCGCATTCATGTCTGCCCGACAGCTTTTGGATCTTGTAAAGAATCAATAGTTTATCTATGCTTTGAGTAAGAACCCCAAAATGGTTCTACCTTTGAAACTTGAAGTTCCTTTCAATCAGCTTGTGGATATCACTCTTCGATATGAAGAGGTTGGTAAAGGAAGTGTTAGTACTATTGGGATTTCCAAGAAGAGGCATATTAAGTTCAAGAGCCTTAATCCCAGTAAGAGAGTGAAGCAAACTACTTTTGTAGCAAAGACTCAAATCCCTAATCGTGGAGGATGCTACAATTGTAATTCTAAGGAACACTATGCAAATATGTGTCCGAAACCCCATTCCTTTCGCTATTGCAAAAGACCGGGTCATCTTTTATCTGCATGTCCCAGACTTTTGAACAAGGACATGAGAAAGCTAAATATTGTACAAACCCCTAGCGACACTTCTCTTGGTCAAGGTATTTCTCATTCAATCCTTGATGACATTTGCTTTGTGGTTATCTTGTTCGTGTTTGTTTAGATGGGTTCCATCTATTTATTTTTATATCAAAAGAACTTGTGATTCTTTTTCTTTAAACATTTTTGGAGTTGTTGACTTCTTTGAGAGTTGCAAATCCGGATGGTAGATCCGCAACACTCAATTTGCTTTCTATTGATGTCGAAATTATTTTATGTGATTTTCTTTCCGAGCCGATATTTTTACTTAGGCTTCGGAATTGATTTTTTTTTGTAAGGATTGGCTTAATCGTTGTGAAGCCCATATCCTATTTTCCGTGTGGACTACTTATCTTCGACATCCTTAATCTGTTAAGCAGATTTCTATTTTCTCCTTCGTGATTTCGATTCCAACTTGATGGCATTATTTTATTCTTTAAACCCTCATGATGAGGAAAGATTTATTTCTCTCATCTAAATGTTTGTGAAATTTTCCGGTATTTTTGAGTTTGTCTTAGGATTATCACCTAAGAAATCTTTTGTGTGGTGTTAAGGTCTTTCAGCTCGACCTTGCCAACGATTTTCATTTGGCTACGAGTTGCGTGAGTTAGCATTCCACTTACGCATTCCGCACTCATTATGATTCTTATGAATGACTTATTATGTCATTCGATTCGTCTAGCTTATTTCATCCATTTTATTAATCAAGTATTCTATGAATATTTCGGTGAGACCATTCTTGAATTTGTTGATTTTGGATGATATTAGCAATTTAAAATCTTTGCAAATCTTTTTCATAAGATTTATTTATAAGTACAATTGGATTTTATTCTTAAACGAGCAAAGAATATTCTTAAAGGTTTTTAAGAAACGTGTTTATCATATAGAAGATGATTTTGTGATTGTATTGCCCATTGAGTGTTTTAAGAATTTTGGTCGATGCGCTTGATTAACGTTATCGATAGGAATTTCCTAAACACTTTGATGAGACAGTCAGACACGATGTATTGACTTGTAAAATTGTAAATTTTTCTAGAAAGATTATTACATAAATATAAATGTAATTTTGAAAGTTTTAACTTTTCAGGAAAGGAGATTATTTAAAAGAAATTCTTTCTTTTCGATACTCTTATTCTTGTGATTCCCGTTGGGAACCAAGACTTTATCTTTTGTACCAATGCTAATCGTATTGGTTTGGATGTCGTTCTCTTGCAAAAGATAACGTGCTATCACTTGTGCTTCTAAATCA
Source organism: Allium cepa (assembly GCA_030765085.1). NCBI lineage: Eukaryota > Viridiplantae > Streptophyta > Magnoliopsida > Asparagales > Amaryllidaceae > Allium > Allium cepa. Next base: position 78,972,063 of record CM060939.1, on the reverse strand, counting down.
TTAAAAGCCGATTGAGACTAGGTATGTCACTCATGATCTAGTGCTCGTGGCTATTGTTTTCGCTTTTAGAGTTTGGCATCATTATTTTTGGGGGAGAAATTTGTTCTCCACCTCGATCATAAATCTTTGGAATATTTATGTTCTAATAAGGAACTTCATATTGGCTTGGGTTCCTTACATCTTATGATCTTGATATTCTTTATACTCCTGGAAAGGAGAATCGTGTTGCCTATGCACTTAGTCGTAAGCAACAGGTGGTTGTTTCTTTGTTGATGACCAAATGAAATTGTCTTTTTACCAAGTTCATCGGGCGTTTTGATGTACTTCGTTTTACTGAGTTTCATCTCATCTCTTTTATAGACTTGCGTCTGATGTTCTTTTATGGTGTTCGGTTCATTGGACGTACCGTTTTTGTACTACGTCGGTGTTCCGAAATTATTCAAGTTTCTAGTTTCTCGGGCGTACCGTTTCTGTACTATGCCGTTGCACTGGCTCAATTTTCTGCTATTCTTGACGTTTTCTGCGTCTTTTAACTATGGAAATGGTTTTAGGTTTCCTATTTTATTCTTGAGCCCGGTGATATTGAGGAAATTGAAGTTTCACCATATTTGACTTATGAGCAACATTCCATTTGCATCATTGCTTCGGAGGTTGAGCGCTTTCGGAATAAAGGTGTTCTTCTTGTGAAAGTTCATTGGTTCTCAGATCCTAAGGATTTCTCTTGGGGTTCCTGGGAATTCATCGAGCGATCCCGTTCAGGCTTACCCTTTCATGCTCTTTATGGTGGACTTCTTATTTCAATTTTTCTTTTGTGTTAACATGCTTTTATGGTTGTTACTATTTATTTTCTTCTTAAGTATTGCGAGGACGCAATTACTTTAAGGAGGGGAGTCTGTAACAACCTGCATATTTATCGATTTGTATATTTAAATATTTTATCGTTCGTCGGATTTTGGTCCGAAAAGCTACTTTTTGCAAACAGTCGAATTAGGACTCGAGACTACTTCCATTGAGTTCAAAATGCCATTTGTGACCTTTTTGAGTATAAGCTTCGATATGTTTGGAGATAGTTGATTTTTGCTACTTTTTCCCGCTTATGACTTTGGTTTGGACTGCACCCTTATTAGCTCAGCCCAACCCCTTCTCTTCATAACTTCTCCTCTTTACTTAAACACTTCAAGCTAAAGTAAAAATGGTGGAAGAGATGGGAAATGGAAATTCCTAAGCCCTAGCTTTCTTTGCAAATCCAACTTCTAGCTCCAAACTCAAGTGAACCCATTGGTAAGCACCTCCTTCATTTTCTCCAACTCTTTCTCCATTCAATTTCAGAAATTTCCTAAACCTAATTTAGGAAATATTTCTCCTTTAAGCTTAGATTCAAGCTTGTTGGGTTGGAATTGAAGAGTGATTGTTCTTACCATTGCTCTATAGCTTCTTCTTCAATTGTTTGGGTTCAAAGGTGAGATTTTTATCTCACATCTTAGTCTATAATTATCTTCGATTGTTGGGTATGAATTCTTAACACTTATTTTTGTGCAATTGATTTTGGTTTGGATTGATTTGGTGTATATTCCAATTTTTGGTGATTTGGTCTAATTTATGAAAATTCTATTATGGATATTTGGACATTGATATTTGACGCGTATCGAAGAGCCGTTTAGGCTGGGTTGTCGTTCGACGTAATTCCTTAGTCATTGTCAGTTGCTCGTTCGATCGTTTCCGATATTCGTTTGGCCATTTTTGGCCTAGGTTCAGGGAATACCCTAAACCCTTCATTCAGACGTCTGAAACGAAATATTCAGACGTCTGAATATTGTTCTGGGAAGATTTCTATTTCCAGATTCAGATGTCTGAATATATGATTTCAGACGTCTGAATCGGTTCATTTTGAACCAGAAAGGAAATAGGCTAAAAAGTGCCTATTTCAGACGTCTGGATTCAAGGATTCAAACGTCTGAATTCTGTCTTTGGAAAATATTTATTTTCCAGATTCAGACGTCTGAATTTGCACTCTTTTTGCCTATTTGCCTATTCGCTTGAGAATTCCAATTTAAATCGATTCGTGATGATCCTATTTGTTGTTATCATTTATTATGACTTTGATGACTCCTTTTTTAGGGATTTTTGAATATCCATTTCGATGGATTCTTTATCTGTTTCTTTGGATTTTATTCACGTCTTCGAATGTGAATTTTAGTGATTGATTGTTCCTACAATCTTCTTTGTGATTTGTCACTTTAAAAATATAAATGTTTTCTATACTAGTAGTAAATATCAAAACTCTTTCTTCAAATGATTTCAACACTATTTTATTACAAAGCTCGTTTTCGCAAACCGATTTCCAATCTATTAGTGTATACAAACCTTTACCTCACTCGTATGAGAAATCTAATTAAACGGCTTAGTAAAACGAGTGGTATGAAACGCTTGCGTTTACTTCGTCGGTTAATTCTTGGACTTGTTCGATTGAATCTCTTGTGACAATTTTCTAGTGAAGATTTACAGTTTGTTCGTAAATATTTAAGTTAAGCAAGTGGTTATGGGACATGAAGCTAAACTTTTATACTTACTAGCTTAGTGTAATCGACACTTCTTGATGATCATGACGGTCATTTTTTGATTTAGACTAGCAATTGTGCGATGTCCCTTTGTTTGCAAGGTTAGACTAGACCTCATGGGTGTGATTTCGACTCACACATATCTTTTCTGTCCGCAAGGTTAGTCTAGACACCATTTGTGTGATTTCGACTCACACATACCTTTTTGCTTTTTGGTTAGGCTAGACACCATTTGTGTGATTTCGACTCACACATACCTTTTTGCTTTCAGTTAGCCTAGACACCATTTGTGTGATTTCGACTCACACATATCTTTTCTGTCTGCGAGGTTAGACTAGACACCATTTGTGTGATTTCGACTCACACATACCCTTTTTTCTTTTTGGTTAGTCTAACCCTCATTTGTGTGATTTCGACTCACACATATGGGGTAGCTCCCCATGGTCTTCGGACCGTCATGTGATAGGCCTCTTTCTCTTTTTATGATTTCTGGATTTCGTGTGTTGATTTCTGAAAATTTCATGTTTCACCTACTTTTGTAGTGTGTCATTGACTTGTTGTGAGTACAAGTTTTGGGTATGATACCCTCTTTGGATCTTTGAGAAGGTTCTGGTGATATCGATTTATCTCTTATTGATTAATCTCTTGTTGATTTTTAATTACATACTTATAGTAGTATGCCATATGGATATTATATGTTTATGTCATATCTCTTATTCTATATCATGTTATCTGATATTTATAGCTAGACTGATCCGTTTATTATTTTCTTATTAAATAATACTCGGGTCGGACTGAGATTTTACAGGTGCTTTTGCTTGACTCCTTATCGGACCATCATCTGATCTTTTGGCTAACTACTCTAGTTTAGTAGTTTTTGGTTGTATACATTTGAGATTTAGACTCCTTGATCTATATGTATTATTTTGCCTTGCACTTGTATCTATTCTTTTTGTATATTGTGTATCTTGTTTGACCACTACTCTGATGTACACTTTCATGTGTTTTATTCATATCTTCTTCCGCCTTTGTGATATGAATTATCTGTGACTGATTTGTGTTATGTTTATTTCTATACTTGTTTCCGAAGATTATTATAGCCACTGTGTAGTAGCTTTGAGTTTGTATCGGTATGTCGGATTTCCTCTTGAAATAAAATGCATGTTATACTATCTGACATATCGGTGCTCGCGCAAAGCAATTACACGGATGGTCGCTCCTCAACAGCCTTATTCTCCGTGCTAGTTGACAGCATTACACCGTAGTGTTCTTGGCTAGCGTGAGTATAGAGGTGGGGCATCACACATAGATTCTTGGCAAACATAGAGTTGGTTTATTCTTTGCATGTGGAATTATATTCCTTCTATACGTAACCGATGACTACTTAACTTGCATAGGTTTTTAGAAACCAGCTATTTTTAAGTTTTGTTCCAATCTAGGATCTTTAAAGTTTATTTCTTTAAGCTAGTTATAAATGTCTACAGGTTTAATTGTCTAAACGTCCTGATTTATAACAACAAATAAAAATTAATTTTGTACATTGCACTTTCAATTAAAAACCAATGTATTTAAAATAAGTACCTCCATAAACGATTGATTTTCACTTCTATGTTTTAGTTGAAGATAAAGAACACTTATATCAACGGGTCTGGATGGTAATTCTACAAAAATTTATTATCCAATACATAGTCACTAACACCCAGTGTCACTCACAATCAAAATTAAAACTAGGGTATCCAATACCAATTTGCAATAACTAACATTCCAATGTTAATTTATTAAACTACAACAATAATACCTAAACTAAGTTATTTATAACCAAAAATCTAATAATCCAAAATCAGTTTTTTTTTACCTCTAGTTTGAGAAGATGAAAAAGAAATTCCATTTCTTAATAGAATAACTAATTATTTGAAGTTAAACTATAGACTATTTTGATTCGGAATTGAAACTAAAATTAGAATTGAAAGTGGGTTAGATTGGAGATTGGATCTGGATTTTAGTGAGATGGAGAGGGAAGAAAGGAAATGAGGATGAAAATAGGATGACTATTTATTTCACCTTCAAAACTGTATTTTCGCATACCATAAATACGCAAATACAATTTACATATTTGCGCATTTATGAAATGCTCATATTTATTTTGTAAAAATAATGCATGTACATTCCAAAATTTTGTAAAAAAAAATATAGCTTGTGCATTACATAAATGCGCAAGCTATATAAAAGGAGATCTATTTCTACAATTAATTGTGACTGATGCCAATAATTGCAATACCTTATTTTGCAAGCTCATTTAATCTTTTTTTTCATATATGATAATACTATTCAGATAAATAATACTACGATCATGTCCAAAACTACAATACCGGTTTTGCCAAAAAATGAATAAAGATGGCATATACCTTATGTTCCAGATATAAGATAATCCAACAAATGAAAATAGAAACATGTATCTGGGAGGAACTCAAGCAAAAACTATATTATGGTACAAGTTAATTTAAAGTACATGGCTAATATGATCAGAGTTCGTACCATACACATGCAAATGCTTTTGGAGCAACACGGCTCCATTGGGATCGTCACCTTCCATCCAATCTATTTGAAAAATGTAGCACTTATTTTGCTGCACAAAACAACATGTTACGGGCTACAAAGCTGTAACGACCCGCCGCCTTGACCGCCTCTAGTCGGTAATTAAACCAACTAGAAACGTTCAAAATAACGGATTGTTATTTAGTTTATAACATTTAAACAGAATCAGCTACAGAATCACAGAATAGTAATCATATTTTATAAACAAACTTTTCTTTTACATACAAATATCAGAGTTTACAATACATTACATTTTAATTTATACAGCGGAAACAATTTATATTTTAAAGTATAAGAAACATTTGCTGAAAACTGAAGTAAAGCTTTAATTCCCCCCCTCTCTCTAACTTCGCGGCCTGAAAATCTTCAAGCTGTAAAAATACTCGGTCTGACCCGAGCGTTTATGCAAAACACAAAAACACTCGAGTCAGGATTAATCTTTATTCAAGTAATTAAATTTGAAATGAACTGAAATAAATGGTTACAGTTATGGTGAACAAATAAATCAGTTAAATCCTATTATAGATTTTCGCATTAGCGATTCCAAATTTTTATACACATGTGTGGCTGCAGTACACACGTGTACTCATACCCATGTGCACTGCCTCGCCAACCCACGTGCACGAGTCAGACAAATCACTGCAAGTATACAAGCATAACTCCAAAACAGACAAGGCAAGGCACTATGCAGTGCACAACAAATCCAAACAGCCCCAAATACAAAATCACTACACATAACCAAAACAAGGACCACAAGAGCAGGCTGCAACCATGGAAGCAGAAGACCACAAATAAAGTGATTCAAAGTGGGCAACTCAGAAATATACCCAAGTGCAGACAGTAATATGCACTATGTAACATATGTACACAAAAGTAAGCAAGTGCAGACAGTAGCATGCACTAAAATACAACATATCAAACAGTCCCAAAATGGAAGCAACAGGTGAAACAAGTATGGCAGGGAATAAGGGGCAGGCAGCAACATGCACTTCTTGCAGGGGAAACAAGTACAGAGAGCAACAACAGGGAGCAACAATCAGTGCCAACAAGAAAACAACCCCACATGCAAATACATGGTCAAATTCTATTTAGAAAATCAAACAAAATTAAACATTTGAATTTAACATGAAATTCCATTTCACTGTGAAACTGATATGCAAAGCCCATGCTACACTGTCCAGCTTCAACAGATTCCATGCTTATGATTTTTAAGCTTAACAAACCTCATTTGTTTCAAATCCTAAGTTTAAAATGGTTTATATGCAGAAGTGTTAAATTTTCCCTTCTTTTTTTTTTCTCTGCTCTGCAACCAAAATACAGAGGAACAAGTCCATAAAAATTCCCAGTGCACATAAGTTTTACAGAACTACTTGTTTTAGAACTAGATAGCAAAGCACAGAGTTTCCTTAATCAAATACCAGATTTTTTAAAGAACAGTTGTTTCACATTTTTTTTCAAGAGCATGCAGATCCTAATGCATTCATATCTACAGATTAATTACCACTATCTACACATGCAAGAGAATCGTACCCAAGTGTATCCAAATGTACTACTTGTATTCAATCATGAAATGAAATTTATATGCAAAGGACAGAGGAAATGCAAACCCACATAGCAGTAAGGATGTTGCATGCAACTGAGATGAACAGAGGTGCCACAATGATTAGGGATATGGGATGCAGACAACAAAGAATGCTTACAGAGATGTTTACATGTTTTATGGTTACAGAGATGGTCAAACAAACATGCACATGAAAATTTATAGGCAAACAAAAATGGAATTGAAGACTGGGCAACATGAAGCATGCAATACTCAAGACATATCTTTATTACAAAAACAATTATGCACCTCAACTACTTAGTTAAACAAAACATTTTAGTAGCATCTGCACTTACCAATTTAACAACAAGATAACATAGCATCTGTTCTTATCAAAATTTTAAATTTTGAAAGAAATCAATAACATTTGTTCCTAACAGTTCAAACATAATTACTAGCATCTGTAAACATGAACATGCCCACAATGTTTTAATGTGGTTGGTATTTCATTCATGTGCAATTCTAGTCCTGTTACCCTGAGTTTCCAGAGAGTTTCAAATCATTTTGATTATTTAATTTGAACAACATCTTAAACTATGATTCCTGATTCTACAAATCATTTTTTTTTTTTGAACCTTGATAACACTAACATATATTATATTATGTGTTAATGGTATTAGAACAGATTTTTATATGTGGGAAAGAAGATACAGAGACATCATGGTCCAGTTACTCAGAACACATCTGCATAATACAAACTGTTTCAGACATGCATTTCTTTATTAAAATCTGGATTCAAGTAGCATGCATGCAAGAATTCTGTGACAAGCACTAGTTTTTCAGTTGCATTTCTCTGCTCTGCATCAAGATTCAGGTGAGTAACATTTTAACTAATGAAGTTTAAACATTTTAGAAGCTACAAGTATGGCAGTGAAACAACCCAAGAGATCAAAAATGCAACACTTGATTGAGCTACAGACAGGTTAGACTAAAGTTTGAACTAAGAACAGGCAAATAAATTAAACAGCAAACATCATGCATAACACACAAGCATACACAAGCATATTCACACATTTATATAGATATGCAGTACATAGATTTTTTTTTTTATATCAAGTTAACAGACACCAAACATCATCACAACAACAAAAGAAACTCAGGCATCTACATTTCCTTAGATTGGCAGACCCAAACCCCAATTTTGTTTCAGGCTAAACCAAAGATATTCAGTTGAATGCAAACCAAGAATTCTTTTTATGATTTTAAAAATCAAGTTGTTAGTCAAGTAATTTATTTATAAACTTAAATAAATAAATCTGAAACATTCAAACACTATTTACAGATATTTGCTCTGTTGCCTATTTTGTTTGTACAGAGGCATCACAGTTTTATTCTTGTTTCACATTTTTTTCTTTAAGATTAGATAAGATTAAATTCTAACTTATATAACATACTATGCTTAAAAAAAAACTTAAACTCTAATATTAATTTTATCCTGAAGTCATGTTTTTGAACATAATAACAATCTGGAAACTAAAACAGGCAAACCAAGATTACTGTGCAACATGCATATAACAGAGTATACCCTTTAATTCAAGTATTGGTTTGAGAAATCAATATTTACTCTTGAATTAATGAAACTGGATGGTCTAATTTATACACACATGCAGTTGTTCTTCTATTATTAAGTTTTCAGAGAAAACATTACAGTTTCACTTATTCCTTTTATTCTTTTCCATTTTTAATAAAAATTAAAACTGTATATTTACTTTGTTTAAATCTTAACTTTAACAAAGATTTGGATCTAAGGTTATGATTTTGATCTGGATATACACTTGGAATGCTAGAACAAACAAGATCAAGCAAGACAAATTTCAACAGAAAACAAACATTCAGAAACATACATCTCACATGAAATTCCATCTCAATCATCCACTTCAATATGATTATCACAGGCATAAACTAAGCAACTAAAATTACTTAAATTTTTTTTTTTTTTGTTAAAAAAAAAATGTTATTCACAGAAAACAAGATGCAGTATTTCATTTTGCAAATGGCCAGTGAAAGGGGTATATGTAGATTCACACAAATATTTTAAGCATCCAAATCATTTTGCTTTGATTCCTTTACAAGTTTAAAACAAAATCCATCTTGTTTTACTGAAACAAAATCCATTGAAACAAAAAGAGACAAAGGGAAAAGAAAAAGGATTTTTGACAGGTTTTCCTTAAGAAAACAGTTTTCTGAACAAGATCGGAGATGATCAACAACTATTTCCTATTCTCAAGCATTTTCTAACAACAACATACACATAAAGCAGTACAAATATTCATTTAACAAAGCCAAATCCAACACATGCAGCCACAAACATAACGAGCAAAGTTTGGATATAGCATCTGCTCTCATCAATTTAATTAAAAATTATAGTATCTGTGTTTATCAATTTAAAAATACAATTTATAACATCCATTCTCATCAGTTTAATTAAAATTTAAGTAGCTTCTGTTCTTAACAGTTTAAATAAAATTAAATTCAATAGTATTTGTCCTCATCAGTTTAAATAACAAATTAACAGAGCAATTCATAGCAAAAGAACAACCAACAACCAACATGCAGTGAGCCATCTGTTCTTATTGGTCTAGAATTCAATTTTAACCGAGCAACTGAAAACCACAAACCACCAAAACAAAGCATGCAATCAAACATTCACTTCAAAACAAATCTAAAAACTTGCATGAAGATTAATCGTGAGGAGAAACTCACCATAACAAAGTCGAAGCAGCCGAAGGGAAATAAGCCAAGTTGAACGAAGGTCGAAGCCCAGATTAGATCGCATACCCTTGTTTTGAATCGCAAGAAGCAAAACCCTAGATTTGATTGCTAGCCCTAATTTGAAGACGAGCAAAAAATTGGAGAGGCCGCCATTTTGTTTCGTTATTTCGTTTAGGGTTTAGAAATGAAAATGGTAAAGTGAGATAAAGGGGAATCGGGTTAAAGATAAAGGCAGTAGTATTCAAACGTGGGCCGGTATAAATTTCAAAGCCCAAACCATAAACAAGTTTTCCTCTTATTTTTTTTTCTATTTATCTAAATCCAATTTGTTTTGTCTAATTATTTTCATTACTTTGTTTTGTAAATTTTTGTTTAAGTTATGTTGTTAAATTTTTTTTTTTTTTTTTTTTACTAAGTGTATTTGTTTATTTTATTTTGTATTGATTTTTTTTTTTTATTTAAGCTAAAGAAAAGAATGTTATTAAAATTTTAACCATCAGTTTATTAATTTACATAAATAAAAATTCTTGTATCCAAATTATTTTCTTAAGTCATTAGTTTGAATTTCAATTACAAATTAAATATTCAATTTCAACTCCAAAGTCAAGTTTAAATTTTTCTTCAGCTTTGTATAGATTAAATTTTAAATATTTAATCACCAATTTCATTGTTATATCGGAAATTCAGTTTAAATTATCATTCAAATATTCAAAATTAATTAAATATTCACAATTTAAATTGTTCAAAATTTAGGATCGTTACAATCTCCCCTCCTTAAAAGAATTTCGTCCCGAAATTACAAGTAAGGAAAAATGATTGTTAAAATTTCACTAATATTTATATTTTACTCAATTTTATCAAGTTCAACACTTATTAAAGATGAATGAATATAGGATTCATTCTATTTGTTTTATCTCGCTAGCTTTGCTAATTAACTCTTTTGTTTATTATTTTCTACAATCAAGACACAAAAATCTTTACTAAAATTTTCAACTTACAACCCAAAATTTTAAATTTGAAACACTTTATATTAGAGATTTACATATTATAACTTTTCCAAAGCTGTGGACTTTCAAAACCCTTCAAAAATCCTCTTCCTTAATTCATTAGGTTGGAATTATGCGAATTCTAATTCTAGATAATTGATTTTCTATTAAAGTTCGAAAATACTTGCTAACTCGAAATTTAACAAGTCTACTGTCGTTCTTAAAGACATTAGGCATACGCTGGCCAGGCGCAAGTCTAACAATCTCCAAGTACTAAATATACTTGCTTCAATTCCCAGTGAAAATACTTTTAAAAATTCTTTTTAAAAATGGATATGGAAAGCACATTCCCCCATGGATCGCGGTACACACGGCGGTTACGCTACTATCCCAGTAGAATCGCTTGTGACCGTAGGCATCTCGCCCCTCGAATTTCGCTATGGTTTCTAGATTGCAGTTACTCGGCGGTTACGCCACTATCCCAGTGGAATCGCTTGTAACTGTAGGCATCTCGCCCCTCAAATTACGCTAGTCACTCCAACTAATGGAAAACAAATGGCCTATCCAACTAATGGAAGACAAAGGGCCAATCCAACTAATGGAAAACAAATGGTCAATCCAACTAATGGAAATATAAATGGTCATCCAACTAATGGAAATACTACGTAGCTACGATTTTTTAAATGGATACTCATCTCGAGTTCCATCACCATCACACAGTCACACAGTATAAATGGAAGGTACCTTTCCATATCCTCAATTTTGGAAAACATAATATTATACATACATATATAATATTTCACTTCACATTTAGTACATATCATACTCATGTACTTACATAAGTTTTCCACAACAATTACTTTTCCAAACTAATTGGTTTTCGAATTAATCGTATTCACACATATACGTTATGAAAACCACAACATTTCATACCCATAACAAATAGAGGTTTCACAAATTTCCATTTCATTATCCATTTAAAATTTTCCTCTAAGTCGATTTGGAATTTTAAGGTTATATCAAACCTAATACACATTCACAATCCAATTTATTATCGACTTCACACACTCGATTTGGATTTCACGCTACATCGTCAATTCTCAACACATAATTGATGTCTATCGATATATAACCTCTGAGCTCGTACGTCTCAGAGAAGGGTGTTAAGCTAAGAGAATAAATTCCCCGCCACCAACAGATATATATTTAATAGAAATCAACTGATATGTCGTCAATTCACGACGTTAGACATACAATCCAAATCATCCATTTAAAATTCAAAGTTCAACTTACTTTGTTTTGGGTGACAAAGTTAAACTCAATTTAACTCAAAATTCAATCACTTTGAAAATTTCCAAATTGAACTAATTGTTCAAATTTCCCAAAAATAATATCTTTACAAGATATAAAAAATTTCACACTTAGCCATTTGAAACAAATTCAAATCATTTTGCACCTTTTAATCTTTGAAAACAAATTTCAAAGCAATTTCCTTAAATGGAAACATTTCCAAATATTTATCCATTTTAAACTTCAAATGGTTCACTTAAATTAATCAAATAAATCCTTACCGATTTATTTTAAACTTACGTTCCAAATCCGTAAATTTATTTCCACATTTCAAAAATAAATCAATATTTATTTTTAACAAATTCCCCTTTTCTTTTATAAATTCCATAGTGAATTTACATTTCCAAAGTATCTATGAATATACGATTTCAAATCGATTTCACAAATTCATTTTCAATTTATCTTCAAAAGATAAAATTTCAAACATTCACTTCTCACTTTATCTCTAAAAGATATAATTTCAAACCTTTCATTTCATATTGGAAAATATTTCCATACTTATTCATTAATAAGTAATTTACAAATCAATTTATTTTCAATACTTAGAAAATATTCAATATACTTAAACCAAAATCAAGTATATATTTCATTCTTAAAAGAAATCATTCTTTTAAACACAATTTATTTGAGTCAAAACGAATGTTGCGTAAAACATCGTTACGACGACTCAAAACCACTAGTATAAGGATTCAAATTTAAAAATAGATATGTAAATCCCAATACTAAACAAAATCATTTCCCTTTTGAAATTATTTACTATAACAACAAATGTTATAATCTACCATTTCCATTTTTCCACTCGAAAACGTCTATTTCAACAACAAGTGTTGAAATCTATTCTTTCGATTCTTAACACATTTCAAAATGAATTATCTTCATTTACATAATGTTTCTTCCCAAAAACATTCCCATTTAAGTTTTCAACTTCAACTTAATTCATGGTTTGAATTCCACATACACTTCAAAAATATTGGTTTTAAACCGATTTCAAATTCCCAATACTAAGTTTTCCACTCAACTTAATTCCATGCCCGTTCAAATTCAAATGCATCATTGAATCTATTTAAATCTATTTCGAATTTTCATTAGATTCATATCTCTTTTGATATTTTATTCACCGTTCAAAAACCATAGATATAATTCCTTTAATAAGTTACAACAATTTACTTATCAAAATAAGTCGTTTGCGGATTTTACAAACATCTCTAGAAATTCCATTTCTATTTATAAAACTTCGTTTTATAATCTCCTTTATTAATTTGATTCAATTCAGCTCATATAACTTAGTTATATACCCAAAATTTCATATTATAAGTTAAATACTTATAATCCATTTATTCACTAAATCGTTCTTCACAACATTTGAAATCAATTTTTCAAAAGAATTCAAAATTAAATTTCCAAGTTATAGTTCAATAATCCGCTTGGTTATAATCAAATTGACATATCATTTTATTTTCCAATTACTACTTTGGAGATATTCAAAATATTTGATTTAAGTCAATCTAAACCAATTCATTAATCCACTTGACTTACATTTCATTTTCCATAACTCTCAAAAATTCGATAATGAGTTTCTGAACGATCGAAACTCAAGTCTAACGAGACCTCACCGAAGAGAAACGGTCGCAAACCTAAATTTAGAGAGGGGAATTTCCAAAAATAATTCTAATTTTCAAAATACCTTTTATTTTAAAGAAAACAATTTTAAACTTCTTTAGATTTGAAAACACTTCATTTAAAGTGATTCTAGTAACTATTCATATTAAACGCCATAAACTAAGCTTTGTGCAAACCAAAGCTCTGATACCACTTTGTAACGACCCGCCGCCTTGACCGCCTCTAGTCGGTAATTAAACCAACTAGAAACGTTCAAAATAACGGATTGTTATTTAGTTTATAACATTTAAACAGAATCAGCTACAGAATCACAGAATAGTAATCATATTTTATAAACAAACTTTTCTTTTACATACAAATATCAGAGTTTACAATACATTACATTTTAATTTATACAGCGGAAACAATTTATATTTTAAAGTATAAGAAACATTTGCTGAAAACTGAAGTAAAGCTTTAATTCCCCCCCTCTCTCTAACTTCGCGGCCTGAAAATCTTCAAGCTGTAAAAATACTCGGTCTGACCCGAGCGTTTATGCAAAACACAAAAACACTCGAGTCAGGATTAATCTTTATTCAAGTAATTAAATTTGAAATGAACTGAAATAAATGGTTACAGTTATGGTGAACAAATAAATCAGTTAAATCCTATTATAGATTTTCGCATTAGCGATTCCAAATTTTTATACACATGTGTGGCTGCAGTACACACGTGTACTCATACCCATGTGCACTGCCTCGCCAACCCACGTGCACGAGTCAGACAAATCACTGCAAGTATACAAGCATAACTCCAAAACAGACAAGGCAAGGCACTATGCAGTGCACAACAAATCCAAACAGCCCCAAATACAAAATCACTACACATAACCAAAACAAGGACCACAAGAGCAGGCTGCAACCATGGAAGCAGAAGACCACAAATAAAGTGATTCAAAGTGGGCAACTCAGAAATATACCCAAGTGCAGACAGTAATATGCACTATGTAACATATGTACACAAAAGTAAGCAAGTGCAGACAGTAGCATGCACTAAAATACAACATATCAAACAGTCCCAAAATGGAAGCAACAGGTGAAACAAGTATGGCAGGGAATAAGGGGCAGGCAGCAACATGCACTTCTTGCAGGGGAAACAAGTACAGAGAGCAACAACAGGGAGCAACAATCAGTGCCAACAAGAAAACAACCCCACATGCAAATACATGGTCAAATTCTATTTAGAAAATCAAACAAAATTAAACATTTGAATTTAACATGAAATTCCATTTCACTGTGAAACTGATATGCAAAGCCCATGCTACACTGTCCAGCTTCAACAGATTCCATGCTTATGATTTTTAAGCTTAACAAACCTCATTTGTTTCAAATCCTAAGTTTAAAATGGTTTATATGCAGAAGTGTTAAATTTTCCCTTCTTTTTTTTTTTCTCTGCTCTGCAACCAAAATACAGAGGAACAAGTCCATAAAAATTCCCAGTGCACATAAGTTTTACAGAACTACTTGTTTTAGAACTAGATAGCAAAGCACAGAGTTTCCTTAATCAAATACCAGATTTTTAAAGAACAGTTGTTTCACATTTTTTTTCAAGAGCATGCAGATCCTAATGCATTCATATCTACAGATTAATTACCACTATCTACACATGCAAGAGAATCGTACCCAAGTGTATCCAAATGTACTACTTGTATTCAATCATGAAATGAAATTTATATGCAAAGGACAGAGGAAATGCAAACCCACATAGCAGTAAGGATGTTGCATGCAACTGAGATGAACAGAGGTGCCACAATGATTAGGGATATGGGATGCAGACAACAAAGAATGCTTACAGAGATGTTTACATGTTTTATGGTTACAGAGATGGTCAAACAAACATGCACATGAAAATTTATAGGCAAACAAAAATGGAATTGAAGACTGGGCAACATGAAGCATGCAATACTCAAGACATATCTTTATTACAAAAACAATTATGCACCTCAACTACTTAGTTAAACAAAACATTTTAGTAGCATCTGCACTTACCAATTTAACAACAAGATAACATAGCATCTGTTCTTATCAAAATTTTAAATTTTGAAAGAAATCAATAACATTTGTTCCTAACAGTTCAAACATAATTACTAGCATCTGTAAACATGAACATGCCCACAATGTTTTAATGTGGTTGGTATTTCATTCATGTGCAATTCTAGTCCTGTTACCCTGAGTTTCCAGAGAGTTTCAAATCATTTTGATTATTTAATTTGAACAACATCTTAAACTATGATTCCTGATTCTACAAATCATTTTTTTTTTTGAACCTTGATAACACTAACATATATTATATTATGTGTTAATGGTATTAGAACAGATTTTTATATGTGGGAAAGAAGATACAGAGACATCATGGTCCAGTTACTCAGAACACATCTGCATAATACAAACTGTTTCAGACATGCATTTCTTTATTAAAATCTGGATTCAAGTAGCATGCATGCAAGAATTCTGTGACAAGCACTAGTTTTTCAGTTGCATTTCTCTGCTCTGCATCAAGATTCAGGTGAGTAACATTTTAACTAATGAAGTTTAAACATTTTAGAAGCTACAAGTATGGCAGTGAAACAACTCAAGAGATCAAAAATGCAACACTTGATTGAGCTACAGACAGGTTAGACTAAAGTTTGAACTAAGAACAGGCAAATAAATTAAACAGCAAACATCATGCATAACACACAAGCATACACAAGCATATTCACACATTTATATAGATATGCAGTACATAGATTTTTTTTTTTATATCAAGTTAACAGACACCAAACATCATCACAACAACAAAAGAAACTCAGGCATCTACATTTCCTTAGATTGGCAGACCCAAACCCCAATTTTGTTTCAGGCTAAACCAAAGATATTCAGTTGAATGCAAACTAAGAATTCTTTTTATGATTTTAAAAATCAAGTTGTTAGTCAAGTAATTTATTTATAAACTTAAATAAATAAATCTGAAACATTCAAACACTATTTACAGATATTTGCTCTGTTGCCTATTTTGTTTGTACAGAGGCATCACAGTTTTATTCTTGTTTCACATTTTTTTCTTTAAGATTAGATAAGATTAAATTCTAACTTATATAACATACTATGCTTAAAAAAAAACTTAAACTCTAATATTAATTTTATCCTGAAGTCATGTTTTTGAACATAATAACAATCTGGAAACTAAAACAGGCAAACCAAGATTACTGTGCAACATGCATATAACAGAGTATACCCTTTAATTCAAGTATTGGTTTGAGAAATCAATATTTACTCTTGAATTAATGAAACTGGATGGTCTAATTTATACACACATGCAGTTGTTCTTCTATTATTAAGTTTTCAGAGAAAACATTACAGTTTCACTTATTCCTTTTATTCTTTTCCATTTTTAATAAAAATTAAAACTGTATATTTACTTTGTTTAAATCTTAACTTTAACAAAGATTTGGATCTAAGGTTATGATTTTGATCTGGATATACACTTGGAATGCTAGAACAAACAAGATCAAGCAAGACAAATTTCAACAGAAAACAAACATTCAGAAACATACATCTCACATGAAATTCCATCTCAATCATCCACTTCAATATGATTATCACAGGCATAAACTAAGCAACTAAAATTACTTAAATTTTTATTTTTTTTGTTAAAAAAAAAAATGTTATTCACAGAAAACAAGATGCAGTATTTCATTTTGCAAATGGCCAGTGAAAGGGGTATATGTAGATTCACACAAATATTTTAAGCATCCAAATCATTTTGCTTTGATTCCTTTACAAGTTTAAAACAAAATCCATCTTGTTTTACTGAAACAAAATCCATTGAAACAAAAAGAGACAAAGGGAAAAGAAAAAGGATTTTTGACAGGTTTTCCTTAAGAAAACAGTTTTCTGAACAAGATCGGAGATGATCAACAACTATTTCCTATTCTCAAGCATTTTCTAACAACAACATACACATAAAGCAGTACAAATATTCATTTAACAAAGCCAAATCCAACACATGCAGCCACAAACATAACGAGCAAAGTTTGGATATAGCATCTGCTCTCATCAATTTAATTAAAAATTATAGTATCTGTGTTTATCAATTTAAAAATACAATTTATAACATCCATTCTCATCAGTTTAATTAAAATTTAAGTAGCTTCTGTTCTTAACAGTTTAAATAAAATTAAATTCAATAGTATTTGTCCTCATCAGTTTAAATAACAAATTAACAGAGCAATTCATAGCAAAAGAACAACCAACAACCAACATGCAGTGAGCCATCTGTTCTTATTGGTCTAGAATTCAATTTTAACCGAGCAACTGAAAACCACAAACCACCAAAACAAAGCATGCAATCAAACATTCACTTCAAAACAAATCTAAAAACTTGCATGAAGATTAATCGTGAGGAGAAACTCACCATAACAAAGTCGAAGCAGCCGAAGGGAAATAAGCCAAGTTGAACGAAGGTCGAAGCCCAGATTAGATCGCATACCCTTGTTTTGAATCGCAAGAAGCAAAACCCTAGATTTGATTGCTAGCCCTAATTTGAAGACGAGCAAAAAATTGGAGAGGCCGCCATTTTGTTTCGTTATTTCGTTTAGGGTTTAGAAATGAAAATGGTAAAGTGAGATAAAGGGGAATCGGGTTAAAGATAAAGGCAGTAGTATTCAAACGTGGGCCGGTATAAATTTCAAAGCCCAAACCATAAACAAGTTTTCCTCTTATTTTTTTTTCTATTTATCTAAATCCAATTTGTTTTGTCTAATTATTTTCATTACTTTGTTTTGTAAATTTTTGTTTAAGTTATGTTGTTAAATTTTTTTTTTTTTTTTTTTTACTAAGTGTATTTGTTTATTTTATTTTGTATTGATTTTTTTTTTTTATTTAAGCTAAAGAAAAGAATGTTATTAAAATTTTAACCATCAGTTTATTAATTTACATAAATAAAAATTCTTGTATCCAAATTATTTTCTTAAGTCATTAGTTTGAATTTCAATTACAAATTAAATATTCAATTTCAACTCCAAAGTCAAGTTTAAATTTTTCTTCAGCTTTGTATAGATTAAATTTTAAATATTTAATCACCAATTTCATTGTTATATCGGAAATTCAGTTTAAATTATCATTCAAATATTCAAAATTAATTAAATATTCACAATTTAAATTGTTCAAAATTTAGGATCGTTACAAAAGCGGTCTAAAGAAATCAGACCAATGCTATCTAATTTAACCAATACTTTCTTCCAAATACCAAATAAATAGGGATTTAACTATAAACAAACCCTATAGCTTGGCAATCTAGAGTGGAACGTGAGAGTAGGGATGGGTATGGAAAAATTCCATACCAACCGAGACATTTTCCATTTCTTCCGATCTTTGACAGAATGAAATTACATGTTTGATATTCCGTACCGCTAATTCCGGAAATCCAATAGGCGGAAGCCGAAAGAAACGGAAGAAACCATGGAATTCCATTTTTCCAACAACAAACATGTAAATGAAAAACATGTATCAAACAACAATTATAAAAAACAGTGGATCAGCACTGTTGACACCGAATACAGTTGCTAGTTGCTACATGACTTCATACACTGTAATCTTACATGAATCAAATTGATTTAAACAGAAATAGTTTTATAAAAAAAGTATGAATACAAAACCAGTAATAATTTAAATTGAATTGCACTTCAAACTAGTGATGACAAAATACACTTTTTATCAGTAATAGGTAGCATAGAGTTATCTTTATTCCAGTATCATCAACGATTCACAAATGCAGTTTCAGTATCATATATGGTTCATTGCTAAGAGTTCTCTTCATTATGCTTCTATAGAAATATGACAAAAAATACCTACACACCAAAATGATATAAGAACTTACATGAGGTATCATGTATAAAAAATTATCTGCTATGAACCAAATATGCATTGTACAATAAAAACTACAACAGCTATCATATTCATTAATATCATTAATCTATCTATAAATAGCAATTCTGAGCTTGTCCAAACAGGTTAAAAAAGTGGAGAAAAGGCTTAGAAATTTCTATGACTCATGGATTTCATATGACTAGTACTTGCTATTAGTCTAACATTGAAATGATTCATAAATTTGCACCAGCTAAACACATATAATAAATTTTGTTACTCAATTTTGTAAGAATTTATACGAGAAACATGCTTACAGTTTAGTGATCATATCAAAACCTTGTCACCTACCGTTTCTTTTTCAAATAAGACACAAGATTTGTGTCTTTTCGTTTTTTGTCTCAATGGAGTTTCCCACGTGTAAATAGCTCTTTTCTCCTCAATAGATGGTAGACTTTGACAAAAAAGGACTTCATTCAAGTATTGGGAACCTTATAAAGTACATTAGAAGTACAAATTAGAATAATATATATTACTATAATAGTACTTGATCATATACTTACATATCTACTATTCCAAGAAGACTGTAGACCAACTAATTGGCACCCATGCTATTATTAGCTTCTCCATTCGAATCGAGAAATCTAAACATAGCTCCATCTACATACCTTGAAGCATCTTTAACTTTCATTCTCTGCACATTATCAATACCATATTTTCTCAACAAGTTGTCCTCGCTTAAAACTGCAGCTAGTTCAACTACCTCACTTTGAAAGTCGGAGATATACCGATTTTCATCTGCTGCGGCCGCTCTAAGAGAATGTACATCAGGCAACACCTCTGCATATATAACAGCAAAAGAATGTGTGTGCGTCTCTATACATATATATACATATATATAGTATAATATACTTACCTGGGCAATCAGTCCGAGGTGACATAAGCTCACTAACTACTCCTTCAAATGTACCAGCCCAAGCATCTCTCTTCGTTAAGAACCCAGAAGTGAGGTTGAACATCTTCTTTAAACATCCTTTAATTGTAGAGGTGTAGGATTGTACAAATATAGAATATAATATTTAAACAAGTTTTTGTATAAATAAAAAGTGCATAAATTAAAATGCAAAAAGCAAACAACTCATAGATTTATCCAAATAACTCATATACCTCTGTATAAACCACAAAAGCCTTCAGATCTAATTATAAAACCGAATATACTGAATAAACCTGAATTGTAGCCTCGAGCTCTACCACCAGCTCCTTCCAAATGCATTCTACGTCAAACCAGATACAATTGGAATGTTATTGAAATACATACATCAAATTTAGATGCAAAATAGGCGAGGCTTATTGATAAGTTTTTCACTAGCTAATCAATAATACTGAAATTATGTACCTTGTGATGATACAATGCCAGAAAAACTTGAAGCATTTCATTTCATTTCAATGCCACAAAGATTCATTGAATATGGCATCACCACCACAACTCATGACTCACGCGTCATTTCATTTCATTTCAATTCAAATCGACAAAACTGGCAAATGAAATCTTGAGACTTGAAGCATCGGTAAGTTATTAAAATACACAGTGCAACAAGGACTGAAATTGGCTTGAGCTTATGTCTGCGACTAGTAGGAAATCGCGAGGTCGATACGACGAAGCACAGTCGGGTCTAAGGTGGAGATGCAATTGCGCGGTCAGCTTAGAGGCATCGCGTTTGGAATTTGTGCTGGAGGCGTAGGTGCTGTCAAATCTTGGTTGAGATGCAGTGAAACAATTTGGGATTGAGCGTTTGGAATTAATTATTTCAACCAAATGGAATTAACAGGCAAATTTTATTGTACTTGAACTATATCTTTAAATTTAGCAAATGAAAAAACTACCTCAAAACACTATTTGTTTAGGGGCAGAGTTCATTTGCAAATCAAAATGTGGTAAATGCGAGATAGAAACGGGATGTCTAAGATGGAAACTGCAAATTCATCACTTACAACCTAAGATCATTTCCATTGTTTCATTAAAGATTAATGCATATAGTTATTGCATTATACGTTCCAAATCTTATAGGGTAGAAGCAGATGGTGTTAAAAAAGAAAAAGAAAAAGAAACTAAAAAAATAAGATAAAATAAAATAAAAAACTTCATGAAATTTTTCATGTCTGGATTAAAAAAAATATCCAACTAAAATCCCACTTTTGATATATTCAAAAGTAGCACTCACACCAATTCCCATAAATTACGAATAAAATATTAACACAGACACACCTCAAAGTGATGATGAGCTACAACCTAAACAGGCCACGAATATAGGTAAAGAATGGGCCAATATTATGTAACTGACAATCTTTAAGTTGATCTGGTAAGTACATGTAGCCGCAAGCTAAATTTTGACATTTGTATGAATACAATTAAACAATGGACCAATAATTTAATACAATAGTCAATACCGGCTAAGCAAAAAACATAACAAAATATCATTCAAGTTAAGATATTTTCAAGCCTAATGGATGTTCATGACTTCGTATAACCTTAATATGAACAATTAAAATAAGTCTTATATTTTGAAATCGTAAAAGGAGTTTTTTCTTAAAAAATAGCACATTCCAACTAAATAAATAGTCTTTAGGAATGAACCTGTCTGCATAATTGTAATTGATCTGGTACTCATCTACATACAACAATCGAAAGACCCATATTCACTAATGCATGCGAAAGCCATGATTTTTTCTGAAAAATAGCCAACCCATCTTAGACAGCGAAAAATCCTTTCTGAAAGCCATGATTTTTTCTCAAATCAAGTAGCAAAAATATAAAATGAAAGGAACAATGTCCAAGTTGTAAAAAACCAAACCGAGTAATCAGTCGAATCCGAGCGAGTGTTACTGTAAGTACCTGAGGAAGAATTGCTTAACCGAAATTGAAAAGAAAGTCAGATGATTACGGGAGAGAATTCATTGAGGAGAGAGAAAAGGGGAATTAGGGTTAGGTTTTGTTTGTGCGAATTGGTCGATAGTTTTGTTTCGTGCGAACTGATGGAGTGAACGGATGGTGATTGGGGTTAGATTTTGTTAAAGTTAATTTTGTATGGGCCTGGCCCAAAGATAAAAATGTAATTTGTCACAGTTTTTTTTTTTCTAAACAAGAAAGCATGCGGTGCGGAAGGAATGAAAATTTTCACGAAAATAGTGGAAATTTCCGCTGACTTCCGTCATCTATCGGAAGGAATTCCTTCCGAATTATTTTTGATAGAAAAACACGGAAACCGGAAAACATGGAAATATTTGGAAGGAAAACGCTGAAAAAGCGGTAAAATGGAAAAATAACCAGCCCTACGTGAGAGGATGGTCCTTGTTCTTATTAGTTAGCTTGATATACTCAACTCAAGGAAGAGGGATGTTCTTACTCTAGCTCCCCAAACCTATATATGCACTAGCCTCCACCGCCTGATTACTATCTGAAAACCTATGTGTGTGAAGCATGACCCAAAAATGTAATCTAGGAAAAATACACAATTTATTTTTCTTTCATCTTCTATAAGTTGTGGTTGTACTTGTAGTATCGAAACAAAAAAAGGCAGAAAAATCAAAACATGTATATAAACACTGGCATGCATAACAACCAAGAGAAGAGTGTAATAATGCACCAAATATAGTTATTTCCTAACTAATAGTAAATGTATCGTCCAAGTCCACTAACTCATCTACGTGTCCAACACAAATTTTAACACCTAGTTATTCATATCATCCAAAGATCATGCATAAAATGACATCCGGATCCACAGATGCCATGTATGATATTTTGTCATGTAAAATATGAACTAAACATAACATATCTAACATGTTTATAACAATGCCTCAGAATTAAAGGAATAAATTATAATCCAAGCAATATATACATGTAAAGACAAAAAGAACATCATATACATGCATGCGTGTGTATAAAAAAAGAATCACAGTCATAATGCAATCTGAACATGTTGAGTCTAATAAGTACATTTGACTCCACATATAATAAGTCTCATATACATATTAAAATATGACATATTGATATAAAAATACTAGATGGATAATAATAGCAATATATAGCTCTAGCTCTAAATCTCCTATGGTTAATAATGTACCAGGGATCCTCCATCCTAGTTTCTCCTCGGAGTACCTCAATCTTCTCTAAGGACTTATGATCAACATAGGCACTTTGGGACTTAAGGAAAGAAGGACGAGCTAAAGAGAACAATAATCACCCCAGCCAAAGCCACTTGTGCAATCTCACCTACATGAAAACTGATAAGAAAATCAGTATTATACTTGCCTGAAGATGAGCAAATTATGAATAGTTACACATGGAGGTGGTTATATACATACCCTCTTTGGCAATAACAGACATAATGTACGTCACTACTACTGAGCTTCTTTCTCCATAACTGTTAGATGCACGGTGCTTTGGAGAATGAAATGTGTGCAAAGACAAATAAGTTACAAGATATGCTAGGAGCTGGTCAAGGGAGGGCATGGGAGGAACATTTGCAAAGGTGTTTCCTTTCTTTTGCTTCTCCTCTTTCGTAGTGTTGGATAAAACAATGTACCTCTTCCTTGTCGCTTCCATCTCAACTTAGAGAACCAAGCCTCAACCTCGTCAATCACCAATTGTTTCCTTTTGTTCTAGCATGCCTTCTTAGCCTCCGTGATTAGGCACTTATGGATCAAAGCTATGACATCATGATAGTCTTGCAACCATCGAAGATGGACCTTGGTATTCATATTGTTGTAGAATTAATCCAGCGGCTCACTCAGCAAGTCTGGTTATTACCCTAGCTCTCACATTCCTTGGCCAAGGCGAGAAGATTCTTCAATCTGAAATTGGTCAATACTTTGTCAAGTTTAGCATGTCTAAGTTTTCAATCAAGGCTAATTTATCAAAAGCAATCGAGGTTAGTTGCGCCTTGAGTTGAGCTTTTTTTTCTTTCAACTCGACCACCTACCAAGTCGTACTTCCTTGTCCTCCACCAGGACATTTGACCATTGAGTAAGGTTACGCTCTCTCCTCAAGCCGAGAGACTGCTTCCCCCATTGCCTTTTTTTCCCTCTTCGCTCAAAAACTTCTTCTTTTCCTTTTAGAGATGGGCCATTAAAATCCGGTTTACATATATATAGTGATACTAACATTTATCAAATTGGACAAAAGACTTTAAAGTTATATAAAAGAATATAATTTTATGATACAATTAGGGGTATGCCCAAGAGACATTTTTTACATATATCCAACTCAATAACCAATCTTTTTCAAAATAAAACGTGTTTTCTTTCTATTATATACTTGATATAATTTGTTATACTAATTAATTTAATTAAAAGTATATTTAATACAAATCCATAAATGGTATGCTTTATTATGGTAGTTACAAAGTATTGTAACCGTGAGTAATTTATTACAATGAAAATAATTATATCATTTCAAATATTCCTAGTAAAGAAGTATCGAGATCAGATATCAATACGTCCGTTGAGACTAGAGTACGTAACGTTCTCCAAATGTCGGGTAGTGTACGTCACGACCGAGATTTTCGACCTCCAAAAATCGACATCAATACGTCCACTGTATTACATGCCAAGCAATCAAATGCCGGAAATACCAGATCGTTAGGGAAAAGAAGAAAGAGGTAGAAGAAGAAAATACAAATAACAACAATGAATCTCACAATCGTAGTGGAACAATATATAATAGATAACAATCGATCTTTATACAAAATGAACTATAACTATTTTTATACGTTACATCATCAGAGTACAACACAAATCAATAGCATAATACTAGACAGTTATAATAACTTGTCCTCACAAAAGCGGAATATACAGCCTACAATACATAACGGAATATAAATCAGATATGGGTAATACATCTTCTCCATCCATCTCGCCTCTTGAGCTCCATAGCGTTCTATCAAGTATCTGTAATACTCGGTCTGACCCGAGCATTATAATAAAATAACACCCGAGTCAGTCTGGAAAACTAGCATGAGAAAAATACACTCAAATTGAATTATTAAAGCTATCAAATCCTTGAAAATCAAAGGTATCTCGTAAGACCATGCCATACATAAACACGACGGGTTTTTACCTTACGATAACCAAAACATTTTATATCAAATTCTCTGATATTATAATACTGTCTAAGTACAAATACTTATTCAAATAGCTGAAATTGTTACATTAATGAAATTCCAGCATACTAAGCTCTACAATCAAAACCGTAAAGGCACGTATTGGAGAATAAATTACCTACGAATGATTAGGTATTGAGGTATCACCAGTCACGGTACACGTCTAGAACAGCGTACTGAGGACAATGTCGGAATCCTCTACAACACAAGACCGGACTATTCCTAAGCTGGATAGACTGAATATGCTATCACCCTGAGTGTTTCCACCCTTTTACGAGCTCCATCCATGTACCGTAGTAATAGAATAACATTCGAGGGTATATAGAAAGGTGATAAACATACCCTAATTGGATGCGACCCACTTAGCCTTGCTGCATCTCCCCTGCTTTCAGTCATTATCGATTGATTAGGCTAGAGGCTACGATTACCTTTTTAAGGAATTTCACTAAGAATGCTCATTGTCCTCCAATGATAATATACCGATAGCATTCATCCATACAAGTCTATTCTAGATCCGAACGAAACTGAAGGCACTACTCTTACTACATCCATTTTGGAATAACCCTCAGGGTTAGTAGCGATTAGCCTTTGCACTTCATTGCTCCATCTTCAACTTTATTCTCTTGTTTCCCTTTCGAAAATGTATTCGTTGGATCAAAGTGGTTTTCGAATAACTTATCCGATCTTGGTCTCTTCGAAAAAATGACCGATATTTTCGGTAAACTCAACCCCAGTTCTTTAGAAAATAAACATATGAAAATAAGATTGGAGATCACCTCCTAACCGTTAGCGAACAAATTTCCTTGTAAATGTTCTAGAAGAACGAAATGAGTTTATACGTACAGTATAGCACTGCGAATAGCAACTGTACCATATACTTCCCGTGTTTCTTCCAGATATTTCCAAAGTTATATTTTGGGTATAGATTTGATAGTCGGTTATTTAACTATCAAATAAACAATCATCCAACCACAGATTCCATTTTCCACTGAAAACTCCAAATCTATTTTTAATTTAATTTTAATAAATTAAATCTCTTTATCCAAAATATACGTACTTATCTTATCGAATTAAGTAAATCCACCAACTATCCTTTTCAAAAAGAATATTTGAAAACCCTTTTAAAAATAATATGGAAAGTACCACTGCGGTATCAAACCATGGATTCGCAGCTCCATGATTACGTCTCTATCCAAGAGAAATCTAAGACTTAACTTCAGGCACTCTTTACCTTTGATTTCGCCATTCGAGTATACCATTACTTCCCTAAAACTTTATTTAAAATTTTTCAAAATAATACTTATGAAATTTCTATAATAATTACGAGTTAAATTTAGGCGAATGCTCCTTAAAATAAAGGTTACTATATAAAAAATACATAATTATTGAATAATTTATCCATTCAAAATAATAATATTGATTTATCCTTATATAATAATTAACTTAATATAAACTAACTTAATTCATAATTTAAAATATACTTAAAACAATTTTAAATAACTAAATAATTAATTTTTGAAATATTCTTTAAAACACCTTTAGTGTTACCCGTTAATAAATGAAAATCCTTTTTTTTAAAACAATCCAAATTTTCGATAAAATACATTTTTCCACTCCTAATAGGACCAGTCTAACCTTTATAAATCTCTCTCGATTTATTCCTATTTTGTTTACATCCTAATACCGTAAATCCCCTTTCCACGTTTCTAAAAAATAAATCTACCATTTATTTTTAAACCAATTTACTCATCTCCTTATAAATTATCACCGTGAAGTTATAATTTCAAATTTATCCACTGATAATAACTTTAATTTATTTATAAACCTTGTTTATAAATTTCACAGTCTCATTTCCCGTTTATAACTGTCTCACATTACTTAATCGATTTTAAATCGATTTCTAAATTAAATTCCCTTTGTAAAATTAATTCCTTAAATAACCCAAATATTTCCAAAACCCAGCTAAATTCAGATTCCACTCTCTTCTCATAATTTTTAAAATCTTATTTAAAATCTAGTATAACAATCCCATGTTTTGTTTTCAAAATTCCCTTTTTATTCTTCTAACTATTTAAATCTCGAATTTAAAAGTAAATCCATTTATACTTAAACAATATCGCTTAAGTTATATTATTTGAAAATTCTTTTATTTCAAAAATCTCTTTTGTTTCATGTTCCAGAATTTACCAACTACAAATTTTAAACTCAAGCTATTTATGTTTCCCTAAATTCATTTTCTTTAATAAATCCAAATTTCACTATAAATATTTTTACTTCGAATTTCCCTTATTATTTCCTTTTAAAATTTCAATATTTGTATTTATGGTATTTTAAAATACCAAAACCTAACCAGCAATGCCATAGCATCCAATAAATTGAAATTCCTCCATAATCCATCACATATTATTTGATCAAATTCATATCACTGACTATGAAGATAATTTCAACATTTTTGAGGAATCCAGTTGGATCCGTCCAACATGTTTTCCTTGCATCCATAGAAGTTACCACAATATAAAAATATCAATCCCACTTCGAAGGCGATATCACAGAATGTAGGGTCATCCGCTTTATGCGGGGCACATAGGGTCTCATCCGCTATATATATGCGGGAATATCAATCACTACAATATATATGCTACTATATATAACATCACATTCAGCTGATAATAATTTATCAAATCTATAAATCAATTAATAATTAATTTTAACCATTTAAAATTAATTGCAGTAAATTCAAAATTGAGTGAGATTAACTCACTTTGATTTTCTGTCGCTTCAGCGTTCTGTTTTCTATTAAATGCGAACGCGCTTGAAATTATCTAAAAATTTCAGATGCTCCAAATTCATCCAAACCATTTCCTATGCGTACATGACGACATCACGGTTCCAACGCCTCTTGAATCGTCCGAATCAGACCTCGTGCGCATGGGATAGAAATTTTTATAAGCTGATGATAATTTAATTTAAGCTTAACATTGATTTATTTTAAAATTTTAAAACTATACCCACAGAAACAAAGCCCGGCCCAAAATACACTCATAGCCTTCTTCCCTAATGCTCTTTCCCTCTATGTACACTCGAAGAGCACCATGCCATGCACGTACGCTGTGACACGGAGCTCCGGGGCATAAAACTCCTATCTGACATCGCCAACATGATTCTCTTCAAAATCTCCACGTACCCATACCCTTCTTGCCAACACCGCTTCACCAATGACAATTGTGGCTTGACCGAGCATCCATTGCTACAGTGAGAAATTGCACCCCTTCCCATGATCGTGCACTACCAACGTTTGCACGCAACTTCCATTTCTTCCCTCGATCATGAACTGCAATCCGTTTTCCAAATCGACGACCCAAACCCCCATTATTCTCAACCCCAGCTCGAGCTCGCCTGCGCCTCTACAGTCGATCACCAAAAATGACGTCGCTCCCATCAAATTCTATACCAAATTGAAGCTCGTCACAAAAAAATATTTTTGAAATAAATTTCATGATTTTTAATTTCATATGCAAAGAGAACAAGATTTTCGAAGTTGCCATTTTTTTCTCTGCTTGCTGCTCTGTTGCTCGGCTGTGATGTTTAAAAAGGTGAAAGGAGCGGAAACATGTTTGAATACGTTAAGGGTATGGTGATTGAGTGAAAGAAGGGATAGGCTGATGTAAATTACTGAAAATAATATATATATACATATATATAATTTTAAATTCAAAATATCTCGTTTTCAAAAGCAGCTTAAAATTTCGAACTCTTATCGAGGCATGCCGATAGTGGGTTTATAATGTTATACCCTTATTCCAAACGCGATGGAAAAGGTTTGGAGTCCTAATTCGATCGTATCAAGAAGATAGCTTTTTGGACCCAATTTTTATATTGAATTTTCGATATAAATTTCAGCGTGCTTTTGTACTGTACGATCAAACGACAACTCCAAATGCTACGAAATTTGAAATTCGATAATAATACACCATTATGGATCTAATGGAACTGGTTTCGCCGAATTCCGAGATTGTGCCCCGGATGGCTATTTTTAAATGCTAATTCAAATGGTATATTTTTAAAACTGAACAAACCACTTTTAAATTCAAATTTAAAACTTTTATTGTCTTCATTATCATCAATATAAATTTTATGAGCTTTAAAATTATTTTTAACAAGCTTAAAACTTCAGATTAAATATTCTACCCAATTTTCAATTATTAAATTCAATAATTAAATTATCCAACAAATAGTTATATTTGAAATTCAAGTTAAAAATTAACTTTTAAATATTTAAAATCAATTAAATATTTTCAATTTTAAATATCCAAAATTCTGGGTCGTTACATTTCTCCCCCATATAAGAATTTCGTCTTCGAAATCGCTAGGTAAGAAGAATGGTCCAAATTTGTTAACTATTTTCCAAAATCCATCAATTTATACAACTTTCCAAATCAATTTATTGTGAACACAATATTGCCTTTACTGATTTCCAAATTCATCCATAGATTAAAACTAATATTATACCCTCAACCATCCAAACTATAATTTGAAACAAAAATTTTAAATTATCGAAATTTTCTTCAAAAATTTTCTAACTCCTTAAATTTTAGAAAAAATTCGCCAGCATCTTCTTTACGTGGCTAGATCCAAAAAACTACAAAATGGCCTCTGCGGTCCCAAATCATCAAAAGAAGAAAAGCCAAGTCACTCAATTAGAAAATCATAAATTTCAAACACAATTTAAACACATACCTTTTTAGTCGGGCAATCAAACTTTACTTCTAAAACTGAAGACATCAATTTAGCTTTTGCTTATAATTTAGCTTTTGCTCTGCCCAAATCTCCATTCCCGACGCATAAGAACCACAGCAGCTTCAAGAAAAAAAGAAAGTTACTTGTCTGATTTTAACAAAGGCAAGGTTGTTGACTATGTTGAAACATTACCTGAAATGGATACAACCCCAAATTCAGGCCTTCGTAGGTCTATGAGATTGCAAACTCCACAACCATAAGGTATTCCATGTTACAAAATATTGGGTTTTGGAATATTAGAGGTGCACATCAGGATATTAAACTTGTGCAAGCTAAAAATATTATCTCTGTGAAAAATATTAGCATATTTGGCATTCTTGAGACCAAACTTAACCTTGATCTTACCCTCAAAGCTGCTCAACTTATTAATCCACTATGGAGTGTTCATCATAATCTGATTGAGGCTCCATATGGCAGAATTTTAGTGCTTTCCGATCCTAACATCTACTCTCTCACACCAATTATATCCCACAAGCAATTCATCCATTTCCATGCCTTACATCTTCCAACCTCAATTTCCTTCTATCTGACCTTTATTTATGGGGATAACCATGTTGCTGCTAGGCAAGTTATGCTGAACTATTTACCACATCTTAGGCAGGATACACATCCATGGTTTGTGTTAGGTGATTTCAACTGTATGCTAGCTGCAGATGATCGTTGTGGTGGCTCTCCCCTATCAATCTCTGACATTGCTCCTCTCAACTATGCTATCTCAGCTTCCAACTTACATGAAGCTGCCTACGTTGGTACAAAATACACGTGGAACAACAAAAGTCCATCTGGAGTTAGGACCTTGAGTAGACTTGACTTAAATTTTCTCAACACTAAAGTTCTTACTCAATTCCCCAACTCTCTGAATCACATCCTCCCCCCTTTGCTTTTTGACCATTCTCCTGTATTTTTAGCCCCTGATTGCAATGCCATTAAAAGGAACTCAAGTTTTAAATTTTTTTATTGCTGGATCAATGATCCAGACTTTATGCCTTTAGTGAATAATGTTTGGAACTGCCCTAAATATGGTAAGAAAATGTCCATTTTGCAGCAAAAACTGAAGGCAACTAAGGAAGCATTAAAGAGATGGGGTAAGTACAAGTATGGTGATGGTAACAAGTATTCAACTAATCTGATGAGTCAGCTGTCTGCAATTCAACTGAGGATGCTTGATGATCCAGGTAATATCAGTCTTTCTCAACAGGAACATGATCTTACTCAGCTTCTTTCTGATGCCTTGGTATTTGAGCAAAGTATGAAGAAACAAAAATTGAGGAAGGAGTGGGATTTGTATGGTGAAAGAAACTCTAAACTGTATCATAGTTCCCTAAACATTAAAAATGCCAAAAGAAATATCTATCAAATTCAGAATGATGATGGTAGGATATTAAACAAACCAGAAGATATTGACAAAGCATTCATTGACCATTATATTAATCTTTTCTCCCCAAATGAAACATGGACCCATAACTCTAATGATCTCTTGTCTACACCACTGCCTGTTCTGTCTGATGCTGATAACCTTTTTTTATCTACTACTGTTACTAATGAAGAAATATATGATGCTATGTTTAGTATGAAGAGAGATTACTGTGGTGGACCTGATGGCTTTAATGCTGTCTTCTTTATTCATTGTTGGGATATTATTGCTAATGACCTCATGGCAGCCATGCATAACTTTTTTGTGTACAATAAATTGCCTATCCCCATAAATGCTACCAACTTATGTTTAGTGCCTAAAGTCAAGCATGCTGCTACTCTTCATGCATTTCGTCCTATTGCCTGCTGTAACATTATATACAAATGCATATCTAAAGTCATTGCTGCTAGGCTTAGGCATGTGCTTCCTTCTGTGATTTCTAAGAATCAGGCGGCATTTTTGAATAATAGAAGTATCCTTGATAATGTGCTGGTTACTCATGAACTTCTTAATGGTTATGGTCGTGCTCATGTTTCTCCAAGAGCTATGTTGAAGCTTGATATTAGAAGAGCTTATGATACTGTATGCTGGGAAGCTCTGACTGGTATTATGGGGTTAATGGGGTTTCCTTGCCATTTTGTCAGTTGGATTTATACTTGTATATCTACAGTTTCCTACTCTCTATGTTATAATGGTGGCACTGTTGGATATTTTAGAAGTAAGAGAGGCATAAGGCAAGGAGACCCGATGTCTTCCTATTTGTTCATTATAGTGATGGAATTTTTTACTCAACTCATTAACAAACAGGTCAGGAATAACATTTTTGAGTTGCATCCCAAATGCAGGAATCCTCTCATTACCTCTCTTCTTTTTGCTGATGATGTGATTCTATTTATTAAGCCAACTGTTTCACCTATGAATTGTGTTAAAGGCATCCTTAACACTTTTGAGATGTGCACTAGTCTTCAGGTCAACAGAAGTAAGTCTTACCTCTTGGTGGCAGGTCTCAATGACACTAACAAACAGATCATTTTTCAACATAGTCGATTACCTACTCTACCTGATGGAACCATGCACCTGGGTATTCCTTTGTCCTCTAGAAAAATTGGTGCTACTGCTTGTTTACCTCTTTTTGAAAAAATCACTGAAGCTATGAATAGATGGGCTAGCAATAAATTATCTCAGGCAGGCAGAACCACTATCATTAAGTCTATAATTCAAGCCATGACTGTGTATTGGAGCAGATGTTTTATTTTACCCTCTGCTCTTTTATCTAGCATAAGGAAAGCAATGAATCACTTTCTTTGGACTAGGGACATGTATTCTACTAAACTCATTCCAATTGCATATGCCAAACTGGAGAAACCTCAAAAATATGGTGGTCTGGGAATTAAGTGTATGACAACTTGGAATCAAGCTGCTTTTTCCAAGCATTTTGACAATCTGATCAATATTAAACCAAATCTGTGGGTTAAGTGGGCTAGGCATCATCATCTTGGCAATAAAAACTTCTGGAAAATTGAACCATCTCCTTTGTGTGGTTGGGTGTGGAGATCTATCCTTGAACTCAGATGCATCTTACTACCTCATGTTCAGATGTTACTGGGCCATGATAGTTCTACTAGGTTCTGGTTTGAACCTTGGGTGGGTAGAGGAGTGATTTTGTACGACCTCTTTACCTTTGATCAAAGAAATCAAACTGGCATCCCCTTGAATGCCAGGGCAATTGATTATTTAAGTGATGGTGTGATTGATTTTCCCTACACTTCAAATCCTATCATCAACCAGCTGTGGGATGCTGTAAAATGCAATTGGATCCCCACTGGGGGTAATGGGTATGTGTGGGCAGCTAAGCATGAACAACACTCCATAACAAGAATTTACAAAGCCTTGAAAAGAGATGATACCAGCCCTGTATTTAGATGGCATGCTAGAGTCTGGAATACTTTAACTTCTCACAAACTGAACTTCATCCTATGGAAAGTACTCGAGAATGCTATTATGACCAAGGATAAATTATGCAGAAGAGGATTTATTGTAGACTTAATGTGTGTCTACTGCAATAATTCTACTGAAGATGTTTCTCACCTTTTCTTTGACTGTGTGGTTACTAATAAAATATGGAAAGCTTGTCTCATGAGTGCTGGTTTTAATGAGCCTATTCTACATGGTGGAGCTGAGTGGAATAGAGTTTTCAGGAATACGAGATGGAAGAATGCTTCTTCTTTCTGGCTTTTGTTGAATCTGAAAGTGTATGTGGACGTGATATGGGCTGAGAGAAATGCTAGAGTATTTGAGAATAAAATGAAGCTTGAATGTGCTTTGATCAATATCATAATTTCTAGGGTCAAGAAGAAGTCCTCACATCGTGATGCTTATGACTCGATGGATTAGGGTGTTTGTTTTGTTTTTCTTTGTGTAGTTCTTGTTTGGCTGTTTTCCGTATTCTTTCTTCTATTTCCTTAGTCTTCTCTGTAGTAGTTTTGGGAGCTCTAGCTTGTTATTGCTCCTCTTTGTTTTTGTGTTTGTGTGCTTAATAAACATGGTTAGGGTCCATTCAACCCTCCTTGCCTTTCAAAAAAAAATCCAATCATACAATTCAAAATCATTCTATTTAGCATTTTCAAATTTTCAATATTCATTTCACCTAAATCCATACGATGTACATATATGATCCATACGTAAAAATCAAATCTGATCGCTCACTCGATCACACAACTTCACTTTTGAACTATTATCGTTCACACGATTCTCTAGTGCGGACTCAGATCTGGTTTCTTGATCAGAAATCATCATTCTCTTTGCATAGCCATATACTATGATAAAGAATTCCAAAATCAATCAAAAATACACATCCAGGGTACACCTGGAAAATCGAGTGAAAAATCCCAACTCAGATCGATATAACTATCTCGAAATTTTGTACTCGAATCTGGATCAAATAGTCATGTGAATAAAATAATATACGAACAACTTATATGTTAATTTTCAATTGATTATTAACTATATCAATTTCTTTTACTCACATTTCTTTTAGTTTCCATTTACTAATTCACAAGTATCCTTTTGCACAACTTTTATTTAATCTTCATTCAAATACTTGCTCGATATATTTCCGAATACCGATTTCACTTAAGAATTACACCCTCAATTTACTTAAGCCAATTTATAACATTTTATACAATGTTCTTAGATTTATTTCCACTTCATCACTTTGGCTTTTATCTATTTCTGTTCAATTTTTTTTTTCAATTTTCATTTGAACTCAATTTACCTTCCAAATCTTAAGTATTGAATTTCATCAACCATATCTCAACCCATATTTGATTCACTGATTTATTTTAATTAGTTCCATTCACTAATTTATTTCATATCTCAGTCAAATTTTATTTCCAAACTTTTATTTTATTTAGTCCACTCGAACTAATTTTTCAACTTCACTTTATTCAACATAATTCAAATTAAACATCATTCCAATATTCAATTTCAATTCCATTTATTTACTAATTAAATTAATTTTTTCATCCACTAATCTATTCCCAACTAAATAAATTCTATTTCAGTAGCTATTCCATTTAGCCTGCTTAGGCTCAATTCCTCAATTCACACTTATTAACTTTATTTAAGTTAAATTTCACACCATAAGATCAAATTTTCAAAAAAAATTAAGTTATCAAACTTACTAATATTCTATTCACCTGTTACTTCCAATTCACTATATTTAATCGGTTAACTTTACTAATTTATTTCATTATCACACTTACTTTTATTTAACTCTTCTTAAGTTAAATTTTATTCTAAATAAATTTCAAATTCCTATAAGTTTTTAAACCTATTTATGTAGGATCTAGATTAACCCTAGAGGGGGGTGAATAGGGTTATAGCAAATTTTCTCGATTTAAACACAGAAATAAACTGCAGAAATAAATATGCTGAAAAGTAAATCACACACAAAATTTACCCAGCTTCGGCAACCCCTGCCTACTGCTGCATTCCCAGATTTCTATTAGAATTAAACAGTATCACGCTTACAACAACTCTACTAGACTCGCAGACCCTTTTGCTCCCGCTCACAAACACTCTACTAGACTTGCAGACCCTTTGCTCCCGCTCACAAACACTCTACTAGACTCGCACACCCTGCTCCCACCTATAGAGTTTCGTTTACTCGCAAACTCTGCTCCCGCCTATAGAGTTTCGCTTACTCGCAAACACTGCTCCCGCCTATAGAGTTTTGCAAACTCGCACCCCTGCTCACTGAACTAATTCTAACTAGACAATCTGACACAACCTAACCTAGGTGGTGATTTACAAATTCTTTGACTCGAAAAGAAAAAACAATTTCAAAATTAAAACAGGAGCAAAACTTAAAATACAACTTTGGACCCGTAATTTTTGCTCAGAATAAAAACTAAAAACCCCTTTTATAAAATTAAAAACTAAACCCCCTTTTTAAATAATAAGGCCGGCCCTTGTTATTTTTCACCCGATCCACTGTGAAGTAAAAATGCGGCCTCTCTTTGTCGAATTAGGGCTTCGGCTTCTTTCTCGAATTAGGGCTTCGTTCTGATGATTGATTACTGTTGCTAGCTCGTTCTCTGATGATCTTTCTCACGTTCGTTCTCTGATGATAGATTTGCGTCGCTTGTTCTCTGATAATTGATTCTTCGAGATTGCAAATTGTTTGCAGCTGCTTCTCTTGATCGAGTTCACTAAATTGCGGTATGTATTACTTTCGTTGCTGGTTCAATTGCTTGCTTTAACTTGATTGCACTTGATTAAACTCGATGGCCGATGATGTGAATTTGGATTCAGTATTTATATGAATTCGAATCACTTGATTCGTTCGTATTCACTTGCGTCTTCATCACTTTCCTAATTTGTTGCAACTTGATACGCACGGCTTTCCTGATTTTGTTTTCTCAACGTGATACTCACGGCTTTAACTTGAGAACGTTCGATTTCACTTGATTCACACGGCATTAAAACTTTCCTCTTTTTGATACTTTGACTATTTCAAAGAATAATGGATACGCACTAGATTATTACTGCTTCATGGTCGTTGTTTGTTCTGATCATTTCACTAGCTGTTGTGTGCTTAATATCATGATGTACCTGAGAGT
Organism: Allium cepa; assembly: GCA_030765085.1. Lineage (NCBI taxonomy): Eukaryota > Viridiplantae > Streptophyta > Magnoliopsida > Asparagales > Amaryllidaceae > Allium > Allium cepa. Next base: position 78,935,265 of record CM060939.1, on the reverse strand, counting down.
TCATGCTTGTGACATTGATCACTGTTGCATAAATGAACTGTTACTCCAATTTGAACTGGTAGTTGTATCATTTCGAATTGCATACTTCTTCCATTTGTTCATGTTGTTCAAGTGTACTACTGCAGTTTGCATTTGGTCTTGATCGTGTATATTCTCGAGTTGGTTGTGCACTGTTGATTAGTTGATCTGAACTATTTGGCTTGTACATGCTGTATTTTCTGGTCTTTTCATTCATGTTGCAACTGTTCTACTGCAGTTTCATTGTGACTGCGACTCCATGACTTGATCTTCTGATCTTTCTGAAGCTCTAGTTGCACACTGTTTTCATTTGTTCAACATGTAGTTGTTCAATTTTCTTCTGTTTACCCATTACTGCACTGTTGCCTTGAGTACTTGGTCGAGCTCATTTGCATTGTGCTCTGTTGTTGTCTCTGGTTCATTGGGTTGTTGTTGAGTTGATATTTGGACATTTGCTTATTTGAGTTTGCCTTGTTGAGTTCCTGTGTTTGGTCACTGATGCATTACTGTAGTTGCCATATCTCATGCTCGAGCTCTTTGCATACTTCATGACTGTACTGTTTGCATACATTTCGTGCAGTCTTCAGTTTGTACTTCTGGAGCTTGTATAATTTGAGTTGTAGCTTGATGGTTTTGTAGTTGTAACTGGACATTTGAGTTTGTTGCATTTGTGCATTTGCCTTTGATTCATGTTGTATTGTCTCTATTGTTGGGTCAGTGATGCACTTGGTTATTCGTCCCTTGTGCTTTGGTGCTGTGTTGAATTTGTGCAGTGTTGTACTTGTATCACTGGTATTTGCATTTCTCTGCCTGGTCGACACTTGATGTTTGTAACTTGTGGTTTCATGCTTCATGCATGTACTCTGTTCATATGTTCTTGGTGGCATTTCTTTGGTCTGCACTGCTTGTCGATGTTGCTTGTGCACTGCCATATTTTGGTCATTACTCTGTTGCTTCATTTGCCACTGAGTTGCATTGAGTAGCTGGTCTTTGTAGTTGTTGTTGTGCCTCTCTTGTATTATTGGTGTCTGCAGTGTGTTGCATTACCATCATTGCTGTTTGGTCTGAACTTGACGTTGCAGTTTGTAGCTGTTGACTACATCACCATATATCAATTGCTCGGCCTTTGGTTTCATGTGCATTGAGTTTTGACCCTTTTTGTTCATTTGGGCTGCTGGACTTGTTGTACATTGCATAGTGCATTGCCTTGTTTGTTGAAGTTGTGCTTGCACACTTGCTATTTTTGACTGCGCACACGAGTTGGCAAGGCAGTGCACACATGTATAAATGTACACGTGTGTATTGCAGCCACTCATGATTACCTGTCCCTGTAGCGTTATCAAGTGTATATATCTATGTGCACGACTTTGTGATGAATTCAAGTGTGAATGACGACAAACAACCCAAATAACTGAGGCGAATTATATTTTCAAAAATCATATTTCATTTTATATTGCAAAAATATTTCTTTTTCAATTTTACTGCATTAGTGAATATTTTTGCAGATTGCTCAGATGCTGGATTCAAACTGGAATGCAGTTGAAGACAAAATACGAGTGTGAGTGATATGTAGTGAGGAAATTAATGTAAACTGAATTGTGGTGTAATTGTGATGTAATCAAAAATGTATATGTATAGTGAGAGCATGAATTTGTACTATTCAAGATTGTAATAAATATTTGTTTGAATAAAATTTCTGTTTGAATTCAAATTCCATTCAAATTCTGTGTAATTTATTTTATTCAACAAATATTTATTTAATCTATGAAAAATAAAATAGTACATTAACAATTACATTTAAACGAATATATATATGTTTATTATCATCAAACAAAAATCATATAAGCGCAAAGCGCATATTCAACAATCTCCCCCTTTTGATGATAACAAACATATATTTAAGATTTTGTACATGTGTTAAATGTATTTGCTCTAGATATATCCTAATTGCTCCCCCTATTTAAATGCTTCCTCTCTACATGATGCTCCCCCTACATATATGCATATAGATAGAAATATACAAATGAGCCTAGATGCAAACGGAAGATTATTTGACCTTTGCTTGATTCTATTTGACAAAATCTTAACTTTTCTCTCCCCCTTTTGTTATCAGCAAAAGAATAACAATGTTATAAAAATAGGGATGAAGTGACAGACATGAATCAAACATTTAACTCAATTGAATATAAATATCAAATTTCAATAAAATTCAAACAAAAATCATAATTACCCTTGTCAGGCGCATATTCCACTTTCAGAAGTGATGGGGATAAAATCATCAAAAAAAATCATACAATTCTGTCTATTTGTGGTATATTTATTTCAGGAAATTTGAATATCTACTAACCATGCATAACCGTTAGGACTTTTAAATGAGATTAGTAGTATTCGTAATTTTTATTTAAAAATAATTCAAGTATCTTCTAACCACGCATAACCGTGAGGACTTTTAAATGGGATTAAAATCAACTTGTCTATTTTAAAAGCTCAATTTTGATATGCGTTCCATACATGCATAACCGTGAGGACTTTTAAATGAGTATGGAAGCACATATTCAAAAATCCAAGTAATTCACCCATGCATAACCGTGAGGACTTTTAAATGAGAGTGAATACTTTGGATATTTATTTTTATTGAAGAAAATAATAAATTGAAGCACAGATAATTTCCTTTATAAATCTGAAGATATAAAAAATTGAAGAACGAATAATTTCCTTTGTAAACTACCACAAATTTACATACTATATATGATTTTGATGAGTGATGGTCGATAGAAAGATGATAGAAATAGAAATGATCATGGAATTTTTACCCAACAAAAAGTTTTTATAACTCTTGTTATGAAGTTCTAAAGAAAATTTTCTAAATATACTGTCTCGAGTAATGTATGGCAAATATCGACACTCATCACTTTTTTTTTTAATCACTATTAATCTTTTCGATAATTAGTAGGGAGTCGGATTAGTCAAAATTTGTCATTTAAAATCAAATAAAAATGACTAATCTGAAAATATGGTCAACAATGATTTTCTCGAGGGGTTATAAAAAAATTCTGCTATTTGCAAATTATTTCAAATGAAAAAAATATGCAGATATTTTCTTTGAAAAATGATGCAGTTACTAAATGTCTTACAAATCACGTTCAACTAGTAATTTTTCTATCAACTAAATTACCAGTGTAATCTGCATCTGAGTTTCTCTTTCAATCCAAACTATCACTAACTAAAATTGATAAACCAGACCATGAAGTGTGCATCAAAAATTTCAAACCCAATTTTAGCAACAATTTAAATGACATTCTTTGAATTTGAATTGAAGCCATGTAAATAATCAGAAAACCGTGAATATAGAGTTAGCCAAAAATAACCAAATGTATCCAACAAAACACTATGTTTAATCCAAACAAATATGTATGATGTAATTCAAAGAATAGTGTTTTTGGCATAAATGTAATTGGCTAATTATGTAGACCAAGTCAGAATAAAAAAAATCATCATCTTTTCAACATCTCAATAGTGGCTGATTTCATTCAGAATACGGTGCAGATTATCACAAATAATATATCGATCAGATAAGTATACCTTTACCTGTTTTACCTTTATGATAATTTCTCGTGATTGCCCATTGTGATTCTGTCACCTTTGTACTAGGCTAAGGAACTTTGCATTGTTGCCCGTTGTGTTTCTGGAACAGCCAAAATCCAGAGAACACTGTTGTTGTTCCTTAGCCTGCCACCACACCTACATGGGAAAAGATTTATGTGACCTATTTGTTTTTATAGGTCCATGGTTGTTAGTGGCAGAAAATTTTGAAAAACAATTTTGTGGAGACCCAAAACTATTTATAATTGTTCCCTTTGGCACCCAAATTTGTTTAACTTTGAGAGATTTTATATTTGTGCCTTTTGGAACCCAAATCGGTATAGTTTTCACATGTTTGGGTCTATACCAACAATTATTGTGATTGTGTCCATATTTTCTACAAATCATGCACATTGAATTTTCTTGATTAATCTTGTTTTCAACAATTTCAGATTGATTATATCCAAGTCCTTTTCTAACCATATTAACAGTTTGCTTTCCTAATAGCATATTCAATGATTTTTCACTTTTTGAGAATTTATCTAAAGTCATTGACAATTGTTGGACTTGTGTTTTGAGAGATTCATTTTCATTTATCAATTGTGTGCACTTTTTAATAGAATCCTCTCTCCTAGTATATTCATTCTCTTTTAAAATCAGAATTTCATTTTCAAGTGATTTTATATTGATTTCTGATTTTTCAATTTCCTTTTCGAATGTTGGACACTTATCACACTTAGGGATCATACTTTGATAGGTTTTAACTAATTTTTCGAGTTGTTCATTTAATTCTATCAAAGTATCCTTTTGTGATTCAAGTTTGGCATACTTCTCCCTAAGTCGTTTAAAACAGCCATTTACTTTGTGAAAATAAATAAGTAATTCAGAATGAGGAAGTTTTGATACCTCGCTTGACTCGTCATTGTTGCTATCAGTTATATTTCCATGAAGGCACATATCTGCTTTCTCACTCTTACTGCTAGAACTTTGATTATCTTCATTACTTCTATTCCACATGATTGTAGTATTTCTCCGTTTTGATTTCTTTTCAAAATCGCATTGAAATCGAGGATAATTGGACTTGATATCACCGGGTTTGTTGCAAATGATCCCGTGTTCTTCCGAGTTGAATTTTGTCAGCTCAGCTGCTCCATCATCATCATCCTTATCACAACTGCTCTTTACCACTCCTGTTAAGCACATTTCTTTAACTGGGTCGGTTATGGAGGACTTCTCATTGCTGTTGACTTTTGCACCATATATTGCATCGAGAGTTTTCCAGATTTTCTGTGCATTTTCACAATGAGAGACGAAATAAAAATTATCACGATTAATATGAGAATATAATATATGCATAGCAAGAGCATTAACCGAGATAATTTCCTTATTTGTTATATCACATCCATTTTCAATAATATCCCAACATTTAATATTAACAGATTTTAAATAAAATTCCATTTTTAATTTCCAGTTCAAAAAATCTGTTCCATCGAAAATAGAAGGGATAATATTGGAACGACCCTCAACAAAAATATTATTTGGTGGATTCATGACTATAGAGTTAAAAAATAAAATACCGGGCTCTGATACCACTTGTAGGATCTAGATTAACCCTAGAAGGGGGGTGAATAGGGTTATAGCAAATTTTCTCGATTTAAACACAGAAATAAACTGCAGAAATAAATATGCTGAAAAGTAAATCACACACAAAATTTACCCAGCTTCGGCAACCCCTGCCTACTGCTGCATTCTCAGATTTCTATTAGAATTAAACAGTATCACGCTTACAACAACTCTACTAGACTCGCAGACCCTTTTGCTCCCGCTCACAAACACTCTACTAGACTCGCAGACCCTTTGCTCCCGCTCACAAACACTCTACTAGACTCGCACACCCTGCTCCCGCCTATAGAGTTTCGTTTACTCGCAAACTCTGCTCCCGCCTATAGAGTTTCGCTTACTCGCAAACACTGCTCCCGCCTATAGAGTTTTGCAAACTCGCACCCCTGCTCACTGAACTAATTCTAACTAGACAATCTGACACAACCTAACCTAGGTGGTGATTTACAAATTCTTTGACTCGAAAAGAAAAAACAATTTCAAAATTAAAACAGGAGCAAAAATTAAAATACAACTTTGGACCCGTAATTTTTGCTCAGAATAAAAACTAAAAACCCCTTTTATAAAATTAAAAACTAAACCCCCTTTTTAAATAATAAGGCCGGCCCTTGTTATTTTTCACCCGATCCACTGTGAAGTAAAAATGCGGCCTCTCTTTGTCGAATTAGGGCTTCGGCTTCTTTCTCGAATTAGGGCTTCGTTCTGATGATTGATTACTATTGCTAGCTCTTTCTCTGATGATCTTTCTCACGTTCGTTCTCTGATGATAGATTTGCGTCGCTTGTTCTCTGATAATTGATTCTTCGAGATTGCAAATTGTTTGCAGCTGCTTCTCTTGATCGAGTTCACTAAATTGCGGTATGTATTACTTTTGTTGCTGGTTCAATTGCTTGCTTTAACTTGATTGCACTTGATTAAACTCGATGGCCGATGATGTGAATTTGGATTCAGTATTTATATGAATTCGAATCACTTGATTCGTTCGTATTCACTTGCGTCTTCATCACTTTCCTAATTTGTTGCAACTTGATACGCACGGCTTTCCTGATTTTGTTTTCTCAACGTGATACTCACGGCTTTAACTTGAGAACGTTCGATTTCACTTGATTCACACGGCATTAAAACTTTCCTCTTTTTGATACTTTGACTATTTCAAAGAATAATGGATACGCACTAGATTATTACTGCTTCATGGTCGTTGTTTGTTCTGATCATTTCACTAGCTGTTGTGTGCTTAATATCATGATGTACCTGAGAGTTCATGCTTGTGACATTGATCACTGTTGCATAAATGAACTGTTACTCCAATTTGAACTTGTAGTTGTATCATTTCGAATTGCATACTTCTTTCATTTGTTCATGTTGTTCAAGTGTACTACTGCAGTTTGCATTTGGTCTTGATCGTGTATATTCTCGAGTTGGTTGTGCACTGTTGATTAGTTGATCTGAACTATTTGGCTTGTACATGCTGTATTTTCTGGTCTTTTCATTCATTTTGCAACTGTTCCACTGCAGTTTCATTGTGACTGCGACTCCATGACTTGATCTTCTGATCTTTCTGAAGCTCTAGTTGCACACTGTTTTCATTTGTTCAACATGTAGTTGTTCAATTTTCTTCTGTTTACCCATTACTGCACTGTTGCCTTGAGTACTTGGTCGAGCTCATTTGCATTGTGCTCTGTTGTTGTCTCTGGTTCTTTGGGTTGTTGTTGAGTTGATATTTGGACATTTGCTTATTTGAGTTTGCCTTGTTGAGTTCCTGTGTTTGGTCACTGATGCATTACTGTAGTTGCCATATCTCATGCTCGAGCTCTTTGCATACTTCATGACTGTACTGTTTGCATACATTTCGTGCAGTCTTCAGTTTGTACTTCTGGAGCTTGTATAATTTGAGTTGTAGCTTGATGGTTTTGTAGTTGTAACTGGACATTTGAGTTTGTTGCATTTGTGCATTTGCCTTTGATTCATGTTGTATTGTCTCTATTGTTGGGTCAGTGATGCACTTGGTTATTCGTCCCTTGTGCTTTGGTGCTGTGTTGAATTTGTGCAGTGTTGTACTTGTATCACTGGTATTTGCATTTCTCTGCCTGGTCGACACTTGATGTTTGTAACATGTGGTTTCATGCTTCATGCATGTACTTTGTTCATAAGTTCTTGGTGGCATTTCTTTGGTCTGCACTGCTTGTTGATGTTGCTTGTGCACTGCTATATTTTGGTCATTACTCTGTTGCTTCATTTGCCACTGAGTTGCATTGAGTAGCTGGTCTTTGTAGTTGTTGCTGTGCCTCTCTTGTATTATTGGTGTCTGCAGTGTGTTGCATTACCATCATTGCTGTTTGGTCTGAACTTGATGTTGCAGTTTGTAGCTGTTGACTACATCACCATATATCAATTGCTCGGCCTTTGGTTTCATGTGCATTGAGTTTTGACCCTTTGTTGTTCATTTGGGCTGCTGGACTTGTTGTACATTGCATAGTGCATTGCCTTGTTTGTTGAAGTTGTGCTTGCACACTTGCTATTTTTGACTGCGCACACGAGTTGGCGAGGCAGTGCACACATGTATAAATGTACACGTGTGTATTGCAGCCACTCATGATTACCTGTCCCTGTAGCGTTATCAAGTGTATATATCTATGTGCACGACTTTGTGATGAATTCAAGTGTGAATGACGACAAACAACCTAAATAACTGAGGCGAATTATATTTTCAAAAATCATATTTCATTTTATATTGCAAAAATATTTCTTTTTCAATTTTACTGCGTTAGTCAATATTTTTGCAGATTGCTCAGATGCTGGATTCAAACTGGAATGCAGTTGAAGACAAAATACGAGTGTGAGTTATATGTAGTGAGGAAATTAATGTAAACTGAATTGTGGTGTAATTGTGATGTAATCAAAAATGTATATGTATAGTGAGAGCATGAATTTGTACTATTCAAGATTGTAATAAATATTTGTTTGAATAAAATTTCTGTTTGAATTCAAATTCCATTCAAATTCGGTGTAATTTATTTTATTCAACAAATATTTATTTAATCTATGAAAAATAAAATAGTACATTAACAATTACATTTAAATGAATATATATATGTTTATTATCATCAAACAAAAATCATATAAGCGCAAAGCGCATATTCAACAATTTATGTTCCATAAAACATTTTAGATCAATCTCCGGAGTTTAAGCAATTACTTAAATATTTCAAAATCATTTCTGAAATCATGTATACCCTAAAATCCTTGGTATATCAAATTATTCCTTTGAATTTCAAAACAAATTAGTTTTACCAAACCGAAACTCCAATGCAAATCATCAAGCTAGAAAATTACCCCTTGAAAACTCGAAAATGAATACCGATGATGTCGCGGTCATCATCGAAATTATTTTCCAGCGACCGAAGTGAGTTCAGTGCTTTTTCCTCTTTTGAAAACTATTTTAAATATTCCCAATTTAAAAATATTCTCCAAATAATACCATTATTATTTTCACAACTTTGGAAAACCATTTCCAAAACCAATGAAATTTAGATTTTCATATTTCCAACTTTTAAATCCTTTAGAAATCATTTTCATAAACCATACCATATTTAAATATTTCTATGGAATTCCATTTCATTTCAAAGTATAAACCAGATTTTCAAAATTAACACAAAATAAAACAATTTCATATTCACTAACAAATATGCGCGCATATCTATTAATATACTCAAACTATATTGAAAAAGGTGAAAGGAGGGGAAATATGTTTGAATAGGTTAAGGGTATGGTGATTGAGTGAAAGAAGGGATAGGCTGATGTAAATTTTTGAAAATAATATATATATTATTTTAAATTCAAAATATCTCATTTTCGAAAGCAGCTTAAAATTTCGCACTCCTATCGAAGTATGCCGCTAGGCATTTATAATGTTATACTCCTATTCTGGACTCAATGGAAAAGGTTTTGTGTCCTAATTCGATCTTATGGAGAAGACAGCTTTTTGGATATAATTTTTATATTGAATTTCCGATATAAATTTCAGCACGCTTTTATATCGTACGATCAAACGACAACTCCAAATGCTATAAAATTTAAAATCTGATAATAATATACCATTACAGATCCAATTATAACATCCCAAAAATTTATCAATTTAAATTTGGTAATTTATTTGAACTTTTCAAATTTATTTGAAATTAATTTGAAAAAAAATTCAAATCAAATAAAATAGAATAAGTGTTGAATTATACAAATAAGATTCAATTTCAATTGAGTTTAAAATTTGAAATAATAAATGTTTTTAAATCATTAGAATTTAATTATACATATGTGTGTATATATGAGTAGATTTAAATTTGACTTTGAATTTAAATTTTAATAAATGCTTTGGTAAAATAAATTGGATTTATATATATATATATATATATATATACATGTAATTTGTTTAATATGTATTTTATTTTAAAACATTCTCTTTTAAATAATATGTATTAATATAAAGCAAATATCTTTAGTGGGAAATGTAAATTTAAAATACAATTTAAATAATGTAAAATATTATTTTAATAAAAAATTTACAAATGTTAAGTGAGCAATAACTATAGAGACAAGGGTTTAACATGTAGAAAGAGATTACCAAGTGTCATTATATTATTTTCATTTTCTTGGAAATTCATAGAAAAGAAAATAAAGTTATATAAGCCATTTTATCTTCTTCTTCTTACCTCTTTTATTCATTTCTTAACCCAGTACAATCTTTAAACCAGAGAAGAAAATCATCAGTAACAAGTAATAAAAGCATAACCCCCTCAACATTTTAAATCAAGACAAAAAATCTGTAACCATTCTTTTCAAAATTTCAAGCCAGAAAGGGAATTTCAAGAACAACTTCAAGTCTTCAACAAATAATTCAACATTAAGCACGAGTCAACTTCAACAATTAAACAAGAATCAGGATCAACTCAAATAAATTGCAAACTCAAGTTTTCAAGTTACAGACCAAAGTTTCTCTGTTTCATTAAAAACAAAACTATAAGTAAGTTTGGATTTTAGTTTGTTGTTGAGAAATTAAGTAAGCAAATTTATATTAACAAATTGCAGATAAAAAAAATTCAAGATCAAGTTAAGCAAAATAATTTCCAGGCTTCCAATTTTTAAACCCAGACAGAAAGCTCTCTGTTCAACTCCATTGGTGAGTAAGCTCCTTGATTTGAATTCGAACTTGTTGCTGTGAACAATATTGAAGTTTGAATTATAAATGTGTGTTTGCTTGTATACATTTATACATGAAAATGAAGATGCATGTCTATGCACATCCAAATAAACTCTGTTCCATGCCTACAGGTTCAAAACCCTGTCTCAAAATTCAAAAGCTCTATCTCAGATTATTTTTAGGCTTTGAAATCAAACGGAAACATGTTTGTATGATTATGCTCTAAGTTTTAAAAACAAATTTAAGTAAATCAAAAAAATCTAGTCTGGAAATATAAGAATACAGGCAAACCCAATATAATAGAAATTTCATCAAACATGATTTCAGATTTTGAATATATAAATTGAATTGTCTTCAAAGTTGATGATTTTTAAAAGTGAAATTAAATTTTTTATCAAGTATTCGCTAAGAAAGAGGGGGATGAACGGAATTGTCATTTTCTCGAATTTATGGCGATCGATAAGGCTATGGATTTCGTGTTCGTAATTAGAGCTAGCTGGAAGGGCGTAGAGTTAGGGAAAAATGCTTGTTTAAATTCTAGATCATTGTTGATGATGATCTTGATCGAGTTAGGGTTTAAGGTTTAAAATGAGTCGAGGTTAGAAACGTGATCACTGCGCCGTCTTTAGGCCATCGGAGATCATCGGATCGGGGCCATCAGAAGCGTGGGAGGTTGGCGGAGCTTAGGATGGAGTAACGCGATTTCTGATGATCAGAAGAGGGAGAGCGAGGCGATCCATTGGGGTTCAAGTTTGTTCCAGATTTGGGTCTGGTGGCTCGAATACGAAATCACCATCATTTCAAAATTCTGAGTGTTTGTGAGGTTCAGAAACATCTTCGTGGACGTGTCGATGACCAGAGATTCAAATTGAGGCGGCCGGAGTGATTGTGCATGTGCACATGTCTGGGGTTGTGTCAGGGGGAAGCAGTTTGGGAAGAAAAGGGAAACTCGAAGCTACTCTCGGGAAATGTAGGTGATAACTAGGCTATGGACTCGAAGCAAATTCTGAGCCACACGGGTTTGTACGTAGACAAATTTGAGGAAAAAATAAGGCACACGGGTAGGTTTTGTTGATAACTTGAAGTAAGTAGCAAAATGATGCGGGGTAGACTCGAAGTAATCTCAGGGGTTGACGTACAAAACAGTTTTTCTTTAAAAAAATAAAATTTAAATTATTAAATAGATTTTAAACTCATGTTTTTAAATGATAATTTTGATTTGAGTTTAAAACAAATTAAAGTTTTAAGTAAGGCATTTTTAAAGTAATTTAATTTAATTTAATTTTGTCACATTATTTTTATAAGATTATTTATATAAATTAAATAATGTAATTAAGAATGAAAGTTAAGATAAAATGCTATGTAAACTATTTTTGATCTCTTAAGATAATTTATGTGGTAAGGATGATTTATTTAACCAGATTTACAAGATAATCAAAATGATTAACAAGGGTAAGGACATTTATCTTTTAAATTTATTAAGTAATTAATGTTTTACTTAAGTGATAAATGATTTACTTAAAGAATAACTATTTAATTAATTACTTAATTTATTAAAGATTAATTAAGTAAATAATTAAGGTTAATTAATTTGTAATTAACTAAGATAATTAATTAAGGAATAATTAATTAATGAAGGTGGTTAAGATTTAATTAATTATAATTAAGGATAACTAATCATTGATTAAAGATAATAATGAAAGTAATTATGCGATTAATTAATTTAAATCACACGAATGATTCATCTAAATTTTAGATAATTGATGACTATTGAATGTTGTGTACTGATTTATATCTCTGATATGTAATTGTGATGCTATGTGATATGAATTGTTTTGTGTTGAGCCGTGATTTCTGTGATGAACATATTTCTGTGTGGATATGAAAAACCATTTGGCCCGTAAAACGGCTTTTGAATTTCGATGCGACAGGGAGTCGGATTCCAGTTGGTTATCTGAAACCCATATCGAACATGTAAATCTTTGTGAATGACATATCCACATGTTTTTAAATTGAATGCTCACTATTTGGTTTAGCCGAGATGGAACCTTTGTGTCATATAACCCATTTCGAATATGTGATACGACGAAATGGATAGCATTTGAAGACAGTGGTGAAGACCGGGCGTCTTCTAGAACGATCGGATAACATGTTGAATGACTCTGCACTGAGTTGCTCCGATATAGAGATCTTCATATGTGATGGGGAGTCCGATCGGGATTGTGGATGCCCGGATTGCAAGGGTTTCTTTGGAAGTGCCTTCGGTTCTGTTCGAACCCGGAGCAGACTTGTATTGTTGTATGTTTGACATTACATTTTGAGATATAAAGCAGATTTCTTTCAAATACATTTCCGTTGGTGGTGGAGAGTTTATTCTCTTAGCTTAACACCCTTCTCTGAGACATACGAGCTCAAAGGTTATATAGTTGAAGGTTATCAGTAATGCACTCCCAACTTGGTAATGTGGCATGCTGAGTGTTGTTGATCATTTATTGATCGAAGCATGGTTTTTGTGAAAAGCGTAGCTTCATGGACGAGACTTCGTCGAACCTTACAACCCGGTAATGGTCGAAACAGGAAAGATGCAGCAAGGTTATTGGGGGTAGCGCCCCTTAGGGTATGTGCATTTCCTTTTGGATAGAAGTGGTATCATGGTATGGAGCCCAGATACTTAACTTATGTTGATATCGCAATTATGTTGCTTTGAGATTGTTATTGTTGGGGCCCCGGATAAAGGTTGGTTACATGCGGGGGTTGGCATACTCGTGTCAGTAGTTGCCTAGTTACAGAGGTAACCCGGCCTTGTGTTGGCATAGATCCGGTTAGGTTCTCGGAGCATCCTTCCAGAGGCGTACCCATGTGGTCCAGGAAGTACCTTAGTCTGACCATTTGTTGGAAATCCAATTACCAATACGAACCCAGTACGGTTTTAGTTGTAGAACCTGCCATCTAATATGGTAGCTATAGTAGGCATACTATAATGGTACGTATGCTGACTAAGATTAAATTATACTTTCGAAATGTTTTTCACTATGCATTAATAATAATAATAATAATATTAAAGAGTTTTCTCGTATAAAGCATATTTGACTATCATAAGGAGAAATCTCCCCTAAGTGTGCGATTGCATTGTGTGTGTGCCGGGAGGTCTTATGGTGGTTTATTTTCCAAAAGCATGAACGGTTTTCTTTCAAAAAATTGTTTTTCTTATTCAAAACAACTGTTTTTGTTTACTCATACCAGTCCCATGACCGACCCGAAGTTTATTGTTTCCTTTCTAAACTCTCGGTGCCCAAAATTTCCACACGGGCAGCCTAGAAGTAGGTTTTCCGTGTTTTGGTGCTATCTTGAAATCTTTGAAGTCTTTTGGTTTGGAAGCTATCGGATTTTGAAGCCTTTGTCTTTGGAGATATTTTGGAAACTTTTTAGATCTCAAGGTGCTTAATTTGGAAGTTTGCTATCGCTTTATTTCTTTGAAGACTTTCTTGGAGTGTGATACTTTGTTGTTCCGCCGTGATGTTTCTATTTTAAAGTTGTGTTATATGTATAAAATGCTCTGATGTTGGTGAAAATGTTGTAATGGATATTGTGATGATGTTGTATCTGCGACGATGATTTATTGCAGTTCATTTTGTTTTCCACTATTTATATTTATCAAATGTTGTTATAAGCTCCATCCAAACTGGAGTTCGATATTTGAACCTCCGACAGTCGAATACAAGTGAGGTATTTGATGTCAATTTTCGAACGCTGAATTTCGGGACGTGATAAGTGGTATCAGAGCTAAAGGTTGAGAAAGAACTTTAGCTACAGAATATAACACATTAGGTGGCTCATTAGAGATAGGTTGAAGTATACCCTAGAATGAGTATAACCCAAGACCAAAACCCTAAATTTTCTTGGTCTACTTCTTTTAACTGCTGATATTCCTTAAGATATCTCGTCCGTATATCTAAATCAAGTTTTCTTACTAATTACAGATAGTAAGAATGAGAGGGTGAAGACGAAGAGCTAGGGGTCGGGGAAATGCTACCACAACTGGTCAAGTCCCCCTAACAGCAGAAACAGCAATACCTACCCAACATCAGCCGAACCTGACTGATTTGTATAAAAGCTTCTCGAGACTCGATGTTAAGCCGTTCACTGGCAAAGAATCTATTGTTGAAGCCCAAGCCTGGATCAGATCAAGTGAAAGAATTTTTAAAGGGCTAAAGTTAGAGGACGATCAAATGCGACTAATAGCTTCTTGGCAACTTCAAGAAGAAGCCTTAGCCTAGTGGGAGACAGTCACTGTAGATAAACCAGAAGAAGAGTTTACTTGGAATCGATTTAAGGAGATGTTTGAAAAGCGCTATATGCCGTCGGCAGGAATTTTCCGAATGTACCAAGAATTTATGTACTTAAAGCAAGGAAATTTGTCATTTGAGGAGTGCTTAAACAAGTTCAACGAACTATCCCGTTTTGGTCCAGAATTGGTGAACACACCTCTAAAGAAAAATGAAAGGTTCATTCGTGGGATGAATAAGAAATTCCATGAAAGGATGACAACACACGTCAAAGAATCTTTTTCTGATCTTATCGGTATGGGGTATAGGTATGCTATCCTGGATATGCAGGAAGTCCCGAGGGTAGGAGGAAATGCGAGCAATCAAAATTGGAAGAAAAGAAAGTTCGGGGGCAAGAAGCCACATCAAGGCAGGGATAAGAAGAACATTCAAGGAAACCCGGCTAGAGATATAACTTGTTACAATTTCCAAGAAAAGGGCCATTATTCAAACAGCTACAAAAACCCAAAGAAGCAAGTTAAGAAAGAACAACCTATGAAGACTATTCAGGGTGTTAGAGAATGCTATAATTGTAACAAGCTTGGACATGTAGTTAAGAATTGCCCGGCGATGAAGCAAGCACAAGTGGCGAATGTCTATGCGATAAAGGATGACCCCTCAACTTCAAGGGCAGATAAAGGAAAAGGTGTTCTAGAAGGTAACCTTACTATTTATGATAAAGTTGTTAGAGTTTTATTTGACATGGGAGCTTCACATAGCTTTATCTCCCAACAAACCGTAAATGAATTAGAACTTAAACCTGAATTTGTTAACGACCCCATTTGCGTGAAGAATCGGGTTGGACGTCCCGCAAATCTTTGTCCGTATTATAAGAAATTCCTATTTCATATTCTTGCTATCAATTTCCTATCAACGTTTATGTTCTCGACTTTAATGAATTTGAAATCTTACTCGGAATGAACTGATTATCGAGATACGAAGCTAAATTGGATTGTAATAATCAAACAATTTTGGTCAAAACAAAGTTTGGGAATTTTATTGAAATCTCTTGTGAGGATCCAAGTCCTAAGAGAGATAAACTAATGTATACTTTGGGATATCCTGAACCCAGTCTGGGGTCTATACCTGTTGTTCGGGAATTTTCTGACGCATTAGAAGGAGTAAAATCCTTACCTCCACATAGAGAAATAGAATTCAGAATTGATTTAGTACCCAATGCTCGTCCTGTCATTCACGCAAGTCGCAGGATGGCAACCAGGAAAAGAATTAAATTAGTCAATCAAACTCGAGATTTGCGAGAAAGAGGATTGATTTGCCCTAGTGTTTTCGAATAGGGTTCAGCTGTGGTATTCATAGCCAAATCGGACGGATCTTTGAGATTGTATGTCGACTACCGCGATCTCAATAAACAAACTCTCAAGAACAAATTCCCTTTACCTTGAATCGACGATTGATTCGATCAACTTCATGGCGCTCGAATCTTTTCTAAGATAGATCTAGCCCAGGGATTCCATTAGCTATGAATTGTCGAAGACTATGTTCACTTGACCGCTTTCAGGGGTCTAGGCATTTTCTACGAATGGTTAGTCATGCCTTTCGGACTAACCAATGCTCCTGCATACTTCGTACATTTAATGACCCGTGTATTCCGGGAAGTGCTGAATAAATTTGTACTTGTGTTTATTGATGATATTCTAATCTACACCAAAACTGAAGAGGAGCATGCTGAGCATCTTAGAATTGTTTTGGAGATATTAAGGAAGAACATTATGTTTGCAAAGTTTTCTAGGTGCCATTTTTGGGTCAAAGAGGTCAGATTTCTCAGCCATATTGTTAATGAAGAAGGAATCTCTATTGATCCGGGCAAAATCTCTGCTATTCTGGACTGGAAGCGACCCACTACTCCTAAAGAAGTTCGAAGTTTTCTGGGTTTAGCAGGATATTATAGAAAGTTTGTCCAAGATTTTTCCAAGTTGGCCAGTCTATTGACTAAGCTAACGATGAAGAATGTTAAATTCGATTGGACTCCAAAATGTGATGAAGCTTTCCAGGAATTGAGGAGATTAACTACCGCTCCCGTTCACGCTATCATTAACGGGAACTAAGGATTATCTGTCTATACTGATGCTTGTGGAGATGGTTTAGGTGTGGTACTAATGCAGAATGGGAAGGTAATTTCCTACGTGAGTAGACAATTACGCCCGCATGAGAGGAATTACCCAACTCATGATCTCGAACTCTGGCAGTTATTTTCGCTTTGAAAATCCTGCGACACTATCTTCTGGGTAAGAATCTCTTTCAGCTTTACTAAAATTCAAAAGTTTAACTTAACTTGAAGTATATACTTAACAAATCTTTCTTGTTTTAGGTGAAAATTTTGAATTATTCACCGACCACAAATCTTTGAAATGTCTCTTCACCCAGAAGGATTTAAATCTACGGCAACAATGATAGTTAGAATTTCTAGCGTCATATGACCTAGATATTCTGTATACACCTGGAAAAGCCAATGTAGTCGCTGATGCTTTAAGCAGGAAGCATGCTATTCTTGCTCATCTTGTTGAAACTCCTACTCTTCTTGAGAAAATCGCCAACAAGCAAAATGAAGACAAGTTTCTTCGAGATATTTATGGGAGAATCCTTCGAGGCGAAGATACCAGTTTTGAAACCAATCATAGTGGAGTTATTAGATTGAAAGCAAGGTTGTGTGTGCCAGATATCCCAGAATTAAAGCGTGAAGATTTAGATGAATGTCACAAGTCTAAACTCAGTATCCATCTAGGATTTAATAAGATGTATAGAGATATCAAAAGAACTTTTTGCTGGAAGACAATGAAAAGGGATATATCTATATATGTGAGTCGATGTCCTACTTGTCAACGGATTAAAAGCGATTGGAAGAAAATGGTGGGTTTACTCCAGCCTTTGGAGGTACCCAAGTTGACATGGATCAAGTATCAATGGATTTCATCGATGGGTTGCCCCACATTCGAAAGGGGAGTGAAGCAATTTGGGTTATTGTGGACCATTTGAATAAGACAGCCCACTTTATACCAGTGAAATCTACCCACACAGCGGCAAGTTTGGCAGAGCTATATGTCACAGAAATTGTCTCTCTCCATGGTATACCTAGCAGTATAGTGAGTGATCGTGATCCAATCTTCACTAATAGATTTTGGAAGGCGTTTCAAGCCGCATTGGGAAAAAAACTGAACTTCAGCACTGCTTATCACCCACAGTCTGATGGGCAAACTGAGAGGATAAATCGAATATTAGAAGATCTTTTGCGAGCTTGTATTCTCGACGTTGGTGGTTCTTGGGAGGACTATTTACATTTGGTCGATTCTTCATATAACAGTAGCTATCAAGCCAGTATCGAAATGGCTTCTTTTGAAGCTTTATATGGTCGTCCGTGTCGATCACCGGCACGTTGGATTGAGTCTGGTGGTAGACTCGTTCTTGGACCAGATATGATTAAAGAAGCCACTAAAAAAGTTGATTTAATTCGAAAGAAGTTAATAACTACTCAAAGTCGCTAGAAGAGTTATTACGACCGTAGGAGAAGAGCTTTAGAATTTCAAGTTGGGGATTCCGTTTTCTTGAAAGTGTCTTCAATGCGTGGTGTGTTAATATTCGGGAAGACTGGTAAGATGGCACCACGATACATTGGTTCTTTTCCTATACTGGAAAGGATCGGTCCTTTGGCATATCGAGTGCAGTTACCTAGTTGGTTATCTGGCGTACACGATGTATTTCACGTTTCACATCTTCGAAAGTATGTGCACGATCCAGATAGTGTTATCGAAGAGGCAGCTCAGCAGGATCTTGAAATCACTACCAACTTAGCAGTTAAAGAGAGCCATTGAAAATAATCAATCATGATGAAAAGCAATTGAGGAACAAAATTATGAAACTGGTTAAAGTGCAATGGAGCAGTGATACAAAGGACTGTACTTGGGAGATAGAGGACAGTATGCAAATGTCTTATCCCAATTGCAGAGTGGATATCTCGGCTTAAACTGGTAAGCCATTTCTCTATCTTTTTCTTAATTCGTATATTCCTTATTTTCTTTTCTCTCTCTTTCAAATTTCGAGGACGAAATTTCGTTAAGGGGGGAAATCTGTAACATCCCAAAAATTTATCAATAAATTTGGTAATTTATTTGAACTTTTGGAATTTAATTAGAAATTAATTTTAAAAAAATCAAATAGAATAAATGTTGAATTGTATAAATAAGATTTCAATTTCATTTGATTTTAAAATTTGAAATAATAAATGTTTTTAAATCATTAGAATTTAAATTATATATGTGTGTGTGTGTGTATGAGTAGATTTAAATTTGACTTTGAATTTGAATTTAAATTTTAATAAATGCTTTGGTAAAATAAATTGGATTTAATATATATGTATATGTACTTTATTTAATATGTATTTAATTTCAAAACATTCTCTTTTAAATAATATGTATTAATATAAAGAAAATATCTTTATTGGGAAATGTAAATTTAAAATACAATTTAAATAATGTAAAATATTATTTTAATGAAAAATTTACAAATGTTAAGTAAGTAATAACTATAGAAACAAGTGTTTAACATGTAGAAAGAGATTACCAAGTATCATTATATTATTTTCATTTCCTTGGAAATTCTAGAAAATAAAACAAAGTTATAAAAGCCATTTTATCTTCTTCTTCTTACCTCTTTTATTCATTTCTTAACCCTATACAATCTTTAAACCGGAGAAGAAAATCATTAGTAACAAGTAATAAAAGCATAACCTCCTCAAAATTTTAAATCAAGACAAAAATTCCAGAAAAAAAATCTGTAACCATTCTTTTCAAAATCTCAAGCCAGAAAGGGAATTTCAAGAACAACTTCAAGTCTTCAACAAATAATTCAACATCAAGTAGGAGTCAACTTCAACAATTAAACAAGAATCGGGATCATCTCAAATAAATTGCAAACTCAAGTTTTCAAGTTACAGACCAAAGTTTCTCTGTTTCATTAAAAACAAAACTATAAGTAAGTTTGGATTTTAGTTTGTTGTTGAGAAATTAAGTAAGCAAATCCATCAGAGATTAAGAAAATTTATATTAACAAGTTGCAGATAAAAAAAATTCAAGATCAAGTTAAGCAAAACAATTTCCAGGCTTTCAATTTTTAAACCCAGACAGAAAGCTCTCTGTTCAACTCCACAGGTGAGTAAACTCCTTGGTTTAAATTTGAACTTGTTGTTGTGAACAATATTGAAGTTTGAATGATAAATATGTGTTTGCATGTATATATTTATACATGAAAATGAAGATGCATGTCTGTGCACATCAAAATAAACTCATTTCCATGCTAAAACCCTATCTCAAAATTCAAAAGTTCTACCTCAGATTGTCTTTAGGCTTTGAAATCAAAAGGAAACATGTTTGTACGATTATGCTCTAAGTTTTAAAAACAAATTTAAGTAAATCAAAAAAAATCTTGTTTGGAAATACAAGAATACAGGCAAACCCAGTATAAACAGAAATTTCATCAAACATGATTTCAGATTTTGAATATATAGATTGAATTGTCTTCAAAGTTAATGATTTTTAAAAGTGAAATTAATTTTTTTTTTATCAAGTATTCACTGAGAAAGAGGGGGACGAACGGAATTTACATTTTCTCAAAGTTCTGGCTATCGATAAGGCTACGGACTTCGTGTTCATAACCAGAAATGGCTGGAAGGGCGTAGAGTTAGGGAAAAATTCTTATTTAAATTCTAGATCACCGATGATGATGATCTTGATCGAGTTAGGGTTTAAGGTTTAAAATGAGTCGAGGTTAGAAACTTGATCACTACGTCATCTTTAGACCATCGGAGATCATCGGACTGGGGCCATCAGAAGCGTAGGAGGCTGGCGGAGCTTAGGATGGAGTATCGCGATTTCTGATGATCAAAAGAGGGAGAGTGAGGCGATCGATTGGGGCTCAAGTTTGTTCCAGATTTGGGTCTGGTGGCTTGAATACGAAATCACCATCGTTTCGAAATTATGGGTGTTTGTAAGGTTCAGGAACATCGTCGTGGATGTGTCGATGACCAGAGATTCAAACTGAGGCAGCCGGAGTGATTGTGCATGTGCACATGTCTGGGGTTGTGTCAGGGGGCAGCAGTTTGGGAATAAAGGGGAAACTCGAAGCTAATTTCGGGAAATGTCGGTGATAGCTAGGGTATGGACTTGAAGTGAATTCTGGGCCACACGGGTTTGTAATTAGACAAATTTGAGAAAAAAATAAGGCATATGGGTAGGTTTTCTTGATAACTCGAAGCAAGTAGCAAAATGATTCGGGGGAGACTCGAAGTAGTCTCAGGGGTTAACGTACAAAACGGTTTTTCTTTAAAAAAAATTCAAATTTTTAAATAGATTTTAAACTCATGTTTTTAAATGATAATTTTGATTTGAGTTTAAAACAAATTAAAGTTTTAAGTAAGGCATTGTTAAAATAATTAAATTTAATTTAATTTTTTCACATTATTTTTATAAAATTATTTATACAAATTAAATAATGTAATTAAGAATGATAGTTAGGATAAAATGCTATGCAAACTATTTTTGATCTCTTAAGATGATTTATGTGGTAAGGATGATTTATTTAACTAGATTTATAAGATAACCAAAATGATTAACAAAGGTAAGAAGATTTATCTTTTAAATTTATTAAGTAATTAATGATTTACTTAAGTGATAAATGATTTACTTAAAGAATAACTATTTAATTAATTACTTAATTTATTAAAGATTAATTAAGTAAATAATTAAGGTTAATTAATTTGTAATTAATTAAGATAATTAATTAAGGAATAATTAATTAATGAAGGTGATTAAGATTTAATTAATTATAATTAAGGATAACTAATCATTGACTAAAGATAATTAATGAAAGTAATTATGCGATTAATTAACTTAAAATACACGATTGATTCATCTAAATTTTAGATAATTGATAACGATTGAATGCTGTGTGCTGATTGATATCTCTGATATGTAATTTTGATGCTATGTGATATGAATTGCTTTGTGCTGAGCTGTGATTTCTGTGATGAACATATTTCTGTGTGAATATGAAAAACCCTTTGGCTTATAAAACGGCTTTTGAATTTCGATGCAACAGGGAGTCAGATTCCAGTTGGTTATCCAAAACCCACATCGAACCTGTGAATCTTTGTGAATGACATATCCACATGTTTTTAAATTGAACGCTCACTATACCATTTAGTCGGGAGAGGACCTTTGTGTCATATAACCAATTCCGAATATGTGATACGATGAAATGGTAGCATTTAAAGATGGTGGTGAAGACCGAGCGTCTTCAAGAACGATAGGATAACATGTCGAATGACTCTGCACTGAGTTGCTCCGGTATAGAGATCTCCATATGTGATGGGGAGTCGGATTAGGATTGTGGATGCCCAGATTGCAAGGGTTTCTTCGAAAGTGCCTTCGGTTCTGTTCGAACCCGGAACAGACTTGTATGGTTGTATGTCTGACATTACATTTTGAGATATAAAGCAGATTTCTTTCAAATACATTTCTGTTGGTGGTGGAGAATTTATTCTCTTAGCTTAACACCCTTCTCTGAGACGTACGAGCTCAGAGGTTATGTAGTTGAAGGTTATCGGTAATATACTTCCAACTTGGTAATGTGGCATGCTGAGTGATGCAGATCATTTGTTGATCGAAGCATGGTTTTTGTGAAAAGCGTAGCTTCGTGGATGAGACTTCATCGCTGTGTAGTTAATGCCCCGCTATTACCCCGCTATAACCCCGCTATAACCCCGCAATATCTCATAGCGGATTTCTACCGCAACGAATTTTCCATATATCCCCAAAATATAGCCTTTCCTCTTTAATCCCCGCTATTTCCGCTATATCCTGTTATTCCCGCTATATTTTACTATTTCCGCTATATCTTCTTTAATAAAATGAATTAAAAAAATTGCATTTATACATTATTAAACTAATTTACTTGATTTAATTTTTAATATATTTTCAGAAATGAAAATACTCTAATATTCTACTAAATTCAATTATGTTATATAATAGTTTTACGTTTATTTAAAGTATATTCGCACATGTTTTTTGTTTACAATCATTTATGTATTAATTATAATTCAATTGAATGATAATTTTTGATTTAATTACCTTTATATATTTGTAAAAACATTAAGTACGAGTTTTATATGCTATTTTAGAGCTATCCGCTATATCCCGCTATATTCTCGCTGTATCCCCGCTATGACTTTTTGCACCTCCACCGCTTTGAATATGCCAAGCCCTTTAACTGCACAGCTTCGTCGAACCTCACAACCCGGTAATGTTCGAAACAGGACAGATGCGGCAAGGTTATTGGAGGTGGCTCCCCTTAGGGTATGTGCATTTCCTTCTGGATAGAAGTGGTATCATGGTATGGAGCCAAGATACTTATGTTGATAACGCAATTATGTTACTTTGAGATTGTTGTTGCTGGGTCCCCGGATAAAGGTTGGTTACAACCGGGGGATGGGATACTCATGTTTGTAGTTACCTAGTTATAGAGGTAACCCGGCCTTGTGTTGGCAGAGATCCGGTTAGGTTCTCGGGGCGTCCCTCCAGAGGCGTACCCATGTGGCCCATGAAGTTCCTTAGCCTAACCATTTGTTGGAAATCCAATTACCAATATGAACCCAGTACGGTTTTAGTTGTAGAACTTGCCATGTAATATGGTAGCTATAGTAGGCATACTATAATGGTACGTATGTTGGCTAAGATTAATATTATACTTTCGAAATGTTTTTCACTATGCACTAACAATAATAATATTAAAGAGTTTTCTCGTATAAAGCATATTTGACTATCGTAAGGAGAAATCTCCCTCAAGTATGCGATTGCATTGTGTGTGTGCCGGGAGGCCTTATGGTAGTTTCATTTTCCAAAAGCATGAACGGTTTTCTTTTAAAAATTTGTTTTTCTTATTCAAAACAACTGTTTTTGTTTACTCATACCAGCCCCATGACTGACCCGGAGTTTAATGTTTCCTTTCTAAACTTAGGGTGCCTTAAATTTCCACACGGGCAGCCTAGAAGCAGGTTTTCCATGTTTTGGTGCTGTCTTGAAATTTTTGAAGTCTTTTGGTTTGAAAGCTATTGGATTTTGAAGCTTTTGTCTTTGGAGATATTTTGGAAACTTTTTGGATCTCAAGGTGATTAGTTTAGAAGTTCGCTATCGCTTTATTTCTTTGAAGACTTTCTTGAAGTGTGATACTTTGTTGTTCCGCTGTGATGTTTCTATTTTCAAGTTGTGTTATATGTATAAAATGCTCTGATGTTGGTGAAAATGTTGTAGTGGATATTGTGATGATGTTGTATCTGCGATGTTGATTTATGGTAGTTCATTTTTTTCCACTGTTTATATTCATCAATGTTGTTATAAGCTCCATCTGAACTAGAGTTCGACATTTGAATCTCCGGCAGTCGAATACAAGTGAGGTATTTGATGTCGATTTTCGAATGCTGAATTTCGAGACGTGACACCACTAGAACTGGTTTTGTCAAATTCTGAGAATGTGTCCCTGAAGGCTATTTTTAAATGTTAATTCAAACGATATATTTTTAAAACTGAAAAAACCACTTTTAATTTCAAATTTATAACTTTTATTATCTTCACTATTATCAATATAAATTTTATAAGCCTTTAAATTATTTTTAACAAGCTTAAAACTCCAGATTAAATATTTTATCCAATTTTCAATTATTAAATTCAATAATTAAATTTTCCAATAAATAGTTATATTTGAAATTCAAGTTAAAAGTTAACTTTTAAATATTTAAAATCAATTAAATATTTTCAATTTTAAATATCCAAAATTCTGGGTCGTTATAGTGTATTACTTATGGCTGTTAGGAGCACTAAGGGGTCATGTACTGATAGTTATCGAATAAGTATGGAATATCTCACTCGATAAAATTTATTGGCTAATATAACTAAGGTCAAACAGAAAATACTGATGTAATAAAATTACATGGTTCTCTTGACTTGAAAATATTGTTAATCTTCAATGTGAAAGCTCCGCTTTGATTAAAGTTAAATCATGGCATGACGTTCATCGAACAACTATTGTTGGGTTGAGTGGAAGCATTGGAAGTAAAACACTATTTAAGAGAGTATTTGTCTCCTCGGTTATATAAGATTACTTTCATAGTCAATTAAAATCAACTCAAAATCAATGTCTCCGGCCAGAGCATTTTGGTTCAATTATTATTATTATTATTGAATCAAGGACTTTGTTTTTGTACTATAGAGTTGAATATGGATGGTTTTGGAATTTTGACTATTATCAAATTCCATAAGTCTAAGGTGATAGTTTTGACGAAGAGAGTTAGTGTAAATAATAGTCACGATTGGGTAACACATAACAAAGTAAAATTGGATTTTACCGTAACCAAGTATGTAGCATATTTGGTCGTAATGTCACATCACCTGCTAAGTGAAGTGTGAACGTTAATATTCGAATAGTTTGATATTAATCGCTAATCAAATTTACATCTAAAGAGTCGAATAATCGAATCGTTGAATATTATTTTGACCACATGATTTGATTGATTTATAATAGTTACAAATAAATTAATATTTATGAAATATTAGTTATAAAATTTTATTTTGATTTGTTAAGAAATATTTCTAAATGTGTTAATATTATTTATAAATATATTAATTGATATACTGTATCAATGCGCGTTTAAATTGGATTAAAATGCAGTGAATATTGTATGGGCTTTAAATGGGTTTGAAGCCCATATGGGGGCTCACAAGTTAGGCCATGTATAGTCCAGGTAAGGGGTGGCTTGGATATGTGGAATGGGCTACAGTTTTGATAGGATAAAAGAAGAGAATGAGTAAGAGAGAAAAGTGGATCTGGATCATAACTTACCTCTCTATTCTCTTCTCTACAAATAGATCATAACCCTTATTCTTTTACCAACTTTTGTTGAAGCCTCCATTTGCTCTATCATCGGCCAAAATTCATCTTTCCATCGCCTCTATTTCCAAACCCAAATCAAATTAAAATAAACATTATTCGATAGTTGGTGATTTGCAATTCGGGAGATAGCACCTTCAGAATTAGAATCTGATTCTGGAGTCTATTTCAACCCTTCAAGGTGTGGTCCTTTGGAATTTGTGAAAGTTAATTATTTAATCTATAATTATATATTGCTTTTTTTAGTTAGGTGTTGATTTTGGTATATCGGTATATTGTCACATTTAGAATGGTTGTTTGTTTACATGCTTATATATTTATAAAAAAAATTTACATGTGCATGCCTTGAAACTTATGGCTTAATATTAAAAAAGTTGATTTTTATTTAAATTAATTTAATATTCATAATTTAATTAATGTAAAATTTATATTTTAATTACTAAACATTATACAATACAAAATATGTTTTAAAAGTACATATTGATAGTTATGTACCTAAAATATTTTTTGACATGAAAATATATTTCTAACATATATGAATATTATTTAATCCAAATAACTTGAATAAATCTACAACATATATAATCATATCATAAAATATAATTTAAATTGTATAAAATCATTTTCACATCCGATGAGCTCTTAGAAGCAAACGAAGTAAATTTTTTATATATTAATTAAATATTAATATAAATGTCGAAATTTAAATTAAATTTAAAATTGATCTTGAATTGCCATATATGTATATTAAAATATTTAAAAGCTAAAATATCACCTAGATTTTTTTATGTAATATTAAAATACAAATTGTAATTTCAAAAATATTATATATGTATACATATATTATTTATTTTTAATCGAAAATTTTAAATTAAAAAATTAAAAAATTGATTTTTTCCATGAGTATTATTAGGCAAGTATATGTATATATATGTTATATATTTCATTCATATATATTTATAAATGTATTTGTGTGTGTGTGTTTATTTATTGTTAAACTATTTATAAGAATATACATGTACATATATATATATATATATATATATATGTTTATACAAAAAAAACAATTTTATCTACAATTTTACAACAAAATAAATAATTAATATTTTATAATATATTTTAGATATTTAAATATAAATTATTATATGTATATATAATTTATAAATTACACACACACATATATATACACAAATATATATATATATATATATATTCAAAATAACATATAAATTTATATACGTATATACATTTGCAATATTTTCTATGTATAAATTAAAACATATAAGCATACATTTGAACAATGTACTAGTATACTAGATGAGCTAACATATCCATTGTATTATAAATCCCAGCGCTTATACATGCGCATGTTAAACCTTCCATAGACAGTTATGTGACACACACACATACATATACATATATGCATGTATGTATATGATACAAATATACATATAATGTAACATTAATTACATAATACAAAAGTAAATTGTACATTTAAATACAACAACGATTTTGTTTAAAAATAATTTAGAAATGTTCTAAATAAATTAGACTACATAAGCCCAACAAAGATCCCAAATGATAAAGAAATTTATCCATTTCTTCCACTGCGAGATGGCCCAGTTCCAACAATGGTATTAGCACCCAACAGCCCATGCAATCTAAATCAGTCATGTTAGGGTTAACTAATTAAGCTCACAACCTAGATAATAAGGTGTCTAGAAAGATAGCCTAAAAGGATTGAGTTTGGTTAATCAAGTACTTTGCCCTGCCTAGCTATCTGCCTGCCCGAACAGATATGTGATCCTAAATGTTGACCTTAATAAAAAAAGCCCAATTTAAAGTGGGCCTTGGGTTAATTTTCAAAATTGTTTAAAAAATTAAAATATATAAGATTTAACTAATAAAATATTTACAAATTATAAATTTTATAATATAATTAAAAAAATCAAAATGTGAGAAAATTAGTATATATTGATTTTGAAATTTGTCAATGAGGTTTATAAAATATATTAATTAAATAAGTTAATTAATTAATAAATATGTACATGTGTTATGCAGTATGATATATGATATATTATTTTGAAGTTTTAAGTATACATGTATGCACATGAATAAATTTGGATTAATATACTTTAATTAAAGTTATTTAATTAAATAAATTAATCAAGAGCTTAATTAATTAAATAATCTACACATGTATATGGTACATGTGTTATGTTAAAGGTTATAGTATATATAATAAATATTCAATATACATGTTATATTAAGAAAATATAAAATTAATTAAAATTTAATTAATTAAAATGAATTAAATAAGATTTAGGTGATATAATATTATACCTAAGACTATTATATAAGTAAAATGAAATGTAAAATTTATAAAATATGAATGTATAAATTAAAGATGGAACATTAAGAAATCTTAAACAAAATTAAGGAATAAATACATGCGTAAATGTATGTATATCGTGATTTCAAGTTGTATGACACTTGCATCAGGAGGTTATTTAATGAGAAATACATTATTCCTTAAGTCGATATCACTCAATATAATATTGAAGATTATGAATCTTTAATATAGCGTTGTCCCCTACCATACATATACATACATATATATATATATATATATATTAATAAATTACTTGCATATTACTTGATTGTTGAGCAAACTCAAGCTATGGATGTTATGTGTAGTATTACTGATATATTGAATAGACGAGGTAAGATAAATATATGTATTTGTAGAGAAAACTAAAGGTCGATGTGAAATTAGGATAAGGTACTAAGGATTAGGAGTTGGATATGATAACTGATATGGAGTTATCCATCGTCCATGGAGCTATGAGTTTTTGAGCAAACTTAAGGTTGAATTCCAAGATGAATGAGTCTTAACACTCGTTAGTGAAGTCAAAGGACTTATATGTTTCGGCTTAGGGTTTGGCAAAACATAGAAGACTAATAGGAACCTTATTAGAAAAATGAAATGATAACATTTAATATTTTTGATATTGTTAGAACATATTCTATATAATGTTATAATAATCTGCATTGATAAATTTATGCATTTAATATGATTGATAAAATGTTTATCAATTAAGATATACAAATGAGATAAATTGAAGATTGACAAATAGAAATATAACATATACTTGTTAATAAATTCATACTGCATGTTAATGTTTCAACACCTATGCAAGCGCCTGATTCTACAACCACTAAATAGTTCGTAATTTGGTCGCTTATGTTTTTATTTGGTCAAGACTACGTATTGCATTCTATGAGTTTCGAACTCAAAAGAAATATAATATTATAAATATTTGATCCACATAAAATCGCATATAAATGTTATATGGTGAATGTTCATAGATTGTAATGTAGATTGCAAAATTATGGATCTTAAGACTTACTAAACACTAGAGAGAGAGGGTGAATAGTGTTCTTTACCTTTTGTAAATCTTTTTAGATATCTTTCAAGTTTACTATTAAGTCACAAATTTTCAACACAAAAATATATCAATAATTAATCATAGATGCAATCACGGATAAAACTAAAAGCAATAAAGTAAAGTAGAGAGTCAGAGAGATGACACCAGGGATTGTACTGGTTCGGATGTCTCCTACATCCATTTCTGTCCAATTACTGGTACAACTTTCTTTTTAAATGCCAATCTTTATATGGGCAGAAGGCAAACCCAATTACAATCTTGATTCCGAGGCTACGAGACACACCCTCTTAATCTTCCAGGCTCAAGTTGCACCCGCTTGATTTGGATCGGCTACAAGCACAACCACTTGGATTTCCAAACTATCAAGTACACCCACTTGATTTGAACGGGCTACAATAACATCCAAGCAAACAAAAATAGAGTTTGATGGTTTCTTTAAAGATAATTTCTTAAACTATG
Source organism: Allium cepa (assembly GCA_030765085.1). NCBI lineage: Eukaryota > Viridiplantae > Streptophyta > Magnoliopsida > Asparagales > Amaryllidaceae > Allium > Allium cepa. Next base: position 78,905,668 of record CM060939.1, on the reverse strand, counting down.
GATATAATGGATCCTATAGCCTCTTGGACAACACTTTGATCTTTGATTTGAGGGAGAGATGACTCCAAAAGAGTAAGAAGGTTGTATTGAATCAATACACAAAAGTATGAATTGATTCTAACTGATTTTGAAGAGAATTTGGTTATATTTTTAATGGAATTTTCAAGGGAGTAAAATAAAGGAAGAAAATTAGTTAATATTTACCAAAAAAATTCATTTGAACTCCCCTTTATAAAGTGTACAAACAGATGCATCCATTCCCGAAGGGTTGTGACAAATAGACACTTCTTTTCAAAATTTGAAAAACCATTTAGTGACATGTATGTCGACATATCATCTGGGCGTATGTCGACGTATGCTTATAAAAACAAAAACTAAATTCTGTTTAAAAATGTTTCAGAAACCATATACTTTGTAAATAGTTAGATACCTTGTAGAACACTTTAAACATAGTTCATGAACATTTTTATCTTTGAAACACTTTTATAAAATGTTTTTAGATATATTTTGAAATTTCATATTTTTTCTTCTTCTAAAATATATAAAATGGAAAAGTAGGAGATAAAGATCAATGATTGCTACCAGGGACTTCAACAATGTTCTATGACTTTATATATAATCTTGAGATCTTCATATTTTGGTCTTTGTACTCATGAGTTTTCATGTCCATTTCTTGAGTCTTTTATACTATATAGTCTTCGATACAATGCCTGTATAATATCCAGCACTATATACTACATAACTTGGGAAAATATTAGTATCTAAATTTTATATCAATGTATAATTTTGTTATCTAGGTTGTTATCATCAAAATCAATAATCGATGTAGCAACAATCTCCTACATTTTAATAACGATTTATATAGAATATAATGTAACGCCTCCTAAATTAAATAACTCCCCTTGAATATACGCATATTTATATTTTACATTTTTCTCCCTATTTCCCATCAACAAAAATGGATGAAAAAAATAAAAACTCCCCTAAGTAAAATACTTAGAAACTATAGAATCAAAATCAATAATTATGTAATAAATAATCGAAGAGCACTAACCATGATTTTAAGTATGATAAATGTATGATGATTACGATATGATAATGTAGACTTATAAATAAAATTTTATTTATTCAATTCAAAGCATACATATTAGATAATCAATTCAAACACAAACAATCAAACAGAAGAGAATTAGTCCAATCGAAATATGGACACCAAACCAGATCAAATCAATTCCTAATAGTATTAGTATACACACACACACACTTGCATATCCAAACAAATCCACACCTAATAACTAGACGTTTCGTGGAACTTCAACCCAACCTTCGTATCCAAAGACTGGATCTACTTTGGTGATATCTCAATTTTCCTTATATTTGTTAATAGAGCATTCTGGGTTGTTTTTTTATTGTCTTTGATTAAGGAAGAAATCATCCATCAAATGGCATTGAAATGCTTCTCTTGTTTTTTGATCATCTACATTTGGCTTAAATCTAAATGCCTTTGATTTCTAAAGATAAAGTTAAAATATTCAAAAATGATTGAAGTGTTTCTTTAAAATTTTCACACAATTTTCGATGATGAGAAGACATTTTTAAAAGAGAAGTTTGAGAATGAACGACAATGAAAGGATGGAATGAATAATGGATTTTTGTGGAAGAAATAGGCTTATATAAGAGTAAAAAATTATTTAGAAGGATTGAATAGGTGGTAGTTATTTTATTTTCAAATTTAAATTTTTTTCCTAACGGCCAACATATATCGACATATAATTTATATAGGTAGACATATATACCTGAATATGCATTATTAATTATTTGTGTTGTAGTTTTTGTTTCTACAAATACTATTATATTTTTATACTTTCTAGATATTAATAGAACCACATATAATTAGCAAGAAATAATTTTCATAACTAGAAATATATAATTACATAGATTTTGAAAGAAAAATAAAGAAATACATGAAAACAACATGAATTTGAACTAAAGCAACACATTAAAAACTAAATATCACAAGTAAACAACTAGATAGGCTTAGAAAGATGTAGATGATGATGATGAATTTCCACCAAGGTTACGAACGATCTTTCCAAAGTATGTGTCCACTTTATTGAAAAGAGAGGTGAACTTTTTATTAAAAGAACGTTTAAGCTTCTTTTGATTTTTGAGAAGCTTTTCTTGGTTCTTTAGTATCTTTTTATTGGAAGGGTAGATGATTTTTCGAAACATTCTAAAGAAGTATCCACTTCTTCCTCCTGTTCTACTTCTTTCACCACATCCATCTCATTGCTTTCTTCTTATTTTTGTTGAATCTCTTGTTCCTCTTCATATGCCAACCTTTTTTCCTTTTTGGAAAGTGTCTTTAACGGTTTGGAATAAGGTGGAATATGCATAGGAGAAACGTCGGCCTCGTCGAAAACTTTTCGAGGAAGTGTTTGTTCTCCTCTTAAATCAACAACAAAATATATGAAAATTCTAGTAAGATACACACTATGTTAGAATGTGTTATCATATCTAAAAATGTTCTTTTGAACAATGTCGTCTAAAATGACTTGTGCCCCATTTAATGTTGTAGTTCCATAAATGGTGAAAAGTGCTTTAAAAAAATTTAGCTGGGTTGTTGCAATTACCCATCCTCAAAGTGTTACTTTGTTGTAAAATGAGAATGATAAGTCTGTATCTTGGTCGAAGATTCTTGTATCTAAAATCAAATTCATCATCGCTTTTGAAAATGTCGTAAAAAACTTCAAGACTTTGTTTATCAATTTGAAAAGTGGAGAGGACAATGCCACTAGATTTGCAACTAAGTATACAACCCAAAAGTTTAAATTTAAAACAATTCGAGTGTCAGTTACACTACTCCAAATTTATCCCTCTTCTTCTTAAAAAATTTTTCTATTTAATTTGCATTAAACATTTTGATCAAATATGATAAAATCATTTTGGGAAGAGTTAATTAAACTCAAACTTTCATTTTAAATGTGGATCCTGAAGACTATAAGAGGAAAAATCTTCAAATGCGACAAATCTTCTGGGAGAAACTTTTCTGGAAGTAGCATACTACATACAGGTATCAATGGCTTCTTTTTCATTGAAGAGAGCCTTTGGTTTTCTTAGAGTACCTTATGGTTTTAGGAGTTTAACTTAAGAAGGCCATTTTTGAGATTTTAAGGAGATGAGAGAATAAAGAGATATTTGAAATTTGCAATAAAGCGAGTGTGAATGGATAGAGATAGATCGAATTAATAGAAAGTGGAGAGTCATGTTCTTTTGTAAGAAAGATACCTTTTTAGAACGTGAGAGTAAGTGCAAAAAGAGAGGGGAGTTTGAATTTTGAAATGAAATATCAATTTTTAAATTTTTGGTAGGTATGTCGACATATATGATCTATGCATGTCGACATATAGGTCGTAATTTTCAAAAATATAACTATATAAAATATTCCTATACACACAAACACACACACACACACACACACACACACACACACACACACACATATATATATATATATATATATATATATATATATATATTCATCTAATACTATTATTAATCTACACATGTTATTCCTATAAACATACAAAACACATAAAAAAGTTACATGTAAGAAATAGCGCTTTTTACTCCTTTTCTTTGATCTGTTCTAATTAATCAACTATTACAGTAAACACATGTTTACATTCGCAGTATCCGGTTTATTGTCATCTTAGGAACTTAATCATCTAATGTTTATGTACAACCCTTATTCTTCTACCAACTTTTTTTGAAGCCTCCATTAGCTCTATCTTTGTCCAATATTCATCTTCTTATCCCCTATATTTCCAAGCTCAAAGCAAACTAAAATAAACACTAGATACTCGGTGGTTTCCAATTCAAGAGTTAGCATCTTTTGAATTGGAATCTTATTCAGGAATTTATTTCAACCCTTCAAGGTGTGGTCTTTTAGCATTGCTGAAAGGTAATTATCTATTTATAACCATATGCTATGATTTAGATAATTTGTACACCATATATTACTTTGTAAGTTAGGTGATGGTTCTAGTATATCGGTATGTAGTCACGTTTAGAATAGTTGCTTATTTATTATTAAATTATTTACAAGAATATATATATATATATATATATATATATATATGCACATGCACACAAAATATTAAATTTTGTTTACGGTTTTTACAAAAAAATAAATAATTAAGATTTTATGATATATTTCAAAAGTTTTTATATACAAATTTATATATAAATATATAAATTATAAATTACATACATACATATATATAATTATTCAAATAAATACGAATTTATATACATAAATACATTTGTAATATTTTATGTACACAAATTAAAGTGTATGAGCATACATTTAGATGATATATTTGTATACTAGATGAGCCAACATGTCTATTGTAGTGTAAATCTCGGCATTTATACACATGCATGTTAAATCTTGCATGGATTGCTATGTGACACATGCAGACACACATATATAAGTGTATGTGATAAACATATAATGTATCATTAATTACATAATATAAAACTATATTATAAGTCTAAATAAAATAATGATGTTATTTAAAAATAATTTAAATGTTCTAAATAAATTAGACTACATTGACCTAATAAAGATCAAAAATGGTTTAAAAAAGTTAAATTAACCCATTTCTTATGCTGTAGCTAGCCCAGTTCCAACACTTTATTCGATCGTTAAAATTTATTTATTTAAAATCATACATACATACATATATATTTATTTCTTGTCTTACGTATAAATAATAATAAAAATATTTCATCTACACATATACATTTAGATAATCAAAATACAGAAGCATGGACGGAATTTGATGAAGTACTATTTCGAACACAAGTTTAATCTCTTACATATCATTTAGGTGAAATCTAATCCCTCCTCTTTATAAACTTACACATTTTTTACGATATTTTGTGCACGTTATTTTCATCGTTAGTGTAAAATATATCTAGAGTTTGGTCATAGGTAAAAAAATTCTATTAATGTTCATAGTTAATTTCTTAGATTGCTTTAAAATCTTTGGTTCAATTCGATAACATTTATCAATTAACTGATTTACTCTGGACTAAGATTTTGATTTTAAGTTGACTACCAATTATGATGATACTAACATTCTACAAAAAATGAGACAAATAATCTCTTTGGTAGGTTTCACTTCCATAACATGGTCGCTATGTCATGTGATTGATAATAAGTAAAGTATAGCCTAGTTACGTAAGATCCACGGTACCTTCAAGTCTAATGATTAGTGCGCATCATTACAGTCAGACCTTCTATTTTGGTTATTAACCTAGAAACCCTCGTTGTGTCATTCTATGATTGTTCCATACAACCATAAGTACATAACTCTTTGTTGCCTTTGATGGTCATGAGAAATTCACTATCTAGTATATGGAGAGCATTACATAATTCATAGATGTATCGATGTCCTTTTCTCGATACATCTTGATTAGGAATATTGAAGAAATAATTATTTAAATATCGATTCAATATTCATGGTTGTGAACCATTTTCCACTGTAATCAACGAAAACCTTTCCTAAGGATTTTCTACCTATCAACGTGTATAAACATTATTTGTACCCAATCTTGTTCGAAATAAAAGGTATTTTCTTTCTATTATATACAAGACATAACATATTATGTTAATTTAATTAAAAGTATATTTAAAGAAAATCCATAAATGTTATGTTTCGTGATCGTAGTTACAAAGTATTGTAACCGTGAGTAATTTACCATAATAGAAATAAATATACCATTTTAAATATTCTCAGTCTAGGTGTATCGAGACTGAATATCGATACATCCGTTGTGACTAGAGTACATAATGCTATCAAAATACTAGGCAGTGTATTACTCATATATTGGAGGCACCAAGGAATTACATACCGACAATTATTGGATAACTAGGGAATGATTTACTCGATAGTTTTCCATTAGTTAATATAACTAAGGTTAAACAAAAAATGTCAATGTGACTGATTTACATAGTGCTCTCGACTTAAATATTGTCGTTCTTTAATATGAAAGGTCCACTTTGATTATAATCAAATCATGGCATGACACCGATTGAGTTTTATAGTTGGGTCGAGTGGAAGTATAGGAAGTGAAGCACAATTGAAGATAGGATTCCTATGGTATATGACGTTAATATCACGGTCAACTCAAGGTTAAAGTCTTTGGCCAGAGCATTTTGGTTAATAATAATTGTTATTATTGAACCAAGGACCTTGCGTTTGGACTATTGAGTTGAATATGAATGATACCGCAATTTTGACCATTACAAATTCCATAAGTTCAAAGTGATATAGTTTGACGAAGAGAATCGACATAGATAAAAGTCACACCAGGTAACGCTTAACAAAGTAAAATTAGATTTTACTGAAACCAAGTAAATAAGGTCAAAATGTCACACTGCTTGCTAAGTGACGTGCGAACGTTTATATTCAAATAGTCTCATATTAATCCCTAACCAAATTTACACCTAACGAGTCATACAACCGAAATGATAAATTCTCTTTTGATCAAAATGATTATAATCATTACACATTAATTAAATTAAATAATATTTATTGAAATATTAATGATAAATTTGATATTTATTTGATAAACGAATATTAAATGTATTTATTAAATTTATAAATATATTAATCGATATATACATTATCGATAAACGTTTTAAATCAGATTTATAATGCAAAATGTTCATTCGGGCCTTAAGAGGGTTTAAAGTCCATCACAAAGACTGTTAATTTTGGCAATAACATAAGCTAGGGGTGGCTTATTCAGGTTAGATAGTTGATTTTAGATGGCTCGGATGAAAGGAGAAAGTGTATGAGATTAGATCTACTTTTCTCTACTTCCACTATTTAAGCATCCGTAAATCTAAGTAGATCGGATCCTTTTGGCTGCCTCCTCTTTCCTTCTTTGCTGGCCGAATTCATACCCTAGACTTTCCATTAATAAAAACTCAAATCAAGTCTAATTCGAGCGTTATTCGATGGCTAAAGGTCAACAGTTCAAGGACTAGCAATCTATTGAATTGGAAAATGTTTCAATGAGAAGAGTTTATCTTTTCAAGTTGTACTTTAAGGTTTTGGAATTAAGGTGTGATTTTATAGTTAATAATCATTATTATAATTTTTATCGTATATTTATATGTTTATATGTTAATTTGATGTTCTCATATTCAAGCAATGTTGTCACAAATTAGTTTTGTTATATACGTGTATATATTTATGCTTGATAACAAATTATCTTTTAATCATATATGTCAACCCAGTGCAGCCACATAAAATAATTTAACTATTATATTTTATTAAATTAATATATATTATTTATTTATTTATGTATCCATATATATATATATATATATATATATATATATATATGTATATGTATATCTTATAATTAGTTGCAATATTATATCATTGTTAAAATCAGTCATATAATTTTATTTACAATTGTTATAGTAATATTAATTTTCGATGATAAAAATAATTTTTATAAATTTTTTATTATTATTTAATGTTAGTTAAATCAATTTACTTCATTAATAAATTTATATTAGATCGAAAACGTGATGAAAAATTATTTTTGAATTTTATAAAATAATATTAGTACCAATAAGTTTCGACCAAAAAATTAAAAATTAAATTTTCAATTCTTAAAATTTAATTATTTAAAATGGCCATAAATAAATAAATTATTAAAAATAAATTTAGGTCAAAAAAATGTAGAAAAATTCATTAAGCCATAAAATATCAGTTAGGACTTTTAAAATTTTAAATTTTGAAATAAATTTTCAAAATCAATTTTTGTTTATATTTTATTAATTTTGAATGAATATTTTAATTAAAATTCATTTTAAAATAAAAAATTACTTTTTTATGTTGTGTGCATGACTTAAAAGTAAAATATATTTTTTCTTGAATAATGATATTAATTAAATATATATATATATATATATATATATATTATAAATATATATTTATGTACATATATATGATAAAAAATTATTTTCTTATTGTATATATGTATACACATATTATTGATGACTTATAAAATATAAATGTAAATTGAAATAATTTATTTATACTTAAATTAATATGCTATAATAATATTTATATACATAATATTAATTTTTTTATAAGATAATATATACACAAATACTTATTAATATATTTTTAATATTATATATATAATTATTTAAACTAACTTAAAATATGTGCATATACAATTTATAATAGTTATATAAAATAATAGCTTATATATATACATATATTTGGACAACACATACATGCATATTGGATGAGCTAACGTGTTTGTTGTGATGTAAATCCCAACATCTATGCACGAGCATGTTATACCTTGCATGAGTTGATATGTTACACATGCGTATGCACATATACATGTGTACACGATACATACATACATATCGATATATAAATTAAACAGCGCTATCAATTTATAAATTTAAATAAAATATACTATCAATTTATAAATTTAAATAAAATAAAATATTTTATTTAAATAAAATTTAGAAATGTTTTAAATAAATTAGACTTCATAGGCCCAATTAAAATCCAATAAGGGAATTTTTTCGAAATTCATCCATAACTTCCACTACTGGCCGACCCAATTTCAATAATGGTATTGGAGCCCAATAGCCTGTGCGGTCTAAATTAGCCACGTTCTAGTTAATTAATTAAGCTCACATCCTAGTTATTAGTGAGTCTAAGAAAGGTAGTGTCGTAGGATTGGATTTAGATAATTAAGTACTCTGCCCACCTTACTACCGGCCTTGCCCGAACATATATGTGAGCCCAAAACTTTGCCCTAATAGAAGAGGCTCAGTTTAAATCAGACCATGGACTAATTTTAAAGTTATTTTGAAACTAAAAAAACTTTTAAATTTAAAATTTAAATTTAGAAATAAGAAAAGTATTATAAATGTTATAATATAAATTTTCAAATTGTTTTGAAAATTGAAATGATAAGATATTTAAATTTAAAATATAATATGAATGTATAAATTAAATGTGCTACATTAAGAAATCCAAAATAGACTTAAGGAATAGCTACATACATAATTTTACGTATACTTTGATTTTTGATGTGTCCGAGACTTGAACCATGAGGGTGAAATACATTATTCCATAAGTCAGTATCACCCGATATACTATACTAAAGTTTATGAATCTTTAATATAAAGTTATCCTCTATCATTTACATATTAATAGATTGCTTGCATTCTTTAGTTGTTGAGGCTTCCTCGAGCTAGGTATGTTATGTGTAGTACTATTGATATATTGAATAGATGAGGCAATGTAACGACCAATATTTTTGATAATTAAAAATATTCAATCAAATATGATTTTTGGAATTAAATATTGTTAGAAATTAAAATTTATGACTTATTAATGAAAAAATTAATTAGGATATAATTTAATATTATTTTTGAATATTATTGACAACTATTTTAATGTAATTTCAATCATTTTAAATAATTGTAAAGTTAATTTGGTTATAATTGTAAATAAGGAATAAATTAAATGATGTATTAATGGTGAAATTGTATGCTACTTTATTTAATTGGTTTTAATATAGAATATGAAATCAGTTAGATGGTAAGTAATTTATTAACCTCTATGTGCAAATAATAAATGTATAAACGTGTTGAATAATTGAGATGTAACGACTAATTCTGAAAAGAGCTTAAATTACTAAGTTGTAACAATTGATTTATTCTCATTTTATTATTTAATCTGATTGAAATTAATTTGGGAATCAATTGTTGAAATTTAATGTAACTGCTGCTAATAGAAGAAAAGACGTTAATTATGGAAAATGAGTATAATAAGACGGAAAATTATGTTAAATAAATTCATATGGTATTGGTTGATTTAATAATAAGATTGAAATCAAAATAAAAGAATTTATTATATTTTAAAATATAATTAATTGGGATTTTATTACTTTTGTAATTTAATGTTGAAATTAATTTAATATTTAAATCTTGACTTTAACATGGAAAATTAAATTTTAAAAGATTATTAATTTTTGTTTGACTAAAAATGATGATAGAACACTTTTAATTGGTAATTTAAAAGTGATTAAATCAATTTAATAATAATTTATTTAATTAACGTGAAAAATTAGGCTTTTTGGTCACTGACTCGGAGTTCGATGAAACCGGTTTTTTCATATTCGTAATAGTGATTATTATAGGGCTTCAAGTTGCATAGCGATCAGACTTATCGGTTGACTGTGTGAGCTCGAAACACGTAGAAATCAATTAATGAAATTTATTTTAAAAGCTAACTTCTATATACAATAGAATTAGGGTTTGAACTAGTTATATTAATTGTAAAAATATCAAAAACCTATATTTCGATATATTGGATGACCTATTTTCGTTTCCAGAACGAAACGAGCATTTCGGGCATTATTATCGCTTTGACTCATCGGATCTGTTCCATCCATTCTTATTCATCTTTGTCTATATATAGACTGTTATAAACCCTAGAAGTCTTTTATTTCATTTTCTGTACATACAATTTCTATCTCTTCTGTTGCTTCTCAATGGCAGACATCTCAAAACTGTAATTAATGATTCCAAATCAAACTCCAAAATTCAAACTGCTCAAACCCTATCATATAATAACTCATCGTGAATCTCTTGACGAACGTAATCAGCATCTACAATTCGTTTTTTGATTGGAGGCTCTATTTGTCCAGAAATAGGTGAATCATTTTCGGCCGTCCATTTTAGACTTTGATTTCAACGGTAGATCGTCGACCATTTGACAATCGAGAAGTGCTGTAGCATAGAGGTGGTTTTGCATAGTTGATCCATCATCTTCGATCATGTCAGACACGTTGAAATTCACCACGATCGGTGAGATAAGGCGGCGGCGGTCGTGGCCCATCAGGTGACTTCTAGTGATCGCGTGGCTAGGGTTTGGGGCAGCATGGCACGCGCTACACAGTGGTGGTGTCTGATCGTGGGTCAGATGGACGTAGGCATGTGCGGTTGAGGATGATCATGGCGGCGTTGGGTTTGTATGCGACTGGTAGGGTTAGAGAGGTTTGTTAATTTACATCTTTGCCCTTATGTTATTTTTGCTAAATTTTTGAATTTCAAACTTCTAATCCTCATAACTTTTGCATACGAACTCGGATTCATGCGAGGTTTCTTCCATTGGGTTCATATCGAAATTCCAAAGAATACGAAATTGGTTTGGTTGGATTTGGGAGTGTTCAAATTTTAGTCTTTTATTGGATTTTTAATCGGCTATAAATCAAATGTGAGTGATTAAACCCGCTCACAAATACTAAAATGATTCTTATGTTAGTTTATGTAAATGGTGAAGTTATTTGTTTTTATTGATTGTTGTTTGGTAATTTAACTGACATTTAAATCGACATTTTGTTTGAACTGATAAGAATTTCAATTGACAGTTAAATTTGAAATTTAATTGCTAGTTAAATACCTGATATTGATAACTAGTTAATTGTTGTGATTTGTCGGCTGATTTGGATGTTATCTGTGATGGATATCTATTTGTTGACATTTTGGATGATTGGATATTTATTTATTTTTATTTATCCATGTTATCACTTTGTATATTAAGTGATAGCATATAAACTTTTATTTGAATTATTTCGAATAAATTGAAAATAGGTTGAAATGATATATACCTATGACATTTTGATTTAGATTGCAATGATATATATCAATCCTTGAAATTAAAATTGAAATAACTGATAACTTGGCCATAAGGTAGAAAATTATATACGGACACCGAATTGGTAAAATTAAATGGTTTTAAAAATCTTGAATTTGGATTTTTATTAAATAATATTGTTTAAAAGAAATAAATTTTGGATTTATCTGAATTGAATTATTTTCTAATTCAAGCTTTGAAATGTTGAAACTGAAATTGGTTAAAAGGAAATTTGTTTAAAGTATTGAATTCGAAATGTGAAGTTGTAATTAATATATGACTTTAATTTTGGAAATTGAATTATTTTAAAATTTTGGATCTTAAAATTAAACAACATGGTTTAATTAAATTTAAATTTTTTAAATCAGTAAATTGAAATTAGACTTAAAATTGACATAAATTCGAATGGTTTAAAATAAGAATTGAATTGAAGCTTAAATCATTGAATTGATTGTTTACTCGAATTTGAAGTAAAAAAATGAACGTTTCAAAAATTGAAGTTAATTTGAATTGAAATTGAAATCAAGTTGATTTGATATTAAATCTAAATGAAGTCAATTGAATTGAAAGATTGGAAATTGTATTTGTTGATTTGAAATTTGGACATGGGTCCGGGTTGGTGAAATGGAAAGAAACCGTTTTATTTGATACTATTTTCGAAATAAATTATTTTAAGGTAAACTCTTTAAGCTATTCTTTTAATATTCAAATTATTTTGATTTTTCCAAACTATTTTACTGTATAAACCATTTTAAATACGCAAACCATTTTTTATTAAATTATTTTAAATCGCTAAATTATTTAAACTGTTTTAAACTATTTATAACTATTCAAACTATTTTCTAAAAAAAATTCAAACTGCACAAGTTGGAATGTGTATATTTAAATCGTTGATTTAAATGCGAATCTGGTTAAATGAGGTTATATTTTAAGTTGGAATTTGAAATTTTATTTTCAAGTGAAAATGACATATTTTGAGTAAATATGGTATTTTGAAATGAAGTGATATTTTCGAAGTGAATATGATATTTTGATATCAAATATGAATCAGTTTCGAAATGTAAAAGAACCAACTGATGTAAAAAATGACGTTTGGTTGTTAAAAAGACCAGGGCATCTTATTGGCATATTCTCTATCAATATTGGAACCATTTTAAGAGCTATGTATGTGGTGGATGATATCCATAATGTAGAGGTTGAACTGGAGGTGTTTGCTATATTTGAAGAAGGAGAACGATGATGGATGACCATGATACTTGTTTCAATTGGAAATGACTAAAACATGAGCCTATGTCTAGCCAAGGGGTTTGCAACCTTTAAGGGCCATCACCCTTCGTATTATTATATTGATTTTGGACTTTATCAGTGCACCTTATTTTGATTTGGGGGTGGTGGACTTAATGGGCAGTCATAGCTACGATGCGTTACCACCGGTCAGAAAGGGTAAAATGGTAGAATCCTATCTTAGGCACTACCTCACGTGCCTTGGCATTCGTTTATCCTTATGCACGCCAACTACAATTTTGTTTTAGTATGGTACCTATAGGGGACTCACAGGCTACCGACGTTACTGGTTATGTTATAAAACCTGCATAGACTACCTGCTTAAAAAAGTGTTAAGGGAGATCAATGTAAAGCCCTAATGTTATTTTAATACTTTACATTACTAATAGACACTACATATATAGCGTATTTTAATACTACAGATAGTTTAACGGGTCCTTAGGAGGTGGAAAATCCAGTAACATCTCTTAAGTTATTGCACACGCGTTATACACTGGATTGGAGATGTAAAACCCAGTAAACATCCCTGAAGCTATTACACAAATATTTACTTGTTGTTGATTGAACTCACATAAGAACTTTTAGTTCCGGCTCGAGTGTTTTCTCTTTTCATTACGCTTGGGTCAGCCTGTGCATTTTAGTGTTTGAAGACATTATTTCTGAAGGACGAAGATGGAGTTTGGTATATTATTATTATTATTATTATTATTATTATTATTATTATTATTATTATTATTATTATTATTATTATTATTACTACTACTACTACTACTCCACTGCATCATTATTGGTATGTTGTTGATTGTACTCTGATTATGTTGTAAAAATAGTGTAATCAAATGTAAATTGTAAACAGCTTCATGAACTATTTATTTGATTATTATATTTTGCCATTTCGTTGTGAGATTTTGTATCGTGTTTCCTTCTTTTCTTTTCTTTTCTTATTAAATCCTATTGAAAATCCTTCCTTTTTTTGAATGGTTTGAATTAGACATGGGTGGTTTATTGTCGGTTTAAATAGTCCAAAATGGTGGGTCATCACAGGCAAGATAACTACAAGTATTTGTCGAGCTTTCTTTCAGGTATGTGCATTATATTTAGATCGTTGCTAAATGATAGGTCCGAGTGAACAATGTCACTTGTTGAGCTTTCCTTAAGGTAAAGGCAGGATTAAAACAAGGTACTATGGGTTAGGAGTTAAATGTGATACAACCGATAAGGAGTTATCCATCATATGTGGGCCTACGATTTATTGAGCTTTCCTTAAGGTTAGAATCTCAAGGCATATGAGTTTAACGCCCACTTGCGTAGTCGAAAGACTTCTATGTTTCTCATAATGTTTGGTTAAACATAAAAGAGTAGTGAGAGCCTTATTATAAAAATGAAATGATAGTATCTAACCTTTTTAATACTACAAGAATATATGTTATATGATGTTATAATAATCTACTTAATAAATTTGTGCATTTAATATGATCCATAAAATGTTTATCAATTAATATATACAAATGAACTGAACTGAAGATTGATAAATAGGAATATAACATATACTAACAAAGAAATGCTTCTTGCATGTTAATGTTTTCTATACCCATGCAAGTGTTTATTTGTTTAAGACCGTGTATTGTGTTCTATGAGTTTCTAACTCAAAAGAAATACAAGACTAAGATATTTGATCGATATAAAATCGCATATTAATGTTATATGATGAATGGTCACAGTTCGTGATGTATGATATTTCGATCAAATTAATTCATCCAAAATAAGAAAATAAACCGTACTGTGAAATGTGCATTTAATTTGATTGGTTACAATAAAGATTATATTGTGTTAAATGTAACACTAGACCAAAACTACAAGATAGATCTAAGAACTGAATCACTAGAATGTCAGTTTGATTAGTTTATGCAAAATGCAACATAATAAATGTTCTAAAATATTAACAATGATCGAGTGCGCTTGATAAAGAGTTCATTATGATGTTGTAGTAAGGGTATTATTTTGAATGGTTCAATCATTTAGAAAAAATAACGAAGGTATAAGAATAGATGTGATTAAAGGTACAGTTTAGATGAAAAGAGTGAATGGTTACTTCTGCTTCATAAAGAAACATAAAAAAAAGAATTGTAAATTAACATTGGAATAAAAAATATAATTTTTATTATAAAATGTATTTCATATAGAAAATTTGTTTTATGAGATTTATACTTTGAGATGATGATAATTGATCAAAGAACTTTGTACTGTAAACCAGTTGTAGTATATGAAATAAATAATTTATACTACGTGAATTATGGACCTCTGAATTCAATACACTATTATAGTAATGGTGGAAATAGTGGAAGTATGTCATGTAGCACCTATTGATTGCATCAAGTAACGAAAATTGTTTTTGTAAAACATACCAAAAATTATTTATGAAACAATGACTATTTTTTGTATCGATTGGAAAAATAGACATAGTTGTATTTTAATGTAAATATTATGAATATTTCTTATGAAATAAAACTATAACATGGTATTTTTTTCATAACAAAATTGATGCATTAGAAATACAAAAGTATCTAAAACCATTTACAATTTTTTGGAATTATAGACTAAGCGTAGTTTTGAAAAATAATTTTATTATATCATTATAAATCATATAACAGTGTTTAATTATATCTCAAACAACTAAGGGTTACGCATCCATTTAGTGGGAGCATCGTAAGAGTTGATGAACTCTTCTAATTGATACATATTAATGTATGCAATCGAAAATCTACTAATACCAAATTGGTTCCACATATTTGGTTATATTCGTCGATTAATTATCACCGACATGGACATGTGTATATGATACGCATGTAGTATGTCAATGATTAGACCATAGCGCATAAAACAAAAATAAATAATATAACATGCAATAAATAAAATAATTTGATTTGATTGAGTAAATGAGTATACTAGAAAGAGTTCCAAAAGTACCTGAAAATGATATGTTTCAATCTTAAAAGTCACTCATCTCTTAATACATAATAATGTATCGATAAGGATAGTCAAACTTTATTGGAAAAAGCAGGATTAATTGTAAGTGAAGTTAGGTAAATTTATTTCTATAAGGTCATGTGCTCAAGAGTAGTACACGAGGTTAATATTATCCCATCTAAATAATAGTTTAGAATACCATACAGGATAAGGGTTTATAAGAAAGCCCTACATATCCTAGGTCAAGGAGTTGGCAGGTTGAATGAGTTGAAAGGCTGCACATAATATTTATATGTAAGGCATCTTGTATAAATCATCCCAAGATAATTTTGGAAACAATAGTTATTAAATGACTAATTTATGTTGTGAACATAAATACATCGTGAACTAACACAAAATTAATTTTATATAAGATAATTCATAAAATATTTAGGAATGCTTGTTCCGTTGTACTGAGATACTAATGTTTCAAGAAATTCTAATTTCGTAGTGAAGGAATATTTTAAGAAATTATTGGTATAAAATGACTTTGGACACGATCTAATGATAAAACTGATTAAAAGGAATGAAATAAAATTGACTGAATCTAAATGAACAATAATACATTAGAAAGTCTAATGAGTATTCTAATACATTAAAGAAAAACTGTGAGTTTCTTGTCAATGTCAAGAATAATGTTTAATTAAACCATTATGAGCATTGACTCTACAATATGGTATGATGCGCTAATCCAAAATGGATTCCAAGTACACTACAAATATATGATTTTAATAGTTATACTCAAAAAGATATTATCCATTGGTTGTAAACTTGTCTTTAAGAGAAAGACAAATGCAATTGGAATATAGTAAGCCACATTGATAAGAATAATACCATGAGTTTCATTTGCCGAAATTAACGTATCAGATTCACCATTTGACATGCTCAAGTTATTTCGAATTTTACTCACAAAATTTTCACTTAGTATGACTTTATGTTTTGGTATATATGTGTTGAAATAGAAAGTAATAAATATAGATCTAGATTAAACTTTTTTCATATAACAACCAAAGTATCTCAAAGTTAGTGGAAACAATATTGAGTTCGTGAGTTTTGGATATGATCTAAGAAATAATAGAAAGTATCATTTTATAAGCATTAGAATTAAATAAATATTTGATGGAGATATCAAATAGTTTGTTTATCAATAAAAATGTAGAGGAATCATGTGTTCATAAGAAAGAACGTTAAAAGATACATAGATATTTCTAAATCATAAGTAAATAACAATTGTTGATTGTTAATAATGTACTCATGTTAAAATTAATTTTAGTTGTTTTAATACTCAGCAATGGATTTGTAAATGATTTCTTTTATAGTAAGTATACAAAATATTGGAAATAACGATGTGGAAGGGTGCCTTATTAAAATGTTTAATATGGAATATGTAAGATTGATTCCTTATACATTTGCAGCAATAATATGTATGGTGTTCTCGTGTATTTATGGAATACTAGAGAGCTATTTATAGAAACAAGGAACTCCTAGTGTTCGTACTCAAACTTCATAAGTGATATTGAGTATAATATGTCAAAATAAATTCAAATTAAGAACATATAAAGTGGAAATGTTCATAATAAAAACTATGGCTGATTTAATGAAAAGAATAAGTATATTGTTAACGCTGAAATTTGAACGCTAACACCCCGGTGTGTATAGTGTAGTTGTGAAAGCACCACCCGATAATTCGGGAACAGAGTATAAGCAGAAAAAAGTACAGAAAAGCGGTAAACAACAACAATTTTATAGTGGTTCGGCTTAAGGAAGAGCCTACGTCCACTTAGAATATCTTTATTGATGATTCGATTACAAGTCGATACAATTGCACTTTGATTACAACACACTTCAGACTAGTAGCTCAAACTTTAAAGGAGAACAATCTCTTGAATTCATTTTAGAAGATGCAGATTCTTTCTTGAAGCTCGTTGTAGTGTCCTTGGAGTGCTTGGAGTATTGCTCGAATTGATGAAAAATGGCAGAGTCTCATTGCCTTGAAGAAACGATCGGCCAAAAGTCCCTTTCATGCTTGTGGTAGGTTGGTATTTATAGGAAAATTTTACCCTTAAGTCGTAACTCGTGACCGAGTTAAGGTAGGTCGTGGCCGACTTATTGAGTTTAGCTCATAGCTTGGTAGAAGTTTGCCCATCTGCTTGAATCCATGTCAAGTCCTAAGTCATGCACGAGTTAACCGGATGCGGCTTCATCTTTTTGCTTAAGTCGTGCACGACTCATCGTAGGTCGTGACCGAGTTAACAGGATGCGGCATAAGTGTTGTGGCAGCGGGTTATAACTTAGCGGCTTTAGGTCATGGACGACTTAAGCTAAGTCGGGAGTCACGGCTTAACTGTGTTAAATAAGGAGCAGCATCTTATTTGCTTGAGTCGCTCACGACACAGGCTAAGTCGTAAGTCACATATAGCTCTAAGTCGTTAGCTCATTTCCTTCTTAAGTCGTGCTTTCTCTTGAACAGTTAAGTCGTCTTGTCCTTGAGTCGTGGGCTTTCTTAAGTCGGTAGGTCGTGCCACCAGTTAAGTCGCTAAGTTGTTATACTTTTTAGGTTATTAAGCCCTCAAACCGTTAAGTCGTTTGACCCCTTAAACCGCTAAGTCGTTAGTCCCTT
This sequence comes from Allium cepa, assembly GCA_030765085.1. Classification (NCBI taxonomy): domain Eukaryota; kingdom Viridiplantae; phylum Streptophyta; class Magnoliopsida; order Asparagales; family Amaryllidaceae; genus Allium; species Allium cepa. The sequence continues at coordinate 78,886,996 of CM060939.1, read as the reverse complement.
AAGTCGTCCAACCTCTTGACTCGTTGAGTCGTGTATCTTTTAACTCGTTGAGTCGATAACTCACTGAGTCGCTTTTTCATTAAGTCACTCACCCTGAGTTGGTTGCTTATTGAGTCGTCGATCACAGGAGTTAACATTTGCCCCTCGAAGTACATGCCTAAGTCGTAGGTCGTGTGCTTCGACCTAGTCCCTAAGTCGTGGACGACTCAAGGAATTGGTTAACTCGTTTGACCATCCATCTTCTTCCCTGCCTCTTATATAAGCCGTTAAGTTGCTTCTCCCCTTTTTTTACTTCGTTGCTTGTCTTCTTTCCGCCATTGTTGCATCTGAGTTCCCAGAGGCGACTTCAATCCGATCAATCATCGATCCTCCTCAATATTACATCCTCGATCAATCAGATTTAGGTAACTTTAGTTAGCTGTCTATCGTGTTTACCACCAATCTCTTCATAACCATTTTGATATAGTTTTTGTTTCCACGTCGTGAGACTATGCTTCGACTCGTCTCCTGACCATTGCCGATCATTGACAATTGCCCTAGAAAGTGAATCGGCTTAGGATCTTATGTAGTTGTTCAACAAGTGTTTGGATTTGTTTTCGAGTTTCGCTTGAGAAGATGATGGGTTTTGTTGCTAATGGAAGATAACGGGTTATTGGGTTGGAGAAGGATCAGTGGGTTGATAAAAGATATCGTGAATTTTTCGCGACTTTGCCAATTTGCACAGTTTTTGAAGTGACTGACTTAAGATCCCCTACGACCTTAATTGCACACGACTTATCCTTTTAGGTTGTGTTTGTTTCTGGATGACTTAAGACTTAACTTCATTTGTCCTCTATTTGCTCTGTCTTGATTTGAGACTTTATGACCTGGCCTTTAAGTCGTGAACGACTTAGCCCTGAGTCGCAGCCGAGCTAAGACTTAGAGAATTATTCTTTAAGTCGTGGATGACTCAGCCTTTAGGTCGTAAACGACTCAGCACTTGGACAATCTTTTGCTGCCGAATTGTTTCCTTTAGCCTAAGCTAGTTTCATCCCACCCCGTTAAGTCGTGAACGACTTAGGACTTAGAGAACTTTTGGATTGTGACTACATGGTTTGAACAAAATTTGAAAACTTTAAGATGTTGAAAGAACTTGATTGTACTTCCAATTTGTCAGAATAAATTGCTTGAACTTTGTTGCGTTTCTTTACAGATTACTCTAACTTTGATGCTAACAACCTGCTAAACATAACACTTGCAGAGAAATGGGACAAATATACTTGTCACTGATCGCCCACATCAAATGACAGATTAGTCGATAGAAAGATTAATTAACTTAAAGAAACTGTATGAAATGTTGTGAATCAACAAACTAAAGCGAAATATTAATGCAAAGCATCGTTAACTTGAACTGATTTGTTTGCATTAACATTACACTTGCGTATTTGGACTTGAAACAACAAGCTCTGAAGCTTTATTACTGACAAATGCTTGCTAGTCTTAATTCCAGTTATATTTGCTTGTTACTTTGTTAATTTTGCACAGCACTTCACACATTTAGGAAACATGCACCTTTTCGTTTGAATGTTAAGTTGTTTATGTAGAATGGCTTCTCAACAAGAAGAATTGATGGGCCAGGCTGAAGATGTCTTCCCAATAGCTAACCCATTGGTTAACCCTCCGGAGAGAACTCCTACTACTCTGAATCAGCGGGTGTTCAACCAACTGCGCATCCAGTTTGGTATTGCTGAAGCTGACGCCTTACTCCCGGGACCAAATGACACTGCAGATAGGCCTCCTCTCGGCTTTATCGCTGTCAATCGCCAAATGTGCTTGAGTGGAGCCATTCCTCCTTTCAACGACTTCTTACGACAGCTTCTCCTTCGCTTAACTATCTCTCCATTTCAATTACACCCAAATGGTTATGCCATTTTAATGGGGCTATGTGCACTGTTCATGAGGACATTTAATCGCTTTTCCAGCTTTGAGGAGATTTTCTATTTATGCTCATTCATAAAATCTAAGGACCATCCCTCTATTACACTCGTGAGAAGTGTGAGAGGCCGTAAATTGATTATGGGTGTCTCTGAGAGTGCTCATGGGTTTCTGAATCAGTACTTCTTTGTTCGTTGCCCCCTTGGGTTTTATAGCACCTGGAGAGTTGGAAGTAAGTTTTGTTCTTTCCATTTGGGCTTTTCCGAAATTCCAATTGTTGAGTGCTAACTCTGCTCTTTACCTTTGCAGCATTTCCTCCTCTTTCGAGAGATTCAAGACATAAGGCGACTTTTGAAAGATTGAGTGTTGTGCCAGTAGAAGGGAGGAGCGCTAGGTTTTTACTGAGGGATGAGTATTTGCACCAACTCGGGCTTCTACATCCTTCCCGATCTATCCATCCTTGCGAAGTCCCTGATTCCCCGGCTAGAGCGCCGGATGCCCCAGTTTCTATTGACACATCCATACCAATGGGACCTGCTCCTGAGGCTTCACTAGTGAAGTGCTCCACCTCTGTTGATATTGTGGGGCGATCTGACAAACTTGCCCCGGTTATTGAGGAAGAAGAGCCTCAGGGATCCCCCCAACATTCACAGAAATCTGGTGAAAAAGCTGGGAAAATCAGTCCTGCCAAGCAAAGCAGGGACGATACTTTCGAAGGACTGAGCGACCTCTTTGCTACTTCACAAGAGATCTTTAAAGATGATCCTATCACTACCGGGACCTCTTCTTCAGTAGTCGAGGCTACTTCTATTCTGCAACAAACTCCGTCGACTCAAGAGTTGACGCTGACTACTACACTCACAACCACTCCTCAATTAAAGAGTGGTTCGTAGTTTGATGCGCGTAGTTTGCACATCACACACACTTAGAATTTTTGGCACTTTTATGCTTTTGACTTTCTGTTTTTTGGAGACTTCTAAAGCTTATCTTTTTATTTCAGATCCTCCGATGAGACGCAGCGGATCCTACTATGATGATTTCCAGCGCTATGGGGGGCGTAGTCAGTATGATTATAGGCGCTACCTCTCCTCCTACAGAGAATCTGATGAAGAGAGGGCCGCCGAAAGGCCCGGGAAAGGAGGGCTCAAGAAGAGCGTCACGAAAGAAGAGAGAGGGAGGAGCGCGAGGAGCGCCACGATTCTTCGCAAAGGGGCGATGACTCCCACAAGAGGAAATCTCATGATGACCGAGGAAAAGGTCATATGGTAGAAGACTCGACCAAGCGAGCCCGTCATGGTGAAAAACATGCCTCTACTACTCCTGAAAAGGTTACTGCCCCCGCCTCACTCGACATTCCTTCTGGCTCTCCTGCTCTTGGGAAAGCAGATATTCAAACAATAATTAGCAGGCCCAAATTTCAAGTTGGACCGGGCCCAGCCACTATGCAAAGCCGGTTTCCACAGTGGTGCCTGAAGGGAGTGAGGTTCGACCTTGACTTGGTTCCCATTGACAAGCCTGCCATGTTACGAAATCTCGATGCCGTCAAGCTTGATATTGAGAGGATGTCGAACTGGCAAAAACTTGTTGACGAGCTTCAAAGGGTTAAACGTGCAAACATAGAAGCCATGCTCACTATGGAAAATGATAAAGCCGAATGGCAAAAGGTTCTCGAGCAACACGATACTGAAATGAGGAGCATCGCTTCTTACAATGAAGAGCTTGAAGCAAAAGTTGGGGAACTGAAACAAGAACTTGCTACTTCCTCTACTTCCTATTCTCAAAAAGAAGAAGTGCTCCTAAAGCAAGTGAGGGATGCTCATGCCAGCCAAAGGGATGCCGAAGACAGGCTAGAAGTGCAAAAAAGAATTAATGAAGGCTATGTTGCTGATGTTGAAGAGCTTCGAAAGAAAAACAGCTCCCAAGAGGCGGAGATTCAAATGCTTAAGCTTCAACTTTCCAAAACTGAAAGGGAGCGTGATGAAGCCGTTGCCGGCAAAATTGCAGCTGAAGAATCTCATGAGGCAACAAAAACCAGCATCAGCTCAACATTATTCGACTTCTACTTGCACAGCGTCCTGGGGCGTGGAAGCCTTGCCTTTCTAGGTCCCAAGTATGAAATCACTTTAGCTGAAGTGTGGGAGGCCGCACTTGATATGCTTGGTGCTGCAGGCGCTGGTTATGCCGAATCAGCCCTTGAGGAGCATTACTTGGATGATGATGCTCGCGCTGCTCTCGCCAAAGGAAGGGAACAACTTGCCAAATTTAGAGCTGAAGCGACAGAAGGTGACCAGTTGGGAAAAACTACTTCAACTATTCCAGCCCAGCCTCCTTCTTCGGCCGAAATCAACATTATTGGTTCCAGTTCCTACTCTCCATCTCCTATCAAAGTTACTACCGAGATCATAAGCATACAGGGTGGAGATGAAGGCAACAAGAGTGCTGAGGCGCAGGCTTATGAGGTTGACGTCAGGAAACCGACTTCTCCAGGTAATTCTACCGTTAACCTTGCTACTGTAAATCTCGCTCAAGTAGACTGCTCATTCGTTTCTCATGGGTTCGATGAGCTTCTTGACTATTTTCTGAATCTTGACGAGCCTTTATCTCCTCTTTTTACTGACTTTAACCTCTTTTCTCCTGTAGAGAAAGTATCGAGAATTGTTCAGACTTCACCTTCTCCGGTTATCCCTCCTCCATCTCTTCAGGTGACTCCTCCTTCTGCTTCACAGCCCGGGTCACAAGAGGAGCAAATAGAGGCTCTTCATGGCTTAGATGATCCTATCGCTTCTCAAGAACACGGGGAAGAAGCGCCTGGAGAAGGAGATGGATCTCCGGAGCGAACTGCTTCCGATGACATAAAATTATCTGCTCTCGTTACTCCAGGGAGTGAGTCTTCTTCAAAGAGGAGAAAGAAGCACGGAACATCAAAGAGGAGGGGGAAGAAAATCATTGCTACTGAAGAGTAACCGGAAGTTGGACCAGTTGCACCTCCCTCTCCTTCTTCCCTTATGCCTATAGATCGACCTGAAAAGCTAACCATTCGGCCGGGCAAAGGGTCCAAAGGTGGTAAGAAGAAATGAAGTTTCCAGTTTTTAGCTTTTTGTCTTTTGCATGTACTGGTCGAGGATTGTGCGGGTACCGGACCCTGCTTTCTTTATTTCGAAACTTGTATCTGCAATATAATTGAATAAAACGATTCTTTATTTGTACAAATTCTTGTTTGAATTTGAGAATGCATTTATTATTCATTTTTGTACAAGTTTAAAGTTTATTTATATGATATTGCGGTGAGCTTGTGGTATGTCGTTTGAGCGTACTTTTAACGATGTAGCTATACCATTTTGTATGTAACTATACCATGTTGCCCCCATACCATAAGCTTGCTGCAATATTTTATACTTCAAGGGGACTTGTACTCTTATTTTCTGAAGAATAATTATTTCATACTTGAAGAAATTTTCTGAACAGTACAACTCCCTTCATATAAGTTTTTACGCTTTGTCCTTCGAAGAAATCACTTCTTTCTTTTGTTTATGTACACATTTTACCAAGTGAATTCTTCTATGTGATAAAGCGGGCCTCTGAAGGGTACTTTAACTTCTTTTTGAGGAAGATTATTTTCCAGAATAGGTAAATCACTCTACCTTTGAAAGTTAAAGTGTGCTTTTGATGAGGATTTTTTTTTGAACATAAAAAGTTGTACCTCTGAGGATGGATTTTTCACGTTTCAACACTTGGAAATTTTATTTCAATCTTGGTGAAACGTGTACCTCCAAAGAGTTGTGCCTTTGAAGAAAGCCTTTTCACGTTTCAACACTTGGAAGTTTTATTTCAATCTCGGTGAAACGTGGGCTTCCGAAGAGGTCTTTCTTCTTGATTGTGTCTCCGGGAGGAGGTCTTTATTTTGTTTTGCATTTCAACTTTGGTGAAGTGAAACTCCGAGGAGCGGCTACTTCAACTCCTGGTGAAATGTGCCTCCGAAGAGGTCTTTATTTTGTTTGCATTTCAACTCTGGTGAAGTGAAACTCCGAAGAGCGGCTGTTACACTTCAACTCCTGGTGAAATGTGCCTCCGAAGAGGTCTTTATTTTGTTTGCATTTCAACTCTGGTGAAGTGAAACTCCAAAGAGCGGCTGTTACACTTCAACTCCTGGTGAAATGTGCCTCCGTAGAGGTCTTTATTTTGTTTGCATTTCAACTCTGGTGAAGTGAAACTCCGAAGAGCGGCTGTTACACTTCAACTCCTGGTGAAATGTGCCTCAGAGAGGGTTTTCATTGCCTGGAAGTTACTCTCTCATGGTTGGAGGGTCATGACTCCTCCAATCTTTTTTGTTGAGTAGAGAACTTTCTTTTTTGCAGCATATGCCTCATTAGAGGTCTTTATCCTCCGAAGAGTTGTGCCTCCGAAGAGGACTTGTGCTGTCGATGATGGCTTTAGTTGTTTCCTTGTCCACTTGCTTACGCCTTTTCAGCAATCCTCTGTTTTTTTTTTTCCTTTTCAAGCCCACACTGCCTTCTCTTACAAGTAGTTTGTTTAATCCAAGGAAGTGCACTTCATTGCTAGGCAAGGTCGTGAGAACGGGCATAAGCTTCTTAATTGGATGTTTGTTTGTTCAAACGATCTCAATTTATTAGCAAGGGTCCGTTCCCAGTGAAATCATTGGCCGTTTAATTGAAGCACTTCCTATCTAGGATTCGAATTTGGGGCTTTCGTGGCTTGAAATTTGTTTGCTGAATGATAACGAGAATCACTTGGTCTTATCATGTGCAAGTTTTATTTCCATTGTCTGCAAAAATTTAAATCGACATTTCAGCAACACATTTCATGTACTTTTCATATCGAAAATAAAGCAAACATGTAATAATAATAAGGAACACAAGATTTATAGTGGTTCGGCCAGGAATTTGGGCCTACATCCACTTTATATTCATTCATTATTTACTTGCATCAGTTTTACAATTTCTTTCAATTACAAGAATCATACATTCATAACTCTTTTTACAATATTTCAACAAAGTTTTCAAGTAAAATATGGACGCAAGTGATTGCTGTTCCAAGCCCTTGGAATTTGATCTCCTTCAACAGTAGTGAGTTTGAATGTGCCGTCAAGAAGCTTCTGACCTATGACATATGGTCCTTCCCAATTTGGCCCAAACACACCCGTCGCCGTAATAATTCTCTTTAAGACTAGATCTCCAATCTCAAAGCTGCGTTGGCGAACTTTGGAATTGAAATGTCTGGCTATCCTTTGCTGATGAGCTACGGTTCTGAGCTCAGCCTCTTCTCTTTTTTCATCAAGGAGATCTAGTGCCTCAAGCTGTAGTTTTTCATTCTCCGCTTGATTGAAATGGATTCTCCTATGTGAAGGGACCTCTGTTTCTACGGGAATCATTGCTTCTGACCCGTATGCCAATGAAAACGGAGTATGCCCTGTTGCAGTTTTGTGAGTGGTTCTGTATGCCCATAGTGCAAGTGGCAACTTATCGACCCAACCACCTTTCGCTTTTTCCAGCTGCTTTTTGATGGTTGATTTGATAATTTTGTTCACTGCCTCCACTTGCCCGTTTGCCTGCGGATGAGCTACTGCTGAGAAGCTTTTCCGGATTTTGAATCGTTTGCAAAAATCTTGAAATTCCTCGCTTTCAAACTGGGTACCATTGTCTGTGATTATCTTCTGAGGCACACCATACCTGCAAATGATATTCTTAGTTACAAAACTTATCATCTTTTTAGAGGTGATAGTAGCCAATGGTTCAGCTTCAGCCCACTTAGTAAAATAATCTACAGCAACAATGGCGTATTTGATTCCAGATTTGGCAGTTGGTAAAGGTCCTACAAGGTCTATTCCCCAAATTGCAAACGGCCATGGACTGATCATTTGTGTGAGTTCAATAGAAGGTGCTCTAGGAATTTTTGCAAATCTTTGGCATCTGTCACATTTTCGAGAATAATCTACAGCATCTCTGTTAATTTCTGGCCAAAAATATCCGTATCGGAGAACCTTCTTTGCTAAAGTTTGACCACCTAAATGATCACCACATTCTCCTCCATGTACCTCAGCTAAGATTGTTTTGGATTCTTCCTTGGATACACATCGAAGTAATGGCATTGAGAATCCCTGTCTGTATAATCGGCCATCCTGGACTATATAGCGAGAGGCTTTACTTAGTAGCTTCTGTCTTTCTCTCGAATTTTATGGCAAAGAACCTCTGAGTAGGTAGTCCAGTATTGGAGTCATCCATGACTCTCGTTCTTGAGATACATTCATAATCCAGTCCACATCCATCTCGTCTGTACTTGGTGCTGACAAGACTTCTACGGGGACTAATCCCAATAGTTGAGCTTCACCAGTACTTGAATACTTTGCGAGGGAATCTGCCTTCATATTCTCTTCCCGGGGAATATGGCTTATTGAATAATGATCGAACTCACATAGAAGTTCCCAGGCCTTTGATAAGTAGGCAGGCAGGTTTCCCCCTTTCGTTTGAAACTCCTTCTTGACTTGGCATACAATAAGCTGAGAATCACTGAAGATTTGTAATGCTCGGATATGTTTAGTTCTTTAGCGATTCTCAATCCTGCGATAAGAGCTTCGTATTCTGCTTCATTATTCTTTGAAGGAAATTCCAATCTCAGCGCATAACATAATGACCGACCTTCAGGGGTTTCAAGTACTACTCCGGCTCCAGAACAATAGTCATTTTTCGCGCCATCAACATATAACTTCCACTGGAATGGGGAATCATCAATCGTTTCTTCCTCACCGTTACCCTTATCTGTGAATTCTGCAATGAAATCCGCTAAGGCTTGTCCGTTGATTGCTTTTCGGGGATGATAAGTGATGTCATATTGACTGAGTTCAATGTTCCACTTTAGAAGACGACCCGAAGTCTCAGGGCGAAACAGGACTTGCTTTAGAGGTTGATCAGTGAGGACTCTGATAGGATAAGCTTGGAAATATTGCCTCAACTTCCTTGATGCAATCAGTAGACAATAGGCGAGTTTTTCCAACTTGGAGTAATTCATTTTTGCCCCGGTGAGTCTTTTGCTGATATAGTAAACCGGATGTTGAATCCTCTTGTCTTCTCGTATCAGCGCTGCACTTAGAGCATGAGATGACACTGCCAAGTATATAAGAAGATCCTCACCATTGCCGGGCCTAGAAAGTATTGGAGGCGTTTCCATATGACGAATCAATTCATCAAAGGCTTTTTGGCATTCAGGAGTCCATTTAAAGTTTTTCTTTCCTTTCTTTAGAGCGTCGAAGAATGGGATGCATTTATCAGTAGCTTTGGAAATGAACCGACTCAAGGCGGCGACTTTTCCGTTGAGACTTTGCAATTCCTTCTTCGTTCTAGGAGCTTTGACTTCCTTTAAGGCGGTAATTTGAGCTGGACTAGCTTCAATGCCCCTAGCGCTCACGATGAAACCTAAGAACTTTCCGGACTCTACCCCAAATGAACATTTCAGAGGGTTAAGCTTCATTCTGTATTTCCGGAGGACTGTGAACATTTATGCTAAGTGTTCAATGTGGTCCACTGCTTTCTTAGACTTTACTAACATGTCATCGACGTAGACTTCCATAGTCTTACCCAATTGCGGTTTGAACATAGCATTAACAAGTCTTTGGTAGGTTGCCCCCGCATTTTTCAGTCCGAAGGGCATAACTCTGTAGCAATAAAGACCAACATCGGTGATAAAGCTCGTGTCCTCCTGATCTGGTTCGTGCATCATGATTTGGTTATATCCGGAGTAGGCATCCATAAAAGATAACAATTCATGTCCCGCTGTTCCATCTACCAGTTGATCGATCCTCGGTAATGGGAAGTAATCTTTGGGGCAGGCCTTGTTTAGATCTGAAAAATCGATGCACACTCTCCATTTTCCATTAGCTTTCTTAACCAGCACTGGATTTGAAACCCAATTCGGATAGGTAGATTCTTTGATAAAGTTATTTTCCATGAGTCGATCAACTTCTTCTTTTAATGCTGCTGACCTTTCTGGACCTTGGGTTCTTCTTTTCTGTTTCACAGGCGTAAACTTTGGGTCAATATTCAGAGCGTGTACTGCAACTTCTGGGGATATTCCGCACATATCGGCATGAGTCCAAGCGAAGACATCCAGATTTGCTTTCAAAAAAGATATTAAGATATTCTGAATTGACACACTAAGCTGTGATCCCACGTTCAACACCTTATTTGGGTCCCTCGGATCAACAGGTACTGGTACCGTCGTTTCCACCGGTACTACTCTATTCTCCCCTGCACTGGCTTTTCTAGGATCCATCTCTTTTCGTGCTCCGCTGTGCTCGCCAGTGCAGGGTCCGCCCTGTAATTGCTACAAGGCGGGTTCCTTGATGCGGACTGGGGTCGCCGCATCCTTTCCCATTTCTCTTTTCCTTGCCTCTCGCAGCTATGTCAGATAACACTCCCGCCCGGCATTTTGATCCCCTTTTATAACTCCTAATCCATTGTCCGTGGGGAATTTAATGGTGAGGCACCATGGGGCCAGAATAGCTTTGAACGCTGCGAGAGTTGGACGACCAAGGAAAGCATTATGAGCAGAAAATTCGTCAACAATCACAAAAGTTTGCTTGCGGACTACTTTTCTTTCTCTTTCTCCGAGTTCTACAAACAAATCAATGGTTCCTATCGGCTGCTTTGGCTCCCCAGTGAAGCCAGCGATTTTCTGTGACGAGGCTTGCACATCAGCCATAGGGATCTTCATTTGGTCGAATGTTTTCTTGAAGAGGATATTACAGGATGCGCCACAATCAATGAGAACTCTTCTGACAATAGCTGGCCCGATACCAGCTGAGATGACTAAAGGATCTAAGGTAGGAGCTTCGACACCTGTGGAATCCCTGGCTCTGAACACAATATCATCAATGAAAGTTCTCTGTTGTTTCAAGGGCGTAGTGTCTTCCAAAACAAAGACATTTTCTTCAGCTGGTACATATTTCAAAGCTCGGGTGTATCTCTCCATCTCACCCCAGCTTTTGCCTGTTGGGTGAGGTCCTTCCGTAATGACGTTGATAACAGGCCTTCCGGATTCATGCCCCGTAGTCTTCTCACTTGTCTTGGGTTGATGAGTAGGAGCTTGCTGCCTCTGATTAGATGAAGCAAGGTTGCTGCTATTCTTTTCCACAAATTGCTGCAGTTTGTTTCCCCTTATCAACTCTTCAATCAAATTCTTCAATTGGCGGCATTCGTCGGTATCATGACCAGGTTGATTATGAAAACGACAGAACTTCCCGCTTTGTACAGCTTTTTTCCCGGTTCTCAGAACAGGAGGTTTAGGATATTCAACAGAATCTTTAGTGGCAAGGTATATACGCTCCGGCGTATCTGATAGAGGAGTATATTCCGATGGCTTGAAGGAACGAGGCTTCTTCAGATTTTTCTGTTTCTTTCCATCGTTATTTTCCCTTTTCTGTCCTACAGATTCACTCTTGCGTGGAGCAGCAATGTTATCTTCAGCTTTTTCTAACACTGCCTTTACCGGTACAGGACGGTTTTCCAGGCGTATGAACTCATCTGCTTTCTTGTAGAATTTTTCAAGGGAATTTGGTTCCTTCATGTTTAGCTATTTTCCAAATTCGCTCGACTTGTCGATGGCCCTCATCAGATAAGTCAAGATCATCCGTGGTTCTGCATTGTCTACCTCGGCCAGCGCTATATTAAAGCGATTCAAGAAAGATCTAATAGTTTCACCTGGATTCTGTTCTAAACTCGACAGCGACATGATATCCTTGGCTTTTGAAGCATATAGTCTGAACTGCTCCTTGAATTTCCGGGTTAGGTCAGAAAACTGATCTATAGATCGGATTGGAAGCTTGGTGAACCAAAGCAGAGCTACACCTTCAAGATATACAGGAAAATATCGGCACTTTATTTCATCAGAAGCTTTGGCACCTGTCATGTGCCAATCATACTTATACAAGAATTCGTTCGGATCACTTGTCCCCTTGTAAGCTGGAATGGTTGGAGGGACGAACTTCCTCGGAAATTCAGCCTTTAAGATTCTTTCGGTAAACGGGGTTTTACTTGGGGCGAAACCCCATTCTTTCTTGTCTTCATTCCTCTGCATACTCTCTTTCAAGATTTTTCGAACCATTTCAGAAAGATACCTCTCATCATTCCGAGTCTTAGATCCATCAACTTCAGGAAGTGCCTGCTCAAAGGGACTGGCAGCCCTCTCAGGAGCGTTCCTTTCTTCAGCATCATGAACATTGCCAGCAAAGTTCCTTTCATTACCTGTTGGTTGATGGTTTGCCCCAAGCAAATCGTTCAACTTATTCAAAATTAGAGCATTTTGGGCATTCTGAGCCTCCAGTTGTGCATTTTGGGCATTTATCTGCTGGTTCAGCCCCAAAATTACAGCATCCAACTCTGCTTTTGTAACCCCAACAGATGGAGTGGGTTCATTAGGTACTGGAGAAGCGGAGGTTCCCTCTTGAACATTTCCAGATCTAACAGATCTACTCCTTCTCCCTGGAGCCATGATTTCAGATAAACTTCTAGTTTTCAAAGGGATTACTTCAACAAACTTTCGTGGAGCAATGATGACAATTCACCTGAGTACAAATTCTCAGTGAAAGCACCAAAAATGTTAACGCTAAAATTTGAACGCTAACACCCCGGTGTGTATAGTGTAGTTGTGAAAGCACCACCCGATAATTCGGGAACAGAGTATAAGCAGAAAAAAGTACAGAAAAGCGGTAAACAACAACAATTTTATAGTGGTTCGGCTTAAGGAAGAGCCTACGTCCACTTAGAATATCTTTATTGATGATTCGATTACAAATCGATACAATTGCACTTTGATTACAACACACTTCAGACTAGTAGCTCAAACTTCGAAGGAGAACAATCTCTTGAATTCATTTTAGAAGATGCAGATTCTTTCTTGAAGCTCGTTGTAGTGTCCTTGGAGTGCTTGGAGTATTGCTCGAATTGATGAAAAATGGCAGAGTCTCGTTGCCTTGAAGAAACGATCGGCCAAAAGTCCCTTTCATGCTTGTGGTAGGTTGGTATTTATAGGAAAATTTTACCCTTAAGTCGTAACTCGTGACCGAGTTAAGGTAGGTCGTGGCCGACTTATTGAGTTTAGCTCATAGCTTGGTAGAAGTTTGCCCATCTGCTTGAATCCATGTCAAGTCCTAAGTCATGCACGAGTTAACCGGATGCGGCTTCATCTTTTTGCTTAAGTCGTGCACGACTCATCGTAGGTCGTGACCGAGTTAACAGGATGAGGCATAAGTGTTGTGGCAGCGGATTATAGCTTAGCGGCTTTAGGTCATGGACGACTTAAGCTAAGTCGGGAGTCACGGCTTAACTGTGTTAAATAAGGAGCAGCATCTTATTTGCTTGAGTCGCTCACGACACAGGCTAAGTCGTAAGTCACATATAGCTCTAAGTCGTTAGCTCATTTCCTTCTTAAGTTGTGCTTTCTCTTGAACAGTTAAGTCGTCTTGTCCTTGAGTCGTGGGCTTTCTTAAGTCGGTAGGTCGTGCCACCAGTTAAGTCGCTAAGTCGTTATACTTTTTAGGTTATTAAGCCCTCAAACCGTTAAGTCGTTTGACCCCTTAAACCGCTAAGTCGTTAGTCCCTTAAGTCGTCCAACCTCTTGACTCGTTGAGTCGTGTATCTTTTAACTCGTTGAGTCGATAACTCACTGAGTCGCTTTTTCATTAAGTCACTGTTCACCCTGAGTTGGTTGCTTATTGAGTCGTCGATCACAGGAGTTAACATATATCACCTTGAATTTGGACTATAGAGTTTTCTTATGATTTAGAATAGTCTTTCATTAGGATAACAATAATTGTTCTTAGCTAGAATAGTCTTTTATTAAATACAAAGTTCTTCGTTTAATAATAACAATTATCACTAAAGCAATGTATATAAATATAAATACATAAATTTATTACTGAGCTAAGAGTGATTCCAAATGAAGAGAGTTCCATAACATTGTCATATGATAATTATGTCACGAAATAGTTTATAATAGAAGTTAGAGCTCACTAGAAGTCGAGGGACATACTCGGGATTGTTCCATGTAATAAAGGTTGTTTATCAACGTCAGAGAGAGTAGATTAACAGAGTAGGTAATTTAAAAAAATAGCATACCCATTCACTTGGGGACTAACCCGATTGGTTTTGAGGAAATTGATTGGAGAAGTCGGAAAAAAATTACATAATTGATCCCAAGTGCAAATGGGAGATTGATAGAGTTGGGAGTATACACTATGGGCAATTATGTAATTTGTCACATATATCTAACTCGATAACCAATCTTGTTCCAACAAAAGGAATTTTCTTTTTATTATATACTTGACATAATGTGTTATATTAATTAATTAAATTAAAGTATATTTAATAAAAAAAAATCCATAAATGATATGTTTTGTGATCGTGGTTACAAAGTGTTGTTACCGTGAGTAATTTACCACAATGTAAATAAATATACCATTTTAAATATTCCTAGTCAGGATGTATCGAGACTGGATATCGATATATCCATTGAGACTAGAGTATGTAAAGTTCCAAATGTTGGGCAGTGCATTAATTATAGCCGCCGGGGGCACCATGCAGTTACATATTGATAGATATTGGAAAATTATGGAATGACCCACTCGATAGTTTTCAATTGGTTAATATAACTAAGATCAAACCAAAAATATTGATGTGACTAATTTAAGAAGTTCGCTTGGCTTGAGGATACTGTTGATCTTCAATACGAAAGCTCTACTCTAAATATAGCCAAATCATGGCACGACGTCCGTCAAGTGGCTATAGTTTGGTCGAGTGGAAGTATTGGAAATGAAGCACCATTCAAGAGAGGTTCGTCTCCTCAGTTAACTGAGATTAGTATAGCGATCAACTCAAATCAAAGTTTTCAGCAAGAATATATTGGTTAATAATAATTGTTATTATTAAACTAAGAACTTTGTATTTGGACTATAGAGTTGAACATGAATGATAATGGAATTTTGACCGTTACCAAATTCCATAAGTTTAAAGTATTATAGTTTTGACGAAGAGAATTGGTGTAAATATATGTCACAATCGGGTAATGCTTATTAGATTGAATTTGATCAAAATATCACATCACCTACAAAGTGACGTGTGAACGTTAATTTTCAAATGGTTTGATATTAATCACTAACCAAATTTACACGCGATGAGTCACACAACCAAAACGATAAATTCCCTTATAACCAAAATGGTTTGATTAATTTATAATTTTTATAAATAAATTAAATAATATTTATGAAATATTATTTGTAAATTTTATTTGATAAATGAATAGTAAATGTATTTTTAAAATTTATAAATATGTTAATCGATATATATAATACTGATATATATTTTAAATCAAATTTAAAATGCAAAATATTCATTCAGGCCTTAAATGGGTTAAGGCCCATCACAAGGGCTAGTAATTTTGGCAACAACATAGGTTAGGGATGCCTCATTTAGGGTTATATATGCTTGATTTTGGATGGCTTGAATTAAAGGAGAAAGAGTATGAGATTAGATCTGCTTTTCTCTCCTTTCTATCCACTATTCACGCATCCCTAAACCTAATTAGATTAGATCTTTTTGACTACCTCCTCTTTCCTTTTTTGCTAGTCAAATTCATACCCTAGCCTCTCCATCAATACAAACTCAAACCAAGTCCGATTCGAACGTTATTCGATTGCTAAAAGTCAACGATTTAAGGACAGTAATCTACAGAATCGGAAAAGGTTTCAAAGAGAAAAGTTTATATTTTCATGATGTACTTCAAGGCTTTGGGAATACGGTGAGATTTTATTGTTAATAGTTATTAGTATAATGTTTTATCATATATGTAGTTTTTAGTATAATGTTTTATCATATATGTATATGTATATTAAGTTTCTAGTTAATTGACGATTATGATATGCAAGCAATGTCACAAAATTAGTTTGGTATTATGCATATATATATATATATATATATATATATATATATATATATATATATTTATGCTTAATAAAAAAAGTAATTATACATGTCCGGTTAGTGCAGCAATACTAAATAAATTAATTATTATATTTTATTAAATTTATATATATATATATATGATTATGTATTTATCTAATTACATACATATATATATATATATATATATTATAAATAGTTACAATATTATATCATTGTTAAAATTAGTCATATAATGTTTTATAGTAATATTAATTTTCAACAAAAAAATACAAATATTTTGTTATTGTTTAATATTATTTAAATAAATTTAATTTATTGATACAAAATAAAATGGAAAACATGGCCGCCTCTTAGCCCTGATTCTATCGTTTGCTCTTCTCACCGCATCTCTCCCCCTCTTTGTTCCTTTCTAAACCCAAGCTTCATCTTCCACTATTCTCTCCCTGCGCTTCTGTGGAGAAGAAGAAAAATGATGCACAGTTTGGGTCTTGATTTGGGTGAACCCCCTTTGCGAACAAGATCTAGCATCACCTTTAATCGGCCGATTCAAACTGCATAAGCCCCTCCCATGCCATGTGATTTTCCGCTTCTTCTTCCAGCTCTTGGTAACTTGTTGCATTCTATTGGCAGCCCTGGGTTGTCGATAGTAACAATAGATGATTGGTTGGGATAGATATGTGCGATAATACTAAAAAGTATCCAGAAGGTACAATTAACATATTCGCTGAGCATTGCGAGCTAAATGTTGGTACGGTGGGCAATAGTGTTGTGTAAGAAGGAAATGATATGGTTACTGATAAAGTAGGATGTGTTTCATAATCGATTGGTGTTTTTCACAATGATGCTGCGAACAATGGAAACCCAATAAATTCTAATCAACTTGAATCCAAGTTAAAAAAACATCAACCTATAACAAGTCTTCAATTTGGTCTTCACTCTTCTCCAAACTTCCCCGAAATGTAGGTGATTATTTACTAAAAAAAATTGAAATTGTCGAAAATAATGGGGTCGTGATTCCTCTGCAAGATGTTATAAAATCGGGTATTGAATTATAGAAAGATTATTTGTTAGGATTCTTTTTGGACTCCAACCCACCTTATGATCTAGTGCGAGAACGTTGTAGGCAAGTATGGAAGATAAAGGGTAGCTCAAAGTGACTTTAACAACTCAATGTTTTTTTCAAGTTCTCATCTATAGATGAGCGTCGGCGTATTCTAAAATCTTAAACGATATTTATTGAAGGAAAGCCCTTTATCATAAATTCATGGAGGTCATTTGTTGACTAAGCTAGGGAACAAGTTTTCTCTATTTCGATTTAGAAAAAATTCTCTAATGTTCCATCTGTATTGCAACCTATGACAGGTTTGAATGGGTCAGCAAATTTGATTGGTGATTTGAAATGTCTTGATGCTAACACTATAGTTAGGCATAAGCTTGTTTACACTGAAGCTT
Organism: Allium cepa; assembly: GCA_030765085.1. Classification (NCBI taxonomy): domain Eukaryota; kingdom Viridiplantae; phylum Streptophyta; class Magnoliopsida; order Asparagales; family Amaryllidaceae; genus Allium; species Allium cepa. The sequence continues at coordinate 78,869,663 of CM060939.1, read as the reverse complement.
TAATTGAGATCGCGGCAGATCGACCATTACCTACCAAGCTATGTGTAAGAGTAAGGTAGCAGTTGTGAAAGTGAATTATATTTGGAAACTGGATATTTACACTACTCGTTGCTCATTTGGACATACTGTATCTTCTTGCAAATATGGCCCACCAATCTCCCTGCCATTTTATAACGTTCAGCCTTCTCAATCCATAGATGTCGACACTAATACATCCACGGTATTCTTGTGCCAAGCACCTAAGTGCCGGGAAGGCCGAAAGTTAGGGTATAATAAAAGAAAATAGAAATGGGATAAGAAAGAACAGAATATCAAAATATCACATGCAAAATGATAACACATAATACCAAAAATGTAGTACAAAGAGTCACTCCAACATATTTGAAATCAGAGTTACAAAAGCGATTATACTACTATCAGCCTAGACAGTTATAACTACATATCCTCACAATGCTGAATATATACATAATAGTGAATGGAAATGATAAAAGGCAGATAGATAATAGGTGGAAAGCATCTAGCTGGTCTCTATAAGCTTGAAAACATCCAACCCTGAAACCTACATTACTCAACCTACTAGAAAGAGCACACGGGGAGTTTTGGAAAAAGAAACACCACGTGTCTGACATAAGTCTGGTACGAGAAACTCAGAAATGCGTATAAACACATAACTCAACTTTCAAGACCAATTGATTCACTGGACTAGTTTCCCCTCAAAAGATCTAACTCAATTTATATTTACATTAGGTGATATTATAGACAATGTCTAAGGTGTGCACTATCAATATAGATCATAGCTGAAATGGTTACATTGATTATGTTTAACAGCATACTTACGTACAAAGACAAAAACCGCTAAGGGACATCCATATAAATGGATTTTCCCATAGAGACCACCTCAATGAGATCGATTTTCTATGGCAAGGGCCAGAAACTATCTTCGGAGCATCGTACATATCTAGATAAAATATACCATAAGATAACACAACTAGCCAATGCCCTAACACATGAATCGAGCATCAACAACTCCTAATAGCAACATTCCGATAAGCATACTCCAGAAATTTAGAGTTGTTGTACCCCTTAATTGGGTTTTCAAAACCCAGGATTGTGAATTCTACTCTGTCTTTAGTCATTTCCCAATGTCGATGCTACGTTTGGCATCTTCACATGAGTCTTTAAAAAAATTAATCAATTAATGAATCCCACATGGATTCCATTATCTTAATAGATTCCGAAACCACGCACGGTTTCCATTATTCCCCTTCAAATCATTGAACCCATATAATAGTTTTGAAGTGGTAATCGGCAAGGAAAATACTTACCAATCTCGAACTCATCAAAACTAATCGATGAATTTCTAGTCAACTCAATTTCGGTTCTTATAGAAGTAATCGAAAGCTAGAGGTGTTTCATATCAATACTCCTCCCTGGGGGATCTTATTGGTATAAATCCATGAAGCATTTCGTATACTTCCAAAGTTAAGTTTGGTCGAGATCGATAGTCGACTATCGAGTCTCGAGTACTTGCTTATGGGAATCCAGGTTCGTACACTTAACTCGTTTTTTGACATTTCTGCTTAACTATTTCTTGGACCAGAAGGATGCCGATAGGTTAGACTCTATTGCTCCATCTCTATCTAAACATCAGCCTTGACTCTCACAAATAGAAAAGCTTACTCGTATTGTTTTAGTGTTAAGTAAAGTAATTCTAACATTCTATAAACAGTCAAACTAAGGTCATTGCATAGTTATTACTTGTTATTCAAGTATAATCAAGTCACATAAACGACTTTTAATCCCTTTTTATTTAATTTACTTTATTAATTAAAACTGTTCCTTAAAGACTTCCCTTATTGGATGTATAATTGTATTTATAACTTGTAGAAATATCGTTAAAATATTTATTAATAGGTTAAAATGCTCTAACACTATTTAATAGTTAATATATATGTTAATTATTTAGATAGAATGTTATGTAAAGATAGATAATTTTGATAATAGAAAAACAGATTTTATTTTAAAATTCTTTTAAGTTAAGAAATTCATAATTACCGTTATTTCGTTGAATGAAAAGAATTGGTACAACGACCTTTTTCCTTCAATATTTTGTTACTTTGATTTTTTTTCTTTTGCAACTTTCCAAAACATATTCCTTGCTTTTATAAACACTTGTAGAAGTGTATATAATAACCAAACAAGTTATTATTAAAACTGTCATTAAATCACCATTTTCATTATAGTTCAAAGAATTCAAAGTGCCCTTATAGTGACTATCGTTGTACGAACAATTCCATTTTCAATTCAATATCAATTTTAGTGTCATTCATATTTATACACAAATCTGATTCCATATTCAATACACATTACAACAAAACATGTTTCAACATACAAGCATGTTAACATGTCCATATTTAAGCATTCGAATGCACTTATTTTAAACTAAACTTCTCAATGATTTAAAGGTAAATAATTTAGAAATTTATATACTTTTCAAAGTATGTAGTCAAGGTTTAACTTTAGTTAGTGTATAATATTACTAACATATATCAAGCAACAACATCAAGCAACATATCACATATATAATATCATGTATGTCATGTTTTTATGGATTTAGTTAATGAGTGAGATATCTCATCTTTACTTAAATAAAATTCCACTATCTTCCTACCAACATTCAAATAGATCCCACTACACTTCCTCCCTAGAACACACAAGACTAGAATCAAGCATGACAAGAGAGAATGAAAGTTGGAAAGTGGCTCGGCCAAGGCAAAACCCTGCCTTATGCACATGGCCTTGAATGTTTTTTGGAGAATGGCTTCACTTCTTTGGGTTTTAAGGTGATGGGGTGTTGTTATATGGCACGTTAGGATGATGTTAAGAGTTTGGAAAGTGTTTGATTTAGTTGCTCTTTATTTAGAGAAGATGGAGAAGAGAAGAGAGTGATATGAAGTAATTCCTTTCAAGTGAGTTTGTGTGAATGTAAGGAGGCTAAGGATGCTTATTTATAAGCTTTAGGAAGTGAGTAAATGACCCCTCTTACAGTCAAATGGGTCATCAAAGAGTGATGGACAACTATGCTCTTTTAACACCTCACTCCCCTTAAATCGCTCCTTTCAAATCTCCTTGAATCAAGGGTACACTTGTCCTTCTTCTAGAAGCCTTTTTGCTAAGTAATTACCATTAGTTTTAAGTGTTTAAGTACTGATTTATTTCTTCAAATGTCGTCTTACTTATGCACAATTGTTCTAACAACTTACATTGAACAATGTATTGATTTTTTACAAAAAAAATTTGTGTCATGTTTTCAGTATTTTATCGAAGTATATATTTTTGTAAACTTATTCCATAAATTAGTTTTCTAATATTATTTATTGACTAAATTTTTTTTATGAAGGTTATATATTTAAACATCCTCTAAAGTTGAGATATACGAAAATGAAGTCTTCGAATTTTCGGGTCGTTACAATCTTTCCCCTTAGGATATTTCATCCTCGAATCCAAACAAGAATAACATAAGAGAATATAAGAAAGGTGTGTATATATATAATACTGCTCAAACTACATATAACAAAGATAACGATAAGTGGCTCTGCCAAAAGCGGTGAGTACACAGTAAAAGATAAGATATAATAGATCTACTGTCTAAGAAACAACTCCAAATAAGAGGCTCTAATGCTATCATATGTCTCCAAAGTGCAATCTCGAACATCTTCACTCCACTATACCTTGACCAATTTCACAACCTTAGTCCTTAATCTCTTTGTGTCCTGATCAATAATACAAATAGGCTGTCTCATAATGGTCAAGTTGGACTCGACCTCCAAATCCTCCTGTTGCGATGGCTCGATAATCAAAGTAGGATCATGTACATGCTTCTGTAGATGAGATATCTAAAAAACATTTTGTACACACAATAACTTAGTCGGTAATTCAACTCGATAAGCCAAAGTTCCTATCTTCATCAAATTCGAAAAAGGTCCAATAATCATGGGGCTGTGTAACAACCCTAGATTTTTCAAATATTTTAAACTAGATTTATTTCATTTTGAAAATATTTCAAAAATTATTTTATTTCAAGATTCTATTTTTAAAACATTTTAAAAGTGTAGTGGTAATTTCCCAATGTTTATTGTATATTATTTACAATTTTAAATTTGAGTTTCAAATTAATAAATCATTTTCTTATTTATTTTCCATTTTTTCCTAAAAATATTTATTTATTTTCTTTTCTATTTTATTTTAGTTCATTTTTCTATTTTATTTACTTACTTTTATTTGTTTAATTTAAATAAAAGAAATTAGAAATACAAAGAGTCAAAACCTTTTCATTTCCTATGACTTTTCATTTAACCTTATCCTTTTATTTTCTCTTGGCTTTTCATTGAGCTTAGCCATCCATTTCTTTACATAGCCGTATATTTCTTTCTTCATTCACGTGAGAAAAACTTCTCTCTATTTCAGAACTTCGGCCATTCATTTTTTTAAAAATTTTAGTAAGTCATGTCTTCTTCTTTCTCTTACTTTTCTTCTTATTTTTATTGATTTTTTTGCTTGCTTCTACCTAGCCTTGCTTGGCCATAACCCTCTTCATCACCACCGACCACCACTGACCACCACTACCACCATGCACGGCAACAACCACCTTCACATACCTCGTTCAGATCTGGATGTGGCCTCCCTATGATGCAAACACCTCAAATTTGCAAAGGTCCACTAAAAAAACAATGCCTAGACCACAAAATTCCACCATCCCCTCCTATTTCACTTCGGCCACCACCTAGAACCACCACCACCTGATGAAATCACCTCTGGCCTCAATATGATCCATCACCAGACCAAAACTTGACCAAGGCCGAGCCCATGTGTGACCAGGCCAAGCCTAGTTCTTGACCAAACTTCACCTATTTTGCCTTGACCTTTTGTATGCTTCATGTTATAACTTCTACCCCTTCACCTTCTTGTAGCCATGCCATATTGACACATACCTAAGCCCAAAACATCACTATGGCCGAGCACTTGAGTGGTTAAGGCAAGGTCAAGTTATCTTGTTCTTATGGCTTTTTATTTAAAATTGTTTCAATATTGTTTTTGGATTGAAAATATATGTTTACAATGTCTTGTTTTGTTTGTTGTTTACAAGTTCATCATCTTGGCTCTCCACTCACTTGAATCAAAAGTCGGGCTATTGTGATTTCTGAATTTTTGTTTATGTGTCTTGATTTGCTAACTCCAGCGTAAATAGGTGAGTATTCACTCATGATATTTATACTTATATAATTAGTGAATTGATAACAAGTGAATGTGTAGAATATTATATCATGTTATACCTGCCTGTGATATGAATCATATGATGTTGACCATATTTATAAACCTGTCATACCATCTGATACTGCTATATGTTGCTATATTATTTATTTTATTCCGTTCTCACACTTCAAGTTTCCTGTAGAATAGAATCACTATGGGTTGAAATGATACATACCCGAACGGACTTTAGAATAGGAAAAAATCGTTATGGACTGAAATGATAGACCTGAGCGATTTTTATTTATTTTATTTAACTTGGGATTGCGGGTTTGAAATGATAGAACCCAGATTTTCTTTGTAAATTACGGATTGAAATGATATATTATCTGTATCACTTGAATTAGGTTAGAAAATTTTATGCAGACCCGTGGTTATTTTAAAAAGTTTTTAGAAATTTTTAAGTATTTTAAAAATATAAATATAATGATATTTTGATTTAAATTGAACTAAAAATGATTTTTATAAAGTGTTAATGATTTTTCTACAAGTTAAAATGTGAAATATATGAATGGTTAAGTTGAAATTTGAAATATAACTTAAATTTGAAATTTGAGAATTTTGTTTTAAAAATGAAGTTAAAGCAAGCAAATAAAGTGGAAATTAAGTTTATATTTTGAAATGGAAATTAAAACTTAAGTGTCAAGTTAATTTTAAAAAAAATGAAAAGAATAGAAAATTTCATGCTTGAATTTAATAAGTGAATTATTATTAAAAATTTGATATTTATTTGTGAAATTTACTTTATAAAAATCATAAGTTAAAAGGTATTTAAATGATCATTTTAAAGTGGAAAATATGAAATTTTATACGTTAAAATGGTTTAAATTGAAGTTTAATTTTTGCTAAAATTGTATTGAAATTCTGGAAATTGAATTAACAGCACTTCAGAAATGCTATCATTTCTGAAGTTAACTTGAAATCTGAAGTAAAGGATATTACAGCACTTTGTAGGTGCCGTGGTTGATGCAAATGAACTATGGCGAAAAATTTAACTAAGTGATATTACAGCACTTTGTAAGTGTTGTTGTTTCAGAATGAAACTAAAATCTGAAATTTATAAAAGGGCTACAGTAGCACTTCGCTTAAATGAGATTTTTGAATATAATTGAACTACTGCAGCAGTTTTGTAAACGCTGTCTTTGCTGAATTGAAATTAAATCTTTTAATTTGAACCCTGAACTATTACAACAGTTTTGTAAAGCTGTCTTTGCTGAATTGAACTATTTTTCAACTAAAATTGAACTATTACAGCAGTTTTTAAATGCTGTCTTTGCTAAATTGAATTGTTTTCAAATGTATTTTACCGTAGCATTTTCTAAGTGCTGCGAAAGCTGAAATTTCACTGTTTTAATGTATTTAAGTGAATAAATAAACTCTGAAAAGACTAAATTTTTGGGAATTGAATATCTGATTTGTAAGTATAATGACTTCACTTTTAAATAGTTTAAACGGTGTATTTGATTTGAAATATAAACTATTTTGAATGTGATTTGAAATGGTATTTAAAAATGAATGAGGTTTTTGAAAGGATATGATATTTTGATATTTTTGAAATGGATTTGAAATGATATTTGAATTTGAAAAAGATATTTGATTTTTGAAGTATAAAATACTATTTTTGAAATTTATAACCACGGGTTATAATAATGATTGGTTGTTAAAGAGGCCGGGATCGGATATGGGCATACTCTTTGTCGATACCAAAACAACTTTAATAACTGTGTATGCGGCGGAGTTTCCAGAATGAAGTAGGATGGTGGCAACGATCCTATTGTGGTATGAACATGGACCCGACTCCCGTGAGTTGGCTTAAGGTGGCTAAAACAGAAGCGATCTCGGGCCAAAAGGGGTAGCACCTCTGGTTGGACACATTTCTTCGATGCCATTCTATTACTTTGTGATTGTTTGGTGGCCACCCTTTGATTTGAGAGCATGTTCCGAGGTGGGCATAGTGGCTGCTACGTTACTACCAGCCGGCTTGCGTAATTGGTATATCTACTTTGGTATTGCCTTGTGTGCCGTGTCACCTACCATAGCGAGCCTTACTACGAGTTTGATTTATGTCGTACCTATGGAGTATCTTCTCATAGTCACCCGATCAGGAGATATGCAGGTACTGTATAGACTATTGGCACTATTACATGTTAAGGACTATATGGGTAACCCTTTAACTCTATTTTAAAGTAAGTTTATTTTACTATTAGACATTATTATAATACCGAAATATTACTACATAGTAAATAGTTTAACGGATCCTTAGAGGATGGGTGGTTCCAAGCATCCTTTAAGTTACTTGTACATTTACTGTAGTTCACTTGAGTTGGTTTACATTGTATGTATGTCCTGACTTGAGTGTTTTGTGTTTTTGCTTTACGCTCGGGTCATCCTGAGTATTCATAGCTTTGGATTTCTCTTTCTGGAGCTACGAATCGCTGGAGATTCTGCTTATCTAGTTATCTGTCTATTTCAGTTTCAGTTGTTCTATTTCAGGTCTTGTATTAGTGGACTTCTATGTATTTGGGATTTCTATTGTATTTGTTTTAAGACTGGTATTATGTATTTTGTTTTGAGACTTTGTTATAGTAGCTTCATGAACTACTATGGTATTTTAAATTTCCGCTGCGAGTTATTCAGATATTTCTGTGTCTGTGATTCTGTGATTGATTTTATTTGCTCTAAATTTTATTACAATCTGTTATTTTGAATTATTCAAGTCTGACATGTGTGGATTATTGTCGATTTGATTGGTCCAAAATAGTGGGTCGTTACAGTTGGTATCAGAGCTTTGGTTTTAGGCAAACCATAGCCTACGGAGCAAAAACTCATTAGAGGTAGGGTAGAAATACCCTAGAATGAGTGAAATCAACCTCAGAATCATTTTCTTTGTGAGAGAACATATTTTCAAAGTATAAAATGATTTTTCAAAAGATTTTTCAAAGACTATTTTGATATAAAATTTTCTTGTTTTAAAGGAAAAATTTTCTAAACTTCCTTCCTTTGTATCCACCTTGTTAGTATTTTCTTTCTTTAAGATGATTCATTCACGTAAATTTATCTTGTCTTATCTTAATTTATCTTTGTCTTCTCTTTACCTTTGTCCTAAAATTCATTCTTGACTTTTTAGGATGAATTGTGGAAATGCCAGAGGTAGAGGTCGTGGTATTGGCCCAGTTCCTCAACCTGTTGCACCTGTGAGGTTTACTGTTCTATGTAAGGAATTCTCTCAACTTGATGGAACCAAGTTTACTGGTTCAGAGAGCACTATTAAAGCTCAGTAATGGTTACGGAGTTTAGAGAGGATATTTACTGGTCTTGTGATTACTGATGCTCAGAAGCGTCAGTTAGCAGCATGGCAGTTGTAGGAGGCTGCCTTAGATTGGTAGGAGTCTGTTACGGCTAACATTGTCGAGGCTGATATTACTTGGGAGCAGTTAAGGTATCTTCTTATGTTTATTTGAATTCTATTTTTCTACCTCTTTCGTTCCTTTTCTAAGCTTATCTATCATCTTTTCAGGGATGCTTTCGTTGTTAAGTGGATGTCTATGGCTGGGAAATCCCAGCTTTATAGGGAGTTCATGGATCTCAAGCAGGGAAGCATGTCTTTTTCAGAGTATGAGAGGAAGTTCGTTGAACTTTCTAAGTTAGGCCCTAGCCTTGTAGACACTCCTCTCAAGAAAAATGAGAAGTTCATAGCTGGTTCTCATCCTGATTATTATGATCATCTCATTTCTCATGTTCATGGCACTTTTACCCAGCTTATGGATATGGCAATTCGTTATGAGAACCCTACTTCTAAGGGTCCTGCTGTTGTTGGTGCTCCTTCATCTCATTCTTCCTCTGCTAACTCTAAGAGGCAAAAGCTTAATTTCCACCAGCAAAAGAAGAATTGGCTCAAAAATTTGGGTTTGGGGTCTTCATCATCTTCTCTCTCTCAGAGGCAGCCTGTTGACCTTTCTACCATCACTTGCTTCAAATGTGATCAGAAGGGACACTATGCCAATAGTTGCCCTACTTTAGCTGGTGCTTTTGTTCCTCCTCCAGCTTGGTTGATGAGGCGTGATCTTCGTCATATCTGTCCTCAGCCTGGCCATTTCAGAAATGATTGCCCTACCCAACAGAAGGGTAAGCCTTCCGGTATATTTGCTGTCACCTCTGCATCTTCTCCGGCTCCTGCTCCTAGTGCTCCTAGTGATGACTAAGGTACTCTTCAGGGCACCTTTTCTTTATTTCTGCATCATGTTCGTGTTTTATTTGACACTGGGGCTTCCCTTAGTTTCATTTCTGTTGATTTGTGTGATAAGTTCGAGCATTGCCTTTCTCCCGAGTATCCTTTTGTACCTTATGTGTTTCAAATCCCATTGGAGGCCCCACAAACCTTAATAGGATTTGTAAGAAAGTGAAACTTCTCTATTCTGATCATTGCTTTAGTGGTGATTTTTATGTTCTTGGTTTCGATGCTTTTGATTTATTGCTTGGAAGTGATTGGCTTGGTAGGCATGATGCTCATATCTCTTGTAAAGTCCGGTCAATTTATCTTGTTGATGATCAAGGAAATTCCTTGATTATTCAGTGCCGCATGCCTCAGGATTTTGCTGGCAGTTTTATTTATTCTCTGGATTCTTCTCTTGGTGGTCTTCATTCGACCCGTGTGGTTAGATTTTATTCTGATGTATTTGATGAAGTCACTGCTTTACCTCCTAAGCGGGAGATTGATTTCCGTATTGATCTTATTCCTGGAGCTCGACCTGTAGTTCTTCCTCCTAGAAGAATGGCACCCCGCGAGAAAGTTAAGTTGGGAAAGCAAATTGAGGACTTGCTCTCCAAAGGTCTGATCAGACCTAGCCATTCAGAGTGGGTAGCAGCGGTGGTTTTTGTCACTAAGTCCGATGGATCCTTGAGGATGTGTGTTGATTATAGGGAGCTGAACAAGCTCACTATGAAAAATAGATATCCAATGCCCCGTGTCAATGATATGTTTGATCAGCTTTATGGTGCCACTGTTTTCTCTCAGCTTGATCTTGCCACAGGTTTTCACCAGCTCAGGGTTTCTGAGGAAAGTATTCCCAAGATTGCTTTCCGTATTGAGAATGGGTTTTATGAATGGTTAGTCATGCCTTTCGATTTGACTAATGCTCATGCTTTCTTTGTTGATTTGATGAATCGGGTTTTTGTCATGTTCTTAATAAATTTGTTCTAGTCTTTGTTGATGATATCCTTGTCTTTTCTAAGACCAAGAAAGAGCATGAGATGCACTTGAAATCTGTTCTGGAAATTCTTAGTAATCATTAATTGAAGGCCAAATTTTCTAAATGCCATTTCTAGAAGGATGAAGTCCGATTGCTTGGACATATTGTTTCTAGTAATGGAGTTTCTGTTGATCCAGCCAAGATCGCTGCGATCAATGTAAGTCTTTCTTTCTTTCTCTTTTTCCTTCATCATTTAATTATTCTATCTTTTTTGTTGTTCTTATTTCTCCCTATTCGGTTACAGGATTGGGAAACTCCTAAGACTCTATCTGATATTCGTAGTTTTCTGGGCCTTGCCGGTTATTACCGGAGATTCATTGAGAATTTTGCTCGAATTGCTGCACCTCTCACTGCTTTGACTCGTAAGAACGTTAAGTTTATTTGGAGTGATAAGTGTGAAGCTACATTAAACGAGTTAAAGAGCAAGCTAACTTCCGCACCAGTTCTTACCATTCCGAATGGAAGTGAGGGATTGACGGTATACACTGATGCTAGTCGTGAGGGATTGGGTGTTGTTCTCATGTAGGATGGTTGGTCATTGCCTATGCCAGCCGTCAATTGAAAACCCATGAAGCTAATTATGCTGCTCATGATTTAGAGTTGCTTGCTGTTGTCTTTGCTTTGAAGCTCTGGAGGCATCATCTTCTGGGAGCTAAGTTTGAGCTTTTCACCGATCATCGGTCTCTAAGATATATCTTCACCCAGAAGGATTTGAATCAGAGGCAAGTTCGTTGGCTTGAGTTTCTGGCTTCTTACGACCTCGATATTATCTATACTCTCGGTAAAGCTAAGGTTGTGGCTGATGCTCTGAGTCGGAAAAAGGCTTTTTTGTGTCGGCTTGTTGTTTCTTCTTCTCCTCTTCTAGATCGTATCAAGGCTAGGATGAGATGCTTAGATTGATGAAGGAGAGTGTTTGTAGTAGAGTTGGTGGTAGTAGTGGTGGTTATGGAGCTCAGATCGATGATAATGGGATTTTTAGGATTAATAGTAGGATTTGTGTCCCGAATGTTGATGGTTTGAGGTAAGAGCTACTTCGAGAGAATCATCAATCCAGACTTTCTATTCATCCTGGTGTTTCGAAGATGTATCAGGATATGAAGAGGCTTTATTGGTGGAAGGGTATGAAGAAGGATATCTCTATCTTTGTTAGTCGGTGTGCGACTTGTCAGCAAGTCAAGGCCGATCATCTGAAGACCCCTGGTTTATTGCAGCCCTTTGAGATTCCCAATTAGAAGTGGGAACATGTTTTCATGGAATTTATTGATGGATTACCGAGGACTAGGAGGGGTAATGAGAGTATCTAGGTTATTGTGGATAGACTGACCAAGTCCACTTATTTCATTCCGGTCAAGTCTACCCGTTCTGCTTCTAGCTTATCTGAGATCTACATGAGAGAGATTGTTCGTGTTCATGGTGTTCCTCTCAGTATTGTTTGTGATCGTGATCCTATCTTTACCAGTCAGTTTGAGAAAGCTTTTCAGGAATCTTTGGGTACTCATATGAATCTGAGCACTGCTTACCATACATAGACCAACGGTCAGACGAAAAGAGTGAATCGGATTTTCGAAGATCTTTTTCGTGCTTATGTGCTTGATTATGGAGGATCTTGGGAAGATCATCTTCATCTTGTCGAATTCACCTACAATAATAGTTATCAGGTATAATCTAATTTTCTGTTTTAAGCTTATCTTAATCCTTTATCTATCTCATTCCATCTTTGAATCCAGGCCAGTGTTAAAATGTCTCTGTATATTGCTCTTTACGGACGACCTTGTAGATCTCCATCTTGCTGGATTGAATTCGGTAATCGTTTGGTTCTTGGTCCTGATTTGGTTTTGGAGGCTTCTGAGAGAGTTGAGGAGATTAAGAGGAAGTTGAGGGTTGTGCAGGATAGACAGAAGAAGTATGCTGATAGGCCTAGGCGGAGTTTACAGTTTGCTATTGGTGATCAGGTTTACCTTAAGGTCTCTCCCTTAAGGAATGTCATTCGCTTTGGTCATAGAGGGAAGCTTTCTCCTAGGTTCGTTGGTCCTTTCCGCATTGTGGAAAGAGTTGGTTCTTTGATTTATCGTTTGGATTTTCCCGAGAAGATTTCTGGAGTGCATGATGTATTCCATGTCTCTCATCTTCGACGGTATCTTCATGACCCATCTCTTATTGTCCAGCCTTCTGCTATTGATAGTTTGGATATTGAGCCTAATCTGACTGGCGAGAGGAAGCCACTTCGTATTGTCGATAGAGGTACGAAGCAGCTAAGATGGAAATCGATTAGTCTGGTCAAAGTACAGTGGAGTACTGATGTTTGAGATTGTACCTGGGAGACGGAGGAGAGCATTCATGCTTCGAACCCGAAATTGTTTGTTTCAGGTACTATTTGTCTTTCTATTTTGCTTTACTTATTTTCCTTGTTCGTTCTTTTTGAGAACAAAAAGATTTGAGTGAGGGAGAGTATAACAACCCTAGATTTTTGAAATTTTTTTATATTAGATTTATTTCATTTTGAAAATATTTTAAAAATTATTTTATTTCAAGATTTTATTTTTAAAACATTTTAAAAGTGTAGTGGTAATTTTCCAATGTTTATTGTATATTGTTTACAATTTTAAATTTTAGTTAAAAATTAATAAACCATTTTCTTATTTATTTTCTATTTTTTCCTAAAAACATTTACTTACTTTCATTTATATTTTATTTTGTTTTCATTTTTCTATTTTATTTACTTACTTTTATTTGTTTAATTTGAATAAAAGAAATTAGAAGTACAAAGAGTCAAAACCTTTTCATTTTCCTATGACTTTTCATTTAACCTTGTCCTTTCATTTTCTTTTTTCTTTTCATTGAGCTTAGCCGTCCATTTCTTTACATAGTCGTATATTTCCTTCTTCATTCACGTGAGAAAAACTTCTCACCGTTTAAAACTTCGGCCATTTCATTTTTCTGAAAATTTTGGTAAGTCATGTATTCTTCTTTCTCTTACTTTTCTTCTTATTTTTATTGATTTTTTTGCCTTGCTTCTACCTAGCCTTACTCGGCCATAACCCCCTTCATCACCACCGACCACCACCACCACCACCACACACGGTAGCAACCACCTTCACCTACCTTGTTCAGATCTGGTCGTGGCCTCCCTATGATGCAACCACCTCAAATTTGCAAAGCTCCACAAAAAAACAATGCCTAGACCACAAAATTCCACCATCCCCTCCTATTTCACTTCGGCCACCACCTAGAACTGCCACCACCTGATGACATCACCTCTGACCGCAACATGATCAATCACCAGACCAAAACTTGACCAAGGCCGAGCCCATATGTGACCAGGCTGAGCCTAGTTGTTGACCAAACTTCACCTATTTTGCCTTGACCTTTTGTATGCTTCATGTTATAACTCCTACCCCTTCATTTCCTTGTAGTCGTGCCATATTGACACATACTCGAGCCCAAAACATCACTATGGCCGAGCACATGAACCTTTATGGCCGAGCACTTGAGTGGTTAAGGCAAGGTTAAGTTATCTTGTTCTTATGGCTTTTTACTTAAAATTGTTTCAATATTGTTTTTGGATTGAAAATATATGTTTACAATGTCTTGTTTTGTTTGTTGTTTACAAGATCATCACTCATTTGAATCAAAAGTAGGGCTATCGTGATTTCTTGATTTTAGTTTGTGTGTCTTGATTTGCTAACTCCAGCATAAAGAGGTGAGTATTCACTCATGACATTTATACTTATATAATTAGTGAATTGATAACAAGTGAATGTGTAGAATATTATATCATGTTATACCTGACTGTGATATGAATCATATGATGTTAACCCTGTTTATAAACCTGTCATATCATCTGATACTGTTATATGTTGCTATATTATTTATTTTATTCTGTTCTCACACTGCAAGTTCTCTGTAGAATAGAATCACTATGGCTTGAAATGATACATACCCGAACGGACTTTAGAATAGGGAAAAATCGATATGGGCTGAAATGATAGGCCTGAGCGATTTTTATTTATTTTATTCAACTTGGGATTGTGGGTTTGAAATGATAGCACCGGGATTTTCTTTGTAAATTACGGATTGAAATGATATATTATCCGTATCACTTGAATTAGGTTAGAAATTTTTATACAGACCCATGGTTATTTTATAAAGTTTTCTGAAATTTTTAAGTATTTTAAAAATGTAAATATTTTGATATTTTGATTTAAATTGAATTAAAAATGATTTTTATAAATTGTTAATGATTTTTCTACAAGTTAAAATGTGAAACAAATGAATGGTTAAGTTGAAATTTGAAATATAACTTAAATTTGAAAATTGAGAATTTTGTTTCAAAAATGAAGTTAAAGTATGTAAATAAAATGGAAATTAAGTTTTATTTTGAAATGGAAATTAAAACTTAAGTGTTAAGTTTATTTTTAAAAAAATGCAAAGTATAGAAAATTTCATGCTTGAATTTAATAAGTGAATTATTATTAAAAATTTGATATTAATTTGTGAAATTTACTTTATAAAAATCATAAGTTAAAGGGTATTTAAATGATCATTTTAAAGTGGAAAATATGAAATTTTATAAGTTAAAATGGTTTAAATTGAAGTTTAATTGTTGCTGAAATTGTATTGAAATTTTGGAAATTGAATTGGCAGCACTTCAGAAATGCTATCATTTTTGAAGTTAACTTGAAATCTGAAGTAAAGGATGTTACAGCACTTTGTAAGTGCTGTGGTTGCAAAATGAAACTAAAATCTGAATTTTATAAAAGGGCTACAGTAGCACTTGGCTAAAATAAGATTTTTGAATATAATTGAACTACTGTAGCAGTTTTGTAAACGCTATCTTTGTTGAATTGAAATTAAATCTTTTAATTTAAACTCTGAACTATTACAACGGTTTTGTAAATGCTGCCTTTGCTAAATTGAACTATTTTTCAACTAAAACTGAACTATTACAATAATTTTTAAATGCTGTCTTTGCGGAATTGAATTGTTTTCAAATGCAACTTACCGTAGCATTTTCTAAGTGCTGCGAAAGCTGAAATTTCACCGTTTTAATGTATTTAAGTGAATAAATGAACTCTGAAAAGATTAACTTTCTGGGAATTGAATATTTGATTTGTAAGTATAATGACTTCACTTTTAAATAGTTTAAATGGAGTATTTGATTTGAAATATAAACTATTTTGAATGATATTTGAAATGGTTTTTAAAAATGAATAAGGTTTTTGAAAGGATTTTGATATTTTTGAAATGGAATTTGTTATCCCGCCTTTTAGCAAGGCCGTGACACCAAGAACTTAACTAGAAACCAAGGATGGTTCGTCCTGGAGATCGTTAACGCATAGGTCTACTATGGATATCGGTAAAAAAATTCGAGTCCAGATCGAGCTACAATTGATATGACATGACAAGAAAAGCTAATAAAGCCAACATTCCGAATTTCAAGTCAATCGGAGGTCGTATGCTCAAGATATTGATCGATCACGGTTGAGAAATCCAAACTTGCATCGATCATAACTCAAGATCTACAAGTCCAAATGCCACCAAATTTTCACAGTAGCTTACTGGCAACCTAAGTGATGCAGGCCAACATCATGAGACCTTAGGTTGCTTAAGCGAGCTACGAACTAACCATGATCACGAGTTAAGTATAATTCATGTGCGACTTAACAAAAGGAAGAATGGACGAGTTAAGGAAAAGGAGCTACGACTTAACAAAGCTAAAGGGACAGGGTTACGACTCAACGGGAGTTTGAGGTGTTTGAGTTTGATGAGTCGCTTCCGAGCTAACTGGATATCAGAAGAAGACTGTTGCCGAGCTAACAAGTCACGACCTAAGAGAGAAGTATTGAATCGTCACCGACCTAACAGAAGCATGTTGGGTCGTCTCCGACCTAAGGGATTACAAGAGGAAGACACGCGAGTTAGTAGAGGAGGATTAAGTCGTTTCCGACTTAATGGATCACGGGATAACAAGTCTCGAGTTAACAACAGTTCAAGCCGCATAAAGGAAACAGATTTGAGTCGCATACGAGTTAATGACGAAGGCTTGAGTCGTTGGCGACTTAACCAAGCTCAGGAGAAGATGTTCCGACCTAGTGATATTTTCATAAGTCGTCTACGACTTAACTTGAAGCAAAGGAAAGCCCAGCTAGTGAAGGTCATGAGTCGGGACCGACTTAAGGAATCAAGTGTGGAAGAGCTGAGTCGGGACCGAGTCAATTGTAGACCAAAAGGACCGTTGCGCCTAGCTAACGAGCTACGACCTAAGATAAGTCGGCAAGGAGATAAGCAGTGTATCCTTGAGTCGTAGGTCGACATGAAGATGAGTCGGTGGTGCAGTGTTGTAATATGTTGAGTCGGTAATAACTTGAGTCGGTCAAGTATGTAATATGTTGAGTCGGTAATTACTTGAGTCGGTCAAGTATGTAATATGTTGAGTCGCTGTATACTGTGTTGTGATGAGTCGGTCGTGTTAAGTCGGCCAGGGTTTGAGTCGTTTATTCTGTTCTGTTGTGAAGGAGTTGAGCTGCCTTGTGTTGAGTCGGTCACGACCTAAGTAAGGTCGTAAGTCGGTGCCGACCTAAGAGGTAGGTGATGTTGTGTTGAGTTGTAATTCCTATAAATAGCGTGTGTGTTGTAATTTTTTTAGTAGTTGAATATTGAATAAAATTTCCTTTTGTTAGCTTTGTGCTTTCATATCAATTGGTAGTTGAGTGTGATCTCCTATCTCCTCTTTCGGATAATCGAGTGCGCTCGATTCAACGATTGCAGAAGCCGATTCACGGAATCTAGTGCGCTAGATCAACGTGCGAAGAATCGTAGATCTCGGAACACGGTATAGTGCGCTATCAACGTGTTTGAGATAGCTAGAGTTCGGTATCTTTGGATCAACGAACTTGGGCATTTTGGTATCTTCAACTCACCGATTGCTACATTCATCGATTGAAGTTTATTTTCGAATTATCCGCTGCGTCATTATTGGTATCAGAGCCATACTTAGCCAATCATAGCTAAGTTTGATTCTTGGAGCCAAGTTTTTTTGAAGTTTTTGAAGTTTTTGAAGTTTGAAGTTGTTCATCGAGTTCATATAGAAGTTGCATCAAGTTGAAGAGTTTGATCCATTCTATTTTGGATCAAAGGGAGCAAAGGTGTTTGAATTTCGACTTGTTGAAGTTGCGCGCCAAATTTTGAAGGGTTTTGAAGTTAAGGCCGAACTTTGTGAAGTGTACATCCATTGCCGATCTAAGGGTGAGCCGAGATAGTGTTGTAGCCGAGTTAACTTGTGGCCGAGATAAGTTGGTGCTAAGTCGTGAAGTGGTTGCCGAGTCAAGTTAAGCCGACCTTACTTGAGCCGAGATACCTTTTGCCGAGCTAGGCATTGCCGAGACATAGGAGCCGAGTCATTGTTGAGCCGTAACTTGAAGTCTTGTGGAGATTTGAAGTTTTGTGTTGTTTGAATTATGCCTCCAAGAAGAGTTAGCATCGAGGAGAGGTTCGATGAAAGTTTGGGTAGATTGGAGAAATTGATGATGGATTTGAATACAAGTCAAAGCAGAAGGTCGCCAATCTCGGACCATGGAGGAAACCGAGTTTCGCCATTGGTTACGGAAGCGAGAAGAGTGTCGCCACAATCTAATCGCGATAGAAGAGAATCTACAGTTTCGATGAGGAGAGATTACCACGAATACGGAAATAAAGAAAGAAAAACTCATCAAGGTTACAGGCATGAACCATCTTGTGATTATGAAAGATATCAAGTAGAAGAAAGAAGAAGTAGAGGGGATGTGCAAGGTCATAGAAGAGTCAATGTTCAGAATCGACATCGAAGCTCATCTAATTTTGAAGAAGATAGTTTTGATGATAGCATTCACTTTCGATATCCGGATCAAAGGCAAAGTCGATATAGAAATGTTGAAGAGAATGGCCATCCACGGAAATCAAGGATGGGCTCAGAAATTCCAGAATTCCGAGGTGGTCTACAAGCAGAGGAATTCCTTGATTGGTTGTCAAAGGTTGAGAGGATCTTTGAACTCAAAGATATTCCTGAAGATCGTCAAGTTAAGTTAGTTGTTGCAAGCCTGAGAGGTAGAGCTATGGAATGGTGGCAACAAACTAAATCAAGCAGAGAGAGGATGAAGAAATCTAAAGTTGTCAAATGGGATAAGATGAAAAGGATGATGAAAGCAAATTTCTTACCTTACAAGTATCAAGCTCGTATTGATCAACAGTTGCAGAAGAGGAATCAAGGGAGTCAAGGAAAAGGTATGGTTATAAGACCCAGCAACCAGTTTGATGGCGTTCCTTACAGTAGAGAAGTTTCCAAGAGAATAAACGAACCAGTTGCACACAGAATCATTACGACGAATGTTGATGACCAAGTTAAGCGCTATCATTATCAGGAGTCTAACCATCGAAGTTTTGAAGGTACAAAGTCCCAGAAGAAACCCTTTGTTATAGAAGAATGTGAAAGTAAGGAAGTGGATGATCCTACTGACAGTGAGACGGAAGAAGAAGAGGAACCGACTAGTCCAATATCATTCAGCGAGAGTGTTGAAGAATCGGAAGGTAGTGCTGAAACATTGGTTATGCATGAGGCAAGAGAAGAACTTCAATTTCCAGAGGAAGTTAAACCAATGTTGGAAGAGCTAGAAGAGGTTGGTCCTATAGAATCATTCGCAGCCTTACCACTAAAGTTTGATAATGAAGATGAAGAGCTCGAGTTAGAGAACGAGAAATGTAATTTGTTGAGGAGGATTAACGAAGTTAATTCTTATCAAGCACCACAATTTGATAACGATGAAGAATCTTTGTCAAGTAATGAGGAGAGTAATCTGTTGAGGAGGACTGATGAATTTGACTTTTATCAACCGCTGAAATTTGATGATAACGAAGAGATTGAGTCAAAGTATGTGGATGTAGAAGTTGATTACTCGTCATTGCCAAAGTTTGATATCGATAGTATGGAAGAAGAAATTGTGTTCGGAGTTGAGGGAATTCATTTGTTAATGGAGGATTTTTGTTTGATACCTGAGCTTATGGATGAGAACCAGCCAAGTATTAATTCCGTGGTTTTCAAAGAGCCTGGGCAAAGTGAAAGTGAAATGGAAGAAAAGGCAGAATCAGATTGTTTATTCGTCGATGAAATGGAAGATGATGAGGAGTTGTCAATGTTGATTGATTCCGGAAAAGGTTTTGATGTTGAGAACCCTGAGGAGGATGAAGTATGTGAAGATGAAAAGCTTGAGGAACTACCTGAAGAAACTAACTTTGTATGTTTGGAAGAGTATGTGGAAATGAGGAATGGAGTGTTTGAATTGACCAAGCAAGAAGCGAGTGAAGATTTTGATGTTTTCGAGGAAGCTGGATCAGAATTCGCTGAGTCTGAAGTCGAATATTCTGAGGCATTATCCGAAGAGTTACCATTACTCCAGGACATTCAACCTCAAACCAAACTCGTACCAGAGGCTATTTTACTACCAGGATCGTATGACCTTGTGAGTCTGAAAGAACAAGAAGAGTTGATACGACAGGAGAAAGAGAATGATTGCCAGTTGAAGTTGTCAGATGTTGTCCACACTGCAAACATGGCCAATGTCAATTGCTTGGAACCATTTTATGAAATCAAATATGTTGAAGGAGAATCGAGTGGGAATTCATTTCAGTCATGGAAGATTGATACAACACGTCAAGGGAAGATTTTAGATGATAGCATCTCTAAACGAGATAAGGAAAGGCAAGAATCTGAGCATGAATCATCACACTTCTTAGGACAGGATTTCCTAAGTCATTCTATGATTTTGAATTTCCTTATATCGTCTCACATTTTGGATGAGTTTTGGTTCTATATCACGTCTTCATATTGGCAGAAGCAATATGATATACGACACTATTTTTATGAAGTCCTGTGCTACATGAAGTGGATCTGGCATCTAGTGCTTAGTTTATCCCACACTTTTTCATACGTCATCTCCCTCAGATCACTTCCTTATGCCGCCTGTCTGATGCCACGTCTATTTTATTCCAGACATTCTTTATTTTGAACCATATCGTCAAAGGGTCAAGACAAGATTAATCTCAAGAGTGGGTATCACCAGTGTCACATCAAACCAGATAATGAATGGAAGACAGCGTCTCGAAGAAGAAAGTTTGTAAATTCGAGGACGAATTTCTTCCAACCAGGGGAAGATGATGCAGGCCAACATCATGAGACCTTAGGTTGCTTAAGCGAGCTACGAACTAACCATGATCACGAGTTAAGTATAATTCATGTGCGACTTAACAAAAGGAAGAATGGACGAGTTAAGGAAAAGGAGCTACGACTTAACAAAGCTAAAGGGACAGGGTTACGACTCAACGGGAGTTTGAGGTGTTTGAGTTTGATGAGTCGCTTCCGAGCTAACTGGATATCAGAAGAAGACTGTTGCCGAGCTAACAAGTCACGACCTAAGAGAGAAGTATTGAATCGTCACCGACCTAACAGAAGCATGTTGGGTCGTCTCCGACCTAAGGGATTACAAGAGGAAGACACGCGAGTTAGTAGAGGAGGATTAAGTCGTTTCCGACTTAATGGATCACGGGATAACAAGTCTCGAGTTAACAACAGTTCAAGCCGCATAAAGGAAACAGATTTGAGTCGCATACGAGTTAATGACGAAGGCTTGAGTCGTTGGCGACTTAACCAAGCTCAGGAGAAGATGTTCCGACCTAGTGATATTTTCATAAGTCGTCTACGACTTAACTTGAAGCAAAGGAAAGCCCAGCTAGTGAAGGTCATGAGTCGGGACCGACTTAAGGAATCAAGTGTGGAAGAGCTGAGTCGGGACCGAGTCAATTGTAGACCAAAAGGAACGTTGCGCCTAGCTAACGAGCTACGACCTAAGATAAGTCGGCAAGGAGATAAGCAGTGTATCCTTGAGTCGTAGGTCGACATGAAGATGAGTCGGTGGTGCAGTGTTGTAATATGTTGAGTCGGTAATAACTTGAGTCGGTCAAGTATGTAATATGTTGAGTCGCTGTATACTGTGTTGTGATGAGTCGGTCGTGTTAAGTCGGCCAGGGTTTGAGTCGTTTATTCTGTTCTGTTGTGAAGGAGTTGAGCTGCCTTGTGTTGAGTCGGTCACGACCTAAGTAAGGTCGTAAGTCGGTGCCGACCTAAGAGGTAGGTGATGTTGTGTTGAGTTGTAATTCCTATAAATAGCGTGTGTGTTGTAATTTTTTTAGTAGTTGAATATTGAATAAAATTTCCTTTTGTTAGCTTTGTGCTTTCATATCAATTGGTAGTTGAGTGTGATCTCCTATCTCCTCTTTCGGATAATCGAGTGCGCTCGATTCAACGATTGCAGAAGCCGATTCACGGAATCTAGTGCGCTAGATCAACGTGCGAAGAATCGTAGATCTCGGAACACGGTATAGTGCGCTATCAACGTGTTTGAGATAGCTAGAGTTCGGTATCTTTGGATCAACGAACTTGGGCATTTTGGTATCTTCAACTCACCGATTGCTACATTCATCGATTGAAGTTTATTTTCGAATTATCCGCTGCGTCACTAAGGAATGTCCATGCCAAATTTCAGCTCGATTGGATCAATTCTTGATCGATATGAAATTCGTTCGTATCGATCACGGACCGAAAAACTCCAACTTGCATCCATCATAACTCGAGATCTACAAGTCCAAATACTATGAAATATTCACAGTAGCTTACTGGCAACCTAAGGAATGTTCATGCCTAATTTCAGCTCAATTGGATCAATTCTTGATCGATACGAAATTCATACGTAATCGATCACGGTCCGAAAAACTCCAACTTGCATCGATCATATCTCACAATCCACAAGTCCAAATGCAATGAAATTTTCACAGAAGCTTGCATGCGACCTAAGGAAGGTTCACGCCAAATTTCAGCTTGATTGGATCAAATCTTGATGGATACGAAATTTGTTCGTATCCATCACGGAGTGGGCCGAAACTTTGTGCGATCATCGTGTGGGCCCCCCCACGTGCCAGAAAAAGTCTCCCGAGATTTGAGCGAAATATCGGCCTCCTACGCCTATAAATAGCACCCCGGAGCCTACAAAAAAGGGATCTTTTTGCTCTCTTACGTCCAGACTCTGTCGGGTCCAATTTTGTACTCCATCGTTACTATTGTACATGAATTTCAACATTATAATCCGCTGTAATCTGTTGTAGTCAGTTGTAATCGGCAAGTGAAAATCAATAAAATCATCAAACTTCATAGTGGACGTAGGCAATACGCCGAACCACTCTAAAACTCTGTGTTTCTATGCATTTTCTTATATGATTATTGGTGTGTTTGTTAGAGCTGCTTCATTTTACATTTTTTCTCTTCATTTTTTCTCTTCAAACACATCCGAAGAGTGTCGTGCCCAATTTTGGTACAAACACTTTGGTGCTTTCACTGAGAAAAACCCAGTTTTTCTCCCATTCGTTGGATCTACTTTCGATATCGGATTGCATAAATCAAAGGAGAAGATCCAGATCTATTGTTCAGTGGTTCCTTCTATTCTATTCAGATTGCTCCAGATCTAAGAGGAACCATATTCATCATGAAATCCGTACCCATATTTTCGAATCCAGAAAAAATGCTGTTTTTCATATCCATACTGTAACGACCCGTAAAATTTCGATAATTAAAAATGTTAATTTAATATTATTTATGAATTGAATGAAATCCTAAATCAATTGAAATAATATGTAGTCAACGGTAATTGAATGAATTTGTATTGTATAGGTAATTGTGACACTTGTTTGTAAATAATAAACTTATAAGTGTAATTAAAAGTTAACGGTGATAATTATTTAAGCTACCTATTCATTTAGTTAGTCGAATTGAATTTGCGAACCAATTGCAATTGAAATGAAAGTTTATATATTAGTTGAGTGCATTATCTCTAACTGTAGTTAAATAATAATGTGGAATTCATTTGATGTAATAAAGTAATGACTGATAATGAAATTTTATCTAAAAATCCAATATTGAAATCCGTCAAATATTGAACAATTAAATTGTTTAAATTTAATATTTGGAATTTATTGAATAATTGAATAATGGGAATTGAATAACTGTTTTAATGGAAATGGTTGTTCTATAATTTGAATTTGTTAAATTATATAAGTTCATTTTTGAATATTTCAAAAGATAGTGATTTAAGAATAATCAAATTTGTTTAAATTTAATATTACAAATGTTTGAATAATTAAATTCCGAATTTGATATGATTAATTTGATATTGAAATTTAATATATGAAAATAGAGTGAATAACTGAAATTCGATTTAATATGATTCAAATTGGTTTCCAAAGTGAATATAAGTTATATTTGGATTATAATAGAGTTAATAAGATTTTAAAATTGGAATTTTATGCAATTCTGTAAATTTTGAAAAGCCGTCGATTTAATCGACGAGTTAAAATAGCCTTCCGGAGCACAGTCTCGAAATTCGTCGAAACCAATTCCATTAGATCCGTAATAGTTTATTATTATCGGGTTTCAATTTCCATAGCAATCGGAGTCGCCGTTTGACCGTGGCAGCTCAAAACGCTTAGAAATTAATTTAATCGATTTAATATAAAATTGATCGTTTATTTCCGTAACTCGCACATACGATCGAATTAGGGCTTGAAACCTTTTCCATTGCGACCGGAATAGGGGTATAACAATATAAACGCCTAGCGGCACGTCTTGATAGCAGTTTGAAATAAATATCTAGATATTTGAATTTAAAATAATAATAAATAATATATTGACTTGATTGTACCCATCACATCTGTCTCTTTTCTTTCTTTTCTCAGCCATCCTAACCTATCACTGTACCACTTTCTTTTTAAATACGCTTCCTTCTATTCATAACAGCCGAGCACAGAGGGAAATGATAATGAAGCTTGGAGAACAAAAATTATATCTCACAAACTATTAATCTAAAAATCCTCAAACCAATTCCTAAATTCATGTTTCTTCCTTCTCTTCGATTTGGTGTATTATTTGGGATGGGCGGCATCGATTATCACTGCTGTTGATCACGTGTGGTACCTAGTCGGGTAGCTAGGGTTTGGTCTTGCAAGGTTTTGGGCCATCAAATCAAGAAATGAAGGTGTGCTTTGGATTTAGCATGGCGAGGCGCACCTGGGGGAGGAGATTTGTGGCGTGCGATCAATGATGGGGGAGGGCGATGTTCGTACGGGCGAGGATAGCTCCAGGGCGCGTTTTTCTAGGGTGTTCGAGAGGTGAATCCAAGGTGGCGAGCAAGTATGGTTTGTCGAGGGAGGTCGATCGGCGAAGACGGAACTCGATTTCATCGAGGAATGCCCCGTATCGGTTTGAGCTTGCACGGCAGGGGTTAGGTTTCTTCGTGCATGGGCATGAGGAGTTGGACAGTGGGGGAAAGAAGATTGGAGGGTAATTGTGTAATTTGAATTTAAGCTATTCGATTTTAAATTAAATTGTTGACATCTTATAAAATGCATAACTTTTGCACACGAGGTCCGATTGGAACGAAACTTTTTGCATTCGATCGGGATGGCGAGAGCTTCGAAATGAAACTGGTTTGGACGAATTAGGAGACAGTTGAAATTTGGGCCAAAATCGGGAGTCGTCCGGTTTAGCTCCAAACCGGAACGTCTCGGTGACAACATGATATCAAGGTGAGTGTTTTATAACGCTCACAACGTACTGAATATCTTTATGCTAGTTAAATTTGACATTATGAAGTGTTATGATTTTATTTGTCGTTGTTTGATGAAAATTTAATTGTCATATAGATTGTCATTTGAATTCCCCATTGAAAATTAAATGGACAGTCAAATTGAAATTAAAATTGAATTGCGATTAAATTACCTGATATTGATAACTATGAAATTGCCGTAAATTGTATTGTCTATTGGATGATGTATATCGATGGATGCTATTGGTTGATATTTAAATGTTCGGATGTTTATTTGCTTATATATCCTGTTTTGCATACATATGACACTGTGATTGGTTTAAGTGATATATATCCATCCCTGACATTTAATTGAAATAAATAATCACTTGGCCATAAGGTAGAAAATTATATACGGACACCGGATTGGCTAAATTAATAATTTTTAAAATCGTCGATTTGAAATTTATTTAAATGTTTTGATTTAAAATTTATAAATAGAAGTCAAATTATAGAAATCGAATTTATCGAAAAATTGAGTTTGGATTGTTAAAATAAATTTTGGTTAAAGGAAATTGTTAAATAATTTAAGTTGAGACTTTGAGATTAAAAATTTGGATAGGATTGAATTTCAAAAATTTATTTGTTTTAAAGATTGAACATTATTTCGAGCTTTGAGTATTATTAAGTAAAAGTGATATAAAAATAATATTTTGAAATGAAGCTTGGAATTGAATCATATTTGAATTTGGATTTAAATTTGAATATTGAAGGATAATTTTTTTAAGTGTTATAAATTGATATTTTGGAAAATCAAGCTCCAAATCGATATAAATTGAAATTGAATTAATTGAAGGTGAATGTAGAATTGAATTGGTTTGAAGTCAAAGTTGACATTGATTTGAATTGAAATCGAAATTGAATTTACTAGAATGGAATTTGAAATTGATTTGAATTAGGAAATTATAATTGAAATGGATTGGTTTGGAAGCTGTTTCATTTTGTTTTCCAAATTACTCTGTTATATAAACCACCTTTAAGTACTTAAACTATTTTAACCTATATTAACTATATTAAATTATTTTTAACCCATCTTAAACCATGTTAACTTATTTTAATCTATTTTAAATCTACTTAACCCAATTTAAATTATTTTAGACTAATTTATCTATTTGAAATCCATTTAAAGATTTTAAGTATTTTTAACTATTTTAATTACTTAAAACTACTTTTAAACTACTTAAAACTATTTTCTAAAATTTCAAGCTGGTTAATAAGGTGGAATGTTTATGTTTAAATCTTGAATTTAAATACGAATTGGGTTAAATGAAGTTGCAACTTAAATTGAAATTTGAAATGAATTTGAAATCGAAATGAGATATCGAGGCGAAAAATGATTTTTGAAATGAAATCTTACATTGTGAATAGATATGATGATGTTTGAAATGGATTTGAATTTTTGAAGCGAATATGATATTTTGATATCAATTATAAATCGATTTAAAATGTAAAAGATCCATCGGTGTAATAATACGTAGTTATTAAAGAGACCGGGATCGAATATGGACATACTCTCTGTCGATACCGAAAACCACTTTAATAACTATCATACGTGGAGTGTTGATCCAGAATGAAGTGGATGGTTTGGTGAACGCGTTGACTGAAGAAAGAGAACGATATTGGACGACCTCTCACATGACTAAAACAGGAGCCGCGCCGGGCCATTGAGATTCGCCACCTCTAGTGGACAAACTTCTTTGATACCATATCTATTACCTTTTGTGATTCGATTTGGGTGCACCCCTCGATTTGGGAGTGTTGTTTCGCGGTGTTGAGGTAGATGCTGGCTATGCTCAACATCAGTCCGGATCATGCAACTACTAGTATCCTAGTTGGTATCGCCTCATGTACCTTGTCATACTGACTATCCTATTCGTGACCACTACGTTTTGTTTTATGTTATACCTATGGGGTACCCTCTGATAACCACTAGTTTACGGTGGGGTTTACGGTGCCGTATAGACTATGGCATTATAAAAATGTGTTAAGGGGAATTATGGTAATGACTTAATGCAATTTTAATACTTTTACTTTACTGTAGACATATTATAATAGCGTATTGTACTACATAGTAGATAGTTTAACGGATCCTTGAGAGATGGAAAATCCCGTAACATCTCTTGAGTTACTGCACGCACGTTGACACTGGATATGAGATGTCAAACCCCGTAAACATCTCTGACGCCGTTACACTCATATTTATTTACGATTGATTTAACTTACATTAGGATATTTTAGTCCTGACTCGAGTGTTTTGTCTTTTCATTACGCTCGGGTCAGACCTGAGTTTTTCAGCTTATTGAAGATCTATTCTGGAGGACGAAGACGAAGATTTGATATACTATTACTCTTATTATCTTTGCATCATGTTGTCTGCTGCATTATTTTATTTGTTATGTTGTATATGTATAACTCTGATAAATGTTGTATAAATAATGATCAAAGTATTGTAAACAGCTTCATGAACTGTTTATTTGACTATTATATTTTATCGTTCCGCTGCAAGATTCTGTGTTGCTTCATTTTCTTTATTTCCCTTTCTTTTCTTTTCTTATTTACCCCAATAACCATCTGCCCTTTTGAATGATTTGGAATTGGCATGTGTATTGGATTGTCGGTTATAAAGTGTCCAAAAAGGCGGGTTGTTACAGTTGGTATCAGAGCTTTGGTTTAGCGATAACCTTAGCTTTATGGGGTCTGACTCTTTATAAATAGGGTAGTAATACCCTATGATGAGTCGCTGAGTGTATATATATGAGAGAGCGTATTTGTTAGTGATATAAAATGTTTTATATTATGTCGGTTGATTTGTTGAGTGGCTTATGGATTCCGGTCAATACGAGTAATTAACGTCATTGATAGGGATCTCTAAACACTCGAATAGAACAATTCGACATAGTATTGTTTTGAAATTGGGTAAATGAAAAATTTTTGCCCTAATTATATTTTATATATAAAGAATTTATTTTCAAAAATTATTGTGATCTATCTAGCTTATTTGGTTGTTGGAAACGATAATATTGATTGTTATCATTAATTGGATATTGTGTTTTAATAAATAAGGTTTATTGAAAAATAAACAATAATAAAACACTAGTGGAATGTTTTAAGAAAGAAAATCTTATAAGAATATTTTATAAAGGTGACTTATAAATTAAAATAGATTTAAATTGAGAAATATTGGATTTAAGACCCGGGATTTTGAAAATGGTTCTCAAAGCTTTGAAGAAATATATAGTAATATTAGTTGGAAAATGTTTATGGAAATATTTTGAAAGGATTTTTAAGAAGGAATGAATTAAGTACTCCTCTCTGCTGTCGCTGGAAAATAATTTTGGTGATGACTGCGCAGCATCATCGACATTCATTTTCGAGTCTCAAAGTGGGGGAGACTTCTAAGAAGCTTTGCTTTTCTTCAAAATTATTTTGGGTAAATGGATTTTGGTTTAAACTCCAAAGGTATGATTTGATATATTAAAGATATAAGCATATATGTTTATTTCAAATGATTTGAAAAGAACTGGGCATTTAAATTTCTAAGTTATGTTAATTAGTAATTTTCAAATTATTTGAATGAAATGTGAATAACCAAAATTTATAAAATAAGAGGATTAAGATATCTAAGCTTATGTTTTAGGAAAACTTTAGAGTTGTAATGTACCTTTAAAGTTGAAAGGTAAAGAGGATTCAAATAAATCAAATTTGTGAACATTCTAATTATGTAAAATGAAATTCTATAAATTTGTATAATACCAAATTTGCATTCTGATAACATATAATATGACTTACCAAATATTAAGAAGTTGAAATGATGTTTTGGATATGTAATGATATATTTTACAACTAAACAGAACTTGAAAATAATTGAAGTATACAAGTAAGGAAAACACAAAAGGAATTAAAATGTATATAAATGGAAATTTGTGATAAAAATGTTATATACTTAAATATAGAATGAAATGATGAATGGATAAATGGAACAAGTAAGTGAACTTAAGAAAGAAGATAAATGAATCGTATTATATTTTTGTAAATTGGTTATAGAAAATAAACATAAATTGCAAAGAGATTGTAAAAAAAAATTGAATTTGTAACCTTTAAGATAACTGTAAACTAAGAAAAGTCATTTATGAGAGGTTAGACTTTTATAGGATGATTAATAAACTAAAGTGTTGGTTAATAAAATGTTCCACAAATAAATTAGTTATTAACTAAAATTATGAAATTGAAGTAAATGAAAACAAAAAAATTTGGTATAGCTATGAATCGATTGGAAAATGAAATTGGATTTAATTAAATTATATAGAATGTTTAAAATGAACTTGAGTAAGAAAATTCTATGATATGATGTTTAAGAAAAGATAATGTTAAAGAATATGCTATGTAAAGAAATGAATATACTAACTGAATAATGCATTGTGAAGAATTAATTGTAAATAAAGAGTAAAAGTCAATAAAATAATTTAGTATAGATAAATTGGATAGAAACCCATTGGAAGGTGATACGTGAGTTGTACGTATATTATTTTGTTCGCATAACGATTTGATCGAAAATTCGAGCACAAAATTTCGAGATGATTTATATCGATCCAAGATAGGATTTTTCACTCGATTCTCGACGGCGAACCATGGATATGGATTTTTGATTTGATTCTAGAATTCTCTATCATAGTATATGGCTCTGCAAGGAGAGTAACAGTTTCCAATCAAGGGACCAAACATTTGTCCGCACTAGAGAGTCGTGTGAACGATACTAGTTGGAAGTGAAATTGTGTGATCGAATAAGCGATTAGATTTGATATTGCTCACGGATGATATATGTACGGCTTACGGACTTAATTAAAGTTAATATTTGAAATTTAAGATGCCAAATATAAAATGATTCTTTTAAATTTTATAATTAGATATCATTGGTAAATGAGATGCAGGTATTTAAAATCAAGAAAAAATTGGATTGCCCGACAAAAGGTACATGTTTATTTTGTCATTGAATTTGGTGATATTTGATGAGCCACTTGGCTTTTGATTTTCTTTTGTTGGTTTGGGGCCCGTAGGGGCATTTTGTCGCTGTACCGATCGAGCCGCGCAAAGGAGACTCTGCCGAAATTTTTCGTAAATCCGGGTGTTTGAAAAATTTTCAAGTTTAAAAATTTTATAACTTGTTTTGATAACTAACTCGTAAACTCATAGGCTAATCAGAATAGCGTAGTGGAAGTGTGGTAACGATTTTATAAATGAAATTTCATTATTTTATAAGTTGATAATTTTGAATAAAATATATCAAATGTTGAATTCTTTACTTATTTTCTTTTCCCTTCTTTTTCCTTTTCGAGGACGAAAAGTTTTGAGTGGGGGAGAGTGTAACGACCCGTAAAATTTCGATAATTAAAAATGTTAATTTAATAAGATTTCATGGTTTAATGTTGGAACAATTAAAAATTTGTAATTTATGTATGGTAATAATAACTAGAATGAAATGCCACAAATTTTATCTAAGTTAATTATTTATGAATTGAATGAAATCCCAAATAATTTGAAATAATATGTAGTCAACGGTAATTGAATGAATTTGTATTGTATAGGTAATTGTGACACTTGTTTGTAAATAATAAACTTATAAGTGTAATTAAAAGTTAGCGGTGATAATTATTTAAGCTACCTATTCATTTAGTTAGTCGAATTGAATTTGTGAACCAATTGCAATTGAAATGAAAGTTTATATATTAGTTGAGTGCATCATCTCTAACTGTATTTAAATAATAATATGGAATTCATTTGATGTAATAAAGTAATCGACTGATAATGAAATTTTATTTAAAAATCCAATATTGAAATCCGTCAAATATTGAACAGTTAAATTGTTTAAATTTAATATTTAGAATTTATTGAATAACGGGAATTGAATAATTGTTTTAATGGAAATGGTTGTTCTATAATTTGAATTTGTTAAATTATATAAGTTCGTTTTTGAATATTTCAAAAGTTAGTGATTCAAGAATAATTAAATTTGTTTAAATTTAATATTACAAATGTTTGAATAATTAAATTCCGAATTTGATATGATTAATTTGATATTTAAATTTAATATACGAAAATAGAGTGAATAACTGAAATTCGATTTAATATGATTCAAATTAGTTTCCTAAGTGAATATAAGTTATATTTGGATTATAATAGAGTTAATAAGATTTTAAAATTTTTGAAAAGTCGTCGATTTAATCGACGAGTTAAAATAGCCTTCCGGGGCACAGTCTCGGAATTCGACGAAACCAGTTCCATTAGATCCGTAATAGTTTATTATTATCAGGTTTCAATTTCCATAGCAATCGGAGTCGCCGTTTGACCGTGGCAGCTCAAAACGCTTAGAAATTAATTTAATCGATTAAATATAAAATTGATCGTTTATTTCCGTAACTCGCACATACGATCGAATTAGGGCATAAAACCTTTTCCATTGCGTCCGGAATAGGGGTATAACATTATAAACGCCTAGCGGCACGTCTTGATAGGAGTTTGAAATAAATATCTAGATATTTGAATTTAAAATAATAATAATTAATATATTGACTTGACTGTACCCATCACATCTGTCACTTTTCTTTCTTTTCTCAGCCATCCTAACCTATCACTGTACTACTTCCTTTTTAAATACGCTTCCTTCTATTCATAACAGCCGAGCACAGAGGGAAATGATAATGAAGCTTGGAAAAAAAAATTCTCACAAACTATTAATCTAAAAATCCTCAAACCAATTCCTAAATTCATGTTTCTTCCTTCTCTTCGATTTGGTATATTATTTGGGATGGGCGGCATCGATTATCACTGTTGTTGATCACGTGCGGTAGCTAGTCGGGTAGCTAGGGTTTGGTCTTGCAAGGTTTTGGGCCATCAAATCAAGAAATGAAGGTGTGCTTTGGATTTAGCATGGCGAGGCGCACCTGGGGGAGGATATTTGCGGCGTGCGATCAATGATGGGGGAGGGCGATGTTCATACGGGCGGAGGATAGCTCCAGGTCGCGTTTTTCTAGGGTGTTGGCGAGGTGAATCCAAGGTGGCGAGCAAGTATGGTTTGTCGAGGGAGGTCGATCGGCGAAGACGGAACTCGATTTCATCGAGGAAAGCCCCGTATCGGTTTGAGCTTGCACGGCAGGGGTTAGGTTTCTTCGTGCATGGGCATAAGGAATTGGACAGTGGGTGAAAGAAGATTGGAGGGCAATTGTGTAATTTGAATTTAAGTTATTCGATTTTAAATTAAATTGTTGACATCTTATAAAATGTATAACTTTTGCACACGAGGTCCGATTGGAACGAAACTTTTTGCATTGTGATCGGGATGGCGAGAGTTTCGAAATGAAACTGGTTTGGACGAATTAGGAGACAGTTTAAATTTGGGCCAAAATCGGTAGTCGTCCGGTTTAGTTCCAAACCGGAACGTCTCGGTGACAACATGATATCAAGGTGAGTGTTTTATAACACTCTCAACGTACTGAATATCTTTATGCTAGTTAAATT
The DNA here is from genome assembly GCA_030765085.1 of Allium cepa. Lineage (NCBI taxonomy): Eukaryota > Viridiplantae > Streptophyta > Magnoliopsida > Asparagales > Amaryllidaceae > Allium > Allium cepa. The sequence goes on along the minus strand of CM060939.1, from coordinate 78,836,875 downwards.
TGACATTATGAAGTGTTATGATTTTATTTGTCGTTGTTTGATGAAAATTTAATTGTCATATAGATTGTCATTTGAATTCCCCGTTGAAAATTAAATGGACAGTCAAATTGAAATTAAAATTGAATTGCGATTAAATTACGTGATATTGATAACTATGAAATTGCTGTAAATTGTATTGTCTATTGGATGATGTATTTCGATGGATGCTATTGGTTGATATTTAATGTTTGGATGTTTATTTGCTTATATATCCTGTTATGCATACATATGACACTGTGATTGGTTTAACTGATATATATCCATCCCTGACATTTAATTGAAATAAATAATCACTTGGCCATAGGGTAGAAAATTATATATGGACACCGGATTGGCTAAATTAATAATTTTTAAAATCGTCGATTTGAAATTTATTTAAATGTTTTGATTTAAAAGTTATAAATAGAAATCAAATTATAGAAATCGAATTTATCGAAAAATTGAGTTTGGATTGTTGAAATAAATTTTGGTTAAAGGAAATTGATAAATAATTTAAGTTGAGACTTTGAGATTAAAAATTTGGATATGATTGAATTTCAAAATTTTATTTTTTTTAAAGATTGAACATTATTTCGAGCTTTGAGTATTACTAAGTAAAAGTGATATAAAAATAATATTTTGAAATGGAGCTTGGAATTGAATCTTATTTGAATTTGGATTTAAATTTGAATATTGAAGGATAATTTTGTTAAGTGTTATAAATTGATATTTTGGAAAATCAAGCTCCAAATCGATATAAATTGAAATTGAATTAATTGAAGGTGAATGTAGAATTGAATTGGTTTGAAGTCAAAGTTGACATTGATTTGAATTGAAATCGAAATTGAATCGGTAGAATGGAAATTGAAATTGATTTGAATTAGGAAGTTATAATTGAAATGGATTGGTTTGGAAGCTGTTTCATTTTGTTTTCCAAATTACTCTGTTATATAAATCATCTTTAAATACTTAAACTATTTTAACCTATATTAACTATATTAAATTATTTTTAACCCATCTTAAACCATGTTAACTTATTTTAATCTATTTTAAATCTACTTAACCCAATTTAAATTATTTTAAACTAATTTATCTATTTGAAATCCATTTAAAGATTTTAAGTATTTTTAACTATTTTAATTATTTAAAACTACTTTTAAACTACTTAAAACTATTTTCTAAAATTTCAAGCTGGTTAATAAGGTGGAATGTTTATGTTTAAATCTTGAATTTAAATACGAATTGGGTTAAATGAAGTTGCAACTTAAATTGAAATTCGAAATGAATTTGAAATCGAAATGAGATATCGAGGCGAAAAATGATTTTTGAAACGAAATCTTACATTGTGAATAGATATGATAATGTTTGAAATGGATTTGAATTTTTGAAGCGAATATGATATTTTGATATCAATTATAAATCGATTTAAAATGTAAAAGAGCCATCGGTGTAATAATACGTAGTTATTAAAGAGACCGGCATCGGATATGGACGTACTCTCCGTCGATACCGAAAACCATTTTAATAACTATCATACGTGGAGTGTTGATCCAGAATGAAGTGGATGGTTTGGTGAACGCATTGACTAAAGAAAGAGAACGATATTGGACGACCCCTGACATGACCAAAACAGGAGCCGCGCAGGGCCATTGAGGTTCGCCACCTCTAGCGGACACACTTCTTCGATACCATATCTATTACCTTTTGTGATTCGATTTGGGTGCACCCCTCGATTTGGGAGTGTTGTTTCGCGATGTTGAGGTAGCTGCTGGCTATGCTCAACATCAGTCCGGATCACGCAACTACTAGTATCCTAGTTGGTATCGCCTCATGTACCTTGTCATACTGATTATCCTATTCACGACCACTACGTTTTGTTTTGTGTTATACCTATGGGGTACCCTCTGATAACCACTAGTTTACGGTGGGGTTTACGGTGCCGTATAGACTATGGCATTATAAAAATGTGTTAAGGGGAATTATGGTAACGCCTTAACGCTATTTTAATACTCTTACTTTACTGTAGACATATTATAATAGCGTATTGTACTACATAGTAGATTGTTTAACGGATCCTTGAGAGATGGAAAATACCGTAACATCTCTTGAGTTACTGCACGCACGTTGACACTTGATATGAGATGTCAAACCCCGTAAACATTTCTGATGCCTTTACACTCATATTTATTTACAATTGATTTAACTTACATGAGGATATTTCAGTCCTGACTCGAGTGTTTTGTCTTTTCATTACGCTCGGGTTAGACCTGAGTTTTTCAGCTTATTGAAGATCTATTCTGGAGGACGAAGACGAAGATTTGGTATACTATTACTCTTATTATCTTTGCATCATGTTGTCTGCTGCATTATTTTATTTGTTATGTTGTATATGTATAACTCTGATAAATGTTGTATAAATAATGATCAAAGTATTGTAAACAGCTTCATGAACTGTTTATTTGACTATTATATTTTATCGTTCCGCTGCAAGATTCTGTGTTGTTTCATTTCCTTTATTTCCCTTTCTTTTCTTTTCTTATTTACCCCAATAACCATCTGCCCTTTTGAATGGTTTGGAATCGGCATGTGTATTGGATCGTCGGTTTTAAACTGTCCTAAAGGGCGGGTTGTTACACATACTTTCGTATCCATGAAAATATGTAGTTTTCGTATCCAGAAAATATGGTGCTTTTCGTATCTATGTTTTCGTATCCAGAAAATATGATCATTTTCATATCCATGTTTTCGTATCCAGAAGATATGGTCATTTTCGTATCCATGTTTTCGTATCCAGAAGATATGGTCATTTTCGTATCAATGTTTTCGTATCCAGAAGGTATGGTCATTTTCGTATCCATGTTTTGGAATCTAGAAGATATGGTCATTTTCGTATCCATGTTTACGTATCAAGAAGATATGGTCATTTTCGTATCCATGTTTTCGTATCCAGAAGATATGGTCATTTTCGTATCCATGTTTTGGAATCTAGAAGATATGGTCATTTTCGTATCCATGTTTTCGTATCCGGAAGATATGGTCATTTTCGTATCCATGTTTCGGTATCCAAAAAATATGGTCATTTTCTTATCTATGTTTTGGTATCCAGTAGATATGATCATTTTCGTATCCATGTTTTGCTATCCATAAGATATGGACATTTTCGTATCCATGCTTTCGTATCCATGAAAATATGGTGATTTTCGTATCCATGCTTTCATATCCAGAAAATGTGGTGATTTTCGTATACATGGTTTCGTATCCAGTAAATGTGGTGATTTTCGTATCCATGCTTTCGTATCCAGTAAATGTGGTGATTTTCATATCCATCATTTCGAATAGATTGAAGTCACAACCTATCATTTCGCATCGGTCGATTTCGTATCCATCAGTAGATAGTCACTCTTCGTATCGATCACCTATTGACTATTTCGTATCCATCGGGGAGCGCTACTTCTTGTCCATCCTAGAAGACCTTGTTCGAATCCATCAGGGCTCGTTAGTTCGTGTCCATTAAGTAAACATTACATCGTATCCATCATGGAACCATTATTCGTATCCATCAAGTTGGAGCGACAACGATCGATATGAAAAGTTATTGATACGACATTAGATCGACACGAAAACTGATCGATACGAAATTCAATCGATACGAAATGATGGGTACGAAGTGCAGATCAATCCAGCCAGCTGCATTTCACATCGATCCTCAAACACCAGCTTATACCGAAAACGATGATGAAATTTTAAAAAAAAAATATTTGGGTACGATCCAATTTTCCTAAAAAAAGGCTAAAAAATTCGGGGGGAAACTCCCCCGAACCCTAGCCGCGGCGCAGAGCACCTGCATAGTTAATTCAAAACTCAACTTAATAAAGGAACATGCTAATCGTTCCATGACTTGACCGGACGTAGGGGATTACAGCGGCAATTGCTGAATTGCAATCAAGGAATGGGTAAGGAAATACTACTCAACTGGTGCTCCCAGAGGCTGGAGAACCTAGCTAATATGCCAAAAACTAGAATCGGTTAATATATCATGCTTCTAAGATGGACTGCAACTTCCAACAAATTGACTAGTTTTTAAACTCCTAAACTGACAATTATGGTGCGATGGCTAGTATGACGACTTCTCTACATTGTCAACTCTGCCAATTCAAAGCATAGCTGGTCACCACTGAACCATCTTCAAATGCCCACAATCTTAATCACTCCATGTCTATATGACTAAAAGCATGTCATACAATCTCAAGAGGACTTCCTTAAAACGCTATACGGGCTTCCTTCCTGGTGAAAATTAGAAATAATCATCAATCTATGAGCCTATCTTAATCTACTCACCATCCAATCGGCATTACCAACCACTCGAACATTAGGCAACCGGGAATACAACATCCACTAGTATTACAAGAACCTGTAGCCTTATAATGAATTTGATAAATTTGATCGTAGAATCTTTCCCAGTCGGGACTTATTCATTGAAACCATCCTGCATGCAGAATTTCTACCAAAAATTCAACATGCTAACTATGTCAGTGTACTATGGAAATTCAACCTCCGACACTATCGCATGATGTGAGAATGATGCATGGATTCCACGAAGAGTGATGAATGCCATCAAATCCAGATGTCTCCCCCTATTCCTTAAAGAAGACTGTCAATCAGTTTGATAAGGGAACTGGCGGATAGCCACCAACAACTACACCAGCATATCGTATCTAATATTGAATTGATGAACTAGATGAAGGATCAGTGTCGTAAGATAAGGAGGAAACCTACTCCATATTCTAAATCAGGGAGCTCCTCTTCTTTAGATGGCTACGGTGGATGCCGACGCCATAAGGCTGCTCTGGAAAGGATAGCTCTGACAATATGTTCGAGCACCATAAAACGAAGGGCTGGGAACCCCCGATCACTATCAATCAAGAACTTTGATCAAGCTAAACCACTGGCATTAATCTTCCAACTAAGAAGGGCTAGACTGAAGTGCAATAACAAGCATACGACGCTGCTTCACTAATCAATGAGATTCAGTCCGATCTCTTTTGAATTATTTCTAATTCATTTATGTTGCAAAATATGACCAACTTGAATTAAACTACTTGCAAATAATGCAGGTGACTGAGTACTTAAGGATGGATGCAAAACAACCTCCGCGGACTATGATCAAATCTTTGAGGTATCATCATGACGAGCATGATTCAACCACTCTTCAGCTGCTATATGCACCTGACATGGGGTAAGGCATCAAAGCAGAAGAGACCGACAAGGTTTGGACTCCAGTACAAAGTGGATGCAACCGACCATCAACTCATCCACCTATGAAATTTATTTGGAGATCTGGGAAAGACTTGGAGTTATATGTCCCGACAATGCTCTCTCCATCTCTTACTTGAAGCTCGCCAAAATACTTATGCTTCTTTTGATGCCCAGTAAAATCGGAGTCACACCAAGGGTGGACGTGACGTGACCTCCCATGCATCCAATCCTATGTTAGACAGTTGGGGTTATTTGTGGACACAGGTTTAAAATGGGTATGATTTGACCATTCACTCTCCAGTTTGCGTCAGTGATTCCGCAAAACAATCGTGCCTTAAACCGACTTCATTGGGGGCCAACCTCAATTTATAATCATCAACAACCGACTGCCTACTCGTTAACCATCATGAGCCATCATTTCAACTCTCTTCCTCAGCTCAATTGGAAGAACGCAAAGTATAAAGTGGACGTGACTTGTCCATCCCCTCTCCAACTCTTGCCCCCAACTTAAGGGAAAATACACAACTCAAAGTGGATGTAGTTCAGCCATCCTCTCCTTTGCTTGAGCTCAAAGCTCGCCAGAACACTAATCTTACTCCTTAGGCTTGGCAGAACCGGGATCCAAATGAACATGGATGTGATTCAACCGTCCATAAACTAAATCTCATCCTTCGTTGATAGCAGATAAGTGGAAAGTAATCGAGATCCCATCGATCACTTGCTAAGTGAAACCTCATCTCGGGGGCAAGCCATCACATAAAGGCTGAACTGGACCGACACACGATAGTCCTATAACTAACTCCACTTTCCCAGAGTGCGAATCAGAGTATAAACATCAACTCTAGGTTCCCAGAGTGCGAACCGGAGTATAAACACTAACTCCACTTTCCCAGAGTGCGAATTGGAGTATAAATATCAACTCTAGGTTCCCAGAGTGCGAACTGGAGTATAAACACTAACTCCAAACTCCCAGAGTGCGAGTTGGAGTATAAACATATAAATGCAGTTCCGGAGAGGGTGGACCCGTCCGCCTAACGACTTGGCCGTATCCTAACCAAGTTTGAGGAGGATGGACCCGTCCATCTAACGACCTCGCTTGTTAACTTGGGATCGATGTGATACGACCATCCACGATCCCGATAAATCCATCGTTTCCAGAGTGTGAACGAATTCCTAAAAATCCCAAACAGATGTGACTGACCATCTATTGGCTAACTCCAAGTTCCTAGAGCGCGAATTGGAGTATAAACATCAACTCCAGATTCCTAGAGTGCGAACTGGAGTATAAACATCCACTAACTCCAGATTCCCAGAGTGTGAACTGGAGTATAAACATCAACTAACTCCAGATTCCTAGAGTGCGAACTGGAGTACAAACATCCACTAACTCCAGATTCCCAGAGTGCGAACTGGAGTATGAACATCAACAAACTCCAGATTCCCAGAGCATGAATTGGAATATAAAACATCGAATCACTCTAGTCCAGAGAGCGCGGACTGGAGCGCAAATGCCAAATGAGTGTGACTGACCACCGATCAACTAATTCCAGATTCCCAGAGTGCGAACTGGATTGTAAACATCAACTAATTCTGGTCCCGAAAGCACAGGCTGGAGTATAAGGACCTAATGGGTGTGACATACCACCCATCAACCAACTCCAATCCTCGAAGCATGGATTGGAATATAAGTACCAAAAGCGGATATGGTTTGACCGTCTGCTTTCCAACTCTTCCCCTAGCATGGGGGCACATTTATCATAAAAAAACGAATGCGATCCGACCATCTAGCACTAAGCGGCCACGACATGACCGTTCATACATCAACACTTATCCCCGGCATGGGACCTATGACATAATCTTATAGGGGTGCACTCCAACCGAACAAGACAAAATTTCTTCCTTGATTCGACAGGGAGATGCAGATTCACAAAACGACCTAGCTGAATGTCTTATTCCAAATGGACGTTATTACCCATCCTACCGCAAATGAACGTGACACGACCATTCATCCGCTAACTCTAGCCATTGATCTGGTGGGTTGTGCATGCAACGTGGACGGATGTGACCCAACCATCTGCTAATCAACTCCTTTCTCCAATTCAGTAGGAGAAACATCAAACTAAAGTTGTCACAATGTGACTGACTACACTTTGACTTTCGCCATTGACTGGTGCCAGACGAATCAATCGAGGAAAATGTGGTTCGACCATTTTCTGCCAAAATTCTTACTCCCCAGAGTGTGAACAGGGATGTAAACATCAAATAGGCGTGACTAATGGCCCTTCAACTGACTCTGATCCATGGAGTATAATTACGAGCATAGACAATTGAATGAATGTGATCCGACCATTCATTCACCAACTCCGACCTAAAGTCGACGGGAGGAGTATAAACTCCCTACAGATGCAATTAAACCATCCACATACTCACTTTGCTAACCCAAGACTGAGGGCATGAGTGCGATCATCCAAGAGCTGGATACGCCTACTTCATCCTATAGCTTGGGCTTAGTATTTATAACAACTTGAAGTTGCGACCGAAAAGATGCTTAGAGACAGAATCATCAAATCGATGCCCGGACCTATGGGCAACTGATCGTCATTCTGACCTTTCCAATAAGCAATGGATCATGAGTACATTGAATGGAAAGTGCATTGCTCGAAAACACAAGTAGATTACTATGTTGTAGCACGTGATACAAGGCTAAACTCTATTGAGCCTTTGATTCGATGCCCATATAAGCCTGATCATTTACCATTGCAAATAAGCACATGAAGTGCTTACAACCCATCACAAGTATTATAGATCAAATCACAACTCTTTGCAATGATGATGATGCAAGAGTTAACTGCATTGCTCCAGGTGAATTTGATATGTCATCCTGGACTCGATCTCATATATATATATATATATATATGGACTCTCACCAACCATTGAGAACCCTACATTAAATGTCAACCCGATGCATGTCTCGGTGAATAAAAACGAAGCGACGTGGATCTAGAAAGATCTTCTACACTTAAGGAGGAGGCGAATCTACTCAAAACCAATAGGTTTATCCACGATGTCCTCTACCCCAAATGAGCATCCAAACCTTTACTTATGAAAGAAACAAATGGAGAGTGGCAGACGTATGCCGACTACTCAGATTTTCACAAGGCATGGCAAAGCATAGCTTTCCACTTCCAATGATCAACCAACTAATAGACTCGACCATTAGACATGAATTACTCTCATCCATGGGCGCGAACTCCAGATACAATCAGATACTGAAACATGTCCTAGACCAGGAATACAACTGTTTCATTGCTGACCTGGGCCTATTGTGCTATGCTACAATCCTTGGATTCAAACTTGAGAACGCTTATGCTACTTACCAAAGGACGGTTAACAGGTCATTCAAAAATCAGATCAGCCGATCGATGAAAGTATATGTGGTTAATACGTTCGTGAGATCACGACAATCGAACGACCGCATCGATGACTTTGCAAAGATATTCAGTGCTCTCCAACAACTACAGAATGAAAATTGATCCTTTGGAATGCTCTTTCAGCGTTGTATAAGAAGAATTCTCGAGTTTCATCATCAATTCTCTTAGGATTGAGGCTAATGTCAGAAAATGCTGAAGATTAGTGTCATCCATGTACCGAAGAAACCAAGCAGCTCTAATAGATTGCTCAAAGAGACCTCCCTACCCAAGTCGTTGGATCGTGAAGATATATACCTCAATTTGGTCATGTCAACACATGCCATAAGCATCGCAATGCTATGTGAAGAGAAACTAATCCAAAGACCAGTATCTGATAAAAGCTAGCCATTGACAAGCTTACCCTGCTAATGTCCGTATCGACCAACCGTTACGATAGGTCCAATGGCAACCTTAGATGTCTGAAAGGTTATTCAAATGGGATATCGAGCTAAGCCAATTTGATATCACGTATCTTCCTCAGAGAGCTATCCATGGTCAAACATTAACATACTTCATATTTGAATTCACTGCATCAGACGATTATTCGAAGAATAGCAGAGAACCGTCCAACCGATGGAGAACATACATAGATGGAAATTCCAATAATCGGTTTTCTAACATCGAAGTCATGTTAATGGCTCTTGAAGAATGATCGACCTGCTATACCCTGAAACCCAATTTCCCTGCAACAAAACGAATCCAAGTATGAAGCCTTGGTTGTCATGCCGAGTCTAGCAAGCAGACTAGGAATGGAAACTTTACATATCTTATATGATTTCTGGTTAATGTGCCAGGTCAGGGAGGACTATCTGACTAGGGGGCAATGTCTTGCTCCTTACCTCAGCTGGATCCTAGAGATACTAGTCAACTTCGAGTATTACACCACTATACCAATCCTTAAAGAACAAAACGCAAAGACCGAATCAATGGCCAAGCTAGCCAGTTCTGGGGATGCGCAACAAATAGACTTTGTCCCAGTTGGAATACTTATTATTCCAAGCACTGATAGATGAAGATCGACTAGATCTTAGAGATAGATCCAGGAAAGGGATCGTGGATGACTCATATCAAAGACTATTTACCGTAGGGAATTCTTATTGAATAGGGGAATGAAAGATGGCATATCCTCTGCGAAGCATCACTGTATGATTATGTCTGGATTGTTCGACTCCATCGACACAAAGCATTACTCTTGTATCCATCAATCCAAGACCCAATATTACGTATCCATCGATACAAAGCATACATTCTAACATCTCAAATCGATCCAGGAGAGGATTGATATGAAAGGAAGGACTTAAAACGACCATCGAACGTTGTTACAAATCAAATTTCACTTCGATCCAGGAGAGGATCGATACAAACTCAATCCAAACAAAAACTAAAGAACTTGATGACGACCCGCAAATGTGCAAACATGAATAGATGTTAGGCTAACATATGTGCATGTATGCCAAACTAACACTCAATTCTCAAAGTTACCAGGAATTGAATGCTTACCTGATGACGATCAAAACGATGAACAACAAACCGCTAGTGCTCAACACTCAGTTACCACAAAACACTACATGATCATTGACAATCAACAGTTTGACATCTATCACTGAAGATCAACCAAAGGCAACATCTTTTAATGAAAAGATAGCAACTCTCAGTGAATTGGATAGAACTTTTCAGAATGAAGATGGCAGCTTTTCAAAGCACGTCATGTTCACACAAGACATACTTTGGGAGGCAAATGTTATCCCGCCTTTTGGCAAGGCCGTGACACCAAGAACTTGACTAGAAACCAAGGATGGTTCGTCCTGGAGATCGTCAACGCATAGGCCTACTATGGATATCGGTAAAAAAAATTCCGAGTCTAGATCAAGCTACAATTGATATGACATGACAAGAAAAGCTAATGAAGCCAAAATTCCGAATTTCAAGTCAATCGGAGTTCGTATGTTCAAGATATTGATCGATCACGGTTGAGAAATCCAAACTTGCATCGATCATAACTCAAGATCTACAAGTCCAAATGCCACCAAATTTTCACAGTAGCTTACTGGCAACCTAAGGAATGTCTATGCCAAATATCAGCTCGATTGGATCAATTCTTGATCGATACAAAATTCGTTCGTATCGATCACGGACCGAAAAACTTCAACTTGCATCCAACATAACTCGAGATCTACAAGTCCAAATGCTATGAAATTTTCACAGTAACTTACTGGAAACCTAAGGAATGTTCATGCCAATTTTTAGCTCAATTGGATCAATTCTTGATCGATAGGAAATTCATCCGTATCGATCACGGTCCGAAAAACTCCAACTTGCATCGATCATATCTCACAATTTCAGCTCGATTGGATCAAATCTTGATGGATACGAAATTCGTTCGTATCCATCATGGATTGGGCCGAAACTTTGTGGGATCGATCGCGTGGGCCCCCCCACGTGCCAGAAAAAGTCTCCCAAGATTTGAGCGAAATATCGGCCTCCTACGCCTATAAATAGCGCTCCAGAGCCTACAGAAAAGGGATCTTTTTGCTCTCTTACGTCCAGACTCTGTCGGATCCAATTTTGTACTCCATAGTTACTGTTGTACATGAATTTTAACATTATAATCCGTTGTAATCTGCTGTAGTCAGTTGTAATCGCAAGTGAAAATCAATAAAATCATCAAACTTCATAGTGGACGTAGGCAACACGCCGAACCACTCTAAAACTCTGTGTTTCTATGCATTTTCTTATATGATTATTGGTGTGTTTATTAGATCTGCTTCATTTTACATTTTTTTCTCTTCATTTTTTCTCTTCAAACACATCCGAAGAGTGTTGTGTCCAATTTTGGTACAAACAGATTTGAAATGATATTTGATTTTTGAAGTATAAAATACTATTTTTGAAATTTCTAACCATGGGTTATAATAACGATTGGTTGTTAAAGAGACCGGGATCGGATATGGACATACTCTCTGTCGATACCGAAAACCACTTTAACAACTGTGTACGTGGTGGAGTTTCCAGAATGAAGTAGGATGGTGGCGAGGATCCTATTGTGGTATGAACATGGACCCGACTCCCGTGAGTTGGCTTAAGGTGGATAAAACAGGAGCGATCTCGGGCCAAAAGGGGTAGCACCTCTGGTTGGACACATCTTCGATGTCATTCTATTACTTTGTGATTGTTTGGTGGCCACCCTTTGATTTGGGAGTGTGTTCCGAGGTGGGCGTAGTGGCTGCTACGTTACCACCAGCCCGTGTGCGTAATTGGTATATCTACTTTGGCATTGCCTTATGTGCCGTGTCACCTACCATAGCGAGCCTTACTACGAGTTTGATTTGTGTCGTACCTATGGAGTATCTTTTCATAGTCTCCCGATCAGAAGATATGCAGGTACTGTACAGACTATTGGCACTATTACGTGTTAAGGGTTATATGGGTAACCCCTTTACTCTATTTTAAAGCAAGTTTATTTTACTATTAGACATTATTATAATAGCAAAATATTACTACATAGTAAATAGTTTAAAGGATCCTTAGAGGATGGGCGGTTCCAAGCATCCTTTAAGTTACTTGTACATTTACTGCAGCTCAGTTGAGTTGGTTTACATTGATGTATGTCCTGACTCGAGACTTTTGTGTTTTTGCTTTACGCTCGGGTCATACTGAGTATTCATAGCTTTGGATTTCTCTTTCGGGAGCTACGAATCGCTGGAGATTCTGCTTATCTAGTTATCTATCTATTTCAGTTTCAGTTGTTCTATTTCAGCTCTTGTATTAGTGGACTTCTATGTATTTGGGATTTCTATTGTATTCGTTTTCAGACTGGCATTATGTATTTTGTTTTGAGACTTTGTTATAGTATCTTCATGAACTACTATGGTATTTTTAATTTCCGCTGCAAGTTATTCAGATACTTCTGTGTCTGTGGTTGGTTTTATTTTCTCCAAATTTTATTACAATCTGTTATATTGAATTATTCAAGTCTGACATGTGTGGATTATTGTCGATTTGAATGGTCCAGAATAGTGGGTCGTTACAGGCTGACTTTCTTCCCTTACCAAAAAGAATCATGCCTCTCATTGAAGAAACTTTGATAAACACAATGTCCCCAACTGAGAACTCCAAAAATCGATGCCTCGTATCAACAGAGCTCTTTTGCCTATTTTGATCTATCTTCAATCGCTTCCTAATCTCTGATACCTTATCCGTAGCCTCATGGATCATATGTTGTCCAAGCACTAAGCGATCTCCTAATTCTACCCAACATGAAGAAGACTTACATGGTCTTCCATATGATGCCTCAAACGGTGTTATCCCAATACTTGCTTGAAAACAATTGTTATAAGAAAACTCCACAAGCGGTAAGTGATCCTCTCAAGATCCTCCAAAGTTAAGAATTCAAGCTCTAAGTAAATCCTCCAAAACCTGATTCACTCTCTCGGTTTGTCCATCTGTCCAATAATGATAAGCAGTACTCAATCTAAGCTCTGTTCCTAGGGCATCATGCAGACCCTTCCAAAACTGACTTGTGAAGATCAGATCTCAATCACTCACAATACAATTTGGAATGCCATGAAGACTAACCACCTCTCTAACATATAGCTTAGCCAAACTAGATGCAGTCCTTGTTGCCTTGATTGGTAAGAAGTGTGCAATTTTGGTCAATCTATCAATAATGACCCAGATGCCTTCATTACCTCTCCTCGACCAAGGCAAACCATCAATAAAGTCCATAGAAATTTGCTCCACCTTCCACTTTGAAACCTCTAGTGGATGAAGCCAACTGGTCGCCTTCCAATGACTACCCTTCACCTACCGGCAGTTTGCGCACCTGCTCGCAGAGATGGAAATGTCTCTCTTCATACCCTCCCATAAAAAGCACGCTTCATATTTTGATACATCTTTATGACCCATGGATATATCGTCAATATGGAATGATGACTCGCTATGAGAACCTCCTGTTTAATGCTATTAACATTTGGAACACACAGCCGTCCATTCATTCTTAATATGCTTGGTCGTCTACCTTGAATCTTAGATACTTCTATTAGGCAATATTCTCACTAACGGCTTTCGCTATCTGAGCAAGACGAACATCCTTCTACTAGATTTCCTCTATACGATTGATAAGAGTCGGATGTACTGCCATATTAGCTGTAACAACATACTTCCTACTCAATGCATCGGCTACCACATTTGCTTTGCCTGACGTATACAAAATCTCAAAATCATATGTTGCAAGAAACTCCAACCAATGGTGCTGCCTTAAGTTCAAATCTTTATGAGTAAAAATATACTTTGAAGATTTATGATCTGAATGAAGTTCAAACTTTTTTCATCCAACAAACGGTGCCTCCACATCTTCAACGCAAAGACTACCGCCAAAAGCTCTAAATCGTGTGTCGCACATCTTGTAACAACCCAAATTTTTTTAAATATTTTTTTATTTAATTATTTGAAAACTTTGATCTTTAATAATTAAAGTTTCAATTTTTAGAATTTTATTTGATGTGTATGTAATTTATCTTCCAAATAGAAAATTAAACAATTTCTGGAAATTTTACATTTCGGTCAAACTTTGACTTTATTTGAAATTAAAATTTTAAATTTTTAAATTCTGATCTTTTATTTGAAACTAGATGTAACTCTAATATCCCTTATGCTTTTTGTTTCATTTAATTTTGATTTATACTTTGTAAATTGGATAACATTTAATGTTTTAAAAAGCAACTAATTTCTGTGTTTTGTCAATATTTTCCAATGTCTGTCTATTTATGTTATTTTCTATTTTGTTTGTATACACTTTAATTTATTTATTTGGATGTTTCATTTGTATATCTTTTATTTAATAGCGGGGAAAAGAATCGATTAGATATACGTTACTTTTCTTTTATTTTTCTTTTGTTTTCTTCATTGAATGCTCGGCCTCCACCATATTCTGACCACCACCTCCTCTTCTCCTCCTCCTCCATGACCGACCATCATCTTTCCCACACCAAGGCCGTGAGCCGTAGCATGAAGACTCACCAAATCAAGTAATAAAATCTAGCCGAGCCTATGGACGCAAACCCCTCCTTGTTTGCCTTGAAACCCTAGCATATCTTCCCCCACCTTGCTTTGGCCGTGACTATCTCCACCTCCTAGCTATAGTTTAGATCTGACTTGATCAAGTTGGCACATAGGCCGAGCCCCCTTAGACATGGGCCGAGCCCAAACTCCACTACATCCATACTTTTTCCATGTCTTGCTTTGCCTTCCCCTTTCCATGTCATAACCGTGCCTTATGATCCCATAACCTATCTTAACTTGCATCTAAACTTCATGGCCGAGCAAAGATAGGGTGTGGTTAAGCCTATAGGGATGTGTCCAAGCCCACTTTTCAGTTGAATCTATTTTTGTTTCAGATTTATTCATATTTTTCGCTGTTGAATTCATATCTTGTTGTGTTAAAACATATACTTATATTTGATTTATTTATTTGATTTCAAGATTTAAATTTGGTTGTTACTTCTTCTCAAATCTTATCGTGCCTTCTCGTGCTTTGCGGTGTGTGGATATTTTTGTTTTGAATCGATCTCTAGCTTCAAAAAGGTGAGTTATTCACTCTAGACATTATG
Source organism: Allium cepa (assembly GCA_030765085.1). NCBI lineage: Eukaryota > Viridiplantae > Streptophyta > Magnoliopsida > Asparagales > Amaryllidaceae > Allium > Allium cepa. Next base: position 78,821,523 of record CM060939.1, on the reverse strand, counting down.
TACTTATATAACTGTAAAATGATGACAAGTGAAGGTGTAAAAATTAGTATGCTATGTTAATTAGTTCATATATGCATGTGATCTGCTTATGTGATATATAACCTACATTTATACTTATTACATCCTCTATTATAATATTCTATGCCATTCCGTTATTTAATTTATGTATATCACTATGCAAGTTCCCTTATCACTATGGGTTGAAATGATACATACCCAAACAGACTTTAGAATAAGGAAAAATCATTATGGGATGAAATGATAGGCTCGAGTGATTTTTATTGTATTTGATTTACTTGGGATTGCATGTTTGAAATGACAGAACCCTGATTTTTCTTTTTAAATTATGGATTGAAATGATACATATCTGTATCACTTGACCTAGGTTAGAAAATATTATACAGACCCGTGGTTTATTAATTATACATTTTCTAAAATTTTATAGATATTTTAAGTGTAAAAAATATGTCATTTAAACTTACTTTGGATTTAAATAAATTAAATGAATTTATAGAGATTTTTCTACAAGTTAAAATGCACATAGAATTAAATGGAAAAGATGTATTTTAAAAATATGACTTAACTTGGAAACTAGAAATTTGATTTTAAATGGCAATTTTAAGCTAAGTGAATGAATGGAAATTTAATTGTTTATAAGATGGGTATGTAAAGGTTAAGAAATATATAAGATGGGTATATAAAATATTAAATTATTGGTTGAAATAAAAGTTAAGCAATTTATAAAGTATTGACTTAACAAATGAAATTTATATTAAATTGGATATTTATTAATAAAATGTTATTTTATTAAAATTTATAAGTTAAATAATATCCAAATAATTTTTTTTGACAGATGGAATAAGTTTGATAAGTTAAAATGAGAAAATTTGAAGATATGTTGTTTTAAAGGATATAACAGAAATTATAGCGTTTCTGAAATGCTGTGGTTAAATGAACTATGGCTTGAATTACACTAAAAGACCTATAATAGCATTTCTGAAGTGCTGTAATTTCTGAAAATTTGAATTATGGATGGAAATACGCTAAAAGACCTATAACAGCATTTCTGAAGTGCTGTAATTTCTGAAAATTTGAATTATGGATGGAAATACGCTAAAAGACCTATAACAGCATTTCTGAAGTGCTGTAATTTCTGGAAATTTGAACTATGGCTGGAAATGCACTAAAAAGACCTATAACAGCTTTTCTGAAGTGTTGTAATTTTTGAAAATTTGAATTATATGCTGAAACTACTAAATGAACCTATAACAGCATTTCTAAAATGGTGTACTTTCTGAATTTGAACTATATTTTGATATATACTAAATTTACCTACCGCAACACTTTATAAGTGCTGCAGTTTTGAAAACTTCAATGCTTTGAAATTGTACTAATGAACTTAGAAATTGCTGAAATTCTGGAAATTGAATAATTGATTTGGAAGGATAACTACTTCATATTTGAGTGGTTTAAATCAATTATTTTGATTTGGAATATAAACCACTTTTGGAATTTATATCCATGGGTAATAATAACGTTGGTTGTTAAAGAGACCGGGATCATATATGGACATACTCTCTGTCGATACCGAAAACCACTTTAACAACCGTGTACGCGGTGGAGGTTCCAGAATGAATTAGGATGGTGGCGACGTTCTGTTGAGGTATATCGTGGACCCGACTCCCGTGAGTTGGCATAGGTGGCTAAAACAGGAGCGATTATGGGCCAGTGAGGTAGCTCCTCTTATCGGACGCACTTCTTCGTATGTCATTCTATTACTTTGTGATTGTTGGTATGCACCTTTGATTTTAGGAGTGTGGCTCGAGGTGAACGGTAGCTGCACGCTATGCATCACCACCAGCCCGGATGCGTAATTGGTATATCTAGCCTAGCATTGCCTAGTTTTGTCGTGTCACCTACCCTAGCGAGCCATGTACGAGTTTGATTTGTGTCGTACCTATGGAGTATCTTCTCGTAGCCTCCCGATCAAGAGGTACGCAGGTACTATATAGACTACTGGCACTATTTATGTGTTAAGGGGAATATTGGGTCACTCCTTAATGCTATTTTAAAGTAAGTTTATTTTACTAATAGGCATTATTATAATAGCAAAATATTACTACATAGTAAATAGTTTAACGGATCCTTAGAGGATGGGCGGTCCCAAGCATCCTTTAAGCTACTTGTACCTTATATTACAGTTCACTCCAGTTGGTTTACATTGTATAAGTATGTATGTCCTAACTCGAGTGTTTGTGTTTATTTCTTACGCTCGGGTCAGCTTGAGTACTATAGCTTGGATCTATCCTCTGAAAGCTAGAGATTTCTGGAGTTATCTGCCTGTCTAGTTTTATCTATTTCAGTTCAGTCATTCTGTTTCAACTGATGTATTAGAGACTTATATATTTGGGATTTCTACTTTATTTGTTTCAGAACTATATTTTCTTTCCAAACTATGTATTTTGTAACTGTTTTGAGAGTTGATTTGAGATTGAGTTGTAGTGGCTTCGTGAACCGTTATAGTTATTTTAATTCCGCTGCGAGTTATGCTGATTTATCTGTGATTCTGCGATTGGTTTTATTTGCTCCAAATTATACTACAACCTACTGTTTTGAAGTATTCAAGTCAGACATGTGTGGATTTATTGTCGATTTGAATGGTCCAAAATAGTGGGGCCATACATTTGGTATCTGAGCTTTGATTTTAGGCAAACCTTAGCCTGCGGAGCAAAAACTCTTTAGAGATATGGTAGAAAAACCCTAGAATGAGTGAAATCAATCTTAGAATCCTTTCTTTGTGAGAGAACGTATTTTAAAGTATAAAATGATTTTTCAAATGATTTTCAAAGGGTTTTAAAGGATTATTTTGATATAAAAACCTTTCTTGCTTTAAAGTCAATCTTGCAAAACTTCCTTCTTTTCTTTATCCAACTTGTTGGAAATTTCCTTGTTCGGGATATTTAATTCCTGCCGAATTTTATCTTGGCTAATCTTGTCTTTTTCTCTCAATTACCTCTATTATAAAATTCATCCTTAATTTCTCAGGATAGATCGTAGGAATGCTAGAGGTAGGGGACGTGATGCTGCCCCAGTTAGGTTCACCAAGCTTTGTAAGGAATACACTGAGCTTGATGGCACCAAGTTCACTGGATCTGAGAGCATCATTGAAGCTCAATGGTGGTTAAATGATTTAGAGAGAATCTTCTCTGGTCTTGAGATCACTAATTCCCAGCAGCGTCAGTTAGCAACTTGGCAGTTGAAAGGAACAGCTTTGGATTGGTGGGAGACTATCACAGCTCACATCGCTGAGGCTGACATTTCTTGGGAACAATTTAGGTATCATCTCCTGTTAGTTCCAAATTTGTTCAGTTTCTCCTTTTGAATTTTGTCTTATGCTCTTTTATCATGCTTTAGGGAGGCTTTTCTTATAAAGTGGATGCTTGAGGCAGGGAAATCTCAGCTGTATCAGGAATTCATGGATTTGAAGCAAGGTGATATGTCTTTTGCTGAATATGAGAGGAAGTTCAATGAGCCATCGAAGTTTGTCTTTAATTTGATTGACATTCCTCTCAAGAAGAATGAGAAGTTCATTGCTGGTGCACGCCGGGAGTACTATGATCGTCTCATCGCTCATGTGCATTGTCATTTCTGCACTCTAATGAAATGGCTAATAGATATGAGAATCCTACCTCTATGGATCCTCCAACAACCCCTTCTGCTCCATCTCAGTCTTCTTCTGGTAGTTCCAAGAAGAGGAAGCCCATCTTCCACCATCAAAGGAACCAGAACAAGACTCCAAGGTTGGGATCATTTTCTTCATCTCAGAGACAGTCGATCGACCTATCTGTCATTACATGCTATAGATGTGATCAGAAGGGACACTATGCTAATAGTTGTCCTACCTTGGGTGCTGCCATTCCTCCAGCCCATTTGACCAAGCGTGACCTCTGCCACATTTGTCTGCAGCCGAGCCATTTCAAGAAGGACTGCCCTACTCAGAAGAAGGGCAAAGCATCTGGTATATTTACTGAACCATCTGGTATATTACATATCGCATGGAAGGAGATGACTGAAACAGTAAATCCGAACTCCTCAACATACCATACTGAGATTTACTGAACCACCTACTGGGTTAGACACACAAATAGAGTCATGAACCATAATTAGTTCTAAACCAAGCTAATCAACAAGACTATGTGAGATAAAGCTATGAGAAGAACCGGTATCGAATAAGATGTGAATAGGAATGCCTAGAATAGATAGAGTACCTTCCAAGACCTGTTTCCCTTTTTGTGTCGTGGAAGTAGAAGTGCCATAGTAATAGCAAAAGACCTAGGATATTCTCCAATCTTAAGCATAGGGCAATCCCTAGAAAAATGACCAACTTAATAGCAACTGTAACACCTATATGGCACAAACTGAGGTATCTTTGCCATTGGAGCCTTAACCTTTTGTCCCCCTTCACTGGACCAACACTCGATAGCATAATGCCCTACCTTCTTACATTTAATGCACACGACCTTGGCTCTCTTCACCTGAAACTTACACTTTTTATCGTTAGTTGCTGATGAGGCAATAGGTTTTGATGCAGAAACAACAAGTGTAGGTGCCAAACTTTCGAACCTTAAACCCATATTCACCAAATCAACAAAAGAACTCTTAATATAATTAGTCATATCTCACTTAAACTCAGGACGCATACCAGCTATAACATTTCATTCTTCTTCATAGAAGCATCTATCATTCATGGGCCAAAACAAGACAATTCGTTGAACTTATTCTCATATTTTACCATAGTAATAGTGCCTTGCTTTAAATCAAAGAAACTTCAAAACAACAAGATCTTTCCCACCTCTGGTATAAACTTCGTTTCAAATTCCTCCCTAAACTGAGCCCAAGAGAAGTGATTTTTAGGTACTAAAGGAACTGGACCGGCCCACAGCGGAAGAAATGGATGAATTTCAAAAAATAATTAGTCATTTTGGATCTTTAATGGGCTTATGAAGTCTAAATATACTTAGAACTTTTCTAATTTTCTTTTAAATAAAATCAATATTTTATTTTACAAATAAAGTTTCATTTTAATTTAATGTGCATGTAAGTTATAGTACATCAAATATACCATTATATATAAATTTGTGTGTAACGTTTACTTTTAAAATTTATTTAGAGAAGGAAATATTTCATTTCCTTTTGCTTAACTTATTTAATTAATGAGGGGGATAAATTTATTTGAAGAAGTAAACTTTTTATTTCCTTTCTTAACTTATTCAATTAATGATGGGGAATAAATTTATTTAGAAAAGGAAACTTTCATTTCCTTCCTTTTAAATTATTCAATTAATGAGGGACAGTAAATTTAGTTAGAGAATGAAGATTTTCATTTCCTTCTCTTAATTAAATTAAATAAAAGATTTCATTGAAATTGTTCATTTGGAAATTTTACAAAAAGCTAATATAGGTTCTTCTTTCCATCGGAACAATAGGGTTGTTATGCTCATTACTAATATTTTATTAATAAAATAGCATTAATGACTAATCTAAATATGACATGAATTGTAAATATATTCAAGTAAATATTGTGTAAGTGCAACATATAGAGAGCGTGCATTGTCAGTGGTAATTGATATGTATACATAAATAAGCAAGAACAATTTGAATGGTTATTACATAGGAATTAAAATGGAAATAAATAAGGAATGACAAGGGTGATTGATACAGTTTCCCTTTTAGTAAACTTAATTAATACAACATATTAATGATAATCAATAGGTATAATAATGTAAGAAGATAAAAGGTAAACAATGAATTGTATGTATACATTATTGCCTAAATTAAAAAAGATAAATGATTTCATACTATGGCAATAAATGTAAGAAAAATAAATTCTATAAGAACACATATAAGCAAATCCAAATATGCATATATGGAATTCAATCAAAGCTTTCTAATAATATAAATTGAATGGTTATTACAATCAATTTCGAAACTTTGATTCTTTGTTAAAATTCCATTTTATTCATATATAAATATCTATTGCAATAAAAAGTGCAAGTAATACATGCAAACATACAAACATACATGTATTAAAATTCAAAACTAAAATTACACTTTGTAATGAAAGATTAAAAGATAGATCTACAATTGAAACATTGTATTGATTCCATATAAATTTCATTTTTAACTTTAAATATAATTCAACCAATCAACATGAAAATGTAAATTTCCAGATTTAAAGAGATGGAATCTAAATTTTAAAACATAGAACCAAAATAAAACATTGTTATTTTAAAATATATAGATTTAGTTTCAATTTAAAAAAGTAAAGAAAATCATCTAATCAATTTGAATATGTAAACATTCAGATCTAAAGATTTAAAATTTAATTATAATGTTTAAAAACATAGATCTACACTTAAATGTAGTTTTAGAACATACCAAATTTAGTCTTAATCTATAAACTGAAAACTCAACTATATCATCCAACAAATAATTTCAATCTTCATAAACAATTTTTTAATTGAGCAAGATAGTATATGTCATATAAATTATGAAAGTCATCAAACATTGTAAAATCACTATCTATATATAGAAAATGACATACCTTGCTAGTCAATCCTTAAAATACACCTTTTTGATGTTGCCTTTGATTTGCACCTTGAAAAAAGAATGCTTCTGGATCCGATTGAATTACCTTAGGATGTTGCCTAGAGATCACACCTTGAATGATGATATTGCCTCAAATTTTCAAGATCCACGTCCTATCCTTACAAGAGATAGATGAACCACTTTTGTTTTATTTTATTTGGTCTTTTTATTTGGAGTTGAAAGATTTTGAAAATTCAATTTCTTTTTTTTTCTTCCATGAAAAGTTAGGAGTAGAGAAATTAAAAGAATGAATAAGAAAAAAAATGAATTGTATGTGCAGAATGAATTAGAGAATACGTTTTATTTAAAAGAATGAAAATTTTCTCATTCTTTAATTAAAACTTCCCTAATTAATTGCCTTGATTGTTTCTCTCTCTCCAGACCTTTCTTTACACATTTGTCATCAAATGACATAAAATTTTCAAAAATCATGTCATCAAATTATATAAAATTTTCATAAATTATGTCATCAAATGATATAAAATTTTCGTAAATCATTTCATGCAATTATCTTTAAATTACATCAATATCGTATATCAATGCATGCAAATATAACTTACATAAATGCATTAAAATAATTACAAAAGAACTTCCAAACATCAAATAAATAATAATTAATATTTCTCAAATATCAATTAATCTAATCAATACAAAACATTTTATAAATTAATTAAATCATATGGTCTTTCAGATAATTCATCATTACGATTGTGCGACTCATAGGTGTAAATTCAGTCAATGATTAATATCAAATTATTCGAATATTAACGTTCGCACATCACTTTGTAGGTGGTATGACATTTTGGCCGAATTTATGGCCTTCAATTTTACTTGTTATATGCAGTACCTAATAGTGACAATTATTTACACCAGTTCTCTTCGTCAAAACTATATCACTTTGGATTTACGGAATTGGTAATGGTCAAATCCCAATATCATCCACATTCAACCGTATAGTCCAAACACAATGTCTTTGGTTCAATAATAAAAATTATTATTAACCAAAATGCTATGGCTAGAGACTTTCACTTTGAGTTGACTTTAGTTAACCGTGATATTAACCTCATATAACTATAGGCACGAATCTTCTTTTGAATAGAGTTTCACTTCCAATGCTTCCACTCGACCCAACAATAGTCGTTCAATGGGCGCCATGCCACGATTTAACTATAATCAAAGTAGTTCTTCCACATTGAAGATCAACAGTATTCTCAAGTCGAGAGAACAGTGTAAATTAGTCATATCGATATTTTTTGCTTGACCTTAGTGATATTAACCAATAGAAAACTATCGAGTGAGTCATTCTATAGTATCTAATAACTATCAGTATGCAATTCCTTAGTGCCCCAATAGCCATGAGTAATACACTACCTAATATTTAGAGAGAGTTACGTACTTTAGTCTCAACGGATACATCGATATCCAATCTCGATGCATCTTGACTAGGAACATTAAGAATGGTAATTTGTTTCATTATGATAAATTACTCATAGTTACAACACTTTGTAACTGCTATCACAAAACATACAATTTATGGATTTTCTATTAAATATACTTTTAATTACATTGTTTCATTAATACAACCACATTATATCAAGTATATAATAGAAAGAAAATACATTTATTTCGAACATGATTGGTCAACGAGTTAGATATATGTAATAAATTACATAATTTTTCATAGGGCATACCCCTAACTCTTAAGGAGAATCTGTAGTAATAAAAATCCAACAATCCATAGCAGGATCAGAAAGATGGCGAGAACCCAAATGACCCTTCATAGCGTCACCCAACTCCAAGTCTCAAAAAATCCTCTCACACAACCTCAACCAAATTTGAACTCCCACAATTGATTCAATTCCACTAAATCTCAACCACCAAGCCTCTCAAAATCCCTACAAAGTGAAGCAAAGTTCATTTTGGTTGAACTTGCACTATTCCTTCAACCACATCCTCTGTTGTTTTGACTACTGGAGCCATATTTCTTGGAACTCAAGTTGCACCATCGACGGCGGTACTAGCTCTACCACCCCGACCTCCACCACTTATGGCAGTTGTAGCACAAGTACTCATAGTTTGCTACCTGAATTTAGCAAAACACCTTTAGAATACTTTAAGACAGAGTTATATCAAAGAAAGGACTTACTAAGAATGAATTGCAACGAATGGATATTAAGAAAGGATTAATTAAAAGAAGGAGTTGGTTTTCAATTAAAAGGGTTTATTAGGAAGAGGTGCTCTTAGGGAAACATTTTGAAAATCTAGTTTTCAATAACAAATTCGTCCACATATGTATAATACTCTCGACTCATTCTAGGGCATCACTTACCATATCTCTAATGAGACAGACCCCACCAAAACTAAGGTGTTCACTCAACCTTGGGCTCTAATACCAAAATGTATCGTCCACCATTCTCGATTCCCAGATATCGACACTAATACATCCACGGTATTCATGTGTCAAGCATCCAAGTGCCGGGAAGACTGAAAGTTAGGGTATAAGAAAAGAAAATAAAAATAGGACAAGAAAGAACACAATATCAGAATCTCACATGAGGAATGATAACATATAATACCAAAAGTGTAGTACAAAGAGTTACTATGACATATTTGAAATAAGAGCTACAAAAGTAACTAAGTACTACTATCGGCTTGGACAGTTATAACTATATGTCCTCACAATGCTGAATATATACATAATAGTGAATGGAAATGAAAATGGGTAGATGTATAAATAGGTGGAAAGCATCCGGCTTGTCTCCATAAGCTTGAAAACATCCAACCTTGGTGCCTGCATTACTCAACCTACTCGAAAGAGCACACAAAGAGTTTTGGGAAAAGAAACATCATGTGTCAGACATAAGTATGGTATGAGAAACACAGAAATGCATATAAACACATAACAATACTTACGAAACCAACTGAATCACTGGATTGGTTTCCCCTCGAAAGAACCAACTCAATTTATATTTACATTATGTGATATTATAGATAATATCTAAGGTGCGTAATATAAATATAGATCATAGTTGAAATGGTTACGTTGATTATATATAACAACATACTTAGGTATACAGACAAAACCGCTAAAGGACATCTGTATAAATAGATTTTCCCATAGAAAACTCCTCAATTAGACAAATCTCCTATGAGAAGGGCCAAAAACTACCTTCCGCGAGTCGTACGTCTCTAAATAAAATATACCATACGTAAACACAATTAGCCCGCGCCAAACACGTGAATCAAGTATCCATAACTCCTGCTAGCAACATTTCGATAAGCATACTCTAAAATTTAAGGGTTTTTGTACCCCTTATTTGGGTTTGCTAAACCTAGGATTGTGAATCTTACTCTGGATTTAGTCATTCCTCAATGTTGAGGCTACGTCAACATCTTCACACGAGTCTTCAACAAAACTCGATCAATTAATTAATCCTACATGGATTCCATTATCTTAATAGATTCCAGAACCACACATGGTTTCCATTATTACACCTTCAAATCATAGAACCCTTATAATAGTTTTGATGTGGTATTCGGCAAGTAAAATACTTACCGATCCTAGACTCTCCAAAACCAATCGATGAATTCCATTAACTTAAATTTGGTTCTTTTTGAAAGTAATTGAAAGCTAGAGGATTTCATATTAACACTCATCCCCGGGGCTTCTTATTGGTATAAATCCACGAAGCATTTCTATACTTCCTAAGTTAAGTTTGGTCAAGATCGGTAGTTGACTAGTTGACTATCAAGTCTCGAGCATTTGTTTATGGGAATCAAGGTTCGTACACTTAACTAGTTTCTGACATTTCTGCTTAACTATTCCACGACCTAGAAGGATGCCGATAGGTTTGAGCTCTATTGCTCCATCCCTACCTAAACATTATCATGACTCTCACAAATAGAAAAGCTTACTCGTATGGCTTTTAGTATTAAGGATAGAAATACTAACATTCCATAAACAATCAAACTAAGGCCATTACACAGTTATTACTTATCATTCAAGTATGATCAAGTCATATAAATGACTTTTAGTCCCTTTTATTTAATTTACTTTATTAATTAAAAACTCTTCTTTAAAGAATTCCCATATTATATTTATAATCATATTTATAACTTATAGAGATATCTTAAAATACCTATTAATATGTTAAAACACTTTAAAATTAGTTAGTATATATGTTAATTATTCATATAGAATGTTATGTAAGAATATAGAATTTTGGAAATAGAAAAACAAGTTTTATTTCAAAAGCTTTTAAATTAAGAAATTCATAATTAACTGTTAAAATACAATTAAACTGGAAACAAATTTTAAAACACTTTATTATATGTTATAAAACAATCCTAAAAAGATTAGAAAATATTAAATTTAAATATCATTTTAAACAATTTATAGTTTAAAATAGAAAAGGTTTCTAGAAATGCTATATAAAGTTTTATTACCATTGTCAATATTGTTTTGCTGCAACTTTGAGCCTATATTTCAACACTTAAACAAATGATTTTTTGATTCACTATTTTTACATTCATTAGTATACTTTAGGTACTTGGGAACCATGAAGAAAATCCTAAAGAATAACTTCCAATCTGCCATTACCTACCAAGCTATGTCTAAGAGTAGTTGTGAACCAGGTAGTAGTTGTGAATGTGAATTATATTTGGAAATGGGATATTTACACTACTCGTTACTCATTTGGACATACTGCATCTTCTTGCAAACATGGCCCACCAATCTCCCTGCCATTTTATAACGTCCGGTCTTCTCGATCCCCAGATGTCGACACTAGTACATCTACGGTATTCTTGTGCCGAGCACTGAAGTGTTGGGAAGACCGAAAGTTAGGGCATAATAAATGAAAATAGAAATAGGATAAGAAAGAATACAATATTAGAATCTCACATGCGAAACGATAACATATAATATTAAAAGTGTAGTACAAAGAGTCACTCCAACATATTTGAAATTAAAGTTACAAAAGTGACTATACTGCTATAATCCTGGACAATTATAACCACATATCCTCACAATGTTGACTAAAGACATTATAGTGAATGGAAATTATAAAAGGTAGATAGATAATAGGTGGAAAGCATCCATCTTGTCTCCATAATCTTAAAAACAGCCAAACCTGAAATCTTCATTACTCAACCTATAGAAAGAGCACACGAGGAGTTTTGGGAAAAGAAACACCAAGTGTCAAACATAAGTCCGGTATGAGAAACTCACAAAAGCGTATAAACATAGAACTGTACTTCTGAGACCAACCGATTCACTGGATTGGTTTCCCCTCAAAAAGCCAACTCAATATGTATTTACATTAGGTGATATTATATATAATGTCTAAGGTGTGTAATATTAGTATAAATCATAGCTGAAATGGTTACATTGATTAGGTTTAATAGCATACTTAGACACATAGAAAAAAACGTTAAGGGATGTCCGTATAAATGGATTTTCCCATAGAGACCTCCTCAATGAGATCGATCTCCTATGACAAGGGCCAAAAACTACCTTCCAAACATTGTACATATCTACATAAAATATACCATAAGATAACCAAACTAGCCCGTGCCCTATAACATGAACCAAGTATCAACAACTCTTGATAGCAACATTTCGATAAGCATACTCTAGAAATTTAGAGTTGCTATACCCCTTATTTCGGTTTTCTAAACCCGGGATTGTGAATCCTACTCTGTCTTTAGTCATTTTCCAATGTCGAGGCTACGTTCGGCACCTTCACATGAGTCTTAAACAAAACTAGATCAATTAATGAATCCCATACTGATTCTATTATCTTAACAAATTCCGAAACCATGGACGGTTTCCATTATTCCACCTTCAAATCATAGAACCCGTAAAATAGTTTTGAAGTTGTATTCGACAAGTAAAATACTTACCGATCTCAGACTCCCCAAACCAATTGATGAATTTATGGTCAACTCAATTCTGATTCTTATATAAGTAATCGAAAGCTAGAGGTGTTTCATACCAATAATCCTCCCTGGAGGTTCTTATTGGTATAAATCCATAAAGCATTTCGTATACTTTCTAAGTTAAGTTTGGTCGAGATTGGTAGTCGACTATCGTGTCTCGAGTACTTGCTTATGGGAATCCAGGTTCGTACATTTAATTCGTTTCTGACATTTCTACTTAACTATTTCTTGATGTTAGTGCTCTATTGCTCCATCCCTACATAAACATCAGTCTTGACTCTCACAAATAGAAAAGCTTACTCGTATTGCTTTTAGTGTTAAGTATAGTAATTCTAACATTCCATAAACAATCAAACTAAGGTCATTACATAGTTGTTTCTTATTATTTAAGAATAATCAAGTCACATAAACGACTTTTAATCCATTTTTATTTAATTTACTTTATTAATTAAAACTCTTCCTTAAAGACTTCCCTTATTAGATTTATAATTGTATTTATAACCTGTAGAAATATTATTAATATGCTTACTAATATGTTAAAACGCTTTAACACGATTTAATATATATGTTAATTATTTATATAGAATGTTATGTAAAAATAGAGAACTTTAAAAATATAAAAAAAAAGTTTTATTTTAAAATCTTTTAAGTTTAGAAATTTATAATTATCAACATTTCGTTAAATAAAAGAATTGGTATAGCAACCTTTTTACTTCAATATTATGTTACTTTGATTTATTTCTTCTACAACTTTCCAAAACATATTCTTTGCTTTTCTAAACACTTATAGAAGTGTATATAATAAACAAATAAGTTATTATTAAAAATGTCATTAAATCACCATTTTCATTATAGTTCAAGGGATTCAAAGTGCGCTTATAGCTACTATCGCTATATGGAAAATTCCATTTTCAATTCAATATCCAATGTTTTGTGTCATTCACATGTATACACAAAACTAATTCCATATTCAACAAATATTACTACAAAAAATGTTTCAACATACAAGCAAGTTAACATGTACATATTTAAGCATTCGAATGCACTTATTTTAAACTAAACTTCTCCATGATTTAAAGGTAAATACTTTAGCAATTTATATACTTTTTAAAGTATATAGTCAAGGTTTAACTTTAGTTAATTAGTGTCTAATATTACTAACATATATCAAGCAACATCATCAAGCAGCATCATCAAGCAACATTCACACATATAATATCATGTATTGTTGAATATGCGCTTTGCGCTTATATGATTTTTGTTTGATGATAATAAACATATATACATTCATTTAAATGTATTTGTTAATGTACTATTCTATTTTTCATAGATTAAATAAATATTTGTTGAATAAAATAAATAACACAGAATTTGAATTCAAACGAATATTTTATTCAAACAAATATTTATTACAATTTTGAACAGTACAATTTCAAGCTCCCACTATAACTATACAAATTCAATTTACATTCAGAACCTCACTACATATCACTCACACTCATATTTCTATCTTCAACTGCATTCCAGTTTGAATCCAGCATCTGAGAAATCTGCAAAAATATTCACTAACGCAGTAAAATTGAAAAATAAATATTTTTGCAATATAAAATGAAATATGATTTTTGAAAATATGATTTGCCTCAGTTATTTGGGTTGTTCGTCATAACTTACATTTGAATTCATCACACACGAACAATGTGACATGCACAGTGTATCACTGTACATGCCACAAGGCCGTGCACATCGATATACACTTGATCGATTTACAGGGACAGGTGAGCACAGGTCAAACCCAAATGAAAAGCCGAGTTCAACTCACGTGCAATAACATAAAAGTCACAACTCTCAGCACAAGGTCAAACCCGAGTTTTAAAACTGGATTCAACTCAGGTGCAAATCAAAAGTACACATGAATGTTATGTTCAAACATGACACAGCCTCAAACCAGCATCAAAGCAAGTACAACTACAAGTGTCGCCAAGTGACAATGCAAGCAAGATGACCAAAAACTTAACAATACAACAAACATCACAGCACATGCACATCAACCAAACAGTGGCAAATGAAGTAAGTATGCAAACATGAAGGAATGAACACACGAAAATGGAGTGCAACTACAAAGATGCAAGAACACTCAAACCAGAAGCATGCTCGATGCAAAAATCCAAACCAGGTTCAAATTATACAAGCTCCAGAAGAACAACAACTCAACAGAACATGGACTGCAACAATCAAGCAAATGTGGAGAACAAGCTACATAAAGGCAACATGAATCAATGTCGAGCTCAGTACAACACAGTGTACATAAATACATGCAAATGCATCAAAGCACTGAGACATGAATGCAACATTTACAACATAGCAGCAGTATGCAAGTGCATACACAAAGAGGCAACAAAGACTTGAATGACCAAGTGCACCATAGACCATGCTACAACTTCAAATGAACCAGCAAGCACATAAATGCACATAGCAAGTTACATGAAGACAGAGCTCGAGACTACAACTCAAAGTTCAATGCAGACTGCATAATGAACCAACTACACAATTCGAAGCATAATGCATATATAGCAGTAAAGTACACAAGCCAATCCAAACAACAACAAAGTCGATGCAAACATACATGAACAGGCAGTACACAGTGAACAAAGCAAGGTGAACCATGAAATCAACATCATCACGAAATGAATCAAAGCCAAGACCGAAGCCAGCAGTACAGAAAATATAGAATGAAATCAACATGGTCAAAGCAAATCAACGCAGTGATAAAAACTCAAGTGCGTATGCAATTACAACCAGAGTCGAATGAAAATCAACTGTGGCAGCCAAGGAGTTAATCGCAAGCAAAGTCACGGTATTGACAAAGTCAAGTTCAACAACGTGATGACCAAGGAGTTGAAATCAATACCGTGGGATTCAAGCAACAAAAAATATACGTTTTTGAACAAGTCACAATCATCTCAAACGTCCAAGCATGATCAAGCGGCCAGAGAAATCAATTGAAAAATTCAAACATGTTTATACGAACGCAATTCAAGGAAATCGAACGCATATATAACCCAATCATCATCGGCAATCAAAAGCATCGAGTTCAAGTACGAATACACAAAAGCACCAAAGCATAAAATTACATACCAAAGCAAGGAGACGAACTCGATCCAAATTGAAGAGCCATGAGCAAATCAAAGAGCATCAAAGCCTACTATCAAACGGTGACGTGCGGCGCTTCAAAAATGCTCAAGCCCTAATTTCGCCAAAGGGAACGAAGCCCTGATTTGCAAAGAAGAGAAGAGAGCCGCCATTATTCAAGTAACCAGGCCGATAAAAATAAAAAGGGAAGAAGGGGGACGCATTTGTTTTGGGCCGGCTCTAATAATTTTAATTAGGGCTTAGTTTTAAAAATAAGGGTTTTGGGTTTAATTTTTTGTTAATTGTTGTTTTTACTTTTCAAGTCAAAGAATTTGTAAATCACCACCTAGGGAGTAGGTAGTGTCAGATTGTCTAGTTAGAATTAGTTCAGTGAGCAGGGTGTGCGAGTTTGCAAAACTCTATAGGCGGGAGCAGTGTTTGCGAGTAAGCGAAACTCTATAGGCGGGAGCAGATTTTGCGAGTAAATGAAACTCTATAGGCGGGAGCAGGGTGTGCGAGTCTAGTAGAGTGTTTGTGAGCGGGAGCAAAGGGTATGCGAGTCTAGTAGAAGTGTTTGTGAGCGGGAGCAAATGGGTCTGCGAGTCTAGTAGAGTGTTTGTAAGCGTGATACTGTTTAATTCTAATAGAAATCTGGGAATGCAGCAGTAGGCAGGGGTTGCCGAAGCTGGGTAAATTTTGTGTGTGATTTACTTTTCAGCATATTTATTTCTGCAGTTTGTTTCTGTGTTTAAAATCAAGAAAAATTGCTATAACCCTATTCACCCCTCCCCCCCTCTAGGGTTAATCTAGATCCTACAAGTGGTATCAGAGCCTGGTATTTTTTTAACTCTTGAGTCATGAATTCATCAAATAATGCTTTTTCTGAGGGGCAATCTATTACTAGGCCACCCATGTTTAACGGGAATGATTATGCTTATTGGAAAGTTAGGATGGGTATATATCTTAGTTCTGTTGATTATGATGTTTGGGATGTTATTGAAACTGGATATAAACCTCCCACTATAACTGTTGGTGGTACTGAGATTCCTAAACCTAAGGATAGATGGGATGCTAACGATAAGAAATTAAAAACTACAAATGCCAAAGCAATGAACGCTTTGATCTATGCTCTTGATAAAAATGAATTTAATAGAATTTCTCTTTGTACAACAGCACAGGAAATTTGGCACACTTTGGAGGTGACACACGAAGGAACTTCTCAAGTCAAGGAGTCTCGTCTAGCCCTTTTCAGCAATGAATACGAAAACTTTGTGATGGACAAAGGCGAGAGCATAAAAAACATGTTTGGACGCTTTTCAACCTTGGTATACAATGCTAGAGCGCTTGGGAAAGTCTTCACTGAGGTAGAGCTTGTGCGGAAGATACTACGAGTCTTACCGATGAACTTTGAGGCAAAAGTCACGGCAATACAAGAATCAAAAGATTTGAGTAAACTAAGTATGGAAGAGTTGATTGGCAATTTGATGACATATGAGCTTGAGCTAAAAGCAAAGGAAGAACGCAACAACTCCGAACCAAAGAAGAAGACGATTGCCTTAAAGAGCAAAGAAGAAAGTGATGAAGAAGAAGAAGATCCAATCAAAGAGCTTGCAATGGCTGTCAATAATCTTAGAAAATGGTTGAGATTCAAGCCACGCAAGAAGAAAACAAAGGGTAATAGATCAAAAGACTCTGACAATTCCGATAATGAATCAACATGCTTTAACTGCAAGAAGCCTGGACACTTCATACAAAAATGCCCACTTCTCAAAAACAACAAAGGAAAGAAAAAGAAAAGGAAGGCTTTTGCAGTGACTTGGGATGATGAAGAAGGAGAGGAAGTTCCAGATAGCAGCTCAGAGGAGGCTAAATTGTGTCTTATGGCAAAATCAGATTCAGAAGCAAGCTCCGAGGAATCTAGTAAGGCAGGTGAGTATTCCTATAGAGATCTTGTTTTTATGTGCTTAGATCTTACTAAAACAATTGATAGTCTTGAATCAAAAATTGAAAAACTAAAATCTGAAAGGAGGAAACTCGCCCATGAAAATTCTAGGTTAGAAACTGAACTTGAAAATATTCAAAACCTAGACTGTAAAAAATGTAAAACTTTAGATTTAGAATTATCAAAACTTAGGAATAACTTTGAGAATCTTGAAAAAGAAAACTTGAATCTTAAGGAAACCATCGACACTAGGAAAAAGGATTTTATAAATCAATGCACCTCACTTGTCACTGAAAACACAACATTAAATACCAAAGTCCAAAATCTTGAGAAATCTCTGAATAACTTTTCAAAGGAGAAAAATCTTTCAAAATGTTATTAGGAAATCAAATTTTTGCTAACAACAGAAAAGGACTAGGTTTTGGGAAATCACAAGATGATGATAATGCAAAAGGTAAAAGTGTCTTTGCTCGATCTGAAATAATTGGACATCATGTTGATAACTGTAGTCATAGGAACAAGAACACAAAATTTAATCAAGTCAATTCAATGTGCACAATTTGTAGAAAATTTGGACACAATCAAAATAATTGTTGGTATAGACCCAAACACGTGAAAACTATACCAATTTGGGTTCCAAAAGGCACAAATATAAAATCTTTGAAAGTCAAACAAATTTGGGTGCCAAAAGGAACATATATAAATAGTTTTGGGTCTCCACAAACATATTTTTCATGTTCTTCCACTAACAATCATGGACCTATAAAAACAAATAGGTCACATAAATCTTCTCCCGTGTAGGTGTGGTGGCAGGCTAAGGAACAACAACAGTGTTCTATGGATTTTGGTTGTTCCAGAAACACAATGGGCGACAAAGCAAAGTTCTGTAGCCTAGTACAAAGGTGACGGAATCACAATGGGCAATCACGAAAAATTATCGTAAAGGTAAAACAGGTAAAATTATTTTGAACGATATATTAAATGTGATAATCTGCACCGTAATCTGAATTAAATCTGCCAGTAATGTGATGATGAAATGATGATGTATTTAATTCTGACTTATTCTTAATTGATATGATTTTTTGACTTGTTCTTATTTATGACCTTGATTTATGCTTAAATGATGACCAATCAGATTTTCAAATTTGAACTAATCCATATAAATTTGTTCGGTCAAATGATGGTTACTCATGCTACACGTAGATATATTTGTTTTGACATTTTGGTCACTGCTTGTAAATTTGCACGATTTCAAATTTCATGTGAAAGCTGTTAAAAAGGACTTTAAAAATTGTTGAAAACAATTATGAGATAATTTGTTGAAATTTCACAATCTTGTCTTTGACATCCAACGAGTGAATATTGAGTGAAATTTAAATTCAGATGCAGATTACACTGGTAATATAGTTGATAGAAAAATTACTAGTGGAACGTGATTAATTTTTTGAAACATTCATTTGCTGCATCGTTTTTCAAAGAAAAAATCTGCATATTTTTCACTTGAAATAATTTTTCAAATGGCAG
The DNA here is from genome assembly GCA_030765085.1 of Allium cepa. NCBI lineage: Eukaryota > Viridiplantae > Streptophyta > Magnoliopsida > Asparagales > Amaryllidaceae > Allium > Allium cepa. Next base: position 78,802,340 of record CM060939.1, on the reverse strand, counting down.
AATTTTTTTTCATATAACCCCTTTGAGAAAATCATTTTTGACCATATTTTCGGATTAGTCATTTTTATTTGATTTTAAATGACAAATTTTGACTAATCTAACTCCCTAATGATTATCGAAAGGATCAATAGTGATTGAAAAAGTGATGAGTGTCGATATTTGTCATACATTACTCAAGACAGTATATTTAGAAAAATTTCTTTAGAATTTCATAACAAGAGTTATAAAAACTTTTTGTTGGGTAAAAAAATTTCATGATCATTTTTATTTCTATCATCTTTCTATCGACCATCACTCATCAAAATCATATATAGTATGAAAATTTGTGGTAGTTTACAAAGGAAATTATTCGTTCTTCAATTTATTATTATAAAGGAAATTATCTGTGCTTCAATTTATTATATTCTTCAATGAAAATAAATATCCAAAGTATTCACTCTCATTTAAAAGTCCTCACGGTTATGCATGGGTGAATTACTTAGATTTTTGATTATGTGCTTCCATACTCATTTAAAAGTCCTCACGGTTATGCATGTATGGAACGCATATCAAAATTAATTAGTTAAATAGACAAGTTGATTCTAATCCCATTTAAAAGTCCTCACGGCCATGCGTGGTTAGAAGATACTTGATTTCATTTTTTAAAATTAAATTGGAATACTACTAATCTCATTTAAAAGTCCTAACGGTTATGCATGATTAGTAGATATTCAAATTTTCTGAAATAAATATACCACAAATAGACAGAACTGTATGATTTTTGATGATTTTATTCCCATCACTTCTGAAAGTGGAATATGCGCCTGACAAGGGTAATTATGATTTTTGTTTGAGTTTTATTGAAATTTGATATTTATATTCAATTAAGTTAAATGTTTGGTTCATGTCTGTCACTTCATCCCTATTTTTATAACACTGTTATTCTTTTGCTGATAACAAAAGGGGGAGAGAAAAGTTAAGATTTTGTCAAATAGAATCAAGCAAAGGTCAAATAATTTTCCATTTGCATCTAGGCTCATTTATATATTTCTATTTGTATGCATATATGTAGGGGGAGTATTGTGTAGAGAGGGAGCATTTAAATAGGGGGAGCAATTAAAGTATATCATTTATCAAATACATTTAACACATGTACAAAATCTTAAATATACGTTTGTTATCATCAAAAGGGGAAGAATGTTGAATATGCGCTTTGCGCTTATATGATTTTTGTTTGATGATAATAAACATATATACATTCATTTAAATGTATTTGTTAATGTACTATTCTATTTTTTATAGATTAAATAAATATTTGTTGAATAAAATAAATAACACAGAATTTGAATTCAAACGAATATTTTATTCAAACAAATATTTATTACAATTTTGAACAGTACAATTTCAAGCTCCCACTATAACTATACAAATTCAATTTACATTCAGAACCTCACTACATATCACTCACACTCATATTTCTATCTTCAACTGCATTCCAGTTTGAATCCAGCATCTGAGAAACTGCAAAAATATTCACTAACGCAGTAAAATTGAAAAATAAATATTTTTGCAATATAAAATGAAATATGATTTTTGAAAATATGATTTGCCTCAGTTATTTGGGTTGTTCGTCATAATTTACATTTGAATTCATCACACACGAACAATGTGACATGCACAGTGTATCACTGTACATGCCACAAGGCCGTGCACATCGATATACACTTGATCGATTTACAGGGACAGGTGAGCACAGATCAAACCCAAATGAAAAGCCGGGTTCAACTCACGTGCAATAACATAAAAGTCACAACTCTCAGCACAAGGTCAAACCCGAGTTTTAAAACTGGATTCAACTCAGGTGCAAATCAAATGTACACATGAATGCTATGTTCAAACATGACACAGCCTCAAACCAGCATCAAAGCAAGTACAACTACAAGTGTCGACCAAGTGACAATGCAAGCAAGATGACCACAAACTTAACAATACAACAAACATCACAGCACATGCACATCAACCAAACAGTGGCAAATGAAGTATAGTATGCAAACATGAAGGAATGAACACACGAAAATGGAGTGCAACTGCAAAGATGCAAGCACACTCAAACCAGAAGCATGCTCGATGCAAAAATCCAAACCAGGTTCAAATTATACAAGCTCCAGAAGAACAACAACTCAACAGAACATGGACTGCAACAATCAAGCAAATGTAGAGAACAAGCTACATAAAGGCAACATGAAGCAATGTCGAGCTCAGTACAACACAGTGTACATAAATACATGCAAATGCATCAAAGCACTGAGACATGAATGCAACATTTACAACATAGCAGCAGTATGCAAGTGCATACACAAAGAGGCAACAAAGACTTGAATGACCAAGTGCACCACAGACCATGCTACAACTTCAAATGAACCAGCAACACAGCAAGCACATAAATGCACATAGCAAGCTACATGAAGACAGAGCTCGAGACTACAACTCAAAGTTCAATGCAGACTGCATAAAGAACCAACTACACAATTTGAAGCATAATGCATATATAGCAGTAAATTACACAAGCCAATCCAAAAAACAACAAAGTCGATGCAAACATACATGAACAGGCAGTACGCAGTGAACAAAGCAAGGTGAACCATGAAATCAACATCATCACGAAATGAATCAAAGCCAAGACCGAAGCCAGCAGTACAGAAAATATAGAATGAAATCAACATGGTCAAAGCAAATCAACGCAGTGATAAAAAATCAAGTGCGTATGCAATTATAACCAGAGTCCAATGAAAATCAACTGTGGCAGCAAAGGAGTTAATCGCAAGCAAAGTCACGGTATTGACAAAGTCAAGATCAACAACGTGATGACCAAGGAGTTGAAATCAATACCGTGGGATTCAAGCAACAAAAAATATACGTTTTTGAACAAGTCACAATCATCTCAAACATCCAAGCATGATCAAGCGGCCAAAGAAATCAATTGAAAAATTCAAACATGTTTATACGAACGCAATTCAAGGAAATCGAACGCATATATAACCCAATCATCATCGGCAATCAAAAGCATCGAGTTCAAGTACGAATACACAAAAGCACCAAAGCATAAAATTACATACCAAAGCAAGGAGACGAACTCAATCCAAATTGAAGAGCCGTGAGCAAATCAAAGAGCATCAAAGCCTACTATCAAATGGTGACGTGCAGCGCTTCAATTTGCTCAAGCCCTAATTTCGCCAAAGGGAACGAAGCCCTGATTTGCAAAGAAGAGAAGAGAGCCGCCATTATTCAAGTAACCAGGCCGATAAAAATAAAAAGGGAAGAAGGGGGACGCATTTGTTTTGGGCCGGCTCTAATAATTTTAATTAGGGCTTAGTTTTAAAAATAAGGGTTTTGGGTTTAATTTTTTGTTAATTGTTGTTTTTACTTTTCAAGTCAAAGAATTTGTAAATCACTACCTAGGGAGTAGGTAGTGTCAGATTGTCTAGTTAGAATTAGTTCAGTGAGCAGGGTGTGCGAGTTTGCAAAACTCTATAGGCGGGAGCAGTGTTTGCGAGTAAGCGAAACTCTATAGGCGGGAGCAGAGTTTGCGAGTAAACGAAACTCTATAGGCGGGAGCAAGGTGTGCGAGTCTAGTAGAGTGTTTGTGAGCGGGAGCAAAGGGTCTGCGAGTCTAGTAGAAGTGTTTGTGAGCGGGAGCAAAAGGGTCTGCGAGTCTAGTAGAGTGTTTGTAAGCGTGATACTGTTTAATTCTAATAGAAATCTGGGAATGCAGCAATAGGCAGGGGTTGCCGAAGCTGGGTAAATTTTGTGTGTGATTTACTTTTCAGCATATTTATTTCTGCAGTTTGTTTCTGTGTTTAAAATCAAGAAAAATTGCTATAACCCTATTCACCCCCCCCCCATCTAGGGTTAATCTAGATCCTACTTGTATGTCATGTTTTTATGGATTTAGTTAATTAGTGAGATATCTCACCTTTACTTAAATCAAATTCCACTATCTTCACATTTAAATAGATCCCACTACACTTCCTCCCTAGAACACACAAGACTAGAATCAATCAAGACAAGAGAGAATGAAGGCTAGAAAGTGGCTCGGCCATGGAAAAACCTTGCCTTATGATCATGGCCTTGAAGGTTTTTTGGAGAATGGATTTTTTGGGTTTTGAGGTGATGGGGTGTTGTTATATGGCATATTAAGATGAATTTAAAAGTTTGGAGAAGTTTGGAAAATGTTTGATTCAATTGTTCTTTATTTAGAGAAGTTAGAGAAGAGAAGAGGGTGATATGAAGTGATTCCTTTCAACTGAGTTTGTGTGAATGTAAGGAGGCTATGGGTGCTTATTTGTAAGCTTTAGGAAGTGAGTAAATGACCCATATTACCGTAAAATGGGCTGTCAAGGAGTGATGGACAACCATGCTCTTTTAACACCTTACTTCCCTTAGATCGCTCCTTTCAAGTCTCCTTAAATCAAGGGTCCACTTGTCCTTCTTCTAGAAGCCTTTTTGCTAATTAATTACCATTAGTTTTAAGTGTATTTAAGTACTTACTAATTTCTTCTAATGTTGTCTTACTTATGCACAATTGTTTTAACAACTTATATTAAACAGTGTATTGATTTTTCACAAAAAGTTTTTTGGTCATATTTTTAGTATTTTATCGAAGTATATATTTTTGTAAACTTATTCCATATATTAGTTTTCTAATAGTTATTAACTAAGAAGTGTTTATTAAGGTTATATATTTAAACATCCTCTAAAAGCTGGGATATATGAAAATGAAGTGTTTATTAAGGTTATATATATTATAACAACTTGTATTGAATAAAGTATTTATTTTTCACAAAAAAAATTCTATTATATTTTTAGTATTTTATCCAAAAAAAATATTTTTGTAAACTTATTTCATAAATTAGTTTTCTAATATTGGTAATTAATTAAAAAGTGTTTATTAAGACCATATAATCATATTTTTAATATTTAAACATCTCCAAAAGCTGAGATATATGAAGATGAAATGTTTGAATTTCCAGGTCGTTACACGTTTTCTGATTCGCCATTACCAATTCTGCCAAAACCCCTCCCTTGGAAACTTGTAAGGCAATGGGTTATCAAATCTATCCTCGTCGCATTTTCCATCCTTCCTTCAAATAATCCTCTAGATAGTTTTACAACCATCACATTTGATGCTGCCTCTTAGGAACTCGATTCCTTTCTGGCTTTGTAAACAAATGTGAATGCCTCTGCTATTTACCCACAGCTTCCTATCTCTTAGATCCCTGTTGAGTAGTCTTGGAAACACAAAGCTTTTAACATGAAGTACAAACCCTCTAAGGGAAAATATTTGAAGTTCGTCTTGAACCTCATTGCTGAGGATTGTAGCTTATATTAGCATGTTTTGGAAGATGCCCTTACCTTAGCGACCGATGAAGATTTTGGTGAGAGAAATAGGCTATTATTAGAAGATGATTCCTAGGACAAAAGCTATATCTACTCTTTCAAGTTTAAAGACTATGTAGTAGATCTTGCTCGGCTTTTTTCTAGTTATGTAGATGTTATTGGTCGCAACCCCTCTGATTTGGGTAGTGACACCTCCTCCGTAAGGAAGGAAAGCCTTGTATTTTGTATTTTAGTGGCCAGAGCAGTTCGGCTCTACTCTTGTACTTTAAAGTATTTGGTTCTAATAAAAAGTGAATGGTCCACTATAAAAACCGGCTGGTTAATGCCAAAAAAAATTACCGCATTAATAAACTATATTAATTCAAAATGTCATGAAAAATTATTTTTAATTACTTTAAAATTATATTAGAATCCGATAAGCTTTAAACCAAAAAATTAAAAATTAATTTTTCTATTTAAAAAATTTAATTATTAAAAAGACCATAAATAAATAGATTATTAAAAATAATTTTAAGTTGCAAAAATATGGAAAAATTCTTCAAGCCATAAAATATTAGTTAGGATTATCTGAAATTTTAAATTTCAATATAAAATTTTTGAAATTAATTTTTATTAGCTTTTTAATTTTGAATGAATATTTTAATTAAAAATGCACTTTAAAATAAAAATAAAAAATAATTTTTTCTACTTTGTGCATGACCTGGAAATAAAATAAATTTTATTAACGCTATTAATATATATTTGTGTGTATATATATCTAACAAAAAATATGTTTTATTATTATATATATGCATACCATTATTCATGGCTTATAAAATATAAATGTATATTTTAATATTCAAAATAATTTATATATATTTAAATTATTATATTATAATGATATTTATATACAGAATATTAATATTTTTTTTATAAGATAATATATATATACAAATATTAGTTAATATATTTTAAATAACGTGTACACAGTTATTTAAGTTAACTTAACATATATATATATATACACACATGTATACATACATACATACATACATATAATATATGACAGTTATATAAAATAATAGCTCATATACATACATATATTTCGACAGCATATACTTGCATATTGGATGAGCTAACGTGTTTTCTGCATTGTAAATCTCAACATCTATACATGTGCATTTTATACCTTACACGAGTTGATATGTTACATATGCACATACACTGTATACGATACACACATGCGCGCACACAAACATATATGTGTGTATATGTATATATTTATATATATATTAAACAAAGCCATCAATCTATAAATTTAAATAAAATAAAAGATTTTATTTAAATATAATTTAGAAATATTCCACGTAAATTAGACTTCATAGGCCAAATAAAAATTCAGTAAGGGACTTTTTTTTAAAATGACCAATAACTTCCACTGTGTGTAACGACCCGAAATTTTCGAAGCCGAAAATTCCAGATAGTTATGAAAAAGAAGAAAAAGAAAGAAGAACAGAATCATCAACAACTCACATTCGCAGCGGATAAAATATAATAATAAATTATAACAGTTTACAAAAGAATACTATATCTGTCGATTACATTTAATATACATCAGAGTTTCACATATATACAGTCACTAAATATATACAATTATCATGTCTCAGATTAACAATAATATAAAAACAACGGAAATACTCTATACGCTATAGCCATCCAACTCGCCACCTGAGCTCCAGAACGTACCTACCTGAAAATCTATAATACTCGGTCTGACCCGAGCATTACACCAAAGTAACACCCGGGTCAGGCTGGAAACCAGCGTGAGTAAACCCATCTAACATGGAATACCAAAACAAAACAACTTATATAAACCCGGGTAACTTATATCAATTTAACCAATTCACAATTTGCTATAGACAATACTTATTTCACATATAAATTTCTAAGTACCAAACTTAGATAAAATAATCCAATTCACTCAAATCATTTCATTCCTGCCTATTGATTTCACAAATCAATTTATAAAAAAAAATCGAAGTGGTTTCGGGTGTTTTCTTAATACCTGATCCCGGTCTCCTCGGATCTCATGTCATCCTAATCCCAAATTATCCAAATGAAATACACAACATTTCATATCAGCGATATCAACTCATTCAAAGTATCCCATACCATTCAATCATCCATAAGCAATGCTTAATCACATACAAATTAATTCAATTGATTCTAATTGAATTTTCTAACCACATTCACTTAGATTATTAATTAATTCCAAATCAATTAAGTAATCAACCACTCTATATCCATTCATCTTAATTAACAACCCTGGATTAATTATCTTCCAATTCCATTCAAGCAATTCTCTTTAATTAATTTCACGATATTAATTATTCTTACCAAATCAATGAGTAATCTTTAATTTCTTCACAAATTAATTAACTATAATCAATTACGTTAATTCTTAATCACTTATATTAATTGACTTCTCATAAGTCACTTATTATGAATTAATTAATCTCAATTAATCAAATCTTTAATTACTTCATTAATTATATAAATTAATGATTTCCAATTAAATTCTACTTTATCCTAATCTAAATTGATTACTTTAATTCAGCCAAAATATTAATCATTCTCGATTAATCTCAACCTGAAATTAACTATCCTTTATTTACTTCATTAATAAATTAATTCTCCTTAATTAATTATCTTAATTAATCTCATTAAACCGTCCAATAATTATTCTAATTTGATTAAACTTCATTAATTAACTTAATCCTTAATTAATTAATTCGAACTCTTAATTACTAAATTAATTAACTCTAAATCATTAATTAATTGAGTTAATTAATTATCCATTTTAATTACCCTGCTAATTCGATGAATCATAAATCATTAAGTCCTTATCATCATTAAATGAAACATTTTCTTATTTATGACTTAAGTTTAAAACAACTTAAAATTCCCAATACTACGAGTTAAGCAACAATTAACTCGAAAACCATCAAAAATCACACTCTCCAGATCAACAATTCACAATACATATCAAATCAATTCAATCATTCAATCAAATATTTAAATTTAACCATTTAAATTTAAATAGAAATCCAACAGAGTGAGATTTACTCACCTTTGATTTCTGATTTGCAAATCCGATCCAAATCTCGGCTTGGCTTCATGGTTTCAACCTTACATAGACATTTTATAACTTATTAATAATTTGATCTAATTTGACAATTTATTTTTAGCATTAAATAAACTTTAATTAACTAGTTTTAAATAATGGTTCTCATTTTTGAAATGAAATCAACTGGGATAATAAAACTCTAAATTTAACTTCACTATTAGATTTTGGTAAACGATTTAATTTACAAGTTTATACCTATTTAAGATTCCACTAATTTTCTTCAAACTCTACCAGCATTTTAAAGTTTCCTACGTTAAAAAATCTTACATTTATTATATTCTTACAGTTTAAATAAAATATATGAGTTGATAAATATTAAATCACAATAACATTTAACTTAATTTGTAAAATAATTAAGTTTTAAGTATCTTTTATGTGTTTATCACACTTAATTTAACAATAAATCAAACTGTCTAAATTTTAAGTTTTGAAAAGCATTTAATTTACAAGATTCATAAATGATTAAACAATTCCATTTCCTTTATTTGCGTCTTTTTTTAGCCTAAGTAAAAAAAACTGTGCTGAAATAAATGAATAAAAGAAAAAATAACTCACCAATGATCAACAACCCAGATCACGCTTCCCCTTTCTTGAATGCGGTTGCTCGCAGCCTAACATCTTCTCCACGTGAAACACTAGCTTAGACGTTAGTTCCGTGTCATCCCCTAGTAACAATTGTCGAGCCGTCGTTCTTCTTCCCCTCCACGAGCATCGACTTCGAGATCCTACTACAACCTCGCGACTGAGCTACCCCTCACGACTCTCGCACGCGAGCACCACTGTCGCGCATCGTCAGTAATTTACGCGGTCGCTTCCCTAATGATTTATTCAATGTCGATTTCGAGCCCTTGGTTGCTGTTGAACGAAGGAGAGGCCATTTTCGAATAAATTTGGGTTTTTATCTGAAGAGGGGTTCGAAACATTTAGGTATAAGAGAAGGGAGGAGGTTCGGCCATTATTCTCTTCTTTTTTTTTCGAGTTCGATCCCTAGCTTGAGAATAGAGAGAGAGAAATGGCTAAAAAAATAGATTTGGGTAGCTTCTAGCGTACGCATTTATTAAATAATTTAATATTTAAAAATATCTTGTTGCAAAAAGCGAAATCCCGAAACCCGAATCAAACATACCGACAGACGATCATAAGGATATACCCGCATTCCGAATACGATGGAATGTGTTTCGAAAGCTAATTTAATCGTATGCGCGAGTTACAGTAGTAAACGATCAATTTTAAATTAAATCGATTAAAATATATCTAAGCGTTTCGAGCTGCTAGGGTCAAACGACAACTCTGATTGCTACGAAAATTGAAATCCGATAATAACTAACTATTATGGATCCAATGGAACTGATTTCGTTGAATTCCGAGACTATGGCTCGGAAGGCTATTTTTAAATTCAATTTAAACAATATAATTTCAAAACTGAACAAATTACCGTTAAATTAAATTTCTACCATTCTATTATCTTCAGTAACACCATTATAAATTTTACAAGCCTTCAAATTATTTTTAACAGGCTTAAAACTGAAGAATTCAATAATTTACCCAATTTCATTTATTAAATCCATAATTTAATTATTAAGTAAATATTTATATTTGAAATTCAAGTTTAAAATTAACCTTTAAATGTTTTAGAATCAACTAATTATTCCAATTTAAATTGTTAGAAATTCCGGGTCGTCACATTCCTTCCCCCTTAAAAGAATTTCGTCCCCGAAATTACTAGTTAGGAAGAATGGCCAATACCCGTTTACCTTCTCTCCAAAACTCACAATTCAACACTCTACCAACTATCTTTTATTAATGACTCACTATCACCTTAACTAACCTCCCAAAATCTTTTATAGTTTCAAATACTACCCTTTCGTTCAATCATTTAAATTTCAATTTAAAACCGAATTTGGAATTATCAAAATTTTCTCAAAATTTTTTCTAACTCTCTAAATTTCCGAAAAATTTTGCCAGCGTCTCCTTTGCGCGGCTAGCTCGGTACAACTACAAAAGGCCTCTACGGGCTTCCAAATTCCAAAAGAAAACAAAAGCCAAGTGGCTACATCAAAAACCCAATCCAATTCATCTAGAAATTTAAAATACATACCTTTTTGTCGTGCAATACAAATTTATCTTTTGGAATCAAATCCAATTTCTTTTCCCCTTTATTACCTGCATATCTTGTTTAGCAACAATATTCAATCAAAACTTTACAAATCAATTTATACATTCTCTTATATATGTTTCATACCTATTTCAAATTAGTCTTTCCCATTTTCATATGAATTCAATTCATCTTTAATTTGAGCATTGAATTTTAACTTTCATTTATAACTGATTCATAGGAGTTTCATCTACTAATTTACTTTAATTTCCCATTTGAAATTGTTTTGTCGTTAAGAAAATTTTTCCCAAAAATTTTCAAAATTTTCTAACTCCCAAATTTTTCGAAAAATTTTGGCAGAGCTCCTTTGTACGGAGGAGCTTTTGCAATTTGACAAGATATATAAATATATATACATCGACCCACACGGTCGGAAAAAGCAAAAACAATTCGTATTTCCTATTTGTATTGCGTAGGCGTACCTTATTTAGCATTTTAAGCAAGCGGCTTATTTATTTTAGCAATTAGTGCGATCCAAATCCAGCAAACGGCCTTCAGGTACCTTTACTTACTCGATTTAAATATGTAAGTGCCATATAAGAAAATCTATTTGCATCGCACTTATTTTTAATGGCTAAACACAAGCATTTAACTTACATTTAATAGCTAAACACATATATATCATAAGCAACAAGCACCAAAACGCTTCCCATAAGCTATTTATATAATCTTAAAGCTAATTCAATTGCTTACAACCAATTTATAAACCAATTCATTCAATGTCAATGGACTGCAACTCAATTTCTTACATTCCATTGATTTTTAACCCAAACAAGCTCATATTCGCTTCAAATGATTTAGAATAAATTTTATTTAATCTCTATCAACTCAAAGAATTTTAATTATTTTTGTTCACGCCAAACGACAATTATTTCATGCAAATTTTTGACGATATTCACTTAATAGAGTATTTATTTTAGTTTATAACTATTCAAATTAATTTCAACTCATTCTGCATTTAATTCCATTTCTTTTCTAAATTATTTACGAACCATTCATTGCATTTCATTTCCGCAGTTGTTCCGTCCAAAACAATTTATTAAACTTGGCACACCCAATACTTATAAATTAATAACCATTTCCAAATTAATTTAATCTAAGCCTTTATTTAATGGGCTTTCACTCTTATTCGAAGCCAAACTTCCATAAATTTTAAACTTAAGTGAATTACTTTAATTTATTCCAACATCAAACTTAAGTTTACTTTTATTTGATTCTCATTTAATCAAATTCCATTAAATTCAGTTAGCCCATCCCTTTTAAATCTTAATTTTAAATTTTAATTCACCTGCTTAACTCATTTCGAATTTATTTTATTAATACAAGGCCATTCCCAATTTATTTCTATTCACTTGGGTTTAGTTTTTGCAACTCAAACCATTTCTATTATAATTACTTCTCTTATATCCAATTTACTTGCAAATTTCATTAAATATTATTCATATCACACTTGAATTTTTATTTATAATTCAAACCATCACATTTTTCAATCCAACTATATTTTATTTTTAATTTACAACATCTCCTCTTATTTAATTCATTATCAAATCTAAGTCGAATTCTATTTAAAATTCGAATTCATTTCCAAACCCATTATCACTTACAATCCATTTATTTACCCAAGTTAAATTTCATTAATATACTCAACCAAATAACTATTTAGCCAATTAGTTTACTTTCGACTTCTAAATCAATGTTCGATTTAAATTACAAATTCACTTTATTAAAATTCCAGTTTGGATTTCCTTTTTATTTCCCCAAAATTCCAACATCTTTATTTAAAAAAATTTAGAAATGCTTTTAAATTCACCTCATACTTAATAAAATAGCTCTTTATAAAAATACTTTTTATGACTCGATGTTTCAACCAGTCCATCCTTGTTCTCACAGAAATTCAGTCATACGTTGATCAGGCGTAGGACTGAAAATCTATAAGTACTTGGTAAACCCGTTTTCAACACCCAGTGAAAATACATAGAAAATAATTTTATTGAAAATATCGAAAACAAATTTTTTTTGTTTTTTGAAAATAGAGGAAGTATTTTTGGTGATAATGCTCTGGAAATCATCACCCCCATCCATGGTCACAGTTACATCCCAGAGTTACGTTGCCGTCGCAACAAAAGTCCATGTAACTACAGGCTCTCCGCGGCCTCTCAATTACGTCATGGAACCCACACAACAGATCACAATTACATCCAGGGTTACGTTGCCGTCGCAGCAAAAGTCCATGTAACTGTTGGCTCTCAGCGGCACACACGACCTTGACTATGGTAAACTCTACTCAAGATCCCCAGGAACTAGTTTTGTCCGGACTCCTCACAGGATCAACTTTAGAACCCCCTTGGGCTCAAGGCAGCACCACCCGGTGGCACTCCTGAGAAGTTCATTTCAAGGAAGCGCCTTTTTCCCCAGAGCCATCATCAAAACACTTTATACTATACATATATAGTACCTTTCAAATCATACACCTAGTATGATCTCATACAAGGCTCCTTTACACAAAATCGATTATTCCAAAATCGATAATTCTCAAACTAGGCTTTCCAAATTCCAATATTGATTTTACCCAAAAATCAAAAGCCTTTCCAAAACCAAAGGTTCTCAAAACCTTTTCCAAAATCCTCATAAGATCCTTTATATATATATTCAAAAATATATATATAATTTTTTAAAACTTTGGATCATTTCAAACTTGTATAAAATCCCTTTTTATACTTCAAACATTTCAAAAAACATTTTTCTTCCAGCAATAAATTCAACAAGGAGAGATTTATCTCATATAACAAAGATATACAACTTTGTTTATTCAAAAACAAATATCCCAATTTAATTTCTCTTTCCAATATCAATTTCATTCAAATCCGTACGATGTACACTTATCATCTGTACGCTCTACTGATCTGATCGCTCACTCGATCACACAATTTCACTTCCGAACTAGCATTGTCCATCCGACTTCCTAGTGCGGACTCAGATCTGGTTTCTTGATCAGAAACTGTCATTCTCCTTGCATAGCTATAACTATGATAGAGAATATCCAGAACCAATCAACAATCCATATCCAGGTTCGCCGTCGAAAATCGAGTGAAAAATCCCAACTCGGATCGGTAAACTATCTCGAAATTATGTGCTCAAATCTGGATCAAATCACTATGCGAATAGAATAATATACGTACATCCCACGTATTTATTTCATTGATTATCAGCCACATCAATTTCCTTCTATTCTCATTTTCTTAAATTCCCCTTCACTTATTTACAATTGTCTTAATCCCCAATTGGATTATCACTTCAATCCTGATCTCGGTTGGGTATTAAATTCATAACAGTTTGAACTCCGACCGATTTATATTTAGAAAATAGCTTAAAGATTTTAAAAATAGATTAGTAGTTGAAAAATAATTATTAGTTTACCAAATAGCTATAAAATAGTTAACTAATCGTAAAATAGTTGGAAAATAGTTGGATAGTTTCAGGAATTTTAAATAATTGCAAAATAATTGTAAAATAGAACTTAGTTTGTGAAATAGTTGTAAAATAGTAATTAATTTTAGGAAACAGTTGAAAAATGGTTAAATAGCTCCAAAAGAAATTGTAAACCAAGTATAAAATAATTTGGCTTTAAGAAAGAAAAGTTGTATATATTAAATAGCCTAGAAAAATAAGTTTATATTAAAACAATTTATATCGAAAATAGTCAAGAGTCAAACTGTTCACTTCCCCAACAATTCAATGTACACTTCCATTTGGTTTTAAACCTGTTCAACTTTAATTAAATTTTCAAATTATTCCAATCAATTTGAATTATTATCAATTTAATTTCAGAATCTAAATCATTTCAATTTAATCCAATCCAATTACTTTAAACCAAATTCAATTTTGAACTAATTCAATTCAATCTTGAATTTAAACTATCTCGAATTGTAGAAATTCGAGTTAAATTCTCAAAGGTTGGTTTAACTCTTTAAACCAAATTAATCTTTAAATCAAAGTGTTCAATCATTTTAATTTCTGAGCCCAATTTCTCAAAATTTCCATTTTAATTTTTTTTTTACTGATGTATTTCAAGGTTCAATACAATTTTATTTTAAAATTTTAATTTATTATTCAATTTAATTTTCCAGTTTGATGCCAGTTCTTAAACAAGTTTATTTTACAATTAAATTATTCAAACCTATTTTATTTTATTTAGATAATTCCATTCTTAATTTAAAGATTTTTATTTACAATAGGATGATATCATTCAATTTATTTTAAAACGTCCATCCATTTTCAATTTTTAATTCTTAAACCCGATTTGAGATCACACAAACTACTAATTCAAATTGTTCATTCAACTTATTTAACTTTTCCTAAGTTAAATTCAATTTACTTAATCCAGTCAACCTTACTCAATTTGAATTTCTACTTCAACTTAAAAATTCTTTCCCTCTTATAAGTTCAAAACTTATATCACATTGGGTTTTTACATCACACTTCAAGAAAAAAAATCAAAACTCAACCTCTTAGAGTTTATTTCAAATTATCTTTGATATCATGCATATCCATACATATATACATATTTATTTCTTGGCCCTCCCAGCCATGTTTTACAATTTTAAACCACCCTTGGTTCTGAATCCAAATTAAACTTCAAACAACCCATTGTTTGCAACAAGTCCCAGTTATCCAAATAATCTTTATTTATTATTTCTATTACTTTGAAACAAAATTTTCAAATGCTGGGATCAGATTTAGAATTTTATTTTCAATCACTTAAATTTTAATTATAAGTCAGACTTTACCTAAATGTTTACTTCTTTAAAACATTTCATTTTACTTACACATCTTATTATACACAACAATCATTTTTGATAATAACCAAGGTTATCATATCTAAAATCATCCATTATCATCTTATTCTGAAATACTTTTCCAATACAAGATTTCAATTTTAGTTTGAATCAATTTCAAACTTATCTCTACTTTAATTTCAGTTTGGTTGTATTATATTACTTCTTAATTCAATTCTTAATAATTTAAGGGCTAATTTCCTTAAAATTTTTTATTAGGATGAAATATTGCTTTACATATCAAAATATAATCTTATATAAAATCATTTAAAATCCTTATATAAGAAAATAACAAGTACGCTCTCATATATTTATACTCTCAACTCATTATAGAGTTCTACGGACTCTATTTAATGAGTAATCCCCACCAGAGCCAAGGTTCTCCCTTAACCTTTCAGCTCTGATACCAAATGTAACGACCCGAAATTTTCGAAGCCGAAAATTCCAGATAGTTATGAAAAAGAAGAAAAGTAAAGAAGAAGAAGAAGAACAGAATCATTAACAACTCACATTCGCAGCGGATAAAATATAATAATAAATAATAACAGTTTACAAAAGAATACTATATATGTCGATTACATTTAATATACATCAGAGTTTCACATATATACAGTCACTGAATATATACAATTATCATGTCTCACATTAACAATAATATAAAAACAACGTAAATACTCTATACGCTATAGCCATCCAACTCGCCACCTGAGCTCCAGAACGTACCTACCTGAAAATCTGTAATACTCGGTCTGACCCGAGCATTACACCAAAGTAACACCCGGATCTGGCTGGAAACCAGCGTGAGTAAACCCATCTAACATGGAATACCAAAACAAAACAACTTATATAAACCCGGGTAACTTATATCAATTTAACCAATTCACAATTTGCTATAGACAACACTTATTTCACATATAAATTTCTAAGTACCAAACTTAGATAAAATAATCCAATTCACTAAAATCATTTCATTCTTGCCTATTGATTTCACAAATCAATTTATATAAAAAATTCGAAGTGGTTTTGGGTGTTTTCTTAATACCCGATCCCGGTCTCCTCGGATCTCATGTCATCCTAATCCCAAATTATCCAAATGAAATACACAACATTTCATATCAACGATATCAACTCATTTAAAGTATCCCATACCATTCAATCATCCATAAGCAATGCTTAATCACATACAAATTAATTCAATTGATTCTAATTGAATTTTCTAACAACATTCACTTAGATTATTAATTAATTCCAAATCAATTAAGTAATTAACCCCTCTATATCCATTCATCTTAATTAACAACCCTGGATTAATTATCTTCCAATTCCATTCAAGCAAATCTCTTTAATTAATTTCACGATATTAATTACTCTTACCAAATCAATGACTAATCTTTAATTTCTTCACAAATTAATTAACTATAATCAATTACGTTAATTCTTAATCACTTATATTAATTGACTTCTCATAAGTCACTTATTATGAATTAATTAATCTCAATTAATCAAATCTTTAATTACTTCATTAATTATATAAATTAACGATTTCCAATTAAATTTTACTTTATCCTAATCTAAATTGATTACTTTAATTCAGCCAAAATATTAATCATTCTCGATTAATCTCAACCTGAAATTAACTATCCTTTATTTACTTCATTAATAAATTAATTCTCATTAATTAATTATCTAAATTAATCTCATTAAACCGCCCAATAATTATTCTAATTTGAATAAACTTCATTAATTAACTTAATCCTTAATTAATTAATTCGAACTCTTAATTACTAAATTAATTAACTCTAAATCATTAATTAATTGAGTTAATTAATTATCCATTTTAATTACCCTGCTAATTCGATGAATCATAAATCATTAAGTCCTTATCATCATTAAATGAAACATTTTCTTATTTATGACTTAGTTTAAAACAACTTAAAATTCCCAATACTACGAGTTAAGCAACAATTAACTCAAGAACCATCCAAAATCACACTCTCCAGATCAACAATTCACAATACATATCAAATCAATTCAATCATTCAATCAAATATTTAAATTTAACCATTTAAATTTAAATAGAAATCCAACAGAGTGAGATTTACTCACCTTTGATTTTCGATTTGCAAATCCGATCCAAATCTCTGCTTGGCTTCATGGTTTCGACCTTACATAGACATTTTATAACTTATTAATAATTTGATCTAATTTGACAATTTATTTTTAACATTAAATAAACTTTAATTAACTAGTTTTAAATAACGGTTCTCATTTTAAATCAACTGGGATAATAAAACGCTAAATTTAACTTTACCATTAGATTTTGGTAAACGATTTAATTTACAAGTTTATACCTATTTAAGATTCCACTAATTTTCTTCAAACTCTACCAGCATTTTAAAGTTTCCTACGTTAAAAAATCTTACATTTATTATATTCTTACAGTTTAAATAAAATATATGAGTTGATAAATATTAAATCACAATAACATTTAACTTAATTTGTAAAATAATTAAGTTTTAAGTATCTTTTATGTGTTTATCACACTTAATTTAACAATAAATCAAACCGTCTAAATTTTAAGTTTTGAAAAGCATTTAACTTACAAGATTCATAAATGATTAAACAATTCCATTTCCTTTATTTGCGTCTTTTTTTTAGCCTAAGTAAAAAAAACAGTGCTGAAATAAATGAATAAAAGAAAAAATTACTCACCAATGATCAACAACCCAGATCGCGCTTCCCCTTTCTTGAACGCGATTGCTCGCAGCCTAACATCTTCTCCACGTGAAACACTAGCTTGGACGTTAGTTGCGTGTCGCCCCCCAGTAACAATTGTCGAGCCGTCGTTCTTCTTCCCCTCCACGAGCATCGACTTCGAGATCCTACTACAACCTCGCGACTGAGCTACCTCTCGTGACTCTCGCACGCGAGCACCTCTGTCGTGCATCGTCAGTAATTTACGCGGTCGCTTCCCTAATGATTTATTCAATGTCGATTTCGAGCCCTTGGTTGCTGTTGAACGAAGGAGAGGCCATTTTCGAATAAATTTGGGTTTTTATCTGAAGAGGGGTTCGAAACATTTAGGTATAAGAGAAGGGAGGAGGTTCGGCCATTATTCTCTTCTTCATTTTTTTTTCGAGTTCGATCCCTAGCTTGAGAATAGAGAGAGAGAAACGGCTGAAAAAAAATAGATTCGGGTAGCTTCTAGCGTACGCATTTATTAAATAATTTAATATTTAAAAATATCTTGTTGCAAAAAGCGAAATCCCGAAACCCGAATCAAACATACCGACAGACGATCATAAGGTTATACCCGCATTCCGGATACGATGGAATGTGTTTCGAAAGCTAATTTAATCGTATGCACGAGTTACAGAAGTAAACGATCAATTTTAAATTAAATCGATTAAAATATATCTAAGCGTTTTGAGCTGCCAGGGTCAAACGACAACTCTGATTGCTACGAAAATTGAAATCCGATAATAACTAACTATTACGGATCCAATGGAACTGATTTCGTTGAATTCCGAGACTGTGGCTCGGAAGGCTATTTTTAAATTCAATTTAAACAATATAATTTCAAAACTGAACAAATTACCTTTAAATTAAATTTCTACCATTCTATTATCTTCAGTAACACCATTATAAATTTTACAAGCCTTCAAAATATTTATAACAGGCTTAAAACTGAAGAATTCAATAATTTACCCAATTTCATTTATTAAATCCATAATTTAATTATTAAGTAAATATTTATATTTGAAATTCAAGTTTAAAATTAACCTTTAAATGTTTTAGAATCAACTAATTATTCCAATTTAAATTGTTAGAAATTCCGGGTCGCCACACTGTGGGTTGGCCCATTCCATGTATTGGTGTAAGGAATGCCCTCATGAAAATGATGTATGAGCTGGCTAAGATTTCGTCTCCATTAGGGTGGAGTTAGAATGGGACAATCGTAAAACAAAACTCTTGTGTGATAGAGTTAGAGGTATGCCCTAGGAGTTGTTATCCGATCTTTTGGCTTGTCTATATTCATACAAGTTAGACTAAATGATCATCAAGACAGAAATCCCAGAGTGATGGTTACTAGGATTGAAGATCGATTACGGGCAAGACTATGGACGATAGTCATACGAATTCATGTGAATAACATTTTGGAATTAGCTAAGTATGAATTCCACACTTCAGCTGAAATTACGATTGGGTATGATCGTCCTCTAAAATGGATCGGCTATAATCCATCTCTATTATGAATCGACTATGATCCGTCACCAAAATGGATCGGCTATTATCCATCTCCATTATGGATCGGCTATGATCCGTCTCTAATTATGGATCGTACCGTATCGATATTAAAGTTCAACTTAACACAAAATGATTGATATCTCAAAATCTACAAGTCGAATACACATGGAACATTGGGAATATCACTATATTGAAGAGTGGAGCCCACCATATCGATCGTATGCCAAAAGAAGATCGTAAAAAAATCGATGATTATTGTTATTTTGATGGAAGTTGGGCCTACGATCGATACTGTGACTTCTTCTAAATCTAGAGACTGCTACCGAAATTTCAGGAAGATATTTCGTCATTTTCCCCTATAAATACAGACTCGATTGTTCATTTTTGGGCAGCTTGTTACCGCTTCCCAAGCTTCGCCATTTTGATTCTTTATTCTTGTACTAATGGATCCCTGTTGATCCAAACTTTCTTGTAATCATAATCAAGTACAAGATTAATAAAAAATACAAAGAGGATGTTGGCCAAGATTACCGAACCACTATAAAAATCTGTGTGTTCATTTACTTTCTTTGCTATATCATTCATCTTTAATCTCTATGAGATTCTATTGGGTGTTGAAGCCCATTTTTGGCATCAACATTTTCATGCTTTCACCAAGAAACCAAATCTTAGCTTGATTAGATCTCATCATCTACTTGTGGATTTCTATGTTCGCGAGATAGATCCAGCTTTCTACCAACAAGTTTCCTAATCTACTTAGGTTTGAAAGAGATCTAGATGGAAACTACCTACAATGCCTTTAGGAAGGATTAGGCAATCGCTACCTCCTCACGACTTCCTGACGAAGCAGTATAGAACATGAAGATTGGTTATAAACAATGGATCGGATTGGGTTATTAGATCGCTCGGATTTGGCAGTACTATAACTCGACGAATACAAGGATGATCGATGAAACGACTTTGAAAACATAAGGTAGAGGCAAGGGACCTACCCGTTGGATCACACGTGCCACATGACACTTTCAATGGACTGGGGACGATCCATATAGAAGCGTACGATCGATAGCTACTCGAACATCTTCAACGATCGATCGTTTCAACTACAATTTATCGATCCCTCAATCATACACCACATTACTGATCGTCTACCCACTACCGATCCACTTAAGCCTGAAATTTGTTTAAGTATCCACTTGAATATGGATGAGAAATGATCCATTTTTAGTGGTTCCATACTGATCCCTCTCAAAGCCAAAATGTCAATCCCTCAACCATACTCCATCACAGTCGATTCCTCCATAGCATGTACTGTAGTCAATTATTCTAGCCGATCGTTTTTCCAGGCGATCGTTTTTCCAACCGATCATTTTTCCAACCGATCGTTTTTCCAGCTGATCGTTACTCCAATATCAACAACCAGATTGATCGTTTTCCAAACGATCATTGCGAAGTATCTAAACAAAAATGGATCGGGTACGGTCCATTCTTAATGGATACCGAACCATCATAAAAAAACTCTAAAAAAAATTTGGGTTCTAAGAACTCGAACCCATGCCGCAACGCAGTGCCCCTGTATTCTGAATTTGGAACTCAACTTAAAGACAGTGCATTAAATCCACTTCCCATGTGTCCTGTAACTGATCAGGGCATAAGGATCGAGCAGTAGCTGCTGAATTGCAACCGAGGAATGGACAAGGAACTGCTACTTAAACGATACTCCCAAGGGCTGGAGAACCAAGGTGATATGACTCGAAGCAGATTATATATGTTCAGACCGGATGTCGAACTCGAGTAATCACCCATTTGACCCGAAGAAAAACCAGGAAATTGTCGCCCAAGGTCAAACTCGGGTAAAACCAAGAAATTTCTCTAAAAAAATACCAATATGACTCCAAGCACCGTTCTTCACCAACCCAACACTTTAAATTCAACAACTCCAAACAAACCAGGGGCTGACTTCAAGCAAATAGAACATTTTCTCAGGTCGGACTCCAAGTAAATTATCACCGACCCGTCAGTACCGGTCCATCTTGTTTTGGTCATAACTCGGGTATATGGACTCCAAATGACTTGAAACTTGGTATGCAACCTCAAGAGGCCTTCCTCCCTACTTTACCCGAACAAGATAAACCCCGGCAGTTGTCGCGAACCAACCGCCCACACAGCCGAAATAAAAAGGGACATCTAAACAGGGGAAATATCTTGTCCTGCTTGGGCATGACCCACCTAACCTTGCTGCATCTCCCCTATTTTAGCCATTCCCGGTTGATGAGGCATGAGGCTACGATTACCTTTAGAGAACAAATTCCTTAGAATGCTCATCGTCCGCCTGACGATGTGTTGAAAGCATTCAATCCATACAAGTTCGTTCCGGGTTCGAACGAAACCGAAGGCATTATCTCGTTATACTCATTTTGGAATCACCCTCAGAGTTAACGACGATAACCCTTGCACTTTGATTCACCATCTCGAATCTATAAGTACTATTCCGTCAAACTCATTACGGAATCACCCACAGAGTTATACTGACGTATAGCCCTTACACCTCGAGTCTTCACTTGCTCCACTTGGATTAACGACCTAACGTTTAATTGGAGTCGATGTGGTTTTCGGATTCCAAATATGGAAACCCGATCCCGGTCTCATCGAAATTCAAAACGTGTCTTTTAAGGCCAAGTTGTCTATTTAGTCTTAACAGTTCAATTCAATATCATCAATATACACACAGATAGATAATTCACAATATCACAATAGATAATCACATCATCATAAACAGATAATTCATATTATCATCAAAACAGATAATTAAATTTTATCATACTTAAACCAAGCATCCATATTACACAGCATAAAAATCTCATATCTCAAATCATTCAAGGCAAACAATATCATCCATCCATACATAAGCAATCACATCAGCTATAATTAATTTAAAATGAATTAAATTAATTACTTCATTTCTAATTAATTTAAAGTAAATTAAATTAATTACTTCACAATTATAAATCTTGCTTATTTCACTATTAATCAATTAACAATCAATTAATTAGTCATCGTCCAATTATTCATTTTTAATTTATCATTCTTGATTAATTATCTTTAATCACATTTAAATAATGATCCATTAATTATTTCCACAAATTAGCTATTCTTTAACCAATATAGAGATTAGCCTTAAATTGCTAATTAATTTCATTACTTTCTAATTATTACAAAATAATTATTCTTAACCCATTACAGTAATTCATCTTTAATTTCTTCATTTATTAATTAACTAAAATTAACTACATTATTACATTAATAAAACAATTCATTTATTAATTATTCCAAATAAATCTATCCTAAATCACATCATTAATCATAATAATTAATGATCTCTAATTACATTTAAGTAATTCATCTTCAATTTAACCAAATTGTTAATCAGCCTTGATTAACCCCATTCAGTAATTATCTACCCTTAATTACTCATCAAATAAATTAATTATTCCATAATTAATTTTCTGTAATTAATCCCTTGACTAATTATACAAAGTAATTATGCTCAAATTACTTTTACTTATTAAATCATTCTTGGTAATTACATCCAGTAATTATCATTACTTCCTCAAGTAATTACATTTATCACATCATCAAATGTTATTTAAATTAATTAAACTTAATTAGTGAACTTAAACAATTCATATTAACTTAATTTATTACAATAAGTAATTAATTCCTTATTGCTTTGTTTAAGTAATTATATTTATTTCAATCAAATGATTATTTAAATTAATTAACCTAATTAATTATTTAAAATAAATCACATTAACTCATTATTAAATAATCCTAGTTAATGTCCTTTATTAACTATTAACAATTTCTTTAATTACTTTTCTAAAGTAATTAACTAAGATTAATCATTTCAAATTTATTAATCTTTGATTATTCATTAACTAATCTCTAACTATTTAATTAATTAAGTGTTAAGTGTAACTTAATTAATCCTTAATTAATTTAATCTTAAACCCTAAATTAATTAATTTAACCTATTAATTACTTATTTAATTAACCCAATTAATTAATTAAATAAATAAATTATTCATTTTATAAAGAAGTTTAAAGGAAATTTAAAAACCCAAATTTATGTTTAAACTCAAACCATAGTTAAAAATACACTTTAATATTCAAATTGTTTAAACATTTTAAATTTAAAAAAATTCTTTTTATTTCCAAATTTGAATTCATATTAAACTTTGGTTCCTGATCCATCTTTTAGATTTAAAAACCCATTTATAATTTAAAGTTTCATTTTTATAATCCAAACTACTTGACCCTTTAAAGTAGTTACATCAGTTCAAATTTATAATCTCTTAATCTTATTTGAAAACCCAGGCCTAAACTTAAACTCCAGGTTAACAGATTAAAACTTATTAAAACATTACTTCTTATTTCAACTCAGCTATTAAATTTTATTTAAAGTTTAAAAACAGACAACAGGTTTCTATTTAAAACTTGATACAGTTGATTAACCGAGTCACCATCCTTATTAATTCGAGCCCGATCACGCTTACTCCAGCAACCCATCTACCCTTCTTTGAGTCAACACCAGTGACTCAAATACAAGTGAGAAAGCAATCAACCCATCAAACAACCGTGCACCGTGCACGTACACACTGCCGCCCATCAACTCCATCCATCAGCGTTGATCCTCACCCATCGGACATCACCTCTGCACCCTAACTCGATCATCAGATCGAACTTCTGGCCTCAAAATCGAATTTGAGACGTCATGCTCAACCTGGAACGACTGAACAACCTAACCCAAAACCTGGAAATTTGAAGTCGCCCCCCATACCCATTCCTGTCAATGTGCCGTTCCCATGCCTCTGACCACCTGAAGGTCTGCAATTCCGCCATCGACTTCGCCTACGACCAAGCTATCGACCCTCAAATCCTTACTGCACTCGATCTATTACGTAGACCGTGGTGATCGATTTTATCAGGTACAGTGAAACTAGGTTTACCAAATAAAACGCTCATCCATCGTCACCCTGATGATCTTCCACCACCTCCACTATTTTTCCTTCATCCACCCATCATACATCTACCTCTAGCATGATTCACGACCTCACAAATTCCAGAGATCATTAGAAATCTCAAAAATTCTAATTTCTGGTAAAACCAGAAATACCCACTAAGCCCTTTACTAAAAACTTCCATTTTAGTTTTAAAAATCAAAATTTTGTATTAGTATTTGATTCTTAAACCTGACTTTATAATCTATGACAAATTATTTTTGGCTAAATTTAAGATTCCACTGTGCTTTGTATTTTCCAGAACAATACTAAGTTATTTTAACTAACTTTATATTTTTAAACTAACATTTGTGACATAACAATCACATTTCAAGTAAAACTTAAATCTTAATAAAGCCAAGATAAAGAGACAGGGAATATGAAATTAATCTGTAACTAGAAAATTCAAACAGAGGCTACAGGCCTTCAACTAATATGCAGATATCATATTTCACACACATACACCAATTTCAAAAATACATAAACACAAACACATGATTATCCTCAGGCATAAATCAAACAACCATATAGAAATATACTTAAACATTTTAAAATGAAGTTACTCACCTTAAAAGATGATAAAGAACAGAGCACCAATTTGAAGTTGCTTTTAACTCAGAAAACTTGAATTCCCCTTTGTTATAAAAACTGAGTTGCTTGTTGTTAAGGTTTGCTTTAAATTTGAAACTGGTAGTTGCATGCAGAGATGGCTTCATCTCAGGTTGAAGAAAATAAACTACAGGCAGGCTTTGAATTGAAAATGCTTTGCAGTTTGATTGTTGTTTAAATTTTGTAAAAAGAAAAGTTCACTTATGTTTTCTGGTTTAGCTGTGTTGAACAAACTAAACAAAAAGCATTGCATATGTAAATAAGCAGACAGGTTTGAGTTAAGAAGGTGTTTACTGGAACAAGCTTTTCTTACTTTTGTTTTTATCAGGCATGATTGTGTATTTTGGAGGCTGAAAGGATTTTGTAGATTTCGGCTGAAAAGATTTTTAACATTTCCAGTAGACCAAAAGTTGAGCTGGTATTAAATGAATGGTACTATATGTTTAAATCTTTAGTTAGAATATAACAATCAATATTTGCTTTAGTTTGACAAGGTGCAGCCTTCAGGTTCCAGAGATACACAAGCTTGACTTCAGGTTTTAAAAAGAAGATACTCAAGTTTTGGATGATATATATATATATATATATATATATATATATATATATATATATATCTTAGTTTTGCTCAGGGATGATGCTCGAACTGATATGAAGAAAAGTTGATATATATACATGAATTTACAGGTTATGATATTATGGTGTTTGTACAATACAAGTTATACATTTTGTACAACATTTCAGAGATATTTCTCTTGTATGTTTGACTAGGCTGATTATTTAGGTGGCTGAAACGATATGCATTGTGTACTTAAGATATTAACATTAATTGTTTTGGTGGCTGAGATATGGGCATTAAATTCTATTGTCTTTAGCTTGACTTACAGCTTGTTTAAAATTGAATGTGAATATATGTTAATCTTTTCTCTTGCCTTTCAAGCCTGCATACTGTGTTCACTTGTTTGTACAAACATATATACTATGTTGTTTTTATTTTAGTTAGTGTTTACTTCTATCTTACAAGACTATATGATTTATCTTAAATATTTATTTCTACTTTTATTTTAAGTACATTTGTTTGCTATACTTCTATCATGGCTCAAATTATCACTTACATCTAGTTTAATTTGTTTTACACACTTGAATGTTTATTTGTTGCAACAATATGTTTATTACTTTGTCTATTACCTTACTTTTACTTGCCAGATTCATTTTGTTGTTCTTGCATAACTAGCTTAAGTGGAAATATATACCTTGTTTTAGTTTTTATTTTTTTATATTTCATTTGCTTATTATTTTTATTTTTATATAACATATGTTTGATATATGTTCAACCTTAATATTTTAAAAGATTTACTTCATCTTAATCATTTTTGAAAGATTTTATTTTAAGTTTACAAATCAGAGCTTTCCAAAATACAAATAAATTTAAAATAACAATTTCTATTTGGATTAGCAATCTATCTGTAAAGACATTATATTACTTATTTAATTTGTTTAAATATAACTCATTATTAAAATAATTTATAAAAGAAACTATCTCTTATTTATAGAATCCTTTTTATTTAAATTTAACTTAAGCTAGAATCATTTTAAACAAATTGACATTTATCTTGAGTGTTTAAACGTTGTATGGTTGTCTATTTAATAGCTTAATATTAAATCAAATTTCCAAATTTACAAAAACATTAGAATTAGAAAACATATCTTGATTTATTAAATTTAAAACAAAGATTATCTATTTACAATATATACAGATATATATATATATATATATTATAAATAGAAAACATTTTAATTAGCTTTTAAAAGATAATTTATCAGTTAAATATTTATTTAAAAGAAAATTTATTAAATCAATTCATAACTTATTAACAAAGATATATCAAATCAATTTAATATTTTATATAGATTATTAAATTGATATTGCTCGAAATTCCGGGATATCACATTCCTCCCCCCTTAAAAGAATTTCGTCCTCGAAATTTAAAACAAAGGTAATTTAATAATCTAATTAAAGATTTAATTTTAAAAACACAAGCATATATCATTAATATATGCTAACAACCATAGCAATCAATCATCCAAATCAAACAAATCTAACTATCCAGACAAAATACTGGATAGAATTCCCTTGAGTTTCCCTGAGTTTAAATACCGGGTTTCTCGCTCTATAGAATCCAAACAATCAATACTACTAAGCTACACACATCTAGATCTACAAAACAAGACAGGATATCAGACTACAGGCAAGTCTGAATCAACAACTACAATTCCCTGAACTGCTGATTCTATAACTAGAGATAGATCTTACACGTACTCCCTCGGAGATACGTGAAACACAACAAATTCCAGTTATCCAAACTGACAATTCACTCCAAAAGATCAAACACTTATCTAAAATCAAATCTTCGATTCTTTATCCACAAAATTTTCTAAACGATCCTGGGCTGCCTACATCCTTCTTGATCAGCTCAACTCTTGTTGATGCCCCTAAACTAAAACAATCAAACAAAATGATCTTTCCAAGATCAACCAACTCAGAACACGAACTCTACTGCAAAATCAGAAGACAGATCTCACTGCTCATATCCGGAACAGATGCTCTCCAAACTGCTTCCGCTGCACAACTCTGATCCGAGCAGATGAAAATGCTGATGACGAACACAAGCAAAGACTGGAAAGCACACTCCAAAAATATGGTTCAACATATCCAAAAATAAAACTCGGAAATTCCTCCAAAACTCTAGCTGCTTCACCAACTCATTCTCTAGAAATCGTCCCACTACTAAGCTGAACCATCAGTACCACTCTGGAATCCAGAAGATACCAAACTCAATCTCCAGACACGGATAAAATTCTAACTTCCTGAAGACATCCAGAAAAATCAGATAGCCCAAGAGAAAGCTCAGACTATCGCAAGTCACTTTTGCGATTAATCTAGCCACTACCAAAGAAAAACTGTTCTCTCTTTACCAAATAGAACAGCCTACGCTTAATTAGCCAACCCATCGAAGAAACAGAACCACTTTGCTGCTCCTGAAATCCACTGCTAAGCTAGAAAGCTTCCTTGACAACACGCAGAACACTCCGAGCTGCACTGCTGACACCAATACCAAGGAATTCCTAATCCAAAGCTCTTCGAGAAACTCGGACTACCACCCAAACACAAACATCTTGCTGAACTCAGCCACAACACCCAAGCAGACACACTTCCTTGACTTGTTCCAAAGAAACATTTTCGGAGACATCTATAGTCACTGTGTCTCATCACACAGCTACTCATCCTGAGGTAACAAGATATTATGACTTGCTTCTATCCAACCGACAGATCCAAACTCTAGCTCATCCAAATTTATATTTCAAAGATGAACTCCGAACCTTAACAGGTTACCTTCAGAGATCGATGAAATCCTTACACCATCCAAAGCTCATTCGAGAAGGTATTAGATCTACAGTCTCGACAAATACACTTCCAACCACAAACATTCAAACTCCAACCATTGGTAGTTGTGTCACACACCACTACCCTATCTACCTTTATATCTTATATTGGGAAACCCGAACAGGTAACCCAACAAATAGGTAGAAATAAAATATATATATATATATATATATATCAAAATTACATATACGCTCTCTCAAGAAAGAAATCACTTAAGAGCCTAGGTATTCGCTCAACTTAGCGCTCTGATACCACTGTAACGACCCCAGCTTCCTACGCCCAGGAAGACGTATCGTTTTTAAGAAAGAAAGAGGTGAGAAAATAGAAAAGAAAGAGAAGAAAGAAGAAACAGCATCAGAATCTCAATAGCGGAACGAATAAATTATATTAATCACATAAGTATTACATAATATACTACATCAATCAGAGTTATACAGATAATACATCAGATACTAGACAGTTATAAACACCTGTCTAGTTGTACAACTCAATACACAATACAATACAGAGATACCAACACAGCGGGAACACTATATATATCTACAACGCTGAAGCCTCCTGCTCCATTGCTCCTCCAGAATTCGTCAAAGCCAACCTGAATCCCTTGGCTACCCGTAAAAATTTGGGTACCCGAGAGTTTATGAAAAACAAAAATAAACTCCGGGTCAGACATGGGTCGGGTATGAGTAACAGGTTAAAGTTGCTTAATTTTGAAAATCCTTTGAAAGAAAGGTATCACGTAAGACTCCCCACACATAAACATGGAAAAGTTTTTACCTTACGCTAACCAAAACATTTGATAGGAAATTCTGTGATATTATAATAGGTCTAGGGTTTTCAAGTAAATAGAAAATAGCCGAAATTGTTACATTCATTAAATTCCAGCTACTAGCCACAAAAGTGGGTAATACAATCAAAACCGTTGGCACTTATTGGATTGTGGATTCCATACAATGGCAGGGCTACTGGGGTACCGCCCGTCACAGTACGGGGCCTAGATCACCGTACCGAGGATTACTTCCTTCATCCCCTGCAACACAAGGCCGGAACCATTCCTTACTGAACAGTCCCGAACAAGATAAACCCCGGCAGTTGTCGCGAACCAACCGCCCACACAGCCGAAATAAAAAGGGACATCTAGACAGGGGAAATATCTTGTCCTGCTTGGGCATGACCCACCTAACCTTGCTGCATCTCCCCTGTTTTAGCCATTCCCGGTTGATGAGGCATGAGGCTACGATTACCTTTAGAGAACAAATTCCTTAGAATGCTCATCGTCCGCCTGACGATGTGTTGAAAGCATTCAATCCATACAAGTTCGTTCCGGGTTCGAACGAAACCGAAGGCATTATCTCGTTATACTCATTTTGGAATCACCCTCAGAGTTAACGACGATAACCCTTGCACTCTGATTCACCATCTCGAATCTATAAGTACTATTCCGTCAAACTCATTACCGAATCACCCACAGAGTTATACTGACGTATAGCCCTTACACCTCGAGTCTTCACTTGCTCCACTTGGATTAACGACCTAACGTTTAATTGGAGTCGATGTGGTTTTCGGATTCCAAATATGGAAACCCGATCCCGGTCTCATCGAAATTCAAAACGTGTCTTTTAAGGCCAAGTTGTCTATTTAGTCTTAACAGTTCAATTCAATATCATCAATATACACACAGATAGATAATTCACAATATCACAATAGATAATCACATCATCATAAACAGATAATTCATATTATCATCAAAACAGATAATTAAATTTTATCATACTTAAACCAAGCATCCATATTACACAGCATAAAAATCTCATATCTCAAATCATTCAAGGCAAACAATATCATCCATCCATACATAAGCAATCACATCAGCTATAATTAATTTAAAATGAATTAAATTAATTACTTCATTTCTAATTAATTTAAAGTAAATTAAATTAATTACTTCACAATTATAAATCTTGCTTATTTCACTATTAATCAATTAACAATCAATTAATTAGTCATCGTCCAATTATTCATTTTTAATTTATCATTCTTGATTAATTATCTTTAATCACATTTAAATAATGATCCATTAATTATTTCCACAAATTAGCTATTCTTTAACCAATATAGAGATTAGCCTTAAATTGCTAATTAATTTCATTACTTTCTAATTATTACAAAATAATTATTCTTAACCCATTACAGTAATTCATCTTTAATTTCTTCATTTATTAATTAACTAAAATTAACTACATTATTACATTAATAAAACAATTCATTTATTAATTATTCCAAATAAATCTATCCTAAATCACATCATTAATCATAATAATTAATGATCTCTAATTACATTTAAGTAATTCATCTTCAATTTAACCAAATTGTTAATCAGCCTTGATTAACCCCATTCAGTAATTATCTACCCTTAATTACTCATCAAATAAATTAATTATTCCATAATTAATTTTCTGTAATTAATCCCTTGACTAATTATACAAAGTAATTATGCTCAAATTACTTTTACTTATTAAATCATTCTTGGTAATTACATCCAGTAATTATCATTACTTCCTCAAGTAATTACATTTATCACATCATCAAATGTTATTTAAATTAATTAAACTTAATTAGTGAACTTAAACAATTCATATTAACTTAATTTATTACAATAAGTAATTAATTCCTTATTGCTTTGTTTAAGTAATTATATTTATTTCAATCAAATGATTATTTAAATTAATTAACCTAATTAATTATTTAAAATAAATCACATTAACTCATTATTAAATAATCCTAGTTAATGTCCTTTATTAACTATTAACAATTTCTTTAATTACTTTTCTAAAGTAATTAACTAAGATTAATCATTTCAAATTTATTAATCTTTGATTATTCATTAACTAATCTCTAACTATTTAATTAATTAAGTGTTAAGTGTAACTTAATTAATCCTTAATTAATTTAATCTTAAACCCTAAATTAATTAATTTAACCTATTAATTACTTATTTAATTAACCCAATTAATTAATTAAATAAATAAATTATTCATTTTATAAAGAAGTTTAAAGGAAATTTAAAAACCCAAATTTATGTTTAAACTCAAACCATAGTTAAAAATACACTTTAATATTCAAATTGTTTAAACATTTTAAATTTAAAAAAATTCTTTTTATTTCCAAATTTGAATTCATATTAAACTTTGGTTCCTGATCCATCTTTTAGATTTAAAAACCCATTTATAATTTAAAGTTTCATTTTTATAATCCAAACTACTTGACCCTTTAAAGTAGTTACATCAGTTCAAATTTATAATCTCTTAATCTTATTTGAAAACCCAGGCCTAAACTTAAACTCCAGGTTAACAGATTAAAACTTATTAAAACATTACTTCTTATTTCAACTCAGCTATTAAATTTTATTTAAAGTTTAAAAACAGACAACAGGTTTCTATTTAAAACTTGATACAGTTGATTAACCGAGTCACCATCCTTATTAATTCGAGCCCGATCACGCTTACTCCAGCAACCCATCTACCCTTCTTTGAGTCAACACCAGTGACTCAAATACAAGTGAGAAAGCAATCAACCCATCAAACAACCGTGCACCGTGCACGTACACACTGCCGCCCATCAACTCCATCCATCAGCGTTGATCCTCACCCATCGGACATCACCTCTGCACCCTAACTCGATCATCAGATCGAACTTCTGGCCTCAAAATCGAATTTGAGACGTCATGCTCAACCTGGAACGACTGAACAACCTAACCCAAAACCTGGAAATTTGAAGTCGCCCCCCATACCCATTCCTGTCAATGTGCCGTTCCCATGCCTCTGACCACCTGAAGGTCTGCAATTCCGCCATCGACTTCGCCTACGACCAAGCTATCGACCCTCAAATCCTTACTGCACTCGATCTATTACGTAGACCGTGGTGATCGATTTTATCAGGTACAGTGAAACTAGGTTTACCAAATAAAACGCTCATCCATCGTCACCCTGATGATCTTCCACCACCTCCACTATTTTTCCTTCATCCACCCATCATACATCTACCTCTAGCATGATTCACGACCTCACAAATTCCAGAGATCATTAGAAATCTCAAAAATTCTAATTTCTGGTAAAACCAGAAATACCCACTAAGCCCTTTACTAAAAACTTCCATTTTAGTTTTAAAAATCAAAATTTTGTATTAGTATTTGATTCTTAAACCTGACTTTATAATCTATGACAAATTATTTTTGGCTAAATTTAAGATTCCACTGTGCTTTGTATTTTCCAGAACAATACTAAGTTATTTTAACTAACTTTATATTTTTAAACTAACATTTGTGACATAACAATCACATTTCAAGTAAAACTTAAATCTTAATAAAGCCAAGATAAAGAGACAGGGAATATGAAATTAATCTGTAACTAGAAAATTCAAACAGAGGCTACAGGCCTTCAACTAATATGCAGATATCATATTTCACACACATACACCAATTTCAAAAATACATAAACACAAACACATGATTATCCTCAGGCATAAATCAAACAACCATATAGAAATATACTTAAACATTTTAAAATGAAGTTACTCACCTTAAAAGATGATAAAGAACAGAGCACCAATTTGAAGTTGCTTTTAACTCAGAAAACTTGAATTCCCCTTTGTTATAAAAACTGAGTTGCTTGTTGTTAAGGTTTGCTTTAAATTTGAAACTGGTAGTTGCATGCAGAGATGGCTTCATCTCAGGTTGAAGAAAATAAACTACAGGCAGGCTTTGAATTGAAAATGCTTTGCAGTTTGATTGTTGTTTAAATTTTGTAAAAAGAAAAGTTCACTTATGTTTTCTGGTTTAGCTGTGTTGAACAAACTAAACAAAAAGCATTGCATATGTAAATAAGCAGACAGGTTTGAGTTAAGAAGGTGTTTACTGGAACAAGCTTTTCTTACTTTTGTTTTTATCAGGCATGATTGTGTATTTTGGAGGCTGAAAGGATTTTGTAGATTTCGGCTGAAAAGATTTTTAACATTTCCAGTAGACCAAAAGTTGAGCTGGTATTAAATGAATGGTACTATATGTTTAAATCTTTAGTTAGAATATAACAATCAATATTTGCTTTAGTTTGAAAAGGTGCAGCCTTCAGGTTCCAGAGATACACAAGCTTGACTTCAGGTTTTAAAAAGAAGATACTCAAGTTTTGGATGATATATATATATATATATATATATATATATATATATATATCTTAGTTTTGCTCAGGGATGATGCTCGAACTGATATGAAGAAAAGTTGATATATATACATGAATTTACAGGTTATGATATTATGGTGTTTGTACAATACAAGTTATACATTTTGTACAACATTTCAGAGATATTTCTCTTGTATGTTTGACTAGGCTGATTATTTAGGTGGCTGAAACGATATGCATTGTGTACTTAAGATATTAACATTAATTGTTTTGGTGGCTGAGATATGGGCATTAAATTCTATTGTCTTTAGCTTGACTTACAGCTTGTTTAAAATTGAATGTGAATATATGTTAATCTTTTCTCTTGCCTTTCAAGCCTGCATACTGTGTTCACTTGTTTGTACAAACATATATACTATGTTGTTTTTATTTTAGTTAGTGTTTACTTCTATCTTACAAGACTATATGATTTATCTTAAATATTTATTTCTACTTTTATTTTAAGTACATTTGTTTGCTATACTTCTATCATGGCTCAAATTATCACTTACATCTAGTTTAATTTGTTTTACACACTTGAATGTTTATTTGTTGCAACAATATGTTTATTACTTTGTCTATTACCTTACTTTTACTTGCCAGATTCATTTTGTTGTTCTTGCATAACTAGCTTAAGTGGAAATATATACCTTGTTTTAGTTTTTATTTTTTTATATTTCATTTGCTTATTATTTTTATTTTTATATAACATATGTTTGATATATGTTCAACCTTAATATTTTAAAAGATTTACTTCATCTTAATCATTTTTGAAAGATTTTATTTTAAGTTTACAAATCAGAGCTTTCCAAAATACAAATAAATTTAAAATAACAATTTCTATTTGGATTAGCAATCTATCTGTAAAGACATTATATTACTTATTTAATTTGTTTAAATATAACTCATTATTAAAATAATTTATAAAAGAAACTATCTCTTATTTATAGAATCCTTTTTATTTAAATTTAACTTAAGCTAGAATCATTTTAAACAAATTGACATTTATCTTGAGTGTTTAAACGTTGTATGGTTGTCTATTTAATAGCTTAATATTAAATCAAATTTCCAAATTTACAAAAACATTAGAATTAGAAAACATATCTTGATTTATTAAATTTAAAACAAAGATTATCTATTTACAATATATACAGATATATATATATATATATATATATATATATTATAAATAGAAAACATTTTAATTAGCTTTTAAAAGATAATTTATCAGTTAAATATTTATTTAAAAGAAAATTTATTAAATCAATTCATAACTTATTAACAAAGATATATCAAATCAATTTAATATTTTATATAGATTATTAAATTGATATTGCTCGAAATTCCGGGATATCACATTCCTCCCCCCTTAAAAGAATTTCGTCCTCGAAATTTAAAACAAAGGTAATTTAATAATCTAATTAAAGATTTAATTTTAAAAACACAAGCATATATCATTAATATATGCTAACAACCATAGCAATCAATCATCCAAATCAAACAAATCTAACTATCCAGACAAAATACTGGATAGAATTCCCTTGAGTTTCCCTGAGTTTAAATACCGGGTTTCTCGCTCTATAGAATCCAAACAATCAATACTACTAAGCTACACACATCTAGATCTACAAAACAAGACAGGATATCAGACTACAGGCAAGTCTGAATCAACAACTACAATTCCCTGAACTGCTGATTCTATAACTAGAGATAGATCTTACACGTACTCCCTCGGAGATACGTGAAACACAACAAATTCCAGTTATCCAAACTGACAATTCACTCCAAAAGATCAAACACTTATCTAAAATCAAATCTTCGATTCTTTATCCACAAAATTTTCTAAACGATCCTGGGCTGCCTACATCCTTCTTGATCAGCTCAACTCTTGTTGATGCCCCTAAACTAAAACAATCAAACAAAATGATCTTTCCAAGATCAACCAACTCAGAACACGAACTCTACTGCAAAATCAGAAGACAGATCTCACTGCTCATATCCGGAACAGATGCTCTCCAAACTGCTTCCGCTGCACAACTCTGATCCGAGCAGATGAAAATGCTGATGACGAACACAAGCAAAGACTGGAAAGCACACTCCAAAAATATGGTTCAACATATCCAAAAATAAAACTCGGAAATTCCTCCAAAACTCTAGCTGCTTCACCAACTCATTCTCTAGAAATCGTCCCACTACTAAGCTGAACCATCAGTACCACTCTGGAATCCAGAAGATACCAAACTCAATCTCCAGACACGGATAAAATTCTAACTTCCTGAAGACATCCAGAAAAATCAGATAGCCCAAGAGAAAGCTCAGACTATCGCAAGTCACTTTTGCGATTAATCTAGCCACTACCAAAGAAAAACTGTTCTCTCTTTACCAAATAGAACAGCCTACGCTTAATTAGCCAACCCATCGAAGAAACAGAACCACTTTGCTGCTCCTGAAATCCACTGCTAAGCTAGAAAGCTTCCTTGACAACACGCAGAACACTCCGAGCTGCACTGCTGACACCAATACCAAGGAATTCCTAATCCAAAGCTCTTCGAGAAACTCGGACTACCACCCAAACACAAACATCTTGCTGAACTCAGCCACAACACCCAAGCAGACACACTTCCTTGACTTGTTCCAAAGAAACATTTTCGGAGACATCTATAGTCACTGTGTCTCATCACACAGCTACTCATCCTGAGGTAACAAGATATTATGACTTGCTTCTATCCAACCGACAGATCCAAACTCTAGCTCATCCAAATTTATATTTCAAAGATGAACTCCGAACCTTAACAGGTTACCTTCAGAGATCGATGAAATCCTTACACCATCCAAAGCTCATTCGAGAAGGTATTAGATCTACAGTCTCGACAAATACACTTCCAACCACAAACATTCAAACTCCAACCATTGGTAGTTGTGTCACACACCACTACCCTATCTACCTTTATATCTTATATTGGGAAACCCGAACAGGTAACCCAACAAATAGGTAGAAATAAAATATATATATATATATATCAAAATTACATATACGCTCTCTCAAGAAAGAAATCACTTAAGAGCCTAGGTATTCGCTCAACCTAGCGCTCTGATACCACTGTAACGACCCCAGCTTCCTACGCCCAGGAAGACGTATCGTTTTTAAGAAAGAAAGAGGTGAGAAAATAGAAAAGAAAGAGAAGAAAGAAGAAACAACATCAGAATCTCAATAGCGGAACGAATAAATTATATTAATCACATAAGTATTACATAATATACTACATCAATCAGAGTTATACAGATAATACATCAGATACTAGACAGTTATAAACACCTGTCTAGTTGTACAACTCAATACACAATACAATACAGAGATACCAACACAGCGGGAACACTATATATATCTACAACGCTGAAGCCTCCTGCTCCATTGCTCCTCCAGAATTCGTCAAAGCCAACCTGAATCCCTTGGCTACCCGTAAAAATTTGGGTACCCGAGAGTTTATGAAAAACAAAAATAAACTCCGGGTCAGACATGGGTCGGGTATGAGTAACAGGTTAAAGTTGCTTAATTTTGAAAATCCTTTGAAAGAAAGGTATCACGTAAGACTCCCCACACATAAACATGGAAAAGTTTTTACCTTACGCTAACCAAAACATTTGATAGGAAATTCTGTGATATTATAATAGGTCTAGGGTTTTCAAGTAAATAGAAAATAGCCGAAATTGTTACATTCATTAAATTCCAGCTACTAGCCACAAAAGTGGGTAATACAATCAAAACCGTTGGCACTTATTGGATTGTGGATTCCATACAATGGCAGGGCTACTGGGGTACCGCCCGTCACAGTACGGGGCCTAGATCACCGTACCGAGGATTACTTCCTTCATCCCCTGCAACACAAGGCCGGAACCATTCCTTACTGAACAGTCCCGAACAAGATAAACCCCGGCAGTTGTCGCGAACCAACCGCCCACACAGCCGAAATAAAAAGGGACATCTAGACAGGGGAAATATCTTGTCCTGCTTGGGCATGACCCACCTAACCTTGCTGCATCTCCCCTGTTTTAGCCATTCCCGGTTGATGAGGCATGAGGCTACGATTACCTTTAGAGAACAAATTCCTTAGAATGCTCATCGTCCGCCTGACGATGTGTTGAAAGCATTCAATCCATACAAGTTCGTTCCGGGTTCGAACGAAACCGAAGGCATTATCTCGTTATACTCATTTTGGAATCACCCTCAGAGTTAACGACGATAACCCTTGCACTCTGATTCACCATCTCGAATCTATAAGTACTATTCCGTCAAACTCATTACGGAATCACCCACAGAGTTATACTGACGTATAGCCCTTACACCTCGAGTCTTCACTTGCTCCACTTGGATTAACGACCTAACGTTTAATTGGAGTCGATGTGGTTTTCGGATTCCAAATATGGAAACCCGATCCCGGTCTCATCGAAATTCAAAACGTGTCTTTTAAGGCCAAGTTGTCTATTTAGTCTTAACAGTTCAATTCAATATCATCAATATACACACAGATAGATAATTCACAATATCACAATAGATAATCACATCATCATAAACAGATAATTCATATTATCATCAAAACAGATAATTAAATTTTATCATACTTAAACCAAGCATCCATATTACACAGCATAAAAATCTCATATCTCAAATCATTCAAGGCAAACAATATCATCCATCCATACATAAGCAATCACATCAGCTATAATTAATTTAAAATGAATTAAATTAATTACTTCATTTCTAATTAATTTAAAGTAAATTAAATTAATTACTTCACAATTATAAATCTTGCTTATTTCACTATTAATCAATTAACAATCAATTAATTAGTCATCGTCCAATTATTCATTTTTAATTTATCATTCTTGATTAATTATCTTTAATCACATTTAAATAATGATACATTAATTATTTCCACAAATTAGCTATTCTTTAACCAATATAGAGATTAGCCTTAAATTGCTAATTAATTTCATTACTTTCTAATTATTACAAAATAATTATTCTTAACCCATTACAGTAATTCATCTTTAATTTCTTCATTTATTAATTAACTAAAATTAACTACATTATTACATTAATAAAACAATTCATTTATTAATTATTCCAAATAAATCTATCCTAAATCACATCATTAATCATAATAATTAATGATCTCTAATTACATTTAAGTAATTCATCTTCAATTTAACCAAATTGTTAATCAGCCTTGATTAACCCCATTCAGTAATTATCTACCCTTAATTACTCATCAAATAAATTAATTATTCCATAATTAATTTTCTGTAATTAATCCCTTGACTAATTATACAAAGTAATTATGCTCAAATTACTTTTACTTATTAAATCATTCTTGGTAATTACATCCAGTAATTATCATTACTTCCTCAAGTAATTACATTTATCACATCATCAAATGTTATTTAAATTAATTAAACTTAATTAGTGAACTTAAACAATTCATATTAACTTAATTTATTACAATAAGTAATTAATTCCTTATTGCTTTGTTTAAGTAATTATATTTATTTCAATCAAATGATTATTTAAATTAATTAACCTAATTAATTATTAAAAATAAATCACATTAACTC
The DNA here is from genome assembly GCA_030765085.1 of Allium cepa. Lineage (NCBI taxonomy): Eukaryota > Viridiplantae > Streptophyta > Magnoliopsida > Asparagales > Amaryllidaceae > Allium > Allium cepa. Next base: position 78,762,626 of record CM060939.1, on the reverse strand, counting down.
ATTATTAAATAATCCTAGTTAATGTTCTTTATTAACTATTAACAATTTCTTTAATTACTTTTCTAAAGTAATTAACTAAGATTAATCATTTCAAATTTATTAATCTTTGATTATTCATTAACTAATCTCTAACTATTTAATTAATTAAGTGTTAAGTGTAACTTAATTAATCCTTAATTAATTTAATCTTAAACCCTAAATTAATTAATTTAACCTATTAATTACTTATTTAATTAACCCAATTAATTAATTAAATAAATAAATTATTCATTTTATAAAGAAGTTTAAAGGAAATTTAAAAACCCAAATTTATGTTTAAACTCAAACCATAGTTAAAAATACACTTTAATATTCAAATTGTTTAAACATTTTAAATTTAAAAAAATTCTTTTTATTTCCAAATTTGAATTCATATTAAACTTTGGTTCCTGATCCATCTTTTAGATTTAAAAACCCATTTATAATTTAAAGTTTCATTTTTATAATCCAAACTACTTGACCCTTTAAAGTAGTTACATCAGTTCAAATTTATAATCTCTTAATCTTATTTGAAAACCCAGGCCTAAACTTAAACTCCAGGTTAACAGATTAAAACTTATTAAAACATTACTTCTTATTTCAACTCAGCTATTAAATTTTATTTAAAGTTTAAAAACAGACAATAGATTTCTATTTAAAACTTGATACAGTTGATTAACCGAGTCACCATCCTTATTAATTCGAGCCCGATCACGCTTACTCCAGCAACCCATCTACCCTTCTTTGAGTCAACACCAGTGACTCAAATACAAGTGAGAAAGCAATCAACCCATCAAACAACCGTGCACCGTGCACGTACACACTGCCGCCCATCAACTCCATCCATCAGCGTTGATCCTCACCCATCGGACATCACCTCTGCACCCTAACTCGATCATCAGATCGAACTTCTGGCCTCAAAATCGAATTTGAGACGTCATGCTCAACCTGGAACGACTGAACAACCTAACCCAAAACCTGGAAATTTGAAGTCGCCCCCCATACCCATTCCTGTCAACGTGCCGTTCCCATGCCTCTGACCACCTGAAGGTCTGCAATTCCGCCATCGACTTCGCCTACGACCAAGCTATCGACCCTCAAATCCTTACTGCACTCGATCTATTACGTAGACCGTGGTGATCGATTTTATCAGGTACAGTGAAACTAGGTTTACCAAATAAAACGCTCAGCCATCGTCACCCTAATGATCTTCCACCACCTCCACTATTTTTCCTTCATCCACCCATCATACATCTACCTCTAGCATGATTCACGACCTCACAAATTCCAGAGATCATTAGAAATCTCAAAAATTCTAATTTCTGGTAAAACCAGAAATACCCACTAAGCCCTTTACTAAAAACTTCCATTTTAGTTTTAAAAATCAAAATTTTGTATTAGTATTTGATTCTTAAACCTGACTTTATAATCTATGACAGATTATTTTTGGCTAAATTTAAGATTCCACTGTGCTTTGTATTTTCCAGAACAATACTAAGTTATTTTAACTAACTTTATATTTTTAAACTAACATTTGTGACATAACAATCACATTTCAAGTAAAACTTAAATCTTAATAAAGCCTAGATAAAGAGATAGGGAATATGAAATTAATCTGTAACTAGAAAATTCAAACAGAGGCTACAGGCCTTCAACTAATATGCAGATATCATATTTCACACACATACACCAATTTCAAAAATACATAAACACAAACACATGATTATCCTCAGGCATAAATCAAACAACCATATAGAAATATACTTAAACATTTTAAAATGAAGTTACTCACCTTAAAAGATGATAAAGAACAGAGCACCAATTTGAAGTTGCTTTTAACTCAGAAAACTTGAATTCCCCTTTGTTATAAAAACTGAGTTGCTTGTTGTTAAGGTTTGCTTTAAATTTGAAACTGGTAGTTGCATGCAGAGATGGCTTCATCTCAGGTTGAAGAAAATAAACTACAGGCAGGCTTTGAATTGAAAATGCTTTGCAGTTTGATTGTTGTTTAAATTTTGTAAAAAGAAAAGTTCACTTATGTTTTCTGGTTTAGCTGTGTTGAACAAACTAAACAAAAAGCATTGCATATGTAAATAAGCAGACAGGTTTGAGTTAAGAAGGTGTTTACTGGAACAAGCTTTTCTTACTTTTGTTTTTATCAGGCATGATTGTGTATTTTGGAGGCTGAAAGGATTTTGTAGATTTCGGCTGAAAAGATTTTTAACATTTCCAGTAGACCAAAAGTTGAGCTGGTATTAAATGAATGGTACTATATGTTTAAATCTTTAGTTAGAATATAACAATCAATATTTGCTTTAGTTTGACAAGGTGCAGCCTTCAGGTTCCAGAGATACACAAGCTTGACTTCAGGTTTTAAAAAGAAGATACTCAAGTTTTGGATGATATATATATATCTTAGTTTTGCTCAGGGATGATGCTCGAACTGATATGAAGAAAAGTTGATATATATACATGAATTTACAGGTTATGATATTATGGTGTTTGTACAATACAGGTTATACATTTTGTACAACATTTCAGAGATATTTCTCTTGTATGTTTGACTAGGCTGATTATTTAGGTGGCTGAAACGATATGCATTGTGTACTTAAGATATTAACATTAATTGTTTTGGTGGCTGAGATATGGGCATTAAATTCTATTGTCTTTAGCTTGACTTACAGCTTGTTTAAAATTGAATGTGAATATATGTTAATCTTTTCTCTTGCCTTTCAAGCCTGCATACTGTGTTCACTTGTTTGTACAAACATATATACTATGTTGTTTTTATTTTAGTTAGTGTTTACTTCTATCTTACAAGACTATATGATTTATCTTAAATATTTATTTCTACTTTTATTTTAAGTACATTTGTTTGCTATACTTCTATCATGGCTCAAATTATCACTTACATCTAGTTTAATTTGTTTTACACACTTGAATGTTTATTTGTTGCAACAATATGTTTATTACTTTGTCTATTACCTTACTTTTACTTGCCAGATTCATTTTGTTGTTCTTGCATAACTAGCTTAAGTGGAAATATATACCTTGTTTTAGTTTTTATTTTTTTATATTTCATTTGCTTATTATTTTTATTTTTATATAACATATGTTTGATATATGTTCAACCTTAATATTTTAAAAGATTTACTTCATCTTAATCATTTTTGAAAGATTTTATTTTAAGTTTACAAATCAGAGCTTTCCAAAATACAAATAAATTTAAAATAACAATTTCTATTTGGATTAGCAATCTATCTGTAAAGACATTATATTACTTATTTAATTTGTTTAAATATAACTCATTATTAAAATAATTTATAAAAGAAACTATCTCTTATTTATAGAATCCTTTTTATTTAAATTTAACTTAAGCTAGAATCATTTTAAACAAATTGACATTTATCTTGAGTGTTTAAAAGTTGTATGGTTGTCTATTTAATAGCTTAATATTAAATCAAATTTCCAAATTTACAAAAACATTAGAATTAGAAAACATATCTTGATTTATTAAATTTAAAACAAAGATTATCTATTTACAATATATACAGATATATATATATATATATTATAAATAGAAAACATTTTAATTAGCTTTTAAAAGATAATTTATCAGTTAAATATTTATTTAAAAGAAAATTTATTAAATCAATTCATAACTTATTAACAAAGATATATCAAATCAATTTAATATTTTATATAGATTATTAAATTGATATTGCTCGAAATTCCGGGATATCACATTCCTCCCCCCTTAAAAGAATTTCGTCCTCGAAATTTAAAACAAAGGTAATTTAATAATCTAATTAAAGATTTAATTTTAAAAACACAAGCATATATCATTAATATATGCTAACAACCATAGCAATCAATCATCCAAATCAAACAAATCTAACTATCCAGACAAAATACTGGATAGAATTCCCTTGAGTTTCCCCGAGTTTAAATACCGGGTTTCTCGCTCTATAGAATCCAAACAATCAATACTACTAAGCTACACACATCTAGATCTACAAAACAAGACAGGATATCAGACTACAGGCAAGTCTGAATCAACAACTACAATTCCCTGAACTGCTGATTCTATAACTAGAGATAGATCTTACACGTACTCCCTCGGAGATACGTGAAACACAACAAATTCCAGTTATCCAAACTGACAATTCACTCCAAAAGATCAAACACTTATCTAAAATCAAATCTTCGATTCTTTATCCACAAAATTTTCTAAACGATCCTGGGCTGCCTACATCCTTCTTGATCAGCTCAACTCTTGTTGATGCCCCTAAACTAAAACAATCAAACAAAATGATCTTTCCAAGATCAACCAACTCAGAACACGAACTCTACTGCAAAATCAGAAGACAGATCTCACTGCTCATATCCGGAACAGATGCTCTCCAAACTGCTTCCGCTGCACAACTCTGATCCGAGCAGATGAAAATGCTGATGACGAACACAAGCAAAGACTGGAAAGCACACTCCAAAAATATGGTTCAACATATCCAAAAATAAAACTGGAAATTCCTCCAAAACTCTAGCTGCTTCACCAACTCATTCTCTAGAAATCGTCCCACTACTAAGCTGAACCATCAGTACCACTCTGGAATCCAGAAGATACCAAACTCAATCTCCAGACACGGATAAAATTCTAACTTCCTGAAGACATCCAGAAAAATCAGATAGCCCAAGAGAAAGCTCAGACTATCGCAAGTCACTTTTGCGATTAATCTAGCCACTACCAAAGAAAAACTGTTCTCTCTTTACCAAATAGAACAGCCTACGCTTAATTAGCCAACCCATCGAAGAAACAGAACCACTTTGCTGCTCCTGAAATCCACTGCTAAGCTAGAAAGCTTCCTTGACAACACGCAGAACACTCCGAGCTGCACTGCTGACACCAATACCAAGGAATTCCTAATCCAAAGCTCTTCGAGAAACTCGGACTACCACCCAAACACAAACATCTTGCTGAACTCAGCCACAACACCCAAGCAGACACACTTCCTTGACTTGTTCCAAAGAAACATTTTCGGAGACATCTATAGTCACTGTGTCTCATCACACAGCTACTCATCCTGAGGTAACAAGATATTATGACTTGCTTCTATCCAACCGACAGATCCAAACTCTAGCTCATCCAAATTTATATTTCAAAGATGAACTCCGAACCTTAACAGGTTACCTTCAGAGATTGATGAAATCCTTACACCATCCAAAGCTCATTCGAGAAGGTATTAGATCTACAGTCTCGACAAATACACTTCCAACCACAAACATTCAAACTCCAACCATTGGTAGTTGTGTCACACACCACTACCCTATCTACCTTTATATCTTATATTGGGAAACCCGAACAGGTAACCCAACAAATAGGTAGAAATAAAAAATATTTATATATATATATCAAAATTACATATACGCTCTCTCAAGAAAGAAATCACTTAAGAGCCTAGGTATTCGCTCAACCTAGCGCTCTGATACCACTGTAACGACCCCAGCTTCCTACGCCCAGGAAGATGTATCGTTTTTAAGAAAGAAAGAGGTGAGAAAATAGAAAAGAAAGAGAAGAAAGAAGAAACAACATCAGAATCTCAATAGCGGAACGAATAAATTATATTAATCACATAAGTATTACATAATATACTACATCAATCAGAGTTATACAGATAATACATCAGATACTAGACAGTTATAAACACCTGTCTTGTTGCACAACTCAATACACAATACAATACAGAGATACCAACACAGCGGGAACACTATATATATCTACAACGCTGAAGCCTCCTGCTCCATTGCTCCTCCAGAATTCGTCAAAGCCAACCTGAATCCCTTGGCTACCCGTAAAAATTTGGGTACCCGAGAGTTTATGAAAAACAAAAATAAACTCCGGGTCAGACATGGGTCGGGTATGAGTAACAGGTTAAAGTTGCTTAATTTTGAAAATCCTTTGAAAGAAAGGTATCACGTAAGACTCCCCACACATAAACATGGAAAAGTTTTTACCTTACGCTAACCAAAACATTTGATAGGAAATTTTGTGATATTATAATAGGTCTAGGGTTTTCAAGTAAATAGAAAATAGCCGAAATTGTTACATTCATTAAATTCCAGCTACTAGCCACAAAAGTGGGTAATACAATCAAAACCGTTGGCACTTATTGGATTGTGGATTCCATACAATGGCAGGGCTACTGGGGTACCGCCCGTCACAGTACGGGGCCTAGATCACCGTACCGAGGATTACTCCCTTCATCCCCTGCAACACAAGGCCGGAACCATTCCTTACTGAACAGTCCCAAACAAGATAAACCCCGGCAGTTGTCGCGAACCAACCGCCCACACAGCCGAAATAAAAAGGGACATCTAGACAGGGGAAATATCTTGTCCTGCTTGGGCATGACCCACCTAACCTTGCTGCATCTCCCATGTTTTAGCCATTCCCGGTTGATGAGGCATGAGGCTACGATTACCTTTAGAGAACAAATTCCTTAGAATGCTCATCGTCCGCCTGACGATGTGTTGAAAGCATTCAATCCATACAAGTTCGTTCCGGGTTCGAACGAAACCGAAGGCATTATCTCGTTATACTCATTTTGGAATCACCCTCAGAGTTAACGACGATAACCCTTGCACTCTGATTCACCATCTCGAATCTATAAGTACTATTCCGTCAAACTCATTACGGAATCACCCACAGAGTTATACTGACGTATAGCCCTTACACCTCGAGTCTTCACTTGCTCCACTTGGATTAACGACCTAACGTTTAATTGGAGTCGATGTGGTTTTCGGATTCCAAATATGGAAACCCGATCCCGGTCTCATCGAAATTCAAAACGTGTCTTTTAAGGCCAAGTTGTCTATTTAGTCTTAACAGTTCAATTCAATATCATCAATATACACACAGATAGATAATTCACAATATCACAATAGATAATCACATCATCATAAACAGATAATTCATATTATCATCAAAACAGATAATTAAATTTTATCATACTTAAACCAAGCATCCATATTACACAGCATAAAAATCTCATATCTCAAATCATTCAAGGCAAACAATATCATCCATCCATACATAAGCAATCACATCAGCTATAATTAATTTAAAATGAATTAAATTAATTACTTCATTTCTAATTAATTTAAAGTAAATTAAATTAATTACTTCACAATTATAAATCTTGCTTATTTCACTATTAATCAATTAACAATCAATTAATTAGTCATCGTCCAATTATTCATTTTTAATTTATCATTCTTGATTAATTATCTTTAATCACATTTAAATAATGATCCATTAATTATTTCCACAAATTAGCTATTCTTTAACCAATATAGAGATTAGCCTTAAATTGCTAATTAATTTCATTACTTTCTGATTATTACAAAATAATTATTCTTAACCCATTACAGTAATTCATCTTTAATTTCTTCATTTATTAATTAACTAAAATTAACTACATTATTACATTAATAAAACAATTCATTTATTAATTATTCCAAATAAATCTATCCTAAATCACATCATTAATCATAATAATTAATGATCTCTAATTACATTTAAGTAATTCATCTTCAATTTAACCAAATTGTTAATCAGCCTTGATTAACCCCATTCAGTAATTATCTACCCTTAATTACTCATCAAATAAATTAATTATTCCATAATTAATTTTCTGTAATTAATCCCTTGACTAATTATACAAAGTAATTATGCTCAAATTACTTTTACTTATTAAATCATTCTTGGTAATTACATCCAGTAATTATCATTACTTCCTCAAGTAATTACATTTATCACATCATCAAATGTTATTTAAATTAATTAAACTTAATTAGTGAACTTAAACAATTCATATTAACTTAATTTATTACAATAAGTAATTAATTCCTTATTGCTTTGTTTAAGTAATTATATTTATTTCAATCAAATGATTATTTAAATTAATTAACCTAATTAATTATTAAAAATAAATCACATTAACTCATTATTAAATAATCCTAGTTAATGTCCTTTATTAACTATTAACAATTTCTTTAATTACTTTTCTAAAGTAATTAACTAAGATTAATCATTTCAAATTTATTAATCTTTGATTATTCATTAACTAATCTCTAACTATTTAATTAATTAAGTGTTAAGTGTAACTTAATTAATCCTTAATTAATTTAATCTTAAAACCTAAATTAATTAATTTAACCTTAAACCCTAAATTAATTAATTTAACCTATTAATTACTTATTTAATTAACCCAATTAATTAATTAAATAAATAAATTATTCATTTTATAAAGAAGTTTAAAGGAAATTTAAAAACCCAAATTTATGTTTAAACTCAAACCATAGTTAAAAATACACTTTAATATTCAAATTGTTTAAACATTTTAAATTTAAAAAAATTCTTTTTATTTCCAAATTTGAATTCATATTAAACTTTGGTTCCTGATCCATCTTTTAGATTTAAAAACCCATTTATAATTTAAAGTTTCATTTTTATAATCCAAACTACTTGACCCTTTAAAGTAGTTACATCAGTTCAAATTTATAATCTCTTAATCTTATTTGAAAACCCAGGCCTAAACTTAAACTCCAGGTTAACAGATTAAAACTTATTAAAACATTACTTCTTATTTCAACTCAGCTGTTAAATTTTATTTAAAGTTTAAAAACAGACAACAGGTTTCTATTTAAAACTTGATACAGTTGATTAACCGAGTCACCATCCTTATTAATTCGAGCCCGATTACGCTTACTCCAGCAACCCATCTACCCTTCTTTGAGTCAACACCAGTGACTCAAATACAAGTGAGAAAGCAATCAACCCATCAAACAACCGTGCACCGTGCACGTACACACTGCCGCCCATCAACTCCATCCATCAGCGTTGATCCTCACCCATCGGACATCACCTCTGCACCCTAACTCGATCATCAGATCGAACTTCTGGCCTCAAAATCGAATTTGAGACGTCATGCTCAACCTGGAACGACTAAACAACCTAACCCAAAACCTGGAAATTTGAAGTCGCCCCCCATACCCATTCCTGTCAACGTGTCGTTCCCATGCCTCTGACCATCTGAAGGTCTGCAATTCCGCCATCGACTTCGCCTACGACCAAGCTATCGACCCTCAAATCCTTACTGCACTCGATCTATTACGTAGACCGTGGTGATCGATTTTATCAGGTACAGTGAAACTAGGTTTACCAAGTAAAACGCTCAGCCATCGTCACCATAATGATCTTCCACCACCTCCACTATTTTTCCTTCATCCACCCATCATACATCTACCTCTAGCATGATTCACGACCTCACAAATTCCAGAGATCATTAGAAATCTCAAAAATTCTAATTTCTGGTAAAACCAGAAATACCCACTAAGCCCTTTACTAAAAACTTCCATTTTAGTTTTAAAAATCAAAATTTTGTATTAGTATTTGATTCTTAAACCTGACTTTATAATCTATGACAAATTATTTTTGGCTAAATTTAAGATTCCACTGTGCTTTGTATTTTCCAGAACAATACTAAGTTATTTTAACTAACTTTATATTTTTAAACTAACATTTGTGACATAACAATCACATTTCAAGTAAAACTTAAATCTTAATAAAGCCTAGATAAAGAGACAGGGAATATGAAATTAATCTGTAACTAGAAAATTCAAACAGAGGCTACAGGCCTTCAACTAATATGCAGATATCATATTTCACACACATACACCAATTTCAAAAATACATAAACACAAACACATGATTATCCTCAGGCATAAATCAAACAACCATATAGAAATATACTTAAACATTTTAAAATGAAGTTACTCACCTTAAAAGATGATAAAGAACATAGCACCAATTTGAAGTTGCTTTTAACTCAGAAAACTTGAATTCCCCTTTGTTATAAAAACTGAGTTGCTTGTTGTTAAGGTTTGCTTTAAATTTGAAACTGGTAGTTGCATGCAGAGATGGCTTCATCTCAGGTTGAAGAAAATAAACTACAGGCAGGCTTTGAATTGAAAATGCTTTGCAGTTTGATTGTTGTTTAAATTTTGTAAAAAGAAAAGTTCACTTATGTTTTCTGGTTTAGCTGTGTTGAACAAATTAAACAAAAAGCATTGCATATGTAAATAAGCAGACAGGTTTGAGTTAAGAAGGTGTTTACTGGAACAAGCTTTTCTTACTTTTGTTTTTATCAGGCATGATTGTGTATTTTGGAGGCTGAAAGGATTTTGTAGATTTCGGCTGAAAAGATTTTTAACATTTCCAGTAGACCAAAAGTTGAGCTGGTATTAAATGAATGGTACTATATGTTTAAATCTTTAGTTAGAATATAACAATCAATATTTGCTTTAGTTTGACAAGGTGCAGCCTTCAGGTTCCAGAGATACACAAGCTTGACTTCAGGTTTTAAAAAGAAGATACTCAAGTTTTGGATGATATATATATATCTTAGTTTTGCTCAGGGATGATGCTCGAACTGATATGAAGAAAAGTTGATATATATACATGAATTTACAGGTTATGATATTATGGTGTTTGTACAATACAGGTTATACATTTTGTACAACATTTCAGAGATATTTCTCTTGTATGTTTGACTAGGCTGATTATTTAGGTGGCTGAAACGATATGCATTGTGTACTTAAGATATTAACATTAATTGTTTTGGTGGCTGAGATATGGGCATTAAATTCTATTGTCTTTAGCTTGACTTACAGCTTGTTTAAAATTGAATGTGAATATATGTTAATCTTTTCTCTTGCCTTTCAAGCCTGCATACTGTGTTCACTTGTTTGTACAAACATATATACTATGTTGTTTTTATTTTAGTTAGTGTTTACTTCTATCTTACAAGACTATATGATTTATCTTAAATATTTATTTCTACTTTTATTTTAAGTACCTTTGTTTGCTATACTTCTGTCATGGCTCAAATTATCACTTACATCTAATTTAATTTGTTTTACACACTTGAATGTTTATTTGTTGCAACAATATGTTTATTACTTTGTCTATTACCTTACTTTTACTTGCCAGATTCATTTTGTTGTTCTTGCATAACTAGCTTAAGTGGAAATATATACCTTGTTTTAGTTTTTATTTTTTTATATTTCATTTGCTTATTATTTTTATTTTTATATAACATATGTTTGATATATGTTCAACCTTAATATTTTAAAAGATTTACTTCATCTTAATCATTTTTGAAAGATTTTATTTTAAGTTTACAAATCAGAGCTTTCCAAAATACAAATAAATTTAAAATAACAATTTCTATTTGGATTAGCAATCTATCTGTAAAGACATTATATTACTTATTTAATTTGTTTAAATATAACTCATTATTAAAATAATTTATAAAAGAAACTATCTCTTATTTATAAAATCCTTTTTATTTAAATTTAACTTAAGCTAGAATCATTTTAAACAAATTGACATTTATCTTGAGTGTTTAAAAGTTGTATGGTTGTCTATTTAATAGCTTAATATTAAATCAAATTTCCAAATTTACAAAAACATTAGAATTAGAAAACATATCTTGATTTATTAAATTTAAAACAAAGATTATCTATTTACAATATATACAGATATATATATATATTATAAATAGAAAACATTTTAATTAGCTTTTAAAAGATAATTTATCAGTTAAATATTTATTTAAAAGAAAATTTATTAAATCAATTCATAACTTATTAACAAAGATATATCAAATCAATTTAATATTTTATATAGATTATTAAATTGATATTGCTCGAAATTCCGGGATATCACACCTGCGATTGCAAACACCTCCGAGATATGATCTGAAAGCTGATCTGAAAAGGAAAGTTTCAACAATATGTGCAAGCCCCATAGAATGGCAGACAGAGAACATCTGATCTTTGACTATCACTTGGACCAGCTAAGGCCGACTTCTAACTAAAAAGGGCTGGGGTGAAGTGGAATAGTGAACGTACGATGCTGCTTTACTTATCAATGATATTTCTTTCAATTTCAATAATGTTTTGAGCTATGACCAACTTGAACTAAACTACTTCCAAGTACTTAGAGTTGGGTGCCAACCAACCTCCACGGACCATGATTGGACCTTTAGAGGATCATCAAGACGAGCATGATTCAACTACTCATCAGCTGCCATATGCCAATGCTTTGGGGGTAAGGACTCAAAATGGAAAGTGGGTGTGACTCAACCATCCACTTCCTACTCTGTGCTTCAATTCTGACAAAACATTTATCAACTCGAAGCCCGACAAGGTCAGAATCCAGCAACTCTCTCCCTGGACTTGCCAAGAGGAGTATAAAGAAAATTGGATGAGTCTGAACCGTCCAAACCAAGCATAGACGATGGATGTAGTTCGACAATCCGTCACTTAATCATCAAGTGGACGTGAATCAACCGTCCATTCACCAACTTTTGTCCTCGACAATGGGCATAGAATTCCTACTTACGGACGAACATGACTCGACTATTCATTTGACAACTCTTACCTTGACTTGGGGACAAAGACACGACTCAATGTGGTTGCAGTCTGATCATCCGCTCCCTGGCTCGAGCTTGAAGTTCTCCATAACACTCATCTAACTCCCAAGGATTGGCATGAACAGGATCCAAATGGAAGTGGTCGCAATTTGAGAGCCTAAGATAAAATTGGATGTGATTCAACTGTCCAATCAAAAGAGGATGTGATACGTCCATCCATGACCTTGCTCATGCCTGAAGTCCAGTGTACTATTCAAGCCTAGCCTGGACATCAGCAAGCCCAGTATCTAAACCAAGACATGGACGTGGTTCGTCGTCCAATGAATAACTCTGGTCCCTCAGGGTGGATTGGACTATAAACACTAAATGGGTACAACTGGTCGCCCATCAACAAACTTTGGTCCTCGGAACATGCATAAGAGTATAGGTAGAAAATAGATGTGGTTTGACCATTCATCCATTAACTCTCCCCTATAAACCGACAGGCTGAGTATAAAACATAGAACGGATATGACTTACATATCTGCTAATCAGCTCCTTCCCATGGTACGACGTGAAGAACTCCAAGTAAAAGTGAATATGATATGACTGCCCACTCTTCAACTTTCGCCCCGGACTTGGAGGCAGAAGAAATGACTAAGGAAAATGTGGTCCGACCATTTTTGGGAATAACTCTAAGTCCCCAGAGTATGGATTGAGTATAAACACAAATTGGATGCGATTCGACTACCTGCTAACAACCCTTATCCCCAAAGTGTGGATACAAGTATAAATTAATAGATGAGTGTAGTTCGACCACTCATTATGCTATAAACTCTGATCTGAACTGGACAAGAGGAGTATGAACTCACTACGAATGGAATTCGACCATCCATGAACTAACTCCTCTAACCCAAGACTGGAGGAAGGAGTACAAATTACTAAAAGCTAAACACGACAGCTCACTATAGCTCTAGCTTGGTGTTCTATACGATTTAAGGCAACAACTGCATGGAGGCATTAATATATAACTAACCGGAATGACATCCGAAGTTACAAGTAACCATTTTATCATGCCATCGGATCGACAGGCAATATCGATCCAAACTTTCTATATCAGGCAGCTGGATTGAATGTCGGTATCGATCTGCACCATCTACAGATGGATGTGACACGAACTTCCATCATATAGCTGAAGTCACCAGATGTGACGACCCAAACTCGATGTCCGATAAACGACATCAAATTCGCATCGCCGTAGCTTATAACAACAATTAGATGAATATATAAAACTACGGAACAGAATCAATATCATAAATAACATCACTGTTACTACATCAACATAATATCCATACTACAACAGAGTATATAATACATACACCACAATCTCTAAATACAACATCAATGATAATATAACAGTGATCATATATCCAAAAGTTCTCAAATGAGAGAGATGCTAACGAACTCCCAAAAGCTAACACCTGCAATCTCCAAAAGCTCCTAATATATATCCAAGATAAGAGCTCCAAAATACTGCTACTCCAAAACAACCTAAACCTGCTACTAGGCTGCCCGTGTGGAAATAATGGGCACCCAGAGTTTAGGAAAGAAAACAATAAACTCCGGATCAGTCATGGGACTGGTATGAGTAAACAAAACAGTTGTATTTAAATAAACAAGATTTATAAAAGAATTTTCGGAATGCTTTTAAAAATGGAACTACCATAAGACCTCCCGCCACACACACAATGCAAACGCAGAATTGGAGGAGATTTCTTCTTATGATAGTTAAATATGCTTGATACGAGAAAAGAATTCTTTGATATTATTACTAGTGCATAGTGAAGTAAATCATTTCGAAAATAGAATATTAATCTTAGCCAACATACGACCATTATCGTATGCCTACTATAGCTACCATCTAAACAGTGGTGACCACCATAAGTAAATGGCAGGTTCTACAACTAAAACCGTACAGGGTTTCGTATTGGGAATTGGATTTCCAACAAATGGTCAGGCCAAGGAACTTCCCATTGCCACATGAGAACGCCTCTGGAAGGACGTCCCCGAGAACCAAACCGGATCTCTGCCAACACAAGGCCGGGTTACCCCTAACTGGGTAACTACTGACACGAGTATGCCATCTCCCGGTTGCAACCAACCTTTAACCGGGGCCCCAGCAACAAATCACAAAATCATATATATATATCTGCGATATCAACATAAGTTAAGTATCTGGGCTCCATACCATGATACCACTTCTATCCAGAAGGAAATGTACATACCCTAAGGGGTGCTACCCCCAATAACCTTGCCGCATCTTTCCTGTTTCGACCATTTCGGGGTGTGAGGTCCGACGAAGTCACGTCCACAAAAACACACTTTATACAAAAGCCGTGCTTTGGGTCAACAAATGATCATAGAAATGATCACAAAGATAGACGATCAAACAAATGATCCTATCACAAATAATCAACACAATGATCATTGCACAGCAACACTCAACATGTCACATTACCAAATTGGGAATATATCGCTGATAACTTCAACTACATAACCTCTGAGCTCGTACGTCTCAGAGAAGGGTGTTAAGCTAAGAGAATAAATTCTCCGCCACCAACAGAAATATATTTGAAAGAAATCTGCTTTATATCTCAATTTGTAATGTCAGACACACAATCCATACAAGTCTGTTCTGGGTTCGAACAGAACCGAAGGCACTTCCAAAGAAGTCCTTGCAATCCGGATATCCACAATCCTGATCGGATTCCCCATCACATATGGAGAACTCTATACCGGAGCAACTCGGTGCAGAGTCATTCGATAGGTCATCCTATCGCTCTCGCAAATACCCGGTCTTCAACACCGGTCTTCAAATGCTATCCATAACGTCGAATCACATGTTCGAAATGGGTTATACGACCCAAAGGTCCTTTCCCGGCTAATTCGAATAGTGAGTGTCAAATTTTAAAACATGTGGATGTCATTCACAATATTCACAGGTTCGATGTGGATTTCGGATAACAAATGGAAATCCGATTTCCTGTCGCATCGAAGTTTAAATGTCGTTTTGCGGACAACAGGGTTTTCACATCAATACAGAACGAATCACAATCACAGTACAATGACATGGAAATTACATCATACAGAATTACAAACAGAACAAAGATGATATCGATATAAGTTAACAACAATAGTTAATTATTTACCAATCTAAACGAATGAGATAAATTAACCAAATAATTATTTTATTGATTTTTCAATCAATGATTTATTATTCTTAATGACAATTTAATTAATCTTAATCAGCTTGATTTATTTAATTAATTATTTTAATAAACTGCCAATTAAATTAGTTAACTTAATTTATCTAATCAATAAATTCTTAATTATAAATTTATTTAAGTACTTAATTGATTTTTAAGTCAATTTTTATTACAACTGTAAATCCTTAATTACTTAATTAACTACAATTATTAATTTAATTATTCTTGATTTCTTTCCAATTCATAATTTAAACATTTTTGTCAACTCCAAAACTTTAATTGTTAGTAAATCTTATAGTTAAGTTAAATTGTTTAACTAATTGAAGAGTTAATTGAATTCAAAAAAATAAACACTGTTAAACTTGCAAATTTTGATTTTTGGGCTTAGCCCATTATACAAACAACAAACTGCGCGCAACAAAGGGTCTCGAGCCCGTTCCCTTTCTCTTCTCATCCCAGTTTCCTTTTTTTTTCTTTTTTTTTAAACGCTTATGAATGAAGACTGGAAATAAGCCTCCATCACGTACTCGAGTTCGACCCCGAGTCTGACCCCCCTTGCTCGATAACATCCCCGATCAACGCTTCGAGTCAACTCGAGTGGCCAACGCGAAAATTTCCTGATACCCAAACCATCGCCGTGCACATGCACGGCGACTCGCCGCCGTTCTGGCGAACACCACCCACCTCGGCAAGTCACAAACCACACCCACACACGAAATCAAAGCTCGATTCAAAGCAAAACACTCCAGAACGAAATTCGACATTTCGTTCGACACTGCAACATGAACTCACCAGAAAAAATCCCCTCGCTGCCACGCTTCAAGTCACCAGAAAATCTAAAACTTCGGCCATGCCTCGACAACACACCAAGCCATCTTCACCCAAAATTGCATGCCACTCGATCACCCCTCGAAGCCGAAAACGTGAATTTAAGCAGAGCACAGAAACATCATCCCTAACCCTAAATTCGAATCGACACCAAAATCTACACATTAGAAAAATTCTTTGGCATTTTTCCTGAATTCGTGGATGATTGAACTCGCTATATAACAAATTTCATCGTTTATAATTGGTTAAATCGTCAGAAATTTGTAGAAATGCAAAATTTGTTTATGTACAAACTCCCTTTCCAATATTAATCTAGAAATCTTGATTTTTGTTTTAAAAATCGTGGATTTTAGTATAGATTCAATATATAATCTCGAATTACTATTTTTCAACAATTCATTTTTTTTTATCAAATTTAGTTGAATACTGTAAACATAATACAGTGATGACCACTTATAAAACATGATTTAAACCAACCTTTAAAAAATCTTAGTTTGAAGTTTATCATTTTGTTTGTTAAGAAATCCAACTTAACAATGATTTAAATAAGGATAGTTTGAGAATTCTAATCAATATACAGTCTGTATCAAGTTTCAGAGAAGGCAGAGCATAATAATAAAAAAAAACATATATATAAACTGAAGCATATACAAACAGCTTATGCATGAAGTTCAGACTGTTTAAATGAATTTAAACTTTCTAAAGATTATTATTATTTTTTTTATTTTTATTTAACTCACTAGCTCTGAAACAAGAATATTAAAGAACAGAGCACTCATGTGTTTTTCAATAACACAGAACAATATACAGAACAACAATTTTTGTTTATATACAACAAAACACAAAATTCATAGATTAAGTAAAAATAAGTTTACTCACCTGTAAAATATTGAAACAGAGGCTATATATTTGTTTTGTTTTGATTCTGCAGATTTGAATCTCCTCTTCTTCACTCTCTGATTTTTCTGCTTTTATTTTTCTTCAGAAATTTTGTCTGTCAACTTGTAATATATAAAGTGATGATCTTCTTTCCTTTTTAATTTCTATTCTTTGCCAATATTGTTTGAACGAACTTTAAAACAGAGGCTGTGATGTTTATATATACGAAGATGGGGTACATGCTGCATTGTATAGGTAGGTGGAATACTGTTTTTTTTTTACTTTTGACTTACCCAGGCTAGAAAGCAACAGCATTCAATGCAAGCATGTTAACCAGTCTTTATTTTAGATTTTTGTTTGGCAGATTTAGTAGATATAGGCTGATGTGATTCTTGTTTATGGAAGGAAGTAGATAGCATTTAATGCAAGTATGTGATGTAGTGTTCTTCTTGCATGGTTTATACAGGAAGTTTTGCTTTAAGTTTGCTAAAGTGTATGGCATTAAATGCTTCATGCCCCCTTGTACCTCCACAGCATGTTGTCTTATTTATTTTGCTAAATGTAAGAATTTGTTTTATTTTATTTTATTTCTTTTGCTTACATCTTTTAGTTTACTGGTTTGTACATTTGTTTATTTGTTTGTTTATTCTTTTGTTCATTTGTTTGTTCTTTTGTTTATTTGTTTGTTCTTTTGTTTAATTATTTGTTTATTTGTTTAGATGTTTAATTATTTGTTATGTGATTTAAATCTTATAATTTCATCATAACTTACTTTAACAAATTTTAAATTCTATTAAAAGATCATCTATCAATATCTCTTTTTATTTAATTCTATATTAATGTGTAATATTAATATCAACAATAAAATATTTAGATTAAATTTTACTAGTTAGATCCCAAAGTTCAAACAATTTATCGAATTTTAAATTTCAAAAATTTCGGGATGTTACAATATCCCCTCCTTAAGAAAATTTCGTCCTCGAAATTGAGTAAACAAAGAATATACAAATTCAGAAATAAGGAAATGACTTACAGATTTAAGTCGAGATGTCAATTCTGCATTTGGGATACGATTTCTTCATCTTATCTTCGGTCTCCCAAGTACAGTCCTTTGGATCGCCACTCCATTGAACTTTGACCAATTTCACGATCTTGTTTCTTAATCGCTTCTCATCACGATCAACAATTTTTATCGGTTCCCTTCTAACTGCCAAGTTAGGAGTGATTTCTAGATCCTGCTGAGCAGCTTCTTCAATAATATCATCTGGATCGTGCACATATTTCCGAAGATTAGAAATATGGAACACATTATGTACGCCAGACAACCAGTTGGGTAACTGTACTCTATATGCTAGAGGACCAATCCTTTCCAGAATAGGAAAAGGACCAATATAACGCGGTGCTAACTTTCCAGTTTTCCCGAATCTCAACACTCCCCGCATCGGAGATACTTTCAGAAATACAGAATCTCCAACTTGAAATTCCAAATTTCTCCTTCGACGGTCATAATAGCTCTTCTGTCGGCTTTGGGCAGTTAATAACTTCTTTCGAATAAAGTCTACCTTCTCAGTGGCTTCTTTTATCATATCTGGTCCAAGAACAAGTCTATCACTTGATTCGATCCAGCATGTAGGTGATCGACACGGACGACCATATAAAGCTTCGAAAGGAGCCATTTCTAAACTGGCCTGATAACTGTTGTTATAAGAGAATTCAACCAGATGCAAATGGTCCTCCCAAGAACCACCAAAATCATGAACACAAGCACGCAGTAGGTCTTCTAGAATTCGGTTGACTCTCTCAGTCTGTCCATCAGATTGCGGATGATAAGCAGTACTGAAATTTAATTTCGTTCCCAATGCATCCTGAAATGCTTCCCAAAATCTACAAGTGAAGATCGGATCACGATCACTCACTATACTACTGGGAATACCATGGAGGCGAACCATTTCCTTTATATAAATACCTGCCAAACTTGCCGCAGTACGAGTGGATTTAACTGGAATGAAATGAGCATTTTTGGTTAGACGATCCACAATAACCCAAATCGCTTCATTGCCTTTCTTGGTTCGTGGCAATCCGTCGATGAAATCCATCGATACTTGATCCCACTTCCATTTCGGTACTTCTAAAGGTTGAAGTAAACCGGCCACTTTCTTTTGGTCGCTCTTGATCTGCTGACAGGTAGCACAGCGACTCACATAAATAGATATGTCTCTCTTCATCGTTTTCCACCAGAATGTTCTTTTAACATCTCGATACATTTTGTTGACTCCTGGATGAATATTGAATTTTGACTTGTGGCATTCATCCAATACTTCACGTTTCAATTCTGGAATGTCAGGGACACAAATTCTGCCCTTCATCCTTATAACTTCTCTATTATCTAATTCAAAAGTAGTATCCTCTCCTCGATCTATTCTTCTACGCATTTCTCGAAGAAACTTGTCTTCCGTTTGCCTGCTCGTGATTTTCTTAAGAAGAGTAGGAGTGATAATGAGATAAGCAAGAACAGCGTAACTTCTGCTTAAAGCATCAGCAACTACATTGGCCTTTCCGGGTGTATACAGAATATCTAAGTCATATGATGCTAGAAATTCCAACCAACGTTGTTGTCGCAAATTCAAATCCTTCTGGGTGAAAAGATATTTCAAGTTTTTATGATCGGTGAATAATTCGAATTTTTCACCTAAAACAAAGAGAGTTTATTAGGTATATTTCTTTAATCAAGTTAGTTTCATAAATTGTTAAGAAAGCTGAAAAGATTCTTACCCAGAAGATAGTGTCGCCAGATTTTCAAAGCGAAAACAACAGCCAAAAGTTCCAAATCGTGCGTTGGGTAGTTCTTCTCATGCGGACGTAATTGTCTACTCGCGTAGGAAACTACCTTTCCATTTTGCATTAATACTGCACCTACCCCTTCACCACTTGCATCAGTATAAACAGATAAGCATTGGTTCCCGTTAACAATAGTGAGAACAGGAGCAGTGGTCAATCTCTTTTTCAACTCTTGGAAAACTTCTTCACATTTTGAAGTCCAAATGAACTTTGCATTCTTCGTTGTTAACTTAGTCAGCGGACTAGCCAACTTAGAAAAATTTTGAACGAATTTCCGGTAATAGCCTGCTAAACCCAAAAAGCTTCGAACTTCTCTTGGAGTAGTGGGTTGTTTCCAATCAAGAATAGCGTAAATTTTGCTAGGATCTACTGAAATTCCTTCTTCATTAACAATATGGCCAAGGAATTTGACTTCATTGACCCAGAAGTGGCATTTGGAAAATTTTGCATATAGAACATTTCTCCTCAAAATTTCTAAAACAATTCTAAGATGCTCGGCATGCTCATCTTCAGTTTTGGAGAAAATTAAGATGTCATCAATGAATACCAGCACAAATTTATTCAAAACTTCCCGAAACACACGAGTCATAAGATCTACGAAGTATGCTGGAGCATTGGTTAGTCCGAAAGGCATAACTAACCATTCATAGAACATATTAGGACCTCTGAAAGCGGTCAGATGGACACAATCTTCGGCGATTCGTAATTGATGGAATCCTTGGGCTAGATCCATTTTTGAAAAGAAACGAGCGCCATGCAACTGATCAAATAAATCATCAATCCTGGGCAGTGGAAATTTATTCTTGAGAGTTTGTTTATTTAGATCGCGGTAATCTACACATAATCTCAAAGATCCGTCTGATTTAGCAACAAATACGACGGCTGAGCCCCATTCAGAAACACTGGGTCGAATTAATCCTTTTGCTAGTAGCTCATTAGTTTGATGAACCAATTCAATCTTTTCCCTGGGTGCCATCCTGCGACTTGCGTGAACTACAGGACGAGTATTAGGTACAAGATCAATTCGGAATTCTATTTCTCGATGAGGAGGTAAAGATTTCACTTCTTCAAATACGTCAGAAAAATCCCGAACAACAGGTATAGACTGCAAAGTGGGTTCAAGATTTCCCAAAGTATATATCAATCTGTCGCTCCTTGGACTTGGATTCTCACAAGAGATTTCAATAAAATTTCCAAAACTTGTTTTGATTAAAACTGTCCGATTACTACACTCCAATCTAGCATCGTATCTCGTTAACCAGTTCATACCGAGTAAGATTTCAAATTCATCAAATTCGAGGACATACAGGTTGATAGGAAATTTATAGCTAGCATATGAAATAGGAACTCTCTTACAATATGAACAAAGATTTGCGGGACCTCCAACCGGATTTTTCACGCAAATAAGATCGTCAGCAAATTTAGTTTCAAGTCCTAATTCATTTACGGTTTGTTGGGAAATAAAGCTATGTGAAGCTCCTGTATCAAATAAAACTCTAACAGTTCTATTATTAATAGTAAGGTTACCTTCCAAAACACTTTTCCCTTTGTCAGCTTTTGAAGATGAGGGGTCCTCCTTTATTGCATAGACTTTTGCCACCTGCGCTGGCCTCATCACTGGGCAATCTTTAACTAAATGTCCCGGTTTATGACAATTGTAGCATTCTTTTGCTGGCTTCTTCGGTTTTGGACAGTTATTTGAATAATGGCCTTTCTCTTTGCAGTTGTAACAAGTGACATTTTCTGCTGCGCTTCCCTGAATGCTCCTCTTCTTCTCATTGCCTTGCCAAGGTTTCTTGCCTCCGAATTTACGCTTTTTATAATTCTGACTACCTGAATTACCTTTCTCCACAGTTGCTTCTTGTATATCAAGAGTAGCGTACCTGTAACCCATATCTACTAAATCTGAGAAAGATTCTTTAACATGACCCGTCATTCTTCCATGATATTTCTGGTTCATTCCCCGGATAAACCTTTCGTTTTTCTTCAGAGGTGTATTTAGCAATTCCGGACCAAACCGAGATAGTTCACTGAATTTATTCAAGTATTCTTCAAACGACAAACTTCCTTGTTTCAAATCCAGAAATTCCTGATACATTCTAGAAACTCCCGCCGATGGCATGTAACGTTTCTCAAACACTTCCTTGAAACGATCCCAAGTAAATTCTTCCTCGGTTCATCTACAATGATGGTTTCCCACCAAGCTAAAGCTTCTCCTTGGAGTTGCCAAGAAGCTATAAGTCTTTTCTGCTCATCCTGCAATTTTAGTCCTTTAAAAATCTTTTCACACGATCTTACCCAAGCTTGAGCGTCAATAATTGACTCTTTGCCAATAAATGGTTTGCCACCAAGCTTTTCAAATTTCTTATATAATTCAGCCAAGTCCGGCTGCTGCTGAATTTCTATTACTGCTTCTGCGGCTGCGGGAATTTTATTGGCTGCTGCAGCATTGCCTTGACCCCTAATTCTTCCTCTGCGTCCACTCATTTTCACTATCTGAGATTAGTAAGAAAATTGATTTAGATATACAGACGAAATATCTTAAGGCATATCAGCAGTAAAAAGAATTAGACTAAAAAAAATTTTTTTTTAAAGTTTCAGTCTTGGTTATACTCATTCTAGGGTATACTTCACCCTATCTCTAATGAGCCATCTAATGTGTTATACTCCGTAGCTAAAGTTCTTACTCAACCAACAGCTCTGATACCAATTTGTGACGACCCAAACTCGATGTCCGATAAACGACATCAAATTCGCATCGCCGGAGCTTATAACAACAATTAGATGAATATATAAAACAGCGGAACAGAATCAATATCATAAATAACATCACTGTTACTACATCAACATAATATCCATACTACAACAGAGTATATAATACATACACCACAATCTCTAAATACAACATCAATGATAATATAACAGTGATCATATATCCAAAAGTTCTCAAATGAGAGAGATGCTAACGAACTCCCAAAAGCTAACACCTGCAATCTCCAAAAGCTCCTAATATATATCCAAGATAAGAGCTCCAAAATACTGCTACTCCAAAACAACCTAAACCTGCTACTAGGCTGCCCGTGTGGAAATAATGGGCACCCAGAGTTTAGGAAAGAAAACAATAAACTCCGGATCAGTCATGGGACTGGTATGAGTAAAAAAAACAGTTGTATTTAAATAAACAAGATTTATAAAAGAATTTTCGGAATGCTTTTAAAAATGGAACTACCATAAGACCTCCCGCCACACACACAATGCAAACGCAGAATTGGAGGAGATTTCTTCTTATGATAGTTAAATATGCTTGATACGAGAAAAGAATTCTTTGATATTATTACTAGTGCATAGTGAAGTAAATCATTTCGAAAATAGAATATTAATCTTAGCCAACATACGACCATTATCGTATGCCTACTATAGCTACCATCTAAACAGTGGTGACCACCATAAGTAAATGGCAGGTTCTACAACTAAAACCGTACAGGGTTTCGTATTGGGAATTGGATTTCCAACAAATGGTCAGGCCAAGGAACTTCCCATTGCCACATGAGAACGCCTCTGGAAGGACGTCCCCGAGAACCAAACCGGATCTCTGCCAACACAAGGCCGGGTTACCCCTAACTGGGTAACTACTGACACGAGTATGCCATCTCCCGGTTGCAACCAACCTTTAACCGGGGCCCCAGCAACAAATCACAAAATCATATATATATATCTGCGATATCAACATAAGTTAAGTATCTGGGCTCCATACCATGATACCACTTCTATCCAGAAGGAAATGTACATACCCTAAGGGGTGCTACCCCCAATAACCTTGCCGCATCTTTCCTGTTTCGACCATTTCGGGGTGTGAGGTCCGACGAAGTCACGTCCACAAAAACACACTTTATACAAAAGTCGTGCTTTGGGTCAACAAATGATCATAGAAATGATCACAAAGATAGACGATCAAACAAATGATCCTATCACAAATAATCAACACAATAATCATTTCACAGCAACACTCAGCATGTCACATTACCAAATTGGGAATATATCGCTGATAACTTCAACTACATAACCTCTGAGCTCGTACGTCTCAGAGAAGGGTGTTAAGCTAAGAGAATAAATTCTCCGCCACCAACAGAAATATATTTGAAAGAAATCTGCTTTATATCTCAATTTGTAATGTCAGACACACAATCCATACAAGTTTGTTCTGGGTTCGAACAGAACCGAAGGCACTTCCAAAGAAGTCCTTGCAATCCGGATATCCACAATCCTGATCGGATTCCCCATCACATATGGAGAACTCTATACCGGAGCAACTCGGTGCAGAGTCATTCGATAGGTCATCCTATCGCTCTCGCAAATACCCGGTCTTCAACACCGGTCTTCAAATGCTATCCATAACGTCGAATCACATGTTCGAAATGGGTTATACGACCCAAAGGTCCTTTCCCGGCTAATTCGAATAGTGAGTGTCAAATTTTAAAACATGTGGATGTCATTCACAATATTCACAGGTTCGATGTGGATTTCGGATAACAAATGGAAATCCGATTTCCTGTCGCATCGAAGTTTAAATGTCGTTTTGCGGACAACAGGGTTTTCACATCAATACAGAACGAATCACAATCACAGTACAATGACATGGAAATTACATCATACAGAATTACAAACAGAACAAAGATGATATCGATATAAGTTAACAACAATAGTTAATTATTTACCAATCTAAACGAATGAGATAAATTAACCAAATAATTATTTTATTGATTTTTCAATCAATGATTTATTATTCTTAATGACAATTTAATTAATCTTAATCAGCTTGATTTATTTAATTAATTATTTTAATAAACTGCCAATTAAATTAGTTAACTTAATTTATCTAATCAATAAATTCTTAATTATAAATTTATTTAAGTACTTAATTGATTTTTAAGTCAATTTTTATTACAACTGTAAATCCTTAATTACTTAATTAACTACAATTATTAATTTAATTATTCTTGATTTCTTTCCAATTCATAATTTAAACATTTTTGTCAACTCCAAAACTTTAATTGTTAGTAAATCTTATAGTTAAGTTAAATTGTTTAACTAATTGAAGAGTTAATTGAATTCAAAAAAATAAACACTGTTAAACTTGCAAATTTTGATTTTTGGGCTTAGCCCATTATACAAACAACAAACTGCGCGCAACAAAGGGTCTCGAGCCCGTTCCCTTTCTCTTCTCATCCCAGTTCCTCTTCTCATTCCAGTTTCCTTTTTTTTCTTTTTTTTAAACGCTTATGAATGAAGACTGGAAATAAGCCTCCATCACGTACTCGAGTTCGACCCCGAGTCTGACCCCCCCTTGCTCGATAACATCCCCGATCAACGCTTCGAGTCAACTCGAGTGGCCAACGCGAAAATTTCCTGATACCCAAACCATCGCCGTGCACATGCACGGCGACTCGCCGCCGTTCTGGCGAACACCACCCACCTCGGCAAGTCACAAACCACACCCACACACGAAATCAAAGCTCGATTCAAAGCAAAACACTCCAGAACGAAATTCGACATTTCGTTCGACACTGCAACATGAACTCACCAGAAAAAATCCCCTCGCTGCCACGCTTCAAGTCACCAAAAAATCTAAAACTTCGGCCATGCCTCGACAACACACCAAGCCATCTTCACCCAAAATTGCATGCCACTCGATCACCCCTCGAAGCCGAAAACGTGAATTTAAGCAGAGCACAGAAACATCATCCCTAACCCTAAATTCGAATCGACACCAAAATCTACACATTAGAAAAATTCTTTGGCATTTTTCCTGAATTCGTGGATGATTGAACTCGCTATATAACAAATTTCATCGTTTATAATTGGTTAAATCGTCAGAAATTTGTAGAAATGCAAAATTTGTTTATGTACAAACTCCCTTTCCAATATTAATCTAGAAATCTTGATTTTTGTTTTAAAAATCGTGGATTTTAGTATAGATTCAATATATAATCTCGAATTACTATTTTTCAACAATTCATTTTTTTTATCAAATTTAGTTGAATACTGTAAACATAATACAGTGATGACCACTTATAAAACATGATTTAAACCAACCTTTAAAAAATCTTAGTTTGAAGTTTATCATTTTGTTTGTTAAGAAATCCAACTTAACAATGATTTAAATAAGGATAGTTTGAGAATTCTAATCAATATACAGTCTGTATCAAGTTTCAGAGAAGGCAGAGCATAATAATAAAAAAAACATATATATAAACTGAAGCATATACAAACAGCTTATACATGAAGTTCAGACTGTTTAAATGAATTTAAACTTTCTAAAGATTATTATTATTATTATTATTTTTATTTAACTCACTAGCTCTGAAACAAGAATATTAAAGAACAGAGCACTCATGTGTTTTTCAATAACACAGAACAATATACAGAACAACAATTTTTGTTTATATACAACAAAACACAAAATTCATAGATTAAGTAAAAATAAGTTTACTCACCTGTAAAATATTGAAACAGAGGCTATATATTTGTTTTGTTTTGATTCTGCAGATTTGAATCTCCTCTTCTTCACTCTCTGATTTTTCTGCTTTTATTTTTCTTCATAAATTTTGTCTGTCAACTTGTAATATATAAAGTGATGATCTTCTTTCCTTTTTAATTTCTATTCTTTGCCAATATTGTTTGAACGAACTTTAAAACAGAGGCTGTGATGTTTATATATACGAAGATGGGGTACATGCTGCATTGTATAGGTAGGTGGAATACTGTTTTTTTTTTACTTTTGACTTACCCAGGCTAGAAAGCAACAGCATTCAATGCAAGCATGTTAACCAGTCTTTATTTTAGATTTTTGTTTGGCAGATTTAGTAGATATAGGCTGATGTGATTCTTGTTTATGGAAGGAAGTAGATAGCATTTAATGCAAGTATGTGATGTAGTGTTCTTCTTGCATGGTTTATACAGGAAGTTTTGCTTTAAGTTTGCTAAAGTGTATGGCATTAAATGCTTCATGCCCCCTTGTACCTCCACAGCATGTTGTCTTATTTATTTTGCTAAATGTAAGAATTTGTTTTATTTTATTTTATTTCTTTTGCTTACATCTTTTAGTTTACTGGTTTGTACATTTGTTTATTTGTTTGTTTATTCTTTTGTTCATTTGTTTGTTCTTTTGTTTATTTGTTTGTTCTTTTGTTTAATTATTTGTTTATTTGTTTAGATGTTTAATTATTTGTTATGTGATTTAAATCTTATAATTTCATCATAACTTACTTTAACAAATTTTAAATTCTATTATAAGATCATCTATCAATATCTCTTTTTATTTAATTCTATATTAATGTGTAATATTAATATCAATAATAAAATATTTAGATTAAATTTTACTAGTTAGATCCCAAAGTTCAAACAATTTATCGAATTTTAAATTTCAAAAATTTCGGGATGTTACACCAGAGCATGGATAGGATATTAAACCATGAATGAGTGTGACTTGACCATTTATTCTCCATCACCTTCCTTTAATTCATTAGGAGGAGTATAAATCTACATGAGCATGACTCGACCGCTCCTGAGCTAATACTATCCCTTGATCCGATAGAAGAATATAAATCAAAATAGATGTGACATGCCTATCCACTTATCGATATTTACCCCTGACTTGGGTGGACAAGCGAGAATCAAGATGAATGTAAGCCGACTATTCATCGATCAACTCTAAATTTCGGAGCTTAAGTGTGAGTGTAAACACAATTAGGATGAGACTTGACCGTCCATGCAGTACATTTATTAACCTGGGACAGGGGTAGAAGTGCGATCATCCAAAACCTGACCACGATAGCTCAATACCATGACTCATACCTAATGTTTACAATGACTCGAGGCTACGACCGAAAGGATGCTTAAAGATGGAATCAATAGATCGATGCCCTAGCTCATGGGCGGACTATCATTCCAACTTGGACAACGAGCAACAGATCACGAGTACATTGAATAAAAGCGTGTTACTCAAATACACAAGTAGATTCAAACTCAAAGCAAGAACCAGCTATGCAACTGTGCACAACACGAGGCTGAACCCTACTCGACATTTGATTCGACATGCTTATAAGCCTGATCTTCATCCATTGCAGATAATCGCTCAAATCACCTAGAACCAATCACCAACGGACTCATCATCTCATGACGAGATCCAGAATTTTGACCGGAGTGACCGTTATCACATGTCGTCTTGACCGACTCTCTTGTGATTGATTGTGCATTAGAGAAATGCTCGAATATGGGGATCAACATCAAATCTAATTGCCATTCTTCATGCCTACATACACCACCAAAGTGTTGAAGTTACAAGACTCACCTAGGGAAGGGATCGGCACTGACCCCATCGCTGTGCGACTTTGCAAACCTAATCCAAATGTCCCACGTGTTAAGTACGATTTAGTATGGTGTTCTGTAGTTTCTTACGAGTACAAATATGCTAATCTATTCAAGTATGAAGTGGTAGACATCCAATTCAAGGACATATGCTTGTTCAAGTATGCAAGTCATATACGACATGTCCCATTATTCAATTTCAGGTTCATATGGTCTAATATGTTCATGTCAAACCAAAAACTACTTAAGTCCCACTAATACAAGGGATCAAAACCAATCCCATTGCTTGGGAAAATCCACTTAAGCATTTTTCAGCTCGCAAAATAAGGCCAATATTAAGAAACGACACTCTAGTCGGTTATGTAAAGATATAGACCCGAGAGATGAAGAAGAGGAGCCCAAAGGAATCCAAGGCTGCAACCGCTGAGCTAACAATCGACATTACGGTCAGCCATGATGACCCATCATGGGTCTTGAAGATTGGATCATAGCCTAGTGAACGATGATGAAGGAATTAGCTGGATTTCTTTGAGAAAAACTTGATGTGTTCACTTGGACCCATTCTAACATGTGTGGGATCTCACCGACAATCACAAGCCATGCATTGAATATCATCCCAAGACACGTCCTGGTGAAACAAAAGCAATGCAGCATGGATCTGGAGAAATCTACTCCACTTAAAGAGGAAGTGGTTAAACTAATAAATAATGGGTTTATCCGTGACACCCTCTACTTGAAATGGGTATCCAACCAATTTCTTATGGGAAAAGCTAATGGAAAGTGGCAGACATGCATCAACACTTAGACCTGAATAAGGCATGCCCGAAAGACAGCTTTCCACTACCGAGGATCGACCAGTTGGTAGACTCAACCACTGGATATGAACTAATTTCATTTATGGATGCATACTCCGATACAACCAAATCTCAATGCACGTCTCCGACCAGGAGCACGGCATCTTCATTACTGATCTGGGATTATATTGATATGTTATTGTGCCATTTGAACTTAAGGACCCTAGTACTACTTACCAGAAGCTAGTCAACCAAATGTTCAAAGACCAGAACGGGCAATCAATGGAAAGTATATGTGGATGATATGCTCGCGAAGTCATGGAAATCAAACAACCACATCGATGAATTGGTAGAGATATTCTGTATTCTCCGAAGATGTGGAATGAAACTTAGTCCCTTGAAATTCTCTTTCGTCATTGTGTCGGGAAAGTTCTTGGGTTTCATGCTCAACTTTCGCAAAATTAAGTCCAATCTTAAGAAGATTCAGGCAATAGAGACATCTAGGTACCGAAGACAATCAAGCAGGTACAGAGCTTAATGGAAAGATCACTGCCCTAAGTCGATTCATCTATAGAGCCAGCGATAAGTGAATCTCTTCTTTAAACTAATTGGGAGAGGGAAGAGAAACTTTGAATGGATATAGGACTTCTTTGACATGTTTCAAGCTATGGCAGATTACTTAGAGAGACCTCCCATCCTATCCAAGCTACTAGATCGTGAAGACGTATATGTGTATTTAGCGGTATCGGTACACGCCATAAGTGCCGCACTATTACGTGAACGGAATCGAATCCAAAGGCCAGTATATTATGTTAGCAAGCAACTGACAGGTGCTTCGAGAAACTACCCGAAGCTGGAAAAGCGCTTATATTGCCTGATATGCACGTAAATGTGTATATTTTTACTTTCATATTTAATCTAATTTAGTTAAATAAATGAGCATATAGGGTATTTTAACATGTTTAAACCAAAATTTCAATTGTTTTCAAATCATCATTTATTCATCTTCATATGGGGGCAAAATTGTCATTTTGTGTGTGAATTAATTTGAGAATATTTAGTTGCATATTTTTTTATTTTTAGGAATTTGGATGGAAAATAATGAAGAGGCTTCATGAAAATATGCATGCATAAGAGAAGAAGGCAAATGAATATAAACAAATTAATTCATACAACATGGAGGATCTCACCTACCCACTTACCATGATCCACTATTAGTGGAGATTTAAAGCTACATGCACATTTAAATGAAGGATTATGCTCATGCTAATAATTACTTAGAGGTTATATTTCCTAGAGGGGTATTTTGGGTAGTCGCCTAAAATATGCGCTATATTTAAGGCATGTAAATATACCTCTTATATTTCATGTAATGAAGCTCTTAGTACCACCCTCCAGTTAGTTTAATGGTAGCCACAAATTGTAAACAAAAAACTCTCTTTCTTTCATGGCTTCTTAGTCTTTACTTATGCTATTTATTTTTATGCAATTTTAATACATGTTTTTTTCCTTTAATGTTAGTAGTGTGGATCTCTTTATTTTTTGCAAGTAGATTGGCTTTTATTTTATTTAATTCTTTTTTTCCTCTTGTTATGTTTATGTTGCAATCTACATTTGTTGAAATGATAATAAATATGAGAAACTAAACCCCTTCAATTTAGGGGTAATGACATATTTGTTAATTTATGATCTCTTTTTGTGCTTAATGGAAATGTTTGATGCGGTAAATATTTTGTTGTTTAACTTTGAATTTGATAGCCTATGTTGTTGATACCAAATAGGCTTTGCTTAAACAAACATAAACACAAATTACCTCTTCATCTACATATGATGTTGGTAATGAAGTGGATTTTAGAATCAAAATTTAATGGTCTATATTACTAATAGTAAATAGATCATGCTTAGAATAGATTTTAGTTTTAACTTCATTATCATTTTCATAAGAGTTGACAAGTTAGAATATAAATTTGTGATGTTTGAACTTAGAATATAAATTTCATATGTGTATATATAGTTATAGGTGGTTATAAAAATTCGCTTATACCATTTATCTTCATCGTTCCAGTTCTGATCTGATCTGTTTCATCAATTCGAGCCAATTAGCTTTGATCGTTGAATTCGTGCTGATTTTGCTTTGCTTGGATTTGAAATTTAATTTCAGTGTCTGTATCAGTGTGCGTATCCGTGTCTCCTTCTATATTCTCTAGCCTCGAAAGGTGAGCAATCACTTACGATTAACATTCTTTTATTCATTAAATTTGATTTCAATTGAAACGACAATTGAAATATGCTGCTGTAGTTATTTAAATTTGTTATATATGCTATTATCTGTAACTGTTCACCTGCGGGATATGACACCATATCCTATTGTTTATATATATTGTTATTGATGATATATGCCTGTTATTTTATTGTATTTTCTGTTATCACTCTGCAAGTTCCCTGTAGTTTAGAAATCACTATGGGTTGAAATGATACATACCCGAACAGACTTTAGAATATGAGAAAATCGTTATGGGTTGAAATGATAAACCCAAGCGATTTTCATTTAATTGGATTTGGGATTACGGGTTGAAATGATATCCACCCGTATATATTTAGTATACGGATTGAAAGATAAATATCCGTAGCACTTGACTATATGATAGGAAATATATACAGACACCGTTGGTCCATATAAATATTTTGAAAATAATTTCTATAACTTTGGAAAGAAATATATGGTTTAATAAATTTGATTCTTAAGATATTATATAAATGAAAATTGTATATATAGATTTAGTAGTAATATTTGATTTAAATTAGATTGATTTAATACATATAATATAGTTAAGTATTTATGTAAATCTATATTTCAAATAGATTCTCTTGTAATAAATTGAATAATTAAGATTGGGAGATAAATTTGGGTTTATAAAAATGGTATTTAAATAAGGATTTATTTAATTAAATCGATTTGAAATTTTTGAATGGGAAATTTAAAGCGTATGATTTTATAACTGGATTTTTGATTTAAGTTATTTAATGAATATTTCACGTTTAAATAAATTAAAAAAAATATTGAGTAAAATGTAATTTAAGGTTACTTAAATGATATTGAATCTAATAAGGGAGTATTTCAAGACTAAATAATAATGTGGTTAAATCGAGATCTATATGAAACTGTTATATAGAATATTTAAATATTAAAGCCTTGAACTATATTGGAATTTAAATGGTTTATGTTGTGATTCGAATCTGTATTTGAAATCAACGTAGTTGAATTTGTTATTTAGTAACTAAATTGAATTAAAATGAAAATTTAGGTTGAACTAAATTTGAATTTATTATTTAGAAAACTAAATTGAATGAAAATTTAGACGAAACGTTGAATACTTAAAGTTTTGAAATATATGGAAATATAAAGGGGTATTTGTGATTATAAATCCGAATTTGAGATCGATAAAATTTAAGTGGTTATTTTAGAAATTGAGTTGAATTTAAATTGATAAATTGAGATTGAATTTAATTTGAATGGGAAGGTCGGGTTGATGTTGGAACGTTTTGTTAAGTTGAGGAAATTGAAAATACTTTACTGTATAAATTATTTAATATATATAAATACTATTTTGGGAAATATAGAGATATTTGAAGTGAAAATGAGATTTGGTTTTGAAGTATAAATTAAGCTGAAATGACCACGGTGTTATAGTGTATATTTCTACCTTGTAGAAAATTCCATGGACCCTTAGAGGATGGTTATCCCAAACATCCTTTAAGTTATTTGTATTTCAGTTGATATTTCACTTGAGTTGGATTTATTGATATAAGAATGTTAATCCTGACTCGAGTGTTTTGTGTTTTGCTTTACGCTCGGGTCAGACTGAGTGATACAGCATTTGAGACTTACCTTTGGAGTCCGGAGCTTCGTTTGGAAATCCAACTATCGATTCAGATTCCAGCCTTTCCAGTTGATTGGTTCAGAGAAGTCATCTGTTGCATTGGAGACTTCACTGCATTTGAACTATTCGGTTGTATTTTTCTAACTCTGATATATATAGTAGCTTCATGAACTACGTTTCTTTATCTATTTCGCTGCACTATATTACTCTGTGATCTGTGATTGATTTATTTAATGTATATTTTAAGTTTTGCCAAATTTAAATTAACAATTCGGTATTTTGAATTATTCAAGTCGGATATGTATGGTTTTATTGTCGATTTGAATGGTCCAAAATAGCGGGTCGTTACAGGTTTAGGTGGTGTGTTAAAGTTTGATGCTTTATGTTGGGCTAACTAATAGCATAAATAGATCATACTTATAGTAAACACATTAACTAATTTCACTAATGACCAAAAAAAGATCGTAATTTCATTATGTTGATGTATGTGATCATGAGAAGGGATTTGCCTCTAAATTGCCTTCTACTCTCATATTTTTATTCACTTTCTTTTGTTAGTTTTTTTTTACATTTTTTTCTAGCTTAAACAACTTCAAACTCTTGATTAATTTGATTTCATAGAATTTTTAAATCACTTCAATTCCATGCGGATCGATCTGTACTCGCCATGTTCTAAAATTGTACGCCGTGTGCTTACGGTTATTTTCATTATAATTTTTCGGTGATTTTTAAACTGATGGAAAACTCGTCGTTAAACAAGTTTTTTGGCCAGATTGTCGGGGAATTATTTGATTTTGTTTCTATTCTTTGAATTATTTTCGTTTGATTTTATTGTGTGTTCATTTTATGTGTTAATTTGCATTTTAAAAAGATTGTGTTGAGAGTTTGTTATCTGGTTTGTGTTTTCATTTTGTTCGTGTGCTTGTTGCTTTTCTAGTTGCATATGCATTTGCCAATTGCATATTTAAATACACACACACAAGTTCATTTCAGAAAATAAATTTTTTTATTTCACTTCATTTTTTCTGCATTACAAATTTCATCTTTTGTTTCGCAAACTGCAGTTTCAGTTGATTTACATTTACAATTTGCAATTCACTTTCTCTATTACAAACTACTTCACTTCCCTATTACTTTCAACTGCTGCCTCGAACATCTACATCTCCACCCCTCCCCAAACCCCTAAGTCTCACTACACACATAACCACCTCCTTGTTACACCACTACTCACTACTGTTCACTGCATCACAGTGCCTGCATAACTACAGCTTCAACTACACCGCATCCATCACACTGATACCACCACAAACCATCTACCCCTTTTTCTTATACCATCTACCCTGGTATGTGTGATGTCGTAACATCATAACCAACTGCCCATGCTCCTTGCTTCTGACAATCCAATCTTAACTACTTATCACTGCTGTTGTCAGTTGTCACCACCATTTCATAACACTGCCACAAGTCATATCATCTCACTGTCTTCCCATTGACATACTGCTACATAGCCATATCATTTCACCTTACTGCTTTTTACATTTCACCATCTAACATCACCCAGCTGCTGATCGTATTATCACCATAACATCACTTCCTTACCTTACCTGAAAACAAAACTTCATATTACTTACATCCTTACACTTCACTTCATCAACACTTCTCACCAACAACATAAACCATCTTCATCCCCACAACCATTTTATCCAATCACTCCTGCACACAATCACTGCCATGCCACTTCACATACCGCAACAAAACCATACCATTACCTCTCCTCTTCAAACTGTGCACACACTATGCACATACAAGAGCATGTCACCATCCCTGCCATAATCATAGCAGCCACTTCAACCAATCCAACATCCATCTAGCACTCCTTCAAACAACATCTCCACCATTTCAACTGTGCAAGTGCAACCGTGCATGTGCACTGCACATCGCTGCTACACACTAACATTCATCCCTCACCTATATATAAACAACACTGCCAACCCAAAGCATACAATACCAACATCTCTGCTCCTCCCTTATCATCATACAACTTCTCTGTTTTCAAACTGCCTCAACACATAATCTCCTTTATCACCTTCACATACCCCTAACCCGTTGTGCATAACCCCCAACCACACTATGGTACCTTCCACGGTCCCCCATCCCCCACTGCATATATTATCTCCTATTGCCATCAATATAACAGCCTACTCACCTACTTCACTTCATGCTACTGTCGCTGCCTCGATCTTCCACTCACTATTAGAAAATACTTCATTTTCCTACACAAAGTTTCCGACGTCTTTCCTACGCCAGAAGGCGGGGCATAGGGAAGGGGTAGGAAACAGGTAGAAAGAGGTAAAGGCGTAGGGAAGACGTAAGAAAATTTCCTACGTCTTTCCTACGTCAGCTTCAATACGTAGAAAAAAACTCGAGGCGTAGGAAAGGCGTAGAAAATCCTCTACACCAAAATTATACCGTAGAAAAGACATAG
This sequence comes from Allium cepa, assembly GCA_030765085.1. Taxonomy (NCBI): domain Eukaryota; kingdom Viridiplantae; phylum Streptophyta; class Magnoliopsida; order Asparagales; family Amaryllidaceae; genus Allium; species Allium cepa. Next base: position 78,726,794 of record CM060939.1, on the reverse strand, counting down.
ATAATCTCCTACGTCATTTCAATGTCTCTATTAATTTTCTACATTTTCAGATTGGCGTATGAAAGGCGTAGGAAATTCCTTACGCCAAAAGTATGCCAAAATTTTCATTAACCGCCTTAATTTTTTCTCCTTAATTTTCATTCACCGCCAAACATTTTAAAGCCCACCAAAATGAATATACCCTTTTCTTCTCCACTCAGCTATAATTCCCAATTGAAATGAATTCCCTTTTCCACTTTTCTTCTCCACTCTGTAATAATCCCTAAACTGAAATAAATCCCTTTTTCTGATGGTTGATCGGGATCTGGTAGGTGACGACCACTCGATTCACAGAAAACCATCCCAATTCATTAGCGTTCTTCCTTCTCATTACAACACTGAACACATAGTAGAAGTAATTAAATCCCAGACATAAAAAATCAAATTCGCGAGTTCACTTGAATCAAAAAAAAAAATTGAATTTTCGATTTAACGTAGCAACCGATGCTAGTGTGGGATGGTAGCGACTTTGGACAGAGGCAAGTTTGGAGGAGTTGAAGGGTTCACGAGTGGTGATTTTGCCGTGGTTTCGCGGGTTTGCTGTGGAGCTTTTTAGGGATGAAGAATTATCTTTGTTATAATATTGAAACATTCTATATGCAACGTAAAATGATGTATAGAAGATAGAGACAAACCCTGATTTGCTCGGAATATTGCTGAACAAGAACATCAGCATATTGTTCAGGTGTGTATTGTTGACTAGTTGAGTAAATATTAGGCATGAAATAATTGTTCAAGTAGTCGTTGCTTCCCATGCCAACTGAAAATATACACTTGCTTAGATAGTTGGCTGTTGTGTCTTCATCTCCTAATATGTTTACTAGTGACTGAACCGCTGTTTGATAATTCTGTACTTGCCCACCGAAGCTGATTCTGGATCCCTGTAATAAATGTAGATGTAAATAACTGCATATGATAAATAAAAAAGAAAAGAAAACGAAAAAGAAAAAAGAAACAATATTTACATACCAGTCGTTGTCCAGTTTCTTCTCTTATTCCTGCTGCCGCAGAAGCAAAATTAACACCGGTGAGGAGTTGATTGTCGTTTGCATTTGATTGGCTGTGGAGCTTTATTCCAGTTCACAGATACGGTCTGTATGCTCTTCAGTGGATCGTTGAAATAAATGGAAAACATACGCCAGACTTGGATACCTTTTTGGAAGTGGTTAAGGTACACTACATAATTATTTTAATGGCTTTGAGTATTAGATCTTTATTAAGAAGTTGTAAGAACTACAACAGTATTTATGTTATGTCTTCATTTTTTGAATAATAGTTATTTATATAAATTTTTTTATTGAACATGGTTGATTCATGCCAAAAAATATCAGAAACCGTATCTCTTCCCACTGCCTCCATCTGCCTCATTGTCACAACCCTGATCAAACGAAGCAAAGATCAGAAAGCAACTCAACAAATCAGAGAAACATTAAGCAACCAAAAGTATTTCAAGATCTGAAACCTGGAAATTAAAAGCAAGCACAGAATAAAACATGAAAAAAAAATCAAGTCTTAAGGCAGTAAGCATGCTTACAAAAATCTTCAAGCTTGGAAATGAAGAAATCAAAGCAGCTTCAACAAGTAGCAGTAGCAGATTCATCTCAACTTCAAAAATTCAGCATCCAAAAAGAATACTTTCAGTTTAAAAGAAAACCACTCTACTTTTAGACCAGGTGAGCAAACTGACCCCGTTAAAACTTGAATCTATGATATCTTGATGCTTTGTGAAGTAGTTGTTGTGGAAAAAAATTGTCTGCATGTATATATCTATGTAGGTTTACCTGTGTATACTTGTGTGTATGTTTGTTAATACTCTGTTCAACATTCTAACTACAAACTGCCAACAAATCTTCAACATCACCACTACATTCGAACAATTCACCAAAACCGTCTTTGATTCAACCTTATCCCTGAGAACACCAACATCCACAAACCTTTTCCATACAAACATAGATGCTACATTCAATAAAAGCAACACTACATCACTACAAAAACCACATAAAGAACCCATCTGCCTTACCTCCCTGCCCAGCATCAGCAAACCTGCACTGTTCCCTACCATAACCACGATATCCACCTTTGCCTCATCAGTGCATTCCATTCCCTTTGACTTCTGCTCCATCTTCCAAATCCACTGTTATCTACAAAGCAACAAATTCCAACCAAAACTGCAGCTGCAACCATCAACGTCCTCACATAATTCCACCTTCAACGTCAATCTACTGCAATCAGAGCTCTAAGGCACCACAAATCCACAAACAAAAAAACTGCAACAAATTCAAGAAGGCGAGAATTGAGTTTTGATTTTTGGGAATTGAATTTATTTGTTTTGTTTTTTTATTTGATTTTAGGTTTGGGCTCTTATTGAGGTTGATTTTGGAGGCGCTTTCTGTTGTTGTGATTGGAAGCGATGGTTCAAAGAGTGAGGTGGAGTTCGCTGATGCAATTTCAGGTGAAGGTTGTGGCTCGTTCTATTCTCTCTTTTTTTCTTCAGATTTTGGGTTTGGTTCCGTTTGTCTAAGCGTGGTTGGGAGTGGTTGATGTTGGATTATGTGATGGTGGTTTTCTAGTGGTGGTAGAATTGTTGCAGAGAAGTATTATAGGGATGGCAAAGGGGATATGAGTTGTGGTTGTGGGCAGAGGAGGTTATGCAGAGTTTGCTTGGAGAAGGTGGCTTATGCTAAAGTAAGGCAGTGAGGTGAATGTTTGTTGATGTTGCTTTGGAAGGTGGCAGGGAGGAAGGGTGCAGGCAGTAGAAGGCAATGAAGGTTGAAGTGTTGTTGTTATGTGTTGTTAGTGGGTAGAAGAAGATGAAGGCAGAGGGAAGTTATTGTCAGGGAGGGATGAATGTAGTGAAAGGATGATGGATGTAGTATGTATTGTGGTGAGGAGGAGGTATGGTGGTGTATAGTGTGAGTAGTGGTGATATGCACTGTCAGGTGGTAAGGCAGCAGTTAGGCGTCCGGTGTAATTTGCAATATTGCAATTTGCAGTATGAACAACCCATTGAGGTTCTTCGATGGCAATTTGATGGGAAGTTGAATGATCTCGTGAGGGATGACGGTATTTTTTATTTTTAATTGTAACTGTATGATGTCATGTATCATGAACATATTATAGTATTATTTTGACATAAAAACTTGATTAATATTGTTTGACTTTGTAATATGAATGAGATATTTGTTTTCTGAATTAAAGATGAATGATTTGATGTTAATATTTTTGTTGGAATGTGTATATATGTGTAACAAGTTGGTTTTAGTTTCTATTTAATATGGTGAAATGAAACACAATAGTAATATGTTAAAATTGTTTTAGAAAAGACATAGGTAAAGGGAATAATGATGCACCCGTAGATGAATGAATGGCATAGATAAAACGTAGGAAATGTAATATGTAAGAATGGCGTAGGGAAAGCGTAAGAAAACAAGGCGTAGGGAAGACGTAGGTAAACGGATGACGTAGGAAAGATGTGGGTAACGAAAGAAGTAAAAATGTTGTAGCAAAATCGTAGGAATAACGAGGCGTAGGAAAGACGTAGAAAAATCATGGCGTAGGAAAGACGTAGGGAATAACCCAACGGATGGCATAGGTAAAGCGTAGGTATTTTATTAGCTACGCAAGTTTTACCTACGCCAAAATTGGCGTAAGGGTTACGTAGTTAATGCATTTACCTACGCTCCGCCTACGCCATTTTGGCGTAGGTAAACCGCAGTTTTCTTGTAGTGACTACTTCACAAACAATCACTTCCCTATCACCTACTCTATACCTCACCACTACTACAACCTGCTCTTCAAACTTCATCAACATTGCATCAATACGACCCGCAACCTGTTAGTTGGCTAGTGTACTAAAACAGATAGCAAGTAACTATAAACTCGTCGCACAAGTTTATCAATTAGAATTCCACTACGCTGGAATTCTGTATTAGATAATTGTAACTATAAGTTACGTTGTAAACAAATTACAACAACAACGTTATACTATTTATAGAAACAACACAACGTATAAACGAAAGATTATAGAATAAACTAGAATCTAACCGGATATCGTCTGAGGCTTGTCGTAACAATTTCCTTAAGAATTTTATTTCAAAATTCCCCCAAGATACAACAGACGTATTCTACTCGAGATTGTAGTGAGTATATCACTCTGGGATTTAGAGTATAGCAGCAGAAGAGAAGAAAAAGATTCGGATTTCTAAAAAATGAGTGAGGAAAGTGATCAGTTTTCCTTTTTATTTATAGTTGGTCCGTATCTCTTCCGAACGGTCGTGTCTGCACCCGTTCGCTCAAATAGTTGCGTCTATACCTCTTCATTCAGTCACATCTATTCACCCGCCTGCTATTCGCTTCTGTTTGCCCATGCCACTTCAGTCGGGTCGCACCCGCTCATGCTGCATCCATTCGCCCGCGTCTGCTTCAGCCGGGTCGCACCCGCCTGTGTTCGGCCGTACCTGTTTGCTTCTAACGGATCGCACCCGCCACTGTTTGCGCCTAGTCAATCCGCGTCCGCTTCCGAATAGATCCGCATCTGTTCGTATGTCCTGCAACTGTCAGAAAGCCCGGTCCAGTTTGTAGTAAAAATACAAGTATCATATTAGACCCAAACCCGAGCCCGGACCGGTTCGGTCGGTCGGACGGACGGCGGCGGCGCGCGCGTGTGGTGGTGATGCATGATCTCCTTCCTCACAACGAAGCATACATTTGGGAGCCCCAGGCCCCCAACCTCCTCATGAGAAAGTCATATATAAACCAATATAGCCCTCAACAATTTGGCGATGTGGGACTTTGTATATTTCAATTCATAAGGAATTCCAACAATCTCCCACATGAATGATAATATACATATCCCCCCACACAAAGCGAAATATCACAGAGTACATATGGAATAATGCTTTATCATGGATAAGTAGATATTTCACTTTGAACTTTCCCTAATTAAAACTTATCGGATCTACTCGGCTAATCGGTGAATTATTTCATCTTGAACCATCGGCCTTTATTGTATACCCAGACAATAAGCTTTACGAAGCATTGATTCCCTTCTCATCCAATCTTTTGGTTTTGTTTATTTTTGTACTGAACATATTTTGGTTCTGCGAGCGTTATAGAGAATTTAAGCCTTTAATATTCTCATAGAGCCGACCCAGCTCACACTTACATAGGTGATTGCAACCATTAAGAGTGTCCTACAAATACCCCACTTGTTATTTCCAGGATATGGTCATCATTAAAAAACATAGTTTTAACCTATTAATACTTCTGTAGGCATGCATTTATATTTTGCACCATAGGAATGGAATAGGACTATGTCCAAACAAATGCATTACGTCTTGAGTTATTCAGAACTGGTTTGCCTATTGATCCTAGTCCGTGGGATCTCCAGTCGCTAGGATAGATTTCCGTATAAGATAACTCTTATTAGTTTAGGCTTTTAAACCCATTCCCCTCGATGCGCAGTCAATTTTCTCTCTTGATAAACCTTTAGTAAATGGATCCGCTAGGTTATCATTTGTTCTCACATAATCTATGAAAATAGTTCCATTTGAGAGTAATTGTCTAACTGTGTTGTGGCGTCGACGAATATGTCGTGACTTTCCATTATACACAAAGTTGTGCGCTCTGCTTAGCGCGGCTTGGTTATCACAGTGTATGCATATGGCCGGTACAGGTTTAGGCCAAAATGGAATATCTTCTAAAAAGTGACGAAGTCATTCTGCTTCTTCGCCTGCTTTATCTAAAGCGATGAACTCCGATTCCATAGTGGATCGAGCTATGCATGTTTGTTTAGTAGATTTTCATGACACTACTGCCCCTGCTAAGGTAAAGACATAACCACTTGTTGATTTTGATTCCTCTGAATCAGCAATCCAATTTGCATCACTATATCCTTCTAAGACGGCAGGATATTTTCCATAATGTAAGGAATAATTTGTGGTATTTTTTAAATATCCAAGCACTCTCATTAGTGCTTTCCAGTGTTCCTTTCCTGGATTGCTTTTATACCTACTCGGTCGACTTACTGCATAAGCTATATCTGGTCTTGTGCAATTCATGAGATACATGAGACATCCTATTACACGAGAATATTCCAGTTGCATTACACTCTCATTAGTGTTTTTATGCAGTACTTCGGATGGATTAAAAGGTGTATTTACTCCTTTAATTCCAAAATTTTAAAATCTTTCAGTCACTTTTTCTACATAATGTGATTGAGATAACTCAATTCCATTAGGTGTTCTTATTATTTTTATTCCCAAAATAACATCTGCAACACCCAAGTCTTTCATGTCGAAATTGTTGATCAACATTTTCTTTATGGTCTCAATTACCTGAGTATTTGGACTGAATATTAGCATATCGTCCACATATAGACAGATCATCACATATGATTGTCCAAGTTGTTTATAATAAACACATTTGTCACATTCATTTATACGAAAACCATTTCTCATCATGACACTATCAAATTTTGAGTGTCATTGCTTTGGATCTTGTTTTAGTCCGTATAATGATTTGACTAATCTACATAATTTGTTTTCATTTCCTTTGGAAATAAATCCCTCAGGTTGCTCCATGTAAATTTTCTCATCGAGATTTCCATTTAAGAATGCTGTTTTTACATCCATTTGATGAATCTCTAGATTATAGATGGATGCAATTGCCATTAACATTCTTATAGAGGTTATTCGTGTTACCGGCGAATATGTGTCAAAAAAGTCTACTCCTTCTTTTTGACGATATCATTTGGCTACTAATCTGGCTTTATACTTGTCGATAGAGCCATCTGCTTTCATTTTCTTCTTGAAAATCAATTTGCAGCCAATTAGTTTTATTCCTGGTGGAATATCAACAATTTCCCAAGTTTTATTACTTAGAATTGAATCAGTCTCACTTTGAATTGCTTCTTTCCAACACGAGGATTCAGAAGATGACATTGCTTCCTTGTATGTTTGACGTTTGTGCTCTAATACATATGTAAAAAAGTCCGAACCAAATGTTTTGGAAGTTCTAGCCCTTACGCTTCTTCTTGGTTCAGCATCCTCAATTTCATAATGACTTTCATCTTCATGTGAATCGTTTGATTCTTCCCTTCTCCTTTTTGGGACATTATTTCCTTCATTCCTTTTGTGTGGAAACACATCTTCAAAGAATGAGGCATCTCTTGATTCCATGATTGTATTTACATGAATATCAGTTATATCAGACTTGAATACCAAAAATCTGTAGGCACTACTATTTTGGGCTGGACCAAGATAATAACAATCTACTGTTTTTGGTCCAAGTTTGACTCTCTTGGGAGGCGGAACTGGAACTTTTGCCAAGCACCCCCACACTTTGAGGTATTTAAAGCTTGGTTCGTGTCCTTTCCATATCTCATATGGAATTGTTCCCGTTTTATTGTGAGGAACTTTGTTTAATATGTGATTAGACATATTTAAGGCTTCCCCCCACAAGTTCGTCGGTAGACCAGAATTTAAAAGCATGGCAGTAATCATGTCTTTTAACGTTCTGTTCTTCCTCTCGGCTACACCATTTTGTTATGGTGAATATGGAGATGTTGTTTGATGAACTATACCATTTTCAGCACAGAACTGTTCAAATGGTGATTCATATTCTCCACCTCGATCAGATCTTAGTATCTTGATCTTTTTATTTAACAGATTTTCTACCTCAGCCTTGTATTTTATAAACGATGTTATTGTTTCATCTTTACTATTTAAAAGATATACATAGCAATATCGCGTACAATCGTTAATAAAAGTAATGAAATACTTTTTCCCACCTCTTGTAGGTAGTGATTTAAAATCACATAAATCTGTATGTACCAAACCTAATGGTTCGGTGCTTCTGTCAACAGATTTAAATGGTTGTTTGACCATTTTTGCTTCTACACATGTCTCACATTTGTAATTCTTATCTACTTGGAATTTTGAAATTAATCCCAAGTTTGATAATGTTTTCATTTTGCAGAAATTTATGTGTCCCAATCTATCATGCCATAGTAAAATTTCGTACTCAAGCAAATAAGAAACTTCAATTTTATTCATAGCACAATCAGAATACATATTTTTGTTGCCGACAACGGCTACATTTGCCTTAAATAGGCCATCACATAAATATCCCCTTCTATATACATTCCAGCCTTGGACAGAACCATCTTGTCTGACTCGAACACCATCTTGAATCCCTTCTTTGATAGGACTGCACCAGAGATGAGATTCTTGCATATGTCTGAAACGTGGAGCACGTTATTTAACTTAACAGTTTTTCCAGAAGTAAACTTGAGGATTATTGTGCCACTGCCTTTGATCATGGAAACTGCAGAATTACCCATGTAGAGTTTTTCTTCGTGATCGAATTTCTGATATGTAGAAAACATTGATTTGTCAAAACAAACTGGATATTGTCTGAGGCTTGTCGTAACAATTTCCTTAAGAATTTTATTTCAAAATTCCCCCAAGATACAACAGACGTATTCTGCTCGAGATTGTAGTGAGTATATCACTCTGTGATTTATAGAATAGCAGCAGAAGAGAAGAAAAAGATTCGGATTTCTAAAAAATGAGTGAGGAAAGTGATCAGTTTTCCTTCTTATTTATAGTTGGTCTGTATCTCTTCCGAACGATCGTGTCTGCACCCGTTCGCTCAAATAGTTGCGTCTGTACCTCTTCATACAGTCACATCTGTTCACCCGTCTGCTATTCGCTTCTGTTTTCCCATGCCACTTCAGTCGGGTCGCACCCGCTCATGCTGCATCCATTCACCCACGTCTGCTTCAGTCGGGTCGCACCCGCCTGTGTTCGGCCGTACTTGTTTGCTTCTAATGGATCGCACCCGCCACTGTTCGCGCCTATTCAACCCGCGTCCGCTTCCGAACAGATCTGCATCTGTTCGTATGTCCTGCAACTGTCAAAAAGCCCGGTCCAGTTTGCAGTAAAAATACAAGTATCATATTAGACCCAAACCCGAGCCCGGCCCGGTATGGTTCGGTTCGGACGGTTGGACGGACGGACGGCGGCGGCGGCACACACGTGTGTGGTGGTGATGCATGATCTCCCTCCTTACAACGAAGCATACATTTGGGAGCCCTAGGCCCCCAACCTCCTCATGAGAAAGCCATATATAAACCAATATAGCTCTCAACAATTTGGCGATGTGGGACTTTGTATATTTCAATTCATAAGGAATTCCAACACAACCTTCTTACAAAACTCCATACTTCACTGCTACCTACAACCTCGCTAACTTGCTCAACAACCACAATCCAACCAACAACCCGCGCTGCTTCCAATTCAAACTGCACCTGGTCAACATCAACCACTAGTGCATAACTCTCGACCAACCTCAAATCATCATGAATCGTCAGAAACCCAAAACCTGCTTCCTCCAATCCTCTGAACCATCTGCATCCTGCTTCATCAAAGGCCCACCTCTCCTCATAACCCACAACCGACAACAAACCTGGGCAATTGAACCCGAGCATGGCATCGACGGTAGGATAATTTGGGAACTAAACGTGGACTTTAATTTCTGTTTTTGGGAACGAGAGATTTTTTGTTTTAGGAATTAAGATTTAGGAATTGAATGAGTAATTTATTTCTACTACTTGTTTTTGGCTGGATGGTATTTTCTTAGTTATAAATTATTTTGTGGAAACTATAATTTGTTTTGGGCCGGGTGGTATTTTCTTAGTTATAATTTGTTTTTTGAAAGTTATAATTTGTTTTGTTTTCGTTTTTTTCTGCCCAAAAAAAAGGAGTTGATTATAAATTCTTTTTGGACTTTTGAGTAGTGAGTTTTGTTTTTGATTGTTTTTATTTTTTTGTTTTACAAATTCGTTTGTATAAAAAAAGAGTTACTTTTGTTTGATTAAAAAGGAAGCCTGCATTTGTTTACTTAAAAAGGGTTTTGTTTGATTTAAATAATTGGATTGAGTTTAAAAATTTTGTGTTTTAGGTTTAATTTAACTTAATTTGTTGTTCATATTCAACTCTCTTTTTCAGGTTGCAAAAGCAGAAGGATTTGCTTGCTAAAAATTGTCTTGCTTGCTTACATATAAAAACTCGTCGCTTTAAAATAAAATTTGCTAATAATTCTGCACGCTCTAATATCATGCTCTCATCACTTGTTTTTATTTTTATTGCATTTGGTTGCTTGCATTTTTGAAAAAAAAATAAAAAACAAAAAAGATTTCATTTCTGTTGCATTGTTAAAATCACATTTAATTTCTGTTTTGCATTCATCTCATCTTATTCTTATTTTTTCTAAGACCAACACCCAAATCCACATAAGGTGGGGGATTTCATCACCCCTTCCTTGACCCACAAATTGCAGTTCATTATAGAATTTGACTAATAATAACGTTTAGACTTCAGACTTAAGAGAGTCATCGGCTCACTTAAGGCTTAATTGTATCATGACAAGTTGTCCTCTTTCGACAATTTATATTCTCGATGTCTAGGCAATGGCAGAGCAATAATCAGTTATAAAAATTACGGTGATTCATAAATATTATACTGATTGTTTCTCTAAAGGTACTTAAACCTTCGGTTGCATTACTACAGTGATTCGTGGTGCACCGATAACTCCTGTCAATTATCTGGCTAAGAACTATCTTGTTGGATTAAGACAAAGTGTTATTATAAAATTTTGGGTTAGGAGCTATTAAGGGCAAGAAATTTGTAATTAAGTCCTTGCATTCATTTAGTTGCATTAGTACATGCATATTTTTAAAAAAATTCAAAATTCAAAACTAAAAAAATTGTAAATTTTCCTTAACTTAGTATTTTTATTTTTAATCCAAAAAAAAATCTTTTTAAATCTTTTCTTTTGAAATTTTCAAAAATCCAAAAAACATATAATATTTTAAAAAACAATACACACACACATATATTTGAAAATCCAAAAAAAAAAAAATCCCTTTTGAAAAATAAATTCTCCTTGGTGAATATTTGTCCTTTATAATTTTTTTTGAAAATGTCTGAATTTTCGTACTCACCAGATTTTTACAATAGTTGTGAAAATCAATATAATTCATATAATTTCACACCAAATTCTTATGAATATTTTAATGACAACTCTTGTATAAACAACTTGGTTTTGAAGAATAAAAATCTCAAAATAGTGAGTAACCCTCAACTCTTGAAAAGAGTATTGAAATGATTTGGTCCTTACTTGAACAACAAAATCAAATGATAAATAATTTGAGTAATCTGTGCAATAACTCAAGTCAAGAATTTCAAAATGATGAAAATATGAAGTCACTTCAAAATTCAAATAATTTTGATTATAACCTATGCCAATTCAATTTCGAACTCCTAACTGAACTTCAAAATGGAAACAACTATTTAAATGATTTTGGCAATTGGACATTTTTGTTCTCAACAATTTCAACTTGAAAATTCTCAAATTAATAATTATAATTTTGATTTTGTTGAGCAAATGGAAGAAATTAAGAAAGATCACACGATTTGTTGTTTGAAACATACATGAAAACAACGTGAGAAACAAAATCAAATCCCAACGTTGGACGAGTCAAATAATAATCCACCTTTTACCAAAATTGACGATTTCCAAATAAGAGCTTTTGAAATTCAAAATAATAATCTTGATGAATTTTTTGAAAATGCGGGAATTGAGTTGGATTTCAATTCTTTTGAGAGTGTGGAACCAAATTTAAAATTCGTTCTTCCTTTTTTCAATTTTGAAAATTTGAATACAACAACTTTAGATTTTGAACATGATACATACAATGAAGTTATTGATAATCCAACAAAGGAAGACAAATTTAGCAAACATAATTTTTTTGGAATATTCGAAGATGAATTGTTGAATTCTAAAGGGATAGACTTAAATCACCATTTTGATTTTAAAATTAATAATTCTGAAGAAGTTTTCAATGATAAGCTTGAATTTAAATTTGGTGAAAATAAACTTGAACATCAATAAGTTGTTTTATCTACCCCAAAAATCATTGAAAATAAAACAAAGCATACGATTTTTAATAAAACGACATTCGTTTTTTCAAATCAACATTCAACTTTGAAATCTTTTATGGTTTAGTTTCCTGTGCTTAAGCTATATCTCTCTTACTTGATGAAACAAATAAATTAGACTTTGGAAGACCGTTTCATTTACTCTTTAACGGTATATTTTCTGATGTTGTGTAAATAATAACCGTTCATTTTCATGTAAATATATATCATAGTTTTATTTTTCTCCTTTCACTTTAGGTTACTGTAGGGACACGGTAAAAATCAAGTATGGGGGGAGACTCGTTTTCATTTTTTTATTTTTATTTTTTTTTCGTTTTCTTTCCAAAACTCAAAACTAAAAAAAATCCCAAAATAAATTCTCGTTTTAGCATGTTAATTTATTTTTGAAGAAACACTATGGGATAAGTATAGGTTTTTGGTAATCAAATTGAAATTTTAGAAAATTAATTTGTCTCAAAAAAAATAAAAATAAAGTTCGATTACAAGTAACGATGCTTTAACTAGTATATAAGAAGATCATGGGTGTTAATTATGAAGTATATCCTATTGAAATCTTTAGTTAATTAGTGATTGATTTAAAATAAAGGCGATAACATTATTGATCTTCTAAGTTAAGTGGTGCTAAGATGATATTGTAAAACTCTCTCTTCATCAAAAATATAAAATAACATATTTTTTTGTATATATGTAAATATTTTGTTAACACCTACAGTCAATAGATGTACAACTTGCATGTACACTCGCCACGCTCTATAACCTTCTCACGTAAGCCCGAAAGGCAGTGCATGATCGGTATACCTAGTCTCAGTTTATCTGAGTTATGTGTACGTATATGAAAATTCTTTCACTAATAATGCCTACAGTCGATAGGTGTATACACGTGTGTGTACACTCGCCATGCTCTGTATTTCCCTCACGTAAGCCCGTAAGGCTATGCATGAGTGATATAGTTGGCCTCGGTCTTTCTGAGTTAGGCACATGTAAATATTGTTAGTACCAATAAGATCTCAAATAAAGAGGGAGCAAGCAATTGAAATCTGAACACCATTATCACTTATTTGATTTAACTTGTTATTCAAAAGAAATGAAAATACCACTTTGAAAAACTTTGATAATCAACCGAGGATCCATTTCATAGTTGCACTATGTTATCAACCGAAAAAACTAGCCAAGCTAGACTCCATTTGTGATGATAACTTAATTTTTGTCGGAAATTTTGACAAGTAAAACAACTTAAATTTCTTAATGGTGACCAAAACTTATATTTAAGTTATTCATGTCAATTTAAAGGTAAATTCTTCATTTGTAAATATTTTCAAAAACTTGCATTCATCTCTTTGTAAATAAATATTGCATTTAGGAATTTGTCATGGTGAATTGGATTTTTTGGGCAGTATCCGCTGAATACCCTCACGAGACAACACTCTTCCTACTAGAGACACCTAGAGTTTTAACGGCTTGTTGCATACGCTTAATGCAATTGTATTTCCTATGAAAATGGATTTATCTTAGTTTTACTTTATTTGAAGACGAATAAAAAGATAAGTGTGGGGGTATTTGATGTGCACGCAAATGTGTATACTTTTACTTCCATATATAGTCTAATTTAATTAAATAAATGTGCATATGGGGTATTTTAACATGTTTAAATCAAAATTTCGATTGTTTTAAAATCATCATTTATTCATCATTTTTGTGAATTAATTTGAGAATATTTATTTGAATATTTTATTTTTATTTGTAGAAAATTGGATGGAAAAATATGAAGAGGCTTCATGAAAATATGCATGCATAGAAGAAGAAGGCAAATGAAGATGGAAATAAATAATTCATGCAACATGAAGGATCCCAGCTACCCACTGACCATGATCCACTATTAAGAGATGATGCACATGTTAGTGAAGATTAAAAGCTGCATGTACAATTAAATGGAGGATAATGCTCATGATAATGATTGCTCGGAGGTTACATTTCGTAGAGGGGTACTTTGGATAGTCCCTTAAAACATGCATTAGGGTTTTCGGCATGTATAAATACCCCTTAAGTTTTATGTAATGAAGCTCTTAGCACCACCATCTAGTTAGTTTAGTGGTAGCCACAAATTGCAAACAAAAAACTTTCTTTCTTTCATGGCTTCTTAGCCTTTCCTTATGCTATTTATTTTTATGTAGTTTTAATACATGTTCTTTTCTTTGTTGTTTCTTTTATGTTAGTAGTATAGAACTCTTTATTTTATGCAAGTAGATTAGCTTTTATTTTATTTAGCTTTCCTTTTCCTCTTGTTTATGTTTATGTTGTAACCTACATTTGTTGAAATGATAACAAATATGAGAAGCTAAACCCCTTCAATTTAGGAGTAATGAAGCTCTCTTAATCATGTATATTCAACATATTTGTTAATTTATTATCTCTTTTGGTGCTTAATGGAAATGTTTAATGTATTAAATATTTTGTTGTTTAACTTGCTTAAACAATCATAACACAAAATACCTCTTCATCTACATATGATGCTGGTGATGAAGTGGATTTTAGAATCAAAATTTGATGGTCTATATTACTAATCAATAGTAAATAGATCATATTTAGAATAGATTTTATTTTAACTTCATTATCATTTTCATGAGACTTGATAAGTGGTTTAGTGGTGTGTTAAAGTTTAATGGTTTATGTTGTGCTAATTAATAGCACAAATAGACCATATTTATGATAAACACTTCAACTAAATTCACTAATGACCAAAAAAAGAGATCATAATTTTATTATGTTGATTTATGTGATCATAAGAAGGAATTTGCCTTCTACTCTTATATTTTTATTCACTTTCTTCTGTTAGTTATTTTCATATATTTTTCTAGCTTAAACAACTTCAAAATCTTGGTTAATTTGATTGAATAGAATTTTTAAATCACTTCAATTCTTTAAGGATCAACCCATACTTGCTACGTACTAAAATTGTACGTCGTTCGCTTGCAGTTATTTTTATTATAATTTTTCGATGCTTTTTTAAACCGATAGAAAACTCATTGTTAAACATTGCATGTTGATTGCATCATAAAAGCTTCGCCCTTACTTCCAGACTCACCCCAACGACGTCTGCATTGACCAGCCTTTATGATGGGTCCTACAATGACTTAAGACGTGTGGAAGGCTACTCAAATGGAATATCGAGCTAAGAAAATTCGATATCATTTATCTTCCATGGAGAGCTATCCAGGGACAAACATTGGTGAACATCATAGCTGATTCATTGCACCAGACAACTCATCGAAGAGCGGTGAAGAACCGACCAACCAATGGAAAATGTGCATGGATGGAGATCGTTGTTCTAGAGTTGGAGTCGTACTAGTAATTCCGAAGGAACGATAAATTTGCTACGCTTTGAAGCTTGACTTCCCTGCACTAAATAATGAAGCTGAGTATGAAGCCGTGATCATCGGGCTCAAACTTGCCAGGGAACTAAGAGTAAAAATGTACAAATCTTTTGTGATTTCCGATTAGTAGTATACCAAGTCAGGGTCAATTATCCGGCTAGGGGTAGAAACTTGCTCCTTATCTCGATAGGGTCCAAAACCAACTAGTAGGCTTCAAGTATTACACCATTACCCATACCCCTAGAGAGAAAAATGAGAAAGCCGACTTACTGCCCAAGCTGGCTAGTTTTGGGGATATGCAGCAGATGGACTTGGTCTCGTTTGAAGTACTGAATGCTCCAAGCATCGACCAAATTGAGATAGATTGGGTTCTGGAGGCAGAGCTAGAAAGGGAGTCGTGGATGACACTTATTAAAGGTTATCTGCAACGAGGGATCCTTCCTATATGGAAGAATGAAAAATGATAGGTCCTCCACAAAGCTTCACATATATCATCTAAGAAGGAGTCATGTATAGAAAGGGTTTCTCCATTCCCCTGCTTCGGTGTATCGCTCATAATGAAACCAAATCAGTTTTGAGAGAAGTCCATGAAAGATAACGTGGTGATTACACTGGGGGTAAGCCTTGACAAAGAAAATACCCCGTTATGGGTATTATTGGCCAACTGTCAATCGAGATGCATCTGATTACACTAGATGATGTGACAAGTGACAGATGTTTGTAAAAATTGCAAGAGCTCCACCAACGAAAATTACACGAATGGTCAGTCCGTGGCCATTTGCCACATGGGGCATAAATATATCGGTTCCTTGCCAATTTTTAAAGATGGTACGAAATATGTCATCGTAGCAGTAGATTGCTTCACCAAGTAGACTAAAGTTGAACCTTTGACCATGATTGTAATGATAAAAAATCAATCAACTTTGTTTCGAAACATCATCTGTCGTTTTGGTCTTCCTCAAAATTGATAGCGGGACCTAATTTGACAGTGCTAAATTCAAAGACATACCGCCAGCTTCATATTAAGAAAAGATTCACAGTAGTTGCTCACCCTCAAGCTAATAGACAAATCGAAGCTGTTAGCAAAATCATAAAGTTCATTCTAAAGAAACATTTGAAAAAGACTAGAGGCAAGTGGGTCGATTAACTCCCATTAGCATTATGAGCTTAAAGAACTACCCACAAGTTTGCAACTGGCCATACTCCATTCACCCTTGCTTAAGACTATGAGGTTGTCATCCCTGTAGAACTTAAAGTCCCTTCCCATCGAGTGACTTATTGTGACCCCTATTCATTATAAAAAATATAATAAGGAATTGCAATCCAATTGCAATTAAACTATAAGCAATTGGTGACGACCCGTAAGCGTACAAATGCATCCAGGAGCCAATGACAAGAACATGTACCTAAACGCGCGTGTATATTTTAAAATTTTGATTTATTGAAACTGACAGAAATTGAATTTTCACCTGGAGTTATTAGAGAAACGACTGGATCAGATAGCCAAAACTTACTAGCCCCGTAGAACTAGACACAGATAGCAATTGACGGAATACAATCATGAATTTATATTGGAAATCGACCAAGTGTCATGACGATCAAAGAGAGATACGACACTTTGAGAAGATAATTTAATGTAAGGATAGCAACTATTCAGAAAACTGGATGGATTTCTTTCCGATGACTCTAACTTGTTTCGATTCAAAGCACATTATGTACGCAATAAACATACTTTGAAGGGCAAATGTTTACCCGGCCTTTTGGTCCGGCTATATTCAGACTGACTGGACAAATTAAACTAGATAATTATCAAGGCAAAAACCCTGAGAGATGGTTATCAGGATTGGAGATCAATTATAGGCAAGACTACGGATGATAGTCATACGGATTCATGCAAATTACATTCTGGAATTGGCTATTTAATTTCACACTTTAACTGAAATTATGATCGGGTAAAACGTTCTCCAAAATGGATCGACTATGATCCATCTCCATTATGGATCGGCTATAATCCATCTCCAAAATGGATCGGCTATGATCCATCTCCATTATGGATCGACTATGATCCATCTTTAATGATGGTTACTACCATATCGATATTACAGTTCAACTCGGCACAAAACAATCAATATCTCAAAATCTACAAGTTTAATACACATGAAACTTTGAGAATATCAATATATACCGAAGAGTGGAGCGTACCATATCGATCGCATGCCAAAAGGAGCTCGAAAAATGATCGGTGATGGAAATGGGGCCCGCGATCGATACCGTGACTTCTTTTAGATTTGGAGACTCCATTGTCGAAATTTTAGGAAGATATTTCGCCATCTTTCCCTATAAATACAGACTTTATTATTTATTTTCGAGAGGCTTCTTTCCATTGCGTCGGCTCCGCCATTTTGATTCTTCTTTCTTGTACTAATGGATCCTTCCTGATCCAAACTTTCTTGTAATCATAATCGAGTGCAAGATTAATAAAAATACAAAGTGGATGTAGGCCAAGATTGCCGAACCACTATAGAAATCTGTGTATTCGTTTATTTCTTTGCTATGTTTTAATTTCATCATTATTTAATCTCTATGAGATTCTATTGGGTGTTGATGCATATTTTTGGCATCAACAAGAGCAATTATGTAAATGTTACATATATCTAGCTTGATAATCAATCTTCTTTGAAATAAAAGGTGTTCTCTTTTTTTTATATACTTGATATAATATATTATACTACTTAATTAATTTAACTAAAAGTATATTTAATAGAAAATCTATAAAATGGCATGTTTTGTGATAGTAGTTACAAAGTGTTGTAACCATGAATAATAAATCACAATGAAATTAAACTTACCATTTTAAGTATTCCCAGTCAAGATGTATCGAGACTAGATATATATACATTTGCTGAGACTAGAGTACATAGCTCTCCAAATGTTGGATGGTGTATTACACATGGCTATTGGTGGCACCAAGGGTTTACATATTAATAGTTATTGGAAAACTATGAAAAGACCCACTCGATAGTTTTCTATGGGTTAATATAATTAAGGTCAACTAAAAAATTTCGATGTGACAAAATTACACGGTTCTCTTGACTTGAAAATACCATTGGTCTTCTATGTCGAAGCTTTTACTTGATTATTGTAAATCATGGCACGACGTCCATTGGACGACTATGGTTGGATCGAGTGGAAGCATTGGGAGTGAAACACTATCAACATATGGTTCGTTTCCTTAATTATAAGAGCTTAGTATCATGGTCAACTTAAGCCAACTCAAAGTCAAAGTCTTTAGCTAAAGCATTTTAGTCAGTAATAATTTTTATTATTGAATCAAAGTCTTTGTGTTTGGACAATAGAATTGAATATGAACGATATTGGAATTTTGACCATTATCAAATTCTACAAATCCAAAGTGATACAGTTTTAACGAAGAGAACTGGTGTAAATAATTATCACTACCAGCTAACGCTTAATAAAGTAAAATTGAATTTTATCAAAACTAAATAAGTAATTTGTAGATGTTAATATTCAAATTGTTCAATATTAATTACTTGTCGAATTTACACGTAATAGTCACACAACCGAAATGTTGAATACTCTTATTACCATCCTATTTAATTAAATTATAATTGTTATGAATTAAGTAATATTTATAAAACATTAGTTACAAAATTTTATTTGATGTGAATGAAACAATATTAAATAATGCACATATAATAGTTATATAAACACCAGTAGGTATATGATATCGATACGCGTTTAAATTGAATTTAAATGCAATAAATATTGTTTGGGCTTAAAATATTTTTGAGGCCCAAATTAGGGCTCGGTATAGGTGGCTATAGATAGCATATTGGGGTCGGTTATATGATGGTAGAGAGGGAAGGAATTTTGAATTCAAACGAGAAGGAAATGATAAGAGAAATAAGTGGATCTTGATCCTCATTTAACTCCCTAGTCTCTCTCATATATAAACTTTATATCCTCACTTTGCAAACACTCTTCCACTCTTCCTTTGTTGCTTATATCTGGTTGCCATCACCTTATAATAACCCCAAAATTCCAAGCATTAATTCACATTAATTTGCTTTGATTCGATCATCAGTAGGAAGGCAATTCGAAAGCTAGTAACTTCAGGATTACTATATACCGATATTTATATACTTATTGCTCCATACGTTGCTTATTTCTTTATTTCAACTTCGAGAAATATGTGTATTTGCTTATTTCTTTATTTCAACGTGCGAACTTTGGGCGTTAGTGAAAGGTACTTTGCTTGTCGATTATCATATACCGATATTTATATACTTATTGCTCCATACGTTGCTTAGTTAAAAAATCATGGATTGGTATATCGACGGATTTTAACATGTTGATGGTTATGTATATAAGTGGATATATATATAAACTAATAATAAAAAAAGTATCTATATTTGTTTGTTGGTCATGACTTATAAAAAAATTGATTAAAATAACATAATTAGATGATTAAATGAATTAAATTTCACAAAAAATTGAATCATATAATAAGTATATTTTAAATTATTTGAAAATTTTTATTTATATCAGAAAGCTTTCGACATTAAATTTTTTGTGCGTATATATATAATATAGTTTAATTGATTAAAAACTGGTTAAATAGATAAAATAAATGTGTACTCGTTTATAAATAATATAAAATTCTGTAAATTTTTAATATAATATAACATATTCATTATGGTTTCGAAATGAATTTTTACTCTTTTTAAATTATTTCCTTACCGTTTTTAATTTATTATATGTATTTAATTAATAAATTATTTAAAATAGAATAAAATTTATAAAAATTAATTTTTTTATATAGCTAAAAGTAGTAGCAATATGTGTGTGTGTGTGTGTGTGTGTGTTTGTATATAATTTCAGTTCAGGTTTCATGTTATAGATATTCTAAATTATTTTCAAACTAATATTTAAAATAATTCCATAATTTAACTAATTATATGTATGCATGTATGTATCTATATTTTAATAAATTCTTTACGTAAATAATTTACAAAAAATATTTCATAATAGTTATACAATTATTTTACATATATACATATACATATATATATATTATATTTTTACAATTTTTTGACACACACGTGCGCACATACACACACACAAAATAAGAACAATCCATTTGTATATACGAGAGGCTGACATGTCCGTTGCAATGTAAATCCTAGCGTCTATACATAAATATGTCAAATCATGTACACATTATCATGTTGCACGTGCACTCACGCATATATGTGTACATGACACACATGTATAAAACATAATAAAAATTGTATGAAATAAAATTTTATTTATAAAATAAAGTAAAATATTGATTTTACTTGAAATAAATTTAGATAAGATCTGAATAAAAATTAGACTTCGTAGGCCCAGTAAGATCCAAATTGAAGAAATTTATTTGAAACTTACCCATTAGTTTGCTGCAGGATGGCCCAATTCCAACATTGTGTTCCATGCATGCAATGGAGGAGAAGAAACAACTAAGCAGTAATATCTACTATAAACCATGCAACCCTGTAGAGGACTCTCATGTGCCCGTCAAGTAGAAGAAGGGAGAAGCATATCTTCCATGGGAAGCCCATGCGTTTGTGCAATGGCATCCAGATTTTCGATCGCCAACGTAGTGACAATTGAGTCAGTTGGATCAGCTAAGAGCTTGGGATGCTCGAAAACCCGCTACCAACAAAAGAGGAGATTTGAGTTTAATAGTCAAAGGAATAGCGCGCCTCTTAGACAAACCGTGTATGGTGGTAGATGAAGAAGCATAAGCACTAGATGGCGGAGAGCTAGTTGAAGTAATGGACCTAGGCAAGGATGTAAAGATGTCATACCTATGCGATATACTATAGACTAACAACGTACATAGTGACAAGTGCAACATAGTATGAAATTTTATAATTATGTATTCATTGTTTTTCATGCAACGATGTGAGAAACTAATCAAATCGATATGTTCACCGATACGTTCACTGATTTAACATGAATCGAATCGACTAAACACATCATCTTGACTTGGGGTGTATATTAGGACAATAAAAGTATATTAGTATCTACTGATAATATTGTATAGTCACAACTCATGCTATGGTTATCCACTACATATTAGATAACAATTTCATGACCGAACCGAGACTGGAGGTTAAAGTTAAGTTTTTTAGTAGAGTAATCTAACACAAATCCTTATATGCGTGCCATATCCTACATGGTACAATAATAAAAATCACTCATGCTATCTAGATCAGTCATTTTAGGATCCTAAAACACTAAATATTTCCATTCGATTGGTGATCCATGGAACAAAAGAATAGTTCGATTTTAATGAAATCAACAGTTTTGTTATCTAAACACTATGAAAACTATATATGTCCTACACACACATTCATATCAATCAAATAAGCAAAACCACGATAATCCCCTTAGCAAACGGCTGATCCAAACATGAATCAGTTATTGAAAACATGAACTAAAGTAAGGATTTGAAAGGCTGCATCATTGCCTCGCTTTTGTTGGTGAGTATCGATGAGTTTGGTAAGGTTTTGAGCTTAGATTTGAATGTGATGAAAGAGGAAGATAAACAGCTTTTGAAAATGAAAAAGGACGTAAAAGTTTCTCAATTGAGCTTAGATGGGTATTTATTAGAATAAGTACTCTATCCGCTACCAGACCGAAATGACCTAAAAAAAACAACGAACAAAATTCTATGTCGATCAGAATTGTACGAAATCAAATGGGATCATCGTCAAATTTTGTTACTCGAGAAACCAACACTGTCTGCCTTCAGATACTAGACTCTTAGATCTTTATTAGAGCTAGAAACGTTTCATTTTTAATGATATGTAAGATTTAGCAACAAACCAGTCGTTGGAACCTTATTAGATACCAAAAAACTAAAGAATAGTTGTTTAAGATCTAAAATGACTAATGCGTTTAGAAAGTGATTTTGGGGAGCAAGTGTTGTGGGCATTTTCACTTATAGCACGTGGAATACATAAGGACGTTAAGTGCCACGGAAAAAACCAAAGAGTCTGTAATAAAATTACTACCACACGTGGTTGGAATGAAGTAGTGAGAAGATTGAAAGCCAACTCGAAGAACGGAAGAAGATACAAAGTTTGGTTAAGTTCAGAATTCTGTCATTCACAAGTGGTACAGTATGTAACGACACAATAAGTCTGGCAATGAACAACAAAAATAGTTCGGTAGTTGATACCTACCGAAAACCGAAACGCCTCAGTAGTATAAAGTGCCAAAGAAGACAAACGGTTAGGTAGTACTTTGACAGAAGTGATCGGCAACCAAATCAAAAATTCCCAGACGAATTTAATCATACATGAAAAATGTATATTCTAACGAAAATATCATACTGATCTCCACACAACTTCATGCTTATAATTATCTTATGGATGACCAACGATGACAGGCAAATTTGAGAGCTCTGTTACTACTAAATGAAATACATCAAACAAAAAATTTAAAGCTGTACTTTTCATTTCTTTTGATCAGTAGATTGTTGCATCTTGTATTTCTACATTGTATCCGAGATCTATAAGAAAAATGAACGGTAATTCATAGTGAATGTAAGCAATTATCACAGTTATGTGTATTCTTTATTTTATGTATTGTTTAATTTACAATGCCTACTCTAATTCATCTTCTGCAAAACACAATTTTACATACAATTCACAGTTGTATAACACATTAGGTGTCCATAGTGTCCATAGTTCTACCTAATTCCTGCGCAACTAATTAGGTATACAAAAGTAACGCATGTTGCATGTATATATACCATATGACACTAATTACAAATCAATGTACATATACCCCATGAGTCTAATTACAAATCAATATAATTTTTAGTCACATCTCATGACAATTTCTTTGTCCTCAAATTGATGTACCCATATTCCACGATACATTCATAATTTTTAGGAAATTTTACATATATAGCCTAGTTTTGAAAAGATATAACAAATATAGACCAGTTCTAAAAGTATTTACAAATATAGACCAGTTTTCATTTTGCTGGTCTATAGCGTTGGCGATTTTTCGAAAATCGCCAACGTGCGATTTTTCAAAAATCGCCCAGATGGAATAAATCATTTTGCTTTGGGCGATTTTTGAAAAATCGCCAGATGAAACCCTGCTATAAATCCAACCAGCCACCTACCTTTTTCTTCACTATCAACTTTACCAAACTCATCATCAAATTCTCGAAAGTTTGCAAACCCTACTTCATAGAAAACCCAAAAAATTCCGATTCTCACAAGATACAATCAAAGCTTCTGAACAAGTAAGTGTAATCTTCGGTACAGGGTAATGTATATCGATTTATAATATGTTTACGCTTACTAAAATCCTAATTCGGAGCTGTTGTGTATTGTAACCAATGTTGACGTACTCGCAGCTGAAACAAACATGGATGATTGGGAGATAGACAACGAGACAATGTCGAAATGTTACGATGATTTTGAAGCTACGCATCTAAGTGATGTTGAATTTGTTCCGGAAACGCAATTTGGGCCGATACGTCAAAAGTTCCATTCGGGAACATCATCTCTCAACACTCGCTTACGTGAAGTTGTAGCGAACCAAAGACCAGGCAAGCAAATTTATTCTGAAGGTAAAGTACTTAGTCCTTGTAATCCTGTAGGGCCTACGTTGTCATTCGGTGCATATCCAATTTGCCGATGTGGCGATGAATGCGTGGTTGTCATAGCCAAAACTGAAACTAATGTTGGACGAAGATTTTACGGTTGTGCTTCTTACGAAGATCATATGATGAATCATGGCGAAGTGGGGTGCTGTAAATTTATGAAGTGGATCGATCCTCCATTGTGTGCTCGAGGAGTGGAATACGCCCTCGAAATGCAAGCTGAAGTTAGACATTTGAAAAAATTAGTTGAAGAAATGAGTAGAAAATGTTGGTAGAGAAGAAAATGTCATCTTTAGCTTATGTTTGCAATGGAAACATTTGATGAACGGTTTCATATCATGAACTCTATGTTGGGTACTTTATTTATTTTCATGTAGTCGATGGATATTTTCACCTTTCGTAGATCGTACGTTTTTAGTTTTGTGTAGTTATTTTTATTTGTTGTTAGTACTCTGTAATTGAGGGATAATCTCACCTATTCGTAGAATGTATATTTGATTTTCTCTGAAATTGATGGTTATATCCAAGTAGTTCACGTCGGACGAATTTATATGATCATATAGAGTTGTTTGGAGGAATCTCTATATCACTTCTATCTTTTAAGTGAAAACAAATAGTTGCCAAAACAGGCAGCCCACTGTTTTGAATCTGGCGATTTTTCAAAATTCGCCATGGACGATTTTTGAAAAATCACCCTTTGTTCTTTTGTTTTGGCGATTTTTGAAAAATCGCCCGCTGTTTCGCCTGTTACAAAACAGACAGGCAGCAAGCCCTCTCCCACTCACTCTACAACTTTCAACCTAACTCCAAAAAACCCATTTCGGGTTTGAGCTCTCTCCCTCCCAAAAATTAATATTTTCTTTGCTTTTTAATCAAATTCGAAGCTCATTCGGACCATGGCTTCAACATCCGGAATAGTGGAGGATATTGGTAATGCACTCATCTCCAATTCTTGATTTAGGGCATTTTTAGGGTTTTCTAGATTTCAATTTTTTTCAAGTTGTTGTGAAAGCTAAGTGTTGTAGATTGCATTACGAGGTATTTGTAAGTGAATGTTCATTCAATTGCATGTACTTTAGTGTAGATTGAAGATAATTAAATTTATGATAGTTATGGGTTGTATGTATTAATCTTTGTGTTGTAGATTACATCGAGATGGAGCCGGTCCAGTAGACCCGAGCGTGTTGTACTTACAGCCTAGACATCGCACGTCTAGTGAAGCGTATATGATGGTAATTTCCTATGATTTTCGTTTCATAAATTGTGTGAATGCTAATATCTGTACATGTAATGTTAAACAGAGTGAAGAAGCAGATTTCACCATCGATCACTCTATTTCTCTCAAGAAAGTCACTTCACATCATCCTAGAGTATTAGAGGAGATTGATCGAGCGGGCTTTTCGACAGTACTGCGGTTAGGCTACCTCCAGTTAGATCATCATCCGGTCACAGCTCTTGTCGATAGATGGAGACCGGAGACATCTACATTCCATCTTCTTGTCGAAGAGATGACGATCACATTAGGGGATGTGGCCATGCTTTTAGGTTTTCCTATAGAAGGCAATCCAGTGACGGGTGAGGACCATCATGATTATATTCAGTTGTGCACGGATTTGCTCGGTATTACTTCTCCTCCGCAACAAGTAAGTGGTAACGACATGGTAGAAGTGAAATAGTTTCGACATGCTCTAGCTGATGATATACCTGCCGATGCTACAGAGGTTCAGATACAGCAACAGGCACGAGTCATTATTCTACACATCATTACATCTTGTTTAATGCACGATCATTCCAAAAATCGCGTGGACTTGAAATGGCTACCATATTTAGCTGATCTCGATTAGTGTGCCCAGTACTCATGGGGTAGTGCTGTTTTGGCGTACACCTATATGGAGCTCTCCAATCTCGCTCTTATGGTGACTAAGCTTATAGGCGATGTTTGACACTTGTTCAGGCACACGTATAATTTATCTTGCTACTTCGACCAAATTCGAAATATGTTGTAAGTAGCTAAATTGTTTTTTTTCCTATAGATTTGGTCATGGACATATCTACTTGTCGGACGGATCCAAGTCCGAAATATTATCGTCGATCACACACATCCTCTTGGATCTCGGTATAACTTCATGTCCTTTGAAAATTAATTTTGTAACTCAAAATTTTTTTACGCTAAAATATTGTTTCTTCGCTTGTTGACAGATGGGTTGGTCCAAAAAAGACATCTCAGACCCTCCGGCGGAATGTACGCTTTTACCGCAATGAGCTAGACGTTCTAGACCCAGCTGCAGTGACCTGGAATCCATACACGCAGGATGTATTGGAGGGTATTCCGGCTATATGTACGTCCGCTAGATATCTGTGTACTGCTAGGCTTCCACTCATTTGCACTACTCGTTGCGCACACCACCTACCCGATAGGGTCATGCGCCAGTTTGCAATGGCCCAGCATATTCCAGAAAATGCGCCAGTCTATACCGACGAGTACCATGTCGGGGAAATTGCAAATGCTATGGAGATATGGAATGAGCGCCATTTGTTTACGCAATTTAAAAGAGAGTCGAACACCCCTCTTGTAATGACCCTAAACTAAAATAAAATAAAAAATTATATTTACTGTAAGAATTCCTGAAGTTATAAAAAAAAATTGGGACTTAAAACAAATATAGTTCCATGACTAAAGAATTATATGAGTATATGTATTTAAAATAAAGGGAATTTTCTGTTTAATTTAAGAAGCAAAATGCAATGGAAATTTATGAAGTTTTAAATGACTTATATAATCATGCTGAAAGAAGGGAAAATAAATAATCTTTTGTGTGTGTATAATTTTTATAACACAGATATATATATATATATAAGAGTTGCTGTTTTAAGGGGTGGAATAAAACAATATAGTATGAATAATTATCACATCACATAAATATATATATATGAGACAGTGTACATGGTTAATAGAAATAGAGACTAGGTAGAAAAAATTTGCAAAAAAAAAGAGAATGTAACCTCTTTAAAATGAGTTCACGGTTTTTATAAAGATAAAGCAGAAAATAAAATGTACAAAGGTCACATGCATATGGCATGAATAGGATGAGATCATGGAAATAGCATGCAGTAATTAAAGTATTGGAAATCCCGAAATAACTACTAAAGGAAATCAAGTGGGTACAATTCCAATTGAGGACCATGCATAAGTATAAACTGTGCATGAAAAATAAAGGGGTATCAAAGGAATTACCCATTTCCTTAAACCCTAAAACAGCTTTATAAAACCTGCACACCATAATGATCATCATCATCCTCTCAGAAAAAATATATACATATAAAACAAAATAGAAGAAATATAGGTATGCAGTTCTGAAGGAATTTGCTGAGTAGAGGAGCAAGATAGTAAAGGAAAAATAATAGGTGAGCATTAATTCATTCTATGCAATGGTATTAAGTCCTCTGGTAGGCAGCCTAAAAGTATTATAAGAAGTATTTAAATCTTTGAAATGGTTTGATATGGATGAAATGGATGTTTGTTGTGTATTTCTGTTTGGAGTTTTGTATGATAGTTTTTCCAAGCCAAGATGGTTTGAGCATTTTTAATTCTGTTTTTATTATAGTTAAGTATGGATCTAAATCATTTAGAACATAGGCAGCAAGATGAAGATCTAGCTCATGTTTATATTCTAAATAATAAGGTAGGAGGCTTTTCTGAGTTTTTGATGAATTTTATTAACAAACACCTCTGTCCATATTTCTACAATAAAATAATAGGATCATGATGCTTAAGTTATTTTTGGAAAGATCACACACATGCTGTAAATCTCTGCAATAAGAAAAGTTAAATGGATGACAAGGGATTGTACCAAAAAGTATTTATGTTTTTTTTTTCTCTGAAACATGAATGGGTTGAAGGTTTTTATGATTGAACTATAAGCAGGGGCTTAATAAGTTAAGCAGAAAACTGAGGGGGAGTTTTATTAAATTAATAAACTCTATGATTAAATAAAAGAAAATAAAATAGGTCATTTGGGGTTAGTCAATGATCTGCTTTCTTCAGGTGGGGGAAAGTATATGCATGGTGCAAGTGCACCCTGAGGCCTTTGTGTGTTGGAATAAATAAGACTAACTGGGAGATTCCTTCACAATGCATACTTGTGTTCATTTGACAGGGGGATTTAGGCCATAAATAAAATGGGGTATGAGATTTAAAATCTCTGGGTTATAATATCTGAACAAAGGTATAAATTAAATAAGGTTTAATGTGATGACCTTAATGAACTGCTGGGAGAAACTGGGAGAACATAACCTGGATTTATTTATGATGTTGTGAATAATGCATGTCTTGTTGCATATATGTTGAATGAATGGTTGTATTCTTGAAGTTATCTAGCAACTTTACTGGTGTGCCTAGGTTACAAACTGCTAGATTATGCAAGTGTTAAAAGTTCATAAGATTTGTAAATTTGTATAGAATTAATTAATGTTCATACCAGTGTAAACTGACCCTTTTGGTTGCCTTGCAAACATCTGGGTGTCTCAAATGGGGCAGCTCAATGATTTGCATGCAGGTAAGTAAAAGTGACATGATGGATGAAGGAGGCATTAGCTGCTAGTATAAATAAGAGAAACATTGCTTGTATTTGCAGATTGCTTGTAGTGGAAGACCTGGTTATTATTAGTAATTAAAGTTAAATAGTGAGGATGGTTTTTCTGGGTGCTTGGATTATGATATGTATCTAACTAAAACTGTGATGAATGAATTCTTATGGCAAGTAACTAGATGATGCTCTTATAAAATGTTTGGTTATCTTTCTGGGAACTGTGAAAACTGATATATCATAACTATATAACATGTGTGCATGTCAGTCCCTGGTTCTTTTGTTTGAAACTGATTTGTGTTATAATAATGGCAATTAAGATTGGCAAGTGTAATAGATTTTTCAGAAAAATAAAATAAGCTTGTACAAAATGAATTATGCATGGCCTGTAATAAGCATTGGGTGGTGCATAATCTCTGAGAAAATGCATGACTTATATTTATGCATTTGATTTCAAACTAAAAAGGGTTTTAAAAGAAATGGATTTGGAAACATTTTTGTTTTGTGATTGAAAACCTGGGGGAAAACAAATTCTCATAAAAACTTTTATGTGATAAAAGCAAACTGGTGATAAGAAAAAAAAAATGTTTGTGTAAATGATTTACATAAGAAATATAGATCTGAATGTTGCAAGAATAGGATCATGGCTGGCCTAAATGCCAAATGATCAAATTCTTATATGCCTGGAATCACTTCCCTATAATCCATATTGGGTAAGTGTTTCCAACTCGAAGAAAGTAACTTAAAAACTCCAAGTTTTTGAAATATAAACTCGAAGCATACCAGTATGCAATTTCAACCAATCTGAAAAATACATAGCAAATATAATTGTGCAACCTGAAATGAAAATGTGATTGTGAAAACAGATTTGCATGTTCATATTAACAATTATACTCCTTTCAGTTATACTTCTTAACACTTAAATACTGTATTATGTGATAGTAGTCATATATAGGCAGAAAGGATAGAAAATTAAGAATAGAAAATGCAAAGATGCACTGTACTTGCACTACCAAACCTATATACATAGAGTCTGATGTAAACATTAACCCATACAAAAATAAAAGAAGCAAACATATCATCAAATATGTAGAGCTATTTTAAGGTGAATTATGAACTGATATAATTATATTGGTAATTCAGGATCTTGGGAAAAAGAATCAATGAATTTCTTAAATATTCAAACTTAACTCCATGGGATAAAAATATACATATATATATATATTCCTTTTGTAAAAAAAAAATTGGATTAAAAATAAAAGGGGTCACTACAGTTGGTATCAGAGCTATGTTTTAAATAACATAGTAAACATTATTGTATGAATATGGATGATTGAATGCATTGATTGAATTCTTAAGGTTGAATGTTTTTGTATGACTGAATGAAATGTATGTTTGAGATACATGTATAGAGTACACCTAAATCAAATAAATAAACAAAGTAAAGATATTAAAAATAATGGGGGTAAATAAACTAACTTAAAAATTATATCTATTGCATTATGGTAGGACCCAGACATCACACAGGTGCAGGACCATCACGTGAGCCACCTGTGGTAAGAATGGAAGATTTTGTGAGGGCTTTGAGGGATGGAATGGCACCAAGGCAAGATAATCCTCATGAGGAGCTCTCCAAACTGCTCAAGACTTGTACCAATTTGGGAGGAAAGGATTTTGAAGGCACTGAAGGAGCTATGGGTGTTCAAATGTGGATAAGGACTATGGAGAGGGTCTTTACAGATATGCAAATCAATGACCAAAGGAAAAGACAAATAGCTTCAAGGAAATTGAAGGGGGTTGCACTGGATTGGTGGGAGGTTGTGATAGTAGGAAGGCCAGAGAATGATATCACTTGGAATGATTTCAAGGTCATGCTTGAGGCCAGATTTATTCCAGCATCTGCCAAAGCCACTCTGCTTGAAGATTTTATTAGATTAAGGCAAGGAGGCATGAGTGTAAATGAGTACACTCAGAAATTTGAAGCATTATCCAAGTATGGAATGGTGTTGATAGGGAATGCAGAAGCAAAGAATGCAAGGTACATTCAAGGCTTGAACCCCAATCTATCCAGGGCAATGTTGCCATACAAAGACAAAACTTTTGATCAAGTGATTGATCTAACTCTCTCTTTTGAGCAACATGATACCACAAGAGAGAAATTTAGGAACATGAAGCTCAATAAGAAGAAGGGAGGCCAGAACAAAGTGTAACCTTATGACAAGAGAAATGCAAGTAAAGGAGCTAAGAAAGGGGAAGGAGCAATAGCACCTGAAAGCAAGAAATTTACTCATTGTTTTAACTGTGGAAAAGCTGGACATTACAGTAACCAATGCCCTGACCCTAAAATACCAAAAGGAAGCTGTATAACTGTGGGAAAATGGGACATTTAAAGAAGAACTGCCCAGAGACTCATAAGAAAACAGCAAGGGTAGGAGCTTTGACAAACACCACTGAAAATGTTGGACAACTTGAAGGTATAATTCTAATCAATACCCAACCAATATCAGTAGTATATGACACTGGTGCCTCACATTCACTGATATCTTTGGAAATTGTAAAGAAGTTAGCACTTGCTTGTGTTTCTATTGAACAACCCTTAACTGTACACAGTCCCAAAGGGAGTCATTGTATATTAAGAATGAAGTGTATGGGTCTGAAATTAATTATAGGGGGTTATGGTTTTGATTCAGATCTATATACTTTAAATTATCTTGGTATTGGGATTATATTGGGGGTAGATTGGTTAATGAAATATAAAGCAATTTTAAATTTAGAAAATCTTACTATTTCTTTGGAGACAAATGAAGGCAAAAGAATTACAGTTCTAAGTGAAATAGCAAAGAACACATGTTTTAATAAAATTTGGAGTATAAATGAAATTCAAAAGGAATTAAAAATAGAGGAAATTCCAGTAGTTAATGAATACATAGATGTGTTTGGAGAAGTGAGAGGAATTCCTCAGAATAGACCAGTTGAATTCAAAATAAAGTTAATACCAGGAACAAATCCAATCATTAAAAAGCCTTATAGGATGGGTCCAAAAGAACTGGTAGAATTAAAACATCAACTAGAAGAATTAGAAGAGAAAGGATTCATAAGATCAAGTAGTTCTAGTTGGGGTTCCCCAGTGCTCTTTGTCAAGAAACATGATGGAACAATGAGGTTGTGTGTAGACTATAGGGATTTAAACAAGGTAACTATTAAAAATAAGTACCCACTGCCTAGAATAGATGATCTATTTGATCAATTGCATGGAGCTAAAATATTTTCAAGATTAGATTTAGCCTCTGGATTTCACCAAATGAAAGTTGCAGAGGAAAGCATTGAGTACACAGCCTTTAACACAAGGTATGGCCTATATGAATTTTTAGTAATGCCATTTGGCTTGACCAATGCTCCCTCCTATTTTGTAGATTTAATGAATAGAATTTTCAGAGACTTTTTGGATAAATTTGTTCTAGTATTTATAGATGATATATTAATTTACTCAAAGACAGAAGATGATCATGCTATGCATCTACACCTAGTATTATCCAGACTTAGAGAACATGAGTTAAAAGCCAAGTATTCAAAATGTACATTTTGGCAACATGAAGTAAAATTCTTAGGGCACATAGTGTCACAGCAAGGGGTAAGTGTGGATCCAAGCAAAGTGATTGCAGTTCAATCATGGAGTACACCTAGAACAGTGACTGAGGTGAGATCATTCTTGGTATTGGCAGGGTACTATAGAAGGTTCATCAAGGATTTTTCAAGAATAGCCACACCAATGACCAAGTTGACAAAAAAGAACCAACCATATGTGTGGACTGAGCGGTGTGAACAAGCTTTTGAGAAATTGAAGCAAGCACTGGTAGAAGCTCCTGTTTTGCAAATCCCAGAAGAAAATGAAGGAATGGTTGTATATACAGATGCTAGTGGATCTGGGTTAGGTGCAGTGCTTATGCAACATGGCAAGGTAGTGGCATATGCATCAAGACAGCTTAAACCCAATGAAACCAAATATGCAACTCATGATCTAGAATTAGCTGCAATAGTGTTTGCATTAAAACTTTGGAGGCATTATTTGCTTGGAGCAAAATTTGAATTATTTACAGACCATCAAGCATTGAAATATTTATTTTCTCAAAAAGACTTGAATATGAGACAAGCAAGGTGGATGGAATTTCTAGCTGCATATGATTTAGATATTTTGTACACCCCTGGAAAAGCCAATAGGGTGGCAGACGCCTTGAGTAGGCATCAAATTAGGTTAGCAAGTCTAATGATTGATGAATTTAAAAACCTAACAATGCTTGGGGAGGCAGATATATATAGCAAGAATGGAAAGAATTTTAGTAAGCATGATGATATGGTAGAATATGGTACACTAGGATTGATTACAGTAAAATCCAATCTAGTGGAGAAAATTGGTAGCATGCAAGACCAAGATAGGGATTTGAAGGAGAAGAAGGAAATGTTACTTAGCAACATTGAGTTGGAAAATTTTAAAATAGATCACAAGGGGTATTTGAGGAAGAATGAGAAGCTGTGTGTACCAAACATTGCAGAGTTGAAGGAAGAAATCATGAATGAGCATCACAAAACCAAGTACACCATACACCCTGGTGGTACTAAAATGTATCATGATTTAAAAAGAAGCTACTGGTGGCCAGGAATGAAACAAGCAGTGGCAAGATATGTGGCAAAGTGTTTCACTTGTCAGCAAATTAAAGCAGACTACCAAAAGCCCTCTGGCATGTTGCAACCTTTGGAGGTACCTCAGTGGAAATGGGAAAGTATTTCCATGGACTTTGTGGATGGTTTGCCTAGAACTAAGAAAGGCAATGATAGTATATGGGTAATTGTTGATAGACTAACCAAATCAGCTCACTTTGTCCCTGTCAGGTCAGATAGAAATGCATCTAAGCTTGCACAATTATTTGTTAAGGAAGTGGTAAGGCTACATGGCATACCCAAGACCATTGTAAGTGATAGAGACACTTTGTTCACCTCAAGATTTTGGGAAAGCTTCCAAGAAGCAATGGGAACTCAACTATGCTTAAGTACTGCCTACCATCCTCAAAGTGATGGGCAGACAGAAATAGTAAATAAAATATTGGAGGATCTATTAAGAGCATGTGTGCTTGACTTTGGGGGTAATTGGGAGGATCACATTCATTTGGCAGAGTTTACATATAACAATAGCTACCAGTCAACCATAGGAATGGCACCCTTTGAAGCCTTGTATGGGAGACCCTGCATATCCCCTGCCTGTTGGTTGGATATGGGAGAGGGTATACTAATAGGACCAGATCATGTTAAAGAAACTTCCAACATGATTGAATTAATTAGACATAGAATGAAGACAACACAATCAAGACAGAAGTCTTATGCAGATAAAAGGAGAAAGCCAATGGAGTTTAAGGTAGGAGAGTATGTTTTTCTAAAGGTATCACCAATGAGAAAGGTGTTCAGGTTTGGGAAATCTGGTAAGTTATCACCAAGATTTGTAGGGCCATATGAAATTATGCAAAGAATTGGTGCTATGGCCTATAAACTCAAGTTACCTGAGGAGTTGAGTGGTGTGCATCCAGTGTTTCATGTTTCTCAATTGAGAAAATGGGTGCATGATGAAGGGGCAATTCTGAAGTCACCTACTCAAATTCAAGTCCAAAAGAATTTGGTCTATGCAAATGAACCAGTAGGGATAGTTGCTAAGGAGGAGAAAAAGTTGAGGAACAAGGTGATCAAACTGGTAAAAATTCAATGGAGCTTGGACACCAATGATTGTACATGGGAGGTGGAGGAGAAAATGAGGGCTAAATACCCCAACTTGTTTACTAATGGAGAGGTATGTTTAAGTAGTTTATGATAATTCTCTGAATATTCTTATGCATTGCTTGCTTTCATAAAATGTGAGTATGGGGTTATGGAATTAAAACAGACTATGGATTAATATTTTTATTTGGGGAAATTATGGGGACATAATTCCTTTAAGGGGGAGGGTATGTAATGACCCTAAACTAAAATAAAATAAAAAATTATATTTACTGTAAGAATTCCTGAAGTTATAAAAAAAAAATTGGGACTTAAAACAAATATAGTTCCATGACTAAAGAATTATATGAGTATATGTATTTAAAATAACGGGAATTTTCTGTTTAATTTAAGAAGCAAAATGCAATGGAAATTTATGAAGTTTTAAATGACTTATATAATCATGCTGAAAGAAGGGAAAATAAATAATCTTTTGTGTGTGTATAATTTTTATAACACACATATATATATATAAGAGTTGCTGTTTTAAGGGGTGGAATAAAACAATATAGTATGAATAATTATCACATCACATAAATATATATATATGAGACAGTGTACATGGTTAATAGAAATAGAGACTAGGTAGAAAAAATTTGCAAAAAAAAAAGAATGTAACCTCTTTAAAATGAGTTCACAGTTTTTATAAAGATAAAGCAGAAAATAAAATGTACAAAGGTCACATGCATATGGCATGAATAGGATGAGATCATGGAAATAGCATGCAGTAATTAAAGTATTGGAAATCCCGAAATAACTACTAAAGGAAATCAAGTGGGTACAATTCCAATTGAGGACCATGCATAAGTATAAACTGTGCATGAAAAATAAAGGGGTATCAAAGGAATTACCCATTTCCTTAAACCCTAAAACAGCTTTATAAAACCTGCACACCATAATGATCATCATCATCCTCTCAGAAAAAATATATACATATAAAACAAAATAGAAGAAATATAGGTATGCAGTTCTGAAGGAATTTGCTGAGTAGAGGAGCAAGATAGTAAAGGAAAAATAATAGGTGAGCATTAATTCATTCTATGCAATGGCATTAAGTCCTCTGGTAGGCAGCCTAAAAGTATTATAAGAAGTATTTAAATCTTTGAAATGGTTTGATATGGATGAAATGGATGTTTGTTGTGTATTTCTGTTTGGATTTTTGTATGATAGTTTTTCCAAGCCAAGATGGTTTGAGCATTTTTAATTCTGTTTTTATTATAGTTAAGTATGGATCTAAATCATTTAGAACATAGGCAGCAAGATGAAGATCTAGCTCATGTTTATATTCTAAATAATAAGGTAGGAGGCTTTTCTGAGTTTTTGATGAATTTTATTAACAAACACCTCTGTCCATATTTCTACAATAAAATAATAGGATCATGATGCTTAAGTTATTTTTGGAAAGATCACACACATGCTGTAAATCTCTGCAATAAGAAAAGTTAAATGGATGACAAGGGATTGTACCAAAAAGTATTTATGTTTTTTTTTTCTCTGAAACATGAATGGGTTGAAGGTTTTTATGATTAAACTATAAGCAGGGGCTTAATAATTTAAGCAGAAAACTGAGGGGGAGTTTTATTAAATTAATAAACTCTATGATTAAATAAAAGAAAATAAAATAGGTCATTTGGGGTTAGTCAATGATCTGCTTTCTTCAGGTGGGGGAAAGTATATGCATGGTGCAAGTGCACCCTGAGGCCTTTGTGTGTTGGAATAAATAAGACTAACTGGGAGATTCCTTCACAATGCATACTTGTGTTCATTTGACAGGGGGATTTAGGCCATAAATAAAATGGGGTATGAGATTTAAAATCTCTGGGTTATAATATCTGAACAAAGGTATAAATTAAATAAGGTTTAATGTGATGACCTTAATGAACTGCTGGGAGAAACTGGGAGAACATAACCTGGATTTATTTATGATGTTGTGAATAATGCATGACTTGTTGCATATATGTTGAATGAATGGTTGTATTCTTGAAGTTATCTAGCAACTTTACTGGTGTGCCTAGGTTACAAACTGCTAGATTATGCAAGTGTTAAAAGTTCATAAGATTTGTAAATTTGTATAGAATTAATTAATGTTCATACCAGTGTAAACTGACCCTTTTGGTTGCCTTGCAAACATCTGGGTGTCTCAAATGGGGCAGCTCAATGATTTGCATGCAGGTAAGTAAAAGTGACATGATGGATGAAGGAGGCATTAGCTGCTAGTATAAATAAGAGAAACATTGCTTGTATTTGCAGATTGCTTGTAGTGGAAGACCTGGTTATTATTAGTAATTAAAGTTAAATAGTGAGGATGTTTTTTTCTGGGTGCTTGGATTATGATATGTATCTAACTAAAACTGTGATGAATGAATTCTTATGGCAAGTAACTAGATGATGCTCTTATAAAATGTTTGGTTATCTTTCTGGGAACTGTGAAAACTGATATATCATAACTATATAACATGTGTGCATGTCAGTCCCTGGTTCTTTTGTTTGAAACTGATTTGTGTTATAATAATGGCAATTAAGATTGGCAAGTGTAACAGATTTTTCAGAAAAACAAAATAAGCTTGTACAAAATGAATTATGCATGGCCTGTAATAAGCATTGGGTGGTGCATAATCTCTGAGAAAATGCATGACTTATATTTATGCATTTGATTTCAAATTAAAAAGGGTTTTAAAAGAAATGGATTTGGAAACATTTTTGTTTTGTGATTGAAAACCTGGGGGAAAACAAATTCTCATAAAAACTTTTATGTGATAAAAGCAAACTGGTGATAAGAAAAAAAAATGTTTGTGTAAATGATTTACATAAGAAATATAGATCTGAATGTTGCAAGAATAGGATCATGGCTGGCCTAAATGCCAAATGATCAAATTCTTATATGCCTGGAATCACTTCCCTATAATCCATATTGGGTAAGTGTTTCCAACTCGAAGAAAGTAACTTAAAAACTCCAAGTTTTTGAAATATAAACTCGAAGCATACCAGTATGCAATTTCAACCAATCTGAAAAATACAGAGCAAATATAATTGTGCAACCTGAAATGAAAATGTGATTGTGAAAACAGATTTGCATGTTCATATTAACAATTATACTCCTTTCAGTTATACTTCTTAACACTTAAATACTGTATTATGTGATAGTAGTCATATATAGGCAGAAAGGATAGAAAATTAAGAATAGAAAATGCAAAGATGCACTGTACTTGCACTACCAAACCTATATACATAGAGTCTGATGTAAACATTAACCCATACAAAAATAAAAGAAGCAAACATATCATCAAATATGTAGAGCTATTTTAAGGTGAATTATGAACTGATATAATTATATTGGTAATTCAGGATCTTGGGAAAAAGAATCAATGAATTTCTTAAATATTCAAACTTAACTCCATGGGATAAAAATATACATATATATATTCCTTTTGTAAAAAAAAAATTGGATTAAAAATAAAAGGGGTCGCTACACCTCTAGAGACATATATGCGGTGGTATTGGCATATCACGCGTAGGTATGTTCTTCAGGCGCCTGTACAGGTTGTTCCCCATCATCCATACACCCCCCGTGCGCCTCTTGAGAGAAACATTGTAAGTATACTGAACCCCGTTAAGTTAACCAAATTTTCGAAAAAAGATAACTAATTGTCTTTGCGTTGTATAGGCTGATGACATTTACAAGACGTTGGAAACCGCCGAAAAGCCTGAACAACGTCTAGATCACGATGCGCAGTCGAAAGGAATGTGCATGAACATCAAAAACATTCTACGCGCAGTCTTGGGAAGAAACAAATTAGAGAGGCCAAGACGTCCTTCCCCCCTATACCTCCACCTCCAGCAAACATACCTCCATCTCAAGGGGAGGCACCGCCGCTCCTACTAACTTACAGGCGGCGTCACAGAAGAGGTGAAAGAACTTCGTACGAAGAAGGCCCTTCGACGTCCCAACAACCGAAAGATTTCACCCATGGACCTTCTCAACCACATGTACATTTGATCCTACCACCGAGATCGAGGAAGAAGAGTACATGTCTCAACGGCCGGAACGTCGTCGTCGCCGTACGCCTATGGAAGTTCGTCGCTTGCGTAGATGATACATGCATTATATTGGATATGGCTATGTAATTTGAACTGTGTTGTGTACGGTATAATTGTGTATGGTATGAACATGCTTTTGTGTATTGATTGGATATGGCTACTACTGATGTTTTTGTATGGGATGGAAAACGCTGTGATATTTGTATGCATTATTATGGGTGTCGACTTGTTGTTTCTGCAGCAGGTTGTGGAAAGCGGTTTTTGAAAAATCGTCCACTGGCGATTTTTCAAAAATCGCCCTATGGCGACTTTCCAAAAATCGCCCTTGGGCGACTTTCCAAAAATCGCTCTTTTCCTGCTACAACTACCGGACAGCAGCAGGTTGTTTCATATATAACAAACAAAGCAAGGACCTGCAATATATAGCATTTGATAAATTTTCTTACAACAGCAAAAAACATGTCATATTAAGTAGACAGTTGAGTTTAATACATAGAAGTCAAATAATACAAACACATCTACACGGCAGTAACACACCGCTTACGATTATGGCCTAGCACACCGCATTTGGTACACCTGTTTGATTTGGACGACTGGCCTTCATCCATCACACCTTTCATCCTTGTAGACCGTGGCCTTCCCGGTTGCCGTCTCGCAGTCGGCGGCAATATGTGAGGACCATTATATGCGTCCCAAAATCTCCGATCACGCATGGGATGAAACTCCGGCTTATAAGCGGCTTTGTAGCTGTCAACGGAGTACCAGCTTGACGCTAAGTCATGGTGTGCTCTATTAGCCCCACTTGTTTGCGCGGAACAAGCTGCCATTACATGACGGCATGGTATCTTCTGCAGTATCGGAATGTTGCATGTGCAAGAGCAGTTGGTGCCGTCGATTATAACTTTGTATTCATCACCAAAGTAGTGAATTACCTGCCATTCGGTTTGACTAAATCGTACTAGTCTGCAGCGATGTGCTTCACTGGCTCTTTCTGCTATTTTGGTTTCCCACTCTGGAGTTAAGTGTGTCGCTAGTTCATCTGCAATTTGGCGACGCTTGCAGAAATATTCAACTGAGCGATAGAATGTTCGTGCAATCAAGGCCTTTATAGGTAGCGATCTAGCTCCTTTCAATACACCGTTAAAACTTTCAGAAGCATTAGTTGTCATTATATGAAAGCGTCCTCCATCGTCTTTGCACAAAGTCCAGTTTTCTTCAAAATTTCTCAGACCACGCTCAATCCACTCATGCGCACGCCTACTTGTTGCTTTTATCTCTTCTCTAATTTTCATGTACTCCACAACCTCAGCACGCTGCCGAATAAATAACCCTGTCAAACGCTTATCTCTAAATTCTGCCGCTTGAAAGTTGGCTTTTATATGTCTTGCACAATAACGATGTTTGTGCGGTTGTCGCCATTTTCCGTGTAAAGCTTTTGGAATTCCTTTCATCCTATCGGATATGAAAGTAATACATCGACCGCGAACACTATGTATGAATTCTAGCATGTAGGAAAAAAACCAACCCCAAGAATCACATGACTCCGATTCAACTACTACGTATGCCAAAGGATAAAGACAATCATCTGCATCTATCGCGGTTGCAACAAGCAAGGTGCCTTTGTATTTACCGTACAAGTGCGTACCGTCAATACATAACAACGGCCGACAATGCGCAAAACCTGTCATGTAAGGCCCAAATGCCCAAAAAGCTCGATCGAACACTCCCACTTCATCATGTGTCACGTGACCTATAGAGTCAGGGTTCGTTCTTTTTATCTCGTCAAAGAACTGTGGCAAAGTCGAGTACGATTTTGCCCAATCACCATAAATTATCTCTATTGCTTTGCTTAATGCTCGCCACGCTTTCATGTAACTTATGTTGATGAACAACTGATCGCGCACAAGCACTTGGACTGTACCAGCTGAAATATCCAAATCGGCTTTGACAAAAGACATGATTTTTGTCACAAGAAATTTTGAAGTTGCTTGCTTATGGTTGGAATTAACTATTGGGTTGACACAAGTGTGTTCGCTTGGATACTTCCAAATTTCCCACCATCCCGACTCGGATTTTTTCGAAACTATGGCATGTATTCTCCACGGACAATTACCTTCAACGGTGCATATAGCGGTATATTGTGTTTTGTTCGACTTTATTGGTTTGTATGAAACAGCATGCAGAATTGACCATTCCTTTAATTGTTGAAGAAACTTCTCTTTTGTCTCAAAAACCATTCCAACACTGAAAACCAGCTTGAACGCAAGAGGTCGAAAATCGTTCATCGGAAAATTGAAGATTACCAACAACAGATCTTGCTAACATTTGAGCGGTGCAAAGATCATCATCCAAAGGCACTTCCATCTCTGCTTCATCACTATCTGCATCATTGTCATCTGCTGCAGGGAAGTCATAGTTCAACGGCTCGTTGTTAACTTGCATTATTTGTATCCAAGAGTCTTCGTTGACATTCATAGAAGCAACGACCATGCTATCTGCATGACGTTCTTCATCCACGGCTGCATTCCCACCAGCATCCATATCATTGTCAAAATTTACATACGGAGAATGAGTGGATGGTCCAGCACTCCATTGCGCACCAGAATCAAGTGTCGTATACCTAATTCATATATAGAAGTCAACTAACCGACAATAGAGACCAAATGAGACGAAAAATATAGCCCAATTTGTAAACATACCTTTGACTCATATCATATAGTTCGCATGGATTAGGATGTCCATCGCTTTCGTCATGCTGAATGTCTTGTTGTTGGAAGCTGTTTAAATTATGGCGTAACATAAGAAAAATTAACTACATAATAGTACATCTACCAGTTCATCAAATTTTTTTTACCTTGCAGTCGTATTTGCATCCCTAGACGGGTTGCAATAAATGTTGCTTTGTTGCGTAAATTGTTGCGCGTCTTCGTACGGCATAAATCCGTACTGCATAGATGGAGGACGGTTTATTCCATCGTTTGGAAAAGGATTGCTATAGCTAGGAGATACGTAGTCAGAAGATGGATCCGCAGTCTCCAACATCTGTGTATAGTATCCAATTCCAGTACTCACAACGGGAGATGCCACCTGATGTTCTTGTTGTTGCTTTGCTACTTTCCCTACGTATAACTCAATAGATTTTGCAACAGCAGAAAACATTACTTCTACATCGTCATCGTCCACCAATGCTATTGCTTTAGAACCCGAGTCCGTAGGCCAGTTAACCACTAACTCAAGTTCAAATTCTTCTTTATTAATCTTCGTCGTTCTGTATACAACATTTTTTAATTCCGTCAATTTGCAACATTTTCGCACTCTTCCTGGTTGACAAATACCGCCAACATATTTACCATTCCTTTGATCATCGACAAGTAGTTCGCCGTCGTAGTAGCAAAGCGTAGGAATCATATTTTTCGCCATTCTATAGACCAATATGCAAATCGATCAGTACGTACACATTATACCAATTTTCTAACTTAACATAACCAATTACTAAGCTCACCAAAATACAGAAATTAGACAAAAAAACTAGGGTTTAGTGAATTTACCTTCAACTAGCTGAAATTTGCTAAGCAACGTGGACTCGATCTATAGATTTACCACCGAACCAAGATTTTAAAGAATATGAAGAATGATTTCAGAACAGATATGCCATTAAAGAAGTTTGTTTTAGTTTTGAGGAAATGGTGGAAATGAGAGAGAAAGGGAGGGCTGTTTGTGGTTATTTCCATGTGGGCGATTTTTGAAAAATCGCACGTTGGCGATTTTCGAAAAATCGCCAACGCTATAGACCAGCAAAACAAAAACTGGTCTATATTTGTAAATACTTTTAGAACTGGCCTATATTTGTTATATCTTTTCAAAACTAGGCTATATAGGTAAAATTCCCTAATTTTTATTTAACACATGAAACTTGAGTGGGTACGTGTCCTGACATAAAAGAAGGTTACAGGGGAATAGATCCCACCACATTTAACCATCGTTAAGATAATACTTAAACTTTATTGTATATTGGGTATGAGTTTTATTACTTTTGTAATCACACACCATTTTTTTTAAAAACCAAAAGAACCCGGTGGGTCGATAAACTTATAAAGATGGTATAGTAAAACCGTCCGTTTATCCAAGCCTTCATTTCTTCGGATAAACTTACTTAGAATAGAAAAACGTACGGTAAGAATCGAATCTGAATCTTTTTACAAGAACACAATGTAATCAAACACTTATCCAACTGCATATGTAATACTTAAACTTTATTGAACAAACACCGTTCTACGGAACAACCACACATATTTTATTATGCAACGACCAACATTTAGTCGTTAATTATATCACGAATGATTGGCCAATGCCAAAAATCAACGTAGAATTTTCCACCAACCGTGGATGTGACCTTGCAGATTACTCAACAAATACAAGGAACGGTCCATTTTTAATTGGAGAATTGTTCTCCGGGCCCATCATGTTTACAATATTTCATAATGTGAGACTTTATTTATTTATTTTAGAAATATAGAAAATATTAAAAAACGACTTTGAATTAATTGCAAGAATTTTCATTTTAATTAGCTAGGTTGAAATTTAATAAGAAGGTGTTTGATTTCTGGCAGTACTTCATGTTATTTAAACCCATAAAGTTTTAGGAAGCTTACTTCATAAATTACCAGCAACGAAGCTGTCACATTTCCTTGCATGTCAACCATGACAAAAAAACTTAAGTCAACGTAACGTAACTCCGGTCATATCAATTAAAACAAGTATAATCAAACCGACCGTTGAGGTTTGCTTACTGTCACTGGCCAAAATCAATTTTTCTGAAGCAAAAAAATCGTGGATCTTGTCTTATCGCGGTTTCCCTAAACACGTGGATCTTGTCTCATCGCGGTTTCACTAAACTTCCTCCTTTTACTTCGCGCATCAAAGATTTCAAATTCAAATCCATTATGATTTTCAAATTCTAAAATTTCAATTTCAAATCGACAATTTTGAATGCTTTGATTAATATTTAAATTTGAA
Source organism: Allium cepa (assembly GCA_030765085.1). NCBI lineage: Eukaryota > Viridiplantae > Streptophyta > Magnoliopsida > Asparagales > Amaryllidaceae > Allium > Allium cepa. The sequence continues at coordinate 78,683,251 of CM060939.1, read as the reverse complement.
ATTCATATTTTCAGATTCAAATCTCAATTTATTCTTTTCCAAAATATTATCACTTAATGTTTAAGTAATATATACAAAAAATTTAAATGTATATTTTTTTATCAAAGTTATACAATCGAACGGTCGGTTTCTCCACCGTTGTGCGGTTATACTAATAAAACCAATATGGAATTAATTTGGTTAATTAGGTTGATTCGATTTTGATTTTCTAAAACTAAAAACTTACCATATTCGATTCTTTTATTGCTTTCGATGGCGAATCATTTCATAAATTAGTTAATTCCGTTTAGTTAGAACTTTATTCAACCCTACAAAAGGTACTCTGGTTTAGAAACTTGTTTTTAGAAGGAACATTTCAAATTACCTCCATTGTTATTTACAACAAAATATTTATTTTATTTTATTTTTGTTTTTTTACAACTAAAATTTGCTCTAAAATACAACTATATCTAAGGCAAAATCGGAAATATTGATGTTTTTTAAATATTTGCAACTTTCCATATATGTGTTTACAATTATAATCTGAAAATATTTTCGAAAAAAGAGCAAATATAATTTTGTAAATATTTTGCATTTTTGGTACAAAACTTGAAAAATAAAACTGCAAGAATTTTTGCAATTTAAATTGCCAATATTTGTAGAATTCATGCAATATTCGCAAAATGCTTAACAGTTTTTTTTTCTAACGTCTTTTTTTGCTATTAGGTGAAACGTGCATAGAGATTTTGCCAAATACAACATATGAACATTGTAATATTCAAACACATCAACTTTGGTTTTAACTAGATCTGTCAATGGATGTCCGAAATATCTGAAACCCGTTCGCATCCGTATCCGAAAAGCGGAAAAATATCTGATATTCGGAAAAACGAATACGGATACGGGTATCTGCATCCGAATATTATCTGACTGGTTTTTGTCAAGATTATATTTAATATTTGTATATTTTAGTACAATGATCGACATATGTTTATTCTTTATTAAGTTAACCATTTGAATTATATGAATTTAATGCATATTAATTGCTCAAAAGTATTTATTATAATCTTATTTGTTTATTTTTCACACTTTTATAACCGATGGGATTGAAAACATTATTTTAAAATATAAATTTCTATTTATGTTTTTCAATTTATAGATGGTTATAGGATAAGATAATTATCCGATATCCGTCCGTATCCGTGGATGCAGATATCCAAAAATGATTTCGGATACGGATATGGCGCTATACATATTCGAAAGTATCCGTTTACATCTCTAGTTTTAACAAGAAAATAGACATTAAATACAAAGGTAAATTTGTAAAACATCATCTTTTAAGTTTTAAAATAGACAGCAGTCCTTCTAAAAACAAGTTTTTCTTGAAGAAAACCTTGTTTTTAAGTCTTATCGTATTTGTAGAAGTTTGCAAAGAAAAATATAATTAAAATTCAGATTTAATTTTCAAAGAAAAAAGAATATGAATGTAATTTAAAATTTGAAATTGGTTTTTCACGTAGTAAACTTAAAAATAAGTAAAATTCTATTCTCCACATATACATGTCGGTTTATTTTTTCAGCTAGTGACAAAGGCACACTATAAGTTTGCGAAAAAACAGTATAGCATACCAGCATAATTTCTTTCAATCTTTTATTCACTTGGATCAAAAACGCCCTGCCAAACAAATATTAAAGCAATGCACAAAGGTACTCATTTATTAACTAACTCGGTTAGCTCCGTTTAATTCTCCCCTTCACAGTGCCATAATTTTATTTCCTTAGCTATTTTTTTCTCCGAAATTAATCAGATGGGTTGACGAAGTTCTTGGTTTTTAACGCATTGATCATCTCCGCCGCCGCCGCTGCAGCGTACCATGTTCGGCGGCGGAAGACATACCCGAAAAGTCACTTGGTGAAGACCGATGTTAAATCGGTTCCCAAACTCGTTGTTGGTGATTGGGGGAGAATCGAGGAGCTTGAGAGTTTCTCTGATTACGTTGGTAATTTTTTTTCTTCTTCCTAGTGATCAATATTATTATTTTGATGCTATATTTTCATTTGTATGGGAGAAAATCTTCATTTTTACATTTTGGAGTGGATGTTTGAAGATCACGAGGAAAAACAAAATTGTTACATGAACAAGTAGTCTTAAGAAAGTATAAACATTTCATACTTTCAAATATCCCATTTCATTAAGCAATATGGTACCGTAACGATAGTACCCAAATCAAGTTCCCTTTTATGATCGAAATGCACTGCAGAGTTGATTGACGATCAATCAAATAATATTTATTGGTAGCTGATATAACAGAACAAATAAGATTATGGAGTCAACAATGTATTTTGCACTGCTTTTAGCAACGTACTTAGGAAAAGCGTGTTCACTTTTGGGTTGCACCGACTTTTGTTTTATTTGAATGGTGCGTAGAGCCAGTTTGGAACAACTTCTTTATATACAGTTAGTTTTGTATTTTAATTCTAAAGTGGTTTTAAGTGAATATTAAAATTATAAGCGTTTAGATTAATAAGTTAAAATTTTGATAAAGTAAAGTGTAAAAGATGATATAAAAGTCAACTGGACAATTATCTATTTTGTAACTTCTTAGAAATATTTTAGAGTAACGACTTTTAATTTGTTTTGGTTGAATTTTAATAAGTAAAAGGTGTACAGATAAAATTTGAAATTCAAGTTAAAACTAAATTAGTTCGGTGTTTGATTTCTATGGACATATAAGAAATGAATATGCATCAAATTATATAATAAAACAAAAGAGAAAGTAGTTGCGAAATATAAAAGGAGAGTCATATTGTTTGTTATTTGTTTGAAACAGAGGGGCATTTTAGCAGTTGGTCAAAATTATTTCTCAAACTTTTCATAAGTTAGAATCTACAAAAATTATTGATTTTCAAATTTCAACTACTTATCAACTTATGATCCCTCATAAAGAGTTACCAAAACACCCAATCACCTGAACACCAAGTTAGTTGCGAATAAGCTGTTCGGACTACTTTCAAGGAGTTTTCAAACACTCAAACACATGTTCAGATCATGTTTATGTTACTTAAAAGCTGGTGGTGAAAATATATGTTGCTTATGATTTATCAACATTTAGGAAACTTATGTTTACTCCTTACTAGTGGTAGCAATCACTTGAGCACAAGTAAGTAGCTTAAGAGCTTTTTGGCTAGTTAGTTCCAAACTGCTGTTACTAGCGTTGATTTACTTCAATGAATTTAGTAAAGCAAATAATGGCGCAGAATTTACTAGTACTTATTATTTCACTGCAGCAAGACAAATGGGATTTGAGAGTGGGAAAGAATGCCCTCAACTGGGAAAACTGGCAATTGATTATCTTAAGAAAACAAATGGATGCGAAGACAGTATTTATGGATTCATCTCAAAAGAACCGGAACCTGAAATCATGTACGTAAAACTAGTGCAGGAGTTGGACAGATGTATACTTGGATACTTTGCATTTCATTGGACTTATGCTACTCAAATGGTTACTCAGGTAATGAACACACTTCGCAATTTTAGAATTTAACTAATTTTTCAAATCTACTTGCTTCATATTGAATTTTATTTATTTATTTATTTGGTAATAGATTTTGAGTGCAAATGATGGTAAACCGAAGAGAAGATTCAAGGATATGGTGATGAAAGCTACAAGGTGTACATTTGATTCTTTCTGTCTTTCATATATAATATCTGTTTCGTATATGATTGGACAAACTTATATTATTTTCATGACTAAGTTGATCTACACTATAATTCGTAGTTGAACCACTACAAATACACATAGTTCTTTTGTGTGTGTATGTGTGTGTGTGTTTGTTTTTTTTCCTTCTTGACAGTTCAATCATCTCTTTATTATTTAATTCACAATACCGTTTGGGCATAAAAAGAGACGTCATTGCTTATGAAGTTGAGAGAATATAATATTTGCAAAAAAAGTCATTACATAAGGATCGCATTTCTTTTTAAAAGTCAGCAGCCACAAAGTTACTGATGGAAGAAGCTAACGAAAAATACAAGTAGTAGCTTATGTGTGTAGTCATGGTAGATAAAAAGTTACTGCATTTTTTCCTATTAATTCATACCTTTTTTTTAATGAAACAGGAAGCAAAGATTTGAAATTGAGCAAATATAACATTTTGCCAAAATGTCATTACACACGGATCACAAAACATTTATTCATTTGTTTATTAATTTTTTTTAGTCAGCAGCCATAGAGTCAATGATGGGAGAAGTTGAGGAAAAAAACAAGCAGTAGTTGAACTTGATGCTAGCTCTAAATTTATCAAAAACTTATCTTAAGCATGTGCATCTTATATTTGTAGTCATGGTAGATAAGAGCTACTGCATATTTTTCTATTACCTTGTACCTAATTTTGATTTTTTTTTTTTTCCCCTTCTAAAAAACTAAAATGAAACAGGAAGCAAAGATTTGAAAGAATAACACAACGTCTAATAGTAGCAAGAGTATTTTCTACATTGGTAGAGGAGATGAAGGCGATAGGATTAGGATCACAGCAGCATTCGCATACAAATGGTATAATGGTTCCAGCAGTGCTTTGTGATAGGAGTCCGGTTCTACTACTAATGGGCGGAGGCATGGGTGCTGGCAAGAGCACTATCATTAAAGACATATTAAAAGAGTATGTTATAACACACACACACATATACATATACACACACACACATACTCTTTCTCACACACACGCGCGCGCATATATATATTGTATGCATATTTACACACACACACACATGCATGCATGTATATGTATGTATGTGTTTTACACATTTTTGAGAATGCATTTGATTTGTTGTTGTTAGTGCATTCTGGTCCAAGGCATTATCAAAAGCAGTAATGGTCGAAGCAGACGCCTTTAAAGAGACTGATATTATTTATAGAGCTTTGAAGGCCATGGGTCGTTTCGATGACATGCTCCAAACAGCTGAATTGGTGATGATTCATCTTTTTTTATTATAGTGTTGTAGCATGTAGTACCAGCAGAACGAAACTGGATCATTTGTTCTGGTCAACCTAAAAAAAAAAAGAAAAAAAAAATGAGGTTCACTTATATATAAGAGCGCTAGACAAAAGGTGTAGTAGTCCAAATCAACAACATTTAAGCAATTTTTTAGGATCTTCAATATGCTAATATACACCTATTTAAACCACTATATCTTTTAATTCAGAGGTACATTTCAATTAATGAACTCTTGCTTTCGTTGATAATCACATTTACGTAGCACCAAAGTTTTGTAGTAGAACAAAATTTGGTCACATTGTTCTGGTTGAAAAAATAAATGAAGTTGACTCTTTACATGGACCACTAGATAAAAGATGTAGTGATCCTTACGTAATTTATCAACATTTTGAGACCTTAAACATGCTAAACTACATTGATTTTGGACTACTACATATTTTCATCCATAGGCTCATATACAGCACTTGCATTTAGAAGTAGATCCATTAGGATTTGATGGCCTAGAGCAAAGACTTGTGTTTATGGAGCTTATTATCCCTTTCGATCTAATCCAAACTTTAGGGTGGTAGTATTTCATGTTCAAGTGATTTTTTTTTCCATATAACAAGTGACGGTAGGCATATTTACTAGAATTTAAGTTAGGATAATTTTTTTGAAGATTTGACTGCTATCTTTCAATAGACTGGTTTTAGCCATGTTAGCACTGTAACTATCTGTTCTTATGAGCACTATAAGTCTATAAGTTGTGCATAATAACTACTACTACTACTTAGCATCATTATTAGTTGGGCTAACAAATATCTTCCGCCAAACCTTTTCTGTGTTTTATGTACAATTGATAGTTACTCTAAGTAGCAGTAGCTTTCACAGACAGTTACAGTTTGCTGATGTATATGTTGATGTGGCTAAATCTAATATGTTTTGATAAATAGTTTGAAAGATAATCTGTCCTGTTAGTATGGTAATTAGTTTGAAAGTTAACAGCATGATGAATTATTTCAGGTACACCAATCATCAACCAATGCAGCATCATCGCTGTTAGTTACAGCACTAAATAAAGGCAGAGACATAATAATGGATGGCACGCTTTCATGGGAACCATTTGTGGAGCAAACCATTGCAATGGCTAGGAATGTTCATATACACAGATATAGAATGGGGGCTGGTTACAGAAAAAAAGAAAACGGATCCGTTACTGAAAATTATTGGGAACAAGTACAAGATACGGAAGATTATAAGGAGAGCGATGCTATTAGATGCAGAAAGCCTTACAGAATAGAGCTAGTTGGAGTTGTGTGTGATGCATATCTTGCTGTTGTAAGAGGAATAAGGTACTTCTTATATTACTTTGGAGTCGACATCCATTTTATAAAGAGCTGTTACAGGGTTAGCCTTACCAGAAAAACCATTACTGTACCGATTCTACTGGTAATACGGTACCATTACCATTATCGATATTCTGGTATGCTGATGATTGGTAATACCGAAAATTCATTACCACTGATAGATAACGATAAATTTCCCATTAAGCATGAGTGAACAAAAATGTAGCTGTATACTCATAGTATAACAAAACGGACCACTCATATTCACCTTAATCAATGCTAGATCTGTTAAAATTATTTCATCATATTAGTATATATTTCAAATGCTATGAGATCTTGAATTGATTCAACATTTATAGTTTGCAAAATACAAAATTTCATAATAAAATTTTAAAAAAAATAAAAGAAGAAAAAGATTATCAAACTATAAAATGGATCGACAATTATCCTAAGACTAGTGTGTAACCCGTGCACGATAATGTTATAAACTCATAGTTTTTATACTTCATATATTTTTAAAAATAGTTTGTTATTGTTCAATGTATGGTAAATATATTGTGATAAACCAATTATAAGTCAAACATTTTATTGTTAATTATGTAAATATTTTTTGTTAAGCATTCCACATATTTTAATATATAAATGAAAATTTGATTTGACCATTTTGTTAGTATGATTTGGTATGCATATTGAAATTGTTATTTATCAAAATTAATTGGACAATTTAATGAATATTAGTTACTTAAAGTATTTACACAGTTCATATTTAGTTATTTAATGAATATATATATATATACACACACACACACATACATACACACACACATACATATATATACATATATATATGAACTTAAATGCAAAATAATAGGACAATTACGGAGAACTTTGTAAATAACCGTATATATTATAAAAATGCAGGTATTTAATTGTATAATCTTGGAAGAACTTAATGGAACATTATGAGTAATCATAAAAATTAATAACTTTGGGATTTGAAAAGGAAAACACAATATGAGAGAATTAAAGGAGGGGGCTTCTAGCATTAATAAGTGGGTTGGTAATTCTTATGCTTAACTATTATTTTATTAATAGATAATTTATTAAAAAATGAAATATAAACAAAAGTTGTTTTTATTGTTTATATATATATATAACTTTTGTTATGTGATTTATAGATTTTTGCATTTGACTCAAAAAATTACTTTTGAAGTTTTCATTAGTAAAAATGTGGTATACATATTGAAAATTTTATTTTTTAGGAACTGTATGACAAATTAATGAATATTTAATTGATTGATTTTATTTAAATAGTTTAAATTTAAGATACTTAATTACTTTGAATACTTGGAATTAAATGTAAAATAATGTGAGAGAACTGAGCAGAACTTTCTAACTATATAAATTATAAAAGTTGGTATTTGAATGTAAATTGTTAATGAGAACTAATAAAGTAATGTAGATAATTTTGGAAATCATAAATTATATAAAGATATTTTAAGATAAAATATCATGAAAGAATTAGGAAAGGAGGAGAAAATTGCTAGAAGTGACGAAGAAGTTGAAATTATTTTATTTTAATATTATTTAATAATATTAATAGATAATTTGTTGTGACAATGAATTATAAGTTGTCATCATCCATAATTTATTAAGATAAACAAATTATAAATTAAAGCTATCAATCATTTATATTTATAATTATGTGTTCAATATATTTTTATATACGAATCAAAATTTAATTTTACCTTTTTTTTTAAATATGAAAGCGTTATGCATATTGAAATTCTCATTTCTGGATTTCACTAGACTAAGTAACGAGTATTATTTGATTGAGTTAATTAAAATAGCTTAAATTTAAGATATTTATTTTAAATGTAAAACAATAAGAAAGAATTGAGGAGAACAAATAACCGTTGAAATGATTAAATATATGTATCTGGATGTAAATGGTAAAGATAAAAATTATATAGGGATTTTGAAATATAAAAAATCAAGAGAGAACCAGGGAGAGATGAGAAAATTCATAGAATTAATGGGAAGATTTGAAATTCTTCTTCTTTCATATTATTTAATTTAATAAATTAACAATATATATTATTATTTAATTTAATGTATTAATTGATATATGAGTTAATAAGATAAATGAATTATAAATTAAAACTATTTTTGTTGATGATTTATTGAGATATATGAATTATAAATCCTAGTTTTTATCATTATTTATGTTGAAGATATGTTATGTGTTTGTATTTTTTTATACATAAATTAAATTTAGGTTTACCATAATTTTAAAATAGCTTAAATTTAAGATATTTAATTAAATATATTGATTTAAATATATAACAATAAGAGGGAATTGATGAGAATATTGTAAATAACCGTTGAAATTATTAAATATAGGTATTTGGAAGTAAAACGTTGGAGAAAATTAATAAAATTTTATGATTTATCATAAAGATAAAAACCTATATAAGGATATTAAAATAAAAAATCAAGAGAGAACTATTGAGAGGGGAGGAAAGTCGTAGAATCAATAGGAAGATTTGAAATCCTTCTTCTCTTCATATTATTTAATTTAATAGATTAATAAATATATATTATTATTTAATTTAATGTTCTAATTGATATATGATTTATTATGATAAATGAATTATAAATTAAAACTGTTTATGTTGATGATTTATTGAGATAAATGAATTATAAATCCTAGTTTTTATCATCCTAATTTTTATCATTATTTATGTAGAAGATTTGTCATGTGTTTTATATATTTTTATGCTTAAATTAAATTCAGGTATGCCATTTTTGTTTATATAAATGTGACATACATAATGAAAATGTTGTTCTTTTTAGGATTTGTTATATAAATTTTTAGATCAATTAATGGATATTAATTAATTAGGTCTATTCAAATGTTTAAATTTAAATTATGTGACTATTCAAATATATTGATTTAAATGTAAAACAATATGAAAGAATCGAGGAAAACTTTATGAAATTATACAAACCATAAAATGTAGGTATTTGAATGCAAAATGTTTGAAGAGAACAAAAACGCATTGCAATTAGTTATAAATTATACGGGATAATTAAGTATAATATCACGAAAGAATTAAGAAAAATGGGGAAAATTCGTGTAATCAATGAGAAGATTGGAAATTATTTTATTTTACTTTTATTTATTAATAGATAAGTAATTTACCGAGATAAATAAATTATATATTAAAGTTGTTGTAATTGATAATTCACTGAGATGGTTGAATCATAAATTAAGTTTTTTTTGTTATTCATGTATATAATTTTTTTTAATATTTGACATAATTTTATATTCAAATCAAAATTTTGTTTTATCATTTTCTTAATATTATTGTGGTATACATATTAAAATGGTCATTTTTAGGATTTAAATAAAAAATCGATGACTATAAGTTAACTGAGTTTATTTTAATAGTTTGAATGCAAGATTATTTAAGTAATCTAAATATACGGATTAAGTATGAAATGATAAGAGAGAATGAGGAGAATCATGTAAATAACTATAAAAATTATAAAACGTAGTTATTTGAATGTAAAATGATTGGAGAGAATTAATAACTATTGCAGTTGCTTATAAAATTCATGAGTTATATACCAATATTAAAATTAAATATTAGAGAGGATAAAAAAGAAGGGAAAGGTTCTTAAGATCAATGTGAAGATTGGATTCTTTTGTTTTACCGTTATTTATTAGTAGATAAATAATTTACTAAGATAAATGAATTATGAATTAAATTTTTTATTACTAGTAATATACTCAGATAGTTGAATCATATATTAAAGTTTTTATTATTCATTTAAATAACTGTAACATCCCGTATCTACAGGCCAAAAGCTAAGCGCTACAGATGCTGCAGTCATCCATAGTATTAACTTTTGGTGACAAAATACGGTAATGCTAATGGTATCCATAATATCGGAAAAACTTAAATATGAACAAAATCACAGATTTCCAAAGACAACATTTTTACTGATTACATTTCAAAACAAATTCATATTCAAGTTATATAATCTCGTATCATTTCCCAAGTAATGATCAAATATATCAATTACAAAATACGCCAAGAGCGACATATGACGATGCCCCCTTGGTTGACCAGAGTCAATATAGTCATTTCTGACTTAATATACACAGTGGAAATCAACAGAATAAACTGTAACTCATGTTTAGCTATCCGTCAGCCACCTGCTCGTCTTCGGAAGATTTATTCGTCAAAATTACAAAAACCTGAAAACCTAAACCATCAGTTTACTCAAATCAATTTTGAGCACCCGAAAGTTTAAAGGGAAACAAAAATTTCAAGTCAGACATAAAACTTGGTGTGAATAATACTGTTACATCTCGGTTTACTGATATTAAGTGAGACCATGCCGCTTAATGGAACGAGTTTTCCCTTACTAATATCTTTTTCAAAACATATATTTTGCAAATCTTTTCCTGCAACCAAACTGGTTAATCAAACTGATAATAATAATAATAATAGCAATATTTGTTATGCTAAAAACAAGTGATAAATGGACTATCTGTTCGAAATCTGTGCTGACTGTCCACAAACTGGACTAACTGTCCAAAATCTGGGCCGACTGCCCTTAAACTGGACTAACTGTCCCTTTGGCTGACTCGGATCTACCAAATATAATATCAAATGGTCTAAACATCTGTTAGACAAAATTTCTGCACGGTCTGTCCTTAGCTTACTCCTCCAAGGGTCAACTGATCCTAATGGTTTTGCGGGCTAACCAATAACCTATCTCTGTACATAAATATTCTTTTCTATGTGTACCCATCATTTTCTATGTGTACACACTGGAATTTTGGACTAAATTAGCTAGAGGCTAATAGCTAATGAGCATAGGACGCGACCCTACACAAGTCCTATTTGGTCTTTTAATCTGAGTCATTCCTTGAGGGTTAACTACCCTTCATCTTTTTTCTTGAAAACATTTTCAAAATGATTTAACCTTTTAAATCATACATATACAAGAAAAATATATTTTAGCTTTATTCTAAGCTATTTTGCCATGTTATATATACTTTACACAAAATATTGTTGATGAATTTTGATAAGGATTGCCTATTCCCCAATTTAAGTTAAAGTCCTTTTTAACTTGAAAGACTTAGGCTATATTGTCTATTTAATATATTCGAAACCTTTGTTTAAAATCTTTAAACAACCCTTTTGAAACCATTGAAAGTATCCCTTTCGACACCATTGAAAGTGCTCTTTAGAAACCAAATAAAACCATTTACTTAAACTAAGCCGAAATGCCAAATTCTTCCTTTCGAAAGCGTAGAAAAACCTTCCCTACGAAAGCTTTAAAATATTAGACATCCTTCTTTAAAACCTTTAAATATTGCCTTTCGAAAATATAGTAAAAACCTTTTCTTTCAGCCCTTTCGAAACCCATGGGGAACCACCCCTTCGAAACCATTCATTAAAACCTTTCGAAAGCATCAAAACTCAACCCTTTCGAAAGCACTTGAGTTCAATTTAAAACATGTGGAAACACATTTTGAAACCATTAAAACCGTCTCTTTCGAAACCATTTGGGTTATACTTCAATTCAGAGAAAAATGACGATTAAAATATTTAAGTCGAAAGCATCTGTTTCAAAACTTTTTCCTAAGTACAGAAGTGATGGTGTCGAAACCATCCCTTCAAAAGCATTGGAGAAGTGACCAAATTTTATAAAACTAAGCAACCCTTTCGAAATCATCTGGATTAAAAGGAAGAAAGCGACAGCTAAAGGTTTCGACTTAGTCGAAAGCAGTCAAAAAGCGCAACCCAATCGAAACTCTTTCCTTTAAAACCATTTGACCTGGTCGAAAGTCAACTTAGCCGAAAGCTACTCAGTCGAAAGCAAGCAGGCGCATTTTCTTTTAAAAACAAAGTAGTGTCTCAACCCCTTTGGAATCCCTGATTTCGGCCATTTACCATCCACCTACATCCAATTCACTACGTACCAGTTCCCCGATACCATATGTATTGGTTTTGATGGAGTCGGGGGCGAAGGTAAAGAGGCAGAACCTGGTGTCGAAAGCATCGTAACAGTGAAAAACATGTTTTTTTGTCCTTTTAAACTATTTCTTTATACCTAATCTGACTTGTTTGTCAAATTGTGATTGGTTGCAAGTTTCTCTTTTCTAAAAGTATTGCCGACTTTTCAGAATTAACAATTTGAATTTTATTCACGAAAAGCTCATTCTCCTTTTATATATATATATATATATATATATATATAACATTTAAGTAGCATATCTTAAATAATTTTATATATTCATCAAAACACTTATGAAAATTCTACAAAAATCCCTAAAAATCACTTTTTATATGTTTCCTAACATATATTAATTTCAGGCCAAAACCAATTATTATTTAACCGTAAATAATTTATAACCCAAAATAATATTTTCTTCACTAGAAAATTCATATACATTCCACAAAAATTTAGAAAATTGAAACTCATCTTCAAAATATTATTTCTGATCTTCATAAAAATTCGCAAGGCGTTTGAATGTCATTTAATAAGGTTTTGATATCAAAACGTGTCATAAAATCTATATGAACAACCATAAATCATCAACAAGTATATATAATCATTCCATCATTCAAAAACATGGCAAATCAATGCAAAATACTTCAGATTTCATCTTAAAACCAAAAACAAAAGAAATATGAGATGTAAACATTATTCACATTAGATTTAGATATTAAAGAGATTGAGATGTGAATGGATTTGATTTAATTTAGCTTCTTCCTTAGCTTTTCTTAATCTTCTTCCTCTTTCTCTTGTTAATGGTGGTCGGCCTTGAGTTTTAAAAAATTTCAAATGAAATGAACGTGTATGGGATACATGGCGAAGGGTTTAGGGTATAAGAATGGTCTATTTCCTATTTTACCCTTCATCTATTTCATTTTAACTTTTCTTTTAATTCATTGGTTAAATAGCACGGCTATCCCTTATTAAAATCAATTCTCAATCCCCTAATCAACACATTATTTTATTTTATTTAGCTAATTAAATATTCTAAATAATGTTACCAAAAATATGGGGTATTACAATAACTTTTGTTATATATTTTACATATTTTCATGTCTAAATCAAAATATGGTTTTACCATGTTTTAAATATGATTGCGGTATACGTACTAAAATTGTCAATTTTAGTATTTAAAAGAAGAAACGATGAATATAAGTTAATTGAGTTTGCCTAAATAATTTAAATGCAATATTTAAGTAATGTAAATATATGGATTTGAGTGTAAAATGATATGAGAGAATTGAGGAGAATTATGTAAATAACTATTAATATGTGGGCATCTGAATGTTAAATGGTTGGAGAGAATTAATAAATATTGTGAGTGGTTGTAAAGTTCATGAATTATATACAAAAATTAAAATAAAATATCAGAGAGGATGAAAAAAAGAAGAAGACTTTGTAAATTAATGAGTATTATTCATAAACATATAATATATCGAGATAAATGAATTATAAATAAATGTTGTTGTTATCGATAATTTGTTGAGATAAACAGTCTATAAATTAAAGTTGTTATTAATGTTTATGTATACAATCTTTGTGTTTTATATATTTTTATATTTGAATCAAATTTCAGTTTTACTAATCTTGTAAAATAAATGTGTCATGTACATTGAAATTGTCGATTTTATGATTTAGCAGATGAACTAATGAATGTTAATTATTTATATTTAAAAACTTAGGGCTATTTAATTCATTTAACTGTAAGGACTCAAATGTAAAATGATATGAAAAAGCTAAGGAGAACATTATAAATAAACAAAATTTGTAATATGTCGGTATTTGATTGTAAAATATTTTGAGTAGATCAATAAAACATTATGATTAATATTAAAAATGAAAAATTATTATTTAGGATTTTAAAGTAAAAATTGAAGAGAGTGTTAAGGAGATGGGAGAAAACTCCTACCATCAATGAAAATGCTAGAAAATTTTCCACTTAACAGATATGTGTTATTTGTAAATTGTAATTAAGGTTAATAAAATAAATAATTGGAACGACCGATAAATTTAGTGTTGCCGCTGGTTTTGATATTTTGTTACTATTAATTATTGATGATGTTAAATTTATTATGATCATACCGATTATATTTTGTATATCATTTTCATTTATTATAGATTACCAGTTGTTTGGCAATGCTAACACTACTTATATACAATTCTTTGTGGAAAATGAAATGTTCCAATACATGTCCGTTTTCTAGTGGAAAGAATATTGCGCCTTATAATTGGGACCATTGTGGGGCATGCTAACCTGAAAAGCATTGGTGCTTAGTATTGTATCAGATTTTTATTAGGAAATAGAAGGGTATATGCCGAATGCTTAGAAATGAGCCCTAATTAGTAGAAAATATCAAATATCAGCCCACCTGACCAACGTCTAATGTCTTTTGTTTGTCCTCGATATTTGAAATGGTGTTTTTCATTTTTTTATTTGTAGCTTACAAAAAAAATTCAACTGAATAGTTCGTAAATCTTGTCCATCATCAGTGAAAATCTTGTCCATCATCAGTGAAAATCTTGTCCATCATCAGTGAATTTAACCATCAATTGTTACATATTTCAGTTGTGTAAGGTATGCAAATATAATACTTTAAACTTGTATTGATTACTCAGTTAGACCATATTTCAAAATATATTACGTATTTAAGTAAGTTTTAGAACTATTTCAAAAGAAGAGACCATTTTGGAGAAATAATGAAATTTTATGCTGCAGTTATTTGAAACAGTGTTATCACAAAATTTTCAAATGAAAAAGTGTAGGGGTGCTATTTGAAATAGCTCAAGCATATACGTATATTGTTTTTAAAATTGCACAAAATTGCACCGATGCTATTTGAAATAGCTCCATTAATAAATGTCAGTTTTGCCATGTAAGCATAAAGCTGTCTGTTTTTGGTAAGTAGTTTGAAAACCAATTCAAAATTTGTGTTGATTCTAGAAATGGCTTTAAATGGGTTAAATTTCTTTTAAGCATGGAACTAGTAGCACTGCCCTAACTATTAGAGCATCTCGAAAGCATCGTGATTTAAATTTTAAAACGGAGAATTGAATTGGATGCCTATTCAATAGCCGTCCAAACTTGTATATGCCTTTTAACAAATGTCTTTTTTATGGACATCTGTTTAACAAACGTTTGTATGTTGAGCGTTTGTTAAACAAGCACCCAACATATAAATCGATTGGCAAATAAATCACTATGTGCATGTTTGCTGGGTGACCAACATATAGACGTCCGTTAAACAAACACCCTACTATCGCCATTCAGTTGAACAGTGGCATAGATTACATTTTGTAATCAATGATTGGAAGGGATCTGAGGTGTAAAATTCAAAATTTTGTGATTGCCAACCCTTTGTTGGGGATGTTCTTAGGTGTTGTACATGTACACGCATATACATACATATTCATATGCACATATGCGGACATGCACACACACACATGCACGATAATAATAATTACTAATGTGTTTGTCAAATATAGGAGAGCAATCATAATGGGTAGAGCAGTAAGAGTAAAGTCTCAGCTGAAATCTCATAAAAAATTCGCAAGTGCCTTTCCTCGATATTGTTATCTTGTTGATAACGTCAGGCTCTACTGCAGCACTTCATCCGGCCCTCCCAAGGTATTACAAATTCTATTCTACACACTATACACACACACACACAGACACACACACACACACATACATACATACATACATATATATATATATATATATATTATATACATATATATACATACACACATATATAAATTGTATTTCAATATTGATTAATCCACAGCTAATAGCATGGAAAGAAGGGGACAACAACCTGCTAATCGACCCTGAAGAATTCTGCTGTCTTAAAACGGTGAGCGATTTGAACGAAGATGCACATTCGGTGTTAGATCTTTACAATAACTCTGAAGTAAAATGCGGGTCGTATTCTTATTTGAAGAGCGCAGTCAATTGCCCTTCGAGGAGCGCTGTTCAAGAGGATCTGAAGATAGCAATTAAGAGTATTGAGGGTCTACAAATTCACTCTTAGCCGAGAAACATTTGCTAATGTATGTAATGCTGTTGATTTATATGTAGCATGTATGTGTCTGACATGTTTGATTCTTGAATTTTCTGTAAATTGCATGTTTGAGAAATGGGGTGTATATCCAAATATAGTTCATATGAAATATCAAAAAATATTGGAAAACGTAATAAAACATTTCAGTATAAATATTTCCATTTATAAATTTTTGGATAATTATGAAACTCGCTGTGAGTGTTTCTGAATTTTTGAAAATTTTACATTTTTGATAGTTATAAATATGCCTGAAGTATTTCATTTTTTTTTAATAAATTTCTGAATTCTTAGTCAACATGTAATATTTCAGTGAATACCGCCACAGCATTGGAAATGATAAGGACATCTAACGTCTAATAAATTTGCAAGGACATCTGTCGTGTGATTTTTTAGACGATCCAAGGCCAACCTAAATAAACCCGATCATAGAATTATACAAAAAACATAAAATATGTGTATTTTAAAATGTACAAGCTAACCTCGAAAAAGCTCTGCTCCTCTAGAACCAAGATCTATTTAGATTTTAAAATGTAAATATCGAAATTTTGTACCTTTTATTGCTACATGAATTCTATCAAAATAAGCATACGGAAATAAAATCCATCATTTTCATCTTCTTCAACCATTGTCAAACCATAATCTTCAAACTTAGAACTAAAGCTTGTATAAAATCAACACAAATGAATATTCACGAGGTCGGCAATAGGAGGTCCAAAGCTATCCATCTTTTACCGTGGATCTAGGGTAAAATACGAAGAAAAAAAGAATCTTCATTTTATCCCATTTCCACAGACCCAACATGGTCACTTCCAGACCGACAAACTATTGAAACTGGGCCAAGCTCGCGGCATAAGTTATGGACGAGTTTCAATTTTTTTTATCTTATTGAAACTTTGTTGGGCATATGAAGTCTAATTTAATTAGAACATTTCTGAATTTCAATTAGTAAAATCTTTTATTTTATTTAAATTTATAAATTATACAGTTTTATTTAATTTATGTTATGATACACACATACATACACACATCAGTGTGTGTCATATACATATACATATGTGCGTGTGTGTGCGCGCGCATGCGTAACGTATCAATCCATGCAGAGTATAACATGTCAGTGTATAGATGCTGAAATTTACATCGCAATAGATATATTAGCTCATTTAATATGCAATTTTTTTGTCCAAATATATGTATGTATGTTTACACACACTATTATTTATATATAAATATTATAAATATACATATATATCTATATCATGGTTTTGTTTAAATAATTTTACACAAGTATATAAGTATATAGTGTGCGTGTTGAAAATTGATGCACTTTTTGCGACAACCAATCATATGCTTTTTTTATATGCCTCATGAAACCTTGTAATCAGCCTAATCTAAATCGGTGTCTTGCAAGGAAAAAGAGCACATATAAAGTCAATATATTAACATAGTGGCGCAAGAAGATCAAGATTAAAATTTCATAGCCCCCTTACCTAATAACAAATCCACAAAGCCCAAATACTCTTCTCTTTCGTTCGTCTTCTACATTCAAATTCCTTTATCCCGCATCTTTCAGCTCAACCCCTCATCTCTGAAGTAACTCTAAATTTCTAGCAGTCCTCTCCGTGGAGCTTCCATTGTCATTTATCAGATACACTACCTCCCGTGCTATTTGTTTGGATCTGGTTAAACTATCCATCTTATGACTGTGGAAAATACGCATGTTCCTCTCTTGCGAGGTGAAATAAATAGTGGCAGTAAAGGTTGCATAAGCTAGATCTAGAATTTGGTCCTTCCGCTTAAATCTGATGAGTTTGAATTGCTTCCTCCTCCTTTGTTGGTAGAATATCTGGTATGAGGTCAAGTTTCAATTTCATCCAGCACAATATAAAACTTGATTATGCACACTAGAAATAAAGATGGTGAACTATCTCATCTTCTTTCTTACATAGAATGCATAAAATATCACTAATAACCCTGAATCTCTGAAGTCTGTCCCGTGTGTTTAATCTGTTCATCATAGCAAGACAGGATATAAAAGACATCTTCCTACTGCTTTTAGAATGCCAAATTAAGCCATACCAATCTCTCCTCGTTCCATGTTCTCGAACCTTATCCATGCTTTATGGAAAGAGAACTTGCCACTCTCACACCATTCATACTGATATATATCAATGCTTCTTTGGATGTGTACATCTTGAATAACAGTTTCCACCTCTTTGGTAGCTGCAAGCATTTGTGGTCTTAATTCACCATCTTGTATTATAGCTGCTACCTTTGTATGTTTATCACCTATCAACTGATATCTGTGCATACCCAACATATCAATTAAGTATTTATAGTTTATCCAAGGTTCTAACCAAGGCAAAGTGCCATCACCATCAGATATAGCTTTATTAAAATATTGTCTTCCAGTTGTTCTCAATCATAAGATAGATTTCCAGCTACTTGAAGAATTACTATCTATATGTATTGACCGAAAATGTTTTCCCTTGCAATACCTATTCTTCATCCAAATACTCCAAAGGTTGCCTTTTGTCAATGGGTTCCTTAATAATTTAAGGGTTAACGCCTTTTTAAGATCATAAAACAATTTTAGCCCTACACCTCCCTCTGATTTGGGTTTGCATAGGACATTCCAAGCAACTTTATGCTTCTTACCTCCCAAAAAAAAATCCACGCATAAAGCATTAAGTTTATCTAAGGTAAATTTTGGTATTTGATGAACAAATATCCACTAAAGCACGATAGGGGTTATAACCGAGTTGATCAATTCAGCTCTGCCTGCAAAGCTTAAATTTTTTTGTCCCATCCTTTCATCTTTGATTGAATTTTATGTTATAAGCTTTGACATTTTGAATAGTGCAAGTATGTAGAAGATAGGTGCACACCCAAATATGTTATAGGTAAAGACCCTACCTCAAGTTGTAATATGTTTCCAATGATTGACTTTTTTTTAAACGTAAGTAATACATATATGTGTGTGTGTATTCAAATATATTAATATTTTTTTAAAATGTTTATATATGCAAATATATATGCATAATAAAATTGTGTATATATATATATGTAAGTATATATTAATATGTATATATTAATAAAATACTCAAAAGTATTTTTGATAAATATAAAGAACTGGGACATGCGCGACTAAGTGATTTTTTTTAATTTTTAAAATATGTCTTATTTAATTATCCATTCGAAAATTATTAAAATATTAACTAAAAATTAGTTACGAAATCTTATTTTGAATTTTAAATTTCTTGCAAATCCTAAATGATATTTTATGCTTTGGAAATTTTTTACACAATTTTCGATTCAAAAATAATTTTCTATTTTCGGCTATAATTTAATAATAATAATATTAAAAAATTCTTTTATTTTTTTCGGGTGTATTTTTACTAATAATTTTATTTTACAAATACAAAATATATTTTTCATAATATATTTGAATTAATATAATTGATTTATGTTATAAATTGATTTATATAATAGTTAAGTAATAATAAAAAACGTATATATTTTATGCCAAAAGTTATCATAGCCTTAATTATTTACATATAAAATTATGTGATCATATTTGACTAAAGTATGATATTATAATTAATTATAAACTATACTTATCTATTTAAATATATATTAATCAACATAATAAAAAATGTTTTTTAGAAGCTATACCAACCTAAGTTGATTTTTATAATTTTTTTAAAATATATAACCAAATAATTTTGTGACAATATCATTTGTATGTTAGAACTGTCACCTAACTAACAACAGATAATATATGTATATAATAAAACATTATAAGTAAGCATACATAATTGTACTATGATTAGAAATATATCTCACTTCAAATTCCTTGAAGTACACCTTGGAATGATGATATTTGTCTCTTGAAACTATTTTCGATTCAACAAAATGCTAATCCTTGAATTGGTGACTATCAACTATCAAATAGCAGCTAACATGATTTGATTCTAACTCCACATAGATAAGGAGGGGAGTGAAATTTCAGCTAGCAAAGACTTGGAGTGGAGGCTCTAAAAGTTTCTAATCATATGAGGGTAAAGATGCTTGTATAGTGGATGGAAAAGGAGAGATGTATGGATCTCATCTCTTACTCATCCTCCTTTAATCTCAGCCATATAAAGCCAAGCCATTCCCACCAAATTTTGAGTTGCCAGTACCTTTATTTGCGGCCAAAATATCGACCCCTATGATGTACCTTATATCCATTTTAAGTCCAAATAAAATATTATGCAATTAAATCTAATAAAACCGCTTATCAATATCATATATCAATTGAAATATTATAAGTATACAAATATATTTAATAATATTTATTCATCAACTCGCAACCAAATTTTATAATTAATATTACATAAATATTAATTAATTTATAAAAATTATAAAATAATTTAAATTGTTTGATCAATTGAGAATTTATTATTTCGGTTATGTGACTCATTAGGACATTAGTAGGTGGTGTGGCACCTGGTTGTGACTATTATTGACATTCAAATATTAACTTTCATACGTCACTTAGCAGATAGTGTGACATTTTGACCAATTTTTTTGCTTAATTGGTTTCAGTAAAATCCAGTTTTACTTTATAGTCAAAACTATATCACTTTGAACTTATGGAATTTGGTAATGATCAAATTATAGTATTGTCCAAATTCAACTCTATAGTCCAAACACAAAGTCCTTGGTTAAATAATAATTACTATTAATCGAACTACTCTGGCTAGAGATTTTGACTTTTAGTTGAGTTGACCGTGATACTTACCCCATATAACCGAGAAGATGAATCCTCTCTTGAATAGTGCTTCACTTTCAATACTTCCACTCAACCCAACTATAGTTACTCGATGGACACCATCCCATGATTTGTTTGTAATCAAAGCAGAGCTTTTATATTAAAGATCAAAAGTATTCATTAAGTCGAAAGAACTATGTAAGTCAGTCAAATCAATATTTTATGTTTGACTTTAGTTATATTAACCAACAAAAAACTTTTGAGTGGGTCATTCCATAGTTATCCGATAACTATCAGTATGTAACCCCTAGGTGCCCCCAGTAATCATGAGTAATAAACTGTCCAACATTTATAGAGCGTTATGTATTCTAGTCTCAATGGGTACATCAATATTCAGTCTCGATGCATCTTGACAATGAACATTTAAAATGATGTGTTTTATAATATTGTGATATAATACTCATGATTACACCCATTTGTAATCACTGTCACAAACACAGCATTCATGGATTTTCTGTTAAATATATTTTAATTAAGCATTTAATTATTTATAACATATTATAATAAATATATAACAGAAAGAGAAATACCTCTATTACGAACGAGAATTGATCACAGAGTAAATTAATTTACAATAAATTACAGAACTTCCCCTAAGGCATACTATTAACTCCATTAACCTTTCACTTGCATTGGGGACAATTATGGAATCTCAGTCATTTCATGAATGGATTTGCTATTTTGTCCTTAGTGTCTACCCTTTGTATCACGGCATCTTTCTTCTCAACGAATTATCTAATCAGATGGAACTTTCAAAGAATATGACGTGACTTTTTGTGTACTTTGGGCTCCTTTGCGATATGCGTCACCACATTGTTATGCAAAACAATGCCATAAGATTCTCGGTATTGGGAATCATTCTAAGCTCACTCGAAAATTTGCACATCCAAGCTGCCTCTTTAGCTACTTCATTAAGAGCAATGTATTTGACCTCTATCATGGAATCAACAACTATTTCTTGCTTGGAACTTTTCCAACTAATAGCACCACCATTAAGTGTAAAGACATAATCAGACACTAACAAACTATCATCTATATCACTTTGAAAATTCGAATCTGCATGCCCCTTCATAATGAGGTCGCCACTCCCGTACATAAGGTACAAGTCCTAATTATTTTTCAAATACTTAAGTATTCATTTTACGACCATCCAGTCCTTTTCTCTGGGATTAGACTGATATTGGCTTACGCATCCTAATGCATATGCCACATCCGATCTAGCATACAACATAGCATACATTATGGTCCTATGGCTGAAGCATAAGGGATCCTCTTCGTACACATTTTCTCCTCATCAACACGAGGAGCTTTCTTCTTAGAAAGGACGATTCCAGATTACGTTGGAACTTTTTCATGCTTGAAATTCTCCATACTGAACCATTTCAGTATAGTATCTATGTACAAGGATTAAGACAATCCCAACAGCCTCCTAGATCTATCTCTGTGGATCTTTATACCAAGTATATAGGTTGCTTCTCCTAAATCCTTCATAAAGAAGTTCTTGGAAAGCCAAGCTGTGACGACCCGGCTTCCTACGCCCAGGAAGACGTGCCATCGATAAGAAAGAAAGAGGTAGAAATAGAAAAGAAAAGAAACGAAAGTGAAACAACATCAGAATCTCACAGCGGAATGGAATAAAATATAATATATCAACATAACTATTACATAGTTATATATACATCAGAGTTATACAATTTCATACAACATGACTATCATATACATATCAGTCAGGACATACATCTCAAATGTCATAAACTAACTAACACAGCGGAACAATATAGATATATATGTCTACAATGCTGAAGCCTCCTGCTCCATTGTTCCTCTAGAAGTCGTCAAAGCTAACCTGAATCCCTTGGCTACCCGTAAAAATTTGGGTACCCGAGAGTTTATGAAAAACAAAATACAAACTCCGGGTCAGACATGGGTCTGGTATGAGTAAACGGGTTAAAGTTGTTTAACTTTGAAAAAAAAACATTTAAAATAAAGGTATCACGTAAGACTCCCCACAAATAAATACGGGTAAGGTTTTACCTTACGCTAACCAAACATTTTATAGGAAATCCAGTGATATTATAATAGTGTCTAGGGTTTTCAAGTAAAATACAGAAATAGCTGAAATGCTTACATCTCACATTTCAACATAGTTGGGCACAATCAAAACGTACGGCGCTTATTGGAAATTGGATCCCATACAATGGCAGGGCTACTGGGGTACCGCCCGTCACAGTACGTGGTCTAGATCACAGTACCGAGGAGCCACCCTAACTCCCCAGCAACACAAGGCCGGAACCATTCCTTACTGAACAGTCCCGAACAAGATAACCCCGCAGTTGGCTGCAGACCAACCGCCCACACAGCCGAATAAAAGGGACATCTAGACAGGGGTATACCTCGTCCTGCTTGGGCATGACCCACCTAACCTTGCTGCACATCCCCTGTTTTAGCCATTCCCGGTTGATGAGGCTTGAGGCTGCGTTTACCTTTTTAGACCATATCTCTTAGAATGCTCATCGTCCGCCTGACGATGTACTGAAAGCATTCAATCCATACAAGTTCGTTCCGGGTTCGAACGAAACCGAAGGCATTATCTCGTTACACTCATTTTGGAATCACCCTCAGAGTTAACGACGATAACCCTTGCATTCTGAAATCACCATCTCGATCTTCACTTGAGAATTTACGACCTAACGTTTAATTTGGATCGATGTGGTTTTCGAAATATCAATTGGATATCCGATCCCGGTCTCATCGAAATCCAAACGCCATTTTAAAGTCCAAGTTGTCTAATTAACTTAACAGTTTAAATTTAACAATTGAATTCATATAGCAATTTAATACAGATATATAACATCAGATAAGCATATAGCAATGAAACATAATAAGTATACACAACCATCACAGATATATCCAGAATATCACAGAACATCACAGGAATAAATAAAAATCAGTGGCAATCAAATAGAGTCATTAATTCATATCAACAAGTTTGATTTATTTAAACTTAATTGCGTACACAAGAGTAAATTATATTTTATTCTTTGCTTAATTAATTACTAATAAATTAACTTACTTCAATTTCTTATTAATTATACGCTTAATTAATTAATTAATTATTAATCAATAACCTTAATTATTGATTATAAAACTCAATTACACATTTAATTATTATTAATTGCTTAATTAAACATTAATTATTAATTAACTTAATCGTTTAATCCTTCCTTAGTTAATTAATTTGTTAACTATGATTTATTAAATTATTAACCATCAATGATGAATCAAATTATTACTTACAAACAAGATACACAAGATTATTAAAATCTTTAATTACAAACTTGATCATGCTTTGAACTACTAATTAAATAAGAATTATAAAATGTATTACATACATAATTAACTTTGATTTGAAATTATTAACTCATTCTTCTTCCTGTAAATCTTTAAAGCTCTACCTGGCTTGGAACAGTTTGTAAACATTTATAATTCTGGTTAGTACTAACTTATAAATCTTTGCTTAATATAGTTTACAGGCTACAGGCATTAAAACCCGAAGCATACACCGTGCTTGACTCGTGTAGGTCTCGTGTCTATCCTTAATCTCTCACACGTCAAACTACTGCTTCCCCTTTTCTTCTCCCCTGTTCTCTTCTGTATCTATCTTTTCCTTCTTCTTTTTTTTTTTAAGTTAAGTTAAAGTTTTAAAACAGTTGTAACAAATAAACACACGCCTATACCAAAATCTCATACCAGATAAACCCGAAGTCGATACGCTATCAACTCGAGTCACACTCGAGTCGACTTTGCCAGCTCCTTACTCACAGCCGTGCACGTGCACGGCGGTCCTCCGCTGCACCACAACCACGCATCAGCACACACAAATCACAAACCACTCCCTCACCTGAAATCCAAACCCAGATCAACTCAAAAATCACGAATTCAAAATTCGACTATAAAGTCGAACTGTACCACAAACCCAATTCAGAAAATCGCCTCGCGCTTGCGTTCACGACCACCAGAGACGTTTCAACTTCGGCCATAGCTTGCCGACTCCACCTCCTAGCTTCCTTCAAAGCCTCAAATCACTCGGCTAAGCAACGGTGACACAATCAACGAATGAACAGAGAACAAATCACCAGCCCTTTAAACCCTACTTTCGATCAATGCCCAAAAGTCTTGCATTAATAATTTTTTTTAGCATTTTTCTAGTAATCTATACTCTATACACAAGCTTCATACGAATTTTCATCATTACTTATGGAGTGAATCACTTGGAATTCATGAAAAAGCCTCTACAGCTAATTCATGAACTGCTCTGTAAATAATTAGCTAAAAATTTTGATTCTTGTCTTAAAAATCCTATTACTGTATGTTAATTCACTATTTAAACTCAAATTTTCAATTTAAGTTACTTAAATTTTTACTATGATTATACTTTATACTGTATAAATTCAACTTACAGTATTCATGTTACTATTAAAACAGATATCCAGAGTTTACAAACAAAGCAGAACATTGGTATATCATAAAGTAATTCAATTCACAAGTAAATCACTCAAATTAAATTTCGAAAAGGTGGTTTACTCACCCAAGTTTGCAGTTGAACCGAGGATGGTTGTTTGATGAAGAAACCTGCAGCTTGAATTTCTATAAACTTGTCTAGTTTTTCTGAATTTTGAATAAGCTTAAAAATATGATGTTATTTTTGCTTTATCAGATTTTACTTTTGATGTTACAAATGAATAAAGGATAAGAACAGATAGAATGATGTGGTATTTATAGCTTTTTATAGGATATTAGCTTCTCAGATAAGCCTTCCTTAAATATAATAATATTTTGCTAGATGTATTAAAGAAAATCTAAGATGATATGAGTATTTCGGCTGAAATGATTGTTATAAATCCTAAAATGACAAGTGTAGTGCTAATTAATGCTTATGTTTACCTTTATGTTAACACATAATAAATGTTTGCTGACTCATGGATTTTATAAAGATATTTGTAGATTTTGGTGTGCTAAGATGTTTTGTCTTATTCATATGTTTGTATTTACATAGTTAACATTTCTATTTATATTCATATCAAAGTTTTACTCTTATGTTTATGTATTATGATTTTCTTATGTCTGTACTTATGTTTATATTCATATTTTTATGTTATACTTATATACTTATAATAAATATTTATAAGCTTATTTTACTTTAATTATAAAAGTTGTTGTTAGAAACACTTCCTAATCTTATTTTCATTTGAATTTGATTAAAAACATATGGTAATAATCGGGTCAAAATTCCGGGATATCACATTCCTCCCCCCTTAAAAGAATTTCGTCCCCGAAATTAAACAACAGTTAATTCAAAAGCTTAATATTAACTATCTAAACATACATACCATCCATAAAAAAAAACAAACAATCAAACAGTCAATTCTAACAACATTACTAATTATCCGGACATAAATTAGGATAAGCTTTTCTAAAACTATCAAGAGTTTCCCAGGTACAATCTCTGGGATCCTCACTCCATTGCACCTTGACGAGTTTCACCACTTTATTCCTTAGTTGCTTCTCGTCTTGATCTACAATCTGAACAGGATCTCTAACTACAGTCAGGTTGGGTTCAACCTCTAAATTTTCCTGTACAACTGGTTCTATCACTAATGATGGGTCATGAATATATTTCCTTAAATGAGATACATGAAATACATTGTGAATCCCAGACATCCGTTCTGGTAATTCAATCCTGTAGGCTACAGTTCCTATTCTTTCCAACACTCGGAATGGACCAATATATCTTGGAGTAAGTTTTCCCGTCTTTCCGAATCTTATAGCACCTTTGATTGGGGAAACTTTGATAAAAACTAAATCTCCGATCTCAAATTCCAAGGGTCTTCGTCTCTTATCTGCATATTTCTTCTGACGATCTTGAGCAGCTTTCATCCTTTTCTTGATAAGCTCAACCTTCGCAGAAGCTTCACGAATAAGATCGGGTCCAAGCATAAGTCGATCATTCGTTTCAATCCAACAAGATGGGGATCTACACGGTCGTCCGTACAGAGCTTCATAAGGAGCCATCTTAATACTCGCTTGATAACTGTTATTATAGGAAAATTCTACTATATGGAGATGGTCTTCCCATGATCCACCAAAATCCAATACACAAGCTCGCAGCATATCTTCCAGAATACGATTAAGTCTTTCCGTTTGTCCGTCCGTCTGAGGATGATAGGCTGTACTTAATCTTAAACTTGTTCCCATTGCTGATTGTAGAGCTTCCCAGAATTTGCTAGTAAAAATAGGATCTCGGTCACTTACTATGCTGACAGGAACACCATGTAATCTAACTATCTCCTTCAAGAAAATTTCTGCCAAGGAGACTGCGGTACGAGTCGCTTTAACTGGAATAAAATGGGCACTCTTCGTTAAACGATCCACAATAACCCATATTCCTTCATTTCCTTTTCTGGTCCTAGTCAAACCATCGATGAAGTCCATCGAGATCATCTCCCATTTCCACTCCGGAATTTCCAAAGGTTGCAATAGTCCTGCAGACTTTTGTTGATCTCCCTTCACTTGCTGGCAAATGGCACAACTATTAACAAATGCCGCTACATCTTTCTTCATATTCGGCCACCAGAAAACTCTCCTCATATCTTTATACATCTTCGAGATTCCCGGATGAACATTCAATTTGGAACAATGACACTCAGCTAAAACTTCTTGTCTCAGCCCATCAATATTAGGCACACACAAACGACCATTAATCCTTAGAACACCTTGATCATCTATCTTGAAATCTGAATACCGACCGTCTCTAGTTCCAAGAATTATTTCCTCAAAAGACTTATCCTCCACTTGCTTACTAATGATCTTTTCTTGGAGAGAGGGAATAACTTCCAAAAGAGATAAAACGGCATTTCTACTAAGAGCATCAGCCACGACATTCGCTTTCCCCGGAGTATACAAAATATCCAGATCATAAGATGCCAAAAATTCGACCCATCTCTGCTATCTCAAATTAAGATCTTTTTGAGAGAAAATATATTTCAACGGTTTGTGATCCGTGAATAACTCAAACTTTTCTCCCAAAAGATAATGTCTCCATATCTTTAAAGCAAAGACAATAGCTAACAGTTCTAGATCATGCGTAGCATAGTTCTTCTCATGTGACTTCAATTGTCGACTAGCGTATGCAATAACTCTGCCGTTCTGCATCAGAACTGCACCCAATCCAACCAAACATGCATCCGTATATACTTCAAATTTGCTCTTCCCATCCGGAATAGCAAGTACTGGTGCACTAGTCAGCCTTGTCTTCAATTCCTTAAAAGCTTCTTCACACTGAGGTGTCCACTTGAATTTAGTTCCTTTCCTTGTTAGCTTGGTCAGATGCGAAGAAATTTTGGAATAATCCTTAATGAATTTTCTATAGTAGCCAGCCAAACCCAGAAAACTGCGAACTTCCGTCGGTGTCTCCGGTTGTTTCCATTGTAAAATAGTTTCAACCTTTGCTGGATCTACTGAAATGCCTTCACCAGAAACAATGTGCCCTAAAAATTTAACTTCTGATTTCCAAAAATGACACTTTGAAAACTTTGCTTTTAACACATGCTTCCTCAGAGTCTCCGATACAATCCTCAAATGTTGTCTGTGCTCCTCTTTCGATTTGGAATAGACTAAGATATCATCTATGAATACTAGCACAAACTTATTCAGCACATCTCTAAAGACTCGATTCATGAGGTCCACAAAATAAGCTGGAGCATTGGTTAATCCGAACGGCATAACCAACCACTCATAAAAACGATTCGGTCCCCTAAATGCGGTCAAGGGAATACTATCTTCAGCTACTCTTAATTGATGGAAACCTGAAGCTAGATCTAGTTGAGAAAAGATAGAAGCTCCATGCAATTGGTCAAAAAGATCATCAATGCGAGGAAAAGGATATTTATTTCGAATGGTCACTTTGTTCAATTCTCTATAATCAACACAGAACCTTAGCGAACCATCCGATTTTGTGACAAACACTGCAGCAGAGCCCCAACAAGAAAAACTAGGTCTAATCAAACCCTTCTCCAAAAGATCTTGCGTCTGCTTAACCAACTCTTCTCTCTCTCGAGGAGGCATTCTCCTACTGGGTTGAGTCACTGGTATAGCTCCTGGAATCAAATCAATACGAAACTCAATCTCTCGATGTGGCGGAAGACTCTTAACTTCATCAAAAACATCAGGAAAATCTTGAACCACATCAATTTCTTCAACTTTCTCTTGAGAAATCTCAACTCCTAGCAAAAGACTACTCAGGTGAAATCCAGAACTATCGCACGACACTTTAGCAATCCTACCCAAATCAGTCTCCAATGAAACTGTCCTCTCATCACAATTCAGGACTGCTTTATACTTATCGAGCCAATCCATTCCCAAAATAAGATCAAATCCTTTAAAATCTAACACATACGGGTCACAAGAGAAACTATGCGACAAATAAGAAAGTTTCAAGTCCTTACAGATCGTATCCAATTTTGTTGCTCCACCAATAGGATTAGATACAATAATGGGACGATCTACGGTACTAAGGTTAAGAGAAAACTTTTCTACTGATTCTGAAGATATGAAACTCAAAGAGGCACCCGAATCAAATAAAACTTTAATATACTTTCCATTTAGGAGTAAGGTACCTTCCAAAACTCCTTTGCCTTGAGAAGAAGAAGATGAAGCAGCTTCCAAAGCAAAAACTTTATCCTGAAGTGTCCTCTGTAAAAGTGGACAATTCTTAATCATATGACCGGGCTGACGACAATTAAAACACAACAATCTCTGGACTATTGCTAATTCTGGACTACTCTGACATTGCTGCTGAGATCCTCTTTGAGAACACTGATCCGCCAAATGTCCAATTTGCTGACAGTTATAACACTTACGGGGTCCGTTATTGCTCCTACCCGATTTCTTTCCCTTAACTTGCCTTCTCCAAAGTGGGTTGAACTTTCTCTTATTTGGATTAACGGAATTCCCTCTCGAAACTGTTGCCGCTGCCTCCAATTTCTTGCTCATCAAATCTTCATACCTCAAAGCCATATCAACCAAATCAACAAAAGATCCTTTCAAGAGCACCGTCATCTTATTCTGGAATTCAGACCTCAATCCTTGCACAAACTTTTCATTCTTCTTGAGAGGAGTATCAATGAGTCCTGATCCATAACACGAAAGTTCGTTGAATATGGTCTCATACTCAGAAATGGTCATGCTTTCCTGCTTCAAATTCAGAAAATCCTGGTACAATTGAGTTTTCCTTGCCGTCGGCATGAACTTCTCCTCAAATAACTCCTTAAATTTTCCCCATGAAATATCTTCTTCAGGAATATTCGCAGTAGTTGCATCCCACCATGATGCTGCGCTTCCCTGCAATTGCCACGATGCCATATCCCTCTTCTGATCATCTGCCAATCTCATCCTCTTAAAAATACGCTCACGAGAACGTAACCAGGCTTGAACTTCAATTATCGATTCTGAACCTTTAAATGCTTGGCCTCCAAGATCGATAAAATCTTTACATAAGGCTGCAAAACTAACTTGAGGCGGTATTGGATTAACAGCCTCTCTAGCAATTTGACTTCGAACATTATCAGTTGAAGTACTGGCCCCAACTCTGCCTCTTCTTCCAGAACTCATGTTGGCCTCCTAGACAGGTAATCAACAAATTTAGATAGGTATATATATATATGAAAAATACAAATACGCACTCTCAAGATAAATATTACTGCAGAGCATAGGTACTCGCTCAACCTTGCTCTGATACCACCTGTGACGACCCGGCTTCCTACGCCCAGGAAGACGTGCCATCAATAAGAAAGAAAGAGGTAGAAATAGAAAAGAAAAGAAACGAAAGTGAAACAACATCAGAATCTCACAGCGGAATGGAATAAAATATAATATATCAACATAACTATTACATAGTTATATATACATCAGAGTTATACAATTTCATACAACATGACTATCATATACATATCAGTCAGGACATACATCTCAAATGTCATAAACTAACTAACACAGCGGAACAATATAGATATATATGTCTACAATGCTGAAGCCTCCTGCTCCATTGTTCCTCTAGAAGTCGTCAAAGCTAACCTGAATCCCTTGGCTACCCGTAAAAATTTGGGTACCCGAGAGTTTATGAAAAACAAAATACAAACTCCGGGTCAGACATG
Organism: Allium cepa; assembly: GCA_030765085.1. Taxonomy (NCBI): domain Eukaryota; kingdom Viridiplantae; phylum Streptophyta; class Magnoliopsida; order Asparagales; family Amaryllidaceae; genus Allium; species Allium cepa. The sequence continues at coordinate 78,651,786 of CM060939.1, read as the reverse complement.
GGTCTGGTATGAGTAAACGGGTTAAAGTTGTTTAACTTTGAAAAAAAAACATTTAAAATAAAGGTATCACGTAAGACTCCCCACAAATAAATACGGGTAAGGTCTTACCTTACGCTAACCAAACATTTTATAGGAAATCCAGTGATATTATAATAGTGTCTAGGGTTTTCAAGTAAAATACAGAAATAGCTGAAATGCTTACATCTCACATTTCAACATAGTTGGGCACAATCAAAACGTACGGCGCTTATTGGAAATTGGATCCCATACAATGGCAGGGCTACTGGGGTACCGCCCGTCACAGTACGTGGTCTAGATCACAGTACCGAGGAGCTACCCTAACTCCCCTGCAACACAAGGCCGGAACCATTCCTTACTGAACAGTCCCGAACAAGATAACCCCGCAGTTGGCTGCAGACCAACCGCCCACACAGCCGAATAAAAGGGACATCTAGACAGGGGTATACCTCGTCCTGCTTGGGCATGACCCACCTAACCTTGCTGCACATCCCCTGTTTTAGCCATTCCCGGTTGATGAGGCTTGAGGCTGCGTTTACCTTTTTAGACCATATCTCTTAGAATGCTCATCGTCCGCCTGACGATGTACTGAAAGCATTCAATCCATACAAGTTCGTTCCGGGTTCGAACGATACCGAAGGCATTATCTCGTTACACTCATTTTGGAATCACCCTCAGAGTTAACGACGATAACCCTTGCATTCTGAAATCACCATCTCGATCTTCACTTGAGAATTTACGACCTAACGTTTAATTTGGATCGATGTGGTTTTCGGAATATCAATTGGATATCCGATCCCGGTCTCATCGAAATCCAAACGCCATTTTAAAGTCCAAGTTGTCTAATTAACTTAACAGTTTAAATTTAACAATTGAATTCATATAGCAATTTAATACAGATATATAACATCAGATAAGCATATAGCAATGAAACATAATAAAGTATACACAACCATCACAGATATATCCAGAATATCACAGAACATCACAGGAATAAATAAAAATCAGTGGCAATCAAATAGAGTCATTAATTCATATCAACAAGTTTGATTTATTTAAACTTAATTGCGTACACAAGAGTAAATTATATTTTATTCTTTGCTTAATTAATTACTAATAAATTAACTTACTTCAATTTCTTATTAATTATTCGCTTAATTAATTAATTAATTATTAATCAATAACCTTAATTATTGATTATAAAACTCAATTACACATTTAATTATTATTAATTGCTTAATTAAACATTAATTATTAATTAACTTAATCGTTTAATCCTTCCTTAGTTAATTAATTTGTTAACTATGATTTATTAAATTATTAACCATCAATGATGAATCAAATTATTACTTACAAACAAGATACACAAGATTATTAAAATCTTTAATTACAAACTTGATCATGCTTTGAACTACTAATTAAATAAGAATTATAAAATGTATTACATACATAATTAACTTTGATTTGAAATTATTAACTCATTCTTCTTCCTGTAAATCTTTAAAGCTCTACCTGGCTTGGAACAGTTTGTAAACATTTATAATTCTGGTTAGTACTAACTTATAAATCTTTGCTTAATATAGTTTACAGGCTACAGGCATTAAAACCCGAAGCATACACCGTGCTTGACTCGTGTAGGTCTCGTGTCTATCCTTAATCTCTCACACGTCAAACTACTGCTTCCCCTTTTCTTCTCCCCTGTTCTCTTCTGTATCTATCTTTTCCTTCTTCTTCTTTTTTTTTTTTTTTTTAAGTTAAGTTAAAGTTTTAAAACAGTTGTAACAAATAAACACGCGCCTATACCAAAATCTTATCCCAGATAAACCCGAAGTCGATACGCTATCAACTCGAGTCACACTCGAGTCGACTTTGCCAGCTCCTTACTCACCGCCGTGCACGTGCACGGCGGTCCTCCGCCGCACCACAACCACGCATCAGCACCCACAAATCACAAACCACTCCCTCACCTGAAATCCAAACCCAGATCAACTCAAAAATCACGAATTCAAAATTCGACTATAAAGTCGAACTGTACCACAAACCCAATTCAGAAAATCGCCTCGCGCTTGCGTTCACGACCACCAGAGACGTTTCAACTTCGGCCATAGCTTGCCGACTCCACCTCCTAGCTTCCTTCAAAGCCTCAAATCACTCGGCTAAGCAACGGTGACACAATCAACGAATGAACAGAGAACAAATCACCAGCCCTTTAAACCCTACTTTCGATCAATGCCCAAAAATCTTGCATTAATAATTTTTTTTAGCATTTTTCTAGTAATCTATACTCTATACACAAGCTTCATACGAATTTTCATCATTACTTATGGAGTGAATCACTTGGAATTCATGAAAAAGCCTCTACAGCTAATTCATGAACTGCTCTGTAAATAATTAGTTAAAAATTTTGATTCTTGTCTTAAAAATCCTATTACTGTATGTTAATTCACTATTTAAACTCAAATTTTCAATTTAAGTTACTTAAATTTTTACTATGATTATACTTTATACTGTATAAATTCAACTTACAGTATTCATGTTACTATTAAAACAGATATCCAGAGTTTACAAACAAAGCAGAACATTGGTATATCACAAAGTAATTCAATTCACAAGTAAATCACTCAAATTAAATTTCGAAAAGGTGGTTTACTCACCCAAGTTTGCAGTTGAACCGAGGATGGTTGTTTGATGAAGAAACCTGCAGCTTGAATTTCTATAAACTTGTCTAGTTTTCTGAATTTTGAATAAGCTTAAAAATATGATGTTATTTTTGCTTTATCAGATTTTACTTTTGATGTTACAAATGAATAAAGGATAAGAACAGATAGAATGATGTGGTATTTATAGCTTTTTATAGGATATTAGCTTCTCAGATAAGCCTTCCTTAAATATAATAATATTTTGCTAGATGTATTAAAGAAAATCTAAGATGATATGAGTATTTCGGCTGAAATGATTGTTATAAATCCTAAAATGACAAGTGTAGTGCTAATTAATTCTTATGTTTACCTTTATGTTAACACATAATAAATGTTTGCTGACTCATGGATTTTATAAAGATATTTGTAGATTTTGGTGTGCTAAGATGTTTTGTCTTATTCATATGTTTGTATTTACATAGTTAACATTTCTATTTATATTCATATCAAAGTTTTACTCTTATGTTTATGTATTATGATTTTCTTATGTCTGTACTTATGTTTATATTCATATTTTTATGTTATACTTATATACTTATAATAAATATTTATAAGCTTATTTTACTTTAATTATAAAAGTTGTTGTTAGAAACACTTCCTAATCTTATTTTCATTTGAATTTGATTAAAAACATATGGTAATAATCGGGTCAAAATTCCGGGATATCACACAAGCTTTCACTGATTTCAACAACGAAGTGTCAATATCAATCGGTAATAGATTATCGACATAGAGCACTAGCGATACAACAGCGTTTCCCCATTCCTTTCTATACACAGATGCTTTCTCTGTGATTTAATAAAGACCCAACTGTTTGATTACTTTATCGAAACATATGTTCCAACGTCTTGAACTTGTTTCAGCCCATAAATGGACTTTAACAATTTGCAAGCCTTGTCCTTATTTCCACTGATCACAAAACCGTCAGGCTGTAACATATAAACAGTTTTTTCGAAATCACTATTTAGAAAAGTCATCTTTACATCTATTTTCTATATTTCGTAGTCATAGAATGCAGCAACGGATAGCACAATCCGATTGAACTTAAACATGGCTACGAGTGAAAAAGTCTCATCACAATCATTACCCCGAATTTGACGAAATCCTTTCGCAACTAGGCTTGCCTTATAAGTCTTTACTTCCCCATCTGCATTTAACTTTTTCTTAAAACATCCATTTGCAGCGATGGATTTTATCCCTTTGGATACGTCCAACAAAGTAGAAACTTTGGTTTCGTACATGTAATCCATCTCGGATTTCATAGCTCTAAGCCAAAGTGCAAAGTATTTACTCTACAGTGCTTGTTGGAAGGATAAAGGAGCATCGTCATCTAAGACACATGCCTCCTTCTCACTATCCATGAGAAAACCGTAGTATCTCTCTGGTGCATGAGATTCCCTTCTGGATCTTCTAGTAGGCTGCATATTTTTGTATACGGGTGAACTTGGTTCTCCTACTAGTTCGGCCTCAGTGTTACTTTCTTGGATCTCATCCAAGTCTAGAACTTTGTTATTAATTTCTTTGATAGAAATTCCTTTTCTAAAAAGACAACATATGTGAAAACAATCATTTTTTGTTCCTCCATGTTGTAGAAAATACATCCTCTGGAATTCTTGGAATATCCCATAAAATTGCACAAAGCTGATCTTGCCTTGAGCTTATTAGGGTCAATGTTCTTTATATAAGCCGAACAACCCCACCTTCAAATAATTGAAGTGGGGTTTCTTCTCATTCCATATCTCATATGGAACCTTAGGCACGGTCTTAGTGGGCAATAAGTTCAACATATGCATTGCAGTTTCCAACGCATATCCTCAAAAAGACATAAGTAACTAAGCCTTACTCATCATGGAACGAACCATATCTAATAGGACTCCAGCACACCATTGTGTTGCAGAATACATGGTGGAGTAACCTGAGAAATAATCCCATTATCCTTCAAGTATCGTTGAAAATTCATTCCAACATACTTACCTCTTCGATTTGATCGAAGAATCTTAATCTTACGGCTCGTTTGGTTTTCTACTACATTTTTATATTGAATAAATTTCTCATGGACATCAGATTCATTCTTCATAATATACACATATCCTAGTCTCGAGAAATCGTCAATGAAGGTAAATAAGTAAGAACTATTATCTTTGGTAATTATAAGCATCAGGCCACATATATCACTATGTATTAACCCTGAGAGTTCATTAATTATTTCAGTGCTCCCACTATAGGGATGCTTGGTCATTTTACCATTAAGACAAGACTCACATGTGTCAAATAATTCAAAATCAATTAAGGGTAGAAAACCTTCAAATCAATTTATGTAGTCGTTTCTCATTAATGTGACCTAGTCTACAATGCCAAAGATATTTATCATTTATATTGTTAGAAGAATTATTCACATAACATATATAATTAGTATTAATCATATAAATGTCATTTTCAAGAATACCATTGCTAACTTTATTTTGATCCAAACTAATGTTCATAACATTATTTGCATAATGAAATATATATCCAATCTCAAACAATCTAGAAACAGAAATAATCACACAAATAGAGTCTATTACATATTAGGAATTATTTAGTACTAATACTTGTCCATTAGGAAAATTTAAATGATAGTCTCTAATTACTGTTGCATCTACTACAGACCCATCAACGACTTGGAGCTATATCTCTCCTCTTGCCATATGGTGCCGGTTTCTAAGCGCCTGTAATGAAGCACATATATAAGTACCAGATCTGGTATCTAAAACCCATGCATTTTATTGATTACAAAACATTTTTGAGTCACAACTGTACCTCATAGAGCCGCAGAACCATTCTGCTTTTTTTCTCTAAGCAATCTTCAAGTAGTCAAGACAATTCCTTTTCCAGTGACATTTCTTGTGATAGTGATGACATTCACCATTTTCATTGGTTTTCTTGATTTTAATTTTCTTACCTTCTCTTTTCCACTTCTTCGAACTCTTTGAAGATAATGCATCACCCTTAACAGCAAATACAACCCTTTGATGCTTAGATTGTGACTCAACTAACCTTAACATGTTAAGGAGCTCCATGAGATTCACATTCAATTGGTTTATGTTATAATCCAGTATGAACGGCTCATACTGAGGAGTAAGTGAATCAAGGATCAAATCTACTTACAATTCATTGCTTATCTATACGTCCGATTGCGAAAGCCTATCGGTATAGCCCTTCATTATTAGCATGCAATCATCCACTTTATTCCCCAGTTAGTTTGGTATTAAATAGCAACTTCATAAGCTCACACCTTATGGAATGTGAATGTTCACCAAACAAGGTCTTGAGACTATCAAATATCTTATAGACATACATATTTTTGTACTTCCTCTGCAATGGCTTTTCTAGCGTAGACAACACGAAAAATTGGGCAATCTCTAGATCTTACACCCATTTTTCATAAGCAAGTCATAATTCGAGGTCCACATCGTCGACGAGTTGTTCTTTAATTCACATGTAATAGCAGTCTAAAGGCGCTCATAAGTCAACGTTATTTTAATTGCTCTTAACCAGCCGGTATAGTTTGATCTGATGAGCTTGTTATTTTTAGAAAACAATCTTGGAGTTGTCTTTTTCTGCAAGTTTAAGTAGTAGATTATTAGGACAAATCATATTAGATGTACTTATAATATTAAGAAGGTTAAACTTTATGTTTCATTTTACCACTAAGCTCCCATTAGTCTTTTATGTTCACCAAACCCTAAGTCGAAACATAGAAGTCTTTCGACTTACCAGTATGTGTTAGGACCCATATGTCATGGGATTCTGACCTTGAGGAAAGCTAAACAAATCATATTCTCACATACGATGGATAACTCCTTATCGGTTATATTATATATAACTTCTAACTCGTGGTACTTTGTCCTAATCCTGTCTTTACCTTAAAGAAAGCTCAACAAATAAAGTAGGATTATTCACTCATACCTACCATTTCGCGGCGGCCTAAATACAATGCACATACCTTGAGGAAAGCTCAACAAATATGTGTAGTTATCTTACCTCATCTATTCGGTATATGAAAGCTCAACAACTAAAGAGTATGCAAGTAATTTATTAATATATAAATAACAGAGGACAATATTTCATTGAAGATTTATAATCTTTAATATATTGTATTGAGTGTTATAGACTTATGAGACAATGTATTTTGTACGAAATACCCCCTGATTCAAGTGTTGGACACATCATAAATCACGGTATACGTATATTAACGTATGTAATTATTTCTTTAAGTCTATTTAGGGTTTCTTAATGTTCCACCTTAATTTATGCATCACATTATGGAAATTTTAACATTAGATAACTTTTATATTTCATATTGCTATTATAATAGTCTTATATATAATATAATATTAATTAAATCTTATTTAATTGATTAAAATTTTAATTAATTTTATACTAATATAACATTTATATTTAATATTTATTATATACTATAACCTTTGTAATATAACACATATACTATATATACGTGTACATTAATTAATTAACCTTTTAATTTATTTATTTAATTAAACCGTTTTAATTAACATGTATTAGTTTTAAAATTCATATCATATATGCATATGTACACTTAATATATTAAACACTTTAAAACAATATAATATATATCTTAATACAAGCATAACGGCACGTGCTTCGCGCATGAATTGTTATTCTACAAATATTGTGTATTTTACATATGCAAGGAAAAATGATTTGCACAAATGTTGCTTAATTTATAAAATTATCACTCCAAGAAAAAGAAGTAGAAAGACTAAACTATATAAACAGATTCAAAAGTAATGCTTATAAAATATTATTCAACTATTTTATCTTTTAGTCAATATAAGTACTACATCTCTATAAATTACGTTTTTAGTATAAGTTCCCAATTTTCCATAGACATTGCCATCTTTTATCAAAACTTTTGTGTTACTCATTAAAACTCCTCTTAATAACACAACATAAAGCTGACCATGATCGAACACGTGTTGAGGTAAGTAAATTCCTATATGTGGAATTGTTTGTTCTTGTGCTTTGTTGATAGCGAGGGAAAAACTCAACCTTACAGGAAATTGTTTGCACAATAATGTGAATGACAAACGGATATCTTCAGAAGGCTTCATAGGTATTCTTGGTAAGAAAACTCGATCTCCAGCAAATTGTCCAATGGAAATCTCTGCATCTATAAGGTTTCTGTAAAATTCACGACATATTAATCTGGTACCAATGCATAATCCATTCACTGGATCAAGATTTCAGAGTAGCATGATCGGTGCTCCTTTCTTTAAGACCAACTTAAGTGGAGGCAAACCACCTGGAGCTATTGAATTAAGGTATTCGAGTTAATATGGATTTCTTCCATCGTCTTCGACAAAATCAAATGAGTAGTACATATGTAATTCTTTAAGAAATAGATCAATAACTTGGTTAGTCAACTTATCGATGCATTCATTGAGAGGGGTAATTAAAGGTCTGGGCATAATACATTCCTTTTGGAATGCATTTTCATGTAATGTGGGAAAAATTGTATTTATAAGAGTAGTTATTGAACATTCATCTTCCCATGGTACTATCATTTCATCCGAAATTTGAATCAAGTTGTTGCCTATGTGCGGTTCATTCCCATCACCAACATGTAATAGAAAATTCGAATAGAAAGAATCTTATTTTGCTCTCATATTTTGAGTAAGTTGGATGACTTCTACTGATTCCATAGTGGCGATTTAACAATGCATGCATCTATTGTTTCTTCTATTGTACCATGTTGCACGACGGGTAAGACTTGTCAAAATTCTCCTCCAATAATAAGAATTTTACTCTAAAAGTTATTCCCTATAACATCCTTAAGGGATCTATCCAATGCTTCGAAAGCATATTTGTGAGCCATAGTTGCTTTATCCCAAATAAGAATGGATGCTTGATGCAAAAGATCTGCTGATTTTGATTGTTTGTATATCATACGTATTGATTCAGATGTTGTATTAATTGGAATTTTGAATCTCGAATGCGTCGTTCGACTGCCTGGTAGAATAGTCACAGCAATCCCAGATGTGGCTGTTGCAAGTGCAATCAAACCTTCTTGTGGAAGTGTTGCAAGTATTGCTTGATAGAGAAACGTCTTTCCTATTCCACCAAGACCATCAACAAAATAAATCATGCTCTCTTTATTATTAACAGCATTCATAATTATAGTGTATGCATGCAATTGGGCTTCATTCAAGTTGCTGGTAAAAGATAAATCCTCTTTTGGTGTTATAATAGAATATTGCTCACTTATTAATATCGAAGTTAATGAATGATCATCTATGTCATCTCTAATTGTTGGAAGGTCGTAATCGGAAACTTTTTTATAATGGTTCATTAATAAAATATTAAGGTCTTTTGAAAGATGATTTTCAAGTATAACTCGACTTATTACACTTAAACTCAAATAATCTTCTATCATATAGTAGAAAAATTCATCTCATAATTTTCTAATACCAGTTGGTGTACAATAAATCAGGATTGCAGCGAATAGTCTTCTCAAAGATGATGGCATTTGTGTGGCTGATGCTTCTTGCAAACATGCTATAATGCTTTGATCTTCCTCAAACAGTCCTATCTTCTCCGTTGTTTTATGAAATGTTGGATATTTAATACCATCGACTGTGGTCAAATGAGGTTGGTCCTTTTACACGATTTAAAATAATTCTCAAGTAGTAACATTCTCCTTCTCATAGTGAAACGCTATAAATCTTTCCTATGAATTTTTTGATGATGTCCTACGTCTCCATTTTTTTTATATTTTTTACCCACCTATATTTCTCTAGAAATTCACGATATAAAAATTGTCATGCTTCGAGATCTTACGAGTTTGTGTTGAAGAATTCAATTAGCATCGATGTAGAGCGGCTTTCATCCAACAAAATATCAAACACTGTTTGATTAGAATGATACGTGACTTGTTGCCTACTTGGTAATTGTATTTGTAATAGTTGAATGGAAGGATAAATTGTATGCAGTGAAAATTCAAAAATTCTCTAAAAGGCCTCTTGAGGGCATATACATCTTGCATCAATAAACTTTTGAATTTCATCATACTCACTTCCTGGATGAACTTCAACTGCCACAAGATCTGGACCTTTGTAGACATACTTGTATAGGTATTTGACAGATTTGATACTACTACAAACTTAGACATTAATATGACAATCATATGTTTTTAACAAGTCAACAACAAAATCATCGTCATTGTCTAATGCAATGCTTCTACCATTATCTCGCCTTTGATAGATGGGATATGAATCATTACCTTGAAGAGTAGTTGGAGAAAATTGTTTTGGATTATTCTTTTTGCATTTTCTATCTTTCATACATGGTCAATTTGGTCGATGTCTTCCGCATGGTCAATGAAGCATCCATTTAATAACAGTACTATATAGTTCTGGTTCTTCGTCATGGTCTGGGATTTTTGCTCTTACAATAGCATCATAATCATTTGGGCTATGAAGTTTACCTTGCACATCTAATATAATAAAAGTATGAGCATGAGGATGTCCACTTTTCTGAACTTCTATAACGTGCACATATGCTACAACTAAACTGACAACTTGTTTGATATAAATATCATTCTTCAGCTACTCATATTTTGCATGAAATATTCTTATTGTAAGATCTAGACGATCTTGAGCTGATTGTCCCTATAGTATTTCAGAAGTTATTTCATCTCATGAAGGATTACATGTCACTGTAATGAAAAGGCCAGGCTTTCCGAACTTCAGCACCAAAGCCATAACATCTTGGTAATGTTGATACATGTTGCATGCACTTCCATTAAGTGAAGCAGGTAATGTTGTTCTTCCAATGTTTCCTATATTTAATTTTCAAATCATTTTTTAGCATGTTGATGATATTATATATATATATATATAGTATGTATGTTTATAAAATATTGTACATAATAATTTTATTGAGAAATGTAAATAAATTCATATATCTGCATTTTTCTCTCCAGCATTCAACGCATCTTGTAGACCAACATACAATTATGGTCTTATGTGATGTTGTTTTTCGTGAAACCATCTCATTCTACTACTTTCAATTTTTACATAGTTATCCATAATATATTGTTGTAATAAACGTCCACCGAGCAGTAAAAGAGACATACTTTCTTGTCGAATCTATAATTATAAGATTCAGTAATTATACAAGTATTCTAATAAGATAAATAAAAGTTGAGTAATTAATTTGGTTAATACTAAGATTATAAAGATATATAAAGTAATTAATGATCTATGTTCGTACCTATAGGAGATATGCATAATACTCTTGGCCTGTAACATGGGTACCATTCTCATTACGACTATTTAGGTCTCAACCATTATATCCATAATGTAATAGAAGAGGATACTGTAAAGGATTATAACAACCATGCGTCTCTGGTACTCTCATAAGCTATGCTGATACATTTTGTGCAACTATATTCTTACCACTTATGATACTTTTCTCATCACCTACCACTATTCCTACAACTTGTGAAGCTGTCAAAAGTGCATATTGTCGTTGTAATGGTTGTTCCTTGATTATAAATTTACAGTCATGAATGATAGAAAACTGTGAAACTCGATGAAAATTTTGTGCAAAATTAATATTTTCATCTAATATATGTTGTATCTTTTCTAGTATTCTTCTATCCAACTCTTCATTTTCTTCCATACTATTTTTAATATCATGGTCAATGTCATATATATATACAATTTTAAAAACCTTGGTTTATACCCTTCTTTTGGTAGTAAGCCGCTAATGTTGTGATATATACATCCTTGAGCACGAAATGTGTAGACTTCAGTTTTTCTATTTGCCAAATTTTCGTCAATATGAACTCTTATTGAAGTGAAAGAAAATGCATGATTATATGACCGAATATTTCTTATAAAGTGTACACCATCATTACTTGTGTTAATGTAACTCAGTTGGTGACTATAATGGAGGTAGTATAGTTCGTCTCTTCTCACAACATAGAGAATATGTTTCATGTTCAAATAATTTTGCCAAGCAGTGCAGACAAAATTTTGGTCATTGTAATGAATGTCTTCGAAAGTCAATTTGGTCTTTGAAATTTTTTGCAACATTATGACTTCATGCATGTATGCGTACTTCTTGATGTCTTTGCATGTCGTTATCATTTTCCGTAATTTGTCATCTTTGACGGTAAGAATTTCGACGGTGATCTAGATAATGTCCTCTTTCTTCTATAGACATAGTTTCTCTCTGTTCTCTTCATCTTTGACGATTTCTTTCTTGATGGTAATGATGTCTTCATTTATATGCTCATTTGTCGCATTTGAGTTATTTGTCTCTATAACCATCATTTCAGTTTCTTCAGATTGGTTTGAATTTGTTTGGTGGTTGTTTACTTGCAATAGTGTAAATAATTCTTCATTTGGTTGATGCATGTCATACAAATTTTCATTGGTTATCGCATCTAAGTTTCTACATAAAGATGTATTTTGAAGCCTTTCTCAGCGTAGTCTATAAGCATGACGACGTCTAGCAAGATATGCTTCTCTTTCATCCGGAGTCATGTCTTGTCTTCATTCTCTTGCTCTTACTCGGTTAATTTCTCTTTTTTCATCGGTTGAAGCATTTATTCTTCTATTTCGCCTTCTTTGATTATCCATTTTTGGTATGCAACTGTATTAGAAATATAAATATTTATGTATGATTAATATGATTAATAAGGCTTTGAATTTGTTAATCATGCATAATAATTTCTATAGTGTTAAAAAAAGGCAAGATCATATAACTAACAAACAAAAAATTTAAACAAAAATCTAACAATGAAGCATTTAACACGATAATACTAAGTAATATACATTTGTCTTTATTAACTATTATTAAAGATTTTACGATAAATGGTTTCATCTTTGTTGTCTTCATTGTCACCATCCATTTTTCTCCAAATAATTTATCTGCAAAAATAAACGAAGAAAAATAAGATTAGAATATTTGTTATTATATATGTATGTATGTATATGTGTGTGTGTGTGTATTAGTATATAACTTACCAACTCAGAAGTAAAATTTGGGTCCCAACCATAGTCGTCTATCAAGAGGGTGTGTTGATCGTCGTGCGGTTGTTGTTGTACTTGTTTTTTTATTTTCCCCTATTGTAGCTTTGGTAGATGATGCCTTGCCGTGTGTCGATTTTTGTTTATCGGATTGTTTGACATCCATTGTTTGGTTTATGATTTTAATGCTCTAAAAATGTTGGATTATAAAGAGCTGATAATGGTTTCGTTTATGAGATACAAATGAATGAGCACTAATTTTAAAATATTATGCATATCAAATTTAAGAGAAAAAAATGAATGCATATAGTAACTTTTATTTGTTTTATTCTGTGGTATCTCGCCTTAGAGAGCGCAATGACTGATTTTGTTCTTCTTCGCCGATTACCAGTTGAGTGTGCTGCTGCTATATATTTTTGAGTGTGCTGCTGCTAAATAATTTACTTGGATAATTTATAACCATCTGATTCTTTTTTTTACTTTCAAAGTTTTTCTCACAAATCAGTTTGGAAGCGGAGGCTGGAGAAGGCACAATAAATACATCGAGTTTATTTGACATGCACATAGCAAATACTCTACTATGTTTTGTAACACATGGTATATTTACTTATTATTAACTCAAAGTATCTCTTTTTTAAAATAAAAGAAATGTGTGGTTATATGTAATCCTGTTATGTCCCTTCTATTCTACATTGAACTCCATAGTAAACTAAACAATGGTTATATTCATTACACGGATGGCAGTTTTAGTCATGTTTTTACTTTTTACTACACTATTCCATTGTGATTGTGCAAGAAACTTGGATTTCGTTGCTTCTAAGACAAAACAAGTCAATATAGATGAAATCATGAAGATCAGTAGAAAATATGTTGTCGTGGGGTATCTTCCACGTACTACTCCAGGCTGTAGCCCAGGGATTGGTCATTGGAAATCCCCTAATGGCAAGCGTTAGTGTGATAACGCTTGTATCTAAAATAAAAACATATGTGATCGCTGTGTCCATTTATCATTGTGTCCGTAATAAGTAGAAAATCACTTTTAAATATGTGATCTAACAAATAATCTTCTTTTAAATATATGTGGCTATGTGAAACAAATCATTATCCATTCATGTGCATGCATTCAACACTCATTGTTGTACAATAGCAGTCCTGTTTTTGTATGCATTTCTATTCCGATTCCTTCCTTTATGAACGTTTTACCACAAAATTTAACTTTTTGTCACAAAATCCCATCTACATCCTACACGTACTTTAATAATATTACAAAAACCAAACCGACTGAACGAAACGAATAAATCACATAGTCTAACAAAGGAGAAACTACGGATCAAGTACCTAAAACTCGAAAATTACAAATAGTTAGTCGAAATGAATAGATACAGAGATTTAAATATAGCGAAGAGTTTGTCATGTTTCTAGAAAGGTCATAGTTGATTTTGAACAAACTTTGAAATTAAATGAAAGAAATAAATGTTTGAACAGCTACACATATTTAGCCTCGAAAAACACTACTTTCATCACAAAGTTAAACTGTATGCATAGAAATAGGCCTGCAGTTCTTTGATAACTACCAGCCGATGTATTATAGGATAAAAATGTCTTCCAGTAATTAATTAAAATTATTCACTAACAAAAATTACCTTGTAGTTTAGAGTTGTAGGCACAAAAAGCAGCAAATGCAATGCTATATACCGATTGAATTGGATTTGCATGCTGCTTGATTTGTGGAAGGAAGAAATAGGGTGTGGCTGTTGTTTGTAGTCGAGGTTGCAGATAAAGGCTGAGGAGGATGTATGGCACCATATATACAGAGAGGAAAGTACAGCTCCCCATGTTATCTTCGCATAGAGATAGGCATAGGTTTTGCTCAATTTATTGACTCTGTAAGCACACGGATATTTAAAATATTCATGTTAGCACTAAATATAAAATATATAATGGTATTGAATATATTTACTAAAACTTTTTCATGTAGCCTATGCTGTCCAGTGTCTACAGTCAGTTTTTTTAAATATAAACTACATAAGCATATAACAATATATACATGCTTACATTTTATGACATTGAGTTCCCACGTCTTCATAAAAAAATTATTACCGTACCGTGTCGATAAGAATATGCGAGGTATATATTTACTGCCAACGAACAGATTTAGTATGACCGATGTTATTTTTTTTGATTCGGCAAGATTTTTTTGAATTGACCTATTATGCGATGCTACGATGCTATTTTTTGTGGATGCTATTTTTTTGGGTTGAAGGAAATATTTTTGAATTGTTTAAAGGGTATTTCTGAAAGTTCACATTTACACCAAAAAAATTGAGACACCAAAGATATTACAACTATTATTAAAGATATATAATTTATTAATGAATTAACTTATTTAATTATTTATTTTATTAATCTAATTAATAAAATTTAAAAATTTTGAAATTAATTTTATTTTATATTTTCAAACATTTTAAAAACTTTATTATATTATACCTTTTATTATATATGTATATATTATTTTAAATTTAATTTTTAAATTTAAAATCTTTTATTTTTAATTTTCATACAATTTTGAAAATTAGCCTAAAATCCAATTCAAATTGGGACTTTTTTATTAGCGGCAACTTTTGGGCTCACATATCTTCTCGGGCCAAGCTGGTTGTCATATAGGTAGAGTACTTGATTACCCAAATCCAATCCTAGACATTACCTTTTTAGACACCCTACTATCTGAGCTATGAACTTAATAATTAATCCTAACGTGACTAATTTAAACCGCATAGGGTATTTGTAACGACCCACTATTTTGTACCATTCAAATTCGACAATAAATTAAAACTTGTCAAACTTGAATAGTTCAAGACAATAGATTGTAAATAAATTTGGAGCAAATGAAATCAAATCACAGAATCACAGACACAGAAAACAGAATACTCGCAGCGGAATTTAAAAATAACCTAGTGGTTCATGAAGCCACTATCAATAGTCTCAAAATTAGTATAAAGTACATAGTTTTAAACCAAATATAGTTTGAAATCTACAAAGAAACTCTCAATATTAAATTGTCTTGATTACAAAGGTTAAAATAAGAACTGAACAGAAACTTGATGGCAGCTTGAAAAGAGATGATCTGCTGAAGTCCTAACTCTGGAGGTGAAGTCTAAACTGAAACTCAGGCTGACCCGAGCGTAACATAAAACATAAACACTCGAGTAAGGACATACATACTTATACAGTGTAAGCTAATTCACGTGAACTGTAATATAAAAGCAAGTAACTTAAAGGATGCTTGGGACCGCTCATCCTCTAAGGATCCGTTAAACTATTTACTATGTAGTAATAATTTTGCTATTATAATAGTGTCTATATTAAAATAAACTTACTTTTAAATAGCGTTAAGGAGTTACCAAGTCTCCCCCTTAACACAATAATAGTCCCAGTAGTCCATCCAGTATCAGCGCATCTCCAGATCGGGAGACTACCCTAACTACTCCACGGGCTACGGGAGAAAACCAAACACGTATAAGGCTCGCTATGGTAGGTGACACGGCACAACTAGGCAATGCCAGGGTAGATATACCAATTATGCATCCGGACCGATGGAAACGCGTAGCTGCTACTACTGCCCACCTCGAACAACACTCCCGAATCAAAGGTGTGCACCAAACAATCACAAAGTAATAGAATGGCAAACGAAGAAGTGTGTTCGATCAAAGGTTCTACCTCATTAATCCGAGAATCGCTCCTGTTTTAGCCACCTTATGCCAACTCACGGGAGTCGGGTCCACGTATTTACCTCAAAGGAAACGTCATTACCATCCTACTTTATTTTGGAATCTCCACCGTGTACACAGTTGTCAAAGTGGTTTTCGGTATCGACAGAGAGTATGCCCATATCCGATCCCGGTCTCTTTAACAACCAACGTTATTATTACCCGTGGTTATAAATTCCAAAATAGTTTATATTTTTAAATCAAATACTTCATTTTAAACTATTTAAAAGTGAAGTTATAATTCTTATAAAATCCAATATACATCCCACAGGTTATGTCTTAGTTCATTTTTATCAACTACAGCACTTGCGCGGTGCGATAATATCCTTTACAATAATTAAACCAATTAATCATATTCCACCTTTAAATAGTCATTTAAATTTACTCCATAAATTATGATTTTTATAAAGTACATTTTACAAATATATATCTAACCTCTCTATGCTTTACTTATTAAAATCAAGTACAAAATTTCCTATAATATTTTACTTAATAATTAAGTTCAATTACCACTTCAAAGTAAACTAAATTTCTAATCAATTCCTTAACTTACCACTTTATATTCAAAATTTAGCTATATTCCAATTTCCATTCTAGGTATTCACTTTATTTAACTATTCAATTCATAGCCAACTTAACCCTTTATTTATTTACTTATATTTAAATTTTTACCAAAACATCATATTTTATTACTTAACTAGCATTCCATTTTTATTTTACAAATCAATCTTTACAAAGTAACTTTATACTTTAAATTCTTAACATTTATTTACTTACATCTTTAACTTGTAAAATATTACTATACTATAAGGAACATTTTTAATCCAATTTTAAACAAGGAATTATTTAAACATTTAACATTTCCAAATATATATATATATATAACCACAGGTCTGTATAGTATTTTCTAACCTAGGTCAAGTGATACGGATAATATATCATTTCAATCCGTAATTTACAAAGAAAATCGGGTTTTATCATCTCAAACCCGCAATCCCAAGTTAAATAAATAACTAAATAAATAAATAAATATCGTTCAGGCCTATCATTTCAGCCCGTAACGATTCTATTCTACAGGGAACTGGTAGTGTGATAAACAGTAAATAGATAGTGTAACAGCATAAATAAAACAGTATATAATATGACTGATGGTGTGTAGGTTTAATAACAGGATTTTCAACATCATCAATTTATATCATAGTCAAGTAAAATCATTCTACAATTACACTTGGTATAAATTTACAGACATATAAGTACGTTGTCAGGTGAGCATACTCACCTTTTCGCTGCTGAAGATTCAAATCGAACAACGATATCTACCGCGAAAGGAAAGAACAGAAGGCACGATCAATTTACAGCGGAAGCAATGACTCGATCCAAATCTTGAACAAGATCAAAATAAAACTAAGTATGCGGATTCAATTACGGTCAAAGCACAATTTAATTAATCAAAACCGGAACGAAGAAAAAAATATATAAAGATAATTGGTTCATTTGCTCAACCACTCCACCACACGACCCGACCAAAACATAACGAAAGCTCAGCCTGCCAAAATTTTATATATATGAATGTATGTGCGCATGTATTCAAACAGTAGGATATTAATAGGCCTAGTCAGTGGTCCAAAAGCAAAAAGAAAAAAGAAAAATGGTGTATGCACTCTACATATATAAATTCTTCAACAATGCAAAAGTGAATTTGCAAACTTAGTCTCCAGTTTGGACACCTACCCTATGCTTGACCAACACACATATTTCTACTTCTCCATTTATAATTTTTTTTTGAATGCTAGCATATATTCTACAATGCCGTAGGTTACAAACTAATACATCTTTGTCCATATCAAGCAGACTATACAAAAAAAGTTGCAAGATAGAACTGTTGCAAATTCTAATATAGGTGCGGCAGGTTTTGGGTGATGGAGTAGTGGCGGCAGCCCGTGATGGGGGTAAGTAGGGTCTGCTCGTCTGTGCATAAATTCCTTTTCTGTTCTAAAGGCACGACACATGCATGGGCTTGTCATGGTCGTGGCATGAGGCGGAGGAGTCATTGGAGGGGTGTAGGTGGGGTAGTGACAGGCAGTGGAGCAGTTTGAAATAGATCAATGAAAAACAAAAAAAAGGAAGGAGATAAATTCATTCGCCATTACCTGATGTGAATCTCACGCAAATAAAAGGGAAGCTGAAGCTACACGAGATGTACAAAAAAAATTTTGGACGTGTGTAGTATATTTATAAGGAGAAGTTTCATTGCTTGGGTGCGCAATTGAAGGGGGAGAAAAATTTGGAAGCAAATAATTTGCTTTGTGACGTGTGTTTTAACTTATAAATGAGTTTCGCAATTAAAGGGAGAACGTGGCAAAATCTTTGCTTGGAACGGCAGTAAAATATGGAATTTCGAACGTGATTTAT
The DNA here is from genome assembly GCA_030765085.1 of Allium cepa. Taxonomy (NCBI): domain Eukaryota; kingdom Viridiplantae; phylum Streptophyta; class Magnoliopsida; order Asparagales; family Amaryllidaceae; genus Allium; species Allium cepa. The sequence goes on along the minus strand of CM060939.1, from coordinate 78,632,832 downwards.
AAAAGATGAAACTTACTATGATTTGGGGTGAAAGAATAGGCAAGCAAGGATTGATTGTATTGATTGAAAATAAGAAACGACAAGAATTTATATTTTTGCTTTGAACGGTAATAGAATTTGTGGATAACGTTTCTATTTAAAACAGAAGAGCAGAGGGAAGTGAATATATTTAAAATGCATACAACAGACGCAAAATTTATGCCCAAAATATAACGAAAATAACGTATTTATATTTTATACGTTTTCTTATATATTTGGTACTTATAATTAGCAAAATATACGTTTAAAGAGAATTTATCAAATACGTACTATTTATACCACCAAATTTATCAAAACGGGTATAAATATGCAAGTTAAAACGTGCCTTTTTATAAAGCTTATTTATACACTATATATTTTTTTTCAATTTTTATTTCTTAATTAAAATATGATTTTGCTTACAATTAAGTTATTTACCATTTCAACAAAATAAACCAAATTTCCAATTAAAGTTAATCCTTAACCAAAGTCAAAATTTCAGAAATCTTATCCTTTATTTAAAATTTTGGGCAATGTTTTAATCAATTCAAATTTAGATTTTTATATAATAAACCCCAAAGTTTTATAAAAGTGAAAAATACTAGTTAAAAATTCGGGCTGTTACAGTATTGGGCTCTAATACCATTGATGAAACCGGGTTAGCCCGCAATGAAAGCTATTGGTGAATGTCAAATTATTTTTACCCTACTAGATCTCTATTTGGCCAATAAAGTCTAATTTATTTAGAACATTTCTAATTTTCATTTAAATAAAATCTTTTATTTTATTTAAATTATAACTTATATAGTTTTATTTAATTTATATTTTGATATATATATATATATCCATATGTGCATTATATACACGTATATATGTGCACGTGCATATGTAACATATCAATCCGTGTAAGATATAAAATGCGTATATAGATGTTGGGATACATTGCAAAAAACATGTTATCTCATCCAATATGCAAATATATGTATACACACACAATTATTTTATATATAAATATTATTAATATATATATATATATTATGGTTTTGTTTAAATAATTTTATAAGTACACACACACAAATTATATATTAGACTTATTTAATATAAAGAAATTATTTATAAATAATCATAATTTTTTAAAATCGTAAGCAATACATACATACATACATACATACATATATTCAGATATATTAATAATTGTTTATAAATATATATATATATATATAAACAAATGTATGCGCATGATAAAATTATATATATGTATATATTAATAAAATACTTAAAAATATTTTTGATAAATATACATGAATAGGTCTTGTGCACGGTTGGTGAATATAATTTTTTTAATTTTTGAAATATATTCTATTTAATTATCCATTCAAAAACTATTAAAATATGAAATACAAATTAATTAAGAAATTTTATTTTGATTTTTAAATTTCCAATAAATCCTAAATGAAATTTTATGCTTTGAAATTTTTTTACATAATTTTTCGATTTAAAAATAATTTAAAAAATAATTTTCTATTTTCGGCTGTAGTTTAAAATTAATTCGATAATAATAATAATTTTATTTTTATTTTTTCAGAGAGTGTCTTTACTATTAATATTATTTTATAAAATACAAAATATATTTTGCATATTATATTTGAATTAATATAATTGGTTTATGTTATAAATTGATTTAAATAATATTTAAATAATTATAAAATAATATTTAAATAATAATAGAATACATATAAAAATATTTTATCACTATCAAATATTATCATTGCCTTAGTTCTTTACATATAAAATTACGTGATCATGTTTGACTACAGTATGATATTATAATTAATTATAAACTATATTTATTTATTTAAATAATGCATGTTAATTCAATAAAATAAAAATAATAAAAAAATTCGGAGCCATGTTGTAAATATACATAAAATAAAAAAAATTGTGACAATATCATTGCATATCAAAATCGTTACCTAACTAATAACAAATAATACATGTATATAATAAAGCATTAATTAGGCAGAAATAACTATATTATGATTAGAACCTCACTTCCAATGTCTTGAAGTACACCTTAAAATGATGATATATGTCTCTTGAAACTATTTCCAATTCAGCAGAATGTTAGTATTCTTGAATCGTTGACCGCCAGCTGTCGGATAGTAGCTAACTTGATTTGATTTGAACTTTAGATGGACTGAGAGGGAAGTGAAATTTCGGACAACGAAGACTTAGGGAGGAGGCTCCAACTTTTTTTTATCATACATGGTAGAGATGCTTATGTAGTGGAAGGAAAAGGATAGAAGTATGAATCACATCTCTTATCCATTCTTCTTTAATCTCAGCCATTCAAAACCAAACCATTCCTACCAAATTTTGAAGTGCTTATACCCTTATTTGCGGTTGAAAATACTAGCTCCTATGATGGGCTTTAAGTCCATTTAAGCCCAAATTTTTTTATGCAATTAAATATAATTTAATTGCTTATCAATATTATATATCGATTGACATATTATAATTGTTACAAATATATTTAATAATATTAATTCATCAAATCATAATTGAATTTTATAATTAATATTTCATAAATATTAATTAATTTAATTAGTTTATATGGATTATAAATTAATTTAAATCGAGTAGAATTCATCGTTTTGGTTGTATGGCTTGTCAGGTGTAAATTTGGCCAGCGATTAATATCAAAATATTTGAATGTTAGTGTTCAAGCATCATTTAAAAGGTGTTGTGACATTTTGCCTAAATTTGTCGCTTACTTGGTTTCCATAAAATCCAATTTCACTTTATTAAGTGTTCCGGATTGTGACTATTATTTACACTAATTCTCTTCATCAATACTATATCACTTTAGACTTATGGAATTTGGTAACGGTCAAAATTCCAATATCGTCCATATTCAACTTTATATTCCAAACACAAAGTCCTTAGTTCAATAATAATAATAATTATTATTATCCGAACTACTCTGGCTAGAGATTTTGAATTTGAGTTAACTTGAGTTGATCGTGATATTAACCCTATATAACTGACGAGACGAATCCTTTCTTGAATAGTGCTTCACTTCCAATACTTCCACTCGACCCAACTTTAGTCCCTCGAGGGACATCATGCCATGATTTGACTATAATCAAAGTGGAGCTTTCATATTGAAGATCGACGGTATTCTCAAGTGAAGAGAGTTGTGTAAATCAGCTACATCGATATTTTTTATTTGACTTTTATTATATTAACCAATAAAAAACTATTGACCGAGTCGTTCTATAGTTATTTGATAACCATCAATACGTAGCCTCTAGGTTCCTCCAATAGTCATGAGTAATACACTGCCCAACATTTGAAGAGCATTATGTACTCTAGCCTCAACGGATATATCGATATCCAGTCTCGATGCATCTTGACTAGTAACATTTAAAATTATGTGTTTTATAATACTGTTATACAATACTCATGATTATAACTATTTGTAATTACTATCACAAACGCATAATTTATGGATTTTATGTAATATATATTAATAAAGCATTTAATTATTTATAACACATTATAACAAAAACTATAAAAGTTAGAAAAACACCTTTATTACGAACGAGAATTGATTACATATTTAATTAATTTACATTAAATTACAGAATAGCCCCTAGGGCATACCTTTATCTCTATCACAAACGACAGCCTAGGACCGTGGAATTGGGTAAAATGAAATATGTTTTCATTTTAAAAAATAAGAAGGTAATTTAAATAGGGCATTTATTTTGATGTTTTGGAAGTTCAAACTCATGACCTCTAAAACCTAGAATACAAAGTGTCATATCACTTGCTATTTGAGGCATTGGCACTTACTACTTTCAATTTTAAATTAACAACACAAAACAATGCAACAAGAAAGTAATCATTAAATGTAGTGTGGTGCGATTGGCACTTAGGTTTTTTTCTTCAAGCCACCAAAATTAAAGGCCACCTTAAACAATTCCATTTCCTTCTTCCTAACACTACTTACTATTTTCTTCACATAAACATGCATCCAAAATATAAAATGCTTATTTTTCTCTTCCTTCCAGAATGAACGCCGCCACCGGAAGGAAAAATGATGTAGTCAAATCATTTGTCAGCAAGTCAAGCATACCGTCTCTCAACAACCTATATAGTCATCGAGTAAGCATTCATTCTCTATTTTTTTTGCGAAATCCTAAATTTCAAATGCGGTTGAATTGGTCGCGGTTGATTGATTTGTTGAAGAACCAAAAAACTATAAACAACACATCTATGATTGATTTGTTGAAAAAAATAAACATTAACATATGAAAAGGAAACTAACATCTCTGTAATCATCACAATTATGATTATCCACTAAATCTTTACCTTCCATCATCTATAAGTGTGTGACCCTTGCGTTGCACATGGTAATATTGTGAAAATTGCACTTATATTATTAATTATTACTAAAGATAAAATTTTATTATGTAATATATGATGAATTTATTATGATAAATGAGTTATAAATTGAAATGACATGACGCTCAGATGTATGGTTGAAGGTTTAATCTTTGCTGGCTACACATCTTTGTGGAAATATATATATATATATATATATATATATATAATTTTAATATAGTACATATGAATAATTTATATGATGTGGTATATATTTTTTATATATTTGAGTGCATAGATAACTTTACCATTTTTTTAATATAAATGTTGTATATATTGAATTATCTTTTGTTTTAAATGTTTTATAAATGAGTTAATGAATATTAAATAACCGAATTTATTAAAATGATTTAAATTAATAATTAACTTAAATAATTAAATATAAGGAGTATAATGTAAAAGTTGGACAAAATCGAGAAGAGCTTTGTATGTATTTGTAATCAAGAAGAGTATCTTATGATGACAAGCACCATTGTCCAAGTGGTTAAGTGGTTCAACTTTGGTGCGAGAGGTCACAAGTTTGAAACTTACGTAGCGTGATTCGAACACATATTGACAAGTGATTTATGATATGTTGTCACAGTGACATGTTGTATCTAGCCATTTAAAAAAAAGAGTATCTTATGACTAACTCATCTACTATGAAATTCTTTATTTAGTTTTCGATTTTAGACAACTGTACCTTTGTAGTTTACCATAGATTTCATATTATTATAGGAGGATCATGTTTTCAACTTTGATAATTGCAAAACAATATTATGTAACATGTAGTTGAGTTATGAGTTGAGTAAGTTTAATATGATGTTGAAAGTGAGAATATTTACATATTCTAATTTTTATCGTTGTAATATGCACATCCACATCATAATGCTGTAAAACATAAACTTATCCTTTAAACTAAATAACGAACATATATTGACAAGTGATTTGTGATATGTTGTCCCAGTGACATGTTGTATCTAAGTACCATTTTAAAAAAAAGTATCTTATGACTAACTAATCTACTGTGAAATTCTTTATTCAGTTTTTTATTTTAGACAATTGTACCTTTATAGTTAACCATAGATTTCATATTGTTGTAGGAGGATCATGTTTTAAACTTTGATAATTGCAAAATAAAATTATATAACATGAGTTGAGTTATGAGTTGAGTAAGTTTAATATCATGTTGAAAGTGAGAATATTTACATAATCTAATTTTTATCGGTGTAATCTGTGCGTCCACATCGTAATGATGTAAAACATAAACTTATCCTTTAAAGGTTGTTAAAAATGAAGATTATGTTGTGATGCATGATAAAGTTTTTGAGAAAAGCGAATTAGAAATTAAAAGAATTATTGTTAATTATGTATACATTTGTTGTTATATGATTTGAATATCTTTATATCCGAATGAAAAAACTAATTTTATCATTTTTTGTCACATACATGGATATCATACACACACAAACGTGTGTGCGTATGTATGTGTGTATAAGGCTTATTGGATGAATTAATGAATATTAATTAATTAAATTTATTTGAATAGTTCAAATTTAAGATTACACAATTAGTTATATATACGGACTTGAATGTAAAACAATAGATATATTAGTTGACTTAGTTTATCAGTTAGTTTAAAGTTTGAATTATGTACAATTTAGATCATGAGTTTTAATGTAAAATATTGGAAGAGGGCGTAGAAAAGATTTTTAAATGAGTGTACATTAAAAAAAAGCATTTTAATGTGAAATATCGTGAGATAGTAAAATAATTGTAAAATGATAAATTATATGATTTTAAAAGGGCATTGTTACTGACACTACACTTTTGAATATGAGTGGATCATTTTTTTTAATAAAATTGTTTTTACTGTGAGGGGTATTACTAAATATATCCCTCTCATAAAATTATATTGTAAGTTGACCAATTTACCACTTTTTTTTTACCGTAATTCCTATAATGCCCACTAATCTCTTTCTTCAATCTATAATTGAAAGCAATAACCAATGGAGCAATTAAATACAAATAAAATTCCTCTAAATGAGAAAGAACGAAGAGTAATTCTTACTGAAGAAAGTATATGTAATGTAGAATTTGTTCATCAAATCAATTAGGTTTTTCTAATTTCTAGGGTTTTATGCACATGGTTTAATGTGTTTGATGACATAGAACCATGATTAGCTTCAGATCAGATATTTTCATCACTTTATCTAGTTACTTTAGATCTGGAAGTGTAGAGCACGCGATTTTTTTAGTTCGAACCATGATTAGCCGAAACTGGCTGAGATGAAGGAAGTAGGACGAAAGGTAAAAAGTAAATTGGATTTTTAAAAAATGATGGGTTGAAATGTAATAATAAATATTTTTAATCAAGTTTGTGTACCTCTCATAATAGTTTTATTTTTAGTAGAGTGAAAATAAAAAAATGACCCTCTCATATCTAAAAGTGAAGTGTCGGTACAATACCATTTTAAAATAAAATTTTGGACTTGGAGGAAACTAAGAAGATTGGAGAAAACTAAGGAGAGCTTATGTAACGACCCGTGTAAATTCGATATTTAAAATGAATTAAATTAATAGGATTCTAATTTAAATTTAGAAAGGAATGAAAATCTTATTTATTTATATGAAAGAGAATGTTGAAATTTTATGTATCAAGGGTAATTAAAATGTACAAATTAAATTATATATTGTAATTGATAATAAATAGTGGAATTTGTTGCATTTGATATACAGTTTGAATAAGTAAATTAAGGCAAGTATTGAATTTAAAGGAATATGGGGTAAATTGATAAAACCAATAGAAATGTTGAATTTGTGAAATATTAATAAGAATATTAAATAGAATGGAATTCAATTAATATAACAATAGAAATGTGAAAATTAGGGAATAAATTCCAAGTTATGAATAAGTTGTTGAAATAATACATAATAAGTGCAATTTGAATGGAAATGTGAGTATAGATTTAAGCAATAATTGGGAATCATACCTATGAAATAATAACGAGAATACAAGGTAATAAATGCCAATTAAGGGTAATAATTAAATAAAAACTTAATGAAATCCTAATTTCATATAAAATAATTTAAAAGTCAGGTTTGGCTATAATTTGAACATAAGTAAATTGAATTTGTAGTATGAAAATATATGCCAAAATTGATTTTTGTAATAAAAGATTTGGTATGTGACAAAAAGTAACGGAAATGTTTATGGTAGGTTGCTTATTCATTTATTTAGATTGTTAGTTGGAATTGGAAATAAGTTGTAATAAATGTAAATAAATGATACATTTATGTGAAATGTAACCAATGAAAATTTTATTTATAATATAGCAAAGGGTGGATTTAAGAAGTGAAATTGTAGAATTTGAAGCAAATTAATAAGGGACATAGTAAAGATGGCAATCCAATCAAATACTTAGGAATCAAATTTATTGGAAGGTAGTCTAATTTATAAATAAATGGTAAGTAATTAGGGTTTAATTAATTCTATATTAATTTAAAACTGATTGTGGATTTAGTGTAGTAACGTTAAAGCTAACGTTTTGTTAGTATAGATTTAAGTATAGAAAGCAATATTTATTAAATAAATTTAAGTATTGCAAAATAAATGAAATTTAACGTTTAAATATTACGTTAATAGAGATTTAACTGAAATTCGAGAATATTAAAATAATAGTTTTGAACCCTACATTTGAATCCATCTACTTAAAATTTTTAGATGGAATAATCATTGACTATTTAAAATAATAGAAATTTTGGGAACTTAATTTATAATTTTGAATATAAATGAAATAGAAGATTTGACACTGCAACTGATAAATTTATCAACTCTAAATTGACATAAAGATTTGTTTAAAACAATTGTAAATGTTGAGAAATATAAAGGTGATAAAATTTACAAATTTTAGAATTGGAATTTAAAATTTGATTTATTCAACAAATTGTAAATTTATTTAATTAATATAAAAATAGCCATTATGGTCACGGACTCGGATTTCGACGAAACCAGTTTCATCGGATCCGTAACGGTGAATTATAATAGTGTTTCAAGTTTCGTAGCGATCAGACATGTCATTTGATCATACGGACTCGAAACGCCTTGAAATTTATGCAATTAAAATCAATTGAAATCAATTTGAAAAATATTGATTTTAGCATAACTTCTTCATACGATACAATTTGAACTCGAAACCTTTTCCATTGCGTTTAAAATATTTTAAAACACCTATTTTGATGTATGCGTTGACCCAATTTCGTTCCGGAGTCAGAACGGGCTTTTTGGGCCACTTTGTCGTTAACGCGTATATCCCACCTTATCCATCCATTCTAATTTCTGACCTACCTATATAAACCCAGTTATAAACCTAATTCCTCTCATTCTCATTTATCTGTACGCATTTCAACTATCTCTCCTCCTTAATGGCAGACAATAAAATTTCAGACCCAATTCCATTTCAAAATCAAAGTCAAAAATCCAAACTCCTCAGAAAAATTATATATCGAAGATTTCGATGTACGCATCTCAAAACTGAAATTCGTTTTCCGATTCGATGCATCGTTTGTCCAGAATTTCTAAATCAATTTTCGACCGTTCATCGCGCGTCGATGAACGTTGACGGATCGTCAAACCATTTCTGCGTATTGTAGAATGGAGATGGGGAGTACATCGGTGGTGTTTGTTCTGCGATTTGACGGTTAGATTGGGAGATTAATTCGACTAGGGTTTAACCAAATTGTGGCGGCTGCTATATAATTCGGCCGAGACGTGGAGTTCGACAGAGGAGGGGGAGTCACGGCCTTGAGATGGGGGTTCAGCGATTTGAGGAGCTCGGCCACGTGACGTGGCGGCGGCGGCCTCTAGGTTCGAATGCGATGTTGCCTGGTGTTTGTGGTTCGAATGCGTGTGCAAGGAGATGTATAGGAACGAAATGGGTGATGACGTGTTGTGAATTTGCTTGGTGACGTGAGGGTATGAAAGTGTTCCTTTTTTTTATTTTAAATTAATTGAATTCATTCACAATTTTCGCAATATCTCTCGCATACGAACTCCGTTTCATGCGCCGTTTCTTTTGTTAGGATCGTATTGAAATTTCGGACTTGATGACGCTTGTTTGGACAAAATCTGAGACCGTCAAATTTTTGGGTTTAAATCGGATTTAAATTCGATTTAAATTCAAAAGGTGAGTGTTTTAACCCACTCACAATTTATAAAATTTCCTATGTTTGTTAATTTAATTTTAGATATGAGTAGAAATTTATTTATGACTATTTGGTATGTTTTATTCCTTATTTCTGTTAAATCGAATTTATTTAATATAACTGTTCGTTAACTTTATTTTTGCATATAATTTGACAGTAAAATTGATTTATTTGCATATAACTGATAGTTAAGCAGTAAATAAATTTATTTGAATATAAACTGTTAATTAGTAACTGTCATTTATTTCCTGTTATATTGTATATGTTATATATTGAGGTTTGTTTAAATTGATGATGATTGAATTAAATTGGTTGATGATTGATTTTGGGTGAATGGATGATGTGTTCTATCTTATAAATCTGCAAGTTATCATGCATATTCATTTCATTCGGGATTGCGGTTTGAAATGATATACCACCGCATTTTTATTTTTAAATTGCGGATTGAAATGATAAACATCCGTATCACTTGACCATAGGGTAGAAAATTTTATACAGGCACCGCGGTAAATATATAAATTTATTTTCGAATGTTTAAATATGGTTTTGTAAAGCTATATATATATATATTTATAGGATATTGATTTGGTTATTTGTATATATATAGTAAATTTTCGGTTTTTAAGCTTTGTATAAATTTGATTTGAAGTATAAAATAAAGTTGATTTTCGAGATCAAATACGATTAGGAATTTATTTAAAAATAAAATTTCTGGAGTTTTAAATGACTTAAAAGAGAATAAGGTTGGAAGATGAATATTAAGTTAAATTGAAACTAAATGAAAGGTTAGAATTTTAAAGGATATGATTTTTGTAACTTGATTTTTGTGTAAGGTGATTTGAGTGAATACCAGGTTGATATAAATGAATATATCAAGTTTAATAAATTGAAAGATTATCCAATTATGTGAAGTTATAAGTTTTACTTAAAGTATATTGAATTCATTAAGTAAACACTTCAAGTCTAAATAATAAGTAATTGAATTTGATATATATGGGTTTGTCAAATGAGTTTGTTTTGAAATGGTGAAATATTTAAAGCTTTGAAACATAAGAATTAAAAATGGTATTTGGAAGTTTAAATCGATATTTGGAATTGATTTGTGAAATGTAAGGAAGCTATTTGTTTTATAAAGGAAATTTAATATTTAACCATTTGAGAGATGGAAATTTGTTTCAAAGTTATGATTTTCAAGGTAGTATAATTTGGAAATATTATATTCCAGAGTTTTGATTTCTAAATATTTTACTTTGAAACCACTATGATTTTTGGAAAGAATATATTAGAAAATAAAGATGATATCATATTGTTTTGGGTTTTAAAGGGAAATGATATCATATTTATATGGTTTTGAAATGGATATTATATTCTGGTTTTAAAAGTATAAATTATTTTAAAGAACCGCGGTGTTATAATAACGGTTGGTGGTTGAAGAGACCGGGATCGGAAGTTGTCATACTCTCTGCCAACTCCGAAAACCACTTTAACAACCGTGTACGCGGTGGAGATTCCAGAATGAAATAGGTTGGTGGAGGCGTTTCCTGCAAGGTAAATACGTGACCCGACTCCCGTGAGTTGGCATAAGGTGGCTAAAACAGGAGCAATTCTCGGGCCAATGAGGTCATTCCTCTGGTCGAACGCACTCCTTCGATACTATACTCTGACTTTGGATTGATTCGGTGGCCACTATTGATTTCTTTGATTTTGGGGGTGTTTGTTCGAGGTGGGCGGTAGCTGCGCGCTGCACGTTTCCACCAGCCCGGATAGCAATTGGTATATCTACCCTGGCATTGCCTAGTTGTGCCGTGTCATCTACCCTAGCGTACCTTGTACGAGTTTCTATTTGTGTCGTACCTATGGAGTATCCTCTGGTAGCCTCCCGATCAGGACGTATTACGGTACTGTATAGACTATTGGCATTATTTGTGTTAAGGGCTATATGGGTAACCCCTTAACGCTATTAAAAAGTAAGTTTATTTTACAATTAGACACTATTATAATAGCGCAATATACTACATAGTAAATAGTTTAACGGACCCTTAGGAGATGCAAATCCCGAGCATCTCTTGAGTTACTGCGCTCATATTTATTTCTGTTGATTTAACTTACATAAAATCTTTTAGTTCTGACTTGAGTGTTTTGTCTTTTCAATTCGCTCGGGTCAGTCCGAGCATTTCAGGATTTGGAGATTTAGCTCTGGAGGACGAAGATGAAGATTTGTATTACTGTTATCTATTTTATTCCACTATACCGTATTCCGCTGCATTGATATTATTGGTATGTGAACTCTGATATTTAATTGTATATAGAAGAATCAAATGTTTTGTAAACAGTTTTATAAACTGTATATTTTATTATTATATTTTATCCTTCCGCTGTGAGATTCTATTTTGTTTTATTTCTTCTCTGTTTTTCTTATTTATCCCATAACAATCCGCCCTTCCGTATGGTTTGGATCGACCTGGGTGTCGATTTGAAGTGTGCGAAAAGGCGGGATGTTACATCTGGTATCGGAGATTTGGTTTAGCGATATACCTTAGCTTTGTGGGGTTTGATTCTTTACTAATAGGGTAGTAATACCCTATGGGAGTCGCTGAGTGTATATATATGAGAGAGCGTATTTGTTAGTGATATAAAAAGATTTTAATATTGTGTTAATCTGTTCCTGTTGGGTGAATTCTCACCCATGAGCTTCCATCCTTCGTCGAACCAAAACCTCTCCATGTTCCTCCCTGCACTGCAAATCCAAGCTCCATGCCCCATTCGGTCAAGTTCATCCGGTCCAAGCTCCATGCCCCATTCGGTCAAGCTCATCCGGTCCAAGATCCATGCCGAACCAACACCTCCAAACCACCTCACTTCCGGTCCAATCTCCCCCATGCTCCACCGAACCGGTTGACCACCGGACCAACATCTCACGACCTCTCCATACCGAACCAACCTACCAAGCACCTTCAACCGAATGAAGCCTCGCCGAACCAAACTTCCCCACACCATGCCGAACCAACATCTTTCCACTTCCCTACCGAGCCGCCGAATCACCTACAACCAGACCACCTCACCTTCAACCATTTGCCGGACCAAACCCATGTCCAATAATGCCGGACCAACGTCCTACCGAACCAAAGCTTCGCCGAACCAGAACGCTGCAAGGCCAGATTGCTTCAGCCCGGACCCACCAGCAGCTATATACTCCCAGGACCTCTGCCCCCAACCTCACTCTATAAATAGAGGGATAGGGGTACAACAATGGCAGACAAGTTTGAGAGCTCACGCAAGGAAGGAACTTTCAAACTACTTTCATATACTGGTATACAAAGCATTGTACTTGTAATCTGAAAGAAAAAGGATAATAACATATAAAGTGGACGTAGGCACGTTCTGGCCGAACCACTATAAATCTGTGTGTCTTTTACGTTTTACCCCCTGCTTTTTACATATTTGCATAACTCATCCAAATCACTAAGAATCACATAAATCCAACTAAATCACACGACTTGGAGGTGTTTGCCCATTTTTTGTGCAAACATTTTTGGTGCTTTCACTGAGAGATCGAACTCAAGCTAGAAGCTACAACTTCTCCTACTCAACATTCTTCCTAACAGCCTTGTTCCTTGATCCAACAACATGACTTCCAGGCAGAGGAGAGATGTTAACAAAGGAAAGAACATCGCAACTAGCAGTCTTCCGGATCCAGTAGCCCCAGATCAAGAGAATCATCCAATTTCAACAGCAGTACCAGATGGAAATCAGGCAAATCCGACAGCCCCCGCCACAGAACAACCAATAACTAGGGCAGATCTAGACAGGGTTGTGGCTGAAGTAACTAACCGCTTCACATCCCAACAAGAAGCTTTGGTGGACCAACTCATGTCACGCTTAAGGGATGCTGAAGAATCCAACCGCAACACTGAATCATGGGATGAGTCTCAATCTGGAGGATCTCGGAGACAACAAAGGTCTTCCCTCTTCGAAGAAACTATCAACAGGAACAACAATCCTAGGAACCCCGCTGAACGGAGCCGAGCTAGAACCCAGCCCGAAGTTGACCACATGGAAATGCTCGAAACAGAACCCCACAGGGGAAGATCAAGGCAGGGGCCAACTGTAGCTGGTCCTAGCATGCATCCGAACAGCCAAAGACAACCACTGGATAACAACAGAAGTGATAGACTATACCATCCCTACAGGACATCTGGACGAGATCGATCCCGCAGGGAAGAACCAAGCCTATTTTTGTCAGCTCCAAATTCTGATGAAAGAATGGCACGATTATTCAGGGAATGCGTCCAACGGGACCAAAGAGATCGTGGGATAGGTACTAGGGTAACCAGCCCTTTCACCCGCGATATTGAGGTTGCCATCACCCCCCGAGAATGGAAAATGCCAACAATGGAACCTTACAAAGGAACCTCTGACCCCATCGTACACTTACAAAGATAGACACAGCATATGCTCATGAGCGGAGCAACGGAAGGAGTGTTATGTAAATGCTTTCCGCTATTCTTAGCAGACCTAGCCACCTCCTGGTTCTGCCACCTACCCCAAGGATCTATCAGCTCATGGGAGATGTTGAAAGAAAAGTTCATTAGCCAGTTCCGCATCCATGTGGAACAACCCAAGGGTGCCTATTCTCTATCTACTGTCAAACAGAAACCCGGAGAGACACTGCAGCAATACCTGACCCGGTTCAACGCCGCAGCAGCAGTAGTTCAAGATGCCGATGAGAGACTTGTTCTGATGGCCCTTTGTAGTGGTGTGCATCCGGATACCAAGTTTGCTAGAAGACTAACTAAAGAAAAACCAGCTACCTTGCCCGATTTCTTCCATGAAGCTAGGAAGTACATGAGACTCGAAGAGGCTGCCACTGAAAGACAGACAATACAACGAACTGAGGCAGCCCATGGCAGCACATCCACTGTTGCAAAAGACGTCCGAAGAGATAACTCTAAAGATAATCCTGGGGGCAGGAAAGGAGAAAAGCGCTTATATAGGCCAGGCCCAAGATTTGACTCTTACACCCCTTCGAATGATACAGTTGAAAACATTTTCCTGGACACCCAGGACGAACTTACATACAAGCGCCCCCCGTACAAGAAAGAGTCAGATTACGCAATCCAGTCCAGAAAATTATGTCGTTTCCACGAGTCTCATGGGCACGATACCAATGAATGCCGCCATCTCCGAGACTTAATTGAAGAACACATCAGAAGGAAGAGGCTAGAGCGCTATGTGAAAAGTCAAAACAAGACTCCAACTCCTGCCAATGAGAACCCAGGGCTACCACCCTCAGGGGTAAGAGGAGGAAATCGCAACACCAGCAGCTCTAGTCAGGAGAGGATAGTGGTTCATACCATATCAGGAGGACCACACATCGCCGACAGAAGTTGGGCAGAGATGGAAAGATATGGAAGGTCGCTTAAAAACAATGATGAATGCATCAATTCTGTTACAGAAGAACGCCACCCAAAACGGAGAGAGAATAATGACATCACGTTCAGTAGACGTGATCTAGAAGGAAGGCAATACCCTCACACGGATCCTATGGTCATCTCTGCCTGGTTCGGTCCAGCCAAAATTTTCCGAATTCTAATAGACACAGGAAGCTCGGTAAATATCCTATTCAAGCATGCTTTCGACAAAATGAAACTGTCAATGAAGGATGTATCTCCCTACAACAAACCACTACATGGTTTCACTGGAGATGCAAAGTTACCCCTCGGGCAACTGGATCTCTTTGTCGAAATAGGCAGTCATCCCCGCTCCGCCGTGCGAAAACAAACATTCGTATTAATTGAGAACCACTCGGCCTACAACGCCATCTTGGGAAGACCAGCCTTGTCTGACTTCCAAATTGTCCTAGCCCCGTGGTGCCTAAAGATGAAATTTCCAACAGACAATGGAATAGGGGAAGTAGAGGGAGATCAAGACGCTGCTCGAGATTGCTACGTAACTGAACTTCGCAATAACCGCAGAAGGGATAAAGGGAAAGATACAGAGGCTACTCTCTGCATAAAAAACTTGGAAGCATAGCCACTAAGGAAAGCCCCTCCTCTTCGATATACCAGTGATCCTTTCAATGAACTAAACCCCAGAAACAAAGAGGAGGAGGCCACCGCCGAGCCTGCAGAGGCTATGGAACTTGTACCTACAGACAGACACGACTCACAGCATATCTAAAGAAGACTAAGCTGCTACTCAATGAATTGGATCACCGTTTAATCAAACACACTACTCGAGGAGAGAATCAGGAGACCGGCAAATTGGCAAAGCAAGCTAGCAGGAGAGAAAACACCACCTCCGGAACAATGACCAACTCAAAGCAATTAGCCCCGAGTTTCGGGCAAGTGAATCTGATAGCTGCAATCGAAGAGGAAACTTGGATAACTCCTATCCGGAAACATCTGCAAGACGGCACACAGCCCGACAGGCATAGCAAAGCCAAGGAAATCTTGTCCAACATTCATCAAGGAAGCTGCGGAGATCAGACTGGGGGGCAGACTCTGGCAAAGAAGACGCTCCGATATGGATATTTCTGGCCCGCCTTAAACAAAGATGCATCAGACTTCGTCAAAGGATGTTGCAAATTATGGAGAATTGGCTTGATTGGCAAACTGCCAATAGTCCGAGGCGAAGCCAAATATGCAATAATGACAGCCAACTGTTTCACCAAATGGATGGAAGCGAAACCTCTAAATAAAATATCTTCGGCATAAATTATCAACTCCTTGCATAAATTATCAACTTCTTGATCAAAAATATTCTATACAGGTACGGAGTCCCACTCAAGATCATATCAGACAACGGACTCCGAAGAACCCCTCCTCATGTCTCTGGATCTAATTGAGGAGAGAAGAAATGATGCAACACTCAAAGCAGAAGCCCACAAGCAAAAAGTGGCAGCACAATACAACTCCAAAGTCAAGCACCGCAGCTTACAAGAGGGAGATCTTGTCCTCAAGCGGATCTTCCCGCGACACCAAATCATGGGGTGAGTCCCAATCTGGAGGATCTGGGAGACGACAAAGACCTTTCTTCTATAGCCATGGTAGTAGCCGAGCCCGGACTCAGCCCGAATTCCGACCCTAGGAAACACTTGGAACCGAACCCCACGGGGGAGGTGCCAGGCAGGGGTCGGATGTAGCTGAGCCTGTCATGCTACCTAACCATGAAAACACCAGTAGCCGAGCCCGGACTCAGCCCGAATTCCGACCCGAGGAAACACTTGGAACCGAACCCCACGGGGGAGGTACCATGCAGGGGTCGGATGTAGCTGAGCCTGTCATGCTACCTAACCATGAAAACACCAGTAGACGGACCCTGTGTAATTCATCAAGATCTTCACAACGGAGCTTATATTTTGTCAACAGTGGACGGAGTGGTGTTCCAAAGGGCTTGGAACATCCGACACCTCCGTCGATATTAACATGTACCGCCCATATGAAGCGTATTAACACGGTGGACGTAGGCATTATCGTGCCGAACCACTTTAAAAATCTTGTCTCTTGTTACCTTGTGCCTTCATATCTTGGCTACTTGTTGAGCTGTATCCTTTTCTGTTGAACAAAATCCTATGACATCTCCATCCAAGACGCATCACAGCGTGACTCCACTTGGACAAAACTTAACAGGTACGCCACGATCCTATGCCCTCGCCAATGAGACACTATGCTCTGGTATCCCTCTACCGCGAGTTAACTCATTGTTTGCCTCGGCCCTTAAAGCCGACTGTAATGAGCCGATTAAAGGTCATCATAATGGCCGACTATAGCCGATGGCAGCTCATTACAGCGATTCGGCTCGCCGGCAACTGTGAACCGATTATAAGCCCCAACATAAGGTGTGGCCAGCCAGGGGCAGTTCACGGTTTACGATCGGCACCCACGCTAGCCGGCCACAGTAAATCGAATAATACCCACGATTATGGGCCATAATGGTCCGGGTAGTTACTGTGCGCGATCGGCTCTGATGTGTCTTAAGTGCGGCTGTGGTAAAAAAGAAAACTCCCCGCAGAGGCGTAAGATGGGTGACAAATGTCTCCAAGACCCACAGCTAGGGAAAGTGACTACAAAACCCGATTGCCACGAACTTAAGCACATCGACGGCCTTCCGTGACTGGAAGTTTTACTTTTCCTATATTTCCATTTCATTTAGAACTTTTCTCCTATTCTCCGTAACGGTGCTTGAAAGTACAGGACATGAAATAGGGAATGCCCGCCAATGGAAATGGGAACTCACAACTGGATGGCATGATACTCACCTGCAATCTATATCCACTTACGCAAGGCGTTCAAAGCTACCGTCTGCGGTCGAAACATGAAGACACATCAATGTTTTGGACTAACATAAACAACGATAAAAGGAAATCAAAAGGTGACCGAATCCGGACAAGGAGCCAGCTACGTCCGCACCTCACTCTCATCCTATCAGCTCTCCGAATCTACCTAGCTGCAGGATCGGAACTCCCAGCACGTTGACCAAAGGTCCCACCTGTCCAATTCAGGAGAAGAATCCATTAATACTCGTCAACAATAAACGATCAAGTTATGAACACCTAAAAAGAAAAGAAGCGGAAGCAAGGCTTGAACCCAGAACACTCAAGATGAAATGCACATTCATTTCCAGCTTCAATCCCCTTTGCATTGACTACACATTTCACATCATATACAAAGTTACATGATCAGTCCTCCTGCGATCATGAATACCCAATTGCACTACTTAGATGATCATAATCTTTGGAACGATATTGATGGTCTGCCCAGTGGATTTGATGACGCTCAACCAAATTTCAGTAAATGATCATTTAGTGGTTTGAACAATGAAGTACCAGATGATCAATGCCGTTCCTCTAAACCATCCTTCAGATCCTCGTTTAGCTTCTCTGACCCTTCCTGAAGAGTTCAATGTCATCTTCAACGACTTGAGTTATGAAAAGCTAAGAAGGGCAAACTCAACAGCATCCGCTCCTTGGTCCTCATCCTCCGACTGCACGCCAACCTCCTCAGCAGCAAGCAGCCGCATGCCCTCCTTCACCGCCACTTTCTCCTCCTCGGTAAACTGGGCCATATCCATCCACTAGTAGTCTCGGGATGGGTCTTGGTCGTCCCGGTCCTGGCTGGGCTGGGGGCACGACAGGGGACTCTCTTCTGTCCTTAAATGTCCTCTTATCTAATCGGGTTTCCACTCTTTGAGACATTCATCTGCATACATGGAAGCAAAAGACATGTTGTTAGAACAAGAAGTACAGAAACGTAAGCAAGCAAGCGTATATAAGTCCAGAGTTCCACTCAATATTCAAGTATAAAATCCCATTCCACATACTCAACCAAAAGCTCATTCGACGGCAAAAAGCATACCTGATTCGGCACAATGCATGTTCGGCACAAGGCGAGCACATGACAACCGGACCAACAGATCCGGCATTCAAAACCGAATGAAGCTATCCAAACCACAAGAAAACAAAGCGCGACATATGCTGGCATATGCCCCGCTTTGGGGGGCAAATGTTGGGCGAATTCTCACCCATGGGCTTCCATCCTTCGTCGAACCAAAACCTCTCCATGTTCCTCCCTGCACTGCAAATCCAAGCTCCATGCACCATTCGGTCAAGTTCATCCGGTCCAAGCTCCATGCCCCATTCGGTCAAGCTCATCCGGTCCAAGATCCATGCCGAACCAACACCTCCAAACCACCTCACTTCCGGTCCAATCTCCCCCATGCTCCACCGAACCGGTTGACCACCGGACCAACATCTCACGACCTCTCCATACCGAACCAACCTACCAAGCACCTTCAACCGAATGAGCCTCGCCGAACCAAACTTCCCCCACACCATGCTGAACCAACATCTTTCCACTTCCCTACCGAGCTGCCGAATCACCTACAACCGGACCACCTCACCTTCAACCATTTGCCGGACCAAACCCATGTCCAATAATGCCGGACCAACGTCCTACCGAACCAAAGCTTCGCCGAACCAGAACGCTGCAAGGCCAGATTGCTTCAGCCCGGACCCACCAGCAGCTATATACTCCCAGGACCTCTGCCCCCAGCCTCACTCTATAAATAGAGGGGTAGGGGTACAACAATGGCAGACAAGTTTGAGAGCTCAAACAAGGAAGAAACTTTCAAACTACTTTCATATACTGGTATACAAAGCATTGTACTTGTAATCTGAAAGAAAAAGGATAATAACATATAAAGTGGACGTAGGCACGTTCTGGCCGAACCACTATAAATCTGTGTGTCTTTTACGTTTTACCCCCTACTTTTTACATATTTGCATAACTCATCCAAATCACTAAGAATCACATAAATCCAACTAAATCACACGACTTGGAGGTGTTCGCCCATTTTTTGTGCAAACAGTTCCGTTTTGTATTTATAAATTCTAGTTGGTGCATGGGACGCTGTGACATCAATAGCGATTTCTAAACACTTAATAGGACAGACCGACATAATATTTGATTTTAATATAGGTGAATGAAATAACTTTGCCTATTATATTTTCTATATATAAAAATATTTTATAATGACATATATTTGGTTGCTATAGATTGGGTGTTAGGTAATGAAAATATAAATAATAGTTGAAACTAAGTTGAAAGTAAAATAAATGAAATCTGGAAATTTAAGGCTTAAGTTCCGGGGTTTTGAAATTTCTTTCGAAATTTTTTTGGAATATAATAATATTGTGTATAAGTATTTTCTGATATAAATATTTTAATATAATTCGGACGAATTGTTTTAAAGAAGATTTTTGGAGAAAATAAGTTTTGTACTTTCCTCTTTGTCGCTGGAAAATAATTTCGGTGATGGCGGCCGCATCATCGATTTTCATTTTCGAGTTTCGAAGGGAAAGGCCACTGTAGTAGTTTTACTGCAGATTCATTTTGAAAAATATACGAATTTTAATTGTTTTAAATATAATTAGAGATATATAAGTTGTAAGAATATATTTATCTATTATTTTAAAATAATTTGAAATTTAACCCGGTATTTAATTCTTAAATTTCCATTAATTAAATTGTTTCAATTATTGTAGTGAATTGAAACATAGGAAATTAATAAATTAAAACCTCTAAAGGAAATAAGAGATTTAATGATAGGTTATAAATGGTATTAAATGAAATTGGAAATTTGTAACCTATGAAATAAAGATTATTATTATTGAACTTTAATTTAATTTAAGAAAATAAAACAAACTTGTATAACTTTCAATTATACTCTTAAATAACATATATAACTTACCAAATATTAAAAGTTGAAATGTATAATAGGAAATGTAATGAAAATTGTACAAGTAAAGTTAGGTAATGAAGTATTCAATGAAATTGTTGTTAAATGAGAGTTTAATGTTATAAACTTAAGTTATAATTGAAATTTTACCAAGTAAATATAATTAAAGGTAAGTATGGTAAATAAACGATTATAAACTTAAGTAATTAAAGTGAAAATAAATGAATGTAATATAATAAAGAGAAATTGTAAATTTAAGAAATAGGGTAGAGTTATTTCTGAATATAATTGAAAGAAATAAAATGGAAATAAAAATTTAATGAAATAAATGAAAATAAAAGATAAACTGTTATATGAATGAAAAGAATCAAACAACTAATGTATGAAATAAAATTTATAATAAGTTAATTTGATTTGTTGATTGAAATTGTTGTTTGTCGTGGTTGTGGTTGTTGGGCAAGAAAACTTTAATTTTGTTGGGGTGGATGAATAGTCCATTTTGTTTAATCTAAGACTGTTGAGTAAATGATGAACTTGATGGTTTATTGTTCATTCCGTACAAATTTAAAGGTTTTGGACCCGAACAACTATTTGTTTGGTTGATTGAATGGTTGTTTTGTATTTGTTGTGTATGCTGTTGTTAAAATTGATGGTCGTTGTATTGATTTGTTGTTAGGGATTGAAACCACTTAATTATTTCACTTTATATAAATTGTTAACCCTTTAGATTTTATAAGTGAAATGCAGGTTATGGAAGCAATTGCTACTGCTTTTGGTTCCATAAATTTAGCGTAAATTGTCCGACAAATAGGTACGTTTCGAATTACGGTTTATAGCGCTATTTTATATATTATCCCGTGTAGGGATATATATTATTTTGGAAAGTATTTTGTGTATATTGTTATATTTATATTATATTTTCTTCCGAGCCTCTCCGTACAAAGGAGACTTTGCCAAATTTTTCCATAAATTTTGGACTTAGAAAATTTGAAAATGTTTACAAACTTTAACAATTTATGTATAAAGTATTTATATGGGTATATTTAGTTAAAGTAATAAATTTTGAAAATTATTGTTTATAAGTTAAATATTTTGAATAAGATGTATTGTTATTTAATTCTTCTTTTCTCTTCTTTCCTTTTCGAGGACGAAAAGTTTTGAGTGGGGAAGAGTGTAACGACCCGTGTAAATTCGATATTTAAAATGAATAATAGGATTCTAATTTAAATTTAGAAAGGAATGAAAATCTTATTTATTTATATGAAAGAGAATGTTGAAATTTGATGTATCAAGGGTAATTAAAATGTAAAAATTAAATTATATATTGTAATTGATAATAAATAGTGGAATTTGTTGCATTTGATATAAAGTTTGAATAAGTAAATTAAGGCAAGTATTGAATTTAAAGGAATATGGGGTCAATTGATAAAACCAATAGAAATGTTGAATTTGTGAAATATTAATAAGAATATTAAATAGAATGGAATTCAATTAATATAACAATAGAAATGTGAAAATTAGGGAATAGATTCCAAGTTATGAATAAGTTGTTGAAATAATACATAGTAAGTGCAATTTGAATGGAAATGTGAGTATAGATTTAAGCAATAATTGGGAATCATACCTATGAAATAATAACGAGAATACAAGGTAATAAATGCCAATTAAGGGTAATAATTAAATAAAAACTTAATGAAATCCTAATTTCATATAAAATAATTTAAAAGTCAGGTTTGGCTATAATTTGAACATAAGTAAATTGAATTTGTAGTATGAAAATATATGCCAAAATTGATTTTTGTAATAAAAGATTTGGTATGTGACAAAAAGTAACGAAAATGTTTATGGTAGGTTGCTTATTCATTTATTTAGATTGTTAGTTGGAATTGGAAATAAGTTGTAATAAATGTAAATAAATGATACATTTATGTGAAATGTAACCAATGAAAATTTTATTTATAATATAGCAAAGGGTGGATTTAAGAAGTGAAATTGTAGAATTTGAAGCAAATTAATAAGGGACATAGTAAAGATGGCAATCCAATCAAATACTTAGGAATCAAATTTATTGGAAGGTAGTCTAATTTATAAATAAATGGTAAGTAATTAGGGTTTAATTAATTCTATATTAATTTAAAACTGATTGTGGATTTAGTGTAGTAACGTTAAAGCTAACGTTTTGTTAGTATAGATTTAAGTATAGAAAGCAATATTTATTAAATAAATTTAAGTATTGCAAAATAAATGAAATTTAACGTTTAAATATTACGTTAATAGAGATTTAACTGAAATTCGAGAATATTAAAATAATAGTTTTGAACCCAACATTTGAATCCATCTACTTAAAATTTTTAGATGGAATAATCATTGACTATTTAAAATAATAGAAATTTTGGGAACTTAATTTATAATTTTGAATATAAATGAAATAGAAGATTTGACACTGCAATTGATAAATTTATCAACTCTAAATTGACATTAAGATTTGTTTAAAACAATTGTAAATGTTGAGAAATATAAAGGTGATAAAATTTACAAATTTTAGAATTGGAATTTAAAATTTGATTTATTCAACAAATTGTAAATTTATTTAACTAATATAAAAATAGCCATTTTGGTCACGGACTCGGATTTCGACGAAACCAGTTTCATCGGATCCGTAACGGTGAATTATAATAGTGTTTCAAGTTTCGTAGCGATCGGACATGTCATTTGATCGTACGGACTCAAAACGCCTTGAAATTTATGCAATTAAAATCAATTGAAATCAATTTGAAAAATATTGATTTTAGCATAACTTCTTCATACGATGCAATTTGAACTCGAAACCTTTTCCATTGCGTTTAAAATATTTTAAAACACCTATTTTGATATATGCGTTGACCCAATTTCGTTCCGGAGTCAGAATGGGCTTTTTGGGCCACTTTGTCGTTAACGCGTATATCCCACCTTATCCATCTATTCTAATTTCTGACCTACCTATATAAACCCAGTTATAAACCTAATTCCTCTCATTCTCATTTGTCTGTACGCAATTCAGCTATCTCTCCTCCTTAATGGTAGACAATAAAATTTCAGATCCAGTTCCATTTCAAAATCAAAGTCAAAAATCCAAACTCCTCAGAAAAATTCAGAAAAATTATATATCGAAGTTTTCGATGTACGCATCTTAAAAAGTGAAATTCGTTTTCCGATTCGATGCATCGTTTGTCCAGAATTTCTAAATCAATTTTTGACCGTTCCTCGCGCGTCGATGAACGTTGACGGATCGCCAAACCATTTCTGCTATTGTAGAATGGACGATGGGGAGTACATCGGTGGTGTTTGTTCTGCGATTTGACGGTTAGATTGGGAGATTAATTCGACTAGGGTTTAACCAAATTGTGGCGGCTGTTGTATAATTCGGCCGAGACGTGGAGTTCGACAGAGGAGGGGGAGTCACGGCCTTGAGATGGGGGTTCGGCGATTTGAGGAGCTCGGCCAGGTGACGTGGCGGCGGCGGCCTCTAGGTTCGAATGCGATGTTGCCTGGTGTTTGTGGTTCGAATGCGTGTGCAAGGAGATGTATAGGAACGAAATGGGTGATGACGTGTTGTGAATTTGCTTGGTGACGTGAGGGTATGAAAGTGTTCCTTTTTTTATTTTAAATTAATTGAATTCATTCATAATTTTCGCAATATCTCTCGCATACGAACTCTGTTTCATGCGCCGTTTCTTTTGTTAGGATCGTATTGAAATTTCGGACTTGATGACGCTAGTTTGGACAAAATCTGAGACCGTCAAATTTTTGGGTTTAAATCGGATTTAAATTCGATTTAAATTCAAAAGGTGAGTGTTTTAACCCACTCACAATTTATAAAATTTCCTATGTTTGTTAATTTAATTTTAGATACGAGTAGAAATTTATTTATGACTGTTTGGTATGTTTTATTCCTTTTTTCTGTTAAATCGCATTTATTTAATATAAATGTTCGTTAACTTTATTTTTGCATATAATTTGACAGTAAAATTGATTTATTTGCATATAACTGATAGTTAAGCAGTAAATAAATTTATTTGAATATAAACTGTTAATTAATAACTGTCATTTATTTCCTGTTATATTGTATATGTTATATATTGAGGTTTGTTTAAATTGATGATGATTGAATTAAATTGGTTGATGATTGATTTTGGGTGAATGGATGATGTGTTCTATCTTATAAATCTGCAAGTTATCATGCATATTCATTTCATTCGGGATTGCGGTTTGAAATGATATACCGCCGCATTTTTATTTTTAAATTGCGGATTGAAATGATAAACATCCGTATCACTTGACCATAGGGTAGAAAATTTTATACAGGCACCGCGGTAAATATATAAATTTATTTTCGAATGTTTAAATATGGTTTTGTAAAGCTATATATATATGTTTATGGGATATTGATTTGGTTATTTATATATATATGGTAAATTTTCGGTTTTTAAGCTTTGTATAAATTTGATTTGAAGTATAAAATAAAGTTGATTTTCAAGATCAAATACGATTAGGAATTTATTTAAAAATAAAATTTCTGGAGTTTTAAATGACTTAAAAGAGAATAAGGTTGGAAGATGAATATTAAGTTAAATTCAAACTAAATGAAAGGTTAGAATTTTAAAGGGTATGATTTTTGTAACTTGATTTTTGTGTAAGGTGATTTGAGTGAATACCAGGTTGATATAAATGAATATATCAAGTTTAATAAATTGAAAGATTATCCAATTATGTGAAGTTATAAGTTTTACTTAAAGTATATTGAATTCATTAAGTAAACACTTCAAGTCTAAATAATAAGTAATTGAATTTGATATATATGGGTTTGTCAAATGAGTTTGTTTTGAAATGGTGAAATATTTAAAGCTTTGAAACATAAGAATTAAAAATGGTATTTGGAAGTTTAAATCGGTATTTGGAATTGATTTGTGAAATGTAAGGAAGCTATTTGTTTTATAAAGGAAATTTAATATTTAACCATTTGAGAGATGGAAATTTGTTTCAAAGTTATGATTTTCAAGGTAGTATAATTTGGAAATATTATATTCCAGAGTTTTGATTTCTAAATATTTTACTTTGAAACCACTATGATTTTTGGAAAGAATATATTAGAAAATAAAGATGATATCATATTGTTTTGGGTTTTAAAGGGAAATGATATCATATTTATATGGTTTTGAAATGGATATTATATTCTGGTTTTAAAAGTATAAATTATTTTAAAGAACCGCGGTGTTATAATAACGGTTGGTGGTTGAAGAGACCGGGATCGGAAGTTGTCATACTCTCTGCCAACTCCGAAAACCACTTTAACAACCGTGTACGCGGTGGAGATTCCAGAATGAAATAGGTTGGTGGAGGCGTTTCCTGCAAGGTAAATACGTGACCCGACTCCCGTGAGTTGGCATAAGGTGGCTAAAACAGGAGCAATTCTCGGGCCAATGAGGTCATTTCTCTGATCGAACGCACTCCTTCGATACTATACTCTGACTTTGGATTGATTCGGTGGCCACTATTGATTTCTTTGATTTTGGGGGTGTTTGTTCGAGGTGGGCGGTAGCTGCGCGCTGCGCGTTTCCACCAGCCCGGATAGCAATTGGTATATCTACCCTGGCATTGCCTAGTTGTGCCGTGTCACCTACCCTAGCGTGCCTTGTACAAGTTTCTATTTGTGTCGTACCTATGGAGTATCCTCTGGTAGCCTCCCGATCAGGAGGTATTACGGTACTGTATAGACTATTGGCATTATTTGTGTTAAGGGCTATATGGGTAACCCCTTAACGCTATTAAAAAGTAAGTTTATTTTACAATTAGACACTATTATAATAGCGCAATATACTACATAGTAAATAGTTTAACGGACCCTTAGGAGATGCAAATCCCGAGCATCTCTTGAGTTACGGCGCTCATATTTATTTCTGTTGATTTAACTTACATAAGATCTTTTAGTTCTGACTTGAGTGTTTTGTCTTTTCAATTCGCTCGGGTCAGTCCGAGCGTTTCAGGATTTGGAGATTTAGCTCTGGAGGACGAAGATGAAGATTTGTATTACTGTTATCTATTTTATTCCACTACACCGTATTCCGCTGCATTGATATTATTGGTATGTGAACTCTGATATTTAATTGTATATAGAAGAATCAAATGTTTTGTAAGCAGTTTTATAAACTGTATATTTTATTATTATATTTTATCCTTCCGCTGTGAGATTCTATTTTGCTTTATTTCTTCTCTGTTTTTCTTATTTACCCCATAACAATCCGCCCTTCCGTATGGTTTGGATCGACCTGGGTGTCAATTTGAAGTGTGCGAAAAGGCGGGATGTTACATCTTAGGTGTATGGCTTTGTAAGGCTGAGTGAAATTTATTAAATAATAGTTACAATGTTTTTACCGGTTCTCCGTTCTATCGTTAGAATTTAATACTAATTTTTACAATTATGTACAGATTTCTTCCATTTTTTATGTCATTTTACATTTAAGATCATATATATATTGAATTTAGTTAGGTGATCTTAAATTTAAGTGTAACAACCTGATATTTCCAACCATCCGCATCCGCACATGTCGGACTTGAATTGCTTAAAATACCGCATTATAATAAAATTTGGAGCAAATGAAATCATCACAGAGTATCACAGATACAGAAATATCAGAATAACTCGCAACAGAAATAAAATACCATAGTAGTTCATAAAGCTACTATAACAAACTCTCAAAACAAACACATAATATCAGTATTAAAACAAATACAATAGAAATTCCAAATACATAGAAGTCTACTAGTATAAGCTGAAATAGAACAACTGAACTAAAATAAACAGATAATCTAGATAGGCAAATATCCAGCGATTCCTAGCTCTAGAAAGAAAAATCCAAAGCTAAGCTGTGAATACTCAGGCTGGCCCGAGCATAAAGCAAACACAAAACACTCGAGTCAGGACATATATACTTATATAATGTAAACGAACTCAATTGAACTGTAATAAAGTACAAGTAACTTAAAGGATGCTTGGGATCGCTCATCCTCTAAGGATCCGTTAAACTATTTACTATGTAATAATATTACGCTATTATAATAATGTCTATAGTAATATCTTTAAAATAGCGTTAAGGAGTGACCCAATATTCCCCTTAACACGTAATAGTCCCAGTAGTCCATCCAATATCAGCATATCTCCAGATCGGGAGACTATCCTAAATACTCCATGGGCTACGGGAGAAAAACAAACTCGTATTAAGGCTCGATATGGTAGGTCAGGGTAGATATACCAATTACGCTTCCGGGCTGGTGGTAACGCATAGCAGCCACTACCGCCCACCTCGGAACACACTTCCAATCAAAATCGGAGGATGTACATCAAATCAATCACAAGTAAGAGTATAGCATCGAAGGAATGTGTCCGATTGGAGGAGCTACCTCACTTGGCCCGTCAATCGCTCATGTTTTAGCCACCTTAAGCCAACTCATGGGAGTCGGGTCCATGTTCATACCTCAATAGGATCATCGCCACCATCCTACTTCGTTTTGGAATCTCTACCGCATGCACAGTTGTTAAAATGGTTTTCGATATCGACAGAGAGTATGTCCATATCCGATCCCGGTCTCTTTAATAAACAATCACTATTATAGCCCGTGGTTATAATTTAAAAATCCTTGTTTATACTTCAAAATAAAGTATCATTTTCAAATTCAAAAATCTTTATCAAAATAAAGATCAAATCATTTCCAAACCAATTCAGTATTAAAATATCACATCTTTTAAAAACTTCATTTTCAAATCATTATTTGAATTCAAATCCAAATATTCAAATTTAAGTACCCTTTTAATTCAAAGATATCATTCATTTATTATCATTTCAAATCACCTTTCAAATAGTTTATATTTAATCAAAACAATTCATTTAAACCATTTAAAGTGAAGTTATTATATTTACAAATCAAGTATTCAATTCCCAAAATTTTAGACAATTTTGAGCTCATTTATTTAGTTAAAACCCTTAAACATTGAAAATTACAGCCTTTCACAGCATTTAGAAAAATTGCTGTAAGTTATAATTGAAATACAGTTAAATTCAGCAAAGACAGCATACAAACAAACTGCTGTAATAGTTTAGTTCATTTAAAAAATAGTTCATTTCAGCCTACCGCGGTACTTATCAAGTGCTACTGCAGCCCTTTATTTTGTTTCAGATTTTAATTACCTTTCTGCTACCACAGCACTTACCAAGTGCTATAATATCACTCAGTTAAAAATTTAGCCATAGTTCATTTGTATCAACCACAGCACTTACAAAGTGCTGTAATAGCATTTACTTTAGATTTTAGGTTAACTTCAGAAACGATAGCATTCCTGAAGTGCTGTTATTTAATTTACAGATTTTCAATATAATTCTAGCAACAAATAAACTTTGATTTAACCCTTTAAACATTATAAAAATCATATTTTAAGATTCAAAAATGTCCATTAAAATACCTTTAACTTATGATTTTTATAAAGTAGATTTCCTATAAATAAAATCAAATTTTCAATAATTCATTTAATAATGTAACGACAAGGGTTTTCGACTCACGAAAGTCGACATTAATACGTCCACTGTATCAACTACCGAATAATCGAATGCCGAAAAACCGTATCATTAGGGTTAAAGAAGAGGTGGAAGATAGAAGAAGAAAGAAAGAAAAAGCAACAGAAACAATATCCGAATCTCACAATCGCAGCGGAACAACATATAATAGATAAATGAATATCTTTAAAACAAAGAACTATATCAGTTATTACATCACATTACATTACATTATTAGAGTGTACAACAACAAACAGCGGAAAAGAAATACTATATACTAATTGATACGCCATGCCATCCAGCTTGCCTCCAGATCTTTACAGCAACTCCTAAATTCCAGAATAACCTGATAACCTAACTCTTGACTGCCCGTGTGGATGGGCACCCAGAGTTTAGGAAGGAAACAATAAACTCCAGGTCAGTCATGGGACTGGTGCGAGAACTTAAAACAGTTTATCTTTAAAATAACAAAGAAATATTTTAAAATAGATCCGCAATGCTTTTAGAAAACGTAACTACCATAAGGCCTCCCGCCACACACACAATGCAAACGCAGAATTGGAGGAGATTTCTCCTTATGACAGTCAAAGATGCTTGATACGCAAATTTCTTTGATATTATTACTATAAGTGCAAAGTGTAGGAAAACATTTCGAAAGTATAATATAAATCTTAGCCAGCATATGTACCATTATAGTATGCCTACTATAGCTACCATATTAAATGGCAGGTTCTATAACTAAAACCGTACAAGGCTCGTATTGTTTCTTTGGATTTCCAACAAATGGTCGGGCAAAAGAACTTCCTAAGTAAAATTGAACGCCTCTGGAATGACGTCCCCGGATCCTAACCGGATCTCTGCTACACAAGGCCGGGTTACCCCTAACTGGGTAACAACTGACATGAGCATGCCATCCCCCGGTCGTTTGCGACCTTTATTCCGAGGATCCTCTCAACCAACAACCACAAATCAATAAATATGCAGCAACCATGAAGTAAGTATCTGGGCTCCATACCATGATACCACTTATAATCTAGAAGGAAATGACATGCCCTCAGAGGGCGCTATCCTCAAATAACCTTGCTGCCACGATTCCTGTTTCGACCATAACCGGGTTGTGAGGTTCATCGAAGTCTCATCCACAAAGCTACGCTTTTCACAAAGCCATGCTTCGGTCAATAAAAGATCAGCAGCACTCAGCATGTCACACTACCAAATTGAGAGTATATCACTAATAACCTTCAACTACATAACCTCTGAGCTCGTATGTCTCAGAGAAGGGTGTTAAGCTAGGAGAATAAATTCTTCGTCACCAACAGATATGTATTTGAAAGAAATTAGCTTTACATCTCAATTTGTAATGTCAGACATACAATCCATACAAGTCTGTTCTAGGTTCGAACAGAACCAAAGGCACTTCCAAAGAAGTCCTTGCAATCCGGGTATTCACAATCCCGATCAAACTTCCCATCACAAAGGAAATCTCCATACCGTAGCTATCGGTGCAGAGACAATCGATAGGCCATCTTATCGTTTTCACAAATACCCGGTCTTCAACACCGGTCTTCAAATGCTATCCATAATGACATATCATTATTCGGAATGGGTTATATGACACAAAGGTCCTCCCCCGGCTAAACCGAATAACGAGCGCTTATTTTACAAATAAGTGTAACATTCAAATTCAAGCAAACCACAACAAATACCTATTTAAAGGTCAATATTGATAGTCGGTTATTTAACTATCAATGGATATGTACAACATCACAAGATTCCAAATAATTTCCCCAAATTATTTATTTAAAAAAAAATATCTTTACAAGATATATTTTTAACACTTCAACTATTTGAAAACAAATTTCAATCATTTTCCACTTTACAACTTTTGAAAAAAAAATTCAAATCATTTCCCTACACGGGATATATTCACAAATATTTATTCATTCTCATTTCAAAGTGGTTCATTTAAATCAATCAAATAAATCCTTACCGATTTATTTTAAACTCACGTTCCCAATCCATAAATTTATTCCCACACTTCAAAAATAAATCAATGTTTATTTTTAAACAAATTTCCCTTTCCTTTATAAATTCCATGATGAATTAAATCTCCAAATATCCACTGATATACGATTTTCAAATCGATTCCAAATATGCACTTTCAATTTATCTTTAAAATATATAATCTCCAAACATTCTCTTCATATTGGAAAACATTTCCATACTTATTTAATAATAAGTAATTCACAAATCTATTTATTTTCAACATTTGGAAAATATTCAATATACTTAAATCACAATTAAGTATATATTTTATTCTTTAAGGAAAACATTCTCTTAAACATCTTTATTTGGGTCAAAACGAACATTGCGTAAAACATCGTTACGACAACCTAAAATCACTAGTATAGGGATTCGAAATTAAGATATGTATATAAATCCCAATACTACATAAAACATTTTCTTTCGAAAATCATTTACTATAACAACAGTGTTATAGTCCACCATTTCCTTCTATTTCTCGAAAACGTCTATTCCAACAATAAATGATGAAATCTATGGTTTCGATCCTTAACGCATTTAAAATAATTTCAAATCATTTTAATTCTATTTAAAAGATCACTTCTTAAAACATTTCTTTAATATATTACTCACCGTCCAAAATCGTGAATATACTTCTTTAACCAAATTCAACCTTTCTACACATTTAATTTTAAAGGATTATCCACCGTCCAAAATCGTGAATATATCTCCTTTAATAAGCCATAAAAATTAACCTATCAAAATAAGTAAATTTCGGATTTATAAAACAATGTTTATAAATTCACATATATATATTTTATAAAAACTTCAACTTATAAAATCCCTTAATTAACAAATTCTATTTAAATCTCATTTAAATGCCAAAATATAATTTATAAGTTAATTACTTATAAATCTTTTATTTTACAAAATCTATTCATTTTATAATTTCATAATTTATAAATTTATAAATTTCATTAACTTATGAAATCCATTTATACTTTATTTTAACACTTATAAAAACTCGTTTTATAATTCCAATATTTCAATTTATAAATATCAATTTTATAAATCTTTTATATAAATCGTTTATAATAATTCAAAAATCCCAATTTAAACCATTTTACATAATCAACTACTTATTTCAAAAATCACATTTCGGTTATATTTCACAAAAATCATAATTTTTATAACATAAAAATTATAACGTTTATTTATTTAAAATGAATCAATTCCAAAATTCAATAAAATGTATACTTTCAAAAATCACTTGAAAATCCTTTTAAATTCGAAATTGTTACTTTAACATTTTAAAACTCCAAAAATAGGCCCAATGCTGCAACAACACTAAATATAACAATCACGGCATCCAAAACATCATATATCATATGATAACATAATATATCAAAATATCTGTAAATAAATCAATACTGTTGAAGAATCCAGTTGGATCCCTCCAACCTGTTTCCATGCATCCACAGATGTTAGCACAATACCAACCCCGTTTCAAGACGGAATATCGCGGTACATGGGATTCATAAAATATTATCCGCTATTATGCGGCGCAATAGGGTCTCATCCCCTATATAATGCGGAAAAATCAACCCCAAGTACATATATAATACCAATTCCACATCAAGGTGAAATATCGCGGTATATGTGTTTAATAAATAACCTCCGCTTAATATACGGCGTATAGGGTCTATTTCAATACAACAGATGATAATTTATCATTCAAACAAATAATCAAGCAATTTTAAATCTAACTATTTAAAATTTAAATCGAAACAATTTCGATTGAGTGAAAAGTTCTCACATTGCTTTCAATAACGGTTCCTGCTTTTTATTTCGAATAAAATTAAACACGCGTTTAATTTTACCCAAAATTTACACTAGCTCCAATAAACTCCAATCTAGCTCCATCGCGTAGTGTTCGCGAATACGATTCCAACGCAAGTTGTTTCGTAAATTTTTGACCTCGTATGAAAGAGTTATTGCATTTTAAAGTTTACACGAATTTAAATATAATTAATATTTAAAATTTCTTTTATATATTCCAAACCCTTATTAAATCTGGCCGTAGATTTCAAGTGCATAGATCGTGGCCGCAGGTTCCTTCTTCTCCCTCCATCAGTAAAATGCGACCGAAACTTGAACCCAAGCCGCCATAAATTCGTGAATTTTCGAGCCAGATACCCTCGACTTCACGTCGATCGAACAACACCGTCATGAAGGCAACACCCTTGCGCGTCGTCGCCTTGAAAATCACCAAGCTCGGTCGCCCCTTTAGCTCGAAAATCGTGCACGAACGCACGTGTTTGAACCCAAATCGCCATCGATTTACTTCGTTTAAAATGATCATAGCCGTATGGATTTAAAGATATCATCGAGCTCTACGAGTTTCTTTTAGGAATCAAAGGCTAAAAGTGTTTGGATCGAGAGAGATCAAGAGGAGAAGATAAGAAATTTTCGGCCATTAAACGTTTAAGTGGCGGCTGAAGAACCCTAGCTCGGGCTTTCTTGCAAACGTGAAAATCTAGGTCATTTTATAGAAAATTTTCCAAACACTATTCATCCCGAAATTTCCCGAACTCCAAACGAAGCGTGCCGCCTGGCGTTCATAATGTTTTACCCCCATTCCGAACGCAATGGAATATATATCGAGAGCCAATTCGATCGTATTTAAAAGATAAGTTTTTGAATCGACTATTTAAATTCAAAATTCACTCGAATCGATTTCTACGCGTTTTAGCTTGCCACGGACAAACTGTAAATCCGATTGACACGAAATTTGAAACCAAACAATAATATAATATTACGGATCCGATGAAACTAGTTTCGTCAAAATCCGAGACTGTTTGAAAAATGACTATTTTAACTCGTCAATTAAATATTAAAAATATTCAATTTTCACAAATTAACTTTAAATTCGATTTTAAAAGTTCTACAACATCATTCTAACTCCAATATGATTTAACACAACTTTAAAAATCAATTTTAATCACATTAAACCCAATTTCCAATTATTTCTGTAATTTCAAATATTAAATTATCGATTTAATTTTCCAATTAAATCTAGATATTCAAAATAAAATTTATTCGACTGACAAATTTTTACTTGTTAATATTAAAAATCAATTAAATATACGAATTTCAAATTACAGAAATTCTGGGTCGTTACAAACTTCCCCCTTAAAAGAATTTCGTCCTCGAAATTTCCAAGTAAGAAAAAGTTACAGAATCCATTAACTTTTCAACCATTTGTTCAAATTAAATTTCAAATTCATTTAAACAGTTTAACTTTTCCAAAATCCATAGTTAAACTTCATGCAATAACTTTACTAAGTTTTCAAATCATACTTAGTTATCTTTCCAAAACTAACTATATCGTTTCAATTTTCACACCAAAATCAAAGTTATAGTTTTCTAAATTTTCCAATTTTCTCAAAAATATTCTAACGCCTTAAATTTTTAGAAAAATTCGCCATAGTCTCCTTTGCGTGGCTCGATCCGAAAAAAAATGACAATATATATCACAAATATACATCTCATTAAGTAATGAGGCATCCCGCAGGGAAAAAGTGTACAAATATCTATCCTATCAATCAATAACCAAATCGATAAATTCACTTCTCATTATATTCAATGAATTGGTTTTTTTTTTTCATTTTAAATCACATTTGATTCATTAATATTTGATGTTTTTACTAACATTCATTTATTCATATTCAAGTTGGTTCACTTTCAAATCAAATTCAATTCTATTTAAGATTCACTTAACTTCCAATTTGATTTCAATTACTTTAGCTTTCAATTTCATTAATTCAATTTCATTAGCTTTTAAATGAATTAACAACTGCATCCACTATTCCATATCAATTTATTTACATTCAATTGATTTACATTATATTCATTTATAAATTCAATTGCTAATTCATTTAACCACAAAAGTTGAATTTCATTACATAACTCAAGTTCATATTCATCACTCCATTATTTTACTTCAATACCAAAATCAACTTCATTCAACATTACTTAAGTTATATTCCATTTCAACATCATTTGTTTAACTTAACTTAAGTTTCCCCTTATAAATCCAATTCAGATTCCAATTCTAAAGTAAATTCTATTTAACTTTTACCAAATCAAATTTATTATCTCTTATTATAAGTCCAAAACTCGTTTCACTTATATTCGACAAATTACAGCCTGGATTTTTTATTTATTTCAAATTTGTTTATCACAACCAAACTTCAATTTTCAATTTACTATGGTAGCAAATCCTTCACACAGAAACTCGAAAATGATACTGATGATGCTGCAGTCATCACCCTTATTATTTCCCAGTGACAGTAGTGAATTAAGTGCTTAATATTCTTTCAAAATTTTCCTTTTATTCATAAATCTCATTTACAAATCGTTTACTTTTATAATTTCACTATTTTCTCTTTACTTATATAAGATCATTTCACAATTGTAAATCACATTAATTATAATTCCATACTTTATAATTCATTTGCTTATACAATTTATTCTTTTACAATATGTTTCATTTAACTTATTCAAACATCTTTCAATTAACTTATATATATTCTTTCATTTTCAACGACCAAACAATCAATTTATATACACTTTAATAATTTCTGAAAAATTATCCCTTTATATATAAAATATAATCAAGGTAAAATTATTTCATTTACCCAATTTAAAATGATACTATGTCGGTTTATCTCGTTTAAGAGTTTGGAAATCCCTATAGATAATATGGCGTCCCACATATCGACCAAAATTCACAAACAGCTCAACGGATAAGCAAACACAATATAAAACCCTTTCATATTCACTAACAAATACGCGCTCATATCTATTATTACACTCAAACTCATTCTAGAGTACTACTGACTCTATCTCTAATGAGTAACACCCAACAGAACCAAGGTTGTCGCTTAACCATATGCTCTGATACCAGATGTAACGACAAGGGTTTTCGGCTCACGAAAGTCAACATTAATATGTCCACTGTATCAACTGCCGAACA
This sequence comes from Allium cepa, assembly GCA_030765085.1. Classification (NCBI taxonomy): domain Eukaryota; kingdom Viridiplantae; phylum Streptophyta; class Magnoliopsida; order Asparagales; family Amaryllidaceae; genus Allium; species Allium cepa. The sequence goes on along the minus strand of CM060939.1, from coordinate 78,596,298 downwards.
ATCGAATGCCGAAAAACCGTACCGTTAGGGTTAAAGAAGAGGTAGAAGATAGAAGAAGAAAGAAAGAAAAAGCAACACAAACAATACCAGAATCTCACAATCGCACCGGAACAACATATAATATATAAACGAATATCTTTAAAACAAAGAACTATATTAGTTATTACATTACATCACATTACATTACATTATCAAAATGTACAACAACAAACAGTGGAAAAGAAATACTATATACTAATTGATACGCCATGCCATCCAGCTTGCCTCCAGATCTTTACAGCAACTCCTAAATTCCAGAATGACCTGATAACGTAACTCTTGACTGCCCGTGTGGAAAATGATGGGCACCTAGAGTTTAGGAAGGAAACAATAAACTCCAGGTCAGTCATGGGACTGGTGTGAGAACTTAAAACAGTTTATCTTTAAAACAACAAAGAAATATTTTAAAATAGATCTGCAATGCTTTTAGAAAATGTAACTACCATAAGGCCTCCCGCCACACACACAATGCAAACGCAGAATTGGAGGAGATTTCTCCTTATGACAGTCAAAGATGCTTGATACGCAAATTTCTTTGATATTATTACTATAAGTGCAAAGTGTAGGAAAACATTTCGAAAGTATAATATAAATCTTAGCCAGCATAGGTACCATTATAGTATGCCTACTATAGCTACCATATTAAATGGCAGGTTCTATAACTAAAACCGTACAAGGCTCGTATTGTTCCTTTGGATTTCCAAAAAATGGTCGGGCAAAAGAGCTTCCCAAGTAAAATAAAACGCCTCTGGAGTGACATCCCCGGATCCTAACCGGATCTCTGCTACACAAGGTCGGGTTACCCCTAACTGGGTAACGACTGACACGAGCATGTCATTCCCCGGTCGTTTGCGACCTTTATTCCGAGGATCCTCTCAACCAACAACCATAAATCAATAAATATGCAGCAACCACGAAGTAAGTATCTGGGCCCCGTATCATGATACCATTTATAATCCAGAAGGAAATGACATGCCCTCAGAGGGCGCTATCCTCAAATAACCTTGCTGCCACGATTCCTGTTTCGACCATAATCGGGTTGTGAGGTTCGTCGAAGTCTCATCCACAAAGCTACGCTTTTCACAAAGCCATGCTTCGATCAACAAAAGATCAGCAGCACTCAGCATGTCACACTACCAAATTGAGAGTATATCACTAATAACCTTCAACTACATAACCTCTGAGCTCGTACGTCTCAGAGAAGGGTGTTAAGCTAGGAGAATAAATTCTTCGCCACCAACAGATATGTATTTGAAAGAAATTAGCTTTACGTCTCAATTTGTAATGTTAGACATACAATCCATACAAGTCTATTCTAGGTTCGAACGGAACCGAAGGCACTTCCAAAGAAGTCCTTGCAATCCGAGTATTCACAATCCCGATCGAACTTTCCATCACAAAGGAAATCTCCATACCATAGCTATCGGTGCAGAGACAATCGATAGGTCATCCTATCGTTTTCACAAATACCCAATCTTCAACACCGGTCTTCAAATGCTATCCATAATGACATATCATTATTCGGAATGGGTTATATGACACAAAGGTCCTCTCCCGGCTAAACCGAATAACGAGCGCTTATTTTACAAATAAGTGTAACATTCAATAACGGTTCCAGCGTTTTTAAATCTAACAATTTAAAATTTAAATCGAAACAATTTCGATTGAGTGAGAAGTTCTCACCTTGCTTTCAATAACGGTTCCAGCGTTTTATTTCGAATAAAATTAAACGCGCGTTTAATTTTACCCAAAATTTACACTAGCTGCGATCAACTCCAATCCAGCTTCATCGTGTAGTGTTCGCGAATACGATTCCAAAGCAAGTTATTTCGTAAATTTTTGACCTCGTATGAAAGAGTTATTGCATTTTAAAGTTTACACGAATTTAAATATAATTAATATTTAAAATTTCTTTTATATATTCCAAACCCTTATTAAATCTGGCCGTAGATTTCAAGTGCATAGATCGTGGCCGCAGGTTCCTTCTTCTCCCTCCATCGGTAAATCACACCGAAACTTGAACCCAAGCCACCTTGAATTCGTGAACTTTCGAGCCAGATACCCTCGACTTCACGTTGATCGAACAACACCGTCACGAAGGCAACACCCTTGCGCGCCATCGCCTTGAAAACCACCAAGCTCAGTCACCCCTTTAGCTCAAAAATCGTGCATGAACGCACGTGTTTGAACCCAAATCGCCATCGATTTACTTCGTTTAAAATGATCATAGCCGTATGGATTTAAAGATATCATCGAGCTCTACAAGTTTCATTTAGGAATCGAAGGCTAAAAGGGTTTGGATCGAGAGAGATTAAGAGGAGAAGATAAGAAATTTTCGGCCATTAAACGTTTAAGTGGCGGTTGAAGAACCCTAGCTCGGGTTTGCTTGCAAATGTGAAAATCTAGGTCCTTTTATAGAAAATTTTCCAAACACTATTCATCCCGAAATTTCCCGAACTCCAAACGAAGTGTGCCGCCTGGTGTTCGTAATGTTTTACCCCCATTCCGAATGCAATGGAATATATATCGGGAGCCAATTCGATCGTATTTGAAAGATAAGTTTTCGAATCGACTATTTAAATTCAAAATTCACTCGAATCGATTTCTACGCGTTTTAGCTTGCCCCGGACAAACCGTAAATCCGAATTGACACGAAATTTGAAAACATACAATAATATAACATTACGGATCCGATGAAGCTGGTTTCGTCGAAATCCGAGACTGTTTGAAAAATAGCTATTTTAACTCGTCAATTAAATATTAAAAGTATTCAATTTTCACAAATTAACTTTTAATTCGATTTTAAAAGTTCTACAACATCATTCTAACTCCAATATGATTTAAAACAACTTTACAAATCAATTTTAATCACATTAGACCCAAATTCCAATTATTTCTGTAATTTCAAATATTAATTAGCGATTTAATTTTCCAATTAAATCTAGATATTCAAAATAAAATTTATTCGACTGACAAATTTTTACTTGTTAGTATTAAAAATCAATTAAATATACGAATTTCAAATGACAGAAATTCTGGGTCTTTACAAATAAATTCGAGTGCAAAAATTTTCTATTCTTGCATTTACTTGACATTTTTAATTAAATTTACCATTTCGTAATTTAGACTTAATTTCCATTTTTATTTATATAACTTAAATTCCATTTTTAAACCAAATTTCACATTTCCAAATTTAAATTATATTTTAAATTACACTTTAAAGTGTTCATTTATTTAACAATTTTAATTCATAGAAAAATAAATAACACTTTATAAAAATCATTTTAAATTCAAATTTAAATCAATTATCATATTTTATTTACTTAACTTAAATTTCATTTATAAATGAAATAATAAATTCCAAAATTAACTTATATTTCAAATTCTATTTTACCATTTATTTATTTCACTTATAAATTTATAGAAAATCACTAATACTTTATAACAATCATTTTTAATTAAATTTAAATCAAAATATCATAATATTTACATTTTTAAAATACTTTAAAATTATAGAAATATATATATATATATATATATATATATTAACCATGGGTCTGTATATTATTTTCTAGCCTAGGTCAAGTGATACGGATAATATATCATTTCAATCCGTAATTTACAAAGAAAATCCGGGTTCTATCATTTCAAACCCGCAATCCCAAGTCAATTAAAATAAATAAAAATCGCTCAGGCCTATCGTTTAGCCCATAACGATTTTTTCATATTCTAAAGTCTGTTCGGATATGTGTCATTTCAACCCATAGTGATTCTATTCTACAGGAAACTTGTAGTGTGATAATCAGATATAGATGAACAATATAATAACATATAGCAGTAACAGATGATATAACCAGTTTATTAACAGGGTGAACATCATATGAATCATATCACAGGCAGGTATAACATAGTATAACATGATATAGCAGTTTACATATTCACTTGGTGTCACTTAACAGTTTATATAAGTAAACATGTCAAGCGTGATTACTCACTTGTTTCAAGCTGGAGACAGCATGACAAAGCACACAAACGATTCCCGAAAGCACGATAACATGACTTAAGACTTGAGTGGAGTGGAGAGCCAAGTTTTTATCTTGTGAACAACACATAAACAAGACAAGTATAATATTATTTATATAATTTAAAATAAACAATATTGTTTAATAAATCAATTTACACACAATATTGTAAAATGTATAACTTTCACAATATTAATTAGATTTCAACGAAACGAAAAGCGATATACTTAAAATTTAATCTATTTTCATAATAAAGGATAAAATTCAAAAATTCAAAAATTCAAATTTAAAAGTCAAAGTTTGACCATATTGACCAAAAATCCACTTTTCTGGAAAATATTCTATCTATTCATGTTTGGAATTATAATTCACATAAAAATAAAAATTTATATTTAAAATAACAAAAATTATTCATTTTAATAAATAAAATAAAGTTTTTAAATCAGGAAATTCAATTTAAAATAAATAAACATATACAATTAAAATAATCACAAAATACAGGGTTGTTGCATTAAGCTTTTTAAATAAATACAATTAATGAATATTCATTAATTGATCTAATAAATTTTAAAAAATAATAATTCAATATATGTACCGCATTCATATTGACAAAATGGTAAAAATAATTTTTCATTCAAGTCCAAATAGTTTTAAATTTCCACAATTATATACAAACTATTATAATGTTCCATTGAAAATTCTCTCCTATCATTTTGCATTTAAATGCCTACATTCAATTATTTTTACAAGTATTTACTAATTAGTTCTAAGTTTGCTTATATTATTTTACATTCAAGTCAATATATTTGAATTTATTAATTGACCGTGAATTTAATTTTTTTAAGTAAATCCAACTAAAAAATATTTGTTTATTAATCTAATAAATCATAAAAAATGATAATTCAATGTGTAAACCGTATTTGTACTGAAATAAATGGTAAAACTATATTTTCATTCAAGTCAATATAATTTAATATTTTTACAATTATATATGAAATTACCTTTGATACTTTTCCATTTTTCTACATTTAAGTTCATAAAATTTCTTTCTAAAATTAGTTACTTGCTATAAAGAAACATGACATAATTTTTTCTTTCTAAAGTTGGTATTTCATTACAAACAAATATATACAAAAAATTTGTTTTCAAAATTGGTACATCATTACAAACATATATAACGTTTTTCCTTCATAAAATTAGTACGTTTTTGTACTATACATTTTAATTATTTATATTCTTAATCTGAGTTAACCAATGGACTAAAATTATACCATATTTTGATTAGAAATATTTTTCTTTTATATTTTATCATCTTTTTTTTTACATAAATGCTGAATATTTTTTGAAAAGTTTTATTATAAAATAAAAGTAGTAAGTGTAAGTCTATATGAGTGGATCGTGTGATATATATGTGCAAGTATAAGTAATCAACAGCAAAACTAGATAGATAAAAGTAGTAAAGTAAATTAAACTAATCACACCAAGATTTTATACTGGTTCGGACCTCCCGTCCTACATCCAGTTCCGAAGCTCCTCTTCGGAATTTCCTTTCACTAACTAACCCTCACTTGACTCGGAGGAACAGGTTTACAATAGCAGAGTTTCTTTGTCAAAGATGTGTTCTTATAACACTGATGTTGACTGTTGAATACAAGTGCTTCCAATAAATTTATCTAGAAAGTGTTGGATGTGTAATCTAGAATATATGAAAGTGTAAGTAGTTGATTGCTTTGAGAACAGATGTAAGTTAGAGTATAGAAAATAATAGCATGAGTAAGTATCTTTTTCTTTGCATTGCTGATGCTATTTATACTGATGAAGGGTTATCTTGTATAGTTGTATCCGTTGTAATCTCCCTAAAGTCGCTTCTGATGATGATGAAGAGTTGCGGTAAGAAGAAGCAGACGTGTCCCTTCGAGTGTGACAGTTGGAGTTTGAAAATGCTCTGCCGAATTTAAAATCAGACGTCTGAGAGCATGTTTCAGACGTCTGCCCTTCATATATATTTTTGTGTATGGTTGTTTTTCAGACGTCTGATTTTAATACCAGACGTCTGATTCCTTCTGAAATATAGAACCAAGGAATATCAGCAAACGTCTGGTATTTTTATCAGACGTCTGTTTTATATTGATTTGCAATACAGAGGAATAATCCAGACGTCTGATAAGTGCACTCAGACATATGAAAGTGTGTATTTTGCTTTCTTTGTGTCTTGTGCATTTCCATTTCAACTTCCATTGATTTGTTTGCCTTTTGATTCTTGTTTCTATCTCTTTGGTGATGCTACTTCATCAACTACCTGTAAATATAGATATATACATACATACGATTTCCATTGTATAGTTGTTATCATCGAAACCGTAGAATAGATTTCCTAACAATCTCCCCCTTTTTGATGATGACAACTTATTCAATGTACTTATATATAGATTTGAAATCTCCCCCTGAATATATGCTTATATTGTTTTATGAGAATATTAACATTTCTCCCCCTTTGACATTATCAAAAAGAATTTTTAACAAATAAGCTAATATGTCAAAAAAATATTCATTAATAAGAAAAAGGTTACATGATTGTTATATTACAGAAGTACACAAAATCTACAAAAGTAAACTTAAATTTATTACGGAGAGGATTGATTTGGGTCATCTTGTTTTGGTGAAGCTAGTTTTGGATCACCTTCCTTTGGCGAAGCTTGATTTGTATCATCCTTGTTTTGATCTTCTTTTGTAGAAGTACTAGTTTTTGAAGGAGATATCATAGCTTCCTTTGGAGGATCATCCTCAAATAATTTAGAGTGCTTTGTAGGAGGGGAAGGAACGGGAGTTGGCCAATCCTCAGAGGGTGGAGTTGGACCACGGACCCGTTGTAATACTTCTTTCAGCACTGTCAAAGCAGTTGAAAGGGAATCTTCAACTGTGGCTAGGCGAGTAGCAAATGATACTTCAAGGTTGTCAATTCGCTTAGCCAAGTGTCTTTGATTTTGGGACAGTATGTGTTGATTTCGAAGAGTGAGATCTCGAATACTTTCATTTGGTTCTGTTTCTAGTCGAGTCTCCATAATATCCTCTTGTCCTGGGTAATCAAAAGGTTGAGGAGGAGGAGGAGTTGCTTCTTTTTGTTCTTCTTCTTGAGAAGGTATCATGGGTGGTGGAGGAGGAGGCTCAATATGTCGAGATTGTCGATTGCGCGTCCAATCCTCAAATGTCATGAATTCCGGGGGAATTTCGGGCAAGTGCATCAAGGAGAAAAAATTTGTTGAAGCATATTTGGGTGAAATTTCTTCGAATGTTGATAAATACGATTGAATGTTATTAGCCCGAAGAAGTCGCATAATATAAGTCGGGTAAATAATGGAAGGTCGAGAGCGATTCCAAAATTTTTTAAGCTCATCGAAAATAAATTTTGCCCAATTCACTCTTGTCCGACTAATATAGCATACAATGCTTTATGCTCCATTTCTGTGATTTGCTCGTGACTACCTAATCATGGAATAATGGTGTTTATTATCATCCTTGTAAGTAGTCGAGCCTTCGGGCGTAAATACTTGGAAGCAAATTTCGGCATATTATCTTCCCAAATTTGATGTGTAACACTATCCCTAGGTTTAAATCTCATATCGGGAATGTTATACAGGTCTTCCCCGGTGTCAGAGCAACCAAGTGTTCGACCTATTAAGCCAGGGGTTAATCGAATTGTGTTACCATATACACTGGACCATAGCCAATTTTCTTCATTCTCAGTATTCTAAACTGCGGTGCTATCTAAATTTGAGTAGAATAAGAAGATGGCTAATTGGTCAATTTGAATATCGTTTGTTTGAAAAGAAATCAGGGTATCTAAACTGGCTGTTTCACATAATTCATCTAGGTCATACATAGGAAATTTTAGTAAATTGTAGAAGGGACCTGTGTGAAGTTTCTTTTTTTGAATCTCTTCGTACCTTTTTAGAGAATGAGGAGCTCTATTCATCCAACGTTCGATTTGATCATCCGAACAAACTTACGGATGTGAAGATGTTGTTGGTTGATCTTGCTTTCTCTTTTTAGTAGGATTTTTAGTACGAGGCGGCATTGTTGTTTAAAAAATGCTGTATGATTTTGGAGGAAAGAAGTCTATTTGAGAAGATCGTGGGAAGAAGAAGAAAAAAAACGGTTTTGGGCTAGATAAAAAAATAACGTTAACGTGATCGATTTTATAGGGTCGATTGGGAACCAGACGTCTGAAAAAGTAATAAGACGTCTGGTTTGCCCTAATTTTTGTCCAGTAGGTAAAAACAGACGTCTGAGATCTTTATTAAGACGTCTGGTTGTTAGTTTGCGTATAATATTTTGAAGCAGAGAACAATTTCAAACGTCTGAAGTTTAAAGCAGACGTCTGTTTTGGTTTGAGATTGAAACAGAGGACTTATACAGACGTCTGCTTATCATTCCAGACGTCTGAAATGGCCATAATTTTATTTTAGAGTGGGCAGAAGCATATTTCAGACGTCTGGCATTATTTCAGACGTCTGATATATGCACATATCAACAGTTTTAGTATTGTATCATAGAATCAGACGTCTGGAAGCTGTTGGCAGACGTCTGAAGATTGTAGATTGACAAAAAATGATAGAAATTTTATTTATTGAACGTAAATAATAAATTTCCGTATTGTTATAAAAACACGTATACTTATAGATACATACATCACTAAATATAAATAATTTATTTAGATGGAGACGGAGTTTTCATGGTTGAATTAGAGACCATATATTTCAATGTTCGTGTGTTCGTGGAGAGCCAGAATATCGTCTAGGTGAAGGGTCTGAAGGAGTACGATACGAAGAAGATGGATCCATTGAACTACAAGGTTTTGGAAGTGGTTCATGAATATCTTTCTTGCGTGACGAACAAAACTTCATTGCAACTTGCTCGAGAAAGTTTAACATCCGTGCCGTAACTTTTTGTTCGAAATAAAGTTCCCGTTGAAGATCCATCTGTTGTTTTTGGTAATGATGGATTTCATTGATTTTCTCCTTTGCGTTAGGAGATGTAAACACAGATTTTTAGCTTTCTTATTATCTGGTGTAAAACCTGTGCGATACGAAGACCACCTATGAGTTGATTCTTGCTTTGGGGTAGGCGTTGGGAGTTGTTGTGGTGTGTCAACCGCGCTATCCGTCGAGGGTGTTGATACGGAGATGGATTTATAGGAATCTGGTGAAGACATTTATATATATATATATACATATACATATATATATATATATATAATTAATTAATTGGTTGAATAAAGTTGTTCTATTTGGCTATATTTATAATTTGGAAAGTATGTAAATATAGACAAATTAAAGAATTTTAAAGGTGCAGAAACAAATAACCTAACTTGTGGTTATTATTTTTCTAAACACCTTAGAAGTGCAGAAATCAATAATATATCTTGTGGTCAGTATTTTGGTAACTAAATGTAGCTTTAATTTTTTTTATAGGTAATGTATTAAGGAAAAAGATCATTTAGTGAACAAATTCCTAAACTTCTTCGAAGCTTAGAAAAAGTTTGTTCATTTATCGGTTTAGTAAAAATGTCGGCTACTTGATTTTCGGTACTAACGTATTCCAATGAAATGGTTCCTTTTTCAACATTGTCTCTTAGAAAATGATGTCGTATATCTATATGTTTGGTTCTTGAGTGATTAATTGGGTTTTTGGACAGATTAATTGCACTTGTGTTATCACAATAAATTGGAGACTTAATGATAGGTTTACCGAAATCTGTTAGTGTTTGTTGCATGTATATTACTTGAGCACATGCTAGTGCTGCGGAGATGTATTCGGCTTCGCAAGTTGATAAGGAAACGCAATTTTGTTTTTTGCTAAACCAAGAAACTAATGATTGTCCGATAAAATGACAAGTTCCACTAGTACTTTTACGATCTGTTTTACATCCTCCGAAATCCGCATCACTATATGAGATAAGTTCAAATGAGGATCCTTTAAGGTAGAGCAACCCATAATCTTTAGTACTAGAAAGATAATGTAAAATTCGCTTCACTGCTCTTAGATGTGACTCTTTTGGTTTGGCTTGAAATCGAGCACAAAGACATACACTCATCATAATATCAGGTCGACTAGTCGTTAAATAGAGAAGAGAACCAATCATGCTACGATATTTCTTTTCATCAAAATCTTTTCCATTTTCATCTTTTTCTAAGTTAGCAATGGTACTCATTGGAGTTGGTTTACTTGAGGTTTTATTCATTTCAAAACGATTTAATAAATTATTACAATATTTTTCTTGATGAATAAAAATTCCATTATCAAGTTGTTTTATTTGTAATCCTAAGAAAAAATTTAATTCTCCCATGTGGGACATTTCAAATTCACTTTTCATAATATTTGAAAATTGGTTGCATAAATTTTCATTAGTTGAGCCAAAAATGATGTCATCGACATAGATTTGCACTACTAAAATATCATTATTTTCTCTTTTAATAAACAAAGTTGTATCAATTTTGCCTATTTGAAAACCTGATGTAATTAAATGATTTTTAAGACGTTCATACCAAGCTCGTGGGGCTTATTTTAATCCATATAAAGCTTTGTGTAATTTAAATACGTGATCGGGATATTTTTCATGAATAAATAGTGGTGGTTGTTCTACATATACATTTTCTTTGATAAACCCATTTAAAAAAGCACTTTTGACATCCATTTGAAATAGTTTAAAATTATTATATGTTGCAAAAGCGAGTAATGTACGAATGGCCTCCAATCTTGCTACTGGAGCAAAGGTTTCATCGTAATCTATTCCTTCTTCTTGATTGTAGCCTTGAGCAACTAATCGTGCTTTATTTCTAGTAATATCTCCGTTTTCATCGGATTTGTTCTTAAATATCCATTTTGTTCCTATTACCGATTGATCTTTAGGTCGTGGTACAAATTCCCATACGTTATTACGTTCGAATTGATTTAATTCTTCTTGCATAGCTATTATCCAAAAATTATCATTTGATGCTTCTTTATAATTTTTTGGTTCAAAGTTTGACACAAATGCTATATGGCTTATATGATTGAGATGATTTCTAGTTACTCTTGTATTAAGGTCTCCAATAATATTATCTATTGGATGATTTTTAAGAATTCTAGGAGGTGATACCAGAGTGTTATTTTCAATATTTATGTCATTATTAATGATATTTGTTGGATTTATTAGTGGAATATTTTCTTCTTCATCGTTAGTTTTAAGATTACGAAGATTTTCATCGAACGAAACGTGTAGACTTTCTTCAACGGTATTATTTCTTTTATTAAAAATTCTATATGCTTTACTCCGATCCGAATATCCAATAAAGATACCTTCATCAGCTTTTGGATCAAATTTACCTAAGTTATCTTTTGTATTTAAAATAAAACATTTTGACCCGAAAGTTTTAAAATATGATACCTTATATTTTTTACCAAAAAATATTTCAAAACACGTTTGTTTAGTCATAGGACGTATTGTCACACGATTTAATACATAACAAGATGTCGCAATAGCTTCAGCCCAAACGTGTTTTGGTAAACCACTATTTAGTAATGTTCGTGCGCATTCTTGTAATGTGCATTTTTTCTTTCTACGACACCATTTTGTTGCGGTGTGCGAGGAAAAGAAAAATTGTGAGTCATTCCTTTTTTATTACAAAAATTTGTAAAAAGATCATTTTCGAATTCTCCTCCATGATCACTTCGGATATTTTTAATTTTTAAGTTCATTTGTGTTTTAATTCTTTTAGCAAAAATTTTAAACATTCCAAAAGTATCACTTTTATGTTTTAAAAACAAAGTCCATGTATATCTTGAAAAATCATCGACTATTACAAAGACATATTTGTTGTGATTTATAGACCGAATTTGTGTAGGGCCAAATAAATCTAAGTGTAACAGTTCTAATGGTTGTTTTGTCGAAATATTATTTTTAGATTTAAACGAGCTTTTCTTTAGTTTTCCAATTTGACATTCATCACATAAATTTTCTACTTTGAAATTTATTCTAGGTAATCCCCTTACTAGTTCATATTTTGCTAACTTATTAATATTTTTAAAGTTGATATGACAGAATCGTTTATGCCATAACCATGGATCATCATGTTTGGCGGTTAAGCATAAGTTTGAATTTTTATTTATATTCTTGTTTAATACATAAATATTTTTGTTTCTGAATCCTTCAAAAATGAGTTGTTTGTTATTATCTAAAATATTACATTTATCTTTTTCAAAATTTATTTGAAAACCTTTATCGCATAATTGACTAATGCTTAGTAAGTTGTGTTTTAGATTTTTTTTACTAATAAAACATTTGTAATAATAGGAGAATTTGATATACCAGAGTTGATGACTTCTCCAATGCCCACGACGTATCCTTTTGAATTGTCTCCAAATGTTACCGTTCCACCATCAATGTATGATATATCTGATAACATCTTTGATTTTCCGGTCATATGTTTAGAGCAGCCACTATCTAGTATCCATTTCTCTTTAATTTTTATTTTGGGTACCTGCAAAATAAAAAGATGTTTCAATTGGTACCCATATATTATTAGGGTCCTATTTGTTAGGAGAAGGTAGCCATACCCAAGATGGTTTGGTACCTTTATAAATATAATTTTTATTATAGACCACATTCTCTATATAATTATTGATATACTTTTGTCTAATTAAATGATTATTTGTTTTAGGAATCCAAATTTTTATAGTTTTGGTATTAAATGTAGACTTAGGTAAACTTTTAGTTTTTTTATAACTAAGATTTTTTGCAACTTTTTCTTTTTGTTTAGAGGAATTTTTAAAACCTATTCCATTTTTGTTGCTTGATGGTTTTGATATTTTTATAAGGTTTTCCAAATCTTGTTTTCCTTTATTAAATTTTGACAATTATTTGTAATCTTATCTAGCTTTTCTTTTAGTTCTATATTTTCAATTTTAAACAATTCAATATTATTTTTAAGGTTGGTATTTTCTTTCAAAAAATTATCGTTTGCCTTTTTCGTGCTTTCAAGTTCTATAGTGGTAGCCTCATTCATTATCAAACTACTTTTGAATTTTTCTTGAGATAATTCAATTTCTTCTTCCAGAATGATTTTTTCATCTTTTAACATACCTACTTCAATTTCTAATCTATTTATTTTAACTATATATACTTTATTCAATTTTTTAACCTGTCTAAGTTTATCATCCAATTCCATGCTTAGTTCAAATAATTCGTCATAGCTAAGTTCCGGACATACCTCATCGTTTTGTGCCATAAAACATACATTTGCTTGTTCTTCGTCACTATCACTATCACTTTCTGATGATGAAGAATCCGAATCATCCCATGTTACTTTGAAAGCTTTCTTCTTCTTGAATTTTTCAAATTTATTCTTCTTTTTATCATTGTTGAGTTTTGGGCAATCTTTCTTCATGTGTCCGTATTGATCACATTCATAGCATTTGATTTGAGATTGATTTGTCGAGTTGGACTTTCCTTCTTTTTGAAATTTTGTCATCTTTCTAAATTTCTTGAAACTATTATAGTTTTTGGCAATGAATACTATCTCATCTTCATCTAAATCTGAGTCATCATTCTTTGTTGCCTGAAATGCTATGTTCTTCTTTTCCGAATTTAGTTCTTTTCGTGCCTGCAAATTTGCTTCATAGGACGTCAAATTTCCTATCAACTCTTCAACTTTGAGGATAGAAAGATCATTCGCCTCTTCTATAGCCAATACCTTTCTTTCCCAGTCAGGTGTTAAAGAGTTGAGTATTCGAGAAACTAAATCAAAATCAGTAAACTTAACTCCTAATGCCATAAGATCATGTTGAATACTTTGAAATCTAGAATACATGTCTACTACAGTTTCATTTTTTTTCATTTTGAAAGATGAGAATTGGTTTTGCAAAATTGAAATTTTAGTTTGTTTGACCTTTGTTGTACCTTCGTGTGTAATTTGTAAGGTACGCCAAATATCAAATGCAGTGGTGCATAGCATTACACGTGAAAATTCATTTTGGTCTAAAGAACAAAATAAAACATTCATAGCTTTAGCATTGTTTGATGCTAAGGTTTTTTGTGCATCGGTCCAAGTGTTCATAGCAGTAGTGGGTGCTTCATATTTATCTTGAGTGGCTGACCAAATTTCTAGACCGTTAGCTTCCATAAAAATTCTCATACGTGTTGACCAATATGCATAGTTAGAGCCATTAAAAAGTGGGGGTCGTGCTGTGGATTGTCCTTCTTGAAAAATACTTGCCATATTTAAAAAGATTCAAAAACGTGTTACTGTTTTTTGATCAAACCTTGCTCTGATACCAATTGTAAGTCTATATGAGTGGATCGTGTGATATATATGTGCAAGTATAAGTAATCAACAGTAAAACTAGATAGATAAAAGTAGTAAAGTAAATTAAACTAATCACACCAGGATTTTATACTAGTTCGGACCTCCCGTCCTACGTCCAGTCCCGAAGCTCCTCTTCGGAATTTCCTTTCACTAACTAACCCTCACTTGACTCGGAGGAACAGGTTTACAATAGCAGAGTTTCTTTGTCAAAGATGTGTTCTTATAACACTGATGTTGACTGTTGAATACAAGTGCTTCCAATAAATTTATCTAGAAAGTGTTGAATGCGTAATCTAGAATATACGAAAGTGTAAGTAGTTGATTGCTTTGAGAACAGATGTAAGTTAGAGTATAGAAAATAATAGCATGAGTAAGTATCTTTTTCTTTGCATTGCTGATGCTATTTATACTGATGAAGGGTTATCTTGTATAGTTGTATCCGTTGTAATCTCCCTAAAGTTGCTTCTGATGATGATGAAGAGTTGCGGTAAGAAGAAGCAGACGTGTCCCTTTGAGTGTGACAGTTGGAGTTTGAAAATGCTCTGCCGAATTCAAAATCAGACGTCTGAGAGCATGTTTCAGACGTCTGCCCTTCATATATATTTTTGTGTATGGTTGTTTTTCAGACGTCTGATTTTAATACCAGACGTATGATTCCTTCTGAAATATAGAACCAGAGAATATCAGCAAACGTCTGGTATTTTTATCAAACGTCTGTTTTATATTGATTTGCAATACAGAGGAATAATCCAGACGTCTGATAAGTGCACTCAGACGTCTGAAAGTGTGTATTTTGTTTTCTTTGTGTCTTATGCATTTCCATTTCAACTTCCATTGATTTGTTTGCCTTTTGATTCTTGTTTCTATCTCTTTGGTGATGCTACTTCATCAACTACCTGTAAATATAGATATATACATACATACGATTTCCATTGTATAGTTGTTATCATCGAAACCGTAGAATAGATTCCCTAACGGTAAGGTATGAAACAATGGATTGAAAATCATTTTTTACGTAATTAAAATGACAATGTGATTTGTAACGTTTCAGCTCTTATTTTCACTTAATATTTCTTTTAGCAATTAAATGAATATTTTTTATCTTTTTGATAATATCATATAATTATTTTGATAAATATGTGCCGCAAGAAATATAAATACATACAAATACATCGAGTCTTTGATCACTTCTATTTATAGGTATTTATTGTCATTCTCTCAAGTAATATTTAAAACTTAATATATACATCATTTATCTTTTAGTCAAATATTTCAAAAACCTAAATGTCAATTTCAGAATATATGCACATGAATATTTATTTACAAAATTTTATAAAAATATTAATTTCAAAATTTATTAAGAATACTTATTTTCATTTATTTGATTGATAAATAATAAATCCTAAAAAATAATAAATCAGTATATAACTCATTTTTATCAACAAAAATGGTAATTTAATTCTTATTCAAATATTAAAATATACGAATCTCATAACAAAAAAACACAATTATAAATATAGTAATTTAAATTTACAAATCATTTATCCTAACAAAATCATCGGCGGCTATTGCAAGATAAATTATATTTTTAAAAAACAACTATAATATTATTTTTCTATGGCACGAGAATATGGCAAAAGCAGTGCGCCAATTATAGATATCCAATAGTTTTTCCAACACGAAGGCACATTATCAACTTACAAACCACAGTATTGCATACTGTTAGAGTTCGTCTAAAGAAAATATGTTGTAAACTGAATATTAGCACATTCAGTATAAGGGAGAGCGTTAGAAACAGTCAATCACCTTGTATTTTCTATCATTCAATGAACAAGCAATACACAACAATACAGATGGGTTGGCGAAGTTCTTGGTTTTCAACGCATTGATAATATCCGCCGCTGGTGCCGCCGTAGCTTACCGTCTTCGGCAGCGGAAGACGAACCCGAAGAGTCACTTGGTGAAGACCGATACCAAACTGGTACCGAAACTTGTCGTTCGCGACTGGGGGAGAATCGAGGAGCTCGAGAGTTTCTCTGATTATGTTGGTAATTCTTTGATGCTTTCTTACGAATGACTAGTCTCATGGTTTTGATTTGGGAGAAAATCTTTATATTTTTGCATTTTGGAGTGTGTGTAAAGATTCTGAGGAAATAAAGTAAAAAAAATAAAGTTAAATTGCTGCATGAACAAATAAGTCAGTGACAAATATTAAAATTTCGTACTTTCAAATATCACATTTCATTAGGCTATATGATACCAAAAATGATAGCACCCAAACAAAATTTCCCTCCTTGATCAAAATGCACTGCAGAATTAATTAACGATCAATCAAATAATTTTTATTTTGCTGGCTAATAAAACAAAACAAATAATATTATACGAACAATATATTCATATTCCAGTGGTTGTTTGTTTTTGGATTGCACCTACCTTTTGTTTTGTCAAAATGCTGCATGGAGCCCGTTTGGGATAACTTTTTATATATAATTAGTTTTGTGTAGTAATTTTCAAAATTTTAAGTGAATAATGATCAATAAGAGTACAAGTGTTTCAATTAATAAGTTGAACTTAGAATTTTGATAAAATATAGCTGTAAATTACCTATTAGATTCTACTGGGCAACTATTTATTATATATCTTCTTAAAAGTGTTTAGAAAAAATTTGAAGTTTAAGATAAAATAAATTGATTTTGGTGTTTGATTATTATGACTTATAA
Organism: Allium cepa; assembly: GCA_030765085.1. NCBI lineage: Eukaryota > Viridiplantae > Streptophyta > Magnoliopsida > Asparagales > Amaryllidaceae > Allium > Allium cepa. Next base: position 78,579,174 of record CM060939.1, on the reverse strand, counting down.
TGAATGAGTATGCATTAAACTGCATAGAAGGAAAAAGCAACTAAAGACTAAGAGTGAAAGATAAAAGGAGTCATATTTTCTGTAATTTGTTTGAAATAAAACGAATATTTTAGCAATTGATCAAAAGTACTTATCAAATTCTTTCATAAGTTAAATCTACAAATGATTGATTTTCAAATTTCAACCACTAATCAACTTATGATCCCTTCATTAAGAGTTCCCAAAACACCAAAACACCTGAACACAAGTTATTTGCTAATAAGCTGGTTGGACTAATTATAAGGAGTTTTCAAACATGTTCATAAGAAAATATACATTGCTTATGATTTATCAACATTTAAGAAATTTATGTTTACTCCTTGCTAGTTGTTGCCAAAGACTCATACACCGGCAAGTAGCTTAAGAGCTGTTTTGGCTAAATTTTTTTCAAACCGCTGTTGCTATTACTGTTGATTTACTTAGACGAATTTAGTAGAGCAAATAATGGTGTGGGATTTTGATCCTACCAGTATTTATATTCCATTGCAGCAAGGCAATTGGGGTTTGAGAGTGCGAAAGAGTGCCCACAGCTGGGAAAACTAGCAATTGATTATCTTTAGAAAACAGATGGATGCGAGGACAATATTTATGGATTTATCTCACAAGAACTGGAACCTGAAATCATGTACATAAAATTAGTGCAGGAGTTGGACAGATGTATACTTGGATACTTTGCATTTCACTGGACTTATGCCACTCAAATGGTTACTCAGGTAATGCACTAATCAGTTTTACAGTTGTCAAATTGTCAAATATGGTCACTTGATATTGAGATTTTATTTTATGCTATAATTGTTATAAAGGTTTTAAGTGCTAATGATGGTAAACCGAAGAGAAGATTGAAGGATATGGTGATGGAAGCTACAAGGTGTGTATTTGATTCTTGCTAACTTTAATATATTATATCTGAAGGAACAAAGTTATATTTAACAAAGTTATATTTATTTTCTTGTCTAAATCAATCTACACCATAATTGAACCACTACAAGGTTGAATACACATACTTCTTGTTTGTTTTTGTTTTAATTTTTTTGATTCATATGTGCTATTAATGTTAGGAAATCAAATCTACGGTTTCGATGACAACAACTATACAATGGAAATAAAAAATGCATATATATGTCTATTTACAGATAATTGCTAAAGTAACATCACTAGAGAGACAAGAACAAAGCTCAAAGAACGTATCAAGAGACTACAACTCGATAGGATCAGTAAAGCAATAACACAGATACACAAAAAGCAACATGCACAAGATCAGACGTATGGGTGCACTAGCCAGACGTCTGAATAAATCCTCTGGATTACAAACCAGACAGAATCAGATGTCTGGTTAATGTACTCAGACGTCTGAAAGGCTATTGTATACAAAAAATATATATAGAGCCAGACGTCTGAGACATATTCCAGACGTCTGGAACTGAACTCGGATTTTGAAATTCAAACAACAACTACCGCATTTGAAAAGATATATTCGCTTCTTTTCGCTGCAACTCTTCATCACCATCAGAAGCGACCATATAACACTTATTAATGGATGCAACTACTCAAGGAATCTCTCTACCACTATAAATAACATCAAGAATCCAAGAGAAGATTTTCACCTTACTTACTTGTGCTCTTTACCCTTATACTCTGATATATTCTTGATCTGTAGCAATCATATATTTATTTCACTCTTCCATATATTCAGAACTCTTCAATAAATATTATATATATATATATATATATATATATATATATTGAAAGCATTTGTACTTAATAGTCAATATTCGTGTTACATAACACATACCTGACAAGAACAAACTATTGTAACCAAGTCTATTCCTCCGGGCGAAGTGAGGGTGTTTGATGGTCGAATTCCGAAGGGGAGCTTCGGGACTGGACGTTGGACGGGAGGTCCGAACCAGTATAAAATCCTGGCGTGCTTAGTCTATATTTTACTAGATTAATTTTATATTAGTTACATCATATAGTTAGTCACATATACTTGCATATACACTACACGATCCATCCTATGGACCTCCAATTAATTTACGTCTTCAATTTTTGATTTTTAACACTACAATCATGTCTTTATTATTTAATTCATTGTACAGTTGGCTTACAAAAGAACGTCACTGCTTATGAAATTAAGCAAATATAATATTTGTCAAAATGTTATCTATGTAGTACTAGAGATTATGGTTTGTTTTACCCCAAAGGATCATCGTTTGAGCTAGTATCATATAGCGATGCAGATTTCGATGGATGTAGAACAGATCGTAAGAATACTAGTGGAACATGTCACTTTATTGGATAATCATTGGTTTCATGGTTTAGCAAAAAGCAAAATTGTGTTTCTTTATCTATTTGCGAAGCCGAATATATCTCACTGCTCTAGCATGTGCACAAGTAATATACATGCAACAAACACTTACGGATTTCAACAAAATTATCAATAAATCTTCAATATATTGTGATAACACGAGTGCAATAAATTTATCAAAAAAACCATGTCAATCACTCGCGAAATAAGCATATAGATATATGACATCATTTTTTATTAGATAATGTTCAAAAGGAACTATTTCATTAGAATATGTAAATACCGAAAATCAAATAGCCGACATCTTTACAAAACCACTAAATGAACAAACTTTTATTAAACTCCGACGTGATTTAGGGATTTGCTCTCTTCATGATATGCTCACTTAATACTCACTCCTTCTTTTAGGCTATGATTAGCCATTAGTTTTTTCATCCACAAATTGTAATTAAATTGTGCACCTTTGTTTTTTTGGTTAGTTATTTTTTTTACAAACTTTCTATAAATAATTTTTAAACTTCTATATAAACAGTTATACAACAAGAAAAAATATATATACAATTCATATTTTTTTTGTTTTTTTTAAAAAACAAAAATATCGTCATGTCTTCTGAAAATTCTTATATATCTATGTCGACACCTACGACGGATAGCTCGGCCGATACGCCACAACGACTTCCTACACCCACACCAAATCAGGAACCGATGTATAGGTGGTCCTCATATCACATGGGATTCACTCCCAATAGCAAAAGGAACAAATGATCTCTATTTGTCTCTCCTAACACAAAGGAGAAAATTGATGAAATTCATCACTATCAAAAACAACAAATAGATCTTCAACGAGAACTATATTTTGAACAAAAAGTTACAGCATGTCGGCTAAGCTTTTTAGAGCAAGTAGCAATGAAGTTTTGTACGTCACGGAAGAAAGATGTTCATGAACCATTTCCAAAGCCTTGCAGTTCCTTAGATCCCTCTTCTTTCTATCGTATCCTTTTGGATCCTTCACCAAGACGATTCTCTGATTCCCCAAGAACCCACGAACGTGAAAATATATGGTCTCCACTTAAACCATGAAGGGATAACAAGTCAGAAGACTCCATCGCCATCTAAATAAATTATATTTTATTTTGTTTCACACAAATAATACTACATTTTGTTTTAAAAAATAGAAAATCGAGAAATAAGCAAAACCATTAAATTTTAGGCTATTTTTAGAAAAATTGCTTATTTCAGACGTCTAGATATGGACCTCAGACGTCTGACATTCTGATATACCTCTATTTTTTAGCACTATGCATATATCAAACGTTTGTTATACCCCTCAGACGTTTGAAAATTTGCTTTGCCTTCTCGAAATTAAAATCAGACTATTTCAGATGTCTGAAATTCGACTCAGACGTCTGACTTATGTCTCTGACACCAAGTTTTAAAAACTTAACCTATTTCAGACGTCAGATATTTAACGCAGACATCTGGAAAATCTCTCTGACTATCAATTTTTTAAAAATTCAATCAAACCAGACGTCTAGCAGATAAACCAGACGTCTTAAGTTATATACTGTCTTCGAATTAGGGCAAACCAGACGTCTGATTTAGCGTCCAGACGTCTGAAATTCAATCAACACTTTAAAATTACTCAGATAACGTCATTTTTTTCACTTTCATCTCTATTTTTTTAACTTCAATTTCTCCATTGACGATTTTCCTCTCAAAATCATCTTTTTACGCGTGCTCAATTCACAATGCCTTCTAGAACTAAAAATCCCAAGATATCCAAATGAAAACAAGACTAACCAACATCATCCGCAAATCCTCAAGTTTGCTCAGATGATCAAATCGAAAGATGGATGAATAAGACACCGCACTCAATCAAGAGATATGAGGGTATACAAAAGAAGAAGCTTCACACAGGTCCATTTTATAACCTACTTAAATTTCCAATGTATGATTTGGATGAAATATGTGAGAATGCCGGCCTAGAAACTTTGATATCGTTCACTCCTAATGACATCCAAATCGATCAATTGGCAATATTTCTTTTCTATGCAAATTTGAATAGCACTTCAGTGTGGAACACTGAAGATGAAGATAATTGGCTATGGTCTAGCGTGTATGACAACACGATTAGACTCACTCCTGGCATAATAGGTAGAACCTTAGGATGTTCTGACACAGATGAAGATTTATATAATATTCCCGATATGCGCTTCAAGCCAAGGAATAGTATAATACATCAAATTAAGGAGGATGAAATGCCAAAATTTGCTTCCAAATATCTACGTCCAAAAGCACGACTTCTTACTCGAATGATAATAATTACCATCGTTCCACGTATGAGAAGTCATGAGCAAATAACCGAGTTAGAGCACAAAGCCTTAGATGCTCTATTTAGCGGAACATGGGTGAATTGGGCCAAATTTATCTTTGACGAGCTCAAACATTTTTAGACTTGATCACGACCATCAATTATCTATCCCACATATATTATGAGACTACTACGTGCTTACAACATCCCCTCATACTTATCAACTTTTGAAGAAATCTCTCTAAAGTATGCTTCCACCAAGTTTTTCTCACTGATGCACATACTCGAGATTCCCCCAGAATTTATATCCTTCGAAGATTGGACGCACAATCGTCAAACCAAACAATTTGAGCTTCCACCTCAACCACACAATGAACCATCTCATGTGGAGGAACAACATCGAGAAGCAACTTCATCTCCTTCTGCACCATTTGATTATACAGGCCATGATGAGATTGTGGAGACTAGAACAGATACAAATCCAAATGAAAGCGTTTGAGATCTCACCCTTAGAAATCAACATATATTATCTCAAAATCAAATTTTTTTGGCTAAGCGTATTGACAACTTCGAAACATCTTTTGCTACACGCCAAGCAACAGTTGAAGAATCACTTTCAACTGTCCTATCTGTTCTCAAAGAAGTACTTTAACGGGTTCGCGGTCCGACACCTCCTTCTGAAGATTGGACAACTCCAGTACCTTCTCCTCCCACAAAACATTCCAAACTTTTTGAGGATAAACCTCTGAATGAAGCTTCGTCATCTCCTACTAAGACTAGCTCTTTTCAGAAAGAAGAAACATGGGATGATCACGACAGTTTCTCCGAAGGAATCATAGATTTTAGGATTTTAGAATTTCAAATCTTGTAAAATTGACAAAATCAATGAATGTAATCAATTTCGAATTATTAATAATATGTTCCTTTTGTGTGTTATCTTTGACGATTGACTATAGTTTTATAATTCATTTTGATAATGCCAAAGGGGGAGAAATATAAGTATATTTATAGTATATTTATAGAACGTTAAAAATAAGCACATATTCAGGGGGAGATTTATAAATTATATATAAGTACGTTGTATAGTTGTCATCATCAAAAAGAGAGAGATTGTTAGGAAATCAAATTTACGGTTTCGATGACAACAACTATACAATGAAAATAAAAAATGCATATATATGTCTATTTACAGATAATTGCTAAAGTAACGCCACTAGAGAGACAAGAACAAGGCTCGAAGAACGTATCACGAGATTTATACTCGATAGGATCAGTAAAGCAATAATACAGATACACAAAAAGCAACATGCACAAGATCATGTCTGAGTGCACTAGCCAGACGTCCGAATAAGTCCTCTGGATTACAAATCAGACAGAATCTGACGTCTGGTTAATGTACTCAGATGTCTGAAAGGCTACTGTATACAAAAAAATATATAGAGTCAGACGACTGAGACATATTCCAGACGTCTGGAACCGAACTCGGATTTTGAAATTCAAATAAGAACTGCTGCATTTGAAAAGACATCTTCGCTTCTCTTCGCTGCAACTCTTCATCACCATCAGAAGTGATCATAGAACACTTGTTAATGGATGCAACTGCTCAAGGAATCTCTCTACCACTATAAATAATATCAAGAATCCAAGAGAAGATTTTCACCTTACTTACTTGTGCTCTTTACTCTTATATTCTGATATATTCTTGATCTTTAGCAATCATATATTTATTTCACTCTTTTATATATTCAGAACTCTTCAATCAATATTTTCTATATATATATATATATATATATATATATATATATATATATATATATTGGAAGTATTTGTACTTAATAGTCAATATTTGTGTTATAGAACACATACTTGACAAGAACAAGCTATTGTAACCAAGTCTATTCCTCCGGGCGAAGTGAGGATGTTTGATAGTCGAATTCCGAAGGGGGGCTTCGGAACTGGACGTAGTAGGACGGGAGGTCCGAACCAGTATAAAATCCTGGTGTGCTTAGTCTATATTTTACTAGATTAATTTTATATTAGTTACATCATATAGTTAGTCACATATACTTGCATATACACTACACGATTCATCCTATAGACCTTCAATTAATTTACGTCTTCAATTTTTGATTTTTAACACTACAATCATGTCTTTATTATTTAATTCATTGTACAGTTGGCTTACAAAAGAACGTCACTGCTTATGAAATTAAGCAAATATAATATTTGTCAAAATGTCATTACATGAGGATCACAACAACATTTTTTTAATCTTTAGTCAGCGGCCATGGAATTAATGATGGAAGAAGACTAGGGGGAAATAAGTAGCAGTTTAACTTAATGCTAGCTCTAAATTTATAAAAAACTTATCTTAAGCTTCACCGACAATTGTCATGTGTGCTTCTTATACATGTAGTCATGGTAAACAAAGAGTTACTGCATGTTTGCCTCTTAACTTGCACCTAATTTTAATTTTGCACCACCACCACCACCTCATCAGCACCATCATCATCATCACCATCATCCTCATCATCATTTCTTTTTAAAAATGAAACAGGAAGCAAAGATTTGATAGAATAACACAACACCTAAAAGTAGCAAGAGTATTTTCTACATTAGTAGAGGAGATGAAGGCGATAGGATTAGGTTCAGAGCAGAATTCACATACAAATGATATAATGGTTCCAGCAGCACTTTGCGATAGAAGTCCTGTCCTACTACTAATGGGTGGAAGCATGGGTGCTGGCAAGAGCACTGTCCTCAAAGACATATTAAAAGAGTGATGTTTTTTTTCTTGATGTATGTTTATCGGTATGATATATTGAAAGGGTTGATGTATTAAAAGGGTATGATATATTAAATGCATTTGATTTATTATTGCTAGTGCATTCTGGTCCGAGGCTTCATCGAAAGCAGTGGTGGTCGAAGCAGATGCCTTTAAGGAGACTGATATTGTTTATAGAGCTTTGAGCTCCAAGGGCCGTTTTGATGACATGCTCCAAACTGGTGAATTGGTAATTTTATTGATGTTGGATTTATTTTTATTTTTCTTTCATAGTCATGTAGTGAAAAGAAATTGGATCCCCTGTTCCAGTTGAGAATAAAAAAACGAGGTTTAATTATATAAGGGTCGCTAGATAAAAGATCCAGTGATTGAAATGAATAAACATTTTAGCATTGTGTTGTGATCTTAAATATACTAAAATAACGCTAGATCTTTTGATTCGGAGGTTAATGAGCAAACTTCTGCTTTGGTTGATCCTAATTATGCAGCACCATAGTAATGTAGTAGATGCATCAGTGATTTGATGTCTAATTTATAATAATTAGTTGGACATCTCACTTTATGGATATATAGTAATGCACATGTTATTTTGAATATGCAAGCCTATGAAATTTATTTACGATCGCTGAATTTGATTTTTGTGGACGTTTGATTTATTGATTAAGTTTCGGAATTAGTCTATCTTGTAATTAGGGTAAACTACTTCCTGGGTAGACGATGACGATGATAGTTGTGTAGTAGAACGGAATTGGATCATCATATCTGTTTGAAAATAAAAAAACGAGGAAAAACGAATATATATGGGATGCTAGATAAAAGATGCAGTTGTCCATATCATATGCGTTTTATCAAAATCTTAAGATCTTAAATATGCTAACACACACACTGAAGTTCACTCTTATAAATGGATCACTAAATAACAGATGTAGTAGACCCAAATTTAAGCAGCACCGCAGGAAATTTTTCCAGCATAACTATTTGAAAATGAAACATGACAGCTTGTAAAATTATCAGGATAAACCACTTGCATTTAGAATTAGGTCCACTAGGATTTGATGGTCTAGATTAAAAGATATATGTTCGTGGGGCTTAGTCAACTATTTTTATCTGATCCAAACTTTAGGGTAGCAATCTTTCATCTTCAAGTCATTTTCCCCCCCAGTATAACAAGTGACAGTATGCATCTTTACTAATAAAAGTTAGGATAATATTTCTATATAAGCTAATTTTGGAAAAACATGCTGTATGTCAAACTAATCATCAGATTAGGCTGGTTTTAAGCTAATTTTGGCAAAAAATGCTGTATTTCAAACTAATCATCAGATTGGGCTGGTTTTAACCATTTCAGTATATACTGTAATTGTCTGTTCTTATGGAGCAACTATAAGCGCTTTTTTTTTGTGTGTTTGTGTGTTTATGCACAGTTAACACATAAAAACAAACTCGTCGCTATTTGCTTATAAGTGCAGACAGTTACAGTCTACCTGTTTATGTGACTAAAACTAGTATGTTTTGATAATTATTTTGGTAGATAACCTTATTTGTTAATATGTTTCGGTAATTAGTTTGAAAATTAATGGCATGATGAATTATTTTAGGTACATCAATCATCAACAGATGCAGCATCATCACTGTTAGTTACGGCGCTAAATGAAGGCCGAGACATTATAATGGATGGCACACTTTCATGGGAACCATTTGTGGAGCAAACCATTGCAATGGCTAGGAATGTTCATCTATGCAGATATAGAATGGGGCCTGGCTACAGTAAAAATGAAAATGGTCCCGTTACTGAAAATTACTGGGAACAAGTAGAAAACATCGACGATAAGGAGAGTGATGATATTAGAAATAGAAAGCCTTACAGAATAGAGCTGGTTGGAGTTGTGTGTGATGCATATCTTGCAGTTGTAAGAGGAATAAGGTACTTTGTTATATTACTTGGAATCCACTTTAAGGACAAATTTTAGCGTTAGACTTCAAATAAACCTATTTCAACAGCAAGTTCAAACTTATTGCAAAAATAGATCGGGTTTTCATCAGATCAACTATCCTGCAGCACAAAATCTGCCATAGTGAAAACCAGACATATTGTTATAATAAGTTTGAAACGAGGCTTAAGCTGAAATATATTTTTCTGGAAGCCTAACACTAAAATACATCCCTATTTTAATATGTTGCTTTCTGGAAAATGAAATGTATCTATACTGATCCATTTTCTAGTGGAAAAATACTGTGTTTTATTATTGGGACCATTGCGAGTGCATACAAACCTGAAAAGCATTGATGTTCATCATAGTACCAGATTTATACTAGGGAATAAAATGCTTAAAAATGGGCCCTTGTTAGTGGAAAATATCATATCAGCCGCCTGACCTACATCTATTGTCTTTTGTTTACCCTTGACATTTTATTTTTATTTATTTATTTATTTGCGGCTTACAAAGAAAACTGAATAGTTCACACCTCTTGTCCGACATCAGTGAATTTTATCGCCAATCATTACGTATATCAGTTATGGAAGAAATAAAAATCCATGGTTTTAAACTTTGATATATTACACATTTAGACCATATTTTAAAACAAGTTGCATATTTAAACAAAATTTGGAACTATTTACAAAAATAGACCAATTTTGGTCTATGTGGAAAAAAAAATGAAAATTTGTGCTGCAATTATTTGAAACGGTATTATCACAATTTTTTCAAAAGAAAAAGTGCACTGACAATATTTGAAATACCTCAAGCATATATGTATATTATTTCTAAATTTTACACTGCTGCTATTTGAAATAACTCCATTACAAAATGTCATTTTTGCCACATAGGCATAAAGTACTCTGTTTTTTGCAAGTAGTTTCAAAAGGGATTCAAATTTGTGTTGTTTCTAAAAAACAATTTAAAATAGGTAAAATTTCCTTTAAACATGGAATAAGTAGTACTGGCTGAGCTATTAGAGCATCTCTGACAACACGGTGACTCAAAGTTACAAAATTGTAACATTACATGAGCAATTTCCACAACAAAGAATTGGATTGCGTACATGTTTAACAACCGTCCAACATATAAGCGTGTTCATCAGACACCCTTTTATGAGTGTTTGTTTGATAGACGTTTATGTACTTGACGCCTTTTAAACATGCGTCCAACATATAAATTGATTGACAAATAAATTACTAGGTGCCTCATTGATAGGTGCCCAATATATAGATGCCTGTCAAATAAACTCCATAGTTAAGGTGCCTACAGCTACAAATCTGTAGTCATTCAGTTGAAATTTGGGGTAGATTAAGTTTTGTAATCAACAATTGGAAAGGGTTTGAGGTCTAAAATTCAAAATTTGTGATTACCGACTCCTTTGCTGGATATGCTCTTAGGTGCTGTGCATGTACACACATACTCAGATGCACATATGCAGACATGCACGATAAAAATAATCAATAATGTGTTTCTCCAATATAGGAGAGCAATCATAATGGGTCGAGCAGTAAGAGTAAAGTCTCAGCTAAGATCTCATAAGAAATTTGCAAGTGCCTTTCCTCGATACTGTCACCTTGTCGATAATGTCAGGCTTTACTGCAGCACTTCATCAGGCCCTCCTAAGGTATTGCAAATTCTATTCTTGGCACTCCAACATAACATAAGTCAACGAAACGTGAGACGCGCACACACACATACATACAAAGATATATGTATGTGTGTGTCTACACACACACGATGAGCGTTCAATGACACCTCAAACTGTGCAATACTCCATTAGTCCATCCGATTTCCACTGCAAGCTCTAAATTAAATAATAAGAGTAGTGGAAAGAGAGAGAGTATTGTTATTTAATTTGAAGCTTGTGGTGGAAATTAGGGGGCTAATGGAGTACTGCACTGTTTGGAGTGCCAATGAACGCTCATGTGTGTGTGAGCGAATGTGTGCGTGTCATACATGCATATACATATACATACATGTATGCACGCGCATATAACATAACATTGAATTTCGATATTGATTAAATTTGCAGCTAATAGCATGGAAAGAAGGGGGCAACAACCTGCTAATCGACCCTGAAGAATTCTGCTGTCTTAAAACGGTGAGCGATTTGAACGAAGATGCACATTCGGTGTTAGATCTTTACAATAATTCTGAAGTAAAATGCGGGTCGTATTCTTATTGGAAGAGCGCGGTCATTTGCCCTACGAGGAGTGCTGTTCAGGAGGATCTGAAGGTAGCAATTAAGAGTATTGAGTGTCTACAAATTCACTCTTAGCAGTGGAACAATTGCTGGTATATGTAATGATGTGTTTTTTTAGTATGTATCTGAATGTTTGATTCTTAAATTTTCTGTAAATTGCATATTTGAAAATGGGGCGTGTATCCTAAATATGGTTCATATGAAATATCAAAATATATTGAAAAATGTTATAAAACATTTCAGTATAAATATTTCCGTTTATAATTTTTTTAGATAATTATGATACTCACTGTAAGTGTTTCTGACTTTTTGAAAATGTTGTTGGCTATAAATATGTCTAAAATATTTGATTTTTTGAATTCTTAGTCAACGTGTAATATTTTAGCGACTGCTGCCAATGCATTAATAATTATGACATCTAACGTTTAATAATTATGCAAGTAGTGTCTCCAGAACCAGGACCCATAAAACCAAACCGATTCAAGAATGTCTTATTGACAAAAAGTTACATATATAACAAAAAGATATTGAAAATAAGATATTCACGATAATCCAGCTGTCGATAACACCTTGAATCTCCATTTTTGCTTTATAGAGAATGTAACGATTCGTCTTTTCGATCATCGAATGTCGATACTAATACATCCATGACATTCACGTGTCGAGTATTCAAGTGCCCAAAAACGAATTATTAGGGTTAAATAAAAGAAAAAGAAAAGGAACAAGGAATAAAGTATCCGAATATCACAACAGAACGATCATATATAATATCAAAAAACAGTATAAACTGTCATTTTAAGACAGTTTTTCGGAGTTACAATAATCAACTTGGACAATTATAACATGTCCCCACAAATGCTGATGATACAATAGTAATGCAGCGGAAATAAATACTACAGTAGGTGATCATCCAGCTCAGCTCCAAAGCGTCCATAGTTAAATCTGAAAACTTACATGGAGCAGACCCGAGCATTATAAGAAAATAATACCCGATAAGTTTGGTAAACCAGCATAAGAAACTCAAGAAATAAAAGTGACATATAATAGCACCTTTTGAGACCGTACGGATTAACGTAACGGTTTTCCCCTCCAGTGAAACAAATCATTCATTAAGTTTAACATATAGTGATATGATAGATAATGTCTAGAGTGTAGTACGTAAGTCATATCAAATAGTTGTCATGTGAACACCACAACAATAATAGGTGTACATTCAATCATGCTAAGGCGCGTTCGTATATATCGATTTTTCACGAAGATCTCCTCGGTCTAACCGCATCCGAACTCCATGACAAGGATCAAAAACTACCTTTCGAGCATCGTATATCTCGATATACTCTAAGGTAAACACAACTGGACCACCCTAGGTGTTTGATCCGGATTATATCTACTCCCGTTAGAAACAATTGATAAGCATACTCTAGATCCGGAGCTGATATACTCTTTAGGTCAACTAACCCTTCTGGCCACGCCCCTTCTCTATTTTCTATCATTTTTCGATGTCGAGGCTACGTTCTGTATCTCTCACATAAGTCTTCATCACTCAAACAGAGCACGAATCCCAAATGGATTTCATCATCTTGAATAGATCAGGATCACTACATGGATTCGAGCATTTCGAACCTCCACATGGGTTCCCCACATAAGTCCTCCGACAAATGCTAAGGCTATCTCTCTCTTCGAGTGCTCCTCAAGATAGAAAGTCCTACACAATATCATTGTTTGAAATGTTAACGCTAACCTCTCCCTTATACTTAACCTTAGGATAGACAGTTCAACTATATAACATTCCACTTCACAACCGCTCTTAGAACATAGATCGCGTATATGGTTTTGAAGTGATTACGGGTTCGAATCATCTCATATAAGTATATTCTTCCCACTTACCGGACGCTCCAAAACCAATCGATGAATTTCCAGTAAACTCATCTCCAGTTCTCTTGAAAATAAACATACAGTACACAAGAGCGGAGATCACCTTCTAACCGTTTAAGTGGATGGATTTCCTTATTTCCTAGAAGAACACGCCAGTTTATACGTACAATATAGCACCATCGAAGATAACCGTATCATATAATTACCGTTTTTCTTCTAGATATTTCCAAAGTTATATTTGCATAATTTCGATAGTCGACTAATCGACTATCTGGTACAAGATAGACGTTTATAAATGGAAATCAAGTCTAGTATACTTTCCATCAACAATAAACATACAGAACGCTATCAAGTCACACAAACTACGATTAAGCCACACAAAGTTTGGTTAATCTACTTAAGTGACTCTTGATCCCTTTTATTTAATTAATCCTTTTATCAATTAAAAACTCCCTTATTAGTAAACTTCTTTTACCTAATAAACTTCTATCTTTTCTTCTAAAAGATTCCATCTTATATTTTTCTTCAAAATATCCATTTTAAGAATCTAAGTACTTTCATAAATTCATTCAAAAGGTTTAAAACTAGTGTTACTTAAACATTATCACTACAAACCAAAACCTTTTCGTTTTTGCTATCTTTAAATCATCCTTTTAAAGATCTATTTACATTCCTAAGTATAATAAAAAAGGGTTAAAGACGAATGCTATTAACACATTGTCAGAACAAACCCAAAACCATTCCATACTGGTATTACCTTTAAAAAAAATTCTTTTAAAGATCTAAGTTCATATTCGGATAAGTTTAGTATTGACTAGTTAATTATCAAGTTCTAAAGACGATCGCTTATAGAAATCACGATTCATACTCTTAACTCGTTTATGACATTCTGTAACAACCCGGGGTTTTGCATCGGTTAATTATCGTCATTAGGCGATTAAATCAGCTGGCTAATTGCTATTGGGAGTTTTTAATCGGGTTGAAATTCTTTTAAAAATTTGTTAATGGATTATGTGGGCTTTAAATTGAATCTTGGCCCACGTTTCTTTTGTTTTGGTGCTGTGATAATTATCAAGTAAATACCCGGTTCCTCCTTCATTCTTTTCATCGCAAGCCCAAAACAAAACACATGTAACAATGGCTGCTAGGGTTTGAACGATTTCGTGGCCGCCACGGCTTGACTTGGTTTGACGATGTATTCTCCGATTTTCTTGTTTGCCACTACTTCGATTCCAATCTGTTCGATCTTTGGCAGCGCTGTCTTTGTCGTTTGGATTGGAAAAGGGGATTTCGGCTGCGAATTGGATCTGTGCTCTTCGAAACAAGGTGAGTGATTTTCACTCACATTCTAATTCGATCTTAGTACTATGCTTCGGCAATTCGATTTTTGTTTCGATGATAGATGATTTTTCTGACTTGGTTTGACTTCTGAATACCACGGCACTGATTTTGGTTTGAAATCTGCAAGCATGATTTTGTGAAAATATTTTTAGATGAGAATTCATTTTGACTTTGCATTTGCTTTAAGTATTGACTTCGGCCATTAACTGTTGCTTTGAATTCTCTGTTGGCTTTTAAAGCTGCTACTTTGAGTCTTTTCTGATGCTTGATGTTGACCATTTTCCTTGTGACTTCGGCACTGTCGCTACTTTCATGTTGCCTTCTGTCTTTGTTGGAAACTGCACTGTGACTGATTTGCCTTGTGTTTGAAATGCTTGGAGTCTTTGTACATTCATGTTGTCCAATCTCATTTGAATCTATACATAAAGTTGTGTAGAACTACTGTCCTGATTGCCATTGTAAACATGTTCATGTATTCATTGTGTACATGTTGTACCTGTGTCATATTGCTTGAGGCTATTTGCATTGTTTAACTTGGTAGCCTCGAGCTCTGCCATCATTGTAACCATATGTATGCCTCCAGTCTTTGATGTTGAAACCGTGCCATTGCATCTGCACTGTCTAGTTTCATGTTGATTGGCATTGATTTGTATTAGTTCATTTAGAAGCCCGACTGCATACACACACACACACACACACACACACACTGTTTCATACATGTAGGCACTGCCTGTGTATGTCTCATATGCATTCATCTTTCCCACTGTGCATGTTGACAAAGTAACTTGGTTGAACATGTGCACTGAGTTGGTCCTCATGTGTACTGATGCATTGTATTTTCATTTATCTTTGAGCCTGGGAAGTTGGTTAAGATTTGGTCTTGCATTTCACTGACCACTGAACTCATTTGCATTGTGTTGTTGTTTGTAAATTTTGCTTGATCGACACTTGCTCATCCAAGCTTGCACTTGAATGTGCAGTCTGTAGTTGTGTTGTACTGATTTAGTAATTGCTACAATTTAGTTTGGTTCACCTTGAACTTCATCTCGAGTTGGTGCCATTTGCTTTTGATTCATTGGGCTTTTGTGTATTTCATCACTGTAGTGGCGAGGCAGTGCACGTGAGCGTGTACTGCAGCCAAACAGAATTGTCTTTTTAATTGATATTTCAATTGCTTGAATTGTTTCGTGAGTCCAATTCAATATTTTGAAATTATATTTTGATTTGGTTTAATTTAATTATTTTGTTGCTATCTAATTATCTACTAGATAATTAGATTATGTGTTTTCTAATTATCGTATCGATAATTAGATTTTGTTGTTTATGCTGTTCACTGACTTGAGTTGTTGCTATGTATATTCGAATGTGTACTTGACTGAAGCTCGAGTTGCATTCATTAGCTTCTGATTCATTTTTGAGTTGTAATATTGAACACTGTAACTTGATGGTTTTGTGGCACTTCTTACTGTCATGTTGCATCGATTTGTTTTGCTTCATTCATATCCTTCAATGTTTTAAACTTGCACATTTGGGTTTCATGATACCTTTGGGCAGCGATGTGAACTTATTAGTCATTCATTGTTGCCCAGTCCTGACCTTGTTTGATTTCTTGGTATTGCTGTTAGCTTTGGTTTGGTCTTGCAGTTGTGTTGAGTCATGATAGCAGTGACTTGACCTTTGCATTTTGTTAATGATTTGGCTTTGCTGATTCGCTGTTTAATGCTGTTACGTGCTATATTTACCGATATCCGATTTTCTTATTAAGGATTGGATATGCGAGATTTATTGTGACCGTCTCTATTTGTTATTTAATTATTATTGCTTCCGTGCATTAATAACTGAGTTTGAATTAGACTGACCCGCGTATTATTTTCTTTTGAATTAATACTCGGGTCAGACCGAGTTATTACAGGCTGTTGATATCTCGCTTTGGGATGCTGCTTGAGCTATGAAGTCTCTTCATATCTTTTGGAGTAGTCAGTGTTATTTTATAGGATGGTATGTATTCATGTATATTATTTACAATAATGTGCTTGTATATGTAACTTCCAGTGTCGACAGTTGTAGTTGTATCACATGTATTGTAACTGAATTCAGTTATATATATGAGATTTGATATTATATGTGTTCTGTGTTTAGCTTATCTGTGTTATTATTATATAAAATGTCCTAAACTATTATGAACCATCGTAGTTCGTTTTATACTGGAATTGGATATGTCGATGGGAGTAAATAAACAAAGAGATGAAAAAAATGAATATATACATATATATACCACTCCTATCGGGATAACCAATACTAGCGTAAGGCCTAACTACGGATGGCCGCTCCTATCCAGCCTTATTCTTCGTAATAACGGACATTATTTCCTTTTAATACTCTTTGTTATTGTGAGCATAGAGGTGAGGCGTCACAATTGGTATCAGAGCGAGGGGTTTATGGACATAATATATAACATAACTTAGATGGAACATGTGTTATAACTAATTGTTGATGTTTTTATTTGTGCCTTGAGTCAACATTAAAGTTTTGAAATTATGAATGAAATTTTTAAATATCTTTATTTAAAAATAAAAGAGAAATTGTGTTTTGATGATTGATTGATTTGTATTTTGTTTATCAGAGTGCGCAGCGAAAACAATGAGACTGCCTTCGCTGAGTATGGCTGATAACCCTTTTGATTTAAAAAAAAAAATCAAAATATGATTTGCATGTTACTGCATTAATTTTACGTTGAACCGGTGTTTGGTTTTAAAACGTATTTTATTGCCGTTATTTTTATAACGGGATTTTTACATCGATATTATATTTTGGTGCGAATTATTTTGATGAGATTTTGACGTATAAAAATTAATGTCGCTTTGACTTCAGTAACCGTCAAATTTAAAGTGGATTTTCAAGCGGTTATCCCGCAATGCTGATTTGATACTCGTTTTTACGGTGTTTTGCGAAGCGCAATTTCCTTGTCGAAATTGCTATAGATGTTGCTGTTTTAATCACGTGTTTTAAAAATCGTTTTAAAATAAAATTGTTTCCGAAAATTTTACAGTTTGCGTTTTCAAAAGAATGAGGAAGTGATTTAAATGCTTCAGCAAAATTAAGGACTATGAACCCTTACTTTTACTGATTCGATTAATTCCGGACTTGTCCATTTGAGGACGTAAAATATTATTTATATAAAATACACAATTTTGCACTTTTAAGGAAACGATGAAGAGATTTAAACGATTTAGCAAAAGTGCAGAGTATGGAACCACACTTTTACTATTTCGGTTAATTCCGGACTCATTAATTGAAATATTTGATGATTTTGTTGGGCTTTCGAGCCACTCTGCTGGACCTTCGGGTCATTTGTTGGACCATCGGGTCATATGTTGGACCTTTGGGTCAATTACCAGTACTAGACCTTCGGGTCACTCTGCAGACCTTCAGGTCATCTGATGGGCGCCAAAAATTTATAGTACTTGGTAGGCTTCGGCCATCTGAGATGAACGTGCGACGTAGCTAAAACTCGCCATTTGCTGGGATCGATCCATCTTTTATGTTGATTTGTCTAGTTATCTATTTATGATTTCTAGATATTTGTTGTTTCTAATTATCTGCAGGTAATTAGATATTTGCTGATTTGAGTTCTAATTATCTTAGTTAATAATTAGATATTTGTTGATTTGAGTTCTAATTATCTTAGTTGATAATTAGATATTTGTCGATTTGAGTTCTAATTATTTTGTTGATAATTAGATATTTGTTGTTTTCTGATTATCGTTTTTGATAATTAGATATTTTTTTTTCTTCTGATTATCGTTTTTGATAATTATATATTTTTAGATTTGAGTTCTAATTATCTTTGTTGATAATTAGATATTTATTGTTTTCTGATTATCGTTTTTGATAATTAGATATTTGCCGATTTGAGTTCTAATTATCTTTGTTGATAATTAGATATTTGTTGTTTTCTGATTATCGTTTTTGATAATTAGATATTTGATGATTTGAGTTTTAATCATCTTTGTTGATAATTAGATAATTGCTGATTTTACTGATTATGAGATTTTCTAGTCTCTAACTGATTATAGATTATGTTGATTATATTAAATTGCTGTTTTCTAATTATCTCTGTTGATAGTTAGAGTTTGCTGATTATGAAGTTCATGTTTTCTAATTATCTGGTTATAACTAGATATTAGCGGTTTTGCGATTTGTGATTTGTGTTTTCTATTTATCTTTGTTGATAATTAGATTTTGCTGTTTTCTAATTATCGTATCGATAATTAGATATTGCTGTTTTGTGATTTCTGTATTCTAATTATCTAATTGATAATTAAATATTGCTGATAATTATATTTATTCAGTTTTGTTGTTTCTGATTATTTATCTAATAATTAGATTTTGTTGAGAATTTGTGAATTTCTTTTATGAAATTAAAAGATTTCTTTGGCGTCTGTATTCTTGACGTTTATTTTTCTAGCTTAACCAGTTTATATTAGAAAAATAATTGTTATTGACGACTTTAATTATGAAAATTACGGGGACGTAATTTTTATAAGGAGGGGAGTCTGTAACAACCCGGGGTTTTGCACTGGTTAATTATCGTCATTAGGCGATTAAATCAGCTGGCTAATTGCTATTAGGAGTTTTTAATCGGGTTGAAATTCTTTCAAAAATTTGTTAAGGGATTATGTGGGCTTTAAATTGAATCTTGGCCCACGTTTCTTTTGTTTTGGTGTTAACGTAAATACCCGGTTCCTCCTTCATTCTTTTCATCGCAAGCCCAAAACAAAACACACGTAACAATGGCTGCTAGGGTTTGAACGATTTCGTGGCCGCCACGGCTTGACTTGGTTTGACGATGTATTCTCTGATTTTCTTGTTTGCCACTACTTCGATTCCGATCTGTTCGATCTTTGGCATCGCTGTCTTTGTTCATTTGGATTGGAAAAGGGGATTTCGACTGTGAATTGGATCTGTGCTCTTCAAAACAAGGTGAGTGATTTTCACTCACATTCTAATTCGATCTTAGTACTATGCTTCGGCAGTTTGATTTGTTTTCGATGATTGATGATTTTTCTGACTTAGTTTGATTTCTGAATACCACGACATTGATATTGGTTTGAAATCTGCAAGCATGATTTTGTGAAAATATTTTTAGATGAGAATTCATTTTGACTTTGCATTTGCTTTAAGTATTGACTTCGGCCATTAACTGTTGTTTGAATTCTCTGTTGGCTTTTGAAACTGCTACTTTGAGTCTTTTCTGATGCTTGATGCTGACTATTGTCCTTGTGACTTCGGCACTGTCACTACTTTCATGTTGCCTTCTGTCTTTGTTGGAAACTGCACTGTGACTGATTTGCCTTGTGTTTGAAATGCTTGGATTCTTTGTACATTCATGTTGTCCAGTCTCATTTGAATCTATACATAAAGTTGTGTAGAACTACTGTCCTAATTGCCATTGTAAACATGTTCATGTATTCATTGTGTACATGTTGTATCTGTGTCGTATTGCTTGAGGCTATTTGCATTGTTTAACTTGGTAGCCTCGAGCTCTGCCTTCACTGTAACCATATGTATGCCTCCAGTCTTTGATGTTGAGACCGTGCCATTGCATCTGAACTGTCCAGTTTCATGTTGATTGGCATTGATTTGTATTAGTTCATTTAGAAGCCTGACTGCATATATATATATATATATATATATGCCGTTTCATACATGTAGGCACTGCCTGTGTATGTCTCATATGCATTCATCTTTCCCACTGTGCATGTTGACATAGTAACTTGGTTGAGCATGTGCACTGAGTTGGTCCTCATGTATACTGATGTATTGTATTTTCATTTATCTTTGAGCCTGGGCAGTTGGTTAAGATTTGGTCTTGCATTGCACTGACTACTGAACTCATTTGCATTGTGTTGTTGTTTGTAAATTTTGCTTGGTCGACACCTGCTCATCCAAGCTTGCACTTGAATGTGCAGTCTATAGTTGTGTTGTACTGATTTGGTAATTGCTTCAATTTAGTTTGGTTCACCTTGAACTTCATCTCGAGTTGGTGCCATTTGCTTTTGATTCATTGAGCTTTTGTGTAGTTCATCACTTTAGTGGCGAGGCAGTCCACGTGAGCGTGTACTGCAGTCAAACAGAATTATCTTTTTAATTGATATTTTAATTGCTTGAATTGTTTCGTGTGTCCAATTCAATATTTTGAAATTGTATTTTGATTTGGTTTAATTTGATTATTTTGTTGCTATCTAATTATCTACTAGATAATTAGATTATGTGTTTTCTAATTATCATATCGATAATTAGATTTTGTTGTTTATGCTGTTCACTGACTTGAGTTGTTGCTATGTGTATTCGAGTGTGTACTTGACTGAAGCTCGAGTTGCATTCATTAGCTTCTGATTCATTTTTGAGTTGTAATATTGAACATTGTAACATGATGGTTTTGTGGCACTTCTTACTATCATGTTGCATCGATTTGTTTCGCTTGCATTCATATCCTTCAATGTTTTA
This sequence comes from Allium cepa, assembly GCA_030765085.1. NCBI lineage: Eukaryota > Viridiplantae > Streptophyta > Magnoliopsida > Asparagales > Amaryllidaceae > Allium > Allium cepa. The sequence goes on along the minus strand of CM060939.1, from coordinate 78,557,823 downwards.
AACTTGCACATTTGGGTTTCATGATACCTTTGGGCAGTGATGTGAACTTATTAGTCATTCATTGTTGCCCAGACCTGACCTTGTTTGATTTCTTGGTATTTCTGTTAGCTTTGGTTTGGTCTTGCAGTTGTGTTGAGTCATGATAGCAGTGACTTGACCTTTGCATTTTGTTAATGATTTGGCTTTGCTGATTCGCTGTTTAATGCTGTTACGTGCTATATTTACCGTTATCCGATTTTCTTATTAATGATTGGATATGCGAGATTTATTGTGACTGTCTCTATTTGTTATTTAATTATTATTGCTTCCGTGCATTAATAACCGAGTTTGAATTAGACTGACCCGCGTATTATTTTCTTTTGAATTAATACTCGAGTCAGACCGAGTTATTACAGGTTGTTGATATCTCGCTTTGGGATGCTGCTTGAGCTATGAAGTCTCTTCATATCTTTTGGAGTAGTCAGTGTTATTTTATAGGATGGTATGTATTCATGTATATTATTTACAATAATGTACTTGTATATGTAACTTCCAGTGTCGACAGTTGTAGTTGTATCACATGTATTGTAACTGACTTCAGTTATATATATGAGATTCGATATTATCTGTGTTATGTGTTTAGCTTATCCGTGTTATTATTATATATGTTGTCCTAAACTATTATGAACCATCGTAGTTCATTTTATACTGGAATAGGATATGTCGATTGGAGTAAATAAACAAAGAGATGAAAAAAATGAATATATACATATATATACCACTCCTATCGAGATAACCAATACTAGCGTAAGGCCTAACTACGGATGACCGCTCATATCCAGCCTTATTCTTCGTAATAACAGACAGTATTTCCTTTTAATACTCTTCGTTATTGTGAGCATAGAGGCGGGGCGTCACACATTCCAACTGAATTTTTCCTCGTTCAAGAGTGAAGCCAGGTAAGTTAGAACACTGGTTGCATCAAAGCCTTGCTTAGACACTTCATTCTTGATTCTTACAAATAGATAAATCTACCTTATTGGCTTTTAGTGTTAATTATAATATTAATGATTTCAATAAACAACAGAAATCAACACGAATAACTTGTTTCCAACATTTTCCAACTTACTATTCCTCGGTCAAGTGGGAAGCTCGATAAGTTAGAGCTCTATTGCTCCGTCCTTACTTGACATCATTCTTAACTCTCACAAATAGATAAGCCTTACTTTGTAGGCATTTAGTATTAAGCATAGTTAATTACTTTTCCAACAAGTAATTAAACAATCAACCATTTGACAATTTAGCAATTCTAACCACTTTTCTTAACCTTTTGTTTATAATTTTAAAATACTTAAAAATACTTATAATAGGGTTTAAAATATTTATCCAAAATATTACTTGAAAATAACAACTTTACAAAATCCCCCCAAAGACTTGAAAACGACATGTTTTCTAACAAAATATCTCTTCTTTAAAAATTCACAACTAATTCTTAAAAATTCATAAAGGTATCAAAATACTTTTGAAATACTCTAATATGAGTTAGTGAACACTTTCAAAAAAATGAAACAAAATACTTAAATTTAAATATCTTTTCAAAACTTTTAAAGTCCAAAATCAAGTGTAAACGAGGCAGTTTTGCACTAGTGATGTTTTGGCCACTTTTCGAGATGTTACTTAATTTTTACTATTCAAGCTTTTTCTACCAATAAACATATATATATATATATAATATTATAATATGTTGAGAAACCCCTAAGGGTCTCTCTACAAAGTTCTATAGCAATTGCCAAAAACAAGGCAATTCATCACTGCATCTACAATGACTATCGCTATAAGTGCACTTTCAAATCCGAGTCCGATCTACATCAAAGTTCATCTATAACCTATATGCTTTGTTCAAGGTCTAGTCATATGTCATACAAGCCCATTCAAGTACATTCCAACTTCATTCAAGTCCATAGACATGATCACACATGTCACTTACTTTTAAATTAAAAATCCAAACCAATGTTTTAACATAAGTTAATAACAATTCAAACAACATATATACAATCAATACAACATGTATGTGTTATGTTTTCATTCAAACTAAGGTGTTAACTCACTTTTAACCATACAAATAACTATGATCCAAGAACCGAGCCAACCGACCCTACAACCACCTTTCCTTCTCCTTCTCCTTGCCTTGCACTTGCCTCTTTGCCTTCCCCTCTCATATAATGCTCACGGCCATTGCGTAGGGGAAGAGCATTGCTCCACTTCTTCATCTTTTGGCTTGGTGGAAGGTGTTCTAGTATTATACTAAATTTTTGGCAAAGTTTGAAATGAATTGGAGTTATTTGCAACTATTTCATTTGAGAACATAAGAGAGAAAGAAGATGAAGAAACCATTAAAGAAGCTTAGTTTTTCATTTGTATTTTTGTGATTATAATCTTAGATATGCATCTCCTTATATAGGTAATACCTAAGCTTGCATGCACCCCCACCATGTCATGGAAGCTTTACCTTCCATCACTTCTTCTTTATGTCACTTCTCCATTAGGCTAATTACCATTATATGCTCACCATGATAATATCTCTTATACTAAAAGAAGCTTTTAGAACCTTCCAAGCTCAATGAAGAGATGTGTGTGTGTTAATTATTTGCTAATGTGTTCATTTGATTATTGGTCAAGTGCATAAGAGTTCAAACAACTTATATCGGTCGAAAGCTATTTACCGATAAACCGATTTTCGGTCATATTATCAAATTTCTCTTCGAAGAGTATATTTTTGTAAACATTTTTCCTAAATAAGTTTACCATCATTAGTTATGATTTAAAATGGGATTAAAAAGCTTAGTAAATCATTTTAATAAAATATATCCAACATTCAAATATTTAAATAATTGAGATATTTAAATACGAAGTATTCGAAATTCCGAGTCGTTATATTCTCTACCACTTAGAATATTTTGTCCTCGAAATTTCAACACGATCAACCAAAGAAAAAATCACACATTAATACTTAATAGTGTCACAATCACTAGCAAACATATGGTTTGCTTAAGCCCAAACCCTCTCATTTTACAAGGATGATAATCAATCAACCAAGTATACCTTTTGCTCAACAGCCTTACGTTATTACTTAGACGATTATTCGTGCCACCATAGAAAAAATCAAAGAGTCATTATTAAACTCTCCCTAAGCCAACAAACATAGTATACAGATATACTAAATCCTGTACGATGCACATGGACCATCCTACGCAATATCCGATCTGATCACTTCCTCGATCACATAAATTTCAATTTCCAACTAGTATAGATCACTTGACCTCTTTAGTGCGGACTCCGATCAGGTTCCTTAACAAAAATCTCCGTTCTCCTTACATAGCCGTATACCATGATAGAAAACTTCAAGGTATATCAAGAATCCGTCTCAAGTGTTCGCCATTAAGAATTTAGTGAAAAATCCTTGTTCGGACCGGTGTATACCACCTCAAAATCACACACTTGAATACTGGTTCAAGAACTGTCATGTGAATAAAATGATCTACATACAGCTTACATATTCATCATATTTGTTTCTTAACTATACCAATATCCTATTTCACTTTCTTTTATCCTAATAATATATCTCTTCAATACTAAATCATTCATGTGCCACTTCATAAAAACCTAACTTTAAGTTTATAAACATTTTACAACTCAATTTCATAGTCATATATTACTCTATTACATCCTAAGAGTATATAAAAAAATATAAAAATTGTAATAAATATGTTTAGCAAATTTAGAATTTGTTTTAACTTGCTATCTTCTTTTTTTTGGCAAGGCCAGCCGGTTTTATAGTGGACCGTCCACTTTTTATTACAAACGTAATAAAAAACATGAAGTACAGGAGTAAGGTTGAGACACCTCAACTACTATAAAGAGAGAAATAAATACAACACAGGAGTGTGAAAGACATGTCACAGCTACTAGAAAAAATTGACAAGACTAAGACTCCTCCAAAGAGGTAGTACCACCAGCATCAACTTCAACCTGGGAAGAATCTGGAGAGACATCCCCAAGAAGTCCAAAGTAGGGGCGAAATAGGAGAGCAAGTGTAGGATCGTAGATGTCTACATCAGATGAGTAAAGAAAGGATCGATCCCAAGAAGAATCAGCAAGCATGGCAGAATTTAAATTAGTATATGAACCATCCAAATCAAGAACCAAGGAGTCACCAGATGGTCTGTAATAAAGGCATCGTAGGTCCGAAAGTTCGGTAGAAACATATCTAAAGAAAGAATCTTTCATAGGGTTGTAACGCAAGTCAGAACATTGATCAACCCAACATCTCTCAGACTCAACCCAAACAATAGGCAACTGAGACGGAACAAGATCCGAAATAGCAATGGAATCCACAGGAACAACACTAGTAACAATGGATGTAACAGGGGAAACAGGCCGAACAGGGGAAGTCGACGATCTAGGGACAGGAACAACGGGAGGTGAAACCTGAGACACCTTGGGAACCCATTTCCTAAGCGGAGGCTGCGGAAGTGGTATCTTAGGCGCAGAAGTGGAAGCAGCAGTATGGGAGCAGGTAGAAACTAAGTGGCCAAAGGAGTGACAGGTAGTACATATGTCGGGGATCCAACCATAACGAAAACGAACATCGACCACATGGCCAACAGCTAGCTGAACAGGAATAGAGGTAGGGAGAGGCTTAAGGGGGGTAATCCCAATCAAGGCCTTAGCGTACACCAGCTTTTCACGCGCAACTGTATTAGCATCAAAACATTTCAGCTTACCAACATTGCAAGCAAGCCAATTCAAACCCAGTAGAGGTTAAAGTGCCGAAGGAATTTGAGAAAAATAAACCCAAACAGGGATAGATAACACTTGTTCACGAGCACTTGCAACCGTTGGGGACCAGGGAATAATAATAAAAGGTTTCCCATCAAAAAAGGATGGCTCCGCCTCAAGAACACGGCGTCATTCCTCAGAGGAGGAGAACAATAGAAAATACATAGAGTCAACAAGCTTAACACGGAGATTACCTCGAAGCCTCCAGGCCTTACGACAAACAGTAGACGGGTCATGTAGACGATGTTTAGGATCCAAAAAGAAGCCAACTAAATATTCTGACCAGTAGTTCAAACCAGCTTGCATGACATTAGGAGGTGGGATCATCACTCCATTCTCCTCTACAATATCAAATTCCACAGGTTCATAAACCCCGGCATTGCGGGGCATAGAAGTAAAAAGCGAAGACCAAGCTCTGGGTCCTGCAGGAGAAGCAGCTGGTTGAACGACATCCACATATGTACCACCAATAGAAGACGCAAGCACAACAGAGGGGGTGGCCGCAAGAAACGTACCACCGGTTCTTAAAATACTGCATTTGGAAACTTCCTTCTCAATAGACTTATGACAAACACCTGGTGTGCATTCAGTCAAACTCGAAATTGTAGCATCGACCGAACAATTCTCTCTTCCAATCACACCATTGGCCTCACCAATATCACCAGCAACTTCAACTGTGCTCGCAAGAGAATTCAATGTACCACAGTTAGTTAGACAGTCACCACCCACCAAAGCACATTCATGTCGCACACAAGAGCACGCAGCAGCAACTGAGCACGCATTAGCTGAAGGGAGAGGAGGGAACTCCATCTCCGATTGCAGGGCTGGCATATATAAATTTGAAACCTGGGGAACCTTATATACTCTTCCAGATCGAGTAGAAGAGGGGGAAGAAGATGGTGCAGCAGAGAGAATTGGAAGATGAGGGGGAGCTAGGCATGAACGCGGATGGGAGGGGAGAAAAGAGAAGGACTATCGCGAACTGGAAAACAAAATCGCGCAGGAGCACGCCATTAAATCGCGCATGATGTGAGTGAAGATGAAAATGTGTATTAATCTATATTTCATTTTACATAAGACGTTCGATAACTATACCATTCCATTCAATTCACGTATATTTCATTTTACTTGCTATCTTCTTAATTCAAGTGTTATATAAACTCAACTTTATATTTTTCAGAATACTTAACTACAAGTTTAATTCGGAAGTTCCCGACTATCCAAAATTATCGAAAATCCCGTCTCATTTTATCAAATGAAAAGGATCAACCAACATATCATATCATGATGCACGTACCATACTTTCCTAATGCATAGGTTACATGTGTTCATAAAATAACTTAACAAGAAAACCTTAGAACTAAACATCGATTTTCATTTCAAACCACTTGAAATTATATATATGTATGTATGTGTATATGTATATATCTTTTGTATATCAAATCATACTTTGGGATTAATTCAAAATCTATTTTACCAAAACAACTTTGTAGCATCCCACACTTAGAAACCTGAAAATGAACTGTCAATGATGTTGATTTCATCACCAGAATTATTTCCAAGCGACATGAGTGATTTCAGTACATCCAATTTATGCCTTTCGGATTTAACCAAATCCATTTCAAAATGGCATCAAATACGTTGTAAATGTTACTAAGTATCATGATCTCAATTTCATAAACCAATTTTCCAAATACTTACCTTCAAATAATACAACTAGTATTTTCTCCAAAATATTGAAAAATATTTTCGAAGATACTGCAATTTAAGTCCTCGGATTCTCTATTTAAATCCTTTTCATTTGTAAACTATGTTTATACAAAGTTACTTTCTTATCTAAATCATTTCACAAATGTATACCCTTGTTTAAATTATAATAAATAACTCATATTAAAATTCAATTTTAACCCAAGATTATCATCGAACGCCTTATAGTCAAATTGCGATATTTAATTCACAAGGTGTTCGTACTTAATGTTTGTATAAATTACTATATCCTAACCCTTGTTTTAAGAAGGCAAATTTCATATAAATCAACAAACTATAGTAAATGCTCATAAATTGGCCGACCACAACTAATCAAACGATAAATGATAATAATTGAATATTATCATTTTCTAACAAATAAACACATCATAAATAACTATATCAATTTTGCTTTGAAATTTTTTCCTTCTATATCTAAAATATAGTCCTAGTAAAATTATTTCATTGACCAGTTTCAAAAATAATATTGTATTGGCTTTCTATTTTTAAGTGTTTAGAAATCTCGATCGATACCATGGCATCTGGTATACCGACCAGAATTCATAAACCACCCAACAGATCAATAAACATAACATGAAATATTTTTATAGCCTAATAAATATGCTCTCGTACGTAAAGTACACTCAATGCATGCTAGGGCATTCCATTACCTTATCTCTTAATGAGTCATACCCAACCAAAGCCAAGGTTTTCGCTTAACCTTCAGCTCTGATACCAGTTGCAACAACTTGCCTTTTTGACCCCCGAATGTCGACACTAATACATCCACGGTATTCAGGTGTCAAGTACCCAAGTGACAGAAAGACAAACTATTAGGGTTAAAGAAAAGGAAAAGAAAAGAACAAGGAAGAAGGCATACAATATCAGAATCTCACAATGGAACGATCATATATAATATCAAAAGACAGTATAAACTTGTTAGAACCTTGTATTTTGATGTTTTGATCATGACAACTATATAAGTATATATTACATGAACTAACCAAATTTGCAGGAGAATATACTATTCTCCTCGATGATAAATCAACAACAAAGATTTCAAAGAGAAAGTATCAAAGTTTATAATTGGTTTGTCTATAGTCTAGTTAGTTGTTAATAATTGTTAAAATCTCTTCTAATTGGTATTTGCACACACACATGGTTTTAAATTACTTTCAAAATAATATACACAACTTAGAAATTAATTATAAAAAGCTACTAAGCAAAAATCTTTCAACCAGAAGTTTATATGGCAGAAAACACCTGTTTTAGTCGACTGAACTGGGGTGTGCAGTCGACTGAAACATGCACAGGTGCACAAATTATTTTAAAGGCTCAGTCGACTAAACACCCCCATTCAGTCGACTGAAGCAGGTGTCTTTTCAAAATAAAATAAAATTTCAAAATTTCTGAATTTTCAGAGGATTGAATTTCTTTGCTTAGTCGACAAAATATTCTTAACGGCTATTTTCTAAACGGTCACCTTCTTTTAACGAACAGAAACAACTTCTAATCCAACAATTTTTTCCGTATCTTTTGGCCTAAACTTTTCACGAATAATTACATCTTTTAAACTCTACATATGGACTTGAATTCAGTTTTTTTCAATAACTTAATTCTCTGATTCTATTCTATATTCTTTCTATCTTAATTCTGCTATTTGCTTTCATAAACGCATTCAAATCAGTTGCACATTCAAGCACAAATTTATTTGTGATAAAAATTACTTTCAATCTTCACGTCCTACACTATATACCACAAAGAAGAAGATTGTAGGAAGGGTATACTCTAAAGACATATCTGTGCTATCTATAGAGCACAGTCAATCAAGAAAACTTATTATATTGTTGAAGACCTATTCGGTTGCTTAGGCAGTAGAAGTCCTATTCGGTTGTCTAGGCGGTAGAAGTCTTGTTCGATTGCTCAGACGGTGTAATACCTATTCCTTTGGGTTAAGAGAGGGTAGATAGTCAAATTCTAGAAGGAGTCTAGGACTGGACGTAGAACGGAAGTTCGAACCAGTATAAAAATCTCTCTTGTCATTTACTTTACCGTTTACTTTTTTTATTCATATTCCGCATTAGTAGAAAACTTAGATTATATTCCATATCATGATCCATAGCAGCACTTTCATTTGGTATCAGAACAAGGCCATCTTATAACCGTAACACAATTATTTGATACACTGATTAATATGGAAAATAACACTAACACAAGTTTTGTTAAAGGTCAATCTACTGCACGACCACCTCTATTTAATGGTTTGAATTATAATTACGGGTCAACTAGAATGAGAATTTTTATGCAAGAAAATGGATATGATACTTGGAATATTACTCAAAACGAATACACTATACCCACTACACCCTTTGCAGAATGGTCAAATACACAAAAGAAAGATGCTACATCGAACGCAAAAGCTATAATATGCTATATTGTGCCTTAGACAAAAATTAATTTAATAAAGTAAGCATGTGTACAACTGCTTATTAAATTTGGAGAGCTCTTAAAGTCACACATGAAGGAACTAATAAAGTTACAAAACAAGATTTTTATGCTTAAAAATCAATTCCAAAATTTCAGAATGAGGCCAGATGAAACTATAAATGACATGTATTCTAGATTTCAAGACATACATCATTCACATTGGCATTAGGAGAATTTTTTTTATGATTTTGATATTGCCTCTAAAATTTCAAACTCTTTAACGGATGAATGGGAACAAAAAGTCTTAGCTATTGAAGAAGCTGATGACGTTTCTTCCATCAAACCTAAAGAGTTAATTGGAAATCTTATGTTATATGAAGTGAATTTGCAGGCTAAGCAAGATCAAGCACAAGACAAAAGGAATATTGCATTCAAAGCTGAATAAGAAGATTCAGATTTAGATGAAGATGACATGACATTGATCGCAAAGAATTTCTAAATGTTTTTAAAATTCAGAAAGAATAAGAAGTTTGGAAAAAAAAGGAGAGATAACTCGAACAAACTGCCAGTCTCAAATCTCGAATGCTACGAATGTCATAAGAAAGGCCACATGAAGAAAGGCTGTCCTAATAGAAAGAAAGACAGATTCAATAATAAGAAGGATAAGTACAAAAAGAAGCAAGCATGCTCAGTTACGTAGGATGATTCAGAATCATCTTCATCATCAGACAATGACACAAAAAGTGATTCTAAACAAGCTAATGTTTTCTTTATGGTTTCAACCAACAATGTAAGTGATTCATCTTTTTATGATTTAGTTGAGATAAATTCAAATTTTTTAGATAAACTCAAAGAAGTTAAAAGAAAGTATAAAGATGCATTGGAAAAATTAAACAGAACTATAATAGAAGTTGATATTCTAAGAGATGAAAAGAAAATTTTAGAAGAAGAAGTTGTTAATACACAAGAATCTTTGTCTAATGTTTCTTCTCAACTCACTATGCTAACAAATGAAGTAGAAAAAAGAAAGGAATATGATACCAGCCTTAGAAAATCTTGATCGAAAATCACATGTCAAAATTCTTGAATTAAAAAATACTAGCCTCAATATCGAGTTAGAGAATATTACTCTTTCTAAAATTATTAGTAATTCTCAAACTACTTCTAATAAGAATGGATTAGAATATAATAATTCTTCAAAGACAATTTCAAAGAAGAATAATACATCATATGAAAATTTCAACTTGCATAATAATTTTGTAAAAGAAAAAACAAAGCTAAATGTTGTTACTCAAAAGGAAGAAATTAGTAAAACAAATACTATAAAAATTTGGGTACCAAAAACTAATAATAATTTTATCAGAGACAAGTATATAAAATATTTTATAACTACGGTTCATAAAAATAAAGATTTTACTTATAAAGTGAATTCTAAACCCTTTTGGGTTTTGCTTCCTAAGGTCTAACTCTTAGGACCCTAATAAAAATTTGGGTACGAACGTCATTTATATTTTTTTGCAGATACCGACAAAGAAAGGAAGAAAGTGGATACTAGACAATGGTTGCTCAAAACACATGATAGGAAATAAAGATATACTAACCAACATTATCTACTTGGATGGAGGATCTGTTGTATTTGAAGATAATTCCAAAGGCTATATCATCGGCAAAGGTGATGTGAGCAATGATGATACATCTTACTTATCTCTTATTACAAATGTTTTATTAGTAAAAAATTTAAAACATAATTTGCCAAGTATAAGTCGGCTATGTAATAAAGGTTTTAATATAACTTTTTCTGAGAATAAATGTAACATTTTTGATCAAGATAATAATCTTATTTTTGAAGGAACCAGAGAAAGAAATATTTATATACTAAATATGAAAGTCAATCACAACACAAATATGTGTCTAGTAGCCAAAGATAATGAGCCTTAGTTATGGCACAAAAATTTTTGTCATATAAATTTTAAAGCTATTTTCAAATTATCTAAGAATAATTTAGATAGAGGTTTACCAAAGATGAAATTTAAAGTAAAAAATATTTGTGATGATTGTCAATTAGGAGAATTAACTAAATCTTCTTTTAAATCAAAGAAAATGATTTTTACATTACAACCACTTGAGTTATTACATTTGGACCTTTTTGGACCAACTCAAACTCAATCTATAAACAATAATAGATATGTTTTTGTAATAGTATATGATTTTTCAAGATATATGTGGACAATATTTTTGAAAAATAAAAGTGATACTTTTGAAAATTTTAAAATATTTGCTAAAGGAATTCAAAATATTAAGAATTTAAATTAAAAATATCCGGAGCGATCGCGGTGGTGAATTCGAAAATGAATCTTTTGAAAATTACTATAATAAAAAGGAATCGTTCATAATTTTTCATTTCCCAGAACTCCACAAAAAAATGGGGTGGTAGAAAAGAAAAATAGAACACTTTAAAAATGTTCTAGGACTTTATTAAATGGAAGTACTCTACCAAATTTTTTTTGGACAGAGGTTGTAGCAACTGCTTGTTATGTTTTGAAAAGAGTCTCCGTTAAACCATTAACTAAACATGCTCTTTATGAGCTTTTTAATGGAGGAAAACCTAATATATCATATTTTAGAGTTTTTGGTTCAGAATATTTTCTATTAAATACAAAAGATAAGCTTGGCAAATTCGATCCAAAATCTGATGAAGGAATATTCATTGGATATTCAGAACGAACCAAAGCTTACAAAATTTGTAATAAAAGAACTAAAGTAATCGAAGAAATACTCCATGTGTCATTCGGTGAAAATTCCAAAGTTAACCATAAAATAAAGGATGAAGAAATTATTTCTAAATCAATTGATTCAGATGATGATCTTGATAATATTAAAAATAACACTGACAACAATTTACAAAATAATAATAATAGTAGATCCCCACCAAGACTTTTAAGAAATCACCCTACAGAAAATATAATTGAAGAAATTCATACCAATGTAAGAACTCGAAATTAACTAAATCAAATGGTCACGTAGCTTTCTTTCAAATATTGAACCCAAAAATTCTAAAGACACTTCAACTGATGAATATTGGATAATAGCTATGTAAGAAGAATTAAATCGGTTTGAACGTAATGACGTTTGGGACTTAGTTCCTAGACCAAGTAACCAAGCAGTTATCGGTACAAAATAGGTTTATAAAAATAAAGACGACGGGCAAGAAAATATCATTAGAAATAAAACTAGACTAGTTGCTCAAGGTTATAATCCAGAAGAAGGAATTGACTATAATGAAACATTTGCACCCGTAGCTCGTCTAAGAGCTATACGAATTTTATTAGCTTATGCTTGTTTTAATAATTTTAAACTTTATCAAAAGAATGTAAAATGTGCTTTCTTAAATAGTTTTATAAAGGAAAATGTACATGCAGAACAACCTCCTTTATTCACACATGAAAAATATCCAGATCATGTTTACAAATTAAAGAAGGCTTTATACGATTTAAAACAGGCACCTCGTGCTTAGTATGACCGTCTTAAAAGATATTTAATTAATTTTGGTTTAATAATTGGAAAAGTAGATCAAACTCTATTTATAAAACAAGATAAAAATGATATTTTAATAATTCAAATTTATGTAAATGACATTATTTTTGGTTCCACTAACGAAAAATTATGTCAAGAATTTTATGAAATTATGACAAGAGAATTTGAAATGTCTCACATGGGAGAACTTTCATATTTTCTTGGCTTACAAATTAACAAATGTAACGACTTCGATTTTTCGTTGCCGAAAAACCAAAATGTTAGGGTTTAAGAAGAAGAAAAAGAGAGAAGAAGAGAGAAGATAGTAGAAAATAGAGAGGAAAGAGCATAAGAGAATAGAACGGGACAGAAAGAAAACAACAGAACAACATCAGAATCTCACAATTCGCAGCGGAACAACATATGATAATAAATGAATAATCTTTAAACAAAGAACTATATCAGTTATTACATTACATCACATTACAATTCATTACATCAGAGTGTACAACAACAAACAATTTTAAACAACGGAAAAGAAATACTATATACTAGTAATACGCCATGCCATCCAGCTTGCCTCCTGCAACTCCTGAATATCCAGAATATCTTGATAAACCTAACTCTTGACTGCCCGTGTGGAAATTGGTGGGCACCCAGAGTTTAGGAAGGAAAACAATAAACTCCGAGTCAGTCATGTGACTGGTGTGAGAACTCAAAACAGTTTATTTTTCTTTTAAAATCAAATAGAAGAATATTTTTAAAATCAATTCGCAATGCTTTTAAAAATGAGACTACCATAAGACCTCCCGCACACACACACAATGCAAACGCAGAATCGGAGGAGATTTCTCCTTATGATTGTCAAAGATGCTTGATACGCATTAAAAAGAACATTTGATATTATTACTAGTGCATAGTGTAGAAAATATTTCGAAAATAAAGATACAAATCTTAGCCAACATACGACCATTATTGTATGCCTACTATAGCTACCATCTAAACAGTGGTGACCACCATAAGTAAATGGCAGGTTCTACAACTAATACCGTACAAGTTTCGTATTGGAAATTGGATTCCAACAAATGGTCAGGCCAAGGAACTTCCCATTGCCACATGAGAATGCCTCTGGAAGGACATCCCCGAGAACCAAACCGGATCTCTGCCAACACAAGGCCGGGTTACCCCTATCTGAGTAACAACTGACCGAGTATGCCATCCCCCGGTCCTTTGGGACCTTTCACCGAGCGCTCGTCACCAACATCACACAATCATAAATAAAGTGTTTCAACATGAGTAAGTATCTGGGCTCCATACCATGATACCACCCTTTTCCAGAAGGAAATGCACATACCCTAAAGGGCGCTACCCCTCATAACCTTGCCGCATCTTTCCTGTTTTGACCATTTCCAGGGTGTGAGGCTCGACGAAGTCTCGTCCACAAAAACACACTTTATACAAAAGCCGTGCTTTGGGTCAACAAATGATCATAGAGATGATCACAAAGATAAACGATCAAACAAATGATCCTATCACAAATGATCAACACAATGATCATTTCACAGCAACACTCAGTATGTCACATTACCAAATTGGGAATATATTGCTGATAACTTCAACTATATAACCGCTGAGCTCGTACGTCTCAGAGAAGGGTGTTAAGCTAAGAGAATAAATTCTCCGCCACCAACAGAAATATATTTGAAAGGAATCGGCTTTATATCTCAATTTGTAATGTCAGACATACAATCCATACAAGCCTGTTCCGGGCTCGAACAGAACCGAAGGCACTTACAAAGAAGTCCTTGCAATCCGGATATTCACTAATCACGTTCGGACTTCCCATCACATATGGAGTCTCTATACCGGGGACCAGTCGATGCAAAGACATTCGACGGGTTGTCCTTTCGCTTTCAAAAATATCCGGTCTTCAACACCGGTCATCGATGCTATCCATTACGTCGTATCACTATTCGGAATGGGTAATCCGAATAACGAGCGCAATAATTTAAAAATAAGTGTGGCATTCAATTTCAAGCAAATCACAACAAATACCTATTCAAAGGTAAATATTGATAGTCGGTTATTGAACTATCAATAGATATGCACACATCACCAGATTCCAAATAATTTTCCAAATTATTTATTTCCCAAAAATATCTTTACTAGATATATAGTTTTCACACTTCTAAAATAAATCAACATTTATTTTTAAACAAATTCCCCTTTTCATTTATAAATTCCATAATGAATTTATATTCCCAAAATATCTATGAATAAACGATTTCAATTATTCATTTCAATTTATCTTCAAAAAGATAAATTCTCAACATATTCACTTTATATTGGAAAACATTTCCATACTTATTTATTCATAAGTAATTCACAGATTTTATTTATTTTCTATACTTGGAAAATATTCCATATACTCTAATCGAAATTAAGTATATATTTCATTCTTTAAGGAAATCATTCTCTTAAACATATTTATTTGGGCCAAAATGAATGTTGCGTAAAACATCGTTACGACAACCCAAATTCACTAGTATAGGGATTCGAAATTAAAATAGATATATAAATCCCAATACTATACAAAACATTTCCTTTCGGAAATCATTTTCTATAACAACAGTGTTATAGTCTACCATTTCCTTTTATTTCTCGAAAACATCTATTTCAACAATGAATGTTGAAACCTATGATTTCGAATCTCAACACCTTTTTAAAACATCTTTAGATCGTTTTAATTCTATTAAAAACATCCCATCCAAAACATTTTTCTTTAACATATTATTCATCATTCAAAAACGTGAATATACTTATTAACCAATTTCATCATTTCTATTCCTTTTATTTTAAAGGATTATTCACTGTTCAAAAACGTGAATATAACTCCATAAGTAGGTTATAAAAATTAACTTATCAAAATAAGTCGTTGCGAATTTATAAAACAATGTTTATAAATTTCTTTATTACCCTATATTCAATTCATAACTCAATTATATACCAAAGGTTCATATTATAAGTTAAATACTTATAATTTATTTGTTTGCAAAATCGTTCCTTTGAACTTCATAATTATAAATCTTATAACGTATAAGATTCAATTATTTATCCAAAACCATTCTTTTAATAACTTTACAAATTTTATAAACCTACTGTTTATAAAATTCCATTTATAACTTCACCGTTTAAAATTTAGATTTCATTCATTTATGAAATTTATTCACAATTCATTCTAACTCTTATAAAAACTCGTTTTATAATTCAAATGTTTTAATTTATAAATATCAATTTATAAATCCTCTATATAATTCAATTTATATTATTCTTTTAAAACATTTTTAATCTCCTTTATAATTTCACCATTCTCTTGATTTATAAAATAATCAAATTTTATAAATCCTATTTTTAAACTTTTTATAATAAATTCAAAAATCCCAGTTTAAACTATTTTATAAAATCATTAATCCCATATTTTCAAAAATCAACTTTTAACTACATTTCTCAAAAATATAATTTTTATAACATTAAAATTATAACGTTCATTTATTTAGAATGGATCAATTCCAAAAATATTTTATAAACGTATATTTTCAAAAATCACTTTAGAAATCCCTTAAAAATCAAAATCGTTATTTTAAGCTTCAAAATTGGATCCGATGATGCAACACATCAAATAGTCAATCACGACTTTCCAAAATCATATATCGATATGATGAACAATCAAATATCATAATATCTGAATCAAATAAATATTTGTGAGGAATCCAGTTGGATCCCTCCAACCTGTTTCCCTGCATCCACAGACATTAGCACAATACCAATTCCGTTTCAAGACGGAATATCACGGTATATGAGATTTTATAAATATTATCCGCTTAATAACGGCGCAATAGGGTCTCATCCGCTATACAATGCGGGAAATCAATCAACTGCAATATATACATATGCCAATATATATATATATATATATATATATATTGCTATATACTAATATAATACCAATTCCACTTCAAGGTGGAATATCGCGGTATATGGGTGTAATAAATAACCTCCGCTTACTAACGGCGTATAGGGTCTATTCACATCCAATATATATATATATATACATATATAACAATCATCATTCAAGCATTCAATCAACACAGTCTAACAATTTTAAATCTAACTATTTAAAATTTAAATAAACAACAAAATTCCTTTTGAGTGAGAAGTTCTCACCTTTGCTTTTATTAGCAATCCATTTCCCTTCTTGACTCGATTTTCTTGATTTATACCTTGTATAAATATTTACACAATTTATTAATATCCGAACAGATCGAATAATAAATTTTCATTTGATAATTTTGATTCATCGTTGATTTCATTTAATAGTTAAATTAACTGATAGTTTTGTTTTAAACCAATTTCTCATTTAATAATTTTATTTAACTACAATTTAAATTCCCTTTTTAAATAGATTTATTTAATTTAAACTGATACTTTTAATTCTCTAAACCAATCACTTTTTTTTTATTATCATTACTATTAACTGCGGATAAAATATATTATCGGCTTCCAAATTTACACATATATACATTTAAATTAAACAAAATTACTCGAAATTCCCTTATTAAAATATTTTGAACTAATCGGAAAATTTAATTTTCGTTTAAGAACTTAACTTAGGCTAATCAATTTTAATTTTCTAGCTAATGATTTTATTATTATTTTTATTTCCAAACTTCCAACAAAATAATTTATATTGGTTTTAAAATGTAACTTTATACAAATCCTTATATACTTTTCAAAATCTTATATACATATATAGTAGGATTTCTGCATATACATGTTAAATTTCTTTCTGTTTTCCAGTAATTTACTTTACTGTAATCACTTTTATAATTAACATAAATTTAAAATCTTACTGTTTTCAAGCTTTTATATATTCAAATAGACATTTTATTTTTATTTTTATAATTAGTTATAACTAATTTTCTGTTTTTAAAACTTACATACAAATTTCAAATCTGCATGTATAAATCAATATCAAATCAAAGAAAAAAAAAACAAATCAATACCTTAATCTGCAGAGCCCAGCTCATCGCCACTCCAACCGAGCCTCCCCTAACCCAGATCGAAGAAGAGGGGAGCATGGCTTCATCGATCGAGTCTTCTTGTGCTCAAGATTACGCTCCATTCGATGATCCCGAATCACAAACTCCCTCAATCACCTCCTGCCGCTCGCCATCGGTCGCGACCCTGCCTCCATCGCGCGCGCGCACGCGCCAGTGTCGCCTCCATCTCCACGCGCCACTGCCCTACGCGAGCACCAATCGTGACGCCACCCAATGCAGCCGCCTCCTTTTGATTTCGATTTGAATAATATGATTTGGGGTTTTTAAAATGAGGCTTCGGCTAGGGATTTGAAGACAACGGCCATGCCTTATTTTTTTTGAACGAGATTTTTGTTTCCATCGGCCATTGAATTTTTATTTTGAACGAGATGGGCTTCGGCCATTATCATCATCGTTTGATTACTTTTTTGAACTGAAGATTGCGTTATTATTTAAAGTGGGATGGAGGAGACAAAGGAACGTGATGCTTCAGGGAGAACGTGCTGTGTTTATTGACCAAATAAAATATTAATTTTCAAATTGAGTTCGATTCAATTTCAATGCGTTTACGCGTCGTGTGCTCACATATCAACTCAGAAAAATACGAAATTTGAAATCCGAGAATAATTCAATATTACGGACCCAATGGAACTGGTTTCGTCGAATTCCGAGACTGTGCCTCGGATGGCTATTTTTAAATATCGATTCAACGATATAATTTCAAAACTAAACAAAGCAGTTTCAAATTCAATTCTGAAGCTTCTATAATCTTCAATATTATCAATATAAATTTTACAAGCCTCTGAAATATTTTAATTCGGCTTAAAATTAAAGATTCAAATTTTATATTCAACTTTCAATAGATTAAATTCTATAATTTAATCGCCTATTTCAAAGTTATATTGAAAATTCAATCCAACCCATCATTCAAATATTTAAAATTAATTAAATATTTCCAAATTGAATTGTTAAAAAATTCTGGGTCGTTACATTAAGCAATTAAAAATGAAATTTTTATTAATCAATAAAAATATTGTAATAATCTCATAAAATGATTTGGTATGGAAAATACTTCTGCTAAACCTACTCCTATGAGTACTACATTACATCTCGATGGAGTTGAAAATGGCAAAAGTGTTGACCAAAAACTATATCATAATATGATTGGTTCATTACTACATTTAACTGCTAGTAGACCAGACATAATGATGAGTGTCTGCTTATGTGCATGATTTCAAGCAAATCCCAAAGGACCACATTTGTGGGCAGTGAAGCGAATTTTACGATACTTAAGCAAAACTAAAGACTACGGTCTCCTTTATCCGAAAGAATGTCCTTTAGAGCTAGTATCATATAGTGATACTAATTTTGGAGGACGTCGAACGGATCAGAAGAGTACTAGTGGCACTTATCACTTTATTGGACAATCTTTAATATCTTGGTTTAGTAAGAAACAAAATTGTGTTTCACTTTCAACGTGTGAAGCAGAATACATTTCTGCTTTGGCCCGTGCTCAAGTAATCGAAATCCAGACTATAAGATTTTGGAATAAATATTTCAAATTCTACAATTTATTGTGATGATACAAGTGCAATAAATTTATCTAAAAATCCAATAAATCATTCTAGAACTAAACATATAAATATAAGACATCACTTTCTCAAAGATAATAGAGATAAAGGCATTATTTCATTAGAATTTGTTTTTTATTGAGAAAAATGCGTGATCCTCTAGAATAGAGGATAGCATACATGTAAATATGCATATATCATAAAAGACAAGGTTCTGCCAACATGCCTGGTAGTAGCTAATCAAAGTACAAATGACAAAGAAAATAACTCAAGTACCCCTAGAATGAGCTCCGGCAAGGCCACCGCCCATTACACCTCAATATCGAGCTTTGGTAAGGCCACCGCTCGGTATTGAGGTGTTAGAAGAACTTAAAAAACTATGGAGCTTCTCAAAGCCAATGATACTAGAACCTAGCTCCATTTGAGAAGGAAATGCCATGCTGCAGGCTCGGAAGAAAAGAAAATGCGAGTGATCTGGAAAGGAAAGCGCCACTCTGTAGACTTGGTAGAACTGAAGGGATCGCCTTGCTAAAAAGTGAATCATCCAGAAAGTAGAACGCTACAATGAAGATGTAGAAGAACTGAGAAGAACTCCTCACTGTAAACAGCAATCCTGTGAACCTGCAAAAAGAATCTAACACCATTTCTGGCCCAAACTTGTATTTGAAAAGGAATTAAAGAAAATTATAAAAATAATACACATATATGTATATAAATGAAATTTATATACATACATACATACATACATATGTAATAATGAAGTAAAGTTAAGATACAAAAGCTAAGATAATAGGACAGGATACAATAAATATTAGAAAAAAAGACTAAAAACAATCCATGATCAAAAGAATTTAAAGATCTATAAACTAAAAAATAAAAAATAGACTAAAACTAAAGTAAAAACTAAAACAAAAACAAATTAAAACCTATCCATATGGTCCTTTAATCAAAAGGAAATTATGATAAATAGTGAAATCATCGTTTAAGTTTGAAAAAATGTTAATACTACAATTATTAATGTCAAAAATATAATTTTTATGTTTGAATAACTTAATGTTATTATTAAACTTATTAAGATATTATTTAAAATGATTATTTTTAGTTAATTTATATTTAGGATTTGAGATCCAATTAAAACAAAATGAATAAATTATAAAATCAATTTATTAAATGACTGTTATTATTATTAAAAATTCTCTGATTTCTCTCAAACCAAATATACCAACAAATTTTAATAAATAAAGTGTCAAGTAAAAATCTATTTTCCATTTTAAACTTAAATCTAAAATTATTCCAATAGTAATCACAATTAGAAATTTTAGTTGTAGGACTAAAGTTAAAGAATATGAGAGTATTATATAGAATGTAGTAAGTATCCATGCAATCATAGTATACATGTTTAATATCCTCAAAATGCATATTACAAAAATAACATTTATTATCAATTTGCATATTTTTTCTTTTCGAAAATTCTATAGTATTTAGTTTTCCGTCTATGATTAACCACCTACGAATTTTAGATTTAAGAGGAGCATTTGTGTTCCAAATAAATTTAATGATTTATTAGCTATACCTGAGAAGTTAAGAAACATATAACAAGAATTAGAAGTATATTTCTTACTCTTATCCCATTCCCAACTAATATTATCATTTTCATTATCGATATTATATAGATTCAATCAAGCATAAAGCAAAGCAAGTTGCCTAAGAGTAGTACCTACTAAAATTCTATTAAAACTAAAATTCCAATAAGGGTCATTTTTGGGAGAAAAAACTTCTATAATTATAGCATTCTTAAAATTGTAAATTTCAAAAAGCTCTTTAAATTATATCCTAAGAGGGATAACTGAAATTCAACGGTCATGCCAAAAAGAAGTACTATTTCCTGAATGAACTATTGTATTAGTACCGAGGTTAAAAATCATGACATTTTAAAATTGATTTCCAAAAATTAGACAATTTACATATAATTGCAGGAGTAATTTGATGTAAATTATTACTACCATTACAGTAATATTTGGAAATGATTTCCTTCCAAATAGAATTATCATTAATATCCTTAAATTTTCATAACCATTTACCTAACAAAGACAAATTCATGTTACGCAAATTAATGACTCCTAAACCATCTTCCTTTTTGCATTTACAAATAGTTTTCCAATTTACTAAACATTTAATACTACTGTTAGAGTTTTCCCTACTCCTTAAGAAGTCCCTTCATATTTTATTAATTTTGTTAATCGCCTAATGTGAAAAAAATGCGTAGACATCCAATAGATTGTAAGAGCTAATAAAACAGAGTTTATAAGAACTAATCTACCCGCTCTCGATAGAAATCTCCCATTCCAATTAGAAATTCTATTTTTAATTTTATCAATGATAATAAACCAATCATCATGTTTAAGTTTAGTTTTTCCTAATAAAAAAACCAAGATAATCAAATGGAAAATTCATAGTTTACAATTAAGCGTATTAGGAACTATATTTTCAACCTTTTCAAAATCATTTAAAACTAAAATCGAACTTTTATCAAAATTTATTTTTAAACCTGATAGTAGTTCAAAACTATATAAAATAAATTTTAGGGTAATAACGTGATTAGGTAAATGAGAGAAAAATAGCATGGTATCATCCACAAATTGAAGGACAGATTGACCATTCTGTGAGATTTTACTACCAACACTCCCCAAAGATCCATTATCAACTGCTTTTTTAATTATCTTAGCGAAAACATCTGCAGCTAAGTTAAACAAAAGAGGCGATAAAGGATTACCTTTCCTTAAACCTCGTTTAGATTGAATTTATTACCTAAAATACCACTATCCATTATACTAAAGTTGCCGATTTTAAGTAAAATCATGATCCAGCGAATTCATCTATGACTGAAACCTCTAGCATGTAACATATCAACTAGAAAATCTCAATCCATCGAATTAAAAGCTTTCCCAAAGTCCAGTTTTAAAATCGCACAAGTAATATTATTCTTGCAATAGTGATTAATGTATTCTTGAACAACAGCCTATAAGTGATATTTCTCCCCTCAATGAAAGCAGTTTGTGAACAATCACTTAGATAATTTACTACTCTACTAATTCTATTAGCTAAAAATTTTGAAATAATTTTAATAGAACAATTAATTAAGGAAATAGGCCTAAAATCTTTTAAATTATTAGCCCCGATTTTTTGTGCAATAAAATAACATTAGCAAAATTAAATCTTTCTAATTGCAATTTTTTATTATAGAATTCATTAAACATGCTAATTAAATCGAATTTTAAGACATCCCAAAAAATTTTGTAAAAGAAACCAAGGAACCATCAAGACCTGAGGATTTATCATCAAACATGTCATTAATAGCTTTTAAAATTTCCTCTTCAGAAAAAGGATTATCAAACTCAGAAAGGTCAATGCTAGAATCAGAAGGATAAAGATCATTTCATCTAACATTAATTCTATGTTTATTTTAATTACCAAAAATATCTCTATAATAGTTGGTAAAAGCCTTATTAAGATCTCTTCGATCGACCAATTCCTCGTTATTCACAAAAATAGAATTAATCGTATTACTACGTTTTCTACCGTTAGCCATATTATGAAAAAGTTTGGTATTATTATCACCTTCATTAATCCATTGAATTCTAGATCTCTGTTTCCACATAACCTCCTTTTTTTATAATTGAATTAACCTCTTCTTTTAGATTAGCAAGAACGTTACGCTCACCTAGATTTAGTTGCCTAGTTTCTTCTATCTTGTTTATGTTAAGCATTTCTAAAAGAATGTTTTCTTTTTTAATTTTAATACTACCAATAATATTCTTACTCCAAATTTTAAGAAATTTATTGAGGCCCTAAGTTTTAATTTTTTTGCAAAATTGTCCATATTTCTAAAATTATAAAAGCTCAAAGAAATCAATTTATTTTTAATTAAAATCGAAAAATTGGATTCTAATAACCCCATTTTTTCGAATTTAAAAGATCTATTAATAACTCTGTGATGATTAAATGTAAGATTGATAGGAAAATGATTAGAGTAAGTGTAAGGAAAACTAGAAACTCTACAAATAGAAAATTTATCTTCAATTTCACCACTAACGAAAAACCTATCAAGTAGAGCCATAGATGGGGACTTGCTAGTATTACTCTAAGTAAATTCTCTATTAGAAAGAGGAATTTCAATCAAATTAAAATTAATAACAGAGAAATCACCTTCCTATGGTGAATGCTCTCCTATAAAATGCATAACAATGAAATCATCCACCAAAATCCAAGAACCAGGAGCTAAAGATCTAAATTCAAGACATTCATTCTGAAGAATTCGACGACAAATTTTTGAGTTTGGCCCATAAACATCAGAAATATTTAAAATAGAATTATCACTAAGGTTAATGAGAATAATATGCTGTGAATATTGCTTAGAAATACATTGGAGCAATTTAAATGAATTTTTCCGCCACCCAATAAGTAAACCCCTAAAAGCACCAACAGAAAGTAAATAAGCCAATTTCCTAAAATGATAAACACCTAGTCTTCTATAAAAACGTATATGCACATGTCCAACTCAAATTGCATGAATAACGGATCATTAAGGGTAGAAAGAAAATAAAGACAGAATCTCACATGAATAGAATAACATATATTATTTCAATAATTATCTTTACAGCAGAATTTTTTTAAAACAATATCAGGGTCTAACCTAGATTCAACTTGGACAATTATAACACCTGCCCTTATAAATGCCGACAAACAACAAAACAAATACAATAGATATAGCGGATAATAGAATACGTCCATATGATGATGAAGATCTCCAGCTCTCCTCTGGATACTCCAACCATCTTCAACTCAACCTGAAACTACTCAGATCTGACCCGAGTATTAAAAATACCCGGATTAGGCTTGATAAACCAGCGTGAGATACTTGTAATCAAAAATGACTATGTTATCAAAACCTTTGAAAAGAAGGGTATCTCATAAGACCACGTCCACACATAAACACGGATGGTTTTTTACCTTATGATAACTAAAACACTTCATACCAAAATACACTTGATATTATTTTTAATGACATTCTTTTGAAAACACTTTTCAAATAAACTTATTCAAATAAGGTATCAAAATCTGGACTAAGTCTAAGGTAATATATCCAGACTGGGTTAACGGAATATACCGAACGGAATATATGATAGCAGAAAGGGGGTAGCTGAAATGTTTTCAAGTCATTATAGCTATTTTGAGAATATAATCAAAACCGTAAATCTCGTATTGGGATTGGATTTCCAACATGATAGGGCACTAGTTGCCTTTTCTCCGATCCACGCATAGCAAAATTAGTTCCCACGGTGTCTTAATCGCTTTTCTCAAACCAGTCAATTGGAACTGTACTTGCTTCACTACAACTGATAACCGGTAGTTTCTTGCTTTTCTCAAGCTAACCACTTTATCCAAATGGGGCAATAAATGCCTTAAGGGACGTATCCCCTAAAGGGCCAAACGTATTTGACACCACCATATATACTCACTTATTCCGAATTTGCATCTGTCAGACCACATAGTTTCCTATAATAACCAGGGTGTGAGGCCTGCGAGGCTATGCTCAATTTCTTCAAAGCCAGGCTTTTTATACAAAACCACGCTTTGATCATAACAGGTTCCACTCTGAATGCCACACTGCCATTCCTTTGATCACTATTTGCCTTCCACAAAAATACAGCCCTTGAGCTTGTACGTCTCAAGGAGGATGTTAAGCTAAGAGAAGTTGCCTTCTCCGCCACGATGATGTATATTTGTAAAAGTCAAACATTATGTATTAGAAATGCAATGTAGGACATTCGTCCATACAAGTTCGTTATGGGACTGAACGAAATCGAAGGCACTCTCCTACTACCACTAGTAGCGAGTAGCCCTTGCAATCCGAAAAATCTCCGCAACGGGGAGACCACTGCTATAAATAACTCTATAATGGGAGCTACCCATAACATGTTCAACAAGCAGTCCTCACGCTATGAAGATCCACGGTCTTCAATAATCATCATCTTCGACATGTCTTCACTTTCGAACATATACATTGGTTCGAAGTGGTTTTCGGATAGGAATCACCCAAATCTGACTCCGGTTCCTTAGAAGCCAATCATCGCTTTAAAAGATGTTAAGTTTATATGTGGATACCAATCATCAATCAATTACTTCATCTTTTATCTAATCAAATATCTTTCTTAGATATATTCTTTTCAAGTTATTCCATTTTTTTTCAAAAGTATATGGAATCATTAAGCCTCATTTATCAAATCATTTGATTTATTTAAACCTTTCTTAAATCATGGAATAATTCCAAATCATTTCCTCTTTTACTTAGGAAAACCTTTCCAAATCGTTCATTTACTCTTAATCAAAGATTTCTTGTATTCAAGTTATAACTTTTAACTTATGGAAAATATTCCTAAATTATTCATTAAATCTTAATCAAAGATTTTTTATATTCAAGTTATAACTTTTAACTCAGGGAAAATATTCCTAAATCATTCATTAAATCTTAATCAAAGATTTTTTATATTCAAATTATAACTTTTAACTTAGGGAAAATGTTCCCAAATCATTCATTAAATCCAAATCTAAGATTTCTTATATTCAAGTAATAACTTTTAACTTAGGGAAAAAATTCCCAAATCATTTATTAAATCTTAATCAAAGATTTCCTTTTAACTTCAAATCATATTCTTGCAAATCAAAGATTTTCATAATAGAGCACTACTGCCACTTTAAATATGGTAAATTTCACCTCCAAGGATTAATGGCAAGTTTCACCTCCAGGGACTAATGACAAGTTTCACCTCCAGGGACTAATGGCAAGTAATCCTACATCATGAATATCTTTGTCTTTATCGATCTTTGTCTTCAATATATTTTATTTCGAAAACTAGTTCGAAGGGATTTTCAGATAGGAATCACCCAAATCTGATCCCGGTTCCTTCGTACTAATCATCGATAAAAAGATGTTAAGTGGTTAATTAACATTCAAAGAATTTGTTTCTTTTCTTTTACCTTGGAAAAACTTAAATATAATCATTTAGAGTATCCAGGCTTTTCTTTCGATCTATTACACCACTCGTCTAAAAAGAGAAAACATAGGCCAGGTAAGTTCAGGGCACTGGTTGCTCCATCCCTAACCTTAGTTAAACACCTTGTTTTATCTTCTCAGATCTCACATGCGGGACAAATGTACTATTCGTTTATGCATACTCGGTTATTAATCTTCATTTTAGAAATAATTTATTAAACTTATAAATTATCATTTAAAACACTTAATTTTTCTTTTAAAAATATTCGTAATTGATTCTAGGAAAAACCGTTAAATTTAAATCTTCTTTTAAAAAGTCGTAGCAACGGTAGTAGAAAAGTGCTACGGAAAATGCTTTATAAGCTTATTTGATTTAAACAACTTTCTAATATTTGAACTTTCATATTTTCCATTACGAATCTCTTTTAAACCATTTTAATAGATTTATCAAATTTATTTTATATTTTTAATCATTTAAAAATGTCATTTATAAATAGATCCCTTTTTGCATTTCGAACTGCAAAACTGCGATGTGTTTAGAAATTTTTTTGAAGATATTTCAAAATCTACTTAATGAAATCTTGATTTTCCTTCTTCCTTTGAAAACTATTATCATTTTGGACCAAAGAATTTTTATTTATAAGAAATCCGACTTACAAATCAGTCTCTATGTCAATTTGAAGTTACAGGTCAAAATTTATGGACTACCGCTACGCGACGAGCTCGATTTTGACCAATTTTGTGAATTGCTTCGGAACTTGTCCGAAACACTTCAAATTTATTTCAAACTACTTTTAAACTACTTAAAATTATTTAAAATCACTAAAAGGCTTAATAATTTCCATACACACATTTGTATGGATTTAATTATCATTTAATTAACTATGCTTACTAACCATTTCTTTTATCATTTGTCAAACCAAGTTATCATCCATATCACAAACATATAATCAACCATAATATCAACCAAGTTATCAAACATTTAATCATCCAACATATAACAAAATTTCAACTCATTAAGCTTCAAATATTTGTTTAGAATTAGTTACTTAAAATATGAGTACTCACATTTTACCAAAATATTAACTTCCTACCAAAATTCATATGCAACAACACTTCACTTAAACTTTAATTAGTCAACTTCTACTCTATTTCTTTTGCTTTATGTCATCGATCTCTTCTTTTAAACTCTCAAAAATTTGACAGAGCTTCCGCAGCACCTTGAATTTTCTCCTAGCTCCTTGGAATGAAATCGACGGCACTTCCTTATCTTTTTCTTGCTCTGGAGCTTTACGACTTGCTCCTCTTCCACCATAGGTTCGGCCATGACCTATTCTTCCTCTTCCTCTATAGTTTCTTCAATTCTTAGATGCTAAACCATGTTTAAATGGTATTTTAAGGTCTTCGGTAAAGTTTGGTGGTGTTTGGTGTTAATTTGATATGCTTTTGAAAAAGTTAGTAAGGATCTGAAAGAGAAGAAGCCATTAAAGAGAGCTTCAAGGAGGTAAAAGAAGAAGGTAGAAATAGTGTGAAAAAAGCGAGAAAGTGGTTGGTATTTATAGAAAAGTTTTGGATTAAACTAACATTTTGAAAAAAGACCAAAATACCCTTACTTACTTATAAAGTAATCTTATTTTTTCCAACACTTAACATCACATTTCAAATCATTACTTTATATCATTTTCACTTAAGTATTAAGTAAAGAAAGTAATAATTACGTTTCTTTGATTTGATGTTTTACTTTTTGCTTTGAAATGACATTTTTTTCCTTTTGTGCTTACTTTTTCTTAATTATATTCTAGAATTTTGTAAGTATGTTTAGTAAAAGTAAACTTGATTAATGAATTAATTTATACTTATACTATTTGAATATATGTTCCTATATAAGAAAATAAAGGTGCGACGACGTTGCGACAACTATTGATCGACAAAACGTTGATTTTCGACAAAATGTTTTACGGTCACATTTTGACGTTTTAGTTAAACTATTTACTTATGTAAACCAAATTTAAAAATGAACTTTTTACTTCTTTAAATAAATTAAAACACGTCTCTTTTTATTTAAAATCATATTTAAATAATATCAAAATCTTTAATTTTACGGTGTATGTAAAAGTGACAAAATTTGGTTATTTTTGTCAAATGATTATTAACCTACTTATAAATATTTTAATATACTTTTATTATCTTTATTAAATTTTTTCAATAAGATTTATATTTTTAAATAAATATGTAAACCTATTTATTTAAGCATTTATTTATTTTTAACAAAACTTAACTTTTGTTGATTTGTTCTAAAATCCAAATTTATACTTTATAAATTTTTAACTATAAGAATAAATAATTTCTCTATTATAATCTATTATATATAACTTTTTTATTTAAGTTTTAAACCTTATTAAACGAAATCTCTCATTTTTGAAGTAGCGAAATTACGTGTCGTTACATTCTCCCCTGCTTAAAAGCATTTCGTCCTCGAAATTACCCAAACAAAAGTTTGCCTAAAACATTTATTTTTAAACTTAATTTCATATAACATACACAAATCATCTTATGAAATATCTTATTCGATCTCCTATTCGAATACACAACTTTATTTCCGAATTAGTATCGATCCCTCAGTCCTTTAGTGCGGACTCTGATCCGGCTTCTAGTCAGAACCTTTGCTTTCCTTGCATAGCCCTTAATTATGATAGAAAACTCAAGTATCCAACCATAAACCCTAATCAATGTTCGTCGTCAAGAATCGAGTGATAAATTCTTTTTCGGATCGGTGTAAACACTTCAAAGTTCCATATTCGGATATTACATCAACATTTGTATGACAAAATGATCTACATATAATATGCGTATTTATTAACTTTCAAAAACTTTCATAAAAACTTTATCTTAAGCTCAAACATTTTAAAAAGATGCTTCTTTATATAATCCCTTTAATTATTTATTTCCAAATATTTTTATTAAAGGAAAATATTCTAAAGAAACCATTTCTCACTCAAAAGATAATTTATCTTTAAAAATCTTTTATGAAACCATTTCATAAATTTTCAAATATTTTTTTTAAAAGGGAACATTTCATTTCAAATTTTTTCAAAGCCATCTTTTATTATAACATATTTCTTTTTTTCTTTTCTCATACATCTTATTATAGATTTTATTTCCAAAATTATCTTAAGTTTAAATGACTTTCCTTTATTTTATAAAATATATTGTTACCAGATATATTTTTAATAATTCTATAAACTTTAAAAACTTTTTTATAAAGCCATTTCTTTATAATATTCCTTTGAACTTTGTATTTCTAAATATCTTATTAGATTTGATCAGATATAAGATTGAAGAAGTGCATTGAGAGGATAATCAAAAGGAAGTTTATTAATTCACATCATATCCATACATCTATTTCTATCCCTATCTGGCATTACAAAGTTTCAGAGATAACTTCCCTAGGAAATATAGCCTATCACTTACTACCGTTATATAGATACTTAGACTATTATATACTATTCTTGAATTCCTTTTGTGGTAGACGGTGTTTTATCTTGGGGGCCTAAGTTAACCACTTTCATTCTTGGACACTCCTTCGTTAAGTGTTTCCCTTGAAAGCACCAAATACAAGTTTGTTGGGGGCAATCTTTGACCTCATGTCTTAGGTACTTGCAGCGGTAACAGCCCATTTTCTTCTTTTTAATTCTTGGTGTCTTCTTGGTTTTAGGACATTTATGTAGAAAATGCCGCTTCTTTTTACACTTGAAACAGACTATATCATCCCGATCAGAATTTTTGTTTTCCCTCATCTGCTTCTTACTTCTCTTTGTTTCACACATTACTGCATAATACCCTTTCTTACCGCAATAGTAACAGTCGATATCAGCAAAGGGTCCTAGTTTTGCTTTTTCTTCTACTTTTTTTTGCACTTGCTCTATGAGCTTGCTTTGGAGTCATCCAAAACTCATTACTCGACATATAATAAGCCATTCTGCCCCTAAGTGATATTCCAATGTTAGAATTGTTTATACCATTTCCATTTCAATTTTTTTCAAACATCTTTTATCCAAATACTTAATTCAATTTGTTTGGATTTGAACTTACCTTCATCCTCCAATGATAAGAAGAATAATCTACCAAGTGCTCAATACCGTTTGCCCAAGCCAACATATGATTGATACTTAGAAGATTTTTTAATCATCACTGGACGGATCAAGACCTTATCCATGGGACTTCCTTAACGGAATGTGTCTTATAAATTTTCCTAACCACACAAAATTTTATATATTTTGAAAGACATTCCTTTATATGCAAATATAATCTTTTGAAAATGATGCGTCGATATGCCTTATTAAGAGTTTAGATATACCTACCGATATATTTGTACTTCCCATATCGACCAGAATTAATAAACTACTCAACTGATAAATCAACACAAAACATTTTTATATCAAATAACAAATACACACTCATACACACACACACATACATACATACACACATACATACATACATACATACATACATACATACATACATACATACATACATACATACATACATACATATAATACACTCAAACTCATTCCAGGGTGTTACTAACCCTATTTATAATGAGTTACTCACCCTAGGGTATTACTAATCCTATCTCTAATGAGCCTTTACCCCAACAAAGCCAAGGTTCTCGCTTAACCTTCAGCTCTGGCACCAAATGTAATGGCTCGTTTTTCCATAACCTTTAAATCGACAATAAACCACACATGTCCAACTTAAATTGCACAAATAAGCAGATCATTAAGGGTAGAAAGAAAATAAAGACAGAGCAGAATCTCACACGAATGGAATAACATATATTATTTCAATAATAATCTTTACAGTGGAATTTTTTTAAAAACAATATCAGAGTCTAACCTAGATTCAGCTTGGACAATTATAACACCTGTCCTTACAAATGCTAACAAACAACAAAACAAATACAATGGATGTAGTGGATAATAAAATACGTCCATATGATGATGAAGATCCCTAGCTCTCCTCTGGAAATTCCAACCGTCTTCAACTCATTCTGAAACTACTCAGATCCGACC
The DNA here is from genome assembly GCA_030765085.1 of Allium cepa. Taxonomy (NCBI): domain Eukaryota; kingdom Viridiplantae; phylum Streptophyta; class Magnoliopsida; order Asparagales; family Amaryllidaceae; genus Allium; species Allium cepa. The sequence goes on along the minus strand of CM060939.1, from coordinate 78,526,520 downwards.
CGAGTATTAAAAGTATCAGGATCGTCATCCCCACCTTCCTCCAGTATCTCACTGGCAGTCCCTCGTGAGTGCGGCATGCACCTTTTTCTTTGTTTCGGAGCGGGGCGCATACTATTACCACTACGTACCACACCACCGGGCGACTCGCCTGAATGCCGAGTCTTCCTCTACCGCCAACTCGACGTCGTCGTAACCAAGCCTAACGAAACCATCATGGTCACTGGTACTTTGACGTCACTAGGCTTGATAAACCGGCGTGAGATACTCGAAATCTAAAATGACTATGTTATCGAAACCTTTTAAAAGAAGGGTATCTCATAAGATCACGCCCACACATAAACATGGTTACCTTGTGATACCAAAACACTTCATACCAAAATACACTTGGTATTATTTTTAATGACATTATTTTGAAAACACTTTTCAAATAAACTTATTCAAATAAGGTATCAATATCTGAACTAAGTCTAAGGTAATATATCCTGATTGGGTCAACGGAATATACCAAATGGAATATATGATACCATAAAGGGGTAGCTTAAATGTTTGCAAGTCATTACAACTATTTTGGCAATATAATCAAAATCGTAAATCTCGTATTAGGATTGCATTTCCAACATGATAGGGAACTAGTGGCCTTTTGTCCGATCCACACGTAACAAACATAGTTCCCACGGTGCCTTAATCGCTTTTCTCAAACTAGTCACTTGGAACTATACTTGCTACACTACAACTGATAACCGGTAGTTCCCTGCTTTTCTTAGGCCAACCACTTTATCCAAATGGGGAAATAAATGCCATTAGGGACGTATCCCCCAAATGGCCAAACGTATTTGACACCACCATACATACTCACTTATTTCGAATTTGCATCTCTCAGACCACATAGTATACTATCATAACCGGGTGTGAGGCTTCGAGGCTGCGCTCAATTTCTTCAAAGCCACGCTTTTCATACAAAACCACGCTTTGATCATAACAGGTTTCAATTTGAATGCCACGCTACTATTCTTTTGATCACTATTTGCCTTCCACAAAAATACAACCCTTGAGCTCGTACGTCTCAAGGAGGGTGTTAAGCTAAGAGAAATTGCCTTCTCCACCACCATTGATGTACAGTTGTAGAAGTCAAAACTTTGTGTCTCAGAAATGCAATGTCGGACATTCATCCATACAAGTTCATTCTGGGACTGAACGAAACCGAAGGCACTCTCGTACTACCACTAGTAGGGAGTAGTCCTTGCAATCCAAAAAATCTCCGCAATGGGGAGATCACTACTATAAATGACTCTATAATGGGAGCTACCCAGAGCATGTTCAACAAGCAGTCCTCGTGCTATAAAGATCCACGATCTTCAATAATCATCATCTTCAACATGTCTTCACTTCCGAACGTATATATTGGTTCAAAGTGGTTTTCAGATAGGAATTACCCAAATTCGACTCTGATTCCTTCGAAGCCAATCATTGTTTTAAAAGATGTTAAGTTCATATGTGGATATCAATCATCAATCAATTACTTCATCTTTTATCTAATTAAATATCTTTCTTATATATATTCTTTTCAAGTTATTCCATTTTTTTCAAGAGTATATGGAATCATTAAGCCTCATTTATCGAATCATTTGATTTATTTAAACCTTTTTTAAATCATGGAATAATTCCAAATCTTTTCCTGTTTTACGTAGGAAAACCTTTCCAAATCATTCGTTTACTCTTAATCAAAGATTTCTTGTATTCAAATTATAACTTTTAACTTAGGGAAAATATTCCCAAATTATTCATATCTTAATCAAAGATTTTTTTTATATTCAAGTATAACTTTTAACTTAGGGAAAACGTTCCTAAATCATTCATTAAATCTTAACCAAAGATTTCTTAACTTAGGAAAAATATTCCCAAATCATTCATTAAATCTTAATCAAAGATTTCTTATATTCAAGTTATAACTTTCAACTTAAGAAAATATTCCCAAATCATTCATTAAATCTTAATCAAAGATTTCCTTTTTAACTTCAAATCATATTTTTGCAAATCGAAGATTTTCGTAATAGGGTGCTACTACCACTTTAAATATGGTAAATTTCACCTCCAGGGACTGATGACAAGTTTCACCTCTAAGGACTAATGGCAAGTTTCACCTCCAGGGACTAATGGCAAGTAATTCTACATCATGAATATATTTGTCTTTAATGATCTTTGTCTTTAATATATTTTATTTCGAAAATTAGTTTGAAGGGGTTTTCGGATAGGAATCAACCAAATCTGATCCCGATTCCTTCGTACTAATCATCGATAAAAAGATGTTAAGTGGTTAATTAACATTCAAAGAATTTGTTTCTTTTCTTTTACCATGGAAAAACTTAAATATGATCTTTTGGAGCATCTGGGCTTTCCTTTCGATCTATTCCACCCCTCGCCTAAAAAGATAAAACATAGGCCATGTAAGTTCAGGGCACTAGTTGCTTCATCCCTAACCTTAGTTAAACACCTTGTTTTATCCTTCCAGATCTCACAGACGGGACAAATATACTAGTCGTTTCTACATACTCGGTTATTAATCTTCATTTTAGAAATGATTTATTAAACTTATAAATCATCATTTAGAACACTTAATTATTCTTTTAAAAACATTCATAATTAATTCTAGAAAAAACCGTTAAGTTTAAATCTTCTTTTAAAAAGTCGTAGCAACGGTAACAGAAAAGTGCTGCGGAAAATGCTTTATAAGCTTATTTGATTTAAAAAACTTTTTAATATTTGAAAATTCATATTTTCTATTTCAAATCTCTTTTAAACCATTTTAATAGATTTATCAAATTTATTTCATATTTTTAATCATTTAAAAATATCATTTATAAATAAATCTCGTTTTGGATTCTGAACTGCAAAACCGCGATATTTTTAGAAAATTGTTTTAGAGATATTTGAAAATCTACATAAAGAAATATTGATTTTCTTTCTTTTTTTGAAAACTATTATAATTTTGGACCAAAGAATTTTTATTTCGAATAAATCTGACTTACAACTCATTCTCTATGTCAATTTGAGGTAACGGGTCGAAATTTACGAACTTCCACTATGCGACGAGCACGATTTTGACCAATTTTGTGAATTGCTCCGGAACTTGTCCGAAACACTTCAAATTTATTTTAAACCATATTTAAACTATTTTAACGTATTTGAAATCATTAAGAGGCTAAATAATTTCCATACACGCATTTGTATGGATTTAATTCTCGTTTAATTAACTATGCTTACTAACTATTTCTCTTATCATTTATCAAATCAAGTTATCATCCATATCACAAATATATAATCAAACATAATATCAACCAAGTTATCAAACATTTAATCGTCCAATATATAACAAACTTTCAAATCATTATACCTAAAATATTTTTTTAGAATTAGTAACTTAAAATAGAGTACTCACCTTTTACCAAAAGATTAACTTCCTACCAACATTCATATGCAACAACACTTCACTTTAACTTCAAATCGACTTATACTCCATTTCTTTTGCTTTATGCCATCGACCTCTTCTTTCAAACTCCCAAAAAACCGACAGAGCTTCCGCAACACCTTGAATTTTCTCCTAGCTTCTTGAAATGAAATCGGCGGCACTTCCTTCTCTTTTTCTTGTTCTGGAGCTTTACGACTTGCTCCTCTTCCTCCATAGGTTCGTCCATGCCCTATTCTTCCTCTTCCTCCATCATTTCTTCACTTCTTAGATGCTAAATCATGTTTAAATGGTATTTTAAGGTCTTTGGCAAAGTTTGGTGGTGTATAGAGTTGATTCGATATGGTTTTGAAAAAGTTAATAAAGATTTGGAAGAGAAGAAGAAGCCATTAACTAGAGCTTCAAGGAGAAAGAAGAAGAAGGTAGAAATAGTATGAAAAAAGTGAGAAAGTGGTTGGTGTTTATAGAAAAATTTTGGATTAAAATAATATTTAAAAAAAGACCAAAATACTCTTACTTGCTTATAAAGTAATCTTATTTTTTTCAACACTTAACATCACATTTCATATCGTTACTTTATGTCATTTTCACTTAAGTATTAAGTAAAGAAAATAATAATTATGTTTCTTTGATTTGATGTTTTATTTTCTGCTTTGAAATGGCATTGTTGTCTTTTCGTGCTTACTTTTTCTTAATTATATTCTAGAATTTTCTAAGTATGTTTACTAAAATTAAACTTGATTAGTGAATATACTATTTGAATATATGTTGCTATATAAGAAAATAAAGGTGCGGCGAAATATATTCTAGAATGTCATTTCTTATATAAACTATTTATTTATATAAACCAAATTTAAAAATGAAATTTTTAATTCTTTAAATAAATTAAAACATGTCTCTTTATAATTTAAAATAATATTTAAATAATATCAAAATCTTTAATTTTACGGTGTATGTAGAACTGACAAAATGCGACAAAATTTGGTTATTTTATTAAAATGATTATTAACCTACTTATAAATATTTTAATATACTTTTATTATCTTTATTAAATATTTTCAATAAAATTTATCTTTTTAAATAAATATTTAAACATATTTGTTTAAGCATTTATTTATTTTTAACAAAACTTAACTTTTGTTGATTTGTTTTAAAATCCAAATTTATACCTTTTAAATTATAAACTATAAGAATAAATAATTTCTCTATTATTATCTATTATATATAACTTGTTTACTTAATTTTTAAACCTTCTCAAACGAAATCTCTCATTTTTGAAGTAGCGAAATTGCGGGTCGTTACAAAAAGTCTTTTAAAATGGCTCTTATTTTATCACACTTATTTAAATCATGCAAATCTCTGATATTCCAACTAATAACCCTCCTTCATCAACAGATCTAGCCCTATCAAATTCCCTACTTATAATATACACTAAATCTACTTCAACATCAGAAAACACAAAAGCGGTATCTCTAGCTAACTGACAAACTCAGAAGAAAATGAACTACCTAGAGCATATGATGAATACATACTACCCAAATCAGAAATCATACCTGTGCCCAAATTTGAAGCTCGACTTGTGGCACTCGAATCAGGTAACTTACCCATAGACTGAGACTGACTACAACGGATCCTGGAACTACGACGTAAAGATCCACTAACAGCCAAGGACCTCCAACGCTTACCTCTTCTCGATGATGTCGGATAGTTGACATGTTTAAAAACCTTTAAATGAAAATATATTTATAAAATTACGTCGAGAATTTGGTATTATATCTTTACATGATTTAAAATTTAAAATTTTTAGATGTTTTTAAGAAAAATAAATGTTGTCAAAAATTGTTGATGTTGGCACTCGAACTCGGGTTGTTGATATGGAAGTTACATGTTTTTCCATTATGCTATTGTATTTCTTATTGCACCAACTACTGTCTTCCTCATATTACCTGAATGTTCTTATCTCTTAACCTTTTCCTACCTCATATTTGTTTCTGGCCATAATCGTTTAAGAATTTTCATTCTCAAACCTTGTTTACCTAAAAATAGTCATTATTTCTATATTTAAAGGTTTATTGTTCGCGCCAAAATTGGTAACAAACCCCAAGTATCGTGAAAGCACCAATGTATGAATATAAATCAACGATATTCGAACATAAGTCACTGATCTAATCAAACAACGAACAATAGTCCAGAAATAACGAGCAGGAATACAAGATTTATAGTGGTTCGGCTATCTACGGCCTACGTCCACTTCAAGTAATTATCTTTTATTGATGTACTTCCCTGATTACAGTCGATTATAGTGGATTACAATGAAGAATTTCAAATACAACAGTGATGGTAAGGTGTAGAATTGAATCCGGCAGAGTTTGGACGTTGAATAGCCAAAAAGATCCCTTTTTGTAGGCTTTAGGGGGCTATTTATAGGTGTAGGAGGCTGATATCGCGCTCAAACTTCGGAAGACTCCTTCTGGCACGTGAGTGGGCCCACGCGACCGATACGAACCAATTTTGTATCGATCAAAAAATGATCCAATCGAGCTGAAACTTTGCAGGAATGTTCTTTAGCTTGTACGTAAGCTCTTGCGAAAATTTCATAGCATTTGGACCTGTGATTTAGGAGATATGATCGATGCAAGATCACATTTTTCGTAACCCGCTGTCTTCGAATCCATGCTTTTGGATCCCTCCTGTTCGACTCGATTGTGGCACATGCTTGTGATGTGACGTGGTGCGAGATTCTTGGATCGCTCCACCTTTTTTGCCGAGTCATTAGTATTTGAACTCCAACCAGATCCATTCACGTCTTTTCATTCGCATTCATCTACCTCGACCCCTATTCGCAATTTCGGCCCATGTCCAACATTTCGTATCGATGCCTGTAGCGCATTTCGCACTGATCTTATACATGCTGGTCGATCTGAAGCGGCCTTAGATGATGCATGAAGGATCGATATGAGGATGGTGTAAGCCGATGGAAACGAAGTGGGGCACGGATACGAACAAGGTCGATAGTTGGATACAAACGAAACCTTACTTGGTGGATACGAAAGAGGTCTGTAGAGTCCATGGGTTCGAACTATTCACCAAACAAGATCGATTCGAAGCATGATGGATACAAATAGTTCCACACTGTTCGAATAGCACGACCAAGTTTCGACTCGAACCCGATCGATTCGAACAGATCGCTATCATGTTGTTGATAGAGTCAAACTTGATCGATTCGAAATTCAACCTCCCTCTATGGATACGAACAATGTGTTCATTTTAAACTTGCAACGATCATATCTCATTCATACGAACTCCGATTAACCTAAAATTTGAAACGTTGGCTTTTATAGCTTTTCTTGCTATTTCTTGTCAATTGTTGCCCGATACGGACTCGGACAAAATTCATTGATATCCATAGTGAACCTGCGATGCATAATCGACATTCATGACTAGTAATCATTGATTTTCAGTTAATTTCTAGGTATCTCGGCTTTGTCAAAAGGTGGGATAACACTTTACCCCCTAAAACATGCCTTTTTGTAAAAGGTGTGTTTTGAACAGTCTTGAATCGAATGTAGTTAATTCATGTTTTATTCAAAGCTAATAGCATTGTCAATCAAGTTGTGGCTGTTTGAAGTCGAATCACTATTCATTTCCTCCTGTGGAAGTTAAGAATGAAATTCTACAGTCTCTCTGTGCTATCAGTGGTCACTCCGGACCCTTGCCAAGTACATTCCAGACTTAGCGATCGAATAGAAAGATCCTGTTGCACTTTGGCGTTGCCTTCTATCCCTTACACTCTGGCCCTAGCTAGGGCGTATAGCGATGTCTTGGTCATTCTAGACCGATCATAGCCTCTCCGGGCTCTTGCTGGATCTCATCCTGTCACTCTCCAGTGAAGGGGAAACATCGTTAAGTGAGTCGATCCTGTCGCTCTCCGGTGAAGCGACTCACTTCTTGCACTCCGGTTCAGTGTCTCTAAACATTGAGCGATGTCATAGCCTAGATCGTAGGCCGATCACAGCCACTCCGGGCTCTTATCGAATCCCGATCCAATTACTCTCCGGTGAATGGGAAACGACATTAAGCGAGTCGATCCTGTTGCTCTCCGGCGAAGCGACTCACTTCTTGCACTCTGGAGACCGCCTCTCCGGGTAGGGTCATAAAGCGATCATTTTCAAGCTGGTTTTTAACACTCATCCTTTAACTCTTCGGTTAAAGGTTTATTTCAAGAAATTCAAGTTCATTTATTAAATTCAACTTAGATGTTCAATCTCAAACATTAGGAAAAACTAGACATTGCCTCTTCGGGCAGATTGATCTGTCTCCATCTCAGAGCATGCCTAGGGATCTCTCCGGTTCCCGTGCTTGTGTAAGTGGAATAGCCGTTTTATTTTTGAAATTAAATCTAATAAATCTACTCGACCAAAGTCCAAATCCTGAACTTGGTCCTTGCCATCGTAATCAATTGATGACGAGTCGTGACCCCGATCCAGGATCAGTTCTGTTAGATGGAGGCGGTAGTCATTCAGGTCCTATGGCCGCTGTCCGTTCCTTGGTATATTGTGGCAATCTATCACTCCTGGCATGCTCTTCCACCTCATCCTTTAGGTGGCAGCATTCATCAGTAGAATGCCCATCCAGCTCATGGAATAGGCAGTACTTTTCACTCCTGCGCTCTCGCTCTGTGGGATCCCTCCTGGGAGGTTTTCGATAGGGGAGTTGCCCCCGAGTTTCAGTGTAAATCCGTTCCAGGCTTGCCGTCAGATCTGTGTATTGCTTGAATCTGAGCTCTCGGAATTTCTTTCGTTTATCAGGACCATCGTATCTGTCATCCTGCTTTCTCTTTCCTTTGTCTGCTCCAGACTGTTCTCTGGCAGTTCCTTCGCCTTGCACAACATTTTCTTCTTTTCTCTCGGCATGTGAATCTTCCAACCGAATGAATCTCTCAGCTTCGTGATAAAATTCTCCCAGATCTTGTGGGGGATCTCTTGCCAAAGAATCTTTAAAATCGGTGCCTTCCGCGACTCCAGCCACCGCCGCCATCAAAATCATCGATGGATCCGGACGATCGACCGAAGCCACTGTTGCGTTGAATCTCAATAGAAAATCTCTTATGGGCTCTCCGGTCCTTTGCTTTATCGAAGCCAAAGTCATCACACTCTTGGGTCATGTTACGTGGACCCTGAACTGTCTCATGAAGCATTCTACAAGCTCGCCCCATGTTCTGATCGATCCGTTCTCTAGCTGCCTAAACCAAAGCGCAGTCAAATCTGACAAGTATAGAGGGAAGCATCGCGCCATCACTTCCTCGGATGCCTCCAGCGCTTCCATGTGCCTGATGTATCTGGTAATATGCATGGTTGGTTCTGACGTCCCGTCATAAGGATCCAACATAGGCAACTTGAATTTCGGAGGATTCCTTGCATTACTGATATTTGGAGTAAACGGACTCCGACTAACTTCCTCTAGGCCTCCGCTTGATAATCCTCCTCTCATTATTCGTCGCACCAATCCAACCATCTTTTGATCTTCATCCAAAGGTTGCCCTCTCAGCATGCCTCTATCTTGCCCCCTGGTCTCGAAGGATATTCTGGATAATATTCTTCAGGTGGCTCATTAATGTTAGCATTGGCTCTGGCCAGTTAGGCTCCATCTACGGGTCTTCCAGCATCGGATCCTGAGGGTCTGCCTCCAAGTCCTTGTTGATTACCTCCTGGTTCTGCATTCTGACGTTGGGCTTGACCTCCATTGGTTTCTGCAATCCCAACTCCTTGTTCTGCATTTGCATTCACTGTAGTTGGTCCAAGGTTCTACACATTCGCCGCCCTCATCTGCTTGAAGAAATTTTGCAGCACTCCTGTTGACCCTTCATTATTCTTTCATGCATTGAATTTGCCATAGCCTCCATCTCATCCCTGGTGATGTAGATCGAAGCTTGTCCTTCTCTAGCTCCAGAGGATGCTTCTTGACTCCCTCCTTGTTGGCTTCTCTCAGCTCTCTATCTTCTACTCGTTTGTCGAGTCATTGTCTTCGAAATATGAACTCTTCAAGCTTTTCAAATCTGAACTTTGAATCTGGTGTAGCGGGTGCTAGTTCTTCTCAGTGAAAGCACCAAAGTGTTTGTGCCAAAATTTGTCACAAACCCCAAGTATCGTGAAAGCACCAATGTATGAATATAAATCAACGATATTCGAACACAAGTCACTGATCTAATCAATCAACGAATAATAGTCCAGAAATAACGAGCAGGAACACAAGATTTATAGTGGTTCGGCTATCTCCGGCCTATGTCCACTTCAAGTAATTATCTTTTTTTGATGTAATTAGCTGATTACAGTCTATTACAGTGGATTACAATGAAGAATTTCAAATACAACAGTGATGGTAAGGTGTAGAATTGAATCCGGCAGAGTCTGGACGTCGAATAGCCAAAAAGATCCCTTTTCTATAGGCTTCAGGGGGCTATTTGTAGGTCTAGGAGGCTGATATCGTGCTCAAACTTCGTAAGACTCCTTCTGGCACGTGAGTGCGCCCATGCGACCATCCTGGAAAGTTTTGACTCGATCCGTGACCGATACGAACCAATTTTGTATCGATCAAAAAATGATCCAATCGAGCTGAAACTTTGCAGGAATGTTCTTTAGCTTGTACATAAGCTCCTGTGAAAATTTCATAGCATTTGGACCTATAGTTTAGGAGATATGATTGATGTAAGATCACATTTTCCGTAACCTGCTCTCTTCGAATCCATGCTTTCGCATCCCTCCTGTTCGACTCGATTGAGGCACGTGCGTGTGATGTGACGTGGTGCGTTATTCTTGGATCGCTCCACCTTTTTTGCCAAGTCGACCAAGTCGTTACTATTTGAACTCCACCTAGATCCATTCAAGTCTTTTCATTCGCATTCATCTACCTCAACCCCTATTCGCAATTTCGGTCCATGTTCAACGTTTCATATCGATGCCTGTAGCGCGTTTCGCACCGATCTTATACATGCTGGTCGATCCGAAGCGACCTTAGATGATGCATGAAGGATCGATACGAGGATGGTGTAAGCCGATGGATACGAAGTGGGGCACTGATACGAACAAGATCGATAGTTGGATACAAACGAAACCTTACCTGGTGGATACGACAGAGGTTTGTAGAGTCGATGGGGTCGAACTATTCACCGAAGAAGATCGATTTGGAGCATGATGGATACGAATAGTTCCACACTGATCGACACAAACCCGATGGATTCGAATAGCACGGCCAAGGTTCGACTAGAACCCGATTGATTCAAACAGATTGCTATCACGCTGTTGATCGATTCGAACTTGATCGATTCAAAATTCAACCTACCTCTATGGATACGAACAGTGTGTTCTTTTTCTAACTTGCATCGATCATATCTCATTCATACGAACTCCGATTAACCTAAAATTTGAAACATTGGCTTTTATAGCTTTGCTTTCCATTTCTTGTCAATTGTAGCCCGATCTGGGCTCGGACAAAATTCATTGATATCCGTAGTGAACCTGCGATGCATAATCGACATTCATGACTAGTAATCATTGATTTTTAGTTAATTTTTGGGTATCTTAGCTTTGTCAAAAGGTGGGATAACATTTATAACTCATCCTTTTTCACATCATCATTTCTCAACACAATTTTTTCTCTAAAGCTTAAGTTCTTGTTATTATTTCTTTCTACAAACATCAACATGTCTTCACATGATGAATCCAATTATTCATCCATCATTTTTAGTACACCCTCCTCTGAATCGTCAAGGAAATCCGACAACTCCACTCTGGTTTATATTCCGGCTAAAATCACACCATCACCTACACATCATACTGGATATACTCCTCAAGGAAAACAAACTTAACATATTTTATGTTTTGGTTCCACATCAACGAAGGAGAAAATTGACAATATTCATCACCACTAGAGAGAGACACTTAACTGCACCGTGAACTATATTACGAACAAAAAGTAAATGCTAAGCGTTTAAGTTTTCTAGAACAAGTCACGTTAAAGTTCTGCGGGTCTTCATCAAAAGAGATCATACATCAACCTTCGCCAAACCGTTCTGAAGCTCCACCGAATTCTTGGGAATGAAGCCCACAACGTCCTCAACTGTCATCGAACTCCTTGGAACATAGTAACGTTTGGTTACCAATCCAGCCATTACAAGAAATAACGAAGATTTAACTGCACTCTAACGACTCTCACTCCTCAAGAAATTAGAATTTTACTGTTTTTGAATGTGTGTTGCATATTTATATGTTTTAAAATAATGTTTTTTTAATATATAACATTTATAAAATTAACAAGTTTCTATGCTAGTTTGTTTTTATAAGAAAATCTTTAGTATAAAGGCTGAAAAGGAAAATAAACACAGTTTCAGTCGACTCAATCTATAAATCCAGTCGACTGAAACTTCAATTCACACTTTTTCATCAAAAGCATTTCAGTCGACTGCCTTATGGATTCATTCGACTGAATTTGAACTTTTTAGGCTATTTGATGTAGGAAAATTTTCTCTGCACATTAATCGATTGAATTTCGATTTCAGACTACTGAACATTCTTGAGTACTTGGAAATTTCTAGATTTCTGTCGACTGATTCTATATTTTAAGTCAACTGAATTAGTCAATTTTTAAGCAAAAACTTTTGGGTTGAAAAATTGAGTATTTCATTCGACTACCTCCTTGCATTCAATCGATTGAATTGTTCATTTTTGGTTTTTAAAAATAATATTACACAACTCCCAATCCACCTTTTCACCAACCATATAAATACATCTCCTCCATTCCAAAACACTACTTCATTTCCAACAAACAAACCCTAGCCCCCATTTTCATCAATCAAATTTATCTACTTCAAATCTGCCCAAATCAAATGGCTCCAAGAACAAAAAAACCTAGCCAATCATCTAGACCATCCGAAAGCCAAATTAGGTCTTGGCTCCACGATGAAACAATCATCACCTGTTATAATTCCATGAGGAGCTCTAGAATCTTCGATGGTTCATTTATCAGGTATCCGAATTTCAACACCTACACAAGCCGAGAAACTGTGGAGGCAAGTGGTCTTGAGAGCTTGCTTAGTTTTGATGCCAACAACGTCAAGATCTACCCTCTAATCAAACTCTTCTTTGCCAAAATGAACTTGGATCACAAAGATCCAAGAAACAAGGACGATTGCATCTGGACACTTGTTCGCGGCGTCAGAATCTATCTTCCTCTCCAACGCCTTGGCTATATTCTTGTTTTTCCCTATGAAGGTGTCGACATCAGTGACGTTGAAGTTGATATAGACAACCAGATGAGGTCTCTCATTGTTTCCTCTCCGACGACGTGAGGGTTCTTAAATTTGTTGCCTTACGACCAAAGGCACGGATCCTTCATCATGCTCTAATCCGCTCAATCCAACCTAATACCGGAAGCTACGAGAAAGTCAATAAGAAAGACTTCCAAGCCCACTATGCCATCTACTCCCCTCAAAACGTTAATTGGGCTAGAGTAACTCAAGAGGAGCTATAAAAAAATCTTCTATAAAACCTACATTATGTGGATTCTCATGAACTTCGATGTCACCATCCCCGACGTTGATTTCATTAACGTCAATGAGATAAATACTAAGTTGTTAAGTCTTATAGGCTTGCCAAAATGCCAACCGCCTTAAGAAATAATTAGCTTCCAACAATAGGTGGCTAATCGGGCTCAAGGGATTCCGCAACCCTATGAGACTCATATCGGCTCCTCCTCCTTCCAACCTTTCCAAGTCAAAGAAGAAGAAGACGACGACATCATAGAGCTCCAAGGTGATTTTCCTCCAATGCAAGGTTTAATCACTCTCTTAAGGAACCAAAGTAAATTAAATCGACGATTGGTCAACGTCGAGAAAACCGTCATCAAGACCAATAAGAAGCTCAACTCCATTAAGGGCTTCTTAAATAAAATTTAGGAAAAAATCTCTTGCACCGGTTCTACTTCCATAAGTATTTCTGAAAATCCTCCCGCTCCTTTCTCTTGGACAACACCCGGGGAGGAAGAAGAGGAGGAGGAAGAATCCGATAGTGTGGTATTTTAGTCAATTTTTTTGTTGCTTCTGTATGATTTTCTATTTTTGTTGTTATTTGTTACGATGTATTCATGAACAATTATTATGTAGGTTCTTTGTTTTAAATCAATGTTGTTTTGATGTTTGGTTATGTAGTATGGTATTTAAATTCTTTTGTTTTTGATTCAAGTCATTTATGTTTACTTTGTTAGGTAATGTTCATCCATATTCTCATGGCTATAAAACTAATATTCCTTTTGTCGATGATAAAAAGGGAGAAATGTGAATATAAACAGGTTGTTCATTAATTTAGGAGGTGTTTTAATTGCATTTTTATAATTTTTTACAAACTTTTAAACTTACATAGTTGTCATCATCAAAAGGGGGGAGAATGTTAGAACCTTGTATTTTGATGTTTTAATCATGACAACCATATGAGTATATATTATATGACCAACCAAATTTGCAGGAGAAGACACTATTCTACTCGATGATGGATCGATCGCTAAGATTTCAAAGATAAAGTTTCAAATTTTATAATTGGTTTGTCTATAGTCTAGTTAGTTGTTAATAATTGTTACAATCTCTTCTAAGTGGTATATTCACACATACGTGGTTTTAAATTACTTTCAAAATCATATACACAACTTAGAAATTAATTACAAAAAATTAGTAAGCAAAAATCTTTCAACCAGATATATGGCAGAAAACATCTGTTTCAGTCAACTGAATAGGGTATGCAATTGACCGAAACATGCACGACTGAACAGGGGCGTGCAGTAGACTGAAATATTCATAGGTGCATAAATTGTTTTGAAGGTTCAGTCGACTAAACACCCCCATTCAACTGACTAAACCAGGTGTCTTTTCAAAATAAATTTAAATTTCGAATTTTTTGAACTTTCAGAGGACTGAATTTCTTTCCTCAGTTGACTGAATATTCATAACGCCTTTTTTATGAATGGTCACCTTCTTTTAACAAACAGATTTTTTTTTAATCCAACGGTTATTTTTATATCTTTTGGTCGAAACTTTTCACGAATAATTACATCTTTTTAACTCTATATATAGACTTGAATTTAGTTGTTTTCAATTACTTAATTCTCTGATTCTATTCTATATAGGCCTGTCAACGGATGCTTTCGAATGCGCATAGTGTCATATCCGCATCCGAAATCATTTTCGAATATTGGATATCCGCATTCGTGGATGCGAACGAATATCGAATAATTATCATATCCGCTAGCGATTGATAAATCAAGAATTTTAAAAATAAAATTTTAGTTTAACATAAATATTTTTCAATCCCCTTGATTATAAAAGTGTTAAAAATTAACAAATTTGATGATTATAAATAGTTTCAAGCAGTTAAAAAGCATTAAGTGCATAACATAACTACTAACTTTCTGAAATAATAAACAAATATCTTTTACTACATTAAAATACACATAATTTGAACTACAATCTTGAAAAAAAATGGATGGATAATTTTCGAATGCCGATGTCTTCGTATCCGCATCCGCGTTCATTTTTTGGGATATTGGCTATTTATCTACTTTTCGAATGCGGATGCAGACGGATTTCGGATTTTTCGGGTATCCATTTACAACCCTAATTCTATATTCTTGCTATCTAAATTCTGCCATTTGCTTTCAGAAACGCATTTAAATCACTTGCACATTCAAGCACAAATTTATTTATGATTAAAATTACTTCCAATCTTCACGTACTACACCATGTAGCACAAAGGAGAAGATTATAGGAAGGATGTACTCTAAAGACATATTCGTGTTATCTATAGAGCACAATCAATCAAGAAAACTTATTGTATTGTTGAATACCTATTCAATTGCTCAGGCAGTAAAAGTCCTATTGGGTTGCCTAGGCGGTAGAATTCCTGTTCGGTTGCTTAGGCGGTGTAAAACCTATTTCTCCGCGTTAAGAGAGGGTTGATAGTTAAATTCTAGAAGGTGTCTAGGGCTGGACGTAGAACGAGAGTTTGAACCAGTATAAGAATCCCTGGTGTCATTTACTTTACTATTTACTTTTTATTTTCATATTCCGCATTAGTAGATAACTTAGATTATATTCCATATTATGATCCATAGCAGCACATTCAAAACTACCATCCTAATATACAAAGTTTTTCAGAGTTATAGTAATCAGCTTGGATAGTTATAATAATCTATCCTCACAAATGCCGTTGATACAATAGTAATGCAACAGAAATAAATACAACAATAGGTAATCATCCAGCTCTGCTCTATAATCTCTAAAGCATTCATAGCTAAATATGAAAACATACATAGGGCTGACCCATGCATTATAAGAAAATAACATCTGGATCAGTCTGGTAAACCAGCGTGAGAAACTCAAGAAATAAGAGTGACATATAATAGCACCTTTTTTAGATGGTATAGATTATCGTAATAGTTTTCCTCTCCAATGAAACCAACCATTCATTAAGTTTAACATATAGTGGTATGATAGAAATACCTAGAGTATAACACATAAGTGATATCAAATAGTTGCTGTATGAATGCCACAATAATAACAGGTATACAATCAATACTGCTAAGGTGCATTCGCATGTATGGATTTTCCATGGATATCTCCTCATTCTGACTGCATCCGAACTCCATAACAAGGATAATAAACTACCTTTCGAGCATTATATATCTCTAGATAGTATTTAATTAAAGGTAAACATAGCTTGATCACCCTCGGTATGTGATCTGGATCATATCAACTCCCGTTATCAATAATTGATAAGCATACTCTAGATATGGAGTTGATATACCCTTGAGGTTAGCTAAACCCCATGGCCGTGTCCCTTCTCTATTTTTTGTCATTTCTCAGTGTCAAGACCACATTTGGCTTCCCTTACACGAGTCTTCATCACTCAAACAAAACACAAATCCCAAATGGATTCCATCATTCGAATAGATCATGGATCACTACATGGATTCGAGCATCTCGAATAGATCACAAACCTCCACGTAGGTTTCCTGCATAAGTCCTCCGACGAATGCTAACTGTAATGACCTGGAAATTTTAACGATTTTAACATAATTAACTAATTTTTTTATGAAAATATGCCATTAAATTTTAGCAATGAAAATTTGATATTTGGTATGCGTCTATTTAAGCATAGCAAGTGGCAGATTTCATTCGAAAATATGTAAGTTTGTTTAGTTGTGAAATTTCAATTTAAAATTTAAAATCAGTTAAATTTGATGGAAATAAAATATTTTGAAATCTAAATATTTTTATATAATAAAAATGTTTATCATTTTCTGAGTGAGACGTCATAATTCGTTTCACTGAATTTGGACCGCTCTAACCCCATTTATATTATTTTTCGAGTATTAGCAACATTTTCGCAACGAATATTGAGTTTTTATAGGTAGGTCGTATCTCTGATATCTAAGTACCGTATTGTTTGTCTCATCGCATCGATCTCCGTAGTATATTCATTTGCGCATTTCGGTGTCCGGTACGCATCGAAATCTACAAATGATTAGCTGTATCGGTTCTACATTTGGGTCTTTTGGGCTTTCTATGTCATTTCGTTTGTTCATCAGATAATGCTAATAGCCACTAGCTATTAATATTATCTGAATTCAACAATTGATTTTTGCTTTTCCCCGATTTCAATATACTTTACTGGTTCAGTTATTTCTCTTTCCTTTCCTCTTGATTCGGTTCTATACTTTTGAGAAAAAAAGGAAAACAAGTTCATATGTATAAAGTTATATATTTGAATCTGAAAGTTGTTCATCCTTTTTCCACTCTACCCATCTTCTTCAATCACCCATTCCCTTTCCCTCACCTCGCCGATCTGCTACGGCCTCTCTCCTCCCCTCTTTCCGCCTCCATCCCATCCTCTTGATTTGCTCCGCCCTGTTGCCTCAACTAACCTGTCCCCTCCAAGCCCAAACTCACTATTGTTCGATTCCCTTATTCCCACATATGTATCAGCCGAGATCCATCACCCTGAGCGCCCTCCGTCTTTCCCATTGCTTTGCCCACAACCGAAGCCTACCCACTTCACCTACCGTTCACCCAAAACCCCCAGCTGCACTACTCGAACAAGATCTAGCCACCACCTCTACCAAGATCCCTCCGACCACCCGCATCCTTACCCCAGCAGCCGTGCCACAGCCATATTCCATACACCAGACCCGAAACCCACTACACCATATCGCTTATTTTGCCACACCCAAACGCGGAAGAATTGCCACGGTCTTAAGCCGTGGCAATTTTACCACAGTTTTGAACCGTGGCAAAATATGTTGCCATGGTGGCTGGCCGTGGTAATTTTGGAATGGCTATTGACCGTTCCAGTGTCATCCAAAAAAATTCACCCCCTAACCGTGTTAGTATATCTCAACAATTCACCCCCCCTTTCAAAAAAAACGCCCCGTACATCCATCCCCAATTATTCACCTCCGTGCCCTAGCTTTCGCTAATTATCACCCGCTTTCCTCAGTTTTCATCCGCTCTCATCGTTCCCACCCAATTCTGCATTTTGCTTTGTCGATTCCAAGTTCTTCCTCAATTTCGCGTTTTGCTTTGCCGATTGCAAGGTAAATTTAGGTACTTCGGTATTTTTGTTGTTCAAAATAAAATGATTTTTCTTCCAGTTTTGTCCATAGATACTGTCATGCTTTCAACTATTCATGAGTTTAGTATCAATTTTATGTTTAATGTTTAAGATTGTTCAATTGATTTTTATTACGTTAGTGTTCTGTTCTTCCTGGTTAGAAAAATTGGTGCAAATTTTCATGTGTTGTCATTATTTTTTTTTTCCTTTTTTATTTTTCGATAATATTTTCTTTTTCTTTTGTTAAGCTGTAGAATCCTATAGACTTGGATATAAGTACGCTTTATAAATCAGCAACATGGATAATTTATAGCTAGTGAATGAACTGTTATTTCCTTTACTAAGTTCTCTGCTCATCTTTTTCATGACTATTTTCTTTAGTTTCCCTACTGATGAATTCTTTGATACAAATACTTAAGTATTATCCCTTTCGTAAGTAGATGATGGATATGTAGTGTATTTTTCATGTTTATATTTCAAATATATGTAAGATGAATGAAATCTAAAGGATTTATACCTAGCTACCTCCAACCTATATTTGGATACTACAAAAGAAACATTTTTATACTACCATTGTAATTCGAACTTTGCAATTTTCTCTCCGCAGTTTAGTGCCTTAAACACCTGAGCATCATTGGAGGCTATTTTTAAAACATATTTTTGGTGTATAAATGTTTTTGTCGGTTTCCCACCGTTGTACGGTTATAATAGTCATTATGTTCATGCTATGAGAAAACAATACTCCTTTTGATTTAGTTGGATATACACTCATATTAATAAATTGATTCAGCATGTTATTCTGGCATTAGTTTCAGGATTCATGAAGCATGCTAAGTGTTTAGTAATTTTTCTATACATATGTTATGGTAGTAGGTTGAATATTCTCAGGCACCATGCTTGGGCATCGGTACATCTTCATTTCAACCATTACTAATTGGGCATTAATTAAAGCATTATGTTGTTCTGATATTGAACTAAAATTTAGGATTCAAGCAGCATGTTTAGTCTTTAGTGATTGCGTCCATACTCATGTTCTAATAAGATATTTATTTGTGTTTTATTTTGTACCAATTTTAATGCTCTAATAAAATATTTATGTTTCTATCACATTAGTAATGTGATGAATTATGTAAATACGTTATTGCCATGTTGTTCTAAATTGAAGTTTGAGATTATGTTGGTTGCAGTTTTCTATATCGTAGAAACTAATTTTTTCAGGAATGCCTAGATTTTGTTGATGTAGCTTTATCTTTAAATTACTTGCAAGTACTTGATATCAGAAACAAATTGTGATGTTATTTTTCTAGATGAACTTCTGCTCATTATTGTTTTTTTAACTTACAGGACCCAAAATTGAAGATGCATAAGCCTGTGAAAGGTGTGAAAAAATTGGAGGTAGAGAACTTCCAGATAACTCAGTTGTTTAGAATGATCGATTGGAGGTATTACTTAAATACAAAATGTATCCAATTTGTTAGGACATGAATAATATGATTATCTACATAAAAAATTCATTTTTTCCTACTACTGCCAATGGCAGCAGCCATGCTACTGCTAATAGCAGTAGTTTCTTCTTTTTTGCATATTGTTTAAATGTTACTAAAACTCATATAATTTATATGCTAGAAATATATAAAATATAATCATATCATCAATGTAAAACAATAAAGTTTAGGACATGTACAGTAAAGTTCTTTATATATGTTTCTTTCTGTTAGACTGGTTTTGCTTTTACCAAATGAGAAACACAGGTCTAGTTTAACGAAACATATATTTACAAGTCAAAATCTTTAAAAACAGTCGTATGCAACCAAAAGCCAATAGAAATGATTGGTTTCGTATACATGTATAGATATGACAGTCCGAATCTCAAAGTATCCGTTGACAGACCGACGACAATATATATTTTAATACTTTGTTTTAACGATTATCATTTTACGGTACATGAAATATACAAAGGGAAAAGTTATGATTTTCATGGTTAAAGCCATATCAAATTTAGTTTATGATATGATATTCATACAACAATACAATATTCATCACAAACATATCTTTTTAATATTCCATATACTCCATCACAATCCACAAACAAAAGCTATCAGCTAAACAGTAGTTGATTCTTTATAGCTTATCATTAGTTGAAAATTGGTAAACAGTAGGAATAGAATATGCAGTTCATGGCGTACAAACTAAGAGAAAGTCCACTTAAATCCCATCAATTCATAGAATGAGCTGGCAAAAATCAACTCGATAAAATGAAAGTAGGCATGTGACCATGCTTGGAGAAACGAACATTTGAATTGGATGAAATATTTAACGCAAGGATTAATACTAACAGTCGCATCATCTGTAGTCTACCTGGCTCCGATGTTTACATATTACATACCTCTCACACAAAATCCAAAATAATTTTACTTCTCGATGTTTTGCACGTTAATTAACTGCGTCATCAAGAATCAGTCTGCTTGATCCCCTCGCCTCAAATCATATGGATTAATCCATTTACGCCATCTTCTGTTATTTTCTTATTCATTTCCTGTTTGCTTATTTGTATTATTTTTCTTAAAAGAATTTACTACTATGTTAAGTTTATTTTTGGAGGGGAAAAAATACCAGAGAAACATTTTCAATCTATAGTCTCAGCTCTATCCAACTAAAGGTAGACAGAGGTCGGTCAAATCAAGACAATCAAAGTAGTCAACCCTTCAAATTAATCTGCACATGATTTTCATTCTAGTGGTTGAGCTATCAAAGTAGTTGTCCCTTGTCCGTTATGCAGTAGCCGCTTGCCAGTGTTATCTTTAACTAATTAATTATAACAATGATTTGTATGTTAACGAGTTTAGTTGAATTTATTATGTACGCCAGTTGTACTTGCATAATTGTGCTAGACATGCTTCATAAATATACTTCTTTAGCTCGGGACTAACCTGTCATGCTGATTATTGTAATTTTGTCATAAATATATTTAACTTCAGAAGTGCTAAAACAATTTTTGAAAAAACAGTCATCCACGTAAAGGATAAATAAAAGGAGAAAATGGTTTCCTTTTGAGAACACTTTTATATCAGTAATATTACTTCAAGTGAAGCTCCACGTCCTTAGATTTTTTTATGAGGTTCAAATATAAAAAGTTAGGCTTCAAGCTTATGTACTTACTGTGTTATCATAGCCTAACGTATGCCATTTGTCAAAATGTCATTCACCTGCCTAACACAAACTTTGATTTGCAGGTTGGTCACCTGAAGTAAGGGTCTGCTATGGATGGGTTGCTTCGATTTGCTGAATACTAAAGTTATATGTAATATGTATGAACTTTGAAGTAAGTTCCATGCCTATATATTTAGTTAATTTGCATCATGTAGTATATACTAAGTTTTTACATTTTAGTTATGAACTCTGATGTGTTGAACTTTGAAGTAAGGGTCTGTAATTTAAATTGCTGGTGCCTACCGACATTATGAATTGAAGTTGAACTTTGTAGTTTTTAGTTTGGAGATGTTGTACTTGTGCTAAGTATGAGTTGTTGTACATTTGAACATTGTAAATTCGTAGCTTTGAAGATTACAATTTGTATTGGTGGATGTTACCTTGCTCATATTTTGTTCAAACTGGAGCTTTATGCTTTAGGTAGAGGTTTCTAATTTATATTCGATTTTTCCAACTGAATTTAGTCACGGCTCAGAGCCGTGCCTAATTTATGTTTGCAATATTTTCAATTTAAAATTGCCACGGCCTTGAGCCGTGGCTAATTAAAATTTTGCCACGGCTCAAAACCATGGTGAAATTAAAATTTGCCACGGCTCAAAGCCGTGGTGAAATTAAAATTTGCCACGGCTCAAAGCCGTGGCTAAATTTCAATTTGCCACGGCTTAAGGCCGTGGCAAAATTTTACCACAGCCTATTTTGCCACGGCTTTGGACCGTGGCAAAATTAATTAGCCACGGTCCAAAGCCGTGGCGAAATCGCATTTCTGGTGTAGTGCCCATTGCATCTGCCATACCGAGTGCATCTCCTCCAAACCACCACCTGCCACCAAGACATCCATCTCCTTCACCAAACACCACCACAAACCCGAAGCAGCCGCCCTTTGTCGAGATCGGTCCACCATGCAGTAGACCCGCATCCACCCACGTCCAGCCTTTCCTAAACCCAAACTCCATGCCATCACTCCCTGACCTTTTGCTTCATTGTTTAACACTCTTGGATTGTGATTAACTAAAGAGAGTGCTGTGTTGTTGCTCTACTCCGTTCCCACTCCACGTAGCCCACCACTTCACCACATCCAGTTTCACCGAAGTCACCCAACAGCTCGCAATCCACTATGCAGCCACGAGCTCCTTCTCCCTGTAGCCGAAGCATTGCCTTTGAGAGCTTGGTACTCTGCCATTTGAAAATCTTCCTCATCCTCCCCATTTGATTTTCTTAGGGGCTTCTTTGTTCTCCTCAACCCACTATAGATTTGAATAGGCTCTAGAGTAGATAGTTCATTAGAAAAAATAAGAGATGGAGGAAAATATTATATATATATATATATATATATATATATATATATATATATATATATATATATATTGGTTTGTCGAATTCCCGAATTCGAGTACAAGTTTCTAGCTTTGCCACTGTCCGGACCCGCATCCGACTTGTCGTGTTCATATCCGTGTTGCCTTCTTCACCATCATTATCTCCATAGCCTCGAAAGGTGAGCGATCTCTCACGATTAACATTCTAATGTTTAGTAAATTGATTTCACATGAAATGACGATTGAAATATGCTGTTAAATTTGAATTGATTAGTGACTAAATCATTATTATTTAAATTTTTTAACCCATGTTAATTGACATATGACACCATAACACGTTGTATATATATATTATATTTTAATTGTTAATTATGATCATATTTGCCATTGATATGCTATGTTACTTTATGCTCATATTTTATTTGTTCACACTCTACAAGTTCCCTGTTAGTTTAGGAAATCCCTACGGGTTGAAATGATACACACCCGAATGATATTATAAATTAGGGAAAATTTTTATGTGTTGAAATGATAAAACAAAGTGATTTTATTGCTTTTGAAATTTTGGGATTGCGGGTTGAAATGATATATACCCATAAATATTAAATTATTGCGGATTGAAATAATAAATATCTGTATCACTTGACCATATGATATAAAATTATATACAGACACCGTCGGTCTATTTTTAAATGACTTTCAAAAATTTTGAGAAAAGAAAATATTTGTGTTTGGATTTTAAAATAAAATATAGAGAATTTATTTTAATATATGTGTGAAATTTAGAGTTTTAAATTATAAGTTTGGAAAGTTTAAAATTGTATAAGCTACGTTTTGAAAAGGTAATTTTTAAGATTTCACTTAAAATTTTATTATTTTAAATATATAAAATAAGATTTAATATAAAAATAAATTTAATAATAATTTTTAATTTAATAAAATTTAATATAATAAAATTTAATGTAATATAATATGTTTAAGTATTTATTTAAGAATTATATTAATATTTAAAAAAATAGATTTTGTAATAACTTTGATAAATAAAGGTTGGAAAGATAAATTGAAATTGAATTGAAATTTAATTTGCTTAAGAATTGAATTTAAATAAGAATTGATTTGAAACTTATTGATCTGAGATTTTAAAGGATATGGATTTATAACTTGATTTTAATTAAAGTTGATTAAATGAACATTTTCAAATTTAAATAAAATTAAAATTGAATATTTAATATTGATTTAAATTTGTAATTTGAGATTTTATTTAAATGTTATTAAAAATGATTAAGTGAATAATTTCCTACTTAAAATTAAAGTTGAATTTTGAAATATAAATGAAATTTATCAAATTGAGTTATTGTAAATTGTTTAGATAATTAAACTTTAAAACCTATTGAATTGGAAGAGGTTTAAATTTTTTGTTCAAACCTAGATTTGAAATCGATATAAATTTAAAATGGTTTTTATGAGAATTTGAATTGAACTTTTTAATTAAAATGGTCAAACTGAGATTGATTTAAACTGAATTTTGGAACTACAATTGATTTGAATTGATTTGTGAAATTGGGAAAAAAATTTCTAATTTGAAATTATATAAACTTTCTAATATATAAATTATTTTAATATATATATATATATATAACTATTTTATTTTATAACCTATTTTTAAATATAAACTATTTTTAATGTGCAACTATTCCAATATATAAACTACTTTCAATATTCAAATTGCTTAAGTTGGAACTGTTACGATTTAAAGTGAATAATGCTTTCGAAAGTGATATGATTTCGAAAGTGAGTATGATTTGGGAAGTGATGATTTTTGAAATGAATATGATATTTTGATATGAAGTATGAATTGTTTGAAATGAAAGTGACCATGGTGTGAAATAAGCGTTTGGTTGTTAAAGAAACCGGATCGGATATTGTCATATTCTCTGCCAATATCGAAAACCATTTTACCAACTGTGTACATGGTGGAGAATCCAAAATGAAGTAGGATGATTTGGCAAACGTCTGTGTGAGGTATGAACGCAACCCTGACCCTCTGGGTCAGCTTGATATGACTAAAACAGGAGCTATACTGGGCCAAGTGAGGTCGCTCCTCCGATCGATCGCTTTTTTTCGATACCATATTTATTACTTTGTGATTGATTTGGTGGCCACCCCTCGATTTGATTATGGGAGTGTGTTCCGAGGTGGGCGGTAGTAGCTGCTATCTATTATCACCAGTCCGTAAGTGCAAACGGTAGAATCCTATTCTTACATTGCCTCGAATGCCTTATCGTATGTCTTACCGCGCCCACTACGAGTTGGTTTGTGTCGTACACTATGAAGCGCCCTTTGATAGCCCTTCAGTTTATAGGGGAATTATGGTACTGTATAAATTATGACATTTATATAAAAATGTGTTAAGGGGGATATGTGTAACCACCCAAAATTTTTCAACCTCGAGAATTCGACACTAATACATTTACTGTAGAAGTGTCGAGCAATCGAACGCCGGAAAATCTCAGATTGTTAGGGTAAAGAAGAAAAGAGGTAGAAGAAGGAATAGAAAACACAACACAGAATCTCACACTCGCAGGGGATTAAAATATAATATCAAATATTACCATTTATACAAAGAAAAACTGTATCTATCGATTTATATACAATACATCAGAGTACAACCATTCACATATAACTGGACAGTTAAAATTCACTTGTCCCAGAATACAAACAATAATACACAGCGGGATATACTCCATACGTTCATGCCATCTAGCTCGCCACCTGAGCTCCAGGACGTCCTTACCTGAAAATCTATAATACCCGGCCTGATCCGAGCATTATAATAAAGTAACACCCGGGTCAGGCTGGAAATCAGCGTGAGTAAACCCATATAATTTGAAATACTAAGTTATAAAACTTATTTTAATACCAGGGTAACTCATACCTCACTACAAGTTCTTATCTTGTTTATAATCAATACTTATTTCACAAAATTATATCTAAGAACTGTTACTCAGTTAAATGGCTATGTTCCTTAATTTATTCCATTCTAGCCTATTAGGTTTTAAAATCAAATCTATAAAGAATTATTGATTACTAATCGAAGTGGTTTCGGATATTGCTGATATCCGACCCGGTCTCTTCGAATCCAATGCCAACTTTAATCCAAGTTGTTTAAGTCAATACAATTCAATTTTAAATACAGGATGCCAATTTACACAGCAATTCATCATCGATTAATAACCCACATTATCATAGTTCAACCCAAACATATCATATCATAGAACATCACAATTTATCAGACTAGAGACATTAATCCAAACATTCAATACAATTTTATCATCCATAAGCAAGATTAATTTGTCACCCAATCTAATTAATTTAATTAACACAAAATAAATTAATTACCTTTAAATCCTGCTTAATTAACATTTATTAAACTATAATTAATTACAGTAATTAACGATCCTTAATTAATTACATTAATTAATTATTCTATATCACTTACATTAATTAATTATATTATAATTAATCACATTAATTAATTATTCTTTAAATTACTTACATTAATTAACTAACCCTTTAATTAATTACATTAAGTAATTATCCTTTTAATTAATTCCATTAGTTAACCTTTAATTAATACATTTAGTAATTAACAATCCTTTAATTAATTACTTTAAGAAATTATACTTTAATTACTAAGACTTTAATTAATTAAGATAAATCATTTACCTTAATTAATCACTTAATTACATTTTTAAATCCTATTAAATTAAATGCTAGAATTTAACATGCAAAATCATTTGAGAACTCTTTGATTAATTAAAGTTTAATGCACTAATCTTAATCACTTCTTAATTACATCATTTATTTTCATTTGATAAACATTTAGAAATTAACTACTCAATTAACCTAATATATAATTACTTTTTAAAAAAAATTAAACATTAAACCTTAACATTTTAATGTTTGAAAACTTGTTTGAACTTGATCAATACTTTGCTTTGAAAATTTGTTCAATATTTTAGCCCTGAACTTATTTGATTTTTAAAGTTTTGTTAACTAAATTCACTTTTTTGTTTTACTTTTAAAAACCAGGTTAACGCATATAACAAAACCTAGGACCAAAGCTAAAAACCCTAAGCCTAACCCCGAGCAACTCACCCTCCTCTCTTCCTTCGAGACATACCACCAAAGACCTCGAGACCGACTCGAGAAAAAATGCTTCTTCCCTAATCCTCAAACAAAGCAGACACAAACGTGCACACGTGCACATGCACGCCGTGCCCACGCCCCTCCGACCAACTCTCTGATCCTTGACAAGTCACTGACACCCACCCCAGTCATCCCGACCTTCCAGTTTGATGAACTTGACTGGAAAATGAAATTGAGCTAACGACCACAACCTGGAACCCAACTCGATCGACAAGAACCACCATGCGCCGTCGATCCTGATCACTAGAAGCCATGCAATCACGACCAGAGCTACGCCGATGACCCGCACTCTATCCATCCTACACCGATCGTCTCTGGTGCTTCCCCGACGACAAATGACCCTCGAATAAAATATCGACCGAAACTTGACATTAAACCCTAAATCGATGTCTCCAGGCCATGCCGATGATCTGAAAATCCAAAATCATCAATTTTCCTATGACCTCCATCCTTCCAACTACCCCCAGCTCCAAGCACGACACTCCTCCATCGTCAAGCGCCAAGAAATCAAGTTCGATTTCTGATCAACTCAGAAATTCCAAGCAATCCCAAACCTTAAAATCTTGAAACCACTATCAAAATCATTATTTTCTAATACGAATCTGCCACAATGATCAAAACTTGAAATTGAGATCATTGATTTTTCTGGTTTGAAAAGATTTAACTGTAATTCTTTGTTTTTGAAATAATTACTAAATATTTTCACTTGAAATTTATTATGAAAAATAATGTTACATTCATATACACATTTCATTTTCGGAGATCTTAGTCTACTATTGATTATATGAAGTGCAATTGAATTTAGTTTAGTGGATTTGAGAGTGTAATATAACAGAGACATATAAATATACATATACACAGTCATGCACATGCATTTCATATCTATATGAATGCAACTACATAAATTCATCCATGCAAAGCAGTTCACATCATCAC
This sequence comes from Allium cepa, assembly GCA_030765085.1. Lineage (NCBI taxonomy): Eukaryota > Viridiplantae > Streptophyta > Magnoliopsida > Asparagales > Amaryllidaceae > Allium > Allium cepa. Next base: position 78,498,738 of record CM060939.1, on the reverse strand, counting down.
ATTCATAATTTATCAGTTTAAGAATAGACTTAAGCTTTTTAAGAAAATGTTTACTCATCGGATATTGAAAACAGAGAGACAGGCTTTTAATCTTTGATCTGGAACTGTTGACTTTGATGTGAAACAGCAACTTGAATTGATCTATGTTAAGTTGCTCTGATCTTTAAATTTGAATTTGTTGCTAGCTTAGCTTTTGATCAGGTTGAGGACTCGATGTTGTTGTAGTTTGATTTTAGTTTTCTTTTAAATTTTGGAATGAAGATGAAAGAAGAATAAGGATTGAAAATTTATGTATATAACCTAGTTTCTCCTAAGCATTATATTATTTATAATTCAAATAAAAAGAAGGAAAAAAACATTTTGCCACTTGTCTTTGCATGTTATATGAAGCTTACAAATGTTTACTTATATTTCAAAATGGTTTACATTTGTCATTATGCATGTTAATATCGACTTACACTTGTAAAGTGGCATGCACTAATGTTTTTAATATATTATATAATTTTTATATTTACTATTTAGTTTTAATACATTTCTTTTTATATTAACATATATTTTATATATATACAACTAAATTTAGTACATGTACAATTTTTTAAAAGAAAGTATATAATTTTTTTATTAAACCTTATTTACTATCATATTTTTAAATAAATAAATATTTATCTTTAGTGTTCTTAAATATAGAATTTAACTTTTAAATGGCTTTTGAAAATTATTATAAAACATAACTTCCAAATCACAATACACACACACACATATATTATAATTAGAAAACAAACTTTTATTAGTTTTTAAAATATAGAGTTTTTTTTAATTTTATTTTTCAATCCAATTTATTTTTCAGATATTTATTTTTGAGTTTCAAATTCAAAATTCTATTTACAATCTATATAAATATATATATAAAACAAACACACACCTTACTTGTATACAATATATATATATATATATATATATATTATCAAACAAATATTTATCCATATAAATATATATGTATTATCAGAATTATTTGTTCAACTTATAGATTAGTGTATCCAGAGTTTAAATCAGTTAATTACCAATTAACAGATGTCCAAAAATCCGGGTTATCACAATATGGGTAACGCCTTAACGCTATTTAATATTTTATTTCGCCGGAAACATTATCTATGTAGCATATTGTACTATGAATGTAGATAGTTCCACGGATCCTTAAGAGATGGAATCGCAAACATCCTTTAAGTTATATAGCATTTCACTTGAGTCGATTTACTTGCATAAGAATGTTAATCCTGACTCGAGTGTTTTTTGTTTTGCTTTATGCTCGGGTCAGGCTGAGTGTCATAACACTTGAGACTCACCTTTGGAGCTTGGAGCCTTTGTTGGAGATCTATCTTTATATTTTCAGCTTTTCAGCTATTTCTAGTTTTTTATGTTCAGACTTGTCATTTGCTTATGTATTAGAGACCTGTTTTTACTTTGGGATTTCTTTTGTATTTTGCTTTAGACTCTGATGTTCTGTAGTAGCTTCATGAACTACTATTTATCTATTTTCGCTGCTTATTATTGTATTACTTGTGCCTGTGATTCTGTGATCGATTTATTTACCGTATATGCTAAGTTTTGCCAAATATAAAATAACAATCTGTTGTTTTGAGCAAATCAAGTCTGACATGTGTGGATTATTGTCGACTTGAATGGTTCGAAATAGCGGGTCATTACATAGGTTCCCTACATAAGTCCTTCGAAGACTGCTAACATTGTCCTCTCCCTTGGTGTACTCCTCAAGATAGACGGTCTCACAGAATAGCATCATTTGAAATGTTAACTCTGACTTCTTCCTTGGATTTAACCTTAGGATAGATAGTTCAACTCTATAACATTCCACTTCACAACCGCTTCCAGAACATAGATCAACTATATGGTTTTATAGTAGTTTCGGGTTTGAGTTATCTCATAGAAGTATACTCTTCCCACTTACTGGACGCACCAAAACCAATCGTTGAATTTCCTGTAATCTTAACTTTGGTTCTTTTGGAAATAAACAGACAATACATAAGAGCGGAGATCACCTGCTAACTGTTTGTACAAACAGATTTCCTTATCATTTGTCCTAGAAGAACACATGAGTTTATACGTACAGTATGACACCACCGAAGATAACTGTACCATATAGTTCCCATTTTTCTTCTACATATTCCTAAAGTTATATTTAGAAAATTTTGATAGTCGACTGATCGACTATCTGGTACAAGATAGATGTTTGTAAATGGAAACCAAGTCTAGTATACTTTCCATAAAAAAATGAACATGCAAAACACTATCTAGTTTGTGGTTAAGTTACTTAAGCAACTCCTGGTCCATTTTATTAATTAATTCTTTGATTGATTAAAAACTCCTTTATTAGTAAACTTCTTTTACCTAATAAAATTTTATCTTTTTTTCCAAAAGATTCCACACTTATAATTTCCTTCAAAATATCCATTTTACTTTCGCAAATCCATTCAAAATGTTTAAGACTAATGTTACTTATACATTGTCAATACAAACCCAAAACTATTTCGCTTTTGCTTTTCTTTAAATCATCCTTTTGAAGATCTATTTACATTCCTATGATAAAAAGGATATAAGACGAATGCTATTAGCACATTATCACAACAGACCCAAACCATTCTATATTTGTATTGTTTTTAAAACATCCTTTCAAATATCTAAGTTCATATTTGGACAAGTACAATATTTGACTAGTTAACTACCAAGTTCTAAAGACGACCGCTTATAGAAATCATGATTCGTACGCCTAACTCGTTTTCGAAATTCCTACATAACCATTCCTCGTTCAAGAGTGAAGTCAGGTAAGTTAGAGCACTGATTGCATGAAAGCCTTACCTAAACACTTCATTCTTGAATCTCACAAATGATAAGTCTACCTTGTCGGCTTTTAGTGTTAAGTATAGTATTTAATGATTTCAATAAATAATAAGAAATCAACACGATTATCACGTTTCCAACATATTCCAATGGTCAAGAAGAAATCTCGGGTAGGTTAGAGCTCTATTTCTCCATCCATACTCGACATCAACCTTAACTCTCATAAATAGATAAGCCTTACTTCGTCGGCTTTAAGTGTTAAGCATAGTCGATTACTTTTCAAATAAGTAATTAAACAGTCAACCATTGGATCATTTAGCAATTCTAACCCCTTTTCTAACCTTTTGTTTATACTTTTAAAATACTTAAAAATACATATAATTGGTTTTAAAACATTTATCCAAAATATTTGTAACGACCCAGAATTTTGAACAATTTAATTTGGAAATATTTAATTAATTTTAAATATTTGAATGATGGTTTAGGTTGAATTTTCAATATAACTATGAAAATGTCGATTAAATTATAGAATTTAATCTATTGAGAGTTGAATAAAAATTTGAATCTAAAATTTTAAGCCAATTAAAAATATTTCAAAGGATTGTAAAATTCATATTGAAAATACTGAAGATAATAGAAGCTTCAGAATTGAATTTGAAAGTGAATTGTTCAGTTTTGAAAATATATCGTTTGAATCGATATTTGAAATAGCCGTTCGAGGCACAATCTCGGAATTCGACGAAACCAGTTCCATTGGGTCCGTAATATTGAATTATTCTCGGATTTCAAATTCCGTATTTTTCGGAGTTGATATGTGAGCACACGGTGTGTAAACGCATTGAATTTTTTTTATCGAGATTCAATTTGAATTTAAAATTCGAATTGGTCAAAATCAAAATACTATTCCACCCTAAAAATATGCCTAAAATCGCGATACAAGGACGTACTTGCACAACTCTTCTCTGATAAATCACGTTCTCTCTGTTGAATCACGTAACTTTGTTCCCCTGCAGCTCCTTTTAAAATGGCACGAGCAATTTTTTTCTCGTTCAAAACAATTCGAAGAAAAAAATAAAAATAAAAATGGCCGCCCTCCCCTTTTTCTTTCATTTCGAATCTGGAACGATTCGTTTCTCAGTTATATAAAAAAAAAATTTGAAATCAATGTCTGTTCGATCGATGAAGTGTCTCGAGTTCGAGACGAAGTGGAGGAGGCACGCAATCGCGCGGCAACAACAAGGAGGTCTTCGAAGAGGCGGCGGTGATTTGGGTTAGCAGGCGCTCGCGTGGGCATTTGGGTGCCGCGCGACTTCGCTGGAGAAGGGGGCAGCGCGATTAGGGCTTGAGGCCGAGCAAGTGAATTTGGATTCGCGACTCCCTGTAGCAGCGGCGACGAGGCGCGAGGTGATGGTCGACGCGAGGCGACCTAGTCGCGGTGACTCGAGCAAGCAGGGGGGCCGGCTGTGCTCTGCGTTCCTGTGAAGGTATTCGATTTAATTTAATTTAATTTAATTTAATTTAATATATATACATATATGCAGATTTAAGAAAATATATATACAGTTAAGTACAGTAAGTATATATATATATATATAAAGTTTTAAACGTAACTGTTTTGAAATTAAAATGTGTATATATAAGTAGACAGTTTAAAGGAAGTTTAAACAGAAAATAAAATCTGTATGTAAACATTTACAGTAAAGAAAATATGTTTAAAATTTAATTATTTGTTTAAAACTAAATTATTAGTTAAATATAAATTTAGTTTTAAATGAAAAATATTTTGTAAAAGAAAATTTGTTAGAAAATTTATTGGATGAAATGATTTGTTTTTGAAATATATAATAAGTAGGAGAAATTTATAAAAGGAAATTTAAATTTAAGTTAAATAAAATTTTAAAGAAGAAAAATAGGTTAGAAATTCAAATTAATTGATAAGATGATTTATTAAAGAAGAAACTGGTTTAAATAAAACTATCAGTTAATTTAACTATTAAAATGAAATCACCGATGAATCGAAATTATCAAATGAAAATTTATTATTCGATCTGTTTGAATATTAATAAATTGTGTAAATATTTATACAACGTATAAATCGAGTCAAGAGGAAAATGGATTGCAAGTAAAGCAAAGGTGAGAACTTCTCACTCAAAAGGGTTTTATTTATATTTTAAATAATTGGATTTAAAATTGTTGGACTGTGTTAATTGAATGCTTGAATGATGATTGTTATATATATATATATATATATATATATATATATATATATATATATATATATATATATATATTGGATGTGAATAGACCCTATACGCCGTTAGCAAGCGGAGATTATTTATTACACACATATACCGCGATATTCCACCTTGAAGTGGAATTGGTATTATATTAGTATATAGCAATATATATATATATATATATATATATATATATATTGGCATATGTATATATTACAGTTGATTGATTTCCCGCATTGTATAGCGGATGAGACCCTATTGCGCCGTTATTAAGCGGATAATATTTATAAAATCCCATATACCGCGATATTCCGTCTTGAAACGGAATTGGTATTGTTCTAATGTTTGTGGATGCAGGGAAACAGGTTGGAGGGATCCAACTGGATTCCTCACAAATATTTATTTGATTCAGATATTGTGATATTTGATTGTTTATCATATTGATATATGATGTTTGAAAGTCGTGATTGACTATTTGATGTGTTGCATCATCAGATCCAATTTTTGAAGTTTAAAAATAACGATTTTGATTTTTAAAGGATTTCTAAAGTGATTTTTGAAAGTATACGTTTATAAAATATTTTTGGAATTGATTCATCTTAAATAAATAAACGATATAATTTTTAAATGTTATAAAATTATGATTTTTGAGAAATACAGTTAAAAGTTAATTTTTGGAAATATGGAATTAATGATTTTATATAAAATAGTTTAAACTGGGATTTCTGAATTTATTATAAAAAGTTTAAAAATAGGATTTATAAAATGTAATTATTTTATAAATCAAAAATGATGAAATTACAAATGAAATTTTATAAGCAGTAGGTTTATAAAATTTATAAAGTTATTGAAAGAATGGATTTTGGATAAATAAATGAATCTTATAAGTTATAAGATTTATAATTTATGAAGTTTAAAGGAATGATTTTATAAACAAATAAATTATAAGTATTTGACTTATAATATGAATTTTTAGTATATCATTGTGATATGAATTGAGATAGGTTAATAAAGGAATTTATAAAAGGAGTTGATATAAAATAAATAGAAATGGAATTTATAAACATTATTTTATAAATCCGCAACGACTTATTTTGATAAGTAAATTGTTGTAATTTATTAATGGAGTTATATTCACATTTTAGAAAGTGAATAATCCTGTAAAACAAAATGAATAGGAATGATGAAATTGGTTAACAAGTATATTCACGTTTTTGAATAGTGAATAATATGTTAAAGAAATGTTTTGGATGTGATGTTTTAAATAGAATTAAAACGATCTAAAGATGTTTTAAAATGTATTAACTATCGAAACCATAGATTTCAACATTCATTGTTGAACTAGATGTTTTCGAGAAATAGAAGGAAATGGTAGATTATAACACTGTTGTTATAGTAAATGATTTCCGAAAGGAAATGTTTTTGTATAGTATTGGGATTTATATATCTATTTTAATTTCGAATCCCTATACTAGTGATTTTGGGTTGTCGTAACGATGTTTTACGCAACATTCGTTTTGGCCCAAATAAATATGTTAAAGAGAATGATTTCCTTAAACAATGAAATATATGCTTAATTTCGATTTAAGTATATTGAATATTTTCCAAGTGTAGAAAATAAAAAGACTTGTGAATTACTTATAAAATAAATAAGTATGGAAATGTTTTTTCCAATATTAAGTGACTATTTTGAATTTATCTTTTTGAAGATAAATTGCAAATGAATATTAGAAATCGAATGGAAATCGTATATTCATAAATATTTTGGAATGTAAATTCACTATGGAATTTATAAATGAAATTGGGAAAATGGGTTTAAAAATAAATATCGATTTATTTTTAAAGTATGAAATTTTGTTTATATCTTGTAAAGATATTTTTGGAAAATAAATAATTTGGAAAATTATTTGGAATCTGGTGATGTTGTGCATATCCATTGATAGTTCAATAACCGACTATCGATATTTACCTTTGAATGGTATTTGTTGTGATTTGCTTGAAATTGAATGCCACACTTATTTTTTTTAAAATAAGCTCTCACTATTCGGGTTAACCGGGAAAGGACCTTGGGGTCGTATAACCCATTCCGAATATGTGATACGTCGTTATGAATTGCATTCGAAGACCGGTGTTGAAGACCGGATATTTTCGAAAACGAAAGGGTTTCTTGTTGATTGTCTCTGCACTGGCTGATCCCCGGTATAGAGATCTCCAAATGTGATGGGAAATTCGGACGTGATTAGAGATTATCCGAATTGCAAGGACTTCTTTGTAAGTGCCTTCGGTTCTGTTCGATCCCGGAACAGACTTGTATGGATAGTATGTCTGACATTACAAATTGAGATATAAAGCCGATTTCTTTCAAATATATTTCTGTTGGTGGCGGAGAATTTATTCTCTTAGCTTAACACCCTTCTCTGAGATGTACGAGCTCAGAGGTTATGTAGTTGAAGGTTATCAGCGATATATTCCCAATTTGGTAATGTGACATGCTGAGTGTTGCTGTGAAATGATCATTGTGTTGATCATTTGTGATAGGATCATTTGTTTGATCGTTTATCTTTGTGATCATCTCTATGATCATTTGTTGACCCAAAGCATGGCTTTTGTATAAAGTATGTTTTTGTGGACGAGACTTCGTCGAGCCTCACACCCCGGAAATGGTCAAAACAGGAAAGATGCGGCAAGGTTATAAGGGGTTGCTCCCTTTAGGGTATGTGCATTTCCTTCTGGAAAAGGGTGGTATCATGGTATGGAGCCCAGATACTTACTCATGTTGAAACACTTATTATTATGGTGTGATGTTGATGACGAGCGCTCGGTTAAAGGTCCCAAAGGACCGGGGGATGGCATATTCGGTCAGTTGTTACTCAGTTAGGGATAAGCCGGCTTTGTGTTAGTAGAGATCCGGTTTGGTTCTCGGGGATGTCCTTCCAGAGGCATTCTCATGTGGCAATGGGAACTTCCTTGGCCTGACCATTTGTTGGAAATCCAAAGAAACAATACGATCTTGTACGGTTTTAGTTGTAAAACCTGCTTCCTCAGGAGGTAGCTATAGTAGGCATAATATAATGGTACCTATGCTGGCTAAGATTTATATCTTTACTTTTGAAATGTTTTCTACACTATGCACTAGTAATAATATCAAATGTTTTCTTTTAATGCGTATCAAGCATCTTTGACTAACATAAGAAGAAATCTCCTCCAAGTCTGCGTTTGCATTGTGTGTGTGGTGGGAGGTCTTATGGTAGTCTCATTTTTAAAAGCATTGCGAATTGACTTTAAAAATATTCCTCTATTTTGATTTCAAAGTAAAAAAACTATTTTGAGTTCTCGCACCAGTCACATGACTGACTCGGAGTTTATTGTTTTCCTTCCTAAACTCTGGGTGCCCACCAATTTCCACACGGGCAGTCAAGAGTTAAGGTTTATCAGGATATTCTGGAAATTCAGGAATTGCTGGAGGCAAGCTGGATGGCATGGCGTATTACTAGTATATAGTATTTCTTTTCCGCTGTTTGTTATTGTATGTTGTTGTACACTCCGATGTAATGAAATGTAATGTAATAACTGATATAGTTCTTTGTTTAAAGATTATTCATTTATCTATTATATGTTGTTCCGCTGCGAATTGTGAGATTCTGATGTTGTTTCGTTGTTTCCTTTCTATCCTATTTTTATCTTTTCTCTCTTCTTCTACCTCTTTCTTCTTTTTTAAACCCTCAGTGTTCGGTTTTCCGGCATCCGACTGATCGGCATTCGATACAGTGGACGTATTGATGTCGATATTCGGGAGTCGAAGAATCGGGTCCTGACAATGTGGTATCAGAGCATATGGTTAAGCGACAACCATGGTTCTGTTGGGTATTACTCATTAGAGATAGAGTCAGCAGTACTCTAGAATGAGTTTGAGTGTAATAATAGATATGAGCGCGTATTTGTTAGTGAATATAAAATTGTTTTTGAATCGGGTGAATAAGATAATTTTGCCAAAAACTATTTTTTGTATAGAAAAGAAATAATTTTCTATGAATTATTATAGTATATGGTTGCATGATTGTTAGGAAGTGATAATATTAAATTATTATCATTAGTATATGGAATTAAATAAAATTGAACGAAATTGGTAATAAGATAAAATGGATTGAATTCAAGTAAACTAACTTGATAAATTATTAATTCATGGACTAATGAATTGGAATTTGAATTGGTTAAATTAAAGTTTAGTCGTGAGCTAAATTTGAAGATAAATTTGAATTTGTATATAAATTCAAGTAAGTAAAAGAAATAAATTGAAATTCCCTTTGTTAGTAATTAAGTAAATTCGAGATGAATTGAATATAGAAATTGAAAATTGAAATGAATTAGTGAATGAAACTAATTTAAAGTAGTAATATGAATTATTAAATGAAAGTTAATCGACAGAATTCAATATTTAATTGAGAATTGAATTCAAATGAAATTTAAATTGTGAATAGAAATCGAAAAATAGAATTGAATGAAAGTGGATATGTAACTTCAATAGTGAAGTAAAAATGTATAAGGAACATATATTGGAAATTTTGTAATGGAATTGGCAAAATGGTTTGAATGTTGGATTTGGATGCTACTACTAGCAGGTTATACAAGTGTATTAAAAGGAAATGGAATTGAGATTTTGATTTCGATGATAAAATTGAATTGCTCGACAAAAAGGTACGTATTTCAATTTCAGTATGAAATTTGATGATTTTCTTCTCCAACCACTTGGCTTTCTCTTTTCTTTTTGATTCTGAGGGGCCGTGGTGCCATTTTGTAGTCGTACCGATCGAGCCGCGCAATGGAAACGCTGGCGAAATTTTTCGAAAATTTAGGGTGTTAGAAAAATTTTGAGAAAAATTTGAAAGTTTGAAATTTGAATTTGAATTTAAATTTGAATGGTTAGTAAAACAATGTTGTTCGAAACCTATAATTGAAGTTGGAAAGCTAGTTGAAATGATAATGAATCTCTAGTAAAAAGATTTGTTTTAGAAAGTTGATAAAACTATTTAGATTGTGAAAAATAATAGACGGGATAAGGGCATTCTTCTTAACTTGTAATTTCGGGACGAAATTCTTTTAAGGGGGGAAGATTGTAACGACCCAGAATTTTGAACAATTTAATTTGGAAATATTTAATTAATTTTAAATATTTGAATGATGGTTTAGGTTGAATTTTCAATATAACTATGAAAATGTCGATTAAATTATAGAATTTAATCTATCGAGAGTTGAATAAAAATTTGAATCTAAAATTTTAAGCCAATTAAATTTTTTTCAAAGGATTGTAAAATTCATATTGAAAATACTGAAGATAATAGAAGCTTCAGAATCGAATTTGAAAGTGAATTGTTCAGTTTTGAAAATATATCGTTTGAATCGATATTTAAAATAGCCGTTCGAGGCACAGTCTCGGAATTCGACGAAACCAGTTCCATTGGGTCCGTAATATTGAATTATTCTTGGATTTCAAATTTCGTATTTTTCGGAGTTGATATGTGAGCACACGGTGTGTAAACGCATTGAATTTTTTTTATCGAGATTCAATTTGAATTTAAAATTCGAATTGGTCAAAATCAAAATACTATTCCACCCTAAAAATATGCCTAAAATCGCGATACAAGGACGTGCTTGCACAACTCTTCTCTGATAAATCACGTTCTCTCTGTTGAATCACGTAACTTTGTTCCCCTGCAGCTCCTTTTAAAATGGCACGAGCAATTGTTTTCTCGTTCAAAACAATTCGAAGAAAAAAATAAAAATGGCCGCCCTCCCCTTTTTCTTTCATTTCGAATCTGGAACGATTCGTTCCTCAGTTATATAAAAAAAATTGAAATCAATGTCTGTTCGATCGATGAAGTGTCTCGAGTTCGAGACGAAGTGGCGGAGGCACGCAATCGCGCGGCAACAGCAAGGACGTCTTCGAAGAGGCGGCGACGATTTGGGTTAGCAGGCGCTCGCGTGGGCATTTGGGTGCCGCGCGACTTCGAGGGAGAAGGGGGGCAGCGCGATTAGTGCTTGAGGCCGAGCAAGTGAATTTGGATTCGCGACTCCCTGTAGCAGCGGCGACGAGGCGCGAGGTGATGGTCGATGCGAGGCGAGCTAGTCGCGGTGACTCGAGCAAGCAGGGGGGGGGGGGGGCGGCTGTGCTCTGCGTTCATGTGAAGGTATTCGATTTAATTTAATTTAATTTAATATATATACATATATGTAGATTTAAGAAAACATATATACAGTTAAGTACAGTAAGTATATATATATATATATATATATATATATATATATATAAAGTTTTAAACGTAACTGTTTTGAAATTAAAATGTGTATATATAAGTAGACAGTTTAAAGGAAGTTTAAACAGAAAATAAAATCTGTATGTAAACATTTACAGTAAAGAAAATATGTTTAAAATTTAATTATTTGTTTAAAACTAAATTATTAGTTAAATATAAATTTAGTTTTAAATGAAAAATATTTTGCAAAAGAAAATTTGTTATAAAATTTATTGGATGAAATGATTTGTTTTTGAAATATATAATAAGTAGGAGAAATTTATAAAAGGAAATTTAAATTTTAGTTAAATAAAATTTTAAAGAAGAAAAATTGGTTAGAAATTCAAATTAATTGATAAGATGATTTATTAAAGAAGAAACTGGTTTAAATAAAACTATCAGTTAATTTAACTATTAAAATGAAATCACCGATGAATCAAAATTATCAAATGAAAATTTATTATTCGATCTGTTCGAATATTAATAAATTGTGTAAATATTTATACAAGGTATAAATCAAGAAAATCGAGTCAAGAGGAAAATGGATTGCAAGTAAAGCAAAGGTGAGAACTTCTCACTCAAAAGGATTTTATTTATATTTTAAATAGTTAGATTTAAAATTGTTGGACTGTGTTAATTGAATGCTTGAATGATGATTGTTATATATATATATATTGGATGTGAATAGACCCTATACGCCGTTAGCAATCGGAGGTTATTTATTACACACATATACCGCAATATTCCACCTTGAAGTGGAATTGGTATTATATTAGTATATAGCAATATATATATATTGGCATATGTATATATTGCAGTTGATTGATTTCCCGCATTGTATAGCGGATGAGACCCTATTGCGCCGTTATTAAGCGGATAATATTTATAAAATCCCATATACCGTGATATTCCATCTTGAAACGGAATTGGTATTGTGCTAATGTCTGTGGATGCAGGGAAACAGGTTGGAGGGATCCAACTGGATTCCTCACAAATATTTATTTGATTCAGATATTGTGATATTTGATTGTTTATCATATTGATATATGATGTTTGAAAGTCGTGATTGACTATTTGATGTGTTGCATCATCGGATCCAATTTTTGAAGTTTAAAAATAACGATTTTGATTTTTAAAGGATTTCTAAAGTGATTTTTGAAAGTATACGTTTATAAAATATTTTTGGAATTGATTCATCTTAAATAAATAAACGATATAATTTTTAAATGTTATAAAATTATGATTTTCGAGAAATACAGTTAAAATTTAATTTTTGGAAATATGGAACTAATGATTTTATATAAAATAGCTTAAACTGGGATTTCTGAATTTATTATAAAATGTTTAAAAATAGGATTTATAAAATTTAATTATTTTATAAATCAAAAATGATGAAATTACAAATGGAATTTTATAAGCAGTAGGTTTATAAAATTTATAAAGTTATTGAAAGAATGGATTTTGGATAAATAAATGAATCTTATAAGTTATAAGATTTATAATTTATGAAGTTTAAAGGAATGATTTTATAAACAAATATATTATAAGTATTTGACTTATAATATGAATTTTTAGTATATCATTGTGATATGAATTGAGAAAGGTTAATAAAGGAATTTATAAAAGGAGTTGATATAAAATAAATAGAAATGGAATTTATAAACATTATTTTATAAATCCGCAACGACTTATTTTGATAAGTAAATTGTTGTAATTTATTAATGGAATTATATTCACATTTTAGAAAGTGAATAATCCTGTAAAACAAAATGAATAGGAATGATGAAATTGGTTAACAAGTATATTCACGTTTTTGAATAGTGAATAATATGTTAAAGAAATGTTTTGGATGTGATGTTTTAAATAGAGTTAAAACGATCTAAAGATGTTTTAAAATGTATTAACTATCGAAACCATAGATTTCAACATTCATTGTTGAAATAGACGTTTTCGAGAAATAGAAGGAAATGGTAGACTATAACACTGTTGTTATAGTAAATGATTTCCGAAAGGAAATGTTTTTGTATAGTATTGGGATTTATATATCTATTTTAATTTCGAATCCCTATACTAGTGATTTTGGGTTGTCGTAACGATGTTTTACGCAACATTTGTTTTGGCCCAAATAAATATGTTAAAGAGAATGATTTCCTTAAAGAATGAAATATATGCTTAATTTCGATTTAAGTATATTGAATATTTTCCAAGTGTAGAAAATAAAAAGACTTGTGAATTACTTATAAAATAAATAAGTATGGAAATGTTTTTTCCAATATTAAGTGACTATTTTGAATTTATCTTTTTGAAGATAAATTGAAAATGAATATTAGAAATCGAATGGAAATCGTATATTCATAAATATTTTGGAATGTAAATTCACTATGGAATTTATAAATGAAATTGGGAAAATGGGTTTAAAAATAAATATCGATTTATTTTTAAAGTATGAAATTTTGTTTATATCTTGTAAAGATATTTTTGGAAAATAAATAATTTGGAAAATTATTTGGAATCTGGTGATGTTGTGAATATCCATTGATAGTTCAATAACCGACTATCGATATTTACCTTTGAATGGTATTTGTTGTGATTTGCTTGAAATTGAATGCCACACTTATTTTTTTTAAAATAAGCTCTCACTATTCGGGTTAACCGAGAAAGGACCTTGGGGTCGTATAACCCATTCCGAATATGTGATACGCCGTTATGAATTGCATTCGAAGACCGGTGTTGAAGACCGGATATTTTCGAAAACGAAAGGGTTTCTTGTTGATTGTCTCTGCACTGGCTGATCCCCGGTATAGAGATCTCCATATGTGATTGGAAATTCGGACGTGATTAGAGATTATCCGGATTGCAAGGACTTCTTTGTAAGTGCCTTCGGTTCTGTTCGATCCCGGAACAGACTTGTATGGATAGTATGTCTGACATTACAAATTGAGATATAAAGCCGATTTCTTTCAAATATATTTCTGTTGGTGGCGGAGAATTTATTCTCTTAGCTTAACACCCTTCTCTGAGATGTACGAGCTCAGAGGTTATGTAGTTGAAGGTTATCAGCGATATATTCCCAATTTGGTAATGTGACATGCTGAGTGTTGCTGTGAAATGATCATTGTGTTGATCAATTGTGATAGGATCATTTGTTTGATCGTTTATCTTTGTGATCATCTCTATGATCATTTGTTGACCCAAAGCATGGCTTTTGTATAAAGTATGTTTTTGTGGACGAGACTTCGTCGAGCCTCACACCCCGGAAATGGTCAAAACAGGAAAGATGCGGCAAGGTTATGAGGGGTAGCTCCCTTTAGGGTATGTGCATTTCCTTTTTGAAAAGGGTGGTATCATGGTATGGAGCCCAGATACTTACTCATGTTGAAACACTTATTATTATGGTGTGATGTTGATGACGAGCGCTCGGTTAAAGGTCCCAAAGGACCGGGGGATGGCATATTCGGTCAGTTGTTACTCAGTTAGGGGTAACCCGGCCTTGTGTTGGTAGAGATCCGGTTTGGTTCTCGGGGATGTCCTTCCAGAGGCATTCTCATGTGGCAATGGGAACTTCCTTGGCCTGACCATTTGTTGGAAATCCAAAGAAACAATACGATCTTGTACGGTTTTAGTTGTAAAACCTGCTTCCTCAGGAGGTAGCTATAGTAGGCATAATATAATGGTACCTATGCTGGCTAAGATTTATATCTTTACTTTTGAAATGTTTTCTACACTATGCACTAGTAATAATATCAAATGTTTTCTTTTAATGCGTATCAAGCATCTTTGACTAACATAAGAAGAAATCTCCTCCAAGTCTGCGTTTGCATTGTGTGTGTGGTGGGAGGTCTTATGGTAGTCTCATTTTTAAAAGCATTGCGAATTGACTTTAAAAACATTCCTCTATTTTGATTTTAAAGTAAAGAAACCGTTTTGAGTTCTCGCACCAGTCACATGACTGACTCGGAGTTTATTGTTTTCCTTCCTAAACTCTGGGTGCCCACCAATTTCCACACGGGCAGTCAAGAGTTAAGGTTTATCAGGATATTCTGGAAATTCAGGAATTGCTAGAGGCAAGCTGGATGGCATGGCGTATTTCTAGTATATAGTATTTCTTATCCGCTGTTTGTTATTGTATGTTGTTGTACACTCCGATGTAATGAAATGTAATGTAATAACTGATATAGTTCTTTGTTTAAAGATTATTCATTTATCTATTATATGTTGTTCCGCTGCGAATTGTGAGATTCTGATGTTGTTTCGTTGTTTCCTTTCTATCCTATTTTTATCTTTTCTCTCTTCTTCTACCTCTTTCTTCTTTTTTAAACCCTCAGTGTTCGGTTTTCCGGCATCCGACTGATCGGCATTCGATACAGTGGACGTATTGATGTCGATATTCGGGAGTCGAAGAATCGGGTCCTGACAATGTGGTATCAGAGCATATGGTTAAGCGACAACCATGGTTCTGTTGGGTATTACTCATTAGAGATAGAGTCAGCAGTACTCTAGAATGAGTTTGAGTGTAATAATAGATATGAGCGCGTATTTGTTAGTGAATATAAAATTGTTTTTGAATCGGGTGAATAAGATAATTTTGCCCCAAACTATTTTTTGTATAGAAAAGAAATAATTTTCTATGAATTATTATAGTATATGGTTGCATGATTGTTAGGAAGTGATAATATTAAATTATTATCGTTAGTATATGGAATTAAATAAAATTGAACGAAATTGGTAATAAGATAAAATGGATTGAATTCAAGTAAACTAACTTGATAAATTATTAATTCATGGACTAATGAATTGGAATTTCAATTGGTTAAATTAAAGTTTAGTCGTGAGCTAAATTTGAAGATAAATTTGAATTTGTATATAAATTCAAGTAAGTAAAAGAAATAAATTGAAATTCCCTTTGTTAGTAATTAAGTAAATTCGAGATGAATTGAATATAGAAATTGAAAATTGAAATGAATTAGTGAATGAAACTAATTTAAAGTAGTAATATGAATTATCAAATGAAAGTTAATCGACAGAATTCAATATTTAGAATTGAGAATTGAATTCAAATGAAATTTAAATTGTGAATAGAAATTGAAAAATAGAATTGAATGAAAGTGGATATGTAACTTCAATAGTGAAGTAAAAATGTATAAGGAACATATATTGGAAATTTTGTAATGGAATTGGCAAAATGGTTTGAATGTTGGATTTGGATGCTACTACTAGCAGGTTATACAGGTGTATTAAATGGAAATGGAATTGAGATTTTGATTTCGATGATAAAATTGAATTGCTCGACAAAAAGGTACGTATTTCAATTTCAGTATGAAATTTGATGATTTTCTTCTCCAGCCACTTGGCTTTCTCTTTTCTTTTTGATTCTGCGGGGCCGTGGTGCCATTTTGTAGTCGTACCGATCGAGCCGCGCAATGGAAACGCTGGCGAAATTTTTCGAAAATTTAGGGTGTTAGAAAAATTTTGAGAAAAATTTGAAAGTTTGAAATTTGAATTTGAATTTATATTTGAATGGTTAGTAAAACAATGTTGTTCGAAACCTATAATTGAAGTTGGTAAGCTAGTTGAAATGATAATGAATCTCTAGTAAAAAGATTTGTTTTAGAAAGTTGATAAAACTATTTAGATTGTGAAAAATAATAGACGGGATAAGGGCATTCTTCTTAACTTGTAATTTCGGGACGAAATTCTTTTAAGGGGGAAGATTGTAACGACCCAGAATTTTGAACAATTTAATTTGGAAATATTTAATTAATTTTAAATATTTGAATGATGGTTTAGGTTGAATTTTCAATATAACTATGAAAATGTCGATTAAATTATAGAATTTAATCTATTGAGAGTTGAATAAAAATTTGAATCTAAAATTTTAAGCCAATTAATTTTTTTTCAAAGGATTGTAAAATTCATATTGAAAATACTGAAGATAATAGAAGCTTCAGAATTGAATTTGAAAGTGAATTGTTCAGTTTTGAAAATATATCGTTTGAATCGATATTTAAAATAGCCGTTCGAGGCACAGTCTCGGAATTCGACGAAACCAGTTCCATTGGGTCCGTAATATTGAATTATTCTCGGATTTCAAATTTCGTATTTTTCGGAGTTGATATGTGAGCACACGGTGTGTAAACGCATTGAATTTTTTTTATCGAGATTCAATTTGAATTTAAAATTCGAATTGGTCAAAATCAAAATACTATTTCACCCTAAAAATATGCCTAAAATCGCGATACAAGGACGTGCTTGCACAACTCTTCTCTGATAAATCACGTTCTCTCTGTTGAATCACGTAACTTTGTTCCCCTGCAGCTCCTTTTAAAATGGCACGAGCAATTGTTTTCTCGTTCAAAACAATTCGAAGAAAAAAATAAAAATGGCCGCCCTCCCCTTTTTCTTTCATTTCGAATCTGGAACGATTCGTTCCTCAGTTATATAAAAAAAAATTGAAATCAATGTCTGTTCGATCGATGAAGTGTCTCGAGTTCGAGACGAAGTGGCGGAGGCACGCAATCGCGCGGCAACAGCAAGGACGTCTTCGAAGAGGCGGCGGCGATTTGGGTTAGCAGGCGCTCGCGTGGGCATTTGGGTGCCGCGCGACTTCGAGGGAGAAGGGGGGCAGCGCGATTAGGGCTTGAGGCCGAGCAAGTGAATTTGGATTCGCGACTCCCTGTAGCAGCGGCGACGAGGCGCGAGGTGATGGTCGACGCGAGGCGAGCTAGTCGCGGTGACTCGAGCAAGCAGGGGGGAGGGGCGGCTGTGCTCTGCGTTCGTGTGAAGGTATTCGATTTAATTTAATTTAATTTAATATATATACATATATGTAGATTTAAGAAAATATATATACAGTTAAGTACAGTAAGTATATATATATATATAAAAAGTTTTAAACGTAACCGTTTTGAAATTAAAATGTGTATATATAAGTAGACAGTTTAAAGGAAGTTTAAACAGAAAATAAAATCTGTATGTAAACATTTACAGTAAAGAAAATATGTTTAAAATTTAATTATTTGTTTAAAACTAAATTATTAGTTAAATATAAATTTAGTTTTAAATGAAAAATATTTTGTAAAAGAAAATTTGTTAGAAAATTTATTGGATGAAATGATTTGTTTTTGAAATATATAATAAGTAGGAGAAATTTATAAAAGGAAATTTAAATTTTAGTTAAATAAAATTTTAAAGAAGAAAAATTGGTTAGAAATTCAAATTAATTGATAAGATGATTTATTAAAGAAGAAACTGGTTTAAATAAAACTATCAGTTAATTTAACTATTAAAATGAAATCACCGATGAATCGAAATTATCAAATGAAAATTTATTATTCGATCTGTTCGAATATTAATAAATTGTGTAAATATTTATACAAGGTATAAATCAAGAAAATCGAGTCAAGAGGAAAATGGATTGCAAGTAAAGCAAAGGTGAGAACTTCTCACTCAAAAGTATTTTATTTATATTTTAAATAGTTAGATTTAAAATTGTTGGACTGTGTTAATTGAATGCTTGAATGATGATTGTTATATATATATATATATATATTGGATGTGAATAGACCCTATACGCCGTTAGCAAGCGGAGGTTATTTATTACACACATATACCGCGATATTCCACCTTGAATTGGAATTGGTATTATACTAGTATATAGCAATATATATATTGGCATATGTATATATTGCAGTTGATTGATTTCCCGCATTGTATAGCGGATGAGACCCTATTGCGCCGTTATTAAGCGGATAATATTTATAAAATCCCATATACCGCGATATTCCATCTTGAAACGGAATTGGTATTGTGCTAATGTCTGTGGATGCAGGGAAACAGGTTGGAGGGATCCAACTGGATTCCTCACAAATATTTATTTGATTCAGATATTGTGATATTTGATTGTTTATCATATTGATATATGATGTTTGAAAGTCGTGATTGACTATTTGATGTGTTGCATCATCGGATCCAATTTTTGAAGTTTAAAAATAACGATTTTGATTTTTAAAGGATTTCTAAAGTGATTTTTGAAAGTATACGTTTATAAAATATTTTTGGAATTGATTCATCTTAAATAAATAAACGATATAATTTTTAAATGTTATAAAATTATGATTTTTGAGAAATACAGTTAAAAGTTAATTTTTGGAAATATGGAATTAATGATTTTATATAAAATAGTTTAAACTGGGATTTCTGAATTTATTATAAAATGTTTAAAAATAGGATTTATAAAATTTAATTATTTTACAAATCAAAAATGATGAAATTACAAATGGAATTTTATAAGCAGTAGGTTTATAAAATTTATAAAGTTATTGAAAGAATGGATTTTGGATAAATAAATGAATCTTATAAGTTATAAGATTTATAATTTATGAAGTTTAAAGGAATGATTTTATAAACAAATAAATTATAAGTATTTGACTTATAATATGAATTTTTAGTATATCATTGTGATATGAATTGAGATAGGTTAATAAAGGAATTTATAAAAGGAGTTGATATAAAATAAATAGAAATGGAATTTATAAACATTATTTTATAAATCCGCAACGACTTATTTTGATAAGTAAATTGTTGTAATTTATTAATGGAGTTATAATCACATTTTAGAAAGTGAATAATCCTGTAAAACAAAATGAATAGGAATGATGAAATTGGTTAACAAGTATATTCACGTTTTTGAATAGTGAATAATATGTTAAAGAAATGTTTTGGATGTGATGTTTTAAATAGAATTAAAATGATCTAAAGATGTTTTAAAATGTATTAACTATCGAAACCATAGATTTCAACATTCATTGTTGAAATAGACGTTTTCAAGAAATAGAAGGAAATGGTAGACTATAACACTGTTGTTATAGTAAATGATTTCCGAAAGGAAATGTTTTTGTATAGTATTGGGATTTATATATCTATTTTAATTTCGAATCCCTATACTAGTGATTTTGGGTTGTCGTAACGATGTTTTACGCAACATTCGTTTTGGCCCAAATAAATATGTTAAAGAGAATGATTTCCTTAAACAATGAAATATATGCTTAATTTCGATTTAAGTATATTGAATATTTTCCAAGTGTAGAAAATAAAAAGACTTGTGAATTACTTATAAAATAAATAAGTATGGAAATGTTTTTTCCAATATTAAGTGACTATTTTGAATTTATCTTTTTGAAGATAAATTGAAAATGAATATTAGAAATCGAATGGAAATCGTATATTCATAAATATTTTGGAATGTAAATTCACTATGGAATTTATAAATGAAATTGGGAAAATGGGTTTAAAAATAAATATCGATTTATTTTTAAAGTATGAAATTTTGTTTATATCTTGTAAAGATATTTTTGGAAAATAAATAATTTGGAAAATTATTTGGAATCTGGTGATGTTGTGAATATCCATTGATAGTTCAATAACCGACTATCGATATTTACCTTTGAATGGTATTTGTTGTGATTTGCTTGAAATTGAATGCCACACTTATTTTTTTTAAAATAAGCTCTCACTATTCGGGTTAACCGGGAAAGGACCTTGGGGTCGTATAACCCATTCCGAATATGTGATACGTCGTTATGAATTGCATTCGAAGACCGGTGTTGAAGACCGGATATTTTCGAAAACGAAAGGGTTTCTTGTTGATTGTCTCTGCACTGGTTGATCCCCGATATAGAGATCTCCATATGTGATGGGAAATTCGGACGTGATTAGAGATTATCCAGATTGCAAGGACTTCTTTGTAAGTGCCTTCGGTTCTGTTCGATCCCGGAACAGACTTGTATGGATAGTATGTCTGACATTACAAATTGAGATATAAAGCCGATTTCTTTCAAATATATTTCTGTTGGTGGCGGAGAATTTATTCTCTTAGCTTAACACCCTTCTCTAAGATGTACGAGCTCAGAGGTTATGTAGTTGAAGGTTATCAGCGATATATTCCCAATTTGGTAATGTGACATGCTGAGTGTTGCTGTGAAATGATCATTGTGTTGATCATTTGTGATAGGATCATTTGTTTGATCGTTTATCTTTGTGATCATCTCTATGATCATTTGTTGACCCAAAGCATGGCTTTTGTATAAAGTATGTTTTTGTGGACGAGACTTCGTCGAGCCTCACACCCCGGAAATGGTCAAAACAGGAAAGATGCGGCAAGGTTATGAGGGGTAGCTCCCTTTAGGGTATGTGCATTTCCTTCTGGAAAAGGGTGGTATCATGGTATGGAGCCCAGATACTTACTCATGTTGAAACACTTATTATTATGGTGTGATGTTGGTGACGAGCGCTCGGTTAAAGGCCCCAAAGGACCGGGGGATGGCATATTCGGTCAGTTGTTACTCAGTTAGGGGTAACCCGGCCTTGTGTTGGTAGAGATCCGGTTTGGTTCTCGGGGATGTCCTTCCAGAGGCATTCTCATGTGGCAATGGGAACTTCCTTGGCCTGACCATTTGTTGGAAATCCAAAGAAACAATACGATCTTGTACGGTTTTAGTTGTAAAACCTGCTTCCTCAGATGGTAGCTATAGTAGGCATAATATAATGGTACCTATGCTGGCTAAGATTTATATCTTTACTTTTGAAATGTTTTCTACACTATGCACTAGTAATAATATCAAATGTTTTCTTTTAATGCGTATCAAGCATCTTTGACTAACATAAGAAGAAATCTCCTCCAAGTCTGCGTTTGCATTGTGTGTGTGGTGGGAGGTCTTATGGTAGTCTCATTTTTAAAAGCACTGCGAATTGACTTTAAAAATATTCCTCTATTTTGATTTTAAAGTAAAGAAACTGTTTTGAGTTCTCGCACCAGTCACATGACTGACTCGGAGTTTATTGTTTTCCTTCCTAAACTCTGGGTGCCCACCAATTTCCACACGGGCAGTCAAGAGTTAAGGTTTATCAGGATATTCTGGAAATTCAGGAATTGCTGGAGGCAAGCTGGATGGCATGGCGTATTACTAGTATATAGTATTTCTTTTCCGCTGTTTGTTATTGTATGTTGTTGTACACTCCGATGTAATGAAATGTAATGTAATAACTGATATAGTTCTTTGTTTAAAGATTATTCATTTATCTATTATATGTTGTTCCGCTGCGAATTGTGAGACTCTGATGTTGTTTCGTTGTTTCCTTTCTGTCCTATTTTCTATCTTTTCTCTCTTCTTCTACCTCTTTCTTCTTTCTTAAACCCTCAGTGTTCGGTTTTCCGGCATCCGACTGATCGACATTCGATACAGTGGACGTATTGATATCGATATTCGGGAGTCGAAGAATCGGGTCCTGACAATATTACTTAATAATAACAACTTTACAAAATCCCTTAAAAACTTGAAAACGACATGTTTTCTAACAAAATATCTCTTCTTTAAAAATTCACAACTAATTCTTAAAAATTCACAAAGGTCTCAAACCACATTTTACTACTATATATGAGTTACTAAACACTTGTAAAAAGAATGAAATAAAATACTTAAATTTTAATATCTTTTTAAAAAAATTAAAGTCCAAAATCAAGTCTAAATGGGGCAGTTTTGCCTAGTGATGTTTTGACCATTTTTCAAGATGTTACTTAACTGTTTACTATTCATGCTTTTTCTAGTAACAAACATATATATAAGAAATTAAAAATATGCTGAGAAACCCTTAAGGGTCTCCGTACAAAGCTTTGCCAAAAACAAGGCAATTCATAACTGCACCTATAGCGACTATTGCTATAAGTGCACTTTCGAATCCGAGTCTGATCTGAACAAAGTCTATCTATAACTTATGTGCTTTGTTCAAGATCTAGTCATATGTCATACAATCCCATTCATGTCCATTCCAAGTTTTTCAAGTCAATATAGATGGATCACGTATGTCACTTACTTTTAAAGTAAGAATTCAAACCAATGTTTTTACATAAGTTAACAACAATTCAAGCAACATATATACAATCAACACAACATATGTATATGTTATATTTTCATTTGAGGTGGGGTGTTAACTCACCTTTATGCATACAAACAACCAAGATCCAGCAACCCAGTCCAACCCCACCTTGCAACCACCTTTCCTCCTCATCCACCTCCTTGCCTTGGACTTGCCTCTTTGCCTTCCCCTCTCATATAATGCTCACAACCATTGGCTAGGGGGATAGCATGGCTCCACTTCTTCATGTTTTGGCTTGGTGGAAGGTGTTATAAGGTTATACTACGCCTTGTGGCATAGTTTGAAGTGATTTCGCATTGATTTGCAACTATTTCATTTGAGAACGTAAGAGAGAAAGAAGATAAAGAAGCCATTAAATGAGCTTGGTTTTTCATTTTAATTTTTATGACTATACTCTAAGGTATGCCTCTCCTTATATAGACAATGACTGGTGTTGTCTAATCTCGCACTTACTTCTCCCTCCCCACCATGTCATGGAAGCTTCACCTCCCATCACTTATTCTTTATGTCACTTCTTCTTTAGGCTAATTGCTATTATACCCTTTCCATGATAATATCTATTATCCTAAAGGAAGCTTCTAGAACCATCAAAGCTCAGTGAAGAGGTGTGTGTTAATTAGTTGCTAATGTGTTCATTTGATCAATATTCAAGCGTCCAAGAGTTCGAACAATTTATATTGATGGAAGAGCTGTTTATTGATAAACTGATTTTCGGTCACGTTATCGATTTCTCTTTGAAGAATATATTTTGTAAACGTTTTCCCAACGTAAGTTTACCATCGTTGGTTATGATTTAAAAGGGAGTTAACAAGATTATTAAATCATTTTAATAACCTTTAATCCAAGTTTTTAAATAACTCTGGTATTTAAATACAAAGTGTCTGAAATTCTGGTCTGTTTCAGAGAACATTTCTTCAACTCAACCGTGGAGCTGCAAATTCAATATTAAAATTTAATTTATTTTGTACAGGTAGAATAAAATTCTATATATATCCAAGTGGAGGTTCTACGGATCTTTTATATCATAAGATGTTAAACATAAGTCCTTAATACATTCTTATTGGACCATACTTTATTCATTAATCAGTTTTAACAACCCAATTAAAAAAGAACATTTATTTAGTGTCAACATGGTAGTTTTAATGAGCCGTATTTTTTATAATTAAAAATATTAAATTTAATAATATTTTTGGAATTTAATAATGTGAGAAATTAAAAATTATGATTTATTAATGGAAAAAGAATATAATTTAATATTACTGTTTGAATATTATTGACAACTACTTTAATGTATTTCAATCAATTGAAATTATTGAAAAGTTAATTTGGTTATAATTGTAAATAAGGAATAAATTCAATGTTGTATTAATTGTGAAATTGTATGTTACTTTATTAATTGGTTTTTGTATAGAATATGAAATAAATTATTTGTATGTAAATTTATAATCCTTGTTTGCAAATAATAAGTGAAAGTGAATTATCAATGTATAATAATTGATTTACTATCATCTTGTTATTTAATCCATTTGAAACTAATTTGGAAATCAAATGATGAAATATTAATGTAGTTGAAATATTGCATTTAATATGTTAAAAGATGCTAACTCTAGAGTTTGAGTGAAATAAGATGAAAACTTACGTTTAATTAATTCATAAGGCAATAATGATTTAATATAATAATTTAAATCAAAATAAAAATTTTGTTTGGAATTTAAATTATAATAAATGGATTTATCACAGTTGTAATTGTATGTTGAAATTTACGTAATATTTAATTATTGAAATTTACATGAAAATTTTAATTTTTAAAATATTATTAATTTCATTTTAATCAAAATGATGATCTATAACTTTTAATTTAGAATTTAAAAGTGATTAAATTGATTTTAAATTAATAATTCATTTAATTAACATGAAAAATTAGCCTTTTTGGTCACTGTCTCGGATTTCGATGAAACTAGTTTATCAGATCCATAATGGTGAATTATTATAGGATTTCAAGTTTCGTAGCGATCAGACTTATCGTTTAATCATGCGAGCTCGAAATGCATAGAAATCAATTAAAGAAATTTAAATGAATATAATTCGATTTTAAAGATAACTTCTGTATACAATAAAATTAGGGTTTGAAACTAATTCCATCGAGTTTAAAAATATTTAAACCTATATTTCGATATATAGGATGGCCTACTTTCGTTTCGGGAACGAAACGAGGTTTTCCAGTTTTTTTATCACTTTGATCCATTCCATCTGCTCCCTTCATTCTTATCCATCTCTATCTAAATAAGTAGATATTTCCTGACACCTTAACAACTTCTATTCTGATTTCTTTATGTACAAATTTCTATCTCCTCTTCCTTTCCAATGGTAGACAACCTAAATTCTAATTTTGATTCCAAATCAAATCTGAAAATTTAATCTATCCAAACTACGTCAAATTATATATCCTTGGAAAGCACTCGACGAATGTAATCTGCACCTGTAATTCGTTTTTCGATTGAAGGTTCAGCTTGTCCAAAAATTAGTGAAATAGTTTCGGCCATTCATCCTAGGGTTTCACGATCAACGACGGATCCTCGACCAATCGACGATCCGAAAGTGCTGAAGCGTAGAGGGTGATGAGGTGAGTGCATTTGTGGTCCTCATTCTGGTCAAAGACACATGAGATCGCCAAGAATGGCGAGTTAAGGTGGCGGGGGCGCTGTCGCCTAGAGGCATCGTGGTAGGCCACAATTTCGGCCTAGGAGTGACGTGGCTTGGGGAGTTCAATGGCGAGGCTCGATTTGGACGTAGTGATGCATGTCGGTAGCGTTTGGAGCAAGA
The DNA here is from genome assembly GCA_030765085.1 of Allium cepa. Lineage (NCBI taxonomy): Eukaryota > Viridiplantae > Streptophyta > Magnoliopsida > Asparagales > Amaryllidaceae > Allium > Allium cepa. The sequence continues at coordinate 78,472,604 of CM060939.1, read as the reverse complement.
TCATGGCGGTTGTGTGCTTGTAGGGTATAGGTTGATCACGTATAGGGTTTGCAAGGTGAGGAGAATTACATATTTGTCCTTCTATTTTGTTTAATTTAATTTTCAATTTTTGAACGTTCTAACTATCATAAACTTTCCATACAAGCTCAGATTCGCGCGTGGTTTCTTCCGCTGGGCTCGTATCGAAATTCAGGACAACATGGAACTAGTTTGATTGAATTCTGAGATTGTTCAAATTTTGGCATTCTTTTGGATTTTAATTCAACTAAAAATCAAAGTTGAGTGTTCAAACCACTCACAAAACACTAAACCATTTTGATGTTCGTTAAATTAAAATCATGAAGTGATTTAAATTTACTAATTGTTGTTCGATGGTTTAAAATTGACATTTATATTGAATTGCATCGATAGTGTGATTTAATTTGATAGTTAAATTGAAATTGAAATTTACATTTGAATTGAAATTGGAATTTAGTTTGCTAATTAAACACCCGAGAATTTATAACGAGTAATCTATAATGATATGTGATTGCTTTAGATGTTGATCGTGATGGATGCCTAATGATTGATATGTTAGATATTTCGATGTTTGTTTATGCCGATCTATTCCTGTTCTTCACCCCAGATGTTTTATGCTGATTTATTCCTGTTATTCACCCTGGATCTTACTAACATCAAATAAATCTAAAAATTAATTAATTAATTAATAGGTTTAAATGATATATACCTATTACCCCTGATTTGGATTGAAATGATATATATCCATCCCTAAAATTAGAATTAAAATTAAAATTAACTGATCACTTGGCCATAGGATTGAAAATTATATACGGACATTACTGGTCGTTTCAAAATATTTTCTAAAATTGCAAAGTATGATTTGATTTAATGGATTTTATTTTAAAATTTAATTTAAAGATTAATTTAAAATTTATATTGTAGTTGATATAAATTTTAAAAATCTAAATTTTAAGATTTTAACTTATAATTTTACTTAGTTTTAAAATATATAATTTAAATAATATAATAATAAAAACACTTAAAAATTTAATTTAATAAAACATTCATTATAGTTTTAAAAGATTTATTTAAAAATTTAATTTAAGATAATAAATATAAGCTTTTATAATAACTTAATAGATAAAATATTTTTGTAAAAGATTTTAGAATTTTGTAAACGTTTTGTAAGGAATTTATAAAAGTTTTGTAAGAGATTTTATAACGGATTTTGTAAAAGGATTTTTTTTAAAAGGATTTTATAATTGTTTTATAAAGGTTTTAAAGGATTTTATAAAGGGTTTTATAAAAGTACTTGCATAAAGGGATCTGGAAGCGTTTTTAAGGGATTTGCGCAAAAGTTTATGAAAAATGGAAGAGTTATAAACTGTTTTCAAATTTATAAATAGCTTTATAAATGTTTCTAAAGCATATAAATAGTCTATAAATGGTTTAAGAGAGATTTATAAATCATTTTTGAAATTGATTGAAAGAAAATCTTCCTTGGTATTTATGAATATATTTATACTTTTGGAATAAGTATATGGATATCTTGATATGAAGGTATAAAATATTTTTTGAATTTTTTTAAATGACCATGGTGTGAAATAAGCGTTTGGTTGTTAAAGAGACCGGGGACTTATATTGTCATACCCGCTGCCAACTTCAAAACCAATTTAACAACTATACACGTGGTGAAGAATCCAAAACGAAGTAGGATGGGTTGGCGAACGCTACCGGAATGAGGTAAGAAATGCAGCTTTCAGCTTTGAGTCATAAATTATATGACTAAAACAGGAGCTATACCGGGCCAAGTAAGGTCGCTCCTCCTATCGGACATGCTTCTTCAAAACTATATCTCTTGCTTTGTGATTGATTGGTGCACACCCTTGATTATGGGAATGTTGTCTCGAGGTGGGCGGTAGCTGCAGCTATGCGTTACCACTAGTTTGGGCATGCAAACTGTAGAATCCTACCCTGGACATTGCCTCACGTGCCTTGTCATATTATCCTTATCGAGCCCATTACGATTTTGGTTTTTGTTGTACCTATGGAGTTCTCCCTGATAGCCCACTAGTTTACGGTGGAGTTTACGGTATTGTATAAACTACAATGCTTATAAAAATGTATTAAGGGGGATATGGGTAACGCCTTAACGCTAGTTTCAATATTATACTTTACTGATAGACACTACAGATATACATATAAATATATTACTACATATAAATAGTTTAGCGGATTCTTATGAGATGGAAGATCCCGTAACATCACTTAAGTTATTGCACGCACGTTATACACTAGATAGAAGATGTGAATTCGCGTAAACATCTCTGAAGCCATTACACTCATTTTCCATAAGATATTTATTTAACTTACATGAGAATATTTTAGTTTTGACTCGAATGTTTTGTCTTTTCATTACGCTCGGGTCAGCCTAAGCTTTTCATTGTTTGAAGCCTTTAATTCTAGAGGACGAAGATGGAATTTTGTATATTATATTATTATTAATTTTCCGATGCATCATTATTGATATGTCATTTTTTGTACTCTGATTGTTATAAAAGTTTGTGTAATCAAATGTATATCGTAAAACAGTTTCATGAACTGTTGATTTGATTATTATATTTTGTCATTCCGCTGCTAGATTTTATGTTTTTTTTCTCTTTTCTCTTATTTTTTTATTTACCTCATTGACAATCCTCCCTTTTGAATGGTTTGAGTTTGACATGTGCGGTTTATTGTCGATTTAAACCGCCCAAAAAGGTGGATCGTCATAGTTGGTATCAGAGCTTTGGTTTATTGATACCTTAGCCTGTTGAGGTTAACTCATTAGAGAAAGGGTTACTAACACCCGAGAATGAGTCTGAGTGTGTGTGTGTCTATATGAGGGAGTGTATTATAAAAATGTTTTTGTATTGTGTTATTTTGTTCTGCTGACTATTTATAAATTCTAGTCGGTACATAGGATTCTATGGCATCGATAGGGATCTATAAACACTTAATAGGGTAGACCGACATTATATAGTGTTTTGAAAAATAGGTAAATGAAATAATTTTACCTAGTAGTATATTTTGTATATATAATATATATATATATATATATATAATTTTTCATAAATTGATATTGTTATTATGGTGTGTTGTTTGTTAGGAAATGATAATGTTTGATTATTTTCATTTGTTGTTTGGTTAGTCATGGTTCTTAAAACCATTTGTTGATACGCGAAGATTTTGATCAATGACAATGTGCTTTTACAAACAAGGAAGAAATATATGCAAATGCTAAAGGAAAATAGATGAAGACCAAACAAGCTTAAAGTATGTTTTTACATGTGTCTTAGTCTAGATGTATTGTTAAAATCTATCCTCAAGAAGCTTGCACGAGCACTAGAAAAATTTGTTAAACTTCATTTTTCTTATTTAGTTTTAACTATGCTGGTTTTATAAGTTCATTCGACTGAACAGGAACAGTCAGTCGACTGAAACTGGAACAAATTTATATACATGCACAGTTTCAGTCGACTGAATTGCCTGCACAGTCGACTGAATTTGGTCCCGAAAATTTTACTTCATATTTTCAGTTGACTGAATTCCCTGCTCAGTCGACTGAATTTGAACCTGCGAATTTTCTCTGAAAAGACACTTTCTTCCTCCCAAGAGTTGCAACCTTTCGTCAATGGAAATGGAAGCATCTCTTGTTTAAAACCTTTGACAACATATGCATCTCTTCTACAAGTATATATACATGATTCTAACATCATTTAATTCATCGAATTCTCTTGCTTTAATCTTACTATTCTCTTGTTCATATTCTCTAGATATTCTCAAAGCAATCACCAATCTATTGCTTGAATCACTGTTTTTATTTATAACATTCTTTTGATTCATAGCAATTCACATTTCCTAAATCTTCACAAACACATTGCATACTCTCGAGGATAAGATTATAGGAATATTGTACTACATTAGACTCATTAGTGTTGACAAGAACACAACAAGTCGAATATTGTATTTTAGTAATTGAGTTGAAGTCCTCTTCGGTAGTTGAGGCAAGAAATCCCGTTCGGTTGTTCGGGTAAGTTGTAAACCTATTCCTCCGGGTGAAGTGAGGGTGTTAGTTAGTGAAATTCTTAAGTGAAGCTTAGGGACTGGACGTAGGACGAGAGGTCCGAACCAGTATAAAATCCTGGTGTCTCCTTGCATTTACCTACTTTATATACCTAGACTATTTCATTATTCCATATTATACGATCCTACCGCATAGCCTCTTTCAATTGGTATCAAAGCAAGGTTGTTCTATAACCATAACACTGTTATTAGACATATTGATAATATGGAAAATAACGCAAGTACAAGCACAACATCTGCCTATAGTTCCACATTTGCGGAAGGACAATCTACCCAAAGACCCCCCTATTCAATGGACTAAACTACAACTACTGGGCTACTAGCATGAGGATTTATATGCAAGCAACAAGTTTCGAAGCCTGGAATGCTACTCAAGCAGAGTTCGTTGTGCCCATAACCAATTATCCTACATGGACACAAATTCAAAAGAATGAAGCTAGTGCAAATGCCAAAGCTATGAATATGCTATTTTGCGCCCTGGATAGAAATGAATTCAACTGTGTTAGCATATGTACTACTGCATATCAGATATGGGAAACACTCAAAGTCATACATGAAGGCACAAACAAAGTTAAACAAACAAAGATATCCATGCTGAGAATCAATTCCAAAACTTTAGAATGCGACAAAATGAATCCATCAATTACATGTACTCAAGATTTCAAGACATTCATCATGGTCTAATCGGACTAGGAGAAAGATACACGGACTTTGACATTGTGTCTAAAGTTCTAAATTCACTCACTGATGAATGGGAGAGAAAAGTACTAGCAATCGAGGAAGCAAATGATCTATCTACAATGAAACCAGAAGAATTGATTGGAAATCTTATGTCGTATGAAGTAAATATGCAAGCTAAGAAAGATCAACCTCAAGAAAGAAAGAATGTTGCTTTTCATGCGGAAAAGGAAGAATCAAAGTCTGAAGATGAGGATCTAGCATTTATAGCCAAAAATTTCAAGAAATTCTTAAAGTATAGAAAAGGAAACAAAAACGGATTCAAAAAGAATTTCTTGAACAAACCTTCATCCTCAAATATAGAATGCTTCAATTGTCAAGAACAAATGAAGGAAAATCAAAAAAACTTCAACAACAAAAACAAGAAGGATAAATTCAAAAAGAAGGCATTTTCTGTAACATGGGACGATTCAGATTCATCTTCATCCAAAAATGATAGTGATAGCGACAATGAACAGGCAAATGTATGCTTCATGGCTCAAGAATCTGAGGTAAATAATTTAACTTTCGACGATTTAATTGAAGTAAACACTGAACTTGTGATGCCCCACCTCTATACCCACGCCAGCCAATAACACTACGGTGTAGTGCTGCCAACTAGCACGGAGAATAAGGCTGTTGAGGAGCGGCCATCAATAGTTAGGCCTTACACTAGTATTGGTTATCTCGATAGGAGTGGTATATATATATATATAAATATTCTTTCATTTTTCCTCCCATCGACATACCCCAATTCCAGTATAAAACGAACTACGATGGTTCATAATAGTTTAGAACAAAATATAAACTGATAACACAGATAAAATAAAGTGGAACACAAATGAAACTGAAAGTCTCATATATACAATAACTGATGTCAGTTACAATACATTTGATACATTACATATAACACGGTACATATGATACAACTACCACAGTCGACTCAAGAAGTTACATATAGAAGTACATTAACGTTTATAATATACATGAATACATATCTTCCTATACAATTTTTCATACTACTACAAATGACGACGACTACTCCAAAAGATATGAAAGAACTTCATAGCTTTAGCAGCAACCCAAAGCAGAATATCTACAACCAGAAATACTCGGTCTGACCCGAGTATTAGATTCAAAAGAAAATAATACTCGGGTCAGTCTAATTCAAACTCAGTTATTAATGCACAGAAGCAATAATAATTAAATACTGAATAGACGACAGTAATTAAACCAAATCAGCATGCAATTCAGAATATTGAATTGAAATGAACAAACAGTTCAAACCATTGAAATATCAATTAAAATATTAATTCAAGTAGGGCTGCAGTACACACACGCGTGCACTGCCTCGCCACTACGGCATATGGAATACGCAAAAGATCCATAAATCAAACAAATAAAATATCATACACGCCATACCGTGTGGCTGCAGTTCACGCTTGCGTGCACTGCCCTGCCACTATAGTGATGTCGTGCCCAAAAAAAAACTCAATACCGTGTGGCTGCAGTTCACGCTTGCGTGCACTGCCTTGCCACAACGGTGATAATGTGCACAACCGGGCACCAGGTCAAACCCAAATAAATTACGGTTCAGCACAGGGACTACATGAGTATACAAAGTCAAATAATCGAATATACAACAGAGCTCCATGCAACAATACTTTTGAATGGTGGCAGTGTAACAACACAAAGACACAACCGAATGAAGGTGAGAGCACCACTGATGTGGCACCACAGCACACAACCCAAGGGCGGACAGCAATTCAGAGCAAAGTCGAAGCTACAGCAACTGCATAGGAATGCAGTAACAAACAAAAGGAATGACCAGAACACAATGTGACAGCAAATGAATGCAATTCGAAATGATATAGCAACAGAGACCAAGTTCAAGACAGTAGTGTACATGAATACAACTCGACTACAAAAGCCATCAAGTATACATTACTGCAAGCTCAAGTGATAAAACATGTGTCTAGACACAACACAATGAATACAACTAAAGGCAGATTTGAAGAAATGCATGTCACCAAGTTCAACAACATCAAAGACAACATGAAGTGAATCAAGTGACACAGCAGTCTTTGAACAAGAAAACCAGTGGCATGAATGCAGTGTAAATTCAAGAACTACATGACATGAACCATGTAACTTATAGACAGTGCAACTCGAGCTTCAGAGGTAACGAATGCAAATACTCAATGCATGCAACAATGTGCACAGAACTGAAAACAGCAACTCAAATGCAAGTGCACAAGGCTGTGTACAATACAAAAATGCAACTGCAAATTACATGGGGGATAACACTATAAAATGAACCAAAGTTCGACTGAGAAATGAATAAGGCAAGCCGACATCAGTGACACAGGTACGAAGATTGACCAGAACTGCAACTCCCAGCAAAATGCATAAATATGAATCAAACTCATATACACTGCAGCAGGCTCTTCACACACGCCCTATTCTATCAAATTGACATGTACACATATCCCATATATGTATATAAGCATACATATACATGTACTTAATGTATTGACTCAAAGCAGTGGATCAACATTAACAAAACAATAATTCAAACCAAAATCAAAGCCATGGAGATCAATTAACCAAGGAGCATTCGACTTTGAATTAGAAGTTAGTGAGAAATTACTCAGTAACAAATGTACAAGAAGTATGACAGAAATGCATACATACTCCAGAGATGAAACCCAAACAACAACATCGAGTGATAGTTCAAAATCAAAGAACAGCTTAATATGAACCTGTGCACATATACACACATGAAGCCTACAAGTAAAACCAGTGAATGAAAAGTGGACAGCGACGCAAACCGAAGCCGAAGCCAACATTATCGCAAGCCGAAGGCAGTTGATAAACGAATTGAAGCAGAAACAAAATTCACGTTAATAACGATGCCAACATAAATGCTCAAAATCATTTGCAGTTCGAAATCAAAACAATGCCGAAATCAAAATAGTTCAAGCAATGACCGAAGTCAATACTCAAAGAAAATGCATAGTCGAATGGCCGACAAATCAAGGGGCGAATTCAACAATCAAATACGAACGAAAATCATCGAATTCGAGCACTAATAAACTCGAGATAGGAATTAGATGTGAGTGAAACACTCACCGTGTCGACGAATTAAAGGAGCAACCGAATGTCGAAGCAAGCAACGCGAGCGCCACAAGAGACGAGCAACCATCGGAATCGAAACCCTAATTTCCAGAGCAGAGAGAACGAAAGGAACGGTCGCCATTATTTCGTGATTTGGTTAGGGTTGGTGAACGAATGAAAAATGGATAAAGGGGGAGGGGAACGGGTTTTTAACCCTTAATAAAATCACGGCAACAAAGAAATGGGCCGAACGATTTTTTAAAGCCCAATAAAGAAATGGACCACTATTATTTTCAAAGCCCGTCAAACTTTTATAACAATTTGTAATTTAAATTTTAAAAAACTTCAAAATGGCAATTGACGAAAAATATAAATCGTTTTAACGTTGATTATGAATTGACGCGAATATTGGGTTGTTACAGACTCCCCTCCTTAAAGAAATTGCGTCCTCGCAATCTTAAGGAATAAATGGGCAAAAAGTAACAACCCCCAAAACACAACGACACAAGATGAAGAAATTTCAAATAGGAAGTTCACCATAAAAAGCATGAAAAGGTAAGCTTTTAATTTCCTAAAAGAAATTCACAAATTCTCAACAAAATCTAATTATCAATAGATAATTCAGAAATCTCAAATCACAAATATTCGATTATCACAAACGATAATCAAATCGCAAATATCTAATTATCACAAACGATAATTAGAAACAATAATTATCTGATTATCAAAAACGATAATCAAAAACCACAAATATCTAATTATCACAAACGATAATTAGAAACAATAAATATCTGATTATCAAAAACGATAAATCAGAAATCACAAATATCTAATTATCACAAACGATAATTAGAAACAATAAATATCTGATTATCAAAAACGATAAATCAGAAATCACAAATATCTAATTATCACAAACGATAATTAAATCTCAAATATCTAATTATCACATGCGATAATTAGAAACAATAAATATCTGATTATCAAAAACGATAAAATCAGAAATCACGAATCAACGATTATTTAATTATCACAATTGATAATCAAATCTCAAATCACAAATGTTTAATTATCACAAACGATAATTAGAAACAATAAATATCTGATTATCAAAAACGATAAATCAGAAATCACAAATATCTAATTATCACAAACGATAATTAAATCTCAAATATCTAATTATCACATGCGATAATTAGAAACAATAAATATCTGATTATCAAAAACGATAAATCAGAAATCACGAATCAACGATTATTTAATTATCACAATTGATAATCAAATCTCAAATCAAAAATGTTTAATTATCACAAATGATAATCAAACCACAAATATCTAATTATCACAAACGATAATTAGAAACAATAAATATCTGATTATCAAAAACGATAAATCAGAAATCACAAACATCCGATTATCAAAACGATAATCAGAAATTACCACAACGGTAATCAAATTTCAAATCACAAATATTTAATTATCACAGTTGATAATCAAATCTCAAATCTCAAATGTTTAATTATCACAAACGATAATTAAACCACAAATATCTAATTATCACAAACGATAATTAGAAACAATAAATATCTGATTATCAAAAACGATAAATCAGAAATCACAAACATCCGATTATCAAAACGATAATCAGAAATTACCTCAATGGTAATCAAATTTCAAATTTCAAAATTTTCAATTAACGAGTCCGAAATTAACCGAAATAGCAAACACACATGACCCATAACCACGAGTTTTACTAAATCGTTTAATTCACTTCATCGTTTCCTTGAAAGTGCAAAATTGTGTATTTTAAATAAATAACATTTTACGTTCTCAAACGACAAGTCCGGAATTAAGCGAATCAGTAAAAGAAAGGGGTCATAGTCCTCGATTTTCTGAAACGTTTAAATCGCTTCCTCATTCTTTTGAAAGCGTAAACTGTAAAAAAATTTGAAAACCATTTTATTTATAAACTTACAATTTACATTCTCAAACGGACAAGTCCGGAATTAAGCGAATCAGCAAAAGAAAGGGGTCATAGTCCTCGATTTTACTGAAACGTTTCGCTTCCTCATTCTTTTGAAAGCGCAAATCGTAAAAATTTTGAAAACAATTTTTAAAACACGTGATTAAAACAGCGACATCAGTAGCAACTTCGATAAGTGGATTTTCATTCATCAAAAGTGTCACAAGAATCTTCTCAAAGATAGAAAGGGGTATCATACCCTAAACTTGTATTCATAACAAGTCAATAACACACGAGTTCACCAATGCACAAAAATTGATAAAACTTATCAATATAAATCACAAAAATTGGTGAAGCACAAATTCTAGAAATCTACACAAGAAATCCAGAAATCACAAGATGAGAGTATGAAAACTCAAATGGGAGTATGGAAACTCGAACCGGAGTATGAAAACTCGAAGGAGAGTATGAAAACTCAAACGGAGTATGAAAACTCGAACCGGTGTATGAAAACTCGAACGCGAGTATGAAAACTCGAACCGGAGTATGAAAACTCGAACGCGAGTATGAAAACTCAAACGCGAGTATGAAAACTCGAACCGGAGTATGAAAACTCGAACGAGAGTATGAAAACTCGAACCGGAGTATGAAAACTCGAACGAGAGTATGAAAACTCGAACCGGAGTATGGAAACTCGAACCGGAGTATGAAAACTCGAACGAGAGTATGAAAACTCGAACGGAGTATGAAAACTCGAACGGTGTATGAAAACTCGAACGGAGTATGAAAACTCGAATGGGAGTATGGAAACTCACCTACACGTGAGCATGAAAAATCACCAACACGTGCAACACAAAGCGAGAACGGGAGCATGGAAACTCACCTACACGTGAGCATGAAAATCACCAACACGTGCAACGCAAAGCGAGAACGGGAGCACGGAATCTCACCTACACGTGAGCATGAAAATCACCAACACGTGCAACGCATAACATAAAATATCCATAATAACATACTACTATAAGTATGTAAATAATGATCAACACGAGATCAACCGATGAGAGGTATAGCATAAATATGGAATATCCATACTGACATACGACTATAAGTATGCAAATAATGATCAACAGGAGATCAACCGATAAGAGATAATCAATATCACAAGAATCTTCTCAAAGATCCAAAGAGGTATCATACCCCAAATTTGTACTCATGACAAATCAATAACATATGAATTCACCAATACACAAAAATAGGTGAAGCGTAAAATTTCCAGAAATCAACATAAGGAATCTAGAAATCACGGAAAAAGGGAAAGAGGCCTATCACATGACGGTCCGAAGACCAAGGGGAGCTACCCCACATGTGTGAATGGAATCACACAGATTGAGGTCAAGACTAACCAAAAAGCAGAAAGATATGTGTGAATGGAATCACACAAGTGGTGTCTAGTCTGACCATCAGAACGATCATCATGATCAACGAGGAGTGTCAATTACACTAAGCATGTGTGAATGGAATCACACAGATTGAGGTCAAGACTAACCAAAAAGCAGAAAGGTATGTGTGAATGGAATCACACAAGTGGTGTCTAGTCTAACCTCGCAAATAAAAAGACATAGCACAATTGCTAGTCTAGTTCATAAAGCGATCGTCAAGATCAACGAGAAGTGTCAATTACACTAAGCTAGTAAATATAAAAGTTCAGCTTCATGTCCCATAACCACTTGCTTAAATTAAATATTTACGAACAAACTGTAAATCTTCACTAATAAAATTTGTCACAAGAGATTCAATCGAATAAGTCCAAGAATTAACCGGCGAAGTAAACACAAGCGTTATATACCACTCGTTTTACTAAGTCGTTTAATTAGATTTCTCATACGAGTGAGGTAAAGGTTAGTATATACTAATAGATTGGAAAACGGTTTAGAAAAAGAGTTTTGTAGTAAAATAGTTTTGAAATCGTTTGGAGAAAAGGGTTTTGATATTTACTACTAGTATAGAAAACCTTTATATTTTTAAAGTGACAAATCACAAAAATGATTGTAGGAACAATCAAGCACAAGAATTCACATACAAAGATGTGAATAGAATCCAAAGAAATCGATATTGTATCCATCAAAAGGAATGTTCACAAAAATCCCGAAGAAAATGTTATCAAAGTCGCTAATAAATGGTAGCAACAAATCGGGGAATTAACAAGAATCGATTAAATTTGGAAAAACAAAGCAGAACGAGCATAAGTGCATAAATGACTTCAACGAAAATGAAAATCAATTCAATGCCGAAGTCAACAAGTAATGGCCATAATAGAGTACAAAACGATTCAACATCATCATCAAAGGACTCATCGGCAAACAAAGTCAGAGTCTTGGAAATCAAGAAATTAGCAATTTCTCAAAAACATAGCGACCGAAGTCGAATGGAAATCAAGCCGAGGAAAACATAAAATATCAAGTTCAGAATCGCTGAGATTCGAACAAAATAAATCATCGGCTAAATCAAATCAAAGCCGAAAACACAAGAATTCAAAATCAAATGCATATGAATAAGCGTTAGGAATTCATACCTAACAATCAAAAACAATCATATGCAAATATGAGAGATAAAACGTCGACAAATAGTTGTAACACATGTACTATCTAAGTTACGTTTTATATTTGTTCTAAACCCCAGGCTCTGATACCAAGCTGTGACGCCCCACCTCTATACCCACGCCAGCCAAGAACACTACGGTGTGGTGCTGTCAACTAGCACGGAGAATAAGGCTGTTGAGGAGCGGCCATCAATAGTTAGGCCTTACACTAGTATTGGTTATCTCGATAGGAGTGGTATATATATAAATATTCTTTCATTTTTCCTCCCATCGACATACCCCAATTCCAGTATAAAACGAACTACGATGGTTCATAATAGTTTAGAACAAAATATAAACTGATAACACAGATAAAATAAAGCGGAACACAAATGAAACTAAAAGTCTCATATATACAATAACTGATGTCGGTTACAATACATTTGATACATTACATATAACACGGTACATATGATACAACTACCACAGTCGACTCAAGAAGTTACATATACAAGTACATTAACGTTTATAATATACATGAATACATATCTTCCTATACAATTTTTCATACTACTACAAATGACGATGACTACTCCAAAAGATATGAAAGAACTTCATAGCTTTAGCAGCAACCCAAAGCAGAATATCTACAACCAGAAATACTCGGTCTGACCCGAGTATTAGATTCAAAAGAAAATAATACTCGGGTCAGTCTAATTCAAACTCAGTTATTAATGCACAGAAGCAATAATAATTAAATACTGAATAGACGACAGTAATTAAACCAAATCAGCATGCAATTCAGAATATTGAATTGAAATGAACAAACAGTTCAAACCATTGAAATATCAATTAAAATATTAATTCAAGTAGGGCTGCAGTACACGCACGCGTGCACTGCCTCGCCACTACGGCATATGGAATACGCAAAAGATCCATAAATCAAACAAATAAAATATCATACACGCCATACCGTGTGGCTGCAGTTCACGCTTGCGTGCACTGCCCTGCCACTATAGTGATGTCGTGCCTAAAAAAAAAACTCAATACCGTGTGGCTGCAGTTCACGCTTGCGTGCACTGCCTTGCCACAACAGTGATAATGTACACAACCGGGCACCAGGTCAAACCCAAATAAATTACGGTTCAGCACAGGGACTACATGAGTGTACAAAGTCAAATAATCGAATATACAACAGAGCTCCATGCAACAATACTTTTGAATGGTGGCAGTGTAACAACACAAAGACACAACCGAATGAAGGTGAGAGCACCACTGATGTGGCACCACAGCACACAACCCAAGGGCGGACAGCAATTCAGAGCAAAGTCGAAGCTACAGCAACTGCATAGGAATGCAGTAACAAACAAAAGGAATGACCAGAACACAATGTGACAGCAAATGAATGCAATTCGAAATGATATAGCAACAGAGACCAAGTTCAAGACAGTAGTGTACATGAATACAACTCGACTACAAAAGCCATCAAGTATACATTACTGCAAGCTCAAGTGATAAAACATGTGTCTAGACACAACACAATGAATACAACTAAAGGCAGATTTGAAGAAATGCATGTCACCAAGTTCAACAACATCAAAGACAACATGAAGTGAATCAAGTGACACAGCAGTCTTTGAACAAGAAAACCAGTGACATGAATGCAGTGTAAATTCAAGAACTACATGACATGAACCATGTAACTTATAGACAGTGCAACTCGAGCTTCAGAGGTAACGAATGCAAATACTCAATGCATGCAACAATGTGCACAGAACTGAAAACAGCAACTCAAATGCAAGTGCACAAGGCTGTGTACAATACAAAAATGCAACTGCAAATTACATGGGGGATAACACTGTAAAATGAACCAAAGTTCGACTGAGAAATGAATAAGGCAAGCCGACATCAGTGACACAGGTACGAAGATTGACCAGAACTGCAACTCCCAGCAAAATGCATAAATATGAATCAAACTCATATACACTGCAGCAGGCTCTTCACACACGCCCTATTCTATCAAATTGACATGTACACATATCCCATATATGTATATAAGCATACATATACATGTACTTAATGTATTGACTCAAAGCAGTGGATCAACATTAACAAAACAATAATTCAAACCAAAATCAAAGCCATGGAGATCAATTAACCAAGGAGCATTCGACTTTGAATTAGAAGTTAGTGAGAAATTACTCAGTAACAAATTACAAGAAGTATGACAGAAATGCATACATACTCCAGAGATGAAACCCAAACAACAACATCGAGTGATAGTTCAAAATCAAAGAACAGCTTAATATGAACCTGTGCACATATATACACATGAAGCCTACAAGTAAAACCAGTGAATGAAAAGTGGACAGCGACGCAAACCGAAGCCGAAGCCAACGTTATCGCAAGCCGAAGGCAGTTGATAAACGAATTGAAGTAGAAACAAAATTCACGTTAATACCGATGCCAACATAAATGCTCAAAATCATTTGCAGTTCGAAATCAAAACAATGCCGAAATCAAAATAGTTCAAGCAATGACCGAAGTCAATACTCAAAGAAAATGCATAGTCGAATGGCCGACAAATCAAGGGGCGAATTCAACAATCAAATACGAACGAAAATCACCGAATTCGAGCACTAATAAACTCGAGATAGGAATTAGATGTGAGTGAAACACTCACCGTGTCGACGAATTAAAGGAGCAACCGAATGTCGAAGCAAGCAACGCGAGCGCCACAAGAGACGAGCAACCATCGGAATCGAAACCCTAATTTCCAGAGCAGAGAGAACGAAAGGAACGGTCGCCATTATTTCGTGATTTGGTTAGGGTTGGTGAACGAATGAAAAATGGATAAAGGGGGAGGGGAACGGGTTTTTAACCCTTAATAAAATCACGGCAACAAAGAAATGGGCCGAACGATTTTTTAAAGCCCAATAAAGAAATGGACCACTATTATTTTCAAAGCCCGTCAAACTTTTATAACAATTTGTAATTTAAATTTTAAAAAACTTCAAAATGGCAATTGATGAAAAATATAAATCGTTTTAACGTCGATTATGAATTGACACGAATATCGGGTTGTTACAGAACTTTTAAGCACAATAAAAACTCTTAAAAAGAAACTCATGAAAATCAAAACAAAGCTGAATTTGAAAGGGATATGTTAAAAGATGAAAAGAAAATATTAGAAGAAGAACTTGAAAAAGTTCAAGAATCTCATTCAAATTCGAAAACTCAATTATCACTCTTAAGTCAAGAAATTGAAACTCAAAAAACAAAAAATGATATAATTGTTTCTGAAAATCATGAGTTAAAAACTAAGATTAGACAAGTTGAGTTAGAAAATAATAGTCTTCAAGCTAGATTAGATGACATCACTAAAAATGTTTCTAACTATAACAAAGGAAGAGAAAATTTATCTAAGATTTTAGAAAATTCTCAATTCTCTTCAATTAAACATGGATTAGGATATAAAAAGGAGTCAAAAATTCCTAAAAAGAAAAATACAAATTTTAAAAGGAATATGGATTCAAAACAACAAATATTGCTAAAGAAACCTATTAAAACAAAAGTAGAAAACAAGGTAGTTAAAATTTGGATACCAAAGACTAACAATGTATTAATAAAAAATAAATACATTAAAACATTTATGGATAATGTTCATCATAATGAAAATTATATTTATAAAAAGGATACTAAACCAAATTGGGTTTGGTTTCGTAAACTCTAACTTTTTAGGACCCTATTAAAAGGTGGGTACCAATAATTTCATATTTATTTTCAGGTCCCACTCAAAAAGAAGAAATGGATATTAGACAGTGGTTGTTCAAAACACATGACCGGAGACAAGGATATGCTTACAAACATCACATACTTTGATGGTGGCTCGGTTACCTTCGGAGACAATTCAAAAGGGTATATCATTGGCAAAGGAGATGTGAACAATTACGGTACATCAAATTTACCTTTTATAACAAATGTTTCATTAGTTGAAAATTTAAAACATAATCTACTTAGCATAAGTCAATTGTGTGACAAAGGTTTTAAAATAACTTTCTCGAATAATAGATGTAGTATTTTTGATCAAAACCAAAATCTTATTTTCGAAGGAAATAGAGATAGAAATATTTGTGTTTTAAATATGAATATTAATCATAATTCAAGTATGTGTTTACTTGCCAAAGATAATGATCCTTGGTTATGGCACAAAAATTTTATCATATAAATTTTAAAACCATTAGAAAACTTTCTAAAAATGAATTAGTAAGAGGTTTACCCAAAATAAACTTTAAAAAAATCTTTGTGATGATTGTCAAAAAGGAAAATTAACGAAATCATCTTTCAAATCTAAGAAAAATATTTCAACTTTACAACCATTAGAATTACTACATATGGATTTATTCGGACCAACACAAGTTCAATCCATTAATCATAATCGATACGTATTTGTAATAATTGATGATTTTTCAAGATATACATGGACTATTTTTATGAAAAATAAAAGTGACACTTTTGAGCATTTTAAAACATTTGTCAAAAGAATTCAAAACACTAAAGATTTGAAAATTAAAAATATTTGAAGCTATCATGGAGGCGAATTCGAAAATGAAGTTTTTGAAACTTTTTGTAAAAAGAAAGGAATAAATCATAATTTTTCTTTTCCTAGAACTCCTCAACAAAATGGAGTTGTAGAAAGAAAGAATAGAACATTAGAAGAATGCGCAAGAACATTATTAAATGGATGTTATTTACCAAAATATTTTTGGGCAGAAGCCGTTGCTACTGCATGTTATGTATTAAATAGAATATCAATTAGACCATTAACTAAAAATACTTCTTATGAACTATTTAATAATAAAAAGCCAAATATATCATATTTTAAAATATTTGGATCAAAATGTTTCATTTTAAATACAAAAGATCAATTAGGAAAATTCGATTCAAAAGCTGATGAAGGAATTTTCGTAGGATACTCAAAACGAAGTAAAGCATATCGAGTTTTTAATAAACGAACAAACTTAATTGAAGAAACTTTGCATATATCTTTTGATGAAAATTTTAATAAAAATTTTAATATAAAAGATGATGAAGAATTAATAAATATAGAAGAAACAAACCTTGAAAATAATAATAATGAACTAAGATCTCCTCCTAGAATATTACGGGATCATCCAACTCAAAATATAATAGGAGAAATAAATTCTCAAGTTAGAACAAGAAATCAACTAAATCAAATGGGTCATGTAGCTTTCATTTCATCAATAGAACCTAAAAATCCAAAAGAAGCATCAACAGATGATTATTGGATTATCGCAATGCAAGAAGAATTAAATTAGTTTGAACGTAACGATGTTTGGGAATTAGTTCCTCGTCCTAATAATCAATCAGTAATTGGAACAAAATGGATTTACAAAAATAAAGTAGACGAACAAGGTAATATAACAAGGAATAAAGCAAGACTAGTAGCACAAGGGTATAATCAAGAAGAGGGTATTGATTTTGAGGAAACATTTGCTCCCGTTGCAAGACTGGAAGCAATACGTATACTATTAGCCTTTGCTTGTTTTCACAATTTTAAACTTTATCAAATGGATGTTAAAAGTGCATTTTTAAATGGTTTTATGAAAGAAAATGCATATGTAGAACAACCTCCTTTATTTATACTTGAAAAATATCCGGATCATGTATTTAAATTAAAGAAAGCACTATATGGTCTTAAACAAGCACCTCGTGCTTAGTATGAAAGACTTAAAAGTTATTTATTAAACTCGGGATTTAAAATTGGAAAAGTAGATCACACTTTTTATTAAAAATACTGCCAAAGATATTTTAATTATTCAAATATACGTAGAAGATATTATTTTTGGTTCAACAAATGAGAATTTATGTAAAGAATTTTCAAATATAATTACTAATGAGTTCGAAATGTCTCATATGGGAGAACTATCATATTTTCTCGGACTTCAAATCAAACAATTAACAAATGGAATTTTTATAAACCAAGAAAAATATTGTGCTAATTTAATTAAACGATTCGGTATGGAAAACACTTCTGCTAAACCTACTCCTATGAGTACCACTACACATCTCGATCGAGATGAAAATGGCAAAAGTGTAGATCAAAAATTGTTTAGAAGTATGATAGGTTCCTTACTTTACTTAACCGCTAGTACACCTGACATAATGATGAGTGTTTGTTTATGTGCACGTTTTCAATCCGATCCTAAAGATTCACACTTAAGAGCAGTAAAACGAATAATGCGATATCTTAACAAAACTAAAGATTTCGGTCTTTTTTATCCAAAGGAATGTCCATTTGAGTTAGTATCATATAGTGATGCTGATTTTGGTGGATCTCGAACAGATAGAAAAAGTACAAGTGGTACTTGCCATTTCATTGGAAAATCACTTGTATCTTGGTTTAGTAAGAAACAAAATCGTGTCTCGCTTTCGACATGCGAAGCAGAGTATATATCAGCTGCTTTAGCTTGCACTCAAGTTATATACATGCAACAAACACTTAAAGATTTTAATATAAATTTAACAAATTCTACAATATACTGTGGCAATACAAGTACAATAAACTTATCTAAAGATCCGGTTAATCATTCTCGTACAAAACATATATATATTCGTCACCATTTTCTACGTGACAATATCGAAAAAGGAATAATTAATTTAGAACATATTTCTACCGAAAATCAAATTGCCGATATATTTACTAAACCTCTATTAGAAAACTCCTTTATAAAACTTCGACGAGAATTAAGTATAATATCCTTTAAAGATATTAATTAGAAATACATTAGAAATATTCCCACATTTCAGTCGACTAAAATAAAATGTTCAGTCGACTGAATAAGAATTTCAAATATTTTCAGCTATGTTATATGTTACATTATATAATTTATAGACCACACATTTGTAAAACTGAATTATTAAATAAGAAACATACATTTTAACAAAATCCTCTTTACCACTAAATCTCTATACGGTTAAAAATTCTTATTAAATTATAACCGTTATTTGTTTAGTAAAATTCTATTATAAATAAACTCTTAAAAATGCTTTTATTTTCATCTTGATTTTACAAATAAAATCTTAATTAAATATAAAATGTCATCCAACAATTCCTTCTCTCCAATCAATATCACCTCGTCAGTTGATAACACTCCAACGTCGCCAAAACTTCCCACACCAACACCAGCACATGAGCCGGTTTACAAATGGAAAAATTATCGTACTGGTTTCACACCAGAATCCAAAAAGGCGAAACGCGGACTCTTTATTTCACCTGACACAAAAAGAAAGATTGATGAAATTTGTCACTTCCAACAACAACAGATAGATCTTCAAAGAGAACTATACTTCGAACAAAAAGTTACGGCAAGATGCTTAAGCTTCCTAGAGCAAATTGGTTTACGCTTCTGTGGATCAAAGAAGAACGAAGTGGCTGAACCCCTACCTCGCCTCGTTAGCTCTCTTGATCCTTCTTCATCTTATCGAACACCAGTCGATCCTGTGAATCCTTCGACGTCTCCTAAGACTCCTCAATATAGTCCAAATTCATGGGATATAAATTACATGAAGAATGAAGGAAAGAAGTCTCCAAGTCCATCTCCAAAGAAATAGTAAAATTTTGAAATATTTGTATCTTGTTACATCAATATTTTTGTAACTATTTCTTTAAATAAATTGTTTAAATTCAAAAATTAATTGAAACAACAAAAATGCATGTTTCAGTCGACTGAATGCTCCTGCTTAGTCGACTGAAAATATGACAGTAAACAATATTTACATAGTTCAGTCGACTGAAATCATCTGCACAGTCGACTAAAAATTCAACAGAAAATTTCAGCAAACAAAATTCAGTCGACTAAATGTACTGCTCAGTCGACTGAATCTATCACAGAACACTTCAGCCTTTGATTCAGTCGACTGAACAGAACATTCAGTCGACTGAACAGAACATTCAGTCGACTGAACGCTGCTTCCGAGGCAAAATTTTCCCTTTTAACCACCAGATTTTACCCTACCAATTCACTTTTACCTCCTACAAACCTTCTTCCCCAAATTAATTTCGAAACCCTAGCTCCCAAATTCCTCAAAATCAAATCAATTCTCATCCAAATGGCACTAAAAAGAGCAAGAGCTTCATCTTCTTCATCCTTCGAGCCAATTGATGCTCAAATAGCACAATGGCTTTATGATGGAACCGCTGTCACTCGATGGAACAAGATGAAGAATTCAAGAATTTTTGAGCATTCTTTCGTTGATTTTCAAAGCTTTCAAACCTACAACATTCAAGCGTTAACAGATCC
Source organism: Allium cepa (assembly GCA_030765085.1). NCBI lineage: Eukaryota > Viridiplantae > Streptophyta > Magnoliopsida > Asparagales > Amaryllidaceae > Allium > Allium cepa. Next base: position 78,451,780 of record CM060939.1, on the reverse strand, counting down.
GGCAGGTTTAACTTCGCTTTTAGATTTGAAAAGAAATGACCATGCCATTAATCATGTAATGGTAAAATTATTTTATGCTAATCTTAATCTTGGACACCAAACTCCAAGAAACCCAAACAATAGTGTTTGGAGTATGGTGTGTGGAAAGAAAGTTTGGTTTTCATTGGATAGATAGCACATATTTTAGAGTCTCCAAATGTCGGGAGAAAGTTAGAGGAGATAGAATTCAATCCACACATTCGTGACAACATCAACCATCGATTCATGGATGATAATATCAACTTTAGGGACTTTAAGTCCACCTCTCTTCGACCTATGGCGAGAATCCTCCATAAAGCCCTAATGAGAACGATTACTCCTCGTACAGGCTCATACGAAATTGTCTACCCAAATAACTATCGAGCTCTATATGCTATTTCTGGCAATATACAAGTTAATTGGGTACAGCTTATTCTTGATGAGTTTCTCACTTTCAACAATGGCAAAATGCGCACTATTTACTTTGGAGAGTACATCATGCGACTTCTCCTAAATGTCGATACGCCATTACCTGAATCAGAGAATACAATGCCTAATGCAACTCTATCACTCGCCGAATGGGAAGCAAGGCATCAAGAACAACAACAACAACCTCCTCCTCAACCTTGCCACGAAGAACATCTCGAGCAAGATGATGAAATTCGTCTTGTTGACCCAAGCTTCACTACCAACCAATCCTTGGGGATATTGTCAAGAAATCAACAAATTCTTGACACTCGCCTTAAAAAGGTAGATCATAAGCTTGACCAAATCAAAGAATTCTTCAACAAGCTTTGGGATACAATCTCATGCTCAAGCACCACTACTGCATCAACATCTCACGGCAAACGTCCAGCACCTATGTTTACATTGACGACATCCGAAGAGCATACAAGTAGCAGCGCTAGTGGAGCTAGTTGTGGCCAAGGAGGAAGAGCACATAGACCACCAACAGGAGGACCCGTCATACGTGAACCAACAGGAAGAGAAGGTTCATATGACTGGGATAAGGATGAGTAATTTTGTTGTTTTGATGTGTATTTTTAACTTTCTAATGGCTTGCATAAATAGCCATTTTATGCTTGTCTGTCACAACATTTTTATTTCCCTTAATTCATGCCTATGCAGATATTCTCTATGATTCAGTGATTGTTTTGATATATTATTACTGTTGTTAGTTCTTCCTTTTTGTCGATGACAAAGGGGGAGAAAATCTATGGTACTAACTTTGTTTTGTAGGAAAGATAGTGCATACATTCAGAGGGAGAAAGTAAGTAAAACATCTCTAGAAAAAATCAATATTGTCATCAATCAAAAAGGGGGAGAATGTTGATACGCGAAGATTTTGATCAATGACAATGTGCTTTTACAAACAAGGAAGAAATATATGCAAATACTAAAGGAAAATAGATGAAGACCAAACAAGCTTAAAGTATGTTTTTACATGTGTCTTAGTCTAGATGTATTGTTAAAATCTATCCTCAAGAAGCTTGCACGAGCACTAGAAAAATTTGTTAAACTTCATTTTTTTTATTTAGTTTTAACTATGCAGGTTTTATAAGTTCAGTCGACTGAACAGGAACAGTCTCGACTGAAACTGGAACAAATTTATATACGTGCACAGTTTCAGTCGACTGAATTTCCTGCACAGTCGACTGAATTTGGTCCCGAAAATTTTACTTCATATTTTCAGTTGACTGAATTCCCTGCTCAGTCGACTGAATTTGAACCTGCGAATTTTCTCTGAAAAGACACCTTCTTCCTCCCAAGAGTTGCAACCTTTCATCAATGGAAATGGAAGCATATCTTGTTTGCAACCTTTGACAACATATGCATCTCTTCTACAAGTATATATACATGATTCTAACATCATTTAATTCACTGACTTATCTTGCTTTAATCTTACTATTCTCTTGTTCATATTCTCTAGATATTCTCAAAGCAATCACCAATCTATTGCTTGAATCACTGTTTTTATTTATAACATTCTTTTGATTCATAGCAATTCACATTTCCTAAATCTTCACAAACACATTGCATACTCTCGAGGATAAGATTATAGGAATATTGTACTACATTAGACTCATTAGTGTTGATAAGAACACAACAAGTCGAATATTGTATATTAGTAATTGAGTTGAAGTCCTCTTCGGTAGTTGAGGCAAGAAATCCCGTTCGGTTGTTCGGGTAAGTTGTAAACTTATTCCTCCGGGTGAAGTGAGGGTGTTAGTTAGTGAAATTCTTAAGTGAAGCTTAGGGACTGGACGTAGGACGAGAGGTCTGAACCAGTATAAAATCCTGGTGTCTCCTTGCATTTACCTACTTTATATACCTAGACTATTTCATTATTCCATACTATACGATCCTACCGCATAGCCTCTTTCACCATTAACTATTGTATGTTATAGAAATGTAATTTTATAAATATGGTTATAAAATTATGATTCACAAATAAAATGAATTTAAGTGGAAATTTAAGAACTTAAATGCTGGAGTATTGAATTTGGTTTTCAAAGATTAGAGAAAAATAATATTAGTACTATTAGAAAGTATTTGCAAATAGAAATGTCTTCAACATGTTTTCAAAAGGCACTCGAAAGAAACATTTTCAAAGAATTTTTTTTGAAAGGAAATAAATTCTATACTCCCTTCTCCTGTCGTTGGAAAATAATTTTGGTGACGACCGCGGCATCATCGACGTTCATTTTTGAGTTTCAAAGTGGGATGATCACTATAGTTGCTTTGCTACACATTTGTTTTGATAAACAAATTTTAATTTTATTTTCTTAAGTATGATTTGATGTATATAAAAGATACGAATATATATATATATATATATATATAAAAAATTTCAAAATGATTTAAAATGAACCCGGTATCTGAATTCTTAAATTCCCGTAATGAATGATTTTCAGTGGTGGAAATAAAGTGAAATTTTAATAGTTAGAAACTTCTAAAACGTAAAATAAGAAGTCTGAAGCTAAGTGTTTATTGAAACTATAAAAGCACTGGAGATTTTTAACCTGTAAATTAAAGGATAATGAAAAATTAATAAGATGTAAACTATTGAACATTTTTGTTTACTAAAATGAATAATATAATTTGTATAACATTCAATTACATTCTAAAAACATATATAAAACTTACCAGAAATGTTTAAAAGTTGAAATGTTAATATGAATATTGTAATGACCCACTTTTCTGTACATTCTAAGCTGACAAATAACCGCACATGTCAACTCAAAATTTAACAAACATGCAGATTGTTAGGGAAAAGAAAAGGAAAGATAGAAGAAGAAACAGAACAACATCATAGAATCTCACAAATCAAGCGGAACAATATATATATATATATATATATATATATATATAATAACAGATCTTTATACAAAAGAAACCGTAACTGTTAATATACATACAATCATCAGACTGCAACAATCAGCCAATCAATCTGGACAATTATAAATAACTTGTCCTCACAAATACTGAAAATTCAATATAACACACATTGAAGAATATAAATCAAGTACGGTAATACGTCTCTGTCATCCGGCTCGTCTCCTGAGCTCCATAGCATCCTATCCAAAATTTGTAATACTCGGTCTGACCCAAGCATTATAATAAAATAACACCAAAGTCAGTCTGGAAAACCAGCTTGAGAAAACACACTCAATTTAAATTATTAAATTCATCAAAATCCTTTGAAAAACAAAAGAAATCTCGTAAAACCGCGTCACACATAAACACGACGTGTTTTTCCCTTAAGATAACCAAAACATTTTTATAGAAAATCCTATGATATTATAATAGTGTCTAAGTACAAATACTTATTAAATAGCCCAAATTGTTATATTAATCAAATTCCAGCGTACTAAGCTCTACAATCAAAACTGCAAAGGCTCGTAGTGGATTTTGGATTCCATACAATGACTGGGCTACTAGGGTACAGCCTATCAGAGTACACTTCTAGAAAAATGTATTAAAAACCTCGCCTGGATACGCTACCAACACAAGATCGACCTACCCCTAACCTGGATAGTACGATTATGTTATCATCCTAGGTGTTCCCACCCTTATCGAGAGCTCTCTTTTTCATGCACAACCAAATCCATAATTTTATAATGTATATCCGAGGGTATCTAGAAAGGTGATAACATACCCTAATTGGGTGCGACCCACTTAGCCCTGTTGCATCTCCTATGTTGTAGTCATTCCCGATTGATGAGGCTTGAGGATATGTTTACCTTTCAAGAACAATTTCGCTCAGAATGCTCATCATCCTCCAATGATGATGTTCTGATAACATTCGTCCATACAAGTTGTCCTGGGTCTGGACAAACCAAATCAGCGTCTTCACTATCGTCAAGATATCATCATTCGTAGTGCTCAAATCGGATCGAAGTGGTTTTCGGATAATTAAATCTGATCCTGGTCTATTTGAAACGATCAACGAATTTTTGGCCAAATTTGATAGTCGGTTATTTAACTATCAAATAACACTCATATGCAGTCACTAGGCCTTCTTTTATAAATGTTCAAAACGTTCATTCAAAATATCTTTACAAAGAGATATATATATAAATCTCTTCTAGTATACCTAATAATTGAAAATAATTTAAATTCTTATATCCATAACAGGATTTCTAAATCCATATCAATGCATAGAATATTTCCTACCATCCCATTTATAATTCAACCTTTTTAAAATATTTCTAAAATAATAATCTCATAGTTAAATATTTCAAATCCTCCAGTTTAATACTTAGAAAATATTTATAAGTACATTTTCCCAATAATCGCTTTATTTCCAATACTATGGAAATATTCACTTTTATTTCATAATTTCCAAAATCCTTATATTCCACTTGTAATTTCCATAACCCATATATAACGGATTCGACAAGTTTTTGAAATTCATTAATTAATCCCCTTTAAAATTTCCAAGATCTATTTTACTCGTTTATAATCTCAATTACCCATTTCTAACTACCTTTTTATGAATTTAGTCAATTTCCAAAGTTTCTATATTTAAATAATTTGAAATTTCCTTAACTTCTCGGAATTTCACTATAAGATTTTCGTTATAAAAATCATCTCCGTTAAATAAATTCCGCTTACAAATCTTTATAAATAAATTTCAATCATTTCAAAACCATATATATATAATATGTATTTTTAAATAATAATTCATTTTAAAAAAAATATTTAAGTAATTATTTAAAATACTAAAACACTTTATATAACATCGATAACAAATTTCCAATTCATTTTTGATAAATTAATCGATTTACAAATCTTATTATAAAAGTTAGAACTTATTTCAATTAATATTAATTTTTTGAATAATCTACTTTCTGAGATATTTTGATTGCTAAAGTAGCTTTGAATTACATAATTTGAATAACTAAAATTTCCTTTTTAAATCAAACTTAACTTCTCGATAAAGATATATTTTTAAAAATTCCAATAACCAACTTCAGTTTATAAATCCCTCTCGATTCACAACACGTTGATTTCTTTTTCATTCCCTAACCATTACAAATTTCCAAAAATAGAATCCACTATTTTTCCAAAAACTGATTTCCATGTCTTAATATAAATTCACACTCCTAATTTATCAAATGATATCATTTTCCCTTATTTGTTAACATCGTTTATAAATTTATAAACTCCTTTGGGTTTACTTGTTTATAAATAAAATCTCATTTATAAAATTCTATTTTATAAATCCATTTCTTTATAAATTCCATTTATTTACAAATCTATTTTAATATCAATTTAAAACTCCTAATCTATATTCTTCCAGAAATATCATTTTAAAATCCATTATTTAAAATCCTTTATATAAGTTATTTTAAAAATCTACATTAACTATTTTTCCCCAAATACTTAAGTATAACCCAAAATAGATTATTATTTTATCCAAATCAATTTCTTCTAAAATAATCCAATTTCAGATATAAATATTTTTATGTTCAAAATTCCTTTTAATTCCTTCAAATTTAAAATAATTTTTGTGGTATTTAAAATGCCAAAATTAAGATCAATGCTACTATAGCATCCAACAATTCAAATCACCGCATAATCTATATCAGTTTGTTTACACAAATCATATATCACTATATATGAAACTAAAGTAAACGTTTTTAAAGAATACTATTGAATACCTCCAACCTGTTTTTTTGCATCCATAGATATTAGATAACATAAAATACTAATCCCACTTCGAGGTGGGACATAGCGGTATATAGGGTCATCCGCTATTATGCGGGGCGCATAGGATCTCATCCACTCCAATCGGCGAGTATATATCCAACTACTAATATATATAGTACTATATATACATAACATCCAAACTGATAATAATTTATAAATTCAACCACTCATCAAAAATTAATTTTAACTATTTAAAATTGAATTCGATAATCCAAATGAGTGAGAATTTCTCACCTTAATTTGCCAAACATCCAAATTTTAATTCTCTTAAAATTCCGGCAGACACTAGAAAATCCCAAACCAATTTTGTTGCGTAGCATTCAATGGCACGAGCACAACACAACTTATTTTTGTTTATTTGAACCTCATACGAATAAATTATATGACATATAAGACTTCGATTTTACTTAAAATAAATTTCTTAATTTTTAGTAATTAACTATTTATTACCTCGTCGTTTCTCTACCTCCCCTGAACCCATCGCTATTAGTCGTCGAACAACCCCTTCCTTGCTTACGCCCATCACCCACATCCCCTTACACACGTACATCACCATTGTCAAACCTTTCCACTGCCTCTTCCTAAACAGTCACTACTTCATTCATTGAACGACCATCAGAGGAACCCATGCCTCCTGCTTCCACCCTTCCCGATTCGAACGTGATCTCCTCCTTTCATTGCCACCTGACACCATCGTGCTGCTCCGCCAAGAACACTCGCCCACATAAACGCGCCTTTGTCCCAATCTGTCTCCCCCTCCAATCGTGTGCTCTCATAATCGCACTTCCCTTTGCGGCTAACAAATAAACGCAATCCCTAATCGATCAACGAGCCACACCTCGCTTCGCCTAGCATCACTGGTGACTTGCAACGCCTCGTCGTTTCGCCAAACTCGGCCTTAATGTCCCCTAAATCCTCCATTAGTCGTTTCATTGTATACGATTTGTATCTGAACTTTTAGTGAGCTATAAATTTTATTTTACCACTAAGGGAATAAGGTGATTAATTGAATTCAATTGACATTGTCATTCTTTCTCCTTTCGAGATATCCTCATCGTATATTCATTTATTGATATATTTTGTGATATTACTTCAATCGAAGTAATGATGTCGTAAATGTTACTTCTCCTCATTCGAGAATTTATATTACCCTTACTTTTATATCTCTTTGATTTCTTTTTAATCCAATGAGTGGTTCTAGGGTCATTTCTCAGCTTGACCTTACACCAATTTTCATCAGCTATGAGTTGCGAAGGATAGCGTTCCTCTTACCGCATTCCGCACTCGTATGGTTCTTGTGAGTTATACCGTTCGATTTGTGGCATCATAGCTTGCCCAAGCTATGACGCCCCACCCCACGACCCACATTAACAAAGAGTATTACTGGGTAATACTGTCTGCTAATGCGGAGAATATGGCTAGTTAGGAGCGACCTTTTATAGCCTTGTCTTGAACATCTACTATATACGTCGATAAATGCTCTATTTTTTTAAGATAGAGTTTTATATCTATCCACTACTATCACTTAATTAACTAAGTATCAAAACAAATTTTATAATCATCATTCAGGTCAGGCCGAGTTGTTTTAGGTTGATACTTTCTTTGGACTTAGCTTTGCTTTGATTTTTCGCTTGGATATCAGCTTATCTCTATTTGTGCAGTTTTGTAGTCTTTCTGATTGACTCTGATATATATATTTTTTGACTCGTTGTATATAGTGTGGTCTTTGAACCGCTTATAATGTATCATTTTGTATTGTTCTGGGGATGTATCAGTGTATATGTGTATACATATACATCTGTTTGCTTTTCTGTGATGTATTGTACATTTGGTTGTTGTATTTTGTTCTGATAGATCCTTTAACCACATGTAGTTTTGTATTAAACATTTATTGAATATGTCGATCCACTTGAGATACAAATTTTTTTAGAGCATTAATCGACGTATTTAATAGATGTTTTAGACAAAGATATAGATGGTCGTTCCTAACCAGCCATATTCTCCGCATTAGCAGAGAGTATTACCAAGTAATACTCTTTGTTAATGTGGGTCTCAGGGTGGGGCTTCATAGCTTGGTTTCCATGCTAGGTTGGTTGTTTGAAATGGACTTCAAATTTCTCCTCTTCTATGAAACCGAAATTGAGAAGTAAGGGGACGCGATTTTATTTCATTCCCTATCTTATTTTTTTTTAACGAATCGAATTCTTTTTCCTTTTCTCTTCTTTGATTCATGATTTAAATTGTCTAGAGGAAGAAAGATGATGTAATATGCAATTTTAAATAGATGGAAGGCAGCTTGTCTTAGGGGTATAGGGTGGCTATGGATATTGGCTAGATCGATTGAGATTGACCCTGATTTGATTTGATTTTGTTTCATAAATATCCAAATATTCCTGCTTTGCGTAACTCAAAATTCCAAACCCTTATTTAGGCGTGCCATGCAATGTTCATAATGTTATACCTCCTATTTCGAACACAACGGAACAAGTTTCGAAGTCTAATTTGATCGTATGGAGAATATAGCTTTTTAAATCGATAATTAAAATTAAATTCGATTAAATTATTCTAGGCGTCAAATCGTATACCCAACGATATATCCAAACGCTACGAAATTTGAAATCCGATAATAATATACTATTATGGATCCAATGAAACTAGTTTCATCAAATTCCGAGACTGTGCCCTGTATCGCTTTTAACGCGTCGTTTAAATCGACGATGCCAAAATTTACGAAATTGCTTGAAATTTCATTTTTAAAGTCTTATTAACTAAATTATAATTCCAAATTCAATATTTAAAGCCATTAATTAATCAAAATCAAATGATAAAAAAACTAAGTCGTTACATTCCATCCCACTTAAAAGAATTTTGTCCCCAAAATTGCTAAGGTAGGACGAATGATCCAAACCCATTAACTTTTCAAATCCCACCTAGTTAAAAATTGACATTCACTTTTCCATTTCTGATTCAAAATCCTTTCTTTCAATTTCAATTCAAAATAACCATTTTCAAGTTAACAAAAAATTTCTAAAATTTTCAAAATTTCTTTAACATCCTAAATTTCCGAATTTTTTGGCAAAGTCTCCCTTGTATGGAGAGCCTTTTGCAATATGAAAAAAATGATAAAAATATATACACCAACCCATATGATCGAAAACACAATATATATCAATTTTTATTCATTGCGGTATTTAATCCTAAAACGTACCTTTATTTAGCGTTTTTAAGCATTATTAAGCAAGCAAGTTTACTCCATATGCAATTTCATAACCTAAACCTAATCCAATAGTCTCTTTGTACTTGTACTTACTCAATTTAAACATGTAAGTACCAAAAATATGAAATTTAACAATATTTCATTTATTTAAGTAGTTAAAACACATATTTTGCATAACCAAGGATGTTACAGAAGTATGTATGAGAAATCATAGAGTTCCAATACTAATTTAATTACTTTACATCGATTCATATATCATTTCATCCAATTTAAATGATTTACAACCAAATTTGCTTACATAAGATTTATATTTTGAACCAACCAATTCATATCCATTCCAAATTGATTAAAAATTAATTTATTCACTTGCCATTGATTCATAGAATTTTATTTGCTTTCGTTTTCGTCAAACGACAATTTTTCTGTGTAAGTTTGATGACATTCATTTAATAAAATGACTAACTAAGCTTATAAACCTTTTTAATTGATTCTAAACCAATTTATCCATTTCTATTTATTCACGTCAATTTTTTTTCCGCAAAAACGTCGTTCGCTAAATTTTTGTATCAAGGACATTTCATTTTATGCCAATTCACTTAACCAAGTTAAGTTCCATTCCCATATTCAATTAACTAATTAATTAATCTAATTAGTTCGCTTCCAATTTATAATTCACAATTAGATTTTTATATCAAAAATCACTCCATTTAATTGACTTGAGTTCAAACTCATCTTATAACTCAAGTTTGGATTTTTATTTCGTCACCAAAATATCAAACCATTTTTATTTTTGGTTTTACCATTCTGTTTCTCGAATTTGTAAATTGAACACTTACTTTTCACATTTTCAGAATTTCTATACTTGAATTTTTACTCCAATTTTAATCAAAGCACCATTCATTTGATTTCCATAACTTAGGTCTGCATTCTTTCATTAAGTCATAACAATTACAAATCCACTTATATTTAATTCAAGTTCCACTTTAATAACTATCACTTATAGTTAGATATCAATCTTACAATTCAAATTTTGTATTCAATGCTTTTTGATATCATTTCTAATCCAATCCCATTATTTTTATTAACTTAAGTTAAATTCAAATCCATACAATTTCCTTTTACAAATTTAATTTATTTAACTTGCATAAGTTAAATTTTTATGTCATATTGAAATTTCCAAACTTATTAACCTAGTTTGAGTTAATTTTCAATTCATTCAATCCATTTAAACCTACTCAATTAAAAATTTTAATTCCAAAATTCAAGTTCCAAAATTCAAATTCCAAAATTCAAACACCTGGTTTTTATTTCAAATCATTTTGAAAAAATATAAATATATAACTCTGTTTTAACAAACCATTTCCTTGGAATTTCAAAATCAACCTGATTTTATCCAAAAAAATTCCTTTCGAAATTTTTTTAACCAAAACTTGTTTGCCCAATATCTAAAATAAACCAATTATGGTAGTAATCCGTCACTTAGAAACTCAAAAATAAACACCGATGACGTCGCGATCATCATCGAAATTATTTTTCAGTGACTAAAGTGAGTTCAGTGCTATATTACTTCAAAAATCCATTTAAAACAAATTCTATTCAGAAATATCTCCAAAATAATTTTACTATTATTCATTTCAAAATACTTTGGAAAACGTTTCCAAAATCTCCAGGATTTAATTTTCCATTTTTTGGTTCGAATAAATTTTCAATTTTAACTCATTTGTATAAGTCATACTTAGGAATTTAATTTTGGTTTTTAGAAACCATTTTCATTTAATTAACTTTGTTTTGATTATATAATAACAACCAAACACACCCATATACTATAATAATTTCAGAAAATTATTTCTTTATATCCAAATATAATTTTGGGCAAAATTATTTCATTTACTCACTTCAAAACCATACTGCATCTGTTTACCTGGTCTAAGTGTTTAGAAACTCCTATTTATTTATTGGCGTCCCACTACTCGACCAGAATTTATATGCCACTCAACAGATAAGTCAACACAATATAATACATTTTATATTCACTAACAAATACGCACTCATATCTATTAATACACTTAAACTCAATCTAGGGTACTACTGATCCTATCTCTAATTAGTAATCCTCACCAAAGCCAAGGTTCTCGCTTAACCTTCAGCTCTGATACCATATTATAACAACCCACTTTTCTGTACATTCTAAGCTAACAAATAACCACATATATCAAATCAAAATTTAACAAAAAGTCGGATTATTAGGGGAAAAGAAAATGAAAGATAGAAGAAGAAATAAAACAACATAATAGAATCTCACAAACGCAGCGGAACAAAATATAATATATAAAAACAGATCTTTATACAAAAGAAACTATAACGGTTAATGTACATACAATCAACAGAGTAAAATAATCAACCAATCAATCTGGACAGTTATAAATAGCTTATCCTCACAAATACAGAACATTCAGTATATCACACACGGTGGAATATAAATCAAGTACAGGAATATGTCTGTGTCATCCGACTCATCTCCTGAGCTCCATAGCATTTTATCCTAAATTTGTAATATTTGGTCTGACCTGAGCATTATAAGAAAATAACACCCGAGTCAGTCTGGGAAACCAGCGTGAGAAAACACACTCAATTTGAATTATTAAAGCTATGAAAATCCTTTGAAAAACAAAAGGTATCTCATAAGACCGCATCACACATAAGCACGACGGGTTTTTCCCTTACGATAACGAAAACATTTTTATAGAAAATACTGTGATATTATAATAGTGTCTAAGTACAAATACTTATTAAAATAGCCGAAATTGTTATAGTAATTAAATTCCAGCATACTAGGCACTACAATCAAAACTAAAGGCTCGTAATGGATTTTGGATTCCATACAATGACTGGGTTACTCGGGTACCGCCTGTCACAGTACACTTCTAGAAAAATGCACCAAGAACCTCGCCTGGATCCTCTGCCAACACATGATCGGCCTACCCCTAACCTGGATAGTACCGAATATGCTATCACCCCGGGTGTTTCCATCCTTATCGAGAGCTTTCTTTTTCATGCACAACCATATCCATAATTTTATATTGTATATCCGAGGGTATTTAGAAAGGTGATAACATACCCAAATTGGGGGCGACCCACTTAGCCCTGATGTATCTCCTCTGTTTTGGTCATTCCTGGTCGATGAGGCGTGAGGCTACATTTACCTTTCAAGAACAATTTCGCTTAGAATGCTCATCGTCCTCCAATGACAATGTTCTGATAGCATTCGTCCACACAAGTCGTCCTAGGTCTAGACAAACCGAATCATCATCTTCACTATCTTCAAGATGTCACTATTTGTAGCACTCAAATCAGATAGAAGTGGTTTTCGGATAATTATATCTAATCCCGGTCTCTTCGAAACGATCAATGATTTTTTTGGTCAGATTTGATAGTTCGTTATTTAACTATCAAATAACATCCATAAGCAGTCACTAGGCCTTCTTTTATAAATCTTCAAAACCTTGATTCAAAATATATTTACAAAGATATATATTTAAATCTCTTCCAATATATTCAATAATTTAAAACAATTTAAATTTTTATATCCATAATAGGATATTTAAATCCATATCAATGCATATAATATTTCCTTCAATCCTATTTATAACTCAACCTTTGTAGAAATATTTCTTAAATAATAATCTCGTAGTTAAGTATTTTAAATCCTTCCATTTTAATACTTAGAAAACATTCATAAGTATATTTTCCCAAAAATCGCTTTATTTCCAATACCGAAGAAATATTCCCTGTTATTTCATACTTTCCAAAATTCTTATAATTCACTTGTAATTTCCGTAACCCATTTATAGCGGATTCGACAAGTTTCCAGAATTCATTAATTAATCCCCTTTAAGATTTTCAAAATCGATTATATCTATAATCTCAACTACCATTTCTAACTTCCTTTTTATGAATTTTAATTAATTTTCGAAGTTTCTATATTTAAATACTTTGGAAATTTCCTTAAGTTCCCAAAATTTCACTATAATATTTTCCTTATAAAACTTATCTCCGTTAAACAAACTCCGCTTACAAATCTCGTGAGGGTTTATAAATAAATTTCAATCATTTCAAAACTATATATATAATAAGTATTTTTAAATAATAATTCATTTTTATAAATATATTTAAGTAATTATTTAAAATACTAAAACACTTTATATAACATTGATAATAAATTTCCATTTCATTTTTAATACACTAGTCGATTTACAAATCTTATTATAAAGTTAGAACTTATTTCACTTAATATTAAATTTTTGAATAATCTACTTTCTAAGATATTTTAATTACTAAAGCAGCTTTAAATTACATAATTTGAATAACTAATATTTCCCTTTTAAATCAAACTTAACTTCTTGATAAAAATATATTTGTAAAAATTCCAATAACCAATTTCAATTTATAAATCCCTCTTGATTCATAACACATCGATTTCTTTTTGCTTCCCTAACCATTCTCACATTTCCAAAAATAGAATATGTTATTTTTCTAAAAATCGATTTCCATATCTCAATATAAATTCGCACTCCTAATTTATCAATCGATATCATTTTCTCTTATTTGTAAACAACGTTTATAAATTTATAAACTCTATTGGGTTTACTTATTTACAAATAAAATCTCATTTATAAAATTCCATTTTTATATTTCCATTTCTTTATAAATTCCATTTATTTTACAAATCTATTTTAATATCGATTTTAAACTCCTTATCCATATTCTTCCAGAAATATCATTTTAAAATCCATTATTTAAAATCCTCTATATAAGTTATTTTTAAAATCTCTATTAAAAATGTTTTTTCCCCGAATAGTTAGGTACAACCCAAAATCAATTATTGTTTTATCCAAATCAATTTGTTTTAAAATAATCCAATTTTTGATATAAGTCTTTTTATATTCAAAAGTCCTTTTAATTCCTTCAAATTTAAAATAATATTTATGGTATTTAAAATACCAAAATTAAGGTCAGTGCTACTATAGCATCCAACAATTCAAATCACCATATAATCTACATCAATTTATTCACACAAATCATATATCACTATATATGAAATTGAAATAAACATTCTTGAGGATTGGATCCCTCCAACCTGTTTTCCTACATTCATAGATGTTAGATAACATAAAGTACCGATCCCGCTTCGAGGCAAGATATCGTGGGGTATAGGGTCATCCGCTATTATACGGGCTGCATAGGGTCTCATCCTCTCCGATCGATGGGTATTTACCCTACTAGTATTATATATAGTGCTATATATATTACATCCGAACAGATAATAATTTATAAATTCAACCAATCATCAAAAATTAATTTTAATTATTTAAAATTGAATTCGGTAATCCAAATGAGTGAGAATTTCTCACCTTGATTTTCAATTTGTCAAACATCTAATTTCAATTCTCCTAAAATATTGGCTGACTTTGAAAAATCCCAAACCAATTTTGTTGCATAGTATTCAATGGCACGAACACACACAACTTGTTTTTGTTTATTTGAAACTCATACGAATGAATTATATGATATATAAGACTTCGATTTTTACTTAAATTAAATTTTAGCAATTAACTATTTATTACCTCATCGTTTTTTCGCCTCCCTGAACCCATCGCCGACAATTGCCAAACAACCCCTTGCACGCTTACGCCCATCACCCACATCCCCTTACACGTGAACATCACCATTGCCAAACCTTTCCACTTCCTCTTCTTGAATAGGCACTGCTTTATTCATCACCCGACTACTAGAGGAACCCACGTCTCCTACTTCCACCCTTCCTGATTTGAACGTGATCTCCCTCCTTCATCGCGATCTGACACCATCGCGCTGCTTCACCACGAACACTCGCCCATGCGAATGCGCTCTCGTCCCAATCTGTCGACCCCTCTTATCGTGTGCTCCCACAATCATGCTTCCATTTGCGGTTGCCAAACAAACGCAATCCCTAATCGATCGACGAGCCGCACCTCAGTTCGCCTTGCACCATTGGTGACTCACGATGCCCCATCGTTTAGCCAAACTCAATCTTAGTCTCCCCTAAATCCCCCATCAGCCGTTTCATTGTATACAATTTGTATTTGAAATGGACTTCGAATTTCTCCTCTTCTGTGAAATCGAAATTGACAAGTAAGGGGAAGCGATTTTATTTCATTCCCTATTTTACTCTTTTTTTGAACGAATTGAATTTTTTCCTTTTCTCTTCTTTGATTCACGATTTAAATTGTCTAGAGGAAGAAAGAAGATGTAATATACGATTTTAAACAGATGCAAGGCAGCTTGTCTCAGGGATATAAGTTTGCGATGGATATAGGCTAGGTCGGCTGAGATTCCCGCTTTGCGTAACTCAAAATTCCAAACCCATATTTAAGTGTGCCATTCGGCATTCATAATGTTATACCCCTATTTTGAATGCAATGGAACAAGTTTCAAAGTCTAATTCGATCATATGGAGAAGATAGCTTTTTAAATCGATAATTTAAATTAAATTCGATTAAATTTTTCTACGAATTTTCAGATCATACGACCCAATGGTACATCCAAATGCTACGAAATTTGAAATCCGTTAATAATATACTATTATGAATCTAATGAAACTGGTTTCGTCAAATTTTGAGACTGTGCCCCGGATCGTTTTTTTTTAATGCGTCGATTTAATCGATGATTTCCACAATTTACGAAATCGCTTGAAATTTCAGTTTTAAAATCTTGTTAACTAAATTATAATTCCAAATTAAATATGTAAAGACATTAAATATTTAAAATCAAACGATGAAAAATCCGGGTCGTTTACAAATATGTAATAGAATATTGTACAAATAAAAGCTTAATAACAAATGTGCTTCAAAATGAACATATGCTTATAAATAAAGAATTAAGAAGCATAAGGAATGTTATAAATTGAAATTAATAATTTTGAAATGCTTGATAATTAAATTGAATGGTAAAAGTGAAATATTATTTAAGAAAATGAATTTTATAAAATGTTAATACACATAAGAAAAGATGTTGGAATAATTTACAAATGGTTCATAAATATATTAATATTAAATGATACAATATATAGGAATAAATGTGAACTGAATTTAAGTGAACCTGAATAATGATTCACTAATGATTATTAATCAAGTATATAATTAAATATTAAATGTGAATTAACTGCAATGAAATGTATGTAATACTTTAAAAATGGATTCATTGATGATTTCAAATATTGAATGGAAATATTTTTATGCAGGTAAATGAATGAAAGAGAAAAAAAGGATGACCTTGTATGAATGAATGAAAATAAATAAAAGGTCAATAATGTGAAAAGAAACCAATCAAATAAACTTAAATAATATTTAAAATTCTATGTGTTTGGCTTATGGGATGTTTGGGGAATGATAGGTTAAATTGTTTAAGGTTGTATGAATAATCTATTAAGTAATTATCTAAAAAATTTGAGCACAAGATACACTAGGTAGTTATTTATCACCCTTGTACGACGAAAACTTTCTGAACCTGGACAAACGATTAGTTTTGATTGCTATGGATGTATGATGGTTTCTTTTGTTGCATATAATGGTTGTACTGCTTTTGTTTGAATATGGTTATTACATATGTTGTTTTGCTTGTGCTATTAATTGAAACAACTAATATATTACTCTTTTTACATAGTTTAGCAATCTTTTGGATTATATAAGTGAAATACAAGTTTATGAATGCAATAACTACTGTTTTGGTTTCATATATAAGTTTTTTGCCCGACAAATAGGTACGTTTTCGGATTACGATTTTGGAATGAAATTTTATTATTTTTCCCATGGTTTGGGATGTTTATTATTGAAATATGATATATATATATATATATCATAATTATTGATATATTATTTTCCGGACCTAACTGCACAAAGGAGAATTTGCCAAAAAAATTCTTAAATTTGTGACTTAGAAATTTTGTGTGAAAGTTGAGTTATTTTCAAAGTTGTGTTAAGCTTAATTATGTAAGTTTATGTTGTGTATAAATTGATTATTTTGGATAAAGTATATCAAACCTCTTGGTTCTTTCTTGTTTCTTTTCGGGGACGAAAAGACTTGAGTGAGGGAGATTGTAACAAATCATATTTTTTATAATTAAAAATATTAAGTTTAATAAGATTTTTGGAACTTTATATTGTGAGAAATTAAAACTTATGATTTATTAATGGAAAACAATTATTAGAATATAATTTTATATTATTGTTTGAATATTATTGACAACTATTTTAATATAATTTCAATCAATTGAAATTATTGAAAAGTTAATTGGTTATAATTGTAAATACGGAATAAATTCAATGTTGTATTAATGGTGAAATTGTATGTTATTTTGTTTAATTGCTTTTAGTATAGAATGTGAAATCAATATTTATACGTAAATTTGTAATCCTTGTTTGTAAACAATAAGTGAATAAAAGTGAATTATTAATGTATAACTATTGATTTATTATCATCATGTTATTTAATCTGTTTGAAATTAATTCGAAAATCAAATGTCGAAATATTAATTTAATTGAAATATTGCAATTAATATGTTAAAAGATGCTAACCGTAGAGTTTGAGTGAAATAAAATGAAAACCTATGTTTAATTAATTCATAAGGTAACAGTGATTTAATATAAGAATTTAAATCAAAATAAAAAAATTATTTGGAATTTAAACTATAATAAATGGGTTCATTGCAGTTGTAATTGAATGCTGAAATTAACGAAATATTTAATTCTTGAAATTTACATGAAAAAATTAATTTTTTAAAGGTTTTTATTTTCAGTTTAATCAAAATGATGATCTATAACTTTTAATTTAGAATTTAAAGTAATTAAATTGATTTTAAATTAATAATTCATTTAATTAACGTGAAAAATTAGCCTTTTGGGCACTGTCTTAGATTTCAACGAAACTAGTTTCATCGGATCCATAATAGTGAATTGTTATACGATTTCAAGTTTCATAGCGATTAGACTTATTGTTTAATCGTGCGAGCTCAAACGCGTAGAAATCAGTTAAAGGAATTTAAATAAATAAAATCAATTTTAAAAGCTAACATTCGTATACAATAGAATTAAGCTTTGAAACTAGTTCCATTGAGTTTAAAATTATTGAAAATCTATATTTCAATACATAGGATTACCTACTTTCCTTTCTGGAACGAAACAAGATTTTTGGATTTTTGTTGTCACTTTGATCCATTCATCTGCTCCATCCATTCTTATACATTTCTGTCTATATAAATAGATATTTCCTGAAACCCTGGCGGCTTCTATTCTGATTTCTATTTGAAGAAATTTCTATCTCCTCTTCCTTCCCAATGGCAGATAGCCCAAACCCTAATTCCAATTCCAAATCAAATCTGAAAATTTAATTAGTCCAAACTATATCAGGTTTATATGTCGTTGGTAAGCTCTCGATGAATGTAATCTACATCTGTAATTTTTTTCGATCGGAGGTTCAATTTGGCTAGAAATCAGTGAAATAATTTTTGCCATCCATTCTAGGGTTTCGCGATCAACAACGGATCGTCGACCAATCGACGATCGGGAAGCGCTGGAGCATAGAGGGCGATGAAGCGGGTGCAACCATGGCCTTCGTTCGGGTCAGAGAGGCACAAGACTACCAAGAATGGTACGTTAAGTTGGCGGCAGCGCTGTGCGCCTGGTGGCGTCATGGGTGGCCGCGGCGTGGCCTGGGGAGTTCAACGACGAGGCTCGATCTGGACGTAGTGATGCATAGCGGCAGCATCTGGAGCAAGTTTGTGGTGGCTATGTGCTTGTAGGGTACAGGTTAATCACATATAAGGTTCGCAAGGTGAGGAGAATTATGTATTTGCCCTTCTATTTTATTTAATTTTTAAATTTCGAACGTTCTAACTATCATAACTTTTCTATACGAGCTCGGATTCGCCGAAATTTTGGACAACATGGAACTGGTTTGGTTGAATTCTAAGACTGTTCAAATTTGGGCGTTCTTTTTAAATTCGACTAAAAATCAAAGGAAACCACTCAAGAAATACTAAAATATTTGGATGTTCGTTAAATTTAAATTAAAATCTTAAAGTGATTTAAATTTGTTGATTGTTATTCGGTGGTTTAAAATTGACATTTATATTGAATTGCATCGATAGTGTAATTTAACTTGACAGTTAAATTAAAATTGAATTTGTCATTTAAATTGAAATTGGAATTTAAATTGCTAGGTAAACACCCGGGAATTTATAACTAGTAATCTATTATGATATGTGACTGCTTTGGATGTTGATTGTGATGAATGCCTAATGATTGATATGTTAGATGTTTGGATGTTTGTTCATGTTAATCTATTCCTGTTATTCACCCTAGATGTTTTATGCTGATTTATTCCTGTTACTTACCCTAGATGTTACAGGAATCAAATAAATCTTAAATTAAATAAATTAAGAAATATGTTGAAATGATATATACCTATGACCCTTAATATGGATTGAAATGATATATATCCATCCCTGAAATTAAAATTAAAATTAAAATTAAAATTAACTGATCACTTGGCCATAGGATAGAAAATTATATATGGACACCGTTGGTCGATTTTAAAGTATTTTCTAAAATTGTAAAGTATGTTTTTATTTAATGGATTTGATTTTAAAATTTAATTTAAAGATTTTATTCAAATTTATATTTTTGTTAATATAAGTTTTAAAAATATAAATTTTAAGATTTTAACTTACAATTTATTTAGTTTTAAAATATAAAATTAAATAATATAATAAAAACACTTTAAAAAATTAATTTAACAAAAATTCAATATAGTTATAAAAAGTTTATTTAAAAATTTAATTTAAGATAATAAATATAGACCTTTATAATAACTTTAATAGATAAAAGATTTTTGTAAAAGATTTTAGAATTTTTTAAAAGGTTTTGTAAGGAATTTTATAAAAGTTTTGTTAGAGATTTTATAATGGATTTTATAAAAGGATTTTTAATAAAGGATTTTATAATGGTTTTATAAAGGAGTTATGAAGGTTTTAAAGGATTTTATAAAGGGTTTTATAATAGAACTTCTATAAAGGAATTTGGAAGCCTTTTAAAGGAATTTACGTAGAAGTTTATGAAAAGAGAAGAGTTGTAAACTATTTTGGAATTTATAAATAGCTTTATAAATGGTTCCAAAGCATATAAATAGTTTAAGAGAGATTTATAAATTATTTTCGAAACTGATTGAAAGAAAATCTGCCTCGGTATTTATGAATATATTTATACTTTCGGAATAAGTATATTGATATCTTTGTAAAGACCTAGAATTTGACCATTTTAAAAAATATATTTAAAGTGATTTTAAATATAAATTAGGCAAGATAGATGATACAAACAATATTAGATAGAATTTGGAACGAGAAATGCACAAAAATAGTAACATTTGCTTATATCGACAAAAGTGACAAAATGTTGATTTTAGAAAAGTAAGTTTCAATGGTAAAATAAATTATTTTAATTAATTTATAAGTTTTATATTTTTAAATAACATTATACAAATTTATTTTTAAATTTGGTTTGCATATAAAAATAGTTTAACTAAAACGACAAAATATGACCATAAAACATTTTGTCGAAAATCAACGTTTTGTCGATATAAAATTATCGCAACATCGTCGCACCTTTATTTTCTTGTATAAAAACATATATTCAAATAGTATAAGTATTAATTAAGTCACTAATCTAGTTTACTTTTACTAAACATACTTAGAAACTTCTAGAAAACAATTAACAAAAAGTAAGCATAAAAAGGTAAAATGGTTTAATTTTATAAAATAAAGTAAGAAAATTCTTTGATTTGATGTGTAATTAAGTAAGATTTGATTTGAATAATAAAAAATTTAAATTTAACGTTATATTTACTTAAACATCTATTCACCATTAATGAATGTCACATCCATGCTTACTTTAAACATAATTATTACATAAACTTCACTTCACATTTATACACATCCTTTTCATATCAGATCTATATTTAATATATGTCTAGTCATGCATTGGAAAGAGTGTTTTAATGTACTTAAAGGAGACAAAATTTGATTTGATATGGAGGGTATTATGGTCTTCTTAGTTAAGGGTAATAAGGTAATTTGTGTAGTAAACTTCAACTATTAATAGACCACCATTGTAACAACCTCGATTTTGGAGATTACCTGTTAATATTAAATTATAAATACCATTATAATTTAATATCAACAGGTAATCTCCAAAATCGGGTTTGTTACAAACTGCGACTCAATATTTGACAGCAGTTTTGAACAAGTTAACAGTGACAAAAATGACTTGAAATTCTGCAGAAATATAGATTAACATTCCTACTTCAATTTTAAAAAAGAATGATTCAAATCCGATTTGAAACGAAAAATCTACGACGTTTCAAAGTTGGACTAAAACCAAGATTAAATCGATGAACTACAACACGCTGCAGGTTCAAGTTCGACTGTAGTTTCAAAATAGCAAAATAACCCAGATTCTTTTTTTTTAAATTGAATTTGAGTGATTCTTTTTGCAGATCGAAGTAGGAGTGTTGAATTACATTCCTGCAAATTTGTGAATCGACATATATACAAGCCCATAGATGGCTATAGGATCTATCAGAACAAAATATAACAATCAAATGTGAAACACATCACAGAATAGCAAATAATTACATATATACACATATACAGATACATCACAGAGTATAAAAAATGATACATCACATATGTGGTATGACGACCACAAAAAATGGCATTGTCGACATATCCAATAGATATTTAAGACAAGGCTATAGATGGTCGCTCCTATCCAGCCCTATTCTCTGCATTAGCAGGCAGTATTACCCAATAATACTCTTTGTTAATGTGGGTCTCGGGGTGGGGTGTCACAACTATCCTTCCACTTTCTTTTACACAATTCTACATTTTGTTCTTCATTTCTCAAGCTTTCTAAAGGCTTCTCTAATTGTGATGAACCAGAATTTTGGACAATTTAAATTGGGATATTTAATTGATTTTAATATTTAAAGGTTAGTTTGTAACTTAAATTTCAAATATCACCATTATTTGGAAATTTAATTATTGGATTTAATTACTGGGAATTGGGTAAAATGTTGAATCTGGAATTTTAAGCCTGTTAAAAATAATTTAAGGGTTTGTAAAATTTATATCGATAGTACCAAAGATAGTAAAAGTGTTGAAATTGAATTTGGGAATGTTTTGTTAAGTTTTGAAAATATATCGTTTAAATTGACGTTTAAAAATAGCCTTCCAATGCACAGTCTCGAAATTCGATGAAACCAGTTCCATCGGACCCGTAATATTATATTATTATCGGGTTTCGATTTTCATAGCATTTAGAGTTGTTATGTGAGCGTACGACATATAAACGCGCTGAATCTATATCGGAAATTTAATATAATGACTGAGTCCAAAAAGCTATCTTTTCCATACAATCAAATTAGGGCTCGAAACCTTTTCCATTGCGTTCGGAATAGGGATATAACATTATAAACGCTTAGCGGCACGCCTCGATATGATGTCAAGATTTTAAGCTACGTTAATCAAGACGATTTTAATTTAAAATAAATATGTAATTATATACATTGATTGACCTATATCCTCATATCCGCTGCCTTCTTTCATTTCGAATCACTGTAGCTGATCGATTTGAGCACGTGAATGTCTTCTCTTGTCTCCCCAATTTTCTCTTTTTCACGCAAGGCATCTTCTTCTTTAAAACATCAGCCGAGCACCTTTTCTCTAAATCCAAAAATCAAAACAGAAAAGAAAAAAATCAATGGCTGAAGCCTCTTCTTTAGTTAAAAAAAATTCGATTCAAACGAATCTCGAATTCAATTCGAGCATGAAGTTCTTTCCTTACGCAATTCAGATGGGGAGAAGCTTGGGCGCACGTTCGCAAAGAGGGGATCCCAAATCTCGAATCGTGATCCAGGCCATGATTTGGTGGAAGTTCGTGAGTGCGTGGGAAAGGGGGAAACCTTGGTTGCCGTGTAGGGTTGAATCTTGATGGTGTTAAGGTTGCGAGCTGCTTGTATATGGAAGTAGGCGATTGGACCGCGACTTGGTAGGAGGAGACGAGCTCGAATATAGCTCTGGCTGTGGCTAGATTTAGGGGCGAGGTGAGTCGCAGGCGACTTCGCGACGATGAACTGAGGTTTCGCAATCGAGTGTTGGAATTTTTTTTTGGGCTGGAGCTGGCCGTGGACTCGCAATGATGGATCTGGCGTCGTGTTCGGTGGAGGCTCGAATTCGTGTTTGGCTGAGGTTAATTTCTATAAGGTATTTATTTTAAATTATTTCATTGAATTATATATACATATTACTGAGTAAACTATATATAACAGTAAGATTAACTTTGCGTTTTATTTTACAAATATATATATATATATAGTAAGTTGTCACTGTTTGCTACTTGAAAAAAAATATACACCGACATAGTTAATTTAAAAATAAACAGGGAAATATTTATATGTTATTTTAAATTTGCTAGTATTTTAAAGAAAGAAATGAATGATGTATTATGGAAACCAATCTATTTAATTAACCTATTTAAATATTTTTATTATTAAAAATCTATTTATTTTAAGGAAACTTGTTTAAAATCAATTTATTTGTTATAAAACCAAATGTTTAGTTTAAATTAAATTATTGGTTAATTTAATTTATTGAATGATAAATTACTCAGAGATTATTTCAGATGTTAATAAATTATGTAATGTGTACAAGGTCTAATACTGTGAAGAGAACAAGTCAGAATTGGATTGGATTGCAAATAATACAAAGGTGAGTTAATCTCACTCATCTAGGTTTAATTTAAATATAAATAGTTGAATTTAAATAATTGGTTGAATGATTGAATTAATTTGATGTGCTATATTATATATAGCATATATTGGAGCTATTTATTTCCCACATTATATAGCGGATGAGACCCTATGCGCCGCATAATAGCGGATGATGTTATATAAACCCATATACCACGATATTCCACCTCGAAGTGGAATTGGTATTTTATATTGTGCTAACTTCTATGGATGCAGGGAAACAGGTAGGAGGAATCCAACTGGATTCCTCAAAATTATTTAGATTGTTCTAATAATTCTGTGTTATGATTATTTGATATGCTGTGATGAATTATATTGATAATTGGAATATTGGATACCATGGTTTGATTTAATATATTTCGGTACACTGAGTCATCAAAATATTTAGAATTGGATTTTTGAAAGAAATATAAGAGTAAATTTTAAAGTGAAATAATTACATAATAAAAATAAGAATGAATTGGAAAGGAATAAAAGTGATTTTTAAATCCTGATAAATTCCGTGTATGAAAAAGGGATTTTGAGTAAACAGAGAAATAATGAATTTTAAACTTAAGCGATGTTATATCAAGAAATAAAGAATTTGTTTTAAAATTCAAGGTTTGAATTTATTTGCAAGGATAAAGAGGAAATTTGGAAAATATGAAATTGGTATTTTCAGTTAAAAAGATTTTAAATCATAATTAAGGAATAAAGTCTGAAATTAATGGATTTTGAAATAAATTGAGTAAGTAAAGAAATTTATTTCAAAATGGAGTAAATTAGGAATCAATTTGGAAATTGATCTAAGTGTTTGGAATCAGAATTTTAAAGGAAAGTTGAGTCTATGAAACTTATAAACTGGGTTTATAAAAGTAAAGCAATATATCAGTGGATATTTGGAAGAATAAATTCACGGTGGGAGTTTATTAAAGCAATGGGTAAATTTGTTTAAAAAGAAATAGTGATTTATTTTTAAAAGATGTGAAAGAGAAGCGTATTTCCCTAAATAGCCAAGTACGTTTTCAAAGCACATTTTTAAGTATAAGTAAAAGGTTTTAAGTTGTTTAAAAGTATGTTTAAGAAAACTTATTATTTCTAAATGTTTACATTCTAAAGTAAGTATTTTTTTAATCTATTATAGCAGTAATTATTTAAAGGTGGCTTGGTATTATGTTTTTAAAGTTAGAAATTCAGTTTTATATTGTACAAAGTAGTTTTATTTTAAATATTCTTAAAGTATATATTTTGAATAAATGTTAAAGTAATTTTTAATTTAAATGTTTTAAAGGATATTTTATAATAAAGTGTTTTAAATTATTTTAAAAATCTAAAGTTTTTGTGCTTGGTGTTTTCAGTGGAATTAAATATTTGGAAATTTATTTCATGAGAAAAGTGTGGTTTGAAAACTGTTTTCAAAAGGGTTGAAAATGGAAATATATCTTGCGAAGATATTTTGAGGTTATTAAATAATTCAGGAGAAATTATTTATGTTTGATGGATGTTTGTGAATGTTAATTAATAGTTAAACAACCGACTATCAATATTGGACAATGCGCTAATCGTTTCGAAGAGATCGGGATCGAGATTTATTTCTTGAAAACCACTTCGATCCAGTTTAACGTTTTTGTGTGGAAAACAAGAGTTTGGACTCGAAGGTGGAGCAGTGAAGTGCAAGGGCTAGTCGCTACTAATCCTGAGGTGATTCCAAAATGGATGTAGTAGGATTAGTGCCTTCGGTTCCGTTCGAACCCGGAACAGACTTGTATTGATGAATGCTTTTAGAACATCGTCAGGTGGACGGTGAGCATTCTAAGTGATATGTTCTAAAAAGGTAATGCTTAGCCTCGAGCCTCATCAACCGGGAATGACTGAAAATCAGGGGTTATGCCGCAAGGCTAAGTGGTAGCACCCATTAGGGTGAGGTCATCCCTGTCTAGATGTCCCTTTTTATTTCGGCTTAGTGGTGCGGTTGCTGATCCCAACCGTGGGGTGATCTTACTCAAGATTATCCAGTAAAGGGTAGTCCCGGTCTTATGTTGCAGGGGATTGGGAGTAATCCTCGGTACGGTGATCTAGGCCACGTACTGTGACAGGTGGTACCCCAGTACCTAGTCATTAGTTGGAAATCCATTCTCCCTACACGCCTGTATGGTTTTGATTGTGCCCAACTATTGCTGAAATGTGAGATGCAAGCATTTCAGCTAGATTCTATTTTACTTTCTATAGACACTATTATAATATCATAGGATTTTGATAAAAAGTGTTTTGGCTATCGTAAGATAAAAACCCGACATGTTTATGGTCTTACGAGATACTTTTGATTTCAAAGGATTTTGAAACTTTAATAATCAATTTGAGTGTGGTTATCTCACGCTGGTATTCCAGACTAACTCGGGTGTTATTTCACTATAATACTCGGGTCAGACCGAGTATTATAGAATACAGGAAAGGATGCGGTGGAGCTCAGAAGACAAGCTGGATGGCGATATGTACTTCCGTACTTGTTTTAAATATTCTGCTGTGTTGATTAGCTGTGTATTCAGATTGTGAGGACAGGTT
The DNA here is from genome assembly GCA_030765085.1 of Allium cepa. Classification (NCBI taxonomy): domain Eukaryota; kingdom Viridiplantae; phylum Streptophyta; class Magnoliopsida; order Asparagales; family Amaryllidaceae; genus Allium; species Allium cepa. The sequence continues at coordinate 78,424,890 of CM060939.1, read as the reverse complement.
ATGATTACTGTCCAGTTGTGTGTTATGTATACTCCGATGATGTAATGTATAAACAGATTTGTTTTTGTGTATAGATCATTTATTATTTGTTATATTTTATTCCACTGCGATGGTTAGATTCTGATGTTGTTTTCTATTTTCTTCTTCTACCTCTTCTTCTTTAACCCTAATGGTTTGTATTTCCGTTCACCTTGAGTTGATATGTTGGAAAATAGTGTTGACTTAAGGGGTAAGGATTTGCGGGTCATAACATTTGGTGTCAGAGCATAGATTGGTGATAACCTTGGCTCTGGTGGGGATTACTCGTTTGAGGTAGAGTCAGTAGTACTCCAGAATGAGTTTGAGCGTATTAATAGTTATGAGCGCATATTTGTTATTGGATATAAAAATGATTTTATATTGTGTCGATTGATTTATTGTGTGGCATATGAACCTTCATCGGCACAGTCTGGACAACTGTATCGAAAGGGTTTCTAAACACTTGAATAGAACAATTTGACACAATATTGTTTTCGAAAGCGGGTAAATGAAATAATTTTACCCAAAAATATATTTTGATATAAAAGAAATATTTTCTTAAATTGTTATATAACTTGGATGTTTGGATGATAATATTTTAAACAAATAAGATTATAAAAATTGGAATGACTTCTATAATCAAATGGAAATTTGTATAAGCATAAATCATACAAATGAATTATAGTTAAAATTTGATTTAAATCAAATCTGTAAATTTAAAATCCTGGAGATTTTGGAAGTGTTTTTCGAAGTATTTTGAAGATAAATAATAGCATTATTATTTGGAGGTATTTCTGAAAGGAAATTGTTTCAAATAAATTTTGGGAAGGGATATAGCATTGAGCTCACTTCAGTCGCTGGAAAATAACTTCAGCGATGATTGCAGCATCATCGATGTTCATTTTCGAGTTTTTAAGTGACGGATTGCTGCCAAATCGATTTGTTCAGAAGAACTAGTTTTGTTTTTGAAATTTCCAAGGAAATTTGTTGGGGATAAAAACAGGATTTGTTTAAAATTTGAGAAGTGTGATTTTGAGATATTGGTGATTTCAAAATGATTTGAAACAAAAGCCAGGTGTTCAAAAAAAATGTTGAAATCCTAATTTAGACAATTTAGAGATCATCATGAGATGAGTTATAAACTTATAAATGGTAAATGATTTTGATGAGGAATATGGGGATTGGATTTTGGAATTAAATTTTAAAGGTGAAAGTTAAAAAATAAGGATTTAACTTGGATTAAGATTCAATGTTGAAATTTAATTGATGATTGGAAGAAATAAATTAGTAAATCTTGAATGTGATTGGAATGGGAAAATAAAAATTAAATTTGGATTGAGAATTTAAATTAACTAGAATTAAATTAACTTAAGAAAAGTTAATAATAATGAATTGGATTTGAATTAAGTTGAAATTGAATTGTAATGAAATAAATTGAGATGTAGATGATATTACGTGAAAGTAAGTTCTTACTTAATTTAAATTCAAGTGGATTGAGTGGATTAAAGAGAATGGTACGATGCTAGATATAATTGAAAGTTAAATAAAATTGAATTTAAATAAATTCAGTTGAGTCGTAGATAATATTGAATGGACTAAAATTCTTACTTAAATAAATAAGCGTAAACTAAGTAAGTATTGAATTGGGATAAATAAGCTTTGGAAGCTTATAAAAGAATTAAAAAGCATTGAAATAAAAATATAATCCCCAGTTAAAAGTAAAATTTGAATGTGATTGACTGTAAATGGATGGAGAAGTATGAATACTAATAAATGAGTAGCTTATAAAAATGAAAAAAGGGAATAAATAAGCCGAAATAAAAGTGTTGGAATTTTGGAAAATGAAAGAAAATCCAAACTGGAATTATGAAAAAAAATTGAACTCAGGAAAATTTAATGAAGTGATTTTTGTAATAAAATCGAATATTGATTTAAAAGTTGGAAGTAAGCTTATTAGCTAAATAAATCATTTGATAGAGTATGTCAATAAAATTTAACTCGGTTAAATAAAATGGATTGTAAGTTAATAATGAAGTTTGGAAATAAACTCGAATTATAAATAGAATTCGACTTGGATTGATAATGAATTAAAATAAGTGGAGATGTTGTAAAAATAAAATGGAATTGGATTATAATAGAAATGATTTGAGTTACAAATAAAATCCAATTCGAGTATAAATGAGTTAAGTATGTGCTTGGATATTATTTTGATAAATTGAGAAGGTGAATTAAAATGAAATGGATGGGCTAACTGAATTAAATGGAATTTGATTAGACGAGAATCAAATAGAAGTGAACTTAAGTTGAAGTTGGAATAAAATAAAGTAAATTAACTTAAGTTTCAAATTAATAGAAGCTTAGCTTCGAGGAAGGCTAAAAGTTCAGTAAATAAAAGTTTGGGTTAAATTAATTTGGGAAATGGTTATTAATATTAGCATGGAATGTTGTCAAGCATAATGGAATGGGTTTAAATGAAACCAATGCGGAAATGAATGAAACGCAAGTGAATGGTTTGTAAATAAGTTAGAATGAAATAAAATTTAATATAAATTGTATTGGAATCAATTTAAAATGATTATAAGCTTAAGTAATTGTTTATTCACACATATATCGGTGAATTTGCATAGAAATAATTGTCGTTTAAAGAAAATGAGATTAAATAAAATTCTATGAATTAATAGAAGTAAATAAAATTGACTTTTGAATCAATTGAAATTAATATAAGTTCGTTTGGTTTAAAAATGAATCGTATGCAAGCAAGTGAGTTGTAAATCACTTAAATTGAATAGTATGGGTTGAGAGTTGACTGAAAGCAATTGAAATAAGTGTCGAAACCTTACATATGTGCTTATGAAAGTATATAACATGCATTGTTATAGAATCCATGTTTTATCTATTTAAATATAAGTGAAATGCTATAAACTTCTTATATATAGTGCTTATATGTTTAAATTGAGTAAGTACATGTACCTGAAGGCTGTTTGGCAGGATTTTGGTCGCGCTAATTGCTAAATAATAAGCCGCTTGCTTAAAATGCTAAATAGAGGTACGCCTACGCAATAAAAGTTAGGAAATATGAACTATTATTTGTTTTTTTTTTGTTTTTCCGACCAGGTGGGTCAATGTATATATTGTAGGATCTAGATTAACCCTAGAGGGGGTGAATAGGGTTATAGCAAATTTTCTCGATTTAAACGTAAAAACAAACTGCAGAAATAAATATGCTGAAAAGTAAATCACACACAAAATTTACCCAGCTTCGGCAACCCCTGCCTACTGCTGCATTCCCAGATTTCTATTAGAATTAAACAGTATCCCGCTTACAAACACTCTACTAGACTCGCAAACCTTTGCTCCCGCTCACAAACATTCTACTAGACTCGCACACCCTGCTCCGCCTATAGAGTTTCGTTTACTCGCAAACTCTGCTCCCTCCTATAGAGTTTTGCAAACTCGCACACCGTGCTCACTGAACTAATTCTAACTAGACAATCTGACACTACCTACAAACTAGGTGGTGATTTACAAATTCTTTCACTTGAAAAGAGAAAAAAACAGACTTCAAAAATAAAAGCAGGAGCAAAAATTAAAATACAAACTTGAATGCATAATTTTTGCTCAAATAAAATAAAAACCCCCTTTAATAAAACCCTAAATAAAAGTAAACTAAAGCCCTTTTATAAGAGTAAAGGCCGGCCCTTTTAATTTCTTCCACCCGATCCACTTCTCTTGCTTTGAGAAAATGATGGCGGTCGTTCCTCTTGAAATTAGGGCATCGTTCCCCTTTTCCTTTGCTACTATAAAATTGCGGCTTTGTTTCTTCGATCCAAATTGGGGCTTTTCTGGAGCACGCTTATGTTGATTATCTGGTTTGCTTTGCTCCTCTGTTGATCGAGTTCGTTGTTGCTTGGCTCGCTCGTTCTCTGACGATCAAGTTTGTTGTTGATTCGGTATGTAATTTCTCTATTTGTGCTATTGTGATTTTCGTATGAAAACTCGATGCCGATGATGACTTTTGGGTCTAGTATTTATATGAATTCGTGACTTCATCACCTTCCTCATTTTTTACAACTTGATACACATGGCTTTCCTGATATAATTTCAACTTGTTGCTCACGGCTTTGATTTTCACGCGTTCGATTCTTCTTGAATAAAAAGGCAGAAACTTTCCCTTTTTAATTTGCGTTGACCGTGGCTTCTCTGTTGCACTCGAGTGGTTTCAAACATGAACTTGTTGTTTTCTTTTGATGTAGCTGTTAGTCTGCATTTTTCGATTTCGAACTTGGACTTGTAGTTGTACACTGCATAGTGCATGTCACTGTTGTATTACAGTACACTGCATAGTGCTCTTCATTGTGATGATTTTGTTGCTCTGACTTGTATCACCCATTCAGTCTTCATTTTTTGCTGTATGCATCACTAGATTGTGTAACTTGTGGTTTCATGCTTGTGACATGTGCATTTGGACTTGTAGTCTTGGCCCTGTTGGTTTAGTTGCATTATTGTTGAATTCACTTGGCATTCACTTGAGTCTGTTTCTTTGCTTATTTGTAGTTTGCATCACTGGTGCAAATTATTTGCTATGACACTTGTTCACTGGTGTACTTGAGCTTCTAACCTTTCTGGTCTCTGTTATTTGTTCATTGGTCATTGTACTGATTCTTGGTGGCTTGAGCATTTGGTCTGTGTTGCATTGTTCCATGTACACTGTATTGTATCTTCCTTAGTTTTGTTTCTGCACCATGTTGCATGCAGTGTTGCATTGACATGTGTCTTGCCTTTGACATCCATTTTCTTCACTGTTTACATTGCCTTTGTAAACTTGTTGCTTGAGTCGCTTGCATTTGTTTGAGATTCTGGTGGTCATGTTGCTTTTGTTGCTGTGCACATTGTTGCATTGTTGATGTTCTTTGTAGTTTGGTCTGGTCTGGTCTGCATACATGATTGTTGCAGTCCATTTTGCTGTTGGTCTTGCATTTGTGATCTGATGCAGTTTCATTTCTTCTGTGACACTTGTGATATTCATGTAGATTGCTTCATGACTTCGACTGTTTGCATACACTTCATGCAGTCTTCAGTTTGTACTTCTGGTCTTTGCATACATGTGAACTTGTGTATCTTGTCTCCATTTATTCATGTACATTACTGTGTGTATGCTTGATCACTGAGCACTTGAGTTGTTTGTATGTTTGTATTTGCACTTGCTTTTGGGTTGCTGCACATGTGGTTTTGCATTTGATTGATATGGAGACCTGTAGTCTTCATTTGCAGCCTTGACTTTGGTTGATGTTGTCTTGTGTTGAACCTAGTTTCAAAACTCGGGTTTGACCTTGTGCTCGTGTCATGATTTTGAATATATTGCACGTGAGTTGAACCCGGCTTTTCATTTGGGTTTGACCTGTGCTCACCTGTCCCTGTAGCATTATCAAGTGTATATCGATGTGCACGGCCTTGTGGCATGTACAGTGATACACTGTGCATGTCACACTGTTCGTGTGTGATGAATTCAAATGTAAATTATGACGAACAACCCAAATAACTGAGGCAAACCATATTTTCAAAAATCATATTTTATTTTATATTGCAAAAACATTTCTTTTTCAATTTTACTGTGTTAGTGAATATTTTTGCAGATTGCTCAGATGCTGGATTCGAACTGGAATGCAGTTGAAGACAAAATACGAGTGTGAGTGATATGTAGTGAGGTTATTAATGTAAATATGAAATCGTGATGTATTCAAAAATGTATATGTATAGTGAGAGCTTGAATTTGTACTATTCAAGATTGTAATAAATATTTGTTTAAATAAAATTTCTGTTTGAATTCAAATTCTGTGTAACTTGTTCTGTTTGAATTCAAATTCTGTGTAATTTATTTTATTCAACAAATATTTATTTAATCTATGAAAAACAAAATAGTACATTACCAAATACATTTAAATGAATATATATGTTTATTATCATCAAACAAAAACATATAAGCGCATACTCATACATATATATTTATTTTTCTTGTCAAATAGCAAAAGCTCCTCCGTACAAAGGAGACTCTGCCCAAAAAAATTGAAAATTTTGGGTGTTTGAAATTTTTTGAAAAAATTTTCATTAGCAACGAAACGATTTCGTATTGGAATTGAAATAAGGGATTTTGAAAATGGAGGTTGTAACTAATTATTTAGTTGGGACTTAAGGATTAGAAAATTGAATATGGGATTTTCACCAAATGGGTTTTAGTAAGTTAGTGGGTTTGGGACGTTCTTCTGCCTTAGTAATTTCGGGGACGAAATTCTTTTAAGGGGGGAGGAATGTGACGACCTGGAATTTTGGACAATTTAAATTGGGATATTTAATTGATTTTAATATTTAAAGGTTAGTTTGTAACTTAAATTCAAATATCACCACTATTTGGAAATTTAATTATTGGATTTAATTACTGGAAATTGGGTAAAATGTTGAATCTGGAATTTTAAGCCTTTTAAAAATAATTTAAGGGTTTGTAAAATTTATATCGATAGTACTAAAGATAGTAAAAGTGTTGAAATTGAATTTGGGAATGTTTTGTTAAGTTTGGAAAATATATCGTTTAAATTGACGTTTAAAAATAGCCTTCCGAGGCACAGTCTCGGAATTCGATGAAACAAGTTCCATTGGATCCGTAATATTATATTATATCGGATTTCAATTTTCGTAGCATTTAGAGTTGTTGTGTGAGCGCACGACATATAAACGCGCTGAATCTAAATCGAAAATTTAATATAATGACTGAGTCCAAAAGGCTATCTTCTCCATACGATCGAATTAGGGCTCGAAACCTTTTCCATTGCGTTCGTAATAGGGGTATAACATTATAAACGCCTAGCGGCACTCCTTGATATGATGTCGAGATTTTAAGCCACGTTAATCAAGACGATTTTAATTTAAGATAAATATATAATTATATACATTGATTGACCGATATCCTCATACCAGCTGCCTTCTTTCATTTCGAATCACTGTAGCTGATCGATTAGAGCACGTGAACGTCTTCTCTTATCTCCCCAATTTTCTCTTTTTCACGCAAGGCATCTTCTTCTTTAAAACATTGGCCGAGCACCTTTTCTCTAAATCCAAAAATCAAAACAGAAAAGAAAAAAATCAATGGCCGAAGCCTCTTCTTCAATTAAAAAAATATATCTCGATTCAAACGAATCTCGAATTCAATTCAAGCATGAAGTTCTTTCCTCACGCAATTCAGATGGGGAGAATCTTGGGCGCACGTTCGCAAAGAGGGGATCCCAAATCTCGAATCGTGATCCAGGCCAAGATTTGGTCGAAGTTCGTGAGTGCGTAGGAAAGGGGGAAACCCTGGCTGCCGTGTAGAGTTGAATCTTGATGGTGTCAGGGTTGCGAGCTTCTTGTATAGGAAGTAGGAGATTCGACCGCCACTTGGTAGGAGGAGACGAGCTCGAATATAGCTCTGGCTGTGGCTAGATTTGGGGGCGAGGTGAGTCGCAGGCGACTTCGAGATGATGAACTGGGGTTTCGCAATCGAGTGTCGGAATTTTTTTTGGGGCCGGAGCTGGCAGTGGACTCACAATGATGGATCTGGCATCTTGTTCGGTGGAGGCTCAAATTCGTGTTTGACTGAGGTTAATTTCTGTAAGGTATTTATTTTAAATTATTTCATTGAATTATATATACATATTACTGAGTAAACTATATATAACAGTAAGATTAACTTTGAATTTTTATTTTACAAATATATATATAGTAAGTTGTCACTGTTTATCACTTGAAAAAAAATATACACCTACATAGTTAATTTAAACATAAGAAAGGAAATATTTATATGTTATTTTAAATTTGCTATTATTTTAAAGAAAGAAATGAATGATGTATTATGGAAACTAATCTGTTTAATTGATCTATTTAAACATTTTTATAATTAAAAATCTATTTATTTTAAGGAAACTTGTTTAAAATCAATATATTTGTTATAAAACCAAATGATTAGTTTAAATTAAATTATTGGTCAATTTAATTTATTGAATGATAAATTACTCAGAGATTATTTCAGATGTTAATAAATTATGTAATGTGTACAAGGTCTAATACTGTGAAGAGAACAAGTCAGAATTGGATTGGATTGCAAATAAAATAAAGGTGAGTTAATCTCACTCATCTGGGTTTAATTTAAATTTAAATGGTTGAATTTAAATAATTGGTTGAATGATTGAAATAATTTGATGTGCTATATTATATATACTATATATTGGAGTGATTTATTTCCTGCATTATAAAACGGATGAGACCCTATGCGCCACATAATAGCGGATGATATTATATAAACCCATATAATGCGATATTCCACCTCGAAGTGGAATTGGTATTTTGTATTGTGCTAACATCTGTGGATGCAGGAAAACATGTTGGAGGGATCCAACTGGATTCCTCAAAATTATTTAGATTGCTCTAATAATTCCGTGCTATGATTATTTGATATGCTGTGATGAATTATATTGATAATTGGAATATTGGATACCATGGTTTGATTTAATATATTTTGGTACACAGAGTCATCAAAATATTTAGAATGGATTTTTGAAAGAAATATAAGAGTAAATTTTGAAGTGAAATAAATATAGAATAAAAATAAGAATGAATTAGAAAGGAATAAAAGAGATTTTTAAATCCTGATAAATTCCGGGTATGAAAAAGGGATTTTGAGTAAACAGAGAAATAATGAATTTTAAACTTAAGTGATGTTATATCAAGAAATAAAGAATTTATTTTAAAATTCAAGGTTTGAATTTATTTGCAAGGATAAAGAAGAAATTTGAAAAATATGAAATTGGTATTTTCAGTTAAAAAGATTTTAAATCATAATTAAGGAATAAAGTCTGAAATTAATGGATTTTGAAATAAATTAAGTAAAGAAATTTATTTCAAAATGGAGTAAATTGGGAATCAATTTGGAAATTGATCTAAGTGTTTGCAGTCGGAATTTTAAAGGGAAGTTGAGTCTATGAAACTTATAAACTGGGTTTATAAAAGTAAAGCAATATATCAATGGATATTTGGAAGAATAAATTCATGGTGGGAATTTATTAAAACAATGGGTAAATTTGTTTAAAAATAAATGGTGATTTATTTTTAAAAGATGTGAAAGAGAAGCGTATTTCCCTGGATAGCCAAATACGTTTTCAAAGAAAAATTTTAAGTTTAAGTAAAAAGTTTTAAGTTGTATAAAAGTATGTTTTAGAAAACTTATTATTTCTAAATGTTTAAATTCTAAAGTAAGTATTTTCTTCTAATCTATTATAGCAGTAATTATTTAAAGGTGGCTTGGTATTATGTTTTAAAAGTTAGAAATTCAGTTTTATATTGTACAAAGTAGTTTTATTTCAAATATTCTTAAAGTACATATTTTGAATAAGTGTTAAAGTAATTTTTAGTTTAAATGTTTTAAAGGATATTTTATAATAAAGTGCTTTAAATTATTTTAAAAATCTAAAGTTTTTGTGCTTGGTGTTTTTAGTGGAAATAAATATTTGAAAATTTATTTCATGAGAAAAGTGTGGTTTGAAAACTGTTTTCCAAAGGGTTGAAAATGGAAATATACCTTACGAAGATATTTTGAGGTCAATAAATAATTCAGGAGAAATTATTTATGTTTGATGGATGTTTATGAATGTTAATTGATAGTTAAATAACCGACTGTCAATATTGGACAATGCGCTGGTCATTTCGAAGAGACCGGAATCGGGATTTATTTCCTGAAAACCACTTCTGTCCGGTTTGAACGTTTTTATGTGGAAAACAAGAGTTTGGATTCGAAGGTGAAGCAGTGAAGTGCAAGGGCTAGTCGCTACTAATCCTGAGGTGATTCCAAAATGGATGTAGTAGGAGTAGTGCCTTCGGTTTCGTTCGAACCCGGAATGGACTTGTATAGATGAATGCTTTTAGAACATCGTCAGGTAGATGGTGAGCATTCTAAGTGATATGTTCTAAAAAGGTAACGCTTAGCCTCGAGCCTCATCAACCGGGAATGACTGAAAATCAGGGGTTATGCAGCAAGGCTAAGTGGGTAGCGCCCATTAGGGTGAGGTCATCCCTGTCCAGATGTCCCTTTTTATTTTGGCTTAGTGGTGCGGTTGCTGATCCCAACTGTGGGGTGATCTTACTCGGATTATCCAGTAAGGGATAGTCCCGGTCTTGTGTTGTAGGGGATTAGGAGTCATCCTTGGTACGGTGATCTAGACCACGTACTATGACAGGTGATACCCCAGTGCCTAGTCATTAGTTGGAAATCCATTCTCCCTACACGCCTGTACGGTTTTGATTGTGCCCAACTATTGCTGAAACGTGAGATGCAAGCATTTCAGCTAGATTCTATTTTACTTTCTATAGACACTATTATAATATCAAAGGATTTTGATAAAAAGTGTTTTGGCTATCGTAAGGTAGAAACCCGACATGTTTATTTGTGACGTGGTCTTACAAGATGCTTTTGATTTCAAAGGATTTTGAAACTTCAATAATCAATTTGAGTGTGGTTATCTCACGCTGGATTCCAGACTGACTCGGGTGTTATTTCACTATAATGCTCGGGTCAAATTGAGTATTATATAATATAGGAAAGGATGCGTTGGAGCTCAGGAGACGAGCTGGATGGCGATACGTACTTCCGTACTTGTTTTAAATATTTCGCTGTGTTGATAAGCTGTGTATTCAGATTGTGAGGACATGTTATAATTACTGTCCAGTTTGTGTTATGTATACTCTGATGATGTAATGTATAAACAGATTTTTTTTTGTGTAAAGATCATTTATTATCTATTATATTTTATTCTACTGCGATGGTTAGATTCTGATGTTGTTTTCTATTTTCTTCTTCTGCCTCTTCTTCTTTAACCCTAACGGTTCATATTTCCGTTCACCTTGTGTTGATATGTTGAAAAATAGTGTTGACTTAAAGGGTAAGTATTTGTGGGTCATTACACTAATGGCTTCCATTCCTTAGAAAAATAACAAAAAAATATTAGAAAAATATAAGTAAAGGAAAATAAAGTATTCCACCTCAAAACCACGTGCAAACTCCACCTTTTCACATCCACAACCCATGGCCACACCCCCCTCACCTTCAAGCTGTGAGCACTAGCCGCCAAGGAGCATGGCCAAGCCCTACATAGCCTAGGCCGAACCCATTTAAGAAGAAGGAAGGAGATCAGGAAGCTTCAGAGCAAGAAAAATTAAAGGATGTGCTGTTGGAATCAATTCGGGAATCTACATAAAAGATTGGAGGAGTGGAACTAATCTTGAGTACTCATATTTTAAGTTACTAATTCCTAAAAATAGTTCAAGTTAATAACATGAAAAAAAAATTATACGTTGGATGATTTAATGGATGAAAACTTGGTTGATTTTATGGTTGGTTATATGTTTGCGATATGGATGATAACTTGGTTTGATAAATAATAAGAGAAATAGTTAGTAAGTATAGTTAATTCAATGGAAATTAAATCCATATAAATGTGTGTACGAAGATTATTTAGCCGCTTAATGATTTCAAAATATCTAAAAAGATTGGAAATGATATTATATTAATATAATATTATAGTATGAAATGAAATGAAAAAATGAGTTTGAAATGATGAAAATATTGTTTTAAATAAGTTAAAATAGTTTAGTTATGGTTTAAAACAAATTTGAAGTGTTTCGGACAAGTTCCGAAGCAATTCCAAAATTGGTCAAAATCGAGCTCTTCGCGTAGCAGCAGTTCGTAAATTTCGACCTATTAATTTTAAATTAATGTAGAGAATGATTTATAATTGGATTTCTTCGAAATAAAAATTCTTTGGTCCACAATGATAATAGTTTTCCTATGAAGAAAGAGATTTGGAATGCAAAATATGAATTTCAAATATTAAAAAGTTGTTTAAAATCAAATAAGCTTATATAGCACTTTCCGTAGCACTTTTATGCTATGAATTCTATAATCTTTTGAATATAAGTTTAAACGTAACAATTCTTTCCTAAATATTTTATGAATGATTTTAAAAGAATAATTAAGTAATTTAAAGATGATGTGGAAGTTTTTATCAAAGCTTGAATAAATGGTTAAGAGGAATTGTTTATACCACTTAAGTAAAAAAAAATTGAATATAATAACAAACGGAGTATGTGGAAACGACTAGTACATTTGTCCCACCTGTGAGAGTTAAATGGTAGAACAAGGTGTGTAATTAAGGTTAGGGATTGAGCAACCAATGCTCTGAAATTACCCGGCCTTCGCTTTATCTTTTAGACGAGGGGTGGAACGGATTGAAAGGAAAGCCCGGATGCTCTAAAAGATCATATTTACGTTTTTCCAAAATAAAAGAAAAGAAACAAATTCTTAGAATGTTAATTAATCACTTAACATCTTTTATTCGATGATTGGTATGAAGGAACCAGGATCAGATTTGGGTGATTCCTTCCCGAAGAACCAGGATCGAATTTGGGTTATTCCTATCCGAAAATCACTTCAAACTAATTTTCGAAACCCCATTTGAACCTAGCACCTTTTGTTCAATGATTGGTGCAAAGGAACTGGCACCAGATTTGGGTGATTCCTATCTGAAGAACCGAGATCGAATTTGGGTGATTCCTATCCAAAAACTCCTTCAAACTAATTTTTGAAATAAAGTATATTGAAGACCAAGATCTTTATAATGTAAAACTACTTGCCACTAGTCCCTAGAGGTGAAATTTACCATATCTAAGGTAGCAATAGTGCTCTGTTATGAAAATCTTCGATTTGGAAGAATAGAATTTGAAGTTAAAAAAAAACCTTTAATTAAGATTTAATGAATGATATGAGAATATTTTCCCCAGATTAAAAGTTATAACTTCAATATAAGAAATATTTGATTAAGATTTAAAAAATGACATGGAAAAGTTTTCCTAAGTAAAAGAGAAAATGATTTAGAATTATTTTAGGATTTAAGAAAGGTTTAAATAAACCAAATGATTTGATAAATGAGGCTTAATGATCCCTTATACATTTGAAAATAAAATGGAATAACGTGAAAAGAATATATCTACCATAGATATTTTATAAAATATGAATTAACCGATTGATGATTGATATCCACATAGGGGTTTTGGATCGAAGGTCACTATTCTCGAAGCCCATGCACAAAAAGTCCCTACTAATAAATCCACGTAAATTAGGTCCGTGTTTTGTTATTTTTTACCAAATTGTCCCCTTCTAGAAAATCGCTCCAACATTGAAATCAGGGGCAAAAGCAGCATAAATTGGTCAAAAATTAAAAATAGGGATCAAATTTTCATAACTTTTTCGGAAGGGACTTTTCTTCCATCATCTTCCAATTCTAGGGACTTGGCAGTCGTTTCTTGATCCACATATGAACTTAACGTTTTTTAAAGCGATGATTGGCTTCAAAGGAACCGTGGTCGGATTTGGGTGATTCCTATCCGAAAACCACTTCGAACCAATGTATACATTCGAAAGTGAAGACATGTTGAAGATGATGATTATTGAAGATCGTGGATCTTCATAGCATGAGGACTGCTTGTTGACATGCTCTGGGTCGCTCCCATTATAGAGTTATTTATAGTAGTGGCCTCCTCGTTGTGGAGATTTTTCAGATTGTAAGGACCACTCACTACTAGTGGTAGTAGGAGAGTGCCTTCGGTTTCGTTCAGTCCCAGAACGAACTTGTATGGACGTTTGTCTGACATGTATTCTAAATCACATTTGAGTGGTTTCTATAAATGTAAATCAGTTGGTGGCGGAAAATGTAACTTCTTTAGCTTAACACCCTTTCCCGAGATATAGGAGCTCAAGAAGTTATACTTTTCTAGAAATCGGTCATGTGACGTGGAATGGCAATGTGGCATTCAAAGTGGAACCTGTTATGATCAAAGCGTGGTTTTTTATGAAAAGTGTTGCTTTGAAGAAATTGAGCGTAGCCTCACTAACCTCACATCCGCGAAGATGATATGAGATACTATGTGGTCCGATAGACACAAATTCGAAATAAGTGAGTACGTATGGTGGTGTCCGTTATATTGGGTCCTTTGGGGGGAAAAGGTCCTTAAGGCATTTATTTCCCCATTTTGATAAAGTGGTTAGCTTGAGAAAAGCAGGGAACTACCAGTTATTAATGGTAGTATAGCAAGTACAGTTCCAAGTGACTAGTTTGAAAAAAGCGATTAAGGCACCGCGGGAACTATGTTTGTTATGCATGGAATAGAGAAAAGACCACTAATTCCCTATCATGTTGGAAATCCAATCCCAATATGAGATTTATGGTTTTGATTGTATTCCCAAAATAGTTGTAATGCTTTGCAAACATTTCAGCTACCCCTTTCCGTATCATATATTTCGTTCGGTATATTACGTTGACCCAGTTCGGATATATTACCTTAGACATAGTCCGAGTATTGGTACTTTATTTGAATAAGTTTATTTGAATAAGTTTATTTGAAAAGTGTTTTCAAAGGAATATCATTAAAAATAATATCAAGTGTATTTTGGTATAAAGTGTTTTGGTTATCATAAGGTAAAAACATGTCCGTGTTTATGTGTATGCATGGTCTTATGAGATACCCTTCTTTTCAAAGGTTTTGATAATACAGTCATTTTAAATTTCGAGTACTCACGCTGGTTTATTAAGATTGATCCGAGTATTTTTAATACTCGAGTCAGATCCGAGTACTTTTAGGCTGAGTTGAAGATGGTTGGAGTTTCCAGAGGAGAGTTGGAGATCTTCATCATCGTATGGACGCATTCTATTATCTGCTACATATATTGCATTTGATTTGTTGTTTTCAGCATTTATAAGGACAGAAGTTTATAACATTCCAGGTTGAATCTAGGTTAGACTCTGATATTGTATACTGTAAAGATTATTATTGAAATAATTATGTTATTCTATTCGTGTGAGATTCTGTTCCGTCTTTATTTTCTTTCTACCCTTAATGATCCGTCTTTTCGTGTAATTTGAGTTAGACGTGTGTGGTTTATTGTCAATTCAAAGGGTACGGAAAAACGGACCGTTACAATCTTGATATGAAGGTATAAACTATTTTATGAATTTCTTTTTTAAATGACCACGGTGTGAAATAAGCATTTGGTTGTTAAAGAGACATGGGTCAGATATTACCATACTCTCTGCCAATTTCGAAACCAATTTAACAATTGTAAACATGGTGAAGAATCGGAATGAAATAGGATGGTTTGGCGAACGCTACCGGAATGAGGTAAGAAACGCAGCCTTGATCTTTGAGTCATAAATTATATGACTAAAACAGGTGCTATACCGGGCCAAGTGAGGTCGCTCCTTCTATCAGACACGCTTCTTCGAAACCATATCTTTTGCTTTGTGATTGATTGGCAAGCACCCTTGATTATGGAAGTGTTGTCTTAAGATGGGCGGTAGCTGCGACTATGCGCTACCACCAGTATGGGCGTGCAAAATGGTAAAATCCTACCCTAGACACTGCCTCGCTTGCCTTGTCATATTATCCATATCGTGCCGACTATGATTTTGGTCTGTGTCATACCTATGGAGTGCTCCCTATAGCCCACCAGTTTACGGTGGAATTTATAGTACCGTATAGACTACGATGTCTATAAAAATGTGTTAAGGGGATATGGGTAATGCCTTAATACTATTTTTAATATTATGCTTTACAGCTAGATACTATATATAGCGTATATTACTACATATAAATAGTTTAACGGATCCTTAGGAGATGGAAAATCACATAACATCTCTTAAGTCATTGCACGCATGTTATACAGTAGATAGAAGATGTAAAATCCCGTAAACATCTCTGAAGCCATTACACTCATTTTCCAGTGATATTGATTTGACTTACATGAGAATATTTTAGTTCCGACTCGAGCGTTTTGTCTTTTCATTACGCTCGGGTCAGCCTGAGCTTTTTAGTGTTTGAAGACTTTAATTTTGGAGATGAAGACAGAGTTTTGTATATTGTATTATTAGTAATTTTCCACTACGTCATTATTGGTATGTCGTTGTTTGTACTCTGATTGTTGTGAAAATTTGTGTAATCAAATGTATATTGTAAAACATCTTGATGAACTGTTTATTTGATTATTATATTTTGTCATTCCGCTACGAGATTCTATGTTTATTTTCCCTATTTTCTCTTATTTTCTTATTTACCCCATTGACAATCCTCCCTTTTGAATGGTTTGAGTTTGACATGTATGGTTTATTGTTGATTTAAACCGTCCAAAAAGGTGGGTCGTCATAGCAGCCTACTAATTATTAGTATAAATGAATAATTTCAACTACCATAAAATATTTATCATTTAATAAAATATTATTTTCGGCCTATATAAATAATTAAAAATATATATAACAAGTGTATCTGTTACTAATTATTTGTTCAACCCACTAATCATATTAAAAGGTAATATTATATTAACGAATTTCATAATGTTAATTTCTCCATAATAATAATTTGAATATTTTATATTTTATTTCACGGTGCACTAGGTGCGTAAGCGAATTTCAATCTAGTACATAACATAGCATATACGATAATTCATACCATCGATGCACAACGAATCTATCTCGTATGCTCTAATTAAACAATTTAATATAGTGTTTATTTACATCAATCGGGAATAAAATCTCAACATTCTCTTATGCCAAGTATAAAGAATAGTTCTTTCAAATCCTTCTTCGAGAATTAAATTGCCAAACTTTAACTGATTTTAATTGTATATCATTACCAATCAATGGTAGGTTGTGTTGTCCCGCTTTTTGGCAAAATTGTGATACCAAAAGATCGATTGGAAACAAAAGACAGTCCGTCTCAAAAATTAGTTATACATTGCTTCGCTATAGATATCGATGAATTTTTCCCGAGCTCGGATCAGGCTGCAACTGATAGGATATGACAAGCAAGATCATAAAAGCTAGTGTTTCAAATTTCAGGTTAATCGAAGTTCGTATGAACGAGATATGATCGATCCAAGTTAGCTAAAATACGTTGTTCGTATCCATCAAATAGTTGAGGAGATGTCCATTTCGAATCCACCGGGTTAGTATCCATCGGGCTGACATCGCCACAGTACGTTCGTATCCATTGAGTTTAGAGCAGTTTGAATCCATCGTTCGTATCCATCCTAGAGCACTATTTCGTATCCATCAGTAGGCCGCACTTCGTATCGATAGGCTCGTATCCATCACCACACCTCGGTTCGTATCCAGCGGCTTCATATCGATCGAAATGGCCAGATCTTCACATCCATGAACTTCGTATCGGTCGACCAATGATTGTTTCGAATCGATGAACGAGGTGTTCATTCGAATCCATCAGGCAGCTTCAGTTCGTATTCATCAAAATCGTATCCATTGAACGGAGACATCCCCATCGATACGAGCTAAGCCGCTTATCTCGATTCGAACTAGACGTTGAAAGTTGATACGAAATGCATGGAGTTGATTGATTCAAACTGGATAACAGTACTCGATACAAACGAGGCGAAATTCATGGATGCGAACCGGTCAACTCGGCACAAGGAGTGGATCGATCCAAGGAGTGTGCGCCACGTCGTCTCGAAAACACGTGCGTCCATCGATTCGAATACATCGATTCGAAGTGATCGACTCGAAGCGAACAGCCAACCCAGAAACTCCAACTCGTATCAATCATATCTCCCAAACCACAAGTCCAAATGCTATGAAATTTTCACAGAAGCTTCCATACAGGGTAAAGAATGCTCCTGCCAAGTTTCAGCTCGATTGGATCATCTTTTGATGGATACGAAATCATTTCGTATCAATCACAGATCGAGTCAAAACTTGGTGGGGTCGGTCGCTTGGGCCCACTCACATGCCAGAAGAAGTCTCCCGAAGTTTGAGCACGATCTTAGCCTCCTACGCCTATAAATAACACCCTGGAGCCTTCAGAAAAGGGATCATTTGGCCATTGAACGTCCGGGCTCTGCCGGATTCAATTCTACATCATTTTATCACCGTTGTATTCAAACATCAGAGCGATAATTTACTGTAATCAGCTGTAACGGATTGAAATCATCAAGTGAATCAATAAAATCATAAGCTTCAGAGTGGACGTAGGCAAGATCGCCTAACCACTATAAATCCTGTGTTTCTGATTGTATTTCTGAATTGCTGTACTTGATATTGCTTAGATCTGAGATATGTGTTGAATATTGCTGATTTGTATTCATATACGGGTGTTTTCACGATATTGGGGTTTGTGACCATTTTTGGTGCAAACACTTTGGTGCTTTCACTGAGAAGGCTGATTCAGGAGAAGTTGAATTTGAAGATTTAAGAATTCATATCTAAGGAGCTATGACAAGACAAACAAATAGAAGACAAAGGCCAGAGAGAAGTGAACACGAAGGGAGTCAAGAGGCTTCCTCAGGAGCGAATCAGGCGTCGGTCTTCATCACCAGGGATGAGATGGAGACGATGATGAAGAGGTAAGAAGAGTTGATCCAGAGATTTTTTTAACAAATTGGGCAACTTGGAGCGTAGAACCGAGGAGCAGATGGAGTCCAGAACGGAGCGGAACCATCCGGCGTAGCACCTGGATTAGGGGGCCCACACTTTGAGCATGTTGATCCAATCCCGAAGAGAGAGATAGGGGCATCTGAGCAACCTGGAGGTAACAGAGGGATAAACGATCGACCAGGGGGGCAGATTCCAGAAGGCTCTCATGGACTCAATAGGCAGTTCGACAGCGATGAACGAGGATTGCAACTAGGAGACAATGATAGATTGGCGGAGATGGTCAGGCAGGCTATGAGAGGCGGATTAGTGAACAGAGATCTTGAAGACGTGAACATGAGTCCCTTTTCTCCTACAATTAGGATGGCTAAGAACCCACCAGATTTCAAGTTACCATCAGTGGAGATGTACGATTGGAGGATGGACTCCGCGGTCCATCTGACGAGGTACATGAGGCATATGGAAGTGCTGAGGGCATCACAGGAAGTTATGGCCCGGTGCTTTCCATTATATCTGACGGATATCGCAGCGTTATGGTTTAGGCAGCTGGAGGGTGGCTCCATAGGAACATGGGCAGATTTAACTGAGAGATTCATGAGGCAATTTAGGGTTCACATTGCAAGACCCTAGAATGTGATGAGTTTGGAAATTCTGAAGCAGAAAGCTGGAGAGTCTTTGAGGAGTTTTCTGACGCGATTCAACGCGGCAGCAGCGTCGCTGGATCGACCAGATCCATCCATGGTTATGATGGCAGCTGTGTCCGGAATAGCTAATGGCACAGAGTTCAAAAATTCGTTGACTAAAGATCCGCATATGGATCTAGGAGAATTCTATCACGAGGCAGAAAAGTTTTTGCGATTGGAAGATGCAAGTGCAGAAAGAGAAGAATCAGAAGAAATTAACGTTTATGCGGTCAAAGATGGAAATCCCCCTGAGAAAGGTACAGAAACCAGCAAGAGAAAACGAAAGGCTGAGAATAACTATAACAGATCAATGCGACCATGAAAGGAACAAAGATTCACCACATACTCAGAGCTGAATGAGAATTTAGAGCGAATCTATCAGGATACCAGAGAGCAGGTTCCATATCGTAGACCAATGAGAAGGGATCCAACTGCTGGCGAGAGGAAATCAGATAAATATTGCTTATTTCATGAACTGAACGGTCATAACACTAATGATTGTAGACATCTGAAGGATGAGGTGGAAGGGCATATCAGGAACGGTATGCTACTTCAGTATGTGAGGAGGCGAACTCCAGCGGTGAAGCCAGAGCGACCACCGTCTACATCAGCTAGAGGTGACCCTGAACCGGGACAACGTTTGGTTATCAATTGATTAATTGATTGAAATAACGATGAACAAGTTGTAAACTTCTCACTATCACAATTAAATCATTTACACATGTAAGAGATCGCGCACGATCCATAGGCATGATCTGAATGACCACTAACCGCACCATAGTAAGAGTTTACGCTTTGACATCTTCGTCTTACTTCTTGCTTTGATTTTGATTTGAACATTTGGATTTAGTTTGTTTGGACATTTCTGTTGTGGAATTCGTATGATCATTGCTTTGATATTTGCAATTCTGTGAAAGAATTTACTGGCATGCCCGTTGGATCGTGAACGGTCCACGAGCACCTCTTGTATGGCGATGAACCGCTAAAGTCTTTGATACAGAAACTCCCCTGAACGTGAAATCTGGCATCGATAATACTAAGTCCCCCCCGGGCACACATAATTTGCCTCGAACGGCGCCCGACCTTGAACGGTCACAATTCGCCTTGAACGACACACGATCGCGAACGATCACAATATGCCTCGAACGGCACCCGACCGCGAATGGTCACGACTCACTTTGTATGATATCCGATTGCGAATGATCACAATTTGCCTCGTGCGGCAATCGATCGCGAACGATCACATTCTGCCTCGTACGGCACCCAACCGCTAACGGTCGCAACTCACCTTATATGACATACGATCGCGAACGATCACAGTTCGTCTTGAACGGCACCTGACCTCGAACGGTCTCATTTCACAACTCGCCTCGAGCGCCACTCGACCTCGAACGGTCCCATTTCATCTTTTGCCATGAACAGCATCCGGCCGCGAACGGTCACATTCCACGATTCACCTCGAACGGCACACGACCGCGAATGGTCCCATTGCATCATGTGCCGCGAACGGCATCCGACCGCGAACGGTCCCGTTTCTCCATCCGACCGCGAACGGTCCCATGTCATCATTTGCCGCGAACGGCATCGACCGCGAACGGTCCCGATTCACCTCAAATGGCATACGATCCCAAACGATCGTCATCCGAGGTCATATGAAACTATCGAGTTCTTTGCAGGTTGTTGACAGGATATGAACATCCAGCTTATGGCATTATAAAACACACTTTCCTATCGCAAGGCAT
Organism: Allium cepa; assembly: GCA_030765085.1. Classification (NCBI taxonomy): domain Eukaryota; kingdom Viridiplantae; phylum Streptophyta; class Magnoliopsida; order Asparagales; family Amaryllidaceae; genus Allium; species Allium cepa. The sequence continues at coordinate 78,403,941 of CM060939.1, read as the reverse complement.
GTTTTGGGGGGAAAATGTTATCCCACTTTTTGGCAAAGCCGTGATACCAAAAGATCGAATGAAAAAAAAGACAGTTCGTCTCAAAGATTGGTTATACATTGCTTCGCTATGGATATCGATGAATTTTGCCTGAGCCCAGATCAGGCTACAACTGATAGGATATGACAAGCAAGATCGTAAAAGCTAGTGTTTCAAATTTCAGGCTAATCGAAGTTCGTATGAACGAGATATGATCGATGCAAGTTAGCTAAAATACGATGTTCGTATCCATCAAATAGTTGAGGATATGTCCATTTCGAATCCATCGGGTTCGTATCCATCGGGCTGGCATCACCTCAGTATGTTTGTATCCATTGAGTTTAGAGCAGTTCGAATCCATCGTTCGTATCCATCCTAGAGCACTATTTCGTATCCATCAGTAGGTTGCACTTCATATCGATAGGCTCGTATCCATCACCATACCTCGGTTCGTATCCATCGGCTTCGTATCGATTGGAATGGCCAGAACTTCGCATCCATGAGCTTCATATCGGTCGACCAATGATTAGTTTGAATTGATGAACGAGGTGTTCATTCGAATCCATCAGGAAGCTTCGGTTCGTATCCAGCAAAATAGTATCCATTGAACGGAGACATCACCATCGATACGAGCTAAGCCGCTTATCTCGATTCGAACTAGACGTTGAAAGTTGATACGAAATGCATGGAGTTGATTGATTCAAATTGGATAACAGTACTCGATACAAATAAGGCGAAATTCATGGATGTGAAGCGGTCAACTCGGCATAAGGAGTGGATCGATCCAAGGAGTGCGCGCCACGTCGTCTCGAAAACACGTGCGTCCATCGATTCGAATACATGGATTCGAAGTGATCGACTCGAAGTGAACAGCCAACCCAGAAACTCCAACGCGTATCGATCATATCTTCCAAACCACAAGTACAAATGCTATGAAATTTTCACAGAAGCTTCCATGCAAGGTAAAGAATGCTCCTGCCAAGTTTCATCTCGATTGGATCATTTTTTGATGGATACGAAATCATTTCATTTCGATCACAAATCGAGTCGAAACTTGGTGGGGTCGTTCGCATGGGCCCACTCACGTGCCAGAAGAAGTCTCCCGAAGTTTGAGCGCGATCTCAGCCTCCTACGCCTATAAGTAGCACCCTGGAGCCTTCAGAAAAGGGATCTTTTGGCCATTGAACGTCCGGACTCTGCCAGATTCAATTCTACATCATTTTATCACCGCTGTATCCAAACATCAGAGCGATAACTTACTGTAATCCACTGTAACGGATTGAAATCATCAAGTGAATCAATAAAATCATAAGCTTCAGAGTGGAGGTTGGCAAGATCGCCGAACCGCTATAAATCCTGTGTTTCTGATTATATTTCTGAATTGTTGTGCTTGATATTTCTTAGATATGAGATTTGTGTTGAATATTGCTAATTTGTATTAATATACGGGTGCTTTCATGATATTGGGGTTTGTGACCATTTTTGGTGCAAACAGGTTGCATACTTATAGTAGTAGACATATTTTAGTACCTTTGATTTTCTTTCTTATAGGCATACGTTTTCTTTGTATTTTGGCTTAAACCAAATTATTTGATTTCTCTGTCAAAATACTAGTTGAACCTTTAAATTCTTAATTAAGATCATATCTTAAATGGTCGACAAGCTATGTTATCGCTCTAATAGATTTTGAGACATTTTGGCTATAGTGCCCAAACAGTCTCCTGTAAGTCATTATTTGGAGCTTCTATTTCAATGTCAGCCTGCCAAAACTCAAAGTCATACTGTGGAATAATTTGGAAAAAGAATCTAAATGGACTTAAGAAAGTTGGTTGGTGCACCGTTTTAACATTTGAAATCAATGAGGTCATTTCCCATTAAACTTGCTACATTTCAACCTGCATTTATCTTCTTCTTGAAAACCTACTTGCGATCGATGGATTAAATTCTTTCGAGTGCAATTTCCAAGTCAAATTCTTTGATGTACTTGGAATCCATTTCAGAATTAAAGTATCACACCAAGTGGCAGATTCTATACTTTCCATGACTTGTCGACAGTCGAGGAAGTTGTCATCACAAGCAATCCATTTTTCTCGATATTGATAAGATACTCGTAGTTTCTCTTCAAGGTGTAAAATTTCCTATTGGACAATCTAAGGACCTGCATCCTATCAAGATTTGTTAAATTTGTATCATTTATGTAATCCTTTTATATGTTAGAATATCAGACCGTATCCAGGGTCGTCGCATTACCACTAATTTCTTAAGAAAGAAATTCCTTCGGTAAGAGGGTGACATGTCATTGAATAGACATTAAAAACATTTTATGAACTGCCTATAGACTTACATTAAATTGTTTAGTCATGAAAATTTGTTAAAGTAGATTATTATAATATTACATATGTTCTTATACTTAGTAGAATGGTTTATTTTATTATTCTAATAAGGCTTCCGCTAGATTTTACATCTCTTGAAACCTTAAGTGAGATATAGGAATTTCGTAAATTCCTCTAGTGAGGGTTTGGATCCATTTATCAATGTTCCTAAAACATTGAAGGTGCTAACCAAATTATAGTCCACGTAAATGGTAAATGTTATGTTATTAGTAATATACTGCATATAACCCATAACCGTATTTTGCTCATAATCATCTTTACTACCTTTAGGTTGCTCAACAAACCATAAAATACATTAGATACTCATGATCCATCATTACGTGATTGCCAAAGAAATTTTTTATAACTCTTAAGGGTGCTTAACAAAGTTATAAATATTCTTACCGATCTAGGGACAATATAAGCATCACTATAAATATTTTATGGCTTGAGGACGCTCGACAACTATAAGTATATATATATTACTCTGTTTATATTGTAGATGATAGAGGGTAAGATTATTTTGGATTCACAATTTATATTATCGTCTATAAGGAATGATAATTATTCACAATATCCAATGCCATTATTTGTCATTACTTTTATATGTACATCTTTATATACATATGCATTTATTCCTTATAACTTCAATGGATTTTTTTTATTTTAACTTGTAAAATCATACTATTTCATTTTATTTTATGTACATTACATAAAATTCTCTTATTTAATTGTAACATTTATTGTATAATCTTATATTTATGCATATGCTATTATAAATTAACAATTATTTAAAATTAGAACTTTATCGTAATATTTTTTAGGCTATAACATTTATTGTTCATATTATAAATTAAAATTATTTTGAATTTATTATTTATAACTTTTATAATTTGAAATTCAAAACAATTTCAAATTTATTTATTTATTAATTTTATAAATTAAAATTTCAATAATTTTAATTTTATATATATAACCTTTATGAATCTAAATGTAAAAAAATGAATTTTATTCATAACCTAAATAAATTCAATTTTAATTTAAAATAACTCTAAATGAATTTATTTATAGCTTTTATGAATACAAATTTAAACTATTTTACACTTTTTCATAACCTTTGCAAATTTAAACCAAATTTAAATTTTATATTTATTATTCCTATTAACATAATGCAAGTTCTCATACTATTGTTGGATCCGTACATAAGGCAGCGGGGAGACCCTCCTTTTACTCATTATTTACTAAATCTTTTATAGCATTATCATGAATAATGTTGTTAACATCAAATCATATTTATTATTTTGTTTAGATGAATTTGATTTGAATTCAATTTTAATCGTATTATCATTATAGTAACAATATTAATTTGGGTCCATAGGTGTGGGGCAATGGAAAAAGGATGCCTAGGTCTAGTAATAGAGCCAAGTTCGAGCCATTCCTTGCATTTACTTCTCGCAAAAAATAGTACCCGAGGGTTATAGGTGTCATACGTTAAAGCGGACAAACACAACTTGATTCCCCTTAGGAATTTATCGGTCCGTCGGATTCTCCTCGGTAAGTTAAAAAAATATTAATTTGGTTTATAAAATTTTCACTTATTTAATAAAAAATTTAAGGACATAATTTATTATCAATCTGAATATCATTTGGTCAAATTTAAATTTAATTTATAAAACATTCATATATATATATATATATATGCATATGCATGCACGCATGCGTGCATGCACACGCACGTGTATGTATATGCTTTTAACTTTGAGTACCAAATATTCGAGTAAGACAAATAGTATCAATGTATTATTAAATTTCATATTAATGGTGCTAATATACAATTGTTTAACTTAAAATTCAATATGTTTATATTATATATTGATGTCAAATACAAGTGTACAATGTATAACTTAATAATGTCAATGTGTTAAGAGTTGTAATCCATACCTAGTAACCTAAGTTGCACCTAAAATGGAGTTCGTACGTGAGAATTATTTATGTATAAAAATACAGGGGTTATAATATAATTTTATATTCAATAAGGAATTTTAATAAAGTAACTTTAATGGAATCGTGCCGTTTTGCAACAGATGAAATAGGTAGTTTAAAAAAAAATCATATTATGGATCATACTGGGCCTCTGAAGTGATCTAATGGTTGTATTAGATCCATTTTAATTAATTTAAATAAAATCATATTTGATTCAAATTTTTTGATTTAATTTATCAATGAATTTAATCAAAAATATTTATATAGTATATAAGTATATCATTATATACTCATCTGTGTAAAATATGCATGTGCAACATAACATAAAGTGTACATGATTAAGTTTATACATAAGTGGATATTGAGATTTATACTATGTATGTACTTGGTACACTATATATGTCATTTTCCAAAATTAATATTTTGTTATAAAATATATATTTATACATAAATATATAAAATTAGAAAAAATAATTTACAATATTTATACATTAAATATTATTTCATAATATCTTCTTATTTTTAATAAGTTAAAATTTTAAATTTTAAATTCCCAAATAAATATACAATTTGAATTATCAAATTAAACAAAGTTTAAATTTTAAAACTAAATCTAAGATCAAGATTTATAGTTAATTAAATGTCTTAAATTTGACTTTGTTTATTTTAATAAAAATTATACTTAATAAAAAATATATATGTATATATATGCCAAAAATTATTATGATAATAAATAAATAATATACCTATTATTTAAAACATTTTATATGTTATTAAATATTAACATATGTGTATGTATGTACATAAAATTATTTTGACCGAATTATGTATATATTATAAAATCTAAAATATTTATTAATATATATACCATGTTAAATATATAATTATATTAAAATGTGAAATTAGTTTTCTAATATTATTAAAATATTTAAAAATTATAATATAATTTTTTTAAATTTGAAAACATTATATATATATAATTATATTTAAACATAAAATTAGTTTCACAGTATTATTAAAATGTTTAAAAATCAATTATAAATATAATATGATTTATAATATATGTATGTATGTATGTATGTAAAAAAATTCGAAAACAAAATTCTTATAAATTATATTTGTATTATTTAATTAAAATTTAAAAATACATATATAAAAGAGTTAATTAAAAATATTGTTTTGAAGTGTATTTTGCAATTTCAAATTCATTTATACATAAATATAATATTATTTTTACCGAATGTATTATATATATAATATAGATATAACATTTCCTTAAATTATAATAGATTCAATGATCATAACAATTATTCATTCATGGATAAGCAATATACGATTATTTATAGCAAAGACGTACTTATACAAGTGGTGATAATTAACGCAAACATACTATCAACATGAAGTGCATACACATACACATACACACACATATATATATATATGTATGTGTGTACGTATGTATGCATACATACATATACATACATACATATATATACACGTGTGTGTGTGTATGTTATGAAATTCAGACTAGAGAACACACAAACCTAAACCCCAAAGCACAGCGGAAAACGAGATCGTTGTAAGAGGTGCAAAAACAACCAATCGATCTTAAATCCCAAACCAATCCAAATAACCAAATCACAATCACCAAACAAGTAATGAACAAAGCAATAACGAAAACTAAATCATACATGAGATTTATAGTGGTTCCACTAACGTTACATCCATTTTGAGAAGAGCCTTTTATTAATACAAATGAAAGAGTACAAGAGATTGATTACAACGATCAATATGCTTAGAGGATATATTTATGAAGAATAGAATTTAAGAAAACTAGGTTTAGGTAAACAATATTTTGATTTGGATAAACCTTTGATCAAAACCCTTGGAGTAATTGGATTAACCCTTCTTTAAATTCTGAAATAGCTTATAAAGGTAGAATTTTCGTCCAGGAAAATATCCAAAATGCCCCTTGAAGCCTTCACAACATTGCTCAACAAATCCAGTCAAAGCTTTCTTCAAACGGTCAACCAAACATCTGAATCAACACACAACTTTGTGTGCATCAGATAACCAGCCGTCTAGATTTTTATCTGGACGTCTGGCTAAACTCTCGGGTTTACCAAAGATGCTTGGCTTTTTCTTTCCAGATGTCTACATCTGCTAATAGACATCTGGTCCTTTCTTCCTAGATGTCTAGATCCACAAAAGACGTATGGATCTTTTCTTCTAGATGTTTGGATTTATGTTTCTTTACCTGTGAACCAGCCTGCTTCAAAAACACGACAACTCTAGCTCCTTAGCTCCATTTCGCGGACCATTCTCCGTTGCTAAGCTACTTTCGACCTCTTCAACTCTACATATAGTGTCTCCAAAATTCAATACTCCACCTTGACACTATATTGATCTCCATCAGCCAATCACCAATAATACCAAACTATCACCACTTCTACCATCTACCAAATAATCTTGTATAGTTTCGCAATGAGCTTCGGCAAAACCACCACCCATTACACTCCATCAACTAGCTTCGGCAAGGAAACTGCCCGCCAACGAAGTGTTAAAAGTATCCAAATCCAAAACCATCTTACCAAAAGCCAAATGTACTTAGGAGTGCAAATAAGTACTTACCAAAAAGATAGAGCCACAATCTATCACCAATAATCTTCATCAAACATAAACAAGCTCCTTCTCATCCGTGCTACCCCATGGCACCTAACACCTCAACAAGCAAATCAAGTTCAAGCAATTCTTGAACTTCTCAACTGGCAATGCCTTAGTGAACATATTCATTGTGTTATCCTTTGTGTGAAATTTTCGTATATGTACTAGCTTACCTTCATCCATGGCTACTAAGAATGACTCTCTCACTTCAGTGTACTTAGTATATGAGCTAAAAGCCAAGTTCTCTACCAAGTGAATAGCACTCTGGCTATTACATTAAACATCGATACTATCATGTTCAAACCCCAAGTCACACAACAATCGCCTCAAGTATACTGCCTCCTTTGTCGCCTCCACCATGTCTATCAATTTCGCCTCTATAGCAGATAAAGCAACTATGGTTCCAATCTCGATCTCTAACTTATGGCCATACCACCAAGAGTGAAGACATATCTGGAAGTTGGCTTTGTCTGATCCCTATCATTGGTGTAGTCTGAATCACAATAACCAACCAATTTGCAATTCATCCCTTCACTACCGAAAAAACAAGACCTTGAGATGATGTACCTTTAAGGTATCTCAAGTTAGCCTTCACGACTTCCCAGTGTAATTTCCACGGATTATCCATAACCGACTAACCATCCCGACGGTATTTGCAATATCAAGCCATGTACAAACCATAGCATACATTAAACTTTCAATTGCACTGGCATATGACACCTTTGCCATATAAGCCTTGTCCTTCTCCAAGATAGGTGATCCAAGCTTCATATGCAAAGGTAAAGGTGTATTTAATGCCTTTGCATTCTCTATGCTAAACCGACAAAGCACTTTCTTTATGTACTCCTTTTGAGTCAATTTCAACTCAAAACGCTTTCGACTCCTCTCTATTTCCATGCCCAATATCATTTTTGCCTGTCCAAGATCTTTCATTTTGAATTCCGATTTTAAACTCAATTTTAACTTGTTGATTTCATTCTTGTCTTTTGAAGGGATGAGCATGTCGTCCACATACAGGAGTAAATACACCCACTAATCATTTTTCAACTTCTTGAAATATACACAAGCATCCTTGATACTTCTACCAAAACCATTTTCAAGCACAAAATGATCAAATCTCTTGTACCATTGTCAAGAAATTGCTTTAAACCATATAGTAATTTTTTAACTTGAAAATAAAATTTTCTAAGTGATTGCTTTAAACCATATAGTAATTTTTAACGTGTATAAATAAAATTTGACTTACCATCTATGGCAAAACCTTCCATTTTCTCTGTGTAGATGTCTTCATCTAAGTCAACATGCAAGAAGGTAGTTTTCAAACCAAGTTGCTCCAACTTCAAGTCGTGAATAGTAACTACAGCAAGTAATATCAGGATTGAAGTATGGCGCACAACTAGTGCGAAAATTTCATCATACTCCTTTCCTTTGTGCAAACCCCTTAGACACTAATCTACCTTTGTATCTTCCATCGTTTTTCACCTTGTATATCCATTTGCATCCAATATCATGGTTTTATTTAGGAAGTGGAACCAAATCTCAAGTTTGATTCTTCAACAACGATTGCATCTCTTCCTCCTCGCACAAATCCACTTCGAGCTATCACTTGAATCCATGACGTCATCAAAGTCCATCGGCTCATCTTGGACTATATGAAAAGCACAGTCCAAATTGTCGCAAAAGCTAAGATACTTCCAATCACCATATCAATAGGATGGCTTTATAGCACGATGACCCACCCGAGTAGCAATACTATCACCCAAACTCCTTTCGACTCCACCTTGAACCGAAACCTCTCTAGAATCATGTACATCACCAACACTACTAGAGGACCCATGTGGACTATGTGATGTAATATCAACTGCTTCCTCATCACAAGCATCTCCAACAACTCTATTTCTTGGACGAAAGATGAGAACAACTTCCTTCTCCTTTGATTCACTATGAACCAAATCCGGAACGTCCGATGAGCTCTCATTCTCCTTGAAAAAAGCTAACTCGTCAAAAGTAACATGATGAGAATTCACAACCTCCATTTCTGGATTCCAAATCTAATAGCCTTTTACTCCATCTGTATAACTAAGCATGACCCCTTTGAAAGCTTTGGGCTCAAGCTTATCATTTTTTGGATCATGCACATAAACCGGACTACCCAACACATAAACATAACTCAAGTCAATGCTCTTCCCTTTCCACACTTCCTCTGGGATTTTGTTATTAATAGCCGAGCATGGAATTCAACTAAAAATATGCATCGCTGTTTTGACAATGCTTCGGTCCAAAATCCCTTTGATGAGCCCAATGTCAACCTTAAGCATCGAGCTTTCTCATGTAGAGTATGGTTCATTCTCTCTGCAACACCATTCAATTGCAGATCTCCCGGTGTAGTAAAATGCCTCCAAATGCCATGATGCTTGCAAAACTCCAAGAAATCTTCGAAAGCATACTCTCCACCATTGTCGGACCTTAGAACCTTCAAAGACTTACCACTCTCGTTCTCAAAAAGAGCCTTCCAAACCCTAAAATTTGCAAATGCCTTCGACTTAGCCTTCATTACATACACTCATACCTACCAAAAAAGTCATCAATAAAAGAAATATAATAACGAGCCCCATCCAAAGAAGCTATTAGTGTCGGTCCCCAAACATTCATGTGCACATACTCAAGAACATCTCTCAAATCATGTTTTCCTTCACCAAAGGACCCTTTAGTTTGCTTCCTTATGAAACATTCCTTGCAAAACTCAAGTTTGTCAAAACTCTCTCCATTGATCATCTCCCTCTTTCGAAGAATATCCCAACTCCTCTCTAAGACATGCCTATCCTCAAATGCCACAACCTAGTCGCATCCCAACCATGAGAACTATCAACATCCATACTAGTTTCACCTTCAACAATCACACCTTGAAACAAATAAACACCATGAGTCTTAGCACCTTTCATTATCACAAGCTCACCCATCAAAACCCTAAAGCTATCACTCTCAGTAGTGATCTTACATCTTAAAGAATCCAATTTCCCTAAGGAAATAAGAAACTTTCAAAGACCCGGAACATAATATACATTAGTGAGAGTACGAACCACTCCATCAAACATTCAAATTTGCACGGAACCAATGCCCTTTGACTTACAAATAGCACCATTACCCAGAACAATTGAATTTCCCTCTTTGTTAACATAAGAGGAAAACACAATTCTTATTTGGCATCATATGATAAGACTCCCCTAAATCGAGCACTAATTCACTACCCAAAACATCTGATGCTACCATCATCAATACATCTACGTCTCCCTCACCAACTCCACTCTCCACAACTACGGTTGAAGATGTTACTTCCTTCTTTGCCTTTTCCTTCTTTGGACACTCATTTTTCTAACGACCAAGCTTCTTACAAATAAAGAATTTGTTATTTCTCTCCCTCGACTTTCCTCTCCAATTGGGCTTCCTTAATCTAGAACGCCTGTGATTCTCCTTCTTCACTTTCTATCCTTCTCCATAAATAAACCATGACCACTACTAGCATCGCTATTTCCATCACTCTACTCCTTCATTTGATCCCACAAATCCTCACTTAGAAAACCATTTTGACATTATCAAGAGTCATAGTATCCCGGTTATGAATCAAACTATTTGAGAAACCCATATAAGGGTCCGGCAACGAACACAACAATATCACTGCCTTTTGATCTTCCTCAATTTTCAAATACCACCTTCCTCTTCATTATCAAATCATCAACAAGTGCACCTTTAGAAAAGTACCCTCCTTCTCTTGTAGCTAAAGGACGTTTGCAACAAGATCAAACGATTAATTAGCGACTTATTCATATATAACTACTCCAACTTATCCCAATAACCTTAGCGGCAATCCAACGCTAACTTCAAAGATGAAATTCTCTCCCATAACAAATTGATGTGTAGTGAACACCCACTCTTCCATTTTCTCTCTCTCAACATCCGAGATGACCTCTAGAAACAACTGCATGTCAAACACAACTCAAGGCATCCTATTCCACCTAAGAACCGCCTTCATCTTCCATTTTCATTTTTCAAAATCATTATCGTCATTCCACTTGTCTATAACCAATTACGAATCTGAGGCCATATACGACCCTTGCACATACGGTGCTATACTACTTGGACCAACCAATGAAGGACTGTCCGAGGTATTATCTGACTTTGGCATTTCTATAGCCACCTTAAAAACATCAATGCTTTAATACCAAATGTTATGAAATTTAGACCTGAAAACACAGTAACTCAAACCCTAAAGCAAAGCGGAAAACGTGATCGTTATAAGAGGTGCAAAAACAACCAATCAATAACTCAATCTTAAATCCAAAACCAATCCAAACAATATCAAACCACATTAACCAAACAAGCAATAAAGAAAACTAAATTCCATACAAGATTTATAGTGGTTTCATTAACGTATTGTTAGTGTACATCCACTTTGAGGAGCTAATGAAAGAGTATAAGAGATTGTTTATAATGATCAATATTCCTAGAGAATAGAATTGAAGAAAATTAGGTTTAAATAAACACTATTATGATTTGGATAACTGTTGATCAAAACCCTTAGAGTAACTGGCTTAAACCTTCTTTGAATTTTGAAAATAGCTTATACAGGAAGAATTTCCATCTAGGAAAATACCCAAATGCCCTTGAAGCCTTCACAACATTGCTCAACAAACTAGGTCAAAGTTGTCTTCAAACAGCCAACCAGATGTCTGGATTTTTATCCAGATGTCCGACTTAACACACACCCGTGTGTGCATTAGACAACCAGTCGTCTGGCTAAACTCTCGGGTTTACCAGATATGCTTGGCTTTTTCTTTCCAAACATCTACATCTACTAACAAACGTCTGTCCCTTTCTTCCCAAACATCTAGATCCCGAAATAGACATCTAAATCTTTTCTTCCGAACTTCTAGATTCTTATTTCTGTGCCTGTGAATCAGCCTGCTTCAAAAACGTGATAACTCTAGCTCCTTAGCTCCATTTCGCGAACCGTTTCCTCCATTGCCAAGCTACTTCCGACCTCTTCAACTCTATATATAGTGTCGCCAAAATTCAAAAACATATATACATATATATATACCTACACACAATTATAAATAAAAAATGTACCTAATTAGATATGGCCTATAATTCACACTTTGATCTAGATAGACTCCTTGAGCTCTCGGGTCCACAGTCTCCACCACGAACAAACAATGTGCTAACATTGGATCTTGGTTGGTTTTAATTAATTGGGTATGGAATGGAGTTTTGGAATAACGATGAAGCATGGGTATGCTTGTGGCCTGAAATGAAGAAAGGAGGAGCCAAAAAGTGAAGCTAAAACAAGAAGCTATAGGATACTTTTTATAGAGAGAGATGACCAAAAGATCTAGCATCTATTTCTCCTATACCAAGTCAAAACTTGGACCCCCTCTCCTCCTTATTTAACCGTTCATATGCAGGGTCCTAAATGGATGATAAACCCTTCCAAACTCATTAGTATATTATATCATTTAAATCCAATTTTAATCCTTGTCAATACTATATATCGATACACACATAGACAACTTTTATACACACACTCAATAAATCACTAGTTGCACCCTAAACAATTATAAAGGCAATCCATTTTACTAAACACGGTCCATATAATAAAAAACAATAATAATTAACATTTTATGAATGTTAATTAATTTAGTTAATTTATAACTATTATAAATCAATTAAATAAAGTGGTATTTTAGAGGCTAAATAAATTCGATTGTGCAACTCACAGTTGTGAATTTAACTAGCAATTAATATTCAACAATTCAAATACTAATGTTCGCGCATCACCTTAGCCAATTATGTGACAGTTTGACTTAATTTATCACTTACAAATTGATGGAGTTAGGAGTATGCATTATGGGATATCTTGTAATTTACTATAAATTGTTAACATTGTAATAAAATTTCATTCAAATTAAAAGGTGGTTTTCTTTCTATTTGGTACTAGATATAATGTGTTATATTAATTATTTAATTTAAGTCTATTCAAAAGAAAATTTGTAAGTGATATGTTTGTCAATAGTAATTATAAGGTGTTGTAATCATGAAAAATCTATTACAATAAAAAAAACCGTATCATTTTAAAATTTCCAAGTCAAGATGTATCGAGACATGACACTGATACATCCATTGACTAGAGCATGTAACGCTCTCTGAATGTTAGGCAATGTAACACGGCTACTGGGGAACTAGTGAATTATGCATCGGTAGTTATTAGATAGCTATGGAATAATTCACTTGATAGTTTTCTGTTGGTTAATATAACTAAGATCAATGAAGAATATCAAATTGATAATATTGCACAGTTCTCTCAACTTGGAAATTTTATTGAACTTTAATATGGCTGTTGAAGAGTTAAATCATGGCATGCAATCTATCAAACGACTATAGTTGGGTCTGAGTTGAAGCATTGAAAGTGAAACACTATTTAATAGAGAATTCATGAAACGACCCGCAAATCCATACACCTTGAGTCAACACTATTCTACAACAATCAACTAAAGTTGTACAGAAATACGAACCACTTGGGTTAAAGAAGAAGAGGTAGAAGAAGAAAATAGAAAACAACAACAGAATCTAACCATCGCAGCGGAGAAAAATATAATAGATAATTAATAACCTTTACTCTAAATCAAATATCTTGTTTATATATTACATCATCAGAGTACAACAATCACAGCTCAACATCAATACCATACAAATGGGTACACAGCAACTCAACACAGCGGAATATATATATATATAAACAAGTACGAGAGTACGTATCGTCATTCTGCTCGTCTCCTGTGCTCCACAGCATCATATCCTGTATTCTATAATACTCGGTCTGACCCGAGCATTATAGTTAAATAACACCCGAGTCAGTCTGAAATACCAGCGTGAGAAAATCACACCCAATTGATTATTAAAGTTTCAAAAATCCTTTGAAAACTAAAGCATCTCGTAAGACCACGCCACAAATAAACATGTCGGGTTTTTACCTTATGATAGCTAAAACAATTTTTATTAAAATCCTCTGATATTACAATAGTGTCTATAGAAAGTAAAATAGAATCTAGCTGAAATGCTTGTATCTCACGTTTCAGCAATAGTTGGGCACAATCAAAACCGTACGGACGCGTAGGGAAAATGGATTCCAACTAATGGCTAGGCACTGGGGTACCACCTGTCACAGTACCTGGTCTAGATCAGCGTACCGAGGAGCCACCCTAACTCCCCTGCAACACAAGACCGGAACCATCCCTTACTGGACAGTCCCAAGCAAGATCACCCCGCGGTTGGGATCAGCAACCGCCCATTAAGCCGAAATAAAAGGGACATCTAGACAGGGATGACCTCACCCTCCAGTGGGGGCTACCCACGAAGCCTTGCTGCATAACCCCTGATTTTCAGCCATTCCTATTTGATAAGGCTTGAGGCTAAGCGTTACCTTTTTAGAATATATCCCTTAGAATGCCCATCGTCCACCTGACGATGTTTCGCAAGCATTCATCCATACAAATCCGTCCCGGGTTCAAACGGAACCGAAGGCACTATTCCTACTACATCCATTTTGGAAATATCCTCAGGATTAGTAGCGATTAGCCCTTGCACTTCACTGCTCCATCTTCGAATCCAAAAATCGTTTTTCACGAAAACGTACAAACTGGATCGAAGTGGTTTTCGAGAAAATAAATCTCGATCCCGGTCTCTTCGAAACGATCAGCGCATTTGGCCAATATTGATAGTCGGTGATTTAACTATCAATTAATATTCACAAACAACCATCAACCAATAAATAATTTCCCAAATTATTTATTAATCCCAAAAATATCTTCACAAGATAAATTTCCACTTTTCAAACCCTTGAAAACAGTTTTCAAAACTATCTGCCTTTCTCAAAATAAATTCCAAGTATTTCTATTTCCACTGGAATCACCAAGCACAAAACTTTAGATTTTTAAAATAATTTTAAATTACTTTATTGTAAAATATGTTTAACATTTAATTTAGAAAATTTTACTTTAGTACTCAATTTAAAATAATACTTTAGAAATAATTAAAATACGTTTACCTTATAACCATACATTAAATTTTCTTCTTTAAACAAGATTCCAAATCATCCTTTAAATAATTATTACGATAATAAATTAAACAAAACTCCTACTCTGAAATATACTTTAAAATATTTAAGTTACGACTACTTCGATAATTGGCTAAAAATACATACTATATGAATGGTTAAAAATAAGGTTACCTTAGAAAATATAAATTAGGTTCTCACTCTTTTAAAACGAAACTCTTAGTTATCATTTTAAATAATTACTATGATTATAGATTTGAAAATATTTACTTTTAGAATTTAAAAGATTAAAATAATAAATTTTCTAAACATGCTTTTCAAAACAACATTAAAGCTTTTACTTATATTTAAAAATTAACTTTTGACGTACTTAGCTGTCCAGAGAAATATTATTCTCTTCACAATCTTCTTTAAATTTCAATTTCAAACACTTGAATCAATTTCCACATTGATTTCTAATTTACTCCCTTTCTTACTTCAAAATCTATTAACTTCAGATTTTATTTCCTAATTATGATATAAAATATTTTAACTGAGAATACCAATTTTTGATTTCCCCAAATTACTTCTTAATCCCTTTAAATAAATTTAAACTTGAATTTTAAAATAATTCTTTATTCCTTTAATTTATATAACTTAAGTTTACAATTCATTAAACTCGGTTTATTCAAAATTCCTTCCATACTCAAAGTTAGTTGTTATTATTATTTTCATATTACTTCTATTTCTTTCCAATTCAATTCTTAATTTTATTCAAATTTCCTATAATTATTTTACTTACAAATCCATTTCTTGTATTTCCTTTCAAAAATCCAAATTGTATATTTTTGAAAATTCATTATACCCAATTATATCCAATCAAACCATAGCATTCAATATTTCAACATAATTCATCATAGAATATCAAATCATCTCAACAGGGGAATTAAATAATTTAAATAAATATTGAGGGATCTAGTTGGATCCCTCCAACCTGTTTTCCCTGCATCCACAGACGTTAGCACAACATATATAATATCTTCACTATAAAATGAGGGAATTAATCATTTCAAGGTGTAGTATATGCTACTATATAACACAACAATCAATTCAACCATTCAAACAATTATTTAAATTTTAAACTTAACTGAGTGAAGTTAACTCACCTTTGCTTTTAAATTTGCAATCCGACCCAATCCAGCTTGATTTCATTATTTTTTTGACCTTGTACAAACATTCATATGGTTTATTAATATTTTGAAAATATTGGACAAATCTATTAACATTTATTTAAAAAAATTATTTAAACCAATTTATCCGAATTGAAATCCACTTAAAAAAAATTTGTAAAGTGTCAATAAAATTTTCCAAATTTACTTTACTGAAATTTACGAATTCCCTATTCTACCCTTATATTGAACATGCATGTGAGTATGCTTGTGTTTAATTTTTTCTGAACATATCTATATATTTTATTTTTAAAACTTCTGAATTAAAAATTCAAATCTAACATCAAATTTTAAATTAAGCTATAAATATGCCTCACAGTAAAAGTATGCTATCAGATTTTCAAAAAATCTAATTAATATAAATATCCTTCAACATTTTAAAATTTTCTAAACTACAAAACCTTTCTTTTCCAATATATATATAAACAAAATCTGGTTTTCAAAATTCTTCTTCCACATGCATACCTATACGGCTCATGTGTGTATATATATTTAAGACAAATTGGTTTTACGTCTTACTGTAAAATTTCTTTTCTAGATTTATATAAATAAAAATAAATAAATAAATAAAACGAAATCGCAAAAACTGCTACCTCTATCGACCCCCACTGCCACCATGACCACGACAAATCCACCATAACGAACCCTCTATTCGCAAAACCCACCGCCACTAGCACGCGACGTTCCCACAATCGAGTTCGAGCCTGTCTGCATCGCCACCTCCAATCGCGACCGCCAACAACACAACCCACACGAATCTCCACAAAGCACGAAAATCCCCAATCGGCATTACCATCGAACCTCGACGCTGCGGCCTCCCTCCAGAAATTGCGAACACACCTTCCTCGACATTGACCTTGCCTCGCGAATGAATTGGAAGAGTTTGAGAGGAATCGCGGCCATTTATATTGTTATTAAGATTCGAATTTGATTTTTTGAAGAAAACAAAGCTTGAGGTTTTCTTTGATTTTGCGTTCGATTTACGAACTGAACAGAATACGTTTCAAATGCGGCCATGATTGATTCCCTTTTTTTTATATAATAGCATCGAGTATATTGTTTTTCTCTTCTGAATCTCGGCTTAAAGAAATGAGTAAAATTGGCGTGTTGAAGAAGGGATGAGGGAACAAGAATAGACGCGATCGTACCTAAAGCTGAGAAAGGGGACAAGATTTGAGGGGAATTGCAGCGATGGTGAATAGAATTCGCCTGAAGGATAATTGGTACATATGAATATATTATTTAAATTAAATCGATAATCATCGTCAAGGCGTTTATATCTCGTATGCTTACACAGGAAACCCCAAAACTACGAAAATTGAAACCCGATAATAATTCAATATTACGGACCCAATGGAACTGGTTTCGTCGAATTCCGAGACTATGCCTCGGACGGCTATTTTTAAATTCAATTTAAACGATAATAAATTCCAAAACTTAACAAACCATCCTTAAATTTGATTTCGACACTTCTATTCTCTTTAGTAATATCAATATAACTTTTATAAGCCTTCAAATTATTTTTTAATAGGCTTAAAAATCTTAGATTTCATATTTTATCCAATTTCAAATTATTTAAATTCAATAATTTAATCAGCAAATAAATTGTGACATTCGTAATTCAAGTCAAAATTGCTCTATAGAATATTTAAAATTAATTAAATATTCCAATTTTTAAATGCTTAAAAATTCCGGGTCATCACATTCCTCCCCTCTTAAAAGAATTTTGTCCCCGAAATTATTAGTTAGGAAGAATGGTACAATACCCGTTTATTTTTTTCTCAAACCAAACAATCCAACATCTAACCAACTATCTTTTTATAAAAGACCCATTATCATTCTTATTAACTTCTCAACTCTCCTAGAGTTTCAAACTATACTATTCGCTTAACCATTCAAGTTTTAATTTAAAACCATATTTTGAATTATCAAAAAATTTCTTAAATTTTTTTTTCTAACTCCCTAAATTTCCGAAAAATTTCGCCAGCGTCTCCTTTGCGCGGCTGACTCGGTACAACTACAAAATGGCTCTATGGCCTCCCAAATCCAAAAAGAAAACAAAAAGCCAAGTGGCTCAATCCAAATCCCAATCAAATTTCACACCAAATTTAAATACATACCTTTTTGTCGAGCATTTCAAATTTATCTTCTGAAATCAAAATCAATTCTCTTTTCCCTTTATATTACTTGCATATCCTGCTTAGCACTAATATCCAATCACAATATTCCCAAAACATCATATCAACTTTCTTGCAAACTGTCGGTATTTATTCATTCAAATATTAACTTAGTTTATATTTGTAGTATCAATTCCCAATCAAGAATTCATCATTCCCTTCTTAAGTTAGTATAAGCATTTTATACGTTTCTTATATTTTTTTCATCTCCCACTTTATTTTATATTTATTTCCATTCAAAACGATTCTTTCATTTCCATATGAATTCAATTTATCTTTAACTTTGAATATATAAATTTTATTTGTCATTTATTACTAATTCATATCATTATTTTAATTAGTTTCATTTACTAACTTATTTCAATTTCCAGTTTGAAATTGTTTTGCCGTTAACTAAAATTTTCAAAAATTTTCTGACTCCCAAAATTTCTGAAATTTTTTGGTAGAGTCCCATTTGCACGGAGGAGCTTTTGCAATTTGACAAAAGATATAAATATATATACATCGACCCACACGGTCGGAAAAACCAAAAACTGTTCATATTTCCTATTTTTATTACGTAGGCGTACCTTATTTAGCATTTTAAGCAAGCGGCTTATAATTTTTAGCAACTAGCGCAACCAAATCCAACCACACGACTTCCAGGTACCTGTACTTACTCAATTTAAACATGTAAGTACGATATATATGAAGTTTAACAACATTTCACTTATTTGCAACAGTTAAACACATGCGTTCTAAAAGAAATTCACACCAAACATTTCTTCGTAAGCAACTTATACAATTTTCATACCAATTCCACTGTTCCAATTAATTTACAACCTATTTTCATTCAATTTGAATGGTTTTTTAATCCATTCGTATACAACTTCATCAATTTGAATGGTTTAAAACACAATAGCTTACATTTAATTTATTTTAAGCAAACTTAACTCATATTTAATTCAATTGCTCTCAAAATCAATTCATTTTACTTCTATCAATTCATAGGATTTTAATGACTACTATTTACATCCAATGACAATTTATTCTATGCAGTTTGACGAGATCTATGTGAATAAACAAGTATTTATGTTTTATATCCAATTTAAATGGATTTCAACTCAATTTATACTTAATTCTATTCCATCTTTAAACTTATTCACGATCCATATATTCTCATTTTCATTGCATTTTAAATTTGAATCTATTCACTTGCATTTCATTTTACTTAACCAAACCAGTTCATTTAAAACCATTAACAACTTAGATTCATCTTAATTATCAATTAAATTTCCTTTTTATTTTAATTTATTCACAACCATTTATTTAGCTCGGCACATTTCATTTCAATTTTATTCACAATCCATTCATTTACATTCCATTCCATATTTGTTTATTCCAAACTATTTTATTTAGCTCAAAGACAATCTAAGCTATTTCATTCAATAACCATCTCAATTTTTCTTATAGACTCCAAGTTATTTCAATTCCTTAATAATTTAAATGGTTTACAATTATTTATTTAAGAATTTCATTCCATTAAATATTATCTGTAACTCACCGAATTCTATTTCGATTTGAATTTATTTTCACTTGATTTAAACCCAACCGAAAATCATTAAACTTAGTTTAAGTTGAATTAAATTCAACTCTCTTCCATCTATTCAGCTTAAGTCAATTTACTTCAATTTATTCAAATTTTATACTTAAGCTCATTTTCATTTTACAAGTAAATTTTTCTCTCTTTTATACTCAACTTAACTCAATTGATTACAAGGTCATATCCAGTTTATTTCCACTATGGATTTCATTTGCACAATCAAACCATTACTATTTTAATCCATTTACATTTTTATTTGTTTGACACATTCCCAACTATATTTAATCTGTTAACACTCCAAGATAAATTTTAATTTATAACTCAAGTTCCGAATCCATTGTCCATTTTCAATTTTCCACCAAATTTCATGAACTCACAATTCAATTACATTCTCAGGTCATTTAATTAATTGCAAGGCCACCTTCAATTATATTTCTTCACTAATGATTCAAGTCGAATTTGATTTATAACTTCAGTTTTATTTTCAAACTTCATTATTAACTCAAAATTCAGTTTTATTTAACTACAATAGGTTCCGTTTACTCATTTCATTAACTAATTTATTAACAAACTAGTTCTTCCCTATTTATAGTTCAATACTTGATTTTTAATTCCAAATACCACTTCATTTTATTTTCTTAGTTCAATTTTTTTATATAATTCAAGTTTGGATTTTCTTTTCATTTTCCAATTCATCAAAATATAAATTTTGGGCTTTGTATTCCATTTTCAATTTTATAAGTCACATCTTACTATTTTATACAATCACATTCATTCCAAACTTGAATGTATTCATCTTTTATTTCTAATTCGAGTTTTACACTTATTTATAATCCAAGCATATTTTATTCTATGGATTTTTAATTCTGATTCTTTTGTAAGTTATTCTAATTTATTTACTCCAATCCAATCCTTAACCAATTTATTTTCCAGCTCAATTTATTTTAAACTCAGATTTATTTAATCTCAATTCAATTTCAACTTAATTCGAAAACAACTGGATATTACTTTCAGCCTCTTCAATCAATTTCAATACAGTTAAATTTTATTCTCCAATCCAAGTTAATTTCATTTTTTACTTTTCCCTTTACATTTAAATTTTCGACATTCAAAGCTTATATTTCCTTCCTGATTTAAAAATCATCTCAATTTATAAACTTACAACTATCTCATCAGGATTTTTAAACACCCGGCTTTGGTTTCAAATTGTTTTGAAATCTCCAACATCTCAAATCACATTTCTCAAAAATTAAACCAATCCTGGTTTTATTCCCAACAAAATTCCTTTGAAACTTTCAAAAACAACTAACTTTTCTGAACAAATCAATTTCTGGCAGCAATCCGTCACTTAGAAATTCGAAAATGAATACTGATGATGTGGCCGTCATCATCAGAATTATTTCCCAATAATCCAAGTGACTTTAATGTTATATCACTTTCAAAACACATTTTCTTTCAGAAATACCTCCAAAATCTCCAGGATTTAAATTTCCAAATCCCGCTTAAATCAATTTTTAACTATAATTCATTTGCACAGCTTATGCTCATACAATTCTTATTTGATTATATTTCAATTTATAATTCCCATTTACAATTCATATTTATAAATTTCATTTTATAATGAATTTATTCCCTTAACTTTGGTCATATTTTCAATTTCTAGTTAAATTTCCATACAATAAGGATAATAATTTAAATATCATCATTCCTAACATCCAAACAACCATATATTAGCTAAAATAGTTTACAGAAATTTTTCTTTATATCAAAATAAGTTTTTGGGTATAATTATTTCATTCACCCACATTTAAAACAATATCGTGTCAATTGTTCTATTTAAGTGTTTAGAAACCCCATCAATACAGTTGCGCAGACTGTGTCGACGAAGGTTCATATGCCACTCAATAAATCAATCAACGCAATATTAAAACAATTTATATTCACTAACAAATACGCGCTCATATCTATTAATACGCTCAAACTCATTATATAGTACTACGGACTCTATTTTAAATGAGTAATTCCCACCAGAGCCAAGGTTATCACCAACCTATGCTCTGATACCAAGTGAAACGACCCGCAAATCCGTACACCTTGAGTCAACACTATTCTACAATAATCAACTCCAGTTGTACAGAAATACGAACCATTTGGGTTAAATAAGAAGAGGTAGAAGAAGAAAATAGAAAACAACAACAGAATCTAACCATCGCAGCGGAGTAAAATATAATAGATAATAAATGACATTTACTCTAAATCAAATATCTTTGTTTATATATTACATCATCAGAGTACAACAATCACAGCTCAACATCAATACCATAAAAATGGGTAAACAGCAACTCAACACCCAATTGATTATTACAGTTAAATAACACCCGAGTTAGTCTGGAATACCAGCGTGAGAAAATCACACCCAATTGATTATTAAAGTTTCAAAAATCCTTTGAAAACTAAAGCATCTCGTAAGACCACGCCACAAATAAACATGTCGGGTTTTTACCTTACGATAGCTAAAACAATTTTTATTAAAATCCTCTGATATTATAATAGTGTCTATAGAAAGTAAAATAGAATCTACCTGAAATGCTTGCATCTCACGTTTCAGCAATAGTTGGGCACAATCAAAACCGTACGGGCGTGTAGGGAAAATGGATTCCAACTAATGGCTAGGCACTGGGGTACCACCTGTCACAGTACCTGGTCTAGATCAGCGTACCGAGGAGCCACCCTAACTCCCCTGCAACACAAGACCGGAACCATCCCTTACTGGACAGTCCCGAGCAAGATCACCCCGCAGTTGGGATCAGCAACCGCCCACTAAGCCGAAATAAAAGGGACATCTAGACAGGGATGACCTCACCCTCCAGTGGGGGCTACCCACGAAGCCTTGCTGCATAACCCCTGATTTTCAGCCATTCCTGTTTGATGAGGCTTGAGGCTAAGCGTTACCTTTTTAGAATATACCCCTTAGAATGCCCATCGTCCACCTGATGATGTTTCGCAAGCATTCATCCATACAAGTCCGTCCCGGGTTCGAACGGAACCGAAGGCACTATTCCTACTACATCCATTTTGGAAATATCCTCAGGATTAGTAGCGATTAGCCCTTGCACTTCACTGCTCCATCTTCGAATCCAAAAATTGTTTTTCACGAAAACGTACAAACCGGATCGAGGTGGTTTCCGAGAAAATAAATCTCGATCCCGGTCTCTTCGAAACGATCAGCGTATTTGGCCAATATTGATAGTCGGTGATTTAACTATCAATTAATATTCACAAACAACCATCAACCAATAAATAATTTCCTAAATTATTTATTAATCCCAAAAATATCTTCACAAGATAAATTTCCACTTTTCAAACCCTTGAAAACAGTTTTCAAAACTATCTGCCTTTCTCAAAATAAATTCCAAGTATTTCTATTTCCACTGGAATCACCAAGCACAAAACTTTAGATTTTTAAAATAATTTTAAATTACTTTATTGTAAAATATGTTTAACATTTAATTTAGAAAATTTTACTTTAGTACTTAATTTAAAATAATACTTTAGAAATAATTAAAATACATTTACCTTATAACCATACATTAGATTTTCTTCTTTAAACAAGATTCCAAATCATCCTTTAAATAATTATTACGATAATAGATTAAACAAAACTCCTACTCTGAAATATACTTTAAAATATTTAAGTTAAAACTACTTCGATAATTGGCTAAAAATACATACTATATGAATGGTTAAAAATAAGGTTACCTTAGAAAATATAAATTAGGTTCTCACTCTTTTAAAACAAAACTCTTAGTTATCATTTTAAATAATTACTACGATAATAGATTTGATAATATTTACTTTTAGAATTTAAAAGATTAAAATAATAAATTTTCTAAACATGCTTTTCAAAACAACATTAAAGCTTTTACTTGTATTTAAAAATTAACCTTTGACGTACTTGGCTATCCAGAGAAATATAATTCTCTTCACAATCTTCGTTAAATTTCAATTTCAAACACTTGAATCAATTTCCACATTGATTTCCAATTTACTCCCTTTCTTACTTCAAAATCTATTAACTTCAGATTTGATTTCCTAATTATGATATAAAATATTTTAACTGAGAATACCAATTTTTGATTTCCCCAAATTACTTCTTAATCCCTTTAAATAAATTTAAACTTGATTTTAAAATAATTCTTTATTCCTTTAATTTATATAACTTAAGTTTACAATTCATTAAACTCGGTTTATTCAAAATTCCTTCCATACTCAAAGTTATTTGTTATTATTATTTTCATATTACTTCTATTTCTTTCCAATTCAATTCTTAATTTTATTCAAATTTCCTATAATTATTTTACTTACAAATCCATTTCTTGTATTTCCTTTCAAAAATCCAAATTGTATATTTTTGGAAATTCATTATACCCAATTATATCCAATCAAACCATAGCATTCAATATTTCAACATAATTCATCATAGAATATCAAATCATCTCAATAGGGGAATTAAATAATTTAAATAAATATTGAGGGATCCAGTTGGATCCCTCCAACCTGTTTTCCCTGCATCCACAGACGTTAGCACAACATATATAATATCTTCACTATAAAATGAGGGAAACTAATCATTTCAAGGTGTAGTATATGCTACTATATAACACAACAATCAATTCAACCATTCAAATAATTATTTAAATTTTAAACTTAACTGAGTAAGGTTAACTCACCTTTGCTTTTAAATTTGAAATCCGACCCAATCCAGCTTGATTTTCATTATTTTTTTGACCTTGTACAAACATTCATATGGTTTATTAATATTTTGAAAATATTGGACAAATCTATTAACATTTATTTAAACATTTTATTTAAACCAATTTATCCGAATTGAAATCCACTTAAATTTTTTTTGTAAAGTGTCAATAAAATTTTCCAAATTTACTTTACTGAAATTTACGAATTCCCTATTCTACCCTTATATTGAACATGCATGTGAGTATGCTTGTGTTTAATTTTTTCTGGACATATCTATATATTTTATTTTTAAAACTTCTAAATTAAAAATTCAAATCTAACATCAAATTTTAAATTAAGCTATAAATACGCCTCATAGTAAAAGTATGCTATCAGATTTTCAAAAAATCTAATTAATATAAATATCCTTCAACATTTTAAAAATTTATAAACTGTGAAACCTTTCTTTTCCAATATATATATAAACAAAATCTGGTTTTCAAAATTCTTCTTCCACATGCATACCTATACGGCTCATGTGTGTATATATATTTAAGACAAATTGGTTTTACATCCTACTGTAAAATTTGTTTTCCAGATCTATATAAATAAAAATAAATAAATAAAATGAAATCGCAAAAACTGCTACCTCTATCGACCCCCACTGCCACCATGACCATGAAAAATCCACCATAACGAACCCTCTATTCGCAAAACCCACCGCCACTAGCACGCGACGTTCCCGCATTCGAGTTCGAGCCTGTCTGCATCGCCACCTCCAATCGCGACCGCCAACAACACAACCCACACGAATCTCCACAAAGCACGAAAATCCCCAATCGGCATTACCATCGAACCTCGACGCTGGCGGCATCCCTCCAGAAATCGCGAACACACCTTCCTTGACATCAACCTTGCCTCGCGAATGAATTGGAAGAGTTTGAGAGGAATCGCGGCCATTTATATTGTTATTAAGATTTGAATTTGATTTTTTGAAGAAAACAAAGCTTGGGGTTTTCTTTGATTTTGCGTTCGATTTACGAACTAAACAGAATACGTTCCAAATGCGGCCATGATTTGATTCCCTTTTTTTATATATAATAGCATTGAGTATATTGTTTTTCTCTTCTGAATCTCGGCTTAAAGAAATGAGTAAAATTGGCGTGTTGAAGAAGGGATGAGGAAACAAGAATAGACGCGATCGTACCTAAAGCTGAGAAAGGGGACAAGATTTGAGGGGAATTGCAGTGATGGTGAATAGAATTCGGCTGAAGGATAATTGGTACATAAGAATATATTATTTAAATTAAATCGATAATCATCGTTAAGGCGTTTATATCTCGTATGCTTACACAGCAAACCCTAAAACTACGAAAATTGAAACCGGATAATAATTCAATATTACGGACCCAATGGAACTGGTTTCGTCGAATTCCGAGACTGTGCCTCGGACGGCTATTTTTAAATTCAATTTAAACGATAATAAATTCCAAAACTTAACAAACCATCCTTAAATTTGATTTTGACACTTCTATTCTCTTCAGTAATATCAATATAACTTTTATAAGCCTTCAAATTATTATTTTAATAGGCTTAAAATCATAGATATCATATTTTATCAAATTTCAAATTATTTAAATTCTATAATTTAATCAACAAATAAATTGTGATATTCGTAATTCAAGTTAAAATTGCTCTATAGAATATTTAAAATTAATTAAATATTCTAATTTTTAAATGCTCAAAAATTCCGGGTCGTCACAATTCATCTCCTTAGTTATATAGGGTTAGTATCATGGTCAACTGTAGTCAACTCAATGTCAAGGCTTTTGGCCACTAATTTGGTTAATAATAATTATTATTATTAAACTAAGGACTTTGTCTTTGGATTATACAAATTGAATGTACACAATATTGGAATTTTGGCCAATACCATGTTCCATAACTACTAACGTGATATAGTTTTGAGGAAGATAATAGGTGTAAATAATTGTCACCACTGGGGACCACTTAAAATAGTAAAATGGGATTTTACCGAAATTGTATAAGCGATAAATTCAGCCAAAATATCACCGCTAGCTAAGGTAAAGTATGATTACTAAAATTCAAATTGTTCGATAATAAACACTGACTGAATTTACACCTTTGAGTCACACAACCGAAATGTTGAATATTCCAAAATACAACCCCATTTAATTAAATTATAATTGTTATTAATTAATTAATATATGAAAAACGTATTTTATTTGATTTATCTGAATTAGTATTTAATAAAGTGCATATATAAAATTTATATATGTGTGTATCAATATATGTATAAATAAAGGTATAAATTTGATATAAATGATATTAATAGTAATTGGATTTGGAAACTTTAAGGAGCGTACCTAGCCCTCTTTTAGCTGACCATATGGAATAAAAGTAGGGGGAGTATTTTGAATACATAATGTGATTCTGAATTAGCTTAAAAGAAGAGTTAAATTAGAAGATTTAGATCTCCACTTTTTCGTACTTTTTGTTGCTTACTTAACATCACCAACCCTTCATTTGTAATGATCTTTTTGAACCTTCTCTACTTCTTTTCTGGCCAAAAATTATTAGAGTATTCTTCCTTATTTCTAAGCAAACTAAATCAATAAATCTAGCTTAAGCTGTGGTGTTGTCTTCTGAACTGTTGCATGTTCTAAAGAGACTTAGATCGGTTCTATATACAGAGTTTGATTCAACTTTCAAGGTGTATTATCAAGGCAACAATTAAGTAACATCCAATTATTTATTTATTCATTTATATCAATTTATGTGGGTAGATTTGAATTTTCAATATCATGAATTTGTATGTGGTTGCTGTCAAACCTATATGATTATTTGTATACGATATAAAAAATTATTATTTTTTTCATATCCTAATTTTTGCCCATGTAAGAAATTTTTTCTTTAAAGTAGTAGTATTTTAAAATTTAATTTTAAATTGAATTTTTAAAATGGTTTTATATTCATTACGATTGTATGTATAATTTATTTAATAAATTATTTTGTATATATGTTTGCAATTGTTTTTATTTTATATACACATACATATGTACAATTAAACCTAAAAAAATATTCTTTTTTAGCAAAGCTAGCCGGCTTTAAAGTGGGCCATGCTATTGTATATATAATGGGAAAACAGGTGTTCTGCATATGCACAGAACAACTAGAAGGGAGGATCCTAAACAACAAAGAAAAACAAAGCGCAGGAAATAGGCAAAAAGGCATATGCTACAAAACTTATAACTACTACGAGCCCTCCAAGAAAGGACTGCTGGTGACAACATCAGGCGAGGGGCCAATAGCATTCATGTACCCAGAGAACAAAGTTGCAAGATTCGAGTCATAACCATTAGACGAAGGAAAGTATATAAATTTTATATCCCAAGTGACGTCATAAAACTTACTTTTATTCACCTCATCAATCTCACCAACTCTAGTAAGGGAGGGACCATCACCTTCTCTATGGTAAATAAGAGAACGATTCTCACTTACAACATCACTGATAAAGGCAAAATAAATCTTAGTCTCAGGCGAGTACCGCATATCCGAAGGATCATGAATCCAGGCCCACTCCTAAGTATTATAATAAATAGAATCGGTCAACTTCGCACTTTCAGGCTGGGATGGCCTAGCAGGTGCAACATCAGAAACTACAGAAGTAACAATTTCCGGCTAGGTCAGATAGACAGAACCATGAACAGAATGGGCAATCTTCGGCTGGGCCGGACAAATAGGAGCGTCAATAGAAGGAGCAACATCGCCATAAACGTCATCATAAAGGGAATCAGAAGGGGGAGGGGCAAGCTTTGGGACCCACTTCCTGGAAGGAGGTCGAGGTAGTGGAACCCGAAAGATAAAGGCACTGGTGAGACAGAACAAGGACAAGCATCAAAATGTTGCCCAAAGGACTGACGGGACGTGTAGATCTCCTACCTTTAATGGTGGCCGTTATCTTAAATTTCAATTACATATTCATATATAAAAACACACAAATACATATATATATATATATTCATATATATCTTAAATTTTAATTATACTCCTTTTTCTTTTAATGGCGGCTCTTCTTCCTTTCTCACTTTTCTTCCCATTCCCTATTTTTAGAATCCTCTTCCTCCTTCACCCATGCTTTCCTCTCTTCCTTCTCTCGTCCCTCCTTCTATGATTCCATTACCAATATCCCCTTCTACGCCAGCTCCACCTCCTATTCCAATCCTTCCTATCCCCTATCTTTATTCAATTCCCTCCCCTTATTATTCCATCCTCTCCTTCCCTTAACTTGTTTGGACTTCGTTGTTCAAGCACAAACTAAGGAACGCTGAAAAGAACATACCAGTTGAAGTTAACCCTGTATTTTATTGGTGATGCAAATTTTCATCCCTAAAATTTATTGGTGTTGGTAAACAGGTCTAGAATGATTATATTGTTAGCTCCTTTCTTGATAAGCCTCTCTCTTACACAATCTTGTTGAACATCTACAGAGAGTTTGGAAGCTTAAAGGTTCAGTTAAGGTTAAATTCGATTGGTTTATTTTCTTGTTTCTTCTTTCTTTTTTCTTTTTTTGAAATGCAAGCGGGGTTGACTAGTCCCCTACCAGGTTTTATTGAAAGAAAAGATAAAAACACAACTATAACATACTATAGTCGCAAATAAAGTAAAATACAACAACAAAGCATTGTAGAGGAGAGAAATTCTCCCATAAGCTGAGAACAAACACACTTCACATAACCACATTGACCAACCTAGAGGAAAGGAAGATGAGCAACCCAAAAGTGCACTTCTAGTCATGCACAGGAAAGTGCACGAGATGGAAAACACAAAAGGCTCATGTCAATTCCACATTTCGTGGCAGTGCGGGGAGAATCCCCGCCTGGAAAATCTTAGTCCATAGACAATCTTTTCCATGATTTTTACCCAAAGCTGGTGCACCACACTGACATCACCATCGAAACACCTCGAGTTCCTTTCCTTCCAAATCAGACGAATGTAAATCTTCAAAACAAAAAAGATAATATCCTTTCGTTTGTGGCTCCACTTCGTTGCTATCATCAACACATTCCATAAGTTAGAAGTGTTACCATCAAGGCTTGAAATACCAACCTTATCCATCAGGGTACATACCATGTTTGTTAAATATTCACATTCAAAATAAATATGAACACAAGATTCCGAAAGCACATTGCAGAATAGGCACATGTGGTCAGTTTGCATCCCCGTGGACACCAGTCTGTCTCTAGTTAGAATTTCTCTTTGTATTATTCTCCAAAACATCAGGTTATCACTTGCCGTAGATTGGGAAGACCATCCAACAGTTGCCCAAGGAAAATTTGAGATGGTTTCAGTATTTAAAAGAGAATCATACACCCTACCTATACTATGAGATTTGCCTTTCCAGCATAGCTCTATCACATGCTTTATCTTAACTTCATGTTGACTCAAACTCCTCCAAAACATGTTGACAACTTGATTACTGGAGGAAGGCACGCATAGCTTCCCATTAAGAATGTAATCAACAGCATATGCATTTTTCCAATTAAGGTCTGTAGTTTTTCTTGAGCTCGCACCATTTTATCCAGCACCATTCCATCCCCTAGCCAAGGGTCCTTCCAAAAACTCACCGTGCATCGAGGAGACAAATTATACTTGACTAAGGGAAGGAGAGTGCTCCTCATATTAAGGATATTCCTCCATATCCAGCTCGTGCCTTGTTTGATATCCATATCCCAAAAGTTTCCATTCTTTATTCGATAAGTCCACACCCATTGCACCCATAGACTATTTCTTTTGAGCAATATGGCATCAACATGCGAACTAACAGCTGCTTTATTCCATAAGGAGATGTTGATGATGCCTAGCCCACCCTTCCTTAATGGCTTTTCAATGGAGGAGTAAGACAAATGTACCATTTTCCTATTATGAATAGTTCATGTCCACAGGAACCTAAGCAGGGCTGCTCTAATCATGGAGAGAAACATCTTTGGGAGGATATAAGTTCTTGTCCAATACACTGTCATAGAGAAACACACAGACTTAACAAGCACCAATCTTCCTGCCATGGTGAGATATTTAGCAGTCCAGTTGTTTAGCTTGGTAGTTATTTTATCATAAAGTTGAGAACAGTCAGCTTTAGTTACCCTGGACGTACACAATGGTAAACCAAGATAAGTCATATTATTTTCCATCCTCTGATAGCCCGATAATCCAATCACCCTATCATTGGCAGGCATGGTAATACCAGAGTTGAGGATATGGGACTTGGTCTTATTTATTCGTAATCCAGTGGCAAGGAAGAAGGAACGGAGAGTGTCATTTATGGCTATTATGGAGTGTTCATTCGGTTTGGTGAATATCAGTATATCATCCACAAAAAATAGTGAAGTGATATGAAGCTGCTTGCATTTTGGATGGTATATCATATTCCAATGTTAGCATACAAGAGAGAGCTTCCATAACAACAATGAAAATGTAAGATGAAATTGGATCCCCCTGTCTGCCCCCTTGCCTACCTTTAAAAAAACCCCACAACCTTCCCATTGTAGCATAGAGAGTATGTTGGGGTAGAAATGCAAACGTATAGCCATGCTACAAATACTTTGGGAAATCCCATTAAAGACAGCACACGAACAATGGAGGTCCATTGCAAGCTGTCGTAAGCCTTTTGAATGTCAAGTTTGATCATCGATCGTGGGGAAATCTGACTTCGTCCATACCTATTTATTAGCTCATGTGCCATCATAATATTGTCTTGAATATTTCTTTTGGGGAGAAAGGCTGATTGATTTGGTGAGATTATAGATGGCAGCACTTTAACAAGTCTTGAGGCAAGGATTTTGGAGACACACTTGTAGACAACATTACAGCATGAAATAGGTCGAAAAGAGGAAGCAGTTTGAAATGGCCTTACTTTAGGAATGAGGACAAGATTGGTCGCATTTATTTCGCCTGGCATTTTGAAATGCTTGAAGAAATTATGAATTGCCGCAGTGAAATCATGGCAAACAATATTCCAGCTTGCCTTGAAGAAAACAACATTGAAACCATCTGGACCACCTGACGAAGTCGCTTTCAAGGAGAAAAGGGCATCTTTAATCTCAAGATCGCTAACCTGAGAAACAAGCATGTCCTTCAATGATTGATCAAGCTGAGTTAAGGGTAGATTATTTAGCCTGTCTAGGTCAGGTTCAAAGTCATCAGAGTTTCCAAGAAGCCTTGTATAATATTAAAGCAAATGACTGTCAATATCATCATCAGAAGTAAGAAGGGTACCATCATCGTCATAGATGGTGTGGATGTAGTCTCTGGCTTGATTTTCTTTAATGGATGCATGGAAGTAGGCAGTGTTCCTATCTCCCTCAGCCACCCACCGCTGTTGCATCTTCTGCTTCATCATACTTGCATTAGAATCTAAAGCGTCATTAAGCTTTTGGAAGAGGACAGATTCAACATGGGCGTGAGAAGTATTGGTTGGATCACTATCCAAAAGCACTTGCGCTTCCTTCAGCTGTTCTTTTAATGAATTTGAAATTAGGGTGCCCTTACTGAACTTGTGAGATGCCCATTGTCTTAAAGCATGCTTTGTAGCCTTCAGCTTCCTGCACAAAATAAACATAGCATTTCCATTATAGTTTGTTGTCCATGAATTAGTTACTATTCTGCAGTACTGTGGGTCATTAACCCGAACATTACAAAATTTAAAGGCCTTTTTCCTACTGCATGGCTTTAGAATTGGAGAGAGTATTAATGGGGAGTGGTCAGATAAAATGGGGCTAGGCAGATGGGCAGAAATGGTAGGCCACAAAGATAGGGCAGAAGCATTGCAAAACGAAAGATCGATATTGGTGAAAGTTCTTATCCCAGTCCTGCTCCTATTATTCCAAGAGAAGGGGACTCCAGTGCGTGGGATTGGGAGAAGATCAGAGTCGGATATTGAAATATTCAAAGGGGCAATGTCCCTTGTCATTAGTGGGTTGCCACCAATTTTGTCAGATAGGTTGAAACAACAATTGAAATCTCCCAGAGCAATCCATGGATTTGTATTCTGTCTGAAAAAAGGAAGAAGGTTAAGCATCATTTGTCTAGAGTCAACTGCATTATGGTTATAAACAACTGTTAAGAAAAAAATGAAGTTAAGATGAAGATGGGTGGCGTGAAAGTGGATTAGTTGAGAGGTAGAATGGATGGGAGTGAGAGAGTAAATAAGAGGATCATGGACAATGAGAATCCTGCCATAGGAAGCATGCTCATGATTATGATTTACAAGCCAATGTGGATTGATAAATGTTGCTGTTTTCAGGGTTAAAGGTAGAGTAAGCTTTGTTTCCAAGATTGCAAATATCTTAATATTATGCTTTGTAATAAGAGTTTTGACATGATTTAGTTTAACTGGGTTGTGAGCACCCTTGATATTCCATGACGCAAGTTTATACATCAAAAACTAAAAAGAGGGATGATGCACTCTTGCCCTACTCCTCGTTGTAGGAGGGTCAGATCGCACTGACTGTAATTTTGCTGCTAAGGAAGTAAACTTCAGTGCTCCAGGGCTTGAACCATCAGGTCGCGGTGATGGCAAAACCCATCCAAGAATAGATCTTGGAAAATTGTAGGGTGAGGGGATCGAGTTATTAGTTTTAGTTCGTGGTGTGGATGATGATGGGGGTGAAAAGGGGGCTGATGGCTTAAAGAGGTCAAAGATTTGATTCTCAATCTGATCTAGGAAGGCTTTTTCAGTTGAGTATGGTTCATGATTTATGGTCGTCAACTTTGCATGGGAGATTGGTTTCCTTGGTATTGATTTGATAGCATGAGAGAGTTGAGAAATGCCTACTTCAGTTGTACTTTTGGTTTTCAAATGTGCATTGTCTTTTCTGAGTGAATTTGATACTTCAGAAATCTGCATGTCTTCTTTTGACCGTAATACTTGTTCATCAGGATGACCATTAACAATATCATCACTGGATAATGCCTCTCCTTCCATTGTTTCATTTAAATTTAGATCATTCTCACTATACTCTGATAGATCATGCATAAGCATAGAAAAAGGGTTAGCATTCAAAAGTGCAACGTGCATCTCTGCATTTATTTTCTGGTTCTGAACTGGGATATTTGATACCTCATTGTTACTTCCATCAGGGGTAACATGCACAGCATTAACAATAAGTTTATAACAAGAATTCTATGCTTGGTTTAGAATAAGACAAGAATTCCTTCCATTGGTGTCTAGATGTTTCTTCTTTCTTGTGTTTAGAACAAGACAAGAATTCTAGAGGGAGACCTGATTATAATGAGATATAATATGTTTATAATTAAGTCTTGAAACCCTGAAATTGGGAATGTTTGTGGTAGCATAAAATCTATTCCGATTTGGGTCCAACTATCGAACATCTTCATCTATGCTTGGTCTCACTTGGGAATAAATTGGTCACTTGGGAATAAATTGGTTAGCTAGTAGAGCTGATATACTGTTATGTATGGATCCATACAATAATCATCTAAAAAGAATTAAATATGCCTAATGTTTGATTGAATTCAATCCTAACTAAGTGTTGATTGATCAGTTTCCTGTGAAGTTAATGGATGAAGGGGAACAAATGATCAAAATTTATTACTTGTGGAAACTAGAGATATGTGCTGGATACAAAAATTTTAAGCATAGTGTTATCCAACATTTTGACCTGGCTATATTCGAACTGATTAGACAAGTTAGATCCAACTGTCATCAAGGCCAGTTTTCCCAGAGCGATGATTATGGAGTCTAGAAATTGAGTACAGATGATAATATGAAGCCGAGATTGAACAAAATTGAGAGATATACTATAAAGAATATTCAAAGTATGGAATATAATTTAATTTAGAAAAGAATTCGGCAATGATCCCTCTATGCCAAAGGGATTAGATTACTTCAACCAAACAAGTGCAACTCAATGGGAAACAATTGATATCACAAAATCCATAAGTCCAATGCATATGAAACTTTGAGAACAAGATATGGATGCCTTAGGGAGTCCACTTTAGGGATCACACCTCTAATGGAGCAAGCAAGAGGGACCGTCCCTTTTCCCTTTATCGGGATCGGCCAAAATCAGACCATACAACATGTTGCAACAAAGATTGATTAATAACTCAAGTTCTACTAATCTAGTTAGCATGAAACTTGGAGGCTAAGCATAATACAACATGGAGAAGCTCCCATAGGAATCGCACCCCCAAACTCCTTCAAAATAAGGATCGGCTCCAATCCCTATTTCTTGGGATTTGGGCTATGTGATCCCTCTCATGGGCCCCTATGGCTCTGAAGATCCTTCCACCAAATTTTTCGAAAGATATTTCATCATCTTTCTCTATAAATATAGGCTTGATGGTTCATTTTTGGGATATTTAGGCTATGTTTTGTTTTGTACTCTTTTATAACTAAGGGTTTTCTTTTGATTCATACTGTTCTTAGTTTACAAAGTCATTAATAAAGCTATCTCCTCAAAGTGGACGTGAGCAAACAACAAATCACTATAAATTGTTGTGTCTCTATTATTTGCTTAATTCTTATTGCTATATTCTATCTGTTTGTATTTAATATTCTTTATTTATTCCTATATAAAATCTCTATCGGGTGTTTGTGCCAATTTTTGGTGCAAACATTTTGGTGCTTTCACTAAGAAAGATATTCTCAACTTTATTTGGATCCATTTGCTATTATTGGATTGCATAAATTCCAGGAAGAGATCCATCATTTCTTCAAGTAGTTTTTCCATTCTATTTAGATTTGCAAAAGTCTAAGGAAAACTATCAACAATGTTTTGGAACACCCGGATCTACCTCTCAAAATGCATAAGGAAACGAGAACGCTAACATTTAACAAGGAGGCCAGAGCAATCTACCAGTAGACATTAATGCTACCAATCCAGTTGATGTCTAGAATATAGGTGATCCCATCACAAGGGATGATTTCCAAAATCTGATGAGAGAGCTTATGGATAGCCACCAGTAGTTGAACCAGTAGGTTCAAGCCAATATCGATTTAATGAATCAACTCAGAGATCGACAATGCAGGAAAACTAGAAGGGTGCCAACTCCTTATTCTACATCGGAGAGCTCTACTTGATTAGATGATTATTAAAAATGCAGACGTTGCAGAACTGACAGATATCATGTAGAAGCATCTGGACATCAACAAAAAAACCTACCTAAGTTACCAGGATCGATCAGATCTGATCCATCTAGAGAGATCGTTGTTGATCCCTCCTCTAGAGGAGTAAGTTTGCTTTTTCACATTCGAGTACAAGCTGGAGCCGCTACGATTGATTTGGCTGCTGGAGTTCAGTTGGATGCAGACCAGTTACCTCCTTAGAATGACGACGAAGTGAACGCATGTGATATACATCAAGAGGATGTTAAGCCAAGAAGGCATGGAACAGCCTGTAGAAAACGACCAGACCATTCACATGAGGTGGAGCATGACTACCGCTTGGCTTCAACTATCCAAATGCTGGACTTAATGGCTATGATCAAGTAGCTAGGAAGGGAGAGCTAAGGCTTGACCAATGATGATCGGGGGATCTCGAGAAGCCATACCCCATTCACCGACAATATCCTACATGCAGAGTATCTAAGAAGGTTCAGCATGCGGTCTATGCTTTCCTACGAAGGAAAAACCAATCTTAGGCAACACATCATAAGATATGAATGGATGATGGATTCTTCACGAGCTGATGATGCCACAGAATGTAGATTTTTTCCTATTACTCTTTGGCATAGCAACGATGTGATTTACGAGATTACCTCCATGGTTAATCTCTAGATTTGATGACTTGGCAACAAAATTTATGGAGCAATTCTGTATGCATGCAACTCGCCCCAAAGATGTAGTGTCCCAATCAAGCGTAGTCCAGGCTCTAGGTGAATCATTGAAAGATTATTTAGAGAGATTTCATACGGCCGTGACAAAAGTCAGTTTTCTGAATGACCATTCAATATTGATGGCGAAAACAAGAGAAATTGACCTAGAATCTGAATTTGGCGATTGGTTAGCAGACAAACAAACGTTGAAGAATCTATACGCAAAAGAAGCTTAGTATTTAAGGAAAGAGGAAGCCAGATGCTCTAGGAAGAAGAATGTTGTGGGACCAAGTGAAGAGGAAGTGCAGAGTAACATTGCAGTGAAATAATCGAGCGAGAGTTTAGGGAAAGTTCAAATAAATGTCCAAAATAAATTGAATCAGCAAAAGAAAGGAGGTGATAGGAACTGTGAATGAAAGAGGGATTCTAGAAGAGGAAAGTCTAGGATTCTAGTGTATGATACCTACATGCCACTAAATATGTCTCTAGAGAATGTCTACTTATCTACATGCAATACCATGTAGTATAAGAAGCCACCTCCAAAGGAATCGACGGAGAAACAAAAGCAGAATAAAAAATATTGTCGGTTCCGCGAATGCTATGGTCACAACACAAATGAGTGTAAGAATCTCTAGGGTGTTATCGAGAAGTTGATTCGAGAAAGAAGACCACCACAGTTTATTAAAGCCCCGCAGGATGACAGGTAGGGGACATCCGACCCAAACCGAGGACACGTGCCACACAACAGTAACGAGCCAGTGCAGACCGATGGAAGATTAATTAGTCATTATGTGACGACCCGGAAATTTTAACGATTTAAAACAAAATAATAAATTGATTTTTAGCATTTGAAAGGTTAATTTTAGCTTGAATTCCAAATAATAATACTTATTAGATAATTAAAGTATTGAATTATATAATTGAAATTGGGTAAATTGTTGAATCTGAAAGTGTAAGCCAGTTTAAAATAATTTAAAGGCTTATAAAATTTATAATGATAATACCGGAGGTAATAGAATCGTTGAAATTGAAATTAAAGGTGATTTGTTCAATTTTTATAAAATATATCATTTAAATTGAATTTAAAAATAGCCTTCCGAGGCACAGTCTCGGAATTCGACGAAACCAGTTCCATTGAATCCGTAATAGTTAGTTATTATCGGATTTTAATTTTCGTAGCAATCAGAGTTTTGTTTGACCCTGGTAGCTCAGAACGCTTAGAAACTATTTTAATCGGTTTAATTTAAAATTGATCGTTTACTTGTGTAACTCACGCATACAATTATATTAGCCTCCGAAATACGTTCCATCGTGTTCGGAATGCGGGTAAAACCTTATAGACATCTGTCGGCATGTCTGATATGGGGTCCGGAATTTCGCGTTATGCTTTACGGGACGTTTGTAAATTTTATAATATAATAAAACTTAAACGTACATGTGTTAGAGATATTTTGATAGGTAAACGAGCGTTCTCAAGAAGCTTTCCCCTATCAATATTTTATTCCCGTTCTTCCCCTCTATTATAAAAAAAAAAAAGATCGAGCCTCGGAAAAAAAAAATGGGGATTGAATTCACAAAGCAAAGTTTTTCTGGCCAAAGAAATTAAATTGGAAATTCCTTTTATCATTCCTCTCCTTTCGTTCCTCTTCATATTCGAACGAAATGTCTTTTAACATCTAAACCCCCAAATACAAACCGAAAAGAAAATGGAGGAGCACGCGCACGCGGAGGAGAAAGTTGGGTTAGGGGTTCGAATTCGTTAGGAGGGTTGCGCTATGTTGTTGAAGGGAGCTCGATGGTATGCGACTAGGGTTGTCGC
The DNA here is from genome assembly GCA_030765085.1 of Allium cepa. Taxonomy (NCBI): domain Eukaryota; kingdom Viridiplantae; phylum Streptophyta; class Magnoliopsida; order Asparagales; family Amaryllidaceae; genus Allium; species Allium cepa. The sequence continues at coordinate 78,365,415 of CM060939.1, read as the reverse complement.
GACTGTACACGCGCGCACGCGTGCAGGAGGTTGATTTCGAGGCAATGGTCAGTGGTGACTTCGACTTCGATGGAGGGGAGACTCGAGGTGTTCAACAAACGACAGTGGATGACGCGCGAATTTGGGATGTTGCAGATGGAGGCAATTCGACTTGAGGGATTATCGTTCTGATTTTGGTCGAGCAACCGTGTGGATGTCGTCAGCTTATTGGTGAGTTCTCTCACAATTTATGATTTCTTACTGTTCGCTGTTTCAATTTTGGTTGCGGGTTAGCTTCGAGTCGATCAATTTGGAATTTATCTTGTAGACAAGCGGGAACTGTTAGTCAGAAATGTTCATGGAAGGTTTAGAGAAATATTTATATCAAATTTAATTTAAACTCCTGAAGGCAGAAATTTTAAACTTTCAAATCTACTAGTTATATATATATATATATATATATATATATATATATATATATATATAAAAAGAGTATATGATAATAAGATTTAACTTACTAGGCTTAACATAGTAATTTATAAGTTATTGAGAGCGTTTAAATTAATTATCAACTTATTTAATTTTATAAATCAATAAGGAAGATTGATTGAAACTAAGATAGTTAATAAATTAAATCTATCAAATGGGATTAAATTGTTCGATGTATTCAAATATTAACAAAATCATCCAATATTATACAAGGTCCAAAAAATTGAAGGAAACCAATCGAGATCAGATTTGGATTTGCAAAAATCAAATGTGAGTAATCTCATGCTCTGGATTTTTATTTAAATTCAAATGGTTGAATTTAAATAGTGAGTGAATGATTGATATGTTTGGATGTGTACTGATGATCTAGTGATTTTAGATTTGAATGTTTCTCGAGTTAATTGCGGTTGACTCGAGGTGTTTGAATTTTAAGTGGATTTGAACTTGAACCATAGATAAGTAAATGGTTCTGATTAAGATCAAATAAGGTTTAATGATCGGTGGATCATTAAATAAGCATGACAATTTGATGGAAATTTGTGAATTAAATTAATTAATGAATTTAGGTTAATTAATTAAGTTTATATTAAATTGGAGTAATCATTGGGTGGTTTAATAAGTAATTTCCAAATGTGATAAAAATATTCATATATAATTTCTTTGTAGAATTAATCAAGAGATTAATTAAAATAGTTAAATAAGGAGTAATTATTTTATGAAGAAAATATAAAGATAGTAAATGACTGGTTGAGTTAAATCAAGAAGAATAAATGTTTGTGGTTTAATTAATGATTAATTATTTGATATAATTAATTTAGCTAAGGATAACCGAAATATAATTGGAAATCATAAACTTATATGATGTACGTTGTAATTAAAGATCAATAAATTGGAATTGATTAATCCATAAAAAGTGACGTATGAAGAAAATCAATTAATGTAAGTGATTAAGAATTCATGCAATTAAAGATGGTGAATTCATTTATGAAGAAACTGAGATTACTTAATGATTTTTGGTTAGGTATAATTAATATTGTGAAGTTAATTAAAGATAGATGCTCGAATAAAATTGAAGGATAATTGATTTGGGTTGATTAATTAAGAGGAATATTGGAGGGATGATTGAGTTATTTGATTCGAAGTAAGTAATTGACAAGTAATGAATCTAAGTGATTGGAGGTTAGAAATATAATTAGAATAAATTGAATTAATTTGGAAGCGATAAAATTTTGCTTATAAACGATTGATTGGTATTGGGTATTTTGAATGAGTTGATAACTCTGATATGATATTTTGTGAATTTCATTTGGATAACTTTAGATAGAATGATATGAGAATCGTAGGGACTGGGATCGGGTATCGGGAAATACGCGAAACCCTTCGAAAAAAAAAATTTATTTGTGAAATCAATAGGCAGAAATGAAATGATTTAAGTGGATTGGATTATTTTATCTAAGTTTGGTACCTAGAAATTGATATGTAAAAATAAGGGTTGTCTATAGGAAATCGAGAATGGGATAAACTGATATGTTTCCCCGGGTTCATATAAGTTGTTTGCTTTGGTATTCCATGTTAGTTGAGTTTACTCACGCTGGTTTCCAGCCTGACCCGGGTGTTACTTTGGTGTAATGCTCGGGTCAGACCGAGTATTACAGATTTTCAGGTAGGATGTTCTGGAGCTCAGGAGGCGAGCTGGATGGCAATATCGTATAGAGTATATCCGTTGTATTTGTATTATTGTTAATCTGAGACATGACAATTGAAAATAAATATTCGGTGACTGTATAAAATGTGAAACTCTGATGTATATTAAATGTAATCAACTGATATAGTATTCTGTTGTAAACTGTTATTATTTATTATTATATTTTATCCGCTGCGTATGTGAGTTGTTGATGTTTCTGTTCTTCTTCTTCTTCTTCTATCTCTTTCTTCTTTTTCATAACTATCTGGAATTTTCGGGTTCGAAAATCTCGGGTCGTTACATTTGGTATCAGAGCTGAAGGTTAAGCGAGAACCTTGGCTCTGGTGGGGATTACTCATTAAATAGAGTCTGTAGTACTCTAGAATGAGTTGAGTGTATATATATATATGAGCGCGTACTTGTTATTTGCTTATAAAGATTTTAACTGGTTTTATACAAAAGTATATTTTGATATATATATAGCAATATTTCCTTCTAATAAATATTCAGGTGATTGGTTGTTAAATTATTGAAATTAAATTAAGAAGTAATATAAAATACAACCAAATTAAAAGTGAAATTAATTAAAAATGAAATTCTAGAATTAGAACTCAAAAATTAAATTGATTAAAACCTTTAAGTGAACAAAGTTAATTTGGTTTAAAAAGTTAAACCAACCTCTGAGAATTGAACTCGAATTTATCTAATTCGAGATGGTTTAAAATTGAGATTGGAATTGAATTAGTTCAAATTGAATTTGATTTGAATTAATTGAATATATGATTGAAGATGTAAAAGTTTACAAATTTAAATGGAAAATTTGAATTGGATTAAATTGAAATGATTAAAATTGAAGTGGGTTCAATTGAATGGATTAATCCAAAGTAATTAGAATAACTTTGGAATTGTAATTAAGTTGAATAAGTAAGATGAAATTCTAGAGTAATGTTTAAAATATGAATTGGATGGATTGGGAATTTGGAATTTTTGGGAAATTTAAAATTCCTTTGGATTGAAAGTGGTTTCCAAAGGTTTTGGAGAAATAATAGTATTATTTCAAAAATATTTTGTGTTGAACCTGAAATCTGGAAGATTTGAAATTAAAATGTTTGGAAATGTTTTAAAGAGATAAAAGCATTGAACTCTTTCGGTCACTGGAAAAATAACGTCGGTGATGACTGCAGCATTATCGATGTTTATTTTCGAGTTTCTAGAAGAGCAATTGCTACCAAATTGTTTTAAATTGGAATTGTTTGTGAATTGAGTTTGGTTTTGAAATTCAAATGGATAATTGAATTTGTCAAAGAATTTTGGATATAGATGAATTTTAAGGTGATATTTACATTTTGGAAAACTGTTTAAACTCTGGAATCTGGATTCAAAATGTTTATGGAATAATAAAATATATAGGCTAAATAAAATGTATAACTCCAAGTTAAAAGCAAATGTGAATGCAATTGATTTGAAATAGAAGTTGAAAAATGAAAATTTTAATTAAAGTTGTACAAGTTTAAAATTCAAATAGAAAATTTGTATTGGATTAACTGGAAAATGGTATTGAACTTGAAGAGAGTTCAATTGATATTAGTCCAGATTTATCTGAATAATTTGGAATTGTAACTAAAGTGGAATTGGTTTAAGATCAAATGGAATTTTGATTTGAAGTCGGAAGAAAATTGAGAATCAATTCAATTGAGTTGGGAATGAATTAAGTCCAATGGAATTTGGAGTTATTCGTATTGAAATTGGGTCGATTTAAATGGAAATTTAAATCGAATTGTTGGGGAAGTGAACAGTTTTGACTCTGAACTATTTTTAATTTAATTGTTTTGATGTAAACTTATTTTTCCAAGCTCTTAAATATATACTACTTTTCTTTCTTAAAGCCAAATTATTTTATACTTGTTTTACCATTATTTTGGAGCTATTTGACTATCTTTCAACCGTTTTCTAAATTTATTACTATATTTCAACCATGTTACAAATTAATTACTATTTAACAATTATTTTGCAAATTATTGATTATTTTTCAACTACTTATCTATTTTCAAAATTTTCAAGCTATTTTTCTAAACTGGTCGGAGTTCAAATTGTTATTAATTAAAATACCCAACTGAGATAAGGATTGAAGTACTAATCCAATTGGGGATTAATGTAAAGGTGAATAAGGAATGTGAAATGGTTCTTTTGAACTGAAAGAATATTTTGAGAAATATGAAATGAATAAAGATGGAAATTGGATATTTCTATGGTTTTTGGGAGTGTTTGGAGTATAAAAGGGGTTTTATACATGAAAGTAAGGATCCAAAGTTTTAAAAATTTATTTATATATATCAGAATATATATAAAGGATCCTATGGGGATTTTGGAAAAACAAAATTTTGGGAACCTTTGGATTTGAAAAAGGCTTTTGATTTTTGGGTAAAATCAATATTGAATTTGGAAAGCCTAGTTTGAGAATTATCGATTTTGGAAATAATCGATTTTGTGTAAAAGAGCTTTGATAAAATTCATACTAGGTGTATGATTTGAAAGATACTATATGTGTATAGTATAAAGTGTTTTGATGATAGCTCTGGGGAAAAAGGCGCTCCCTTGGAATGGACTTCTCAGGAGTGCCACTGGGTGGCGCTGCCTTGAGCCCCAAAGGCGGTTCTAAAGTTGATCCTGTGAGGAGTCCGGACAAAACTAGTTCCTGAGGATTATGAGTTGAGTTACCATAGCATAAGTCGTGTGTGCCACGGAGAGCCAACAGTTACATGGACTTTTGTTGTGACTACAACGTAACCCAGGATGTAACTGCGACCTATGGTAACATTGCGAAAGTCGTGTGTGCCGCTGAGAGCCAACAGTCTGCGGTTGAGTTTATCTCGGTAGACTGCGACTTATGTAGGAGTGGAGAAGTTTCATTTCGTCAGCGAAAATCAGAGGCCGCTGAGAGCCTGCAGTTACATGGACTTTTGTTGTGACGGCAACGTAACCCTGGATGTAACTGTGATCTGTTGTGTGAGATCCATGGCATAATCGAGAGGCCGCGGAGAGCCTGCAGTTACATGGACTTTTGTTGTGACGGCAACGTAACCCTGGTATGTAACTGTGACCATGGATGGGGGTGATGATTTTCAGAGCATTGTCACCAAGGATATTTCCTCTATTTCAAAATGTTTTCAATATTTTCAATAAAATTATTTTCCAAATATTTTTACGGGATGTTGAAAACGGGTTTACCAAGTACTTATAGATTTTCGGTCCTACGCCTGATCAACGTATGACTGAATTTCTGTGAGAACAAGGATGGACTGGTTGAGACATCGAGTTATAAGAAATATTTAATAAAAGCTATTTTAATATTATTATGAGATTTTATAGGCATTTCTAAAATTTTAAAATAAAGGAGATGAATTTTTAGAAAATCAAGGGAAGTTCAAACTGAAATTGTAAAATAAAATTGAAACACGGGAAATTTTAATGAAGTGACTCTTTGTAATTAAAAATCCAATGTTGAATTAAAAGTGGAAGTAAGCTAATTATCTAAATAAATTATTTAATAGAGAATGTTAATAAAATTTAACCTGGATAACTAAAATGGATTGTAAGTAGATAATGAAGTTTGGAAATGAATTCGAGTTATAAATAGAATTCGACTTGGGTTTGATAATGAATTAAATAAGAGGAGATATTGTAAAATAAAAATGAAATAGAGTTGGATTGAAAAATGTGATGGTTTGAATTATAAATAAAGTGCAAGGGTGATTTGAATAATGTTTAATGAAATTTACAAGAAAATTAGATATAAGAAATATTTGCAAGTGCTTGGCAAAACCCAAGTGAATAGAAATAAATTGAAAATGACTTTGTATTAATAAAATAAATTCGATAACGAGTTAAGTGAGTAAATTAAAATTTTAAAATGGTTTAATTGAGTTAAATATTAAATGGATGAAGTCTGATTGAAAAAAAAAAAACTAAATCAAGTTGTGATTGGAATTGAATTATCAGAATGAACTTAAATTTGGTGGTATATTAATTTGAAGTATAAATGAATTAAGTATGTGCTTGGATATTATGTCGATAAAGTGAGAAGGTGAATTTAAAATTTAAACTTGATGGGCTAACTGAATTTGATGGAAATTGATGTTGGAATAAATTAAAGTAAGTTAACTTAAGTTAAAAATTTATGGAAGCTCGGCTTCGGAGAAGAGTGGAAACTCAGTAAATAAAGGCTTGGATTAATTTAATCTGGGAATGGCTTGAAGTGTACAAGAATGGAATGTGTCGAGCTAAATAAATGGTTGGTTAATAAATTAGAAATGAAATGAAATTAAATTGAGAATAAGTTGAAATTAATTTGAAAAAGTTATAAACTAAAATAGGTACCCTATTAAGTGAATATCGTCAAAATTTGATTGAAATAATTACCGTTTGGCGTAAAACCAAGGAAATTAAATTCTATGTGATGATAGAGATTAAATAAATTTGATTCTGAATCATTTGAAGTGAAATGAGCTTGTTTGGATTATAAATCAATGGAATGTCAAGAATTGAGTGTGAACCATTAAAACTTAAATGTAACGATATATGAATTGGTTGAAAGGAATGAAATTAGCCTTAAAGCATATTAATTGTTTACGGAGAACGTTGGTGCTTGTTGTTTATGAAATGTATATGTTTGGTTATTGGCAGTAAGTGGAATGCTAATGAATTCTTTATATATGGCACTTACATATTTAAACTGAGTAAGTACAGGTACAGAGAAGCCGTTTGGCTAGATTTGGGGTATGCTAATTGCAAAATATATAAGCTGCTTGCTTAAAATGCTAAATAAGGTACGCCTACGCAATTAAAATAGGAAATATGAACTGTTTTTGTTTTTCCGACCGGGTGGGTCGATGTATACATATTTATATCTCTTGTCATATTGCAAAAGCTCCTCCGTACAAAGGAGACTCTGCCAAAATTTTTCCAAAATTTTGGGAGTTAGAAAATTTCTGAAAATTTTGGGAAAAATTAGGTTAACGACAAAACGATTCCAAATTAAAGACTAATGTAAATTAGAAAATAAACTTAATATGAATCAGTTATAAATGAGAGATAAATTCAATAATTTAGAATTGAAAGTAAATAGAATTCATACGGAAATGGGAAAAGCGAAATTGAATAGAAGTGGATGTGAAAACTTCTGTAAGAAATGTATAAAATGATTGGAAAATCATGATTGGATATGAATGCTAGGAATGATATGCAGGTATTATAAAAGGAAAAGAAATTTGATTTGATTCCAAAAGATAAATGTGAAGTGCCCGACAAAAAGGTATGTCTTTTAATTTCTGAATAAAATTGGATTGGGTTTTTGATGTAGCCACTTGGCTTTTGTTTTCATTTTGGAATTTGGGAGCCCGTAGAGGCCTTTTGTAGTTGTACCGAGCTAGCCGCGCAAAGGAAACGCTGGCAAAATTTCACGGAAATTTAGGGAGTTAGAAAAATTTTGAGAAAATTTTGATGATTTTAAAAGTTGGTTTTAAATTTAAATTTGAATAATTGAGGAAAAGAGTATAGTTAGGAAACTATGGAAGAATTTGGGAAGTTAGTACCAACAGATAGTGGGTCTTTTGGGAATTTTGGGAATAGTAAACGGGTATCAGACCATTCTTCCTATCTAGTAATTTCGGGGACGAAATCCTTTTAAGGGGGGAGGAATGTGACGACCCGGAAATTTTAACGATTTAAAACAAAATAATAAATTGATTTTTAGCATTTGAAAGGTTAATTTTAGCTTGAATTCCAAATAATAATATTTATTAGATAATTAAAGTATTGAATTATATAATTGAAATTGGGTAAATTGTTGAATCTGAAAGTGTAAGCCAGTTTAAAATAATTTAAAGGCTTATAAAATTTATAATGATAATACCGGAGGTAATAGAATCGTTGAAATTGAAATTAAAGGTGATTTGTTCAATTTTTATAAAATATATCGTTTAAATTGAATTTAAAAATAGCCTTCCGAGGCACAGTCTCGGAATTCGACGAAACCAGTTCCATTGAATCCGTAATAGTTAGTTATTATCGGATTTTAATTTTCGTAGCAATCAGAGTTTTGTTTGACCCTGGTAGCTCAGAACGCTTAGAAACTATTTTAATCGGTTTAATTTAAAATTGATCGTTTACTTGTGTAACTCACGCATACAATTATATTAGCCTCCGAAATACGTTCCATCGTGTTCGGAATGCGGGTAAAACCTTATAGACATCTGTCGGCATGTCTGATACGGGGTCCGGAATTTCGCGTTATGCTTTACGGGACGTTTGTAAATTTTATAATATAATAAAACTTAAACGTACATGTGTTAGAGATATTTTGATAGGTAAACGAGCGTTCTCAGGAAGCTTTCCCCTATCAATATTTTATTCCCGTTCTTCCCCTCTATTATAAAAAAAAAGATCGAGCCTCGGAAAAAAAAAATGGGGATTGAATTCACAAAGCAAAGTTTTTCTGGCCAAAGAAATTAAATTGGAAATTCCTTTTATCATTCCTCTCCTTTCGTTCCTCTTCATATTCGAACGAAATGTCTTTTAGCATCTAAACCCCCAAATACAAACCGAAAAGAAAATGGAGGAGCACGCGCACGCGGAGGAGAAAGTTGGGTTAGGGGTTCGAATTCGTTAGGAGGGTTGCGCTATGTTGTTGAAGGGAGCTCGATGGTATGCGACTAGGGTTGTCGCGACTGTACACGCGCGCACGCGTGCAGGAGGTTGATTTCGAGGCAATGGTCAGTGGTGACTTCGACTTCGATGGAGGGGAGACTCGAGGTGTTCAACAAACGACAGTGGATGACGCGCGAATTTGGGATGTTGCAGATGGAGGCAATTCGACTTGAGGGATTATCGTTCTAATTTTGGTCGAGCAACCGTGTGGATGTCGTCAGCTTATTGGTGAGTTCTCTCACAATTTATGATTTCTTACTGTTCGCTGTTTCAATTTTGGTTGCGGGTTAGCTTCGAGTCGATCAATTTGGAATTTATCTTGTAGACAAGCGGGAACTGTTAGTCAGAAATGTTCATGGAAGGTTTAGAGAAATATTTATATCAAATTTAATTTAAACTCCTGAAGGCAAAAATTTTAAACTTTCAAATCTACTAGTTATATATATATATATATATATATAAAAAAAAAAGAGTATATGATAATAAGATTTAACTTACTAGGCTTAACATAGTAATTTATAAGTTATTGAGAGCGTTTAAATTAATTATCAACTTATTTAATTTTATAAATCAATAAGGAAGATTGATTGAAACTAAGATAGTTAATAAATTAAATCTATCAAATGGGATTAAATTGTTCGATGTATTCAAATATTAACAAAATCATCCAATATTATACAAGGTCCAAAAAATTGAAGGAAACCAATCGAGATCAGATTTGGATTTGCAAAAATCAAATGTGAGTAATCTCATGCTCTGGATTTTTATTTAAATTCAAATGGTTGAATTTAAATAGTGAGTGAATGATTGATATGTTTGGATGTGTACTGATGATCTAGTGATTTTAGATTTGAATGTTTCTCGAGTTAATTGTGGTTGACTCGAGGTGTTTGAATTTTAAGTGGATTTGAACTTGAACCATAGATAAGTAAATGGTTCTGATTAAGATCAAATAAGGTTTAATGATCGGTGGATCATTAAATAAGCATGACAATTTGATGGAAATTTGTGAATTAAATTAATTAATGAATTTAGGTTAATTAATTAAGTTTATATTAAATTGGAGTAATCATTGGGTGGTTTAATAAGTAATTTCCAAATGTGATAAAAATATTCATATATAATTTCTTTGTAGAATTAATCAAGAGATTAATTAAAATAGTTAAATAAGGAGTAATTATTTTATGAAGAAAATATAAAGATAGTAAATGACTGGTTGAGTTAAATCAAGAAGAATAAATGTTTGTGGTTTAATTAATGATTAATTATTTGATATAATTAATTTAGCTAAGGATAACCGAAATATAATTGGAAATCATAAACTTATATGATGTACGTTGTAATTAAAGATCAATAAATTGGAATTGATTAATCCATAAAAAGTGACGTATGAAGAAAATCAATTAATGTAAGTGATTAAGAATTCATGCAATTAAAGATGGTGAATTCATTTATGAAGAAACTGAGATTACTTAATGATTTTTGGTTAGGTATAATTAATATTGTGAAGTTAATTAAAGATAGATGCTCGAATAAAATTGAAGGATAATTGATTTGGGTTGATTAATTAAGAGGAATATTGGAGGGATGATTGAGTTATTTGATTCGAAGTAAGTAATTGACAAGTAATGAATCTAAGTGATTGGAGGTTAGAAATATAATTAGAATAAATTGAATTAATTTGGAAGCGATAAAATTTTGCTTATAAACGATTGATTGGTATTGGGTATTTTGAATGAGTTGATAACTCTGATATGATATTTTGTGAATTTCATTTGGATAACTTGAGATAGAATGATATGAGAATCGTAGGGACTGGGATCGGGTATCGGGAAATACGCGAAACCCTTCGAAAAAAAAAATTTATTTGTGAAATCAATAGGTAGAAATGAAATGATTTAAGTGGATTGGATTATTTTATCTAAGTTTGGTACCTAGAAATTGATATGTAAAAGTAAGGGTTGTCTATAGGAAATCGAGAATGGGATAAACTGATATGTTTCCCCGGGTTCATATAAGTTGTTTGCTTTGGTATTCCATGTTAGTTGAGTTTACTCACGCTGGTTTCCAGCCTGACCCGGGTGTTATTTTGGTGTAATGCTCGGGTCAGACCGAGTATTACAGATTTTCAGGTAGGATGTTCTGGAGCTCAGGAGGCGAGCTGGATGGCAATATCGTATAGAGTATATCCGTTGTATTTGTATTATTGTTAATCTGAGACATGACAATTGAAAATAAATATTCAGTGACTGTATAAAATGTGAAACTCTGATGTATATTAAATGTAATCAACTGATATAGTATTCTGTTGTAAACTGTTATTATTTATTATTATATTTTATCCGCTGCGTATGTGAGTTGTTGATGTTTCTGTTCTTCTTCTTCTTCTTCTTCTATCTCTTTCTTCTTTTTCATAACTATCTGGAATTTTCGGGTTCGAAAATCTCGGGTCGTTACACATTAATACAATGGTCGAAGGATCACATCCAATTGATAAGAGCTGGCATGAGATGGAGCGCTATTCTAGTGAAATCAAGCATATGAGTTTTGATTGTTGTCTAATGTAGAAGATGGGGCTCGGCCAAACAGCAACGTACAATAGTAGATGGCATTGTATTTAGAAATAGAGATGTAGATAAAGTGGAGGCATAGATGATCGACCCAATGGTTACTTCGGCTATGATTGGCCCTGTCTTAGTAAGGAATATCTTGATCGACTGTGGGAATTCCGTGAATATAATTTTTAAAAAGGCTTACGATCAGATGAGGATGGAGGCCAAGGACTTGAAACCGTCTAAAGCCAGTATCCATGGCTTTAATGGTGCTGCGATCGAAGCTGTCGATTATGTTGAATTGCCTGTGGAGTTAGAAGAAGGCGCCTGCATGAGGGTGCGGATATTGCCATTTGTTGTGCTAGATGTGGACTCTCTGTATAATGTTTTCTGAGTCGATCGGCCTTGCTGAATTACAGACGGCCATTCCCCCTTGGTATCTTACCTTAAATTTTCCAACTGACAATGTTGTGAGAGTTGTGCATGGAGATCAAGCAACCGAACGTGCCTGCTATGTAGCTAAGTTGAGGGATGCTCGACGGAAGGAGAAAGGTAAGAGTGTGGACAAGCCTTTATGCTACTAAACCACTAAAGATTGAAAACCAGTGCATGGGCTTTGGCTCATGCGCCATAGTCAGTTCTTTAAAGATATAGATATGAGGGATGATGAGGAGGAGTCCAAATAGACCAAGGCTGCACCAGCTGAGCTGATGATCGATATCAAGGTCAGCTACGATGACCCGTCGCTGGTCCTAAAGATCGGATTGCAGCTTAACCACCCAATGATGAAACAACTTGCATGTTTTATCCGTGCGAACCTTGATGTGTTCGCTTGAACTCATTCTGATATGTGTGAGATCTCGCCTGCCATTACAAGCCACACATTAACTATCGACCCGAGTCATGTCCCAGTGAAACAGAAAAGGCGTGGCATGGATCCGAAGAGATCTGCCACCCTTAAAGAAGAGGTGGATATGCTCAAAAGAAAAGGGTTTATTCATGATGCCATCTACCCTAAATTGGTATCCAACCCTATACTTGTGAGAAAGGCAAATGGAAAGTGGTGAACGTGCGTTGATTATTTGGAATTAAACAAGGCGCGTTTGAAAGACAGTTTCACATTCCAATGATTAACAAGTTGGTGGATTGAATCGTAGGACATAAGTTCCTATCTTTCATGGATGCGTACTCCATAAATAATCAAATCCCAATGCACATCCCCGACCAGGAGCACACTAGTTTTATTATCGATGTGGGATTGTATTGTTATGTAGCAACACCATTTGGTTTAAATAGTGCTAGAGCAAATTATCAGCCTCTGGTCATTCGAATGTCTAAAGATGGAATTGGAAAGACGATGGAGGTATATGTGGATGATATGCTTGTGAATTCATGACGATTAGGTGACAACATTAGAGATTTAGCAGAGATGTTTAATACCCATTGATATCATAGAATGAAGATCAATCCTCTAAAATGTTCCTTTGGCATAACATCAGGAAAATTCTTAGGTTTCATTGTCAATGCTCGTGTGCCGAGAGGATTTGAGAAATTCACAACATTCAAGTGCCAAATAATATCAAACAAGCACAAATGGAAAGGTTGCCACCCTTCCTAGAGCCACCGATAAATGCATTCCTTTCTTCGACTTGATTAGAGGAGGAAAAAGGAACTTTGAATGGACATGGGATTGAGAAGACGTGTTCCAAGCTCTAGTGAACCATTTAGAGAGGCATCCCATCTTGTCAAAGCCGATGGATCACGAAGATTTGTATATCTACTTGGCCAAGTCGGTACATGCTATAAGTGTAAATCAGCTTCACGAGGAGAATCGAATCCAAAGACCGGTTTATTTTGTTAGTAAGCGATTAAAAAGAGCTGAAAGAAACTATCCAAACATATAGAAATTGACATACTGCTTGTTGATTGCTTCATGAAAGCTCCTCCCCTATTTTCAGGTTCATCCTATCAACGTTTACATCGATCAACCATTACGATGGGTCCTACAACGACCTGAGATGTCTAGAAGGTTACCCAAGTAGAACATTAAGCTGAGCCAGTTTGACATTACCTATCTCCCTCAGATAACCATCCAGGATAGGCATTGGCGGGATATATAGCTAAGTTCACTTCATAAGATAATCTCCTAGAGAGCAATGAAGCCCCTACCATTCGATGGAAAATTTATACAGATGGAGCCTTCAATGATCGCTATTCTGGAGCTGGATTCGTACTAGTAACTTTGGAAGGTCGATCAATTTGCTACGCTTTAAAACTTGACTTCCCTGCAATGAATAATGAAGTAGAATATGAAGCTCTGATCAATGGACTCAAGCTTTCTAGAGAACTGGGAATAACATCTCTTGAAATCTTTTGCGATTTTCAATTTTTGGTATACTAAGTCAGGGGAGATTACTAGGCTAAATGACAACCACTCGCCCCATACCTTATACGAGTCCAAGAGCTATTGACTGATTTTTAGTATTATGACATCGCGCATATTCCCCGGGATTAAAATAAAGTGGCCAAGTCATTGGCGATGTTTGCTAGCACGGAGGATGCACAACAAATAGGCTTGGTACCAGTTGAAGTACTAGACGCTCCGAGCATAGACCCGATGGAAATCGACCGGTTGCTTAAGAAGGAGCCAAAAAGGATCCGTGGATGACTCTGATTAAAGATTATTTGCTATAGGGAATCCTTCCCGAATAGAGGATGAAAGATGACAAATCCTTTGCAAAGTTTCGTGAATATCATTTAGGAAGGGGTCATGTACAGAAAGGGTTTTTTCATTGCTCTGCTCCGATGTATCGCTCATGATGAAATAAAATGAGTCCTAAAGGAAGTTCATGAAGGGGAATGTGGTGATCACATTAGGAGGCACACCCTAGCAAAGAAAATACTCCGTTATAGGTGTTACTGGCCAACCATCAACCAAGATGCGCTGATTACGCTAAGCGATACGACAAGTGTCAGATGTATGCAAAAGTTCTGAGAGCTCCATCGACAAAAATTACACGAATGGTCAGTCTATGTCTGTTTTCTACGTATGGCAGATATTATTGGTTCCTTATCGATCTCTAAAGGTGATGCAAAGTACACAATCATAGCAGGTTGATTACTTCATCAAATGGGCCAAAGCAGAACTTTAGCCACGATCGTGACAAAGAAAGTAATCAACTTCGTTGTCCAGATCATTATCCATTGTTTTTGTTTTCCACAAACCATTGTAACTAACAATGGGACCTGATTCGGCATTGCTGTATTCAAAGACTTCTGTCGTCGGCATCATATTAAAAAGAGATTTGTGTCAGTTGCTCAACCTCAAGCAAATGGACAAGTTGAAGATGTGAGCAAAATAATTAAGTCCATCATGAAGAAACGTTTGGAAAAGGCTAGAGGCAAATGGGTGGATGAACTCCCAACAACATTATGGGCTTATAGGACTACCCACAAGTTTATGACTAGCTATATTCCATTTGCCTTGCTTATATCTTTGAAGCCGTCATTTCTATTGAACTCGAAGTCCCTTCTCATCGAGTGACCTATTACGACCCCAAAACGAATAGAGATCTCCTCATAGAATCTCTAGACTTTGTAGATGAGAAGTGCGACGAGATGATTTGAGGGTAACTGCACATCGATATCGAGTCACCCAATACTACAACACTAAAGTAAGACATAGAACTTTTGAAATCGACGATCTCGTCTTGAAATGGGTTTTCCCTATCCCGTTACATGTGAATCCTAGTTGGAAAGGACCATACATCATTGAACAGATGCTTAGAGAAGGAACTTTCAAGCTAGTGACTGTTGATGGCATCACACTCCCAAGGGCGTGGAATAGTGAGCATTTATGATGCTTTCACTTAGTTTATTTTTTTTCATTCAGTTTTATTAAATTTTCAAATTTTGCTTTGGCATTTGGTTTTCCAGATATGTGATAAGATAAATTATGTCATTTCTTTCCATCTGGCAAATAAATTTTGAATTTTCCTTCTTATCTGTGATTGCTGTAGCATTACATATTAGTTACAATACCTGACTAACTAATATTAACATGTTCGAGCAGGTTCCCAAAGTTTGGAGCTAGCCGATTACATAAGTTCACGATTGAACTAAACAAAATGAACATGGTCCGACCATTTATTCGATGATTCTCGCTCACAACCCAATGGATGGAGTATCTAACGAGAAATGGATATGACTTGACCATTTGATAAACAAATCAATCCTACTAAGCGATGGAATAGACATGAATCAAAAGCAATCGTGACACAATCGATCGCTCGCTAAGTCAAACCCCGGACTTGGGGGCAAATCAATCAATTAAGGAAAGTATGGTCCGACTATTTTTCAGAATAACTCTAAATCTCCAGAGTGTGGACTGAAGTATAAATACAAATTGCATGCAATTATATCTCCCGCCAACTAACCCTTATCCCCAGAGTCCGGATATGAGTATAAACAAATAGATGAGTGCGGTTTGACCACTCACTATTCCCTAAACTCTGATCTGAAACCGATAGGATAAGTGTAAATTCGCTAAGGAAGGAAATTGACCATCCACTATCTAACTCCTTTAACCCGAGACTAGGGGCAGGAGTATAATCACTCAAGCCACTGATTTTGACAGCGTAGCGCTAAGGCTTGAACCCAGTGTTTAGTAAAACTTGAGGCCATGACTACATGGAGGACTTGAGTAAAATTGACGGATGATTGTCTGAATCAATGAGCAACGAATTACAAGGACATTGAATGGAAATGTAATAGCTCGGCTACTCAAACAAAATTCATATAAGAGTTCAAAAAAATTACAAAACTTTTATTTGCACATTAAACTGGAAAATCGTGTTATAAATTTATCCAAAAGTAGGGGCTGTACCCGCACAAACACAGCCAACAAAAAGGAAATAACTACATAAGCTATATACAAACTAAGCCAAAGTGACGGCTACTTTTTGGCTTCTTCTCCGTTTTGAGTTTCTTGGGAGTGGACTCACTCAAGCCTCCTCCTGCTCTTCTCTTCCATCCTTTACCACCTTTGGCAGGATAGCTTTTAGATGTTGGAGGGAGCCCTCCGGGAGCTGACCCGCCAGATGGAATGACTTGAAGAGGGATAAGATTTGGATCATCGATGTCTGCATCAATAGGTTCAGTTTTAGCTTTCTTGTTCAATAAATCCTCCTTCTCGATGCGCTCCTTCAAGCTGAGTTCATCAGTGTGTTTGAAGGCACCCGTGATCACAACATCATTAGAGTCATCTTGCATCGGTTGATCGTCAACCTTTTTGTTGGCAAGAGCTCCAATAACCTGAGCATAGGACCCTGGAATGTTAGTAGCCACTAGAACATCAGTAAGTGTCAGTTGTTGCTCCACAGCGGCATCACTTCTCGGAGTTTACTGAGAGTCGAATAACCTGCAGATTCGCAGGAACAAGAAAATAAGCCCATTACTATTAGGCATGAAGAATGAAACCTCTCGAGTAATGGAGAATAGAGTGAGATACTTGTGTCCGGCTAACTTTCAGTTGTCGTCGAAGTGCTCCCTTCTTGAATAGGAGTCAACATATTTGATTTATAATCAGGTCTATTCGGATAATAGCTTTGATCCTTTACCTGGCCAAGTGAAACTGATTCTTCGGCCATTTGAAGTGAAGGGGGACCTTTGGGATCGGACTTTGAAGCTTCAGCGATGTTTTTCCCTTTGCCTGAGGTTGCCAATATCAAAGTACGGGAGCCTTGCAATGATAAGATATAAAGGTTTGTTCCGATTAAGGATCTCCCGTACTAGTTTTCCTCATCCAAATTAGCTTCGCTAAGGGCTTCTTCCTTATTTCAACGATATATTCCCCAGCCTTGGCAAATCATTCGAGGTAGCCCTCTCCAAGAAAACTCAAGTCACAATGGATTAAGACCTTAGCGTTGCATTCAACAATCAAAGGATCGAACATGTCCTAAATCTCATTCTGGCCAGCCTCTTTAGCTTCCTCTAACTGGGCCTCATTTTGCTCCTTAACTTCATTACTTCCAGCTTCCCTTGTCTCTTCCTTGAGGGCTTCGATTTGATGAGCCGCTCGTCAAATTTAGTTTTTAGCTCCCGAGCCTTGATGGCCTCTTCCTAATATTTTTTAGACTCCTATTGAGCCTTAAGTTTTTCTTCCTCCTCTTTCTTAAGAAGCTCTTCAAGTTCCTCAATGCGGTGGGCTAGAGTGTCTTTCTCTTTTTGCAATGTGTCATTCTCATGAGCAAGCGTACCACTTCAACTAAGGATAACGTCCAGCTCCTTTTTGTGAGCCATTTCCAGATGGTTAACCACTTCAGATGTTCTTTAGCACTCTTCCCTGCTGCGGCTAACTTCGTGGTTAAATCTATGATCTCATCATCTTTGTGTTTGGTTATGTCTTTATCATGGATCGCCTCCAACTTAAGGCGATCAATTTCATGTTACCTTTCAGTAGACACCTTAGAGATTTTCTCAGCTATGTGTTGGAATGCCTCATGCTGCACAAAAACATCATTGATATATGCAAGTGAACTTGCCTTAGCACTCTTTAGAATTATATGGATAAAAGGAAGAAACTTTAGCCAATCAAAGAAGATTTTTTGAAAATTAACCTTAAGTTCAGCCAATCTTTCTATCGTAGAGGCCTTAAGAGTTGTAGTAGTCAAGCTGGATCAAAAGTAACAGTAAGACATTTACTCGACCAACGATCGTGAGGTTGTTGAGAACTAGATGAACCCAAATGATGCTCGGGTGCCATAGTAGTTTGGGGAACATGAGAACAGATCTGGTTGCCTCTATGTATAGGAGAATTGGGCTAAACTTCCTGATGAGATGATTGAGATTCGGACTTGTGCTTAGAGGATGAAGAATCCATTGAATGATGACTTCTTTCCCGCCTGTCGTCCCTTTCTCTATGCTTACCCGAGTCTGACCACGACTGGATCCATACTGTATTGAGGACCCCTCAAGTGATCAAAGGCACATGAATGAGATATAACACCTACAAACCAAACAAGAGTGTATAATAACCATTAAATAAAAGATAGACAAAAATCATGCAGTGAAGTGCACGTGACTGTGAGTGTCCTAGTGTCCCCTCGACGGACCAGTTGCCGTGGCCTTGCTCATAATAGTGATTTCTCCTTTGCTAATGGGAGGAATGTCATCACCGGTCTTAGTGGGAGAATTAAGCCCCCAACACTAATCTTGGGAAAGTCAAAGGTTATGATGTCGTCAGCATTGGTAGATTTGAGAATTCTTCCATCGAACTTTCTAAAGGCTAAGAGGAAGATTCTTTTTTAATAGAGGTGATGGTGAACTCGGACTTTTTAGTAGAGTTTCTCCTATGGAGTTTTATTCTATCCTCTCTCCTTTTCTTGTTAGTGCATGAGATGCATGCCTTGTGATGATTCGACCATAGACGTGTTGCACGAACCTTCATCATCATTGCCAGGCTTGTTGGCTTCATCACCTCTAATTTCACCTTCTTCGGCATTGTCCCGAGCCTACTCGACTGGGGCACGACAAGGCTATAAGTTCCGCCTTCTTGTTCCATAACGCTCATTCATGGTGCAACACTTACTGGAAGTCCAATGTTGTAACCTTCTTCTAACAGCCTAAAAAGAGATAACCACTCATCGGTTACAAGGGATTTGATATCCCTGTCCTCAATTGGGGTGGCGCGAATTAGAGAAACCGCCCTTGAATAGTTATCACCTTCGGGTCATGAATGAACACCATATATTTTCAAAGTATTTATTAGTTTAGGATACGACTTGGATTTATGAATCAGGAAATAAAGTGAAGGCAGCACTTATGTCCTTCCAACCATTGCCTCGCGAAGCCGTGCGGACAACGAATACAGAACCATTCGTGTTTAAAGACACCGAGCTTATTCGAAGCACCAGTCAGAACTTGATAGTTGGGTGTGATCTCGAGGAACGTAAAAGAAAGGCTTCCCGTCCATCACCTAAAATTACAGATGAACCTAATGTCTTTAGAAGATAGCGGGCAGAATAGAACTTTCATAAATAGCTGTTAGGAACTGGAGATAGTAGTTTTGATGGCAACAACCTTTGTAACTTATTTTATTATACTTATATACTAACACTATTGTCTAGATATATATGAATATTATCATACAGGATATATATAAGGTAGGTATTGATTATTGAAGACTGTACAGTATCAAGATCAAGAATGAAGAAATCAAGTTTGAAGACTCATAAGTATCAAGATCAAGATTTCAAGATATGCGTCTAGTTTTTTGTTAAAACTTCATAATAGCATAGAAATCTTCATTCCGAATTTCATTTGGGATGGAACCCATTTCAACCTTCTTAGTGGCTTACATACCCATGACAAGTAGCTTACAAACCTACATCAAGCGGCTTATAAACCCATGAACATCCTAGTTTTTTACAAGTTCTCGAATCTTGATGTAATGAGATATTCTACAGGAAGAAGCTTGCAAAACTACTTCAAAATAGTTTTTCAGAATGATTTTAAAACTCATTTTAAATTATTTTAGCCTTAAAATTATCTTTTCAAATTATTTTTTAAAAAGATGTTTTAGCCTTAAAATATTATTTGTTTTTGTTTTAAAATAAACTCTTGTTTTAAACTTCATTTTCAAAAACAAATTTTACATTGTTTTTTACATAGGGATGTCGACATCATGGGATACCCCATGTCGACATGGTGGCCGTTAAATTCAAAAGTTTCAATTTTCAAAAGAAGTGTCTATTAGTTTAAATCTCTTTACGAATGATTATGACCGCTGGTGCTTTATAAATAGGCCTCACAAACAAATTTTTTAATTATCTATTTTCATATTTTCTTCACTTCTTCTTCTCCACAAATCCATATTCTATAATTTTCATATTTAAGATCGTGCCAAAATTCTGCCAAATTCTCAAGTGAATCAAATTAGAATCTTATTCTTGTGTTATTCTCTACCTCTCTCGAAGATCAAAGTGCTTTTCAAAGTTATAGGATCAATTTTTAATCAAAAGTTTATCGAGTCTCTCTATATGGTGTGGTTGTGCCTGGAAATCAATTGGGTAATCTTGTGGCCCGTAAATCAAGAGAGTTTACCCCAGACTCGTGAGATAGGAGGGTACTTCAAGGCCTTTAGAAATTGAGGAATGTAATCTCGACATTGGTATAATAAAAATCTGTATGAGGTGGTTTGCCTTGGTACAAGATTGGATGTAGGTAACTCCGAACCAGTATAAAATCCAGTGTGTTCTTTCCCTTTACTGCTTTTTATTTACTTTCTGCATCTGTGCTTGATTCTCTGATTGTTCTATGATTAAGTTCTATATTTGTTTGTGTCATGATTTTTAGATTAGTACATATAAGTCTTAGAATCCATTAAAAACTATTCACCCCCCTCTAGTGTTAAATTAGCCTTAAGATCCTTAATACTCACTCCCTTTCAATTGGTATCAGAGCATAGGCTTTCATAGTTTTCGTAATTTGAAACTTGAAAAGTTAAGAATGGCATTTTTAGGAAATTTTGTTAATACTAGTTTGAATTTATGCATTTCATCAAAGTATCATAAGTCTGCACATAGTTTTTTTATGAAAAATCAAGTTATCTACCGAATTGGTTTGTTATGCAGGAACAGACATGTTACATGGCTTTTGAAAAATCAATAACCAATAGACAAACTATGCAAGTTGAGAAAGATAAATGGATACCTTATAGTGCTTGTTCAAGACATATGGCTGGAAATCCCGAGATACTCAATGACATTATATATAAAGATGGTGGATTGGTCAACTTTGGAGATAACTCAAAAGGATATATAGTTGGCATCGGCTATGTCGGTATTCTAAAAATCCTCATATTTCTGATATTTTGCTAGTTAGGAATTTAAAATATAATTTGCTTAGTATAAGTCAACTGTGTGATAAAGGATTTAAAATTAAATTTAGAAAAGATAAGTGTCACATCGAAGATAATAAGTCAAATATTATCTTTGAAGGAATTAGAAAGAAAAACATTTACATTCTCAGTATGAAAGTTTCAAATGATAACTTATGTCTTTTGGTTAGTACAAGTGACCCTTGGATTTGGCATAAAAGATTTGGTCATTTAAATTTCAAACTGTTATCTAGGTTATCAAAACTTGACTAAGTTAGAGGTCTTCCTAAGTTAAATTTTAAAGTAGATAGTATATGTGATGCTTTCCAATTAGGAAAACTTAAGGAAAGTTCATTTAAATTAAAAGATATGATTTCTACTTCTAAACCTCAAGAATTACTTCATTTAGATTTATTTCGTCCATCTCAAGTTCAATCAATTAATCACAATAAATATGTTTTTGTAATTGTAGATGATTATTCTAGATATACTTAGACAATTTTTCTTAAACTTAAAAGTGATACTTTTGAATTATTTAAAAAAAATCTAAAAGAATTCAAAATCAACTTTCTTTAAAAATAAAAACTATTCGTAGTGATCACGGTGGAGAATTTGAAAATGAAATTTTTGAGAATTTCTGTAATCAAAAAGGAATTATTCATAATTTATCTTTTCCAAGAACTCCACAACAAAGCGGAGTGGTAGAATGTAAAAATAGAACGATTCAAGAGTGTGCTAGAACAATGCTTTCTGATAGTAATTTACCTAAAAACTTTTGGGCTGAAGTAGTCGCTACAGCGTGTTATATATTAAATAGGATTTTAATTAGACAGTTAACTAATAAAACATCATATAAATTGATTTACAATAAGAAACCCATAATAGCTTATTTTAAAGTTTTTGGTAGTAAGTGTTTTATTTTTAATACAAAAGGTAATTTAGATAAATTTGAACCTAAATTCGACAAAGGTATCTTTATTGGATATTCTAATAGAAGTAAAGCATTTAGAGTTTAAAATTTAAGAACTAACACTATTGAAGAAACAATGCATATGACTTTTGATGAAAATTTTAAAGATACTGTACAAATAGAATATGAAGAAGATTTTGTAGCTTTAAATAATGAAACTAATGAAAGTAATTGTGAAATCATTCAACCTAATAAAAGAATTAAGCTATAAAAAGATCATCCTGTAGAAAATGTACTAGGAAATATTGAATCTATAGCTAAAAAAGAAATCAACTAAATAGTGTGAGTAATGTAGCTTTTATATCAACTATTGAACCTTAAAATCCAAAGGAAGCATCATCTGATGATTCATGGATTCTTGCTATGCAAGAAGAATTGAATTAGTTCACCAGAAATGATGTTTGGGAACTTATCCCAAGGTTAAAAGTATAATTGGAACAAAATGGGTTTATAAAAATAAAATGAATGAATTTGGTGAGGTCGTGAGAAATAAAGCTCGTTTAGTCGTGCAAGGTTACTGTCAAGAAGAAGGAATTGATTATGACGAAACTTTTGCACCTATAGCAAGACTAGAAGCTATCAGGATTCTACTTACTTTCGCAAACTACAATAATTTTAAGTTATATCAAATGGATGTTAAAACTGCTTTTCTAAATGGTTTTGTAAAAGAATATGTTTATATTGAACAACCGCCACTTTTTGAAGATAATAAATTTCCCGATCATATATATAAATTAAAGAAAGCTTTATATGGTCTAAAACAAGCTCCTAAAGCCTGGTATGAAAGACTAAGATTTTTTTTGCTACAATCTGGTTTTGAAATCGGTAAAATAGATACAACCTTTTTTATTAAAAGAAACAAAAATGATATTCAACTATTACAAATATATGTAGATGATATAATATTGGGATCAACTAATAACATAATGAATAAAGAATTTTCAGATATAATGACTAAAGAATTTGAAATGAGTCATATGGAAGAACTAAATTTCTTCTTAGGACTTCAAATCAAACAATTATATAAAAGAATTTTCATTAGTCAAGAAAAATATGGTAAGGATTTAATTAATAAATTGGATTGACCACTTCTGGTGGGAAATCAACTCCAATGACAACTAATGTGGCTTTAAGTAAAGAAGATAAATCAAAAGATGTTGATCAAAAATTATAAAGGGGAATGATTGTTTCGCTGCTTTGTATAACAGCAAGTCATCCTAACATCATGCATAGTGTCTGTCTCTGTGCAAGATACCAATCTCAACCTAAGGAAACTCACTTAAAGCTATTAAAAGAATTTTAAGATATGTAAAACATACTTTAGATTATGGTTTATTTTACCATAAAAATGATGTATTTGACTTAATGTCATATTGTGATGCTGATTGCGCTAGTTGTAAATTAGACCGAAAAAGTACAAGTGGAACTTGTCACTTTCTAGGACATTTTCTAGTTTCCTGGTTTAGTAAGAAGCAAAATACTGTATCCTTGTCAACAACTAAAGCATAATATATATCTGCCGCTTTGCCTTGTTCTCAAGTTATATATATGCAACAAACTATAAAAGATTTTGGATTAATTATAACTAAATCACCAATTTATTGTGATAATACTAGTGCGATAAATTTATCTAAGAATCCAGCTCATCATGCTAGAACAAAACATATTGATATTAGACATCATTTTCTTAGAGATAATATAAGTAAAGAAGTCGTAACTCTTGAATATATTAATACTAAAAAACAAATTGCTGATATATTAACCAAACCATTAAATAAACAAAACTTTACTAAATTTAGCAGAGAATTAGGTATATGTTCATTAACTGAAATATAAATTATAAATAATACAAGTATAATTAATAATTAATATAAATAAAAATTTCTCAAAAATTACACTAGGCATGTCGACATGACCCATCCCCCTATGTTGACATACTAGCCGTGATTTTCAAATTTAAATTTCCCTCTAAAAATTAGTTATTAAACTATATATTTATATATTTCAACTTTTACTCCTTTTCTCTGTTCTATTCTCCATAACAAACTTCTAAAACAGTAAATTTATGGCTTCCTCTTCTAATAATGAACCTTCTTCACCCACTTCTCCTCATTCTAGTCCTTTTCAATGATCCATACACATACAAGTCTTCAAATTGCAAGATAAGATGAAAGATTTGCTTCAAATGATGATGGCGATTCAAGTTAGTCAACTGCGAATGGCAAGAGAACAAGATAGGCAAGGAAAAATCCTTAAGAATCTACAAAAATTCCTTATGGATAACCATGCCAAGTCCATTGTCATCGAAGAATCATCTCAAGCCATGGTTTCCGAAGAAGAAGAGCCTCAGAAGAACCACAAGAAGATCAAGAAGAAGAACATCCTCTGTCGAATCTGGATGTTCATATGGACGAAGACGATGGCGTGATTTGCGTTGGAGAGGTCCTTTTTGACGCTAACGGGAACTTGGTTGAACAACGTGGAAACTTTTGTCTCCACTATCCAAATTGTTTAGTCCATAAATCACCAATAGTTAAGGGTCCTCGTTAAGCGTTTTTCATTTTTCTCTTTCGTGATTGTATATTAGTTTGTTAATTTGTATATAAGTGTTACCTTAAAGTTCTTCTTAACACAATCTTCGATGTATAGAAACATGAATTCCAGTAAGGATGTTATATTATTATGTCATATGTTTGTTTATCTCTTTTTCTATTAATTTCAAGTTTTATAGGTTATTTTTTATTGATGACAAAGGGGGAGAAAGTTATATAAAATAATAGGCTTGGAGTAAGGGGGAGTTGTTGGAGTAAGGGGGGTTATGGTATGATCGAAGTGGTAAGTATATTTTATAAGGTTGTCATCATCAAAAATGGGGAGATTGTTATAAACTGGAGATAGTGGTTTTGATGACAACAACCTTTGTAACTTATTTTATTATAACTTATATACTAACACTATTGTCTAGATATATATATGAATATTATTATGTAGGATATATATAAGGCAGGTACTGACTATTGAAGACTGTACAATATCAAGATCAAGAATGAAGAAATCAAGTTTGAAGACTCATAAGTATCAAGATCAAGATTTCAAGATATGTGTCTAGTTTTTTGTTAAAACTTCATAATAGCATGGAAATATTCATTCCGAATTTAATTTGGGATGGAACCCATTTCTACCTTCTTAATGGCTTACAAATCCACGATAAGTAGCTTACAAACCTACGACAAATGGCTCACAAACCCACGAAAATCCTGGTTTTGTACAAGTTCTTGAGTCCTGATGTGATGAGATATTCTGTAGGAAGAAGCTTGCAAAACTACTTCAAAATGGTTTTTCAAAATGATTTTCAAAACTGCTTTTCAAAATATTTTAGCCTTAAAATTATCTTTTCAAATGATTTTTCAAAAAGATGTTTTAGCCTTAAAATATTATTTGTTTTTGTTTTAAAATAAACTCTTTTTTTAAACTTCATTTTCAAAAAAAAATTTACATTGTTTTTTACATAGGAATGTTGACATCATGGGACACCCCATGTCGACATGGTGGCCGTTGAATTCGAAAGTTTCAATTTTCAAAAGAAGTGTCTATTCATTTAAGTTCTCTTCATGAATGGTTATGACCGTTGGTGCTTTATAAATAGGCTTCAGAAATGAATATTTTTATTTATCTATTTTCGTATTTTCTTCACTTCTTCTTCTCCACAAATCCATATTCTATAATTTTCATATTTTTAAGATCGTGCCGAAATTCTACGGAATTCTCAAGTGAATCAAATTAGAATCTCATTCTTGTTTGATTCTTTGCCCTCTCTCGAAGGTCAAAGTGCTATTCAGAGTTATAGGATCAATTTATAATCAAAAGTTTATCGAGTCTCTCTGTAAGGTGTGGTTGTGCCTGGGAATCAATTAGGTAATCTTGTGGCATGTAAATCAAGAGAGTTTACCCTGGACTCGTGAGAAGGAGGGTACTTCAAAGCCTTTAAAAATTGAGGAATGTTATCTCGACATTGGTATAATAAAAATCTGTATGAGGTGGTTTGCCTTGGTACAAGATTAGATATAGGGTAACTCCGAACCAGTATAAAATCCGGTGTGTTCTTTTTCTTTACTGCTTTTTATTTACTTTCTGCATCTGTGTTTGATTCTGTGATTGTTCTATGATTAAGTTCTGCATTTTTATGTCGTAATTTTTAAATTAGTACATATAAGTCTTAGGATTCATTAAAAAATATTCACCCCCCTCTAGTGTTAAATTAGCCTTAAGGTCCTTAATCCTCACTCCCTTTCAATAGCAAGAAAGTGCCATAAAGAAAAACATAGCTGTTCGGATGCAGCTGAGCAGGAGCTATTCCCCGATAATTTAGCATCTCTCGGAAAAATGAATTAAAATGCGGCACACATACAGCCCAACACATAAATTTATTACATGTTGTATACCTCTCCAAGGGCAAGTGAGCCCTGTAATTCACTAAAGGAACTAGAACATCCCCAAATAGGATCCCATGTTTAGTGCACAACCTACAGAGAGCGACCTCAACGATTCCGAAGACCTAGGAATCCATATTATTTGGAAATAAAACACACTATAAAAGTATCAGGGGCAGGATTTAGCTCTTCCCCGAAAGGATGAGGAAATCAGAGAAAAGGTTAACTAATGGACCGGCACTCTCCAGTTGTTCAGGAGAAAGTTTACTAGATACGTTTGCAGAACTCAACTCGGCATTTGGATTATTGTGCTATGAAGGTTTTCCAAAAGACATTGCGGCTAAACGCCTTGAATTTCTGGAGCCCATATCAAATAAACTCAGTAGATAATCAAGATTAGAAAATTAACCTGTCCTTTTTGTGATAGGTGTAAACTAGTGTGGTGTAGTGTTGTGTAGTGCAAAGGCAAACATTTCAAAATTAAAAGCAAAATGAAGCGACGAGACTTTAGTTTCCAACTGGAGTGACATCATGCTGACCGTCACAACTGGCGTTTAGATTGGTTGGTTGTGTAAGCTTAGGGATCGACCATCGACATATTAAAGTGTAAAGTTCATTATTGAAGTCCATATGTTAAGTTTTAATTCATATTCTATGTCCCAGAAGTTTAGTCGTTCAATTTTAAGTTCGGTATTGGATATGCAAATCCTATTATCCGTTCTAGTCATATGTATAAGTTCATTGAGGATGGATTGGTTCTAATTGGTCATGTAAGTATGCATGGAGTGGTTTGTTTAAAGGTCAAAGCTTGGTTCAAAGGCCTGAAATCAGCCAAGTTCCCATAATCGATCCCTCTCCTAAAGCAAACAGCCGATCCCACTTAACCAACATGACCGGTCCCTATTCCCATCTCTCAACATAGCTGATCCCTATGCCAAAACCAATTCAACCGGTCCCTTTAATCTACAGCAACACCAATCCCTTCGTGCTACAAAAACAACCAATCCATTGTCCATTAATGCAATGATCCCTTCTTTCTCATATTCACACCGACCACTCCTTACTCCTCAAACTTTCATAACCGATTCATATGCCCCTTGAAGCTTTTACAACTTTGCACAACAAATTGGATCAAAACTGTCTTCAGACAACCAATCAGACATTTGGATTTTTATCCATATGTTTGACTCAACACAAACCCATGTGTGCATCAAACAACCAGGCATCTATATTTTTATCCAGATGTCTAGCTAAACTCTCGAGTTTACCAGAGATGCTTAGCCTTTTCTTTACATCTACATCTGCTAATAAACGTCTGGCCCTTTCCTCCTAGATGTCTATATCCACAAATAGACGTTTGAATCTTTTCTTTCAGACTTTGGGATTCCCGTTTCTGTGCCTGCGAACCAGCCTGCTTCAAAAACCTGATAACTCTAGCTCCTTAGCTCTGTTTCACAAACTATTTTCTCCATTGCTAAGCTACTTCCGACCTCTTCAACTCTACATATATGTAGCCAAAATTCAATAATATATGTATATCTGCACACACACACAATTATAATAAAAGATGTATCTAATGAGATGTAGCCTATAATTCACACTTTGATCAACATAGCCTCCTTGAGCCCTCAAGTCCACAGTCTCTAATGCAAACAAACTATATGCTAATATCAGATCTAGGTTGGTTTTCGCTAATTTGGTGTGAAATGGAGTTTTGAAACAACGATGAAGGAAGGAGATGCTTATGGCCTGAAATGAAGAAAAGAGGAGGCAAAAAGTGAAGCTAAAACAAGAGGCTATAGGATACTATTTATAGGGAGAGATGACCAAAATATCTAGCATCTATTTCTCCCATACCAAGTCAAAACTTGGACTCCCTATCCTCCTCATTTGGGCATCCATATCTAGCGTTCTAAATGGATGATAAATCCTTCCAAACTTAGTAAATTATATCATTTAAATCCAATTTCAAACCTTGTCAGTATCGTATATCGATACGCATGTATACAACTTTTATATACGCACCTAATAAATTACTAGTTGTACCCTAAACAATTCTAAAGGTAATCCATCTTACTAAACACGTCCATATAATAAAATAACAATAATTAATGTTTAACAAATGTTAATTAATTTATTTAATTTATAACTGTTATAAATCAATTAAATCAAGTAGTATTTCAAAGGCTAAATAGATTCGATTGTGCAACTCAAAGTTGTGAATTTAGCTAGTGATTAATATTCAAAATTTCAAATGTTAATGTTAACACATCACCTTAGCTAGTGATGTGATGGATTTGCTTAACTTATTACTCACAAATTGACAGCGTTAGGGATATGCCTTAGGGGAAATTCTATAATCTACTGTAAATTATTAACTTTATAACAAAATCTCGATCAAAGTAAAAGGTGGTTTTCTTTCTATTATATACTAGATATAATGTGTTATATTAATTAATTATTTAATTTACGTATATTTAATAGAAAATGCATAAATGATATTGTTGTTGATAGTAATTATAAGGTGTCGTAATCATGAAATATCTATTTCAATATAAACAAAAATATTGTTTTAAATTTTTCTAGTCAAGACGTATCGAGACATGATATCGATACATCCATTGACTAGAGTACATAGTGCTCTCTGAATGTTAGGCAACATGTCATAACAACAAGAGAACCAAGGGATTACGTATTGATAGTTATTGGATGGCTATGGAATAATTCACTTGATAGTTTTCAGTTAGTTAATATAACTAAGATTAAATGAAGAATACCGAAGTGATAATATTACACAGTTATCTCAATTTGGAAATATAATGGAAGTTCAATGTGGTTGCTCCATTTTGATTAGAGTTAAATCATGGTATGCCGTCTATTAAAAAACTATAGTTGGGTCTGAGTTGAAGCATTGAAAATGAAACACTACTCAATAGAGAATTTCTCTTCTTAGTTATATGAGGTTAATATCATGGTCAATTGCAGTCAACACAATGTCAATGTTTTTGGCTATATAATTCAGCTAATAATAATTATTATTATTAAACTAAAGACTTGAATTTGGATTTTACAAGTTGAATATGGACGATATTTGAATTTTGATCGATACCATATTCCATAACTACTAATGTGATCAAGTTTTGACGATGATAATTGGTGTAAATAATTGTCACTACCAGGGACCACTTAAAATAGTAAAATCACATTTTTACCAAAATTATGTAAGCGATAAATTCGACCAAACTATCGCATCGCTAGCTAAGGTAAAGTATGAAGATTAGTATTCAAATTGTTCAATAATAATCACTGACTGAATTTACACCTATGAGTCGCACAACCGAAATGTTGAATACTCTGAAATACTACACGATTCAATTAAATTATAATTGTTATTAATTAATATACGAAATATGAATTTTGTTTGATTTATTGGAATTAATATTTAATAAAGTGTGTATATAAAAGTTATATATGTATATATCGATACACGTATCAATAAAGGTATAAATTAGATATAAATGATATTAAAACTAATTAAATTTGGAAACTTTAAGGAGCGTACGTAGCCCTCTTTTAGCTGACCAGATGGCACGAAAGTAGGGGATGTATTTTGAATGCAAAATTTGATTTTGAGTTAGCTAAAAAGAAGAGGTAAATTAGGAGATTTAGATCTCCACTTTTTCCTCCTTTTTATTGCTTATTTATACATCACCAACCCTTCATTTGCAATGACCTTTTTGAGCCTTCTCTACATTTTTTTTGGCCGAAAATTATTGGATTATTCTTCCTTATTTCCAAACAAGTTAAGTTAAATAAATCTACCTTAAGGTGTAGTGTTGTCTTTTAAACTATTGCATGTTTTGAAGGGACTTAGATCGGATCTATATACGGAGTTTGATTCAACATTAAAGATGCTTTATCAAGGCAACCATTAAGTAACATCTAATTATTTATTTATTCATTGATATGTTAATTTATAACATTATATGTAGGTAGATTTGAATTTCCAATATCATGAATTTATATGTGGTTGGTGTCAAACCTATATGTTTATTTGTATGGGACATAAAATATTATAATTTTCATGTCTTTATTTTTGCCCATGTAAGAAAAACATTTTTTTTAAAATAGTAGTATTTTGAAACAATTTTAAATTTAACTTGAATTTTTAAATTAGTTTCATTTTTATTATAATTGTAGTATAATTTATTTAATACATTATTATGTACATATGTTTTCAATTTTTTTAATATATATAAATACATATGTACAATTAAAGCCAAAAGTATTATACATACACAGATACCCACACACACACACATATTCATATATCTTAAATTTTAATTATACTCGCTTTTGAATCTCCTCCCTTTCACGCTTTCCTTCCTATGCCCTAGTTTTTGAATCCTCTTCCTCCTTCCCTCATGCCTTCCTCTCCTCCTCCTCCTCTTCTCGTCCCTCCTTCTGTGATTCCTTTACCAACATCCTCATCTACGCCAGCTCCACCTCCTATTGCACTCCTTATCTCCTATCCTTATCCAATTCCCTCCCATTTTTATTATTTCATCCTCTGCCTTTTCTCAACTTTTATAGGCTTCGTTGTTCAAGCACAAACTAAGGAACGTTGAAAAGTACATACCATTTGAAGTTAACCCGTCTTTTAATGGTGATGTAATTGTTCCCCTTAAAAGTTATTGCTACTGGTAAAGAGGTCAAGAATGATTATATTGTTGGCTTCTTTCTTGATAAGCCTCTCTCTTACACTGTTGTTGTTGAACACTTGAAGAGAATTTGGAAGCTGAAAGGTTCGGGTAAGGTTAAATTGATGGGTTCATTTTCTTATTTCTGCTTTCTTGTGTTGAGAACAAGACTAGAATTCTAGAAGGAGACCTGATCACAATGAGAAACAATATGTTTATAATTAAGTCTTTGAACCCTGAAATTGGGAACGTTTGTAGTAGCATAAAATCTATTCCCATTTGGGTCCAACTATCGAACATCGCCATATATTCTTAGTCTCACTTGGGAATAAATTGGTCGGCTAGTCGAGTTGTTAGAATGTTCTGTATGGATGCATACATTGATCGTCTAAAAAGAATTCACCACGCCTAATGTTTGATCGAAGTCAATCCTAACCAAGAGTTGATTGATTAGTTTCCTATGAAGTTAACGGACGGAAGGGAACAAATGATCAAAATTAATTACTTGCGGAAACTAGAGATATGCGTTGGATACAAATTTTTTGGACATAGTGTTATCCAGCATTTTGATCCGGCTATATCCAAACTGGTTGGACAAGTTAGACTCGACTGTCATCAAGGCCAATAAGCCCAGAGCGATGATTGCGGGGTCTATAAATTTAGTAAAAATGGTAATATGAAGTTATGATCGAGAAAAATTGAGAGATGTGCTGTACAGAACGTTCAAAGCATGGAATATAATTTAATCTAGAAAAGAGAACGGCCATGATTCCTCTTTACCAAAGGGATCGGATTACTTCAGCCAAACAAGTGCAACTCAATGGAAAATAATCGATACCTCAAAATCTAGAAGTCCAATGCATATGAAACTTTGAGAACAAGAAATTAAGGCCCTAGGAAGTCCACCATATGGATCATACCACCAAAGGAGCAAGCAAGAAGGATCGACGCTCTTCCCTTTAGAGGGTTTGGCCAAAATCAGGCTACACAACATATTGCAACAAAGATTGATCAATAACTCAAATTCTACTAATCCAATTGGCATAAAACTTGTAGGGTAGCATATTACAACATGAAGAAGCTCCCACAGGGATCGCATTCCCAAACTCCTCAAAAATTTAGATTGGCTCTGATCATTATTTCTTGGGATTTAGGCCATGCGATCCCTTTCTGGTCCCCTATGTCTCTGAAGATCCTTTTGCCGAATTTTCAGGAAGATATATCATCATCTTCCTCTATAAATGTAGGCCTGATTGTTAATTTTCATGATCTTTAGGCTGCTTGTTTCTTTGTAATCTTTTGTAACTATGGGTTTTCATCTGATCCTTATTGTTCTTAGTTTAAAAAATGATTAATAAAGTTATCACTTCAAAGTGGACGTAGGTAAATAACGTCGAACCACTATATATTATTGTATCTCTATTATACGCTTAATTCTTATTGCTTTATTTTTTCCATATTCTCTCTGTGTACATTTAATATTCTTCATTTATTCCTCTATAAAATCTATATTGGATGTTTGTGCTAATTTTGATGCAACCACATAGAATTTCTACTTGTGTGTTTCGTGATGTTAAAGAATTAATCGATCATGTAAACAATGAAGATGTTAAGGTCAAGCAAAAAGTAATTGATTAAGAGAGAATCGAAAAGGCAAATCGAAAATAATTAAGGAAAAAAAGTGGTAGAAAGTGATAAAGAATAAGAAAAATATGAAAAGGACTACGGCGGTTTAAATGCGAATGAAATGGTAAGTGAAGTGGTTCCACCCCAACCTAGTCATGTTGTTTAAACAAACACTAGTCTAGTAGTGAATAATGTCAACATTTTTGTTCCAGTTTCACAACCTAGTTCTAATGAAGCCACATTTAATGTGCAAAATGATAAAAAAAAATATGGCTAACAAACCGTGAAGATGTTGATACCGATATAATGCTTAGAAAATGAAGTGAACTTGGGACGTACTTAATGACAAAATACAAGTGGTGATGCCTGAAATGCATGTACATGCATGCGCAAATGATACCGAGCTACCCGTGCAAATCCCTGATAGGTCCATTTAAAAAAAATGCACACTCTTCACTAACTAACGCACACGCATGTGCTATTCCAAAAGCCAACTGCAACATTATAGATGTTCTCAACCAACTGCCCCTCAACAACCTAATGCTAGAATTTAATGCAAATGCAAATCAAACAATCAATGTTGCCTTCCTTCCCAACATAGAAAATTAGCAATCTCTTAAAACTTGTGTTAAACCTTCTGGAAGCCTTAAAACCTTCCATGCAGCAGCTTCTCATATTATTTTGGATTCTTTTAATTGCAACCATTATGTTCCCAATCTCTTTGATTTTGCTAACACCTCCTTCCCCCTGATCCAATCTTCCAAAACTCCTTATAATTTTTCTTCCTCAAATAATTATGCAACCTCCTTTCAAGATGACATTGTCTTGAATATCATGCCTACCTTCGCTCCTTCACATTATGAACACGTTACTACTCCTCCTGGATGGGTTAATTTCTCTGCTAATGACATAAGCCCCTCTCCTGAACAAAATATTTCCTCTGATGTCACTTCAACAAGCAAGGATCCTACCACTTCCAAATCCAATTCTACCAATCCTAACTTCCAAAAATAAGTAAGAAAACCCAAGAAAATAATATCCTCTGATATGAATAAGGCAGATATATTGCCTAGTATTAGCATAATACTAGAATCCAAAACGGGAAGTTCTCCTTCAACAAGGAGAAGCAGCAACCAGAATAATACCACTCCATACTAGTTTAATTATGTTGCACAAATTTGAAGTTTGGAATACAAGGGTTGCGCACAGCAGTATGAAACTACATCGGGTTAAGGAACCAATTAAGAATCACACTCTTTAGTTACTAGCAATTTTAGAAACAAAGCTAAATAGTACTCTTACTATCAACACTACTGATTATTGTAATCCTCGTTGGACTATAGTTCACAACCTTATTGAAGCACCGTATGATCATACCATGATCATATATGATCCTAACATATTCAAACTTTTCCACACCCTCTCTACCAGACAATTCATCCACTATCATATACTTCATCTTCCATCCTCTACTTCCACGTACCCCACCTTTGTTTATGCTGATAATAACCCTATCTTAATACAACTCCTCCTTGATTACCTTCCTCACCTCTCCCATGAATTCCACACCTTGGTTTGTCCTTGGTGACTTTAACTGCATACTAAGCCTAGCAATAGGATTGGTGGTAAACCGGTTGCTCTAAATGAAGTTTGCCCATTTAATGAAGCAATTTTCTCTTCCTCCCAACTTCAAATGACATACTCTGGTGCTAGATATTCATGGTACAACAGAAGCAGAAGTGGCTTTAAAACTATGAGAAAAATCAACAACTCCTTTTGTAACCTAGCTACTCTTTCCAAATAGCCTTCCATTACCTCTCATCTACCTACAACCCTTATACCTAACCATTTCCCTCAAATTATTACCTTTAGAGATGATGCTGTTAAAGGAAATCCTCCTTTAAATTTTTTAATGCAAGGACACTTGATGACATTTTTATGAATATTATTAATAATGCCTAGACTAACTCTTTTTCTGGAAACCCTATGTTTGTTTTTAGCAGAAGTTGAAGAATGTGAAAAATGGTCTTAGGGTTTGGGATAAAGATAAACATGGTAATGGTGTACACCTGTTTATCCAATTGAAGAATGTCTAGATTTTTCTTAAATTATTCAATTCTAAATCCTTCGGACATTATTTCCTCCAAGTTAGAAGATGATTTGACTACTCAATACATCAATTCCCTACTTGTGAGGATGTCATGAAGAAACACAAATTAAGACAAATATGGGGAACTTCTCTAAATTTTTCCATGCCTCTTCAAACCCAAGCAAGCCAAGTACCACATTAACAACATTACTGATCAGCATGGAATCCTTGCCAATAATCCCCAACTTGTTAAAGAAGCCCTCCTAAACTACTCTGAATTACTAGGTAATTCTAACATCTTCTGTTCTGATTTAAATATCATCAATAACTTGGACCTATCTCTTTTTCCCAATGATCAGGTGTAACATCCCCGCACTTGGAGACTTAAAACTAACGACTATAGATGCTACAGTCATCCATGGTTATTAATCCTCGATGACAAAATACGGTGGTGTTAGATTCATTGATACACAGAAACACATGAATATGGAAAAAATCTATACTTCAAACAGAATCACATTTCAATTTAAAATATTTCCAATTCATTACATAATCCCAAATTCGCAAATCATGTTTAGGGAAAATATACTTATTACAACATACGCCAAGAGCGACATATGAAGATGTCCTCTTAGGTGATCAGAATATATACAGGCAATATAACAACTTTGTCATTACAAATAACACGGCGGAATCAAAAGAAAAGAGAACTCTAAATAGCTATCGTGCCTTATACATGTCTCTGGAAGCTTATTCGTCTTAAGAGGTACCTGAGAACCTTAAATCTCAAACTACTCAAAATCAATTGAGTACCTGAGAGTCTAAGGGGAAAACATAAACTTCGAGTCGGATATAAAGCCGGGAATGAATAATAATGTACCATCTCAAATCATTTAGATATCTAATGAGACCACGCTGCTTAGCGTAACGGGTTCCCCTCGCTAATATCTCAAAACCTTTATAAAACCATATACTGTGCTCCTACATCCACAATGGTTAAAACAATTCAAAATAGTATAATATGATTGAAATGCCCCACACCTCTTAGTATACCCAAAAAGGGCACACTAAAAGATATGGTGCGTTATAGGTATAGT
The DNA here is from genome assembly GCA_030765085.1 of Allium cepa. Lineage (NCBI taxonomy): Eukaryota > Viridiplantae > Streptophyta > Magnoliopsida > Asparagales > Amaryllidaceae > Allium > Allium cepa. The sequence goes on along the minus strand of CM060939.1, from coordinate 78,329,217 downwards.
TAAAGCATCATAGAGACTAAGATTCAAAAAACAAACAAATAAAAACATCAGAAACATTTACATAATAACTAGACATTTAAAATTAAACTTCATTTCAAAAAAGAATATGTCTTAAAAACCAAATATACATGTCTTGTGAAAAATACAATCTCAGTAACATCATCAGAGTACATAAACAATAAAAATCACCCCTCTCATAAAGTACCAGTACATCCAAAGGCAAATGAAAAGAAAGCTGAAAAGAAGAAGAATACATGAAAAACTCCAAGAACATATCTCCAAGCGGTCTAAATCTACTGTCCTCGATTCTGCTTGCCTATGGGGGAAAAGGAGAAATAGAGGAGTGGGTCAGACTATAAGTCTGGTGAGTGAAAGTAATTACAAGCATTCGTAAGCAAGATAAAGATAACAGACTAAGAAATAGTTCTAGTATGAAAGGAAAATACAGAAGAGATAAAACTGGGATAAAATATTGTTTCTGATTCTATTTGCTTTGATTGTGATTGTTTGCACTTGTCTTAGATTTTTACGATTAGGTTGAAACCCTAATACTATTTTAATTAGGATGAAATTCTAATTCTATCCATTAATCGGCCGTTTATCTCTATTGTGCCACTGTGAACCAATCCTGTTAGTCACAGAAAAAGACACCTGTTTAGCGCTTGGAACACAGTAGCGAATTATTTATTCTAATCGATGCCGCACGCTCGGTCATTGCTGGTACGCACTAACTATCGCCCCTATTTTAACCTCTTATTTACTCTAATCAGCATAAACGTGCCCACCCTCACCTAATCTGTTGTGAGACCATCAGTACTAGTCTGAAAGTGATGCTGCCAAGCCTCACCTAAGTTTTGTGAGACCATCAGTCCTAGTCTGAAAGGGAATGCTACCGGTACTGGTCCTAACAAACAAATTCTAGTTTCTGTTTCTTGTCCAAATCCCCATATTTTAGTTTCTATCTATTGGCCACTTTTGTACCCTAATTAGCATAAGCGTGTCCCAGCCTCACCTAACTATTGTAAGACCATCAGTTGCTGACTGAAAGGGAATGCTATTGGTATGGGCCCTTCTTCTATACTTGCTTATTAACTTAATGTAAGTTTTAAAATAAGCCGCTTCTGTTATTTATGATATATTTTCTTATTAGCTTAATATACTTTTAAAATAAGCCTTTTCTATTCTTTCAACTTAATTATAACCTATGTTATAATTGTTACTCTTCTATTCTATCTTTTTAGTTATAACCATTAGTTATAAACATGCTTGCAAATTTCTCAAATTTGCATATTTCAGTCTATCTTCTTTTTATTACAGTTCTTTCTTATTTTACATCTAATTTTTGTAATTTAGTGTTTATTTCTATTTAATCCATATTAGCGAATTCCCCTCTTTTTAATATTTTTATATTTTATTTGCATAAAAAGAAATAAAAAGAACCTAACATTTACAGGCTAAATTCTAACGTAAAATAGATGTAAATAAATACAAATAACCATAAATAACTGTAAATAGCTGAATAAAGTAGATTGAAAAGAACTTTAAAAACAAACTGTAAATAGCTTACATAAAAACAGTCTCAAAATTGCAGAAAAACTATAACTATTGATAATCTTATTATTTTAAATTACTTAAAAATCTAAAATAATTATAAGAAAAACCAACCTGTGGTCCTTAGCTCTATTTTTGGCTTTTCCGTATCCAATCCTAGGGCGTAGAATATTTTTTTAAAAAGATCTTCTCCCAAGAAAAAATTTCTTTTTATGGTCCAGCCTCAGGCAATGAACCCAATTGGAAGAAAATCTGAATGAGAAAAATAGTTAGGCCTAGAATCTTATTTATAGTGTAACTTAGAGATCTCATACCATTGGATTTGAAAATTAAATCTGTTGCAACCACATCATAAGCTCGCTAGGGACCCTGGGATGGAAGCACGAATGCACAGGATTCGAGAAAAAGTAAAATATGATGTGTTTGCTTAAAACTGGATGAATCTACGTCAAATAACTAAGGCGGGTCGACCTTGCTCCAATGAGGGTCGACCTATAGGTTGCCCTGAGTATATGGGGATCGACCTAGCCCTGTTAATATATTTTTATCGTTTTGTTCTGATTCGAATTTCTCTCCATATCGACTCGGATTTCGACAAGTTATATACGGAAATTGATAAAAAAATCGCCATGGACACAATGGTGCAACACCCGTAGCTCGATTCCGACAATTTCACAAGGTTATTTTATTATTTAATTTTTTCGTTAATCAATTATTATATCTTGAATGTTGGGTTGTTACAATGATGATATGAAAAATATATGAATTAATTCTTGATTACCCATCCCCTTTCAATTTGGACTATCCGTCGCAGTTATAGTTTATAGGATTACTATTAACCTATTAGTTTTCATGGGCTGATTATAATTGGTTAAACATTTAAGGACTCCCTGTCCAATTACATAGTTTTCATAGGATCATTATAAACCTATTAGTAACCCCAATATCTGATCTTTATTCTAGTTTTCATGGGTTGACTAGAAACCTATTGGTAACCCCAATATCCTTTCTTCTTATCCTAGTTTTCATGGGTTGACTAGGAACCTATTGGTAACCCCAATATCCTTTCTTCTTACCTTAGTTTTCATGGTTTACTAGGAACCTATTAGCATCTGTCAATATTTCATCCGAATAATTTTCCTGGGCTAACTACAAACCTAATGACCCCTACCAGTATCCAATCATAGCTTTCATGGGCTTACTATGAACACGTCTATCTGACATCTTCCTTTATACATAGTTTTCATGGGCTAACTATGAACCTATTGACCCCACCAATATCTTTTTTTATACACGGTTTTCTTGGGCTTACTGAAATCCTATTGGCTCCTGCCAATATCTTTCATTTATATTTTAGCATCAGATATTCTGATCTTTCCAACCTCCTGGATGCAATTCTACTCATTTAAGAGTTTATTCAATTTATATTCATTATTGGGTTAACCTAACTGGTTCTCCTACCGTTCATCCCCAAAGTGCAGTTATGGGTTCATTACAAAGTGAATATATTCATTTTTGAAGAAGCATCATAACACATAGCAATACCACTCCTGTGGGTTTAATATAAAACACGGTTAATCCCTTTAACCTTTTGTCAACGAAAGCTTCTTCTTAAATCTATTACAAAACTCCTTTAATTTAGCCATGGGTTTTTCCTTTTTAAAATAGACTTTAGGTCATAAAATCTTTCGATACCTTCGAAACCAAGCCTTCGACTTCATAGGATAGCCTCCTTCGAAAGCCTTAAAACTCTATTTTCAAAACATTAGGCTCCTGCCTTTTAATACTATAAACTCTACCTTTTGAAACCTATCGTATACATTAAATTATTAATATTTAACCTTTAGAAGCTTAGCTTCGAAACCAGTTGAAAGCACCCCTTTTGACATCATTGGAAGTAACCCTTCCGCAATCATTGAAAGTACCACTTCCAAAAGCAATGGATTTGTACGTAAAAAATTATTTGGGTCAAAGTGAATATAGGCGAAAGCAACTCTTTCGAAACCATCATATATCATATAAAAATATTAGGGAAATATGATGGCATCGGTACCATCTCTTTCAGAAGCATAAAACATCTGGGTTAAACAAAGAATACATCAAAACCCCTTTCGAAACCATCGCCGTAGAAACCCCTAACCCTTTTTGAAAGCTATAGGAAGTGTCTTGAACTTTATAAAACAAAGTACCTTCCGACAACATTGAAGTCTTCAACACTATCGAAAGGCTATAAAACGGCAGCAGAGTTTCGCCTAGGTCGGAACCCCTTCTTTCAAAACATTCTTTCATAAGTAAAGGAACCCAGTCGAAAGAAATTATAAGTTAATGGCAAACATTTCGAAACCTTTTAAAACCTCTTTCGAAACCAAACGCTGACTCTGTCGAAGGCTAAATCAAAACAAAGGCAGGCGCTTTTCTCTTAAAAACAAACCAAGGTTTCGACTCCCTCAGAAGCTAGGCTTTCAACACTTAACCTTTCGCCTATATCTAATCCACTACATACCATCATGGTGATACCTTATGTATTGGTTTTGGCATAATTGGTTTTGACAAGGAGGAATGCGGAAGCTTCTGTGTCAAAAGGTGCTTTGAAAAGCAGGTGGAACCTATTTTTTATGTAAATCTAGTTTAGTTCTTTATAAAGTAATCTTTTCTCTAACTAACCTGTCACGTGTCAACACCAGATTGGTTGCCTTAACTTTTTCAAATTCTTTTTCAAAAATAACTACCGCTAATTCATATTTAAGCCATTGTTAAGTTAATCAATTAAGCCCTCCAATTTTTGCAAAGAAGTCCCTCTTCAAAAACAATTTATTTTACAGAGTAAATCACTTCGGAAAAATCCCAAAAAATTCTGGAAATTCAATTTAATGATGTTAACTAACATATCAAAATTTCAGACCCAAATACTCAATATATTTGCCAAAATAAATTTATAAAACCAAATAGCCATATTTTTCTTTGAAAATTCATAATAATTTTTCCATAACTTGAAAAATTATCAAAATTGAAACCCAACTTCAATCAAGGTTCTCATAATGCTAAATTTTCCCATAGCATTAAACATCATTTAATCTCAGTTTTGACCTAAAACCGTATAAATACTCCTTTAAACAAACTTGTTAAAATCAAATAAATCTTAAATCAAGCATAACATCATCCAATATATTATAAAAACGAATTTACCCTAAAATTCAAAAACATATGATATAAAACCAAATAGAGACGAAACTATTATTCACCTTGATCTAGATAAGGAGATTGGACTGAGATTGATTTCCTTTGAGCTTGATTCTCTAGCTTTAATTTTGAATTCTTTTTCATCTTAATGGTCAGCCTTTCCTTTCTCTTTTAATTTGTGTTTTCAAATGACATGAATAAAAGGTTGAAATGATAGGAACAAAATATATATAAGGGTATGGGTCAGCGGGCGGCGAATTCCTAGTATACCCTTATGTAATTTAATTACCCTAAAACCATTCTTAAGCCTATTAGTTAGTTTATTAGGGACGACCTTAATTAACTAATTCAAATCTCAATCCCTTTATCACTTAACGTTTACATTATTCTATTTAATTTATCTAATTAAATCTTCTGAATAATGTTAACAAATTAGGAGTGTTACAGGCTCCCCTCCTTAAAGAATTTTGTCCTCGGAATTCAGTAAGGACTAAACACTAAACATAGCAATCATCTGTAACGACTCCTAACAACCATACTTGTCTTTCTGACTAGGAATTATCTGTTTAAATCTAATATAGGAATACTCTCAAATTGGATTAGGATAAGTATCTCAAATCTTCTCCTCTGCCTCCCAAGTACAGTCTTTTTCAATGTCGCTCCACTGAACTTTCATCAACTTGACTGTCTTATTCCTCAGTCTTTTCTCATCTCTCACTATAACCCGAACTAGTTGTCTAACAAAAGTCCAATTAGGCTCTACTACTAGATCTTCCAACCCTGTCGAAGGAATAGTGGCCTTTGGATCATGTACATACTTGCGAAGATGAGATACATGAAATACATTATGGACACCTGTCATACTGCACGACAACTCAACTCTGTATGCAAGCTTTCCAATCCTCTCTATAATTTGGAATGGATCAACATATTTTGGTGCCAGTTTCTCTGACTTTCAGAACCGAACCACACGCTTCATCGGTGATACCTTTATGAAAACTTTGTCTCCAATTGAGAACTATAGGTCTTTACACCTTTTAGTTGTTCGACAATTGAGAACATTATGGACACCTGCCAAACTGTTCGGCAATTCTACACTGTATGCAAGCATTCTGATCCTCGCTATAACTAGGAATGGTCCAACATATGTCGTTGCCAGTTTCCCTAACTTTCCGAACTATACGACACCCTTCATCGGTGATACTTTGAAGAAAACCCTATCTCCAACTGAGAACTCTAGATTCTTATGCCTCTTTTCTACATAATTTTTTTGTCTAGACTAAGCTTTCTTTATCCTACCTCGGATCAGTTCAACCTTCTTTGTGGCCTCTCTCACTAGATCTGAACCTAAGACTAATTTGTCTCCAGTTTCCAACTAACATGCTGATGACTTGCGTAGCCTTCCATACAAAGCTTCAAAAGACACCATTTTTATACTAGTCTGATAACTGTTATTACAGGAAAACTCAACTAAGTGTATGTGATCTTCTCATGATCCACCAAAATCTAGCACACAAGCTCTTAACAAATCCTCGAGTACCTTGTTGACTCTCTTTGCATACCCATCTATTTGAGGATGATAAGTAGTACTCATCTCGAGCTTGGTACTTAACACATCTTGTAGACTCTTCAAGAACTCCTAGTAAACAAAGTATTTATGTCACTTACTAGACTACTAGGAATTCCATGTAGTCTAACTATGTTCTTCGTAAACAATTTAGCTAAAAACGGTGCCATCCTGGTTGACTTAACTGGAATGAAATGGACATTCTTAATCAACCTGTCCATTATGACTGATATACTTTCATTTCCTTGATTTGGCCTTAGCAACCCTTCTATAAAATCCATGGATATCGAATCCCATTTCCAAACTAGTATCTCTAAAGGTTTAAGCAACCCACTCGACTTCTGATATTCGGCCTTCACTTGTTGATAGATCATACACTGATTTACCCGCAAGCCAACATCCTTCTTCATACATTCCCAATAGAAACTCCTCCTCATATCTTGATACATCTTGGTTCTCCCAGGATGAATTGTAAATTTTGATTGATGACATTCCTTAAAAACTTCTCTCTTTAAGTCCCCAACATTCTGAACACACAACCATCCCTTCTTTCTCAACCATCCCCTCTAGTCAAGATTAAAATCTTTTAGATCATCAATCTTCTGCTTAGAAGCAATCCTTTCGATCAGAACTAGTCGAATTTCCAAGCAAGATAACATGGAAGTGCTTTGACTAGGACTAACATTTGATCTTAACTGCACACTACAAGTAGTCAAAGCCTTTATGTCCTTCCATTTTGTTAACATAGCTAACACCATATTCTGATGTTTTCTGCATAGAGCATCTGCTATTTTATTTCCATTTCCAGGTGTATACTTTATACCAAAATCGTAAGCTGCAAAAAAACTCCAGCCACTTCCGTTGCATCATATACAACTCCTTCTAAGAGAATAAAGGCCTTAAGGACTTATGATCCGTGTATAACTCAAATATATCCCTTAAGAGATAATGTCTCCACGCTTTTAGTGCGAAGATCACCACTGCCAACTCTAGATCATGAGTATGATATCTCACTTCATGCGGTCTAAGCTATCGTGAAGTGTAGGCAATAACTTTACTCCTTGCCTTAACACAGCTCCTAATTTGTTTCAACATGCATCGGTATACATTGCTAATCCTTGATTCATGTTTGGAACTACTAACACAAGCGCGTTGGTCAAAAAATGCTTTAATTTAAGGAATGCTTCCTCACATTTGTATAACTAAATAAACTTTGCATACTTCCTGGTTAGCTTAGTCAAAGGTGCTGCTATCCACGAGAAATCCTTAATGAATCTTCGGTAATAGCCAGCGAGTACAAGAAAACTTCTGATCTCAGTCACTGTCTTTGGTCTTTTCCAGTTGTTAACAACTTCGATCTTATCCGAATCAACTGACAATCACTTCTCTGAAATCACATGACTAAGAAACTTAACTTCTTTTTTCCAGAAATGACACTTTGAAAACTTCGCATTCAGTTGGTGCTGAATCAGCGTCTCAAGCACGACCGTAGTGTAACGACCCATATTTTTGGCTATTTAAATTATTAAATTTAATGTAATTATTGGATAAATATGAGTAGAAATAAAATTTAAATGAATCATTAGTGTAGTTATTCAATATGAATTTGGATAAAAATCTTGAAATAAACAATTTTGGAGATTTGGGAATTATTTATATTGAAATAAATTATATGTATCGATGGTATTATAATCAATAACTGAGTTAAATAATAAATATGGATTATTTAGATAGAAATAAAATAATTTTGATAACTAAAATTTAGTTGAAATTTAATGATTTGCTAATATTGATCTATTGGATAATTTAATTTGCTTAAATTTAATATTGGAGATTATTTGAATAATTGAATATGGATTTCGTATGATTAAAAATGTATAGGAAATTGATTCAAATTTAATTTAAATATGAATGAAGATGGTTAACATTCGAAATTGAATTTAAAAGTGAATAATTAAAAATTGGAAATTTTATATTTTAATTAACGAGTAAAAATAGCCATTATGGCCACTGTCTCGGATTTCGACGAAACCAGTTTCATCGGATCCGGAATAGTGAATTATTGTAGGATTTCAAGATTCATAGCGATCGGGCTTGTTGTTTGGCCATGCAAGCTTAAAACGCGCAGAAATCAATTTAAAGGAATACGATAAAATAAATTGACTTTGAAAAGCTATCTTCCACATACGATCAAAATAGGCCTCGAAACTAGTTCCATTACGTTCGGAATGGGGGTAAAACATTATAAACGCCTGGCGGGACGTCTCGATTGGAGTTCGGATGATTTTGGACCTAAGTGTATAAGTACATACGCAAATTGAGATAGTTATATTATTATTTTATTTTAGAAACCCTAATTTCAAACCATGGCTGCCACCTTTATTCCAATGGCCAGAAATTGCTGATCTTCTTTCCTCAATATCTCTCAATCCGTTCAACGAAACCAAAAAATTCCAAAAGCAAAGTTGTAAATCTCGGTGAGCTCTTCAAATAAATACGGTTGATTGTTGGTAATACATCACAGATTCACCAGGATCTGGCTTTGAATGTCGTGCATATTTTCATGTTTTGAGGGAACGACAATGGCTTGGGGCACGACGTTCGAGGTGAAAGGTGAGCAGGCCGAGGCGCTTGCGTGGGTATGAGTTGATTGTCATCTGGTCATTGGAAACGACATGCGCTTGGAAGGTATTTCGCAGATTTATAGGTTCGAACGTGCATGAACAAGCGATGACGGTAATGTATATTTTTTTTCTTAATTATTTTTAATTAAATTATTCAATCGTTCAAACTAGTATAACCTTTTCATATGAGCTCGAATTCATGTGCGGTTTATTCCGTTGGGATCGTATCAAAATTCTAGACATTACGGAACTGGTTTGACTGCATTCCGAGACTGTTCAAACTTGAGCGTTTATTTGGATTTTAAATCGTCGATAAATCTAAGGTGAGTGTTTATACGCTCACAATCGACTAAAATAAGTTTATGTTAGTTATATTTATATTCTGAAGTGATATGAAATTTATTGGCTATTGTTTGGTAGGTTTAATTGTCATTTAAATTGGTATATGAATTAATTGATAGAATTTAAATCGACCGTTAAATAAATTTAAATTTAATTGGCAGAATATTACCCGATATGGTAAAAAAATTTGGAATTTGTGAATGATATTGGTTTTATGGTTGATTGGTTGTGATGGATGATATTAGTTGATATTGGTTATTTATTTATTTTGATATATCATGCTATCATCCTATATATTGTTTATTGCATATAAAACTATAAATTGAACTGTTTCGAATAAATTAAGAAATAGGTTGAAATGATATATACCTATGAATTCTATTTGGATTGAAATGATATATATCCATCCTTGAAATTAAATTGAAATAATTGTCCACTTAGGCATAGGTTAGAAAATTATATACGAACACCGAGTTGGTTAAATTAAATGATTTTAAAAGTTATTTTGAAATTATTTAAATGAATTGATTTTTAGAATAAAATCAAATTTAGGGAAATTCAATTACTTTGAATTGAAGCTCGAAAGGTTGGAATTTAAACTTGGTAAACGAAATTGTTTAATTAATCGAAGTTTAGATTTTAAGCTAAAAAAATTGAAATACGGCGTAAATTTTCGAATGTTGATTTGCTTTAAAAAACTGGTCTTTTATTTGAACTTTGAATATTTCTAAGAAAAATTGATATGAAATAATATTTAAAATTTTAGTTTGGAATTGAATTATAATTGAAATTTTGGATTTAAATTTGGCATTGAAGGTAAATTTGATTTAAGTATTTAAATCGATGTTTGAAATTTAAATTTAAATTAATTTAAAATTGGAATTTAAATTAATTTGGAATTGAAATTAATTTGAAATTGGGATTTAAATTAATTTGAATTTTGAATTTTAATTAATTTTAAATTGGAATTTGTTATCCCGCTTTTTGGCAAAGCCGTGATACCAAAAGATTGGTCAAAAAACAGAAGGCAGTTCACCTCAGAAATTGATCGTACTTTCCTTTGCTATGAATATCGATAAATATTGTCCGAGTCCGGATTGGGCCAAAATCAACAGGACATGATGAGCAAAGTCACAGGAACCAGCATCTCAAGTTTCAAGTCGATCTGAGGTCGTACGCTCAAGTTATGATGGATTCAAGGTTGAAAGAAATGAATGTTGCTTGTTTCGAACCCATCACCTCCACATTGATTCGAACCCGTCCAGTTCGAACCCACGAAGTTCAAAACCATCCCCTGACCTTCCTTCGAATCCATCAAGGCGAATGTCGCCTCGAACCCATGAGAAGTACATTTGCTTCGAATCCATCAGGCAAGCCTTCACTTCGAATCCATGCAAAGTACTCCCTACTTCGAATCCATCAGGAGCATGCCTCCCTTCGAATCCATCGGAGATGACTGCGCTTCGAATCGACGACTTCACCTAGCCTCGAATCCATCAGCCAGTACATGCTTCGAACCCATCAACTTCGACTCCATCGGCCTCGCATCCATCGGCTTCGAATCCATCCATACAGCACACCACGTCACTGCCTTCGCACACAAAAGCGTGGATTCGAACCATATGGAGTCGAACCATATGGATTCGAACCATATGGATTCGAACCCATGGGTTCGAACCGTATGGATTCGAACCTATGGATTCGAACCATATGGATTCGAACCATATGGATTCGAACCATATGGATTCGAATGAATCAATAAGTGGAGCCGAAGCAAACAGGGTACACGGAGACGCAATCTTGAATCGATCATATCTCTCAATCCCATGATCCAAATGCCATGAAATTTTCACATAAGCTTACATATATGTTGAAGAATGTCCACACCAAATTTCGCCTCGATTGGATGCGTTTTTGATCGATTCGAAGTTCACTTCGAATCGATCCCAAACTGGGCACGGACTTCGAGAACGCGGGCTTATGGGCCCCCCTCACGTGCCAGGCAGCCTTCCTGGGTTTTAGGCGGGATTTTGGCCTTCCACACCTATAAATAGAGCCCTTGGTCGTTCAGAAAAGGGGTCGGAGAATTTGGAGAAGAAGAATAAGCGTAAACGCTGCCAGAATCACTCCATACCACCTCCTTTGTTGCTGATTTCGAATTTAAGTCCATTTTCTGCTGTACTTTGCTTAAAAACACTTGTAATCTTCAAGTATTAAGTAACAAAGTGATAAAACTTCATAGTGGATGTAGGCGCATAGCCGAACCACTCTAAATCCTTGTCTTCTGTGCAATTTACTTTTTTGTAACTTGGAGTTTTTGTTAGATAGTCCTTATTTCCAATTCAAGTCCTTCATTTACTATCTCTTCAAAAATTTCCGAAGGGTGTTTGCCCAATTTTGGTGCAAACATTTTGGTGCTTTCACCGAGAAAGAAAAAACCAGTTCTTTCTCCTGCTCCGTGGATCTATCTTCGATACCGGATTGCATAAATCTAAGAGGGAGATCCAGACTTCAAATTCAGATTCCTTCCATTCTTTTCAGATTTGCTCAAAATCTAGGACAGGAATCCAACCTTCAGGATGGTTAGTACGAGAACCACTTCCAACGTTGGTAATCAAGAAGGTCGGGAAAGGCAGAATCCCGCACAGTTACAGTCAGCCAATCAGGATGCCGCTGGGCAAACGGATCAGTCGGGTCCGGTTACAAGACAGGAGTTCCAACATTTACTCCAGGAATTAACTCAAAGCCGACAACAGCTAACTGAGCAGTTACGTGTCAATGCTGAATTGGCTAACCAACTAAACCGTCAAGGGCGAAGGAGATTCAAGAGGGACCACACTCCGCATTCTTCCACGGAAAGCTCTGCCTCATCCGACTATGACGGCAGATCTACACGCCCCAGGCTAGACGGAAGTCATGCGCATGCTTCTGGTCTCCGGCAAACGTTAACTGTTGGGCAAATAAGAGTTGGCCCCTCTGCCAGTTTTCATACAGGACCTTCCTCTCGAGGAGGCACTGTTCCACGGCACACTGCAGATAACCAAGCCACCGCAGTTGACACAGGAGTTGACACCCGAAATCACTCCAGTCCAAACTACCACCCACAGGAACATGTCCCAGGACCGAATGTCCCAGAAGACGTCGAGCCAAGGAGGCGAGATTCGGATCGTCGACAGCGCCCGATCCCACCTCGCACTGTGGAACCCGACCACACTTTGACTCGACACCCTTCGAATATGGCAACGCCTGATCTCTCGGCTATGGTCCGCCAAATGGTTCGCGAAAGTCAAGGTTTAACAAATGACGATTGGGGGATCTCTCGAAGTCACACCCCGTTCACTGATGATATATTGTATGCTGAGCCTCCCCGGCGATTCAGGATGCCGGCTTTGCCTATGTATGAAGGAAACTCCGACCCTAGTCAGCATATCCTGAAATACGAATGGTCAATGACTGCTGCCAGAGCTGATGATGCAGTAAAGTGCCGTAGCTTTCCCATTTCCTTAGGGGGAATTGCGACAATGTGGTTTACACGATTACCACCACGGTCCATCTCCTCGTTTGACCAATTGGCTACCAAATTTATTGAGCAATTTCGTATGCACATCGCCAGGCCTAAAGACGTATATACTTTATCTAGTGTCACTCAAGCCCCCGGGGAGACACTCAGGCGATACCTGGAAAGATTCAACGCCGCCTGTGCAGAAATCACTAACCCCAATGATAATTCAATCTTGATGGCTCTGACTAAGGGGATTGACCCCGACTCTGATTTTGGAAACTGGCTAGCTGGAAAACCTCCCGCGTCGTTGGATCGTTTCTATTCCAAAGCCGCCCAATTCCTGAGGCGTGAGGATGCGAAACAATCTAGGAAGCAGGACGATGCGAGGCCCAGCAATGAAGGGGTTCAAAGCAATGTGGCGGTTAAACAGTCAGGAGAGGGCTCAGGAAGAGTACAGTTGAATACTCAGAACAAACAAACCCAGCCAAGGAACGGCGATAATAGGAGTAAGAAGCAGGATCAGAATCGTGGCCCGCGACGTAGGGCGCAAATGTTTGAAAGCTATACACCACTGAATACGACATTGGAAAATGTGTATCTACAAACCTGTAATACGATGCAATATAAGAAGCTGACTCCGAAGCCATCGTCGGAGAAACAAATTCAAACGGGGAAGTTTTGTAGTTTTCACGAAAGCTATGGACACAACACCAATGACTGCAGGCATTTGCAAGACCTTATTGAAAAACTGATCAGAGAATGGAAGTTGGACCAATTTGTGCGGGCACCGCAAGCCGGTGGTGTGGGCCCGTCAAACCAAAATCGTGCACAGAACCAAGAAAGGCAGGAGGAGCCCGCTCGTACAAGCGGAAGGTTGGTCATAAATACAGTCAGTGGTGGCCCTCATCCAGCGGATCGAAGTTGGAGGGAAATGGAATCATACGCCAATTCGATCAGGCACGTGAGTTTTGAAAGCTGCAGTACACTTGATGAAGGGGCTCCGGCTAAGCAACAGAAGACGATGACGGATGATATCGTATTTAGAAACCGAGATGCTGATAGAGTCGAAGCCCCGACTATAGACCCACTAGTCATATCCGCCCAGGTTGGTCCTGCTTGGATGAAGAGGATCCTGGTAGACAGTGGAAGCTCAGTAAACATCTTGTTTAAAAGGGCATATGATCAAATGAAGATGGAAGCTAAAGATCTAAAGCCTTGCCAATGTAGGATCCACGGCTTCGATGGAAGTGCTAATATACCCACCGGGATGGTGGAATTGCCAGTAGAATTGGGGAACGGAGAGCGCCGCAGAGTCCGAATGTTACAGTTTGTTGTCCTGGATATCCATTCGCCTTATAATGCCTTTTTGGGTCGACCAGCCCTTGCCGAATTTAAGGCAGCAATTGCCCCGTGGTGTTTGACCCTAAAGTTCCATACTGACCACGGAATTGGGGTCATCCAAGGGGACCAGGCTGCCGGGAGAGCTTGTTATGTTGCTGAACTACGAGAAGCACAGAGAAGGGAGAAAGGAAAGGGCGTGGGGGAGTCTCTCTGCGTTCTCTTTGCCGATGATTGACAATCAGCGCATGGGCCTCGGCCCGGGCACCACGACCAATTCCAGAAGGATCTTGACCCTCGAGACACTGAAGATAATGATGAATCCAAAGAAAGTCAAGCTTCCCCAGCCGAGCTGACGATCGATGTTCCAATTGATGACAATAATGATTCGAAAATATTGAAAATTGGGTCTCAGCTAAACCTGCAAGCACAACAGGAATTGGTCGAATTTCTCCAAGCGAATCTAGACGTATTCGCCTGGACGCACTCCGATATGTGTGGAATCTCGTCGGACATCGCGGGCCACACCTTAAATATTGACCCGCGGTACATCCCGGTCAAGCAAAAGAGATGCGGTATGGATCCAGAGAGATCTGCCGCCCTCAAAGAAGAAGTCGATAAGTTGAAGACGAATGGGTTTATCCGAGATGCTTTGTACCCGGAGTGGGTATCCAATCCTGTACTTGTCCGCAAACCGAATGGGAAATGGAGAACGTGCATCGACTACTCTGACTTAAACAAGGCTTGTCCGAAAGACAGTTTTCCACTTCCTCGAATCGATCAACTTGTGGATTCGACGGCCGGACATGAATTATTATCTTTCATGGATGCTTACTCTGGGTACAATCAGATACCCATGCATGTGCCCGATCAAGAACACACAAGCTTCGTAACGGACCTGGGACTATACTGCTACAAGGTCATGCCTTTTGGTTTAAAGAATGCCGGAGCAACTTACCAATGCTTAGTCAACCGAATGTTTGCCGACCAGATCGGGAAAACCATGGAGGTCTATGTGGATGACATGTTGGTAAAATCACGATACTCCACTGATCATGTCAAAGACTTAGAGTCAATGTTCAATGTCCTCTGGAGATATGGGATGAAGCTCAATCTGCTAAAATGTCATTTTGGGGTCGCTTCCGGAAAGTTCCTTGGGTTCATCGTCAACGCCCGGGGAATAGAGACCAATCCCGAGAAGATCTGGGCAATCAGGAATCTTCAAACCCCAAGGACCATAAAACAGGTTCAGAGTCTCAATGGGAAGGTTGCAGCGCTGAGCAGGTTCATCTCGAAATCAACGGATAAATGCATCCCCTTCTTCGATCTGATCCGAAAGGGGAAACGAAACTTCGAATGGACTACGGAATGTGAGGGCGCGTTTCAATCGCTAGTTCAGCATCTTTCCACACCACCGATTCTTTCAAAACCTGTTGATCACGAACAATTATACCTTTATCTGGCTGTATCTGAAAACGCTATTAGTGCTGCATTAGTTCGAGAGGAAGACCGAACACAGAAACCAGTCTATTATGTCAGTAAACGATTAACCGGGGCCGAGAGAAATTATCCAAGGCTAGAAAAATTGGCATACTGCCTAGTCATCGCCTCGAGGAAGCTCCGTCCATATTTTCAGGCTCACCCTATCATTGTGTACACCGACCAACCGTTACGACAGGTTCTCACACGACCTGAGACGTCTGGCAGGTTACTAAAGTGGAACATTGAACTGAGTCAATTCGACATCACATATGTTCCGAGGAGAGCCATACACGGTCAAGTCCTAGCAGATTTCATTGCCGAATTCACTGTTCCTGAAGACTTACCTGAAACTGGTAACTCCCCCGAATATATATGGAAGCTATACACTGATGGTGCATCCAACGATCGGTGCTCGGGCGCAGGAATAGTGCTTGAGACTCCCGAAGGCCGATCCATCTGCTACGCCTTAAAGTTTGATTTCCGGGCAACCAACAACGAAGCTGAATACGAAGCCTTGCTCACCGGGTTGAAGTTGGCCCGTGACCTGAGAATTATCGCTGTGGAGATCTACTGCGATTCCCAGTTGGTGGTATGCCAAGTTCGGGGTGAATATCAGGCCAAGGATCGAAGACTAGCCGCTTATCTAACCCAGGTCCGAAAAATACTGGGTCAGTTTGATTATTATACCATCTTCTACATATCCCGAGAGCACAATCAGAAAGCCGATTCGTTGGCAAAGTTGGCAAGCACAGGCGAAACTCAACACTTCGAACTCGTTCCCGTCGAAACTTTATCCTCTCCAAGCATTGATCGAACGGAAAATGAACTCACATTTGAAGCCACCTCCGAGAGGGAATCATGGATGACCCCCTACCGAGACTACATTGAGCATGGCACACTGCCGGAACGACGAAGTGAAAGAAGACAGATTCTTCGAAAGGTTTCACGATTTGTCATTCAAAACGGAGTTATGTATCGGAGGGAATACTCTGTTCCTCTTCTCCGCTGTATCGCACATGACGAAATCAAGCGAGTGTTGCGTGAGGTGCACGGAGGAGAATGTGGCGACCACACTGGGGGGCAAGCACTTGCCAAGAAAATACTTCGATACGGATATTATTGGCCTACCGTTAACCGCGATGCTATGGATTATGCCAAAAGATGTGATAAATGCCAGAGACACGCTCGGATCCCTAGAGCCCCGCCTTATGAAATAACCCAAATGGTCAGCCCGTGGCCATTTGCAATGTGGGGGATGGATATAATCGGTGCATTGCCTTTAGCTAAAGGGGGTGCAAAGTACGCCATAGTTGCGGTTGATTACTTCACCAAGTGGGCTGAGGCCGAGCCTCTTGCAACGATTACAACAAAAAAGGTAATCAACTTCGTGGTACGCAACATCATCTGCCGGTTTGGTCTCCCGCATACTATTATCACCGACAATGGAACCCAATTCGACAGTGCTGAATTCAGGGACTTCTGTCAGCGATTTCACATCCATAAGAGATTCTCAGCAGTAGCGCACCCGCAAGCGAATGGTCAGGTCGAGGCCTTCAATAAGGTTATCAAGTCTATATTGAAGAAAAGACTGGAGAAAGCCGGGGGCAAGTGGGTTGATGAACTACCAATGGCTCTGTGGGCGTACAGAACGACTCACAAAACTGCGACCGGACACACCCCTTTTTCTCTATCCTATGGCTCTGAAGTAGTTATTCCAGTCGAAATGGAAGTTCACTCTCACCGTGTGACATACTACGACCCGAAAACGAATGCTATGTTACTTGCTGAATCCCTAGATCTGCTTGATGAGAAGCGTGAAGAAGCCGATGTGAGGGCAGCTGCATATCGAAGTCGAATCGCTCGAATATACAACGCCAAGGTCCGCCCATGAACTTTTGAACCCGGCGACCTGGTACTCAAGAGAATTTACCCGGTCCCTTCACACATAAACCCAAATTGGGAAGGGCCGTATATGATTTCACAAAAGCTCAGAGATGGCACATTCAAGTTATCAACCGTTGATGGTCTCACTTTACCAAGAGCCTGGAATAGCGGAAGCCTCCGTCGCTACTACATTTGACAGGCTTTATTTATCTATTTTTTATCAATTTCTTCCTTAGCATTTTGTTTTTGCATTTTGAAATTTGAACTTGTAATAAGGCAACTGATTTTGCCATGTTTCTTTCGTTTCAGCAATAAAATGCCATCTCTTCGAGCCGAAATTTGTGATTCACTGAAAATAACACATAATATCACGTTGCACGAAGAGCTAGATTCCATCACACGGTGGGATTTATTCAAATAGGGAGTAACTGTGATGCGACCAGTCACTCACTAAATGAAACCCGAGCTCGGGGACAAAGCACAATACCAGCATACACAGGGATTGATACACGACAATCCTTTTGGCTAACTCCGAATTCCCAGAGTGTGAATTGGAGTATAAACATTCCATAATTCGTTCCCGGAGTGTGAACAAACTCCGAATTCCCAGAGTGTGAATTGGGGTATAAACATTCCATAATTCGTTCCCGGAGTGCGAACGGACTCCAACTTCCCAGAGTGTGAATTGGAGTATAAACATTACATAATTCATTCCCAGAGTGCGAACGGACTCCAACTTCCCAGAGTGTGAAGTGGAGTATAAACATTCCATAATTGGTTCCCAAAGTGCGAACGGACTCTAACTTCCCAGAGTGTGAATTGGAGTATAAACATTAAATCCGTCGTTCCCAGAGTGCGAACGGACTCCAACTTCCCAGAATGCGAATTGGAGTATAAACATCAAATCTGTCGTTCCCAGAGTGTGAACGAATTCCTAAAAAGCCCAAATACGTGTGACCGACCACCTATCGGCTAACTCCAACTTTCTGCAGCGCGAATTGGAGTATAAACATCAAATCCGTCGTTCCCAGAGTGTGAACGAATTCCTAAAAAACCCAAATAGGTGTGACTGACCACCTATCGGCTAACTCCAACTTCCCACAGCATAGATTGGAGTATAAACATTCCATAATTCGTTCCTGGAATGCGAACAAACTCCAACTTCCCAGAGTGCAAACAAACTCCAACTTCCCAGAGTGCGAATCGGAGTATAAGCATCTAGTCCAGATTCCCGGAGCGCAAATCGAAGCACAATCAACAATTCGAAGTTCCCGAAACACGGGCCGAGATGTCAACATCAACTCCCAATTCCCATAGCGTGAAGTGGAGTGTGAACATCAATTCTGAGCTCCCAGAGCGCAAACCGTGTTCCAAACATCGATAACCCTCAGATTCCCGGAATGCAGGACAGATTATCGATCTCAAATTGTCATAAGTCCCCAGAAGGGGGGCATGTGCCCGAGGCTTGCAATAAACGCAATCAGCCGCTAGAATATGAATATTATTCCCCGCAACTAAGGGGCAAGAAGCTGAGTGTTAATCACTGACTTAAGTGATAATGTATTCAGAGTCCAACTCATTCATTAAATCACGACACGAAGCTATATTCAAAATATTGAGCGGATAAAAAACAAATACTGCGAGGCATTTAGGTAAGAAGAAAAGAATAATTTCCCATTTCATCAGCCAACAAAAACAGGTTTGATTACATGGCAAGTAAAGATGCTTCGATTAAGTGGAGGCCGAATCCACACATACACATGGCCCAAAAAAAGAACAAGAGAAAAGATAAAAGAATTGTTATCCGTAATCACATGACAAAGCGAAGGGCTCACTCTTTCTTCCTCCGGTGCTTCTTCCTCGGAGTCGAGCCGTTAGACCCACTGCCTGGCTTCCTGCGAGACTTTCTGCCTTTCTTGGGGACATCCTCCGGGTCTGGCATAATATCGACGTCTTCCTCAGAACTGGAAGGGACAGAGATTCTTCTGTGGGAATGAGCCGGAGGCACGGGAGCGGTAACATGTACTTGGTCAGCAACACTCGAGACGGTTACCGTGCCACCAGGAGAAATCATCATTAGAGAAGATAAGCTTGAGGGAGCAGCGTCACAACCGGGACCAACTGTCACCGTCGTAGCCATCTCGGCACTTATCTCGGCTAAAATCTCTTCCTCTCGAGACAGTTGGGCCGCGCTAGATACACCGGTGGTCATCACAATCGAGCTGGAAACTGGAGCAGCTCCATTCGTCGCAAAAGAAAGATCAGGGATGGGGTCAAGAGGGTGACCAAATAGCTCTTCAAACATTTGAACATCGAATGACATTGAGCCTCCCTCTCCCATATCACCAACCATGGCGGCAGTTGAAATCGCCTCGGTGACAATAACTCCACGCGTAGGATATAAAGCCGAAGGAACAGGGAGCACGGGTGCGACACTCTCGGTCACTAAACAACAAAAATTAGAGCTATCAGACCAAGAAATTCCCTCGAAAATCAATGTTTTAAGACGTAAAGAGAGTAATCAAAATACCTACTTTACCTTGCCTTGGAGCTTGAACAAGCTCAGGGACGAGAGTCTTGCCCGAAGACAGTTCCGGTTGGTCCGGATTGTAGGCTGGAATAGCTTGTGAATCAACCACAGCAACAGCTTCGGATGAAGTCGAAACAGGAACTTCAGTATTCTCGCTATGATGAACAATACCCGAACCTTCGCCAACCTCCGTTTGATGGACGCCAAGTCTCTCTTTTTCAACAGAAATGATTGCTTCATGAAGGGTCCTCCTCTCATCCTCGCTGAGCAGACGTGACTCAAGCTCAAACTCATCTAATACCCCATCTGGACAAGACATCCTCTTATTTTCCACTAATTTATTCCAAGCATTATAGAGAGGCATCGAGTAATCCCCTAGCCAGGAGAGATTTCTATGCTCTAATACATTGGCATTATTTGTGTCCAAGAGATCGTCGAATTCGGCCTCCATCTTGGACCTCTCTGCTTGGACTCTCTCCTCCACCTCCGATTCAACCTCCTTAACCCTTGCAATTGCCGCATCGCGCTCAGCTCGAAAAGATACAGCCTGATCACACGCTTCTTGCGCAGCCACGTTCGCGTCGTCTTTTTCTTTATTCATGTCAGCGAACTTAGCCTTTAACTCCTCTAGATCCTTGACTGCCGCATCCCGCTCAGATTCAACATTCTTGTATCGATGGCCTAAGTCTTCAACTAAAGTACAATGTGCCTGTTGCATTTTCGCCATCTCAACTAATGTCTCATCAACCTTTTTTAACGACTCGACCTCGGTCTTGCGGGAAGATTCCGCCTCAGATTGGAGTATGTCGACAATGCGACTCTTTTGAGCCAAGTCGGCTTCCAGCTTCTTGATAATTTGGGCCCGGTCGAAGGCAGCTTTGGAAGCCTTAACAGCCGCTTTGTACCATTCTTTGTACTGAGCAAAAAAGTCACGGGTGTAGCTGAGCGCCGTGGTCGCGGCATCTTCGGGAATTCTTTTAAGATTGGGAGGAAAAATACAAGCGTCAAAGCAAATCTCTGGAAAGTCCTTCCTCAATTGAGCAAGCCTGATGACCCCTTTGCCGGAAGACTCAATAAGGGTCTCTTCCGCGGATGTGGACGTTGCAACCTCAGTTCGAGGACGATGTGGCTCAAGCCTCGAAACTTGCGAAGGTGGTTGATGTCGCAGAGGCTCGGATACCTGGACGTGACTTCGGGATGTCGGAGGAGATCGAGAAGGGGAGCGATGTCTACGATCCCTGTCCGATCGTTCCTGGCTAGAGTAACCACGGTGATGATCCTTTGCATGATACTCTTGGCCATGATGCCTTCGGTCGAGATCACGATCGGAGCCTCCATGCCGAGATTCATAATAGGTTGAGGGGTGATGCACTCTCCGGAGTTTGTCCAATGTAGTCTGACGGCCAGCCATATTACCTGGAAAAGAGATGCAGTTCAGTTAAGTACCAGGCAAAATCGATATGGCATGTGAAGCAGTCATGTAGTGTCATGAAAGTGTATGCAAATGTGCAAAGCCCCCGACCAACCAGAAGTATCGACTGCACTAACGGGTAAAAGCTCGCTTATGTCTAACGCTTCCCGGAGCTCAACCAACCCGGACTCGTGATAAAGAGAAACGCATTCTGGGATGGGAACGTCATCCAGTCCTGTGAAAATGTTTCCTGGTTGACAAAGAGCGGAGTCAGAAGAAATAATTCCAGGGATCAAGCGAGACACGATTACAGACTTCCGTCTCTTAAATTTAGGAACAACAGCCTTGCCTTTCCGCTTTTTTCCTGCTTGGGGAAGGTCAGCCGCTAGCCCAGTGTCAGTAGGCGTCCTCTCATCATCGCTCATTTCTCTTATCGCTACACCGGTTTTCTTCTTTGCCTTCGGAGCCGATTTCGCCAACCCCTCAACGACAATACTCTGGTTCGTCTCAATTAAACCCAGCATCCTTAAGTTATCATCAGTTAAGACCAAGTCAATGTGCCGCAAATCACTCGGGATCTCTTGTAAACTTCGGATGACGTTTCTGTATCGACCACCGTCTGGCCTTGATATGATAGCTGCAAGAAAAACACCTGATGTCAGTTCGCGTGTTGACAATGACCATTAAAGAGGGCTTACACGATTTACGACACTCACGTCTGGACAGCCATCGCCTAGCAAATCCTGGGGGGCATCGGACAAAGAACCATTCATTCTTAAAGTAACTGAGTCTGGTCCAGGCTCTCGTCACAATCTGGCAGTTTCTAACTGCTTCCAGAAAGGTGAAAGATGGACTATCACCCCTGCTCTTGAAGTTGAATATATGTCTAATCTCAGCTGGCCTAGGCGGACGAAAGAGGCGGTCCATGAATAAGATGAAAACACTGTTCAGTAACGCGTGCCCGTTGGGTGAAGTTGTGCGGGAGCGATTCCAATGAACGATAGCATCTCCCTGATATATTGGTTAAACGGAGGGAGAGTTCCAGCCGCACAAGCATGGCGATAAAAAGCAGTATAGCCCTCGGGTGGATTATGAGGTCTATCATCAACTCCCGGTAGCAAAACGTCATCCGGAGATAAGTTATGTTTCGAACATATCCGACCCAATAATGTTCCAGAAATATTGGATCGGACGGAGTCTATGGGATCCTCGATAAGTAAGGCCTCCGGCAATTCGTCCGGAGCAGGATCTATTACTTCAGGAAGGATCTCTGGAATTTCTAGCACTGGAGGAGGCAAGCTTTGTAACTCTTGTTGTTCAGAACCCGAAGACTCCATAATTAACTAACTCACGTGAAAGCAGCGTTAAAAACAAAGAAAGCCCGTATATTCCCTGGTGTGAAGTATATGAATATGCCGTGCAGTGCAAGTGCATAACTAAAGCAAATTTTTCAAGATTGGAACACGATGTCTGAACGACAAAACTTTGGAATCGGAAAACGAAAAACGACCGTCATCGCTGACCGTCGCTTTCACGTCACTCAGATACTACTGACCAATTCAAGTATGAATTCGTTATATGTGTTTAAGTCATGGTGCCATCGCCGAGCTCCAAAAGACAGGTCAGGTCAACTTTGATCATGCAAGGACGAAGCTCGTCGGAATCAAATATGCTAAAAATTTAGTGAGTTCGTCAGAGTTCAATTTAAAGTTGGTTGTAGTTCAGATATTGGAACAAATCAAAGGAGTGGAAGTTCCAGAAGCGAGAACGTTCAAATCGATCAACTCGATTCGACACGAGTCGAATCGATAAACTTCGAATCGGCACGCCCCAATGCCACGTAGTACGACTCGACGAGACTTGGGAACAGAGGAGCAGTTCGAACCCATGGAGCCCCGCCTGATTTCGAATCCATCAAGAGCGGTTCGAACCCATGGAGCCCCACCTGATTTCGAATCCATCAAGAACGGTTCGAACCCATCAAGAGCGGTTCGAACCCATGGAGCCCCACCTGATATCGAATCCATCAAGAGCGGTTCGAACCCATGGAACTCCACCTGGCTTCGAATCGATCGAAGTCGAACTCCATCAAATCCATCAAAGAGCAGATCGAATCCATGGAACCCTACCTGACTTTGAATCGATCGGAGTTAAACTCCTTCGAATTAATCAACATATCACCGCTTCGAAACCAACTCGAATCGCTCACCCCTGGATCGATGCGAAACAATGTGAGACAACACCCTGAATGATACGACTCGAATGGGTTCGTTCCTCAGTTCCATCGAATCGACCCACTTTGTTCATATCTCGCCACACTTCAAGATTTCCAGAAGAAAGTGTTGAATCAACGCCAAAAAATTCCATTTTTATCATTCTCAACTCGAATCAATCCCTTGGTTACCTGGCTTGGTCCGATCGCAAATAGAAGCTTGGAGGAATATGATCAACTCGTGGAAAAGAACGTTTGATTTGGCTCTGAGATCGATCCGAAGGAGCAGCTAAAGCAATGGTAAAAGGTAAAAAGTAAAAATGGAGTCAGCCTCGTGTATTTATATGGATTCCAAGGGGGATTAGTGGCGCTTCGACTCTAGGTCATATTGACCGCTTACCACAGGTCACAACCCCATCGATTCGAACAGCGACTTTCGAATCCATCACTGCTTCGAATCCATCACAGCTTCGAGTCCATCACTGCTTCGAATCCATTGCTTGGTTCGAATCCTTTCTAAGCTTCGAATCCATCACAGCTTCGAGTCCATCACTGCCTCGAATCCATTGCTTGGTTCGAATCCTTTCTAAGCTTCGAATCCATCACAGCTTCGAGTCCATCACTGCTTCGAATCCATTGCTTGGTTCGAATCCTTGCTAAGCTTCGAATCCATCACAGCTCCGAGTCCATCACTGCCTCGAATCCATCGCAGTTCCGACTCCTTTCTAAGCTCCGAATCCAGCAAGGTGGCATCGATTCGAGACATCATCGATTCGAAGAAGCGCCTGGGCAAGGGCTTGGATCGAAGTGCAAGGTCCATCGGGCCATCGATTCGAAAGCCCTCGATTCATACAAACATAACTTCGAATCCGTCGAAAACCACTAATATAAACGGACGAAATCGTTTCGAAGGTAAAAGGTTACTCGTCTACCTCGTATGCCGATTCAGGAAAGGATCGATACAAGAGGATAATCATAGACAACCATAAAAACAACACTTTGACTTGAATCTAAAATCGATTCAGGAGAAAATCGATACGGAATTTAGCAGCAAACAGGAACCAACATAACTCGTGAACGCACGACGTTAATAGAGGTCAAACTAATACATATGCACACGTATCAAACTAACATTCGATTTTAAATATTTACAGGGGTCAAACACTCATCCTGTTACGACTACAACAGCCAACGACTAAGCGCAATTATACAGCAATCAATCCATATCAAGGCAAAGTTACAACAATACGGCGTGTGAGTCTCAGCGAAAAGAGAGCCATGATTTTTCAGAAAGAGATGGCAACTATTCAAAGCACGTCATGTTCCCACAAGACGTACTTTGGGGGGCAAAATGTTATCTCGCTTTTTGGCAAAGCCGTGATACCAAAAGATTGGTCAAAAAACAGAAGGCAGTTCACCTCAGAAATTGATCGTACTTTCCTTCGCTATGAATATCGATAAATATTGTCCGAGTCCGGATTGGGCCAAAATCAACAGGACATGATGAGCAAAGTCACAGGAACCAGCATCTCAAGTTTCAAGTCGATCCGAGGTCGTACGCTCAAGTTATGATGGATTCAAGGTTGAAAGAAATGAATGTTGCTTGTTTCGAACCCATCACCTCCACATTGATTCGAACCCGTCCAGTTCGAACCCACGAAGTTCGAAACCATCCCCTGACCTTCCTTCGAATCCATCAAGGCGAATGTCGCCTCGAACCCATGAGAAGTACATTTGCTTCGAATCCATCAGGCAAGCCTTCACTTCGAATCCATGCAAAGTACTCCCTACTTCGAATCCATCAGGAGCATGCCTCCCTTCGAATCCATCGGAGATGACTGCGCTTCGAATCGACGACTTCACCTAGCCTCGAATCCATCAGCCAGTACATGCTTCGAACCCATCAACTTCGACTCCATCGGCCTTGCATCCATCGGCTTCGAATCCATCCACACAGCACACCACGTCACTGCCTTCGCACACAAAAGCGTGGATTCGAACCATATGGAGTCGAACCATATGGATTCGAACCATATGGATTCGAACCCATGGGTTCGAACCGTATGGATTCGAACCTATGGATTCGAACCATATGGATTCGAACCATATGGATTCGAATGAATCAATAAGTGGAGTCGAAGCAAACAGGGTACACGGAGACGCAATCTTGAATCGATCATATCTCTCAATCCCATGATCCAAATGCCATGAAATTTTCACAGAAGCTTACATATATGTTAAAGAATGTCCACACCAAATTTCGCCTCGATTGGATGCGTTTTTGATCGATTCGAAGTTCACTTCGAATCGATCCCAAACTGGGCACGGACTTCGAGAACGCGGGCTTATGGGCCCCCCTCACGTGCCAGGCAGCCTCCCTGGGTTTTAGGCGGGATTTTGGCCTTCCACACCTATAAATAGAGCCCCTGGTCATTCAGAAAAGGGGTCGGAGAATTTGGAGAAGAAGAATAAGCCTAAACGCTGCCAGAATCACTCCATATCACCTCCTTTGTTGCTGATTTCGAATTTAAGTCCATTTTCTGCTGTAATTTGCTTAAAAACACTTGTAATCTTCAAGTATTAAGTAATAAAGTGATAAAACTTCATAGTGGACGTAGGCGCATAGCCGAACCACTCTAAATCCTTGTCTTCTGTGCAATTTACTTTTTTGTAACTTGGAGTTTTTGTTAGATAGTCCTTATTTCCAATTCAAGTCCTTCATTTACTATCTCTTCAAAAACTTCCGAAGGGTGTTTGCCCAATTTTGGTGCAAACAGAATTTAAATTAATTTGGAATTGGAATTGGAAATTAATATGGAATTGGAAATTAATTTGAAATTGAGATATAAATTAATTTAAAAATGGAAATTGGTATTGAAATCGAAATTTATGTGGAATCGAAATTATTCGAGTTGGAATGGGAATTGAATCCATTAAATCGAACTGGAATTTGGAATTTATGTGGGTAGGAAATTGGGAATTTGACCCGTTTGACTTTTATTTTTTTTAAATGAATATTTTAGTATAAATGGTTTAAAATCTATATTCTTTAAATATTCAAATCATTTTGATTTTTTTAAACTATTTTACTATATAAACCATTTTTATATTCAAATTATTTTCGATTAAACTATTTAAACATTTTCTATTAAACTATTTTTAACTATTTAAGCTATTTTCTAAAATTCAAACTGGTTAAAGGGTAAATTATTTATATTCAAATCTCGTATTTAAACGTGAATTAGGTTAAAGAGAATTATAACCGAAATTGTAATTTGAATCAAGTTTTGAAGTGAAATCGATATATCGAGTTGAGTTGATATTTTTGAGTTAATACGATGATTTCAAAATGGATATGATTTGAGTAAATATGATGATCTCGAAATGGATATAATTTTTGAGTAAATATGATGATTTTGAAATGGATTTGATTTTGAAACGAATATGATATTTTGATATCAAATACGAATTGATGTAATAGTACCAACCGGTATGTAAAATGACGATTGGTTGTTAAAGAGACCGAGGCCTATTATTGAAATATTCTCTTTCAATATTGGAACCACTTTGACAACCGTGTACGCGGTGGATGATACCCAGAATGTAGTGGTTGAATTGGCGACGTTTACTGGAATGAAGAGAACGATGATGGATAGCCTTGGCATTCGTGTCATAATCAAAATGACTAAAACAGGAGCTTATGTCTGGCCATTGAGGTTAGCTACCTCTAGCGACGTTGATCCCTCATATTACTATTGTGGTTTCGGATTCGATGGGTGCACCTTATTTTTCATTTGGATTGATTGTCGAGGTCGGCCACAGATGGGTTACGACCAGCCAGAAAGGGTAAACTGGTAGAATCTTACCTTGGGCATTGCCTCACGTGCCTTGTCATATTTATCCCTATACGAGCCCATTATGACTTTGGTTTGGAACTGTAAAAATGTGTTAAGATGGATCAATGTAAAGCCTTGATGCTATTTTGATATTTATTTTACTGATAGACATTATATATTATAGCGTATACTATTATATATATATAGTTTAACGGATCCTTAGGAGATGGAAAATCCTGTAACATCTTTTTAAGTTATTGCACTCATATTCTATGATATTGATTTGACTTGCATAAGAGTATTTTAGTCCTGACTCAAGTGTTTTGTCTTTTCATTACGCTCGGGTCAGTCTTGAGTTTTTCAGCATATGGAAGACAACTCTCTGGAGGATGAAGACGGAGTTTGGTCTACTACTATTATTATTATACCATGCATTATGCTGTTATGCTGTATTGTTTATTTATCCCTGATGTATAGATATAACTCTGATAAATGTGTATAGATTATAATCGGATGTATAGTAAACAACTTTTGAATTATTTATTTGACTATTATATTTTATCGTTTCCGCTATGAGATTCTATGTTTGTTTTCTTCTTCTCTTCTTATTTTTTTATTTAACCCCATTGATTATCTACGTTTCGGATTGTTTAAGTCGGACATGTGTGGATTATTGTCGATTTAACCCTTTCGAAACGTAGGTCGTCACAGTTGGTATCAGAGCGAAGGTTTAGCGATAATCTTGGATTTGTGGGGTTTGACTCATTAGGGATAGGGTAGTAATACCCTAGAATGAGTCTGTTTGAGAGTATGTATATATGAGAGAGTGTACTTGTTAGTGTTATAAATAGTTTTATATTGTGATTACTTATCCGTTGAGTTGTTTACAAACTCTAGTCGATGTGCGGGACGCCGTGTTATTGATAGGGGTTTCTAAACACTTAAACGAGGCAAGTCAACATAATATTGTTTTAAAAATCGAGTAGATGAAATAATTTTGGCTAAACTATATTATATATATAATGGAAATTTTTAATGAAACTGTTGTTGATAACATTTAAAGATCATCAATTATTAGTTGAATTAAAATTAAAACGAATACTTAATGATTTTTATTTTATAAAGCATTGATAATTAAATTGAATTGAAATATAATTGAAATAAGAATTGTTTAAAATGACAAACTTGTAAATAAATGGAATATTTCGATAATAAGCTAAGAAAATTTGTTTAAGTATATTTATAATATAGCTTATATATAGAAATGATTTTAAAATTTTAAGAATTTTGAATTTAAAATCCTTTTGTTATCAAAACTGTTTTCAAGCCTTAAAAATTTAATAATAGTATTATATGAAAGAGTTTTGAATAGAAAAATATATTAAAAGGATTTTTGAAGAAATAAAAAAGCATTAAACTCGCTTGGTCGCTGGAAAATAATTCTGGGGATGACTGCAACATCGCCAGTGTTTATTTTTGAGTTTCTGAGTGAAGATTGCTACCAAAAGGCATTTATTTATTTTTATTTAGAACAAATTTTGATTGTGAAAATATTCTAAATATGATTTGATAAATATACGAAAATAGTTTTTGCTTATAACTGAGAATAGTATAAAAGAAATTAGTTCGTAACTTATAAATTTGAAGAAAAAAGAAATAAGTTTATAATTTATAAATTTGAATAGGAAATGAAACCAAGTTTAAATGGTTAAAATTTTGGTTAAACAAATAGAAGAAAGAAAATTTTTAATTTGAGACACAAATAAAATAATTAGCTTAGCATTGTAAAACTAAATGGAGTTAGTGAAATGGAGCAAATAAAATACATTTAACCCAAGAAGCTTAAAAAAAATGAATGAATTGCATTTAAAATAAAGTAAAATAATAAAATGGAATTTCGAGTGAATAATTGTATAACTTATAGATTTGAGAATTTTAAGCTCCAAATTTTAAAATTGGTAAAATGGGAATGATAAGAAAATTAACTTGAATGAAATTTAATAAAATGAGCAATAGATTAAAATAAAATGAAGTTCAACTTAATAAATTGAATTGGATATTAAATGAAACTAGATAAATTAATAAAGTGGATTAATTACATTTGAGCTATAAAATGTATTAAAATGAATAAGGACTTGAATTTTTAAAATTAAATATAATTTAAGTGTGAAAGAGATTAAATAAAATAAATGAATGTAAGAAAAAATTAGTATGAGTAATTGGATTTGATTTAAAACAGGATAAAGAAAATTTTAAATTGCAAATGTAGTAGTTCAAAAAAAAAGTGAATATACTAAGTGGAAACAAGATTTAATTTAAGCTTGGTTAAGTGGAATAATTTTTATAAATGATTCATAAATGAATTTATATGAAATAGAAAAAAAGAAAAAAAAGAAGAAAAAAAATGAAACAATTGGAATTTCACAAATTGAATTAAATAAAATTGAATATAATGGATGGGTAATGAGTGTTAATAAATTGAAAGAAATCAATGGAATTTAAAACAATTAAAAGTGGATGAAACAAATGTGAATAATTGAAACAAATCGATTGAATGTAAGTACATTGAATTAAAATAACTCAAATGTGAATGCAATAAATATTGATTGGAAGAAAAGAATGGATAAAAACCAAATTAGTTGATTGTAAATCAATATAAAGCGAAGGAATTGAATATAAATCTATTGTATGATTAACGAAAAAAATATTAATTGCTGAAAGTGAATCAATTTTAAAATCTATGGAATGTGGTATGGAATTAAATTACTTAAGTGTAATTGAATATATGAATGATTGAAATGAAATAAGTGGATGTGAGCTTAATAATATTTAAATGAATGAAAAAAAATTTGGAAACAAATGAGATTCAAAATATGTCGATTCAACATTATGAATAAATGGAAGTGTGAAAAATAAAATGTTAAAAAAATTTAATGTTAACGAGAATGAGAGTGTATAAATTAAATATTGACATTGAAATGTAAATTATGGTAGTTATGAAATGAATTGAATGAATATTGATTTGTCAGATATTTTTGTTGTTGTAAATCAGTTTAATTTTTTTGGATGCATATGATTGTTGTATGGTTGCGTATTTGTGCTCATATTTGAGATTTGGATTCAAAATGTATGTTTTATACTTATTGTAACTTATACATGTTCTACATCTTATTATAAGTAACTAATATTTCCAATTGAGTTAAGATAGGTACATACGAAGACCATTTGGAGCGTATACGTGGATTATTATACGCTTTGCTTGCTTAATGTGAGCAAACTCGCTCGTATTATAAATAATATGGTACCTATCTCGGATTACATATCGCGATTTTATATTTTTGCCCTTCGGGATGCCTCATTATTGAGATGAGATGTATATTTGATATATATTGGTTATATCTGTGTTATATATTGAATTGTAAAATTCTTCCAATCGAGCCATGCAAAGGAGACTCTACCGAAATTTTTCGTAAATCCGTGTGTTAGAAATTTTTTTGAAGTAAATATATATATATATATATATATACACATATATATGTATAACTTGTTTTGTTAATTAACTTGCAAAGTTTGTAAGCCGATAGAAGTGGTGTAGCAGAAGCGTAGTAATAGTTTTGCATATCAGATGCTTATGTTTTATAAGTTGACTATTTTAAAAAAATTATTATTGTATGTTAAATTCTTTACTTAACGCCTTTTCGAGGATGAAAAGTTTTGAGTGAGGGGATTATGTAACGACCCGTATTTTTGGCTATTTAAATTATTAAATTTAATGTAATTATTGGATATGAGTAGAAATAAAATTTAAACGAATCATTAGTGTAGTTATTGAATATGAATTTGGATAAAAATCTTGAAATAAACAATTTTGGAAATTTGGGAATTATTTATATTGAAATAAATTATATTCATCGATGTATTATAATCAATAACTGGAGTTAAATAATAAATATGGATTATTTAGATAGAAATAAAATAATTTTGATAACTAAATTTTAGTTGAAATTTAATGATTTGCTAATATTTATTTATTGGATAATTTAATCTGCTTAAATTTAATACTGGAGATTATTTGAATAATTGAATTATAGATTTCGTATGATTAAAATGCATAGGAAATTGATTCAAATTTTATTTAAATATGAATAAAGATGGTTAGCATTTAAAATTGAATTTAAAAGTGAATAACTAAAAATTGGAAATTTTATATTTTAATTAACAAGTAAAAATAGTCATTTTGGCCACTGTCTCGTATTTCGACAAAACCAGTTTAATCGGATCCGTAATAGTGAATTATTGTAAGATTTCAAGTTTCATAGCGACCGGACTTGTCGTTTGGCCGTGCAAGCTTAAAACGCGTAGAAATCAATTTAAAGGAATACAATAAAATAAATTGACTTTGAAAAGCTATCTTCCACATACGATCGAATTAGGCCTCGAAACTAATTCCATTGCGTTCGAAATGGGGGTAAAACATTATAAACGCCCGACGGCACATCTCACTTGGAGTTCGAATGATTTTGGAGCTAACTATATAAATATGCACGATAATCGAGACAGATGTATTATTATTTTATTTCAGAAACCCTAATTTCAAACCATGGCCGCCACCTTTATTCCAATGGCCAGAAATTGCTGATCTTCTTTCCTCAATATCTCTCAATCTGTTCGATGAAATCAAAAAATTCCAAAAGCGAAGTTGTAGATCTCAACGTGCTCTTCAAATCCATATAGTTGATTATTGGTAATACGTCATGGATTTTCCAGGATCTGGCTTTTAATTTCATGCGTATTTTCACGTTTTTCGAGAGAACGACAATGGCTTGCGGCGCGGCGCTCGAGGAGAGCAGGCCGAGGCGCTTGCGTGGGTATGAGTTGATCACCATCCGGTCGTTGGAAACGACGTGCGCGTGGAAGGTTTTTCGCAGATTCATGGGTTCGAACGTGCGTGAACGAGAGATGATGGTAACGTATATATATTTTTTCTTAATTATTTTTAATTAAATTATTCAATCGTTCTAACTGGCATAACTTTTCATATGAGCCCGAATTCACGTGCAGTTTGTTCTATTGGGATCATATCAAAATTCCGAACATTATGAAACTTGTTTGACTACATTTCGAGATTGTTCAAATTTAGGCGTTTATTTGGATTTTAAATCATCGATAAATCTAAGGTGGGTGTTTATACGCTTACAATTGACTAAAATAATTTTAAGTTGGTTATATTTATATTATGAAGTGATATGAAATTTATTGGCTGTTGTTTGGTAGGTTGAATTGGCATTTAAATTGGTATATGAATTAATTGATAGAATTTAAATTGACTGTTAAATAAATTTAAATTTAATTAGAAGAATATTACCCGATATGGTAAAAAATTAGAATTTGTGAATGATATTGGCTTTATGGTTGATTGGTTGTGATATATGATATTGGTCGATATTGGTTGTTTATTTATTTTGATATATCATGCTGTCATCCTATATATTGTTTATTGCATATAAAAATGTAAATTGAATTGTTTCTAATAAATTAAGAAATAGGTTGAAATGATATATACCTATAACATCTATTTGGATTGAAATGATATATATATATATATATATATATCCATCCTTGAAATTAAATTGAAATAATTGTCCACTTGGCCATAGGTTAGAAAATTATATACGGACACCGAGTTGGTTAAATTAAATGATTTTAAAAGTTGTTTTGAAATTATTTAAATGAATTGATTTTTAGAATAAAATCAAATTTAGGGAAATTCATTTACTTTGAATTGAAGCTCGAAAGGTTGGAATTTAAACTTGGTGAACGAAATTGTTTAATTAATCGAAGTTTAGATTTTAAGCTAAAAAAATTGAAATACGTTATAAATTTTCGAATGTTGATTTGTTTTAAAAAAATTGGTCTTTTATTCGAACTTTGAATATTTCTATGAAAAAGTGATATGAAATTATATTTCAAATTTAGTTTGGAATTGAATTATAATTTAAATTTTGGATCTAAATTTGGTATTGAAGGTAAATTTGATTTAAGTATTTAAATCGATATTTGAAATTGAAATTGATATTAATTTGAAATTGGAGTTTAAATTAATTTGGAATTGAAATTAATTTGAAATTAGGATTTAAATTAATTTGAAATTGGATTTTAAATTAATTTGAAATTGGATTTTAAATTAATTTGAAATTGGATTTTAAATTAATTTGAAATTGGAATTTAAATTAATTTGAAACTGGAATTTAAATTAATCTGGAATTGGAATTGGAAATTAATTTGGAATTGGAAATTAATTTGAAATTGAGATTTAAATTAATTTAAAAATGGAAATTGGAATTGAAATCGAAATTTATGCGGAATCGAAATTATTCGAGTTGGAATCGGAATTGAATTGATTAAATCGAACTGGAATTTGGAATTTATTTAGGTAGGAAATTGGGAAGTTGACCGGTTTGACTTTGGAATTATTTTTTTAAAATGAATATTTTAGTATAAATGGTTTAAAATCTATATTCTTTAAATATTAAAATTATTTTGATTTTTTAAACTATTTTACTATATAAACCATTTTTATATTCAAATTATTTTCGATTAAATCATTTAAACATTTTCTATTAAACTATTTTTAACTATTAAGCTATTTTCTAAAATTCATACTAGTTAAAGGGTAAATTGTTTATATTTAAATCTTGGATTTAAATGCGAATTGGGTTAAAGAGAATTATAACCAAAACTGCAATTTCAATCAAATTTTGAAGTGAAATCGATATATCGAGTTGAGTTGATATTTTTGAGTAAATATGATGATTTCGAAATGGATATGATTTTGAGTAAATGATCTCGAAATGGATATGATTTTTGAGTAAACATGATGATTTCGAAATGGATTTGATTTTGAAACGAATATGATATTTTGATATCAAATACGAATTGTTTTCGAAATGTAAGAGTACCAACCGGTGTGTAAAATAACGATTGGTTGTTAAAGAGATCGGGGACTATTATTGAAATACTCTCTTTCAATATTAGAACCACTTTGACAACCGTGTACGCTGTGGATGATATCTAGAATATAGTGGTTGAATTGGCGATGTTTACTGGAATGAAGTAAGAGAATGTTGATGGATAGCCTTGACATTCGTGTCATAATTAAAATGACTAAAACAGGAGTTTATGTCTGGCCATTGAGGTTAGCTACCTCTAGCGACGTTGATCCTTCGTATTACTATTGTGGTTTCGGATTGGATGGGTGCACCTTATTTGTCGTTTGTATTGATTGTCGCGGTCGGCCACGGATGGGTTACGAACAGCCAGAAAGGGTAAACTGGTAGATTCCTACCTTTGGCATTGCCTCACGTGCCTTGTCATATTAATCCCTATACAAGCCCATTACGACTTTGGTTTGGAACTGTAAAAATGTGTTAAGGTGGATCAATGTAAAGCCTTAATGCTATTTTGATATTTATTTTACTGATAGACATTATATATTATAGCGTGTACTATTATATATATAGTTTAACGGATCCTTAGGAGATGGAAAATCCCGTAACATCTCTTAAGTTATTGCAGTCATATTCTATGACATTGATTTGACTTACATAAGAGTATTTTAGTCCTGACTCGAGTGTTTTGTCTTTTCATTACGCTCGGTTCAGTCTTGAGTTTTTCAGCGTATGGAAGACTTCTCTTTAGAGGACGAAGACGGAGTCTGGTATACTACTACTATTATTATCCCATGAATTATGTTATTCTGTTGTATTGTTTATTTATTCCTAATGTATAGATATAACTCTGAAAAATGTGTATAGATTATAATTGGATGTATAGGAAACAGCTTTTGAATTATTTATTTGATAATTATATTTTATCGTTTCTGCTGTGAGATTTTGTGTTTTGTTTTCTTCTTCTCTTCTTATTTTTTTATTTAACCCCATTGATTATCTACGTTTCGGATTGTTTAAGTCGTACATGTGTTGATTATTGTCGATTTAACCCTTTTGAAATGTGGGTCGTTACACCTAGGATGAACTTCATGCTCTCTTTCATCCTTAGAGAATAATAAGATGTCATCTATGAATACCGGTTCGAACCTATCCATGTGCTCTCGGAGTACTCGGTTCATCAAATCCACAAAGAAAGCTGGCGCATTCATTAACCTGAATGGCATTACTAGCCACCCATACCAGCCATACCTAGTCGAAAAGCCATCAAAGGAATATTGTTCTCTTCCACTCTTAGCAGATGGAAACCTATCGCCAAATCCAATTGGAAAAATACTCTGGCTCCACTCAACTTATCAAATAAATCATTGATCCTTGGCAAAGGATACCTATTCTTGATCGTATTCTTGTTCAACTTACCATAGTCGATACATGTCCTTAACGACCCATTTGGTTGTTTCACGAACACTGCGGCCGCTCCTTAAGACGAACTTCTTGGTCTAATAAAATTATTTCCTTCTAAATCCACTAGCTGCACCTTCCATTCCTTCATCTCGGTAGGTTTCATCCTGCTAAGTGGTCTACTTGTAGGTTCTGATCCAAGCACAAGATCTTTCCAAAACTCAATGGCTCTTTTCGGTGGCAGTTCTATAACTAGCTCAAAAACATCTGAAAACTCTCTTGCTATCAAAATCTGATTCAACTCTTCTTCTAATTCCATAGCATTCAGTAAAGCCCAAAAACTTATGTCTGACTTCTCCACCGAGTATATAATTCGGTCATGACTATTGGGGTGTCTTAGTGATATTTCCCTATCTTGGCAAAATACCCTAGCATCGTATTTATCTAACAAATCCATACTCAAAATGATCCCCAAGCCTACGAAATCAAAAACACACAAACTGCATGCAAATTTATGACCTACTAATTCAAGTTTTAATTGGTCACATCTCATCCCTAGAGTTTCATACCCTCCTATTAGATTCACAGCCCTTAAGAAAGTAATAAGGTACGAAGGTGGCTAGACATAACTTATCTATCAAATACCGAGATATAAATGAATGCGATGCACCAGTATCATATAGTACTCTAACAGGTATACTATGAATCAAAAGCGTACCTTCCACCACAGTCTTTCCTTTCTTAGCAGCAGTTGGTCTCAAAGATGATGTCTCTAAAGCAAAAACCCTTCCTTTGTCTGCTCTGACCGGTTCTGGACACTGATTCTTGTAGCGTCCAATCTGGTAAAAGTTGAAGCACTTTACTCCTTTCTCATCTGCAACCTTTTTCCCTTTCCATTTTGACATTCATGAGCATAATGTCCTTTCTTATCGCACTTGTAGCAAACTACATCGGTGTTCCCTTTCTTGGCAGCTCCTCCTTTATAAGCTCCTTAATTCTTAAATAATTTCCTCTTCTTTCCCTGAGAACCCTGTGTTTCAACCTGCTTCTCTTTCCCAAAAGTAGAAAGCATCTCTTCGTCCTCGATTGCCATCTCCACTGCAACTGTACTTGAATCACAAAGATGTGGCATAGTCGCCATGGCAATCTTAGGTCTTAACCCTCGGTAAACTTCTCGTTCTGTTTAATGATGGTGTCAATGGTAGCATATCAATATCTGAACAACTCATCAAACTTTGCAGCATACTCATTCACCGATATCTCACCTTGCACTATATCCATGAAATTTCTCAACAATACTAACATGGCGACTTCATACAAGAACCACTCTTCGAATCTCCTTTGAAACTCTGCCCAAGTCAACTCTTCCTCAAGAACTCCAATAGTAATACCATTCCACCAATAAAATGCTACTCCCTACAACTGTTGTGAAGCAAGTCTCCTCTTCTGATCATCATCTAATCCCAAGTCGGTGAATTCATAGTGCATTAACCAGTTTTCTACTTCAACAGCATCTTCTGTTCCCAAAAACGGCTATTCACTAAAACTAGTATAATCCCTACTCAGCTTGGCATGGTTATTTCCAACTGGGGCCACACGGTTAGCTCCTCCAACATTCATAGCATTACCCCCAGCTACTCCTGCAGCTGCTTCTGACAAAGAATTGATACATCACCCTCTTATCTACTGGTGGGGTTCCAACACCTACATTGGTATTTGCGTTTAGATTTGCATTTGGTCATCTACTCAGATTTCTTCTAGTATTGGTTCGAGCATTTCCATTAGTTGTGTTGTTCCTCCACCTAGATTTCCTCTTTCGTTTCCTACCTCCATGTCTTCCTTTCTCATAAATCTGCAAACGAGCCTTAGTAAGATACAGAAGAACGGTCTAAGAGGGAGGGGAATGCGTACTTATATATATATATATATATATATATATATAACAAATGCAAGTATGTTACTATAGATTTAGCCCTAAACCCCGGTCCCATTTTTTGATTCTTTGGATTATATTTTGAAAATCTTTTAGGTTCAAATTTCATTTAAATTTACATAAACCTATGCTTTGATACCAACTTGTAACATTCCCATTTGGAGGCCCAAAAATAACCACTACGAATGTTGCAATCATCCATGGTTATTAATTCTCGATGACCAAATGCGGTAATGTTAGATACATTGATATAAAGGAAACATATGAAAATGAAATTTTTTAAACTCGGTTAAAACAAATTTCTCATTTTATTACAAATAGCATTTCAAATTCATTATATAATCCCATATGTAAGTCACGTTTAGAGAAATTACAATTTATTACAAGATATGCCAAGAGCGACATATGAAGAAGCCCATTTGGTTAATCAAAGTCTAAATATAAGCACTAAACATCTTTGCCATTGCATCCAATTACACAACGGAATCAAACAGAAAGAACTCCTAATAGCTAGCTTGCCTCTTATACGTCTCCAAAAGTTTATTCGTCTAAAGGAGAACCTGAAAACCTTAATTCTCAAACTACTCAAAATCAATTGAGCTTCCAAAAATTTAAGGGGAAAAATAAATTTTGAGTTAGACAAAAAGTTTGGTGTGAATAATAGCCTACCATCTCAAACCATATAGATATCTAGTGAAACCATGCCGCTTAGCGGAATGGATTTTTCCCTAACTAGTATCTTAAGCCAATTTCAAATAACATATGTTGTGCATCTGCATCCACAACGGTTAAGACATAACATAATAAAATGTAACATGAAGGTATGCAAACATGCGACATGCTCTGGATTCCCCATTCCCCATTCACTTGGCAATCTGTATTAAGTTATAGTTTCTAGGGTCACTATTAACCAATTAGTTTTCATGGGTTGACTAATGACCTATTTAGTTCTTTATGGATTTCCTATCCACTTTCATAGTTTTCATGGGATCACTATGAACCTATTGGTTTCTACCAGTACTATCATCCAATCATAGTTTTCATGGGATCATTATGAACCAATTGGTTTCTACCAATACTATCATCCAATCATAGTTTTTATGGGATCACTATGAACCTAATAGTTTTCACCGATAACATCTCTCATATCATAGTTTTCATGGGTTGTCTATGAACCTACCGATCTCCCTCAATAACTTATTCCGGACATAGTTTTCATGGGATCACTAAGAACCTATTGGCCCATGCCAATAACAATTTCCATAATATAGTTTTTACGGGCTTACTAAGAACCTGTCTACCAATAATCCTTTGATCAGTCTTGAGCATTCTATATTCTGGTCTATCTAATCTCCTAGATTAATTATACTTACACCAGAGTTAATTTCAATATATATATTCACCACTAAGCCAACCTAGTATGTTATTGTGCCCTTACCCCAAGATGCAGTTATGGGTTATAAATGAACTAAATATAGTTACAGAAGCATTAATGAAAACTGGTCAAATAACATAACAATATAAATACCCATGGTTAAATTCCTTGCATTCGTTTTTCTAATGAAATATGGTTAATACCCTTAACATGCTATTTTTATCAAGGAAAGCTTCCTCTAAAATTCCATATTTAAATGCCATTTAAAAACTCTTTCATATTGCTATGTATTTACCTTAAAAATGAGATTGTGTTCTCAAATTTGAAAACTAAGGCTTTTGACTATATCGTTTGTATCATTACTTAAAACCTTACATGTTCTCTTTCAAAACCACCAAGCATACCTTTCGAAACACTCCAAAAAATACCTTTCAAAATACTTAAAGCATACCCTTTGAAAGCATTGGGTTCAAGTAAGAATTTGTGGAAACATAGCTTCTAAACCATCTAAAAGTATTACTGTCAAAATCATTGGGTTTAAATTTAGTATTACTATAGGATCAAAGAGAACAAAAGCGAAAGAAACCCTTTCTAAATCATTGACCTTTGATAATAGAATTGGAGAATGGGATAACTTTGAAACCAACCTTTTGAAACCATTGCCTCCGACACTCTTATTAAAAGTGGCTAAAACAACCCTTCCAAAGGCATTGAGGAAGTGGCTTTAAAATTTAAAAGCAGCCTCTAATTGATTCGAAAGTTATGAATGCGGCAGCTAGGTATCGATAGGTTCAAAAGCGGCAACTATTTCAAAAGCTTCTTTTAAAAACAAAGATAAGTAATGGATTCAAAGGCTTATAAGAATGGCTTCAACCCCTTCGAAAGCTTGCCTTTGACACAGTCCCTTCCACCTTTCTCTAATATACTATGTATCAATTTCTTGAAATCATGTGCATTGGTTTCAAATGGGTGGGAAAAACCTATTGGGCATGGTGATGGAAGCAAGCAATGGAAGTGACGAAGTTGTATTTCGAAACAAAACTGAATTTTTTGCCTTCCAAAGTAATTTCTTTTTACCTAACTTGCCTAATTTATCAAAAAGTGATTGGTTTCCAATTTTTTATCAAAATTCTTTTCTAAAGGCTGCCGAATTTAACAATTGAAAATGGAAAATGTTTTAGCAATAAGCCCTTCTCCTTAACAAAATAATTAAAACATTTAAGTCCTCTAACTTAAATAATTTAAAAACCACAGAAAAACACTTGGGAAAATCCCCAAAAATCCCCATAATCCATATTAAATATATTTTCTAACATATATAAGTTTCTTACTTGAAAACATTACTTAATTACCTTAAATAATTTAAACCCAAAATTAACTATTTCTTTTCATTAAAAATTCATAATAAATTATCCATAGCTTGGAATATTATGAAAATTTAAACCCATCTCCAAAATAATGTTTTACATAGCACATTTAAACATCATGGCATTTGAAAATCAATTTGCATGATTATAACCTGAAAATCGAAGTATATTATCCCATAAAATCCTTGTTTAAATTGTAACATGACATATAAATCAAAGCATATCATCATTCATCCAATCATATGGTTTTAATCCATAAACCGGAATTAAAACATTCAAGATGACTTATATGAGATGGTTTAGATCATATTCACCTTGTTTGGATCTGTGCGATTAAAGCGCTTGATAGATTCAATGCGGCTGAGGGGCAAAAAGCCATAGCGGGGATACAGCGAGGATATAGCGGAATACAACGGATGACCCTAAAATACCATATAAAACTCATACTTAATTTGTTTACAAATATATAAATGGTAATTAAATGAAAGATTAACATTCAATTGAATTACAATCAATACATAAATAATTTTAAATAAAAAACATGTGTGAATATACTATAAATAAACGTAAAACTGTTATATAAAATAATTGAATTTAGTAGAATATTAAAGTATTTTCATTTCTATAAATATTTTAAATTTTCGATTAAATAAATTAATTTCATAATTTTTATAATGTATGAATGTCATTTTTCAATTCATTTCTTTTAAAGAAGATATAGCTAAAGTAGCGGAATATAGCAGAAATAACGGGATATAGTGGAAACAGCGGGGCTTAAAGCGGAAAAGCTATATTTGGGGCTATATGGAAAAACCGTAGCGGTAGAAATCCGCTATGAGATATAGAAGGGTTATAGCGGGGTAAATCGGGGCATTAACTGCACAGATTTGGATAAGGAACTTGAGATTTGTTCTTCACTTTACTTTTCTTAGCTTGAATCTTTGCCTCTAATTGATTTTTGATCTCCTCTTCACCTAAGGTTATGGCTGGCCTTATTTTCCTTTTATTTATGTTTTTGTTTTTGTAAGAAAGTAATGAGAAGAAAAAGTTGTAAGGGTTTTTAGGGTTATGGGGTTCAACTATTCCCATATTACCCTTGTCTTATTCTCTTAAGTTTCAAATTATAAACCATTTTTATAAATCTATTTAGTTAAGGCACGACCTTAATTAGTTTTCAGATCTCAATTCCCTTATCACTCTAGTCTTTACATTATTCTATTTAATTTATCTAATTAAATCTCCTGAATAATGCTAATAAACATTAAAGATATTACACCTCTTCCTTCCCAATATGCTACAGTGGTAAGTC
Organism: Allium cepa; assembly: GCA_030765085.1. Taxonomy (NCBI): domain Eukaryota; kingdom Viridiplantae; phylum Streptophyta; class Magnoliopsida; order Asparagales; family Amaryllidaceae; genus Allium; species Allium cepa. The sequence continues at coordinate 78,287,426 of CM060939.1, read as the reverse complement.
TGTGGGGTATTTTATGTCATGAAATTTAGACTAGAGAACATGCTAACCCAAATCCTAAAGCAAATGGATAATGAGATCTGGTCGAGAACTCGATCTTAATTCCCAAACCAATCGAAATAATACCAAATCACAATAACCAAATAAGCAATAAATAAAGCAATAATGAAAAGTAAATCATGCATGAGATTTATAGTGGTTCAACTAGCATCATGTTAGTGTACATCCACTTTGAGGAGAGTCTTTTATTAATACCAATGAAAGAGTACAAAAGATCGATTAGAATGCTCAATATTCTTAGAGAATAGATTTGTGTAGAATAGAAATAAAGAAAATTAGGTTTAGATAAACCTATTTTGATTTGGATAAATCTTTGATGAAAACCCTTGGAGTAATCGGCTTAACCATTCTTTGAATTATGAAAATAGCTTATATAGGGAGAATTTCCGTTAAGGAAAATATGCAAAATGCCCCTTGAAGCCTTCACAAAATTGCTCAACAAACCAGGTCAAAACCGTCTTCAAACTGCCAACCAGATGTTTGGATTTTTATCTAGACGTCTAATTCAACACATACTTGTGTGTGCATCAGACAACCATACGTCTGGATTTTTATCAAGACGTCTGGCTAAACTCTTAGGTTTAACTGAGATGCTTGGTCTATACTTTCCAAACGTCTACATCTGCTATTAGACATCTGTCCCTTTCTTCCCAAACGTCTAGATCCACAAATTGACGTCTAGATCTGTTCTCCTAGACATCTATATTCCTGTTTCTCTACCTGTGAACCAGCCTGCTTCAAAAATGTGATAACTCTAGCTCCTTAGCTTCATTTCACGAACCGTTTCTCTGTTGCCAAGCAACTTCCGACCTCTTCAAATCAACATATAGTGTCGCCAAAATTCAACATTCCATCTTGACACATATCCATCTCCACCGACCAATTACCAATAGTACCAAACTATCAACACTTCTACCTTCTACCAAACAATCTTGAATACTTTAACAAAGATCTCCAGCAAAGCCACCACCAACCAACGAATTGTTAAATGTATCCAAATCAAAAACCATCTTACCAAAAGACAAAAGTACTAAGGAGTGCAAATAAGTACTTACCAAGAAGATACAACCATAATCTCTCACCGATACTCTTCATCAACCATAAACAAACTGCTCCTCAGCAGTGCCATCCCATCACACTTAGCATCTTAACAAGCGAATCAAGTTTAGGCAACGCTCGAACTTCCCAACCGGTAATCACTTAGTGAACATATCCACTGCGTTATCCTTTATGTGCATATTTCGAAGATGTACTTGCTTATTTCATCCATGGCTACTACGAATGATTCTTTCACTTCAATGTGCCTAGTCCGTGAGCTAAAATCCAAATTCTCTGCCAAGTGAGTAGCACTCTGGCTATTACTTTGAACATCGATACTATCATATTCAAACTCCAAGTCACACAACAATCGCCTCAAGTATGGTGCCTCCTTTGCTGCCTCCACCACAGCTATCAACTCCACCTCTGTAGTGGATAAAGCAACTACGGTTTGCAATCTCGATCTCCAACTTATGGCTATCCCACCAAGAGTGAAGACAAATCCGAAAGTTGACTTTCTCTGGTCCTTATCACCAACGTAGTCTGAATCACAATCACCAACCAAGTTGCAATTCATCCCTTCACTACTGCCAAAAACAAGACCTGGAGATGATGTACCATCCGTTTCCGGTTCCAAATCCAATAACCTTTCACCGTGTCTGTATAACAAAGAAAGACCCCTAAGAAAGCTCTAGGCTCATGCTTATCATTTCCCAGATCATGCACATAAACTGGACTACCAAGCACACAAAGATAACTTTAGTTAATGCTCTTCCCTTTCCACACTTCCTTTAGGATTTTGTTATCAGTAACCAAGCACAGAATTCGACTAACAATATGCACCTCGGTTGACAACGCTTCAGCCAAAAATCTCTTCGATAAGCTCGACGTCAATCTCAAGCATCGTGCTTTCTCAAGTAGAGTACGGTTTATCCTCTCTGTAACACCATTCGATTGCGGATCTTCTAGTGTAGTAAAATGCCTATGAATACCATGACGCTTGCAAAACTCTAAGAAATCTTCGAAAACATACTCTCTGCCATTGTCATACCATGGAACCTTCAAAGACTTACCACTCTCATTCTCAACAAGAGCCTTTCAAACCTTGAACTTTGCAAATGCCTCGGACTTGGCTTTCATTACATACACACATACCTTTTGAGAAATTCACTAATAAAGGAAATATAATAACGAGCTCTACCCAAAGAAGCTATCGGTGTTGGTCCCCAAACATTCATGTGCATATACTTAAGAACATATGTCGAATCATGTTTCCCTTTATCGAATGGCACTTTAGTTTGTTTCTCTATGACACATTCTTTGCAAAAGTCAAATTTGTTGAAACTCTCTCCATCGATCATATTCCTCTTTCGAAGAATAACCAAATCCTCTCCAAGACATAACCTAACCTAAAATACCATAACCTAGTCGCATCCAAGCCAGGAGAAATACCAACAACCACACTAGTTTCACCTTCAATAGTCACACCTCGAAGCAAATAAACAATTTGAGTCCTAGCACCTTTCATTATCACAAGCACATCCTTCGAAACTCGTAAGCTATAACTCTCAATAGTGATATTACATTTTAAAGAATCCAATTGCCCCAAGGAAATAAGAGACTTTCGAAGACGCAGAACATAGCGTGCATTAGTGAAAGTATAAACCACTCCTTCAAATATCAGAATTTGCATGAAACCAATGCTCTTTGACTTACAAATAGCACCACTACCCATAACAATTGAATTTCCCTCTTTGTCGAAAAAAGAGGAAAAAAATTCTTATTCGGCGTCATATGATAAGATGCCTCCGAATTGAGCATACATTCACTACTCGAATCTGATGCTACCACCATTAATACATCTATGTCTCCCTCACTAACTCCACTCTCCACCGCTATAGATGAAGATGCCACTTCCTTCTTCACCTTCTTCTTATACGGACACTCATTCTTCCAATGAGAGGGCTTCTTACAAATAAAGCACTTATTATTTCTCTCCCTTGATTTTCCTTTCTAACCCGGCTTCCTTCATCTAGAACACCCACGATTCTCCTTCTTCATTTTTCTATCCTTCTCCACAAATAAACTGTGACCACTATTAGCACCATTACTTCCATCACTCAACTTCTTCACTTGATCCTGCAAATCCTCACTAAGAAGACTCGTTTTGACATCATCAAGAGTCAAAGTATCCTGCCTATATAGAAAACTATTTGAGAAACCCATATAACGATCCGGTAACGGACACAACAATATCATTGTCTTTCCCTCTTCCTTAATTTTCAAATCTACCACCTTCATCTTCAATAACAAATCATCAAAGACATTCAAGTGCACCTTTAGCGAAGGATTCTCCTTCATCCTGTAGGTAAAGAACGTTCGCAGCATGATCAAACGATTAGTTAGTGAGTTCTTCATATATGACTCCTCCAACTTATCTCAAATATCCTTAGTGGTAGCCTCACCACTAATTTTGGAGATCACTTTCTCTCCCATAGCAAGTTGAAGTGTAGTGAATGCCCACTCTTTCATTTCCTCCCTTACAACATTAGAGATATCCACTAGCAACAAATGCGTGTCAAACATAACTAGATGCACCCGATTCCGGCTAAGAACCGATTTCATCTTCCTTGTCCATTTTTAAAAATCATTATCACCATTCCACCTGTCTATAACCAATTGTGAACCCAAGGCTGCATACGACCCTTGCACATATGGTGCTACACTACTTGGACCAACCAATGTAGGATTATCCAAGGTATTATCCGATTTCTACATTTCTACAACTACTCTACAAACACCCATGCTCTAATACCAAATGTTATGAAATTTAGACTACTCAACACACTAACCCAAACCCCAAAGCATAGCGGAAAACAAGATCGTTGTAAGAGGTGCAAAAACAACCGACTAATAACTTAATCTTAAATCCCAAATCAATCCAAATAATACCAAATTACAATCACCAAACAAGCAATAAACAAACCAACAATGAAAAATAAATCACATATGAGATTTATAGCGGTTCCACTAACGTTTTGTTAATGTACATCCACTTTGAGGAGAATCTCTTATTAATACCAATGGAAGAGTACAAGAGATTCATTACAATGATCAATATTCTTAGAGAATATATTTTTGGAGAATAAAATTGAAGAAAATTAGGTTTAGGTAAACCCTATTTTGATTTGGATAAACCCTAGATCAAAACCCTTGGAGTAATTGGCTTAACCCTCCTTTGAATTCTGAAAATAGCTTATATAGGGTAAATTTCTCTCTAGGCAAATACCCAAAATGCCCCTTGAAGCCTTCACAACATTGCTCAACAAACCTGGTCAAAACTTTCTTTAAACAGCCAACCAGATGTCTGAATTTTTACCTATATGTCTGACTCAACACATACCCATATGTGCATCAGACAACTAGACATTTGGATTTTTATCCATACGTCTGGCTTAACTCTCAAGTTTACCAGAGATGCTTGGCCTTTTCTTTCCAAACGTCTACATCTATTAACAAATATCTTGTCCTTTCTTCCAAGATGTCTACGTCCACAAAGAGACATTTGGATCTTTTCTTCCAGACATCTGGATTCATGTTTCTCTGCTTGTGAACCAGCCTACTCCAAAAACGCGATAACTCTAGTCCTTAACACCGTTTCGCAAACCTTTTTTCAATTGCCAAGTTACTTCCGACCTCTTTGACTCTATATATAGTTCACCAAAATTTAACATTTTAGAAGCAAGCAGGGAATCAAGCAAGTAGATCTTATATCTTCTTACCTTTCTATTCTGGTAATGGATGTTCTTGCTCCTATAATCTCTCAACGTGTTAAGAGTAAGCTAATTTTGCTTCACCCTAAATGTAAAGACCTTGTGGTCATAGCGTTGATGTTTGCAGATGATGTTTTCTTATTCACTAAGCCTTCTACCAGCTCTATCCCATGCACTCCTGATGTCCTTTAGGAATCTTACAAAATTTTCGGTCTTAGCTTCAATTTACAAAAATGAAGCATTCTAATGGCTGCTGTGACTTATATAGATGCTGTTAACATTAGATCCCTGACTTGCCTTCGGCCGTTCTCTAACACAACATCCTAAGTTGGCATACCTTCTGCTACTTCTAAAATAACTACCTCCCAATGTCTCAGCCTTTATGTTAAAATCACCAATTCTATGAATAGTTGGTCTAAAAAATTTTTTTCTCAGGCCGATCGATTGGTCCTAACTAATTCCATCACCTTTGCTTGACAAATTATTAGAGCAGATCCTTCCTCCTCCCCAGGAAGCTAATTTCCATGATTATGTGGGCTTTGAATCATTTATATGGACCGACAATATGCACTCTTCCAAACTAGTCCCAATTGCCTTCAGCAAACTTGAATTACCAAAAAAATTGGTGATTTTGTATAAATAACCTGATCAACTGGAAAAAGGCTGCTTTAAGCAAGCATTTTGAGAACTAGCTCGATAAAAAATATAATTTATGGGTTTAATGGACTAACAAGTACAATACTGGAAAGAAGAACTTCTAGACTATGGCTGCTCCTCAAAACTACAGTTGGGTATGGCGAGATGTACTCAATCTTAGACCTTTCATGCTCCCTCGTATTAGAACCCTTACTACTGCAGCTGGGGATGGTGGATTCTAGGACGATCCATAGGCTAAAAACAGTTTAACATTGAAGAATATTATGACTTACCAACAGATAATTCAATCTGGGATTAACCCTAACGCTGATTCCAAAGACTATATTCACGATGAGATGATTTTTCTTCCATACTCTAGCAACCAGGTTATCAGAAGGGCATGGAATGAACTTCATTGGGTTCCATATCCAAAATCTGATAAAAAAAAGAATGGTCTGGTCTCCACTTTCAAAGGAACATTCTATTGCAATTGTTTGCAACCGTATTTCCAAGAATGTTGTATTGCCTTTTTTTGCTTGGAATAAGAGGATATGAACTGTTGGTGCAAAGAAAGTGATAACTTGCTTCTTTGGAAGGCCATGAAAAACTCCATTCACACTAAGTCAAATCTGCTAGACCATGGTATGCTTGTTGATGGTGCTTGCTAATTCTGCAAGGATGATGTGGAGGACAACCTGCACTTGTTTTTCAACTTCCGTATGATATTCCTTGTTAGGCTCAAGCTCACGATCAAAGTTGGTAGATACGATATCAATAGGGATTGTACAATCGAGTGAGATCTTATATACAAGGCTACAAGGTAGAGAAATAGTGAAAGCTTTCCTCTACTTCTTTTCCTAATAAAATTCCTCTATGCTATTTGGAAAGAAAGAAATAATAGATTATTCAATGGAAAGTCCAAACTGGGATTGCAACTTTGGACCGAAATCCTTCAGGCTATCAAACATGGCCTGACTTGTAGCAAATACGACCATAATGCCTCCATTTATATGTATTGGTGTCGGTGGTTGCTGGATGCTAATTGTTTTTTCCTTTTTTTTTACTTCCTTACGTTTTCATTTTAAGGGTCAGATCTTGTTTTGGTTCTTTTTTTGCTGTTACTATAATAAACTGGTAGGGGATCAGCCAAACCCAATAGCATTGCTAAAAAATAAATATAATATACTACCATATTTATATATAAACAATGCGTTTGTGTGTGTGTGTGTGTGTGTGTGTGTATATGACATAAAGTTTCTAATAGTAAAAAACATAAATTTTAAATCGCATGAAATCAGAAAAGGTTGATTTTTTTTCAGAATTATTTTTGGCACAAAAAATTTGAAATTTGTTTAATTTAATATGTATAATTTTATTTATATAAAAATTATATTTTGTAAAATTTAATATATATATATATGTGTGTGTGTGTGTGTGTGTATTTTGAAAATGGAAAATTTTACTTTTAGTTTGTATAAATTTATATAAATATTTAAATTCAAATTTGAAACTCAAATAAGATATTTTTGCATTTAGAAATAATTTTAACTTTGAATAATTTTAGCAATTTTAAATACTATATTCTGATTTGGTATTATATTTAAAATACATTTAAAAATAATTATTTTAGTGTATATATATACATGTGTGTGTATAATTATTTTATGTATATAATAAATGTATATATGTAAGTATACTTTATTTTATATTATTTTAAAATAACATTAGATATCAAACTTGTGCACTTATACGTATATGTGTATAGATATCAAACACGTGCACGTATACGTATATGTGTATTTGATACACATGTACACGTTATATATTACTTACATAAACAAATAAAATCTTTATATTGATCTTCTAAAAAAATAATGGTTTTATGTAAAATTTATTTAGATTAGATCTAAATTAAATTTGGACTTCATGGGCCCAATAAAATCTAAAATAGTAAAATGTTTTAAAATTTATTCATTTGACCCACTACATGTCGGGCCAGTTTAAACAATGATATTAAAGCCCAATAGCCTATGTGGCCTAAACTAGTAGTATTAGGGCCACCAAATTAAGCTTATCCATTTAGTAGGATGTCTTAAAAACTATGTCTAGGTTAGGCCCTACCTAACTTGGCTACTACCCTAGCCAGAAAGATTAAGTAAGCCTAAAGGTTATCTCTAATATGAAAGGTCCAATTCGAATTTGGGCCTCGGGTTAATTTTTAAAATCTATTTTGAAATTAATATAAAAATAAAAATTTAAACAGTTAAATTTAAAATAAGTAGAAATTTTTTTAATGTTGTAAAATTATTTCCAAAATTGTTTCTAGAATTTAAATTTTAATTTCAAAAATTATCAAAAATTAATTAGACGAATAAATTAAATAGTTAATTAATTAAATTAAATAACATATATATTAATATATGTTGCATTATCATAAAATATTTAAGGTGGTGTGTATACATATATTTTCAAAATAAATTTTAAAGTTGTTTAATAAAGTAAATTAATTAATAAATAATATAATACAAACATACATACAAACTTACACACGTACATACATGTACATGTACATACATGTATGCATAAATACATACATACATACATATATATATATTAAAATAAAAGTGTATAATTATAAATGTTATAGTATGCATATTCAATTTAAAATGTAAAAATAAATAAAATAAAATTAATAAAAAATGTTAATTAATTAATTAGAATTAATTAATGAGATTATACATAAGATTGTTATATAACTTAATTGATTTTTTGACATTAAAGTGATTTTTTACTCAAGCAAATAACTCATTATAATGTCTTAATGACTTGAAACCATGACCTCTAGACCTTTTGTTTAAAGCACCGTACCTCTAACCACTTGAGCTAGAGGTCCTTAACTATAAGTTAATTAAATTGTAAAATGTTATACAATAATTAAACTTATATAATATGAATGTTTTTTAAAAGGTGAACAATAAGCTAATTAGATTTAAAGAATAAATACATTCATATGGTACATATACCGTGCTTTCAGATGTGTCTAACACTTGAATCATGAGGGTATTTCATCAAAAATACAATATTCCATAAGTCGATATCGCTCAATTAAATATATTAAATATTTGAATATTTAATATAAAATTATCCTCTGCCATTTATATATTAATAAATTACTGGCATGCACCTTAGTTGTTTATATTCCTCAAGCTAAGGATGTTATGTACAGTACTATTAATAAATTAAATAGACAAGGTAAGATATATGTACGTATTTGTTGATATTTCTTAATGAATGTATATTTATACTTAGGTTGTCATGAAATGATATATACAAGCAAAGAACCTCTTTCGATTTGTTGATATTCCTCAAGGTCGAAATGTGATTAGGACAAAAACTACAGGTTAGGAATTGTATATGTGCAACTAATAAAGTGTTATCCTTCGCTTGCGGACCTATGATTTGTTGACATTCCTCAAGGTCAGAATCCAAAGGTGAGTGAGTCTTAACACCTACTAATGAAGTCAAAATACTTCTATCTTTCATCTTAGGGTTTTGAGAAACATAAAACTCTAGTTGGAACCTTATTACAAAAATGAAATGATAACGTTTAACGTTTCTAATATTGTATGAACATTTGCTATATAAAGTTAAATTAATCTGCATCAATAAATTTATAAAACTAATAAAATTGATAAAATGTTTTTCAATTAAAATATACAAATGAACTAAATTAAATATTGAAATAGAAATGCAAAATATACCTACCAATAATTTTTTACATGTTGTTAATCAAGACTCATGCAAGCACCGAATTATGCAACTACTTAATATGTTTGTAACTTGGTCACTTAAAATATTTATCTATTCAAGACTGTATTATTTTCCATGAGTTTAGAACTCTAAAAGAAATACAACAATACGGGTATTTGATCCATATATGATTACATATAGAAGTTATAAGGTGAATGGTTACAATTCGTAATGTACAAAACCTCGATGAAATTATTTCATTCGAAACAAGCAAGTAAACAATAGTGTGAGATTGTGTATTCAATTTGATTAATTGCAATAATGATCTTGTTGTGTTAAATGTAACACTAGACCAAAAAGCAATGAAATAGATCTAAGAATTCAATCACCGAAATGTCAGTTCGATCAATTTATGTAAGGTGCAAATTATTTGATATCCTTAAACGTTAAGATGACCAAATGTACATTTGTGAAGAGTTCGTTATGGTATGTAGTAAGGGTTTTCTTTTGAATGGTTCGACCATTTAGAACGGAAAATGAATGTACAAGAGTGATTTGTAATTACACGCATGGTTGGGATAAAGAGAACAAATTATCAATTTTGCCTCATAAAGAGACATCAGAAACGAGAATTGCATAATAAATACATAACAAGGAATGTGAAATATAATTTCCATTTCAAAATGTATTTTCCTACAAAAAATCATTACCTATAGAAGCTATTTCTTCAAGTTTAAGATATTTGATCTAAAAACTCTCGGCAGTAAACCAGTTACTGTCAATGAAATAAATAGCCCATATTGAGTGGTTGAATGGAGCTTCATATTTTCATATGCTATAATAGTAATGAAGGAAATAGAGAGAGCACACAATATTGATAGAGTTAGGGTATTCCATAGGGGCAATTATGTAACTTGTTACATATATCTAACTCGATAATCAACCTTGTTCGAAATAAAAGGTGTTTTCATTCTGTTGTATACTTAATACAATGTGTTGTATATTAATTAATTAAATTAAAAGTATATTTATTAGAAAATCCACAAATGATATGTTTTGTGATAGTATTTACAATGCGTTGTAACCATGAATGATTTATCATAATATAATAAACGTATTGTTTTTAATTTTCCTAGTCAAGATGTATCAAGTCTGGACATTAATACATCTGTTGAGACTAGAATATGTAATGCTCTCCAAATGTGGGTAGTGTATAACTTTACTACTGAGGGCACCACGAGTTACATACAGATAGCTATTGGATAACTATGAAATAACCCACTCGATAATTTTCTATTTGTTAATATAACTTCGGTCAAACAACAAATATCGATGTGAAAAAATTACATAGTTCCTTCTACTTAAACAAACTATTGATCTTCATTGTCGTAACTCTACTTTGATTATAGCTAAATCGTGACACAGCATCCATTGAACGACTATAGTTAGGTCTAGTGGAAGCATTAGAAGTGAAATAATATTCAAGAGAGGATCCGTCTCCTCAGTTATATGAGGTTAATGTCACGGTAAACTCAAAGTCAAAGTCTTTGGCAAGAGCAATTCGGTTAATAATAATTGTTATTATTGAACCAAATATTTCATGTTTGGACTATAGAGTTGAATATGGACGGTATTAGAATTTTGACCATTATCAAATTCCATAGGCCCAAGGTGATATAGTTTTGATGAAGGGAATTCATGTAAATAATTTTCACTACTTTATAACGCTTAATAAAGTAAAATTGGATTTTAGTGATGCTAAGTAAGTGATAAATTTGGTCATAATGTCACACCATCTGTTAAGTGACATGTAAATGTTAATATTCGAATTTTTCAATATTAATTGCTGACCAAATCTACACCTAACAGTCACACAACTGAAACAATAAATACTCCTTTTACAACTCAATTTAATTAGTTTGTAATCATTATAAATTAATTAACATTTACGAAATATTAATTATAAAATTTATTTAATGTGTTGAACAATATTAAATAGTGTGTTTATAATAATTATAAATACACCGATCAATATACGATATCGGCATGCGTTTTAAATTAGTTGCGGCAATTGTTGTTCGAGTTTGGATTGATTTGAGGCCCATATATGGGCTTGTTATTTTCGACCGTAAAGAGGAAAAGAAGGCCCAAGCATGTAATGGCTAAGGAAGCTTGGATTTTGAATAAAATAGAGGAGAAAGGTAAGAGAAAAGTAGGGGTCGAGATCCTTGTTTTACTACCTAGTTTCTCCTTATTTAAATGAATCTAACTTACTATTGGATCTCTGTATTTGGCTTCCCTCACCATGGAATTGCTGGCCGAAAATATCCACACATCCTTTTGTCATTCATGCATTTCAAACCCAAAATCAAGTAACATACAATTTTCGGTGGTACCTGCATTTAGAAAGGTAGCATATTATGGACAAAGAATTTGATTTAAGGAGTTTACTTCTTCATTCCAAGGAGCAAGCTTTGGGCTTTGCTGAAAGGTGGTCTTCAGGTTTAATATTATAGTAATGTTTATTTACTCATTATACATACATACATTCATGCATGCATCCATATATACATACACATGTGTGTGTGTATTTGCTAGAAATATCACGAATCCGTATATCGACAGATGGTTGCATATTGATGGTTGTATATAAATTAATTTTTTATGTATATTGATTGTAGATGCTCTCGGCCTGGAATTTAAAAAAATTAATTGCAAAATTTGAATAGGAAAATATTATACAAAGTTTATTATCAAAACTAATTTAACAGCGTAACACTATATAATTATATATTACATCTTATAAAATTAAGTTTTGCATGGTATGACATTCGATTATTAAAAAAATTAGTTTTTGGATAATATATATATTTAATTTTATTTAATTCAAATTTTTTTATGTAAATAGAATGTATGCATATATATATATATATATATATATATATATATATATTAATAACATTAAAATTATAAATTTTTTATATAAAATAAAATATACTTTATAGTTTTGAAAAATATTTCTAAGATTTTTTAATTAGTTTCATATTTTTTTCTTAATTAATTATAAATTCTATCTACCAAGTTATTTAAACTAAAAATTAAAATAATAAAAATTATTTTCATTATCAGACCAAAAGCAATAGAAAAATACAATTTTGTTTTTAAATTATGTATATTATATAATTATTAGTAGTTATATATTTATATATATTATGTAGTTAGTTTATTTAAAAATAAATATTTATATTAAAAAATCCATTTCGAATTTTATATTATAAATATCCTGACTAATTTTACAAATTAATTTTGAAATAGGTTTACAATTAATTTTATTTATTTATATAATTATGTACATATGTATATGTATTTTAATTACTATTTTATGTAAATAATTTACAAGAAATATTATACAATAATTACATAATTATATTTTCATATATATATATATATAATTAATTAATTTTTTACACAAACACATACATTTAAACAATCCATTTGTATACACGAGGGCTAAATGTCCGTTGCGGTGTAATTCACAACATCTATACACGGGCATGTCAAACCTGTACACGTTATTCCGTTGCATTTGTATGCATACATATGTGTATATGATGCACATATATAATATAATACAAATTACATATATAAAGTAAACTTTGATTATAAATTCAAGTAAACTGTTGATTTTATTTAACAGAAAACTTAGAAAAGTTCTTAATGAATTAAACTACATTAGCTCATTGAAGTTTCAAAAGGTATATTTTTCTGGAATCTACCCAATTACTGCGTTGCGGGCTTGCCTAGTTCCAACAACGGTATCAGAGCCCAATAGCCTATGCAGTCTAAATTTGTCTTGTTAGGACTAACTAATTAAGCTTACAATCTACTTAATATGGTGTCTAAGAAAGGTAGTGTGCAGGCTGGATCATCGGATAATCATGTATCATATCTACATGGTTACCTGCCTGGCATAAACCGTTATGTAAGCCCAAAGATTGCCCCTAATTTAAAGGCCCAATTTGATTGGGCCTTGGTCTAATTTCAAAATTGTTTTGAAATTAAAATAAAAGTTTTAAATTTAGAAGTTAAATTTAAAGTAAGAAAAATATCATAAATGTTATGATATAGATTTTTATTTTGAAAAATAAAATAGAAGTTTTAAATTTAAAAATTTAAATTTAAAATCATAAACATATTATAAAAGTTATAATATAATTTTTCAAAATGTTTGAAAATGTTAAAATATTAACTTCAAAATCATTATTAATTAGCATGTTTAATAAAATAAATGAATTAATTAAATATTTTGAAAGGTATGTGAGCTAAGGGAGCCCAGCTCATGAACTTAATTAAATTATAATGACTGTACAAATATGGCCAAGGACAAAAAGGCCCTAAATTAGGCGTGGCCATTTACAAGGTAGATATCATATCAACCGTTAAGGCCTCAAAGTAAGTAAAAATTATCTAGTCTATTCCCGATCTTGAAACAGCTTGCATCTGCATCGGTATTCTATAAAGGTCACGATGTATTTGATGATGAAGCGCTTGTAGTATAGTCAGTTCAGTTCCCAAGGCATCTATAAAGATTCACCTATTCATTTCTTACGACATTGCGGCCACAAATCTCTTAAGAATGATGAGAAATGTATAAGTTATCGGAGTCTTCCATCAGGATTTAACAAATAATTAGTACCATTCATTAATGATGTCGATGCTGGAGCAGGAAAATTAGCAATTCTAAGAAGTGCGGTCCAAATATTCTTGGTGAAGGAGCAATAAAAAAATAGGTGGGTACATATTGGTTTCATATTTAGCATTGCAAAGAACACAGGAAGCAGCCTGAAGGATCCTAAAATTTTAAAGTTTATCCTTGGTTAAAATCGCATTAGCCATACTCTTCCATAGGAGGAGGTTGTTTTTCTAAATACCATCAGCGTTCCAAATACGCTTCAACCAAGGGAAGTGTGGTAGCCTACCTAAAAGCTTCTTGTATATGGTAGAGGTACTATGCTGCTTGGTGGTTGTTGACCACACAACTGCTCCATTGAAAAAAGAAAGGTTCCTACTGATATTGGAGATCATAGATTCCTAATTTCAACTAAGCTGCAATATGGAAGAATAGGAGAGCCATTCTCTATATAATCCCTAAAAAATGCATTGATAGGAATTTCTGTCATGAATTGCATATTATTATCCGCTACATTCCTTTAAAATTAGTCCAGGACTTTCCCAAGGGTCATCCTGGAATCTAATGCAAAGAAGTTGCGAAGGGTTGCATTGAATGAGAGACAAAAAGATACTTTTGAGCTTGAGGATGTCGCGCCAGCTCTTGCTAGCGGTTGGAGGGATTGGCACCTCCCAGAAGTTATTCTCGTTGTATGGTTGTTATGAACCCAAGCTAACTATAAGTTGTTGCCTTGTGATAGTAATATATGAAAGTAGTTTGAGATAGAAGATTGATTCCATTTCTTAAGGTTTAGGATACAAAGACCACCGTTGTCTTTATACGGCTGAATTTTATTGAAGGCAATGAGGGTGATTTTAGTAGAATAAGGTGTTCATGCCACATGAAATTTTTTATGTTCACCCTTGAGAACAGTTTAGAAGGCATAATGAAGTGCCTTGACGACCATGTGCTCATTGTAAATGCAATAGAGGTGATTATAGTTATCCTACCCACTCGCGATAGCTTTGGATTAGGCTAGGTCGAGAGTTTCTTAGTTACCTTTTCATACATGCGTAGGCAACATGTAGTAGTTAGTCTTTTAGTTAGAAGTGGTATGCCAGGTAATTGGCATTCATAGGCATTTGCTGAAGAGATGATATAGGTTTAAGATAGCTTCCTTATCCGCTTCACTAATCCCGACTATTAAATTTTGATATTTACTCAAATTTATGGTCGATCCTGTTGGAGATTTGAAATCAAATATAGTTTGAAGTATACAAGAGATATTAGATGCATGCTACTTCGTGAAGAAAATGATATCATCAATAAAAAGCAAGGTGTAAAATAAAATCACCCTAACAGATTTCCTATGTCCCTTTATAGTGTCCATACAGGAAACTATTCTTACAATTGAGTAAGAGGGAGTCAAAATGTATGTGTAGGTCCAAGCTATAAAGGGAAGTGGCAAGTTCATTCTAGAATTATTGTGATAATTGCTTCCCAGGATACGTTGTTACATTCTTTCTAGTCTTTCTATTGCAGCTTGTTAGGAGCTTGTGGGTGAGAAGAAGGTTGTTTGATATTGATTGGCCAAGAATTGAAGCTACTTGATTAGGATATATTACATCATTCAATATGGACCGAAGTCTGGTTGCAATGATTTTTGATATGCATTTGTATAATGTGTTAGCACAAGCAATATGCCTAAATTGGGAAATAAGATAGGGATTATCAACTTTGGGGACTAATGAGATGATAGTTGCATTCAAGCCAAGAGGGAGCTTATTGGTTGTGAAAAAATATTGAATTTACCTAACAATGTCTTCCTCAGTTATCTCCTATGAGTCTTTGAAGAAGTAAGAATTGAATCCATCTGAACCATCTGAATATTAGATTTAATTGAGAAGAGTGTTGCTTTAACCTCCACAACAGCAATTTGAGCGATCAAATTAGTTGTCTAGAAGCTAGAAACTGTTAGAAAAATTAGAGTGTAGAGAATAGAAAGGTCAGGCTTGTGTGGAACAGTAGAAGTTAGAATGGACTGAAATTATTCCACAAAGGCAGCATTTATGGAATCAGAAGTAGCGGTTAAGTTGCCCCTATTGTCATATATAAAATAAACCATCTTTGATGCTTGTTTTACAGCAAAATTTGTATGAAAATAAGGAGTATTTACAAAATAAGAGATATGAGGGGTCCAAACCTGCAAAATAAGAAATTTATATGTCTCATGCGATATCTAGGTATTAGAAAATTTGAAGGAAGGGGAATTTGTTCTGGTCTATGGCATTGTCGCCCCATCTTACTAGGAGAGTGTTGTGGTTGAAAAGTGTGGGAGGGAGAGATAAGCAATGGATGGAAGGAAAAAGAGACAATGAAGGTGGATTATGAAATGCACAATGTAATTTGCAGTAGGTACAGATACCAGATTTAGACTTATTATTCCATGTGTAGATAAGGCCTGATGTATGCATAGAAATAAGGTTAGCATTACACTACTAGAAAATACTGCAGTTTCCTACGCAAAATTTCCGACGTCTTTCCTTGTAGTGTTAGTTGAGAGGGATCATCTCTTGCAAAGTGAGAGGATGTGACCTTATCTTATGACTTGAATGACTCATATAGTCGATGCCACCTACATATATCCATAGAGTAGATGTTTGAAGATGTGGTAGGCCATTGAGGAGGTTCAGTCTAGGTTAAAGATGGTTGTGAGCATACATGAAACTGAGATTAAAGGAGGTGTTTAAAGGTAGGTGAGTGCAAGAGAAGTGGATAAGTTAATCACAAGGAGTGTTTTTAGTTTAGGAGTAGAGACCATGACTCCAAAGCACAAAGATTCTACCATATGGAGAGTGATCAAGGTTGTTCTCAATACTCCATGAATTCATAATGACTTGACCTGTCTTAATGGTTAGAGCTTCATTAAGCTTGGTTTCGCATACTCCCATGATTTGCACTTTATTTTCATGTATGAAATCATAATTTCAAGTAGCTTTGTGGTTAGATGAGCCTCTCTAATATTCCATATTTCTATGTTGTGTAACATTATTTAATCAGTGAATTTGATAGAGGTAGAGCATAGAGCCTGGTATGCCTATGATAAGATGAAATTGGCAAGGATTTCGAGGAGCTATGGGGTTGAACTTAGGGTGTAGAGAATTCCATATCCACATCAAATTCATCAGCAGTAGAGAGTATTTGCTTCTTCTTTCATCAAAGCTTATTACTTGTTTAGGAGGGATATCGCTTTGTTAGTGGATTGAGGTAGATGCAGACTTCTGTTTTGATGGTAGAGGAGATAGTTCCAAGTGTGGAGGTGGCAAGACATGAATATATGGAGATGGTGTAATGTCGGATAGAGAGGTAGGTTTAAGTAGGGAGGAGCAAGCTTGAGTGGAGGTTGAAGAAATGGTTGAGTGAGAAGTGGTAATGCAAGTAGACGGTGAATCAGCACAGTGCATGTCAAGGAAGGATAAGGAGTTTTTTGTGAGGTAAAGAGAAAGTTGTGGAAGTGGAGGGACATCATTGGTTACCATGTCAGAAGCAGTAGTTTGGCTATTAGGAGAGAGGGGGAGTGAAAAAGGATGGAGGTAGATGATGTAAGTGGATGTGTAGATTGCATGGCATGATGCAAAGTGCGGTTGCAGTTAAGTGTTGTGTGAGCAGATAGTAAGTGTGCAGCAGATATAGTGGTTGAGTGGTCTGTTGCATGGTTAGTTGCACAGAGAATGGAAAATGTTTAGGAATTGAAGTGCACAAGCATGCTGAAGCAGTTGTTTGGGTAATTGGAATAGTTGCATAGGAGATAAAGTTTGTATGATTGTTGGAAGTAATTGTGTAGGGGTGGAAGTTGATTTGGTATAGATGTGCGAAGGCCAGCTGTAGAATGGTCTGGGATATTGAAATATTTGTTGAATATGCATGGGAATTAAAGCTTGTATGGTTATTGGTAGGGGTAGATATGCCGGATGTAGTAGATGCTTGGGAAGTTGTAATACTTAAATTTGGAGAATTTGCATGGGAAATTAGGTTTTCATGGGGAAAATAAATATTAGTGATACAATTGTTAGAGGAAAGCAATGTTGAGAAGGTGGGGTGTTATCATCATGGGATGCCGAATTGATGGAAGGTGGGATAGGGTCCAACCATAATGGCATAATTTGGATAGGAGGTCGAGACATTTGATTGTTAGGAAGTGATGTGTCCTCGGTGCAAGCAATATGTAATTAAATATATATACTATATATATGTGTGTATGTGTGTGTTATATTATCTTGAATTGTTTATGCTAATATGAGTATACATGTAAGTATAAAAGAATTTTCAAAATTAATAAAATTTAATTAAAATTGTTTGATTAAATAAATTAATTAAAAGTTAGTTAATAAATTAAAACACATATACAAGAAATATGTGTATTACTATAAAGGTTATAGTATATAAATTCAATATAATATGTTATAATCGAATAATATAATAATTAATTATTAATTAATCAAATAAGTTTTAATTAATATAATGTTATACATTAAATATTATATACGATAATAAAGTATAAAGGTTATATAATAATAAGACTTATATAATATAAATGTATGAACTAAAGTGGAACACTGAAGAAACTCTAAATAGACTTAAGGAATAAATATAGACGTAAAAGTATGTATATCATGATTTTTGATGTGTCCGACACTTGAATCACGAGGTATTTCATAAGAAATACATTATTTCTTCAGTCGGTATCACTCAATTAAATATATTGAAGATTATGAATCTTTAATATAAGTTTTGTCATCTACCATTTATATATTAATAAATTACTTGCATACTCTCTGTTGTTAAGCAAACTCAAGTTAGAGATGTTATGTGTAGCATTATTAATATATTGACTAGACGAGGTAAGATAACTATATGTATTTGCTGAGAAAAATCAAAGTACATATACTATACTTAGGCCATCGTGAAAAGATTGGTATGAGTGAATAAATTCTTTCAACTTGTTGAGCAAACTCAAGGTCAAAATGACATTAGGACAAGAAACCATGAGTTGGAAGTTGTATATGATATAACTGATAAGAAGCTATCCATCATTTGTAGGGCTATGACTTGTTGAGCAAACTCAAGGTCAGAATTTCAAGACAGATAAGTCCTAACACCCGCTAGTAAATGTTTGAACTGGCCAAGCCCATAGTGGAGTAGTTGGGTAAATTTCAATTTTTTTACTTGATGGATCTTTCATGGGCCTAGGTAGTCTAATTCAATTAGAAATTTTCTAAATTCTATGTTAAAAATAAATAAATATTTAATTTGAATTTATAAAAAAAAAAATATTTTATACATAATTCTGTACTATTATATATATATATATATATATATAAATGTATGTGTGTGTTATATACACATATGTTTGTACGTACATGTGAGACAGAATAAGTTGTATATGGTCTAATACGTCCATGTATAAATGATAGTAATTATATCACAATAGACATGTTAGCCCCTCTTGCATTCGATTCGCTGTCGAAATGTGTATATATTTGTATCATAATATATATAAGTAAATATATAATATAAATATAAATACATATACATACATATATATTTAATGTTAGTTATAAACAATTTTATATAAAACATTTATAAAATTTATATTTATATATATGTATGTAAATATGTCTGTGTATATATATATAATAAAAATTAAATTAATAAATTAATTAAATATTAATTTATAAAATAAAGTTTAACATATATACGCGTATAATATATAATATGTAGGCTGAAATAATTTATTAAAATAATGTTTTATTTTTTTTTAAATTAATTTATACAATAATATAAATATAAATATATATATATATACATTTATATAAATAATAAATTAAATAATTTTTTTAATTATGCTACGAACTAATGTTCTTGGCCATATATAATTTTTTTTATTTCTTTTCGATTTTGAATTTTAATATATTTTAATATTAAAATCGTGTAAAATTAAATATAAAAATATTATTTTCTAGTTTTTTCTATGTGACATATGTTATGTAATATTTTGATGCAAAATTTATTATTTATAAGATATACACACACATACAAGTATTTTATATTACATAATAAATTTTGTGTTAAATAAATAAATAATTACATACACTTAAATATATAATTTTTAAAAAAAAATTCCTTTGAAATACATATTATACGTGAATAATTTTTTAAATTTGAAACATATGATATATAACATTAATCTATTAAATATGAATTTTGATTGATTAGTTCATGTAATGATATTATATATATAGTCTGCAGGTTATGAGCATCTAGTAGTACAATTTTTTTTTATTATATATCAAAATAATACATAACCAACCAATTTGACAGTATTTATATATATTGAATAGTGCTCCACTTCGAGTATATCCGCTCGAACCAACTACAGTCGTTAGATGGATGTCGTGCCACGATTTAACTATAGTCAAAGCAGGGCTTCCACATTGAAGATCAATAGTATTCTTAAGTCAAGAGAACAATGTAATTTGTCCGATCAATATTTATTGTTTTGACCTTAATTATATTAACCAATAGAAAAACTATCGAGTGAGTCATTCCATAGTTATCTAATAACTATCCGTATGTAACCCCTTGGTACCCTCCCATTCTAAGATAGCAGCATTGATCATTGTACTTCCTTTTTTCTTCTATATGCTATCATGTTGTATATATTATTTTTAATGACATATACTTTTAGCGACGGGATATTTAAATAATTGATTTAAATATTGCATCGATAATTTATCGAAGGTCCAAAAATATGATTTTTCACGTGCAGTCGAATTAGGACTTGAGACCACTTTCGTTGAGTTTGGATCGATGTTGCAAATTAAATAAGTATAAATATCGCTTTATTTGGAATCGGGCGATCCGATGGCCAAAACGATCTCGAAATGTGTTGTCATCCTAGGGCACTATCTCGGATTTTGACAAAACTACTATCATCGGGACCGAAAAATTGAGGTGATGTGCATCGACATGTTTCGTTGTGATCGGAAGCACTCTATGTTCATATGAGCTCGTAAATGTGGTGATTTATTTGATAATCAAAATAAATTATATATAATATTGAAATAAATAAACATTATATATTCCTCCTCTTTCTCACTTTTTCACTGTTTCATTTCCTACAAATGAAAAACAGTCGCTCCCTTCCTTTGGCCCTTCCCATAATTCAATCAGAGGCTACGGTGCACGAAAACTGACGAGGTTGGATCCTTCGGACTTGGGGTGGGAAGAGCTTTGCATCCATATGAGTTTTGTAAGGTGCGGCACATCTTGGATGAGGTTAACCTTTTGAGCCGCGACTAGGGTTAGTATTAGGCGGCACTAAGTGGCGAGTTAGGCTTATTGGAGAGTATGGTTGTGTTGCCCTCGACGATGAGCACCTCCCCATGCTTATGGAGTCCGATCGTATTTAAGGGTTGCTAGGCCGATGGTTTGGGGTGATGTCATGATTTACATGGAGGAGCCAAGGTTGTAACGACCCAGGAATTTTATTTATTAAAATTTGAATATTTAATTAATTTTAAATGTTAATAAGTGAAATTTTTAAGTCGAATAAATTTTAATTTGAATTATTGGATTTAATTGGATAATTAAATCGATAATTCAATATGTTAAATTATGGAAAATATTGAAAATTGAGTTAAATATGATTGAAAATGATTTGTAAAATTTTATTTTATCATGTTGAAGTTAGAATGATATTTTAGAACTTTTAAAATCGAATTAAAAGTTAATTTGTGAAAATTGAATATTTTAATATTTAATAATCGACTGTAAAATAGCCAATTTTTGAACAGTCTCAGAATTGAACGAAACCAGTTCCATTGGATCCAAAATAGTTAGTTATTACTGGATTTCAATTTTCGTATCAATCGGAGTTATCGTTTGATCGTGGCAGCTCGAAACGCATCGAATTATTTTTAATATTAATTTGGCGAGTTAAAATAGCCATTTTTCAAAAAGTCTCGGATTTCGACGAAACTAGTTTCATCGGATCCGTAATGTGATATTATTGCAAGGTTTCAAATTTCGTGTCAATTGGATTTACCGTTTGTCCGGTACAAATTAAAACGCCTAGAAATCGATTTAAATCGGTTTAATTTAAATTGAGCGTTTGTTGCCATAACTCGCACAGATGTTCGAATTAGCTTTCAAAACCTGTTCCATTGTGTCCGGAACGTGGGATAAACCCTAGGAACGTCAGTTTCGGCGCGTAAACCGGAGTTCGGAATTTCCGGATGAATAGTGTTCGTTCAAAACTCTATAAATAGACCAACACTCTCTCTCTAAATTAAAAAAAATAAAATAAAACCCTAATATGCGCAGCCGACACCCCATCAACCAACGGCCAGAAAGTGACGAATTTCATCTCCTCCGATCTCCCAATCCATCAACATTTAGACTAAGGCTTCAACTGCAAACTTGTCGAGCTTCACGAGCTCTACGTGGTCAACGGTCACGATCGAGATTGGGATTATATTTTGGGAGATAGGGGGCCGCGTTTGTCATGGAGTCGGCACGCAATTCGAGCTTGAAATGGTGACCAAGCTGGGGGATTTTGGGGCCGAGCATAGCTCTCGCATGGGCGCACGACATGGTGGTGTCTGATAATGGTGGAGTAGCTCGTGGTGGTCGCGTAGGTTTGCCCTAGGGCCGGCGTTGATGGGTTCGAACGCATCTTCATACCTGGGCATTTACGTGAGAGGGAGAGGAGAAGCAAATGTACGGTGTAGATGAGGAGGTGTTGGATCCTATGGCCTGTAATTGTGGAAGGTTAAAAATTATAATTATAATGTTGTAAATATTATAAATAAATTCGAGTAATCTTTAAAACTGCATATCTTTTTGCTGCGAGGTCGAAAACGCGCGAAACCTGTCGCGTTGGAATCATATCGACGAGCACTACGCGATGAAATTAGATTGGAGTAGTTTGGAGTTAGTGAGAATTTCGGGTAAAATTAAACGTCCGTTTAATTTTATTCGAAATAAATCGCTAAAAACGAAATTAAAACCAAGGTGAGAACTTCTCACTCAATCGAATAGGTTTCGATTTTATTTTAAATAGTTAGATTTAAAATTGTTGAATGCATGTTTGAATGATGATTGATATCTATTGATTGTTAAAATAGACATTATACGCCGTTAGTAAGCGGATGTTATTTATTAAAAACATATACCGCGAATATTTCATAAACAGTGAAATTGGTATTATATATAATATCAATATATATATATTGGCATATGTATATATTGCAGTTGTTGATTCCCCGCATTTTTTAGCGGATGAGACCCTATTGCGCCGTTATTAAGCGGATAATATTTAATAAAAACATATACCGCGATAATTTCGTACTGGAGCGAAATTGGTATTGTGCTAATGTTTGTGGATGCAGGAAACAGGTTGGAGGGATCCAACTGGATTCCTCAACAGTTTTTATTTGATTTCAGATATTTTGATATTTGATGGATTATCATATACGATATATGATGTCGTTGTAGTCGTGATTGACTATTTGGTGTGTAGCATCATTGGACCCAGATTTTGGGATTTTAAAATGATTTTTAAAGTGATTTTTGAAAATATACTTTATTTTTGGAATTGATCCATTATAAATAAATAACGATATAATTTTTAATGTTATAAAAATTATGATTTTTGAGAAATATAGTTAAAAGCTGATTTTTGAAATTATGGGGTTAATAATTTTATAAAATGGTTTAAATTGGGAAATTTGAATTTATTGTGAAAAGTTTAAATATAGGATTTATAAAATTTAATTATTTTATAAATCAAGAGAATGGTGATATTATAAAGGAGTTTAAAGACGTTTTAAAGAATAAAATAAATTGATTTATATTAAGAGATTTATAAATGGATATTTATAAATTGAAATATTGACATTATAAAACGAGTTTTTATAAGTGTTTGAATGAAGTGAAAATGAATTTCATAAATGAATGAAATTTATAGAATTATAAATGGTGAAGTTATAAATGAAATTTATAAATAGTAAGATTTATAAATTTTTGAAGTTATTTGAAGAATGGATTTAGTTAAATAAATGAATCTTATAAGTTATAAGATTTATGATTTGGAAAGTCTTTAAAAGAACGATTTTGTAAAATAATCGTTTTATAAGCATTTAACTTATAATATTGATTTTAATATATAATTGAGTTATAAATTGAATAGGTTAATAAAGAATTTATAAAAGGAAGTTGTTATAAATGAATAGATGGAATTTATAAACGTAGTTTTATAAATTCGCAAACGACTTATTTTGATAAGAAAATTGTTGAAACCTATTAATGGAGTTATATTCACGTTTTTGACTGTGAATAATCCTTTAAATTAAAAAGAATAGAATTGATGAAATTTGTTAACAAAGTTTATTCACGTTTTTGAATAGTGAATAACATGTTAAAGAAATTGTTTTGAATATGATGTTTTAAATAGAATTAAAACGATCTAACGATGTTTTTAAATATGTTGAGATTCGAAACCATAGATTTCAACATTTATTGTTGAAATAGATGTTTTCGAGAAATAAAATGAAATGGTGGACTATAACACTGTTGTTATAGTAAATGATTTCCGAAAGGAAATGTTTTGAATAGTATTGGGATTTATACATCTATTTAATTTCGAATCCCTATACTAGTGATTTTGGGTTGTCGTAATGATGTTTTATGCAACATTCGTTTTGGCCCAAATAAATATGTTTAAGAGAATGATTTCCTTAAATAATGAAATATATACTTAATTCGATTTAAGTATATTGAATATTTTCCAAGGTTGAAAATAAATAAAATTTGTGAATTACTTATAAATAAATAAGTATGGAAACGTTTTCCAATATGAAGTGAATATTTAGAATTTATCTTTTTGAAGATAAATTGAAAATGGATAATTGAATTTGTATATGCATGAATATTTTGGAATATAAATTCACTATGGAGTTTATAAATGAAAAGTGGAATTTGTTAAAAATAAATATTGATTTATTTTTGAAGTGTTGAAAATTATATATCTTGTAAAGATATTTTGAAAAGTAAATAATTTGGAAAATTATTTGGAATCTGGTGATGTGTGCATATCCATTGATAGTTCAATAATCGACTATCAATATTTCCCTTTGAATGGGTATTTGATGTGAATTGTTTGAATTTGAATGCCACACTTATTTTTGAATAAGCGCTCACTATTCGGGTTAACCGGGAAAGGACCATGGGGTCGTATAACCCATTCCGAATACGTGATACGTCGTTATGAATTGCATTTTGAAGATCGGTGTTGAAGACCGGATATTTGCGAGAGCGATAGGATGACCTGTCAATTGACTCTGCACCGAGTAGCTACGGTATAGAGTTCTCCATATGTGATGGGGAATCCGATCAGGATTGTGGATATCCGGATTGCAAGGACTTCTTTGTAAGTGCCTTCGGTTTTGTTCGATCCCGGAACAGACTTGTATGGATTGTATGTCTGACATTACAAGTTGAGATATAAAGCCGATTTCTTTCAAATATATTTCTGTTGGTGGCGGAGAATTTATTCTTTTAGTTTAACACCCTTCTCTGAGACGTACGACCTCAGAGGTTATGTAGTTGAAGGTTATCAGCGATATATTCCCAAATTGGTACTGTGACATGCTGAGTGTTGCTGAAATGATCATTGTGTTGATTATTTGTGATAGGATCATTTGTTTGATCGTCTATCTTGGTGATCATTTCTATGATCATTTGTTGACCCAAAGCATGGCTTTTGTATAAAGTATGTTTTTGTGGACGAGACTTCGTCGAGCCTCACATCCCGGAATGGTCAAAACAGGAAAGATGCGGCAAGGTTATGAGGGGTAGCTCCCTTTAGGGTATGTGCATTTCCTTCTGGAAAAGGGTGGTATCATGGTATGGAGCCCAGATACTTACTCATGTTGAAACACTTTATTATTATGATTGTGTGAATTGATTACGAGATCTCGGTTAAAGGCCCCAAAGGACCGGGGGATGACATACTCGTGTAGTAGTTACCTAGTGATAAAGGTAACCCGGCCTTGTGTTGGCAGAGAGCTGGTTAAGTTCTCGGGACGTCCTTCCAGAGGCGTTTCCATGTGGCAATGGGAAGTTCCTTGGCCTGACCATTTGTTGGAAATCCAAAGAAACAATACGTGACTTGTACGGTTTTAGTTGTATAACCTGCCATGGAATGTGGCGGTAACCTGTTATTGAACATGGTTAGCTATAGTAGGCATACGATAATGGTCGTATGCTGGCTAAGATTTATATCTTTATTTTTGAAATAATTTTCCTACACTATGCACTAGTATAATATCAAATGTTATTTTAAATGCGTATCAAGCATCTTTGACTATCATAAGGAGAAATCTCCTCCGATTCTGCGTTTGCATTGTGTGTGTGTGCGGGAGGCCTTATGGTAGTCTCATTTTTAAAAAGCATTGCGAATTGAGTTTAAAAATATTCCTCTATTTTGATTTTAAAGATAAATAAACTGTTTTGAGTTCTCACACCAGTCACATGACTGACTCGGAGTTTATTGTTTTCCTTTCTAAACTCTGGGTGCCCACCAATTTCCACACGGGCAGTTAAGAGTTAAGGTTTATCAGGATATTCTGGATATTCAGGAGTAGCTGGAGGCAAGCTGGATGGCATGGCGTATTACTAGTATATAGTATTTCTTTTCCGCTGTTTAATGTTGTATGTTGTTGTACACTCTGATGATATGATGTAATGACATGTAATGTAATGTAATAACTGATAAAGTTCTTTGTTTAAAGATTATTCATTTATTATTATATGTTGTTCCGCTGCGAATTGTGAGATTCTGTTGTTGTTCAGTTGTTTTTCTTTCTGTTCCGTTCTATTTTCAAATTCTCTATTTTCTATATTTTTCTATTTTCTTTTCCCTCTATTTCCTATCTATTTTCTATCTTCTTACCTCTTCTTCTGTCTTTTTCTTTTCCTAAATTCTTTTTAAAACCCTAACTATTCGGTTTTTCGGCAACGAAAAAATCGTATACGTTACATTTGGTATCAGAGCATATGGTTAAGCAACAACCATGGTTATGTTGGGTATTACTCATTAGAGATAGAGTCAGTAGTACTCTAGAATGAGTTTGAGTGTAATAATAGATACGAGAGCGTATTTGTTAGTGAATATGAAATTGTTTTATATTGTGATGATTGGTTTGTTGAGTGGTATATGAACCTTCGTCGGCGCAGCTTCGAAACTGAATCGAAGGGGTTTCTAAACACTTGAATAGAACAACTCGACACAATATTGTTTTAAATTGGGTAAATGAAATAATTTTACCTTGATTATATTTTATATATAAAGGAATAATTTTTCAGAATTATTAAAGTGTATATAAGTTGATTGTTTGGTTGTTTGAATAATCTAAATAAAAGAATAATTGTATAAGCAAAAGAATTATAAGAATTGAATTATAATTAAAGTGATTTACAATTGTGAAATAAACATATATATATAAGAAGTAAAATTATATGAATATGAGTTGTAAATAAAAGTGATAAAGGTGAACTTGAATTATATAAATGAAATTCAACTTTAGAAATTGATATTGTTGAATGGAATGATTGGATTGAATGATTAATCAATTAAATGTGAATAATTGATATGGAATAATGAATATAAGTGTTAATTCATTAAAATTCTAATGTTATTGATGTTAAACCAAATTGAATGAATATAAGCAAAGGAATTTGGTTGTAATTGATATACATTGGTTGTTATTGATGTTAGTTGATTGTATATAATTCATTAAGTGTTAATGAAATTGAAAGCTAAAGTAATTGAAATCCAATTGAAAGTTAAGTGAATCTTAAGTAGAATTGAATTTGATTTGGAAATGAACTAGCTTGAATATGAATTAGTGAATTTAAACTAATTGAAAATGAATGTTAGTAAGAACATCCACTATTAATGAATCAAATATGATTTAAATTGAAAACCATTTCATTGAATATTAATGAGAATATGAATGAATATTTATTGGTTATGGATGTTAGTTGGTTGATGGTTGAATATATATTGCATTTGTTGTTTAGTTGCATTTGCTATGTGACATATATAGTTGTTATGGAGATATATGTTGTATATTGAGATTATTTTCATATATGCATGTTCTCATGTTGTTTGTTAAGTGTTTAGTAGGTGCGGATCGCGTTTGCTTCGCATTTGGAGCTCGCTTTCGCGCTATATTAGCCGTATATGATTGCTAATAAAATATAAGGTACATATCTCGGATTAAATATCGTACTTTTACACTTTTTTCCCCTACGGGATGCCTCATTACTTGATGAGATGTATATTTGTGATATATATACTGTCATTTTTTTTTGGGATCGAACCGCGCAAAGGAGACTATGGCGAATTTTTCCGGAAATTTAAGGCGTTAGAAAAAATTTGAGAAAATTGGAAAAAAAATTTGAAAACTTTAATTGATTTTGGAATTGAAAGTCAAACAATAGTAGTTGTTTTTGAAAAGATAACTAAGTATGATTTGGAAACTTAGTAAAGGATTTGTAAGAAGTTTAACTATGGATTTTGGGAAAATTAATAGATTCTGTAACCTTTCTTACTTGATAATTTCGAGGACGAAATTCTTTTAAGGGGGGAAGATTGTAACGACCCAGGAATTTTATTTATTAAAATTTGAATATTTAATTAATTTTAAATGTTAATAAGTGAAATTTTTAAGTCGAATAAATTTTAATTTGAATTATTGGATTTAATTGGATAATTAAATCGATAATTCAATATGTTAAATTATGGAAAATATTGAAAATTGAGTTAAATATGATTGAAAATGATTTGTAAAATTTTATTTTATCATGTTGAAGTTAAAATGATATTTTAGAACTTTTAAAATCGAATTAAAAGTTAATTTGTGAAAATTGAATATTTTAATATTTAATAATCGACTGTAAAATAGCCAATTTTTGAACAGTCTCAGAATTGAACGAAACCAGTTCCATTGGATCCAAAATAGTTAGTTATTACTGGATTTCAATTTTCGTATCAATCGGAGTTATCGTTTGATCGTGGCAGCTCGAAACGCATCGAATT
This sequence comes from Allium cepa, assembly GCA_030765085.1. NCBI lineage: Eukaryota > Viridiplantae > Streptophyta > Magnoliopsida > Asparagales > Amaryllidaceae > Allium > Allium cepa. The sequence continues at coordinate 78,258,337 of CM060939.1, read as the reverse complement.
ATTTTTAATATTAATTTGGCGAGTTAAAATAGCCATTTTTCAAAAAGTCTCGGATTTCGACGAAACCAGTTTCATCGGATCCATAATGTGATATTATTGTAAGGTTTCAAATTTCGTGTCAATTGGATTTACCGTTTGTCCGGTACAAATTAAAACGCCTAGAAATCGATTTAAATCGGTTTAATTTAAATTGAGCGTTTGTTGCCATAACTCGCACAGATGTTCGAATTAGCTTTCGAAACCTATTCCATTGTGTCCGGAACGTGGGATAAACCCTAGGAACGTCAGTTTCGGCGCGTAAATCGGAGTTTGGAATTTCCGGATGAATAGTGTTCGTTCAAAACTCTATAAATAGACCAACACTCTCTCTCTAAATTAAAAAAAATAAAATAAAACCCTAATATGCGCAGCCGACACCCCATCAACCAACGGCCAGAAAGTGACGAATTTCATCTCCTCCGATCTCCCAGTCCATCAACATTTAGACTAAGGCTTCAACTGCAAACTTGTCGAGCTTCACGAGCTCTACGTGGTCAACGGTCACGATCGAGATTGGGATTATATTTTGGGAGATAGGGGGCCGCGTTTGTCATGGAGTCGGCACGCAATTCGAGCTCAAAATGGTGACCGAGCTGGGGGATTTTGGGGCCGAGCATAGCTCTCGCATGGGCACACGACATGGTGGTGTCTGATCATGGTGGAGTAGCTCGTGGTGGTCGCGTAGGTTTGCCCTAGGGCCGGCGTTGATGGGTTCGAACGCATCTTCATACCTGGGCATTTACGTGAGAGGGAGAGGAGAAGCAAATGTACGGTGTAGATGAGGAGGTGTTGGATCCTATGGCCTGTAGTTGTGGAAGGTTAAAAATTATAATTATAATGTTGTAAATATTATAAATAAATTCGAGTAATCTTTAAAACTGCATATCTTTTTGCTGCGAGGTCGAAAACGCGCGAAACCAGTCGCGTTGGAGTAATATCGACGAACACTACGCGATGAAATTGGATTGGAGTCGTTTGGAGTTAGTGAGAATTTCGGGTAAAATTAAACGTCCGTTTAATTTTATTCGAAATAAATCGCTAAAAACGAAATTAAAACCAAGGTGAGAACTTCTCACTCAATCGAATAGGTTTCGATTTTATTTTAAATAGTTAGATTTAAAATTGTTGAATGCATGTTTGAATGATGATCGATATCTATTGATTGTTAAAATAGACATTATACGCCGTTAGTAAGCGGATGTTATTTATTAAAAACATATACTGCGAATATTTCATAAACAGTGAAATTGGTATTATATATAATATCAATATATATATATATATTGGCATATGTATATATTGCAGTTGTTGATTCCCCGCATTTTTTAGCGGATGAGACCTTATTGCGTCGTTATTAAGCGGATAATATTTAATAAAAACATATACCGCGATAATTTCGTACTGGAGCGAAATTGGTATTGTGCTAATGTTTATGGATGCAGGAAACAGGTTGGAGGGATCCAACTGGATTCCTCAACAGTTTTTATTTGATTTCAGATATTTTGATATTTGATGGATTATCATATACGATATATGATGTCGTTGTAGTCGTGATTGACTATTTGGTGTGTAGCATCATTGGACCCAGATTTTGGGATTTTAAAATGATTTTTAAAGTGATTTTTGAAAATATACTTTATTTTTGGAATTGATCCATTATAAATAAATAAGATATAATTTTTAATGTTATAAAAATTATGATTTTTGAGAAATATAGTTAAAAGCTGATTTTTGAAATTATGGGGTTAATAATTTTATAAAATGGTTTAAATTGGGAAATTTGAATTTATTGTGAAAAGTTTAAATATAGGATTTATAAAATTTAATTATTTTATAAATCAAGAGAATGGTGATATTATAAAGGAGTTTAAAGACGTTTTAAAGAATAAAATAAATTGATTTATATTAAGAGATTTATAAATGGATATTTATAAATTGAAATATTGACATTATAAAACGAGTTTTTATAAGTGTTTGAATGAAGTGAAAATGAATTTCATAAATGAATGAAATTTATAGAATTATAAATGGTGAAGTTATAAATGAAATTTATAAATAGTAAGATTTATAAATTTGTGAAGTTATTTGAAGAATGGATTTAGTTAAATAAATGAATCTTATAAGTTATAAGATTTATGATTTGGAAAGTCTTTAAAAGAACGATTTTGTAAAATAATCGTTTTATAAGCATTTAACTTATAATATTGATTTTAATATATAATTGAGTTATAAATTGAATAGGTTAATAAAGAATTTATAAAAGGAAGTTGTTATAAATAAATAGAAATGGAATTTATAAACGTAGTTTTATAAATTCGCAAACGACTTATTTTGATAAGAAAATTGTTGAAACCTATTAATGGAGTTATATTCACGTTTTTGACTGTGAATAATCCTTCAAATTAAAAAGAATAGAATTGATGAAATTTGTTAACAAAGTTTATTCACGTTTTTGAATAGTGAATAACATGTTAAAGAAATTGTTTTGAATATGATGTTTTAAATAGAATTAAAACGATCTAACGATGTTTTTAAATATGTTGAGATTCGAAACCATAGATTTCAACATTTATTGTTGAAATAGATGTTTTCGAGAAATAAAAGGAAATGGTGGACTATAACACTTTGTTATAGTAAATGATTTCCGAAAGGAAATGTTTTGAATAGTATTGGGATTTATACATCTATTTAATTTCGAATCCCTATACTAGTGATTTTGGGTTGTCGTAATGATGTTTTACGCAACATTCGTTTTGGCCCAAATAAATATGTTTAAGAGAATGATTTCCTTAAATAATGAAATATATACTTAATTCGATTTAAGTATATTGAATATTTTCCAAGGTTGAAAATAAATAAAATCTGTGAATTACTTATAAATAAATAAGTATGGAAACGTTTTCCAATATGAAGTGAATATTTAGAATTTATCTTTTTGAAGATAAATTGAAAATGGATAATTGAAATCGTATATGCATGAATATTTTGGAATATAAATTCACTATGGAGTTTATAAATGAAAAGTGGAATTTGTTAAAAATAAATATTGATTTATTTTTGAAGTGTTGAAAATTATATATCTTGTAAAGATATTTTGGAAAGTAAATAATTTGGAAAATTATTTGGAATCTGGTGATGTGTGCATATCCATTGATAGTTCAATAATCGACTATCAATATTTCCCTTTGAATGGGTATTTGATGTGAATTGTTTGAATTTGAATGCCACACTTATTTTTGAATAAGCGCTCACTATTCGGGTTAACCGGGAAAGGACCATGGGGTCGTATAACCCATTCCGAATACGTAATACGTCGTTATGAATTGCATATTGAAGATCGGTGTTGAAGACCGGATATTTGCGAGAGCGATAGGATGACCTGTCGATTGACTCTGCACCGAGTAGCTACGGTATAGAGTTCTCCATATGTGATGGGGAATCCGATCAGGATTGTGGATATCCGGATTGCAAGGACTTCTTTGTAAGTGCCTTCGGTTTTGTTCGATCCCGGAACAGACTTGTATGGATTGTATGTCTGACATTACAAGTTGAGATATAAAGCCGATTTCTTTCAAATATATTTCTGTTGGTGGCGGAGAATTTATTCTTTTAGCTTAACACCCTTCTCTGAGACGTACGAACTCAGAGGTTATGTAGTTGAAGGTTATCAGTGATATATTCCCAAATTGGTAATGTGACATGCTGAGTGTTGCTGAAATGATCATTGTGTTGATTATTTGTGATAGGATCATTTGTTTGATCGTCTATCTTGGTGATCATTTCTATGATCATTTGTTGACCCAAAGCATGGCTTTTGTATAAAGTATGTTTTTGTGGACGAGACTTCGTCGAGCCTCACATCCCGGAATGGTCAAAACATGAAAGATGCGGCAAGGTTATGAGGGGTAGCTCCCTTTAGGGTATGTGCATTTCCTTCTGGAAAAGGGTGGTATCATGGTATGGAGCCCAGATACTTACTCATGTTGAAACACTTTATTATTATGATTGTGTGAATTGATTACGAGATCTCGGTTAAAGGTCCCAAAGGACCGGGGGATGACATACTCGTGTAGTAGTTACCTAGTGATAAAGGTAACCCGGCCTTGTGTTGGCAGAGAGCTGGTTAAGTTCTCGGGACGTCCTTCCAGAGGCGTTTCCATGTGGCAATGGGAAGTTCCTTGGCCTGACCATTTGTTGGAAATCCAAAGAAACAATACGTGACTTGTACGGTTTTAGTTGTATAACCTGCCATGGAATGTGGCGGTAACCTGCTATTGAACATGGTTAGCTATAGTAGGCATACGATAATGGTCGTATGTTGGCTAAGATTTATATCTTTATTTTTGAAATAATTTTCCTACACTATGCACTAGTATAATATCAAATGTTATTTTAAATGCGTATCAAGCATCTTTGACTATCATAAGGAGAAAACTCCTCCGATTCTGCGTTTGCATTGTGTGTGTGTGCGGGAGGCCTTATGGTAGTCTCATTTTTAAAAAGCATTGCGAATTGAGTTAAAAATATTCCTCTATTTTGATTTTAAAGATAAATAAACTGTTTTGAGTTCTCACACCAGTCACATGACTGACTCGGAGTTTATTGTTTTCCTTCCTAAACTCTGGGTGCCCACCAATTTCCACACGGGCAGTTAAGAGTTAAGGTTTATCAGGATATTCTGGATATTCAGGAGTAGCTGGAGGCAAGCTGGATGGCATGGCGTATTACTAGTATATAGTATTTCTTTTCCGCTGTTTGATGTTGTATGTTGTTGTACACTCTGATGATATGATGTAATGAAATGTAATGTAATGTAATAACTGATAAAGTTCTTTGTTTAAAGATTATTCATTTATTATTATATGTTGTTCCGCTGCGAATTGTGAGATTCTGTTGTTGTTCGGTTGTTTTTCTTTCTGTTCCGTTCTATTTTCAAATTCTCTATTTTCTATATTTTTCTATTTTCTTTTCCCTCTATTTCCTATCTATTTTCTATCTTCTTACCTCTTCTTCTGTCTTTTTCTTTTCCTAAATTCTTTTTAAAACCCTAACTATTCGGTTTTTCGGCAACGAAAAAATCGTATACGTTACAAAGGTGGTTGAACTTGGTTGCATAGTGAAGTAGGCACGTAGCAGAGTACATTGGCAATGATAGTTTATCGTTTCGTAGCGTGGACGAGAGAAATTGAAGGAAGATGGATTCGGCTTTGGGTTCTTTTGCATGTTTATGCATAGCAAAGGTTATTTGGGAAGTAGGTTTAAGGGTTAATTAAGGTAATTAATTATTAATTAACTTAATTTATAGTTTAAATAATATCATTTCTTATAAAATTCATATCTTTTGCATAAAAGGTCTGTTTTGGACACGATTTTTTACGTTGCACTCATGATGGAGAGCTCTACGACTTAGAATATGATTGGATGGCTTTTGTTGAGGTGAGTGATATTTTCTCTCATCGTAGTATGATTATTAGTGTTATCCTGCCTTTTAGCAAGGCCGTGATACCAAAAGATTAACTAGAAAGCAAGGACAGATCGTCCCGAAGATCGATTATACACTGGTTCACTATAGATATCGATGAATTTTGCCCGAGTCCAGATCAATCTAGAATTGATATGACATGACTCAAAGCCATGAAAGCCAACGTTCCAAATTTCAAGTCAATCCAAGTTCGTATGCTCAAGATATGATCGATAAAAGTCAAGGAATTCGTTACAATCGCATCCATCTATTCGTGTCCATCAAGTCTCGGCGTCATTGTTGTTTTTATCCATCAACAAGTATCTCTTCGTATCCATCAAGCAACCAGAGGAAGTCTTCTTCGCATCGGCCTTGTTCTAATCCAACAGCAGTAGTACAGTAGCCCATTTCGTATCGGTCCAATCTCAAGTATGCTTCACATCGGTCGTAGAGCATCATTTTGTGTCGATCGCCCAAGGCCACTTCGTATTGATACAAAGTCTCTTACTTCGTATCGATCATCAACGGCGATTTCATATCGATCATCAGCGGCGATTTCATATCGATCGTCGTACCCCATAGTTCATGCCAATTGATCGATACGAAAGTACACAAATACAGGTTATCGATACGAATCCACATCTCCAGCCGATACGAAGTAGAGTGCATAAAATTGATATAAAGTGAAATGCAAGCGATCGATACGAGCAGAGCTATGACGATCGATACGAACAAGACAGTTGCGATCGATACGAACAAAGCTCGACTGGGTCGATACGAACAAGGCGTATACATAGGGAAGACTCGATCGTTCGGCATAAAAAGTGGATCGATCCGAGGAGTTAGCGCCACGTCAACCTGCAAGCACGTGCCCAAAAAATGATACGTACAGACTGTTGCAAGGGGGATCGATACAAACCAAACGGCCATCGAAAACTACAAACTTGCATCGATCATATCTCACAATGTACAAGTCATAATGCTACGAAATTTTCAGAGGAGCTTATGTGCAACCTAAAGAATGTCCACGATCGATCTCGACTCGATTGGACAAGATCTTGATCGATACGAAATTCATCGTATCGATCACTGATCGAGTCGAAATCACTTGGGATCGATGCGTGGGCCCACTCACATGCCAGAAGAAGTCTCTCGAGATTTGAGCGAGATATTTGCAGCCTATGCCTATAAATAGCATCGCAAAGGCTTCATAGAGGGGATCTTTTGGCTTTTCTACATCCGGACTCTGCTGGAATCTTCATTGTACTCGAATTCTATTGTTGTAATCTGCTGTGACTCATTATATTCAACAAGCAAACTTCAATAAAGTGATCAACTTCAAAGTGAATGTAGGCCGGATTGCCGAACCACTATAAACCCTGTGTTCTTTACTGCTTTCATCTAAATTTTCTAAGTTCTCTTCATTTTTAATTCTTTACATACTTGTTATCTATGATCTATGATTGTGAACTGGTGCTTTCATTGGCAATTGGGTGTTTATGACCAATTTTGGCACAAACAGTTAGCATAGCATAAAAACGGCATTTTGAAATGATTTCTAACTTAAAACGTGAATTTTTATATATTTAAATCTACATCTTATTTTATAAAATAATTTACAACTGTTTGTAAACGGTTTTAAATCGAATATCACACTTTTCTTATTGACGTACTATTTTAAAGATGTTGCTTGACTTTGGCTATTTTTGATATTAATTCCACATTGGTTGCTTTATATGTATTGTATGCATTGTATGTGTGTTATTATAGATGCATGTAGGCTATTAGAGATGTTTGTATGCTTGTTGGTTGCATATACGCATATTTTCTTATTTCGATGTAAACATCGATCATATGCGATATAGTATTAGGAAATATCCTGTAAGATAGAATTTCAGGCACAGAATTTCGAGCATACCTGCCGATCTGAAGACGAGAGATGATGAACTTAGGTATGTGTCTCAGGCTTTAGGATTGACGTCGACTTTTTCATTTGGTTTATACCTAGCCATTTTTAGTTAAGTACACGACGAAAGTGGTTATTATCGACTACTTTGAAGTGGTCGGTATCTACCACTATTGATGATGGCTGATGTAACGACCCACTATTTTGGACCATTCAAATCGACAATAATCCACACATGTCGGACTTGAATAATTCAAAATAACAGATTATAATAAAATTTGGAGTAAATAAAATCATTCACAAAAAAGAGGCACAGAAATATCAAAATACTCGCAGCGGAAATAAAATACCATAGTAGCTCATGAAGTTACTATATACATACTGTCAAAACATATATAAAATCTCATAGTAAAATAGATACAATAGAAGTCAGGATACATAAACAACAATATAGAGACGGATACTGAATAGGAACTAACTGGAAGAAGTAGATTAATAAACAGACAGATAAGCTCCAGCAAAACTCTAGCTCCAGAAGGTGAATCCAAAGCTGTGATTCTTAGGCTAACCCAAGCGTAAAGTAAAACACAAACACTCGAGTCAGGACATACATACTTATACAATGTAAACCAACTCAAGTGAACTGTAATAGCAATGCACAATAACTTAAAGGATGCTTGGGATCACCATCTTGTAAGGATCAGTCAAACCATTAATTAAGTAGTAATAAACACTATCCTAGACATATTCTTATTAAAGTAAACAATGCAAATAACAGTGTTATTATGACTAGGGTAACGTAGAGCTGCAGTAATCGCTCAACTCTAGCCACACTCTTAAAATCAAAGGTGTGCATCAAATAATCACAAGGAAATCACATGACACAAAAAACATCGTACCCGTGGTTATAAATTTCAAAATGATTTATAATTCCGAATTAAAATCATTCATTTAAACCATTAAAAAGTGAAGTCATTATTCCTTCAAATCAAATATTCAATTTCTAGAATTTAGCCTTTTCTGAGTTCATTTATTCAGTTAAACATTTCAAATATTGAAATTTCAGCCACAAATAATCTTTGATTTTAACCCTTTAAAAATTATAAAAATCATATTTTTAAGACTCAAAATGTTCATTAAAATACCTTTAACTTATGATTTTTATAAAGTGAATTCCCTATAAATAAAATCAAATTTTCAATAATTCACTTAATAAATTCAGGTGTACAATTTCCTATCTTCACATTTTAACAAATTTCTTAACACTTAAATTTTTATTACCATTTTCCAAATATAACTTAATTTCCATTTTATTTATACAACTTAAATTCCATTTTTAATTTCTTAACTTAATCTTTAATTTCAAACCAAATTTCACATTTCCAAGTTAAGTTAAATTCCAAAAATTCCATTTAACTATCCATTGATTTAACATTCAAACTAATTACCTAAATTCAAAATACACTGCAAGTTTCTTAACTTTATTTTACAAATAACTTGATATTTTCTTTTTCTTTATATTTATCCAATTCATACATCAATTATATTAATTACCAAGTTCATCCTATAATTCCAGTTTTTACTTAAATTCCCATTATTAAGTTAAATCCCTAGAAAATTACTGCTTAACCATTTTAAATACAATATAACTCAAATTTCATATTATTTTTTTCTTTCATTTACAATACATGAAATTTATAAGAAATCATATTTTGAAATCAACCACGGGTCCGGATAATATTTTACACCTAAATCAAATGATACGAAAATTATCATTTATATCCGAAATCAGTAAAATTTTCGGGTTTTGATTATTTCAAACCCGCAATCCCAAGACAAATACAAATAAATAAAAATCACTCAGGCCTATCATTTCAGCCCATAATGATTTTTCCCTATTCTGAAGTCCGTTCGGGTATGTATCATTTCAACCCATAGTGATTTCTATACTAACAGGGATTTTGCAGTGATGATCAAAATAAATTGAATAGTAACAACATATAGCGGTATCAGACGATATGACCGATAAATAAACAGGATTAAAATTATATAATTTATAACAAAGGTAGGTATAACATGATAATAAAATCTACAGATTCACATGGTGTCAATTTACTAATTATATTAGTACAGAAGTCATGTGTCAATTACTCACCTTTTATGCTGGAGTTAGCAAAACAAACAACACGAATGAATTCCAGAAGGCATGATGACATGATAAAAGATTCAAGTGGAAGAGAACCAAGCTAATGATCTTGTCACAACCCATAAACAAAACCAAATATAAATTCAATACACATTGAATTTGAAACAACTTTGAAATTAAAGCAAATTGAACACAATAGTTTTTGCCATGCTTTCAACATCTACTTGCTTGGCCTAGGGGGTGAATATGGTCGGGTTTGGTGTAGTTTTGGATCAGGTTTGAGTCTATGAAGGCACAACTACATGTGCTAGAAGTGGCAAAGGAGTCACAACACATGAATGTGAGGAGACAAGGCAACATAGTGCAGTTTTTGTCAACTTTTGGGCTCAGCTACATGGTCCTAGGGCTCGACCATGACATGTTTCAGATTTGGACATAGGTAAGGCTGAGGGTAAATGGTCATATCATGGTGGTGGCGGAGCATGGGGAGTTGGCCAAGGCAATCCAAGGTGATGGTGATGAAGACTAGGCTCGGTTAGGCATGTTTCAAGGAGTTTGCAAAATTTTTGTGGAGTTTTTGGTCATGGGGAAGGTATGGCCAGATCTGGTCAGAGGAAGAGGATGTGATAGGCCATTGATGATGAGGAGGAGGTGGTGGAGGTGATGGCCAAGGCACTAGAGTGGAGAGCATGCAAATATGTGAAGAAATCATGGCCAAAACGAGGCAAAAGGAAGAAGAAAAAAAAATGAAAAAAAATACAGCCATTACTTATAGAGGAGCAAGCTTCACATAGAAGATGATCAAATGAGATGCGGTAAGGAAATTTGTACGTGAGTTTGTATATAACGGAGAAGTTTCACGTTGATTTAGAGGGAAGAACGGCAGGAAATAAATAATTTAAACGTTAGAGAAATTTAAGGATTTTATTCCTATTAAATCAAGAGAAGCAAATGGAAAAGTGGAATGAGATGAAATGTTATACGTGAATTGCAAGGCAAATAGGCGGTTGTTGATTTGAATGGCTAAAGTATGGAATCAATGGGGTGTGCATTATAAATGCAATAAATAAATTGAAATGTATGCCCAAAATAAATAACAAAGTAACGTATTTTATATTTATTTGTTTCCTATTTATTCAATAAAATATATGCTAAAGAATAATTCAGTAAATAACGTACCGTATAAATAAACATCAGAAAAATAAACAAGAAACGGATATAAAACGTATCAAATAAAACGTATAATTTAATTGCTATTTACAACTTTGTTTATTACTCAACTTAAAAAAATTTGATTTGTTACATATCCATTTGATTTGTTTATTACTTAACTAAGAAAACAGATGTAGAACATATACAATAAAACGTATAGATTAGTTGCTTTTTACAACATTGTTTATTACTTAATTCACAAAGTATATATCCAAATTAAATGGAAAAACAGAACAAAAGTGGTAAATATATACAATTTAAATAAAGATTGGAAGTTAGAATTTAAATTTTAAAGTTTCAATTAGAGTCAACATTTAACCTAAAATCTAAATTTCTAGAAATTGTTTATATTAAATAAAATTGGGCAAATGATTTATAACCAATTCAGGAAAATTCTAAAATTCAAACTTTTAAATAATTAAACACCAAAGTTTTTTTAAAATAAAATGAATAAAAATATTTATTAAAATTTTGGCTGTTACATAAAATATATGCATAACATATCATGTTACACAAATTAGAATATGATTTTACAAACAAAGATATTATTTATATAAATTTAAAATAAACAAATTTGTTAAATAAAACAATTTACACACAATATTGTAAAAAACATTACTTTCGCAATATTAATCTGATTTCAACGAAACGAAAAGCAGTATTCTAGAAATTAAATCTATTTTCATAATAAAAGATAAAATTCAAAATTTAAAATATTTAAATTTTAAATTTAAAAGTCAAAGTTTGACAATTTTGACCAAAATCCACTTTTTTGGAAATATTCCATTTATCCAGGTTTTGAATTATAATTCACACGAAAATCAAAATTTATATTTAAAATAACAAAATTTATTTTTTAATAAATATAATAAAGTTTTTAAATCAGGGAATTCAATTAAAAAAATTAAAATACGTACAATTAAAATAATCACAAAATACAGGGCTGTTACACTCTCTCCCACTCAAACCTTTTCGTCCTCGAAAAGGAATGAGGTACGGAAAACCCAGAAAAAGATAGAATGAAATAGGATTAAGACAAAATGACAAGAAGATTAAAATTATACCTGATAACTGTTGTTATAGGTAAGTTTAACAAGGTGGAGAATAGGAATAGCTAGAATGGAAAATAGGTTGAAAGACAAGGATGAACCATTATTTTAAAGCTATATAAATTTCAATTATTTGGAAGGGTAAAATAAATGATCAAAATATCCTTTATATAATAATTTATCAAAATACTTTTATAACTCGATGTCTTAACAAGTTTATCTCGTTCCTGCAGGCTCTGGCAGTGCGTTGATCGGGCGCAAAGCTAGAATTCTCCAGGTACTTAGTAGACTTATTTCAACACCCAGTGAAAATACAGGAAAAACTTTTAAAAAGAGATATGAAAAGTACAATCCAAACGAAACAACCAAACCCAAACCTTTGTCTAACCATGGTTCGCAGATACACAATGGTTATGCCCGGATCCCCCAGGAAACAATCCATATCTGTAAGCTTTCTCAGCCCTACGAGTTACGCCATGATGACTAGTAGACCGCAGGATACACAATGATTACGCCTGGATCCCCCAGGAAACAATCCGTACCCCTAGGCCTTCTTAACCAGGTGGATTTCGCTACTAATGCGACCTACATAGTTCACAGGATAAACAATGATTACGCTTGGATCCCCCAGGAAACAATCCGTACCCCTAGGCCATCTCAGCCAGGTGAATTGCACTATGCAGTCGCGCTCAAAATAAAAAACCATGGAGATCGCCATGGTGGGACACTCGAGTATCACATCCAGAAAACCAAAAATCAAAGAGAATAATATCGATAGAATGAATCCACAATGTGGCCACAAAGCGGATATCAAGCAGAAGGCACTTTCCATATCTTTACTTCAAAAATATGTATCATATAGTACCTTTTCAAATCACTTTCAAATATCATACTTATATAAAGTCCACTATATAGGATTTCATTTTCAAATCGAATACTTTCCAAAATCAACAGTATATCAAATCATACTTATATAGACTTCGATTATATAAGATTTCTCCTTCCAAATTGAGTACCTTTCAAATCAATAGTTTTCAAATCAACATCATACTTATACAAATCCATTTTATATAAGTTCGATAACTTCCAAATCAAGTATTTTATAATATAAGGTTCTCAATTTCAAATTATTTCAATATCAATTCGGTTTCAAAATCATATACGATTTCACCAAATTATTTGTTCCAAACTAAATATCTCAATTCAAAGTTTCCAAAATAATAGGTTTAAAAAATAATCCCAGTTTCCAAATTAACATAATTCAAGTCAAACAAATTCATTTCCAAAATCATCATATAAATACTGGGTTTTACATTCCAATTTATTTTCAAAACCAAATATTTTCTCAAAATCAATTATACCCAAAATGGTTTCCAAATTTATAACTATCCCTTTAAAACCTTTAAACTATTTATTTCTATTCAAAAGATCCAAATTTCCTTTTGCAAATTATTTACTTAACAAAAGTTTCAAATTTATTTAAGTCATACTCTTCATACTTTAAACATACAGAACTAAACTTATATACTTTATCAAATATTTTATATTCTTCGAAATTTCTTAGCTTTGAAAATTAAATCTCAATTTGGAAGTGTTCGAACCTTCAAAATAGTCGGTGAAATCAAGTTTCAAATCCAAGAGTTGGAAATTAGCAACAAATCAGTAGATCAATTTTTATAAAATAGAGTTATACTAAATCAAATCCGAAACTCGAGGACTGAACACCGGCTCACTTCAAATCGTTTCAAATATATATATGTACACATACATACATATACATATATCTTTCGAATATCAAATCATACTTCGTAATTTGAAATCAAAATTGGTTTCATAAAATCACTCGCATAACAAAGCTACTAAAGTGGCCTCTCCCCCACTCTGAAACACGAAAATCAATATCGATAATGCGTGCACTCATCATCGAAATTATTTTCCAGCGACAAAAGTGAGTTCTGGACTTCTATTTTCTTGAATAATTCATTGAAATTTCTTATAAATCATTGGAATTCATTTAAACTCTTTTGAAACATTTATTATCTGGAAAATACTTTTAAATCGTATTATTATTATGTATTTTTGAAATCTCAAAACCAAATTTCAAAATACCGGAGTTCAATTCTTCGAAATTCAAATTCAAAACCCTTCAGTTATAAATCGTTTTTATGCAAAACAAATTTCTTATACAATCTTCAAAATTTCAAATTCTACTTTTTAAAGGGTATATAATCCTCATCGAAAACATTTCCACTTTTATGTATTGGATAAAATCATACTTATCAAAATAGTAACTTAGATATATAAAATGTGGTCATCCTTGTCAAAATAATAGTTTCGATGTACGCACAATTTCAAAAATACAATCAAACACAAATTTCCAAGGGATGATTCAAGGATCGATTTCAAACAAACAGAGATTCAAATTTAAAGGAACTCTAATCAAATAGAATTATGGTTCGAAGATAAGCTCGAAAGAAGATGAGACAATTTAATTACCAAATAGAAGATGGATAAGCTTATACAAATCGCGGACGACCTTAGCAGGGTCAACCGTGACTTCAGGAATATAATCAATACGGAAATCTAAGGCAAATCGACATTCGATCGCTAGAGATAGAATCCGGGTAGAGAAGAAGATAGACAACATCGTAAACCGAGGATACAGATATCTCCGGTGAATCAATGCTAATTGTAAAGGAGTTTCACCCTTTTACAAATCATTCAAAGATTTGCAAAATCGCCGATCTTTATAGAGGTTATTCAAAGTAAAGTTATGAAATGACTCAAATCAAAAGAATACAGATAGGGGAGACAGAAATGGATTTCAAAACAAGTGGGAGCGTTCCAAAGTTCAAGGAATTCTAATCGATAAGAATCCTAACCAAGAGATTACTAACAAGGTGGATAGAGAAGGGATGAAGTTTAGAAAATCTTGATTTCAAAATAAGAAAATTTATACCAATATAATCTTTGAAAATCCTTTAAAAATCATTTGGAAATCATTTTATACTCCGAAAATACGTTCTCTCACAAAGAAATGATTCTGAGATTGATTTCACTCATTCTAGGGTATTTCTACCTCATCTCTAATGAGTTTTTTCTCCTCAAGCTAAGGTTTGCCTAAAACCAAAACTCTGATACCAAATGTAACGATCCACTATTTTGGATCATTCAAATCGACAATAATCCACACATATCGAACTTGAATAATTCAAAATAACAGATTGTAATAAAATTTGGAGCAAATAAAATTGTTCACAGAATCACAGGCACAGAAATATCAGAATACTCGCAGCGGAAATAAAATACCATAATAGCTCATGAAGCTACTATATAAAAACATATATAAAATCTCATAGTAAAATAGATACAATAAAAGTCAGGATACATAAACAACAATACAGAGACAGATACTGAATAGGAACTAACTGGAAGAAGTAGATTAATAAACAGACAGATAAGCTCCAGCAAAACTCTAGCTCCAGAAGGTGAATCCAAAGCTGTGATTCTCAGGCTGACCCGAGCGTAAAGTAAAACACGAACACTCGAGTCAGCACATACATACTTATACAATGTAAACCAACTCAAGTGAACTATAATAGCAATGCACAATAACTTAAAGGATGCTTGGTATCGCTCATCCTTTAAGGATCAGTCAAACCATCAATTAAGTAGTAATAAACACTATCCTAGACATATCCATATTAAAGTAAACAATGCAAATAATGGTGTTATTGTGACTAGGGTAACGTAGAGCTGCAGTAACAACTCACCTCTAGCCACACTCTTAAAATCAAAGGTGTGCATCAAATAATCACAAGGAAATCACATGACACATAAAACATCGTACCCGTGGCTATAAATTTCAAAATGATTTATAATTCCGAATTAAAATCATTCATTTAAACCATTAAAAAGTGAAGTCATTATTCCTTTAAATCAAATATTCAATTTCTAGAATTTAGCCTTTTCTTAGTTCATTTATTCAGCTAAACACTTCAAATATTGAAATTTCAGCCACAAATAATCTTTGATTTTAACCCTTTAAACATTATAAAAATCATATTTTAAGACTCAAAATGTTCATTAAAATAGCTTTAACTTATGATTTTATAAAGTAAATTTCCTATAAATAAAATCAAATTTTCAATAATTCACTTAATAAATTCAGGTGTACAATTTCCTATTCTTCACATTTTAACAAATTTCTTAACACTTAAATTTTTAATACCATTTTCCAAATATAACTTAATTTCCATTTTATTTATATAACATAAATTCCATTTTTAATTTCTTAACTTAACCTTTAATTTCAAACCAAATTTCACATTTCCAAGTTAAGTTAAATTCCAAAATTTCCATTTAACTATCCATTGATTTAACATTTTAAACTAATTACCTAAATTAAAAATACACTGTAAGTTGCTTAACTTTATTTTACAAATAACTTGATATTTTCTTTTACTTTATATTTATCCAATTCGTACATCAATTATATTAATTACCAAGTTCATCTTATAATTCCATTTTTTTACTTAGATTCCCATTATTAAGTTAAATCAAACTTTCACACTATAACTCAAACCATCTATTAACTTATACCATTTATCCTGTTAGAAAATCACTGCTTAACCATTTTAAATCCAATATAAGTCAAATTTCATTTTTTTTCTTTCATTTACAATACATGAAATTTATAAGAAATCATATTTTGAAATCAACCACGGGTCCGGATAATATTTTACACCTAAATCAAATGATACGAAAATTATCATTTATATCTGAAATCAGTAAAATTTTCGGGTTTTGATTATTTCAAACCCGCAATCCCAAGACAAATACAAATAAATAAAAATCACTCAGGCCTATCATGTGACGACCTGGAATTTTGAGCAATATCAATTTAATAATCTTTGATAATAATTAAATTGATTTGATCGTTTTACATTATAAATTGACAAGTTAAATTTATTTTAAAGGTTAATGATAATAATTTGTTAATATCTATCAATAAGTTTCTTGACAATATGAATTGGCAAATTTAATTCTTTTGAAAGCTAATAATATTTTGATTTGAAACTATTTATTTTGGTAAATAAGAAGTTTTTAATGTAATAAAACTTTATATTCAAATTGTAATATATATAAATGTATATATTGTGATTTGAGATTTGTTTTAAAATTTAATATGGTAAATTTCAAATTTAATGTTAAAGTACTTTTCTATTTGAAATATGTATATATATATTTGTGTATATATTTGCATATATATTTGAAATAGGAATTTTATTAACCTGAATTTAATAAGTGTTTTCAAAAACTTTAATATATATATAATTTGTAATTTGAAAAGTTAATTTGATTTATACTTTTGGAAATGATATTTAAGATTTAAATTAAAAGTTCATTTGTTTAATAGTCTTTCAATTTTAATTTTAACACAAGATAAATTTGTTTTAAAATCTTAAGAGTTAAAATAAATTTAATTAAAAGCATAAATAAATTATAAACTAACATGAAGTTACTTTTATATTTATCTAAAAGCTTATTTTTAAAAGATAAGTATGCACATTTTACAATCATATAAATATTTCATAATAAAATCAATAAGTAAGCATTAAATACACATTTTCATATTACCTAATCACATATACATATTACATGCAAGGCTTAAATAAATTATTAAAAATAAAATAACATCTAAAAGAAAACATTAACTAAACATAACAACACTTGTAAACATTTTAGTAGGGGTTAGAGACAAATGTAAATTAAATTGCTTAGGTGTAAGTTAATCAAAGCATAAGAGGTGACAAATGTCATTCTCTTTAATAATTAAATTTAAAATTTAATTGTAAATAAAGGATGATTTTATTCTTCAGCAAAAGATTTTCTGCTTCTCAAATAAAACGTGAATACAAATCTGAAAGAAGCAAAGATCAAAAATGAATACAGATCAATAACCAAGATAAAGGAAAAATGAAAACTATAAAGAATCTGGAAACTACAAGGGAGAAGAAACTTGAAAAAATATGCTGGATTTTCAAAATCAGAAGCAAGCATGATGTAAACTTCAACAATTTAAATGCTCAGCTGCAAGATTAAAATTCAACATGCACCTCAGATTCATCAAGCAAACAATTCTGTAATTAGCATGCAAATGAATTTCTAAAGCCTGGAAGAACAGTTTCTGTTCTCTGCTAAACAAGGTGAGTAAAACAAATTTTAAAAACAGTTTCAACTTGATTTCCTCTTTGTTATATGTATGTATGAAAATCATAAGTTTACCTGAATTCTTGGATTTGAATGAATGCATGTTTTGGAAGTATGAATAGTTGAATGCCTGAGAAGTAAAAACTTCTGCTCTGTCTTCTGTTTAATCAAGCGAGTAAATGAATTTAAAAACAGTTTAAAACCCTGGATTTCAAGTTGTTTTTGTGAATGAATTTATTACCTGAATACTTCAGTTAATGTTGAATGCATGTTGGATTTATGATATTTGATTGCCTGTATAATGCTTCTTTAGTATCTGTAAAGAACAAGTTTACAATTTCATAAATAAAATCCAATAACTTGACTTTGAATTCGAATTAGATCTAGAGTTGCAAACAGAAGTTGATTGTAAGCAAGTAATCTATCTCAAAAAAATATTTATAGATTTTTAAAGTGTATAAATGGCTTGGTAATTTGAAATTTACAGTAAACCTTCAATTTGGGTCAAAAACTTTTGTATTGAAATTCAAGTTTTGATACTATAATTGGTTTACCATTAGGAAATCATGAATTTTAGGGCTTGAAACATGATTTTTACTTTGTTAGTTTAAGAGAATTTAGGGATTTTCATTTTTGGGCATATTGGTCGATTCATGACGAACGGTGGTGAATTGAATCTTGTCTTTGAGCATGAAGGAGTAGGGGATAATGGTGATTATGGGAAAAATGGAATTCGAATTTATTATGGATCGAGTTGATCTTGAATAGAAGAATTAGGGTTTTAGTACCTGCTTTTAGGTCGATGGGTTCTGTTGGGTTCGCGGCCACATGAGGTAACCGGAGACGATCGGGTTGTTGCGAAGGTTGGGGGGGTCGTGGCGAAGTTTGAGTGTGGAGGCCACGGCGTCTCGAGTGACGATTCGTCGGCGGTGATCAGATTTTTCAGGTTATTGGGTTCAGGCAGTGGGGTTGAAATCGAAATTTCGATTTTGATCGAGGCTTGGTTTGCTGGGTTGCGCGTTTCATTGTTGAGGTCATTCGTGACTTGGTAGATGCCGGAGGAGGTTCAACATCGGCCGAACGTGGACGTGCACATTGACGTGCACGGTTGCGTGCATCAGAGGGAGTGGGTTCTGGGAAGAAGGAGGAAACTCGAAGTATGCTCCGTGTTTTCGTCGTTCTGGCTCGAAGCAGGCATAGGGTAGGGGAAGACTCTAGTTTTTGTTCGGTTTACTCGGTGTTGTCGCGTGTAATTCTGAGGGTGGTTCGAGTTGTGTTGAGCGTATGTTGGGTAGGATTATATTTGGGTGCAAACAGTTACAAAAGTTTTAAAAATTAACAGCAAGGTTTTTATAAAGTTTTTAAAATAAGAGTTAAACAAGTTTGTTTATAAAACTAAATTGTTTTAAAGTTGGTTAAACAAAGTTTTATATATATAAAATATGGAAGTTTAAATAAAACTAGTGTAATTTTGAATTAAGTTGTATTAACTTTTATTTAGTAACTATGGGAAGTTTTAAAGATTTAAAAAGGTTTGATTTGAATATTTATAATTGTTTTAATCATAACTGACTTTTAAAAATAATTTATTTTTTAAATAAGGATTAATGGTTAAAGTTTAGAAATCAATTATAATTTAAGAAATTATAAGTTTTGATTATTTAAAGATAATTAAATTTGTAAAGATAATTGAGATAATTAAATTATTTTTAATTATCGAGTTTTATTTGTTAATAAATGATTTAATTAAGATAATGGTTTCTTAATTAAGAATCTTTTAATATAATAAGTTAAGAATCATTTAATTAATTTTAAATGATTAAGTTAAATAGTTAATTAAGTAATTAACTTGTGATTAATTAAGATAATCACTTTGGATTAATCTAATATAATTACTTGGGAAGTAATCAAGTAATTAAGTGGTTAATTATTGAGGTAATTAAGTAAAAGATAATTACTTTATGAAAAGTAATTAAGTAAATGTGATTAAGAGTTAATCACTTTAATTATTAATTAAAGACTAAATAAATAATTGGTTAAGATTTAAATTATTTGATTTATGGTTAATTAATAAAAGGATTAAGAGTAATTATTATATGATTAATTACTTGTTAAGTAATTAATTAAGATTATAATTAATGTAGTAATCATTAATTAATGTAAATAATTAATTAATTGTTAATTAATAATTTAAGAATAATTAGTTTATAATTTAGTTTAATTACTAAATGTAATTAAAGTAATTACTCAAAGGTGATTAATTAAAAAATTAATTAAGTCTGATTAATTAAAAATAATTAATCAAGTGTGATTAATGAAAGTGATTAATCAAGTATGATTAAAGGATAATTAAGGAATAATTATCAAAATAATTAGAGAATAATTAATCAAGGTTGATTAATTTAGAAGGTAATTAAGAGGTAATTACTTAGTATAATTTGTAAGTAATTAATCAGGATGATTAATTAATATTGTAATTAAGTAATAATTACTTAAAGTAATTAAGTGATAATTAATCAGGAAAGATTAATTGAAGTGGATAATTAAGTAATGTGAGTTAATTAATTAATTTGTAATTAATTAATGAATAGTAAAATGGATTGAAGATAATCCAAGTGTTTAATTAAGGATTAATTTAATTTAAAGATTAATTAAATTAATCAAGGTTGAATCAAACTTGTTTATGAATGATTAATGATTGGATGATATATATATCATTGGATGAGTTATTGATATTGGTTGTTGTTGGATGACATTGATTGTTGGGTGATGATGTGAATATGCTATATCTGAATGTGATATATATGTTGCTTTGTGATATGTATAGATGCATGTGATAATAGATGCTTATCTATCTGTGTAATATGGTACATCCATTTATGTTAAATGATATTTCTGAATATCTATTGTTTAAAATCCCTTAAGTATAACTTGGACATTAAAATGGCGTTTGGTTTCGATGAGACCGAGATCGGGTTTCCATATTTGGATATCCGAAAACCACATCGATTCCAATTAAACGTTAGGTCGTTAATCCAAGTGGAGCAAGTGAGGACTCGAGGTGTAAGGGCTATACGTCAGTATAACTCTGTGGGTGATTCCGTAATGAGTTTGACGGAATAGTGCTTATAGATTCGAGATGGTGAATTAGAGTGCAAGGGCTATGGTCGTTGACTCTGAGGGTGATTCCAAAATGAGTGCAACGAGATAGTGCCTTCGGTTTCGTTCGAACCCGGAACGAACTTGTATGGATTGAATGCTTTCAGAACATCGTCAGGTGGACGATGAGCATTCTAAGGTAGATGTATCCTATAAAGGTAATCGCAGCCTCAAGCCTCATCAACCGGGAATGGCTAAAACAGAGGAGGTGCAGCAAGGCTTCGTGGGTAGCTCCCACTGGAGAGCGAGATACATCCCTGTCTAGATATCCCTTTTTATTTCGGCTTTGTGGGCAGTTGGAACTGCAGCCAACTGCGGGGTGGTCTTGTTCGGGACTGTTCAGTAAGGAATGGTCCCGGCCTTGTGTTGCAGGGGAGTTAGGGTGGCTCCTCGGTAAGGTGATCTAGGCCACGTACTGTGACGGGCGGTACCCCAGTAGCCCTGCCATTGATGGAAACCCATTTTTCCTACGAGACCCTACGGTTTTGTTTGTATTACCCACTTTTGTGGCTAGTAGCTGGAATTTAATGAATGTAACAATTTCGGCTATTTCATATTTATTTGAAAACCCTAGACACTATTATAATATCACTGGATTTCCTATCAAATGTTTTGGTTAGCGTAAGGTAAAAACTTTTCCATGTTTATGTGTGGGAAGTCTTACGTGATACCTTTTCTTTCAAAGGATTTTCTAAAGTTAAGCAATCTTAAACCGTTTACTCACACCAGACCCCTGTCTGACCCGAGTGTTTATTTTCTGTTTTATTAAACTCTTGGGTACTCATATTATGTATGAGTAGTCAAGTGATTCAGGTTATCTCTTGACGAATTCTGGAGGAGCTTTGGAGCAGGAGGCTTCAACGTGTAGATATATGGTTAGAGTTTCCGCTGTGTGTTATTCTAAGTGATGTCTTGTATTGTATTAGACAGAATGTTATAACTGTCAAAATTGAGATGTTTAGTTGTGTACTCTGATGTATATGATACTATGTATATGTTATATATTATATTTAAATCGTTCCGCTGTGAGATTCTGATGTGTTGTTTTCTCTTTCTTCTCTTTCTTTTCTTCTTCTATCCCTTTCTTTCTTAATTAGTGATGCGATTTTCCGGGAGTGGAAAGTCGGGTCGCTACAGTTGGTATCAGAGCGTTAGGTTGAGTGAATGCCTAGGCTCTGGAGTGGTGTCTATCTTGAGAGAGTGTACTTGTAATTTTTATATATATATTTATATATAACTACCTAATTTGTTGGGTTATCTGTTCGGATTTTCCAACATAGGTTATAAAGGTAGATAAGGTAGGAGAGTGTGGAACACGACTACTACAATTGGTTGAGGCTTATATGTTGTGGTTGGAGGTGTTTATCGAGATTGTAGACCTAATACCGTCTCGAATAAGTTTTGGTGGATTGTAGAAAGGATTTCTTTGAGTCCAAAGGAAGTCTTTTTCAAGAATTGGAGTATATTCTTGAAGTGTGAGGTTGATTTGCTCTCGAGTGAGCGGGATTTCCTAGAGTTGAGTTGTCAGCTGAGCAGAAGCAGTGGTGGTATCTTGATAGCTTCAAGAAGGAATGGCTATGATGAGATGCAGTTTCCATAGATGGTTCTGAAGATGATTCTTTTAGAGCCAGATTTAGATGGTGTTGGAAGAGCATTGATGTCTACTGCAAGGAAGATTCGAATGTTTAGAGATTCTCTGGATCTCAAGTAAGGGTATCTTATCTTTATTGAAGTTTGAGACTAAGGTCGATGAGTTACCTCATTTCGGACATGGTCTCAATTGTTTTCTTAAGAAGATAGGTGGTTGGTTTTTGGTTTGGAGCCGAGTTTCTTGAGAAGATGTCGACTCGTCTCAAGGATTTTTGGTGAAATTGGGTGTTAGTTTTGTGTTTCAAGAAGCTTCTGGTTAAGAAAGATCTTGTGGCTTTGTAGTATCATTGAAGTGAAGTTTGGAAGCAGCAGCATGGATCTGTTTCTTCGATGATTCAGTAATCTTTGGGATTCTACTATCAGCAGACCAGGCAGATGGTGAAGGCTTATTCTTTTCTTTGGGAGGCTCAGCAGAGCGAGATATCTGTTGGAAGTGAACTATCAGTTTCTGATAAGTAAGCCATTCTTGAAGATTGGTCTTGGATAGGAAAAGCTGTTCTAGTTGGTGAAGATAGTTCTTTGGAATTTGAACTGAAAGAGATCGCAAAAGTGACTTGCGATTAGTTTGGGAATCTTTGAGTATTCTTTAGCTTGGGAATTGAGACATCTCGAGTAGAGGTAAAGGCTATGGAAGGAGTCAGAGATTTTCTAGATGTTTTTGGATGTATTCAGAAGTTTACCTGGATCGGAGGTTGAGATTTCTTATCAACTTGGAATTCAGGAGTAATATTGATGGTTCAACCTTATAGTGGGATGACCCTTAGAGCGAGAAGAATTTGGTGGGGCAGCTCAAGATTCTTTGAAGAAGGATTGATCATCTCATTCTAGTTGAGATTCTATTGAGATGTTTTGATCAAGAAGAATGGTCACTAAGATTTTATGAGTCGGATGAACTGTATATGAAGAAAGATTTTTCTTATGTTCTTCGATAGCATTCTTATCTGCTCTGGATCAGAGTTGTGCAGTGGAAGCAAGTTGAGAATTATTCTAGAATGGGAGCAACCGGGAGTTGCAGTAAAGATTTCTACAGGAAATTCATGTATGAAGGAATTTTCCGGATTTGGTAGGCAAGGTTGTCATGTGCAACTGTTTGGTTATTCCAGATATGAGAGGTAGGTTTGAAGTCCATTGATGTTTGTGGGATAGAGTTGTATTTTGGATTTCAGCAAATTATTTTTGGAAAGCCATTTTGTTGAGTAGGATCTGGAGATTTGGTTTGGGTTGGTCCTGTTGTTTCATGAAGCAATCAGCAAGGGTTAAGTTAATCAGGAATATTGGAGGTGACTCCGAGCATCTGAAGAGTTGTGCAGTTAAGAATTGAGAAATTTTGGAATGTGCAGTTAAAGTTTGGATATTGACTTAGTTTTATCCGATCGAAGGAATGACTGGGTAAAAACTGGAGAGCTAGCTCCAGAGGTATTTTGAGTAGTCTGTGTTCTCTGAAGATTAGATTTTGATTTTAATCTACAGGATTGAATTGCCAGTTTGGATAGCTGGAATTCATTGTATTTCACATATCTCTGAGGAATATGTGAATGATTCTTTGAGTGATAGAATCAGCAGTTCAGAAGGATCTGGTAGTTGAGCTGGTTTTGAGTTTAGTCTGATATCTTGTTTAGATTTGATTAATCAGATGAGGGAGTTCTTGGTTTTAGTAGTGTAGTTACTTAAGATTTGTAGAGCGAGTATTCCAGTGTAGGTATCTGGAAACTCTAGATAATATTTGGAAGTTCTATTCAGAATTCTTCTGGATAAATAAAATTGATTGCTTGAATTGGTTGCTATGATTGATTTTGTGATTGCTATTTGAAATTTAAATTCTGTAGCTGGGTTATTAAATTATCTTTGCTTTTAAATTTCAGGGACGAAATTCTTTTAAGGGGGAAGGAATGTGACGACCTGGAATTTGAGCAATATCAATTTAATAATCTTTGATAATAATTAAATTGATTTGATCATTTTACATTATAAATTGACAAGTTAAATTTATTTTAAAGGTTAATGATAATAATTTGTTAATATCTATCAATAAGTTTCTTGACAATATAAATTGGCAAATTTAATTCTTTTGAAAGCTAGTAATATTTTGATTTGAAATTATTTATTTTGGTAAATAAGAAGTTTTTAATGTAATAAAACTTTATATTCAAATTGTAATATATATAAATGTATATATTGTGATTTGAGATTTGTTTTAAAATTTAATATGGTAAATTTCAAATTTAATGTTAAAGTACTTTTCTATTTGAAATATGTATATATATTTGTGTATATATTTGTATATATATTTGAAATAGGAATTTTATTAACCTGAATTTAATAAGTGTTTTCAAAAACTTTAATATATATATAATTTGTAATTTGAAAAGTTAATTTGATTTATACTTTTGGAAATGATATTTAAGATTTAAATTAAAAGTTCATTTGTTTAATAGTCTTTCAATTTTAATTTTAACACAAGATAAATTTGTTTTAAAATCTTAAGAGTTAAAATAAATTTAATTAAAAGCATAAATAAATTATAAACTAACATGAAGTTACTTTTATATTTATCTAAAAGCTTATTTTTAAAAGATAAGTATGCACATTTTACAATCATATAAATATTTCATAATAAAATCAATAAGTAAGCATTAAATACACATTTTCATATTACCTAATCACATATACATATTACATGCAAGGCTTAAATAAATTATTAAAAATAAAATAACATCTAAAAGAAAACATTAACTAAACATAACAACACTTGTAAACATTTTAGTAGGGGTTAGAGACAAATGTAAATTAAATTGCTTAGGTGTAAGTTAATCAAAGCATAAGAGGTGACAAATGTCATTCTCTTTAATAATTAAATTTAAAATTTAATTGTAAATAAAGGATGGTTTTATTCTTCAGCAAAAGATTTTCTACTTCTCAAATAAAACATGAATACAAATCTGAAAGAAGCAAAGATCAAAAATGAATACAGATCAATAACCAAGATAAAGGAAAAATGAAAACTATAAAGAATCTGGAAATTACAAGGGAGATGAAACTTGAAAAAATATGCTGGATTTTCAAAATCAGAAGCAAGCATGATGTAAACTTCAACAATTTAAATGCTCAGCTGCAAGATTAAAATTCAACATGCACTTCAGATTCATCAAGCAAACAATTCTGTAATTAGCATGCAAATGAATTTCTAAAGCCTGGAAGAACAGTTTCTGTTCTCTGCTAAACAAGGTGAGTAAAACAAATTTTAAAAACAGTTTCAACTTGATTTCCTCTTTGTTATATGTATGTATGAAAATCATAAGTTTACCTGAATTCTTGGATTTGAATGAATGCATGTTTTGGAAGTATGAATAGTTGAATGCCTGAGAAGTAAAAACTTCCGCTCTGTCTTCTCTTTAATCAAGCGAGTAAATGAATTTAAAAACACTTTAAAACTCTGGATTTCAAGTTGTTTTTGTGAATGAATTTATTACCTGAATACTTCAGTTAATGTTGAATGCATGTTGGATTTATGATATTTGATTGCCTGTATAATGCTTCTTTAGTATCTGTAAAGAACAAGTTTACAATTTCATAAATAAAATCCAATAACTTGACTTTGAATTCGAATTAGATCTAGAGTTGCAAACAGAAGTTGATTGTAAGCAAGTAATCTATCTCAAAAAAATATTTATAGATTTTTAAAGTGTATAAATGGCTTGGTAATTTGAAATTTACAGTAAACCTTCAATTTGGGTCAAAAACTTTTGTATTGAAATTCAAGTTTTGATACTATAATTGGTTTACCATTAGGAAATCATGAATTTTAGGGCTTGAAACATGATTTTTACTTTGTTAGTTTAAGAGAATTTAGGGATTTTCATTTTTGGTCATATTGGTCGATTCATGACGAACGGTGGCGAATTGAATCTTGTCTTTGATCATGAAGGAGTAGGGGATAATGGTGATTATGGGAAAAATGGAATTCGAATTTATTATGGATCGAGTTGATCTTGAATAGAAGAATTAGGGTTTTAGTACCTGTTTTTAGGTCGATGGGTTCTGTTGGGTTCGCGGCCACATGAGGTAACCGGAGACGATCGGGTTGTTGCCGAAGGTTGGGGGGGTCGTGGCGAAGTTTGAGTGTGGAGGCCACGGCGTCTCGAGTGACGATTCGTCGGCGGTGATCAGATTCTTCAGGTTATTGGGTTCAAGCAGTGGGGTTGAAATCGAAATTTCGATTTTGATCGAGGCTTGGTTTGCTGGGTTGCGCGTTTCATTGTTGAGGTCATTCGTGACTTGGTAGATGCCGGAGGAGGTTCAACGTCGGCCGAACGTGGGCGTGCACATTGACGTGCACGGTTGCGTGCATCAGAGGGAGTGGGTTCTGGGAAGAAGGAGGAAACTCGAAGTATGCTCCGTGTTTTCGTCGTTCTGGCTCGAAGCAGGCATAGGGTAGGGGAAGACTCTAGTTTTTGTTTGGTTTACTCGGTGTTGTCGCATGTAATTCTGAGGGTGGTTCGAGTTGTGTTGAGCGTATGTTGGGTAGGATTATATTTGGGTGCAAACAGTTACAAAAGTTTTAAAAATTAACAGCAAGGTTTTTATAAAGTCTTTAAAACAAGAGTTAAACAAGTTTGTTTATAAAACTAAATTGTTTTAAAGTTGGTTAAACAAAGTTTTATATATATAAAATATGGAAGTTTAAATAAAACTAGTGTAATTTTGAATTAAGTTGTATTAACTTTTATTTAGTAACTATGGGAAGTTTTAAAGATTTAAAAAGGTTTGATTTGAATATTTATAATTGTTTTAATCATAACTGACTTTTAAAAATAATTTATTTTTTAAATAAGGATTAATGGTTAAAGTTTAGAAATCAATTATAATTTAAGAAATTATAAGTTTTGATTATTTAAAGATAATTAAATTTGTAAAGATAATTGAGATAATTAAATTATTTTTAATTATCGAGTTTTATTTGTTAATAAATGATTTAATTAAGATAATGGTTTCTTAATTAAGAATCTTTTAATATAATAAGTTAAGAATCATTTAATTAATTTTAAATGATTAAGTTAAATAGTTAATTAAGTAATTAACTTGTGATTAATTAAGATAATCACTTTGGATTAATCTAATATAATTACTTGGGAAGTAATCAAGTAATTAAGTGGTTAATTATTGAGGTAATTAAGTAAAAGATAATTACTTTATGAAAAGTAATTAAGTAAATGTGATTAAGAGTTAATCACTTTAATTATTAATTAAAGACTAAATAAATAATTGGTTAAGATTTAAATTATTTGATTAATGGTTAATTAATAAAAGGATTAAGAGTAATTATTATATGATTAATTACTTGTTAAGTAATTAATTAAGATTATAATTAATGTAGTAATCATTAATTAATGTAAATAATTAATTAACTGTTAATTAATAATTTAAGAATAATTAGTTTATAATTTAGTTTAATTACTAAATGTAATTAAAGTAATTACTCAAAGGTGATTAATTAAAAAATTAATTAAGTCTGATTAATTAAAAATAATTAATCAAGTGTGATTAATGAAAGTGATTAATCAAGTATGATTAAAGGATAATTAAGGAATAATTATCAAAATAATTAGAGAATAATTAATCAAGGTTGATTAATTTAGAAGGTAATTAAGAGGTAATTACTTAGTATAATTTGTAAGTAATTAATCAGGATGATTAATTAATATTGTAATTAAGTAATAATTACTTCAAGTAATTAAGTGATAATTAATCAGGAAAGATTAATTGAAGTGGATAATTAAGTAATGTGAGTTAATTAATTAATTTGTAATTAATTAATGAATAGTAAAATGGATTGAAGATAATCCAAGTGTTTAATTAAGGATTAATTTAATTTAAAGATTA
This sequence comes from Allium cepa, assembly GCA_030765085.1. Lineage (NCBI taxonomy): Eukaryota > Viridiplantae > Streptophyta > Magnoliopsida > Asparagales > Amaryllidaceae > Allium > Allium cepa. The sequence goes on along the minus strand of CM060939.1, from coordinate 78,229,622 downwards.
ATTAAATTAATCAAGGTTGAATCAAACTTGTTTATGAATGATTAATGATTGAATGATATATATATCATTGGATGAGTTATTGATATTGGTTGTTGTTGGATGACATTGATTGTTGGGTGATGATGTGAATATGCTATATCTGAATGTGATATATATGTTGCTTTGTGATATGTATAGATGCATGTGATAATAGATGCTTATCTATCTGTGTAATATGGTACATCCATTTATGTTAAATGATATTTCTGAATATCTATTGTTTAAAATCCCTTAAGTATAACTTGGACATTAAAATGGCGTTTGGTTTCGATGAGACCGGGATCGGGTTTCCATATTTGGATATCCGAAAACCACATCGATTCCAATTAAACATTAGGTCGTTAATCCAAGTGGAGCAAGTGAAGACTCGAGGTGTAAGGGCTATACGTCAGTATAACTCTGTGGGTGATTCCGTAATGAGTTTGACGGAATAGTGCTTATAGATTCGAGATGGTGATTTAGAGTGCAAGGGCTATGGTCATTGACTCTGAGGGTGATTCCAAAATGAGTGCAACGAGATAGTGCCTTCGGTTTCGTTCGAACCCGGAACGAACTTGTATGGATTGAATGCTTTCAGAACATCGTCAGGTGGACGATGAGCATTCTAAGGTAGATGTATCCTATAAAGGTAATCGCAGCCTCAAGCCTCATCAACCGGGAATGGCTAAAACAGGGGAGGTGCAGCAAGGCTTCGTGGGTAGCTCCCACTGGAGAGCGAGATACATCCCTGTCTAGATGTCCCTTTTTATTTCGGCTTTGTGGGCAGTTGGAACTGCAGCCAACTGCGGGGTGGTCTTGTTCAGGACTGTTCAGTAAGGAATGGTCCCGGCCTTGTGTTGCAGGGGAGTTAAGGTGGCTCCTCGGTACGGTGATCTAGGCCACGTACTGTGACGGGCGGTACCCCAGTAGCCCTGCCATTGATGGAAACCCATTTTTCCTATGAGACCCTACGGTTTTGTTTGTATTACCCACTTTTGTGGCTAGTAGCTGGAATTTAATGAATGTAACAATTTCGACTATTTCATATTTATTTGAAAACCCTAGACACTATTATAATATCATTGGATTTCCTATCAAATGTTTTGGTTAGCGTAAGGTAAAAACTTTTCCATGTTTATGTGTGGGAAGTCTTACGTGATACCTTTTCTTTCAAAGGATTTTCTAAAGTTAAGCAATCTTAAACCGTTTACTCACACCAGACCCCTGTCTGACCCGAGTGTTTATTTTCTGTTTTATTAAACTCTTGGGTACTCATATTATGTATGAGTAGTCAAGTGATTCAGGTTATCTCTTGACAAATTCTGGAGGAGCTTTGGAGCAGGAGGCTTCAGCGTGTAGATATATGGTTAGAGTTTCCGCTGTGTGTTATTCTAAGTGATGTCTTGTATTGTATTAGACAGAATGTTATAATTGTCAAAATTGAGATGTTTAGTTGTGTACTCTGATGTATATGATACTATGTATATGTTCTATATTATATTTAAATCGTTCTGCTGTGAGATTCTGATGTGTTGTTTTCTCTTTCTTCTCTTTCTTTTCTTCTTCTATCCCTTTCTTTCTTAATTAGTGATGCGATTTTCCGGGAGTGGAAAGTCGGGTCGCTACAAATCATTTCAGCCCATAATGATTTTTTCCTGTTCTGAAGTCCGTTCGGGTATGTATCATTTCAACCCATAGTTATTTCTATACTAACAGGGATTTTGCAGTGATGATCAAAATAAATTGAATAGTAACAACATATAGCGGTATCAGATGATATGACCGATAAATAAACAGGATTAAAATTATATAATTTATAACACAGGTAGGTATAACATGATAATAAAATCTACAGATTCACATGGTGTCAATTTACTAATTATATAAGTACAGAAGTCATGTGTCAATTACTCACCTTTTATGCTGGAGTTAGCAAAACAAACAACACGAATGAATTTCAGAAGGCATGATGACATGAAAAAAGATTCAAGTGGAAGAGAACCAAGCTAATGATCTTGTCACAACCCATAAACAAAACCAAATATAAATATAAATTCAATACACATTGAATTTGAAACAACTTTGAAATTAAAGAAAATTGAACACAATAGTTTTTGCCATGCTTTCAACATCTACTTGCTCGGCCTAGTGGGTGAATATGGTCGGGTTTGGTGTGGTTTTGGATCAGGTTTGAGTCTATGGAGGGACGGCTACATGTGCTAGAAGTGACAAAGGATTCACAACACATGAATGTGAGGAGACAATGCAACATAGTGCAGTTTTTGTCAACTTTTGGGCTCTGCTACATGGTCCTAGGGCTCGGCCATGACATGTTTCGGATATGGACAGAGGTAAGACTGAGGGTAAATGGTCATATCATGGTGGTGGTGGAGCATGGGGAGGTGGCCAAGGCAATCCAAGGTGATGGTGATGAAGACTAGGCTTGGTTAGGCATGTTTTAAGGAGTTTGCAACATTTTTGTGGAGTTTTTAGTCATGGGAAAGGTATGGCCAGATCTGGTTAGAGGAAGAGGATGTGATAGGCGGTTGATGATGATGATGAGGAGGTGGTGGAGGTGATGGCCAAGGCACTAGAGTGGAGAGCATGCAAATATGTGAAGAAATCATGGCCAAAACGAGGCAAAAGGAAGAAGAAAAAGGAAATGAAAAAAATAATAATAATATATACTGCCATTACTTACAGAGGAGCAAGCTTCGCACGGGTAGATGATCAAATGAGATGCGGCAAAGAAATTTGTACGTGATTTTGTATTTAACAGAGAAGTTTCACGTTGGTTTAGAGGGAAGAACGGTATGAAATAAATAATTGAAACGTTAGAGAAATTTAAGAATTTTATTCCTATTAAATCAAGAGAATCAAATGGAAAAGTGGAACGAGATGAAATGTTATGCGTGAATTACAAGGAAAATAGGCGGCTGTTGATTTGAATGGCTAAAGTATGGAATCAAAGAGGTGTGTATTATAAAGGCAATAAATAAATTGAAATGTATGCCCAAAATAAATAATAAAGTAATGTATCTTATATTTATTTGTTTCCTACTTATTCAATAAAATATATGCTAAAAACCCGTAGTGCCCCCCTGCAATCATGTAATATAAGCTCTTAAGCTGCTAAAGTTCAAGGGCTAAGGCATATACGGTTAGATGAATCATTAATTCATTATGTTTCCATTGTTTTGGTTGATATATGTTTTTGTATAGGATCTGAATTGTAAACGACTAAGAATACATGAATCATTTTGTCATTTAGAAATATAAATCTTTTATGTCATTTTTTAAAAGATATGAATGAATATGTTTGTTATTGGTACAATATTTTGGTCTTAATGGCAAATTAATTTTAAATTTGTGAGTGTAATGTAATAGTATTTACATATTTTTCTCTTATTCGAATTTTTTTAACGAAGGGCAATTTAATTTTAAATTTGTGTGCATATATTTATTAATAACATAAAAATTCTAAATTTTTTATTGAATTTATAAAGATTCAATTTATATGTTATATAGTGTTATACTTCTAAATTAGATTTGATAATAAATTATATAATATTTTATATTTAGAAGTGCCCCCCTGCAATCATGAGTAATAAACTGCCCAATATTTAGAGAGGATTACGTACAATAATAACAACGGATATATCGATATCCAGTCTCGATACCTCTGGACTTGGAATATTTAATATGTTACATTTATTTTATTATAATAAATCACTTTACAATGCATTATAACTATTATCGCAAAACATACCATTTATGGACTTTTTATTAAATATGCTTTTAATTAAATTAGTTAAATAATTAATATATAACAAATTTTATCAAGTATATAATAGAAATAAATACCAATTATTTCGAACAAGGTTGATTATCAAGTTAGGTATATGAAATAAATTACATAATTTCCAATAGGGTATAGACTAACTCTGTCAATTTCCCACTTACATGTGCGGTAGATTATGAAATCTCAATCACATCCCTTCAAATAGTTTATGAGAGCTAATCAAGGTAGACCATTTACGAATGGATCTGCTATGTTGTTTTAATTATCTCTCTATCAGTTAACTCTCCCTGATGTTGATAAACTACCTTTATCATATTGAACTATTTGGATTATGTTTCTCGATTTCTTATAAGCTCTTATCGTTACATTGTTATCATATAACAATCATGTAATATTCTTGGTAACTTTTAGAGAGCGCTTATCTAGTCAGTTCTTAATACTTTTTAGTATCATATAATAACATATGACAATCATGCAGCTTTATAGTGAGCTCTTATCTAATTGTGATAAGATAACATATAATAATAAAAACTCCCTAGAAGTCAAGAAACATACTCCGAATAGCTCTACATGATAAAGGTAGTTTATTAACCTCGGAGAGAGTTGATTGGCATAGTAGATAATTAAAATAACACAGCAAATCCATTCATGAATGGTATAACTTGATTAGTTCTTATTAACCGATTGAAGGGATATGATTGAAACTTAATGATTGGCCCAAGTGCAACTGGGTGATTGATGGGGTTAGGAGTGTTCCCTAGGGAAAATTATGTAATTCGCTACATATACCTGACTCGACAATCAATTGTATTCGAAATAAAATGAGTTTTCTTTCTATTATATACTTGATATAATAGAATATATATTAATTAACTAGTATAATTAAAAGTATATTCATAGAGAACCCATAAATGGTATGTTTTGTGATAGCAGTTACAATGCGTTGTAACCATGAGTGATTTATCATAATAAAACAAACATACCATTTTAAATATTCCTTATCAAGGTGTATCGAGAATGGGTATCGATACATCCATTGAGATTAGAGTATGTAACGCTCTCCCAAAATCGGGTAGTGTATTACTCTTGACTGCTTGGGACACTACGTACTGATGGTTATTAGATAACTATGGAATGACTCACTGGATAGTTTTCTGTTGGTTAATATAACTAATATCAAACATAAAATATCGATGTGAAAAAATTACACTATTTTCTTGACTTGAGAATACTGTTGATCTTCAATGTGGAAGCTCTACTTTGACTATTCAGGAGAGGATTGGAAATGAAACACTAGTCAAGAGACGATTCGTCTCCTTGGTTATGCGAGGTCAGTATCACGAACCGAAGTCAACTCAAAGTCTCTAGCCAGAGCAGTTCAATTAATTATAAATGGTATTATCGAACTAAGGACTTTGTGATTGGACTATAGAGTTGAATATGGATGGTATTGGCATTTTAAACATTATTAAATTCCATAAATCTAAAGTGATGTAGTTTTGATGAAGAGAATTGATGTAAATAATTGTCACTACTGGGTATCACTTAATAAAGTAAAAGTGGATTTCACCGATGTCAAGTAAGTGATAAATTTGGCTATAATGTCACACCACCTTTTAGTGATGTGTAAACATTAATATTCAAAATGTTCGATATTAATTGCTGACAAAATTTGCACCTAGGAGTGACACAACCAAAATGTTGAATACTCCTTTTAGCACCCTATTAAATTGATTTGTAATTGTTATAAATTAATTAAATTAATTAATATTTATATTAAGTATAAAATTTTATTTGATGTGTTGAATAAGATTAAATAATGTGTTTATAATAGTTAGAAATTTACCGATTGACATACAGTATCGGTATGCATTTGAATTGGAGTTAAATTTTATTTGAGGCCCGTATAGGGGCTTCTTAATTTCGGCCACGAAAAGGCAAAGAAGGACTGGTCATACGATGGCTAAGGGAGCTTGGATTTTGAATAAAATAGAGGAGAAAAGGTAAGAGAAAAACAAGGATCTAGATCCTTGTTTTACTGCTTAGTTTTTCCTTATTGAAATGAATCCAACTCTCTTATTGGCTTCCCTCTCTATGGAATTGCTGGCCAAAAATGTCTGTCCCTCCTTTTGACATTCGAGCATTTCAAACACAAAATCATTTCAAAATTTTAATAATAAAATATTATATAATTTATTATCAAATCTAATTTAGAAGTATAACACTATATAACATATAAATTGAATCTTTATAAATTTAATTTAGTATAAAATTCAGCTAATAAAAAAATTAATTTTTTGGATATTGTATATAACACTACAACAAAAATACCATATTACAACATCGTTTTTACAACGGTCTTTAAATGCCCGTTGTAATAGAAATCTATTACAACGGTTTTTTCAGGTCTGTTTAAATAGGTACCACTTTTCAACAACTCTTTTATTTTGCACGTTGTAATTGACACCTATTACAATGTTTTTAATTTGACCATTGTAATATATGCCTATTACAACCAATTTTTGACCATTGTAATAGACATCGGTTTTCACCCCTATTTGCCCGTTAAAATAGATGTCTATTACAACTATTTTCTTTTGGCCGTTGTAATAGATGCCGATTTTACAACGGCCACAGAATGCCTGTTGTAATAAATGAACGTTGCCGATTTTTGATAATTAATAATTAACAATTAACAATTACAACGCTTTCTTCAAAAATATTAATTATTATTGATTATTAATATTTAATAATTAAATATTAATATTAATCATCATTATCTTCAATTATGTATACATACTTACTTAATAATTTATAAACGGTAATTTATAATTAATAATTATAAATGATAACATACATAGGTCATTATTTATAATTTATCACAATTAATGATTACTAATAAATAATTTATAATTACTAATTATTATCTGTAATAAATATTTATTTTTTTATTAATAATTTATTATAGTTAATTATTAATAATTAATAAATTATAGCTAATATTTATGACTTATAATTAATAAATATTATTAGTACTTGGTAAAATAATTAATATTAAATAATTAAAGTTAGTATTAAATAATTAACTTTAAATAATTGAGATTTTGTAATTAATGTTTAATATTTAATTAATTTACAATTTTAATAATTAAAATTAAATTATTTATTATATTTTAATAATCTAGAAATAACTTTTTCTAAAATTTAAAAAGATCCATAAAATTTAGAAATAATTAATACTAAATAACTAATAATTAATTTTAAATAATTAATGCTAAATAATTAATAATTAATATTAAATAACTAATGATTAATCAATAAGAATTAATGTTTAATAATTAATAATTAATAAATAAGAAGTGTTAGCGCCAGCATTGGTCACTAACACCCTATAATAGATTTGTGTATGAAAATAAGTAAAGACGGTAAATTGAAATAGAGGGGTTGCACAATATACTACAAAAATAACAGTAAAAAGCAAGAGCAACAGAATTATAGTGGTTTTGGCGTAACTGCCTACGTCCACTATAAATGTAATCTTTATTGCTTATCCAATTGCTTGAATACAGATATAATTCGCAAAGAACAACATGAATTCAGTTTAGAATCAAAAGGAAATGAGTACAAAAAATGGCAGAGTCTCTCCTTCATTTCCGAAAAAGATCCCTTAAACTAGACCCCTACTCCTTTAACTATAGACGGAGATAGCATGGTTTCCCTGAGTGTGCTCCTCCTTTTAGACTTTTGGACCTACAACCAAAGGAGTTTGGCCCATAATTGACAAATCATGAAGACCGATCCCCTTATGCCGAACCCTCACAGCGACCCGGGGTTCTTGGGATGTCTCGAAGCAGATTCTCAAATGACTCGAAGTAGCTCGTGGTGTGACTCTAGGTGTAAACATGATGAACACATCACCTCTTTGCCAACCTGATAACCTGCCAACTTCTCTAAGATGCACTGACCCACTTCAACCGGCCCATCATAGCAGAACTGCTTCAGTTGATCCACTTCAGCCGATCCGAACGTGGTACACCGACCACATCATAGGCTGATCCCATAAGGTTATACCAATCCAAATATAGTCCTCCACTATAGCTGATCCACCTTAACTGGTCCACTCTAGCCGATCCTATAGTTATCCCTCAACACCGACCTACTTCCTATGTTGAAATCTCTCAAGTATGCCGACCTGGTCAAATTGCACCGACCCGATATCCACATGTCGATCCAGCCGACTTGCACCGACCTCCACAATGTCCCACTTCTTTCCATGTCGACCTCTAGTAGGTGATCCATACCAACCTATTGAGACAACTTGGAGCAAACTTTCCCCTGACTCGAAGTAGCCTTCTCAATGACCCGAAGTAGTTTATTCTCTAACTTCACCTCCACTAATGTTTAACTATAACCTCCGCAACTATCATCTTGTAGTTGGGCCGAGGTGCCGAGTAACGTTTTCCCTCTAAAGCGTGTCTTGTGAACGACATGACGCGCTTTGAATCAGCGGGTAATCCATGTTTCCAAAGGCTAGGTCATTCATACCTGATAACTGATTCACTTTTTCCTTAGTCTTCGATGAAGCTTTGCGTCGTCTGAACGTATTAGTTTTGTCTTGAAGAAATTCCTGGAATCATGTTGTAACTTTTCAAAAGCCGACTGTATACAACCTTTCGAAGGCTAAATCACAGTGGATTTTCCAAATTCACGTCTACCCATCTATTAGGAAAAATCTATTTCTTTTATTGCACTACCACCTTCATTTTCATATGTATTATCATTCATTTATTATCTTTTCTCTCTCCTCTCTTTTTTTTAAAAGAAGAGGGGATCGACACTTAAATGTTGATCCTTGAATTCTCATATGCGGGTTGGGGTCGGCATATCGAATATGTGACCCACGGGAATACGACTGGGTCTCCAGGAGGAGACCGGTTCGTATTCCACCCAGCATATACAAAGTCTAGGCTCACCACTTCTTTCCCCTTCACTTTCATTCTCGCAACTAACTCCTTCCGGCTCTTCTCAAAACCAAAGCACCCTCTCTCCACCGAACTTCCATCATCCTCCATTCAATCAACTTCCCAATCACGCTCCCCCACCGCTCTTGACTTCAAGCCTCGGAACTCACTCGTCTCAGCTCCAAATTACTACATAGGTACGAATTCACGCTTCATTTAGAACTATTAGGACACACCTTCCTGAATCCAACCTAAGTTCAAGTCATGTATGCATATGCCTCCTCACGGTGAGTGGGAGAGGAGAGAGGCGGTGAAAGTAAGGGTAGAGACAGGAACAGCGGAGAGTTTTTGGTGTGGTACGACATTGATTCGAGTGAGTATGACATAGATGCTCTTAGTTTGGGAGGTCGATAAGTGATAAGGATCAAAGTATAAGTTACAGGGTTGTGCTCGGCATATCGATCGAAGAAGAGGGGTCGACAGGTTCATGGAGTAGAATCGGGTCGGTGGGCTTTTAATAGAAGAGCAGGTCGATAGGATACATGAGGTCGGGCCGGTATTCTGAGAGAAAATGTGTTGGTATAGGCCGTGGTGGGGCTGGGTCAGTGTTTTGAGGGTAATTGGGTCGATCGTCTTAGGGTAGAGGAGCGATCGACATAAGTGGTTATGAGTTTGGGTTGGCATTCTGAAGGAGAGTGGGTCGGCACTAAGTATTGGGGTCGGCATTGGAAATCAGGACCACCCCATTGTGATCAATGCATACATTATGACTATACACCTCCGGGCCTGAGCATAAAATAATGAACAATGACAAAGACCATGATATGTAAGCCTATGGACTTAACTCGGACTAACGAATCCATGGCTTAAGCAATTCTAGACGTGAATCTAGCCCAACAAATGCAAATAACAGCTTTCACAATCTATGATGCCAATGCCTATTCCAAAAATTTCGCTATCAGCTACTTGCTACGTCACTAGAGACGGTCAGCATGACAGTCTCCAGAATGATAACTCAAAACTTCATTGTGTCATACTTGTCTTTTAAATCCTAAGTTCTCTGTACTTATGCCAGAATCGTCGGACTAGTTCACACACGACCTGGGGAAATATATTATTATTATATCTAATATCGATTATCTTTCGAGTACGGCTTTAACAGGTATTTATTCACATCAAGTACCTTCCCAAATTTCTTCTAAATTAGATAAGAAATCAAGTTCTACCACTCTCTCCGACAAGCCTGTACCAAGTCAGCGGCATGAGGTATTAGAGACATCGAGTCTGCCGTTTGGCCCTATTTCCGACATTTCGATCTTTCCTGCCAAAGTCATAGATCAGTCTGCCGATGCCGTAGACAAAGCTATTATCTTAGACAACCCGGTCAATTTGCAAGCCTCGAAAATCAACGAAGCCGCTCTTCGTTGATTATGCTCAATTCACGGAATCCCCTTTGAAAATGTTTTAGTTCCGTCGAGGCAAGATCGACCCCATCTGCCCCCAGCCGGATATACCACATGCAACAAATTCATGTTCTGGGCTGGATGTGTACCAGCCTTCAATATGTTCATTCGTGAGGTGTTAAAGTATAGGGATCGCTCCCACACAATTGCATCCCAACAGCTATGCATTTATTCATTACACCTTTCTACTCTTTACGAGCATCCTGTTCAGGCCTCCAACTCCCAAGGACATTCACTACATTTACCACTTCAAAAGACGCGTCGATAACTCGTCTTACATATTTCTCAAATCGTTTCCTAAATGTCAGGTTCTTATGGGCACGTGGAACAGGCTCTTTCAATTCAAGTAGGAGTGGTTTTATGTACGCTATCCTCTTGGCTTTGCGAGAAGATAGTTGGAAGGACGTAAGTTTCGTCCTCATCTCACCCTTCACTCTAGGACTTAAGTCACATTTTTTTTGAAAGATTGAACTTTTTAATCCTTCCAGGTATACACCCATGGCCCGAAGGCACTAGGTACTCCAAAGCAGTCGAAGCTATTTATTGCACTCCAATAGATGATCTAGACATCAAACTCATAGTCACCGACGACTTGTTCTCGTTATTTTGATTATTAGAGGATGGTCATAGGATCGGCCTCCTAAGACGTACAATCTCATTAAGGGAAAGAGCCGAAGTAAGAAGAGAAAGATTTGGTTCCTCGGTGCCCCCTGTCGAAGGGCTCACGACACCATTAAGGAAGGAGTGATCAAAGAAACGGAGGTCCCAGCACAAATCAATGAGAACATAAGCACCAAAATGTTAGCACCAGAATTGGTCACTAACACCTTAGAATAGATTTGTGTAGAGAAATGAATGAAGACAATAAATTGAAACAGAGGAGTTGCAAAATATACTTCAAAAATAACAGTAAAAAGCAAGAACAATAGAATTATAGTGGTTTGGCGTAACTTCCTACGTCCACTTTGAATGTAATCCTTATTGCTTTTCCAATTGCCTGAATACAGATACAATTCGCAGAGAACAACTTGAATTCAGTTTAGATAAAAAGGAAATGAGTACAAAAAATGGTAGAGTCTCTCCTTCATTTTTGAAAAATATCTCTTAAACATGACCTCTGCCCCTCTATTTATAGACGGAGCTAGCCTGGTTTCCCTAAATGTGCTCTACGAGAAATGCGAATTACGGTTCTTAAGGCTAGAATTAACACTAGAGGGGGGTGAATAGTGTTTAAAGGAATTACTAATTCTTTTTGAGTTTATATTAATTTGAACACAAATTTATGCAATATTAAGACACAGATATGATTACGGAATCAAACACAGATGCAGATATAAAGTAAAAGCAATAAAGGAAATAACTCACCGAAATTTATACTAGTTTGGAGTTACCCTACATCCAGTCCCGCAACACAAGTACGGATTTCCTTTCAAAATCAATTCTTACAATTACACCCTCGATTTCAAGGCCACGAGGTACACCTCTCCAGATTCACAATCCTCTAGGTAGAGATACTAGATTTTACAGGCAACAAGTTCACCCGATTGATTTTCTAGGCTACAATCACACCTTTTCTCGCTCGATTGATTTTCCAGGCTACAATCACACCTTTTCTCGCTCGATTGATTACAAAGAAGTCTATAACTCTGAATAACACTAGGATCTTGTTGGGATAGTGATAGAGAATCAAACCAAAGATGATCTAGTTAGATTTAATGGTGATTTTGGCAGAGTAATGGTAAAAATGTATATAAATAATTATGGAAGAAGAAGAGCGGTGAAATTAGAGAAATATATGATTTAAATTCGTTTAAAACAGCCCCTATTTATAGTAGAACAACAACCATGTCCATTCGTGAAAGGATATGACGAATAAACACTTTCTTTGAAATTCAAACTTTTGAAATAAACTGTCACCTTGTCGACAAGGGTTCCTTGGGGTTGTCGACAGGCTTAAGTTATTTTTGGTGATTTGTTTTTCTTTGAAAATAACTTCTATCTTGTATTAAAACTATTTTAAACTTTATAAATATACTTAACTGTAGTTAAAATAAATAAATAAGTATAGAGAATAATATTTTGGTATATATAAAATTTTACTATAATTTTATATTTAAATCTAAGTATAAATATTAAAAGTTAAATATATTATAATTAAAAGATAGTTTAAAACCAAGGATAATTTGATATTGAAAATAAAGATTATTTTGAGGCTAAAAGTGTTTTAAAACCAGGAAGGATGTTTTTGATTTAAAAAAGAAGATTTTGAAATCATTTTGAATATAATTTTGCAAAACATTTGAATAAAAGTTAGTGGATACAAAACAATGTTCCACTAGATTTTTCGTACGTTCCATCCTACTTAGGGTTCCATCCCTTTAACGGGCTCGAAGTGGATTCCATTCCACGAATAAAATGGATTTTAAGATGTCAGTGCTTTTCTAGGAGTTTTAACAAAATTTCTAACTAAATTACTTATATTGAAATCTTGAACTCTTGATAATCTTGATACTCATGAGTCTTGGATCTTGATATCTTCGATCTTGAGTTTATCAATTCTTGAATCTCTATATTGTACAGTCTTCATTCTTTGGTACCTGTATATATCATGCATATACATATATATCTAAACAATAATATTAGTATTTATATTTCATAATCTTATTCTAAGGTTGTTGTCATCAAAACCAACTTCCTAACAATCTCCCCCTTTTTGATGATGACAACCTTTGTTTATAAAATATTACTTCTATCCTAATAACTCCCCCTAAAACTAATAACTTCCCCTTATTCTATGCCTAACTATCCTATTTTATACTTCTCCCCCTTTGCCATCAACAAAAACAAAGTTTAAATCTATACAACTCATGACATGTGATTATAATGATAGTGTTATAATAAATAATCAACACTTAATTCTGAAACTAAAACTTAGCAGATTATGTTTCAGATTTTTAACTAGCAAAACATTAATAATACTATGAGTTTCAGAGTTACCGACATTCCCGATGCCAATCAAATATCCTTTTGAGTTGTCTCCAAAGTTAACCAGCCCTCCGTCTTTGTATATTATATCATCCAACATATCCGGATTACCAGTCATGTGTCTAGAGCATCCACTATCCAGTATTCATTTATTCTTTTTGATCTGCACAATTTGTCCATTGCGGATTGATTCCTCAACACCCATAAAACATGTTTCCTGCACATCATTAGACAGCTTGAATTTGAATATCGATTATATGCAGACTTACGAGACAATGATGATCTGAATATTTCTAAACTAGTATTAACAAGTTTTTTAAACATAGCCATTTTAAAAACTTTTCAAAATTCATATTATGAAACTTTGAAAACCTTGCTCTAATACCAAATGTGAGAAATGCGGATTACGGATCTTAAGGCTAGAATTAACACTAGAGAGGGGGGTGAATAGTGTTTAAAGGAATTACTAATTATTTTTGAGTTTATATTAATTTGAACACAAATGTATGCAATATTCAGACACAGATATGATTACAGAATCAAACACAGATGCAGATATAAAGTAAAAGCAATAAAGGAAAGAACACACCGAATTTTATACTGGTTCGGAGTTACCCTACATGCAGTCTCGCAACACAAGTACAGATTTCCTTTCAAAATCAATTCTTACAATTACACCCTTGATTTCAAGGCCGCGGGGTACACCGCTCCAGATTCACAATCCTCTGGGTAGAGATACTTGATTTTACGGGCAACAAGTTCACCCGATTGATTTTCCAGGCTACAATCACACATTTTCTCGCTCGATTGATTTTCCAGGCTACAACCACATATTTTCTCGCTCGATTGATTACAAAGAAGTCTATAAATCTGAATAGCACTGGGATTTTGTTGAGATAGTGATAGAGAATCAAACCAGAGATAATCTAGTTAGATTCAATGGTGATTTTGGCAGAGTAATGGTAAAAATGTATATAAAGAAATATGGAAGAAGAAGAAGAGTGAAATCAAAGAAATATATGAATTTAAATTCGTTTAAAACAGCTCCTATTTATAGTAGAACAACAGTCATGTCCATTCGTGAAAGGATATGACGAATAGACACTTCCTTTGAAATTCAAACTTTTGAAATAAACTGTCACCTTGTCGACAAGGGTTCCTTGGGGTTGTCGACAGGCCTAAGTTATTTTTGGTAATTTGTTTTTCTTTGAAAATAACTTCTATCTTGTATTAAAACTATTTTTAAACTTTTTAAATATACTTAGCTATAGTTAAAATACATAAATAAGTATAGAGAATAATATTTTGGTATATATAAAATTTTACTATAATTTTATATTTAAATCTAAATATGAATACTAAAAGTTAAATATATTATAATTAAAAGATAGTTTAAAACCAAGGATAATTTGATGTTGAAAATAAAGATTATTTGGAGGCTAAAAGTATTTTAAAACCAGAATGGATGTTTTTGATTTGAAAAAGAAGATTTTGAAATCATTTTGAAAACAAGATATAATTTTGTAAAACATTTGAATAAAAGTTAGTGGATACAAAACAATTTTCCACTAGATTTTTGGTAGGTTCCATCCTACTTAGGGTTCTATCCCTTTAACGGGCTCGAAGTGGATTTCATTTCACGAATAAAATGGATTTTAAGATGTCAGTGCTTTTCTAGGAGTTTTAACAAGGGGTTTGTAGGCTCAAGGAAAAAGTTGAAAAAAAATTTAGTCTCACGGACAACAGGTTTATTTTTTAGGCTGAATGACACTTTTTAGTGTAAATTACAGAATGATAGTTGTAACTATCATTTTCTGTTTGCACTAAAAGTGTCATTCAGACCAAAAAAACAAACTTGTTGTCCCTAAAATTAAATTTTTTTACAACTTCTTCCATGTGTCTATTTTCCTGTTTTAACAAAATTCCTAACTAAATTACTTATATTGAAATCTTGAACTCTTGATAATCTTGATACGCATGAGTCTTGAATCTTGATATCTTCGATCTTGAGTTTATCAATTCTTGAATCTCTATACTGTACAGTCTTCATTCTTTGGTACCTGTATATATATCATGCATATACATATATATCTAAACAATAATATTAGTATTTATATTTTATAATCTTATTCTAAGGTTGTTGTCATCAAAACCAACTTCCTAACATGCTCCTCCTTTCAGTCTTTCAGGCCCATAACAAATGGAGTTCGGTCCATAATTGATAAACTATGAAGATCGATCCCCCCATGTCGAACCCTCACAACCGACCCAGGGTTGTTGGGATGTCTCGAAGCAGATCCCCAAATGACTCAATGTAGTTCGTAATGTGACTCGGAGTGTAAGCACGTTGAACGCATCACCTCGTTGCCGACCGGATAACCTGCCAACTTCTCTGAGATGCACCGACCCACTTCAACCGACTCATCATAGCCGAACTGCTTCTGCCGACCACTTCAGCCCATCCGAACGTGGTACACCGACCCCATCATAGGCCGATCCTATAAAGTTATACCGATCCCAATATAGACCTCCACTGTAGCTGATCCACCTTAATCGATCCACTCTAGCTGATCCCATAGCTATCCCTCAACACCGACCTACTTCCTATGCTGAAATCTCTCAAGTATGCCGACTCGGTCAAATTGCACCGACCCTATATCCATGTGTCGATCCAACCGACTTGCACCGACCCCACAATGTCCCATTCCTTTCTATCCCGACCTCTAGTAGGTGATCCATACCAACCTGATGTTGTTGTTGAGATGACATGGATTAAACTTTCTCCTGACTCGAAGTAGCCTTCTCAACTACCCGAAGTAGTTTATTCTCTAACTTTGCCCCTACTAACGTTCAACCATAACCTATGCAACTATCATCTTATGGCCGGGCCAAAGTGTCGGGTAACAAGAAGTAATAATTAATAATTAACATTTAATAATTAATAATAAATATATAATAGTTAGCCATTAATAATTCTATTAATTATTTAATAATTAATAATTAATAAAATATACATAATAAGTAACACTTACTAATTAATATTCAATTATAATTAAGAAGTAATAAGTATGAACTAATAATTAGTAATTAATAAGTACTATTAAATAATGAATAATTAACAACTAAGACTTGTTGGAAGTTTTTCATAAAACCGTTCAAATTGTTGCCACTACGAAGGGAGGGCCCGAAGGGGCTCCATCGACGGGAAATCAACAAATCTATTAGCATCATATCAACTGTTTAACGTTTCAAGAAAAAGTAAAACTTCTAAATTTTCTACAATAAACTTAGAAATACTTATAAAATTAATTTCTGTTTTTGAGATTTTCTTAAAATTCAAAAGTAAAATTTTATGATATATTTGTTTTTGCGCTTATTTTGGTTGAGAAACTACTTTTCGCTCCATTGCCTCCTAAATTTTTCATTTCTTGCTCCTCCCTTTTTCTTAACCCAAAATTCAAATTTCCACCAGCGATATGCAAAACAAAATATCGATCCCTATTCCTCTCCACATCTTCACCGCCTCCTTCATCGAGTTCCTCTTCTTCACTATACCAAAAGGCCTCAACGAATCAACCATCCGAACCATCTCCAAACTCAAATCTGAACCCGATTGGCTCCTCAACTTTTACCTCAACGCTTATACCCACTTCCATTCCATGATCGAACCCGCTTGTTTATATCTGCATCTTCCTCAGTTCCTCTATCAAAACATTAATCATTCTCCCTTTGACAGTCTTTAGCGCTACCACTTTGTTTCCACAGGCTATCGTCTACAGCAAACTCCGACAATAATGTCGCACGCGATTGTAGGTTCACGAGATTCTGCCACTGAATTCGTGGGATTTCGAGGTTCACAACCATCAGCCAATTTCGATTCCAGGCTTGCGCGACTATACCTTGATCATCAGCCAATTCTGATTCGAGATAGACTCCGGTATGATTTTCATTTTTTTTTAATACTTCTACCGATTTTATGCTTCCACTGATTTGATGCTAAAATTAGGATTTGTGCCATGTACTTTTCAACTGCTTGCTATCTTAGTTTAGAAAAGTTTGAATTTACCTCAGTTTATCAGTTTCATTTTCAAGTAAATATGTATGCCTTTAGAGTTCAAATGGGCATATAATAGAAGATAAAGCAAGCTCAAATTTACATCCCTTTGTCTCTCTGCATTGAACAATAAATATGCTCTTAAACAATAGTGGTCTATGAGCAGTGTATTGTGTTTTGTTTCTACATTATTTATATCACTTTTTTACTTAGCCAGGTGCTTTTTTCTATGGAAACCCATGTTTTCAATTGCCGGGATCATTTTTAAAGAACAGTAGTTGTAGAGTTGTATCAGACTTGGCCAGGTGCAAGTGTGGTTAAATTTAATGGTGATGGGGCGGGTGAGGAACAGATGGTGATAATGTCGGATTATTTGGGGGGGGGGGGGGGGGTGACGTGGGTACGTGTTGTGATGCAGGTTGCTTATATGATAGGTACTTCTAAAGCAACTGCTCCTTCAACAAGTGTTGAACCAAGGTCCAAGTTCAAATGCATATTAATGCATTATGGATAGGTACTGCAACTTTCCATATGCTTGTTTAAACTTATTATCTAGTTATGTGTTTTACTTCATACAGTCCTTAAACAAAAGAGTTTGTTAGTTAACAGATGACAAGGTTGACGATAGTAAAACTAGGATGATAATGAAAATTAATAAGGTACAAGTGTGGATATACAATCGTTTATAATAAGCCGTATATAAGCCATGTCTATAGCCATAGCTTGACAGCTTACATGAACTTGATAAAGATGCTCCGCCAACTGCTGTAAATAAGTTCTAGATTATAAACCAACAAATTCAAATCGAGCACTAAACAAAACTTTACTTGGCCATCTCTCCAAGAAGTAGCTAAAATGACGATATCATATCCAGGATAAGCAAGCAAGTGAGCATACTGCTAAAGAAACTTACGACTTTTTCTGACATTTACTGAAATGCCAAATATGATCAAGACATTATTTTCCCTTCCAAGTTTCCACTCTGTCCTATCAGAGTTCATAACCAATAAGTCCAGTTAATAGGGTAAGTCTTACATATCATAGTAATATGAGCACATGATGCACCTTAGCCCCTATACTATCTACTACATATTATTAGGGATGGCAATCTTCGCCAACGTTCTTTTTCATTTCTAAATGCTCAGATCTGGAGTAGCCCACGCATATCCTTAAGTTCAAAGGAATAATCATTGTTTGTGTTATAATAGACAAACTAATATACGCAAAGAAGAAAGTGGTAATTTGATCAATTATTATCCTTCTCATTACGTGATGTTTAATTATTATGCCCATTGAATACATGCCATTTTCAAGCCAAAACCCAACATCATGGCCACACTTCGGTTGTAAATCAATTGTTACGACTGTACCTGATAATTTTAAGATAAGCAATCTTAAGATATACATTCCATGGATTAGAGCAGGTAATGATATATCGGTGAACTGAATGTTGAATTTCATTTATAAAACTTTTTGGCAAACAAATAACATAACTTTATATATGCTATAACAAAAATGATCCTAAAAATTCAAGTGGTGAACTTCTTTGACGGACTGCTATTTTTACGGTTATTGGAGGAAGTAGGATAATGATTTGTATATTCAATTTTTGCATGTTTCTGCTTGATTAGAGCAATATTTGTTAAGAGAAATGTGGTAGAAACTAAAGGCAAAACTCTTGAAGAAATCGAAGTTGCACTTCTTGGGCTAGAGCAAAGGTATATTGTTTCTGTCTATATTTCATGATTGTTTTTGCTAATTATATTATTATCCTGAATATCATTCTGTGGCCTTGCATGCATTTTTTTCTCCATCAACCTTGTTTCTCTAATTCAAAGATTAATAAGATATTTCTGCTTGATGAATCATTTTTGTAGACATTGATGAGAGATTCAAATTGCAGCAGGGCCAGTTGGAAAGACTTTTGCTAACTGCCTGAATTATGTAATATATGGACATGAAACAATATTCTACTAGGAAAACATAGTGTAAGTGTTCATATTAGTCAGATGTTCAATAGATCATTGAAGAAGATAACATACCCCTGCTTTTTTTTACATGGAAAAATAGCTAATTTACATGTTTTACATTACAAACCTAATTATTATTGCAAACCATTATCTAAAGTGATATATGTATATTTGTACAAAACCTCATATGGTGTCATGAATCTAGCACAAGTATTGACATCAAGTTTACAACATATCTTTATAACACAACAAAAAATACTGCATCAATCCTTTCTCTATGGTCATTAACTTTGATGACTTCTAATCAAATTATGCAGGAATAAATTTATTTGTTCCATGGCATCTTAAATAATAAGTGAATAAAAGATCGTTTTCATTAAACCTTGAATAATTGCATGTTGCATCTATAAGCTTGCAGAGAAACGTTCAGTACCATATTTACTAGTGTTCCAAATTAAGGCTTGATTTTCCGATCTCAAACTTCTTTCTGTTGTTTGATGATAGATTTGAACCCGGGTGTGCAGGCGAATATCTTTCTTTTCCTGTGAAACAAATTAAACCATTGACAATCTTGGGGTATACAATAGAAAGGATGCCTGAGATGATCATGTATTTTGTTTGATATTTTATGTCGTATATAAAGTAAAAGAACATTCTTATATGACATGCAGAATTACAAATGTGTATGTTATATCTATTATCTCTAATGGCTTTAGATCAACATTTTTGATTTATGCAGTGGATTTTCTGGGTTGGTCCATTTGTGGGCGCAACATTAGCAGCAGTGTACAATCAGATAGTTTTTGCTGATATCGGTGAGGAAGATTCTTAATATTTGGCATGAATATTCCTTACTCATGGAACGGTGGTCATGGCGATATATTTAAATGGGTGTGTTTCTGCAATTGATGATCAACCATACATTACAACATCATATTTTAGTTATTCGCCATATATTGATGTTTGCTTACTTCAACACTGAATTGGGAAACATGTGGATTAGTTTATTAATTCTAAAATATAGTTTTCATTTTTAATCACATAGTTTTGCTCGAGTATATGTGGAGGGTGGATGAACAATCAAATGATTTCTCTTCTTGATATATGAATTCACTTTCAATGATTATGTATATAGTTCGCTTAAACTATTTTTTTCTACAAATTCTTCAGCTAAGTTTTTAACTGATGCATATATATAAGTTTAGTCTATATAGCTATAAAATCACCATGAGTTTTACCTTATTACCATGAATTTTCCTAATCACTTGCTAACATTTTAGCATACATATGTTCTTTTTTAATTGTTGTATATTTCAATGGATTGAAAATGCATGATTTGTATGAATATGTTATTGCCGAAAGAGCTTATGTGGGGGTTTAAGCTGCTAAAGTTCAAGGGCTAAGGCATATACGGTTAGATGAATCATTAATTCATTATATTTCCATTGTTTTGGTTGATACATGTTTTTCTATAGGATCTGAATTGTAAACGACTAAGAATACATGAATCATTTTGTCATTTAGAAATATAAATCTTTTATGTCATTTTTTAAAAGATATGAATGAATATGTTTGTTATTGGTACAATATTTTGGTCTTAATGGCAAATTAATTTTAAATTTGTGAGTGTAATGTAATAGTATTTACATATTTTTCTCTTATTCGAATTTTTTTAACGAAGGGCAAAAATATTTGTAAAAGATCCTATTACTATGGACAAAAACAGTTGTAAATCATTATATTGCAATGGGCAAAAACAACTGTAAATGGTCCTATTGCAACGGCTAGGGAACGTTGTAAAAAAGTCTACAACAATGGGCATTTTCCGTTGTAAAATCTTCTAGAACCATTACAACATCGCCGAATAAGACGGGCACTAGCACGTTGCAAAACCCCTATTACAACGAGCATTGCCCGTTGTAAAATGGCATTTTTGTTGTAGTGTATATAATTATTTTATTTAATTCAAATTTATTTTTATAAACAAAATGTGTGCATATATTTATTAATAACATAAAACTTCTAAATTTTTTACGTAAAATAAAATATTCTATAATTTTGAAAAATATTTTTAAAATACTTTTTAATTGACTCGTATCGGATTTTTAATTAATCATGAATTTTATATAATAAATTATCTAAATCGGTAATTTAATAGTAATAAAAAAATATTTTTATTATCGGGCCAAAAGCAACAACAAACTATAAGATTAATTTTATATTATATAGATATATATATTATAATTATAACTAGTCCTATGTTTAAATATATATATATATATATATATATATATATATATATATTTTGTATTTGTAATATATATTTATAAAAATTTCCATTCTGAATTTTAAATTATAAACATTCTAACTAATTTTACAAATTAATTTTAAAATAGTTTTATAATTTAATTTAATTTATTCTTATATTTATATTCATATGTATTTGTATTTTAATTTATTTTTTATGTAAATAATTTACAGTTAATATTATATAATAATTATGTAGCTATATATATATTTGAATAATTTGATGTATATATGTATATATCGATAAAAAATCCCTTTGTATACGTGAGGGGCTAACATGTCTGTTGCTGTGTAAATTGCAACAACTATACATGGACATGTCAAATCATGTACACATTGTTCTATTGCACGTGTGCACATGCACACACATATGTGTATATGATGCATATATATGTAATGTAATACAATTATATATAATAAAACTTTCTTTATGCATTCAAATAAAATGTTGAATTTATTTAATAGAAAATTTAGAGAAGTTCAATGAATTAGACTACATATGCCCAATAAAGACTCAAAAGGTATAAAAAATTGAAACTTACCCGATTACTTTGTTGCGGATTAGCCCAGTTCCAAAACATATGAAACTTTTTTAGTGATCACATCAAGTTACAAAATTATTTTCATAAAACATACCAAATGTTATTTATGAAATAATAATTGTTTTTTACTTTTGATTGGAAAATTGACATAGTTTTTCAATATAAACATTTTAAATATTCATGATAAAACAAATTATAGTAGTGGCATTTGTTTTCATAACAAAAGTGATGCACCAGAAAATAAAGAAGTATTTGAAAATTTTGCAATTATTTTAGAATTATGGACAAGCCTCTAATTTTGAAAAATAATTATTTAGACATATGATTAGAAATCATAGGATAATAGTGAATTATATCTCAAATGATTGAATGAAAAGTACCTATTTAATGGGAGCAATATATGAGTTGGTGAACTCTTCAAATTGATATATACAGGTGTACATAATCGTAAGTCTAATAATACAAATAGTTCTATATACTTTGTTAAATTCACTGATGTATTATCACAAAAATAAACGTGTGTATTTGATACACATGTAGTATGTCTGTCATAAATTCATAGAATATATAATTGAAGTAAATAACATTATGTGAATTGAAAATAAAATGATTGATTTAATCGAATATGTGAGTATATTGGAAAGATTTCCAAATGTACCTAAAATGAAAAAAGATTCAACCTCAAAAGTCCTTCCTTCGTCGTACATAATGATGTAACGATAAAGGATGCAACGACCCGTAATTTTACTACTTTGAAAATGAAAATATTTAATTTATTTTAAATATTCATATATAGAATTTTCAAACGCAAATAATCATGTTTTATGTGATAAATAAAAATGATAAACTTATTTTTATAATTTGATTACAAAATCAAGAAGTTTAGATTTTCGTCGAAAACTGACAAAAGTCGGTTTGCGGTGAAATTAGATGTATGTTTAATTTTTTTTTTAATGATAAATAATTCTTTTAAAATTATTACGCAATTAAAATAAATGGTTGAAAAAAGTTTTATAACTTTATATATTTATTTTATAATGATTGACAAAATTCGTTGCACATTGCCAAATCAATGTCATATTTTTGCGAATGGATTTTAATATCGTTTTGCAAGTCAAAATATACTTGTTTTAATTAATTAAATATAATAAGAAACTTATTTTCAATTTTTTTATATAAATAAATAGTTTAACAAAAACGTCAAAATGTGACCGTAAAATATTTTGTCGAAAAATCAATGTTTTGTTCAATATAAATTGTCGCAACATTGATGCGCCTTTGTTAATATGTTTTAACACACACACATACACACTCATATTTAAAAATAATCAATTTTATTTTTACTAAGTATCATTAGAAAATTCTAGAATGTTATTAGTAAAATTAAGTAAGGTACTTAAAAAAGTCAAAAGGCAAACATCAAATCAAATCTCACCAAAACCAAGGCAAATCTTCACTTTAATCCCATTTTCCATCCAAATCATTCCTTAAGTATTAACTGAAAATGAAATAAAGTAATGAAGTGATGGATGATGGTAAGTGTTGAAAAAATGGAGTTAACTTTAAGTTGAAGTAAGGATATTTTGGTCATTTCACATAATAATATTTATTCCAAACTTTTTCTATAAATACGAAACCATTTCTTCACTTCCATCCACACTTCTTCTTCTTCATTTTTCAAGCTTTTCATCTCTTCTTCTATTGCTTCCGTCCTTAGAAAAATAATGCCAAAAATTATTTTAAAAATAAACTTAAAGAAATATCCATCCAAACACATTAAAACCACACCTAAACTCCTCCTCCTCCCTCTAACTGACGACCCACACCTTTCACCACCCTAGCCAAGCCCAAACCCCTCACTACCCACAGTTGTGAGCCCCCTAGCCTCCACAAGTCAAGTCAAGCCACTTAGAACCCTTAAAGCATATAACCTGTTCCGACAAGATTTGAATAAAAATCAATGAATGAGTCAAAACTAGGTGCGTCGCATAATAGTAGTTCGCGATTTCATGTCGAAAAATTCAAATGGGTATACAGAATGGAATTTAGCTTGAAATTCTTCGAGACAAGAATTTTTCGAACTATTATATCCATAGTTTAAAAATGAAGAAATAAAATGAAAATTTCATCTTGTAGATTTTAAAATATGTACAAATCAAAATTTCAAAAATCATGCTTTTGCAGTAAAGGGACTAAAGTATAAAATTGGTTGAAATGAATATTTTTAAATATTTAAAAATATGAAATAAATTTTATAAATACAATAAGATAGTTTAAAAACGATTTGAATTGAAAAATAAGGATTTTTGAGTATTAGAAAAGTTGTATTAAATCGAATCAGCTTATTAAGCACTTTCCGCAGTAGATTTCCGCAGCACTTTTCTGCTACCATTCAATAACTTTAGAAATGAAGTTTTGAACTTAACGATTCTTTTCCAAATCTTGTATAAATTTTTTCAAATAACAATTAATTGTTTTAAAGATGATTTGAGGATTTTATAATTTATTTAAAAAGGTTTAAATAAATGGTTAAAGAAAAGCTACCAAAATCAAGTGATTTACTCTTGGCTCTGAAAGCCGACGAGTACACAAGATTTTTCTATTCGTGAGATCCAAGTGAGGTGCTTAAACTAAGGAGATGTTCAAAAGAAACCAATGCCCTAGCTCACCCGGCCTCTCTTGGGAAAGGGATGGATAAGATCGAAATGTCGAAAACAAGTTAAGTATAAAAGAATAAATTTCCCAAATTTAAATAATTTGGATGGTGTGGAAATAATCTTCTTATACTTAGTACGAAATTCCGAGGAGAGAACCTGTACTAACCATATAAATTTAAAAGACGATTTCACTATTATTCGACGGAGTGTTTTTTTGAGAGAAATGTGTGACCCTCAAAAGTAGAGAAGAGAACACATGTGTGTGTGTATCACTGAAAACAAAGTGCTTCCAATGTAACAACCCACCTTTTTCGATGGTTTAAATCGACAATAAACCACACATGTCAAATCAAACCATTCAAAAAGGAGGATTGTTAATGGAGTGAATAAGAAAAATAAGAGAAAAGAAAGAAAAACAAACACAGAATCTCACAGCGAAATGACAAAATATAATAATCAAATAAACAGTTCATGAAGTTGTTTGACAAATAACATTTGATCACACTTTTACAATATATCAGAATTATACATACAACAGGAATAAATAAAATAATAATGCAGCGGAACAACATGATGCAGTGGAATAATACTAATAATATAATACTAAACTCCATCTTCATCCTCTAGAAATATAGTCTTCAATGTGCTGAAATACTCAGGCTGACCCGAGCGTAATGAAAAAACAAAATACTCGAGTCAGAACTAAAAGATCTTATGTAAGTTAAATAAAAATAAGTAAATATAAGTGTAGCGGCTTCAGAGATGTTTGCGGGATTTTACATCTCCTATCCAGTGTCAAACGTGCGTGTAATAACTTAAGAGATGTTCATGATTCCATCTCCTAAGGATCCGTTATACTATCTACGTACATAGTACAATACGCTATTATAATACGTCTAAAGTAAAGCAAAGTATTAAAAAAGCACTAAGGCGTTACCCGTATCCCTCTTAGCACATTTTTAATATAAGCATCATAGTCTATACAGTATCGTAATTCCTTTATAAATTGGAAGGCTATCAGAGGACACTCCATAGTGTACGACACAATACTAACTCGTAGTGGGCGCGATCAGGATAAATTTGACAAGGCACGCGAGGCAATGCCCAGGGTAGAATTCTACCGTTTTGTGAATCCGAACTTGTGGTAATGCATAGCAGCTACTACCGTCCACTTCGAGACGCACTCCCATAATCAAATCAAGGAATGGCCACCAAATTAATCACAAAGTAATAAATATGGTATCGAAGAAATGTGCCCGATAGGGGGAGCGACCCCACTTGGCGCGGCGTGGCTCCTGTTATAGTCATTTTAATTATGACGTGAAGGTCAAGGCTATCCAACATCGTTCTCTTACTTCATTCCAGTAGCGTTCACTAAACCATCCTACTTCATTCTGGATTCTCCATCATGTGCACAGTTGTTAAAATGGTTTTCAATATTGGTAGAAAGTTTGGCAATATCTGATTCCGGTCTCTTTAACAACCAAATGCTTATTTCACACCAGTTGGTTCTTTTACATTTCCAAAACCTATTCATATCTGATGATAAAATATCATATTCATTTCAAAATAACCCTGATTTCAAAAAACCATCATATTTAATGAAAATATGTCCTTTCATTAGAAAATATCATTTCAAATTTCAGCGTAGGCTATAACATCATTTAACCACATTTGCCTTTAAATCAAGGATTTATAAACAATTCAACCTTGCACAGCTTGAATTTTAGAAAATAGTTTGGATAGTTATAAATAGTTTCGATAGTTTAAAATAGTTATAATAGTTTAACATAGTTTTTAATAGTTTTTATTAGTTTAAATAGTTTAAAATAGTTTTAACAGTTTAAATAGTTTAAAGATTTTAAAATAGTTAAAAATAGTTTAATATGAAATAGATTGAGTATTGGAAATGGTTTATATAGTAAAATAGTTTTGAAAATCTAAATAATCCAAATTTTAAAATAAAAGATATTAAACAGTTATATTAAAATAATTTATTTTGAAAAAATATCAAATCAAACTATTTCTTCCATTTCAAAAAATCTGGACCATATCCAGATTTCAAATAAACAAAACTCAGTTTTAATCTTTCAATTCAAATGACTCAATTTTGATTTAGTTCTAGGTTAATGTGATTTCAATTTCAATTTGAAATTACTTCAATTTCTGAAACATTCATTTTAACTTCAAATTCGATTCAACAAGTCAAATCAATGATTTAAATTCAATTCCATTCTTATTTTTAATTTTATTTCAATTCATATCAAATTCCAAGTCCAGTTTCAATTTACTTATTTAAACCACTTAAATCAAATTTAACTTCACCGTTAAATTTTAAGATCCAAATCTTCAAGATAATTCAAATTCCCAAATTAAAGTCATTTATCGATTTAAATATACATTCCCAATTTAATTCTTAAAAATTTCTTTTTAACCATTACAATTTCAACTTTCAATGCTTGAATTAGAAAACAATTAAATTCACATAAATCTATAATTTATTTCCTTTATAACAATAACATTTAACCAAAATCCAAATTAAAGATTTTAAACCATTTAATTTAACAAATCCGGTGTCCATATATAATTTCAATCCTATGGAAAAGTGATATGGATATACGTCATTTCAACCCGTAATATATTTAAATATTTAGATATATATCATTTCAACTCGTATCCAGAACCGCCAATTTCCAAATCCATAAGATCGCTCAGGTTTATCATTTCAACCCATAACGATTTTTCCCTAATCTATAAGATCGTTCGAGTATGTATCATTTCAACCTATAGTGATTTTCCTAACAATAACTAAGGGAATTTGTAGTGTGAAAACAACATATAAAATAGACATAACGTCAAATCATCCAAAATGACAGCAATATTCAAATCAACCAATAAATCATAACAATTAACTGGTAATCAATATTAGGTATTAATTAACAATTTAAATTCAGTGTTGATTTAAATGGAAAAATAATTCAATATAAATTCAAATTAAATTTAAATGATAATTTAAAATAACACGCAGTAATCAACAAAATTTCTAATCACGTCATAAATTTAATTTAACTAACATAAGATGATTTAGTATTCGTGAATGGGTTAAAACACTCACATTTGACTTATCATTGATTTGAAAATCCAAATAAGGCCCAAAATTCTAACCGTCTCAGAATGCAACCAATCCATTTCCATATCATCCGGAATTTCGATACGATCGCAACGCAAGAAACCGCGTCCAAATCCGATCTCGTATGAAAAAGTCATGCACGTTAGAACATTTGATAAATAAATTAAAATAAAATTGAAGGGAAATTTAGTAATTTCTTTACCTCTCACCGTTGAACATCCACTACCAAAAAGCTGCCTCTTTATTCACCTGCGCCTCGATCCACCACCACCGCGACCTCCCACACCCTGAGCCGCCTCAGAACAAGCCGCGCCACCATCACTGGTGGCCAACAATGGCTCCTCCGCCATGATGCTATCATGGCCAAATTCCGATGATTCATGTACCATCAACACCCAAGAACCACATGGATGCATGCTGCTCGACGTCCTTTGCCCACTGGTCACCCCCGATCGTCCTATTGACGAAGATCCACCATCGAAAAGTAAACCCTAGTTTCGGCGGTTAAGACTAAATCAATGATTTCTAACCAAACTGTGATTTGATTATAACAACGAATTACAATAGTAGGTTGCGCTCATCGAGAGCTTTCCAACGATATATAATTTGCTACGGTTTGATGAGTTTGATTTTCGATTTGATTTTGATATGAAATTGAATTTTGGAATTAGGATTTCTACCATTGGGAAGGAAGGAGCAGATGGAAATAAGCAATACGTAAGGAAATCGAAAATAGAGTCTGGTAGGGTTAGAAAACCTATTTATATAGACAAAGATGGATAAGAATGAAAGGGCATATCGAATTGGTTCGAAACGATAACATGACCTAAAAAGTCCATACCGCTTCCAAAACAAAGTAGATTATCCAATATATCAAAAATATAGGTTTTCAATATTTTTAAAGTCAAGGAACTAGTTTCAAGCCCAAATTCCATTGTATGCAGATGTTAGCTTTCAAAATAAAGTTATATTCATTTAATTTTTATTAATCGATTTCTACGCGTTTCGAGCCTGCATAATTAAACGATAAGTCTGATCGCTGCGAAACTTGAAATCCTATAATAATTCCCTATTACGGATCTGATGAAACTAGTTCATCGAAATCCGAGACAGTGGCCAAAATGGCTAATTTTCCAGTTAATTAAACAAATTTAACCAAATTAACTTTACGGTAGTTTCAACTGATTGAAATTACATTAAAATAGTTACCAATAACATTCAAACAACCTTACCAACATTAAATTTCAAAATCTTATTTAATTTAATATTTTTAATTATAAAAAATTACGGGTCGTTACACTCTCTCATACTCAAAACATTTCGTCCTTGAAAAGAAACAAGAAGGAAGTAAGAAACCTGACATAAATTATTCAAATATCAATTTATAAACAATTAATTTCCATATTTAAGTTTAAAAATGTTTTGAAAATAACACAACTTTTACAAAATTTTCCAAGTCTTAAATTAACGAAATTTTTTGGTAGAGTCTCCTTTGTACGGATAGGTCCATAAAAATAATAATATCAATAATTACAATATATATTATATTTCAATAATTAAATATCCTAACATGGGAAAAACAATTAAAATATCGTTACAAAAACCGTATTCCGAAAATGTACCTATTTGTCGGGAAAACAGCTTTATTTATGAAACCAAAAGCAGTAGCTATTGCTTCCTTAGACCTGTATTTCACTTATGTAATCCAAAATAGTGAGAATTATGTACAAGAGAAATATTTAGTTGTTTTCAGTTAGTAACAAAAGCAAATCAACACAGAACATATGCAAACAAAACAACATGATCATCATATCCAACAATGGAATCATTCATACATTCACAGCAATCAAACTAATGGTTTGTTCAGGTTCAGAAACTTGCATTATACAAGGATAACAAATAAACTATCAAGTGTACCCTACGCTCAACAGCCCTAGATAATTACTTAACAGATTATTCATATAACCCTAAACAATTTGAATTATCCTCTCAAAAACTTCCCATTAGCCAAACAACATAGAGTTTAAATTTTACTTAAGTTTATTCGCTTGGATTCTTTTTCATCATTTATTTTCATTCATACAGTGTCTCCTTCCATTAATTTACCTTCATTTACTTACCTATGTTATTTTCCATTCAATTATTTAGAACACCAATAAATCAATTCTTAAAATATTATATACATTTCTTTGCAATTTAATTCACATTCATTTACTTATATAACTTGATTTCCATTAAATATCAATATTCATGAACAAACATTTCAAACTTAAGTGTTTCTAACATTTAATTCACATTTATCCTTTTTTATAGTGTCAATTAATAATAAACTTATTTATGACTCATTTCAGTCATTTCTTAGGTTTATAAAAATTTCGTAGATAATATTCACTTTTTACTATTCAATCTAATTATTAGCATTTCAAAACATTAACTTATGTTTATAACATTCATTATACATCTTAGTTTTCATTTATAACATATGTTCATTTCGAAGCATTTTAGTTATTAAGATTTTACTTGTATAATATTCTATTACATATCAATATTTAACATTTCAACTTTTTAAATATTTCAGGTAAGTTTTATATATGTTTTTAGAACATAATTGAATGTTATACAGATTTATCTTATTCGATTTAGTTAACAAAAATGTTCAACAATTCACACCTTCTTAATTTTCATTATCTTTAATTTACAAGTGAGAAATGTCCAATTCTTTACAGTTTCATCAATCACTTTGCTTCCACTTTCTATTTATTTGTACCAAAATTAGGCACAATACTCTTTAGATGTGATTGAAGAGATTAAAATGAAGAAATTAAATGAAAAAAGAGGCTAATCTAACAATCACACTGATAAAAGCATGCAGAAATAGAAAAAGATAAGAAATTATAGTGGTTCGGCGTTGTAGCATACGTCCACTTTGAATGTTTTGTTGTTTATTGATGATTGACAACTGATTACTATAGTGCAACACTCTAACACTCGAGTTACAATGGAGTTGTGGCAGAGTAACGGTGTAGCAGAGTCAAAAGTCGTTTTTTTGTCGGCGTAGGGGCGCTATTTATAGGTGTAGGTCTGAAATATCTGCCCCCGAACTCGGAACACCTCTTCTCACTCATGGGTGGACCCACCAGATCGATATGGGGTCATTTGGGATCGATCCCCATCATCTTCGTATCAATCAAGATTGTATCCATTTGGGCTGGGATCGATTAGAGACATTCTTAAGGTGGTAAGCAAGCTCCTATAAAAATTTTGTAGCATTTGGACTTGTAGATTCTGAGTTATTCGATCCAATGTTGGTTTTGTAGTTGGATGAAGCATGCCTATCAATACTTTCGTATCGATCGACCTTCGTATCGATGCTCTTTGCGTATCGAGCAGAAGTTTATTGATGACGTGGAGCGATAGTTTAGGATCCGAGTTGCATGCTAGAAGACCGCTTCCTTTGGTTGACCATGGTTCTTTCGTATCGATTTCATGTATGTCATTTCGTGTCGATGCTCGTGGGCTACTTCATATCGATGGAAAGTGTTAATTTTTGTATCGATCTGTTGGCTGATCGATATGAAATGGATGGAAGTGTTAATCGATATGAATCAACATATAGGGTATGATCGATACGAACCAGATGGAGTGAAGCTAATGGATATGAATACGATGGATACGAAGAAAGCATATGGATAGTTGTTGATGTATACGAAGAAGGGTGGACTCTGATGGATAGGAAATGAGGTCTTCTACATGATTCTTGATCGATCCATAACTTGAGCATACAAACTTCAATTGACCTGAAATTTGGAATGTTGCCTTTCATAGCTTTGTTTGTCATATCATGCTAATTGTTGCTCGATCCGAACTTGGACCAAATTTGCTAATATCCATAGTGGACCTGTGTATAATCGATCTTCGGGACGGAATGTCTTTTGTTTCTATTCAAGTCCCGGGTGTCGTGGCCTTTCTAAAAGGCAGGATAACATGTTCCCCCCCGAAGTACGTCATGTGTGAACATGACGTGCTTTGAAATGCTGCATTCTTTATTTCGAAAAAGCCCTATCTGATTCGTTGAATAGTCGTCGCCTTTTCATCAAGAGATGTAACCTTTGACTGATTTCCAGTAGGATAAATGTTGAATTGTGGACTACTTATGATCATGCAGTGTTATGTTGTAACTGAGTGTTGAGTGCTAGTGATTTGTTGTTCGTTGTCCTGGTTGTCATCAGGTAAGTATTCAATTCCTGTTAATTTTGAAAATCGAATGTTAGTTTGTCATACATGCACTTATGTTAACCTGACTCCTGTTCATGTTTGCACGTTCACAGGTCGTTGTCAAGTTCTTTAATTCTTTTTTGGATTTAGTTTGTATCGATCCTCTCCTGGATTGATGTGAAATTCTAGTTGTAGCAACGATCGATAGTCGTTTTAAGTAACTCTTTTCGTATCGATCCTCTCCTGGATTGATCCAAAATGTTGGAATGCATGTTGCGTATCGATGGCCATCGATATGAAATAGATAGTTCTCGGAGGTGCTTCGTATCGATGGATATGAAGCTTGTGTCTTCGAGCATATGGATACGATATAGGTGTTTCGTATCGATGAAATTCAGTGATTCAAACGAGACTTTGTTGTAAGTTTCATATCAATGAGATTCGAATTGATGGATACAAAAAAATGGTAACTCATTTATGGATATGAAGTGTTAACCTTTGGATTGCTCTGGGATGATGGATACGAAGCTACGTCTTCGTATCGATGGAGGGAATCATTCCAGGCATGTTTGCTCAATGCGCTTCGTATCGATAGACCCCTGACCTTTTCAATCGGTTCTTGCTTTTGGGATATGAAACATTCTTTGCTGGGATACTAATCTATATAAAAGGATTTTGTACTTAGAAAAAAATTTCACTTGTTATTGATTTCTTATCTGCCTTCATATCGATTGAGAACACTGGAAGAAAGAACGGCCTTCGTCTTGAAATAACTTAGTTTTTAACCCTTGATCCAATTCACTTAAACTAGGTAATTAATCGACCGAAACCACTTTAAAATGATGAGACTCGAGTCTCAACGCCATTTCATCCAAAGTCGTGGTCGATTCTGGCGCTGTTGATGCCAGAAGTTGGTTGGAGTGAGGTCGTGGAAGTGGTAATGGCGTTGTTGTAGATTGGAGAAGAAGTGCTTTTAATGGATACCAAGTAGTCATTGGAAGAATATCTAGTTTCGATCTCGTATCGATGGTGGATGGAGGAAGCATCTTTGTATCGATCTGAAATATGGAAGCTCGCATCGATCTGGAAACGATCGATGGAGGAAGCAGCTTCGTATCGATCTAGAATGGTGGGAGTTCGTATCGACCTGAAATGATTGATATAAAGTCACAGCTGGTGATTGATACGAGCCTTGGATGTCGATCGACACGAAATCTTAGATGGAGATCGATATGAAACCGAGCTTTTGGAGGAGCGATCCATGTTGAACTTTGATAGATACATAACTCTTGCACATTCGAACACTTGACTCCGACGGGCTTCGGCCCAACATAATTGGACTCGACTATAAAACTGCATATTTGACTACCCTTCGAAGCTCGTCGATGGAACTGTAATTTGACAAACTTGACAAACTCGACAAACTCTAGCAAGATCGTTCTCCGAAGTCAGGTTGGCACGGTTATGACGGTCATTGATGACTGTCACTCCGGTTGAATCTCGAAGTCTTGTCGCTTTAACATCTTTCGAACTTGTAGAAATTTAAAGTATTATGTAGCACTGCATTACACAACATAATCATTCACTTCACACTGGGGGGACATGGGTTTTTTGCCATATAATGACGATTTTCATTGAGTTCAATAATTATGGATCGTGGGAGCTCCGAGCTACAAGACATACAGAGTCCTCCGCTCCTTGAAATCGAAGTGCCAATCATCGCGGTAGATGAAGATAGTCCTGCCCTGCATGAATTGCCGGGTGTAGCTTTCATTCTTAATCCACATGATTTTGTTCGTTCTACAATCTTTGAAGATATGCTAGGCAGGATCTGTCTTAGGCACGGATTGTCACTAAATGATATTTTATTGCCAGGGCTAGAAGACAGAGCCCACAATCCCCTAGAAGGATACATTGCTTGCAATAGGTTCATATGCATAGCCGGAACACTGCCCCCTTTTAATCAATTTATTCGGAAAGTGTTGTTCTACTCAAGGATTGCTCCATCTCAATTGCATCCGAACGGAGACGCTCTTCTCAACAGTTCATACATTATCTTCATGGGGCATCTTTTTCGACCTTCGACTTTTGAGGAAATCAGATATCTATTCAATGTCAAAAAGTCATAGGGTTAACCCTTCATTCACCTTCCTAGAAGCAGTCTGAAACTGTCAAGTAGTGGTAGGCGCTCGAAGCAAATTAAGCTACTTCAAAACCGAATATTTCTTCATTCGGTGTCTACTCGGATTCGTCAAGCAGTGGCTAGTTAGACGTAAGTGCTCCCACCTTTTTTCGATTAACTAGATTAATTGATGCTGAGTTTAACACTGTTTTTCTTGTACAACTTTGATTCCATGGCCTGAAGGAGCTCAATTTAAGGAGATAGTAAGGATTCTCCAATCAGTGCAGGCCGAGCTCATAGAAATCGATGAAGTCCTTACTGATGAAAACTTAATCATCGCAGGGCTAATAGAAGGAGACCAAAGCATTGGGCTAGTAGGAGTCCCCAGGGTAGCTCCGGTAAGGCAAGGGGACGAAGAGCTTTTGGAGTCATAATCACTGAATATGATGATGATGAGAGATTACCAGCTGGGGATGAGCCTGCAGTCGCACCTTTGCATAGTCTTCAATTATCGAAAAGAAAAGGCAAGGCTCTCGCTCATAAATCTCAAAGGCGTAAAACTATTGTAATATCTTTACCTGCTGCAACTACTATAAGTTGGGAGACTTCTCTTATGCAAATGGAGAGTTCTTTGAAAGGTCTGGCAGATATCCCTATTCCCGATGACTTGACTTCATTTTAAGATTTTAGATTAGAGGGACTTCACTCCCCATCAAAAACCGATGCAGGCTTAAGTGCTTTAGATATAAGGGATCCAATTCCTACGAGCAAGGCCACCACAATCAGTTGGTTAGGGGTTTGCACATGCACGCACACATTTCATGGCATCAGACAACTTCTAATCACATGTTTTGTAGTTTCAAAGATAACTAATTCAGCTTCTCTTTTCATTTTACAGACATAATAGTAAGGCAGGGGTCGATGCTTAGCAGTCTTTGTTCTAAACACGATGCATCCAGCTCTCACTCTGAATCTTATAGGCGCGAATCTGAAAGAGATTACGACCATGGCCATTACTCTAGCTAGGAGCGTTATTATTATGAAAGGGAGAGGGAGAGGCACCATCAACATAGGCGTCGCTCCTGGTCATGATTGCCCCTACCTAAATGTTCATCATAACCTTCCAGCTCCGGCAGACAATCTTCTGAAACCGCCCACCAAACAGTGCCTTTTCATACTTCAAAATCCGACGATCAACGCCATAGAGTTGAAACGGAAGTTCCTATCTTTATAGAACCGGCCATTATAAAATCCACTAGAGAGGGTGCCATTCAGATTGCCAAGTTATAGCAAGACTTCCCAAATATTTGCTTCGATGGCTTCCACTTCCCTCCAAACTTGAAATGAATTCCCAATGATGCAGAAAGGCTGGTGCAGGATTATGTGCATGATGTTTACAGCCAATACTAGGAGTGAGTCAAAACTGCAGTAAAGACTTCGGCGATAACTTTCGAGCGAGTCGAGATAATTGAGAAAATGGAGACCGATCTCACTCGAAAAAATCAGATTATAAAAGTGCTCAATAACGACGCTAAATCTTCAAGAAAATCGAAGATGAGGTCGGTTAAAGAACCGATGAGGAAAAATAGTCCATGGAAAGAATGCGATGGACACACATGGCCTTGGTGGAAAATATGGGCCACCAGAATACTACTGTCATGGTAGAGAGAGACACTGCGTTGAAAGAGCTTAACGAGCTAAAGGAAAAATTTGCTGAGTCCGTCAAGAAGAAGGATGCGGCCAACAAATCTATCCAGAAGGCATGTGAACAGACAGTGGCGCTTAAGGATGAAAGGGATGCGACAAATTTAATGGCTCAGGAATCCGAGGTCAGGATCGAGTGTGAAGTTAAAGCGGTGGAGGCCAAGATGGAGGATGAGTTTGAAGATCTCTCAATCACATTCAATGCCAACGTCTTAAGAAACCACAATCTAAACTGGCTTGGTAAAGATTATCCCTTCCAATTGTACAGAGCATGGAGCCGCTTGGTGGACGACGAGAAGGTAGCCCACAACACTTCAACTATCAATGCTTTTGAACTGGAAAATCAAATATTTGTTGGAGATGAGGCTAAAGTTCTTCACGAGACCATCATCGCCCTCGAAAAGGAAAAACCAACTGCTAAGTATCTGGACGTTGGAGAATGATCCAAAGTTGAGCATCATGAAGGAGGTTCCGAAGCGCCTGCAATATCTCAGTCGGAGCCTTCTTCTTCTGTTGATCCTCCAGTCGTTCCGGCGTATGATATTAACAGGCCACATCTCTCACCGATGACTGAGCATGGTTCGAAAGGCATACCGGCTCAACCGGGGAGCCAAATTGAGGAAGGTATTTTGAACACTTCTCCTATCCACTCGAACGTAGGAACACTGTCAAAAGACATTACTAATATTTCTCCTATCTTCATTCATCCTTAGATATCGCATCACTTGATCCTCCAACATCAAGGAATGCATCAAAAGTAGGAGCACTAATGACGGAAGTTACAACTATAGTCACCGCATCGGCTGGGGAGATGCACTTGCGTTTTTGATGAACAAAGGATGGAAGAACTCCTCGGCCATCAAAGTGACCTAATCACCGAAATACCTTTCGTTATTAATGAAGATGTGATGATTATCACATCACGAGCTCCTCAGGCCCGACTTGTAGCATACCAATGGGAATCTGCGCAGATCGGGTTGAGGAGATAATGGAGAAAATTAAAGCCAAGATAGATAAATCCAAGCAAGTTAGTAGTGTTGGTGGTGGCATGATGGGTCCCGGCTTGGTCCCTATGCTTATTGTTTCTATGGGTGGCACCATCGTCGATACGAGCGCGCCTCATTCTTCCAGCAGTTAGGGTGCCACCATTCCTCCAGTTCCATACACGGAGGGTATTTCGATCCCCATAAGTTCAAAGGAGGAGACTGTTCCGATTCCTCGACTGAAGGCAAACCAGCTAAAGCAGGCTAGGGAGGTAAAGGCTCGAAGAGGCAGCTGAGTAGCAGTTCGAGCAGATCTACGCCGAAGAAGAGCAAGAAGGATAAAAAATCAAAGGCGTAGACTTGCACTTTTGCTCCTTCTTTTTGTAGATAGCTTAGAATAAGATCTCCTTTTGCTTTTGTAGGCTGTGTATAGATGCGGGTTTGGCCCCTGCTTATAGGAATTCTTCGAATAAGTTTTTATACTTACCTTTTTCAAAGAATAATGGAAATAAAACTTCATTATGTTTTTCTAGCATAACTATGTGTTTACTTGTTTAAGCATTTCAGCACTTGCGTTTCCATTCAATGTACTTGTGAGGATTTAGTCTTTGAGTCGAACTTGAGTCCGGTTGTTAAGTCCCAAAGTCATGGCTTTAGGTCATAACCTGTCATCGAGTTGAGTCCCAATGCTACGTCGTTTCGGCTAGCGGCTAGTACTTGAGTTATTCCCCCAGTTCTGGGGAGAATTGAAGTGGTCGATCAACAGCCGTTTTCCTCCTTCACTACCTTTAATTTAACTTAGTCGGAACAAAGTTAAAGTAAAATGAGTTTGAGTGGTGGATCACGCTCGCTCATTTGTTGGTATTCACATCCACGCTCTAAGGATTAAACTTGTATTCTGACCGACGGTCACGCCTGCTTAATGTTTGAAGTCATATCCACGCATCGAGGACTTAAGTTATTTTACGGGCGGTCAGTCGCAGCCGTTTAATACTTTGAATTATATCCACGCTCCGAGGAAATAAGTTAGTTTACAAGTGGTCAGTTACACCCATTTGATTCACAGAATGATGTCCACACTCCAAGGACATAAGTTATGCCACGGGCGGTCAATCACACCCGTCTAATATTTATACTCACATTCGCACTTTGGAAATCTGGAGTTGGTTGATGGGTGGTCAGTCACACCCATTTGGTGTTTATACTCTAGTCTGCGCTCTCAGGACAAGAGTTAGTTGGTGGGTGGTCAGTCACACCCGTTTAGTATTTATACTCCAGTTCCCACTTCGAGAATATGGAGTAGGTTGATGGTTGGTCAATCACACCCATTTGGTGTTTATACTCCAGTCCATGCTCTCGGGACCAGAATTAGTCGATAGACGATCAGTCACATCTGTTTAGGCATTAGGATCTCGTTCACACTTCGGGAACAAGGAGTTGATCAAGGTCGCAGACGGTCGAATCACATCCATCTTGACTTGGCAAGTGAAGTCGTAGATGGATCCATCCTCTTTAAACTTGAAAGAATAAAGGGGAGGTCGTGGGTGGACGGATCAATCCTCCTCGAGCATGGATGTTGGATTTTTGTACTTCAGCTTGCACTCTAAGAGATGGAGTTTGTTAGAGGATTGTCGTGTTTCAATCCTTCTTGATTTCATCGTTGCTTGCCCCCAAGCCCAGGGTTTTACTTAGCGAGTGACCAATTGGATCATGATCACTCCCTATTTGAATGAATCCCACTGTGGGATGGGACTTAGCTCTTCGTACATCGTAACAGTCACATGATGCATGTTAAGGATCGCCACTTTGGCTTGATGAGTCTGCATTTTATTACTGAAATAAGAAAGTGCGGCAAAGTCAGTTGCCTTATTACAAGTTCAAATTCAAAAAATGCATAAAGGAATTTCAAAGGAAAAGCAGACTGAATGAATAAAAGCTAGTTATGTGTAATAGCGACGAAGACTCTCGTTATTCCATGCTCTTGGTAAAGTGAGACCGTCAATAGTTGACAGTTTGAATATGCCATCTCCAGGTCTTCGCTCAATGACATCTGTCCTTCCCACGTCGGTTTCATACATGAAGGGACCGGATAAATTCTCTTAAGTATGAGATCGCCAACTTCTAAGGTTCTAGGATCAAGTTCCTTAAGGATCTGTTTGTGGCGCCTGAGCCTAGGCTCAGGCGTTAGTTGTCAATTTTCTAAAAAATGGACGCAGAGAGATTCCTCTACGCCTTTCCTTATCTCCTTCCGCTGCGCATCCCACAGCTTCGTAACATAACATGCGCATCTAACCGCCCGATCACCATGCACTACCCCGACCCCATTATTAATGGGGAACTTCAGAGTTAAATATTATGGGATAATCGCTGCCCTGAATTCTACAAGGGCCGGTTAGCCCAAGAAGCATTGTAGGGGGAAAGTATGTCTAACACCACAAACTACAACATTCGGACTCTCTAGCAATCTCCAATACCCAACTCAATTGGCAATTCCACCATTCCAGCTGGTATAGTTGCGCTTCCATTAAAACCACAAATTCGTGACTGAGCACAGTTTTAGGTCTTTTGCCTCCATTCTCATTCGATCATAAACACGCTTAAAAAGTATATTACAGAACTTCTGCTGTCGACTAAGATCCTCTTCATCCAAGTAGGATCTACCTGGGCTGATATAACCAACGGATCAATAGTGGAGGCCTCGACTCTATTAGCATCTCGATTCCTAAAAACGATGCCGTCTGTCATCATCCTCTGTTGTTTCGCCGGGGCCCTGTCATCAACATTACTACAATACTCGAAGTCTACATGCCTAATCGAGCTGGCATATGACTCCATTTCCTTCCAACTCTAATCAGCTGGATGAGGACCACCACTCACCGTGTTTATTACCAATCTCTCGCCAGTATGCATAGGTTCTTCGGCCTAGCTTGGCCTTGACCTTGATTCGGGTTAGATGGCGCGCTCCTCCATCCTGCGGAGCCCGCACAAACTGTTCCAACTTCCTCTCTCCAATCAACTTCTCAATGATGTCTTGTAAATGACGGCACTCGTTCATGTTATGGCTGTAATAATCGTGGAATTTGTAGAATTTTCCAATCTGAATTTGTTTCTCAGATGATAGTTTTGGAGTTGGCTTCTTATACCATCCGGTATTACAAGTCTGAAGGTAAACATTTTCTTACGATGTGTTTAAAGGGGTATATTGATCGAACATAGTAGCTCTGTGTCTCGGACCGCGATTTGGGTCTCTCTCCTTTCCCTAACCTCTGTTACTCTTCTGTTGATCTTTCTTATTCTGAATATTCAATTGCACTTTGCTGGAGTTTTCATCTGTCTGTTTCACAGCAACATTACTCTAAATGCCTTCAACACTGGGCCCACATCGTCCAACTTCCTAGATCATCTTGCGTCTTCTCTCCTTAGAAATTGGGCTTCCTTAGCACAGAAACGATCCAACGAAGCGAGGGGTTTTCTAGCCAACCAATTGCCAAACTCGGAATCAAGATTGATACCTTTAGTCAATGCCATCACTATTGAATTTTCATTGGGGTTGCTGACCTCAGTGCAAGCAGCATGAAACCTTTCCAGATAACGCCTAAGAGTCTCTCCCAAGCTTGAGTGACGTTGGACAAGGTGTTGACATCCTTTGGTCTTGTAACGCACATACAGAATTGTTCAATGAATTTTGTATCCAACTGATCGAAACTTGAAATGGATCTGGATGGTAGACGATTGAACCACATAATTGCAATCTCTCCTAAAGAGATAGGGAAACTCCTACACTTGATCGAATCATTAGCTTGAGTAGCATTCACGAGCCATTCATACTTCAAGATATGCTGGTTAGGATCCAAACTTCCTTCATACATAAGCAAGGTAGGCATCCTGAATCGACGAGGTGGGTCGGCATAAAGGATGTCGTTGGCGAACGAAGTATGACTTCAGGAGATTCCCACATCGTCATTCGTAAGACCTTTATTTTCTCGAATCATATGGTGGATAATGGTTGGAATGTCAGGCACTTGGATTTTCGGGGCCAAGGCATGGTTGGGTTTCATGTTGCGAGGATGGTTCGGGTGTTGTCGATGGTCCGTACCTCACCTCCTTGGCTCCCGGTCTTCGGGAGCATAGGTTCATAAGCATGGATGTGTTGATGAAGGGCTGGATCTAGCTGGTTTTGGATTTCAGCTTCAAGATCTATAATGGCAGCAGCTGCATAGTCATGGATGGTGTGGTAAGGAAGCGCCCCTCCTCGATGAAGGGTCCAGCTTGGTGCCATGTGGAAGGACCAACCCCGGCTTGTCCAAGATTCACAACACGTTGATGTTCGAAGGCTTCCGCATAATTTCCATCCAACCGACGGTGTGTTGATCTGCGATTGAAGTCAGAAGAGGCCAAGCATTCAGTTGAGCAATAAGAAGCATGATCCTTTTTAGATCTCCTTCGTCTTTCTTCGTTCAGCCGGTTTGCGAGCTCCACATTAGCACGGATCTGTTGGGTGAGCTTCTGACGGCTTTGAGTTAGCTCTTGCTTGAGGATCTGGAACTCCTCTCAGGTCACAAGACCTTGTGGATCTGAAGCTCTAGCTGATGTATAGCCTGCGGTAGTCAACTGCATGGGATTTTTCCTATCCCTTCCTTCTGGATCTGCAGCATTTGAAGTAGTTCTAGTAGTACGCACCATCGTTGATGTAGCTCTTTCCTAGATCTTTAGTAATCTGAGTAGAATGGTAGGAACCACAAGAAGATAGATCTGGATTTCCTCCTTAGATCTTAGCAATCCAACAATGGTACTAGATCCAATGAATCGGAGAAAAACGGAGCTCTCCCAATGAAAGCACCAAAGTGTTTGTACAAAATTGGGCACAACACTCTTCGGATGTGATTAAAGAGATTAAAATGAAGAAATTAAATGAAAAAAGAGGCTAATCTAACAATCACACCAGTAAAAGCATGCATACATAGAAAAAGACAAGAAATTATAGTGGTTCGACGTTGTATCCCACGTCCTCTTTGAATGTTTTGCTTTTTATTAATGATTGACAATTGATTACAACAGTACAACATTCTAACACTCGAGTTACAATGTAGTTATGGTAGAGTAACGGCTCAGCAGAGTCAAAAGTCCTTTTTTTGTAGGTTATTTATAGGTGTAGGTCTGAAATATCTTTCCCCGAACTCGAAATACCTCTTCTCACTCGTGGGTGGGCCCACCAGATCGATCTAGGGTCATTTGTGAACGATCCCCATCATCTTCGTATCGATCAAGTGTGTCCATTTGGGATGCGATCGATTAGAGGCATTCCTGAGGTGATAAGCAAGCTTCTGTGAAAATTTCATAGCATTTGGACTTACTGAGCTATGATCGTTCTAAAGTTGGTTTAGTAGTTGGCTGAAGCATGCATATCGATACTTTCGTATCGATCGACCTTCGTATCGATGCTCTTTGCGTATCGATCAGACGTTTATTGATGATGTGGAGTAATAGTTCAAGAGAGATCTAAGTTTCATGCTAGAAGATCGCTAGCTTTGGTTGGCCATGCTTCCTTCATATCGATCGCGTGTACGCCGTTTCGTATCGATGCTCGTGGGCTGCTTCATATCGATGGAAAGTGTCAATTTCGTATCGATCTATTAGCTAATCGATACAAAATGGATGGAAGTGTTGATTGGTACAAATCAACATATGAGGCATGATCGATACAACCCGGATGGAGTGGAGCTGATGGATACGAATACGATAGATACGAAGTAAGCATATGGATAGTTGTTAACGGATACGAAGAAGGGTGGACTCTGATGGATACGAAATATGGTCTTCTATATGATTCTTGATTGATCCATAACTTGAGCATACGATCTCCAATTCACCTGAAATTTGGAATGTTTCCTTTCATATCTTTATTTGTTGTCCATGCTAATTGTAGCTCGATCCGAACGCGAACCAAATTTTCCAGTATCCATAGTGGACCTGTGTATAGTCGACCTTTGGGATGGATTATCCTTGGTTTCTAGTCAAGTCCTTGGTGTCACGGCCTTGCCAAAAGGCGGGATAACACTTATTCTTTCATTTTTAGAAGTTTCACTTTATTTCTACAACTGAAAATCATTAATTTAACAGGAACTTAAGAATTCAAATTCCCAGTTCATTTTAAATCACTTTGAAATAATATGCATACTTATATCTTTTATATATATCAAATCAAATTTAGAAATTTAAAACTAAGATTTTTTTTTTATCAAAACAAATGTGTAGTAAAGCTACTATAGTGGTCTTCCCACTTCTAAACTCGAAAATGAATGTCGATGACGCGGCCGTCATCACCAAAATTATTTTCCAACAACAGAAGAGGAGAGTACAGAACTTATTTCCTTTTAAAACTCCTTTAAAACATTTCTTTCAAATCGCATTTAAAATCTTTATATATGAAAATACTTCCAAATAATACTAATATTATATTCCAAATTCTTTTGAAAACAAATTTCAAATCCTGCAACTTAAGTTCTCAAATTTTCAATTCATATTCACTTTATCTATAAATCTTATTTTTGCAACTAATATTTATTAAATTTCACTTCCTAACAAACATATCACATATAGTTATATCCATTTATAAAATTATCCTTTTATATAAAAAATATAATACTTGGTTAAATTATTTCATTTTACCTATATTTCGAAAACAATATTGTGTCGGTCTACCTTATTAAATGTTTAGAAATCCCTATCGATGCCATAGCGTCTGATATACTGTCCAGAATTCATAAATACTGAATAGAACAAATAAACACAATATAAAAACATTTTTATAACACCAAAAAATACAATCTCTCATATATATACCCTCAAACAACTCATTCTAAGGTATTACTATCCTATCTCAAACCCCACAAAGCTAAGGTTTTCGCTAAACCAAAGCTCTGATACTAACTGTAACGACCCACCTTTTTGGACGGTTTAAATCGACAATAAACCACACAGGTTAACTAAATATTCAAAAGGGAGGATTGTTAATAGGGTAAATAAGAAAAATAAGATAAAAGAAAGAAAAACTAATACAGAATCTCACAACGAAATGACAAAATATAGTAATCAAATAAACAGTTCATGAAGCTGTTTTACAAATAAATAAATATGAGTGTAACAGCTTCAGAGATGTTTATGGGATTTTACATCTCCTATCCAATGTCTAACATGCGTGTAATATAAGAGATGTTCGAGATTCCATCTCCTAAGGATCCGTTATATTATCTACATACATAATATAATATGCTATTATAATATGTCTACAGTAAAATAAACTATTAAAATAGCGTTAAGGTGTTACTCATATCCCCCAAACACATTTTTACGATAAGCATTGTAGTGTATACAGTACCGTAATTCCTCCCTAAACTGGAGGGCTATCAGATGGCACTCCATAGTTTACGACATAAACCAAACTCGTAACGGGCGCAATCAGGATAAATATGACAAGGCACGCGAGGCAATGCCTAAGGTAGGATTCTACGGTTTTGCGGATCCGGATTGGCGGTAATGCATTGCAGCTACTACCACCCACCTTGAGACACACTCCTACTATCAAATCAAGGGGTGGCCACTAAATCAATCACAAAGTAATAAATATGGCATCGAAGAAATATGCTCGATAGGGGGGCGACCCCACTTGGCCCTGCATGGCTCCTGTTTTATTCATTTTAATTATGGTCCGAAGGTCAAGGCTATCCATCATCGTTCTCTTACTTCATTCCAGTAGCATTCGTCAAACCATCCTACTTCATTCTGGATTCTCCACCACTTGCATAGTTGTTAAAGTGGTTTTCGGTATTAGCAAAGAGTATGACAATATCCGATCTCGATCTCTTTAACAACCAAACGCTTATTTTA
The DNA here is from genome assembly GCA_030765085.1 of Allium cepa. Classification (NCBI taxonomy): domain Eukaryota; kingdom Viridiplantae; phylum Streptophyta; class Magnoliopsida; order Asparagales; family Amaryllidaceae; genus Allium; species Allium cepa. The sequence goes on along the minus strand of CM060939.1, from coordinate 78,184,822 downwards.
CACCGTTGGTTCTTTTACATTTCCAAAACTGATTCATATTTGATGTCAAAATATCATATTCATTTCAAAATATCCCTCATTTCAAATCCATCATTACTCAAAATATGTTCTTTCACTAGAAAATATCATTTCAAATTTCAACGTATGCTACAACATCATTTAACTACATTCGCCTTTAAATCAAGGATTTAAATATAAACAATTCAACCTTGCACAGTTTGAATTTTAGAAAATAGTTTGGATAGTTATAAATAGTGTAAAATATTTATAAATAGTTTTAAATAGTTTAAATAGTTTTAATAATTTAAAATAGTTTTTAATAGTTTATATTATTTTAAATATTTTAAAATATTTTTAACAGTTTAAGGATTTTAAAATAGTTAAAAATAGTTTAATATAAAATGATTTGAGTATTGGAAATGGTTTATATCGTAAAATAGTTTTGAAAATATAAATTTTAAAATAAAAGATTTTAATCAGTATATTGAAATAATTTTTTTTGAAAATAGTATCAAATTAAACTATTTCTTCCATTTCAAAAAATCCGGATCATATTCAGATTTTAAATCAACAGAACTCAATTTTAATCTTTTAATTCAAATGGCTCAATTTTGATTTAGTCCCAGATCAATGCGATTTCAATTTCAGTTTAAAATTACTTCAATTTCTAAAAATTCATTTTAACTTCAAATTTGATTCAACAAGTCAAATCGGTGATTTAAATTCAATTACATTCTTATTTTAAATCATTTCAATTCATATCAATTTCAAGCCCAAACTTTATTGTTAAATTTTAAGATCCAAATCTTCAGGATGATTCAAATTCCCAAATTAAAGTCATTTATCGATTTTAACTTTACCTTCCCAATTTAATTCTTAAACAATTTTTTTTAACGATTACAGTTTCAACTTTCAACGCTTGACTTAGAAAATAATTAAATTTACATAAATCTATAATTTATTTCCTTTAAAATAATAACGTTTAACTAAAATCCAAATTCAAGATTTTAAATCATTTAATTTAACCAATCCGGTGTCCGTATATAATTTTCTATCCTATGGCAAAGTGATATGAATATGCATCATACCAACCCACAATAAATTTAAATTTTTGGATATATCATTTCAACTCGTATCCTGAATCACTAATTTCCAAATCCGTAAAATCGCTCAGGTTTATCATTTCAACCCATAACGATTTTTCCCTAATCTATAAGATCGTTCGGGTATATATTGTTTTCAACCCATAGTGATTTTCCTGCCAATAACTAAGGGAACTTGCAGTGTGATAACAACATATAAGATAGATATAACGTCACATCATCCAAAATGTCAACAATTAAGCATCCATCACAATCATCATTCAAATCAACCAATAAATCACAACAATTAACTGGTTATCAATATCAGGTATTAACTAACAATTTAAATTCAGTGTTAATTTAAATGGAAATTTAATTCAACATAAATTCAATTTAAATTTAAATGACAATTTAATATGCCAAACAACAATTAATAAATTTCTAATCACATCATAATTTTAATTTAACTAACATAAGATGATTTAGTATTCATGAGTTGGTTAAAACATTCACCTTTGACTTCTTGTCGATTTAAAAATCCAAATAAGGTCCAAAATTCTAACAATCTCAGAATGTACCTAAACAAGTTCCATATCGTTTGGAATTTCGATACGATCGCAACGCAAGAAACCGCATCCAAATCCGAGCTCGTATGAAAAAGTTACGCACGTTAGAAAGTTTGAAAAATAAATTAAATTAAAATAAAATTGACGGGCAATTTAGTAATTTCGTTACCTTTCATCGTAAAGTAAAATAAAATTGACGGCCGATATGCTCGATCCAGACACGTAGCTGCCAACGCCCACTGCCAAAACGTCGTTGTTACATTCATCTACGCCTCGATCCGCTACTGCCGCGACCTCCCACACCCCGAGCCACCTCAGGACAAGCCGCGCAACCATCACCGGTGGCCAACAGTGGCTCCGCCACCATGATGCTATCATAGCCATTGGCGATTCGTGCACCATCGACATCCAAGAGCCACATGGATGTATGCTGCTCGACGTTCTCTACCCACCGGTTACCCTCGATCATCCTATCGATGAAGATCCACCGTCGAAAAGTAAACCCTAGTTTCGACGGCTGAGACTAAATCAATGGTTTCTGGCCAAACAGTGATTCGATTGCAAAAACAAATTGTTGTACAAGGTTGTGCTCGTCGAGAGCTTTCCAACAATATATAATTTGCTATGGTTTGAGGAGTTTGATTTTCGATTTGATTTTGATTTGAAATTGAATTTGGGAATTAGGGTTTCTGCCATTGGAAAGCAAGGAAGGAGCAGATGGAAATAAGCAATACATTTAGAAATCATTAATAGAGGCTGCTAGGGTTAGAAAATATATTTATATAGACAAAGATAGATAAGAATGAAAGGACATATCAAATTGGTTCGAAACAAAAACACGACCCGAAAAACCCGTTCCGCTTCCAAAACGAAAGTAGATCATCTAATCTATCAAAATATAGGTTTTTGATATTTTAAACTCAATGGAACTTGTTAGAAGCCCTAATTTAATTTTATGAAAAAATTAGCTTTCAAAATCAAATTATATCTATTTAATTTTTATTAGTCGATTTCTATGCGTTTCGAGCCCGCACGATTAAATGATAAGTATGAATGCTACGAAACTTAAAATTTTACAATAATTCAGTACTACAGATCTGATGAAACTGGTTTCGTCGAAATCTGAGACAGTGGCAAAAATGGCTAATTTCACGTTAATTAAACAAATTTAACCAGGTTAACTTTACAATAGTTTCATTTGATTGAAATTACATTAAAATAGCTATCAATATCATTCAAGCAACCATATTAAATCATATTCTAATTATTTTCTCATTAACAAATCATAAATTTTAATTTCTCTCAACATTAAATTTCAAAATCTTATCTAATTTAATATTTATAATTATCGAAAATTACAGGTCGTTACACCTACATGCCTGGCAGGCAACTAATCATAATACATAAATAATATAAAAAAAGGGCTCGGGTACATTTAGAATAAGCTTCGGCAAGGTCACTGCCCATTACACCTCAATATGGAGCTCTAGCAAGGCCACTTCCCAGCAATGAGGTGTTAGAAGTATCCAAAAAAGCCATGAAGCATCCCAGTGTGGATAAGATCGATAAATAGCTCTAGCTAAGAAAGCACCTCAATGCAAACTCTGAAAATCTAGAATGAATGCCCCCATTACCAATGCGAATGATCCAAAATAAAGAAAGCCACACTTCAGTCGTGGAAGAACTGGAAAGAATGCCACTCACTGCAAATTCGGATGATCCAGAATAAAGAATGTCATACTGTAGGCGTGAAAGAACTAGAAGAAATCCTCACTGCAAATGTGAATGATCCATATGAAGGACGCCACACTGCAGACACGGAAGAACTAGAAAGAACTCCTTACTACGAACGCGGAAGGTCCAAAATGAACATCTCACTGAAATCCTGTCAACAACAAACCTGAAAACCTGCAAATAGCAATCTAGCACAATTTCTGGCCTAAACCAGTATCTGTAAAAGGAACTAAAGAAAATCATAAGAATAATACACATACATGTACATAAATGAAGTTTATATACATATATATGTATTAATCAAGTAAAAGTAATAAAAACTAAAGCTAAAATTATAAGACAGAAAAGCAACTAAAATAAGCAACCGACTAAAAATAAAACCAAGCCCGTTATGCAACATCTTAACCAAGTCTAAAGATGTAAAAAAGAGATATCGAAATCAAAAATATAAAAATTAACAAACTATGAAATTAAAACCTATAAACTAAAATCTCTTAAAAATTATCTTCATGCTCCTTTAACTAAAAGAACATTATGATAATTAGTAAAATCATCATTCAAATTTGAGAAAACGTTGATGCTACAATTATTAATGTTGAAAATATTATTTTTGTGCTTAAATAGCTTAATGCTATTACTAACCATATTAATATATTTTCTGACATGGTCATTTTTAGCTAATCTGTATTTAGGATTTGAGATCCAATCAAAACAGAACGACGATATTATAAAAATCAATTTATTAATATGACTACTATTATTATTAAAATGTCTCCAGTTTCTCTTAAACCAAATGTACCAACAAATTATAATGAATAATGTATCGAGTAAATGATTTGATATTTAGGTACTTGTTGAATACATAAACTGATATTGAATAGAAGTAGAGTGATCTATATAATCCCATTTTCTCATAAGTTACTTTCTAAAAATGATTTGATAAATTTCAAAAGGAAGGTTTAGACGATTCCGTATTTACTAAAAAATATTTTTAAGATATATATCTCTCAAAGATATTTTGATAAAGAAATGAAAAAATCAAACAACATTCACCTACTTATAAAGCATCATTTTTATCGATAATTGAATTTTGAAGAGACCGGTGTCAGATTTGGGTGATTCCTATCTGAAAACCACTTCGAACCAATTTATGTTTCAAAGAAAAACATGTGGAAGATAAGATCATTTGAAGATGAAGATATTCATGATGTGGGGCTATTTTCCATTTGTCCCTGGAGGTGAAACTTACACTATCCTATATTTGGCAGTAGTGCTCTATTATGAAAATCTTCGATTTGCAAGGACTAGTCACTACTGATCCTAGGGGTGATTTCCAAAAAGGATATGGTAGGAGAAGTAACTTCAGTTTGTCCTATTCCTGGACAACTTGTATGGATATATGTCTGACATTGCAGTATATTTCAAATTGATTGTTCTCCATAAACGTATCATCTTCTTGGTGGCAGAGAAGGAAACTTCTATTAGATTAACACCCTTTCCTGAGATGCACCAACTTAGGAGTTACATGTTTGTAGAAATCAGTTGTGTGATTATGGAATGGAAATGTGGCATTCAAAGAAGAAAGATGATGTGCTATATGAAAGGTAATCATTACCTCTAACCTCACACTCGAAAATGACTGAAACATGGTAGATACAGCAGGCTATATGGTTCGTAACCATTAAGGTATGATCATCCCTTTCAAGATATATTTCTACCTGCTATAACGTTCGGGTTTTAATTATTGTGGAAGTATGCTAAGAGACATCTCGGATAGGTGTTAACGACCGGAATGATCACATATTCGGTACTCTCTAGGAAGAGGTAGGTCGGTCTTGTGTTGGTAGAGGACTATTAGTCGGGCCTCGGTACATTCCTCTTGAGATGTAGTGCCAGAAGGTAGTCCCTTTATCGAGTCATTTGTATGGAATCCATCTTCCAATATGTGCTTTCGGATTTGATTATAGAACTTACTTTGTAGCTAGTTTGCTAGAATTTAATAAATGTAACAATTCCGGCTAAGATTAATAAGTTTATTTGGAAATATTTTACAAAGAAATGTCATTAAAGATAATATCCCTTAATTTTAAGTAATAAAGATTTGGTTGTCATAAGGTAAAAACTCGTTCCGTGTTTATATGCGGGTGGTCTTATGAGATACCCTTTTGGATTCAAACATCATATTTTGAGTTCTCACACCAGTCGCATGACTGACTCATAGTTTATATTGTTTTGCCTTTAAACTCTGGATGCCCTATTTTCCTAGGTAGCCAAGTAGTCAGGATAACTTTAGAGCATTTTGGAGCATGTTGGAAAAGTATTTTGGAGATGTTTTTTTGAGCAAATGGAGCTAAAGTACCTTATGTAGATATCTACCTATATTCTGTTGTGTTATGTATTTAGAATGTTCCAGCATATGTAAAGATAGGCAGTTATAACTATCTAGCTGGATTAGTATTTAACTCTAAAGGATCACTTGGAATGGTTTATGTATTTATCACATGTATAATTAAATGTCGAATGCGATATGATATTCTATTATTGTTTTGTCTTCTATCTTTATTTTTTTCCATGTGATAATCTGCCTCCTCGGCACATGGATTTATTGTATTTGAATACTGTGGATGCAATAGTGCTAATTTCTAAGGATCGAGGAGACGGTTTGTCACAAAGAGTAATTGAGCTTTGTTGAACAAAGTACGATTAATAATAAGTGATGTTGAGTTAACTTTTTCTATAGGTCTTGTACTTGAGAGTAGTACATAAACTTAGAATTAATTTCATTAAAAAGAATAGTTGCAAAATCATATAAGATAAGGGTTTAAAAGAAACCCTAACATATCCCAGGTTAAGGAGTTGACAGGTTATGCAAGTTGAAAGACAATACGTAATTATTGTTTGTGAGGTAGCCTGTGTGGACCACTCCAAAAGGGATTTGGGAACGATCATCATTGGATGACAAATTTATGTTTTGAACATAATTTTTTTAAACTGAAGCGAAATCAATTTTATTTACTTATAAGGAAATTCATAAAGTGTTTTATGAATATATATTTCATTGCATTGAGAAAAAATTATTGTATCAAGAAATGCCAACTTCGTGCGAAGGTTCTTTTAGAAATTATTTGTAGTAAAATGGTTTGGATATGGGACAAAGGTAAAATTGATTGCGAGGGATGAAATGAAATTAACTAAATCTAAATGAGCACAATGCTTTAGAATGTCCATGAATTATTCTCACATATTAAAGTGAAACTATATGAGTTTCTTATCAATGTCGGGAATAGATATTCCTTAGTTGTTTATAAAACCATTAAGAGTATTGACTCTCCTATATGGTATGATGCACAAATCTTGAATAATCCGAATATAGTATCAAAATATGATTTTAATAGTTGTATCCTAAAGTATATGATCCATCGATCGCAAATGTGTTTTCAGAAGAAAGACCAGTGTAGTTGGAATATGGTGAGCAATGTTGATATGAAAAACATCGTGAATTTCAATTGTTGAATAAGCGTAACAGATTCATCGTTCAATGTACTTAAGTAAATTCATATTTTACTCACAAAATTATCGCTTGGAATAACTTTGAAATTTGGTACAAATGTGTTAAAGTAGAAAATTCTAGATTATGATTTGGAATAGACCATTTGCATATAACAACCAAAGTTTCTCATAGTCAATGCAAGCGATATTGAGTTTGTGGATTCCACATATGATATAAGAATCGATACGAAAGTATCTTTCGATAAGCATCAGATTAGGACAAGTGTTTTGATATCAAATAGTTTTATTTTCAGTCAAAATACAAAGGAAGCGTGTATCTATAAGAAAGAACATTAAAGAAGTACATATATATTTCTAAACTATAAGAAACAACATACTGCTGATTATTAAAGAAGTACTTGTGTTTAAATCAGTTCTATTTTGGTTGTTTAATACTCAATATTGAACTTGTAAATGATATCTTTTATAATAGGTACCAAGATGTTGGGAATCTCCCAAGTGATATGCACAGCACAATATTAAAATATTTAATCTGAAGCGGTAGGGTGGATTCCTTATGCATTGTCAGTAGGAATTATCATACATAGTGTATTATCTAGAACATCATATTTAGATAATGCAATTGATACATGAAGTAAATATTAAACCCGAATTAAGATCACTAAATGATAGTTTAGAGTGTTCTCTAATATTTATGAAATGCTAGAGAACTGTTTATAGAAACAACATACTCCTTAGGCAGGAGTATTCGGGCTCGAACTTCATAAGCTGTATCGAGTACAATATGTCAATATCAAATTTATTATCAAACCTTAATTAAGGAGATTTAATTGGAAATGTTCCATATGACAGGTTGTGGCGGATTCAACGAAAAGGCGAAGTACATCGTCTTGAATGGTGCCACAATAAGAGCAATGTATAAATTTAAATGCATGAATTTGTAATTGAGCTAAGGGTGATTCCAAGTATTGAGAATACTACACCATTGTTATATGATATAATATAACGTTAAGAGCTCACTAGAAATCGGGATACTTACTTCGAACGGTTCCACATAGTGCTTTATTAGAATCGGAGAGAGTTGATTGATAGAGTGAATAACTAAAACAACATAACAAAATCTATTGATGAAGGGACTGGCTCGATAAGTGGGATAGTGATTCTTTTATTAGCCCGTAGTGTAAGTAGGAAATTGATAGAGTTATGTTATGGCCTAGGGAAAGTTCTGCAATTTACTATAAATTATTAACTCTATAATAAAAAATGGTTCAAAATAAAAGGTTGCTTTTATTTCTATGAAACTCAACTTAATATAATGTGTTATATTAATTACTTATTTAATTTAAGTATATTTAACTTATAAGCCATAAATGATATATTTGGTGTAAAGAACCGAAAATCCGTACTTCCTTGAACTGGCAACATTCCACCACAATCCAGCCAAAGAGGAACGAACTTCCGAATCTTTAGGGTTTAAGAAGAAGAAAGAGGTAGAAGAAGAGAGAAAGAGAGAAGAAACAGAAACAAACAACAGAAGCATGAAGACAATATCAGAATCTCACAATCGCAGCGGAACAACATATAATAGATAAATGAATATCATTAAACAAAAGAACTATACATTTTATACATACATCACAATTCATCACATCATCAGAGTGTACGACAATAAAACAGCGGAAAGAATACTATATACAATAGATAATAGACTACGCTATCCAAGCTCGCCTCCAAATCTGCACAGCAACTCTCGAATCCAGAATAACCTGATAACCTAACTCTAGACTGCCCGTGTGGAAAATAGTGGGCACCCAGAGTTTAGGAAAGGAACAATAAACTCCAGGTCAGTCATGGGACTGGTGTGAGAACTCAAAACAGTTTATCTTTAAACAAGCAACAAGAAAATTTAAATTTTGAAATCCGCAATGCTTTTTTTTTGAAAATGAAACTACCATAAGGCCTCCCGCCACACACACAATGCAAACGCAGAATTGGAGGAGATTTCTCCTTATGATAGTCAAAGATGCTTACTACGCAAAAATCAAATCATTTTTTTTTATATTATTATTAGTGCATAGTGTAGAAAACAATTTCGAAAGTAGAATATAAATCCTAGCCAGCATAGACATTCCGAACTATGCCTACTATAGCTACCATCCAAACAGTGGTGACCACCATAAGTGAATGGCAGGTAATACAACTAAAACCGTACAGGGCGCGTATTGGATGAATGGATTTCCAACAAATGGTCAGGCTAAGGAACTTCCTACTGCCACATGGGATCGCCTCTGGCGGGACGTCCCGAGAAACTAACGTTACGGTTAGATCTCTGCCAACACAAGGCCGGGTTACCTCTGTAACTAGGTAACTACTACACGAATATGTCATCCCCCGGTCCTTTGGGACCTTTATCCGAGCGCTCGATCCAACAACACCACACAGTAATAGATATAGTGTATCAACATGAGTAAGTACTGGGCTCCATACCATGATACCACCCTTTTCCAGAAGGAAATGACATACCCTAAAGGGAGCGACCCTCATAACCTTGCCGCATATTCCTGTTTCGACCATTTCCGGGGAGTGAGGTCCTGACGAAGTCTCGTCCACAAAGCTACGCTTTGTGCAACAAAGCCATGCTTTGGGTCAACAGATGACCAAAGCAATGATCACAAAGATAAATGATCAAACAAATGATCATATCACAAATGACCAACCAATGATCATCACACAGCAGCACTCAGCATGTCACATTACCAGATTGGGAATATATCGCTGATAACCTTCAACTACATAACCTCTGAGCTCGTACGTCTCAGAGAAAGGTGTTAAGCTAAGAGAATAAATTCTCCGCCACCAACAGAAATGTATTTGAAAGAAATCTGCTCTATATCTCAAAATGTAATGTCAGACACGTAACCATACAAGTCTGTTCCGGGTTCGAACAGAACCGAAGGCACTTCCAAAGAAGCCCTTGCAATCCGGGTATTCATAATCCCGATAAAATTTCCCATCACAAAGGAAATCTCCATACCGTAGCTAACGATGCAGAGACAATCGATAGGTCATCCTATCGTTTTCACAAATACCCGGTCTTCAACACCGGTCTTCAAATGCTATCCATAACGACGTATCACATATTCGAAATGGGATATACGACACAAAGGTCCTCTCCCGGCTAAACCGAATAGCGAGCGCTTATTTTAAAAATAAGTGTAGCATTCAATTTCAAACAATCACAACAAATACCATCCAAGGGTAAATACTGATAGTCGGTTATTTAACTATCAATAAAGATGCGCCACATCATCAGATTCCAAATAATTCTCCAAAATTATTTAATCCCAAAAATATCTTCACAAGATATATATACATACACCTTCCAAATAATTGCCCAAATTATTTGTTTTACCAAAATATCTTTACACGATATAATTTCACACTTCAACCATTTGAAAACCAATTTTTCAAATTACTTTTCGTCCTTTATACCCTTTGAAAACAAATTTCAAATCATCAAATAAATCTTTACCGATTTATTTTAAATTCACGTTCCAAATCCGTAAATTCATTTTCATACTTCAAAATAAATCAATATTTATTTTAACAAATTCCCCTTCCCTTTATAAATTCCATAGTGAATTTAAATTCCAAATATTTACTAATATACGATTCTCAAATCGATTTCAAATTATTCGCTTTCAATTTACCTTTAAAAGATAAATTCTCAAGAATGTTCCATCTCATATTGGAAAGCATTTCCATACTTATTTAATAATAAGTAATATAATCCACAAATTTATTTATTTTCAACAATTTGAAAATATTCAATATACTTAAACCATAGTTAAATATATATTTCATTCCTTTTAAACATTCTTTTATTCACTTTTATTTGGGTTAAAACGAATGTTACGTAAAACATCGTTACGACAACCCAAAATCACTAGTATAGCGATTCGAAAATAAAATAGATACATAAATCCCAATACTATACAAAATATTTCCTTTTGGAAACCATTTACTATAACAACAGTGTTATAGTCCACCGTTTCTCTATTTTCTCGAAAACGCCTATTTCAACAATAAATGTTGAAATCTACGTATTCATTTCCTTCTATTTCTCGAAAACGTCTATTTCAACAATGAATGTTGAAATCCAAGTTTTCGATACTTAATGCATTTTAAAGCATCTTTAAATTGTTTTAAAATTCCCTTTAAAACATTCTTCTCCCAAAACATGCCCATTTGACTTAATAATATATTCATCGTTTAAAAGAGTGAATATAACTCCTTTAACAAATTCTAAATTCAATTTATCAAATTCCATTGATTTCAAATTTATAAACAACGTTTATAAATTCTATTTCTATTAATAACTTCGATTTAGAAATCCCTTTTATTAAGCCAATTCAATTTATAAACCCAATTTCTATACCAAAAGTTCATATTATAAGTCAAGAGCTTATAATCTATTTATTTACTAAACCGTTCCTTTAAAACTTCACAAATTTTAAATCTTATCACTGATAAGATTCCTTTATATTTTATAATAGTTTTCAACTTATAGAGAAACCTCCTTTATTAACAATTTCTAAAAGTATCCCCTTTAAGTGGTCAAAATCCATTTTATAAGTTAATTACTTATAAAACTTTTATTTTTTAACATCAATTCATTTTACAACTTTCACAATTTATAAATCTATAAATTTTAATGAAATTCATTTTATACGTCCACTTAACACTTAATCGACTCGTTCCATATTCCCAAATTTTTTTAATTTATAGATACCAATTTATAAAATCTTTTATACAACTGTTTATAAAAATTTATTCAAAAATCCCAATTTAACTATTTTATAAATCTATTTATTTAAAAATTTTCCTTTTGGTTATATTTCATAAAAATCATAGTTTTATAACTTTAATATTTAAAATCTTAATTTATTTAAAATGAATCAAGTTCAAAAATTTAATAAAAACATATACTTGAAAAATTACTTAAAAATCCTTTTAAATTCAAAATCGTTATTTTTAACTTTTAAAAATGAATCCGACGATGCAACCGCATCAAATGGTCAATCACGGGAATAACATCACATATCGATATGATAGTTAACAAACAACACAATATTCATAAACAAATAAATATTTGCGAGGAATCCAGTTGGATCCCTCCAACCTGTTTCCCTGCATCCACAGACGTTAGCACAATACCAATTCCACTTCAAGGTGGAATATCGCGGTATATGGGATTTATAAAATATTATCCGCTTACTAACGGCGCAATAGGGTCTCATCCGCTATACGAGGCGGGAAATCAAATCCAATATATACATATGCCAATATATATATATTGCTATATATAGTATATATCCTACTATATCTACTACCACAATCAAACAGCAATCATCAATCAACAATAACTATTTAAAATTTTAAACCAAACGGTTTGATTGAGTGAGGAGTTCTCACCTTGATTTTATTTCCGGTTCCGGCGTTCGTTTCGAATAAAATTAAACGAACGTTTAATTTTACCCGAAATTCAAACGAGCTCCAATCGACTCCAAACTGGTTGCATTGCGAAGAGCACGACCATACGATTCCAACGCACTTTGATTCGTCCAAATCGGACCTCGCAGCAAAAAGATATTGCAGTTTAAAGTTTGTACACGATTTAAATATGAATAAATCAACCTTATTTTACATTCCCAACCTAAATTGATCCTGGCCGCACATCTCATCTCCCCCCCTCTTCTCTCTCATTCGCACGCAACATGCTCCACTACAGGTAGTTGAACGCACACCAAACCCATATGCACAAATCTAGGGTTAAAGGCCACGACCACCACGATACACGAAAACACGATCAGGGAGTGCCATATCGAAGGCCATCGACCACTCCACCTGTGCCCAGAGTTCCATGGAGCTCGGCCCCCTCCTCCCCCTTGGGAAACGTGCGCAACATCAGGGAAACGCGGTTCATTATCTCATCCAAATGGCGACGATAGCTGAGATCCACCGTTGGATCTGTAGTTCATACCGTGCTCTACAACTTTCGTGTTGGAAGTTTCTCGATTCGATGAGCGGATTGAGAAATAATTTGGAAAATAAATTGGTGATTTTCGGCCATTAATCAAGGTGGAGGCGGCTGAGCAGAAAATGGCTAGGGTTTAGAAAGAATAATTAGTATATACATGTTATTAATATTATTATAATAATAAAATTTCCAATTTAACAACTTATGCAAACGAACTCCAATTCTCACGTTCTGACAGGCGATTCTAAGGTTTTTCCGCGTTCCGGACGCAACGGAATAGGTTTCGGAAGCTAATTCCATCGTATGTGTGAGATACGGCAAAAAACGATCGATTTGAATTAAAACCGATTTAAACGATTTCTAGGCGTTTTGGCTTGTACCGGACAAACGATAAATCCGATCGACTTGAAATTTGAAATCTTACAATAATATCACATTACGGATCCGATGAAACTAGTTTCGTCGAAATCCGAGACCGTTTGAAAAATGGCTATTTTAACTCGCCGAATTAAAATTAAAACGATATCGATGCGTTTCGAGCTGCCACGGTCGAACGACAACTCCGATTGCTACGAAAATTGAAATCCGATAATAACTAACTATTACGGATCCAATGGAACTCGTTTCGTTCAATTCTGAGACTGTTCAAAAATTGGCTATTTCTCAATCGATAATTAAATATTAAAATATTCAATTTTCACAAATTAACTCCAAATTCAATTATACAAGTTCCAAAATATTTCTATAACTTCAATATGATAAAACAAAATTTTCCAAACCATTTTCAATCATATTTAACTCAATATCTAATTATTTCTGGAATTTCACTATTAAATTATCGATTAAATTATCCCATTAAATCCAATATTCGAAAAATAATTTATTCGACTTAAAAATTCCACTTATTAATATTTAAAATTAATCAAATATCCAAATTTATATTATCAAAAATTCTGGGTCGTTACAATCTTCCCCCCTTAAAAGAATTTCGTCCTCGAAATTGCAAGTTAAGGAGAATGATTCCTAAACCGTCTATTATTCTTCCAAAACTAATTGTTTTATCAACTTTTTAACACAAATCTTTTTATTAAAGATTCACTATCATTTCAATTAGCTTTCCAACTTCAATTATAGGTTTCAAACAACATTGTTTACTTAACAATTCAAATTTAAATTTAAATTCAAATTTCAAACTTTCAAAATTTTCTCAAAAATTTTCTAACACCCGAAATTTTCGAAAAATTTCGCCAGCGTTTCCTTTGCGCGGCTAGCTCGGTACGACTACAAAATGGCACTACGGCCCCCCAGAATCAAAAAGAAAAGAGAAAGCCAAGTGGCTGGAGAAGGAAATCATCAAATCTCATACTAAAATTGAAATACGTACCTTTTTGTCGAGCAATTCAATTTTTTAACTTCAAAATCAAATCCCAATTCCATTATATACCTGTATATCCTGCCAGTAGTAGTATCCAATTCCAACATTCAAACTATTTTGCCAAAGCCATTTACAAAATTTCGATACTTACTTTTTATCTCAATTTTAGCTTTACCATTGAAGTTACATATTCTTTCTCATTCATTTCCCATTAGTTTACATTCACTAATTAATTTAACATTGGTTCACTTTCAACTCAAATCAAATTCAGTTCATATTCAAATTTATCTACTTCACTTTCAAATTTGAATTCAATTTCATAGCTTTCAATTTCGCTAATTCAATTTCATTAACACTTAATGAATTTACATACAATCAACCAACAAGCAAATAACAACCAATGTACATCCAATACAACCAAATTTATTTATCTTACTTACATGCAATTTGGTTCAACTTTTTCAATTCGAATTGGTTTAACACTCAATAGATTTCCATTCAATTATTCAACTATTTTCAAATGAATTTACACTTATATACTTCATTTCATATGAACTTATTTACATTCGATTGATTAACTTTCAGTCATACTTTAATTCAATTGCTAATTCTTCTTACAAATAAAAATTGAATTTCATTTATATAACTCAAGTTCACATCATTTAACGATTTCATTAATTCACTTTATTCATTTTATTTTGATATCAACATCAATTCTTTCAACATTACTCAAGTTATATTCCATTCAACTTCATTTACATTTACTTCCACTATTCAACTTAAGTATTCTCCTAATTCATTTCAAATTCTATTCCATTTAACATAATTTGTTCAAATAAACTTAAGTTTCCACTTATCAATCCAATTCGGATTTCAATTCTAAAGTAAGTTCTATTTAGCTTTTACTTGAGTCAAATTCATATCAACATTCAAATTCATATTTCACTTTACTTAACTTAATTGTTTAGCCACTCCAATAATTGGTTTGCTTACATTTTCCCATTCTATAAGTTATATAGCTTATTATACAACTTCCAACTCATATTATAAGTTCAAAACCTTTTTCACTTATATTTAACAATCTCAAGTTGAATTTTTAATTTCAAATTTGTTTATTTCAACAAAATCTCAATTTTAAATTCATTATTGTAGCAAATCCATCACATAGAAACTCGAAAATGATACTGATGATGCTGCAGTCATCATCCTTATTATTTCCCAGTGACAATAGTGAAATCAGTGCTAAATATTCTTTCAAAAAGTTTCTTTTACATATAACTACATTTGCAAACTTTTTACTTATATAATTTCACTTCTTATATACATAAGATTATTTTACAATTGTAAATCATTTTAATTATAATTCCATACTTATAATTCATTAGCTTATACAATTATTCTTTTTACAATAATCATTTTTATATAACTTATTCAAACAACTTTGATTGTCCTATATATATATATATGTATATTATTTACAACAACCAAGCAATCAATTATACACACACTTCAATAATTCTTGAAAAAATTATTTTCTTTATATACAAAATATAATCGAGGTAAAATTATTTCATTTACCCAATTTAAAACAATATCGTGTCGAATTGTTCTGTATAAGTGTTTAGAGATCCCTATCGATAGAGTTGTACAGACTATACCGACCAGAATCCATATACCACTCAACAAACCAATCATCACAATATAAAACAATTTTTTTATATCCACTAACAAATACGCGCTCATATCTATTATTACACTCACACTCATTCTAGAGTACTACTGACTCTATCTCTAATGAGTAATACCCAACAGAACCATGGTTGTCGCTTAACCACATGCTTTGATACCAAATGTAAAGAACCGAAAATCCGTACTTCCTTGAACTGGCAACATTCCACCACAATCCAGCCAAAGAGGAACGAACTTCCGAATCTTTAGGGTTTAAGAAGAAGAAAGAGGTAGAAGAAGAGAGAAAGAGAGAAGAAACAGAAACAAACAACAGAAGCATGAAGACAATATCAGAATCTCACAATCGCAGCGGAACAACATATAATAGATAAATGAATATCATTAAACAAAAGAACTATACATTTTATACATACATCACAATACATCACATCATCAGAGTGTACGACAATAAAACAGCGGAAAGAATACTATATACAATAGATAATAGACTACGCTATCCAAGCTCGCCTCCAAATCTGCACAGCAACTCTCGAATCCAGAATAACATGATAACCTAACTCTAGACTGCCCGTGTGGAAAATAGTGGGCACCCAGAGTTTAGGAAAGGAACAATAAACTCCAGGTCAGTCATGGGACTGGTGTGAGAACTCAAAACAGTTTATCTTTAAACAAGCAACAAGAAAATTTAAATTTTGAAATCCGCAATGCTTTTTTTTTAAAAATGAAACTACCATAAGGCCTCCCGCCACACACACAATGCAAACGTAGAATTGGAGGAGATTTCTCCTTATGATAGTCAAAGATGCTTACTACGCAAAAATCAAATCATTTTTTTTTATATTATTATTAGTGCATAGTGTAGAAAACAATTTCGAAAGTAGAATATAAATCCTAGCCAGCATAGACATTCCGAACTATGCCTACTATAGCTACCATCCAAACAGTGGTGACCACCATAAGTGAATGGCAGGTAATACAACTAAAACCGTACAGGGCGCGTATTGGATGAATGGATTTCCAACAAATGGTCAGGCTAAGGAACTTCCTACTGCCACATGGAATCGCCTCTGGCGGGACGTCCCGAGAAACTAACGTTACGGTTAGATCTCTGCCAACACAAGGCCGGGTTACCTCTGTAACTAGGTAACTACTACACGAATATGTCATCCCCCGGTCCTTTGGGACCTTTATCCGAGCGCTCGATCCAACAACACCACACAGTAATAGATATAGTGTATCAACATGAGTAAGTATCTGGGCTCCATACCATGATACCACCCTTTTCCAGAAGGAAATGACATACCCTAAAGGGAGCGACCCTCATAACCTTGCCGCATATTCCTGTTTCGACCATTTCCGGGGAGTGAGGTCCTGACGAAGTCTCGTCCACAAAGCTACGCTTTGTGCAACAAAGCCATGCTTTGGGTCAACAGATGACCAAAGCAATGATCACAAAGATAAATGATCAAACAAATGATCATATCAAAATGACCAACCAATGATCATCACACAGCAGCACTCAGCATGTCACATTACCAGATTGGGAATATATCGCTGATAACCTTCAACTACATAACCTCTGAGCTCGTACGTCTCAGAGAAAGGTGTTAAGCTAAGAGAATAAATTCTCCGCCACCAACAGAAATGTATTTGAAAGAAATCTGCTCTATATCTCAAAATGTAATGTCAGACACGTAACCATACAAGTCTGTTCCGGGTTCGAACAGAACCGAAGGCACTTCCAAAGAAGCCCTTGCAATCCGGGTATTCATAATCCCGATAAAATTTCCCATCACAAAGGAAATCTCCATACCGTAGCTAACGATGCAGAGACAATCGATAGGTCATCCTATCGTTTTCACAAATACCCGGTCTTCAACACCGGTCTTCAAATGCTATCCATAACGACGTATCACATATTCGAAATGGGATATACGACACAAAGGTCCTCTCCCGGCTAAACCGAATAGCGAGCGCTTATTTTAAAAATAAGTGTAGCATTCAATTTCAAACAATCACAACAAATACCATCCAAGGGTAAATACTGATAGTCGGTTATTTAACTATCAATAAAGATGCGCCACATCATCAGATTCCAAATAATTCTCCAAAATTATTTAATCCCAAAAATATCTTCACAAGATATATATACATACACCTTCCAAATAATTGCCCAAATTATTTGTTTTACCAAAATATCTTTACACGATATAATTTCACACTTCAACCATTTGAAAACCAATTTTTCAAATTACTTTTCGTCCTTTATACCCTTTGAAAACAAATTTCAAATCATCAAATAAATCTTTACCGATTTATTTTAAATTCACGTTCCAAATCCGTAAATTCATTTTCATACTTCAAAATAAATCAATATTTATTTTAACAAATTCCCCTTCCCTTTATAAATTCCATAGTGAATTTAAATTCCAAATATTTACTAACATACGATTCTCAAATCGATTTCAAATTATTCGCTTTCAATTTACCTTTAAAAGATAAATTCTCAAGAATGTTCCATCTCATATTGGAAAGCATTTCCATACTTATTTAATAATAAGTAATATAATCCACAAATTTATTTATTTTCAACAATTTGAAAATATTCAATATACTTAAACCATAGTTAAATATATATTTCATTCCTTTTAAACATTCTTTTATTCACTTTTATTTGGGTTAAAACGAATGTTACGTAAAACATCGTTACGACAACCCAAAATCACTAGTATAGCGATTCGAAAATAAAATAGATACATAAATCCCAATACTATACAAAATATTTCCTTTTGGAAACCATTTACTATAACAACAGTGTTATAGTCCACCGTTTCTCTATTTTCTCGAAAACGCCTATTTCAACAATAAATGTTGAAATCTACGTATTCATTTCCTTCTATTTCTCAAAAACGTCTATTTCAACAATGAATGTTGAAATCCAAGTTTTCGATACTTAATGCATTTTAAAGCATCTTTAAATTGTTTTAAAATTCCCTTTAAAACATTCTTCTCCCAAAACATGCCCATTTGACTTAATAATATATTCATCGTTTAAAAGAGTGAATATAACTCCTTTAACAAATTCTAAATTCAATTTATCAAATTCCATTGATTTCAAATTTATAAACAACGTTTATAAATTCTATTTCTATTAATAACTTCGATTTAGAAATCCCTTTTATTAAGCCAATTCAATTTATAAACCCAATTTCTATACCAAAAGTTCATATTATAAGTCAAGAGCTTATAATCTATTTATTTACTAAACCGTTCCTTTAAAACTTCACAAATTTTAAATCTTATCACTGATAAGATTCCTTTATATTTTATAATAGTTTTCAACTTATAGAGAAACCTCCTTTATTAACAATTTCTAAAAGTATCCCCTTTAAGTGGTCAAAATCCATTTTATAAGTTAATTACTTATAAAACTTTTATTTTTTAACATCAATTCATTTTACAACTTTCACAATTTATAAATCTATAAATTTTAATGAAATTCATTTTATACGTCCACTTAACACTTAATCGACTCGTTCCATATTCCCAAATTTTTTTAATTTATAGATACCAATTTATAAAATCTTTTATACAACTGTTTATAAAAATTTATTCAAAAATCCCAATTTAACTATTTTATAAATCTATTTATTTTAAAATTTTCCTTTTGGTTATATTTCATAAAAATCATAGTTTTATAACTTTAATATTTAAAATCCTAATTTATTTAAAATGAATCAAGTTCAAAAATTTAATAAAAACATATACTTGAAAAATTACTTAAAAATCCTTTTAAATTCAAAATTGTTATTTTTAACTTTTAAAAATGAATCCGACGATGCAACCGCATCAAATGGTCAATCACGGGAATAACATCACATATCGATATGATAGTTAACAAACAACACAATATTCATAAACAAATAAATATTTGCGAGGAATCCAGTTGGATCCCTCCAACCTGTTTCCCTGCATCCACAGACGTTAGCACAATACCAATTCCACTTCAAGGTGGAATATCGCGGTATATGGGATTTATAAAATATTATCCGCTTACTAACGGCGCAATAGGGTCTCATCCGCTATACGAGGCGGGAAATCAAATCCAATATATACATATGCCAATATATATATATTGCTATATATAGTATATATCCTACTATATCTACTACCACAATCAAACAGCAATCATCAATCAACAATAACTATTTAAAATTTTAAACCAAACGGTTTGATTGAGTGAGGAGTTCTCACCTTGATTTTATTTCCGGTTCCGGCGTTCGTTTCGAATAAAATTAAACGAACGTTTAATTTTACCCGAAATTCAAACGAGCTCCAATCGACTCCAAACTGGTTGCATTGCGAAGAGCACGACCATACGATTCCAACGCACTTTGATTCGTCCAAATCGGACCTCGCAGCAAAAAGATATTGCAGTTTAAAGTTTGTACACGATTTAAATATGAATAAATCAACCTTATTTTACATTCCCAACCTAAATTGATCCTGGCCGCACATCTCATCTCCCCCCTCTTCTCTCTCGTTCGCACGCAACATGCTCCACTACAGGTAGTTGAACGCACACCAAACCCATATGCACAAATCTAGGGTTAAAGGCCACGACCACCACGATACACGAAAACACGATCAGGGAGTGCCATATCGAAGGCCATCGACCACTCCACCTGCGCCCAGAGTTCCATGGAGCTCGGCCCCCTCCTCCCCCTTGGGAAACGTGCGCAACATCAGGGAAACGCGGTTCATTATCTCATCCAAATGGCGACGATAGCTGAGATCCACCGTTGGATCTGTAGTTCATACCGTGCTCTACAACTTTCGTGTTGGAAGTTTCTCGATTCGATGAGCGGATTGAGAAATAATTTGGAAAATAAATTGGTGATTTTCGGCCATTAATCAAGGTGGAGGCGGCTGAGCAGAAAATGGCTAGGGTTTAGAAAGAATAATTAGTATATACATGTTATTAATATTATTATAATAATAAAATTTCCAATTTAACAACTTATGCAAACGAACTCCAATTCTCACGTTCTGACAGGCGATTCTAAGGTTTTTCCGCGTTCCGGACGCAATGGAATAGGTTTTGGAAGCTAATTCCATCGTATGTGTGAGATACGGCAAAAAACGATCGATTTGAATTAAAACCGATTTAAACGATTTCTAGGCGTTTTGGCTTGTACCGGACAAACGATAAATCCGATCGACTTGAAATTTGAAATCTTACAATAATATCACGTTACGGATCCGATGAAACTAGTTTCGTCGAAATCCGAGACCGTTTGAAAAATGGCTATTTTAACTCGCCGAATTAAAATTAAAACGATATCGATGCGTTTCGAGCTGCCACGGTCGAACGACAACTCCGATTGCTACGAAAATTGAAATCCGATAATAACTAACTATTACGGATCCAATGGAACTCGTTTCGTTCAATTCTGAGACTGTTCAAAAATTGGCTATTTCTCAATCGATAATTAAATATTAAAATATTCAATTTTCACAAATTAACTCCAAATTCAATTATACAAGTTCCAAAATATTTCTATAACTTCAATATGATAAAACAAAATTTTCCAAACCATTTTCAATCATATTTAACTCAATATCTAATTATTTCTGGAATTTCACTATTAAATTATCGATTAAATTATCCCATTAAATCCAATATTCGAAAAATAATTTATTCGACTTAAAAATTCCACTTATTAATATTTAAAATTAATCAAATATCCAAATTTATATTATCAAAAATTCTGGGTCGTTACATTTGGTGATAGTAATTACAATGTGTTGTAATCATAAGAAATTTATTATTATAATAAATATATAATTTTAAATATTCCTAGTCAAGATGTATCAAGAGTAATATTGATACATTCGTTGAGACTAGATACATAACAGTCTCTAAATATTGGGCAGTGTATTACTCGAGGCTACTATAGGCACTGCAGGGTTACATACTAATAGTTGTTAGATAACTATATAATGACTCACATGATAGTTTTCTATTGATTAATATAGCTAAGGTCAAATAGAGATATCAAAGTGATACTATTACATAGTTCTTTTGACTTGAGAATACCGCTGAACTTCAATGTGGATGCTCCATATTAATTATGGTTAAATCGTGGCATGACATCCGTCGAACGATATGGTTGGGTCTAAATTGAAGTACTGGAAGTTAAACACTATCTAATAGAAAATTCATCTCCTTATTAATATGGGGTTAGTACCATGGTCAACCTACAGTCCACTCAAAGTCAAAGTATCTAGCTAGTGTAGTTCAGTTAATAGTAACTGTTATTATTGAACCAAGGACTTTGTATTTGGATTAACAAGTTGAATATGGATGATATTAGAATTTCGACCAATACCAAATTCCATAAAAACCTAATATGATATAGTTTTGGCGAAAAGAATTGGTATAAATAAATGTCACTACCAGGAACATTTAAGACAATAAAATTGGATTTTACCAACATCGTGTAAGCAATAATTCGGTCAAACTGTCACACTGCTAGCTAAGGTGACATGTAAATGTTAATTGGTGACTAAATTTACGCCTATGAATTGCATAACCAAAATGTTTAATACTCCAAAGTAAACAATTTAATTAAATTATAATTGTTATAAATTAATTAAATTAATATTTATGAAATATTAATTATTTACAAACAAATTAAATCAAATAAATCTTAATTAAGGTTTGGTGTTGTCTTCTGGACTTTTGCATATTCTTGAGGGACTAAGATCAGATCTATATACGGGGTTTGATTCAACATTCAAGATGTTTTATCATGGCAACAATTAGGTAACGTCTATTTATTTATTTATTTATTTATTTGTTAATTTATATCATTGTATATGGGTTAATTAGAATTTCCAATATCATGAATTCATATACGTGGTTGCTATCAAACCTATATGATTATTTGTATATGATATAAAAAAATTGTATTTTACATATCTTTATTTCAGGATATAATGTAAAAAATATTATTTTAAAATTAATAGTATTTAAAAATAACTTTAAATTTAACTTGAATTTTTAAATTAGTTTTATATTTGTTACGATTATATATATAATTTATTTAATAAAGTATTCTGTACATATGCTATCGAAAAAGTAAACTATTTTATATAAATATATGCAAATTAATACCAAAGCATTACATACACAAATATATATATATATATATATTAAATTAAATTATAATATGTTAATATATTTATATAAAAATAAAAACATGTATATATATATATATATTTATATACAATATAAGTTTTTGAAAGTTAAGAATTTTTTAAAGTCCCATGGAATTAAAAAAAAAATTGTCAAAACCATATTAAGCCGAATAAATAGAATTTTATTTTCATTTAATATATATAATTATACATATATGTTAATACTTTATAAAATTTTAAAAATTATATATGTAAATATGCTATATATTTTCTCAAAATAAATAATTACTTTTAATTCGTATATATCTATATAAACATATTTATACTTTTAAATTTATAAAAATATTTAAATTCAAATTTGAAATTCAAATAAGATATTTTTGAATCTAGAAATAATTTTAAACTTTGAATAATTTTAGCTATTTTAATTACTGCATATTGAGTTGGTATTTTATTTAATTTATATTTATGCATAATTATTTTAGTATATAAATATATGTATATATAATTATTTGTATGTATATAATAAATTTATATATGTAAGTAAACTTTGTTACATATTATTTTAGAATAATACTTGATAGCTAATACATATATAAAGATGCTAACATGTCCGTTGTGGAATAAATATCAGCACTTAAATACAGACATTTTAAATAAAGTACACATCATACCTTACAGATGTGCGTACACCTATATGTATTTGATACACATATACACATTATATATTACTTATATAAACAAATTAAATCTTTTATTAATCTATAAAATAAAATTATGATATTTTTTAAATTTTATTTAGATTAGATCTGAATTAATTTAGACTTTGCAGGCCTAATCGGATTTAAAATGGTAATTTTGATTTGAAATATACCCATATAACCGGCTACGTCTAGACCGGTTCTAACACAAATCTAATTGATAAAATCCAATTTTACAATTTAAGAGGTACCTAGTAATGATTATTTACATGAATTCTCTTCGTCCGCACTGTATTACTTCAAGGTATATGGAATTTGGTTTTGGTCATAATTCCAGTATCATCCACATTAAACCTAGTTAGCCCATAAACAAAGTCCTTGTTCGACAATACCATTTATTGCTAACCTACTACTCTGGCTAGAGATTTTGACATTAAGTTGTCTATAGTTGTTCATGATACTAACCTCATATAACTAAGTACAAGAATTTTCTATTGAATAGTGTTTCACTTCCAATGCTTGAACTCAGTCTCAACTATAGTTGTTCGATGGACGTCATCCTACAATTTTACTATAATTAAAGTGGAGTTTCCACATTTAAGTTCAATAGTATTATGAAGTCGAGAGAACTATGTAAAATCGGTACTTGAAGTTTTCCCATTTGACCTAGTTGTTATTAACCAACATGAAACTCTCGGTTGAATCATTCCATAGTTATCCAATAAATATCAGTACATAACCTCTAAGTCCCTCTATAGCTATCAGTAATACACCGTCCAATTTTTGGAGAGCGTTATATAATCTGATCTCGATGGACATATCAATATTCTTTCTCATCTAGACCATTAATATTTAAAATAATATGTTATTTAATATCGTGATAATTTTTTCATGATTACAACTTCTTATAATTTTTATCACATAACATATCATCTAAGAATTTTCTATTAAATATATTTAAATTAATTATTTAATTAATATACCATGATATAAAAAAAATTATAATAGAAAACAAGCACCTTTAATTTCGAATGAGATTTTATTACAGAGTTATTAATTTACAACAAATTACAAAATTGCCCATTGGGTATACCCCTGACTATCTCAATCTCCCACTTTCAATTATGGCCAATTATGGAACCTCAATCCCATCCCTTTGATCAGTTTGCGTAGAACTGATCGAGTTAGTCCTTTGTGAATGAATTTGCTATATTATTCATAGTGCCTACTCTTTCAATCACAACTTCTTTATTACTGATAAGCTAGCTTATCAGGATGAACTTTCGAAGAATGTGCTTTAACTTCTTGTGAGCTCTTAGTTCTTTTACGATCTGAATCATGACATTGTTATCGCATAATAATATTAAGAGTTTCCCAATGTTTGGAAACACTCCTAGCTCAGCCATAAACTTGTGCATCCAGATCGCTTCTTTAGTTGCTTTGTTAAAGAAGTTTTACTCGACCTCCATTGTTGAATCAGCTAATGTCTCTTGCTTGGAACTTTTCCAACTGACCGCTCCACCATTCAGTGTAAATACGTAACTAGACACCAATTTACTGTCATCGATATCACTATCAGAGCCGAAATCTGTATCCACTTCATAAAAAGATTTTCATTCCAATATATAAGGAATAAGTGTTTACTATTTCTTAAGTATACTTAAGATCATATCTCACTGTCGACCAATGTTTTTCTCTAGTACCAAACTAATATCGGCTTACACACATCCTATTGCATATGCCGCATCTGGTCTAGTACATAGCATAACGTACATGATGGACGATTGCGAATACATATGGTATTCTCTTCATGCACTTCTTCTTCTCATCGGTACAAGGAGCGACCATCTTAGAAAGGCTGATTTCAGATTGCGTTTGAACATTTTCACAACTGGAATTCTCCATACCAAACCTTTTTAGTATGGTATCTATGTATAGGGATTAGGACAATCCAATCAACCTCATGCATATATCTCTGTACATCCTAATAACAACTATAAAGGTTGCTTTTGCCAAATCCTTTATGGAGAAGTTCTTGGACAACCATGCTATCACTAATCACAACAACATAATGCCATTTCTAATTAGGAGAAAATCTTCGATATTTAAGACTAAGAACACCATAGTACTTTCTAGTTCTTTTCCGCATACACATGCTTCCTTGTACTATGGTAGAAACCATACTATTTGATTACTTGAACAAAGTACTTGTTCCAACTCCTTGAAGCTTGTTTAAGATCATAAATTGATCTTAACCATTTTCATACTTTCCCTTGCTCCCACTGACCTTGAAACCCCCGAGCTGCAACATGTAGACAGTCTCTTCTAAATTACCATTTACAATTATCGTTTTCACATCTATCTGCAATATTCCATAGTCTTAGTATGTGGCGATAGCAAAAATTATCTGTATGGACTTAATTATAGCTATAGGCTAAAACTTTCCATCATAATTAACGCCTTGAATCCGAAGAAAACCTTTTGCAAGTACCCTTGCCTTATAAGTCTCAACCTCTCCATCTACATTTAGATGTTTCTTAAAATTCCATTTGCAGCCGATGTGTTTTATCCCTTTGGGTACATCATCCAAAGTCCAAATTCTATGATCATATATGGACTACATCTCGGATTTCATAGCTTTAATCCAAAGTGCAGAGTCTTTACTGTGTAGTGATCAGTGGAATGAGAGAGGAGGACCGTCTTCTAAGATGCAGTCCTCTTTCTTTCCATCTATAAGAAAACCATAGCATCTCTCTGATGCATGAGATTCCATATTAGACCTTATAATCTGTTGAGTGCTTTCGTATAATCATGAATTTGATTCTTCTACTAGTTCAGTCTCTGTATTTAATTCTCGGATCTTATCCAAATCTACAACTTTATTATTAATTCCATCTGATAGAAATTACTTTTCTAAAAAAGATAGCATGTCGAGAAACAATAACTTTTTGTTCTTCAGTGTTATTGAAAATATATCCTATAGAATTCTAAGAATATCATATAAATTTACACGGAACTAAACTTGCCTCAATTTTATTGGGGCCAACATTCTTAACATATGATGGACAACAGCATACTTCAAATAATTGAAGTGGGGTTTCTTCCCAAGCCACATCTTATATGGTGCCTTATGAAAGTGTGCTATGGATTGTGTAATATGGATATATACAGAGTATAGTGATGATAGTTATATGGTAAATAATGCAGAATATAATAGCAGTAAAGTAAAATGACACCAGGAATATTTACACTAGTTCGGAGCACCGTCCTACGTCCAGTCCTAGACCCTTCTGGAATTTCACTAAAATTAACAACCCTTACTTTACCCGGAGGAACAGGTCTATACAACCCCTGAGCAGCCGAACAGGGACCTGAGCAGCAGAACAGGATTTCGCCTCAGCAGCCGAAGAGGACTTCACATGCTTGAGCAGCAGAACAGGACTTCAACAAATACAAAAGATTGTTTTGACTTTGTGTGTTCTAATAACAAAGATTTGTCACTTGTAGTACACCCTTTCTATGATCTTCTCCTCGAGTTTAAATATATATATTTGAAGTTTACGAATAATAGAAAGGTATAACATTGCTTTAATGCAGAATATTTGAAAGTATAGTTGCAAGAAGATTTAAGAGTGTTAGATTAGAAAGATAAGAAAATTCGGTAATTTGGAATCAAGTTAGAGTATGTATTTATAGGGGTTAATAAGCAGCGACTATTGATGAAGTGTTTCGATTGAAGTGTTGCGTCCATAGCTTTTCGTAGAGGTTCGTAACTCTTCACAAATAGTCGTGTCTTTTCAAAAAAAATAGCTGTTATAGAAATTCAATCAACTGAACCTCTGGGTTAGTCGACTGCATATTCAAACGAATTTTTAAATATATATTTGTATATTTGTGCACCTGTGCATGTTGCATAGAAATTTCTAAATCTCTGGGTCAGTCGACTGTCCTGGTAATATCTGTGCAATATGCACAGTTTACACAGGTATAATAATATATATATATATATATATATATATATATATATATTATATAATGATTCTAACTTTAAAAACTTTAATAATATATATATTTTTTATATGCTTATATATGTATAAATTATTTGGAAATAAGATGATTGAATATATAAGCTAATATATACATAAACGAGGAGAGATTTTAACAAAATTGACCTAAGATTCAAAAATAAAAATAATATAATTGATGCACCGATTTTGATGTCTTGTCTCTATGTAGTATATATTCTCTTTTTTTCATAGCAATCATCAAATCTGTATGTCGTAGTGATAGCTTTATGTCATGAATCAAAACCAAGTCTCAACATTCTCCCCCTTTTTGATTGATGACAACCTGTAAATAGATATAGATTTCGACTGTATATATAATATAAATACTTATAATATAAATACTTACTCCCCTTAAATTTTTGACACTCTATATCTTGCATCCTTAACGTTAGTAATAATATTTATCCCCCTTTGTCATCGACAAAAAGGAATAAGGAATATAAAAGTATGAAGCCATAATGTTATAGATATTATGAAGGAAACGATCATTCATACATTAAAGTACCATAAACAAGAGTCTTGAAATAATCCAAATAGAGTGACTATTTAATACAAGCAAAAATGATTAAGACTAATGTTTTCATAAAAAAATAACACCTTGCTCCATTATATTTTTACCCCTATTGCCATGTGATGTTTAACCACCACTATTGCCTCCATCTCCATCATTTTCGCTACTACTTGCTTGATCATCGGAAGAGGAAGACCAAGTGAAGACGGGTTGCTTACCCAGATCACCTAGTGTAGCCATGGAAGTGCCAGATGAACACGAGATAGCTTGCTATAATTTAATGAAAAATCCTTTAACTTTATCAAGCTTGTTATCAACTTTAGTGAGATGGGATTGAAGTATTTGTTGGTTCTGATAAATTGACTCCGAAATCTTTAAGTGTCTGTTGCATATAAATTACTTGTGCGCAGCTGTAGAAATATATTCTGCTTCACAAGTTGATAGTGAGACACGGTTTTTCTTCTTGATAAATCATGATATTAATGATTTACAAATGAAGTGACACGTACCGCTTGTACTTTTTCTATCTATTCATGATCCTCCGAAATCAGCATCGTTGTAAGATACTAACTCGAAAGAGCACTCTTTTGGATAGAAAAGTCTGAAATCTGTAGTATTACTAAGATAACTAGTATTCATCTTACTGCTCGCAAATGTGATTCTTTTGGGTCAGCTTGAAATCGTGCACACAGACATACACTCATCATTATATCGGGTCTACTCGCTGTTAGGTAAAGTAGTGATCCTATCACACCGCGATATAGTTTTTGGTCTACATTCTTGCCATTTCCATCTTTATCAAGATGTGCTGTTGTGCTCATAGATGTTGGTTTGGAGAAGTGTTTTCCATTTCGAAATGCTTGATAAGATTATTGTAGTATTTTTCTTGATTTATAAATATTCCATTTGAAAGTTGTTTTATTTAAAGTCCTAGAAAATACGATAATTCTCCCATATGGGACATTTCAAATTCTTTGGTCATTATTTCAAAAAATTATTTACATAATTTATTATTAGTTGAACCAAATATAATGTCATCTGCATATATTTGAACTACCAAAATATCATTTTTAGAATGTCTTATAAAAAAGTTTGATCTACTTTTCCTATTTCAAATCCTGATTCAATTAAATAACTTTTAAGACGTTCATACCAAGCACGTGGTGCTTGTTTTAAACCAGACAGAGCTTTCTTAAGTTTATAGACCCGATCTGGGCATTTTTCATAAATAAATAAAGGAGATTTTTCAACAAAAACATTTTCTTTAATATAACCATTTAAAAATGCACTTTTAACATCCATTTGATAAAGTTTAAAGTTGTTAAAACATGTATACGCCAATAAGATTCGTATTGCTTCTAGTCTAGCGACTGGAGCTAACGTTTCTTCGTTGTCTATTCCTTCTTCTTGGTTTTTGACGCAGCGCGGAAGCTCTGATACCAAAAAGGTAACGCGGCG
This sequence comes from Allium cepa, assembly GCA_030765085.1. Lineage (NCBI taxonomy): Eukaryota > Viridiplantae > Streptophyta > Magnoliopsida > Asparagales > Amaryllidaceae > Allium > Allium cepa. The sequence continues at coordinate 78,154,886 of CM060939.1, read as the reverse complement.
GATTAACAAACTTGACGTGCTAATAATGTTTGGATATCAATTTGGCTCACTTTCTTCCTCACGAAATGAATTCGTGTCAAGTAATCTTGGTAGAACGATAAATGCCCAAATCCGTTGATCTCTCGAGATACCGGATTCTAGCTATCTTCAACACGTTGATCGCGCACGATTCCGCGTTAGAAGATCTACGATTCTTCGACGTTGATCTCGCGCATGAGATTCCGTGAATCGTCTTCAAATTCGTTGATTCGAGCGCACTCGAATATCCGAAGATGGAAGAAGAAGGAGATCACACTCAACTTCAACAAAAGGGGCAAAAGCACACAAACAACTTTTATTCAAAATCAACCAACTTTACAATGACATCACACCCCTATTTATAGAAATTTACAACACAACACAACTGACCTAACACACGGCCGACCTAACATCACATGACCTACATCATACGATTTACAACATTACACGACTTACGACATAACAACATTACAACACACACGATATAAGAACAAACAACTTAACACATACAACACATATGCGACTTAACAATATACGACTCAACGACTTAACAATAGTACTCTGCAGCACAGCTTCATGCGACCTAAAGATGAGGGCTAAGGTTGAGCGACCTAAGGAATGCGGCATAAGGTCGAGCTACGACTCAACGACTTAACAATAGTACTCTGCAGCACATCTTCATGCGACCTAAAGATGAGGCCTAAGGTTGAGCGACCTAAGGAATGCGGCATAAGGTCGAGCGACTTAAGAACTTGAGCAGCTTAAGATACAACGGCATAAGCTCGAGCGACCTAAGGACTTAGCGAATTGTTATGTTGCATTTGTTCTGCCAGCGCTTCATTATTTATCTCGTTATGTCGCAAGCGACTTAAGGCATCGTTATGTTGTGGGCGACTTAAGGCCAACGAACGACCTAAGGTAGGCGACTTAAGGACCGAGCGACCTATAGTATAACTTGCTATGTCGTTCGAGGCATAGTGCGCTGCATCAGTTTTACCCTTGTGCTACTAGTCTTTCTTTGTTTCTAATTATATTTCCTAATTCGTCTGCTTTATTTTTATAAACCATTTAGTTCCTATAACAGTCTAATCGGTTGGTCTGGGTACTAGTTCCCAAACTTCATTTCGTTCAAACTGATTTAGTTCTTCTTGCATAGCAATAATCCAATTTTCATCGGATGATGCTTCCTTAGTATTTTTAGGTTCTATAGTAGAGAGAAAAACTACATTACCCATTAAATTTAGTTGATTTCTAGTTCAAACATTTAAATTTATTTCTCCAATTATATTTTCTGTAGGATGATTTCGTAAAATTCTTCGTGGAAATCTTATTGTATTAGTAATATTTCTATTTTCTAAATTATTAACAATGTTTTCATCTTCTCTAGAATTATAAATAATATCTTCATCTTCTCTTGAATTGTTTATTATTATATTCGTTTTCTTATTTAGTAAGTCATTATTATTATTATTTTTGAAATAAGTTTAGAGTTTTCATCAAAAGATACATGGAGTATCTCTTCAATAGTATTAGTTCGTTTATTGAAAATTCAATAAGCTTTGCTTCAATTCGAATATCCAAGAAATATACCTTTGTCACATTTTGAATCGAATTTTCCAAGCTGATCTTTGGTATTTAATACAAAACATAAAAAATTTAAAATATGATATGTTTGGTTTTCTACCGTTAAAAAGTTCGTAATCTATATTCTTAGTCAGGGGTCTAATAGAAACACGATTTAAAACATAACAGGTGGTTGCAACGGCTTCTGCCCAAAAATGTTTTGGTAACGTGCTTTCTTTTAGTAAGGTTTTTGCACATTCTTGTAGAGTTTGATTCTTTCGTTCTACAACTCCATTTTGCTGTGGAGTTCTAGAAAATGAAAAATTATGAAATATTCCTTTCTTTTTACAATAGATATTAAACTGTTCATTTTCAAATTCACCTCCATGATCATTTCTAATATTTTTAATTTTAGTTCCTTTTAAATTTTGAATTCATTTAACAAATGTTTTGAAATTTTCAAAAGTACACTTTTTTCCATAAAGATAATCCATGTATATCTAGAAAAATCATCAATATTACAAATACTTATTTATTGTGATTTATGGATTGAACTTAGGTAGGTCCAAATAAATCCATATGAAGTAATTCAAGCGGTTGTAATGTCGAAATGACTTTCTTAGATTTAAATGAGGATTTATTTAATTTACCTAATTGACAAAAGTCACATATATTATTAACTTTAAAACTCATCTTTGGTGATCCTTTTACGAGATTATTTTTAGAAATTTTATTTATATTTTTGAAATTGATATGACAGAATCGTTTGTGCCATATCTAGGGATCATTTTCTTTGGCTGATAAACACATGTCTGAGTTATGATTAACTTTCATATTCAAAACATAAATGTTTTTATCTCTATTTCCTTCGAAAAAATATTTTGATTTTGATCAAATATACTACATTTATTTTCAGAGAAGGATATTTTAAAACTTTTATCGCATAATTGACTTATACTTAATTGATTATGTTTTAGATTCTTAACTAATAAAACGTTTGTAATAAGAGGTAAATTAGATGTACCGTAATTGCTCACATCGCCTTTGCCGATGATATAGCCCTTGGAATTATCTCCAAAAGTGACAGAACCTCCGTTTGAGTATGCAATCTTTATCAGTATATCGTTGTCTCCTGTCATGTGTTTTGAGCAACCACTATCGATTATCCACTTTCCTCTTTTCTTGAGTGGGACCTGCAAAAAATATGAGATAATGTTGGTACCCACCATTTTAATAGGGTCCTAAGAGTTAGATCTTGGAAACCAAACCCAAGTGGGTTTACTATCCCTTTTATAAATATAATTTTTATTATTATGAACATTTTCTATGAATGAACTAATATACTTATTCCTTATTAATTTGTTATTAGTTTTAGGAACCTATACGTTTATAGTTTTAGAAACTAGTCTCTTTGAAAATATGGGTGTATTATTAGACTTAACATTGTTTAAATTATTAGATTGTGAATTCTTTACTTTCTTCTTATAACCTAAACCATTTTTGTTGTTAACAGGTTGTGAATTCTCTATAATTTTAGATAAATTTTCTTTTCCTTTATTGAAATTTGAAATGTTTTTAGTGATTCCTTCTAATTTGGTCTTTAGACTTGAATTTTCTAGTTCTACCATTTTAATATTAGTTTTTAAAACATGGTTTTCAGAAACAAGGACATCATTATTTTCCTTTTGAGTTTCAATTTCTTGACTCAATAATATAAGTTGAGAATTAACATTTGAAAGAGATTCTTGAGTTTTCTCAAGTTCTTATTCCAATATTTTCTTCTCGTCTTTAAGCATATCTCTTTCGAATTCTGCCTTGTTCTGATTTTCTACAGCCTTTTTATATTTTCTTTTGAGACTTCTTAAAGTATCTAATAATTCAAATTTTATCTCTATCATATCATCAAAGGTTAAATCACTAACTTCATTATCTTTGGCCATAAAGCATATGTTTGCTTGTTCATTATCGCTGTCACTCTCACTTTCAGAAGAAAAGGAGGAATTTGAATCATCCCATGTAACTGAAAAGGCTTTTCTTATGAATTTGTCTTTCCTTTTATTTCGATATTCTTACTTTTGATCTAGATAGTCCTTTTGTATATGCCCCTTTCTGTGACAGTTAAAGCACTGCATAACTGATGAAGACGGTGGTTTATTGCTATTTGAGTTTATCTTGCCATTATTTCTGTTTCCTTTTCTATACTTCAAGAATTTCTTGAAGTTTTTGGCAATAAACGCTAGGTCGTCTTTATCTGAATCTGATTCTTCTTGTTCTGCATGGAATTCTATATTCTTTTTATCTTGAGCTTGTACTCGTTTAGCTTGCAAATTCACTTCATAGGACATTAGATTTCCTATTAACTCTTCCGACGTTATTTTGGAAATATCGTTCGCTTTTTCAATAGCGAGAACTTTTCTTTTCCATTCTTCCGTTAAAGAGTTAAGGATTTTGGATAGAATATCAAAGTCTGAATATTTTTCTCCTAGTCTTACATATGAATGGTAGATATCATGAAATCTTGAATACATATCATTTATAGATTCATTTTCTTTCATCCTACAGTTTTGAAACTGATTTTTGAGCATGGATATTTTGCTTTGTTTGACCTTGTTAGTTTCTTCGTGTGTAACTTTGAGTGTACGCCATATTTCATATGCAGTATTGCACATGCTAAAACGGTTAAACTCATTTTTATCTAAGGCATGAAACATCATATTCCTGGCTTTTGCATTAGCTGTGGCATCTAGTTTCGGTGTATTTGGCCAAGTAGAATACTCTTCAGTAGGAATAATATATTCTATCTACGTTATATTCCATGAATCAAAACCATTTGCTTGCATATATATTCTCATTCGGATGGCCCAATAGTTATAATTCATTCCATTAAATAGTGGTGGTCGTGCAGTGGGTTGTCCATCAATGAAGCTAGTGTTAATGCTAGTGCTAGAGTTAGTTTCCATGTTATTAGATTATCAGATAACTGCGTTACAGTTATATGATGACATTTGCTCTGATACCAAATGAAAGTGGGTTATGGATCATGTAATATGAATATACGATAATACCGAGTATAGTGATGATAGTTATACGGTAAATAATGCAGAACATGAAAGTAGTAAAGTAAAATGACACCAGGAATTTTTATACCGGTTTGGAGCACCGTCCTACGTCCAGTCCCAGACTCCTTTTGGAATTTCACTAAAAACAACAAACCTCACTTAACCTGAAGGAACAGGTCTATACAACCCCTGAGCAGCCAAACAGGGACCTGAGCAGCAGAACAAGATTTTGCCTCAGCAGCCGAAGAGGACTTCATACGCCTGAGCAGCAGAACAGGACTTTAACAAATACAAAAGATTGTTTTGACTTTGTGTGTTCAAATAACACATATTTGTCACTTGTAGTACACCCTTTCTATAACCTTCTCCTCGATATATATATATATATATATATATATATATATATATATATATTTGAAGTTTATGAAGAGTAGAAAGGTATAATATTGCTTTAATGCAGAATATTTGGAAGAATAGTTGCAAGTAGATTTAAGAGTGTTAGATTATAAAGATAAGAAAATTCGATAATTTGGAATCAAGTTAGAGTATGTATTTATAGGGGTTAATTTGGAATAAAGTTAGAGTATGTATTTATAGGGGTTAAAAAGCAGCGACTGTTGATGAAGAGTTTCGATTGAACTGTTGCATCCAAATCCTTTCGTAGAGGTTCGTAACTCTTCACAAATAGTCATGTTTATTCAAAAAATAGCTGTTGTAGAAATTCAATCAACTAAACCTCTGGGTTAGTCGACTAAATATTCAAACAAATTTTTAAATATATATTTGTACATTTGTGCACTTGTGCATGTTGCACAGAAATTTCTGGGTCAGTCGACTGAATCTCTGGGTCAGTCGACTGGCCTTGTAATATCTGTGCAATATGCATAGTTTACACAGGTATAATATATATATATATATATATATATATATATATATATATTATATAATGATTCTAACTTTAAAAACTATTTGTATATATGTTTTATATGCTTATATATGTATAAGTTATTTGGAAATAAGACGATTAAATATATAAGCTAACATATAAGTAAACGAGGAGAGATTTTAACAAAATTGACCTAAGACTCAAAAATAAGAATAATATAACTAATGCATCGATTTTGATCTCTTGTCTCCATGTAGTATATATTCTCTTTTTGTCGTAGCAGTCATTAAATCTGTATGTCGTAGTGATAGCTATATGTCATGAATCAAAACCAAGTCTCAACACCTTAGGCACGAACTTAGTAGGATTAAATTCAACATATGCACGATGGTTTCTAATGCATATCCCCAATGGGAAAGAGGTAACCCAGCCTCACTCATTATGGAGCGAACCATATCTAATATGGTCTGATTACTTCTTTCCAAAACAACATTATGTTGGGGAGCATATGATGAAGTAATCTAAGAGATAATTTCATTATATTTCAGGTATTGTTGGAACTCTTGTCTAATATGCTCACCTCCTCAATCCGATCGAAGTATTTTAATTCTGTGATTCCTCTAATTTTTAACCTCATTCTTGTACTCTTTAAATTTCTCACAAAAAATTGATTTATTTTTTATAAAATATACATATCTTAGTCTTGAGAAATCATCAATAAAAATTACAAAGTAATTTGAATTGTCCTTGATCACCATAGGCATCAGACCACATACTTCAGTATACCCAAGAGTTCATCAACTCTTTCGTTGCTTCTACTATAGGGATTCTTGGTCAATTTTTCCTTGGGACATAAAACACAAGTGTCAAATGATTCATAATCGAATGACAATATAAGACCTTTGGTTTTCACTTTGTGTGGTCTTTTTTACTTATATGATATAGCCTACAGTTCCATAAGTTACTTTTATTAATGTTAACAGAAGATTACTAGTAGCACATATGTGACTAAAATTAAGTACATAAATGCCATTATCTAAAACACCATCATAGATTTTATTTCCCTCAAACAAAATATTCATGATATTACTATTAGAATGAAAACCATGTCCAGTCTCAGATAATCATGACACTGATGTTATTCCATATATAAAGTTTTTAACATAATAACAATTATTCAAAATCAAATCAAATCCATTTAGCAAAGTCAAGTGGTAGTCTCCAACAACATTTGCATTTACTAGAGATCCACCGGCAACTTAATACCTCATTTCTCCCTTTTCTACATGTCATCTACTCCTAATTCCCTGTAACGAATTATATATATATATATATATATATATATATATATATATATATATAAGCTCCAGATTTAGCATCCAACATCCAAGATAATTTATTGATTGTAAAACAATTTTGAATCATAAACGTACCTCGAGGACTGGAAAAAACAATTTCCTACTTTGCTTTAACCATCTTCATATAGTTTGGACAACTATTTTCCAATGCCCTTTCTTGTGACAATGGTGGCATTCACCTTTGTTAGTAAGGGCATTATTCTTACATTTCTTTGAACCCCACTTTCATTTCTTTTAACTTTTCAAATACGTGGCTTTACCCCTTATAGCTAAAATTGTTTTTTGTTCCTTGAATGATCCTTCAGCTGACCTTAACATATTCAATATCTCGGTGAGGGTTACACTCAATTGGTTCATATTATAGTTTCAATATGAACGACTCATAGCATGAATTCAGTGAGCCTAGGATCAAATCCATTGGAATTTCATCACTTATTTGAACATCTATCTTTGAAAGTCTATCAATATAGCCTTTCACGGTTAAGAAGAAATTCTCAACCTGACTGCTCTTAGTCATCTTCATGTTGAACAATTTCATAGTAATCTCGTACCTTATGAAATAGGATTGCTCCTCAAACAACGCTTTGAGGCTTTCAAAGATTTTGTAGATGGACATGTTTTCATGTTGCCTTTGCAAAGACTTGTTTAATTTGGACAACATGAAAACTTAAGTGATTTCCTAATTAGTTGCCTAAGTGTTATAAGCATTTACTGCCTCGGGGTCAATGCCTTCAGTTGTTTCTCACTTAAAGATTCAGTTATGGATGACCAAAAATGCTTACCTACATGAACGTTTTAATTGCACTTAGCCAGTTAGTTTAGTTTGGTCCAGTGAACTTATCATTTTTCGAAAATAGTTTTAGGTTAGTCGTTTTGGTGCAAATTTAATTTAAGTAGATTAGGACAATTTATACATAGCATATGTTCTTATATTATTAGATATGTAAAATGTTATATTTCATTATCTAATAAGATCCTATAGACTTTTATGTTTCTCAAAACCTTAAAAGAAAACATAAAAATCTTTTGATTTCTATAGCAATCATTAGGACTGCTGGCCTTGAGATTTGACCCAAAGGATGATCAACAAATCATAGGCCCTCATGTGATAGATAACTACTTATCGGTTGTATCATATACAACTCCTAAACCATGGTTTTTGCCTTAGTATCATGTCAAACTTGAGGATGATCAATAAATTGAAAGAGATTATTTAACCACAACCACAATTTCATGATAGCCTGAGTATAATCCATGTACCTTGAGAAAGACAACAAATACATGCATCTATCTTACCTCATCTAGTCATCATATTAGTAGTATACACATAACATCCCTAGCTTGAGTTTTCTCAACAACTGAAGAGTACGCAAGTAAATTATCAATATATAAATGGCATAGGACAACTTATGTATTAAAGATTTATAATATTTAAGCTACACACACGTTGAGTAATATCGACTTAGGGAACAATGTATTTTTTATGAAACATCCTAGTGATTCGAGTGTTGGACACATCTGAAATCGCGGTATAGTTAAATACGCATGTACTCGTTCCTTAAGCCTAAGTTGGGTTTCTTACCATTCCACTTACGTTTTATACACTCATATTATATAAGTGGAATTCGTCTATAACTATTTACAATTAGACTAACTTATATAATATTCTAATGTATAATATTAGTTAAATCATATTTAAATAATTTAATTTACTAACCAATTAAATTATTTTAAAATACAAAATTTTATTTAATCCATCCCAAGTAATTTAAGGTGAATATTAACTATAACATTTATAGTCATATACATACGTACGTACATATATATGTACACACACACACATATATATATTAACATTTAATTAATTAATTTAATAAAAAAATTGATTAAAAATAATTTTCAATTAATTAATTTAATAAATTTGGAAATATTTATATGTAATTTACCTTAAACAATTATATATACATATATATTCAACTATAAAATTTATAGATGTATATATTATATAATTTTTCAAAAATCATTTATGAAAAATAATTTATAATTTTTATAAAATTTATTTTATATTTTAAGTTATCTTTTAAATTCAAAATATATTTTCTGAATTTTCAAACTAAATTTTGACAATTAGCCCATAGCCAAAATCCATTTGGGCCTTTACACTTAAGCCAACCTTTTATGCTTAACTCCGACATTGAGCTAGGCTAGTTTTCAAGGATGAGATAATACTTAATTATCTGACATCAAGCCTAGAACTACCATTCTAGACATCCAAATGACAAATAGGCTTTATTAATTGGCCATAAAATTGTTAATTTAGAATGCATAAACCATAGGGCTTTGTTACCACTGATGGAACCGGGCTGGTCTATAGTGGGTGAAATAGGTGGATTTCAAAAAATGAAATCTTAGCATGGATTATATAGGGCCTATGAAGTCTAAAGATTGTATTAGATCCAATCTAATTAATTTAAATAAAATCATACTTATTTAATTTCTCTGATTTAACTAGTAAATGAATTTAATTAAAAAGTTTTATATAGTGTATGATTATATCATTATATACTCATATGTGTATAATGTGCATGTGCAACATAGCATAGGGTGTACATGATTAAGTTTATACATTAGTAGATATTGAGATTTATATATACTTTGCACACTACAGACACATGTGTGTATCATTTGCCAAAATTAATATTTTATTATAAAATATGTATTTATAAAAAATAAAATTAGGAAATATAGTTTAGAATATTTATATGAGATATCATTCTGATATGTCTTGTAATTCTGAATAAATTTAAATTTTCGGTTTTGAATTCTCAAATAAATATCCTATTTAAATTAGTAAACATAGTTTAAATTTTAAAATAAATATAAGATCCAAATTCATAGTTTATTAAAAGTTTTAAATTTGACTTCATTTTTTATTTAAAAAATATACATAACTAAAATACATACACTACATATATATATGCCAAAATTATTATGATAATAAATCTATTATTAGAACATTTTATATTTTAAAATATATATACATGCATGTGTGTGTAACCACATACACAGGTATGTGTGTGTGTAAAATTGTTTCGGTCGAAGTTTGTCTTAATGAAATCCAAAAACATTTTTTTATTATATATATTATATTAAATACATAATTATATTTAAATACGTACCTAGTTTTCTAATATTATTAAAATGTTTAAAAATGGTTATAAATATAATACAATTTATATATATATTTAAAACTAAATTTTTTTCGCAAAGCCGGACGACATTATAGTGGGCCATGCACATGTATAAACAAATAAGAAACAAGTGTCCGATAAATGTACCAGAACAACACAAGAAAAAATAAAGCATAGAAGATTGGTAAGAATACCAACCTACTAAAGCCTAACAATCCAATACCAATCCTCCTCCATAGAGGAAGATCCACTTCCATCATCCTAAGATTCTAGCCTGAAAACATGGTAAAATATCGAAAATAGAGCCGCCAAGGAAGGAACAAAGTTCACCGAATCTTAGCAGTAAGATATTTCCTTTATGTGCAGTAAATATAATTCAAAAACATTTTACAAATATACGTATGTATATATATGATATTAAATATATAATCAAATTTAAATATGAAATGAGTTTATAATATTGTTAAAATATTTATAAACCTATTATAAATATAATTTGATTTATAATATGTAAAAAAAATTATGTTGTAAATTAAATTCTTATAAATTATACATGTATTGATTAATTCGAATTTCAAAGTGCGTATATAAAAGGGTTAACTAAAAAATATTGTTTTGTATTTTGCAATTTAAAATTCATTTATATATAAATATAATATTATTATGGATGAATGTATTATATACAAACATTTATTTAAATATTATAATAGACTCAATAATCATAAACAATTAATAATGGATAAACAATGTATGATTTTTGTGGCAAAGACATACATATACAAGCGGCGAGAAACAACCCAAACATACTATCAACAACAAACACAAATTTATCATATATATACATTATAAATAAAAGATGTACCTAGTAAGATGTGGCCTATAATTCACCCTCTAATCTGGATACCCTCCTTAATCTCTTAGATCCACACTCTGTGCTACAAACAGACAATGTGCTAACATTGAATCTTGGTTGTTTTTAACTAATTGGGCATGAAATGGAGTTTGGAATATCGACGAAGGAAGGAGATGTTTTTAGCCTGAGATGAAGGAAGGAGGAGGCAAAAGGTGGAGTTAAAACAAGAGGCTTTAGGATCCTTTTTATAGGAAGAGAGGATCAAAAGATCTAGCATCTATTTCTCCTATACTAAGTCAAAACTTAGACTCCCTCTCCTCCTCATTTGGTCAACCATATCTGCGCCCTAAATGGACCATAAGCCCTTCTAAACCCATTAGTAAATTATATCATTTAAATCCAATTTAAATCCTTATCGTTATCGTATATCGATACATACATATACAACTTTTATATACGCACCTGATAAATTACTAACCGCATCCCGAACAATTCTAGAGGAAACTCCATTTTATTAAACACACTCTATACAATAAAAAACAATAATAATTAATATTTCACAAATATTAAATACTTTAATTTCTTTGTAACTATTATAATCAACTAAATCAAGCGATGTTATCGAAGGTAAATATATAAACTATTCAAGTGTCACTTTAACAGGTGGTGCGATATTTTGACTTAATTCATTACTTACAATTCTCATCGATCAAATCTAACTTTGTAAGTTAAGTGGTACCATTTAGTAACAATTATTTACATGAGTTCTCTTCATCGACACTATATTACTTCAGATTTATGAAATTTGGTTTTGATCAAAATTCCACTATCATCCAAATTTAAATTGGTTAGTGCATCTACAAAGTCGTTGGTTCAATAATAACATTTATTATTAACCATACTACTCTTACTAGAGATTTTGACTTTGAGTTGACTATAGTTGAACGTGATATTAACCTCATACAACCGAGCAGATGAACTCTTTATTGAATATTGTTTCACTTCCAATGCTTCAATTCAAACCCAACTGTAATCGTTTGATGATTTTATTTCACAATTTAACTATAATCAAAATGAAGTTTCCACATTGAAGTTCAATACTATTCCTAAGTTGAGAGAACTACGTAATATCTCCACTTCGAGATTTTTCGTTTGACTTATTGTTATTAACCAATAGGAAACTCTCGTATGAGTCATTTCATAGTTATACAATAACTATCAGTATGCAACCACTTGGTATTCCCAACTTTCATTAGTAATACAGTGCCCAATTTTTGGAGATGGTTGCATACTCTAGTTTCAATAGATGTATATAAATCCTTTCTCGAAACATCGTGACCAAGATTATTTAAAAAAAGTATGTTATTTAATATTGTGATAATTTTCTCATGATTACAAATCCTTTTAACTATTATCACATAACATATTTTTTAAGGATTTTCCATTGAATATATTTAAATTAATTATTTAATTAATGTATCATAATATAACAAATATATAATAGAAAATGGACAACTTGGTTTGATTGAGATTATATTACAAAGTTAATAATTTACAATAAATTATAGAATTTTCCTAGGGCATACTTCTAACTCTCTCAACCTTTACTATGTAAAACCCTAGCCACTTACAAATAGACCGCTACCATTGAATTTTATGATCTCCTCTTGTCACCAAACATGTCTCGCCGCCACCACTAAGACTCCCTTCCCAAGATGATTCTAACCATGCCCGCAAATCCATGTTCGATGTTATTTCTAGGAACTTTAATTTCGACGCTCGACTTTGATATGTTACATCGTGCCACCATATGATGAAGGGGTCATCGGTAATTCTGTCGTTGTGCTTCTTCATCAAGTCGACAAGAGTAGGTTGCTTTGCATTAATCGAAGAATGGGATTCGATGATGTGCATGATACATGCATAGGTAAATGGTGAAGCGAGAGAAAATTCTTTTTGTGTTTTAATCATAGAAAATTTAAAACCAAACTAAAATGTATAAGTAAATGAATTTGAATTCAAAATTTTCAACACGGTATTTATTTTAATAATGAATATATATATATATACACGTGTGTGTATGTGTAAGTATGTATATAATAAAATAATAATAAAATTAAAATGTACCTGATAATCCAACCAGCCAATAACACACTGAACCATCCACTTTGCTTTAGAGAGCAATATCTGTAACTCAATAGTGAAGTTGCAAAGCCCACCATCAAGATGTAATTTATTTTGCAGAGTGTGAATAAAATTATATATCTCTAAATGGAGGCCCTTTACATCTATTTATAATATCAGAAGCTAAAAATATCTCCTTAATATATTTCCGCTGGACCGGACTTTATTCGATAAATAGGTTCAATAACCCAATTAAATAATAAATCATTAATCTAATATCAATATGGCTAGCCTTTTAATTATTCATCAACATTATTAATTAAAACTACTATAAAATACATACAATTTAATAAATGTTAATGTCAACTTATATTAAAATTAAATAAATATATAAAATTATATAATTTATTAATTACTTTTTCAACCCTCTAATAATAATAGTAAATTAATATAAACATCATAATGGTTTCTTCATATTAATAATTTATAACTTTTATAAATTATTTCAATAAATTATTTTCAGTCAAAAACCAATAGTCGGGTCATGCGACTTCTGGGTGTGAACTTAACCCTCAGCAATATTTAAACAATTTAAATATTTAAGCCCACACTGACTTTGAGGAAACACAATAGTGGAACAAGTTTAGTTGCTTATAGTTTATCAAGTGAAATCCAATTTCTTATATTTTAAAACAATTCCCTTAACTAACAATAATACTGTGCATGTTTTCTCTTCATCATCGTAGTATCTATTAGAAATCTAAATTTAGTCATTCATCAAACTCTATTTATATCCATAGTTATTTGAGGAGTCAACATTAAAGTCCATAGTTCAGTATGTTAACAATTATCGATTAACCGATTTATTTTAGCCAAAGACTTTGACTTTAAGTTGATTACCACTTACTGTAATACCAATCCTCTATCCGAAGGAGATAAACCCTTTAATGCATAGTTTTCACTTTAAATGGTTCAACTATGCCCAGCTATGACTTTAACACGATCAACATTGTCGTGTGATTAACCATAATCAAAGTACATGTTAGACACACAAGATCTATAATATTCTCAGGTCAAATGACTACTACACATCATCGCATAAGACCTTTTATTAAATTTTTACCAATAGAATGCTCTCATTAGTTATTCCAAAAAACTACACATAAGTAACCCTTTTGTGCCCTCAAGGGTCATGACCAAATCGACATCCATGATATGGAGAGCATTACGTACACTAGCCTCAATGAATATATCGATATTTTATTCTCGACACATCTTGACTAGGATATTCAATGATAAATATTTATTTTATACGATTCAGTACCCATTTTTACAAACACATTCGCAAATGCAATTGATTAAGTACTTTTCTTAAATATTTTCTAATTGTTTATATTTGATGCATTAATAACATTAATTATATCCCAATATAACATATATACAATACAAAATTAAACCAAAAACTTATATTACTTAGAACAAGATTTGTAATAAATGTCAAGTTATATAGTCAAATTATACAATTGCCCTTGGGGAACACCCTTAACTCTATTATTAAGAAGATCAATTAGGTTGCACTTATGTTAACATACCAAATTGGCATTTTATTAGTCCAAGAATAAGGCATGTATATAATTCTTTGTCTAGCTTGCTCCTTTCAAATGAAACAATTTCTTTGAAACTTTATAACTTACGGAACATGGTTGTTCACCAAACACTTTTTTATGTGATTGAATATGGATCAAAAATCAATGCACTTGAATTGTCTTTAGAGCTCATACTCATAGTAGACAACACACAGGAACATACAAGTTTACACTTAAGTGATCAAGACTCAAAGTTTTAAGTGGTTGTACATTTAATCATTTGTTTGCACAAAAAATGGCCAAACACCTCAAAGTCATATGTTTTAGTTGATTTTATGTTGTTCTTAGTGATTTGGGTGATTTATGCAAATACGTAAAAAGCAGGGACTAAACTGTAAAAGACACACAGATTTATAGTGGTTCGGCGAGAATGTGCCTACGTCCACTTTATATGCTATTCTCCTTTATTGTTCGGATTACAAGTACAAAGCTTTGATTACAAGTGTATGAAAGTTGTTTGAAAGTTCTGTCCGTGCTTGAGCTCTCAAACTTGTCTGCCATTGTTGTACCCCTGCCCCTCTATTTATAGAGTGAGGTTAGGAGTAGGGGTCTTGGATGTATATAGCTGCTGGTGAGCTTGGGCTGGTGTGATCTGGCCTGGCATTGTTGATTCGGTAACGCCTTGGCTCGGTAGTGAGTGGAGCATTGAGTTCTGGTCCGGTGGTGCTTTGGTTCGGCAGTGGATGGAGGCGTTGATTGGTTCGGTGATGGTTGGAGGTGGCTGGTTCGGTAGTGCCTTCTTAGCCTTGATTCGGTAGTGTGGTTCGGTGATGAGAGGGGTGTGGATTGATTCGGTGGTGATTGGAGTTGGGATTGATTCGGTGGTGAGTGGAGTTGGTCCGGTGGTAGAGGATTGGTGCCGAAGGGGTTGGTTCGGTTGTCTCGGTCCGGTGGGACTTCGTCCAACATTTGCCCCCCAAAGTGGGGCATATGCCGCGCTTTGTTTATTTGGACACCATCATTCGGCCCGAGTGCCGAACCGGTTGGTCCGGCTATCCTTCTCTTGCTTATAAGTATGGGCTCCACGCCTCCGTTATTCCTTACCGTTTGAAAGAGCCGATCCAAATTCTTAACTGCTGAATCAATCATAGTGCCGAATTAGATTTGACTGCTGGACCAGGTGAGGCATTCTCTTGCCGAATAAACTTTATGCTTGAATTACCAAATGAAACTTATGGAGGATGAGTACCGAATGGACGTCTAGACTCGAACTACCGAATGGGACTTTGGGAGTACGAGGGCCGAATGGATCCTTAGACTTACACTACTGAATGAAATTTTGGGAGTGTGAGTTCCGAATGGATTCTCAGACTCGTACTACCGAATGAAATTTTGTGCTTTGAATTATGAATGAGATTCCAAGCTGCACGTACTCACTTGTTTATATCTCTTGTTCTAACGATGCATTTTTTCGTGTTGCAGATAATGTCTCATAAAGTAGAAACTCGTTCTGACAAGAAGAAATCCAGGGATAAAGGAGAGTCCCACATAGTGCCCCCAGTTCAGTCAGAGCCAGAATGACATGGACCATCCCCGAGATCATTAGTAGATGAGTACGGTCCTCAGGAGCTTTTGAACTCACCGTCTGACTGCTTTCCCAGCTTCCTCAAAGACGAGCAGCTTGACGTTATATCTAGATCCTTTGAGATTGACAGAGCGCATCTGTTGTTGCCAGGGAAAGGAGTGATGCCGTATAACACCCCTGAAGGATATTTTGCTTATAGTAGGTATCACTGCATGTGCAGGGCCATTCCTCCGATCAACGCTTGGATCGTCAACTTTATCACATACTTGAAGGTGGCTCCTTTCCAACTTCAGCCCAACTCCTATGCCATCTTGGTGAGCCTGTTTATTATTTTCCAGAGAAAGTACGGGCGTCCCCCTTCCAACCGGGAAATTCGGTACCTGTACAACTTGAGAGGCTATAAGAAGGGGTCCCCATATATTAGCCTAGAATCGGCCGTGTCTTTCAAGCCGGTCCTGGACTTATATTCAAAATTTAGCATGTTCAAGAAGGAATGGTTCTTTGTTAGAGATGACTCTGTTTCTTTCCACCGCTTCACTTCTGACTGTAAGTTGACTCTTATTTATAATTTCCGTTCTGACTGCAATGCTCCTCCTTATGTGCTTTGTTTCTTGCTAGCGACAGGTGGCTTTGCGGTTATAGAGAATGATCGTTTGGTTCGGATGGCTGGGGAAATAGAAGCCATCCCGGAAAAGGAGAGGGCGACTTCTTACTTGATCAGGAATGCCACTCATTTGGAGCACAACTTGATTCTGCCATGCCAGTCTGTGGTCAAGCAAAGATACACAGCTGAGGAGAGGGCCATCAAAGCTAAAGGAGGGGCTACGGTGAAGAGCGGCAAAAGGAGACCCTTCTCGAAACATCCAATTGCCGGGGGGAAGAAACTTAAGAAGTCCGATGGACCCTCCCCCAGCACATGCCCAGATGTCCCGGAGGAGGAAGATGTGGAGGAGGAAAGAGGCGAGGATGAAGGAGGTGAGGCGGAGAGTGGAAGTGGTGGAGAAGGTGATGGTGATGGTCACAGCGATGATGGTGGTGACGGACGGAGTGGTGATGGCACTGGGGCTTTGTCTTTTGAGCAAGCAGGTGTGATCCAGGAGTGGACATATGACGCTTTCCGCCTAGCTTTTGAAGGGTTGGAGGAAGGATCGGCTTTAGTGGAGAAGCCTAAAAAAGCTGACAAGGCCGGGACCGGCGCCGGTTCATCTTCTAAGAGCGCTTCAGCTAAGGCAATTCATGCGATTCAAGGTGAATTTTTGACTCCTGCCGACTCCATTTATAATAGAATTTAGGAATATTCTATGATCAGCTTCCGTCCTGGAATGAGATCCAGAACTTATTGCAATATCCTACTCCTCCCCAGGGTTTGTATAAAAGTGTCTCTTTACCCTTCTTAACTTGATATATTTCTTGAATTATAGCTCAATGTCTGCTTGTAACACTTGGTTTTTATCACAAAAGCCGGTAAGGTGGCCAAGACATCAGATGTTCGGCACCGTCTTGAACAATATAAACTTCTCAAGGCTTCTATTAAACCAAAGCCTCCGACTAACCGCCCTGGAGACGTAGTCGGCTACAGTCCTCTTCTTGGAGTTATCGAAGAGGATATCCAAAGGAAGAAGAGGAATCATTCCTTGTTTGAACCCCCACCTGGTCCTCAGTCCCCAACTCAGCCTCTTCGGGATACCACGAAGAAGAATACTGAATTCATACCTCCTCCGCACCCGTCTGAAAATCCTACCGTTACCCGGATAGGCCATCCCGGCTTGGCTCGTAATCCGTTTGCAGGTTATCCGGATCTGGATCCGGGTTCTTGTGATATTACTTTTGATGAGGCTACCGGTGAGCACCATCTTCCCCGTAATCCCATGGTGAGAGTATTGGATGAAGCTAAATCCCTGGACCTTAATTTGCTTACCACTCGGATCGTAACTTTGGGGGACGAAGCTAAGGCAAACATTGACCGGGTCGCTGAGGAAACCAGGAAGCCGATAGGGCATCATGCCCGACTGGTCAAGGCTGGAGAAGAAATCGGGAGTGCTAATATTCGACTGCGGTTAATGGTTTCCGACCAGGCCAAACAACTTGCTGATCAGGCCATTCAGATCTCTCAACATGAAGCCGCTTCTAGGCAATTAAAGAAAACCATGGAAGAGGCCAGCATGGCAGAATTACGGAAAATGGAGGCTGTTTGTAAGGAACGGATTGACATGGCTATTGCAACGGTGGATGAGGTTCGGAAAGCGGATCTCGAGCGGGTACAGGAGTTATCCGAGAAGCTTGAAGCCGCAGATCTTGCTCAAATCAAGCTGAAGGAGGAGATGGAGGTGATGAGGAAATCCTTTCAGGCTGACTGCTCACGATACCAATCGGAGAGGGATGCCGCCACTGCAAAGCTGTTGGCTTCTGAGGACCGAATAAGGGAGTTTGAGGAGAATGAGGGGATAATGGATGAGATGCTTCAGGATATATACTTTCGCACTTGGAAGCAGGGTAACTTACCTTGGATGGATGATTATCCCCGAGTTATGGCCAGGATTTATCTCAGGGCCCTGGAGGAGGCTAAGGCCGATGCAGATAAGGAGGGTGGCGTGGCCTTTAGAATGGATGTGGTTACGGCTAAATTCACCAAGGAGGAGAAAGTGGCGGCGAAGGAGGGCATGCGGCTGCTTACCGCTGAGGAGGTAGGTGTGCAATTAGAGGATGATGATCAAGGAGCAGATGCTAGTAAGTCTTCCCTTTTAGCTTTTCGTAACTTGATTGCTTATTGTTTATTTAATGGATTCTTCTCCTGAATTAGACAGGCGGGACCTCTGAAGCACCAACTACCTCTGGTCAACATGCTGAGAGTTCTGATCCTGTGGTTAAGTAGATCTCGGAGGACCAGCAGGATAGAGGTGAAGCTCTGATGCAGTCGACTTCTTGACTTGATCTGGATATCTTTTGGTTTGCTTGACATTGCTGTATATGGTAGTCCCAAAACACTAATGTAACTTTTAGGCTGTAATTATGTTATTTGTAATGAATGACTTTATTCTTGGTATGTAATTTTTAACCTAAGCTGATTCTGTCATATTTGAATGCTATCGTTATTTTGGTGTGTTGCATAAGAAATTTAGCTGCGCATATTCCTGTGATTCAATTGTGTTTGATGTCAAGTTCTTGCTTAAAATATAATTTCATATCTTGCAATGTTAGTGTGATGTGCGAATAAATTATAGCTACGTATTCATATGCAAAAGAAGAATGTACCGCCCTTTATGTTTTGGTCATAGACGGTTGCTTTGAACGCCTTCTAGGAATGCAGCTGAGTGACCTGTCATCCAGTTGTGAGTTCCTATTCCCATTAGCGAGCGTCTCCTATTTTGTGTCCTGTACTTTAGGGATCGTTATAGAGGATAGGAGGAAAGTTTTTAAACGAAATAGAAATATAAGAAATAGTAAAACTTCCAATCACGGAAGGCCTGCGATGTGCTTAAGTTCATGGCAAACGGGTTTTGTAGTTACTTTCCCTAGCTGTGGGTCTTGGAGACATTTGTCACCCATCTTACGCCTCCGCAGGGAGTTGCTCTTTTTTACCACAGCCGTACTTAAGACACTCGGAGCCGAGATCCACAGTAACTACCCGGGCCATTATGGTCCGTGATCGTGGGTATTATTCGATTTACCGTGGCCGGCTAGCGTGGGTGCCGATCGTCAACCGTGAACTACCCCTGGCTGGCCACACCTTATGTTGGGGCTTAATGTAGGTTCACGGTTGCCGGTGAGCCGAACGCCGTAATGAGCTACCTCGGCTATAGTCGGCCTTCTCTTATAATCGGCTCATTACAGTTGGCTTTAAGGGCCGATCGCGAGCAATGAGTTAACCCGCAGCAGAGGGATGCTGGAGCAAAAGTGTCTCATTGGCGAGGGCATAGATTCGTATAGTACCTGTTAGGTCTTGTCCAGGTGAAGTCGCGCTGTGATGTGTCTTGAATGGAAATGCCATTACACAGGATTTTGTTCAACAGAAAAGGATAAAGTTAACAAGCAGCCAAGATATAAAGGAACAAGTTAAAAAAGAGACAAGTTTTTAAAGTGGTTCGGCACGAAAATTCCTACGTCCACTGATTCTCTTTATTAATTCACTTCATATGGGCAGTACAAGTTAAGAAAAGTATCGACGAAGGTGTTGGATGTTCCATGCCCTCTGGAACACCTCTCCGTCCACTGTTGACAAAATATAAGCTCCGTTGTGGAGATCTTTATGAATTACATATGGTCTGTCCCAGATTGGATCTAGTGCACTGGGGCGCGGGAGAATTCGGTTGAGGACAAGATCTCCTTCTTGTAAGCTACGATGCTTGACTTTGGAGTTGTATTGTGCTGCCACTTTCTGCTTGTGAGCTGCTGCTTTGAGTGCTGCATCGTTTCTTCTCTCTTCAATTAGATCCAAAGACATGTGAAGGAGTTCTTCGTTCTCTTCTGGATTATAGTGGATCCTACGGTGGGAAGGCACTATAGTTTCGACTGGGAGCATGGCCTCCGATCCGTATGCGAAAGAGAAGGGAGTATGCCCCATTGATGTTCTGAAAGATGTGCGGTAGGCCCAAAGTGCCGTAGGAAGTTCATCCACCCAAGCGCCTTTCGACTTTTTAAGTTTCTTCTTGATTAGAGTTTTGAGAATTTTGTTGACAGCTTCGACTTGTCCGTTTGCCTGGGGATAAGCTACAGATGAGAAGCTTTTGTGAATTCCGTGCTCTTGGCACCAGTCGGCGAATTCCTCGCTGTCAAACTGAAGTCCATTGTCCGATATGATTTTGAGTGGGACTCCGTACCTGCATAGAACATTTTTGATCAAGAAGTTGATAAATTTTGCCGAAGATATTTTATTTAGAGGTTCCGCTTCCACCCATTTGGTGAAATAGTCGACTGCCACTATAGCATATTTGGCTCCGCCCCGGCCCATTGGCAGTTCGCCAATCAAGTCAATTCCCCATACTGCAAAGGGCCAAGGGCTGGTCATTTGAGTAATCTCATTTGTTGGTAGCCGAGGAATCTTAGCAAGTTTCTAACATCTGTCACATCTTTTAACGAAGTCTAAGGCGTCTTTGTTTAAGGTGGGCCAGAAATATCCATATCGGAGTATCTTCTTTGCCAGAATCTGCCCTCCAGTGTGATCTTCGCAGCTTCCTTGATGGATGTTGGATAAGATTTCCTTGGCTTCCTTTCCAGCAATACACCTTAATAAGGGGTTAGAGAAGCCGCGCCGATAGAGGATGCCTTCTTGTATTGTGTAGCGGAAAGCTTTCCTCAGGATTTTCTTGACTTCGTTACGCCCGTCGGGTAGTGTGCCATCTTGTAAGAATTTTCGGATGAGAGTCATCCAAGTTTCCTCTTCGATTGCAGCTATCAGATTCACTTGCTCGAAACTCGAGGTTAGTTGCTTTGAGATGGCTACTGTTCCGGAAATGGTGTCGTCTCTCATGCTAGCTTGCTTCGCTAGTTCGTCGGCCTCTTGGTTCTCTCCTCGAGGGATGTGTTTGATTAAATAGTGATCCAATTGATCGAGTAGCAGCTTGGTCTTCTTCAGATATGCTGTGAGTCGTTCTCCTCGAGTCTGAAATTCTCCTAGTATTTGGTTTACAATAAGTTGCGAATCACTATGAAGACATAAAGAACTGACTCCAATCTCTAAGGCAAGTTCTAATCCAACTATTACTGCTTCGTATTCTGCATCGTTGTTGGTGGCAGCGAATTCCAACCTTGGAGCATAGTGTAGCTTCCTTCCCCTGGGAGTGATTATTACAACACCTGCCCCCGAGCCTTGTTCGTTTGATGCTCCATCTACAAAGAGATTCCACTTAATGTCTTTTGCTATTTCAGATTGCTCCTTACCTTCGTTGGTAGTGAATTCGACAATGAAATCGGCCATGGCTTGTCCCTTGATGGTGGTGCGAGGATGGTAGGTGATATCATATTGACTCAGTTCAATGCACCATTTGAGTAGTCGTCCAGAAGTGTCGGGACGATGGAGTACCTGCCTTAGCGGTTGATCGGTTAGAACTCTAATGGAATGAGATTGGAAATAGTGTCGCAGTTTCCGTGACGTGTTAGTAAATATTATGCTAGCTTCTCAAGTTTAGGATATCTGGCTTCTGCCCCCGTTAACCTCTTGTTTACAAAGTATACTGGTTGTTGTGCGCGGTTGTCTTCTCTCACCAAAGCGGCGCTTAGAGCATGAGATGACACAGCAAGGTATAGGTATAGCTCTTTGCCTTCATTTGGAGTTGAGAGTACTGGTGGTCTCTGGAGGCGTTCGATTAGGTTAAGGAAGGCTGTTAAGCATTCGTCAGTCCATTCGAACTTTCCTTTGTCTTTCTTTAGAGCCTCGAAGAAGGGGACACACTTGTCAGTCGCTTTAGAGATGAATCTGCTTAGGGCGGCCACCTTCCCATTTAGGCTTTGCATTTATTTTCGAGTGGAAGGTATCCTGATATCTTTCAGGGCTCGGACTTGTTCGGGGTTTGCTTCAATTCCTCTGGCATGGATGATGAATCCCAAGAACTTTCTTGACGATACTCCGAATGAGCACTTTAGAGGATTCAGCTTCATTCCATATTGGCGAAGTACTTGAAACATCTCGCCCAGGTGGCTTACGTGATCGTTGGCTTTCCTCGATTTTACTAGCATGTCATCCACATAAACCTCCATAGTTCGTCCTATCAGTTCTGCAAACATCTTGTTGACGAGGCGTTGATAGGTAGCTCCGGCGTTCTTAAGTCCAAAAGGCATTACTCTATAGCAGTACAATCCCCGGTCAGTGATGAAACTAGTGTGGTCTTGATCGGGGGCGTGCATAGGAATTTGTTTATATCCTGAGTATGCGTCCATAAAAGATAAGAGTTCGTGCCCGGCTATGCTGTCCACCAGCTAATCGATTCGGGGGAGTGGGAAGCAATCCTTTGGGCAAGCGTCATTTAAGTTGGAGAAGTCAATGCATGTTTGCCACTTCCCATTTGCCTTCTTTACTAGTACCGTGTTAGCGATCCACCTTGGGTAGATGGCTTCTCGTATGAAGTTATTGGCAAGTAGGTTCTTTACTTCTTCATCGAGGGCTCTGATCGTTCTGCCCTCATACTTCTCTTTTTCTGCTTTACTGGCACCTTGGTAGGATCGATGTTTAGTACATGGCATGCCACGTCTGGGGAGATTCCAGTCATGTCAGCGTGCGTCCATGCAAATACATCCAAATTGTGGCGGAGAAAATCAATGAGTTGATCCTTCAATTCTTCTCTTAGCTGAGATCCGATTTTCAACAGTCTACTTGAGTCGTGTTTGTCTACAGGTACAAACTCCATAGCCTCTGCAGGCTCGGCGATGGCCTCCTCCTCTTTGTCTCTGGGGTCTAACTCATTGAAAGGATCACAGGTATAACGAAGAGGAGGGGCTTTCTTTAGTTGCTATGCTTCCAAGTTTTTCATGCAGAGAGTAATCTCCGCATTCTTCCCTCTATCCTCCCTGCGATTACTGCGAAGTTCAGTTACATAGCAATCTCGAGCGGCGTCTTGATCTCCCTCTACTTCCCCTATTCCATTGTCTGTTGGAAATTTCATCTTCAGGCACCACGGGGCCAAGACAATTTGGAAGTCAGATAAGGCTGGTCTTCCTAAAAAGGCATTGAAGGCCGAGTGGTTATCTATCAGCACAAATGTTTGTTTCCGCACAACGGAGCGGGGGTGACTTCCTATTTCAACAAAAAGGTCCAATTGCCCGAGGGGCATCTTCGCGTCTCCAGTGAAACCGTGTAGTGGTTTGTTGCAGGGGGACACATCCTTCATTGACAGCTTCATTCTGTCGAAAGCATGCTTGAATAGGATATTTACTGAGCTTCCAGTGTCTACTAGAATTCGGAAAACTTCGGCTGGGCCGAACCGGGCAGAGATGACCATAGGATCCATGTGAGGGTACTGCCTTCCTTCTAGGTCACGCCTATTGAATGTAATGTCATCGTTCTCTTTTCGCTTCGGGTGGCGTTCTTCTGTAACAGAATTAACGTAGCCTTCATTGTTTCTAAGTGACTTTCCGTATCTTTCCATCTCTGCCCAGCTTCTGTCGGCGATGTGTGGTCCTCCCGATATGGTATGGACCACTATCTTCTCTTGACTGGAGCCGCTGGTGTTGCGATTTCCCCCTCCTGTTTCTGGGAGGGGTGGCCTTGGGTTTTCATTGGCTGGAGCTGGGGTTCTGTTCTGACCTTTTACATAGCGTTCCAGTCTCTTCCGTCTGATGTGTTCTTCAATTAAGTGCCGTAGATGATGGCATTCATTGGTATCATGCCCATGAGATTTGTGGAAGCGGCAGAACTTTCCAGACTTAATTGTGTTATCTGATTCCTTCTTGTACGGGGGGCGTCTGTATTTAACTTCGTCTTGGGTGGCTATGAAGATGTTTTTGATTGTCTCGTTCAAAGGAGTGTAAGTGTCAAATCTCGGTCCTGGCCGATATAGACATTTTTCCCCCTTCTTCTCCCCAGCATTGTCTCTAGAGTCATTTCTTCGGATATCCTTTGCTACAGCAGGTGTGTCGCCATGAGCTGCCTTGGTTTGTTGCCCTGTCTGTCTTTCAGTGGCAGCGTCTTCAAGTCTCATATATCTTCCGGCTTCATGGAAGAAATCGGGTAAGGTAGTAGGTTTTTCTTTCGTTAATCTTCTAGCAAACTTAGTATTCGGATGCACACCACTACAGAGGACCATTAAAATAAGTTTCTCATCGGCATCTTGGACTGCGGCCGCTGCAGCATTGAATCGGGTTAGATATTACTGCATTGTCTCTCCAGGCTTCTGTTTGATATTAGATAGGGAATAAGCATTCTTGGGTTGTTCCACATGAATGCGGAACTGGCTGATGAACTTTTCTTTCAACATTTCCCATGAGCTGATGGATCCTTGGGGTAGGTGGCAGAACCAGGAGGTAGCTAGATTTGCCAAGAATAATGGAAAGCATTTGCACAATACTCCTTCTGTGGCTCCGCTCATGAGCATATGCTACGTGTATCTCTGCAAGTGTACAACAGGGTCAGAGATTTCCTTATAAGGTTCCATCGTTGGAATTTTCCATTCTCGTGGGGGTGATGGCAATTTCGATATTGCGGGTGAAAGGGTTGGTTACCATAGCGCCTATCCCTCGATCTCTTTGATCCCGTTGGACGCACTCTCTGAACAATCGCGCCATCCTTTCATCAGAATTTGGAGCAGATAGAAATGAGTTTGGTTCTTCTCTGTGGGATTGATTCCGTCCAGATGATCTGTAGGGATGGTATCGTCTATCACTCCTAATATTTTCCAGTGGCTATCTCTGGTCTTCTGGGAGCATGCTAGGGTCAGCTACAGTTGGCCCTTGCCTTAATCTTCCCCTACTAGGTTCTGTTCTGGGCACTTCCTCGGATCCAACTTCGGGCTGGACTCTAGCTCGGCCCCGTTCATTGGTGTTTCCATGGCTAGGTAGCATGACCGGTTCAGCCATAGCCGACCCTCGCCTGGTACCTCCCCCGTTGGGTTTGGTTCCAAATGTTTCCTCGGGTCGGAGTTCGGGCTGAGTTCGGGCTCGGCTCCTATCATTGTTGTTTCTGTTGTTAGCTTCTTTGAAGAAGAAAGATCTTTGTCGCCTCCCAGATCCTTCAGACTGGGACTCATCCCATGATTCAGCGTTGCGGTTGGATTCTTCAGCATCCCTTAAGCGTGACATGAGTCGGTCTACCAAGGCTTCTTGTTGGGATGTGAAGCGGTTAGTCACTTCAGCCACAACCCTGTCTAGATCCGCCCTAGTAATTGCTGTCGGTTGTTCCGTGGCAGGGGCTATCGGATTTGCCGACTTCCATTTCGTACTGCTGTTGAAACGGGACGGTTCTCTCTATCTGTGATCACTGGATCTGGAACGCTGCTAGTTGAAATGTTCTTTCCTCTACTAACATCTTTCTTCTGCCTGGGAGGCATGTCTTCCAAGCAATGAGCGATGCTGTCGGGAAGAAGGTTAAGTGGGAGAAGCTGAAGCTTCTAGCTCGAGCTCTCAGTGGAAGCACAAAAAATGTTTGCACAAAAAATGGGCAAACACCTCCAAGTCATATGTTTTAGTTGATTTTATGTTGTTCTTAGTGATTTGGGTGATTTATGCAAATACGTAAAAAGCAGGGACTAAACTGTAAAAGACACACAGATTTATTGTGGTTCGGCCAAAATGTGTCTGCGTCCACTTTATATGCTATTCTCCTTTATTGTTCGGATTACAAGTACAAAGCTTTGATTACAAGTGTATGAAAGTTGTTTGAAAGTTCTGTCCGTGCTTGAGCTCTCAAACTTGTCTGCCATTGTTGTACCCCCGCCCCTCTATTTATAGAGTGAGGTTAGGAGTAGGGGTCTTGGATGTATATAGCTGCTGGTGGGCCTGGGCTGATGTGATCTGGCCTGGCATTGTTGTTTCGGTAACGCCTTGGCTCGGTAGTGAGTGGAGCATTGAGTTCTGGTCTGGTGGTGCTTTGGTTCGGCAGTGGATGGAGGCGTTGATTGGTTTGGTGATGGTTGGAGGTGGCTGGTTCGGTAGTGCCTTCTTAGCCTTGATTCGGTATTGTAGTTCGGTGATGAGAGTGTTGTGGATTGATTCGGTGGTGAGTGGAGTTGGGATTGATTCGGTGGTGAGTGGAGTTGGTCCGTTGGCAGAGGATTGGTACCGAAGGGGTTGGTTCGGTGGTCTCGGTCCGGTGGGACTTCGTCCAACATCATTGTATGGGCCACGATAGCCTACCAAAAGTTTATTGGAGGTGAGTATATCTTTTTATTAGTCAATATTTTATTCGGATCGCTTAGTATATTTTAATCGATAAACAATTTTGTCACTTGCATTAGCTGTGCAAATTTATTAAAGTAGATTGTTATAATAGTACAAATGTTCTTAACTTATTATAATAATTTATTATAATTTTCTAATAAGACAATATTTTACATCTCTTGAAATCCCTAAGAGAGGCGTTGAAATTTTATAATTCCCTATAATGAGTGTTAGAATTCATTTATTATATTACTACAATCTTAAGGGTTCTCAACAAATTACTGAAACGACTTGGAGTTTTATCGCTTTGATTTATGAATATCTAATTTATTTTACATATTCAATTAATGGTTTTAATAATTAAATAATTCTTTTTTAATTAATAAGTAATGGTAGAAAATTCATTTTTGAATTTTGTTTACATAAATATATAGTTCGATATAAAGCTAAAAATGTGACCAAAACCCGCTTTCGAGATTTCCAACTTTTTATCGAATGACAAGTTTTAAAAAGTTGTTATACCTTGGCATATACTTTAAAATAACATAAAATGATTTTATAAGTTAGGAAAAAACACTTTTTTAAATGTAATAATAAATGAAAAATAATAATAAGAATCAATAAATATGAAATATATTTGAATTTGAATTTGAAGTGATGGGTTTGATGGCTTAAGTATAAAATTAGAGAATGGTACACGGACCATTCAAAATCCATAATATTTTCATATGGTTAGTACTTCTGTAGCTAGGGAAAAGACGGAAGAGTTAAAAACTAGAGTAAGGGCATTTTGGGTCTTTAGCCTTCTCTACCTTTAGTTTATTTTTGATCTTATATATGCACTTCCATTTTATATTTCATTTTCACCTTCCTATTTCTTAACTTTGTTTTTCAACTTCTCTACCTTCCTTATTTTGTGGAAAAAAACTTTCCCTTTTTAGTTTGAATTTTGAAATTTAGTTGTGTAGTGGCGTTAAGGTTGATTGCTAGGAAAAAGATTTGATTTTTCATTGCAACCATATGGAAGGTGAGATATTCAAATCTTTGTTTAGTATTTTTGATGAAATAATAATTATTGTGTATTTTGTTAGTGATTTGATTTTGATATGGTACCCATGTTTAAATAATTGATTAAATCATATTACGTTAATATTCGATTGGAATTGAATGTTAGGCTCCTATAAAATAAAACATACACAGGGATGTAGGATACAAGTTAATGTTACATCTTCTTCTTAGAAAAATGAAATAAACATCTTCCATTTCTTATTCAATAATCATTATCACTTACACCGCTTAAAATTAGCAATTATAATAAACTGGAAAGATAGCTTTAATCTCTATTTTTTTTAAATAGTCGTGTGTTTCTTCACCGAGTCGGGTAGGAGAAATTGTTCGATTACAGCAAGTGGTCGAGTGTTGACAATTTTTAGGCGAGCTCGAACTGACGAATGGAGTGTATGGTCGTGTTAGTATCATCGCATATTGATTTTTAGTGTAGTCATGGTATTTTTAATGGCCGGGGATGGTCATGCAGGCAAGATGAATGGTTTCCATTTATTTTTTTAGGTTCTGGCGATCTAGGGGTTTAGGGGTGGAGTTGATGGTGCTGGGAGGAGGCTGAGGTCAAGACTGAGGCAGTGCAGGTGGTCAAGTGGTCACTAGTGGCTGGAGTTGCTCTGACGAACTCGAGTTAGGGTTTTAGGATTTTATTTTGATGGGTTCATAAATGAAAGCGGCGGCGGCATAGGGGAGGGCCGAGTTGGCTGTGCTTGGGTCCAAAGGTAGGGCTGTGGAGCGGTGTTCAATTGATGGTGGCAGCAGAGGCTAGTAATGGGTGAGGCGACGATGATTGGTGGTTGAGCGTGATTGTACGTGGTTTGAATTTGGGAATGATGGTTTGGATTTTGTTTGGAGTTATCAGAGTAGATGGTGATGATGCAAGCGAATCGAGCGTGGCGGAGTTTGTGGGTGGGGTAAGTGTGGAAATGGAGGGTCGGCAGTTGCAGGTCAGATGGCATGCACATGCTCTTTATATGCACATGCGATGGGTTAGAGAAAAGCTGATTTAGGAATTTAGTTTGGGAAGAAGGAGAATTTGAATTTAGGTTTAAGTGAAATGGAACCGGGCTGGGTTTTTGGCCTGGGGAAGTGAGTGTAGTGTGGTAAATTTAGTAAACTAAAATATTTAATTTAAATGGGTTAAATTTGAAAAATAAATAACTCCTTCATTTTTGATCCGTCCGCTGTTTCTTGCACTGGATTCATATTGACGAGTACATCACTTTAATAAAAATGGTTGATAATTATAGTAAAGTATAATTTGATGACAAATTAATAGTGGTAGATGATAATTACGTAGTTAGTTAATTATATTTTATTATCTACATTCCGTTAGCAGAATAAAACACCTTTCTCCTTTATTTAAATTGGATAAATATTTTGAACATCTATTTAGCAGGATAAATCTCCGTTTTGTTACTATATAAATTTGAACATTATGTGTATGCTAGTTAATTAATATTGGATAAGTGAGATCTTAGCTATTGATTGTTAATTATGGATTTTATTTACATATATGTTGCTTATGTAAATACAAGTGATATGACTTGGCATGTTAAACTAAAATAAGTGGTGGCTTGTTAAGTACCATTATGGTTGCTAAGCCTCTTTCCAAATTTAAAAAGAAATGGATTTAAATGAACTTAACTTTAAAATATTTTGGAGTAAAGCGTTTCTATATTTAAATATTTAAAATTAATTAATTATTTTAATAATAATGTTCAGGGTTAATTAATTATTTTAATAATGATGTTTAAAGTTAATTAATTATTTTAATAATATTATTTAAGGTTGATTAAACATTTTATTAATAGTGTTTAAGGTTAATTAATCATTTTAATAATGATGTTTAAATTTAATTAATCATTTTATTAATCTTTACTACTAATAATGAAAATGCAATGAACTGATTTCATCCGTGTCTTTTGGAAATATCGTAATACCCTTCGCTCCAAATAATTTCCGTTCGTTTCCACGAAACCCTAAATAAAAATCTATTATCGGATCCAAACTCCTCTATCGTCTCCTTAACCTCTTTCCAACATCGCCTTCTAATACCTAGATCAAATACACAACTGCCATGAACTCCCTATCATCGTGATTAAGCGAAAATCTCACCTTCATCCTCCTACCGAATTGCTGCACGCGATTAACCAGTGCGACGCAATCAACAACAATATACAATTCAATCATCTCAAAACTATCGCGACTATTGTTAATCCCGTCCAAACAACAACCTCCTTTCCTAACTCGGTGCTCCATCTGCCCAGTGTTTGTTGACAAAATACAGGTATACTATGTATTAATTCATTCTTTTTCACCAATTCTGCATAAATTTATGTAATAAAAATCAGCTCTTATAATTTTTAGATAGTAATGATTTTGATTGCTATCTACGCTCATTTTTTCTTTACACGAAATACCTATAAGGTTTCTAATGAGATTGTGATTATTTTCATTTTAAAATTATGATTATGTTTTGTACCAATTCATAAAGTGATAATACGATCTGTTATTATAGTGTGCAGTTTTAACAGTATATTTCCATCCATGGTTTATTTTTATTACATACTAGGATTTAGAATGTACGATTTGTTGGTTAAAATTATTTCCAGAACCTGTTTGATAGATTACTTGATGCATTTCAATTAACCTGAATATTTTATTATTTTATATGGATCAATGATGATTAAGGCACTACATATGTAGATAGCTTAAGCTATGTGGAACCAGAGGTCAAGCCAACCATGAAAGTTAAATTTTAAAGTAAGACCGGTTAAGAAATTGATTTCCACATGATTAAATGAATCTTTTAACATTAGAATATTCTTTTTTATGCTTACGTTTTTTATTCCTTTACTATATCATGACCAATGCCTTAAAGTATATAGAGTTTATTGTTTTAAACTGATAGGCTAATTTTATCCATGTTATAATGAGTTATAATCATATACAAGTGTGTGAAACATGTATATGAATTAACTTCTGCTGTTATAAGAGGATGGATGAAATAACAAAGATAAACTCAAAATGAGTTAGGGAACATGAGCTTATTTTGGTCATTAAGATAAAAAGCGGGTTGATGGTTAAGGTAAAAGAGAGGAAGTGATGGTGAACAGATCTCTATTTTGTATCTTTATTAGAGTGATTTGTTATGTGATTCATATTTCTATAGATGCTTAATACATGAAGTAGCTATGTTGTGCTATTGACCATTTCATCCAATTTGAGGTATAGTTCATTCGTTTGGTCTTCATTTCACTAGATTGTTTAATGGAATTAAATTTATGGTCTTTAATTACCCTCAATTACTGGCATGACAGAAGGTTTTATAGATTATATTTTATGGATATTTCTTTCCATTGCTCATTTGGTCATTCAGTCTTCTGCTAAATAGATTATGTTGCATGGATTTCATTTTGGTTTATGATCTTTGATTACTCCCAATAGTTGGCATGGCTGAAACTATTGTAGATTACACTGATGTCCAACAGACTTTGATTAAGTACTTCACTCTAAACTATTTCAATTTTATATCTTCATTTTTATGGAATTAAATAAAATGTTATATCCAGATTTTATAACTATGATAACTATAAATAAATACAAACAAATTTCTAATTCATATATATGAATTTCAATATCGGATGTAAATTCCTTTATGTTTGATAACAAAATATACTAAAGTACTTCCAGGTATAAATCTTTTTAGATCGTGTGTTTGTTGGCACTAATTGATTTTCGATTGTATTTATGGGTTTATTGGTATGTGTATATGCATGTATAAACTATACTTTGATGGGCACAAACACTATAGAGTTTGTACGTGCTAACTTAAGCTCCTCTCAATAATACGTGAACACGAACAAAGCCCATAACTAATTAGTTCAAACACCAGGTTGATTAACAGCAAAATAAGAAATTGTAAAAAACATGAGGCTCTAAAGCTGTTCATTATGCCTAAAAACCCATTTCATTCAATTCACCAACTATTTTCACGTTGCTATATCTTACGCTTAGACGTTCAATTTACTTTTATAAGTATTAATGGACCGGACAAGCAAATGTTTACTCTTAGGGTAAACCATAAAGCTTAACTTGGTGAGTTAAGTCATGTTACGGTTAAATTGTATAGTTGTTTCTATTTCTCAGCGGCTTCATCTCAATGTTTTTTAGCCATTGGTTATCTATGTTCATGTTCTGTTACCAATAAGTATCCACTAAATTAGTTAACATTGTTGCTCTTAAGTTTGGGTTCAGGGTAATGGGTTTACTTTAGCCCAGGAACAAGAAACCATGATGATAGCATGTTAATAGATAGTGGAATTTGTAACTAATCTATCATACATCCAACCTGATTTGATACATGTTCTTTAGCCAAGTTACCGTTTATATTGAAGTTTGAGAGTGATATGTATTATATGAACATTAAATTCTACTGTATTTATGTAAAAAAGTCCTTTCTTTTCTAGATGACTGGATAAGGTTTTCATTGAGGTTTTTCTTAACTAAATCAAACTTAGATCTCCATAGGAATACATTTCCATACTGAACTAAAATTGTATTGTTTCAATAGACAAGGAATAAAAAATCGAGGATTATTCGTAAAGTAAAGTAAGTACAAAATGTTTTGATGAGCGGCATATCACTTGGGCAAAATGATAGGTGATATATAAGTAAATCTCCTATTATTATATATAGATAACAAAACAATTAGTAGTGCAGGAAATAGGAATCACAGTAAAAAAAACCTAAGAGCGTGAGTATGTGAGCATGATGTACGGATGCAAGCATGTTGTAGGAATATGGGTAATGAAAGGTATTGAATGATGTAATGTTATAATGTAGAACCGTTGTAGTGTGTGCTTATAAAATGCACAGTCTAAAACTAAAAGAGGGGAACAGAACTGCAGAACAAAGTACATAAAGGCATGCAATGCTGGATCATTGAAGGCTACAACTGAAACTAATTGTAAAACGGAGAAGAAGCCAGTCGTGTCGAGATAGAGCAAACTAAATAAGTTGTTTGTTGAATATTATGGAGTTACTGAGCTGAATAAGCTGTTGTATATGAAGTATGTGGAAGTGTTGAACCGAGGCATTTGCAATAGCATGGTTGCAGGGGTATGCAACCAAACGTGAAGCTTAGTAAAGATGGAAAGGACGAAACAAAGGGTTGCTGCATAAATAGTGCAGAGGGAAAAGAAACATGGGCATGTATAGTAGGATGAGTTGCTGCATAGCCTAACTGGAACTTGCAGCGGACGCATCATAAGCTAAAGCATAGCACATTAAAGGATGAATCTAGGCAGGCTGTGCAATGTCGCATCAACAGAGGAAGTTGTGTGTCAAATGGGAGCAATTTGTGGGGTGGGGGTCTGCAAAAACTGAAGGTGAAATGAAGGCCAGTAGCTTTTATTAAGTAAAAGTCCTTTTTATAAAACAATTTATTTATTTTTAAACACCTTTTATAAAAAATATTATTAAATAAAAGTACATTATTAAATTAATACATCAATTTAAGTCTAATTTTTTTATAAAAGGTGTTTAAAAATAAATAAATTGTTTTATAAAAAGGACTTTTACTTAATAAAATGATTTATATAAAAGAGATATAAATTGGAAAGTAATCTTGGAAATTGAAAAAGGAGTTTGGTTATAATACTTTAGTTTTAAATGAATAATATATGAAGATTTTGGAAATCATTTTAATAATGACTTTTAAAGTTATTTAATCATTTTATTAATAGTGTTTGAAGTTAATTAATTAGTTTAATAATGGTGTTAAAGTTAATTTAATTAATTTAATAATGTGTTTTCAAGTAATAATATTGTTTTATAAAAGGTGTATAAAAATAAATAAATTGTTCTATGAAAAGGTTTTTTGCTTAATAAAAAGGATTTATTTAAAAGAGTTATAAATTGGAAAGAAATCTTGGAAATTGGAAAAGTAGTTTGGTTATAATACTTTGGTTTTAAATGAATAATATACAGAGATTTTGGAAACCATATACTTGATGTTAAACTTCGAGGTGGGGAAACTTCTACCTATCTTAAAAAGTAATAATGTTATCGAGTCAAGGTTTGAAATGTAATAATACCTCAACTTGAATGATTTCATTGTTATCCAAAGGATAGTCTAAATTTGAAACCGAAGATTAATGTTTGGTGTATAAAGTATTATTTCCGTATACGAATTGGATTGCTTATGAAAATCAAGTTTATAAAATTAATAAATAATCCTTCTTAATTATGGCGGTGTGGAAGCATTCTTTCTATACTTAACATTGAAGGATAAGTGGTTTGGTTTTATAGTAAAAACATTTTAAATGACATTTGTTTTCGACCCATTTAATATGATTTTGGAAAAATAGAAAATCTTTCTTAATGTTTGTGAATATACTTATACCACTGGATAAGTATATGAATATTTTCTAAGTGTTAAACGAGATTTAATTAATGGAAGATTGATTAAATAAGGCTTAGTTGTTGCCATGCAATTAAATCTATGTTTGATTGTTTGTTTATTTGATAGTTAAATAGCCGAATATCAAATCTTGACCAATTTTTAACTTCGGAAAGATCTAGAAGAAACATGAGAATTATATGTCATAGTTTTCTTCGATGAGCCTATACTCTACGTATAAACTCGTTGTGTTCTTCTAGAACAAATGATAAGGAAGCTTGTCCACTTAAATGTTTAGGAGGTGATCTCCGCTCTAACTATTTATTTTCAAAATAACTAGAGTTGAGTTTACTAGAAATCTAAGGGTTGTTGGTTCGGAGAGAGAGACTAGGATCTGAGAAACGTGAGTTATTTGAAACAACTGCGAACCAACATAGGCATGCGAATTGAAGACATCTTGAAGATGATGGAATTGAAGAAGGAACTCTTTAAAGTGCAGTGGCTACTTGCTACTAATCCCGAGGGTGATTCCAAAATGGACATAGTAGAAGTAGTGCCTTTGGTGTGTTCACATGCTGAACAACTTGTATGGTTGAATGTTGACATTGCATTATTGCATGGAGGGCAGTGTCGCATTTCAAGTGGGATTGCTATATAAAAGGTAAACTAGCCTCAAGCTTTACAATTGGGACTGACTAAAACATAGGATATGCTTAAGGGCTATGTAGGTCGCAGCAAATAGGGTACGGGCATCACCCTTTTAGATTGATATTTATAGGTTTGGTATGTGCATGTGAGCTCATGAGAAAAGGTTGCAAAGCAACCGAGGTGATGACATATCCGATAATATCCAGTAAGGGGTAGGTCGGTTCTGATTTGTAAGGGTTCCATGTGAGGCCCTGGTACATTTTTCATCAGATTTACTGTGGTAGGCGGTACTCCAGTAGCCTTGTCCTTATATGGAATCCATTCCTCAATAAGTGTCTTTCGTACTTAGTTATATACCTATTATGCTGGAATTTAATTAATGTAGTAATTTTGGCTATGATTCAATATTTATTTAAAACCCTATATATTATTATAAGGGTAAGTTTAGCTCATAACCCTAATAAGTTTCAAAATAGAGAAAACATCCTTTCTAAACTAAACTTACATTTCCGGTCCCAATTTTCAAATTCCCGCATGCAAAAAGACCCAAATACCTTTATGTTTTTAACATTTTAAACGCGTATAACTTTATGTAGAAAATAGGATCAACATACCGTTTTCACTAAAAAATCACAAATTTTATGATCTTTAAAATGAGATCCATTGTTGATACCAAAAGTTCATATTTATAGTAAATGTGCAATTATCTCATATGTTTGCAGACAACTCAACAAATTTTGAACATTTTCAATTTTTTTCAAATTTATAAATTTACAAATAATTGCAGACGTTTCTACAACTATATGGTATAGTTGCAGAAATGTCTGCGACTATTGCATATAGTTGCAGACATTTCTACAACTATTGCATATTTGCAGAAATGCAACTATTGCATATACTTGTAGAAATGTCTGCAACTATTGCATATAGTTGCAGAAATGCAACTATTGCATATTCTTGCAGAAATGTTTACAACTATTGCATATAGTTGCAGAAATTTCTACAACTATTTTATATAGTTGCAGAAATTTCTACAATTGCATATAGTTGCAGAAATTTCTGCAACTATTTTATATAGTTGCAAATTTTTTTGCAACTATATGGTATAGTTGCAAAAATGTCTACAACTGTTGCATATAGTTGTAGACATTTCTGCAACTATTGCATATAATTGCACACATTTCTGCAACTATTCCATATAGTTGCAAAAATGCAACTATTGCATATTCTTGCAGAAATTTCTGCAACTATATGCAATTGTAGAAATTTCTGCAACTATGCGGTTTTCCACTGAAATCAAGAAAGCTGAGCTCGCCATTGAAGAACAAGATGAAATCAAGAAAGATAAGTTCGCCACTGAAGAAGAAGATGAAATATAGAAAGATAGCCTCGTTATTAAAATCAATCGTGCAAGAAGCGGAGGGGTATTTTAGGAGAAAAAAATAGCCGAAATGGAAAACAGAGATCTGCAAAGTATGTTTTATTGCGAGAAAAGTTTTAGTGAATTAAGTTTGCTTTTAGAGATGCGTTCCTAATATTCATTTATTATAATATCATTGGATTTTCTATTTAAATGGTTTGGTTATTGTAAGGTAAAAACCCATCCATGTTTATATACAATATGATCTAACGAGATACCTTTATTTTTGAAACGTTTTATAAGATGTAACAACCCATTTGATTTGAGTTTCTCATGCTCGTTTACCAGAATAATCCGGGTGTTATTTTCTTATAATACTTAGGCCAGACCGAGTATTTTTCCATAGTTAGCTTTGGAGCTTCAGGAGACGAGCTGGATGCCTCCAAGACATAATTTCGTAATTTTACTTCCGCTATGTTTCTTAATTGTATTTATCAGCATTTGTAAGGACATGCTATTATGATGATAGGTTAGACTCTGATGTTGATTGAATATTAAAGTTTTCCTTTGTTAAAGATCATTTGGATATTATATATTACTCTTCACAACGTGAGATTTTGTTTTGTCTTTTCTTTCACCTCAACCATCCTTCTTTTCGACACTTGGATGTTCGGCACGTGAATACCGTGGATGTATTTATAATAACCTGGAATTTTGGTCGTTGAATTTTAAATGTTTAATTAATTTTAATTATTTAACTAATTGGATTTTGGAATTAATAACTTATATTCATATATAGGGATTACTTGAATATTAGAATTTGTGAATTAAATATTAATTAAATGAATTTAATCGTCTTATTTAACTCCATTTAAATCAATAAGTAATAATTGTGAATTCATTTTGTAAATTTATTTACAATAATAAATGGTTCGAATATAATAAATAATAAGAAATTCAAATTGTAATAAAACGACTTAACTCTAATGATGTATTTTTAATTTAATTTATAGAATTTTTTCATAATTTTTAATTTGGAAATATTTAAATTTCCGTTTGCAATATTTCAACCAATGATGATATTTTTTAGATTTCTTCGAATGTAACAACTAGAGTATTTTATTACTAATTTTAGACTGTGTCGCATTTCTGAGCGCAATCATATTTTTCTTTTAGCATTCGCAGTTCAAAAGAACTCTATGCAGCATCACGCTAGGAATTTCAATTTAAAACAAAAACATAAGTACACATGCGCATACAAACATGTTTCTCCACTTGTCCCCTTTGCTTTTGTTCTTCATTCACAGTGAAACATAATCAATTTGTATGCTAGGAAATTTTAGTACAAATCTAAAGAAATCAACATTTAGGCGTTTTTGATTCCTTTTCATTTTTCTCCTAATTTCCCTTTTCTTCTTTTCCTGTTTCTTTTCTAATAGAATGAAATAACGACCGATTCTTCAAAATTAAAAATCAAACTCCATACTCAATGGAAAATCCTCAAATAAGATTTGTTAAGCTCATATGAGCATAGGCTTCGACATGGTACATGTTTAGTAGAGTGCGATCATGAGCTGAGGAGTTCCCATTTGGGGCAGCGCATTAGGATTAAGTTTTTCAGGAGTTGTAGGTAACGAGAGGAAGTGGCGTCGATTACATTGAGTTCTTGGTGGAGAAACGAGTTGGTGGTGATATTATGGAGGAGTGAGGTGGCTCTATGGTGAATGCAGAATTCACCCTATATCATGACTAGCTACAAGTTGCGATCAGTTTGAGCAAGTGAAACATGGGGTTTTGGGTATGGGCGCGTGGATATCCAAGAGGAAGGAGCAATGGCGAGGTTCGCTAAACGGAGGTCCGGAGCTCTATATCTCTATAAAGGGGGTGCATGATTTGGGTGTACATGTATGTACATGGAGGAGTTCGGATTTTGGAAGAAGATAGATTAGTGGAGGGAGATTAGAATTCATAAAGTGATTAGTGTGATTTAACTATTTAATTAATTCAATATCTTATTAATCAATATCTTGCTCGTACGAGGTCCAAATCGAATACGGTAGATTGCGATGCACTCGTGGGATCATTACCTATGTTTTGGAATTGGATTGGTGGAGTTTAGAGCTTACAGAAATTTATACTAAAATCGAATGCTCGTTCGGTTTTAATTCAAACCGGAATGCTTCGATAATAACTAGAATTTCAATGACTTTACTGACCTTCAAATTAGCTATATAATATCTGTTACGCTATAAATTTATTGTTGAATTCTTGGTTGATAGTTTAGATATTGTTATTGTTTGATTGCTTATCGGGTTGAAAATCCAATTCTGGAAAACGGATGACATATTAACTTAATTACAGTGAATATTTATAGAGAGATGCTAAGGGGTTTCTCGCTAGTAATTGTTATTAGTTCCTTATTCTGCTTATATTAATGTTTAGCTGTAACTAATTATGATGTTTCATTTAAATTGTTTAAATGTCGTTATAGAAATTTTCGCTATATCGCCAATTATTGAATATCGTCTCTTGAACCCTTTGTGTATATTGAACTTGAGCTTGTATTTTCACAAAATTAGACGTTTAAAATTTATTAATCATTTTAATTAATGATATTTTAATTTAATTAATCGCTTTAATTAATGATTATTGGAATTTAATATTTTTTTGATTAATGATGTTTAAAATTTATTAATCATTTTAATTAGTGATATTTGAGTGTAATAAATCATTTTAATTAATGATGCTTAAAAGTAACTAACCATTTTAAATAATGATATTTGAGTTTAGCTAATGATGTTTTAAATTTAGTTAATTGTCTTAATTAACGATGTTTGAATCTATATTGGATTCGGTTTTGTGCATTGAGATGTAAAATACTCGGATTCTTGGTAATATTTGGCGAGGTCTGGCTTGGTAGTTTCCAAGAGCCATCAGAGTTCTTATGTATATTTCTAGAGGTATACTTTCGGTAAAAGGGGCACACCCTTTTAGTCATTGTTGGAAAAACTTTTCTTTCCTTGTTGTTAAGTCAATTCTTTGAATTGTTTCCTTAATTGGATGGAGAACTGCCTTATGCTCTTCTCTATGTTCAATTATTTAAGACCATTCTTTCAAGTCAAGAATTTGATATAATTTAGGCACATTCATTCAGTATGAGATTTGTTCTTACGAGTGCCCACCCTTTTATTTGGATTATTTCTGCTGTTTATTTCCATTCTTTCTCGAATTATATTGTTGTTCTAATTTTTTTATTTCTTCATTTATGGATGTTGTTCTTCTGAGGTAAAAACTTGTTCCACATTAGCGGCTTAGTCTCATAGAATTTTATACGTTCATTATATTACTAGAGTTTTCTCGCGCTGATTTTCCAAACTGACCCATGTGTTATTTTATTATAATGCTCAGGTCTGACCAGTTTTTTCCATGTTGGCTTTGGTGATATGGAGTTATTGGAGAAGAGTTGGATGTTCACCTATCATAGTATTTTATTTCGCCGTGTTACATTATTTACCTATTAATACTTGTAAGTTAGAATTTTATAACCGTCTAGCTGATAAGGTTTATTTTCTACTCTGATATACTCTGTATTTTGGAGTGACAATTTTTACCTTCTTTGTTATATTATATGTTGTCGATTCCGCTATGAGATTCAAATTCCCCTATTCTCCGTTCTTTTCTTTTTATTTTATCCTAACAATCTATCTTTTCAGTAATTGGATATTTGGCATTTGCACACCGTGGATGAATTCGGTGTAAACTCTCAATGGTCGAAAATATGGGTCATTACAATTTGGTATCGGAGTTGAAGGTTAAGCGAGAACCTTGGCTTTGGTAGGGTATGGCCCATTAGAGATAGGGTTAGTAATACCTTATAGTGAGTAACTCACTAGAGATAGGGTAAGTGACACCCTAAAATAAGTTTGAGAGTATTATATATACACGAAAGTGTATTTGTTTGTTATGGAAATGTATTGTATTAATTGGTTTATTTAGCTGTTTATGAATTCAGGTCGAGAACGTGGGACGCAATGTTCTCGAAGCGATTTCTAAACACTTGAGCAAGATAAACGGACATGATTTTGACTTTTGAAAATTTGGTAAATGAAATATTTTACCTCTATTTTTATATATAAAGGAATAGTTTTGAAATTTATATAATTATTTATAATGTTTGTTTGTTAATGATAATACTTCCTTATTATTATTTTTGTTTGATTTGTCATGCTCAGATGGTTTAGGAGCATTGGCTATTGTTTGTTGATTGTTAATCCATGCTCAATTAGTTTATAAGCATATATTGTTTGATAATTATAAGTACATTAAAATGAACCCTTATGAATTAAATTTCACAAATTGACTATAAGATGCCAAAAGAAAATGTTAGGTAACCTTTTAATAAAGGTTGTTTAAATAATCTAAATTGTAGGATAAGACATCTAGAGAATAAATATTTGCGAAAAGTTTATTGTAATAAAGGAGAATTATTATAATATGAAATTATTTTATATAAAGGTAATATTATATAATTTGATTTATAAAATGTGTTTTAAAAAGGATTTTTGAATCTAAATCTTGGAGTTGTCTGAAATAATTTCAAAAAGTTTTTGAAAAACAATGTAGTAGTACTATTTAAAAGTATTTTTAAATAAAAATACTTTGGAAGTGAGATTTTAAATGGAATGCATTTCTTCAGGATAATTCGAAGGAAAACATCGCGATTAGCTTTGTGGTAATCTGAATAATCTTCTAAGTGACGATCGAATGTTTGCTTCGGCAAACATTGTGGAACACTTAGTAAATTATTATCTTTATCATTAAGCGATCGAAATGAGTTCAAAATCTGGATGAACCTAAAGTGAGTTTTAATAAATAACATGTTGAAGTTATTTCATAAGTAATTAGTCTTAAATTTCCTTAAAGGAAACTGGTTTAAAATAAATGTTATTTTGAATAATAATTTGATAAATGAAAATTTTAAAATTCTTGGATAAAAAAGAAATAATTTAACTCAAGTTTTTAATGGGTTAAATTAGATAGAAAGGTTTTGGTAAATTTATTTAATTAAAACCGCAGTTTTGTTAAAATATAAGTTATATAAATTATTTAGCAATATTGAGCCAACCCATAAACATTTTTCCTTAAAGCATTCTAAGGTAAAGAGGTCGAAGGGTTGACTCGGTTTTAAAAGACCCATACTTTCTTTGGACGTCCAATTTGATTTTGAGAAAAATAAAAGTAGATTACAGATAAATAAAATAAAATTTATGTTTTGTATATAACTTAGGATCCAGAAAGGTATTATATAAGTAAATAAAATAGAGTAAGTTTCTATTTGTTGTTTTGTAAAGAATTGTCTTTGTAAAAAATTATAAACTTAGGCGAAAATTTATGAAGTAATTCATAAAATAATTTTAATGTTGAATGAAATACTAAATAGAAAATATGAATGATTTAGAAAGAGATTGGTAATATT
This sequence comes from Allium cepa, assembly GCA_030765085.1. Classification (NCBI taxonomy): domain Eukaryota; kingdom Viridiplantae; phylum Streptophyta; class Magnoliopsida; order Asparagales; family Amaryllidaceae; genus Allium; species Allium cepa. Next base: position 78,112,908 of record CM060939.1, on the reverse strand, counting down.
AAGAAACCAATCGAACTAAGTATGTAAGTTACACATATATCATTTTACTCGCATTGTTCTTAATCTAGAATTCGAAGACTTTCCTTCATGATGATTCACACCAATCCAAAAAAGGATTTCTCACTTGATCCTTATCAACGAACACTTGATTCAGATTCTAGATATGATACTGAAGTTAATGCAAGGAGAATAGAAGTCTCTAATCGAGGAATCTGATCGGAGTCTGCCATAGATAGGTCGAGTGAGCAATACTAATTTGAAAGTAGAAGTCTATGAATCTGATTGAGTGATCAGATCAATTATAGCGTATGGATAATTTATATATATCATACGGGCTTGATTAAAATTGTATACTTAGCATATGACTTTAGAAAAATTACGAACTTATGCAAAATTCTAAAGCTGGTTGTTAGTCCTTTGACATTTTAAAATAATGTTAAGTGTTAGATGACAGTGTTATCTCATTCCTTTATGGAATTTGATTAGATTCGGTTGATTGGTTGAGTGATTTATATACCATAGTTTATAAAATTTGAATTTGCAAACAATTTTTTTTTGAATTGTTATTTATTAAAACTTAAATCGTGGTGCTTTTGAAAAAAATAGTTTTGAAAGAAATGATAAATTATTGTTGTGAAAAAAATATATTGATGAAATGTTATTATTTCCGAACTTTTGAAAAGAATGATTTTGAAATGATTTTCCAAATGCTTTTGTTATGACTAAATTTGGGTAATTAGGGGTTTTCCGATTCGGGAGACTCGCCAGGTTTATTTGTTTACTCTAGTCGTTATTTAAGAAGGAATCAGAATACCACTAGATGCTCCATGTTGTATGATTCTAAAGTTATATCATGCTCTGGTAGGGAGAGTCCTCTCCTTATCATAATTGATTTTAGTTTTGATACCTTTCTTTTTGGATGAATTTAAAAATATTTTGAATATAACACCCAGGCATTTGGTTCTAAATTTATGGTGTGAAAATATTGGATGCATAACATTTGTTACAAAATATTCTTTGTACTTTGTTGCATATGGTTGATATGTTGCTTTTTGGTTGCATGTAGCTTTATTTCATACTAGAGTTATGTGGATTTATATCATGCTAGTTTCTGCATATAGGGTTACCTATCAATTGCATCTTATAATCTTGTTATGTACGATTGTTACATTGTTTATGCTGTTTGAGCTTATAATAGAGATACTAAGTGTATTGATTTTTGTTAACCTTACTCTCTTTTGGATTGTGTATGAAACGACCCGCAAATCCGTACCCCTTGAGTCAACACTATTCTATCTAAATCAACTCAAGTTGTACAGAAATACGAACCATTTGGGTTAAAGAAGAAGAGGTAGAAGAAGAAAATAGAAAACAACACCAGAATCTAACCATCGCAGCGGAATAAAATATAATAGATAATCAATGATCTTTACTCAAATCAAATATATCTGTTTATATATTACATCATCAGAGTACATCAATCACAGTTCAAAATTAATATCATACAATGGATACACAACAACTCAACGCAGAGGAATATATATAAAACAAGTACGAAAGTATGTCTCGTCATCCAGCTCGTCTCCTGAGCTCCACAGCATTTCCTGTATCCTATAATACTCGGTCTGACCCGAGCATTACAGTTAAATAATACCCGAGTCAGTCTGGAATACCAGCGTGAGAAAATCACACCCAATTGATTATTTAAGTTTCAATAATCCTTTAAAAACAAAAGCATCTCGTAAGACCACGCCACAAATAAACATGTCGGGTTTTTACCTTACGATAGCTAAAACAATTTTTATAGAAATCCTCTGATATTATAATAGGGTCTATATACAAATACTTATAAAATAGACGAAATTGTTACATTCATTAAATTCCAGCTACTAGCCACAGAGTGAGTAATACAAACAAAACTCGTACAAGGCTCGTAGGGAAAATGGATTTGCAACTAATGACTAGGCACTGGGGTACCACCTGTCACAGTACGGGGCCTAGATCACCGTACCGAGGAGTACGCCCGCTCCCCTGCAACACAAGACCGGGACTACCCCTTACTGGATAATCCCGAGTGAGATCACCCCGCTGTTGGGATCAGCAACCGCCCACTAAGCCGAAATAAAAAGGGACATCTAGACTGGAATGACCTCACCCTGTTTGGGTGCTACCCACCTAGCCTTGCTGCATAACCCCTGATTTTCAGCCATTCCCATTTGATGAGGCTTGAGGCTAAGCGTTACCTTTAAGAACATATCCCTTAGAATGCCCATCATCCACCTGACGATGTTTCGGAAGCATTCATCCATACAAGTCCGTTCCGGGTTCGAACGGAACCGAAGGCACTATTCCTACTACATCCATTTTGGAAATATCCTCAGGATTAGTAGCGACTAGCCCTTGCACTTCTCTGCTTCATCTTCGAATCCAAAATCGTTTTTCACGAAAACGTACAAACCGAATCGAAGTGGTTTTCGAGAAATAAATCTCGATCCAGGTCTCTTCGAAACGATCAGCGCATTTGGCCAATATTGATAGTCGGTGATTTAAATATCAATTAATATTCACAAACAACCATCAACCAATAAATAATTTCCCAAATTATTTATTTATCTTAAAATATCTTTACAAGATATAATTTCACTTTCAAACCCTTTTGAAAACAGTTTTCAAACTAACTTCCTTTTTCTCAGAGTAAATTCCGAGTATTTCCATTTTCACTGGAATCACCATGCACAAGATTTTAGATTTTAAAAATAATTTCAAAACACTTTATTGTAAGATATATTTAACATTTTATATAGGAAATTTTACTTTAGTACTTAAGTTAAAATAATACTCTAGAAATAACTAAAATAAGGTTACCTTATAACTATACATTAGATTTTCTTCTTTATCCAAAATACCAAGTCGTTCTTTAAATAATTATTACAATAATAGATTAACTAAAACACTTACTTTGGGATTTACTTTAAAATACTTAAATTAAGAGTACTTCAATAATTTACTAAAAATACATACTATATAGACATTGAAAATAAGGTTACTTTAAAAATATAAAACTAGGCTTTCACCTTTCAAACGAACACTAAGTCACTATTTATAAATATTTATTACGGTAATAGATTTGAAAAATATTTACTTAAGAATTTAAAATAATAAATTTTATAAAACATGCTTCTTAAAACAACATTAAAACCTTTAACTTATATCTAAAAGTTTACTTTGAACGTACTTGGCTATCCAGAGAAATATACCTCTCTTCACATTCTTCCTTAAAATTTCAATTTCAAACACTTGAATCAATTTCCAAATTGGTTTCCCATTTACTCCCTTTTAATTCAAAATCTATTAATTTCAGATTTCATTTCTTAATTATGATTTACAGTACTTTAACTAAAAATTCCAATTTTTGGAATTCTCAATTACTTCTTTATCCTTTTATATAAATTTAAAACTTTAAGTTTAAAATAATTCTTTATTCCTTTAAATTAATACCACATAAACTTACAATTCATTAATTACTGTTTATTCAAACTCTTTTCTTTCCATACTCAAAGTTATTTATTATTATTTTCATATTACTTCTATTTCTTTCAACCCATTCTTAATTTATTCAAATTTCCTATAATTATTTTACTCACAAATTCATTTCTTTTATTCATTTTCCAAAATCCAATCTATATAAATTTGGTAATTCATTATGCCCAAATATATCCAATCAACCATAACATTCAATATTCCAATATAACTCATCATAGAATACCAATATTCACAGCAGAGAATATTAAAAAAACTTAAATAAATGTTGAGGTATCCAGTTGGGTCCCTCCAACCTGTTTTCCCTGCATCCACAGACGTTAGCACAATATAGTATACCAATTCCAAAATATCATACTATATCACATCGATCAATTCAACCATCCAAACAATTATTTAAATTTAATCATTTAAATTTAAATTTAAACTGAGTGAGATTAACTCACCTTTAACATTTGCAATCTGACCCAATTTGTCTTGCTTTCTTCAAATTTTTACCTCGTATAACCATTATTCAAGTTATTAATATTTTGCATAAATCAAACAATAAATTTCCGTTTTACAATTTCATTTAATTTTAACCAATGATTTGAATTTTTTTTAATGTATCATTAAATTTCAAACTAATTTCCCTTTAAATATTCCTTTAGTAACTAAATAGATTTTAAATAAGTTAACTAAACAAATATATTACTTTACTGTTAAATGGAATAATAAATCAATAAATTTAAGACCGAGTTTATAAAGTTAAATAACATTAAATTTAGGTGTTTGAAATGGTTAACTACTCGAACAGAAACAATTCTACTCCTAACAACTTATAAACTAATTATAAGTTTATATATATATATATATATATATATATATTCCCTGTCAAAACCGTGTAAATAAATTTGATTAAATTTAAATTAATTATCAATACCTTACTGAGATGAGACCCGAGCACTTGTTGTCGAACAAACCCAAAATCAGAATCAACCCATCGCTGCCTCTACTGTCGCATCCCAAAGTCTACCCTCGAAGCAGCCAAACACGGTGGCGTCCCTCAAAATGAACCCTAATGTCGCCTCTCTTTGTAACAACCCGCATATTTATCGAGTTTATATTTATATATTTTATTTAAATATTAAATCGTTAATCGGATTTTGGTCTGAAAAGCTACTTTTTGCAAACGGTCAAATTAGGACTCGAGACCACTTCCATTGAGTTTGAAATGCCGTTTACAATTTTTTTTAGTATAAACTTCGATAGGTTTGGAGTTAGTGAAATTTCACTAACTTTTCCCGCTTTGGACTTTGGGTTAGTTTAGCCTATTAAGCCCAAGTTCCAACCCTCTTCTCCTCACTCTTCATAAATTTCCTAACTAACCCAAGCTTTGGCATTAATGGTGAAGAGAATGGGAAATTAAAACTCCAAGCTCAAATTCAATTGCAACTCCAACATTCAACTCCAAATTCAAGTAGAAGATATTGGATTCAATCTTTGGATTGCTTCTCCTTGCTTTCAAGCTTCATCTTCATAAACTTTAGTGCAAAGGTGAGATTTTTATCTCACAATTCTAGTCTATAACTATATTGGACTGTTGGGAATGATTCCCCATCACTTTAGCATGTACATTTGCATTTGATTTGGATTGGATTGGCGAAAAACTCCATTTTTTAGTTGTTTGGCGAATTTCCTGAGCTTAGGTCACTCTGCCTAGGTTAGGTCGCTCGGAATCATTAGCTCGCGTGCGTGGAAAAGTCACGGCCTGCATATTTTGTTCGCCTCGGATTTAGGTCGTAGGTCGTTGGACTTTAGGTCGTTCGGAGTTAGGTCGCTCGCGACCTAACCCTTAGGTCGCTCGCGTGTTATCGCGCTAGGTCGCACTGCCTTGAATCTTCACTTTGGAGTTAGGTCGTTTCACTTTAGGTCGTAGGTCGTTTCTGGCCTTAAATCCCCCCTGCAGCGTTAGGTCGTTAGCCTCGGAATTAGGTCGTTTTCGACCTTATATCACAAGGCGGCTCTAGGTCGCTCGATCCTGCTAGGTCGTAGGTCGCGCATCACTTTAGGTCGCTCGCGTTTTAAAACCTTAAGTCGCTCGCGTGTTAAACCCTTAGGTCGCTCAGCCGATGCACGCGCTAGGTCGCGAGTATTTAAGTCCTTAGGTCGCTTGGCATTGTGACCACTTAGGTCGCACGACCTTGTTAGGTCGCTCACCCTTAGCTCGCGTACCTTCTTAGGTCGCGCATCCCACTAGGTCGCTCGACCCTGTTGTATTTTTAGTTCGCAACCATTAAGTCGGTCGACCTTGCCTAGGTCGTTAGGTCGGTCGGTCCTATCCCTTAAGTCGCGTGACCGTGATAGGTCGCTTACCTTTAGGTCGCATGACCTATGGCCACTTGCTCCAGTTAGTTCGCTCGGCCACTTTGTTAAGTCGCCCACCTTTTTAAGCTTAGGTCGCATGGCCCCTTAGGTCGCTTGGCTTCACTAGGTTGCTTGTCTTCAATAGGTCGTACCGTTTTTGACGGGGCGCTGCCCCGCACCCCGCCGGGGGCGCTGCCCCCTGGACCCCCGCGACCTGACCGGGCAGGTCGAACCCCGTAAGCGGTGGCGTTGCCCCCGCACCCCCACCTAGGAGGGGTTGCCACCCCCCCGGACCCCCCCTCCGTAGGGGCTCTTAGATGAAAGATGCATTTTGAGTTGATTTCCTTGGATTTCATTCACGTCTTTGAACGCGAAGTTTTTGTGATTAGTCACTTTAATAAATTAAAGGTTTCAATACTAGTAGTAAATATCAAAACTCTTTCATCAAAACGATTTTAACTCTATTTTCAATAACAAAGCTCTTTTCTTAAACCGTTTTCCAATCTATTAGTATATACAAACCTCTACCTCACTCGGATGAGAAATCTAATTAAACGGCTTAGTGAAACAAGTGGTATGAAACGCTTGCGTTCACTTCATCGGTTAATTCTTGGACTTGTTCGATTGAACCTCTTGTGACAATTTTATTAGTGAAGATTTACAGTTTGTTCGTAAACATTTAAGTTAAGCAAGTGGTTATGGGACATGAAGCTAAACTTCTATATTTACTAGCTTAGTGTAATTGACACTTCTCGTTGATCATGACGATCATTCTGATGATTTAGACTAGCAACTGTGCGATGTCTCTTGTTGCGAGGTTAGACTAGACACCACTTGTGTGATTCCACTCACACATACCTTTTTGCTTTTTGGTTAATCTGGACCTCAATCTGTGTGATTCCATTCACACATGTGGGGTAGCTCCCCTTGGTCTTCGGACCGTCATGTGATAGGCCTCTTTCTCTTTTCTGTGATTTCTGGATTTCTTGTGTTGATTTCTGGAATTTATGTCATTGACTTGTTATGAGTACAAGTTTAGGGTATGATGCCCTCTTTGGATCTTTGAGAAGATTCTTGTGATATCGATTTATCTCTTATTGATTGATCTTCTGTTGATCATCATTTGCATACTTATAGTAGTATGTCAGTATGGATATTTTATGTTATGCCATATCTTTTATTTTATACCATGTCATCTGATATTTATAGCTAGACTGATCCGTTTATTATTTTCTTAAATAATACTCGGGTCAGACCGAGATGTTACAGGTGCTTCTGCTTGACTTCTTCCCAGGGATTCATCACTCTGACTTTTGGCTAACTGTTTAGATTAGCAGTTTTTGTTGTATACACTTGAGATATAGACTCATAGTTGTATTCTTTTGTACAGCACGTGTTGCTATCCTTTTGTATTATTGTGGATCTTACTGACCACTACTCTGATGTACACTTTTATGTGTTAGATATATATTCATATCTTCTTCCGCCCTTGTGATATGGATGTCTGTGACTGATTTGTGTTATGATTATTTCTATGTTTGTTTCCGAAGATTATTAATAGCCACCGTGTGATAAGCAATTACATGGATGGTCGCTCCTCAACAGCCTTATTCTCCATGCTAGTTGACAGCACTGCACCGTAGTGTTCTTGGCTAGTGTGGGTATAGAGGTGGGGCGTCACAGTCTTCCCCCTCTCGTTGACATGACCTCGGCCAAACTTGAGTTTCCCAGACTCGAGTCGCCCACTCAACCTTCGCGAACCACGCCGCGACTCCCAACAACGACGACCCATCACATATGCGCCTGACCTACCGTGCTTCCTCCCCCTAATTCGAGAACACCCCCACGCGATGCTCGACTAGATCTGATTTGAACGGAAAAACAAAAATTGAACCGGCTCGCCATTATTTCGAACGATTTAATCTGGGTTCACATTCGATTCGCATGCGGCCATATTTCTTTTTTTTTTCTTTTTTTTATAGAATAAACGAGAAGGGGAAAACTGAATTTCGATGGGTTAACAAATAAGCTAAAATGTTCGGCCAAATATGATTACTTTTAAAGACGTGTGGAAGCTTCAGAAGGAAGATAAGGTAGCGTGAAAAATAAAAATAGAAAAAATGGCGTACACACGTTGGATTGCTTGGGAAGGAACGAAGTTATAAGTTTTATTTGATTCGATTAGGAAGCCTGGAATAAAAAGAAATTTCGATATAAAATCTCAATGCGTTTGTATGCCGTATGCTCACACAACAACTCTAAACACTACGAAAATTTGAAATCCGATAATAATTCAATATTATGGACCTAATGAAACTGGTTTCTTCGAATTCCGAGACTGTGCCTCAGAAGGCTATTTTTAAATTCAATTTAAACTATACAAATTTTAAAACCGAACGAATCAGTGTTAAGCTCAATCTTAAAACTTCTATTATCCTCAGTATTATCAATATAAATTTTACAAGCCTTCAAATTATTTTTAATAGGCTTTGAATTCCAGATTCAATATTTTATCCAACTTCAAATTATTTAAATTCAATGATTAAATTATCAAATGAATTGTGATATTTATAATTCAAGTTAAAATTACTCTATTGAATATTTAAAATCAATTAAATATTCCGATTTTAAATGCTTGAAACTTCCGGGTCGTCACAGTGTAAGTACATGTAAGCAAAAGATTTCTACTTGATTTCTTACGCACCTCCATTAGTATCGTGATAATGAGTTGCTTGCAAAAATATAAGTCAAAAGCAAAAAGGTACATAGTAGATTTAGAAGTTTGGTTTCTTGTTTAGTTGGAGATTTTATGTCCCAGATATGCGAGGCAACTTGGCTTTTGTTTTCTTTTGTTGGTCTGAGGCCTTAGGGGCAATTTGTAGTTTTTGGATCAAGCCGCCGAAAGGAGGTGCTTTCGAAATTTTCCACAATATTTGGTAATTATTTAAGTAATAAGTTTAATAACTCATTTTAACTAATAACTTTTTAATATCTTAGGGGTTTGGTGACATTTTCTTCCTTGGAAATTGTAGGGATGAAATTCTATTAAGGGGGGAGAATGTAACAACCCATAATTTTAATCATTGAATTTAAATGTTTAATTGTTTTAAATATTTAGCTAATTGGATTATGGAATTTAATAACTTATATTCATATATAAGGAATACTTAAATATTATAAATTGTAAATTAAATATAAATCAAATGGATTTAATCATCTTATTTAACTCCGTTTAAATCAATAAGTAATAATGGTGAATTCATTTTGTAAATTTATCCACAATAGTAAATGGTTCGAATATAATAAATAAAAGGAAAATCAAATTGCAGTAAAATGACTTGATTTCTGACGATGTATTTTTAATTTAATTTATAGAATTTTTCCATAATTTTTATTTGGAAAATATTTAAATTGTCGTTTGACAATATTTCAACAAATGATGATATTTTTTAGATTTCTCAGAATGTAATAACTAATGTATTTTATTAAAGATTTAAGATTGTGTCCCAATTCTGAGCATGACCGTATTTTTATTTTAGGATTCGCAAAAAATTTCAATTTAAAACCAAAACATAAGTACATATGCGTATACAAACGTGTTTTCTTCCCTAGTCCCCTCTACTTTTGTTCTCCATTCACAGTGAAATATGGTCATTTTGTAAGCTAGGAAATTTTAGTATAAAATCTAAAGAAATCAACACTTAGCCATTTTTGATTCCTTTTCATTTTTCTCCTACTTTCCCTTTTCTCCTTTTCCCGTTTCTTTTTTAATAGAATGAAATAATGGCCGATTCAAAAATAAAAATTAAACTTCATACTCAATGAAAAAACCTCAAACAAGATTCGTTAAGCCTGTATAAGCATAGGCTTTGACGTAGTATAAATGTCGTAGAGTGCGATCGTGAGTTGAGGAGTTTGCCATTTGGAGCAGTTCATTAGGGTTAAGTTTTTAAGGAGTTGTAGGCAACGAGAGGAAGTGATGTCGATTGCATTGAGTTCATGGTGGAGAAACGAGTTAGAATTATCGTATGGAGGAGTGCGGTGGCTCCATGGTGAATGCGACATTTGCACTGTAGCACAATTAGCTGCAAGTCGGGATCAATTTGAGCAAACCGAGAATGGGGTTTTAGGTATGGACGCGTGGAGACCGGAGAGGGAGGAGCAACGACGAAGACGGTTTGCCAAATGGAAGTCTGGAGCACGGCATCTCTGTGAAGGGGATGCACGACTTAGGTGTACATGTATGCACATGGAAGAGTTCTAATTTGGGAAAAAGATAGGTTAGTGAAGGGAGATTAGAATTAGTAATGCGATTAGTGTGATTTAACTATTTAATTAATTCGGTATCTTAATTAATCAATATCTTGCTTGTACAAGGTCCAAATCGAACGCCATCAGATGCGGTGGCTCATGGGATCATTATCTATGTTTTGGAAGTGGATCGGTGGAGATTGGAGCTTGTTGATTTTTTTTACCAAAATCGAACGCTCGATCAGTTTTAGTTCAAATTGGAACTTTAACGACCCGATTTTTCGACGCCCAAAAATCAACAACAATACTCCACTGTATCAAATGTAGAACAATCGAATGCCGGAAAACCGGACATTATGGTTAAAGAAGAAGGAGGTAGAAGAAGAAATATAAACAATATCAGAATCTCACAATCGCAACGGAACAATATATAATAGATAAATGACCGATTATTAAACAAAACAAGTTATATCTGTTTATACATTACATCATCAGAGTACAAAACAATCAACAACACAATTCAGGATGGTTATAATATCTCATCCTTCCAAAGCTGAATATGCAGCTTACACTGCACAGTGGAAATATAAATCTACGGAAATACGCATCGTCATCCAGCTTGCCTCCTGAGCTCCATAGCAGTCCATCCAGAATCTGTATTTTGTAATACTCGATCTGACCCAGGTATTATAGTTAAATAACACCCGAGTCAGTCTAGAAAACCAATGTGAGAAAACACACTCAATTGGATTATTAAAGTTTTCAAAATCATTTGAAATCAAAGGTATCTCGTAAGACCACGCCACAAATAAACATGTCGGGTTTTTATCTTACGATAACCAAAACATTTCTTATAAAATCCTCTGATATTATAAGAGTATCTATATACAAATACTAATTCAAATAGCCGAAATTGTTACATTATTAAATTCCAGCAATACTAGCCACAAAGTGGGTTCTACAAACAAAACCGTAAAGACACGTAGGGAGAATGGATTTCCATCAATGGCAGGGCTACTAGGGTACCGCTCGTCACAGTACGTGGTCTAGATCACCATACCGAGGATCCACCCTGATCCTCTGCAACACAAGACCAGGGCTACCCCTTACTGGATAGTCTGAATAAGATCTCCCCGCGGTTAGGATCAGCAACCGCCCACACAGCCAAACAAAAGGGACCTTTAGACATGGATGACCTCACCCTAATTGGTTGCTAGCCACTTAGCCTTGTATGCCCCTCCCCTGTTTTAGCCATTACCGGTTGATGAGGCTCGAGACTATGCGTTACTTTTTAGCACACATTCACTTAGAATGCTCATCTTCCTCTTGATGATATTCTGATAGCATTCGTCCATACAAATCCGTTCCGGGTTCGAACAGAACCGAAGGCACTACTCCTACTATATCCATTTTGGAATCACCCTCAGGATTAGTAGCGATTAGCCCTTGCACTTCACTGCTCCATCTTCGACTCCAAGCTCTTGTCTTCCTCATGAAACTTCAAACAGGATCGAAGCGGTTTTCGAGAATTTAATCCCGATCGCGGTCTCTTCGAAACGATCAGCGTATTGGCCAATGTTGATAGTTGGTTATTTAACTATCAAATAACATTCACAACAACCATCAGACATTAATAATTTCCCAAATTATTTATTTTCGAAATATCTTCGCAAGATATTTTTCTATACTTCAATCCTTAGAAAATAATTTCAAGTCACCTTTCTCTCGCGGAATAAATTCCCAAATACTGTTTATTTCCACTGAAAATTACCAAGTCTAAATACTTTGGATTTAAAACAATTTAAATCACTATATTCTAAAAATATACTTTAAAACATTTAAATTAAAACCACTTAAACACTTTATTCAAAAAAATATACTTCAAAAATATTTTTAATAAAAACTACTTAAAACACTTTATTTAAAATAATAGTTATGAAATTTATACTAATATCTCATGTAAAACTTAAGCCCAAACAAATTTTAAAATAAAATTATTAGATAGAGTATAATTATTAATAACCATCTTTTAAATAAAATACTAGTTAAATCTTTAAAATAACCACTTCTATAATTAACTTAATAAATATTTACTTTAGAATTTAAAACAATTTAGGAAAATAATTTCTCCAAAAACATTCTTTTCAAAACAAACTTTAAAACTTTTAATTTATACTTAAAAGCTACTTTGGAAACATACTTGACTTTCCAAGGAAAATATACTTTCCATTCCAAAATAGTCCATTTAATCAGTTAATAAATCCTTCTCGATTTATTCCAATTTACATCCCAAATCCGTAAATTTTCTTTCCCACATTTTTGAAAATAAACCACCATTTATTTTTAAGACAATTTACCCATTCCTTTATGAATTCCCGTCGTAAATTTATACTTTCAAATATCCACTGATATCTCATTTCACTTTATAAACCCAGTTTATAAATTCCATAGTTTCATTCTCCTTTTAAAACACGGTTTCAACACTAAATCAATTTCCAAATTGATTTCCAACATTCACTCCATTTAAAAACAAATTCCTTTACTTGCTCAATTTATTTCAAACCCATTAATTTCAGATTTACTTCTTTATTATGATTTAAAATCTTATTTAAACCGAAAATACCAACTTCATACTTTATTTCAAAATTCTTCTTTTATTTCTTCCCAAACCATTTAAATCCTAAATTTAAAAATAAATTCTTTAATTTTTAAACAATACCACTTAAGCCCTTAAAATTCATTTATTCAAAAATCTCTTTTCCCATACTCGAGATTTATTTATTAGAATTTAAAATCAACTTTTTATCCCTTCCAAATTCATTCTTAAATTTATCCAGATTAGCTAAAGCTATTTTATTTAAGAATTCTCTTTTTTATTTTCCCTTAAAAATCAAATCTTTATATCTTTGATATCTCAATATACCCAAAATATTCAGTCAACCCACAACATTCTATATTTTCAATTCCCAATATAATCAATATAATCATCACAGATTATTACATAAATCACATTCCTGAATATATAAAATAAATTCAACATTTTGAGGAATCCAGTTGGATCCCTCCAACCTATTTACCTGCATCCACAGAAGTTAGCACAATGTAAAATACCAATCCCACTTCGAGGGGGATATCGCGGTATATAGGGTCACCCGCTATTATGCGGGGTGCATAGGGTCTCATCTGCTATATCATGTGGGAATCAATCACTCTAATATATATATATATATATATGCACTACTATATATTATATACCACATCCATACTAATGATAAAACATCAATTCAAGCAATCAATCAAATGATTTAAATTTAACTATTTAAATTAAAACGGTAATCCAAATGAGTGAGATTAACTCACCTTTGATTTTGTTTTGCAACCCGACCATCTCGACTTGTTTCTCCATGATTTTAGACCTTGTATAAATATTAGATGATTTTATTAATATTCGAACCAATCAAACAATTAAATTTCCATTTGATACATTTAATTAACCAATGATTTTATTTTAAACTAATTTTCCTAATGTAAATAATTTCTAGTAACTAAAATATTTTAATAAGTTAATAAGAACGATTTTACCACCACTATACATTATTCTAAAATTAAAAAGTTGGTTCAATATGTGTATAAGTATATCTATTTTATTTTCTTTGAGACCACATAGACTAAAAATAATCTGTATATATATTTATTAGATTTAATTTTAGAAAAAACAGCTCATATATCTGACTGTAATTATTTTCTTTCTTCTTCCTGTATATATATATATATATATATATATATATATATATATATATATATATATATATTACTAACTAAAGAAAGAGTTTCTGTTTAAAACTTACTTATAAAATCATTTCCTAATATATCTACATATATGTATTTAAAATAGAATTCTGCTTTTTAAATTTTATTGTAATTTTTTTCTTTTTAACATATATATTCATATATATATAAACACACACACACACACACTGAAATAAAAACTCAAACAGTTTTATACCTAATATATATATAATATTTATTTTATTAGGCGTAGAAACTACCAGACAACAGCCAGGCCCCAAACAACGACTGCAACCCATCACCATCTCCACTCGCTCCTCCTTGCGCGCGCACAGCAGTGCTACCAAACAACCGCCGCTACCCAACAGCACGCCTCATCCCTTGCGATGCCACCATTATCGAGTACAAGCCCTCCTCTCGGCGCTCTTTCGCAATCGTAAATCGAATCGAGCACTATACATCGATTCCAAAGCAAGGCCCCCCCATGAACCACAACCTCACCTACCCTCGCAACATGCCTCGGCCTCGTCCATCGACTTGGATTTTTTTCTAATCGAGTGGATTCGATTTACTTTTGAGTGAAAGTGGTTTCTACCATTTTTATTTCTTTGTTTTAGAAGAGGAACAAAGTGATTTTTTTAATCTCGATTGCTTGATTTTCTGGTTTCGATTTTAAAAAAAAAGGAGGAGCGGACGCATTTTCTATAGAGGAGGAACGTGTTAAGTTGTCTTGCGTGATTTAAAGGAGCTACAGTGCCTTAGAAAGTGGATGAAAAAGTATCGATGTGGAGTTTATTTGAACAGTCAAATAGGGTATATAGTATATTTAAATTTGAATTCAAATCGTCTTGAATTCGCAACTAAGAATCTTGACCTCCCATCGAGGTGTGCCGCTAGGCGTTTATAATGTTAAACCCCTATTACGAATGCAATGGAAAAGGTTTCGAGTCCTAATTCAATCGTACGGAGAAGATACCTTTTTGGACTCAGTAATTATATTAAATTTGATATTAAACTCATCGCGTTTATATATCGTACAATCACACGACAACTCCAAACATTACAAAATTTAAATCCAGTAATAATACACTATTATGGATCCAATGGAACTGGTTCGTCGAAATCCAAGACTATGCCTCGGAAGGTTATTTTTAATTGTCAATTTAAACGATATATTTTTAAAACTGAACAAAGCACTTTCAAATTCAATTCTAAAGTTTTCATTATCTTCAGTACTATTAATATAATTTTTATAAGGCTTTGAAATATTTTAACAGGCATAAAACTGAAGACTAAATAGTTTACCCAACTTCAATAATTAAATTTAATAATTTGATTGCCAAATTCATAGTGATATTTGAAATTCAAGTTAAACTAACTTTCACATATTTAAAATCAATTAAATATTCTAATTTCAGATATCCAGAAATTTCGGGTCATCACATTCCTCCCTCTTAAAAGAATTTCGTCCCCGAAATTACTAGTTAAGAAGAATGCTCCAACCTGTTTACTATTTTCCCAATCCAAATAGTTTTTAACAACTTCCCAAAGCCCTTTTTATTATAGAAACACTATCCCTCTTACTTACTTTCCTAAACTCATCCATAAGTTCCAAAAAATATTACTCCCTCAACCATTCAAATTATAATTCAAATCCAAATTTAAATTATCAAAATTTTTCTAACTATCTGCATTTTCGAAAAATTTCGCCAGCATCTCCTTTGCACGGCTAGCTCGTTACAACTACAAAATGCCTCTACAGGCCCATAAATTTCAAAAGAAAACAAAAGGCCAAGTGGCTGGATAAGAAAATCATCAAATTTTATACAGAAATTTAAATACATACCTTTTGTCGAGCAATTCTATTTATCTTCTGAATTCAAAATATCAGTTTTCTTTTGCCTATTAAATCCCTGTATCCTACTAAGCAATACTATCCAAATTCATTTTATTCATTTCTTTACAATAGTTTCAATATCTATTTCATTCAAGCCAGCAAGTTGTAGCTATATCATCTGTACGCAATATAAATCCGATCACTCACTTGATCACACAATTCCCCTTCCGAACTAGTATCGTTCACTCGACTTTCTAGTGCGGACTCATATCTGGTTCCTTGATCAGAAACCATCATTCTCCTTGCATAGCCGTAAACTATGATAGAGAATTTCCAAAATCAATCAAAAATCCATACACAGGATTCGTCGTCGAAAATCGAGTGGAAAATCCCAACTCGGATCGGTATAACTACCTCAAAATTCAGTGCTCGAATCTGGATCAAATCGTTATGCGAATAAATGATATACGCACATCCTACGTATTCATCTCAATTGATTATTAACTATATCAATTTTCTTTTCTTTTATTCACATTTATTCTGATTTCTATTTACTGTTTTACAACTATCCTTTTACACACCCTTATTAAACCTTCATTTATTGATTTAGAATATTTTTCCCAAAACCAAATTTACTTAAGAATTTCACCATCCATTTCTTAAGCCCAATATAAATATTCTATATACTTCTTTATTTATTTCACTTCACTACAAAAGCTTTATACTCATTTTATTCAATTTCCACTTGAATTAAATTTACCTTCCTTTTACCAATTTATTCTCAAACAAATTCAATTTTGAATTTTTATGTTTGATTCACTAATTTATCTCATTTCTCAATCAAATCTAATTCCCAACTTTTTATTTTACTTATCCCCACTCAACCAATTTTACTTTGCTTAACATGATTCAAATTGAATTTCAATATTCAATTTCAATTCATTGACTTACCCGCCTAAATTAATTAGCTTACTTACTAATTTTATTTTCAATCCTTTGTTTATTTAGTCCAGCTTGGCTAATTTTCCATTTCACTTTATTTGGCACAATTTAAATTGGATTTCAATATTCAGTTTCAATTCCATTTAATCAACTTAGATTCTTTCCTCAAATTAGCTTTTGTTTAACTAGATTTACTTACATTCCAAATCAATTCAAATTTTTTTAGTTTTCCAAACTTAATTACATTTCATTCACTAATATTTTAATTTTCTTCATTTAATTGGTTTACTTCACTAACTTATTTCGTTCTCACACTTATTTTAATTCAACTCTTCTTTAAGTTAAATTTTATTCTCATAAAATTCAAGTTTTACAAGTTATCAAATCCATTTATGTTTCCATAGACCTTTTTAAATAAGATTCCAGAGTATAAACAATTGTTTCCATATTTCAAAATCACCTTTGAAATCAACTGTATCCCAAAAATCCTTTAGTATATCCAATTATTCCTTTGTATTTCAAAATAAAACAGTTTTACCAAACCAAAACATTTTCAAACGACTCAATTTAAAACATTCAGGTATCAATTTCTCTCTTGGAAACTCGAAAATGAACATCGATGCTGCTGCAGTCATCACGAAAATTATTTTCCAACGACCGAAGTGAGTTCAATGCTTTTACTTCTTTTAAAACATTTTAAATTCCAAATCTCACCATATTGTAAATCCAATTCAAAAATATTTCTCAATAATATCGCCATTATTCCTCCAAAACCTTTGAAAACCATTTTCAAACCCAAAGGAATTTAATTCCAAAAAATTTCGAATTCCAAATCCTTTCAATTTATATTCAAATATTACTCTGGAATATTATTTCAAGTTATAAATCACATTTATAATTTAAATTTATGGATTCTATTTCTTAGCTTTTAGTTATAATTTTCAATTTCTTGTTCAATTTCTACACAATAATGATAATAATTTAATATTATCACTTCCTAACAACCAAGCAACCATATATAACTATAATAATTTACGAAAAATTATTTCTTTTATATACAAAAATAATTTGGGTAAAATTATTTCATTTACCCCATTTAAAACAATATTGTGTCGGTTTATCTTGTTTAAGAGTTTAGAAACCCCTATCGATGACATGGCGTCCCACGTATCGACCAGAATCATTAAACACTCAACCAGTAAGTCAATTTAGTATAAAAACAATTTTTATATTCACTAACAAATACTCGCTCATATCTATTAATACACTCAAACTCATTCTAGAGTACTACAGACTCTATTTCTAATGAGTAATCCCCGCCAGAGCCAAGGTTCTCGCTTAACCTTCTGCTCCGATACCAACTGTAACGACCCAATTTTTCGAAGTCCGAAAATCAACATCAATACGTCCACTGTACCAAATGTCGAACAATTGAATGCCGGAAAACCGAACCATTAAGGTTAAAGAAGAAGAAGGTAGAAGAAGAAATAGAAACAATATCAAAATCTCACAATCGCAGCGGAACAATATATAATAGATAAATGACCGATTTTTAAACAAAAAGATTTCTATCTGTTTATATATTACATCATCAGAGTACAATACAATCAATAACACAATTCAGGACGGTTATAATACCTCATCGTTCTAAAGCTGAATATATAGCTTACACTACACAGCGGAAATATAAATCTGCGAAAATACGCCTCATCATCCAGCTTGTCTCCTGAGCTCCACAGCAATCCATCCAGAATCTATACTCTATAATGCTCGGTCTGACCCAAGCATTATAGTTAAATAACACCCGAGTCAGTCTGAAAAACCAGCGTGAGAAAACACACGTAATTGGATTATTAAAGTTTTCAAAATCATTTGAAATCAAAGGTATCTTGTAAGACTACGCCACAAATAAACATGTCGGGTTTTACCTTACGATAACCAAAACATTTCTTATAAAATCCTCTAATATTATAGTAGGGTCTATATATAAATACTTATTCAAATAGCAAAAATTGTTACATTATTAAATTCCAGCAATACTAGCCACAAAATGGGTTCTACAAACAAAACCGTAAAGACACGTATGGAGAATGGATTTATATCAATGGCAGGGCTACTGGGGTACCGCCCGTCACAGTACGTGGTCTAGATCACCGTTCAGAGGATCCACCTTGATCCCCTGCAACACAAGACCGGAGCTACCCCTTACTGGATAGTCTGAATAAGATCATGTCGCGGTTGGGATCAGCAACTGCCTACACAGCCGAATATAAGGGACCTCTAAACAAGGATGACATTACCCTAATTGGTTGCTAGCCACTTAGCCTTATGTGCACCTCCCCTGTTTTAGCCATTTTTGGTGGATGAGGCTCGAGGCTATGCGTTACCTTTTAGCACGCATTCACTTAGAATGCTCATCGTCCTCCTGACGATGTTCTGATAGTATTCGTCCTTACAAGTCCGTTCCGGGTTCAAACGGAACCGAAGGCGCTACTCCTACTACATCCATTTTGGAATCACCCTCAGGATTAGTGGGATTATCCCTTGCGGTTCACTACTCCATCTTTGACTCCAATCTCTTGTCTTCCTCACGAAACGTTCAAACCGGATCGAAGTGGTTTTCGAGAATTTAATCCTGATCCCGGTCTCTATGAAACGATCAGCACATTGGCCAATATTTATAGTCGGTTATTTAACTATCAAATAACATTCACAAAAACCATCAAACATTAATAATTTCCCAAATTATTTATTTTCAAAATATCTTCGCAAGATATTTTTCTATACATCAATCCTTAGAAAATAGTTTCAAATCACCTTTCTCTCGCGGAATAAATTCCCAAATATTGTTAATTTCCACTAAAAATTACCAAGTCTAAATACTTTGGATTTAAAATAATTTAAATCACTTTATTCTAAAAATATACTTTAAATTAAAGCCACTTAAACACTTTATTCAAAAATATATACTTCAAAAATATTTAAAATAAAACTACTTAAAACACTTTATTTAAAATACTAGTTATGAAATTTATACTAATATCTCATGTAAAACTTAAGCTCAAACAAATTTTAAAATAAAATTATTAGATAGAGTATAATTATTAATAACCATCTTCTTAATAAAATACTAGTTAAATCTTTAAAATAATCACTTCTATACTTAACAAATATTTACTTTAAAAATTTAAAACAATTTGGGAAAATTATTTCTCCAAAAACATTCTTTTTTAAACCAACTTTAAAACTTTTAATTTATACTTAAAAGCTAATTTGAAAACATACATGGCTTTCCGGAGAAAATATACTTTCCATTCCAAAATAGTCTATTTAATCGATTAATAAATCCTTATCGATTTATTCCGATTTACATCCCAAATATGTAAATTTTCTTTCCCACACTTTTAAAAGTAAACCATCATTTATTTTTAAAAAAAATTACCCATTCTTTTATAGATTCCCATTGTGAATTTATGCTTTCAAATATCCACTGATATCTTATTTCACTTTATAAACCCAGTTTATAAATTCCATAGTCTCATTCTCCTTTTTTTGGCAAGGCAAGCCGGTTTTATAGTGGGCCGTCCACATTTATTACGAAAGTAATAAAGTTGTAGTACAGGAGATAGGTAAAAGCACCTAATCTACTAAGAAAAGAGAAATAAAAATACAGCACAGGTATGTGACAGACATGTCAAAGTAACTATAATAATCACCTAGACTAGGACTCCTCCGAAGAGGAAGAATCACCATCATCAGAAGAAACCAACGGGACATTCCCACAAAGACCAGCAAAGGGCCTGAAACGGATAGCAAGGCTAGGATCGTAACCCAAAGCATCAGAAGAGAAAATGAAAGAGCGATCCTAAGAAGAATCGGCTAGCAAGTCAGAATTCCTACTCGCATACACACCTTCCACATCAAGAACCAATGAATCACCAGACGGTATGTAATATAGACATCTAAGGTCCTTGAGATCATCGGAAACAAATTTGAAGAATGAATCATCCACCGGGTTAAATCTCACATCAGAATTGTGATCAACCCAACACCTCTCAGACTCATCCCAAACAATAGCTAACCGAGAAGAATCTAGAACAGCTAAAGGAATAGCTAGGGCAACAGAAGGTACCACAGCAACAGATGGAGAGGCATGCCTAACAATAGAAGGAGGCAGACCCAGAACAGACACAAGAACCTCAGGAGGGGGGCGACCTGAGGGATAGAGGAAGGAGCCTTAGAAATCCATTTATGGAGCGGAGGACGAGGCAGAGGAATCTTCGGAGGAGCGACGGTAGATTTGGGGTGCAGGCAGGAGATTGCCAGATGACCAAAAGAGTGACAGGAAGAGCATATATCTGGTACCCAACCGTAGCGAACACGGACCTTCGCAACATGCCCAACAGCAAGCTGAACAGGAATAGAAGCAGCGAGAGGCTTAAAAGGGGATAACTCAATAGAGCCTTTGCATACATCAATTTATCACGGGCAACCGTATTAATGTCAACGCATTTCAATTTTCCGACATTGCAGGCTAACCAATTCAGCCCAAGCAAAGGCTGAAGAGCAGAGGGGATATGCGAGAAATACACCCAAACGGGGATAGAAAGCACCTGCTCACGAGCACTCGCCACAGTGGAAGACCATGGAGTAATAATAAAGGGCCTTCCAGCAAAAAAAGAAGGCTCAACACCAAGAATTAGCCGACGATCCTCAGAAGAGGAAAACTTTATATGATACATGGAGTCGATCAGATTAACATGCAAATTTCCACGGAGCTTCCATGCCCTACGTAAATCCGACACCGGATCACGAAGACGGTGATTTGGTTCCAGAAAGAATCCAACCAAATATTCAGACCAAAAGTCAATTCCGGCTTGCATCACCATTGGAGGAGGGATCCTCACTCCATTCTCTTCGACAATTTCAAATTCAGTTGGTTTGTAATCATCCGCAGTACGTGGCAGAGAATTGAAAAGAGATGACCAAGATATGGGGCAAGCCGACGAAAGAGAAATTGGACCAAGAACAGCCTCAGCAAGGGGCAAAACAGGATAATCAACAGACTTGGAAGCAACTACACTATTATCTCTGTCTAAAGTGCCAATTGGGACAATGGCATTTAAACAAGCAGATGAAGTGCTACGACCAGACTCAACAGCCAAAATCAATCCAACGAATGTATCAGACAAAACACTAGCCCCACCCTCGCTGTACACAGAATTTGAACCAAGCTTACCCAAATCACAAATTGAATTTACCTCCACAATATCATCAGGTGGAGATGGCATACCAGCTGGAGGCGAAAGAAAATCAAAACAAGGAGTTTCACAGGTAGCTTCCAAAGATTGGACAGTAGGACTCTTGATAGGGCGAGCAATAGGAGCAACGACAGAGCGATTGCTAGCCAATAGAGGGGGAAACTCCGCTGCCGAAAGAAAGGAAGGATTAGTAGGCTTGGCTACAGTTGACATTACTTTAAAATGGCGACTAGATCTGGACGAAGATGGAGATAGGAGGAGCGACAAAGGGGAATTGAAGGACATAAGATGCGGAAGGAGAGAGGCAGAAAGAAACAAGGACGCGGCACCGAAATAGGGGATTCAGGGAGGAAAAATCGCGATTTGAAAAAATCGCCTGTATAATGAGGTCGCCATGATTTGTTTGTTTTAAATATTATTCTCGTGCACTATTATTCTCCTTTTAAAACACATTGTCAACACTAAATCAATTTCCAAATTGATTTCCAAAATTCACTCCATTTAAAAACTAATTCCTTTACTTACTCAATTTATTTCAAACCCATTAATTTCATATTTACTCCTTTATTATGATTTAAAATCTTAATTAAACTAAAAATACCAATTTCTTACTTTATTTCAAAATTCTTCTTTTATTTCTTCCCAAACCATTTAAATCCCGAATTTAAAAATAA
The DNA here is from genome assembly GCA_030765085.1 of Allium cepa. Lineage (NCBI taxonomy): Eukaryota > Viridiplantae > Streptophyta > Magnoliopsida > Asparagales > Amaryllidaceae > Allium > Allium cepa. The sequence goes on along the minus strand of CM060939.1, from coordinate 78,090,268 downwards.
ATTCTTTAATTTTTAAACAATACCACTTAAACCCTTAAAATTCATTTATTTTCATTTATTCAAAAATCTCTTTCCCCATACTCGAGATTTATTTATTAGAATTTAAAAATCAACTTTTTATCCTTCCCAAATTTATACTTAAATTTATTTAGATTAGCTAAAATTATTTTACTAAAAAATTCTCTTTTCTATATTCCTTTAAAAATAATATCTTTATATTTTTGATATCTTAATATACCCAAAATATTCATTCAACCCATAGCATTCAATACTTTCAATTACCAATATAATCATCACAGATTATCACATAAATCACATTGCTGAATATATAAAATAAATTAAACATTTTGAGGCATCTAGTTAGATCTCTCCAACCCGTTTTCCTGCATCCACGGATGTTAGCATAATATAAAATATCAATCCCACTTCGAGGGGGATATCACGGTATATAGGGTCATCCGCTATTATGTGGGGCGCATAGGGTCTCACCCGCTATAATGTGGGAATCAATCACTCCAGTATATATACTACTATATATAATATACCACATCCAGACTAATGATAAAACATCAATTCAAGCAATCAATCCAATAGTTTAAATTTAACTATTTAAATTAAAACGGTTATCCAAATGAGTGAGATTAACTCACCTTTGATTTTGTTTTGCAACCCGATCCATCTTGACTTGTTTCTCCATGATTTTAGACCTTGTATAAATATTAGATGATTTTATTAATATTCGAACGAATCGAACAATTAAATTTCCATTTAATTAACCAATGATTTTGTTTTAAACTAATTTTCCTAATGTAAATAATTTCTAGTAACTAAAACATTTTAATAAGTTAATAAAAACGATTTTACTACCACTATACATTATTCTAAAATTAAAAAGTAGGTTCAATATGTGTATAAATATATCTATTTTACTTTATTTTCGTTGAGACTGCATAGACTAAAAATAATCTGTATATATATTTATTAGATTTATTTTTAAAAAATAAAACAGCCTATATACCTGACTGTAATTATTTTCTTTCTGCTTCCTGTATATATATTTATTTCACTAAAGAAAGAGTTTCTGTTTGAACCTTACTTGTAAAGTCATTTCCTAATATATATATATATATATATATATATATATATATATTTAAAATAGAATTCTGCTTTTTAAATTTTGTTGTAATTTTTTCTTTCTTTTTAACATATGTATTGTGATGACTCGATTTTTCGACGCTCGAAAATTGACATCAATACGTCCACTGTATCCAATGCCGCACAGTCGAATGCCGGAAAACCGAACCGTTAGGGTTAAAGAAGAAGAGGTAGAAGATAGAAGAACAGAAACAATAACAGAATCTCATATATCGCAGCGGAACAACATATAATAGATAAATGAATATCTTTAAAACAAAGAACTATATTAGCTATTACATTACATCACATTACATTATCAGAGTGTTACAACAACAAACAACGGAAAAGAATATAACATATACTAGTGATACGCTTCGCAATCCAGCTTGCTCCTGATCTCCACAGCATCTCTTTTCTGACTTCGCTCCAGAATACTGATAACCTGACTCTAGGCTGCCCGTGTGAAAAATTATGGGCATCCAGAGTTTAGAAAGGGAATAATAAACTCCAGGTCAGTCGTGGGACTGGTATGAGTAAGAAAAACAGTTTATCTTTAAAACAACAACAAAAGAATTTAAAATAGATCCGCAATGCTTTTAGAAAATGAAACTACCATAAGACCTCCCGCCACACACACAATGAAATCGCAGAATTGGAGGAGATTTCTTCTTATGATAGTCAAATATGCTTGATACGCGAATTTCTTTGATATTATTACTATAAGTGCAAAGTGCAGGAAAACATTTCGAAAGTATAATATTAATCTTAGCCAACATAGACATTCCGAACTATGCCTACTATAGCTACCATCTAAACAGTGGTGACCACCATAAGTAAATGGCAGGTTATACAACTAAAACCGTAAAGAGCTCGTATTGGATGAATGGATTTCCAACAAATGGTCGGGCAAAGGAACTTCCCATATAAAATGGAACGCCTCTGGAGGGACGTCCCTGGATCCTAACCGAATCTCAGCTAGACAAGGCCGGGTTACCTCTGTAATAGGTAACTACTGACACAAGCATGCCATCCCCCGGTGATTTGCGACCTTTATCCGAGGTACCTCTCAACCAACAACCACAAAGCAATAAGTTCGTAGAAACCACAAAGTAAGTATCTGGGCTCCATACCATGATACCACCTATAATCCAGAAGGAAATGACATACCCTCAGAGGGCGCTACCCTCAAATAACCTTGCTGCTACGATTCCTGTTTCGACCATAACCGAGTTGTGAGGTTCGACGAAGTCTCGTCCACAAAGCTACGCTTTTCACAAAACCACGCTTTGATCAACAAATGATCAGCAACACTCAGCATGCCACATTACCAAATTGCGAGTATATCACTGATAACCATCAACTACATAATCTCTGAGCTCGTACGTCTCATAAAAGGGTGTTAAGCTAAGAGAATAAATTTTCCGCCACCAACAGATATGTATTTGAAAGAAATCAGCTTTATATCTCAATTTTTAGTGTCAGACATACGATCCATACAAGTCTGTTCTGGGTTCGAACGGAACCGAAGGCATTTCCAAAGAAGTCCTTGCAATCCGGGCATCCACAATCCCGATCAGACTTCCCATCACTTAGGGAATCTCTATACCGGAGCAACTCAGTGCAGAGACAATCGATAGGTCATCCTATCGTTCTCGCAAATACCCAAATGTTGGGCGTGCCTTCGCCGAACCAGAGTAAGGATATCCCTGCCAAGCCACCCATCACCGAACCAACCCCATTCCTACGCACTACAGAACCAACCACCTCATCACCGGTCCAAAACCCACCGTCACCGGTCCAAAGCCTCTCCATCCAACACCGATTCGATCCCATGACCGAACCAACCTACTGCCGGTCCAAACTCCAAATCACGCTCCTACCACCGGACCAACCTCCACCGGTCCAAATCCACTTCCCTGCTACTACCGGACCAGCTCGTCTCCAAGTCCTAGCCGGACCAACCACCACCGAGCCAAACAACCTCCATCGACTACTGGACCAAAGCATGGCCGGACCAAGCCCCATCCATTCACCACCAAACCAAGCTCTACCGGACCACAATACTACCGGACCAAGGCATTCCAGACCAACTTTGTCGGGCCAGATTGCAACAGCTCAGGCCCGTCAGCAGCTATATACATCCAAGACCCCTGCCCCCAGCCTCACTCTATAAATAGAGGGGCAGGGGTACAGCAATGGTAGACAAGTTTCAGAGCTCAAGCACGGATAACTTTCAAACAACTTTCAGTTACTTGTAATCAAAGCTTTGTACTTGTAATCTGAATAGAAAAGGGAGAATAACATATAAATTGGACGTAGGCACATTCTGGCCGAACCACTATAAATCTGTGTGTCTTTTATAGTTTAGTCCATCTATTTCATATATTTGCATAAATCACCCAAACCATCCAGAACAACATATAATCAACTAAATCATACGACTTGGAGGTGTTTGCTCATTTTTTGTGCAAACATTTTTGGTGCTTTCACTGAGAACAGGAGCTCGAAGCTTCAGCTTCTCCCACTCAACCCTTTTTCTATGAACATCATTCATTGTTTGGAAAACATGCCACCCGGACGGAAGAAAGATGCTAACAAAGGAAAGAACATCGCAACTGGCAGTGTCCCAGATCCAGTGATCAGAGACCAAGACAATCGTCCATTTCCAACAACAAATTTAAATCAGGCAAATCCGACAGCCCCTGCTACGGAACAACCAATTACAAGGGCGGATCTGGACAGGGTTGTGGCTGAAGTAACTAACCGCTTCGCATCTCAACAAGAAGCCTTGGTGGACCAACTCATGTCACGCTTAAGGGATGCTGAAGAATCCAACCGCAACACTGAATCATGGGGTGAGTCCCAGTCTGGAGGATCTGGGAGGCGACAAAGGTCTTTCTTCTTCGAAGAGGCTAACAACAGAAACAGCCATGGTAGGAGCCGAGCCCGGACTCAGCCCGAATTCCGACCCGAGGAAACACTTGGAACAGAACCCAACGGGGGAGGTGCCAGGCAGGGGTCGGATGTAGCTGAGCCTGTCATGCTACCTAACCATGAAAACACCAGTAGACGGGGCCGAGCTGGAGTCCGGCCTGAAGTTGGACTCGAGGAAGTGCTGAGAACAGAACCCAGCAGGGGAAGATCAAGGCAAGGGCCGACCGTGGCTGACCCCAGCATGCCCCCAGAAGACCAGAGGTAGCCTTTGGAGAATGTTAGGAATGACAAACGATACCATCCCTACAAGTCGTTTGGACGGAATCAGTCCCGCAGGGAAGAACCAAACTCATTTCTATCCACTCCAAGTTCTGATGAAAGGATGGCGCGATTGTTCAGAGAGTGCGTCCAACGGAAGCAAAGGGATTGGGGGATAGGCGCTAGGATAACCAGCCCCTTCACCCGCAATATTGAAACCGCCATCACCCCCCGGGAATGGAAAATGCCAACAACGGAACCTTACAAGGGAACCTCTTACCCCATAGTACACTTACAGAGATACACCCAGCATATGCTCATGAGCGGAGCAACGAAGGGAGTATTGTGTAAATGCTTCCCACTTTTCTTGGCAGATCTAGCTACCTCCTGGTTCTGCCACCTACCCCAAGGGTCCATCAACTCATGGGAAATGTTGAAAGAAAAGTTCATTAGCCAGTTCCGCATTCATGTGGAGCAACCCAAGGACGCTTATTCCTTATCTAATATAAAACAGAAGCCCGGAGAGACAGTGCAACAATATCTAACCCGATTCAACGCCGCAGCGGCCGCAGTCCAAGATGCCGACGAGAAACTTATCCTAATGGCCCTCTGCAGTGGTGTACATCCGGATACTAAATTTGCTAGAAGACTAACCAAGGAAAAACCAGCTACTTTACCTGATTTCTTCCATGAAGCTGGAAAGTATATGAGACTTGAAGACGCTGCCACTGAGAGGCAGTCAGGGCAACATGCTAAGACAGCTCCAGACAAGGTTCCCGCTGCAGCAAAGGATGTTCGGAGAAGTGACTCTAGAGACAGTGCTGGGGGCAAGAAGGGAGAAAAGCGCTTATACCGACCAGGACCAAGATTTGACTCCTACACTCCTTTGAATGAAACAATCGAAAACATCTTCCTAGCCACTCAAGACGAAGTTAGATACAAGCGCCCCCCGCACAAGAAGGAGTCAGATAACGCACTCAAGTCTGGAAAGTTCTGCCGCTTCCACGAATCCCATGGACATGACACCAATGAATGCCACCATCTCCGGGACTTGATTGAAGAACACATTAGATGGAGGAGACTGGTACGCTATGTAAAAAGCCAGAACAGGACTCCAGCTCCCGCCAATAAAAAACCCAGGGCTACACCTCCCAGAAGTAGGCGGAGGAAATCGCAACACCAGCGGCTCTAGTCAAGAGAAGATAGTGGTCCATACCATATCAGGAGGACCACACATCGCCGACAGAAGCTGGGCAGAGATGGAAAGATACGTAGGCGTGATCTAGAGGGAAGACAGTACCCACACATGGATCCTATGGTCATCTCTGCCTGGTTCGGTCCAGCCAATGTTTTCCGAATTTTAGTAGACACTGGAAGCTCGGTGAATATCCTATTCAAGCATGCTTTCGACAAAATGAAGCTGTCAATGAAGGATGTGTCTCCCTACAACAAACCACTACATGGTTTCACTGGAGATGCGAAGATGCCCCTCGGGCAACTGGACCTTTTTGTTGAAATTGGAAGTCATCCCCGCTCCATTGTACGAAAACAAACGTTTGTACTAATAGAGAACCACTCGGCCTACAACGCCTTTTTGGGAAGACCAGCCTTGTCTGACTTCCAAATTGTCCTAGCCCCATGGTGCCTGAAGATGAAATTTCCAACAGATAACGGAATAAGAGAAATAGAGGGAGATCAAGACGCTGCTCGAGACTGCTATGTAACTGAACTTCGCAATAACCGTAGAAAAGATAAAGGGAAAAACGCAGAGACTACTCTCTGCATGAAAAGCTTGTAAGCATAGCAAGAAAGCCCTCCTCTTTGATATACCAGTGATCCTTTCAACGAAGTAGACCCCAGGGACAAAGAGGAGGAGGCCACCGCCGAGCCTGCAGAGGCTATGGAATTCGTAGCTGTAGACAAACATGACTCGAGTAGACTATTGAAAATGGGATCTCAACTAAAAGAAGAATTAAAGGATCAACTCATTGATTTTCTTCGCCACAACATGGATGTATTTGCATGGACGCACGCTGATATGACAGGAATCTCCCCAGATGTAGCATGCCACGTACTGAACATCGATCCCACCAAGGTGCCAGTGAAGCAGAAAAAGAGAAGCATGGGGGCAGAACGATCAGCAGCCCTCGAGGAAGAAGTAAAGAACCTACTTTCCAATAACTTCATACGAGAAGCCATCTACCCAGAATGGATCGCCAACCCAGTACTGGTAAAGAAGGCTAATGGGAAGTAGCGAACATGCATCGACTTCTCCAACTTAAATGACGCGTGTCCAAAGGACTGCTTCTCACTCCCCCGAATCGATCAGCTCGTGGACAGCACCGCCGGACACGAACTCTTATCTTTTATGGACGCATACTCAGGATATAATCAGATCCCTATGCATGCCTCCGATCAAGACCACACTAGTTTCATCACTGACCGAGGATTGTACTGCTAAAGAGTAATGCCTTTTGGACTTAAAAACGCCGGAGCTACTTATCAGCGCCTCGTCAACAAGATGTTTGCAGAACTAATAGGACAAACTATGGAAGTTTATGTGGATGACATGCTGGTAAAATCGAGGAAAGCCAACGATCATATAAACCTCCTGGACAAGATGTTTCAAGTACTTCGCCAATATGGAATGAAGCTGAACCCTCTAAAGTGCTCCTTCGGAATATCGTCGGGAAAGTTCTTGGGATTCATCGTCCATGCCAGGGGGATTGAAGCAAACCCCGAACAAGTTCGGGCTTTGCAAGATATCAAGATACCATCCACTTGAAGAGAGATGCAAAGCCTAAACGGGAAAGTGGCCGCCCTAAGCAGGTTCATCTCTAAAGCAACCGACAAATGCATCCCTTTCTTTGAAGCTCTAAAGAAAGACAAAGGAAAGTTCGAATGGATTGACGAATGCTCGACAGCCTTCCTTAACTTAATCGAACACCTCCAGAGACCACCAGTACTCTCAACTCCAAATGAAGGCGAGGAACTATACCTATACCTTGCTGTATCGTCCCATGCTTTTAAGCGTCGCTTTGGTGAGAGAAGACAACCGCGCTCAGCGGCCCGTATACTTTGTAAGCAAGAGATTTACGGGGGCAGAAGGCAGATACCCTAAACTTGAAAAGCTAGCATACTGTTTGCTAATCACGTCACGGAAACTGCGACACTATTTCCAATCTCATTCCATCAGTGTTTTAACCGATCAACCGCTAAGGCAGGTACTCCATCGCCCCGACACTTCTGGGCGACTACTTAAGTGGTGCATTGAACTGAGTCAATATGATATCACCTACCATCCTCGCACCGCTATCAAGGGGCAAGCCATAGCTGATTTCATTGCCGAATTCACTACTAACGAAGGTAAGGAGCAATCTGAAGTAGCAGACGATATCAAGTGGAATCTCTTCGTAGATGGAGCATCAAATGAACAAGGCTCGGGGGCAGGTGTTGTGATAATCACCCCCAGGGGAAGGAAGCTGCACTACGCCCTAAGGTTGAAATTCGCTGCCACCAATAATGACGCAGAATACGAAGCAGTGATAGCCGGATTAGAACTTGCACTGGAGATTGGAGTCGGTTCTTTATGTCTCCATAGTGATTCTCAACTTATTGTAAATCAAATACTGGGAGAATTCCAGACTCGAGGAGAACGACTCACGGCATATCTAAAGAAGACCAAGCTGCTGCTCAATCAATTGGATCACTATTTAATCAAACACATTCCTCGAGAAGAGAATCAGGAGGCCGACGAACTGGCAAAGCAAGCTAGCATGAAGGACGGCACCGCTTCCCGAACAATAACCATCTCACGGCAACTAGCCCCGAGTTATGAGCCAATGAATATGATAGCTGCAATCGAAGAGGAAACTTGGATGACTCCCATCCGGAAGTACTTACAAAGTGGCACACTGCCCGACGGGCGTAACGAAGCTAAGAAAATCTTACGGAAAGCTTTCCGCTACACATTACAAGAAGGCATCCTCTATCGGCGCGGCTTCTCTAATCCCTTATTAAGGTGTATCGCTGGAAGGGAAGCCAGGGAAGTCTTGTCCAACATCCATCAAGGAAGTCGCGGAGATCACACCGGAGGGCAGACTCTAGCCAAGAAGACACTCCGATACTCGTATTACTGGCCCACTTTAAACAAAGACGCCTTGGACTTCGTCAAAAAATGCAACAGATGTCAGAAATTTGCTAAGATTCCTCGACTGCCCACAAATGAGATTACTCAAATGACCAGCCCTTGGCCCTTTGCAATATGGGGAATTGACTTGATTGGCGAACTGCCAACGGGCCGAGGCGGAGCCAAATACGCCATAGTGGCAGTTGACTATTTCACCAAATGGGTGGAAGCGGAGCCTCTAAATAAAATATCTTCGGCAAAAGTTATTAACTTCTTGATCAAAAGTGTTTTATGCAAGTACGGTGTTCCACTCAAAATCATATCGGACAATGGACTTCAATTTGACAGCGAGGAATTCACCGACTGGTGCCAAGAGCACGGAATTCACAAAAGCTTCTCATCTGTGGCTTACCCCCAGGCAAACGGACAAGTCGAAGCTGTCAACAAAATCCTCAAAACTCTAATCAAGAAGAAACTTGAAAAGTCAAAAGGCGCTTGGATGGATGAACTTCCTACGGCACTTTGGGCCTACCGCACATCTTACAGAACATCAACAGGGCATACTCCTTTCTCTTTGGCATACAGATCGGAGGCCATGCTTCCAGTTGAAACTGTAGTGCCTTCCCACCGTAGGATCCACTACAACCCAGAAGAGAACGAAGAACTCCTCCACATGTCTTTGGATCTAATTGAGGAAAGAAGAAATGATGCAGCACTCAAAGCAGCAGCTCACAAGCAAAAAGTAGCAGCACAATACAACTCCAAAGTCAAACACCGCAGCTTACAAGAAGGAGATCTTGTCCTCAAACGGATCTTCCCGCGCCCCGGAGCGCTAGATCCAATCTGGGATGGACCCTATGTAATTCATAAAGATCTCCACAACGGAGCTTATATTTTGTCAACCGTGGACAGAGAGGTGTTCCAGAGGGCATGGAACATCCAACACCTCCGTCGATACTTTTCTTAACTTGTACTGCCCATATGAAGTGAATTGACCAAGAGAATCAGTGGACGTAGGCATTTTCGTGCCGAACCACTTTAAAAATCTTGTCTCTTTTTAACTTGTTCCTTTATATCTTGGCTGCTTGTTAAGCTTTATCCTTTTCTGTTGAACAAAATCATGTATAGCGACATTTCCATTCTCGACACTTCGCGGCACAACCTTACCTGGACAGGACCTAACAGGTACTATACGATTCTATGCACTCGCCAATGAGACACTTTTGCTCCAGCATCCCTCTGCTGCGGGTTAACTCACTGCTCGCGACTGCCCTCAAAGCCAACTGTAATGAGCCGATTATAAGCCATCAAGAAGGCCGACTATAGCCGATGGCAGCTCATTACGGCGTTCGGCTGACCGGCAACTGTGAACCTACTTTAAGCCCCAACATAAGGTGTGGCCAGCCAGGGGTAGTTCACGGTTGACGATCGGCACCCACGCTAGCCGGCCACAGTAAATCGAATAATTCCCACGATTACGGGCCATAATGGCTAGGGTAGTTACTGTGCGCGATCTCGGCTTCGATATGTCTTAAGTGCGGCTGTAGTAAAAAAGATAAACTCCCCACGGAGGCGTAAGATGGGAGACAAATGTCTCCAAGACCCACAGCTAGGGAAAGTGACTACAAAACCCGTTTGCCACGAACTCAAGCATATCGACGGCCTTCCGTGATTGGAAGTTTTACTGTTTCTCATATTTTCATTTCATTCAAAAACTTTTCTCCTATCCTATATAACAATCCCTAAAGTACAGATCACAAAATAGGGGAACTCTCGCCTGTGGAAATATGAACTCACATCCGGATGACGGAACACTCAGCTACATTCCATACTCAGTCACGCAAGACATTCAAAGCAACCCTCTACAACTAAAACACGAAGGGCGGTACTATCTTCTCTTGTATACAAATGTGTAGCTCTAATTTATTCACACATCATATTGGCATTGCAAGACATGAAACAATATTTTGAGCAGAAACTTAGCATCAAATACGATTAAATCACATGCATAAACACGCAGCTGTATTTCTTATGCAACACATCAAAATAACAACCACATTCGAACATGAAAGAATCTGCTTATGTTATAAAGTTACATAAAGACGTTTGTTGCAATGACATAATTACAGCCTGAAAATACAATAATGTTTTGGACTAGTATATACAGGAATGTCAAACAGACCAAATAAAAGAGTCAACTACATCGGGGCCCCGCCTCTATCCTGCCCGCCATCCGGATCTACTTAACTGCAGGGTCAGAACTCCCCGCATGTACTCCAGAGGTCCCGCCTGCCCAATTAAGAAGAGAATCCATCAATAGTCACGAAAGATAAGCAATCAAATCATGAAAAGATTAAAAGGGAAGACTTACCAGCGTCCGCTCCTTGATCATCGTCCTCCAATTGCACACCCACTTCCTCGGCGGCAAGCAGCCGCATGCCTTCCTTCACCGCCGCCGTCTCCTCCTTGGTGAACTGTGTGGTAACCACATCCATTCTGAAGGCCGCGCCACCCTCTTTATCCGCTTCAGCCTTGGCTTCCTCCAAAGCCCGGAGATATATCCTAGCCATAACCCGGGGATAATCGTCCATCCAGGACAGGTTGCCCTACCTCCAAGTACGGAAATACATGTCCTGGAGCATCTCATCCATCATCCCTCAATCTCCTCAAACTCCCTCATCCGGGCCTCGAAAGCCGACAGCCTTGCAACGGCAGCGTCTCTCTCCAATCGGTATCTCGAGCAGTCAGCCTGAAGGGACTTCCGCATCACTTCCATCTCCTCCTTCAGCTTGGCCTGAGCAAGCTCTGCGGCCTCAAACCTCCCAGATAACTCCTCTACCTGCTCAAGATCCGCTCTCCGAACCTCGTCCACCATTGCGATGGCCATGTCAATTCGTTCTTTGCAAACAGCCTCCATTTTTCGCAACTCAGCCTTGCTAGCCTCTTCCATGGTTTTCTTTAGTCGTCTGGAGGCCGCCTCATGCTGGGATATCTGGATAGCCTGATCGGCAAGCTGTTTGGCCTGATCAGAAACCTTCAGCCGCAACCGAATGTTAACACTTCCGATTTCCTCCCCAGCCTTGGCCAGTCGAGCGTGATGCTCCATTAGCCTCTTGGTCTCTTCAGCCACCCGATCGATGTTTGCCTTGGCCTCATTCCCCATGGTCACAATCCGAGTAGTAAGCAAATCGAGGTCTAAGGACTTAGCCTCACCAAGCACCCGTACCATGGGATTGCGGGGAAGAAGATACTCACCCGTGGCCTCGTCAAAAGAGATGTCCTGAAAACTCGGGTCTAGATCCGGGTGGCCGGCAAATGGGTTGCGAACCAAACCAGGATGGTCTATCGGGGTGACGGTTGGATTTTCGGACGGATGTGGGGAAGGCATAAACTCAGTATCTTCCTCAGTAATATCATGGATAGGCTGGACTGGAGCCTGAGGGCCAGGTGAGGGTTCAAACAAAGATCGGTCCCTCTTTCTCTTTTGCATATCTTCTTCAATAACTCCGAGAAGAGGGCGATAGCCAACCACATCTCCAGGACGGCTAGTTGACGGCTTTGGTTTGGCGGAAGCTTTGAGTAGCTTCACTATTCAAGGCGGTGCCGAATATCTGATGTCTTGGCCACCTTACCCGTTCCTGGAATAAAAACCAAGTGTTACAAGCATGCATGAAACTATGATCCGAGAAATATGTTAAGTTAAAAGGAGTAGGAAAACGCGCTTATCTTACAAACCCTGAGGGGGAGTGGGATACTGCAATAAGTCCTGAATCTCATTTCAGGACGGGAGCTGGCCATAGAATATTACTAAGTCCTTATCATAAAGAGAGTCTACGGAAGTTAAGAATTCACCTTGAACCGCCGGAGTTGCCTTAGCTGAAATACTCTCAGAAGATAGACTGGCACCAGTCCCGGCCTTATCAGACTTCTTCGATTTCTCCACCAAGGCCGGCCCTTCCCCCAACCCCTCAAAGGCTTGTCGGAAAGCATCATCCGTCCACTCTTGAATCTCACCCGCTTGCCCAGAGGACAGGGCACCAATGCCACTACCACCCTGACCTTCGCCACCGTTACCACCATCACCTTATCCATCGCCCCCGCTCTCCTCCTCGCCTCTTTCCTCCTCTCCACTTTCCTCCTCCGGAGCATCTGGGCATGTGCTGGGAGAGGGTCCATCAGATTTCTTGAGCTTCTTCCCCCCGACGACTGGAGGTACCGAGAAAGGTCTCCTCTTGCTGCTCTTCGTCATGGCCCCGCCTTTAGCTTTGGCAGCCCTCTCCTCGGCTGTATCTCTCTACTTAACCACAGATTGACGTGGCAAAATTAAGTTGTGCTCCAGGAGAGTGGCATTCCTGATCAGGTAAGAAGCCGACCTATCCCTTCCTGAGATGGCCTCTATCTCCGCAGCCATCTGTACCAGGCGATCATTCTCCACGACCGCAAAGCCACCTGTCGCTAGCAAGAAATAAAAGCATATAAGAGGAAGCATTGGGGTCAAAACAAGGAAAATATAAATGAAGTTCAACTTACAGCCGGAAGTGAAAAGACGGAAGGAAATAGAGTCATCCTTGATGAAGAACCATTCTTTCTTGAACATACTGAGCTTCGAATACAAATCCAGGATAGGCTTGAAGGGCACGGCCGCTTCCAAGCTGATATATGGAGACCCCTTCTTATAGCCTCTCAAGTTGTACAAATACCGGATCTCCCGGTTGGAAGAGGGACACCCATATTTCCTCTGAAAAATGATGAACAAGAACACCATGATAGCATAGGAATTGGGCTGAAGTTGGAATGGAGCTACCTTCAAATAGGTAAGAAAGCTGACTATCCAGGCATTGATTGGGGGAATGGCTCCGCACATACAATGGTATCGGCTGTAAGCGAAATATCCTTCAGGAGGATCGTATGGCATCACACCATCTCCCGGCAACAGCATACTCGCCCTGTCAATCCCAAAGGAGCGAGCGATGACATCAAGTTGCCCTTCTTTGAGGGAGCTCGGAAAGCAATCGGGAGAAGAGTTTAGAAGCTCCTGAGGGCCATATCCGTCCACTAATGACCTCGAGGCAGGTCCATGACGCGCTGGTCCCGGCTCGACTGGGGGCACGACGGAAGACTCACTTCTGTCCGTAGATTTTTTCTTTTCTGATCGGGTTTCCACTTTGTGAGACATTTATCAGCAAACACAAAAGAAAAAGTATGTTATTAGAACAAGGGGTATGAAAATGTAAAAAAGCAAGTATGTACAATCTAGAGTATCATTCGTAGGTCGAAACATGAAAAGCTAGAGATTCATTAAGCATTCAGGGTCCCAGAGTTCAATCAATAGTTCAAACATAAGGACCATTCGGCATTTAAACACTCCCAAATTCATTCGGTGTTGAAAGTTTTCAAGTTCATTCGGTATCGATGGTCTTTGAGTTCATTCGGTATTGATGGTCTTTGAGTTCATTCGGTGTTGAAGGTTTTCAAGTTCATTCGGTACTGCTAGCACAAGCTCATTCAGCAAAGAAAACATACCTGGTTCGATACTCGGTTGATTCGGTACTCAGATTGATTCGGTACTCAGGTTGATTCGGCTACCTCAAAACGATAAAGGATAACAGTAACCTGAAGCCCCTATTTATAGGCGAAACATATCGACCGGACCAACTGGTTCGGCACACCCAGGACCGAACGAAGCTACCTCAACTGTGGGAAAACAAAGCGCGACACATGCAAGCACGTGCCCCACTTTGGGGGGGCAAATGTTGGGCGTGCCTTCGCCGAACCAGAGTAAGGATATCCCTGCCAAGCCACCCATCACCGAACCAACCCCATTCCTACGCACTACAGAACCAACCACCTCATCACCGGTCCAAAACCCACCGTCACCGGTCCAAAGCCTCTCCATCTAACACCGATCCGGTCCCATGACCGAACCAACCTACTGCCGGTCCAAACTCCAAAACACGCTCCTACCACCGGACCAACCTCCACCGGTCCAAATCCACTTCCCTGCTACTACCGGACCAGCTCATCTCCAAGTCCTAGCCGGACCAACCAACACCGAGCCAAACAACCTCCATCGACTACCGAACCAAAGCATGGCCGGACCAAGCCCCATCCATTCACCACCAAACCAAGCTCTACCGGAACACAATACTACCGGACCACAATACTACCGGACCAAGGCATTCCGGACCAACTTTGCCGGGCCAGATTGCAACAGCCCAGGCCCGTCAGCAGCTATATACATCCAAGACCCCTGTCCCCAGCCTCACTCTATAAATAGAGGGACAGGGGTACAGCAATGGTAGACAAGTTTGAGAGCTCAAGCATGGATAGAACTTTCAAACAACTTTCAGTTACTTGTAATCAAAGCTTTGTACTTGTAATCTGAATAGAAAAGGGAGAATAACATATAAAGTGGACGTAGGCACGTTCTGGCCGAACCACTATAAATCTGTGTGTCTTTTACAGTTTAGTCATCTATTTCATATATTTGCATAAATCACCCAAACCATCCAGAACAACATATAATCAACTAAATCATACGACTTGGAAGTGTTTGCCCATTTTTTGTGCAAACACCCTGTCTTCACCGCCGGTCTTCAAATGCTATCCATAACGTCGTATCACATATTCGCAATGGGCTATATGACACAAAGGTCCTCTCCCGGCTAAACCGAATAACGAGCGCAATATTTAAAACATATGGATATGGGATTTCAGTTAAGTCACAACTTAGTATCCAAAACTTTCCTTCCAAATGGTTTAAACAAATTACCATTTCAAATCTTTTAAATAAAAAGATTTATTCCACAAAGTTCACCCAGTTTCACCAAGATTCAATTTATAGCTTTTGAAACAGTTCCTTTTCGAATTGGATTAACTATCCAATCTTTCAATTTAAGATTTAATTCATAACTCTCAAATCCCTTCCAATTCAAATCTTGTATATGGAAGATATACCATTTAAAATCCTCTTAGATTTCAAAACAAGATTTAATCATCTTCACAAAGGTTAGTTCATAGTTTTCCAAACTATTTACAATTTCATTCCAAACTTGAAATCTATCGATATAAATTGGAAATCTTTCTTTATATGAAAGCTATTATTGTTCGAAAACAAATAGTTTTAATTTCAGAAAAATTCGATTTCATTTATACAAGTTAAATCTTTGGGTTAATTTAAATTCCCAAAGCAACACTTTCTAAAATGGTTTAAATTCATGTAAACATATATAAACCTTTTTAAATTCATAAGTTCCTAACATAGAATTCAATTTCAAAATTTTAATTCAAATTTAAATCAAATTTAAATCAAATTTCAAAACTAAATTAAGTTATTCAAAAACAAGTCTTTATTTTGAAATTCCTTTTCAAAAGTTTATTTCCACTTTAAATCCGATTAATTCCAAAACCATTTGGATTCAAAAATTCAATTTTAAAATTATTTCAAAAAGAATTGTGACTTAACCAATTTCCACGTGCAATCCATAATTGTGTGTGTATAGTGTAGTCCAGGGATTTCACACAATAGCGCACAATATCAACCATCACAAATTCAATCATATCAACCTCGATAAGCGGTATAATCCATAATGCTTATCTTCATTCACAGACTCGTAGATAAAATAAATTTATCAATCACAAAGATCCACCATTACAATTCGATGTGGGTTTCGGATAACTAACTGGAATCTGATTCCCTGTCGCATCGAAATTCAAATGCCTTTTAAAAAGGCCAATATTGATAGTCGGTTATTTAACTATCAATCAACATTCACAACAATTACTGGATTTCAAATAATTTCCCTCAGTTATTTATTTTCAAAATATCTTTGCAAGATATATTTTCACACTTCAACCATTTGAAAACAAATTTCAAATTACTTTCCACATTTTCAATACTTTGAAAACAAATTTCAAATCACTACCCTCACGTGGAATAAATTTCCAAATATTTATTCATTTTTACTATAAATCTGCCGAGTTCAAATACTTTACCTCCAAAATATTCCTTAAAATACAACTTCAGAATTTTTTTATTTATACTTTAAAACTACTTTGGAAATATACTCGGCTTTTCAGGGAAAATACATTTTCATTCCAAAATGGTCCATTTAAACCAATTAAATAAATCCTTATCGATTTATTTTAAATTTACATTCCAAATCTGTAAATTTTCTTTCCACGCCTCAAAAATAAATCAATTTTTATTTTTAAAACAAATTTCTCTCTCCTTTATAAATTCCATTGTGAATTTACATTTCCAAATATCCATTTATATACGATTTTCAAATTGATTTCAAAAATCATTTCCAAACACGGATTTCAATTTCCATATTGATTTCCGAAGATTTATTCTTTTAACACCAAATCAATTTATCACAGGACATCAATAAGATATATCACAGAATATAAATAAAATTCCTATTTGTGAGGAATCCAGTTGGATTCCTCCAACCTGTTTCCCTGCATCCATAGATATTAGCACAACCAATAGATATCAATTCAATCTGATAAAAATTATCATATTCAGCTAAACCACCAATCAAACATTTAACTACTAGCTATTTAATTTAACTTGTATCCTGATTTGAGTGAGATTACTCACATTGAATTTTCGACGAGCGTTCAAATTTAAATTAAATCGAATGACGTTCGATTTAACCTAAAAAAATTTACTTGCTCAGAATGAATCCAAAATTGCACCACTGTGTAGTACTCGTCTCTGCGATTTCGACGTCGCCAGTTTCGTTGAATTCTGATAATGCATACAAAAGTTATGAATTATAAAAGTTTCTAATATAATTGATAAAACAATTATCTTTTTTTCTTTATTTTTATATACCAAAACGAATCGTGGCCGCACGCACACAACAGGAAATCACGGTCGTCAACATGATCTTCTTCCCACGTGAACACTACCAGCAAAAACGAACCCATCACCTTCGTTCTAAGTTTAAAACCGCACTCTACCTCGACAACGCGACGACGATCGGGCGCTGCCAAAACGTGCGCCCAGGCGTGCTCCACCCACGGCCAGAGGCGTGTTGAACTCGGTCGCCTCCATCACCAGGAAATTACGTGCGAACGGCCAGAGAACGCAGCCTCCTAGCACCTCCATTCGATGACGATAGCTCGAATCACCCATTGGATCTGAAGCTCTTGACGAGCTCTTCGATTTTGCAGTTGGAGATTTTGCCAAATAGTTGATGGATCGCTCGATAATTAGAGGTGAACGAAGATAATTCTCGGCCATTAAAACGATAGAGGCGGCGGCTCCAGAAACGACTAGGGTTTACTGAAGAAAACGTATATAAATAAACAATTATAAGTATTATTTTAATATTATTTTCACTTTAACAAGATTTTACAAACGAACTCCAAATCTCACGTGCCGTCAGACGTTCCAAAGGTTTTACCTACGTCTCGAACACAATGGAACGTGTTTCGGAAGCTGATTCGATCGTATGTGCGAGTTACGAAAATAAACGATCAATTATAATTTAAATCGATAAAAAAAATTCTATGCGTTTTAAGCTGCCGGAGTCAAACGACAACTCCGATTGCTACGAAAATTGAAATCCGATAATAACTAACTATTACGGATCCAATGGAACTGGTTTCATTAAAATCCGAGACTTTTTGAAAAATGGCTATTTTTACTCGTCAGTTAAATATTAAAATATTCAATTTTCACAAATTAACTTTTAGTTCAATTTTAAAAGTTCTATAACATCATTCTAACTCCAATATGATTTAATATAACTCTCTAAATCATTTTCATTCACATTAAATCCTATTTCCAATTATTTCTATAATTTAAAATATCAAATTGTCGATTTAATTATTCAATTAAATCACTATATTCGAAATAAAAATTTATTTGACTTACAAATTTTACTTGTTAATATTTAAAATCAATTAAATATACGAATTTCAAATGACAGAAATTCTGGGTCGTTACATGTATATGTATATATATACAGAAATAAAAACCCAAACAGTTTTATACCTAATATATATATATATATATATATATATATATATATATATATATTTTATTTTTTTAGGCGCCGAAATTACCAGACAGTAACCAGGCCCCGAACAACGACTGCAACCCATCACCATCTCCACTCGCTCCTTCTTGCACGCACACACCTGTGCTACCAAACTACCACCACTACCCAACAGCATGCCTCAACCCTTGCGATGCCACCATTTTCGAGTACAAGCCCTCCTCTCGACGCTCTTTCAAAATCCTAAAACGAATCGATCACTTTACATCGATTCCAAAGTAAGGCCCCCATGAACCGCAACCTCACCTACCCTCACGACATGCCTCGGCCTCTTCCATCGACTTGGATTTTTTTTAATCGAGTGGATTCAATTTACTTTTGAGTGAAAGAGGCTTCGGCCATTTTTATTTCTTTGTTTTACAAGAGGAACAAAGTGATTTTTTTAATCTCGGCTGCTTGATTTTCTGGTTTAGATTTTTTTAAAAAAAAGGAGGAGGGGATGCATGTTCTATAAAGGAGGAACGTGTTAATTTATCTTGCGTGATTTAAGGGAGCTACGGTGCCTCAGAAATGAGGTGAAAAAGTATCGATGTGGAGTTTATTTGACCAGTCAAACAGGGTATATACTATATTTAAATTTGAACTCAAATCGTCTTGAATTCGCAACTAAAAATCTTGACCTCCCATCGAGGCATGCCGCTAGGCATTTATAATGTTAAACCCCTATTACAAATGCAATGGAAAAGGTTTCGAGTCCTAATTCAATCGTATGGAGAAGATAGCTTTTTGGACTCAGTAATTATATTAAATTTGATATTAAACTCAGCGCGTTTATATACCGTATGATCACACGACAACTCCAAACACTACGAAATTTGAAATCCAGTAATAATACACTATTACGGATCTCAAGGAACTGGTTTCGTCGAAATTCGAGACTGTGCCTCGGAAGGTTATTTTTAATTGTCAATTTAAACGATATATTTTTAAAACTGAACAAAGCACTTTCAAATTCAATTCTAAAGCTTTCATTATCTCGGTACTATTAATATAAATTTTATAAGCCTTTGAAATATTTTCAACAGGCATAAAACTGAAGATTAAATATTTTACCCAACTTCAATAATTAAATTTAATAATTTAATTGCCAAATTCATAGTGATATTTGAAATTCAAGTTAAACCAACTTTCAAATATTTAAACTCAATTAAATATTCTAATTTCAAATATCCAAAAATTCTGGGTCGTCACAGGAACGCTTCGACAATAACTGAAATTTCAATGAGTTTACTCACCTTTTAATTAACTATATAATATTTATGATGCTATAAATTTATTATTGAATGCTTGGTTGATAGTTTAGATATTATTGTTGTTTGATTGCTTGTTGGGTTGAAAACCTGCTTTGTAAAACAGATGACATATTAACTTAATTGTTTTGAACCCATATGATTATATATATTGGCCGTAATCATTGTTTTGCAGGGAATATTTATAGAGGGACCTAAGGGATTTCTCACCAATAATTGTTATTTATTTGCTTATTTTGCTTATATTGATGTTTAGTTGTAACTAATCGTGATATTCTATTTAAATTGTTTAAGTGTCGATATAGCAATTTTCTTTATATCATCAATTATTGAATATTATCTCCTAAACCATTTATGTATGTTGAACTTGAGCTTTATTTTCACAAAATTAGATGTTTAAAACTTATTGATCATTTAATTAATGATAAATTTAATTAATTATTTTAATTAATTATTATTGGAATTTAATAAATTATTTTAATTAATGATGTTTAAAATTTATTAATCATTTTAATTAGTGATATTTGAGTTTAGTAAGTCATTTTAATTGATGAAGATTAAAAGTAATTAACCATTTTAAATAATGATATTTGAATTTAATTAATTATTTTAATTAATGATGTTTTAACTTAGCTAATCATTTTAATTAACGACGTTTGAATCTAATTTTTCATTTTAATTAATGATGTTTGAATTTAGTTAATATTTTTAATTAATGGTGTTTTAAAAGTTAATTAATTGATTAAATAAAAGAGTTTAAAGTTAATTGATTGATTTGATAAAAGCGTTTTAAAGTTGATTAATTAATTTAGTGTACTAAAGTTAATGAACTGATTTAATAAGGATTAAAAGTTAATTTATTGATTAAATGGAAGTGTTTTAGAAATAATTAACTGTTTAAATAAAGATAATTGATAGATTTATTAAAAGGGATTATAGATTTGATTTATTATCTTTTGTGATAACTAATATTGGTTTTAAAATTATGAAAGATTATAAATGTGATTAATTATCTTTTGGAATAATTAATGTTGGTTTAAATTTATAAAACGGATTTAATTTGATTTATTTTGTTCAGGAAAATCAATATGGTTTTAAAAGTTATATAAAGGTTATATAAATTATCCTTCGATATGATTAACCTTTGATTTAAAATTTATAAAAGTAATTTAGTTGATTTATTATCTTTTAGGATAATAAATATTGTGTTAAAATTTGTAAATAATAGTTTATAAACAAGAGGATCCTTTAAAAAGAATTGTTTCAAATAAAGCAAAGTGTAAATTGTTTTGAGTTTATAATAACAATGTGTTGACCTTGGTTTTAATACACTTATAAAATTTAATTTGCCCCTTTAAAAGAATATATTTAAGAGTGTTTTAAAAGTGTTTTTAAAAGTATTATGATTGAAAATCAAGCGCAAGTGAAAACAACCATCTTATCATTTCCAAAAGTTGATTTATCGACTATCGACTTTGATTCTGCTTTCTTCTTTTTATTTCGTCACTCTAAGACGATATGGTTCTCATTTGAGCCTTGTTTCCTTTTGTCGGAAATGACTAAACCCAAAGAGAAAGTAGGAGCAAACCTATGCTGGGTTGCTCCCATTAGGGTATTTTCACATCCACTCTAGATTGGATTCGGCTTTGCGCATTGAGATGTGAAATACTCGAATTCTCGATAATAGTTGACAAGGTCTGACTTGGAGGTTTCCGAGAGCCATTAGAGTTCTCAAGTATATTTCTAGAGGTATACTTTCGGTAAGCGGGGCGCATCCTCCTAGTCATTGTTGGAAAAACTTCTCTTTCCTTTGTTTTTAATTCAAATCTTTGAATGTTCCCATAATTGCATGGCAAACTATCTTATGCTCTTCTTTATGTTCAATTATTTGTGACCATTCTTTCAAGTCTGCAATTTGATATCATTATGCCCGTTCATCTAGTATAAGCGTAACGACGCACTTTTCTGTATATTCCAAGCTGATAAATAACTACACATGTCAACTCAATTTGAACAAAAAGATGGATCATTAGGGGTAAGAAGGAAAGATATAAGATAAAAAGAAAACTAAACCAGAATCTTAGAGAGAAATAAATAATCTATAATATATCACAAGTCTTTACACAAAAAAACATTTTAATCTGTATATTCATAAACAAACATCAATCCGGGTACATCAGCCAACATAGCAAATTGGACAATTATAATAACTAGTCCTTATATACATAACACATAGCGGAAATAACTAAGTACGTGAATACGTCTCTTTCATCTAGCTCGTCTCCTGAGCTCCATAGAATCCTAACCTGAATCCGTAATACCCGGTCTGACCCGAGCATTATAATAAAATAACACCCAAATCAGTCTGGAAAACCAGCGTGAGAAAACACACTCAATTTTATTATTATATTTTTCAAAATCCTTTGAAAACAAAGGTATCTCGTAAGACCATGCCACACATAAACACAATGGTTTTTTACCTTATGATAATCAAAACATTTTATATCAAAATCATCTAATATTATAATAGTGTCTATAGAAAGTAAATTAGAAAACAGCTGAAATGCTTACTTCTCACGTTTCAGCAATATTTGGTATACAATCAAAACTGTACAGGCTTGTAGCGGATATGGGATTCCAAAAGTGACTGGGCTACTAGGGTACTGCCCGTCATAGTACACCTCTACAAAAATGTACTGAGATCATACATAACGATCCCTGCCAACACAGGACCGACGTACCCCTTACTAGATAGTACCGAATATGTTATCACCCTGGGTGTTCCGACCCTTATCGAGCGCTCTCCGCTCTCTTTTCCATGCACAACCGTATCCTTAAATTATAATATAATATTTTCGAGGTTATCTAGAAAGGTGATAACATACCCTACTTACGTGCGACCTAGTAAGCCCCGCTGCATTTCCTCTGTTTTAGTCATTCTCGATTGGTAAGGCTTGAGGCTACGTTTTACCTTTAGAATAGCATTTTTACTTGGAATGCTAACATTGCCATTTTCATTGACTACTAATTGCTTCCCCCAATAATACAACCCTTGAACTCGTATGTCTCAAGGAAGGGTTTTAAGCTAAGAGAAGTTGCCTTCTTTGTCACTAAACAGATGTATGTTTGTAAAAGTCAATGTACGTAATCATTAGAAATGAACTATGAGACATTCGTCCATATAAGTTTTCCCGGGTCCGGACAAACCAATCTTTTCAAAATTCACCGTCTTCATAAGCTTCATGATATCACAATTCGTAACGCACAAAACAGATCGAAGTGGTTTTCGGAAGATTAAATCCGATTCCGGTTTCTTTGAAACGATCAACGAATCTGGCCAGATTTGATAGTTGGATAATTTAACTATCAAATAATAATCATCAAAATCATGCATTTCGTTTCCTATGAAAACCATTGAGCTTCACTTTTAAACCACTCTTCAAAAACTTGGAAATTAATTCCATATACCTATCTCACAAAAATGAGTATATTCACAAAACGAAATGTTTTCGATACTTAGAAATAAACCAAGTTCTTATCTTAACAACATAAGTATATTTCAAACCATTCCTTTTGAAACTTAAAGAACCTTTCCCGTACACTTACAAATGTATAAGTATCTTACCCAATTATCTAGAAAGATTTACTTACCTCAAGATCATACTAGAATGATTAAACACAAGTTTCTTTTAGAACAAAGATATAAATATTCCTACATACCCTTTCTCTCTTTAACTATCCTTTTGATTTAGAATATCTACTTTATAAAATCTCCATGTTTCTTTACAAAGGTACTCTTCCCACATCTCCTGACCATTTATAAAATTCCTTTTTCCATAATCATTCAAAATATATTCCCTTTCTGAAACCCGACATTTAAATCTTATAACTTCTTAAAAAACACTCTTTCCATAAAAGAAATCTCCTTATGATATTTTCATTTAATCTAAGTATTTTAGAACCAATCCCTTATTCATCTAAAATGAATGGCTTAATCTCATAAGAATATCACTTTAACCCTTTTCTAATAATAATATATAGTTTGAACCCTATTAAAGAATTACAGATAATATGTCATAATAACTTCAAAACAACCCTTAAAAATTCACCTAAGTAATAAATCTGAAACGATATATTTTAAATAAAGCAATCGATACATTACTATCCATTTATCAAATAATTATACTATCATAAATAAATAATACCACTTTAAATCTCTAAATAGTTCTTTCACACTTTAATTAAAATGACCAATATTTCTTTATAACCACTTTTCAAATCATTTATAAACAATAACTTAACAAAATACTTGTATATATTCACCAAATAAACATTTCACTTCAGATTCTAAAATCTAAAGTTAAACACAATCAAAATCTTTCAAATTTCCAAACAAGCTCAATAGCTCCAATGGTACTTAAACAAGCAACCATTATATTAAATTTAACCGTCCAGGTTAAATTATCAAAATTCACATGATCCATTTACAAACATACATCTAAATCCACGATTGACAACTAATCTGTTAAACGGCACTTATCCATATTTATTTGACTATCAATTAACATTTTCCTAAGTTCTATGTCATAGCATATCAGAAGTTTATCCTGCTTCTAACATATCATTCAAGCTATATTTCCATTTAATACTAAATGGTGTTTATTTGGTCAAATAGACAACATAAATATATTCCAATTCAATTTACATTACAATTAAACAACGTAATTAAAAAACAATCCATTTATCAAATATCACACATATGTGATTCAGTACTAGAAATAATATTAAAAACAAACATAAACAGTTTAACAGCAATTCGAGATGCTATATCATTGTAACAACCCTGTATTTTGAGATTATTTTAATTTTGTATTTTAATTATTTTAACTGAAATTACTGATTTAAAAATTTTATTTTATTTATTAAAAAGGATAAATTTTGTTATTTTAAATATAAATTTTGATTTTTGTGTGAATTATAATTCCAAACCTGAATAAATGGAATATTTCCAAAAAAGTGGATTTTGGTCAAAATGGTCAAACTTTGACTTTTAAATTTAAAATTTAAATATTTTAATTTTTGAATTTTATCCTTTATTATGAAAATAGATTTAATTTCAAGAATACTGCTTTTCATTTCGTTGATATTGGATTAATATTGTGAAAGTTATGCTTTTTACAATATTATGTGTAAATTGTTTTATTTAACAAATTTGTTTATTTTAATTTATATAAATAATATTTTTGTTTGTAAAATCATTTTCTAATTTTTTTAACATGATATTATGCATATATATTATTTTTAAAACATTTCTAAAGTATAGTTATAATTTTTAAATGTTGATTGTATATTGTTTTCAACTTTTAGATTCTAGTTTCAATTAAATAACTATTTCTTTATTTATTTTCTACTTTTCCTTAAAAGAATTATTTATTTGTATTTACACTTTATTTTGTTCAGCATTTATTTTATTTACTTGATTTTTATTTATTTAGAAGCGTTGTTGAAATTTTCCAAAGTCAATTGAATTTTATCTACAATTTTTAATTCTAGTTTTCATTAAATAGAGTATTTTCTTTATTTATTTCCTACTTTTCCTAAAAGTATTTATTTATTTTTCTTAATATCTATCTCTACCTTATTTTTCTTTTTAGACATTCATTTATTAATTAAATGGTAAGTGTTTGGATCCTTATTTATTTCTTGGAAAGAAATTTCTAATATATATATATATATATATATATATATATATATATACACACACACATACATACATACACATTATTGCTTTAAAAGGCATATCTTTAAAATGTATTTATTTAACGTTATTGTATTTATTTGTTTGTGAAAGCTTCTTGTTTACACCTTTCTTTAATTTATAGGAAACACATCAATTAAGATACGTTACCTGTTTTTAATTTTAGGCAAACGTTACTTTGATTTCTTACCTTTTTATCTTTCCATCCCTTGATTTTCTACCATAACTTCTCCACAATTTGTGCCGTTCATTTCTTAATCCCTAGCCTCCTATATCACTATTTTCATGTGATAAAATTTCTTCCCATCTTCATTTCTCACGGCACTTCAGATCTGAAAAAAAGAGAGTAAGAAATGGCGTATCTTTTTCCCTCCTTTCTTCTTCTTTTTTTCATTTGTTTTTGCTTGTTCATATCTAACTTTGCTCGGCTAAAACCCTCACCACCTTTACCGACCACCACATCAGCTCCTTCCCATTACCATACACGGCCTAAACCCCTCCTCCTCTGACCAAGACTGGCCATGACCATCAAATGATGCAAACACCTCCAAAAACTGCAAAAAAACCCTTGAAACTATGCATAGCCAAGCTAGTTTCCACCATCCCTTCATATGTTTCCATGGCCATCCCTTAGCCGCCACCATCAAGTTCACCACCCTTGGCCTTCACTCCAGCCACCACCAGGTCTGTACATGCCCAGGCCGAGCCTAATTCATGCATGGCGAAGCCTAAAGTTGCACCAAAACTCCTCTTTTTTCCTTAACCTTTGATCTTCCTTCATTAGTAACTCCTATCCCTTCATTTTTACTTGTAAGCATGCCTATATGAGTCCAAACCAGATCCATACTCTAGCCAAAACGTCACTAAGTCCGAACCTATATAGCTTTGTGGCCGAGCAAATGTGATTTGTGGTCAAGCAAAACAATTGAAAACTTGGTGTTGTCTTTTGTAAACTCTACTTCCATTTTGTTCCAAAAATTTTAGTATTGTATTTATATTTATATTTATATTTATATTTCGCTTTGTTTTGTTGCTGAATACAAGAATAACATCTTGGCCCTCTACTCCACTCAAACCAAAAGTCGTGCTATCATGCTTTCTGAATTTTATTCGTGTGTTTTGATTTGCTATCTCCAGCATAAAAAGGTGAGTATTCACTCATGACATTTATACTTATATAATTAGTGAATTGACAACAAGTGAATGTGTAGAATATTATATCATGTTATACCTGCCTATGGTATGAATCATATGACGTTAACCTTGTTTATAAACCTGTCATATCATCTATTACTGCTATATGATGCTATATTATTTATTTTATTCTGTTCTCACACTGCAAGTTCCCTGTAGAATAGAATCACTATGGGTTGAAATGATACATACCTGAACGGACTTTAGAATAGGAAAAAATCGTTATGGGCTAAAATGATAGGCCTGAGCGATTTTTTATTTATTTATTTATTTTATTTAACTTGGGATTTGCGGGTTTGAAATGATAAAACCCGGATTTTTCTTTGTAAATTACGGGCTGAAATGATATATTATCCGTATCACTTGATTTAGGCTAAAAAAATTTATACCGACCCGTGGTTATTTTATATACCTTTTTTGGATAGTTTTAAATATTTTAAAATGTAAATTATGATATTTTGATTTAAATTTGAATTTAAAATGATTTATTAAAGTGTTATTGATTTTTCTGTGAATATAAAATGTTAAATAAATGTATGCTTAATAGTGTAAATTGAAATATAACCTAACCTAGAATTTAAGATTTGGTGTAAAATGAGGATTTAAGTTAAAAAAATAAAATGGAATTTAATAATTGAATTATTTCAAAATTTGGATTTAATTATTTGAAAGTATAATAACTTCACTTTTAAATGGTTTAAATGAATTATTTTTTATTATAATATAAACCATTTTTAAAAGGTAATTAAATTTGAATAGTTGAATTTGAATTCAAATAGTGATTTGAAAATGAGATTTTGAAAGAATATGAGATTTTGATATATTGAAATGGTTTGGAAATGATTTGATCCTTATTTTGATTAAGATTTTAATTTGAAATGATATTTTATTTTTGAAGTATAAAATACCATTTTAAAATTTATAACCACAGATACACTTCTTTGTGTGCCATTTGATTTCCTGGTGATTGTTTTGATACACACCTTGAATTTGAGAGTGTGGCTAGAGGTGAGCGATTACTGCAGCTCTACGCTACCCTACCTACATTTACACTGTTATTTGCATTAATTACGTTAATATGGGTATTTCTGTGATAGTGTTTATTTCTGCTTAATTGATGGTTTATCGGGTCCTTAAAGGATGGGCAATCCCAAGCGTCCTTTAAGTTATTTTGCATTGCTATTATAGTTCACTTGAGTTGGTTTACATTGTATAAGTATGTATGTCCTGACTCGAGTGTTTTGTGTTTTACTTTACGCTTGGGTCAGCCTTAGAGTCACAGCTTTGGATTCACCTTCTAGAGTTAGAGATTTGTTGGAGCTTATCTGACCATCTATTAGTCTATTTCTGATTCAGTTATTTCCTATTTGGTATTGCTTCTGCATTAGTGATCTATGTATCCAGACTTCTATTGTATCCATTTTTAAACTATATGTTTTGAGAGTATGTAGATAGTAGCTTCATGAACTACTATGGTATTTTTTTCGCTGTGAGTTATTCTGATATTTCTGTGTCTATGATTCTGTGTTTGATTTTATTTGCTCTAAAATTTATTACAATCTGTTATTTTGAGCAATTCAAGTCCGACATGTGTGGATTATTGTCGATTTGAATGGTCCAAAATAGTGGGTCGTTACAATCATGATCTAGTTTAACCAATCTAATAGCATTTCAAGATGTTATATCGTCATCCTAAATTAATTTCAAAAAATCACCAATTTCAACAATCAACGATTCCAACCATCCAAACAGCATAAATAAATTTATTTGCCATTAATCCTTACTGATTAACCAAATGAGTGAGTTTAACTCACCTTGATCTTTCTTGTCGCTTTCGCATTTCGGTTTCAATTAAATTCAAACGCCTTCGAATTTAACTGAAAATTCAGTAAGCTCTAATCGGCTCCAAACTAATTCCTAATCGTAGCATTCGTAGAGGTGAACACAATGCAACTTGCTTCATCCAAATCTGATTCTATATGTAAAAGATATCGCATTAAAAAGTTTTCCAAACTTTAATATATAATTATCTTAATTTTATTACAAATATAAATTTCAATAGCCTTAAAACATCGGCCCGGCCCAACATCCTTCCCCCCTTCCTTTCGTCTTCCTCACTTGATCTACACTGTGCAGACACGAAAAAGGCCCGGCCAGTGCACTTTTGTCACTGACACCAACATCCGGTCGCCGTTTCCTAAATCTAACTTCACCATTGCAATTCTCTCCTCCTCCTCGACTTGTCGACAACCATAACATCACCTCCGAATGACCCTATCAAAATGCGACCTGAAGTCCTTCATCGTTTGTATAGTAGTGTCGCAACCCTAATACGAGGCCGAGCTCCCCTCATATAATCACCATACGTGCGATTCTCGTCTATAACTCCAATGCCGAACCCGATTTCACCCATCGCTACACCCATCGACCAAAAGTTGGAACCCTAGTTTTAAAACCCAAAATCATGCCACCGTCATTCCAAAAATCTGCACCCAATCTTTGAAACAATTGTAGATCGAAGACCATGCTTTAAACAAGATTTATAAATTTATTTCAGGATTTTTATTGTTTTGTATTTAAGTGATTTTGATTTTTGAAACTTCCTTTTCTTTTTCTTGTTGTACTATGTTTGCTATGTTTAAAAGAAGAAAGAAGAAGCATATTATAGAAGGAATAAGAAGGCATGGGAATAGGATAAGATATAGTTTGACTAAAATTTCGGCTGATAAGACATTTGAAAATTATATATATATATATATATATATATATATATATATATATATATATATAAATTCCAAAATGTCTAGATATTTATTTTGAACCCCTATTGAAGTGTGCCGACTGGCATTTGTAAGGTTTTACCCCTATTCAAAACTCAATAGAACATGTTTCAATGGCCAATTTGAAAGTATACGAAAGTTACGGCATAAACGACTAATTTTAAATTAAATTTCATAAATTAACTTCTGCGCATTTTCACCTCCCACGATCAAACAATAAATCCTATTGCTATGAAATTTAAAATGCGATAATAATTCACTATTACGGATCTAATGGGACTGGTTTCGTTAAATTCCGATACTGTGCCCCGGAAGACTATTTTATCGAGTCGATTAAATCGAGCGATTTTCAAAATCGGCAAAATTATTCGAAATTCAAATTTTAAAAACTTGCCAACTCAATTATAATTCAAACAGAATTTATTTCATATTAGAAACCATTTCAATTCATATTAAATTAAAATTTCGGTTATTTACACTATTCTCAATATTAAATTACACTATTAAATTAATATTTAAATTCGAAACTTTTAATTAATCAACATTTAATTCCATTCAAAAGTCCATTATCACCACTCTAATTCATACAGACTTATAAATCGACTTAGAAATCATTCCCATTCACACTTAATTCCAGATTCACATATTACCAATATTCAAATATTTAATTTACTATTTACCAAATCCGATTAATCGTTACATTTGAGATTTTAAACCATTTTACTATTTCAACTTGAATCTCCATATTCAAAATCAACTAATATTTCAAATTCAACATTTAAAAGTAACTTAACCATTTAAAACCAAACGACCAAAATTTCGGGTCGTTACATTCCTCCCCCCTTAAAAGAATTTTGTCACCGAAATTGCCAAGGTAGAAAAAAAATACTCCAAACCCATTTCTTTTCAAAACTCACTTAGTTAAAATTCTGTTATTATCTTTTAGACCCACCCAAATCCTTTAACTCCTATTTATCCATCAAATTCCATTATTTCAAACTATAATTTCAAGTCAAATTTGGTAAACAAAAAAATTTCAAAAAATTTCTAACACCTTAAATTTCTGAATTTTTTTTGACAGAGTCTCCCCTATATGGAAAGCCTTTTAAAATATCAAAAATACGATAAATATAATATATGCCAACTCACATGGTCAGAAACATAATATATGTAATTATTTATTTCATTTTTGCTTTTAGTGCATAAGCGTACCTCATATTAGCGTTATTAAGCAAGTTCGCTTATTTTATATGCAACTACGCAACCCAAATTCTATCCAAATAGCTTCTCAATACTTGTACTTCTTAAAATAAGCACATAAGTTTCAAAACCATGAAATTTTTCATAACATTCCATTTCTTTAACAAACTTAAACACATACTTTCCATAAAATAACATATTATAACATGTATATTTCGAACAAATAACAAGTTCGAGGTTCAAACATTCGATTATCCATTTCCAATCAATGTGTGTTCAATTTCAAATTGATTCACAATCAATTCATTTGCACTCCATTCATATTCACAGTCATTATATTCAAATCCATTTTATTACTCTTGGAATCATTAATTTGATTCTTGAACAATCCAGCTCAGGTTCATGCACTTGCATCCCTATTAATTTCACTTCCAACTTATATTAAATCTTTTCCATGCACTTCCATTTAATTTACATAGTGTTACACTTTATTTTATAGTGAATGGTATTTCATTAATTTATTTATAAACCATTTCATAAAATTATTTCCAATGTTTATTATAAACATTCCATGCCGCTACTTAAGTTCATATTCAAAGTCCTAACTTAAGTTCATACTCAACCTCATCCAATCCATACTCCAAAATAATATTCAATTCGTTTACTCTTAAACTTAATTCATATCTTGTTATCAAATACTTAGCCATTTTAACTTGGTCATACATTTTCCACTTCCTCGGTTTGATAAGTTATACAAACTTATTTATCCACAATTCCTTGAATTTCCACTTAAGTTTTACTCACTTTCAATATTTATAACATATTGTTATATAATCACTTCACCATTCAGGTTTATATTCAATTTACTCAATTCCAATTCAATCCCTATGTAAAATCCAAATTTTTGAATTCCCATTTCTTTTCCATAAAATCAAACCATTTTCACTTTAGTTTTACCATTTCATTTCTCAGTTCATAATTTCAAGAACTTAGAAACCTAAATCATATTTGTTTACTTTAGTCCATTCACATCTTATAATCATAAACTGGATTATATATATCATTTTATTGCTTAAGTGTATCCATTCCATTCAATAGTCATAACTTAATTATATAATTATTCTACATTTCCAATTCGAATTTTGTTTAACTTATGTTAAGTTAAATTTTAACCAATCTTATTCCTTTTAACTTACTCGAGTTAAACCTTAATTTCGAGATAAATTCCACACTTTCCTTTCTTATCTATATCAATTCCAAATTATAAGTTCAAATACTGATTTTATCCTTACTTCACAAATCATTTAAATGGAAATCCCAGAATTCAATCATCCGGTTTTATTTCAAATCATTTTGAAATAATAAATTTACATATATCCATCCTTGTATATCAAATTATACTTCTAGAATTTTTAAAACAACTTGGTTTTGCCCAAAATAATTCACTTTGGAATTTTTAAAATAAAACTTGTTTACCAAACAAGTCCAAAGCAAATAATCATAGCCAATCACTACAATAGCAATCCGTCATTTAGAAACTTGAAAATGAATACTGATGATGCGGCCGTCATCACCAGAATTATTTTCCAGCGACTGAAATGAGTTCAGTGTTTTCTTATTTCCAAAACACACTTTAAAACAATTTCTATTCAGAAATATCTTCAAAACAATATCATCACTCTTCCTTTTAAACTCTTCGAAAAAACATTTCCAAAATCTCCAAGATTTAGGAATTCCTAAATAATCAGTTCAAATTCATTTAAAGCATTTCCCAAAATTTCCGGGATTGAATTACAAATTCTGGTTTGAATCCAATTTTAGTTATACCTCATGTGTATAAATCATACTTATGTATAATTTCTAGTTGGTTATCATAACCATCTCAAATTTTATAATCTTGTTTTGATTATAATAATACAAACAAAACAAACCAAATATATAATAATTTCAGAAAATTATTTATTTTATATCAAAATATGGTTTGGGTAGAATTATTTTATTTACCCCATTCCAAAACGATACCATGTTGGTTTACCTTGTTTGAGAGTTTAGAAACCCCTATCGAAACGGTTGTAGTTCCCACACCGACCAGAATTCATAAATACTCAACTGATAAGTCAACACAATATAAAACATTTTATATCCACTAACAAATATGCACTCATATCTATTAATACACTCAAAATCATTCTAGAGTACTACTGACTCTACCTCTAATGGGTAATCCCCACCAAAGCCTAGGTATATCGCCAACCTAAGCTCTGATACCACAATTGTAACGACCCACTTTTTTTGTACATTCTAAGCTAACAAATAACCGCACATGTCAACTCAAATTGAACAAAAAGGTGGATTGTTAGGGGTAAGAAGGAAAGATCGAAGATAAGAAGAAAACTAAACAATACAGAATTTCACAGTGGAACGATTATCCTATAATATATCACAAGTCTTTACACAAAACAAAATTTTAATCTATATATTCATATACAAACATCAATCCGAGTATAACAACCAACATAACAATCTGGACAGTTA
The DNA here is from genome assembly GCA_030765085.1 of Allium cepa. Taxonomy (NCBI): domain Eukaryota; kingdom Viridiplantae; phylum Streptophyta; class Magnoliopsida; order Asparagales; family Amaryllidaceae; genus Allium; species Allium cepa. Next base: position 78,057,020 of record CM060939.1, on the reverse strand, counting down.
TAATAACTTATCCTCATATACATAACACACAGTGGAAATAACCAAGTACGTGAATACATCTCTATCATCTATCTCGTCTCCTAAGCTCCAAACATCCTAACCTGAATCTGTAATATTCGGTCTGACCCGAGCATTATAATAAATAACACACGAGTCAGTCTGGAAAACCAGCGTGAGAAAATACACTCAATTTGAATTATTATATTTTCCAAAATCCTTTGAAAACAAAGGTACATCGTAAGACTAGGCCATATATAAACACGACGAGTTTTCACCTTACGATAACCACATTTTATATCAAAATCATCTGAAATTATAATAGTGTCTATAGAAAGTAAATTAGAAAATAGCTGAAATGCTTACATCTCACGTTTTAGCAATATTTGGTATACAATTAAAAGCATACAACCACGTAGTGGATATTGGATTCCAACAATGGTTGGGCTACTAGGGTACCGGCCTTCACAGTACACCTCTAGAAAAATGTACTGTGATCGAACCTAACGGTCCCTGTGAACATAAGACCGGCCTACCCCTTACTAGATAGTACCGAATATGTTATCACCCCGGGTGTTCCCACCCTTATCGAGCGCTCTTTTTTCCATGCACAACCATATCCATAAATTATAATATAATATTTCCTAGGGTATCTAGAAAGGTGAAAACATACCCTACTTGGGTGCCACCCACTTAGCCATGCTGCATCTCCCATGTTTTAGTCATTCTCGGATGATGAGGCCTGAGACTACGTTTTACCTTTAGAATAGCATTCATACTTGGAATGCTAACATTGTCATTTCCGTTGACTACTAATTTATTTCCACAACAATATAACCTTGAGCTTGTATGTCTCAACGAATAGTGTTAAGCTAAGAGAAGTTGCCTTCTCTGCCACCAAACAGATGTTCGTTTATAAAAACCAATGTATGTAATCATTAGAAATGAACTATCAGACATTCGTCTATACAAAATTGTCCTGGGTCTGGACAAATCAATCTTTTCAAAATTCACCGTCTTTATAAGCTTCACGATATCACGATTCATAATGCACAAATCAGATCGAAGTGGTTTTCGAAAGATTAAATCCGATCCTAGTTTCTTTGAAACGATCAATGAATTTGGCCAGATTTGATAGTTGGATAATTTAATTATCAAATAAAAATCATCAAAATCATGCATTTCGTTTCCTATGAAAACCATTGAGCTTCACTTTTAAAACCCCTTTTCAAAAACTTGGAAATCAATTCCATATACTTATCTCACAAAAATGAGTGTATTCACAAAATGAAATGTTTTCGATACTTAGAAATAAACCAAGTTCTTATCTTAATAATTTAAGTATATTTCAAACCATTCCTTTTGAAACTTAAAGAACCTTTCCCATATACTTACAAATATGTATAAGTATCTTACCCAATTATCTAGAAAGATTTACTTAACTCAAGATCATACTAAAATGATTAAACACAAGTTTCTTTTAGAATAAAGATATAAATATTCCAAAGTACCCTTTCTCACATTAACTATCTTTCCTTTTGATTTAAAATATCTACTTTATAAAATCTCCATGTTTTTTCACAAAGGTACTCTTCCCACATTTCCTGACCATTTATAAAATTCCTTTTTCCATTATCATTCGAAATATATTCCCTTTCTAAAACCCAACATTTCAATCTTATAACTTCTTAAAAAACTCCTTATGATATTTTCATTTAATATAAGTACTTCAGAACCAATCCCTTATTCATTTAAAATGAATGGCTTAATCTCGTAAAATTATCACTTTGACCCCTTTTCTAATAATAATATATAATTTGAACCCTATTAAAGAATTATAGATAATATGTTATAAAACTTCAAAACAACCCTTAAAAATTCACCTAAGTAATAAATCTAAAACAGTATAGTTTAAATAAAGTAATCGATACTTTACTATCCATTTATCAAATAATTATATTGCCATAAATAAATATAATACCACTTTAAATCTCAAAATAGCTCTTTCACAATTTAATCAAAACGACCAATATTTTTTTATAACCATTTTTCAAATCATTTATAAACAATAACTTAACAAAATACATGTATATATTCACCAAATAAAAATTTCACTTCAGATTATAAAATCCAAAGTTAAACACAATAGGAAACCTTTAAAATTCAACACAAGCTCAATAGCTCCAAAACCATGCCACTGTCGTTTCAGAAATCTGCATGCCACCTTTGAAACAATTGTAGATCGAAGACAATGCTTTAAACAAGATTTTTAAAATTCATTTCAGGAATTTTATTGTTTTGTATTTAAGTGATTTTGGTTTTTGAAACTTCCATTTCTTTTTCCTGTTGTGCTCTGTTTGCTGTGTTTAAAAGAAGAAAGAAGAAGCATATTACAGAAGGAATAAGAAGGCACGAGAATAGGATAAGATATAGTTTAACTAAAAATTTCGGCTGATAAGACATTTAATTATATATATATATATATATATATATAATTTCAAAACATCTAGATATTTATTTTGCACCCCTATTGAAGCATGCCAACTGGAGTTTATAAGGTTTTACTCCTATTTCGAACTCAATGAAACATGTTTCGAGGGCCAATTCGAAAGTATATGGAAGTTACGGCATAAACGACTGATTTTAAATTAAAATCCTTAAATTAATTTCTACGCGTTTTCAGCTCCCACGATCAAATAATAAATCTGATTGCTACGAAATTTGAAATCTGATAAAAATACACTATTACGGATCCAATAGAACTAGTTTCGTCAAGTTTTGAGACTGTGCCCCAGAAGGCTATTTTATCGAGTCGATTAAATCGAGCAATTTTGAAAATCGACAAAATTATTTGAAATTCAAATTTTAAAACTTACCTACTCAATTATAATTCAAACAGAATTTATATTCATATTAGAAACCATTCTGATTCATATTAAATCAAAATTTTAGTTATTTACACTGTTCCTAATATTATATTACACTATTAAATTGATTAACATATAAAATTCCAAAATTTTAATTTATCGACTTTTATTCCATTTAAAAGTCCATTATCAACACTCTAATTCAAATGGAGTTTTAAATCGACTTAGAAATCATTTCCATTCACACTTAATTCTAGATTCACATATTACCAATATTCAAGTATTCAATTTACTGTTTACCAAATCCAATAATCGCTGTATTTGTAATTTTAAACCATTTTACTATTTCAACTAGAATCTCCATGATCAAAATCAGTTAATATTTCAAATTCAACATTTAAAAATAGCTTAAATGTTCAAACCAAATAACCAAAATTCTAGGTCATTATAATGAGATTTGTTCTTACTAGTACCCGCCTTTTTATTTGGATTGTTTCAGTTGTCTATTTCCATTCTTTCTTGAATTGAATTATTGTGCTGATTTGTTTCCCATTTCTTTATTTATAGCTCTTGTTCTTATGAGGTAAAAATCCATTTCGTGTTAGCGGCGTGGTCTCACAGAGTTTTTATACGTTCATCATATTACTTGAGTTTTCTCATGTTGGTTTCCCATACTGACCCGGGTGTTATTTTATTATAATGCTTGGGTCAGAACGAATTCTTCCCTGGTTGGCTTTGGTGATATGGAATTATTGGAAAAGTTTTGGATGTACACCTATGTTAGTATTATATTTCCACGGAATTATATTGTATACCAATCGACAATTGTAAGGTCAAAATTTTATAACAGTCCAGTTGATAAGGTTTGTTTTTAACTCTGATGTACTTTGTATTTTGAAAAGACAGTATTTACTGTCTTGTTATATTATATATTGTCGATTCCGTAGTGAGATTCTGATTTCCCTATTCTCTATTTTTTTATTTTATTCTACCCTAACAATCTTCCTTTCTGGCGGTTGGATATTTGACATTTGAATACCATAGATAATTTGGTGTCGACTCTCGATGGTCGAAAAGGCGGGTCATTACAATATTAGTATCAACCTCTGAGGATCAAAAAGGTGGGTCGTCATAATTACAGTACCCATAAATGGTAAATAACACGTTATTAATCATATATCATATGTAATGTCTTATACATTACTTTTCTTTTCATCTTCCGTATGACCTTTAAGGCGCCTAACAAATGATAAAGTACACTAGGTACTCATGTTGTATAATTTCATAAATCCTTAAGAATAAATCTTGCGACCCTTAAGAGTGCTTAACAAAGTTGCAAAATGTCCTTACCAATATATAAACAATATAAACATCACTATACATAATTTAAGGCTTGAGGGTTCTCAACAACCATAAATGTATAGTACTCTATTAATATTGTGAAGGATTGAATGCAACATTATTTTGGATTCATAATCTTAAATTAATAATATTGATGAGTATTATCTTCTACAAGGAATGAGTAGTATTCACAATACTCATTAACATCATTTGTCATTCTATATGCATGTACAAGTGTACACGTATGTATTTATTCCTCATATCTATAATGGATTTTATTTCAATTTTAACTTTTACAATCATATTACTTTAATTATATATACATTATATAATATTATTTTATTTAATTATTACATTTATAATATAATATTAAATCTTAAGTTTATACATACATAATGTTAACTAACACTTTTGTTGGCTGAAATTCGGTCAAACTTAGAGTAATGAAATTTGATTAGATCTTAAGTCATATTGACTAAGCTAAAGATGTTTGAATATGTGCAATTTTATTAAAAGAAACAGAGAATGGGAGGGATTTACAGAGTGATTCGATCATATTTGTTATTGTCCACTATGATTCTTCTCTTTTATTTCTTAGTTTTCAATCAGAGAATTTGGAATAAATATGGTGATTTCACTATATCCATTCCTAGCTAGAAGTTGCCGATCTTTTTTTGAAGGAAGAGGGTAATCAATTCATCCCTTGTGGCCATGCATGTGGAGGCACTTAAATAGATGTTGGTGTCATAACTTGGATGACTCTGATGGGGTATATTCATGATGCGGTTTGGATGACTCATACTGCAACCTTGTGCCTTAAGTATTGTTATAGCCGTTGATGCCAGCTTGATGCCCCAGATCTACCTTCCTTGACACATGCAGTTGTGTTTGTGTTATGATAGAAGAGTTGTTGAATAGTGTCCATGGTCATACTTTAGTCATATTTGGTTACTACTAAACTTATTTTTGGTTAGAGGTAGTTCCTCGACTTCTATTTTTATCAGATGCTCCTTGGTAGCTGTCCGGAGATGAGAATTTTAAAGGTTATCTTACTCCATATGTGGTCAAAGGAGTGACCGTTAACGTTTTGGACGACCGAGGGATATCTTGGAGGGTTATTCGGGCATCTTGCTTATATCATATAGATGCCGAGCTAGCAGCATTCTACTTGATGGGTGGGCTAGGAAAAACCATAAGACTTAACTGGACCAATGCAGTTTCATCCACTAGTTTTGTTGATTACCTAAAGTAGCAGTCGTTGCGGGCACACTGAAGTAAGAAAAAGTTTGAATCGATGATCGAACAAACCTTAACTCCCTATCACGTAGTAGGTACCTCTCCCTGATTTATTGTGTTAGGTCATTGTTGTAGCAAACCATGTTGTTCCAAACTAGGCCTTGGATTGGATCTACATTGGGCTTTTATATCAGTCTATGATTTCTTACATGGAAAATTTGTTTAATAACTTTAATTAATATTACAATCTAATTGTATTTTATGGACTATAATATGTACAGTTCATATTATAATTTAAATTCATTTGTAATTTTATCTATTTATAACGTTTATAATTTTAAGTTCAATTTTTTTTTTAAATTTATTCATTTTTAACTTCAATAAATTATACTATATAATAATTTTAATTCCTTTGTAACTTTTAGAAATTTAAACTTATTTTTTTTAAATTTATTCATAATATTTATAAAATTTCAATTATGTAAACTAATTTTGAATTCCAATTTTTTATATTTCTCAAATAGATTTATTTAAGTTGATCCGAGGTATAAAACTTTTAGGCCTTCCACTAAGGGCTTGCACTAGAAACAAACCAATCTGACCAACCAGGTAAGGGCCAAGAGTGAGGAAGGTTTTCCGTTCGTAAGAATATTCCATAGTTTGAGTAACCTTCTTATTAGACACTCCTTGCTAGGCGTCCATCTAACTGAATTGTCAAGAGATTTCCTTATATATTACTTATACATGATAACACAATGCAGGCTTTGATACCATTGTTGGATCATGTGTCTCAGATAGCGAAGCAAAATGAGCGAATTTAAAAAAGTCCATTCAATTTATTATGCACTAGACCTTTTTAATGTGTTATCATGAATATTTTACATGAAATATATAAATATGATTAGATTTGAAATTTAATTTTTCTTGTAAAAATAATTAAAATTAGGTTTATAATATTACGATTTTATTTGAATTATCAATTTAACTAAAATTATATTAAATTTATAATTTTTCTTGAATAACACAAGTTTAATGACTAATAATGGAATGTGTGAATACAGTCTAATAGTATTATGTGACTATGTGTTCCAATGTGTGTGAACAAATACAAATATTTTAGTGTATATTTTCAATATATATGTCCATATACACACACACATACTATTTATACACATATCATTTTCAACTCATAAATAAATACATATAATGTTTAACTTTTTGTATTTAAATATTATGTAAAATACATTTATATATGTACTTATATAAATATTTATTTATTTATATAAGTTTAAAAATATTTATTAATATTAGTTAATTTCCTCGACCCATTATATACAATAAAATTTAATTGTCATTTAGTTTTGATATACATACATACACATATATATATATATATATATAATTTTATAGTTTTTTAAATATTTAAACATTCGGTTGGTTAAAATAAAATATCTACATTTAATCCTGAGTTAAAATATAGTTTATACATATGTATTATTTTAATATAAAACATAAAGGCTAAAAAAAATTTATTTAAATAAATATATTTTCGATTTTAATTTACACTGGAATTTAAATTTTAAATAAAATTTGTTAATTCATAGTTATTACAATATAATATGTGCGTGTGTGCATGTATATATCAAAAATATACTTAGCATGATAATATAAAACAAATGAGTAAAAGGTTATACCTAAATTGATCTTGATGATCGATTACACATCGTATTGTGGGTTATTTCCTCCTCAAAGACATTCTCCTTCCTAATTCTAGCTTGACTTGCAAGGCTGAGTTATTGGCTTCTACTTGCTAGGTTTTTAGTTGCCTTTTTGGTGTATTTTGAATTAGAGAATAATATTTTCATAGCCTCTCTTTGGTAATGAAATATCTTGATATTTCCACTTTTTTCTTCACCTACCAATCACTTGGCAACTGAGTCACCAAGTAACAACTCAAAGAAACTATTAGTTGTCAAAATTGACCCTATTGGCCGACCATACACTATATCACATATACTTAACTTCTGGGTTTAAATAATACTGTGAATTATTTAATAATTTTTTTGCTCATTTGACTAATTAAATCAATATATAATAATTATATATCATTTCAATTAATTTTAAGTCCTTTAATAAATAATAAGAAACCGTACATAAATTAATATAATGCTCATATTAGTATTCTCTATGTTAGTTTATAATATTTGTAAATTAATTATGTTATCCGACATTTCATCCCAATGACATTTCAATGGAATTGGACTGCAAATTAATGAAGGAATTAACTTTGGACTTGAATATGATCAACTACAGAGAGTAAGGGAAGAAATGTGGGCAAAATTGGCTACGTCCATCAAGCGATATAGATCCATGGACGGATCGTTACTAATCTATCAAAACGGAAAAATGGCCCAAAAACTCAAATGCAATGGATCTCTAGCCAAAGCGAAGGAAAAGACAAGCTTTTGATAAGGATGATGGATTATGATCTATTCTAATGACCATTTTTTTACCATAAAATTCAAAAGCATCGAACATTAAGCTGCAGGAGAAAAATTACCAATTTTAGGCCAAGGTGATGGATCAACATAGATCCATGGATGGATCCATATTGACACATCCAACCTCTAGATTTTGTCCATACTTGACCTGATCTCTTTTATATTCTATTGGATCTGATCGGCTAACAAGTTCAAACAAGGCCCGATAAACTAACAACCTAATTGAGTTATAAATAGGAGGCTATCTCCAATAGAAAAATGTTTTGGACTTTGCTTATCAAAAATTAGGGGAAACTCTACCATTTTTGCCGCTCGAGATAGAATTTCGAAAATTCATTGATATTTGCTTGAATTGTTAATAAATAAATAAAATTGATAAAGTGGACGTAGGGCGGCGGTTTGCCGAAACATCATAAAATATCGTGTCTTCTCTTCTTATTTCTCTTTTATCTATATATTTTACATTTCATCATTTAATTTCTACCATTTGAGGGTGTTAGACCATTGCATTGTATATATTATATATTTTGTCATTTGATTTCTACCACTTGAGGGTGTTAGACCAAAATATTGCATTGCATTTTTTTAGAGCTTTCACTGACAGATAGAAGGTCATGCCAGATCTTTTTTTGCGACTAGGATTTTTTTGATGAAAGAGCGATCCTCAAATTTAGGAGAGCACTTATTATTATCGTCGTCGTCGTGTTAAAAAGAAAAGCCAAATGCCATCAACAAGTCTGACGGGTGACTATACATGGTAAGGTAAGTAACAATGAGATAAATAATTAACACAAATGATCGGCTAGGTACATAAAAAAAGAGGTAAATATAAAACCAATTAAATTCCAAAGATGTATGTCGTATGAGGATGAACAATAGAGGTGAAATATTTAGGTAAAGATAAAAAGAAGTATAGGTTAGAAGGTGCACCAACGATTATGAGATAGTGCTGGAAAGGCCGAATGAAATATCCTATTGATGGCGTGGGCTGTTGAAGAAACAGATAAGCTAGCACATCAAGAAGTGCATGAGCAAAAAGACTCTTAAGCGGATATGGAATAAGGCAAGTCTCCCCTGATCTCTGAGCCAGTATTCAAGTAGCAGGAGGGTTATACAAGTTATTAAACATGGTTGATTTCTTTCATTCCAAAGACCCTAACATGTTATAGAATATGTTGTATTTAAAAATTTCCTAAGGAAACGGTTATAGTCAAACTTGAAATTGGTCTAAAATTATTGTAAGGATGAGATATTTGTATTTGTGTCAAGGTCCAAAATAGAAAATACACAATTGATTATATGTTGAGTGAAATGACATGCAATGAACAAGTATATGGCGATTTTGGGAGCCGTTTACAGAAATAGCATGGATTATTATTAGGGTTATTTATTAGTTTAGTATTTAGTCTAGTAATGGTGTTAAGTTTACCATGTAATACAATACATATTTGAAATTCCATTTGAGACGGAGTATCAATGTGACGGCCCACCTTTCTGATCCCTGGAAACGACACTTAATACGTCATCGGTATTCATGTATCGTAGCCAAAGCATTTGAAAGATAAGTTGTCTTGGGATGAAATAAAGAACATAACAAAGCAGAATAGATAAACCTCACAGCGGAATGGTTACATATAATATAAAATGATATAGTACAAAAGGTTACTCCTTATAAGGAGTTATCGGAGTTATAAAAAAAATACTACACCTAACAGATTGATAGCTATACATTCTGACTTTTCATTTTTAAGATACAAAACACACCAACATAATCATAGGGCAGAACATAAATAATTAGATAACTAAGGAGCCGCTTGCTCGATCACCGTCTTCAAAGAGATCCAAAGAAAACCTGCTATTCTCGGACTACCCAAATATAATTGAGTATCTGAGATTTTAGGGAAAATAAACAGCTTGGGCCAGACAAAATGTCTGGTATGAGTAAAACTTTAAAACAAAAGGAAGTGCATTTTACAATAATATGTAGGACCACGCCTCTAACATGGAATGAGTTTTCTCCCATAAAACAACAACCAATCATAACATGAATAGAAATGAATCATAAGAAATAAATCCAAACACAGATGATGGGCATAATTTGTATAACATTCATACTTGAAAGAATAGAAATAGTCTGAATAACAATCCAAACTCGATAGCATGGATAAAACAAAACAACAGTCCAAACTCGGTAAAATGGACTAAACGTTATAATTGTCCAAACTCGATAAGATGGACAGAACTAATAATTGAACAATGGGAAGATTGGTTGACTCTTCCCGTTATGATTAGAGGAAACAGATTTAAATATTCGAATCAAATAAGAAAAGGAAATTTTCCAATAATGGCTAGGAAGGTGCACCATCCTTGAAGTATACCTCTATCAATATACTTCTGAGAAGCTCATTTACTCTGTGACACTTCTCGGACAATACCAAGCCGGACCCTGCCAAGCTTACCGAGTATCCGAATGTTTCACATCTAAATCTTAACCATTTTTCACATGACGGTACATAAAAATCTAGATGAGATGTGAAAATACCCTAATGGGACCAACCCCACATAACTTGGCTTCCTCTCGCGCTTTTGGTTTAGTCATTTCCAATAAAAGATAATAAAGCTCAACGGAGCAACACATCATCTTAGAATGACGATAATAAAGAAGACAAGGTAACCAATAGTTGGAAAACCAACAATCGAGGATGTAAAACCATCATATATGGAAATTAAGTCTTGTATACTTATCACCACTCATCGAATTCAAACCTATACTATTTCTTGGTTAACAATAATTCCGAACAAGTCAAGGTAGTGTTACCTCAAAGTCATGTCTCATGATTATTATAACTTTCAAAATAGAAGCAAGTCTACTTCTCGACATTTAGAGCTAGTACAAAAATAAATTGTTTCCATATAAATGATACCGCTTTATGGAAATTAATTCATTTTCATAAACGATTCAAACTTTTTCTTTTAAAAAACCGAATTCATGCTTGGCCTCACATCACAAGTATTAGCTTTAAAACACGTTATTAAAAGAGTTTATTAACTTTAATACATCAACTTAAAAAGGATTTAATAACTTTAAAACATGCTTACTACATTGATTAATTAACTTTAAACTTCATCACACACTTTAATTTTTGAACCTCAATTGTCTTTAAATGATAAAAAGGGAAAACCACTTTAAACCTTATTAATTCAATTAATTATTAAAATATAATTGATTAAATTAATAAATAAATAATTATCATTATTTAATAATAAAGTCAAAACATCTTTGTTACTTTGATAAAATCACTTTGAAACTTTAAAATTAAGTTGGTTAATTAACTCCAATAACATTTAATTAAAAAGGATAAATCACCCTTAAAATATCATTAATTCAATTAATTAACAAATTTAAATATAATTAATTAAATTAAAGAAATAAGTAATTAATTTTCATTATTTAAAAATGATTTATTAATTATAAACATCAATAAAGGAAAGATTAATTAGAGTTAAAAGAAGTTGATAAATTTTAAACATCATTTATTAAATAATTAATTAGCTTTAATTCATCATTATTGAATGATTAATTATCCTAAAAATCACTAAATAAAATGATTAATTAAATTTAAACATCGTGAAATAAAATGATTAATTAATTTAAACAATCATTAACTTGATAATTAATTAATTTTTAAAACACATCATTAACTAAGTAATTAGTTAACCATAATCCTTATTAATTAAGTAATTAATTAAATAATCAATATTAAAATGGTTAATTACTTTTGAAAACTTCGTTAATCAAAATCTTGCTTAACTTGTAAAACAATTCCAAGCACGAAGATGAAACCAAACAGTTTCGATAAAAGTGATTTTCCGAAAGTGCCGATATAGCGACTATCGCTATATGGGCAGTTCGGAGAACAAGTTTATGATATTATCATCCAAAAAAACATTACATAGAAAGGGTATGAGCATATATACAAGGTAATTAATTATAATACAACGTGTAAGCATGAACCAATATTATAAGCAACTTTTAGTTACTAACTTACAAGTTACTAAACTACAACCAAAATGTCAACTTTTCAAAGCATGAATCAAACCAACAACTACCATACTACTAAATATGTACAACAAGAATTCAATAGCAATAAATATAAATAAGAGTATGGTTTAAAAACTTTTGGTGTAAAGGTGATGTTTTACTCACCGAAAGCTATCCAAATTGAAATAAACTTTAAACTTGTAGCACTTGGAATCCACCAAAAATAACCTCGAAAAGGGACCAAGAGGTCCTTCTCCCCCTCCACCTCCACCTCCCGCAGACGTACCTCCTCTCCTACTTATATACAACGGTCGAAATAAAAGAGGCGCAGGCACTTCTTTCCAATGTAGAGGTTCGCCATCACAACAACCAGAAGAGTACATTCATGGTCCTTCTCAACCAACATGTACGATTAATTCTTCCACTAAGATTGATGAAGAAGAATACATGTCTCAACTGCCTGAACATTGTTGTCATCACACCCCTTTTGAAGTTTGTCGCTTACGAAGATGGTAAAAGATTCTTAGTGGAATGGGTATGTGTAGTTTGTGGTATGGATATTTGTTTTGTTGTCATGGATGTGTGTTGTTTGAGGTATGGATGTATATTTGTTGTTGTGGATGTGTTATTGTTTCCAGAACTCCTTTTATTTGTATCGTGGATATCCATTGGCATGTGTATTTAGTTTGTTATTGTGCCATGGTTATTATATAAACTTTGTGTAGTACTTGTTTGTTTGGCTTGTTGAGTTGAGTTTACTGCGTTGGATGGGGCGGAAGTGGGCCGTGTTGTTTGCTGTTGTGCTTAAATAGCAATACTACACATGTGATTTTTAAAAAGCATCCTTTAGTGATTTTCTAAAAATGGCCAAAAGAAGATTTTTCAATATTCGCTTGTTGGCAACTTTTCGAAAATCTCCACTTGGCGATATTTAGAAATTCGCGAATGATGACTTTTGAAAAATCGAAGGAGGAGTCCACGCTACTGTTTGTAAGGACTACACACTGCAAAAGTTTATGATTGGACATGACATTGAGACATCTACACTGTTCGAAATGGCTATTGTGTTCGATATGACAAAACACTGAGCACTCTTGGTAGCACTATTTGAACTGTGTAACGACTAGGATTCACTTTTTAATGTGTTTTTGTCGTACATATGTAATACATATGTACTGTAAATGTGAAACATACTGTCGTGGTCATGCATAAGGTATTAAAGGTGATTTTTCAAAAATCCCAAGTTTATACCTGCTGCATAGACACAATTGCAGGCAACATAGACCCATAAGCTACAGTAAATAATAAGCAAAAACAATTGAAGATTAAATAGTACAGTAAAGTGATGTTGATACATATATTATACAATCATGTTTAACATACACATCATAAAGTCGGGTTCAATTCATAAATGTTAAATAATACAATCGTGCTAGACGACAATATTGCATCGCTTGTGGTTATGCCCTTGAAAAACACATTTTCTACACCTATTAGATTTGGGTAACTGACTCTCGTCCATTACACATTTGATCCTTGTAGATCGCGGTCTCCCTATTATCTTTTCATAGATGGTGGCAATATTTTACAACCGTTATATGCACTCCAATATTTCCTATCACGCCGATGATAAAACTTGGGTTTATAAGCAGCTTTGTAACTTTCAACAGAGTACCACAATGATGCTAAATAATGGCGTGCTTTATTAGCCCCACTTGTTTGCGTCAAACAAGCTGTCATTACGTAAGCACATGATATCTTTTGGAGCAGTGGAATGTTGCATGTGTACGAGCAATTGTTGCCTTCGATTATTACGTTGTATTCATCCTCAAAATAGTGAATAACCTGCCGTTCGGTTTGGTTAAATCGTACAAGTCTACAGCGATGCACTTCACTAGCTCTTTCAGTATTTTAGCTTTCCACTTTTGAGTCAAGCATGTTGTTATTCCATAAGCAATTTGACGCCGCTTCCAAAAATATTCAACTGAGTAAAAGAATGTACTTGCAACCAAAACTTTTATAGGTAAAGATCTAGCCCCGTTTAGTACACTACTAAAACTTTCAGACGCGTTAGTGATCATAACATGAAAGTGTCCTCCATTGTCTTTGCATAATGCCCAATTTTCCTCAAAATTTCCCCAACTCCTTTCAATCCAATCATGAACATGCCTATTTGTTGCTTTGATGTCTTCTCTATTTTCATGTATTCAATTACCTTAGAAGCACACGCTGCTGAATAAAGTAACCTCATTAATCGTTTATCTCTAAATCTTGCTGCTTTAAAGTTGGCTTTTATATGTCTTGCATAGTATCGATGTTTGTGTGTTTCTCGCCATTTTTCATATAAAGCTTTTGGAATTCCTTTCATCTTATAAGATATGAAAGCAATACATCGACCGCATACACAATGTATGAATTCAAGCATGCACAAATAAAACCAATCCCAAGTATCACATGAGCCAGATCAACAACTTCATAAGCTAAAGGAGAAAAGACAACCATCTACATCTCTCGCTGTAGCAACAGGCAACGTGCCTTTGTATTTACCATACAAATGCGTTCGGTCAATACATAACAACGATTGACAATGCAGAAAACTTGTAATGCAAGGTCCAAATGCCTAAAATGCACGATTGAATACTCCGACTTCATCATGTGTCACGTGAACTATAGTGTCAGGATTTGTTCTCTTTTTCTCCTCAAAGAACTATAGTAATGTCGCATATGATTCACCTAATCACCATATATTCTCTTTATCGTTTTGCTTAATGCTCGCTGTGCTTTCATGTAACGACTGTTGATGAACAACTGAACATGTACAAGCACTTGCACTGTACCAGTAGAAATATCCAAATCGGCTTTGACAAAAGACATGATTTTTGTTACAAGAAATTTTGAAGTGACTATCTTATGGTTGTAATTAACTATTGGGCTGACACAGGCATGTTCGCTTGAACACTTCCGAATTTCCCACCATCCAGACTGAGATTTTTTCAAAACTATCACATATATCCTTCAAGGAAAATTACCTTCAAATTACATATTGTAGTGTATTTTGTTTTGTTTGACTTGATTAGCTTGTATATAACTGCATGTAGAATAGACCATTCAGTTAATTGTTGAAAAAAAATTTCTTTTGTCTCAAAAACCATTCCAACATTAAAACCACTTTGAACGCAAGCAGTTGAAAATCGTTCGTCCGCAAATTGAAGATTAGCAGCAACAACAGATCTTGCCAACATTTAAGCAGTACAAAAATCATCATCCAAAGGTACTTCCATCTCGGGTTCATCACTATCACCATCATTTTCATATGCTGTAGGAAAGTCATAGTTCAATGGATCATTGTTAACTTGCATTCTTTCAATCGAAGGGTGTTCATTATCATTCCTAGAAGCAACTACCATGCCATCGACTTAAGGTTCTTAACCAACCGCTTCATCCCCCTCAACGTCTATATCATTGTCAACATATGCATCAGAAGAATGGAGCGATGGTTCAACACTTCATTGTGCAACGATATCGACTGTCATATACCCATTAACAATATAGGAACCAACTAACCAACAATTAATACCAAAAGAGACAAAAAAAACGATATATCTAACAACATACCTCTGACTGATATCATATATTTCGGATGGAGTAGGATATATTAACTGCGATAGATGAGCACTTGATGGTTCAGCACTTTTGTTCTATAGACCGACTTGTTGCTGGAAACTTGTTGCATTGCAAAAAAGTGTAAGAAAATTGAAATAAATATCATTATATCCAACTATTCATCATAACAATGTTACCTTAGACTAATAATTGCATCCATAAGCGGCAGGTAAAAAGAAAGATTTGTTGCGTAGAAGGTTGCGAGTCTGTGCACGGCATGAACCCGTACTGCATAGATCGAAGATAATATCTTCCAGCATTTACGTACCGATTACTGTAAATAGGAGAAATGTAGCCAGCAGATGGATTCGCCGTCTTCAACAAATTCCAAAACTTACTACATGAGATACCAACTACTATTTTGGTTGTCGTTTTGCAACTTTCGGTACATATAACTCGATCGATTTTGAAACAACAGAAAACATTACTTCAACATCATCATCATCTGCTAACACTATTGCTTTAGAACCGAGTCCATTGACCAATTAACCACTAATTCAATTTCAATTTTTTCTGGACTAATTTTCGTCGTTTTATAAACAGATTCTTTTAATTCCGTTAATTTGCAACATTTCTGCACTCTTCCTGGTTTATACATACCACCCTCATATTTACCAAATTTTCTGATCATCGACATTCAATTCGCCGTCGTATAACAAAGTGTAGGAATTAGATTTTTCGCCATTCTGCAAATCAGCATACAATCCATCACTATAAAATAATTAACTTACTCAAAACTCCTATTTAGTTTATCTACATTTACTTACTAACAAATGAAAATCTTAGTAATTACAAACAAAAACTAGAGTTTTATGATTGTACTTTCAAATTGTCGAACTTTTTTGAACACCATCGTTAAGGTCTATTAATTTAGCACCAAATCCACGATTTAAAGACACAAAATCAAACTTCATTGCACGGAAGGAAGTTACAATCTTTTGGGTTTAGTTTTGGTAAAGGTAGAAGTGAGGGAAAGAAGAGCTGGCTGACTGGATTTAAGTTGGCGATTTTCGAAAAATTGCCAATTGCAAATTGATTGATACGCGTTAGTATTACTTAAAATTCCTCAGTTGATAGATTTTTCAAAAATCACGTTGTCATCATTCCACCTGGTAAAAACATGCATATATGTGCAAATAAGTTTTAAAGTTTTGTTATTTTTCCTGCAAAGTGGCCCAAATTAGCAAAATATCTTAATATAAAAAAGGGAGGAATAGCGACGCTCAACAAAAAAAAGCATAAATTCTTAAACACCTTTCGTTCCGTTAAATTATTCGCCACCTCCCTGATATCCGCCTTTCGTTCCAGTTTCGGGTGTTTCCAGTACACTGTTCTTCGGGTAGAGTAGCAGCTCAGTTATTTTCAATCTGAGACATCGCCGGTGCGACGACGAAACGTTAGCGGAGGCCGAAAATCAACCACCGGCAGGCAGCAGCAGGGGAGTGAACAAGGTATTCCACAGCTATTTTCAATCTTTAATTAAGATTTGTGTCTTATGCTCGTATCATTTTTCGGATTCAAAATCCTATGATTTTTTTTTTCGTCTGTAGCGATTGGAAAAAGTCAATTGAGTTTTAGATGCGAATAAATTATTTATTAAATTGATTTTCTTTTTTCATTTCGGGATAAAACATAGGTAGATTGTGTTTAACTCTGTGCTTAATGTTGTAATTGTTTGTGATTAGTGACATCGGTATGATAAAATATATATGGCATAGGATCTACGGAGTAAGGAATATTTGATCATTTCGTTAACAGTCTCAAAGAACAAAATTGGTTGAGTCGTTACTCATCAAGCTATAATTGTCTGGAACAAAGCACTGTATCATCACTTCAGGGGTCTAATGACATTTTGACACAATGAACACATTTTTAATGGATCTTTAACTCATCACTCCCATTGTACCATATGGGTTCTCTCCCAATTCAATTTGACAAGCAGTAGAGGTTTTTCTAATTAGTTAGATTTTATCCGTGATCCTATATACTTCTTGATCTCAAGTTATCATAATTTTTTTGTTTTGTTTTTTGTTTTGCTATTGGTGGATCAAGATTGCGAAGGTTGATTTTTTGCAATTATGATCACTTATCGTCGGCAATTACTTTGAGTTCTTGATTGCAGTTCTGAATTTATGCTTGTTACATGTGTTGCGTTGTTATTATAAATCTTAATATCCTACGGTTTAAATCCTGTTTAAAATCAGATTTCGCTTCTCAAGATAGGATTCAAAACTAGGTGAAAGCAATTGTAGTGCATCAATCAGTATCAAAATTTTGCATCGATATAAGGACAAAAGTAAAACTGTACAACCCAATATATTAAAGTACTTGAATGACACGCTGATTCACAGAATTCCTTACACAGGGTGAATCTTCATATTGTTCTGATACTAATAATCAATTACATTGTAGATGATTAGTTACAGTTTGACTGAACAAAAGCATAACTTGTGAACATGAATTACAATTTGACCTCCGACTTAGAATGCTTAGCTCCTATCGCAATATTTTGAAGAGCTTCTGCTTTGTTTTCTTGGACGTATAAAAAAAATGATGAATGAAAAATGCGGCGTGACTATGACTTATGTTCCAATATAATAAGCGAGTTAACTCACACTGCTTTTTTCATCAACGGTCTTTTTTAGTTCCCAAAAAACAAAGCAGCTCTTCAAAATTTAGAGTTTTCACGTCAGAAGTCAACTTACAATGCTGGTTTGCTAGTTTTGCTTTGTTTAGTCAAACCGTAACTAATCATTTATAATGTCGTTTATTAGTATTATCACAACAACTAGTATGAGACTCGTGCTTCGCACACGTGCTGTTGGTGGTACAACACTATTGTTAGATGTTTATTTCGCAGCATTATTTTTTTCATGTTTCAATAGGAAGAGCTTATTTGATTGATGCAACATTAAATGGTTGTATGTTTCGGAATAACTTGTATTTTATTAAATTGTAGTTGAAAACATGTTATAGTTAGAGGAGATTTAATTAGTTGGAATAAATTTTAGTGGACTGTGTGGCAGATGTGGAAACCAAATATCAAAATCAAATAAGGTTAAGTGGACAGTCGACATTAAAATGATGTTTCATTGCACAAATTGTTAAGTACATAGATGGAACAAACTGACGTTGTAGGCACAGGCTGTTGAAACGCAAAGTTAGAAACAAAGAAATAACTCCATAAAACAGTTGTTGAGAAAGAAAAAAAAAGTGAACATTGGTCGTAGCATGAATATGTTGTGATGGCAGGATGAGTTAAGCCACCTCTTCATGCAGGTTTTTCTCTGATTCTTCACGAAGTTTACCTCTGAGTTACCCGTACCTTCTTCCATATTCTGAGAGTATGTAATATATGCATGTTAGCGGTTGAGTAAAATTGTGAAACATGAACTCAAATCAAAGCATTGTAAGGTACTACTTTACTACAGTTGGTACATATACTGTGATTTTAAATAGGCAGTAAAATTTGCGTAAATAAGAATCTGCAAATGGACGTGGAATTGTTAAAGATTCATGAACCAATAACTAAAGCAAAACACTTTATAATTCATTCAGGTAAAATAAAATAAGGCTATGTCACACGGTTGTTGTGACTACACTTCTTCCTGCACTTCACAACCCTTAATTGACTTCTTGCATAGCTCATGTTACACAAATGTTCATAAAAAAACATTAATTATACAACCTGCTCATTTATCTCACTTAATGAAAAACTGTTTACAACTACTATTGAATAAAAGTCAATTCAAAACGGAGGCCCTTAACCCAAACGATATAGAAATTTCAAGGACACTAAAAACATCGATATTTGAAGGACTATAGCAGCCAACTTGGTTGTATTAGACCAAGGCCAGCCCTGACTATACAGGACATGCATGTAAGATGGTGAATTTCACGTACAAAGTTATTTTTTCATAGTTCAAACCGATACATCAGACTGGTAACATGAAATAAAAACAATAAACTAAGGGTAAGTTGAAGTCTGATTTGTGAAAGGAAATAAATTTCATATTCAAAAATAAAAATAAAAAAATAAATCAGTATTCCCAAGGGTAGGTCTGTCTACTGATAATTAAACAATTTTTTTTTCACCATCCGACGCACATGAATAAACATGTTTCAATTATTAAGATTATCACTGGATACCGGAAAAATCCAAAATATGTCTGCATTCGTATCCGAAAAGCGGATAATTATTCGATATCCGAAAAAGCGCATACAAATGCTGATACGAAGACATCCGCATCTGAAAATTATCAATTTAATTTTTGTTTAGATTATAGCTTATTTTATGTGTACTTTAGTACAATTAAATGCGTGTTTTTATTGTTATATTGATTTAATGGTTTATATTGTATGCTTTTAATGCATATTAACGGTTTAAAACTATTTATTATTATCATATTTGTTGATTTTATATACTTTTATAATCAATGAGATTGAAAAACGAATATGTTAAACCAAAATTTTCTATTTATGTTTCTTGATTTATCAATCGTTGGCGTGTAGGATAATTGTTCGATGCTCGTCCGTATCTGCGGATGTAGATATCTAATATTCGAAAATGATTTCGGATGCGGATGCAGATATGACATTATTCGCATCTGAAAGTCTATGTTGATAGGCCTACCAATTATGTACGCCGTACTGCCAATAGTCAATACCGATACATTCATATTTTCAAGCTGATCGTGTAGTTTACTTAATCCCCTCATCAATATTCCTAGCGTAAGTTTTGCACATATTCAAAATTCTCAATTCACCTTTCCAATACGTGCATGATTTAGAAATTTATAGGGTGCTAAGAAAATAATAATTGAAGGGCTAAAGCGACCACCTTGGTTGCCGTAGGCCGGTGCAAAGAGGTTAAATAATGCATTTAAAGCCTAAAGTGAATTTATTTTTCTCATAAATCAATACGATACATCAAACTACGGACCTTAAATGATAATAATAATCAAAGACTTTCTCAAATTCTGATTTATGAAAGAAAAAGAAAACCTTGAATTTGAAATTCATCATCTTACCTATTTAACTCCAACTTTCCCAAGAGTCGGTCTATTAGGAATAAAAAAATCAGGACATTATCGTGAATGACAAAATTTCTCAGCATTTTAGCCTCAAGGACAGACGTTCGGTATTTTAGTCTGAAGGACAACTTTCTTTAGGTATCAGTTTTTAGTTATTGATAGCAGTTTTTAAGCATCAGTTTATAGTTATCGGTAGCAGTTTTTAGGTAGCAGTTTTTAGTTATCGGTAGCAGTTTTGGAAGAATATTTGTCTTTATAAATAATTTTGGAAGAATGTTTGACCTTATGAATAATTTTTAGGAAAATGTTGTCCTTGTGGTTAAAATTTTGAGGTCGTGTTCTTGAGGCAAAAAATATACAAATTTTTGTCCTTTAAATTAATTCCCTCTAAAAAAATTATCACTACACTGCACATTTCACCATATTAATCAAACTTTATGCTTATATGATTCTTCTGTCAGAAGTATAAAGTAAGAAGATACATTCGATATTGCAAATATGGATCAAAGACGTAAGAGATGATCATATTATATGTGATGATTTTCCATCAGATTTTATGTTGACCAATCAATTAGGTTGCATGAACGACTGAAAGTTCCATTTCACATTATATATTAGAACCCAAAATAGTGAAGTACAACAGTAAAAAAATTAAAAAGAATAACTGAAAGATGTCTGTTGTATGTATAACTCACATAAATGCACTGCATGAATTGCAATGCAATAAAAGTAACAAAAGCTATCCGAATAGATGAAGTTTTGCAGTGGACAGCCTGCAATTCTCTATGGCCACAGTTTTCTGTAATGACAAAAGTAAAATTGGCGTATGGTCATAATAGTTAATTAACAATAAATCATATTTGGTAAAAAGAAATATTTACCTTGATGCCTATTTTGTATAATTTCAGGGTTACTGTTCTTATGTGAACCCGTAGGAGTACTTGTTTAACTGGCAGTAAATAACATATCAATGGTAAAATATCATTTCCTTTGCTCAGAAATAGAAAAAAAAAATATTCTTAATATTGTGATGTTGACTACAACTGATATAGTCCATTCAGCAAGCAGTAGTTTGTAATAAATGTTTGTTAATACATGTACTGAATATAAAAAATTAATTTATTGTAGACTATAATATCTGCAGTTTCTCATTTGTGCAGTATCACCACAGAAATATAAGAATGACCTGTTATTCAACTTGTAAATGATTAAAAATGCGCAAGACTATAATAGCATAACAGTAGATAATAGATTTTGCCAAAAAAAAACTATGAAAGTAGCATGATTTTATCCATTAAACATGAATAGCAGTGCATTGAAAAGAATAAAAGGAACAAACTGAGAAGCAAACCAAATTTTGTAAAACAAATCTGATTTGGGTACAAACATATATTAGGAGATCTAAACCAACCCAACTATTCATGATCAGGCATCTCCCTTGCGTCTTCTGTCTTAACTCTTAAGTTGAAGTTGTGGCAATTTCTAGCTTGACGTTCACTTCCTCAACCTCATGTAATAATGGTAGCGCATATATATAATACCTAATTTTAATAAAACGAACATAATGTAGAACATTCGGTTTCGTATGAGCTATTGAAAAATATGAACATGAAAGACATCGTAAATATTTGATGCATGGAAGATGTTGGGCCATGAATTTATATTGATAACAATTCCTCTGTGTAATTCTTTCTTATTTTGTGAGGTAGCATTGTGAATTAAAGTTCTCTCCGTACCACTAACTTGTTTTCATCGTTTTGTTTAAAAGAATTCAATAAATTATTACCAATACTAAGCTGAATATAGTTTTGTGTCATAGTTTCAAAAGAACCCAATATAACTTTGTTCTCCCTCTCAAGTCCACATCATTTTGTACAGGCCTACTGTTTGCACTTGATACATTCTCAAACATTGTGCTATTCTCATTTGTTTTTGTATTCTGCTGAAAAAGTTAAGAGTACCAGTTGAACTGTTAGCGCATTTTGAATATTTATGTTAACTAAAAGTGAACAGCAAATATAGAACAATATGCGACACCTGAGAGTTAACAGTAGAGAGTTGAGTTGATAAAAAAAAATTGTCATCTTTCTTGCAGTTAACTAAGTCCACCTTTTAAATCTCCTATATATCGTCCGAGATCTCCTCCGAGATCTCATTTTTACTCTTAAACAAGACGAGACATCAAATCTTCTCCATATTTACCTCGACACTCATCTCGTCCGAGATATTCAAATCTCACCCGAAACATCGATCAAAATCTCAATCCGAGATCTCACCCGAAATTATACGTTTTTCTTATTTTGCATAATGTTTTTCATTTCCATATTGATTCAAAAGAAACTACTCAATCCAATTATAATTTACCAACTTCTGGAACATATTCTTTACTTTTTATCTTAATGAGTCATAGTGAAAAGTTTCACTTCTTTATTATGTTCAAATAAAAGGATATTATTTAATTATTACCAAATCAATTAAGCTGATCAATCTACTACTCTTTTAAAAATATTCATTTTTCCATGTAAATAAATATATTACCATTTTTAATTTTACTAAGAAAGTTATAACCGTTAAATAAACTTTTGACGCATCAATTTTAGACACATAAGTACATCCGAGATATTCCTGAGATGAATTATAAGACCCGAGATGTCAATCCGAGATGTACACCCGATATGTATTCATCGCATCCGAGATTTCTCCCGATACTAGATAACTTGTGTAAAAATTCCGAGACGAAACGTGACAGAAATCCGATATTTAAAACCTTGCCTTAGATCAACAGTATAATGCCATATGTTAATAAAAAACCTAGTAGCTCATATAACGTTGAAACGTCATCTTTTCGACTTACATTTTGAATCACCATTTCGTTATGTCTACATATCTGAAACCCAGTACAATGGATTAGTTACTCCTCTACTAAATAAGTATCTTAAAAAAACATAAGTAATATATTAGTAAGCAGACGAAATAGATACCTAACCAGTATGCCAGACGACCATTATACCCAAAAAAAAAAAATCAAAATCACCGTTGATGCGCTGATCGTTGACTGATCTAACAAAATCAACAACAATTACTTGATCAATGCCCGGTCACTTTAGCGGTGTAATGGATGACCGCCCATATGTATACACTTCAAATTAATCAGTGTACACTGCTACTGTTTGCAAGAATCTGTAGACCTGTTGCAAGTTATTATATAGAGTTTAAAAAAGAACACTTACCATCATGAAACCCATCTTTACAAAATTCGTCCACAATCATACAATATGAACTTCAATTTACTTCAACTAACATGTGTTGCATTACTGATCAAAATAGTATATAGCTGCCACCCTCCAACTTCAACCGCGATGTAAGTGGTCCAACTTAGTCCAAGACATGGACCAAAGCTTGTTTAATTCTTTAATTATTTGTTTAACCATATTTAAATTATCCATTAATTTTTTGATACTTTTGGGTTAACTGTATGTAGCTGGTGGAGTTATGTGCATATAGGGTTTGCTAGTTTTGCTTTGTTTAGTCAAACTGTAACTAATCATTTATATTATAGTTTATTAGTATTATTAAAACAATATATGAGGCTTCTGCCTGTAAAAAATTCCATGAATTAGTGCATGAGTGAAGTACTTCAATCAATTGAGTTGTACGCATTTACTTTTCTCCTTATGGAGATGTAATTTTCCAGTATGGACTGATGCACTACTAGTGCTATAAACTAGAATATGATATGTGGTGCTAATTTGGTTAAGCTATTAACCCTACCAGTTCCCCTTGAGAATGTTGGCTCCGTCGTCTAATTTAAAACCATATCGGAAATGGTAGATGTGAAATGAAATAATGCACACTTGAATTGCAATTGGGTATTGACTCTCTGTGTGTGTCTATGCATGCATGTACGTGCGTATGTATGCATAGTATGTATGCATGGACACACACACACACATTTGAAATATATCATTATATCTCTTTTAAAATTGCACTATGCGATCTTAGAAACATGATTCTTCTATGTCAAATATTAGCTTATGTTGGCACAAATGCAAACTCGCTAAACTAATAATTAATGTTTTGATCATCTTAACAATCATATAGAGCGCATTAGTGCAAAATGGAGGAGTCCAAAGACATGTTGAAGAATGTGGACTGGAACACTGTTAGTGATACAGGTAGCATTGAATCTAGAGGTCCCGTGGTAAAGAAACGACTCCCAAAAAAGATTAGACAAATTCCAGAATATTATTTTTTTCCTAGGAGGCCATTAGCATGGAATCTTGCTTTCTTTGGTTCTTGCATTGCTGCTGGAGTTGGTGCTGGCATGCTAGTAGAAGTTTGGATAAATAAAAGGATAAAAGGTATGTTCTCATATTACTATTTTTCCATATATTCTACTTGTGTTACGAAAATTTGCAGTGTTAATTTATGACAATTTGGAGAATACATCCATAAGCTTCCAGTAACCGACTAACATCAAGTTTTTCAAAATCCAATCATAAGGTTGTAGTACATTTCAAATTATGGTTAAAGAGTGTTTGAATGGGTATCACTTGGTGTTTCAAAAATTTTGAGTGAATAAGCCGTCATTTAGATGCACATAGAGATATACAAGGCTCTGATAGTTCTAAAGCATTGTTCAAGAGGGCTCCAGGGGATTGGTTTTCATTGGTTAAAACGGCCGGTTCTTAACATATAATTCATGCTTAGAAATTTAGGTAATGTCTGGTTTAAAAATGAATTTTGAATTTTCTGTTTTTAAATATATATGTCATACACGAGAGGAGTGAACTGACGACGGAAGTGATGGAAGGAAAAAGGAGGGACGACGAAGGGGATGGAAGGACGACGGAAGTAAGGATTGTTTCTCGTGCTTCTATTATGTTTCAAAACATGGAAGAAAAAAAAGTTGTTTTCAATTTTGTATATTAATTTCGTTTTTGACAATATACATACGTCTTGTGCATTTTTGTATGGATAAAAATTCAAAACTAAAAATGACAAATCAAACACAACATTAGTTTTCATGGGTTTTGAAAACTTCTCTAAAATTATGAAGTTACCTAAATATTCAAATAGAAGTTATACATTATTTTTAAAAATTAGATACCAGAGAATTAACTTCCAAACTAAAAAAAGATAGATTTTAGTATTTTGATCATAAGTTCAAAACGAACTATATTTTGAATATAAATAAAACAGTTTGATAGGTTAATTTTTAGGAAGAAGATAAAATATAGAAATTATTATTTTTTAAGATAAATATCGTTTAACCTATTAAAGTTAACATTCCTCACTGTTTTTCCTATAAAAAAGCCACAAAATGTCGTCGGTATTTAGAAAGCTCTTTCTAAAAT
This sequence comes from Allium cepa, assembly GCA_030765085.1. NCBI lineage: Eukaryota > Viridiplantae > Streptophyta > Magnoliopsida > Asparagales > Amaryllidaceae > Allium > Allium cepa. The sequence goes on along the minus strand of CM060939.1, from coordinate 78,030,983 downwards.
AATTAACTTGGATTCAAAGTTTTTTTGTTTATTTGGGATGTTAAGGGAGCAGATTAGGAAAGAAGTTTGAGAAATACCATATAAATATTGGTAATGCCAGGCTCATTTGGATTGATATCATTAGTAATCAGTTTTTCAGCAGACATTTAATTTGTTGGACATCAAATTATCAGTGTTTTTGGTAAAATTGTTGATATTAACAATGATATTTGTTCATGTTTTTTTTTTCCTCGTTTTTATTTCCAGTTATAATTGAATTATTTAATTTTTGTCTACTTTGCAGAGGACAGTGCGATCATTTGGGAGAGCAAATATTGAAGGAGTTTTATCTTTTACCATCTTAATGCTAATGTTATATGTTGCTTGGAAATTTCGGTTAGATATTTTATGTGCTTTAAAGTTTGTTGTTCAATTATTGAACGGTTGAATAATGCACAAACTAATTTGATATTTTGATATTTCTGTATGCGCACTCCACCGCGCATTTCAAGCGAAACTGTTGAAAAATGCACATGTACATGTGATTACATTTAAAAATTAGTCTCGCATTTTTCAATGGTTTCATCTTCCAATGCACATTAGATATATAATATACATCAAAGTACGGAACTAGTGTACTGGTTCCATACACAAAATACACCAGTTAATAAAAACTATATATATAATTAAAATTATATATAATTAATATATAATTTTTCAACTATTTTTCAATCATTGTATTTTTCAATCATTGGATGTTATTACGATATACTTTTTTGCTCATTTTTAGTGGAAGCAGACAGTTTAATTGTTTAATTTGTGAATATTTTTGGATAGCATACCAATATTAGTATAAAACAATGTTTTATCATCACATTTTTTATTTCTTGGTTTTTTTATGAACGTTAATAAAAAACCGTTTTATGTTGATTCAAATATTTTCATTTATATTTTTAAATTTATTGATTATGGACGGAGCGGATAAATATTCGATATCCATCCGTATTCAAAAATTAAGCGGATACGGATATCCGATATCCGAAAATTAAGCGGATATGAATATTCGGTATTTGAAAAATGATTTCGGATAAGGATACGGATATGATATTATCCCTATTCAAAATTATTCGTTTACAGCCCTACATATAAGGGTATGTTGCCTTTACAAGTATAACAAAATATACGCTGGTGTAAAATATACGTTATCCACCAGTCCAAAATCACGAAATGTTAACAGTGACATGCGCCCTCAGTTTATAAATGAATGCACCAAGTGTTTTGAGAAACACGAATAACAGTGGGGGTAAAACATGCAGACAAGCAGTCCGGTATGAGAGAAACCACTCCCCAAAACATGACAGTAATGCAGGTAAATGCCAACGACTATTCCCCTCGTAGGCACTAAATTATGATTGGTTTTCCGCTCAGAAGCTTATTGTATAGCTGTTCGTAAACAGTGAAATTAGATATCATAACTCGTACTTTAACCACATTGGTTAAGCACGTACAAAATGTCTATGCTTGCGTAAACATGCATAGAATATACAACTAAATATCACAAATATTCCAACCACATAAATCATAACTAGATACAACGCTAGTCTATTTTATCATATCCTGTTATTCATCACATATAAACATAGTTTACCGAGTTTATTAATACCCTATAATTTCTAGGTTAACCACTAACACTATTTTCATATTTCACTTTTTTGCGCAACAAATACAAATCCCAATTTAGTCATTGGCAACCAAAGTTTTTCCACGATACATAGAAAGTTATTTTCTAATCTTTCAGTATGTCAAAAGCTCCTTTTAAGTTTACATTTTATTTTCCAAAATTATCCCGAGTATAAGCTAGTCATTTTGTACGAATAATACTCGGACGAACGTCCTTACCCAATCCCACAGCATTGATATGGTTCTCCATTTTGTATGGACTGCATATCTACGTATTACGGGCTGCATAAGTCATCCTAGTTTTAAATCTCTATTGAATGCAAACTTTTATCCATAGCTTCTTGCTTAAGTTTTAGAGTCCATTTGGTCACACCTTATTTTTCTTTAACCTAAGAACTTAGTTTTGAATAGTAGCTTTTGTTGAAGTTTGGAATTTATAGATCTCTTTCACGTTGTCCAATTATTTTGAGACGTAGCTGGCGGTATTGATACCATGTTCAAGTTTAAGTTCCATCTACACATCCCTTCGTAGAACAATATAGAGTTGATCAACATATTTTAACAACATGAATTTCATGTGCATGTGTGTATCTTTCACTTTTATTATTTTTTACGATATAAAACTATTGTTTTCTTATCTTCGTCCATTACCCTATAACCCTATTTGCAACTTATTCTAACTTCTTATAAGTTGTTGGCAAACACAAAAATATTAATAAGTATAATATGGCTTTTTTGCTGCTCATAAGCAGTTGCAAAAAAAGCTCTTTCTCTCTCTGAAAATGGTCGCATGGCAGGTTGATCTTAAGAAGAGCACTACAATCAGTTGGAAGTAGCCTGCACCTTCTGTCCATTTCATTCATTTGTTCCGTCATTTAAAAAATAACGACTTCGACTCCATAAGATCAAATGCCACTCAAATAACAGGGGAGATCAAATGCCACTCAAATAACAGGTAATCAGAGCCGACTCCATGAGTTGGGTTGCTCGAGATGAATAACATTGATTGTTTGTTATGCAAAATCAACCAAATAAGATCAATATGATAATAGATATATATTTTTAGTTCACATAAAAGTTTAAACGTGCTGTGCTATGATGATAAACCTTCACCCATATCAAACATTCTATTATAATACATCAAATCATTTCAACAAAAACAGCTCATTTTTGCATTACTTGAATCGAAAGGTTCCTTTTTGCTCATTATCTATTTTAACAAACTCAAGTTAACACGCCTTTGAAGTTTGTGTGGGAATGTTAAAGAATATTGTAGGAGGTTAACTATTTATTATTTACCAATATTGTTTGTGCTTTCCCTAATTATAATAGTTATATATAATGTGATAACTAGAGTTTCGTGTAACATTGATATAAATATCAGTATTGTATTTATAATAAGTATTGTATTTATAATAAGTAATTCAGTTATTAATAAAAATGTAAGCTTTTAATAGTTATTGTTTTCTTCCTCTCCCCTCATCTTCTCCTTTTCTATTTTTTTTTCTTCTTCAATAATTTTAACAATATCCAAAAGAATGGCTTTTATTTATAGAGAAGAATAACTAAATGACTCCAAACGTGCATTCACATGTTGGGGTGTCTCGCATTATATATGGACAATGAGCATCTCGGAAAGAATAGTCCTACATCGTGAAAAATAATAGAGCTGGAGTGATATATATAAATATATATATATATATATATATATATATATATATATATTATATGAGTTTGGTTGTATGTAATAATAAGAGATTCCGTATATTAAAAGTACCAACCAAGCCATATGTTGCTCCCACAGAGAGATGTGTCGATGGATCCTTATAATTTCAACATGATACCAAAGCCGATGTTAATGCTTGAGACAATTTGCAAGAGCTTTGTAAATCATGGTGGCTAGTAGTTTAGGCTTAAGCACTCAAGACTTAAGGCGGAGCTATTTCATGGTTCGTAAAGTCTGGTAGAATGACACCTGAACAAAGTCTCAATATGGTGCAGGAATCAAAGTTGACATTGTGAAAGACGCGTGAATGGATGTTGTAACGACTCGTAAATTAATCGCTTTGTATTTGAATATTTAAATCATAAATAATGTATTTTTATAACCAAATAAACATATTTTAAACATTAACTAATGATATTAAAAACATTTTCTAATTTTGTTTATCAAAATAATTAGCTCAAATAAAAATAGAAAATGTGAATAAAAACGTTTTTCGAAAATTCGACTTTTCGGCATCCAAAAAGTCATCGAAAATGATGTTTTCGTTTTGCATCTGTAACAACCCGCATATTTGTCGATTTTATATTTGAATATTTTATTTAAATATTTTATCGATACTCAGATTTTTGTCCGAAAAGCTACTTTTTGCATACGGTCGAATTAGGACTCGGGACCACTCTCATTGAGTTTAAAATGCCCTTTGCGACCTTTTTGAGTATAAGCTTCGATATGTTTGGAATAAGTTGATTTTTGCTACTTTTTACTTAGGGTTTTGGTTTGGGCTGAGCCCAATAACCCCACTTAACTCAGTTCCAACCCTCTCCTCTCCATTCACTTCCTTTTTCCTAATACTCTAGCTTAAGCAGCAATGGTGGGAGAGATTGGAAATTAAAACTCCAAAACCCTAGTTTTCTCTTGCAAATCAAACTCTAGCTCCAAACTAATAGAAGAACCCATAGGTAAGCTTCTCTTCTTCTTCTCCAACTCATTCTCTTAACCAATTTCATAAATTCCTAAACCTAACTTTGGGAATGTTCTTCTTTTAAAGCTTAGAATCAAGCTTCTTGAGTTGGATTTGAAGAGTGGTTGATTCTCCTTTTGCTTTCAAGCTTTTCCTCCATTTGTGTGATTTCAAAGGTGAGATTTTTATCTCACATCTATGACTATAATTATCTTTGGTTGTTGAGTATGAATTCCTAACACTTCTTCATGTGCATTTGCTCTTGATTTGGATTGGTTTTGTGAATATTCCAATTTTTGGGTTTTTAAGTCAAAATTTGTGTGAAAACCTTTTGTGGATGTATGATCATGCTTTTGGTGATACATCGAGGAGCATATAGGGCCGGGTTGCCGATAGGCATAAACCCTTAGAGCCAATGTTCGTCCGGTTGCATTTCGGAAGAGTTTGCTCTTCATTTGTATAGGCTAAAAAACAGCCCAGGCATGATTCAGTTGACTGAATCTTCTGTTCAGTCGACTGAATCTTCTGTTCAGTCGACTGAACCTGGAATCCGAAAGTTCCCAGGCATGATTCAGTCGACTGAACCTGGAAACAAAAAGTTTCCTGAACCTGAAAAATTTCCAGGTACAGGGTCAGTCGACTGAAAACTCTGTTCAATCGACTGAACCTGCTGTTTCAGTCCATTTTGCCTTTTTGAATTGAATTTCCAACGTTAATAGATTTGTGTTGATTCCCTTTTGTTATTATCACTTATTATCGACTTTGATGACATTTTCTTCGTGATTTGTGGGAATATCCATTTTGATGGATTCAGTATCGATTTCTTTGGATTTTATTCACGTCTTCGAATGTGAATTTTTGTGATTGATTGTTCTTACAATCTTCTTTGTGATTTGTTACTTTAAAAATATAAAGGTTTTCTATACTAGTAGTAAATATCAAAACTCTTTTCTCAAATGATTTCAATACTATTTTATTACAAAGCTCGTTTCTTAAAACCGTTTTCCAATCTACTAGTAGATACAAACCTTTACCTCACTCGTATGAGAAATCTAATTAAACGGCTTAGTAAAACAAGTGGTATGAAACGCTTGCGTTTACTTCGTCGGTTAATTCTTGGACTTGTTCGATTGAATCTCTTGTGACAATTTTCTAGTGGAAATCTACAATTTGTTCGTAAATATTTAAGTTAAGCTAGTGGTTATGGGACATGAAGCTAAATTTATATATTTACTAGCTTAGTGTAATTGACACTTTCTTGATGATCAACGACGATCATTTTTGTGGTTTAGACTAGCAATGTGCGATGTCTCTTTGTCTGCGAGGGAGACTAAAACCCGTTTTGTGGAGTTTCGACTCAAATTGGTGGGGTAGAAACCCATGGTCTTCGGGCCGTTTGTGGAGCTTCGGCTCAATTTGTGATGGTTAGCAACCATGGAATTAGCATTCCGTTTGTGATACACGTGTTGGTGAGCTTTATGCTCCCGTTTGTGATAGGCCTCCCCCCTTTTGTGATTTCTGGATTTCTTGAGATGAATTCTAGAATTTGTGTTTCACCAATTTTCGTGATTTCCATTGATAAGTTTTATCAATATTTGTGCATTGGTGAATTTGTGTGTCATTGACTTTTGTGATTTCTATTGATATGATTTATCAATATTTGTGCATTGGTGAATTTATGTGTCATTGACTTTTGTGATTGACATTGATATAATCGTCAATATTTGTGGATTGGTGAACGAAATAGGGAGTATGACATTTCTTTGATTCTTGTGTAGATTTTGTGATATTGATTAATCTCTTGTTGATTTTCAATTACTTATATATATATATATATATCATAGCTTGGCATTGTGATTATTATGTGTTTAGTCATATCTCTTATTCTATATCGTTTCATCAGATATTTATAGCTAGACTGATCCGTTTATTATTTTCTTATTAAATAATACTCGGGTCAGACCGAGATGTTTCAGGTGCTTCTGTTTGACTTCTCCCCAGGGATTCATTACTCTGACTTTTGGCCAACTACTTAGATTAGTAGTTTATTTTGTTGTATACACTTGAGATATAGACTCATAGTTGTATTCTTTTGTATAGCACGTGTTGCTATCCTTTTGTATTATTGTGGATCTTTTTGACCACTACTCTGATATACACTTTCATGTGTTAATTATATATTCATATCTTCTTCCGCCTTTGTGATATGAATTATCTGTGACTGATTTGTGTTATGCTCATTTCTATATTTGTTTCCGAAGATTACTACAGCCACTGTGTAGTAGCTTTGAGTTTGTGTCGGTATGTCGGATTTCGTGATGAAAAGTTATATTTTTATCTGGCATATCGGTGCTCGCCCAAAGAAATTATACGGATGGTCGCTCCTCAATAGCCTTATTCTCCGTGCTAGTTGACAGCATACTCCGTAGTGTTCTTGGCTAGCGTGGGTATAGAGGTGGGGCGTCATAGCTTGGTATCAGAGCCAAACTTTGGAACAATATGGAATAATCTAGCAAGGATCATGTCCTAAGTCTTTCTTAGGAGTTGTGCTTTAGGATTTAATTCGAGTCTTCGTACCGTCTAATCCTATCTTCTTTAATGATTCCTTGTTTTATCTATCAAGATTGCTTGATATTCATTTGGTGAATAACCTTTTTCTTCTTCTTTATTTCTTTCTAAAGGAAGAGAAATGGTTAGACCTGGCCGTGCCAGCGCCGGTCAATCTAGTGCTACTCCCCACGATGGAGTTTTTCTGACTACCCAACAACTTCTTGACCTTGTCACGAATGCTCAAGCAGTTGGTTCTCATCCGGAACCTACTCATCCTAAATCGGAATTTGCACGTTTGTGCAGTGATTACTCCAACCTGGGCGGGAAGCCATTTAAAGGTTCCGAAACTATTATTGAAGTCCAGGCTTGGTTAAGGACATGCGATCGAATCTTTTCTCGCATGAACCTCATTGATCTTCACCGAGTTCAGGTGGCTTCTAGCATGCTCCAAGAAAGAGCATTAGACTGGTACGAGCTTCTGATTTCTGAAATAAATGAAGCGGATCTTACTTGGGAGAAATTCCGAGAGCGCTTCGAGTTAAAGTTCGTACCAAAAGCTGAGAAGGTGACTTTGGCTCGCCGTTTTATCGACCTTGTTCAAGGTGAATCCTCCGTGGCAGATTATGTCGCGTCTTTTGAATCCCTCTCTAAATATGGGGTTGAATACATCAACACCCCATTGAAGAAGAACCAGAGGTTCGTCTATGGCTTAAACAAAAATCTCAAGAAGCCACTACTTCTAAAATTAGAAGTTCCCTTTGACCAACTCATTGATATCGTTCTTCGTCTCGAAGAGGCGGATAGGGAGAATGATGTTGAAGTGGTGGGTTCCAAACCAAACTTCAACAACAAGAAGAGGCCAAACAAATTCAAAGGTCCTTATCCCAATAAGAAAGGGAAGCAAGCAACCCCAATGGCAAAGACTTCTTCCTTTGGTCGTGGGGAATGCTATAATTGTGGTTCGAAGGACCATTACGCGAACAAGTGCCCAAACTCTCTCTCTTGTCGCTGCTGCAAAGTTCCCGGTCATGTTATATCTTCTTGCCCCAAGCTTCAGGGCAGGAAGGAGGGAAAGTTGAATGTTGCTCAAGCCCCTGGCAACACATCTCGTGGTCAAGGTATATCTCATTCTATCCTTGATGGTATTATTATATTTCGTGATCAACCTATTCGAGTTCTTTTTGATACGGGTGCATCCCACTCTTTTATATCAAAAGAACTTGTTGATACTTTTTCTTTGGATGTTTTGTGTTTAATGACTTCTTTGAGAATTGCGAATCCGGTTGGTGGGTCCGCAACAATCAGTTTATTGTGTAAAGATGTCGAGATTATTTTGTATGATTTTCCTTTTCTAGCCGATTTGCATGTTATGCGTTATTTAGGCTTTGGAATGATTTTGGGAATGGATTGGCTTAACCGTTATGAAGCTCATATCCTATGTCCTGAGCGGACTATTCATCTTCGACCTCCTCAATCTGTTAAGCAGATTTCTATTAATCTTAAAGATTCGGATTCCATCTTGGTTGCATCTTTATATTCTTTAAATCCTCGTGATGACGATAACGATGATGAGGAAGATATTATTTCTCTTATTCACGTTGTTCGTGAATTTTTCGACATATTCGAGCCCGTTTTAGGATTACCACCTAAGCAAGCAATTGAGTTCAGAATTAACCTCATTCCTGGAGTTCAACCTATCACTCGTCCTCCTTATCGTATGTCCAATAAAGAAAATGAGGAGATGCGTATACAATTATCCGATTTGGAAACGAAGCAATTTATTCGCTCAAGTTCCTCGCCTTGGGGAGCTTCGGCTATTTTTGTGAAGAAATCCGATGGTACACTTAGGCTTTGCGTCGACTACCGCAAGCTTAATGATCTTACTATTAAAAATAAATACCCTTTACCTCGGATTGATGATCTATTCGATCAACTTAGTGGTGCTAGAGTCTTTTCACAACTAGACTTAGCCACTGGATTCCATCAGCTTCGTATTGCAGAGGATAGTATTCCTTTGACATCCTTCCGTACCCGTTATGGATCTTATGAATGGCTTGTTATGCCGTTTGGTTTAACGAATGCTCCGACTTATTTCGTTGACCTTATGAATAGAGTTTTCAAAGACTTCCTCGATCGATTTGTTCTCATCTTTATTGATGATATTCTTGCGTATTCTAAAACCGAGGAAGAGCATGAAAAACATTTTCGGATTGTGTTGGAAACTCTTAGGAGTAATCAATTAAAAGCAAAGTTTTCTAAATGCCACTTTTGGCAATCTCGTGTGAAATTTCTCGGTCATATTATTTCCGAATCCGGAATTTCCGTGGATCCTTCAAAGATTGAAGCGATTCAAGATTGGAAGAGACCGGAGAGTGTGACAGAGATTCGTAGTTTTCTCGAATTGGCGGGTTATTACCGTCATTTCATTAAAGACTTTTCTAAGATTGCCGTGCCTCTTACTGGCTTGACTAAGAAGGGAGTTAAATACATTTGGTCGGACAAATGTGAAGCCTCTTTTCAGAAATTAAAAGAACTCCTTTCTGATGCTCCTATTCTTGTTATTCTCGAGGGGAATTAAGATTTTGTTGTTTATACCGATGCTAGTCGCGTTGGTTTGGGTGCCGTTCTTATGCAAAAAGAATGTGTCATTGCTTATGCTTCAAGGCAATTGAAGCCGGCCGAGACTAGATATGCCACACATGATTTAGAACTCGCGGCTATTGTTTTCGCCCTTCGTATTTGACGTCATTATCTTTTAGGAGAGAAATTTGTTTTTTATACCGATCATAAATCCTTGAAGTATTTATTCCCTCAAAAGGAACTTAACTTGCGTCAACAACGTTGGCTCGAATTTCTTGCACCATATGATCTTGATATTCTTTATACTCTCGGTAAGGTTAATCGTGTCGCCGATGCTCTTAGCCGTAAACAACAGGCTGTTGTTTCTATGATGATATCTGAATGGAACGATCTCGAGATTTTATCCACTTGCGAAATTCGAGACCGTGTTTCCGATTTATGTTCATCTCTTGTTTTATGTAACCTTGAGGCTCATCCTTCTCTTTTAGACCGCATTCTTGAAGCTCAAAGGCTAGATCCCGAATTGGCTCTTCTTGGCCAAAATATTAAGGATCAAATTGATGTTGAAGGTTTGAAAGACTTTGATATCGATTCTCGTGGTGGCATTCGGAAATTTGGTAGACATATCGTGCCAAATATTAGTGATCTTCATAAAGATATTTTAGAAGATTCCCATCGTTCTAAATTTACCATTCATTCCAGTAGTAGTAAAATGTACGCGGATATGAAGCGACTTTATTATTGGGAGGGAATGAAACTTGACATTGCTAACTTCGTTAAGTGTTGCATGACTTTCCAACTCATTAAGGCCGAACATCAAAAGCCCGGTGGGTTATTGCAACTTTTAGAAATTCCAATTTGGAAGTGGGATCAAATTTCCATGGATTTTATTGATGGCCTTCCCCGTTCTCGTTCGGGTCATGATAGCTTATGGGTAATTGTGGATAGACTTACTAAATCCGCCCATTTTATTCCCGTTCGGTCTAACCGAACCGTTCCTCTTTTGGCCAAGCTCTTTGTTAAAGAGACTGTTAAATTACATGGAGTTCCTACTTCTATTGTTAGCGACCGTGATCCATTGTTTACTAGTGGATTTTGGAAGAGTCTTCAAAAAGCTTTGGGAACGAAGCTTAATTTTAGCACCGCTTATCATCCCCAGTCCGATGGACAAACTGAGCGTGTGAATCAAACTCTTGAAGATCTTCTTCGTGCATGTGTTCTTGATTTTGGTGGAAGTTGGGAAGATCATATTTCACTTGTTGAATTTTCCTATAATAATAGCTTCCAATCTAGTATTGGTATGGCACATTTTGAGGCACTCTATGGAAGGCCATGCCGATCTCCTTCTTGCTGGCTTGAGGCCGGTGAGAAGCTAGTTTTAGGTCCAGACTTTATTCATGATTCCACAGAAAAGATTGAACTTATTCGACATAGGATGAAAGAAGCCCAGTGTAGACAAAAATCCTATGCTGATAATTGGAGAAGAAAGTTAGAGTTTTCTGTGGGAGATCTTGTGTTCATTCGTGTGTCACCTATGAAAGGTGTGGTACGTTTCAGTCGATCGGGAAAGTTAGCACCTCGATATATTGGGTCATTTCCTATCACTGAGCGTATTGGTTCCATGACTTATCGCCTTTTATTACCGGCTCAGTTTTCTGCTGTTCATGACGTGTTTCACGTTTCTCAATTACGGAAATGTCTTCGAGATCCAGATTCTATTCTTGAGCCCGGTGTTGTGGAAGAAATTGAAGTTTCGCCTAATCTAACTTATGAGCAACATCCTATTCGTGTTATTGCTTCGGAAGTCAAACAACTTCGAAATAAAGATGTTCCGCTTGTTAAAGTTCAATGGTCTTCAAATCCTAAGGATTGTTCTTGGGAATCTAGAGAGTTCATCGAGCGAACACATCCGGACTTACTTTCCCGTGCTCTTTAAGGTGAACTTCCTATTTCAAACTTCTTTTGTGTTGAATATGCTTTTATGGTTGTTACTCTTTATTTTCTTCTTGAGTATTACGAGGACGCAATTTCTTTAAGGAGGAGTGTCTGTAACAACCCGCATATTTGTCGATTTTATATTTGAATATTTTATTTAAACATTTTATCGATACTCGGATTTTTTTCCGAAAAGCTACTTTTTGCATACGGTCGAATTAGGACTCGGGACCACTCCCATTGAGTTTAAAATGCCGTTTGCGACCTTTTTGAGTATAAGCTTCGATATGTTTGAAGTAAGTTGATTTTTGCTACTTTTTACTTAGGGTTTTGGTTTGGGCTGAGCCCAATAACCCCACTTAACTCAGTTCCAACCCTCTCCTCTCCATTCACTTCCTTTTTCCTAATACTCTAGCTTAAGCAGCAATGGTGGGAGAGATTGGAAATTAAAACTCCAAAACCCTATTTTTCTCTTGCAAATCAATCTCTAGCTCCAAACTAGTAGAAGAACCCATAGGTAAGCTTCTCTTCTTCTTCTCCAACTCATTCTCTTAACCAATTTCATAAATTCCTAAACCTAACTTTGGGAATGTTCTTCTTTTAAAGCTTAGAATCAAGCTTCTTGAGTTGGATTTGAAGAGTGGTTGATTCTCCTTTTGCTTTCAAGCTTTTCCTCCATTTGTGTGATTTCAAAGGTGAGATTTTTATCTCACATCTATGACTATAATTATCTTTGGTTGTTGAGTATGAATTCCTAACACTTCTTCATGTACATTTGCTCTTGATTTGGATTGGTTTTGTGAATATTCCAATTTTTGGGTTTTTAAGTCAAAATTTGTGTGAAAATCCTTTTGTGGATGTTTGATCATGCTTTTGGTGATGCATCGAGGAGCATATAGGGCCGGGTTGCCGATAGGCATAAACCCTTAGAGCCAATGTTCGTCCGGTTGCATTTCGGAAGAGTTTGCTCTTCATTTGTATAGGCTGAAACACAGTCCAGGCATGATTCAGTCGACTGAATCTTCTGTTCAGTCGACTGAACCTGGAACCCGAAAGTTCCCAGGCATGATTCAGTCGACTGAATCCTCTGTTCAGTCGACTGAACCTGAAAACAGAAAGTTTCCTGAACCTGGAAAATTTCCAGGTACAGGGTCAGTCGACTGAAAACTCTGTTCAATCGACTGAACCTGCTGTTTCAGTCCATTTTGCCTTTTTGGATTGAATTTCCAACGTTAATCGATTTGTGTTGATTCCCTTTTGTTATTATCACTTATTATCGACTTTGATGACATTTTCTTCGTGATTTGTGGGAATATCCATTTTGATGGATTCGGTATCGATTTCTTTGGATTTTATTCACGTCTTCGAATGTGAATTTTTGTGATTGATTGTTCGTACAATCTTCTTTGTGATTTGTCACTTTAAAAATATAAAGGTTTTCTATACTAGTAGTAAATATCAAAACTCTTTTCTCAAATGATTTCAACACTATTTTATTGCAAAGCTCGTTTCTTAAAACCGTTTTCCAAATCTACTAGTAGATACAAACCTTTACCTCACTCGTATGAGAAATCTAATTAAACGGCTTAGTAAAGCAAGTGGTATGAAACGCTTGCGTTTACTTTGTCGGTTAATTCTTGGATTTGTTCGATTGAATCTCTTGTGATGATTTTCTAGTGGAATTCTACAATTTGTTCGTAAATATTTAAGTTAAGCTAGTGGTTATGGGACATGAAGCTAAATTTATATATTTACTAGCTTAGTGTAATTGACACTTTCTTGATGATCAACGACGATCATTTTTGTGGTTTAGACTAGCAATGTGCGATGTCTCTTTGTCTGCGAGGGAGACTAAACCCCGTTTTGTGGAGTTTCGACTCAAATTGGTGGGGTAGAAACCCATGGTCTTCGGGCCGTTTGTGGAGCTTCGGCTCAATTTGTGATGGTTAGCAACCATGGAATTAGCATTCCGTTTGTGATACACGTGTTGGTGAGCTTTATGCTCCCGTTTGTGATAGGCCTCCCCCCTTTTGTGATTTCTGGATTTCTTGAGATGAATTCTAGAATTTGTGTTTCACCAATTTTCGTGATTTCCATTGATAAGTTTTATCAATATTTGTGCATTGGTGAATTTGTGTGTCATTGACTTTTGTGATTTCTATTGATATGATTTATCAATATTTGTGCATTGGTGAATTTATGTGTCATTGACTTTTGTGATTGACATTGATATAATCGTCAATATTTGTGGATTGGTGAACGAAATATGGAGTATGACATTTCTTTGATTCTTGTGTAGATTTTGTGATATTGATTAATCTCTTGTTGATTTTCAATTACTTATATATATATATATCATAGCTTGGCATTGTGATTATTATGTGTTTAGTCATATCTCTTATTCTATATCGTTTCATCAGATATTTATAGCTAGACTGATCCGTTTATTATTTTCTTATTAAATAATACTCGGGTCAGACCGAGATGTTTTAGGTGCTTCTGTTTGACTTCTCCCCAGGGATTCATTACTCTGACTTTTGGCCAACTACTTAGATTAGTAGTTTATTTTGTTGTATACACTTGAGATATAGACTCATAGTTGTATTCTTTTGTATAGCACGTGTTGCTATCCTTTTGTATTATTGTGGATCTTTTTGACCACTACTCTGATATGCACTTTCATGTGTTAATTATATATTCATATCTTCTTCCGCCTTTGTGATATGAATTATCTGTGACTGATTTGTGTTATGCTTATTTCTATATTTGTTTTCGAAGATTACTGCAGCCACTATGTAGTAGCTTTGAGTTTGTGTCGGTATGTCGGATTTCGTGATGAAAAGTTATATTTTTATCTGGCATATCGGTGCTCGCCCAAAGAAATTATACGGATGGTCGCTCCTCAATAGCCTTATTCTCCGTGCTAGTTGACAGCATTACTCCGTAGTGTTCTTGGCTAGCGTGGGTATAGAGGTGGGGCGTCACAGCTTAGTATCGGAGCCAAACTTTGGAACAATATGGAATAATCTAGCAAGGATCATGTCCTAAGTCTTTCTTAGGAGTTGTGCTTTAGGATTTAATTCGAGTCTTCGTACCGTCTAATCCTATCTTCTTTAATGATTCCTTGTTTTATCTATCAAGATTGCTTGATATTCATTTGGTGAATAACCTTTTTCTTCTTCTTTATTTCTTTCTAAAGGAAGAGAAATGGTTAGACCTGGCCGTCCCAGCGCCGGTCAATCTAGTGCTACTCCCCACGATGGAGTTTTTATGACTACCCAACAACTTCTTGACCTTGTCACGAATGCTCAAGCAGTTGGTTCTCATCCGGAACCTACTCATCCTAAATCGGGATTTGCACGTTTGTGCAGTGATTACTCCAACCTGGGCGGGAAGCCATTTAAAGGTTCCGAAACTATTATTGAAGTTCAGGCTTGGTTAAGGATATGCGATCGAATCTTTTCTCGCATGAACCTCATTGATCTTCACCGAGTTCAGGTGGCTTCTAGCATGCTCCAAGAAAGAGCATTAGACTGGTACGAGCTTCTGATTTCTGAAATAAATGAAGCGGATCTTACATGGGAGAAATTCCGAGAGCGCTTCGAGTTAAAGTTCGTACCATAAGCTGAGAAGGTGACTTTGGCACGCCGTTTTATCGACCTTGTTCAAGGTGAATCCTCCGTGGCAGATTATGTCGCGTCTTTTGAATCCCTCTCTAAATATGGGGTTGAATACATCAACACCCCATTGAAGAAGAACCAGAGGTTCGTCTATGGCTTAAACCAAAATCTCAAGAAGTCACTACTTCTAAAATTAGAAGTTCCCTTTGACCAACTCATTGATATCGCTCTTCGTCTCGAAGAGGCGGATAGGGAGAATGATGTTGAAGTGGTGGGTTCCAAACCAAACTTCAACAACAAGAAGAGGCCAAACAAATTCAAAGGTCCTTATCCCAATAAGAAATGGAAGCAAGCAACCCCGATGGCAAAGACTTCTTCCTTTGGTCGTGGGGAATGCTATAATTGTGGTTCGAAGGACCATTACGCGAACAAGTGCCCAAACTCTCTCTCTTGTCGCTGCTGCAAAGTTCCCGGTCATGTTATATCTTCTTGCCCCAAGCTTCAGGGCAGGAAGGAGGGAAATTTGAATGTTGCTCAAGCCCCTGGCAACACATCTCGTTGTCAAGGTATATCTCATTCTATCCTTGATGGTATTATTATATTTCGTGATCAACCTGTTCGAGTTCTTTTTGATACGGGTGCATCCCACTGTTTTATATCAAAAGAACTTGTTGATACTTTTTCTTTGGATGTATTGTGTTTAATGACTTCTTTGAGAATTGCGAATCCGGTTGGTGGGTCCGCAACAATCAGTTTATTGTGTAAAGATGTCGAGATTATTTTGTATGATTTTCCTTTTCTAGCCGATTTGCATGTTATGCGTTATTTAGGCTTTGGAATGATTTTGGGAATGGATTGTCTTAACCGTTATGAAGCTCATATCCTATGTCCTGAGCGGACTATTCATCTTCGACCTCCTCAATCTGTTAAGCAGATTTCTATTAATCTTAAAGATTCGGATTCCAGCTTGGTTGCATCTTTATATTCTTTAAATCCTCGTGATGACGATAACGATGATGAGGAAGATATTATTTCTCTTATTCACGTTGTTCGTGAATTTTCCGACATATTCGAGCCCGTTTTAGGATTACCACCTAAGCGAGCAATTGAGTTCAGAATTAACCTCATTCCTGGAGTTCAACCTATCACTCGTCCTCCTTATCGTATGTCCAATAAAGAAAATGAGGAGATGCGTATACAATTATCCGATTTGGAAACGAAGCAATTTATTCGCTCAAGTTCCTCGCCTTGGGGAGCTTCGGCTATTTTTGTGAAGAAATCCGATGGTACACTTAGGCTTTGCGTCGACTACCGCAAGCTTAATGATCTTACTATTAAAAATAAATACCCTTTACCTCGGATTGATGATCTATTTGATCAACTTAGTGGTGCTAGAGTCTTTTCACAACTAGACTTAGCCACTGGATTCCATCAGCTTCGTATTGCAGAGGATAGTATTCCTTTGACATCCTTCCGTACCCGTTATGGATCTTATGAATGGCTTGTTATGCCGTTTGGTTTAACGAATGCTCCGACTTATTTCGTTGACCTTATGAATAGAGTTTTCAAAGACTTCCTCGATCGATTTGTTCTCATCTTTATTGATGATATTCTTGTGTATTCTAAAACCGAGGAAGAGCATGAAAAACATCTTCGGATTGTGTTGGAAACTCTTAGGAGTAATCAATTAAAAGCCAAGTTTTCTAAATGCCACTTTTGGAAATCTCGTGTGAAGTTTCTCGGTCATATTATTTCCGAATCCGGAATTTCCGTGGATCCTTCAAAGATTGAAGCGATTCAAGATTGGAAGAGACCAGAGAGTGTGACAGAGATTCGTAGTTTTCTCGGATTGGCGGGTTATTACCGTCGTTTCATTAAAGGCTTTTCTAAGATTGCCGTGCCTCTTACTGGTTTGACTAAGAAGGGAGTTAAATACATTTGGTCGGACAAATGTGAAGCCTCTTTTCAGAAATTAAAAGAACTCCTTTCTGATGCTCCTATTCTTGTTATTCTTGAGGGGAATCAAGATTTTGTTGTTTATACCGATGCTAGTCGCGTTGGTTTGGGTGCCGTTCTTATGCAAAAAGAACGTGTCATTGCTTATGCTTCAAGGCAATTGAAGCCAGCCGAGACTAGATATGCCACACATGATTTAGAACTCGCGGCTATTGTTTTCGCCCTTCGTATTTGGCGTCATTATCTTTTAGGAGAGAAATTTGTTCTTTATACCGATCATAAATCCTTGAAGTATTTATTCTCTCAAAAGGAACTTAACTTGCGTCAACAATGTTGGCTCGAATTTCTTGCACCATATGATCTTGATATTCTTTATACTCTCGGTAAGGGTAATCGTGTCGCCGATGCTCTTAGCCGTAAACAACAAGCTGTTGTTTCTATGATGATATCCGAATGGAACGATCTCGAGATTTTATCCACTTGCGAAATTCGAGACCGTGTTTCCGATTTATGTTCATCTCTTGTTTTATGTAACCTTGAGGCTCATCCTTCTCTTTTAGACCGCATTCTTGAAGCTCAAAGGCTAGATCCCGAATTGGCTCTTCTTGGCCAAAATATTAAGGATCAAATTGATGTTGAAGGTTTGAAAGACTATGATATCGATTCTCGTGGCGGCATTCGGAAATTTGGTAGACTTATCGTGCCAAATATTAGTGATCTTCGTAAAGATATTTTAGTAGATTTCCATCATTCTAAATTTACCATTCATCCGGCAGTAGTAAAATGTACGCGGATATGAAGCGACTTTATTATTGGGAGGGAATGAAACTTGACATCGCTAACTTCGTTATGTGTTGCATGACTTGCCAACTCATTAAGGCCGAACATCAAAAGCCCGGTGGATTATTGCAACCTTTAGAAATTCCAATTTGGAAGTGGGATCAAATTTCCATGGATTTTATTGATGGCCTTCCCCGTTCTCGTTCGGGTCATGATAGCTTATGGGTAATTGTGGATAGACTTACTAAATCCGCCCATTTTATTCCCGTTCGGTCTAACCGAACCGTTCCTCTTTTGGCCAAGCTCTTTGTTAAAGAGACTGTTAAATTACATGGAGTTCCTACTTCTATTGTTAGCGACCGTGATCCATTGTTTACTAGTGGATTTTGGAAGAGTCTTCAAAAAGCTTTGGGAACGAAGCTTAATTTTAGCACCGCTTATCATCCCCAGTCCGATGGACAAACTGAGCGTGTGAATCAAACTCTTGAAGATCTCCTTCGTGCATGTGTTCTTGATTTTGGTGGAAGTTGGGAAGATCATATTTCACTTGTTGAATTTTCCTATAATAATAGCTTCCAATCTAGTATTGGTATGACACCTTTTGATGCACTCTATGGAAGGCCATGCCGATCTCCTTCTTGCTGGCTTGAGGCCGGTGAGAAGCTGGTTTTAGGTTCAGACTTTATTCGTGATTCCACAGAAAAGATTGAACTTATTCGACATAGGATGAAAGAAGCCCAGTGTAGACAAAAATCCTATGCTGATAATTGGAGAAGAAAGTTAGAGTTTTCTGTGGGAGATCTTGTGTTCATTCGTGTGTCACCTATGAAAGGTGTGGTACATTTCAGTCGATCGGGAAAGTTAGCACCTCGATATATTGTGCCATTTCCTATCACTGAGCGTATTGGTTCCATGGCTTATCGCCTTTTATTACCGGCTCAGTTTTCTGCTATTCATGACGTGTTTCACATTTCTCAATTACGGAAATGTCTTCGAGATTCAGATTCTATTCTTGAGCCCGGTGTTGTGGAAGAAATTGAAGTTTCGCCTAATCTAACTTATGAGCAACATCCTATTCGTGTTATTGCTTCGGAAGTCAAACGACTTCGAAATAAAGATGTTCCGCTTGTTAAAGTTCAATGGTCTTCAAATCCTAAGGATTGTTCTTGGGAATCTAGAGAGTTCATCGAGCGAACACATCCGGACTTACTTTCCCGTGCTCTTTGAGGTGAACTTCCTATTTCAAACTTCTTTTGTGTTGAATATGATTTTATGGTTGTTACTCTTTATTTTCTTCTTGAGTATTGCGAGGACGCAATTTCTTTAAGGAGGGGAGTCTGTAACAACCCGCATATTTGTCGATTTTATATTTGAATAATTTATTTAAATATTTTATCGATACTCGGATTTTTGTCCGAAAAGCTAATTTTTGCATACGGTCGAATTAGGACTCGGGACCACTCCCATTGAGTTTAAAATGCCGTTTGCGACCTTTTTTAGTATAAGCTTCGATATGTTTGGAGTAAGTTGATTTTTGCTACTTTTTACTTAGGGTTTTGGTTTGGGCTGAGCCCAATAACCCCACTTAACTCAGTTCCAACCCTCTCCTCTCCATTCACTTCTTTTTTCCTAATACTCTAGCTTAAGCAGCAATGGTGGGGGAGATTGGAAATTAAAACTCCAAAACCCTAGTTTTCTCTTGCAAATCAAACTATAGCTCCAAACTAATAGAAGAACCCATAGGTAAGCTTCTCTTCTTCTTCTCCAACTCATTCTCTTAACCAATTTCATAAATTCCTAAACCTAACTTTGGGAATGTTCTTCTTTTAAAGCTTAGAATCAAGCTTCTTGAGTTGGATTTGAAGAGTGGTTGATTCTCCTTTTGCTTTCAAGCTTTTCCTCCATTTGTGTGATTTCAAAGGTGAGATTTTTATCTCACATCTATGACTATAATTATCTTTGGTTGTTGAGTATGAATTCCTAACACTTCTTCATGTGCATTTGCTCTTGATTTGGATTGGTTTTGTGAATATTCCAATTTTTGGGTTTTTAAGTCAAAATTTGTGTGAAAATCCTTTTGTGGATGTTTGATCATGCTTTTGGTGATGCATCGAGGAGCATATAGGGCCGGGTTGCCGATAGGAATAAACCCTTAGAGCCAATGTTCGTCCGGTTGCATTTCGGAAGAGTTTGCTCTTCATTTGTATAGGCTGAAAAACAGCGCAGGCATGATTCAGTCGACTGAATCTTCTGTTCAGTTGACTGAACCTGGAACCCGAAAGTTCCCAGGCATGATTCAGTCGACTGAATCCTCTGTTCAGTCGACTGAACCTGAAAACAGAAAGTTTCCTGAACCTGGAAAATTTCCAGGTACAGGGTCAGTCGACTGAAAACTCTGTTCAGTCGACTGAACCTGCTGTTTCAGTCCATTTTGCCTTTTTGGATTGAATTTCCAACGTTAATCGATTTGTGTTGATTCCCTTTTGTTATTATCACTTATTATCGACTTTGATGACATTTTCTTCGTGATTTGTGGGAATATCCATTTTGATGGATTCGGTATCGATTTCTTTGGATTTTATTCACGTCTTCGAATGTGAATTTTTGTGATTGATTGTTCTTACAATCTTCTTTGTGACTTGTTACTTTAAAAATATGTTTTCTATACTAGTAGTAAATATCAAAACTCTTTTCTCAAATGATTTCAACATTATTTTATTACAAAGCTCATTTCTTAAAACCGTTTTCCAATCTACTAGTAGATACAAACCTTTACCTCACTCGTATGAGAAATCTAATTAAACGGCTTAGTAAAACAAGTGGTATGAAACGCTTGCGTTTACTTCGTCGGTTAATTCTTGGACTTGTTCGATTGAATCTCTTGTGACAATTTTCTAGTGGAAATCTACAATTTGTTCGTAAATATTTAAGTTAAGCTAGTGGTTATGGGACATGAAGCTAAATTTATATATTTACTAGCTTAGTGTAATTGACACTTTCTTGATGATCAACGACGATCATTTTTGTGGTTTAGACTAGCAATGTGCGATGTCTCTTTGTCTGCGAGGGAGACTAAACCCCGTTTTGTGGAGTTTCGACTCAAATTGGTGGGGTAGCAACCCATGGTCTTCGGGCCGTTTGTGGAGCTTCGGCTCAATTTGTGATGGTTAGCAACCATGGAATTAGCATTCCGTTTGTGATACACGTGTTGGTGAGCTTTATGCTCCCGTTTGTGATAGGCCTCCCCCCTTTTGTGATTTCTGGATTTCTTGAGATGAATTCTAGAATTTGTGTTTCACCAATTTTCGTGATTTCCATTGATAAGTTTTATCAATATTTGTGCATTGGTGAATTTGTGTGTCATTGACTTTTGTGATTTCTATTGATATGATTTATCAATATTTGTGCATTGGTGAATTTGTGTGTCATTGACTTTTGTGATTGACATTGATATAATCGTCAATATTTGTGGATTGGTGAACGAAATAGGGAGTATGACATTTCTTTGATTCATGTGTAGATTTTGTGATATTGATTAATCTCTTGTTGATTTTCAATTACTTATATATATCACAGCTTGGCATTGTGATTATTATGTGTTTAGTCATATCTCTTATTCTATATCGTTTCATCAGATATTTATAGCTAGACTGATCCGTTTATTATTTTCTTATTAAATACTACTCGGGTCAGACCGAGATGTTTCAAGTGCTTCTGTTTGACTTCTCCCCAGGGATTCATTACTCTGACTTTTGGCCAACTACTTAGATTAGTAGTTTATTTTGTTGTATACACTTGAGATATAGACTCATAGTTGTATTCTTTTGTATAGCACGTGTTGCTATCCTTTTGTATTATTGTGGATCTTTTTGACCACTACTCTGATATACACTTTCATGTGTTAATTATATATTCATATCTTCTTCCGCCTTTGTGATATGAATTATCTGTGACTGATTTGTGTTATGCTTATTTCTATATTTGTTTCCGAAGATCACTATAGCCACTGTGTAGTGGCTTTGAGTTTGTGTCTGTATGTCGGATTTCGTGATGAAAATTTATATTTTTATCTGGCATATCGGTGTTCGCCCAAAGAAATTATACGGATGGTCGCTCCTCAACAGCCTTATTCTCCGTGCTAGTTGACAGCATTACTCCGTAGTGTTCTTGGCTAGCGTGGGTATAGAGGTGGGGCGTCACAGCATCACTCATTACACATGCACGAATATGCACATATGTCATGTGATTAGATAATCAATGTGTTAAAGTTAATAATCAAGCTTAGTTTAAATATAAAACTTGATTTGACATTAAATGCACAAAAATATATTAAATAACCTTAGGAAATTAATTAAATACCCTAACCATATCCTAAAAAAGTACCTAAAGCATGGTGTAGGTAGACCTAAGGGGAGGTAACGTGTGCTCTAAGGTGAGGAGGGAGGCATGAAAGCATGTTACATGAATACATTTTGTTATTTTATATTAATAAGTTATTTTTATCACCACTACATCTCTTTTGCCTATAAATACTCCTCATCTACGTACATTTTCAATTTTACATATTCATTTCTATCTTTATTTCTTATCTCTTCATATACATGAATACTTCCATGGCTTCCAAGAGAAATTCCCAAGCCAAAAACTAATTAATACACTTCTAAAAATCAAGTTAAACTCCGTATATTCGCCTACAAACACTTCTCTACCAAAACCAAAGTCATTTCCACCTCAAAACCCTAAGACCGAGCCCATATTGCTTAGGCCGAACCAAAACCCAGCCCATTAAGGGTCTAAAAGTCCAAGTTAAGTTGTCGTGACGATAATGCTTGAGTACGACAACTTGTTGTGGTGATCTAATTCGGTTAGAAGTGTTTTTCGTGAATATAGTTTCAACCTTTAAACCAAAAGTTTTAAACTATATTTATGTTCATAATTACGACCTATGAATGCTTATTGTATATGTATAGCGTTGGTTTGAAAGTTGATTTGGTTCATGTTGCAAAAAGTAGTCGCGCCGGGAAGTTAGTTTGCGTGTAGTTAGCAAATATGAAAAGTTTGTGGCTAAAGTAATTATATTGCAAGTAAATACTTATTACATGTTGTATCAGGAGAATTACCTTGTATAACCGTTCATCCCCTTGTTTTGTGATGGCTGGTTGTATTGATAATGTCATATACTCAAATTCCGAACTGTCTGTATAGCGATAGTCGCTATATCGACACTTTCGGAAAAGCACCTTTTATCGAAACCATTTGGTATCATCATCATACGTGGAATTATTTTACAAGTTAAGCAAGTTCTTGATTAATAGTGTTTTCAAAAATAATTAATTATTTTAATAATGGTTATTTAATTTAATTAAATAATTATTTAATTAATAAGGATTAAGGTTAACTAATTAACTTATTAATGATGTGTTTTAAATTTAACTAATTACTTATTTAGTGATGTTTTAAATTTAATTAATTATTTTATTTAATGATGTTTAAGGCTAATTAATCTTTTGATAATGATGGATTTAACATAATTAATAAATCAATTAATGACGTTTTCTTTTAATTAATCTTTTTAATTAGTAACTTTTAAATGAAACCAATTTGTTTTAACTTTAATTAATCCTTTAATGATATTTTAAATTGATTAATCGTTTTAAATAATGATATTTGACTACTTATTAATTAATTTAATTAATTATTAAATACTATTATTAATTAATTTTATTAATTAATCGAATTAACGATGATTTATAGGCGATTTACCTTATTTAATTAAAGGCATGGAAGTGAATTTATTAACTTGATTAATGAAGTTTTAAACTTGATTAATAAAGGTAATAAGAACACTTTTAGTTATTAAATCCTTTTTAATGATGTTTTGAAGTTAGAGAACTTTATCAGCAAAGTATTTTTAAAGCTAATACTTGTAATGTGAAGTCAAACACAAATTCAATTTTTTAAAAGAAAATGTTTGATTCATTTATGGAAATGAATTAATTTTCGCAAAGAGATTCACTTGTATGGAAACGATTTATCTGTATAATTAGCGCTAAATATCAAAGAAGTGGACTTGTCGCTATTTCGAAACTTAAGAATAACTGTGAGATAAGACTTTGAGATAACACTACCTTGACTTGTCTAGTACTATTGTTAACCAAGTAATAATACAAGTTTGAATTTAATGGGTGGTGGTAAGTATACAAGACTTAATTTTCATATACGATCATTTTATATCCTCAATAGTTGGTTTCTGAGCTATCGGTTATTTCAGCTTCTTTGTTATCGTCATTCTAAGATGATGTGTTGCTTCGTAGAGCTTTGTTATCCTTTGTCGAAATAACTAAATCAAAGTGCATATTTTTAGAGGTCAGGTTATGTGGGGTTGCTGCCATTAGGGTATTTTCACAGCTGATCAAGTTTGGATTCGGTTTTGCGCATTTAGATGTGAAATGCTTGGATTCTCGGTAAAGATTGGCGAGGTCCAACTTGGAGATCCCGAGATTTTCAAGTATATTTCTAGAAGTATACTTCTTTTAAGGGGGATGCACCCTCTTAGTCATTTTTTGGAGATTTTTCTTATCTTATTTGATTCGAACATTTAAATTTATTTCCCTATTTGCATAGGGAAGGGTCAACCACTCTTCATGGCGTTTAATTATTTATCTATTCTTTACGTTTGGATGTTGATTTATGTGAGAGTAAACCCGTTTCGTGTTCAGTGGCGTGATCTCATATGTTTGTGTTTAATTTCACACCTAGTGTTTTGAAGTTTTACTCATACCAAACATATCGTCTGACCCGAGTTGTTTCTTTTCCCCCTAAAATATCGGGTACTCATTTTATTTGAGTAGTCCGAAAATAGCAAGTCTTTATTAGGCTTTTTTGAAGACGACGTCCAAGCAGGAAGCTTTCATCTTCTTAGTTATCTATTCCGTTGTATTATCATATTTATTGAAGTGTATTTTGTTTAAGCATATATAAAGGCAGAGTGTTATAATAACCTAAGCTGATTTGTAGTATTTTTGTGTAACTCTGATAACTCTTTGTTAAGGAGTAATCTGATGTACTATTAACTGTTATTTTATTTTGCAGTTTCGTTGTGAGGTTTTCTATTCTATTCTTTATTTTACCCCACGATGATTCAGCTTTCCGATGCTTGGGCAATGACACACGAACACCGATGGTGTGTTAAGTGTCGTTCCTAATGGCCAGAAGGGTGGGTTTTCACGGTTAGTATTAGAGCTTCGGTTGAGAGAACACCTTAGCATAATTGGGGTACAACTTATTAGAGATAGGGTGAGTAGGGACATAGAATGAGTTAACCTTGAGAGAGCGTTTTCTTTTTCTCACCTAAACGTCTAGTTTTATATCCTTTGTTGCAGTTTCCCTTTTATCATTTTTGACCCTAGCTTTGTATCTAATGATACTTGTCACTTGTCCAGGTTATTGAAAATGAGTATAAGTGAAAGAAGGGGAAGGAGATCTGGAATCAGCATGGCTATTAGTGGAAGAACTAGAAATGAGCCAGTTGTAGAGTCGGTTGTAGAAGCAAAGATGCAAGTTCAGCCGCCTTAGAACTTTGCGAACTTGTGTAAGAATTACACTACTTTAGATGGTAAGCCTTTCTATAGAACTGAAGATATTTTGGGAGTTCATACATGGCTTCGCTCTTGTAAAAGGATATTAGGGGATCTTCAGTTAGGAGATGCTAGAAAGAGATTGTTGGCATCATGTCAGCTTCAGAAAGCAACAATGGATTGGTGGGATTCGGTCACAATGAATACACCAGAAGAAGATTTCTCTTTGGCGCAGTTTAAGGAGGTTTTTGAAGTTCAGTTTATCCCAGAGGTAGGAAGGACTCAGTTGCTTAATTTTTTTAAGGATTTGAAACAATGTGAGATGAAGGTGGCGTAGTATGCGCATAGGTTCAATGCATTGACCCGCTTTGGACCAGGATTGATTGATGCACCACTAAAAAAGAATGAAATGTTCATGAAAGGAAAGCGACTAGAGTTTCATTGAGAAATGACCAATCATCTCAACGATACCTTTACCAGTCTGATTAGTATGGCTTTGAGGTTTGAAGCTCCTGACATTGAGCAAGGAGTTCAGAAAGGAGCAGTGATGGATGTTAACGCGCAACCTTTATCAGTTATCCTAGTTGCAAGCAAGCTGTTTTTCAAGTGCAAAGGGAAGAAGAAGTGGTCAGGAAAGAGCCCTGAGGGTGGAGCTCCAGCACAGGAGAAGCATTTTGATTTCTCCCAGATTATGTGTTTTAAGTGCAACAAAATGATATACTTTGAAAATCATTGCCCAAAACCTAATAGTGAACCAATCTGCTACTACCGTCACAAGCCTGGACATATAAAGAACAAGCATCCTTTTCCAGAGAAGAGATTACAAGGACGAGCTTTTTTGCTATCGAGGAGATGCCATCTACTTCTATAGTTCCAAAAGGAAAGCAGGTGTCATAAGATACATTATCCATTTCTGATATTCCTATAAGTGTGTTGTTCGATTCCAATGCATCTCATAGTTTTATTTCAGTTGATCTTATTGATAAGCTTAACCTTAAACCTATCCTTCTAAATAATTCTCTTTATGTGTCAAACCCAATTCGGGGTTCAGCCGATCTTGACACAATGTGTGCCTATCTTTTATCAAAATTACTCTTTTCCACTTGATTTGTTTGTTCCAAGGTTTATGGGTTTTGGGGTATTGTTGGGGATGGATTGGTTATCTAAGTTTAGAGTAATCATAGATTGCGACTGAAGGATTTTTAGAGTTAGTGATGTTAAGGGTGTTGTGGTAGATACTTAATATGGGAAACCTAATAAGTTGATGAGCAGTTTTCTTTTTTTGGTCGAAGTACCAAAAGAGGAGATAAGGAATATACCACTTGTCCAGGCTTTAAGGATAATTTTGAAGAAGCACAAGGTTTACCTCCTCACCGGGAAGTAGAGTTCCGCATTGATTTGATTCTTGGAACCAGACCAATTGTTCAACCTCCTTGAAAGTTGGCTCCAAAGGAAAGAAGAGAGTTAGAGAAGCAGACATTTGATCTATTACAAAAGGGTTTGATCATACGTAGCACATCAAGTTAGGGATCGCTATTAGTTTTCGTTACCAAGGCGGTGGTTCTCTTAGATTATGTATAGATTATCGAGAATTAAATAAGAGGACTGTTAAGATTAAGCATTCTTTACTTCGGATTGATGACTTGTTTGACCAGCTCCATAGAGCTCGGATATTTTCTCCATTGGATCTTACCACTGGTTTTCACCAACTAAAGGGTAGTAGAGGAGAGTATACCTTTAACAGCTTTTTGAACCCCTGATAGTTTTTACGAGTGGTTAGTCATGCCATTCGGATTGACTAACATACCTTATTTTGTGGATTTGATGAATATAGTGTTTTGGTATTTTCTTAACAAGTTTGTCCTAGTCTTCATTGATGATATCCTTGTTTATTCTAAAAAAGAGAAAGAGCATAAGTACCATCTTCAAGTTGTTCTAAGTACTTTGAAATGTCATGTTTTAAAAGGAAACTTTTCTAAATTGCATTTATGGAAATATGAAGTTAGATTTCTAGAACACATAGTTTCAAGAAAAGGCATATTAGTGTCCCAGCTAAAGTAGTTGCAGTTCAAGATTGGAAGAAACCCGAAAGTGCGACCAAGGTCAGAAGTTTCTTAAGATTAGCAGGTTTCTATAGAAGATTTTTTAAAGATTTCTTGAAGATTGCTTCTCATCTAACAAAGCTAACGAAGAAGGATGCTAAGTTTGTTTGGACACCGAAGTGCGATCAAGCATTCAATGAGTTAAAACAGAAGTTAATGAGTGCTTCTTTTTAACTATTCCAGATGAAAGTGAAGGATTAACAGTGTACACGATGCTTGTAGGACCGGATTGGGAGTAGTTTTGATGCAGAATGATAAAGTAATGGCGTATGCAATTTTACATATTTACGAAATTGCCCCTCTAGTTTCTTCTTCCTCTTCCCTTAAACAAACATGTACAGGAAATAGAACCCAAAACAAACGTTCATGGTCATGAGGTGATATGGAGATTTAGTCGACGAAATTCAAAGTTGATCGCGCCAATGAACTTCTCTCATCGAACGTGACTCGACCAAACCAAACAACATGCCTAGAGGCCGCTCCCCTTAGTCGTGACATGTGGCCTCCACGCGACCATGCATAGTGCACGCGTGACCTCCTTCGACGCGAAACTCGACCCAACTTTGGCTACGACATCTCTCCAACCTTACAAACTCAATTCCACACTCGAAACGAGCTAAAATTTCCTAAATCCAACACAACATTCAACCCTAGCCGCTGCCAATGAATGGCCACTGCCCTAAAACATGATCGAGCAACTCCTAAGCATACCTAGATGAAGAATGTTGCCATACGACTTCAAGGAATCAAGAATTTGGATTTTTAGATGAGAATATGATTTTTAATTTAAATTTGAAGTTTTTTGTAATGGCCCAATTTTTTAAGCATCTGAATTTAGAATATTTAACCGAAGTTAAATATTGAAAAATGAATATTATAAGTTAAATCAGTTAATTAATTTAATTTGGAATCTAATGTGGACAAAAATGATTTCTAATGTCGTTTTAAATGCTATTTGAATTTGAATGGAGTTAGTGAAGTTTGAAAATCAAATTAAATGCTACTTTGCAGAAATGGGAAATTTAAATATATAATCAACGTGTAAAAATAGTCATTTTTGACATTGTCTCATATTTCGACGTAACCAGTTTCATTAGACCTATAATAGTGAGTTATTATAGGATTTCAAATTTCGTGTCGATTCGACTTACCGTTTGACCGTGCGAGCTTGAAACACACAGAAATTAATTAAAGGATTTTAATTAAAATAATTCGATTTTGAAAACCTATCTTCTATATATGGTGGAATTGGCCTCCGATACATATTCCATTGTGTTCGGAATAGGGTAAAACATTATGAACGCCATGCGACACGCTTCGTTTGGAGTTTGGAATTTTAAACATTGTCTATACAAGGACCTTCATTTGCAAAACCCTAGCCAACTAAGAACGTAGTCGCCATATTTTCATGAATGGCCGGAAAACTTCGAATCTTCCTCCTCAAATCTCTTCCAATCCGTAAACAATTAGCAAAAAATTCCAACTAGAGATTTGAAGAGCTAGCCGAGATCTACAAATCCAACGGTTACAATCATCATTGATGAACCGTATCGGCCAGAATATGGAGGGGATGGTGATGCATTCAAACATGTTTTTCATCGAGAGGAGGGACTTGAGCTCGATTGCACTTGGCTTGGTGGTGCGCGTGGGGATGCTCTTCGATGTGGCGATGGCCGATCGTCTTCTGTTGGCACGAGGTGGGCGCGGCGGTCGAAGGAAGTTGCGTGCGTGATGGGTTTGTTTTGCTCGGCCTGGAAAACATGAGATGGAAGGAAGGTTAAAAGTTAATTAATTTTTTATTTAGTTAAATATATAATCTAATTATTGTTATGGTAATTAATTCATAATTTATTCGTATGAAGTCCGTTTCGCACGAAACAAATTGTGTTGGATTCGTGTCGATGAGAACTATATTCTAGAGCTGGTTTGGATGAATTTGAAGCAAGTGAAAATTTTGGTTAAAATTAAATGATTGTTTAATTTTAATCAAAATAAGTCGCTATTACGACGACTGCAACCAAAGTGGGTAAAACTCACTCCATCTGTCTCGCTTATGTTTTTTTATAAGTGGGAACATTTTTATTATGTTGGTTTAATGACTGTTTAGATGTATATTATATATATATATTGATTGGGGATGAGACCCTATACGTTCCCGTGTATGAGTGGACGATCCTTTGTACGTGCGTCTGCCTCGAAGCAGAAATTGTATATATTCTCATATGCATATTTGTTACAGGTTAAAGGTTGGAGTGATCCAACAGGATTTCTCATTATTGTTGATTTTATTTGCATATATTGATATATATGTTCTACCATGTGATTTTTGTGTTAGATGCCATGATTGCTATTATCCATGTGTATCACCTTATTTATTGTAGCATTGGGCTATATCTTGGAATTTCAAAATAATAAAATGATGTTTTTGTTTAAAAATGGATTTCAAAGTGATTTTTGAATTATATAAGTTTTAATAATTTAAAAGGATTTAAAAGAGAAACGATTTTATTTAAATAAATAAAGGTATGATTTTTGATGTTATTAAATTATAGTTTTATGAAATACTTTGAATATAAATTTTGAATGGTTTTATAAAAGTATATTTTATAAATAGCATAATAGCTTTTAAACGATTATATATATATATAAATGGATTTGAAATTGAAATATGATGAATAGTTTTATAATTGGATTTGAAACCAATATTTTATATTAGATTTGAAGCCAATATTTTATGGATGGATTTATATAAATAAATTAGACTTTTGTGAAAATATTTTATAAAGGGATTTTCATAACAAATGAGATTTGGAAAGGAATGGATTTATAAAATAGAAATTTATAAATATATATGTGTTGTAAAAAATAGAAGTTTTATAAAAATAAAAGCAAGATTTATAGCATTGTTTTATAAAGGCGAAATCAATTAAATTTGATAAGTTAAATATAAAAGTTTGTAAAGGAATTATATTCACGTTTTCAAATTGAATAATCTATTAATGAAATGTTTTGAAAGTGATATTTATAAATGGAGTTTCAATGGTTTTGAAAAGTGAATTAAATTGTGTTGAATATCGAAAACATAAATTTCAACATTTTTTGTTGAAATAGATGTTTTCGTGAAAAGTAAGGAAGGCATGGACTATAACATTTTTGTTATAGTAAATGATTTTTGAAAGGAAATATTAAATATAGTTAGTTGAATCCCTATACTAGTATTTTAGGTTGTCGTAACGATGTTTTACGCAACATTCATTTTGACCCAAATAACATATGTTTTGAAGAATGTTTTCCTTAAAGATTTGCATATATACTTAATCATCGATTTAAGTATATGAAATGTTTTGATATTGAAATGATTTGTAAATTTACTTATTTTTTTAAATAAGTATATGAAAATGTTTTCCATATATCCAATAATTGAAATGGTTTTGATATTATACTTTTAAAGATATTTTGAAGTGAATAATTGAAAAGCGATTTGATTTATAAACGATTAATAAAATCAGGCCCATTGTCTACTTATGTGCTAGATTTTGTTTGTTGCTTTGACAGTTAAATAACCAACT
The DNA here is from genome assembly GCA_030765085.1 of Allium cepa. Taxonomy (NCBI): domain Eukaryota; kingdom Viridiplantae; phylum Streptophyta; class Magnoliopsida; order Asparagales; family Amaryllidaceae; genus Allium; species Allium cepa. The sequence goes on along the minus strand of CM060939.1, from coordinate 77,999,968 downwards.
ATCAAATTTGTCCATTTTATTGTCTTGATATAGAAACTAATTAGTCATACACTTGGTACGTAATTGACTATGTAGGCTTGATTATCGTTTGTAGTGAGAATGTTGATTCATGTAGTGCATAGTGATTATTCCAATCCATCGAGCTTCCTTCTTGGCCGAAGGATAGAAAGTTGAAAGTTAGAGACATGATAAGTCTATGAGACTTGGTTTCCGTGTGAGGTTGAGAAACGCTTTTGCGTTGTTAGTGCGAAGAGACTGTGATCAGATTTATCTGAAAACCACTTCGGGCCAACATATATGCTACGATTGTGCAGGTTGTTCAATGATATTGATGTTTATGATTTTCATAGTGAAGGACTGCTTGTCGATCATTTAGGGTTAAAATCCCAATATACATATAGTAGCAGTAGTCCCTTGGTTATGAAATATCCATTGCAAGGGCTGTCGCTACTAATCCTATAGTATGTGGTAGGAGAGTACCTTCGGTTTGTCATGTTCCTGGACAACGTGTATAGATAAGTGTCTGACATTGCGTTTCTAAAATTACGTACATTGGTTTTTACAAACATACATCCATGTGGTGGCGGAGAAGGAAACTTCTTTTATCTTAACACCCTCCTTAAGACATACGAGCTCAATGGTTGTATTTTTCTGGAAGACAATTTGTAGTCAACGGGAATGATAATGTGGCATTCAAAGATGATGTTGATGGTATATGATATGTGAAAGGTAATCGATATCTCTTTTGGCCTCACTCCCAAAAAACGACTGAAACATGGATAAAAGCAGCAAGGCTAAGTGGGTCGCTCCTATTAGGAGATGTCATCATTCTTCTAGATGTATCTTTACACACCATGACGTCATGTATCTAATTATTGTTGATGTATGCTTGTGGCCACAGATTAGGTCGGTAACGACCGGATTGATGACATATTCGGTACTATCTAAGAAAGGGTAGGCACGCCTTGTGTTGGTTTAGGCGTCGAGTATCTCGACCCTAGGTACATCCCTCTAGTGGTGTACCGAGTTTGGTTCGGAAAGGTAGTCACTTCACCTAGTCATTTATATGGAAATCCAAAATCCATTACATATATGCCATTTTGTTTGTAGAGCCTAATATTGCTGGAATTTAATAGTGTAACAATTTTAGCCATGTTGATTATTATTTGTATAATAGACATTATTATAATATAACATAATTTGATATGAAATAGTTTGGTTATCGTAAGGGAAAAACACATCTATGTTTATGTGTGGACGTGGTCTTACGAGATACCATTTGTTTTGATAAAGGAAAGATTTTGATAACTTTATAAATTCAGTTGAGTTGTGTTTTTCTCACGCTGGTTTACTAGACTGATCCGGGCATTCTTCCATTTCATAGCTCGGGTCAGACCAAGTATATGTACATGTTCAGATTCGGTGCTTTTGGAGCTTCAGCGGGCGAGCTGGAGATCTTCATGTCGTATACACGTATCTATTTATTTTTCCCCTGCTTTGCATTGTTGTTGTTGTAAATTATCAGCATTTGTGAGGACATGTTATTATAACTGTCCAAGCTGATGATTACTTATTGTGTACTCTGATATTGATTTATGTATATTAAATTTTTCTTTGTAAAGATTATTGATCTATATTATATGTTATTCCACTGCGATGTGAGATTCTGTATTGTTTTGGTTCTGCTTTTCTCTCTCTTCTTCTTCTCTTCTCTTCTTCTTTCTTCTCTCTTTATTCTCACCGTCACTTTTATTTCTTACGATCATCTGCAATTCTATGCGCTCTAGGTCAACATGTGTGGTTTATTATCGGTTCAGGTGGTATGGATTTGCGGGTCATCACATAAAAGCCTCAAAACCATGTTACAGTTGATACATATAGAGAGAAAGGAGGTGAGGGGTGAGAATGTGGGTGGTATGGCCTGAAAGGATGGGATCTGAACCAAGGGTATGGCATCATTGATGGTTATGTGCATATATATATATATATTAAATTTTAAAATATTCAACAAACATACCTGGAAATTTCGAACTCCAAACGAGGCATGTTGCTTGGCATTTTATATATTATACCCCTATTCTAAACACAATGGAACTTGTCTCGAGGTCTTATTCGATCATGTGTAGAAGATAGCATTTTGAACCCAATTATTATAATAAATTTTTGATATCAATTCCAATACGTTTCGATCTCGCATGACCAAACGATACGTCTGATTGTTATGAAATTTGACAGTGTACTATAATTCACTATTACGGTTTCAGTGAAACGTGCTTCGTTGAAATTCGAGACCGTGCCCCGAAACGACAATTTCACAGATTTAAATATCTAATTATCGATATTTAATTTGATCTATTTATATTTGTAAATAAATTTACAAATTATATTTACCAATATTATTTACTAATTAAAAGGAGTTGATTATTAAATCCATTTAATTAACATTTAATTCACAATTCAAATATCTTTGGCATGCCCTATATTTGAATTATAAGTTATTAAATTCTAAAGTTCAATTACTTAAATATTCAAAATAAATTAAACATTTAAAATCAAATGACCAGAATTTTGGGTTGTTACGATTAATAAAGGTAATAAGAATATTTTAAGTTATTAATCCTTTTAAACGATATTTTAGATTTATGGAACTTTATCAACAAAGTGTTTTTAAAGCTAATACTTGTAATATGAAGCCAAGCATGAGTTTGGTTTTTTAAAAGAAAATGTCTGATTCATTTATGGAAATGAATTAATTTTCGCAAAGCGATTCACTTATATGGAAATAATTTATTTGTACAATTAGCACTAAACATCAAAGAAGTAGACTTGTCTCTATTTCGAAACTTAAGAATAACCGTGAGATAAGACTTTGAGGTAATACTACCTTGACTTGTCCAGTACTATTGTTAATGGAGTAGTAGTACAAGTTTGAATTTGATGGGTGGTGGTAAATATACAGGACTTAATTTCCATATAAGATCATTTTGTATCCTCGTTATTTGGTTTCTCAACTATCGGTTATTTCAACATCTATGTTATTGTCATTCTAAGATGATGTGTTGCTCCGTAGAGCTTTGTCATCCTTTATCGGAAATGATTAAATCAAAGTGCATGTTTTTACAGGCCAAGTTATGTCGGGTTACTCCCATTAGGGTACTTTCATATCTCATCTAGATTGGATTCGGTTTTGCACATTTAGATGTGAAATGCTCGGATTCTCGGTAAGGATTGGCAGGGTCTGGCTTGGATTTCTCGTTTTTTCAAATATATTTCTAGAGGTATACTTCTTTTAAAGGGGATGCACCCTCCTTGTCATTTCTTAGAGATTTTCTTTTCTTATTTGATTCCAGCCTTCAAATTTATTTCCCTATTTGCATAGGGAAGAGTCAACCACTCTCCGTAGAGTTTAATTATTCATCCATTCTTTACATTTGGATGTTGATTTATGTGGCAGTAAACCCATCTGTGTTCAGCGGCGTGGTATCAGATGTTTGTGTTTAATTTCACACCTATTATTTAAAGTTTTACTCATATCAGACATATCATCTGACTCCCCTAAACTCTCGGGTACTCATTTTATTTGGGTAGTCCGGAAGTAGCAGGTCTTTGTTGGGCTCTTTTGAAGACGACGTCTGAGCAATAGGCTTTCATCTTCTTAGTTATCTATTCCATTGTATTATCTTGTTTGTGTAAGTGTATTTTGTTTTAGCATGTGTAAATGCAGGGTGTTATAACTGCCTAACAAGATTTGTATTACTTTTGTGTAACCCTGATAACTCTTTGTTAAGGAGTAATCTGATGTATTATTGACTATTATGGTTTATTTTGTTGTTTTGTTGTGAGGTTTTCTATTCATTTATTTATTTTATCCGACGTCGATTCAGCTTTTCGATGCTTGGGCAATGGCACATGAACATCGAGTTTCTATTAAGTGTCTTTCTAGGGTTCAAAAAGGTGGGTCGTCATAGATGCGAGCCAGGAGGAGATTTGTTGTCGTGTCTTGCATTATATGTGGGTAATGGGTATCGGAATAAGAAAGAATAATCCCACATCACGAAAAATAATAGAGATGGATTGATATGTATATTAGCTCGGTCGCATCTAATAATAAGGGATTCCTTTTGTTACAAGATGTTGATCAAACCATATGGTGCCCTCACGCAGAGATGTGTGGACGAAATAGATTTTTCTCTTTTTAAACATCATACCATATCTCTTAACTTACACCATCTCTTCTTCTTCTCATGGTATTTCCTTTTTCTTATCTCCTTTAATGGTACAACCAAGAACACATAATGATTTTGATATTAAAGTTATCTTTGACGTAGTTGCTATAAGGACTCTTTTGGCACGATAGAGGGATCCACAACACACATTCACAGTTCGACTTAAATTGGTATTCATTAGGTGGAAGATATTCCTAATGATCATCAGAATAAAGTCAAAGGAACTTGATACAACATAATTTAATTATTGTGTATATTCCAATAATTTATATTATTTAATTATATAAATTGGATTTTTGGGAAGAACACGTGGAGAAAATGGTGTCTGATTGATATGTCATAAGGAAAATCAGAAAGAAGCTCGTACTTCCGCCTTAGGGCTTGAAATGGTAGTGTTGAGTTAAGCAATGGTTTGGTTATATTTTGTGAAATGTCGAAACAAATGTTAATTTACTATTACTATATTTTTGTGTATGTTTAAATAGTATCGAAAAACATTTTCAAGTTAAAAATTATTATTTTTAATTGATAAAGGAAAGTTATAAATTTTTAAGTAGTAACAATGTAAGAAAAGTGTATTTATTAAATAAGCGTATTCCTAGAATGCTAAATCTAAAATTATGTTTATTCGTTCTAGTGATTATAAAATTATTTATTTTAATGAGAAATATTATTATAAATCTGTTTCACAAATTATATGATTTAATTTTTGTTTATAAAAGACAAATGATTGATTTTATGGAAGGAAACAATAAATTAAGTTATTTTGATAATAATTAAATTTTTGTTAAGAAGTTAATTTAATTATTATGGTAATAATATTTTGAGTAAAATGTTATTTTGGAAAATTAAGTTTGAGATGAAAGTAAAATTTAGCATAACGACGTTGAATTTTAAACAAACAACACTATTTTACATTTTATTATCTTTCCCCAATCAATAAAAGATTTCTGATCATAAAGTGTTTCCATAAAAATTTTAGTTATTCATTTTCTAAAATATTGTAACAATCCTAGCTCAGAGATTACCTTTCAATATTGAATTATAATGATAACTATAATTTAATATTGTAAATTAAATTAAATTAGAGAAATTAAATTGTTTATTTGAAATAAATAGTGGATTTTGGAATTAAAATGAGAAAATGAAATTCCAAGCTTTGTTCATTTTTGTTTGGAGTGATAATAAATGGAATATGGGCTTTAAATAATGAAAATGATTTCATTTATGTGAAAATGTAATAATTATATTAATTATTGCCCATTTTCTTCTTTTAATAATTTTTAAAATAAGTATGTAAATTTTAAAAGTGGTTTATTGAAATAAAAGATGGAAATTAGGTTAAAACAAGTTTTGGCTATAAATAATGTTTTGAAATGGGTTGAAATATTTTTCTAAGTGAGAAAATAAATTTTATGAAATTTTAGAAGTTAAAAACAATGTTTTATTCATTTATTTGAGTAAATGACGTATTTTGTTAATTAAGGATTTAATAATAAAAATGTTTTAAAAATATAAATTAATCTTGTTAAATGATAGAAAATGTTTTACTTTATATGTATACAAGTTTTCACATTTTTCTTGTGTGAAACTTGAGAGAACTGCATTTTTATTTATGTGTATATGTGATGTGTACACATTAATTTGTTAAGTGTTGATTTAAAATCTTAAGCCATTTATTTCTTTTAATTTTTGAACCCAATTAGGCCCATTAACCTTTAACCAGTTGAGAAATGAGAAATAGTGTTGGCTGTACGTTCATTTCATATTACCTTCCTCTTCTTCTTTCAGCTGAAAAGAAAAATCAGTAAACTATTATCTCAATTTGAAAAGTTCAAACAATTTCTTCATTTTAATTCAATAAACAAAGTCTTTTTACAATCTAGTGATAAATTTAAGGTAATGCACTCCAAACTACTTAAATTTCAACAAAAATTCTTGTTACGGTATGAAGTTTTCTAATTTTTACTTTATATTGTTTGCATGTCCTATAATTGCTTCCTACAAGTGTTTAGAAGCTCCAATCTTGCCAAAAGGCTTCAAATTTGCTGCAAAATCCAAGCTTTTATCATCTATCAGCAAGGCGAGTTGTATAAACTGACAAATTAGCCAAAACAAAAGTGCCGGTGCTTGAATCTGTAAAAATCTGTTTCTGTTGCAATTTCCTGTGGTGAATATTTTGCTTGTTTATATTCTGTTTCTGTTGCATCTTTGAATCCTTATGTCTTGTGATTCTAGCAAAAAAATGTTGCTGAATTTCTTGCATTTGGTAGATTGCATGTTGAAGTTCATCTTTTTAAATTTTTGTTGAAAATTATGGCCATTTGCTATGTCAAAATCTTGTTGGAAAATCAATACGAGGCAGGATGATACCCTGGAAAAATGTCCATAGCCTGGGTTGACATGGAGGTCGACCTAGCACCATCCAGGTCGACCTAGTAGTCAACCATGTGATCGACCTGGCTACTGGTCTGGGTTGACCCTCTTGTTGGCCCAGGTGCATGCGTTGTGGCCTTTGTTCGTATACTTTTCGTAGTATATTTCATGACTTTTACCTTTGAATTGCAACCGTTTTGTCACTCGTTTGGATGCAAATTTTGAGATGATTTTGATGATGATTATACGCCATGATGTCCATCAATAGACTAGCCAAATTTTGGAGATTTTGAAATTCACATTTTGAATTATTTGAATTTAATTTGAATTTAAATTCGAATATCGGTTTGAGTGATTTTCCTTGTTTTTATTCATTTCCAAGCACGATTGTCTGCGAATCTTTTTGAAATGATTTTTAAAATTAATGGGCATTTCAAAATAATCATATATAATATTTTCAAGTGTTAAATCTATTTATTCTCTATAATAAGGGAATTTTCGAATATGGGTTTCAAATTGATTTTGAAAATTGATTTTCATAGCTTGTTTTCCAAAGCAAATTATTTTATATATAAATTACACGTTTTTGCACCATTCGAGCGAATGAGAAGGAGAATTAAATGGTTTGATAAAACACATGGTATGTGATACGTGCGTTTCTCTTATTGGTTAATTCTCGACTTCTCCGTTTGATCGTTTTGACCTTCGGGTCAAGTTTACAGATGAGATAAGGTAAACTTTTTACTGATTGAGTGTGAAATTTACTAGCCGTTAGTAAACCATTTAGTGTGAACGTGTGGTATGGACACACGTTAACACTGTTCGGTTCCTATCTGAGAGTTTGTGACATATTTATCTAAGAGATGTATTTTCCAGTACCGGACCTTCGGTTCATTTGTCCTTTGGGATGTTTGTCTAAGAGACGTTTGTCATTGCGACGTATTTGTCCTTGGGGATGTTTGTTTAAGAGACGCTTTTATTTATCCTTCGGGACATTTGTCTAAGAGACATGGCGTCTTATTTGAGAGAACAGTACTTGGCAGGCATCGGCCATAAGCACGTGCTATATCTTTGAGATGATTTCATTGAAGTTTGTGAATATCCAAGCGTATTGCCTTTTTGCTGTTGGCCATTTGAGCCATTTGGGATATTATATACGGCAATTACCTCACGGGAATTTGAGCTCTTGTGAGTTCTATTTTTGGGACTTGTGTTGCTTACACTAGCGTTATTGAGATTTGCCTTTTTGGCATTTACTTGAGATTTTATTCTCCTTTTTGGAGATATATTTTCCTTATGGCGTGATTGAGATGGGATCTCTTTGTTCATGATTTGGATTGCCGGTTTGGTGGGTTTAGGTTTTTCCCTTAAACCATAATTGATGTTTTATGAATGCCGATGATATGAGGCTCGCTACTTTTAGGTTTTATGGGTTATTCCATCTCTTTTGAAATTATATGTTGCATAGTAATACCCTTCATCATTTGAAGGAACTGTACACTTTAAATTTTCCCTTCTCACTTTAGAATATTATCACTTTATCCTTATGCTCATATTATTACTTATCCTTGTAAACCAATTTATTTAGCTAGACTGACCCGTGTATTTATACTTGGGTCAGACCGAGGTGTTTCAGGTTAGGTACATTTGGACTTAGCCCATTCTGCTTACCCATGGACTATTCTGCTAGGTTTTTTTGTTATAACTTTTAATGTAGTCCTTTTTGTTTAGTACTCTAATATGTATATTCTTTGACTTGCTTGTATATTGTGGTTATTATCTTAACTTTGAGCTTTTCGTGTCCTTTGGGGTAGATAGAAATTTGGGAATACGTCTAGAAATACATTTTAATTCTGTAGTATTCCTTATTGAACTAATGATATCTACCATTTGAATAATTTTTATCTTATCTTAACTTTCAGTTAGTGGTTGGAAGAGACAGAGGATGACGCTTGGATGCTGGGCAATCCAGCCACTCGCATCCGAACGGCGTTTATATGTCTGTTGATTAGTTTATGGATTTATTTAGGAGCACTCAGCCTCCAGCTCTTACTTGAGATCTCCTCTGCATAAGTTTGTCTTTGCACGCTTGTGCAATGATTTCTCTCATCTCGGAGGAAAGTCATTCAAAGGCTCTGAGTCTGTTCTTGAGGTCCAAGATTTGATTCGTACGTGCGAGTGCATCTTCTCTCACATGGATCTTTGTGACAATGACAGAGTTTTATAGCATTTAGTATGTTGCAAGAGCGTTCCCTTGATTGGTATGAGCTTCTCATAGCCAAGCTCGATAAGTCTACTCTTTCTTTGACTCAGTTTCGGGAACTATTCGAGCTAAAATTCGTTCAAAATCTGAGAAAGCTTTATTAGCCCGTCGCTTCCTTGAGTTGAAGCAAGGTAAGTCATTCATCTCTGATTATGTTTCATCATTCGAGGCCATATCTAAGTATGGTCTTGAATACATTAGCATTTTTTATAAGAAGAATTTGAAGTTTGTCACTGGTCTTAAGAAGTGTCTCAACAAATCTTTGATGCTCCAACTCAAACTTTGTTTCGAGGAGTTGGTTGATTCAGCGCTTCATCTCGAAGCCGTCGAGAAAGAATGCGAGAGTGGTGATGAGGTTGAGGTTCGTAAGAACTCCAATAAGAAGAAATTCCCATTTCATAAGCTGAAGTTTTTCCCTTCAGAGAAGAAGAACCTATCAGATCTAGTCCTAGTCCTCAGCCTAGTGGAACACCTATATTCGAAAGGGGTGTTTCAATCGTGGTTCTCCTGACCACATGATCCGTGACTGCCCTAAGCCTATTATTTGCAGCTATTGCAAGAAGGAGAGTCATTGAGTTGCCACTCGTCCTATTGCTTCGAATACCCAGTCTGGCAAACTGAACGTAGCGGATGCTTCTGGAGGATCTTCTTAGCGTAGAGGTACATCTCCTTCTATCCTTGAAGGCTTTATTTTATTCCATGATCGTTCTTTTCAAGTTCTCTTTGATACGGGTGCATTTCATTTATTCATATCGAAAGAGCTCATTGATGCTATTTCTTTGGATGTTTCATATGTTGTTACTTCATTGAGGTTTGCAAATCCTATTGGAGGATCCGCAACCCTTAGCATGCTTTGTGATGACGTTGAGATTGTTTTATGTTGACTTTCTTTCCATGAGAATCTGCATGTTATTTCTTATTTGGGTTTTGATATGATTTTGGGTATGGACTGGCTAGTGCGATACAATGCCAAGATTATATTTCTGACAGAGTTTTATGTCTTCGACATCCAGATTCGTTTGCTCTGCTATCACTTATTTTTCGATATGTGGAAAATTCCAAAATGGCTTTATATTCTCTAGACTCACTAGATGATAATGATATATCTCGTATACCTATTGTTTGTGATTTCTCTGATTATATTTAAGCCTGTTTCGAGTTTGCCACCCAAGTGGGCGGCCGAGTTCCGCATTGATCTCATTCCGGACATGCAGCCAGTTTTTCGTCCTTCCATGAGGATGTCTACAAAGGAAAATGAGGAACTCAAGAAGTATCTTTTAGAGCTTAAGTCCTAGCAGTTGATTTAGTCCAGTTTTTTGTTATGGGCTGCCATGGTCGTCTTCGTGAAGAAGTCCGATGGAATTCCCAGACTTTGCATCGACTATCACAAGCTTAATGGGTTGACCATTAAGAATAGATATCCATTACCTAGGACCGACAATATGTTCGATCAATTGAATGATGCTAAGTTCTTTTCTCTACTCGACCTTTCCATTGGTTTTCATTAGCTCCGAGTTGTAGAAGATAACATTCCTCTTATAGCTTTTTGCACTCGAGATGGATCTTACGAATGGCTTGTTATGCTGTTCGTTTGACTAATGCTCCTGCTTTCTTTGTTGATCTTATGAATCGAGTATTCCGAGAATATCTCGATAAGTTGATCCTTATGTTCATCGACGGCATTCTTATTTATTCGAAGTCTGAAGCCAAGCATGATAATCACTTGAGAATTATCTTAAGTACTTTTCGTCACCATCAGCTTAAAGATAAATTCTCCAAGTGCCAGTTCTAGGAGAATAAGGTTAAGTTCTTAGGCTATGTTATTTCTTCCAAAGTTATTTCGGTCAATCCTTCAAAAATCGAATCCATCCAGAATTGGAAGAGGTCTGAGAATGTTCATGAGATTCACAACTTCCTTGCATTGGCGGGTTACAACGCCGATTCATTAAGGATTTTTCCCCATTGTGCTTCCTCTTATCAGCCTTACTCGGAAAGGCATTCGATTTATTTGATCCAACAAGTGTGAAGCTTCTTTTCAGCAGTTGAAGGAGCTTCTCATTAATGCTCCTTTTCTAGTGGTTCCCAAAGGGAATCATGATCTTATTATCTACATCGATGCTAGTCATTGTGGCCTCAGTGCAATGCTTATGCAGAAGGATCGGGTAGTTGCTTATGCTTCTATACAATTGCGACCGAATGAAGTTCGCTATGCCACTCATGACCTCGACTTAACTGCCATTATCTTCGCCTTGAATATTTGAAGACACTAATTAGGCGAGCACTTCATTCTCTATACTGATCACAAGTCCTTGAAATATTTGTTTATTCAGACAGAGCTCAATATGAGGCAACAACGTGGCTTTATTTCCTTGCCTCCTATGACTTCGATATCCAGTAAACCCCTGGTAAGGGTAATCATGTTACTGATGTGCTTAGTCGTAACATTCGACTGTTGTTCCTATGGTGCTAGCTGAGTGGGATGTTCTAGAGACCTTATCCCTTTGTGATATTCATGATCGAGCTCCATCTTCTGATTCTCCTATTTTATTATTCGATATGGAAGCTCGACCCAGATTATTGGATTGTATTGCGATGCTCAGTGGCGTGATCTCAATCTTGTGCACCATATCCATATTTATGTGTCTGAGTCTTATGATGAGGAGTTACGAGATTTTAGTATTGATTCTTATAGGTGTCTTTGTAAGAAGAACGGTCTTGTCATGCCTTCTGATTCTGCACTTAGCCATGCCATTCTCGATGATTGTCATCGTTCTAAGTATACCATTCATCCCGGAAGTAGTAAGATGTATGCCGATATGTATCGCCTTTATTATTGGGAAGGCATGAAGCACATGTAGCTATTTATGTGAATAATTGCATGACCTATCAACTTATCAAAGCCGAGCATCAGCGCCCTTCTGGTCTCCTTCAGTCTCTAGAGATTCCATTGTGGAAATGGGATCAAATTTCCATGAATTTTATTGACGGCCTACCTCATTTGAGATCAGGCCATTCTAGCGTTGGGTTATTGTTGATCGCCTCATTAAATCAGATCATCTCATTCCTATTAAGTCTAATTGGAGTGCTTCTCTTTTTGGCTAATTATATATCAAGGAAATCGTGAGACTTCACGGTGTTCCTAGTTTGATTGTTTGTGACTATGATCCGTTATTCTCGAGTTATTTCTGGCAGAGTCTTCAACAAGCTTTGGGAACAAATCTTAATTTCAGCACAGCTCATCATCTGTAGTCTGATGGACAAACTAAATGGGAGAATTGTATTCTTAAGGATCTTCTCCATGCTTGCATTCTTGAGTTTGGTGCTAGTTGGGAGGATCACTACCTCTGGTGGAATTCTCCTACAACAATAGTTTCCAGTCTAGTATCAGTATGGATCCTTTCGAAGCCCTTTATGGAAGGTCATGTCGATCACCTTCATGTTGGTTGGAATCTGGAGAGAAGCTTATTCTTGGCCCAGATTTTTTCATGATTCTTCCGAGAAGATTGTTCTTGTTCGGCAAAAATGAAAGAGGCACAAAGCCACCAGAAATCCTTCACGGACAACCGTAAGAAGCCTCGCGAGTTCTCTGTTGGTGATCTCGTTTTCATTCGTGTTTCTCCTCTGAAAAGGGTTACGCGCTTTAGTACAACTAGGAAATTGGCTCATCACTTTATAGGACCATTTCTTATTACTGAACGTATTGGCCCTATGACTTATACAGTTTCACTTCTAGCTCATCTATCTTGCATTCATGACGTGTTTTACGTCTCTCAGCTTCGGAAGTGTCTCCGAGAGTCAGATTCTGTTATCGATTCTCCTGATTTGGAAGAGCTTGAGTTCTCACCAGACATATCTATTGTGCAGCAGCCTATTCACGTACTTGCTTCGGAGGTGAGAAGCCTTCGAAACAAGCACATGTCGCTCGTTAAAGTTCAATGGTCCGCTAACCCTGTTGACTGCACTTGGAAAACCAAAGAGTTCATCGAGCATTCATATCTCAGTTTCTATCTTCGCATGGCAATGGTGAGAATATCCCTTTATCTCAAGCTTATTTTCTTTGCTTTTTGAGTGATGAAATTAAATAGCTAAATATAAATTCCTCTCTAGGAATTGCGAGGACGCAACTTTGTTAAAGGGGAGTCTGTAACAACCCTAGTTTGGAGATTACCTTTCAATATTGAATTATAATGATAACTATAATTTAATATTGTAAATCAAATTAAAATTGGAGAAATTAAATTGTTTATTTGGAATAAACAATGGGACTTGAAATTTAAAATGAGAAAAATGAAATTTCAAGCTTTATTATGTTTTGTTTGGAGTGATAGAAAATGGAATATGGGCTTTAAATAATGAAAAAATTCATTTGTGTGAAAATGCAATAATTATTTTAATTATTGTCCTTTGCTTCTTTTAATAATTTTTAAAAGAAGTATGTAAATTTTAAAGGTGGTTTATTGAAATAAAAGATGGAAATTGGGTTAAAAACAAGTTATGGCTATAAATAACGTTTTGAAATGGGTTAAAATATTTTTCTAAGTGAATAAATAAATTATGTGGAATTAGAAGTTAAAAACATGTTTTATTCATTTATTTGAGTAAATGGTGTATTTTGTTAATTAAGGATTCTAATAATAGAAATACTTTACAAATATAAATTAATCTTTTTAAATGATATAAAATATTTTATTTTATATGTATACAAGTTTTCACATTTTTCTTGTGTGAAACTTGAGAGAAATGCATTTTTATTTATGTGTATATGTGATATGTACACATAAATTTGTTAAGTGTTGATTCAAAACCTTAATCCATTTATTTCTTTTAATTTTTGAACCCAATTAGGCCTATTAACCTTTAACCAGTTGAGAAATGAGAAACAGTGTTGGCTGTACGTTCATTTCATATTACCTTCTTATTCTTCTTTCAGCTGAAAAGAAAAGTCAGTAAACTATTACCTCAATTTGAAAAAATTCAAGCAATTTCTTCATTTTAATACAACAAAACAAAAGCTTTTTACAATCTAGTAATAAATCAAAGGTAATCCACTCCAAACTACTTAAATTTCATCATAGATTCTTGTTACAGTAAGAAATTTTCTAATTTTTACTATATATTGTTTGCATGTCCTATAATTGCTTCCTACACGTATTAGAAGCTCCAATCTTGCCAAAAGGCTTCAACTTTGCTGCAAAAACCGATCTTTTGTCATCTAGTACAAACTCACAAACTAGCCAAAACAAAAGTGCTAGTGCTTGAATCTGTTAAAATATGTTTCTGTTGCAATTTACCGTGGTGAATATTTTGCTTGTTTATATTCAGTTTCTGTTGCATCTTTGAATCCTTATATCTTGTGATTTCGACAATGAAATGCTGCCGGAGTTCTTTCATTTGGTAGCTTGCATGCTAAACTTCATCTCTGTAAATTTTTGTTGAAAATTATGGCCATTTTCTATGTCAAAATCTTATTGGAAAATCAATATGAGGCAGGTGGAAAAATGTCCGTAGCCTGGGTCAACATGGAAATTGACCCAGCACCATCCAGGTCGACTGGGTGGTCGACCTGGCCACTGCTCTAGGTTGACCCCCTTGTTGGCCTAGGTGCATGCGTTATGGTCTTTGTTCGTATACTTTCGTAGTATATTTCGTTACTTTTATCTTTGAATTGCGACCGTTTTGTCACTCGTTTGAATGCAAATTTTGAGATGATTTTGATGATGATTATAGGCTATGAAGTCTATCAATAGACTAGCCAAATTTTGTAGATTTTGAAATTCAAAATTATGAATTATTTGAATTCGATTTGAATTTAAAGTCGAATATCATTTTGAGTGATTTTCCTTGTTTTTATTCAAAGCATGGTTTTCTCCGAATCTTTATGAAATGATTTTTAAAATTAATGGACAAAATAATTATTATATAATATTTTGAAGTATTTTCAAGTGTTAGATCTATTTATTCTCTATAATTAGGGAATTTTCGAATATGAGTTTCAAATTTATTCCGAAAATTGATTTTTAAAGCTTGTTTTCCAAAGTAAATTATTTTATATATAAATTACACATTTTGGCACCATTCGATCAAATGAGAAGGAGAATTAAATAGTTTGGTAAAACATGTGGCATGTGACACGTGCGTTCATCTTATCTGTCAATTCCTGACTTGTCCGTTTAATCGTTTTGACCTTCGGGTCTAGTTTGCCGATGAGATGAGGTAAACTTTTTATAGATTTGAGTGTGAAATTTACAAGAAGTTAGTAAATCATTTAGTGCAAACGTGTGGTATGAGACACACATTAACACTGTTGTTAATCAACTAATTTTCTATCGGTTTAGAAATAGTCGATAAATTTCAAATTAAAATAACTATAAGCGCACGACATACACTTGTAGTATGTGACGAATACGGGTCGCTCCACAGGAAATTATAGATTTTAAAATTCTATTCAGTCAAATTAAACCAAAGTCGAATGAAAGTTAAGCTAGAGAATTAGAGAATTAAATAACTGAAAGAAAAGAGAAGCAAATATAAGAGTTAAGTGACAATTTAGGGAATAAATTCACTCTCTCGATCATGTAGTTCAACACATATGAAATCGTGATATCTCTTTTATGATCATTAGTGCTTTAATTGATGTAATTATCATAAATATGGCATATTTATGCTATAGATTAGCCAACATAAGCCATCAAACTATAACACACCCCTTAAACCACTTACTAACTTTCATGAAACTTGACAATGAAAATGAAATCTATTTTAAGTATGGCCTATTAACTATTGATTAGAAATATAGACCATCAAATTTGAATTTCAAATCACTTTCTTATGCCATAATCATATTTTGATGAAGAGGAATTTGTGTTAGTGATTGTTTAAGCATAGCCTATTTGGCGTCAACAATATAGGCTATCAAATTCAAAGCAAGAACAATAAATAAAACAATTCATTGATCATCATTAAGCATACAAAGAGAGCATGAATTAACAAATAATTGAAGCTACATAATTAGAGAACTTCATTACCCCTAAATTGAAGAGGTTTAGCCTTTCATATTTGTCATTTGATTAATAAATGAAGCTAACAACATGAAAGCAAAAAGAAAAGAAAATGAAAGCTAATGGGAAAGTGAAGCTAATTAACGAGTATTAAAACTAATCTGCTTTGCATGAATGTAAATCTACACTACCAACATTAAAGTAAATAAACAAGGAAAGTAAAATGAAAAAGTAATTAAATTGCATAAGAAAAGGAAATTTACATGAAAATAAAAAAAAATGGCTAAGTAGCCATGAAAAGAAAGAAGAGAGCTTGATTTATTTTCGAGCCTAAACTAAAACTAAGAGAACAAGGAAAAAGAGGGCTACATGAAACATAAAGGGTATATACACATGTGTTAAACCCTAAATCATATTCTTGGTGAATGCCCAAAATGTCCTTATAGGAAGTGTGGTGGCCAATTTATCACTAGCTTCAATAATCCCCCACTTATATTTACATGAAGCTTTAATGGCCTTTTAACATGTGCATTAGCTCCTAATTGAAAATCAAGGTAAGTGGGTGGGGTCCTCCATGTTCTTCACTTCGAATTATTTTCATCTTCGTTCTTTTATATCTTCTTTGTGCATGCATTTTCCTTCATGAAACCACTTGTAATTGAGTTTAATTTCCTACGGAATAATATAGAAATTTCCAATTAAATTTTCTCAATTTAATCAATGCACAAAAATGACCATTTTGCCCTTGGATGAAGATGAATATGTGACAATTTCAAATAATTTGAATTTTGGTTTAAACAAGTTAAAATACCCAATATGATTATTTATTCAATTTAAATAGATTAAATATGGTGGTAAAAATATGCACATTTACGTGCACATTGAATACCCCCACACTTATCTTTTTATTCGTCCTCGGATTAAGAAAAACTAAGATAAATCTCTTTTCATAAGGAGCACGATTGCATTGAGCGCATGCAACAAGCCATTAAACCTATGGGTATCCCCAGTAGGACGAGAGTTGTCTCGTGAGGCTTTTCAGCGGATATTACCCACAAAATCCAAATGCAGGATGAAAATATTTTCGAAATGCAAGATTTATTTGCAAAGAGATAAATGCGAGTTTTTGAAAATATTTACAAATGAAAGGTTTATTTTAAATAAACAAATAAGTTAAATATATCTTTCGGTCATTATCTTGAAAATTTAAGTCATTTATTCGTCAAAATTTCCAACAAAAATTAAGTTATCATAACAAATAGACTATAGTTTAACTTGTTTCGGTTGATAACAAAGTGTAATTATAAAATGGATCCTTAGTTGATTATCAAAGTTTATCAAAGTGGTATATTCATTTCTTTTCAATAGCAAGTCAAATCAAATAAGTTAAAAATGGTGCTAGGATTTCAATTGCTTACTCTCTCTTGTATTTTTGAAAATTTTATTGATATTTACAATATTTATATGCCTAACTCAGGTAAACCGAGGCCAGATATATTACCCATGCACTGCTTTGTGGACTTATGTGAGGGGAATACATAACATGCGAGTGAACACACAAGTGTGAACACTTATTGATTGTAGGCGTTATTACAAATAATTTTTATATATACACCTAGCTCAGATAAACTGAGGCCAGATATACTGATCGTGCACTGCCTTTCGGGCTTACGTGAGAAAGGTACAATGCATGGCGAGAGTACACACAAGTGTGTACACCTGTCGACCGTAGGTGTTAATAGAAAATATTTACATATAAACAAATGTTTTTTTATATGTTTTTTTCTCAATATTTTTTTATATTTTTTTGGAAAGAGAGAGTTTTGCAAAATCATCTTAGCACCACTTAACTTAGAAGTCAAAAAAATATATTATACCCTTTACTTTAAATCAACCAGTTTTAAAACAAAGATTTTCAATTAGGATATATTAATAATTATCTCGTATAAACCTTCCCATATACTAGTTAAACTATCGTTATTTATAATCAAACTTCAATTTTACTTTTGTTAAGACAATTTTTAAAAATTTCAATTTAATAAACCAAAACCATATATTTATCATATACCGTTTCTTTAAAAATAAATCAAAATGCTTTAAAAAATTCTTCTTTTGTTTTTGAATTTTTTTTTGAGTTTTTGGAAGACAAATGAAAAATTAATCCTGAAAAATCAGAAAAAGATGAGCCTGCCCCCACACTTGATTTTGACCGTGTCCCCACAGTCAACCCAAGTGGAAGGAGAAAATAAGAATAAAAACATGACTATTATTTAAATGAAAATTAACGGTATTTACACAAGATAAGAAAGTATATCGTCAAAAAGTAAACGAAACAGTCTTCCAAAACCGATTCATTTGTCTCGTGAAGTGTGACAGATACAACTTAAGTGAAGAAAACCAAATCATAAAAGATTTTAAAATTAAATGTTGATTTGAAAAAACGAATATCGTTTTATTGAAAATCGTACGAGTTGATTTATTTTCGATGTTTTTTGGGGGAGATATAACGATTGATTGAAATTCAAGTATATTTTCACCAAACTGAAATTCAAGTTTGGCATTGAATTTTTTTTCGAAATTGTTGATTTCAAAATCAAAGTGGTAATTTAAATCTTCCCTGTCGGAATTTAACAACTCGTAATCCAAAAGTCTAAAAAATTCATGTTCATTGAATTCGTCTTCCTTTGTTGGATTATCAACAACTTCATTGCGTATCTCAAATTCAAAATCCAAAGTTGTTGTATTTAAAATTTTGAAACTGAGAAAAGGAAGATCGAATTTTAAGTTTGGTTCCACACCCTCAAAAGGATTGAAATCCAACTCAATTACCAAATTTTCAACAATTTCGTTAAGATTTTCGTTTTCAATTTCAAAAGTTGTTATTTGAAAATCATCAATTTGGGTACAAGATGGATTATCACTTGACTCATCACATGTTGGGGTTTGGTTTTTTTTTCACGTTGTTTCATATATATTTAAAACAATAAATTTGTGTGATCATCGTAAATTTCGTTCATTTGTTCAAAAAAATCCTACTTATAATTATTAACTTGAGAATATTCGATTTGGATTTGTTGAGAACAAAAATTTTCACTCGTAACATAGTTAAGTTTATTCTCTTTGCCAAATTCGTTTGAAAAGTTGTTCCCATTTTCATATTGAGTTTGAAATTCATTTTGGAGTTCAAAATTTATTTGGCATGGGTTATAATTGAAATCGTTTAAATTTAGAATTAAATTCGAATTTTGAAATCCTTGACTCGAGTTATTACACAAATATGAATTACACAAATCATTTATACTTTGATTTTGCTGTGTAGAGAATTCAAGTAAAGATGAAATGTTATTTTCGAGATTTGAAGGTTGGTTATCGTTTTGAAAACTTTGTTTTTCAAAATTCGAATTGTTTAAAGAATAGTTGTCGTTAAAATATCCATACGAATTTAAAGTGAAATCATATGGATTATATTGATTTTCACAACTATTGTAAAATTCAAGTGTGTGGGGAAACTTAGACATTTTCAAGAATGTTTTTTTTTGTTTATAAAGGAAAAATATTTTCAAAATGAATTTGTTTACAAGGAAAATTGATTTTGGTTTTGTGTTTTTTTGGTTTTTCATTTTTTTTTGAAAAGATTTATATATTTTTGGATTTTTGATAAAAGAAATTCAAAGGAAAAGGATTTAATAATTTCAAAAGAATATTTACAATTTTTTTTTGTTTTGGATATTTGATTTTTTTTAAATGTGCATAAACCAATGCAATCAAGGGCTAATTACAAATGATTTATCCTAAGTAAACCCAAAATTATATAATCACACATTGTCTTAATTCAACAAGATAGTTCTCAGCCAGGTAATGGGCATGAGTTATCGGTGCACCACGAATCGCCGTAGCAATGCAGCCGAAGGTTTAAGTACCTTCAAAGGAACAACCACTATAATATTTACGAATCACCGTAATATTTATAAATGGTTATTACTCTGCCATAGCCTAGACACCAAGAAATTAAATTGTTAAAAGAAGACAACTTGTCAATATACAATTAAGAGTTATCGATGTTTAATCGGTATGACTAATCAAAATCTAAGGATAAAATACAAAGCAGAAATTAAACGTGTATTAACAATGGTACTACGAATGGATTTTTGGTTTTTTTTCGAATTATTTTTTAAATGCAAACAACGAACAATGCAAAATACTAAAAACAATAGATAGGGGTTAAAAACAGCAATTTTTTTATAACCAAGCAAGCAGTTATTTTTTTAGCAAGCTAAACAAAGCAATCATCTTCCTTATATGCTTCTGCAACCTGAAAATAAAAACAATATACATATATATATATATACACATAGTTTTTTTATGTATATATGAAGAGACAAAACCAAAATAAAAAAAATTAAACAAACAAAAAGCAAGCAAATTCAAAGGTTTTTTTTAAAATAATAATAAGAAGAAAAAAAAATTAAAGAAGAAAGTTAAAATAATTTAAAACAAGCTAACTAAAACATAATTTTTTTACTATAAGAACTAAAGCAAAACAAAACAAAAACAAGTTAAACAAAACAAATAAACAAAGATTTTTTTTTTATATTAAAGAGAGAAAACTCACACAACACAAGTTAAAATAAAAATAAAACTAAATAAACAATCAAGACTCTCAACTTGTCAAAAGCCCACAAGCCATATATGCCATTTACAACATCCAAATAGGCTTCTCTCCGTTAACAATGCTGCATAAAAAAAGAATAGAATGAGAGAATGAAATCATGAATTCAACAAGTTGGAATGAAGACAGTTTCGATTTAGGGCTTTGAAGCGTTGAAATTGGAGTTTGGAGATCGTGATTTGGGTTGATGGTTGTTCAATTTGGGTTAAAGGGTTTCGATTGATTGCTTAGTAGGGGGTTGTGGTTGAAGCTGTAGTGAGGACGGGAGGAGAATGATTGCTTGTTGCTGCTTGGATTTTTTTGTGTGGTGGCAAGAGTAGTAGTCTGGCTGCGACGTAATGGATGGCAGGAGGTTTGGTGGTTCGAAATTTGGGAGATTTGGGAGATTGGTGGTTCGAGATTGTCTGCGTTATGAGATTAGCAATTTGGGAGATTGGTTGCAGACTGCTGTCAGGTCAAAGGTGAAGTAGGAGGTTCGAATTGGTGATGAGAGGTAGTTTTGGTTTTGGTTGAGGGAGGCTCTGTCAGGCCATTGAGGTATCAAGGAGGTGGTCGCTATTATGAAGCGATTTGTATTTCTAAATGAAGAAGGGGTGATTTCGCGGTTTCAGGTGAGTGAGTTATTGATTGAATTTGGTGATTTCTCCTGGTGTTTAATGGTTTGCAAAGAGGTAGAGGATTCGGGTATTCGAGTGCTGTAGCAGTGTTGTTTTGAAGCGTGGGATGGAGGTGATTTTCATAGGGTTATTCAAAGGTCGAAGCTTTGGGATAGGCAGTAGGTAGAGGTCGTAAGGTGATTGTCAGTGGGCAGCAATGGTATGATGGTTTTGTGATGAGGAAATGGTAGTTGAAGGAGGAGGATGATGTTGGAATTCCTAATAGCAAAATGAATGAAAACACATAGTCCCACATCGCCAAAATTACAAAGCTATTCTAGTATATTAATAGCTTTGCAATGAAGGGGTTGGGTCCTAGGGGCACCCAAATGTATGCTTCATTGTGAGAATGGAGATTATGCATCTCCACCACACGCGCGCGCCGTTGCTGCCGTCCGTCCAGGCTCGGGCTTGGGTCTAATATGATCCTATTTTTACTGCAAAACTAGATCGGGCTTTCTGATAGTTGCAGGCTATACGAACAGGTGCGAACCTGTTCATAAAGCAGACGTAGATTGACTGAGGAGAAGCGGGCGCGTGTTTCTGGCGAACAGACGGAAGCGGGTGCGACCTTACTGAATAAGCGCCGGCGAACAGAAGAGGGTGCGGCCGAACAGATGCGAGGAGCAGGCGGGTGCAACCCGTTAACAAAAGGCAACGGGTGCGACCCGTCAACCGGATGCGACTGTTTGAAAGGATGCGGACGAAATTATAAATAGGAGAGAATCCTGATCACATTCTCATATTCAATTCCATTCTAATTTATTCTGCTTCTTCTTCTCTACTGCTCTAAACAATATATCACAGAGTTAACATACTCATTACAATCTCGTGTAGATTATGTCTGTTGTATCTTGTGAGACTTTAAATAAGGTCTTTAGGAAATTGTTACGATAAACCTAAGACGGAATTTCCTTCTTCAACCGGTTAGGTTAATAATTGATTTATATATATATATATATCATTTTTGTTTCTACGTTATACTATTTCTTTAAATAGTATAACGTTTGATCTATCGCTATAGTTATTATTACTATAGTTGTTAGATTGTGGTTGTAATTTAATTATGACAGATTGCTTAATTTAGCAAATACAGACTTCCGGAGTAGTGGAAATCTGATTGATAAAATTGTGAGACGAGTTTATAATTGATTATTCTCTGTTTTGGTATACTAGACCTATAACATCTTAAGATTTCCTGTTTTTTGCTAAAACAGAGATGGCAACAGTTGAATTATCAACAAAGACTACTACACACAACAGACCCGATCCTTTTAAAGGAGATGGTGACGATTTTCTAACATGATAAAATCAGATGTTATTTTATCTCACCGCACTCAGTCTGCAACGGTATCTCGAGGAGGAGGAACCGATTCCTGCACCAGGCAAGAAATCAGATGTTGATATGTGGATGCATTCCCATTTTTTATGCAGAAACTATACTCTGAATTGTCTAGACAAGGTGTTATACAAAGTATATCTACCTCTAAAGACAGCAAAAGCACTCTGGAATGCACTTTCCATGAAGTATAAGACGCAGAATATCAGTCTTAAGAAATTCATTGTAGACAAATTCATGGACTACAAGATGGTTGACTCCAAACAGGTGACTGCTCAACTGCATGAACTGCAAATCATTATTCATGAACTCGAAGCAGAAGGTCATAAGGTTGGTGAATCATTTTTGGTTGAAGCCATCATGGGAAAAATGCCGCCGTCATGGAGAGATTACCACAATTATCTAAAGCATAAGAAGAAGGAAATCTCTTTACAGGATCTCATAGTCCGATTGAAAATTGAGGCAGATAACCATGGAGTTACAAAACAAAGCGAGGAGGCATTTGTGGATGAAGGATCAAAGACCAAAATCAAAAATAAGAATTTCCAGAAGAAAAGGAAAGCTCTAGATAACAAACCAAAAGACAACAAACGAACCAAAATTTTTAATGGTGAGTGTCGGTTTTGTGAAAAGGTTGGACATGCCACTAGAGATTGCATACTCAAAAAAGACCGCAACAAAGAGGAAAATATAGTGGACAACATGGACGTAGACGAGTCCAACTTCTCGGCAGTTGTATCTGAATGCAATATGGTTCAGAATCCTAACCAATGGTGGGTAGACACAAGCGCTACTCGTCATGTCTGCTCTGACAAATCCATGTTTTCTACATACCAAAAATGCGATCACGAAGAAAACTCTATATGGGTAATTCTACAGTATCTATGATCGAAGGCAGTGGCACATTAATCCTCAAGTTTACTTGTGGAAAAACTGTCAAGTTGAATGACGTGCTCCACGTTCCAGACATACGCAAGAATTTCATCTCTGGTGCAGTGCTATCAAAGAAAGGATTCAAAATGGTATTCGAGTCAGACAAGATGGTTCTATCCAAAGCTGGAGTATATATCAGAAGGGGATATTTATGCGATGGCCTGTTTAAGGTAAATGTAGCCGTTATCGGCAATAAAACTATGTATTCTGATTGTGCTATTAATAAAATTGAAGTTTCTTACTTGCATGAGCACGAAATTTTACTATGGCATGATAGATTAGGACACATAAATTTTCGAAAAATGAAAATATTATCAAACTTAGGATTAATTCCGAAATTCCAAGTAGATAATAACTACAAATGTGAGACATGTGTAGAAGCAAAAATGGTTAAAAAACCATTTCAATCTGTTGAGAGAAGCACCGAACCACTAGGTTTGGTTCATACAGATTTATGTGATTTTAAATCTTTACCTACAAGAGGTAGGAGAAAGTACTTTATCACTTTTATTGACGACTATACATGATATTGCTATGTATATCTTTTAAATAGTAAGGATGAAGCAATTACATCGTTTATGAAGTACAAAGCTAAGGTAGAAAATTAGTTAAATAAAAAGATCAAGATATTGAGATCTGATCGAGGTGGAGAATATGAATCACCATTTGGAAAATTCTATGCAGAAAATAGTATAATTCATCAAACAACAGCTCCATATTCACCACAACAAAATGGTGTAGCCGAGAGGAAGAGCAGAACGTTAAAAGACATTATTAATGTCGTGCTTTTAACCTCTGGTCTACCGACGAACTTGTGGGTGGAAGCCTTAAATATGTCTAATCACATATTAAACAAAGTTCCTCACAATAAAACAAGAACAATTCCATAAGAGTTATGGAAAGGACACAAACCATGTTTTAAATACCTTAAAGTGTGGGGGTGCTTGGCAAAAGTTCCAGTTCCGCCTCCTAAGAAAGTCAAACTTGGACCAAAAACGGTAGATTGTTACTACTTAGGGCCAGCCCAAAATAGTAGTGCCTACAGATTTTTGGTATTCAAGTCTGATATAGCTGATATTCATGTAAATACAGTCATGGAATCTAGAGATGCCTCACTCTTTGAAGAAGTGTTTCCTCACAAAAGGAATGAAGGGAATAATGTCCCTAAAAGGACAAGAGAAGAATCAAGCAATTCACATGAAGATGAAACTCATCATGAGATTGAGGAAGTTGAACCAAGAAGAAGCGTAAGGCTTAGAACTTCCAAGACATTTGGTTTGGATTTTTTCACATATGTGTTAGAACACGAACCTCAAACGTACAAGGAAGCAATGTCATCTTTCGAGTCTTCATGTTGGAAAGAAGCAATCCAAAGTGAGATTGATTCAATTCTAAGTAATAAAATTTGAAAAATTGTTGATATTCCACCTGGAATAAAATCTATTGGCTGCAAATGGATTTTCAAGAAGAAAATGAAAGCAGATGGCTCTATCGACAAGTATAAAGCCAGATTAGTAGCCAAAGGATATCGTCAAAAAGAAGGAGTAGACTTTT
This sequence comes from Allium cepa, assembly GCA_030765085.1. Taxonomy (NCBI): domain Eukaryota; kingdom Viridiplantae; phylum Streptophyta; class Magnoliopsida; order Asparagales; family Amaryllidaceae; genus Allium; species Allium cepa. The sequence goes on along the minus strand of CM060939.1, from coordinate 77,974,954 downwards.
TTGATACATATTCGCCGGTAACACGATTAACCTCTATAAGAATGCTAATAGCAATTGCATCGATATATAATCTAGAAATTCATCAAATGGATGTAAAGATAGCATTCTTAAATGGAGATCTCGATGAGGAGATCTACATAGAGCAACCTGAATGTTTTGTTTCCAAAGGAAATGAAAACAAAGTCTGTAGATTAGTAAAATAATTATACAGACTAAAACAAGCTCCAAAACAATGGCACACAAAATTTGATAGTGTCGTGATGAGAAATGGTTTTCGTATAAATGAATGCGATAAGTGTGTTTACTATAAACACATTAGACAATCGTATGTGATGATTTGTTTATATGCAGACGATATGTTAATATTTGGTTCAAATACTCAGGTAATAGAGACCATAAAGAAGATGTTAATTAGCAATTTCGATATGAAAGACTTAGGAGTTGCAGACGTTATTTTGGGAATCAAAATCATAATAACACCTAATGGAATTGAATTATCTCAGTCACACTATGTAGACAAAGTGATTGAAAAATTTCAAAATTTTAGAATTAAAGGAGCAAGAACACCTTTTAATCCATCCAAAGTACTGCATAAAAACACTAATGAGAGTGTAATGCAACTGGAATACTCTCATGTAATAGGATGTCTCATGTATCTTATGAATTGCACAAGACCAAATATAGCTTATGCAGTAAGTCGACTGAGCAGGTATACAAGCAATCCAGGAAAGGAACACTGGAAAGCACTAATAAGATTGCTTGGATATTTAAAAAATACCACAAATTATTCCTTACATTATGGAAAATATCATGCCGTCTTAGAAGGATATAGTGATGCAAACTGGACTGCTGATTCAGAGGAATCAAAATCAACAAGTGGTTATGTCTTTACCATAGCAGGGGCAGCAATGTCATGGAAATCTACTAAAAAACATACATAGCTCAATCCACTATGGAATCGGAGTTCATCGCTTTAGATAAAGCAAGCGAAGAAGCAGAATGGCTTCGTCACTTTTTAGAAGATATTTCGTTTTGTCCTAAACCTGTATCGGCCATATACATACACTGTGATAACCAAGTTGCGCTAAGTAGAGCGCACAATTTTGTGTATAATGGAAAGTCATGACATATTCGTCGACGCCATAACACAGTTAGGCAGTTACTCTCAAATGGAACTATTTCCATAGATTATGTGAGAACAAATGATAACCTAGCGGATCCATTTACTAAAGGTTTATCAAGAGAGAAAATTGACTGCGCATCAAGGGGAATGAGTTTAAAAGCCTAAACCACCAAGAGTTATCTTATACGGAAGCCTATCCTAGCGACTGGAGATCCCACGGACTAGGATCAATAGGCAAACCAGTTCTGAGTGACTCAAGACGTAATGCATTTGCATGGACATAGTCTAACTCCATTCCTATGGTGCACAATATAAATGCATGCCTACAGAAGAATTTATAAGTTAAAACTATGTTTTTTTAATGATGACCATATGTTGGAAACAACAAGTGGGGTATATGTAGGATACTCTTAATGGTTGCGATCACCTATGTTAGTGTGAGCTGGGTCGGCTCTATAAGAATATTAAAGGCTTATATTTTCAATAAAAACTTTCAGAACAAAAAAAAATTTCAGGACCAAAATGAACACAACCAAGAGATTGGATGAGAAGGGAATCAATGCTTTGTAATGGTTTTTGTCTGGATATACAATAAAGGCCGACGGCTCAAGATGAAATAATTCACCGATTAGCCAAGTAGATCCGATAAGTTTTAACTAGGGAAAGTTCAAAGTGAAATATCTACTTATCCACGATAAAGCATTATTCCATATGTACACTATGATATTTTGCTTTGTGTGGGGATATGTATATTATCTTAATGTAGGGGATTGTTGGAATTCCTAATAGCAAAATGAATGAAAACACATAGTCCCACATTGCCAAAATTGCAAAGCTATTCTAGTGTATTAATAGCTTTGCAATGAAGGGGTTGGGGCCTAGGGGCATCCAAATGTATGCTTTGTTGTGAGGAGGGAGATCATGCATCTCCACCACACACACACGCACGCCGCCGCCGTCCGACCGACCGATCGAACCGAGCCGGGCCAGGCCAGGCTAGGGTTTGGGTTTGGATCTAATATGATCCTATTTTTACTGCAAAACTGGGCCTGGCTTTCTGACAGTTGTAGGCTATACGAATAGGTGCGAACCTGTTCATAAAGCGGATGCAGATTGACTGAGCGGAAGCGGGCGCGTGTTTTTGGCGAATAGACGGAAGCGGGTGCAAACCATTAGACGCGAGCGGGCGCGAGCTGACTGAATAAGCGCGGGCGAACAGAAGCGGGTGCGGCCCGACTGAAGAGGTGCGGCCGAACAGATGCGAGGAGCAGGCGGGTGCGACACGTTAACAAACAACAGCGGTCAAAAGGCAACGGATGCGACCCGCCAAGCGAACACGACTGTTTGAAAGAATGCAGACGAAATTATAAATAGAAGAGAATCCTGATCACATTCTCATATTCAATTCCCTTCTAATTTCTTCTGCTTCTTCTTCTCTACTGCTCTAAATAATATATCACAGAGTTAACATACTCATTACAATCTCATGCAGATTACGTCTGTTGTATCTTGGGAGACTTTAAATAAAGTCTTAAGAAATTGTTACGACAAGTCTCAGGCGGAATTTCCTTCTTCAAACCGGTTAGGTTTATAATTTATTTATATATTTATTTATATATATATATATATATCATTTTTGTTTCTACGTTGTAGTATAACGTTTGATCTGTCGCTATAGTTATTATTACTATAGTTGTTAGATTGTGGTTGTAATTTAATTACGACATATTGCTTAATTTAGCAAATACAGACTTACGGAGTAGTGGAAATCTGATTGATAAACTTGTGAGACGAGTTTATAATTGATTATTCTCTGTTTTTGGTATACTAGACCTATAACAGATGAGGACAGAGGGAGGTGCTGTAGCTGGTGTGCAAAATAGAATTAGGAGATATACTGATGGTTTTGGATGGCTAGGGGGCAGTAGTCGCTGGTGATGGTGGCTGATATGATAAGCAATTGCCAGTGGGAACTTGTTGTATGGTGGCTATGATGAGGCTATGGCCAGAGGATGAATTTGGTGGGAAGGTATTGATGGTGCGATGGGCGGAGTGACAGTATGGTATCTGGTTGAAATGTAAGGCAATATGATGTAGTTTGGAATGGTGGCAGTGTGTCAGGTAGGTGGTAGAGGATGGTAGTTGATTAAGTGACAGTGTCAGTGATAGAATTTGATGCAACAGTTGGATCAAGGAGTTGTTGTATGACTTGTTCGACAGTTTGTATGTTGGGAGGATGTTTGGTTTTAGAGAATGGTGGTTGATTGTGTGGATGTTATTGTTTAGAGAAGTTGAAGGCATGGATGGAAGTTGTGAAATGTTGGTGAATAAGGCATTTTCATGTAGAATTTGTGTAGTCAGAGTGCAAAAATGAAACTTTTTTGTAATGTGCTACTGTTCGGTTGTGAAGGAAGCTAATGTTTAGATATGTTGAAGTCTGAAGTGTGGACTTGCAATTGACAGTGGTGAGAAAAGACGTGATGCTGCGGGCGAGGCAGAGGTATATGTGTAGTGCACTGTGTTTTGGAGGATGGTAACTGTTTATGCATAGCACAGTGGCGGGTGAATGTAGATATATCAATTTGGTCAGTGGGTAATGTAAGAGGAAGCAGTTCGTTGTAGGGGAAGTTGATGTTTGCGATATGGAGCAGTAATGTAAGAAGTGAATGGAGATATGAGAATGGGAGTGGCTATTTGTTTGTTGAAGGCGAGTGCTTGTGGCAGAATGAAGGCAAGTGAATTTGAATAGGAGAGGGGGAACAGTAATGTTTAACAGAGACTGGTGAGCAGAGAGTATTTCAAATGTAAACTGGAAATTGAAAATGTAATTGAAAAGAAAATTGAATGATTTTTTTTTTGAAATTGTGTTGTGTGTGTTTTTTTAATAGGAATGCAAATGAAAATAGAAAAAGCAACAAGCTAACAAACAAATGCACACATAAATCACACAAACACTAATTATTTTAAATGCAAACACACACAAAAATTAAAACACACAAAAATCAAAACAAAATAATTCGAAGAATAGAAAATTGAAATCAAAACAAATTTCCTAGCAACGACGCCAAAAACTTATTAATCGACTAATTTTCTATTGTTTTAGAAAATAGTCGATAAATTTCAAATTAAAACAACCGCAAGCACATGGCATACACTTGTAGTACGCGGCGAATACAGGTCGATCCATAGGGAATTGTAGATTTTAAAATTCTATTCAATAATATTAAACCAAAGTCGAATGAAAGTTAAGCTAGAGAATTAGAGAATTAACTAACTAACTAAAAGAAAAGAGAAGCAAATATAAGAGTTAAGTGACAATTTAGGGAATAAGTCCACTCTTTAGATCATGTAGTTCAACACATATGAAATCATGATCTCTCTTTTATGGTCATTAGTACTTTAATTTATGTGCTTATCATAAGTATGACATATTTGTGCTATTGATTAGCCAACATAAGCCATCAAACTACAACACACCCCTTAAATCACTTACTAACTTTCGTGAAACTTGATAATGAAAATGAAACATATTTTAAGTATGGCGTATTAACTGTTGATTAGAAATATAGACCATCAAATTTGAATTTCATATCACTTTCTTTCGTCATAATCATATTTTGATGAAGAGGCATTTGTGCTAGTGATTGTTTAAGCATAACCTATTTAGTGTCAACAATATAGGCTAACAAACTCAAAGCAAGAACAACAAATAAAACACTTCATTGATCATCATTAAGCACAAAAAGAGAGCATGAATTAACAAATAGCTGAAGCTACATAATTTGAGAGCTTCATTACCCCTAAATTGAAGGGGTTCAGTCTCTCAAAATTTTCATTTGATTAACAAATGTAGCAAGCAACATGAAAGCAAAAAGAAAAGAAAATGAAAGCTAATGGAAAAGAGAAGCTAATCAACAAGAATTAAAACTAACCTACTTTGCATGAATGCAAATCTACACTACCAACATTAAAGTAAATGAACAAGGAAAAAAAATGAACAAGTAATGAAATTGCATAAGAAAACGAAAGTTACATAAAAATAAAAACAAATGGCTAAGTAGCCATGAAAAGAAAGAAAAAAGCTTGATTTATTTTCGAGCCTAAACAAAAACTAAGAGAGACTAAAGAAGAAGAGGGTTACATGAAACATAAGGGGTATATACACATGTGTTAAACTCTAATTCATATTTTTGGGGAATGCCCAAAATGTCCTTGTAGGAAATGTGGTGGTCAAGTTATCATTAGCTTCAATAATCCCCCACTTAAACGTACATGAATCTTTAATGACCTTTTAGCATGTGCATTAGCTCCTAATCGAAAATCAAGGTAAGTGGGTGGGATCCTCCATGTTCTTTACTTTGAATTATTTCCATCTTCATTCTTTTGTATCTTCTTTGTGCATGAATATTCCTTCATGAAACCACTTGCAATTGAGTTTAATTTCCTGCAAAATAATATAGAAATTTTCGATTAAATTTTCTCAATTTAATATATGCACAAAAATGACCATTTTGCTCTTGGATGAAGATGAATATGTGACAATTTCAAATTATTTGAAGTTTGGTTTAAACAAGTTAAAATACCCAATATAATCGTTTATTCAATTTAAATAGATTAAATATGGTGGTAAAAATATGCACATTTACGTTCACATTAAATACCCCCACACTTATCATTTTATTCGTCCTCAAATAAAGAAAAACTAAGATAAATCTTTTTTCGTAGGGAGCACGATTGCATTGAGCATATGCAACAAGCCATTAAACCTCTGGGTGTTCCCAGTAGGACGAGTGTTGTCTCGTAAGGGGTTTCAACGGATACTACCCACAAAATCCAAATGCAGGATGAAAATATTTACAAAATGCAAGATTTATTTGCAAAGTGATGAATGCTAGTTTTTGGAAATATTTACAAATGAAAGGTTCACTTTTAAATAGACACAAATGAGTTAAATATAGGTTTCGATCATTGTCTTGAAAATTTAAGTCATTTACTCGTCAAAATTTCCAACAAAAATTAAGTTATCATGAAAAGTAGACTATAGTTTAACTTGTTGTTTAGGTTGATAACAAAGTGTAATTATAAAATGGATCCTTAGTTGATTATCAAAGTTTATCAAAGTGGTATATTCATTTGTTTTCAATAACAATTCAAATCAAATAAGTTAAAAATAGTTATAGGATTTAAATTTCTTACTCTCTCTTGTAATTTTGAAAATTTTATTGATATTTACGATATTTATATGCCCAACTCAGGCGAATACAAAGCATAGCGAGTGAACACACGAGCATGAACACCTATTGACTGTAGGCGTTAAATAATTTTTATATATACACCTAGTTTAGACAAACTGAGGCCAGATATACCGATCGTGCACTGCCTTTCGGGCTTACGTGAGAAAGGTACAGAGCATGGCAAGTGTGTACATAAGTGTGTACACCTATTGACCGTAGGTGTTAATAGAAAATATTTACATATATACAAATGTTTTGTTTTTTTATAAGTTTTTTTTTCAATTTCCTTATATTCTTTTTGGAAAGAGAGAGTTTTGCAAAATCATCTTAGCATCACTTAACTTAAAAGACAAAAAAAATTATAACCTTTACTTTAAATCAACCACTTTCAAAACAAAAAATTTCAATTAGGATATATTCATAATTATCATGAATGAACCTTCCTATATACTAGTTAAACTATCGTTATTTTTAATCAAACTTCTTTTTTATTTTTGTTAAGACAAATAAATTTTCAAAAATTTTAATTTAATAAACCAAAACCATATATTTATCAAATACTGTTTCTTTAAAAATAAATCAAAATGCTTAAAAAAAATTCTTCTTTTGTTTTTGATTTTTTTTTGAGTTTTTGGAAGAAAAATGAAAAATTAATCCTTAAAAATCAAAAGAAGATGAGTCTCCCCCCACACTTGATTTTGACTGTGTCCCCACTGTGTTTACATTTAAGTTGTTGTATTTTGTTCTGATAGACTCTATAGCCACCTATGCTTTGTATTAAGTATTTACTGGATATGTCGATCCACTTGAGATAGAAAAAATATAGCATTTGTCGACATATTCAGTAGATATTTAAGACAAGGCTATAGATGGTCGCTCCTAACAAGCCCTATTCTCTACATTACCAAATGGTATTACCCAGTAATACTCTTTGTTAATGTGGGTCTCAAGGTGGGGCGTCACAAATATGGTAATTTTATTTAGAGAATAATAATAGTTTTTATATAAATATAATAAATAATGTATTTTTATACTTGATTTAAATAAAAACTAATGAAACTTAAAGCTAATCACTGCAGAAACATAACTATGTTCCCCTAATCATCTTATCTCATTCTTATCATAACGAAAGAAAAAAAAACTGCCATATAAAGAAACATAGCAAGAATGAAAAAGCTAGGTATGTAAAAATAAATTGAAACAATCAGGTAAAAATCTCTAAAAATTAAGCAAGCTTTCCTAAGCTTTAATCATTCATTCTATATTATTTTTTACCAATTAATTTCATGTTATATTCTATAAATTATACCAGGCAACGAATAAATTTGATGTTTTTGGGTGCAAAAGGGCAAGATTAAGGCAGATAAGCTAGCTTTGTGCACAAGGTGAGTGTCTCGGATCATTTTAAGCAGCGTTAGCATTAAATTGTGAATATATCGATATATGATTAAATTTGAGGCTTGATATTGTTTAGTATGAATGTTTGGTTTGATGCATTGTCTTTTTTCGATGAAATGTCATTCTAAATGAGGAAGACTTTGGTAAAATTTTACCGTGTCGGAGTGATATTAGGACCTTATCGGAGGAGGGAAGTGCTACTGGATTTTTACAACAACTTGAGCGAGGTCCCGATCTTGCATTTGGCATGTTATTGCATAAGCAACAACATGCCAAGTACTCTACTAAGTGAGTAGTAGGGGCAACTACTGCACAAGTAGCAGCAAACGCTGCTGCAAAAGTAATATCATTCACTGCAACATAAGTTGTAATGTGTGTTACTACTAACGTAGTAGCATATACTTTTTTGGGCTGCCGGGCTGACTAGCCTAGGGGTCTGCAACCCACTTCACACAAAAACACTTTATATATATATATATATATATATATAATTTGGAAAAAAAATCAAAGAAAAGAATGTTCAAATATAATATATGTGTGTGTACGGAATTTTTATTAAAAAACTATAGTTTAAGTTAAAAGTGAAATTTTATTTTCTATGTTGTATTTATTGGATCTGGCCCGGTTAGTAGACAATGAAATGAGTAAATAAAAAAAAATCATTAATATGATCTTAATGGGCCTATAAGATCTACTAGTTAACATTGGATCCATTATAGTTATTTAAAAAAAATCATATCTAATAATTAAATGTTTTATATTTTATTTAATTAATCATATTAATTAAATATATTTAATATTCATTATGAACATTATTAATATATTCATATAGAGACGAGATGACATAGTAATATAATAACATGTGTATACACACACATATAGATATTGAGATTTATATCTATTATACACACACGCACATTAATATATGCATATATTATATTTACATATACATATGATAATTTCAAATAAATATTGGAAATACAAAGGCTTAAGTATAGATATGTTTGAATATAATATAATTTGTGTATGTCATACATATAAATATGATAATTACAAATGAATATTGGAAATACAAAGGCTTAAGTATATATGTGTTTGATTATAACATAATATGTGTATAGTTTTTATGTACAGATAGTTATAGTTCCACACACATACATATATACATAGTTTGGACATATATATATGCACAAATCGTATATATTTCCATTTATTTGAATATATATACATATATATAATTTTAGAAATAATTATACATATTAAATTAAATATATAATTTGGTTGACTAAGCAAAACATATATATATATATATATATATGTATATTTGAATAAAACATATATCTAATATTTAGATTTCAAATCAAATTTTAACCTGCTCAAAAATATCTTAAATTTAAATTTCAAATTGAGATCTGTTCCTAAAATATCTTAAAATTAATTTTGAAACAAAATCTAGAGTTAAAATTCAAAAAAACACACACACACACACACACTTATAATATATATTTATATATTCAACAAATTTTTAATCTAATCTAATTATATACATACATGCATACATATATATTTAAAAATCTTTTTGTTCAGATATATATTATTATTTAAAATTGTTTTCAACCAATTTTTTTAAAACATAGTCATGATTTGAAAACAATTTTTTATTTTAAACAAAACAAGAACAAAAATAATACATATACATCCATACATACATATAAATACATACTTACACACACAGATATATATATATATATATATATATATTAACAAAATCAATATTTTAGATATATTAAATTGCTAATAAATTTACAAACTAATATTATATACATGTATCAAATATGGTTGATTATTATATGCATATATTATATAAAAAAGCATGAATATGTATGTATGCATACGTATGTATGTATGTATGCATGCATGTATGAATATGTATTTATGTATGTATGTATGTATGTATATGTATATATATATATATCTCTGTGCATGCATGTGTAATTTTATTTCATAATTAATAAATAAATTAAATTCAAATTCAAACAATTAACTGAATATATATATACACACACACATAAATATTATTGGCGATCTATAAATATATGGCCAAGGTTAGTGGGGCATACTAAAATTGAGAAGAGGTCATATACCTTAAAGATTTGGCCTATTAATAACACCTTGATTTGAAATGCTCCTAGAACCCTCTGAATCACTACCCAAATATGTGACAGACGAGTGTACCACCTAGATATGTGATTATTTGCTGTTGGTAGGGATGAATAAGGGTTGCCAATAGGGCAATAGGGTAGAGATATAGGCAGACAAGTATGAAGAAAGGAGAAGTAAGAAAAAGAACAGAAAATGGTATGGATGACTTCGCTTCTATAAAGAGAGTTGTGGAAAAATCTTGCACACTCCTCACTTCCATATCAATGCTATATCCATTCCCTCCCTTCATCTTTAGACGGTCTATATAGTCTTTTTGGACCAAATATATTTCTAAGCCCGTCGAATAGTTAATTGTATTTAAACCCAGTTTAAATAAATATATACACATATTTATACATACATGCATGCATAAATACACACACACACATATATATATATCCGTGCGCATATGTATCGATATGTACAAACATAAATTTTACATATGCACCCAATTAATTACTAATAACACCTAGAACATTTCTAGGAGCTACCACATTTACTAAATATACTCCAAACATCAAATACACCAATAATTAATATTTTATAAATATTATTTAATTTAATTAATTTATAACATGGTATAAACTAATTAAATCATATGGCATTTCAAAGAATTCTTGAATGTAGTTATGTGATCTAAAGGTGTGAATTTAGCCAGAGATTAATATCAAACAATTCAAATATTTCTTCATACGTCATTTTAGCTAGTGGTGTGATAGTTTGATAAAATTCAATGCTTATAGATCTCTTCGGTACAATCTAATTTACATTTTCTAAAGTGGCACCAATAATGATGATATTTGAAACACGTTCTCTTCGTCAACACTATATCACTTTAGGACATATGTAGTTTGGTATTGGTCAAAAAATCAATATTATCCACACTCAAGTCGATTGGTTCATAAACAAAGTCTCTGGTTCAATAATAATATTCATTATTAATCGTTCTACTCTAACATAGATGTTGACTTTAAGTTGCTTATAGTTAACCATAATACTAACCTCGTACAACTTAGGAGAAAAATTCTCTATTGAATAGTGCTTTATGTAGATGGGATGATGATAGGTGTGATAACCTAATCTATACAACAATGAAATGGATCTTAATTTTATTTTACACTTGATGGTAGGTGAATAGTATATTTAAACGTTTTATCGATATACTTGCAAATTTCAAACTTTATCATAGAAAATTCAAACACTGGAATAATATAGTCATAGAACAATCGTATAATAGTAAGTAAATACCGTAGAAGTAAAGGTAAAGAAGACACTAAGAATTCTATATTCGTTCATATTCTCAATTCTACATTCAGTCTTATACCCCATAGCAAATTTTACTAATCACGCCTTGACTTTAAATCAGGTGGTAAACACACCCTTTATACATCTTGACTTCGACTCGGGTGGCAAGGACAACTACTGGAATTTGACTTGAGTAACCAGTTGACACTCTAGAATTTGGCTCACCAGAACACCTTGTGGAATTTGACTCAGGTACCTAGAACACTTATCCTATGTTTGACTCAGGAGGCAGGACAATCTCCATTACAATCTCGTTTTAACTTTCACTCTGGTGGTTATGATCATAATTTTAAAGTAGTAGTGGTGGTGGACTACAAGAAATTGATTCTTTCGATCACGATTCAAGAAGTTTGTTGATATAATTTCCTATAGACCTTCAGTGGTGGAATATCTTTTCTTTTGAGTAGAATATAGTGAAGATCGAAGAGTTAATGGTGTAGGCCTTCTTCGACCTTTTGTATGAATGTAGAAAAAGAGAATTGGCGTAGAAATTGGTAGCACTTCATCGAAATCTTAAAGAGAATGAGAAAGAAGATAAAGATGAAGAAAATAGTTAGAATTATTGTTAAAAATTCAAAATCAAAGGCCTTCAAATAGAGTTTGAAGAGTTGCGTCCAAAGGATGGTGCCAAAAGTTGCATCTTTTGAAAGTTCATAAAATATCTCGACGGTCTATATGTCAATATACAAAATTCCTTTATCTCGACATATTTGTCTACGTTCATAACTACTTTGAAAATATTTTATGTTATACTTCTTTATAAAATCTCTATTAAAATAGATTTTATAATAAATTGAATGTTATTCTTTTATAAAAATATTTCAATTGAAAAATAATTTTCAAAGTGAAGATAATCAAAGATATGGTACTAGTCAGATCTTTAACATTTAATCCAAGACTCGATAGAATATTGACACGATGTCTTTATCTCTTGATGCTTTTATTCTTGAATTCTTCAATACTTACAAGCCTTTAAATACATCTCGATCAACTCTCGATTTATTTTAATCAATTCTTCGAGCTTTTATTCAATCATTAATTGCATAAACCTATTTGATATAACTGATATCCTATATAATATACTATTAACTCGACAAAACATTAGTAACAATATTTATATGGTTGTTGTAATCAAAATCAATATCTTGGATATTAACAATCTTCCTTTTTTAGATGAAAACCATTAAATTGAATCATCGCATGACGACCATCAAGCGACTATAGTTAGGTCTTATAGAAGTATAGGAAGTGAAACACTATTCAATAGTGAATTCATCTCCACGGTTGTATGAGGTTAGTATCATATCAAACTCTAGTCAACTTAAAGTTAAAATCTTCAACCAAAGTAGGATGATTAATGATGAATGTTATTATTGAACCAAGGACTTTATTATGGACTAATTGGATTGAATAAGGATAATGTTGGAATTTTGACTAGTACCAAAATCATACTAAGTGATATGGTTTTGTCAAAGAGTACATGTGTAAATAATCATTGCTAAATGGTACACTTGCAATGTAAAATTGGATTTTGCCGATGAAAATCTATTAGCAATAAATTCGGAAAAACTATTACATTACTAGTTGTGGTGATGTGTAAACATTAATATTCGATATTAGTAGTTGACTGAATTTGCACATGCTGGTCACACAACCGTATTAGTGAATTCTTTGAAATTCCACATGGTATAGTTAACTTATGAAGTGCTATAAATTTATTAATATTTATGAAATAATAATTATATTTTTGATGTACTATATGTTATTACTAATTTTTAGGTGCCACTAGTAATTAACTAGGTGTGTATATAAAAGTTATATATGTGTACACCGACATACAGTATCGATACGCATTTAAATATGATTAGAATACAATTAATTGAAAAATGGGCTTTTATTTTTATTGGCCAATATAGGGTCTAATATTGGTCGACCATCGATAAAGGAGATGGTGGTTTGAAATTAGATTTGGATCTAATTGCTTGGTAAAGGAGAAGGAGAAAGGTGGAGAATTTGTCTTCCTTTTCTTCTCTATATAAACCAAGCTAAGCCCCACTTTTATTCTTGTCGAATCCTCCCTTTTTCTGGCCAAACTCCTCACCTTTCCTATCACCCTAGGTCGAGCACTTCATTGCACAACGACATCAAATATGATATAATTTGTACCAACGATTTGCCTATACATGACATTATATTTGGTAACGTGGACATAAGGCATGCGTGACATTCATTGGTCTAAACATGACATTATATTTGATAATAATTGGCTAAAAGGTCTATGTGGCAACCATTTGTCTAAACATGGCACTATACTTGATACCGGTGGTGTAAGGTCTTGGTGGAAACCTAGTTGTCGATTCATGATAGAATTAAGGAATAAGATAAAAGACCTAAATGTCTAGCACCATTAACGAGCTGGTAAGGGTAAGGCTCGTGTGACATTGTAAAATGAATCGACTATAGAAAGTAGTTGGAATATGTTGTAAAGGAAAATCTCATACTTATGTTGAAATCGAGGACTTGTGTCTAAACATGATATGACGTTATTACATAGTAGGGTGTACTTAACGTCATGGAGATAGTGTGGAAAAATTGTTTGTCTAGGGTAAAGTATTACTTATATCTTTATGCTCGATTCATGTTTTTATTATTCTCTAGAAACTCATGGATACTCATTCGAGTAGGCTGAGTTTGTGGATAGACAAATAGCTTTTGGAAAAGATAAATAAAGACTCTGAAGATGAAGCTAGAGGCTTTTTTGTAAATAAAGGTATTTTGAAATTTCCACTATGGAAAACTAGGATTTATATCTAGTTAAGTGCTCGCGTATGCATCTTCATATGTCAGACATTACACTATATTTATATTTTATTATATTTACCCCTACGTGGGAAAAAGATGGGTTAAGATTATGTAATGACTTGTAAACAATTTAATGCAACAAAGTTATTTAGCCGCTCTATTTACTTAATGTTATGAAAAAATACACTGATCTCACTTCCTCATTTGAAGATAATTCTAGTGATGACTGTAGCATCTTCAGCCTTTATTTTTGGGTCTCAAGGTAGGAGATGTTACAACTTGTTATCAAGGCTTAAGTTAGGGAACACTTAAATAAAATAAAGCTATGTAAAAATTAAGTAGTAGAAAAAGAATAGCTTGGGGAAGGCATACGCTATATACAACATACTTGTATTTTGACATAGATATATAGGTGGATATCTACCCCTCTATTATTTTTCGCACTCTCTTTTACTTTTGTTTCTTTCGAATTCTTGCTTACAAAGAAAGCTAGAATGGATCCATAAAGCAGATGTTTGACTTTAGAACATGGAAGAACAAACGCTAGTAGAAGAACTAATAGTACCTAAACAACAACCAAGGAGGGGAGGCAGCCTCAAAAGTTCACGTTGATGTCGGTATTGGAGCTCCTACCCCATCTGTATAGAATATGGGTATGAACACACTCTTTCAGTAATTCCTAACAAATTAAGTGCAGTAGCAAGTACCAACCCTAGTCCTCGAATGCATCTAAAGGCCCGGTGTCGCCAGTCAGGTGGGATTTTGCAAAAATAAACAAGGACTTCAACTGTTTGGTTGGAGAAATGTTTAATGGGATGAAATAGGCATTGGAGGCTAGTGATTGGCTAGAAATGTGTGAAAGGATTTGTGAAGACCTGAAAGAAATAAATGACCAGAAAGTGAAGTCGATGTCAAGATAGTTTAACAGGTTGGCGAGTGTCTATTATGGAACAGTGAGAGCAGAGATTTCTGTGCAAGAGTTCACTTGGGAGTGGTTCATAGAGTTGTTTGAAGAATGGTATATCTTTAGATTAGAGTTGTCAATAATGTTCCAAGATTTTGTTGGGTTTCAACAAGGGAGTTTGATAGTGTCGGAGAATGTGCAGAAGTTCAATGCTTTGTCCAAGTATGGGGTCGATTTGATTAGAACCCCAAGGAAGAAAGTTATGTTATGAGGTATAATCTCGATCTCCAGTATTTTGATTAAAGTTCTTATTTATATAGGTACTACACAATATTTTATTTTGGTAGATGTAATGGATAAGTTGGAATAGTACATTATCTACTTAGTTACATTTTACATGCGGTTACTGGTTGGTAGGTACGCTGCTCTCGGATTAAGGTGCACTAACATTATGTTCAATTTATGCGATCACTTATTTGTTTGCATCCCATATATATATTTGACTTTGTAGGGTAGAAGGTTATTTTGCGAACAGGTTGGTTGGCGCATAATAACGCTAGAATCTTTTATGCCGATAGAGTTATCATTTACATAATGCAGGTTATGGGAAAAGTATCATAGTGGCTTAGATTTAATAGATGATAAGTCAGGATTGGCATTATGTAAAGTATTGGTAGTTTACAAAAATATTCAAACCTGTATCGGCTACGAAGGGTGATTGAATTCCGAATAAACTTGAAGTCTAGTGCACAACCTATTAGTAGCCACGTAGTAGAATGTCATCTAGAGAGATGGAAGAATTGAAGAAACAGTTAGTGGAACTTGACCATGAAAGTTTCTTCGACCAAATAGTTCACTGTAGGGAGCATCTACGACATTTGTGAAGGAGTCAAATGGATCATTACGCTTGTGTATTGATTACAGGAAGTTGAATGAGCTAAAAATGAAGAATGGTCGTCCATTGCCTAAGATAGACGACTTATTTGAATAGTTGAGTGGAGCTAGAGTATTCTCATAATTAGATTTAGCAATGGAATCCCATCAACTAAGGGTAGGAAAAGTTAATGTTCCATTGACAACGTTTGGAATAAGATAAGGTTCATATAAGCTGTTAGTGATGCCTTTTGGACTAACCAATGCCCCAATGTATTTTATAGATCTTATGGACCACGACTTTCGCGATTAGTAGGATAAATGTGTGCTGGTCTTCATTGATGATATTTTAGTACATTCTAAGAATGACAGAGACTATGACGCCCATCTTAGGCCCGTGTTGGAGATGTCGAGACAACACAAATTGAAGGTAAAGTTTTCCAAGCGTCACTTTTGGAAATAAGAATTGAAGTTTCTTGGTCATGTGGTATCAGAGAATGGATTGGCAGTGGATCTATTGAAGATAGAAATCATTAACAGTTAGAAGAGACCAAAGATTGTCACAATGATGAGAAGTTTCTTGGGATTGGCCGGTTATTATCGTAGATTCATTAAGGATTTCTCGTGTATAGTAGCACCTTTGACTAAGTGGATTATAAAGAATGAGAAGTTCACGTGGAATAATAAATGTGGAGGATAATTTCATGAGTTGAATAAGTTATCGACAAATACTTTTTTCTTGGTCATACTCGAAAGGAATTAGGAATTGGTAGTGTATAACGATGCTTATGGAATAGGTTTAGGGGCAATGCTGATGCAGAAAAACCGAGTAATTTCCTACGCATCAAGGTAGTTAACACTGCACGAGGTGAAATATCTAAATCATGACTTGGAGTTGACAATTGTAGTTTTTGCACTGAAAATTTGGAGATATTATCTTTTGTGAGGGCGGTTCAAGTTGTATGCGGACCATGAGTCCCTTAAATATGTATTCTTTTAGAAAGAGTTGACTATGAGGCAAAAAATGGTTAGAATTCTTGGTGGCATATGACTTTAGTATATATTATATGCTAGGAAAGGGAAAAAAGTTTTAGATGCCATGAGTAGGAAGCATCATAATGCAGTGTTTCCATGATTGAATAATGGAAAATGATAGAGACATTGGCATCTTGTGGGGTGTATTTTAGAATGAACGCATGATCAAGTTGACATCCATGAGTTGTAGCAAGTTTGGAAGTATATCCAATCCTTATAGATAGGATTTCTACAAGGAAAAGTGAGGACCCATTATTAGCTGAGAGAATTAGGCAATTGGGAATGAGTGTAGATGTCAAAGATTTGAAGGGGTTCGAGATTGATTCGAAGGGATGACTTAGGAAGAAAGGGAGACTCTACGTTCCAAATGTGGAAAATCTTTAAAAGGAGTTCTTGGAAGAAATCCATTAATACAAGTTTACTATTCATACCATAGGCACGAAGATGTATCGTGGCATGAAGAAAATATTCTTGTGGGAAAGGGTAAAGTAGGATGTCGGTGAATTTTTGAAGAGGAGTTTCACCTGTCAACAAGTTTAAGTTGAACATCGTAATCCGAGAAGTTTAATTTAATCTTGGAAGTTTCGACCTAGAAGTAGGACTTAGTGTCCATTGATTTTATTGATGGGTTGCCTAAGCCGAGGATAAGAAATGATAGCATTTGGGTGATGGTCGATAAATTGACTAAGAGTGATCATTTTATCTCAGTGAAGTTGACCAGAATGGTAGCAAGGTTATACATAATGAATGTGGTGAGACTACATTAGATTTGAGCAGTACTGTTAGTGACAGAGACCTATTTTTACCAGATTGTTTTGGAGAAGTTTGCAAAGTGCATTAAGTACAGAATTGAGCATGAGTAGTTAAATTGAGCATGAGTACGGTTAGCACCCGCAAATTGATGGTCAAACAGAAAGGGTGAAATGTGTACTCAAAGATTTACGGAGGGCATGTGTTTTACACTTTATGGATTTTTGAAGGATCATTTGCAGTTAGAGGAGTTTGCCTACGATAATAGTTACCCATTGAGTGTGGGATGTAAGGAATTTTATGATAGATTGTGTAAGTCCCTTATTTATTGGTTAGACATGAGGGATAGGCTCATGTTGGGGCCTAATTTGGTAAGGGATACCGTTGAGAAGGTGTAATTGAAGGTAGTGTAATTGAGGCAGAAGGGTTACGTCGACTAGAGGAGAAAGGAGCTAGAGTTTGCAATGGGTGAATATGTGTTTGTGATGATTTCTCTTATGTTAGGTGTTATGCGATTTGGGAAGACGAGGAAATTATCGCCTAGATATTAAGGACTATTTCATGTTATTAAAAGGATTGGTAAACTCACTTGTCGAGTAAAGTTACCAAGTTGTTCAATGGGGATGCATAATGTTTTCACACATTACATTTAAGAAAATGTGTGCACGGCCCCGATTTGGTAGTGAAATAGAGGGAAGTTGTGGAATTATCTATAAAACTAAATTTGACTTATGTCAAGTGATCGAAGGGAATAATAGGTCGTTATATGAAAGATTTAAGGGACAAAGTTATCAAACTTGTTTGCGTCCAATGGAGAACCGATGTTGATGATTGTATCTGGTGGATAGAGGATAAGATTAGGAATATCAATCCCGATTTTTTTGACATGCATGAATAGACATGTATGTTTTGTTGTATAAACTTGCAGTGACTCTAGTATGATGATTATGATATAATAATGGCATGTACTGACAGTGACACCAATAGCTTATTGTTATGATTGATGATTTATATTAGTAGATATCTAGTGTAATTGTTATATTTGCATGTACACTAAATTGATGATGGAGGTTATTATCTTGCCTTATTCAAATTTCGAAGAAGAAATTCTTATAAGGAGGGAAGATTGTAACACCCCATATTTTGAATTCCATAATGAGAGAAAATAATTAAATAAATGACTAATTAAATTAGATATGGGACGATATTTAAGTAAAACAAATTTTATTAATAAGAATGAGGAGTGAATTTAAGGTGAAGAGTTGGGGGAATTAATAAGAATAGGATGGAATGGGATTATAGCCCAAAACTCAAATTACTAACCCACTAACACTCCACCTTTCATTCTTTCTCTCCCTCATTTAAAAGCAAACCAAAATAAAACTAAATAAGGCCAAATATACTTCAAGTGGAAGAAGAAGGAAAATTCAAAGTAAAAGCAAGAGCTCTTATCACTATAAAGAAGTAAAGTTTTAATCAAGTTTGATAAAAAAAATTAAGTAATCCTTTCTCTAAACCTTCCACACTCGTTTGGGTAAAGATTGCATATCATGCTTTGAAAGATAATTAAATGGTTTATGAATGTTATACTATCTTTGTCCATGTTTGGGAATTTAATAATAAAGATTTTTGATGTGTATTAAGGTGAAACGAAAATAAACCTTCTCCAAATCACATGATTTTTTATATGATGTGTAGAATAATAATATAAAGATGAGTTTCTAATTTCATAATTTTCTAAAATTACTTGGAATTTATATGAATTTTCCAAGTCATGAAAATGCTTATTTTCGGCATTTGATTATTTAATATAGGAAAAATAATTATTTAGGCTTAAAATTTTTATGAGGTAAAAAATGAACAAGTAGATTTTTGTTGAATTTTAAGGATTTTGCTATGCATTTCCAAATTAATATGAATTATTTTGTGAAATTAAGGATGAATTACAAATTAATAATTAATTAATTAAAAAAGTAATTAATAATTCTTAAAAAGAGAACTACAATTACTCAGGCTAACCAATGATAACTCGAGGTGTAATATGCTTTGTTGTAAACTAATTACTTTTAATGGAAAAAATCAGTTATCAATTTAATTACAAATCCACCATTGTAGCATGCGATAGCTTCACTTTAATGTTAGACAACTAAAATAGTTAACATGTGATAGCTCGTGAGCTTAGATATTCGATAGTTAAATAAGTTATGCATTTGATAGCTTTGTAAACTTTCATTCTTGATAGATGATATAAGCCTTGACCTTTGGTAGACTTAAAATGATTGACACTCAATAGCTTCAGACAATAACATGCAATAGCTTAATAAGTTGACATTCGATAGTCTTGTAAACCTTGACACTTGATAGATTAAAGAGTAAAAATGCAATAGATTTTCATTTTCGATAACATTCAGGATGCAAAAGGTTTGGGCATGGAGTAGCTTGGCATGCGATTGCTTTGAGCCTCAATAGCTTTTGGCATTCGATAAGTATAGGTATGCTATAGCTCCTCGACATTTGATAGCTTTTTTCATGCAATAGGTTATGACATGCTATAGTAATAAACATTTAACATGCAATAGCCCTGTAATGTCAAAATGCAATCTCTAATGATGATATTAAATTTTAAGTAAATTAATGAATTTTTTTTATTACTTTGGAATACATCTTCCAAAGTGATGGTAGAGAATTTCATAAAGATGAAATGACTATAGAGAATGATAAGTTAAAATGAAATAACTTATCCAAAGGAGGAGAATTGAGATTAAGCTTAAGAAAGTTATAAGATTATAAGTAATATCAATTAAAACAATGAAATATAGGTGTAAGTCTTGTGTGGCAACCATTTATCTACGACACTATATTCGGCATTGTGGGCGTAAGGCCTATTTGGTAACCATTTGTCTAAACATGACATTATACTTGATAGCATGGTTGTTAGGCTATATCGAAACCATTTACATGACATTATATTTTGTAACATAGGTGTAAGGCTTGTGTTGCAATCATTTGTCTATACATGACATTATATTTGGTAATGTTGGTTTAAGGCCAACGTGGTAATAATTGGTGTAAGGTCTATGTAGAAACCATTTGTCTAAACATGATATTATATTTGATATTGGAGATGTAAGTCTTTGGTGGCAACCTAATTATCCATTTATGCTAGAATCAAGAAGGAGTAAGATAAAAACATCTAAGGGTCAACCTTAAGTGTTTACTACCGTTAATGAACCGGTAAGGTTATGGTTTGTGTGGAAATTTAAAATGAATTGAGCATCAAAACTAGTTGGAGTATATTGTGAAGAAAAATCTCACATTTATGTTGGAATTGATGGCTTGAGACCGATCATGATATGATGTTAGTACATAGTGTGGGGTAATTGATGTTAATGGTAAAGGGAAAATCCATTTTTTGCATTAGCGGCATGGTATTACTTTATGATTTGTTTGCTTATGATTACTCAAACCAGAAGCTACGTCTAACTCGTAATTTTATTATTCCACATAAAATCATGGGTGTTCTTCAAGTAGGCTGAGTTTATGGCATAGATAGGTAGCTTTTGAAAAGAAGAATAAAGACTCCAAAGACGACGTGTGAGACTTGTTTTACAAATAAAAATTACTTTGAAATTTCTGTTGTATAAAACCAGGATTTTAACTTGTTAAGTATTAATGTCGGCATCTTCATATATCAAGCATGACACTACATTTGTATTTTATTATATTTTCCTTTGCATGGGAATGAGATGGGTTAATGATCATGTTACAAAATTATGTAAAACAATTTGAGGTAATGAAGCTATTTAGCCACTCTGTTTAATCAATGTTGTGAAAAAATATCGATCTCATTATGTCACCTGAAATTAATTCTTATGATGGATGCAGCATTGTCAACATTCATTTTTGGGTCTTGAAGTCGAGGATGTCACAAATATGAACTATGAAATGATGAAGAAACATATCAAAAAGTTTGGAAGAAATCCTAAGTAAAAAGATTGAGACACAAGAAGTTAGAGTTGAAAAATTGCAAGTCTTGACGGTCGGTACTAACCCATATGGGTCAGTACCAAATGATCCAAGGATTTGGGTTCCACAACTATGTCTTATGCTAGAACCAAGCCTTGGGGTTGAAGAAGTGAGATATATTATGATGCGACATGGATCAGAATCTACCATGTGGGTCAGTACCGAACCATAGTTATTCAATGACTTCAAGATTTGGAAGTTTGGAGACTTGTGATATGCTAATGAGAAAGTTAAAGATGGGTTAAAAGGCATGGGTCAGTACCGATCCATATCGATTGGTGTCGATCCATATTGATAGTTGGATATGTCTCAATTTCAATTGTTCTTCGTTGTGGAACTTTGAATCAAAGATATTTGCTCATTCAAACCCGATCTAGCTATTTTCATACTCAAATTTGTCTATAAATAGAAGGCTAACATAAACTAGAAAGGGCTTTTGGGATTTTTGCAAGGAGATCTATCATTCTCGGAATCTATCTTTTTAAATCTGAAATCAATTGTACTTTGGCTGAATTTGTAAAATTCAATTGAAATAAAGTTGATAGTAGATATAGGCTTAGGATTCTAGCCAAACTACTTAATAAATCGTGTTTTTCCTCTGTTTTCTTTAGTTTGTAATATTTTAATTTTTATTCTTTATCCAATTAGGGTGTTTGCCCATGTTTGGAGAAAACTATACTAGAGTCACTTTAATATTTTCCAAAACCAGTTTATTACTATTCATCTAAAAAATAACAATATTCTATTTTAAACCTTAAAACTTCCCTTTTATTTGTTGTTAGCCTCAGAATAGTAATAATTTAGTCCAAATATTTTCGAAAACATATATTTATCATAATGATTATTACTCTGATATTATCTTTTATTTTATTATTCAAACAACAACAACAATATATTCTTCCATAAACTCCATAAAATTAATTATGTTGTCATTTACTGAAAATAATAAATGTTACTTAAACCATATTATTATTTATGAAATCTTACTTTATTTTATAAGTAACAATTAATTCTATAATTTTTTTGAGAAAATTGAATGATCCTCTATTCGTGGAGGAGAGCACATGTGTATTTTATTCTACATTTGAAAAATGATGTTGCCAGTAAGTCTGATAGGTAGCAATGTCCCCTCATATAATAGAATAAACTAAAACTCTCCCAATTAAAAATTCCATAAGGTAAATAAAATGACAATAAATCCGAATAATACAAAAACTATTTTGAACCCTAAATCAACACCAAATTCAACAATCCATCAATGATAGTAAGATCTACTAAATCCAACCAAACAAACGACAATGAGATCCGTTAAATACATCAATGATATTTCCAAATCTGTAACAAAAAATTCAAGCAAATAATTAGATTAACGCACACACACATATACATATACATATACATATACATATACATATACATATACGTATACGTATACGTATACATATAAATATACATATACATATATGAAAATAGGTAAAACTTTATTAGGGCGTTTCAACCCATAATGATCGGCCCATCAGCCATAAGTACAAGATAAATAAAGTACCATTAAACTTAAACATTCCATCTATACATTCCACTTTACTGCTTTCAGATCTAAAACAAATAATAGAACGAACAACTTCTCTCTCCGCCATGGGAGTGGGTAGCTCCTCGAGCATGTACCTAAGGTTCTTGGCTTTCCTCACGACTAGTCCACTGCTTCAAACAAGGCTTCTGCGTTTACCCTATGTTTGGTAATGATTCTTTCGCTGATTCTTTTGCCTGCAATTTTCATGTCTGAGATAGCAAGTTTACTAAATTCAATCATGCTTTATTTTTTATTTTGGAATAATCTTCGATTGCACTCCCTCCAATGCTCCAAATAGCCACTCTCAAAGTGATGTCGTGCACTTTGGTTTTTAGGTGTTCATGCTGCCTGATTCCTATCAGGCATGTGATTACTTGTTGTAAATTGTTTACATTGGCTTATAGATTAGTTGCTTGTTGACAAAAACCCCAAACCTCTGTTGAGAATTCACATTCAAAGTACTAGTGTTTATGATTCTCTTCTTGGATGCCGTAGAGAGGACAAATATTTTCATCTAGAATTTCCCATTTATAAAGTCTGTCTTTTGTTGGCAATCTCCCCAGAACAAATTTGTATGCTATTGCAGCCATTTTCGGGCAAGTAACCATGTCCCGAATAATTTTGCTCCAAGCTACTTTATGTAACTCTAATTGCTTCCCAGGCTGATTTAGTAGTAAAATCGTTACCAATTTGTTTCCATGCCCAAGTATCCTCTTCTCTACCTAATAACAATGTCGTGTATTCTACCTGCCTTTGTTGTTTTGATAAGCACGGAATACTTCTATAGTTCCATCTTCCTTCCTGTATAATGGAATCAACTTTTGTATTAAGATAACCGTAAATCGAGTAAGAATCCCATACTAACATATCCACTAGAATCTTCCATGAGTCCAGGGGTCTTGCCAAAGACCAAGTTGTTTTCATATGCAATATCCATGTTACAATTTATAATAAGCATGTCTCCAACTCTCATGATTGATTTCCATGTAGGGGATGCATTGTTATCTACAGCCATCTGTCAAATTGCCTCCAACGTATCTCCGCCTTATCAATCTAGCCCATTGGCCTTTAGTATTAATGATTTTCCAACCTCATCTGAGTGTGAAAACATCTCTCATGTCTCTTAGTCTCCTCATCCCAACTCCCTCTTTTGCCTTAGGCCTGTATAAACCAAGGTATTTAATTTTGTGCAGACCTCCGTTCTAAATAAATTCAATACACTTTCTTTATTTTTTCCAAAGAAGCATCAAGCAATTGAAATGTTTGCAGCTAGAAATTAACTTGGACTTGAATCAAAGTATGGACCAGTTCAATTCTTACCAAACATGATAATAGTCAAGAACTCCAACCTTTCAATCTATCCTTGATTTTGGAAATCCACTCAGCAAATTATCTATTTATAGTTTTGCTGCATGAGAGAGGAACACCAGGTATTTAACTGGATGCTCTCCCTCTCTAACATTTAAAATGTCCAGAACTTCAAGTTTACTCTTATAGTATTTATTAAAATAGCACTTGGTGTTTAGCTCATTCAGCTTGAGTCCAACCTTCCTTTCTAAGTTTTGAAAAATATCTTTAATCAACTTAGCTGCTTCAGAACTTGACTTTATGCATATGATAAGGTTATTGGCATATAACAAGTGGCTCCCTCTAGGATGGAAATTGTGCATGGTCTGGAATTGCTTGTTGTGACTAGTCAACTCCTTCTGGAGAGTAATGTATTCCATGGCTATAGAAAATAGGTAGGGAGATAAAGGATCTCCCAGCTTGATCCCACAGTCACTGCTAAAGAATACTTTGGGAACACATTCAGAAGTATAGAGAAGGTAAAGGTAGTGATACAATCACTAATTAAATCCACAGATTTAATAGGGAACCCCATACAACTAAGGATATGTAGAATAAATCTATGATTTATCTTATCATATGCCTTGTGGAGCTCAACCTTAAGGCAATGTTTATCAATACCTTATATGTTAAAATTTCTAACTAATTCATGTGCTATAAGGGAGTTTTCAAATATGCTTTTGCCTTTAATAACTGCACTTTGGCACTGAGCAATGACATATGGTAAGATTTTTTCATTCTATTGCAAATGACCTTACTCATGATTTCATAGATGACATTGCAGCAGGCTATAGCCTATAATCTCCTATTATGGTAGGTTTGTCAGTTTTTTGGACTAACTGATAAATGTAAGATTTATTTCCTTTAGAATTTTACATATGTTAAAAGATTATTGTATAGCTATCAATAAAAAAATTCGGATCATTCCAATGGTACCTAAAGAGTAGGATACCATCCCATCGGGTCCCGGGCTGGAGTCTATGTGAATGGATTTCAGAGCCTTCCAATTTTCAATTTTAGAAATAGTTCTGCTCAAAAATGGCCTGCCTGAGCATTAAGCAGCCTTTGGATATGCATAAAGGGTAAGCCCAGCTCACATTGACCATTACACAGCCTATTAAAATAGTTAATTGCGTCTTCTTTAATTTTCCATAGGTCTATAATGGCATTACCTTCCTATGATAGAGTTAGGGGTATGCCATAGGGGCAACTATGTAATTGTTATGTATATCCAACTCGTTGACAATTCTTGTTCGAAATAAAGGTGTTTTCTTTCCATTATATACTTGATGTAATGTGTTATATTAATTAATTTAATTAAAAATATATTTAATAAAGAATCATAAATCATATAATTTGCAACAGTAGTTACAATGTGTTGTAGCCGTGAGTAATTTATCATAATGAAAACAAATATACCATATTAAATGTTCCCAGTCAAGATGCATTAAGATTAGATATCGATGTATCCGTTGATACTAGAGTACATAACGTTGTCCAAATGATGGATGGTGTATTACTCATGGCTGTTGGGGGCACTAAGGGGTTATATACCGATAGTTATTGGATAATTATGGAATGACTCACTAGATGGTTTTATGTTGGTTCATATAACAAAGGTCAAACAGAAAATGCTAATGTGACTGGTTACACGGTTCTCTCAACTTAAGAATACTATGGATCTACAGTATGAAAGATCCACTTTGATTATAGCCGAATCATCGTTTGACGTCCATTAAGTTACTATAGTTAGGTCGAGTGGAAGCATTGAAAGTGAAGCACTATTTAAGAGAGGATTCGTCTCCTCAATTATATTGGGTTAGTATCACAGTCAACTCAAATCAACTTAAAGCCAGTCTTCGGCCAGAGCACTTCCGCTAATAATAATAATTATTATTATTGAACCAAGGAGTTTGTGTTTGGACTATAGAGTTTAATATGGGTGATATAGGAATTTGACCATTACCAAATTCCATAAGTCCAAAGTGATATAGTTTTGAAGAAGAGAATTGGTGTAAATAAACTTCACAACCGGGTAACGCTTAATAAAGTGAATTTGGATTTTAGCGAAACTACGTAAGTGCTAAATTTGACCAAAATTTTATGCCACCTTCTAAGTGACGTGTAAACGTTAACATTCAAATAGTTCGATGTTAATCGTGGATTGAATTTACATTTGAGAGTCCCACAAACAAAATGATGAATTCTCTTTAGACCAAATAATGTAATTAATTTATAAGTGTTATAAATTAATTAAAATAATTAATATTTATGAAATATTAATTGTGAAATTTGAATATGATTTGAGAAATAAATAATATTTTATATTTACAATAGTTATAAATATATTGATCGATATGCGATAACGATAAACAGTTAAATTAGATTTAATTATTAATATTTATTTGGGCTTAAAATGGGTTTAACGCCCATGATAAAGGCTACAAATTTTAACCAAAAAGGATGTAAGTGGAGGCTAAAAAATCAACCAAATGTATTTTAGATGGATGGCTCAGATTTGGGGAGAAAGGATAAGAGATATTATCTACCTTTCTCACTATTCCTTCTACCATGAAAGGACTTCTAACTCTAATGCATATAGTGCTTTTGTTGCCTCCTCCTTTAACATATTATGGTTGGAATTTATCCCTCTATATACTCTATCGAAACACAAATCAAATCAATTCAAATTAAAAGCTATTTGATAGAAAAAGGACTACAGTTCTAAGACTAGTAATTGACGAATGGAGAAGTTTTCTAAGGGAGGAGAACTCATCAAGCAAGGTGGACTTGAGGGCATTAGTTTTAGGTAAGTATTTAGTTTGTATATATGATGTATTACCTCTGTATAAATATATATGGTTTATGTATATACATATATTGCTATTACTATATTGTTAGTTAGGTGAGATTCCTATAGGTATTGTTGTTATCACATATTGATTAGTTATGCATATATATATTTATAAAATAAAAAAATTATAATTACTTTATATAGATATGATGCACACGGCCAAAATAATTATTTTTAATTATTTATATTTTATTAATATATATATATGTGTGTGTGCATATATTGATAAATTAATCGATTTATTTATATGACTTATATTAAACTACATGATTATATCACATAAATAATTGAGCTAAAATTTTTAAAATGTATATTTATATTAAAAAAAAACTAGTAACTGAAAATAATTATTTGGTAATTATCTAACATGTTTTATTCTTATTTAATCATTATAGGAATTAATAAATTCATATAAAATAAATTATGTTTCAAAAATTCACTTTTATATTTTTAAAATTAATATGATATCTCATAACCTCTTGATCAAAAAATCAGATTTTTATATCAATTATTTTTAAAAATTATTTTTAATTCGACCGAAAAGCAATTAATTTATACAAAATATTAATTGAACTTAGCAAAATCTAAAATAATTTATAGGCTTTTTAATAATATTTCTTATCTTCTAAAATTTTAAAATAGAAATATTTGTTAAAATATATTTTTTATATTTTATTTTTTGTTATTTGACAAATTAATTCTTAATATATACATATGTATATTAAATAAAATAATACTATGTTTGAATTTTGAAGTTTTGTATATTCGATCTGGAATGAAAATGAAAAAAATTATCTTTTTATAATTTTATAATTATATAAAATATTCTAAATCATACTTACATTTAATAATTATATATATATATATATATATAATTATGTTACTTTAATACATTTAGATATATTTACATTTACTTATGAAAAACAAAATTTAAATTGTATATTAGATAGACATGCACACATATGTTTATCTTTATACCGTAATATTATATATATGTATATTTATATAATATTTTCGAATAATATATATGTGTGTGTGTGTATTACCTGAATATTTGTATACACATATAATAATTATAAACATATCCACATATTTGGACAACATACAATACATAAAGGATAAGCTAATGTGTCTGCTGCGATGTATATCCCAACATTTATATACGAACATGTTATACCTTGCACGGTATATCATGTTGCATATGCATATGCATATATATATATACACACACATATGTATATGATACATATATATACTTGTACATAGATTGAAAATAAATTGAATAAATTTCCATTAACGATTTATAAATTTATATGAAATACATGATTTTATTTAAATTAAATTTAGAAATGTTCTAAATAAATTAGACTTTATTGGCCCAATAAAGATCCAATAGAGTAAATTTTTTGAAATTCACTCATAACTTACGCTGTGAGCTGGCCCACTTTCAATAATGGTATTAGAGTCCAATAGGCTATGTGGTCTTATTAGCCATGTTAGGGTTAACTATTAAGCCAACAACCCAAAAGTTTTCTCTAATAGAAAAGGCCATAATTTGAACTAGGCCTTGGGCTAATTTTCAAAATTGTTTGAAATTTCAAATTACAAGATTTTAGATTTAAAATTTAGATTTAAAATAAGCACTTATATTATAAAAGTTATAATCTAATAAAGTTTATCAAAATGTTTGAAGTACTTAAATTGACATCAAAAATTCAAAAATTCATTAATCATATTAGTAAACATAAATAAGTTAATTAATAAATTAATACATGTATTATATATATATTATAATATATGTTATATTATTTTAAAATTTTCAAAATAACATAAGTAGACAAGTATGTTTATGAATTGAATTTTGAAATTAATATAAATTAATTAAAAATTAATTAATTATATAAACTAATTAAAGATTAGTTAAATGAATATGCATATATGCATATATATATATAAGATATATGTGTAATACTGTAAAGGTTATAGTATGTAATAAGCATTTAGTATAAATGTTATATTAAATTAGTATAAAATCAATTAAAATGTTAATTAATTAAAAAATTAATTAAATGTATATAATTAATATGGTATTATACAAAAGACGATTATAGAAGTAATGTAAAATATAAAAGTTATTCAATAATAAAACTTATATAATATGAATGTATAAACTAAATGTGGAACATTAAAGAAACTCTAAACAGACTTAAGGGATAAATACATATGTAGTGTGCGTATACTGTGATTTTAGATGTGTCTAACACTTGAATCACGAGAGTTTTTCATGAGAAATACATTGTTCCATAAGTCAATATCACTCGATATAATATATTAAAGATTATGAATCTTTAGCATAAATTTATCCTCTATCATTTACATATTAATAAATTACATACATACTCTTTAGTTGTTGAGCTTTCCTCAAGCTAGGGATGTTATGTGTAGTACTACTAATATATCGAATAGACGAGGAAGTGGACGTAAGCTTCGTTAACAGCTGAACCACTATAAAAATTCTCTGTCTTATTTTTTTACTGTTCATTTTCTATTATGTTATCTGTGATATTGCTCTGTCAGAACAAGGCTGGTGCTTTAAAATTCTAACCGGATGTTGGTCTATTTTTGGGGTCAACGTTTTGGTGCTTTCACTACTCCAACTCAAGGTTTAAATTATCTACGTTAGATCCCTTAGGTCCAAAAGTTAGATCCTCATTCCCTTCTTAGAAGGTTTGTTGTTGAGAGCAGAGAAGAAACAACCAAGAAGGATCGGAGAAGAAGCAAGCAAACACATGCTAAGGTGATGGGTCGCTAGCGATCCATCTCCTATGGATTGCTATCGATCCATATGGTCAGCTCGTGGGTCCAACAATCCCCTTGCATCTCGATCCAATAGCAGTCCAATGCAACTAGCGTATGGATCGTCATTAAAATAAGGCAACAAGCTATGAAATTAGATGGAGAACATCAACATGAGGTAGCCAATGTGATCCGAAAGGCAAAGCTAAGAAATTAACTAAATACATGGATCGCTAGTGATCCATGCACTAGTGATCTATACCTTTTCACCAGACCGCCATAAACTCCAGAATGTAGAGTCTAATAATATTCTAGGCATATAGATCGCCTGTGATCCATAGCTACGGATCCATACCATTTCATTGATTTGCAACGAACTACATGGAACAAGATGGGAAATGGATGCTATGGAGTCGGCTTGTTTTCCAGCATACATTTTTGATCGTCGTCGATCCATAAGCTATGGATCGCTAGCAACCCATTGAATTTGCTCGGGTCGGTATGCTTTTCTCTAGTGAATCAGCTTATCGGAAGCGTCATAACATATACCATGAATTGGCATCGCGAGACCGCCGTATGGGTCATTTGAAGGGGAAATAATAGAAAAGAAGTAATGAGCAGTGCTTTAAGAATGATGACGAAAGAAAACGTCAACACTCTACCTACTGCCGACTACAAAACCAAACTTAGGGGTAAACCTCACTGAAGGAAATAAGGATCGCTCTCCCCGGCTCTGTAGATGACAAAAAATTTGAAGAAGACAAATTAGATGAAAATGCTGACTTGCAAAAGACAAGAAGAAGCTCTAGAACCTAAGCCAAAGCATTGTGAGACGCAAAGGCCGAGGAACTACTACTTAAACGGTACTTCCACAGGCAAAAGAACCAAGACAATATGACATTATTCGGGATCAATTACAAGGCCAAGCCCTATGGTATGTTGTGACAACTCCAAATTGACCAGTCTCTGATCCCATTATAGAGCTCCCATCATCGAATCACTAACGGTCGTCATCGTAAACCATAAAAAATCTTCGAAATGGTCATTGAAAAAATCATTTCAAAGCTCGAAGTTGAACTTGGGTAATCATCCATTTGACTCGAAGTAAAGCTAGGAAATTCTGGCACGAAATCAGATCCGGATAAAACCAAGATTTTCTCCAAGCAAACATGCAACTGGCTCCAAGCAATGTTTGTCACCAACCCAACACTTCAAATTTGATGACTCCAAGCGAATCGCGTGCTGACTCCAAGTAAATGTAAAATGTTCTTGGGTTGGACTCCAAGTAAAATACCACTAATCCATCAGTGCCGATCCATCTTCTTTTGCCCATAACTCGAACATGCAAATTCCAAATACCTTGAAATTTGGAATGCAACATTATGGGGCCTTCTTTGTCACCCCCGACCGATCTCACCTAGTTTGAAAATTTTTAAGGACTGTCATTGATCCATGATCCAATCATAAGTGATTTTTCATTCGGTATTTCCTATCGTTCAAGCATAGACAACCATGCATGAATCATTCTCAAGCATTATAAACAGTCGTAACTTGAAAACAGACCGATCTGGCAATGATTAGAGAATCTTACCTAATCAAAACTATTCACTGAAGCCCTTCAACACGTATGACCAACATATGGATGAAGTGAGGGCGATGGATGTAATCTACTTCAAGGCCTCGGGAATCAATAAAGGATGAAACAACCTGCTACCTTGGAAGAATTCTATGGGAAGGAAAATCGGTTCTAAAAACTAGAAGTAGTGCAATTAGAAGAAGGCGAACCCGAAAGTGTTCCAAAGAACGTCCCAAACGATGAAGGAGCTACGGGATGTCGGGGACCTTCTTCCCAAGCAAGGCTACTAAGAACTAGTAGAAATGCGCCCCAACGAGTTGACGAAATCAGACGAAAGGATGATTATCAAATAACACTCTAGCTAGCTAGCAAATGAGGAATGGGATAGAAGCCTAAAGCGATGCCTTCTCATCCATCCTTATGTACTCTTCTTTTCCAAATGAGTCATACTGGGACACTAGCGGTATTGCAGACATCATGGCGAAAGTAATGCTTCTAC
Source organism: Allium cepa (assembly GCA_030765085.1). Classification (NCBI taxonomy): domain Eukaryota; kingdom Viridiplantae; phylum Streptophyta; class Magnoliopsida; order Asparagales; family Amaryllidaceae; genus Allium; species Allium cepa. The sequence goes on along the minus strand of CM060939.1, from coordinate 77,942,660 downwards.
GCCCTCGATGAGTCATGTCAATCCCCATCTGAGAAACGATGCTTCTGGTGGTATCGAGAAGTCTTGTCCAAAGGATCGTCGAACAAATTGATCTAACACCTTAGCCTACAGAAACTGATAAAACTGTGTTCCCTCAAGGTGAATCCGAAAAATTCCTTTTGAAGTCGATGAATCATTGCTTTAAGACCGCCGGGCCATCAAACCAACAACCCAAAATTCCTCTTTGAATCGATAAATTATCATTCCAAGGCTGTTTGGTCCTCAGAGATCCGACCACATAAAATCCTTTACAAACGTGAAGGTCTATCACAAACTAAAGCATCATGAATGTAAAACGATAGATCAACGGTTATCTTGTCCAAAAAACCCTTCGTAGTCGTGAAGGTCTTTCGAATGTCTTTCATGAACTAAAGCATCGTGAGGGTGAACCGATGGATCAGCGAAATATATATGCGACTGATACCCATGAAGGTGAACTGGAAGATTGGTTTTCATCTAATCCAAAGCCCCCTGAAGTCAACACTTTGGTGCTTTCACAAATCGATAATCATATCAATCATTCAGCATAATTAAACGACCGGTAAAACAAATAGTTCTATATTCCAGAGCTTTAAATTCGCTCAAAGGAACAAAGCCAAAACTGAACCAACCTTGTGGTTAATCAGAGGGTAACTCGAATCAAGCCAAAACTTAGAACTTGGAAGAACCGCTCCCACTGGACTAGAGGCTATCAAACGGGTTGTGGAGAGATCATAGATATAGTTCAAGCGCACCAACAGCCGTTGGCATGGGGGGCACCGCACACACTTGAATACCCATAAGAAAGGCCGAGACTAATCATACCACGGTTCTGTTATGCCCAATCAAAAATTCTGGCACTCTGACAATCACGGACATAACGACCTAGCTAGTGTAACAAATGAAATACTAGCATAACACTAGCCCACTTCTTTCCAACTACTATTTTACCGCTCTTGGTGACTAGTTTCTCTTCCTATTTGACCATATTCCAGTTATAGACCAATTCTCTAGAGGCAGTTTGGAACAAAAATTGAGAGTCTTGCCCCCGAACTCCCATAAGCACTTTCTTCATAACCATGTCCATGCGATCAGTTGTAGATCTCTCCGCCATGGCAATCTTATTTGTTTGGCCGAGCACATCTTCCAGAAATATGGGAGGATCGTCCAAGCCACCTACCCGATCTAAAAACTAATTATCTCTAAGAACTGATGAAATCGCGTTCCAGCGAAGTCAAATTGTCAGGTTGATGGAATAACTCGATCCTTGCCTTCTATGAACTAGTATCACTCCTCCCGCACCAAGAAGGCCCAAATCACTATGCGCATCCCATAAGCCATGCCTCGCTTCTTGAATCAATAAAGCCATGTCCATAGCAAACACACGCCGAGTCGACGAAAGCAAGTCGGCTTAAACCATTGGATTGGCAAAATACAATCCTTACCTTTTGAAAACTAATGTTGCCTTGTAAACATCGAAAAGGAAAAAAAACTAACTACTCACGTTGCCCGAAGATAGGCAACGCTGTGGGGCATTAAAAGTTACACTGTTGCGTTGCCCGGAGATAGGCAACGCCAAGGAGCACCAAAAGCCACATATTTCGTAAGCCGCGCATCAAAAATGAACTCCTTGCATTGGCCGGAGGTAGGCAATGCCGAGGAGCACTAAAAAACTAACTCCTCGTGTTGCCCGAAGATAGGAAACACCGAGGGGCATCAAAACATATGCTCCTTGTGTTGCCCAAAGATAAGCAACGCCAAGGACCACCAAAACAGCGCATCTCGTAAGCCGCACATCATAAACTAACTTATCGCGTTGCCCGGAGATAGGCAACACCATAGAGCACTAACAAACTAACTCCTCGCATTGCCTAGAGATAGGCAACAACGAGAAGCATAAAAAGCTAACTCCTCTCATTGCCTTGAGATAGGTAACATTGAGGACCATCAAAACCTAACTCCTCGCGTTTTTCGGAGATAGGCAACGCTGAGGAGCATCAAAAAACTCGCTCCTCGCAATACTCGAAGATAGGCAACACCAAGGAGCATCAAAAGCTAACTCCTCATGTTACCCGGAGATAGGTAATGCCGAGGACCATCAAAACCTAACTCCTCGCGTTGCCCGGAGATAGGCAACACCAAGGAGCACCAAAACTTACACTCCTTGTATTGCTCGAAGATAGGAAACGCCAAGGAGCACCAAAAGCCACACATCAAAAACTAACTTCTCGCGTTGCCCGAAGATAGGCGATGCCAAAGAACACTAAAAAACTAACTCCTCGCATTGCCCACAGATAGGCAACGTCGAGGAGCATCAAAAGCTAACTCCTCGCATAGCCTAGAGATAGGCAATGCCGAGGACCATCAAAAACTAACTCCACACATTGCTCGAAGATAGGCAATGCCGAGGAGCATCAAAAATTACACTTCTTGCGTTTCCCGCAGATAGGCAACATCAACAAGCACCAAAAGCCACACATTTCACAAGCCGCGCACTAACTCCTTAAACATACGCTCCTCACGTTGCCAGAAGATAGAAAATACCAAGGAGCACGAAAAGCCGCGCATTTCGTAAACCGCTTATTAACTCTTAAAGAGCTTAAACTGCTCACTTTGCCCGAAGATAGGCGACACCGAAGAAAACTTAAAGTTGCGCATCCAATAAGCTGTAACTTAACTTTCAAAATACAAACCCCTTACGTTGCCCGAAGATAGGCAACACAAAGGAATTTTATAAGCCGCACACTCTCAAAAGCCGGCCACTTCGATTAACAGGGATCAACTCCTGCTACCTAAAAGAACTGACATTGCTTCGGTAGTACCGCAAAGCTCACAAACCAAGAAGTCAACAAAGAATTATGATTTTTAACCAAAGTTAATCTACAAAATGTCAAAATTCAAGGATTCCAAGTCGCGAGTTCCCATAGGAGTTGCGATGTACCTTTGACTGGGGGCATCCAGGGAGCTGCCCAGAACGTTAAGTCCCACATTAATTGTTTAGAATAATCAACCCTGTGGACTGAGGGGCACAGAACACATTTAAACTTGGTCAGGATAAAAGATCGCTCCAACATGCAATAAAGGGAGGAACTTACCATCGTCCAAAGATAGACAACGATGGAAGGCTATTCCAGAATCAAATCATCAACGTACTAGTTTCCAAAGAACAAAACCAGGCACTCAACTGAGGTCTCAAACCTTAACTTGTAGAAAACTAGCTATTATCCAAAAACAGACCACGATAAGGAGAGAACGCTCGAAATCGAGCAGCTAAACCATTGATTCTCGAAGATTGGAACCAATGAATATGGTTGATATCCGCAGTAATGCTATCAACCTGGCATAATGCGTATGGCCTGAAATAAGCAAGGTTAAGTGTATTGGATTCAAGACAAACACTACCAAACTCTACCGGTCCATGATCAGTATAGGAATGAACGTGGCCATACCGGAGGCAATGTGATAACGTGCTCCATAATTTCAGATTTCCTATAAGAACCTAAAATTTTGCACCTGGAAATGAAAGGTTTCGTAGGTAGTCATCAGAACATAACAAAAATTGGTTAGAGGAAATTTGATTTTTCATGAATAAAAGTAACTATTGAATTGGTTAAGCAACTGCCTTGCATCTCCAAGGGTAACATTTGATGGATATAAACAAAGCTAGGCAACGGAAACACCTGAGACTCTTATCGATAGAGAACATGGTGCATCTCGAAGTTATACAACGTTGAGAAAACAACCACATTGGGTTAAAGGGATTCTACTCAACTCTTAAGATCGAATGAATGATTCAACCATCACTAGAATCGGTCTGAGTCCCTGGAGTGTGGACGGGAGTACTCTAAGTTCCCACAGCGCGGACTAGGTTATAAATGATTTACAAAATCTCTAAGTCCTCGGAGCACGAACTAGAGTACTCTAAGTCTCCGGAGCGTGGACTAGAGCATAAACGATTCACAAAAATCTTTGTGCCCCCGAAGCACGGACTAGAGCACTCTATGTCCCTGGAGTGCAGACTAGAGTATAAACGATTCACAAAAATCTATGAGTCCCCGGAGCGCGAAATAGAGTATAAATGATTCACAAAAATCTCTAACTCCCCGGAGCGTGGACTAGAGTACCCTAAGTCCCTAAAGCGCGGACTAGGGTATAAACAATTCATAAAAATCTCTAAGTCCCCGGAGCGCGGACTAGAGTACTCTAAGTCCTCGAAGCGCAGGCTAGAGTATAAATGATTCACAAAATCTCCAAGTCCCTAAAGCATGGACTAGAGTACTCTAAGTCCCTGGAGCGTGGACTAGAGTATAAAAAATTCACAAAATCTCTAAGTCTCGGAGCACGGAATAGAGTACTCTAAGTCCCCGAAGCGCGGACTAGAGTACAAATGATTCACAAAAACATTTAAGTCCCTTAAGCGCGGACTAGAGTACTCTAAGTCCCCGGAACGCGGACTAGAGTATAAACAATTCACAAAAATTTGCGAGTCCCCAAAACACGGACTAGAGTACTCTAAGTCCCTAGAGCGCGGACTAGAGTATGTAATAAAAATCTCCCAGTCCTTGACTATGAACTGGAGTACAAACAATTTAGTGAAAGTGCAACTGCCCACAAAAGAACTCTATGTCCTCGGAGCGTGGACTAAAGTATGAACACAAATTGAGCGCGAGTCGACCGCTCACAGAATGATTCTAAGTTCCTAAAATGCAGATTAGAATGCAAACACCATGAACCGATGAGTGGGTTTCGACCGCTCCCTATTCTAGTAATTCAAACATAAAATCAGCAAGTGAAGTGCAAACCGTTAAAGACTATCATCAACATGAATTTAACACTCTTCGAAGACAAACCGCTCCGAGAAAATACTCCTACAATCCAACCATCAAATGCTAGTTTTCGAAGGCTGAAACTAGTACCCAACTGGATTAAGAGCACGGTCGAATCGATGAGGAAAGTCGATCCCAACCTCCTAAGTGTCGATGTTGCCTCGCTAACGTCAAGGCCTTATTTTACCTTTTAAGTACAGTGTTGACCTGTCAATGTTGGAAAAAATTTCTATTTCCTAAGTACTAGTGTTGCCCCGGTATTGCTAGGAAACCTTCCATTTCATAAGTACTGGTGTTTCCCTGGAAACTCTGAGAAACATTCCACTCACTAAGTATAGGTATTGCCCTGGCAATGCCAGGAAAACTTTAATCTACAGGGCTGGTGAGAAACACTCATTGCAGTGAACCATCGATGCACTAGCTTCCAGAGATAGAAGTTGGTCCTCAACCGAGTTTCTACCTTCTCTTCAAAAACTACTGTTGCCTAATGACAGACAACGACCGGAAGACATATTCTTTCATAGGTCAACTGGATGGATCGACCTATCATCATAGGAATCAGCCACTGCATAGGAATAAAGAAGCGTCGAAAGGAAATCCCAAGACTGAATTACCCATGTACTAGTTTCTAAGGATGAAAGCTGGTGCACAACCGAATTTCCTAAATTCAACTTAGAAAGAATTTAGACACAGCCGAAGGATAGGCAGCCTTGAGGAAAAGTTGTTTGGAACTAAACTGCTAGGTTATCAATTCTCAAAGATAGGAGTTGACATATGAACAAAACTTTGTTGACATGTCAGCAACCAAGAGAGCATGCACAGCGAAGAACAAGCAAAAGCAATCATAAAAGGATGAAAATAAAATCCACCGAATGTCCTTAATTCCAGAATGATATTTAGAGGAAAACTGGGGGAAATTAAGCAATTCGGCCCATTGATTTCCATCTCTCACAATCGCCCAAATACAGACATACGAAATAGCTAGTCCCTTAAGAGGGGATAGAAGCACAGATATTTGATCGAAAGAAATATTCCAAAAGTCAAAACACGAATAACCACGAGGTTGGTTAGATAACGGTTCTGTATTACAAAACAGAGCATTCTGGCAACAAAATCGCCAACAAAGGAAATGAAGAATTTAACGTTCAGAAGTCAACCGTCACTCATAGTCTGGAGATGATGAGAAGGATCGATGACCTACTTATGGTCTAACTAGATTATTTGGTTCTAACTTGCAAGATTATTCCATTACCCGAAGTTCGGTCATGCTATTTGAAGATTCACAACATTAAGGAAAAATCCACAGAGTAGAGTTATCCGTGTATGAGTTTCTGAAGATAGAAACGAACACATGATTAGGATCTCAACGTAGAACTCAGAAGAATTTACTTTAAAAAAGGATGCTAGAATTCCATCTTTCTAATTCTAATACATGGAGACATCATTACAAAACTAAGACCTTGGGATCAAGCAACAAAGCCCCTAATTCCCAAAGAAAGGAGTTACCGTGTCAATCAAACTAGGGCAATCGAACTTATTGCTTAGGAAACCTAGTCTTCCAAAACATGTTGGTGTGGTAGTCAAAGTAATCAGCTCTACGGACTAAAGCACTTACACCAACACTTTGTTAAAACTAACTCAATTGAGCATATATAGAGATTAGTTACAAAACTGGTCAGACCAAGCTACTTCATAATTTTGAATAAAGCCATGAAATAGAATATGTCGAAAAGAAGTATTACTTTCATGTATAGAATTAAAGTAAATGAGTATGTTGCACATGAGCACAAGAAGTGCAATAGCGAGAAAAAGATGTTCGGAATCGAGCAATTAAGTCGATAGTCCTCGGAGATAGAGGCTGGTGTGTGTTGAATTCCAAAAAAGCAAGAGAAGGATAATCGCAATCGAACAACTTATATGCTAGTTTTCAAAGGTTAAAACTATCCCTAATTGAACTTCAACTACAATTCTACAAGAGCAACTATGCCCCATAATTTAACAGCAATCAGTCCTCCCATTATGATAGGAATAATAAGCGAAGCCTAAGTTGTGAAGGACCCAGCTTTTGGAGGAGTGCAAGTACTTCCACCAGACTAAAGATTAGATGACCAAAAAATCATTTTCAATGAGAAAACTTGGCATTTCAAGCCGGTCAGTATGTTTTACTATAAATAATATCCTCGTATAACCAACTCCTGGAATCCAAGAGAAGTCAACGTACGTTGGCCAATCGGGTCCTGAGCATTGACCGGGGCAGACAAAGTGTGTTATCTACATGAGAAGAGTCCGGTATCCTCAATACCATGAACAAAAATCTAGTTCAGCTAGCATGCTTGCGTTTGAAAAACAATCTGTATCATCCATTAAGATTATCTCTTCCAAAATTTCCGGTTATCGATCAACGATCGATAACGGAGCCGCTGTCCGAAGCAAAGCGGGAAGCTTTTCTTTTTAGGATCACTAAAATACGAAAGTAGGATGAGTGATACGATTGAATCATCAACTATATCTAATTTTGGAATAAATTTTCTCATTGGAACTCAAAAACATCGACGGGAACTTTGCCAAATTCTTGAGAAGAAAAACTTAAAGACAAAGAGTAAGACTTCGCTCTAGAATGGCGTACAATCATTCGAGACAAACTTAGCTTTACCACCGGTTAAATTAAAACTATATGGGGCAACTCCAAACCTACATCATGCACCCACTTACTGACCTAACCCTTTCATAAACTACAAAGAAAAGATTGCATCATTAGTACGAGGAATTGAAATTCAGATTGAAATCAAAAAACGAACGACTATCGAAAGTCGGTCAGTTGAAAATAACATCTCGAGGTGGACTCCGATGATTCACACTGAAAATTCAACAGAAGTTGAAAAGCCAAAGGAAAATTTGCATGGTAGCCTCGATACTTACCAATTAAATCAAAGTACACCAAGAAGCTTTGAGTAGGCTTGAACATATAAGTAGACAAGTAGGAAGAGCTAAGAAATTTCGCTAAGTAGTAGGGTCGCATGCGATCCATCATGGATCGCTACCGACCTGACCTTACGTTGCAAAAAATAAATACCCTCAAACAGTTAGATCGCTACCGACCCATCCTATAGGGATTGCTAGCGACCCATATAAAAAGAGAGTAACCTATTATTCTCGAACTCGATCTCTTATAACTGTTCATCATTCCGAGGCATGCCGGGAAACTATGGGAAAAAATGTGATACGTTGTGGCTAGTAGTAGCAATCAGAACCAAATAAAGATGACCAGCAACACTCGGTTAACGTATTCATAAAGATCTAATGCAATCACTTGGAGATCAAGGATGGAAATTGAGAGCGATAACTTAAAAAGCACGCCTTGTTTACAATGAAGACGTACTCTTGGGGGGGGGGATGCTATCCGAGTTTTTAACCCGGCAGAATCTAATAGAAGAAGAAAAACTTCATGTAAGCAGGATGGTTCAAGACTTTACTTGAAAAGCTAAGACAAGGGATCAATAAGGGACAAGCTATATGGCTAAGACAATGACTGGGATAAACGAAGCCGAGAGATCAACATTCTCTCGGTCCAATCAGCGGTTGAACGTAAACCACTAGTGAATTGCCATCGAAACGTAACAACTACGATAAAAGGCTATAGAAACATCTCAAATTCCAAACTCCAGAAAAATTCTAAGTGGTTGGACCATCAGCGACCCATGATTCTCCGTAAACCTTCAAACAAACTAGCCAAAGAAGACTACGAGAAGAGGCCAAGGCATTGGCTTGCAAAACGAGCCAAGTCTATGGGTCGCCAGCGACCCATGGTTCTTCCTTTTTCTACGAGCCAAACTCTCCTTGGGTCGTTTATAACTTTACTGCGAGCCGATCTAGCCCAGAAGCTCTTCGATCCATATAAGTACCATCCACCCTACAACATAAGAAAGATCTTCTCCAGACTGGTTGTTGAAGCTCTACTAGAATTATTCTTACTCTCTACCTCCTTCACAACAGTCTCAAAAGGAATCACTGTGATTCTCCCATGGTTTCCAACTCTGGGGATTCAATCCAGCTAAAGATAATCAAATCCTTTTAATCAAACATCTCTTATAACAGCAATCAGCCTATAGTAAAATTAGAAAGTGGACGCAGGCTTCGTTACCGGCCGAACCACTATAAAAAATATATGCCTTATTTCTTTTACTGTTCTTTTTCTGTATCTATTATCTATGATATTGCTCTGTCAGAACAGGGCTGGTGCTTTCAAATTCAAACTAGGGTATTGGTCCATTTATTGAGTCAAAGATACCATCAAAAGGTATCATTGGTTTCAAAAATATTTACTTAGAGTTTTGAAAAGTGGTATTTATGCTTTCGAAGGAGGTCATCTAGTGGTTTCAAAAGTGATATTTTAAAGTTTCAAAACAAATAGTCCAATCTCATTTTTAAAGGAAAAACCATGGCATAAATAATGACTTTGAAAATGTTATTCACATTATTATTAATCCATGACCGTATTTTGGGGAAAAGGGTAGAATAACCAGTTAAGTTGACACAGTAGTAAACATAACTTGACAGATGTTAAAATCTTAATTAAAGATATTGGCAGGGGGAGATAGGTTTATAATAATCTCATGAAAACTGTATAATATTGGTAGGGGCCAATAGGTTTATAGTCAGCCCATGAAAACTATGATTTGGTACTGGCAGGGGCCAGTAGGTTTATAGTTAGCCCATGAAAACTATATCCGGATTAAGATATTGACAATCAATCAATAGGTTCCAAGTTGGCCCATGAAAACTAGGATAGGAAATAAGATATTGGAGTTACCAATAGGTTCTTAGTAATCCCATGAAAACTTAGTAATTGGACAGATAGTTTATAAACATTTAACATGTTAATAGAAATCCTAGAACCTATAGTTGAGTTAGATAGTCCGAATGAATGGGGAAGGGTAATCTAGATTTGATTTACTTGTTATGCATATCATCATAAAGTTTTTGAATGTTTTTACCATTTGGATGCAGGAGTGTGATATATGGTTTTATAAGTGTTTACGATACTAATGAAGGGAAAACCCATTCCACTAAGCGGCGTGGTCCCACTAGATATCTAAATGGTTTGAGATGGTAAATTATTTTTCATACCAGGCTTTATATCTGACTTGGAATTTTTTTTCCCTTAAACTCTCAGGTACTCAATTGATTTCGAGTAGGTTGAGAGTTAAGGTTTCCATGTGTTCTTTTGGACGAATAAAGCTTCCAAGGACATGCAGGAGGCAAGCTTGTTGTTAGAGTTCTTTTATTTCGGATGTGTATTTGTTTGTAAAGGAAAACTATTTTCCTGGCTATCTGTATATTCTGATCTATCTAGAGGGCATCATTATATGTCTCTCTTAGCGTATATTGTAATAATTACATGTTATTCAAACGTGGTCTGCGAATTGGGATTATGTAATCAATTTGGAATATTTTGAAATGAAATGAGGAATTTATTTGCTGTTTAATTTTTATTCCAGATTCTTGTGTTTCTGTGTATCAATGTATCTAATGCCGCGGTAGTTGGTCGTTGAGGATTAATAACTATGGATGACTGCAGCATCCGTAGTCGTTAGTTTTGGGCATCCAAGCAAGGGGATGTTACAAGAATGATGCATGAAATTTGGATTGATCAAAAGGTATTTTATAAACAAAATGATTTTTGAGGATTCTAACCTCGGAGACTAGGGTCTCAAAAGATTTTTGGAGAAAAGTTGCAATATATTTACTTGAAAATATTTCAAAGTATAAATATGTGGGAATGAAATTTTTAAAAGCAAAGTAGGTTTTTTTGGACAGTTCGGGGGATGAGTCTCGTTTTTTTGTGATGATCTGAATTAGGATTTTTAGAGAAAAGTAGTAATATTTTTACTTGAAAATATTTTTAAGTATAAATATGTTGGAAAGAAATTTTTAAAAGTAAAGTATGTTTTCTTTGGATAGTTCGAGGGATCAGTCCCGATTTGTTTTATAATGACCTGAATAACCGTCTAAGTGATGATTAGATGTTCTCATAGGCAAACATTATAGTGCACTCAATAAATTATTCCCTATATCATTGTACGATCGAAACGAGTTTAGATCCGAACAAACCCAAAGCAAGTTGGCTATTGATATTTTGTTAAAACTGTTTATGTGGAAATATATTACAGTATTGTTTCAAAAAGGGAAATTTGAAACAGAAGAAGTTTTTTTATGTTAACTAGATCGAGTGGCTTGAAAATACTAAAAATGTTAAAGATATGCCTTCAGATGTTAAAAACTTTTATTAAGTATTGCCCTTCTTGGTAAGGAAATGTATAATACTATTTGGTAGTACCTAATTCCTTAGTATCATTTTGGTGGGCTATATGTATATTTTCTATGGTTAAAATATGTAGTGTCATTTTAAAAATGGCTTCGAAATAAAATTGGGTATTTGGATCTTGAGTTTACTTAAGGGAAATAAATTCAAAATAAAAAATTTAGAACTCTACAGTGGTATATACTTCAGGATGTAGTGGGGTATTATAAAAATTTGTGAACTTAAGTTGGGTTTTATGAAAATGTTTTCAAAAAAAGTTATGGGAAGTAAAATGGTTAAGTTTTTATGTTGGCTGGTTACCTTCGTTGTCTGATTGAGGTGAAATTTCAGGGTTGAAATTCTTTTAAGGGGGAAGAATGCAACGACTCAAAATTTCACTGCTTTGATTTGTGAATACTTAATTTATTTTAAATATTCAATTAATAGTTTTTAATAATTAAATAACCCTTTTTTAGTTTATAACTAATGAAGGAAAATTTATTTTTGAATTCTGTTTACATAAATAGGCTGCTCGATAGAAAACTGAAAATGGGACTGAAACCTAATTTTCAGATTTTTAATTTTTTATTGAACAACAAGTCATAGAAAGTTCTTATACCTTGGCATATACTTTAAAAAACATTTCAATGTTTAGAGAAAATGTTTTATTTTGAAATATAAAGATAAATAGATAAAATGATAGTAATAAGGACTAATAAATATAAAATATATTTAAATTTGAATTTAAATTGATAGGTTTGATGGCTTAACTATACAATTAGGGAATGGTACAGGGACCATTCAAAATTCCATCATATTTTCATATGGATATTACTTTAGTGGCTTGGGAAATTATGGGTGGGTTGAAAAAATGGAGTAAGGGCATTTTGGGTCTTTAGCCTTCTCTACCTTTATTTTATACTTCATCTTACAATGCACTTCCCATTTTATATTTCATTTTCACCTTCCTATTTCTTAACTTTATTTTTCACCTTCTCTACCTTTCTTAGTCTGTGAAAAAATTATCTTTTTATTTTAAAATTTGAAACTAAGTTGTACGGTTTATGTTGAGGTTGACTTCTACAAAAAAATATTTGATTTTGCATTACAACCATGTGGAAGGTTAGATCTCTAATCTATGCTTAATATTTTTGATGAAATAATAAATGTTTTGTATATTATTAGTTATATGATATGATTACCATGTTTTAAGTAATTGTTTTAAATCATACATGTAGATGTTTGCTTTGGATACGAAGGTCATACTTGTTGTAAATGAGATATATACACAGATATATCATACACAGACATTGTCACATTTCCTTCTTTCTATCCCCGTTCTTGAAAAAATGAAATAAACATTCTCCTTTCTCATTCAAAAATCAACACCTCCCAATCCTTTTAAAATTGTCCATAGGGATCAACATAAAAGTTGTGTGTTTGGGCCTATAGTAGTTTTTAAAATAGTCGCCTGATGTTTCGATGATCGGAGAAGCGGCAATGTCCCGACAATAATGGATGGTTGAGTTTGGATGAAAACGAAGTTTGATGAATGACGATCGGAGGGTATGGTTAGCATTGTATCATCGAATGGAGAATTTTAGAGGTGATCATAGTGTTTTTAGTAGTGTAGATGACATAGGGAAGGAGATAATCATTTTTCGATCATAAATTAAATTCCAGCGATGGTAGCGGTCGTGAATGGTGGCCGGTGGTTACTAGGAGAGCTTGATCTAGGGTTTATGGGTGCGGTTAATGTTGCATGTGAAAATGGGTTTGGCGGTGACGATAAGTTGTATTGAGTGTGTCGTGGAATTGATGGGAGGTACGGATAGGCATGGCAGAGCTACTGGCGGTGGGAACAGATGATGGAAGTGGTGAGGCGACTGGCAGGGAGTTGAACGTGCTCAAGTCGATTGCTTGGGTGTGATTTCGAGATGGGGCTTCACGATTAGAATGGGCTTGGAGTAGCCAAAGGTAAGGTGATCGGGTCCAGTGGGATGAGCTTAATAAGTAAAGTGTGGTAGTCGCTTGGGTTCGACGATGCGATAGATGGTTGGCTTTGCTGTGCACGTGGGCGACGGTGCACGGTTTCTTGGTTCAAGAATGTTGATTGTTGGAAATCAATTTTAGGGAGATGGAGCACTGTCTATAGCAGATTTCGGGTTGGTGTGGGATTGGGCTTTAATTTGTTTAGTGAGAAAATATATTTATTTATTTTATAATCTTAGTTTGTCAAATTTAAAAAGGCTATAACTTACTCATTTTAAATCCATTTAACCCGCAAAATTTTGCATTAGGCTCATATTGAAGAGTATAACACTTTGGTTTAAATAGTTGATAGTTTTGATACGGAATAAGTTAATGATAATATAATAATTACAGGTTATAGTTATGTTGATTTAGATAATTACAAAGTTAATCAATTATACCCCATTGATGGCATATGTTTAGTAGAATAAATCACCGTTCTGCTATATTTAAATCAAATAGATATTTTGAACATTTACTTAGCAGAATAAATCTCCATTCTGCCATTATAATGTAACAACCTGCACCTTGATGGGCATAAATTTCGACAAAAAATGAAATCCAAGTCCATCAAAGCACAAATCGTTGAATTGTTACCTACAAATAAGCATGAGCATCATTAGAGATTAGTAGAAATCTAAACTCACAGTGAAAACAATAATAGGATAAGAATACTGACAATGACTACTACCTTGAAACTAAGAGTATTCCTTGGATATCAGATTTTTACACCAATATCGAGCATAAGAGAAAGAAGCCTCTCCAATAACAAAGCACATCCAGCTCTAGTGACGTATTCCTCAAAATCTATCCTATGGATTGTAATGAGGAGGGGGTCAGAACAACGTTCTGGTGATAGAAAATAATAAACAGTTAATAAATAAAACATATACCGACAGGTTTTCATTTAATTATTATGTCCACTAAGCTAAGGAATTCTAATTTAACCTTGCATTGCATACACGATTATATACTTATCCCTTCCTAAGGTACGTAATACTAATGAAGCCATATCAACCACCCAACACTTCCAAATCCATTAGCCACTTAATAATTCTAATGTGAAACAGGCTTCTATAAAACTTTTTAAAATATAAATAGTAAGAATCTATCATTTACGACCTTAATTGATGTAGATCCCATCATTTAAGACATATTCCCAAGGCGGGTTCCTAACAATGTTGTCAATGGTTAGTGGGTCCTAGCTACATGACCTCTAACCACTATTTTAAGGCTTCTAACATTTAATGTGCAACTATTACTGCATTTATCGCTGATAAAATCGAAGTCGTGTAATAAACAGTACCCAAGCAACTTAATACCTTTTATTAGAAAATAGGCAGACTCTGACCATTTAAGGTCTTTACTAGGATTGACCCCATCATTTAAGACCTATCCCCAAGGTGTGCTCCTAAATGGTAGTATTATTATTATTTTTGCTTTAGCAATGTAAGAGACTGTACCCAAGCCACTTAATACTTCCTAGTGGAAAATAGGTAGACCCTAACATTTAAGACCTAATTCCAAAAGTGTGTTCCTCAATGGAACTATCTAGGTGCCATTGCTCGGAAATCTCATTGGGCTACTTAATACTTCTTTTATGAAAAAGAGCAGGACTTTATAGTCATTTATGACCCCAAATATGAAGCGAGCCTTTCCTGAGATATCCACTCTCACTCTTTAATTATAAATGTGGCATCTCATTAGGTTACCTCTTTCGGGAGGGAGGCGAGCCCTTCATCTACTTAAGACCTCAATGCTGAAGTAATCTCTTTTTATAGACATCCTTATTTATTTATTTGGAATCTCTAAAGGTTACTTAATAATTCCATTTAGGGGAGAAGCAGACCCTTCGGCCACTAAAGACCTCAAACCAGAAGTGAAACCCTATGGAGATATCCTTCATCGCTCGTAATTCCAAATTTGGACCATTTAGTACTTTCTAATTAAGAAAGTAGGTCCAATCTCTAATGACGTCATGGGTCATTGGATTAGTGATATCTCACATTAGTAATAAGTACACCCGAATGTTGGTAGCGTCAAGGTGAATGGTAGTCTTCAATCGAGTGACTCTACCGATCTCGCATCACTAACCCACTAAGTCTAATTAACCATCCTAGTCTTTATTTATATTATCTTAGGTAGACACTGGACTTATATTACTTGTAATGATCCAAAATTTCAATCGTTCGAAATTCGGATATTTAATAGATTTTAAATATTCACAAGTTAAATTTATAAGTTGAATAACTTATATTATGTATATCTTGATTTGATTGGATAATTAAATTGTTAATTTAATTATCCAATTGCTGAAGTAATCAAAAATTGGATTTAATATGAATGAAAATGAATTATAAAGTTGAATTAAATCCTAGTTGAATTACAATGATGTTAGAGAACTTTTAAAATCGAAGTAAAAGTTAATTTAAAGAAATTGAATATTTTATTATTTAATTAACATGTAAAAATAGTCATTTTAAAACAATCTCGGATTTTGACGAAACTAGTTTCATTGGATTCGTAATGTTATATTACTATAAGATTTCAAATTTCGTATCAATCAAATTTAAGGTTTAGCCATGGTAAGCTGAAACGCGTAGAAATTTGTTTAAGTAAATTTTAAATTTAAATAAGTCGATTTGAAAACCTATCTTCCAAATACGGTCGAATTGCCTCTCGATATGTATTCGATTATGTTTGAAATAGGGGTAAAACATTATAAACGCCAGGCGGCACACTTCATTTGGAGTTTGAAAAAAATTCAGATGAATAGTGTCGCAAAATTTCCTATAAAAGGACCTCAATTTTTATCATTTGTTTAAAAACCCTAGCGATGAAACCCTAGCCGCCGGTTTTGATTCAATGGCCAAAAATCCTTCTCTTTCTTCCTCAATTTATACTCGATCCATTCACTTTCATGAAAAACTTTCAATACAAAGTTGAAGATCTAGATGAGATCTTTCAATCCATATGGCGATGATGGGTTTTCGAGTGTTTTACAAGGAGAATTTGGATCACGTTCATCTAGGGTTTTGACGTGTTCTTCGAGGCGTAGGAGGGCCAAGTGTGTCCAGCCTCTAGTCGTTGCTGGAGCTCGCTTCGGCGCATCGTTTAGTGGTGGTTGATCATCTCATCGATGAAGGAAAAGGGCGCGAAAATTAAATGAAAATCGACGGCATTAGGTTCTTCGGCCTGATAATGAACGAAGCCGAGAAGAAAGAACACACGGTACAGATGTGATCAAGCAAAATCAAACGGCTGCGATGAATCCAGGTTAAAAAAATAAAATAGAAATAGAAATTATATTATATAAATTCTTATAAACTTTAAAATGCTATAACTTCTTCATACGAGATCTGTTTTTGACAAAGCAAGTTGCATTGGGTTCGTATTGATGAGCACTACATTTTAGAGCCGGTTTAGAGTTGATTGGAGATAGTGAAAATTTTGGATAAAATTAAACACTTGTTTAATTTTATCGGAATAAAATACTGCAACTGCTATTGGAACCAAAGTCAGTACAACTCACTCTTTTTGACTCACTGATATTTTTAAATAAGTGAGAAATAAATTTATTTATGAGGATTGATGATTGTGTGGATGATATATGATATTATCTATATATTGATTGATATTTAGATATATTCCAGCCTAGTAGATAAGACCCTATACGTTCTCATGTATGAGCGGATGACCCTTTGTATGCGCTTTTGCCTCGAAGCGGACATTGTACACATATTCTAATATGTATATTTGTTGCAGATGATAGGTTGGAGGGATCCAACTGGATTCCCCACCAGTATTGGTTTTATTAACAAATATTTATATATATGCTGTTATCATGTGATATATGATGATTTGGATGCCGTGATTGATGTATTTGTTGCTGTTGCAACATTGGACCTATTTTTTGTAATTTAAGAATGTTAAAGTGATGATTTCAAAAAAATTGATAAAAATGTGTGATCCTCAATAAATAGAGGAGAGCACACATGCAACTATATATATCACAAAATAAGGCATTGCCAACATGCCTGGCAGGTAACAAAACTAGATACAAGTATCAAAAAAAACTCAGGTACCCCTAAGATGAGTTTCAGCAAGGCCACCATCCATCACACCTCGATATCGAGCTCCGGCATGACCACCGCCCGATATTAAGGTATTAGAAGTACCTAAACAACAAAAGTAGAGCCAATAATACTGGATGTCGTCACAACAAAAAAGAAGCTCCATGCATCTGGTTTGGAAGGAAGGCCAAGCAACTACTCTAAAGTGGAACTGAATATGATGCTGAATGGAAATGCCGCTCTGAAGACTCTGTACAAAAGAAAGAAGTGCCAAGAAGAATAGTAGATCCTCCCGTAAATAGATCACCACAACGGAGAAAAAAGTGTCCTGTATCTGTGGTGGAACAGCTAGTGATCCTGAGGGGAAAACTCTGCTCTGATGACCTCTCTACAATCCAAAATCCTGCAATCTGAAGACATGAGTACCTGCAAAGTGAACCTGACACCCTATCTCCTATACTTGTTTTTGAAGGACGACTAAGAAAAAAATTAGAATGACACACACATATATGTATATTTATCTAAATTGTATATATATATATATCCGTATGTGTATTAACGAGGTAGGAAATAAAAACCTAAATAAGACTAATTGGACAAATACTAAAGAATTATAATACTTATGAACTAATACCAATAATGACTAATACAATAATTGAAACAAATCTTAAAAAATGCTTATGAGCCTTTGATCGTAATTTATTATTAATAGTGAAATCATCATATAAATTTGAAAAAATATTAATACTGCTATTGTTAATGTTAAATATATTATTATTATGTTTAAATAGATAAATATTATAACTAACCTTATTAAGATACCCTTTAAATAGGCTATTTTTAGCTAATTTATATTTGGGATTAGAAATCCAATTAAAACAAAATGAAGAAATTGTAAAAATCAATTCGTCAAAATGACTACTACTATTATTAAAAAAAATTGATTTCTTTCAAACCAAATATACTAACAATTTATAATGAATAAAGTGTCTAGTAAGAATCTAATATTCTTTGTGAACCTAAACCTAAAATTATTCCAGTAGAAGTCCCAATCTGAAATTTTAGTTATTATATTAAAGTTTAAAATTTCAAGAGTATTATTTAGAATGTAATAAGAATCCATGCAACCATAGTATATATGTTTAATATCTTCAAGATGCAGATTACAAAAATAACATTTATTATCATTTAGAATGTTTTTTCTCTTTAAAAATTCTATTGTATTAAGTTTTCCATGCAGAATTAGCCACATGTGAATTTTAGATTTAGGAGGAGCATTAGATTCCCAAATAAATTTAAAAGAGTTGTTTAGTATACTCGAAAAATTAATAAATTCGTAAAAAGAATTGGAAGTATTCCCAACTAATAATATCATTATCATTATCAATATCATAAAGATTTAATCTAGCATAAAGCAAAGAAAATTGCCTAAGGATTGAACCTACTAAAATTCTGTTAAAACTAAAATTCCAAGGAGGATCGTTTTCAAGAGAATAAACTTCAATAATTAAAGCAAACTTGAAATTAAAGATTTCACAAAGCTCTTTAAATTCCAACTTAAGAGGTAAGACTGAAATCCAACGTTTATGCCAGAATGAAGTACAATTACCAGAATGAACTATCGTATTATTACCTAAATAAAAAAATCTCATGACATTTTAAAATGGATTTCCATAATTAGATAGATTTTGATTGTCTGAAGAAACAATTTGATACAAATTGCCATTACCATTATAGTAATATTTAGAAATGATCTCTTTCCAAATAGTGTTTTCATTTATATCCTTAAACTTCCATAACCATTTACCTAGTAAGGACAAATTCATATTATGCAAATTAATAACTCCTAATCCACCTTCCATTTTGGCTTTACAAACTGTTTCCCAATTTACTAAACATTTTATACTATTATTAGAATTTTCCCCACTCCAAAGAAGTCTCTTCTAATTTTGTCTGTTTTATCAATAATCCAATCTGGGAATAGATGCATGGACATCCAATAAATCGGAAGGGCTGATAAAACCGAATTTATTAAGACTAGTCTACCTGCTCTAGATAAAAATATCCCATTCCAGTTAGAAACCTTATTTTTGATTTTATCAATGATTATAAGACGATCATCATGTTTGAGTTTGGTAGGTCTAATCACAAAACTTAGATAGTCAAAAGGAAAGTTCATAATTTTGCAATTTAGAGCGTTAGCAACTAAGTTTTCAACTTTTTCAAAATCATTTAAAACTAAAACAGAATTTTTGTCAAAAATTATTTTTAAACCTGATAGTAGTTCAAAACTATATAAAATAAACTTAAGGGTAATAACGTGTCTAGGTAAATGGGAAGAAAAAAGCAAGGTATCGTCAGCAAATTGAAGAACCGATAAACCATTACGCGATATGTCATTGCCTACATATCGTAGAGACCCATTATCCACTGCTCTTTTAATAATCTTAGCAAAAACATCAACAGCTAAGTTAAATAATAAAGGCGATAAAGGGTTTCATTGCTTTAAACCTCTCTCAGATTGAATTTTATTACCTAATATACCGCTAACCATGATACTAGAGTTACTAGTTCTAAGCAAATTCATAATCCAACTGATCCATCTATGACCAAAACCTCTTGCGTGAAAGATATCTACAAGAAAATTCTAATCTACCGAACCAAAAGCTTTTGCAAAATCCAGTTTTAAAATCGCACAAGTTATGTTATTCTTACAACAGTGATTAATATATTCTTGAACAACTGCCACTCCATTTGTGACATTTCTCCCTTTAATAAAATCCGATTGTGATAAATCAATTAAATCATTCATTCTTGTACTATGTCTATTAGCTAGAACTTTAGAAATGATTTTAACTGAACATTTAATCAAAGATATAGGTCTAAAACCTTTTTAAGTTTTTAGCTCCTACTTTTTTGTGTAATAAAATAACATTTGCATAATTAAATCTCCCTAATTTCAAATGATAATTATAAAAATCATTAAACATATTAACTAAATCTAATTTTAAAACGTCCTAAATAGTTTTATAAAATAAAATTGGAAACTCATCAGTGCCCGGCGATTTATCACCTGGCAAGTCATTAGTAGCTTTTCTAATTTCCTCTTCAGTAAAAGGATTATCTAGCTCAGATAAATCATCAATAGAATCAGACGGATACAGATCTTTCCATTTAGTATAGATTCCATGTTTGATTCTGGTACCAAAAATACCCTTATAGTAAAAGTCTTATTAAGATCTCTTTGATCAACTAACTCTTCATTATTAACAATAATAAAGTTAATTGTATTACTACATTTTCTACCATTAGCTATATTATGAAAAATTTTAGTATTATTATCTCCTTCATCGATCCATTGGATTCTAGATCTCTGCTTTCACATAACCTCCTCCTATTCTAAAATAGAATTTAGTTCATCTTTTAAATTGGCGAGAACATTACATTTACCTAAATTTAGTTGTCTAGATTCTTCTATCTTATTAATTTTAATCATCCCATTAAGAATATCATCTTTTTTTATTTTTAAATTGCCAAAAACATTTTTATTTCAATTTTTAAGAAAAATCGTAAGATCCCTAAGCTTTGAAACAAAAGATTTTGCAAAATTTCCTTATTTCTAATATTATGGTAACTCAAAGAAATCCATTTACCATTAATAAAGTTGAAGAAGTTAGATTCCAAAAGCCAGATCTTTTCAAATTTAAAATTATTAATAATAACTCTATGATGCTCGCAGGTGAGGATAATAGGACAATGATCAGAGTACGTGTAAGGTAAACCAAAGACTTTATAGATTGAAAATTTATCTTCAATCTCATCACTAACGAAAAATCTATCAACAAGAGCTACGGATGGAGTCTCCCTTGCATTACTCATTTAAACTCTCTATTTGAAAGGGGAATTTCAATCAAATTAGAGTTAATAATAAATTGATCGAACTTCTCCATAGCAGAGTAATCCCTTTCCCTAGGAGAACACTCACTTATGAAGCGCGTAACATTAAAATCTCCCCCCAAAATCCAAGAACCCGGAGCTAAGGATCTAAATTCTAGGCATTCTTCCCATAAAATTATCTGATTAATTTTTGAATTAGGCTCATAGACATTAGAAATATTTAAAAGGAATTATCAGAAAGATTAATAAGAATAATATGAAGAGAATGCTGCTTAGTAATACATTGAAGCAACATAAAATAATTATCACGCCACCCTATCATTAATCCCCATGAAGAACCCACAGAAGGTAGAAAAATACATTTTCTAAAATGATATCCGCCTAATCTTTTAAAGAAACGAATGTCAGGACAGTTAATTTTATTTTTCTGAAGTAAAGCGAAGTCTTTAAAGAACGCTCTAACCTCATCACACTTATTCAAATCATTCAAACCTCTAATGTTCCAACTAATGATCCTCATAAACTAACTGTACTAGCCCTCTCTATTTCCTTACGTCTAATATACTCCCGATCAATCACGGCATCAAAAAAAATGAAAGATGTATCACAAGCTAGCTGACTAAACTCAGCAGTTGATAGACTGCCTAATGCGTAAGTAGAATACGTACTACCCAAAATAAAACTCATACCCGAGCCTGGATTCGTAGCGCCGCACGTGGCACTTGAACCAAGTAACTCACCCATAGACTATGGCTGGCAGTTGTGAATCCTAGCACTTCGACGAACAGGTCCACTAGAAGCTACTGTTTCCTTACACTTTTCTCTCTTCGACGATGAGGAACTAGGAACAGAACTGTTGCCACTCTCCATCCTTTTTGACTCCAAAACATTAAGTGCTTTTGTCATTGTCACCGCACCAGTGCTCAAAGTAACACCACTATCTCCTGGTGCAAGTCCTGAAGCAACATCTACCAACCTATCTAACGAACCGCCTAAAGACAACTGATCTTTATTTGCTCTCCTCGGTGAAGAAAAGCATGTGGCTGGAATATTGCCTAGCTCACTGTCGCTAGCTTTATTCGCTAACGAACACTCAGAATGCAGTCGTTGATTATGTTTGCCAAAATTCACATATGAATTATTTAGTGACACAGACGCACAAAAACTAGTGTGCATGTCCACAGTGAATGTGTGCATGCCATATGAGAGTTTTGGTGTTAACATCCTCTATCATCCCTTACCTCCAGCAAATTGTCAAAATAAACGAGAGCCTCATCCTCAAATATATCTTCATCTACTTCAGATTCAATATTCCATTCCAGAATATCACCTTTGACCGAAAAAATTGCTGAATAAAGTTTTGATTCACTCGAGTAGCTGCTGCAACTAATATTGTCCAAATCTGAGAAATTAACAGAGAATATATCTACAATCTCTGATTCATTTACCAAATCTGATGATTGTATCACACAAGAACTTGTTGAATCCAACACTTTATCAAAACAAATTTTCTCATCATACTTCAAATTAGCTACAAAACTCTTTATACCATAAAACATTAGATCCCTAGAGCTGTTATTGCCTAACACCACTGAATCCTGCTCCATCAATTCAAAATCCACAAATCCTAGATCATCAGACCAATCCATCCTAACAACATTCGAAAAACTGCTATCAAATAGATTTACACCATCCTTGTTATCAGATATAGTTATACTATCGCTCGAATCATTCAATTGTTCAGCAACAAGATGCTCAGAGATAACCAACAGTCCACCATCACCATCTAGACTACTAAGATTTAAGTCAGCATTTGACATCGAAGAAAGACAATCAAATTTGTTAGAGATATTTATCTCAAAATTATCCTGTACACGGTATTTGGATTTACGGCTTTTGCTACGAGAAGAAGTGAAATCATGGCTCTGCTCTTCAACTTTTTCGTATCCATTCAAAGATGGTATTAAAGTAGACGATTCGTTGCATAAAGAGATAGCAGGATTTAAAAGAATGGGGTCAAAAGCTAGATTAACTTCTTTAGCAGTAAGAAAATTAGGGATGAAGTGATGATTTCAAATTAAAAAGGATTTTCAAAGTGATTTTGAAAATAGATGTTCTATTAAATTTTGAATGGTTAAGTAAATGAATTTATTTTAAATAAATAAATGTTATAATTTTATGTTATAAAAATTATGATTTTTGTGAAATATAATCACGATGTTATTTTTGAAATATGAAGTGAACTATTTGGTAAAATAGTTTAAATTGAGATTTTTGATTTATTATAAACAGTTTATATATAAGATTTATAAAATTGAATTTTTATAAATCAAAGTGATGGAATTATAAAGGAATTTTTATAAATGTTAAAATGAAGTTATAAATGAATCTTATAAGTGAATAAGATTTATGAATTTGTGAGGTTATAAAAGAATGAATTTGTAAAATAAATGATTTATAAGTAAATTAACTTATAATTGGATTTTGGAATATAAATGAGATATAAATGGAATTTTTTAATAAAGGAATTTTATAAATGGAAGTTTTTATTAAAATATACATGGAATTTATAAACACTATTTTATAAATCCGAAATCAATTGAATTTGATAAGTTAAATATGAAAGTTTATTTAAGGAATTTCATTCACGATTTTGGACAGTGGATAATCCTTTAATAAAAGTGTAGGAGTATTGAAATTGGTAAATGAAATATATTCACGATTTTGGATAGTGAATAATCTTTTAAGTTAAATGAGTGTTTTGAAAAGTGATTTTATAAATGGAGTAAAATGGTTTGATGATGTTTTAAAATGGGTTAAGTACCAAAACCATAGATTTCAACATTCATTTTTGAAATAGATGTTTTCGAGAAGTTAGGAAATGATGGACTATAACACCGTTGTTATAGTGAATGATTTTCGAAAGAAGATGTTTTGTACAGTATATGGGAATTATATATTTATCTAATTATCGAATCCCTATACTAAGGATTTTGGGTTGTCGTAACGATGTTTTACGCAACATTCGTTTTGACCCAAATAAATATGTTTAAGAGAATGTTTTCCTTAAAGAATAAAATATATACTTAATCGTGATTTAAGTATATGTGTAATATTTTCTAAGTGTTGAAAATAAATTGATTTGTGAACTACTTATTATTATATAAGTATATGGAAATGTTTTCCAAATAGTGAAATGTTGAGATGGTTTTGAGATTATATCTTTTTAAAGATAATTCGAAGTGAATATTTGACAAGTGATTTAACTAATAAAAGATTAATTAAAAGGGACTAGCGATTGCTTATGGTCCTAGATATTTGTTATTTGCTTTGATAGTTAAATATCCGACTCTTAAATTTGGCCATTTTATTTTCTCGACTTGATGTAGGAACTATTCAGTCGTATACTTAGTCTGTAGCCATCTGTGTAGGTTTGATTATAGTTTGTGTTGAGGATGTTGATTCGTATAGTGCAGAGTGTTACTCCAATCTATCAAGGTTCCTTCTTGGCCGAAGAATAGCAAGTTGATAGTTGGAGACGTGATAAGTCTATGAGACTTAGTTTCTGTGTGAGGTTGAGAACCGCTTTTGCGTTGTAGGTGCGAAGAGACCGGGATCGGATTTATCTGAAAACCACTTCGAACCAACATTTCTACGACGATTATGCAGGTTGGTTATGACGATATTGATGTTCAGGATTTTCATAGTGGAGGACTGCTTGGGGTTAAAATCCCAACATACATCCAGTAGCAGTAGTCTATTCGTTTTGAAATATCCGATGCAAGGACTATTCGCTAGTAATCCTAGAGATTTTCCGATAGGATGAGGTAGGAAAGTACCTTCGGTTTGTCCTGTTCTTGGACAACTTGTATGCATGTTTGTCTAACATTGCATTTCTAAAGATTACGTACATTGGTTTCCACAAACGTACATCGGTGGTGGCGGAGAATGCATCTTCTCTTAGCTTAACACCCTCTTGAGATGTATGAGCTTAAGAGTTATATTTTTGTGAAAGGCAATTAGTAGTCAATGGAAATAGTCGTGTGGCATTCAAAATGATGTGATGTGTGATATGTGAAAGGTAATCGTTACCTCAAGCCTCATCAACCAGAAATGGTCGAAACAGGGTTAGATGCAGCAAGGCTATGTGGGTCACTCCTATTAGGATATGATCATCCTCTTCTAAATATATTTCTACCCGCTATGAGGTTCGGGATGTAATTTATTTTGGTTTGTATGCTATAAGGGCCCTTGGAAAGGTCGGTAATGATTGGGGGATGATATATTCGGTACTACCTAATTATAGAGGTAGGCCGGTCTTGTGTTAGTAGAGGTTCCTTTGTGATGTTCCTCGGTGCGTTCCTCTAGAGATGTACTACTGGAAGGTAGTCCCTTCACCTGATCATTTGTATGGAAATCCAAACTCCACTACATGCCTGCCATTTTGATTGTATTACCCATTTTGGGTTATATGCTGGAATTTAATCAATGTAACAATTTCGGCTATGATTATTATCATTTGTATACTAGACATTAGTATAATATAACATGATTGGATATGAAATATTTTAGTTATCGTAAGGTAAAAACATGTCCATGTATATGTATAGGCGTGTCTTACGAGATACTTTGTTTTGAAAGTAAAAGTTTGGTAATTTAATAAATTTAGTTGAGTGTGTTTCTCATACTGGTTTACCAGACTAATCCGAGAATTCTTCCCTTTCAATGCTCGGGTCAGACCAGTATATTTATAAGTTCAGATTTGGTGCTTTTGGGGCTTCTGCAGGAGAGCTGTAGATTTTCATTTTCATATATGCGTATCTATTTTGCTTAGTGATGTTTATTATCTGATTTGTGCTTTTTTGTTTTATATTATTGGCATTTGTAAGGACAGGTTATTATAACTGTCAGGCTGATGATTAGTGATTGATTATTGGACTCTGATTGATGTATGTCTATACAGCTTCTGTTTTGTAAAGATCATTGATATGATATTATATGTTGTCCACTGCGATGTAAGATTTCGTATTGTTCTGTTTGGTTCTTTCTTCTTTCTTTCTTATCTTCTCTTCTTTCTCTTGACTTTCTGTCAGTCTGTGCTTTTTGGGTCGAACATGTGTGATTTTTGGGCAATTCAAAGGGTATGGATTTGTGGGTCATCACATTACTAATTCACTTTTTAGTTAACGAAATGAGATTTACCTTAAATATTTATCTACCCATAAATCCTCGTTTAATGCTCAAAAATGTTAGTTTGTCTATAAAATCATAACGGACATTTCCTAAGACATTTATGTATGAATGCTAATTTCAAATTAGTAACGTTCTATTTCTATTCCATTTTTATCAGTCTCATTAATCCATTTACCATATCAAATTATTGTAACTCCTATATTTATTACCATTTATCGGAGTTACAACTTTTTAAATCCTTTTCTCATTAGTTAAATACCCAAAATGCGAATATTTTGTGCAAGTGTTGTTATTAGTTTTTGATTTATTTAATTATTAATTACGTATAAATATTTACATTTATCAAATATGTTCTAGTTATATCTTTACTAGGATATACTTTTCAATGTTAAATTATTTGAATCATATTTAAAAAGATTATCCGTTATAATTTCCATAAATTAGTCCAAAACAAAATATTTAACTTTAAAATATAAAAGATTGCATCGCTTGAAACTACAATGAATAATCATTTGTTTTTATTATGTAATAGACAGTGTAAACTAAAATGAATTCATACTTTACATATCTATTTCTCTTTCTATTTGCATCTATTCCTTGATAGATCGAACATTGTATCTTTCTGAAAGGTAAAGAAATCAAACTAATTTACAAATATTAAATGGCGGATCTAAATTCCAACAATTCAAATATAGAAAAGTTCACATTCTAACAAGATTAGGGTAATAATCCAAATTTATAATTATTATTCAACCTATTTCAGATCTGGAATAAATTTCATTTAGATTACTATTCTAAATTCATACTTTGGAACTGATTTTCAGATCGGGTTATATACAATGCTAAATCAATTCATAAACAAGAGTTTGTAGGCGATATTGGTTATATTCATATGGTATTCAATTTGTTCCAAACAACTCATATATAATTATCCAATTAGACATAAAAACTAAATAAACACCAATGTGATAATTTTTTCATATTATAACAATCTATAAAAATTCTCACTCACCTTTAAAAGCGATCCAAACCTCAAGATCTGAAGTAGAACCTTTGATTCATCTCCAAATCTTTTTAATCCAAGTGATATGTATAAAAGGGTATATACATACATTAGAATTGCATATTTGAGAAGAGATTTGGGATTGGGAGAGAAAATAGATACAAATACATAGATATATAAATTACCTCAAATATGCATATGGTTGATTCTCTTCTCCTTTTTATTAGATTTCTACTCTTCTCCGATTTGTATGAATATAGATACAACTATCCTATCTTTATAATTTAGATGGAAAGTGGAGAAGTAGAAATGGAAGAGCTTCATTACTGCTTTTAGAAAAATATGAGAGGAGAATAGAGGGCTATCTTGAATTTATAGCGCTAAAATCAACCAAAACTGTTAGATCGAAATATATTATATCTGGGTCGTTGCGGCATCGGTTTACTGGAGTGCTAGGTCACCACCGGTCGACCGCCCTTGAGTGACAGGTCGACTGCTAAGGCTCGACCGTCCCTAATGATGGGTCGGCCTGTGGGCCTGGTAATTAATATAAAAACGTTAATTATTTTCGTTCCGAATTCGTTTTTCGTCCGTAATTTCTTTGTTTGGACTTCGATCACAATACTCTAAGTATGAAAGTTGCTCATAATTTCACCACAAATGCAATGGCACAAGTTTTGTGATCACATCCTATTTGTTGCACAAATTCTATTTTCAGAGCCTAATTAATTTACTAATTGATTAAATAACTAATGTCAATTTATGGGTTGCTACAATCTTCCCCCCTTAAATGGAATTTCGTCCCTGAAATTTCATCAATGATTAAGTCAAGGTTTTGGCTTCTAATTATCCTAAACTACAAAATCAATTAGTGTACAGCCAATTTGATAGCCAAACGTGCATAAGTGAACAGTGTATTACTGTATCATCACAAAGAAAGTATTTATGCAGAATGATTATAAACTGGATCCTCCTATATAAATGCATTTCATTGAACAACATTTTTGAAAAATATGATGCAAACAAACTACATATGTACTAGCAGTTCTACATGTATTTAGCTTTTTGAAAAAAATCGTTTGAACCAAAACCCCATACTCCTACAAATAGAAGTATGAAGCAACCAATTTGCAGCCACTTCCTATCATATAATGTTCTAAAGCAACGAAAAATTGATTACTAAACTTTACTCCTGTACGGAAAAAAGAATTTAGGCGGAAATTTAACATTTTTACGACACTATAATTTTTCTAT
Organism: Allium cepa; assembly: GCA_030765085.1. Lineage (NCBI taxonomy): Eukaryota > Viridiplantae > Streptophyta > Magnoliopsida > Asparagales > Amaryllidaceae > Allium > Allium cepa. The sequence goes on along the minus strand of CM060939.1, from coordinate 77,914,064 downwards.
TCTCGTAGTACAGTGGAAATTTCTTCTCTACCCCGGATTTACACCAAATTTTCCATGCATAAAACGCATAAGGAGGCTTATTTTCAAGATTTAAAATGGAATTATGTCTAAAAATAGACTTTCGCGCGTCGTCGACAAGGTATGGAAATAGTTATTTCAGGGCTAAAACAGTTTTTCCCTTGTTATCGCTTACATTAATTGCATCGTTCACCTTAATGCACCGTTAAATTCACAAATTCTAAATCTATTTCCCTTCCCAATGTCTAACATGTGGCCTTCAAAAGCAATGTTTTCATAAAAAGTCTCTCACTTTTCAAATTTGTATGTCATTTGGAAAATAAAATCACAAAATATTTAAACGCACATTTTCCCTTGAAATAAAATTTTGAACAAAACTATAAAAAGTAATTTAAGAGTCAAAAATAACTAAAACGTAAAACTTTTTCTTACTTTCTTTTTTTGAAAAGGGAACTTTTCAAATCAAGGGGAAATTTTCCAAAATATTTTCCTTATAATTTTTTTTGATAAATCAAGCAATGATTTCAGCATAGTCGGAAGTCAGTTGTGTGTCAAATGCATAAACTAGATTTTAGAATTATACAACTAATGCTACCCAAGAATTTGACAATTTATTTAAAAATGTCAACATGTCTATTATACAAGAATTTTAGCTTCTAAGAAACATGAGCAATGACCCATGATATCGAAACAACTTTGTCATGTCCTTCGCTAAAATTTCCACCTATTCTAAGTTTCCAATCTTATATTGCATTTACTGTTAGTTAAGTATCTTTATGAGATTCCTATATTTATATTGTTTCTCTATTATGCATACATATATGAGCGGTTTGCATCTGCAGAACCAATAACACAAAAAATGAATAAAAACTCATAATGTTGCGTGTATGTTTTTTACAAGAGACAACTAACAGTTTTACAACCAAATAACCTAAATGAAAAGAATAAATGCTGAAAATAAAAAAGATACAAAAATCTTAAACAAAACACTACCTAAGAAGTGTGAGAAGGTCTCGCTCTGTTGTTGGATCTCGGGCCATTGCCATGATCGCTAAATGGTTGTAGCATGGCGGCTATGCAACCAATCTAACACCATTGGCACTGATGTTCCGTCCTAATCTTTCGAAGCTCTTCCTGGACCTTTCGAATAACAACAAGCTCAGGACTCATCTCTCCCTCATCTCTTTGCGCTATCCCATGCTGCTGGTGTTGTGACTCTGGTGGTGGTACAAGTGGTGCGGTAAGCAGCAAAGGAATATTCATCCTCTTAATAGTGGTCCAGTCGATGGTGGAAGGGCCCTTCTTCACTACCGGCTCTCCCTTCAAATTTATCTCGTAATGCCTAAACACTCGAGTGAGCAAGTGGCAATATGGAAAGTGAGTCCTTGGGGTACTAACTCCCTGTTCGACCACGTAAAGCATCAAGACACGAGCCCAATTGATGGTTATGCCGCCAATTATAAGATATGCGGCCTTCAACACTAAGGTATAGATCTGATCAAGACTCCCGTCTTTGGAATGATGTTGTGTTGAATAATGTGCACAACGAGACATGCCATTGGTTGCAAATTGTCGGTCCACCAATCTCCGACATTTCCAAAAAAGATCTGCTAAAGAATCTCAGGGTCAGTCATCTCAATGTCCTTCAAATTTACGCTACTATAGTTATCTTTAAAATCCTAGCAAGATCATCATCTGACATCTCAATCCTACCTCCGTTCACCTCGGACTCAATGTAGCTGTTGTTGTCATTGAAATTCAACGCCTTTCGTGGACCGAAAAGATGGATGCAGTGGGGGTAATAATTTCGTTCATAGGTCTCGAAGCGGAGGATATGTGCAAGTCCTATCGCGAAAAAAGCTTTTCAAGCCCGAGAGCGGCGTATTCTCGAAACTTCACTTGTCGTTTGTGTAGGAAATCAAAGTCTACTGTTCCAAGATAGGTGGCAATTTTTCGCTTGCTCCAGTCGAGCCAAGCGACTTTTTGCAGATTAAGGCGGGGATGACGAAAGGAAGAGCCTTCGGTATTGTTCGGTGCCATAGGCTAAAAGCAATTGAAAAAGGAAGAAAAAAGTTTAGATCCAGAGTAGAGGTAGGGTAAAATCTGACACACAAGGATTTTGGCATCGGTTTGGAGGAATGGAGGTGAGAGACCTTGGTTGAGCGGAGGAAGTGAGTAGTGGAATTGGGTTCAGCTAAAAATTAAAGAGGAGGAAGAGAGTGAGGCGGGGTTGGCAATGGCTGAAGGTTTGAGCATGACTTACAGTCACATTCCAAGTTTGGGTTTGACCAAACCTACCTAGCGGTCGACCGCATGGTCGATCGCTTGCCCAGATTTGGACTTGGCATGAATCTAGACCCAATAGAGCCGGTTAAAGTAATTAATATTCTTATGAACATGGCGATATCCACCTTACCATGTAGAACCTTCCTTGGCAAGATTGTAATAGCCTCACTAAAACTATTGCGACCAACATCACTTTCAAAAAACAAAAAATATATTCTAGCTGCTATTTCATGCCTACTTTGCAGGGAAATATTTTTTCCATTAGTTGGTGGGTTAACAACACTTCAAACAACATACCTTAAATAAAATTGAATGTCGTCCTCATTTTGTCCATATCTTAAAGAGAGAAAATATATAAAAACCCTCGATTTTATTAACCGAAAAATCATTGAGCTAAATATACTCCTTTATACTTGTTTCTAAATAACAAAAAATATTTCATACTAAAACTTCCCTTAAAAGTTAATCTTATATGTATAAATATTTTAGGATTTCCAAATACCTTTTTAAAACACAAATTTCTCAAAATGGAAACTATTTTCCTACCAAAAATCAATATTAAGCTTTTTCGGATATATACATATAAATATTTTAGAATTTAAAGAATTAATCTTATATAAAGTAAAAATCTCTTCACACGACCAACTAAGTGGTATATGTGTCTCTTTGAAAATTAAAATTTCAAAACATTCCCAAGACAAAATTTCCAAATATATCCATAGGAAAAGAAATCCTTTAAATACCCCTTTTCAAAAATCTAAGGCATTTTCAAAACATACATTACAAATATTCTCTGACAGGTTTTTAGACTAACGAATTGACATTAATTATTCAAATAAAAATCTGATTTTCCATCAAAGAGGTGATTAATGAATGATCCCTTAACAAAGACTTACTTCCGAACAATTATGACACAGGAACCTAATTTCCCATCCATTTGGAACAATTGTGTATCTCCGACTAGAACTTAAAATCCAAAATCATAAGGTAGCTAGAATCTCAATCGTCAAGTCGAACACCTCCCGCCTTTGGGATTCAGCCATCAACATCGCTTTATGCATCTCCAGCACTCCGCGGATACTTCGAAGTCGGTTTGAAAATCTTAGCTCTAAGATGTTTCCTACTCATAGTTGCTTTATCCATTCCTTGGAGTGGAACTACAAATACTTCTATAGTCGAAACTCTTGGAATCTAGCATAAAAATATAATATTACTAGATAGGAAAGTATGAATATGTTCTCTCAGATTATCCTAATTCCTTTGATCTACTAACCTAGAGCTCTGATACCAAAAGCAACAACATGCACCTTAATAGGCCTAAGTTTTTTTTTAAAATCGAAATCCAAGTCCATCAAAGCACATATCGTTGGATTTGGTACCTACAAATAAGCATGAGCATTATCAGAGATTGATAGAAATCAAAACTCACAGTGGAAATAATAATAGGACAAGAATATCGACTTTGACTACTACCTTGAAACTAAGGGTTTTCCTTGGATAGTAGATTTTTACATTAGCATCGAGCATGAGAGAAAGAAGACTCTCCAATAACAAAGTACATCCAACTCTAGTGATCCATTCCTCTAAATCTATAATGTGGGTTGTAATGAGGAGAGGGTCAGAACAACATTCTGGTGACTGGAAACTAATAAATTATCATGGCATAAACTTATACCTATAGGTTTTCATTTGATTGTTATGTCCATTTAGGTTAGCAATTCTAATCTAACATTGCATTGCACAAACGATTACATATTTCTCCTTTCCTAAAGTACATAATATTAACAAAGCCATATCAACCACCCAAAACTTCCATATCCATTAGCCACTTAATACTTCTAAATATGAAGCGGGCATCTCTAATACTTTTTAAAAGAGAAATAGGTAGACTCTGTTATTTACGACCTTAACTGAGGTAGACCTCGTCATTTAACACCAATTACCATGGTAGTTTCCTAACAATGTTGTCAATAGTCAGTGGGCCTTAGCTTCAAGACCTATAACCACTATTTAAGGCTTCTGACATTTAATGTCCAACTATTACCACATTTATCGTTAATAGAATTATAGTCATGTAATAAACAATACCTAGGCCGCTTAATACCTTTTATTAGAAAATAGGCAGACTCTGGCCATTTAAGACCTTAACTAAGGTAGACATTGGACTTAGCTTGCTAATTCCATTTTCATTTGAGGCAATAAGATTTATTTAAATATTCATCTACCCATAAATCCCCGTTTAATGCTCATAAATGTTAATTCGTCCATATAATCCTAACGGACATTCCTGAAACATTTATGTATGATTTATTAATTTCAAATTAGTAACATTTTATATCTATTCGATTTTTATCGGTCTCGTTAATCCATTTACCTCATTAATTTATTGCAACTTCTACATTTACTACCATTTATTGGAGTTATAATCTTTTAAATTCTTTTCTTATTAGTTAACTATCCTAAATGTGAAAATTACGTGCAAGCATCATTATTAGCTTTTTACTTACTTATTGTAAGCATAGTAATTACGTATAAATATCTACTTTTATTAAATATGTTCTAGTTATATAACATTATTAGAATATACTTTTCTATGTTAATTTATTGGAATCATATCAAAAAAGATTATCTGAAATAATTTTCATAAATTAGTCCGAAACAAAAGGTTTAACTTTAAAATATGAAAGATTACATCATCTGAAATTACAAAAATAATCATTTCTTTTTATTACAGAAATAGATAGTGTAAACTATAATGAATTCATATTTTACATCTCTTTCTCTTTCTATTTACGTCTATTTCTTGTTAGATCAAACGTTGTATCATTCTAAAAGGAAAAGAAATCAAATAAATTTACAATTATTAAACAGATCTAAATTCCAACAACTCTAAAGGTAGAAAAATTAACATTCTAATAAGATTAGAGTAATAATCCAAATTTATAGCATTATCATACAACATATTTCAGAGCTCGAATAAATTTTACTTAAATAGATATTCTAAATTCATGCTTTTGGGACTGATTTCCATAAGGTTGTATACAATGCTAAATCAATTTACAAACAAGACTATATAGGCAATATTTATTATATTATTATCATATTCAACTCGTTGCCTGCAACTCATATACAATTATCAAATTAGGCGTAAAGATCAAATAAACACCAATGGGATATTTTTCATATTATAACAATTTATAAAAATTCCCACTCACCTTTTAAAAGCGATACAAATCTCCAAATCTAAAGTAGAACCTTTGATTCATCTCTAGTTCCTTTTTAATCCGAGTGATATATATAGAAGGTTACATACATACATTAGAATTATAGGTCTAAGAAGACTTTTGGAATTGGGGGAGAAAATAGATACAAATATGTAAATGACCTCAAATACGCATATGATTAATTCTCTTCTCTTCTCCTTTTTATTAGATTTCCACTCTTCTCCTAATTTATGTGAATATAGATACAGATATCTTACCTTTGTAATTTAGATGAAAAGTGAAGAAGAAGAAATGGCAGAGCTTCTCTATTGCTTTTAAAAAAATTAAGAAAGGAAGGGAGGGTAAGGCCTGAATTTATAGGCGCCAGAATCAATCAAAACCGTTAGATCGAATTATCTTAAATCCCACCCGTGCGGCCTATGTTTACTAACGTTGCTAGGTTGCCATCGATCGACCGCCTTTGGGTGGACGGTCGACTATTAGGGGTCGATTGTCCCCAATGATTATGTGGGCCCAGGTAATTAATATAAATAAGTTAATTATTTAATTATTTTCATTCTGAATTTGTTTTCGTCTATAACTTCTTCATTTGGACTTCGATCACAACACTCCAAATATGTAAGTTGCTCAGAGATTCACCACGAACACAATGGTGTAAATTTCACGGTCAAATCCCATTGTTTGCACAAATTCTATTTTCGGAGCCTAGTTAATTTACTAACTAAATAATTAAATAACGAATGCCAAATTATGGGGTGCTACATATATTAATTTGGACATTTATTTATATGCTAGTTGATTTATATAAGATAAATGATGTGTTAATAATTGACGATTAATTATGGATTTGATTTACATATATGTTGCTTATGTAAGTATTAGTGTCGGCTTAGGAAGTTAAATTGGAATATATGGTAGCTTTTTTAAGTGCCATTGCGGTCGTTAAGCCTCTTTCCTACTTTGAAAATTGATGGATTTAAATTTAACTTAAATTTTATAATAATTTGAGGTTAAGCGTTAATTAATTATTTTATTAATGATGTTTTAAAGTTAATTAATTAATTTATTATTGATGTTTTAAAGCTAATTAATTATTTTAAATAATGATGTTTTGTGGTTAATTAATTAGTTTAAATAGTGATATTTAGAGGTTAATTAGTTATTTTAATAATGATGTTTAAAGTTAATTAATTATTTTAATAATGGTGTTTAAAGTTAATTAATTATTGTAATAATGGTGTTTAAAGTTAATTAATTGATTTATAAAAGGAGTTTATAAATAAAAAATTAACTTATAAAAGGGATCCATAAATGTTTTAAAGGAGACTCGAGATTTAAAGAATTATTTTGGGATTTAAACAAGTGGTTTATTTAAAGGGAATCCGTTTACTTTCAAAGTAAAACTTTTTTGAAAGGTAATGGTTTTAAGTCAAGACTTAAATGAAAGATTTAAACTTTATTTTAAAATGAGGTTTGAATTATTATTTGATATAATAAAGTAAGTTTACTTCTATGAAGAAAACGATCTTATCTTTTCAAATCAAATGTGTTTTTAAATGAAGAGTTCAAGTGAGGTTTAAATGGGGATTTCAAAATGAATTTTAAAGAAGTTTTAAGTGAGAATTTAATGAAATTATAATATTCTAATTATATTATAAGACTCTAGAATGTATAAGAATGTTGTCTAGTTAAAGTGTGAGAGGTAATAATACCCCAACTTGTATGGTCTCACTATTATCTGAAGTATAGTTTGTGTTGAAATCAAAAATTGATATTCGATATATAAAGTATTATTTTCGTATATGAATTAAACCAATTATGAAAATCAAGTATATGAAGTTGATAAATAATCCTTCTTAATTATGGTTGTATGGAAACATTCTTTTCATACTTAACACCGAACGATAATGGTTTGGGTTTGTAGTAAACAATGTTTTAAATGATATTTGTTTTGACCTATTTAATATGGTTTTGGAAAAAACAGAAAATCTTTCTTAATGTCATATGAATATACTTATACCAGTAAGATAAGTATATAAATATTTTTTCAAGTACTGAAAGGAGTATAATGGATTTGTAACGAGAGAATTTTGCCCGCTCGAAAATCGACATCCATACTTTACATCGTACTCGAATGCCGTAGATTCGATCGTTCAAATCCGATTCGCCGGAGCTTATAACAACATTAAGTAAATAACACAGCGGACTAAAAGAAAAATACATTGATATACACACTGATACAATAGAGTGATACAATGAATATCAATGCACATCAGAGATCTAATACAAGAAGTAACAGCGGAAAAGAACATAAACAACACCAGCAGCGGAACAAATAATTCTAAGATAGTCTTCAACGAAGAATTCCAAATCTGAACTCCATCTCCAAGAACCAATCCAGCAATAGCTCGAACTCCCATAGATAAGCAAGTGCAGTCCACGTCCAAAGACTGAACTAGCTCCAGATAAAATCTACTGAACCTAAGTATCTGAAAAACCCAACTCTAGACTGCTCGTGTAGAAATAAATGAGCATCCAGAGTTTAGGAAGGGAACAATAAACTCCGGATCAGTCATGGGACTGGTGTGAGCAACAAAAACAGTTTATCTTTTAAACCAATCAACAAGAGAATTTTAAAATAAATTCGCAATGCTTTTTGAAAATGAAACTACCATAAGACCTCCCGCCACACACACAATGCAAACGCAGACTTGGAGGAGATTTCTTCTTATGATAGTCAAAGATGCTTACTACGCAGAAATCAAATCTTTTTTTTTTATTATTGTTAGTGCATAGTGTAGAAAACATTTCGAAAGTAGAATATAAATCTTAGCCAACATACGACCATTATCGTATGCCTACTATAGCTACTATGTTCAATAGCAGGTTACCGCCACATTCCATAGCAGGTAATACAACTAAAACCGTACAAGGCTCGTATTGTTTCTTTGGATTTCCAACAAATGGTCAGGCCAAGGAACTTCCCATTGCCACATGAGAACGCCTCTGGAAGGACGTCCCCGAGAACCTAACCGGATCTCTGCCAACACAAGGCCGGGTTACCCCTTACTAGGTAACAACTGACACGAGTATGCCATCCCCCGGTTGTAACCAACCTTTATCCGGGATCCCGATAACCAACAACCACAAAGTAATAAATTTGCAGTAACCACATAGGTTAAGTATCTGGGCTCCATACCATGATACCACCTCTATCCAGAAGGAAATGAACATACCCTAAAGGGGCGCTACCCCCTAATAACCTTGCCGCATCTTTCCTGTTTTGACCATTCCGGGGTGTGAGGCTCGACGAAGTCACGTCCACAAAGCCACGCTTTGCAAAAGCAGTGCTTTGGGTCAACAAATGATCAAAGCAATGATCATCAAGATAGACGATCAAACAAATGATCCTATCACAAATGATCAAACAATGATCATTTCACAGCAACACTTAGCATGTCACATTACCAAATTGGGAATATATCGCTGATAACCTTCAACTACATAACCTCTGAGCTCGTACGTCTCAGAGAAGGGTGTTAAGCTAAAAGAATAAATTCTCTGCCACCAACAGAAATGTATTTGAAAGAAATCTGCTTTATATCTCAAAGTGTAATGTCAGACACACAATCCATACAAGTCTGTTCCGGGCTCGAACAGAACCGAAGGCACTTCCAAAGAAGCCCTTGCAAATCCGGGTATTTACAATCCCGATCGGACTTCCCATCACTTAGGAAATCTCTATACCGGAGCAACTCAGTGCAGAGACAATCGACAGGTCATCCTATCGTTCTCGCAAACACCCGGTCTTCACCACCGGTCTTCAAATGCTATCCATAACGACGTATCAATATTCGGAATGGGATATACGACCCAAAGGTCCTTTCCCGGCTAAACCGAATAGTGAGCGCAACATTTCAAAAACATATGGATATTGGGATTTCAATCAAGTCACCCTTAAAACCCAAAATTTTCTTTAAATGGTTAAACAAATTACCATTTCAATTTAACTCGTTAAATCTTTAGATCAAGGATTTAACCTATAGCCTTCAAAACAATTTCAATTCAATTTGATTTAAACAAATCATCAATTTAAATCTGTTAAAAATAAACAGATTTAATTCATAGTTTTCAAAAAGAATTCATTCATAACTTGGAAAACCATTTTTCAACTCCATCTTGAAATTCCTCTAATTAAACTGGAATTTCATTTCTTATCTGAAAGCTTTTTATTCTTTTTAAACAAACAGTTTTCATTTTGAAAATTTGGTTCATCTATACGAGTTAAAGTTCTTTGGTTAAATCCAAATCCTCAAAATTATGCTTTTAAAATGGTTTAACTCATAATGACTAGTATGATATCGTTAATCCCTAGTTTCAAATTATAGAATTCAATTCAAATATTGAATTCAAATTTAAATCAAAATATTTAAATTTCAAACTTAATCAAGTAATTTAAAATAAATTTCCATCTTTGAAATTCCCTTTTTAATTGCTTTTAACTTTAAAACCCAATCCATTTCCAAAACATTTGAATTTGAAAATTCAAATTCAAAACTATTTTCAAAAATCTGTGACTTAATCGATTTCCTCGTGAAATCCATATTGGTGTGTGTGTGTAAGTGTGGTCCAGGGGTTTAACACACAATAGTGCAACAACATTCAATCATCACAGATCAGAATATAGAAATACAGTTGATAAGCGATATAAACTATAACGCTTATTGTCTATTCATAGATTCACAGATAATATGCAGATATAAATGAATAAATCATACACGGCACAAATCACAGAATAAAATATCACAGATCAGACAGGACAATCAATTCAAGGCATCACAAATAATACGATCATTCATAAGTAAAGTCAAGCATTTAATAATCATTTATAAGTAGGATTAACTAATCGTTAAATCCAAATTAATTCAATTTTATTTCCGAGTAAAATTTATTCAGTTACTTATGAATCCATTACCCAATCCTGATTAAGTAATTACAAATCATTTGATGGAATAAATTAATTTATCAATCACCTTAATTAATTAAATTTTCCTTAATAAATCATATAAATTAAATTAACCTTTAAACCAATTTCATAATTAATTGACTTCTTAGTTAATTATTTTAAGAATTTAAACCTTTAATTACTTACCATAGAGTAATTACATTTACACAAATTCATAATGATTATCATTAATTTAAATTAATCACATTAATTACTTACCCCTTTAGAAAATTATCCTTAAATTAATTACATTAATTAATTAATTAATTACCTTGACAGGTTATCCATTTAATTAACCATCCTTTAATACATTAAGTAATAAACCTTCCATTTAATTGTATTGGAAAAACAATCCAAGATTAAATAAGATAATTAACTTAGTGCAATATTACATAAGTCAAACAAATTTAAAGCAAATTAACTTTTAAAATTTTGCATCCTTAAAAGCTTGCTTAAAACTTTGCTTTTGGAAACTTAGTTTATATTTCTAAAATTTTGTTTTAAAGCTTGTTTAAAACTTATAACCTGAAACTTAATTTATTTTCAAATTTTATTCTTAAAATTCAAACTATTTAAACATTCTTAAAGCAATTAAACAAATTGAAGTTCAACACTTAATCTATTTGTTTCTAAAATTTTCTTTCCATTTAAAACTAGCTTTTAACTTTTATTTTCAAAGTTCTAAAACCTGAAACCAGATTAACAAACCCAAAACTACATCACTCCAGCTACGAGACCTCCCCCTCAAAATCTCGAGAAAAGCTTCGAGTCGCTCATCAGCTTCACCTAGAACACACCCCATCCCTCTCGCGTTCGTTCTTCTTCTTCCTCTTTTTTTTTTTTCTAAGTTTAAGTTTAAACTACTGTATACAAACTCACACACAACCCAGAAAGAAAACCCGAAGCCAACCCCAAACGGACTCGAAGAAAAACTTCAAAATCCTCGAGCAAAACACGCGATGCCTCCGGGACTTCATTCAACAGATATGGCGCCACCGTGCACGTGCACGGTGGTTCGTCTCGCCTTCGGCGAGTTGCGCTATCTCCAGCGAACCCCATTTTGACCGAGCACTCAAAATCAAAACCCAAATTTTCACAAAAAAAACGAATCGTAGAAAAAGGCCTGAAACTCGAACTAAAACTTGAACACTCGACAGCAAATCGCCTCCACCTACCAACGCCGACCACTAGCGGTGCCTCCACTTCGCCCATACCTCAACCATATCCCCCTCAACCATCTTCCAGAATCGCGAGCCACTCGGTCGCCTAATGGAGCCGCAACAAATGTTTTTACAGAGCATTAAAAATGAAAGTTCTAAACCCTACCTTCGATTCAAACCCCAAATCCTTGCATTCGAAAAAAAATTTGACATTTTTCTTGAGTTAATTTATCTTCAAGCTTGCTTCACAAAAAATTTCAACAGTTAAAATTAATTGAAGCAACAGAAATTGACACAAATGTAATTTTTATTGATATTCAAACTGTACCTTAAACACTTACTTAAAAATCATAATTTTTATACTAAAAATCCTAACCTTGTGTGTATAGTCAAGATATGTGATCGAATTCACAAATTAAAATATTTGAATTCTAGCTTTAATTTCTTGTTGCCTGTAACTTGAATAACAGTGTCTATATTATACTGTTATGCTTCAAAACAATTTACAGGCTTGTGATTTAAGTTAAACAAACTTAATTAGCTTAAATTCCTAAGTATAAATTGGTTTAAATGAAGAAGTATTAGCTTCTTTACACTCCTTTGCTCAGAAGCTTTAAAACTGCTGAAGAACATCACCTATTCAACTACCAGAAAACATCACAAAACTACATACTTACAATATATATATAGCAACACAAAACTTGCATAACTAATTACCAAAACTTAAACTTTAAAATTTTGTGTTTACTCACCTGAGTTTCCAGAGAAAAAACAGAGCAGAGTTTGAAATGTTAAACCAGGCTTTGACTTTTTACTAGTTGAAGCTCCCCTTTTCATATCTTATTGGTTCAAGTTGTTGTTTCTGTTTGAGGTTGTAGCTTTTAAATTGCTGAAATGATCTCAATTTTTTTTCTTCAGCTTAAGATTTTCGAAACTGGAATGCAAGCTTTGATGACAAAAATAGAATGAGGGAATTGATGTATATGAAGAAATGAGTAGTACAGGTTATAATATGTTTGGTACAATATCTAAGCATGCTTGCATCTTTTATTGACTAAAGATTTTTGTTTTGGTGGCTGCAGATCTTATTTTTGGTGGCTGACGAGATATAGTTTGGGCTAGAGAGGACATGGCATTAATGTTTTCTTTGTCTTGTTTTCTTGTTCAAGTGTATATATATTACTTTTGATGCTCAGATCTACTTTTTTTTTATTTTATTTGTTTGACCTGCAGTTTTTTTACATTTCCTGTTGATAAATTTTTCTAAGTATATGTGTACATATATATATATACACACACTCTTGTTGTTTTGTTTTATTTTTATTTGAGTGTACTTTGCTTTATTTCTTATGTACAAATATATACATCGTATGAGGCTGAAGTGATGTTGTATTGGGTTAGAGACGAAAGCATTTATTACATGGTTTATATTTTACATTCTTTCTTTGTTTATGCATATCAGTGACTCATTTTGCAAGCATTCACATTTGAATATATTTGTTTCTTCAATTCCTGTTGTAAGTACTTTCATACTTACCATTTTTATTCAAGTGTTCACATTCAATTTGCTTTTGCCTACACACTCATATTTTATATTTAACTTATACATCGCAATATAAATAAATTTCTATTGTTAACTAAAATTATTATTTTACTTGCCTTTATTACTTTGAAACAAAATGAAGTTCTACTGTTGTTATGTTGTTATAGTTTATTTTTTTTTATGTATTTACTTCCTATTTTACACTAATGTGTTACTATATATTTTATTTCTTTTGTTTATTAATTTTATTTGTTTCTAACTTTAATAGTTAATTTAACTTACATATTATTTTCCAAGTTAATTTATCAAATATTAAATTACTTGTTTTTTTATTTCTATTTATTTTTAAAACCATTTATTTAAGATTTTATCTTAAATCCAATCTATATATGTATATATTCACATATATACAAATTCATACGACTTAATATATTTTCTATTTGAATCGGGGAAACTCGCTACCATTTATAATCAATTTTACAATTTAAATTCAAAAATTCATTTAAATTATCAATTTAAATTCATAAAAATCTGGGGTCGTTACAAACTTCCCCCCTTAAAAGAATTTCGTCCTCGAAATTCGCAGCCACGAAAATAACACAGATAGATACATCAAGATAGAGAAATATCTTTCCAGATCAACTAGGTATAAATTCTGCATTTGGCTTACCAAATCAGAATATCAACAATATGAGAACAAACTCATTCAATATTACTCAGGATACTCGGGTCATAAATTCTATGAAATATGCAAAGCACTGGTTAGTTCGAAGGATAACCAACCATTCATAGAATATATTGGGACCCAAAAATAGACAGATATATGGATACAATTTCAAAGTTTTTAGTTTAAAACTAAAGTATACCTATCAACCATAACAACCAAAACAACCAATTCATTCAAACAACAATTTTGGCCAAATTGGAGTTTATGTCCCATATTAATATATCGAATTTCCTTCCTGGATCTACCAGGAACTATCAAAGAATTGAGAAGAGACGCTGAACAAAAGAGATTGATAGATATAAGATTGTTTCCACTGTTGTAGGAAATTGACCATTTATAGTGATATTTCCTGTCCCCTATCGCGTCCTCTTCTCGCACTCATATCTACTATCGGTGGATAGTAAGAGAATTTACTGAGGCATACGAACGGATATCTTAGGGATTACTCATTCTAGGGTTTACTTCACCCTATCTCTAATGAGCTACTTAATGTGTTATACTCCTGAGCTAAAGTTTAACCTTAGCTCTGATACCAAATGTAACGAGACGAATTTTGCCCGCTCGAAAATCGACATCCATACTTTACATCGTACTCGAATGCCGTAGATTCGATCGTTCAAATCCGATTCGCCGGAGCTTATAACAACATTAAGTAAATAACACAGCGGACTAAAAGAAAAATACATTGATATACACACTGATACAATAGAGTGATACAATGAATATCAATGCACATCAGAGATCTAATACAAGAAGTAACAGCGGAAAAGAACATAAACAACACCAGCAGCGGAACAAATAATTCTAAGATAGTCTTCAACGAAGAATTCCAAATCTGAACTCCATCTCCAAGAACCAATCCAGCAATAGCTCGAACTCCCATAGATAAGCAAGTGCAGTCCACGTCCAAAGACTGAACTAGCTCCAGATAAAATCTACTGAACCTAAGTATCTGAAAAACCCAACTCTAGACTGCTCGTGTAGAAATAAATGAGCATCCAGAGTTTAGGAAGGGAACAATAAACTCCGGATCAGTCATGGGACTGGTGTGAGCAACAAAAACAGTTTATCTTTTAAACCAATCAACAAGAGAATTTTAAAATAAATTCGCAATGCTTTTTGAAAATGAAACTACCATAAGACCTCCCGCCACACACACAATGCAAACGCAGACTTGGAGGAGATTTCTTCTTATGATAGTCAAAGATGCTTACTACGCAGAAATCAAATCTTTTTTTTTTATTATTGTTAGTGCATAGTGTAGAAAACATTTCGAAAGTAGAATATAAATCTTAGCCAACATACGACCATTATCGTATGCCTACTATAGCTACTATGTTCAATAGCAGGTTACCGCCACATTCCATAGCAGGTAATACAACTAAAACCGTACAAGGCTCGTATTGTTTCTTTGGATTTCCAACAAATGGTCAGGCCAAGGAACTTCCCATTGCCACATGAGAACGCCTCTGGAAGGACGTCCCCGAGAACCTAACCGGATCTCTGCCAACACAAGGCCGGGTTACCCCTTACTAGGTAACAACTGACACGAGTATGTCATCCCCCGGTTGTAACCAACCTTTATCCGGGATCCCGATAACCAACAACCACAAAGTAATAAATTTGCAGTAACCACATAGGTTAAGTATCTGGGCTCCATACCATGATACCACCTCTATCCAGAAGGAAATGAACATACCCTAAAGGGGCGCTACCCCCTAATAACCTTGCCGCATCTTTCCTGTTTTGACCATTCCGGGGTGTGAGGCTCGACGAAGTCACGTCCACAAAGCCACGCTTTGCAAAAGCAGTGCTTTGGGTCAACAAATGATCAAAGCAATGATCATCAAGATAGACGATCAAACAAATGATCCTATCACAAATGATCAAACAATGATCATTTCACAGCAACACTTAGCATGTCACATTACCAAATTGGGAATATATCGCTGATAACCTTCAACTACATAACCTCTGAGCTCGTACGTCTCAGAGAAGGGTGTTAAGCTAAAAGAATAAATTCTCTGCCACCAACAGAAATGTATTTGAAAGAAATCTGCTTTATATCTCAAAGTGTAATGTCAGACACACAATCCATACAAGTCTGTTCCGGGCTCGAACAGAACCGAAGGCACTTCCAAAGAAGCCCTTGCAAATCCGGGTATTTACAATCCCGATCGGACTTCCCATCACTTAGGAAATCTCTATACCGGAGCAACTCAGTGCAGAGACAATCGACAGGTCATCCTATCGTTCTCGCAAACACCCGGTCTTCACCACCGGTCTTCAAATGCTATCCATAATGACGTATCAATATTCGGAATGGGATATACGACCCAAAGGTCCTTTCCCGGCTAAACCGAATAGTGAGCGCAACATTTCAAAAACATATGGATATTGGGATTTCAATCAAGTCACCCTTAAAACCCAAAATTTTCTTTAAATGGTTAAACAAATTACCATTTCAATTTAACTCGTTAAATCTTTAGATCAAGGATTTAACCTATAGCCTTCAAAACAATTTCAATTCAATTTGATTTAAACAAATCATCAATTTAAATCTGTTAAAAATAAACAGATTTAATTCATAGTTTTCAAAAAGAATTCATTCATAACTTGGAAAACCATTTTTCAACTCCATCTTGAAATTCCTCTAATTAAACTGGAATTTCATTTCTTATCTGAAAGCTTTTTATTCTTTTTAAACAAACAGTTTTCATTTTGAAAATTTGGTTCATCTATACGAGTTAAAGTTCTTTGGTTAAATCCAAATCCTCAAAATTATGCTTTTAAAATGGTTTAACTCATAATGACTAGTATGATATCGTTAATCCCTAGTTTCAAATTATAGAATTCAATTCAAATATTGAATTCAAATTTAAATCAAAATATTTAAATTTCAAACTTAATCAAGTAATTTAAAATAAATTTCCATCTTTGAAATTCCCTTTTTAATTGCTTTTAACTTTAAAACCCAATCCATTTCCAAAACATTTGAATTTGAAAATTCAAATTCAAAACTATTTTCAAAAATCTGTGACTTAATCGATTTCCTCGTGAAATCCATATTGGTGTGTGTGTGTAAGTGTGGTCCAGGGGTTTAACACACAATAGTGCAACAACATTCAATCATCACAGATCAGAATATAGAAATACAGTTGATAAGCGATATAAACTATAACGCTTATTGTCTATTCATAGATTCACAGATAATATGCAGATATAAATGAATAAATCATACACGGCACAAATCATAGAATAAAATATCACAGATCAGACAGGACAATCAATTCAAGGCATCACAAATAATACGATCATTCATAAGTAAAGTCAAGCATTTAATAATCATTTATAAGTAGGATTAACTAATCGTTAAATCCAAATTAATTCAATTTTATTTCCGAGTAAAATTTATTCAGTTACTTATGAATCCATTACCCAATCCTGATTAAGTAATTACAAATCATTTGATGGAATAAATTAATTTATCAATCACCTTAATTAATTAAATTTTCCTTAATAAATCATATAAATTAAATTAACCTTTAAACCAATTTCATAATTAATTGACTTCTTAGTTAATTATTTTAAGAATTTAAACCTTTAATTACTTACCATAGAGTAATTACATTTACACAAATTCATAATGATTATCATTAATTTAAATTAATCACATTAATTACTTACCCCTTTAGAAAATTATCCTTAAATTAATTACATTAATTAATTAATTAATTACCTTGACAGGTTATCCATTTAATTAACCATCCTTTAATACATTAAGTAATAAACCTTCCATTTAATTGTATTGGAAAAACAATCCAAGATTAAATAAGATAATTAACTTAGTGCAATATTACATAAGTCAAACAAATTTAAAGCAAATTAACTTTTAAAATTTTGCATCCTTAAAAGCTTGCTTAAAACTTTGCTTTTGGAAACTTAGTTTATATTTCTAAAATTTTGTTTTAAAGCTTGTTTAAAACTTATAACCTGAAACTTAATTTATTTTCAAATTTTATTCTTAAAATTCAAACTATTTAAACATTCTTAAAGCAATTAAACAAATTGAAGTTCAACACTTAATCTATTTGTTTCTAAAATTTTCTTTCCATTTAAAACTAGCTTTTAACTTTTATTTTCAAAGTTCTAAAACCTGAAACCAGATTAACAAACCCAAAACTACATCACTCCAGCTACGAGACCTCCCCCTCAAAATCTCGAGAAAAGCTTCGAGTCGCTCATCAGCTTCACCTAGAACACACCCCATCCCTCTCGCGTTCGTTCTTCTTCTTCCTCTTTTTTTTTTTTCTAAGTTTAAGTTTAAACTACTGTATACAAACTCACACACAACCCAGAAAGAAAACCCGAAGCCAACCCCAAACGGACTCGAAGAAAAACTTCAAAATCCTCGAGCAAAACACGCGATGCCTCCGGGACTTCATTCAACAGATATGGCGCCACCGTGCACGTGCACGGTGGTTCGTCTCGCCTTCGGCGAGTTGCGCTATCTCCAGCGAACCCCATTTTGACCGAGCACTCAAAATCAAAACCCAAATTTTCACAAAAAAAACGAATCGTAGAAAAAGGCCTGAAACTCGAACTAAAACTTGAACACTCGACAGCAAATCGCCTCCACCTACCAACGCCGACCACTAGCGGCGCCTCCACTTCGCCCATACCTCAACCATATCCCCCTCAACCATCTTCCAGAATCGCGAGCCACTCGGTCGCCTAATGGAGCCGCAACAAATGTTTTTACAGAGCATTAAAAATGAAAGTTCTAAACCCTACCTTCGATTCAAACCCCAAATCCTTGCATTCGAAAAAAAATTTGACATTTTTCTTGAGTTAATTTATCTTCAAGCTTGCTTCACAAAAAATTTCAACAGTTAAAATTAATTGAAGCAACAGAAATTGACACAAATGTAATTTTTATTGATATTCAAACTGTACCTTAAACACTTACTTAAAAATCATAATTTTTATACTAAAAATCCTAACCTTGTGTGTATAGTCAAGATATGTGATCGAATTCACAAATTAAAATATTTGAATTCTAGCTTTAATTTCTTGTTGCCTGTAACTTGAATAACAGTGTCTATATTATACTGTTATGCTTCAAAACAATTTACAGGCTTGTGATTTAAGTTAAACAAACTTAATTAGCTTAAATTCCTAAGTATAAATTGGTTTAAATGAAGAAGTATTAGCTTCTTTACACTCCTTTGCTCAGAAGCTTTAAAACTGCTGAAGAACATCACCTATTCAACTACCAGAAAACATCACAAAACTACATACTTACAATATATATATAGCAACACAAAACTTGCATAACTAATTACCAAAACTTAAACTTTAAAATTTTGTGTTTACTCACCTGAGTTTCCAGAGAAAAAACAGAGCAGAGTTTGAAATGTTAAACCAGGCTTTGACTTTTTACTAGTTGAAGCTCCCCTTTTCATATCTTATTGGTTCAAGTTGTTGTTTCTGTTTGAGGTTGTAGCTTTTAAATTGCTGAAATGATCTCAATTTTTTTTCTTCAGCTTAAGATTTTCGAAACTGGAATGCAAGCTTTGATGACAAAAATAGAATGAGGGAATTGATGTATATGAAGAAATGAGTAGTACAGGTTATAATATGTTTGGTACAATATCTAAGCATGCTTGCATCTTTTATTGACTAAAGATTTTTGTTTTGGTGGCTGCAGATCTTATTTTTGGTGGCTGACGAGATATAGTTTGGGCTAGAGAGGACATGGCATTAATGTTTTCTTTGTCTTGTTTTCTTGTTCAAGTGTATATATATTACTTTTGATGCTCAGATCTACTTTTTTTTTATTTTATTTGTTTGACCTGCAGTTTTTTTACATTTCCTGTTGATAAATTTTTCTAAGTATATGTGTACATATATATATACACACACTCTTGTTGTTTTGTTTTATTTTTATTTGAGTGTACTTTGCTTTATTTCTTATGTACAAATATATACATCGTATGAGGCTGAAGTGATGTTGTATTGGGTTAGAGACGAAAGCATTTATTACATGGTTTATATTTTACATTCTTTCTTTGTTTATGCATATCAGTGACTCATTTTGCAAGCATTCACATTTGAATATATTTGTTTCTTCAATTCCTGTTGTAAGTACTTTCATACTTACCATTTTTATTCAAGTGTTCACATTCAATTTGCTTTTGCCTACACACTCATATTTTATATTTAACTTATACATCGCAATATAAATAAATTTCTATTGTTAACTAAAATTATTATTTTACTTGCCTTTATTACTTTGAAACAAAATGAAGTTCTACTGTTGTTATGTTTTTATAGTTTATTTTTTTTTATGTATTTACTTCCTATTTTACACTAATGTGTTACTATATATTTTATTTCTTTTGTTTATTAATTTTATTTGTTTCTAACTTTAATAGTTAATTTAACTTACATATTATTTTCCAAGTTAATTTATCAAATATTAAATTACTTGTTTTTTTATTTCTATTTATTTTTAAAACCATTTATTTAAGATTTTATCTTAAATCCAATCTATATATGTATATATTCACATATATACAAATTCATACGACTTAATATATTTTCTATTTGAATCGGGGAAACTCGCTACCATTTATAATCAATTTTACAATTTAAATTCAAAAATTCATTTAAATTATCAATTTAAATTCATAAAAATCTGGGGTCGTTACAGGATTTGTGAATATATCATTTGTGAAGGTGTTTTAAATCAAATAATTGAAAAGAGATTTAATTAATGAAAGATTAATTAATATGGATTTAGCGATATGGAATTGAATCTATGTTTGGTTGTTTGTTTATTTGATAGTTAAATAATCCACTATCAAATCTTTTCCATAATATAACTCTAGAAACATCTAAGAGAAATACAGAGGTTATATGACATAGTTATCATCGATAAAGTTATACCGTGCATACAAATCTTATTTCGTTCTCCTAGGATAAATGATAAGGAAATCCATCTGCTTAAATGGTAAGGAGGAGATCTTCACTCTAATGTATTGTTAGATTATTTCCAATAGAACTGGAGTCGAGTTTACCAAAACTATCGTTTTGGTTTTAGTGACCGATAAGCGGGGGAGTGTACTTATATGAGATGACTTAAAATCATAACCACTCGAAAACTATATGTACATTCTATGCTTTGGAAGAGGATCGAAACTGGTTCAAGATAACGGAATCGAAGATAGAGTTCTTTAAAGTGCAAGAGATACTTGCTACTAATCCTGAGGGTAATTCCAAAGGGACGTAGTAAAAGTAGTGCCTTCTGTTTGTTCATATTCTGAAAAACTTGTATAAATGAATGCTAGCATTGCATTATTGCCTAGAGGGTAGTGTTAGCATTCCAAGTGGAAATTTCTAGGAGGAAAAGGTAAAAGCATAATCTCACAAGCCTCACAACCCGGTAATGGTTAAAATAGGGTATGCCCGCGGAGCTATGTGGTGAGCTACCAATATGGGTATTATACCTCAATCTAGATTCGTTTTTATGGACTTTAGTGCACGCATGGCGCAAACATGAGGCAATGCTTGCAGCCTCAATGCCCGAAGGATGATGTGATCTGGTATGTCATGTAAAGGGGCAATCAGTTCTGCCTTGGCCGGGGGTTTATGTATGGCCTTCACATAAATTTTGTCTAGAGGTGTAGTGTATGGAAACTAGTCCCTTATCTTGCCATGTTGGAAATCCATTCTCTAATCATTGCTTTATGGTTTTAGTTTCAGAACATAGTACTGTTGAACGTAATTATGGATAACCATTCCAATATGTTATATACTAATTTTCCACTCATAGACATTATTATAATATCACTGGATTTTCTAATAAAAATGGTATGATTATCATATGGTAAAAAAATATCTGTGTTATGTAGACGCGGTCTTACAAGATACCTTTATTTTCATAGGGTTTTATAAACACGTAAATCCATATGGTTAGATTTGAATTTTCTCATGTTGGTTTACTAGATTGATCCATGCATTATTTTCTTATAATGCTCGGGACTATCCAAGCATTTTTCCAGATTTAGCTGGACACTATAACAACCGAAAATTTAAGATATAGTAATTAATTAACGAATAAAATAAATTTGTGAAATTTTAAAAATTAAACTATGGGAGTTGCACCATTGTGTTTATGGTAATTTTTTGATCAATTTTCATATATAGATTATCAAAATTCAAGCTTGAACGAAGCAGTTAAGAATTAAACAAGAAAATGAAGAAAAAGAATATATATATATATATATATATATATATATATATAATAGGGCAGGTCGATCCTCCCAATGGCAAGGTTGACCTATAGGTCAACCTACCATGTGCAAAGGTCGACCTAACGGTCGACCCGCATGCATTCTTGGACGAACTATCGTCCAAGTAAAGAAATGATGTGTTTTTCCAATTCTAATCGATCCTATGTGTTCGTGCTTCCATCCGACGGTTCCCAACGAGCTTATGACGTGGTTGAACCAGATTTAATCCTTAAATCCAATGGTCTGAGATCCACAAGTGATACTATAAATAAGACGCTAGGCCTAGCTATTTTTCTCATTCAGATTTTCTCCATCTGGGTCCATTGCCTGAGGCTGAACCCTAAAAGGAATATTTTTCCAAGGAGAAGATCTTTTTAATTAAAATGTTTTATACCCCTCAAGTGGATCCGGGAAGGCCGAAGGAAAGAGCTAAGGACTACATGTGAGTGTTTAAGTAATTGTTTTAGATTTTTATGTAATTTAAAATGATAGGGTTTCCAATAGCTGTAGTTTTTCTACAATTTTGGGATAACCTTTATGCAAGTTTATTTAAAGTTTATTTTTAAGTAAATTTAAATTTATTTTCCATTCTATTTTCTTTTAGCTATTCCATTTATGTTATTTGCAATTATTTACTATTAATTATAGTTTTTCTAATTATTTACAGTTGTTTACGGTATTTACAGTTATTTACTATTATTTATGTTTTATTTACATCTATTTTACGTTGGGATTTTTTTTGTAAATGTCAGCTTTTTTTAATTTCCTTTTTATGCTAATGGAATAAATAGAAGGAAATAATTCGTTAATAAGGACTAAAACATAAGAATAATGAATTTACAGAAAATGAGATGTAAAATAAGAAGAACTGTAATAAATTGGACTTAGACTGAAATAGGAAATTTAAGACATTTGCAAGCATAGTTATAACATATAATTATAACTAATAGGAGAAAATAGAAGAAATAGCTTCTTTTAATCTTAGGCCTTGGGTTAAGTAAATAAGCAAAGTTATAACACACATGTTATAATTAGAGACAAAACAGAAAAAGACTTATTTTAAAGACTTATACTAAGTTAATAAGCAAAGATAGAAGGACCCATACCGGTAGCTTTTCCCTTGGGATACGCTTATGCTGTTTAGGGTAGATAAATGGTCAATAATTAGAAGTTCAAATCAGAGGATTTGGACAAGAAGCGCAACTAAAATTTGTTTGTTAGGATCCGTATCGGTAGCGTTCTCCTTCAGACAAGAAATGGTGGTCTCACAACACACGGAGGTGAGGCTGGGCACGCTTATGCTGTTGATGGTAAATAAGAAGTCCAAAGAGGGAGCAACAGGTAGCGCGAGCCTAATGGTTGACGAGCGTGCGGCCTCGGTGCAGGGAGATAAGTTGCTATTGAGTTTCAAGCGCTAAACATGTGTCTTTTACTGTTGGACCCACAAGATAGGACTAGCCTACAGTAGGCACAACAGAGATAGAAGGCCGATCAAAGGGTGAAATTAGGACTTCAGCCTAATTAAACGAGGATTGGATTTCAACCTAATCAAAGCAGTTTTAGATAAGTGCAAACAATACAATCGACCTATCCAAGCAAAGCAAACAGTTAAACCATATTTTATTCCTGCTTTACGTTTCCCTTTATTTCCTTTTGTACTAGAACTGTTACTAAGCCTATTATCTTCATCTTGCTTAAAAATACTAGTAATTACTTCCACTCACCAGACTTTTAGTCTGACCCACTCCTCTATTTTCGCCTTTTCCCCATAGTCCACCAGAGGAAGGATAGTAGATTTCGGATTTCCTTGGAGATTCAACTGCGGAGTATTTCTTCATGTATTCTTCTTCTTTTCAGTTTTATTTTCATGTACAGGCACTTGTTGAGAGGGATGGTTTTATGATGGACTCTGATATTGTGACTAAGACGATGTTTTCCATAAGACATATGTATTTGGTATTTTGAGACTTATTTTGGTATGACTTATTTTATAAAGTTTGATTTTTAATAAGTTACTGGTTTTAAATGTTTCTGCTGTTTTATTTATTTGTCTTGTGAATCTTAGTCTTTGTAAGTTTTTAGCTCCGAAAACGCACCATATTCTTTAGTGTGCCCTTTTTGGGTATATTAAGGGGTGCGGGGTATTTTAGACAATTTGGAGCTTAAGAAGATGAGTTGAATCCTCCAAGACGTATTGATATTTTATCTTCCACCGTCTGTTCTTGTTTGTATTTATCAGCATTTGTAAGGACATGTTATTATAACTATCCAAGCTGATGTTAGGTTGGTTACTCTGATTTATATACATATATCACAGTTTTCTTTTATAATGATCATTTGTCATAATGTGAGATTCTAAACTGTCTTTTTTCATCTCAATAGTCTGCCTTTTTGGAACTTGGATGTTCGGCACGTGAATATCATGGATGTGTTAGTGTCGACTTTTAAGGGTCGAAAAGACGGTCTTTACATATATACACATTAAATCAAAGTTAATAATAATATAATATGTAGGTAAGGATCTTACGTTATTGTAAATATATATATATTTAAGCCTAGAATTCCGAACTTAAAATTAGGCATAAAATAAATAGATTCACAATGGTATAAATCTAATATTGTATAAAAATATATAATTTTCCACTCACCTCTAAGCTTCCAAATCTCAAGATCTAAATTCTTCTTATTTGACTCCCTTTCCTTCTACAAAATATATATTAAAACATATATATATTTATTAGAATTATAGATTTGAGAAGAGATTTGAGTTGAAAATAGTTGTAAAGTTTTAGATTTAGAATTTGCCTCTTCTTTACAAAATTGATTCATCGCTTATTCCACTTCTCCTTTATTTACCATTATTCTCCACACACACACACACACCAACAAAAATATGTTTATGTACACACAATATACTATTTTATAATTTCTATATTTTCTAGAATTTGTGGAGAAAAGAATATGGCGGAGCTTCGCTTTTTGATTCAGAAAATATGAGAAGAAATATGAGGGGTTAGGCATGTATTTATAGGCGCACGAATCAATTCCATCCGTTAGATTTTAATTTATTAAATCCGGACCGTTGGGCCTAGATTCAGTTCACAACTACTAGCTTTTATGGTAAACCACTCTACTTTCAACGGTATACCACTAGCGGTCGACTGATTGATCCTAGGGTGTCGACTGATGCATTGTTTATTTTGTTTCCCCCTTTATGATCATGATTTTCTTTCATTCAATGTAAATGTTCTTATTTATTTGCAAATGCTTTAACGTTAATAAATTCTCATTTATTTCCTTTTGCGTTTAATTTATTTATTTCCTTCTACGCTTTCTTAATTAGATTTTATTTGATTGAACTCTATTAATTTACACGTATATTTAACTGTTGCTTAAACGCTAGGTTGAGAATATTTATTGCTTTTCTTATTTTTAACTGTTTACGTTCAATACCTTTACATAAATTTTTATTCATCTCCTTTTCAATGCTGATTTAATTAGATTTACCACAGCCATTTTCTTTAACATTTACATTTGTATTCAATTTTTATTTTATTGTTATGCTATTAACATTTACTTAATTAGTTCTGATTTATTTCCGATTCGAAAACTTCAAATATTAATAACTTTCCATTTGAGCTCCGATCATTAAACTCTAAATATGAAAATTGACTAGAAATCACCACGAACACAACGGTGCAAGTTTCATAGCAAAATTTCGACATTCGTAAAATCTTGTTTTTAAGCATTACTGATTATTTACAAATTATTTTTAATCAATTTCCTTTTATTTTATGGGGGGTTACAGCCATCCTATTCATTCCCAAAATTAAACCAAACTCGGAGAATACTAAAACGAAAGCATCACAATCGAACTCGACACCCAAATTATATAACTTTAACCCCTTACAAATCATGGATAAATGAAGTGATCCTCCAATAGGATTTGATAATACTATAGGGTCTACAACTATACTAGTTTCGAAGTGAATTCATCTACTAGTCTACTCAAAATAATTGAGTGTGATGCTCCAGTGCCAAATAAAGTGCAAATAGATAAATCAGAAAGATTTAACACACCTTCAATTACGGTTTTCTTTTCCTTTTCCATAGTTGGAGTTGCATTCGAGCTAGAACATCATCTAGTGCATAAGTTGAAACCACCTAGATAGGATTCTTAGGTGCATTTGTACAATCTCTTCTCATGTGCCCAAATTGGGTACAGTTATATCATTTAGTTTTTGCAATACTCATTCTGCAGTCCTATGCCAAACGCTTCTTGCGCTGGCACTTCTTACACTTAAATGTTGGTTTCTTTATTTTGCCCTGAGCTCTCATTTCGCCACTACGATGATGACTTCTGCCTTCTTAGGTTCCTCCTTTCTAATTGAATTCAGCAACGACATCTCATCCAAGCTCTCAAAAGTAGCTCCAATAGGTACACGGCTCAAAGAAATTTCTCTCAAAGCTAGACTCAATCCCTTATCAAATTTTTTTTCCTTTTTCACTATTGTATTGATAAGATCTAGGCAATACTTTGCAAGTTAATTGAAATCATTAATGTATTACTTAACACTGCAGTCTTCTTGCTCCAAATGGATGAACTTTTCTAGCTCCGCTCCACATTCTTCTTTAGAAATAAATTTAGTCGCAAAACCCCTTTTAAAATCAGTCCAAGTAATCTCAGTCTCATCCGTCTCTGCAATAACAATCTCCCACCAATTAAAGACTTCCCCTTGGAAGTGCCACAAAGCTACTTTTCTCATCACTACAACCTCCACACTTATCACAACAAAAATTTATCCCAATTCCTTAGTCATGCCCATGTAACAACCCTAGATTTTTGCCTATATATTTTAAATTTAACTTTATTTCTATTTTAATTTTTTTAAAATTTATTTTTATTTCAAATATTTCATTTTAAATATAAATGTTGACTATTAAGTGATCTATAGTTCAAAATAGTATAAATTGGACATTTTACTAAAAAAGTGAATTTCTACTCAAACTATTTAAACTTTGACTATTAAAATTAAAATTAAAAACATTTTAAATCTTAAATTTTATCTTTTATTATGAAAATAGATGTAATAACTTGAACACTGCTTTTCATTTTGTTGAAAACGGAGTTAAAATGTGAAAGTTATGTATATTTCAATATTGTGCAATTTTGTTATTTTTAAATTGTATAAATCATATTTTATTGTCATATTTCATTTTAATCTGGGTCAATATGTTATTTTATGTATAATTTTATATTATAATAATTTTAAAATAAAGTAAACAATTTTCCAAAGTCAATGGTGATTTATTTGAAATTTCTGGACACCGTTTTGGATTTTTTTAAGCAATTTCTTTAAATCTTTTTCTATTTTCTTTAAATTTAATTTTTTTTATGTGTTAATATTTTATTTTAGGTATATTTTGTCTTTTAATATTTTTTAAAGTGACGTTATAATTTTTCCAAAGTTTACCGTGTTGATTTCTCTTTTTTTAAAGGCTGTTTTCTTATTTTCTGCTATTTTCTTCATTAAAATTATATTTAAATTTAATTTTTTTATATTTATTTTGTGAATGTACTTTTATTTTATATTATTATTTATGTTTGAAAATATATTACCTCATATGAATTTTCTAAAATTTATTTCATTTAATTTCAAATTTTCTAGACTAGTTTACTATTTTTAGCTATTTTCCTTAATTTAACTTTATATAATTAATAAATATTATATTTTTTTATATATATTTTGATGAATTTTCGAAATTTTATCTGGGATTGTTATTATTTCCAGAAATATCAAGTTATATAAACAAATTTAAGGAATTTGAAAGGTTTAAAACTTTTGGAATTCCTAAGTCTTTTCATCTCCCGACCTTTCATTTTCCCAACTCTTCTCTTAATTATTTTGGACGTGTAGTCTATTCATTTCAGCTGCATTTTTTTTTTACTTTCACGAAAATCATTTCTCTTTCTCTCAAAAAAAAATCACGGCTATTCTCCTTGTGAAGTTGGTAAAAAATTATATCTTCTTCTTGTCTTTTATTGATTTTCTACTTGAATTTGCACATGCTCTCCACCTTCATAGCTGTATTCCCCTTCCTCCAAGCTGTGGCCGACCACCACCACCACTTTTTTCTAACCATCACACATCCTAACACCTCTCCTCCTCAGGCCAAGACAAGCCATGGTGAAGATCATCACAAAAATCCATCTAAACTAGCACTAGCCATCACCAGTACCAAACCTTGTCTAGGATTGCCATCTCCTTCCTCCACCTTTTGCCGCCACAACCTCCACCACCACCACCTCTGACCTGACCTCCACCATCTTCCACGCCACCCACCACCACCTGAGCATCAGTCCGAGCCCAAATTACCTCTGGCCGAACCATAATATAGCCTAGATGTGATGATTATTAGCCTTATACACCTAGTTATGCACCTAGATCACAACCACCTTTAAACCCATGTGTAGGCCGACCCTTTGCACACCCAAACCAGACCCAATTCCCTGTGTTAGCTGAGCTTAGTCACTACATAACTGAAGTACCTGAGGTAGAGAGCAAGAGCAATTCAAATGTTTATGGTTTTGGGTGTTGAAATATATGTTGTTTGATGATAAACGTGTGTTGTAACTTATGTATGCATTGTATTGTTTGTGTAATTGTTTTCAAGGGATATAGCTTTGGCTCTCCACTCTCTGGTCTTGTCCGTATTTTCGTGCCTTTGTTTTGTCAGTATCTGTGCTTTGGTGTCGATCTCCAACTTTGAACATGTGAGTATTTCTCACCAGACATTATGTACTTATATAAGTAGTAAATTGACACCCTGTGAATCTGTAGAACTATATGATCATGTTATAACTGCTTATATTATTATCATATGATGTTCACACCTGTTATTACACCAATTATATTATGTGTTACTATCATTTCATGCTATTCTGTTTATTTTATCTGTTCATCACACTGCAAGTTCCCTTTGGATTAGGATCACTATGGGTTGAAATGATACATACCCGAACGGACTTTAGAATAAGGGAAAATTGTTATGGGCTGAAATGATAGGCCTGAATGATTTTCAATTTATTTCATTTACTTGGGACTGCGGGTTTGAAATGATAAAACCCGGATTTTATTTGTAAATTACGGGTTGAAATGATATATTACCCGTATCACTTTTCCTAGTGTAGAAAATTATATACAGACCCGTAGTTAATATATGTTTTTCTAAAAAAAATTTAAATTATTTTAGAAATGTAAATATTAAAATATTTTGATTTAAATCTAATTAAAAAGGATTTTTTTAAAATATTATTGATTTTCTGAATAATTGTAAGTGAAATGAATTAATGAAAAAGTTAGAAAATTTTGAATGTAAGTTATTTTGGAAAATTTGATTTAATTATAATTGGAAATTAAATTGAATATGAAATTATGATAAGTTTATGATAATTTGAATTTAAATGAATTTAAAGTGATTTTATATCATATTAATGATTTTTAACAAAGTTGAAATGTGAAATGAATGAATATTTAAGTTGAAATTTTGAAATATAACTAAAATTGGAAATTTATGAAATTGACTTAAAAGTGAATTTTTAGTTAAGTAAATAAAAATAAAATTAAGTTATATTTGAGAATTTGAACTTAATTGTTAAGTTGAAATTTAATGTAATGAATTTAAATTTGAATGTTGAAATTTAATAAGTGAATTATTAATAAATATTGATTTTTGAAAGGAAACTTAACTTTATAAAATCATGAATTTAAGGAAAATTAAATGATGCTTATGAATGTGAAAATGCATGATTTTATAAGTTAAAAATGATTTAAATAAAAATATAAATGTTTGTGAAATTCTATTGAATATTTGAAGTTAATTAACAGCATTTTTAAATGTCGTCTTTTGTTAAATTAAATTGTTTTGAATGTAACTTTCTGTAGCATTTTCCAAATGCTACGAACTTGAATTTTCATTGTTTTAATAAATTTAAGTGCATAAATGAACATTGAAAAGTTTAAATTTTTGGAATTTAATAATTTAATTATTAAATGTAATAACTCCATTTTTATGATTTAAAATGAAGTAATTTGTTTTGAAATATAACTATTTGATATATTAAAATGATTGAAATGTGGTTTTGAAAAGATACGATATTTTGATATATTAAAATGATTTGAAATGTGGTTTTGAAAAATATAGCTATTTTGATATATTAAAATGATTTGAAATGTGGTTTTGAAAAGATATGATATTTTGATAT
Source organism: Allium cepa (assembly GCA_030765085.1). Taxonomy (NCBI): domain Eukaryota; kingdom Viridiplantae; phylum Streptophyta; class Magnoliopsida; order Asparagales; family Amaryllidaceae; genus Allium; species Allium cepa. Next base: position 77,883,538 of record CM060939.1, on the reverse strand, counting down.
ATTAAAATGTTTTGAAATGAAGTTTTGAAAGATATGATATTTTGATATTAAAAATGTTTTGAAATGAAGTTTTGAAAGATATGATATTTTGATAATAAAATGATTTAAAAAGGATGTTTTGAAGGATATGATATTTTAAATATATTAAATTGATTTGAAAGGAAGTTTTTAAAGGATATGATAATTTAATATATTAAAATGGTTAGAAATGACTTGATATTTATTTTGATAAATATTTGAATTGAAAGATATGGTATGATGATATATTGAAATGGTTTGGAAATGATTTAATCTTTATTTTGATAAAGATTTGGGTTGAAATGATATTTTATTTTTGAAGTATAAAATATTGTTTCAAAGTTATAACTATGGGTTATAATAACGATTGGTTGTTAAAGAGACCGAGATCAGATATTGTCTTATAGCCGACCAACACCGAAAACCACTTTAACAACTGTATATGCGGTGGATATTCCAGAATGAAGTAGGATGGTGGCGACGTTCTCGAGGTATATTACGTGGACCCAACTCCCGTGAGTTGGCATAAATGACTAAAACAGGAGCTATACCGGGCTACACAAAGGGTCGCACCCTTTCATCGAGCATGCTCCATCGGAAACCATTCCATTACTTTTGTGATTCGATATGTGGCGCCACTTTGATTCGGGGGTATTGTTCGAGGTGGGCGGAAGCTGCTGGCTTGCCATCACCACCGGTCCGGAAGTGCAAACGGTGTATCCACCCTGGCATTGCCTCGCGTGCCGTGTCATCTCCTTATATCGAGCCCACTACGATTTTGGTTTTAAAGATCCGACCGCGTTAAGGTTCACCATCCCCTTAACGCTATTTTCTATATGATTATACTTTACTGATTACACGCTACTGTATATAGCGTATATTACTACATAGTAAATAGTTTAACGGATCCTTAGAGGATGGGCGGTCCCAAGCATCTTCTAAGTTACTTGTACCTTTGCCACAGTTCACTTGAGTTGGTTTACATTGTATAAGTATGTATGTCCTGACTCGAGTGTTGTATTTTTATTTACGCTCGGATCAGCCTGAGTATTCACAGATTTGGATTTCCACTTTCTGGAGATTTGGAATCGCTGGAGATTATCTGCTTGTCTAGTTTTATCTCTTTTGTCTGTTGGTCCTTTCCAGCTATTGTATTAGTATATTTCTATGTATTGAGACTTCTTTTGTACTTTATTTCTTCTGTTGTATCTTATATAACTCTGATATATTTATATAGTAGCTTCATGAACTACTATCTCTTTTACTTCCGCTGCATTATATTTACTCTGTGTCTGTGATTATTATTTACTGTGTTTTCTAAGGTTTGCCAAAAGTTTATTTACAACGCGGTATTTTGAGCAATTCAATTCCGGCATGAGTGTCTACCTATACACTTATAATGGATGCGAATGGTTGAAAATACCTGGTTGTTACAGTTGGTATCAGAGCTTTGGTAGCTCTAGGCAAAACCCAGCATATGGAGTGAATGTATTTACAGAATCACTTTCATTCGAGTTTGAATCTCTCCCTTTTGACTCGATTCCTTTGAATTTTGGAACGTTCCCTACGGTTCCAAAATCCATTCGTGTCCTTCACTATTCATCTTCTTTTGACTCTGCAGTATTCCATAACTCCGCTTCGAATGATCTTTCTAGTGAGTCGGCGGTCACGCCAATTTCAAATTGAATTGAAAAATAGGGAAACTCTCTTACAATTAGCATCGATTCACCAGAGATTTATGTCTATCCTTGGTTTAGATGCTAATATCTTTTGTTATCCCAAACTCTAACTCTTGAGATCGAATTTAGATTTACCCCAAAAAATCCACATTGATCTTATTCTTTAAGTCCCGGTTGACCCGGTTAAGGTTGCCCGTGATTTACTTAAGCCTATCCACCTCCCTATTTTGTTATTTAATCATCTTGTCTTTTGTTTCTAACCTATCTCCAAACTTTTTGAACTATACTTGTAAGTCTATGTTTTATATATTGTGTTGTTTGAGTTGTTGATGTTGATTTGGGTTTCCGATCGATTCGTCTGATCAACGCTATCGATAAGATTTCTAAAACACTTTGACAGAACAAACTGACACAATATTATTTTAAAACTTGGTTAATGAAGTAAATTTTGATATATAAGTAAATTTATGGAACTTAATAAACTGATTTAAATTGATTGTTTGAAGTGATAATACTTAATTTATCATTTATTGTTCTATAAATGAATTTATAAATAGTTGTTTATAAATTGATTTGGGAACTGAAATGAATTTAGAACAAGAAATTTGGGAATTTAATTTCCGATGGTTTCAAACCTTGTGTTTAAGTTTTAAAGTATATTATTTAAAGTATTTTCGAATAAGAATATGTTTCCAAAGGATTTTTAAAGTTTAACAATTAGTGCTCTTCTCTTTGTCGCTGGGAAGTAATTTCATTGATGACTACAGCATCATCGACATTCATTTTCGAGTTTCGAAGTGAAGAGACCGCTCTGTAGTCTTGCTACAGCTTTGTTTGGAAATCAATTTGATTTTAATTTCTAAAATATGAGTTGATCTATAATATATATAGACATATGATTTAAATTTGATTATATAAATTATGTACATACATTTATTTATCTCTAAATGGGTTGAAGAAATCGGAAATTTAATTCTTAAATTTTTTTTAAAGAATAATTTCAATTATAAAAAAAAATCAAAATTTTTGAATAAATGATTTAAGCTTGAAATGATTGAATCAGAAAGTTTTATTTGTATAATACTCAATTGCATTCCAATATAACTTACCTTAATTTTAGAAGTTAACAATGTAATTGGATAATATACAATATAAAAAGATTTTATAAAATGATTAACAGAGGTAAATATAATAAAGGGTAATTGAATAACTTACAATAAAATAATGTTAAAAGAACTAAGAATAAAAGAAAGCAGTTATAATAAGTGTAAGTATATTTAACATAAGCGATAAATATATTGAGCGGAATATATTTAATTTAATTAGGAATAAAGAAGAATAAAATTTATTAAATACATTGTGAGTGTAATAAATGATTATTTTTCAAACCCATGGTTTTAAAAATTGTTAATTTAAGATGATTGGATAATAGATAATGAAATTTGGGATAGTTAATATTTATTTAACTTGTGTAAAGATTTATTCTCTATTTAAGTTGAAATTTCCATGCTTTCAAATTTATTTCCTTATTTTGTTTTTCAAACTATCTTTTTGTTGTCCTTATTATCCTTATCTTCCTACAGACTGGTATATGCATTTTTCTATAATCTTTTCGTTTAGAAATCTTTCTATAATCTTTGATAATCTTTGGTAATCATTATGAATCCAACTTTTTCGTTCTTGTGTTCTTGGTTTAGAGAATCTTTGAAAGATCATCTCCACCTTGCGAAACTTACCTATAACAACAGTTATCAGGTATAAATTTCAATCTTCTTGTCATCTTATCTTAGTCCTATTTCACTCTATCTTTTTCTGTGCTTTTTCGTACCTCATTCCTTTTCGAGGACGAAAAGTTTTGAGTGGGGGAGAGTGTAACAACCCTAGATTTTTGCCTATATATTTTAAATTTGACATTATTTCAATTTTAATTTTTTTAAAATTTATTTTTATTTCAAATATTTCATTTTAAATATAAATGCTGACTATTAAGTGATCTATAGTTCAAAATAGTATAAATTGGACATTTTACTAAAAAGGTGAATTTCTACTCAAACTATTTAAACTTTGACTATTAAAATTAAAATTAAAATCATTTTAAATCTTAAATTTTAACTTTTATTATGAAAATAGATGTAATAACTTGAACACTGCTTTTCGTTTCATTGAAAACGGAGTTAAAATGTGAAAGTTATGTATATTTCAATATTGTGCAATTTTGTTATTTTTAAATTGTATAAATCATATTTTATTGTCATATTTCATTTTAATCTGGGTCAATATGTTATTGTATGTATAATTTTGTATTATAATAATTTTAAAATAAAGTAAACAATTTTCCAAAGTCAATGGTGATTTATTTGAAATTTCTTGACACCGTTTTGGATTTTTTTAAGCAATTTCTTTAAATCTTTTTCTATTTTCTTTAAATTTAATTTTTTTTATGTGTTAATATTTTATTTTAAGTATATTTTGTCTTTTAATATTTTTTAAAGTGATGTTATAATTTTTCCGAAGTTTACTGTGTTGATTTCTCTTTTTTTAAAGGTCGTTTCCTTATTTTCTGCTATTTTCTTCATTAAAATTATATTTGAATTTAATTTTTTTATATTTATTTTGTGAATGTACTTTTATTTTATATTATTATTTATGTTTGAAAATATATTACAAGCTCATATGAATTTTCTAAAATTTATTTCATTTAATTTCAAATTTTATAGACTAGTTTACTATTTTTAGCTATTTTCCTTAATTTAACTTTATATAATTAATAAATATTATTTATATTTTTTATATTTTGATAAATTTTCGAAATTTTATCTGGTATTATTATTATTTCCAGAAATATCAAGTTATATAAACAAATTTAAGGAATTTGAAAGGTTTAAAACTTTTGGAATTCCTAAGTCTTTTCATCTCCCGACCTTTCATTTTCCCAACTCTTCTCTTAATTGTTTTGGCCGTGTAATCTATTCATTTCAGCTGCATTTTTTTTTTCACTTTCACAAAAATCATTTCTCTTTCTCTCAAAAAAAAATCACGGCTATTCTCCTTGTGAAGCTTTGGTAAAAAATTCTATCTTCTTCTTGTCTTTTATTGATTTTCTACTTGAATTTGCACATGCTCTCCACCTTCATAGCTGTATTGCCCCTCCTCCAAGCTGTGGCCGACCACCACCACCACTTTTTTCTGACCATCACACATCCTAACACCTCTCCTCCTCAGGCCAAGACAAGCCATGGTGAAGATCATCACAAAAATCCATCTAAACTAGCACTAGTCATCACCTGTACCAAACCTTGTCTAGGATTGCCATCTCCTTCTTCCTCCACCTTTTTCCGCCACAACCTCCACCACCACCACCTCTTATCTGACCTCCACCCTCTTCCACACCACCCACCACCACCTAAGCATCAGTCCGAGCCCAAATGACCTCTGGCCGAACCATAATATAGCCTAGATGTGATGATTATTAGCCTTATACACCTAGTTATGCACCTAGATCACAACCACCTTCAAACCCATGTGTAGGCCGACCCTTTGCACACCCAAACCAGACCCAATTCCCTGTGTTAGCTGATCTTAGTCACTGCATAACTAAAGTACCTGAGGTAGAGAGCAAGTGCAATTCAAATGTTTATGGTTTTGGGTGTTGAAATATATGTTGTTTGATGATAAACGTGTGTTGTAACTTATGTATGCATTGTATTGTTTTTGTAATTGTTTTCAAGGGATATAGCTTTGGCTCTCCACTCTCTGGTCTTGTCCGTATTTTCGTGCCTTTTTTGTGTCAGTATCTATGCTTTGGTGTCGATCTCCAACTTTGAACATGTGAGTATTTCTCACCAGACATTATGTACTTATATAAGTAGTAAATTGACACCCTGTGAATCTGTAGAACTATATGATCATGTTATAACTGCTTATATTATTATCATATGATGTTCACACCTGTTATTACACCTATTATATTATGTGTTACTGTCATTTCATGCTATTCTATTTATTTTATCTGTTCATCACACTGCAAGTTCCCTTTGGATTAGAATCACTATGGGTTGAAATGATACATACCCGAACGGACTTTAGAATAAGGGATAATTGTTATGGGCTGAAATGATAGGCCTGAATGATTTTCAATTTATTTCACTTACTTGGGACTGCGGGTTTGAAATGATAAAACCCGGATTTTCTTTGTAAATTACGGGTTGAAATGATATATTACCCGTATCACTTTTCCTAGTGTAGAAAATTATATACAGACCCGTAGTTAATATATGTTTTTCTAAAAAAAATTTAAATTATTTTAGAAATGTAAATATTAAAATATTTTGATTTAAATCTAATTAAAAAGGATTTTTGTAAAATATTATTGATTTTCTGAATAATTGTAAGTGAAATGAATTAATGAAAAAGTTAGAAAATTTTGAATGTAAGTTATTTTGGAAAATTTGATTTAATTATAATTGAAAATTAAATTGAATATGAAATTATGATAAATTTATGATAATTTGAATTTAAATGAATTTAAAGTGATTTTATATCATATTAATGATTTTTAATAAAGTTGAAATGTGAAATGAATGAATATGTAAGTTGAAATTTTGAAATATAACTAAAATTGGAAACTTATGAAATTGACTTAAAAGTGAATTTTTAGTTAAGTAAATAAAAATAAAATTAAGTTATATTTGAGAATTTGAACTTAAGTGTTAAGTTGAAATTTAATGTAATGAATTTAAATTTGAATGTTGAAATTTAATAAGTGAATTATTAATAAATATTGATTTTTGAAAGGAAACTTAACTTTATAAAATCATGAATTTAAGGAAAATTAAATGATGCTTATGAATGTGAAAATGTATGATTTTATAAGTTAAAAATGATTTAAATAAAAAAATAAGTGTTTGTGAAATTCTATTGAATATTTGAAGTTAATTAACAGCATTTTTAAATGCCGTCTTTTGTTAAATTAAATTGTTTTGAATGTAACTTTCTGTAGCATTTTCCAAATGCCGCGAAACTTGAATTTTCATTGTTTTAATAAATTTAAGTGCATAAATGAACATTGAAAAGTTTAAATTTTTGGAATTTAATAATTTAATTATTAAATGTAATAACTTCATTTTTATGATTTAAAATGAAGTAATTTGTTTTGAAATATAACTAGTTGATATATTAAAATGATTGAAATGTGGTTTTGAAAAGATATGATATTTTGATATATTAAAATGATTTGAAATGTGGTTTTGAAAAATATAGCTATTTTGATATATTAAAATGATTTGAAATGTGGTTTTGAAAAGATATGATATTTTGATATATTAAAATGTTTTGAAATGAAGTTTTGAAAGATATGATATTTTGATATTAAAAATGTTTTGAAATGAAGTTTTGAAAGATATGATATTTTGATAATAAAATGATTTAAAAAGGATGTTTTGAAGGATATGATATTTTAAATATATTAAATTGATTTGAAAGGAAGTTTTTAAAGGATATGATAATTTAATATATTAAAATGGTTAGAAATGACTTGATATTTATTTTGATAAATATTTGAATTGAAAGATATGGTATGATGATATATTGAAATGGTTTGGAAATGATTTAATCTTTATTTTGATAAAGATTTGGGTTGAAATGATATTTTATTTTTGAAGTATAAAATATTGTTTCAAAGTTATAACTATGGGTTATAATAACGATTGATTGTTAAAGAGACCGGGATCATATATTGTCTTATAGCCGGCCAATACCGAAAACCACTTTAACAACTGTGTACACGGTGGAGATTCCAGAATGAAGTAGGATGGTGGCGACGTTCTCGAGGTATATTACGTGGACCCAACTCCCGTGAGTTGGCATAAATGACTAAAACAGGAGCTATACCAGGCTACACAAAGGGTCGCACCTTTTCATCGAGCGTGCTCCATCGGAAACCATTCCATTACTTTTGTGATTCGATATGTGACGCCACTTTGATTCGGGGGTATTGTTCGAGGTGGGCGGAAGCTGCTGGCTTGCCGTCACCACCGGTCCGGGAGTGCAAACGGTGTATCCACCCTGGCATTGCCTCGCGTGCCGTGTCATCTCCTTATATCGTGCCCACTACGATTTTGGTTTTAAAGATCTGACCGCGTTAAGGTTCACCATCCCCTTAACGCTATTTTCTATATGATTATACTTTACTGATTAGACACTACTGTATATAGCGTATATTACTACATAGTAAATAGTTTAACGGATCCTTAGAGGATGGGCGGTCCCAAGCATCTTCTAAGTTACTTGTACCTTTGCCACAGTTCACTTGAGTTGGTTTACATTGTATAAGTATGTATGTCCTGACTCGAGTGTTGTATTTTTATTTACGCTCGGGTCAGCCTGAGTATTCACAGATTTGGATTTCCACTTTCTGGAGATTTGGAATCACTGGAGATTATCTGCTTGTCTAGTTTTATCTCTTCTGTCTGTTGGTCCTTTCATGCTATTGTATTAGTAGATTTATATGTATTGAGACTTCTTTTGTACTTTATTTCTTCTGTTGTATCTTATGTAACTCTGATATATTTATATAGTAGCTTCATGAACTACTATCTCTTTTACTTCCGCTGCATTATATTTACTCTGTGTCTATGATCTGTGATTTTTATTTACTGTATGTTCTGAGGTTTGCCAAATTTTATTTACAACGCGGTATTTTGAGCAATTCAATTCCAGCATGAGTGTCTACCTATACACTTATAATGGATGCGAATGGTTGAAAATACCTGGTTGTTACAGCCCAAGTCTCAACAAATGATTTGGTCCTAAAATAATTCTTTGCACCTAGACTCTAGAGATCTCGACATAACTTAGGAAAATCCAAAGTAGGTAGAGGGGTCGGGGCTGCTACATGTGCTAGTGTTGTGGTCCTTCATTGGGGATGAGTTTAATTTTTCCCCTTACTTGAAGATATCGATGGAGTCATATTGGAACATTCATGCACGAACCCCACCTACCTCACCGGAACTATTTCTCGTTTGATTGCTCATTCTCACTTACATATAAATTGTAATAATTAGCAATTTTCCAATCGTAGTGTTAAGAATTACTGTAATATAAGGGTGTGTTTGCATTATGCTTATATATATAATACTTTTTAAAATATACAAGTGCATTTTCTCAATAGCACCTAATCCCTAGGAATCATGAACCTTGCTTGGGTACTAACTGTGACAACCCACACCTCTGAACACATTAATTCAAAGCATAAAGTGACTTTCAAACTCATAACATGTCAAGAAGTACGAGTCCTTTGGGTTTTAGGACAGTACTTGATAATGAGGTAATTATAAATTTAATGCATTCTACACTTTAAATCTCACAGTGGTAGAAAATAAGATATAAATACTGAAAATAAGGTAATCAAATAGTAATCTCAACATAATGTAGTCTATACAATAATGTTTCCAAATAACAGTATAAAGTCCGACGGATATAATAATATAGCATAAAGTACATGGAGAATTACTATAAGTAATAAGCTCTGGGCACTAAATCTTCTCCCGCACACACTGTGTCCTGGCCAAATCACTTTTGGCCTACCCTCCTTTAGTGGGAATAAAAGGGAAAGAAAATGAGTAGACTAGACAAAGTCTGGTGAATGGAGTCTATTACTATTACTAGTTTATGGTTTTTACAGGTAATTAACTTCATATATTATCTACATAACATAGGGTGTCCATTTGTGTTCATGTATACATATAAAGGATTGGTTGGTTTACGAATCATGGAATATAATTCTTATTATATCAACATAATAAATAACTTACGAGGTTTCCATCAAGGGTTGAACAACCAACAAGTAATAACTCTAGGTCAATTCCTAGTATGTGGTCCCAATAAATAACCTCCTAACCAACATTGAGTTAACATTCTCAATGGTAAATAATGTAAATCACATATAAGCACTAAGTGAATATCACAATAGCTCGGCTCGCATTGAGTATATCACCTCGACGATATATGACCAACTGAAGCATTCGTGTCACATTCCCAATGGTGAACATGTCCTATGATCTTTGTCATTTAACCTAAAGCTAAAGAAATTGCTTATAATGATTCCCCCGTAGGTTCAACCACTGCTCGAACGTCTAACCATACTATTGTCGACATCTCCATCCTCCTTCCCCACTATCTAACATGATAACACGTGACATGGCTGCCTTAGTAACAATAAGAGCTTTTAGTTGCATTGCAATCACACCACACCATGAAGTGTGAATCTATGTACTTCATCTAGTACAGAACTGACATTGACTATTACACCTACTCCCCGAATATTTGTGAACTTCAAAAAGTCAAGAAAGTGGAACATGTCTTCTGATTTGCCCTACTTGGCCGCATCAAGTTCAACCTAAGCTTGCTAAAACTGTTCAGACATCTACAAGATAATTCAAACGTCTGATTCACGATGTACAAAACTTCATTATAGACATTCATACGTCTGTATCCTTATTTAAATGTCTAACTTTGATTATAGTCATTCAAAATTGGTTTGTTTCAAACATCTGAATCAAGCTAATTTTGAAGCGCTTCATTTCTTTTTTGAATTGTTTGAAAGTCAAATGCTTGAAAATGAATTATGACATCTAGTTAACTGTTCAGACTTCTGGCTATGGGTTTTCTAAATTTAATCAATTTTTTGTTTAATTTATTTTTGTTCAACTTATTCGCGAGTTCTAATATGGTCTTAAGGTTCATTATTAACCGTATTTTGTGTATGATCTCTATTTTTGTTGGCACGAATTCAGCTAGTTAATTTCAACGATTACATATACATAGGTTTTAAATAACTACATGTGTGTTTTAAAACAAATGCACACACACATATTCCAAGTTATATATACGTATGTATGTATATGTGTGTATGTGTCTATATATCAATTCAAGATAAGTAAAATGGGTATTCGCATCCAAATAAATTCAAACTTTATCAGATAAAGCTTTATCTCTGTATAATTTGAAATGAATTACACTAGTCTATCTTTTCCCCTTTTGTAATTATACTAAATTACCACCTAGGGTTATTCCATCATTTATACTCTTTTTGATTCTCAGTGGAAATCATTAATCAAATGAATTCTAATTAAAAAAAATTGGGTAAAGGATAAAGGAATGTAATTACTTATGAATCATCATAACATCGTAATCAATTCACTCGCCTTGAAAGAATCTCTCTTCTAGTTTGATTCAGATCCACTGCTTTCCTTTATTGTTGATTTTTTCCTTCTTTGAATTTGAATCTCCCACTCTTTGATTATTTGCTTCTCTTTCCATCTCTCTTATTTGATTTAATTTTGTTTTTTTTCAATTTGAGAAAATGGAGAAAAGATCTAAGAAAAAATAATTTTTTAGGTGGAAGAATAATATGAAAAGGAACATATAGGAATGTGGAGGCGGCGGTTAGGGTTTAAGATGAAGAGAAATAGGTTTAGGATCTTATTTATAGTTAAAACCTAGGGTTACCCAGTCTAAACATGAAATTAATAATTAAGGAAATGCGATTGGTTATAGTTTTCGTTAATTTTAACCCCATATGTAACTGAATAGGTACTTAGGCCTAACTTCAATGTTTGTGAAAATTACTATTTTTTACTTTTATGTAGAATTACATTTTTACCCTTGTTAATATTTTAACTTATTATTAAAATTTCCAAGGTGTTACCTATCAGGTTGTTCTGTTCTGTAAGAAGATATTTTGGAGACTTCTAGGATTCCCTCATCTTTTGGAAAGATTTTCTTTTCCAAGTCCAAACTAAATCTTAGGAAGTTCTTAGGTTTGATTTTATTTGGAGGTACTTATCGTACCATTTGTTGGCGTCGGCATTGTCGATCTACATTATGTAGAAGGAGGATGACGAGAAGCGATTTTCGATGTCATAGAAAGGTTTGGCTTGAATATTCGAGATACATTGCAAAAATTTGGGAATATGAGTGATAAATATCATTTTTATCCTAAAAAGTGAATCACTGGCGTTAAAGTAATCAGGAAGATGATTAAAAGAAATTATAGCATTATGGAAAATAAGCTGATTAAAAATAGAAACAAAACTAGCGATCTCATATGAATTAATTATAACGAAATTAAATAAACAATCAACTTAAGATAACAAAATCTTCTTTGTCAAGATTGTGTTTTAAAAGGGCATCATTTATCCTTTGGAAAAACATTTAAGAAACGGTCAAAGTTGTTGTGAATGGAATCCCTACACCAGGAGATGTAGTAATTGAAGGATGCTTCTACTAGCTCCTTTCCAAAGGAGAATCAACAGAATGTGTAGGAGGGTTAATTTACCAGCATAATAATCTCACATAATTAGCTTGAGTTCCTTGTAGAAAACTCTCCGTACTACCTCTAAAAATTGAAACCTAAATTACGAAAAAGAGTGGATACATAGTGAAGATCATGAAGAAAATAGTACTCACTGAAGGGACTTCGTAATTATGTAGGTGGTCTCCCTAAAAATTCTCTTTAATATAATATATTACTTAATAAGCTTTTGTGATGGGGGATGAAATAATTTTAGAAGATTTTCTAAAAACTTGCATGTGAACAATAAATTCAATCAATACAAAATTAAAACCAACAAAAGTTATTTATCATAAACAAGATATATCCAGTGATTACAGAGTCTCAATTACACAAAGAAAACTAAATTACAAAGCCTAACGGAGATATGATCCCTTATGATATTTAGCAATAGGCTATCTTTGTTGAATTTTACTTTATCATAGTGTAACGAGTCGATAGTAGTCGGGATGGCACTAAAATAAGGCAAATTCCAACACTCGCTGAGACGAGGGATATTAAATGCCTCCTGATCAGAACCTACAACCATCAACTAAGAAAGAGAAGTTGGTAGAGGTAACCTGTATAAACTAAGAATAGACAATGAAGGATTTTGTCATGATTTTCTACGAGCATCCAAAATAGGGTAGTAAGATCTTCATCATCTTTATGATAGGAAAATTAGATTAAACATGACTTGCAAAGAATTGGATCGAAGTTCTTGTGTTGAATATCTTCAAAGGTTTTGAAATGTTTGACAAGTCCAATATTTTTCTCCTTTCCTATCAAATCTTTGAACTTCATCATACTATCTAGTAAAATCTCAAAAGAGTTTTTGTTTTTCTTCTTATTTTGGTAGTAAAAATTAAGATTTAATGAAACTAAAATGCATAAGTATAATGTGAAAAGTGAATTGAGAACATAAGAAAATTTTAGTTACTAGAGCAGAATCTCTAGAAAACATAGGTAATATGAAAGTAGAATCGAAAATCGTTCTCCTTTGTGCAAGTTTAGGTGAAGAGCGATTACCGACAAGAGTGGCAGCCAGTTATCATCTGATCAGTTGGAGAACATCCCATATTTTAGGGAGGAGAGCTACTAGTAGGAATTTTTACTGAAGGACCATCTTTGGTAGAAGGATTGTCTCCTTGAGTAGGAAATTCAACGTTCATCCTAACCTCCCGTTTCAGGCCTAGTATTGTTTTCTTTGTCACCCATTACATCATCCTTATTTTTATTTGAAGGGCCACCCTCAGCATTACTGGCATTAATAATTTAATCATTATCATCGTCATTTTCAATCCTTTTTTCTGTCATTAAGGTGGAGAATTGAGGTAAGAAATATCCTTTATGAATGAAGCAATTCTGACTTTAGCTTTTTCCAAGGATTCTTTGGCTTTTCCAAAAGGCATGTCCTCCTCATCTAACTCCTCCTTAAGTTGAGTTTTGATATTTGATAATAAAAAACTGAAGGTAGGGCCAAGTCGTGTCTTCTTTTAATAAAGAAAGAGCTTCTTCAAACAATTTTACTTTCTCTTCCAAAAGCCGGTTTGTTTCCTCTTCCAGTTCAAGTAGGGTGGAAAGATCTCTAAGTTAGGTTTCGAGTAAATCTCTCTCCCATAGTAGAATTGATCGAGTCTTAAAGACGTTGATTTTCAATGGTTAGATCCTTATTATTGGCAGTCAAACAAAAATTCTCCTCCTCAAGTTCCTTGATTTTATTGGAAAGTGTGGAATTGGTAGCTTGAAGGAAGGAAGTACAATTTAAGGACTCCAAAAGGGAGCATTGAGTAGAAACAAATTTGGGTGAACTTGAGGAATGCAAAAAAGAGGTAAAGATTTGAAGGATATACATTTGCTAAAGTATATAAAAAAAAATCTAAAGAAGAACATACCAAAAGGAGTTGACGAAAATGGGAGGGAAGGTATTCTCGAAAGAAAATAGGAAGAACTTTGGACATCCCTGATAGATGTGAACTCTAGGTATTAAGTAGCAAAAATCTAAAGTATGTCTTCTGGCATCCCCTTCAGAAGAAGTTAGTGGAGTCACATCCAATGGAGATTCAGTTAATCCTAATTCCTTATGAAGATTCCAAAGTGAATCCCTTATCAATGGCATAATGTCAACAACCGAGTTTTAGAAAGAGGATAAAGCTCAAGGAGTGCTAGATAACAAGAAATTTGACAAAAGAAGTATAAACTTCAAGGGTATGATGGTCGTGTTTGGATCTTTTATCAACCATAAGAAGGTCCACTTGAATATCTAATTATCTAAGATCCCTTTATTAGCAGTTCCTACACTTAGCATCCTTCAATAAATCATCGACCACTAATGCCAGGGCTATGAAGTTGTAACTATCATAATAGGAGGAGGAGTTAGGGGTTTACAAGTTGATACAAGATGTAGAATATTTTGTAGTCTTCGAAAGAAGTGAATGGTCAACCAAATTCACATTTTGAAATTATATAAGGTAAGGGAAAAAGAATAAAAGGACAGAAAATTCACCAATTGTAAGTGTAAAGAAATACCTAGAGATTACCTTGGACTAGTGGAAAGAGTGTGTCAAACTGGACTATGAATTGAAAAATGGTCTAATCCTTTGGAATGAAGTGATTGAGGCCTATTGGAATCATGTCTCACTAAAGGAGGTTCGCCCAGAATGCAATAAGAGGGGAAATCATGTATTATTTATCCAGTTTTTCTTCCATAAGAAGTCTTAGTCTGTTTCAAAAGTATCCTTTGACTTTTCCAAATTCATATATATTAACTAGTTCTCTAGGATCGAGAGTTTTGGATAGAGGACCTATAAGAAAAGCAATAACAACAAATCATTAAAATTAAGTAAACTATAAAGAGTAATGAAGAAGCAAATGTTTTAAAGACAAAAACCATATTCGGGGAAGCAAAGGTTCCAAAAGCATTAGGAGAAAGAATTTAACAAAAGTAATTGGTTAGCCTAGTATTTCGTCCTATTTTTGGGTACCGTAATGAATTCGTTTGTAGATGCGAAGCGATGGAAGATGGTATTAGCCAGTTGCTTCTTAACCTTCAAAGTATTGGTGATTGATCATAAATTGTACGTGCTTGGATCTTCTAATTGAAGCTCTTTAAATAGAATGTGAAGGGAGTCATTGTAATTATACAGGCTTAAGGTTAGCAAAATTGGAGCTAATTTTAAGAAAGGGAGCATGTTATATATGATATGATTAAACGGTAAGTAGCATGAATGCAATATGTGAATTGGAGTGGAAGCAAAACATTCTTCCAAGTTTTATTCATTCTATCAGAAGGAGTCGGGACCCTGGTATCAATCTCAGCAGTAATCTATCTCTTCCTGTTTGGTGATTAAGGATTAATATATGATATAAATTTCTTCTAACTGGCTAGGAGTCCTCTTAGATTTTGATGATGAAGAAGAGTCGTTTGAAGCAGTCCTTTTGATATTAACCATGATTTCTGGATAAAAAACAACAATTATAAAACGTTGAAGTCATTTACCTTAGAATTTTACAATGGACAAAATTAAAATGGGTAATATAGGAAGTGACAGTTTGTTTAAAAGTGAATATCTGAATAAATAGTAGTTAAATAATAATAATAAGTGTGGCAAGAGAACATTTAACAAAGATATCAAGAGGATAAATATCAAGTGTTTAAAGATAGCTATCAAGTATCTAAATTAAAGAATAGCTATCGAATATTTAATAAATTTTTTGAGAGGATGGTTACTGGGTGTCCAAAAATAGCTACTAAAGGTAAAAATATTGAGTGTCTAAATTAAATTATAACTATCTAATGTTTAAAAACATATCGAGTTAATAGCTCCCAAGTGCTTCAACATTTCCATCTAACATACAGCTATCGAGTGTCTAAACTTAAGAATAGCCAATGAACGTTTAATGAAGCTATCAAATGTTTAGCTATCAAATGTCCAAAATTAAATTATCAAGGGTAAAATTGTCAATTGGTTAAACGTAAGCTATCAAAGTCATAGCTGTCGGGTCACTAAAGAATTGGGTTATTGGTTTAAGGCTATCGGGTATGCAAATCCACTGATAGTTGGTGTCCAAATAAAAAAATAAATTTTAAGTCCGAAATCATATTTGAAAAATGATAAACCTCTTCTTCTTTTGTGAGAAACCGGATTTTCGACCCTTAAAAATCGACACAAATACGTCCACTATATCACATGTCGAATATTCAAGTGCCAGAAATACCGATTCAAAACAAACTTTACAAATTCAGAAAGAGGCTTAGCAATCCCAATGGTACTAGTTTAAGTTACCATTCAATTTCAGTTCGATTCCCAAGTAACTTAACAATTATTTACATAAGCTACCATATATGAAAATATAGTTCATATCCAATCGTGGAATAACACGTCCATATAACTAATTGGCATATACAAGTCCAAATAACATAACAATAGGATGGTGATTTATCCTGCTAAATAGATGTCCAAACAATTCAATCAATTTATAGCAGAACGGAGATTTAATCTGCTTAACACATATCCACACAATCAAATCACTTACACTATAGCAGAATGGTGTTTTTTCTACTAACGGATGACATTTAATTCACCTAGTCATATGGGTTACTTAAGGGTCTAGACAAGAGATCATTTGATATGGAATTGAGTTATTTTTAAAAATAAAATTGATTAAAACACATTCTGTTTAGTTTAAGATCACCTTTGAAAAGTTAAAAGTATATTTAATTAGCTTAAAACCTAACTAAATCTTAATTAATCCAATTTAAATCAAGGTTAAGTCATAATTAAACTCTAGTTAGGCTTAATGAACTAGATTAAGTACTAATTAACTTCCTAATGCAACTTGGTTAAGATTAAACCAAATTGTTTAAGAGTTAAACTCTAATTAATTAAATAACTCATTAAATAAATAAAAAAGAAATAACATTAATCTTAATCTTAATTAAATTATAAATCACTTAATTACTTCTTAACTCCATTATCACTAATTAAAACTTTATAAATCAATTAAATGTCATTAAGTTAAGTGATAATTGACCTCTAATCACCTTCTTAATTACCTTTAATTAATTAATTAATCAATCAATTAAATTACAAACTTGATTAATTTTTTACTATTACCAATTAAGTTTGAAAAACTTAGTAAACTAATTTCAAAATAAAACAAATTTGAAACAGAAATTCAAATCTGTGCCGAACTGCATCCATAACGACTATCGCTATGTGTGCAGTTCGCTCTAACATATTCTATGCAAGCACTTCACAAACCCTTACTTTTTCATGGTTTGGAACATACCTTAGAATTTTTTTAAAAAAAAACTTTAAAAATAAAGTTACAAACTTTAATCCATTTCAAAACTTCAAACTTCGATTCCAACCGGATCTCATAACCGTCGCAATTACACAAATTAGTTAGCTTTGTTTATCAACCTCATGCCATAGCTTATGTTTCAGAATCAACATATTACTAACACCAACCATCCTCATCAAAGGTTGCAAGTATACATCCATATATACATGCTTACTAATTTTATAATACAACATCGATTTTCATAACCAAATCGAACTAAAATCAACCATCCAAATCATAATCAAACCACATGATTATCATTCAACTTCTATATTATATAATCACCATATATAGTGACATAAATAAATTTACCATTTTCATTTAAAAACAAGTAGTTTACTCACCAAACTTCCGCAAAAACTACCTGAAACTATGCTAATCTTGTCGGCGACTCCCTAGCTTTGAGGGGTGAAAGCAATAGGTGCTAACAACCCTAAAAAAGGGCTTGGCCCAGGTGTATTTAGGCTCTACCAGAGGTATGGAGGTGGATGTAGGGTATTAGCTTGAAAGTAATGGAGTTCGGGTTATCATCGATTTGACGAAAATGAACCCAAAATTAGGTAATTTTCCTATTGGTTTCTGGGCCACCAACTCATAGAACATGGAAAATTAGTTAAAAGGAAAGTTGTATAAATTTCTTTCCTTTATCATTTCAAAAAAAGAATCACTCATTTTAGTTTTGCTTTGACGAAGTTATGATCAAAAGAAGAAGGGTAATTTTTAGACTTGAAATTCTGGGTAAAAAAATTGCTTTGTAAAGAATTGGTATTTTGACATAGCTATGATAGGAATTTGAAAAAGTGGTAGTTGTAGCCAATAAAATTTCACATGGTTTTAGAAAAAGAAAAACTCCATTTGAGTTAAGAATGAGGAAGAAAATGTTATTGCAAAGAGGAGGAAAAATGGAGAAACATGAGGGGTATTTATAAGCAAGATTTCACACCTCATCATTTTTTCAAGTCACATCACTCTTATATATATATATAATTATTATGTTTAATCACATCACTCTTATATATATAATTATGTTTAGTCACATCACTTTCTTTTTTATATATAATTATTATATTTAGTCACATCACTTTCTTTATATATATATATATAATTGTTAATTAAAGCTAAGACGTGACAAGAGATAATGATGGTTAATGATTACAATCTAAGATGTGACAAGAGAGGAATATATATATTTATATATTTAAGATTATTATTTTTAAACTTATGAATCGTCACATCACTTGCTAAACAAAATTAACATAAGATAATCTATCCTTAAGTATATAATTATTTAGCTAATTAACTCTTATATATGTGTATATATAGTGCACAAAGACGAACAACGTTCCCCACAACTTTCCAGTGTCAAAATGTCGAAAATTTCGGAAAACGTTCTTCGGTCACATATTCTGTTTTTCTACGAACTATTCAATTTGGTAAAAAAAATTGAAAACGATTTTACCATAATTATTAATTAATAAAAAATGAGTTTATTTTCATTATAAAACCTACATATTGAATTTTTAAAATTAAATAAATATTCACTAATTAAAGCAGTGAAATTTCAGGTCGTTACATTCTTCCCACTTAAGAAAATTTTGTCCTTGAAATTACACCTCGACCTAACCCAGAAACACTTAACACTATACATCAGCGTATGATGTACATAGATCATTTTTATATAAAATCTGATTCGATCTCAACTCGAATACTTAACTTTCCTTTCGAAGTAGTATCGCTCACCTGATTCCCTAGTGCGGACTCCTATCAGGCTCCCTGATTTGGGACCTCTATTCTCCTTATATAGTTATAAATATGATATAAAGCATTGGTTCCACATCAAGAACCCTCATCAAGTGCTCATCGTCAATGGTCAAGTAATAGATCCTTATTCGGAACGGTGCAACACATCAAAGCCATGTACTCGAATTTTGGATCGCTCTATATGGAAAGAGAAATTATCTACGTCCAACTTCCGCACTTGCTCGATTGGTTCTCCCTTATACCAATTCTATTTTCACCAAATTATTTATGAAAACATTTCATAAACTATTCTTAGGTTCAACTTGTATGCTACTCCACTATATACTAAGATCATATATCCCTATTTGATTTCATTATTCCATTTTGCTTTTATTTTCCTAAGAAAATTCAAGATCCAAATACTTGGGCTTTTATTTTCCTAAGAAAATTCAAGATCCAAATACTTGGGCTTTTATTTTCAAAAACTTTTTGAAATGGAACTCTATAATTTAAATCTACAAATATATAGACATGGCCCGAGTAACTCCAAAATGATACTAAGGAACTAGGTATCACCAAATAGTAGCATACATTCCCTTACTAAGAAGGGTAATACCTAAGAGAAGTGTTTACAATCTGAACACGTCTCTTTTCCAATTTTAAGTTATTTTCAAGCCACTCGAACTAGTTAACTTAAAATATTCCTTTTATTTCCAAATTCTCATTTTGGAACAATACTTTACATTTTTCAACAACATATATCACCAACTCACTTTGGGTTTGTTTGGGTTGAACTTGTTTCGATCGTATAATGATAAAGAGAATAATTAACTAAGTACCCCCACAACGTTCACCTAGGAAAACATTTGATCGTCACTTAGAAGATTATTTTGATCATCACAAAACAATCAAGACTTTTTTCCCCATACCAATCCAAAGATAACACTTCTTACTTACACTTTTATTCCCAAAAATTTATACTAAAACCAAATTAGTTTCAAATATTATTACTATTATTTCCTAAAACCTTGAAAATCATTTTTCAAAAGCACCTTGATTTAGGTTCTCAAGTTTTCAACCTAAATTTTTTTCAACACAATACACTTTTGTAAGCACATTTTATAAATAGATTCTATTAAACCATTTTTAACTATTTATCCCAAAATATTCTAAATTTGAAATCAAATTCTACCTCAATTTAACATCGAACGCCTTTTAGTCAAACTGTGAAACTTAATTCACAAGGTGTTCATTTCCATAATTTTTCCATTCCTTATCTACCCAACCCATATCTTAAAAAGGAAACATACTAACAATAGTCAATGCTCAACTAGAAGAGCATGATTAAACAAACCCTACATGATAATAATAATAACAACATATTATTATGTCCTAACACCTCAACCAACTATATTACACTATTTTTGAAAATCATTCTTTTATATATAAAATATACCTGGTAAAATTATTTCATTTACCCAATTCCAAAACAATACTATGTCGATTTGCCTAGTTTAAGTGTTTAGAAACCTATATCGGTACAGTTGTACACCCTGTATCGACCAGAGTTAAGCCACTAAACCGATAAATCAACACAATATAAAACATTTGATAATCACTAACAAATACGCACTCATATATATACACTCAAACTCATTCTAGGTTGTCATTTACCCTATCTCTAATGAGTTAACCCCACCAAAGCCAAGGTTCTCGCTTAACTTTCATCTCTGATAACAAATATAACGAACCAGATTTTCAACCCTTGAAAATCAACGCTAATACGTGCACTATATCATATGCCAAATATTCAAGTGCCGAAAATACAGATTTATCAGGGTAAAAGAAGAAGGTAGAAGAAAGAAGAAAACTAAACAACATAGACTCTCACAATGCAGTGAATAATATATAATATAATAATGATCTTTACAAAAAGGAAACATCTTTATTCATATAACATCAGAGTATACAAGACTTATCCTAAATTTAATCAGTTATAGAAACCTGTCCGTACATTGAAAAACATATAGACTGTATAATACAGCGGAAGAAAAATATACGTGAATACGTCTTGACCATCCAGCTCCTCTTCAACTCCAAAGTATCCAGCTAACTTGGGAAAAACATGCTCGGTCTGACCCGAGCATTACATGGAATAACGTCAATGTTAGTCTGGTAATCCGGCATGAGTAAAACTCGATAACAAGTAACAACCAAATTGATTTCTATATTTGAAAACTTTTCACAAAATGTATCTCATAAGACCACACTGCACATAAAAACAGATGGGTTTTACCTTACGGTAACCAAACATTTTATATCAAAATCCAGTGATATTATCATAGTGTCTAGGTTTAAAGTAAATAGATAAATTAGCTGAAATGTTTGCATCTCACATTCCAACATACTAGGCTCTACAATAAAAAATGTAAGGCACGTATTGGAGATTGGATTCCAACAATGGCTAGGTAAGGGACCAGCTTTCGATGATACATCTCTAGAAAATGCACTAATACTAACACAGAGCCAGCTGCCCCTTTAACATGGCACATCGAATTACCTCACCTCTTTGACACCAAGGCCTTATACTACCACGATGTTTGCACGCAAACCAACTCTGAAACGGACATCTAGAATGGGGTGATCGCCCTTAATGGTAGCTAACCACATAGCTCTGCTGCATGCCCTACTTTTGACATTCCTCCCGGTTGTGAGGCTTGAGGCTATGCTTTACCATTCTGAATAGCAAACCATCTTGGAATGCTAACACTGCCCTCCAAACGTCAATGCAATGCCAGCATTCATCCATATAAGTTGTCCATGACAGGGACAAATCGAAGGAACTAATACTACTACATCCATTTTGGAACCACCCTCAGGATTAGTAGCAAGCATCCCTCGCACTTCAATGGCTCCGTCTTCAATCGCATGCTTCAGGAAGTCTTCATTTCGAAACGCTTGAGTTGGATCGAAGTGGTTTTCAGATAGCATATCCAATCCCGATCTCTTCGAAATAACTTTCGGTATTTTCGAAATACTCAACCCCAATTCTTTAGGAAATAAACGGACAATTAACAAGATCAAAGTTCACCTCCTAACCATGCGTGGACGTATTACCTTATCATTTGTCCTAGAAGAATGAAACGAGTTTATAAGTATAGTATAGCACCTTCGACAGTAATTGTACCATATAATTCTCGTGTTTCTCCTAGATATTTCCAATATTTCCAAAGTTACGCTTTGTCCAGATTTGATGGTTGATTATTTAATTAAATAAAAAAACATCCAATCATGGTTTAATTTCCACATGAGATCCACTAAGCCTTTATTGATTCTCTTTAATTAATAAAACCTAAGCACAAAATCTTTTCAAAACACTAATCCCAAACCCCTTAATTTTTTTTATACTTAAAAATATTATATACTAATCTCAACTGTATAAGTATATTATCAAAACATTATACTTTTCATGCCTTGAAACAAAATCATATACTTATCTTATCAGTATAGGTATATTTACAAACTTTTCAAAGTTTTCTTCTTTCCAAATCCCATATTAAATAACCAAACATTTCTTCCACATAAACTTTATGCTTATCCTTTTTTAATAATTCCCTTTTTAAAAGCTTATCTCATATTTCAATTAACTTATAACTTTAAAAATAAAGTTATAATCCACTTTTATAAACCTTTAAGTTAATTTATAAACCTCTTTTCAAATCTATGAGATGATTTATAAACCTTTTTCTATTTTTAAAACTCTTTATATAAACCTTTCTATGCTCCTTTATAAATATTATTTACAAAACATCATTGTAAAACACCTAAAGTAACCTTTCAATGAAAACCCTTTTTATAACAAGTTATTACTTATAAGAAACTTTACAACATAATATCATAACTTGGAAATCATTTATAAACTTTAAACTCTAAATTGATTAAAGAATTTTAGTTAATTCAAAACACACTTTACAAATTCAAAAAGAGGCTTAGCAGTCCTAATGGTACTAGTTTAATTTACCATTCAATTTCAATTTGATTTCTAAGTCACTTAACATTTATTTACATAAGCTACCATTAATGAAAATACAATTCATATCCAATTGGTGAATAACACGTCCATATAACTAATTGGCATATACATAGCCAAGTAACATAACAACAGGATGGTGATTTATCTTGCTAAATAAATGTCCAAAATATTCAATCAATTTATAGTAGAACGGAGATTTATTCTACTTAACACGTGTCCACACAATCGAATCACTTACACTATAACAGAATGGTATTTTCTGTGCTAACGGATGTCATTTAATTCTCCTAATCATATGGGTTACTTAAGGGTCTAGACAAGAGATCATTTGATATGCAATCGAGTTACTTTGAAAAGAAAATTGATTAAAACACATTTTATTTAGTTTAAATCACCTTTGAAAAGTTAAAATTATGTTTAATTAGCTTAAACCCTAACTAAATCTTAATAATCCAATTTAAATCAAGATTTCACACGGTTTTGACATAAGAGCTATCTATAAGCCAGACTTCACACCTCATTATTTTGTCAAGTCACATTACTCTTATATATATAATTATTATGTTTAATCACATCACTCTTTTATATATATATAATTATTATGTTTAATCACATCACTCTTTTATATAAATATATAACTATGTTTAGTCACATCACTTTCTATTATATATATAATTATTATGTTTAGTCACATCACTTTCTTTTATATATATATAATTACTATGTTTATGTGACGACCGCCCATGACTCCCGCACCAAAACAAGGGAATAGTGCGCTGAAAGGCGTGCCAGGTAGCCATGGACGATAGTCAGGGTAAAATAAAATCGCAAAATCTCTATCGTAACTCACAGCGCATGGATAAAATACAATAGAGAAATATATAGTGAAGCCTCATAACAGAAAATCATCATATAAGCACCACAGTAGTTTTATACAATCATCTCAACAAATCCATACATCAAGACCTCACTACAAAACACTCATCAAATACAGCAGCGGATACCCAGTACATATAGTAAGAAATAATATGCATAGCCTTCTGCTCGTCTTCGTCATCATCAGCGGAGAACTCTAAGCACAGCACCTGCCACCTGCTACCTAGTCTGCCCATCCCAACATGGATGAACAGCCCAAGGTAATAAGAGGAGACATAAAACCTTGAGTCAGACAAAGTCTTAGTGAGCAGTAAATTAACTATCAAACATACCAAAAGAGCATAAGGGATAAAAGGAATAGGAACCAAACCATCCCACTCCACCTCTTTCTACAGTGATAGCCCCCAGACACACACTAAGGAGAAGCAATCATAGCATAGCAGGTAATTAAAATAAAGCAATAATCACTCGAGTCAAGGACGATGTTTTCCAAATACAAACCCCCAAGGCCTAAACCAAGATCAGATAAGCACCCAGAAAACACCGCTCTTGAAGCCGAATGATAATACAACCAAACATCCATGACTCTGGCTATCACTGTTATCATTGCTATGATTTCACCGTTAGTTGAATGACCACCTGTCAAGGGCTAATGGTAACCCCGGTCTAGACATAACTCCGCACGTCATCGTGACCCGTGCCTAAGCCGAACGCATCAGCCCAGAGTACTAGCACGTCATCGTGACCCGTGCTTGGAACGTCATCGTGACCCGTTCCAACGTACCCTTGCTTTGAGTATGCTAGAACCTTCAACAACGATGAGATCTTAGCCTCCTAGTCATCCTCCTTGACGACTATTTCCATACTAGCTCAAGCGCCTCTCAAGCTAACCATTATCCACATCAACCCGGACCGCATCACCGAGTTATAACTTCGCACGTCGTCATGACCCGTGCCTGGAACGTCGTCGTGACCCGTCCCATCACAACATATGTCTTGCCTCATCACATCATAGCAAAGTCTCTCATCTTGGAACGTCATCATGACCCGTCCCATCTCAACATAAGCCTTGCCTCATCACATCATAGCAAAGTCCCATCTCAATCATGCTTTGCCTTCTCGCATCATGGCAAGATCCCACATCCTCGAATCCATCCATATGAGTTTTCACATCCGCTTCATATGCTACAGGCAGCTTTCACCATTCAAGAGCCTTTCCACTTAGCTTTTGAATCATCTTCAACCATCTTGTTCCAAATCAACTACAAGCTAACTTGAAACAATCAAATCAATCATTCATCCAAACATTCAAGCATTCAAACAAGATCTAATAAGAAATATCAACTATAATGGCAATTTCGTAAATAAATGAGCATAAGTCCAACATGCATGATTCATAGGTTTTTTAGCATAGATCTATCAAATATAAAATATGGGTTTTGTCTCTAATACTTGTTAAATGAACTTGCATAGGTAAACATCTTCAAAAACCATGGATCTACACTTGGATCTAAGAAAAATGCACAAAATCACTAACTACAACACTCCAACAAGTCACCAATCCAATATACTCCTTTGGATCCGCGTGAGAGATAACTACCACTCACCAAATCACCCAAACACCTCTAAATCTAAACACTTCAGATCTGGACAGCGGAGATCAAGGCTTGATCCGGCAAAATCTCGCTTCAATCGACGAAATCTAGCTCGAACGGATGAAGATCTTCAACTTTGACGCTTGAATCTTCAATCTCGATCTTCGATCTTGGATGGATGTTAGAACTAGATTGGAATGGAGAAAAGAAGATGAAGAAATGTTGTAGTCGAGTCTTCAAAATGGCAGCACTTCGTCGCTTCGAAAACCGGTGCCAAAAAGTGAGCCAAACCCCTCTATTTATAGGCTGAACAACCCTTAGGTCGTCGCCCCTTAGGTCGTCCCCGACCTAACACTCCAACGACCTACGACCTAAAACCAGCCCGCCTTAGCGACCTACGGCTTATCCAAACACACAGGGTCTCACGACCTAACCCCCCTGCGACCTAACAAACAAGGCCGACTTAGCACACTCATGCACCTACACGACCTAACCTAGTCACGACCTAACCAGCTGCCGACTTAAGCCCAAGGCCGACCTAACGACTTACAACATTAACGACCTACGACACAACCCAGACATAACCTAAAACACAGGCCGCATATCCCAAGTCCTAAGTCGTATGACGACTTAACCATGACACGACCCAAAAACCTCCGACCTAACTTAGGTCGCTGCCGACCTAACTCATTACCGAGTCAACGACCTATCCCCTTCCGACCTAAAGACCTACACAACCTAACGACTTAACCGGGTCCGACCTATCCCTCCTTAGGTCGTCTAACGACCTAACTGGGTTACGACCTATCAAATCCACCCGACCTAACACGCCTCTACCTTAGGTCGCTTACGACCTATCTATACACAGCAAACTTAGGTCGGTCACTCTCTTAGGTCGCACCAGCGACCTAACCCACTATACGATCTATGCCTTAGGTCGTCCAAACCCCTAAGCCGTTCTACCTATAGGTCGGTCAACATTCAAGCCCGGTGACCCTTAAGCCAATAACCCGTTAGCTCCTTAACCCGGCCACCTTCCTTAGGTCGGCAACATCCCTAAGTCGTATAAACGACTCATTTACCCTCCGACCTAAGCTAACTCAGCCCTCTATGAGTCGGTCACGACTCATCACTTAACACACAAGCTAACTCCATACGACTCAGGCTAGAGACAACACAAACAACACTAACGACCTGCAAATTCTACGATTTATCAACACGTAAAATACGAGTCGTTACAGTTTAGTCACATCACTTTCTTTATATATATAATTGTTAATTAATATTAAGACATGATAAGAGATAATGATGATTAATGATTACAATCTAAGATGTGACAAGATAGGAATATATAATTATATACATAATTATTATTTTTAAATTTATGAATCGTCACATCACCTGCTAAACAAACTAAACATAAGATAATCTATCCTTAAGTATATTATGTTGATTCATGAGTTTTGATTCATGACACAAGCTTCAGAGATCATACGACGAGAATACTATACGAAAGCGACAAAAAGAGAATAAGTGTATATTATGCACTACAAAGGAGACAAGACTACAATCCAGAGATTAGTATGAATATTTTAATGTATTGAGTCTTAGAATATTGTTAAAATCATTCCTCAAGTAGTCACACACATACACAAATTGATTTATATTAAGTTATACATAAATTAGTGTGTACTGTGCAATTGACAACAGGTCGGCTGACCGACCAGAAACCTCGGTCGACCGACTCTATGTCAAGTGCACAGATATACATTGTTTTGTATACGATTTTAAACCTCAGCTGACCGGCAAGTTTTCTCGATCGACCGACCTGAACATAACGGCTAGTTTTCTGAAGAGTTGCGATTGTTCATAAAGAGGAATGTCCCTCAATCCAAGAGATACGGACACAACTTTTGATTGAAACTCTTCATGAAAGATTATAACTATTCTACAACTATATAAACATGTTCAAATCACTTCTACAATCATCGATTCTAGTTTATATTTCTGAAATCTATTCTCTATTTATTTCTGCAAATAAAAGCATTCATTCTCATTCAATATCTCTAGAATCTCTAAATTAATTTATATACTTCGATTCTACGAGATTATCTTCCTTATAAATCTTCACATACACTACATATTCTTGAGGATTTGATTATAGGAAATTGTACTATCAAAAGACAATCCATTTTATTCAGAACACACTTGTCAACAAAGTATTTGTATTAAGTTGAAGTCCTCTTCGACCGTTGAGGCGGAAAAATTCCTGCTCGGCTGCTCAGGTGTGATATACCTATTACTCTAGGTTAAGTGAGGGGTTTAGTCTAAATCCAGAGGATATTCTGGGGCTGGACGTAGAACGGGAAGTTCGAACCAGTATAAAAATTCCTGGTGTGCTTACTTTAATTTTTATTTTACTGCTATTATCAGTTTCCGCATTTATATATTATATTACACGATCCTTAGTACTACACGTACACTTTCATTTGGTATCAGAGCAAGGTTATCCTATAACCGTCACAAAGTTATTTGATATTTATTTCTATTAATATGGCAACGACACAAACTAACAATGTTGGCACTAACACTAATACTAGTTTCACAGAAGGTCAATCAACTTCACGACCTCCACTTTTTAATGGTTTAAATTATAATTATTGGTCAACTAGAATGAGAATCTATATGCAATCTAGTGGTTTTGATATCTGGAATGTTATACAAAGAGAGTACATAACTCCTACTGGAGAATACTCAACTTGGAGTAACACACAAAAACTAGATGCTACATCAAATGCAAAGGCTATGAATATTTTATTTTGTGCATTAGATAGAAATGAATTCAATAGAGTTAGCATGTGCACTTCTGGTTATGAAATATGGAGAACACTTAAAGTAGCACATGAAGGAATGAACAAAGTTAAATTAAGCAAAATTTCTATGTTGAAAAATCAATTTGAAAATTTCAAAATGAAGCCAAATGAATCTATAAATGATATGCATTCTAGGTTCCAGGATATTTATCATGCTCTACTATCATTAGAACAAACATTTACTGATTTTGATGTTGTCAAAAAAATCTTAAATTCGTTAACGGACGAATGGGAAAGAAACACATTGATCAAAACTCTTCACCAACAGTCGTAGCTTTCTAACACTTATAAATACAAACTCCAAACTCATTTCAAATCACTGAATTACAATCGATTTCTCTTATTCTCTGATCTAACTTTCTGAATTCTATTTTCTATCATACTCTCAATTATTCTACATAAAAGCAATACTATACCTTTCTATTCTTTATATACTTCAAATACAAACATTTATACTCGAGGAGAAGATTATATAAAGGGTGTACTACAAGTGACAAATCCGTGTTATCAGAACACATAAGTCAAAATTATTTTCTATAATTGTTGAAGTCCTGTTCTACTGCTCAGGAAAGTGAAGTTCTCTTCGGCTGTTGAGGCGAAATCATGTTCTGCTGCTCAGGTCCCCGTTCGGTTGCTCAGGGGTGTATAAACCTATTCCTTCGGGATAAGTGAGAGTTATTATTTTAGTGAAATTCCAGAAGGAGTCTGGGACTGGACGTAGGATGGTGCTCCGAGCCAGTATAAAAATCTCTGACGTCATTTTATTATACTGTTTTTATTCCACATCATTTACAGTATTATTATCATCAGTATACTCCGCATTATCATATATCCATATTACACGATCCACACTGCACTTTCATTTGGTATCAGAGCAAGATCATCATATAACCGTAACACGGTTACCTGATAATCTAAAACCCTGGAATTCTATCGCATCATAGAATAATGGTCAGAAAATGATCTAATCGAAATACAATGGGCAAAATCCATGTCAAAGCCACCAGTGAGGACTACAAAAAGGTACTTTCTGATTTACAAATTTCAAGAAAAGATAAAAATGAATTATTTATAAGCAATAAGATTTCAAAGCTTAATTTTATTATTTTAGAAAAGATGAAATCTGTTGAACTTGAAAATGAGAAATTGAAAAATGAGAAGTTAGATTTAGAAAATCCACTTGGTATTTTAAAAAACAATTTTGAGGCTCTTAAAGATTTTTTAGATGAACAAAACACCATATTTGAAAAAGAGAGAGAAAATTTTTCAAAAGAAATTTTTGATTTGAAAAGACAAAATGATTTATTACAATCCTCTTTAGATAATTCAGGATCTCAAATTTTTCTTCTCAAAATGAGAACTGTGCATTAAAAACGAGAATTCTGAATTGAACAAGCAGATTGATATTTTGAAAAACAGTGATATTTCTTTTAAAAATAATAATTTTGATTTTAAAGCTAAATTTGATAAACTTAACACTAAAGTCACAAAATTTAATAAAGGTCAAAACGATTTAAACATGATTTTATCTAGTTCTAGACCTTTACATGATAAAAGTGGTTTAGGATATAATAAAACAGACCGTACAAATAACATACTTTCATTTGCTGCTCGTAGAAATAGCACTAGATATGCTTTCATGTATAGTAAAAATATTAGTGCTACTACTAAATTTCGAGTAAAATCGAAATCCAATTTTTATAAAAATTTAAATACTGCTATGACCGATAATGTTTCTTATTTCTCAAGAAGTACAAAATCATTGACGAGAAATATGAATAAAAATTATCTAAGTATTTGTGTCCCTGTTAGTTGAAAAAATAGAGAAAATACATTGATGACTATTTTGATATGGTAGTTAATAATGAAAATCATATATATAAAGGTTCAACCACACCCAAAATGGTTATGGTTTCCTAAAAATTAGGTAATTATAAGAACCTTGGGTATCGCATGCTTTAAATATTAAATTTTTTTGTGATACATTACATTATAAGTAGTAGTTATTTTGTTTTATATTGTTCTATGCTAAACACTTATGTAGAATATAATTTATGTTATCATATAAACTCTCCCTTTTGTCGATGACAAAGGGGGAGAAAGATATTGCTCTAACGCTATTTGCAGGAATAAACGATGCAAGCACAGATTAAGGGGGAGAAAAGACTAATTATTTACAGAAATATATATCATAGATTCAGGGGGAGAAATAAGTCAACAATGCTTGTCAAAGATTCGTCCGTAACAAATGGAGTTGTCATCATCAAAAAGGGGGAGAATGTTGGATCATAGGTTTTGATTGCTGACATGAAACAACAGTTCACGAATCTATGACTACGACAGCATCCGGACTCAATGACTCAAAGTATAGTTCATATAGTTTTATATTTTTAAGAAGAGTCATCAAATATGTATATAAAGTCTAGTTTAGTGCTTTGTTAAAATCTCTCCTCAAGAATCATCATTCACATTCAAATAAACTTGCATGCATATTTTAAAATCAAGTTTTCAAAAATTGCATGGAGCAGGGCTCGAACCCCGATCATTAGCTTAGAAGGCAAGTGCTCTAACCAAATGAGCTATGGTGATTTTTGATTATCAATAGGATTCAATCGACCGAACAAGTTATTCAGTCGATTGAATATCTATAAACAGCCTACTAAACTTCTGTAAACTGTGCATATTACATAGATTTTACCGGGTCAGTTGACTGACCCAGAGGCTCAGTTGACCGACCCAGAAAACTCTGTGCAACATGCACAGGTGCACAGAAATACGTTTTTAAATTTTAAATTAGTTTGAATATTCAGTCGACTGACCCTAAAGCCCAGTCGACTGAATTTTTATAACAGCCATATTTTTGAAAGGACACGACTTTTGTGAAGAGTTGCGAACCTTTAACGAAAAGATTCGGATGCAACACTTCGATTAAATCTCTTCACCAACATTCGTAGCTTTCTAACACTTATAAATACAAACTCCAAACTCATTTCAAATCACTGAATTACAATCGATTTCTCTTATTCTCTAATCTAACTTTCTGAAATCTATTTGCTATCATACTCTCAATTATTCTGCATAAAAGCGGTATTATACCTTTCTATTCTTCATATACTTCAAATACAAACATTTATACTCGAGGAGAAGATTATAGGAAGGGTGTGCTACAAGTGACAAACCAATGTTATCAGAACACATAAGTCAAAACTATTTTCTGTAATTGTTGAAGTCCTGTTCTGCTGCTTAGGCAAGTGAAGTCCTCTTCGGCTGTTGAGGCGAAATCCTGTTCTGCTGCTCAGGTCCCCGTTCGGCTGCTCAGTGGTGTATAAACCTATTCCTCCGGGTTAAGTGAGGGTTATTGTTTTAGTGAAATTCCAGAAGGAGTCTGGGACTGGACGTAGGACGGTGCTCCGAACTAGTATAAAAATCTCTGATGTCATTTTACTGTACAGCTTTTATTCCGCATCATTTACAGTATTATTATCATCAGTATACTTCGCATTATCATATATCCATATTATACGATCCACACTGCACTTTCAAAAGGGAACATATGTAAATAAATCTTAATTCAAATATCGCACAATAAAAAAATAACAAATAGTACCAAATAGAAAGAGTTGATCGATATACCGAATGAGCAAGAAATTCAAGAAGTCCAAGATCTTGGAGTTAGAGAGGAAAATTTGCTCAGTTTAAAAAATGATGATAAATAAAATGGATTAGAGAATAAAGTGAGTATTTATAGGAGGGATTTAGGGCTAAAAGTGTAGCCGTTGAGGAAAATGTGAGACAAGCCAGCGGATAAAATGACAGATCTAAGTGAATATCAAGAGTTTATCCAAAAATGTACCTAGATAGGAAAAGTAATAATAAAACAAAAATAGAGACCAATATGTAAAGGGGAGATACACATACATGATAAAAAAGAAAAGAATTTACTTTATACTAAGTACAAAGAAAATACTTTTCCATAGGGAAAATGTTGTACCTAGAATATTTTTAATCTGAAGCAAGGACTAACATTAAAACTTACAAACGAAGAAGACTGTTGATGATCTAAAGCAAAGGCTGTCTAAAGTCAAAAGTGAAGGCTATACAAGATCTAAAGTGAAGGTTGTTGAAAGACTAAAATGCAGGCTATCGAAGATCTAAAATAAAGGCTACCAAAGATCTAAAGCTAGCCCATCGAAGGTATAAAATGAAGGTTGTTGAAGATCTAAAACAGAGTCCATCGAAGTTCTAAAATGAAGGCAATCGAAGGTCCAAAGAAAAGGTCATCCAAAGTCTAAAATGAGGACTATCTAAATTCTAAAACAAAGGCTATCGAAGTTTTAAAGATAGAGCTATCGAAGGTTTAAATAAAGACCTATCAAATGTTTGAAAAAAGATCTGTCAAAGGTTAATGAATGATAAATTGAAGGTTTAAAGAAAAAGTTGTCGATGGATTGTAGAAAGAGCTATCAAAGATCAACATAAAGAGCTATTGAGTTTCTATTAAAAGTGCCATCGATGGTGTAGAAATCTCCAAAGTTTTCCACATATTTGTTTCTTTTTGGACATTAATGCGCGTTAGCATAAGAATGAAGAATAGAAATGAAAAAGTGGATTTATACAATTAGTGCGACATACCACTTCGATAGTGTGCTACGTCATCATTCAACTAGGATGATCCCAGCCTTCCAAAGTTGTCGCATTCCATGTGTCAAGTATCCAATGATGTTATTTTATTAAACATAGACATGAACCTCCACATAAGAAGGGGCCTTCTTCTGAATTCTCTTCTTCCTCAATTTCCATTTGTAATCAAGATAAAAAAGCCTTATTTTGGACTTTCATGGCCACCTGGGTTAAATTATAATGGACAAATTGTATAAAATGGCAAATAATAGGAAATTTGCTTATGATGGCATAGCATATTTTTAGATTGTGTTCATATGACTTAGCTTCTCCATTAGTTCGTGAAAAGATAGGCCAAATTTAGGAATTAATGTAACCCAAATTACTTTGAAATACCTCCTTATATTATTGCACTAAATTTATTTCTCATTACAACTAATTTAAGTAACAACAACAATAATAATAATATCATTTATCAATATATCCTTTAAAAATAGTCATATTATTATTTACTCCAAAATAGAGATAACTTTTATCAATTTTTTGGTAAGTACATATTACCATCTATCTCAAAAACGTCAATTATCCCCTAACTATGTCATATTTAGTTAATGTATAACCCACAAATAATGACAGTTCACCAAAAATCCTATTGTTATTTGTTAGGTCCAAATTTAGGTTATAGATTATAATCTTCTTAAAGTAGCATTAAAATATTTTTTTTGTTATTATTTATGAATTTTCCTAGAAGTGCATAAATAATAATCTTAATAAAGTTGAAACATTTATTTCAGTACAAATTGTTAATTACAATTACTTATAAATATCGCTCCAAATTTATAAATAATCTTATTTACACTATAATTGCACGTTTTTAATTATTCTTCATTAATTAATTATTTTTCTTAAATCTATGAATAGTTACCTTAAAGTCCATCGTCTAATAATGTGGCATTATATATCATAACATTCAAATAGCCAAACTTAACTGGTTAGAGATTGATGCTTTAGAAAAAAGTCCTCGAGGTCATGGGTTCGAACCCTTGAGACATCATAATGAGTGTTGTACTTGAATAAGTATAAATCTTGTTATCAAAAATATCATGACATTCAAATGACTATCAAAGGAGTATAATACATATAAGTAGATATACATTTAAACCAGAACATAAATCATATCAGAAATATTAAAAATTCAAACGACCATCAAAGGAGTATAATATATCTCAGTAGGTTTATATATATATACATGATAGATACCTATTTATAATTTTAAAATATAAATTCTTATGAACTTTGAATCCCACCAAGGATAAAAGTCTCAAAACCCATCAAACCATATGCCAAAATGTCTATAATCATATTACGAACACAACAAACCGTGCATGAATCAATGATCGTATAAGTTACTACAATTAGAATAGTTGGCACAAATATTTAAAAATATTATTTTGTGGGGCTTAAATGTGAATTCACCCACCACTACACTTGCTTGCTTCCCTGACTACTATAGTAGTAGCCACCTTCAAACCATCGCAGTCGCCTCCAGGTCCATCCAACCACTAAACTGAAGACCACTATCGTGCTGCGTGCATGCCACTCGACTTGATCGACCCCCTCCGAGACCCAATTTCACCGTTGTCGCTAAGGTTTCTCCCTTTTTCGATTTTTCTTCCACTACCTCGATGTTTTTCTGACCAATCGATTTCTCTCATCATTCTTTACAATCCACTGTCTTCTTTTGACCTATCATCGAAGCTTCACTATTGATTATAATGGACAGTTGAGAATGTTTTGCACTTTCCAACTCTGAATGCTAATTTCAGTCAAAACCCTTCCCCTTTACGATGAACGAATAGTTTGCATCAATTTTTCTTGTCAAGACGAAAATTTTGATATACAACTTGCTTTGGATTATGTTCAGTGATTTGATGCATTTTTTTATTAAGGAGATTAATCACCATTAGGAAGACTTATCTGAATTGAAGGTTGTCTAGTAGGGTTTGATAAGTTCTTTTATATACGTAGTTAGACAAGTTTGATCATTTACAACTATTCAATCCAAAAGCGGTTAAGTACCTTATTTTAAACTTGTGAAATCATTATTTACAAATCACTGACCCAAATCACCAAACTTATACTCTTAATGAATCAACAAAAAATATCCAGTGGAAATTAGTGGTAAGGGCCTCTAAGTCAGGTCCATTTATTTTCTAAGACACGGTTTTGAATGAATTATTTTGTAGGACAAAAACATACGTCCAACCATTTTTTCGAATTAAATCGTCTCGGCTGCAAAAGGCAATTTTTCTAATCTCCAAATTTATGATTTTCTCCTAATCTACAAATCGGCAAAAGACAATTTTTCTCGATCTTCAAATCTGCAAAAGGTGATTTTTCAAAAGGCGATTTTCCTGGTCTCCAAATCTATGATTTTCTCATATTCTACAAATCATCAAAAGACAATTGTTCCAGATCTTCAAATCTGCGAAAGCTGATTTTTCTTTGAATCTACTAATCTGTAAATGTAAATTTCTCCTAATTCGATTTTATTTTAAATTAGACTTTGGTCTGTACTAGGAATGAAAACATATTTGAGATGTTTATATTTTTATATATTGCAAGAAAGAAAAGAAAATTGGATTCTTTAATTCTTCAGCTCTACTGCCAGCATTTTCCGCTTCTTTAGTTTATTTTCTTCTATGCTTTCACTAGGTTCAAAGATTTGTATTCTCAACTTTAATTTACTATGATTCCTATTTATTACATCTTTATTAGTTGTTCTAGTATAAATTTTTTATGAAAGTAAATAGGCAAATAAGATTATTGGTTATGAATCATTGCTAACCAATTTCTCCCAATTGTCTAATTTGATCAGGTGATATTTCTACGTTGATCAGGCGTGTAACAGCCCGCTATTTTGGACCATTCAAATCGACACTAAAACCGTACATGTCCGACTTGAAAAATTCAAAATACCGAATTGTTAATTTAATTTGGCAAAACTTAAAATATACGGTAAATAAATCAAACACAAATCACAGACACAGAGTAATATAATGCAGCGGAATAGAAAAATAGTAGTTCATGAAGCTACTATATACATCAGAGTTTAAAATAAAATACATCAGAATCTCTGGAATACAGGAAGGTCTTCAGTACAAGCCGATGACTTCTCTGAACCAGTCAACTAGAAAACTGAAAGCTGAAACGATAGTTGGATCTCCAAATGAAGCTCCAATCTCCGAAGGTGAGTCTCGAATGCTGGATTATTCGGTCTGACCCAAGCGTAAAGCAAAACACAAAACACTCGAGTCAGGATTAACATTCTTATATCAATAAATTCAACTCAAATGAAATATCAACTGAAATACAATGTACTTAAAGGATGTTTGGGATGTCCATCCTCTAAGGGTCCATAGAACTATCTATAGGGTAGAAATATACACTATTACACCGTAGTCATTCACTTAATTTATACTTCAACCCAACAGTCAATTTTTACTTCGAATAATCATATTTCCCAAACTAGTATGTATATATTGAGTAAGGTATGCAGTACAGTATTTCAATTTCCTGAACTTAACAAATTGTTCACATCAACTTGACCTTCCTATTTAAATTAAATCCAATCTCATTTTATCAGTTAAATCTTCCTAAAATTCCCACTTAAATTTATAATTCTCAAATTTGGATTTGATATCCCAATTTCCCTTTTATTTCAATATGTTTCCATATTTTAAGTGTTCAACATTTTAACCAAATTATTCCCAATCTAGTTTCTAAATAAAATTCCCAATCTAGTTCTAACTCAAATTTCATTTAATTCGATTAGTTATCTACATAACTGATTCGACTATCTTGGTTCCAAATACATCTCCGAATTTCTAAACCATTTAATTACACTATAGTTCATAGCTTATATATAACAATTTAAATTTGACAGTTTCATCTAGATTCTCGATTTTTTTTTTTTCGTTATTATCTAGTCTTGAACCCTCCCTTATTCGATTCAATATCATTTTAGTGATCATGAATTACACTTTACCCAAATTTCTTAAATTTTATTAAACGTGAAATATTTCATTCGATAAATTTCAATTTGATTTAGATAAATAAATCCTTATCTAAATACCATTTCAAAATAACCCATCTTTATTTCCCAATCCTAATTGTTCAATATTATTGCAAAATTTTCCGAAATAAAATTTACATAAATATTTATCATAATTTATGTATTTAATCACATCTTGATTAAACTAGATATTATTAACTCTATGTTTATCATTTTCCCTTTTATACATGTATTTAAGAATTTACACATAAATAAAACCATATATTTCTTATCATATGGTCAAATGTTACGAATATTATCATTTCAATCCATACACTAAATATATACGGGTGGATAGCATTCCACCCGTAATCCCAAATTTAAATTAAATAAAACCCGCTTGGGTCTATCATTTAAACCCATTTCAATTCAAAACAACCATAACAAAAGGGAATTGCAGTGTGATGACAGGGACGGTGTCAAAGTAAATAAACAAGTAATAACAACGGTCAATAACAATTCAATAAGTAAATCAATAACTCCGAAATAATCGTATTTTTTCGCATTGTTATTTGTATAATTATTTCTAAAATCTACACTATCATGTCATGTAGATAAAGATTATTACATTTTAGTTTTTCACTTGTCGTTCCATTTCAATTTCAGTTTAATACTACAACAATTAATCCAAACTACTTTCAAGGATTTAAAGTATAATTTATCAATTTCTACGACAATTAATGGGTCAAATTTAACTAATCAAATTTACATATGGCGGGGTCAGGTTTCAATAAATCAAGGTCCGTCATATGTAATCCGTCTTAATTTGTAAACTATACTACCCCAAATTTAACTAGCAAACTAGTTATCACTTAACAGTAGTAATTAACATCCAATTTAAACGATAATCAATCAATCAATCAATTATCAACCAATCTGTATTATTATCACATAAATAATTAACCGATAATGGTGTCAGGTGTCACAGGTGAGCAGATACAGATAATAGCAGTCATAACAGTAAAACAACCAACAGCAGCATATTTCAATTGTCGTTTCAATTGAAGTCAAATTTAATAAATAAAAGAACGTTAATCGTGAGTGATTGCTCACCTTTCGAGGCTAGAGATGAACGAGACCAAGAGCGAATGGATACGAGCAAACCCAAAGGTCGAACAAGCGAGACAGTGACAAGGTTATAATGGCTGCGACGAATATGATATTTTTCAGTGATAAGTCAAGATGGGCACGAGATAGAGGAAGTAAGATACGTTAAATATAAATTTTATAACAATCAACATTAAATTTAAACACCAATCATAAAAATAAAAATCTATACTTATACACATATTTTAAACCAATATACAATGAAATCTTTATATTTAATATTCAAAAATAAATGTTCATACTAATATCGATACAAACTTATCTTGTGATACTAAATATTGTACGTATATAAACTAGCGTAAACTCAACCCACCAATCAAAGAAAACTTTTTATTTTTTTTATTTTTTTTATAAACATATTGTATATATATACTACTACATACGTTTCAAAATACCATCTTCAAAACAATATATATTATATACATATATATATAAATTTATTTACAACCCATAAATAATAAAATATATAAAATATACTAACTACTCCGTTACATATAAAACTGATATAATATTCACCCAGACAAGTGTCTTAAAATTAGTTATATTTACATATAATCATACTTAAAGTATACAGATATATAAGTAAATTGGAAGATCATAAATCCAGATTTTATAAACTTATATATAAATAAAATCTTTACACAGTATTTAGCAAAAAAACAAAACCCAAAACAATCGCATGAGCCCTATAACCTGGGGAACGATCACGATCTCCACTCAAATCCTCATGCAACCGAAAGAAATTATTATTTCATATATATATATATATATATTTTTTATATTAATCAAAACTGATATATTATAAACATAAACAAAATGATCTAAACATGCATATATAACAGTAAGATGGAGAACCAATGACAAAACCTTCAGGCAAATAAGTCTTTGAAGAAATAAAATAAACCTACCTATAGTGTTCACCACTTCCAAAGCAGACTCGGGTTTCGAAGGATGTGGCAACGGTGGATTAATTGATGGGTTTGCTGATTGAAGGCGGATCCGGGTTGAAGCATCGGGTGTAGGAGGTTTCGTATGGGAGAGGCGCTATTGTTATAGGGTGGAGGCCAAGCTAGTTCAAAGCTACATGGGAGGTGGAAAGAAACGAAGGTGACTGCTGCTCGTTATCTGTATGCGTTTCGTGTGTGCTTTTTTTTTATATGGCAGCGGATGAAGGTGGAAAGGAGGGTGCAAATTGTGTTCTGAGAGCAAAAATGAAAAAAATATGAAGAGAGGGGAAGAAGGATAAATAGAATGGATGTTATGCGTGATTTCAGGGGATTGATAAAAGTAACGGCTACGTATAAAATCAAAAGTGCAAGTGAATGTTTAAAAGAAAGGGAAACAGTGCTGAAGGTGCGAATAAAATTTTCAAATCAAAAGAACGTAAAGTTGCCCATTTATTTATCAAACGTGATTTAAGCCAAATAAAAGGAAACGAAGAGTAACAGTCAGAAATTAGTACGCAATTAATTGAATAGAAACCTTCCCTGAGATTCAGTTGACTTAATTAAAACAAATTTTATAAATTTAGCTTGGAGTACACGGTAAACGTTAGAAAACAAATGGAAAAAAAAAGTGACGGATTTGGTTCAAAAGGAAAGGCAATGAACCGTTGAAATTTAGAAAGGCAAGAATATAATCAAAAGGGGAAACGTACACTTTTTTTTTTCCAGGAATGAATACAAGTTCAAGAATAATAACGTTAATATAAATTTATTTTATAACGCTAGGATATCGTGGAACGAAGGAAACAAATTAAATGTACCGAGATAACGTATGGCATTTTATACGTTTTCAAACTTTTGAAATGGCATAGGATGGTAATAGCTGTACACCGATTGAGAAGCCTTTAAAGCAATTTATTTTATTGCTTGGGATTCACGTTCCAAATTTTTTTTTTGAAACGGAAGGAAGCAATAAAGTCACAGATAAATGAAATTGTAACAGTCTCCCAAATTCAGCTGACAAATAATAAAGCAATTGATAATAGGTGCGCGTTTAAATTTTGAAACGCTAAAAGAAATCAAATGGTAAGGAATTTATATAACAGTACGTTATACGTTTTTTTTTTCAACCAATAAGAACGCTGAACGCACATCACTTGAAATGGAAAGGCAAAAGTAAAGCGCGATGATTCAGGAAGTAACATAAGGAATAAAATATCAACGGTCAAAAGTTATGATTTAGCTGAAAATTTCAAGTAGTAAATTTATTGAGTAGCACGTTTCAAAGTTTTAATTATAAAAGAAACGGAAATTTGCCCATTGATTCATCAACGTGATTTAATCAAAATAAAAGGAAATGAAGAGTAACTGTCAACGTTTTGATTTGGTGAATATTTACAGCAATTAAATAGTAAAGAAAATAAATGAGCCAATATAAAGTCAAAGAAGGTCACGAATAAATTTATTGAATACATTGAAAATGGAAACGGCAAGGTAAGCTGAATTCAAGGAATGGGGAAATCTATCCAAATATTGAAAAATTTACTAAAGAAAAATAAAAATTTGAACGGTAGGAAAAATGATAGCTACCCACTGATTTTAGATCAATTAAGGCGATTAATAGCTTGAATGGATATCACGTTCAAATTTTGAAACGGGAGAAATAAAGTCAAAATTAAAGCTACCGTTACCTCGAACAATTTATTTTAATAGAATGTGTTAGTGCATGCAGTAGAGCACACTACTATTCAATATGTACTTTTCTTCTTTATTAGTAGGTTTATCACGTAAAAAGTGAGAATTTGAAATTATTTACAAATATGAAATATTTATTAACAGGGAGTTTGATTTTTTTATTAGTATAATGATATATACGTATAGGAACTTTATGCATTAGTTATTAAGACATATACATTTAGGCATGTCAGTTATACTATACTATATTATAATTTATTATATTATCTTATATGTATGTTTGATTTTAATAAATGTAAGTTTGATTTTTTTTTTTATATATATATGTTTGAAACGCATGTGTATTAAATTTATTATATTTGGATTTAGAATGAAAAATTTTGTTTCAAAATATTATTATCTAAAATTTCTCAAAAATCAAATTAAGTACGCTAAATAAAACCATTAAAATTTAACAAAACTTTATGGGTCGTTACAAGGCGACTTGCGAATTTCTTAAATTGATCGGGCGATCTTTCTAATTTGATAATGGGCTTTGAAAATCATTGTTCAAGAGATCAGTTAATGGATTGTGGTGATAAAAGACATTGTTTTTTAAGTATCTGTTTTGTTTGGTTGTGATAATAATCCTCAATTTGTTATGTTTTTAGTCCACTCTTCTCACTTCCTCGTCAAATTATTTGATAATGAATTTCTATTTTTGTTAAAAGAAGTATACAAATATTTTCAAACATTAGTTATGTAATGTAATTAGTTGTTAATTAAGATTAGATGTTTTCAAACATTTTCATATGCATATTTATTTGTTTACTTCTTTAATTGCAGATGTTATTCATCTGTTGTGGTTTTATTTGATTTTAATAAGAATTCTTTTTGTGCTCATTTTGGATTGGATGCTTCTATTTCTTGTGTTAAGAATAAGATGTGTGAGGAGTGGAATAATTTTACTCCATTATGCTTTGATTTTTTTATATTCGAGAATCATAAACTACCTTTGTTGAAACAAATAGTGATCTTCAAGCTGTATAATGCTTATCTTGGTATAAAAAGGAAGAATATTTGGTTTTTTCTAAGGTTGAAGAATAATTCCATGGATACGGTTGTTGGTGAAAGTAGCAAATCTTGTTCACTTGTTGTTGGAGAATCAACTATTAATATGTTGGAGTATGCCGATGATTTACAATCTGGTTTTACACAAGAAAGGGATTTACATGAGCTGATGAAGAAGAATTCAAATTTTGAATTTTTTTACTGGGGTAGGTCAACAATTTGATTCTGCTCTTGGATTTCGTCGAACAGTTAGTGCTTATTGTTTGAAGAATGGGTTTAAAGTATAGTATATTAAGAATTGTAAGGAACGATTGACAGTTCGATGTGTTGTAGATGGTTGTCCTTTTAGGATTCACGCTTCTTGCAAATCGAAGCAATTGGACCAATTTTTTGTTAAAAATATTTATTTAAGTCATTCTTGTGGTGGTGGATTTCGATCGACTAGCAGTCCAACTATTAATAGTGATCTTGTGAGAAGTTTAATTGTTAATCAAATTTGTGATGAGCCAAAAAGGAAAACGAAAGATTTTATGAATAGTTTTAGAAGAGATTATGATGTGGATTTGAGCTATTATTTTGCTTATAAGGTAGGAAAATGGCTATGAATGATATTTATGGTGATGAAAAGGAATCTTATAATGATTTGGTTGGTATTTGAAGGCGATGGAAAGAAGTAATCCTAATAGTTACTCAAGTATGGAAGTGGATCCGGATACTAATCAATTTGAGGGAGTTTTTGTTTGTTATGAGGCATGTATCTTTGATTTTGTTATTGTCGTCCTATGGTGTTTTTAGATGCAACATTTTTGAAAGGTCGAAGTGGTATTTTGATGGCAGGTATTGCAAAAAATGGGAATCAAGGTACGTTTATTATCTTCTTCTTTTTTTTAAATGTACGTTTGTTATCTTCTTCTTTGTTATAAATTTGGACTTGAATAGTTGTGCTGCTGTAATTTTTTTTATAAATTTGGGTTAGATAGTTATGCTACTGTAATCTATTGTTACTGTGTGGATTAATAGTGAATGTATTTTTCTTTTTTTGTTTCAGGTTCTTTTCCATTGGCTATAGCTCTTGTTCCTAAGGAAAATGAAGAGTGTTGGAGTTGGTTTTCGACTCACTTAAAGA
Source organism: Allium cepa (assembly GCA_030765085.1). NCBI lineage: Eukaryota > Viridiplantae > Streptophyta > Magnoliopsida > Asparagales > Amaryllidaceae > Allium > Allium cepa. The sequence goes on along the minus strand of CM060939.1, from coordinate 77,840,392 downwards.
ATGCTCTTAGTTGTGATAGACCATTGACTTTTTAAGTTATAGACATCGGGGTTTGCTTTTAAGTATTCCTAAAATATTTCTATATAGTTATCATTCTTATTGTTTGTATCATATGCAAAATAATATTGCCAGTATTGTGAAATGTGGAAGAGGTTTGTGGGTAGCTCACTTACTAGAACGTTGTGCTTCAGCTTCTAATTGTTATGAGTTTGAAAAGGCTATGTCAAAGTATAAAGAAATTGGAGGTGCAAAAGATATTGAATATTTGAATGATAAGCCATATGACCACTGGGCTAATTTATTTTTTTCTGGAAAAAGATATGGTAAAAATAAGTTTAATGTAGTCGAAAGTTTTAATTCTTGGATTTTAGATAAAAGAAGTCTTCCTGTCACTTCATGTCTTGATGGTATTCGGGTTAAACTTATAATGCAAATGTCTAATCGAAGTAAAGAGGTGTCTAAGTGGACTAGTATGCTTTGTCCAAAAATGGAAGCTTGTTTGTTGAAATTGAAGGAAGAAGGATTTGGATAGAGTGTTTCTAAATCTTCCAGGTATGTGTTTGTATTTTATTATATGCTTTTCATAGTTTTTGAAAAAGATAACGTATTTATCTTTTTTTCCATATGCTATATATCCTATGTATTATGTTTTGATTTTGTTGTTGCATGTTATTTTTGCATTAAAGAATTCATTTTGTTATCTGACATGCTTTTTTGCACATACTTTGAGGCTTATGTGTTGCATAGAATATATATAGTGTGAATAACTTTTGTTTGGAAATTCAACTTGTTTATATATATATATATATATATATATATATATATATATATATATGCAAGATTGTGTCATATGTATGTTACAATATAATGGAAGAATTGGCAGTTGTCTTGCATATGTATGTTAAGGTATTTTGATAATCATTTTTTAATTTTAATTCAACATTCTAAACAAGAATAGGATAGACATAGATCAATGATTGTAAACTTAACCGGCACTCTTTAGCTAGGTTTTTGTTATAAAAAAAATCAATTCTTTATGTGCAAAATTTTTGTGGAAATCAAAGTCTCATAAAATGAGCTAGGATGAGGTGTGCAAAACCAAAAGTGAAGGAGGTTTGGGAATCAAAAAAATTAAGGACATTGCAAAAGCTATTGCAACCAAATTATTATGGAATTATATTAATGGCGACTCTTTATGGGAAAAGTGGATTCACAACAAATATTGTAGAAAGGCAAATTTCTGGATTGCCAGAATGGATAATAATGCTTCATATACTTGGAAGACTATACTACGTGCTAGACAATGGTGCAAGGGACTTATAGACAGAAAAATCGTAGATGGAGCTAATATTGATATATGGTTTGATCCATGGTTACAAGGATCCAACTTAATTGACATATATGGCTGGAACAACATGAAAATTTTGGATGGCTATCACAAAACAGTTTCGATGCTTATATCTAATAACAAATGGAAACAAAATCTCAGTCTTATTCCCATGAACTCTCATACTGATGTTAGAAAAGTTCTCATACATCAATATATGAAACGGGATTTTTGGTGGTGGCTGCCTAACATACAAGGTCAATTTTCTTTAAAATCTGCATGGAATATCTTTAGAACCAGACATAGCGGGTTTGACTGGACCAAAATCATATGAGACAAAGGATGTGCCCCTAAAATGTCTACATGTTCTATGCTGGCCATAAGAGATAAATTACACACCAAGTTCAGAATTAGTAAGTGGTCCCCTACCAAAGATCAAAAATGTATGCTTTGTGCTAATTACAATGAGGATAAAAGTGATCTTTTTTTTCAATGCACATATTCGAGGAATATACTGTATGAACTCATGCCCAAGCTCAATATAAAGCCAGAGTCGAACTATGACCTCAATTTTTTACTGGCTTCGATTAATCAAGCTCAGAAAAAAAATTAATTCGCCATTTAAATGTAAATTTAGCATCATCTTTTCATCTATCATATGGAACATCTGGTGTGAACGAAATAATCGTGTTTTTAAAGGAATCGAACAACCCTTCAAGTTAAGAAGTAAGCAAATACTTCTCGACAGCAAGCACCTCTTTCAACATAGATTTCAAGCTCATAATTTAAACATAGAAGAAAAACTTATCATCATGAAGCTCAATCTGGAGACTGGTCTTCAAGATTGCTTTCGCCCTCCTTGATTCCTATCTGGTGTCTGACTAGCATTAGTAACTATAGTCACTTGCCCTTTGTAGCTTTCCTCTTTGGCTTCTTCTATTTTCGATGCTGGTTTGTGAACATAGATCTGATTTTTTGGGAATCGAACTTCTCTCCCCTTTCAGCTGGTTGAGTGTGAAGTCGAGACGGTCTTTGAGTTTTCAATTGTTTATGTTGTTTTAGTGTCCTACTTGGTAGGTGTTGAGTCAGCTGTGTACTTTATTTGTTTTGTTCTGTTGCAAGCTGCTCGTACGAATGGTTTTGAGTATGTCCTTCATCTTATTTACTCCTCCATCTGTTTGACAGCTTGACTCAGAATCCGGATTGTCGTAATATTAATATACGGAACTGATATGTACTCTTTTTCCTTACAACACACACATTCAGGTTAAAGGGGTTGTAAGGTTTTAATGAAGCATATCATGGAAGTATATTTCATTTTTCTGTTTATATATAAAGTACCTTTTCTAAAAAAAATATGACTGGAAATTCATATTCAACAATTGAGAATGATATGAAAGATGCCTTTATGCCAGCATAGTGAAAGCAATACTCTTTACAATGAAAACTCTCACAATCTAATATCCCATGAAATCTATTCAGATTTCATTCAAATTGGTTGTCTGGATTAAAGCTCTTTATAAGAGATGTGTATTGAAAATTCAGGTAAAATTAACATCAACAGTCCTGCCAACTTTGTCTCTGATATCAGACAGAATCTTCACTAGCCCAATGATATTTGACAACAAATGTAATAGTGGTGAACATCCTTCATTGCGTTTAATCTTCATAATTCAATTATGTTTCTTTTGTAATAGTGGTAAACATCCTATATTAGGATTTTCTGATAATGATTTTCCCAATATTTGTTTTGATGCTAAAATTCTCGGTTTTATTTTCTATTGTGGTTGTGTAAATTTTTAGAGCATATCATTACTTACATTTTTTGCTTTAATCTGTTGATTTTTTTATAGTTGATACATTGATTAAGTTTTTTGAAATTTTGTAGGTATATTTTTGAAGTTCATTCTCCAATGTCGCAAAAAGTTGATCTTAAAAATCATATATGTAGTTGCAATCAATGGAAAGTGACGGGTTTTCCTTGTGCACATGCTTTGAAGTGTATTTCTTTAACCAGAAATTCTGTTTATGAATATATTGAGAAATGCTTTACTGTTGAGTATTATCGAGCTTCTTATTCACATGTGATCAGTCCTATTCCAAATTTCGATAAGGAAGCAATTAAAGCTGAGGAATCGTCTACTGTTCGTAAGCCTATTCGTGGAGCTGGTATGCCTAGGATGAATAGAATTAAAGAGGATGATTTTCATGCTAAAAAAATAGATGTGGAAAGTAAAAAAACTAGGACATAATAGAAGTGGTGTTCTTTGAATAATTGAGTTGAGTGTTTTAATCCAATGTATTTGATTGATTGTTCTTTGAATATTTTGAGTTGGATATTTAAATAATAGGGCATATTTAATTGTCACTGTTATGTTTCTGATTATTTTTGGTCTTAAGCAATTTTTAGGTTTAATTATTATTTGGTATACATTGTTGTTATTTTTGTGAAAAAGGTAAATTTATATATCCTTTTTTTGGTTCTGTTATAGATTGAAAGATCCATCAATGTACCAAGTGTCATTTGCTTTCTATAAATTATTTTTTATGTTGTTGCACTAATAATTTGGTATGTGTAAACTATTAGATAAAATATTGAATAATTCTAGTATATTGTATGTTGGGATGAGAGTTTAATATTTTTCATTGTTATCTTTATGTGTAATTAAATGATTTACAATCAAAACATATTGCACATATACAGAAAGAGCTATATGAGATACTAGGTGTTATATTAATTACATAAAATTAAGATTCTATAGTAAAACTGACAGCAGTACCATTTGTATTATACCTATCCCAAATTTTACTTACATTATTATGAACAAACAGAATTTATACATGATATGCTTTGAAAAGAACAAGTTGTATAGGATTTTTCTTAGGTTATCAATTCTAAAAATGTAATTTTCAGGGTGATGACTTCAGTGTAACTGAGACCATGAATGTAATTAATGTTTTTATCTGTATCCTGAATAATCAGCTTAGTTCTGTAATATTGATGGACCAAAAAGACAAATGTTTTATTCGCTTATATGTAGTGTTTCTTCCGGTGTATGTTGCATTTTGACAAACTTTTTAATTGACATGAATTAACTTCTAATGTTAATTTAAATTGGAGATTATCATTTCTTTTGCTTTTGTAGCTATATGAATCAAGTAAACATGGTGAAAACTCAAGCTTTTGTAAATAGTTTGCTCTGTAACAATGTCGTCTGCTTGCTCTTATAAAGACATAGGACAATATGCAGAATGTTAAATTGTACATGAAATAAAGTGAATAGTGCTATACATGTAAATCTGGATCACATAAAAACAGTGCATACTGTAAAAGAATGATACACCATATTGTTAATAATGTATTATTCTATGACATCGGAATATTATGAATAAAAGATAAATGCTTTTATCTTTGTTAACAGAGCATTAGAAACAAATTAGTCATTACAAATTCATGATCAGTTATCAGAATTTCATCATCAAATTAACATTGGTTGTGTAATTTTTTGCTATTTAAGATCAGCCATTATAAATTCATCAGTAAATTCAGATATACTGCCTAAAATCTATCATCAAATAAATTTTTAACAAATATACGATAAAAAGACTGTCAGACATCAAAGAAAGTGTTGCTACCATTCTCAGTTTGAATTTTTTATTGCTGAAGGTGAACTGCAAAAAAATTTAACTGTCCAGCAGTATGGTTCATCAAAAAGAATTTGTGCTGCTATTTGTGCTCTAAATGCATTGTTCTAGACTGATTTTTGATGTCGCGTCCATTCCTTGTGCAATCTTTTGTATAAACATCATTACAAAAACTCCACAGTTAAACCTGTATTTGTTAATTTTAGTTATTGTGTAACATGCATTTTTGTATAAAAATCTCCTGTATCTTGAAATTACCCATTGCTTTGTTAGGGCACATTTAACATTTTTAAGCAACGTAGACTTCCCCAGAATTGTTTTCTCCCCTGCATCTTGTAGCGCTTTATTAATGTTGTTTACCGCTGCTTTCTGCCAAATAAAACCACTATATATATATGTGTGTGTGTGTGTGTGTGTGTGTAATTTTTTTAGAATAATGATAAATCTATTTATCCTTTTTGCTTTCTGTGTATTTTTACGTACCACGTTAATATCAAACTTTGAATGTCCACTTCTTAAGGTCTTAGATCTGGTGGTCAAGTGTAGAGAATCATAATGGTTCCAAGTACATGATTCCACTACTAGTTCTAGCAAGCTCCAATGTTCGTTGCTGTGTATATGAAATAATATACTGCAACATAATGGATTTAGAAGTGTTTGTTTAATAAAAGGATTAAACAAATCTCTTCTGATATTTTCCATGTTTCCATCTGTTGCACTTTTCTGTTAAAAATAATTTCAGAAAATTTATCTTATAAACAAATTAAATTTGACATTATAGTTCACTTACTGTCACTGTTGTGTTCACGTATATAATGCTAGAACTTTGTTCTAATAATTTTGTTTTTCTGAACCAAAACCAATCAATAACTTACATTTCAAAAAGAATATGAATTAAGTATAGAATTTATATGAAGCAAAGTATAGAATTTATAATGAAGCAAAGCATAGTTTTTTCTACTTACTTGACCAAAAATATATTCTCCATAGAGAAGTTCTTTTGTCATACCTTTTGTGATGGTGATGAAGTTTCCATCATCACAAGTAAATGCTTCATCACTGAAAAATTAAGATTAGTATGTACTATGTTGTTTCTATTTATTTGTTAATAAAAGAAAATAACAATGTTTGTAGAAGTTTGTATGAAAAGATAAGATAAATTAATTTATCTTTTTTAGTTTTATTTAGATTTTTATTTATTTATAAATCATCGGATTTTCATGCTGAAATAAAGCGCTTTATTTGAGTTATTTGTTGTTAACATATTGTACCATAAACAATATGTTATTGGAATAAATCTATAAACAATATATGACTATTGAAGTGTAAATTTTATTCATGCCTTAATATTAAGGATGAATTAGAACTGTTGGAGATGTTCTTAGATGCGTTTGATACATATATGATGGTGATTGAGGATTTTAAAAACCTTATCTGATGTGAAGTTTTATTTGTTATCAAAATTTTTGAGTAAAACATGGGTAGTAAATCAGTCCTGCTTTTAAGGCACTTACAGTATGAATGACAGATTTGATCTCTATATGACAAAAAACATGGGGAATTCAAGGGCAAAAAAAGTCCATGACTTGTATATGACAAAACAAATATAGGTCGTGTTGCAAATTCTATAACTTCTATATGACTTTAGTAATATTAGCCTACAAGTATCAACAAAAGTTTTGCTATGATTTATATGCATATCATAAACCATGTTTGTGAAAGATATAACTAGTATGTTTATGAAATATTAATTCTATTTGTTAACGTTACAGGTTTTTTGAGTAACTGAATTTGGAAATCCAAAAGAACATGACAAAGCACTACAACAGTTCATTGCTAAAATGATTGTGGTTTTTACTGTTAGCTTTGAGTACATCTTTTGTCTTTTTATCACCATTGCTTAAATTTGTGTAGTCTGTATCGTATATAATTAACAAACCTAAAAATGCAAAGCATGAAACCTAAAATTGAAAATATAAAGATAAACTAATTTATCGTTTTAGTTTTGTTTAGCATTTTTATTTTTTTAATTTGTAAATCATCAGATTTTGATGCTGAAATAAAAAGCTTTATTTGAATTATATGTTGTTATCATATTGTACCATAAACAATATCTTATTGGAATATATCTATATTTAAGTCAATTGAGTGAAAAGTAGTTTAGTTACTTACTTGTTTCCTCCAAGAATTTTGAATTTTTTTTTGATAATTTCTTTTTGTTCTTCAGTAAGATATTTGAGGAGTGGACATTTCTCAACATTCCTTGTCTTCTTCTTCTTTTTTGATCCTTTTAGGACAACATCTTCAAAAACAATAGGATTTTTGGGAGCAGGCACTTTCAGATTCTCAAATTTTTAAACTATCTTGTGTCTTTTTTTATAGCATGAAATCTTGAGTTTGCATTATATCAAAAGTTGAAAAATTAGCAGAATTGTTTATGTGAATTATACCAATAATTTTTCTTTTTTTCTTACGTTTTCAGCTTATGTTTTTTTGTTCAAATTATCTTTTTCCTTCACATCATGCTCTTCTAAATTTTCCAACTTCTAGAGCTTCATTTCAAGAATCTGGATTCTTTTTTCAGCCATTTCTCTTAAATGTCTTTCCTCATTTAATTGTTCTGCAACATTTTTCATCTTAGTAGTCAAAAAAGTGACTTTTGACTCTAGCTCCATTATATTATTAGCATATTTTTTGGCATATTTTTTCAGATTTGTGTCTTCTTAGTACTCATCTAATTTTCTTTTGTTGTTTTTGGTCTTCTTCCACCTCAATAGCTATTATTTTATTGAAAAGATATTCTTTCTCTTCTTTTGTTACAGCTGCAATTTTTTTTTAAATCTGCAAGGAATATATTTAAAGTTAAGCTTGCACATATATTGTCATTTAAGTACTAGACAAGTTACACACAACCAGTTTTGAGGTAATATAGTTTTGAGCGAAATAATTAATGAACATAGTTATTTTGTAGAATCAAAGAGTTATATAATAGAACAAGGGTAGTCCCACTTTCCTAGAACATGATAAGTTGATCGTTTCTATTTTCTATCAGATCAGTTTCAAACTTTCTAGTTGTTGTTATTATTAGCTATTTATAAAAATTAGCACCTTAACAAATGGAAAAAAGTGTAATATGCCAAACTCATGAAGTGGAATGTGACTTCAGTATTTCAGTCTTTAATATAATATTGTTATGCAATTCACATAGAGGTACGATCCTGTATTAGTACCAACTAAAACTAGCTTACTTTCTACACTCCTTTTGTTTTCTATTATTTAGGCCACTAACATTCTAAGAAATGACATCCCAAGAAATTAAAAAAAAATGTATAGTTAAAAAAATAGCATATTTTGTCATTGTCAACTTCAATGAGGTCCAAATCTTTCAATTTTGATGAATCCCATTTTCTCATTATTGGGATTTTGGTTTGCAGATTTTCTTTCTCATCAATTATTTGTGTTCGTTCACAAAATCAATACTGTAAGAAAACGATAAATACATTTATATATTTGTAATAAATATAAATTTGAATATATTTATATTTAGTTAAAGTTATGAAAGCATACCAGTAACACCATAACACAGCCTGGTGTACTTCTAGGGTCAGCATGATGCTTCTTAATATTTTTCAAAACATTTTCACATATTGCCCGTGGCCAGGAGATTTTTTTTTTTTTTAAATATAGAAACTACGGCAAGAAACCCCATTGCATATAGCTTTGGTTGTTTGGAAAAAGTAAATTTATAACCAGTAATAATAATAACAATTTCACTAAATCTTCATTTCCTTTTTCCTCCTCTAACGGTGTATTCAGTTTTTCGTTACTGTTTTTTGGCTGATTATGTCTTTTTCTTGAAAATTGGCACTTAAAAAATTGGAGAAACTTTCCATAACTGAAGCTTTGTTAGAGGCTGGTATAGGAAATAAGTCTTCTTCAGGTAATGGCATTCCAAATATTAGACTGACTTCTTCAGGACTTATTTTGAGTAATTTGTTTTCGATTGTGAAAGCATTTTCTTTTACATCAAAAGAAGTAATGATGTCATCTAACTTCGAAGCACTTTTTCTTAAATCTTATCGTGCTATTGAATTTCTAAGAAAAACATTGAAGAAGTTTCTGATTGGTGTTTTGTCTATAAAAGCTTTTGCTTCAGGTGAAAGAATGTTTTTCTCCTTCATAATTGACATCACTTTATAGATTGCATCCAAATTACATCTATATGTACATATGTACTGTTGCCTTTTCTGCTTCTTGGGCATTTTTATCATTTCCTATCGATCAACATCATCTGAATCAGTAGTTTCTTCAGCCAGTTGTTGTGAAATCGTTTTTCTTCATCAGAGTTTTCTAATTGATTATGTATGAAGTCCTTATCTATGTAGTCTTCTTTTTCATCAGCATCAGGTAATTTTTGTGTTGGTCCAGTCTGATTCTACATTTATGAAAATCATAAAATCAATTAGGAGGTAAAAATAACAAGTTGATCAAAAAAATATCATACTGCACAAAAATTTGAATAAAAAGATAATATGCTTTATCTTTCTAATTATTTTGTTTTTTTTGGATTAAGATATTTTTTAGTCTATAAAGCACCACTTTTTCAATAAAAAAAGATAAAGCACTTTTAGTATATAAAGCACCTCTATTTCAAAAAAATACAAATTAAATCCAACAGGTTTTTTTGTGAAGAACAGATGTTTGAATTTTTTCTTTTACACCAATTTCAATTTGCACAGTTTAAAATTTTCTTATTATAGATGACATGCAGACATTAAAGTATCTTAACTAGTTTATCAATGAATAACTGTTCTTTCACAAGGTAAATATCAAATATCTTAATTGAATATTAAAGCGTATATTATTGAGAAAGTTTTTGATAATAATGGCTATGCAATGTTAGTTATAAAGTGATGCAACACGACCTACGGAAGCACAAGGCTTAGGTCGTTCACGAGTTAATGAAGGTCGGCCCCGACCTAACGGGTCACGTGAGGAGAAGGAACGACCTAACAGGTCACATGGGAAGGAGCAACGACTTAACCAAGCCTTAAGTCGTTCGGGTTTGATGAGTCGCACACGATCTAACAGCTTGGCTATAAGTCGTCCACGACTTAACAAAAAGCAGGAAGAAGTTCCAATGGTTGAAGGCCTTAAGTCGGAAGCGGGTTACGACTTAGCTGAGTCGTGGGAAGTTACCGTTCCTTCAAGTTGCCGACGAGTTACGACTCATGTTAAGTCGTTGAAGTCTTAAGTCGACCATGTTTAAGTCGCATGAAGGTGCTGCCGACGAGTTACGACTCATGTTAAGTCGTTGAAGTCTTAAGTCGTCCATGTTTAAGTCGCATGAAGGTGCTGTCTGAAGATGTCTCTTAAGTCGTCAACCGTTTATTCCTTATGTCGTATGTAGTTAGGTCGTCTACGACCTAAGTGATGTAATTTGTTTGTTTTTTTCTTTGAGTCGTTGAATGTTAAGTCGTAAGTCGGGATGTTTGTATTTTCTTAAGTCGTAAGTCGTTAGGTCGTATACGACCTAGGTGTTGTAAATATATGTGCGTGTTGTAACTTGAATCTTGTACCGTTGGGTCGTAAGTCGTCACTTTAGTGTGTTTTTAGATCGTGTACGACCTAAGTTGAGTCGGCAATGTGTGGTAACTGATAAGCCGTGTACGTTGAGTCGCTGCCGACATATGATGAGTCGTAAGTCGTGAACGACTTAAGGCACCGGTTGTGAAATGCTATAAATAGGGAGTGTGTTGTACATTTTAAAGGAGTAGATTGTTGAATAAAATTCTTGTTTGATTGCTGTGTGATTTCATCTAAATTGGTAGTTGAGTGTAATCTCCTATCTCCACTTTCGGTTAATCGAGTGCGCTCGATTCAACGATTGTTGAAGCCGATTCGCGGTATCAAGTGCGCTTGATCAACGCTTGAAGAATTGAAGATCTTATTTCACGGTATCGTGCGTGATCAACGTGACGAGGATTGCTAGAATTCGGTATCTTCGGATCAACGAATTTGGGCATTTCAGTATTCATCAATCCACCGATTGCTACTTCCATCGATCTATATCATTTTGTTATTATCCGCTGCGTCAGTTTTGGTATCAGAGCTAGACTTAGCCAATCATAGCTAAGCCGAGTCTTGGAGCCAAGGAGTTTGAAGTTGGTGTTCATCGTGTTCATCTTGAAGTTGCAACAAGTTGGAAGTTTTCAATCCATATCATTTTGGATCAAAAGTGGGAAAGTGTTTGAATTTGGCCGTGGATTTTTGCACGCCAAGGTAAAGAGAGTTTGAGCCGTGCTTTGTTTGAGTTGAGCCGACCTAAGCCTTAGATCGTTACATATTGTTCGAATTAGTGGTGGCCGTGACTTGTTGTTCAAGTTTGAGTTGAAGATTTGTGAAGTGTTTGTGTTGATTTAATCATGCCGTCGAGAAGAGCTAACCGTCATCAGAATGTTGAAGCGTTGTATAGAAGAGAAGAAGCCGAACAAATGGAACAGCGCATTAATGAGAAATTTGATGAAGGTATTGGAAAGTTATAGAAATTGATGAATGATTTGAATCAAAATCAAAGGAGGAGATCACCAGTCTCGAACCATGGAGGAAACAGAGTTTCGCCATCGGTTACGGAAGCAAGGAGGGTATCACCACAATCTTTTAGAGAGAGAAGAGAAACATCAATTTCATCGAGGAGAGATCACCATGACTATGGACATGAAGAGTGGAGAACTCCATGAGAGTTTGAAAATGAGCCATATAGAGATGAAGAGAGACATAGTAGAAGAGACATGCGTGATCGAAGGGATGTAGATGATGATCGTCGATGGGAATCGGGTATGAAGATGGAAATTCCAAAATTCAAGGGTGGAATGGTTGTAGAAGAATTCTTGGATTGGTTGTCTAATGTTGAAGAGATTTTTGACTTTAAAGAAGTTCCTGAGTATAGAAGAGTTAAGTTGGTCGCTACTAGGTTGAGGGGGAGAGCTTTAGCATGGTGGCAGCAAACTAAACTTACACGGGAGAGAATGGGAAAGTCAAAAATTGAATCATGGGAGAAGATGAAGAAACTGATGAAAGCTACATTTTTACCTTACAATTATCAGTCACTTATGTACCAGAGATTACAGAACTTGAGGCAAGGGACGAAGTCAGTTAATGATTATGCAGATGAATTTTATCAACTGATTGCTCGAAATGATATTATGGAGACTGAAGAACAGCTAAGTGCTAGATTTGTTGGAGGGTTGCGAATGCAGATCCAGGATATGGTTAATATGTTTGATCCAAGATCTGTGGCGGAAGCACACCAAAAGGCGTTGGCTTAGGAGAAGCAGGGAAGACGAGGTGGTGGTGTGTTTACAAATTCCAACAATCAAGTGAAGGGTGCTAGTGCGAGTTCCAACGTTTCCAAAGCTGTTACAAAACCAGTTGTACAGGAAGTTACGAAGGCAAAAGTTAACAATGGGTTCAAATGCTATAATTGCCAGGAAGTGGGTCACAAAAGCAATGAATGTCCAAAGCCGAAGAAACGAGCTATGATAGCTGAGGTTGAGGATGAGGAAGTCGAAGCTGAATATTCCAATTCACCACTTGTTAAGGAGGAAGAAGAATTGTCCGGAGATGAGGGTTGTAATTTGATGATGAGGAGGTCTTGTCTAACACCAAAGCAAGAAGATGATTCTAGTTGGTTGAGGAGCAATATTTTTCAGTCAACATGCACTATTCTGGGGAAGGTTTGCAAATTTGTTATTGATGCTGAAAGTTGTGATAATATTATTTCTACCGAGGCTGTGATGAAGTTGGCATTGAAAACTGAGAAGCATCCTAAACTGTACAAGTTAGCTTGGTTGAGGAAGGGTGGTGAAGTGAAGGTTTGTCGAAGAGCTTGTGTTAATTTTTCAATTGGGAAGAAATACAAAGATGAAATTTGGTGTGATGTAGTTGACATGGATGTGTGCATCTGTTGTTGGGCAGACCATGGCAATTTGATAGAGCAGTGCAACATGATGGTCGTGCTAATAGCTATAGTTTCATGTTTGAAGGTACTAAAATCACTTTAGTTCCCAAGAAACAACAATAGAAGGAAAGCAAGATAGAGGAGATTAAAGAGCTGAAAACTTTGCTATCTTTGAAGGAGTTTGTCAAGGAAGTTGAAGAGGAGCCTGAAGTGTTTTTGTTGATTGGACGAGAGTGTAATGAAGTGGTTGAAGTTCCTGAAGAAGTAAAGCCAGTACTAGAAGAATTTGAAGATGTATTTCCGGAAGAACTGCCGAAAGAGTTACCACCGTTGAGAGACATACAACATCAAATTGATCTAGTGCCAGGTGCTGTTTTACCGCGTAGGCCACATTACCGAATGAGTCCAAAGGAACACGAGGAGTTGAGAAGGAAAGTGGAAGAGTTACTTGAATAAGGGTGCATACAAGAGAGCTTAAGTCCTTGTGCTGTACTAGCATTGTTGGTGCCGAAGAAGGATGGAACGTGGAGGATGTGTACCGATAGTCGGGCACTGAACAAGATTACTGTTCATTACAGGTTTCCTATGCCTAGACTGGATGACTTGCTAGATCAATTGAGTGGAGCTGTTATATTTTCAAAGATTGATCTTAAGAGTGGTTATCATCAAATTCGAATCAGACCAGGGGACAAATGGAAGACAGCATTCAAGACGAGGGAAGGTTTATACGAATGGCTGGTTATGCCGTTTGGTCTATCAAATGCACCAAGTACATTCATGAGGGTGATGAATCAAATTTTCAGGCCGTACATTGGGAAGTTTGTGGTAGTTTATTTTGATGATATTCTGATCTATAGTGCTAGTACAGAAGAGCATATTCAGCATTTGCGGAAGGTGTTAATTATTCTTCGTGAAGAGCAGTTTTATGCAGCAACAAAGAAGTGTGTGTTCATGACTCGAAGTGTTTTATTTTTGGGATATGTTGTATCTGAGAAGGGTATCCAGATGGATCAAAGTAAAATTGAAGCTATTAGAAATTGGCCACAGCCCAGGACTATTACTGAAGTTAGAAGTTTTCATGGGTTAGCATCATTCTACCGAAGATTCTTTCCACACTTCAGTAGCGTGATGGCACCAGTTACTGATTTTATGAAGGGGAAAAGGTTTTCGTGGTCAGAGGAAGCAGGATTCGCTTTTGAGAAGATCAAGACACTATTGACGTCAGCGCCAATTCTTGTATTACTAGACTTTCAGTTGTTATTTGAGCTACATACGGATGCATCTAAAGTTGGGATTGGTGGAGTATTGAGTCAGAGTGGAAGACCAGTTGCTTATTTCAGTGAGAAGTTGTCAGGAGCTAAGTTGAGATATAGTACTTATGATGTTGAATTTTACGCAATTGTTCAAGCAGTGAAGCACTAGAGACATTATCTGTTTCAGAAGGAATTTGTTCTTTATACGGATCATGAAGCTTTGAAGCATTTGCAAGGGCAGGATAAGATTTCAGCAAGGCATGCGTCGTGGATTGCCTATTTACAGCAATTTACTTTTGTTGTGAAGCACAAATCTGGGGTAACAAATCATGTAGCTGATGCTTTGAGCAGGAGGAATCATTTATTGACGACAATGAAAGTAGAGGTGACAGGTTTTTAATTATTGCCAGAGCAGATTGAAGAAGATCCTTACTTTATGAAAGTTGTTTAAAAGGTCAAGGAGGGGAGTGCTGATGAATTTGTGTTGGTGGATGGTTTTCTGTTTAAAGGAAATCGATTATGTATACCAGATAGCAGCTTGAGAATGAAGATTATCAAGGAGTTGCATGAGGAAGGACATGTAGGAAGAGATCGTACATTGCATTTGATTTCTCAATCTTACTTTTGGCCGTCAATGAGGAAAGAGGTTGAAAGGTTTGTGGAGAGATGTCATATCTGTCAGGTTTCGAAGGGAACAGCGACAAATGTGGGATTATATATGCCGTTACCTGTACCGACAAAACCTTGGGTTGATGTGAGTATGGATTTTGTTTTGGGGTTGCCTAGAACTCAAAGGGGGAACGATTCCATTTATGTAGTGGTTGACCGTTTTTTAAAAATGGCACATTTTATTGCTTGTAAGAAGACGGAGGATGCTGTTCGTGTTGCTCAGTTGTTCTTTAAAGAAATCTATCATTTACATGGGTTGCCGGAGTCTATTGTTTCAGACAGGGATACCAGATTTTTGAGTCATTTTTGACTAAGTTTGTGGAAGATGGTTGGAACGAAGCTGAAATTTAGTAGCGCTTACCATCCGCAAACCGATGGGCAAACGGAGGTGGTTAATAGATCATTGGGAAATTTGTTATGATGTTTGGTGAAAGATAATCTGAGAAGTTGGGACATGAAGTTATGCCAAGCAGAGTTTGCACATAATCATGCGGTTAATAGAAGCACAGGTTACAGTCCATTTCAGATTGTATATTCAAGTTTGCCAAGGGGACCGTTGGATTTAACGGTAGTACCACAACCGAAGGGGACAGTTAAACGAGCTATAGACTTTGTTGATGGGTTGACTGAATGTCATCAAATCGTTCAGGAGCGATTGGAGAAAGCAAATGAAAAGTATAAAAGATCCGCAGATATGAAGCGAAGAAGTGTTGAGTTTAATGAAGGAGATTTGGTATATGCTGTGTTAACAAAGGATCGTTTTCCAGTGGGCGCTTATAACAAGTTGAAAGCCAGAAAAATTGGTCCAGTTGAAATTCTAAAGAAAATCAATGAGAATGCGTATCAATTGAAGTTACAAGAAGATGTTCATACTTCTGATATTTTCAACGTCAAATATTTAATTCCGTACCATGGAGCTGAACTTGTTGTGGAAGAAGATGGTGAAAATTCGAGGATGAATTTCTGTCAACCAGGGGAGGATGATGCAGCACAACCTACGGAAGCACAAGGCTTAGGTCGTTCACGAGTTAATGAAGGTCGGCCCCCACCTAACGGGTCACGTGAGGAGGAGGAACGACCTAACAGGTCACATGGGAAGGAGCAACGACTTAACCAAGCTTTAAGTCATTCGGGTTTGATGAGTCGCACACGATCTAACGGCATGGCTATAAGTCGTCCACGACTTAACAAAAAGCAGGAAGAAGTTCCAATGGTTGAAGGCCTTAAGTCGGAAGCGGGTTACGACTTAGCTGAGTCGTGGGAAGTTACCGTTCCTTCAAGCTGCCGACGAGTTACGACTCATTAAGTCGTTGAAGTCTTAAGTCGACCATGTTTAAGTCGCATGAAGGTGCTGCCGACGAGTTACGACTCATGTTAAGTTGTTGAAGTCTTAAGTCGTCCATGTTTAAGTCGCATGAAGGTGCTGTCTGAAGATGTCTCTTAAGTCGTCAACCGTTTGTTCCTTATGTCGTATGTAGTTAGGTCTACAACCTAAGTGATGTAATTTGTTTATTTTTTTCTTTGAGTCGTTGAATGTTAAGTCGTAAGTCGGGATGTTTGTATTTTCTTAAGTCGTAAGTCGTTAGGTCGTATACGACCTAGGTGTTGTAAATATATGTGTGTGTTGTAACTTGAATCCTGTACCGTTGGGTCGTAGGTCGTCACTTTTGTGTGTTTTTAGATCGTGTACGACCTAAGTTGAGTCGGCAATGTGTTGTAACTGATAAGCCGTGTACGTTGAGTCGCTGCCGACATATGATGAGTCGTAAGTCGTGAACGACTTAAGGCACCGGTTGTGAAATGCTATAAATAGGGAGTGTGTTGTACATTTTAAAGGAGTAGATTGTTGAATAAAATTCTTGTTTGATTGCTGTGTGCTTTCATCTAAATTGGTAGTTGAGTGTAATCTCCTATCTCCACTTTCGGTTAATCGAGTGCGCTCGATTCAACGATTGTTGAAGCCGATTCGCGGTATCAAGTGCGCTTGATCAACGCTTGAAGAATTGAAGATCTTCTTTCACGGTATCGTGCTCGATCAACGTGACGAGGATAGCTAGAATTCGGTATCTTCGGATCAACGAATTTGGGCATTTCAGTATTCATCAATCCACCGATTGCTACTTCCATCGATCTATATCATTTTGTTATTATCCGCTGCGTCAGAAAGTTAAACTAAACAAGACTTTAGGTGAAAATTAATAAAATAGAAAAATGAACATTCACAATTGAAAATCAACAAGCATTATTTGATGAAATGAAAATTTACAATTAGAAGCAAGTGAAGAAAGTTTTAAAGTATAAAAAGAAAATATGCTTTTTCGTTTTTAGTTGTCTAAGTAATGGTCAATTAGAAATTTAAAAACTTAAATAGAACGAAACACAAAATAGCCAATATTCACAGTTAATAACATGTTTTTAGATAACTAAACATGTTTGTTAATATTCATAGTTTAGAACAGTTATCATTCAGAATCAAAAACATTTTTAGGAAGAAGCAATTTTGGTTGTGGTTTCAGTAGGTAGTTGTAATGTCTGGTTGTAGATAGTTGAAGTTTTGGTGCAGTATACCAACTTAATCAGTTCTGATAAGGTGTAATTTATGGGAGGATATTGAAGTGGTATTGAAGATGGTGAGTGTATGATGGAATTTATTATTGAAGTAGTTGAGGTGTATTGTTGAGGAGCTGTTGTCCTTATTTTAGGTTGTAGTTTAGATGGGGTATGAGGATGTCATATTTCAGGTAGAGATTTGAGTTCAAATGCATTGGATAGCGATTGGCACAAAAGTTGTTTGAGCGGTAATAGTTTGTACTTTATGAGGAAATTGAAGGATGGTGAAGTTGTGGTTGTAGAAGGTAGAGAAGAAATAGATGGTGACAAGTAAGGAGCAATGGGTGACAAAGATCAAAGGTTGTATGGATATTGGAAATAGGAGATAGAAATAAGAATAACAATGATGAATGTAAAACACTAAGTTGAAAATTCAATAGCAACAATAAAAACACAAAAATGATCAATGTAACAGTTGATGAACACTATAAAGTGAGTGAATAAAGATACTAATGTGCAGATATCAATGAAAACAGTGAATGGAAAATAGTGAATGGATATTGGAAAATTTCATAAAAAAATACAACACGATGACAATAACAAAGAATGGATGAAAATAGTAAATGAATATTGAAAATTGTTGTAAAAAATGCCAAAATACCTTTATAGGAATTTTTACGAAAAGATTATATGTTTTATTTTTTTTAGTTGGTTTAAGTTTTTTTGAAATTATGCTACTTTATAAATAGTACAAAGAGAATGAATAATGAGTCTAATGTGTAAACAGTAAAGAAAAAGTGAATAAAAAGTCGTAAATAAATTTGTTTTTTTAGAAAAGTTTGTTATCCTCTAGAAATAGAGGAGTGGACACAAAAATTTGTACTTCTTATTATTACCTCTTAAAATAGAAGATGCAACTTAATAATAACAAGAAATAGTGAATAAAAGTGGTGAATGGAAATTGCAAACTAGATTATAGAAAATGTCAAAATATCTGTACAAGAATCTATATAAAAAGATAATTTGGTTTATCTTTTTTAGTTGTCATAATTTTTTTTGAAATTTAACTATTTTTTTATTTAAAATATGGAATCTAGCTTCCAATTTTATATGTATATAAAAATTGAAGAGTACAACTAAATATTATAGGAAACTTAAGTAGGAAAATTGTTACCAATGGAGTTAAAGAAAATGATGGTCTCTAACTATGTTCATTGTAGAAAGGACTAGATATAGGTCTTATGTTTATGCATTGAGTTCCTCCTTCATTTATGAATATGCAAGTAGCTTTTCGAATGAATAACTTTGATTTAGAAAACCTTTTGTGCATCTTTACACTGCATAAAAATTGTCATATATAATAAAATGTTAGCAAGAGTGAAGAATAATATTTTTGTACTTAAAAGTTGATTAATTTTGTTTATTTCGCTTAAATCCTTCGAGAAAACTGCAATTGACTTAAATTCAGTATTTATTATGTTATATGCAGTAGCTGATATAAAAATTTATCCAGCATTTATTATGTATTTTAATGTTTTAGATAAAAACCTAAATGCTTTTATCTTTTCGAACTAGGGTTTAAATTAGTTGTATATTTTTTCTAATAACTTTAAATCATGATAAAAACAAAATTATGTCTAATAAGCAATAGTAGTTATGAAACACACCTAGGGTTTAGCATGTAGTCTAAATCTTTTACATTAATAGATAAATACATTTATCTTTTTTAATAGCTAAACAATAATTTGTTCAGTTTAACACCTAGGGTTTAGTATCATCTGTCATTGAATATTTAGGTATGCTTAATTAAACAAATGTCGATTATGTTAAATTATAACAAGAACTAAAATTTCTTAAATCCATTATAAAAGCTATTATCAGCATCGGTAAGAATGAATATTTAACTACGATTTATCATCTAACTAAAACATTTACATCAAAATAAAATACAACTTACTTTTTTCGCATTTAAGTTTAAGGTGATTGTAGAGATTGCTCGATGAAAGTATTTTAGTTTAAGCTAAAATTGATGAAGTAGAAATCGATGATGCTGAAGTCGTTGTAATTGAAATGCAGCTCTGATAAATGATTTGTAATCATTTTAGCAGAAATATTGGGAAGAGAAATCAATCCTTTTTTTTTAAACCTAGTTTTGGTTTTGGTTTGGAGTTCTGAAAAATTGTACAAAGCAAAAGAGAAAATGGAACGGAAGAAGAGATGAAGTAACTGATTGAAGGGCCGATGTAACGTGTATAAAATTTTGTCATGCAAAGTAATTATTTTAAAGCTGTGTCCTACAAACTTATTGTTTGATGAAAGAAGGCCCTTACGGTAAAATTACCCTTCTTTTTATTTTAGTTGACTATAGACATTAAAGATCTTATTTTCTCCTTTGATCAAGAATTTTCTTTTTTCTACGAATTCATATCAGATATTTGTGGCAATAGTCAAGTTATTCATCCTAGTCCAGTAAGAGATTATCAACCGCAACTTTAGGATCCCGACCCCTTATGGGTGCATACATCTGCCTCTAAGAAGGGTATATTTCTCCAATGTTGGAGCATACTAGATGTAGTCAATATTTTCCCCTTCATCCATTCATCAAGGAATGGTTAAACATCATTTGTGTTTCTCCAATTTAGCTTTCTTCCATCTCTTATTTCCTCCTGATCAACACATACATACTTTGTGCTGAATATCTTGATTCTCCTCCTTCCTGCCATGAATTGGTTTTTTCCTTATTTCGTTCATAACAGTAATTCCTCAAGTGGAGATGGGTTCCACTTTGTTAAGCCATTAAATCCCACTTTTTTATTTCGTCCCATAAGACTCAAAGGTGGGTTGACCAGTTTTTCTACGTTTCTGAATTAGATGACCTTATTCCAACTTTTCAAAAGCTTGGTGATGCTTTATTCATTTTTTCTTTTAAGGAAAGGACTCTTTTTTACTTGCATTGTCCTTCTCCTTTAGCTAATTGTCTTTGTTTTATGAAACTGATAGAGAGTTATTGATTGCTCAAAGGGAGACTGCTCTATCACTTGATAAAGATGTTCAAAAGGGTCCCGTCTTTTTGACGAACCCTTTCTATGCAAGTACGGATTTCTACGCTCACACCATCTCTTTTTTGTTCCATCTTTGTTTATTTTTTTTGATCCTACTACAACCAAGGGTATATTTTTAGCCTATTAATTTTAATCATTGTAGCTAATTATTGATCTGTCAAGCTAATGTCTCAATTGTTGTTCGTTTAATTAATTTTGTTGTTCTTTATTTGTTATTCTTTTTTATACTTTGTAGGTACGATATCAGATCTTCTTAGAACTTTTAGTAGGAAACCTACTAGCAAGAGAGTCCTAGATAAAAAGAGGATTAAGGATGTCATGACTGCTACTAAGACATATCTAAAAAGAGAAAGCATGAAGATCTTGCTCATCATGTGACCACTTCACCTATTGTGCCTATCCAAGTGTAGCCTGTCTCATCTGCCCCTCCTACTCACTTTCTGCTCCTACCAAAAATGGAATTATTGTTGAGTTGGTGGAGAAAATAGGGCATCTTCTTATAGACGATCTTTCTGCCCTACCTCTTTCTTCAATTTCTTCCTACAATCTACTTAGGAGGTCATCACGAATTTTCATCGACTTAGTTATTGTTACTAGTAATTTTTCCACTATCTTCGAACAGACTTGAACAGTTAAACCAGGTTAAGGAATGACGGAGAAATGGACATGAGCACTTGGAAAACATTACCATATAGCAAAGTGAAAAGAAATAAGGGAGATAACCAAAATTGATCAAGCTGTCCAAACTCATCCATCACAACTTGAGGTATACAAGTCAAACCAGAGCTAAGCCTAAGTTGCAACCTTGGAAAGATGATGAATGGCTCGAGCAAAGCTTGATGGAAGAAGTGGAAGTAGAGATGCAAGTCACCCCAAAGACAAACTCGAACCCAGCCTCAACTGATCTGAGTCACCCTCAACTTAGCATAGAGTTGAGGACCATAACTCAAGTATGAGTTGAAAACTGTGGGTCCTGTTGGTCATGAGCTTTTTGTGGAGAGACCCGGTGAACTTGTGTAAGGAATTTTGAAGCCAAATTCGTTAATCTTCATCTATAAAAGGAGTAGAGGCTTACTTCAAAGGGACTAATTCTTTTCTAATTTGAACTCTAAATTACGACGAGTTGAGAAATATAATTTTGAAATTTACTTTGTTGGATTCTTATCGAGTTGTAAAACTACTTTGTGGAACAAAGTACGATCGATAGAAAATGATTATGTGGACAAAGGCTGGAGTATTTGCCGAACCACTATGAAAATTATGTGTTATATTCTTGCTTTTATCCTCTTTTCTTTTATAATTTTCATATTTATTACTTGATTGAGTGTTTGTGCCATTTTTATCAAACGTTTTTTATGCTTTCACTGAGAACACTAGGATTTAGGGATTTGAAACATGAGTTTCATAAGATGCAGAGGCCTAATGCCAGATATGTTGTTAAGAGGAAGTCAAAATGAAAAAAGGGCAACCAATAGGTATACTCAGGATCAAACCCCTCATCTATTTATGAACTAAAGAAAAGATTGATTAATAAATTCAAGATAGGATGGTGACTTAACAATGGGAAATGCTTAATGGGTTCTTCAGAAGGGTAGAGCAACAAAAGATAGATGTTGGCAAGAAACCATAATTAAAGTCCAGAAGGTGGAATAAGCGCACTAAGATGTTTGGCGGAAAGAGTTAGAGCCAAACCCTTGAAACTCTATAACTCGATGTTGACCCAAGGATTCAACTCAGTGCCAACCTAAGGGTTCAACTTGGTTCCAAGTCATGAAATCTAGGGGGTATGGGTGATTTGGACTTAGACAAGATGGAGTGCATCTAAGGAATTATGTTGAACCATAAAACGAAGGTCATAATGCAAATGTACAACAATAGGAATTGAAGCCAAGAGTTCCTCGGAGGAACATGGGGTAGGATGAAGGTATGGATCAGAGATTTCCATTGAATGACAATGACAGAATTACTGAAATGATAAGATGTGTACTGAGAGGTTGACCCCAAAAACAGAGCTTGGAGAATGTGAATGGGATCCATCCACCCAAAATATTCGGTACGCAAAGAATCCACCTAATTTCAATCTACCGGCGCTGTAGATGTATAACATAAGGTTAGATCTGATCATTCACTTCATAATATATATCCAACACATAGAGGTGTTAGGAGCTTCTAAGGAAGTAATGGGGTGGTGTTTTCTATTATATTTGATAGATTTAGCAGTAATGTGGTTTTAATATAGTGGAGAATGGGTCCATTAGCACATGGACTGAATTAGGGGATAAATTCATGAAATAATTCAAAGTTCATATAACCTAACCGAATAATGTGATGACACTTTCAAAGTTGAAACAAAGGGCCGAAAAGACCCTATGAAGTTATTTGACTAGGTTTAAGTGGTAGCCACTATAGTCCATAATTTGTATCCATCAGTAGTTTTGATGGTAGTGATATCAAGAGTCGTGGGTAAGACTAATTTCAAAAGAGCTTTGAAGAAAGATCCACGAGTGGATCTCATGGATTTAAAAGATTTTTACTATCTAGTAGAGAGACATTTGCGCAAAAGGACACAGAAGCTTAGGGTGACAATACGAATATCGTGGATGGTGAAGGACCATCCAAAAAACGATATGGAAAGGACAAAAAAGGTAATATGACGATGCCAGGGAGAATCGAAGCGATAAAGGAGAAAACCAAAGTTTTCCTCCTATACCGAATTGATCGAGACCCTAGAGAGGATCTATCTAAATACTATGAGCATATTCTCGATCAAAAAACAGTGAAAAGTGATCATACAGATCAGGAGAAAAGTTCTGGAATTTTTTGCATATTCCATGAGCTAGATGGGCATGAAACAAATTAGTGTAGACACATGTGTTATTTGATCAAAGAATAGGTTCGGACTAATCGCCTACTATAATATGTCAAAAAACAGATCACTATAGCTCAAACTATGGTGGTACCGCATAAGCGACCACTGTTGCAGCGGATATGCCTCGATGCGATTATGGATTTGGAGCGAGAATGATTATCCAATGATTGGGATGGATTGAAGTCTGGTTTTATTTTTGTACCTTGCTTTTGTTTTACATAAATGATGTAGGATTACCGTCAAACCATACACATGTACGAGAGCTCGATCGGTCCTAAGACATACTCTGGGTTGGAATTCTAGAATGATCCATAATAAGATTAGATATTTTGATGTTTGCTTGATGCTTTATTTGGACTACATGAACAAATAAATAATGGATATTTCAAACATAATAAAACGAGGATCAGTTACCCCTTGAAATTAATGTATAAATTGATTAGACATGGCTCCTTTGACTGGAGAGATGGGGTGATGAACCATGAAGTGTAGGTTCCTTACTGGAGAGTGAGTGGATGGATTATATGGGATAGTTGGTCCCCGTGCTGGAGAGTGGGTGGATGGACTTGCTTAGATATTGGGTCCCTTCACGAAGAGTGAGCGGATTGGGCTCAAGTATTGATTATCTGATCTAGAGCGATCCAAATTTGGATAGATTTATGATTATGTGATTAGGGGAGATCATAATTTAGAGTAGATATATGATCACGTGATTTGAAGGGATCAAAAAATGGATTGGAAATGTAATTACGTGATCTGGGGAGATCAGGAAATCAAACTAGATATATAGTTTGTGATCCGAAGAGATCAGAAGTCAAACGGATATATGATTGTGTAATCCGGAGAGATCAATAACCAAACCCAATGATTTGAATGCCTTAGAATGACTCGATATTAGATACTAAATTTCATCATTGTCTCAATTAGATTGGACTCGCTTATATTAGGATGTTTGGTGATACTAGATGATTTATAAGTGATATTTCAATCAGTGGTGATGTACGACAATGGTTGACGACGACC
The DNA here is from genome assembly GCA_030765085.1 of Allium cepa. Taxonomy (NCBI): domain Eukaryota; kingdom Viridiplantae; phylum Streptophyta; class Magnoliopsida; order Asparagales; family Amaryllidaceae; genus Allium; species Allium cepa. Next base: position 77,816,034 of record CM060939.1, on the reverse strand, counting down.
GATCACATGATATATTATATAATAAATCCCTAGCGAACACCGGATGATATTAACACTTACATACGATAACCCGATCCCGAGCGAACCCTGGATGACCCTGATTTATGATGTACGATATATGATATGACAATTCTTAGGGAACATAGAATGATAATGGTTGTGACTAATATTTAAGCAAGGATTCGGGTTGTTAGCTATAATGATCTGGAACGAACTTTGATTTATAGGTGAATCCAAAGGAACTAATGATTCTTCATAATTGGTTCAATCAATAGCCAGAGAACTTAACTGCTAATTATTTTTCAACTTCAATATTTGTTCTTGAGCAAAGCACACCTTTTATTCGCAAGACGTGCTTTGTAGGGCAAAGTGTTACTGGCTATTTTTCCATAGTCTCCGAACATACTTGAACGATTAGACCGGACTAAGGAACAATGGAGAATGGGTACGAGCGCTTTGAAAACATCACCATATAGCAAAATGAAAAGACACAAGGGATATAACAAAAAATAAACAAGTTGCCATAACTCATCCATCAAAACTTGTGGTAAACAAATCGGACCTGAGTCAAGTCCGAGTTATAACCTAAGAAAGATAATGAAAAGCACGAGCAATTCTTGAAGGAAGAAGTAGAAGTAGAGGTACAAGTCAACTTAAAGGCAAACTCGAGTCCAACCTCAACTAGGCCCACGTCACCTTAAACTTGGCACCGAGTTGAGGACCACAATTTAGGCACAAGTTGAAGAACGTGGGTCCGGTTGGTCATAAGCTTTTTGTGGAGCAACTTAGTAAATGTGTGTACGGAAGTTTGGAGCCAAATTGGTTAATCTTCATCAACAAAAAGAAGTAGAGGCTCGCTTCAATGTGACTTCTTTTCTGGTCTCTATTCTGTACTCTAAATTATGACAAGTTGAGAAATATAATTTTGAAATATACACTTCTGGATTCTTAACGAGTTGTAAGCAACCAAGTTAGAAAAATTGCCTTATGTAAACAAAGTATAATCAATAGTAGGCCAAAATATTTGCCGAACCACTATAAAATCGTGTATTATTTTCTTACCTTTATCCTCTTTTCTTTGATAATTTCATATTTATTGCTTAACTGGTGTTTTTTACATTATCAAGTTATATTATTTTTGTTCTGACATTTATATGTATGTATGAATGCATGTATCTATGCGTATGTGTGGTGCTCATGTGCTTTCTATACTTTTTTTCTCTCCAGGAGATCGCTATGGCTTTGGAACTTAACAGGTGCGTTATGGCCTTTGAAATTGGAATAAACGCTATTGAGAACAAACCTTTTGAAATGAAAGTTAAACTTGACAAATCTTTGCTTGATCTCAAGGCATGCCAAAGAAGGGAGACCAAGTACAAGAAGGAGGCTGGTGAGGCTGCGGTTTACAAAAATAAAGCCGAGGAGGTCATGGAGAAGCTTTAAAAAGTTGCGGAAGAGAATGGAAAAATGATTTCCAAACTAGTGGAAAACTTGTCTAGCATTGTGAAGTTAGAAGAGACCACTAACAACATCCTTTATTCATTTTATGTGCAGGTGAAGAAGCAACTTTTTGCTAACTGCATGGATGACATGAATGCGGAAGTAAGTTTGGATTTCTTAGATGATGCTAACCTCATTAAGAAATGTCAAGAAAATTGCCAGGCTAAATTGGATAAGGATCGGCAAGCAAGGCTTTTTACTCCTTTGGCTTCTATGCAAGATTCCACGAATGATTGATGCTGCCTAGTAACAAGATGTCACTTCTGCAATCCATGCTTGTTCTGCACCTGACCCCAATATTGCTACATACGACTGGGGTCTTAATGAAGTAAATACTTTACCTCTTTTATTCTTTTTTCTTTAGGGTTTTTTTAAAATTATGTATTAATCTTGAGTGATCTTGGTATGTTTGTTACTTATCCTTTGGATAGAGATTTCTATGAAGTTGTAACTGCATTCAACTTGTGTATGGAATTGTTCTTAGTGTTATTCTACTACATTCTATTTATTCTTTCTTTTTGTCAACCCTATCTTGTGATGCTTACGTATATATTTTAAACACATTTATTATTATTATTATTATTATTATTTTAGATAAGAAATGTAAATCTTAACAAGAACTACCCTTCATTATCTCATAGGGAAAATATTTTTATCGAACATTTGAAGAAAACCATTAGTTGTCTAGAGACTTGCACCGTAAGAAGACTTACTATAAATGATATTATGATTTGAAGATAAGAGAAAGAGTTAGATGAGATGTTCACACAGTTAAAAGAGGAAACCAAGGGGCTTCTGGCCAAGTTTGTGTAGCAGATTAATGAAAAGAACCCCCAAGTGATTTTGTGCTATGTCCATAAGGTACCACTCTTAGACATTAGCCGCTTCCTTTGGATCACCATCACTTATAATGGTTCAAAGATAGACATGGTCATGGGTAGTTGTAGTGGTGTGCATAATGTACTTTTTATAATACTGTATATCTTAATAAAATTATCTTTGTTAACCCCCATGTTCTTACTTTTATCTTAGTCATCATTATTACTTTCTCTTTGTTTAATTATTAGTCTCTTATGTGATGTGCAGTTGGATGTTCTTCCAATAAATACCCTACTCTAGTTAGCATTTTCGATGCATAAACGTTTGTTGTGAATTAGTGCTTATAGATGACGATCCCATCGGGTTTAATTTTAAAAGAGAAGGGATGCCAGCTGATACCAAAAATTTATGCATATGCTCCAAGAGGCAAAGGAAGCTTTGATTCGTTAACACAATTACATAGTCAAGCAACAAACCGACTTGACTGATGCAATGAAAAGATACAAGGCTTGAAATTGCATTAAAATCCTTCTTAGAGAATGTGGTCGATTTAGAGAAACCTCTGAAGGAGGTTCAGGGGACTTATACTGCTTCTTATGAAGTCGAGATCAAGAAACTTGAGAACACCATTGATGAGTTGTCCCAACAGTTACCAAGAAACTTGATAAAGATGACAATCCCCCTTCAATTTGGCCTCTCCTAAGGTATCTGCATCTGGTGTAGTTCCTGCCTCTTCCCTTTGTTTGGACAATGAAGTGGCTTCTGAATGGAAAGGATGGTGATAGCTTACTTCCAAACCAAGGTTGATGAGTTGAAAGCTGTTTATGAAAAGAGATTAGAAAATTCCAAGCAAGAAAAGAAAGTGAAAGGGTGCTCAACTCCCTATAAATTATTTAATGAATTTTCAAAGAAGTCCAAGAAGGCCAAAGCGGAAGTGCTGGATGATCTGGATCGGGTGCAGTGCATTGTTATTGAATGCATGAATGAAATCGAAGACAAAATATTTGGATTGGTTCCCCCCACAGAGTCCCCAGCTTTGGCTTCTTTGTGACCGCACTACTCTTTGCCTATGGTTTCTGATCACGCACAGCCACCTTAGCAAGGAATCTTCATCAAGAGAAGTTTAGGCATGTTATGACCAGCACAGCCATGCCATGTGCAATCGATGTCTCTAGTCATTTCTTTCTAAAAGCTGATTCGAGTTTTCTATAAAATCGTGATGGTTGCATTTTTAAGAGGCAAGATATAGGGAATCCTTGGGCTATGACCCAAGGCCTCAAGCTCTTAACGCACCTTGGCATTCCTCAAATTTTCTTACCTGAGATACCCCGGCCCTCTACTGCCCAAACTTCCCACGAAAGAAGAAGGCTTTTATCTACGGAGGACTCAGAGTCCGATTAGGACGTACTTTTGTAACTTATGGGTTTGAAGCACAAAATATTTTTATTGCTTGTTTATATATATATATATATATATATATATATATATATAATATTTCATGTTTACCCTTTGAGCTTTTTGTAATGCTTGAGCTTTTCCTTCACTCGTACTGCGTGAACTGCTTTTTCTTGATTTTTTCCATAGCTCTTAACTCTGAATGTGACCTTTTACTATATTGACTTCATAATTTCAAATTTTGTGTAAGCATTTTGTGCTCGGTCATGCACTTGGCATGGTATGCTCTTTTAGGGGTGCAAATTATTGTGCTTTACCGAGAAGTTAGGTCATGTATTTACAACCTATTTTTATTCATGGGCATGACTTTTATACCGGTTCGAGCAGTCTAATATCCGTACATCTAGTGTAGTATTAGTTGAAAATCTGAGTCATATATTATAACTCATGTTTGTTTTGTAAGTAAGTAAAATTGACAAACAAATTTTTATAGTGTTCGGGCCACACAATATCCCTACATCTAGTTTATTATTTTATTGAACTATTTTAGTTACAACCATGCACGTTTCACTTTCTTAAAAATGAAGTATCAAAGTATGGTCATAAGTGTTTTGAATAACACGTTCTTGGGACATCCACGGTTCTAGAGAGTCGGTATGGGCCATTTGAAAGTAATTTGAAAACTACCAGGGGTCCCTTCCAACTTGGCCAAAATTCTCCTTCGGTTGGGTTCTTTGTTTTAACCATGACTTTTCTTAGAACATGATCCCCTTTGGGAACTTTCTTTCTTTGAGTCTCAAACTATAACCTTTTTCCATTCTTTGTCCGAAAATTGCAGATCTAATGCTACTTCATCTGTCCTCTCTTGTATGAGACCTAGTGCAGCCTCTTTTAGGTGTAAATTCTACATGGTTACATATGATAAGCGCCGAGATGATAGGACATTTACTTCAACTGGAAGCATAGCTTCATGGCTGTATATTAAAGGGAATGGGGAATGTCCTACCGGTGAATTGGTTGATGTTTCGTATGCCCATAGGACTAGAGTTAACTCTTTTAACCATTTTCCTTCAACCTTCGTGGGCATTTTCTTAAGTAACTTTTTTGTCATTTTATTCACAGCTTCAACCAACTTGTTCATCTGTGGGTGGGCTACTAAAGAGAAACTCTTGAGTATCCCATTTTTCTCACAAATTTTGAAAATTTCCTTACTTTCAAACTGCGCACCATTGTAGAAAATTATTTTGTGTAGGATTCTAAACCCGGTGATGATATTTCCAACCACAAAGGTAACTATATTTCTTTAAAGCTATGTTTGTAAGCGGTTCAGATTCTACCCATTTGGTAAAATGGTCTACTATTACAACTATATACCTTGCTCCTCTTTTGGACATCAAAAGTGGGCCTATCAGATCAATTCCCTAAATGTCAAATGGCCACAGACTAGTCATGGGAGTAAGTTAATGTGATGGTAATCTTAGGATACTAGCAAACTTTGACACCTATCACATCTATGGACGAACTCAAGTGCTTCACTTCGCACGGTTGGTCAAAAGTAGCCTTATATTAACATTTTATTAGCCAACTTCATTCCTCCCGAGCGGTACACGTAGTACCCAACATAAAGTTCCCTCTTGACTCTAGTTCCTTCCTCTTTGGAGACGCATCTTAGGTATGGGGTTGAGTGTCATCTTTTATGAAGTACCCCATTAATAAATGTGAAATAGGGGCTTGGTATCTTATCTTCTAAATGATATTCTTGTCTGCTGGTAATGTTCATTCTAAAAAAAATGCTTGATGGGGGTTCATTCAAGATTTCACATCTTCTTGTTGCATTACTGGTAAGGTTTGGTTACCTTGAACCAGATCGGTTGCATTTTGACCCCTTGCTCATTGACCTCATGTTAGCACTTGGAACTATTTTGATTTTAAAATACTAGATTCAATTAAGTATCCCACAAGAACCACCTTCATTTTTTACATGACTTATTACTTGCCAACTTGGCTAAAGAGTCTGCTGAGGAATTTTCCTCCCTGGAAATCTGCTCTATATCAAACTGAGCTATTAGTACTTTGGAAAATTCTACATACTTGGCCAAAGTTTGTTTCTTTAATTTGGTAATTTCCCTACACTTGGTTTACAACATGTCGTCAATCATCATGAGCTTTAATATGGATTACTTTCATTACATGCGCTGTTTTAAGCCCAACAATAAGTGCTTCGTATTCTACGATATTGTTCATTGCGTTGAATTCAAGATGAACTATACCATAGAGTTTCTATCAATTTGTAGTGACAAGTACATATATAATACCTGCCACTTATTCATTTGATGCACCATCATCATAAAGCTGCCACAACTACAGTTTGTTTCTTCATTTTTCCGCATTCTTGGTGTTACACGCTTTGTAATAAATTTAGCTAGGGCTTGACCTTTGATTAAATTGCGCAGGCAGTAGGAGATGTCATACAAACATAATTCGATGGCCCACTTTAATAGACGATTGGATGTTTTAGCTTTTGCAGTATTTGTTTCAATGGCCTGTCCATCGGCACTTTGATAGGGTGTGCTTAGAAATATAGTCGTAGTGTCCTGGCTATGAGTAGTAAGTTATAAGTAAGCTTCTTTATCCAGGAGTAATTTAGTTTGACTCCATACAAATGTTTGCTTGTGAAATATATTGGCCTTTGCATCCTCACTTCCTCTCGTACTATTGCTACTCTCATAGCTTAACTACTTATAGCTAAGTATATGAATAAATCCACACTTGGGACTAATTTTGAGAGTATAGATGGATTGGTTTAGTGATCCTTTAATACTTTGAATGTCGTTTACATTCCTTCGTCCATTTAAAGCTTATGACCTTCTTAAGTTGATTGAAGAATGGAATACATTTATCCGTGGCTTTAGAAATAAATCTTCTCGAGGCTACCACCTTCACATTCAAACTTATGACATCTTTAGACATTGGTATTTTCATTTTCTTGATGGCATACATTTTCTTAGGATTGGCTTTTATTACCCTTGCACTCAATTTGTATCCTAGAAACCTGCTTGACTGAATTTTAAGAGTACACTTCAAAGGGCATACCTTTATTCTATAGTGACTTGATGTTGTGGAAGTCTCTTATTCTTTGGAATGGTTAGAAGCTGCTTTGGACTTTACAAGCATATGATAGATATAGACTTTGACATTCTTCCTGATTTGACATGTAAACATCATATTAACTAGCCTTTGGTATGTTGCCCTACATTTATTAATCCAAATGGCATCACCTTATAGCTGTATAAACCCTTATCAGCAATGAAACTCATGTTCTCCTGATCTAGCTCAAACATAGCTATATGGTTGTAACCTAAATAAGCATCCACAAATGTCAATAATTCATTTCTGTTAGCTGCATTGATTAGTTGATCAACTTTAGGCAATGAAAAATTATCCTTGGGTCAAACTTTGTTGAGGTTAGTGAAGTCTATATAGATATCCACCTTTCATTAGATTTCTTTACCAGGATTAGATTGCTATCCACTTTGAATAATATACTTCTTCGATGGACCCATTTTCCCTCAATATGTTAACTTCCTCATGAAGAGCATTGTATCTTTCCTGAACTATGGTGCACCGTTCTTGTCTCACGGAATGTGCAGCTGGTTCTATGTTAAGAACATGGCTAGTTATGGCAGGATTCATCCATGCCATACTTAAATGAGTCCAAGAAAAAATTAGAGGATCTCATCAGAAAATTAATTAATTTTGAACACTGTTCACTACGTAGAAATTTTATTATCTTCACTATTTCGATACGGTCTGAGGGGTTCATTTGAACATCTTCTAGATCATCCATAATTTAAGATCTTTTTCCTTCATTCCTAACCGTGGATCTATTTCATCCTCTATCTCATGTGTTTTGATGAAGCTGCGCTTTCTTGATCTTGAGCAACAATAGATAAGTACTGTGCAAATACTGAGTAGTATTCATCTGATGTGCACGTAAATGTGCATATGTTTACCACCATATTTAATCTATCTGAATTAAATAAATGATCATATTGGGTATTTTAACTTGTTTAAACCAAAAATTCAAATTATTCCAAATTGTCACATATTCATCTTCATATATGGGCAAAACGGTCATTTGTGTGCATATATTTCTTTGAGAAAAATTAATTGAAAATTTGTATATATTTTTGTAGGATTTTAATCTCAAATAGAAGTGGTTTCATGAAGATATGCATGCACAAAATTAATACAAAGGAATGAAGATGGAAATAATTCAAAGTGAAGAACATGGAGGACCCCACCTACCCACCTATCTTATTGTACAAATTAAAGGCTAATGCACATGCTTTTGGAGTTAATGGCTTCATGTACACTTAATGGGGGATTAAGACATGTTAATGATTACTTGGCCTCCACACTTCCTAAGGGGCATTTTGGGCATTTCCCAAAAAAATGAATTAGGGTTTTAACACTTGTATAAATACCCCTTATGTTTCATGTAGTCATCTTCCTCTTAGTTAGTTAGTTTTAGTTTAGAAAATAAATCAAATCTCTCTTTCTTTCCATGGCTACTTAGCCACTTCTTCTCTTATGTAATTCTTTTCTTTTATGCAATGTTAATTATTGTTTCTTTTAATTACATGTTCATTTCCTTTTATGCAAGTAGTGTAGATTTTCCTTTATGCAATTAGAATAGTTTTCCATTTCACTTTGCTCTCTTTTCCTTTTCTTTTTCTCTCATGTTGCAAGCTACATTTGTTCATATGATAACAAATATGAGAGGCTAAACCCCTTCAATTTAGGGGTAATGAAGCTCTCTAATCATGTAGCTTCAACTTAATTTGATGTTTATGCTCTCTTTTTATGCTTAATGAGAATGATTGAAGTGGTTTAATGATGTTGTTTAGCTTTGAATTTGATAGTCTATGTTGTTTATAACAAATAGGCTATGCTTAAACAAACAAAACACAAATTGCCTCTTCATCTACATATGATTATGGCAAAGAAGTGATTGTCGAAATTAAAATTTGATGGCTTATATTTCTAATTAATAGTTAATAGGTCATGCTTAAAATAAATTTTGCTTTCAACTTTGTTGTCATATTTTATGAGATTTAAAAGTGTATTAGTAGTTGTGTTTTAGTTTGATGGTTTATATTGAGCTAATTAATATCACAAATATACCATACTTATGATAAGCACATCAACTAATTCACTAATGACAAGAAAAGAGAGATCATAACTTCATTTTGTTGATTTATGTGATCTAGAGAGTGGAAATTGCCTCTAAATTGTCTTAACACTCTCATATTTTTATCTATTTTCTTTTGTCATTTTTCTTTTTTCTTTTAGTTAATCACTCTTTCAACTTTGGTTAATTTGATTGAATAGAATTTTAAAATCAACAATTCCCTGCGGATCGACCCGTATTCGCTACGTGCTACATTCGTACACCGTGCGCTTGCGGTTATTTTTATTTCAAAATTCGTTCGACGGTTTTCTAAACCGATAGGAAATCCGTCGACGAACAAGTTTTTGGCGCCGTTGCCGGAGAGTTGCTTTGATTTTGATTTTCTATTCTTCGAATTATTTTCGTTTGATTTTGTGTGTGTGTTTGCATCTGTTTGTGTGCATGTTGTTCTAGTTTCCAGTTGCATTTGCATTTTGAAAAAAAAACACAATTTTCTTGAAAAAAATAAAAATTCATTTCATTTCCATTTCATACATTTACATTTTCATTTTCTTCTTTTACATTCAGAAAAAGAAAAATAAAACATAAAAAATTACTATGCACATCTCTGTTCACACAGCCTGCATTCATCTCCCTGCACATACATCATACCCTTCCCTTCCTCTGCCATTGCTTTTCACATACATTTTCCTTACCTTTTCTATACATTTCACATTTTAGTTTTCTGTTTTTAGTTTAAAACTGCATTTGTGTGCATTTCTTTTCCTCTGTTTTCATTTTGTTGGATATTGTTGTGCTTCAGTTTCTGTTTCATCTTGCATACAAAACCTCCCCTCTGTTCTCTGCACCCTGTCTTCTCCATCAACTGCTTGCCCCAATTTCCAACTACTGTCACATACAACAGTGAACACCATCCCTGATCACCTGAAAACACAATTCCTCACATATCTACTGACACTGCACACTTCAACTGAACCTTGCACAAACCCCTTCACTACAATCAACAGAGCCCCCATCTCCAATCCACCATACAACAAACTCCTTCATTTCAAACTTCTGCATCCACAAACCCCTGACATACAACATCACAATAGCAATTACCCATACAACAATATTATCTCAACTGCTCCACCATCTTGCTGTTGCCATAACCATAGCCTGTTGTGACTCACATTCACATCCTCAACCATCAACACTCAAAACCACCTGCTACCACACCAGCAAACCTATCACCTCCCAGCAAACTCCTTGACTTACTTCATCTCACAAAACAAAGCTTCCACTGTCTTACAAAACAAAACCAAAAAAAAAGAAAAAAAAAGACTGTTGTTGAAACCCATAAACTGCCTGCCTTCGACCAGAACTTCATCACAAACTTCTTGCATTCAACTACCATTCACTTCTCTGACCATCAGGCTGCCGCACTTCATCTCCATACCACCAGACGTGCACAACATCACTTCCTTACCACCCTACTGCCTTGACTCGCGACACTCAACCACTTGCTTACCCCTCCCTGGTATCCACTTGCATTTGCCAACACAATCTGCTCCAAACACATCAACCAGACAATCTGCTCATACAAATATCAGCCATTGTCGAAACTGCACTTCCCATCAACCATCTTCCCGATCACTAACAATACAATACAACTTGCTTGAACTTCATCAACCATTCTTCTGTCACCCATTCTCCCTGACCACCACTCAACAGTTCAACTTCAATTCAAACTACAAGACTGCTACACCCAAGGTTTTAAATCTCCCCGAGATCAGCCGAGATGAAAATCCGAGATATTAGCTAAAATCCGAGATTTGGCAGCTTGGTTAGTTATAAGTCTTTTAAATATCGCCCGAGACAGCCGAGATATTTTCCCGAGATATTGGCCAAAATCCGAGATTTGAAACCTTGGCTACACCACATCTCCTTTTGTTCAACACAACATTTCAAAACCGCTGACAGCTACATACTCCCCAAACAATTTCAGTTCATCAAACTACGATTTCCAGTCCACGATCTACCACCTCTCCATATCCTCAATCGACAGCATCGCAACCCAGCTAACGCCTACTTCAACTTCCTCTGCAAATTAATAGAGGTCGCGAACCCAATTCGAACTGCAGCGAGCAATAACCACAAACTCAACTTCAACCACGACGCAATCAAAAGCCCTCACTTGAACGCCTCCATCGGCTATAATTCTAGAAATTAAATTGCATTTAGAATCGAAATTGAAGTTGAATTGGGAGGAGAAATTTTTGATAAACAGATTTCGTGAATTGCATTCGGTCTGAAATTTTGATTCATTTTTATCTTGCTCGGTTTTCAGTTGTGAGTGGTGCTGTGTATTTGGTTTTAGAATGGGCTGGGTTTTGTGGTAATAGTTTTGAGTGTGTAAAATAAAGTAAAATAAAAATTATTTCGGCCGGGCCCTAGTGGTGTAAAAAAAAACAGAGGGAAGCTTGCAAGTTTTGTTTTATTTTTATTTTCATTTTCTTCCTTCATAAAAAAAAAGAAATCTTTTGATTAGATCTCTTACTAGTTGTTCCTCCATTCAAAAAAAAAATTTTGAACAATTTTTTTTTTTTAAGTAAAACCCTACTTTTAAGTTTCCTTTCAAGAAAAAAAAATATTGTATACATCTTAGTTTTTAATTTTCAGGTTGTCAAAGCAGGAAATAAAGGAAGAATAGCTTGCTGAAAATTGCTTCCTTGGCTAGCCAAAATAAATTGCTCTGCTTGCTAAAAAATTCTGCTTTCATTTCTAGTTTTATTTGAATTGAATTGTTGGTTGCTTGCATTTGCATTTAAAAAAATAAAAAAAATTCATTCGTAGTTGCATTGTTAATACACGTTTAGTTTTTGTTCTGCATTTCATCTTAGATTTTGATTAATAATAACGGTTAGACATCGATAACACTTAATTGTATATTGACAATTTGTCTTTTTTGAACAATTTAATTTCTTGGTGTCTAGGCTACGGCAGAGTAATAACAATTTATAAATATTACGGTGATTCGTAAATATTATAGTGGTTGTTCCTCTGAAGGTACTTAAACCTTCGACTGCATTGCTACGGTGATTCGTGGTGCACCGATAAATCCTGCCCGTTACCTGGCTGAGAACTATCTTGTTTATCTAAGACAATTTGTGAATATACAATTTTGGCTTATCATTAACCCTTGCATTCATTTAGTTGCATTTGTTCATGCATATTAAAAAAAAACAAAAAAAAAAATCAAAATCCAAAACTAAATTTTTTTTAAATATCCCTTTTCTTTTTCTTTGAAATTTTTAAATCATTTTCCTTTGAAATTTCAAAAATCCAGAAAAATTAGAAAAACAAAAATCCAAAAAAAAAAATTATAAAATCTTTTCAAAAGCCAAAAAAAAATTGAAAATTCAAAAACAAAACAAAAATCAATTTTTCATTTTGAAAAAGAAATTCTACTTGTAAATATTTTCTTTATAAAAAAAAAACCAAAAAAAAGAGAAATCTTGAAAATGTCTGAGTTTCCTTTTTCTTACTCACTTGAATTTAACGGTGAAAATCAATATAATCCATACGAGTTTACTCCAAATTCATATGGATATTTTAACAACAAATTTTGTGTAAATAATTCAAATTTTGAACAACAAAATTTTCAAAACGATGACCAACCTTCGACTCTTGAAAATAGCATTGAAATGATTTCATCTTTACTCGAACTTTCTACACGAAAAAATCAAGAGATAAATGATTTATGTAATTCTTATTTGTGTAATAACTCGAGTCAAGGATTTCAAAATTTGAATTCAATTCAAAATTCAAACGATTACGATTATAACCCATGCCAATTTAATTTCGAACTCCAAAATGAATTTCAAACTCAACATGAAAATGGGAACAACTTTTCAAACGAATTTGGCAATGGGAATAGTTTCAATTGCGATATGATTGAAAACTTTGGTTATCAACAAATTCAAAGTGAAAATTTTCTAATTAATAATCATGAATTTGATTTTGTTGACGAAATGGAAAAAGATAACGGGGATTTATTACTTGAAAAATACAAAACTTATCGTGAAAATCATAATCAAATCTCAACCCACGAAGAATCAAATAATAATCTACCATTTATCGAAATTGACAATTCTTGTTCTCAACAAGTCCAAATCAAAAATTTTCAAGTTAATAATTACAAATTTGACTTTGTTGAGCAAATGAATGAAATTTACGATGATCACACGAATTTGTTGATTAAAACATTGGAAAAATTTTGTGAGAAACAAAATCAAGTTTCAATGTGTGACAAGTCAAACGATAATCCATCTTTTACCCAAATCGATGATTTTCAAACAACAACTTTTGAAACTGAAAATGATGATCTTAACGAAGTTGTTGAAAAGACGGTAATTGTGTTGGATTTCAATTCTTTTGAGGGTGAGAAACTCGATTTAAATTTCGATCTTCCTTTTTCTGAAAATTTGAATACACCAACTTTGAATTTTGAACTTGAGACATGTAATAAAATTGTTGATAATCCAATAAAGGAAGACGAGTTTAATGAACATGAATTTTTTGGACTTTTGGATGACAAGTTGTTAAATTCAGAAGGGGAAGATGAAAATCACCATTTTGATTTTGAAATCAATAATTGTGAAAATGTTTTCAATGATAAGCTTGAATTTAAAATTGGTGAAAATAAACTTGAACTTCAATCAATTATTTTGTCGACCCTGAAAATCATCGAAAATAAAACAACTCGTACGATTTTTAATAAAACGACATTCGTTTTTCCAAATTGACAATCAACTTCAAATTCTTTTACGATTTGGTTTTTCGTGCTTAAGCCGTGTCTCACGCATTTGACGAGACAAATGAATTGGTCTTTGGAAGACCGTTTCATTTACTTTTTGACTATATACTTTCTCATCTCTTGTAAATAATAATCTTTCATGTAAATATTAGATTTTTATTTTATTTTTCTCCTTCCACTTGGGTTGACTGTGGGGACACAGTCAAAATCAAGTGTGGGGGGGAGACTCATCTTCATTTTTGATTTTTCATGATTTATTTTTAATTTTTCTTTGCAAAAAAAAAAAGAAATCTAAAAAACAACAATTTTTTTTTATTTAAGCATTTTGAATATTTTAAAAAAAAACACTATAGGATAAATGTATCGTTTTGGCTTATTAAATTGGAAATTTTGAAAGTTTATTTATCTTAACAAAAATAAAAATGAAGTTTGATTACAAATAACAATGGTTTAACTAGTATATAGGAAGATTCATACGTGTTAATTATGAAATACATCCTAATTGAAAATCTTTGTTTTAAAAAGTGGTTGATTTAAAGTAAAGGATATAACACTTTTTTTTGCCTTCTAAGTTAAATGGTGCTAATATGATTTTGCAAAATTCTCTCTCTCTCTTATAAAAAAATAAAAAAAATAAAAAAATTATAACATCCAAAGTATTCACTCTCATTTAAAAGTCCTCACGGTTATGCATGGGTGAATTACTTGGAATCTTTGATTATGTGCTTTCATACTCATTTAAAAGTCCTCACGGTTATGCATGTACGGAACACATATAAAAAAAGACTTGATAAAAACCACCTACGGTCGATAGTGTATGCATGAAAGTGTGTGCACTCGCCATGCTCTGTACTCCCCTCACATAAGCCCGAAAGGCAGTGCATGGGTGGTATATCTGGCTCAGTTTATCTGAGCTAGGTGAGTAATTTTTCTTGCAAATAATGAGAGAGCAAGCAATTGAAATCCTAGCACTATTTTTACTTAGTTGATTTGATTTGTTATTTAAAAGAAATAAAAATACCACTTTGATAAACTTTGATAATCAACTAAGGATCCATTTCATAGTTACACTTTGTTATTAACCAAAACAACGAGTTAAACTATGGTCTATTTGATATGATAACTTGATTTTTGTTGGAAATTTTGACGAGTAAACGACTTAAATTTTCAAGATAATAACCAAAACCTATATTTAACTTATTCGTGTCAATTTAAAAATAAATCCTTCATTTGTAAATATTTTCAAAAATTTGCATTCATCTCTTTGTGAATATATCTTGCATTTTGTAAATATTTTCATCCTGCATTTGGATTTTGTGGGTAGTATCCGCTGAAAACCTTCACGAGACAACACTCGTCCTACTGGGGACACCCAGAGGTTTAACGGCTTGTTGCATACGCTCAATGCAATCGTGCTTCCTACGAAAACGGATTTATCTTAGTTTTAGTTTATTCGAGGACGAATAAAAAGATAAGTGTGGTGGTATTTGATGTGCACGTAAATGTGCATATGTTTACCACCATATTTAATCTATTTGAATTAAATAAATGATCATATTGGGTATTTTAACTTGTTTAAACCAAAAATTCAAATTATTCCAAATTGTCACATATTCATCTTCATATATGGGCAAAACGGTCATTTGTGTGCATATATTCTTTGAGAAAAATTAATTGAAAATTTGTATATATTTTTGTAGGATTTTGATCTCAAATAGAAGTGGTTTCATGAAGATATGCATGCACAAAATTAATACAAAGGAATGAAGATGGAAATAATTCAAAGTGAAGAACATGGAGGACCCCACCTACCCACCTACCTTATTGTACAAATTAAAGGCTAATGCACATGCTTTTGGAGTTAATGGCTTCATGTACACTTAATGGGGGATTAAGACATGTTAATGAATACTTGGCCTCCACACTTCCTAAGGGGCATTTTGGGCATTCCCCAAAAAAATGAATTAGGGTTTTAACACTTGTATAAATACCCATTATGTTTCATGTAGCCATTTTCCTCTTAGTTAGTTAGTTTTAGTTTAGAAAATAAATCAAATCTCTCTTTCTTTCCATGGCTACTTAGACATTTCTTCTCTTATGTAATTCTTTTCTTTTATGCAATGTTAATTATTGTTTCTTTTAATTACATGTTCATTTCCTTTTATGCAAGTAGTGTAGATTTTCCTTTATGCAATTAGAATAGTTTTCCATTTCACTTTGCTCTCTTTTCCTTTTCTTTTTCTCTCATGTTGCAAGCTACATTTGTTCATATGATAACAAATATGAGAGGCTAAACCCCTTCAATTTAGGGGTAATGAAGCTCTCTAATCATGTAGCTTCAACTTAATTTGATGTTTATGCTCTCTTTTTATGCTTAATGAGAATGATTGAAGTGGTTTAATGATGTTGTTTAGCTTTGAATTTGATAGTCTATGTTGTTTATAACAAATAGGCTATGCTTAAACAAACAAAACACAAATTGCCTCTTCATCTATATATGATTATGGCAAAGAAGTGATTGTTGAAATTAAAATTTGATGGCTTATATTTCTAATTAATAGTTAATAGGTCATGCTTAAAATAAATTTTGCTTTCAACTTTGTTGTCATATTTTATGAGATTTAAAAGTGTATTAGTAGTTGTGTTATAGTTTGATGGTTTATATTGAGATAATTAATAGCACAAATATACCATACTTATGATAAGCACATCAACTAATTCACTAATGACAAGAAAAGAGAGATCATAACTTCATTTTGTTGATTTATGTGATCTAGAGAGTGGAAATTGCCTATAAATTGTCTTAACACTCTCATATTTTTATCTATTTTCTTTTGTCATTTTTTTTTGTTAATCACTCTTTCAACTTTGGTTAGTTTGATTGAATAGAATTTTAAAATCATCAATTCCCTGCGGATTGACCCGTATTCGCAAGTGCTCATATTTTTATTTCAAAATTCGTTCGACGGTTTTCTAAACCGATAGGAAATCCGTCGACAAACATCATCCATTCCTATCATGTGCAAATAGTCTCTTTTTGCCTTCCTTGAAGATATTACGGTTATAGTTGACCTATTGATCTTAGCTATGTGCAGATACTTGGTTCCGGTGCAGTTCTCTGAATTGGCTTATTGATTACATTTTCATTATTAGAAGAATGAAGGAAGACAATAGTACAATTTTGAATAATTATATTGCTATGATTCAAAGGTAAATTGTACAACTCTAAAACCAATAATTTTTCCCCTCTTACACTACCCACTCTTACTAGGGTATGAAACTTCATAAGCAGGTCTTTCTGAGAGATAACTGCTCCAAGATCTATCGGCACAAGTCTCCCTATGAAAGCGTTCTATGGAGACCATTGACCTATAATGAGAAAATTTGCAAAGAAGGATTTGTGTAATAGCATTGTCCTGTGTAAAAAGGGTCAAGCCATACCTATTGGAACAGTCATCGTGTCGTTGAAACCATATAATGGTTCTAGACTAGGCTTTAGGACTTTAGTTGGAAATCCCACCATGACGTACACAGCAATGAATATAACATCCACAGAACTACCTGAATTGACAAAAACCTTTTTCATAATGCAATTGGAGATTTATATAGCTATCACCATAAGGTCCTAATGTGGTAGAATAGCTCTAGCTGAGTCCATTGAAGTGAATGTGATGTTCGGGGTATGTTTCTATTTGATATGGAACAGAGTTCAATCTTAAGTATGAGCATTTTGGATGTATCTTTCATATATCTTCAACTTTTGTTACAAGATAAAGTCCCTGGTGGATAGAAACAATGAGGCTAGTTGGGTTTCCCACTAGATCCTCATGAGAGTCTGGTGACTAATTCTACACTGGGTAACTGCATTGTCTTTTTGGAAAGTGCCTAAGTACCCTTTTGGATTAACCTTTAGATTTTGATCTTCAAGCGGCAGTAGTTGTCCGTATGATGGCTATTCACCCTATGAAACCTTCAGTAAGGGCCATCCTTATTTTGTTTAGGTTTCTTTCCCTTGTTTGGGACGCAGTAAGCTCGTTCGGTCCTATTCATTTCGTAGATTTTCTCTGGGGTATGTGTTAGTGGAATTTTTGTTGCAAAGTTGAATTATCTTTGTCTTTTAGTAGGTGGGTTGTTGTAGTTGTCTGCACCCCTACCAACCTACCTGCCGATTTCTTTTATTCTGGGCTAGGGCAGTTCTTTCTATGGGTAATCCATTTGAAACCCTTGCTTCCTTACTACGTACGTAACCGTTAGCCCTTTCATAAAAGACCTTTATGCATTTGTAGGGTTCCTATTGTTCTTGTCCTGCATCTCTATGTACTTTTTCAAGCGAGAATGAGTTGCCATGAGCAGCGCCTCCTTATTGGTTACTCCTATTCTTATTGCCCCTGACTTAAAGCGCTTAATATAGCTATGCAAACTTTCGATGTCCCTTTTCTTGACTTAGGACAAATTGTTGGGATCTAGGGGGACTTCTCTTCCAGCATTGATTTGTCTATGGAGGTCTATTGAAACTTGTGCTTAGGAAAGAATCTCCCCAGGAAGGTACCTTCTGAATCATCCGAAGGCTTTCTCTATGAGTTACGCTAGGAATAACTTGCAATAGGCTAGTCTTCCCACCTTCAGTATATACATATGATACTTAAACCTACGTAGTTGGTCATCTGAATAGGATGATCCATCGTACTTTCCAGTTGTTGAGGTTTTGAAACTATCGGGAAAGTCAAATTCAATAATGCTTCATTAAATGGAGAGAAGCATTCCTCCTTCCTTCCTTCTTTGTTATTTTACAAACATAACTTAGCAAACTGCTCTATACGGGCTTTGAGTTCTCGTATCTCCTCATCTTTAACATAAACCCACGATGAGCCACCTTTACAGAATGAGGTGGTCTTATCTCTATCCTACGCAGCATGGTTACTATGCTTTTCAAGCAGTAAAGGGTTAATATTAGTTGTCTTAGTTTTTATGTTAGGGATGATCTGGGAATTTTGGCTCTTGGTCCCAAGTTGAATAATCCAGCCTCACCATTCCCATTGATGACATTACAATATTCGTTCGTTCGTTTGCCTGCCCATGTTCCTCAGTAGGAGAACATTAGTAGTGAGTTGTGGTGTTATAGTAATTAGATGGTCTAGATGAGGGAAGTTGGGATACCAAACTCTCTATCCTAATCATTCTGTCATTGATCTGTGTTACAAAATGCATTGAGGGTCTTTAGTATAAGGCCAGTTGCAATTACCTATGGCCGGTCAACAACATAGATGAAGAGGTGAAAGGTATGTTGCTGGTCCAATGGCTAAGTGGCCAGCCTCTTTTAGGGGATGGATAGAGAAAATTTTCAAGTTGCATTGTTTTGGTTTGAGGGAATGTAGAAATCATGGATGTGGAAACTTTAGGTGTAATTGCTCGAAATTTTCGAATTTCGAAAATCGACATCAATACGTTCACCATATAGCATGCCGAGCAATCAAGTGCCAGAAATACAGATCATTAGGGATGAAGAGGAAAAGATAGAAGAAACAAAAGCAACAACATAGAATCTCACAATCGCAATGGAACAAAATATAATATGTAATAACATATTTTTATAGAATTTGAACTGTTCGTATACATAAAATCATTAGAGTACATCAATCAACAAACAAATCTAGACAGTTATAAGAATTTTTCCTCACAAGTGCTGATTATACAGCATACACACATAGTGGAAATAACCAAGTACGTATATATGCCTGAGAATTCTCCATCTCGTCTCCTGAGCTTCCATAGCATCCAAACCTGAATCTGTAATACTCGGTCTAACACGAGCATTATAATAAAATAACACCCGAGTTAGTTTGGAAAACAAACGTGAGAAAACACACTCAATTTGAATTATTACCATGATCAAAATCCTTTGAAATCAAAGGTATCTCATAAGACCACGCCACACATAAAAATGACAGGTTTTTACCTTATGATAACCAAAACATTTTTATAGAAAATCCAGTGATATTATAATAGTGTCGGTGACGCCCCACCCCTAGACCCACATTAACAAAGAGAATTACTGGATAATTCTGTCGGCTAATGTAGAGAATAGGGCTAGTTAGGAGCGACCATCTATAATCTTGTCTTAAACGTCTATTGCATACGTCGATAAATGCTCTATATTTTTTTCCTACTCAAGTGAATCGATATATCCAATAAATGCTTCATAAAAAAACTATAGGTGGCTAGTGGATATATCAGAACAAAATACAATAACATAATGCATATCACATCACAGAATAATAATCATCATGTATATAAATACATATACACAGATACATCCTAGTATGATACAAAATGATACACAAAAGTGGCGCAGAGACTACACTATATACATCTAATCAAATACATATCAGAGTCAAGCGGAAAGAAATATGAACTACACAAAAGTGCTAGGCTGATATCAAAGCAGATGCATCAAAGCTAGGGCCCGTAATTGATAGCTAACTTGAAACAATTTGGTCTGACCCGAGTACAAAATACACGGGTCAGTCTAGCTAAAACAATCAGTTAATGAGGATAGACGATAATATGAAGCATAAGACACAAGGTGATAATTCTTTTCGAATGAGAAAAGGCAACAGAAAGAATACAACCCATGACTTAAGTGAACTAATGTCACTTAAGTATACAAAGACCTCCAAAGAGGTAAATTCAATAATAATACTCAAATAATATAAACATTCGCCTCATATCATCAGCGACATCTCAAAATGTCTACATGGTTTCCATGAACCGTATCTCCTCAAAAGGAGAAATGTCAATACAAACTCTCATCAAAATGGAAAACATAAAACATTCTCAAGTAGGTTGATCCAAAACTCAAATACAGAAGAATCTCCAAATTCAGTTATACCTCATCTCATTGGTATAAATGTATATAAATCTCAATCTCAACTCGCCAAAATGGCAAAACCCAGAATATCCTATAAAATCATGAAATCATCCTAACTCATGACTTAAGGAACTTGATAAGAGTTCAAGGCATAAATAAAATCATCACATATATAACATCTTATATAGCACTAGGCTATCGACGTAATAAAACATCTTAAAATGGTGAAATCACAGTAAAATAGGAAACCTAGAAAACCCGGATTGGCCAAATACCTGATTGCTATGCCGAAGCAATGCTGCACGTGCTAAATTCAGATGGCCGAAGCCTTAGACAAGGTCGCTAACACCTCCCAAAGCATTTCGTCCTCATGACAAAATCGCTGACACCTCTCTAAGCCATTTTGTCAGCCCTAACAAGGTCGCTAACACCTCCCAAAGCAGTTCGTCCTCATGACAATGTCGCTAACACCTCTCAAAGTAGTTCTGTTAGGTAAACATAGTGAATGTGTCACAAACTCACGGATAGGAACCCAAAAAGTGTTAACGTGTGTCCCATACCACATGTTCGCACTTGGCAATTTACTAACCGCTAGTCGATGCCACACTAGGAACATCATGAAAATTAGAAAATCATATCTCGCCACGTCTCATTGGCGAGTAATAAAGAGACCATACTTGTCTCATCTCATCGACTAGTATTAAATGGTATTGTAACTCGTCTCATCTCATCGACAAGTGAAAACATCGTGATGGTTCCACATAAACCATAAATCTCAACGAAGAAATCTCAAATCATAAAACTCGCCAAATATTATCCATTCCAGATAATTCCAAAATATACGAATTTTAATCTCAAAAACCCACCATAAATTGGCAAAATAACTCATAAATCATAACCCGGATAGTTTCGATCGTACAAGTCCGGAATTAACCAAAGTAGTAAACGCACATGTCTCATACCATATGTTTTACTAAATCATTTAATTTTCTTTCTCATACATTCGGATAGTGGAAAAGTGTGTGTTTTATATTTAAAATAGTTTACTAAAGACAACAAGCTTTTAAAAGTTTTTCCCAAAAAGATTAATAAATCAAATATTTGAAATTCCTTTATTATAGGAAGTAAGTAGATTTTGTATTAGAAAAATAATTTTAAAATACAATATAATAATAATTTGAAATTTCCATTTATTTCAAAAAAAACACTTCAAAATGGTTTAGTGAAAACTGTTCTCGAAAACAATGAAAAACAAGAAAGATAACTCAAGACCGATAATTTGAATTCAATACGAATTCACTTCAAATTTAACCCAAAAATCAATTCAGATTCTATTTAAATTTGAATTTCAAATTCTCCACGTATAGCTAGCCTATTGATAGGCATCATAGCTCTCAAAACATCTTAAAAACAACGTCAAATTCGAACAAGAATGAGAGCAAAATAAGCTAATACAATTCTCAGGTCAATGATTGTTATTGTTGTCGTTTTGCTCTCGGGATAGCAAAAAACAAACATAGTTTTGACCAAGCTAACTTTGAAATTTCAGAAAAATCAAAACATGAAACTTTAAGCACAAACTCTATGCTTTCCAAAACATCTAAAATTATCGAATTTGGATTAGAAATGTGAAAGATATGGTCAATATAATTCTCAGATTTTAAATTCGCTGTCGCTGTCGTTTATTCACAGGGCAGCAGCAAAGAAATAACGTTTCGACTATCTTAACCTCAAAATTTTGCAAAACTCAAAACAAGAAAGTTTTAGATAGTAGTCTAATCTTTCCAAAATATCAATAATTATCTAAATCTGACCAGAAATATGAAAGATACGCCTAATTTACTAACTATATTTAGTTTAGATAGGGTAATTATTAAAGTGACGGAGTTGGAAGTTTGTGATAGAATTTCAATCAACCTATGCTCAAAATTTGCAAATATGTTCAACATGAAAATTTTCATATTTAAAGTAAGCTTTCCAAAACATTAAAAATTATTGAAATCCATTAAATAATGAAAAAGTGATGACTAAAATAATTTTCAGATTTGAAGTTCACCTCTACTGTCGTTTTAGTCTCGGGATAGCATCACTAGAATTAATTTTCGACCAACCAAACCTCAAAATTTGATAAAATCCAAAACATGAAAATTTTGACAGACGATCTAAGCTTTACAGAACATTAAGAATTGTTAAATTTGGACATCAAATGAGAAAGATATGCTCAAATTATCAGCGACATTAAGCACAGAAATTGATAATTTTACAGTGGCAAGAAAGCGAGTTTGTATTGGGTTTTTCGACCGTCTATGCTCAAAATTTTCGAAAGTATTTAACAGGAAAGTTATCACACTCTCTTTAGGGTTTCCAGAACTTCAAACAAAATCAAATATTCCGATATAAAATGAAAAAGTTATTCCCTATTTACTGACAGCGGTTTACAAATAAACATGCAATAAAAAATAAAATTGAGATTTCTAACCTTCAAATCTCAACCTATGCTAGAAAATGTGAGTTATCAACTCACCTTAACAAAATGCAGATCAAACTTGAGGAAATCTTCAGAAAGTTTGAGCTTTGAGCTTGTATATGCTTTAAGAACCTAGAATTGATAGTTTACAGACATGCATAGAAAAAACATAAGTTACAGCCGATTCAAATTCACAAAATCAAGAATCGATGAAAAAATCTTTGATTTTAGAGTGATTACCTGATTTTATTGTCTTTAATTTGATTAACTTCAGCCAAGGAATTGAATAATTTGAATATTTTGGCTTTGGGTTTGAAGAGGTAAAGGGTTTTCTTAATTTTCTTCATTGTTTCTGGTTAGCCGAAGTTTGTACTGTACGTACTTTGTTTGAGGAAGAGAAGCTTCTTCTTTACTTCATGTTAGAGATAAAAATGGGCTTAGACCCAATAACAATTAATTTGCCCAAGATACTAATTATCACCAATTGAGCTAAAGCTTTTTTTGTTTAAATCAAAACAACTTTTTTTTACAAGATTTCAACACAATAGAATCTCATAACTACATTCCTATGTTTTAATAAACATTTTTTCAACAAAATGAAAGATAATTTAGCTTTAAAAATTATTTTCATTATTAATAACTCTTATTTTAATTAAATACCCAATTTAACACAAATATTTACATATAACACTATTGTTTCTTTTTGTTCCAAAAATTGCACAAAAATAATTTCCTTGTGTAATGGAATACAACAAAACATTCTCTATCAATTTTACGATCAAAACTTATTTTTAAATCAAATTTCACCTTTTTATTTAAAATAAACACATTTTAAAATCAAATATTTCCTTTAAAAATTATTAAAAGTGGAAATTGGCAATAAATACAAGAATTATAGCATTTACTAAATAAAATCATATTTCACTCATTATTCTCACAAACACTCAAGATAAAGTTTCCAAAACTTTATTTTCATGTTTTATTTCCAAAATCCATTGTTTATTCCAAATAAAAAAAAAATATCCAATTTATTTTTAATTCACAATAATGAATTATAACTACCGTTATAATTTAATATTTACAGGTAATCACCAAAACCAGGGTTGTTACAGACTCCTCCCCTTATCAAAATTGCATCCTCGCAATTTCTAGAGAAGAGTTTGTATTCAACATAATTATTTCATCAATCAAAGAAGGATAGAGAAGCACGATATCAAAATTCGTCATTTCAACTCAAGATGAAAGAAGACCAAGATAAGATTGCTCGATTAATTCTATGGTTTCTAAAGTGCTAATATTGAGACTAGAAAACCATTGAATTTTCCGAGCAACACATAAAATTTTGAAGGCATCACACGTTCGAAATAGAAACTCAACAAGATGCTACACATAAAAGATTACTCGAATGAAATTGGTTTCTCAAAAGCTCATTGAGTAGAGTTGGGATTTAGCACTACTCTAACCCGAACTCTAACCAACAAAATGATTATCGATATGATTTCCATATGACACTACCGAAGGAACCACGCCGATACAAGATAGATGCAAAAGAGACAAGATAGATCAACCAAAAGGTGGTTTATTCTCTAATTCTTCCATAAATATTCTCTAGTTTGCAACATATATATTTTTCAATTTGTTTCTCAAATTTTCTAAGTATTAGAAGTTTTCAAAAAAATCGGCGGAGTCTCCTTTGTATGGAGGACCGTATGCAATATTATAAAAATGATTTATATGATATACATCAACCATTAGGTCGGAAACACAATATATATCATCATTTACCTCTTAAAATTAATCCGAAAACATACCTCTCCCTATTAGCATTTTAAAGCGGTTTTGCACAAACTTATATCTATAATCTTTTTGCTTAAATATATCCCATCTATCCTTTTTTTCACCTGTACTTAACTCAAATAGAAGATATTAGTTCATGACCATAAATAAGAATGCTACACTTTACTATTGAGGGAAAATAAATCAATTCATTTCAGACCTGCTGTAACAAAGACCTGTTTTGACCGAGAAAACAACATAATCTGAAGAACTATATAATGTGAAAGTTGTTCTAATCAGTCTGGGATTTCCTACAATATAAAGATCATCAAAATCGGGTTTACGGTTTGAAAGTTATGTTAAATTTACTTTCAGCTTAATCTTAGAGAATTTTGTAATAGGGCAGAATTGCCTATCCCATTCAAACCCATTTTAGACTCAGTAAATAGAAAAATATTTAAAAGTGTAAAGAGAAACTTTATAGCTTACTGAAATCTCTTTCATTTGCAAAAAGACTGAGCTCATTTGGAATTATAAATCTCTAGTTATTGCTGTTTTAGTACAACACTTTTCTAAATGAAATTTCGGCTTTTAAAATCAATTTAAAATTTGACATTCTTCCAAACCACATTAATTTCAAACTACATATCCAAACTAGTTTTTTGCCAAATCATTTACTAAACAATTATCCTTTTCCCTAGAAAGAAAAGACATATAAAATTATGATTAACCTAATGTAATCATCATAAAACATTTTATTAAGTGGAAATATTTTCATTACTTTCCTAAATCTTGCTTTAAAAACAGTTAATTACAAAAGCTCATTTTGGAAGAGATAACTAATTTCTTCCATTATCAAGCTTTGATTATTAATTATTCATTAGAATAATTTTTATAATCATCATTAATTACTTGCACTAAAATATTCAATTAATATTTTAATTTTTAAACCAAAGTATTCTTTTACCATAAATACATCATTTTATTAATCAAAGCGTCGAATGATATTTTCTTTTATTTAAGACATCTCCTTAATTAGAATTATTCATTTTACTTATCCAAATTACCATATTCAATTTCATAAATTTCAAATAATTTAAGGGTATTGTCTCGCCATTGATTTATAGTGAATGACACCATCGATTGGCTGCAGAGTTGATCGAATGATCAAAACTGCCTCGCCGCTCCTCCAACACTCACTATGGTTCAATGGTTTCATTAAACATTCAAAATAAAATTAATACTCTGCCATATCAATTATTTTCAAACTTTACTTATTGAAACTCAATTTATCGTGTCTGATTGTCTCATCACAGCGTTTAGGAAATCCCTATCGATAACGTTGGCCAAACGCATCGACTAGAATTTTTAAGCACTAGACGGACAACCCAACACAAAAATTTGTTTTCTTTAAAAATAAATACCTTATATATAATACTTAAAATATTATTTATTTTCCCCAAAACATAGTCCAATTTCTTTTAGAAACATATCTTTGATTGTTATTTTGAAAACACAACTTATTACTTATTCTCAAAATCGAAATCATAAGAAGAACTCATGAGGTATTCCCAGAATACTCGATCCTCAAGATTGATGGAATAGACTGGTGTGTCCATTATTCCAAACGGTATAATGAACCACTCACAAGACTAATAACTAGTGCGGAATGCGTTAAGAGTAACGCTATCCTCCACGACTCGTAACTCATGAAAAATCGGTGTAAGGTCAAGCCGACGAATGACCCTAACACCACTTAGCGGTTAAAAGGAGATCAACGAGATATAAGAGTAAGTTTATGATATCTTCTCGAATAGAAGAAGAACATTAACAACATATCATTACTTCGAGTGAAGTAATCCCACAAGTATATATAAAATTGAGTATCCAAAGAGAATTATCTCAAAAAGGAGTAAGAATGGCAATAACAAACAAATTCAATGAATCACCTCATTTCCCTAGTGGACATCCTCGTGGGAGGATAACCGAAAAGCTAAGAGCTAGGAATGAAGTCAATACAATATTCGATTACCCGCTTGGGTGCCATACTCGAAGCGGACTCATAAAATCAATAGAGTCACAATGCCAGGAATTCAAGATATATCATCAACATCTCAAAACTCAAGAGCGAATATAGATTCTTCAGAATCATCATTAATATTCCGAAGAGCAAGAAACAACAAATCAGCCAAAATTAGGATACCTAAATATAGGATCCTTCGGATCATAGAATGCGACTAGAAAATACCTAAGCTACCCCATCTCAAATCATTTCAAAAACTAGATAGAAAAAGCGTACTAATTCGCATGAAAAGATCAGCTACAAGGAAAAATCCCAAAATCCTCAAACATCGTACAAAATATTGCGAATACCCTCAATAGGATTCGCAATCCTCAAAGAAATCACAAGATAAGAACGTTAAATATCATCAACAAACTCCTTTGATACGGATGGGTGTCAAGCACCCGTACTAAAGAGGACTCGAATAAAACAATCACGATTAGGATCACTCCTAAGATAAGATGTCATCAATTAAATTTGGGAATATTACGGAATAAAATATATTCCTAGACGTATCCTAAATTATCTATTCCAAAAGACACGATAAGGTAAAGGACACGATGATTAAGGTATTGGTAATATTTGTACTATACTTGGATATACCGTAATATATGCCTATGTTCTGTGTTTATCCTATTTTGTTCTGAACCAAGCTCTGATACCAAGCTGTGACGTCCCACCCCGAGACCCACATTAACAAAGAGAATTATTGAAAAATTCTGTCTGCTAATGTGGAGAATAGGGCTGGTTAGGAGCGACCGTCTATAATCCTGTCTTAAACATCTACTGCATACGTCGATAAATGCTCTATATATTTTTTCCTACTCAAGTGAATTGACATATCAATAAATGCTTAATACAAAACTATAGGTGGATAGTGGATATATCGGAGAAAAATACAATAACATAATGCATATCACATAATAGAATAATAATCATCATATATATAAATACATATACACCGATACATCCCAGTATGTTACAAACTGATACACAAAAGTGGTGCAGTGACCATACTATATACATCTAATCAAATACATATCAGAGTCAAGCCGAAAGAAATATAAACTACACAAAAGTGCTAGGTTGATATCCAAGCAGATGCATCAAAGCTAAGTCCCGTAATTGATAGCTAACCTGAAATAATTCGGTCTGACCCGAATACAAAATACACGGGTCAGCCTAGCTAAAACATTCTGTTAATGAGGATAGATGATAATATGAAGCATAAGACACAAGGTGATAATTCTTTTCGAATGAGAAAAGGCAACAGAAAGAATACAACCCATGACTTAAGTGAACTAATGTCACTTAAGTATACAAAGACCTCCAAAGAGGTAAATTCAATAATAATGCTCAAATAATATAAACATTCGCCTCATATCATCAACGACATCCCAAAATGTCTACATGGTTTCCATGAACCGTATCTCCTCAAAAGGAGAAATATCAATACAAACTCTCGTCAAAATGGCAAACATAAAACATTCTCAAATAGGATGATCCAAAACTCAAATATAGAAGAATCTCCAAATTCAATTATACCTCATCTCATTGGTATAAATGTATATAAATCTCAATCTCAACAAGCCAAAATGGCAAAACCCAGAATATCCTATAAAATCATGAAATCATCCTAACTCATGACTTAAGGAACTTGATAAGAGTTCAAGACATCATAAATAAAATCACCACATATGTAACATCTTATATAGCACTAGGCTATCGACGTAATAAAACATCTTAAAATGGTGAAATCACAGTAAAATAGAAAACCCAGAAAACCCAGATTGGCCAAATCCCCGATTGCAAAGCCGAAGCAATGCTGCACGTGCTAAACTCAGATGGCCGAAGCCTTAGACAAGGTCGCTAACACCTTCCAAAGCATTTCATCCTCATGACAAGGTCGCTGACACCTCTCTAAGCCGTTTTGTCAGCCCTAATAAGGTCGCTAACATCTCTCAAAGTAGTTCGTCCTCATGACAAGGTTGCTAACACCTCTCAAAGCAATTCTATTAGGTAAACATCGTGAATGTGTCACAAACTCACGGATAGGAACCCAAAAAGTGCTAACGTGTGTCCCATACCGCACGTTCGCACTTGGCGATTTACTAACCGCTAGTCGATGCCACACTAGGAACATCATGAAACTTAGAAAATCATAAATCGCCTCATCTCATTGGCTAGTAATAAAGAGACACCATACTCGTCTCATCTCAACGACAAGTATTAAATGGTATTGTAACTCGTCCCATCTCATTGATAAGTGAAAACATCGTGATGGTTCCACATAAACCATAAATCTCAACGAAGAAATCACAAACCATAAAACTCGCCAAATATTAGCCTTCCCAGATAATTCCTAACTATAGGAATTTTAATCTCAAAAACCCACCATAAATTGGCTAAATGACTCATAAATCATAACCCGGATAGTTTCGATCGTATAAGTCCGAAATTAACCGAAATAGTAAACGCACATTTCTCATACCATGTGTTTTACTGTAACGTCCCGCCTTTCCGCACGTTTTAAATCGACGATAAACCACACACGTCAGACTTAAACCATACAGAAGGGCGGATTGTTATGGGATAAATAAGAAAAAGTAGAGAAAGAAAAAAAAACAAAATAAAATCTTGCAGCGAAACGATAAAATATAATAATCAAATAAACAGTTCATGAAGCTGTTTTACAAAACATTTGATTTTCTTTACTTATACGATACAATATCAGAGTCACACATACCAGAGAATATTAATAATGCAGCGGAATACAATGGTGTGGTGGAATAGTATAATAGATAATAGTAATAATAATTCTTCGTCTTCGTCCTCCAGAATTAAAGCCATCAAATCCTAAAATGCTCAGGCTGACCCGAGCGAATGGAAAAGACAAAACACTCGAGTCAGAACTAAAATATCTTATGTAAGTTAAACAACAATAAATAATATGAGTGGAACGGCGTCAGAGATGTTTACGGGATTTGACATCTCCTATCCAATGTCTAACGTGAGTGCAATAACTTAAGAGGTGCTCGGGATTCACATCTCCTAAGGATCCGTTAAACTATTTACTATGTAGTAATATACGCTATTATAAGAATATCTAAAGTAAAGTACAATATACTGAAAATAGTGTTAAGGGGTTACCCATATAGCCCTTAACACACTTTTATATTCGCATAGTCTATATAGTACCGTAATCTCCCCTATACTGGGCATCGTCAGAGGGCACTCCATAGGTATGGTACAAAACAAAATCGTATAAGGCGCGCTAGGGTAGGTGACACGGCACAACTAGGCAATGCCAGGGTAGATATACCAATTACGCTTCCGGGTCGGTGGTAGGGCATAGCCGCAGCTACCGCCCACCTCGGGCCACACCCCCAAATCAAAGAAATCAAAAGTTTCCACCGAATAAATCCAAAGTCAGAGTAGAATATCGAAGGGATGTGTCCGATAAAAGGGGCTACCTTCTTAACCCGTCGATCGCTCCTGTTTTAGCCACCTTATGCCAACTCACGGGAGTCGGGTCCACGTATTTACCTCAAAGGAAACGCCGCTGCCATCCTACTTCATTCTGGAATCTCCATCGCGTACACGGTTGTTAAAGTGGTTTTCAGAGTTGGCAGAGAGTATGACAACTTTCGATCCCGGTCTCTTCAACAACCAAACGTTATTATAACACCGCGATCATTTTAAAATAATTTATACTTCAAAACCAGGATATAATATTTATTTCAAAACCAAATAAATACGATATCATTTCAAATTTTAAAACCAAATCAATATGATATCCCTTTTTTTATCATAGTATTCAAAGTTATTAAATTTCGAAACCAAACACTTAAAATTATAACACTTCCAAAACGTAATATTTTGAAATTTATAACTTTGAAATTTATAATTTTGAACATAACTTCCAATACTTTAGTGGTTCAAATTTTAAATTACTTTATAGCTTCTTAAATTTCACAAATCAATTTCAAATACAGATTTGAACCCCCAAATAACTCATTTCAATTTCCATATATTTCAAAGCTTTAAATATTCCACCATTTCAAAACTAATTCTTGATAATTCCATATATATATATCAAATTTAATTACTATTATTTAGATTTGAAATGTTAACTAAATAAATCCTATATAATTTAAGAAAAACTTTTAAAACTTCAATTAACTGGATATTCTTTCAACTTATTTAACTTGATATATTCATTTAAATTGACTTGATATTCATTTAAATCACTCTAAATTAAAATCCAGTTATAAAATCATACCCATTAAAATCACAGTTTTATTAAAATATCAAATCAATTTATTCGAGTAAAATTCTTAACTAATTCAGTTCAAACCAATTTCATATTTATCTTCCAACTTAATTTTTATTTAAGTCATTAAACTCTATCTATACAATATTTTAAACAGGTACTTCACCATATAATATTAAAAAAATCAAACTCCATTATTAAGCTTATTTTTATTAAACAAATTTATACATAGCTTAAATTCAAGAATTTAACTATATATATATAAAATAATATTTATATAATATCAAAAATTAATATTTATTAAACCGTATATTTCTTTCCAAAACCATAGAAAACATTTCAAAATATTTTTATATATAGACCACGGTGTCTGTATATATTTTTCTACCCTATGGTCCAGTGATACGAATATTTGTCATTTCAGTCCGCAATCTAAAAATAAAAATTACAGTTATATATCATTTCAAACTGCAATCCCGAATGAAATAAAATGCATAACAACTTGCAGTTTAAAATAATATATAATACAACATCCATCCATCCATCAACAGATCACACATCCTTCACAATCATCATCCAAAACAATCAATCAATACCAATAGATAACTGATAATATATATAACAGGTATTTAACTGGCAGTTATATTTAATAATAAATTAAATAACAATTTAATTAAATAAATGAAATAACTGAGATGATGATTAAAAATATACGAAATAATCATAAATAAATGCATAATCACAACAAAATTTAATTTAACAAACATAAGAAATTTTAGAAGTTGTGAGTGGGTTAAAACACTCAAATTTCGAATTTAAATTGAATTTAAATCCAATTTAAACCCAAAAATTTTCCAGTCTCAGAATCTATCCAAACCAGCGCCAAAATGTCCGGAACTCCAATACGAACCTAGCGGAGGAAACCGCGCGTAAAATTGACATCGTATGCGAAAGATATTCGAGTTAGATGGCTTACATTTTAAAATATATAATTATTAACAAATAAAATGAAGCAAAATATTAATATTTTAAATCTTCTATCACTCCCGTCCCAACCTTCTCTCCAGGTCGAGAAACGCACGAGACAACACCAAGAAACCCAATTGGCACGTCGCTCACAACCCTATCCTCCGATCAAACAACATCCCCGAACGCGCGACGCCCTCCTCCACCATCGCAAACCACCACGGCACCAGATAATCGTGCAGCCGCCACCAAAATGGCCACCTCCGAGCCACCTTTTGCCTTGATTTCGGGTCCAACCATCACCTACCTAGACAACAAACCCGTATAAATCTGAGAGGACATCGAGAGCTACGCTTTCTCTTTTGATGCCAACACGAATCATTGAAGGGATTGAGTGAAATAAAGGTTTGAAGGTCGGTAACTCTCGGCTATTGAAAATAGAGATGGCGGCTGGAGATTATTAGGTTTTAGAAAATAATTTAATAATATAATTTTTTCGTTTCGCGAGCCGTATTTATAGGTAGGTCCGAAAACAGGCCAGACTCCGATTTAAGCGTGCCGACAGGCTATCCTAATGTAAAAAGGCCTTATGAACATAATGGAACCAGTTTCGGAGTTCAATTCTATCATTTTCGTAGGTTACTGTTAAAGTCAAATTTGTTTTAAATGACGATAATTCCCCAAAAAGCCCGTTTCGGCTCCGAAACGAAAATGGGTCATCCAATATATCAAAATAGATGTTTTAAAATATTTTAAACACGATGCAACAGGTTTCAAGTCCAAATACCATCGTATGAAGAAGTTATGCTAAATTCAATTTTTTTTCAAATTGATTTCAATTTTGATTTCTATGCGTTTCACGTTCGTACGATCAAACGACAAATCTGATCGCTACGAAACTTGAAATCCTATAAAAATTCACCATTAAGGATCCGATGAAACTGGTTTTATCGAAATCTGAGTCAGTGGTCAAAATGGCTATTTTCCAGTTAATTAAATAAATTAAAAATTGATTAATTAAATCAAATTTCAAATTTCAATTCTAAATTTGAAAAATTTCATTATTTTATATTTCTAAATCATTCATACTGACTTGAACAAATTTAAATGTCAAATCAAAATTGATTAATTCCTTAATTTCAGTTTTAAGTTTGAATTTCATAAAATTCAGAAATTATAAAATAAAACACCAAAAATTCAAAGAAATTAGCCTTCCATTTACTTTCAATACATCCCTCTTATGGTATAAATTTTTTGATTCATAACTATTACCTTAATGTTTCCCAAAGTCCTCTTAGTTCTAATCATCATAGTATTAAATTCCATTTTATTATATATATATTAAATTTTAATAAATCGGTCTGTTTCCATTCCAATCCCTTTTATTAAGTTCATTACTACTCTATAACCTAGTTAACCTTTCATTACTTTTACTATGCTCAAATTTAACAACTCCTAAACATCTTATTCCATTTCCCATTAATGTAACATTTATTTATTTTATTAACATTTATTTCAAATTCTAATTCCATCAACTAATTAAACTGGTAACTTATAATATATGTTTACAAGCCAAATGTTACACCCATTGTCATATTATGAATGGAGTTAACATTTCTCAAATATTATCTTAATTTTACATTAAGAAATTATTTAATTACCTTTAATGAAATTAAATTCCCAATTTATTTAATGCAATCAATTATGACCTTTGCAATTTAATAAATTCATTAATTGTCAATTACCATTCAAATAAATCCATTCATTTGATTTCCTTATTATGAATCAATTATAAACTTACCATTTTAAAGGTGATGTCAATATGGGTACTTATCTATTACACTATTATACGCCATTTACATCTTACAGTTGTATGAATGTTACATTAAATCTATTCAAATTTCTAACTTCTTTGTTATTAACTATCCTATTTCCAAATATAACAGTTACAACAAATTAATAGGACAATTAAATAGTAACTTACGACTATTACTATTACTTTGATTTACATTAATTACAATTAATATTCTCAATAAATTTATTTACTTGGTCTCATGCTTTCTATTTCACCAATTACTACCTTATAAATGAATTTTACGTTTCCATTTTAATTTACATTCACAATTTCCGTTATTACATTAATTATCATTAAGTACATTAAATTTGCTTTATTTGTAATTGGCAAATTAACTGGTAACAACCATTTGTCACCATTATACCTTTTATAGTACTTGTATGTTCATTCCTCCTAACCCAATATCATTTATTATATTATTTCACACATAAATTCAATAATTACATTTGCTTCCTCGTATTCCATTTATAGCCAAGTATATACTTTCACTACTACATTTATTAGAATTTTATTCAAATTACTAATAATTAGTTTTAATTACCCTTGCTATATTTCATTCTTAACATTTATTTCAATACAAATTATAAAAAATTCTCCTTTCTAAAATTTAATTAAAAAATCAAATTAAATTAACCAATTTATTTATCAAAATTTACGGGCCGTTACACTCTCCCCCACTCAAAACTTTTCTTCCTCGAAAAGGAAAAAAAGGAAAAGAGGAACTAAGGAAATAATATATCCTATTTAAAAATTAAATCTGTAAAAATTAATTTACAAAATCAATTAATTTAAACAAATATATCAATTTATAACTCTTAAATCCTTTTATATTTAAGTAAATAAAGTTTGGAAAAACTTTTCAAAAATTTTCTAAGTCCAAAATTTATGGAAAAAATTCGGCAGAGTCTCATTTGTACGCAGAGGCTCGGGAGAAAGTATAATATTAATATAACAATATACAACATATATTTCCAAATAATATATATCCCAACCCGGGGAAAAAATAATAGCGCTATAAACCCTAATCCAAAAACGTACCTATTTGTCGGGCAAATAACGCTTATTTATGGAACCAAAAGCAGTAGCAATTGCTTCCATAACCTATATTTCACTTATATAATCTGAAAAGAGTTAACAATTATATAAAATGAAATATTTAAAGTTATTTCACCAACCAACAAACAAATCAATATACAACCATTACTTGCAACAAGCATACAACCATCACATAAAATCAACACACATCAATTATCCTTATCAAACAAAACAAATAGTTGTTCGGGTTCAAACTTTAAATTGTACAGAATGAAAAATAAACTATCAATTGCACCATTTACTCAACAGTCTTTGATGAAACTAAATATATTATTCATCATCCAAACAAATTCAAAGTGTCCTTGCCCAAACAACCATAAACCAAAACAAACAACCAACAATTTCAGAAAATAGATCAAATTCATTCTTATTTATTTCATTTCATAACATTTGTTGTTTGACTTATTTTCTTTCATATAGTGATTTATCTTTTTAATTTCCATTTTCTCTCTCACTTATTTCTTACAATTATTCAATTTCTCAGCATTTCAATTTATTTACTTAAGTTTATAATCATTTATTTAAAATCCTTTTCTTTTCTATTATATTTACTCATAGTAACATTTTCAATTATACTTAAGTATACTACAAAACCAAATTCTCATTTATTAAAGAATTTCATTGAATACTTTCATTATTTCAAATTTTTACTTTATAATATTCTATTACAATTTCTTATAACATTTTAACTTTTTATAATTGGTAAGTCATATATATGTTAAAGAACGCAATTGAAAGTTATACAAGTATCTCTTCTTCCCTTTAATCAATTTAACGTTCAATAATCATATCTTTTGTTTCTAGGTTACATATTTCAACTTTCTTTTAAATTTTATTTGTAACTTAGCATTAAATCTTTTACTTCCTTTAGAGGTTCCAATTATTAATTAGTTATCTTCCATTTTACTACAATAATTAAAACTATTGATTATCAAAAACTTAAGAACTAAATAACGGGTTTAATTTCAAATTATCTAAAATAGCAGATAGATGTATACACTTACAACATATATATTCAGTTATATTTAAAACAATTTGAAATTTTTATTTGTTTATCAAAATAAACCCTGTAGTAAAACTACTACAGTAGCATTCCCACTTGGAAACTCGAAAATGAATTACGATGATGCGGCCGCCATCACCAAAATTATTTTACAGCGACAGAGAGGGAAGTACAGAACTTATTTTTCCAAAATCTTCTTTAAAACAATCCTTTCAAATTATATTGAAATATTTATATCTGAAAATACTTCTAAATAAGATTATTATTATATTCCAAAATCAACTGAAAGAAATTTTCAAAACCCCGAAACTTAAGTTCTAAAATTTCCAATTTCATTTATTTTGTTTTCAATCTCATTTCAACTATTGTTTATAAATGTCATTACCTAACAACCAATATAATACAACCAAATATAACCTTTATAAAAATTTACTTTATATATATAGAATATATAATAGGCAAAATTATTTCATTCACCTATATTAAAACCAAATATTATGTCGGCATGTCCTATTAAGTGTTTAGAAATCCCTATTGATGTCATAGCGTCTCATGCATCAACCAGAATTTATAAATACAAAACGGAACAAATTAACACAATATTAAAACCTTTTTATAACACTAACAAATACGTTCTCTCATATATACGCTCAGTGACTCATCATAGGGTATTACTACCCTATTAATAAAGAGTCAGACCCCACAAAGCTAAGGTTTATCGCTAAACCAAAGCTCCGATACCAGATATAAAGTCCCGCCATTC
This sequence comes from Allium cepa, assembly GCA_030765085.1. Classification (NCBI taxonomy): domain Eukaryota; kingdom Viridiplantae; phylum Streptophyta; class Magnoliopsida; order Asparagales; family Amaryllidaceae; genus Allium; species Allium cepa. The sequence continues at coordinate 77,779,200 of CM060939.1, read as the reverse complement.
CACATGTTTTAAATCGACGATAAATCACACACGTCAAACTTAAACCATACAGAAGGGCGGATTGTTATGGGGTAAATAAGAAAAAGTAGTGAAAGAAAAAAACAAAATAGAATCTTACAGCGGAACGATAAAATATAATAATCAAATAATCAGTTCATGAAGCTGTTTTACAAAACATTTGATTTTCTTTACTTATACGATACAATATCAGAGTCACACATACCAGAGAATATTAATAATGCAGCGAAATACAATGGTGTGGTGGAACAGTATAATAGATAATAGCAATAATAATTCTTCGTCTTCGTCCTCCAGAATTAAGGCCTTCAAATCCTGAAATGCTCAGGCTGACCCGAGCGAATGAAAAAGACAAAATACTCGAGTCAGAACTAAAATATCTTATGTAAGTTAAACAACAATAAATAATATGAGTGGAACGGCGTCAGAGATGTTTACGGGATTTGACATCTCCTATCGAGTGTCTAACGTGAGTGCAGTAACTTAAGAGGTGCTCGGGATTCACATCTCCTAAGGATCCGTTAAACTATTTACTATGTAGTAATATACGCTATTATAATAATGTATAAAGTAAAGTATAATATACTGAAAATAGCGTTAAGGGGTTACCCAAATAGCCCTTAACACACTTTTATATTCCCATAGTCTATACAGTACCTTAATCTCCTCCGTACTGGGCGTCGTCAGAGGGCACTCCATAGGTATGGTACAAAACAAAATCGTATAAGGCGTGCTAGAGTAGGAGACACGGCACAACTAGGAAATGCCAGGGTAGACATACAAATTACGCTTTCGGGTTAGTGGTAACGCATAGCCGCAGCTACCGCCCACCTCGAGCCACACCTCCAAATCAAAGAAATCAAAAGTGGCCACCGAATAAATCCAAAGTCACAGTAGAATATCGAAGGGATGTGTCCGATAAAAGGGGCTACCTTCTTAACCCGTCGATCGCTCCTGTTTTAGCCACTTATGCCAACTCATGGGAGTCGGGTCCACGTATTTACCTCAAAGGAAACTCCGCCGCCATCCTACTTCATTCTGGAATCTCCACCGCGTACACGGTTGTTAAAGTGGTTTTCGGAGTTGGCAGAGAGTATGACAACTTCCGATCCCGGTCTCTTTAACAACCAAACGTTATTATAACACCGCGGTCATTTTAAAATAATTTATACTTCAAAACCAGGATATAATATTTATTTTAAAACCATATAAATACGATATCATTTCAAATTTTAAAACCAAATCATTATGATATCCCTTTTTTTATCATAGTATATATTCAAAGTTATAAAATTTCGAAACCAAACACTTAAAATTATAACACTTCCAAAACGTAATACTTTGAAATTTATAACTTTGAAATTTATAATTTTGAACATAACTTCCAATACTTTAGTGGTTCAAATATTAAATTACTTTATAGCTTCTTAAATTTCACATATCAATTTCAAATACAGATTTGAACCCCCAAATAACTCATTTCAATTTCCATATATTTCAAAGCTTTAAATATTCCACCATTTCAAAACTAATTCTTGATAATTCCATATATATATATATATATATATATATCAAATTTAATTACTATTATTTAGATTTGAAATGTTAACTATATAAATCCAATATAATTTAAGAATTTTTTTTAAAACTTCAATTAACTGGATATTCTTTCAACTTATTTAACTTGATATATTCATTTAAATTGACTTGATATTCATTTAAATCACTCTAAAATGAAATCCAGTTATAAAATCATACCCATTAAAATTTCAATTTTATTAAAATATCAAATCAATTTATTCGAGTAAAATTCTTAACTAATTCAGTTCAAACAAATTCATATTTATCTTCCAACTTAATTTTTATTTAAGCCATTAAACTCTATCTATACAATATTTTAAACAGATACTTAACCATATGATATAAAAAAATCAAACTCCATTATTAAGCTTATTTTTATTAAACAAATTTATACATAGCTTAAATTCAAGAATTTAACTATATATATAATAATATTTATATAATATCAAAAATTAATATTTATTAAACCGTATATTTCTTCCCAAAACCATAGAAAACATTTCAAAATATTTTTATATATAGACCATGGTGTCTTTATATAATTTTCTACCCTATGGTGAAGTGATACGGATATTTATCATTACAATCTGCAATTTAAAAATAAAAATTACGGTTATATATCATTTCAAACCGCAATCCTGAATGAAATAAAATGCATAACAACTTGCAATTTAAAATAATATATAATACAACATCCATCCATCCATCAACAGATCACACATCCATCACAATCATCATCCAAAACAATCAATCAATACCAATAGATAACTGATAATATATATAACGGGTATTTAACTGGCAGTAATATTCAATAATAAATTAGATAACGATTTAATTTGAATAAATGTAATAACTAAGATGATGATTAAAAATATACGAAAAAGTCATAAATATGTGCATAATCACAACAAAATTTAATTTAACAAACATAAGAAATTTTAGAAGTTGTGAGTGGGTTAAAACACTCACCTTTAGAATTTAAATCCAATTTAAACCCAAAAATTTGACAGTCTCAGATTCTGTCCAAACCCGCTCCAAAATATCCGAAACTCCAATACGAACCTAGCAGAGGAAACCGCGCATAAAAATGACCTCGTATGCGAAAGATATTCGAGTTAGATGGCTTACATTTTAAAATCTATAATTTTTAACAAATAAAATGAAGCAAAATATTATTATTTTAAATCCTCTATCACTCCCGTCCCCACCTTCTTTCCAGGTCGAGAAACGCACGAGACAACACCAAGAAACCCAATCGGCACGTCGCTCACAGCCCTATCCTCCGATCAAACAACATCCCCGAACGCGCGATGCCCTCCTCCGCCATCGCTAACCACCACGGCACCAGATAAGCGTGCAGCCGCCGCCAAAATGGCCACCTCCGAGCCACCTTTTGCCTCGATTTCGGGTCCAACCATCACCTACCTTGACGACAAATCCGTATAGATCTGTAGAGGACATCAAGAGCTACGCTTTCTCTTTTGATGCCAACACGAATCATTGAAGGGATCGAGTGAAATAAAGGTTTGAAGGTCGGTAACTCTCGGCTATTGAAAATAGAAATGGCGGCTGGAGATTATTAGGGTTTAGGAAATAATTTAATAATATAATTTTTTTCGTTTTGCAAGCCGTATTTATAGATAGGTCCGAAAACAGCCCGAACTCCGATTTAAGCATGCGACAGGCTATCTTAATGTAGAAAGGCCTTATGAAAACAATGGAACTAGTTTCGGAGTTCAATTCTATCATTTTTGTAGGTTACTGTTAAAGTCAAATTTGTTTGAAATGACAATAATGCCCCGAAAAGTCCGTTTCGGCTCCGGAACGAAAATGAGTCATTCCATATATCAAAATAGATGTTTTAAAATATTTTAAACGCGACGGAACAGGTTTCAAGTCCAAATTCCATCGTATGAAGAAGTTATGCTAAATTCAATTTTTTTTCCAAATTGATTTCAATTGATTTCAATTTTGATTTCTAGGTGTTTCACGTTCGTACGATCAAACGACAAGTCTGATCGCTACGAAACTTGAAATCCTACAATATTTCACCGTTACGGATCCGATGAAACTGGTTTCGTCGAAATCCGAGTCAGTAGCCAAAATGGCTATTTTTCAGTTAATTAAATAAATTAAAAATTGATTAATTAAATCAAATTTCAAATTTCAATTCTAAATTTGACAAATTTCATTATTTTATATTTCTAAATCATTCATACTAACTTGAAAAAAATTTAAATGTCAAATTAAAATTGGTTAATTCCTCAATTTCAGTGTTAAGTTTCAATTTCATAAAATTCAGAAATTATAAAATAAAACTCCAAAAATTCAAAGAAATTAGCCTTCTATTTACTTTCAATACATTCCTCTTATGATATAAATATTTTGATTCATAACTATTACATTAATATTTCCCAAATTCCTCTTAGTTCTAATCATCATAGTATTAAATTCCATTTTATTATATATATTAAATTTTAATAAATCGGTCTGTTTCCATTCCAATCCCTTTTATTAAGTTCATTACTACTCTATAACCTAGTTAACCTTTCATTACTTTTACTATGCTCAAATTTGACAACTCCTAAACTCTTATTCCATTTCCCATTAATGTAACATTTATTTATTTTATTAACATTTATTTCAAATTCTAATTCCATCAACTAATTAAACAGGTAACTTATAATATATGTTTACAAGCCAAATGTTACACCGATTGTCATATTATGAATGGAGTTAACATTTCTCACATATTATCTTAATTTTACATTAAGAAAATATTTAATTACCTTTATTGAAATTAAATTCTCAATTTATTTATTGCAATCAATTATGACCTTTACAATTTAATAAATTCATTAATTGTCAATTACCATTCAAATAAATCCATTCACTTGATTTCCTTATTATGAATCAATTATAAACTTACCATTTTAAAGGTGATGTTCACATGGGTACTTCTCTATTACACTATTATACGCCATTTACATCTTACAGTTGTATGAATGTTACATTAAATCTATTCAAACTTCTAACTTCTTTGTTATTAACTATCCTATTTCCAAATATAACAGTTACAACAAATTAATAGGACAACTAAATAGTAACTTACGACCGTTACTATTACTTTGATTTACATTAATTACAATTAATATTCTCAATAAATTTATTTATTTGGTCTCATGCTTTTTATTTCACCAATTACTACCTTATAAATGAATTTTACGTTTCCATTTTAATTTACATTCACACTTTCTGTTATTATATTAATTATCATTAAGTACATTAAATTTGCTTTATTTGTAATTGGCAAATTATCTAGTAACAACCATTTGTCACCATTATACCTTTTACAGTACTTGTATGTTCATTCCTCCTAACCCAATATCATGTATTATATTATTTCACACATAAATTCAATAATTACATTTGCTTCCTCAAATTCCATTTATAGCCAAGTATATACTTTCACTACTACATTTATTAGAATTTTATTCAGATTACTAATAATTAGTTTTAATTACCCTTTCTATATTTCATTCTTAACATTTATTTCAATATAAATTATAAAAAATTCACCTTTCTAAAATTTAATTACAGAAATCAAATTAAATTAACCATTTATTTGTCGAAATTTATGGGTCGTTACATTTATTAAATCATTTAATTCTCTTTCTCATATGTTCGAATAGTGGAAAAGTGTGTGTTTTATATTTAAAATTGTTTACAAAAGAAAACAAGCTTTTAATTTTTTTCCAAAAAGATTAATAAATCAAATATTTGAAATTCCTTTATTATAGGAAATAAATAGATTTTGTATTAGAAAAATAATTTTAAAATACTATATAATAATAATTTGAAATTTCCATTTATTGCAAAAAAAACACTTCAAAATGGTTTAGTGAAAACTGATCTCGAAAACAATGAAAAACAAGAAAGATAACTCAAGACCGATAATTTGAATTCAATACGAATTCAATTCAAATTTAACCCAAAAATCAGTTCAAATTCTATTTAAATTTGAATTTCCAATTCTCCAGATATAGCTAGCCTATTGATAGGCATCATAGCTCTTAAAACATCTTAAAAACAAAATCAAATCCGAACAAGAATGAAAGCAAAATAAGCTAATACAATTCTCAGGTCAATGATTGTTATTGTTGTCGTTTTGCTATCGGACAGCAACAAACAAACATTGTTTTGACCAAGCTAACTTCGAAATTTCAAAAAAATCAAAACATGAAACTTTAAGCACAAAGTCTATGCTTTCCGAAACATCTAAAATTATTGAATTTGGATTAGAAATATGAAAGATATGGTCAATATAATTCTCCGATTTTAAATTCACCGTCGTTGTCGTTTATTCACAGGGCAGCAACAAAGAAATAATATTTCGACTATCTTAACCTCAAAATTTTGCAAAACTCAAAATAAGAAAGTTTTAAATAATAGTCTAATATTTCCAAAAAATCAATAATTATCTAAATCTGACCAGAAACATGAAAGATACGCCAAATTTACTAATTATATTTAGTTTATATAGTATAATTATTAAAGTGACGGAGCTGGAAGTTTGTGATAGAATTTCAATCAACCTATGCTCAAAATTTGCAAATATTAAACATGAAAATTTTCATATTTAAAGTAATCTTTCCAAAACATTTAAAAGTATCAAAATCCGTTAAATAATGAAAAATTTATGACTACAATAATTTTCAGATTTGAAGTTCACTTCTGCTGTCGTTTTAGTCTCGGGACAACGTCACTAGAAGTAATTTTTGACCATCCAAACCTCAAAATTTAATAAAATCCAAAGCACGAAAGTTATGGAAGACGATCTAAGCTTTACTGAACATTAAGAATTGTTAAATTTGGACATCAAATGAGAAAGATATGCTTAAATTATCAACGACATTAAGCACAGAAATTGATAATTTTACAGTGACAGGAAAACGAGTTTGTATTGGGTTTTTCAACCATCTATGCTCATAATTTCCAAAAGTATTTAGCATGAAAGTTATCACATTCTCTTCAGGGTTTCCATAACTTCAAACAAAATCAAATTCCGATTTAAAATGAAAATGTTATGCCCTATTTACTGACAGCGGTTTACAAATGAACATGCTAGAAAACATCTTTGATTTCTAACCTTCAAATCTCAATTTATGCTAGAAAATGTGAGTTTTCAACTCATCTTAACAAAATGCAGATCAAACTTGAGGAAATCTTAAGAAAATTTGAGCTTTGGCCTTGTATATGCTTTAAGAACCTAGAATTGATAGTTTACAGACATGCATAGGAAAAACATAAGTTACAACCGATTCAAATTCACAAAATCAAGAATCGATGAAAACATCTTTGATTTTAGAGTGATTACCTGATTTTATTGTCTTTAATTTGTTAACTTCAGCCAAGGAATTGAATAATTTGAAGATTTTGGCTTAGGGTTTGAAGAGGGAAAGGATTTTCTTAATTTTCTTCATTATTTCTGGTTAGTTCAAGTTTGTACTGTACGTACTTTGTTTGAGGAAGAGAAGCTTCTTCTTTACTTCAGGTTAGAGATAAAAATGGGATTAGACCCAATAACAATTAATTTGCCTAAGACACTAATTATCACCAATTAAACTAAAGCTTTTTTTTATTTAAATCAAAACAACTTATTTTTACAAGATTTCAACACAATAAAATCTCACAACTACATTCCTATGTTTTAATAAACACTTTTTCAACAAAATAAAAGATAATTTAGCTCTAAAAATTATTTTCATTATTAATAACTCTTATTTTAACTAAATACCCAACTTAACACAAATATTTACATATAACACTATTGTTTCTTTTTGTTCCAAAAATTGCACAGGATTAATTTCCTTGTATACTAAAATACAACAAAACATTCTCCACCAATTTTATGATCAAAACTTATTTTTAAATCAAATTTCACCTTTAAAAAAATAAACACATTTTAAAATCAAATACTTCCTTTAATAATTATTAAAAGTGGCAAGTGGCAATAAATACAAGAATTATTGCGTTTACTAAATAAAATCATATTTCACTCATTATTCTCACAAACACCCGAGATAAAGTTTTCAAAACTTTATTTTCATATTTTATTTTCAAAATCCATTGTTTATTCCAAATAAACAATTTAAATATCCAAATTATTTTTAATTCACAATATTGAATTATAACTACTGTTATAATTTAATATTTATAGGTAATCACCAAAACCAGGGTCGTTACAGTGTCTAAGTACAAATATTTATTAAAATAGCCGAAATTGTTACATTAATTAAATTCCAGCATACTATGCTCTACAATCAAAACCGTAAAGGCTCGTATTGGAGAATGGATTCCATACTGTGACAAGATAAGGAACTACCTCCTTCGAGTGCATCTCTAGATCAATGCACCCGGGTCTGACAAGAACATCTTGTTCCCTGTCACACAGAACCGGCCTAGCACTTGACTACTAGTACCGAATACGTCATCATCCCGATCTTCCGACCATAATCGAGACCGCTCATGCACAACCAAATCCATAATAATAGGTCAATCTAGATAGATGATGACATACTCTAATGAGAGCGACCCATTAGCCTTGTTGCATGCTCTTTTTAGTCATTTCTCGGTTGATGAGGCTTGAGGCAACGTTTACTTTTTGAATAGCAATCCTACTTGGAATGCTAACACCACCTTCCAGGCAACAATGCAATGATAACATTCATCCATAAAAGTTGTCCTAGGTCGGGACAAACCGAATCTCCTTTGAGATCACCATCTTCATTAGCTTCGAGATATCACAATTCGTAATGCACAAATCAGATCGAAATAGTTTTTGGATAATTAAATCCGATCTCGGTCTCTTCGAAACGATCAATGAATTTTGTCAGATTTTGATAATCGGTTATTTAACTATCAAATTACACACATAAGCGGTCACTATGCCCATATTATAATCTTTCAAAAACATTCATTTCAAAATATCTTTACAAAGATATATATTCAAATCTCTTCCAATATCCTAACATTTGAAAACAATTTCAAATACTTATCCATAACGGGATATTCTAAAACCGTTTCAACACTTAGAAATATTTCCGAATTCAGTTTATAACACTTAAAAAAAAGTATTTCTGTATAACCCATTTTACACTAACAATGCTTTTTTCCAAAAACCCTCTTTCCAATACTTAGGAGAATAATTATAGGCAGATTCTCAAAAATCTTTCTAATATCAAACTTAGGAAATATTTCATAACTTATCTCATAATCTCCATAATTATTAAAAAATTCCATTTTACAATTTCCAAAATCGATTTATACTCTTTATAAACCCAACCAACAATTTTTTTGAAGTTTCCATGTTCCAATATTTCGAAAATTTATCTTCTCCAAAAATCCCTTATAAGATTCTTCTTGTTAAAAGCATATCCGATAAATAAACCCCGTTTACAAATCTCGAGAGGATTCATAAATAAATTCAATCATTTCAAAATGCTATATATATGTAATAAGTATTTTTAAGGAATAATAATTTATTTCAAAACACGTTTAAGTAATTATTTACAATATTATTGCGTTTAAATAAACATTGATAACTCATTTCCAATTCATTTTTAAATAAAAATAATCAATTTACAGAGCTTATTATAAAGCTTAAATATCTTTTCAACTAATATTAAATATTTGAATAACCAACTTTATGAAATATTTCAATACTGCACACAATTTTCAATTACATAGCTAGATAAGTAAAAATGCCCTTTTAAACAAACTTAACTTCTCAATAAAAATATATATTTTTTAAAAATCCAATATACCTAATTCCAATTTATAAATCCCTCTTGTATTATGACAAATCGCTATATTCGAAATTAACTCTATCTCTTGAATTCAACTAATAATTCCATATAAAAAATCAATTTTGTATTTCCAATCCAATATTTAAAACCATTTAAATATTCAAAATCTAACGACGGAAAATCTAGGTCGTTAAATTCCTGCCTCTTAAAAGAATTTCATCCCCGAAATTGCTAAGGTAGAACGAGTGATCCAAATCCATTACCTTTCAAAAACCCACTTGGTTAACTTGTTATTTCACTTTCCTAATTCCTTTAGTCCCATATAAAACAATTAGTTTTTATTTCTAAATCAAAATCCCTTATTTTAATTTCAATTTTAAATCAAATTTTGGTTAACAAATTTTTTTCAAAAATTTACAAAATTTTTCTAAAAGTTTCCAAAAAGTTTCTAACACCCTAAATTTCTGAAATTTTTTGGCAGAGTCTCCCTTGTTCGGAGAGCCTTTTGCAATATAACAAAAATGATTAAAATATATACATTGACCCATGTGGCCGGAAACACAATATATATCAATATTTATATCATCGTTGGTTTTAATCCGAAAATTTACCTTTATTTAGCGTTTTTAAGCGAGCGAGCTTACTTTATATGCAATTTCGCAAAACAAATCTAGCCCAATAGAGTCCTTGTATATGTACTTACTTAATTTAAACACGTAAATTCCATAAATATGAAATTTAATAACTTCACATTCATTTTACTATTGCAAATACATAGATTTTATAACCAAAAATGTTATAACATGTATATATAACAATTACAAGGTTCCAACATACGATTACCATCTTCAAATCGATTTATTCATCATTTATTCAATTCCAATGATTCATATACCATTTATTATCATTCAATTCATATTTATACCTAACAAATCCATATCCGTTCCAAACTGGTTCAAAATCAATTTATTCACTTTCCATTGAATCATAAAATTTTGTTTACTTCCGTTTACGACAAAAAACAACAAAATTTTCCATACTATTTGGTGATATTCATTAACAAAATAACCACTTCATCTTATAAACTATTTTACATTGATTGTAAATTGATTTATCAATTTCCATTGACTCACATTCAATTTATTCAAAAAAATCTTTTTCGTTCAATTTTATATTCAACAACAAATGTTATTTGCGCTCCATTTCATATTCACATCCAATATATTCATATTCATTTCAAATAATATCCCAAAGCCATATTCAATTTATTTACATTCAAATTGAATTTGTACTTAAGTCATCACCATTTCAATCCATTTCTATTTTATTTGACAACATTTCAAAATATATTTAATTCGCTTATATTTAAGTTGAATTTTCATTTATAATTCAAGTTCCATATTCAATTTTAATTTCAATCTACAATCCATTTTACTTAACCAAGTTAAGCTCCATTTCTATATTCAATTAACTAATTAATTTATCTAATTAGTTCACTTCCATTTTATAATTCAAAATCAAATTTTTATTTCAGAAATTACTTCAATTGGTTCGACTTGAGTTCAACTTTTATTTTCTAATCGAAATTGGATTTCCATTTCTTTACCAAAATATCAATTCATTTGTTCCATTCATTTATACACATTCTTCATTCACATTCATATGAATTTACATTACGTTAATTTCATTAGATTCTGTTTATTAACAATCACTTCGTTTGACTTTGCTTAAATTAACTCACCATTTCATCAATTCATTTCATTAATTCCATTCAATAATCATAACTTATAGTTATATAATCATTTCACAATTCAAACATTATATTCAATTCAATACAATTCAATTTCAGTTCAATTTGTTTAACTCGGCTTAAGTTAAATACCATTCATCTTACTTACTCAAGTTAGAATTTAATTCTAAAATTCAAATTCCATACCTTTCTCTCTTATAAAAACCATTCCCAATTTATATGTTCACAACTTTTTGGTGATGTTCTTCCCAACATTTAAATTAAAATTCCAGAATTCAAACACCTAGTTTTTATTTCAAATCATTTTGAAATCATATATATATAACTCTTTGTTTTAACAATCCATTTCCTTGGAATTTTAAACTCAAACTTGGTTTTATCCAAAATAAATTCCCTTGGAATTTGTAAAACAACATTTGTTTTTAACAAAAATCTCCAGATCAAAATATTTCGGTAACAATCCGTTACTTAGAAACTCGAAAATGAACATCGATGATGCCGGGATCATCACTGGAATTATTTTTAGCGACTGAAGTGAGTTCAATGCTATAACACTTCCAAAATCCATTTTTATATCCAATTTAAAGCATTTTCTGTTCCAAAAATAATATCACAGTCATTTATTTCAAAATGCATTAGAAAACATTTTCAAAAATCTCCGGGATTTTAAATTTTCAAATCCTAGTTTGAATCCATTTTTAGTTTAAATCGTTTGTATAAATCATATTTATACAATTTCTATTTGGTTATATAAACCATTTCAATTTTTATAATCTTGTTTGGATTTTAATAATAGCAATCAAACATACCAATCATATATACTATAATAATTTTGGGAAATCATTCCTTTTATATCAAAATATAGTTGCGTAAAATTATTTCATTTACCCACTTCAAATCTATACGGTGTCGGTTTATCATATTTAAAAGTTTAGAAACTCCTATCGATGTCGTAGCATCCCACTACTCGACTAGAATTAATAAGCCACTCAAAAAATAAATCAACATAATATAAAACATTTTATATTCACTAGCAAATACACGCTCATATCCATTAGTACTCTCAAAATCATTCTATATTACTACTGACTCTATCTCTAATGAGTAATCCCAACCAAAGCATAGGCTTTCGCTTAACCTTCAGCTCTGATACCAACTATAAAGGCCCAGAATTTTCGACTTTCGAAAATCAACATCAATACATTCACTGTATAGCATGTCGAGCAATCAAATGCCGAAAATACTAGATCATTAGGGCAGAAGAGGAAAACGATAAAAGAAAAAGTAGCAACAACACAGAATCTTACAATCGCAGCGGAACAAAGTATAATATATAATAACAGATTTTTATATAAAAGAATCTGAACTGTTCATATACATAAAATCATCAAAGTACATCAATCAACAAACAAATCTGGACAGTTATAAGAACTTGTCCTCACAAGTGCTGATTATATAGCATACACACACGGTGGAAATAACCAAGTACGTATATATGCCTGAGAATTCTCCAGCTCATCCCCTGAGCTTCCATAGCATCCTAACCTGAATCTATAATTCTCGGTCTGACCCGAGCATTATAATAGAATAACACCCGAATCAGTCTGGAATACCAACGTGAGAAAACACACTCAATTTGAATTATTACTATTATCAAAATCGTTTAAAATTAAAGGTATCTCGTAAGACCATGCCACACATAAAAATGATGGTATTTAACCTTACAATAACCAAAACACTTTTATAGAAAATCCAGTGATGTTATAATAGTGTCTAAGTACAAATACTTATTAAAGTGGCCGAAATTGTTACATTAATTAAATTCCAGCATATTAGGCTCTACAATCAAAACCGTAAAGGCTCATATTGGAGAATGGATTCCATACTATGATTAGGTAAGGAACTACCTCCGATGAATGCATCTTTAGATTGCACCTGGGTCTGACAAGAACATCTTGTTCCCTACCATACAGAACCGACCTAGCACTTGGCTACTAGTACCGAATATGTCATCATCCTGGTCTTCCGACCGTAATCGAGATCTCTCATGCACAACCAAATCCATAATAATAGGGTAGATAGATGGCGACATACCCTAATGGGAGCGACCCACTTAGCCCTGCTGCATGCCCTATTTTAGTCATTTCCTAGTCGATAAGGCTTAAGGCTACGTTTACCTTTTCGAATAACAGTCACACTTGGAATGCTAACACTGCCTTCTAGGCAACAATGTAATGATAGCATTCATCCTTACAAGTTTTCTAAATCTGGACAAACTGAATATCCTTTGAGATCACCATCTTCATTATCTTCGAGATGTCATAATTCGTAACATACAAATCAGATCGAATTTTTTTTTTGGATAATTAAATCTGATCTCGGTCTCTTCGAAATGATCAACGAATTTGGCCAGATTTCGATAGTCGTTTATTTAACTATCAAATTACACACATAAACAGTCACTGGGTCCATATTATAATCTCTCAAAAACATTCATTGAGAAATATCTTTACAAAGATATATATTCAATTCTCTTCCAGTATCCAACATTTGAAAAAAAATTCAAATACTTATCCATAATGGGATATTTTAAAACCATTTCAACGCTTAGAAATATTTCCAAACTCAATTTATAACACTTAGAAAAATATTTCTATATAACCCATTTTACACTAAAAAATGTTTTTTTTTCCAAAAACCCTATTTGCAATACTTAGGAGAATACTTATAGGCAGATTCTCAAAAATTATTCTAATATCAAACTTCGAAAATATTTCATAACTTATATCATAATCTCCAGAATTGTTAATAAATTGCTTTTTACAGTTTCCAAAACTGATTTATACTCTTTTATAAACCCAACCAACAATTTATAGCTTCTTTTATGAAATCAGATTTCATTTTCGAAGTTCCCATATTCCAGTATTTTGGAAATTTTATCTTCGCCCAAAATCCCTTACAAGATTCTTCTTCTCAAAATCATATCCATTAAATAAACCCTGTTTACAAATCTCGAGAGGATTCATAAATAAATTCAATCATTTCAAAAACTATATATATATGTAATAGGAAAATGGGACGAAGGAAAAAATACATCATGTATTTTTGCTTGAGAGATGCACAGATTTTTTTTTCCTTTTTAAGGACGTGGGTTTTATAATTTCGGCTGAAGTAAAAACTTGAACAAAAAATAAATCGTGCGTCTTCTTCAATCTTGTTCCTCTTCAATCTCGACCTCAAATCATGCAGGCTACCAAAAATTAAATTGATCTTTTCTTCTCCTCGAATAAAATTCCCCGCTCCGTCTTCCCAAACTCACTATTGCTATTCACCTGAAGATGCCGACTCGAAGATGCATCTCACTTCACCATTTCTCTCAGATGAAGAACGAGATCGTCGCTCCTCCATTCTAGATTGCTTGAGTCGAATTCGCCATTCTCGTTGTGCTTTGTGATATCGAGAATAGGAGACGATGCTGTGAGCGCTTTGAGTTTGAGTGCATCACCACCTACTTGTGAACGCTATGGAGTTCTAACACGATTTTGATCTTAATTGGATGTTTGACATGTATTGGAATTATTGATGATTGGTATGTTTTTTGATTAATTTTTTGTTTCTACATGTGATTACTGTACCTTTTATATTATTATACTATATGAAACTAGCATTTCTGTGTATATTATGCAATTTAGTCTTTTATTGTTTTATTATTTTGTATTTGATGTGGAATGTTTCTCTTGTTAGTTTCAGATGGTGTATTTAATGTTGATTGTATTTCTAGTAAGCTTCAAGCTGTTGTTCATAACTATAATACTATTAAACTATCATTTTGCATATTGTAAACATGACATTGGACTTCATAACTCAAGTGCTATGTTAGACTATCATTTTATATTCCTAAAGTATGCTAGTGGACTTTGTGATTAAAATGCTACATTGGATATCATTTTGCATACTGTAACATTGATATTGGACTTCGTAAGTAAAATGCTATATCAAACTATCACTTTGCATATTTTAAATAAGATAGTTGACTTCATAACTTAAATGCTACATTAAACTATCATTTTGCATATCATAAACATGGTAGTGGACTGTGTGATTAAAATGTTACACTAAAACCCAATTTGCATATTGCAATCATAATATTGGACTTCATAATTAAAATGCTACATTAAAGTATCATTTTGTCTATTTTGAACATGATAGTAGACTTCATAACTCAAATGCTACATTAAACTATCATTTTGTATATCATAAACATGGTAGTGAACTTTGTGATTAAAATGTTACATTAAAAAACACAGATACTATATGTAGTTATTATTTTGTATATTCTATTCATGGTAGTTCTCTTTAGAAATACTTACTTCATTTTGTATATTCTACTCATGCTAGTTCACTTTAAATATACTTATGCTATATTCAAGTATCATTTTGCACTTTTTTCGTCATTATTCAGTTGAAATATTCTTATGCTATATCCAACTATCATTTTGCATAGTCAGATAATGATACTATATTTAAAAGTACAAATGCTATATTAGTCTATCATTTAGCATATTAAACCCAATCTACTATGTCTCAAATATAGAAATGCTATATCTAAATATCATTTGAAATTCATGGTACTTTTTAGACTGTTTTCTTCTTCTTCTTCTAGATTCTGCTTTTCCATTCGTTTCTTAGATCTTGAATTTGCAGTTCTTGAATTCAAAGGTCGAATAATTTCTGACATAGGTTTGGGTTGAGGCGACAAGTTAAGTTTTCTCGATTTTGGAGAAATCGACGTCGACAATGGAAGATCCAATTCGATTCGAACATTGGCAAGAGAGAGGCTTGGACGATGGCGGCTTGGACGACAACGACTTCAGATGATGATTGCTTGGACGGTGGCGGATAGGGCAAGCAGTAGCTGAAGGTAGACGGCGGCTGGGGTAAACTTGGACGAAAGCGGAGGAAACAGTTGAAGTCGGAAAATTAAAAAAAGTGCTACTGCCCTTCTGCCTAAATTCTAAATGTTGCGTCTTTGGTTTAAAAATTGGTTTAAAGTTTTTCCTTTAAACTAATTACCTCTACTTTTAAATAAACATCGATAATTCATTTAATTCATTTCCAATTCATTTTTAAATAAAAATAATCAATTTACAAAGCTTATTATAAAAATTAAATATCTTTTCAACTAATATTAAATATTTGAATAACCAACTTTATGAAATATTTCGATACTAAAAACAGTTTTAAATTACATAGCTAGATAAGTAAAAATTTCCTTTTAAACAAACTTAACTTCTCAATATTTTTTTTTTAATTCCAATATACCCAATTCTAATTTATAAACCCCTCTCAATTTATCACAAATTGATTACATTTCCAATTTCATAACCATTCTCACATTTAAAAAATAGAATCCACTGTTTCTTTCCAAAATCGATTTTCACTTCTCGTTATAAATTCATCCTATCAAATGATAATTATTTCATTTTATTTATATACATCGTTTATAAATTACAAACTCATTGGAGTTTCACTTGGTTTATAAAATATTCCCATTTATAAATCCATCTCTTTATAAATTCCATTATATTTTCCAAACTATTTTAAATCTTAATTTCAACTCCTTTTTCATATTTTTAGAAATATCACTTAAAATTTATTATACAAATACTTTATACATCACCTAAAAATTTCTATTTATAATCCCTTAGGAAATAGTTAAGTAAAAATTCCAAAATCAAGTCATTTATTTTATGCAATTAATTTCTTTTAGATAATCCCAGATTTCACCAAAAACAATGATTATCTCAAAAATCATTTTTAATTTCTTTTTAAAACTTGAAAATATTGCTTATAGTATTCCAAAAATCAATATTTTATTAAATTCAAATTCATCCTTTTAAAATAATCCAAATTTCTCTATAAATATTTTTATTTCCAGACCTTCAAATTCCTTGTTAAGATTCAAAAATACGATTTATGGTATGTAAAATATCAAAATTAGGACTAGTGCTAATGTAGCATCCAATATATCAAATCATACAATAATCTATAATAGATTATTCAATCTCATCATATATAACTATATATGAAATAATCAATATATTTTTGACGAATCCAGTTGGATCCCTCCAACCTATTTCTCTGCATTCACAGATGTTATATAATATAAAATACCAATCCCGCTTTAAGGCGGGATATCGCAATAATATAGGGTCATCTGTTATTATGCGGGGAACATAGTGTCTCATCCACTCCAATAGCCGGGAAATACATCCAACTACTAATATATACTACTATATATATATAATAACATCCAACTGATAAAATAATTATCAAGTCATCCAATCAATCAATAATGATTTTTAATATTTCAAATTTAAAACTAGCAATCCAAATGGGTGAGATTTACTCATCTTGATTTAGTAGTCACCAAAATGTTCCGGTTTTTGCCTAAATCAAACGATGTCCGATACGGTTCCAACTTAATTCATTTTACTCAAATCAGATCTCGCACGAAAAAATATACTATAATTAGTATAACGATAAAATCAATTTGCATTTCATTTAACTTAATAAATAGTTAAAATCTAATTACCTCACTGTTTTCCCTTTCCAGTACGTATGACAATCCCAACAGACGATTCCTCGATCTCCTTCTTCATTTGCAGATTTACAACCAAACCTAACATCAACTCGAAGCCCTAACTAGCACGCACTCACTCGACTTTCCCCTTCGACTCTACCATGCTTGCAGACCACCTGCAGCCTCGCACCCACTGATGAACGCGCCTCCATTTCCTGAACCACCATCAGCCTTTGACAACTCGCCGCCAACCATATTTTTGCAGTGCATCGCCTTTCGCCTCCGGCTCTCACGCGACTACAAAATTCTCGAACTACTTGTGTCATTTACGCGAGCACCTCCTTCGTTCTCCACCCCACCAAGAATAGCTCTACCTCGTCACACAGTCATGCCCCTCGAGGCCGCCACCATCTAAAGACTCGTGCGTGCAAACCCTTAGTCGAACGACTCCATCCCCTAAATCCAGTAACAGCATAACCCGCCTCTCCGCCTTCCAACGCCTCACGCGTTCATGGAATTTGCAATTTCGATCGCCTGCTCGTTTCTTTATTTTTTTTCCTTTTGGTTTTGATTTTGAAGACTGAAAGAGGAGAATGTATTGAAGACTGAAAGAGGAGAACGCATTTTAAACTGGGCAAACTTCCATGAGTACGAGTATAGGGTTGCGTCTCGAGTACGAGTAACAATTTATGATATTATTTAATTACGAAATATCTCGTTTAGCAACTTAAAATCTCGATCTCCTATCAAGGCATGTCGTCTGGCATTTCTAATGTTATACTTCTGTTTCGAACCCAATGGAACAAGTTCAAAGTCCTAATTTGATCGTATGTGGAAGATAGCTTTTTGAATCGACTATTTAAATTAAATTCAATTAAATTATTTCTAGGCGTTTTCTGATCGCACTACCAAACGATAAATCCAAACGCTATGAAATTTGAAATCCGATAATAATACACTATTATGGATCCAATGGAACTAATTTCATCGAATTTTGAGACTGTGCCCCAGATCGCTATTTTATCACGTCGATAAAATCGACGATTTAAAATTTTTTACGAATGCACTTGAAATTTCAGTTCTAATAACTTATTAACTCAATTATAATTCAAATATAATTTATATAAATATTATAAATCATTTTTTATCCATTTTCAGTTCGAGTTTCACTTATTCACACTATTCTTGTATTACGATAAATTGTTATATTCGAAATTAACTCTATCTCTCGGATTTAACCAATAATTCCATATAAAAAAATCAATTTATATTTTCAATCTAATATTTAAAACCATGTAAATATTTAAAATCAAACGACGAAAAATCCGGGTCGTTACATTAGGTAAGGTTTTGTTAGGAGCTCGGCCCCCTTATAGCACAAAAATGTTAATGAGATTTTTCGTCTTACAAAACCAATTTAATTATGAAGTAACTACGATGTCGAATGCTTCCGTAATTTGGAATCAACAAATTTAATTAATGCCAAAATTTTCTTGAAATGAAGTAATTATATTACTTAAGCTTACACAAGTAGGTAGATGCACTTTAAACGTTTTTTAAAATGTCAATTTCATTTGAACTAGCAATTCAACTAAAATAAACGAAATCAAGTACTGAAAATAAGGAAATAAATGCAGAAAAATGAAGGACATAAAGATTTACATGGTTCGAATGTTATGAGATCCCACGTCCATTGGTTAATGTTTTCTCTTATATTCTTCTTTGTACAAGCTTTTAATGATAGAGAGAGTACAAGTATTTTTAGTATAAAATTCATAGAATCTATCAACAATACTCCCCCTTTCTATAATATCTCTCTATTTATAGTATCATGGCATCACATGGATTGCTATACTCCTTCTCCATCATTAGATCTTTCCATATGTTACCCATCTGTTAGAATGATGATTTGTGCATGGATTACTTACGTGGATATAGGCGTGTGGAATTACTTTAGATAGGAATATTTGGCTGTAGGAGGGAATTTTGAATTTGATATTACGTAGGAAATTTGAGTTTTGGTGTGTGGAGTTATAGGGTTAGATTTGTGAGTTATGCGACTTGTGGACTATTTTGCATTTGCTTGTTTGGTTGCATATGTGTGGTTCATCCTAGTATCATAAGTAATTATGGATGTTGTCGCACTACCGTAGTTTGACCAATGGGGTGTGGTAGTTTGTTTCCAAATGGGCGATGCAGTTGCTTTCAAAGTGACGGCGCAGTATGCGTTGTGATGTGAAGACAGGGTTTCCTTTGTGACGTGACAGCGCAGTTTGCTTCATGATGATGATTCGGCTTTATTTTGAGGTGACAGTGCAGTTTACACTCATAGAGGAACTTTGGTTTGCCTTAATTGTGGGGGTCTTAGGACTTTTGATCTAATGTGTAATTCAACATCATAGTTACCCCCTGTGTGTTCCATGTTTTGCAATCTATTATTGATGCAGTTTATTTTTCCAAAACGTGCCAACCTTTTGCTTAACTCTCATCTGGTATTTTTATATAAGTTTATAACTTGTGTGATATCATGCATATGCTTTCCTTGGGTGCTGAGTTATCGAGTTACTGGAATCTCGATTTACATCGTTTTGATGGTGACAACTATATAAATCAATATTTATATGTTCTGATCACTTATGTAGGAGATTCGTTGCAGATTCGTATTAAGAATATTTTGTAGCTGATTGTCTTTTTTTTGGAGTCTGCATACTATTTAGAAATATGTTAAAATCTCTCCAGAATGATATATATATATATATCTACATATATATATATATATATAAACACACACACACATGCTCAAGCATGCACAAAAGGCTGAAAACAGCCGGCTGAATATACTCATTCAGCCATCTATTTGCTGAAACAATTTTATTGTTTCACAATATTCAGCCGGCTATATGAGTTAATTCAGCCGGCTGTTTTAGGCCAAAATTTTCCTATTTCTTTGTTGTTTTCGATTTTACCAAATTCAGAAGGCTGGATTATTATTTCAGCAGATAGAATATTTCCAACATATAATTTTTTATGAAAAGACACTTCTCTTTATCAAAGAGAAACTTCTTCAAATTAACAGTTGCACCTGTTTCTTTTCAATATTATCTTTCATGAATAATTGCAACTGTTTAATCTCTATAAATAGATTTTAGATTCAAAATAAATAACTTAACTGATTTTAATATTCTTGAATTCTTATCTCTTAATCTATTTTCAATTTGCACTCTAATTGCATACAAACTCTGATCGTTGATCACTCCATTTTCCACGTTCTTCAAGCACATTACGCTATATATCGTAAAGGAGTAAATTTAAAGAAGATTGCACTTAATTGACTTGTCAGTGCTATCTAAAGAGCACACTACAGTCAAATACTTTTGTCTAGTTGTAAAGAAGTCATGTTCAGTTTCTTAGGTAGAAGTCCTATTCGGTTGTTTAGGCGGTAGAAGTCATGTTCGGTTGCTCAGTCGATGTAAACCTATTCCTCCAGGTTAAGTAAGGGTTGCTAGTTTAATTCCAGAAGGAGTCTGGGACTGGACGTAGAACGGGAGTTCGAACCAGTATAAAAATATATGGTGTCAATTATTTTACTATTTACTTAGTTTATATTCCACACAAATAGTTTATCCATATTACACGATCCTATAGCACAGACACTTTCATTTAGTATCAGAGCAAGGCCATCATATAACCGTAACATAGTTATCTGATATTGTTTTAACATGGAAAACAACATCAGCATTGTTGCTAACACTACCTTTTAGAAGGTCAATCTACAGCATGACTACCTTTATTTAATGGAATGAACTATAACTGTTGGGCTACTAGAATGAGATCTATATACAAGCAAGTAGTTATGAAACCTGGAACATTATGCAATCTGAATATACTATTCCTACTACTAAATATTCAACATTGTCTAACATGCAAAAATTAGATACTGCTGCAAATGCTAAAACTATGAATATGTTATATTGTTCATTAGAAAAAAATGAATTTAATAAAATAAGCATATGTAAAACTGCTCATGAAATTTGGCGTATGCTTAAAATTACACATGAAGGTAATAATAAAGTAAAACAGAGTAAAACTTCTATGCTCAAAAATCAGTTTCAGAATTTTAAAATGAAGTAAGATGAGACTATAAATGATATGTACTCTAGATTTCAAGATATATATCATTCTTTGATAGTACTAGGAGAAATTTATACAGATTTTGATATTGTTTCAAAAATCCACAACTCACTAACGAATGAGTGGGAACGAAAAGTCTTAGCAATCGAAGAAGCTAACGACATTTCAACCATAAAACCATAGGAGTTGATTGGAAATCTAGTGTCTTATGAAGTTAATCTCTAGGCAAAATGAGTGCATGCTTAAGATATAAAGAATAGCATTCCAAGCAAAAAAAAGAATCAGATGAAGAAATTCATTGCTTAAAATTTCAAATTTTTTTTGAAATTTAGAAAGAGCAACAAATTTAGAAATAACAAGAATAGCTCCAGCAACAATAACAACACCAACAAACCATCATCATCTGCTCTAGTATGTTATGAATGTCACAAGAAAGGCCACATCAAGAAAGACTGTCCTGAGAAAAAGAAAGACAAACATAAGCACAAAAAAGATAAATTTAAGAAGAAAGCTTTCTCTATCACATGGGATGATAAAAAATCATCTTCATCATCAGAAATTGACTTGGACAGTGATTCAGAACAAGCCAACATTTGCTTTATGGCCATAAAAGACGAGGTAAGTTATTTAACTTTTAATGATCTTTTGGAAATCAATTCAGAATTACTTGATAAAATAAAAGGCAAAAATAGAAAGTACAAAGAAACTCTTGAAAAATTGAATAGAACTGAAATCAAAGTAGAAATGCTAAGCGATGAAAAGAAAATTTTAGAAGAAGAACTTCAAGTTACTCAAGAATCTTGTTCTAATATGACATCTCAACTTTCTCTGCTAAGTCAAGAGATAGAAACTCAAAAAGAAAAGAATGATGCTTTATTAATTGAGAATCGCGACCTTAAAGAAAATGTCAAGATTTTGGAGTTAGATAACTCTAGCCTTAAAACAAAGTTAGAAGCATTACCAAAAATTTCTCAAATTTTAATAAAGGAAGTGAAAATATTTTCAAAATTATAGAAAATTCTCATACTGTTTCTAATAAAAGAGCACTAGGATATAAACATTCTTCTAAAATTATTCCTAAGAAAAAGAATTCTTCATATAAAAAAATTAATAAAGTTGAAAAACCAAGTTCAACAATTTTAACTTTTACTAAAACAATCAAAATTTGGGTTCCTAAAACAAATAATTCTTTGATTAGAAATAAATATATATATGACAACCTGGAATTTTTCAGATATTTAAAATTGGAATATTTAATATATTTTAAATATTTGAAAGTCGGTTTAACTTGAGTTTCAAATATCACTGATTTTTGGATAATTTAAATATTTAGTTTAATCATTGGAAATTGGATAAAATATGAAATCTGAGGTTTCGAGCTTGTTAAAAATATTTAAAAGGCTTGGAAAATTTATATTGATTTTACTGGAGATAGTAAAAGTGTTAAATTTGAATTTGAGGATGTTTTGTTCGGTTTTGAATTTAAATCATTTAAATCAATATTTAAAAGTAGCCTTCCGAGGAACAGTCTCAGAATTCGACGAATCCAGTTCCGTTGGATCCATAATATTGCATTATTATCGAATTCTAATTTTCGTAGCATTTGGAGTTGTCGTGTGACCGTACGGTAGATAAACGTGCTGAATTTATATCGAAAATTAAATACAAATACTAGATCCAAAAAGTTATCTTCTCCATACGATCGAATTACGATTTGAAACCTTTTCCATTGTGTTTGGAATAGGGTTTTAACATTATAAACGCCTAGTGGCACGCCTCGATAGGAGTTTGAAATTTTGAGTTGCATTCACCGAGACGATTTAAATTTGAATTTAAATAAAATGTATATATATATTCTTATACAACCAAAAAATTTAAACACCTTTCATACATTAGAATACGTGTCTACCATCCTCTCTAATTTCATAACAGATGACCTTTCCCCTCAAACAAATTGAGAAGGCTGAGCATTTCCGTTTAAGAGAAAAAAATAAACCTAAATCAAACAGAACGTAGAAATAAAAGAAAAAAAACTCAGAGAGAATAATGGCGACCAATTCAAATTCGTCATTCACCCAATCTTGCGTTCGAGTTAAGGGCGAGTCATGCTTGGGGAGAAAGCTCGAGAGGGAGGGTGTAACCGCTCGAGTGCGGCGGCTTGTCGATGGTCCCGCATGGAGACAGAGGTCGCAACGTGGAAGACCGATGTGGGTTTTTGATGGTGATGGCGGCGGTTCGCCTGGGTTGATCTGATGGAAGTTTGGGGTGGCTTGTCCGCAAGCAATTGACGAGGCTGGGGCGGCGCAAGTGGATATCGCGATCGCAAAAGGATAGGCGTGCCTATTTGGAGGCCAGCGTTCCTTGTGGTCGAGCAGGGTTTCGCGTTCTAGCAATAGGTACTGCAGTTTTTGATTTTCATTTATTTACATATTTGTATAAATGTATACAGAGAAAGAATTTTAAAGATCGGTTTTTTTATTTTGTTTTATATATATATATATATATATATATATTAGAAAAACATTTGTAATACATCAGCTTACCTGTTTAAGATATAAATATGTATAGAAAAAAGTAATATATATTTTTACAGTATATATAAAATAATTTATTCTTTTCTAGTTTAAAGATTTATATAAATACATATATATGTAGATGTATATAGTAAGCAAAAGGTATAAATATAAATGTATATGCATACATTGGCCTATTAATTTAAGTACATATTGTATATTTAGGGTTTTTGGAAAATATATAGGATTTTAAAGCGTTGAAGAGTTTATTTAAAAATTGGATTTTTGAATCTTTATAAGTCATTTTATAAGTATATAGATGTGGGTTCAAAAGAAAAGGAAAGAATAAATATACATACATACATACATACATACATACATATTTACACACACACACACACGTTTTCACTTACTGTTAATTTTAAAAATAAGTATTAAGGTTGTTAAATTATTTAATTAGCTTGTTCAATTATTTTAGTCATTAAAAATATTTTATTAAAGGAATAAGATTAAAGTTTTATTATCAATTTAAAAACTAAATTATGGGTTAATTAAATTTATCAAATGGAAATTTAATGATTCGATTGGTTCGAATATTAATAAAACCATCTAATGTCTGTATAAGGTCTGAATCATGGTAAATCAAGCCGGTGTGGATCGGATTGCAAATTAGAAAGCAAAGGTGAATTAATCTCACTCGTCTGGATTGTTATTTAAATTTAAATAGTTAAATTTAAATATTTGGTTGAATGATTGAATTGATTGGATGTGGTATATTGTAGAGTAGTATATATATTGGAGTGATTGATTTCCCGCATTATACAGCGGATGAGATGATATAAACCCATATACCGCGATATTCCACCTTGAAGTCGAATTGGTATTATTATATTATGCTAACATTTATGGTTGCAGTGAAAACAGGTTGGAGGGATCCAACCGGATTCCTCAAAATATTGAGATTCTTTTTAATACTTTGTGGTATGATATATTTGATAATCTATGATAGATTATATTGGAAATGAAAATTTTTGGATGCTATGGTTTGAGTTCAATATATTTGGGTATATTAAGATATCAGAATATAAAGATGGGATTTTTGAGGAAATTAAAAAGAGGATTTTAAGTAAGTAATTATAAAGAATTATGATAAATTAAAGAATGAATTGGAAAAGGATAAAGGTTGTTTTTTTTAAAATTCTAATAATAAATTCCGTATATGGTAAATGAGATTTTGAATAAATGGAAATAAATGATTGTTTTTTTAACTTAAGTGATTTATCTAGAGAATAAAAGACTTATTTAAAAATTCAGGATTCAAGTGGTCTGGGAAGAAATAAAAGGGGATTCTTGAAATAAAGTATGGAATTTATAATTTCAGCTTTAAATAAGATTTTTAAATCATAATTAAGAAGTAAATCTGGAATTAATAGATTTTTGAAATAAGCTTTGAATAAATCGAGAAATAAATTTTATAGGAAGTTTAAATTTAGAAAATCGATTTTTAAAATCAATTAAGTGATTGAAACAATGTTTCAAACGAGAAAAGATTATGGAATTTATAAATAGGGTTTATAAGTAGAGTGAAATATTTATCAGAAGATAATTTGGAAATATAAATTCAGGATGGGAATTTTTAAAGAATTGGGTAATTTGTTTTAAAAATAAATAGTAGTTTATTTTTAAAAGGTGTAGAAAGGAAAGTGTATTTCCTTGAAAAGCCAAGTACGTTTTTTTTTAAAGTAGATTTTTAGTATAAGTTAAAAGTTTTAAAGTTTGTTTAAAGGAATGTTTTTAAGAAATTATTATTTAAGTTGATTAAATTTTAGAAGTAAACATTTATTTAAATTAATTATAGTAGTAGTTAATTGAAAGGTTTGACTAATATTATGATTTGATATAATTATTAATATTTATATTCTATAAATAGTGTTATTTTAAAGATAGTTGGTTAAAGTTTTATTTGAAACTTGTATAGAATTTCGTAACTATTATTTTAAAATTTTAGTTTGGCTTAAATTTTATTTTAAAAATTAGTTTTATATTTTATAAAGTAGTTTTATTTTAAATATTTCTAAAGTATATATCCTTGAATACAGTGTTTAAATAGTTTTAATTTAAATGTTTAAAAGTATATTTTAGAATAAAACGATTTAAATGATTTTAATATTTGAAGTATTTGGACTTGGTAATTTTCGGTGGGAAATAAACGATTTCGGAAATTTATTCCTCGAGTGAAAAGAGATTTGAAACAAATTTCAAAAGACTGAAGTGAAGAAGATATCTTGCGAAGATATTTTGATTAATAAATAATTTGAAAAATTATTTAAATCTAATGGTTGTTGTGAATGTTATTTGATAGTTAAATAACCGACTATCAACATTGGCCAATGCGTTGATCGTTTCGAAGAGACCGGGATCGGGATTAATTTCCCGAAAACCACTTTGATCCGGTTTGTAAGTTTCCGTGAAGTATACAAGAGCTTGGAGTTGAAGATGGAACAGTGAAGTGCAAGGGCTAATCGCTACTTATCCTGAGGGTGATTCCAAAATGTATGTAGTAGAAGCTTCCGTGCAAGGACATGTATGGACGAATGCTTTCAGAATATCGTCAGGAGGACGATGAACATTCTAAGTGAATGTGTGCTAAAAAGGTAACGCATAGCCTCGTGCCTCATCCACCGAGAATGGCTAAAACAGGAGAGGTGCACACAAGGCTAAGTGGCTAGCAACCAATTAGGGTAAGGTCACCCCTGTCTAGATGTCCCTTTATTTCGGCTGCGTGGGTGGTTGCTGATCCCAACCTCGGGGTGAACTTATTCGGACTATCCATTAAGGGGTAGCTCCGATCTTGTGATGCAGGGGATCAGGGTGGATCCTCGGTACGGTGATCTAGACCACATACTGTGACGGGCGGTACCCCAGTAGCCCTGCCATTGTATGAAATCCAATCTCCAGTAAGCGCCTATACGGTTTTGATTGTGCCCAACTATTGCTGAAACGTGGGATGCAAGCATTTCAGCTAGATTCTATTTTACTTTCTATAGATACTATTATAATATAAAACGGATTTTGATAAAAATGTTTTGGTTAACGTAAGGTAAAAACCCGGCATGTTTATTTGTGGCGTGGTCTTACGAGATACCTTTGATTTTCAAAAGGATTTTGAAAACTTTATTAATCCAATTGAGTGTGATTTCTCACTCTGGTATTCCAGACTGACTCGGGTGTTATTTCGCTATAATGCTCGGGTCAGACCGAGTATTATAGAGTACAGATTCTAGATGGACTGCTTTGGAGCTCAGGAGACGAGCTGGATGGCGAGACGTATCACGTACTTGATGTATTATCCGCTGTACAGTTTAAGCTATGTATAGTCAGTTTCTATGGGGAAAAGTTATCATAACTGTCCTGAATTGTGTTGTTGATTTTGTTGTACTCTGATGATGTAATGTATAAATAGATACAATTCTTTTGTTTTAAAGATTAGTCATTTATCTATTATATATTGTTCCGCTGCATTTGTGAGATTCTGATGTTGTTTTCTATTTCTTCTTATACTCCTTCTTCTTAACCCCTAATGGTTCGGTTTTCGGCATTCGAATATTCGGTATTTGATACAGTGGACGTATTAATGTCGATTTTCGGACGTCGAAAAATCGGGTCGTTACAATATAAAATCTTCTATAAAAACTATTCCTAAAAACAAAGATTTTATTTTTAAAAGGAATATTGAACTCTCTTGGGTTTGGCTTCCTAAGACCTAACTCTTATGACCCAAAATACAATGATTGGTACCAATGGTAATTCTTTATTTTGTAGGTGTCATCCACAAAGAGAGGAAAATGGATACTAGATAGTGGTTACTCAAAACACATGACATAAAACAAGGAAATGCTAACAAATATTATATATTCAGATAGAGGATCTGTCACTTTTGGAGATAATTCTAAAGGATGTGCCATCGAAAAAGGCAATGTGAGAAATAACGGTATATCTAATTTAACCCTTATTACTGATGTTTTATTAGTTAAAAATTTAAAACACAATTTACTTAGTATTAGCCAATTGTGCGACAAAGGATTTAATATTTCATTTTCTGAAAATAAGTGTTGCATTTTTTATTAAAACAAAAATCTTATTTTTGAGGGTTTTAGAGATAAAAATATTTAGCTTTTGAACATGAATATAAATTACAATACAAATATGTGTTTACTAGCCAAAGAAAATTATCTTTGTTTATGACACAAAAGATTTTGTCATATTAATTTCAGAGCTATAAATTAATTATCTAAAAATAATTTAGTTAAAGGTTTACCAAAAATGAATTTTAAAGTAAACAGTATATGTGATGCTTGTTAATTCGAAAAATTATCAAAATCATCCTTTAAATCAAAGAAAAATATTTCTACTATATAACCACTAGAGCTCTTGCATTTGGATCTCTTTGGTCCAACTCAAGTTCAATCTATAAACCACAATAAATATGTGTTTGTTATAGTAGATGATTTCTCAAGATATACTAGGAATATTTTTCTAAAAATTAAAAGTGATACTTTTGAAAATTTCAATATTTTTGCAAAGAGAATTCAAAATCTCAAAAAATTAAAAATTAAAAATATTAGAGGTGATCATGGAGGTGAATTTGAAAATGGAGCTTTTGAACATTTTTGTAGTAAAAAGGGAACTGACCATAATTTTTCTTTTCCTAGAACACCACAACAAAATGGAGTTGTAAAAAGGAAAAATAGAACATTACAAGAATGCGCAAGAACTTTATTAAATGGTAGCACATTACAAAAACATTTCTGGGCAGAAGCTATAACAACTGCTTGCTATGTTCTAAATCGTGTTTCCACTTGACCTCCAATAAAACATACTTCATATGAACTTTTTCATCAAAGAAAACCAAACATTACTTATTTTAAAACTTTTGGTTCAAAATGTTTTATTTTAAACACAAAAGATCGGCTTGGAAAATTCGATCCAAAATCTAATGAAGGCATCTTCGTAGGATATTCAGAATGAAGCAAAGCTTATCGAGTTTTCAACATAAGAACAAAAACAATCGAAGAAACACTTCATGTTTCATTTGACGAAAATTTCAAAATTAATAAAAAATTCTGAGGATGATGAAAATATACTTAAGACAATCACAAATACGGTTACTCAAAATAATTTTGAAGATGATGAAAACATTGTTCATAATTTTGAAGAAGATGAAAACATTGTTCATAATGAAAATGAATTAAGATCTCCTCCTAGAATTTTACGAGATCACCCAGTAGAAAACGTCATAGGAGAAATTGATTCACGTATTAGAACTAGAAATCAACTTAATCAAATAGGCCACGTAGCTTTTCTTTGTAAAATTGAACCTAGAAATGCAAAAGAAGCATCTACTAATGACTATTGGATTATAGCTATGCAAGAAGAGCTAAACCAATTCGAATGAAATGAAGTTTGGCAACTAGTTCCTAGACCAAGTTATCAAACAGTCATTGGGACTAAATGAGTCTTCAAAAGTAACCCAGCTGAACAAGGTAATATAACTAGGAATAAAGCTAGATTATTTGCGCAAGGATATAATCAAAAAGAAGGAATTGACTATGAAGAAACATTTGATCCAGTTGCACAACTTGAAGCAATATGTATCTTACAGGCTTTTGCATGTTTTCATAATTTCAAACTTTATCAAATGGATGTTAAAAGTGCTTTTTTAAATGGTTATATAAAAGAAAATATTTTTGTTGAACAACCTCCTTTATTCACACACTAAAAATTTCCAAACCACGTCTATAAAATTAAGAAAGCCTTACACGGTCTAAAACAAGCACCCCATGCTTGGTATGAATGTCTTAAAAAGCTATCTACTAGATTCTAGTTTTGAAGTTGGAAAAGTTGATCAAACTCTTTTTCTTAAAAGATCTAAAAAGGATACTTAAATTATTCAAATTTATGTAGATGATATTATTTTTGGTTCTACAAATGGAAAATTATGTTAGGAATTCTCAAAAATAATGACCAAAGAATTTGAAATATCGCATATGTGAGAATTATCTTATTTTCTTGGATTATAGATTAAAAAATTTGAAAAGGGAATTTTTATTAATCAAGAAAAATATTATAATAATCTAATTAAACACTTTAGTATGGAAAAACTTCTGCTAAACCAACTCCAATGAGTACAACGATTCATCTCGATAGAGATAAAGATGGCAAAAGTGTTGATCAAAAATTATATCGAAGTATAATTGGATCTTTACTTTATCTAACTACTAGTAGACTTGACATAATGATGAGTGTTTGTCTATGTGCTCAATTTTAAGCAAATCCTAAAGAATCACATATGCGAGCAGCAAAACGCATATTGTGCTATCTAAGAAAAACCAAAGATTTTGGACTTTTCTATCCGAAAGAATGTCCTTTCGAGTCAGTTTCATATAGTGACGTTGACTTTGGAGGTTGTCAAACGGATCGAAAAAGTATTAGTGGGACTCATCACTTCGTTGGGCAATTCTTAGTCTCTTGGTTTAGCAAGAAATAAAATTGTGTTTCACTCTCAACTTGTGAGGCAGAATATATTTCTGCTTCCTTAGCTCGTGCTCAAGTCATTTATATGCAACAAGCACTTTAAGATTTGGGTATAAATTTTCTAAATCAACTATTTTTGTGATAATACTAGTGCTACAAAATTATCCAAAAATCATGTCAATCAATCACGAACTAAACATATTGACATACGTCATCATTTTCCTCGTGATAATATTAAAAAGGATTTAGTCATATTGGAATTTGTATCCTCTGAAAATCAACTGGCCGACATATTTACAAACCTTTAAATGAAAGTATCTTCATAAAATTAAGAAAAGAATTAGGAATTGTATCCATAAAAGATTTATAATTTTTTAATAATATTTAAAAAAAAAACAGTTTTGAAATTTTTCTAGACTTGAAGTTGGGATTTCTTACTTGAAAATCTGGTACTCTACCACTACACTTCACTTTTGTTTTCAACTAAAATTAATTTACATTCTATTTTCAACTAAAATCTATGCTCTACAGTGTTTACGTGCATTTATTTTTTGTCCTTCCTTTTGTCGATGACAAAGGGGGAGAAAGTTAGCTTAAATTATTGGACATATTGATAGGGGGAGTAGCAGTGTTCATGTAAGTATTTTTGTATACTTATATAGTTGTCATTATCAAAAAGTGGAAGAATGTTGGAATCTCGATTTTCATCGTTTTGATTGTGACAACTATATAAATCAATATTTGTGTGTTCTAATCACTTATGCAGGAGATTTTTTGCAGATTCATATTCAAAATATTTTATAGCTGGTAGTCTTTTTTTAGAGTCTGTATACCACTAAGAAATACGTTAAAATCTCTCCTGAATGGGGTGTGTGTGTATAAACGTACACACATGCTCAAACATGCACAAAAGGCTGAAAACGGCCGGCCGATTAAACTCATTCAGCCGTCTGTTTGCTGAAACAATTTTATTGTTTCATAATATTCAACCGGCTAAATAAGTTAATTCAGCCGGCTGTTTTAGGCCAAAATTTACCTATTTCTTTACTGTTTTTGATTTTACCAAATTCAGAAGGCTGAATTATTATTTCAACCGGCTGAATATTTTCAACAGCTATTTTTTATGAAAAGACACTTCTCTTCATCAAAGAGAAACTTTTTCAAATCAACAATTGCACTGTTCCTTTCAATATTATCTTTCATGAATAATTGCGACTATTATAGATTTCAGAATTCAACAAACAAATAAGTTAACTGATTTTAATATTCTTGAATTCTTATCTCTTAATCTATTTTCAATTTACACTCTAATTGCATACAAACTCTAATCATTGATCGCTCCATCTTACACATTCTTCAAGCATATTACACTATATGTCGTAAAGGAGAAGATTATAAGAAGATTGTACTTAATTGACTTGTCACTGCTATCTAAAAGAGCACATTACAGTCAGATACTTTTGTCTAGCTGTAAAGAAGTCATGTTCGGTAGCTCAGGCAGTAGAAGTGCTATTTGGTTGCTTAGGTGGTAGAAGTCCTCTTCGGTTGCTCAGGCGATGTAAACCTATTCTTTCGGGTTAAGTGAAGGTTGCTAGTTTAATTCTAGAAGGAGTCTAGGGCTGGAGATAGAACGGGAGTTTGAACCAGTATAAAAATCTCTGATGTCATTTATTTTATAATTTACTTAGTTTATATTCCGCATAAATAGTTTATCCATATTACACGATCCTATAGCATAGTCACTTTCATGAGTCACATAATTCACGTAGTTTCTTTATAATGTGGGAGTGGGCTGCTTGATTCTTCTTTTATTCTGAGCCTTCTGCCAACTTCGTCCATTTGGTTCTGTGCTCAAAATTAATATAAAAGCATAAAATGGGAGTAACGGTTTCTATTTAAGAAAAACAATTTTTAATTCGCATGCATTTAGTATAAAAAAATTGATTTGTTTAAAAGGTATTTTGGCTGAAAAGAAAAAAATAAATTTTATCGTTTAATCATACTATTATTTGCATTTATAAATAAATTTTATAAATAAATTTTAAAGTACATATATTTATATTTGTATACATATTTTCGAACTAAAACATAAATTTTAATTTTAAACTAAATTTTAGATCTACATTTATTTTTCAAATTTAAATTTATCCTAAGCTATTTTAAATATTAAATATGAATTTCGAATTGGTTTACATGTTTAAATTTTATATTTATACATAATGGTTTCATATATGTTTGTGTGCATACATAGACAAATATGTATCTGAGTATACTTTGTATTATATTAATATTAAAAATAATAATGGACAACGGTTACGTATATAAAGGGAGAATGTGTCTGCTGTAGTGTAAACCCTAACACTTATACATAAGCACAATAAACCATGTATACATTTATATGTTGCTCGTGCACTTACACACGTATGCATTTGATACACATATGCACTTTATACATCATAAATATATAAAAACTAGATATCTATGTTAATTAACTAAACAAAATAAAATTGTATTTAAAATTATTTAGATTTGATCTAAATCAATATAGGCTTCGTAGGTCTAATAAGATCTAAATAGTAAAAATTGAAATTCATCTACTTAATTCGTTGCGTGCTGGCCTTATTCCAACAACTGCAGCATTGAATTTTTTTACAAAATTCTTCGGAGTCTCTTTGGGCCTCTTGTGTGGATTAGCCAATGACATCGCATCCTTCGGCTGCACGCTACAAACATAAAAATATTCTATAAACTTTTCAACCAGTTTACCCAAAGACAATGTAGATCCGAGCTCAAGCCAACATAATCACATTATAGAAAGTTCCTCTAAAAGAGGAAAAAACATCTGCATCTCACGACACCTTTAGCACATGCACCATCCATATGCCATTTGTAAGTCATCTGATGTTGCATAGGATCAGCCAATCCATTATAACTCTACATCGTTGGTATGACGAACTTCTTTGAATACTAAGCTGCTCTAAATCATCAATGAATAGGCTCTAACTAGCTATGGACCCTCATCCGTCATCTTGTAGTTGGTTCTGCTGTGATAGTCTCTGTCAATAACTTGTCGTTGCCTATAGTTCTCCATGAGCGGCGATCATTGTGTGCATCGGCGTGTTTTCGAATGGGCAAATGGTTGCGGTTATCATAACAAGTATAGGTTAGCCTATCTCCGAGGAGGCCATTTGCATAGTTGTTCAATTATACGTCCCATTCTTAATGGTTCGGTAGTGATCCCTTCAGCACTACCCACCCGAGGACCAGTAGCTTATCCACTACCGTCGTCAACTTCCTGCAACTCGATTTCAAAATTAGAAAGATTCTGCCTCTCATAGGATCAATCAATACCAGTATGTTTTGATCAATGGGCACCGATCGATTGTCCAGTTGTGACCATCACTCTAGCTTCTGAACTTTTCTTCTTTTTCGTCCCAGCAACTCCCTTATGCATCTTCTGCTTGCCTCTCTGCTTTGAGGAAGATGTATTTTCTTCATCTGAATACGAAGAGGGATAATCTCTTTTGCCTTTACTATGCTTCTGAGACTCTCTTCGCTATTGGGGTTGGGATAAAAAAGCAAAAAAAATCTTCATCTCTTCCATGATGAATATCCGATTCTCCATTATACGGTTCAGCGTAGCCTTCGTCGCCACATTTGCCATACTCGAAGTTTATACATGAGCTGGTTGATTTGTTTCATCTTTGTGGGGAGAGCATTCGGGCTTTCCTTCCGTTATTATTATGGATCTAGTAGCATTCTTCGTTGTCATACGTTTCATTAGATCTAAGTGGAGACTTTATACTAGTCCCAATAGTAATCAAATATGACATTGAATCCTTATTCTCAATGACAGCATCAAAAAATGTTGACCAAAAAATTGGTCAACGTCCCCAATCGAATAAAAACAAAATCAAACAAGTAAGAAATTGAAAGACGGAGAGAAAATGTAAGATTTTTAGAGTGTTTTGGACAAATCTTGTGCCGACGTCCACTATTCAATGGTATCAGTGATTTACATTTGCAAACACAATCAGATTACAATGATTATTAACTTCAGATTGATGAGTTTTGAAGACAATGTTTCCTTGCAAAATAAGAAAAAGATCATTTTCTAGTTGTTGTAGATTGTCTGTTTATATATGAATTCTTATATATGAATTCAGGCATGAAAATCGCTAGATCTGGTTAAACGAGCAAATATTTATAGGTCTGGAATTTCAAGAACAAGTCAACACGTACAATTTCCAATGATCACCACTATTTGGTATCGACGGATATGGATCAGTACCAACAAATGTTTTTTAACCTTTCTTTTGTCTTTTTTTTTTGCTTTTGGTTAAACGTTTTGAGGTTGGATGGACGAATCTTGCAATCACCATCGTTCAATGTCGAATGATATGGGTTGGCACTAAACGATGACACGTGATAACATTTGTGCTTTTTTCTTTAATCTTAAACATTGAGCTACATAGAAGTAGATTGGATCCTGGTTGGCCACGAGATTGATCGGTATCGAGCCCATATTGTATGGTGCCAATCAATATGATTTGATCTATACTTAGCCAAATTTTTGAAATATTCATTTTGATATCTTTTATGTTTCTTCAGAATTTTATATGCCAGATCCATCGAAATGTCATTTGGTCCAAATAATGAATTATAGCGTTGCATGGAGTAATGCTGCCCTATGTATAGCTTCATGAATTGTTGTGTACCAACCTTCCTTCAATGTTAATTTGCTTCAATTTTACCTTTGCTTAATGCACATTATGTATTGTAGAATGTCTTTCAGGATTATCTATTATCAAAGCCGACAAGACATGCCCTGATCTAGCACCAATTGTCATTGTTTCCACCGTCTTGAATTCACTATTTGTCATTCTCACAGTATACACATGACTGATAAAATAATTGAGAAGTGACTGATAAAATAATTGAGAAGCGAGTAATTTCGTACAACATTTTTTACACTAATTATCTGCTTCCCATCTCTTTAACAATTAGCGATAAGGTCAAATTGGCAACCGTACTTTTCTACTGTCCGTTCTTCTTCCATGCTTCCATTGAGTTCTAGGAATATAATTTTTTTCTTGGTGGTTATAATATCATCAATTTGGTCACAAACTAAAACCAAATCATACATGATTTCCTATCAGGCCCGACCCTGGGGTAAGACTGCTAAGGCAGCCGTCTAGGGTAACAAGACGTGAAGGGGGCAACCATCTGAGGTTTTATATAAATAGTAAGGTTTCGGTAGCAAAGTATTTTCAAAGTTGTTGTAGCTGAGTGGTTGTTTACTTAGTCTGTGAATTAAACAATCCTATGTCTGGTACTTTGCGTTTGCCTGGACCAACCAAGTCAGTTGGACCGGGCCCGTTCCTATCACCTCCATTAAAAATTTTGAGCCTCGTTCTACTGGTTACAATGAACAAATTTACAACACTTCCTCATTAAATGCACTAGTCTTGACTATTTTGCTTACTCTTTCAAACCAAACAACTGCAATATTTGACCAAGAGTTGGAAAATAAATCAAAGCAGCATTTGTACGATCTTCCTTATAATTGAATATAACCCTATCGCTTCATTGGCCAAATGTATGGTTAAATCTGTACGCAAACTGCTCCCTTGTCCTTTATAGCCACCAAATACTTTCCCTGCTCTTTGTAGTCTGTCATCCGTTCTTCCCCCAAATCACGACTTGGCTTCGTCGCTTGTTGATCCGGTTTCATCCATCGACTATGCTAGCGAGTTGCCATTGTCTCGTATTCAATGTTCTTTGAACCCTGTCCCTTTGATAACTAGCACAGTTGCCGCTTGGTCTTGTGTTGATTCGAGTTTGGATTGTAGCTCGTCTCAAACTGGTACTTTTGAAATTGATTCGGATGGTTTGATACAAGCGGACCACGCTGTTAGAAATATTTGTTTGGGTAGTGTCTGTAATTAAGCAAATAATGCTCAGGCTGTTGAAAATGATGCATGCGTTCCTTTTGTTTGTGCGAATGCCCCATTGAATATTAACCCTAATCCGTAATTGATTGTACTATGGACCCTCGTATAGCTAATCAGGCTGCCCCCTCCAGAGTTAAAAACAAGTGGTCATCACTGTTTACTTCTCTTCTAAGAAACACGGGGGAGTTCTCTCCTACATCCTTTGATACTGATGGTGCTATGGTACCTCCGGATGAGGTTTTGCAAGCGGGTATTGATTATTGGTCTAATTACTTTAAGTTGGGTTCTTTCTAGATTCTAATCCGACAATACTACGACGTTCTATTACATTGTCGTTGTGCTTGGAACCTTGGAGGAGATCTTAGGGTTTATTGTGTTGATTGTTTGTTTTATTTCAAATTTTCCCATCCAGAGGAAAGACAACGAGTTCTAGAAGCGGATCCGTAAAACATTGCTAGAAAGCCATTTACGATCACGATGTGGAGTCCTTTGGTCGATAGTGCTAGAGATCGGGTATTGTCTATTTCTGTCTGGGCACATTTAACGCATATCTCGTCGGTCTTGCAACCTTTGTCAAGGTTAAATTGGTTAGCATGCCTTGTTGGCAAGATAAAATGCTTTGATGCAGATATAGTGGCTAGAAAGAAGTTAGTTTATGCTAAGGCCTTAATTGAAATAACCCCGATAAGCCTTTGCCTTCTAGGCTTAAGGTTCAAATTGCAGATGGGACAGATGTTTTTGTTGATGTGAACTATAGTTGGAAACTCGACATTTGCATGGTTTGTTGGCCACATTGT
Source organism: Allium cepa (assembly GCA_030765085.1). NCBI lineage: Eukaryota > Viridiplantae > Streptophyta > Magnoliopsida > Asparagales > Amaryllidaceae > Allium > Allium cepa. Next base: position 77,741,531 of record CM060939.1, on the reverse strand, counting down.
TACTTGTAAGCATGCGATTGTTGATTACTTCTTGCCTATTCCTGTTCAAGATCTGTTTGCGCAAAAAGTGGGCAAACACCTCCAAGTCGTGTTATTTAATTGATTATATGTGATTTTCAATGGTTTGGATGAGTTATGTAAATATAGAAAAAGCAGGGGCTGAAATGTAAAAGACACACAGATTTATAGTGGTTCGGCCAGAACGTGCCTACGTCCACTTTATATGTTATTATCTTCTTTCTTCCGGATTACAAGTACAATGCTTTGTATACAAGTATATGAAAGTAGTTTGAAAGTTCCTTCCTTGCTTGAGCTCTCAAACTTGTCTGCCATTGTTGTACCCCTGCCCCTCTATTTATAGAATGAGGTAGGGGGCAGGGGTCTTGGAAGTATATAGCTGCTGGTGGGCCTGGGTTGAAGCAATCTGGACTGGCAGTTGTTTGGTTCGGCGAGGTCTCATTCGGCATGGAGCTTGGACCGGTGGTAGGTGTTGTCCGGTAGTAGCGGTGTGGATGTGGACCGGCAGTGAGTGTGGACCGGTGATAGGTGTGGACCGGTGGTGAGGTAGTTCGGTGCTTTTGGACCGGTTGTGGGGAAGAGGTTTGGTTCGGTGGTGCCCTTGGTCCGGTATGCCGAATGGAGATGGAGGAATGTTGGCTCTGTGGCCGAATGGGGCTGACCGAATGAATTCTGGTCCGGTATGACATGGAGAGGCCGGATGTAACTCTGCCGAATGGGAATGCCGGAATGACTTCCATGCTTGTATCGAGCCTTGTGTTTGTCGAACGAGGTGGAGGTTGCAAGCCCGAGTGAAACTGTGACTTCTTGGTCTCGAGATCTTCAGGGTGAGAATTCGCCCAACATTTGCCCCCCAAAGTGGGGCACGTGCTTGCACGTGTCGCGCTTTGTTTTCTTTGTGGTAGGAATGCTTGTTTTGTAATGCTATGGGCTGGATGTTCATATCCTGTCAATGTCCTGAGTGAGGCGCTCCGCATGCTTCCAGTTCCTGGTTCTTGTTGGTAGAGGAAGTTTCGTTCGGCTTTTGGTTGGTCCGGTATGTTCACATTCGGCTTCTGGTTGGTCCGGTGTATGAGTGTTGGTCCGGTAATATGGTCCGGTGGGCCGAACCAGTTGGTTCGGCAATCCTGAGCTCGCCTATATATAGAGGCTACACCCCCCTTAGTTTCTTCTTACCGAACCAGAGAGAGCCTAGCCAATTCTTAGCCGATCCAACCTTATACCGAATCACTTCGTGCCGAACCAGGTACATGTTCTTCTGTCGAATGAATTTTATTACCGAATGGGCTTCTGCCGAATGTACGCGAGGTGTCTTAGTTTGCCGAATGAGCTTAAGGCCTTAGTGCCGAATGAACTTCAGGCCCCATTGCCGAATGAACTTGGACATGTACCACCGAATGGACTTAGGACTTTAGTGCCGAATGAACCTCGTATTCGGACTCTGAGTGAAACTCTAGACTTATGTTTGCTTGCTTATACTTCCGTTCTAACGTCATGTTTTTCACTTTTGTGTATGCAGATAAATGTCTCGCAAAGCGGAAACACGATCGGATAGAAGGAAGTCTAAAGGTACAGGAGAGTCTTCTTCCTCTGTGCCCCCAGCCCAACCAGAACCGGCGCAATATCGACCTGTCCCGAGGTCGTTAGTGGACGGATATGGTCCACAGGAACTTTTGGCCTCCCCTCCCGATTGCTTTCCTAGCTCCCTAAAGGAGGAGCAACTTGACGTTATATCCCGTTCCTTTGGGATAGACAGGGCTCTTATGCTGCTGCCGGGGGAGGGGGTCATGCCATATGATCCCCCTGAGGGATACTTCGCTTACAGCCGATACCATTGTATGTGCGGGGCTATTCCTCCAGTCAACGCCTGGATATTAAGCTTCGTCACTTATCTGAAGATGGCTCCCTTCCAGCTCCAGCCCAACTCTTATGCCATTCTGGTATGCTTGTATGCTATCTTCCAAAAGAGGTATGGACGTGCCCCCTCCAATCGAAAAATACGATATCTGTACAATCTGAGGGGGTACAGGAAGGGGTCCCCATATATTAGCTTGGAGTCAGCCGTTTCCTTCAAGCCGGTTTTGGATTTATACTCGAAGTATAGCATGTTCAAGAAGGAATGGTTCTTTGTCAGGGATGACTCCGTCTCTATTCGCCGATTTACCTCCGGATGTAAGTCAAAACTCTACTCATAATTCTTGCCTTGGCTGTAATTCTCTTTCTTATGCGTTTTCCTTTCTTGCTAGCGACAGGTGGTTTTGCGGTTGTGGAAGATGATCGCCTGGTTCAGATGGCAGCTGAAATTGAAGCTATTTCAGGGAGAGACAGATCGGCTGCTTATTTGGTTAGGAAAGCCAGGCTCTTGATATACAATTTGATCCTCCCACATCAGTCCGTAGTCAAGCAGAGGGACACGGCAGAAGAGAAGGCTGCCCAGCCTAAAGGAGGGGCCACAGCGAAGGGTGGCAAGAGGAAGCCCTTTGCACAACATCCAGTCGTAGGAGGCAAGAAGCTTAAGGAGTCCGATGGCCCCTCCCTCAGTACTTGCCCAATTATTCCGGAGGAGGAAGGTGTGGAAAAGGGCGAAGAAGGTGAAGTTGGAGAAGGGTCAGAGGGTGGAGGAGACGGCGATGGCCAAGGTGGTAGTGATGCTGGTGCCTCAACCCCTGGGCAAGACCCTGAACTGGATGAGGCTCTCCGTCAGGCCTTCGGGGAATCGGAGGAAGAACCGGAAGCGGAAAAAGTAAAGGAGGCGGGCAAGGCCGTGGCTGCTGCCGATCCATCCCCTAAAGGTTCCTCAGCTAGGGTAACTTCGGCGGTGCAAGGTGAACTTTTGAATTCTGCCGATTCCATTTACGATAGGGACTTAGGAATATTTTATGGTCCACTTCCGTCTTGGAATGAGATTCAGGACTTATTGCAGTATCCCACTCCTCCGCAGGGTTTGTATAATAGATGTGCCTTCTCACTTTTTCTTTCTTTTTAACTTAACACGTTTTTTGAATTGTGGATCATTGTATGTTCATAATACTTGTTCTTTTTTCCAGGAGCAGGCCAGGTGGTTAAAACGTCAGATGTTCGACACCGCCTCGAACAATTCAAGTCGTGGAGAGCTTCTGCGAAGTCCCCTACTGGTCGTACTGGGGACGTAGTCAGTTACCGTCCTCTTCTTGGGGTCATTGAAGAGAGCATTCAGAAAAAGAAGCGGAGTCGTTCCTTATTTGAGTCTTCCCCTGGTTCGCAGCTCCCTACTCAGCCTCCTCGTGATGCTACGGAGGAGAGCACGGAGTCTGGCCCCCCTCATCCTCCTTTCAAGAGTCCAACTGTTATCCGTATAAGGCGTCCTGATGTGCCTCGCCCCGTGCCTCGCGACCCCTTTGCCGGTCATCCTGATTTAGATCCAAGCTTTCAGGATATCTCATTTGATGAGGCCACGGGCGAGCACCTCCTTCCCCGCAACCCCATGGTACAAGTGCTGGATGAGGCCAAGTCCCTAGATCTTGATTTGCTTACTACTCGGGTAGTTACCATGGGGGACGAGGCCAAGGCTAATATTGATCGGGTGGCCGAAGAGACCAAGAAGTTAATGGAGCATCATGCTCGATTGGTCAAGGCCGGGGAAGAGATTGGGAGTGTTAATATTCGATTGAGGCTAAAGGTCGCCGATCAGGCCAAACAACTTGCTGATCAAGCCATTCAGATTTCTCAGCACGAGAAAGCCTCCAGGCGGCTGAAAGAGACTATGGAGAAGGCTAGTAGGGCGGAACTACGGAAGATGGAGGCCGCCTGCAAGGAGCGGATTAACATGGCCATTACGACAGTGGATGAGGTTCGAAATGCGGATCTCGAGCGGGTAGAGGAGTTGTCTGGGAGGCTTGAGGCTGCGGAGATGGCTCAAGTCGAGTTAAAGGAAGAGATGGAGGAAATGAGGAGGTCTCTCAAGTTAAAGGAGGAGGAAATGAGGAGGTCTCTCCAGGCTGACTGCTTGAGATACCGATCAGAGAGGGATGTTGCTGTCGCCAAGTTGCAGGCTTCCGAGGCCCGGGTGAGGGAGTTTGAGGAGAATGAGGGGATGATGGATGAGATGCTGCAGGACATGTACTTCCACACTTGGAAGGAGGGCGGCTTGTCTTGGATGGATGACTACCCTCGGGTCATGGCCAAGGTATATCTTCAGGCTTTAGAGGAGGCCAGGGTTAATGCGGGTAAGGAAGGTGGAGAGGCTTTCAATCTGGATGCGGTCACTGCTCAGTTCTCGAAGGAGGAGCAAGCGGCGGTGAAGGAGGGGATGCGGCTGCTTGCTGCAGAGGAAGCGGGTGTACAATTGGAGGATGAGGATCAAGCGGCGGATGCTGGTGAGCTATTTTTCTCTCTTTCTCTTCCTTCTGTGTTTCCATAACTTGATCGTTTATGGTTTGTTTAATGAATTCCTCTTCTGAATTGGACAGGTGGAACTTCTGATCAACACGCTGGGGGCTCTGATCCTGCGGCCAAGTAGACTTGGGAAGTCGGAAGGACGAGAGCGAAGTGTGGACGCAGCTGGTTCCTTGTCCGGATTCGGCCACCTTTTTATTTCTTTTTATCACTGTTTACGTTAGTCCAAGACATTGATGTGACTGTGATAATAGTATTTGCAAAGAATAACTTCGTGTGATTTTATAATATAAGCTGATTTTGTTATGTTGGAATGTTGTTGTCATCTTGATGTGCTGCGTGAGAAGTATAACTATGTATATGCGTATTTATGTACAAGAGAAGAGAGTACTGCCCTTCATGTTTTATTTGCAGGCGGTAGCTTTGAGTGTCTTGTGTAACTGATCACGGATATAGCTGAGTACCCTGCCACCCAGTATGCAGGCTTAGATTCTCACAAGTGAATGCTTCCTATTTGGTTTCCTGTACTTTAGAGTTCGTTATACAGGATATGAGAAAAGTATTTAAATGAAATGGAAATATAGAAAAAGTAAAACTTCCAGTCACGGAAGGCCGTCGATGTGCTTAAGTTCGTGGCAAACGGGTTTTGTAGTCACTTTCCCTAGCTGTGGGTCTTGGAGACATTTGTCACCCATCTTACGCCTCCGCGGGGAGTTTTCTTTTTTACCACAACCGCACTTAAGACACATCGGAGCCGAGATCGCGCACGGTAACTACCCGAACCATTATGGTCCGTAATCGTGGGTATTATTCGATTTACCGTGGCCGGCTAGCGTGGGTGCCGTTGGCCGTGAACTACCCCTGGCCTGGCCACACCTTATGTTGGGGCTTAAAGTAGGTTCACAGTTGCCGGCGAGCCGAACGCCGTAATGAGCTGCCATCGGCTATAGTCGGCCTTTATGATGACTTATAATCGGCTCATTACAGTTGGCTTTGAGGGCAGGCGCGATCAATGAGTTAACCCGCAGCAGAGGGATGCTGGAGCAAAAGTGTCTCATTGGCGAGTGCATAGAATCGTAGCGTACCTGTTGGGCCTTGTCCAGATGAGGCCGCGGTGCGTCTTGAGTGGAGACGCCATAGGATTTTGTTCAACAGAAAGGGATAAAACTTAACAAGCAGCCAAGATATAAAGGAACAAGTTAAAAAGAGACAAGATTTTTTAAAGTGGTTCGGCACGAAAATGCCTACGTCCACTGATTCTCCTTGTTAATTCACTTCATAGGGGCAGCACAAGTTAAGAAAAGTATCGACGGAGGTGTCGGATGTTCCATGCCCTCTGGAACACCTCTCCGTCCACTGTTGACAAAATATAAGCTCCGTTGTGGAGATCTTTATGAATTACATATGGTCCGTCCCAGATGGGGTCCAGCGCCCCGGGGCGCGGAAAGATTCGCCTGAGGACAAGATCTCCTTCTTGTAAGCTGCGATGCTTGACTTTGGAATTGTATAGCGCTGCCACTTTTTGTTTGTGAGCTGCTGCTTTGAGTGCTGCATCGTTTCTCCTTTCCTCAATCAGATCCAAAGATATGAGGAGGAGTTCTTCGTTTTCTTCTGGGTTGTAGTGGATCCTACGGTGGGAAGGCACAATAGTCTCAACTGGGAGCATTGCCTCCGATCCATATGCCAAAGAGAAAGGAGTATGTCCCGTTGATGTTCTGAAAGATGTGCGGTAGGCCCAAAGTGCCGTAGGAAGTTCGTCCACCCAAGCGCCTTTTGACTTTTCAAGCTTCTTCTTGATTAGGGTTTTGAGAATTTTGTTGACAGCTTCGACTTGTCCGTTTGCCTGAGGATAAGCTACTGATGAGAAGCTTTTATGAATTCCATGCTCTTGGCACCAGTCGGCGAATTCTTCGCTGTCAAATTGGAGTCCGTTGTCTGATATGATCTTGAGTGGGACTCCGTACCTGCACAGAATATTTTTGATCAAGAAGTTGATAACTTTTGCTGAAGATATTTTATTTAGGGGTTCTGCTTCCACCCATTTGGTGAAATAATCGACTGCCACTATAGCATATTTGGCTCCGCCTCGGCCTGTTGGCAGTTCGCCAATTAAGTCAATTCCCCATACAGCAAAGGGCCAAGGGCTGGTCATTTGAGTAATCTCATTTGTGGGCAATCGAGGAATCTTGGCAAATTTCTGACATCTGTTGCATCTCTTGACGAAGTCTAAGGCATCTTTGTTTAGTGTGGGCCAGTAATATCCATATCGGAGTATCTTTTTTGTCAGAGTCTGCCCTCCAGTGTGATCTCCACAACCTCCCTGATGGATGTTTGATAAGATTTCCTTGGCTTCCCTTCCGGTGACGCATCTTAATAAGAGGCTAGAGAAGCCACGCCGATAGAGGATGCCTTCTTGTATTGTGTAGTGGGGAACTTTCCTCAAGATTCTCTTGGCCTCGTCACGTCTGTCGGGTAGTGTGCCATCTTGCAAATATTTCCAGATAGGGGTCATCCAGGTTCCTTCTTCGATTGCAGTTATTAGATTCACTTGTTCGAAACTTGGGGCTAGCTGCCTTGAGATGGCTAGTGCTCCGGAAATGGTGCTATTCTTCACACTAGCTTGCTTTGCAAGTTCATCGGCCTCTTGGTTCTCTTCTCGATGAATGTGTTTGATTAGATATTGGTCCAATTGATCGAGCAGCAGTTTGGTTTTCTTTAGGTATGTTGTGAGTCGTTCTCCTCGAGTCTGGAACTCTCCTAGTACCTGGTTTACGATAAGCTGAGAATCACTATGAAGACATAAAGAATTGACTCCAATTTCTAGGGCAAGTTCCAATCCCGCTATTACTGCCTCATATTCCGCATCGTTGTTAGTGGCCGTGAATTCCAACCTTAATGCATAGTACAGCTTTCTTCCCCTGGGGGTGATGATCACAATACCTGCCCCCGAGCCTTGTTCGTTCGATGCTCCATCTACAAAGAGGTTCCACTTGATGTTTTTTGCTATTTCGGATTGTTCCTTGCCTTCGTTGGTAGTGAATTCGGCAATGAAATCGGCCATGGCTTGTCCTTTGATAGCGGTGCGAGGATGGTAGGTGATATCATACTGACTTAGTTCAATGCACCATTTGAGGAGTCGCCCAGAAGTGTCAGGACGATGGAGCACCTGTCTTAACGGTTGATCGGTTAGAATTCTGATGGAGTGAGATTGAAAGTAATGTCGCAGTTTTCGTGACGCGATTAGTAAACAATATGCTAATTTCTCGAGTTTAGGATATCTGGCTTCTGCTCCTGTAAATTTTTTGCTTACAAAGTAAACTGGGCGTTGTGTGCGGTCTTCTTCTCTTACCAAGGCGGCGCTTAGAGCATGAGATGATACAGCGAGGTATAGGTATAACACTTCACCTTCATTTGGAGTTGAGAGTACTGGTGGTCTCTGAAGGTGTTCGATTAGGTTAAGGAAGGCTTTTAAGCATTCATCGGTCCACTCGAACTTCCCTTTGTCTTTCTTGAGAGCTTCGAAGAAAGGGACACACTTGTCAGTTGCTTTGGAAATGAATCTGCTTAGGGCGGCCACCTTTCCGTTTAGGCTCTGCATTTCTTTTCGAGTGGAAGGTATCCTTATTTCTTTTAGAGCCCGGATTTGTTCAGGGTTTGCTTCGATTCCTCTGGCGTGGACGATAAATCCTAAGAATTTTCCCGATGATACTCCGAAGGAGCACTTTAGAGGATTCAGCTTCATTCCATATCGACGAAGTACCTGAAACATCTCGCCCAGGTGGCTTACATGGTCGTCGGCTTTCCTGGACTTTACCAACATGTCATCCACATACACTTCCATAGTTCGTCCTATTAGTTCCGCGAACATCTTGTTGACGAGGCGCTGATAGGTAGCTCCGGCATTTTTGAGTCCAAAAGGCATGACTTTGTAACAATATAACCCGCGGTCAGTGATGAAGCTAGTATGGTCTTGATCGGGAGCGTGCATGGGAATCTGGTTATATCCGGAGTATGCGTCCATAAAAGATAGGAGTTCGTGCCCGGCTGTGCTGTCTACAAGTTGGTCGATTCGGGGAAGTGGGAAGCAATCTTTTGGACAAGCGTCATTCAGGTTGGAGAAGTCGATGCATGTTCGCCACTTTCCATTGGCCTTTTTTACTAGCACTGGGTTAGCGATCCACTCTGGGTAGATGGCTTCTCGTATGAAGCCATTAGCAAGTAGATTCTTTACTTCCTCATCAAGGGCTGCTGATCGCTCCGCCCCCATGCTCCTCTTTTTCTGCTTTACTGGTACCTTGGTGGGATCGATGTTCAGCATGTGGCATGCTATGTCTGGGGAGATTCCTGTCATATCGGCATGTGTCCATGCAAATACATCTAAGTTGTGGCGGAGAAAGTCAATGAGTTGATCCTTCAATTCCGTTTTTAGCTGAGATCCGATTTTTAATAGTCTACTTGAATCATGCTTATCTACAGATACGAATTCTATAGCCTCTGCAGGCTCGGCGGTAGCCTCCTCCTCTTTATCCCTAGGGTCTAGTTCATTGAAGGGATCGCTGGTATATCGAAGGGGAGGGGCTTTCTTTAGTTGCTATGCTTCCAAGCTTTTCATGCAGAGAGTAGTCTCTGCATCTTTCCCTTTATTCTTTCTACGGTTATTGCGAAGTTCAGTTACGTAGCAGTCTCGGGCAGCGTCTTGATCTCCTTCTACTTCTCCTATTCCGTTGTCGGTTGGAAATTTCATCTTCAGGCACCAGGGGGCTAAGACAATTTGGAAGTCAGACAAGGCTGGTCTCCCCAGGAAGGCGTTGTAGGCCGAGTGGTTTTCTATTAGTATGAACGTTTGTTTTCGCACCACGGAGCGGGGATGACTTCCTATTTCGACGAAGAGGTCAAGTTGCCCGAGGGGCATTTTCGCATCTCCAGTGAAACCGTGCAGTGGTTTGTCGCAGGGAGACACGTCCTTCATTGATAGCTTCATTTTGTCGAAAGCATGCTTGAATAGGATATTTACGGAGCTTCCTGTGTCTATTAGAATCCGAAAAACTTTAGCTGGACCGAACCAGGCAGAGATGACCATGGGATCCATATGTGGATACTGTCTTCCTTCCAAATCACGCCTACTAAATATGATGTCGTCGCTCTCTTTCCGTTTCGGGTGGCGTTCTTCCATGATGGAGTTAACATAGCCTTCAGCATTTCTAAGTGACTTGCCGTATCTTTCCATCTCTGCCCAGCTTCTGTCGGCGATGTGTGGTCCTCCCGAGATGGTATGGACCACTATCTTCTCTTGACTAGAGCCACTGGTATTGCGATTCCCTCCGCCTACTTCTGGGAGGGGTCGCTTTGAGTTCTCATTGGCAGGAGTTGGGGTCCTGTTCTGACCTTTCACATAGCGTTCCAGTCTTCTTCTCCTGATATATTCTTCGATTAAGTCCCGAAGATGGTGGCATTCATTGGTGTCATGTCCGTGGGATTCGTGGAAGCGACAGAACTTTCCAGACTTGAGTGCGTTATCTGATTCTTTCCTGTGCGGGGGGCGCTTGTATCCGAGTTCGCCCTGAGTGGCTAGGAAGATGTTTTCGATTGTTTCATTCAAAGGAGTGTAGGAGTCAAATCTTGGTCCTGGTCGATATTGGCGCTTTTCAACCTTCCTGCCCCCAGCATTGTCTCTAGATTCATTTCTTCGAGCGTCCTTAGCCGCGGTGGGAACCTTGTCCTGAACTGTCTTACCTTGTTGCCCAGACTGCCTCTCCGTAGCAGCGTCTTCAAGTCTCATATACTTTCCAGCTTCATGGAAGAAATCAGGCAAGGTAGCTGGTTTTTCCTTAGTTAATCTTCTGGCAAACTTGGTATCTGGATGTACACCACTACAGAGGGCCATTAGGGTGAGCTTTTCATCGGCATCTTGAACTGCGGCCGCTGCGGCGTTGAACCGTGTTAGATATTGTTGCAGTGTCTTTTCGGATTTCTGTTTGACATTGGATAGAGAATAAGCATCCTTGGGTTGTTCCACATGGATGCGGAACTGGCTAATGAACCTTTCTTTCAACATCTCCCATGAGCTGATAGATCCTTGGGGTAGATGGCAGAACCAGGAGGTAGCTAGATCTGCTAGGAATAGCGGAAAGCATTTACACAATACCCCTTCTGTTGCTCCGCTCATGAGCATATGTTGTGTGTATCTCTGTAAGTGTACGATAGGGTCAGAAGTTCCCTTGTAAGGTTCCATGGTTGGCATTTTCCATTCCCGGGGGGTGATGGCGGTTTTGATATTACGGGTAAAGAGGCTGGTGACCCTAGCGCCTATTCCCCGGTCTCTTTGCTCCCGTTGGACGCACTCTCTGAATAATCGTGCCATTCGTTCATCAGAATTTGGAGCGGACAAAAATGAGCTTGGCTCTTCCCTGCGGGATCTATCTCGTCCAGATGACCTGTAGGGATGGTACAGTCTATCACTTCTAGCATTATCCAGTGGTTGTCTCTGGCTGCTCGGATGCACGCTAGGACCAGCTACAGTTGCCCCCTGCCTTGATCTTCCCCTGTGGGGTTCCGTTTCGAGCATATCCATGGGGTCAACTTCGGGCTGGATTCTAGCTCGACTCCGTTCAGCGGGGTTTCTATGATTAGGTGGCATGACTGGCTCAGTTACATCCGACCCTCGCCTGACACCTCCCCCACTGGGTTCGGTTCCAAGCGCTTCCTCGAGTCGGAGTTCGGGCTGAGTCCGGGCGCGGCCCCTATCATTGTTGTTCCTGTTGATAGCTTCTTCGAAGAGGGAAGACCTTTGTTGTCTCCGAGATCCTCCGGATTGGGATTCACCCCATGACTCAGTGTTGCGGTTGGATTCTTCAGCATCCCTTAAGCGTGACATGAGTTGGTCCACTAAAGCTTCTTGTTGGGATGTGAAGCGGTTAGTTACTTCAGCCACAACCCTGTCCAGATCTGCCCTAGTGATTGGTTGTTCCGTGGCGGGGCCTGTCGGATTTTCCTGATTTTCATCTGGTATTGCTGTTGAAGTAGGTTGATCTGCGATTGCTGGATCTGGAAGGCTGCTAGTTGCGAGGTTCTTTCCTTTGTTAACATCCTTTCTCTGCTTGGAAGGCATGATTTCTAAGTGACGAACGATGTTGTTAGGAAGAAGGTTGAGTGGGAGAAGCTGAAGCTTCGAGCTCTTGTTCTCAGTGAAAGCACCAAAAATGTTTGCGCAAAAAGTGGGCAAACACCTCCAAGTCGTGTTATTTAATTGATTATATGTGATTTTCAATGGTTTGGATGAGTTATGTAAATATAGAAAAAGCAGGGGCTGAAATGTAAAAGACACACAGATTTATAGTGGTTCGGCCAGAACGTGCCTACGTCCACTTTATATGTTATTATCTTCTTTCTTCCGGATTACAAGTACAATGCTTTGTATACAAGTATATGAAAGTAGTTTGAAAGTTCCTTCCTTGCTTGAGCTCTCAAACTTGTCTGTCATTGTTGTACCCCTGCCCCTCTATTTATAGAATGAGGTAGGGGGCAGGGGTCTTGGAAGTATATAGCTGTTGGTGGGGCCGGGCTGAAGCAATCTGGACTGGCAGTTGTTTGGTCCGGCGAGGTCTCATTCGGCATGGAGCTTGGACCGGTGGTAGGTGTTGTCCGGTAGTAGCGGTGTGGATGTGGACTGGCAGTGAGTGTGGACCGATGGTGAGGTAGTTCGGTGCTTTTGGACCGGTTGTGGGGAAGAGGTTTGGTTCGGTGGTGCCCTTGGTCCGGTATGCTGAATGGAGATGGAGGAATGTTGGCTCTGTGGCCGAATGGGGCTGACCGAATGAATTCTGGTCCGGTATGACATGGAGAGGCCGGATGTAACTATGCCGAATGGGAATGCCGGAATGACTTCCATGCTTGTATCGAGCCTTGTGTTTGTCGAACGAGGTGGAGGTTGCAAGCCCGAGTGAAACTGTGACTTCTTGGTCTCGAGATCTTCAGGGTGAGAATTCGCCCAACAAGATCCGTCTTCCTTGTCCTCATGTTAGAAAGTGAGTTTCTAAGCCTGCATCTCTGTTCCTCCAGTTGTTGTTTGTTAGTGATGATACTTTGCCATTAGGCACGATTCCTAGCACTTCTCCTATTTTTGATCCCCCTGATGCTACCACTGTTAAATGCACTGTGGTTGAACTTGAAGTGCTTCCTCCTCCTTAGAATGTTATCAAGTGGAATTCAGATGAGCGTTCTTGGTATCATGTGAAGTCTGAAATGAGATACTGCCCGAAGTATGATAGTTATTGCATCTATGTTAGTAGTGAAGGTGAGAAACGCAGATTAACTTTGTACTTGCTTTGATAGTTATTACATATATGATACTTATTACATATAGTTAATAACTATCATAACTATGTCAGAAATTAAGAAATTAACTTTGTACTTGCTTTGATACTTATGCCATACAAAATTTGATCCAAAAGGAGAAAATTACGAAATTTATTAAGAAATAGTTTCAGCACTTTACTCTAATACCTTGCTTAACTTTGTTTTGCTTTTTGTTTCAAGTAAATCAGTATTTTGGATTTACCACGGCTGATGCATAGTGTATATGATGTTTCAGCAACTACAATTATCACTTTTGATATTCAATATTTTTTGAGCAAAGCTAGTGTTGTTGAATGGACCTCTCCAGTGTAATAATCACTTAAGAAAACAGAATACAAGACCACATAGAAGAGAAGAAAATAAATACATGAAAACACAAGAAAAACAATAGACACAATAGAGAAAGGAAGACAGCTAGGAGACATTAACCAGACCCATAACGTCAGCCATAGACCTGTCATTAGCATTTAAAATAAAATTACTAGTCTTCCTTAGAATATGCCTGTTGATACCATCCATGCAAACATGCAGTATTACCTTTTTATTACTCCTTCCCCTTTCCAGATTTCAATTTCCACCTTTTTGAGTGCAATTAAAATGCAACTAGTAAGAAAATCTTTCCATCTTGAAGATTTGAAGTTTAAATACCATTTGTCATCTGCAAAAAGCCTATTGTCAAAGCCAATAAAAACTTTTCCCCATATAAAATAAGCATAGGATGAGCTGAAGATTCCATAGCAATATTACATAGCATACACACAGTATCAAGAATGATACCTCTGGAATATAAAACAACCCTAGTGAGAACAACATTCCTCAAGATTTTCCAGAGTAAAAAGAATTTCTTAAGAAAGTCGGTGTTAATCCAAATTCTGGAATGCCGAGTAAAATAATCAATAGAGAAGTCGGCAGATATCAGCTTGTGTACGTTATTTATTGATTGTTGTTTCCCTCCCCATAACAGAGGGTCATGATCAAAACTTAAGAAGGTTAATGATTGAATATAATTCCAGATATCTCTTATAACTACACTACCAGAATGAGGATGATTAACATGCCCTCTACAAAAATATCTATCAATAAGAGCAGGTAAAGGAATATCAATCTGGACAATATGACTCGTAGAAAGAGGGTTAGATAAAATTAAACTTTGCTTTGCCCAGGGATCATGCCAAAAACATAAGGAGTTAGATGCAGGAATAATCTAAACATGAGGGTAGAGAAACAGATCTACATTTTAGAATTAACCTAAATATCCAACTACAATTATTTGGTAATTGCATAGTCTAGAAATTATCACCTTTTATATAATGATTGGTAATCCATTGAGACCGCATACTATTTCCTTCTTGCGCCAGCATGGAAATGAGTGAGGACATAGCAGCCCTATTCCACAGAAAAATATTTATAATGCCCAATCCACCTTTCTTCCTAGGTTAATGTAACTTATTAAAAGCAATAGGTATCAATTTCCTAGATTTTAATCTCCAGTCCATAAGAAATGATTTATAGCTTTTGTCAACATATGCAGCAACTTCAAAGGCATTATAAACATTCTAGCCCAATATGCATGCATGTCAAAATTTACAGAATTAATTATAGTAAGTCTACCTAGCCAACTAAGACTTCTGTTAATCCAAATATTAAATTTAGAAGTAATTTTATCGAACATAATTAAGCATTGAACATCTCTGAGCCTTGAAGAAATCATTGGAATGCCTAAGTATAGAATTGCTTCATTAAGCTTGCTCATCCCATAATCACTAATTAAAGCTACTGAAATTTCAGAAGAGAGCCCTGCCACAGAAAATTGTGATTTAGAAGGATTAATAGTGAGGCCTGGAATTTCTTTAAAAGTCAACAAGTCAGAATGGATGCAAGCAATAGATGATTGAATTGGTTTAGAAAAAACAATCAAGTCATCAGCAAACAGAAGAGAAGTTAAGAAATGTCTCTTGCAATAAGGGCGAAGAATGAATCGTTTTTTCCCGACTGAATTAGAAAATAATTGGGTTAAAACTTCCATGACAATAACAAAAGGAGAAGGGGAAATAAGGTCTCCTTATCTAAGACGTCTTTTAGCTGCAAAATATCCACAATTCTAACCATTAACGCCAATAGATAGATAAACTAAGGAGATTAAGTTTTTATCCAATCAGAAAAAATCTTGGGAAAGTTCATCTTATAAAGATTAAAAAGAATAGTATCCCAGTGAACAGAATCAAAGGCCTTCTTCCAGTCAATCTTTATGAGACATCTTCTTGATATATTAGTCCTAGAATAGCCTACGAAAAGCTCATGTGTCAACATATATTATCTTGAATATTTCTTCCATGAAATAAACCCACTTTGGTTAGGAGAAATTAAAGTAGGAAGAATTAATCTCACCATGTTGGCAATAATTTTGGAAATACATTTGTAGATCACATTACAACATGCAATAGGTATATAATCACTGATAGAAATAGGATTATCCTTCTTAGGAATCAAACAGAGATTGGTAGCATTAATACGTGATATAAGCTTATTAGTCCTGAAAAAGTTCCTTATAGCTTTGAAGTAATTAGCTTTAATGATGCTCCAAAACTTGTTGAGAAAATGACTTTCAAAACCGTCTGGGCCTTAGGAAGTTTTTGAGTTGATTAAAAAAGGGCATTAGTCATCTCAGATTCAGAGATCTTAGAAGTTAAAGATTGGACTCGATCCTCATCAATCTTTGGCAGAGTTAATTCATTTAATAAAGAAAAATTGTAGTCATCATAATCCTGACCTAAGGGATTTTGATAATAATCTATAAAGCATTTATTATTGTCGTTTTGTTGGACAAACAGTTACCATTCATGTCAGAGATATGTAAAGAGCACTGCTACAATGCCCGAAATATATTTTGTCAAATACTGCGAATAGTGCAATTTATCTCCAGATTTTAAGGCTGAAATTCAGGGGGGTCCATTCTTTTCTCTCTAATTCGCAAGTTTTGACAAAAAAATCTCCAGGCAAAGTAGAATTGTTGATATGTAAAATGTTCTTTTTAAAGTTGATACACTTTAAGGACTTAGGATAGTATTCGGTATTCTTGTCACCTAAGTCATCCCATTTATCTTTGATTTTTGTACCTAACCATACTTATTTCAGTAGTTAAAGCATGAATTAATTGAGAACTTAACTCGTGTTCCTTTATCTGCATTACCTAGTCACAATGATCAAGAAATAATCTGTGTTGTACATTGAGAAGTTTAGTTCTCAAAATATCAGAAAGCTTTGTGCCAGAACAAACTTAACTTTACTCTAAGCATTGAGTGCCAGTTTAGCAGCTTTAAGCTTTTGTTGAAGTACATAGTACATGTGGTTCCCTATTATATGATGATCCAAACAGATTCAACCAAAGGAATGAAGTCATCTTATTCAGTCCAAGCATCATAAATTTTGAAGGAAGCTTTATTTTAAGATCAAGTAATCCCCAATTAAGAACTAAGGGACATTTATCAGATAATCCAGGCCAGAGAACATTACAAATGAGACTACCTTATATAGGCATAGCTTCATAGTTTAAAAAAATTCTACCAAGTATAGATAAAGTTCTAATACCAGATCTACTCCTATTAGACCAGGTGAATTCAGGACAAGAGAAAGGAACAAGAATCAATTTAGATGGTAGAACCGCTTCATTCAGTGGTTTGACATCATTAAGGGATAATGCCTCACCGCCCACTCTTTCAAATGACATCATCATGCAATTAAAATCACCTAGAACGAGCCAAGGTTCAGCTGATTTAAGAGCAGGCAATTTTTCAAGGAATAATTTCTCGTCGGCGAGGAGACTACCAGCATATATAACGGTGGATATAAAAAAGAAGAATCAGAAGGTTCCAAAAAACTAGTAATCTACCATAAGGAGCCATATTTAAATTATGATCCATACTCTAGGATGGAGAAATTAATTTTTTGAGCTAAAGTAGGTAGCTCAAGATGGAGTTTAGTTTCAGCACCACAAAAAAGTTGAATATTTTCACTGTGGATCAAATTTCTTATCTCCACTTGCTTTGAAGAGAGGTGAACTCCTCTAATATTACAATAGCTTATATTATCTATCATCAAAAGATGTGACTTTATCCTTGTTCTTCTGCAACCTTGTTGATGAAGGAGAATAAGGTTTAGTTGTATCAGATAATATGCATCTTTCAGGCACTACACTTTCCTTGTCGTACTTTATTCATCCGTCAGAGTCATTTATATTAGTAGAATTAGGAGTAATGCTGAATTTTGGTAAGACAGTGGCCTGAATATGAGATGTCTTATTATTATCCAAAGAAACATGAATAATATTCTCTTGAAGAATAACATTATTACTATCAAGATTCTTATCAGTAGGTTCTTCCGCTTGAGATAGGGACAGATCCATCATGCGACTAGGATGATTAAGGGTAGACAAGTCCTGCTGGATGCCTTTGTTTACACAAGAATGAGATTTTACATCATTAGAAATTATATTTGTAATAATTTCTTGGAAGATAAATACTGTTCTATAAGACCTGTTCTTGTTCATTAACAAGAACCATATTATGATCGACAACTCCAGGATTTATTGATTCCACCCTCAAATCTTTTCCAAATTCATTAGGCAGATCTTTAATATTACCCTCTAGTTCTTCATTTTCTTCATTTTTTTGAGGTAAAGATGTCAAATGCATTCCTTTTCTCAAAAAATGGATCCTTCGTTCATTTTTTCTTCAAATAACTTCTTTTTGTTTCACTTCCACCCACCTATTATTAGGTTTAAATACCGAATAATTCTTTGACATGCCATGAATAACTCATTATTCCACATTCTTGCTTTTAAGATTTACAGTTATAGACGCTTCTTTTACCTTTGCACTTTTACCTCCATTGAGCGTGCACATTTCTTTCACATGTCCAAACACCCTGCATGCAGTAGATATATTAGGTTTCCAAGTTTATTTGTATCTCCAGATTCAGATCGACGGGGGCAGCTTCCGGTTGAAGGCGATAGACTCAAGTTTTTCAAGCGGCACGAATTTTAGGAGACGCGAACCTGCAATTTTTAGGCAGACCATTTTTAGAAGGATAAATTTTGTATTTGAGCCAAATTTATAAACAAATTACAAGAATATGCCACATTACAAACTGTTTACAAAAGTAGATCAGTTTTCGTTAGGCTAGACGCCACGTGTGCTGTCGGCATCTCAAATGACGTCAGTACATGTGTAATATGCAAAACAACAAAGGCGACATTTGAGATGCCGCCAGTATGCGGCATCACAAATGCCTCCTATTTCTTTGCTCTCTGTAAATTTGCAGCCCATTCATCCATACTCTCTCACTCTTCCTTCTCTCAATCTCTCTTCAGAAAAAATCCGAACCCACCCTCCAATTCAGCAAAAATCAAATTTTTAAATAAAAAACTACTTTAATCTAGCTAGAATTTTAACCATGGCTTCCCCATCGTCTTAAGCACATCCTATAGGTATAAAATCTATCGATATTATCTCTAATTGTCATTTTTTCAATTTAGGGTTTATGACTAAAATTGTTCTATAATTGCAAATTATACTACCATGAAGTTGAGTAGTCACTTAGAGTACATATTTAATTGCTTCTTGAGTTGGTATAAGGATATGTTATGGTATGACTATGATTATGTAATGTTATTGTGGTAGAATATGATGGAATGGCGCCCGGACCGATCGGTCTTAGTGTGCTTTACCTTCAACCTCAACACCGCACAAACAACATCGATATGATGGAGATACAAGGTCATATAATTTCATTATTTCTGCAAAGTGTTGGTAATTACCATAATTGCTTTCATTTGTTATTATTTATCGATAGGGGGATGAGCCGGACGGCTTCATTGACCATTCATCAACTTTAAAGCTCATCACGTCAGCGCATTCAGACGTGTTGGAACTGTTAGAAAGAGCTGGATTTGGTGTTGTCAATAAGTTGGGATATACACAGCTCGATCGGAATATTTTGACGGCGTTGATCGATAGATGGCGACCAAAGATGTCTACATTTCATCTTAGAGTAGGTGAGATGACAATCACTTTGAAAGACGTAGTTGTATTGCTCGGATTGTCGATTAACGAGGAACTAATCCTGAAATCGGATTTTTCAAGAAATTTTATGGAATTGTGTGAGCCCTTGCTCAAATTGTCTCCTCCAGAAGACGTGAGGTGGGGAAATGAGTCGATAGTGGCCATGTGGTTTGGGGAGTAGTTGACCGATGATATTCCCCATCGTGACTCTCCTTTGCAGATTGTCCAGCGCCCACGCTATTATGTTGCACATCATCACACAACGTCTTTTTTGCGATCGATCGAAGATAAGAGTGGCCCTTCAATGGCTTCCATTGTTAGAAGACTTCGATTTATGTCGGCAATACTCATGGGTTAGTACGGTGCTAGCTCTCACCTATACAGAGCTTACGAGAGTTGCTTTGTTCGGTCCGCCAAAAGGTTGTATGACTCTACTTCAGGTACGGACATAGTCATTCGTTGTTGCATATTTGAGTTTATCGTAAAACCGTAACTAAAATTAAGTTTCACACTTACAGCTTTGGTCATGGACCTACCTTCCTGTTGGTTGTATTTCTATCATGACATAAATAGTTGACAATTCAAAGCCATATGGAGCGAGTTAAAACAGTGTTGTTGTATCGACACAGTAAATTTAAATACTTCCTATAACATGTTACTATTATAGGCGGATTAGCCCGAAAATACAAACCAGACACATTCTATCTTTTTACCATAACGAGTTTGATGTCTTAGATTACAATGCGGTGACATGGAATCTATATTCCGAGGCAGACCTTCTGGCTCTTCCGGCTCTTTTACAGTGGACAGGCTGTTATATTGGGCAAGACTTATGATTTTTTGTTTCGGAGATTTAGCATACCATTTGCCAGACAGAGTCATGAGACAGTTTGGTCTTCGACAACACCTACCGTATCCTGCTTTATATTACACGCTTGCATATGGAGAAGATGAGTTTGAAACGATGATTGAGTTATGAAACAACTGTTTCATAGCTGGGGAAGACGAGCACAAAGTCACTCTGACCGATGAGGAGTATCTTAGCTGGTATTGGAATATCGCTCGTCATTATGTGCTACGAAGACGAGCAGAAGAACCCGAGCAATAGGTGGCATCTTATACTCCACGAGCTGCGCTAGAACGGAATGTGGTACGTATTAAAATTGACAACTTGTATAGTACTTATGAAACTCATAATGGTTTGTGTTATATGCAGGCGGATGGTATGTATCATGTGTTGAACGTAGTCGACGAGCTTGTGGAGGAGGTTCCTGAAAAGAGCAAGGCGAAATGCTTCTCTATCAAACAAATTCTACTATCCTGTTTGTCGAAGAACAAGATGTCAAGACCCATCACACCTTCGCCTCCTCCTCCTACCGTGCCACCACTTATCAAGGATATTTCCCATCCCGCATCGTATGAGGACAAAGATGCAGTCCCACCGGCCCCCTCATCGAAGAGAAAGTATGGAAGAAGAAAGAAAATTAAGGGTGAGAGTTTCGAAGCGATATCATCCCAACATACACAACCCGTCGGGCCATCGCAGCCCACAACAGAAGGGACGCAAGAGGAGGGCAGTGAAGGGATGTCACTGAGAGAGGAGGAATTCATGCTCAAGCCGAGAAGATCATAGAAGAAAACACCTCGGGAATTAAAAAATTTGAGATGAAATTTTAGATTAATCGTAGTGGACCATGATCTCTATTTGTTGACTATAGTATCGTTGACTGTAGTGTTGATTGATTATTTGTGTGGGATGTTGACTGTAGAGTTGATTGATCATGGTTTCTATTTGTTCGTTTGGGATGTTTGGTTGTTAACTAATGTAGACTATTGTTTGTCGCTGTGATTGTAGATGTGACTCCAGTATTTCGATGTTGGTGTGAATGTTATTGATTGTAGACTTGTATTTGTTGATGCTGAATGTAGTCATGAGCTCAGAAATTTTTATTAGTCAATGTGTTCAGAAATTTGTTTACATTGGTGTCGAAATATTGATGTCGTATTTCCCCATTTGCAGTTTCTCTAAGTAAGTAACAGAGCGGCATTTGAAATGCCGCGGACGTACAACATTTGAAATGCAGCATGGGGCCGCATTTGAAATATTGATATTTGCGGCATTTCAGATGCCGCATTCTGGTTTTCCCAGGTGTCATTTCGGATGTCGTAGGGCGGTGTACATCTGTTATAGGTTTGCCAAGCATGTAGACCGACTTTGCAAAACAATAGAGATCAAAGAGGCATAACATACTTCGAACATATACATATTATTTCGAATAATGCTTCAATAAGTTAGCGCAATTGTTTCAGATATTTATTCATCATACAACAAGTTTCAAATATCATTACGTTACATTTCAATTACCCTTCAATGATTTACGTGGCCACAACGCCGAATACTTGTACCCATGAACCAACAATTCGGTTCGATATTCAAGGTTCAGCTTTTCCAAACGATTAACCTCCCCTTACCTCTCTAAAGCATATTCCACCCCTCTAGGACACAATAGTGGATCGAGCCATTTGAAAAAATTGCAATATTCAACCTGATGCAGCTGAATCTTGCGATCGTTATATTCAGCGCAGCGGTAGAAACGACGTCCAGCGTTTCTATCATTTCTAAAAACGACTACTTCGCATTCCTCTTCACAATCACAAACTACACATGTAGCATGAGAGCTTGAGCTTGCGCAATTTTGTCGATCAAAGACACCTAAAAGACATGCATGGAGAAATTGTTGAGCTGATCTATCAACCGTGGTTTCTCCACTATCCACAACCGGGGGTTCTTCTTCGAATTGTGTCTCTGGTACAAAATCAACTTCAAGGTCGGCGTCACTTGAAATCCCCTTTCCTCTATTTTGTTTGAATTTGTCGTACATCTTTATCATTGTTTCATCATCAATTTTTCAATTGTCCACTATACACCTATGAATACAATCAAATAATACATCAAGAAAACAATTGCTGAAATTGAACGAGAACAATATAATACTTATCTTTAACGCAGCAATGTTGAATTGAAATATGGGATGTGGTAGTTGCAAATTGTTGAAACTGAATGAGAATAGTATAGAAATATGAAACCTAAAACTTTTGATGAAATAAATTTGATAAAGTTAGGGTGTAGGTAGGGTAGTCGCAAAAACTTAGCAAAATATAGGCAACAGAGCGACTTTTCAAATGCCGTCAAGGTGCGGCATCTCAAATGACACCCAAAGCGTCATTACAAATGCCGCCCTACACGGCATTTTAAATGACGCACATAAGCGGTATTAGAAATGTCGCTCTGTTAATTACTCACCAATGTATTCAAATTTGTGAATAAGTCCACCATAAACTTTGAATATACTCTGCGTTAGAATGTTAACGACAAAATAAATAAGTGTCGAATAAACTTGGCGTACAACATCAGATTACATAAACAATTGTTCTCAAACAAACTAGAATGCCTTCGAATTAGGATTACAAATAAAATAAAACGAAAACATTAAGTTGCTGTATTGCAACGATTTTTTTATGACCAAGAACACCACATTTGCTGCACTCATTTCCTTTAGGGGTCTGCATATCGTCTATTGTACCTTTAATTCTAGTTGAACGTGGACGTTTAGGTTGTCTTTTAGCTACTGAAGGTAGGACCAATTGGCTGTCACTTGAACTCCAATAGCGTTTATCTCGTACGAGGTGAAACTCGGGGGTGTAAGCAGCCAGGTATTTCGCTGTGGAATACCATGTTGAGGCGAAGTCGTGATGGGCTCTATTTGCTCCATTGAAAACCATTGAGCAAGAGACTATAACACGCATACACAGTAGGTGCTCTAAAAGAGGGATGTTGCATGTACAAGAGCAACTGTCACCACTGATTAGTACTTTGAACTCATCACCGAAATGGTGCACAACTTGTTACTCAGATTGACTAAATCGAATTATTCTTGTATGCCTAGCTTCGTTAGCTCTTTCGGCAATCTTGGCTTCCTACTTCGAAGTAAGATGGGAAGTCAGTTTTGCTGCCGCTTCTCTTCATTGGCAAAAATAATCAACCGACCTGAAAAAGGTGCATGCAACTAAAGCTTTGACAAGTAAAGACCTAACTCCTTTAAGAACACCATTGAAACTTTCTATCGCAGTTTGTGGTCATGACATGAAATCACCGCCATCATCTTTACACAATGCCCAATTCTCTTTGTGCACTCCAAAGTCTTTTCTATCTAATTGTGAGCCCGGATGCTTACAGTTTTGATTTCTTCACGTATTCTGATGTACTTGGCTTCTTCCGCAGCACAAGCTGTAACATAAAAAGTCCGGTTAATCTTTTTCTTTAAACCCTGTAGCTTGAAAATTAGCTTTAATATGTCGAGCATAAAATCTGTGTTTATGTGGCAAACACCATTTCGATTTTAAGGCTGATGGTATTTCTTTCATTCGATTCAAAATGAAGGTAGTTCGTCAATTTTTAACACTGAATGAACCGCCGCATGCAGGCAAAAACCACCCCCAACTATCTCTAGATTCGGACTCTACAATTGCGTATGCTAAAGGGTGTAGGTGATCATCCACATCAACAGCAATGGCCACAAGTAGTGTCCCTTTATGTTTCCCATACAAATGTGTTCCGTCAATACATAACAACGAACGACAATGAACAAATTCTTCAATACAAGGTCCAAAGGCCCAAAAAGCTCAATCGAAGACTCCATAATCATCGATCATAACGTGTCCAACACTTCCTGGGTTCAGTCTAGTTATTTCAGCAAAATATTGCCTCAGACTGCTATATGAATCCCTCGATCTCCATAAATTTTTTCCACCGCCTTACTTAAAGCTCTCCAAACCTACATATAACTAATTTTCACGAACAAATATTCTTTCGACAAAACTTGTATACCGTTCTGACTGTAATGTTCTGATCGGTTTTTCACAAAAGGTAATATTTTTGCAACTGCAAAATTGGACGTCGTCTACTTGTAAGTGGAGTGCATCGTTGGTTAACCCAATTGTGTTCGCTAGGGTATTTCCTTACAATCGACCAGTTCTGCTCTGATTTTTTTGAGACAATAACATGAATTCTTCATGGACAGTTTGCATCTATATTACAAACAACGTGTATTTGGTTTAATTTGATTTTATTGCTTTAAAATAAACGGCACACAAAATCGACCATTCGCTCAACTGTTGTAACAACTTGGCTTTCATCTTGAAAATCAAAGCAACTTCGAATCCATTCTGAACGCTTACAGCTGAAAACAGCTTATTGTTGAACTCAAGATTTGAAACGATTGACCTTGCCATAATTTATGCGTTGCACAAATCACCATCCAAATGTACTTCCATTTCCACCTCATCACTGTTCGAAAATATTGTCTTCGATCGAAAAATCATAGTTCAAAGGATCATTGTTCACTTGCATACTACCTATCCACGACATGTCGTTCTCCGCCATGTTCACTAAATCCATACTATTTATAGGGAGTTCGTCATTGACATCTTCACCTTCATCCTCGTCCATCTCAGTATCAACATCTTCGTTGATTGCGTTTACGTTTATTTTCTCCAAATCAGCATTAGATTGCGTAGCGATATTGTGCACGGGGAATCTACTATTCAAACATAATTTTTACTTTAAAACCAGTACCGTAATTACTACCTACCAAATTTTAAATCTTTATGATACATACCTCTGACTAATATCATATAACTCGGACGGAGTTGGATATATAAATTGAGACATATAGCAGTGCGATGGTCCAGTGGGACTAGGCGGTGTTGGTCGACAAGGAAGATAACTGCATATACAGTGAAAAAAACTGTTAAGTAGCACACAACTATCAAATTAATACGACCTAAATTTCATAAATAAATGTTCACCTTTCGAGAAAATTCATAAAGCTGTCTTGACTTGGATATGGGTATGTATACTGAACATCTTATGGATAAGTCATACACGGAGGATATCCATATAGGCCTTGTTGTTGACCGTACATCGCTGTTATAGTCGGATTAATAAAACTCGAAGACGCATTTCCACGATTGATACTTACTACCTCAACTATTCATCCGTGCTCCTCAATAATACTGTTAACTTCTTGTTCTTGTACGGGTTCTTCTACTTGCAAGCGCCTATTTTTTATAAGAAACGACTTAATTGATTTCGATGTCGCTGAAAACATCAGCTCCACATCGTCATCGTCGGCTATTTTAATGGCTTTCGATCTTGAGTCCTTCAATCAGTTACGCACTAACTCTATATCAAATTCTTCAGATTTTATCTTGGTTGCTTTATAAATCGATTCTTTCAGCTACACCAAATTAGAACCTTTCAACACTTTAGTTGGCTTACACGAGCCACCGACATATTTTCCACAACTAAGTTCCTCAACAATCAATTCGCCATCGAAATAATAGATCGTTGGTACATAGTTGGGAGCCATTCTACAGTTTATTTAGTCAACTAGTTACCTATTATCATTTGTTACCAAACAGCAAATGAGAAAGAAAAAAATTGAACTAGGGTTTTCAAAAAATACATATCTGCTATAGCTAATTCCTTGTTCAAAATGAAGAATTAGATGTTGCTCCTCGTCTGTAGCTGAATCCGATCAAGGTTAAACTACTATATGCAAATATTTTAATAGTTTGGAGTTTAGGATTTTTGTAGATCTGAGAAAACTTCAGAAGAAGGCAAACATAAAAAGGTGGCTACCTAATAAAGCAGCAGATATCGACGACATTTGAGATGCCGCAAACTGGCGGGATCTAATGTCGCCGGTGTATTTTTGCATAATGTACGTGTACTTGCAGCATTTGAAATGCCGCTAGCACGTGTGACGCCAACGAGGGAAAAATTGGTCTAGTTTTGTAAATAGTTTGTAATGTGGCGTATTTTTGTAATTTGTTTACAAATTTGGCCTAAATTCAAAATTTATCCTTTTTAGAATAAACAAGAGGAGCAGCTCACATGGTCTATAAAAGAAGAATACATTGACCTGGTCAAATCATTTTTAAAGGGAAATTTACTTCGAGGCCTATTACTTCATAGAAATTATTTCAAGATATTTATTTGTATTTAGGGGCAATTTTTAATTTATTTGTTTTGTCTTGTACTTTCTTTAATTGAACTCTTGATTTTCTAGGTGAGCTATGTGGTGTGATTCAAGGATTCGAGTCTTAGGTTATTGAGTACAGGTAGAGTTACTAGGCATTGAATTAGCATATTTAAATTAACAGAGAGTGGGAGTTTAGGGCGTTATAAGCGATCGAATATATATATATATATATATATATATATATATATATATATATATTTCTAGTGGTAATTTTAAGTGCAGCAGTAGGCACTAACGGACAGTGGACGAAGTTGGGTATATCTATGCGTTATTTACTTTTCGCATTTTTGTTTTCATATTATTTATCTGTTTATCTACGAATTATTTTGAATACCCAATTCACCCCTCTTTAGGGTATATTGCATGATCCTAACATATAGTCTCGAAGCAGGTTGTTAGAAAAAACCTGATATCATGCCTTACCCTAACTACTATAGATTTTACGAGAGTCGGTCTATTTATAGTCCATCTATTTTTAATAAAACAAAATTTTCATATTGGAATATAAGATTGAAATTTATTTAAAATCCATTGATTTTCATATTTGGGATATCATTGAAAATGAATTGGATATGGTAGATAAGAATTTTTTTAATGCTAATGCTATGAACATTCTTATCTCTGAACTTGATAAATCTAAATTTAACTATTTCTCTCATTGTTTGACTACATAGGAAAATTGGAGCACCGTCGACGCAAAATATGAAAGAAAAATCAACAAAAGCGAAGAACTCCCAAAACCAATACAAAAGGGTAGCTATGTTTGATGGGATTCACGAAAGACGATTCTAGCGATGGTAGTGAAGACAATGGTGAATAGGGTTCAATAGATAATGAGATAAGTGATGTTTCATTTAAAGACTTAGTTTTTCTACGCCATAAATTGACTAAAATTGTTGATTGTCTTGAATTGAAAAATAACTGGATGAAAAGTGAAAAATCTAAAATGCGTCAGAAAAATGAAATGCTGGAAAAGAAGTTTGAAAGTATTAAGAAAGTTGAAAATTTTGATTGCGAAAATGTTTGAACTACAAAAACGAATTTCTTCGCTTAGTGAAAGTTTTCAAAAGTTTGAAAAGGAAATGCCGACTTTGAAAGAAAACAAAAGTGAGCTAATTTGTAAAAACAACATTTAACAAAAAAAGTTAATAATAATTAAGTTGTTTGAAAATTCCAAACGTGAAATTTTTGAAAAGATTAATTTGGTGAAAACTAAGATAATCCTAGATGGGATAAAAAACGAAATCGAAAAGCTTAAAAAATTTAAAATTTTTGAATGCGGTGTGCGGATTTCAAAACAGGGTTGCTTGATATTATAGAGAATTTCAAAACCCTTGAAAATGAAAACATGATATTGAAAAATCGAAATTATACAAACAAATCATAAATTGGAAAAAGAGATTGAAAACTTCAATGATTTTGAAAAACTTGAATTTGAAAAAATGCAAACTTTTGAAGGTGGGATGCTTGAAATTAAGACCAAAATAAAATAGCTCAAAAATGAAAATGTGGTCTTAAAGAGGAATGATTCTGAAAAGAGAGAGAATGTTATTAGTCGTTGTTTTACTCTAATAAATGAGAATGATCTTTTAAAATATAGTTAACGAACTCAAATTGATTATTTGAAAATTTTCCATTGGAGAAAAATCATTTGATTTGTTATTAAGAAATTAACTATTTGTGAACATTATGGAAGGACTTGGATATGAAAAAAAAATGTCAGTTTATAAACAAATGATTAGTAACACCGCTAAGGGTAGAAGCGTATTTCCAAAATTCCTATGCTGCGGGAAAATTGGAAATAGTTTCAATACAAGTTGGTATGGGAATAAGTACAAAAATATCAAACAAATTTGGGTTTCTAAAGGCTTTCTTTATAATTTTAGTTAGTTTAGAAATAAATGGAAAAATGTTAGAAAATTTGAGTTCCTAAAGGCTCTCTTGATAATTTTAGATTATTAAACTCTTATGTCACAAAAGCTAATAAACTATGAAGTTTTCATGGTCTTCCTTTTCTTCCTATGTGTAAATGTGTTGACAAGCTAAGGAGCAACTATGATGGAGGCTGATTTAGAATTGTTCTGCACATTTGATGAGATATAATTGTAATGTTCCCTGGCTTGGAAAAATGAAGTGGAGATCCATTAACTTTGGATAATATGGTGAAGACAAACACAACTTCAAAGGTAAGTAAAGGTAAGATCACTAAACCCTCTAAACCCTACTACCTAAATTTTCTTTTCTTGTTTTGAGTTCTGATTTTACACTGCTATAGTAAAATTTTCACATCTTGAGATTTGTAGCTTAGATTTGCAAATCTCAATATGTAATGGATAGAAAATCCTATAAGTCCAGTGTATTATGCTTGATTTTTAACTTAACCCATTGAAAAATTGCAAACAATTCAGTACATGGTTTGAAAACTATTTCAAACTTTCCAACACAGCTGTAGTAAATTGACTATAACTTGAGTGGTATAACTCTGATTTTTGAAAATTTTAATTTTCTGAAATGATAACATATAACAGTACAACATTTTTTTTTGAAGGTTTGCCATTTTATTTCATAGAATCTAAAAATAGTAATAAATTGAACACATCGCTTGAAAAGCATTTTCTGAGTTAGTGAAACAAGCTGAGGTATTTTGAATATAAATTTTGATCTATTTTTTGTTTTGACTTGAAACCAATTTTATCGATTAGAGACTATGAATATATCAAACTTTCCTTTTGTGCTAAAGAAAATTATGGTTTAAAATTTTCAAATAATGGTTTCAAAACAGACTGATTTTTTAATACAGCAATGGTAAATGTGCGGTGATTATAGTTTCCATACATATATTCGTGATATACTTCCACTTGAGATGATTCTATGTTTATTTCCTTTTATGATGACTAATAAATCATATGGTTGATATTTTTGGTTGTGCATGCTTTTTCTTGACATAGATGAGCCTACTGAGGAATTTGAATGTTGGAGTCAATTCGATTTATATTATAGAGTGCACGGTACATTTGTTTGATGAAGCTTATCTTTCATGTTTGGCGTTGATGATGAGACGTTGATAGGCCAGACGCTAATGTCTGAGATACCATTGCACACCACCATAGCATATAAAGAGTACAAGTGATATCATTGTTCACCACCATAGGCAGCCCATATAACAAATGATATTGCGTAAGTGTAACTTTTTTTTGGTCATAACATCTTGTATGACTTCCAACCTTTATGCTTCCTCTAGCTTAGTTTTTTTGATAGCTCATATGTCTCATGGATTTATTTATATTTCACACATTCTATTTCACCGCATGTGGAGAGCTTGCCTTTTTTTATTTAATAAAATTATCCAAAAACATGCTTTTGCCTTCGTAGAATATTTTTTTGTTTTTGAAAAATCGATAAACCCAAAAATGTGTTTTAGCTTTCTTAGGATTTTCTTCTTCTTTTGCTCTCCATATTTATGCATGATGTGAATGAAACTCTTTGGCTAAATCTTTGACATGAATTTTTGATGAATAACATGTTTTGATATGCGAGTCTCGATTGGAGAATTCTTTGACATGAAAGTGTTGAAATGGAACTTCTTTTGAATTGAGCTTTACCATTCTATATCTGACATGAATTTTAGCAAATGATTTGTGAAATGTAAGGTTTTAACTTTGTGATGAACATCTTGATATTGGGTTACTAGTATTCAATACTTGAGATGATTGTTGGAGATTTTTTTACATTTGTAATGAAATTTTATAAGACTAAGCATTTGATATTTTTTTTGATATATTAATGTGTATACCCTTAGACCATGTGCTCCTCTTATTTTTTGAAAATTAGTTAACGATTTTATTGCTAATAGGGTTTTATGGCCCAAGCCCATAAAAGCTCTACCCGATAATTCGAAAAAATACAAAAATACACTTTACCAACAAGGTCGGACATTCCCACTTTAAAATGAAAACATTCCAAATTAATGCAAAAAGAAAAATCAAGATGGTCGTTGGTTCTTTGCTCGATTTTCTTCATTCTTAACCTTCCAGTTCAAGCGATTCTGTGCTCGTCTTTATGGTGCCATTAAGTTGGCAAGTCTTCACTTTGAAATTCAACCAATTATAATTTAAACATCCCTTTTGATTTGACTAGAGAGGGCTAATTCGTCTTTCTTTTTGGTTGTTAAAATTTTGACCATTCCCTTCTCTCCAAAGATGCCAAATGGTTATTGTCAAACTAATTTTGTCGAGCTCCTTCATCAAGTCAGACATAACACTCCACGAGTGCAGCCAATTAGCTTCTTCCTGAAATGACTTAATTTTGTCTGTCTACATGCATCTTAATTTTTGAATGGCCCATGCTCGCTTGCTACATTTACAGTCAAAAAATAATTAAGAGTGTATTTCCATGACTAGATTGAAAAATTTGCATATTGCATCATCCAAAATACCCCAATTGAAAAGTATGTCTTTAGTAGGTAATCTAAAGAGTAGATCTTTATAAGTAGTATATTCCATTTTAGAGTTATTTGATCTACTTTAGACAATCTTATGCCAAGGGACGGTTGGAAATTTAGTTCGTGAGTCTTTCCATGCATCTTGTAGCTTGAACTGCACCTTATTATTACTTTTCCGAGCCCAAATGTCTTCAGATCTCCCTGAGAATAAGGAGATGGCCTAAATTTCTTGTCGAAAATTCCTGGTTGCAATTTGTTTGTCATATTCCCGGATAAAGTCCCTTATAATGTTAGCAACTTTTCATGAAGAAGTATTGTTATCCAGGTTTTTAACCCAGCAGGATTCAATAAGAAACAGAACAATCCCATGGCGTCAGAATGGCTTCAAACTTAACCAGAAAGGCTAAGGCAAGGAGTTACGAGAGCCAAGCTATATTACTAAGGGAACGACTGAGATTGACTAAACCAAGATACCAACATTTTTTCAGCCCAATCAACAGCTGAGTGCAAACAGCTAGCAAATCATCATCAAAACGGAGCAACATGCAACAAGACTACGCAAACAACAACATGGAAGCATCCCAAACTTCAGAGTTCAAAATAGGTTAAGTGCTTGGACCGCCAACGATCCATACCTTATGGATCGCCAGTGATCCATGCAAAATAGTTAATCACTAAGAAACAAAGGAGGTAAAGAAGCCTAGAAGACAGGAATAAAAAATACCAAGTGTATGGATCGCTAGCGACCCATATTGAACTTTGAATTGAGACGGCCTAGCGTGTTGGAATAATGGAGAGAGCACCTAAGTGGTTAGGTCACGAGTGAGCCAAGTCTATGGATTACTCAAGATCCATGGTTTTGGCTTGGATCGTGAGCCAAACCCCTAGGCCGTTCAGTAACTACCTACGAGCAGTCGATGAAGTGGCATGGTCCAGAAACTCTCTAATTCCTATAAATACCTTCCCACCTGTAACATAAACGTAATCTTTTCCGGACTGGTTGCTGATGCTCTGCTGGAAACTTTCTTCACTTTCCATCTCTCTCACAATAATCTTCAAAGGAATTCATCGTGATTCTCCAGTGGATTCCAACTCTGAAGATTCAGTCTAACTAAGGATAATCAAAGGCTTTGTAATCAAATACTTTTTTTAACAGCAATCCGTCTATAATAAAACTATAAAGTGGACGTAGGCCACTATAAATATTCCTTGTCTTCTTTCTTTTACTGTTCTTTTCTATATCCGTTATCTGTGATATTGCTCTGTCAGAATAGGGCTGGTGCTTTCAAACTCAAACCAAGGTGTTAATTCATTTTTTGGGTTAATATTTTAGTGCTTTCACTGACAAATCCAACTCAATATTTAAATCTAGTTATCAACTTTTGATCTCATAGGTCCAGAAGTTAGATCCTCAATCTTTACTTGAAGAACTGCTATTTGTAATTAATGGCCCTTGGAAGAAGAACAACTATCACTAGAAGGTCTATAGGGGCAGTAGTAGCTAGAGAAGATGTCCAATCCTCAACAAAGAAAAGTAAGTGGTGCTAACTTAGGGAATCAGGCGCCAGCATCCTCCAGTCAGCATGAAGTTGTCACCAGGGATGAGCTGAATAAGATGGTTGATGAGATCAACCAAAAATGGAAAGTAGCCAAAAGGATCTGATGGACAAGCTTAATGCTCTTTTAACCTTACAGTCAAATCCTGCTCCGAGGACTGAGTCTAAACCTGCGGCTGCTATAGAACAAGAGAATTCCTCTGTTTTTGGTCTGCATAGGAGAAATGGAAAATAGCCACAAAAAGGGTGACAACATGGCTTAATGTGGATGGGAATGCAAGTACTCCGTTAGCTACGAGGCAACCTATTCTCAACTTGAACCAAGGGGCAAAGACCATGTTGGAGGACATAGCCATGGACCTCTCCGACTCGGAGGGCGGAGAGCAGGCGGACAAGTTGGAAGAAAATGCCAATGCATGCAATAATGCTAGGAATACTCAAACTGCTCCAATTAGGCCAACTGCAAGCCAATGGGATCCTTTAGGAATGGTACTCCCGAAGACAGAGAGCCTAGGTTTCTGCGTGCTCGCCAAGACCATTTGCAAAGCCAAACACTTGGTGCAGCGACTGATTGTTGTCCTAAGGATTACCGGACATCAGAGGCATATATAGCGTATATAGTCAAACGATTGATGGATGAAAGTAGAAATAGAAGAGATGATGAATGGGGATCTGCACCAAGTCGGACTCCCTTCACCAACAAAATCTTGAATGAGAAATATCCAAAAAAAAATCACAATTCCAACTATCCGTCCTATGACAGGACAAAGACCCAACGCCTCATTTGTACAAATATAATTGGTACATGGATTGAGCTAATGCCTTTGAAGCTGTCCAATGCGGGTAATTTCCTATCTTTCTCAAAGGAGTTGCGTCAATGTGGTTCGTTAGGCTTATACCGAGATCTATCTCTACTTTGGACCAACTGGCGACAAGGTTCGTAGATCAGTTCAAAGTCCATACTTCGCAACCAAAAGATGTTATGTCCATAGTCGGATTGTTCCAAGGGCGCAACGAATCTTTACAATCTTTCATGAAATGTTTAAACCGTGGTGATTGAAGTAAGAAACCCCAACGAAGACATGATTTTCATGGCATTAGTCCATGCCATTCACCTAGAAACTAAATTCGAAAAGTAGATTTAGATGAAGCAACCTACCATTAGGAAGAATTTTGACTGTAAAGCAAGCCAGTTCCTAAGGTTAGAGGAAGTACGAGAATTGGACAGGAAGTCTACTAGTGCAACCGATGAACATCGGGCAAGGTGATGCAGCAGTGAATCAAAATGTGCACATCTCTCGGGCTGCTAAAGGAATCACTAGGAAAGACGGAAACTCAAAGAGGAAAAGTCAAAACTCCAATAAGAAGAATGACAATGGCAACAATAAAAAGCTCAAAAAGTTTAGGCCCGAAGGCTACACCCTTCTAAATAACACAACAGAAAGCATTTTTCTCACGATTAAAAGGACTAAGGAATAAAAAAGCCACCCAGAAAGGAGGCAACTGAGCAGCAAAAGAACTCGGGAAAATTATGCCGCTTCCATGAAACACATGACCACAATACAAACGAATGCCGCCACCTAAAAAACCTCATTGAGGAGCTGATCCAGAATAACAAAATCCAGCAATACGTAAGACAACTACAGAACCTTAACCAATCTACA
The DNA here is from genome assembly GCA_030765085.1 of Allium cepa. NCBI lineage: Eukaryota > Viridiplantae > Streptophyta > Magnoliopsida > Asparagales > Amaryllidaceae > Allium > Allium cepa. The sequence continues at coordinate 77,707,958 of CM060939.1, read as the reverse complement.
AACCTACAGCATCCAATAGAGTGAAGGAATCAAGCTGGAATAAGCGAAGAAGGTTCGAAATGAACCGACCAAAAGCTTATTATTCGAACAATATCTGGGGGACCATACCTCACACAAAGAAGTTAGGGAGAAATGGAGCGATATGCAAGTTCATTAAAGCATGCTCCAAAGGAATCATGTTTAGCTATAGAAGATGAAACTCTGGCCAAATTGAAAAGAGTTTTGAATGATGACATAGTGTTCCAAAATGGGACACTGAAGGGATCGAAGTTCTGACTCTTGATCCCATGGTGGTGACGGTAGGGATCGGACCTACTGTGGTTTGACGGGTGTTGGTTGATGGTGGCAGTTCAGTAAGTATACTTTTCAAACGTACTTTCGACCCAATGAAGATTGGCATAAAAAGCGTATCCGCATGCCAAACCAAGATTCAAAGGTTTACCGGTAAGCCCAAACTACCGGTGGGAATAATTGACTACCTGTGGAGATTGGAGAGGGTGAGAGAAGGGTCACCCCTCATTCATAATTTTGTGATCGTGGATGAAATGTCAGCCTACAACATCTTCTTGGGACGAACCGTGCTAGCCGACTTCAAAATAGCACTGGCCCAGTGGTGCCTTACAATGAAGTCCCCTACAGAGCATGGAGTCGGAATTGTGAAGGGAAACCAGTGCGCTGTCCGAGGATGCTATATCGCAGAACTGCGTAAGTCAAGAAGAAAGGAAAAAGGAAAGGATGTGGGGAAAACTCTCCACATTCGTGAGCCCACCAAATAGCAATTACAGAGCCGCCCTGGCTCTAGGACCATGGCCGATTCGATAAGGCTTTGGACCCTAGAAAGAACAGTTCAGGGGAGGATCGGGCAACACCAGCAGAATTGACGGCGTCTATCCCAGACTGTATGGACGATCCAACTTGGGTCTTGAAAATTGGATCGCACCTTGGAAACAGGATGCGATCAGAAGTAACTAAATTCCTCCACGCTAATTTGGATGTATTTTCTTAGATACACTTTGATATGTGTGGGGTATCACCCAAAATTGTCTGCCACGCACTCAACATTGACCCCAAATTTACATCAGCAAAGCAAAAAAGATGCGGCTTGGGCCTTGAACAGTCCAAGGCACTAAAAGAGGAGGTAGATAAACTGATGGCTATCGACTTCATCCGATATGCAACTTTTCTAAATGGGTATCGAACCTAAATTTAGTAAAATGGTCTAATGGAAAATGGCGAACTTGCATTAATTTCTTGGACTTAAACAAAGCTTGCCCGAAGGATAGCCTCCCACTCCCCAGAATTGATTAACTCGTGGATGGAACGACAGGACATGAATTGCTGTCATTTATGAATGCATATCGAGCTACAACCAGATCTTGATGCCCGAGCCAGATCAAGAGAACACCAGCTTCATCATTGATTTCGGACTATACCGCTACATAGTAATGTCATTTGGTTTAAAAAACGTCAGGGCAACGTATCAATGGCTAGTAAATACTATGTTCAAACGCCAAATCGGAAAGACTATGGAAGTATACATGGATGACATATTGGTTAAATCTCGAATAACCGCTAACCATCTACAAAATCTCGCTAAAATGTTCGAGATACTCCAAAAGTATGGAATGAAGCTTAAACCACTCAAATACCACTTTGGAGTAGCCTCTAGGAAATTCTTGGGGTTCATAGCAAGTGCCTGAAGCATCGAAGTAAATCCAGAGCAAATAACGGCGCTACGAGAAGTCCAGCCTTAAAAAAAAGAAGGAACTTCAAAGCTTGAATGGAAAGGTCGCAACACTGAGCTGATTTATCTCAAAAGCTACATACAAGTGCATATCGTTCTTCGACGTGCTGAAGAAGGGATAGAAAAAATTCAAATGGACTGAAGTTTGTCAAACAGCCTTCGAAGAACTGCTACGACACATGGAAGCTCCGTCGGTCTTGTCTAAGCCGGTGGATGGAGAAATACTATTCATTTACTTAGCAGTCCCACCGCATGCTCTGAGCGGCACTCTCGTGCGGGAGGAAGCAAAAGGCCAACGACCCGTATACTACAATAGCAAACGGTTCACCAGAGCCGAGAAGAATTACCCAAAACTAGAAAGGCTAGCGTATTGCCTCTTGATCGTGTCCCGAAAGTTATGACCGTATTTTTAGGCTTGTCCAATTAAAGTGTTGACTGACCAGCCCCTGAAGCAAGTGTTATACCGACGAGAAACTTTTGGACGACTACTCAAGTGGAATATAGAGTTAAGTCAATATGATATCACATAACGCCCAAGAAAAGCCATCAATAGGCAAGCGTTGGCCGACTTCATCATCGAATTTACTATACGGGATGACGAGGAACAAGGTCAGTCAGAAATAGGCACCAATGGAAGCTTTTCATCGACGGCGCGTCCAACGACTTCTGTTCGGGAGTAAGAGTAGTGCTTGAAACCCCCGTGGGGCGAGCCATTAGCTACGCTTTGCGCTTGGAATTCCCCGCTACAGACAACGAAGCAGAATATGAAGCACTCGTTGCTGGACTGAAAGTTGTGCAGGAGCTTAAGATAAAATCTATTCACATATACAGCGACTCATAGCTGGTCATCTGTCAAGTAAAAGGGGAGTATCAGGCATATGGTGAGAATCTTGCCCCGTACCTGTCCAAAGTACTGGAACTGCTAAGCAACGTCGAGCACTGCACCATAGCTTAAATCCTATGGGAGCAAAACACTAAGGCAGATTATTTGGCTAAGCTGGCAAGTTCCGGAGAAGCTTAGTCATTGGGACTAGTACCAGTCGAAACTCTAACCAACCTGAGCATAGATGAAATGGACCTAGACTGGATTCTTGAAACCACCATCAAGCCAGATACATCTATGACACTGATAAAGAATTGTCTACTCGTGGGAACCCTTCCAACTGATTGAAATCACTGGAAGAAGATCCTCCAAAAGGCATCACAGTTCATGATACAGGATGGAATACTCTATCGAAGGACAATCTCAACCCCTCTTCTTAGGTGTGTGACCGATGACGAAGCACGATGAATCCTAAAGGAGGTACATGAAGAAGAATGCGGAGACAACACTGGGGGTAGACCCTTGAGAAGAAAGTCCTTCGATACGGGTACTTCTGGCCCACAATAAATCGCAACACTGCAGATCATGCCAGAAGATGCGATCATTGCCAAAGATTTAGCAAAATTAAGATAACTCTTTCAATGGAGTTGACATAGATGGTCAGTCTATGGCCGTTCACAGTATGGGGGATCGACTTGATTGGTGTCCTGCCAATAGTAAAAGGAGGTTCCAAATATGCTATAGTTACCGTTGGTTATTTCATAAAATAGGCTGAAGCGAAACTGCTAGCCATCATAACCACAAAGAAAGTTATTAACTTTGTTACTAAAAACATCATTTGTGGGTTTGGTGTGCCGCAAAAAATCATCATTGATAATGGAACCCAATTCAAAAGTGTCGAGTTCAAAGACTTTTGCAAGTATTTTCGAAAAGAAAATAGCTTTTCCATAGTGGCTCATCCACAAGCATACGTGCAGATGGAAGCAATAAATAAGATTATCAAGTCCATTATCAAAAAGCGACGAGCAAAAGCCAAAGGAAACTGGGTTGATGAACTTCCACTCGCACTATGGGGTTACAAAACCGCCCACAAAGCGACAACCGACCCTACCCTGTTCGCCATAGCATATGGTTCAGAAGCAACCTATTGAATTAGAAGTCCCCTCACACCGAAGGCGGAATTTCAATCAACAACAAAATGATCAGCTCCTACTAGAATCCTAGATATGATTGATGAAAAAAGAGAAGAAGCAGAGCTGTGAACATCCGCCCACCAATAAAGGGTCGCATGGTACTTCAACTTTAAAGTTCATAATCAAACCTTTGAAGTAGAAGATCTTGTGGTCAAGAAAGTTTATCCCATTACAGGGGCCTTTGGACCGAACTGGAAGGGGCCATATGTCGTTAACCAAAAGCTAAGAGACAGGACTTTCAACCTAACAACCATCGACGGAACTTAAGTTCCCAGGGCATGGAATAGTGAATCACTCTGTCGTTGCTTTGTCTAAAAGCTACCTTATGTATTTTTTATTTTCCAGCAAATAAGTCATCTCGGAATACCAGGGGCATTGTACATAGGAAAAAACTGCCCTGCTTTCTTTAATACAGTTTGCTTCTTGAACCAACAAAACCGTGTTCATAATAATTACCCGCCAGGTCGACGGAAGCAAATCGACTCAAACCGTTTGATCAGTGAATCCGATCTTCGCCTTCTAAAACCTAGTGTTGCTCCGGCAACATCGAGAGGGCTAAAAATAACACTCCTCGCGTTGCCCAAAGATAGGCAACACTGAGGAAAACCAAAGCTGCGCACCTCATAAGCCGTGCATCAAAATAATAACTCCTTATGTTGCCCGAAGATAGGCAACACTGAGGAATAAAACAACGCACCTCACAAGCCGCGCACTAAAATAATAACTACTCATATTGCTTAAAAATAGGCAATACCGAGGAAAAAACAAAAGTTGCGCACCTCATAAGCTGCGTACTAAATAATAGCTAATCATGCTGCCCAAAGATAGGAAATATTGAGGAATATGAAAAATCGTGCACTTCATATACCGTGCACTGAATTCAAAAATGCTAACTCTTCCTGTTGCCCGAAGATAGGCAACAACGAGGAGCATGAGAAATCGTGCACTAATTCTTAAAGCTTAAACCAATCACACTGCTCAAAGATAGGCAGCATTGAGGAGCACTAAAACTTTCTCGTACCAACGAATTATATCGATCTCGGAAACCGTGCATACCATAACCAGTGCCAAGTACCCTTAGAATCGGGAACAATGAGCACAACTCTAACAAAATTGGAATGCTACTAACCAACTATAAAGTTTCAACTAAGGACGCTTAATAATTAAAACTGCCCTCGGTTCACCCATGCAATGTGCACCTCTCAAACATGAACATATTGCATACTTACCAGAATACCATAAGATACTTGGATTACGTGCTCAAGTGCAAAACAAATCAAGCTGTGACTTAGCCAAATTTCAAATATAGTATGATAATTATCTAAACCCTAAGTTACCGGTCATTTAAAAGTTGTTTAAAGTAAACAGCCCTATGAACTGGGGGGCATACACAGGTGCTTGAATAAAAACACGTGAAAACAAAAAGTTCACAAGTTTCGCCACTCTAAACAAAGAATTTTTAAGTTCTGTTACTTTAAACGAAGGATTTTGGCAGTAATCACGGAACTAGACAAGTATAAAACAAAACAACCACAAGTGCACAGAACACGTATGAACAGATAGATAAAAGTACAGTCAAAAATATCAATATATTTCTTGTAAGTTTCTTTATGCAGGATCAAAACGCAGGGGCCGTACCCACACAACATCAGCCAACAAAAGGAAAATACAGACTCCACAGTAGAAGCACTAAATACAGATTTTGCACTTGAACAAAAAGACTCAAAAGTACCCAAAATCAAGTCAGTCATTATGCTAGCTGCTCTACACTTCCTTCCACTGCTCCCCTTTCCAGCCTTGGTTAGCAGCTTCTGCTTTTTCTCAGGAGTGGTGTCGCTACCGGTAATGTCAATGAACACCTTGTTGGAAATGTCCTCCTCTTCCTCCAAAGCTTTCATAAAAGTTTCCCCCTTTGCTTTTCATTTCCGTGATTTGCAGGAGCTTTTTTAAGGCTTTGATCGCTTCAACCTTTTACTTCTTCATAGCGACTAGTTCGTGTTGAGTCTTGCAAGGCTGGTCTATTTGAACTTCTTGTTCCTTAGTCTCTGCCGATGTTACATCACCTTCCAAAGACACATAAGGGTTATCCAGGCCATAAATCATAGCTATCTTTTCGGACTTCGACCCCGGCTGCGAGTCAGACATGGACGTAGAAACAAGAACGGGAACAGAGATGACCACGGAAGTGGTAGAGATAGCAGTGGGCCTAGGCATCGAAGAAGCTGGCACATCAACAGGAAAGGTAGATGGACCTAAAAGATCAGAAACAAGAGCATTAAATTCTTCCTTCTCTTGCAGCGTAAGCTGGAAGCTCTCGAATTCGGAGGAAGCAGGAACATTACCTGCACCAGAGGAATGATTAAGAATGACGACTTCAAACTCACCACCTTGACCTTCTTTTGATGGCTCCACTACCCGAGGAAGAATCTCAAGCTCTGAACTCACTGAAAGGTCGTGGAGCTACCTTAGTGATTCACCCACATTAGAAATAAGAGGCTTGGTAAGCGCTTCGTTGGCAGTTGTCAAGGCAGCATCGGTGGCTTCTCTCTCTCTCTCTCAGCCTGCAAGATTTCTCGGCCCTCGAGCAAAGCTTTCTTTGACTCTTCATTCAGGTAAACTTCCTCCTACTCCTGCTCGGTGTAGACATCGTCGCTATCAGAAAAGCGGGACAAGACTTCTTCCTATACCAAAGCAAGAGTGCACGGGAACTACGGGCCCAGGTAGTTGAGACTCCCCTGGTGCAACAGGGAGTTAACAGAAAAGTTCAGAATGGTCGCGTCTAGCTTCTCCATCTTTCTTTCAAAGGCATTTTGGAGTTCCAAATAATCCGCTCTCACGATGGCTTTCTTAACTTGAACGGCTAACTTATCGGCACAGAGCTGCATGACCTAAGCCTATAGCCTAGAAATTGTCTTGGTTTGGTCAAAAATAGTTTTGTTGTGCCCCTTGACGATGAGGTCATGATCAACAATAGTTTTTTTGCTGAGCCTTGATCATTGCGTTGCAAGCAATCACTTCTTGTTTTAATTTCTCTTCTCCTGAATGAACCTTTTTTATCTCGTCTTTGTAGACGATCTCTATTTAGGTATGAGCTTCTTTCACCTCTTTTAACAAGTCGGCGCTCCCCTTGCTCTCTTTTAATGCTGCTGCTTTCTCCTCCTCTAGCATTTTGATTTTGGCGTCGCGTTCCGACTACGCTTTCTTGAAATCATCCTTCTCTGATTCAAAGATGAGGATTTACTGGTAGTTATTACAGTTGGTGTACACCAACTGCTTGCACAACTTTTCCCATTCTTCAGCTTGTAAATCGTGTTGAATAGCCTGGAGGTGCAGCATATATGAGTCTTTACGAACTGGGTGCAGATCGCAGTCAAACTTCACCCCTTCAAGAACCATCCGAGGAGCGCTGCCTCAAGTTTAGAGGGTCCGAAGGAAGGATAAAGGTAGGTCTTTGATGGGGGTGAGAAGCACCAAGGGCGGTAACAATATAAGGCGATGAGATGTGAGTTGAAGGTGAAATCGGGACAGAAGTAATGGGAATTTCTTGGCCCGTTGAAGAATGTGTTGGAGCGAACTCTGAACAATGGGGATGATGTTCAAACTTCGACCTTTTTGATGGTTCCTCTCTTTCCTCAAAAGTTCTTCTTTTTCGTACTCGTCTTTATATGACCGGCCTCTGTCTCGATCGTCTTGACGGCGGGCTTTAACTTTTTGTTCTTTTCTCCTTCTACATTCTTCCTTCATTTCCTAGGTTTAGTGACAACCGGAGGTGCTCTTAGAATACCGCTGCGAGTTGGTAAACTCTTCAAAGTCTTCATAGAAACTCCACCCTCTCGTTATACCTAGCACGAAGTATAAATAAAGAATTTTAAAAACAAAAATAGGTATAGAAAGAGCATAAGAAAGTGAGTATTGTCCTAATGAAATGTGAAGTGTCTTTTGGGGAAAGGCCTAAAGAGCCTTCACGAACCGGATCGAATGGCCATCGTATGTGGGATCAGACTAACTTCGATCGTCGTAGGCGAAATTGGGCTAACTTCGGGCGCCGTACTGCTCAAGTGGGAAGGCACCCCATCAAAGTTAAAGTCTTCCCTCATAAGCACATCAAAATCGACATAAACGTCGCTCAAGTCTCCGAACCCTGCGCTGACATTTTTATTTGGCGTGTCCTGATGCTCTCTTTTCTCTAAAGCGTTGCCTTTATTGCCTGCATCTGAAAGAGGTGAGATTGGAGGAACGGGGACCATACCGGAGTTTCGTCACATGATTCCAAGTCCTGGTCATCGGATTCCGCGTAAAGGTCATCACTTACAGTAGACTCATCAATGCTACCCTCAAACTCCCCCTCTTCCTTTTCGGAGTCCAATGCGGTTTTGCCTTCCCTTTGCTTGAACTCTTCTTCCCCTTCCTCTGGGACAAGGGCATTCTAACCAAGACACTGAATCTAATCGCAGTAGCCTCTCCTCCTTCGCGGCCATCCTCGATTGATCCTCTAGACAGACTCTATCTCTCTCTTTAGAGGTGCCTTCCTCAAAATCGTGGGAGGAAGAAGTAGATCTTGTACGAACCGTAGATCGGGAAGGAGAGGGAACTTCAGCTTGAACAATGGATCTTCCCGGAGCCAGTATTCCATATCGACGCAAGTTCTCATCGGTCAGTAACACCTTAACGGACCTCTCAGCATCAATGGCGTTTAGGGTCTGGGATACTTCATCAAGAGTTACATCCCTATTTAGCCTCGGAATAACTGCAAGAAGCATATGATCTGTTAGAAATTCCATAACAACACGTCAAAGTCTGATAAGTATGAAAAGGAACTTACCCCCGGTCGTCCAAAAACGATTGAATCCCTCAAGACACCTAACGAAAAAATATTGCATTTTGAATTGCGACAAGTTGCTCTACAAGTGCAAGACGATTTTTTGATTTCTTTGGGCTGTGATTACAATCAAGGAGGGGTAGTCATCTCTTCTTTTGAACGACGGAAAGTACCACAACTCATCAAAGCTTGGAGCGCGGTTGAACGACCGCATGAAAAGAACATGTAGACAAGTCAAGATGGCATAGCCGTTAGGATGAATCTGGAATGGGGAAATACGCAAGTTCGAAAGAGTCTCATGTAGAAACTCGTCAAAGGGAGTCAAGACTCCATTCAGACACATGTATTGATGGCACGCGGTATACCCCGGAGGAGGCAAGTGAGCGAATAATTCTTCTTTGGAAAATGTACATCCTTTTCCGATATACCGTGTTGCACGCAGATGTTGTAAAGAACTTTAGCAGAAACCATCAAAGAAGCTCTCTCCGAAGGGTTGAGTAAAACTCTAAAGTTAGGAGGTGATCGGTCCAAAACCGAACCAACTAGGACCAACTCACCATATTGAGCTTGCAAAGTGAAAGGCGGAAGGGTGACAGATTATGGCTCGGTTTCTGAGAGTGTCGAGCTTCCTCAGCTTGACTTACGTCGCATGGATGGCTGCTCCATTCTAAACAACAGAACTCGCGCCTAAAATGGGCAGGTAATTCTTTTCTAAGCTAACTGTTTTCCCTACCACACTTGAACTCCAAAGAAACATTAATTTGCAATCGACACATCGAATTTCAAGTGTGAACTAGGGCATGTGCAGCGTGCTATCTATATAGGATAAACTCGGTTCCCAAACATTACAAATGCTCTATCCTATGTAGATAGTTTGTTCGCAGTGGAAGAAGAAAAGAACTTCCCGCGTCACTATATTTTTGTTTTGGTTTTTACTTTCTCTAAACTTACCCGTTATCAATTAACGATCGAGATCTGTTGTCTGAAGCGTCATGGAAGATTCTTCTCGTTACAGTGACACTAGGCGTGCAACAAGTGAGCAGGATAAGTCCAAATCCTCCGGAAGGGTTGGGGACAAGTAACGATGTGTCATGCAGTATCGGGGATGGGACTTTCCACAAGTCAATTCGGGCCTAATGGACGAAGATAGAAAAACGTGTCAAGCACTGGGCTATGGCCCGAATGTCGTTCTGGAAGAAACTCAAGACTCGATTTACTATCTTCCTCCATTAGACTGCAATCAACTCGAACCAAGGTTTTAAATCTCCCCGAGATCATCCGAGATGAAAATCCGAGATATTAGCCAAAATCCGAGATTTGGCAGATTGGTTAGTTATAAGTCTTTTAAATATCACCCGAGACAGCCGAGATATTTTCCCGAGATATTGGCCAAAATCCGAGATTTGAAACCTTGACTCGAACTTCTCGCAACTAACATTGCGAATGCAAACTTACTATCAAACCATTACATGAATGCTGTTAGAAAACTAGTTAGCAAACCCACCTTAGATTGAACTCTAGGGCACAGGAATGATCAAAGACATAGATTCAGTGAACTGTGAAATGGATCGGCGGCGACTCAAGATGATGACGAGCTAGGATTCCAAGCTAGGGTTTGGATCAAAAGCAATGGAAATGCTTCAAAGGTGACGATGTAAGAGAAGATCGTGATGGAAGGGTGGAATCACCTAAGATTGATGGATCGAAACACCGGGAAGCTGCTGGGTCGTAAGGAGGCTTGGGTCGCATGAGGAAATTGAAGCAGATTGGCATGAGAAAATGATAAGGTCAACTCGAAATAAGCATATATATAGGAAGGTTTAAGAGAGTAGAGAAAAAAAATTTGCTAAGGCATTGGGTTGCCTGCGATCCATCATGGATCGCTAGCGACCCATCTTTTCGAAGATCTTTTTATCAAATAGTTAGGTTGCACGTGATCCATCTTGGATCGCTAGCGACCTAACTTTCAAAACCAAAATTTTAAATTCTATGGATAGGTAGCAACCCATAGATCAAGGATCGCTAGTGACCCGTAAGGTAGGGGTAGATTTTTCTCCACTCATCCTTCGACATTTATACATCGTTTCGAAGCATTACGGGAAGCCATAAGAAGAACTTTGATCCACTATGACAAGCAACAGTAGCCAAGACCAAAACTAGATGATCAACAGTGTGACCAGCCATGTATTCTTAAATTCTAATTCGATCACTTGGAAATCGACGGACAGATATTGAGAGCGATAATTTCTAGAGTACACCTTGTTTACAACGAAGATGTACTTTGGGGGGAAAATATTATCCGAATTTTTAACCTAGCATGATTCAATAGGAAACAAAACAATCTCATGACATCATAATGGCTTAGAACTTAACCAAAAAGGTTAAGGCAAGGAGTTAACGAGAGCCAAACTATATTGCTAAGGCAGTGACTGAGATTGAATAAACCAAGAGACTGACATTCTTTCATCCCAATCAGCAGCTAAGTGCAAACAGCTAGCAGATCGTCATCAAAATGGAGCAACATGCAACTAGACTATGCGAACAAAAACATGGATGCATGCCAAACTTTAGATTTCAAAATAAGTTAAGTGCTTGGATCGCCAGCGATCCATACCCTATGGATCGCTAGGTATCCATGCATGATAGTGGATCACTAAGAAACAAAGGAGGGAAGAAGCCTAGAAGACAGGAATAAAAAATACCAAGGGTATAATCGCTAGCGATCCATACACGATGGATCGCTAGCAATCACACCATATTTTTTTTCAATATGATACATATTTACAAAATGTTAACAAATTGAAAAAGAAAATGTAGAAGTATATGATGAAGTAACCTTTTTCTCCACTTCTTCTTGCAGATAGCAATCCGTTGGTATGTAAATACCATTCTTCTCTCTTGCAGCATATACTTCTATGACCAAAAATGAGTATTATTAATAGCACTGTCATTTAAATAATTATGAGATCGTATTCCCTCGTTGATTGCATAATGCATAATCAGTTGTGTACCATTTATAACCTAGTGTATATAGTGTGCATTGCTTTACTATTCAAATTCAATTGCAGATGGCCAAATGTTACTATATGAAGCAAGAAAGAGGTTCAAATATGTCATTAGTAACCATCTCTAGTTTGACTGGGGATATGGTGATGATAAAACTTATAACTGTGTGCAAAATTTAATTGGATTTGGGCTCAGATAATGGTAAATTATTTCCAAATGCATGCAACACACACGCAAACCATTGGTTTGTATTAAAGCTAAGAAAAAATGTACATGTTGAAAATAGGGTTAATTTATCACTCCAAAAGCATGATCGAATTGCTACCGCTACACACATTTTCATCCTCAAATCACAAAATGTACATTTCTTTTTTCTCCTTTAAAAATGTAGTAAATAGTTGAATAAGTTAGAATGATAATTAATAATTTTAGTGTACAAACGAATTCAAAGTTTTCTTCTGTTATAATATTTGGCTCAATCATGTGCATATGTAACATGGGCTTGTACTTCTACAATTTAACTTTCTGTTTTTGCTCTTAAAATATATAAATTGATTTTTTGTTTAAATTTACTTATCATAAAAACTAATGGATTTGTTTGTCATCCATAATTATTTTCTGACAAATCTATCAAATGTAAAGTTTATTTTTTATTTTGGAAGATCTACCAATAAACAAGGGAAGAATTACCAAAGCTATGATGCATGTTTATCAATCATAAACAAATAATATATTTTGGAGTAGCCATTAGGTGTGTCTTGAATAAGATTGATGGAAGTCTCCTACAGTCGATGGCAGACTAAAATTCTACATTTACACTCAAATTCCTTCTCCGAGCATCTTGGAATATCTAAAAAAGATGACATCATGAGAACGAATGGTGAAAGGATTTGACACTCTGTATTCATCTAAAATGAATACATTATCCAAATGTATAAGACAATCATGTATCCTTAAAATTTTCAAGCAAAACTAGGTTAATTACTGGGCTTCAAGGAAAAATAAAATAGTGTGAATAAAATAATCACAACTTGAAGTACACCATCTCTAGTCCCAGTAATAGCACCAGTGATTATGTCGATGACTGTTGCACTTGTGATCATGCTTGGAAACATTTCAGCCAATTGTTTTTTAAATAATTAGATTATGTCCGCTATCAACTACATAATGCAAAATAATAAACTTAAAAAAAATGCAAATTCAACTTGCGAAATCCATAAGAATTTCGACGAATTCCATGCACCTGATGGTCAACGTGCCTGTATCCCTTGTGGCCTCATAAACAAACTCACCAGGCTTCGTTTCAATGCATTAAGGAAAAACATGCATGTAAGTCTCATAATTCAGTTCCTCTTTCCTACTGGCTATATCCTTAATCCATAAGGGTTCATCCATTTGCACCATTTCCTTTAGGCATGCTTAACCATACACTGAGTAACATGTTAAAACTAAGAGCTACCTTTCATATTACCTGCCTATAACATAAAGTATGAACCTTCGATATACATTGTTTGCTCTCACATACTAGTTTCCACCATCAACATAAACAAAATGATAATAAAAGAACTCTACATAAATTTAGGAATATAGATTAGTTATCAAATGCATAAAGCTAAAACATTCAATTTAAACAAAGTAAAAAAGGAAAAGGAAACCTAAAACTATGTTGATCCTAAAATAGAAAACATAATCAAACGGAAGTCATTATATTAATTCATAGTAACTTAATAAGCCTTAAAGAGGTGATTATTTCTACAAACAATATACTTGTGTTGCATAATAAGGCCAGTATAAAATGGTAAACATGCCAACAAATGGAACTTTATCATTGTATAATTTTAACCAAAAAACCCACATCCCCCATTTTTTAGATAAGTAATTTGTAGATGAAGTAATAGCTTCTGAATAGCAATCCATCCTATAGTCAAGTCATTTCTAAATGATAAGCTATGTTTGACGTGGTAACCTTTCTAAATGTTAATCGTGTGATTGATTATACATATGGTTTAAAATTTAAATTTTAGTTAATTAAATAGTTAAATTTTGAATTTTAAAATTTTTTGTTGATTGAAATAGTTAAAGAAAAGTTTTACTAAATAAAGTAGTTAAATGAAAAAATTAAATAGTTATATAAATTATAAAATATGATTTAAAATTTAACTAATAAATAGTTTAATAAAATATTCAAGTAGTCGAATGAATTATAAATAGTTAAAATTAGAATTTTTGTTAATAAAGTATTTGAATATTTATAAAAAGTTGAATGGATTACAATTTTAGTTATAAAATAGTTAAATAATGCCAAACAAAAGAGCGTAGTGACTCGATGTGCTTCAAGCAAACTGCTTATAGTTTCAGATACATAGAATATGAGTTCAAATTCTATATCATAGCTAAATGAGGAAAATTTCGAGTTATAAACAGAACACTTACGAGACAGTATTGCTAACAATTCTGTTGCCAAATATGATGCAGCTTCAAATGTCTCTTAGATCGATGCTAATGTCTACACCATAGAAGCAAACAATGAGTCAAACCCTGATCAATCATCTAATGCTCAATATACAACCAAATTAAGGTCCATGAGAAAAACCAGATCATATGAAATGCCCTTCGAGTTTAAAGCTTTAATGCCTTCGGATGTTATTGAAAACCTGGCCTGCAATAACATTGTTAATCAATTAAAAGCCAAAAACAAAAACAATCAAAAAAAACAAAGACAAGTAGCCATGCTAATGTTGGTAGGAACATGAGTACTAGTTTTTCAAACAGAAGGAAAACTAAATTAGCAGAGGATTTAAGATGTACTTTCATTCAAGACGTTAAGGTATATCTTATGTTGTATGAAAAATATTTTTTTTATTTTATATTACTAATGCAAATTTCTTAAATAAAACTAATCAATGGACACATGTACTGGGGAGAGATAATGAGTGCAACGGTTATTTATTTCCCACAACCAGTGCATTACGTGGCCATATGCTAAGCCAGCTTCCAACCTAATTTGTTAGGAACACTACACGTCCTGAATAGCATCACAAAATATATTCCAGATATTAAGCATGGTATTTAGGACCTTTTAAAAACAATCTCCAAATCATGTTATATGTTGTCTTTATCAAAAATAGAAAACAAAATGTTAAATCGTTTCTGTCATAAACTAAGATTTCTGTACATACCAATTTGTATTATTTAATTAGACTTCAATAAAATATAGAGATTACCAGATAGAGACACCGAGTAAACTATATTGCAAATAGCACAGCAGGGGATATTCATCTTGGCTCTCCAAAGCACTTGACAAGTATGGAAAAATTTACACCTTGATGGGGAAGTGGAGGTAAGTGACTAGTCGAAGACCGGTCGAGTATAGAACATGACAGCACATGACCTGCAGCACTATCAAGCATTAGTGTTATGGAATATCACAAGAGATTAGCATTATCAAACTACTTATAAAAGAAATGACTGAAAATGCACAAAAATGATATTATTTTTTTGATATGTTAATAGTTTGTATAGTTCATTGTCCATCATTGTCCATAAAAGAAATTTAGTCACGGGCCTTCCGCTTATGCTGTCTTAAACAACATGATTTAACAAAATCAGAGTCTGTTAATTTTGCATTTTTGATCTTTAAAACACCAGACAGTTACAAAATAACCGTCCACTTGTTCCAACTCCAAAACAAAAACAAAATTTCATGCACATTATTCAAAATTGAATTATTATATTAAAGTTGCGAGGTACTAGAGATGAGGCTAGAATGCACCCAGTTAATAATCGAAAGGGAAAAAAACATAACTAAACAGTAAAACTGTTATATATCAGTGAAATATAATGTCATTATTTGACTCAAATCTGGTGAATACAGAAGAATAAGTTGATGACAACATAAAGCAGTTTATGAGATTTTTTAGCCTTTGAGCATTACTATATCGCTAAGCTTAAGGATAGTTAATCTCAATATACCGATCAAAATATTAAAACTAGTAACAAAATTTTGCATGTCAACAACAATAGATATCATCCTTTAGTAACGACAAATAATATCCTCTGAACGAAAAAGATTTAAGTAGATTCCCTCTAGAAAACAAAGGCTTAAATCTACTAACACCTCATTAACTTGTTAAATCATTATCAGCAACTAACCTTGAACAATCGTTAGATCCAACTTTAATCTTTTTTTAACGTTTGGAAGGTTGTAAATCAATAGCATGTAGTTTTACATCTATGAAAAAAGACATATCAGGCAATTCTTTTTTATATTTATGCACAAAAGTCATTTCAGGTTACATAGCCACATCATCTAAAGCAACAGCCTCGTTGAATACACTTCCACGGGATAAGGAACATGAAACACATTACATTGTGTCTGCCAATTAAAGAACTCGGTAACTAAACTTAGAAAGGAAAAAAGAAATAAAATTCTATGACATGATCAAGGAGGGTACTTGGTATAATTTAACTCAGTTCTAGTTTAGTTCAAATTAGTCATGAGAACTTATTTAAGTATACTGCATTCTTTCACACGCAGAGGAAATACAGAGAACAACTCAGATAACAGACAAACAATTCACCTCAAAAGCAATTTTACTTTAAGTCTGTCTGTGAAAGAGCTCGGTAACTCAATTCGATGTTTTTGAAAGGGGAAAAAAGAAATATAGTAAGTAAATTTTAATTTTGCCTGAAAATTACAAAAACGATAAATCGTGATGAATTACAAAAAAAATTATTCACCTGAAAATTGAGTACATTAGCATGGAGGAAAATAAATGACAGAACGATTTCTTCGAGAGGCCAAACAATTGCTTAGACGAAAGTTTTGATTGAGTGAACAAATGAGTCCAACGCAGAGGATGAGGTCGACAGATTGCTTTTCCGTAGGTTGGCGCCGACGAGAATCGTTCTAAGGTTTCGTCCCCACTTTGCTTTTGGAAACGAGAGGAAGAAGAGACAATAGAAAAAAGATTTGGCCACAAAAATCAAAGGAAAGCCCGCCATATAATTTCATTACTACGCCTTATATTTTTTCTTGATACATCATACAGCGTTTGGTCATAATTTTCTTTTCGTTTAAATCACTTTGACTGCATATGTGATTAGAACGCTGAGAACCATTGGCGTGAAAAGAAAATTTTGTTGTAGTGCCCATATTGAACTTTGAATGGAGGCGACCTAGCGTGTTGGAATGATGGAGAGAGAACCTAAGTGGTTAGCTCGCGAGCAAGCCAAGTTACCATGGGTCGCTAGCAATCCATGGTTTTGGCTCGGATAGCGAGCCAAACCCCCTAGGTCGTTCAGTACCTTCCTACGAGCAGTTGATGAAGTGGCCTGACCTAGAAACTCTCTGATCCCTATAAATACCATCCCACCTACAACATAAATGAGATCTTCTCCGGACTGGTTGCTTAAGCTCTGCTGGAAACTTTCTTCACTCTCTATCTCCCTCACAACAATCGCCAAAGGAATTCACTGTGATTCTCCACTGGATTCCAACTCTAAGGATTCAGTCTAACTAAGGATAATCAAAGGCTTTGTTATCAAATACTTCTTATAACAGCTATCGGTCTATAATAAAACCATAAAGTGGATGCAAGCTTCATTAATAGCTGAACCACTGTAAAAATTCTTTGTCTTCTTTCTTTTACTGTTTTTTCTATATCTGTTATCTATGATATTGCTCTATCAGAACAGGGCTGATGCTTTTAAACTCAAATCAGAATGTTGATTCATTTTTTGGGTTAACTAGTGCATTAACATAAAATCCATCACGTCCAAGTCTTTCAATATTACTTTTACTATTTAGCCAAGGGTCTTTCAAAAGACCAGTATTTTCCCCATTAGTAATTTTCCTTTCAGTAAATTCCTTTAGTTGCTCTCTTTGTTTCATGATGTTCTTTCAGGTAGTTGAAGCATTGTTATCAATTTTAAGGGTCCATAAATTTTCTTTTAGATATCAAGCCCTCATCCAACTAGCTTTTAGATTGCTGGACTCAAGGATTTTCCAAGCAAGCTTTTGACCATACACTTTTTTAAGTTCAAACATATTCTTAAGTCCAAACCCTCCTTCCTTTTTTGGCTTACAAAGATCTTTATAGCTTACCCTATGTATGTTATCCCTCCATATAATATTAGCACAGACTTAGTTGATTTTGGATATGGAGAAGTAAGGGATTTGGAAAGTCTGAAGCCAAAATCGAACTTTAGAGGTAATGACAGAGTGAACTAATTCAATTCTTCCAGCAAAAGATAATAACTTGGACCTCCAGCCTAGGAGTTTCTCTCTGATATTGTCAATTAGTTTACCACATTTTGCATCAGTGATGGTATTATTGGATAAAGGCACACCAAGGTATTTGACTGAAAGGGAATCTTCCTAAACACCAAGTTTTTCTAGTAAAGTTTGTATATTCTTGCAGTACTTATTAAGTAGCATTTAGTTTCGAGTTTATTCACCTTTAAGCCAGCAACCCTCTCCAATTATCTAAAAATATCTTTGATTTTTTCTATAGCAGTAAAGTTAGCCTTGAAAATAATAAGTATCATATGTATTTATCAAATAGGTGATAGAAGGTTGAATATTGTACATAGGATTGATTAGTTATTGGTGGCAAGCCTATTCCATTTGAAGATAAATCCATTTCATAGCAACATCAATAAGGTAAGGAGACAAGGATTCACCTTACCTGATGCCCTTAGTGCTTTGAAAGTAATCTTTAAACACTTCATTAATGAGAATAGAGAAGGTAGGAGTATTTAGGCAACATGCAATTAGTCTTAAGAACTTTTCTGGGATACCTATAGAGTCTAGCAGATGGATGAGAAATTATATATTAACTCTATCACATGCTTTATGCAAGTCAATTTTTGTACGTAATTTGGCTGCCCCATTTTGTTGAATTCCCTGACCAATTCATGAGCTATCAAAGAATTCTTAGACATAAACCTGCCTTTAACAAATGCACTTTGACATTGATATATTATATCGAGTAATACCTTGTTAAGTCTCATGCATATGATTTTGCTCATAATTTTGTATGTGACATTATAGCAAATTATGGGCCTATATTCTTCTATTTTCTTTAGTTTGTTAACTTTAGGTATAAGAGACATAAAGTGTGATTTATTTCCTGAATGAACTCGCCAGGATCTGGAGCTTCTTGATAAGCCTTCAATATATTTATTTCAGGTTTATCCAGTGCACTTTGAAGAACACTACCCTCATACATTCAGTCTAAGACTGGAACCATTATGAATAGAAAAGATAGCTTGTGTTCCCTTTCTTAAATCGAGGCTGTCGATATTTCTCACCCTTCGCTGGATATTCTCCTACTGATGTGGATAACTAGTAAGACTTTTTCATATTCCCTATTATAAAGCTCTGTAAAATAAGATTTAGCTTTGTCTTCAATGTCTTTGATATTTTCAGTTACATCACCCTTCTCATTAAGACAATTTGATAAGTTATTATGATGTTTTCTTTGAGATATTTTTGTATAATTTTTTTTATTGCATTCATCCCCCTCAATCAGCTATATTTCTTTTGCCTTTTTCTTCAATTCAATAGCTTGTTTTTTGTGCTCTTCTTTTAGACTTCTCCAAAGAGCATAGAAACCTGAGTTAAGACCTTCATGAGAAGGGTTATCATATATTTGGACTTGAATGCATTCAAGATGGCTTTGAATTTTTTGAATTTCATCCCATGCTTTAGTCTCTTCTTATTCCAGTCTTTGAGTCGATTTTTCATCCCTTTAACTAGCATAATAAATTGATACATTTTGGTGCCTTGAGGAATTTGGACTGAATTAAAATCCACAGTAGTATTGTACCCATCTAAGAGCTGTCAATAATTAGTATATCTAAAAGGTTTCCCAATTTGACTATGAAAATTTTCATTAAATTGAATAAACAAGGGACAATGGTCACTTGTTAAACTTGGGAGAACCGTTATTTTAAGATTAGGAATATTATTAAATAGCTTAGCATTACCTAGTACTATATCTAGTCTGGATGAAATATTTTTTTTCTCACCACTTTTCCATGTGAATCTCAGGCTTGTATGGAATGCTTCCAGTAATCCGCTAGCTAGTATATAGTTATTGAATTCAACAACTTGGCAAACTCTCAATGTAAGACCACCTTTCTTCTCATTAGTCCTTAAAACTGCATTAAGGTCACTAGTAACAAGCCATCGAATATGGATCAGTTTAGAATTAACAGTTATTTGGTTCCATAAATTTTCTCTTTCAAGGACCAGATTGCTAGCATGGACAAAAGAAATGAAAATTTTCAGCTCTCAATATACTTCATATGGACAGTTATTTGTTGTTCATCAAAATTTAGAAGAGAACCAGCCCATATATTCTTCTCCCATAATATCATGATTCTAGCTTTGCCAGAGCTAGAACTATTGTGTGTAATTTACCATTAATCACCCAATTGACATTTAAAAATCTCTATATTTTCTTCCGAAAAATTATTTTCTAAAGTAGTTAATATAGTAGGCTTATACAAAGCCTTAATGTTATAGAAGTCTAACTTTCGAGTGTCATTGCTAAGACCTCTTTGTCCCTCTAAACAAGGGAATTTGAAAGTGTGAAGAGTAAAGGTCAAGCTAGAAAGCTAGGTTCTTTCACCAATCCGTCGAGTGTAATTCCTGCTACTGGGAGTTCTGCATTAAAGTAGAAGCTAGCAAAGCAAGCCAGGAAAGCTAATTGTGACAGTTAAGCTCTTTTAAGTTTGTAAACTTTTGAAACCTGTTACAGATCCTGTTAGCAAGCCTTTTTCTTTTTAGCTAGTTTTAAACCAGGCCATTGCTTCTGGATAAGCCAACATTCCAATATATGATAGCATAAAGGAGCTGGCATTACCTTAAATGAACTTTCAACCACTTTTCCCTTTTTTATATTAATTTTTTTTAGATATTCTTCATTTGGTTCAGTGTATGTGCTCATATTAATATCCTCTTCTTCTTCATTTGATGAATCCAATTGAATATTGATTTTTTGAATTTCCCCCATTGAAGCAGGCAATTCCTCCACCACCATCTTATTACTATCAAGGGGAAGTTTCTTATCCACCATTGGGGGCTGCGACAGACCATCAACAAGGGGGACTTCTCTACTCTCTAATCCTGACTTGGCTGAACTTCTAACTCTGTTGCAAAGCCCAACTCATTAACCATGGGTGAAGTAGATGTGTGTAGGGAAGGTCTGGACTACTAACCGTAGCATTTTGTGTATCTAATTTTTTTGCTGCATTATTTTTTAGAGAACTAATATGATCCTGGTTATTAGTGGATGCATCGGATGTAGTATTTTTGGTTTTTCCACCCAAAGTTGCTTAAGCCTAGTTGTAATGTTGTTGCACTGCTCGTTGATATGCCTAAAATAATCACATTCCCTACATCTAGGAGGCACAAATTCATATTCCAAATCTTGCACATCCATATTTTCCATGTTTATCAATTGCTTTAACTATTTGGAAGTTTAGCCCCTGCTTCCACTTCCACCAAAAGATGAGCAAATTTAATGCGCTTAACTAATCTAGTATTTTCATCGATATCTAGTGGTTTTCCAATTAAGCTTGATAGCTTCCTAATGCATCTCATATTTCATAGACTATAGTTAAATTATTGAATTGATCCAAATAGGATAAGACGTAAGCATAACTCTTTCGAAAATGAAGTCTGCTTCCCATTTCCTCATAAATATTAACTTGCTATCCATGAACTATGGCTCTCCCTTTAGAACACATTCATAATCATCTTCGTGCTAATTTGATCATACAAAAGCCATTACCTCTAGGAAATACATATGATGCACCCTTAAGTTTCAAAACCCTCTTGGTGTAGGCATTAGAATACACAAAATACGGTCTTTTTCCTACCACATAGGTATAAATCAAGTTCTTCCACATGATGTTGGCCTCTTTACAGTCCTTGTCATCGATCACCTGATATGACTCCTTACCATCAGAGATAGGTTCAAAGAAATTAACTTTACCCATAATTTTTATTTCATTGCCCAAAGCCTCAACCCATGAACTAGGGTTAGTATCCAAAGCTATGTTAGTAAATCTAGGGTTCCGCTTAACGACCACTAAAAAAGTTTGTTTTCCCTTTCTTTTCACCTCCTTCTAGCTACCGCCATCATCATCGTCCTTTTCGCCTATGGTTTTGGGAAGAATTTTTAAGGTCGTCATTTATGTGCTCCTCTTTACATGAATAGCTCTAAAATGAATTCATATGTATGTTCAAGGATAGAATATAAAACTGAAAATATTTTTGGGGTATTTACGGAGAATTTACTTTTGAAATTATATCACGATCGATAGAACTTTCTTATGTGACTTTAAAAAGTATTTATATTGATTACACGATTAAGGATATTTCATTTTGTACTTGATTAAATAATGATTGATAATAAAGCATACTTATAGTTTTTGTATTTGACTATTGCATATCCCACATCATCTCTGAATTTACCATTTGACTTACATATTCTATCGATTCACCTTACTTTCTTTCTTTTCACTTTTATTCTTGTTCTTATATGAGTTGGCTAAATTGACATACCCAAAATTGTTTATCAAAAGCTTTTGGAAATTAACAAAAAATAACACATATGATGTAACAAATTACACAATCCCCAACATGCCTATGAAATAGGTGCGTCGGTACTCATCAAGTAACATCCATCCTCATCTAATAGACCTCACGACAATGCACAGACAAAGGTTCTTGATTTCATCTATGATGAGTCAGGGATAAGTTATTCTAATTTAAATAGTATATATTTTTGTCACATCCATTCTCATTTAAGAGACCTCGCACTAATGCATGGATGGAAGTAACTTAATCTCGTAATGGACTAAAATAAGCTATTTAATTATGAAATACCTTATGGGCTATGTTATTTGAACCCCACTATATATAACTACAAAAAAATTTGTCACTACTTTCCACTCATGGGATATGATTTTGATCAATATAGCTACTATGAATTGTGGTTGATTTTCATTAAATGTATAATGTTGCTCTTTGATCTATTCCATCGTTAATATCACTTTCTCACTATGTTAATTTGATATTTATACTTTTGGTGAAAATAAAAGGGCGTAAGAGTAGTTAAGATTTGGTAATACTGTAAAATCATTATTAATATTTTAGAAATATTATTTGTTTAATATTTTATTCTAGAACACATATGCCACATATGTATGGAGAGCATATCAATAAAGGGAGCAAGTTATATATATTGAAACATTATGCTATGATTTTGTTTGTTATGATATTAAACACACATTCAATACGCGTTACACTTATGAAATCTTGATTGCTTGTTTCTTATCACCAAAATAGGGAGATTTTGGAGTATGTGTCTAGCTCGATGATAATAAATATATTTTTATATTTGATTTTGTTTTAAGAGCGTGTTGCAATTTAAAGATCATCAAAGCACAATTTTGTTTCTAATCATTTTTATCTATAAAAATAATATATATTTATTATTATTATCGAAAAGTAATATTATCAGAAACCGCAATTAATTTCTTTTTGATATTAGTAATAAACATATTATATTTAATATATTTGTTTTGTATTATATATTTATGAATTTTTTTATAAAATATCTATTGTGGAGAAGTTTCCTTTTAGTGTAATAAAAGTTTGGATATACAAAGAAAAAGAAACAAATAAAGATCAAAAGCAAAGAATTGTATATACAATTAGACTATATATTTTGGAAGATACAACAAAATTTATTTTCCATTATATACTGATTTTATGTCCTACGTAGGAAAACAAACTATCTCACAGATCCATATATTCCTTCCATACTTATACGTCTCCTCTTTAAGCCTATATAAACTCAACTACATTAAAAGTAAAAAAACATCCGATGCAAAATTAGATCAATTGTTGAAATTCAAAGAAAATTTATGATAGATAAAATGTTTCACGCATCCAATTAAGTAGCAATCGGTAATAATCAATCCAAACATTGAAATCTCTTTATTGGCAACCAAAAATTTCCTGCCTTCAATCTAGATCAATTCGTTGGATATAAAAAAACTCAAAAAGACTCGTCTTATTGCTTCAATATCAAAGTAAAAATACTTGTAGCAATTTGATACTAAAAATACAATAGCATCATTGTCATTGCAAGTCTGGTTTTAGACACCGACATGTCAGAACATGCAATTTTAGTTTTAGACGGGCAACAGAATTTCAACTTTATGGATTCAATCCTTGTAATCATTTAGCGTTGCAAATCTCAACATTGAATAATAGGTGGGCATCTTTGACTTCAAGCATCAAACATCGAAAAACGAACTAGACCATTATCAAATTCATGAAGCAACTTTGATTCTATTATGCCCCAAACCCATCGCCATTTCCTATGAAGACCAGAGAGCTACATAGTCGATTCCTGGTCAGAGATCACCAGAAGATGCTCATAGATCACTTGGTAATAAGGCCATGGTGACTCAAGTAGAAGGAAGTGAAGACGATGGACCAACTACTCTGTGAAAGGATAGGATGGGTTAAGCATGATGTGTGCATGTGCACACATGCACAGACTTGTTCAAACTTGATTTCCAATCGCATAAGGGCAATGTTGATTAATTCAATCTAGCCGTTGTAATTCAGCTATATAAATAGCCTAGATATCAATGTATAATGTATCATCAGTTTCATAAATAATAACTACATTTTTCTGAAATGTTTTATGCACGCTTCTCCCTCTTCTTATATTTTCTCATTTCTTAATAACTGCATATTCTTTCTTTACTTTCTCTGCTCTTAAACAAACCAGTGGTAATACTTGTATCCTTACTTTCAAACTGTTTCTCCCAATAAACCACTTCCGGAGATCTTCTTCATCAACCTGCACATTATCTTCCAGTAATCAGCAATGACTACTACTCGAAAGCAAGCAAAGGATTATGGGCCTATCAAATTGGTATCAGAGCAAGACCCGAAGGATGATTTCAATGAACATCCAGACTCGCCAAAGAATGATGATGAATAGGACCTATGGGCCAGGCAGTAGCATTTCAATGACAAGACCAACAACACACTCGAGCAGTTTACCAAAGCACAGCAAGAACTTCATCAAACCACCCAAGAAATGAATGGAAAAATAGATCTCTTGTCAGCAACATTAGAATCTTTATTGCAAGAAATAAAGAACAATAGATCCAACCTTCAAGAATCACAACAAACTCCTAGAAACAATCCCTATGTATCTCCATTCCAAAGAAATAGCAACATGAGTACATCATCCTCTCCATACTCAATGGAATGGAAACAAATACCAACCCTCACCCAAGACAACAACCAAGTGTTTTGCCCACTCCCTCCCTATTGCAACACACCACTATTAAATTAGAATTTCCAGTCTACAAGGGAGATGATACTGTTATTGAATGGATAGACCAGGTCGAGCAGTTATTTAAGTATCACCACACACCAAAAGTGGAATGGGTGACAACCTGTACTTTCGACCTCAAAGACGATGCGTGGAAATGGTTCAAGTGGTTATCTAACAACGTCAAGAACTATGAAATATGGAAGGATTTTAAGGAAGAGATCACAGTAAGGTTTGCTCCACCTGAGTTAAGAAAGCCATTTGGGGCCTTTGCTAATTTAAAGCAGCTATCTACTGTTCAATCATATCTCACCAAGTTTGAACAACTGCAAGGTCTCCTGGCACATCTACACCCAGATTATGTATTTGATAAATTTTTAGATGGTTTAAAGGAAAATATTAGGATAGATGTTGAGGAAGCCAGGCCTAACAACTTTAAGGAAGCTATAGCACTAGCAAAGATTTATGAAAGTAGGTGGTCTAGGAAACTCTTTACAACCTTTACCACCTCGCAGCCACTGACATTAAGAAACTTACCACCCAAGAACAATAAAGCAGCAGGATATGATCCCAACACCAACAAGAGTAACACACTAGTAGAAATTGCGAAAAACAAGGGGACGACCTCAGAGGAAATTATTGACAAAGGAAAAAAAGGACTGTGTTATATCTGCAATGAAAGATGGCATCCAGGCCATCAATGCAAGAGCAAACAAGTATATACATTAGAAGGAATCATAGAAAGAGAAGTTATATAGGAGATAAAGGATCAAGAAGCCTAAGAAGTTGAGGAGATTGCAGAATCCAATGAAGCAAAAATTAATCCTGCTATGACCTTCCATGCTATGTGTGGGATACCAGCTCTTCACACTATTAAAATTTGTGGGGCAATACATGGGAAACCAGTGCATGTCCTTATTGATTCAGGCTCTACACACAATTTCATTGATTGCCAACTGGCTAAAGGAATCCAATTGGAGACTGACGATACAAAAAGATTCGAAGTACAAGTAGCTAATGATGAGAGGCTTCAAGGTAAAGGACTGTGTGGTTAGGTACCTTTAAAATGTCAAGGTTGTTGCATATTTGTAGATTTACTTTTATTACCCCTAGATGGTTGTCAGGTTGTGTTAGGAGCCCAATGGATGAAAACATTAGGTAAAGTGACCTTAAACTTTTTAAAATTGCAAGTCAAATTTAAATATAATGGAAAGATTCACATCTAGCAAGGAATGCACCCAGAAGGCTTAAGAATAGTAGACAAGAAGACAATTAAAAAGACTGTATACAAGGACAGGTAGCCATAATGCTATGTTCTCAGCTTGTCATTGAAACAAGTACCATTACACCCGAACCAATTAAAAGAATACTGGATAAATTTCCGAAGGTACTAGCCCCTATAAACTCATTGCCTCCTAGTAGACACTCACATAACCATAGAATACCACTGCTACAAGGGTCTAAGCCTGTTTGTTTAAAATCCTACAGGCACTCACATCATATTAAAAATGAGCTAGAAAAAATCATCTAAGAAATGTTAAATACTGGAGTCATAAGGCCTAGTTGTAGTGCATACTCTTCACCAGTTGTAATGGTTAGAAAAAAAATGGGACATGGAGGTTGTGTATTGACTACCAAGTGCTAAATAGTATTACTATCAAAGACAAAATACCCTATACCTCTAGTTGGCGATTTATTTGATGAGCTACATGGTGCCAAATATTTTTCTAAATTGGATTTAAGATCAGGATATCATCAAATCAGAGTAAATGAGGAAGACATTCATAAGACCGCTTTTAAGACCCATGATGGGCATTATGAGTTTATGGTTATGCCATTTGGTCTTATAAATGCTCCCTCTAGCTTTCAATCTCTAATAAATACTATATTCAGACCATATTTACGGAAATTTATTTTAGTTTTCTTTGATGATATACTAATTTTTAGCCAAGATAAGCTTGAGCATTTGGAGCATATCAGGGTTGCTTTACAGGTACTACAAGATAATCAATTAGTTATCAAACTTTCAAAGTGCTCTTTTGCCAAATAAAATATAGAGTATCTTGGCTATGTGATCTCTGCACAGGGGGTGGCTATGGATAATAGTAAGGTGCAAGCTATTAAAGAATGGCGTATACCCACTACACTGAAGGCGTTAAGAGGGTTCCACGGCCTCACAGGGTATTATCGAAAGTTTATCAAACATTACAGAATTATTGCCAAACCACTAACTGACCTCTTAAGGAATGATTCTTTTCAGTGGAATGATAAAGCAACCCAAGCATTTGAAAGATTAAAACAATGCCTCATGTCCCCACCAGTCCTTTCCATGCCAGATTTTTATAAGCCTTTTGTGGTTGAGTGTGATGCCAGTGGTATTGGCATAGGGACAGTAATCTTGCAGGATAATAAGCCTATTGCATTTCTCAGCAAAACACTACAAGGCAAGAATCTTAATCTTTCGACCTATGAAAAGGAATTACTTGCATTACTACTAGCTACAAAGAAGTGGTCACAGTATCTCTTAGGGAGACAATTCATTATAAAGACCAATGATCATAGTCTTAAGTACTTGCTCGCACAAAGGCTCCACACTGGAATTCAAGATAAGTGGCTTGCTAAATTGCATGGCTATGATTATGTGGTTGAATATAAAAGTGGTACAGAAAATATAGTAGTAGATTCCTTGTCTAGAAGGGATGAAGAAAAAGGACAGTGCATGTCTCTCTCTCAGGTGCAGGCTACATGGTTGCAATAGCTAAAAAGTACCTTGGTTGACTCCCCTATGTATGTAGAAATCAAAGATAAAATAGACAATGGAGGTTCCAGTAAATACAAACTAGTTGATGGGTTGCTCTTTTATAAGGGAAAATTTCTCATTGATCATCACAACTCAAATTTACTCAAAACTCTTATCAATAAATTCCATTCCACCCCACTTGGAGGACACACTGGCATTAAAGGAACTGTGAAAAGAATTAGAGCTGTGTTCTACTGGAAAAGGATGAAAAGGTATGTGGAGCAATATGTGAAGGAATGTGATGTGTGCCAGAGAAATAAAGGAGAGAACATACATATACCAGGATTGCTTCAGCCTCTGCCAATTCCAAAGAAAATATGGACTGACATCACCATGGATTTTATAACTTGCCTTCCAAAAAGTCAGAAATACTCCATTATATATGTAGTGGTCGATAGACTATCAAAGTATGCTCATTTCTTCCCTTTATCGCATCCATGCACAACTAGAGATGTATCTCTAGCACAAGTCTTTTTTGATGGTGTATTTAAACTTCATGAAATGCCAATATCCATCGTCAGCGACAGAGATTCACTCTTTACTAGCATTTTCTGGAGGGAACTCTTAAAATTGCAAGGCAGCACCCTGAAGTTAAGCATATCCTACCATCCCCAAACTGATGGCCAATCAGAAGTCATAAATCGAATATTGGAGAGCTACTTGTGGTGCTTTGTATGTCATAAACCTTTTAAGTGGTCTAAGTGGTTAGCACTCGTAGAATTTTGGTATAACACCACCTGGAAAATTGCTACAAAGATGACACCATTCCAAGCAGTATATGGAGTTACTCCCCTCACCTTGTTGACCTACATTCCAAATACAGCAAAGGTTCCTTAGATAGAAGAGTGATTGTTCTCTAGAGACATTATTTTACAATTTTTAAAAGACAGTTTGACAATGGCTAGAGACAGGATGAAGAAATATACAGATCTGAAAAGAACAGAGAGGAATTTTAAAGTGGAAGATTGGGTTTTCTTGAGGTTACAACCATATAGACAGTTGTCTGCTAGGACTTTGAAGACACACAGACTCTTCCCCAAGTTCTATAGGCCTTATGAAGTTGATAAGAAGATAGGAGATGTAGCTTACCAATTGAAGTTACCACCTGAAGTTAAGATCCATCCTGTGTTTCATATGTCTCAGTTGAAAAGGAAGCAAGGAACTGGAATTATAATTCAAGAGGACATGCCTAGTTATATAGAAGAGTTGGTCAAGGAGCCTGAAAGGATTTTAGATAGAAGAATTGTCCCTATTAATAACCGGCCAGTTATGCAGATCTTAGTAAAATGGAAGGAGTTACTTGATGAAGAAGCTACTTGGGAAGAATACTGGGAAATAATCAAGAAATTTCCCACCTTGGACCTTGGGACAAGGTCCATTTTTCATGGGGAAGGGAGTTGTTATGCCCCAAACCCATCGCCATTTCCTATGAAGACTAGAGAGCTACAACAGTCGATTCCTGGTCAGAGAACACCAGAAGATGCTTAGAGATCACTCGGTAATAAGGCCACGGTAACTCAAGCAGAAGGAAGTGAAGACAATGGACCAGTTGCTCTGTGAAAAGATAGGATTGGTTAAGCGTGCTATGTGCACGTGCACACATGCACAGACTTGTTCAATCTTGATTTCCAATTGCATAAGGGCAGTGTTGATTAAGTCAATCTAGTCATTGTAATTCAGCTATATAAATAGCCCAGATATCAATGTATAATGTATCATCAATTTCATATATAAATACTTCATTTTTCTGAGAAGTTCCATGCATGCTTCTCCCTCTTCTTATATTTTCTCATTTCTTGATAACTGCATATTCTTTCTTTACTTTCTCTGCTCGTAAACAAACCAATAGTAATACTTGTGTCCTTACTTTCAAACTGTTTCTCCCAATAAACCACTTCCAGAGATCTTCTTCTTCATCAACCTGCACATTATCTCTTAATAATTAGCAATGACTACTACTCGAAAGTAAGCAAAGGATCATGGGCCTATCAGATTCATGGATCAACGACCCCAACAAGTATTAATGTCGAAGTTCGAATTCATCACCGTAATCAAATTCGAGGTGTACCTGTTTCATCAACTGCGTATTAGGGCCAAGATAAATTCGTTCTCGAAACCTAGGGTAAAGCATGTCAGCTCATCTCACAATAGCATATTAACTCAGATCCAGTTTCAAACTTACATCTCCAGATTCAGATCGACGGTGGCAGCTGAAGGCGATAGACTAAGTTTTTCAGGTGGCACCAACTTTGGAGGATGCGAACTAATTTTCAAGTGGATCATTTTTAGAATAAAGAAGAGGAGCAGCCCACATGATCCATGAAGGAAGAATACATTGACCTCGTCAAATCATTTTTAAAGGGAAATTTACTTCGACGCCCGTTACTTCATAGAAATTATTTTAAGATATTTATTTGTCCTTAGGGGTAATTTTTAGGGCTTTTATGCTAAAGGAAAATGTTGAAGAAAAATTTAGTTTCAGGGACAAGAAGTTTTTTTTTTAGACTGAATACACTTTTTAGTGTAAATCATAGAATGATATTTGCAACTATCATTTTCTGTTCACACTAAAAAGTGTCCCTTAGACTAAAAAACAAACAAATTGTCGCTGAGACTAATTTTTTTTACAGCATCTTCCATGTGCCTATTTTTCTGTAATTTTTGTTACAGAAAAATAGGCACCATGACAAACTTAGAAGAAAAAAATTTGGGCTGAAAAAAAAAAGTTTGATTTTTAGGCTGAAGGACAATGCTAGTTATAATTAGCATTTTGTATGGTGCAAAACTGAATATAATGCTAGATATAACTAGTAGTTTATATAGTGTAAAAGTTGAATATAATGCTGATTATAACTAGCTTTTGTCATTCATCTTAAAAATAAAACTTAATGTTCTTCAGTCTAATTTTTTCTCAAAGTTTGTCATTTTCCCTAATTCCCTCTTTTATTATATTGTTTTATCTTGTTTTTTTAATTTAGCTTTTGATTTCTAGTTGAATTACGTGGTTTCAAGGATTCGGGTCTTAGGGTATTGAGTCCAATTAGAGTTACTATGCATAGGATTAGCATATTCAGGTTAGCAAAGAGTGTGATTTTACAGACGTTATAGGCGATCAAATATATAATTCTAGTAGCAACTTTGGGGGCAGTAGTAGGCACTAATGGGTAGTGGCTAATGGTGGTTATATCTGTGTTTACTTTTCGTATTTACGTTTTTGCACCATTTATCTGTTTATCTGTGAATTATTTTAAATACCCTATTCACACCCCCTCTATGGTATATTGCACGATCGTGTTTGATTCTAGCACCATCAGTTTGTCTTCCTTATTAGAAAAGTCAAAATAAAATAAACGATTGTCATATTTCATTCTCACACTCTCTTTAATCTTCCACCATCTTTTGAGGTGAGTCAAAACACAGACATAAGATAAGTTTTTGTCTTAGAAAAATTCCTACAAATGATTTTGCCCGCATAGAGTACCTTTAGTGTAACAGCCCGCAAATCCGTACCCCTTGAGTCAACACAATTCTACCTAAATCAACTCAAGTTGTACAGAAATACGAACCATTGGGTTAAAGAAGAAGAGGTAGAAGAAGAAAATAGAAAACAATAACAGAATCTAACCATCGCAGCGGAATAAAATATAATAGATAATAAATACTCTTTACTCAAACATCAAGTATCTTTGTTTATAAATTACATCATCAGAGTACATCAAACACAGCTCAACATCAATGTCATACAAATGGATACACAACAACTCAATACAGCGGAAATATGTATATACAAGTACGAGAATACGTATCGTCATCCAGCTCGTCTCCTGAGCTCCACAGCATCATATCCTGTATCCTATAATACTCGGTCTGACCCGAGCATTACAGTTAAATAACACCCGAGTCAGTCTGGAATACCAGCGTGAGAAAATCACACCCAATTGATTATTAAAGTTTCAAAAATCCTTTGAAAACAAAAGCATCTCGTAAGACCACGCCACAAATAAACATGTCGGGTTTTTACCTTACGATAGCTAAAACAATTTTTATAGAAATCCTCTGATATTATAATAGGGTCTATATACAAATACTTATAAAATAGCCGAAATTGTTACATGATTAAATTCTAGCTACTAGCCACAGAGTGGGTAATACAAACAAAACTCGTACAAGGCTCGTAGGGAAAATGGATTTCCAACTAATGACTAGGCACTGGGGTACCACCTGTCATAGTACGGGGCCTTGATCACCATACCGAGGAGTACGCCCGCTCCCCTGCAACACAAGGCCGGAACCATCCCTTACTGGACAGTCTCGAGTGAGATCACCCCGCGGTTGGGATCAGCAACCGCCCACTAAGCCGAAAAAGAAATAAGGGACATCTAGACTGGAATGACCTCACCCTGCTTGGGTGCTACCCACCTAGCCTTGCTGCATAACCCCTGATTTTCAGTCATTCCTATTTGATGAGGCTTGAGGCTAAGCGTTACCTTTTTAGAACATATTCCTTAGAATGCCCATCGTCCACCTGATGATGTTTCGCAAGCATTCATCCATACAAGTCCGTCCCGGGTTCGAACGGAACCGAAGGCACTATTCCTACTACATCCATTTTGGAAATATCCTCAGGATTAGTAGCGACTAGCCCTTGCACTTCACTGCTCCATCTTCGAATCCAAATCGTTTTCAAGAAATGTACAAACCGGATCGAAGTGGTTTTCGAGAAGTTAATCTCGATCCCGGACTCTTCGAAACGATCAACGCATTTGGCCAATATTGATAGTCGGTTATTTAACTATCAATTAACATTCACAAACATCCATCAAACAATAAATAATTTCCCAAATTATTTATTAACCTTAAAAATATCTTCACGAGATATATTTCTATTTCAACCCTTGAAAACAGTTTCAAAACCATCTTTCTTTCCAGAATAAACTTTCTCAAATATTTTCTATCTCCACTGAAATTGCCAAGCACAAAACTAGATTTTTTAAAAATAATTTAAAACACTTTACTTTGAAATATATATTTTAAAACACTTAGGATAAAACTACTTAAATAATTTGTTAAAAATACATACTATATGAATTTGAAAAAAATAGGGTTACTTTATAAAATATAAAACCAGGTTTTCACTTTTAAAACAAATACTAAGTCACTTTTAAATAATTAATGCTATAATTTATTAAAAGGAAATACTTGCTTTAGAAATTAAATATTAGAAATAATAAATTTTACAAACCTTGCTTTCTTTAAAAACAACTTTAAAGCATTTAATTTATATTTACAAATTTACTTTTAAAAACGTGTACTTGGCCATCCAGAGAGAATTCCAACTTCAAGCACTTAAATCAATTTCCCGAATTGATTTCCAATTCATTCTATTTGAAATAAATTTCTTTACTTGCTCGGTTCATTTCAAAATTCATTAATTATGGACTTTATTTTTATTTTGATTATTTGCTGTTTGATTTTAAATCTTTTATCTGAAATATACAAATTTCAGGCTTTTCCTTTTTTTTCTTTGTTCCTTTCAAAATTTAAAATCTTAAATTTAAAATAATGTTCTGTTCTTTTAGATATTAGCATTGGAGTTTACAATTCATTAACTTTCTATTAATTCAAAAATCTCCTTTCTATATTCAAGATTTATTAATTATAATTCTTATGTCACTTTATTTTATTTTTATTTCATTCTTAAATTTATTCGAATTTCCGTAATTATTTTACTTACGAATTCACTTCCTTTCTTTTCTTTCCAACATCCAAGTTATATATTTTTATAGAGATTCATTATACCCAATTATCCAATCAAACCATAGCATTCAATATTTCAACATAATCCATCATAAAATATCAAATCATCATAACAGGGTAATTTAAATGATTTTAAACAAATGTTGAGGGATCCAGTTGGATCCCTCCAACCTGTTTTCCCTGCATCCACAGACGTTAGCATTACATAATATGCCAAATTCAAATTATACTATACTCTATCACGTCAATCAATCCAACCATACAATCAATTATTTAAATTTAATCATTTAAATTTAAATTTCAACTGAGTGAGATTAACTCACCTTTGCCTTTTGTTTTGCCAATCTGATACGATCCTGACTTGTTTTCCCTTGTGGTATTAAACCTTGAATAAACATCTACAATTTATTAACGTTTGAACCAAACGATCGGCCTATTGTCATCTATTAATTTAGTTTTGACTTATCATTTGATTTAAACCCATTTTTACTTTAATAATTTTTTTTTGCGGTTAAAATAATTAAATGGACCAGTTAAACAGATTAACTATATTAGTACCCTATTTAAAATAAATTGGTAAATTTAAAATGTAAATATGTATATTTATTTTTCTTGTGAACTACATATACCCTTAAAACAAATTTATAACCTCCAAAAAATTTAACTTTATAAATCCTTCCTTTTATATATATATATATATATATATATATATATATATAATTTCTGATTTACTTATATATATATATACATTTATTAAATTTTTAAAAAAATGTTTTACTGTAGACATATACATATAAATTCTTAAATAAATAGTAAATATGACTTACAGTTAATATCATAATTTTCTAACTAACTACAATTTAATTAAAAAAGTTTTAAAGTAAATCAATTACCTAAAAAACAGAAGCTGCATCCCAAAATAGATGATCGGCCATGATGAAATCAGGTGAGCAGTGCGTGCTTCGAAACCGGAAACACAACCACGCCTTCACCTTCACCTAATTCGCCCTCCCTGACTAGGCAAATGAAACCCTAGTCGAAGATGCAGTGCGACCCCCTCTACGCGTAACCCTAGGAGCTCGCGATGACATCACCACTGCGTCGAATTAGGCCTCCTCTTCACCAAACCCTAGCCCTGCTCAGTCGCGACCCCAGCTGCTCGCGCTTCGAAGTCGCCCCCTCCCATCTCAAACTCAATTCGCCTCGAAGAAAAACTCGGCTTCGGTTTCGTGAAAAGGATTTGTGTCCCGCCATTATTTATTTATTTCTAGCCGGCTTTGATTGATTTTTTTTTGTATACGAGATTGATACGAAATGAAAAGGGCTCAGCCCCCCCCCTTTTTTTTAAACGAGAGGATTAACGATAGCTTACGAACAAAGCCATGTTATATATATATATTTTTATTTTTATTAGTGAATCTTCCAGTGGAAGGCTTGTTTGATTATGATATGGCCTTAAGAACGGTTGTAAATATTTAAAAAGAAAACGTGTTTAAGAAGGCACCGATGGCATTGATTTGATAAAATTTCAAACCGAACAAATCAATGTTAAATACAATTTTACAACTTCTATTACGCTCAGTATTATCAATATAAATTTTATAAGCCTTCAAATTATTTTTAACAGGCTTAAAATCCCAGGTTTCATACTTTATCCAATTCAAATTATTTAATTCAACAATTTAATTGTCAAATAAATTATGATATTCGTAATTTAAATTGATAATTAACCTTTAAATAGTTAAAATCAATTAAATATTCTGATTTTAAATGCTTGAAAATTCCGGGTCGTCACATTCCTCCCCGCTTAAAAGAATTTCGTCCCCGAAATTACTAATTATGAAGAATGGTCCAATACCCGCTTATTATTTCCTTAAACAAAATAGTTTCTATCCATTCATCATCGCACCAACTATCTTCTTATAAAAGACTCATTATTATTCTTATTAACCTTCCAAACTTCTCCATAGTTTCAAACTATATTATTGGTTTAACCATTCAAGTTTCAATTTAAAACCAAATTTTGAATTATCAATTTTTTTTTTCAAAATTTCTCAAAAATTTTCTAACTCTCTAAATTTTCGAAAAAATTTTCCAGCATCTCCTTTGCGCGGCTAGCTCGGTACAACTACAAAATGGCTCTACGGCCTCCCAAATCCAAAAAGAAAACAAAAAGCCAAGTGGCTCAATTCAAATCCCAATCCAATTTCATACCAAAATTTAAATACATACCTTTTGACGGGAAACCCATATTTATCTTCTGAAATCAAAATTAATTCTCTTTTCCCTTTATTATTACCTGCATATCCTGCTTAGCATAAATATCCTGCTTAGCACTAATATCCAATCACAATATTCCCAAACATTTTACCGACTCCCTTACCAAATGCCAATATTCATCCAAATATCAACTTAGAATATATTTGCAATATTCAATTTCCAATTAAGAATTGATCATTCCTTACTTAAGTTAACATAAGCATTTTATATGTTTCTTTATTTATTTCCGTCTTACCACTGCAATTTATATCCATTTCTATCTGAATTTAATTTATTTTTAAACTCTGAATATATAAATTTTATTTGTCATTCATTACTAATTCATATCATTATTTTAATTAGTTTCATTTATAACTAATTTTAGTATCCAATTTACATTCGCTTTGTCTTTAACAAAAATTTCCTAAAAATTTTCAAAATTTTTCTAACTCCCAAAATTTCTGAAAATTTTTGGCAGAGTCTCCCTTGTACGGAGGAGCTTTTGCAATTTGACAAAAGAGATAAATATATATACATCGACCCACACGGTCGGAAAAATCAAAACAGTTCATATTTCCTATTTTTATTGCGTAGGCGTACCTTATTTAGCATTTTAAGCAAGCGGCTTATTAATTTTAGCAAATAGCACAACCAAATCCAGCCACACGGCTTCCAAAAATCTGTACTTACTCAATTTAAACATGTAAGTACCAAACATATAAAGTTTAACAATATTTCACTTATTTGCAATGGTTAAAACATATAAATTCTAAAGAAATGCACATCCAACATTTCCGTAAGCAATTTTTATAGTTTCCATGCTAATTCAATTGTTTCAACTAATTCATAAACTACTTTCATTCCATTCGAAGGGTTTTCAATCCAATCATATACAACCTCATCAATTTGAATGGTTTAAAACTCAATCGCTTACATTTTATTTATTCTTAAGAAAACTGAACACATATTTAGTTCAATCGCTCTCAAAACCAATTTATTTTACTTCTATCAATTCATAAAATTTTCATCACTTCCATTTACAACAAATGACAATTAATTCTATGCAAATTTGACGAGATTTATATGAATAAACAAGTATTTATGTTTTATAACCAATTTAAATGGATTTTAACTCAATTTATACTTAATTCTATTCCATTTTTAATTTATTCACAATTCATATATTCTCATTTTCATTGCATTTCAGATTTGAATTCCTTCACTTGCATTTCATTTTATTAACCAAACTAGTTCATTCAAAACCATTAACAATTTAGGTTCATCTTCATTACCAATTAAATTTCCTTTTTGTTTTAATTAATTCACAACCATTTATTTAGCTCGACACATTCTATTTGAATTCATCCACAATCCATTCATTTACATTTCATTTCACATCTGTTTATTCGAAACTATTTATTTAGCTCAAAACAATCCTAGCTATTTCATTCCATAACCATTTCTCAACGTATTTAAACCACATTTCATTTGATTCTTATTTATTCCATCATTTATTTATTCAATATAATTAGTTTATCCACGTTCACTTAAACCATTCTAATAAACTTGAAACATTCTATTTTTCTTATTGTCTCAAGTTATTTCAATCCCTTAATAATTTAAATGGTTTACAATCATTTATTTAAGAATTTTCATTCCATTAAATATTATCGGAAACTCATCGAAATTTATTTCAATTAAAATTTATTTTTACTTGATTTAAATCCAATTCACTACTATTAATCTAAATTTTAAGTTGAATTCAATCTAACTCCTTTCATCCTTTAGCTTAAGTATATTCACTCCAATTTTATACTATACTCATTTTATTTTCAAGTAAATTTTCTTATTCAACTTAATTCTATCCCAATCAAATCTCAATTCAAATCTGCAACTTCATTTGATTGGTTATTATCAAATTTAACTTTTCAGATCCAACTCATTTAATTGATTACATGGCCATCTCCAATTTATTACCACTTATTTGGATTTTATTTGCAATTCATACCATTACTATTTTAATCCATTTCATTTTTATTCTATACTTTCAAATTATATTTATTTTGTTAACACTTCAAGTCTAATCTTAATTAATAGCTCAAGTTCTGATTCTATTATTCACTTTTAATTTACAATCCAATTTATTAACTCACAATTCAGCTTCATTCTCAATTACTTTCACTTCATCAACAATTTGAATCAAATTTTAATTTATAACTTGAGTTTATTTCCAAACTTCATCATAAACTCACAATTCAATTTCATTTACTAATTTATTATCTAATTAGTTCTTTCCTTATTTATAATCCAACACTTGAATTTTTATTCCAAATGTCACTTCATTTTATTTTCTTAAGTTCAATATACTTTATAATTCAAGTTTGGATTTCCTTTACATTTTCCAATTCATCAAAATATTAAATTTGGGCTTTGTATTCCATTTTAAATTTTATAGGTCACAACTTAATATTTTCACACATTTCCATTCATTTTAGGCTTAAATATGTTCATCTTTTATCTTAACTCGAGCCTTCTATTTATTTATAGCCCAAGCATATTTTATTGCTATGGATTTAATCCCCTTATAAGTTATTCTGATTTATTTATTTCAATTCCAATCCTTATCCAACTTATTTTCCATTTATTCAGGTAAGAATCTAATTCAGTTCAATAATTCAATTGAATTCTTATTCCAATTTAATTCAATCGTAACTCAGATTTATTTAACTCAATTCGATTTCAACTTAATTCGAATACCACTGGATATTATTTCAGCCTATTTAAATTAATTTTCAATCCAGTTAAATTTTATTTTCCAATCCAAGTAAATTTCATTTTTAACTTTCACTTTAGATTTATATCCCATTATCCAAAGCTTAAATTTCTTTCTGATTTACAAATCATTTCCATTTATAAGCCTACCACTTATCTCATCAGGATTTTTATACACCCGACTTTTGGTTTCAAATTATTTTGAAATTTTCAACATCACAAATCACATTTCTCAAAACTCAAACCAACCCTGGTTTTACCCTTTGCAAATTTCTTTTGAAATTTTCAAAAACAACTAGCTCTTCCAAGCAAATCAATTTTTTTGCAGCAATCCATCACTTAGAAATTCGAAAATGAATACTGATGATGCGGCCGTCATCATCAGAATTATTTTCCAATAATCCAAGTGATTTCAATGCTATATCACTTCCAAAATCCATTTAAAACAATTTTCCTTTCAGAAATAACCCAAAAACAACAATAATACTATTTACCTCCAACCACTCCCAAAATCTCCGGGGTTTCAAAGTTTTCAAATTCTATTTTAATTCAAATTTTAACTAAAATGCATTTGTATAGTTTATGCTTATACAAATTCCCAATTAATTATATTTCAATTTATAATTTACATCTATAATTCATATTTATAAATTTCATTCTATAATGAATTTATCCCTTAAATTTTTAATTATATTTCAATTTCTAGTTAAATTTTCACTTAATAATGATAATACCTTAATATCATCATTTCTGACATCCAAGCAACCATATATTAGCTAAATAGTTTTCAAAACTTTTTATTTATATCAAAATATATTTTTGGGTAAAATTATTTCATTCACCCACATTTAAAACAATACCGTGTCGATTGTTCTATTCAAGTGTTTAGAAACCCTTTCAATACAGTTGTCCAGACTGTGCCGACGAAGGTTCATGTGCCACTCAATAAACCAATCAACATAATATTAAAACAATTTATATTCACTAACAAATACACGCTCATATTTATTAATACGCTCAAACTCATTATAGAGTACTAGAGACTCTAATTTAAATGAGTAATTCCCACCAGAGCCAAGGTTATCTCCAACCTAAGCTCTGATACCAACTGTAACAGCCCGCAAATCCGTACCCCTTGAGTCAACACAATTCTACCTAAATCAACTCAAGTTGTACAGAAATACGAACCATTGGGTTAAAGAAGAAGAGGTAGAAGAAGAAAATAGAAAACAATAACAGAATCTAACCATCGCAGCGGAATAAAATATAATAGATAATAAATACTCTTTACTCAAACATCAAGTATCTTTGTTTATAAATTACATCATCAGAGTACATCAAACACTGCTCAACATCAATGTCATACAAATGGATACACAACAACTCAACACAGCGGAAATATATATATACAAGTACGAGAATACGTATCGTCATCCAGCTCGTCTCCTGAGCTCCACAGCATCATATCCTGTATCCTATAATACTCGGTCTGACCCGAGCATTACAGTTAAATAACACCCGAGTCAGTCTGGAATACCAGCGTGAGAAAATCACACCCAATTGATTATTAAAGTTTCAAAAATCCTTTGAAAACAAAAGCATCTCGTAAGACCACGCCACAAATAAACATGTCGGGTTTTTACCTTACGATAGCTAAAATAATTTTTATAGAAATCCTCTGATATTATAACAGGGTCTATATACAAATACTTATAAAATAGCCGAAATTGTTACATGATTAAATTCCAGCTACTAGCCACAGAGTGGGTAATACAAACAAAACTCGTACAAGGCTCGTAGGGAAAATGGATTTCCAACTAATGACTAGGCACTGGGGTACCAACTGTCACAGTACGGGGCCTGGATCACCGTACCGAGGAGTACGCCCGCTCCTCTGCAACACAAGGCCGGAACCATCCCTTACTGGACAGTCCCGAGTGAGATCACCCCGCGGTTGGGATCAGCAACCGCCCACTAAGCCGAAAAAGAAATAAAGGACATCTAGACTGGAATGACCTCACCCTGCTTGGGTGCTACCCACCTAGCCTTGCTGCATAACCCCTGATTTTCAGTCATTCCCATTTGATGAGGTTTGAGGCTAAGCGTTACCTTTTTAGAACATATTCTTTAGAATGCCCATCGTCCACCTGACGATGTTTCGCAAGCATTCATCCATACAAATCTGTCCCGGGTTCGAACGGAACCGAAGGCACTATTCCTACTACATCCATTTTGGAAATATCCTCAGGATTAGTAGCAACTAGCCCTTGCACTTCATTGCTCCATCTTCGAATCCAAATCGTTTTCACGAAATGTACAAACCGGATCGAAGTGGTTTCCGAGAAGTTAATCTCAATCCCGGACTCTTCGAAACGATCAACGCATTTGGCCAATATTGATAGTCGGTTATTTAACTATCAATTAACATTCACAAACATCCATCAAACAATAAATAATTTCCCAAATTATTTATTAACCTCAAAAATATCTTCACGAGATATATTTCTATTTTCAACCCTTGAAAACAGTTTCAAACCCATCTTTCTTTCCAGAATAAACTTTCTCAAATATTTTCTATCTCCACTGAAATTGCCAAGCACAAAACTAGATTTTTTAAAAATAATTTAAAACACTTTACTTTGAAATATATATTTTAAAACACTTAGGATAAAACTACTTAAATAATTTGTTAAAATACATACTATATGAATTTGAAAAAAATAGGGTTACTTTATAAAATATAAAACCAGGTTTTCACTTTTAAAACAAATACTAAGTCACTTTTAAATAATTAATGCTATAATTTATTAAAAGGAAATACTTGCTTTAGAAATTAAATATTAGAAATAATAAATTTTACAAACCTTGCTTTCTTTAAAAACAACTTTAAAGCATTTAATTTATATTTACAAATTTACTTTTAAAAACGTGTACTTGGCCATCCAGAGAGAATTCCAACTTCAAGCACTTAAATCAATTTCCCGAATTGATTTCCAATTCATTCTATTTGAAATAAATTTCTTTACTTGCTCGGTTCATTTCAAAATTCATTAATTATGGACTTTATTTTTATTTTTATTATTTGCTGTTTGATTTTAAATCTTTTATCTGAAATATACAAATTTCAGGCTTTTCCTTTTTTTTCTTTGTTCCTTTCAAAATTTAAAATCTTATATTTAAAATAATGTTCTGTTCTTTTAGATATTAGCATTGGAGTTTACAATTCATTAACTTCCTATTAATTCAAAAATCTCCTTTCTATATTCAAGATTTATTAATTATAATTCTTATGTCACTTTATTTTATTTTTATTTCATTCTTAAATTTATTCAAATTTCCGTAATTATTTTACTTACAAATTCACTTCCTTTCTTTTCTTTCCAACATCCAAGTTATATATTTTTCTGGAGATTCATTATACCCAATTATCCAATCAAACCATATCATTCAATATTTCAACATAATCCATCATAAAATATCAAATCATCATAACAGGGCAATTTAAATGATTTTAAATAAATGTTGAGGGATCCAGTTGGATCCCTCCAACCTGTTTTCCCTGCATCCATAGACGTTAGCATTACATAATATGCCAAATTCAGATTATACTATACTCTATTACGTCAATCAATCCAACCATACAATCAATTATTTAAATTTAATCATTTAAATTTAAATTTCAACTGAGTGAGATTAACTCACCTTTGCTTTTTGTTTTGCCAATCTGATACGATCCTGACTTGTTTTCCCTTGTGGTATTAAACCTTAAATAAACATCTACAATTTATTAACGTTTGAACCAATCGATCGGCCTATTGTCATCTATTAATTTAATTTTAACTTATCATTTGATTAAAACCCATTTTTCCTTTAATAAATTATTATTATTATTATTATTTTGCGGTTAAAATAATTAAATGGACCAGTTAAACAGATTAACTATATTAGTACCCTATTTAAAATAAATTGGTAAATTTAAAATGTAAGTATGTATATTTA
The DNA here is from genome assembly GCA_030765085.1 of Allium cepa. NCBI lineage: Eukaryota > Viridiplantae > Streptophyta > Magnoliopsida > Asparagales > Amaryllidaceae > Allium > Allium cepa. Next base: position 77,665,407 of record CM060939.1, on the reverse strand, counting down.
TTTTTCTTGTGAACTACATATACCCTTAAAACAAATTTATAACCTCCAAAAAATTTAACTTTATAAATCCTTCCTTTTATATATATATATATATATATAATTTCTGATTTACTTATATATATACATTTATTAAATTTAAAAAAAATTGTTTTACTGTAGACATATACATATAAATTCTTAAATAAATAGTAAATATGCCTTACAGTTAATATCATAATTTTCTAACTAACTACAATTTAATTAAACAAGTTTTAAAGTAAATCAATTACCTAAAAAACAGAAGCTGCATCCCAAAATAGATGATCGGCCATGATGAAATCAGGTGAGCAGTGCGTGCTTCGAAACCGGAAACACAACCGCGCCTTCACCTTCACCTAATTCGCCCTCCCTGACTAGGCAAATGAAACCCTAGTCGAAGACGCAGTGCGACCCCCTCTACGCGTAACCCTAGGAGCTCGCGATGACATCACCACTGCGTCGAATTAGGCCTCCTCTTCACCAAACCCTAGCCTTGCTCAGTCGCGACCCCAGCTGCTCGCGCTTCGAAGTCGCCCCTCCCATCTCGAACTCGATTCGCCTCGAAGAAAAACTCGGCTTCGGTTTCGTGAAAAGGATTTGAGTCCCGCCATTATTTATTTATTTATTTCTAGCCGGCTTTGATTGATTTTTTTTGTATATGAGATTGATACGAAATGAAAAGGGCTCGGCCCCCCTTCTTTTCTTTTTTTTTTAAACGAGAGGATTGGCGATAGCTTACGAACGAAGCCATGTTATATATATATTTTTATTTTTATTAGTGAATCTTCCAGTGGAAGGTTTGTTTGATATGATATGGCCTTAAGAACGGTTGTAAATATTTAAAAAGAAAACGTGTTTAAGAAGGCACCGATGGCATTGATTTGATAAAATTTCAAACCGAACAAATCATTGTTAAATACAATTTTACAACTTCTATTACGCTCAGTATTATCAATATAAATTTTATAAGCCTTCAAATTATTTTTAACAGGCTTAAAATCCCAGGTTTCATACTTTATCCAATTCAAATTATTTAATCAACAATTTAATTGTCAAATAAATTATGATATTCGTAATTTAAATTGATAATTAACCTTTAAATAGTTAAAATCAATTAAATATTCCAATTTTAAATGCTTGAAAATTCCGGGTCGTCACATTCTTCCCCCCATAAAAGAATTTCGTCCCCGAAATTACTAATTATGAAGAATGGTCCAATACCCGCTTATTATTTCCTTAAACCAAACAGTTTCTATCCATTCATCATCGCACCAACTATCTTCTTATAAAAGACTCATTATTATTCTTATTAACCTTCCAAACTTCTCCATAGTTTCAAACTATATTATTGGTTTAACCATTCAAGTTTCAATTTAAAACCAAATTTTGAATTATCAATTTTTTTTTTCAAAATTTCTCAAAAATTTTCTAACTCTCTAAATTTTCGAAAATTTTTGCCGCGTCTCCTTTGTGCGGCTAGCTCGGTACAACTACAAAATGGCTCTACGGCCTCCCAAATCCAAAAAGAAAACAAAAAGCCAAGTGGCTCAATTCAAATCCCAATCCAATTTCATACCAAAATTTAAATACATACCTTTTGACAGGAAACTCATATTTATCTTCTGAAATCAAAATTAATTCTCTTTTCCCTTTATTATTACCTGCATATCCTGCTTAGCACTAATATCCTGCTTAGCACTAATATCCAATCACAATATTCCCAAACATTTTACCGACTCCCTTACCAAATGCCAATATTCATCCAAATATCAACTTAGAATATATTTGCAATATTCAATTTCCAATTAAGAATTGATCATTCCTTACTTAAGTTAACATAAGCATTTTATATGTTTCTTTATTTATTTCCGTCTTACCACTTCAATTTATATCCATTTCTATCCGAATTTAATTTATTTTTCAACTCTGAATATATAAATTTTATTTGTCATTCATTACTAATTCATATCATTATTTTAATTAGTTTCATTTATAACTAATTTTAGTATCCAATTTACATTCGCTTTGTCTTTAACAAAAATTTCCTAAAAATTTTCAAAATTTTTCTAACTCCCAAAATTTCTGAAAATTTTTGGCAGAGTCTCCCTTGTACGGAGGAGCTTTTGCAATTTGACAAAAGAGATAAATATATATACATCGACCCACACGGTCGGAAAAATCAAAACAGTTCATATTTCCTATTTTTATTGCGTAGGCGTACCTTATTTAGCATTTTAAGCAAGCGGCTTATTAATTTTAGCAAATAGCACAACCAAATCCAGCCACACGGCTTCCAAAAACCTGTACTTACTCAATTTAAACATGTAAGTACCAAACGTATAAAGTTTAACAATATTTCACTTATTTGCAATGGTTAAAACATATAAATTCTAAAGAAATGCACATCCAACATTTCTGTAAGCAATTTTTATAGTTTCCATGCTAATTCAACTGTTTCAATTAATTCATAAACTACTTTCATTCCATTCGAAGGGTTTTCAATCCATTCATATACAACCTCATGAATTTGAATGGTTTAAAACTCAATCGCTTACATTTTATTTATTCTTAAGCAAACTGAACACATATTTAGTTCAATCGCTCTCAAAACCAATTTATTTTACTTCTATCAATTCATAAAATTTTCATCACTTCCATTTACAACAAATGACAATTAATTCTATGCAAATTTGACGAGATTTATATGAATAAACAAGTATTTATGTTTTATAACCAATTTAAATGGATTTCAAATCAATTTATACTTAATTCTATTCCATTTTCAATTTATTCACAATTCATATATTCTCATTTTCATTGCATTTCAGATTTGAATTCCTTCACTTGCATTTCATTTTATTAACCAAACTAGTTCATTCAAAACCATTAACAATTTAGGTTCATCTTCATTACCAATTAAATTTCCTTTTTGTTTTAATTCATTCACAACCATTTATTTAGCTCGACACATTCTATTTGAATTTCATCCACAATCCATTCATTTACATTTTCATTTCACATCTGTTTATTCGAAACTATTTATTTAGCTCAAAACAATCCAAGCTATTTCATTCCATAACCATTTCTCAACGTATTTAAACCACATTTCATTTGATTCTTATTTATTCCATCATTTATTTATTTATTCAATATAATTAGTTTATCCACGTTCACTTAAACCATTCTAATAAACTTGAAACATTCTATTTTTCTTATTGTCTCAAGTTATTTCAGTCCCTTAATAATTTAAATGGTTTACAATCATTTATTTAAGAATTTTCATTCCATTAAATATTTCGGCAACTCACCAAAATTTATTTCAATTAAAATTTATACTTGATTTAAATCCAATTCACTATTATTAATCTAAATTTTAAGTTGAATTCAATCTAACTCCTTTCATCCTTTAGCTTAAGTATATTCACTCCAATTTTATACTTAAGCTCATTTTATTTTCAAGTAAATTTTCTTGTTCAACTTAATTCTCTCCCAATCAAATCTCAATTCAAATCTGCAACTTCATTTGATTGGTTATTATCAAATTTAACTTTTCAGATCCAACTCATTTAATTGATTACATGGCCATCTCCAATTTATTTCCACTTATTTGGATTTTATTTGCAATTCATACCATTACTATTTTAATCCATTTCATTTTTATTCTATACTTTCAAATTATATTTATTTTGTTAACACTTCAAGTCTAATCTTAATTAATAGCTCAAGTTCTGATTCTATTATTCACTTTTAATTTACCATCCAATTTATTAACTCACAATTCAGCTTCATTCTCAATTACTTTCACTTCATCAACAATTTGAATCAAATTTTAATTTATAACTGGAGTTTATTTCCAAACATCATCATAAACTCACAATTCAATTTCATTTACTAATTTATTATCTAATTAGTTCTTCCCTTATTTATAATCCAACACTTGAATTTTTATTCCAAATACCGCTTCATTTTATTTTTTTAAGTTCAATATACTTTATAATTCAAGTTTGGATTTCCTTTTCATTTTCCAATTCATCAAAATATTAAATTTGGGCTTTGTGTTCCATTTTAAATTTTATAGGTCACAACTTAATATTTTCACACATTTCCATTCATTTTAGGCTTAAATATGTTCATCTTTTATCTTAACTCGAGCCTTCTATTTATTTATAGCCCAAGCATATTTTATTGTTATGGATTTAATCCCCTTATAAGTTATTCTGTTTTATTTATTTCAATTCCAATCCTTATCCAACTTATTTTCCATTTATTTAGGTAAGAATCTAATTCAATTCAATAATTCAATTGAATTCTTATTCCAATTTAATTCTATCTTAACTCAGATTTATTTAACTCAATTCGATTTCAACTTAATTCGAATATTATTTCAGCCTATTTAAATTAATTTTCAATCCAATTAAATTTTATTTTCCAATCCAAGTAAATTTCATTTTTAACTTTCACTTTAGATTTATATCCCATTATCCAAAGCTTAAATTTCTTCCTGATTTACAAATCATTTCCATTTATAAGCCTACCACTTATCTCATCAGGATTTTTAAATACCCGACTTTTGGTTTCAAATTATTTTGAAATTTTCAACATCACAAATCACATTTCTCAAAACTCAAACCAACCCTGGTTTTACCCTTTGCAAAGTTCTTTTGAAATTTTCAAAAACAACTAGCTCTTCCGAGCAAATCAATTTTTTTGCAGCAATCCATCACTTAGAAATTCGAAAATGAATACTGATGATGCGGCCGTCATCATCAGAATTATTTTCCAATAATCCAAGCGATTTCAATGCTATATCACTTCCAAAATCCATTTAAAACAATTTTCCTTTCAGAAATAACCCAAAAACAACAATAATACTATTTACCTCCAACCACTTCCAAAATCTCCGGGGTTTTAAAGTTTTCAAATTCTATTTTAATTCAAATTTTAACTAAAATGCATTTGTATAGTTTATGCTTATACAAATTCCCAATTAATTATATTTCAATTTATAATTTACATCTATAATTCATATTTATAAATTTCATTCTATAATGAATTTATCCCTTAAATTTTTAATTGTATTTCAATTTCTAGTTAAATTTTCACTTAAAATGATAATACCTTAATATCATCATTTCTAACATCCAAGCAACCATATATTAGCTAAATAGTTTTCAAAACTTTTTATTTATAACAAAATATATTTTTGGGTAAAATATTTCATTCACCCACATTTAAAACAATACCGTGTCGATTGTTCTATTCAAGTGTTTAGAAACCCTTTCAATACAGTTGTCCAGACTGTGCCGACGAAGGTTCATATGCCACTCAATAAACCAATCAACACAATATTAAAACAATTTATATTCACTAACAAATACGTGCTCATATTTATTAATACGCTCAAACTCATTATAGAGTACTAGAGACTCTAATTTAAATGAGTAATTCCCACCAGAGCCAAGGTTATCTCCAACCTAAGCTCTGATACCAACTGTAACAGCCCGCAAATCCGTACCCCTTGAGTCAACACAATTCTACCTAAATCAACTCAAGTTGTACAGAAATACGAACCATTGGGTTAAAGAAGAAGAGGTAGAAGAAGAAAATAGAAAACAATAACAGAATCTTACCATCGCAGCGGAATAAAATATAATAGATAATAAATACTCTTTACTCAAACATCAAGTATCTTTGTTTATAAATTACGTCATCAGAGTACATCAAACACAGCTCAACATCAATGTCATACAAATGGATACACAACAACTCAACACAGCGGAAATATATATATACAAGTACGAGAATACGTATCGTCATCCAGCTCGTCTCCTGAGCTCCACAGCATCATATCCTGTGTCCTATAATACTCGGTCTGACCCGAGCATTACAGTTAAATAACACCCGAGTCAGTCTGGAATACCAGCGTGAGAAAATCACACCCAATTGATTATTAAAGTTTCAAAAATCCTTTGAAAACAAAAGCATCTCGTAAGACCACGCCACAAATAAACATGTCGGGTTTTTACCTTACGATAGCTAAAACAATTTTTATAGAAATCCTCTGATATTATAATAGGGTCTATATACAAATACTTATAAAATAGCCGAAATTTTTACATGATTAAAATCCAGCTACTAGCCACAAAGTGGGTAATACAAACAAAACTCGTACAAGGCTCGTAGGGAAAATGGATTTCCAACTAATGACTAGGCACTGGGGTACCACCTGTCACAGTACGGGGCCTAGATCACCGTACCGAGGAGTACGCCCGCTCCCCTGCAACACAAGGCCGGAACCATCCCTTACTGGACAGTCTCGAGTGAGATCACCCCGCGGTTGGGATCAGCAACCGCCCACTAAGCCGAAAAAGAAATAAGGGACATCTAGACTGGAATGACCTCACCCTGCTTGGGTGCTACCCACCTAGCCTTGCTGCATAACCCCTGATTTTCAGTCATTCCCATTTGATGAGGCTTGTGGCTAAGCTTACCTTTTTAGAACATATTCCTTAGAATGCCCATCGTCCACCTGACGATGTTTCGCAAGCATTCATCCATACAAGTCCGTCCCGGGTTCGAACGGAACCGAAGACACTATTCCTACTACATCCATTTTGGAAATATCCTCAGGATTAGTAGCGACTAGCCCTTGCACTTCACTGCTCCATCTTCGAATCCAAATCGTTTTCACGAAACGTACAAACCGGATCGAAGTGGTTTTCGAGATATTAATCTCGATCCCGGACTCTTCGAAACATCAACGCATTTGGCCAATATTGATAGTCGGTTATTTAACTATCGATTAACATTCACAAACATCCATCAAACAATAAATAATTTTCCAAATTATTTATTAACCTCAAAAATATCTTCGCGAGATATATTTCTATTTTCAACCCTTGAAAACAGTTTCAAAACCATCTTTCTTTCCAGAACAAACTTTCTCAAATATTTTCTATCTCCACTGAAATTGCCAAGCACAAAACTAGATTTTTTAAAAATAATTTAAAACACTTTACTTTGAAATATATATTTTAAAACACTTAGGATAAAACTACTTAAATAATTTGTTAAAAATACATACTATATGAATTTGAAAAAAATAGGGTTACTTTATAAAATATAAAACCAGGTTTTCACTTTTAAAACAAATACTAAGTCACTTTTAAATAATTAATGCTATAATTTATTAAAAGGAAATACTTGCTTTAGAAATTAAATATTAGAAATAATAAATTTTACAAACCTTGCTTTCTTTAAAAACAACTTTAAAGCATTTAATTTATATTTACAAATTTACTTTTAAAAACGTGTACTTGGCCATCCAGAGAGAATTCCAACTTCAAGCACTTAAATCAATTTCCCGAATTGATTTCCAATTCATTCTATTTGAAATAAATTTCTTTACTTGCTCGGTTCGTTTCAAAATTCATTAATTATGGACTTTATTTTTATTTTTATTATTTGCTGTTTGATTTTAAATCTTTTATCTGAAATATACAAATTTCAGGCTTTTCTTTTTTTTCTTTGTTCCTTTCAAAATTTAAAATCTTAAATTTAAAATAATGTTCTGTTCTTTTAGATATTAGCATTGGAGTTTACAATTCATTAACTTCCTATTAATTCAAAAATCTCCTTTCTATATTCAAGATTTATTAATTAGAATTCTTATGTCACTTTATTTTATTTTTATTTCATTCTTAAATTTATTCAAATTTCCGTAATTATTTTACTTACAAATTCACTTCCTTTCTTTTCTTTCCAACATCCAAGTTATATATTTTTCTGGAGATTCATTATACCCAATTATCCAATCAAACCATAGCATTTAATATTTCAACATAATCCATCATAAAATATCAAATTATCATAACAGGGTAATTTAAATGATTTTAAATAAATGTTGAGGGATCCAGTTGGATCCCTCCAACCTGTTTTCCCTGCATCCACAGACGTTAGCATTACATAATATGCCAAATTCAAATTATACTATACTCTATCACGTCAATCAATCCAACCATACAATCAATTATTTAAATTTAATCATTTAAATTTAAATTTCAACTGAGTGAGATTAACTCACCTTTGCTTTTTGTTTTGCCAATCTGATACGATCCTGACTTGTTTTCCCTTGTGGTATTAAACCTTGAATAAACATCTACAATTTATTAACGTTTGAACCAATCGATCGGCCCATTGTCATCTATTAATTTAATTTTAACTTATCATTTGATTTAAACCCATTTTTCCTTTAATAATTTTTTTTTTGCGGTTAAAATAATTAAATGGACCAGTTAAACAGATTAACTATATTAGTACCCTATTTAAAATAAATTGGTAAATTTAAAATGTAAGTATGTATATTTATTTTTCTTGTGAACTACATATACCCTTAAAACAAATTTATAACCTCCAAAAAATTTAACTTTATAAATCCTTCCTTTTATATATATATATATATGTATATATATATATATATATATATAATTTCTGATTTACTTATATATATACATTTATTAAATTAAAAAAAAATTGTTTTACTGTAGACATATACGTATAAATTCTTAAATAAATAGTAAATATGCCTTACAGTTAATATCATAATTTTCTAACTAACTACAATTTAATTAAACAAGTTTTAAAGTAAATCAATTACCTAAAAAACAGAAGCTGCATCCCAAAATAGATAATCGGCCATGATGAAATCAGGTGAGCAGTGCGTGCTTCGAAACCGAAAACACAACCGCGCCTTCACCTTCACCTAATTCGCCCTCCCTGACTAGGCAAATGAAACCCTAGTCAAAGATGCAGTGCGACCCCCTCTACGCGTAACCCTAGGAGCTCGCGATGACATCACCACTGCGTCGAATTAGGCCTCCTCTTCACCAAACCCTAGCCCTGCTCAGTCGCGACCCCAGCTGGTCGCGCTTCGAAGTCGCCCCCTCCCATCTCGAACTCGATTCGCCTCGAAGAAAAACTCGACTTTGGTTTCATGAAAAGGATTTGAGTCCCGCCATTATTTATTTATTTATTTCTAGCCGGCTTGATTGATTTTTTTTGTATACGAGATTGATACGAAATGGAAAGGGCTCGGCCCCTCTTCTTTTTTTTTTAAACGAGAGGATTAACGATAGCTTACGAACGAAGCCATGTTATATATATATACATATTTATTTTTATTAGTGAATATTCCAGTGGAAGGCTTGTTTGATTATGATATGGCCTTAAGAACGGTTGTAAATATTTAAAAAGAAAACGTGTTTAAGAAGGCACCGATGGCATTGATTTGATAAAATTTCAAACCGAACAAATCATTGTTAAATACAATTTTACAACTTCTATTACGCTCAGTATTATCAATATAAATTTTATAAGCCTTCAAATTATTTTTAACAGGCTTAAAATCCCAGGTTTCATACTTTATCCAATTCAAATTATTTAATTCAACAATTTAATTGTCAAATAAATTATGATATTCGTAATTTAAATTGATAATTAACCTTTAAATAGTTAAAATCAATTAAATATTCCGATTTTAAATGCTTGAAAATTCCGGGTCGTCACATTTAGTAACAACTTCCTTAAGAGGAAGTAAAGCATTATTGTGTCGATTCAATGTAAAGGAACGAGGATCATAGTCACCAGCATTCCTAGGTTTTGACTTAAATAGAGAAGACCAACCACAGTTTTCCTTTTGCAGAGAAGAACCAGAAGAGAAGGGTTACACATACTTACAGAGCGAGGATGAAGAGGAGAGGGCGATATTGGTTGAAGAGGAATTATTGACAATGGTATTGGCATAGGAGAAGGAGAGCTTGAGGAGAAAATCTAGGACGATGAATCGACAATGGCAGATGAGGACAGGGAATGAACAGGAGAAGGGATAGATGGAATGACCGCCATTAAAAAACATTTTGAGGAGAAATTATATATTTTAGCAAATCATAAGGGGCAAGTTATCAAATCTTTCGAGAAGCAGGGTGTAACACCCGATAAAATTTAATAAGAAATTAAAAATTGAAATAAGTTTATAAAATGGAAATTCTATAAATGTCAAATTTTGGTCAAAGGAGTTGCACCATTGCGTCCGTAAAGGTTTTCTGCTGAATTTTCATATATAATATGCTGAAAACGTAGTCCATATGAAGAAGTTACGAATGTTTGAAGTTTTCATATTTAAAATAATTTAAAATAAATTTAATACTTACAATTTGAACTTGAAATAAATTTCAAAAGTTCAAAATTTGAATATGAATGTTTCCTTAAGCTGGAAGGGAACGTTAGGAGGAAACGAGAAGTAACGATGGATTATTTGTAATTAACCGGGAAATAAATCAACATAAAGAGGAAAGAAGCAAACGATGTTGGCTGTAACGAGCCGATCGACGGCCATTATAGAGCCGGTTGACGGCCAGCGGTCGATCGCCCTTGTATAGGCGGTCAGCTAATCAGGTCGTTTTGGCTCAAATTCAAGCTAGCCCAACGGCCCGGAATTATTTTAAACTAATCAAATGGTACTCGTTTCTTCTCACCTCTATAAATAGACCTGGAAACTCCCCATTCTCCACACAAAATTTGTAACTACATGGAGACTCTGTTAAAATCTGTTCTCCTAGGGTTTCGGGAAACAATAAACAATAGGTAAGAAATTCTAAATCCTAATTTCTATTTCAAATTCAACCTCTAATCTTCATTTTCTCTATCTTCTTAATTCTGAAATCTAATGTTTGAATATACAATCTTTGTTATATGATAAAAAGGGGAAGATCTTTCAGAATTAGAAGTAATTTAATCCAGATCTGATCTTTAAGGGGTTTCAGTGAGTGGAATTTCATTTTTTCTATTCCAAAATCTATATGTACTTATTCGTATCTGATATATGCCTTGGGTAATTCTAGAAAACCAAAACCCTAAACAAAATAAATCTTGTAATTTTCCTAAATAAGTATAAATCTTAGTATTTGTTGGAATTTAAATTGTTTTGGTATTAATATATTAGAATCGTGTAAATTGTTGGAATTGAAAATCTGTATTCAATTTAACTATCATGTTTCTTTTAATGGAAGTGGTAAAGAGATTCAAAAGATAATTAATTATAAATGGTGTTATCTGGTATTCTAGCCCGGCTATATTGAACAGGTTGCTCGAGTTAGATTGGACGGCCATCAAGGCCGATGACTCCAAAGTGATAATTATGGGGCCCAAAAGTCAAGTACGGATGACATATGAAGTCGGGATTAAATGGGATTGATAGAGCGACAATGTAGAATGTTTGAAATATGATATATGGATCAACACATAGGAGGGATCGACATAGATTGGCTCCAACAAGAGGGATCGACATGTTTCAAAGTACAAGAGCATTCTTGTGGAAAATAATCAATATTTCAAGCTCTACAAGTCCAATGCCAATGAAATTTGAAGAGCAAGATATAAGGACCTTAAGGAACATTCTCTAGGGATCGCATATCAAAAGGATAAGGTTGGAGGGATCGGTATATATCCCTTGGAAAGGATTGGAAGAAAGCTGCATACAAGCCATGTTGAATCAAAGATCAAGCAATAACTCGAGCTCCAATGATCCAAATGACATTGAATTTGGAGGCTAAACATATTTTTGCATGAGGAAGCCACCAAAGGGATTGCTCTCCAAAATTCGACCAAAGATGGGATCGGTATCGATCCCTTCTATTTGGGAATTGGGCCTAGCGATCCCTCTAGTGGGCCATATGGTTTTGAAGGTCCTTCAGTCAAGATTTTAGAGAGATATTTAGCCATCTTCATTTAAAAATACTGGTTTGATAAGCCGTTCTGAGGATCTTTTACGTTGCTTGTTACTCCAGACTCCATTGTAATCAAGTACTAGCTGTTTTCTACCATTGTAATCAGATTCAAAGGTGATTAATAAAGGATTACCTTCAAAGTGGACGTAGGCATGCTATGCTGAACCACTATAAACTTATGTGTCTTTGATTACTACTTATTTTTTGTTGCTTACTTGTTCATCTACTCAATTTAACTTTACTTTTCTTCACTTACTTCCCTACAAAAACTATTCTTGGGTGTTTGTGACCATTTTTGATGCAAATATTTTGGTGCTTTAACTGAAAACGATGATTCTCAACCTATTAGGATCCCTTTGTTGCTACTGGATTATATAAATCCCCCGAAGGAGATCCATAGTTATCTTCAAGAAGTTTGCCCGTTCTACTTCGTTTTTCAAAAATATAAGTGAAGCTATCGATAATGGTGTGGAACACTAGATCTACTTCTTAGAATATGAAAGGAAATGAGAACGCTAGCATCTAGCAAGGTGGCCCAAGCAATCAACTATTGGATGTGAATGCTGAACCAGTTGAAGTTCAGAATCTTATTGATTCTATTACGAGAGCTGAATTTCATATGAGAGAGCTGATACAGAGACGAGGAAAATTAAATCAATAGATTCAAACCAATATCAACTTAATGTACCAACTCAATTAGCAGTAACGAGGGAAAGCTAGGAGGGACCCTACAACTTACTAGGCATCGAAGAGTTCTAGCTCATCAAACGAGTATCATAGATATAGGCATCACAGAATAGACAAATATCGCGTAGAAACTTTGAGGCGTCAACTAGCAGACCATCGTGGTCTATCAGGATCAATTGGTGTCGATCCCTCTATAAGGATTGGTACCGATCCCTCCCATGGAAAAGGGAACCAACCCACGCATCATGGGAATCAAGCTGGAGCTGCTTCAATTAGTTTGGACGATGGAGTTCAATTAAATGTTAACCAAACATTTCCTCGGAATGACGATGAAGTTAATTTACAAGATATATATCAGGAAGATGGTGAACCAAGAAAGCATGGAACGGTCCATAGACATCGACCGGACCATTTACGTGAGTTGGAGCACGACCACCGCTTGGCACCAACTATCCAAACGTCGGACTCATCAACTATGGTCGGATAGTTAGTGAGAGAGAGCCACGGTGACCAATGACGACTAGGGAATCTCGAGAAGCCATACTCCATTCGCTGATAATGTTCTACATGTAGAGTATCCAAGGAGGTTCAACATGCCATCGATGCTTGCCTATAAGGGAAAAACCGATGCCAAGCAGTACATCATGAGATATGAATGGCTGATGGACTCCGTATGAGCAAATGATGCAACCAAGTGTAGATGCTTTTCCATAATTCTCTCTGGAATAACAACGATGTGTTTCACAAGGTTACCCTACGATCAATTTCTAGATTTAATGGTTTGTGGAGCAGTTCTGAATCCATGTAACTCATCCCAAGGATGTAATGTTCCTGTCCAGTGTGATCCAGGCACTAGGAGAATCATTGAAAGATTATTTGGAGAGATTTCATATAGCTATTGTGGAAATTAATAATCCGAATGACCATGCAATTTTGATGGCCATGACAAGAGGGACAGATCCAGAATATGATTTCGATGATTTGTTAACTGGTAAACCACCCGCAACGTTGGAATGCATTTACGCAAAGGCGGATCAGTATTTAAGAAAGGAGGAAGCTAGGTTCTCTAAGAAGAAGAATGTTGCAGGACCGAGCAGAGAGGGAGTACAGATGCAGGGGCCGAATAAGCAAAAGAAAGGCAGAGATAGGGGCCGAGAACAAAAAGGGATTTTAGAAAAGGAAAGCATAGGATTTCGATGTATGATACTTACACACCAGTGAATATTTCCTTGGAAAATATCTATTTGTCTACCTGCAATATCATGAAATACAGGAAGCCACCTCTAAAAGAATTAATAGAGAAGCAGAAACAAATCGAAAAATAATGTCGGTTCCATGAATGTTATGGACATGGCACGAATGAATGCAGGCATCTCCAGGATATTATCGAAAAGTGATTCGAGATAAGAAGTTGCGGTAATTTGTAAAAATTCCATAGGATGGAAGACCAAGGACATCCAACCCCAACCGAGGACAAGCATCGCACAAGGCTGCACAAACCGGTAGAAGATAGTCATAAATACAATAGTCGGAGGACCACGCCCAGTAGATAAGAGTTGGCATGAGATGGAGAGCTATGCTAGCGCGATTAAGCATGTGGATTTTGAATATTGTTTAGATACTGAAGTTGAAGCTCCATAAAATAATAACATACGTTGGTAGATGATATCGTGTTTAAAAACTGGGATGCAAACAAGGTGGAGGATCCGACGATCGACCCAATGGTTATTTTGGCCATGATTGGACTCGCTTTAGTCAGAAGAATATTGATTGGCTGTGGATGTTTAGTTAATATAATTTTCAAAAAAGCCTACGATCGTATGAAAATGGAAGCCAAGGACTTAAAGCCGTCTAAAGCCCGCATACATGGTTTTAACAGTATTGCAACTGAAGCCGTTGGTTATGTTGAATTACCTATAGAGTTGGGAGAAGGTGACCATATGAGAGTGTGAGTCTTTCCATTTGTTGTTTTGGATGTTGACTCTCCTTACAATGTTTTTCTGAACCGACTAGCCCTAACCGAATTTCGAGCCTTGACCCTCCTAGTCTGCATCCAAGCTACCAAAGATTGATAACTAGCGCCTAAGCCTTGGCTTGAGTGCCACAATCGGTTCTATAGAGATATAGAACCGGTAAATGATGAGAAGAAGCCCAAAGAGACCAAGGCTGCACCTGCTGAGCTAATAATTAACATAATAGTTAGTCATGATGACTTGTCACGGGTCCTAAAGATCGGATCACGGCTTACCCCCCATGATGAAAGAACTTGTTGGATTTCTTTGAGCAAATCTATACGTGTTCGCTTGGACTCACTCTGACATGTATGAAATCTTGCTTGCTATTGTGAGCCTTGAATTAAATATCGACTCAAGGCATGTCCCGGTGGAACAAAAAAGACGCGGCATGGATCCGGAGAGATTACCGCTCTTAAAGAGGAGGTGGATAGACTCAAAGACAATGGGTTTATTCGCGACACCCTCTACCATAAGTGGGTATCTAATATTGTGCTTGTGAAAAAAAGCGAACAAGAAATGGAGAACATGCGTTGATTACTCAGACTTGAACAAGGTGTGTCCAAAAGACTTCCCTTCCAAGGATCGACCAGCCGGTGGACTCAACCACGAGACATGAATTGCTATCTTTCATGGATGCGTTGCTCAGGGTATAACCAAATCCCAGTGCACATTTCCAATTAAAAGCACACCAGTTTCATTACAAACGTTTGATTATATTACTATGTGGTGTGCCATTTGCGTTAAAGAATGCAGGAGCGACTTACTAGCGCTTAGTCAACAGGACGTTTAAAGATTAGATTAGAAAAATGATGGAAGTATGTGTGGATGATATGCTCGTGAAGTCAAGATGATCAAGCGACTACATTAGATACCTGGTAGAAATGTTTGGCATCCTCCGACATTAAAAGATGAAAATTAATCCTTTGCAGTGTTCTTTTGGCATAACATCAAGAAAGTTCTTGGGTTTTATTATTAATGCCTGCAGAATTGAAGCTAATCTCGAGAAGATTCAAGCTATCCATAATATCCAAGCACCAAAGACTCAAACAAGTACAGAGTCTGAATGGGATGGTTGTTGCCTTAAGCCGAGTCATTTCCAGGGCTACCAATAAGTGCATTCCTTTCTTTGATTTGATTGGAAAGGAAAAAGAAACTTTGAATGGACATAGGATTGTAAATATGCATTTCAAGCCTTAGTGAACCACTTTGAGAGGCCTCCCCTCTTATCGAAGATAGTGGATCATAAAGATTTATACATCACTTTGTCTGTGTCGGTACATGATACAAGTTCCGCATTGCTTCACGAGGAGAATAGAATCCAGAGGCCAGTTTATTAAGATAGCAGGCAACTGACGGGAGCTGAAAGTAACTATCCAAAAATAGAGAAACCAACATATTGCTTGCTAATTGCATCAAGAAAGCTCCCATATACTTCAAGGTACACTCGATCATTGTTTACACCGACCAGCCGTTATGACAGGCCTTATAGTGACTTGAGACGTCTAGAAGGATACTCAACTGGAATATCGAGCTTGGTCAATTCGATATCTCTTATCTCCCTCGGAGGGCTATCCAGGGTCAGGCACTGGAAGATTTTATAGCAGAATTAACTATGCAGGATGATTCCTTGGAGAGCAGTGAAATCCCTACCATACGGTGGAAACTGTATACTGATGGAGCATCCAATGATCATTGTTCTGGAGATGGAATTGTGCTTGTAACTCCCAAAGATTGGTCGATCTATTATGCTTTAAAACTTGAGTTCCTAGTGACAAACAATGAAGCCGGGTATAAGGCTCTGATTGCTGGACTTAAACTCACCAGAGAACTAGGAATAAAGTCTATTGAAATCATTTGCGATTCACAATTGGTAGTATACCAAGTCAAGGGAGATTACCAAGCTAAGGGACAACGACTTGCTCTATACCTTGAAAGTAACTGTGCTATAGGATCATGTAATATGGATAAACTACTTGTGTGGAATAAGTATAAATAGTTAAAGCAGTAAAATAAATGACACCAGAGATTTTATACTGGTTCGAACTCCCATTCTACGTCCAGTCCCAGACTCCTTCTGGAATTAAACTAGCAACCCTCACTTAACTCGAAGGAATAGGTTTACACCGCCTGAGCAACCGAATAGGACTTCTACCGCCTAGCAACCGAATAGGACTTCTACCGCTTGAGCAACCGAACAGGACTTCTTTACAAATGACAAAAAGTATCTGACTGTAATGTGCTCTTTGAATAGCACCGATAAGTCAATTAAGTACAATCTTCCTATAATTTTCTCCTTTATGATATATAGTGTAATGTACTTGAGAATTATGGAGGATAGAGTGATCAATAATCAGAGAATGTAAGCAATTTGAGTGCAGTTTGAAAACTAGAGAATAGATAAGAATTCAAGAATATTAAAATATTTTTCGGTGAATTGTTTGTTGAATTCTGTAATATATTTATAGTGTAAAAGGTTGCAAACATAGATGAAAAATATATTGAAAGAACAGGTGCAACCGTTGATTTTGAAGATGTTATTCTTCGATGAAGAGAAGCGCTTATTCATGAAAATAGCAGTTGGGGATATTTAGCCGTCTGAACAAAACAATTCAGCCTTCTGAATTAGATTAAAATGCAAACAGGAAGGTTTTAGGCTATTTCTGGGCATATTCAGACGGTTGAATATATTAATTCAGACGGCTGAATATTGTGAAACAATATTTTTGTTTCAGCATTCAGACGTCTGAATAAATGTATTCAGCCGTCTGAATTCAGCCAGTTGTGCATGTTCGTGCTTGTGTGTGTATACATTTATACATATATCAATTTAGAAGCGATTTTAACAAAATTCTAAATGAAATAAAGACTCTAGACATAATATAATCAGCTTCAAAACTCTGAATATGAATCTGCAACAAAACTCCTGCAAAAATGATTAGTATACACAGAATATTTTATATAGCTTGTCATAATCAAAACGATGTAAAATCGAGATTCCAACATACCTTACCCAAGTCTAAGAGTTGTTGATTGAATTTGAGTACTATGAAATTCTGCATTTCCATGGGATCGAAACAAAGAGGTTGATTCATTGGCAAAGTTTGCTAGCACCGGGGACGCACATTAGATGGACTTGGTTTCGGTCGAAGTATTAAATCCCCTGAGTATAAACCTGGTAGAAATCGATCGGGTTCTAGAGACGAAGCTTGAGAGGAAATTAAGGATGACTTTGATTAAAAACTATTTGTTACAGGGAGTTCTGCTTGAATAAAGGAATGAAAAGCGACAATTCCTTCGTAAAGCTTCAAAATATATCATATATGAAGGAGTTATGTACAGAAAGGGTTTTTCTGTTCCCCTACTCTTGTGTATCGCTCACGATGAGATAAAATTGGTCCTAAAGGAAGTTCATGAAGGGGAATTTGGCGATCACACTGGGAGGCAAACTCTAGCAAAGACAATACTTTGTTATTGGTATTATTGGCCAACCATCAATCGAGATGCTGCTGATTATGTAAGGCAATGAGACAAGTGACAAATATATGCAAAAGTTTCAAGAGCTCGATCGAAGAAAATCATGCAAATGGTCGGCCCATGGCCATTTTACATGTGGGAAATAAATATTATCGATTTCTTACTAATCTCTAAAGATGGTGCACAGTACGTTATTGTTGAAGTTGATTACTTCACCAAATGGGTCGAAGCAGAACCTTTAGCCACGATCACAATCAAGAAATTAATCAACTTCATTGTCTGGAATATCATCTGTTGTTTTGGTCTTCCATAAACTATTGTAATAGACAATGGGACTCAATTCGATAGTGCTGAATTTAAATACTTCTGTTGAAGGTATCATATTGAAAAGAGATTTGCAGCAGTCGCTCACCCCCAAGTGAATGGGCAAGTTGAAGCTGTGAACAAAGCTATAAAGTCCATTCTAAAGAAGTATTTGGAAAAGGCTAGAGGCAAATGGGTGGATGAACTCTCGACAACACTATTGGATAACTTGACCACCCATAAGTCCATGACTGGCCATACTCCATTCGCCATTGTTTACGGTTCCTAAGTCGTCATTCCTATTGAGCTCAAAGTTCCCTCTCATCGAGTGACCTACTATGATCCCAAAACGAACAAAGATCTCCTCTTAGACTCTCTAGACTTTATAGATGAGAAGCGTGAGGAAGCTGATTTGAGGGCAGCTATGCACCAACATCGAGTTGCCCGATACTCCAACATTAAACTACAACCTAGAACCTTTGAAATCGGCAATCTTGTCTTAAAACGGGGTTTTCCTGCCTCATCGCATATGAACCCTACTTAGGAAGTATCATGCGTCATTGAACAGAGGCTTGGAGAGGGACTTTCAAGCTAGTGACTGTTGACGGCATCACACTCCCAAGAGTGTAGAATAGCGAGTATTTATGATGCTATTTCACTAGTTTATTTCTTCCTTTATTCAGTTGTATCTAGTTTCAAAATTTGTTTTAGTTTTTGGTTTTCCGATTATGTAATAAAACGAATTATGTTGTTTCCATACATTTAGGAAATAAAGTTTTGAACTTCCTTTATATTCATGTTTGTTGTAGTATTATGTACCGGTTACATTACGAAACTGATTGATGTCGATATGTCCAAATAGGTTAATAATTGGAACTAATCAATTGCACTAGTTTCTAATGGAACTAAATAAGATGAGCATAGTCCAACCGTTCATTTGATAACTTTCGTTCATACCAATGAATGGGATACATAATGGGGAATGGATGTGACTTGACCATCTGATGATCAAATAAATCCCACCAAACGATGGGAATGAAATAAAACAAGAGCAATCATGACACGACAGATCGCTCACAAAATCAAACCTCGGCCCTTAGAGGGAAAATCAATCAGTTAAGGAAAGTACGATCCGGTGGATCTCTGAAATAACTCTAAGTCCCTAAAGTGTGGACTAGAGTATAAACATAAATCAGGTGTGAATCAACCATCTGCGAACTAGCTGTAAGTCCCCAGAGTGTAGACTAGAGTACAAAAATAAATCGGGTGTGAATCGACCACTCACGAATTAACTCTAAGTCACCAGAGTGCGGACTAGAGTATAAAAATAAATTGGGTGTGAATCGACCACCCGCAAATAACTCTAAGTCTCCAGAGTGCGGACTAGAGTATAAACATAAATTAGGTTTGAGCCGACCACCCGATAACCAACCCTTATCCCCAAAGAGTGGATATGAGTATAGATAAATAGATGAGTGCAGTTCAACCACCCACTATTCAATATACTCCAGCCTGAAACCGACGAGAGGAGTATTAACTCGCTAAGGTTGTAGTTTGACCATCCACTATCTAACTCCCTTAGCTTAAGATTGGGGGCAGGAGTATAATTACTCAAACCGCTGAAATTTGACGGCATAACACAAAAGCACGAGCCCAGTGTTTGATGCGACTCAAGGCCATGACTACATGAAGACCTTGGGATAGAGTTAGTGGATTGTTATTAGAAATTAACAAACAACGAATTACAAGTACATTGAATGGAAAGTAATAGTTCAACTACTTAAAAATAGTTCACACAAGAGCTCAACAGAAAAGAAAAACTTTTATTCACATGATAAGCTTCAAAATTGTGGTACAAGTTTATTCAAAAAACTGGGGATCATACCCGTACAACCACAACTAAAAAAAATAGTTGTACAAACAATGTACACACAAAGCCGAAGCGACGGCTGTTTCTTTTGTCTTCTCCCCCTTTTGGATTTCTTGGGAGTTTCGCTATTTGAACTTCTACCTGTTCTTTTCCTTGTTCTTTTCCTTGATCCTTTATTGCCCTTGGCAGGACAGCGTTTGATGCTTAGAGGGAGTTCTCTGGGAATTGACCCACCGAGTGGAATGACTTGTAGTGGGACGAGATTTAGATCATCAGTGTCCACCTCGGTGGGCACAGCTTTGGCTTTTCTCTTCAGCAACTCCTCCTTCTCGATGCGCTCCTTCAAGCTAAGCCCATCGATGTGTTCAGAGGCACCGGTTATCACAACTTTATCAGATTCATCCACCGACAGCGGATCTTCAGCCGTATCATCGTTGAGTGCTCTGATGACTTGAGCATCGGGACCCGAAACATCGGTGGCCACCAGAATCTCTGTTGATATCGCTTGTTTCTCCCTGGCAGCATCACTTTTAGGAGTTTGGCTAGGACCCATAAGGCCTATGGATTTGTCAAAACAAGGAGATAAGCCTAAAACGATTGGGCATGAAGAACAAAACCTCTCGAAAAGTGAAAGGTAAAGTGGAATACCTTGGTCCGACTGGCTCTCGGTTCTCTTTGAAGTTCCCCTTCCAGAACAGGGGCCGACACTTTAGATTGGTAACCGGGTTTATCCAAATCATAGCTCAAATTTTGCCCCGAGACAAAATAAACTGACGCTCCAACCGCTTGGAAAGAAGAGCGGCCCATGGGATCAGACTTTGAGGATTCAACAATATTTTTATCTTTATCGAAAGGCACTAAAATGTTGAAATATCGGAGTCTTGCAGCGGCAAGGTCTAGGTATTCGTTTCCACGAAGGATCTCCCGTGCTAATTTCTCTTCATCTAACTTGGCTTCACCCATATCCCACTTTTTCATCTTGAAAATATACTCCCAGGCCTCGACAAGTTACTGAAGATAATCTTCACCAAGAAAGCTCAAGTCGTGGTGGATAAGGACTTTAGCATTATGTTCGATGATGAAGGGATCAAACATGTCCTTAATTTCATTTCGATCGAACTCTTTAGCATCCTCTACCCAGGCTTCAATTTGTTCGATCATATCCTTGTGGCTTTCCTCTGTTACCTCTTCTTTGAGGGCGTCTATTTTAGTAAGTCGCTCATCAAGTTTGATTTTTAGACTCCTAGCTTCAACAGCCTCTTCGTAATACCTCTATGATTCTTTTTGAGCCTCGATCTTCTCTTCCCTTTCTTTCCTAGGAAGCACTTCAAGCTTCTCAATGCGGCGAGCCAAGATATCTTTCCTTTTTTTGCAAGAAATCCTTTTCCAGAGCGAATGCGCCGTTGTGGTTGAGGGCAACATCAAGTTCTTTGTTATGGACAGCTTCCAAACGACTCACTACCTCAGACGTTTCCTTGGATCTCTTTTCTACCTCAGTTAGCATCAATTCTGAGATCTCATTGTCTTGGTGCTTAATTATATCTTTATCATGGATCACCTCTAGCTTAAGACGGTTTATTTCATGTTGTTGCTCGATTGACACCTCAGAGATCTTCTCCGCTAAGTACTAGAATGACTCATGTTGCATGAAAACATCATTAACACATGCAAGAGAGATTTCTTTAGCATGCCGTGGGATCATATGAATTGAGGGAAAGAACTTAAGCCCATAAAAACAGATTTTTGGGAAAGTGGCCTTAAATTCGGCTAATTTCTCTACTGTGGGAGTATCAGGAGCAGCAGTCGGCAAAGATGGATCTGAAGTGGCAATTGGATGTTTGCTAGATCTGCAGTCGCAAGATTGCCTGAAGCTGGAAGAACCAGAGTACTGCTCATGTGATACAACAATTTGAGGTCCCTGGATGGAAATCTGATCTCCACTATAAGCAGGAAGATTGGGCTGATCTTCCTGGTGGAATAACTGAGACTGAGACTTATGCTTGGAAGAAGAAAATTCCCTTGAACGATGACTTTTTTCCGATCGTCGTCTCTTTCCCTACACCTACCTGATTCTGAGCCGCGACTAGATTCATAATGCATCGAAGAGCCCCGTAGGTGATCAAAAGCACGAGGTTGAGTGATTGCACCTGCAAAGACCAAATGAAAATGTATAAGTAACCATTATACAAAAGATAAACAAAAAGTGTGTAGTGGAGTGCACGTGATTGTAAGTGTGATAGTGTCTCTCTTGATAGACCAGTAGTTATAGCCTTGTTTATAGGCGTTTTCTCTCCTGCATCGGTAAGAAGAATGCCATCACCACTCTTGGAGGGAGAATTGGGCCCATCGATACTAATTTTTAGGAATTCATAAGTCATAATATCGTCGAGGATATGGAGATTTTAAAATCCTTTCATTGAACTTTCTGAGTGTTGGGAAGATGACTCTTCGTCAATAGAAGTGATAACAATTCTAGATCCTTTGTAGTTTATCTTCTACGAAGTGTATATGCCATTTCTTCCTTCTCTTAGTTGGCATTTGGGATTACACGCCTAGTGACGGTTCGAACAATAGGTCCCCCTCCCTCCCTTCCAACAACCCCCCTCCCATTACCCCTTCCTCCTCTCTGTAGGTACTTACTAACATTTGAATATAGTTATATGGAAGGAAAATCTTATCTTTGCAAGTTTTTGAAAACAAAACATCACTCAAGGATTTTCATTACTATTAAAGATGGATACAATAATATTTTTTCACCAAACTTTGATATTTATGAAGGGGTTTGAGAGAATGTCGGTGATTTTCATTAAGCAAACAATAGCTATATCTCCTCTCTCTATTATTATTAAGTTATCTAATACAACCGTAGACCAATTTTCGTTAATATAGGTGCCTTGCCTTGGCCTGCATCAGCGTCGCCAGGCTCATTGGTCTAGGCACCCCTAATTTCTCCTTCTTCAACGTCATCTTGAGTCCCCTCGAATGGGGGTACGACATGGTTGTTGACAATCCCTTCTTGTTCTATAATGTTTCTTGGTGATGTTAAACTTCCAGGGAGCCTGATGTTGCGACCGTCTTCCATCAGCCTAAATAGAGAAAGCAATTCATCAGTTATGAGAAGTCTAATGTCATCGTCTTCGACAAGGATGGCACGAATTGCAGAGATTGCTCTTCAAAAACCATTGCCCTTAGGATGTGGGTGGACACCTATAGATATTAAAGATGTTAGTTGATTCAAAAATATGACTTGGATTAACGGATTTAAGAGTGAAGCGAAGACAACACTTACATCCTTTTAACCATTGCCTTGCGAAGCCAGGTGGACATCGAGCGTAGAACCACTTGTGTTTAAAAAGATAAATGTTTATTCCGAGCACCCGTTATGATTTGGCAGTTGGGTGAAGGCTCAAAGAAAACAAAGGAAGAACTTCCTGACCATCACTTAAAGTTATAAATAATCCTTTTATCCTCAGGAGTTGGCGGGCAAAACAAAATGCTCATGAACATTACAAAAGTTCCATGGAGGAAGACGTAGTTGTTCGGGTGAAGTTGAGTGTGAGCTATTCCAAGATATCTTATCATTTCTCGAATAAAAGAGTTGAAGGGCAGCACGCATCCAACCTAGCACATGAATTTATTGCACGCCATGTCCCCCCATGAGGGCAAGTGAGCCCTGTCATTTATTGAAGGAACCAATATGTCTTCAATTCCATATATGGAAAATAGCCTTCGAAGGGCAACCTCACCAATTCTAGAGGCCTGAGAATCTGTCGGATTATCTAAAAGTACAACGTTATATCTTCCACAAAGAGGATGGGAACATTAGAAAAAAGGTTGACTGATGGGCCAGAATCTTCAGTTTTTTCAGTTTGATGACCAGGAGAAAGCCTGCCAGATATGGTCGTGGACCTCGACTCTGCTTTGGGAATGCTATGTTGCTAGGCTGGTCCGAAGGACATTGTAGCTAAATGCTCTGAGCATTTGAAGTCCAGGTAAAGTATAATCAATAGATAATCGAGATTAGAAAGTTTACATGTTTCCCCATGCATAGTGTGAGCTAGTGCGGTGTAGTGTAGTGTATAATAGAAATAAATATCTTTAAATAAGAAAATGAAGTTAAATGGCGAGACTATGGATTCTGACCAGAGTGACCGTTATCTCTGACCGTCTCAATTGGCAAAGAAATTGATCGGTTGTGAAAGCTTTGGGGCAACTATCGGCATATCAAAGTGTGAAATCTGTCATTCAAGTCCATATGCTAAGTTTCAGTTCATGTTGAAATTTCCAAGGGTTTGACTGTTCAATCTCAAGTTGAACAGTAAATATATTAGTTCTATCATCATGTTCAAGTTCTTTGAGGTGGATTGGCAGTGATTGCTCAAACAAGTAAGTTTGGATTAGGTTTCAAGTTCAATTCAACAAAAAAAACATGTATGTCGATCCCTGTATGCCGATCACTACCTTAAAGCTTTACGATCGATCCCTCTCTCCAAGCAAAGAACGCCAATCCTTTTATCCTCTATAAATGTGCCACTTCCAACACACTGATCTCTTTGCTTAAAAGCTTATCGACCCCTAATCCTACCAATCCTTCCAACTCCACTGTTTTAACCATCCTCTCATCAAGCTTTCATCCCGATCCCTCTCCTAAATTCATTAAACGAGGGATCGGTATATGTCCAAACCTGCAAAGATCCACTCTACCAATCCCTCCTCCACTCTTCCTTCTTCTTCCATCTTGCTTATTCCACCGAACCCTGTCACACCTTGCAACTCACCACCTCCAAGCCACTTTGACCTCCATTTAACCATTCCATCGAAAGCCGACATGATCGCCGAAGGCATAGACTACGTCATCTCATCATAAAATTGAAAAGTACGAATTAAACACTTATCTATGTGAGTATATGGGTTAGAGTGCGGGCAAGTATTTGGAGATGTTAGAAGTGGAAGGTAGAAGAAAGCAAGTACGTGGGACTGGTTGGATTGTACGAGAGTTTCGAGCCAAAGATAGGAGGGTTCGTATTTGAGGATGGAATAAAAAGGTTCGGTGCAAGGGGAGATGTTAAAAAGATAAGGCAAGTGAAGTTAGAAAAGCAAAATGGTAGCTTATATAAGAAAAGGGGGTTCGACATGCAAAACGAGGAAGGAGAGTTCAGCCTAAAACATGCCGAGCCTTGAAGCACAAAGAGAGCAGGAGGGTTTAGCTAGCAATGTGGAGGGTTCAGCATGGAATATGTGGAAAAGGGATTCGGTCCAAATATTCTATTTGAGATGAAGGTTAAGGGCTCGGCATAGAACATGCCAACCCTTACGAGCATGAAGAAAAGGCAGAAAAGGGTCGGTTAGGCCTATGTCGATCCCAATATACACATCCACACACACATATGTATGTATGTATATAAAAGAGAATAAAGAGTTAGGATATCGACCATGATAAATGAATGTAAGCAAGAAAATTATAAAAGCACGAACATACAAAATGTGAAGAAAGTTAGTGACGATCCGTGAACGTACAAGCACGTTTGGGAGCCAACAACAAGAACGTGTATCCGTGCTTGCATATGTATGACCTAAAAATTTCAATTTTTGGAATCAACAGAAATTGAAAACAAACATAAAGCCTTCAAGTTCAAGGCTCAACTAGATAAGCAAAGTTTGCTAGTCTTGCAGGGCTAGATTTACATGTATCAACTGATGGAGTGTAGCCCAGGATTTATACTATAGGAAATTGACCAAGCATCATGACAATCAATAAAAAATTCAACACCTTGGAAATATAATTCGGCAAAGTGATAGCAACCGTTAAGGAAGCTGGATGGATTTATTTCCAACGACTTTAACCTACGTTGATTCAAAGCACGTCATGTTCATCACAAGACTACTTTAAGGGGGCAAGTGTTATCTAGCTTTCTAGCCTAACGACATTGAACTGATTGCTCGAGTTAAATTCGACTTCCATCAAGGCCGATGACTCTAGAGTGATAATTGTGGGGCTCAAAAATCAAGTACAGATGATCATATGAATTTAGGATTGAATAGGATTGATAGAGGGACAATGTAGAATGTTCAAAGTACGAAATATGGATCAACACATAGAAGGGATCGGCGTAGATTGGCTCCAATAAGAGGGATCAGTATGTTTCAAAGTACACGAGCATTCTTGTGGAAAATAATCAATATCTCAAGATCTACAAGTCCAATGCCTATGAAATTTAAGGAGCAAGATATAAGGACCGTAGGTAATCTACTCTAGGGATCACACATCAAAAGAAAAAGCTCGGAGGGATTGGTATATATCCCTTGGAAGGGATCATCAGAAAGCCGCATACAAGCCATGTTGAATCAAAGATCAAGCAACAACATGAGCTCCAACGATCCAAATGACATGAAATTTGGAGGCTAAAAATATTTTTGCATGAAGAAGCCATAATAGGGATTACTCCCCAAAATTAGACCAAAGAAGGGATTGATACCAATCCCTCTTATTTGGGAATTGGGCCTAACGATCCCTCTAGTGGACCCATATGGTTTTGAAGGTCCTTCAGCAAGATTTCAGAGAGATATTTGGCTTTCTTCATTTATATATACTAGTTTGATAGGTCATTCTGAAGATCTTTTACGCTGCTTGCTACTCTAGATTCCATTTCAATCAAGTACTAGCTGTTTTCTACCATTGTAATCAGATTCAAAAGTGGTTAATAAAGGATTATCTTCAAAGTGGACTAGGCATACAACGCCGAACCACTATAAACTTCTATGTCTCTTATTACTGCTTATGCTTTGCTGCTTACTTATTCATCTACTCGGTTTAATTTTACTTTTCTTTACTTACTTCTTTGCAGAAATTATTCTTGGATGTTTGTGACCATTTTTGGTGCAAAAAAATGGTGTGTGAATCACAAATTTAATTGTTGTAATTTGCACTACCTATTTCTATTATTTAAAATAAGAAATTACCTTTTTCACTTCAAAATGTATATATAAAGGTTAGATTGAATATAGATAATTCAAATTTATAATGACACGTTCCTTAAGAAAAAAGAAGAAGACTTTAATGTACCGATATAAACAATTGTAATTGTCCATGTTGGTAAAGATCTGTTTTTTTGGCTACGTTGGTAGCAATTTATGTGCAATGGTAGATTTGTATGAGATTGATATTGCAATATACCTTGCAAATGAATTATGAGCAAATTGTACAAATCATATTTAGAAAGTCTCGATGAACTTTGAGCATAGTTCAATTTTCCATAAGGCTAGCTTAAAACCAAAGTATAGACCGTAAGTTGGTTCTAATCCAAAAAGGTATGCCATAAGGCTGGCACCAAAAGTATTAACCGCGAGGATGGGACAATTCTGAAAATACAAGTCATAAGGCCAACTTTAGACGAAAAGAAGAAAGCATCAAAGCATGCTATTTAGATAGGCTTAGGAAGACCAAAGAACTTACTAGACTATAGATGGCTAGAAGCACTAAGGGTTAAGATACCACAAGATTTAGTTAAGAAGGCTTGGTAAGACCTGAGACCTTATCAGATTACAACTAAGACCCAAAGGTTAAAAGCCTTAAAAATCAATCAAAAGACTTAGTAGACCCTAAGTTCCAATTAATCTATATACTTATGAACAACTAGACGTTAAGAGATACAATTCCAAAGATGATTATGATATATGAGTCCCAAGAAGCATATAAACTATGGCTAAATGCGGAAGGCAAGATGCCAATGAACTTACTTAAGTAGGCTTGGCAAGGCATAAGACCTTAATAGATTATTAAATATAAACGCCTAGATTCTAGGGAAAAATTACCCCAACGCCAAAATAGCAGTCTTTGTAGATCCCAAGCCAAAAATAGCAATAATGCATTGAGAATCATAAGAGAGTAGATTACGAGATATATGTTAAATAAAGGAATCTCGGTAAGACCCGAAGATATTGGATAAAACTCCTCTAAAATATATATGTACGAATATGAGATACAAGATATATGTTTTTTCATCAGACCGATGGGAAACTTGGAGAAACAAAATTCCTATGATAACTTCGTTTGAACCCGAAATGTAGCTTACAAGGAAAAGTTGCTAAGACTAACAAAATATCAAAAGAATAGGCAAAGTTAAAAGAGATTCGATACCGAAACCTTTCGAGATAACTTATAAATGCAAAATTTTACAAATACTAAAAGGTCAAAATTTTCTTTATATTAGACAATAGAATAATACAAATATTTTGCATAGAAACTACCAAGATGGTAAGATAATATATATATATACAGTAAAAAGTATTATATTATAGGAAAGGAAGAAATGGTTAGACGAATATTACAAAATTATCAAATGGAGTTACTACAAAAATACAGTCTTATAATCAAAAGAAAATCGGAACAAATATTACTTATTCTTCAATAATGGCCTTTCCTCGATCCACAATCTATTTAAGCACTTTCGACAGAAAGCACCCTAGAACTTGAATTCCTTCTAAATCTCTTTTTTTCATAGTTTGGCTTACCTTTTGGGGACCCAGCCTAATTGAGCAAAGGAGTAAGAGAGATGAAGTAATGTGAAGACTTATATCCTATACTACTTCCATAATACGGTCGAGCTCATCCTTATCCCAAATGAAAGGTAGGTCCAAAGGGACCCCTAAGCCACTAAAAATTCTAGTACAAATAAATAATCTCCTTCGATCCTAATTAGATGGTCGAGCATATGATTTGATTAAGTCTCGGCCTTACAATGTCTTCATCAGAAATATCTTTGAAATGTTCTTCTATGCAATTATACATGTTTTTAGTCCATGTTTTCTTATGTTATTTAAAAAGAATGATATCCTCATCGCTAAGCTCCACTGACACATTAGCCAAACTTTTAAGGGGAACCTAAAATGGATTCCCTTTATGTTGTTTTTTTTCCATGCAAAATCATGGCCTTGTGGAACAATTTCAGTTTTATGCAAATAGGAAAGTCTAGCCGAATCCCTACCTTAACCCCTTCCTAACTTTGTATAAAGGTAACTATAACGCTTCGAGTGCTTTTTTCAGCCTTAAATTCTTTTGATTTAATAGCCAAAAGCTCTTCATGAGCATTATTTAACTATCGGCAAAGATCCGCCACTAAAACGAATAGTTCCATAACCAATTTCTTTGAGGCTTGATCTGATAGTGGTACAACCTTCAAAATATAGTTGATATATTCCACATGCTCTTTGATATTTTGCTTAAGTGCCTCATTTTTCTTCATAAGTTCTGAGTTATAATCATTTGAGGCAAGCTTAGAACAAAGAAAGGCGACTTGACTCTCAAATGCCTCAAGCTTCACTTGAAGAAGTTACAATTTAGTAGCTTTACTGTTATAAGCCATTTGTATGAAAATGTGAGCCTGTTTGTTGCTTAACAGGGGTAGGTTAAAATTTGGACATATAAAATAATAAATAAATCACAAAAGAGTGATGAGAAAAAAAAATTCTTTTCATTAGATTAAAAGATTACAAGTACTTATATTATAAGAAACGCGAAGCATTGCGACTTTCTAAAGACCAAGTTTTTCCTTTGTACTCAAAATTATCCTAAGACCCTAGACAGCCTCGGCAAGCATTCCTAAATGGTTAGTCATATCATAAGATGAGAGATTTTTTTTCTTGAACACACCCTGGGAAATGAGAGCACGGAAGGGGAAGAATCTCTATGATCTGGCCTAAGAATAACAACTGAAATATACTATGAAATAACTTAGCATAGAATCGCTTTAGATAGACTCCTCTTCGACAATGACAAAGGGTGACATAATTATATTTTTTAATTTGGGAATAGCTTTTAGAGTATGTTTAAAAAAGGACCATAGAATTCGTGAAAAAATTCCGCTTCTTTAGCTTTAAAGCTCGGTCTTTTAGATGTAGTTTGTATAGCTTTGAAAAATATCTACTGACCTCGCCTTGATCTTACAATGCAAATTTAAGTTTGTCGGTCAAGTTCAAAACTCAATTTGTTAACCTATAAGCTTTAGTCCTAAGAGACTTAACAACTTTTTTGTATGATTTATTATGATAATCTTTCACATCCTTGAGATAATTAGCCCAACTAACATTGTGAAGTCAACTTGAATAAAGACGACTCTTAAGAGTATTAAGAGTTTACATTAATTGATAATTTTTGGTCTTACTATGACTCTAGAGGCCTTTGTAATAAGAGATGGAAGTCAAGCGAAGCTTCTTCAGATTAGTCTAAATAACAAAAGAAAATTAATAATGAAATAACAACTAAGATATTGACAAAGAAAATGTCAACTTAAAATGGAACATAAATAATAAAATATAAAATTATAAAAACTTAAAGAAAATTACAAATTATCTGTTTGCTCAGTATTTACTAGAATGCCTTCATTTTTTACCTAGGGATCCACAAGAGTAGCAAATGAGGACCCTCCGGCATTCTTAGACTTTTCATACTTTTAATTAAATATATGATTCAACTTATGGTGCATTGTCCTTTAGAAAGCTGAAAGTTAGAGATGGCCTTTATCCCAAGTCACTACATAAACATCAAATAAGACTTCAACAACATTCATGTTCTTATCTACCTTAGCATCTTCTAAAGAAAGAAAATCTTTGGTCTCCTCCTTCATCTTGGCCAACTTCTCTTCATGAAATTTGAAGTCTCCTTTGAGCTTGGCCAACTCAGCATTTGTAGCTTTCAAGTTGGTTTGAAGGTCAACCTCCTTAGCCTTCGACTATCTCATTTCTTTGTCAAAACCAGTTTTAGTCTTCCTAGCCACCTTCTCTATGTTCTCATGCTGTCGTTGAATGGTGAAAAGCTCCTTCTTAGTTGTTTTAGCTTACTGTCAGGGTGGCAAGATCCTCCTTGATATTTTCAACTTCTTTGGGTGTCTCTTAAAAAGTATCATACCGATGGCTAAGAATCAATAATTCAGCTACAGCATATATATGTATGTATGTATATATATATATATATGACAATGTTTTAAAGCAAGAATATATGTATTAACAAGTATATATCAAAAAATAACATAACTTGTGTTTACATGAGGCTAAGAACTTCTCAAAATTATACGAAGAATTTGTGACCTCAGTCCCAACCTCGGTGATAGAAGAGGAGATATGAGATTCAAAGGCCTTTTAGCTAAACAAAGTGCCCGTTGCCTTTTTCCTCGAAGTAGAGGAGAGCTTGGAAGAGGAACAGAACCTTCTGACTGAGAAGAAATGGTAAAAGAGTCAAGTATCTTATTGTGTTAATGCATCTTTTTTAGCCCTTTATGTCAAATCTATCACCCTTTTAGATGTCGAAGGGAGCTTCTTACTCAAAGTCAATTTAGAGCAATCTTTATCTTTATTAGATAATAGAAGGGAGTCGATAGCTTGAGGGTTCATAACTACAAATGAACAATGAATTTAAATATGAATGTCACTTTCATAAGATAAAGTAAAGCATAAAGATAAGGTTATTCCTAAGTGTAAAAATCCTAAAGCTTAAAGGTTAGGTTTGAGGCTTACCCTAGGTATTGGTGGAAGAAGAACTATAACTTTCGAGGGCATTTAAGTTGTCCCCCTCTTTTGACCATACCTCTTGGCTGCTGCCTTAGAATTAAGCCGAAGAGCTCCTGGTCGAGTATACCCCCCAAAGGTAGCGTTTTGAGGCATATAGCTAAATTCCTTTAATTGTTCAATAGTTAGCACCCAGTGGCGTTGGTGTTGGTCAACTAGTAAAGCGGAAACTCTATTAAAGCATGTTTTGAATTCATCAAAGTGTTGTAGTCATCCAAGTTTATTTGGAAGGTAGGAGGTAAAAATAAATATAAATAACTCTAATCTTTGGAATAAATTAAGTTTAAATAAAACTCGCTAACTTCTGGAAAACTAGTAATAATCTACGGATTAATAGCTCAGATAAAAAACCATTTCTTGATAGTTACCTTGCTTATAGGTTTATCAAGAGGTTGTTTCTTTTGGATCTAAAGATAGTAACTAGAAACCAAAAAATTTGACTTAGATTGTAACGACCCAACTTTTTGATCCTCGAATATCGACACTAATACATCCACAGTATTCATATGCCTGACACTCAAGCATTGGAAACACACATTGTTAGGGTTAAGTAAAAAGAAATGGAACAAGAAAGAAAGAACACAATATCAGAATCTTACAAGCGGAACAATAACATACAATGTTCAAAAAAGACAGTATTAAGGGTTACTCTAAGATATAAAGTAACTTCAAAGTTACAAAACCTAAATACTATCATTGGCCTAGGCAGGTATAACTCTATGTCCTCACAGTGCTGATACATACATAATAATAGTGCAACGGAAATAGAAATAGATAGATCGATGGAAGCTTTCGGGTCGTCTCCTAAAGCTATGAAGCATCCATAGTCAAACCTACGTTAATCAGCCTACTAGAAAGAGTACCCAAGGAATTAAGTGGAAAATAAAACCTTGAGTCAGACATAAGCCGGGTATGAGAAACTTAAGATATATGCGTTCGGGTAATAGTAACTTTTGGGACCATATAAATAACCATAACCATTTTCCCCTCAAAAGAAACCAAACTATCTGATAAGTAAATACAGTGATATAACACATAGTGTCTAGGGTGGAGAATATAAATCAGAAAATAACTGTGTTGCTTGCATCTCACAACAGAACAATATTAGATGTACATCTAAAACCACTAATGTTCGTTCACATATGGAGTTTCTATGGTCTCCTCAGTACATCGAGGTCGGACCCCATGACAAGGATCAGAAACTACCTATTGAGCATTGTATATCTCTAAATAAAATATACTATATTGGCCCATTCCGAACATGTGATGAAAAATATCATCAACTCTCGCTAGCAACATCGATAAGCATCTCCAGATATGGAGTCCATATGCCCTTTGGGTAATCTAAACCCCTAGATTGTGCGTCCTACTATGTCTTCTATCATTTCTGATAGTAAAGTCACATTCAACATCTCTCACATGAGTCTTCATCAGTCGAACGGATCATGAATCTCTCCATGGATTCTAGAACATGTCGTCCGATGAATGTTAAGGCTGACATCTCCCTTTTAGGATATGCAATTCAACTTTATATCATTACTCTGAAATATTAACGTGGACCTCTCCCTTGAAATTAAGCTTAGCATAGATCGCCCAACTCTATAACATTTTGCCTCACAATCGCTTCCAAAACATTGACTCGCAAACTAGTTTTGATGCGGCATTTAGTAAGTAATACATAAGTATAGTATCCAATCCCAGACACTTCAAAACTGAGTAGGTAAAATTCTGATTAACTCAATATTGGTTCTTTTAGAAGTAAATGAATGATATAAAGGGGTCCTTCCCAAGAGAGCTCGTATATATATACACATTCTTAAAGCTAGAGCATAATAATGAGTCCTTCTTGGGGGAATTCAAGCTGTATGAAGCCGTGGAGCTTTCATATACTTCCTGAGTCAATTTTATCAAGTTCGATGTTCGACTAATTGACTATCTAGTCCTAAGAACGATCGTGTATGGAAATCATATCTCATATACTTATCCTATTTTTGACCTTCTCAACTTACCTTATCCCTTGGTCAAGAGTGAAGCTGATAGGTTAGAGCACCGTTGCTTCTAAACCCGACTCGAACATCATTCTTAACTCTCACAAATTGAACAAGTTTACTTTGTTGGCTTTTAGTGCTAAGTATTAGATTAAATACTTTCCATAAATAAGTAAATAAACAAAGTATGGTTAGGTTACTTGACTGACTCCTAATACCCTTTTCAAAACATTTGTTTATAATTTAAAATCCTTTTAAAAATGATATATATATATATATATATATCACTAATTTATTTACAAAGTTAATGTGCTTAATAAAATTTTAAAACAATTTAAAAGACAAAATGCTACATAAACCTTTTAATAGTTTAACAAAATATTTAACTAATTTTTCTAAAACTATATACATAAAAATACTTATAAATACGTTTTAAATATCCACTTAAAATATTACTTAAAATTGATTACTTTTATCAAAAACTTCCAAAAGTCATGTTTTATATTTATTAACTCTTCTTACTTTAATAATTCATAATTAATTATAATAAAATATATTAAAACCACTTTAAAATACTCTAATATATGTTATTAAATATCCTTAAAATGATTCCACAAAAATAATTAATTTAATTATCATTTAAACTCACTTTATATCACAAAAAGTGTTGAAAATAATATTACATAACCAATGTTGTAAAAACATCCTAGAAATGTTGTCATAGGTCAAAGACATCATTTATAAGTGTTGTGAATGCTACTGTATAGTGAACGAAAGATTGCCTAAATGTTTGACCCATTTTTCATAACGCAAAAAAGGTTTTATGATTTGACTTTTTTATAGTATGTAGCATGCTTAGACTACTTAGAAACCATTCAAAGAAACCTATAAGGATATTTTCCGAAACTATATTAAAAATTCCCAAAAACAAGCTATTCCAAAGTGCTCGAAAAGCAACCTTTTCTGCTATAATTTTTGCAACTCGTTCAACTAATTGTGAAAGGATTTAAACTCGGATATTTTTTACAATTTGAGGTAAACACAAAGTACCTATTAAATCAGCAAAGAAACCCACAAGGATACCTCTAAAAATCATATTAAAAATCGCCAAACACAAAGGTATTTCAAAGTGCTTTATAGCGACTATTTGCTATAGAAACCTTTTCATATTCAAGTCCAAGCTAAACACCATCAAATCAACCGTATATGAAAAATGTCAAGCCCATGTCACATGTTATAGAAGGTCATAAAAGTGATGATATGCCGTGAATACTTGTCATTTTCTTTCAAAAGCATGTATATTTATTAACATTCAACCAAAAAAGGATGAAAAAATGGCCTCCCCCTTATTGATTTTTGAACGAAATCGGCCTTAGGCCTAATCCCCTTCATCCACATTCGTCTCTCCTCTTCCTGCCCACCATCCCGTTTGTCCTCCCTACTCTCTTTCTTAGCATCTACCTATCATTCAACTCTACATGGAAAAGAATAGGAAATAGAAGAATTGCTACACCATATAGCTTGAACAACGAGCTTTCGCAACCAGATCTAAAGTATTTTTTTGGCTTCTGCTCCTTCCTATGATGACACCTCCTCCGATGCAGCATTAAATCCCTCTACTTTGCTTATTACCACTCCTACAACAGTCATAAGTACCCTAGGTTCATCTTGCGATTTAGGTTCTCGACTTGCTTTTGTAGGTAATGTTTGGGTTTCTAACACTCAATTGCTATTTGTTGATTTGAATGTTAACTTAGGTATCGATGCAATTAAATCCTTGCCGATCTTAATTGCTCCCACTCAGGTTAATTTTGCTACTCAAAATAAGGCTGCTAATAAAACTCCCAATTGTCACTATACTTGTTGTTTTAATTCCCTCAGTAACCCGCCTAACAATGTGTCCTCAACAAAACATCTCCAATAAAATCCATTAGGAATTCAGGTCTTCTATTCCAAATACATTAATGCATTCTCCTGCCATTTTGGGTGTTGATTGCCTGACAACTTGGTCCTTCTTATTTTCTAATAAACCATGCAATGTTGGATTTTACACTCCAAGATGTTTTGACCTCAATATAGAAAATGGTATCAATATCCATCCTCCTGAGGTTGTTGATGGAGGAAAATATTTTTGGAGCAAACAACTTGTTGGATTCTTCCTGGATGATAACCCCCTTTTGCAGTTGTGAAATCCCATCTAAAGAAATTTTAGAGAGTGAAAGGAAAGATAAACATGTGATTTGATAATTCTATGTTCTTTTTCGCCTTCAT
Organism: Allium cepa; assembly: GCA_030765085.1. Taxonomy (NCBI): domain Eukaryota; kingdom Viridiplantae; phylum Streptophyta; class Magnoliopsida; order Asparagales; family Amaryllidaceae; genus Allium; species Allium cepa. The sequence goes on along the minus strand of CM060939.1, from coordinate 77,629,439 downwards.
ATGTCTTGAGGACAGACTTTGCATTCTTGAACAAGTGCCAATTATTATTCAGGGAAAGTCGCTTATTGTTACCAAATGGAGTCCATTGGTTTACACTGCACGTAAACAGGTTCTCTCTATCGCTATTGGGTCAATCTCTCAAACATCCCTTCTATTTTTTAATCTATGTTCGGTATTAATGGTTGGTAAACCTATTGATGAGGTGATGGTGAGAAGGGATAGGCTTGGTTATGGAAGAGCTTTGATTGAGATAAACCCTAATAGACTTTTACCATATGTGTTACTGGTTAAACCAGTGCTTGGTTTTATTGCCCTGGTAGATGTTAATTACAAGTGAAAACCGCCTATATATGCAAATTGTAGGTCCTTAGACATCTTGTTGCTTCTTGAAAGCACACCCTTGTCGTTGATCCACTGCCTGTCATTGAGGAAGTTATGTGAAGCTTCCTGTCCCACAAAAGATTCCTCTTCCAAAAGTCATGAAGCGTGTTTGGGTTCCCAAACACTCGATCCCTCCTACCCCTATAGGTTCTACCACTACATCTGTTTCGGCTAACTCAAGCCCTATAGCCATCCACTTTGACTGGTATTCTGAAGAGAAGACTTAGGTCCATGAACCAATGCAAATTAGCTACTACTCATTGTCTGGCACATAATTCAAACTTGTCTTTGATCTGGAGGGTAAGCATAGATTATTTTTTTATCTTATTTCAAGTGATTCCCATACCCTGTCCACAGAAGGTAAATATGGTGAACATAACAGTGAGATTTTAAAGGACAAAACTGGGGACAAGTGTTACATTTTCAATAGTCTATCAAAGGCATTCAATCCTAAAATTGCATTGCTATTTAGTGAGTATTTTAATGTTATTGGTACCGACTTGTCCAAAGATGAGTATGAATTCTCCTCTATGCATGAGGATTAGTTATGTAATTTTTTAGCAGTTTAGGCATGTTGCCTAACTCCTGTGCTTTATTTTTTATTCGTTGGTTGCTAAGGCTTCTTTGCCTTACACTTTCATTGATTTCTAAATGGTATGGCCACTATAAAACTAGCTAGTCCATGAAAAATAATAATGCTTTGTTTTGCCTACAAAAAAAGCAAGTAAGGTCCAAATATACAACATTAATTAGTGAATAACTTTAACATAATTTAACAAGAAATTCATATACAATCAAATAGTGAGTTATCTCGCTATTTTCCAAGTCCATAATCAAGCACAAGACTTTACCTCAATACCATTTCCTACCTCAACCAAAGCAAGATCTAAAGTTCCATCTTACCTCTTTATATTAAAGATCTAAGCTAGAATAAGCCTATATAGCTCACGGCCATGCATGTGTAGGGGGTGTGTGCTCGTTTTTTCAAGTTTTTAGTTGCTAAAACTTATTTCAATGTTGTTTTAGGAATATAGCTTTAGTTTGGTGAAGTTTTAATGTGATTTGAGATTGTTTAAGTGTAAAGAGAAGAGGATGAAGAGAATTGTTTCTATGTTTTGTGAAGTAGTAAACCCATTTTTTAGGCCTTATGGTTGTTTAAATAGACTTTAGTAAGATGTTACCTTCACCTTCTACCACCTATTTCTGGTCAAGAATCATCCCCTCATATGTTTTCTTTCCACCTCGCCTTTGACTAAAAACAAATATCTAAACACTAATCACCTAAAATATTTTCTCCTTAATCCATTTCCTAATCTTTTTACTATTCATATTTAGTTTCCATAGCATAGAAAATATTTTTAGTTGCTAATTAATTAAACATCAATATATTAGGAAAGCAAAACAAGATCGAAGAATTTTTATCTATAAAAAGGTTATTTATCAATAAAACGATTTTCGGTCACATTATCAATATTTCTTCAAACTATTTGTTTTTGTAAACCTTTTTCAAAAACAAGTTTATCTCACTAGTTATTAATTAAAAAGAGCATAACAAGGTTATTAAATCAGTTTTATAACACGTAACCCTAGCAAATTTTATGATATTCAAAAATGAACAACAACATGATTGAATTGAAGAAATCAATACATATAAGAGTACCGTTGAAACTACATACAAACCAAAATGCGAAATAAGAGACTCCACCTCAAGCAGTGAGTACACTACAAAAGTTAATATATTCTAAGAAACTGCTAACCAAATAGCAACTCAGGATGGACTCTCTCACAATACCCACGGTTTCCTAAGTACAATCTCTAGCAATATCGATCCATTGCACTTTGGCTAACTTTGTAACCTTCATCCTCATTTGCTTTGTATCATGCTCACCAATGCGTACAGATTGCCTCTGTATATTCAAGTTAGGATCTACCTTCAAGTTTTCTTGCTACTATGACTCAACTATCAATGAAGGATCGTGCACTATGCAAATAAGATACGTGAAACATCTTATGCACACCCAATAGCCTAATAGGTAACTCAACTCTATAAACTAGTGTACCAATCCTCTTCGGTATTGGAAATGGTCCTATATAGAGGAGGAAACTTTCGCTCCTTCCCGAATCGAACAACATTTCTCATCAGAGAAACCTTTATAAACACAAAGTTTCCAACTAAGAACTCCAAATCCCTACGCCTTAGATCAACATAACTCTTTTTCTTATTCTGTGTTTTCCTTAATACATTTTCAAATCTCTATTACCTTACCAGTCGCCTCCCTAATCATATCTGGCCCAAGTTTAAGCGATCTCCAGATGCTACCCAACACGATGGAGATTTACAAGATCTGCCATCCCAATGCTAGCCTAGTAACTGTTATTATATGAAAACTCAATTATGGGTAAGTGCTCTTCCTAATAACCACCAAAGTCTAAGACACAAGCCCAAAGCAAAGCCTCCAATGCACAGTTAACTCTATCTGTCTGGCCATCAATCTGTGGCTGCTAAGCTATACTCAAACTCAGCTTCATCCCTAAGGCATCATGTAACCCTTTCTAGAATAAACTAGTGAATATCGGATCTCTAGCACTCACAATATCACAATGAACTCCATAAAGTCTGACAATCTCCTTGACATATGACATAGCTAAACTCAAATCTATTCTTGTTGCCTTCACTAGTAAGAAGTGTGAAATCTTGGTTAGTCGATCGACTATAATCCAAACGCCTTCTTACCTTTCCTCGACCTGGATATCCCATCTCTAAAGTCTATTGATATCCACTCTCATTTCCATTTCGGAACCTCAAGCGGCTGAAGCAGTCCAGCTACCTTTTGATGGTTGCCTTTGACTTATTGGAAATTAGAACACCTACTCACAAATATAGAAGCATCCATCTTTATACCTTCGTACTAGAAAGTCCGCTTCATATCATGATACATTTTGGTAACTACCGGATGTATCACATGGCTTGAACAATGACTTTCTGCTAACACCTCTTACCTAATCCCCTCAATATCTGGAATGCATAACCTTCCGTTCATTCTCAATGTACCACGGTTATCAACCTTAAATCTCGGCCACCTCTTGGGTGCCTCATTCTCACTTGCAGCCTTAACTATCCTTGTAATACAGAGATCTCTTAGCTGATTTCTTTCAATACGATTTATAAGGGTTGGATGCACTTCTACATTTGCCATAACAACGTACCTCCTACTAAGTACATTAGCTACAACATTCACTTTCCTAGATGCATACAAAATATCATGATCATAAGCCTTCAGAAACTCTAACCACCGTTGCAGCCTCATTTTGAGGTCTTTTTGGGTGAAAAGATACTTCAAGGATTTTTGTCTGTGTATAACTCTAAAGTACCAAATAAGTGATGCCTCCACATTTTCAATGCAAATACCGCAGCTAATAACTCCAATTCATGGGTTGGATACCTCGGTTCATGCAACTTGAATTGTTGGCTAGCATTAGCAATAACCCTTCTGTGTTGCATCAATACTGGACCTAAACCTATCCTATAAGCATCTGTATAAACAGTTAGACCCTCACCTCCATCCGAAATAATCAAAATAGGAGTGTTGGTCAACTTTGCTTTTGACTATTTGAATGCTTGTTCACATTTATTAGTCCAAACAAATTTGACGTCTTTCTTTGTCAAATTCGTCAAGCATGAAGTAGTCTAAGAGAAATCCTGAACAAACCTCTAATAATAACCTACCAACCCTAAGATGCTCCTAATTTCAGTTGTGCTTTCTGCCCTCTTTTAATCTTGAACAGCCACAACTTTTGCTGGATCAATAGAAATGCCATCCCCAAAGACCATATGTCCTAAGAACCTAAATTCAGACCGCCAAAAATTACATTTTGAGAACTTAGCTTTCAATGCATGCTCTCTGAATGTTTCAAGTACTATCCTCAGATGAAGCATATGCTCCACCTCGGTCTTAGTAGACCAAACTATCATCAATAAAAACAAGCATAAATTTATTCAACAATCCTTAAAAGCTCGATTAATCAAGTCTACTAAATATGTTAGGCCGAATGATGTAACCAACCATCCATAAAATTATTAGACTTGAAAGCCGTCAAAGGTACACTTTTCTTTATTACCCTCAATTGATGAAACCTTATGGAAAGATCTAGTTGAGAAAATACCCGAGCACCATGGAGCCGATTGAACAAGTCATCTACCATGGAAAAAGGGTACTTGTTCCTAATACATTTCTTATTGAGCTCACAGTAATCCATAAAAATTCTTAAGGAACCGTCCACCTTCATTACAAAAATAATAAGCACCCCAATTCCATTGACTAGCTCTAATCAAGCCTTTACGCAACATATTGTTGACCTGGTTAGCTATTTCTAACTTCTCCTTCAATGATAATTTATGAACAAGCAACATAATAGGTTTATAATCTCAAACTAAATCTATATAAAATTCAATCTCACGATGAGGCGATAAACCAGACACCTGTTCAAACACATCTGTAAACTCTCGAACAACAAAAATCGACTTCTTCTCCTCTTCAGCCACAACAAGAGAATAAAGATCATCAACAAGCTAGGTCATTCACAAGGCACTACCAAAATCCTCCCATTATACTTCTATGAAACAGATCACTTAACATAATCCAGGACTGCATGATTCTGAGATAACCTGTCCGTCCCAAGCAATACATAAGATCCGAAAAATCTAAGAACATACATATCACATAGAAGAGTTTGTCATAACTAGTAACCGGAATCCCCAAACATATCATACTCAAATTAGTCGTGTCCCCTACAAGGTTCGACACGCAAATAAAGCCATAATCCCTAATTGGTTCCAATTTCAATCTATCAGTAAGGCTACGGAATATAAAACTATGTTAAGCACCAATGTCAATCAAAACACAAACAGGAATGCCATAAACAGACAATATACCTTCAAGAATCTACTTCGATTTTGTAGCTGCAGAAGTAGAAGGTGTTGTAGCAAGTGCGAAAACCCTAGGCTATTGTCCTTTCTGAAGTATAGGATAATCTCTGACCATATGACCTGGCTGGTAGTAGTTACAATAAATACTTGGTGCAAACTGACCTTTGGTTGCCTATGCTTAAGTATCGACACCCTTAAAATCAGCACTTTCACCACTTGTCCTCCTCTACCTGACCGAAAATTCCTAGCAAAACGTCACTTCTATCCGCACTTATAGCAGACTAAATTCAAAACTGAAAGTGTGACATTGATCGTGTAATATGGATATACGATAATACAGAGTATATTGATGATGGTTATAAAGTAAATAGTGTGGAATATAAAAGCAGTATAATAAAAATGACACTAGAGATTTTTATACTGGTTCGGAGCTCCGTTCTATGTCCAGTCCTAGACTCATTCTGGAATTTCACTAAAACAATAACCCTCAGTTAACCCGGAGGAACAGGTATGTACAACCCTTGAGCGGTCGAACAAGGACCTAAGCAGCGGAACATGATTTTGCCTCAGCAGTCAAAGAGGACTTCACACACCTGATCAACAGAACAGGACTTTAACTAATACAAAATATATTTTGACTTTTTTGTGTTCTGACAACATGAATAAGTCTGCTTATAGTACACCCTTCCTATGATCTTCTCCTCGAGTATAAATATATATATTTGAAGTTTATGAAGAATAGAAAGGTATAATATAGCTTTAATGCAGAATATTTGAAAGTATAGTTGCAAGTAGATTCAAGAGAGTTAGATAAGAAAGATAATAAAATTCGGTTATTTGGAATCAAGTTAGAGTATGTATTTATAGATGTTTAAAAGCAGCGACTATTGATGAAGAGTTCTGGTTGAAGTGTTGCATCCAAATCATTTTGTAGAGATTCGTAACTCTTCACAAATAGTCATATCTTTTCAGAAAATATAACTGTTGTAGAAATTCAGTCAACTGAACCTCTGGGTCAATCGAATGGATATTCAAAAATAATAATATATATATTTGTAAATCTGTGCACCTGTGCATGGTGCATAGAAATTGTCAGGTCAATCGACTGACCTACCAGGTCAATCAACTGACCTAGTGATTTCTATGCAATTTGCACAGTTTTCCCAGATTTAAATACATACATATATATATATATATGATTTTGAAGAGAAAACTTTGATAATATATATATATATATATAAATCATTAGGAAGATTATATATAAGCTAATATATATGTTAAACGAGGAAAGATCTTAACAAAATTCACTTAAGACTCAAAACAAGATAATATAAAAGTTGATGCACCATTTTGATGTCTTGTCTCCATGTAGTATATATTCTCTTTTTGTCATAACATTCGTCAAATCTATAGGTTATTGTGATAGCTTTGTATCATGAATCAAAACCAAGTCTCGACATTCTCCCCCTTTTTGATTGATGACAACCTATAAATAGATATAGATTTTGATTGTATATATAATGTAAATACTTACTCCTCCTGAATCTTTAACGATTTATATCATGCATTCTTAATGTTAGTGATAATATTTACCATTCTCCCCCTTTTTGATTGATGACAACCTGTAAATAGATATAGATTTTGACTGTATATATATAATATAAATACTTACTCCCCTAGAATCTTTCACGATCTATATCTTGCATTCTTAATGTTAGTGATAATATTTATTCTTTTTTGTCATTGACAAAAAGGAATAAAGAATATAAAATTATGATGTATAGATAGATATTATGAAGAAACCTAACATTCATACATTACAATATCACAAACAAGAGTCTTGAAATAATACGAAAAGAGTGGCCATTTAATACAAGCCATAATGTTGTGAAATAAAGACTAATGTTTTTTTAATATAAGAAAAGTAACAACTTATTCCATTCTATGCTTACCCTTATCACCATGCGATCTTCGACTACCACTATTGCCTCCATTTCCACCGTTATCGCTATAACTTGCTTGATCATCGAAAGAGGAAGACCAAGTGAAGAGAGGTTGCTTATCCGGATCACCTAGTATAGCCATGGAAGTGCTAGATGAACATGAGATAGCTTTCCATAACTTTATGAAAAATCCTTTAACATTATCAAGCTTTTTGTCAACTTTAGTGATATGGGATTGAAGAATTTTTTGGTTACAACATATCATGGAAATAGACTCATGTGGAGGAAGGCCTGGATTAGGAATCAAAATTTCATCTTGTTGACGAATAGTTGATCTTTGACAAGTTAGACGGTGAGATGCTTTGCCTTGTTGTTGTTGTGGTTGATCTTGAGTCCATTCTTCAAAAGAAATGATAGGAGGAGGTCAAGCAACAAGTAACTTCATTAATGCTAGAGTATGAGAGTTTAAGTAGCCGACGGTAGAAACCGGTGAGTCCGGCTTCGAAATCTCACATTCTTTTAGCAAGCGCATAATATACTCACCATAGTATATGATATTCATTCGACCATTGTTGAAGCTTAAGAACTCGTCAAGTATTAACCGAAGCCAATTAACTTTGATATTTTCGAAGATGGCGTATAAGGCTTTGAAGTTGTGTTCATAAACAAGTTCGTAACTTTCGGTTCGTGGAGCTATGGTTTTCATTAATGCATGGTGTATAATTCTAGCTTTTGGCCTTAAGGATATAGACTTGAGTTGGTGCATATCTTCTTCCAAAAATAAATGACTTATACGGTCACGAATGGCCATATCACAATCAACATTGCTAATTCAATACCATCATTTTCAGATCTTAAAATGCGAGCCATTCGATTTAACGAGAAAAATACCGGTTTTCCACAAACTAAACTCTATACACAATCTTCTTGGTTTTAAATGTTTTGGTGACCTAAATTAAGATTAGCATAGAATAGCTTGACCATAATTTGGTTTATTTTATGCTTATTTTCATCAATATTGAACAAAGACTCCAAATTGCTTCGACGAGCCAATTCTTGTATGTGATAAGGAGAAAAATCGGCAAATTTTACAAACGGACCTTCAAAAATACGAGAATCTTGCATTCTCCTCCATCTTCTAATTGTGGTATCATCGAAGAGCCATTGTTGGTTTTGTTCATTGGAAGGAGGTTGGAAAGATGAAGATGCTTGTCCTTTTCTTTTTGGAGCCATTGAATTTTGAGCGTTTGGAGGTAATAATTTGGTTTTTGAAGATCTAGGGTTTTAGAAGAGTTGAAAAATCTGAAATGAGAGTGAAGAGTAAAGGGAAGAGTGAGGTTAAAAGGTGAGAATGGGTGGGTAGGAGCAGTAATTTTGCTCAGATCCATGAATCCGTTGACTGAATCAGTTGTTCAGTCGACTGAACCTGAAATTTAAAATTTTCGAACTTCTGGTTTAGTCAACTAATGGCTTGATTCAGTTGACTGAATCTTGGTCATTTGGATTTTGTCTTTTGGTCCAGTCGACTGATCCACTGTGACAGTCGACTGAGGCTGGTTTTAAAAAAAATTATCCAAGTGTCAGTCGATTGATACACTGGTTCAATCAACTGACCTGTGTAAATTTTCCCAATTATCTTTGTTTTGAGTAAAATTTTATATATTTATACTTATGAAGCTTATTAATTTATTTATTTAAATATTAGAATTAGCATATGTGTTGATAATATAAAGGAAAAGAAATGATTTATTCTAAAAAATTATACAAAATGTAGTCAAATTTTCGAAAAATAACATATAATAACAACTACTCTTATTTTTGAGGGCTAGGAGTTTTGTAACCAAATAGCTGTTTGCGACGAACACGTATCGCAAATACGTATTTATTGTGATTTATGGATTGAACTTGGATAGGTCCAAATAAATCCATATGAAGTAATTCAAGTGGTTGTAATATCGAAATGACTTTCTTAGATTTAAATGAAGATTTAGTTAATTTTCCTAATTGACATGCATCATATATATTGTTAACTTTAAAACTCATCTTTGGTAATCCTTTTACAAGATTATTTGTAGAAATTTTATTTATGGTTTTGAAATTGATATGACAGAATCGTTTGTTCCATATTCAGGGATCATTTTCTTTGGCTATTAAACACGTCTGAGTTATGATTAACTTTCATATTCAAAACGTAAATGTTTTTATCTCTATTTCCTTCGAAAATAAGATTCTGATTTTGATCGAAGATACTACATTTATTTTCAGAGAAGGTATTTTAAAACCTTTATCGCATTATTGACTTATACTTACTAGATTAGGTTTTAGATTCTTAACTAATAAAATGTTTGTAATAAGAGGTAAATTAGATGTACCGTAATTGGTCACATCGCCTTTGCCGATGATATAGCCCTTGGAATTATCTCCGAAATTGATAGAACCTCCGTTTGAGTATGTAATGTTTGTCAACATATCTTTATCTCCTGTCATGTGTTTTGAGCAACCACTATCGAGTATCCATTTTCCTCTCTTCTTAAGTGGGACCTGCAAAAATATGAGATTACGTTGGTACCTACCTTTTTAATAGGGTCCTAAGAGTTAGATCTTAGAAAACCAAACCCAAATGGGTTTAGTATCCCTTTTGTAGATATATTTCTTATTATTATGAACATTTTCTATGAATGATCTAATATACTTATTCCTCGTTAACTTGTTATTAGTTTTAGGAACCCATATATTTATAGTTTTAGAAACTAGTCTTTTTGAAGATATGGTTGTTTTATCAGACTTAACATTGTTTAAATTACTAGATTGTGAATTCTTGACTTTCTTCTTATAACCTAAACCATTTTTATAATTAACAGGTTATGAATTCTCAATAATTTTAGATAAATTTTCTCTGCCTTTATTAAAATTTGAAACGTTTTTAGTGATTCCTTCTAGTTTGGTAGACTTGAATTTTCTAATGCTACCATTTTAATATTAGTTTTTAAATCATGATTTTCAGAAACAAGAACATCATTCTTTTCTTTTCGAGTCTCAATTTCTTGACCCAATAATTTCAGTTTAGAATTAACATTTGAAAGCGATTCTTGAGTTTTCTCAAATTCTTCTTTTAATATTTTCTTCTTGTCTTTAAGCATATCTCTTTCGAATTCTGCCTTATTCTGATTTTCAATATCCTCTTTATATTTTCTTTTGATACTTTTTAAAGTATATAACAATTCTGAGTTTATCTCTATGATATCATCAAAAGTTAAATCACTAACCTCATTTCCTTTGGCCATAAAGCATACGTTGGCTTGTTCATTATCGTTGTCACTCTCACTTTCAGAAGAATAAGAAGAGTCTGAATCATCCCATGTAACTGAGAAAGCTTTTCTTCTGAATTTGTCCTTTCTTTTATTGCGATATTCTTTCTTTTGATCCAAATAGTCCTTCTGAATATGCCCCTTTTGTGACAGTTAAAGCACTTCAGAACTGATGAAGATGGTGGTTTATTGTTGTTTGAGCTTTCTTGCCATTATTTCTGTTTCCTTTTCTATACTTCAAGAATTTCTTGAAGTTTTTGGCAATAAAGTCTAGGTCATCTTTGTCTGAATCTGATTCTTCTTGTTCTGCATGGAATGCTATATTCTTTTTATCTTGAGCTTGAACTCGTTTAGCCTGCAAATTTAATTCATAGGACATTAGATTTCCTATTAACTCTTTCGGAGTTATTTTGAAAATATAGTTCGCTTCTTCAATAGCGAGAACTTTTCTTTCCCATTCTTCTGTTAAAGAGTTAAGGATTTTGGATACAATATAAAATTTGAATATTTTTATCCCAGTCCTACTAATGAATGGTAGATATCCTGAAATCTTGAATACATATCATTTATAGATTCATTTTATTTCATCCTAAAGTTTTGAAACTGACTTTTAAGCATGGATATTTTGCTTTATTTGACCTTGTTAGTCCCTTCATGTGAACTTTGAGTGTACGCCATATTTCATATGCAGTATTGCACATGCTAACACGGTTATACTCATTTTTATCTAAGGCACAAAACAACATATTCATGGCTTTTGCATTTGCTGTGGCATCTAGTTTCTGTGTATTTGTCCAAGTATAATACCCTTCAGTAGGAATAATATATTCTGTCTGAGTTATATTCCATGAATCAAAACCATGTGGTTGCATATATATTCTCATTCGTGTGGCCCAATAGTTGGAATTCATGCCACTAAATAGTGGTGGACGTGCAGTGGATCGTCCTTCAATGAAGCTAGTGTTAATGCTGTGCTAGTGCTAGTGTTAGCCTCATATTATTAGATTATCAGATAACTATGTTGCGGTTATATGATGACCTAATTTTGATACCAAATGAAAGTGTGCTATGGATCATGTAATGTGGATATACGATAATACAGAGTATAGTGATGATAATTTTACAGTAAATAGTGCAGAATATAAAAGTAGTATAATAAAAATGACACAAGAGATTTTTATACTGGTCCGGAGCTCCCTCCTACGTCCAGTCCTAAACTCCTTCTGGAATTTCACTAAAACAATAACCCTCACTTAACCCAGAGGAACAGGTCTATACAACCCTTGAGCAGCCGAACAAGGACTAGAGTAGCGGAACAGGATTTCGCCTCAATAGCCGAAGAGGGCTTCACACACCTGAGCAGCAGAACATGACTTCAGTAAATACAAAATATTGTTTGACTTTTTTGTGTTCTGATAACACAGATTAGTTTGTCTATAGTACACCCTTTCTATGATCTTCTTCTCAAGTATAAATATATATATTTGAGTTTTATAAAGAATAGAAATGTATAATATTGCTTTAATGCAGAATATTTGAAAGTATAGTTGCAAGTAGATTCAAGAGAGTCGGATAAGAAACATAAGAAAATTCGGTTGTTTGGAATCAAGTTAGAGTATGTATTTATAGATGTTAAAAAGCATTGACTATTGACGAAGAGTTCTGGTTGAAGTGTTGCGTCCAAATCTTTTTGTAGAGATTCGTAACTCTTCATACATAGTTGTGTCTTTTTAGAAAATATAGTTGTTGTAGAAATTCAGTCAACTGAACCTCTGGGTCAGTCGACTGACCTGGTGATTTCTGTGCAATTTGCACTATTTTCCCAGATTCAAATATATATATATATATATATATATATATATATTGTAACATCCTGGAATTTTTGACAATATCAATTTAATAATCTTTATTAAAATTAAATTGATATTGATAATTTTGTTAATAATAATTCAAATTGATTTAATAATTTTCCTTTAATAAATATTTAATTGGTAGAATTTATCTTTTAAAGATAATAAATTGGTTTCTATTTATAGTATAAATATATGGTTTATATTGTAAATAGATTAGCTTTGTTTTAAATTTAATAAATAAAGCATATTTTCTAATTCTAATATTTTTAGTGATTTGAAAATTTGTTTTTATTTAATATAAAGCTTTTCAAAGTTATTAAATAAATAATCTTGGTTTAAATTTAATTAATGAATTTTGATTTAAAATTCTAATGTATATATTAATAATTTGGAAATTTTGATTTAATTTAATATTAAGTTTTTCAAAACTATTTAATAAATAAGTATATGATTTTTAAATTGTTAAGAAAGTTGGTTAAATGTTTAAAATGATTTTTGGCTTAAGTTTTAAATTTAAATTAATTAACAAAAAGGTTTGGTTGTTTTCTTTTTAAATTTAGCTTAATAAAATAAGTAATTTATTAATAAGGACATAATTTCTTTGTAATTATTTTAATTTGATAATGAGTTATTTCTAAAAACAATATTAATAATGTATTGTTTTACATTTAGATTTTGAATAAAATAGCATTGTTATTTCAAATTTAATTTGTATTTATAACTTGATTTTTTAAATATTAGACTTTTGAATTTGATTTGAATTTGAATATAAAGTTCTAAAATCCAAAGTATAGTTTTTTAATTGTTTTGATTTTTATATGCATGAGCTTTTATTTATAAGTATAATTTGTTTTTATTTCTTTTAAAAAAATTCTATACATATTTAATACTAATTAACAAATTAATTAGGCATAACTTATATATTAACATGTAAATTAAAATACAAATTACTTTTAAAAAGACAATAGTTGTTTTCTTAAGCCTCTTATAACAAATGTTAAAAGATAACAATTCCAATTTGACAAATGTTGAAATTTATACAAGTGTCATTTTCAATTTAGTATTTTCTTTTATTTTTATTAAATTATATTTTCATCTTATAAAAAGGTCTCTTCCCTTCAATTTCTTTTTCTTTTTCAATATCAAAGTTAAGAAATTTAAAAACTTGAACTATAAACAAATCTGAAACATACAAACTATTCTCAACTTCAAAATCAAATCTTCAAAACCAAAATTAGTTTACAAAACTCCTCATTTCTCAAATCTAAAATCACTTCCCTGTAAATTCTAAAACCTGTTCACATGCAATCATTAATTCTCCTCATAAAACAATCTGTAAAAAACTCTTCAAACAAACTCCTCATTATCAAATCTTGAAGCCTACAATCAGTTTTAAAATCAAACAAAAAGAAAAGGCATTTTCTTTTCAAACCTGTAGTTCATGAAGAAAGGCAAACCTGCATTTTATAAAATCTGGAAAATGGGCTCTGCATGCAAACCTGAAAAAACTAAGGGAAGCTTGGGATCAAGCAGCATCTGTTTGCAAGCATTTCAATTGCATATAGATTAGCAATTCAACTTCTAAAAACAAAGGAGCAAAGGTAATTAGTCTTCAGCAACTCAAAATTTAAAAACATTTCAAATGGAGGCTCTATTCTGCATCTTCAAACAAAAAATGTGAGTAACTTTTAAAAGTTTAAAGTTTAAAAATTGGTTGCATGCTTGTATGCCGAGATGATTAAGTACTGCGTGTGTTTTTAAGTAAATGACTGATGTGAATTTTCATATGTATGCATGCTGTGTATATGAATTATGTGTTCTGCTTGTTCCCAGTCTCATTTTTTTTCATTTAAATCCCCGACGACTTAATTTAGTTATTGTTAGGGTCTGATTATTAAAAAAATATTGTTTGAATTAACTTAAATTATAGTTTAAAATTTTAATCAAGTTAAATTAAAACTTGATAGCCTCTGGAAGTCTTAAAATATCAGTGCATGTTGTTATAAACCAAAATTCAAACTGTGTAAATTATTAATTCAGTATTATAAATCAAAAGCATTAACTAAAACATGATTTTTAAATCAAGAATCAAGATTTTTAGAAATAAGATGAGGGTGCAGTAATGAGATGAACTGGAATAGGAATAGTGGTGTTTCCTGGTGATCTATGTAACTGGAGGGGACAGGGTTCTTTCAGATGATAGAGGAGTGATAGGGTGGTAAGGCAAAAATACAAGATGGTGTTCAAGATCTTAGTGGAGGAGCAAGTGATTGATTGAAGTCTAGAACCCTAGTTTTAGCTGTATGTAGAATTTTGATCACCGTAGCTTGCATTGTTGATCGAGTGTTTCAGATTTTTGGGTAGGGGAAGCTTGGCCGTAGTTGAAGTCGAGGCCAGAGTTGTAAATTTTCAGGTGGTCGGAATTTTGCAAGCAAGGTGATGACAGGTTTTGAGATGGTAATGCTTTTGCATTTCCAGGTTTGGGGTCGAGGTCTCGATTTCGATTTCGAGAATGGAAGTTCGTTTTGGTGATCGTGGTGGGTTGCTGAGTCAACTTCTGATGAGTTGCGATCATCTCTGATGATCTATTATGGTCAGAGTCACCGTGCATATGCACAGTGAAGAGATTGTCTGATGAACTTTGGGGGTGATGTTTTGCACAAGGTTAAATCTTTGTTTGACTCGAAGTTGTGGGGTGGTTTACTCGGGAAGGATGGGTTGTAGACTCGAAGCAAATTGGGGTATTTCGGGTTTAAAGGAAAGTTACTGGTTTTGACAAAACCTGTAGCTATTTGTTTAAAAAAAAAATTAAAACTGAAGCTTTTAAATGTAAATAAAAGTTTAAACCTAGTTTTAAATCCAAGTTTGAAATTCTAGAATTCAAGTTTAGTTTTAAATCTCAGTTTTAAATAAAAAATATATATAAAGTTTTAAACTTGAATTATTAACTACTTTAAAATAATAAGTAGTTTAAAATTTTAAAACTGAAGTTTTAAAATGTGAGTAAGTTTTAAAGTGAAGTTTAATTCTAGAAATTAAAGATTTGAATTTGTATTTCAGTTTTGAAATAAAAGAAGTTTTAAATTTGAAGGTTTAAACAACATGGTATGTTAAAGTGAATATTTAAATTTAAAAATGAATTTGGATTAAACTCTTATAAATTTTATTTTATAAGACAAGCATTTGTTTGTCATGGAATTTAAAAAGGTTTTAAAATTGTTTAAACTTTGTTAGGTTAAATTGTATTCATTTTGAATCTTGTATTTGAATTGAAATTTTAAAAGTAAGTTCAAAAGTAAATTTGTTTTTTTTCAAATATATTTGTTAATGACAATTTAGTCATAATTAAGAATGTTTTTATCTTAAAATTTAATTAAGATTTAATGTTTTCAAATTTATTAAATTAATAAGGTAATTAAGGAATAATTAGTTAATTTAATTAATTAATTAATTAGGGATTAATAAATAATTGATTAAGGGTTAATCAATTGGTAATTAAAATCATTAATTAGATAATTAAATATTATTAATTAATGATTTAATATTTATTAATTAAGCAATTAAGTTATAATCAAGGTAAATTAATTAAATAATTAAGGATTAATTAAGTTGCAGTTAACACTTAATTAATTAAATAATTAGAGATTAATTAATAAATAATTGGAGATAAATTAATTTGAAATTAATAATGGTTAATCTAAGTTAATTACTTAATGAAAGTAATTAAAGAATGGTTAATAAAGGTCATTAACTTGAGATTATTTAATAATTAATTAATGTAGTTAATTTTAATAATTAATTAGATTAATTAATTTAATGATAATCATTTGTGAATTGTTTAAGTGTAATTACTTAATGAAGTAATTAAGAAATTAATTACTTAAGGTAATTAATTGAGTTAAATGTGATTGTTTAAATTGATTAATTAAGTTTAATTAATTTTAAACACTTGATGTTTTGATGATAATTACTTAATATAATTAATGGATTGGAAATTACTTAGTGAAGTAATTGATTGATAATTACAGGATGTAATTAATGGAAGATGTTTTAATAATGAAATTTTTGAGAAAAAATGTGTGATCCTCTAATAAAAGAGGAGAGCACACATGAAGCACTATATATATAACAAATAAAATGGAGCTGCCAACATGCCTGGCAGGTGACAAGTCTATAAAACTAGAAAAAATAAAGAAAAAGATACCCCTCAAATGAGCTTCGGCAAAGCCACCGCCCATTACACCCTAATACCGAGCTCCGGCAAGGCCACCGCCTAATAATAGGGTGTTAGAGGTATCTAAAATCAGAAATACTAAAATACAAATCTCAATGAAAACTAGTCTCTAATGAAAGAAGATCCATAAAGAAGAACTCCAATAGGTAGACCAAAATGAAGAACTCCACACTGAAGACCTGGAGAAACCAAAAAGAAAAGCCAGACGCAATCCGAATCCCTGAGAAAAGCTATCCTGCCAACCTGTATAAAGCTGCAAGCTATCCTGCAAACCAGTCAAGAGAAAAACCAGCAACCTACCTAAACCAAACCTATAACAAAACTAGGAAATCAAGTTAGAATGAATCACATACATGTATATAAATAGAATTTATATACATATATATATGTGAATAAAAACCAAAGAGAAAATTAAAGCAAGGATGAACTAGAACCAAAAACAAACAATTCTAAAAAAGTAAAGGAAAAATGTGTTAATATAAGAAATAAAAGAAAAAACAATACAAGAAACTATTTTAAGGGCCTATTATAGTAAGAGAATTATGATGCATTATGTGAACATTATTTAAATTAGAATAGGGATTAATATAAGTATTATTAGAAACAAAATTATTGATGTTAAGTTTGAATATGTTACTATTATTTCTAACCTTGTTAAGGTAATCCTTAAAGCAATTATTTTTGGCTAATTTATATTTGGGATTTGATATCCAATTTAGGTTGAAAGTTGAAATTAAAATTATCAAAATATTATAGTGCTGATTTTATTATTAAAAATCCTTTGATTTCTTTCAAACCAAATGTACCAACAAGAAATAGTGAATAAAGTATCAAGCAAGTATCTAAAATCCTTATTGAACTTAAATCTAAAAGAGTTCCAATAGAAAAAACAATCAGAAACTCTAGAACTAATACTAAACTCAAAAATATTAAGGGTCTTTATAAGAATAAAATGAGTACCCATGCATTCGTAATAAATATGATTAATATCTTCAGAGTATGTGTTGCAAAAATAACATTTATTATCAATGTTAATATTTTTCTTTTTTAAAAATACAATAGTGTTTAATTTACCATGAATGATGAGCCACATATGGATCTTAGATTTTGTAGGAGCATTTGACTTCCAAATAAAATTAAAACAATTAACAGAAACACCCGAAAAGTTAATAAATTTGTAAAAGGAATTAGAAGAATATTTCTTACTCTTATCCCACTCCCAACTAATATAATCATTATCGTTATCAATATTGTAAAGATTTAGCTTAGCGTAAAGCAAATAAAGCTGTCTACGGGTAGAGCCTATTAAAATACTATTAAAATTGAAAATCCAAGGAGGGTCACTTTCAGAGTTAAAAACATCAGAAATAAATGCAAATTTAAAGTTACAAATATCATATAAATCTTTGAACTCATTCTTTAGAGGAGTAGTGGAAATCCAACTATCGTGCCAAAAAGATGTATTATTACTAGAATCAATCCATCTACTTCGGATCAGAGTTGTGCAGCGAAAGCAGTTTGGAAGTGCATCTGCTTTTCTTTTCCGGACAGGAGAAGTGAGTTTAGTCTTCTGATGTTTGAGGAGTAGAGTTTGTGTTCTTGATTTTGGGATTGATCTTGAGGAGATCATTTTATTGAGTTGATTGGTCTAGTTTGTTTCTAGAGGCATCGGCGAAGGTTGAGCTGATCAGTAAAGATGTAGGCAGCCCAGGATCGTCCGGAGACTTTTGTGGATAAGAGACGGAGGAATTTGGATTTCGAAGTCAGAGATTTGATTTTGGATAAGTTTTCTCCGATCAAAAAGGGAGCTATAAGAGTGGGTAAGGCTGGGAAGCTAGCTCTGAAGTGTTTTGGATCTTTTCTGTGATCTTGGAGAATAAGTGTTTGGTCTTCAGGATTGAATTGCCAGATTGGATAACTGGGATTCGATGTGTTTCACGTATCTCTGAGGGAATACGTGTAGGATCTATCTCTGATTTTGGAACCAGCAGTTCGGGAGGCTTGATTGTTGAGTCAGATTCGTCTGTAGTCTGATATCCTGTCGAGTTTTGTAGATATAGTTGAGTAGGAGCTCTGTAGCTTAATAGTTTTGATTGTTTGGATTCTGTAGAGCGAGTATCCCGGTGATTATACATGGGGAAACTCGAGGAAATTCTATCCAGAATTTTGTCTGGATAGTTAGATTTGTTTGATTGCATGAATTGATTGTTATGGTTGTTAGCATATA
The DNA here is from genome assembly GCA_030765085.1 of Allium cepa. Lineage (NCBI taxonomy): Eukaryota > Viridiplantae > Streptophyta > Magnoliopsida > Asparagales > Amaryllidaceae > Allium > Allium cepa. The sequence continues at coordinate 77,610,566 of CM060939.1, read as the reverse complement.
TTTGATATATGCTTGTGTTTAAAAATTAAATCTTTAATGAGATTATTAAATTACCTTTGTTTTAAAATTTCGGGGACGAAATTCTTTTAAGGGGGAAGGATTGTAACATCCCGGAATTTTTGACAATATCAATTTAATAATCTGTATTAAAATTAAATTGATATTGATAATTTTGTTATTAATAATTCAAATTGATTTAATAATTTTCCTTTAATAAATATTTAATTGGTAGAATTTATCTTTTAAAGATAATAAATTGGTTTCTATTTATAATATAAATATATGGTTTATATTGTAATTAGATTAGCTTTGTTTTAAATTTAATAAACAAAGCATATTTTCTAATTCTAATATTTTTAGTGATTTGAAAATTTGTTTTTATTTAATATAAAGCTTTTCAAAGTTATTAAATAAATAATCTTGGTTTAAATTTAAAGAATGAATTTTGATTTAAAATTCTAATATATATATTAATAATTTGGAAATTTTGATTTAATTTAACATTAAGTTTTTCAAAACTATTTAATAAATAAGTATACGATTATTAAATTGTTAAGAAAGATGTTTAAATATTTAAAATGATTTTTGGTTTAAGTTTTAAATTTAAATTAATTAACAAAAAGGTTTGTTTGTTTTCTTTTTAAATTCATCTTAATAAAATATGTAATTTATTAATAAGGACATAATTTCTTTTATAAGTATTTTAATTTGATAATGAGTTATTTCTAAAAATAATATTAATAATGTATTGTTTTACAATTAGATTTTGAATAAAATATCATTGTTATTTCAAATTTAATTTGTATTTATAACTTGATTTTTTAAATATTAGATTTTTGAATTTGATTTGAATTTGAATATAAAGTTTTAAAATCCAAAGTATAGTTTTTTAATTGTTTCGATTTTTATATGCATGAGCTTTTATTTATAAGTATAATTTGTTTTTATTTCTTTTAAAAAAATTCTATACATATTTAATACTAATTAACAAATTAATTAGGCATAACTTATATATTAACATGTAAATTAAAATACAAATTACTTTTAAAAGGACAAGTGTTGTTTTCTTAAGCCTCTTATAACAAATGTTAAAAGATAACAGTTCCAATTTGACAAATGTTGAAATTTATACAAGTGTCATTTTCAATTTAGTATTTCCTTTCATTTTTATTAAATTATATTTTCATCTTATAAAAAGGCCTCTTCCCTTCAATTTCTTTTTCTTTTTCAATATCAAAGTTAAGAAATTTAAAAGCTTGAACTATAAACAAATCTGAAACATATAAACTATTTTCAACTTCAAAATCAAATCTTCAAAACCAAAATTAGTTTACAAAACTCCTCATTTCTCAAATCTAAAATCACTTCCCTATAAATTCTAAAACATGTTCACATGCAATCAGTAATTCTCCTCATAAAACAATCTGTAAACAACTCTTCAAACAAACTCCTCATTATCAAATCTTGAAGCCTGCAATCAGTTTTAAAATCAAACAAAAAGCAAAGGAATTTTCTTTTCAAACCTGTAGTTCATGAAGAAAGGCAAACCTGCATTTTTATAAAATCTGGAAAATGGGCTCTGCATGCAAACCTGAAAAAAAAACTAAGGGAAGCTTGGGATAAAGCAGCATCTGTTTGCAAGCATTTCAGTTGCATATAGATTAGCAATTCAACTTCTAAAAACAAAGGAGCAAAGATAATTAGTCTTCAGCAAATCAAAATTTAAAAACATTTCAAATGAAGGTTCTGTTCTGCATCTTCAAACAAAAAATGTGAGTAACTTTTTAAAATTTAAAGTTTAAAAATTGGTTGCATGCTTGTATGCTGAGATGATTAAGTATTGCATGTGTTTTTAAGTAAATGTCTGATGTGAATTTTTATATGTATGCATGCTGTGTATATGAATTATGTGTTCTGCTTCTTCCCAGTCTCATTTTTTTCATTTAAATCCCCGACCACTTAATTTAGTTATTGTTAGGGTCTGATTATTAAACAAATATTATCTGAATTAACTTAAATTATAGTTTAAAAATTTAATCAAGTTAAATTAAAACTTGATAGCCTCTGGAAGTCTTAAAATATCAGTGCATGTTGTTATAAACCAAAATTCAAACCGTGTAAATTATTAATTCAGTATTATAAATCAAAAGCATTAACTAAAACATGATTTTTAAATCAAGAATCAAGATTTTTAGAAATAAGATGAGGGTGCAGTAATGAGATGAAATGGAATGGGAATAGTGGTGATTCCTAGTGATCTATGTAACTGGAGGGGACAGGGTTCTTTCAGATGATAGAGGAGTGATAGGGTGGTAAGGCAAAGATACAAGATGATATGCACGATCTTTGTGGAGGCGCAAGTGATTGATTGAAGTCTAGAACCCTAGTTTTAGCTGTGTGTAGAATTTTGATCCCCATAGCTTGCATTGCTGATCGAGTGTTTCAGATTTTTGGGTAAGGGAAGCTTGGCCGTAGATGAAGTCGAGGCCGGAGTTGTAAATCTTCAGGTGGTCGGAATTTTGCAAGTAAGGTGATGACAGGTTTTGAGATGGTAATGCTTTTGCATTTCCAGGTTTGGAGGCGAGGTCTCGATTTCGATTTCGACAATGGAAGTTCGTTTTGGTGATCGTGGTGGGTTGCTAAGTCAACTTCTGATGAGTTGGGATCATCTCTGATGATCTATGGTGGCTGGAGTCACCGTGCATATGCACGGTGAAGAGATTGTCTGATGAAGTTTGGTGGTGATGTTTTGCACTCGGGTAAATCTTTGTTTGACTCGAAGTTGTGGGGTGGTTTACTCGGGAAGGATGGGTTGTAGACTCGAAGCAAATTGGGGTGTTTCGGGTTTAAAGGAAAGTTACAGGTTTTGACAAAACCTGTACCTGTTTGTTTAATAAAATTTAAAACTAAAGCTTTTAAATGTGAAGAAAAGTTTAAACCTAGTTTTAAATCCAAGTTTGAAATTCTAGAATTTAAGTTTAGTTTTAAATCTCAGTTTTAAATATATAAAAAAATATAAAGTTTTAAACTTGAATTATTAACTACTTTAAACTAATAAGTAGTTTGAAATTTTAAAACTGAAGTTTTAAAATGTGAGTAAGTTTTAAAGTGAAGTTTAATTCTGGAAATTAAAGATTTAAATTTGTATTTCAGTTTTTGAAATAAAAGAAGTTTTAAATTTGAAGATTTAAACAACATGGTATGTTAAAGTGCATATTTAAATTTAAAAATGAATTTGGATTAAACTCTTATAAATTTTATTTTTGTAAGACAAGCATTTGTTTGCCATGGAATTTAAAAAGGTTTTAAAATTGTTTAAACTTTGTTAAGTTAAATTGTATTCATTTTAAATCTTGTATTTGGAATGAAATTTTAAAAGTAAATTCAAAAGTAAATTTGTTTTTTTTTCAAATATATTTGTTAATGACAATTTAGTCATAATTAAGAATGTTTTTGTCTTAAAATTTAATTAAGATTTAATGTTTTGAAATTTATTAAATTAATAAGGTAATTAAGGAATAATTAGTTAATTTAATTAATTGATTGATTAGGATTAATAAATAATTGATTAAGGGTTAATCAAATGGTAATTAAAATCATTAATTTGATAATTAAAGATTATTATATAATGATTTAAGATTTATTAATTAAGCAATTAAGTTATAATCAAGGTAAATTAATTAAATAATTAAGGATTAATTAAGTTGCAGTTAACACTTAATTAATTAAATAATTAGAGATTAATTAATAAATAACTTGAGATAAATTAATTTGAAATTAGTAATGGTTAATCTAAGTTAATTACTTAATGAAAGTAATTAAAGAATGGTTAATGAAGGTCATTAACTTGAGATTATTTAATAATTAATTAACGTGGTTAATTTTAATAATTAATTAGATTAATTAATTTAATGATAATCATTTGTGAATTGTTTAATTGTAATTACTTAACGAAGTAATTAAGAAATTAATTACTTAAGGTAATTAATTGAGTTAAATGTGATTGTTTAAATTGATTAATTAAGTTTAATTAATTTTAAACACTTGATGTTTTGATGATAATTACTTAATGTAATTAATGGATTGGAAATTACGTAGTGAAGTAATTAATTGATGATTACAGGATGTAATTAATGGAAGATGTTTTAATAATGAAAGTAATTTGGATTAAATTACTTTGTAATTAATCAAGGGATTAATTAAGAAATTAATTAAGGAATAATCAATTTATTTAATAAAGTAATTAAAGTTAGTTAATTACTGAATGTGGTTAATCAAGAGGGATTAATCATTGTGGTTTAATTAAAATTAATTACTTATTGTAATTAATTTAAATAAAGCAATTAATTTAAATATAATTAAGGATCATTAATTTATATAATTAATGATGTAATTAAGGATTAATTAATTAAGATTAATTAATCAATGATAAGTGATTAAAGGTAATTAATTAATGTAATTAATTAAGGTTTAATGTAATTAATTATAGTTAATTAATTAATTAAAGTAATTAAAGGTTAATTACTGTTTTGGCTAAGGATAATTAATTTGTGAAATTAATTAAGGGATAATTGTGAATGTAATTAAAGGATAATTAATCAAGATTGATTAACTAAGGTGATTAATTTGAATGCTTAATTAATTTACTTGTGATTAATTAAGGGTTAAGTAAGCAAGATTTATATTGATTAAGAAATTAATTTAATTTATTTTAAATTAATTAAAGGAGAAGTAATTAATTGAATTCACTTTAAATTAATTAGAGATGGAAGTAATTAATTTAATTCATTTTAAATTAATTATAGATGGTATGATTAAGTAAATCTTTGCTTGTGTATGAATGGATGATATTGATTGCCTTGAATGGTTGTGATCTCATAAATGAGATAAGTAATGCTATGTGGTATGTATGCTTTGGTTGCATTGTGATGATAATATGGATTATCTATTTCGATGACAGTATGGATTATCTGTTTATAATGATAATATGGATTACCTATTTATGATGATAATGTTGATTATCTATTGTGGTTTGTGAATTATCTGTGCGTATATAGATAATTGAATTGTTTTAAACCTTAAAACAACTTGGCCTTAAAAGACACGTTTTAGATTTCGATGAGACCGGGATTGGGTTTCCATATGTGGATATCCGAAAACCACATCAATCCAAATTAACGATAGGTCGTGAATCTCAAGAGAAGATGAAGATTCAGAGTGCAAGGGTTATCGTCGTTAACTCTGAGGGTGATTCCAAAATGAGTGTAACGAGATAATGCCTTCGATTTCGTTCGAACCCGGAACGAACTTGTATGGATTGAATGCTTTCAGAACATCGTCAGGTGGACGATGAGCATTCTAAGTGATGTGTTCTATAAAGGTAATCGTAGCCTCAAGCCTCATCAACCAGGAATGGCTAAAACAGGGGAGGTGCAGCAAGGCTAAGTGGGTCATGCCCAAGTAGGATGAGATTTTCCCCTGTCTAGAGGTCCCTTTTATTTTGGCTGTGTGGATGGTTGTGAGCTCCAACTGTCGGGGTTGCCTTGTTCGGGACTGTCCAGTAAGGGATGGTCCGACCTTGTGTTGCAAGGGATTGGGAGTGATCCTCGGTACGTTGATCTAGGCCACGTACTGTGAAGGGCGGTACCCCTGCCAATGTATGGAATCCAAAATCTAATAAGTGCCCTCGGTTTTGATTGTATTACCCACTTTTGTGGCTAGTAGCTGGAATTTAATCATGTAACAATTTCGGCTATTTCATATTTACTTTAAAACCCTAGGCCTATTATAATCACCGGATTTCCTATCAAATGTTTTGGTTAGCGTAAGGTAAAAACTTTTCCATGTTTATGTGTGGGAAGTCTTACGTGATACCTTTCTTTTCAAAAGGTTTTTGAAAGTTAAGCAACCTTAACCTGTTACTCACACCAGACCCATGTCTTACCCGGAGTTTATCTTCTGTTTTCTTAAACTCTTGGGTACTCAAATTTTTACGAGTAGCCAAGGGATTCAGGTTAGCTTTGACGAATTATGGAGGAGCAATGGAGAAGGAGGCTTCTGCGTGTAGAAATATAGTTTTCCGCTGTGTTGGTTTCTCTGAGTAGTTTTCTTGTATTGTATTGAGTGTTTAGTTGTTTATAACTGTCTAGTATGTGATGTGTAATCTGTGTAACTCTGATAATGGTTGTAAACTATGTAATACTTATGTTATTAATATAATTTATTCGTTCCGCTGTTAAGATTCTGAGTTGTTTCTTCTTTCTCTTCTTTCTTTTCTCTTTTCTATCCCTTTCTTTCTTCAAGATGATGCGATTTTCTGTGGTGAGAAAGTCGGGTCGTCTCATATATATATATATATATATATATGATTTTAAAGAGAAAATTTTGATAATATATATATGTATAAATCATTAGGAAGATTATATAAGCTAATATATACATTAAATGAGGAGAGATCTTAACAAAGTTGACTTTAAGACTCAAAACAAGATAATATAAAAGTTGATGCACCGATTTTGATGTCTTGTCTTCATGTAGTATATATTCTCTTTTTTTCGTAACAGTCATCAAATCTGTATGTTGTAATGATGGCTTTGTGTCATGAATCAAAACCAAGTCTCAACAGAAACATCCATCAACGATTGAAACTTACACTTGTTTCCGGTTGGTGCAAATGCATATGTCTTTGGAGCTAAACCCTAGAATCATAAAGCCATACCTCTTATATTCACAAACAATCCCTGGATATGGTTTGTCAAATCCCTTTGAAACTCTGGACGCATACCCAATAGAAATAACTCGTTCATCTTCAGCAGCATATCTATCAATCCTAGCCCAATCCAAGATAATGCATTGAATCTTTTCTCATACTCGGCAACTGATGTAGCCCCATACTTCAGATTGAGAAAACTCCTAAGCAAATTAGTCTTTCCGGCCTTCGAAACAAACTTCATTTCAAACACTTCCTTAAATTGGGTCCAAGGGAATTCGTTCTGCAGATTAACTGTGGTGACTAAACTCCACCAATCCATAGCAGCATCAGACAAATGTCGTAATGCCAAACAATGCTTCATCGCATCATCTAACTCTATGTCCCCAAATATCCTATCACACAAACTAAATCAAGCTCAAACTTTGATGATAGTCTCGATTCTATTGAACCTCTTACCGCCCAACCTCTCAAATTCACGGCATAGCACATTAAAGTTCATCTATGATCGAACCTATACAACTTCTTCCACAACATTCAGCCTCAGTCGTTCGATAGGATTGGCATTTTTTTATGCCCGAGTCCCACCATTAGTAACAGTACTACTCCCGCCTCTACCTTTACCTCCTCCTCTAGAAATAGTAGCTCTAGTACCCATCATTTTCACTACCTGAACATAGAAAAACGTCTTTAGGATACTTAGGATAGAGTTATCTCTAAGAAAGAGTTACTCCTAAGGAAATACTATAGAGGGATTAGGTTTACAAAAAAATACAAATACGCTCACATATATATAAAACACTCAACTTTTTCTAGGGTATCATTTATCCTATCTCTAATGAGTCATGTCCAATCAAAGCCAAGGTTTCGCTAAACCTTCGCTCTAATACCAAATATAACAATGTGGCTTTTCGACCCTTGAATGTCGACAATGATATATCTGTGGTATTCATGTGCCGAACACCCAAGTGTTGGAAAGACAAATTGCTAGGGTTAAGTAATAAGAAAAGGAAATAAAACAAGAAAGAAAGAACATAATACCAGAACCTCACAAGTGGGATGATAATATACAATATCCAAAAAATTCAGTACAAAGGGTTACTCCAAGATGCATAGTAACTTTAGAGTTACAAAACTGAAGTACTATTATCAGCCTGAACAATTATGACTTCATGTCCTTAAAATGCTGATAAATTCATAATAATAATACAAAGAAATAAATAGATTGATAGATTGAAACCTCTAGCTCGTCTCCTGAAGCTCTGAAGCATCCATAGTTATACCTGCTTTACTCAACCAACTCAACAGACTACCCAAGTAATTAAAGGAAAAAAATAAAACCTCGAGTTAGGCATAAGCCTGGTATGACAAACTCAAGATACATGCATCCATATTACAGTAACATTTGAGACTGTACGAATCACTGTAACGGTTTCCCCTCAAAAGAAACCAAACCATATGATAAGTAGATACAACGATATAATAGATAATATCTAGGGTGTAGAACATAAATTAGAAAATGGTTTTGTTGCTTGCATCTCACTACAAAGCAATATTAGAAATACATCTAAAAACGTTAAGGTTCGTTCACACATGGATTTTCCATAGAGGTCTCCTTCGTACATTGAAGTCGATCCTCGTGACAAGGATCAGAAACTACCTTTCATGTATCATATATCTCTGGATAAAATATGTCATAAGGTAAACAAACTGGCCCACGCCTGAACATGGGATGCCAAGTATCATCAATTCCCTCTAGCTACATCGATGAGCATATCTGGGTATGGAGTTGATATACCACTTGGGTTAGCTAAACCCCTATGCGGTGCATCCTTCTATGTCTTCTACCATTTCTGATGGTGAGGTCACATTCGGCATCTCTTACATGAGTCTTCATCACTCAAACAGATGACGAATCTCTCCATGGATTCCAATACAAGTCGTCCGCTAAATGCTAACGCGGACTTGTTCCTTGGACTTAATCTTAAGATAGTAAGTTCAACTCTATAATATTAGTCTAAAGTGTCAATGCTAAACTTTCCTTGGACTTAACTTTAGGATGGACAATCAAACTCTATAATATTTGGCTTCATAACCGCTCCTAGAACATAGACTTATAAACTAGTTTTGAAGTGGTATTCAATAAGTAATACATAAGTATACTTATGCGATTTCAGACTCTTCAAAACTAAATTTGTGAAATTCCGGTTAACTTAATTCCAATTCTTTTAGAAGTAAGTGAATGATATAAAGGAGTCCTTCCCGGTGGATCTCGTATATATACATTCTTAAAGCAAGAGATGTTTCATACCAATGAGTCCTCACACGTGGATCTCAAACCATATAAAGCCATGAATCTTTCATATACTTCCTAAGTTACTTTGGTTAAGTATGATAGTCGATTAATCGATTATCTAGTCCTAAGAATAATCAGATATGGAAATCAAGTCTCGTATACTTACCATGTTTCCGACCTTCTCAACTTACTCTATCCTCCGATCAAGAGTGAAGCCAACAGGCTAGATCATTGTTGCTTCTAAACTCTATTCGAACATCATTCTTAAATCTCACAGATAGAACAAGTATACTTTGTCAGTTTTTAGTGCTAAGTATAGTATCATATACTTTCCATAAACAAGTAAACAAACAAAGCATGATTAAATTACTTAAGCGACTCCTAACTAAGGTTGTCAATGGATACCCATGAAATTCGAAATCCACTCGCAACCGTATCCATATCCAAAAAGCGGATAAATATCCAATATTTGGAAAAGTGGATGTGAATGCGGATATGAAGACATTCGCATCTGAAAATTATCCATTTGGTTTTTTTAAGATTATAGTTTAAATTATATTTATTTTAGTGCAATGAAAGATATTTATCTATTGTTTTATTAACTTAGAAGTTCATACTATATGCACTCAATGCATATTAACTGCTCAAAACTATTTATTATCATCATATTTATTTTTAACAATTTAATAATTAATAGGGTTGATAAAAGTTTACGTTAAACTGTGCACATCGGTGCACCATCCCACTAACAACAAAGACTCCTTCTTCTGCATAATAAAATATCACAGCAAACAATCATGTGTTGGAACTGAACTAGTCCGCAGCGGAAGTTATGGATGAATTTCAAAAAAATTACCCCGTTGGATCTTTTATTGGGCTTATGAAGTCTAACAGAATTAGAACATTTCTAGATTTTATTTAAATAAAATCATTTTTTTTATATTATTTAAATTCAAATATATTAAGATATGAAATTAATTTTATTTGATTTAGTTTATACATAAATGTACCATATACATACATGTGTGTGTGCATGTGTAACATAATAATCCGTGAAAGTTATAATATGCCCATTTGTAGATGTTGGAATAGACATATTAGCTAATTTTGTATGTCATGTATGTTGTCCAAATATGTGCATGTATATGTGTTACAATGCACACACACATATGTATGTATAAATATATTATATATAATATATGAACATAAAACATTTATATATATATAGATAAATATATATATAGAAAGAGAGAGAACAATTATTAAACATTATTTATAATTTAAAATTAACTTAGTTTTGCGAACATAATAATTTTGGTATTTTAATTTGTATATATTATGAATAAAATAACGTTTTTCATCCATAAATAATTAACATAAAATAATCTATTAATGAAAATTCAAATTTTACAATTTTTAAAAATTTAGGATCATAAAATAGAGCTAAAAAAAATCTAGAGATTTTTCAAAATTGAAATATTATTTTTAAAGACAAATACATTGATTTCGGCAATAATTATTTAATATAAAATAATATATTATTAAAAATTCAAATTTTAAAATTTCAAATATTCTAGGATAATGAATGAAAGGTTACGAAAAATTTGAAAGAATTTTTCAATTAAATTATTATTTTTAGTAAATCAGAAACAGTTTTTTTGAAATAATAAACTTTATTGAAAAAATCCAATTTTTTTATATGTTTCTGAAATGATATGATATTTTTTAAAAAAAATATAAGATTGAATTTTTAATGTAATAATTATTTATATATATAATAAAAAATTCAAAATTCAATAAATGTTAATTTAAAATAAGAATACATGTATGATAATTAATTTTCAAATTTGTAAATTCATATTATATATAAATAGTGTACCAAATTTTTTAAATCATATATATCTTATATATGAATATATGCAATTATGAGAAAGAAATATACACCAATATATATATATATATATATATGAATTTATTAATAAGTATATATAAAAAAATTATTAATGAAAAAAATTGGTTTTGTACAGTAAAAAACATTTATCTATACATAAATCAAATAGAACAACTTATGCACATAACCAAACTGATTTATGACAACCGCATCTACTTACAAAATCTCACCTAACTAAACATATAGTAGCAACATATTTAAACAAATATGAAAATACTCATTATAGGATCATAGAATATAATTTAATTACTGTAATATGAATTAAAATTATCAATTTAATGATGATTTTGAATCCATGTTGAAGCAATGACTTCCTTTCCTTTTACTGTTCTTGATTCGTTAGATTGCAAGTCCGGAATCACCAACCTCTAACTATCGAATAATATTATTTTAATTTGAAATATATTTGAGAATTTTGAAATTGTAACAACCCGAATTCCTGTGAGTCTGGATTTTCCGCAAAAATGCTAAAACCCAAGCCCACTGAAACCCCAGTTGGGAATCTGGTATCCTGCAAATAGGCAAAGACAAATATATCAGAGCTCAATTAAATATCCCACAGCTGAATTGACTAAAATATTTTAGTAAGTAAATACTCACTAATATAATAACACTTTCTTAGCAAGTGTCATAAAGCTGAGAAGTCTCTGTCATCTACCTCACCTGTAGGATGTTATGAGGAGAAGGTCAGAACAAAAGTTCTAGTGAATGAATAAATTATATACTTCTAGGCTTAATTCTACATATATCGTTTTATTTCCATTTACTCTTATATTAGGTTCATTTGGTTACAATACTCTCGCCTCTGTTCGTGAACTGTGCCCATCTACTCCATAGTAGATTAAAACCAAATACTAATATATACATATATGTAGGTATATGCCTAATGACCATATTGGTCCTAGGTACCACCGATGGTAACTTCCGTATCCTCCATGAAAAGGGCTCCATCGTCTTGCTTCAAGAGCGTTCCGTAACTACATCTGTAAAGGACTACTTCATAAGGCCTACAATATAGATGCTCCATCGTCTTGCTCTGTATCTATATTTGTAAAGGACTGCTTACCTTCCGTATCCTCCTCGAAAAGGGCTCCATCGTCTTGCTTCGAAAGTGTTTGGTAACTACATCTGTAAAGAACTGCTTCGTAAGGCCTACAATACAAATGCTCCATTGTCTTGCTCCGTAGCTATATCTGTAAAGGACAACTTCATAGGGCTGACAATACAGACACTCTATCATCTTGCTCTGTGAGCATTCCATAGCTACGTTTGTAAAGGACTGCTTCGTAAGGCCTACAATACAGATGCTCCACTACTTACTATGAAAACGTAAATCACGTCCCACTAGTCTATGCCAGTGCTTAGACATCCACAATGTACCACCCAGTTCCCTATTGCAAACAAGCTATCATCCAATTGGCGGTGCCCCTTATCCAATGTCTCAATAGTGAAAGAATCATTAGACTGTTGGTTTAACTCTATTATTTCCCGAAATCGCTCTTGGTCTTGATGTTGGCCGATATCTGCATGCGACTATCCTTAAACTTACTTGCAAGTGTTGGACATACGGATAACCTGCTCCAAACACCAAGCCCTTCTAACTGCCTACAAATGTTTGCTTCGTTAGGCCTACAATGCAAATGCAGTCAAGGCATACTCTCTTGATGGAACACCTACAGACCTGCCTCTGGTGATGCAGCTTCGTTAGGCCTAACCAGAGGGTCATCCTAGAGTATCCTCATGTCTCGTTGAAGTCTTGTACTTCCTTCTAGCCCAAAATAACTACGTTGGATGTGCTTCTTTGCCCAAATCTGTGATGAACTGTTTCGTTAGGCTCTTCATCCTTTGGGCTACTCCAAATGCATCTCACTCTTTTATTAGAACCTAAGTCTAATCTTTTAATTTGCGTTTAGTTTACTTTTCTTATTCTATTGGCTACTTATTTACTCTAATTAGCATATCATTGCCCTCGTCTTACCTCTATCTATTGTAAGATTTCCATTCATTTAATAAGAAATGCTGTTGGTATGAGCCAAATTCATTATCTTGCTTATTTAATTTAATATATATCTTAAGTTCATTAAATAAAGCCTCTTTTATCATTCTTGTTTTACTTCCATATTAACTTAATATAAATTATTTAAATAAGCTTCTACCATTATTATCACTAATTAATTTATTCAAAGTCTCAAAATAAGCTTTTCCATTCCAATTACTTAATTATAACCTATGTTATATTTCTACATGTAATTGTCATTTTCTCTTCTTTTATAATCCGTACACATGTAATAACTGGCAATTTTATTCAAATTAAATTTAACAACTATAAATCTAATAGTTTATATTCAGTAATAAATTATATAACTGTTAACTAGCAGTTTATATGCAAACAAACAATTCTAGCTGTCAAATACTACGCAATAAATAAATTAAATTGGCAGTTAAATTCAATAAATGCAATTTAACAGATATGACGAAATAAACATGCCAAATAGTCATAAATAAATCTCTATTCATTTCTAAAATAAATTTAACAAACATAAAAACTTTTAGAAGTTGTGAGTGGGTTAAAACACTCACTTTTGGAATTTAAATCGAATTTAAATTCAATTTAAACTTAAAAATTCGCCCGTCTCAGAATTCGTCCAAACCAGCGTCATCAGATCCGGATTTTAAATACGAACCTAACAAAAGAAATCTCGCTTGAATCGGAGGTCGTATGAAAAAGTTATGACGAAAAATCGATTGGAAAACAAAATTAAATATAAACAAAACAATACACAAACTCACCTACTATGCTAAACGCCACGTCAGCCTACAGGGAAACACGCCTTCCCCATGAGAAAACGCGTACACGACTGTTTGAATCTATTCTGAGCAAACTATGACTCCATTCAAAAAACGAATTACACCATGAGATTACGTGTTTCGAGAAGATTAACATATATTTTTGTGAGATTTTTAGGAGGACTTTGAATTTTCAGCTTTGATTTGTAATTTGAAATTGGATCTGAAATGCATCCATTGAGGAAGAGAGAAGATTGAAGAAAATGAACGTGTAGACAAATGACAATAGAAAGGAGGCTAGGGCTGAATAGCTGTGTTTATATAGAGGGGTTTGAAATAGGGTAGATAGACCGTAGAATGAACGTGCGGAATAACTATGGCCCAAAAAGCCCGCTATGCCTCCGGAACCGAATTCATTAAATCTATATATCCAAATAGGTGAATATATCACTGGATTCATATCTCAATATGTAAGTATCTCCAATTTCATCTGAACTTGTAAATACTAAATTTCAAATATTTCTTCAATTAACGTTAACGTAATAATTATTTATTATTTATTGTAGTTAATTATCAATTATAGTTTATATACTAAATAGATGATAAATTTTGAATACTTGTTATCAATAACGTTTTATTTCCACTTACTAATAAATGCAATTATTACATATTCTCCCTTTATTAATAACCTTCCTATTCCCATTGATTATTCCTTAGCAAATTATATCTATTAATTACGATTGATTACCCTAAATAAATTGGTTCACATGGTTTATCACAGTAGTATTCTCAATTACCATCTAAACTTTCAACTAATGCAAAACTAAAATATTACTTTTCATTTTCTTGCAATTAGATCAGGTTATAAATTTTAAGTCAATGAATTCTTTTGATTTTTTATTCCTTTTAAAAAAACCAACCATTATCATAGATAACTTAAATGGTAATATATATCAAATTGCCCCAAATGGTTTTAAAGTTATCCTCTAAATACATATTTCCTTGTAAATAGATTTCGATAAATTGAAATAAATCATACTATATAAATTTAAATCCCATTAAATAAATAAATAAATATTGGTTCCCATTCATACTATTTATTTACGTTTTATTTCATTGGTACTTCTATATACAACATAGCCTTGTAAAATGTTTAAATGCGGAATCTTGTCTACTTCACATCTTAAATTAAGGTTTCTAAAACGATTAATATTTACAAAATTTATAAGTATTAAATACATTTAATTTCAATAAATTCAATTGATTGCAAATAGATTCCAAATAAATTGGATGTTATTAGGTTACAACTTAATATTAAACAAATTTTTCTCTTAAATTTTCTTAATTATTTACTCCACTTCTAAACAATTTAAGTGTCAATAGTTGTTCTATTCATCAATTCAAATGTAAATTCTTAACTTCACTATTAATCCCAATTTTAATAAATTCAACATTATAAGTTTGATCAAATTTATTAAATTCACTTTCTTTCTATTATTCAAAGTTATTGATGTTAATTTAATGAAACTAACATTTTCTCAATATCTATACATTAAAAATCTCAATTCTAAACTTAGATCTCAACTTATGAAATAGTTAAATAATAAATTCCATCTAAATCTACATCTTCCAACTATCTAAATATTTAGAAAAATTACTTACCACTTTTTATTGTAAATTTCTAAACTAGTAGATTTGTGTCATC
This sequence comes from Allium cepa, assembly GCA_030765085.1. Taxonomy (NCBI): domain Eukaryota; kingdom Viridiplantae; phylum Streptophyta; class Magnoliopsida; order Asparagales; family Amaryllidaceae; genus Allium; species Allium cepa. Next base: position 77,595,118 of record CM060939.1, on the reverse strand, counting down.
TCTAGCCCTTTGGATATTTTAAATTAACTAAAAGCAAATTTACATATAATTTCCATCGTCAATTATTTTAGTGAATAAATCTTCAAAGGTTACTGCAATTAATCCCATTAATTGCAATAAATTCTAATAAATTTGACTTTATTGGATTTCAACTCAAAATAAATCAATTATTCCCCAACAACAAAGTTACCGTTTCTTATATATAAATCACTACAGTAATACTTCCAAATGTTCATCTTTTGTTTGCATGAATTACTGCATTCAATTGAATTGTAATATTGTTAACTTACACATAAATAAAACTTAACAACTAATAGAATAAATAACTTACAAAATTTGTTGTCATAAATATATTTTATAAGTCTACACTTAATTATTATCTTACAATATGTTTTTACATTACTATAAATTTATACACTCTTCCGTTACTATATTAATAATTAATAAAGTAACGTTCATTCTTAATAACTATATAATAACTATTCAACATATACAAGAACTCTATTCCCAAATACATTCATTTATATTTTATTCCCTTAAAGTTCTCCTTTATTGACTAGACACATTAACAACCAAAAAAAAATTAATTTAGATTCATTTACATATATTAGATAAATGGGTAAACTTTTGTAATTATCCTATATATGAAAATATTTTTATGCATAAATTTCCACTTACTTGCTATGCATTCATTTATTAATTTACTAATTGCCTTAGTCGGCTTATTCCCTATTTACTACCAAATTTCTCACCTAATAATTGTTGATCAATACATACAATTACATAGGCAAAACAATTTTATTACTATTTTAAGTCCATTTATTATTGACAACATTCATTAAATTTACTTATCAACACCTATTGCATTGATTTATTCAACGGTCACTTTTAATTAGTTACTACCCACTTTACAATCTAATGTAAATCTTCCACTATTGATTCTTATATTAATAAATCTCATTCTAGGTAATATTTTTATTAATAATTGCAAATTCAACACTTGTATTGCTTCCTTATATTTATCTTACACAAAGTGTGCAAATTCACATTATTCAAATCTATTTCCATTTAACTATTAAATTGTTAACGTACATTCAATTCCAAATTTTATAGAAAATATATTATCTAAAAGCCTTTCTATTCTAAATAACTTTATTCAATGTTAACATTCACCAAATACAATTTACTTCCATAAATATGGTTGCACTTAAATTCAGTTATTATTTCATAAATATTATTTTAATCAACTAATTATGACTTATAACCACAAACACAAATTTTCGTTATTCTACCTATTTCTATATAAACATTTCAATTTGTTAATCTTTAATCTCAGTTACTATATCCAACTCCTACATTTATTCTAAATTAGATTAGAAATTTTATTCATTTAATTCGTTTAATATCATCAAATTTAACGGGTCGTTACACTCTCCCCCACTCAAAACTTTTCGTCCCCGAAAAGGAAAAGAAGGGAGCAGGAAGAATAAAATAGTACATCTTATTCCAAATATTAACTTATAAACAATATTTTACTATATTAATTTCCTTAAATAAAATATACCTGTTTAAAATCATTATATTCTTTTATACTTAAATCATCAAAGTTGGGAAAATATTTTCAACAAAATTCTAAGTCTAAAATTTACGGAAAATTTTTGGCAGAGTCTCCTTTGTACGGAGAGACCCCGAAGAAAATATAATATCAAAATATACAAATATATACATATATTATCAAAATATTATATCCCAACACGGGAAATTATATAAAATAACGCTATAAAACGTAATCCGAAAACCATACCTATTTGTCGGGAAATACGCTTATTATTAAGGAACCAAAAGTAGTAGCAGTTGTTTCCATCACCTGTATTCACTTATATAATCTAAAAGGTTAAATATTTATATTAAAGTTAAATGTATAGGTGGCTTCCACCATTAACCAACCAATCAGTGCAACAACCATCAACCTTACAAACAGCATACATACACACAACCAAGCAACCATTTAATCCATCAAACAATAGTTGTTTGGGTTCAAAACTTGAAATTTGTATGAAATGAAAATAACTATCAAGTGCATCCTTTACTCAACAGTCTTAGATGGAACATAGATAGATTATTTATTCATCCCACAACTTCAAATTCCTTCCCCAACAACATAAATCAAACAATAACAATTCAAACCAACAACTAAATTAACTTATTATTCATTTATTTCATGCTTCAGTGGTTTGATTTTCTTTCTTTCACTTATGGAGGGATTTCTTTATTTCTTACAATCCTCATTTTCCATTTATTACAAAATTCACTATACTTGTATTCCAATTTATTGACTAAAGTTTATATCATCTATTTATACTACTTACCTTTACTTATACCTTAAGTTATACAATTAATTCTCATTAATAACAGTAAATTTATTGAATACCTTAATCACCTCAAGCTTCACTTGTAAGATTTCCCTTTACATTTTCTTACTAACATTGCAACTTTTTATTATATGGTAAGTTATGTATGTTTTAAGAATGTAAGTGAAAATTTACAAGTTTCTTCTCAATTCCTTTAATTAATATATATTTGTTTTATAAATTACAATTTCAACTTACCTTTAATTTCATTCATTTATTTAAGGTTTCAATTCCTTAATTCTTACTTTTTATTTTATTCAACTAGTAGCATTAGACTCATACTAAATATTATAACCCTACACATCAATCCTTAAGAATTTCATTTAATTTCCTTAAGTTCATATCACCAATTAATGATACTTAACTTTAATTATGGTAAAATTTCAATTATACTTAAGTTATACCATCTAATTCTTATTTAATCAGCAATTTATTGAATACTTCACTATTTCCAAAATTTCTACTTGCATAACATTCGATTCCAATCCTTATTTAACATTTCAACTTTTCATATCTGGTAAGTTATATATGTTAAAGAAAAATGCAATTGAACTTATACAAGTTTTATCTCATCTTTTAATTAAATTTACTGTTCAACAATATTACTTTTTGTCTCATGTGTCGAAAATTTCAAATTTCCTTTATTTCCCACTTATAACTTTGCATTAAATTCTCCTACCTAAATTAGAGGTTTCAATTCATTAATTACTTACCTTTTATTTCACTAAAATAATTTAAACTATTGATTAATGAAGAGAATTAAATACCGGGTCAAATTTCAAATTATTTTAAAAATAATAAATAAATAATTTCTTACAACTTATATATCTCAAATTATATTTAAAACAATTAAAATTTTAGATAATTTCAAAATAAATCTGCAGTAGAATTACTACAGTGGCCTTTCCCCTTCGAAACTCGAAAATGAAAGTCGATGATGCGGCCGCCATCACCGAAATTATTTTCCAGCGACAGAGAGGAAAGTACAAAACTTATATTCTCCAAAATCTTCTTTAAAACAATTCCTCCGAATTATACTAAATATTTATAAAAAAAAAACTTATAAACCAAATCATTATACTTCAAAATCCTTTGAAAACAGATTTTCAAAATCCCGGACTTAAGTTCTAAAATCTCCAATTTGATTTATTATAATTTCAACTTAGCTTCAATTATTATAAATATTTTTATTTCCTAACACCCAATCTATAGCAACCAAATATATATATATATATATATATATATATATATATATATATATATATATATATATATATATATCTTTATAAAAATATTTTTATATATAGAAAATATGATAGGCAAAATTATTTCATTCACCTATATTAAAAACAAATATTATGTCGGTCTGTCCTATTAAGTGTTTAGAAATCCCTATTGATGACATAGCGTCCCATGCGTCAACCAGAATTTATAAATACAAAGCGGAACAGATTAACACAATATTAAAATCTTTTATAAAACTAACAAATACGCTCTCTCATATATATACTCTCAGCGACTCCCATAGGGTATTACTACCCTATTAACTAAGAGTCAAACCCCACAAAGCCAAGGTTTATTGCTAAACCAAAGCTCTGATACCAACTGTAACATCCTGCCTTTTCGCACGATTTAAACAGACACACGTGCCGATTCAAACCATACGGAAGGGCGGATTTGTTATGGGGTAAATAAGAAAAAAAAACATAGAAGAAATAAACAAATAGAATCTCACAGCGGAAGGATAAAATATAATAAGAAAATATGCAGTTTATAAAACTGTTTACAAACATTTATATAATACATATCAGAGTTACACATACCAATAACAATGCAGCGGAACAGTGTGAGTGTAGTGCAATACTATAAATAATAATAATACAAATTCTTCGTCTTCGTCCTCCAAAGCTAAAGTCTTCGATCCTGAAACGCTCGGACTGACCCGAGCGAATTTGAAAAGACAAAACACTCGGGTCAGAACTAAAAGATCTTATGTGAGTTAGATTAACAGAAATAAATATGAGTACAATAACTCAAGAGATGCTTGGGATTTACATCTCCTAAGGATCCGTTAAACTATTTACTATATAGTATATTGCGCTATTATAATAGTGTCTATTTGTAAAATAAACTTACTTTTAAATAGCGTTAAGGCTTTACATTTTCCACCTTAACACAGTTATATATTCCCATAGTCTATACAGTACCGTAATCTCCCCCGTACTGGGCGTCATCAGAGGGCACTCCATAGGTATGGTACAAAACCAAAATCGTATAAGGCGCGCTAGGGTAGGTGACACGGCACAACTAGGCAATGCCAGGGTAGATATACCAATTACGCATCCGGGCTGATGGTAACGCATAGCCGCAGCTACCGCCCACGTCGAACAAACACCCCGAAAATCAAAGAAATCAATAGTGGCCACCGAATCAATCCAAAGTCAGAGTATAGTATCGAAGGAGTGCGTTCGATCAGAGGAATGACCTCATTGGCCCGAGAATCGCTCCTGTTTTAGCCACCTTATGCCAACTCACGGGAGTTGGGTCCACGTATTTACCTTACAGGAAACGCCGCCACTAACCTACTTCATTCTGGAATCTCCACCGCGTACACGGTTAGTCAAAGTGGTTTTCGGTATCGAAAGAGAGTATGTCAGATATCCGATCCCGGTCTCTTTGCCAACCCATCATTATTATAACACCGCGGTCATTTAAAATAGTTTATACTTAAAAATCAGAATAAAAATTTCCATTTCAAAAACTATGAATAAGATATCATTTTAAAACCCAAAACAATATGATATCATTTTATCCAAGTATAATTCTTTTCCAAAATCGTACTGCTTTAAAATCTATAATATCTGGAAACCGAACATTTGAATTATACTTTCAAAGCATAATATTTCGAAATTCATATATTTTAAACCCATAACTTCTAACTTGAATGGTTTGGATATTCAACGGCATATAAAATAGATGGTTTAACTTTAAGGTTACTCTGTAAAGAAAAATAATTTCCATGGCTTTACAAATATATTTCTTTATTTTAAGGTCTAAACCATAATTTAAATATCACTTTCAAGTTCCAAAAACCATTTCAATTTCTATATATATATCCATTTGGAGTATTAATATTTCAAAACTAAAGTTGGAATTTTTATTCTTTCAACAAATCAATTGTTCTATTATTTAGTCTTGAATATTCACATAAAAATCCATAAATACAACTCCAATTTCTAGAAATTTAATATTTCCTTAAATTTAATTATATTAGAATATTCATTTAAATTTATCTTGGAAAAACTCCATTTATAAATATCATACCTTAAAATTTCCAAACTTAAACATATAATATACATTATCAAAATTCCATTTTCTCAAATTTTCCATTTTTATTTAACAGATTTATACACAGCCTAAATTCAAAAATTTTAACTTCATATGTATATATATATATATATATATATAAATGGAAGGATAATATTTATAAAATATCAAAATTAAATTTTTATAAATCGTATCACATCCAAACCATGGAAATCACCTTTTAAAAAATTTATATATATAGACCACGATGCCTGTATAAAATTTTCTATCCTATGGTCAAGTGATACGGATATTTATCATTTCAATCCGCAATTAAAAATAAAACTTTGCGGTTTTATATCATTTCAAACCACAATCCCAAATGCAATGGAAAATGCATGATAACTTGCAATTTAATGATATACAATAAACATCCATTCATCAACATCATCCAACATCCAAATCAAATCATCAATCAATATCAATCAATATCTATATATATATATAATCATATATAACAGGTAATAACTGGCAATTTTATTCAAATTAAATTTAACAACTATAAATCTAACAGTTTATATTCAGTAATAAATTATATAACTGTTAACTAGCAGTTTATATGCAAACAAACAATTCTAGCTGTCAAATACTACGCAATAAATAAATTAAATTGGCAATTAAATTCAATAAATGCAATTTAACAGATATGACGAAATAAACATGCCAAATAGTCACAAATAAATTTCTATTCATTTCTAAGATAAATTTAACAAACATAAAAACTTTTAGAAGTTGTGAGTGGGTTAAAACACTCACTTTTGGAATTTAAATCGAATTTAAATTCAATTTAAACTCAAAAATTCACCCGTCTCAGAATTCTTCCAAACCAGCGTCATCAGACCCGATTTTAAATACGAACCTAACAAAAGAAATCTCGCTTGAATCGGAGGTCGTATGAAAAAGTTATGATGAAAAATCGATTGGAAAACAAAATTAAATATAAACAAAACAATACACAAACTCACCTACTATGCTAAACGCCACGTCAGCCTACAGGGAAACACGTCTTCCCCATGAGAAAACGCGTACGCGACTGTTTGAATCTATTCTGATCAAACTATGACTCCATTCGAAAAACGAATTACACCATGAGATTACGTGTTTCGAGAAGATTAACATATATTTTTGTGAGATTTTTAGGAGGACTTTGAATTTTCAGCTTTGATTTGTAATTTGAAATTGGATCTGAAATGCATCCATTGAGGAAGAGAGAAGATTGAAGAAAATGAACGTGTAGACAAATGACAATAGAAAGGAGGCTAGGGCTGAATAGCTGTGTTTATATAGAGGGGTTTGAAATAGGGTAGATAGACCGTAGAATGAACGTGCGGAACAACTATGGCCCAAAAAGCCCGCTATGCCTCCGGAACCAAATTCATTAAATCTATATATCCAAATAGGTGAATATATCACTGGATTCATATCTCAATATGTAAGTATCTCCAATCTCATCTGAACTTGTAAATACTAAATTTCAAATATTTCTTCAATTAACATTAACGTAATAATTATTTATTATTTATTGCAGTTAATTATCAATTATAGTTTATATACTAAATAGATGATAAATTTTGAATACTTGTTATCATTAACGTTTTATTTCCACTTACTAATAAATGCAATTATTACATATTCTCCCTTTATTAATAACCTTCCTATTCCCATTGATTATTCCTTAGCAAATTATATCTATTAATTACGATTGATTACCCTAAATAAATTGGTTCACATGGTTTATCACAGTAGTATTCTCAATTACCATCTAAACTTTCAACTAATGCAAAACTAAAATATTACTTTTCATTTTCTTGCAATTAGATCAGGTTATAAATTTTAAGTCGATGAATTCTTTTGATTTTTTATTCCTTTTAAAAAAACCAACCATTATCATAGATAACTTAAATGGTAATATATATCAAATTGCCCCAAATGGTTTTAAAGTTATCCTCTAAATACATATTTCCTTGTAAATAGATTTCGATAAATTGAAATAAATCATACTATAGAAATTTAAATCCCATTAAATAAATAAATAAATATTGGTTCCCATTCATACTATTTATTTACGTTTTATTTCATTGGTACTTCTATATACAACATAGCCTTGTAAAATGTTTAAATGCGGAATCTTGTCTACTTCACATCTTAAATTAAGGTTTCTAAAACGATTAATATTTACAAAATTTATAAGTATTAAATACATTTAATTTCAATAAATTCAATTGATTGCAAATAGATTCCAAATAAATTGGATGTTATTAGGTTACAACTTAATATTAAACAAATTTTTCTCTTAAATTTTCTTAATTATTTACTCCACTTCTAAACAATTTAAGTGTCAATAGTTGTTCTATTCATCAATTCAAATGTAAATTCTTAACTTCACTATTAATCCCAATTTTAATAAATTCAACATTATAAGTTTGATCAAATTTATTAAATTCACTTTCTTTCTATTATTCAAAGTTATTGATGTTAATTTAATGAAACTAACATTTGCTCAATATCTATACATTAAAAATCTCAATTCTAAACTTAGATCTCAACTTATGAAATAGTTAAATAATAAATTCCATCTAAATCTACATCTTCCAACTATCTAAATATTTAGAAAAATTACTCACCACTTTTTATTGTAAATTTCTAAACTAGTAGATTTGTGTCATCTCTAGCCCTTTGGATATTTTAAATTAACTAAAAGCAAATTTACATATAATTTCCATCGTCAATTATTTTAGTGAATAAATCTTCAAAGGTTACTGCAATTAATCCCATTAATTGCAATAAATTCTAATAAATTTGACTTTATTGGATTTCAACTCAAAATAAATCAATTATTCCCCAACTACAAAGTTACCGTTTCTTATATATAAATCACTACAGTAATACTTCCAAATGTTCATCTTTTGTTTGCATAAATTACTGCATTCAATTGAATTGTAATATTGTTAACTTACACATAAATAAAACTTAACAACTAATAGAATAAATAACTTACAAAATTTGTTATCATAAATATATTTTATAAGTCTACACTTAATTATTACCTTACAATACGTTTTTACGTTACTATAAATTTATACACTCTTCCGTTACTATATTAATAATTAATAAAGTAACGTTCATTCTTAATAACTATATAATAACTATTCAACATATACAAGAACTCTATTCCCAAATACATTCATTTATATTTTATTCCCTTAAAGTTCTCCTTTATTGACTAGACACATTAACAACCAAAAAAAAAATTAATTTAGATTCATTTACATATATTAGATAAATGGGTAAACTTTTGTAATTATCCTATATATGAAAATATTTTTATGCATAAATTTCCACTTACTTTCTATGCATTCATTTATTAATTTACTAATTGCCTTAGTCGGCTTATTCCCTATTTACTACCAAATTTCTCACCTACTTATAGTTGATCAATACATACAATTACATAGGCAAAACAATTTTATTACTATTTTAAGTCCATTTATTATTGACAACATTCATTAAATTTACTTATCAACACCTATTGCATTGATTTATTCAACGGTCACTTTTAATTAGTTACTACCCACTTTACAATCTAATGTAAATCTTCCACTATTGATTCTTATATTAATAAATCTCATTCTAGGTAATATTTTTATTAATAATTGCAAATTCAACACTTATATTGCTTCCTTATATTTATCTTACACAAAGTGTGCAAATTCACATTATTCAAATCTATTTCCATGTAACTATTAAATTGTTAACGTACATTCAATTCCAAATTTTATAGAAAATATATTATCTAAAAGCCTTTCTATTCTAAATAACTTTATTCAATGTTAACATTCACCAAATACAATTTACTTCCATAAATATGGTTGCACTTAAATTCAGTTATTATTTCATAAATATTATTTTAATCAACTAATTATGACTTATAACCACAAACACAAATTTTCGTTATTCTACCTATTTCTATATAAACATTTCAATTTGTTAACCTTTAATCTCAGTTACTATATCCAACTCCTACATTTATTCTAAATTAAATTAGAAATTTTATTAATTTAATTCGTTTAATATCATCAAATTTAACGGGTCGTTACACCACGTATGTCTTATCATCTTACTAATATTATTTCACTATTCTTCTATAGTCTGCACACATGAAGCAATATTTCTAGGTTTTCACTAGTATCCTATGCACCTTACGGGAACTTTTATTATTACTTAGAGTAATTACTGCTATAACTTTATACTTTTCCCATTAAACCTAGGTAATGATTCATATCTTGTCCATATTTAAAAGTCTGATTTGATTTGGTATTTGTTAATTTTTCTTCGAAAATTAAAACTTCTAAATTTTATCTTTTCAAAAACTTATTTACTTTTCCATCAAACCATCATTTTTTTAAACATGTCTTGCTTGTTCTTAAAATATTTTTCCTTTTTCTTGACTTTAAAAAAAATGTCCTCACATGTTTTCAAAATATCCTTCTTTTTTTATAGATTTTCAAATTTACTAAAACTGGGGTAAATAAGAAAAATTACTTTATTAAAAATTTCTTAACTTTCCAACTCTTCCAATAACTTAACCTCGAGGGAGTTACTAACTTACTACACTTAATATTTTTATACCTTAATGTATTGGAATTACTTTCTCTTGTGAGAAACCATTGACGGTAAAACCTTCTATGAATCCTTTAAAGGAGGATTTCATGTTTATGTGAAATTATAATGAATTTATCTTATATTTTATCGAAATAGGCTATACAAAATATGGTGCTTTCCATACCTTGTACATCTCTTTCACTTATTCCTTATAGCTTGCACAAAACAACTTTATTTGTGATTTATAAAAAATTATATCATTATTCATTTCAATAGATTAAGGTATGTTTACTCTATATTTATTTACATAAGATATTTCCTACTACATTCATTAATTTATTGTACATTATTTTTCAAAAGAACTCATTTTTAAAACTTCTTTATAACTAGAAAATATTTTCATGTGTTTATTTAAATAATAAGTATACATATAAACCACTTTAGAAATTATCTCCAAAACTCAGTTGGATAAGATATGTTTACTCTATAGATTAAGGTATGTTTACTCTATATTTATTTACATAAGATATTTCCTACTACATTCATTAATTTATTGTACATTATTTTTCAAAAGAACTCATTTTTAAAACTTCTTTATAACTAGAAAATATTTTCATGTGTTTATTTAAATAATAAGTATACATATAAACCACTTTAGAAATTATCTCCAAAACTCAGTTGGATCAAAACAGATGTTGCGTAAAACACCATTACTACAACCCAAAAATACTAGTACATGGATTCAATTAAAATAATTATTAATAAATCTCGTATGCTATGTAAAAACATTTACTTTGGGAGTCACCTACTATAACAATAGTGGCATACTCTATGCTTCCTTTATTTTTACTAAAAACATTTATTACAACGATAAATGTTGTAACCTACATTGTCGATACTTAACACACTCTTGCTTTTTATATTTAAAATCATTGTTTACCTATATAGAAACTAGCGAGCTACATATGCTCAATAATTCTCCAAAAAGAATTTCACTTTTAACAAAATTTACATCATATAAAAACCAATTTAAATTTCATACCACTTATTTTTTTCAAAAACCCAATATTTACTTCCTCAAATATATTAAATATTATATTTTTCAACTTTTTTAATTCAAAAGTTTCATTTTTATTGGGTTAGACATAAAGTGGATTTTCTTTATACTAACACCTCTTACTCTTCCCGAAATAAAAACCCTCTCCCTACCATCCCTATGGAACTTCCCTACTTCCTAAAACATATGAATACAAATTTTCTCTCAAAACATGGCTTATTTGTATGCTATAAATCGATAATAACATAGGTCTCTACATACTTGGGTCATCCCAAACCCAACAAGCAAACTATGCATAAATATACTTCTAAAAACTTTCCATATGTTAAAATCCATGGTTAGGGACTATTTGGATTTCAGTACATAATATATTTATATTTTGTTCAAAAATACAAATACGTTCACTCACTATCTACCTAGGAATCCTAAACATAGGCTTTGATACCAAATGGAACAACCCGATTTCTAGTGTGTCTAAATTATTCCCAAAAATGCTAAAACCCAAGCTCACTGAAATCCGAGTTGGGAATCCGGTGTCATGAAAATAGGTAAAGACAAATATATCAAAGCTCAATTAAATATCTCATGGCGGAATGGACTAAAATATAATAGTAAGTAAGTACTCACCAATATAATAATACTTTCTAAGCAAGTGTCATAAAGTTGAGAAGTCTCTGCTATCTACCAAACCTGTAGGATGTTATGAGGAGGGGTCAGAACAAAAGTTCTAATGAATGAATAAATTATACACTTCTAGGGTAAATTCTACATTTACCGTTTTATTTCCATTTACTCTTATATTAGGGTTCATTAGGTTACAATACTTTCGCCTCTATTCGTGAGCCATGCCCATCTACTCCATAGTAGATTAAAACCTAATACGAATATATACATATATGTAGCTATATGCCCAATGACCATATTGGTCCTAGGTATCACCCATGGTACCTTTCGTATCCTCCTCGAAAAGGGCTCCATCGTCTTGCTACGAGAGCGTTCCCTAACTACATATGTAAAGGACTGCATCATAAGGCCTATAATACAGATGCTTCATCGTCTTGCTTCGTAGTTATATATATAAAGGACTGCTTCGTAAGGCCTACAATATATATACTCCATCGTCTTGCTCCGCGAACGTTCCGTAGCTACATCTGTAAAGGACTGCTTCGTAAGGCCTAAATTACAGATGCTCCACTACTCATTATAAAAACGTAAATCGCATTCGCACTAGTCTATGCAGTGCTCGGACATCCACAATGTACCACCCAATGCGTACATTAAGAGCTACGTAATCATTCTATCTACTATCTGAATTCCACCAACAAGGTCTACCTTGTATGGAATTCAGCCGGGGATTTTCTATATCAGTAAAGGACTGCTTCATTAGGCATACAATACAGATATTCTAGTTGGTCTTCTTTTTTCTTATTGTGTTATGGCCCCACATAGCTAACCCGTAACTAATCGAAAGACCTCTAAAGAGTTAAGTGGTCGTGCCCTACTGCAAACAAGCTGCCATCCAATTGGTGGTACCCTTCATCCAATGTCTCGACAGTGAAAGAATCATTGGACTGTTGGTTTAACTCTATTCTTTTTCGAAAGAATCATTGGACTGTTGGTTTAACTCTATTCTTTTCCGAAATCGCTCTTGGTCTTGATGATGGCCAATATCCGCATGCGACTATCCTTAAACTTACTTGAAAGTACTGGACATACGAATAACCTGCTCCGAACACCAAGCCCTGCTGACTGCCTACAAAGGTCTGCTTCGTTAGGCCTATAATGCAAATGCAGTCAAGGCATACTCTCATGATGGAACACCTATAGACCTGCCTCCGGGGATGCAGCTTCGTTAGGCCTACCCAAAGGGCCATGTATATCTCATGTCCCGTTGAAGTCTCATACTTCCTTCTAGCCCAAAATAACTAAGTTGGACGTGCTTCTCCTTTACTGAAATCTGTGATGAACTGCTTCGTTAGGCTCTTCATCCTTTGGGCTACTCCAAGCGCATCTCACTCTTTTATTGGACCCTAAGTCTAATCTTTTAATTTGCGTTTAGTTTACTTTCCTTATTCTGTTGGCTACTTATTTACCCTAATTAGCATATTCTTGCCCTCGTCTCACCTCTATCTATTGTGAGATTACCATTCTTTTAATAGGAAATGCTGTTGGTATGAGCCAAATTCATTATCTTGCATATTTAACTTAATATAAATCTTAAGTTCATTAAAATAAGCATTTTTTATCATTCCTGCTTTATTTGCTTATTGACTTAATATGAATTATTTAAATAAGCTTCTACCATTATTATTGCTCATTAATTTATTCAAAGTCTCAAAATAAGCTTTTCCATTCTTATTACTTAATTATAACCTATGTTATAATTCTACCTATAATTGTCATTTCCTCTTCTTTTATAGTTCGTACATAATTCTAGCATTTCGTTTCTGTTCTAATCTGCCTTCTTTTATTGTAATATAGAATATTCTTTTATCCTCTTATATTATGTAACTCACTTATCATAATAACTATCTTCTTAAATAGTCTGTGGAGTGAATGCAGACCTAGGTTCATTATCGTTTACAGCTTTAAGTTCTTATCTAATAATGTACTTGATTCATCTCACATTTGCTTTATTATCTTCTATTCTAGGAAGTAATTCTATTTTATTTGGTTGATTATGAAAAAAATATTTAAAAATCCATTTCCATATTTAAATATTAAATAATACTATGAACAATAATCCATAACTGCTAGATATATCTTTTACTATTCTGGAATAGTGTAAAATACAGTGGTTTCTCTATTTTACACTAGTTCTCTTTTTCTTTATTTTATTCTAGCAATTACGTTCATTGTTGTCTTTTAAATATTAAATTATAGAAATGTATCCTATTTTCTAAACCAACTAATTAACCTTTTAGTTACTCCCAAATCCAGTTAATAGATTAATTAACTTTTCTCATTTTAACGTAATTTATTATAGTAATACCATTCCTCAAACATTTATTGCTTTAAATCTTATTTCCTTCATTTTAGTATTTTTAATTATTTTATCCATATTCACGTTTGATCTATTCTAATCCATATGCGAAGAAAGAGGAGAAAATAGAAGAAGAATGACGCTTGCAAAGAAATCCAAAATGTAGAAACGGATGTAAATAAATACTAATACTGTAAATAAACTGTAAATTCCTTATAGTTCAGCATAACTTAACTAATAGGATTAATTATTGAATAAAATTATCTAAACGGGAATTTGACGATAATATATCTTAGACTTAAAAGATATATAAATAAATCCACTCACATGTCGTCCTTAGCTTCAATCTCTATCCCTTTTAATTTGCTACGCTTTTCTCTGCTTTTCCTCCTTTTTAATTCGCTTTAAATTTCCTGATTATTTGTACAATTCTCTAATTTGCTCTAATGTATATCCTTACTTAATTTTATTTTTTGTTTGGGGAAAGGTTTGATTGATAGAGGAGAAAAGAAGAGGGAGAAGAGAAGAGGAGTTTGTTGTAAATGACAGCAAATGATTCAGAGAAAATAGTATGGGCTAGGGTTAAGTTACGTTCAATTCATAGGTGTAGTGAACAACTATGAACCATCCGATTAACCCTAAAAACAATCCTCACCATCATTTATTAATTTGTTTACGTTCGCTTATAACGTATAATTCTCCAATGTTATTCATTTATTCCTTTGTTATATGACCCTATTAATTCACGTTTACTTCCAAATAAGATTCTCCCATTAATTATCCAATTAATTAGATCATATATACATACATACATACATACATACATATATATATATATATATATATATATATATATCTGTGTGTGTGTGTATGTGTATCAAATATTAATTGATTCTTATACGTTATAATTTATTACCTATTTGAACACGTCAATTAATACGTCTATTAATTGATTGTATATCAAAGTTATACTTTTTATTTATTTATATTAACTTACCTTCATCATAAATTTAATTACTCTGTTTGATTTTTGTATGCATTCCAATTCTTTTTTTTTCCCATTTCAATTCTTTTTTTTCTTTTTTTTAACTTGGAAACAAATAATCCTATAACTGTCGCTTTCTTCTAGCTAATTTATTTATATTATTAGCTATTGCAACAAGGGAATATTCTTTGATTAATTGACAACCTTTTTAAAACTCTCAACTAATTGTCAATTAATTAATTGACACGTTTTCCTATTTTAATCGATATCCAAATTAAATCCTATGCATCACTCAATCACACATTTATTACTTGTATATATTTAAACCGCCAATTCATTATCCAATTAGTTGACATATAAGTTTCCCGCTTTTATTAATTGATGCTTACTTAATGTTTTACTTACTTTCCTAATTAATTGCGTCAATTATAAATTTATATATGTGTGTGTGTGTATATATATATATATATATTATCATTTAATTTATTCCTTACATACATTTCCCTTTATTAGAAGATCCCTTAATTAATTAATGTTATAAAAGTGACATATTCTCTTACTAATTAATGTCTTTACGTCTCTTAATTAATTCCCCTTTTAATTGATTGATGCGTCAATTAATCACAAATCATTGCTTGCATAATCTATGTAACCTCTTAATTCTTAAATGCATATATTTGACATTTATATTCTTTTTGCAATTATGTTAATTCAATTGATTTTATTTCATTATATAAAAATGCGGGGTGTTACAGAAGTGGATTGAGAGATGTGTTTTAATCAGCAATGTAGAAGGTAATGGCGGCAAAAAAAAAGTTCATCATTATTTTTAGAGATACATACATACATTCACGCATACATATATACATATATATAGGGTTATCTTAGAGAGAAACGAGGAAAACCTTTTTACCCATTCTCACTTGATCTCAACCCATTATCTCCAAGCCAATTCATTATGTTTTAGCCACCCTAGACCTTCTCGTAACTGAAGTTTTACAGCCATAATGATGGGCCTTAAACCTATCTAAGCCCAAGCCTAAATATTATGGAATTAAATCTAATTTAATTGCTTTTCGATATTGTATATCGATCGATATATTTATAAGTGTTATAAATATATATAACATTATTTATTTCTCAAATCATATTCAAATTTTATCATTAATATTTCATAAATATTAATTAATTTAATTAATTTATAACAAATATAAACTAATTAAATAGTTCGGTCTTAAAGGAATTCATCGTTTCGGCTGTGTAACTCTTGGGTGTAAATTTGGTCAGCGATTAACATTGAACTATTCTAATGTTAACGTTTACATGTCACTTAGCAGGTGGTGTGACATTATGGCCAAATTTATCGCTTACTCATTTTCGGTTAAAATCCAATTTTAGTTTAATAAACGTTATCTGGTTGTGACATTTGTTTACACAATTTCTCGTCGTCAAAACTATATCACTTTGGACTTATGAAATTTGGTAATGGTCAAAAGTCCAACCTCATCCACATTCAACTTTACAGTCCAAATACAAAGTCATTGGTTCAATTATAACAACTATTATTAACCGAAATGCTCTGGCCAAAGACTTTGACTTTGAGTTGACTATGATACTAACTGCATATAACTGAGGAGACGAATCAATTCTTGAATAGTGCTTCACTTCCAATACTTCCACTCGATCCAACTATACTCACTCGATGGACGTCATGCCATAATTTTGCTATAATCAAAGTGGAGCTTTCATATTGAAGATCCATAGTATTCTCAAGTTAGGAGAACTGTGTAAATCAGTTACATCGATATTTTCTGTTTGACCTTACTTATATTAACCAACAGAAAACTATTGAGTGAGTCGTTCCATGGTTATCCAATAACTATTAGTATGTAACCCCTAGGTGCCCCCAACAGTCATGAGTAATACATTTTCCAACATTTGGAGAGTGTTACATACTCCAGTCTCAATGGATACATTGATAACCAATCTCGATGCATCTTGACTATGAACATTTGAATTGTTATATTTGTTTCGTTGTGATAAATTACTCACGGTTACAACACTTTGAAACTACTATCACAAAATATACCATTTATGGATTTTTATATTAAATATAATTTTAGTTAAGTTAATTAATTGATATAATCACATTATATCAAGTATATAATAGGAAGAAAATACCTTTTATTTCGAACAAGATTGGTCAACGAGTTAGATATATGTAACAAATTACATAGTTTCCCCTAACGCATACCCCTAACTCTATCAATTTCCCACTTACACTTGGGGTCAATTATGGAATCTAATTCCAACTTCTCCCATCAGTTTTCTCAAAACCAATTAGGCCAATCCCTTGGTGAATGGTATGCTATTACGTTTTAATTATCTACTTTGTCGATTAACTCTCTTTGACACTGATAAACTGCCTTTATCATGTAGAATGATTCAAACTATGTCTATTGACTTCTATTGAGATTTAAGTTCTATCATGACCAATTTCACGACATTGTTATCTTATAACAATATTATTGGATTCTCAAAATTTGGAATCACTTTTGGCTCAATTATAAATTTATGCATTTATATCTATATACATTGGTTTATTGTAGCGTTATTCAAGTTAATGTTCTCAACATTTTGTTGAATCGACCGCAATCACTTTTATTTTGAAATATCTTTAAATTAAATATTTTAACTTGAATTTTATCATTGACTTGTTATACTCAATATCACTTATAAAAGTTTGTGTCCAAACGTTCCATTATAACGAGTTCATTGTTTCTATAAACAATTCTCTGGTATTTCATTAATACGCGAGAACACCTCAAACAACCATTTAGTGATATCAATTTGGATTTTATATTTGCGCCATGTATCAAATACATAAAAAAACACAATATCATACACAACATTATCTATATGATAATTCCTATTGTTAATGCATAAGGAATCCAACTTACATGTTCTCCTTTTAATAAAGGCTCGTGTACATCGTTTTGGGATAATCCCTATATCTTTTATACTCACTATAAAAGACATCATTTACAATCCAAAATTGAGTATTAAAACAACTATAGTTAATTTTAATACAAGCATATTGTTAAAATCAGCAACGTGTTGTTTACTTATAGTTTAGAAATATCAATGTACCTTTTAACGTTCTTTCTAATGAACACATGCTTCCTCTGAACTTTGATTGAAAATCAAACTATTTGATATTTCTATCAAAATACTTATTCAATCTTGATGCTTATAAAATGATACATTCATATCATTTCATGGATCATATCCAAAGACTCACAAACCCAATATCGCTCCCACTGACTTCGAGGCATTTTTGGTAAATATGTGTAAACGGCTTACTCTAAATTATTATTTAGAATTTAATATTTCAATACATAATACCAAACATGTAACAACCCGCATATTTAACGATTATATATTTAAATGTTTTATTTAAATATAGCGTCGTTAGTCGGATTTGGTCCGAAAAACCACTTTCTGCAAATGGCCAAATTGGAACTCGAAACTACCTCCATTGGTTTCGAAATGGCGTTTGCGATCTTTTTGAGTATAATCTTTGATATGTTTGGAGTTTGTGAAATTTTGACCCTTTTTCTATTGGGTTTTGAGTTTGGATTCAGCCCACTAGCTTAACTAATACCCTAACCCAACCCCTTCTCTTCATTCATCTTCTTTTCATTTTCATTTCTCAAGCTAAAACTGAAATGGTGGAGGGGAAAGAGAAATAGAAATTTGCAAGCCCTAGTTTCTCCTTTGTAACTTGATTTCTTGCTCCAAATTCATAGAGAAGCTATTGGTAAGTCTCTCTTCTTCTTCTCCAACTCTTTCTCCTTCAATTTCAGAAAGTTTTCCTAAACCTAACTTAAGAAAATACTTGTTTGTTCTTAGATTGAAGCTTGTTGGGTTGAAGTAGTGATTAGTTGGTCTTCTACTTGTGTTTTAGCTCCTTCATCTTCTTTGTTTGTGAGATTAAAAGGTGAGTTATGAACTCACATCTACTTCTCTTGATTTCATTTATGTTGGGTATGAATTCCTAACACCTTGTTCATATGCACTAGCTTTTGGTTTGGATTGAATTGGTGAATATCCAAATTTTTAGTGTTTGGGTTCAATTCTTTAAAGATCCTAACTTTGATGTTTGAACATGTTTTTGGTGGTGAATCGGAGAGCTAATGGAGCTGGAGTATCAATTGGCTAAGGCTCCTTAGGTCTATTGCTCGAACGGTTGCGTTTTGGAAGAGTTTGCATTTAGGGGAGAAAGGGCAGGAACTGCAGAAATTTGCAGTTCGGCCGACCGAGCCCTGTAGCCGGTCGACCGACGTGCTATCCCGAGTTTTTTTATCTTCTGCATCTGGCCAGCCGACCGACCCTGTAGTCCGGCCGACCGACCTGATGTTATTGCCCTGTTTTGCCTATTTTGCTCATTTTGATTGGCTTTTCCAAATTTTATCGATTCAAGTTGGCTTTTAGAGGTTGTTAATTCATCTTTGACTTTGTTAACTTATTATTGACTTCATCCACGGGTTTTTATAAAATAATCTCTCGAATCACATTTAAAAGCTCGTTTCTCCAATTTATAAATTCTATTTAAAATACACGCACAATTTCGCACTTCGAGCGAAGTGGAAGGGTGATTAAATGATTGGGTAAAAGACGGACCATGAATCTGTGCGTTTATCCTTCCGATTAATCCCCGACCTATTCAATTGATCGTTTTGACCTTCGGGTTTGGTTTACTGATGATATGAGGTGAACTTTGTACTGCTTTGAGTGTGAAATTAACTAACGGATAGTAAACCGTTTATGCGAACGGGTGGTTATGGGACTCACGTTACCACTTTTCGGATTCCTTTTTGGGAGTTGGTGACACATGCTGCCTTTGGGATAGTGTCTTCGGACTGTCTCCTCTGGCTTGTTGCCTTTAATATCGCTTTTGGAGTTGGTCCTTTGCCCCGGCTCGAGAGATATTTGGGGTTGTCGGTTACCTTTAGTATTGTTTTCGGAGTGGTTCTTCTTTACCACCGCTCGAGGGATATTGGAGTGGTTCTTTCACCATCGCTCAAGAGATATTGGAGTGGTTCTTTCACCACCGCTCAAGAGATATGGAGTGGTTTCTTCACCACCGCTCATGATGTTTCATTGATATGTATATTCCCTAGGTATTTCTCTTCTGTGTTAGTTCTTTTGAGCCACACGAAGTATAGCGTGTACCTTGTGGAACTTGTATTCATTGGTATTTGTTGTTGCCTTTATGGCTTGTTTTGGGATATTCCTATCCTTTGTTTCTCTGACTTGCCGATGATGTGAGGCTTGTTTGTTATGATATGATTCATCTTATGTTAGATGACTGTATTATCTCTTTTGAGATATTTTGTTATGCATTGTGACCTTGCAGGTTATTGTTGTTCAGTTTATCTAACTGATTTGTTTAGCTAGACTGACCCGTGTATTTATACTCGGGTCAGACCGAGTTGTTTCAGGTTAGGTGCTTTTGGACTTAGCCTATTTTGCTTCCTCATGGACTATTCAGCTTGCTCCTTTTTGTCATAGCTTTTTGTGTAGTCCCTTTTTGTAATAACTCTGATATGTATTCTATTGACTCGTCTGTATATTGTGGTCTGCTATACCACTTGACATGTAATATTTTGTATACTCTGTCATGTATCAGTATATGTGTATATGATGATCTACTGTTCTGTGACGTATATTACATTTGAGTTGTTATATTCTGTTCTGATAGATCCTCCAACCACCTATGGTTTTTTTTAAGTATTCATTGGATATATCGACCGGGATAGTATGATTATTGTCGATGTATTCAATAGATAGTTAGAGCAAGACTATAGATGGTCGCTCCCAACCAGCCTTATTCTCCGTGTTAGTTGACGGCATTACCCTATAGTGTCCTTGGCTAGCGTGGGTACAGAGGTGGGGCGTAACAGCGTGGTATCAGAGCTGAGTTCAGAACAAAATATGATAAACACAGAATAGAGCACATATTACGATACATCAGAGTGTATAAGTGATACAGATCTTTGAATCATCGTGTCTCTCTATTCCATCAAGGTTAGATAGGATTGGGAATACGTCTAGGAATGCATTTAAATTCCGTAGTATTCCATATTGAATTATCTACCTTGTGAATAATCTTGTTCTTATCTTAACTTTCAGCGTATGGCTGGAAGAGGCAGAGGACGACGTTCCGATGCTGGGCAATCCAGTGGCTCACATCCGGATGGCGTTTATATGTCTGCTAATCAGTTTTTGGAGTTGTTTAGGAGCACTCAGACTCCAGTTCCTCCTCGAGTTTCTCCACCTCGCAAGTCTGCTTCTGCACGCCAGTGAAGTGATTTTGCTCATCTTGGAGGAAAGCCGTTTAAAGGCTCCGAATCCGTTCTGGAAGTCCAAGCTTGGTTTCGCACATGCGAGCGTATCTTCTCTCGTATGGATCTTTCTGACCATGATAGGGTTCTTGTAACTTCTAGCTTATTACAAGAGCGTGCTCTTGATTGGTATGAGCTTCTTGTAGCCGAGATTGATGAGTCTACTCTTTCTTGGACTCAGTTTCGGGGACGATTCGAACTCAAGTTCGTTCCTGAATCTGAAAAAGTTTTATTGACCCGTCGCTTCCTTGAGTTGAAGCAAGGGAAATCTTCTGTTTCTGAGTATGTTGCATCATTCGAGGCTTTATCTCAGTATGGTCTTGAATTCATTAGCACTTCTTATAAGAAGAATCTGAAGTTTGTCTCTGGTCTTAAGAAATATCTTAAGAAATCTTTGTTGCTCCAACTTAAGCTTTCCTTTGAGGAGTTGGTTGATTCGGCACTTCATCTTGAAACTGTCGAGAAGGAGTGTGATAGTGGTAATGATGTTGAGGTTTCCAAGAACCCCAACAAGAAGCCGTTTCCATTTCAGAAGTCCAGATCTTTTCCTTCTAAGAAGAAGAAGACTGGTGGTTCTAGTTCTCAGCCACAACCTTCTGGAACACCTTTCGTTCGGAAGTGTTTCAATTGTGGTTCTCCTGATCATATGATTCGAGCTTGCCCTAAGCCTCTCTTCTGCCGCTATTGCAAGCGGGAAGGTCATCGTAGTTCCACTTGTCCCATTGCTCCGAATAATTCTCCATCTGGCAAGTTAAATGTAGCGAATGCTTCTGGAGGTCCTTCTCAACCTAAAGGTATATCTCCATCTATTTTGGAAGGTTCTATTTTTATTCATGATCATAGTATTCGAGTTCTTTTCGACACGGGAGCTTCACATTCTTTCGTATCGAAGAAGCTCGTTGATGATTTATCTTTGGATGTTTCTTGTTTGGTTACTTCTTTGAGGATTGCGATCCTATTGGGGGATCTACGACCCTTAGCTTGCTTTGTGATGAGATTGAGATTGTTTTATGTGGCTTTTCTTTCCGTGCGAATCTGCACGTTATTTCTTGTCTGGGATTTGATATGATTTTGGGTATGGACTGGCTAGTGAGATATGATGCCAGGATTATTTGTTCGGAGAGAATTATATATCTTCGACATCCGGATTCGCCTACTCAGCTATCTCTTGTTCTTCGGGATGTGGGTAATTCTGAGATGGCTTTATATTCTCTTGATTCGCGAGATGATGATGATATATCTCGTATTCCTATTGCTTGTGACTTTTCTGATGTTTTTGAGCCTGTATCAGGTTTGCCACCCAAGAGGGCAATCGAGTTCCGCATTGATCTCATTCCAGACGCGCAGCCAGTTAGTCGTCCTCCTACGAGGATGTCTACAAGGGAAAATGAGGAACTCAAGAAGCAACTTTTAGAGCTTGAGTTCAAGCAGTTGATTCAGTCCAGTTTTTCTCCGTGGGGATCCGCGTTCGTCTTCGTGAAGAAGTCCGATGGAACTCTTAGGCTTTGCATTGACTATCGCAAGCTTAACAAGTTAACCATCAAAAATAGGTATCCATTGCCTAGGATCGATGATATGTTCGATCTATTGAGTGGTGCTAAGGTCTTTTCTCAGCTTGACCTTGCCACAGGTTTTCATCAGTTACGAGTCGCAGAGGATAGCATACCTCTTACCGCTTTTCGCACTCGTTATGGTTTTTTGAGTGGCTCGTTATGCCGTTCGGTTTGACGAACGCTCCTGCTTTCTTTGTCGATCTCATGAATCGAGTATTCCGGGAATATCTCGATAAGTTCGTCCTTGTGTTCATTGATGATATCCTTATTTATTCTAAGTCTGAAGCCGAGCATGCTAATCACTTGAGTATTGTCTTGAGTACTCTTCGTTATCATCAGCTTAGAGCCAAATTCTCCAAGTGCCACTTTTGGGAGAATAAGGTTAAGTCTTAGGCCATGTTGTATCTTCCGATGGCATTTCAGTCGATCCCTCAAAGATTGAAGCCATCCAGAATTGGAAGAGGCCCGAGAATGTTCATGAGATTCGTAGTTTCCTTGGATTAGCGGGTTATTACCGTCGATTCATTAAGGATTTTTCCCGGGTTGTGCTTCCTCTCACCAGCCTTACTCGGAAAGGAATTCGTTTTATTTGGTTAGACAAGTGTGAAGCTTCCTTTCTAACATTAAAGGAACTTCTCACTAATGCTCCTATTCTTGTGGTTCCCGAAGGGAATCATGATCTTGTGGTCTACACCGATGCTTGTGGTAGTGGTCTCGGTGCTGTTCTTATGCAGAAGGATCGGGTAGTTGCTTATGCTTCTAGGCAACTGCGTCCGAATGAAGTTCGCTATGCCACTCATGATCTTGAGTTAGCCGCCATTGTCTTTGCCTTGAAGATTTGGCGACACTACTTATTGGGAGAGCGCTTCATTCTCTATACCGATCATAAATCCTTGAAGTATTCGTTCACTCAGAAGGAACTCAATATGAGACAACAGCGTTGGCTCGAGTTTCTTGCTTCCTATGATTTTGATATCCAGTATACCCCTGGAAAGTGAAATCGTGTTGCTAACGCGCTTAGTCGCAAACATTCGGCTGTTGTTTCCATGATGCTTGCCGAATGGGTTAGTCTTGAGACTCTATCTTTTTGTGAAATTCGTGACCGAGGTTCATCTTTTGATTCTCCAATTCTATTATTTAGTTTGGGAGCTCGACCTATTTTATTGGATCGTATTGCCGATGCTCAGCGACGTGATCCTGATTTGTTGCATCTTATTCAGCTTTGTGAGTCTGGATCCTGTGATGAGGCGTTGCGGGATTTCAGCATTGATTCTCATGGGTGTCTTCGTAAGAAGAACCGTCTTTTTGTGCCTTCTGATTTTACACTTAGGCATGACATTCTTGATGATTGTCACCATTCTAAGTATACCATTCATCCTGGTAGTAGCAAGATGTATACCGATATGCGTCGTCTTTATTATTGGGAAGGCATGAAGCGCGATGTGGCGAGTTATGTGAGCAATTGCATAACTTGTCAGCGTTTTGAGGCCGAACATCAGCGTCCTCCTGGTCTTCTTCAGCCTCTTGAGATTCCATTGTGGAAATGGGATCAGATATCTATGGATTTTATTGACGGCCTACCTCGTTCGAGATCAGGCCATTCTAGCATTTGGGTTATTGTTGATCGCCTCACTAAGTCTGCTCATTTTGTTCGTATTAAGTCTAATATGACTGCTTTGCATTTGGCTAAGTTATATGTCAAGGAAATCGTGAGACTTCACGGTGTTCCTAGTTCTATTGTGAGTGACCGTGATCCTTTATTCACGAGTCATTTTTGGAAGAGTCTTCAGCAAGCTTTGGGAACAAAGCTTAATTTTAGCACAGCTTATCATCCGCAGTCTGACGGACAGACTGAACGGGTGAATCGTATTTTGGAAGATCTTCTCTGTATTTGTGTTTTTGATTTCGGTGGTAGTTGGGAGGATCACCTACCTCTTGTAGAATTCTCCTACAACAATAGCTTTCAATCTAGTATCGGTATGGCTCCTTTCGAAGCCTTATATGGAAGGCCATGTCGATCACCTTCATGTTGGTTGGAATCTGGAGAGAAGCTTATTCTTGGTCCAGATTATGTTCGTCATTCTTCCAAAAAGATTGATCTTATCCGGTTGAGAATGAAAGAGGCACAGAGTCGCCAGAAGTCCTACGCAGACAACCGTAGGAAGCCTCTCGAGTTCTCGATTGGCGATCTTGTTTTTATTCGTGTTTCTCCTTTGAAAGGGGTCATGCGTTCCAGTACGACTGGGAAGTTGGCTCCTCGTTATATAGGACCATTTTCTATTACTGAACGTATAGGCCCTGTGGCTTATAGAGTTTCACTTCCAGCTCATTTATCTGGTATTCATGACGTGTTTCACAAATCGCAGCTTCGGAAGTGTCTTCGGGAGTCGGATTCTGTTATTACTTCTCTTGATTTGCAAGAGCTTGAGGTCTCACCGGACTTATCTATTGAGCAGCAGCCTATTCGCGTACTTGACACGGAGGTGCGACACCTTCGGAACAAGGACGTGCCGCTCGTTAAAGTTCAATGGTCTGCTAACCCCAATGACTGTACTTGGGAAACCAGAGAGTTTATCGAGCGATCTTATCTGGGTTTTCTATCTTAGCTTGTGAACGGTGAGTATATCTTTTCATCTCAAGCTTATCCCTTTTCTTTTGAGTGATGTTGTATGTTTGTAGTTGTTACAAATATCGTCTCTAGGAATTGCGGGGACGCGATTTTGTTAGAAGGGGAGATCTGTAACAACCCGCATATTTAACGATTATATATTTAAATATTTTATTTAAATATAGCGTCGTTAGTCGGATTTGGTCTGAAAAACCACTTTCTGCAAATGGCCAAATTGGAACTCGAAACTACCTCCACTGGTTTCGAAATGGCGTTTGCAATCTTTTTGAGTATAATCTTTGATATGTTTGGAGTTTGTGAAATTTTGACCCTTTTTCTATTGGGTTTTGGGTTTGGGTTCAGCCCACTAGCTTAACTAATACCCTAACCCAACCCCTTCTCTTCATTCATCTTCTTTTCATTTTCATTTCTCAAGCTAAAACTGAAATGGTGGAGGGAAAAGAGAAATAGAAATTTGCAAGCCCTAGTTTCTCCTTTGTAACTTGATTTCTTGCTCCAAATTCATAGAGAAGCTATTGGTAAGTCTCTCTTCTTCTTCTCCAACTCTTTCTCCTTCAATTTCAGAAAGTTTTCCTAAACCTAACTTAAGAAAATACTTGTTTGTTCTTAGATTGAGGCTTGTTGGGTTGAAGTAGTGATTAGTTGGTCTTCTCCTTGTGTTTTAGCTCCTTCATCTTCTTTGTTTGTGAGATTAAAAGGTGAGTTATGAATTCACATCTACTTCTCTTGATTTCATTTATGTTGGGTATGAATTCCTAACACCTTGTTCATATGCACTTGCTTTTGGTTTGGATTGAATTGGTGAATATCCAAATTTTTAGTGTTTGGGTTCAATTCTTTAAAGATCCTAACTTTGATGTTTGAACATGTTTTTGGTGGCGAATCGGAGAGCTGATGGAGCTGGGGTATCAATTGGCTAAGGCTCCTTATGTCTATTGCTCGAACGGTCGCGCTTTGGAAGAGTTTGCATTTAGGGGAGAAACGGCAGGAACTGCAGAAATTTGCAGTTCGGCCGACCGAGCCCTGTAGCCGGTCGACCGACCTGCTATCCCGAGTTTTTTTATCTTCTGCATCTGGCCAGCCGACCGACCCTGTAGTCCGACCGACCGACCTGATGTTATTGCCCTGTTTTGCCTATTTTGCTCATTTTGATTGGCTTTTCCAAATTTTATCGATTCAAGTTGGCTTTTAGAGGTTGTTAATGCATCTTTGACTTTGTTAACTTATTCTTGACTTCATCCACGGGTTTTTATAAAATAATCTCTCGAATCACATTTAAAAGCTCGTTTTTCCAATTTATAAATTCTATTTAAAATACACGCACAATTTCGCACTTCGAGCGAAGTGGAAGGGTGATTAAATGATTGGGTAAAAGACGGACCATGAATCTGTGCGTTTATCCTTCCGATTAATCCCCGACCTATTCAATTGATTGTTTTGACCTTCGGGTTTGGTTTACTGATGATATGAGGTGAACTTTGTACTGCTTTGAGTGTGAAATTAACTAACGGATAGTAAACCGTTTAGTGCGAACAGGTGGTTATGGGACTCACGTTACCACTTTTCGGATTCCTTTTTGGGAGTTGGTGACACATGCTGCCTTTGGGATAGTGTCTTCGGACTGTCTCCTCTGGCTTGTTGCCTTTAATATCGCTTTTGGAGTTGGTCCTTTGCCCCGGCTCGAGAGATATTTGGGATTGCCGGTTACCTTTAGTATTGTTTTCGGAGTGGTTCTTCTTTACCACCGCTCGAGAGATATTGGAGTGGTTCTTTCACCACCGCTCAAGAGATATTGGAGTGGTTCTTTCACCACCGCTCAAGAGATATTGGAGTGGTTTCTTCACCACCGCTCAAGAGATATGGAGTGGTTTCTTCACCACCGCTCATGATGTTTCATTGATATGTATATTCCCTAGGTATTGCTCTTCTGTGTTAGTTCTTTTGAGCCACACGAAGTATAGCGTGTACCTTGTGGAACTTGTATTCATTGGTATTTGTTGTTGCCTTTATGGCTTGTTTTGGGATATTCCTATCCTTTGTTTCTCTGAGTTGCCGATGATATGAGGCTTGTTTGTTATGATATGATTCATCTTATGTTAGATGACTGTATTATCTCTTTTGAGATATTTTGTTATGCATTGTGACCTTGCAGGTTATTGTTGTTCAGTTTATCTAACTGATTTGTTTAGCTAGACTGACCCGTGTATTTATACTCGGGTCAGACCGAGTTGTTTCAGGTTAGGTGCTTTTGGACTTAGCTTATTTTGCTTCCGCATGGACTATTCAGCTTGCTCCTTTTTGTCATAGCTTTTTGTGTAGTCCCTTTTTGTAATAACTCTGATATGTATTCTATTGACTCGTCTGTATATTGTGGTCTGCTATACCACTTGACATGTAATATTTTGTATACTCTGTAATGTATCAGTATATGTGTATATGATGATCTACTGTTCTGTGATGTATATTACATTTGAGTTGTTATATTCTGTTCTGATAGATCCTCCAACCACCTATGGTTTTGTTTTAAGTATTCATTGGATATATCGACCGGGATAGTATGATTATTGTCGATGTATTCAATAGATAGTTAGAGCAAGACTATAGATGGTCGCTCCCAACTAGCCTTATTCTCCGTGTTAGTTGACGGCATTACCCTGTAGTGCCCTTGGCTAGCGTGGGTACAGAGGTGGGGCGTAACAGCGTGGTATCAGAGCTGAGTTCAGAATAAAATATGATAAACACAGAATAGAGCACATATTATGATACACCAGAGTGTATAAGTGATACAGATCTTTGAATCATCGTGTCTCTCTATTCCATCAAGGTTAGATAGGATTGGGAATACATCTAGGAATGCATTTAAATTCCGTAGTATTCCATATTGAATTATCTACCTTGTGAATAATCTTGTTCTTATTTTAACTTTCAGCGTATGGCTGGAAGAGGCAGAGGACGACGTTCGGATGCTGGGCAATCCAGTGGCTCACATCCAGATGGCGTTTATATGTCTGCTGATCAGTTTTTGGAGTTGTTTAGGAGCACTCAGCCTCCAGTTCCTCCTCGAGTTTCTCCACCTCGCAAGTCTGCTTCTGCACGCCAGTGCAGTGATTTTGCTCATCTTGGAGGAAAGTCGTTTAAAGGCTCCGAATCCATTCTGGAAGTCCAAGCTTGGTTTCGCACATGCGAGCGTATCTTCTCTCGTATGGATCTTTCTGACCATGATAGGGTTCTTGTAAGTTCTAGCTTATTACAAGAGCGTGCTCTTGATTGGTATGAGCTTCTTGTAGCGGAGATTGATGAGTCTACTCTTTCTTGGACTCAGTTTCGGGGACGATTCGAACTCAAGTTCGTTCCTGAATCTGAAAAAGTTCTATTGACCCGTCGCTTCCTTGAGTTGAAGCAAGGGAAATCTTCTGTTTCTGAGTATGTTGCATCATTCGAGGCTTTATCTCAGTATGGTCTTGAATTCATTAGCACTTCTTATAAGAAGAATCTGAAGTTTGTCTCTGGTCTTAAGAAATATCTTAAGAAATCTTTGTTGCTCCAACTTAAGCTTTCCTTTGAGGAGTTGGTTGATTCGGCACTTCATCTTGAAACTGTCGAGAAGGAGTGTGATAGTGGTAATGATGTTGAGGTTTCCAAGAACCCCAACAAGAAGCCGTTTCCATTTCAGAAGTCCAGATCTTTTCCTTCTAAGAAGAAGAAGACAGGTGGTTCTAGTTCTCAGCCACAACCTTCTGGAACACCTTTCGTTCGGAAGTGTTTCAATTGTGGTTCTCCTGATCATATGATTCGAGCTTGCCCTAAGCCTCTCTTCTGCCGCTATTGCAAGAGGGAAGGTCATCGTAGTTCCACTTATCCCATTGCTCCGAATAATTCTCCATCTGGCAAGTTAAATGTAGCGAATGCTTCTGGAGGTCCTTCTCAACCTAAAGGTATATCTCCATCTATTTTGGAAGGTTCTATTTTATTTCATGATCATAGTATTCGAGTTCTTTTCGATACGGGAGCTTCACATTCTTTCGTATCGAAGAAGCTCGTTGATGATTTATCTTTGGATGTTTCTTGTTTGGTTACTTCTTAGAGGATTGCGAATCCTATTGGGGGATCTGCGACCCTTAGCTTGCTTTGTGATGAGATTGAGATTGTTTTATGTGGCTTTTCTTTCCGTGCGAATCTGCACGTTATTTCTTGTCTGGGATTTGATATGATTTTGGGTATGGACTGGCTAGTGAGATATGATGCCAGGATTATTTGTTCGGAGAGAATTATATATCTTCGACATCCGGATTCGCCTACTCAGCTATCTCTTGTTCTTCGGGATGTGGGTAATTCCGAGATGGCTTTATATTCTCTTGATTCGCGAGATGATGACGATATATCTCGTATTCCTATTGCTTGTGACTTTTCTGATGTTTTTGAGCCTGTATCGGGTTTGCCACCCAAGAGGGCAATCGAGTTCCGCATTGATCTCATTCCAGACGCGCAGCCAGTTAGTCGTCCTCCTACGAGGATGTCTACAAGGGAAAATGAGGAACTCAAGAAGCAACTTTTAGAGCTTGAGTTCAAGCAGTTGATTCAGTCCAGTTTTTCTCCGTGGGGATCCGCGGTCGTCTTCGTGAAGAAGTCCGATGGAACTCTTACCGCTTTTCGCACTCGTTATGGTTTTTTGAGTGGCTCGTTATGCCGTTCGGTTTGACGAACGCTCCAGCTTTCTTTGTCGATCTCATGAATCGAGTATTCCGGGAATATCTCGATAAGTTCGTCCTTGTGTTCATTGATGATATCCTTATTTATTCTAAGTCTGAAGCCGAGCATGCTAATCACTTGAGTATTGTCTTGAGTACTCTTCGTTATCATCAGCTTAGAGCCAAATTCTCCAAGTGCCACTTTTGGGAGAATAAGGTTAAGTCTTAGGCCATGTTGTATCTTCCGATGGCATTTCAGTCGATCCCTCAAAGATCGAAGCCATCCAGAATTGGAAGAGGCCCGAGAATGTTCATGAGATTCGTAGTTTCCTTGGATTAGCGGGTTATTACCGTCGATTCATTAAGGATTTTTCCCGGGTTGTGCTTCCTCTCACCAGCCTTACTCGGAAAGGCATTCGTTTTATTTGGTCAGACAAGTGTGAAGCTTCCTTTCTAACATTAAAGGAACTTCTCACTAATGCTCCTATTCTTGTGGTTTCCGAAGGGAATCATGATCTTGTGGTCTACACCGATGCTTGTGGTAGTGGTCTCGGTGCTGTTCTTATGCAGAAGGATCGGGTAGTTGCTTATGCTTCTAGGCAACTGCGTCCGAATGAAGTTCGCTGTGCCACTCATGATCTTGAGTTAGCCGCCATTGTCTTTGCCTTGAAGATTTGGTGACACTACTTATTGGGAGAGCGCTTCATTCTCTATACCGATCATAAATCCTTGAAGTATTTGTTCACTCAGAAGGAACTCAATATGAGACAACAACGTTGGCTCGAGTTTCTTGCTTCCTATGATTTTGATATCCAGTATACCCCTGGAAAGGGAAATCGTGTTGCTAATGCGCTTAGTCGCAAACATTCGGCTGTTGTTTCCATGATGCTTGCCGAATGGGTTAGTCTTGAGACTCTATCTTTTTGTGAAATTCGTGATCGAGGTTCATCTTCTGATTCTCCTATTCTATTATTTAGTTTGGGAGCTCGACCTATTTTATTGGATCGTATTGCCGATGCTCAGCGGCGTGATCCTGATTTGTTGCATCTTATTCAGCTTTGTGAGTCTGGATCCTGTGATGAGGCGTTGTGGGATTTCAGCATTGATTCTCATGGGTGTCTTCGTAAGAAGAACCGTCTTTTTGTGCCTTCTGATTTTACACTTAGGCATGACATTCTTGATGATTGTCACCATTCTAAGTATACCATTCATCCTGGTAGTACAAGATGTATACCGATATGCGTCGTCTTTATTATTGGGAAGGCATGAAGCGCGATGTCGCGAGTTATGTGAGCAATTGCATAACTTGTCAGCGTTTTGAGGCCGAACATCAGCGTCCTCCTGGTCTTCTTCAGCCTCTTGAGATTCCATTGTGGAAATGGGATCAGATATCTATGGATTTTATTGACGGCCTACCTCGTTCGAGATCAGGCCATTCTAGCATTTGGGTTATTGTTGATCGCCTCACTAAGTCTGCTCATTTTGTTCGTATTAAGTCTAATATGACTGCTTTGCATTTGGCTAAGTTATATGTCAAGGAAATCGTGAGACTTCACGGTGTTCCTAGTTCTATTGTGAGTGACCGTGATCCTTTATTCACGAGTCATTTTTGGAAGAGTCTTCAGCAAGCTTTGGGAACAAAGCTTAATTTTAGCACAGCTTATCATCCGCAGTCTGACGGACAGACTGAACGGGTGAATCGTATTTTGAAAGATCTTCTCCGTATTTGTGTTTTTGATTTCGGTGGTAGTTGGGAGGATCACCTACCTCTTGTAGAATTCTCCTACAACAATTGCTTTCAATCTAGTATCGGTATGGCTCCTTTCGAAGCCTTATATGGAAGGCCATGTCGATCACCTTCATGTTGGTTAAAATCTGGAGAGAAGCTTATTCTTGGTCCATATTATGTTCGTCATTCTTCCGAAAAGATTGATCTTATCCGGTTGAGAATGAAAGAGGCACAGAGTCGCCAGAAGTCCTACGCAGACAACCGTAGGAAGCCTCTCGAGTTCTCGATTGGCGATCTTGTTTTTATTCGTGTTTCTCCTTTGAAAGGGGTTATGCGTTCCAGTTCGACTGGGAAGTTGGCTCCTCGTTATATAGGACCATTTTCTATTACTGAACGTATTGGCCCTGTGGCTTATAGAGTTTCACTTCCAGCTCATTTATCTGGTATTCATGACGTGTTTCACAACTCGCAGCTTCGGAAGTGTCTTCGGGAGTCGGATTCTGTTATTACTTCTCTTGATTTGCAAGAGCTTGAGGTCTCACCGGACTTATCTATTGAGCAGCAGCCTATTCGCGTACTTGACACGGAGGTGCGACACCTTCGGAACAAGGACGTGCCGCTCGTTAAAGTTCAATGGTCCGCTAACCCCAATGACTGTACTTGGGAAACCAGAGAGTTTATCGAGCGATCTTATCCGGGTTTTCTATCTTAGCTTGTGAACGGTGAGTATATCTTTTCATCTCAAGCTTATCCCTTTTCTTTTGAGTGATGTTGTATGTTTGTAGTTGTTACAAATATCGTCTCTAGGAATTGCGAGGACGCGATTTTGTTAGAAGGGGAGATCTGTAACAACCCGCATATTTAACGATTATATATTTAAATATTTTATTTAAATATAGCGTCGTTAGTCGGATTTGGTCTGAAAAACCACTTTCTGCAAATGGCCAAATTGGAACTCGAAACTACCTCCATTGGTTTCGAAATGGCGTTTGCAATCTTTTTGAGTATAATCTTTGATATGTTTGGAGTTTGTGAAATTTTGACCCTTTTTCTATTGGGTTTTGGGTTTGGATTCAGCCCACTAGCTGTAACGACCCTGAATTTTTATTTATTAAAATTTGGATATTTAATTTATTTTAAATATTTATGAGTGGAATTTATAAGTCGAATAAATTTTAATTTGAATTATTGGATTTAATTGGATAATTAAAACGATAATTTAATATGTGAAATTATGGAAATAATTGAAAATAGGGTTAAATATGATTGAAAATGATTTGTAAAATTTTATTTTATCATGTTGAAGTTAGAATGATATTTTAGAACTTTTAAAATCGAAATAAAAGTTAATTTGTGAAAATTGAATATTTTAATATTTAAATCGACTAGTGAAAATAGCCAATTTTTGAACAGTCTCAGAATTGAACGAAACCAGTTCCATTGGATCCGTAATAGTTAGTTATTACCGGATTTCAATTTTCATGTCAATCGGAGTTATCGTTTGATCGTGGCAGCTCGAAACGCATCGAATTATTTTTAATATTAATTTGGCGAGTTAAAATAGCCATTTTTCAAAAAGTCTCGGATTTCGACGAAACCAGTTTCATCGGATCCGTAATGTGATATTATTGTAAGGTTTCAAATTTTAAGTTAATTGGATTTACCGTTTGTCCGGTACAAATTAAAACGCCTAGAAATCGATTTAAATCGGTTTAATTTAAATTGAACGTTTATAGCCATAACTCGCACAGATGTCCGAATTAGCTTCCGAAACCTATTCCATTGTGTCCGGAACGTGGGATAAACCCTAGGAAAGTCAGTTTCGGCGCGTAAATCGGAGTTCGGAATTTTCGGATGAATAGTGTTCGATTTTCTTCTATAAATAGACATGAGCTTTCATAAATTTAGAAAAAATAAAACCTAACCCTAATCTAAACCTAGCCGCCACATTCCAATTCAAGGGCCAGAATTCAATCTCGTTCATCCCCTCGAATCTCCAAATCCATTCACTTTCAAGCTTCGTGTTCAACTACGAAGTTATAGAGCTCGATGAGAGCTTCAAGTTGAACGGCTATGATGTGATTTGGAGCAACATGGAGTGAGCTACAGAGGGCCGTCGGCCTTGGTCTGCACACGCACTCCTAGGTGAGATAGGTGGCCGAGTTTCATGGCCTTGAGGCCGAGTATGGAGGGGATGGAGGCGAGGACAATGGCGCTATCTGATCGAAGTATCGTTGAGAGATGGAGTTGCTAATTTAAACCCTAGTATTTGATTGTATGGGTTTTGTTACGCGTGTGTTATCTGGAGAAGGAGAACGTGAGGGAGATGGAGGGGTGTGTGGCTGTGATGCACTGGGGATAGGATCCAGTGGCTCTAGTTTGAATAGGTTGAAAATTAATTATGAAATGTTGTAATTAGTTATATATAAATCGTGTAAAACTTATAAAAATCATAACTTTTTCATACGAGGTCGAAATTGCGCGAAACCAGTTGCGTTGGAATCGTATGGACGAGCACAACGCGATGCAACTGATTTGAAGACGATTGGAGTTAGTGAGAATTTTGGGGTAAAATTAAACGCGCGTTTAATTTTATTCGAAATAATCGCTAAAACGGAAATTAAAATCAAGGTGAGAACTTCTCACTCAATCGAATCGGTTTCGATTTTATTTTAAATAGTTATATTTAAAATATTTGAATGCATGTTTGAATGATGATTGTATCTATTGATTGTTAAAATAGACATTATGCGCCGTTAGTAAGCGGATGTTATTTATTAAAAACATATACCGCGAATATTTCATAAACAGTGAAATTGGTATTATATATAATATCAATATATATATATATTGGCATACGTATATATTGCAGTTGTTGATTTCCCGCATTTTTTTTAGCGGATGAGACCCTATTGCGCCGTTATTAAGCGGATAATATTTAATAAAAACATATACCGCGATAATTTCATACTGGAGCGAAATTGGTATTGTGCTAATGTTTTTGGATGCAGGAAAACAGGTTGGAGGGATCCAACTGGATTCCTCAACAGTTTATTTGATTTCAGATATTTTGATATTTGATGGATTATCATATACGATATATGATGTCGTTGTAGTCGTGATTGACTATTTGGTGTGTAGCATCATTGGACCCAAATTTTGGGATTTTAAAATGATTTTAAAGTGATTTTTGAGAATATACTATATTTTTGGAATTGATCCATTATAAATAAATAAACGTTATAATTTTTAATGTTATAAAAATTATGATTTTTAAGAAATATAGTTAAAAGCTGATTTTTGAAAATAAGGAATTAATGACTTTATAAAATAGTTTAAATCGGGATTTCTGAAATAATTGTGAAAAGTTTAAATATAGAATTTATAAAATTTGATTATTTTATAAATCAAAAATGATGAAATTATAAAGGAATTTAAAGACGTTTTAAAAGAATAATATAAATTGATTTATATTAAGAGATTTATAAATGGATATTTATAAATTGAAATATTGACTTATAAAACGAGTTTTGTTAAGTGTTTGAATGAAGTGAAAATGGATTGAATAAATGAATGAGATTCATAGAATTATAAACGGTGAAGTATAATTGGAATTTTATAAACAGTAGGTTTATAAAATTTATAAAGTTATTAAAGGAATAGAGTTGGATAAATAAATGAATCTTATAAGTTATAAGATTTATAATTATGAAGTTCAAAGGAACGATTTTTGTAAACGAATAAATTATAAGTATTTAACTTATAATATGAACTTTTAGTTTATAATTGAGTTATAAACTGGAATAGATTAATAAAGGAATTTATAAAAGGAAGTTTTTATAAATAAATAGAAATGGAATTTATAAACGTTGTTTTATAAATCCGCAAACAACTTATTTTGATAAGTTAATTGTCATAACTTATTTAATGGGGTTATATTCACATTTTTGAATAGTGAATAATCCTTTAAAATAAATTGAATAAAAAAGGATGAAATTTGTTAATGAAGTATATTCACGTTTTTAAATAGTGAATAATATGTTAAAGAAAATGTTTAGATTTGATGTTTTAAATAGAATTAAAACGATCTAACGATGTTTTAAAGGTGTTGAGATTCGAAACCATAGATTTCAACATTCATTGTTGAAATAGACGTTTTCGAGAAATAAAAGGAAATGGTGGACTATAACACTGTTGTTATAGTAAATGATTTCCGAAAGGAAATGTTTTGAATAGTATTGGGATTTATATATCGATCTTAAATTCGAATCCCTATACTAGTGATTTTGGGACGTTGTAACGATGTTTTACGCAACATTCATTTTGGCCCAAATAAATATGTTTAAGAGAATGATTTCCTTAAAAGAATGAAATATATACTTAATTCGATTTAAGTATATTGTATATTTTCCAAGGTTGAAAATAAATAAAATTTGTGAATTACTTATTGAATAAGTATGGAAATGTTTTCCAATATGAAGTGAATTTTGAGAATTTATCTTTTTGAAGATAAATTGAAATGAATGATTGAAATCATATGCATGGATATTTTGACATATAAATTCATTATGGAATTTATATGAGAAAGTGGAATTTGTTTAAAAATAAATATTGATTTATTTTTGAAGTGTTGAAATTATATATCTTGTAAAGATATTTTGGAAAGTAAATAATTTGGAAAATTATTTGGAACTGGTGATGTTGTGCATATCCATTGATAGTTCAATAATCGACTATCAATATTTCCCTTTGAATGGGTATTTGATGTGATTTGATTGAATTTGATTGCCACACTTATTTTTGAATAAGCGCTCACTATTCGGGTTAACCGGGAAAGGACCATGGGGTCGTATAACCCATTCCGAATATGTGATACGTCGTTGTAAAATGCATTTGAAGATCGGTGTTGAAGATCGGATATTTGCGAGAGCGATAGGATGACCTATCGATTGACTCTGCACCGAGTTGCTCCGGTATAGAGTTCTCCATATGTGATGGGGAATCCGATCAGGATTGTGGATATCCGGATTGCAAGGACTTATTTGTAAGTGCCTTCGGTTTTGTTCGATCCCGGAACAGACTTGTATGGATTGTATGCCTGACATTACAAGTTGAGATATAAAGCCAATTTCTTTCAAATATATTTCTGTTGGTGGCGGAGAATTTATTCTTTTAGCTTAACACCCTTCTCTGAGACGTACGAGC
Source organism: Allium cepa (assembly GCA_030765085.1). Classification (NCBI taxonomy): domain Eukaryota; kingdom Viridiplantae; phylum Streptophyta; class Magnoliopsida; order Asparagales; family Amaryllidaceae; genus Allium; species Allium cepa. The sequence continues at coordinate 77,557,503 of CM060939.1, read as the reverse complement.
TCAGAGGTTATATAGTTGAAGTTATCAGCGATATATTCCCAATTTGGTAATGTGACATGCTGAGTGTTGCTGAAATGATCATTGTGTTGATTATTTGTGATAGGATCATTTGTTTGATCGTCTATCTTGGTGATCATTGTGTTGATCATTTGTTGACCCAAAGCATGGCTTTTGTATAAAGTATGTTTTTGTGGACGAGACTTCGTCGAGCCTCACACCCCGGAAATGGTCAAAACAGGAAAGATGCAGCAAGGTTATGAGGGGTAGCGCCCTTTAGGATATGTGCATTTCCTTCTGGAAAGGGTGGTATCATGGTATAGAGCCCAGATACTTACTCATGTTGAAAACACTTTATGATTGTGTGAATTGATTACGAGCGCTCGGTGATAAAGGTCCCAAAGGACCGGGGGATGGCATATTCGGTCAGTTGTTACTCAGTTAGGGGTAATCCGGCCTTGTGTTGGTAGAGATCCGGTTTGGTTCTCGGGGATGTCCATCCAGAGGCATTCTCATGTGGCAATGGGAAGTTCCTTGGCCTGACCATTTGTTGGAAATCCAAAGAAACAATACGAGACTTGTACGGTATTAGTTGTAGAACCTGCCATGGAATGTGGCGGTAACCTGCTATTGAACATGGTAGCTATAGTAGGCATAAGTGCGGAATGCCTATGCTGGCTAAGATTTATATCTTTACTTTCGAAATGATTTGTTATACACTATGCACTAGTAATAATATCAAATGTTATTTTAATGCGTATCAAGCATCTTTGACTATCATAAGGAGAAATCTCCTCCGATTCTGCGTTTGCATGTGTGTGTGTGCGGGAGGCCTTATGGTAGTCTCATTTTTAAAAGCATTGCGAATTGACTTTAAAAATATTCCTCTATTTTGATTTTAAAGATAAATAAACTGTTTTGAGTTCTCACACCAGTCACATGACTGACTCGGAGTTTATTGTTTTCCTTCCTAAACTCTGGGTGCCCACCAATTTCCACACGGGCAGTCAAGAGTTAAGGTTTATCAGGATATTCTGGAATTCAGGAGTTGCTGGAGGCAAGCTGGATGGCATGGCGTATTACTAGTATATAGTATTTCTTTCCGCTGTTTGATGTTGTTTGTTGTTGTACACTCTGATGTAATGAAATGAAATGTAATGTAATAACTGATATAGTTCTTTGTTTAAAGATTATTCATTTATTATTATATGTTGTTCCGCTGTGAATTGTGAGATTCTGATGTTGTTCTGTTGTTTCCTTTCTGTCCCGTTCTTTCTGTATTTTCTATTTTCTTTCCTCTCTATTTTCTACTATCTTCTCTGTTCTTCTTTCTTCTTTCTTCTTCTTAAACCATAACATTTCGGGTTTCCGGCCTTCGATTTCTCGACAGTCGATAAAGTGAGTATCGAGGTTGAATTTTCGAAAGTCGAAAATTTTCGGGGCGTTACACTAGCTTAACTAATACCCTAACCCAACCCCTTCTCTTCATTCATCTTCTTTTCATTTTCATTTCTCAAGCTAAAACTGAAATGGTGGAGGGAAAAGAGAAATAGAAATTTGCAAGCCCTAGTTTCTCCTTTGTAACTTGATTTCTTGCTCCAAATTCATAGAGAAGCTATTGGTAAGTCTCTCTTCTTCTTCTCCAACTCTTTCTCCTTCAATTTCAGAAAGTTTTCCTAAACCTAACTTAAGAAAATACTTGTTTGTTCTTAGATTGAAGCTTGTTGGGTTGAAGTAGTGATTAGTTGGTCTTCTCCTTGTGTTTTAGCTCCTTCATCTTCTTTGTTTGTGAGATTAAAAGGTGAGTTATGAACTCACATCTACTTCTCTTGATTTCATTTATGTAGGGTATGAATTCCTAACACCTTGTTCATATGCACTTGCTTTTGGTTTGGATTGAATTGGTGAATATCCAAATTTTTAGTGTTTGGGTTCAATTCTTTAAAGATCCTAACTTTGATGTTTGAACATGTTTTTGGTGGCGAATCGGAGAGCTGATGGAGCTGGGGTATCAATTGGCTAAGGCTCCTTAGTTCTATTGCTCGAACGGTCGCGTTTTGGAAGAGTTTGCATTTAGGGGAGAAACGGCAGGAACTGCAGAAATTTGCAGTTCGGCCGACCGAGCCGTGTAGCCGGTCGACCGACCTGCTATCCCGAGTTTATTTATCTTCTGCATCTGGCCAGCCGACCGACCCTGTAGTCCGGCCGACCGACCTGATGTTATTGCCCTGTTTTGCCTATTTTGCTCATTTTGATTGGCTTTTCCAAATTCTATCGATTCAAGTTGGCTTTTAGAGGTTGTTAATGCATCTTTGACTTTGTTAACTTATTCTTGACTTCATCCACGGGTTTTTATAAAATAATCTCTCGAATCACATTTAAAAGCTTGTTTCTCCAATTTATAAATTCTATTTAAAATACACGCACAATTTCGCACTTCGAGCGAAGTGGAAGGGTGATTAAATGATTGGGTAAAAGACGGACTATGAATCTGTGCGTTTATCCTTCCGATTAATCCCCGACCTATTCAATTGATCGTTTTGACCTTCGGGTTTGGTTTACTGATGATATGAGGTGAACTTTGTACTGCTTTGAGTGTGAAATTAACTAACGGATAGTAAACCGTTTAGTGCGAACGGGTGGTTACGGGACTCACGTTACCACTTTTCGGATTCCTTTTTGGGAGTTGGTGACACATGCTGCCTTTGGGATAGTGTCTTCGGACTGTCTCCTCTGGCTTGTTGCCTTTAATATCGCTTTTGGAGTTGGTCCTTTGCCCCGGCTCGAGAGATATTTGGGGTTGTCGGTTACCTTTAGTATTGTTTTCGGGGTGGTTCTTCTTTACCACCGCTCGAGAGATATTGGAGTGGTTCTTTCACCACCGCTCAAGAGATATTGGAGTGGTTTCTTCACCACCACTCAAGAGATATGGAGTGGTTTCTTCACCACCGCTCATGATGTTTCATTGATATGTATATTCCCTAGGTATTGCTCTTCTGTGTTAGTTCTTTTGAGCCACACGAAGTATAGCGTTTACCTTGTGGAACTTGTATTCATTGGTATTTGTTGTTGCCTTTATGGCTTGTTTTGGGATATTCCTATCCTTTGTTTCTCTGAGTTGCCGATGATATGAGGCTTGTTTGTTATGATATGATTCATCTTATGTTAGATGACTGTATTATCTCTTTTGAGATATTTTGCTATGCATTGTGACCTTGCAGGTTATTGTTTTTCAGTTTATCTAACTGATTTGTTTAGCTAGGCTGACCCGTGTATTTATACTCGGGTCAGACCGAGTTGTTTCAGGTTAGGTGCTTTTGGACTTAGCCTATTTTGCTTCCGCATGGACTATTCAGCTTGCTCCTTTTTGTCATAGCTTTTTGTGTAGTCCCTTTTTGTAATAACTCTGATATGTATTCTATTGACTCGTCTGTATATTGTGGTCTGCTATACCACTTGACATGTAATATTTTGTATACTCTGCCATGTATCAGTATATGTGTATATGATGATCTACTGTTCTGTGATGTATATTACATTTGAGTTGTTATATTCTATTCTGATAGATCCTCCAACCACCTATGGTTTTGTTTTAAGTATTCATTGGATATATCGACCGGGATAGTATGATTATTGTCGATGTATTCAATAGATAGTTAGAGCAAGACTATAGATGGTCGCTCCCAACCAGCCTTATTCTCCGTGTTAGTTGACGGCGTTACCCTGTAGTGTCCTTGGCTAGCGTGGGTATAGAGGTGGGGAGTAACAAAACACTAAGTCTTATCGAGCAATAATTTTGTGAGTATATCTAAATTAACTTAAGCATGTTGAATACTAAATCTATTATGCTAATTTCAACAATTGAAATTTGCGATATTATTCTTATCAACATTGCTCATTTTATTCCAACCACGTTAGTCTTTCCAATAAAAACACAATCTCGGCCGATGGATCACATCTCTTTGGTTACGACCACCAAAATCATATTTTCATAGCGTACTTGGAATTCTTTCATATTTACGCATCATACCATATAGAGTCAACAATCTTGATGGTTTAATTAAACAACCAAGGGCAATGTATATTTTCAACATTAATAAGAAACTCATAGTTTCTCTTTGATGTATGAGAATACTTATTAGACATTCTAATGCTATGTGTTCATTTATGTTAGTTAATTTCACTTCATCTCATATAATCAGTTTTATCTTTGGATCAGATCAAATTCGATTTAACTACCAAAAATTTCTTAAAGAAATTCCTTCACAATGAAGTTGATGTATCTTGAAACAACAATTGTTTCTTAGTGCAAATAGAATAAATATTCATAAAAGCTTTATGAACCTTTTTATTTATAAAACTGATTTTAGTTTAAAAAATTATGTTTATAACATAAATATGTGATTTGATGACAGACCTTTCCAAAAAACTTTTTGGAGATTCATACAAGATCCGTCATGAACAATTATTACATGCAATCTTTCGACTCGCACAACCTGCCAACTCCTTGGCCTAGGATATGTTTGAATTTTTTACAAACCATTATCTTGTATGATTTCGTAAACTATTGTTTAGTAGAAATAATATCAACCTTGTGTACTACTCTTAAGTAAATGAACTTATAAAAAGAAACTAACTCAACTTCACTCACAATTAATCGTAAATTGTCCAACAATGTCTGATTACTCATTATCGACGCATCATTATGTATCACATGGAGGAGTGACTTATGAGATTGAATCTATATTCATTTTTAGGTACATTTAGAACTCTTTCCAATATACTCTCTTATTCGACCAAATCAAATCATTTTATTCTATTGCATGTTATTTTATTTACCTTTCTTTTATATTCTACGACCTTATCATAAACTTACTACATGTGTATCTAATACACATGTTCATGTTGGTAATAAATCAACGATGAATATAACAAAGTATATGGAATCCTTTTGGTATTAATAGACTTGTGATTGCATACGTCAATATGTATTAATTCAAAGAGTTCATCAACTCTTATGATGTTCCCACTGAATGGGTGCATAGCCATTAATTGTTTGAGATATAATTAACCTGTATCATATGATTCATAATCATACAGTAAAATTATTTTTCAAAACCACGGCTTAGTCTATAATTCCAAAACAACTGTAAATAATATTAGAGACATATGTATTTTTTGCATCATTTTTAATATGAAAACAAATTCCATAATATAGTTATATTTCATAATGAATATTCATAATACTCATATTGAAATATTTTTATATCGATTTTTCAATCAATATCAAAAATAAACATTATTTCACAAATAGTGTTCGGTACATTTTACGAAAACAATTTTCGTAATTTGATGCGATCATTAGGGGCTATATGTCATGCTCCTACTATTTTCGCCATTATTATAATAGCATGCTAAATTTAGAGATCTATCATTCACTTAATATTGTTAATATTGTTTACCTATTTCATATGCTGCAACTAGTTTATAGTAGAGAATTCTTTGATCAAATATCTTGAACTCAAAGAAATAAATGTTACAGAAAACAATTTTCTATATGAAAATTCATTTATGAATAAAAATCGTATTTAATATTCCAATATTAAGTATCAATTATTATTACAATTCTTGTTTTCAATGTTTCTGTATGAAGCAAAAGTGACTATTCATTCTCTTCATTTTGACTTTACTTTAACTTACATCTATTCTTATGCATTCGTTTTTCTTTCAAATGGTCAAACTATTCAAAATAAAACCTTACTACAACATCATAACAAACTTTTTACAAAAGCGCATTCGATTATTCTTAACATTTAAGACATCAAATATGTTGCGCTTTATATAAACCGATTAAGATGACATTTCAACGATCGAGTTCTTAGATGTATCTCGTAGTTTACGGTCTTGTGTTATATTAACACAATATGATCCTTTTGAAATCATTTAAGTTGAATACATGATCTTAAAATACTGTTTATTGGCTTACTTCGAATGAACTAACTTCATCGAAATATTGTACCGCACAAACTATGACTATTCACCATATAACATTTATATGTGAAAGTACATGGATCAAATATCCATAGTCTTGAATTGCATTTAGAGTTCAAAAACTCATAAAATGCAATACATGGTCTAAATCAAATAAACATATAAGTAACCAACTTATGAATGTATTAAGTAGTTGAAATTAGGCACTTGCATGGGTATAGAAACATTATATCACATGCAATTAGAATTATTAGGAAGTACATATTATATTTCTATTTGTCAACTTTTAATTCAGTTTGTTTATATATGTTAGTTGACTAATGTTTTATCAATCATATTAAATGTACAAATTTATCATTGTAGATAATTATAACATTATATAGCATATGTTCTTACAATATTAGAAAGGTTAAATGTTACCATTTCATTTTTCTAGTAAGGCCCCCACTAGTCTTTTATGTTTCTCTAAACCCTAAGATGAAACATAGAAGTCTTACAACTTCACTAGTTGGTGTTAGGACTCGTTTGTTTTGGTAGTTTGACCTTGAGTTTGCTCAACAAATCATAGCTCCATAAACAATTGATAACTCCTTATCGGTTGTATCACATACAACTCCTAACCCATTTTTCCCTGTTCTAATCTCATTTCGACCTTGAGTTTGCTCAACAAATCGAAAGAGATTATTCACTCATCCCTACCATATCGTGATGGCCTAAGTACAATATATATGCCTTGAGTTTGCTCAACAACTACATATAGTTATCTTACCTCATCAGTTCAATATATTAATAATAGTGGAAATTAGCCACAAGGGCCTCTTTAGCAAGTACAATTAGTTTCTAGGACACATAACTGAAATAATTACTTTTAAGGACAAAATGCAAAATAATTAATTCCTCAAGCCTAAAAACCTATGAAATTATGTCCTTGAAAGTAATTGGACTACTTAATTTGTCCTTAAAAGTAATTATTCTGGTGACTTTGGCCTTGAAATTAATTTTTGTGGATATGTGTCCTAGAAACTAATTAGACTGCAAATTTTGTCCTTCTAGTGAAATGCCCCTTAATAATACTATGCATAACATCCCTAACTTGAGTTTGCTCAACAACTAAGGAATATGTAAGTAATTTATTAATATATATATGGTAGAGAACAACATTATATTGAAGATTCATAATCTTCAATATATATATTGAGTGATATCGACTTATAGAATAATATATTTCTTATGAAATACCCAGCGATTCAAGTGTGAGACACATCAGAAATCACAATATATGTACATTTACATATGTATTTATTCTCAAGTCTATTTAGGTTTCTTTAATGTTCCACATTTAGTTTGTACACATATCATATAAGTTTTATTGTTATATAACTTTTATATTTCATATTACTTATATTAAAATTTATTAATTTCAAAATTTATCTTGTATACATATATGTATACTTATGTTATCTCAAACATTTTAAAATAACATAACATATATCAACATATATAATACATGCATTTATACATTAATTAATTAACAGATTTAATTATTTTATTAATCTTTTTAATAAATTTGAAATTTGAAATTATTATATAAATATTTCGAACATTTTGAAAACTTATGTAGTATTATAATTTTTATAATAATTATAATACACATTTTTATTTTAAATTTAACTATTAAATTTAAAATATTTAACATGAATTTTTAAAAAGTTTTTGAAAATTAGCCCAAGGACCAAATTAAGTTGGGCCTTTTCTATTTGGAGCAAACTTTGGATTCACTTCACCTTTTGAGTCAAGCTGGTAACCAGGTAAGACATGATACTTGATTACCCAATTCCAATCCTAGACATTACCTTTCTAGACACCGTACTAAGTGAGCAAGCTTAAATAGTTAACCCTAATATAACTTTATTAGATCGCATAGGCTATTGGGCTCTGATATCATTGTTAGAACTGGACTAGCCCGTAGCGGAAGTTATGCATGAATTTCAAATTTTTTACCCTATTGGATCTTTTATTGGGCCTATAAAGTCTAACTAAAGTAGAACATTTCTAAATTTCATTTAAATAAAATCATTTATTTAATTTAAATTCAAATATATTAAGATACGAAATTAATTTTATTTGATTTAGTTTATATATAAATGTATCATATACATATGTGTGAGTGCATATATAACATAACAATCTGTGAAATGTATAATATGCCCATATGTAAATGTTGGGATTTACATCGCAACAGACATATTAGCTCATTTTGTATGTCATGTATGTTGTCTAAATATGTGCGTGTATACGTTACAAAATACACACACACATGTATGTATAAATATATTATATATAATATATGAAAATAAAACATTTATATATATATATATGTAAAGAGCGAGAACAATTATTAAAAATTATTTATAATTCAAAAATTAACTTAGTTTTGCAAAAATAATAAGTTTAGTATTTTAATTTGTATATATTACGAATAAAATAATGTTTTCATCCATAAATAATTAACATAAAATAACATATTGATGAAAATTCTAATTTTTCCATTTTTGAAAATATAGGAATATAAAATAGAGCTTAGGAAAAATCAAGAGATTTATCAAAGTTGAAATATCATTTTTAAAAACAAATACACTGATTTTGACAATAATTATTTAGTATAAAATAATAAATTATTAAAACTTAAAATTTTAAAATTTCAAAAATTCTAGGATCATGAATGAAAGGTTACGAAAAATTTTGAAGAATTTTTCAATTAAATTGTTATTTTTAATCAATCATAAACAGTTTTTCCAAAATAATATTAATTATTAAAAATAATAAACTTTATTGAAAAATTCCCAAATTTTTTTATATTTTTCTAAAATGTTATAATATTTAAAAAAAATAAAATTGAATTTTTAATGTAATAATTGTTTTATATGCAATAAACAATTAAAAAATTTAGTACATGTTAATTTAAAATATGAATATATGTATGATAATTAATTTTCAAATTTGTAAATTCATATTATATATAAATAAGTGTAATAATTTTTTTAGATCATATATAAATATATATATATATACGCTATTATGAGAGAGAAATATACACTAATATATATATATATATGAATTTATTAATAAATTTATATAAACAAATTATTAATGACAAAAATTGATTTTGTACAGTAAACAATATTTGTCTATATATAGATCAAATAGTATAATAAACAAATTATGCATATAACCAAACTGATTTGTGACAACCAGATCTGATTACAAAATCTCACCAAACTAAACATATAGTAGCAATATATTTAAACGGATATGAAATTGTTCATTATAAGATCACAGAATATAATTTAATTACCGTAATATGAATTAAAATTATCAATTTAACGATGCCTTTGAATCCACGTTGAAGCAATAACTTCACTTCCTTTCACCGTTCTTGATTTGTCAGATTGCAAGTCCGTAATCACCAACCTCTAACTATCGAATAGTATTATTTTAATTTGAAATATATTTGAGAATTTTAAAGTGAATTGAGAGCTATGTTTTAATTAGTAATGTAGAAGGTAATAGAGCCCAAAAAAAGTTCATTATTACACACACACACACACATATGTATGTGTGTATGTATGTATGTATGTATGTATGTATGTATGTATGTATGTTGTATTAGAGAGAAACGAGGAAAACCTTTTTAGACATTCTCACTTGATCTCAACCCATTATCTCCAAGTCAATTCCCTATGTTTTAGCCACACCTAGAACTTTTCAAAACCAAAATTTTGCAGCCCTAATGATGGGCCTTAAATCCATCTAAGCCCAAGCCAAAATACTATGCAATTATCTGATTTAATTACTTGTCGATATTGTATATCGATCGATATATTTATAACTATTACAAATATATACAACACTATTTATTTCTCAAATCATATTCAAATTTTATAATTAATATTTTATATATATATTAATTAATTTAATTAATATATAACAATTATAAACTAATTAAATCGTTCGGTCTTAAGAGAATTCATCATTTCGGTTGTGTAACTCTTGAGTGTAAATTTGGTCAGCGATTAACATCGAACTATTCTAATGTTAACGCTTACACGTCACTTAGCAGGTGGTGTGACATTGGCCAAATTTATCGCTTACTCATTTTTGGTAAAAATCCAATTTTAGTTTAATAAGAGTTACCCAGTAGTGATATTTGTTTACACCAATTCTCTTCGTCAAAACTATATCACTTTGGACTTACGAAATTTTGGAAGGATCAAAATTCCAACCTCATCCACATTCAACTTTATAGTCCAAATACAAAGTCTTTGGTTCAATAATAACAATTATTATTAATTGAAATGCTCTAGCCAGAGACTTTCACTTTGAGTTGACTGTGATACTAACTGCATATAACTGAGGAACATTTAAAATGGTATATTTGTTTCGTTGTGATAAATTACTCATGGTTACAACACTTTGTAACTACTATCACAAAATATATCATTTATGGATTTTTCTATTAAATATACTTTTAATTAAGTTAATTAATATAATCACATTATATCAAGTATATAATAGGAAGAAAATACCTTTTATTTCGCATAAGATTTGCCAACGAATTATACATATGTAACAAATTACATAATTGCCCCTAGAGTATACCCCTAACTCTATCATTATATACATCTGCTTGCCACAAACACAACTGCTCCTCTAACATCACTTCCACATCAGTCAACCGCTTCACTACAGATCCCTCATCACCTTCCTCCAACAACACTTCACTAATCCAACATACCACGTTGTTGCTCCACCACTTAAATACACTGTCATCCCCATTCCACCACCAGACTGTCAACCCTCTGCATTCACAATTCCCATTGCAATTCCTTCCCCTCTTCCTCTCACTGTAAACACCACTATTATCATCACTTGAATTCCCCCCTTGCTGCTCACTTACCAACCACATACATATCACAAAAACCATCATCCACCTCCTCCAACAATCGCAACTCATCTACGAACCCAAGAATCAACTACAACCTACCCACCAAACCCAATCGCTATTTCCAGTCAACCATCAACAACCACTATGCAACTTCTGGCTTCCCCACAATATGACAATGTCCCCATAAATCATTCGCAAGAGTAATTTTCCTTCACCCAAACATTGCAACCTTTACCTCAAATCGCCACCTCCTCCAGACCCAATCGCAACAGCAAATGACCACCACAACCATCGTCTCCATCGCCTAATCGCGACTTGCTTTCACTTCTGGAAAATCATAATTGATAGGATTCGAATTTGGATTGAGAATTTTCTTTTTTGGATTCGTGAACTTGATTGAGAATTAGCCTTTAAATTGAGTCTCTGATCTTTTCTTTAATTTATTTTTTATCTGGGTCGGGCCCTTGTGTTCTAAAAGAAAAAAGAAAAAAGATTCGTGTTAAATTTATTTCTTTGTTTTAAAGTTTCTTTTCTTCCTCTAATTCAACAAAAGCAAGTTCTTTTGTCTTTTATCTTATTTTCAATTGATTTTTTTATTTTCAATTGTTTAAGTTGTTTTGATTTGTTTTAGTGTTTTCTTTGATATATATATATATACACATATATATATGTATATGTATGTATGTACGTATGTATAAACTTGTATATATCATATTTTCAATTTCAAGTTGCAAAAGCAGAAGGATTAGCGTGATAAGAAAAATTGCTTTGCTTGCCAAAAATAAATTGCTTGCTTGCTTAAAAAAATCACCATTAAAAAAATAAATTGCTAATAATCTACATGCTCTGGTATCTTGTTCTAATCTCTAGTTTTATTTTAGTTTCATTGTTAGTTTCCTGCATTTTAAAAAAAATTCAAACGCAAAAACAAATACGAATTTCATTTGTAGTTGCATTGTTAATACACGTATAGTTTCTGCTTTGCATTTCATCCTAGAATTTTCTACTAATAATAGTTAGACACCTTAAGGGTGTCAAAAGCTCACCTAGGGCTTAATTGTATATTAACAAGTTGTCCTCTTTCGACAATTTAATTTTTTGGTGTCTAAGCTACGGCACAGCAATAGCCATTTATAAATATTACGGTGATTCGTAAATATTATAGTAGTTGTTTCTTTGAAGGTACTTAAACCTTCGGTTGCATTGCTACGTTGATTTGTGGTGCGCCGATAAATCTTGTCCATTGACTGGATGAGAACGATCTTGTTGAATTAAGACAAAGTGTGATTATACAATGTTGGGTTATGAGCTACTTAGGATAGAAAATTTGAAATTAAACTCTTGCATTCATTTAGTTGCGTCAGTTCATGCATATTTAAAAAAAGAAAAGCTAAAAAAACTCAAAATCCAAATATAAAAAAAAGTGTAAATATTCCTCAACTTAGTTTTTAAATCCTTTTCCTTTGAAAATTTTCAAAATCAAAAATCCAAAAAAAAAATTGAGTTAGTTTTTTTGACTCAATTTTTTTTAGAAAATCAAAAATCCAAAAAAAAATCTTTTCAAAAACAAAAAAGAAAAAAATAAAAATCAAATTTATCTTTTCAATATAAATAAATTCCTTTTGGTAAATAGTTTTCATTTAAAAAAATTCAAAAAAAATACGTTCTTGAAAATGTCTGAATTTCCCTAATCGCTAGAACTTTACAATAGTTGTGAAAATTAATATGTCCATATAATTTCACACCAAATTATTATGGATATTTCAATGACAACTATTATAAAACAATGTAGATTTTGCACAAAATTTTCAAAATGATAACCAACCTTCAAATCTTGAAAGGAGTATTGAAACGATTTCATCTTTACATGAACTTTCTACACAACAAAATCAAAGGATAAATGATTTGTGTAATTCATATTTGTGCAATGATTCAAGTCAAAGTTTTCAAAATAATCAAAATTTGAATTCACTTCAAGATTCAAATGATTTCGAGTATAACTCATGCCAATTTAATTTCAAACTTCAAAATGAATTTCAAAATCAAAACGAAAATGCAAACAACTATTTAAATGATTTTGGCAATGGGATTTTTTTCAATCATGGTTCTCAACAATTTCAAATTTAAAATTTTTAATTTAATAGTTATAAATTTGATTTTGTGGAGAAAATGGAAGAGATCCACAAAGAACACACAGATTTGTTGTTTGAAACATATTTGAAACAACATGAGCAACAAAAACAAAATCCAATGTGTTACGAGTCAAATGATAATCCACCTTTTACCCAAAGCGACGATTTTCAAATAACAACTTTTGAAATTGAAAACGATAATATTAATGAATTTGTTGAAAATACAGCAATTGAGTTGGGTTTCAATTCTTTTTAAGGCGAGATCTTCCTTTTTCCGATTTTGAAAATTTAAGTGCAACAACTTTGGATTTTGAACTTGACATATGCAATGAAGTTGTTATAATCCAACAAAGGAAGACGAATTTAGCAAATATGATTTCTTTGGACTTTCAAAGATGAGTTGTCGGATTTTGAAAGAGAAGATTTAAATCACCATTTTGATTTTAAAATTGATAATTTTGAAGAATTTCTCGATGATAAGCTTGACTTTTAATTGGTGAAAATAATCTTGAACTTCGACCAATTGTTTTATCGACTCCAAATATCATTGAAAATAAAACAACTCGTATGATTTTTAATAAAATGACATTCATTTTTCCAAATCAACAATCAACTTTGAAATCTTTTATGATTTGTTTTTCCTAGCTTAAGCTGCATCTCTCATACTTGATGAGATAAATGAATTGGTCTTTGGAAGACTGTTTTATTTGCTCTTTAACGGCATATTTTCTGATGTCTTGTAAATAATAATCTTTTCATTTTCATGTAAATATAGGTCTTGTTCTTATTTTATTTTTCTCCTTTCACTTGGATTGACTATGGGGCATAGTCAAAATCAGGTGTGTGGGACGGCCTCATATTCATTTTTTATTTTCCATGGTTTACCTTTTTGCAGTTTCTTTCCAAAACTTCAAAAAAAATTCCAAATATATATATATATATAAAAGAACAAAAATCAAAAAAATCAAAAAAATTCTAAACAAATTTTCTTTCTAGCATTTTGATTAACTTTTAAAGAAACACCATAGGATAAGTACAAGTTTTGGATATTAAATTGAAATTTTTGAAAATTTATTTGTCTTAACAAAAATAAAAATAAAGTTTGATTACAAATAACGATGGTTTAACTAGTATATTAGAGGGTGATAATTATGAAGTATATCCTAACGGAAAATCTTTGTTTAAAAAAGTGGTGAATTTAAAGTAAGGGATATAACATTTTTTATTTTCTAAGTTAAATGGTGCTAAGATGATTTTGCAAATCACTCTCTTCAAAAAAAATACAAACAAAAGAAAATAATGTATTTGTATATATGTATATTTTTGTGGAAATTAGCCGCAAGGGCCTCTTTAGCAAGTGAAATTAGTTTCTAGGACACACAACTGAAATAATTACTTTTAAGGACAAAATGCAAAATAATTAGTTTCTAAGGCCCAAAAAACTTTGAAATTATGTCCTTGAAAGTAATTGGAAAGTGACTTTATCCTTAAAAGTAATTATTCTTTCAATTTTGGCCTTGAAATTAATTTATGTGAATGTGTGTCCTAGAAACTAATTGGACCGCAAAATTTGTCCTTATAGTAAAATGCCCCTATATTTTTTATTAACACCTACAGTCATATGTTCACATGCAAGTGTGTACACTCGCCATGCTCTGTACCCTTCTCATGTAATCTCGAAAAACTTTGCACGATCGGTATATCTAGTCCTAGTTTATCTGAATTAGGTGTATGTATATAAAAATTCTTCAATTAATAACGCCTACAGTAGATAGATGTACACACTTGTATGTTCACTCACCACGCTATGTATTCCCCTCACGTAAGCCCGAAAGGCAGCCATGGGTAATATATCTGGCCTCGGTTTTCTGAGTCAGGCATATGTAAATATTGTTAATATCAATAAAATTTTCAAATAAGAAAGAGCAAGCAATTGAAATCCAAACACTATTTTAACTTATGTGATTTGACTTGTTATTCAAAATTAATGAAAATACCACTTTAATAAACTTTGATAATCAATTAAGGATCCATTACATAGTTACACTATATTATCCATCGAAACAATTAGCCAAACCAGAGTCTATTTGTTATCATAACTTAATTTTTGTTGGAAATTTTGACAAGTAAAAGGACTTAAATTTCTTGATGATAACCAAAACTTATACTTAACTTATTCATGTTAATTTAAAATTAAATTCTTCATTTGTAAATATTTTTAAAAACTTGCATTCATCTCTTTGTAAACAAATCTTACATTTAAGAATCTTTCATATTGCATTTGGATTTTGTGGGTAGTATTAGCTGAAAACCAACACGAGACGACACTCGTCCTACTAGAGACACCTAGAGGTTTAATGGCTTGTTGCATACGCTCAATGCAATCATGCTTCCTACGAAAACGCTTTTCATTTCGATTTTCATCTAGTCAAAAGTACGTTTGAAAATTATATTAACAGAATTGCCACTATCAACAACTACTCGTCGAAATACAGTGGGTATGATTCCTACTATTACCACCATTGGGTCGAGAGTTGGAGCTTTGATCCCTTCGGTGTCCCGATTGCGGAACACTATATCGTCACTCAAAACCTTTTGCAGCTTGACTAGAGTTTCATCATCTATTGTGAGACATGAGTCTTTCAGAGCATGTTTCAACGAACTCATGTATCGTTCCATTTCTCCCCAACTCCTTTATGCAGGGTGTGTTCCCTAGATATCGTTCCAATAATGAGCCTTTGGTTGGTTCGTTTCGATCCTTTGTTACTATTTCCAACTTGATTTCTTTGTTCTCTAGGAGGCAGAGAGGTCATAGGTTGATTGGAGTTTTTGTGGCCTTTTCACGTACTGCTGGAGCTTATTATCTCGGATCAACTCTTCAATGAGATTTTATAGGTGGCGGCATTCGTTTGTATTGTGGCCATGTGTATCGTGGAAGAGGCAGAATTTTCCTGAGCACTTTTGCTGCTCAATTGCCTCTCCTTTAGGGGGTTTCTTGTATTCTTTGGTTTTCTGTGTTGCGAGATAAATATTTTCCGGAGTGTCATTTAGAGGGGTATAATCTTTCTATCTGAACTCTTTAAATCTTCTTTTGCTGCCATTGCTATTTCTTTTATTGGAGTTCTGATTTCTCCTCTTTTGATTCCCATCTTTTTCGGGGACTCCTTGAGCAATTCCAGAATCACACGTGTTTTGATTCGTCGCCACATTGCTCTGTCTGGTGTTCATCGGTTGCCACCAGTAGACTATCTTTCTAGCTCATGTACTTCCTCCAATCTTAAGTACTGACTCGCTTTACGATTGAAGTCATTCCTTGTAATGGGATGCTTCATTTTAATCCATTTTTCGAATTCAGTCTCCGGGTGAATAGCACAAACTAATGCCATAAAAACCATGTCCTTATTGGGGTTGCTTACTTCCACCACCAAGGTATTGAACCAGTTCATGAAAAATTTCAATAACTCGTTGCGTCTCTTGAACAATCCAGATAGGGACATGACCTCTTTTGGTTGTGCGCTATGCAGCCTAAAATGGTCAAGGAATTCTTTTTCCAATTGGTCAAAGGTAGAAATAGATCTCGCGGAAAATCGCATGAACCACATAGACACAACTTATTTTAGAAAGATAGGGAAACATCGGTAGCGAACAGCCTCTGGAGCGTTGGCTCCATCCATACACCAGCTATACTTGTATAGAGGAGGTGTTGGGTCCTTCGTCCCGTCATAGGATGGGAAAGCTGACATCGTGAATTTTTCTAGATACCTTTCATTCAAGATTTCAACGGTAAAGGGAGTCCAACTTAGAGCAGATCCCCATTCATCATCTCTTCGATTTTTGATCTCGTTCATCAATTATTTGACCATGTCTGCTATGTACACCTTAATGTCTAGTAATCCTAGGGACGACAATCAATCACTACACTAAGTATTTGGCTTTGCAAACGGTCCTGGCGGTAGGTTGAAGCTTAGGCTCTCCTGTCTTCAGGAGCCACTCCCGCGAGATCCCGTTGGCTCACAGTTGGCCTGATTGGGTGCAGTTTGGACATTCCTAGCATCATCGAATGCGTTGGCATTTTCTCCCAGTTGATTGTCTATCTCTCCATCTTCCGAATCGAAGAGATCCATAGCTATATCTTCTTGCAGGGTCTTGGCCCCCTGATTCAAGTTCGGAATTGGCTGCCTTATGCAGGTGGAATATTCACATTTTCTTCCACATTATGTCCTGTTGTCACCCTTTTTTGCGGTTGTTTCCCGTTTCTTCTACGTAGGCCATAAATGGAGGAATTTTCTTGTTCTATAGCAGCCTTGAGTTCAGGCATGGCCCTTCGAGCAGGGTTTCACTGCAGTGCTAAGAGAGCATTAAGCTTATCCAATAGAGACTTTTGGCTACTCTCCATTTTTTGGTTGATCTCATTAACCATCTTATTCAACTCATCCTTGGTGACAACTTTGTGCTGGCTGGAGGATGTTGGTGGTCGATTTCCCAAGTTAGCACCATCCACCTCAGTTTGTTAGGGATTAACATCTTCTTAAGCTATTACTTCCCCTATTGATCTTCCAGAGGCGGTTCTTCTTCTTCCAAGGGCCATTGATTCTTTAGGAAAAGATTAGGGATCAAACTTCTGGACCTATGGGATCCAAAGTAGATAGCTAGATCTGGATCCTGAGTTTGAGTTCTTAGTAAAAGCACCAAAATGTTAACCCAAAATATGGATTAAACCCTGGTTTGAATTTGAAAGCACCATCCATGTTCTTACAAAGCAATAACAAAGGCAATAGGCATAGATAAAGACAGTAAAAGAAAGAAGACAAGGGATTTTATAGTGGTTCGGCTGTTAACGAAGCCTAGATCCACTTTATAGTTTTATTATGACCGATTGCTGTTATAAGTATTTTTTGATTACAAGGCTTTTGATTATACTTAGCTAGATTGAATCTCAGAAATTGAAATCCACTAGAGAATCACAATGGATCACTTTGGAGATTATTGTGAGGGAGGTAGAGAGTGAAGAAAGTCTCCGACGGAGTTTCAACAACCAGTCTGGAGAAGATCCCGTTTGTGCTGCAGGTATGACGGTATTTACAGAGATCAGAGAGCTTCTAGGCTAGGATACTTCGTTAATTGATCACAAATGGATGTAGGATGACCTAAAGGATTTTAGCTCGCGGCTCGAGCCAAAACCATGGATCACTAGCGATCCATGGTTTATGGATCGCGATCCATAGATTTAGCTTGCTAACAAGCTAATGAGTTAGCTGCTACCTCCATCATCTCGCCATGCTAGGTCGCAAGTGTATCATTGCTTCACATGGATCGTTGGCGACCCATCGTGTGGATCGTCGGTGATCCATACACTTAATGGTTTTTTTATGCTTTGTTTTCTATGCTCCTTAGCCCTTGTTCCTCTTCGTGAACCATTATATCGCATGGATCGCTGGCGATCCATAGAGTATGGGTCGCTAGCGATCCAAGCACTTGAATTTTTTTTTTTTGAATTTGGAATGCTTTCATGGTCTTGTAAAGACGTTGTTCGTATAGTCTTGTTGCATATTGCTTTGTTTCGATGACGTTCTACTAGGTGGTTGCACTTAGCTGCTAATTGGACTGAATAGGCGCTGGTCTCTTAGTTTAGTCAAATTCATTCGTTGCTTTTATAATAGGACTTGGCTCTCATTAACTCGTTGCTTTAGCCTCTTTGGTTAAGTTCTAAGCCATTCTGATGTCATGAAATTGTTCTGTCTTCTATTGGAGCTTAATGGGTTAAAAACTTGGATAATAGATAGTTGGACCAAATATATAAATATAAACATATGGCTGATATCAAGAGGCTACGAAATGGTGCTAAATAAAGAGGGCTATTGGTCCTAGCTTATACACACACACACACACACATTTGGTAAAATTATATAATTTAAAATCTTTAATACAGATGAATCAATTTTCTATTAAGGAAAGATTTGAAATCAAGAATTACATCGATGCATAGAATCCACCTTAGAAACACAAATATGTTTCCATGTACATAAAATAGCATGTGATCTTTTAGATCTTAAATTAACTTATTTATGTAAACATCTAATTTAATATAAATACGTGTATAGATTTGTTAAAACTTAAAAGGAACATATTGTAATAAACAGTTAATTTATAAGAGAAAAAATATATATTGAATTTTAATAATACTTTAGATTGAGAAAGGAAATAAAGATGTTGGATTTTATATAAAAAACCACATATGAATGCAATAAAGTTATATTTTTGTGAAAATAATATTCAAAACAAATGTATTCAAAACATCAATCAAACATAACAAAACAATTAGGATATAAATGATTAATATAAATGTATGCTCAATACAAATTTAAATGATTAATATATGTACTTAGTATAATATTATAAAGATGATTTCGAACGAAATTAGTTTTTTTAAACAACAAGAATTTGTACAACTTAGGCATTTGTAAATTTGTGATGGAATATTCACATCAAAACAACATAGAGAACAATTACGTAATTAACATGGAGAAAAATGTCTAAATAATACTAATAATAATAAACATATTTAAAAAAGAGATGAAGGGTAAAAATAGATCTGCAACAGAGATGAACATAAAAGGGTTTGAATTACTTATTGCAAGATGAGTAATTAAAACCTCGAATAAATCATATAGCATTCGAACATATGAATAATCATAAATATATTAAATCATGTAATTACCTTGGAATGTTGCCAAAAATAACACCTTAAATGAAGAATTAAATGCGTTTAGATTCTTGAATCAACCTCTATATGTTTCAAAGATCAAGAGATATAAACAACTTTTGATAAATTGATTTAATTTGTATTAGATGTTGGAATTTCTTGTCTTATACCACCATGAAAATTTTGGATATTGATTGATAGGGGGAAGAGGGAAAATTTTATCAGGGGAGAATAATAATGAATGATCAAGAGAGAGAATTTGTTTTAAAGGAAATATTAAAACTTTTCAATTCCCTCCTTTAAAGCCATCCTAGTAAAATTCCCAATTAAATATAATCAAATCATTTCACCCACTATGCATGGCCAGCTATAAAATGAGGTATTGTGGGCCTAAAAAATTTCCAAATTCATTTAGCATTTATTCCATTTAAATCTAATGTAAATATTATATCGATATCATATATCGATAGAAGCATTTATAACTTTTATAAATGCACTTTATTAAATGCTAATGGTATTCAAATATTAAATAAAATTTAATAATTAATGTTTCACAAATATTAATTAATTTAATTAATTTACAATGATTATAAATTAATTAAATCTGTGGTTTTTCAAAGTGTTCATCATTATGGCTGTGCAACTCAAGGTGTAAATTCGGTCAGCAATTAATATTGAACAATTTGAATATTATTGTTCACACATCACCTTAACCAATAGAGTGATATATTTTTAAATTTTTCGCTTACATGTCTTTTTGGTAAAACCCAATTTTACTCACTGTAAGCAGTATCAGGTAGTACCGGTTATTTACACCAATTCTTTTCGTTGACACTATCACATTAGGACTTATAGAATTTAGTTTTGGTCAAAATTATGCATCACCACATTTAACTTGAGTAGTCCAAACAAAAAGTCCTTGGTTCAATAATAGTAATTATTGTTAATCGTATAGCTTTGGCCAGGGTCTTTGACTTCATGTAGGTTGTAGCTGACCGTGGTACTATCCCCATACAACTTAGGAGATGAATTCTCTATTAAATAGTGTTTCACTTCCAATGCTTCAACTCAGGCCTAGCTAAAGTCCTTCGATGGATTCCATGCCATGATTTAATTATAATCAAAGTGGAGTATCCACATTGAAGTTTAACGGTATTCTCAAGTAGAGAGAACTATGTAATATCGTCACTTCAAGATTTTCAATTTGACCTTAGTTATTTTAACAAACAAAAAACCCTCAAGTGAGTTATTACATATTTATCCATAAATCATCAGTACGTAACATTTTGGTGACCTTAACAACATTTGGAGAGCTTTATGCACTCTAGTCCCAAAGAATGTATCGATATCCCATTTCGAAACATCTTGACTAGGAATTTTTAAAACAACACATCATTTTAATATGATAAATTTCTCATGGTTACAACATATTTGTAATTACTATCACATAACATATCATTTAAGGATTTTCTATTTAATATACTTCAAATTAATTACTTAATTAATTATATCACAATATAACAAGTATATAATAGAAAGGAAATACCTTCTGCTTTGAACAAGATTGGTTATTAAGTTGGACATATGTGATAAATTATATAATTGCCCCTAAGGCATACCCCCAACTTTATCACACTAGTTATTAGTTTACTATTGGATCAAAAATTGACACAACACCCTAGATAAATCACAAACAAGGGTAAATCGATAAAAAACGAAAATAAACAATAAACAGATAAGAATTTTTATTGCAGTTCAGCCTCAAATCACTGCCTACGTCCACTTTAATTTTATTCCAAGAAATCTGACATGAATACAAGCGAATCACAACATGTCAGATCTTGAAAATAATTCAAATTCGAGTTTGGCAGCAATTCATGTCAAAGTTAGAATTATCGAGAAGAGAGTGAAGATCAAGAGCCAAAAAGTTCATTCCACATTATTCTAACATTCGTATTCATAGATGAAATCTTCCATCGGAGTCACCAGATCATGGAAGATTGGGTAAGAGCTCATGTTCGTGCAAATAGGAAGGAAGAATGAGTATTTTCCGTGACTAAAATCATGCCGGTACTGACCATAATCATGTTGGTATTGGCCACAATTTGCTAGGTACCAAATCACTTTTTCTTCATGCTTGTTCATATCATCAAGTTTCCAAGATTCGTTTCAAAAATTTATCCACCGACATGATTTGTCCTATGCTAGACTTGTCTTTTCTATAAAATACTGAAATAGTTTACCTATGCTCAGAAGTGGGTCCCCATCTTGGTACTGACCAAATCATGTTGGTGGTGCCAACATGATTATGGTTAGTGCCGACCATAATCGACTTGCTCCAAACTTGATAGACTCCTTATGTCCTATCACTCCATTATTCCAAGCAACCTCTTAAGTTCTTGATCAATTTTTCCATTGTTTTGAAGTCCAAATTCACTAAGAAGTTACCCAGTTCAAATGTTGGATAACACTTTCCCCTCAAAGTATGCTTTCATGAAAACAAAGCATGTTTTGAATCAAGACAAGTGACATGGTCCCAACTGCATAAGATTCATCAGTTAACCAACTATCATCCTGAAGCATCACGTCTATTCCAAGAGTGTTTGTTCATTGTTTTAAATAGTTATCATACCATTCCTTTTTTGCAGTAAAGTTAGAGCTCTTAGATTTCTAGAAGCTATACTGCATCCCAATCATAGTCTTCTCTGTCCTTTCTTTTCTTTCTTTTTTTCTGTCTTCTTTTTTTTTGAAGAAAAAACATGTCGGTACTAACCATAATCATGCTGAAATGTCCTATATTCTATCACTTAGAAAAAATTAGGTACTTCAATCTATTTTTAAGCATTTGGTTTTTTCCTTTCAATCCTAATTTTCACCGCCGACATTCTTTGCTGCCACATCCATTGTTTTCAATGCTACTGTCACTCCTAGCACCATCGTAGCCAACCAGGTTTCATTGTGGTGTCAATTCGTCATCGACCACCAGGTAGAATTCGATTAAAACCTAGGTGGCATTTTTTTAACTTAGCTTTATGGCACCGTCGCTAACGCCACCACTATTATCTCCCCCGCCACTGCATTGTCACCATTGACATTATGCCTCGGTCAACCAAAGCCTATTCGTTTTTCACTTCACAATTTTCCCTTTCACATCAATTTGTTAACGTAAGATAACAAGTAATGGCTGACTCAAAGTTATCTCTAATTTCCCTTAGGTTTATCTCCAATTTTTGCTCTTGTCAATACACTTGGTGGCCACTTCAAGTTTCTTAGGCCTCGACTTTGGGTTTTCTAAGTATAGGCTTCATATTAAATGGGGTAACTTGCTTTAGTCGATTCTCGAAGCAAATGGGGATTGATGAATTAGTTTTGGGTAGGACGGTTCCAAGAAATAGTCTCACCGAACGCACTCAAGCGCCCGACTGAATCACATGCCAACACTTCAAGTTGAACATCACAATCTTGTGTTCCTACAAAGAAAGCTTTGTGTCACTCTAGATAATTGTTCCATAACCGTATATCCTACGATAACAAGTAAAATCCACCACACGGTTCCGTAGTGCGACGGAGCTATCAGCACGAGCGAGATATCTATACAGAGTGCTCCCATACATTGTGCTTTGGGCACAGGATACATGGCCAATAGATTAACACTTCACACCACCCTTGTCAATGTGTAGAATCTGATTGGTCAACACACAGTGACATCCATTGAATTTTGTACATGGGTTTTAATTAAAGTAATTCATTAAAGTAAAACATAGATGAATGTGTTTTCCATTAAGATTTTCAGCTCAAAATGACCAATTCCAAATGATCTTCTTACCCTAAAGTCAGTACTAGTCCTTCTATCCCTCTAGAGGCTGGTTTCCACTACTTTTCAATCCTTTATATCCACTCCATCTAGAGTTAGGAATTCCGTAACACAAGAGCTTCAACTCCGGGCCCTTCCAACTACGTGACCTCACAATCCTGCTAGTTGAATGAAAGAGCAACCTATTTTGATGCTCTTGGACAACTGCCAAGATTAGACACCATCCAAACTGACCTCAAAGGAACTCCAAATGATTTGCTATAAGCATTGGATTCCCAAGGACAAGGTCCTCCTACCAATAATCGACCAACAGGTTCATCTCCCGCTAGTAGGCTATATGGCATGCAAAAGGTATATGTGCCTGTTTGGAGCCATACCACCTTCCCACAAATTCCTTAAATTCTTCTTTCAAGAGCTTGGGATGGCTCCCACTCAAATGCATCCCAATCGTTATGCCCTTCTTATCCCTCTTTATATTCTTTTAGTGATGCAACTAGCTCGTCCATCTATATTTCAAGACCTCACCTATCTGCTAAGCTTCAAAAAGAGAAAGGAAACACGTTCTCTAGTGATCATTAAAGCGTACAACTGCTACAAAGTTATCAAGTGGAAGGCCTTGATAAACTTAAGGAAGTTGCGGGGCAGCTGTTCGAGTGGAAAAAGCTTACAAAAGGCCTCTCCGATGTCAACTGAATTAACCAGCTGAAATTTTTTCCTTTGACTCGTTAAGGGCCGATTATGAAAGGATAGTCATAGGCTACAAATGAGACTTGACTACAATCACAAAGGAAAGGGACGAAGAAGCAAAATCAACCAAGGACTCTAGAGAGAAAATAGTCGAGCTATTTAGGGTTCACATGCAAGCGTCCCCTAGTTACGAATGACCAAATGAAGACCGTGCACACTGCTAATGCTAAACTAGTGGAAAAGCTCAAAGAGAAGGGAAAAAAATTTGCGGCACTTCAAAGTAAAATAGAAAAACTTAAAGGTGACTTGAAAGCCATGACAGAATCCGAAGAAAAAATCCAAGTCAAGCTCATTGGCACCAAAGAGCAAATTTCAGACCTCAAAGTAAAGGCCATTAAAATCAAGGATGAGACGAAAGCTATTCTTCCCCAGTACTTTACCAGGATTATAGAAATGAAAATTTTAAAGTGGCTTGGAGATAGGTATCCAATAACACTTGCCGATGTTTAATAGGAAATTCTTCGTAGGGCCAAGAAATCTGGTCATGATGTCAAAGAAGAGTATCTGAAATCATTATTCTTATATGAAGATAATTTAGTGGCCCTAAATAAGGACAAGACAATCTTGGCAGCAGACGCTGCATTTATATCCCCGATGCCTAATATTGTTCCCATTGGTCCCAGATAATCAGATCATGCGAAAACTTTCATTCTAACTCCAAAAGAGCCCTCAGAAGACATCGTAACTTCCATAGTGACCACTTCTAAGGTTGCAATCACTGAGACGTCTGCCCCTACCTTATCTTATCTGACTGTGATACTTCATATTTCACTCCTTTTGCCATTCAATTGACTCAACCTACTCCTGAGGAGGGAGAAATCATCAAGTCCCCACCAAAGCATACTCCATCTGGTCAAGCTATATCTCTATTCTTTGTCTTTAAGAGACTTCAGTTCTCACTACAGGATGTCACTAATCTATATCTTTCTTTATGTCAAATTATGGGTCATCCATCACTGCCTCCTCTACCTCTACCTACTAATGCTTTAGGTCCAAGTGTTATCTCAATGGTTTCCACCGTCGTCACTACGACGTTCATTCCTCCAGTTCCTCCCTACAGCTCCGGCCCAGGCGTAGACTTAGAAAAGATAGGGGTGTTGAAGGGTTAGAAGACTTTGATGCATATTTATAAGAGGAGCTGACAATCGTCAATGCAAAGGACCCTAATTCTATCTCTACGGCGGAAAGATTGAAGCTCAACTTTGATGAGGATAAAGTTAAGATGGAACCGAGAACAAAGATGCCTCGGGTCGATTCTGGCAAAAACCTACACCTACTCCCAAGATCCCCTTTTAGAAAATCAAACCACCTTAAGGTCATGGTATCGGTGCCTCGAAGACCTCCAGCCCTACCTTAGGAAAATCCAAAGGTCCTTTTAATTGAACGATCAAGGACGAAGTCACCCTTCTAAAGAGAGTTCTATAAAAAAAGGAGGAAGAAGAAGAAGACATGGAGGTCGTTAAGGGCCTCACCACTCTGACCACAAGGAGCAGCAAACAAAGGAGATGGAAGCAGGCACCAACCCTAGTTTTTGAAGACATCTTATTTTTTCCTTCTTTGTATTTTGTTCTTTTTGGCATTTTATGTATATAGGTTGTTTTTGTGCGAAAGCCACCCCTGCAACTTCTATACAAAAGATATGTAAATAAACGACTATTTTCTGTTCAATCTTTTCTGTATTTACATTATTGTATCTTTTATTTTACTTGCTTATATACCTGCCTTGATAATCATCGGTAATTCAAGTACATTTACTTTATACGTACATGTTTCTGTGCAATACCATTATTTACTGTAACTTCATACATATAAATAAATTTCTATAGTTGCTCCGTATTATTTCATTACTTAGTCTTATGTATCATTGCCAGCATATTTCTTACTTGGCTAATCAAAATAATGTTTCTCTTGAGAGCTCTTTGGCAAATCTCGTTTATCTTCATCGAACATATCCCATTCGACTGTAAACAAGGCTGTATTTAAGCAAGCTTTTAATTTTGCACTATTTCCTATCTTTGGGAAATGTTATTTTGGATGTCTATCTCTAGACATCCATCTTCAATCTCGCCTATCTTTGGATGTAGATCAAAACATTTGTTAACCATCTTTGCTTACCTTCAGTCGGACGTATCTCGTCGTGCAGTAAGCGCGATTGTACCTGCAAAGTTACAATCATACATATGTTCCTATCTATGGGATTTGGTATATCGGATGCCTATATCTAGGCATCGATCTTTGACTTATCCTATCTTAAGGCACTGGTCAAAAATCATATGTGTAAGGTAGAATCATCCAATTGACCCAGGTATGATTATACTCTTTTGACCCGATTATGGTTCGAGGGGGTTCATCGGTACCTATCTTCAGATATCTAAACATCTTGTTTTTCAAAACATAGAATATCTGATTCTACCACCGATCACACAGCATAAAGTCAAACTTTTTAAGAATACGGTTCCACTGATTCAAAAAAGCCAACTTTATTTATGAATGAAAGAATGGCAGACTCTGTTGTATTACAACTCATCCCATCAAACAGGATGTCTTATTTGTAATAAATAAATAAATCTAAGTAAAATAGCCCTGTGGATGCTTGCTATGTTGATTCATGGATTTTGATTCATGACACAAGCTTCAGAGATCATGAGACGAACTACAAAGAGAATACTATACAAAGGCGACAAAAAGAGAATAAAAGTATATTGTGCACTACAAAGGAGACAAGACTACAATCCAGAGATTAGTATATTTTATTATATTGAGTCTTACAATATTGTTAAAATCATTCCTCAAGTAGTCACACACACACATACAAATAGTTGTATATGATTTTAAACTTGAAAAAATATGATCTGTGCACATAACATCAGGTCGGTCGACCGACCAGTAAACTCGGCTGACCAAACCTGTTGTTAGTGCACAGATATGCTCTGTTTTGTGCACGATTTTAAACTCAGCTGGCCGATCAGAATTTTCAGTCAACCGACCTGGAAATAACGGCTATTTTTCTGAAGAGTTGCGATCGTTCGTGAAGAGGAATCACCTTCAATCCAAGAGATATGGTCACAACCTTTGATTGAAACTCTTCATGAAAGATTGTCACTATTCTACAACTATATAAACATGTTTAATTCATTCCTACAATCACCAATTCTTGTTTATAAGTCTGAAATCTATTCTCTATTTATTTCAACAAAAAAAACATTCATTCTCATTCAATATCGCTAGAATCTCTGAATTAATTTATATACTTCGATTCTACGAGATTATCCTCCTTCTAAATATTCACACACACTACATATTCTTGAGGATTTGATTATAGGAAAATTGTACTATCAAAAGACAATCCGTGTTATTCAGAACACATTCGTCAACAAATTATTTATATTAAGTTGAAGTCCTCTTCGGCTGTTGAGGCGGAAAAATTCCTGTTCGGCTGCTCAGGTGTGGTATACCTATTCCTCCGGGTTAAGTGAGGGGTTTAGTCTAAATCCAGAGGATATTCTGGGACTGGACGTAGAACGGAAAGTTTGAACCAGTATAAAAATTCCTGATGTGCTTACTTTAATTCTTATTTTACTGCTATTATCAGTTTCCGCATTTATATATTATATTACACGATCCTTAGTACTTCACATACACTATCATTTGGTATCAGAGCAAGGTTATCCTATAACCGTCACAAAGTTATTTGATATTTATTTCTAGTAATATGGCAACGTCACAGAAGGTCAATCAACTTCACGACCTCCACTTTTTAATGGTTTAAATTATAATTATTGGTCAACTAGAATGAGAATCTATATGCAATCTAGTGGTTTTGATATCTGGAATGTTATACAAAGAGAGTACACAAATCCTACTGGAGAATACTCAACTTGGAGTAACACACAAAAACTAGATGCCACGTCAAATGCAAAGGCTATGAATATTTTATTTTGTGCATTAGATAGAAATGAATTCAGTAGAGTTAGCATGTGCACTTCTGGTTATGAAATATGGAGAACACTTAAAGTAACACATGAAGGAACGAACAAAGTTAAATTAAGCAAAATTTCTATTCTAAAAAATCAATTTGAAAATTTCAAAATGAAGCCAAATGAATCTATAAATGATATGTACTCTAGGTTCCTGGATATTTATCATGCTCTGCTATCATTAGAACAAACATTTACTGATTTTGATGTTGTCACAAAAGTCTTAAATTCTTTAACTGACGAATGGGAAAGAAAAGTCCTAGCCATTGAAGAAGCAAGTGATTTGTCAACATCAAAACCAGAAGAATTGATAGGTAATTTAATGTCCTACGAAGTAAATTTGCAGGCAAAGAGAAATGTAGCACAAGAAAAGAAGAATGTGGCATTTCAAGCAGAAAAGGATAATTCCGACTCAGAGAATGAAGATATGGCAATGATTGCTAAAAATTTCAAAAAGTTTCTGAAATTCAAAAGAAATAAATTCAGGGGAAACAAAAATAATTCCAACAACAATACCAACAGTAGCAAACCATCATCTTCAGCATTGGAATGTTATGAATGTCACAAGAAAGGTCACATGAAGAAGGATTGTCCAGAACGTAAAAAGAGCAATTTTAAGAAGGACAGAACAAAACGAAGAGCTTTTTCAGTCACTTGGGATGACACAGACTCATCATCCTCATCAGAAAGTGAAAGTGAAAACGAAAATGAGCAAGCAAATATATGCTTCATGGCTTCGTCAGACGATGTAAGTGATCTTAGTTTTGAAAATTTAATTGAAATTAATTTTGAATTAGTAGACTTAGCAAAGCAACTTAAAAAGAAAAATAAAGATTTACAAAGAAAATTAGATAGGACAGTCTTAGAAGTAGATATGCTGTAAGATGAGAAGAAAATATTAGAAGAAGAACTTGAAATTTCTCAACAATCAAATTCTAACTTATGTTCTCAAATTTCTTCAATATCTGAAGAACTAGAAATTCAGAAAAATAAAAATGATGTTTTTTTTTTGAAAATAATAATTTAAATTCTAAAATTAAAGATTTAGATTTAGAAAATTTTAGTCTAAAAATAAAATTTGATGACATCTCTAAAAATGTCTTAAATTTCAATAAAGGAAGAGAGAATCTTTCTAAAATACTAGAAAATTCTCAATCCACTAACAATAAATCTGGACTAGGATTTAAGAAACAGGATAATTTTGCTAAAAGTAGGATTAATAATGATATTAAAAAGGATATTAAGAAAACAGTTTGTTCAAACACTAAAACCATTAAGATATGGATTCCAAAATCAAATAATGTTTTGATAAGGAATAAACATATCAAAATGTTCATGGAAACTGTTCATAATAACAAAAACTATGTTTATAAAGGGAATTCTGAACCTGTATGGGTTTGGCTTCCTAAGATCTAACTCTTAGGACCCTAAAAAGAAACGGGTACCAACATTTTATAAATTTTTACAAGTACCACATTTGGTATCAGAGCTAGATTAGTTGCACAAGGATATAATCAATAAGAGGGAATTGACTACGAATAAACGTTTGCTCCAGTCGCCCGACTTGAAGCAATAAGAATTTTATTGGCATTTGCATGTTTTCATAATTTTAAACTTTATCAAATGGATGTTAAAAGTGCATTTTTAAATGGTTACATAAAAGAAAATGTTTTTGTTGAACAACCAGCTCTTTTTAATCATGAAAAATTTCCGGATCATGTTTATAAACTCAAAAAGGCTTTATACGGTTTAAAGCAAGCACCTCGTGCTTGGTATGATCGTCTTAAAAGCTATTTATTAGAATCTGGTTTTGAAATTGGTAAAGTAGATCAAACTCTTTTTATTAAGAAAACTAAGAAAGATATTTTTATAATTCAAATTTATGTTAATGACATTATCTTTGGATTGACAAATGATAAGTTATGTCAGGAATTTTCAACTATAATGACAAATGAATTTGAAATATCTCATATGGGAGAACTGTCATATTTTCTTGGATTACAAATTAAACAAATTGAAAATGGAATTTTTATTAATCAAGAAAAATATTGTTATAATTTAATTAAATGATTTGGTCTGGAAAACACTTCTGCCAAACCAACTCCTATGAGCACAACGATTCATCTCGATAGAGACAAGGAGGGCAAAAGTGTTGATCAAAAACTATATCGTAGTATGATTGGATCGTTATTATATTTAACAGCTAGTCGACCTGATATAATGATGAGTGTTTGTTTATGTGCTAGATTTCAAGCAAATCCCAAAGAATCGCATATGCGAGCAGTTAAACGCATTATTCGTTATCTAACTAAAACCAAAGATTTCGGACTATTTTATCCAAAAGAATGTCCTTTCGAATTAGTTTCCTATAGCGACGCAGATTTTGCAGGAAGTCGGACGGATAGAAAAGGTACTAGCAGAACATGTCACTTTATTGGACGTTCCTTAGTTTCTTGGTTCAGTAAAAAACAAAACTGCGTTTCTTTATCGACATGTGAAGCAGATTATATATCTGCTGCTTTGGCATGTGCACAAGTCATTTACATGCAACAAACACTTCAGGATTTTAATTGTCATCTTGAAAAGTCTATAATTTATTGTGATAATACTAGTGCAATAAATCTTTTTAAAATTCTGTTAATCACTCACGAACAAAACATATAGATATTCGTCATCATTTTCTTCGTGATTGTTTGGAAAAAGGATTGATAAATTTAGAGTTTATTAATACTGAAAATCAGATTGCTGACATTTTTACTAAACCATTAAATGAAAATAGTTTTTTCAAACTTAGACGAGATTTAGGAATAATGTCTCTAAAGAGTTATAACTAAAAATATGCAAAATATTTAAAACAAAATTTTTTTTCCTGACCAAAGTGAGATTTGAACCCATGACCTCTTACTTGCTTGTTATATGGTGTATTATAGCCACTTGAGCTATAGTCATTTCTTGTCTCAATTAGCTTTTTAGTTTAAATTGTATTTTCATAACACTATTTTTACAAATTAGTTTACTATTAATTACCTATGATGAGAATTAAATACTAATTCTTAACCACTTATTTTTAAGTAAACAAATACATATATATACTATGTTCAGTTTTCAAACAAATACTAAGAAAAGTTTATATTCAAAATTATTTGCAAATGTCATCCAACAATGATTCCTACAATTCCGAAAACTCACATTTATCGTATACATCCCCGGACGATGATTCCGATCGTATTCCTGAAAATGGACCATATCCTATCTTTCCCTTACCTAACCGTGTCCTTAAATTCTCTCCTTCCCCGGATAAAGACCCCCGAGTTGGCTGGAAACCATGGGAGAACACTCCTACCGGTTATACACCGGAAAAGAAGAAAGGAAAGAAAGCTATGGTCATATCTCCTTCAACTAAACAGAAAATAGATGAGATACACCACTATCAACAGCAACAATTGGAACTACAAAAGGAGTTATACTATGCACAAAAAGTTACGGCAAGACGTTTGAGCTTCCTAGAACGGATGGCCATAAAAATCTGTTCGTCGAAAAAGGAAGACATTATTAAACCCACATCTAGACCCTCAACCTCCTTAAATCCTGCTCAATTACCAGTAGCTCCTATGTGGTCACCTATAGAGAATGTTCCATCTCCAAATTCTTGGGAACGTCGATATTAACAACCGGTGGCTAAGCATTTTTTTATATATATATGTTGCTGATTTTCTATAAGTTGTATTATTATCATTTAGAAATAGTAAAATTTCTCTTTGTACAAATCTTTAAACCAAAATAGGCATAACTGGGCAGAACAACAGGTTCGGTCGACCGAAAGTCCTGAGTCGGTCAGCCGAATCCTTCTCGAAAGTCTTTGTTCTTCATTTAATAGAGTCAGTCGGTCAACCAGACATTTCGGTCGACTGAATGACTTAAATCTGATGCGGCCAGTTACAAATTTTAACCCACCTATTCACTTTTTCACCTACCTTTTCATTTTTTACTTTCCCAATTTCAGAATTCTACCTCAGATTCCATTAAAATTTTATCAATTTTCAATGGCTCCTAGAAAGAAAACTAAAACTACCGGTGCTTCTTCATCAACTCCAGTGGATTCCCAAATAGCCTCATGGCTTGTGAGTGATAAAGCACTCGAAAGATGGATTAAACTTCAAGATGCCAAGATCTTCGAGGAATCCTTCGTAAGTTACGCCAATTTCTCTTCATACGGTATTGAAAATGCCGCAATTGAAAGTGGGCTTGATACTTTTCTTGACCATAGAAAGAACAATTTGAAAATTAACCACATTATGGTCAAATTATTTCTTGCTAACCTAAACCTTGTTAATCCTCCTAGAAACACCGAAAATTGTGTTTGGACGTCGGTATGTTGTACGGAAATCTTCCTTTCACTAGATAGAATAAATCATATTTTGAATGCTCGACCGGGTGGAATATCGTTACATGATGTGGATTGCAATGTAATGAGACGCGACCATATAAGCCATCTCTTTTTTGAAGATGATGCTATAGATCTCCGACAAACATCATCTCTTCGACCAAAAGCTAGACTTTTTCATCGTTTGATGATGAAATCCATTGTTTTACGAGGCGGATACTATCACTTAGTGTATCCTGAAAATTTTAAAGCTTTATATGCTATATGTGGAAATATACGAGTCAGTTGGGCACAATTACTTATGGATGAGTTTCTCTCATTTAATCAAGGCAAGATGCTTCATATTTATTATGGAGAATATATAATGAGATTAATCAACAACTCAGTCTCACATGCTCCAGAATCCGAAACTACCAAAGTTCATCATTTTGACTCAAGGACCTTTAAATTAATGAAGTTGTCGGATGATCCACCAAGATTTATAAATTTTAATCAATGGCGTGCTACTTCTAGAGATCAACTACGCCGTAGCCATCTACACCACATCCAACCACTCATTCTACGGAACGCTTAACTCGCCAGTCCACAATTCAAAGACCAACATCCGGACTTGGTACGGCAGCTACTATTGATCTTCTAGCTCAAAATCAATTAGTTTTAGATGCCCGTCTACGGAAAATAGACGGAAGATTCAAGAATTCTTTGTTAATCTTTGGGATGCGTTATCATGCACTTCTGAAGCTGGTGCCTCTCATCTTGCTCCCGGAAAAAGAGTAGCACCTAATTTTTCTTCGTCAACTTCGGAAAATACAAGTTTAGGAACTCATACTTCTCATACTCAGCATCGTGGTAAAGAACAAGCTCCTCCTGGGGAAAATATTCGTCCAGAATTTTGGGATTCCGACGACGATGAGGAGTGATCTTGTTGGATTATTTCTATTCTGTTTTTTATTGTGAACAATATTTCTATTTTATGCTGTGTTAAGTAATGTATCATTAACATTTTATTTGTTTTCGGTATGTAACTTTAATTCTATGTTCCTAAATTTAATAAATAGTTTCGTATTTTTTTTTACATTTTATGCATCATAAATATTCCTTTTTGTCGATGACAAAGGGGGAGAAATATATGGAAGCTAACAAGTTTTTGCAGAAAAGTCGCCATATTTCAGGGGGAGAATTACAATATATACTACTTCGTCACATAAATATTGTCATCAATCAAAAAGGGGGAGAATGTTGATTCATGGGTTTTGATTCATGACACAAGCTTCAGAGATCATGAGACGAACTACAAAGAGAATACTATACAAAGGTGACAAAAGGAGAATAAAAGTATATTGTGCACTACAAAGGAGACAAGACTACAATCCAGAGATTAGTATTAATATTTTATTATATTGAGTCTTAGAATATTGTTAAAATCATTCCTCAAGTAGTCACACACACATACAAATAGTTGTATATGATTTTAAACTTTAAAAAATATGATCTGTGCACATAACATCAGGTCAGTCAACCGATCAGTAAACTCGGCTGACCGAACCTGTTGTTAGTGCACAGATATGCTCTGTTTTGTGCATGATTTTAAACTCAGCTGACCGACTAGAATTTTCAGTCAACCGACCTAGAAATAACGGCTATTTTTCTGAAGAGTTGTATCGTTCGTGAAGAGGAATCACCTTCAATCCAAGAGATATGGTCACAACCTTTGGTTGAAACTCTTCATGAAAGATTGTAACTATTCCACAACTATATAAACATGTTTAACTCATTCCTACAATCACCAATTCTTGTTTATAATTCTAAAATCTATTCTCTATTTATTTCAACAAATAAAAACATTCATTCTCATTCAATATCGCTAGAATCTCTGAATTAATTTATATACTTCGATTCTACGAGATTATCCTCCTTCTAAATCTTCACACACACTACATATTCTTGAGGATTTGATTATAGGAAAATTGTACTATCAAAAGACAATCCGTGTTATTTAGAACACATTCGTCAACAAATTATTTGTATTAAGTTGAAGTCCTCTTCGGCTGTTGAGGCGGAAAAATTACTGTTTGGCTGCTCAGGTGTGGTATACCTATTCCTCCAGGTTAAATGAGGGGTATAGTCTAAATCCGGAGGATATCTGGGACTGGACGTAGAACGGGAAGTTCGAACCAGTATAAAAATTCCTGGTGTGCTTACTTTAATTCTTATTTTACTGCTATTATCGGTTTCCGCATTTATTATTATATTAACGATCCTTAGTACTGCACGTACACTTTCATGTTATTCTACGTCTATGGAATTGAGATCCCATCAACAGTCGATGGCTTGAAAGTTCTATCTCCAAGCTTCTGTTCAATCAAGCTAGGACCTTCCCAATTTAAACCAAGTGCCCTAGTACCAAGAAAGACCCATTTCAAAATGAGGCTGCCTATCTTAAAGGTATGGTTCCTAACCTTGGCATTAAACTATCTTTCTACTCTTACCGGTATGCAGCTACCCTTAATTCAGCATCTTTTTTCTTTTCATCGACCAAGTCGAAGGACTCAAGCAAGTGTTCCTTGTTCATCTTGGGATCATTATGTATTTTTTTGGTGAGAAGGGAGTTCTAACTAATTCAGAATCATGGCCTCAACTCTATAGGTCAAAGGGAATGGAGTATGCCCAGTTGCAGATTTGTAGGTATAAGCCCACAAACTAGTGGCAACTGATCAATCCAGTTGTTCTCGGCTCTCCTCAATCGTTTCTTAAGAATGGATTTGATGATCTTGTTCACCATCTCCATCTGTCCATTCCCCCACGTGTGTGCTATAGTTTAAAGCTCTTTTCAATTTGGCACCACTTATAGAATTCCTTGAACTCATCACTCTCGAATTGAGTTCGATGATCATAAATGGTGCTCTCGGTATCTTCACAAACCTTTGGCATTTATCATATAGTATGGTGTAATCAATTGCATCTCGGTTCATTTTTGAGAAAAAGTATACCAAATGAAGAACATTTTTTGCTAAATTTTATCTTCTTCTTAAATAAATAATCTCGGTTCTTTCATGCACAATGGAAAGTATTTTTTAGCTTCCTCTTTGGTAACACACTACAACAATATGTTGGATCTAGATTAACCCTAGAGGGGGGTGAATAGAGTTATAGCAAATTTTCTCGAGTTAAATGCAAAAACAAACTGTAGAGAAATAAATATGCTGAAAAGTAAATCACACACAAAATTTACCCAGCTTCGGCAACCCCTGCCTACTGCTGCATTCCCAGATTTTTATTAGAATTAAACAGTCTCCCGCTTACAAACACTCTAACAGACTCGCACACCCTGCTACCGCCTATAGAGTTTTGCAAACTCGCACACCCTGCTCACTGAACTAATTCTAACTAGACAATCTGACATAACCTAAAACCTAGGTGGTGATTTACCAAGATTTGACAACCTTAAAAGAGAATTCAAATTTAAAAACAAACTTAAAAACAATTTTAAAACTAAAACCCTAATTAAAAATAAAACCCCTTATGATAAACAAAACACCGGCCCCCTTTTATTTCTCTAGCCCGTTCTCTTTTCTCTGGCTTGTGAAGAAAATGGCGGCCTCGTTAATCTTCGTTCGTTCTTTGTCCAAATTAGGGCTTTCGGTAAATATAGACGATCGCGACTATTACCGCTCGATTGAACTTGGTTCTCTTGCTTTATTTGTTGATCGTCTCTTGAGATGATGTCGGCCGCTCCTATTTGATAGAGTTCACTGTTTGCTTCGGTATGTAATTTCCTTGTTTGTGCTTTTCTGATTTTCGTACTCGAACTCGATGATCATTGCCAATGATGATTGTGGGTTTATATATGGATTTCAATTTCCTTTAATACGTTCGTCTGATTTGTCACTTTCCTAATTCTCGGTTGCTTGATATTAGCGACTTACTTAATTCACACGGATTTGATTTTGAAGTGTTCGATTTTTCTTGAGTCCTACGGCAACAATCTTTCCTCTTTTGATTTGTTTTGACTTTTTCAAGAATTTGCAAATACCCTTGATTATCGTACTTCTGCATTGTTCGACTTCGAATTTTACTCCTGATCTAAATCACATTGTTTCTCGACTTTGGATACTGTCTTGATGTTGTATGGTTGTTCACTGGTAATAGACGTTTGCGTAGTTTCCACTGTCGTCTTTGCTGCACTGAGTTGTCTGCTGTCATTAATACTTCCATGTATCACTGCACTGACTCATGTATTGTAGTCTTCATGTATGCACTGTTTCAAGTATGCTTGTGCTCTGCATTTACTTCAAATGTGTTGACTTGTCTGGTACATCTTGTTTGCTGTGGCATTGTAGTTTGCATTATTGCTGCTACCTGTACTTGTAGTTGTTCAACCTGGTTTGCCTAGATTGTTTTTGAGTTGATATACTTGTGATTTCACTGGCTTGTTTTGGTTTCTCTTGAACTTGGGTGAACTGATGTGAAGTCATGTCTCTGGTGCACAGTTTTTACAGTTACATTGTCTTCAGTTCACTTGACCATTTGTATACATACGTTCATGTATGTATATAGATATATGTTTCTCTGTTGTACTTTAGTTTCTTTGATGTTGTTTATGTCGGCATCTTGTAGTCGAGTCTGCATAAGTGAATTGAGTCTTGTTGGCTGCTTGTTGCATGCATTGTTGTTGAGTTGCTTTAGGATTTAACTTGATTGCTGGTTCCTTTTGAAGTAGTAACTTGTATACACTCCTTCATTCTACACACATTGATTCCATTCGTGTGTGTGTTCGTATATAAATGTGTGTGTGTTTGTGCTTTGCCACTATTTGCTCGATGCTTCTCTGATGATCGGCTGTTATTCACTTGAGCTCGTTCGCAGCTGCTCCTCTGTTGATCGTTGAAGTATTGCTATATCTGTTGTCGTGGTTCTGACCATGTTGCACAATAATCTGATTACTGTCTCGGCCTGTAGTATTTGTGCATTTGTGGTTTGTATGTTATGTGCTTGGTCTGAAGTTCATTGTGCTTCATGGACTTGGTTCGACATTTCAGTTTGATTCACTGTTGAGTTTGATATGCACTATAACCTGTTGTAATGTGTACTTGGTCGAGTTCATTTGCATTCTGCAGTTGGTCTGCATTTTTGGTTACTTGAATACAACAACTTTCTTTTGTGTCCATGTATATAGTTGTGTAGCTTGACTTGAGTCACTGTGTTGAATCCAGTTTCACAACTCGGGTTTGACCTTGTGCTGAAGTCGAGATTTTATTTTTATTGCACCTGAGTTGAATCCTGCTTTTCATTTGGGTTTTACCTGTGCTCACCTATCCCTATAGCATTATCAAGTGTATATCGATGTGCACGGCCTTGTGGCATGTACAGTGATACACTGTGCATGTCACATTGTTCGTGTATGATGAATTCAAATGTAAATGATGACGAACAACCCAAATAACTGAGGCAAATAATATTTTCAAAATCCATCTTTTATTTTATATTGCAAAAATATTTCTTTTTCAATTTTACTGCGTTAGTGAATATTTTTGCAGATTGCTCAAATGCTGGATTCTAACTGGAATGAAGTTGAAGATGAACTACGAGTGTGAGTGATATGTAGTGAGGAATTTATGTAAATATGAAATTGTGATGTATTGTAAACAAAATTGTATATGTATAGTGAGAGCTTGAATTTGTACTATTCAAAAATGTAATAAATATTTGTTTGAATAAAATTTCTGTTTGAATTCAAATTTTGTGTATTTAATTTTATTCAGCAAATATTTATTTAATCTTTGAAAAATAAAATAGTACATTATCAAATACATTTAAACGAATGTATATATGTTTATTATCATCAAACAAAAATCATATAAGCGCATATTCAACAATCTCCCCCTTTTGATGATAACAAACATATATTTAAGATTTTGACTGTGTTAAATGTATTTGGTCAATGATATACTCTAATTGCTCCCCCTATTTAAATGCTTCCTCTCTACACGATGCTCCCCCTATTTAAATGCTTCCTCTCTACACGATGCTCCCCCTACATATATGCATACAAATAGAAATATACAAATGAGCCTAGATGCAAATGGAAAATTATTCAACCTTTGCTTGATTTTATTTGACAAAATCTTAACTTTTCTCTCCCTCTTTTGTTATCAGCAAAAGAATAATAGTGTTAGAGAAAATAGAGATAAAGTGATCGATATTAATCATTAAAACTCAATTGAATATAAATATTAAATTTCAATAAAAAGATCAAACAAAAATCATAACTATCCTCGTTAGGCGCATATTCCACTTCTAGAAGTAATGGAAATGATGTCATCATATAAAACCATACAGTTGTATCTGTTTGTGGTACACTTATATCAGGAATTTGAATATCTACTAATCATGCATAACCGTTAGGACGTTTAAATGAGATTAGTAGTATTCCAATTTAATTTTTTAAAAATGAATTCAAGTATCTTCTAATCACGCATAACCGTGAGGACTTTTAAATGGGATTAGAATCAACTTGTTTATTTAATAAATCAATTTTGATATGCGTTCCATACATGCATAACCGTAAGGACTTTTAAATGAGCATGGAAGCACATAACAAATTCCAAGTAATTCACTCATGCATAACCGTGAGGACTTTTAAATGAGAGTGAATACTTTGGATTTTATTTTGTTTTATAAAATGAAAAACGAATGATTCATGTTTAAAGTACCACATATCGACAAACTATATTGAATTTTGATGAGCGATGGTTGATAGAAATATGATAGACATAGAAATGGTTATGGAATCTTTACCCAATAAAAAGTTTTATAAATCTTGTTTGAATTTCTAAAGAAATTTTTCTAAAATATACTGTCTTGAGTAATGTATGAAAAATATCAACACTCGTCACTTTTTTCAATCACTATTTATCTTTTCGATAATTATTAGGGAGTTAGACTAGTTAAAATTGTCATTTAAATCGAATTCAAAAATAATTATGAAATCAACTTTTCACAATGACTAATCTGAAAATATGATTAAAAATGATTTTCTCGAGGGGGTCATATGAGAAAATTTTCTGCTATTTGAAAAACGATGCAGTTACTAAATGTCTCACCATAAATCACGTTCAACTAGTAAGTTTTCTGTCAACTAAATTACCAGTATGATCTGCATCTGAATTTCTCTTTCACTTCAAAACATCACTAATTAAATTTGATAGACCAGACCATTAAGTGTGCACAAAAACTCAAACTCAAATTTTTTTCCAGCATTCTTGAATTTGAATTGAAGTCATGTAAAAAATCAGAAACTGTGAATATAGAGTTAGTCGTATTATAAACTAATGTATTATCATCCAATAAAACACTATTTTTAATCCAAACTAATATATATGAAGTAAGTCAAAGAATAGTGTTTTTGGAATAAATATAATTGGCCAACTATGTTGAACAAGTCAGAATCAAAAAATCATCATCTTTTTATCATCATCTCAATATTGGCTGATTTCATTCAGAATACGGTGCAGATTATCACATTTAATACATCGATCAAATAAATATACCTTCACCTGTTTTACCTTTACGATAATTTTTCGTGGTTGCCCATTGTGATTCTGTCACCTTTGTACTAGGCTAAGGAACTTTTTCTTTGTTGCCCGTTGTGTTTCTGGAACAGCCAAAATCCAGAGGACACTCTTGTTGTTCCTTAGCCTGCCACCATACCTACACGATGAAAGATTTTTGTGACCTATTTGTTTTTATAGGTCCATGATTGTTAGTGGCTGAAGCATTGTGAATAAACAATCCCTTTGGAACCCAAACTTGTTTAGTCCTTTTATTCTTGTTCCAATAGACATGAAATTTGTTTGTAGAATTCTTAGGAGCCCAAACTTGTATAAATTTTGTGTTCTTGTTCCTATGACTACAATTTTCAATACGATGTCCAATTATTTCACATCGAGCAAAGACACTCTTACCTTTTGCATTATCATCAACTTGTGTTTTCCCAAAGCCTAGTCCTTTTCTGTTGTTAGCAACAATTTGATTTCCCAATAACATGTTGAATGATTTTTCTCCTCTTGAAAAGTTATTCAGAGACTTCTCAAGATTTTGGACTTTGGTTTTTAGTGTTGTGTTTTCAGTTACAAGTGAGGTGCATCTATTTATAAAATCTTTTTTCCTAGTGTCAATGGTTTCCTTAAGACTCAAGTTTTCTTTTTCAAGATTCTCAAAGCTATTCTTAAGTCTTGATAATTCTGAATCTAAAATTTTACATTTTTTACAGTCTAGGTTTTGAATATTTTCAAGTTCAGTTTCTAACCTAGAATTTTCATGGACAAGTTCTCTCCTATCAGATTTCAGTTTTTCAATTTTAGATTCAAGAGTATCAACTATTTTAGTAAGATCACAACACATAAAAACAAGTTCTTTATAAGAATAGTCACCTACCTCACTAGATTCCTCTGAGCTTGCTTCTGAATCTGATCTTGCCATAAGACACAAGTTAGCCTCCTCTGAGCTACTATTCGAAACTTCCTCTCCTTCTTCATCATCCCAAGTCGCTGCAAAGGCCTTCTTCTTCTTTTTCTTTCCTTTGTTGTTTTTGAGAAGTGGGCATTGTTGTTTGAAGTGGCCAGGCTTGTTGCAGTT
Source organism: Allium cepa (assembly GCA_030765085.1). Taxonomy (NCBI): domain Eukaryota; kingdom Viridiplantae; phylum Streptophyta; class Magnoliopsida; order Asparagales; family Amaryllidaceae; genus Allium; species Allium cepa. The sequence continues at coordinate 77,516,176 of CM060939.1, read as the reverse complement.
AAAGCACGTCAGTTCATTATCGGAATTGTCAGAATCGTTTGGCCTATTTCCACTTGTTTTCTTCTTGCGTGGCCTGAATCTTGACCATTTTCTAAGATTATTGACAGCCATTGCAAGCTCTTCAATTGGATCTTCTTCTTCATCATCTCTCTCTTCTTTGCTCTTTAAGGCAATCGTCTTCTTCTTTGATTCGGAGTTGTTGCGTTCCTCCTTTTCTTTTAACTCAAGCTCATATGTCATCAAGTTACCGATCAACTCCTCCATGCTTAGTTTACTCAGATCTTTCGATTCTTGTATTGCCGTGACTTTTGCCCCAAAGCTCATCGGTAAGACTCGTAGCACCTTCCTCACAAGCTCTACCTCAGTGAATACCTTCCTAAGTGCTCTAGCGTTGTACACCAAAGTTGAAAAGCGTCCAAACATGTCCTTTATGCTCTCGCCTTTGTCCATCACAAAGTTTTCGTATTCATTGCTGAATAGGGCTAGACGAGACTCCTTGACTTGAGAAGTTCCTTCATGTGTCACCTCCAAGGTATGCCAAATTTCCTGTGCAGTTTTACAATGAGAAATTCTATTAAATTCAGTCTTATCAAGAGCACAGATCAAAGCATTCATAGCTTTAGCATTTGTAGTTTTTAATTTCTTATCGTTAGCATCCCACCTATCCTTAGGTTTAGGAATCTCAGTATCACCAATAGTTATAGTGGGAGATTTATAGCCAGTTTCAATAATGTCCCAAACATCATAATCAACAGAACTAAGATAAATGCCCATCCTAACTTTCCAATAAGCATAATCATTCCAATTAAACATGGGTGGCCTAGCAATAGATTACCCCTCAGAAAAAGCATTATTTGGTGGATTCATGACTCTAGAGTTAAAGAAAAATATCGTGCTCTGATACCACTTGTTGGATCTAGATTAACCCTAGAGGGGGGTGAATAGGGTTATAGCAAATTTTCTCGAGTTAAACGCAAAAACAAACTGCAGAGAAATAAATATGCTGAAAAGTAAATCACACACAAAATTTACCCAGCTTCGGCACCCCTGTACTGCTGCATTCCCAGATTTCTATTAGAATTAAACAGTCTCCCGCTTACAAACACTCTAACAGACTCGCACACCTTGCTACCACCTATAGAGTTTTGCAAACTCGCACACCCTGCTCACTGAACTAATTCTAACTAGACAATCTGACATAACCTAAAACCTAGGTGGTGATTTACCAAGATTTGACAACCTTAAAAGAGAATTCAAATTTAAAAACAAACTTAAAAACAATTTTAAAACTAAAACCCTAATTAAAAATAAAACCCCTTATGATAAACAAAACACCGGCCCCCTTTTATTTCTCTAGCCCGTTCTCTTTTCTCTGGCTTGTGAAGAAAATGGCGGCCTCGTTAATCTTCGTTCGTTCTTTGTCCAAATTAGGGCTTTCGGTAAATATAGACGATCGCGACTATTACCGCTCGATTGAACTTGGTTCTCTTGCTTTATTTGTTGATCGTCTCTTGAGATGATGTCGGCCGCTCCTATTTGATAGAGTTCACTGTTTGCTTCGGTATGTAATTTCCTTGTTTGTGCTTTTCTGATTTTCGTACTCGAACTCGATGATCATTGCCAATGATGATTGTGGGTTTATATATGGATTTTGATTTCCTTTAATACGTTCGTCTGATTTGTCACTTTCCTAATTCTCGGTTGCTTGATATTAGCGACTTACTTGATTCACACGGATTTGATTTTGAAGCGTTCGATCTTTCTTGAGTCCTACGGCAACAATCTTTCCTCTTTTGATTTGTTTTGACTTTTTCAAGAATTTGCAAATACCCTTGATTATCGTACTTCTGCATTGTTCGACTTCGAATTTTACTCCTGATCTAAATCACATTGTTTCTCGACTTTGGATACTGTCTTGATGTTGTATGGTTGTTCACTAGTAATAGACGTTTGCGTAGTTTCCACTGTCGTCTTTGCTGCACTGAGTTGTCTGCTGTCATTAATACTTCCATGTATCACTGCACTGACTCATGTATTGTAGTCTTCATGTATGCACTGTTTCAAGTATGCTTGTTCTCTGCATTTACTTCAAATGTGTTGACTTGTCTAGTACATCTTGTTTGCTGTGGCATTGTAGTTTGCATTATTGCTGCTACACGTACTTGTAGTTGTTCAACCTGGTTTGCCTAGATTGTTTTTGAGTTGATATACTTGTGATTTCACTGGCTTGTTTTGGTTTCTCTTGAACTTGGGTGAACTGATGTGAAGTCATGTCTCTGGTGCACAGTTTTTACAGTTACATTGTCTTCAGTTCACTTGACCATTTGTATACATACGTTCATGTATGTATATAGATATATGTTTCTCTGTTGTACTTTAGTTTCTTTGATGTTGTTTATGTCGGCATCTTGTAGTCGAGTCTGCATAAGTGAATTGAGTCTTGTTGGCTGCTTGTTGCATGCATTGTTGTTGAGTTGCTTTAGGATTTAACTTGATTGTTGGTTCCTTTTGAAGTAGTAACTTGTATACACTCCTTCATTCTGCACACATTGATTCCATTCGTGTGTGTGTTCGTATATAAATGTGTGTGTGTTTGTGCTTTGCCTCTATTTGCTCGATGCTTCTCTGATGATCGGCTGTTATTCACTTGAGCTCGTTCGCAGCTGCTCCTCTGTTGATCATTGAAGTATTGCTATATCTGTTGCCGTGGTTCTGACCATGTTGCACAATAATCTGATTACTGTCTCGGCCTGTAGTATTTGTGCATTTGTGTTTTGCATGTTATGTGCTTGGTCTAAAGTTCATTGTGCTTCATGGACTTGGTTCGACATTTCAGTTTGATTCACTGTTGAGTTTGATATGCACTATAACCTGTTGTAATGTGTACTTGGTCGAGTTCATTTGCATTCTGCAGTTGGTCTGCATTTTTGGTTACTTGAATACAACAGCTTTCTTTTGTGTCCATGTATATAGTTGTGTAGCTTGACTTGAGTCACCGTGTTGAATCCAGTTTCACAACTCGGGTTTGACCTTGTGCTGAAGTCGAGATTTTATTTGTATTGCACCTGAGTTGAATCCTGCTTTTCATTTGGGTTTTACCTGTGCTCACCTGTCCCTGTAGCATTATCAAGTGTATATCGATGTGCACGGCCTTGTGGCATGTACAGTGATACACTGTGCATGTCACATTGTTCATGTATGATGAATTCAAATGTAAATGATGACGAACAACCCTAATAACTGAGGCAAATAATATTTTCAAAATCCATCTTTTATTTTATATTGCAAAAATATTTCTTTTCCGAATTTACTGCGTTAGTGAATATTTTTGCAGATTGCTCAGATGCTGGATTCTAACTGGAATGAAGTTGAAGATGAACTACGAGTGTGAGTGATATGTAGTGAGGAATTTATGTAAATATGAAATTGTGATGTATTGTAAACAAAATTGTATATGTATAGTGAGAGCTTGAATTTGTACTATTCAAAAATGTAATAAATATTTGTTTGAATAAAATTTCTGTTTGAATTCAAATTCTGTGTATTTAATTTTATTCAGCAAATATTTATTTAATCTTTGAAAAATAAAATAGTACATTATCAAATACATTTAAACGAATGTATATATGTTTATTATCATCAAACAAAAATCATATAAGCGCATATACAACACAATACGCTCAAGAATACTCTCTTATACAACACTTCTTCTTGCATAATAAATCATGGAACTTTACGGTGCAGTTTTCGCCGTTCATTCCATCCATTCAAAGGAGTTCCTTTCAATAAAATATTTTTATTAGGGTCATCCATGACTGCATTTTCTTCCTCGGCCTCCAAGATCCAATCAACATCTATCTGATCAATGCTCGAAGTTGACAAACCTTTACTAGAACGAGCCTAACAAGTTGTGCATCCCAATACCTAGCCAATTTGGTTAATGGATCAGTTTTCATACTCACTTCTCTAGAAATGTGCATGAATGTACAGTGCTCATTTTTGTTCAGCGGTTTCGGATCTTTCATTGGGTAAGGGGAAAGTCTTGCTCCCTTTACCTGAAATTTCTTCTTAAACGAACAAACCACCGACTGATTCATTGAATATATGCAATATCTTAACTCCTAGTTCCTTTGCTATCTTGAGTCCCACGATCAACGCTTCATTTTCGACTTTGCTCTTTGTCGTTGGTAAATTTACCTTTAAAGCATAGCATATCCTCCTCCCTACAGGAGTTACAAGAATGACTCCTCCGTTGGAACTATGCTCGTTGGAAGCTCCATCTATGTACAATTTCTATTTACAATGGTTGGACTATATTTTCTTCCATTTCTCCATCCCGTATGGTAAATTTGGCAAATAGGTCGGTTATTGCCTATCATCATATTGCCCTCCAATGGTGGTTATATCATATTGACTCAACTCGATATTTTACTTTAGTAATCTCCCGAAGTATCGGACCGATGAAGAAACTGCCTCAATGGCTAACTGGTCGGTACTTTTATCGGGTGAGCCTAGAAGTATGGTCACAACTTCCTTGAAGCAATCAATAAACATTATGCCAAGTTCTCTAGCTTTGGATATTTATTTTCCGCTTTGATGAACCGCTTGCTGGTATAATAGACGAGCCTTTGTATTCTAGATTCCTCATATACCAATGTTGCATTTAGTTCATAGACAAATACAGCTAAGTAAATAAATAGATCTTTCCCCTCCAATGACTTTGAAAAAACTAGTGGTCTCTCCATATGCTCTAGCAAACTCTGTCAATCTTCTTGACATTCCTTCGTCTAGACAAACTTTTCTTTTTCTTCTTAGAGGTATCAAAGAATGGTATAAATTTGCCCATCGTTATTGAAATAAGTCAACTTAGTGCAATGACCTTTCCGTTCAAGCTATGCATCTCCCTTCTTTTCCTTGAGCCACTTACCTCCTTCAATGCTTTAATTTGTTATGGTCAGCTTCAATGCCCCTTGAGTTTATGATAAAACTCAAAAGTTTGCCCGATGCGATTCTAAAAAACATTTTAATAGATTAAGCTTCATTCCAAACTTTCGAACGAACATTTTTGAGATGTCATCCATGTGATTCATCAATCGTTTCAATTTCACAAGCATATCGTCCACATTAACCTCCATTATCTATCGAATGATCTTTGAACATTGTATTTACCAATCGCTAGTAAGTAACTTTTGCATTTTTCAAACCGAACGACATTACTCGATAAGAATATGGATGCAAATCAGTGGTGAAACTTGTATGCTCCAGATATGAACGTGCATTACCTACTGATTATAGCTGGAGTAAACATCCATGAAGGATAACAATTCATATCCGGTTGTCCCATCAACAAACTGATCAATTATTGGTAGTGAGAAGCTGCCCTTTAGGCATGCTTTATTCAAATCTAAATGATCGATGCATGTCCGTCATTTTCCATTTGACTTCTTGACCAGCATAAGATTTGATACCCATACATGGTATAAGACCTCGCAGATAAAGCCATTTGCCTTCAGCTTATCCACTTCTTCATTCACAGTAGATTACCCCAAACCTAAGCTGCATCTTTTATACTTTACAAGAGAGTATCATGGTTCTACATTCAATGCATGACACGCTATATCTGGTGGAATTCCACACATATCGTAATGCGTCCAGGCAAACACATCCAGTTTTTCCAAAAAAACCCTACCAACTCCTTTTTATGCCGAGCTGAAATCCGACCTTGAGAACCTAAGCAGGATCGTCATCATTGATCGTCAGCTTCACCGGCATTGCCCTCATATATTCTAGCACTTTTTAGGAGTCCATAGGTGTCTAAAATTTATTATGGCACCCGAGCTAGGGCTGGACGGTGGTTGCTATGCATTAACAGTCTTGATCCAGAGAGTCTTCTATGCACTGTTTTCTTTTTCGCATTGCTTTGCCTCTCTAAGCTCCATGATGTTGCATTCTCGACTAGTACTCTAGTCACCTTGAATATCTCCACTCCATTCTTGGTGAGGAACTTCATCATTAAAAACCATGGAGCAAGGGCTATTTTAAAACTAGCAAGGCATGGTCAGCTTAGAAAAGTATTATAAGCCGAAAAGCCATCGACCACCACAAACTTCTAAACACACACTATCTTACGGTCTCATACGCCCAATTCCACGAACAAATCAATACAACCAATTATCTTTTTAGCCTCTTCGGTAACCCTAAATACAAGATTTACATGGTTTCTGATCCTTTGGACTGATCAAAAGTTTTCTTAGACAAAATATTAATCAAGCTTCTATAATCAATCAGAACCCGATGCATTTTTGCTGGCCCAACAACGACCGTAATTACCATAGGATCAAGCATCGGCACGTCGATCCCATCCACGTCTCTATTTCTGAAAACAATGTCATCATGCATTTTCCTCTGCTACTTCACTGGAGTCTTATCCTCTATGGCGAAGCATGTTTCTTGAGGCACATGCCTCAATGAATTGTCATATTAGTCCATCTCATTCATTTGTTTTATGTCGGATGGTGGCCTCTAAATATAGTATTTATGACAATTCTGATTTTTTATGTCATCTAGGTCCCTTTCCACTGGACCCAGGCTGATCCCTTTAGGCACTATTCCCTTGGAGTCTCTTTACGATTCTAATGGACACTCGATAAGGACATGAAATCATTTGGTTGAGCTTTGTAGAGGCTGAACTGCTCCATAGATTTCTTCACCAATTGGTCAAAAGAGGATGTGGACCTCGACGCAAGCCAAGTGAACCACATTGTAGCTACTCCATCTAAGAGTATAGAAAAGCACCTGCATCTTATTGCATCGATAGCGTGGGCAGCTCTCAATGTGCTATCCATACTTCAAAAGATGATATCTTGGATTAGTGGTTCCATTATAGGATAACATCGTCGGCATTAAAAACTTTCTGGGATATCTCTCCTGTAATATATTATCGGTGAACGGGATCTTACTGGGCGGCGACGATCATCATTAGTCCTGTGCTAATTGTAATTTTGAAGTCTCTTCACCATATCTGCTATATATCCTCATTGGATTGGGCAACTGAACGGTGATCATCGAGAACTGCCTTGAGTGTTTGACTCTGCAAAAGCTCTCAATTTATCGCATGACGTCTAGGCTCTTCTGTCTCTAGGAGAGCCATTCATCCAAACCCGCTATGATGTCTTATAAATTCTGTGGCATTCGTCTGAACACCATCATTCTGTGCACCGGTATCATGTCCTATGTCATTTCCAACATCTTGCAGATTGTCCCCACTATTAGACAATTTCAAAGCTTTATATGGTTGCTCGCTGCCCCTACCTCGAATTAACTCGGTATCGTACTGACCTAATTATAGTCGATACCGACCTGATTGGTCATGGCCAGAACAACTCCATGTCCTACCACATACTTCTTTGATGTTTCAGTAGCCTTCCTTTTCATTTTTTGATTGTCATCTCTTATGTTCTGATCCGATGAATATGAGCTTTACTTCTCAAAACTTGAAGATGATCAATCTCCATGGCTCTTCTTACGCCTATGATTTTGCTGGGACAACTATCAAAGCTCTTTTCATTCTTTCAAAGATAGTATTATGGCTACCCAACATCTAGTTCACCTCAGCCGCCATTTTATCTAACTCATCCTTTTTCACCATCCCCTCGAGGAAGAATGTCCTAGCAAAGCACTCATAGGTTGAGAGTCTCTTTATTATGCTAAGATGCTTCATCTTCTCCAGTAGCAACTCCAGATCTCGTGGGATCTTTCCTAGGGGTCATGTCTTTCAGATCTAATGTAGATTCTTCTTCAAATCTAAGTAACTTCAAATTTACTAATATCAACTTCAAGATCTAACTTCTGGATGCTTGAAATTCGAAGTTCTAAGATAGCTCTTCATCCAAGAATCTTGTTTCTCAATAAAAGCACCACAAATATTGAGTCAAAAATTAATGTTTCAATCACAAACGAGAGTAAATATATTAAAATGAAAATAAATAGCAAACACGCAAGAGTTTTTGTAGTGGTTCGACCTCAAATCACTGCCTACACCCACTTTAATCTTATTTTAAGAGATTTGACACGAGTACAATCAACTTAAAAGGTTTCATATATAGAAAACAATGCAAATTCGAGTTTGACAGCAATACATGGCAAAGTTAGAACTATAGAGAAGACAGTGAAGATCAAGGGCCAAAATGTCCTTATTACGTAGCTCTTACACTCGTATTTATAGGCGAAATTATCCATCAGAACCATCAGATCGTAGAAGACCGAGTAAGAACTCATATCCATGCGATTAGGAAGGAATAACGTGTACTTTAATGACCAAAATAATGTTAGTATCGACCATAATCATGTTAGTTTTGACTACAATTTTCTCAATGTCACATCTCTTTTTATTCGTACTTATTTGTTTCCAAGCTTTGTTCCAAAAATTGCTCCATCAAATCATATAGGCATCGACATGATTTGTCCTATGTCAGACTTGTTTTTTCTATAAAGTATTGGAGTGGTCCACCTACTTACTCAGAAATGGGTCCTCTTGAAAACATCTTGGTACTGACCAAATCATGTTGATGCCAACATGATCGTGGTCGATACCGACCATTATCGACTTGCACCAAACTTGATCAAGCATCGTGTGCCCCATCACTCCTTCATTCCTAGCAACCCTTTAATTTCTTGATCTGCCATCGTCTCGAAGTCCAAATTCACTAAGAAGTGGCTTGTCTCAAAAGCTAGAGAACATTTACCATAAAGGGGTGTGTGTGCACAAATGTAAATGTTTCGTCAATAAATTTAAAATGAATCAAGTACTTTTATAATTTATTGAAGCAACAAAATTTATATTATAAAAGTTTATGTCATGATAATAATTGAATATTTGTATACCAAATAATCTTAAAAAAACTCAAGTACAATATTAGTTGAATGATATAAATTTTAATTTATAATTGGTTATTTTGTGTTTAATTAAGAAATTATATTAAAATAACTTCTAAAAGACCAACACAATTAAGATTAAAAATTAAAAATCGAAAGCCAACTGTCAAAGAAGTGAGACATTTAAGAATAACATTTATTCTTAAATATAAAGAAGAATTATTATTTATTAATTGGTTGATGGTATTTTTTTTAAATGTAGAAAACAATTCAAACATTTGAATTTTTGAAATACAAAGATATATAATAAATAAAAAGTAAAATGATTTTATTGCAACCGTATTCAATTTAATCAAAAAAAATAAAGTTATACTAAAACGTCTATTTTTTGTTGTCCCAAAAACAGCTTAATGCTAAGACTGCGCCTCAATCAAACGATGCAACACAGCGTTATAATATAAATACAGGGCGTTAAAATGGCAAAACAACGCCGAATCGATGCTCACAGTGCCTGATGGCACTCCTGAGATCATAGATGAAAAGTGCTACTGAATTAACACAAGTAATAAAATGTCGTGGATGAAAAGCAACTTCTTTCATGTAGCAGCTTTTACAAACCCATGGCTTTTGCAGAAATATTCTAATGAAAATTTCACTGTTGAAGATGTTCTTTACAGTAATAAAATTTAAACGGTAAGCATATGTCAAATTCGAGCACTTTTTGATTAGGTGTCAAAACAGTTTCCAACTCACCAATAGTACAACAAATCCAAAAGATAACAGCTTATGAAAATTTCCATCATTACTCATTACTCAAATAAATACCTACAAAAACATTATAAAAAAAAACCACTAGTAGTTAGAAATTGTACATATCATCGCAAAGGGCGTTGAAATAACAGTAAAATGCTCATCATAAATAACACATTTGACATATAACTAATAAATAACGCGATAATAAATGCTTACAGTGCGCGCTCACAACCTATTACACATATTTGTTCGGTAAATAAACATTTAGAAAGAACTGGATTCAGGCATCAGAAATAGCAGGTGCCTATCCCATAAAAATATATATAAGCTGAAGACTGTATCAGTGAGTGTAGTAGTATTTGTGTCTAGTCCGATCTCTGTCGACTTTTATGGGGGCTATTGTACATTGGAAGCAACGAACGTGACCCGTGCTTTCTTCTTCCATAACACCGCCAATATAAGAGGAAAAGCATCATTGATACTCCAATAGGTATAGCCCATCTATTACAAAAAATAAACATATCATGTTACAAATGAGTAAAGATACTGAAATATTAGAACTTGTTCGCGTTAAAGAGGTTGTAATAATGTTTAGTTATTGGTATTATGAGTAGATTGTCTATCAATTAATAGTAATACCGAAGCACTTGCTCTTTTCTCCTTAATTCTCTTGGTTCTTTAACACTGAAAGTTCCTAATAATTTCTCTACAGTAGTAATTTTCTTTACACTAACCATCAAAACTGGATTGTTAAACTTACTTATATTTCACTAATTTTTATTTTTTGATTTAGGTCTTTCTATTAAATAAACTACTGATAAACAACAAATATATATTTAGTATATCTTATTTTAGAATAGATGTTTTAGTACTTTTTACAAGCAAAGGAAAATTATTGAAGTATAAAATAATAATGAGTTATAAATTATTATTTTATAAAATAGAATAAAATAAATATTAGTTATCATATTCCAAGCCTCATTTCCACTTTACCTTTTTTCTTAAAAATCTATAATTAAATATATTGTTCAACCTTGGTTATCATGCGATTATTTTAGGCTAGTACTTTCATATTTGTTGCGAAACTTGCAAACTCATAACAATACATTGGTTCATTGTTATTACACTCTCTGAAGAAAAAAAAAACATACCACATTCAATCTATATATACCATTTTCCTAATCAAATGCATTAAACATCAACTGTCATAATCAAAATTTATACCAATAAATATTTATCTAAACAAAAATTAATAAGTTTATTTATATAAATGTAATTAATTAATATTCATTAATTATTATTATTTTAATTAAAAAAATCCAAGTAGCAAATTCCACAATTATATCAATAAAAATGCCTCGTTTACATGCAGGTGACAAGTATATAAATACTACATAGTAGGGGGAAAAAATTACCTGTCCAAATCCAGAACAGGGCTGTATACTATAGTTTCCCAAGTCATGACAATGAAATGCCAACCCGGATTGTAGTAAAGTGACTCTGCAGACCAGAACATCCTTGTATATGTTTCTAAGAAAATGAACATCACCCATCCACCAATTTCCACCAAAAAGAATTTGATGAGAAATCTTCCCAGCACTACCATTACAAGGGAGAAGGCTACAAGCCAATTAAAAAGCCTTTGATTGTAATCTTTAATAAATTGAGTGCGTGACTTCCCAAGCATCTGTTAAAAAAAAATCAAATTCAGGATTATAAGGAATTCACGGTAATAAATAGTCAAAAAAACTTCAAAATTTGACTGGATGGCACAATTTTATAAGATGACATCAAGAAAAGAGCAATAAATATAAAAGATAATTTAAAAAAAATACAAACCTTTGCCATTCTCAACTCATAAGGTTTTTTTGAAGGTCCCATGCATTCTTCTTCAAAACTTTGATTGCATTGAAGGAAACCAGCATTGAACTTGGCCATAGAAGGAAGCCTCAGAACCTGAAGCTGATCCATTTTATCCTCGCAGTTTGTGAACAATGCCTCGCACAGTTTAGACGACTGATATTCATTTGCTAGAAGTAAATTCTTGAATTTCTGAATAGTAAAAATTGTGGTGAATGTAAAAAGATTAGCATCTTTATTTCATATATTGTGTAAATAACGAGCGAGAAAAGGACTAAAATATGTGAGGTAACATATATAAAGTCAGTACAGCATTTATTAAACACTTATAAGATTGCTTTGCATGACTTTGATTGAATAGGCAACTTGTATGCAATCGACTTCTGGAAAAACATTCCTTGCATGTTTTTCAGTGAATGCTTAATTAAGAACATGTTTGCTACTCCTTAAAAGTAGTCAAATTTACTTGTAAGAAGCTTGCTGAGTTTGAATGTTTGAGAATTACTAGTAAGGACGTCACATAAGTATCTTAGAAGTTAAAACTGAAGCAGCACATATTTATTGTTTATAAAGAATTTCACTAAGTAATTTTGATGTAATAAATGGTTAAAATAGTCTTGTTTTCAAGCAAAAGGTCAGTATTTAATATTAATCATTATTTTACATGGATATGTCCAATTATGTATACACTCAGTACTTATTTACTTTTAAATCATGATAGCCATATATCAAAATCAATTAATTTTAATTTAAAAGTTGGTTACATCCAAACATTTTAATTTATTGATATTCACTCAAAAATTACTTAACAATTATCATTCAAAACTTCCTTAAGGAGATTTAAATTAAATTGTTGCCAAATGATGTGTGCAAAGCTTTAAAATTTGAGCATTTCAAAAGTGACATTCATGCAGTGTTCACAAGCATAATTGCAACATTACCGTATGCAATTCTTCATCAAGCCTGAGGACAGACTGTTCAGCATGATGGCGCCCAAAATGCTGTTTATCAAATAACTTTCTTGCTTCACCTTTTGACTGTTCATGAAACTGTGTAAGTCTCTCTTCTTGTACAGGTAAATGCACCTGCTCCATTCTTAATTCGTATAATTTGAGATATCTTTCAAGAATCACTTTATTGAAAACTTCAACAAGAGAGCCTGTAGATGGAATTTCTCCCTTGTTCAAGGCTTCTAGCATCTGAAACACCAATATCAATAGAAGAAAAAAATGTCACCAAGATACTAATTATATTATTTTGATTAAACCAACTTAAAATGTTTATTTTTCAGAAGAAGAAAAAATCCAAATAGGATCCAAACATTTCATTGTGATTGCATCCACTGCTTTTGTGAGATAATGAGCAAGTCAGCAAACTAATGAAGTAGATATTTTCTAAAATGCTTTCCGGTAAGGGTATACCGTAAATAGTTAAGTTAGTGTAAGTTCACAGGATTAAGAGAACACCTGCTCTAGGAAGGAAGTAAACTGCTTTCCAGTAAGAGTTTTTCCTTGAACAATTTTTGGACGTATTACACTAGTGACAAGATCCTTTAATTGATCCCTTTTCTCTACATACATTGGTTCAAGTTCACTGTCTTTCATTTCACATAGTTTTGTTCTTTGAAGATGAGGCTGTGAAAAGATACGATAAACATGATTAGCATTGTAAAACTAAATTGTAGGGCAATATAAAAGCCACATATAGAGCATTGTAAAATATGTATGAAGACCATAGGATGTACTGATATAGTATTTATCATTACATTTAGCACGAGTGCCCTAATTCAACAGATCATGCGACAGATATATGTTTTCCATATCATGCACATAAATTGCCGGAGTAGTCAGAATAACAAGCAGTATTGTGATGCATAGTCAAGAACACATTTGCTAGCTTTACAAAATCAGCATTTCTCATGTGATGTCTGATGCAATTACTTGGTTATCATTCAATTAAAACAAGAGTATCTCAACCATCCAGGCACACCTTCAATTCTATGTAGGGATGAAATTAATTACAATATAACATGAAGGATGCGGCCAACACAGTCGAATGAAAAGCCATTAGTGATTCAGAATGTAAAGAACTTAAGAAACTGAAAGTGACCAAAAGGATATGGTCTTCTATCTATATCTTTTCCTCATAACATATACAGTAAATAGGAAAAGTGTATAATGCGGAATGCTAGTGTTTAGTCAAGAAAACAACTAGAATGGAATATGTTGAAAAAATATGCATGAATGTAACTATGACCTCAAACAAGTAAAAGGATTCGGGAATACACAAGGAAGCATAGTGTGATTTAATTCTTTAAAGAGGGAGTCTCTGTATCCCTCATCTTTTAAATCCCTTGAATTCCCCTTCGTCGGCTCTTTTATATTATATTATAATCATATAAAGCATCTTCACAAAATTTTAGACAGTTTCTAAAGTTTTAACCCACTCAAAACTACATTTTGAATCAACGGAGACTCATATTTTCAACAATGATATTGACTTGTGGTTCAGAGGTTTATGGAATAATATAAAATTTTGTAAAGATGATCAATACAATTAGAACATCACCATATCTATAAAATGGATTACTTGATACAGGAGATGAGGAATTTTGGGGTTATGAAGTGACAGGGGATATAGAGTCTCCTTCTATATACAATATTAAGGTCCTAAACAAAAAGAATTTGGAACAGGCTTCGAAACAAGAGATAAATAGCCATGTGATGCTGAGTAATGAACAAAATGTTTCATTACTAACTTGCTGGAGTTACTGAATTTTATCATAACAATAAAAAGTTGTGAGAAATGGAACCAATGATACAAAACCTGTGGTAAGCTAAAAGCGGTGCTATTCTCTCCCATAAGTGCAAGGGAATCTCTAATTTGATTAACCTAATAGAACACAAAACAAAAAATAAGAAGGAACTCAGCTATTTAATATAACAAAGATGATTGATATACCTGATCAATGTTTTTATCCCCTGCAGTAGTAAATATGGTGTGTTAAATTGAAGTCAACAAAGATTATATACAAGTAGAAAAAATGCATCTTATTTGTCTAACCATCTGTATTAGGGACTCGTTGTAAAGCTTCATTCACCATTTCTTGAACTGATTTCCCTTCTGCAAAAATACGACACAAAAAACCATTATTTAATTAAACATCAAAAGATTTAACGACTAATTAATAGGACCTATGCCAAATAACATGTTGATCAGACTGTGCGAAAAGAACCGACATAAAATAGTATCTACAACTGGACCATTCAGCAAAGGCGCAAGTACTCTGACTCCCAACAATATTTTAACGTGCGATGAAGACGCATCAAGAAAACAGTGGGATGAATGGAGTGGCAAAACATGCTATTTTTTATCCCTTGTTTTTTTTATATAAATAAAGGAGGTAATATATGGAGAAGTTCAAACTAAATTTTCAGCACAAACAAATCCCATAATATCTGAACACCTTTTTGTACTTTCATATGGAAACAAACATATATACAAATCATTCTTTCTGATCTGACGAGGCATGAAAATATATCTTTTTTTATCATATTTAATTCTAGGCTAGAACCTTTCTGACTCGGTCAGCCTGAAATATACTGACGATGCAGACGTGATAAAAGACATCATATCCAATTAGGGCATCTATTTTGAAACAAGATTTAGATGCCTACAGTAAATATTATAATACAAACAGTAATACACATGAATTTTTGGACATGCGAAGGCCATGCCATGTTATTGATATCCGCAATAAGCCAAAGCCCATATGTAAATGTAACCATAATCAAAAGAGAACACGAAGAAATTGAAGACAATGAAATATTATGTTTAATCACATGGCCGAGTTTAACTTGTAGATGATAAAATGTTCTCTGCACGCGCATATGTGTTTAGGCCTGTAAATGATCATATACGTATTCGGATAGTGTCATATCCGTATCCGAAATCATTTTCGAATATCAGATATCCGCGGATATGGACGGATATCGGATATTCTTCGACAAATTCACAACTAATAAACCTAAACAAATATATAGAAAATTTTGATTCATTATAAATCCATTTCTGTACTAAGAGTATAAAAAATATGCTAAGAAAAATAATTTTAAGTAGCAAATAATGATTTTTAGACATATTAAAATTTTCTACCTAGATAGAACAGTAAATGACATCATTTTATTACTAAAATACACAAAAAATGCCTATAATCTTGATACAAACCGGACGAATAATTATCGAATGCGGATATGGTAGCATCCGTATCCATTTTTCGAATATAGGATAGTTTTTTGCATTTCGGATACGGATTCAGACGGATTTCAGATTTTTCGGGCAATCGTTGACAGATCTATGTGTGTGCATATGTAAGTGATATACAGCATTGCACTTCTCTGGAAGTAAAACAGTGGCTTACGTAAGAAATCTCTCTGTATAAGCCACAGTAGCTTAGCAGGCTGAAAAGCAATATCTTGGCCCTGCACAAAACCAAACAAATCAAACATGTCATGTGTGGTAAAGTTGTATTATAATAGATGTTTAAGGGATTGTGGGCTACCTTCACTCTGTGAGCCATGGAGTAAAAGAAGGAAAGAATCAAAAAAGCTGGTTAGATCATTGTAAAGCAAGCAAAATCAATAAATTTATCAGATAATGTAAACAACCTGCCATAGAATTCTTCTGCAATTTCAACAGCGAAAGACAATTGTGAAATATCAGCTTCACGTATCTACATTGGATGAAATTCTAGTTATATATTCAGCAACCTAGCATTAAAATGGTGTGCCATTGTTGAATCAAAATATGTCGCAACTAGAAGAAAACCAACCGTTTCAGGTAGATTATATATGAGCACAGAACTCATGATTGTAGCCAATGCAAAAATCCTGTATGAAACATAAAAAATACACATGATAAATTGCAGATAACAAGCAGTATCATTACCAGGTCTACTAAGCTGTGAAATATACACTTCAAGCATCATTAGTTACAATGATTGACCAGTATTACGTAGACAATCTATAATTTTTTCCAAACCAGGTGTTGCAATAAATTTAATATAAAATTTGTGCTGTGCGAACTCTCATGGCATGTATACATGTGTGTATGTGTATATGTATGTACACGTATGTATATTTATGCATGTGTATATATGCATGTATGCATGTATGCTTGTATGTATATATGTATAAGTATGTATGTGATGTATATGAATATGTGTACATGTGTATGTACATGGATATAACCTTTTCAGCTATATAAACGTCAATTTACTTGTTCCATATTATTTGTTCTAACATATCTTAATTGAGTAGATATGAAATTTGTCGATTTACTTTGTCTTGCCTATATGATGTGAAGTGTTGATTTAGCGCCAAAGTTATGTTTTATAATGTCAGCCAGATATAAGATACACATGAATAAATTGCACATAACAAACAGTATTATTACTAGGTCTACTAAGCTATGAAATCAACACTTCAACCATCATTCTTTACAATGATTTACCAGTATTACATTGCCGTTTTATAATATTTTTACAAAACCATGTGTTGTAATAAATTTAATCAAAAATTTGTGTTGCATGAACTCTCATGGAATGCATACATATGTGTGTATAGTATACATGAATATATATATGAATGCATATGTTTATACGCTTATGTATATGCATATGTGCATGTCTGTATACATACATATACATACATATGTGTGTGTGTAGTTATGTATGTATATTTACATAGTATACGTGTATATTTATGTGTATTTATGCGTGTGCGTATGTAGTTATGTATGTATATTTGTGTGTGCACGCATATGCATATGTAGGTATATTTGTGTGTGTGTACATATTCATGTGCTGTATATATGTATGTGTATATTTATGCATATGTATTTGTATTATAACTTTTTCAGCAAAATATTAAACTTCACAATTTACTTGGTCCGTATTATTTGCTGTAATATATCTTAATCGAGTTGATATGACATATGTCAATTTAATTTGTCTTGCCTACAAGATGTGAGGCGCTGGTTTACACAAAGCTTTTTTTTTTTTTTTAATTTCAACCAGATATAAGATTTGACACATTCATTTGGTGTGTTATAATTCTTGAGATTTCTCCCATGTTTCAATGAAGATATAATAATCTTCTACACGCATACACATACATGAAACATCAGTTACTTTGTTTGAGAGACGAAATTTAATTAAATATCATGAATTCAGCACTTCTCAAGTGATATTGTTTGCAAATAAACGTGTAAACCATGGCTACTCATCATCATTTTGCTTATCTCAATCAAATAAATGAAATCTCTTTTGGAAATAATGAAAAGATTGTGGGACATGAAAGGAAGAATTCTGAGTTCATGGTTTTCATCTGAGAGTCTTTGCGTAGTTATATTGTCCGTTGATAGCATAAATAGACTAACATCAATAAATAAGTAAAATTTACGCTATCTGACCTATCATCATAAACATTAGATTTTCCAACACTCTCAAATCCTTCTGTGTCAATATAGAGGACAGACACCTTTACTCCATCAATAGTCATTTCAACCGGTGTTCCCCAAACCCATATTCCTGTTTGAAGTAGTTGTTAGTATAATCGTATAAAGTCTACTGAAGGACAAACTTATTGTGTATCAGAAAGAAAAACCACCCCGAGCTGTAGTTGTTAATTAACCTTTAGTTTTTGTATCTCGCATATGCCCGACACCAAAACCTGCAAAAGATCTTACCTTTGGTCAATAAATTCATAAGCGAACATATCTTAGAAAACTACTTGAGAAATGACGTATCACCTTTATCGCATGGAAGGGAGAGAAGCTGATTTAGAAGAAATGATTTTCCTGAGCGATATGGCCCAATAACCTAAGATATGAATTACGCTTCATGAGGCAAAAATGACAATGGTTTGTTATTGGTTGCATTCAGGTGTGAGTGGTTGAATAACATTGTATATGAGATATTATTACTACAAATTATAGCAAAGATAGAAAATAATTTAGAATATTAGGAATGGGATTACAAACAGATTGTGTTATTCGCTAAGCAGGAACGTCCTAGTTATAACTTTACACAGTTTCATGCCCAAGTGACAATAGAAGGGCATAACACTATGACCCAGGCTCTATGCCACACGAGTGTCTAGAATGGGTCGTGTATTCCAAGGTGGGGATAGCTGTTATTCAAACTAAGGACCAGTGAAAATACATATTTATTTTAACATGATACCAAATACATCCATCTCTTAAACATGCTCTCTTATTAATTCTAGGAATTTCCTTTTCTCCTTAAATCTCTCTACATATTTTATTTTCCAATCCCTTCAGTTTATCATTATTATAATTATTACAAAGTTTCACCAATTCTCTCCATTATCATTTTACATTTAAATATCAATATCTAATAATTTCAACAATTATTTATAAAATTCTCACAAGTTTTACCATATTATTTTACGTTCGAACCCATATATTCATACTAAGAGATCTAAAATTTGAACTTTTAAAATAAATCCAATTTACTAAGTGTTATTTGGTCTAACAAGTCAAAATGACAATTCACTTAACTTGTATTGACAAAATTGTAAAACTAATAGTTCATTCAAGTACATATAACTTAAAATATCCACAATTATATATAGATATACACACACACACATACATATACATACATACATATATATATGTTAGAACCTCTCTTCAATGTTTCAATGACAACAACTATACAATCATATATATTATATACATCTTATCAAGATAACAGGTATATACTACGAGGAGACATCATGCTCGAAGATATTGGGACTCGAAAACAAACAAAGATCTATTGACCATACTATGATTAGTAAGGTTATTCTAATGTATAAAGAGTCTTAGATAAAACGTTGTAAGGTCTCATTGAGTATATATGCACACATGATCACACATGATTTCATATACACTAAACACAAATTGAAAAACTGCATTTACCATTCACAGACGTCTGAGAAAAACCACAGACGTCCCTAACAATACTCGAAAAATTATTTCCTGACACCACAGACGTCTGTCATTTGAAAAGCTGCAAAACTCTAAATAGACACCTATGTTGAACGAATAGAAATCAACTCTTCATCGAAAGGTTGCAGCCACTAAAATGAATAGACCTTATCTAATGGTAACAACTCTTCATGTGCATCTTTTAAATATATAAATACTACCATGATTGAGATTTAGAGATCAACAAATATTGAATTAATTGAATCTATTCTCTTAATTTCTTATTACTTTTGTGCATACAATTGCTTATATACTCTCAATCTATCATAACCAAAATATAATTTTGGTTAAACCACTTTCTACAACTTAAAGCATTCACATTCACATACACAAAGGAGATCATAGGAAAATTTATACTATCAGTCAAAATCCGTGTTATTTGAAACACAAGATTGTCATAGATTTACTTTTGTACTAGCATATTCCTCCAGACGAAGCGAGGGTTGGTTGATTAAAGAAAATACCGAAGGGAGCTTCGAGATTGGACGTAGGACGGGAGGTCCGAACCAGTATAAAATATCCGGTGTGATCGTTTTTATTATTTATCTTATTTATATTTAGTTATTGTTCTCTGAGGTGGAGCCTTGGCGCAACGGTAAGGTCACCCGACTGGTGATCTGGGCGTCAAGGGTTCGAGTCCGGAAACAGCCTCTTCGCAAAGCGAGGGAAAGGCTGCGTACAATCGACCTCCCCAGAGCCTGCTATCGTACGGGAGCCTCGTGCACTGGGTTCCACCTTTTTTTATATATATTTAATTATTGTTCTCTACTTAATATAGTTTCTAATATACATTCTCACACGTATACATATAAGTTGTATTATTTGTAAAGATCCTACAGACTTTCAATACGCGTGCACACACACATATATATAATAATCTACGGTTGTTTTTACATTATTCTACATTTAAACTTATATAATTTATTTTTCAAAAAATTAGTGTTCTATTACAAAGAAATATATACATAAATTTTCTTTTTAAAATTGGTATTCATGACAAACAAACATATATACAATAATTTTTCCTAAAACGATTATTATTGTAACCATATACAACGTTTTTCATTTTAAGTTGGTAATCCAGTTCTTTATCATTAATAAATTTTGTTTTTGTTAAGAATGACATTAATTTAATGATTGTAGTTTGTAATTTTGAAAAATAATGAATATTTTCAATTAATAAGTTTTATGAAAATGTTAAATTTAAATGTATATTCGTAAATTTTTAAATTAACGGATAAAAATATACAATATTTTGATTAGAAACTTTTTCTTTTGTACCTTATTGCCTTTTGAAGGCAGATGTTAATCATTTATTGAGAAGTTATTATTTAAATTAAAATTATTGAGGTATGAAACAATTTATAATTTTTACATGATTAAAATAACAATATGATTTGAAATTTTTTTGGTCAACGTTTCTTTTAGTCGTTAAATATATATTTTGTATCACTTTGATAGTATAATATACTTGTTTCTGACGTATATTAACTGCAAAAGTTTTAAATGCATAAAAACATACCTATTCATCACTACTTTCATTTTTGGTATTTTTGTCATTCTCTCAAGTAATAATTGAAATTAAATCTATACATCATTTATGTTAATATCTTTTAAACAAATATACTAAAAGGTAAATGTTAAACTTAAAATCTATGAAAAAATATTAATTTTAAAATTAATTAAGAATACTAACTTTAATTTATTTTCTTAACAAATATTAAATGCTAAAAAATAATAAATTGGTATCTAACTCGTTATCTACAAAAATGACAATATAATTTTTATACAAATATAAAAATACAAATCACATAACAAAAATTGCATGCTCAAAAATAATAAATTCAGTACATAACTCAATTATCTTAACAAATTCATCAAAAATTGCATAATAAATTCAATTCTTTAAAATATTTAGACAATTATTATTTTTATACATATATCAAGAGCAACACATGGGTTACACACTAGTTAATAAATAAATAAATAAATAAATAAATACAGGCGGTGGGAGAATTTTCAAGTCATCTAATTATTATCATATTTTATCGCTCAACAATGAAGTTCCGATGGAAATGGGTGCTTTACCATTGGTATGATCACACTAAATCTCTAACGACGGTATAGTTAACTTTTGTTGGCTATATTAAAGAATAAAAAATACCATATATATTAGGGATCTTATTAAAGCAAATATGATGAACAATGATTTTGATCCTTAAGAGATAATCTATTCAGGTACATATGGTATTTCAAGGAAACCCTTTTCTACTTCTATGTAAGAGAGAATATATACATACATACATACATAAACATACATACAATACGTACATGCATATAATCGTCAAAATAAGTGTAAAAATTAAGTCAGTGGTTCTAAAGCACTACACCTAATATGGTATACCCAGTGCACATTTGCTAAAGAGTTTTGACTAAGAGTAAAAAATACATACACCAACAATTGCAATAGGATTTGTAATCCTTCTGATAGCTTCCAAGCCTTCCTGTGAAAGACGAAGTTTTGTATGACCAGCATCTGGCTCCACAATTGGAAATCTGAAAATATAAACACCATCATGTAAATATAATGTTGAGGATAATCTCACATCTATCATATCAGGAGATTAATGTTGAAGTGTTCTGTATATAAAATATAAGGGAGTGCTATTCATAATTCGAATTGAGATTGTGATAATGATTAATAATGGGTTTCCTAGCATAATATCCTAGTTAGGCCGGTTAACCATGTGTTAAACTTAACCAATACAGGTGCTCAAGGTCGTCCATAATAAGTGTTCATTTGTTGAAAAAGTAATGTCGAAGGTTTGCACTGTATAAATTCTCTTCATGTAGCTATGTTGTATAATTTTTCATGCGGGTGCATTTAAATACTAAGGCGCTCGAAATTTCACCATCGTCTCAAGGTTAACATTAGTATAATGCAACTGTGCTGCCTTTCTAAACCCTATTTACAGTTCTTCTAAACTGAGTCTTTCATTCAGCATTGTATATGATGTTCATTTAATTGCATAGATAAATTGTATAAGCATTTTTCTTTTATATTGAGGAAGAAAATCCATTCATTAGCATGTATACTAGGAAGAAAACAATAAAAAACAAACAAATATAATACATGCATTTCATATTATCCCTACAAAGTTAGTTCCTTTACCAACACAAACAGATTTAACAGAATAACATTTGATACCCAACAAAGCAGGACAAAGTTAATAAACTAAAAACTCGGACAAACAACTAAATTTCTGTTAAATGAAACAAAACACAATCCAACTTACGCCCTGTGAAACTCTTCGTCTTCACAAAATCCAAATGCAAGCAAGCCGAAAAACACTATACAGCTTACATAAAGTGTTCAAGCCACCGCCATTTTCGCGGATTCAGATTTCAGCAAGAACCTTAACGCAAATCTGACCTACAAGCATTCATGTGGAGATCTTAAAGTATGTACGAGTACAAACTTCGAATTGGGTTTCGTAATTTTAGAGAAGTGGGATAGCTTTGTTTGTGGATTTAGGAAAATGGATTAATTTTAATTATACGTTTTTGCTTCGTGAGATGATTTGGAGAAGAAGACTTGCTCGGTGAAACTTTGTTAGAAGCGTTAATAGCTGCATAATTTTAGATTTATTGCTTTCTGTTTGGGCCTTTTAAAATTTGGTTTTTATGGGCCCAATGGATGTTAAATTTATTATTTTAGTGTTTAAAGTGTTGATGTATATGTGGATTTTTATATACATAGTTTGCTTTTTACCCAATCCACAATTTACTCTCTTTTTTAGCAAAGCTAAATAATGTAGAGTACAGAAGTAGAGCTAAATTGCTTTAGCTGCTAAAAAAACAAAATACATGACTATCTTTCATCATCGGAGGAGGTGACACTACTCAAATCAAACTGATTGGATCCAATAACATCTGCAAACCCAGAAAAGGGACTAGTAAGGTCTGGAACATAGTCTTGTGATTCGGGAGAGTAGATAAAGCTTCTATCTCAGTAACTATCTTCGTATAATTGCTTGTTTCTCTCACCAGGCCCTCATTCGGTTGCGGAATAAGGGTATCGCCCGAGACAAAATAATGTAGACAATGATCATCATCAATCTGATTCGAGATGAATCAATATGCCTTGAGGGGTCGTATCGCATGTTAGAGGCTCTATGTTCCCAAGCCCGCACAGCAGGAATCCAAGAGATTGAGGGGCGGGAGCTAACAGGAAAAACTGGTTCCGAAGGAACAATAGGTTCTGGTATTAGCTGAGCAAATAGCGCTTAAGGAGCTGTTTCAGAGGAGATGAGGGTCGATGAATTGTCCAGAGGATCAACTGATGGAGATGTGTTAGACGAGGCAGGGATAGGCTTGGGAACCCATAGCCTTACAGGTTTACGGGGAAGGGGGATTTTTTCGGAATAGGCAATAGTGACTATTCAGGTACTATTGGAGATACAGGAGAATCATGCTTGCAAGATACGGCAATATGACCAAAAGAGCAGCATGTAGAGCAAACATCAATGTAACAATCCAGTTTTTAGAGGGTAATTAATAATAAATGTTTGAATAATTAAAATGGGTTATATAATTTTAAATGAATAATTTGATTTATTCTAGAATATAGGAATTTTTAACAAGGCAATCAAATAATAAAATTAAATAGTTTTGAGAATAAATGGGTGTTTTAATAATTGACAAATAAATTAATTTGGAAATTAATTAATTACGAGTTTAAGAAATGTGAATATAGGATATTTAAGTCTAAATGAATTTAACTAAAATGATTAATTAAATAAATAAAATTATAGAAAATGATTTTACAAAATAGTTAATAATATATTTGATATTAAATAATCGGTGCAATATATAATTGGTTTGCTTTTGGGCTAGAAATTGTAATTGTCACATGAATTAAAGTTATAAAAAAGAGTTGAATTGCTTAACAAGCAAAGTCCAAACTTCTTCTTAGCCTAAGACCCAAATCCTTTGTTGCATGATTTTTCCAACTCCAGACTCTTCTTTTACTAGATGTTTCGCCTCCAGCTATAAATATAACCCTACACGATTAATTAGTTGGCTTTAGAAAATCAAAATCTAACCAAACCATCATTACTTGAAAAAGTAAACATAAATTAAACGAATAATTATAAAACATCAAAATCGAGTATATCCATCTCGACAGTGACAGGCTCTTACGGCAACATAAAGGTAAGGAGTTCGACCTTGGATTAGGATGCTGGAACGCGCGATACTGAAGATAAACGAGAAACCATGCGTACATGTGAGTTGTCACTCATACATTTATGCCTTATCGATCAATTACAATTTCTATATATGGTTTGAGTTAAATTTGAGGGGATAAGTTCTGAGTATTACGCTAAAAATTAGGACTAACGATAGTGGGGAGAGAATCTCCCGTGATAGGCGATCGATCTCAACGTTTCCTAAATCACCCGGTTGACCTATGATAGCCACCAGTCGACTGGTGGAGGCAACCGGTTGGCCTCTGTTCTTTGGTGATTTTGTGCGTATACTTGTATGTGCATGTGTCTTTTTTCAAGACGTGTGCATGTCAACGTCTGTGTTTGGGTGTGTGCGATAGTGTCTATGCGTGTATATTGTGTTGTTGCAGCATATATGTTTGTATTGGTTCATATGCAGGGCGTATGTGAATGACAATGTGTGTACATGATTTGGTAGCTGTGCATCTTTGGTTGTGTTGTTCTTCGCACTATTATTGTTATATTATTTCTATTTTTCCAGTTGCGTTTATGTTTATGAGTATCCACATGTTTGTGCAAATAAGATTACGTATATGTATTCTTTTTGAGAATTGTGTTATACGTGTCAGAGAAATGCGTGTGTTAGAATTGTGCTTTGAGGAGTATGTATCTAGTTTACCTTTACACATGCACACACCTATATTAAAATCTATATTTAAAAATATATATACAATGCTAAGTACAATGTAAATATGAATTTTTAGGTTTATTACATAAATAAAGTGAAATTACTAGTATTTTATTGAAATAAAACATGAAATGTTATTTATAGAAATTTTATAGTCATTACAGTACAATTGGGAAATCTTAACATATATATTATTCATGTTTTGAAAATATACTTAATTGATCATGAATGTATATAAATTGATTTGAATACTTCATAAAATTGTGTTAAATAACACATAGTTATAGAAAATAAGGAATTGACTCTTATGTGCAGTATTTAGTTTCACAAATTATTTTGGACTATGAAATGAGAAAAAAAAGATTTTCTAATGCTATTTATGAATACAAAATTATTATTGCTTAATTTATAAAAGCTTAAACAGTTAATTCTATTTAAAAATATTATACAGTTCGTTATTTCTATATTATAGCTTTCAATGTATAATATTTAATATATAAATCAAGTTTGTAATATTATATTTGGTTTTTAATAATTATCCATTTCTACATACTTAATAAGTTAAATTATAGTTATATGTTGTAAATAATACAATATTATATATTTATGTGTTGTTATATAAAAGTATATGTTGTGAATGATTATTTTATAAGTATCAATTTATTTTATTTTATATTTATTTGAATAATCTATTTTATATTATGTTCCGATGTTTCTTGTCTTGTTTAATTATACGAAGATTATATGAATGATTCACTATTGACATTAGCTGATAATTTTAATACGATACGGTGATGATATCTTTCTATGTGATTGTATGTTGTTTTATTTGTATGACGAGGAATTAGAATAAACAGCTTAATGATATCGTATAGTATGAGATTTTCGGTAACACTTTTTCAGTTATTCATTGGACTTGTTATATAGAATATTAAAGGGAGAGTGTTCTGTGTGAGCACTAAATAAACAGATCAGTAACACGCGGTGATATGAGACACCGTTGTGTTATTTATTCGGTTCTTTTGTTCATAAATGAGACTCAATACCAGGATACGGTGTGTGATATTCACTACGATGAATATATTATAGTCATGTGTTGACTTAGTAGAGCCGTGCGTCGGGGATCATATCGAGCCATGTGTCAGTAGTATCTACAGAGTCATGTGTTGGTAAATGTATTAAGTCGTATGTCAGCTTGTGTATAGTGCCATGTGTTGGCCTATATGTAAACTGTGTGTCGGTTATTATGTGTGTATGTGCACTATATGTCTATCTATCTTGTGTCCAACTCCTTTTATTTTTTGAGAGTGAACCAGATTAGCCAAAATCCACCTTGGAGGCCTGATTGCAGCGGTCACACCTTGGATTTGTGACACCTTTTATCGTATAGCAGTGTGTCGACAATGATTATAGCCATGTGTTGGCAACATATAGAGTTGTGTGTCGGCAATGTATATCCCCTCGCATCACCTAGGCCAGCGCTTAGTTACCATAGGGGCACGTGTCAGTAATCATGACCGAAGAGGCTACGCGTAGTCGAGCCCATGGTGGATCATTGTCATAATACTGGAGAGAGAGCAAGGTAATGATAACCGATGACTGTAGGAGTCGTGCTGGATGGGCACGTGTGTCGTGTTCACCAGTTATGTGTGTGGTCTGATGAAGCAAGTGTGTATGTCAGTCTCCCATCTGGTTCCGGTATGTGTGTATGGAGTAGATAACATATAGTATGATGAGATTATACCTGCGACTATGTCTAAAGTATGATCAATCCCAGTATCCTTCTTTAGCGTGTGTCGCATATTATCTTTCTTTGGCGTATGTTGCCAATTGTTATTTATTTTCATGTTTGCTTTTGTATCTCATTGGCATGCGTCACTAACTACTATTCACTGGCATGTGTTTCCAATTGTCTACCTTAGACGTGTGCCATCATTATACATTATTGGCGCCAACTATATTTTCATAGGCGTGTGTCGCCGTTTGGTGTATTTCTCTATTGTTATGCTTTGATTATGGATACCTATTTGTATTGATATCTATTTATAGATGTTTTTGAGATATGAATGATTACTTCTAGATATGTGTATGATTCCCCCATTTGTGTTGATTCTATAATTTATATTTTGATGTGCTTCTATACAGGCGATGACTTCTCTTGATATCACTGATTATTTTATTTGAATACGAGATATTTGAGTGGTTTTATGAGTTATTTGTGTGAAGTGATACCTTAATGATTATTTCTAGCATTATACACATTTTCTATATTTATATGCATTGGCATATTGTTTGATGTTTGATTATATTAAAGAGTGGTTATTTTATCATTCCACATTTACACCGAGTACCCTTAGTATAGTTACTTGATTAGACATAGTCTGATCCGCATGTTATTTTATAATACTCGGCTTAGTCCGAGATATTTCAAGTATTGGGACGACATGATCAGCATTTATTCTATTGGGCTTAGAGGAGTATTATATCAGGATTGTTACCTGATATTTATATAACATTGTTTTACTGTATATATCATACATTATGCTGCCATACGATTATTGTCTTATTTTATTGAGAAAGAGTTGACATTTCTTATATATATATTTGAACTTATAATATATTATATATTATGTTACATGTTATCGCTATGATTGACTTTGTATTCTCTATGATTTACTGTAAATTATATATTGTCATATCCAGGAGGCACATGTGTCTATTGCTTTATACCGATACTGTGTACGTATAGGTAAGTCATATTTTTGATGTTTTAATACGTACTCGTGTTAGTCCAAGGGAATATTCACGTGTATACCCCATATAGCCTCAATATTACTTCGTAATACTCTTGGATAGTATGAGTATAGAGGTGGGTGTTACAATTAGGCTTTCAACTATAACTCACGTTCACAATTGCTACTTGATCTGGGAGCCACCTTAACACGTAGGTTTGTAGGGAGGAGACAATCTGGCATGATCTCAATCAAAGATCTAGCATAAAAAATTTGCGCCTAGCCACGGTATTTGCATCAAAACATCTTAGATCACCAACTAAATTTGCTAGCCAGTTAAGACCTGTCATTAACTGAAGACCATATAGAATATTTGTGAAACGAGCCCAGACTGGAATCGATAGGACATGTTCCATAGCTAAATCAACAAATGGACTCCATGAAGTAATGACCAAGGGATTGCCTTCAATGAATATAGGCTCAGATTCTAGGATATGCAGTCTCTTTTTAAAGGAAGTGAATTGAAAAAGGAATATGGAATTGTCAAAATGAACCTTAAGTCCACCCTTAATCTTCCATATGCATCTAAAACGTTGACGCACGAGATCGTGGGGGGTTTAAAATCAAAAAGGAATCCAACTACATAGTCTTTCCAAAATTCGATTTCGGCATCTAACACGACATCTAACACTTCTTGCGGTGGAACCATCACTCCATTTTCTTCCTCAATTTTGAACTTTCTCTGTGAAAAATCACCGGCATTTCGAGGAAATTTAGTGAAGAAGAAAGACCATTTTTATGGCTTTTTAGTGGCTATGGGGGATGGGATGTGTCTTGTGATTGCAATAGGGTCACTACAACAGCTTTTAGCATCAAGGCATTTTGTCGAGCACTTTGTGTGCATGAACCTATATTCACGTTTTCATTACCTCCTAGGCTTCTACTCTGATCAAACTCATGCACTCCACCAACAAGAGTTGCTAACTCAATGTCATCATTAACTGAACTACCAAATGGAGCCAACGAGCCAAGTCGCTTGTATAGTTATTATAATCGCTACCACTAACAGAATTCAGTTCAGTCACTCACTGAGAAGCAGCTAGATTCGCACGCAGAGGGGGAACTCATCTTCAATCAGAGGAACTTGCATGGCTTGGGATGGGTGATGGAATGCGGCACCAGATCTGGTTTGATAGGAATTTGCGCTCACATCCAAGTCCAAGCCTGGAGGAATCTTTTTGGGTGGCATAGAGGAGGTAAGGAGGAATTAGGAGGTGATCTGACGAGAAGGGGAGTGTGGAAATACATAGCAAAGGGAGGAAGCGTGAGCGTAAAGAACGAGAGGAGGGGAGATTAAGAAGTCCCTATTATTTATCCGAGTTCATGTTAACTTACTATATATGTCAATTCGATCCGCAATTTACTCTTCCCTACAATCAATAATTCGACATAAAACATAATCAAATGAAATTTTTTGTTTGAGTTGTATTACGAAACAATAGATGGAAAATATTCATAATTTTGTGTAATACTATTTAACTAGTGCGAACCCGTGCTTCGTATACGGACCGCACTCAACCTATTATCATCGTAACATGTTTAAATGATTTATATGGTTCATTGATTAAAAAATAGTGATATTGTGATATTTTTTCATCAATTTTCAAATAAGTTTGTATTTTTTCTAAAACTTGTTATAAATCTTTAAAAACAGTAATGCAGATAGTACTAGTGCTTGATAAACAATTACAAAATATCGAGCAAAAATGATTTCAAGGATAAAATTTCCACACAATACACATACAAATTTATTGTATGCATCGGCTGTTACTCCATGCATCAGCTGTATTATATGTAACTTCATTTGGTGAGATACCTTTATCAATCATTTCCTTTAATATTCTATGTCGTTGATTCCATTTGTTGCTTCGGTAATAACTATCCATAAGAGCAGTGCAGGTAATAACATTTGATTTACACTTGACCATTGATCCAAAAATGCCAAAAGCAACGTTGACATGATTCATGAGAATGCAAATGTTGATGATGATCCCATAACTGACTATGTCTAGAAACACATTATGCAACATCATATTATTGTATAATGATAAGATTAGAAGATAAGATAAAGAGATTTATTTCTGTTTTGAACGATTCTTGTGAAAAATATGCTAAATCTAAAGCATACATATTTTATGTCTGAAATGTTGGAACTAACAACCATTATTCAATAATATTTATTTTAATGTGAAGAATATCATTGTATTTCTTTTACAGTCAAAGCAAATTCAATATAATAAGAAACAAGTAATTGTATTTAATACTTTTGAGCTTTCTAGTTCCATTTCTAATTTCATCTAACATTGTCGCTGTATTTTGGTAATGTCGGATTTCACCAGACTTGACTGCAATTTGTGGAAGTAGAATTAGAGGCTGGAAATTGTCAAAACAATCAACGACATTGATTAGTTAAAAGAAATAAAGTCAAACATATTTAATAATTTTAATAATATGGATAATCCGAAAAACTATGATTTAAAAAAAAGTATTTTTAGCTATCAACAATGGATATCATTGGAAAGCATATTAAATTTGAGATTTAATAGTGAAATCGATTCTTATATCCAATTAATCTAGAAAAGTTATCACATTTCAAAGTTTGGAATAGAAAGAAATTAAAAAGGTGGCTGTTCATTTTCCAAAATATAAAGGAGGCCAGTGTGCTCTTGAAATCTAAATCAATAATAATATTATAGTATAGATTTGGTGGACGCATCTTGTTTTGAAACTTAATTCAAATAACACTTCAAATTGCCCCTCTTATAAATATTTTCGGTAAAAAGGCCCTTTTCAATTATTACTAAAAAAATATAATTTACACTAAACAACGACTATATCTAAGTAAAAATAAAAAAGATACTTTTTTTGAAAATGGGCAATTTAAACGGCAAATATTTGCAAAACTTTGAGTTGAAATCTTTTTCCATCGGTTCTTTCTTTTACGTTTAGTCAAAATATAGGCGAAGAAAATTCAAAATTGAAAAAAATAATATCATGACCACTAACTCAATTGGTAAGGCTTCTACCTTGAGTTGTTAGAGGTTTCGGTTTGATTACTTAAGCGTAGACTAAGAATTAATATTAAAAAAATGAAGTAATTAATGGTATTTCATGTTGATTCTAAACATTGTTAATTTATACGAGTTCTAAAATATATTACAAGGCTTTATTGAATAGGAGAATTTAACTATTTTAAAACTTTTTACGGATATATTGGAGAAGCTCCTTTAATTTACCAAATATTTTTTTCCATTAATATAAACACTAAAACTTTAGTGATGGAATAATAAGCTTGATGGGCTTTCATATGATATTTACAATTATGTTTGACGTCCCACCTCTATACTCACACTACCCAAGGACATTACGGGGTAATGCCATCGACTAGCACAAAGAATAAAGCTGTTGAGGAGCGACCATTTGTGTAATTGTTTTGTGCTAGTACCGACATGTCAGACATGCATTATATACATTTCGTTTTAAGAGAAAATCTGACACGTCAATTACAAACTCAAAGCTGCTACACAGTGGCTGTGTGATCTTCTGAAACAAATATAAAATAAGCATAACATAAATCAGTCATGTATATTCATATCATTAAGGCGGAAACAGATATGAATATTACATATAAAAGTGTACATCAAAGTAGTGGTCATATAAGATCAACTACACCACAGAAGAATAGGTACAAGAGCTAGACAAAAGAATATGTAACACCAAGGAGTCTCTATCTCGAATGTATAAAAGCAAAAACTACTAAGCTAAGTAGTTAGCCAAAAGTCAGATGACGGACTCTGATAAAAAGTTGAGCAGAAGCCCCTGAATTACCTCGGTCTGACCCGGGTATTATTTAAGAAGAAAAATAATAAACAGATCAGTCTAGCTATAAATATCATATAAAATGAGATAGGATAAGAGATATGACAAAACGTATGATAACAATGACGTCATACATGACAAGTACACATTAGATAACAAAAAAAATCATACAATATCTCAAATATTCTCAAACGCCAAAAAGAATTTTATATTCTTGATTTTATTCACCAAACCACAAATATTGATAAAGCTTATCAATATAAATCATAAAAATTGGTGAAACACAAATTCTAGAAGTCATCAATTAGAAATCCAGAAATCACAAAAGGGGAAGGCTTATAAAAAACGGAAGCATGAAAATTCACCAACACGTGTATTACAAACGGATGGTCGCTAACCGTAGAGCTGGTGCAACGACGTAGTATAACGGTACATCCGAGGAACTTGAAACTCAGATAATTCGGAACAACAACGTAGTATAACGGTACGCCCGATGAACCGATAAGCCGAAACAACAACGTAGTACAACGGTACTCCCAATGAACCAAACTCCATAAAAGAATATGGGTCGCTAGCCCTTAAAAAAATGAGTCGAAACTCCAAAAAATCCCCTAGGTCGTTAGCCTATAAAAGAAGTGAGACGAAGCTCAATAAAACGAGGTACAGTCCCCCACGTGGACACGGAGACAACGCATATCGCTGGTCCAAACCATAAAATGATCATCATAGATCAATAAAAAGTGTGAATTACACTAAGCTAGTAAATAAATGAGTTTAGCTTCATGTCCCATAACCACTGGCTTAACTTAAATATTTACAAATAAATTGTAAATCTGCACTCGAAAATTGTCACAAGGTTTCAATCGAACAAGTCCAAGAATTAACCGATAAAGAAAATGCAAGCGTGTCATACCACTTTTTTTGCTAAGTCGTTTAATTAGATTTCTCATACGCATGAGATGAAGGTTTGTATATACTAATAGATTAGAAAACGGTTTTAAAAATGAGCTTTGTACTAAAAGTAATTGTTGAAATCATGTTTGCAAAAGAGTTTGAGTATCTACTACTAGCATAACAACCTTTGTATTTTAAAGTGACGAATCATAGAAATGATTCTAGAAACAATCTATCACCAAAAATTTACATTCGATGGAGTGAATCAAAACCATAAAAATTGATATCAAATCTATCAAATGGATATTCCCAAAAATGCATAAAAGAAGCCATCAAAGCCGATAATGAATGACAACAACTGTCTGTAACAACAAAAATCGATAAAAATTGGAAATCCACTTAAAAACAGGCAAAATTGAACAGTTCCAGACGTCTTGTAGGTTTAGCCAGACGTCTGGCCCTAGGTTCAGGAAATATATATGTTTTTTCTCTTTTCTCTTTTTAATTTCAGAACCCTTCCAGACGTTTGGATTTTTCAACTAGAAGTCTGAATTTTGGCTCTACCATTTTTTTCTATGTGTGTTATTTTTTTGTCCTTTTCGGGGATCCCTACCAGACCTCTGGATTTTTCAACCAGACGTTTGGAGTTTTCTGCCAGGCAAAAATCAGCCTATCCCAAAGAGGGAAAAAATCCAAACCGAAAGTGATCGAACGAGCGACGGATGCTAGGGATTTATGCCAATCGACAGCCAGCCCCATAGGCTCTTCGATACACTCCGAACGACATGTCCAAACATCCACATAAGGATTTTCATAGGTTTTGACTTCAAAATACCCAAAATTGTAAAATTTACTAAACCAATTCGATTCAAAAGCAAATGGACATGAAATAGATATTATGAATTCACACCTAACAACTATGAAGCTATAGACGTAGATGTAAGTTCAAGAACTCATCTTTAAACCCAAAACAATAAGTGAGAAGCTTCAAAACAAAGGAAAGATCAACCACTCTTCACTTCAACTCAAGAAGCTCCAATCTAAGCTCATATGCAAATATTTCCTAAGTTAGGGTTTAGGAATTTCTAAAAATTGAAGGGAGATTGAGATGGAGAAGATGAAGAGGATGCTTACCTAAGCTTTTCTTTGATTTTGGAGCTTGAATCTTGAATTTCCTAGTAATCTAGGGCTTAGGAATGTTAATTTCCTCTTCTTTCCCCCATTTTCCTTTAGTTTGAGAGTGTTAGGAAAATAGAATGAATGAATGAAAAGGGGGGTGGAGTTAGGGTATTTTATTGGGTTAGTGGGCTGAAACCCAAACCCAAAGCCTAATAAAAAATAGCAAAATTCTACTCAGCTCCAAATATATCGATATTTATACTCAAAAAGGTCGAAAACACCATTTTGGACTCAATGAAAGTGGTCTCGAGTCCTAATTCGACTATTTGCAAAAATGGCATTTCAGACTCTAATCCGACTAACGATGTTATATTTAAATAAAACATTTAAATATACAATCGTAAAATATGCGAGTTGTTACAGACTCCCCTCCTTAAAGAAATTGCGTCCTCGCAATACTTAAGAAGAAAATAAAGAGTAACAACTATAAAAGCATATCAACATAAAAGAAAATTTTGAAGTGAGAAGTTCACCTTAAGTAGCACAAGAGAGTAAGTCCGGATGTGTTCGCTCGATGAATTCTCTGGATTCCCAAGAATAATTCTTAGGATTTGAGGACCATTGAACTTTTACAAGCGGAACATCTTTATCTCGAAGGCGTTTAACCTCCGTAGCAATTATACGGATAGGATGTTACTCACAAGTCAAATTAAGTGAAACTTCAATTTCTTTAATAACACCGGCTCAAGAATTGAATCGGAATCCCTAAGGCATTTCCGTAGTTGAGAGACGTGCAATACATCACGAATAGCTGAAAATTGAGCTGGTAATAAAAGGAGATAAGCCACGGAACCAATACCTTCGGTGATGGGAAATGGACCAATATATCGTGGTGTTGGTTTTCCTGATCGACTAAAACACACAAAAACTTTCATAGGTGAAACACGAATGAACATCAAATCTCCCACGAAAAATTCTAAATTCCTTCCTCAGTTATCGGCATAGGATTTTTGTCTACTTTGAGCTTCTTTCATCCTATGACGAATAAGGTCAATATTTTCTATGGAATCACACATAAAATCTGGACCTAAAACCAGCTTCTCACCCGCCTCAAGCCAACAAGAAGGAGATCGGCATGGCCTTCCGTAGAGTGCCTCGAAAGGTGTCATATCAATACTAAATTGGAAGCTATTATTATAAGAAAACTCAATAAGGAAAATATGATCTTCCCAACTTCCACCAAAATCAAGAATATATGCACGAAGAAGATCTTCAAGAGTTTGATTCATACGCTCTGTTTGTCTATCGGAATGAGGATGATAAGCAGTGTTAAAATTGAGCTTCGTTCCCAAAGATTTTTGAAGACTCTTTCAAAATCCACTGTTAAATAATGGGTCACGATCGCTAATAATAAAAGTAGGAACTCCATGCAATTTAATAATATCTCTAACATAAAGTTTGGCCAAAAGAGGTACGGTCCGATTGGACCAAACGGGAATAAAATGGGCGGATTTTGTTAGTCTATCTACAATCACCCATAAACTGTCATGACCCAAGCGAGAACGGGAAATACCGTCAATAAAGTCCATAGAGAATTGATCGCACTTCCAAACGGGAATGTCTAAAGATTGCAATAACCCACCGGGCTTTTGGTGCTCGGACTTAACGAGTTGCAAGTCATGCAACGCTTAACAAAGTTAACAATATCGAGTTTCGTTCCATCCCAATAATATAGTCGCTTCATATCCGCGTAAATTTTACTACTATTGGGATGAATGATAAATTTAGAACGATGAGAATCTTCTGAAATGTCTTTACGAAGATCACTAATATTTGGTACAATAAATCTACCAAATTTTTGAATAGCTTTAAGAGCATCAACATCAAAGTCTTTCAAACCATCAATATTTTTATCCCTACAACTTTGGCTAAGATGAGCCAACTCGGGATCATGCTTTTGAGCATTAAGAATGCAGTCAAAAAGAGAAGGACGAGCCTCAAGGCTACATAAAACAAGAGATGAACATGAATTAGATTCACGATCTCGAATCTCATAAGTGGCTAAAGTCTCGAGATCATTCCATTTGGATATCATCATTGAAGCAACCGCTTGTTGCTTACGGCTAAGGGAATCGACAACACTATTTCCCTTTTAGAGAGTATAAAGAATATCATGATCATAAGATGCAAGGAACTCGAGCCAATGTCGTTGATGCATATTAAGTTCCTTTTGATAAAATAAGTACTTAAAAGATTTATGATCGGTGTAGAGAACAAATTTCTCTCCCAAAAGATAATGACGTCAAATTCAAAGGGCGAAAACAATAGCCACTAGCTCTAAATCATGAGTAGCATATCTAGTCTCGGTAGGCTTTAATTTCCTAGAAGCATAAGCGATAACACGTTCCTTTTGCATAAGAACGGCTCCCAAATCAACATGACTAGCATCGGTATAAACAATAAAGTCTTGGTTTCCTTCGGGAATCACAAGAATAGGAGCATCAAAAAGGAGTTCTTTTAATTTTTGAAAAGAAGCTTCACATTTTTTTGACCAAATGTACTTAACTCCCTTCTTTGTCAATCTAGTAAGAGGCATGAAAATTTTAGAAAAGTCTTTTATGAATCGATTGTTATAGCCCGCCAATCCAAGAAAGCTATGATTTTCCGTCACACTCTTCAATTTCTTCCAATTTTGAATCGCTTTGATATTTGAAGGATCCACGGAAATTCCGGATTCAGAAATAATATGTTCTAAAAATTTCACACAGGACTGCCAAAAGTGGCACTTAAAAAATTTCACTTTCAATTGATTGCTCCTAAGAATTTCCAACACAATCCGATGATGTTTTTCATGCTCTTCCTCGGTTTTAGAATAAACAAGAATATCATCTATAAAGATGAGGACAAATCGATCGAGGAAGTCTTTGAAAACTTGATTCATAAGGTCAACGAAATAAGCTGGAACATTCGTTAAACCGAATGGCATAACAAGCCATTCATAAGATCCATAACGGGTACGAAACAACGTCAAAGGAATGCTATCATCTGCAATACGAAGCTGATGAAAACCGGTTGCTAAGTCTAATTGTCAAAATACTCTAGCACCGCAAAGTTGATCGAATAGATCATTAATCCAAGGTAAAGGATATTTATTCTTGATGGTGAGATCATTAAGCTTGCGGTAGTCAACGCGGAGCCTAAGTGTACCATCAGATTTCTTCACAAAGATAGCTGAAGCTCCCCATGGAGAGAAACTAGAATGAATAAACTGTTTTGTTTCCAATTCTGATAATTGTTTATGCATCTCCTCATTTTTCTTATTGGACATACAATAAGGAGGACGAGTGATAGGTAGAGCTCCAGGGATTAGATTAATTCTGAACTCAATTGCTCGTTTAGGTGGTAATCCTAAAACGGGCTCAAATATATCGAGAAATTCACGAACAACGTGAATGAGGAAATGACATCTTCCTCATCATCATTATCATCATCATATGGATTTTGAGAATATAAGGATGCCACTGAATTGGAATCTGAATCTTTAAGAACAATAAAAATCCGCTTAACATATTGAGGATGTCGAAGATATACAGTCCTCTCGGGACATAAGAGGTGGGCTTCATAATGGTTAAGCCAATCCATTTCCAAAATCATTCCGAAACCTAAGTAACGCATAACATGCAAATCGGCTCGAAAAACATAATCACATAAAATAATCTCAACATCTTTACAAAGTAAATTAAGTGTTGCAAATCCGACCAACCGGATCGCAATTCTCATTGAAGTCATCAAGCACATAACATTTAAAGAAAATGTATCAACAAGTTCTTTTGATATAAAAGAGTGAGATGCACCCGTATCAAAAAGAACTTGAATAGGATGACCACGAAACATAATAATACCATCAAGGATAGAATGAGAAATACCTTGACCAAGAGAAGTATTACTAGGAGCTTGCACAACATTTAGCTTTTCCTCTTTCTTGCCTTGAAATTTGGGACATGAAGATAAAAGATGATGCGAACCTTTGTAATAACGACAAAAAAGGGGTTTCGGACACCCATTAGCATAATGGTCCTTAGAACCACAATTGTAGCATTGTCCATGACTAGGGTAGGAGTCTTTGCTACCGAAGTTGCTTGCTTCCCTTTCTTGTTGGGATTAGACTTGAACTTAATAGGCCTCTTCTTATTGATGTTGAAGTTTTGTTTGGCACCCACAACTTCAACATCACTTTCTTTATCGACCTCTCCAAGTCGAAGAGCGATATCAACAAGCCGATCGAAAGAAACTTCCCGTTTCAGAAGTAAAGACATTACGAGGTTCTTATTCAACCCATAGACAAACCTATGATTTTTCTTCAAAGGGGTATTAATATACTCGACCCCATATTTAGAGAGAGATTCAAAAGATACGACGTAATCCATCATAAAAGATTCACCTTGAACAAGGTCAATAAAGCGTCGAGCTAAACTTTTTCAGCTCCTGACACAAACTTCAACTCGAACCTTTCCCTGAATTACTCCGAGTAAGATACGCTTCGATAATCTCAGAAACCAAAAGCTCAAACCATTCTAATGCTCTCTCTTGGAGCATACTAGAAGCCACATGGACTCGATGTAGATCTACAAGATTCATGCAAGAAAAGATATGATCGCATGTTCTAAGCCAAGCTTGGACTTCTATAACGCTTTCAAAACCCTTAAATGGCCTTCCACCCTAATTGGTATAATCACTCCTCATGCGTGCAAACCTAGATTTAGGATGAGTTAGCTCAAGAATAGGTCCGGCAGCTTGAGCGTTCTTTACAAGATCTAAAAGCTGTTGCATAAACATAAATACGCCATCCTGAGGAGTAGCACTGGACTGACTGGCGTTGGGACGGCCTGGTCTAACCATTTCCCTTCTTTAAGAAAGAAAAAAAGAAGAGGCAAAAGTTATTCTTAGAATGAATATCAAACAAACTTGATTGATAAAGCAAGGCATCATAAAAGGAAATAGGATAGAATGAGTCCAATGACTCGAATTAAATCCTAAGGCACGATTCCTAAGAGAGACTTAGGACAATGATCCTTGCTATAGTATTTTATATTGTTTCGAAGTTTGGCTCTGATACTAAACTGTGATGCCCCACCTCTATACTCAAACTAGCTAAGGAAACTACGGGGTAATGCCATCGATTAACACGAAGAATATGGCTGTTAAAGAGTGACCATCCGTGTAATTGCTTTGTGCTAGTACTGATATGTCATACATGCATTATATGTATTTCGTTTCAAGAGGAAATCTGACACATCAATTACAAACTCAAAGCTGCTATATAGTGGCTATGTAATCTTCGGAAACAAATATAAAATAAGCATAACATAAATCAGTCACAGATATTCATATCACCAGGCAAAAACATATATAAATATAACATATAAAAGTGTACATCAAAGTAGTGGTCATACAAGATCCACTACACGATAAAATAATAGGCACAAGAGCTAGACAAAAGAATATGTATACATCAAGGAGTTCTATCTCGAATGTATAAAAGCAAAAACTACCAAGCTAAGTAGTTAGCCAAAAGTTAGATGACAGACTTTGATAAGAAGTCAAGCAGAAGCCCTTGAAATACCTCAGTTTGACCTGAGTATTATTTAGGAATAAAAATAATAAACATATCAGTCTTGCTATAAATGTCATATAAAATGAGATAGGATAAGAGATATGACAAAAACGTACGATAAGAATAATGTCATACCGTGACAAATATACATTAAATAACAAAAAAATCATACAATATCTCAAATATTCTCAAATGCCAAAAAGAATTTCATATTCTTGATTTTACTCACCAAATCACAAATATTGATAAAGCTTATCAATATAAATCACAAAAGTTGATGAAACCTAAATTTTAGAAGTCATCAATTAGAATTCCATAAATCACAAAAGGGGGAGGCCTATCAAAAAAAAGCATGAAAACTCACCAACGCGTGTATCACAAATGTGATGCCATTCCATGGTCGCTAACCATAGAGGTGGTGCAACGACGTAGTACAATGGTACGTCCGAGGAACCTGAAACTCAAATAATTCGGAACGACAACGTAGTACAACGGTACGCCGGATGTGTTGGGTGCATTTCCACCGCCACCGGTCCAAAAGAAAAGGAGCCAAGCCTCTCCACCTCAAAGCCGATCCAAAGTCCACACCGGACCGGCCCATGCCGAACCAACCTACCCCATGTGCCTGCCGAACCAACCATGCTCCTACCACCAAACCAGAATTCCACCGGTCCATCCATGCTACCACCGGTCCAACTCCATCTCCATGCTACTGCCGAACCAGCCTCCACCGGACCATACTACTACCGAACCAACTCCATCTCCATGCTACTGCCGAACCAACCAACTACCGGTCCAAAAACCCCTCCACGCATCACCGAACCAATGCCACTTCACTCACAACCGAATCGAACTCCATCCAACCCTTACCGGACCGAAAGCCGCTCCAACTATCTCCAGACCAAAGTCTTGCCGAACCAACGCTGCCAGGCTAGATTGCTTCAGCCCAGGCCCACCAGCAGCTATATACATCCAAGACCCCTGCCCCCAGCCTCACTCTATAAATAGAGGGGTAGGGGTACAACAATGGCAGACAAGTTTGAGAGCTCAAGCACGGAAGGAACTTTCAAACAACTTTTATATACTTGTAATCAAGGCTTTGTACTTGTAATCTGAATAGTAAGAGGAGAATAACATATAAAGTGGACGTAGGCACGTTCTGGCCGAACCACTATAAATCTGTGTGTCTTTTACATTTTAGTCCCTGCTTTTTACACATTTGGATAACTCATCCAAATCACTAAGAATCACATAAATTCAACTAAATCCCACGACTTGAAGGTGTTTGCCCATTTTTTGTGCAAACATTTTTGGTGCTTTCACTGAGAGCTCGAGCTGGAAGCTACAGCTTCTCCTACTCAACCTTCTTCCTAACAGCATCGTCCCTTGATCCGACAACATGACTTCCAGGCAGAGGAGAGATGTTAACAAAGGAAAGAACGTCGCAACTAGCAGTATCCCAGATCCAGTGGCCCCAAATCAAGAGAATCATCCCGTTTTAACAGCAGTACCAGATGAAAATCAGGCAAACCCAACAGCCCCCGCCGCGGAACAACCAATTACTAGGGCAGATCTGGACAGGGTTGTGGCTGAAGTAACTAACCGCTTCGCATCTCAACAAGAAGCCTTGGTGGACCAACTCATGTCACGCCTAAGGGATGCTGAAGAATCCAACCGCAACACCGAATCATGGGGTGAGTCCCAATCTGGAGGATCTGGGAGGCGACAAAGACCTTTCTTCTTCGAAGAGGTTAACAACAGAAATAGCCATGGTAGGAGCCGAGTCCGGACTCAGCCCGAATTCCGACCCGAGGAAACACTTGGAACTGAACCCAACGGGGAAGGTGCCAGGCAGGGGTCGGATGTAGCTGAGCCTGTCATGCTACCTAACCATGAAAATACCAGTAGACGGGGCCGAGCTGGAGTCCAGCCCGAAGTTGGACCCGAGGGAGTGCTGAGAACAGAACCCAGCAGGGGAAGATCAAGGCAAGGGCCAACTATGGCTGACCCCAGCATGCCCCGAGAAGACCAGAGGCAGCCTTTGGAGAATGTTAGGAGTGACAGACGA
The DNA here is from genome assembly GCA_030765085.1 of Allium cepa. NCBI lineage: Eukaryota > Viridiplantae > Streptophyta > Magnoliopsida > Asparagales > Amaryllidaceae > Allium > Allium cepa. The sequence continues at coordinate 77,474,415 of CM060939.1, read as the reverse complement.
TACCATCCCTACAAGTCATCTGGACGGACTCAATCCCGCAGAGAAGAACCAAACTCATTTCTATCCGCTCCAAGTTCTGATGAAAGGATGGCGCGATTATTCAGAGAATGCGTCCAACGGGAGCAAAGGGATCGAGGAATAGGCGCTAGGGTAACCAGCCCCTTCACCCGCAATATCGAAACTGCCATCACCCCCTGGGAATGGAAAATGCCAACAATGGAACCTTACAAGGGAACCTCTGACCCCATCGTACACTTACAGAGATACACCCAGCATATGCTCATGAGCGGAGCAACAGAGGGAGTGTTATGTAAATGTTTCCCACTTTTCTTGGCAGATCTAGCTACCTCCTGGTTCTGCCACTACCCCAAGGGTCCATCGGCTCATGGGAAATGCTGAAAGAAAAGTTCATCAGCCAGTTCCGCATTCATGTGGAACAACCCAAGGACGCTTATTCCTTATCTAATATCAAACAGAAGCCCGAAGAGACAGTGCAACAATACCTAACCCGATTCAACGCCGCGGCGGCCGCAGTCCAAGATGCCGACGAGAAACTTATCCTAATGGCCCTCTGCAGTGGTGTACATCCGGATACTAAATTTGCTAGAAGACTAACCAAGGAAAAACCAGCTACTTTACCTGATTTCTTCCATGAAGCTGGAAAGTATATGAGACTTGAAGACGCTGCCACTGAGAGGCAGTCAGGGCAACAGGTTAAGATAGCTCCGGACAAGGTTCCCGCTGCAGCAAAGGGTGTTCGGAGAAGTGACCCTAGGGACAGTGCCGGGGGAAAGAAGGGAGAAAAGCGCTTATACCGACCAGGACCAAGATTTGACTCCTACACTCCTTTGAATGAAATAATCGAAAACATCTTCCTAGCCACTCAAGACGAAGTTAGATACAAGCGCCCCCCGCACAAGAAGGAGTCAGATAACGCACTCAAGTCTGGAAAGTTCTGCCGCTTCCACGAATCCCACGGACATGACACCAGTGAATGCCACCATCTCCGGGACTTGATTGAAGAACACATTAGAAGAAGGAGACTGGAACGCTATGTAAAAAGCCAGAACAGGACTCCAGCTCCCGCCAATGAAAACCCAGGGCTACCCCTCCCAGAAGTAGGCGGAGGAAATCGCAACACCAGCGGCTCTAGTCAAGAGAAGATAGTGGTCCATACCATATCAGGAGGACCACACATCGCCGACAGAAGCTGGGCAGAGATGGAAAGATACGGCAAGTCACTTAGAAACGTTGAAGGCTACGTTAATTCTTTTACGGAAGAACGCCACCCGAAACGAAAAGAGAACGACGACATCACATTCAGTAGGCGTGATCTAGAGGGAAGACAGTACCCACACATGGATCCTATGGTCATCTCTGCCTGGTTTGGTCCAGCCAAAGTTTTTCGAATTTTAGTAGACACTGGAAGCTCGGTGAATATCCTGTTCAAGCATGCTTTCGACAAAATGAAGCTGTCAATGAAGGATGTGTCTCCCTGCAACAAACCACTACATGGTTTCACTGGAGATGCGAAGATGCCCCTCGGGCAACTTGACCTCTTTGTCGAAATAGGAAGTCATCCCCGCTCCGTTGTGCGAAAACAAACATTTGTGCTAATAGAGAACCACTCGGCCTACAACGCCTTCCTGGGAAGACCAGCCTTGTCCGACTTCCAAATTATCCTAGCCCCGTGGTGCCTAAAGATGAAATTTCCAACAGACAATGGAATAGGGGAAGTAGAAGGAGATCAAGACGCTGCCTGAGACTGCTACGTAACTGAACTTCGCAATAACCGCAGAAGGGATAAAGGGAAAGATGCAGAGACTACTCTCTGCATGAAAAGCTTGGAAGCATAGCAACTAAAGAAAGCCCCTCCTCTTCGATATACCAGCGATCCTTTCAATGAACTAGACCCCAGGGACAAAGAGGAGGAGGCCACTGCCGAGCCTGCAGAGGCTATGGAATTCGTATCTGTAGACAAACATGATTCAAGTAGACTATTAAAAATCGGATCTCAGTTAAAAACAGAATTGAAGGAGCAACTCGTTGATTTTCTCCGCCACAACTTGGATGTATTCGCATGGACGCACACTGATATGACTGGAATCTCCCCAGATGTAGCATGCCACACACTGAACATCGATCCCACCAAGGTACCAGTAAAGCAGAAAAAGAGAAGCATGGGGGCAGAACGATCAGCAGCCCTCGATGAGGAAGTAAAGAACCTACTTGCTAATGGCTTCATACGAGAAGCCATCTACCCAGAGTGGATCGCTAACCAAGTACTAGTAAAGAAGGCCAATGGAAAGTGGCGAACATGTATTGACTTCTCCAACCTAAATGACGCTTGCCCAAAGGATTGCTTCCTACTCCCCCGAATCGACCAACTTGTGGACAGCACAGCCGGGCACGAACTCTTATCTTTCATGGACGCATACTCTGGATATAACCAAATTCCTATGCACGCTCCCGATCAAGACCACACTAGTTTCGTCACTGACCGGGGATTATACTGTTACAAAGTCATGCCTTTTGGACTCAAAAATGCCGGAGCTACTTATCAGCGCCTCGTCAACAAGATGTTCGCAGAACTAATAGGACGAACTATGGAAGTATATGTGGACGACATGCTAGTAAAATCAAGGAAAGCCGACGATCACATAAGCCACCTGGGCGAGATGTTCCAAGTACTTCGCCAATATGGAATGAAGCTGAATCCTCTAAAGTGCTCCTTCGGAGTATCATCGGGAAAGTTCTTAGGATTCATCGTCCATTCCAGAGGAATTGAAGCAAATCCTGAACAAGTCCGGGCTCTGAAAGAAATAAGGATACCTTCCACTCGAAAAGAAATGCAGAGCCTAAACGGGAAGTTGGCCGCCCTAAGCAGATTCATCTCTAAAGCAACTGACAAGTGCGTCCCTTTCTTCGAAGCTCTAAAGAAGGACAAAGGAAAGTTCGAGTGGACTGATGAATGCTTAAAAGCCTTCCTTAACCTAATCGAACACCTTCAGAGACCACCAATACTCTCAACCCCAAATGAAGGCGAAGTGCTATACCTATACCTCGCCGTATCATCTCATGCTCTAAGCGCCGCCTTGGTAAGAGAAGATGACCGCACGCAACGCCCGGTATACTTTGTAAGCAAGAGGTTTACAGGGGCAGAAGCAAGATACCCTAAACTTGAGAAATTAGCATATTGTTTACTAATTACGTCACGAAAACTGCGACACTACTTCCAGTCTCACTCCATCAGAGTTCTAACCGATCAACCGCTAAGACAGGTGCTCCATCATCCTGACACTTCTGGGCGACTCCTCAAATGGTGCATTGAACTAAGTCAATATGATATCACCTACCATCCTTGCACCGCCATCAAGGGACAAGCCATGGCCGATTTCCTTGCCGAATTCACTACCAACGAAGGCAGGAATCAGTCTGAAATAGAAAAAGATATCAAGTGGAACCTCTTTGTAGATGGAGCATCAAACGAACAGGGCTCGAGGGCAGGTATTGTGATAATCACCCCCAGGGGAAGGAAGCTGCACTATGCCTTAAGGTTGGAATTCGCTGCCACCAACAACGATGCAGAATATGAGGTAGTAATAGCAGGATTGGAACTTGCCTTAGAAATTGGAGTCAATTCTTTATGTCTTCATAGTGATTCTCAACTTATCGTAAACCAAGTACTAGGAGAGTTCCTGACCCGAGGAGAACGACTCACGGCATATCTAAAGAAGACCAAGCTGCTGCTCGATCAGTTGGACCACTATCTAATCAAACACCTTCCTCGAGAAGAGAACTAAGAGGCCGACGAACTAGCAAAGCAAGCTAATATGAAGAACAACAACATTTCCGGAGCATTAACCATCTCAAGACAGCAAGCCCCAAGTTTCGAACAAGTGAATCTGATAACTTCGATCGAAGAAGAAACTTGGATGACTCCTATTTGGAAATATTTGCAAGATGGCACACTACCCGACAGGTGTGATGAAGTCAAGAAAATCTTGAGGAAAGCTTCCCGCTACACAATACAAGAAGGCATCCTCTATCGACGTGGCTTCTCTAGCCCCCTATTAAGATACGTCGCTGGAAGGGAAGCCAAGGAAATCTTGTTCAACATCCATCAAGGAAGTTGCGGAGATCACACAGGAGGGCAGACTTTGGCAAAAAAGATACTCCGATATGGATATTAGTGGCCCACCTTAAACAAAGACGCCTTAGACTTCGTCAAGAGATGTGACAGATGTCAGAAATTTGCCAAGATTCCTCGACTACCCACAAATGAGATTACTCAAATGACCAGCCCTTGGCCCTTTGCAGTATGGGGAATTGACTTGATTGGTGAACTGCCAACGGGCCGAGGCGGAGCCAAATATGCTATAGTGGCGGTTGACTATTTCACCAAATGGGTGGAGGCGGAACCTCTAAATAAAATATCTTTGGCAAAAGTTATCAACTTCTTGATCAAAAATATTTTGCGCAGGTACGGAGTCCCACTCAAGATCATATCAGACAACGGACTTCAGTTTGACAGCGAAGAATTCGCCAATTGGTGCCAAGAGCACGGAATTCACAAAAGCTTCTCATCTGTAGCTTATCCTCAGGCAAACGGATAAGTCGAAGCTGTCAACAAAATTCTCAAAACCCTAATCAAGAAGAAACTTGAAAAGTCGAAAGGCGCTTGGGTGGACGAACTTCCTACGGCACTTTGGGCCTATCGCACATCTTACAGAACATCAACAGGGCATACTCCTTTCTCTTTGGCATACGGATCGGAGGCCATGCTCCCAGTTGAAACTGTAGTGCCCTCTCACCGTAGGATCCACTACAACCGGGAAGAGAATGAAGAACTCCTCCTCATGTCTTTGGATCTAATTGAGGAGAGAAGAAATGATGCAGCACTCAAAGCGGCAGCGCACAAGCAAAAAGTGGCAGCACAATACAACTCCAAAGTCAAGCACCGCAGCTTACAAGAGGGAGATCATGTCCTCAAGCGGATCTTCCCGCGCCCCGGAGCACTGGATCCAATCTGGGACGGATCCTATGTAATTCATAAAGATCTCCACAACGGAGCTTACATTTTGTCAACAGTGGACGGAGAGGTGTTCCAGAGGGCATGGAACATCCAACACCTCCGTCAATACTTTTCTTAACTTGTACTGCCCATATGAAGTGAATTAACAAAGAGAATCAGTGGACGTAGGCATTTTCGTGCCGAACCACTTTAAAAATCTTGTCTCTTTTTAACTTGTTCCTTTATATCTTGGCTGCTTGTTAAGCTTTATCCTTTTCTGTTGAACAAAATCATATGACATCTCCACTCAAGACGCACCACAGCGCAGCTTCGCCTGGACAAAACCTAACAGGTACTATACGATTCTATGCACTCGCCAATGAGACACTTTTGCTCCAGCATCCCTCTGTTGCGGGTTAACTCATTGCTCGCGACTGCCCTCAAAGCCAACTGTAATAAGCCGATTATAAGTCATCAAAAAGGCCGACTATAGCTGATGGAAGCTCATTACGGCGTTCGGCTCGCCGGCAACTGTGAACCTACTTTAAGCCCCAACATAAGGTGTGGCCAGCCAGGGGTAGTTCATGGTTGACGATCGGCACCCACGCTAGCCGGCCATAGTAAATCGAATAATACCCACGATTACGGGCCATAATGGCTCGGGTAGTTACTGTGCGCGATCTCGGCTCCGGTATGTCTTAAGTGCGGCTGTGGTAAAAAAGATAAACTCCCCGCGGAGGCGTAAGATGGGTGACAAATGTCTCCAAGACCCACAGCTAGGGAAAGTGACTACAAAACCCGTTTGCCACGAACTTAAGCATATCGACAGCCTTCCGTGATTGGAAGTTTTACTATTTCTTATATTTCCATTTTATTTATAAAAACTTTCCTCCTATCCTCTATAACAATCCCTAAAGTATAGGTCACAAAGTAGGGGAACTCTCGCTTGTGGAAATATGAACTCACATCCGGATGACGGAACACTCAGCTACATTCCATACTCAGTCACGCAAGACATTCAAAGCAACCCTCTACAACTAAAACACAAGGGTGGTGCTATCTTCTCTTGTATACAAATATGTAGCTTTAGTTTATTCACACATCATATTGGCATTACAAGACATGAAATAATATTTTGAGCAGAAACTTAGCATCAAATACGATTAAATCACATGCATAAACACGTAGTTGTATTTCCTATGCAACATATCAGAATAACAACCACATTCGAACATAACAAAATCAGCTTATGTTATAAAATTACAGAAAGTCATTCTTTACAAATGATATAATTACAAGTTACATTAATGTTTCGGACTAACATAGACAGCAACCAAAATATGTACAAGTCAAATCAAGGAATCGGAACTTCTCCTCCATCCCGCTAGCCCTCTGGATCTACTTAACTGCAGGGTCAGAACTCCCCGCGTGTATTCCAGAGGTTTCGCCTGCCCAATTCAAAAGAGAATCCATCAATAATCACGAAAGATAAGCAATCGAGTTAAGAAAAGATTCAGAGAGAAGACTTACCGACGTCTGCTTCTTGATCATCATCCTCTAGCTGCACGCCTACCTCCTCAGCAGCAAGCAGCCGCATGCCCTCCTTCACCGCCACCTTCTCCTCCTTGGTGAACTGGGCGGTAACCACATCCATTCTGAAGGCCGCACCACCCTCTTTATCCGCATCGGCCTTTGCCTCCTCCAAAGCCCGGAGATATATCCTAGCCATGACCCGGGGATAATCATCCATCCAAGACAGGTTGCCCTGCTTCCAGGTGCGGAAATACATGTCCTGGAGCATCTCATCCATCATCCCCTCATTCTCTTCAAATTCCCTCATCCGGGCCTCAGAAGCTGACAGCCGTGCAACGACAGCGTCTCTCTCCAACCGGTATCTCGAGCAGTCAGCCTGAAGGGATGCCCACATCGCCTCCATCTCCTCTTTCAGCTTGGCTTGAGCAAGCTCTGCGGCCTCAAGCCTCCCAGATAACTCCTCAATCTGCTCGAGATCCGCATTCCGAACCTCATCCACCGTCGCAATGGCCATGTCAATCCGCCCCTTGCAGGCGGCCTCCATTTTTCGAAATTCTGCCCTGCTGGCCTTTTCCAGACTCTCCTTCAACTGCCTGGAGGCTGCCTCATGCTGAGAAATCTGAATGGCCTGATCGGCAAGCTGCTTAGCCTGGTCAGAAACTATTAACCTTAGCCGGATGTTGGCACTCCCAATCTCCTCCCCGGCCTTGACCAGTCGAGCATGATGCTCCATTAACTTCTTGGTCTCTTCAGCCACCCGATCAATGTTTGCCTTGGCCTCATTCCCCATAGTCGCAATCCGAGTAGTAAGCAAATCGAGATCCAAGGACTTAGCCTCATCAAGCACCCGTACCATGGGATTGCGGGGAAGAAGATGCTCACCCGTGGCCTCGTCAAAAGAAATATCCTGAGAACTCGGGTCCAGATCCGGGTGACCAGCAAATGGGCTGCGAACCAAACCAGGGCGGTCTATCGAGGTGACGGTTGGATTTTCGGATGGATGTGGGGAAGGCATAAGCTCAGTATCTTCCTCAGTAATATCATAGATAGGTTGGACTGGAGGCTGAGGGCCAGGTGAAGGTTCAAACGAAGATCGCCCCCTCTTCCTCTTTCGTATATCTTCTTCAATAACTTCGAGAAGAGGGCGATAGCTAACCACGCTTCCAGGGCGGCTAGTTGACGGCTTTGGTTTGGCAGAAGCTTTGAATAGCTTGAACTGTTCAAGGCGGTGCCGAATATTTGATGTCTGGGCCGCCTTACCCGTTCCTGGAATAGAAACCAAGTGTCACAAGCATGCATGAAACTATGATCCGAGAAATATGTTAAGTTAAAAGGAGTTGGAAAACACGCTTATTTTACAAACCCTGAGGGGGAGTAGGATACTGCAATAGGTCCCGGATCTCATTCCAGGACGGGAGCTGGCCATAAAATATCCCTAAATCCTTATCATAAATGGAGTCGTGAGGAATCAAAAGTTCACCTTGAGTCGCCGAAGTTATTCTAGCTGAAGGACCCTTAGAAGACGGATCGACACTGGTCCCAGCCTTGTTAGCCTTCTTCGCCTTCTCCACCGAAGCTGATCCTTCCTCCAACCCCTCAAAAGCCTGGCGGAAGGCATCATCCATCCACTCTTGGATCTCCCCTGCCTGCTAAGAAGACAAAGCCCCGGCACCACTACCACCCTGTCCTTCACCTTCTCCATCTCCTCCGCTCTTCTCCTCGCCTCTTTCCTCCTCTCCACCTTCCTCCTCCGGAATATCTGGACATGTGCTGGGAGAGGGTCCTTCAGACTTCTTAAGCTTCTTTCCCCCAACGACTGGAGGTACCGAGAAAGGTCTCTTCTTGCTACTCTTCGCAGTAGCCCCATCCTTAGCTTTAGCAGCCCTCTCCTCGGCTGTATCTCTCTGTTTAACCACAGATTGACGTGGCAGAATCAAGTTATACTCCAGGAGAGTGGCATTCCTGATCAGGTAAGAAGCCGACCTATCCCTTCCCGAAATGACCTTTATTTCAGCAGCCATCCGAGCCAAGGAATCATTCTCCACGACCGCAAAGCCACCTGTCGCTAGCAAGAAATAAAAGCATATAATAAGAAGCATTGCGATCAGGACAAGAAAAATATAAATGAAGTTCAACTTACAGCCGGAAGTGAAGAGGCGGAAAGAAACAGAGTCATCCTTAATGAAAAACCATTCTTTCTTGAACATACTGAGCTTCGAGTACAAATCCAGAACAGGCTTGAAGGGAACGGCCGCTTCCAAGCTGATATATGGAGACCCCTTCTTATAGCCTCTCAAGTTGTACAAATACCGGATCTCCCGGTTGGAAGGGGGACGTCCATATTTCCTCTGAAAGATGACGAAAAGACTCACCAGAATGGCGTAGGAGTTAGGCTGAAGCTGGAATGGAGCCACCTTCAGATATGTGATAAAGCTAACTATCCAGGCGTTGAGAGGCGGGATAGACCACACATGCAATGATATCTGCTGTAAGCAAAGTAGCCTTCGGGGGGGGGGGGGGGGGGTCATACGGCATCACTCCTTCCCCCGGCAATAGCATGCGCGCTCTATCGATTCCAAAGGAACGGGATATAGCATCAAGCTGCTCCTCTTTAAGGGAGCTATGGAAGCAGTCGGGCGGGGAATTCAGGAGCTCCTGAGGGCTATACACGTCCACTAATGACCTCGGGGTGGGTCCACGACGCTCTGGTTATGACTGGGCTGGGAGCACGACGGGGGACTCTCGTCTATCCGTAGATTTTCTTTTTTCTGATCGAGTTTCCACTTTGCGAGACATTTTCCTGCGAACACAAAAGGAAAACATATTATATAGTCTGAAATTTCGCTCATAAATCAAAACGCCCAGAACTCCAAATATCATTCAGCAAGGCCTATACAAAGTTCCATTCAGTAGAACTCATTCGGCACTCAGCATCCAACCTCGATTCGGTATTCATCCTCCATGGGTTCCATTCGGTAGTCCATAATGAGGACCCATTCGGCAAAAGAGGACATACCTGGCTCGGTGCTTGGTTGATTCGGCGCTCGGTTGGTTCGGTACTCGGTTGATTCGGTACTCTGATTGGTTCGGCTATCTCAAAACGATAAAGGATAATAGTAGCCTGAAGCCCCTATTTATAGGCGCCACAAACCTACCGGACCAACCGGTTCGGCACACCCAGGACCGAACGGAGCTATCTCGATTGTAGGAAAACAAAGCACGACACGTGCAAACACCACGTGCCCCACTTTGGGGGGCAAGTGTTGGGTGCATTTCCACCACCACCGGTCCAAAAGAAAAGAAGCCAAGCCTCTCCACCTCAAAGCCGATCCAAAGTCCACACCGGACCGGCCCATGCCGAACCAACCTACTCCATGTGCCTGCCGAACCAACCATGCTCCTACCACCGAACCAGAGTTCCACCGAACCAACCATGCTCCTACCACCAAACCAGAATTCCACCGGTCCATCCATGCTACCACCGGTCCAACTCCATCTCCATGCTACTGCCGAACCAGCCTCCACCGGACCATACTACTACCGAACCAACTCCATCTCCATGCTACTGCCGAACCAACCAACTACCGGTCCAAAAACACCTCCACGCATCACCGAACCAATGCCACTTCACTCACAACCGAATCGAACTCCATCCAACCCCTACCGGACCGAAAGCCGCTCCAACTATCTCCAGACCAAAGTCTTGCCGAACCAACGCTGCCAGGCCAGATTGCTTCAGCCCAGGCCCACCAGCAGCTATATACATCCAAGACCCCTGCTCCCAGCCTCACTCTATAAATAGAGGGGTAGGGGTACAACAATGACAGACAAGTTTGAGAGCTCAAGCACGGAAGGAACTTTCAAACAACTTTTATATACTTGTAATCAAGGCTTTGTACTTGTCATCTGAATAGTAAGAGGAGAATAACATATAAAGTGGACGTAGGCACGTTCTGGCAGAACCACTATAAATCTGTGTGTCTTTTACATTTTAGTCCCTGCTTTTTACACATTTGCATAACTCATCCAAATCACTAAGAATCACATAAATTCAACTAAATCCCACGACTTGGAGGTGTTTGCCCATTTTTTGTGCAAACAGGATGAAACTGATAAGTTGGAACAACGACGCAGTACAACGGTACTCCCGATGGACCGAACTCCATAAAAGAACATGGGTCGCTAGCCCATAAAAAAACGAGTCGAAACTCCAAAAAATCTCATAAGTCGTTAGCATACAAAGGAAATGAGACAATGCTCAATAAAACGAGGTATAGCCCCCTATGTGGACACAGAGACATCGCATATCGCTAGTTCAAACCATGAAATGATCATCATAGATAAATAAAAAGTGTGAATTTCACTAAGCTAGTAAATAAATGAGTTTAGCTTCTGTTAGGAAATCCAATATACGGTTTCGATGACAACAACTATACAATGAAAATCGAATATACATGTATATTTATATACATGTACTTGCTAGAACAACACCACTAGAAAGACAAGAACACGGCTTAAAGGATACTACAAGAGACTACAAGTCGATAGGAACAAAGAAGCATAAGAACAAGAGCACAAAAACTGATATGCACAATATCAGACGTCTGTGTGCACAAGTCAGACATCTGAATCATTTCTTTGGAACAACTTACAGGCAAAACTAGACGTCTGGCAATAGCACTCAAACGTTTGATCTTCTACTGTATTCTAAAATATATGTAGTATCAGATGTCTGAAACATATCCCAAACGACTGATTTCAAACTCGAATTTCAGAAATGGACTTCACCTGCCATATATGAATGGACATTTCCGTTTCTCTTCGCCGCAACTCTTCATCATCAACAGAAGCAACTGAAGAACGTTTGTTAATGGGTGCAACAACTCAAGATACCTATCTACAACTATATATAGCATCAAGAATCAAGAGAACATCACTCAACTAACTCACCTTACTTACTTATGCTCTTTAATTCTATACTCTATCATATATTCTTGATCTCTGCACTCTAGCAATCTATACTTGTATTTTTTCTTCCATATATACTCAAATCTTCATAGATAATACTCTTCATATATATATATTGGAAGCAATTGTACTAATTAGTCAACATCCGTGTTATACTAGAATACACATTTGACAAGAACAACTTATTGTGACCAAGCTTATTCCTTCGGGCGAAGCGAGGGTTTTTGATAGTCGAATTCCGAAGGGGAACTTCGGAACTGGATGTAGGACGGGAGGTCCGAACCGGTATAAAAACCTGGTGTGCTTATTCTATATTTATTTAGATTAATATTGTTTTAGTTGCATCATATATTTTGTCACACATACTTGCATATACATTACGCGGTCCACTCCGTAGACTTTCAATTGGTATCAAAGCCAGGTTTGATTGAAGTACAATAACACGTTTTTGAATCACTTTAATATGGCAAGTGTTTTTCAAGAAGATCAATCCACGGCACTACTCCTACTTTTTAATGGTTCTAATTATGCATATTGGTCGACACGTATGAGAATTTTTATGGAAGCTAATGGATTAGAAATTTGGTCAGCCACTCAAAATAAATATGTAGCACCTGACACTGCTATGAACACATGGAATGATGCTCAAAAAATCGCAGCTTCTAATAATGCCAAAGCTATGAATATTTTATTTTGTTCATTACATAAAAATGAATTTTCATGAGTCATGCTATGTAACACTACGTATGATATTTGGCGTACCTTACAAGTTACGTACGAAGGCACAAACAAAGTTAAGTAAACTAAAATTTCAATTTTACAAAATCAATTTTCATCATTTGAAATGAAACAAAATGGATCTATAGTAGATATGTACTCTAGATTCCAAACTATTCAACACGATTTAATGACACTTGAAGTTAAATTCACAAATTTCGATTTAGTATATAGAGTACTCAATTCTTTAACTCCAGAGTGGGAAAGAAAAGCTTTAGCTATTGAAGAAGCTAATGACCTCTCAACACTCTTAGTTGAAGAATTGATAGGAAATTTAATGTCCTATGAAGTTGATCTGCAGGCAAGAAAAGAACAAAATTCGAAAAAGAAAAACATAGCATTTCCAGCAGCAAATGAAGACTCCGACTTAGACGAAGAAGTAATCATATTTATTGGAAAAAACTACAACAAATTCAAGAATTTTAAAAAAATGACAAGATTTCAGAAGGGAGGAAAGTCAAGCTCAACAAATCAAATGTCAATCAAATGCTATGAATGTGACCAATTTGGACATATGAAGAAACATTGTCCCAAGCTCAACAATGATAAAAAGAAGAACAAATTTGAAAAATTCAAAAAGAAGAAAGCTTTCAAAGTAACATGGGATGATACAGATTCTTCATCATCATCAGATAGTGACATCAATAGCGATGGAGAACAAGCTAATGTATGTTTTATGGCACAAACTGATGAGGTATGTCCTAAACTTAGCTTTGATGAATTGTTGGAACTTAGCATGGAATCAGATGATAAATTCAGACAAATCAAAAAATTTAATAAAGAACATATAGCCAAAATAAATAGATTAGAACTTTAAATAGGAATGTTAAAAGATGAAAAATTTATTTTAGAGGAGGAACTAGAATTATCTCAAGAAAAAAAATAAAAGTAGTTTAGTTGAAAATGGGACTATATCTATTGATTTTGGAAAAGTTAAACTAAAAAACAATAATTTGTTAAAAGAAAATATCAACTTGAAAAATAATATTGAAACATTGAAAATTTTGAATTAAAAGAAAAATTAGATTAAATTTCAAATAATATTTCAAAATTTAATAAAGGAAAACAAGATTTGAAAAATCAAAACTTCAAAACCATCAGGTAATAGAAATTGAGTGAGATTTAAAAATATTCCTAAACAAAAAAGGAATAATATTATTAAATATAGTTTTATTTATCAAAAGACTAAAAGATCACCTGCGTCTAATACGAATTCTAAAAATATCAAAATTTGGATTACTAAGACAAATAATAATTTAACTAGACAAAAACATATTAATAATTTTTTAGATAATGTAGTCTATAATTAAAAACTCATAAAGGTACCAAACCTTCTTGGGTGTGGTTACCTGCTCCTCCTAACATCTAATTCTATATTTCAACCACTCTATTTTTGGTTAATTTTCTTATCCACAAATCAAAATTTTTAACACTAACCAACAATTTTTTAGAAGTTTGTTTTATGAAATTACCTATGTATAACCTTTTAAATCATGTATAAATAGCCTTTCTTTAAAAAAAGCAAATATATACATATATATTTCGTATTTTTTCAAAAGAAAACAAAAACATGTCTTTCGACTCTCATCTCTCCTTCTCAACACCAACATCCGATAGTTCAGCAGATACTCCTCATCGCCTTTCTACTCCTACACCAGATCAGGAGTCGACCTATAAGTGGTCTTCCTACCACATGGGATTCACTGCCGGTAAAAAAAAAAGTCCAAACGATCCCTATTTATCTCTCCTAACACCAAGGGAAAAATCGATGAGATACATCATTACCAAAAGCAACAAATAAATTAATAACGAGAATTATACTTTGAACAAAAAGTCACTGCACGACAACTAAGTTTTCTGGAGCAAGTAGCGATCAAATTTTGCAATTCACGAAAGAAGGATGTACATGGGCCACTTCCTATTCCTTGCAGTTCTCTGATCCTTTTGCATCTTATCTTACACCTTATGATCCTTCATCTAGGAAATTTTCTGGTTGCCCAAGAACCAACGAACGTGAAAATATTTGGCCTCCACTCAAGCCATGTAAGGATAGCACTTCTGAAGATCGCAATGCTCCATCTTCATCTAAATAAATTTTCTTATTCTCATTGTATTTTTGTTTAAGTATATGTGTATTCTTTCACAAATAATAACATTTTTGTTTCACTAAAAACAATCCCTCGAAAAATAAGCAACACCTTTCAAAATATACCTATTTTTAGAGAAACTGCACATTTCAGACGTCTGAACAATGCCCTCAGACGTCTGACATCTTTGTGACACATCATTTTTTACTATTGTGCATGTATTAGACGTTTGATATAAACTTTTAAACGTATGAAAATTATCTCTTCCTAATAAAAATTACAAACCAGTCTATTTCAAACATCTGAAATAGTGACCAGACGTCTGAACAAAGTCTTTGCCTCCTTAAGTTACAAACTAAGACCTTTTTCAGACGTCTGATGTTATATCCAGACGTCTGAGAAAACTATCTATCTTAAAAAATCACACTTCGGCCAATTCCAGACGTCTGATTCTACATCCAAATGTCTGACAAAACTCTCCGCCTTTCAAAATTTACAAATCGATCTATTCCAGACGTCTGCCACCAACAACTAGACGTTTGATTCTATTTATTGTCTTCGAACTAAGTTAAATCAGACGCCTGATTCACCTTCCAAACGTCTGAAATTCAATCGGCACTCTTAAGTACCCTGATAACGTCTATTTTTTTTCCTTTTCTCACTTGCATTTCATTTTGTTTCTACTGCAAAGTCGATTCCCTAATTCTCAAAGTCGCTTTCACCTCCGAACACGGTCGAATCTCATGGCTCCTAAAACGAAAATCCTAAAATCTCTAAATGCAAGCAAGACCAAGCTACTTCATCCAGCCTGCAAGTTTGCTCTGACGATCAAATTGAGAGATGGATGAATTACTTACCACATTCAATCAACAGATATGAAGATATTCAAAAAAAGAAGCTTCATACAGGTCCTTTCTACAATTTGCTCAAATTTCCTATGTACGACTTAGATGAAATATGCGAAAATGCAGGGTTACATCAGTTGATCTCCTTCAACTCGAATAATATCCAAATAGACCAACTTGCTATATTCCTATTCTATGCTAGTTTAGATAGCACAACCATTTGGAATACCGAAAACGACGATAATTGGCTATGGTTAAGTGTTTACAGCAACCTTATTAGACTAACTTCGGATCATAGGCCGAACTCTCGGATGTTCCGACACCTAAGAAGATTTATATAGTATCCCGGATATGCATCTCAAACCGAGAGATAATATCACACATCAAATATGAGAAGATTAAATTCCGAGATTTTCATCAAAATACTTAAGACATAAGGCGAGACTTCTCATTAGAATGATTATCAACACCATCATTCCTCACTTTGGTAGTCATGAGCAAATCACAGAGTTAGAGCACAAGGCTCTATATGTTATATTCAGCGGAACAAAGGTTAGTCGGGCGAAATTTACATTTGACGAGCTCAAACATTATTGGACTTGATCACGCCCATCCATCATCTATCCTACATGCATCATGCGTCTTCTGGGAGCTTACAACATTCCTTCTTACTTATCTACTTTTGAATAGATTTCTCCAAAGTACGCCTCCACAAAGTATTTTCTCTTATGCACTTACCAGAAAATCCTCCAGATTTTATATTATTTGAAGAGTGGATGCACCGTCATCAAGTCGGAAAAGCTAGGCCTCAACCCCAACTACAACCTGAACCATCACAAGAGGTAGAGCAACATCGTGAGAATACTCCTCCTCCTCCTGCACCTTTTGATTATTCGTGCTAGGACGACATTTTAGAGACTCGCATCGAGACGAATCCAAATGAGAGTATTTGTGACTTAACTCTCCAAAATCAACTTATTCTATCACGAAATCAAAAATTATTGGCTAAGCGTACTGATAGTTTTGAAACAACGTTTGCTTCACAACTAGCCACAGTTGAAGCATCGCTTTCAACGACATTATCTGTTCTAAAAGAGGTTCTTCAACGAGTACGTGGTCCTACACCACCTTTGGAAGATTGGCCAACTCAAGTGCCTTCTACACTCTAAACTTTTTGAAGAGGAAAAAGAACCTCTTGAACAGACTCCAACATCTCCTAAAAAACAAGCGAGTTCTTCAAAGAATGAAGATGAAGGAGATGATCAAGCTCAAACCTCCCCAAAAGATTCTTAGATATTTTTTATGTTTCATCTTTTGTATCAAGAATCTATGCATGTAATCAATCAATTTGTTTAATGAAAAGTGCTTTTTGGTTTGTTATGTCTGTGTATATTCATATAACCTTCATACGATTAGTAAATATTAAATGGTATAAACATAATGTCTAAGTTAAAAATTATTAATGCTTTTTGATAATGTAAAAAGGGTAGAAATAATGGAAAGCATATATTCAGGAGGAGATTTATATAATTATATCTAAGTATATTGTATAGTTGTCATCATCAAAAAGGGGGAGTGTTAAGAAATCCAATATACAATTTCGATGACAACAACCATACAATGGAAATCGAATATACATATATATTTATGTATACATGTACTTGCTAGAACAACATCACTAGAAAGACAAGAACAAGGCTCAAAGGAAACTACAAGAAACTACAAGTCGATAGGAACAAAGAAACACAAGAACAAGAGCACAAAACTGATATGCACAATATCAGACATCTGGGTGCACAAGCCAAACATCTGAATCATTTCTCTGGAACCACTTTTAGGCAAAACCATACGTCTAGTAACAGCTCTCAGACGTCTGATCTTCTACTATATTCTAAAATATATATAGTATTAGACGTCTGAAACATATCCCAAACATCTAATTTCAAACTCGAATTTCAGAAATGGACTTCAATTGCCACATGCTAATGGACATTTCCGCTTCTCTTCGCCACAACTCTCATCACCAATAGAAGCAACAGAAGAACGTTCATTAATGGATGAAACTACTCAAGATACCAATCTACAACTATATATAGCATTAAGAATCAAGAGAATAATACTCAACTAACTCGCCTTACTTACTTACACTCTTTAATTCTATACTCTATCATATATTCTTGATCTCTACACTCTAGCAATCTATAATTGTATTTATTCTTCCATATATACTCAGATCTTCATAGACAATACTCTTTATATATATATATATATATATATATATTGGAAGCAATTGTACTAATTAGTCAACGTCCATGTTATACTAGAACACACATTTGACAAGAACAACTTATTGTAACCAAGCCTATTCCTCCGGGAAAAGCAAGGGTTTTTGATAGTCGAATTCCAAAGGGGAGCTTCGGGACTGGATGTAGGACGAGAGGTCCTAACTAGTATAAATTCCTTGTGTGCTTATTCTATATTTACTTAGATTAATATTGTTTTAGTTGCATCATATAATTTGTCACACATACTTGCATATACATTACACGATCCACCCCGTAGACTTTCAGCTTCATCTCCCATAACCACTGGCTTAACTTAAATATTCACGAATAAATTGTAGATTTCCACTCGAAAATTGTCATAAGGTTTTAATTAAACAAGTTCAAGAATTAACCGACAAAGAAAACGCAAGCGTTTCATACCACTTGTTTTGCTAAGTCGTTTAATTAGATTTCTCATACGAATGAGATAAATGTTTGAATATACTAATAGACTAGAAAACGGTTTTAAAAACGAGCTTTGCATTAAAAGTAATTGTTGAAATCATGTTTGCAAAAGAGTTTTAGTATTTATTACTTGTTGAATATGCTAGTATATGATTTTTGTTTGATGAAAATATATATATATATATATATATATTCATTTAAATGTGTTTGTTAATATACTGTTCTATTTTTCACATAATTAAATAAATATTTGCTGAATAAAATACATAACATAGAATTTAAATTCAAACGGATATTTTATTTAAACAAATTTTTATTACAATTCTGTATAGTACAAATTTGAGCTCTCATTATATACACAATTTTCAAACAATACAATTTTGATTACATCACAATTTTCATTTACAAATGTCCTCACTAGATATCACTCATTCAGTCATATTTGTCTTCAACTCCATTCCAGATTGAATCCAGCATTTGAGCAATCTGCAAAAATATACACTAACGTAGTAAAATTGAAAATAAAATATTTTTGCAGTGTAAAATAAAATGATTTTTGAAAATATCATTTTCCTCAGTTATTTGGGTTGTTTGTCATTATTTAAATTTGAATTCATCATATGCGAACAGCTTGTGACATGCACAGTGTACCACTGTACATGCCATAAGGCCGTGCATACCGATATACACTTGATAAGTTTACAGGAATAAGTGAGCACATGGTCAAACCCAAATCAAAAGCCGGGTTCAACTCAAGTGAAAGTCACGACACGAGCACAAGGTCAAACCTGAGCTATAAGGTGGATTCAACTCGTGTGCACACATGAACTCAGTAATAACAAAGGCTAGACAGTTTGACCAGACTAAAATGTCGTATGTACAAAATCAGTGCAATAGTGGTGAGCATGCACAAGAGTAAAAGCTGTAGCTGTAGTGTAACTCGAAGCAACAACTCAATCAAGCTCCACACATAGGCATAGACCACACTCAAATGACACAAATATACATTGTGTATACATGACATCAGTGCACATGAGCTCAGGAGATATGCAACACAAACCAAGTGCACAACAACTATCAAATGAAGACTTGAATATCAATAGCACTGCCTCAACAAACTACAAATGCAAATCTGAACATATACATGTGTAGTGAAGTGACCTTAACAAGTTGGCATGCCAGACTTTCACGCACA
Organism: Allium cepa; assembly: GCA_030765085.1. Lineage (NCBI taxonomy): Eukaryota > Viridiplantae > Streptophyta > Magnoliopsida > Asparagales > Amaryllidaceae > Allium > Allium cepa. The sequence goes on along the minus strand of CM060939.1, from coordinate 77,455,267 downwards.
CATGGTCAGAACTATCAACAGAAGTGTATAAGTCCAACAAAAAAGGCCACACAAACTCTACATCAAAATGAACAGTAAAACTCAAACCAACAGCAAGAGTGATTCAAAGAACATCAACTAACAAAAGAAGTACAGTGAAAATATGAAGTGTCATATGCAAACACACATGTACACGTTCAATCAAGTGGCTTAACTCAACATAGATGCATGCAGACAATGTCAACAAGACGACATACAAGTAGCATGATCGGACCAGTGAAGACATGAACAAGACTCGAATTCAAAATAGTGTACATGTAAACAAAATAGTGAAACAACAATGTCTAGACCAAATGCCATCAAGTGAACAAGATCATAGCAGAAAATAAAATGGCACATGTATGTACACAATGCATAGCATCATCAATGCAAACCAGATTCAAGCTCAAGCAAAACAGAGGCAATACTCAAGTGCTACCAGAATTCATCGGCTACCAAAATCATGGAATGGTATGGTACAGTTCGAACAATATCACCAGCATTTTAACAAATCAAAATGGCCGACATCAACAAGATCAAAGTCAAAGCCGATGTCAATAAAGAATTCAATGCTGTGATGACCAAGGAAGTCGAATAGGTAAGAAATCAAGCCGTGTCATTCAAGAAATGAAATTATACGAAATTGGGGAAGTCAGAGATCAATCTCAAGCATCCATACAAAATCGAATGGCCAAAGCATAGCAGATGACATATTCAATTTAATGAAATTATAGGAATTCGATTCCTATTTAACTTGTAACATCAGCGACCGTAAAATGAATTCGAGTTCAAGCAACAACAGAGCAAACATTATATCAATAACTTGAATCATCGATCGAGTTCAAGCAAACTAACGAGTAAATCATAAGGCATAAATTACATACCGAAGTAAAAATCAAAATCGATCAAATTAGAGTAGCCGGAAGCAAGTCGGAGCTAGAGGGTCGACTGTCGAATCAAAACAAAGAAGTATCCACTGTAGTCGATCAACATTCAAGCGGCGCCTTCAATTTTTAGAAAGCTCTAATTTTCGTGGAACGAACGGCAAAGAAAGACAACCATTTTTATGCAAACGAAAGAGATAAAGGCCGAATAAATAAAAAGGGAACGGTTTTATGATTTAATTATATTAGGCCAACATCCTAGTTTTTCTTTTGGGCTTAAAATTTCAAATTAGGGTTGTTATTGTTTTAAATTGCATTTTATTTTTGTAATTTACTTTTAAACGTTGTAAGTTCTAGTCATGTGACTAAGGGATGAACTACGGTGGTGTAGTTCGAGAATTCGTAACTCAATGGCTGAGTTGTGGCAGGGTTTTGAGCGTAAAGTTAAGGTTAGTTGATAGCGGGTGTCGCAAGTTTACATGTGTAAGCGTAGGACTACTTAATTTCTAGTAGAAACCTTAGGGGCAGCACGTAGGCAGGGTTTTGTTGAAGCTGGGTAAATTCTTTGTTGTTCTATTTCTGCATTTTTATATTCTGCTATTATCTAAGCTGCTGTTATTCTGTTGTGATCAGTGTTTAAATTATTTTATATAAACTTCCGCAATTATTTTTGTAATTGATAGTATCGCCTATTCACCCCCCTCTAGGGTGAAATCGATCCTACAAGTGGCTAAGAATTAGGAACAAAAGCCATTTTTGTTTTAAAAAGTTTGATTTTTTCAAAGATCGATTTTTTTATAAATTTGAATTTTTAAAGTGGCTACTTTTTTTGAGTGGCAGTTCAATATTATTCCTTCTGTTTTTGATGGAACAGACTTTTTGAATTGGAAATTAAAAATGGAATTTTATTTAAACTCTGTTAATATTAAATGTTGGTATATTATTGAAAATGGATGTGATACAATAGACGAGAAAATTACTTCGATTAATGCTCTTGCTATGCATATAATATATTCTCATATTAATCAACATAATTTTAACTTTATCTCTCATTGTGAAAATGCACAACAAATTTGGAATGATGCAATATATGGTGCAAAGGTCAACAGCAATGAGAAGTTCTCCACAATCAACTCGGAAACGTGCTTGACAGGACCGGAAAAATGCAGCAATAATGAAGATTCAATAGCCAATGAGATAAGTGATTTTCCAATCAATGATTTAATTCTCTTGTGCCAAAAATTAAATGAAATTAATTAAGCTCTTGAGTTGAAAATTAATAAGTTGGAAAGGGAACAAGCTAAACTTCATCAGAAAAATAATGATTTGGAAAATGAGCTTGAAAATATTTAGAAAAATAAAAGTTATAATTGCAAAAGGTGTTTGAATCATGAAAAAGAATTTGCCTATCTCCATGAAAAATTTCAAAAGTTAGAAAATGAAATTTTAATTCAAGAGAAAAACAAAACCGAGTTGATTTGTAAAAATAATATTTTGCAAAAAGAGTTGGATAGCTTTAAGAAGTCAGAAAGTTCTAAAAGTATGATTTTTAAGAAGAAATTAAATGAGATCAACGAAAATTTCAAAACCCTTGAAAAAGAAAACGTGATTTTAAGTAAACCAGAAATTATTCAATTAAATCACGAGTTTGAAAAGGAGACAGAAAAAATCAAGGATTTTGAAAAATTGAATTTGAAAAACTCCAACTCTTTGAATCCGAAGTGCTTGAAATCGAGAATAAAATTAGAGTGCTTCAAAATGAAAATATGCAATTAAAAATGAATAGTTTTGAAAAGAAAGATAATATCATTAGTTGTTGTTCGAAGCTAATAAATGAAAATAAACTTTTAAAATCCAAAATTAAAAACTTGAGTTGATTATTCAGAAATTTTTCACTAGAGATAAATCATTTAATATACTCTTAGAAAATCAACTCTTCGAGAATAAAAGGAAAGGATTTGGATTTAAAAAAGTGTCAAAATACGAACAAACGACTAATAACAATGTTAAAAGGAAAAGTGTGATATCTAAACACGTGAAAACAATTCCAATTTGGGTTCCAAAAGGCACAAATATGAAATCCCTTAAAGTTAAACAAATCTGGGAGCCAAAAGGAACAATTGTAAATAGTTTTAGGTCTCCACAAACTTATTTTTCAAAATCATTTACCATAAACAACCATGGATATAGATCAAAAAAATCTTTTATCGTGTAGGTGTTGTGGCAGGCTAAGGAACAACAATAGTGTTATCTGAATTCTAGCTGTTCCAGACACACATCAGCAAATCAAAGTTCCTTAGCCTAGTACAAAGGTGGCAGAATCACAATGAAAAACAACGAAATATTATTGGTAAAGGTAAAAGAGGTGATAGTATATTCATCTTGAACGATATATTAATGTGATAATATGTACCGTAATCTGAATTTAATGTAGCCAGATATGTTATAAAGAGATGAATGGCAATTTTGATTCTGACTTATTCAAAATGTTGACCAACCATCTTTGAACTATAGATTTGCTTGGACTAATGATGATGTTTTATTGATTGCTGATTACTCACGATACAAGTGGATATATTTGTTCTGACACTATGGTCATTATTTGTTTATTTTCATGGCTTCAATTCAAATTCAAAAGAATTTCATTCAAATGTTGTAAAAATGATTTTAAGGAATTCAGTTGCAAACTTCACGGTCCGGTCTATAACTAATGATAATCTTGAGTGAAGGGAAATTCAGATACAGATTACACTGGCAATTTAGTTTGAAAATTACTAGTGGAACGTGAATTATTTTGAGACATTTCAATAGCTGCATCGTTTTTTCAAAGAAAATATTTGCATATTTTTCATTTCAAATAATTTTCAAATAGCAGATTTTTTTTTATAAAACCCCTTGTAGAAAATCATTTTTTTGACCTTCTATCAGATTAGTCATTTTAGAAAATTTGATTCTATAATTATTTTTGAAACTGATCTTAGATGACTATATTAACTAATCTGACTCCCTATTGATTATCGAAAAGATAAATAGTGATTGAAAAAGTGATAAGTGTTGATATTAATCATATGTTATAACTTGAGACAGTATAGTTAGTAAATTTTTTTAGAAATTTAAACAAGAGTTATAAAAACTTTTTGTTGGTAAAAATTCCATGTCCGTCTCTATTACTATCATATTTCTATCACCATCACTCATCAAAATCCAATACAACATGTCAATATGTGGTATTTTAAACGAGAAATCATTCGTTTTTCATTTCATTATTTTTTTAACAAACAAAAACATCCAAAGTATTCACTCTCATTTAAAAGTCCTCATGGTTATGCATGGGCAAATTACTTGAATTTTTGATTATGTGCCTGCATGCTCATTTAAAAGTCCTCATGGTTATGCATGTATGGAATGCATATCAAAATTGATTAATTAAATAGAAAAATATATTCTAATCTCATTTAAAAGTCCTCACGGTTATGCGTGGTTAGAAGATACTTGAATTCATTTTCTAATTTTTTTTGGAATACTACTAATCTCATTTAAAAGTCCTAACGGTTATGCATGATTAGTAGATATTCAAATTCCTGATATAAATATATCAAAAATAGACACCACTATATGGTTTTATTTGATGACATATCCCTATCATTCTAAAGTGGAATATGCGCCTAATAGAGTATCTATGATTGTTGTTTGATTTTTTATTGAAATTTAATATTTATATTCGTTTGAGTTCTAATGATGTATTAATGTCTATCACTTTATCTCTATTTTTCTAATACTATCACTCTTTTGCTGATAACAAAAGGGGGAGAGAAAAGTTAAGATTTTGGCAAATAAAGGTCAAATATTTTTTATTTGCATCTAGGCTCATTTGAATATTTATTTTCATGCATATATGAAGGGGAGCTTTGTGTAGAGAGAAAGCATTCAAATAGGGGGAGCAAATTGAATGATCAAATACATTTAATAAATTAAAATCTTAAATATATGTTTGTTATCATCAAAAGGGGGAGATTGTTGAATATGTTAGTATATGATTTTTGTTTAATGATAATAAACATATATATATATTCATTTAAATGTATTTGTTAATGTACTATTTTATTTTTCACATAATTAAATAAATATTTGCTAAATAAAATACATAACACAAAATTTAAATTCAAACAGATATTTTATTCAAACAAATATTTATTACAATTCTGTATAGTACAAATTTGAGCTCTCATTATATACACAATTTTTAAACAATACAATTTTGATTACATCACAATTTTTCATTTACAAATGTCCTCACTACATATCGCTAATTCACTCATATTTATCTTCAACTCCATTCCAGATTGAATGCAGCATCTGAGCAATCTGCAAAAATATACACTAATTTAGCAAAATAAAATATAAAATATTTTTGTAGTGTAAAATAAAATGATTTTTGAAAATATCATTTGCCTCAGTTATTTGGGTTGTTCGTCATTATTTAAATTTGAATTCATCATACAAGAACAGCTTGTGACATGCACAGTGTATCACTGTACATGCCACAAGGCCGTGCACACCGATATACACTTGATAAATTTACAAGAATAGGTGAGAACAAGGTCAAACCCAAATCAAAAGCCGGGTTCAACTCAAGTGAAAGTCACGACACGAGCACAAGGTCAAACCTGAGCTATAAGGTGGATTCAACTCGTGTGCACACATGAACTCAGTAATAACAAAGGCTAGACAGTTTGACCAGACTAAAATGTCATATGTACAAAATCAGTGCAATAGTGGTGAGCATGCACAAGAGTAAAAGCTGTAGCTGTAGTGTAACTCGAAGCAACAACTCAATCAAGCTCCACACAAATTCACATACCACACTCAAATGAACACAAATATACATTGTGTATACATGACATCAGTGCATATGAGCTCAAGAGATATGCAACACAAACCAAGTGCACAACAACCATCAAATGAAGACTTGAATATCAATGGCACTGCCTCAACAAACTACAAATGCAGATCTGAACATATACATGTGTAGTGAAGTGACCTCATATAGTTGTTATGCCAGACTTTCAGGTTTACATGGTCAGAACTATCACCAAAAGTGTATAAGTCCAATTAAAAAGGCCACACAAACTCTGCATCAAAATGAACAGTGAAGACTCAAACCAACAGCAATAATGATTCAAAGAACAACAACCAACAAAAGAAATACATTGAATATATGAAGTCTCATATGCAAACACACATGCAAACGTTCAATCAAGTGGCTCAACTCCACATAGATGCATGCAGACAATGTCAACAAGACCACATACAAGTAGCATGATCAGACCAGTGAAGATATGAACAAGACTCGAATTCAAAACAGTGCACATGTAAACAAAACATGAAACAACAATGTCTGGACCAAATGCCATCAAGTGAACAAGATAAGAGCAGAAAATAAAATGGCATATGTATATACACAGTGCATAGCATCATCAATGCAAACTAGATTCAAGCTCAAGCAAAACAGAGGCAGTATTCAAGTGCTACCAGAATTCATCGGCTACCAAAATATGGAACGGTATGGTATAGTTCGAACAATATCACCAGCATTTTAACAAATCAAAATGGCCGAAGTCAACACGATCAAAGTCAAAGACAATGTCAACAGAGAATTCAATGTCGTGATGACCAAGGAAGTTGAACAGGTAAGAAATCAAGCCGTGTCAATCAAGAAACGAAATTATACGAAATTGAAGAAGTCAGAGATCAATCTTAAGCATCCTTACAAAATCGAATGGCCAAAGCATAGCAAATGAGAAATTCAAATTAACGAAATTATAGGAATTTGATTCTTATTTAACCCATAACATCATCGACCGTAAAATGCATTCGAGTTCAAGCAACAATAGAGCAAACATTATATCAATAACTCAAATCATCGATCGAGTTCAAGCAAACTAATGAGTAAATCATAAGGCATAAATTACATACCGAAGTAAAAATCGAAATCGATCAAATTGGAGTAGCCGAAAGCAACTCGGAGCTAGAGGGTCGACTGTCGAATCAAAACAAAGAAGTATCCACTATAGTCGATCAACATTCAAGCGGCGCCTTCAATTTTTAGAAAGCCCTAATTTTCGTGGAATGAACGACAAAGAAAGACAGCCATTTTTATGCAAACGAAAGAGATAAAGGCCGAATAAATAAAAAGGGAACGATTTTATGATTTAATTATATTGGGCTGGCATCCTAGTTATTCTTTTGGGCTTAAGATTTCAAATTAGGGTTTTTATTGTTTTAAATTGCGTTTTATTTTTGTAATTTACTTTTAAAGTTTGTAATTTCTAGTCATGTGACTAGAGGATGAACTATGGTGGTGTAGTTCAAAAATTCGCAACTCAGTGGCTGAGTTGTGGCATGTTTTGAGCGTAGATTTAAGGTTAGTCAATAGCGGGTATTGCAAGTTTACATGTGTAAGCGTCGGACTACTTAATTTCTAGTAGAAACCTTGAGGGCAACATGTATGCAGGATTTTGCCAAAATTGGGTAAATTCTGTGTTGTTCTATTTCCATATTTTTATATTCTGCTATTATCTGTGCTGCTATTATTCTACTGTGATCAGTGTTTAAATTATTTTATATAAACTTCCGCAATTATTTTTATAATTGATAGTATCACCTTATTCACCCCCCTGTAGGGTGAAATCGATCCTACATTACTAGTATAGAAACCTTTGTATTTTAAAGTGACAAATAGTAGAAATGATTGTAGAAACAATCTATCACCAAAAATTCACATTTGACAGAGTGAATCAAAACCATAAAAATCAATGTCAAATCCATCAAATGGATATTCCCAAAAATGCATAAAAGTAGTCATCAAAGTCGATAATAAATGACAACAACTATCTGGAACAATAAAAATTGATAAAAATAAGAAATCCACTTAAAACAGCCAAAATAGGCAAAATTGAACAGTTCCAGACATCTGGTAGGTTTAGCCAGACATCTGGCCCTAGGTTCTGGAAATATATATGTTTTTTCTCCTTTCTTTTTTTAATTCCAGAACCCTTCCAAACATCTGGATTTTTCAATCAGACATCTGGATTTTGGCTCCGCCTTTTTTCTGTGTGTGTTATTTTTTTTTGTCTTTTCCAGGGACCCTTACCAAATGTATGGATTTTTCAACCAGACGTTTGGATTTTTCTGCCAGAAAAACGTCAGCTTAGCCCTAAAAGGGCAAAAATCCAAACCGAAAGCGATCGGACGAGCGATGATGCTAGGGATTTATGTCAATCGATAACCCAGTTCTATAGGCTCTTCGTTACACTCCGAATAACATGTCCAAACATCCACATATGGATTTTCATAGATTTTGACTTCAAAATACCCAAAATTGAAAATTTTATCAAACCAATTCGATTCAAAAGCAAATGGACATGAAATAGATGTTAGGAATTCATACCTAACAACTATGAATCTATAGACATAGATATGAGTTCAAAAACTCACCTTTAAACCCAAAACAACAAGTGAGAAGCTTTAAAACAAAGGAAAGATCAACCACTCTTCACTTCAACTCAATAAGCTCCAATCTAAGCTCATAAGAAAATATTACCTAAGTTAGGGTTTAGGAATTTCTGGAAATTGAAGGGAGGTTGAGATGGAAAAGATGAAGAAGATGCTTACCTAAGCTTCTCTTTGATTTTGGAGCTTGAATCTTGAATTTTCTAGTTATCTAGGGTTTAGGAATTTCAATTTCCTCTTCTTTTCCCCATTTTCTTTTAGCTTGAGAGTGTTAGGAAAATACAATGAATAAATGAAGATAGGGGGTGGAGTTAGGTTATTTTATTGGGTTGTGGGCTGAAACCCAAACCCAAAGCCCAATAGAAAAATAGTAAATTTCTACTCAACTCCAACATATTGATGTTTATACTCAAAAGGGTCGCAAACGCCATTTTAGACTCAATGGAAATGGTCCCAAGTCCTAATTCGACTGTTTTCAAAATGTAGTATTTCCGACTCTAATCCGATTAACGATGCAATATTTAAATATGAAATCGTAAAGTATACTTGTTACAATCTGACACTGTAATTTGAGATTTACAGGCTTTTATTGGCCTTTTAAATTGAATACCATGAATGAATACTACAGTCCAACTACTTTAGAAATTAACTTTTCAATCTTAAAATCACGGGATTTTGATTGATATCCCTACAACTCGGTAAAAAGGACTCCTTCTAATGGTTGATATATTAAAAGTTGGGTTTTAAATAATTTCTCACGCTAATAAACAAATGTTAAAGGTTATATCTTAATTTTGTATAGAAATAATAATCAATACTAGTATAAATGCTTGCATCTATGTGCGTCCAGTAAATAAAGATATTTACTTTTTTTCAGTAAATATTTAATGTGGGAAAACAATTTTATTGCAACAATTTTGTTTTAATTATGTAAGTGTCATAAATAAAAAAATCTTTGGTGGCCACAAACGTCTTTATTCTAGCATTCTTGTTAGTGGTGGAGGTTGCAAATCAATAGCGAAATTCCGCTGATGGGTGAAGGTAATGGTGGTGCATGCTATAGAGGGATAGTAACATTATGTTGATGAATGATCGAAAACAAGATTTTATCTAGGGTATGTCGGAATTTCAAAAGGATACGGTGGAAATCTTATTAATCGAATGTTTATTTTTAGTAGTAGGGATAAAGATAAAGATGTAGAGAAACACTTTTCCCTACTAATTCAACTATATATTGCCTGACTAATTCCACTATTTATTTTCTAAGAGAAACAACATAATGTATAGAAAAAGAAATAAAACTAGAAAGTTCACTCATATCTAGACAATGTACTTGTGGAACATAATCAACTTCCGACTATGCTGAAATTGTGGTTTGATTTATCAAAAATTTCAAGAACGAAAATATTTTGAAAAATTTCCCTTTGATTTGAAAAGTTCTCTCTCGAAAGGAAAAAAGTTCTTAGGTTTTAGTTATTTTGACTCTTAAATTATTTTGGGATTTTATTTTTCAAATGACGTACAAATTTGAAAAGTGAAAAAGTTTTTAAATTTTTTGTTTTTGAAGGCCACATGTTAGACATAAGGAAGGCAAATAAAGTTAGAATTTGCAAATTTAGCGGTGCATTAGCATGTTCGATGCGATAAATGCAAGAGATAACAAAAAAAGTTGTTTTAGCCTTATAATTTCTATTTCCATACCTTGTGACGATGCACACGAGTCTATTTTTACACTTAATTCCGTTTTAGAGCTTGAAATAAGCCTCCTTATACATTTTGTGCATGGAAAATTTGGAGCAAATCCGAGGCAATGGGAAAATTTTCCACTGTACAATGTGAATAAGAATATTATAGAGTGGTAAGAATGTTAAATTCTCCACCTAAATTCCTTTTTCCAGCATATGAGTAAAGTTTAGAAAGCAATTTCCGATGCGTTAGATTATTGGATGGTAGGAAGTGGATGCAAAATTTGGTTGCTTCATACTTCTATTCGTGGGAGTGGGATTTTGGTTGAAAAGGTTTTTCAAAAAGCCGCATACATATAGAACTATCAGTATATATGTAGGTTTTTGGCATCATGTTTCCCCAAATGTTTTCAAAAGAAATGCATTCACATAGGAGGATCAGATTTAGAATCATTCCGCATACATATTTTTTATGTGGTGATAAAGTACCGCACTATGCACTTGTGCACTTTTGGGTTGTACACTCATTGGATGTGTAATTTAGGATAATTAGGAGCCAAAACTATGATTTTGTCATTGGTGAAATTTCGAGGACAAAATTCTTTTTAAGGGGGAAAGAATGTAACACCCCATAATTTGGTATTAGTTCCTAATTAGTTAGTTAGTTAATTAAATAGGCTCCAAAAGGGAATTTGTGCAAACGATGGAATTTGATTATGGAAGTTGCACCATTGCGTTCATGGTGAAATTCTAAGCAATTTTCTTATTTGGAGTTTTATGATCGAAATCCAAACGAAGAACTTACGGACGAAAAACGAATTCAAAACGAAAATAAACAAATAAATAAATAAATAAGAAAAATTATTGCTTATTAAATAATTTCCTAGGCCCACATGCTAAACTGTCATTACGACCGGTCAACATGTGCTTCATAGGCGGTTGACCGGTTGCCTTTAGGCGGCTAGGGTTAGCTTAGGCCCAACAGCCTGGATTTAATATATTTCAATCTAACGGTTTTTGTTGATTCTAGCATCTCTAAATTAAGGTCTATCCCTCCCTTCTCTTATCATATTTTTCTAGAGGCAGTAACAAAGCTCTGTCACTTCTCCTTCTCCACTTTCTTTCTAAAATATAAAATAAGATATTTGTATTTATATTCATACAAATTGAAGAAGAATAGAATCAAATGAAAAGGAGAAGAGAGAAGCATCAACTATACGCGTATTTAAGGTAATTTATATATTTATATCTAGTTTATCTTCCAATCTCAAATCTCTTCTCAGATCTGTATGTATATATATACTCTTTTTATACACATCTCTTGGATTATAAAGGATTTGAAGATGAATAAAATTCCACTTCAGATATGGAGATTTGATCACTTTTAGAAGATGAGCGGAAAATTTTATATATTGCTTATAGTTTTAAATCTATTTTGTTGGCATATATTTTATGTCTAAATCGATTTTGTTTGTGAATTGTAGACTTAAATTAGTATAGAAAACTATTGTTACATATTCTTGTTTTAGACTTAATTTGAAAAGTGTTTACACCTAGACTTGAAAATCAGTCCCGAAGATGTTAAAATTTGAATGTTGTATATTTTATTATAGATCTGTACTTGAGTGTAAAAATAGGATTTTTGGATTATTGCCTAAATTGTTGTCAAGTTGTAGATTTTCCATAGTTTAATTTGTGAGAAGAACATCTGTTTGATTTTTATAAATTTGCTTATTTTTCCACTTTTGATTCAAAGAACGACTCTTGATTTAACAAGGAATAAAAAAGGGAAGAGATGGGTAAAGTATAGATTTATTCTCCATAGTTTACATTGTTTATTCCAAATCCATTCCTTGTAATTTTAAATGTAGTAAATCTTTAATTTTGTGTTAAACCAATTTATGGAAATGATAGCAGAAAAAATTCCTAAGGAATTTAATTCTAACAAATTAAATATGGAACCATATTCTAGTCACATATTTATGACTAGAATATATTTGGATAAAAATAAGTAGTTTATATGTATTTATTGCGTTAATAAGAAACAACGTTTATTCGTCCGTTATTTATGGAAACGTTCATTAGTTATTATTGTATTTAGGAAAGCGAATAGGTAGAATTTGAAAATATACCCATTCCTATTAATGGATAGTAAATTAGGAATTGCGAATAATTAATAGGAAATAAAGGATTATAACTCTATGGGCAATTCATAGAAAATAATGGATGTGATTAGATTAGGGATTACAATTGATTAACTAAAGACTATAACTCCAATTAATGGGCAATTAATGGAAATGAATTTGGGAATTACAATTAATAAGGGACTGATAAAAATAGAATAGATATAAAAGGTTAATAATTTGAAATTAGTAATCATATAAACGTCTTAGGAAATGCCCAATAGGGTTTTATGGACAAATTGATATTTAAGAGCATTAAACGGGGATTTATGGGTATATAAGCATTTAAGGTAAATCTTATTGCCTTAAATAAAAAAGAAATTAGTAAGCTAAGTCGTCTACCTAAGATAATATAAGTAAAGACTTAGAATGATTAATTGGACTTAGTAGGTTAGTGTAACAACCCAGTATTTTGTGATTATTTTAATTGTTTATGTTAATTATTTAAATTGAATAAATAGGATATTTTCAGAAAATGTGGATTTTGGTCAAATTGGTCAAACTTTGACTTTTAAATTTAAATTTAAATTTTTGAATTTTTGAATTTTATCTTTTATTATGAAAATAGATTAAATTTTAAGAATACTGCTTTTCGTTTCGTTGAAATCCGATTTATATTGTGAAAGTTATGCTTTTTACAATATTGGGTGTATATTGATTTATTTAATAAAATTACCTATTTTAATTTATATAAGTAATATTTTTATTTGTCAAATCATGTTCTAATATGTGTTATGACATGTTAGGTATGTATTTTATTTTAAAACATTTTAAAGTTATGTTAGAATTTCTCCAAAGTTTATTGCATTTATTTCCTATTTTTAAAGGCTAGTTTCTATTTTTCTGCTATTTTCTTCATTTAAATTATATTTAATTAAAATTTATTTATTTATTTTTGTGAATGCATTTTTATTTTATGTTCTTATATTTATTTATAAATATTTTCCAAGTCCATATAAATTTTCCAAAGTTTATTCTATTTATGTTCAAATTTTCTAGACTAGTTTTCATTTTTGTGTTATTTTCTTATTATTATTTTTTGGCAAAGCCAGCGGGGTTAAATGGCCCCTACCATATGTTTATAATCAATAAGAAGAAATCTTACAATCATAAAAGAAAATAACAGAGACAACTAGGATAAAGGATAAAGAACACAGAAAAAAAAGAAAGAAAGAAGAACAGAAAAAACAAGAAGACAAGAGAGCTCAAGACCATAAGTCAACCACAACAGGGTCAAAGTGGTAGGTGGATAGAGACATAACTTGTTTTATTTCTCTTCGGATGCAGTGGAACAATTCCATTCTGTGAAGTCGCTTGTTATTGAATATGATTTCATTTCTTTCCTCCCATATCGCCATAACGGTCACCTTTAAGTAGATCAACAATTCATAGGTGGAGGCAGTTTTCCACTTAGTAGCCTTGAGAATGTTTAACCATTCAATTTGACTGGGTAACACGGGTTGCATATATCCACCACGCCCCTTTCTTATTTTAATCATATATTATTAGTATTTATTTATTTATATTTTATATATTTGTTACATTTTCGAATTTAAACTTAATTTATAATTTTTTTCAGCTATTTAAATTTACATAAAGAAAATAAAGAAATTTGAAAAGGTTTTGGTGGCTTTTGATTCCTAAGGCCTTTTATATTCCACCTTTTCACATTTTAACATAACTTTTCATTTAATTGGAAATAACTTCCCCTATCTTCAGCCGCATACCACTTTCCTCATTTACGTACATTTTTTGTTTCTCATTTCTTAAAAGAAAGTCGGCCCTTGCTTGATAAAAAAATTGGTTAACTTTAATTCCTTTTACTTTGTTTTTATGCTTGAAATTCATTGTTTGCACTTGTTCTTCTTCATCTCTAGGTCGGCCTACCTCCTCTACCAGCCATGCCGCCTCCACCATCACCTGAGAACATCACCATCACTACCTCCTCTCTGGCTAAACCCAAGCCGAGCCTCCATTGCTTGGCTATCCACCACAAAATTCACCAAAACTCCAACCTTTTGCCTAGCCGAGCATGCAATCCACTTCCATCACCTTCCACACCACATAGCCGCCACCATCTCCACCTCCACCACCTCTAGCTCCACCTGAACTCCCTGCCACATCATCACCTTAAACCCACCATAGAAGGCCGTGCCCACATGAGCCTTGGCCGAGCCTTGAATTGCCTTGAATCCATGTTGAAGTGGCATTGTTTGCCTGGTTGTGTTGTTTCATGTATGCACACTTTTGCACTTCAAAAAACCTTTGTTAGGCCGACCATATCCAACCCAAACTTGATCCAAAAACCTTCCTTTAGCCTTGTACTTCACCTATGGCCGAACCTAGGGTATGCTGGAAGCAAGTGCAAAGCAATTCTGCTTCGATTTGTGTAGTTATTTCTAGCTTAATTTAGTCGTATTTGAATTGAAAGCTTATATTTGTTGTATTTTTTGGTTTGATTTGTTTTCAAGGGAATTGATACTTTGCCTCTCTTACTCGTATCTTGTCATGCTATCGTGCTTGTGTGGATCTCTTTTGTGCGTTCGGTGTTGTGTCTCCAGCTCAAACCAGCAAGTTATTCTCACCAGACAATGTGTACCTATATAACTAGTAAATTGACCACTCGTGAATCTGTATAATGCATAACCATATTATATCTGCTATGCTATGATTATACGATGTTCACCCATGCTTAAACACCTGTTATATCATATGTCGTTGTTATATTATGTTGTTCTGTTGTTTATATCAGTTTATCACACTGCAAGTTCCCTTTAGATTAGAATCACTATGGGTTGAAATGATACATACCCGAACGGACTTTAGAATAGGGGAAAATCGTTGTGGCCTGAAATGAGAGGCCTGAGCGATTTTAAAATTGTTTTTCATTTACTTGGGATTGCGGGTTTGAAATGATAAAACCCGGGTTTTCCTTGTAAATTACGGGTTGAAATGATATATTACCTATATCACTTTACCTAGCGTAGAAAATTATATACAGACCCTTAGTTAAAATATGTTTTTCTAAAAAATTTAAAATATTTTAGAAATGTAAATATTATAATATTTTGATTTAAACTTAATTAAAAATGATTTTTATAAAGTATTATTGATTTTTTGAAAATTTATAAGTGAGATAAATTAATGAAAAAGCTAGAAAATCTGAATGTAAGTTATTTTGGAAATTTTATTTTAGTGATAATTGGAATTTAAATTAAATATGAAGTTATGATAAATTTATGATAATTTGGATTAAAATGAATTTAAAAATGATTTTATAATATATTAATGATTTTTGAATAAAGTTAAAATGTTTAATGAATGAATATTTAAGTTGAAATTTTGAAATATAACTAAAATTGAAAATTTGTGAATTTGGCTTAAAAGTGAACTTTAAGTTAAGTAAGTAAAATGAAATTAAGTTATATTTGGAAATTTAAACTTAAATGTTAAGTTAAAATTTAATTTAATGAATTTAAAATTGAATGTTGGAATTTAATAAGTGAATTATTATTAAATATTGATTTTTTTTGAATGGAAATTTAACTTTATAATATCGTGAATTTAAGCAAATTAAATGATGGTTATAAATGTGAAAATATATGATTTTATAAGTTAAAAATGACTTAAATAAAAATATAATTGTTTGTGGAATTATATTGAATATTTGAAGTTAAATAACTGCATTTTTTTTTGAAATGCTATTATTCCTAATGTAAATGATATTACAGCATTTGTAAATGTTGTAGTTGATAATAATGAATCAAATGGCTAAATTTAATTAAAAGCTATTATAGCACTTTGTAAGTGCTATAATTGTTGAATTTAACTAAGTTTATTTGAAACTAATGTAACCCTATTACAACATTTTTAAATGATGTCTTTTGTTAGATTGAACTGTTTTGAATGTAACTTTCTGTAGCATTTTCTAAATGCTGCGAAAGTTGAATTTTCATTGTTTTAATAAATTTAAGTGAATAAGTGAATTTTGAAAGATTTAAATTTTGGAAATTTAATAATTTACTTATTAAATATAATAACTTCATTTTATGATTTAAAATGAAGTAATTTGTTTTGAAATATAAACTATTTTGAAATGTGTGTTGAAATGGTATTTTAAATAAATGAATGTGGTTTGGAAGATACGATATTTAGATATTTTGAAATGGATTTGAATGATATTGAATTTTGAAATGATATTTGATTTCGAAGTACAAAATACCATTTTGAAATTTTAACCACGGGATGTATTTAATTTATAGTTTAACTGATCCTTAAAGAATGGGCGATCCCAAGCATCCTTTAAGTTATTGTGCATTTCTACTACAGTTCACTTGAGTTGGTTTACATTATATAAGTATATATGTCCTGACTCGAGTGTTTTGTGTTTTACTTTACGATCAGGTCAGCCTGAGTATTCACAGCTTTGGATTCTCTTTCTGGAGCTGGTCTTTGCTGGAGTTTCTGCTTATCTACATTTATATCTATTTCTGTTTCAGCTATTCTAGTTTATCTCATGTATTAGTGAACTTCTATGTATTTGGGATTTCTATTATCTTGTTTTCAGACTGTATTTATGTATTTGGTTTGAGACTCTGTTATAGTAGCTTCATGAACTACTATGGTATTTTAAATTTCCGCTGCGAGCTATTCTGATATTTCTGCGTCTGTGATTCTGTGATTTGTATTTCATTTGCTCCAAATTTATTTACAATGCGGTATTTTGAGCAATTCAAGTCCGGCATGTGTGGATGCGAATGGCTAAAAATACCGGGTTGTTACATTTGGTATCAGAGCTTTGGGTTTAGGCAAACCTTTGCATACGGAGCAAAAACTCATTAGAGATAGGGTAGAAATACCCTAGAATGAGTGAAATCAATCTCAGAATCATTTCTTTGTGAGAGAACGTATTTTTGAAGTATAAAATGATTTCCAAATGATTTTTAAAGTATTTTCAAAGATTATATTAGTATGAAGTTTTTCTTATTTTGAAATCAAGATTTTTCTAAACTTCATCCCTTTGGTATCCACCTTGTTAGAAATCTCTTGGTTATGATTCTTATCGATTAGGATTACTTGAACTTTGGAACGCTCCACTCATTCTAAAATCCAGTCTTGTACCCTTTTGATCTTGGACCATTCCATGACTCCATATTTAACTAACCACTCTAAAGATCGGTGATTCCGCCAATCTTTGAATGATTTGTAAAAGGGTGAAACTCCTTTACAATTGGCATTGATTAACCAGAGATTTCTATATCCATGGTTTACGATGTTATCTATCTCCTGCTCTATCTGGATTCTATCTCTGGCGATCTAATGTCGATTTGCCTTAGAAATTTTTAGCATTGATTATATTCCTGAAGTCTCGGTTGACCGATTAAGGTCGCCCGTGATTTATAAAGGCTTATCCATCTTCTATTTGGTAATTAAATTATCTCATCTTTGTTCGAGCTTATCTTCGAACCAGAATTCTATTTGATTAGAGTTCCTCTAAATTTGAATTTCTGCTTGTTTTGAAATCCATCCTTGAATCATTCCTTGGAAATTTATGTTCGGTTGTATTTTGAAATTGTGCATACATCGAAATTATTATTTTGATAAGGATGGCCATATTATATATATAAAAGTGAAATGTTTTTGATAAGGATTATATACCTTTCAAAAATGAAATTTTGAAATTTTGAAAGGATTTGAAATTTTGAAAATTTTATACGAATTTGACTTATATAAAAAGATTTATGACTGAAGGGTTTTGAATTTGAATTTTGAGGAATCGAACTCCGGTGTTTTGAAATCGGTTTTAGGATTTTGGAAAAATATATAATAATGATATGATTTAAAGATATTTCTCCGAAAAGAAATGTTTCAAATGTATTTGAATGAATTCCAATGATTTCGAAGAGATTTCAAAGAAGTTTCAGGAAAATAAAAGTCCAGAACCCACTTATATTGCTGGAAAATAATTTCGGTGATGAATGCATTCATCATCGACCTTGATTTTCGAGTTTCTGTGTGGGGGAGAGGCCACTCTAGTAGCTTTGCTATGCGAGTGATTTTTTGAAACCAAATTTTGATTTCAAATTTTGAAGTATGGTTTGATGTTCGAAAGATATATGTATATATGTATATATATATATAGTGATTTAAAATAAGCCGGTGTTCAGTCCTCGAGATTAAGATTTGTTTTGGTATAACCTTATCTATTGGAATTGATTTACTGATTTGTTGATGATTTCCAACTCTTGGATTTGAAAATATGATTTCTTCGACTATTTTGAAGGTTCGAGCACTTCCAAATCGAGGTTAACTTTTCAAAACTAAGAAATTTTGAAAGGTATAGGGTGTTTGATAAAGAATATAAGTTTAGTTTGGCTAGAATTGAATTGAAGTTGGAAATTTTAGATTTTGGTTTAAATTGAATAAATTTATGAAATGTAAAGAATTAATGGAATGTTTTATGATTTCAAATGTATGATTTAGAAAGATTATGATTTTCAAAGTGTAATGATTTCAAGTATTTTGGTTTCAAAAGAATTATAACTTTTAAAGTATTATGATTTTTGAAAGTGAATATATGCCTGAAATGGAAATAAGTTTGTTTGACATAAATTTTGTTGATTTGGAAATTTGGATTATTTTCTAAATCTATTGTTTTAAGAAACGTTGAAACTGAATATATGTAATTTGGAAGAAATGATTTGGCAAAACCATTTATGATTGTGAAACTGAAACGTTATTGACAGGAATTGAAATTGAGAACCTTAATTTACTAAATACTTGATTTGGGAGTTATCGAACTCATATAAAATTGATTTGTGTAAGTATGAAGTGATATGAAACTGTTGATTTGAAAGGGTACTCAATTTATAAAGAGAAATCTTTTATAATCGAAGTCTATATAAGTTTGATTTGATATACTATTGGTTTTGGAAAGTATTTGATTTGAAACTGAAATCTTATATATAATGGACTTTATATAAGTATGATATTTGAAAGTGATTTTGAAAGGTACTATATGATACATATTTCCGAAGTAAAGATATGGAAAGTGCCTTCTGCTTGATATCCGCTTTGTGGCCACACTGTGGATTCATTCTATCGATATTATTTTCTCTCTCTGATTTGGGTTTTCTGGATATGATACTCGAGTGTCCATCGAATTCCACGGCGATCTATGTGGTCTTACGAGCGCGGCTGCATAGCGTAATTCACAAGGGCTGCGAGAGCCTACTGGTACGGATGTTTTCTGGGGGATCCAAGCGTAACCATTGTGTATCTGTGATCTATTGGGTCGCTTGGTAGCGTAATCTGCAGGGGCTACGAGAGCCTAAGGGTACGGATGTTTCCTGGGGGATCCAGGCGTAACCATTGTGTATCTGCGGTACTACCAGTCTTCATGGCATAATCGCAGGGCTGTGGTAGTCGGCCTACGGGTACGGATGTTTCCTGGGGGATCCAGGCGTAACCATTGTGTATCCACGACCCATGATCGACATGTTTCGGTTTTGTTGTTTTGTTTGGATATTAATTTCCATATCTGTTTTTAAAAGTTTTTCCAGTATTTTCACTGGGTGTTGAAATAAGTCTACTAAGTACCTGGAGAATTCTAGCTTTGCGCCTGATCAACGCATGGCCAGAGTCTGCAGGAACGAAAGTAAACTTGTTAAGACATCGAGTTATAAAAGTATTTTGATAAAGTATTATATAAAGGATATTTCGATCATTTATTTTACTTTTCTAAATAATTTAAAATGCTTTTAAATATTGTTTACTTCGAACTATTAAAATTGAATCAAATGACTATTCATCATATTATAAAATGTTAAAAATGTTAAATATAAAATTTTAAATTGAAATTTAGATGGTTTTAAAATAATAGTTCATACTTGTCTTTCAATTTATTTCCCCTTCTAGTTATTCCTACCTTCTTCTTACTTTTCGAGGGTCTTTTTCGCATTTGTGGAAAGTATTGGTTCTTTGGCTTATTGTTTAGATTTTCCCGAGAAACTTTCTAGAGTGCATGATGTATTCCACGTCTCACATCTTCTCTGACATCTTCTTGGCCTATCTCTTTTGTTCAGCCAACTGCTCTTGATAGTTGGATATTTATCTTAATTTGACAGTCGAGAGTAAGCCACTTCGTATTGTCAACAGAGGTACGAAGTGGCTAAGAAGGAAATCGGTTAATCAGATCGAGGTACGATGGGGTTCTGATGATCGAGATTGTACCCGGGAAACGGAGGAGAGCGTTTGTGTTTCGAATCCAAAATTGTTTTTCAGGTACTATTTTTTGTCTATCGTGCTTTTCCTTATTTTCCTTGTTCGTTCTTTTCGAGGATGAAAAGATTTGAGTGGGGGACATTGTAACAACCCAGTATTTTGTGATTATTTTAATTGTTTATGTTAATTATTTAAATTAAAACTCTTGATTTAATAAATTTATTATATTTATTAAAATGAATAAATTTTATTATTTTAAGAATATATTTTGATTTTGTGTGAATTATAATTTCAAACCTGAATAAATAGGATATTTTCAGAAAATGTGGAATTTGGTCAAATTGGTCAAACTTTGACTTTTAAATTTAAAATTAAATATTTTAATTTTTGAATTTTATCTTTTATTGTGAAAATAGATTAAATTTTAAGAATACTACTTTTCGTTTCGTTGAAATCTGATTTATATTGTAAAAGTTATGCTTTTTACAATATTGGGTGTATATTGATTTATTTAATAAAATTACCTATTTTAATTTATATAAATAATATTTTTATTTGTCAAATTATGTTCTAATATGTGTTATATGACATGTTAGGTATATATTTTATTTTAAAACATTTTAAAGTGATGTTAGAATTTTACCAAAATTTATTGCATTTATTTCCAATTTTTAAAGGCTAGTTTCTATTTTTCTGCTATTTTCTTCATTTAAATTATATTTAATTAAAATTTATTTATTTATTTTTGTGAATGAATTTTTATTTTGTGTTCTTATCTTTATTTATAAATACTTTTCAAGTCCATATAAAATTTTCAAAGTTTATTCTGTTTATGTTCAAATTTTCTAGACTAGTTTTCATTTTTGTGCTATTTTCTTATTTTAATCATATATTATTAATATTTATTTATTTATATTTTATATATTTGTTACATTTTAGAATATAAACTGAATTTATAATTTTTTTCAGCTATTTAAATTTATATGAAGAAAATAAAGAAATTTGAAAAGGTTTTGGTGGCTTTTGATTTCCTAAGGCCTTTTATATTCCACCTTTTCACATTTTAACATAACTTTTCATTTAATTGGAAATAACTTCCCCTATCTTCAGCCGCACACCTCTTTCCTCATTCATGTACATCTTTTTGTTTCTCATTTCTGAAAAGAAAAGTCGGCCATTGCTTGAGAAAAAAAATTGGTAAACTTTAATTCCTTTTACTTTGTTTTTATGCTTGAAATTCATTGTTTGCACTTGTTCTTCTTCATCTCTAGGTCGGCCTACCTCCTCTACCAGCCATGCCGCCTCCACCACCACCTGAGTACATCACCATCACCACCTCCTCTTTGCCGACCCCAAGTCGAGTCTCCATTGCCTGGCTATCCACCACAAAATTCACCAAAACTCCAACCTTTTGCCTAGCCGAGCATGAAATCCACTTCCATCACCTTCCACACCCCATAGCCGCCACCATCTCCGCCTCCACCACCTCCAACTCCACATGAACTCTCTGCCACGTCATCACCTTGAACCTACCAGAGAAGGCCGTGCCCACGTGAGCCTTGGCCGAGCCTTGAATTGCCTTGAATCCATGTTGAAGTGGCATTGTTTGCCTGGTTGTGTTGTTTCATGCATGCACACTTTTGCACTTCAACAAACCTAGGTTAGGCCGATCATATCCAACCCAAAACTGATCCAAAAACCTTCCTTTAGCCTTGTACTTCACTATGACCAAACCTGGGGTATGCTGGAAGCAAGTGCAAAGCAATTCTGCTTTGATTTATGCAGTTATTTCTAGCTTAATTTAGTCGTATTTGAATTGAAAGCTTATATTTGTTGTATTGTTTAGTTTGATTTGTTTTCAAGGGAATTGATAATTTGGCTCTCTCACTCGTATCTTGTCGTGCTATCGTGCTTGTGTGGATCTCTTTTGTGCATTCGTTGTTGTGTCTTCAGCTCAAACCTGCGAGTTATTCTCACCAGACAATGTGTACCTATATAACTAGTAAATTGACCACTCGTGAATCTGTATAATGCATAACCATATTATATCTGCTATGCTATGATTATATGATGTTCACCCATGCTTAAATACCTGTCATATCATATGTTGCTATTATATTATGTTGTTCTGTTGTTTATATCAGTTTATCACACTGCAAGTTCCCTTTAGATTAGAATCACTATGAGTTGAAATGATACATACCCGAACGGACTTTAGAATATGGGAAAATCGTTATGGGATGAAATGATAGGCCTGAGCGATTTTCAAATTGTTTTCCATTTACTTGGGATTGCGGGTTTGAAATGATAAAACCCGGGTTTTCCTTGTGAATTACGGGTTGAAATGATATATTACCCGTATCACTTTACCTAGCGTAGAAAATTATATACGGACCCGTAGTTAAAATATGTTTTTCTAAAAATTTTAAAATATTTTAGAAATGTAAATATTATAATATTTTGATTTAAAATTAATTAAAAATGATTTTTGTAAATTATTATTGATTTTCTGAAAATTTATAAGTGAGATAAATTGATGAAAAAGCTAGAAAATCTGAATGTAAGTTATTTTGGAAATTTTAATTTTGTGATAATTGGAATTTAAATTAAATATGAAATTATGATAAATTTATGATAATTTGGATTAAAATGAATTTGAAAATGATTTTATAATATATTAATGATTTTTGAATAAAGTTGAAATGTTTAATGAATGAATATTTAAGTTGGAATTTTGAAATATAACTAAAATTGGAAATTTGTGAATTTGGCTTAAAAGTGAACTTTAAGTCAAGTAAATAAAATGAAATTAAGTTATATTTGGAAATTTAAACTTAAGTGTTAAGTTAAAATTTAATTTATTGAATTTAAAATGAACCAAGTGGCTAAATTTAATTAAAGGCTATTATAGCACTTTGTAAGTGCTATAATTGTTGAATTTAACTAAGTTTATTTGAAACTAATGTAACCCTATTACAGCATTTTTAAATGCTGTCTTTTGTTAGATTGAACTGTTTTGAATGTAACTTTCTGTAGCATTTTCTAAATGCTGCGAAAGTTGAATTTTCATTGTTTTAATAAATTTAAGTGAATAAGTGAATTTTGAAAGATTAAAATTTTAGAAATTTAATAATTTACTTATTAAATATAATAACTTCATTTTATGATTTAAGATGAAGTAATTTGTTTTGAAATATAAACTATTTTGAAATGTGTGTTTTAAATAAATGAACGTGGTTTGGAAGATACGATATTTAGATATTTTAAAATGGATTTGAATGATATTGAATTTGGGAATGATATTTGATTTCGAAGTATAAAATACCATTTTGAAATTTTAACCACGGGATGTATTTAATTTATAGTTTAACTATCCTTAAAGGATGGGCGATCCCAAGCATCCTTTAAGTTATTGTGCATTTCTACTACAGTTCACTTGAGTTGGTTTACATTATATAAGTATATATGTCTTGACTCGAGTGTTTTGTGTTTTACTTTACGACCGGGTCATCCTGAGTATTCACAGCTTTGGATTCTCTTTCTGGAGCTGGTCTTTGCTGGAGTTTCTGCTTATCTACATTTTCTATTTCTATTTCAGCTGTTCTAGTTTATCTCATGTATTAGTGAACTTCTATGTATTTGGGATTTCTATTATCTTGTTTTCAGACTGTATTTGTGTATTTGGTTTGAGACTCTATTATAGTAGCTTCATGAACTACTATGGTATTTTAAATTTCCACTGCGAGCTATTCTGATATTTCTGTGTCTGTGATTCTATGATTTGTATTTCATTTGCTCCAAATTTATTGACAATGCGGTATTTTGAGCAATTCAAGTCCGGCACGTGTGGATGCGAATGGCTGAAAATACCGGGTTGTTGTAGTTAGTAATGTGAGGTCAGTAGATGTTGGATCGATTTCACCTTAGAGGGAGGGTGAATAAGGTGATACTAATGATTATAAAAATTTATTGCGGAAGTATAGAAAATAATTTCAACACAGATCACATTAGAATAATAGCAGCACAGATAATAGTATAATAGTAAATGTAGAAAATAGAACACACAGATTTACCTAGCTTCGGCAAAACCCTGCCTACGTGCCGCCCCAAGGTTTCTACTAGAAATTAAGTAGTTAGACGCTTACACACATAAACTCACGACACCCGCTACCGACTAACCTAACTCTACGCTCAAGACCCTGCCACAACTCAGCCACTGAGTTACGAATTCTCGAACTACACTACCGTAGTTCGTCCTTTAGTCACACGACTAGAAATTACAAACGTTTAAAAAAATTACAATTTAAAAAACAATTAAAAACCCTGATTGGAAATTATTACAGTCCAATGTGATAAAGGAACCGACCCAATAAGTAAATTAGGTAATGAAAAATTTTGCCCCCTTTATTCGTTCATCGGCCCGACTCCTTGTGCTTCGATCTTTGAAAATGGCTGCTCATTCATCTTCAAGAAAATTATGGATTTTGATAATTCGAAGCTGCCGATTACAATTGTTGATTTAATGATTCAAAACACGTTGTTGCTTTGTCAATTTGTACACAGCAGCTTCAATTTGAGTTCAATTTGGATAATCTGGTATGTAATTTTGTTGTTCCTCACGTTGATATGTTTTGAACTCTATTCGATTCGAGTTATTGATTTACTCTTTTCTATTGTTTCATGAACTCGAATACA
Source organism: Allium cepa (assembly GCA_030765085.1). Classification (NCBI taxonomy): domain Eukaryota; kingdom Viridiplantae; phylum Streptophyta; class Magnoliopsida; order Asparagales; family Amaryllidaceae; genus Allium; species Allium cepa. The sequence goes on along the minus strand of CM060939.1, from coordinate 77,430,067 downwards.
AATTTAGGCCGACGATGATTGTGTTTTATTGGATATCGGATTCCTACATTTTCATTCGTATAAATTCATTTGAATTCGTCAATAATTTTGCTTGGCCATTCGATGTTTCTTGGATGTTGATGATTTGTTTAGACTTATTCAATTTGTACTTTTCGTTACTTGATTATCACGGTTTGATTCCTTGGTCATCACGGCTTTGAGTTCTTCGATGATGTTGATTTATTAAGACTTCGGCGTTAATTTGATTTGAAACTGTTGTTCCATGATTTGTTCGAACTTGCTGTACATCATTATTTTGAAATTGCTACTTGATGCTTGTGTATATGCTTACTACATTTGCATCCTGTACTCATGCATTGCATTTGTTTGCATATCAAGTTGTTGAGCCACTGTTTCATTTTCACTGATATTTGAGTCTGCACTGTGCACTACATACTACCGTGTAGCCTCCATGCCTTCACTTGATTGATGTATGCCTCTTTTGTTGACTGAGTTCATATACATTTGAGTCATGTTGTCTGGAATTGCTCGTTTACTTGTTTGCACTGAGTTCGTTTGTTATTTGATGTTGAGGCCTTGTTTTGCATTGTGGTGAGTTACTTGTACATGCAGAGCCACTGATTTTGATCTGGTTTTGAAGCTTGTTGTATATATGTTATGCTAGCTCAAGTTGCTTCACCATGTAGCTTGTCTGGATGCTTTGTTGACTTCAAGTTGCACTGTTCACTTTGTTAAAAAAAACGTTGAGTGTTATGTAGTGTTTTCGACCTGGAACATTTGATCATTTGATTTTTACTGCAACTGGTACTGTCTATACATATATAAGTATTTATGTATACATGTGTGTTTGTGAATAAAAATTATTTCTGCACAGTTTTGTTGGTCGATTCTCACTTGAATTTGCACACTGCTTATATGTATACATGCTATTTCACACATGTATATATGTATGGTTTCTTTCATGTGGTTGCGGGACTTGCTCGAGTTCATATTTCTTATATTATCTGACTTCGGTCATTTTTGAAATTTCTTGCATTCTGGTTGCATATGAATATGAATACTTGTGTCACATTCTGTTCGCTGGTCTTCGAGCTAGTTCATGTAGTGTATGTTGTTGCATTTGTATCCAAGTGTACGTGCTTCGATCTATGCATTCAGTGCATGTAGTCCTTTATGTTTGATCTACATGTTGTTTTGAGTATAGAGCTTTTGAGTTGCATCCTTGGTTTGTATTGAGTTGCACTGCACTTGTATCATTACTGGTGTGTTGTATCCATTCTTTACTTTGATATTGCAGTCTGGTCTTGGTCGAATTGGACTGTCTAGCCTCTGTTTTCATGTGTAGACTTGAACTTTGGTCGAGGCTTGATTTATGTGTCTTGACCATTTCATTTGAATTTGCACCTGTGTTGAATCCAGCTTATAGCTCGGGTTTGACCTTGTGCATGTGTCATGACTTAATATTTATTTCACTTAAGTTGAACCCAGCTTTTGATTTGGGTTTTACCTTGTGCTCATCTGTCCCTGTAGATATACCAAGTGAATATCGGTGTGCACTACCTTGTGGCATGTACAGTGATACACTGCGCATGTCACAAGTTGTTTGTGTATGATGAATTCAAAATTAAATGATGACGAACAACCTAAATAACTGAGGCAAATATTATTTTCAAAATACATATTTTATTTTATACTGCAAAAATATTTCCTTTTCAATTTTACTACATCAGTGTGAATTTTTGCAGATAGCTCAGATGCTGGATTCAATCTGGAATAGAGTTGAAGATAAATACGAGTGAGTGAGCGATATGTAGTGAGGTGCATTTGTAAATGAAATTTTTTGATGTGATTGAAATTGTAATGTAATAGAAATTTGTATATATATAGTGAGAGCTCAAATTTGTATTATTCAAAGTTGTAATAAATATTTATTTGAATAAAATATCTGTTTGAATTTAACTTCTGTGTTATTCATTTTATTCAGCAAATATTTGATTAATTATGTGAAAAATAAAATAGTACATTATCAAATACATTTAAATGAATATATATATATATATATTATATATTATCATCAAACAAAAATCATATAAATCATATACTAGCATATTCAATAGTAGAGTCACTCGACGGATGACTGCTCTACACTGTGAGGCTACCAGAAATCAGATGCACTACTACTGATGTGAAATATCACTAATCCTAGGACCTATGATGACGTGAGAGACGGGTCTGCTTTCTTAATTAAAAAGTATTAAATGGTCCAAATTTGGAATTAGGGGTGGTGAGGGATATCTCTATAGGGGTTCGCTTCTGTTTTGAGGTATTAAGTGGTTGTAAGGTCCGCCTCTCTCCTAAAAAGAAGTATTAAGTAACCTGGTGAGACTCCAAATAAATAAGGATGTCTCTAAAAGGGTCTACTTCAGTGTTGAGGTATTAAGTGGCTGTAGGGCCCACCTCCCTACCGAAAGTGTTAGTCCTTGAGATGATGGTTTTGATGACAACAACCTTAGGAATTGTTATAAAATATAAATACTAACGTTGTGGTTTATATATATATATATATATATATATATATATATATCTATGTAGAATATAAACATGCAGGTACCAAGAATGAAGACTATACAGTCTAGAGATTCAATACTGAAGATATCAAGATTGAAGACTCATGAGTATCAAGATATCAAGAGTTCAAGATTTCAATAGTACAAGATAAGTATTGAGTCTAGAATTATGTTAAAACTTCTTGAAAGCACTTACATCTTTATTTGAAATTTATTCGTGGAATGGAACCCACTTCGAGCTTGTTAAAGTGATGGAACCTAAGACAATATCTAGTGGAACATATAGTGGTCCTATTTTGATATCCATTAAATTTATAAAAATGCTTTTCAAAAAAATATCTCTTGTTTTTTAAAAAATGTTTTTAAAACTTTCTTTTCAAAAAGACATCTCTCTTGGTTTTAAATATTTTAGCCTCAAAACTATTTTTACCATTTTTAATATTTTGAACCATTTTTAATATTTTGATTTCAAAATTGTCCTTGTTTTTAAAACATCTCTTGTTTTAAATATTTAGCTTTAAAATATTTATATACTCAGATTTTAAATAACTTTATAGATTAAGATTATATATATTAAAAATTACTTTCTAAACTCTTTTATATGTCTAAACTATATTCAAATATATTTAAAAAATTTAGAAATTATTTTAACCAATTTTAATAAGAAAATCAAAACATAAATTTTGCCTTGAGCATGTCGACATTCCTCAACCCCCCATGTCGACATAGTGTCCATTATTTTCAAATTTCAATTTCCAAAATAAGCGTCTATTCGTCGTATCCTTTCACGAATAGATATGACTATTGCTCTACTATAAATACCAGTAAGTTCTAAACAAATTTTTCACCAGATTTCATTTATTTTCTCTCCTCTTCATCTTCCACATTTATTCTAAAGAATCCTAAACTATACTCTGTCGAAATACCAAGTGAATCAAACTTGATTATCTCTTGTTTGATTCTCTGCCAGTCTCTCCATAAGATCTCAGTGCTATTTAGAGTTATATGATCTTTTGTAAATCAAACTATTGAGTAAAAGGTGCGGTTGAGCCTTGAAATCAATTGGGTATGATTGTAGCCCCGGATTTCAATTAGGTGATCTTGTAGCCTGGTTAAATCAAGAGAGTTTGCCCTGGACTCGTATACAGAAGGGTGTACCTTGTAGCCTTGAAACCGAGGGTGTAATCTGGGAGATTATTTTGATAAGAAATCCATACGATTGTACGGGACTGGATGTAGGGTAACTCCGAACCAGTATAAAATCCTAATGTGTTCTTTCCTTTGCTGCTTTTATTTAGTATTTGCATCTCTGTCTGATTCTGTGATTATATCTATGTTTGTGAATTGCATTTGTTGGTGATTAAATTACATAAGTTTCAAAAAGATTTAGAAAATCCACAAAACACTATTCTCCCCTCCTCTAGTGTTATTCCATCCTTAAGATCCGTAATCCGCATTTCTCATTGAAAGAAGTAACCTAATTAGATTCCATATTTACAATTAGTGATAATGGATGTCTTGGGAAGGATTCACTTTGGGTTGGAGGTATTAAGTGACTGTAGGGTCCGTCACTTTTCTATAAAAGAAGTATTAAGTAGCCAAATGAGATTTCTAATCAATGTTAGCTTGATAGTACTAGTGTGGAGTCCACCTTGGGGTTGGGTATTAAATGACAAAAGCTTACCTATAAATAGGTGTCAAATGGTCAGGGGTTTTCCTAGTCCTTATTACTGTGGTATTAAGTGGCTTGGGTACGGTCTCCTATATTGCTAAGGCCTTAGTAACAATAGTACCAGTGAGGGTCCTCCTTGGGATAGGTATTAAGTGACGTATGACCTACGAATAATGTAGGTATTAAATGGTTAGAAGTCCGCCTAGTCCTTTTAAAGGTATTAAGTGGCTTGGGTACTGTCTATTACATGGCTACGATTTTATTGGTGATAGATGTGGTAATAGTTAAGCATTAAATGTCGGAAGCCTTAAATATTGGTTAGAGATCTTTGTAGCTAGGACCCACCGACTATTTATAACACTGTTAGAAAACCACCTTGAAAATAGGTCTTAAATGACAGGATCTACCTTGATTGAGGTTTTAAATGGTAGAGTCTACCTATTTCTCTTTTAAAAGTATGATGTCATGATTATAGAAGCCCGTTTCATACTTAGAAGTAGTGGCAAATGGGTTTTTAGTATTGGGTGGTTGATAAGGCTTCATCAGTATTTTGTACCTTAGAAAGGGGTAAGTAAGTAATCATATGTGCGAAGCAAGGTTGGATTAGAATTGCTAACCTTAATGTACATAATAATTAAATGAAAACCGATCGGTATAAACTTATATTATGGACGGTTTATAGATTTTGCAGTCACCAAAATGTTGTTTTGAACCTCTCCTCATTATAAACCACATGATAGATTTAGAGGGACATGTCATTGGAGCTGAATGTGCTTCGTTGTTGGAGAAGTCTTATTTTCTCTCATGCTCGATGTTGATGTGACTCCAAGGAATACCATTAATTCCAAGGTAGTACTCGTAGTCGGTATTATTTTCCTATTATTGTTTCCGTTGTGAGTTTATATTTCTATCAATCTTTGATAATGCTCATGTTTACTTGTAGGTACCAAATCCAATGATATGTGCTCTGATAGACTTGGATTTCGATTTTTGTCCAAATTTAGGCCCACTAAGGTGCGGGTTGTTACATAAACCGATTTTAGATTGCATTGCACAAGATCCATATTGATCACTTAAGAACTTTGAATCATTTTGGGTTCTCGCTCATTTGCTTTAGAAGCTAGATGGCTCTAGAACTAGCAGTCTAGTAACATAATTAGTATTTACTTGCATTATATTCAAAAAGATCTCGCACTACTATAAGTTGAATCCCGCTTTAAAATTTGTTTACGTTATATTCCAAATCATGGTTGTTGTTGAGGTCTATCGACTTTGAGCCTATTTATATATGATTTATTAAATATGGTAGGAAATTATTTAACACACTTGCCTTGCAACAAAAAAGGGCCTATGGAATTTGTCTCATGTCAATAAGTTGGTATGTATTATATTCAAAACCAACTTATTTTTTTATTTATCTTACCTCCAATGAGCTAATTTTTGTTGTACAAAAATTGACTCGCATTATGTAAAAGCTTTCTTAAACTTGTACTATATTCTGGGCCGGCCTGGGGAGAATTGACTAAGCCTTTGTGCTTGTGCAACCCTGAGGGCTGGGAAAAAAATATTAAAAAAATGAATTTAACAAATAGAATTTATGCATTGAAATGCAACTTTAAGCATTCATAATAACCACTTTAAAAACCCAATTGTTCTCTACTTGTCCTTATGTTCAAGCCTGCCAAGGGCAAAAAATATGCGATTTTATTGAGTTTCTTTTATGAGTTAAAACAATTTGGGCTTAGGCAACTCATTTTCTAGGTTGGGCTCGACTGTATTCAAAATCAGATTGCCTTATGGAAACTAAGTAATAGTAATTGCATCATAAATGCATTAAAATAATATCAATGCATTACAAAATAGTAAAATAAAATTGATCTTAACAATGTAATAATACAATAGACCAACATAGAAATGCACCAATTAATACAAGTTTCTACATTTCATAAACACAACTTCTACTTCTTCTCTCATATGCACTGTTTAAACTAAGAACAACGTATTTATTTAAAAATTGAAAATACTACCATCTTTTATTCATTTTCACAAATTAAAACTAACTAAGCCAACAAATGTCCAAAACATAAAACTGTCACTCCTTTGTGGATCCTATATTTTGAAATGGCATACACCAATGTATAAAATGTGCAAAAACATTCTATATTTTTTTTAAATACACTATGTAAACATATAAGTGCACACAGGTCAAGTGATAAGGCCTTCGAATATAAGGTCAAAGGCTCGATTTAGATATTACGTGGCATTAATTATCGATTCTCTTAAAATAAATGCACACAATGTATAATGATTCGTCTTGGTGATGGAAATATAAACTATAAAAGTGAAAATATTTACATATAAGTAATTTTCTTGTGCTATGTGAAAAATCATGAAGGTAGAAACAATATAAACCTTTGAACCTTATAAAATTACCTACAATCATTGATGAACTCATGTCCTTCAAGCCTCCTTGATTTGGCACTTACAAACCATATGGTGTAGAAAATGAATGAATAGGTGATTGGTTTGGGACCAAACCTTGAATTTATAAGCAAGCTTCCAGTAAGTTTTAACGGCCATGTCCATTAATTTTCACAAAACGAGTTACTTAAAATGAAAGGACACAACATTAGTAGTCATGTGTCCTACTACTACCATGGATGGTTGATGCAGCGCACCGTGATAGATCGCTTGTTTTAGATCGCTATCTTGTTAAGTTGCAGGAAGGCCATAAGTCGCCAATTACGAGTTACGACCTACCAAGCTACGAACTAACGAGCTATGACAATCGCTCGCATATGCCGCATTTCCTTAGGTCGTGCACAAACAAGATAAATGACCTAGCGACTTAAGTCGCTGACCTTATGCCGCATTGTTTTTATGAGTCGCATGAAGCTTAAGTCGTTTTCAGTTATGCCACATGCTATCATTCTTAGGTCGTTACATTTCATAGGTTGCTCCATGGTTAGGTCGCTGCATACCTTAAGTCACCCAGAAGTTTAGGTCGTTGAAGCTTAAGTCGCCATCTTTTAAGCCGCAAGTTGCTGAAGCTACTTAGGCTGTATGTTCTTCTAAGTCGCTCAACTGTGCTATCTCTTACGTCGTTCCAGTGTTATGTCGAATATGTTGTAATTTCTTAAGTCGTATATCGTTGTTCTTATGTCGCTTGTAAATATTAAGTCGCATTGTTCTTGTGTCGTTTGTTGACTTGTATTTTGTAGGTCGCGTGTGTTGTAACCTGTACCAGTTAAGTCGTGTATATGTTAGCTCGTGTGTCGAACGTGTGAAGTCGTGTGTATGTGTTGTAATCCCTATAAATAGGGGTGTGATGTCATTGTAAGGGAGTTGATTTTGAATAAATTTTGTTGAGAGCTTTGTGCCTCTTTAAAAATTGAAAGTTGAGTGTGAGCTCCTTTCTCCATCTTCGGTTATTCGAGTGCGCTCGAATCAACGAATTTGAAGCCGATTCACGGAATCTCGTGCGCGAGATCAACGTCGAAGAATCGTAGATCTTCTAACGCGGCATCGTGCGCGATCAACGTGTTGAAGATAGCTAGAATCCGGTATCTCGAAAGATCAACGAATTTGAGCACTTAGGTATCATCAATTCACCATTTCATCTTTGTATTGTTCCATCGTTCTGCTTCAAAAGTTATATCCGCTTTCGTCAATTCGGTATCAGAGCCAGTAAAAGCTTAATCAAAGCTATATTCGAGCTAAGTTGGATCCAAAGCTAGAGTTAAAGCCGCGAGCTAAACAAGGAGCTGTATCAAATCTGAGCAAGTCAAAGTTTAGTCGAAGCAGGTCGTATCCAAGTCAGAGCCGAGCATCAAGTAGAACTTGGCCGAGAGTAAAGTTAGATCAGAAACTTGATTGTTTAATGATCATGCCGCCGAGACGTGCTAATCGTCATCAGAATGTTGCATATGTGTATCGAAGAGAAGATGCTGAACAAATGGAGCAACTAATTAGTGATAAATTCAATGAGAAGTTTGATGAGGGAATTGGTAGATTGGAAAGGCTCATGATGGATATAAATCAAACTCGACAAAGAGCATCGCCAGGTTCAAATCAAGGGGGACATAGAATTTCGCCATCAAATTCCGAAAGGAGAAGAATGTCACCATTATCGGATCGGGGAAGAAGAGAACTATCAGTTTCGGGAGAAAGAGACGTGCGTGGTAGTAGAAATGTTGATGGTCAGAATCGACATCGACATACGTTAGATTTGGAGGAATCCAGTGATGGCGATAGTAGCTCTTATCGAAACCATGGCCAAGGACGAAGTCGAAATAGAGATTTCGAAGATGATCGTCGATGGGAGTCGGGGATGAGAACAGAGATTCCAGAATTCAAAGGGGGAATGATAGCGGAAGAGTTTCTGGATTGGTTATCAAATGTTGAAGAAAAATTTGACTTCAAGGAAGTACCCGAGCATCGTAGAGTTAAGTTGGTCGCTGCACGATTGAGGGGAAGAGCTATGGCATGGTGGCAACAAACTAAACTTACAAGGGAAAGAATGGGAAAGTCAAAGATTGTTTCATGGGAAAAGATGAAGAAGTTGATGAAGGCTACTTTCTTGCCTTATAATTATCAGTCTTTTATGTATCAGCGCTTATAGAATTTGAGACAAGGGACAAAGTCGGTAAATGATTATGTAGATGAGTTTTATCAACTGATTGCTAGAAATGATATCATGGAAACGGAGGAACAGTTGACATCTAGATTTGTTGGAGGATTGAGAATGCAAATTCAGGATATGGTAAATATGTTTGATCCAAGATCCGTTGCTGAAGCACACCAGAAGGCTCTAGCTTGGGAGAAGCAAGGTAGAAGAGAAGGTGGTGCGCTTACAAGTTCGGTCAATCAGGTGAAAGGGGCTAGTAGCAGTACTAATGTTTCTAAGGCTGTTAGTAAACCGGTTGTCAATGAAGTTTCTAAGACCAAGGTCAACAACAATTTCAAGTGTTATAGCTGTCAGGAGTTTGGTCATAAGAGCAATGAATGTCCAAGGCCTAAGAAGCGAGCGATGGTTGCTGAGCTTGAGGATGAGGATGCAGAAATAGAATGCTCCAATTCACCACAAGTTGAGGAGGAAGAAGAATTACTGACGGGAGACGAGGGATATTCTTTAATGATGAGGAGATCTTGCTTGACGCCAAAGCAGGAAGAGGAGACTAGCTGGTTGAGGAGTAATATTTTTCAGTCGACATGCACTATTTTGGGAAAGGTTTGTAAGTTTGTTATCGATGCAAGAAGTTATGATAACATCATCTCTACAGAAGCTGTAAAGAAGTTAGCGTTAAAGACAGAGAAGCATCCCAAACCCTACAAATTGGCTTGGCTGAGGAAAGGTGGGGAAGTGAAGGTTAGTCGAAGAGCTTGTGTATCTTTTTCCATCGGAAAGAGTATAAGGATGAAATTTGGTGTGACGTGGTGGATATGGATGTATATCATTTGTTGTTGGGAAGACCGTTGCAATTTGATAGAGCCGTGCAACACGATGGTAGGACTAACTGCTATAGTTTCATGTTCAATGGCACTAGAATCACTTTAGTTCCTAAAAAGCGACAACAAAGGGAAAACAAGTTAGAGGAAATCGAGGAACTAAAGACTCTGTTATCTTTGAAAGAGTTTGTCAAAGAAGTAGAGGATGTGCCTGAAGTATTTCTGTTGATTGGACGTGAAAGTAGTGAAACGGTTGAAATTCCCAAGGAAGTTAAGCCAGTGTTGAAGGAATTTGAAGATGTATTTCCTGAAGAATTACCAAAAGAATTACCACCGTTGAGAGACATACAACACCAGATTGATCTTATTCCGGGAGCTGTGTTACCACATAGACCACATTATAGAATGAGTCCAAAGGAGCACGAAGAGTTGAGAAGGCAGGTGGAGGAGTTACTTGAACAAGGGCGCGTACAAGAAAGTTTAAGTCCTTATGCAGTACCAGCCTTGTTAGTGCCAAAGAAGGATGGAACTTGGAGAATGTGTACAGATAGTCGAGCACTAAACAAGATTACAGTAAGGTACAAATTTCCAATGCCAAGACTGGACGACTTGTTAGATCAGTTGAGTGGAGCTGCTATCTTTTCAAAGATTGATCTGAAGAGTGGGTATCATCAGATTCGAATTCGACCAGGGGATGAATGAAAGACAGCCTTCAGGACACGGGAGGGGGGGATTGTATGAATGGCTGGTCATACCATTTGGTCTTTCGAATGCACCTAGTACTTTTATGCGAGTGATGAATCAGATCTTTCGGCCGTTTATTGGAAAGTTCGTGGTGGTATACTTTGATGATATATTGATATACAGTGGAAGCACAGAAGAACATCTACAACACTTGCGGGAAGTGCTGATGATACTTCGTCGAGAGCAATTTTACGCGGCAACAAAGAAGTGCATGTTCATGACACACAGTATTTTGTTCTTGGGGTATGTGTTGTCCAAGGAAGGTATTCATGTGGATCAAGGTAAAGTTGAAGCAATCAAGGATTAGCCACAACCCAGGACTGTAACTGAAGTGAGAAGTTTCCATGGTTTATCATCATTCTACCAAAGGTTTATTCCACATTTCAGTAGCATGATGGCACCAGTGACAGATTGTATGAAAGGAAAGCAGTTTGTGTGGACTGAAGAGGCTGATTCTGCTTTCCAACAGATCAAGACACTTTTGACTACAACACCTATTCTTAGATACCCGGACTTTCAGTTGCTCTTTGAGATGAATACTGATGCGTCTAAAGTTGGAATTAGTGGAGTGTTAAGTCAAAGGGGTCGTCCAATTGCTTATTTTAGCGAGAAACTTTCTGGAGCCAAGACAAGATACAGTACCTATGACTTGGAGTTCTATGCTATTGTCCAAGCCATAAAGCATTGGAGACACTACTTGTTTTATAAAGAGTTTGTGTTGTATACTGAGCATGAAGCATTGAAACATTTGCAGGGACAGGATAAGATTGCAGCCAGACATGCTTCATGGATTGCATACTTGCAACAGTTTACATTTGTTGTAAAGCATAAGTTGGGAGTTACAAATCGTGTGGCAGACGCATTGAGTAAAAGAAATCATTTGTTGACTACGATGAGAGTTGAAGTGACGGGGTTTGATGTATTTCCAGAATTGTTTGTTGAGGATCCTTGCTTCGCTAAGATTGTAAATGAAGTCGAGAAAGGGAAGACAGATGAGTATGTGTTGGTAGATGGTTTTCTATTCAAAGGAAATTGGTTTTGTATACCAGAGTGCAGTTTGCGAACGAAGATTGTGAAGGAATTGAATGAAGAAGGTCATGTGGGAAGAGATCGCACCTTGCAGTTGATTTCTCAATCATATTTTTGGCCTTCCATGAGGAAAGAAGTTGAAAGATTTGTGCAGAGATGTCACATATGTCAAGTTTCCAAAGGGACAGCTACGAATGCAGGATTGTATATGCCATTGCCCGTGCCTACTAGACCATGGGTTGATGTTAGCATGGATTTTGTTTTGGGTTTGCCAAAAACTCAACGAGGGAATGATTCTATATATATTGTGGTGGATAGATTTTTGAAGATGGCACATTTCATAGCTTGTAAAAAAACCGCCGATGCAGTCCGTGTTGCTCAATTGTTCCTTAAAGAGGTTTATCGACTAGATGGGCTACCTGAGACCATTGTTTCTGACCGGGATACTCGATTTCTAAGTCATTTTTGGTTGAGTCTGTGGAAGATGGTTGGGACTAAGCTGAATTTTAGTAGCGCCTATCATCCACAAACGGATGGGCAAACAGAAGTGGTGAACAGATCTTTGGGAAACTTGTTGAGATGTCTTGTGAAGGATAATTTAAAGAGCTGGGATGTGAACTTGTGTCAAGCAAAATTCGCACATAATCATGCCGTTAATCGAAATACTGGATTCAGTCCATTTCAAGTAGTATATTCAGCAATTCCGAAGGGACCGTCGGATTTGTCGACAGTTCCACTTCAGAAAGGGGTTGTTAAACGAGCTTGTGATTTCGTGAATGAGCTGTAGGAGTGTCACAGGATTGTTCATGAACGATTGCTTAAGTCAAATGATATGTATAAGCAACTGGCAGATAAGAAGCGAAGGAGTGTGGACTTCAAAGAGGGTGATTTTGTATATGCAGTATTGACTAAGGATCGTTTTCCTATTGGTACTTATAACAAGCTGGCTGCTAGGAAGATTGGACCTTTGGAAGTTGTAAAGAAGATTAATGAGAATGATTATCAGTTGAGATTGCCGGATCATATCCATACTGCTGACATTTTCAACGTCAAACACTTGATTCCATATCACGGGGATAAGTGTGTCGAAGAAGAGGAAGGTATGAATTCGGGGTCGAATTCTTTTCAACCAGGGGAGGATGATGCAGCGCACCGTGATAGATCGCTTGTTTTAGATCGCTATCTTGTTAAGTTGCAGGAAGGCCATAAGTCGCCAGCGAGTTACGACCTACCAAGCTACGAACTAATGAGCTATGACAATCGCTCGCGTATGCCGCATTTCCTTAGGTCGTGCACAAACAAGATAAACGACCTAGCGACTTAATTCGCCGACCTTATGCCGCATTGTTTTTATGAGTCGCATGAAGCTTAAGTCGTTTTCAGTTATGCCGCATGCTATCATTCTTAGGTCGTTACATTTCTTAGGTCGCTCCATGGTTAGGTCGCTGCATACCTTAAGTCGCCCAGAAGTTTAGGTCGTTGAAGCTTAAGTCGCCATCTTTTAAGCCGCAAGTTACTGAAGCTACTTAGGCCGTATGTTCTTTTAATTCGCTCAACTGTGCTATCTCTTAGGTCGCTCCAGTGTTATGTTGAATATGTTGTAATTTATTAAGTCGTATGTCATTGATCTTATGTCGCTTGTAAATGTTAAGTCGCATTGTTGTTGTGTCGTTTGTTGACTTGTATGTTGTAGGTCGCGTGTGTTGTAACCTGTATCTGTTAAGTTGTGTATATGTTAGCTCGTGTGTCGAACGTGTTAAGTCGTGGGTATGTGTTGTAATCCCTATAAATAGGGGTGTGATGTAATTGTAAGGGAGTTGATTTTGAATAAATTTTGTTGAGAGCTTTGTGCCTCTTTAAAAATTGAAAGTTGAGTGTGAGCTCCTTTCTCCATCTTCGGTTATTCGAGTGCGCTCGAATCAACGAATTTGAAGCCGATTCATGGAATCTCGTGCGCGAGATCAACGTCGAAGAATCGTAGAACTTCTAATGCGGCATCTTGTGCGATCAACGTATTGAAGATAGCTAGAATCCGGTATCTCGAAAGATCAACGGATTTGAGCACTTGGGTATCATCAATTCACCATTTCATCTTTGTATCTTTCCATCGTTCTGCTTCAAAAGTTATATCCGCTGCGTCAGTGGTTGTTAAAATCATATGTAGAAGGTGGACTGTTAATCTTCCTAAAAATAAAAAGACAACATTCTCCAATTTGGTCCCCACTTCCGACTCAAACGTATTATCTCAAGTCCCATCGAATTTAAGTAATAAATACATGAATCATGGCAATAGGTCCTCTTAAAACAAGTACTATATTCCATGTTTTACTTTGTATTTATATCTCAAACATTACAACTTATGTGGCAACATTTTCTTTAATGAGTAAACCTTGTGCTTGCTTTTGCTCCAACAAAGATGAGTATTTCCCGAAATTAAAGTGCACATCAATATGAGAAACAGCATCAAAAAAAATTAAGAGTTTCATAAATGGCCTTGTTATGCAATGTAAACTACATGATGGAAGCAGGTCCATATTCACTAAATATTGAATTAAACAATATCATGCTCTTAGTCAAAAGATCAATGATTATTAACTCAGTGCCGACATGCATGATGACCACTTTTTTTTTTAATGTGTTCCCTTATGGCTAAATGCGTAATGCTAATTTGTTTACTTTGACTGCAATTGTTGTCATTCTTAGCCATCAAGACAATTGCTGAATTGTCGCAATACATTCTTATGGCATCGAGATAAATCCATAATCATAAATTTAGAAATGAAACCTTAAGCCATACACCATGTGAGGCGGCCTCAAAACAAGACACGAACTAGGCTTCCATAGTGGAAGTAGCAGTCAAAGTCTGCTTGGCATTCCTCCATGATATCTCTTCATTAGCCATCATAAAGATGTATCCAAAAGTTGATTTACATAAATCACCACAACTAGCAAAGTCTGAATCCGAGTAACTTATAATTCCTGAGCTGCCTATACATATATACATAAGCATGTAGTCTATTTGTTCGTTGAAGATACCTGATTACTTTCATTCTAGCTCTCTAGTGGTCTAAGCCTGGATTACTCCAATACCGTCCCAACATTCCCACAAATAATGCGATGTCAAGCCTTGTATAAACTTCAGCATACATTATGCTTTTAACAGTAGAAGCATATGGAATGTTCTTCATTTGTTCTTTCTCAAGTTCATTCTATGGGCATTAGCTCAAATTGAACTTATCACCCTTCACAATGGGAGCTACACTTGGTGAACAATCTTTCATCCGAAATCTCTCTAAAACTTTATTGATATAGGTTTCCTGAGACAAATCTGCCTTGAAATTTATCTTTGTGGATCTTAATAACAATGATATAAGATGTGTGTTACATGTAAAATGTCATTCGCATATATAATATAAGAAAGAATAATTTACTTCCGATGAGGTATATGTTGATGTCCAACACCACTATTCCAGTGGTCAAGCACTTTGGTTTTGATCCACGAGGTCATAGGTTCAAGTCCTATGTAGCACATGTTTTGAACCACTGTACATTTGTTGACTTGTAGTATATTATATACCATTTATAACTTATAGTACAATCATGTACTTCCACTATATATTCACTTTCAAAAAAGGTATATACATTGATCCATAATGTTTTCGAAAAATCTGTGGAGTATACATCTTGTTCAATAATACCAAACATATATTTGCATTTGTTTCCATAGCGTGTTACAGTTTTAATATCAAAAAAGCATAATTCTTTCTTCAATCAACTTTTCATCTATTATTTTTCTTATGTGTGATGTATATGTGTGACATGTCAAACACATTTGCACTCTATTTATAAATCTTAACATATGTTTGTTGTTATCAAAAGGGAGAGATTGTGAGATATTACAATCAATTTCAAACAGAAATATAGCGAACATGTAAAGGTAGTTTTTATTAACAGATAATAATGATATAGTTAAGCACACTCTATTATATAGAGTTGTTTTTGAGAGATATGTGCCAATATTTCAAAGCCCAAAATACAATTATTACTATCCGCTACTTTACACCATATAATATCTCATGCTTATTCATTCCTGTAACCTAACTCCCCCTTCAATTCCATCTAGGGTTTTCTCTGGCTCCTTCATCTCTGCGCCGCCTTCTTTGATTTTGAGTTCTCTCTTTAACTGAGTGAATTTTTTTGCTGGAAGGGGTTTTGTGAGGATATCGACTCACTGAAATTGAGCTGGAACATGGTTAACTTTCAGTCTTCCCTCCATTACCTTCTTGCGAACGAAGTACGGATCTACCTCAAAGTGATTTGTTTGTAAGTGTAGCACTGGATTGGCAAAAAGACAGACAAAGCTCAAATTATCACACTAGATTATTGGTGTGTTTGTGAGATTGATTTTGATTTCTTTGAGTAGTGACTCGATCCAAGTTATCTTCGCTGCAGTACTGGCGATAGATCTATACTCCGCTTCAGTACTAGAGCATGAAGTAGCGACTTGCTTCTTTGAACACCATAAGATTAGGTTGCTACCCAGAAATATGCAGAAACCAGAAGTTGATCTTCTGTCATCTGGATCTGTGGCCCAGTCTGCATCACAACAAGCTTGTATGTTTAAATCCTTTGCATAGTTAAGATGTAAACAATGATCCATTGTTCCCTTCAAGTAACGTAATATACGTTTTACGGCCTTCCAGTGGTCACCGAGTGGTCTATGCATGAAATGACACACTTTATTTGTACCGTAGCTCAGATCTGGTGTTGTTATTGTAATGTATTGAAGTGCTCCTACAATGCTTCTGTATTGTTTTTCATTTGTGATTGCCTCTTCTGAATCTTTTGATAATTTGAGATTGCTTGTCATTGGAGTAGGTAGTGGTTTAGCCTGATCCATATTTGCCCTTTTTAATAGCTCCAGTATATGTCTTTTCTGACATAAGATCATTTCTGACTTAGATGTCTGTATGACTTCAATCCTTAGGAAGTGATGTAGATTACCCAGATCTTTTATAGAGAATGCTTGATCGAGATGTCTGATAGTTTGATCCATGGCTTGATTGTCATTTCCAGTAATAATAATGTCATCCACATATATTAAAATGTATGCAATCTTTTCTTGTTTGCATTGCACGTACAATGAATTATCTGATTTGGTTGGTATGAATCCTAGATTCATCAGTGTGGACTTGAGCTTTTCATTCCATACACGTGGTGCTTGCTTCAACCCATATATGGCTTTATGTAGCTTGCATACTAAATTGTTATTAACACCTTTCTTGTATCCTTCTGGTTGTTCCATAAACACTTCCTCCTTTAAGTCTCCATTAAGAAAGGTATTGTTTACATCAAGTTGTCTAATCTTCCATTTTCTGTGGAGTGCTACAGTCAGTATAATTCTTATAGTAGTAGGTTTGACAACTGGGGAAAACATCTCATTGAAATCAAAACCATACTGTTGATTGTACCCTTTAGCCACCAGTCTTGCTTTATATTTTGAGATACTTCCATCTGGATTTCTTTTAATTTTGTAAGTCCACTTGCAACCAACTATGTTTTTATCTTTGGGCATTGATACTAAACTCCAAGTTTTGTTTCTGATAAGAGCACTATATTCATTATCCATAGCTTGTTTCCAATTGTTATTGGTAGTAGCTTCATTGTAGTCTCTTGGTTCTGTTGAGTCCAGTTGAGCACTGTATACTTTAGGTTTGAAATATACCACTCTTTGATCTTGTAATCATATGATGTTCTGGTCTTGCAGTTGGTGTGTCATGACTATCATTACTATCTTCAGATTGCTGAGATATGGATAAGGGAGGTTCTCCTTGATTTGGATTGACCTCATTGATCTGGCTGGTGTTGTTGAAGGAGCTGGAGGACTTGTGAGAGTCATGACCTGATCCAGTGTCACTATTGGATAGTGTGTGTTGTGGCTTTTGGTTCCTCTGCACACTTCCACCAGTCTGATCCCATTCAGGTATAATTGGTATGGAAGGTATTGAGAAGTTGTCTTTATTATGCACCTTCTTGGTTGTCTTAACATTTTTATCTGCAAATGGAAAAAATTTCTCATTAAATACAACATGTCTTGAGACATAGATCCTACCATCATTGCTTAAGCATCTGCATCCTTTCTGATTACTTCCATATCCTAAGAAAGTGCATGGGGTAGATCTAAGATTTAATTTGTGACTATTGTATGGTCTGAGGCATGGGAAGCATAAGCAGCCAAATGTCTTCAGACTTTTATAGTCTGGTTTAACCCCAAATAGCACTTCTATGGGATTCAGATGCTTGAGAACTTTGGTAGGGAGTCTATTAATTAAATATACAACAGTGTTGAAGGCTTATGGCCAGAATTTCATAGGCAATGAGGCCTGCGCCAGCAAGGTTAACCCTATTTCTACTATATGTCTGTGTTTCCTTTCTACTACTCCATTTTGCTCAAATGTGTATGGGCAAGTTGTTCTATGAATGATACCTTTTTCTGAAAATATTCCTTCAATGGTTTATATTCACTACCACCATCAGATTGTATAATTTTGACCTCATGGCATAATTGTTTTTCTGCTTGAGTTATGAACTGTATTACAGCCTTTTGTGCATCTGATTTGGATTTTAGGAAATATATCTATGTATATGTAGAAAAAGAGTCAACACATGATATGTAGCACCCGAAGCCATAGTCTGAGCTTATTGGAGCTGGTCCCCATAAGTCTGTTGCTACTAACTCTAGTGGTTTGTTAAAAATTGTTGTTGAATATGTAAAAGGCAATTTATGGCTTTTTCCTGATTGACAATAGGTGCATACATATGGTAGAGATACATCAAAGGGGATATTATTATTCATAAGAACTTGTTTTACAGTGTTCATTGGGATGTCCTAGCTTATAATGCCACAGAGTAAAAGTTTCTTGATCATTTGTAACATGAGATTCAGTACTGTTACACCACATATTCCTAATTTTGCTCTTTCTTGTATTTCCAAGATTGAACTTGTACAATCCCCTGTCCAATTTACCCTGTAATAATATATCATGATTTAATAGATCCTTACATAGGCAAAACTTAGGGTGAAACTCAAAATACACATTGTTGTCATAAGAAAATTGAGATACACTCAATAATTCTTCTTAATTTGTGGAACTCTCAGTAAATTATTGAGATAAAGAAGTCTTTTACCTGGAACACTACTGGTTCCAACATGTGTGATTTTTAAAGATTCATCATTCCCCATATGAATATAATGCATACCTGTATATTCTATATTGCCTAGATTAAGATTCTGTAGGTTGCTTGTGAGATGGTTGGTGGCACCTAAATCTGGGTACCAGTCTTCTTCTGCCATCTCCTCAGATCTTGTAAGTCTTTTTGTGTTTAAGCCTTGAGTTCTTGTGTTTTCTGATTGACCACCTTGCCTTTGATCTATATGTGCTACATTAGCACTAGATTCGTAACTTCTATGATTTGCTTGATTTTGTTGATTTGGGTAGTACTCAGTATTGAGTCGAAAATAGCACTGCCTGGCTGTATGCCCTGGTTTTTCGCAAATTTGACATTTTGTTATGTTGTTATTCCATCTTCCATTTGTCCCTCTATCTCTCTGTGTAGCATTACTTCTTTGATTGTAGTTTTCCTGTCTGGTATTCTGATTTTCTTGTTTCTTTCCTTGATTTCTGTTTTTGGAACTTGATGCATAATTGAGTGATAGTTATGTGTTGCTTTCCTTCCTCTGTTCAATTCTTCCTTCATGTGATAATAATATTGAATGAACATACTGCATATTTGGTAGATTTTGTTGTGATGAAATAATTGCTACTACTGACTCATATTCAATATCCAGACCATTCAGAATGGTTAATATCTGCTCAATTTCAGGTACTTTATGTCCTGCAGTGTTAAGAATGTCATAGTATGATTTCACCTTTGTTAGATATTCCCTCATCGACATGTTTTCTTTCTTAAGATTCTGTAGTTGCCTCTTGTAATACAGGATTCTTGTTGTTGACTGTGTATTGAAAATTTATTGTATTGTAGACCATATCTCAAATAATGTTTTACATCCTACAATTTGTAATAGCAGTCCTGAACTGATGGATGAAAGCAACCAAGCAGCCAGTAAGCTGTCCTGTCTCTGATAGTTGATGAATTCTTTGTTGATTGCTCTTTCTCCTGAGCTATCAGTCACCATTCTTGCAGGTAATGTGGCAGTTCCATACAGAAAATCTTCCAACCCATATCCCCTAATGCTGGTTTCAACTTAATATTTTCATAATATGTAATTGTTTTCATCAAGTGCAGTCGTTACCAAATTATTTTTTGGCTTGATGATGTCACAGAAATTTATTTCAATAGCTGATGTATCTTGATTTCTTGATCTTGACCCTTCCTGATTTTAACTCCACTTGTTGCAGATGATGTTGTGTCATCATCTCCTGCCATGGTGGAATATGAGGAAGTGCTGTTAGGATTTCTGATTGGTGATACTCTGTGGTGCAGCCAACTATCTTGATTCTTGGATCTTGGCGTGGTACCTTAATAAGGATTCAGAACAGGTAAGCAATTCTCACATGATGAGAATGCACGAAACTGAGAGCAACCAAGGACGGTGGATGATGATCTTGATCTGACACCTCCTTTTGGATGGCTCGATGATGATGCAACAGTTCTCTGATGAGAGTCTGGTGATGAACTGAATCCTATTACTGTCGCTTGACAGATTTAATGGCTCCGATACCAAAACGGAAATATAGTGAAGATGTAAAGATAGTTTTTATTAACAGAGAATAATGATACGGTTATGCACACTCTATTATATAGAGTTGTTTTTGATAGATATGGACCAATATTTCAAAGCCCAAAATACAATTATTATTATCGGCTACTTTACACCATATAATATCTGGTGCTTATTCATTCCTATAATCTAACTATTTCTATTTGATGTTAATAAACATATGTTGCATTTAATATGTTTGTTCATAGTTGTGTATTTACAGGATAATAAGAGTTTCCTTTTTGGTTTGGAAGATGCATCGGTTAACAACATGGATAGAAACATGATTGTTAATCCGGTTTTGCTTTTTGATGCACGCCAGTCCAAGCTTCAGTACAGAATATTGATTTCATAGCTCTATGAAAAGAATTTTCTTGGTGATTCGAAGTCAAGAGGAACGACATCACTTCAATAGTTCATGGGATATTCAATGTCATCCTTTTAAACTAAGAAATAGTCAAACAAAAATATCATTATGAACTATTCAAACGAGTTATGAAGTAAAGATTTACAAGGTTTTTTTCATCAATACTACTGGATATCAAAACACAATTTATCAAAATTCGATTAAAACTATCTTACATTAAAGCATCACAATATCCAAATTGATATTGTCTCCAATGTCCAAAACATATACAAACTCAGCATTGATTTCGAGTAGACAGCCAATGTCTTCACCTTGCGGATCCATCAGAAGCAAGTACAAATCAAATGATAGATCCAAACAAAATCGCGACTATAGCTAGACTCCAACAACAAAAGTGTTCTTACGTGAGCAATCTCACAGTAAGGCAAATCAACAAACACAAGTTTTTTTAGATCGGGTCCACATCGGCAGTGGCGACTTTAGGCAGTATTCACCTTGTCAGATCTTGTTCAGCCAAGTAGTAGTTTTTTCTCCGACAGTATTATCCATCTCAAGCAGAGTTCATCGTATCAGATTGCATTCATCATCAGATCCCAAGTCAAAAGCACCGATAGATTCAAACATCCCAACAACATCATCCGAAATGTAAAGTATCATATGATCCGAGTTGGAGTAGTATTTGTCAGTGTAGTCCATATAGGCATGAGCATCTTCGATAAACACAGCTTTATTGGAAGAGGTGGGTTGTTATGCAGTTTTATTCCTGAACTCTAGTTGCATATCTTGATGATGAGATGAAGTGTTTTATGGTGGAAGAAGATAATATGGTGATAGTTTATGTATACAGAGAAATGAAGCAATACAAGAATTCAAGAAGGAATTGATATTTATGATATAGTATAACAAAAGATTGATATGGTATCAGTGGTTAAAGAAATGAAGATCAAAGATGGCATATTTATATGTAAATTGAAATGTGCACAGTCAGTTATACGTATCATATACAATACAAGAAGAACATGTACAAGAACAGCAGTTTTTAAAAGAATTTATACAAATAGAGAATTATAAGTTGTATTTGGCAAAATACTGGAAATTGCAATTCACTTACAAGATTATATAGCAGGAGGAATAATTGATAAACTATTGAACACCAGAAAAAGAGATTATAGATCAGGTAATATTAAATGACAGATTCAAGAACAATAATTAGATTGCAAATGAATAAAATGAACAGAAAATTGCAAAATGAATAAAATGTAGAGGAAACCGGAGTAAACTACAAACAGGAAATTATACTAACATGACATTGCAAATCAGCAAGATTAAAGCATATGGGAATGAACAGATAATTGAAATGGATGAAAAATGAAGAAGACAATTAACTATAAAGTGGCAATAGAATCACAACGAATGGAAATGCAATTTTATTTCAGAATTCTTCACACTATAACCAATACATGTACTGGTATTTATATACATCCATGCACCTAAACATTTGATTCAATCACTTAACCCAAGCAAACTTAATATAGACCAGTTTTAACATACAAAACAAGCACAACTCACTTAACAATGCTACTGCATATATACAACTCAACACAGGCCCAAAATTCCGATTGTATCAGCTATGCATGTGCATACACGCACAGACATGCACACACTGATGCACTATATTATCTCATTCATCATGACGTGATTTCATCGACTTTCTCCTCTGACACCCTCCTGGCACCTTCTCCGATGAAACAGTGGTCAACTGTGGTGAACTTGGGCCTAATCTTCTCAATACTTACATTTTCTGCCAGCTGACAACACCCTCCCTTCTCCAAGACTATGGCAACCATTCCTTGTCAATTACATCTCCCCTCCACTTCAAGAAGGGACCTTGTCCCAAGGTACAAAGTAGGAAATCTCCTTATCGTAGGCCAATAGTCTTCCCATGTAGCTTCTTCAATGGGTTTCTCCTTCCACGTAACCAAAATTTGAACTACAGCCTCATTGTCTCATGGTATCATTCTTCTATCAAGTATACTTTCAGGTTGTTCTACCATTTCCTCCACAAAGCTAGAGGCATCATCTTGTATAAAAATGGCAGTCCTAGCCTTTTTCTTTAATTGTGATGCATGAAAAACTGGATGAATCTTTGCAGCAGCTGGCAATTAAAGCTTGTAAGTCACTTCTCCAATCTTTTCAACTACTTTATATGGTCCATAAAATTTGGGTGATAACTTACAGGTCCTCCGGTTCCTCGCAGTAATTTGTTTATATGGTTGAAGCTTAAGAAACACCCAATCCCCTACTTCAAACTTCCTCTCTGGCCTCTTTAAGTCCGCATACTTTTTCATTCTTTCACGTGTTAACTTCAAACCATCCTTCAAATATTCCAATATGATATCTCTAGTAAACAACATTTCTTCAACTTGTTCTGCTTTGGCATTGTGCTGAACATAGGATAATAGATTAGGAGGATACACACCATATACAGCTTTGAAGGGGGTAGTATTTGTTGAAACTTTCCAGGTGGTCTTATACCAATACTCGGCCAAAGTTAACTAGTTGCTCCATTCAAGGGGTTTATGGCAAATGAAGCATCTTAAATAGCCCTCCAAGACCTTGTTTATTACTTCCGACTGCCCATCACTTTGGGGATGGTATGCAGTACTTAATTTCAAACTACTTCCTTACAATTTGAACAAATCTTACCAGAATTTGCTTGTGAAGATAGCATCCCTATCACTGACTAAGGATTTAGGCAGCCCATGCAATTTGAATACCCCATTGAAAAGACAATGGCAACTTCCTTTGGTATATATGGATAACTAAGAGGGAAAAATTCGGCATACTTGCTTAATTGATCAACAACAACAAAGACGACAGTGTATTTATTAATTTTTGGCAAACCAGTGATAAAATCCATAGCTATGTCAGTCTATATTACTTCAGGTATTGGTAGTGGCTGTAGCAATCCAAGTAGCAATACATTTTCACCTTTGTTCCTTTTGCATTGATCACATGCTTTAACATGGTCTTCCACATCCCTCCTTATTTTTTTCCAATAAATGACCTTTTTTATTTTTTATTTAATGTAACCTTGATACTAGCATGCCCCCCTAATGGTGTTGAATAGTGCTCTTGGATAAGTGAATGCAGCAGTTCTTTCAGATGATGATCAACTAAAATCTTTCCCTTGTGAAAAATCAAACCATCTACTACCTTATGCTTAGTACAGTTAAGTTCATTGTTTTGAATCTTATTTATCTGCTCCTTGTACCAATCAGATGAATGGAGAGTATGATTTAGCTCCTACAACCAAGGAGCTTGTACTACAGATATGGCTTATGCCACTGCTTCTTCCAAAGCATCTGTCTCTCTTCTAGACAATGCATCAGCCACTATGTTTTTCTTCCAACGTTTATACTCCACTTTATAATCATAGCCATGAAATTTGATTAACCATTTATGCTGCAGTCCTGTATGCAACTTCTGTGATAGCAAAAATTTTAAACTCTGATGGTCAGTTTTAATAATAAATTGTCTCCAAAAAAATAATAATATTTAGCCCATTTTCTTGTAGCTAAAATAATGGCTAACAATTATTTTTCATTAGTAGATAGAAAGAGATTCTTTCCATGCAATGCTTTGCTCATATATATTATAGTTTTATTATTTTGAAGCAACACTGCTCCCACACTATAACGATCCACTTTTCTATACAGTTTAAATTGGCAATAAACCACACATGTTAACTCAAATTGAAAAAAAAGTGGATCGTTATAGTTGGTATTAGAGCTAAAAATTAAGCGAAAACCTTGGCTTTGGTGGGGTAACTCATTAAGAGATAAGGTAATGGAATGCCTTATTATGAGTTTGAGTGTATATAATATATATAAGAGTGCATATATGTTAGTGATAAAATGTTTTATATTGTGTTGTTTGATCTATTGAGTGGCTTATGAATTCTGATCGACGCGCCTGATCAACGTTGTCGATAGGAGTTCCTAAATACTTAAACAAGACCAATTGACACGGTATTGTTTTGAAATTGATAAATGAGATAATTTTACTAAAGTACATTTTATGTACAAAAAGAATGATTTTCAAAAGCAGTATAGTATAGTATTTTTGAAGTGTTGTTTGTTAGGATAATAATATCTTATTATTATTATTATCAATTAGGGTTTATTCAGTCATACTCGTCCAATTTGAGCATCGACTATAGTTAGTGTGTACATGTAGATTCTCTGTCAATATATGGGTTGGGTAAATAGGAATAGGGAAACCATGAAACGAACACCTTGTGAATTAAGTTTCACAGTTTGACTATAAGGCGTTCGACGTTAATGTTGAAGTAAAGTTTGATGAAATAAAGGCATCGAAAGGTCAGAATATTTTGAAATAAATATTTGAAAATGGATTAATAAGAATGGGTCTTTAGATTAAAAAGAATTTAGGATTGAAAAATTGAGAACTTAAATCCCAATACTTTTGAAAAATGATTTTCAAAGTTTTCAAAACTAAAGATAGTTTTATTTAAAAATGTAAAGTGATGTTCCAGAAATGAGATTTTGAAATAAAATTAAAAAATTTAAGTTAACTAGTTCTAGTGGCTCGAAAATAGAGGTGTTCGGATGGTAAACACTTCTCTTGAATATTACCCTTCTTGGTAAGGAAATGTATAATACTATTTGTTAGTACCCAAATCCTTAGTATGAATTTAGAGTTACTCGGGCTATATGTATGATTATTTTATATGATTAAAATATAGCGTTTCATTTCAAAAAGTTTTCAAATAAAACCCGAGTATTTGGATCTTATGTTTTATTAGGAAAATAAATTCAAATGGAATAGTGGAATCAAATAGAGATATATATCCTTAGGCTATAGTGGAGTATCATTCAAGTTGAAACTAAGAGTTGTTTGTGAAATGTTTTCATAAATGATTTAGTGGAAATAGAATTGGTATTAGGGAGAACAAAAGTAGTAAGTGTGTAGGTTGGACATAGATTATTTTTCTCTTCATAGAGTTTTGATCTAAGATTCAAGTACATGGCTTTGAGATATTTCAGCCGTTTCCAAACAAGGATTTATTACTTGATTTTTGACGGGAATACTTGATGATGATTTCTGGTATGAGATTAAAGTTTTATATCGTAGTATTTGACTCTAGGATAATAGATGTTCCAAATCAAGAAACCTGATCAGAGTCCATATTAGAGAATCAGGTAAGTGATACTAGTTCGGAGGTGAAGTTATGTATTCGAGTGAGGATCGAATCAGATTTTGTTATGAATGATCTATGAACATCAGGTGGACTTATGGATAGTACTAGGGTATTCTTATTGTGTAATTTCGGGGATGAAATTCTTTTAAGAGAAGTAGAATGTAACGACCCAGAATTTCATTGCTTTAATTTGCGAATATTTAGTTAATTTTAAATATTCAATATATAGGTTTTATAATCAAAATAAAACACTTTCAAATAATAATATGATGATGATAAAATCATTTTCCAATTTTTTTTACAAAATTAGATAGTTTATAGAAAATAGAAAATGCAACCGAAAAACATTTTCCAGTATTTCGACTTTCGACACCGGAAAGTTGTCAGAAACATTGTTAGTCATTGTACACTATATATACATATATATAAGAGTTAATTAACTAGATAATAATATACTTAAGAATATTATCTTATAATTAATTTTAATTAACCAGTGATGTGACAAGACATAGTTTAATATATATACATATACATATAAATTTGATGTGACAAATCATTATTTTAAAAAGAATAAATATATATAATAATAAAGAGTGATTGACTAAACATAATTATTATATATAAGGAGGTGATGTGACTAAATATAATTATATATTTATATTTATAAAGAGAATGATGTGACCAAACATAATAATTATATATATATATAAAGAGTGATGTGACAACACATGATAAATATATATAAATATATATTTATAAAAGGAGTGATGTGACTAGATAAAATTATTATATATATATGTAAGAAATAAGTCGATGTGATGTGAGAATTTTTGCTTATAAATAGTCATGTGTTTCTTCATTTTTTAACCTTCTTCCTCCAACCATATCTTCTTCATTCGTACCTCAAATGGTGGTTTTCTTTTTTTGAAACCATGAGATATTTTAATGGCTACAACTTTTATTTAGACCACTTTTCCAATTTCGAACATAGCTATGTCAAAATATCCAATCTTTGCAAAGAAATTTTTCATCCACAATTTCAAGTTCAAAAATAGCTCTTCTTATTTCGTCCATAACTTCCTCAAAATTTAAGATTTTTGAGTAATTATTTTTTTAGAAATGATAGAGGAAAGAACAATATAAAACTCTTCTTTTGACCATTTTATCAAAATCCATAGGAAAGGATCCAAAAGTCAAGTGCAAAATGACTGATTTTCGAGTTGGTTTTTGATAAATTTCCAAGCTTTGCGAGTTCTAAAGTATTCCAAGTTTTCAAAGATTTTTGGTTAGTAAACTTCTTACTTTTTAGGAAAGTCTTTACCTTTATATATAATAAATATTTGGTGGTAAAATAAATTGGTTTTTTGGTTGGATTATTATATGGTTTGAATGTATATATATGTTGCTAGTTGTGGTCTAGATTTGATTTGTGGACCGAAAAGTTTAAGCGATGTGTTGATTTTAAAAGATGTGATTTTTGGCTTATGATATGATGGATGATGTTATGGATGTATAGGCATGAGTATGTGATGTATTCTCGGGAATTAGCATTTGAACTTGTTGGGTGACATAGGGAATTCTTGGGTTT
This sequence comes from Allium cepa, assembly GCA_030765085.1. NCBI lineage: Eukaryota > Viridiplantae > Streptophyta > Magnoliopsida > Asparagales > Amaryllidaceae > Allium > Allium cepa. The sequence goes on along the minus strand of CM060939.1, from coordinate 77,402,646 downwards.
AAAATTTGATTTACATACTTTGTTTTTAACAAAAAGTTTCGTGATGTTTTCTAACATTTAGTTTTGTTTCAAAAAATTTATGTTAAGTTAGCAAGTAATTAAGGTTAGGATTTTTAAACGGTACTTGAAAGTTAATCGAGTTTGAAAGTTATGGCATCCATAGCGATAGTCGCTATGGATGCAGTTTCAATAAAAATTTTGATTTTTGAAAATTAAGTTTTCACACTTTAAATTGTTTTAAGAAGAGTTTTTATAAACTTCATAATGATGTTTAGGAAATTAATTGAGCTTTAGTAACAAGTTTTTAATAATTAATAATTAATCAAGGATTAAACAAGGTTTAATAATTTTGATTAAGTGAAGATTAGTTATTAATTAATTAAATTTTAAAGTTAAGATTATTTTTTATAAATTTAAGTTAATTAATTTTGAAATTAGTTATGAGTTAAGTAAATGATTTATTTATAACTTATAATTAATTAAGTATATGGTTAATTATTAATAAATTATTAATCAAGTGTTAATTATTTTAATTATATATTATGAAGGTTTAATTTATAATTAATTAATTATTAAAGGTTTAATTTATTATTTGAGTTTAATTAAAGATTAATTAATTAATTGAGATTAATTAATATTTAATTATTAATGAAGCTTTAATTAATTATTTAATAATTAATAAAGGATTAATTTTGGTTTAATTAAGGGTTAATTATTGTTTAACTATTTAATTAAATTAAGTTAAGTTTTAATTAAAATTAAGTATGATTTAAATAGGATTTAACTTATATCTAATTATTTTAAAAAAGGTTTTAAAGTTTAAATCCTTTGGTTTCCAAAAGTAAATTTGTTTTAAGATACTTCTTTTTCAAAACCAGTTTTGAATACAAGTGATTCAGGTGTTAATACCACTGAGAAACCATATAATTACGATGAGTTATAATATCGATTGTTGGGTTGTTTTGACATGTGTTAGCCGAATAAAATTCCCATTCTACTATAGTTGATTGTTTATTTGTTTGAATGGACGTGTGTTAGAAGAATAAATCCTCATTCTGCTATAAATTGTTTATTTGTTTGATTTTTTATTTGCTCGTGTGGACATGTATTAGCCAAATAAATCCTCATTTTACTATTAATGGATTGAATTGTTTGGACATATGTTTAGCAGGATAAATCACTATCCTGTTATTATGTTATTCAGACATGTATATGATAGTTAGTTCATATTGACATGTTATTCCCTGCTTTGGATATGAGTTATATTTACATACATGTTGACCTATGTAAATAACTATTTAGTGAATTGGAATTCAACTGAGATTGAGTGGTAAATTAATTTAGTACCATTGGGAATTCTAAGCCTCGTTTTGAAATTATAAAGTATGGTTCTAAACTTATTTTAATTCTTCAACCAATTTGAGGTTAAGGGTTTATAAATGGTTTTACAAGTTATATAATTATTTTGTCAAGATATTCATAAATGATAACTTGTCTATAGAAAGAAGTTTACTTAAACAAAAGGTTTATTTAAAAGGTGATTACAATTGATGTTTTATAAAGTACATTTTATAAAGAATTTCTTTAAAAAGTTTTTAGATAGGAAGAAAATTTATAAATCATTTCAGAGATTTGGAAAAAGGTTTTATAAATGAACTTAAAGGTTTATAAAAGTGGGTTATGACTTTATTTTGGAAGTTATATGCTAAGTGAAATATGAGATGAGCTTTTAAAAAGGAAATTTGTTTAGTTATTTAATATGGGATTTGAAAAGAAGAAAACCTTAAAAAGTTTGTAAATATACTTATACCAATTAGATAAGTATATGATTTTGTTCAAGGCATGAAAAGTAAAATGTTTTGATAATATGCTTATAACATTGAGATAAAGTATATAATGTTTTCCAAGTATAAAAGGAAACGTAAGGGGTTTACGAATAGTGTTTTGAAAAGATCTTTTGATCAAGTTTTATAAAGTGGTTTTATTAATTGAAAAGAATTAATAAAGGCTTAGTGGATCACATATGGAAATCCAATCATAATTGGATGTTTGATTATTTGATAGTTAAATAACCGACTATTAAATCTGGATGATGGCGTAACTTTGAAAATATCTAAGAGAAATAAGGGAATTATGGTGTAATTACCATCGGAGGTGCTATACTGTACATATAAACTCGTTCCTTCTTCCTAGATGATGATAAGGAAATCCATCCATAAATGGTTGGAGGTGAACTTCGCTCTTATCACCATCTACTTATTTCCTAGAGAACTGGGATTGAGTTTGCCAAGACTATCGAAAGTTGTTTCAAAGAGACCAGTATCGGTTATGTTATCCAAATACAACTTCGATCCAACTCAACGTTTCTTGTTGGAGACATCTTAAAGAGCATGAAATCCAAGATGGAATTTTAAAGATCAAGGGCTATTTTCTATTTTCCATGGGAGGGATTCCTCATAATGGATGTAACATAAAGTAGTGCCTTCGGTTTCGTTCAATCTCAGAACGAACTTGTATAGATGATTGCTAGCATTGCAACGATTCTTGGAGGGTAGTGTTAGGATTCCAAGAGGAAAGTGCTATATGTGAAAGGTAAAACGTAGCATCAAGGCTCATCAACCAGGAATGACTAAAATAGGGGAGATGCAGCAGGGCTAGCTGGGTCGCATCCATCAAGGGTATGTCATCACCTTTCTAGATGACCACTTATATTTACTGATTTAGTTGTGCAGTAGAGAGCTCGGCAAAATGGTTGGGAACAATCGGGGTGATGGCATATTCGGTACTATCCAATAAGGGGTAGGCTAGTCCTGTGTTAGCAGGGATCGTTAGGTACGATCTTGGTATATTTTTCTAGAGGTGTACTGTGACGGGCGGTACCCCAATAGCCCAATCGTTAGTTGGAATCCATTCTCTAATAAGCACCATACGATCTTAATTGTATACTAAATGTTACCTGGAGGTTTGACCAGGTAACTAGAGACACGACATTTGTGCACCGTTTGGCATCCAGCGCCGTTCGGCATGGCGTTCTCGTTCGGCACAACTGGGTTGCTCGGCATTCTAGCCTCAATCGGCATTTAGCCTCGACCGACATTCAGGCCTCGCCCAACATTCAAGCCTCGACCGTCATCCAGCCTAGCTTGGCATTCAGCTTCGACCGGCATTCAGGCCTCGTCCGGCATTCAAGCTTCGACCGGCATGCAGCCTCGCTCGGCATTCAGGCCTCGACCAGCACTCAGCCTCGCTCGGCATTAAGGCCTCGACCGGCATTCAGCCTCGTTCGCCATTCCAGCCTCGTTCGGCATTCATGCCTCGTTCGGCATTCCAGCCTTGTTCGGCATTCCAGTCTCGTTCGGCACATGGCCTCGCTCGACATGAGCATGTCGTTCGGCATCTCCCCTTGATCGGCATCGGATCTCGTTCGGCCTACACGTCTCACTCAACATACTACCTAATTCGGCCTAGAGACATGGTTCGGCATTCGTCGCTCGGCATTTGTGGCTCGGCACACAGAAGTCAGTCATTTTGGGCCGAGATATCCTGCTACTAGGCCCATCAGGGAAGTCCAACCCATCTTCGTCTATAAATAGAGAGGCAGAGGCACAGTGAAATGGACCTTTTTCGAGAACACCGGGGAGACTCTGCCGTATTCAAGACTCATTCAAGACTTATCTTCTTTGCTTAACAATTGTAATCAAGTAGTTGGTGTACGGATTGTATCTTTAATCGATTATTGAGAAAAGTAATAAAGATTAACCTCATAGTGGACGTAGGCAGTTACGCCGAACCACTATAAATCTGGTGTTCTTGTTTTCTGCATTTAATTTAGGATATTGTTCTCTTTTTAAATTTACTTTCTTCATTAATCTCTCTACACAATCTCTCTTAAGGGTGTTAGTGATCAATTCTGGTACTAACATTTTGATGCTTTCACTGAGAATCGAATTCTCAGGCCGATAGGATCTGCTTTGAAGCTACTAGATTGAAAAATCTCCCGAAGGAAATCCAACTTATTCATAGGACGCCCGTGGAATCTATTCAGAGTTTCGACTGACAACTCTACTATGAGAAGACCATGTACCCGATCAGCCTCTCATAATGCGGACGTCCATGAGACTGCTAGTGTGCAACAAGTTGGACCTAGTAATCAACAAGCAAATTTAGGTGCAGGGACTACCGTCCAAACTCAAACGGAAGTCGTCACCAGGACAGAGTTCAATGATTTGATGAGGGAACTCCAGGAAGTAGAAGGAAATTCGCTGAGCAGATTCAGGCTAATGCTAATCTCATGACTCAGTTGACTCAGTAGCAGCATCAGAATGCTGGAGGTAGCCATGCTCCTTAGTCTTCGTTTGATAGCTCAACCTCAACCGATGAACCTCCTAGGCGTAGACGCCGTAAGACTGAAGCTGCACAGGCAGGTGCCACTGATCGATCCACTAGGGATCAGTCATGTGAGGATACCGAACGCCCGGCTCACCAGATCCTAATGAAGCTGGCCTTCAGGATGCACGTTTGGCTGACCGCCAGCAGGCGGGACATCAACCCACACGGTCCCGTGGAACGGAACCCAATCTTCTATCTTCCATACAAACTCCAGACTTATCAGCTATGGTCAGGGAGTTAATGAGAGAGAACCAAGGCTTGACCTATGAAGATTGGGGAGTGTCCAGGAGTCATACTCCCTTTATAGATACTATTCTACAGGCTGAGTATACCAGGAAGTTTAGTGTGCCGACTATCCCAGCCTACGAAGGAATGACTAACCCTAGGCAACACGTGATGAAGTACGAGTGGATGATGGATTCTGCAAGAGTGAATGATACGACCAAGTGTAGGTGCTTCCCAATCACTTTGTCCGAAGTCGCCACCATGTGGTTTACTCGACTTCCTCCGCTGTCTATATCCAGCTTCGACGAGTTGGCAATGACATTTGTTGAACAATTCAGGATACATGCTACTCGTCCAAAGGATGTGATGTCCTTATCAAACGTAATACAGGCTCTGGGAGAGTCTTTGAAAGCGTACTTGCAAAGGTTTCATGTTGCCGCCATTAGCAACCCTAATGACCATGCAATTTTGATGGCAGTAATGCGAGGTGTAGATCCAGACTTGGAGTTTGGAGATTGGTTGGCGGGAAAGCCCCTAACTACGTTGGAGCATTTCTATTCCAAAGCTCATTAGTTCATAAGGAGGGAGGAAGCTCGATGAACAAGACGAGATAAGGCACCAGGGCCTGTTCAGGAGACTGTGAAAAGTAACATCGTCGTGAAGCTATCCGACGACAACTCGGGAAAAGTTCAAGTCAACGTCCAGAATAAGCCTGGGCAATCTAAAGGATCCGGAGGTGGAAATCTCGAAAAGGAAAAAGAGACAGGGAAATGGAAGTCGAGGACTCCGACCTACAACGAATACACCCCATGAATACATCTCTTGAAAATATTTACCTATCTACCTGTAACACCTTTCAATACAGAAAGCTGCACCCAAAGGAATCCACAGAGGAACAGAAGTGGACGGGGAAGTACTGTCGCTTCCATAAGAGCCATGAGCACAATACTGAGGAGCGTAGACACCTCCATGACGCCATAGAAAAGTTAATCAGGTAGAAAAAGCTGCAGGAGTTTGTTAAGAACCCACTAGAAGGTAGGCAAGGAACGTCAGACCTCGGATGTGGGCCGGCTCTACGCTACCCAGAGGAACCTGCCCGGACCGTGCGTAGGTTGATCATAAACACTATAGTCGGAGGACCTCATCCTGTAGATAAGAATTGGAAAGAGTTGGAATGATATGCTACCTCCTTGAGGCATGAGAATTATGAATGTTGTTCGAATGTAGGAGATGGAACCCCCGCAAAACAACAACACATGATGACAGACGATATAGTGTTTAGGAGTCGAGATGCAGACAAGGTGGAGGCTCCTACTATCGACTTGATGGTCATATCTGCAATGATCGGGCCAGCTTATCAAAAGAATTTTGATTGATTATGGATGCTCTGTCAACATCATCTTCAAGAAGGCTTATGACCAAATGAAGATGGAAACAAAAGATTTAAAACCATGCAAAGCCCGTATCCACAGCTTTAATGTGCCGCGACTGACGCAATGGGGTATATCGAGTTACTAGTTGAACTGGGAGAAGGTGAGCGTAGGAGAGTGCGAATGCTACCGTTCATAGTAATGGATGTTGACTCTCCACACAATGTATTTCTGGGTCGTCCAGCCCTGGAAGAGTTTACGGAAGCTTTGGCTCCATGGTGTTTGACATTAAAATTTCCAACAGACAAAGGAGTCAGCATAGTACATGGCAATCAGGCGACCGGTCGCGCATGTTATGTGGCAGAGCTGAGATAAGCTCAGCGGAGAGAAAAGGGGAAGGTTGCGGACAGCTACGTTCGCATCCAAAACACTGACAATTGACAAGTAGTGCCCAAGCCCTGGCTCGGGCAACATTCTTGGATCTACAGGGACAGATCCGAGAGATGATAATGGGGGACCCAGGGAGGTGAATGCAGCACCGGCTGAGCTGACGATTGACATTCCAGTCAGCCGGAATGACCCGTCATGAGTACTTAAGATTGGATCGCAACTCAACCCGCCATTGGCCGAGGATCTTGCTGATTTCCTTCGAGCGAACCTGGACGTTTTCGCTTGGACATATTCTGATATGTGCGGGATTTCTCCCTCCATTGCAAGTCATATGTTGAACATAGAGCCGAAGTACGTCCCAGTAAAACAGAAACGGAGGGGCATGGACCCTGAGAGGTCCGCTGCTCTCAGAGAGGAGGTGGAAAACTCAAAGCCAATGGGTTCGTACGCGATGCCCTCTACCCCAAATGGGTTTCTAACTCTGTGCTGGTAAGAAAAGCGAATGAGAAGTGGGGAACTTGCGTTGATTATTTTGATTTAAACAAAGCATGCCCGAAGGATAGTTTCCCCTTACCTAGGATCGACCAGCTGGTCGATTCAACGGCCGGACACGAGCTACTGTCATTTATGGATGTGTACTCGGGATACAATCAAATCCCGATGCACATTCCAGACCAAGAACACACCAGTTTCATCACACACATTGGGTTGTATTGCTATGTAGTGATGCCCTTCGAATTCAAAAATGCTGGAGCGACTTATCAACGTTTAGTGAACCGAATGTTTAAAGATCAGATCGGCAGAACAATGGAAGTCTATGTGGATGACATGCTCGTGAAGTCACGACGGTCAAACGACCACATTCGAGACTTAGCAGAGATGTTTGATATACTCAGGCATTATGGGATGAAGATCAACCCTTTGAAGTGTTCTTTTGGCGTTGCATCAGGGAAGTTCTTGGGTTTCATTGTGAATGCACGTGGAATTGAAGCTAACCCGGAAAAGATTCAGGCTATTCGGGACATACAAGTGCCCAGAACTATAAAGCAAGTACAAAGCTTAAACGAAAAGGTGGCCATGCTGAGTCGATTCATATCCAGAGCTACGGATAAGTGCACTCCTTTCTTTGATGTGATAAAGAAAGGAAAGAGGAATTTCGAGTGGACGTCTGACTGCGAGGAAGCATTCCAAGCTCTGGTTAGACATCCAGAAAGTCCCCCAGTGCTATCAAAACCAATTGACCATGAAATGCTATATGTATACCTGGCTGTATCCTAGCATGCTATCAGTACGGCTCTGGTTCACGAGGAGGACCGAGTTCAAAAGCCAGTGTATTATGTCAGTAAACGTTTCACGGGGGCAGAAAAAATTATCCTAGGATTGAGAAACTAGCTTATTGCTTGTTGATTGCATCACGCAAGCTTCGCTCATAATTCCAGGCACACTCGATAAGTGTTTAAACTGATCAACCCTTGCGACAGGGACTCCAACGACCGAAAACTTCTAGAAGGATGTTAAAATGGAATATCGAGTTGAGTCAATTCGATATTACCTACCTTCCACGAAGGGCCACATAGGGGCAAGCGCTAGCAGATTTCATTGCTGAATTCACCATGACAGATGAATCAAACGACCACAATGTCATACCTCCCGTTCGATGGAAGATGTATACTGATGGGGCATCTAACGACCGTTGTTCGGGGGCTGGTATAATTCTTTTGACTCCTGAAAACCGATCAGTTTGCTAAGCTTTGAAGCTCGAATTCACAGCAACGAATAACAAAGCCGAGTATGAAGCATTGATTGCTGGTTTGAGACTTATCAGAGAATTGGGAGTAAGATCGGTTGAAATCTTTTGTGACTCACAACTAGTGGTGTACCAAGTCTGAGGGGACTATCGAGCAAAGGGGCAGAGACTTGCCCCATACCTGGCCCAGGTTCAAGAGCTGCTAACAAATCTCGAGTATTATGATATTTCACATGTCCCACGTGAGCAAAACAGAGCAGCCGATTCATTGGCAAAATTTGCAAGCACTGGTGAGGTGCAGCAGATGGGATTGTTTCCCGTTGAAACCTTACATGCTCCGAGCATAAATATGATGGAGGTAGATTTCATGTTAGAAACAGAAATCGAGAAGGAATCATGGATGACCCCATTCAAGCAGTACTTGTTACATGGGGTCGTGCCCGAAAGAAGGACTGAAAGACGACAAGTCATTCGTAAGGCCTCGCGTTATGTAATGCAAGATGGGGTAATGTAACAGAGGGGATTCTCGACCCCCTTACTCCGGTGCATTGCCGATGATGAGATAAAACGAGTCCTGAAGGAAGTCCATGAAGGGGAATGTGGTGACCATACTGGAGGGAAGACATTAGCGAAGAAAATCCTCCGCTATGGATACTATTGGCCGACTGTAAATCGGGATGCCGCAGACTATGTGAGAAGATGCGACAAACGTCAGAAATATGTGAAAATCCCGAGAGCTCCGCCAACGGAACTCACACAAATGGTTAGTCCCTGCCGTTTGCAATGTGGGGGATTGACATAGTCAGTTCCTTACCCATATCCAAAGGTGGTGCAAAATACGCGATAGTTGCGCTCGATTACTTTACCAAGTGGGCAGAAGCATAGCCTTTGGCCACTATCACCACCAAAAAGGTCATTAATTTCGTTGTACGAAATATCATATGCCGTTTTGGCCTTCCGTGAACCATCATTACAGACAACGGAACTTAATTCGAAAGCAAAGAGTTCAAAATTTTTTGCCGAAAATATGGTATTGAGAAAAAGTTTGCGGCAGTTGCTCATCTGAAAGCCATTGGACAAGTGGAAGCCTTGAACAAGATAATCAAATCCATATTGAAAAAGCATTTGGAAAAGGCTAGAGGCAAGTGGATGGATGAGCTTCCAACAACATTTTAGGCTTATAGAACCCCCCACAAGTCCGCGACTGACCACACTCCATTCGCATTGGCATATGGCATGGAAGCTGTTATACCCATAGAACTTGAAGTTCCATCACATAGGGTAACTTATTATGACTCTGAGTTGAATCAAGATCTTTTGCTGGAATCATTGGACTTCATTGATGAAAAACGTGAAGAAGCTAATTTAAGAGCGGTCGCATACAGACACCGAGTCGCTCGATATTATAATGAAAAAGTCCGACCGAGAATCTTTGGTGTGGGTGATCTCGTTTTGAAATGAATTTTCCCAGTTCCATCACATATGAGCTCTGCATGGGATGGTCCATACGTCATTGAACGAAAGCTTGGGGAAGGAACTTTCAAGCTAGCGACCGTTAATGGTGCGACACTCCCCCGAGCCTGGAATAGCGAGCATTTGCGGCATTATTATACTTAGTTCATTTCTTTCATATTTTAGTTGCAATTATTTCCAGCAAGTTTTTATTCCTAGTTTACAGCATGTAATAAGACAATTTAGCTTGTTTGCATTAATAAAGGCTTGAAGCCATTTTTTCCTAGAATTGTCGATGTTTCTGTGTATGATAACCCTGTGACGAATAACCAAGACATACATTATTCTGTCAGACGTACGAATGCGCACGAGCAATCAAAATCCCCAAGTCACCAGAGTGCAGATTGGAGTACTCTGAGTCCCCAGAGGGCGGACCAGAGTACAAGCGACTCAAAATCTCTAAGTCCCCAGAGTGCGGACTGGAGTACTCTGAGTCCCCAGAGTACGGACCAGAGTATAAACGACTCAAAATCTCCAAGTCCCCAGAGTGCGGATTGAAGTACTCTGAGTCCCCAGAGTGCGGACTAGAGTATAAAAGACTCAAAATCTCCAAGTCCACAGAGTGTGGATTGGAGTAATCCGAGTCCCCAGAGTGCGGACCAGAGTATAAGCGACTCAAAATCTCCAAGTCCCCAGAGTGCGGATTGGAGTACTCTGAGTCCCCAGAGTGCGGAGCAGAGTATAAACGACTCAAAATCTCCAAGTCCCTAGAGTCCGGACTGGAGTATTCTAAGTCTCCAGAGTGCGGACTAGATTATAAACGACTCAAAATCTCCTAGTCCACAGAGTGCGGACTGGAGTACTTTGAGTTCCCAGAGTGCGGACTAGAATATAAACGTCTCAAAATCTCCAAGTCCCCAGAGTGCGGACTGGAGTACTCTGAGTCCCAAGAGTGCGGACTAAAGTATAAACGACTCAAAATCTCCAAGTCCCCAGAGTGTGAACTGGAGTACTCTGAGTCCCCAGAGTGCGGACCAGAATATAAACGACTCAAAATCTCCAACTCTCCAGAGTGCAGATTAGAGTACTCTAAGACCCCAAAGTGCAGACTAGAGTATAAAAGACTCAAAATCTCTAAGTTCCTAGAGTGCAGACTAGAGTACTCTGAGTCCTCAGAGTGTGGGCTAGAGTATAAATGTCTCAAAATCTCTAAGTCCCCAGAGTGCAGAATGGAGTACTCTGAGTCCCCAGAGTGCGAACTAGATTATAAACGACTCAAAGTCCACAGAGTGCGGACTGGAGTACTTTGAGTCCCCAGAGTGCGGACTAGAGTATAAATGTCTCCAAAACTCCAAGTCCCCAGAGTGTGGAACATAGTATAAACGACTAAAAATCTCCAAGTCCCCAGAGTGCGGACTGGAGTACTCTGAGTCCCCAGAGTACGAACTAGAGTATAAACGACTCAAAATATCCAAGTCCCCAGAGTGCGGACTAGAGTATAAACGTTTCCAAAACTCCAAGTCTCTAAAGTACAGACTGGAATACTCTGATTCTCCAAATTGCGAACCAGAGTATAAACGACTTAAAATCTCCAAGCCCCCAGAGTGCGGACTGGAGTACTCTGAGTCCCCAAAGTGTGGACCAGAGTATAAACGACTCAAAATCTCCATGTCCCAAGAGTGTGGACTGGAGTACTCTGAGTCCCCAGAGTGCGGACCGGAGTATAAACGACTAAAAATCTCCAAGTCCCCTGAGTGAGGACTGAATACTCTAAGTCCCTTGAGTGAGGACCAAAGTATAAGCGGCTTAAAAATCTCTAAGTCTCCGGAGTACGGACCGGGACACGAATGACTTGAAGTCATCAAGTCCCTGGCGTACGGAATAAAAAGTATTCTAAGTGTTTGAAGCATGGAATACAGGATGAACAACTCCAAAGAATTTTAGAGTCATATGAAGATAGAGTGAGAAGTTCATGTAACACACAACAACTTGGATTTCGACCACAATCACACAGGAAGCTGAATGATAAAAGTCTTTTGAAAGACAAAAGAACTAGGTTTTATTTATTCAAAAGTAAGTCTCTACTACAACTCCTTCAAAATTTGGAGTCAAAAGTCAATTTACATGGACTATGGGGATAAATAAAAATAATTACATAATCTAAACTAACTCTCGTTGAATGAGGGTAACGATTACTTCTTCGACTTCTTCCCAGACGACTCCTCTCCCGTGCATTTGCCCTTGGTAATTTTCTTTGATGGAGAGGTAACAACTAAAGAAGTACGGGGAACTTCCATTGGTCTGGACCCCCCAGGGAGGATGACCTTCAACGACTTATTCAAAGGATCATCCAGGTCCACAACTTGAGGCTCGACTTTGATTTCGACCGTATTTTTCTTCTCCTTCTCAAGCTGCTCCTTCATGCTCAGTTTGGATGTATGTTCAGAGGCGCCGGTAATCTTGATTTCATAACTCCCATCGATGGAAGAGGAAGTCTCGGACTTATCCTCATCAAGCGCTCCGATCACCTGAGCATCTGGACCGGGAGCCTCCCCTGCGTGAGTAGCCTCACTTGTTTTTTTCCTTCACCTCCTTGGCGACATCGCTTCTCGGAGTGGGCTCGGGATCAGAACGGCCTACAAAAAATCATGAAAAACAAAGGTTAGAATACAATAGCCCCTCGTAAAAAACGATGACTTTTGGAATGTTAAAGTGAAGGGTTATCTACCAGGTTCCAGCTGGCTCTCAGCTGTCCGAGGGGTCTCACCCACTGGAATGGGAGACAGAATGTGAACGTCGAGGCCAGGGTCCTCCAGGTTGTAACTGATATGCTGCTCAAATGGATCAAGTATCGACCGATCAGCCGATTGAATAGGCGCATGAGCTGGAGACTCGATTCCGGATGGACCGGCAGTAAGATCCTTCCCTTTCGATGAGGGGAAGCCTTTGCATTAAAGAGCTTTCGCCGCAGACTGGTCTGATGGCTCGTTCGCCTTAAGAAATTCCCTTATCAAAACTTCCTCATCGAACTCCTCGGTGCCAAGTTCAACCTTCCTGATTTTCACTAAAGTCTCCCATGCCTCAGCTAGGGATTCGAGGTAGCCCTCTCCCAGAAAAGTTAAGTCTCGATGTATGAGGACGCGGACGTTGAATTCTGTAATCAGTGGGTCGAACATGCTTTTGACCTCCTCCTTACCAGCTTCTTTAGCGCCTCAAGGCGGGAGTCAAACTGCGTAGACGCTATTTTATTGCCCTCTTCACGGGCTTCATTCTTTAGCATCTCAACCTTAGAAAGTTCATCATCAAGCTTAGCCTTCAGAAGTCGTATGGCAATGATCTCGTCGGAATATCGTTGCGATTCTTCTTGGGCAGCGGTCTTCTCCTCTCTTTCTTTGCGGAGTTGCTCCTCCAGCTCCTTAACTAAAAGGGCAAATGCGTCCCTCTTCTTATGCACCGAGTCCTTCTCTAAATCTAGGGCCCAACAGTGTTGGACCGCCTCGTCGATTTCTTTTTTATGGGTTGACTCCAGACGAGCAACGGCCTCGGCAGTGTCTTTAGCGCTCTGCTGGATGGCTTCAAGCCGAGACTTATAAGAAGCAAGCTCTTCGTCCTGAGCTTTAATAATGTCTTTATCATGGGTAGCCTCAAGTTTCAGGCGATCTATCTCATGTTGACGCTCTGTCGAAACTTCTGAAACTTTCTCGGCTAAGTGCACGAACGCATCATGCTGGACATAGACGTCATTGGTGCAATCAATGACACTTTGCTTGACATGCCCTGAATCTGGTGAATCGTCTGAAGAAACTTTAAGCCATCAAAGCATATCTTCGGAAACGAGGCTTTAAGCTCAGCAAGTCGCTCGGCGACCGTTGGATCAGTTACGGGAGTAGGAGGAGTCTTCTTGGAGACCGCAGGCGTTCTTTGGGGATCTCGAGATTGCCTGGTACTTGATGAACCAGAGTGTTGATCCCAATGTACCTCAGGCTGAGACCCCTTATGTCCAAATTTCTCTTTGTTGTGCTCCAGTTGAGAAGGAGGATCGCGAGGTTATGAGGGCTGGTTATAAGGTTTTCTTCGGTGTGATGACTCTCGACGGTGGTAGTCTCGATCATCGGATTCATCTCTATCTCGATGCTTGCCGGAGCCAGAATCCCAGGAAGATTGGTAAAAAATCGATGAACAGCGAAGGCAGTCAAGTCCATGTGTGCGCCCCATGTCACGTACACAAAATTTAAATAGCGATGAGTTAGCAAGGGGTAGGGTGATAACATAAATTTAAGTGCAAGGTGAAGTGCATGTGTTTGTGTGTGTCCTAGTGTCCCCTCGACGGACCAGTTGCTTTACTAATAGGAGTTTTTTCTCCCTGATTTTGGGCTTGAACGCTTGTATCGCCTCTCGCGGGCGAATTAAGCTTAAGGGCCTCTAGATCATCAAAGCCATAGTTGAGAAGATCTTCCGGTATGGTGAGGTTCGACAGGCCCTTCATAGAACTTTCTAAGTGTTGAGAGAAAGCTTCTTTCTCCGCTGGAATAAGGGTAACTTTAGAAGTTCCACCCACCGTTTTCTTCCTCGGCTTACAGGTTAGTTTCTTCTTCCTCTTAGAAGAGAAAGGCGATGTTTCAATGTCATGAACTTCAACTGTTGGGTCCCGAGATGGACTAAAATTTTCGCCCTGCGCTTCGGGCGTTTCGGTTCTTTAATCTCCCCTTCCTCTGGCGTCCCAGCTGCGTTGTGTGCTGAGGACTCGGCCTTCTCCTTTCCTTTGCCCGAAGTAGGCTTGGGTATGGAAACACTTTGGGGGAGGCTTATTCGGCGACCTTCTGCCAGCAACCCGAACTTTGAAAGCAACTCATTTGGAATAAGTGATATGATGTCCCGATTCGAGAATGGCTCGAATAGCTTCGACTGCCTCAGAGTACCCAGAGCCTTCGGGACGTGGGTTGATACCTGAAAAAATGAATAAAGAGTTAGAAACGATGTAAATCTCGGCAAATTCAAGTATCGATCCGGAAAAAGAACTTACTTCCTTCTAGCCATCTTCTGGCGAAGCCGGAGGGGCAATGCACATAGAACCACTCTTGCTTATACTGGGAAAATTTACCCCATGCCCCAGACAGAATTTGGCATTTGTTATGCATCTTGAGAAACATGAAAGATGGGCTATCCGTCCGTCTCTTGATGCGATAGATGTATCGGATATTGCCCGAAGTCGGAAGCCTGAAGAGGACACTCATAAAGAGGATGCAAGTGTCGTATATGAATGCGTGGCTGTTCGGATGCAGTTGCGATGGGGAAATCTCGATATACTGCAGCACGTCTCGAACAAATGAGTTGAATGGTGGCATGATGCCAACCCAGCACATGAATCTGTTGCAAGTTGTGTATCCGACTAGGGGCAAGTGTGGACAATCATGCCCCGATGGAACTAACACATCATCGAAGGGGATTCCATGGATAGAGCATATCTGACGAAGTGTACTTTCATTAATCTTTGAGGCCTGCGAATCGATTGGGTCATCTTAGAAAATAGCTGCCTCCAAAGTGTCGGAAGCCAAGTTGACAGATGCAGTCGCAGGGCTCGGTAAGTCTTGAGTACGGGTAGTTGATGGATCTGAAGTTCCTACGGCTTCTTGTCGAGAGGATGGCCCAGGTCTATCGGAGATCATAGCAGAGCTTAATTTCCTAGACATCGCTGATGAAGATTGAATCTGACAAGGCATCTGTTTGAACTATACTTGAAAAACAATCGATATTAGACTTAACGACATAAATATTCCCCCCGTGTGGTGTGTGAACTAGTGCGACCATTCAAATGTAAATGGCGGGCAGTGAAAAGACATTGGATTAATTAAATAAGTCTAAGCTCTGAATTGTTGTCTTCGAAGACCGTCATCGCTAACCGTCTACGAAAGCTTATCGCAAGACGGTTTATGTTTTGAACTCGACATCGTCATTGCATTTGAAAGGTTATTAACTGTTAAACAAGTTAAAGTCCAAATTGTCAGTTGTTCAAACATGGGATTTATCAATATGGATTGTCCGATATGCTTTGTTGTTTGAGTCTGTCCTTGTTCATTATCCTATGTTCAGGCATAAAGTATGTATTTAGTCAATAATGCATTAGGTTCGATTGGTGTTGCTATTGTACACAACCCTCCTACCTAACCACTTCATCGTTCGGCATTCAACTAGGTATGCCGAACCACAATCATGCAGAACCACCTCGCTCGGCATTCTGCCCTCAACAACAAACACTCTCCTACCATTCATTATTACCGTTCGGCATGCGGCAAGACATGCCAAACCGCAAGCATGCCGAGCCACACCGTTCGGCACGCCACTCTTCCAACTCTTCCTCTTCACCGTTCGGCGTGCGACAAATCATGTCGAACCGTGCTCGTGCCGAGCCGCATCGTTCGGCATTCTGTCATTAACGCCACTTTTACTCCTTCCCTCCGTCCCTATCGACCAGCATAGCCAAGTCCTTCGGCAAGTCATACCGAGCTATGTCGCTCGGCATTCTACCTAATTACTACTTCTTTCCTGCTTTTCCCTCCGATCTTGGTCAGCATAAAGAAATTATGCCGAGCCGTTGGCTGTGCCGAGCCGTATTGCTCGGCGCATTAAACCATAACTCCATTTCTACGCCCGTACTTCCCTCCATCGCTCGGCATAAGGAGGTCATGCCGAGCCGCAATGTTACTTCTTCCACCACCTCTCTCCTTCAATCACCTCCAACGTGCACTTCTCTCCTCCACTCTGCCTAGCCTTAAACTCCTCTAAATAACAACGCCTCGCCCTCAATTCTTATTCTGCACGATTCCTAACGACCTCGACTTTACAGAGATTCACGAGCTCGAATCTCGTGCTAGTTTTCCTGTTCGGAGTGTAGTGTTTAGAAGAAAGGTCGTTACCTAAAGAAGGAGTTGAAACTTGAGGAGATTCTAGAGTAGGAGATGAGGCAACATATGGAGTTTGGGGAGGGAGGGAAGGTAGTTCGCTGAAGTCTGTTGGGAGTCGAGTTCGTAGTTTCTGAAAAGTAGAAGTAAAAAAAAGGAGTATCGGCTTAAATAGAGAGAGGGGAAGCTGAATGGGCCATGACCGGTAGAACTGGTCAATGCACGCCCCTCGTTCGGCATTTTGTCGTTCGGCATTAGCATGTCGCTCGGCATTAGATGCCTCGATCGGCATTCAAGGAAAGATACTATCGAGGAGACTAAGCCAAAGTTCGAAGCAAAACACGGAGGGCTCGTGATTCAAAGCGCATCATGTTCGACCACATGAGGCACTTTGGGGGGCAGGTGTTACCTAGAGGTTTGACCAGGTAACTAGAGACATGACATTTGTGCACCATTCGGCATCCAACGCCGTTTGGCACGCCGTTCTCGTTCGGCACAACTGGGTCGCTCGGCATTCTAGCCTCAATCAGCATTCAGCCTCGACCGGCATTCAGGCCTCGTCCGGCATTCAAGCCTCGACCGACATCCAGCCTCGCTCGGTATTCAAGCCTCGACCGGCATTAAGGCCTCACCGGGCATTCAAGCTTTTACCGGCATCCAGCCTCGCTCAGCATTCAGGCCTCGACCGGCATTCAGCCTCGCTCGGCATTCAGGCGTCGATCGGCATTCCGCCTCGTTCGGCATTCCAGCCTCATTCGGCATTCATGCCTCTCTCGGCATTCCAGCCTTGATCAACAATCCAGCATTGTTCGACACATGGCCTCGTTCGGCGTGAGCATGTCGTTCGGCATCTCCCCTTGATCGGCATCGGATCTTGTTCGGCCTACACGTCTCACTCAACGCCTCGTTCGGCCTAGAGACATGGTTCGGCATTCGCCGCTCGGCATTTGTGGCTCGGCACACAGAAGTCATTCATTTTGGGCCGAGATATCTTGCTACTAGGTTCATCAGGGAAGTCCAATCCATCTTCGTCTATAAATAGAGAGGCATGGGCACAGTGAAAGGGACCTTTTTTCGAAAATACCAGGGAGACTCTGCCACATTCAAGACCCGTTCAAGACTTATCTTCTTTGCTTAACAATTGTAATCAAGTACTTGGTGTACGGATTGTATCTGTAATCAATTATTGAGAAAAGCAATAAAGATTAACCTCAAAGTGGATGCAGGCAGTTACGCCAAACCACTATAAATCTGGTGTTCTTGTTTTCTGCGTTTAATTTAGCATATTGTTCTCTGTTTAAATTTACTTTGTTTATTAATCTTTCTACACATCTCTCTTAAGGGTGTTAGTGACCAATTCTGGTGTAACACTAAATATGTTGGAAAGTGAGATGCAAGCATTCCAGCTATTTTAATATTTTACTTTGAACCCTTAGACATTACTATAATATTACTGGATTTTTATTTTAAAGTGTTTTGATTATCGTAAGGTAAAAACTCATTCGTGTTTATATGCGGTGTGGTCTTACGAGATACCTTTGATTTTAAAAGAGTTTTAAAAGTAATAATTCAGCTGCTTTGAGTTTACTCACACCAGACCCATGTCTGTCCCAAAGTTTTATTTTCTTTCCCTAAAATTCTTGGGTGCTCAATTTTTACGAGCAGCCAAGTAGTTCAGGTTTTCAATGGATGCATTTGGAGGAGTTTGGAGCAGGAGGCTTCATCGATAGCTAGTTATTATCTTGTTTCCACTATATATTATATACTCTATATCCAATGTATAAGGACAGGTTGTTATAACTGTCCTAGTATGTAATTATATTCATGTAACTCTGATGTATCACTTTTGTAAATGACTTTGTAAAGTATTTTGTGATTAATATATGTTATTATGTTGCATTGTGAGATATTGTATTTGTTAGTTTCTTCTATCTTCTATCTCCTTTCTTTTCCTATAACTATCTGTCTTTTTGTTCAATTTGAGTTGACATGTGTATTTTATTGTCAACTTAAACTTTATAGAAAGGTGAGCCATTACACACACCATAGCCACTGACATCACATTCCAGTGTAAAAGGTTGATTGAAATCAAGAATGACTAATATAGGATGATTGGTTAAACAGCATTTCAATTTTTCATAAGGCTTCCTTTGATTGCATAGTCCATGTGAAAGCATTCTTTTTCAACATTTCTATGAGAGTTTTGGCAATTACCCCATAGTCTTTAATAAATTTTCTATAGCAGCCAGTTAGTCCCAAGAACTCTCTCAATTACTTCAAGTTTTTGGGTAGTGGCCATTCAACTATTGGTTGCACTTTGCAGGAATCAAGTACTAGTCCTTGATAAGAGATTATGTGGCCTAAATACTCCAGGGTTTGTTTAGCAAAGCTGCATTTAGACAAATTAATCACTAGGAAGTTTTGCTGTAAAGTATCGAAACTGTGTAACATCCCTATTTTTTGATAACATATTCGAGAAGTTTAATTAGATAAATTAAATAGAATAATGATTATAAGGGGGTAGAGATTTGATTAGACTATAAATAGGGTCGTGCTTATTAATAAAGTAAACGGGCTTTAATTGGGTTATTAGCTAATTAAGGTACACATAGGCATAATAGTAAAATAGCCTCTTTGTCATACATGGCTATACACATCTCACCTTTATCCATTCACGTTCCATTTTTCATTTTTACAAACACAAATCTAAAACCTAATAGCCAACCATTACTAATGAAGAAAGGAGGAAATTTTATCTAAAGCTAGGAAGGATTAATAACAACAAATCTCAAATTCCTTATCATTTCCAAGGTGAATAATGATTTCATACTATCTCTATTTTATTCTATGGTTATATGTTTTCAGATTTAGGATTAAATTCATTTTTATGATGATATGCTTGAACAATATTATGTTTGATTTATTTTAATTCATTCACATATGAATTGGAATGGTTTTAATGTAAAATCGAGAGTTTAAGATTTTAGAATGCCATAGGAAATTTTTATGCTAAGCATGGTTTCGGGGACGAGTTTCAATTTTCATAATTTTTTGAGTTATAGAAAATTTATAATGAATTTCTAAAGGAAAATATGATATAATTGGGTTTTAAAATTTATTTCGAGTATCTTAGGAAGAAATTGGGTTCGAAATTTCGATATATTTGATTACATGATGAAATTGAATTTCTGCGATTTTTAAGGATTTTTTCCAATTAATTTGCTTAGGAAAGTAAATTATTTTAAAAGAGAGACTTTTCTGCAAATGTCAGTTTAGTTAAATGGAAGGGCTTAAACTTTATAATTTCTTTGATTTAGATCTGATAAATGTAGCAGTTTCATTTGTAAAGTATTTGAAAATTTTTAAGGCAACCATTCAAAGGTTTACAAATAGGCAAGTTGTTATAAAGCAATTACTAAAAGAAGCTAGATTTCAACCTTTAACTCAGAAAAGCTAGTCTCGACTCTAATAGTAGTACCTTTCGACTCCATCGATTCCGCTCCATCCCTGTCGAAACTTACATAGTCGAAACCCATATAGTCGAAACCAATACACAAGTTATCACTTAAATTGTACACAATGGATTGAACGGAAGGCGAAAGCTATGGTGTCAAAAGTAATGCTTCCGAACGGGTCGAAACATTGTTTAGTTTTCAAAAGTTAAGTATTTTCTTTGTTTTACTTAAACTTTTGGCATAGTCTAAGCATACGCTTTCAAAAGGGTTGTTATAAATATTTTTCGAAGAAGGTTGCCATACTATGTAAAGGTGTTAACTCTTGAAGGGGTACCTTTTTCTTTAAATAAGTGCTTTTGAAAGTAATGGTTTCGACCAAGTCGAAACCATTAGCTAATTCTTCTTTCGATAGTATTAAAGTCATCAATGTTTTCGAAAGGTTATCTCTGTTTTTACTTAGACTAACCCACTTCCTATATGCTTTCGACGGGGGTTGAGGGTTCCGAAGGCAATGGCGTAGAAAGAGGTTTCAACATTATCCTTTGAAGTTTTAATTAGAAGGTTGATGCTCTCGAATACATGGTTCCGACTCCATCAATTTTTTCCTAAAAATAATTTTATAAGGGTTTCGAAAAAGATACTTTCGTATATAACCATTTTGACCCAAATGATGTTTTTAAAGAGCAAACCCAATGCTTTCGAAAGGGGTACTTTCATTTCTTCTGAAGTTGTGTTTTAAAGGACGTTTTGATACCATCGAAAGGTGTATTTGGTTTCGAAGGAAATTATTTATTAAGGGCTTCGAAAGGCATTTTTGTTGTGTTTTGAAAAGAGATTTTCTTTGCTTTCGAAGGAGGTTATTCAAAGGTTTCGAAAGAGATGTTTTAAGATTTCAAAACATAAACCCAATCTTAGTTTAAAGGAATAACCATGGCATAAATAAACTAAGGGATTTGAAATAAAGAGGCTTTCCTTGATTAAAAAGGTTAAAGGGTTTAACAAGGATATGTGCGTGTGTGTGTGTGTGTATATAAAGATGATTTCAAGGATAATGAACCACAGATGTTGGTATTATTTTGTTATTATGTTTACTTCTTCATATACTTATTCACATTGTTATTAACCCATAACTGTATTTTGGAAGGGGCATAATAATTAGTAAGGTTGACCCAATAATGAATATAACTTAAGAAATGTTAAAATCTTAATTTAAAATATTGGCAGTAGACAATAGGTTCGTAGTAAGCCCATAAAAACATTGTATAACAAATGATATTGGCAGAGGCCAATAAGTTCATAGCCAGCCCATGAAAACTATGATTGATATTGGCAAGGGCCAATAGGTTTATAGTTAGCCAGTGAAAACTATATCCGAATTAAGATATTGACAGTTAGTCAATAGATTCCTAGTTATCCCATGAAAACTTGGATAAGAGAAAAGATATTGGATCGAGACAGATATAATAAATGGGAATGGGTAATCCAGATTTGATTTACTTGTTTTTCATATCATCATAATATTTTGGGATACGAACCATTATGGATGCAGGAGCATAGTTTATGGTTTTATAAATTTTTTAGGATACTAGTAAGGGGAAAACCGTTCTGCTTGGCGGCATGATCTCACTAGATATCCAAATGGTTTGAGATGGTAAATTATTGTTCATACCAGGCACTCAAAGTTTTTGTATTCCCCTTAAACTCTCGGGTACTCAATTGATTTTGGGTAGGTTGAGAGTTAAGGTTTCCAGGTGTTCTTTTAGATGAATAAAGCTTTCGAGGACATGCAAGAGGCAAACTTGTTATTAGAGTTCTTTTATTTCCGCTGTGTGTTTTGATTGTAAAGGCAAATTTGTTTTCTTGCCTTATTATATACTTTGACAACCGGGGCGTCTTCATATGTCACTGTTGGCATATTTTGTAATAATTATATGTTATTTGAACGTGGTCTGCAAACTGGGATTATGTAATCAATTTGGAATATATTGAAAGGAACGTGAAGTTTGTTTGTTGTTTAATTTTTTCTCATATTCTTGTGTTTCTGTATATCAATGTATCTAATATCACCATATTTGGTCGTCAAGGATTGGTAACTATGGATGACTGCAGCATCCGTAGCCGTTAGTTTTGATCCTCCAAGTATGGGGATGTTACAAGTTGGTATCAGAGCGAGGTTTATGAAATTTTAAAAGAAATTTAAACCTAAAAGGATTTTCCAAACATAACCTAATAAATCAGATAAGAACATTAGGGTTTCGGTTAATGCTATAGTAACGTACTTGTATTTGACATATATAGTTTTATATATAAGTACGTATTTCCACTCTCTTAGACCTTTTTTAGTATCTTACTAAGGCTCATATGCAGATTTACGAGAAAGGAGATATGGAAGCAAGAAATGGAGGAGAAAATCTCGATGGAGGAAGCACCAAAACTAATGGAAATGCTCGACCCACTACCAGGAGGAACCTGGGTCGATAGGCTAATGCTAGTAATCAAAATGCTGATGCCAATATGAGTGTTGAAAATCTGCCAGTAGATATAGGAGCAATGTATCAGTTCTTATTTGGTTTGATGCAAGCTGGAGCTGTTGCTGGTGTTGCTGGAAATGTAGGAGGAGCTAATCCTATGGCTCCAGTTGGGAATAATTATGCTTTGACGAATAGAGATTACACCAGTTTGGATGGAAAACCATTCTTATGAACGGAGAGTGCCATAGATGTTCCGAATTGGTTGTTGCATTGTGAGCGTATATTTACCGATTTGGGTCTAAATAATGGAAAAAAGAGAAGGTTGGCCTCTAAAAAGTTGCAGAGGTTAGCACTACATTGGTGGAATAGTGTCACTACTGGAGTTTAGGAAGAACAGTTAACTTAGGATGATTTTAAAATGAGATTTGAGCAGAAGTTTGTATCTGAGTTTGCTAAATCTGAGCTGATGAGGAAGTTTATGGATTTAATGCAAGGAGAGATGTCAGTAGTTGAGTATGCTATAAGTTTGAAGAGCTATCTCGATATGGATATGCTATTATAAATATTGACATCAAATGGAATGAGAGGCTCATTCGGGGATTGAGGCCTGAGCTTGCTAGATATGCCATGACACATGTCCGTGATACCTGTAATGTAGTAGCCATTCTCTATGAGGAGTTACTTGCTGATCAGGCTAAGGAGAAGTCAATGGAAACTCAGGGTTCTCGTGGGATGAAAAGAAAGTCCTTTAAAAAGAAGGGAGCCCAGGAGGGAGATACCGCCAAGAAGTCAAAGACTGAGGTAGTTTGTTGTAAGTGTGACAAGAATGGTCACTTTGCGAATGAATGCCGGTCAGAAAATGGGAAGAAAGTTGCAAGTTAGAAGAATGTGAAGTGCTTCAACTGTGAGAAAGTTGGGCATTACAAGAATCAGTGTCCAGAGCCAGTTAGGGAGGAAAAAGGAAAAGTTTTTGCTATTGGAACAATTAGGCCTACTGTAGCTGATAAAGGAAAGACTATGATGGAAGATACGCATTTGATTCAGAATATACTAGTTAGGGTACTTTTTGATACCGGTGCATCACATTCATTTATATCTCAGTGTTTGGTTGATAGATTATGTTTAGAACCTATCTATCTTGTTACTTCCTTAAGGGTTGCGAATCCAATCGGAGGGTATGCAACTCTAGGGTTAAGATGTGACTAGTTAGAACTTGACTTGTTAGGTTATGAGTGTACCTGCAATTTTTATGTTATTGATTTCTTAGATATCAGAATGATTTTGGGTATGGATTGGTTGGGTAGGTATGAGGCTAGAATATTTTGCCAGGATAGGGAAATATCACCGAGATACCTGATAGTCATAACCGAGTGATATTCTCAGTAGAGAATACTGACCGAAGTGTTAATGCTTTACTTAATGCTATGAAGGTAGGAAATGAGTTAAGTCAGGTTCGAATAGCAAGAGTGTTTGCAGATGTTTTTGAGCCAGGTATTGGACTACCACCGAAAAGAGCTGTCGAGTTTAGAATAGATCTTGTACTAGGGGCTGAACCTGTGAGTAGACAATCTAGAAGGATGACACTAACTGAGATGAAAGAATTGAAGGTGCAGCTAATGGATCTAGAAGGAAGGAATTTTATAACACCAAGCAGTTCACCTTGGGGAGCAGCCGTGGTGTTTTTGAAGAAACATGATGGAATCAACTATCGTAAGTTGAACGAAATGGCGATTAAGAACAAATATTCTTTCCTAAGAATAGATGATCTGTTTGACCAGTTGAGTGGAGTCATAGTGTTTTCCAAGTTATATTTGGCGACATATTTCCATCAGTTAAGAGTGGCAGAGGACAACATTCCTGTGACAGCATTTCGAATTAGGTACGGTTCATGTGAGTGGTTGGTGATGCCATTTGGATTAACGAATGTACCAGTTTTCTTTATGGATTTGATGAACCAAGTTTTCTGAGAGTATTTGGATAGGTTTATGCTGGTGTTTATATATGACATTCTAGTCTACTCTAGGGATGAGAGAGAGCGTGAAGTTCATCTTAGAGTAGTACTTGAGACGCTGAGGCAGAATCGGCTACATGCGAAGTTTACCAAATGTCATTTCTAGAAGAAAGAGGTTAAATTTCTTGGTCACGTATTTCAGAGAAAGGATTGTCCGTCGATCCAGATAAGATCGAAGCCGTGAATAAATGGAAGAGACTAGAGATTGTGACTGAGATCAGGAGATTTCTTGAACTTGCTGGCTACTACCGGAGATTCATCAAGGATTTCTTGTGGATAGCAGCACCCTTAACTAAGCTAACCAAAAAGGAGGTGAAATTTGTTTGGTCCGACAAATGTGACGAAGCATTCCTTAAGTTAAAGCATTTGTTGACAAATGCACCCGTGTTAGTAGTTCCAGATGGAAACCAAGGGTTGGTGGTATATACTGATGCATGTGGAAATGGATTAGGAGCAGTATTGATGCAAAATGGTAAAGTCATTGCCTATGCATCTTGGCAGCTTAGACCGTATGAAGTTAGATTTCATACTCATGATTTGGAGTTGGCAGTTGTGATCTTTGCATTGAAGGTTTGGAGACATTTTCTCTTAGGGGAGATGTTTGAGCTTTATATCGATCACGAATCTTTAAGATATTTATTCTCTTAGAAGAATTTGAATATGAGACAATAGAGTTGGCTGGAGTTTTTGGCTGCTTATGATTTTGGTATAGAGTATACACTGGGAAAGGTAATAAAGTGGCTAATGCTCTTAGCAGAAAATATCAAAATGCGACGTTAGCTATGTTGAGGGAATGGAAGGATTTGGAAGCTTTAGTAAGTTGCGATGTGCAATGAAGATCAGCTGCTGGTTCTAGTCAGAATTCTGCTAGGTTGTCTTGTTTAGAAGTTCGACCAGTATTGATTGAGAAAATTGCTTCTAAGTAGAAGGAGGATCTAGTGTTGGCTGAAAGAATCAGAAGGCTTGAGGTTGGAATTGAGATTGATGATCTAAAGGATATAAGTCTGGACCAGAGAGGATTGTTGAGAAAGAAGAGACGGTTGTGTGTACCGAATGTGGAGGACTTAAGGAAAGAAGTTCTTGAAGAATCTCATCGATCCAAGTTTTTGATTCATCCTGGAGAGTTCAAGATGTATCAGGACATGAAGAGGAGCTTCTTTCGGGAAGGTATGAAGAGATATGTTGGCTTATGGGTTTGGCAATGTACAAACTATCAACATGTGAAAGCCAAACATCAGAATCAGAGTGTGTTGCTTCGTCCTTTAGAGATTCCAATTTGGAAATAGGATTCGATATCCTTAAATTTTATACACGGGTTGCCAAGGACAAATAGGGGTAATGAAAGTATATGGGTTATAGCGGAGAGATTGACCAAGAATTCCCATTTCATTCCAGTTAGGTCAATCGGGATGACACCTGTTTTAGCTAAGTTGTTCTTTAGGAACATAGTTAGATTGCATGGAGTTCCTAGTAGTATAGTCAGTGGTAGTGATGCTTTGTTCACTAGTGAATTCTGGAAGAGTCTACATAAAGTGATGGGTACCAAACTTAATATGAGTACTGCATATCACCCTCAGATAGATGGACAGACAAAGAGAGTGAATAAAGTACTCGAGGATCTACTAAGAGCTTGTGTATTGGACTTTGATGGATCTTTGGAGGATCGCCTACATTTGTTTGAGTTTTCCTATAATAATAGTTTTGCTAGTATAAGAATGATGCCTTTTGAAGCTGTGTATGAAAGACCATTCAAATCACCAGCATGTTGATTGGAGATCGAAGACAGACTAGTCTTAGGTCCAGATTTGGTCAGAGAGGCGTCCGAGAAGATTGAGTTAATCCGAGGATGGATGAAGGAAGCTCAGTCACGGTAGAAGAATTACACAGATAAGAGACGTAAGGACCTAGATTTCTTTGTTGGGGATAATGTTTTCATTAAGGTATCACCAATGAAGGGTGTGATACAATTTGAAAAGTTAGGGAAGTTAGTCCTGAGATATGTAGGTCCATTATAGATTATAGAGAAGATTAAAAAGCTCACATAAAGAGTTGAGTTGCCAAGCAGTATGGCAAGTTTCCATAATGTATTTCATGTGTCTCATCTTCGCATGTATATGCATGATCCAGAGACTACTATTCCTCCGACAGGGTTGAAAGACTTAGTAGTAGAGTCTAATTTAACTTTTTTAGATAACCAGTTCGGGTTGTAGGTAGAGATGAGAAAGATTAAGTAATAAGATAGTCAGGTTGGTGAAAGTTCAATGGAGCGACAACGAGAAGGACTATACTTGGGAAACAGATGGCGAGATTAGACATACTTACCCCGATCTGCTTTGAGGGTATGTTTATATTAGATTTATATAAATAGTTGCTAATCAGTTAAACTAGTATGGTTGTTAGGAGTTGTTATAGATGATTACTATGTTTAGTATTTAGTCCTTACTGAATTTTGAGGACGAAATTCTTTAAGGGGGAGCCTGTAATATGCTTAATTTTTTATAACATTATTCAGGAAATTTAATTAGATAAATTAAATAGAATAATGATGATAAGGGGATTGAGATTTGATTAAACCATAAATAAGGTCGTGCTTATTAATAAAGTAAATGGAATTTAATTGGGTTATTAGCAAATTAAGGTACATATGGGCATATTAGTAAAATAGCCTCTTTATCATAGACGGCTATACACATCTCACCCTTGTCCATTCATGTTCCATTTTTCATTTTTCACAAACGCAAATCTAAAACCCAAGAGCCGACCATTACCAAGGAAGAAAGCAGGAAAAATTATCTAAAGTTAGAAAGGATTAATCAGCAACAAATCTCAAATTCCTTATCATATCCAAGGTGAATAATGATATCATACTATCTTTATTTTATTTTACGGTTATATATGTTTTCAGATTTATGATTATATTCATTTTCATGATGATATGGATGAAAATATGCTTGAACAATATTTTATTTGATTTACTTTAATTCATTCACATATGAATTTGCACGGTTTTTATCTAAACCCGAGTGTTTAAGGTTTTAGAATGCCATGAGAAATTTTTATGCTAAGTAAGACATGATTTTGGAGACGGATTTCAATTTTCATAATTTTCCGAGCTGTAGAAAATTTATTATGAATTTCTAAAGGAAAATAAGATATAATTGGATTTAAAAATTTATTTTGAGCACTTTAGAAAGAAATTGGGTTTGAAATTTTGATATATTTGATTACATGATGAAATTGAATTTCTATGATTTTTGGAGATTTTTCACGATTAATTTGCTAAGGAAAGCAAATTATTTTAAAAGAAAGACTTTTCTGCAAATGTTGGTTTAGTTAAATGGAAGGGCTTAAATGTTATAATTTCTTTGATTTAGATCTGATAAATGTAGCAGTTTTATTTGTAAAGTATTTGAAAATTTGTAAGGCAAATATTCTAAGGTTTATAAATAGGCAAGTTGTTATGAAGCAATTACTAAAAGAAGCTAGATTTCAGCTTTATCAGAAAAGTTAGTTCCGCCCTAATAGCAGTACTTTTTGACTCCATTGATTCTTCTCCATTCCAGTCGAAACCTACATAGTCGAAACCCATATAGTCGAAACCAATACACAAAGTATAACTTAGATGGTATGTAGTGGGTTGGAAGGAATACAAAATCTATGGTGTCGAAAGGAATGCTTCCGAAGGGGTTGAAACCTTGTTTAGTTTTCAAAAGTTAAGTATTTTATTTGTTTACTAGAAGATTTCGACATAGTCGAAGCATCTTTCGAAAGGGTTGTTATAAATAGCTTTTGAAGAAGGTTGCCATACTATGTAAAGGTGTTAACTTTCAAAGGTGTACCTTTTTCTTTAAATAAGTGCTTTCAAATGTAATGGTTTCGACCAAGTCAAAACCAACCGCTAATTTTTCTTTCGATGGTATTTAAGTCATCAATGCTTTCGAAAGGTTATCTCTGTTTTACTTAGACTAAGCCACTTCCTATATGCTTTCGAAGGGGGTTGAGGGTTCCGAAGGCAATGGCGTCAAAAGGCAGTTTCGACACCATCCTTTGAATTTTTAATTAGAAGGTCGGTGCTTTCGAATAGATGGTTCCGACAACATCAATTTTTCTCTAAAAACAATTTTATAAGGGTTTTGAAGGAGATACTTTCGTATATAACCATTTTGACCCAACTGATATTTTAAAGAGAAAACTCAATACTTTCGAAAGGGGTACTTTCATTTGTTTCGAAGCTATGTTTAAAGGACATTTGATACCATCGAAAGGTGTATTTGGTTTCGAAGGAAATTATTTATTAAGGACTTTGAAAGGAATTTTTGTGGTGTTTTGAAAAGAGATTTTCTTTGCTTTCGAAGAGGTTTCGAAAGAGATGTTTTAAGACTTCAAAACATAAACCCAATCTCAATTTAAGGGAATAATCATGGCATAAATAGACTAAGGGATTTGAAATGAAGACGCTTTCCTTGATTAAAAAGGTTAAAGGGTTTAACCTATATATATACATACATATATATATATATATATATATATATATAGGAAAATGATTTGAAGGATGATAAACTACATGTGTTGGCAATAATTTGCTGTTATGTTTACTTCTTCATATACTTATTCACATTGTTATTAACCCATAACTTTATTTTGGGGAAGGCCAGAATAACCAGTAAGGTTGATTCAGTAGTGAATATAACTTAAGAAATGTTATATTTTTTATTAATGATTTTGGAAGGGGCCAATAGGTTTGCAGTAAGCCCATGAAACTGTATATAACAAATGATATTGGCAGGGGCCAATAGGTTCATAGCCAACCCATGAAAACTATGATTGATATTGGCAAGGGCCAATAGTTTATAGTTAGCCCATGAAAACTTTATTCGGATTAAGATATTGACAATTAGTCAATAGGTTCCTAATTAGCCCATGAAAGCTAGGATAAGGGAAAAGATATTGGATTGAGACACATAGTCAGAATAAATTGGGATGGGCAATCCAGATTTGATTTACTTGTTTTGCATATCATCATAATATTTTGAGATGCTATGTTTTTAACCATTGTTGATGCAGGAGCACAATTTATGGTTTTATCAATGTTTTAGGATACTAGTGAGGGGAAAACCCATTCCACTTGGTAGCGTGGTCTCACTAGATATCCAAATGGTTTGATATGGTAAATTATTATTCATACCAGGCTTTATGTATAACGCGAAGTTTATGTTTTCCCCTTAAACTCTCGGGTACTCAATGGATTTTGGGTAGGTTGAGAGTTAAGGTTTTCAGGTGTTCTTTTGGATGAATAAAGCTTCCGAGGACACACAGGAGACAAGCTTGTTATTAGAGTTATTTTATTTTCACTGTGTGTTTTGATTGTAAAAGCAAACTTGTTTATTTGCCTTATTATATACTCTGATCAACCAAAGGGGCTTCTTCATATGTCACTCATGAGGTATTTTGTAATAATTATATGTTATCTGAACGTAGTCTGCGAACTGGGATTATGTAATCAATTTGGAATATTTTGAAATGGAATGTGGAGTTTGTTTGCTGTATAAATATTTTATATATTCTCGCGTTTCTGTGTATCAATGTTTCTAATATTGTCGTATTAGGTCTCCGAGGATTAATAACTATGGATGACTATAGCATCCGTAGCCATTAGTTTTAAGCCTTCAAGTAGGAGGATGTTACAAAATAGTTTTAAGGTGATTGAGATGTTCCACCCAGCTCTTGCTGTACACCAGCATGTCATGAAAAAACACTAAAGATGAACTTCCTCAATTGTGGCTTAAATACATGATTCATCAAATCTTGAAAGGTAGAAGAGGCACTGACAAGCCCAAAAGCATTACAAGAAACTCATAATGATCTTCATGTGTTTTGAAGGTTGTCTTATGTATATCTGGTTCATGCATTCGAACTTGATGGTATCCCGATCTCAGATCCAATTTTGAGAAATATGTAGCTCCTAGTAATTCATCAAACATGTCATCTATTAAGGGAATGAGAAATTTATCTTTAATGATGCAAGCATTCAAGTTTCGATAATCCACACACAACCACCATGTGCCATCTTTTTGTCTAACCATCACAACAGGGGATGAATAAGGATTATTGTTGTGCCTGATGATTCCAACATCCAGTAACTCACTTACAATTTTTTCCAATTCATTTTTGATGTAATGTGAATGTTTATAGGGTTTAAGGCATATAGGTTTAGTATTAGGGAGTAGAGGAATTATATGGTCATGCCCTCTTTTTGGTGGAAGAAAAGGATTAGAGCAGGTGATTTCAGGGCATTGGTCAAAGAGTTTTTTATGTTTAAAGGTATAGATGTGGTCTGCTCCTCCTTCATACTAGTTTGAAAACATAATATCATACTTAACTGCCCATGTGCATTTTCTTTAGTTATGCACCTTTTGTTAAAAATCTTCATCTCTTCTTGATTGAGACCATGCCATATGAAGTTCTTATTATTGTATTGGAATCTAATTTGTAATTATTCCAAATTTAAAGTCACATCACCCAAACTCTTCATCCATTGAGCACCCAATACTACTTGACATCCTTCCAAGGGTAGTAATAACATATCTATTAGCATCTTGCATCCCTGACACATGAACATCACATTTTTGCATATGCCAGAACCAGTTAATTTTTCCCATTAGCCACAGTTACTTCATAAGCCTTAGACTCATCTACTTTCAATTCTAATTTCTCGGTTAGTTGTTCATTAATAAAGCTGTGTGTCGACCCATAATCTATAAGAATTTGTACTGGCTTCTTGTTAACAATTCCTTTCACTTTGATGGTGGACAATGCAGGAATTCCATACATGGTTATAAAGTTATGGATAAGGCCTCTTCTGCCGCAACATGTTATACGTCTAGTATACCAAAACATAGACTAATCAATAATAACTTGTCTCATAAGTTTATAACTCAGATTTCCACTACCTTGGAATCTGTATTAGTTATTTTAACGATAAGTATGTTGTAAATAATTACAACAACAAACTAACAACTATAGTAATAATAACTATAGCAATAAATCAAACGTTATACTATTTAAAGAAATACTACAACGTAGAAACGAAAATGATATATACATATATAAGTATATAAACCAATAATAAACCTAACCGGTTGAAGAAGGAAATTCCGTCTAAGGCTTGTCGTAAAAATTTTCTTAAGACTTTATTTAAAGTCTTACAAGATACAACATACGTAATCTGCATGAGATTGTAATGGCTATGTCAACTCTATGATTTTTGTATAGAGCAGTAGAGAAGAAGAAGCAGAAGAAATTAGAATTGGAATAGAATGAGAATGTGATCAGTATTCTCTTCTATTTATAATTTCATTCGCACCCTTCGAACAGTTGCTCCGCCTGATGGGTTGCACCCGTTGCCTTTCATTGCTACTGTTCATTAACGGACCGCACCCGTTCACTACTTGTTCTGCGTTCGCATCCGCTGTTTCCATAAGTTGCACCTGCTCGCGTCTAACGGGTTGCACCCGCTTCCGTCTGCTAATGGATGCATCTATTCGCCAAAAAACCTGCACCCGCTTCAGAAGTCGCACCTCCTCAGTCAATCTGCGTCCGCTTCTGAACATATTCGCACATATTCGTATAGCCTGCAACTGTCAGAAAACCTGGTCCAGTTTTGCAGTAATAATAGGATCATTTAGATCCAAACCCAAACCCGA
Source organism: Allium cepa (assembly GCA_030765085.1). Classification (NCBI taxonomy): domain Eukaryota; kingdom Viridiplantae; phylum Streptophyta; class Magnoliopsida; order Asparagales; family Amaryllidaceae; genus Allium; species Allium cepa. The sequence goes on along the minus strand of CM060939.1, from coordinate 77,370,534 downwards.
ACCCGAGCCTGGCCCGGTTCGGTTCGGTCGGATGGATGGCAGCGGTGTGCGCGCGCGTTTGGTGGTGATGCATGATTTCCCTTCTCACAATAAAGCAAACATTTGGGTACCCCAAGGCCCCCACTCCTTCATTGCAAAGCTATTAAAATACTAGAATAGCTTTGCAATTTTGGCAATGTGAGACTATTTTGTTTTCATTCATTTTAGTCTTAGGAATTCCAACAATCCCCCACATGAATGATAATATACATATCCCCCACACAAAGCGAAATATCACAGAGTACATATGGAATAATGCTTTATTGTGGATAAGTAGATATTTCACTTTGATCTTTCCATAGTTAAAACTTATCCGATCTACTTGGCTAATCGGTGAATTATTTCATCTTGAACCATCGGCCTTTATTGTATATCCAGACAATAAGCTTTACGAAGCATTGATTCCCTTCTCATCCAATCTCTTGGTTGTGTTCATTTTGGTCTTGAACAATTTTTAGTTCTGCGAGTGTTTATAGAAAATATAAGCCTTTAATATTCTCATAGAGCCGACCCAGCTCACACTAACATAGGTGATCGCAACCATTAAGAGTATCCTACATATACCCCACTTGTTATTTCCAAGATATGGTCATCATTAAAAAAACATAGCTTTAACCTTTAAATACTTCTGTAGGCATGCATTTATATTGTGCACCATAGGAATGAAGTTGGACTATGCCCAAGCAAATGCATTACGTCTTGAGTTACTCAGAACTGGTTTGCCTATTGATCCTAGTCCGTGGGATCTTCAGTCGCTAGGATAGGTTTCCGTATAAGATAATTCTTGGTGGTTTAGGCTTTTATACCTATTCCCCTCAATGCACAGTCAATTTTCTCACTTGACAAACCTTTAGTAAATGGATCCGCTAGGTTATCATTTGTTCTTACATAATCTATGGAAATAGTTCCATTTGAGAGTAATTTCTTAACCGTATTATGGCGTCGACGAATATGTTGTGACTTTCCATTATACACAAAGTTGTGCGCTCTACTTAGCGCAACTTGGTTATCACAGTGTATGCATATGGAAGGTACAAGTTTAGGCCAAAACAGAATATCTTCTAAAAAGTGATGAAGCCATTCTGCTTCTTTGCCTGCTTTATCTAAAGCGATGACCTCTGATTCCATAGTGGATTGAGCTATGTATGTTTGTTTAGTTGATTTCTATGACACTGCTGCCCCTACTAAGGTAAATACATGACCACTCATTGATTTTGATCCCTCTAAATCAGAAATCTAGTTTGCATCACTATATCCTTCTAAGACCGTAGGATATTTTCCATAACGTAAGGAATAATTTGTGGTATTTTTTAAATATCCAAGCACTCTCAGTAGTGCTTTCTAGTGTTCCTTTCCTGAATTGCTTGTATGCCTGCTCAGTCTACTTATTGCATAAGCTATGTCTGGTCTTGTGCAATTCATTAGATACATTAGACTACCTATTACTTAAGAGTATTCCAGTTGCATTACACTCTCATTAGTGTTTTTATGCAGTACTTCTAATGGAATAAAAGGTGTTCTTACTCCTTTAATTCCAAAATTTTGAAAATTTTCAATCACTTTGTCTACATAGTGTGACTGAGATAATTCAATTCCATTAGGTGTTCTTATTATTTTGATTTCCAAAATAACGTCTGCAACTCCTAAGTCTTTCATATCGAAATTGCTAATTAACATCTTCTTTATGGTCTCTATTACCTGAGTGTTTGGACCAAATATTAACATATCGTCTACATATAAACAAATCATCACATATGATTGTCCAATTTGTTTATAATAAACACACTTATCACATTCATTTATACGAAAACCATTTCTCATCATGACACTATCAAATTTTGCGTGCCATTGTTTTGGAGCTTGTTTTAGTCCGTATAATGATTTTACTAATCTACAGACTTTGTTTTCATTTCCTTTGGAAACAAAACCTTCAGGTTGCTCCATGTAGATCTCCTCATCGAGATCTCCATTTAAGAATGCTGTCTTTACATCCATTTGATGAATTTCTAGATTATAGATCGATGCAATTACTATTAGCATTCTTATAGAGGTTATTCGTGTTACCGACGAATACGTATCAAAGAAGTCCACTCCTTCTTTTTGACGATATCCTTTGGCTACTAATCTGGCTTTATACTTGTCGATAGCGCCGTCTGCTTTCATTTTCTTGAAAATCCATTTACAGCCAATAGGTTTTATTCCTGGTGGAATATCAACAATTTTCCAAGTTTTATTACTTAGAATTGAATCAATTTCACTTTGGATTGCTACTTTCTAACATGAAGATTCAGAAGATGGCATTGCTTCCTTGTACGTTTGAGGTCCTTGTTTTAACACATATATGAAAAAATCTGAACCAAATGTCTTGGAAGTCCTAGCCCTTACGCTTCTTCTTGGTTCAACTTCCTCAATCTCATGATGAGTTTCATCTTCATGATGAGTTGCTTGATTCTTCTCTTGTCCTTTTAGGGACATTATTCCCTTCATTCCTTTTGTGCGGAAACACGTCTTCAAAGAACGAGGCATCTTTAAATTCCATGATAGTATTTACATGAACATCAGCTATATCAGAATTGAATACCAAAAATCTATAGGCACTACTATTTTTGGCTGGCCCTAAATAGTAACAATCTACCGTTTATGGTCCAAGTTTGACTTTTTTTGGGAGGCGGAACTGAAACTTTTGCCAAGCACCCTTACACTTTGAGCTATTTAAAACTTGGTTTGTGTCCTTTCTATAACTCATATGGAACCGTTCCTGTTTTATTGTGAGGGACTTTGTTTAATATGTGATTAGACATATTTAAGGCTTCCCCCTACAAGTTCGTCGGTAGACCAGAGGTTAAAAGCATGACATTAATCATGTCTTTTAACGTTCTGTTCTTCCTCTCCGCCACACCATTTTGTTGTGGTGAATATGAAGCTGTTGTTTGATGAATTATACCATTTTCGGTACAGAACAGTTCAAATGGTGATTCATTTTTTCCACCTCGATCAGATCTCAATATCTTGATCTTTTTATTTAACTGATTTTCTACCTCAGCCTTGTATTTTTAAAATGATGCAATTGCTTCATCTTTACAAAAGATATACATAGCGGTATCACGTATAATCGTCAATACACGTGATAAAGTACTTTTTTTCACTTCTAGTAGGTAATGATTTAAAATCATATAAATCTGTATGAACCAAACCTAGTGATTCGATGCTTCTATTAACAGATTGAAATGGTTCTTTTAACCATTTTTGGTTCTACACATGTCTCATATTTGTAGTTCTTATCTACTTGGAATTTTGGAATTAATCCCAAGTTTGATAATGTTTTCATTTTTCGGAAATTTATGTGTCCCAATCTATCATGCCATAGTAAAATTTCGTGCTAAAGCAAGCAAGAAACTTCAATTTTATTAATAGCACAATCATAATACATAGTTTTATTGTCGATAACGGCTACATTTGCCTTAAATAGGCCATCATATAAATATCCCCTTTCGATATACATTCCAGCTTTGGACAGAACCATCTTGTCTGACTCGAACACTATTTTGAATCCTTTCTTCGATAGTACTGCACTAGAGATGAGATTCTTGTGTATATCTGGAACGTGGAGCACATCATTCAACATGAAAGTTTTTCTCGAAGTAAACTTGAGGATTACTGTGCCACTACCTTCAATCATGAATAATGCAGAATTACCCATATAAAGTTTTTCTTCGTGGTCAAATTTTCGGTATGCAGAAAACATGGATTTGTCATAGCAGACATGACGAGTAGTGCATGTCTACCCACAATTGATTAGGATTCTGAACCAAATTGCATTCATATACAACTGCCGAGAAGTTGGACTCGTCTACTTCCATGTTGTCTACTATACTCGCCTCTTTGTTGCGGTCCTTTTTGTGTCTGCAATCTCTACCTGCATGTCCAACCTTTCTACAAACTCAACACTCGCTATTAAACTTTTTGGTTCGTTTGTTGTCTTTGGTTTGTTGTATTGAGCTTTCCTTTTCTTTTGGAAATTCTTCTTTTTGTTATTGGTCTTTGAACCTTCAGCCATAAATGTCTCCTCGCTTGATTTTGTAACTCCGTAGTTATCTGCCTCAATTTTCAGTCAGACTATGAGATCATGTAACGAGATTTCTTTCTTCTTATGCTTTAGAAAGTTGCGGTAATATCTCCATGACGGCGGCAGTTTTCCCGTGATGGCTTCGACCAAAAACGATTTTTCAACCTTATGACCTTCCGCTTCGAGTTCATGAATGATGATTTGCAGTTCATGCAGTTGAGCACTCATCGGTTTGGAGTCAACCATCATGTAGTCCATGAATTTATCTACAATGAATTTCTTAAGGTTGACATTCTGCGACTTGTATTTCGTGGCAAGTGCATTCTAGAGTGCTTTTGCTGTCTTTAGAGGCTGATATACTTTGTATAACACCTTGTCGAGACAATTCAGAATATAGTTTCTGCATAAAAAACGGAATGCTTCCATATATCAGCATCTGATTCCTTGCCAGGTGCAGAATCGGGTCCTCCTCCTCGAGATATCGTTGCAGACCGAGTGTAGTGAGATAAAATAGCATTTGATTTTTCCATGTTATAAAGTCATCACCATCTCCTTTGAACGGATCGGGCCTGTTGTGTGTAGTAGCCTTTGTTGAGAGCTCTACTGTCGTCATCTCTGTTTTAGTTAAAACATGAAAGTCTTAAGATGTTATACGTCTAGTATACCAAAACAGAGACTAATCAATAATAAACTTGTCTCACAAGTTTATAACTCAGATTTCCACTACCTTGGAATCTGTATTAGTTATTTTAACAATAAGTATATTGTAAATAATTACAACAACAAACTAATAACTATAGTAAAAATAACTATAGAAATAGATCAAACGTTATACTACTTAAAAAAATAGTACAACATAGAAACGAAAATGATATATATATATATATATATATATATATATATATATATATATATATATAAATCAATAATAAACCTAACCGGTTGAAGAAGGAAATTCCGTCTGAGGCTTGTGTAACAATTTCCTTAAGACTTTATTTAAAGTCTCCCAAGATACAACAAACGTAATCTGCACAAGATTGTAATGGATATGTCAACTTTGTGACTTTTGTATAGAGCAGTAGAGAAGAAGAAGCAGAAGAAATTAGAATTTGAATAGAATGAGAATGTGATCAGTATTCTCTTCTATTTATAATTTTGTCTGAACCCTTTCGAACAGTCGCGTCTACTCGACGGGTTGCATCCGTTGCCTTTCATTGCTGCTGTTCGTTAACGGGCCGCACTCATTCGCTACTGGTTCTGCATTCGCACCCGCTTCCGTTTGCTAATGGATGCATTTGTTCACCAAAAAATCCACGTCCGCTTCAGAAGTCGCACCTCCTTAGTCAATCCGCGTCCGCTTCTGAACAGATTCACACCTGTTCATATAGCCTGCAACTGTCAGAAAACCCGGCTCAGTTTTGCAGTAAAAATAAGATCATTTAGATAACCCAAACCCGGTCCAGTTCGGTCGGACGGTCTGCGGCAGCGCACATGCGTGTGTGGATTTTCCTTCTCACAACGAAGCAAAAATTTGGGTGTCCCAAGGCCCAACCCCTTTATTGCAAAGCTATTAATATACTAGAATAGCTTTGCAATTTCGACGATGTGGGACTACGTTGTTTTCATTCATTTTAGTATTAGGAATTCCAACGCAACTTCCCCTTTAGACTCAATCACCTCTTCATTTAAATTGCCTTCTGCCTCCTCATCTTCCTTCAGTGACATTAACCCTTTTAACACATACACACGTGGACTTTTGCACTTATGATCTTTAGACCACCTTTCCTTGCACCCATAATAAAGGTTTTGTTTCCTCATTTCAACAATCTGACTATGTTTAGTCCTTTACTTCTTGCTATATTTTCAATAGAAGTAGAACTTCCATCTCTAGGGACTGTATTAGAATGGGAATTGGATGGCTCTTTAACATAAGATTGAGTAGTGTTGTTGGTGGTGGTTTTGGGAACATGAGCAGTGGAATGGCTAACTGAGGTGGGTTGTTGGGGATTTTGCGGTTCGAGACGGATTTGATGGCAATAAAGTTAAAGACAATGCTGTACTTCCGACTTCAAGGATCTATGGAATAGATTCTTTCAGACAATAGTTCAACCCACCAGGTACAAACGGGTTATCGAACTATCGACTTTCAGGATTCAATGAAGCCCTATAACAACGTAATCGGATTCAAAGTTTGTACGACTTTGATCCGACCAAGAACACTTCAGAACGGTTTCTGATGATGCAATTTGTAGAAAAAGAATGAAGAGGAAGAAGAGAACAATTCTGCAACGGTTTCTGAATTTGCAACGCCTCGGAGGCGTTACAAAACAGAGCAGCGGAGTAATGGCGTCGCAGAACTGTTTGGGAAGAAGAAGAATGTTTTTTTTTCACTACTTGCAACTGTTTCTGGGCGTCGCTATTTATAGACGTGAGGAGGTGTCTATTCGCGAAGCGTCGCGACCGTTTGCAACGGTTCATAACTGTTGCGAACAGATTCGAACTTAAACGTCGCGACTTTTCATTTGCAACGTTAAGAAAACGTTACTAATTCCCGCCTTTAATCAAATTTAGATTTTCTGGTTCTGAGTCCTTAACGGGCCGAAATCTGGCCCGTTACTGTTCGCATATGATCCAAAAATATTTTCGGATTCTAACCCGAAACCCGTACCCGGACCGGCCCGGTTCGGTTCGGTCGGACGGACGGACGGCGGCGGCGTGCGTGTGGTGTTGCACGACTTCTCTCCTCACAACAAAGAAAACATGTGGGAGCCCCAAGGCCCCATATCCACTTGAGAAAGCTATATTTATGCAAGTATATTGTATAGTTTTCTATAACGTGGGACTTTGATTTCTTCTTCCTTCCTTCTTTCTTTTCTTCTACTCTTCCAAAACAAAAAACCCAAACCCAAAGCATTTTGAAAATTTTACAACAATCTCCCCCAATTTTCAAAATAAGAAAGTAAATAAATAGGACGGCTGCATCACTAGAGTGACTTCCTACATACCCAAGTGGAATCAAGCCTATGTAGTTCTAAGATCAAGTTTTGCATCATCGTGAAAACCAACACATAAATAAAAGGTATCTTTTGGATTTGAATCTTTACTTAGTGTAAACCATTCAAAGCCTTATCGAGATTCTATGGTGAACGAATCTTGAACCAAGTATCCCTAATGATAAAACTGGAACAATCACACATGTTGATTTCCTTAGGTAAAGTGTTCTGTATTGCTCAGCACGTTAATGGCCATGTGCTTAAATCCTGGTTCATGAGTCTACATAGAAAGCGGTCTTACTTTCCTAGGAAACGACCTGATTTCCATACTCATATAGGTAAGTCTCTTAAGGTGTTTCTGCGATACACCTTTTAAGGTTCCTAGACTTATTAAGGATATATATCCATCCTTTGTTCTTGCAGAATCCAACACTAAATATTATGGGATTATCAATTTAGTGTTCCATAATCATTCGCTTAACTTGTTGGTACCCATTGAACTTTGTCTATCCTTTTCAAGACATAAGTTTGGTTTCTGTTAAGGATGATCAACCTTCATTCACAGACCTTAGTCCCATTTCTTGTGACTTTATAGAAATCATTGCCTTTGGAAGCCCTTTTGTAAGTGGGTCAGCCAAGTTTTTCTTCGTTTCTATGTAGTCAACAGTTATAACTCCTTTTTTGAGTAACTGTCTCACCATTTGATGTCTTAGACTCACATGTCTAGACTTTCCATTATATGTCTTATTAGATACATTGTATATTGTTGCTTGATTGTCACAGTTAATCAAGACTGCTGGAGATGGCTTCTTCCATAAAGGGATTTCCATTAATAAATTCCTAAGCCATTCCGCTTCTTTACATGCATCTGCTAATGCAATCAATTCTGACAACATTGTTGAGTCAGAAATACAGGTCTGCTTCTTGGAAGCCCAAGACACAGCAGCGCCTCCTAATGTAAAGATCCATCCAGTCGTAGACTTGCATTTAGATTCTACATTGTTCCAGGTTGCATCACTATATCCTTCTACTACAGAAGGATATCCTTTATAAGATAAACCATATTCAATGGTTCCTTTCAAATATGCTAAAACTCTGGAAATGGCTTTCCAATATTCGAAACCTGGATTACTCGTAAATCGACACAATATACTTATAGCATGCGCGATGTCTGGTCTAGTGCAATGCATAGCATACATAAGACTCCCAATAACACTGGAATACTCTAGTTGAGAGATAGTACGTCCAGTGTTCTTTTCTAATTTAATACTAGGATCTAAAGGAGTTGGTGCTGGTTTGTCATCGTAATGACCATACTTTTGTAGGAATTTCTCTATGTAATAAGATTGAGTTAGTAATAACTCCCCCTCTTTCCAAACAATTTTAATTCCCAGAATTACATCAGCCTCTCCTAGATCTTTCATATCGAATTTAGAAGACAGAAACTTTTTAGTTTCATTCACACAGGATATATTGGAACCAAATATTAGCATATCATCAACGTATAAACATATTATAACAATACCGTTGTTATCCGATTTGCTATAAATACATTTATCAGCATCATTAACAATGAATCCATATGACAGTGCAACTTTATCAAACTTCTCATGCCATTGCATGGGAGCTTGCTTCAGGCCATAAAGAGAGTTTACTAATTTGCAAACTTTCTTTTCTTGGCCTAGGGTTTTGAAACCTTCAGGTTGTTCCATATATACCTCTTCTTCTAAATCTCCATTTAGAAAAGCAGTCTTTACATCCATTTGATGTATGACTAATTTATGAATTGATGCAAGTGCAATTAAATAACGTATAGAAGATATGCGAGCAACTGGAGCATATGTATAAAAATAATCTACTCCATGTGTTTGCTTATATCCCTTAGCAACTAATCTGGCTTTAAACTTATCAATGGATCCATTTGTATTCAACTTTTTCTTGAATATCCATTTACATCCTATAAGTTTAGCACCAGGAGGTAAATCAGTTAAAACCCAAGTTTGGTTTAACATTATGGAATTCATTTCATCATTGATAGCTTCTTCCCAGAAATTTGAATCTCTGGAACTCATAGCTTCAGAATAAGTTTTGAGATCATCATCAACGTTCATTACATATTTAGTCACATTAAGGACTTCGTCCTTACTGCCTTCTACAAGATATGTAATGAAGTCAGGACCATAGTCCTTCTCTATTCTCGCTCTTTTACTTCTCCGTTGTTCAGTACCATTATCTGGTGCTGACACTTCCTTGCTGTTTTGAGCAGGAGCATAATCATCGTCATTGATATCATTAGTCATACTACGTTCTGGACTAGATGATCTCAATGGGATCTCAACAGTTTGATTTTCAAAAAATTCTACATCTACAGATTCTATAACTTCTAGGGTGTCAAGAATAAGAAATCTATAAGTTATACTATTAAGTAAATATCCTATAAAAACACATTTAAATGCTCTATTTCCTAACTTTGGTCGTTTAGGGTATGGTTTTCTAACATAAGCTAAGCAACCCCAAACTTTAAGTCTAGTTAGGTTAGGTTTCCTATTAAACCATGATTCATAACGGGAAATATTATTATTTTTAAGTGGTACTCTATTTAAAATATAACATGCAGATAACATAGCATCACCCCATAGGTTATAAGGTAAATTAGAGCTTACGAGCATGGAATTAACCATTTCTACTAAAGTTCTATTCTTCCTTTCAGCAACACCATTTTGTTGTGGTGTATATGGGGCAGTACATTGGTGAATTATACCTTGTTGTTTACAAAACAAGGTGAATTCATTTGAGAAATATTCACCACCACAATCTGAATGTAATATTTTAATTTTAACTCCTAATTGTGTTTCGACCTCTGCTTTGTAAATTTTGAATTTATCAAAAGCCTCATTTTTAGTTTTCATTAGATACACATATGCATATCTAGTATAATCATCAATGAATGTTATATAGTATTGGTTACCACCATAGGTGATATGACTTTTTAAGTCACCCACGTCCCTATATACCAAATCAAGCAAACCAGTTTTCCTTTCTACGGATTTAAAGGATTTCCGGTGTATTTTTGCTTGAACGCATATTTCACATTTAAAGATGGTATCGAAATCACAATCAGAAATTAATCCTAATTTATTCATATTCCTAATGGAATTATAATTAACATGTCCTAATCTACCATGCCATAAATTAATAGAATCAACAATATAAACAGAAAATTTCTTTATTAGATTCAACTTAATCATGCCGTTGCAAGAGTATCCCTGTCCAATGAATTTACCATTCTTAGACAACACTAGCTTATCAGACTCATACACCATCTTGAATCCTCCTTTGTTAAGAAGATATCCAGAGACCAAATTCTTATACATATCGGGTACATAAAATACATTGACTAACGTAAGAACTTTTCCAGAGGTGAGAGGAAGTTCTATAGTGCCTTTTCCCAGAACTTTACTTGGAACCTTATTTGCTCCAGTAACTTCGTCGGCATCTCCTTTATTTTCTTCGTAACTCTTGAACAGATTACGGTCTTTGCAAATGTGAATGGTTGCTCCAGTATCGAACCACCAATCATTATCATTGCGACTAACGGAGTTTGCCTCTTGCACTACAGCCACAGGCGAGTCTTCGACCACATTCACTTTTTGTTGTTTCTTCCGCAGACGGCAGTCTCGGGTATAGTGGCCGGGCTTGTTACAAAAATAACAAGCGCCTGTCTTTTTGTTGTTAGTTTTGGAACGATTTTTCTTAAAAAGTATCTCATTCTTTGGCTTTAATTTATCAGTAATTTCAACATTATTTGCCTTAGAATGGGACTCAGTTTGCGGATTATCATCTAGATCGCGTTTGCGAGAGTCTTCTTCAATACGAAGATGACGCTGTAAACCGTCTAAATTATAATCCGTTTCCGCATGCTTCATCTTTTTCTTATAATCATTCCAACTATGCAGAAGTCTAGAAATTATAACTCCAACAACAAAAGATTCAGGGAGATCAATTCCAGCATCTTTAAGTTGATTCACCAACAGTATGATTTCGCTTACTTGTCCAATTATGGACTTATTGGTGACCATTTTAAAATCCATAAAATTAGAAATAAGAAACTTTTTATTACTTGCCTCAGATATGCGGTACTTATTCTCCAGAGCAGTCCAGAGTGCCTTCACTGTTTCCAAGGTCCTATGTGCATTGTAGACTGGGGCAGATAGCGCATTCAGAATATGGCCTCTGCATAGGAAATCGTCCTCTTTGCGCTTTGCTCGTTTAGCCTTTAGAGCAGCATCATCCTTATCAGTTTCCTCCGGGATTTCTTCCAAGTCATCTTCCAAGATGTAGAACAACTTGACGGTGACCAGGAAAAATTTCATCGTCTCTTACCAACGAGTGAAATTGTCGTCATCAAAACGCTCCAATCGAGTTAGATGCTGATTCATAACTTGTAGAGCGCTCGAACCTTCCATGGTTGAAGGATATTGTCTGAAAATTTGTTGGAGATTTTGCGGTTCGAGATGGATTTGATGACGATAAAGTTAAAGACAATGCTGTACTTCCTAGTTCAAGGATCTATGGAATAGATTCTTTCAGACAATAGTTCAACCCACCAGGTACAAACGGGTTATCGAACTATCGACTTTCAGGATTCAATGAAGCCCTATAACAGCGTAATCGCATTCAAAGTTTGCACGACTTTGATCCGACCAAGACCACTTCAGAACGGTTTCTGATGATGCAATTTGTAGAAAAAGAATGAAGAGGAAGAAGAGAACAATTCTGCAACGGTTTCTGAATTTGCAACACCTCGGAGGCGTTACAAAACAGAGCAGCGGAGTAATGGCGTCGTAGAACTGTTTGGGAAGAAGAAGAAGAATTTTTTTTCACTACTTTCAACTGTTTCTGGGCGTCGCTATTTATAGACGTGAGGAGGTGTCTATTCGCCAAGCGTCGCGACCGTTTGCAACGGTTCGTAACTGTTGCGAACAGATTCGAACTTAAACGTCGCGACCTTTCATTTGCAACGTTACTAATTCCCGCCTTTAATCAAATTTAGATTTTCCGGTTCTGGGTCCTTAACGGGCCGAAATCTGGCCCGTTACTGTTCGCATACGATCCAAAAATATTTTCGGATTCTAACCCGAAACCCTTATCCGTACCCGGCCCAGCCCAGTTCGGTCGGACGGACGGACGGCGGCGGCGCGAGTGTGGTGTTGCATGACTTCTCTCCTCACAACAAAGCAAACATGTGGGAGCCCCAAGGCCTCATCATCCACTTGAGAAAGCTATATTTATACAAGTATATTGTATAGTTTTCTATAACGTGGGACTTTGATTTCTTCTTCCTTCCTTCTTTCTTTTCTTCTACTCTTCCAAAACAAAAAACCCAAACCCAAAGCGTTTTGAAAATTTTACAACAATCTCCTCCAATTTTCAAAATAAGAAAGTAAATAAATAGGACGGCTGCATCACTAGAGTGACTTCCTACATACCCAAGTGGGATCAAGCCTATGTAGTTCTAAGATCATGTCAGGACTCGATTCTTCGACTCCTGAATACCGACATCAATATGTCCACTGTATCGACTGATGCCGGAAAACTGAACCATGAGGGTTTAAAAAGAAGAAAAAGTAGAAGAGGAGAGAAAAGATAGAAAATAGAGAGGAAAAGAAAATAGAACGGAACAGAAAACAACAGAACAACATCAGAATCTCACAATTCGCAGTGGAACAACATATAATAGATAAATGAATAATCTTTAAACAAAGAACTATATCAGTTATTACATTACATTACATTTCATTTCATTACATCATCAGAGTGTACGACATCATACAACAACAAACAGCGGAAAAGAAATACTATATACTAGTAATACGCCATGTCATCCATCTTGCGTCCTCCAACTCCTGAATTCCAGAATATCCTGATAAACCTTAACTCTTGACTGCCCGTGTGGAAATTGGTGGGCACCCAGAGTTTAGGAAGGAAAACAATAAACTCCGAGTCAGTCATGTGACTGGTGTGAGAACTCAAATCAGTTTATTTATCTTTAAAATCAAAATAGAGGAATATCTTTTTAGTCAATTCGCAATGCTTTTAAAAATGAGACTACCATAAGGCCTCCCGCCACACACACGATGCAAACGCAGAATTGGAGGAGATTTCTCCTTATGATAGTCAAAGATGCTTGATACGCATTAAAAAGAACATTTGATATTATTACTAGTGCATAGTGTAGAAAATATTTCGAAAGTAAAGATATAAATCTTAGCCAGCATAGTTACCATTATAGTATGCTTACTATAGCTACCATATTAAATGGCAGGTTCTACAACTAAAACCGTACAAGGCACGTATTGTTTTGTTTGGATTTCCAACAAATGGTCGGGCAAAGGAACTTCCCAAGTAAAATAGAATGCCTGTGGAGAAACGTCCCCGGATCTAACATTACGGTTAGATCTCTGCTACACAAGGCCGGGTTACCTTTCAAACTAGGTAACAACTGACACGAGTATGTCATCCCCCGGTCCTTTGGAACCTTAAACCGAGCGCTCGTAACCATCATCACACAATCATAAATAAATATAGTGTGTCCACAAAGTAAGTATCTGGGCTCCATACCATGATACCACTTATAATCCAGATAGGAAATGACATACCCTATGGAGGTGCGACCCCCAAATAACCTTGCTTCCACGATTCCTGTTTCGACCACAACCGGTCAGTGAGGCTTTACGAAGTCTCGTCCACAAAGCCACGCTTTATACAAAGCCATGCTTTGGGTCAACAAATGATCATAGAAATGATCACAAAGATAACCGATCAAACAAATGATCATATCACAAATGATCAAACCATGATCATTTAACAGCAACACTCAGCATGTCACATTACCAAATTTGGGAATATATCGCTGATAACCTTCAACTACATAACCTCTGAGCTCGTACGTCTCAAAGAAGGGTGTTAAGCTAAGAGAATAAATTCTCCGCCACCAACAGAAATATATTTGAAAGAAATCGGCTTTATATCTCAATTTGTAATGTCAGACATACAATCTATACAAGTCTGTTCCGGGCTCGAACAGAACCGAAGGCACTTACAAAGAAGTCCTTGCAATCCGGATATCCACAATCCTGATCGGATTCCCTATCACATATGGAGAACTCTATACCGGAGCAACTCGGTGCAGAGTCAATCGACATGTCATCCTATCGCACTCGCAAATATCCGGTCTTCAACACCGATCTTCAAATGCAATTCATAACGACGTATCACGTATTCGGAATGGGTTATACGACCCCATGGTCCTTTCTCGGTTAACCCGAATAGTGAGCGCTTATTTAAAAATAAGTGCGGCATTCAAATTCAAGCAAATCACAACAAATACCCATTCAAAGGGAAATATTGATAGTCGGTTATTGAACTATCAATGGATATGCACAACATCACCAGATTCCAAATAATTTTCCAAATTATTTATTTTCCAAAATATCTTTACAAGATATATAAATTTCAATACTTCAAAAATAAATCAATATTTATTTTTAAACAAATTTCACTTTCTTTTATAAATTCCATAATGAATTTTCATTCTAAAATATCTATGCATATACGATTTCAATTATTCATTTCAATTTATCTTCAAAAAGATAAATTCTCAAAAAACGTTTCATTTCACATTGGAAAACATTTCCATACTTGTTTATTAAGTAATTCACAAATCTTTTTATTTTTCTACACTTGGAAAATATTCAATATACTTAAATCGAAATTAAGTATATATTTCATTCTTTAAGGAAATCATCCTCTTAAACACATTTATTTGGGCCAAAACGAATGTTACGTAAAACATCGTTACGACATCCCAAAATCACTAACATAGGGATTCGAAATTTAAAATAGATATATAAATCCCAATACTATACAAAACATTTCCTTTCGGAAATCATTTACTATAACAACAGTGTTATAGTCCACCATTTCCTTCTATTTCTCGAAAACGTCTATTTCAACAATGAATGTTGAAATCTATGGTTTCGAATCTTAACGCATTTTAAAAACATCGTTAGATCGTTTTAATTCTATTTAAAACAACACATTCAAAACATTTTCTTTAACACATTATTCACTATTCAAAAACGTGAATATACTTTGTTAACAAATTTCATCAATTCTATACATTTTATTTTAAAGGATTATTCACTGTCTAAAACATGAATATAACTCCATAAACAAGTTATAACAATTTACTTATCAACATAAGTCGTTGGTGAATTTATAAAACAACGTTTATAAATTCCTTTTTTATTTATTATATAACAACTTCTTTTTATACATCCTTTATAAATCTATTCAATTTATAACTCAATTTTAAACCAAAAGTTCACATTATAAGTTAAACACTTATAATTTATTTATTTATAAAATCGTTCCTTTAAACTTCATAATTATAAATCTTATAACTTATAAGATTCATTTATTTATCCCAATCTATTCTTTCAATAACTTTACAAATTTTATAAACCTACTGCTTATAAAATTCCATTTATAACTTCACCGTTTATAATTCCATAAATTTCATTCATTTACGAAATTCATTCACAATTCATTCTAACACTTATAAAAACTCATTTTATAATTCCAGCATTTTATTAATTTATAAATATCAATTCATAAATCTTTTAATATAAATCAATTTATATTATTCTTTTAAAACGACTTTAAACTCCTTTATAATTTCACCATTTTGATTTATAAAATAATTAAATTTTATAAATCCTATTTTTAAACTTTTAATAATAAATTCAGAAATCCCAATTTAAACTATTTTATAAGACCGTTAACCTATATTTCTCAAAAATCAACTTTTAATTGTATTTCTTAAAAATCATAATTTTTATAACATTAAAAATTATAACGTTTATTTATTTAAAATGGATCAATTCCAAAAATATAGTATATTTTTCAAAATCACTTTAAAAATCCATTTAAAATTCCAAAATTTGGTCCAATGATGCTACACGCCAAATAGTCAATCACGACTACAACGATATCATATATCGATATGATAATCAGCGAATATCAAAATATCTATAATCAAATAAATACTGTTGAGGAATCCAGTTGGATCCCTCCAACCTGTTTTCCTGCATCCACAAACATTAGCACAATACCAATTTCGTTCCAGTACGAAATTATCGCGGTATTTGGGATTTAAAATATTATCCGCTATTATGCGGCGCAATAGGGTCTCATCCGCTATACAATGCGGGAAATCAATTCCAAGTACATAAATAATACCAATTTCACTGTTTATGAAATATTCATGGTATATGTTTTTAATAAATAACCTCCGCTTAATAACGGCGCATAATGTCTATTTTTAACAATCAATAGATAACAATCATCATTCATACATACATTCAAAAATTTTGAATCTAACTATTTAAAATAAAAATCGAAACTATTCGATTGAGTGAGAAGTTCTCACCTTGATTTCAATTTCGTTTTAGCGATTTATTTCAAATAAAATTAAACGGACGTTTAATTTTACCCGAAATTTTCACTAACTCCAAATGATTCCAATCCTATTCCATGGCGTAGTGCTCGTCCATACGAATCCAACGTAACTGGTTTCGCACGTTTTCGACCTCGTATGAAAAAGATATGAATTTTACAAGTTTTACGAATTTTTAATAACAAATTTACAACAATTTATTTTCTTTTTATAACCTAAATGAAATCCCAGCCGTTGATTCCTTTTCCTGCAAATCGCCACCGCTCGTCTCTTTCTTCCCAAGCACGCTCAACATCAGGAAGTCACGCACGCAACCCTTACCCATAGCTCAATATTAGGGTTCCAAATCGCTCCTCCTAAACGACGACCGGAACCAAATCAAACACCATCACGTGAAGCGCCTCCACGAACTCCACCACCAGCATGAACAGCGGCGAGCTCGGTCGTCCCTAGCGCCCTCGAATTGCGTGCGAACGGTCGGTCTTCATGGCCAAAATCCCATCGATTTACTCCACTATTTTCAATCATACCCGTATGAAATCAAAGCTCTCACTTCGCTCTACAACTTTGTAGTTGACACTTTCCTCTAATTGTTGGTGAATTTGAAGAGATTGAGGAAGAAACGAGAGCAAATTCTGGCCGTTCAGAACAATAGTGGCGGCTAGGGTTTTAACCCTAATTTTTTTTTTATTTTGTGAAGAGAATGGGCCTATTTATAGAAGTTTGAACGACACTATTCATCCCGGATTTTCCGAACCTCGATTTACGCACGGTGACCAGCATTTCTAGGGTTTATCCCGCGTTCCGGACATAATGGAATAGGTTTCGGAAGCTAATTCGGTCATCTGTGCGAGTTATGGCAATAAACGTTCAATTTAAAATTAAATCGATTAAACGATTTTCTAGGCGTTTTAGCTTGCACCGGACAAACGGTAATTCCAATTGACACGAAATTTGAAACCATACAATAATATCACATTACGGATCCGATGAAACTAGTTTTGTCGAAATCCGAGACAGTTTAAAAAATGACTATTTTAACTCGCCAAATTAATATTAAAAACAATTTCGATGCGTTTTGAGCTGCCACGATCAAACGCTAACTCCGATTGCTACGAAATTTGAAATCCGATAATAACTAACTATTACGGATCCAATGGAACTAGTTTCGTCCAATTCTGAGACTGTTCGAAAATTGGCTATTTCACTAGTCGATTAAATATTAAAATATTCAATTTTCACAAATAAACTTTTAATTCGATTTTAAAAGTTCTAAAACATCATTCTAACTTCAATATGATAAAATAAAATTTTACAAATCAATTTCAATCATATTTAACCCAATTTTCAATTATTTCTGCATTTTCACCTATTAAATAATCGATTTAATTATTCAATTAAATCCAATTATTCAAAATAAAATTTATTCGACTTATAAATTTCACTTATTAATATTTAAAATTAATTAAATATTCAAATTTTAATTAATAAAAATTCTGCGTCGTTACAATCTTCCCCCCTTAAAAGAATTTTGTCCTCGAAATTACCAAGTAAGAAAAGTTACAGAATCTATTAACTTTCCCAAAATTCATAGTTAAATTTCTTACAATAACTTTACTAAGTTTCCAAATCATACTTGGTTATCTTTTCAAACCAAACTATATTGTTTGACTTTTAATTCCAAATCAAAGATAAAGTTTTCACAATTTTCCCAATTTTCTCAAAAATATTCTAATGCCTTAAATTTTCGGAAAAATTCGCCATAGTCTCCTTTGCGCGGCTCGATCCGAAAAAAAATGACAGTATATATATCAAAAATATACATCTCATCAAGTAATGAGGCATCCCGCAGGGAAAAAAGTGTAAAAGTACGATATGTAATCCGAGATATGTACCTTATATTTTATTAGCAAGCATATACGGCTAATATAGCGCGAAAGCGAGCTCCAAATGCGAAGCAAACGCGATCCGCACCTACTAAACACTCAACAACAACATGAGAACATGCATATAGACAATAGTATCGATATACAACATATAGCAACATAATAACGACATGTGCCAACATAGCAAATGCAACAAAACAACAAATGCAAACTTCAACCAACTATCATCCAACTAGCATTCATAACCAATAAATATTCATTCATATTCTCATTAATAATAATGAATTGGTTATCAATTTAATCACATTTGATTCGTTAACAGTGGATGTTTTTACTAACATTTATTTTCAATTAGTTTATACTCACTAATTCATATTCAAGTTGGTTCACTTCCAAATCAAATTCAATTCTATTTAAGATTCACTTAACTTCCAATTGGATTTCAATTACTTTAGCTTTCAATTTCATTAACACTTAATGAATTATATACAATCAATCAACAATCATATAACAACCAATGTATATTGATTACAACCAAATTCCTTTGCTTAAAATTGATTTTTATGCAATTATTCAACTTCCAATAACATTAGATTTTAATGAATTAACACTTAGATTCATTATTTCATATCAACTATTCACATTCAATTGATTCATTCAATTCAATTACTAATTCATTTATATAACTCAAGTTTATATCCATTTAATTTACTTTGATACCAAAATCAACTTCATTCAACATCTCTTAAGTTATATTCCATTTAAACATTATTTGGCTTTACTTAACTTAAATTCATTCTAAAGTAAATTTCTATTTAACCTTAACCAAAGTCAAATTTCATTACTTATTCAAACTCATTATTTATTTATTTATTTATTTACAACTCAAATTGATAAATATATTCATATAGTTTCACTTCTTATATATATAAGTTTATTTCACAATTGTAAATCACTTTAATTAAAATTCAATTCTTTTATTATTCATTTGCTTATACAATTATTTTTTTATTTAGATTATTCAAACAACCAAACAATCTACTTATATACACTTTAACAATTCTGAAAAATTATTCCTTTATATATAAAATATAATTAAGGTAAAATTATTTCATTTACCCAATTTAAAAACAATATTATGTCGAGTTGTTCTATTCAAGTATTTATAAACCCTTCGGCATAGTTGTACAGACCGTGCTGACGAAGGTTCATATGCCACTCAATAAACCAATCATCACAATATAAAACAATTTTATATTCACTAACAAATACGCTCTCATAGCTATTATTACACTCAAACTCATTCTAGAGTACTACTGACTCTATCTCTAATGAGTAATTCCCAATAGAGCCATGGTTGTCGCTTAACCATACGCTCTGATACCACATTGTCAGGACCCTATTCTTCGACTCCCGAATACTGACATCAATACGTCCACTGTATCGACTGCCGACAGTCGGATGCCGAAAAACCAAACCATGAGGGTTTAAAAAGAAGAAAAAATAGAAGAGGAGAGAAAAGATAGAAAATAGAGAGGAAAAGAAAATAGAACGGAACAGAAAACAACAGAACAACATCAGAATCTCACAATTCGCAGTGGAACAACATATAATAGATAAATGAATAATCTTTAAACAAAGAACTATATCAGTTATTACATTACATTACATTTCATTTCATTACATCATCAGAGTGTACAACATCATACAACAACAAACAGTGGAAAAGAAATACTATATACTAGTAATACGCCATGCCATCCATCTTGCCTCCTGCAACTCCTGAATTCCAGAATATCCTGATAAATCTTAACTCTTGACTGCCCGTGTGGAAATTGGTGGGCACCCAGAGTTTAGGAAGGAAAACAATAAACTCCGAGTCAGTCATGTGACTGGTGTGAGAACTCAAAACAGTTATTTATCTTTAAAATCGAAATAGAGGAATATCTTTTAAGTCAATTCGCAATGCTTTTAAAAATGAGACTACCATAAGGCCTCCCGCCACACACACGATGCAAACGCAGAATTGGAGGAGATTTCTCCTTATGATAGTCAAAGATGCTTGATACACATTAAAAAGAACATTTGATATTATTACTAGTGCATAGTGTAGAAAATATTTCGAAAGTAAAGATATAAATCTTAGCCAGCATAGTTACCATTATAGTATGCTTACTATAGCTACCATATTAAATGGCAGGTTCTACAACTAAAACCGTACAAGGCACGTATTGTTTTGTTTGGATTTCCAACAAATGGTCGGGCAAAGGAACTTCCCAAGTAAAATAGAACGCCTCTGGAGAAACGTCCCCGGATCTAACGTTACGGTTAGATCTCTGCTACACAAGGCCGGGTTACCTTTCAAACTAGGTAACAACTGACACGAGTATGTCATCCCCCGGTCCTTTGGAACCTTAAACCGAGCGCTCGTAACCATCATCACACAATCATAAATAAATATAGTGTGTCCACAAAGTAAGTATCTGGGCTCCATACCATGATACCACTTATAATCCAGATAGGAAATGACATACCCTATGGAGGTGCGACCCCCAAATAACCTTGCTGCCACGATTCCTGTTTCGACCACAACCGGTCAGTGAGGCTTGACGAAGTCTCGTCCACAAAGCCACGCTTTATACAAAGCCATGCTTTGGGTCAACAAATGATCATAGAAATGATCACAAAGATAACCGATCAAACAAATGATCATATCACAAATGATCAAACCATGATCATTTAACAGCAACACTCAGCATGTCACATTACCAAATTTGGGAATATATCGCTGATAACCTTCAACTACATAACCTCTGAGCTCGTACGTCTCAGAGAAGGGTGTTAAGCTAAGAGAATAAATTCTCCGCCACCAACAGAAATATATTTGAAAGAAATCGGCTTTATATCTCAATTTGTAATGTCAGACATACAATCCATACAAGTCTGTTCCGGGCTCGAACAGAACCGAAGGCACTTACAAAGAAGTCCTTGCAATCCGGATATCCACAATCCTGATCGGATTCCCCATCACATAAGGAGAACTCTATACCAGAGCAACTCGGTGTAGAGTCAATCGACAGGTCATCCTATCGCTCTCGCAAATATCCGGTCTTCAACACCGATCTTCAAATGCAATTCATAACGACGTATCACGTATTCGGAATAGGTTATACGACCCCATGGTCCTTTTCCGCTTAACCCGAATAGTGAGCGCTTATTTAAAAATAAGTGTGGCATTAAAATTCAAGCAAATCACAACAAATACCCATTCAAAGGGAAATATTGATAGTCGGTTATTGAACTATCAATGGATATGCACAACATCACCAGATTCCAAATAATTTTCCAAATTATTCATTTTCCAAAATATCTTTACAAGATATATAAATTTCAATACTTCAAAAATAAATCAATATTTATTTTTAAACAAATTTCACTTTCTTTTATAAATTCCATAATGAATTTTCATTCTAAAATATCTATGCATATACTATTTCAATTATTCATTTCAATTTATCTTCAAAAAGATAAATTCTCAAAAAATGTTTCATTTCACATTGGAAAAACATTTCCATACTTATTTATTAAGTAATTCACAAATCTTTTTATTTTTCTACACTTGGAAAATATTCAATATACTTAAATCAAAATTAAGTATATATTTCATTCTTTAAGGAAATCATCCTCTTAAACACATTTATTTGGGCCAAAACGAATGTTACGTAAAACATCGTTACGACAACCCAAAATCACTAGTATAGGGATTCGAAATTTAAAATAGATATATAAATCCCAATACTATACAAAACATTTCCTTTCGGAAATCATTTACTATAACAACAGTGTTATAGTCCACCATTTCCTTCTATTTCTCGAAAACGTCTATTTCAACAATGAATGTTGAAATCTATGGTTTCGAATCTTAACGCATTTTAAAAACATCGTTAGATCGTTTTAATTCTATTTAAAACAACACATTCAAAACATTTTCTTTAACACATTATTCACTATTCAAAAACGTGAATATACTTTGTTAACAAATTTCATCAACTCTATACATTTTATTTTAAAGGATTATTCACTGTCTAAAACGTGAATATAACTCCATAAACAAGTTATAACAATTTACTTATCAACATAAGTCGTTGGTGAATTTATAAAACAACGTTTATAAATTCCTTTTCTATTTATTATATAACAACTTCTTTTATACATCCTTTATAAATCTATTCAATTTATAACTCAATTTTAAACCAAAAGTTCACATTATAAGTTAAACACTTATAATTTATTTGTTTATAAAATCGTTCCTTTAAACTTCATAATTATAAATCTTATAACTTATAAGATTCATTTATTTATCCCAATCTATTCTTTCAATAACTTTACAAATTTTATAAACCTACTACTTATAAAATTCCATTTATAACTTCACCGTTTATAATTCTATAAATTTCATTCATTTACGAAATTCATTCACAATTCATTCTAACACTTATAAAAACTCGTTTTATAATTCCAGCATTTTATTAATTTATAAATATCAATTCATAAATCTTTTAATATAAATCAATTTATATTATTCTTTTAAAACGACTTTAAACTCCTTTATAATTTCACCATTTTGATTTATAAAATAATTAAATTTTATAAATCCTATTTTTAAACTTTTAATAATAAATTCAGAAATCCCAATTTAAACTATTTTATAAGACCGTTAACCTATATTTCTCAAAAATAAACTTTTAACTGTATTTCTTAAAAATCATAATTTTTATAACATTAAAAATTATAACGTTTATTTATTTAAAATGGATCAATTCCAAAAATATAGTATATTTTCAAAAATCACTTTAAAAATCCTTTTAAAATTCCAAAATTTGGTCCAATGATGCTACACGCCAAATAGTCAATCACGACTACAACGATATCATATATCGATATGATAATCAATGAATATCAAAATATCCATAATCAAATAAATACTGTTGAGGAATCCAGTTGGATCCCTCCAACCTGTTTTCCTGCATCCACAAACATTAGCACAATACCAATTTCGTTCCAGTACGAAATTATCGCGGTATATGGGATTTAAACTATTATCCTCTATTATGCGGCGCAATAGGGTCTCATCCGCTATACAATGCGGGAAATCAATTCCAAGTACAAAAATAATACCAATTTTACTGTTTATGAAATATTCGCGGTATATGTTTTTAATAAATAACCTCCGCTTACTAACGACGCATAATGTCTATTTTTAACAATCAATAGATAACAATCATCATTCATACATACATTCAAAATTTTTAAATCTAACTATTTAAAATAAAAATCGAAACTATTCGATTGAGTGAGAAGTTCTCACCTTGATTTCAATTTCGTTTTAGCGATTTATTTCGAATAAAATTAAACGGACGTTTAATTTTACCCGAAATTTTCACTAACTCCAAATGATTCCAATCCAATTCCATAGCGTAGTGCTCGTCCATACGATTCCAATGCAACTGGTTTCGCGCGTTTTCGACCTCGTATGAAAAAGATATGAATTTTACAAGTTTTACGAATTTTTAATAACAAATTTACAACAATTTATTTTCTTTTTATAACCTAAATGAAATCCCAGCCGTTGATTCCTTTTCCTGCAAATCACCACCGCTCGTCTCTTTCTTCCCAAGCGCGCTCAACATCAGGAAGTCACGCACGCAACCCTTACCCATAGCTCAATATTAGGGTTCCAAATCGCGCCTCCAAAACGACGACCGGAACCAAATCAAACACCATCACGTGAAGTGCCTCCACGAACTCCACCACCAGCATGAACGGCGGCGAGCTCGGTCGTCCCTAGCACCCTCGAATTGCGTGCGAACGGTCGGTCTTCATGGCCAAAATCCCATCGATTTACTCCACTATTTTCAATCATACCCGTATGAAATCAAAGCTCTCACTTCGCTCTACAACTTTGTAGTTGGCACTTTCCTCTAATTGTTAGTAAATTTGAAGAGATCGAGGAAGAAACGAGAGCAAATTCTGGCCGTTCAGAACAATAGTGGCGGCTAGGGTTTTAACCCTAATTTTTTTTTATTTTGTGAAGAGAATGGGCCTATTTATAGAAGTTTGAACGACACTATTCATCCCGGATTTTCTGAACTTCGATTTACGCGCGGTGACCGGCGTTTCTAGGGTTTATCCCGTGTTCCGGACACAATGGAATAGGTTTCGAAAGCTAATTCGGTCATCTGTGCGAGTTATGGCAATAAACGTTCAATTTAAAATTAAACCGATTAAATGATTTTCTAGGCGTTTTAGCTTGCACCGGACAAACGGTAAATCCAATTGATACGAAATTTGAAACCATACAATAATATCACATTACGGATCCGATGAAACTGGTTTTGTCGCAATCCGAGAGAGTTTGAAAAATGACTATTTTAACTCGCCAAATTAATATTAAAAACAATTTCGATGCGTTTCGAGCTGCCACGATCAAACGATAACTCCGATTGCTACGAAATTTGAAATCCGATAATAACTAACTATTACGGATCCAATGGAACTAGTTTCGTCCAATTCTGAGACTGTTCGAAAATTGACGATTTCACCAGTCGATTAAATATTAAAATATTCAATTTTCACAAATAAACTTTTAATTTGATTTTA
Organism: Allium cepa; assembly: GCA_030765085.1. NCBI lineage: Eukaryota > Viridiplantae > Streptophyta > Magnoliopsida > Asparagales > Amaryllidaceae > Allium > Allium cepa. The sequence goes on along the minus strand of CM060939.1, from coordinate 77,345,370 downwards.
AAAGTTCTAAAACATCATTCTAACTTCAATATGATAAAATAAAATTTTACAAATCAATTTCAATCATATTTAACGCAATTTTCAATTATTTCTGTATTTTCACCTATTAAATAATCGATTTAATTATTCAATTAAATCCAATTATTCAAAATAAAATTTATTCGACTTATAAATTTCACTTATTAATATTTAAAATTAATTAAATATTCAAATTTTAATTAATAAAAATTCTGGGTCGTTACAGATCAAGTTTTGCATCATCGTGAAAACCAACACATAAATAAAAGGTATCTTTTGGATTTGAACCTTTACTTAGTGCAAACCACTCAAAGCCTTATCGAGATTCTATGGTGAACGAATCTTGAACCAAGTATCCCTAATGATAAAACTGGAACAATCACACATGTTGATTTCCTTAGGTAAAGTGTTCTGTATTGCTCAGCACGTTAATGGCCATGTGCTTAAATCCTGGTTCATGAGTCTACTTAGAAAGCGGTCTTACTTTCCCAGGAAACGGACTGATCTCCATACTCTTATAGGTAAGTCTCTTAAGGTGTTCTGCGATACACCTTTTAAGGTTTCTAGACTTATTAAGGATATATATCCATCCTTTTTTCTTGCAGAATCCAACACTAAATATTATGGGATTATCAATTTAGTGTTCCATAATCATTCGCTTAACTTGTTGGTACCTATTGAACTTTGTCTATCCTTTTCAAGACATAAGTTGGGTTTCTGTTAAGGATGATCAACCTTCATTCACAGACCTTAGTCCCATTTGTTGTGACTTTATAGAAATCATTGCCTTTGGAAGCCCTTTTGTAAGTGGGTCAGCCAAGTTTTTCTTCGTTTCTATGTAGTCAACAGTTATAACTCCTCTTTTGAGTAACTGTCTCACCATTTGATGTCTTAGACTCACATGTCTAGACTTTCCATTATATGTCTTATTAGACACATTTTATATTGTTGCTTGATTGTCACAGTTAATCAAGACTGCTGGAGATGGCTTCTTCCACAAAGGGATTTCCATTAATAAATTCCTAAGCCATTCCGCTTCTTTACATGCATCTGCTAATGCAATCAATTCTGACAACATTGTTGAGTCAGAAATACAGGTCTGCTTCTTGGAAGCCCAAGACACAACAGCGCCTCCTAATGTAAAGATCCATCCAGTCGTAGACTTGGATTTAGATTCTACATTGTTCCAGGTTGCATCACTATATCCTTCTATTATAGAAGGATATCCTTTATAAGATAAACCATATTCAATGATTCCTTTCAAATAAGCTAAAACTCTGGAAATGGCTTTCCAATATTCGAAACCTGGATTACTCGTAAATCGAAACAATATACTTATAACATGCGCGATGTCTGGTCTAGTGCAATGCATAGCATACATAAGACTCCCAATAACATTGGAATACTCTAGTTGAGAGATAGTACGTCCAATGTTCTTTTCTAAATTAATACTAGGATCTAAAGGAGTTGGTGCTGGTTTGTCATCGTAATGACCATACTTTTGTAGGAATTTCTCTATGTAATGGGATTGAGTTAGTAATAACTCCCCCTCTTTCCTAACAATTTTAATTCCCAGAATTACATCAGCCTCTCCTAGATCTTTCATATCGAATTTAGAAGATAGAAACTTTTTAGTTTCATTCACACAGGATATATTGGAACCAAATATTTGCATATCATCAACGTATAAACATATTGTAACAATACCATTGTTATCCGATTTGCTATAAATACATTTATCAGCATCATTAACAATGAATCCATATGACAGTGCAACTTTATCAAACTTCTCATGCCATTGCATGGGAGCTTGCTTCAGGCCATAAAGAGAGTTTACTAATTTGCAAACTTTCTTTTCTTGGCCTGGGGTTTTGAAACCTTCAGGTTGTTCCATATATATCTCTTCTTCTTAATCTCCATTTAGAAAAGCAGTCTTTACATCCATTTTATGTATGACTAATTTATGATTGATGCAAGTGCAATTAAACAGCGTATAGGAGATATGCGAGCAACTGGAGCATATGTATCAAAATAATCTACTCCATGTCTTTGCTTATATCCCTTAGCAACTAATCTGGCTTTAAACTTATCAATGGATCCATTTGTATTCAACTTTTTCTTGAATATCCATTTACATCCTATAGGTTTAGCACAAGGAGGTAAATCAGTTAAAACCCAAGTTTGGTTTCACATTATGGAATTCATTTCATCATTGATAGCTTCTTTCCAGAAATTTGAATCTTTGGAACTCATAGCTTCAGAATAAGTTTTGGGATCATCATCAACGTTCATTACATATTTAGTCACATTAAGGACTTCGTCCTTACTGCCTTCTACAAGATATGTAATGAAGTCAGGACCATAGTCCTTCTCTATTCTCGCTCTTTTACTTCTTCGTTGTTCAGTACCATTATCTGGTACTGACACTTCCTTGCTGTTTTGAGCAGGAGCATAATCATCGTCATTGATATCATTAGTTATACTACGTTCTGGACTAGATGATCTAAATGGGATCTCAACAGTTTGATTTTCAAAAGATTCTACATCTACAGATTCTATAACTTCTAGGGTGTCAAGAATAAGAAATCTATAAGTTATACTATTAAGTGAATATCCTATAAAAACACATTTAAATGCTCTATTTCCTAACTTTGGTCGTTTAGGGTCTGGTTTTCTAACATAAGCTAAGCAACCCCAAACTTTAAGTCTAGTTAGGTTAGGTTTCCTATTAAACCATGATTCATAAGGGGAAATATTATTCTTTTTAAGTGGTACTCTATTTAAAATATAACATGTAGATAACATAGCATCACCCCATAGGTTATAAGGTAAATTAGAACTTATGAGCATGGAATTAACCATTTCTACTAAAGTTCTATTCTTCCTTTCAGCAACACCATTTTGTTGTGGTGTATATGGGGCAGTACATTGGTGAATTATACCTTGTTGTTTACAAAACAAGGTGAATTCATTTGAGAAATATTCACCACCACGATCTGAATGTAATATTTTAATTTTAACTCCTAATTGTGTTTCGACCTCTGCTTTGTAAATTTTGAATTTATCAAAAGCCTCATCTTTAGTTTTCATTAGATATACATATGCATATCTAGTATAATCATCAATGAATGTTATATAGTATTTGTTACCACCATAGGTGATATGACTTTTTAAGTCACCCACGTCACCATATACCAAATCAAGCAAACCAGTTTTCCTTTCTACGGATTTAAAGGATTTCCGGTGTATTTTTGCTTGAACGCATATTTCACATTTAGAGATGGTATCGAAATCACAATCAGAAATTAATCCTAATTTATTCATATTCCTAATGGAATTATAATTAACATGTCCTAATCTACCATGCCATAAATTAATAGAATCAACAATATAAACAGAAGATTTCTTTATTAGATTCAACTTAATCATGCCGTTACAAGAGTATCCCTGTCCAATGAATTTACCCTTCTTAGACAACACTAGCTTATCAGACTCATACACCATCTTGAATCCTCCTTTGTTAAGAAGGTATCCAGAGACCAAATTCTTACACATATCGGGTACATAAAATACATTGACTAATGTAAGAACTTTTCCAGAGGTGAGAGGAAGTTCTATAGTGCCTTTTCCCAGAACTTTACTTGGAACCTTATTTGCTCCAGTAACTTCGTTGGCTTCTCCTTTATTTTCTTCGTAACTCTTGAACAGATTACCGTCTTTGCAAATGTGAATGGTTGCTCCAGTATCGAACCACCAATCATTATCATTGCCACTAACGGAGTTTGCCTCTTGCACTACAGCCACAAGCGAGTCTTCGACCACATTCACTTTTTGTTGTTTCTTCCACAGACGGCAGTCTCGGGTATTGTGGCCGGGCTTGTTACAAAAATAACAAGCACCTTTCTTTTTGTTGTTAGTTTTGAAACGATTTTTCTTAAACTGTGTCTCATTCTTTGACTTTAATTTATCAGTAATTTCAACATTATTTGCCTTAGAATGGGACTCAGTTTGCGGATTATCATCTAGATCGCGTTTGCGAGAGTCTTCTTCAATACGAAGATGACGCTGTAAACCGTCTAAATTATAATCCATTTCCGCATGCTTCATCTTTTTCTTATAATCATTCCAACTATGAGAAAGTCTAGAAATTATAACTCCAACAACAAAAGATTCAGGGAGATCAATTCCAGCATCTTTAAGTTGATTCACCAACAGTAAGATTTCGCTTACTTGTCCAATTATGGACTTATAGGTGACCATTTTGAAATCCATAAAATTAGAAATAAGAAACTTTTTATTACTTGCCTCGGATATGCGGTACTTATTCTCCAGTGCAGTCCAGAGTGCCTTCGCTGTTTCCAAGGTCTTGTGAGCATTGTAGACTGGGGTAGATAGCGCATTCAGAATATGGCCTCTGCATAGGAAATCGTCCTCTTTGCGCTTTGCACGTTTAGCCTTTAGAGCAGCATCATCCTTATCAGTTTCCTCTGGGATTTCTTCCAAGTCATCTTCCAAGATGTAGAACAACTTGACGGTGACCAGGAAAAATTTCATCGTCTCTTACCAACGAGTGAAATTATCGTCATCAAAACGCTCCAATCGGGTTAGATGCTGATTCATAACTTGTAGAGCGCTCGAACCTTCCATGGTTGAAGGATATTGTCTGAAAATTTGTTGGGGATTTTGCGGTTCGAGATGGATTTGATGACGATAAAGTTAAAGACAATGCTGTACTTTCGACTTCAAGGATCTATGGAATAGATTCTTTCAGACAATAGTTCAACCCACCAGGTACAAACGGGTTATCGAACTATCGACTTTCAGGATTCAATGAAGCCCTATAACAGCGTAATCGGTTTCAAAGTTTGTACGACTTTGATACGACCAAGAACACTTCAGAACGGTTTCTGATGATGCAATTTGTAGAAAAAGAATGAAGAGGAAGAAGAGAACAATTCTGCAACGGTTTCTGAATTTGCAACACCTCGGAGGCGTTACAAAACAGTGCAGCAGAGTAATGGCGTCGTAGAACTGTTTGGGAAGAAGAAGCAGAATTTTTTTTTTCACTACTTGCAACTATTTCTGGGCGTCGCTATTTATAGACGTGAGGAGGTGTCTATTCGCCAAGCGTCGCGACCGTTTGCAACGGTTTGTAACTGTTGCGAACATATTCGAACTTAAACGTCGCGACCTTTCATTTGCAACGTTAAGAAAACGTTACTAATTCCCGCCTTTAATCAAATTTAGATTTTCCGGTTCAGGGTCCTTAACGGGCCGAAATCTGGCCCATTACTGTTCGCATACGATCCAAAAATATTTTCGGATTATAACCCGAAACCCGTACCCGTACCCAGCCCGGGTCGGTTCGGTCGGACGGACGGACGGTGGCGGCGCGCGTGTGGTGTTGCATGACTTCTCTCCTCACAACAAAGCAAACACGTGGGAGCCCCAATGCCCCATCATCCACTTGAGAAAGCTATATTTATACAAGTATATTGTATAGTTTTCTATAACGTGGGACTTTGATTTCTTCTTCCTTCCTTCTTTCTTTTCTTCTACTCTTCCAAAACAAAAAACCCAAACCCAAAGCATTTTGAAAAATTTACAACAATCTCCCCCAATTTTCAAAATAAGAAAGTAAATAAATAGGACGGTTGCATCACTAGAGTGACTTCCTACATACCCAAGTGGGATCAAGCCTTTGTAGTTCTAAGATCAAGTTTTGCATCATCGTGAAAACCAACACATAAATAAAAGGTATCTTTTGGATTTGAACCTTTACTTAGTGTAAACCATTCAAAGCCTTATCGAGATTCTATGGTGAACGAATCTTGAACCAAGTATCCCTAATGATAAAACTGGAACAATCACACATGTTGATTTCCTTAGGTAAAGTGTTCTGTATTGCTCAGCGCGTTAATGGCCATGTGCTTAAATCCTGGTTCATGAGTCTACTTAGAAAGCGGTCTTACTTTCCTAGGAAACGGCCTGATTTCCATACTCATATAGGTAAGTCTCTTAAGGTGTTTCTGCGATACACCTTTTAAGGTTTCTAGACTTATTAAGGATATATATCCATCCTTTGTTCTTACAGAATCCAACACTAAATATTATGGGATTATCAATTTAGTGTTCCATAATCATTCGCTTAACTTATTGGTACCCATTGAACTTTGTCTATCCTTTTCAAGAAATAAGTTGGGTTTCTGTTAAGGATGATCAACCTTCATTCACAGAACTTAGTCCCATTTCTTGTGACTTTATAGAAATCATTGCCTTTGGAAGCCCTTTTGTAAGTGGGTCAGCCAAGTATTTCTTCGTTTCTACGTAGTCAACAGTTATAACTCCTCTTTTGAGTAACCGTCTTACCATTTGATGTCTTAGACTCACATGTCTAGACTTTCCATTATATGTCTTATTAGACACATTGTATATTGTTGCTTGATTGTCACAGTTAATCAAGACTGCTGGAGATGGCTTCTTCCACAAATGGATTTCCATTAATAAATTCCTAAGCCATTCCGGTTCTTTACATGCATCTGCTAATGCAATCAATTCTGACAACATTGTTAAGTCAGAAATACAGGTCTGCTTCTTGGAAGCCCAAGACACAGCAGCGCCTCCTAATGTAAAGATCCATCCAGTCCTAGACTTGGATTTAGATTCTACATTGTTCCAGGTTACATCACTATATCCTTCTATTACAGAAGGATATCCTTTATAAGATAAACCATATTCAATGGTTCCTTTCAAATAAGCTAAAACTCTGGAAATGGCTTTCCAATATTCAAAACCAGGATTACTCGTAAATCGACACAATATACTTATAGCATGCGCGATGTCTGGTCTAGTGCAATGCATAGCATACATAAGACTCCCAATAACACCGGAATACTCTAGTTGAGAGATAGTACGTCCAGTGTTCTTTTCTAATTTAATACTAGGATCTAAAAGAGTTGGTGCTGGTTTGTCATCGTAATGACCATACTTTTGTAGGAATTTCTCTATGTAATGGGATTGAGTTAGCAATAACTCCCCCTCTTTCCTAACAATTTTAATTCCCAGAATTACATCAGCCTCTCCTAGATCTTTCATATCGAATTTAGAAGACAGAAACTTTTTAATTTCATTCACACATGATATATTGGAACCAAATATTAGCATATCATCAACGTATAAACATATTATAACAATACCGTTGTTATCCGATTTGCTATAAATACATTTATCAGCATCATTAACAATGAATCCATATGACAGTGCAACTTTATCAAACTTCTCATGCCATTGCATGGGAGCTTGCTTCAGGCCATAAAGAGATTTTACTAATTTGCAAACTTTCTTTTCTTGGCCTGGGGTTTTGAAACCTTCAGGTTGTTCCATATATATCTCTTCTTCTAAATCTCCATTTAGAAAAGCAGTCTTTACATCCATTTTATGTATGACTAATTTATGAATTGATGCAAGTGCAATTAAACAGCGTATAGAAGATATGCGAGCAACAGGAGCATATGTATCAAAATAATCTACTCCATGTCTTTGCTTATATCCCTTAGCAACTAATCTGGCTTTAAACTTATCAATGGATCCATTTGTATTCAACTTTTTCTTGAATATCCATTTACATCCTATAGGTTTAGCACCAGGAGGTAAATCAGTCAAAACCCAAGTTTGGTTTAACATTATGGAATTCATTTCATCATTGATAGCTTCTTTCCAAAAATTTGAATCTCTGGAACTCATAGCTTCAGAATAAGTTTTGGGATCATCACCAACGTTCATTACATATTTAGTCACATTAAGGACTTCGTCCTTACTGCCTTCTACAAGATATGTAATGAAGTCAGGACCATAGTCCTTCTCTATTCTCGCTCTTTTACTTCTCCATTGTTCAGTACCATTATCTGGTACTGACACTTCCTTGCTGTTTTGAGCAGGAGCATAATCATCGTCATTGATATCATTAGTCATACTACGTTCTGGACTAGATGATCTCAATGGGATCTCAACAGTTTGATTTTCAAAAGATTCTACATCTACAGATTCTATAACTTCTAGGGTGTCAAGAATAAGAAATCTATAAGTTATACTATTAAGTGAATATCCTATAGAAACACATTTAAATGCTCTATTTCCTAACTTTGGTCGTTTAGGGTCTGGTTTTCTAACATAAGCTAAGCAACCCCAAACTTTAAGTCCAGTTAGGTTAGGTTTCCTATTAAACCATGATTCATAAGGGGAAATATTATTCTTTTTAAGTGGTACTCTATTTAAAATATAACATGCAGATAACATAGCATCACCCCATAGGTTATAAGGTAAACTAGAACTTATGAGCATGGAATTAACCATTTCTACTAAAGTTCTATTCTTCCTTTCAGCAACACCATTTTGTTATGGTGTATATGGGGCAGTACATTGGTGAATTATACCTTGTTGTTTACAAAACAAGGTGAATTCATTTGAGAAATATTCACCACCACGATCTGAATGTAATATTTTAATTTTAACTCCTAATTGTGTTTCGACCTCTGCTTTGTAAATTTTGAATTTGTCAAAAGCCTCATCTTTAGTTTTCATTAGATACACATATGCATATCTAGTATAATCATCAATGAATGTTATATAGTATTGGTTACCACCATAGGTGATATGACTTTTTAAGTCACCCACGTCACTATATACCAAATCAAGCAAACCAGTTTTCCTTTCTACTTGATTTAAAGCATTTCCGGTGTATTTTTGCTTGAACGCATATTTCACATTTAGAGATGGTATCGAAATCACAATCAGAAATTAATCCTAATTTATTCATATTCCTAATGGAATTATAATTAACATGTCCTAATCTACCATGCCATAAATTAATAGAATCAACAATATAAACAGAAGATTTCTTTATTAGATTCAACTTAATCATGCCATTACAAGAGTATCCCTGTCCAATGAATTTACCATTCTTAGACAACACTAGCTTATCAGACTCATACACCATCTTGAATCCTCCTTTGTTAAGAAGGTATCCAGAGACCAAATTCTTACACATATCGGGTACATAAAATACATTGACTAATGTAAGAACTTTTCCAGAGGTGAGAGGAAGTTCTATAGTGCCTTTTCCCAGAACTTTACTTGGAACCTTATTTGCTCCAGTAACTTCGTCGGCTTCTCCTTTATTTTCTTCGTAACTCTTGAACTGATTACGGTCTTTGAAAATGTGAATGGTTGCTCCAGTATCGAACCACCAATCATTATCATTGCCACTAACGGAGTTTGCCTCTTGCACTACAGCCACAAGCGAGTCTTCGACCACATTCACTTTTTGTTGTTTCTTCCGCAGACGGCAGTCTCGGGTATAGTGGCCGGGCTTGTTACAAAAATAACAAGCACCTGTCTTTTTGTTGTTAGTTTTGGAACGATTTTTCTTAAACTGTGTCTCATTCTTTGGCTTTAATTTATCAGTAATTTCAACATTATTTGCCTTAGAATGGGACTCAGTTTGCGGATTATCATCTAGATCGCGTTTGCGAGAGTCTTCTTCAATACGAAGATGACGCTGTAAACCGTCTAAATTATAATCCATTTCCGCATGCTTCATCTTTTTCTTATAATCATTACAACTATGCGAAAGTCTAGAAATTATAACTCCAACAACAAAAGATTCAGGGAGATCAATTCCAGCATCTTTATGTTGATTCACCAACAGTAAGATTTCGCTTACTTGTCCAATTATGAACTTATTGGTGACCATTTTGAAATCCATAAAATTAGAAATAAGAAACTTTTTATTACTTGCCTCGAATATACGGTACTTATTCTCCAGAGCAGTCCAGAGTGCCTTCGCTGTTTCCAAGGTCCTGTGAGAATTGTAGACTGGGGTAGATAGCGCATTCAGAATATGGCCTCTGTATAGGAAATCGTCCTCTTTGCGCTTTGCACGTTTAGCCTTTAGAGCAGCATCATCCTTATCAGTTTCCTCCGGGATTTCTTCCAAGTCATCTTCCAAGATGTAGAACAACTTGACGGTGACCAGGAAAAATTTCATCGTCTCTTGCCAACGAGTGAAATTGTCGTCATCAAAACGCTCCAATCGAGTTAGATGCTGATTCATAACTTGTAGTGCGCTCGAACCTTCCATAGTTGAAGGATATTGTCTGAAAATTTGTTGGGGATTTTGCGATTCGAGATTGATTTGATGACGATAAAGTTAAAGACAATGCTGTACTTCCGGATCTATGGAATAGATTCTTTCAGACAATAGTTCAACCCACCAGGTACAAACGGGTTATCGAACTATCGACTTTCAGGATTCAATGAAGCCCTATAACAGCGTAATCGGATTCAAAATTTGTACGACTTTGATCCGACCAAGAACACTTCAGAACAGTTTCTGATGATGCAATTTGTAGAAAAAGAATGAAGAGGAAGAAGAGAACAATTCTGCAACGGTTTCTGAATTTGCAACACCTCGGAGGCGTTACAAAATAGAGCAGCGGAGTAATGGCGTCGCAGAACTGTTTGGGAAGAAGAAGAAGAATTTTTTTTCACTAATTGCAACTGATTTTGGGCGTCGCTATTTATAGACGTGAGGAGGTGTTTATTCGCCAAGCGTCGCGACCGTTTGCAACGGTTCGTAACTGTTGCGAACAGATTCGAACTTAAACGTCGCGACCTTTCATTTGCAACGTTAAGAAAACGTTACTAATTCCCGCCTTTAATCAAATTTAGATTTTCTGGTTCTGGGTCCTTAACGGGCCGAAATCTGGCCCGTTACTGTTCGCATACGATCCAAAAATATTTTCGGATTCTAACCCGAAACCCGTACCCGTACCCGGCCCGGCCCGGTTCGGTTCGGTCGGACGGACGGACAGCGGCGGCGCGCGTGTGGTGTTGCATGACTTCTCTCCTCACAACAAAGCAAACATGTGGGAGCCCCAAGGCCTCATCATCCACTTGAGAAAGCTATATTTATACAAGTATATTGTATAGTTTTCTATAACGTGGGACTTTGATTTCTTCTTCCTTCCTTCTTTCTTTTCTTCTACTCTTCCAAAACAAAAAACCCAAACCCAAAGCATTTTGAAAATTTTACAACAATCTCCCCCAATATTCAAAATAAGAAAGTAAATAAATAGGGCGGCTGCATCACTAGAGTGACTTCCTACATACCCAAGTGGGATCAAGCCTATGTAGTTCTAAGATCAAGTTTTGCATCATCGTGAAAACCAACACATAAATAAAAGGTATCTTTTGGATTCGAACCTTTACTTAGTGTAAACCATTCAAAGCCTTATCGTGATTCTATGGCGAACGAATCTTGAACCAAGTATCCCTAATGATAAAACTGGAACAATCACACATATTGATTTCCTTAGGTAAAGTGTTCTGTATTGCTCAGCACGTTAATGGCCATCTGCTTAAATCCTGGTTCATGAGTCTACTTAGAAAGCGGTCTTACTTTCTTAGGAAACTTCCTGATTTCCATACTCATATAAGTAAGTCTCTTAAGGTGTTTCTGCGATACTCCTTTTAAGGTTTCTAGACTTATTAAGGATATATATCCATCCTTTGTTCTTGCAGAATCCAACACTAAATATTATGGGATTATCAATTTAGTGTTCCATAATCATTCGCTTAACTTGTTGGTACCCATTGAACTTTGTCTATCCTTTTCTAGACATTAGTTGGGTTTCTGTTAAGGATGATCAACCTTCATTCACAGACCTTAGTCCCATTTCTTGTGACTTTATAGAAATCTTTGCCTTTGGAAGCCCTTTTGTAAGTGGGTCAGCCAAGTTTTTCTTCGTTTCTATGTAGTCAACAGTTATAACTCCTCTTTTGAGTAACTGTCTCACCATTTGATGTCTTAGACTCACATGTCTAGACTTTCCATTATATGTCTTATTACACACATTGTATATTGTTGCTTGATTGTCACAGTTAATCAAGAATGCTGGAAATGGCTTCTTCCACAAAGGGATTTCCATTAATAAATTCCTAAGCCATTCCGCTTTTTTACATGCATCTGCTAATGCAATCAATTCTGACAACATTGTTGAGTCAGAAATACAGGTCTGCTTCTTGGAAGCCCAAGACACAGCAGCGCCTCCTAATGTAAAGATCCATCCAGTCGTAGACTTGGATTTAGATTCTACATTGTTCCAGGTTGCATCACTATATCCTTCTATTACAGAAGGATATCCTTTATAAGATAAACCATATTCAATGGTTCCTTTCAAATAAGCTAAAACTCTGGAAATGGCTTTCCAATATTCGAAACCTGGATTACTCGTAAATCGACACAATATACTTATAGCATGCGCGATGTCTGGTCTAGTGCAATGCATAGCATACATAAGACTCCCAATAACACTGGAATACTCTAGTTGAGAGATAGTACGTCCAGTGTTCTTTTCTAATTTAATACTAGGATCTAAAGGAGTTGGTGCTGGTTTGTCATCGTAATGACCATACTTTTGTAGGAATTTCTCTATGTAATGGGATTGAGTTAGTAATAACTCCCCCTCTTTCCTAACAATTTTAATTCCCAGAATTACATCAGCCTCTCCTAGATCTTTCATATCGAATTTAGAAGACAGAAACTTTTTAGTTTCATTCACACAGGATATATTGGAACCAAATATTAGCATATCATCAACGTATAAACATATTATAACAATACCGTTGTTATCCGATTTGCTATAAATACATTTATCAGCATCATTAACAATGAATCCATATGACAGTGCAACTTTATCAAACTTCTCATGCCATTGCATGTGAGCTTGTTTCAGGCCATAAAGAGATTTTACTAATTTGCAAACTTTCTTTTCTTGGCCTGGGGTATTGAAACCTTCAGGTAGTTCCATATATATCTCTTCTTCTAAATCTCCATTTAGAAAAGCAGACTTTACATCCATTTGATGTATGACTAATTTATGAATTGATGCAAGTGCAATTAAACAGCGTATAGAAGATATGCGAGCAACTGGAGCATATGTATCAAAATAATCTACTCCATGTCTTTGCTTATATCCCTTAGCAACTAATCTGGCTTTAAACTTATCAATGGATCAATTTGTATTCAACTTTTTCTTGAATATCCATTTACATCCTATAGGTTTAGCACCAGGAGGTAAATCAGTTAAAACCCAAGTTTGGTTTAACATTATGGAATTCATTTCATTATTGATAGCTTCTTTCCAGAAATTTGAATCTCTGGAACTCATAGCTTCAGAATAAGTTTTGGGATCATCATCAACGTTCATTACATATTTAGTCACATTAAGTACTTCGTCCTTACTGCCTTCTACAAGATATGTAATGAAGTCAGGACCATAGTCCTTCTCTATTCTCCCTCTTTTACTTCCCCGTTGTTCAGTACCATTATCTGGTACTGACACTTCCTTGCTGTTTTGAGCAGGAGCATAATCATCGTCATTGATATCATTAGTCATACTACGTTCCGGACTAGATGATCTCAATGGGATCTCAACAGTTTGATTTTCAAAAAAATTCTACATCTACAGATTCTATAACTTCTAGGGTGTCAAGAATAAGAAATCTATAAGTTATACTATTAAGTGAATATCCTATAAAAACACATTTAAATGCTCGATTTCCTAACTTTGGTCGTTTAGGGTCTGGTTTTCAAACATAAGCTAAGCAACCCCAAACTTTAAGTCTAGTTAGGTTAGATTTCCTATTAAACCATGATTCATAAGGGGTGATATTATTCTTTTTAAGTGGTACTCTATTTAAAATATAACATGCAGATAACATAGCATCACCCCATAGGTTATAAGGTAAATTAGGACTTATGCGCATGGAATTAACCATTTCTACTAAAGTTCTATTCTTCCTTTCAGCAACACCATTTTGTTGTGGTGTATATGGGGCAGTACATTGGTGAATTATACCTTGTTGTTTACAAAACAAGGTGAATTCATTTGAGAAATATTCACCACCACGATCTGAATGTAATATTTTAATTTTAACTCCTAATTGTGTTTCGACCTCTTCTTTGTAAATTTTGAATTTATCAAAAGCCTGATCTTTAGTTTTCATTAGATATACATATGCATATCTAGTATAATCATCAATGAATGTTATATAGTATTGGTTACCACCATTGGTGATATGACTTTTTAAGTCACCCACGTCACTATATACCAAATCAAGCAAACCTGTTTTCCTTTCTACGGATTTAAAGGATTTCCGGTGTATTTTTGCTTGAACGCATATTTCACATTTAGAGATGGTATCGAAATCACAATCAAAAATTAATCCTAACTTATTCATATTCCTAATGGAATTATAATTAACATGTCCTAATCTACCATGCCATAAATTAATAGAATCAACAATGTAAACAGAAGATTTCTTTATTAGATTCAACTTAATCATGCCGTTGCAAGAGTATCCCTGTCCAATGAATTTACCATTCTTAGACAACACTAGCTTATCAGACTCATACACCATCTTGAATCCTCCTTTGTTAAGAAGGTATCCAGAGACCAAATTCTTACACATATCGGGTACATAAAATACATTGACTAATGTAAGAACTTTTCCAGAGGTGAGAGGAAGTTCTATAGTGCCTTTTCCCAGAACTTTACTTGGAACCTTATTTGCTCCAGTAACTTCGTCGGCTTCTCCTTTATTTTCTTCGTAACTCTTGAACAGATTACGGTCTTTGCAAATGTGAATGGTTTCTCTAGTATCGAACCACCAATCATTATCATTGCCACTAACGGAGTTTGCCTCTTGCACTACAGCCACAGGCGAGTCTTCGACCACATTCACTTTTTGTTGTTTCTTCCGCAGACGGCAGTCTCGGGTATAGTGGCCGGGCTTGTTACAAAAATAACAAGCACCTTTATTTTGTTGTTAGTTTTGGAACGATTTTTCTTAAACTGTGTCTCATTCTTTGGCTTTAATTTATCAGTAATTTCAACATTATCTGCCTTAGAATGGGACTCAGTTTGCGGATTATCATCTAGATCGCGTTTGCGAGAGTCTTCTTCAATACGAAGATGACGCTGTAAACCGTCTAAATTATAATCCGTTCCCGCATGCTTCATCTTTTTCTTATAATCATTCCAACTATGCGGAAGTCGAGATATTATAACTCCAACAACAAAAGATTCAGGGAGATCAATTCCAGCATCTTTAAGTTGATTCACCAACAGTTAGATTTCGCTTACTTGTCCAATTATGGACTTATTGGTGACCATTTTGAAATCCATAAAATTAGAAATAAGAAACTTTTTATTACTTGCCTCGGATATGCGGTACTTATTCTCCAGAGCAGTCCAGAGTGCCTTCGTTGTTTCCAAGGTCCTGTGAGCATTGTAGACAGGGGTAGATAGCGCATTCAGAATATGGCCTCTGCATAGGAAATCGTCCTCTTTGCGCTTTGCATGTTTAGCCTTTAGAGCAGCATCATCCTTATTAGTTTCCTTCAGGATTTCTTCCAAGTCATCTTCCAAGATGTAGAACAACTTGACGGTGACAAGGAAAAATTTCTTCATCTCTTGCCAACGAGTGAAATTGTCGTCATAAAAACACTCCAATCGAGTTAGATGTTGATTCATAACTTGTAGAGCGCTCGAACCATCAATGGTTGAAGGATATTGTCTGAAAATTTGTTGGGGATTTTGCGGTTCGAGATGGATTTGATGACGATAAAATTAAAGACAATGCTGTACTTCCGACTTCAAGGATCTATGGAATAGATTCTTTCAGACAATAGTTCAACCCACCAGGTACAAACGGGTTATTGAACTATCGACTTTCAGGATTCAATGAAGCCCTATAACAGCTTAATCGGATTCAAAGTTTGTACGACTTTGATCCAACCAAGAACACTTCAGAACGGTTTCTGATGATGCAATTTGTAGAAAAAGAATGAAGAGGAAGAAGAGAACAATTCTGCAACGGTTTCTAAATTTGCAACACCTCGGAGGCATTACAAAACGGAGCAGCGGAGTAATGGCGTAGCAGAACTGTTTGGGAAGAAGAAGATTTTTTTTTCACTACTTGCAACTGTTTCTGGGCGTCGCTATTTATAGACATGAGGAGGTGTCTATTCGCCAAGCGTCGCGACCGTTTGCAACGGTTCGTAACTGTTGCAAACAGATTCGAACTTAAACGCCGCGACCTTTCATTTGCAACATTAAGAAAACATTACTAATTCCCGCCTTTAATCAAATTTAGATTTTCCGGTTCTGGGTCCTTAACGGGCCGAAATTTGGCCCGTTACTGTTCGCATACGATCCAAAAATATTTTCGGATTCTAACCCGAAACCCGTACCCGTACCCGGCCCGGCCCGGTTCGGTTCGGTCGGACGGACGGACGGCGGTGGCGCGCGTGTGGTGTTGCATGACTTCTCTCCTCACAACAAAGCAAACATGTGGGAGCCCCAAGGCCCCATCATCCACTTGAGAAAGCAATATTTATACAAGTATATCGTATAGTTTTCTATAACGTGGGACTTTGATTTCTTCTTCCTTCCTTCTTTCTTTTCTTCTACTCTTCCAAAAAAACCCAAACCCAAAGCATTTTGAAAATTTTACAACAATCTCCCCCAATTTTCAAAATAAGAAAGTAAATAAATAGGACGGCTGCATCACTAGAGTGACTTCCTACATACCCAAGTGGGATCAAGCCTATGTAGTTCTAAGATCAAGTTTTGCATCATCATGAAAACCAACACATAAATAAAAGGTATCTTTTGGATTTGAACCTTTACTTAGTGTAAACCATTCAAAGCCTTATCGAGAATCTATGGTGAACGAATCTTGAACCAAGTATCCCTAATGATAAAACTGGAACAATCACACATGTTGATTTCCTTAAGTAAAGTGTTCTGTATTGCTCAGCACGTTAATGGCCATGTGCTTAAATCCTGGTTCACGAGTCTACTTAGAAAGCGGTCTTACTTTCCTACAAAACGGCCTGATTTCCATACTCATATAGGTAAGTCTCTTAAGGTGTTTCTGCGATACACCTTTTAAGGTTTCTAGACTTATTAAGGATATATATCCATCCTTTGTTCTTGCAGAACCCAACACTAAATATTATGGGATTATCAATTTAGTATTCCATAATCATTCGCTTAACTTGTTGGTACCCATTGAACTTTGTCTATCCTTTTCAAGACATATGTTGGGTTTCTGTAAAGGATGATCAACCTTTATTCACATACCTTAGTCCCATTTCTTGTGACTTTATAGAAATCATTGCCTTTGGAAGCCCTTTTGTAAGTGAGTCAGCCAAGTTTTTCTTCGTTTCTATGTAGTCAACAGTTATAACTCCTCTTTTGAGTAACTGTCTCATCATTTGATGTCTTAGACTCACATGTCTAGACTTTCCATTATATGTCTTATTAGACACATTGTATATTGTTGCTTGATTGTCACACTTAATCAAGACTGCTGGAGATGGCTTCTTCCACAAAGGGATTTCCATTAATAAATTCCTAAGCCATTCCGCTTCTTTACATGCATCTGCTAATGAAATCAATTTTGACAACATTGTTGAGTCAGAAATACAGGTCTGCTTCTTGGAAGCCCAAGACACAGCAGCGCCTCCTAATGTAAAGATCCACCCAGTCGTAGACTTGGATTTAGATTCTACATTGTTCCAGGTTGCATCACTATATCCTTCTATTACAGAAGGATATCCTTTATAAGATAAACCATATTCAATGGTTCCTTTCAAATAAGCTAAAACTATGGAAATGGCTTTCCAATATTCGAAACCTGGATTACTCGTAAATCGACATAATATACTTATAGCATGCGCGATGCCTGGTCTAGTGCAATGCATAGCATACATAAGACTCCCAATAACACTGGAATACTCTAGTTGAGAGATAGTACGTCCGGTGTTCTTTTCTAATTTAATACAAGGATCTAAAGGAGTTGGTGCTCGTTTGTCATCGTAATGACCATACTTTTGTAGGAATTTCTCTATGTAATGGGATTGATTTAGTAATAACTCCCCCTCTTTCCTAACAATTTTAATTCGCAGAATTACATCAGCCTCTCCTAGATCTTTCATATCGAATTTAGAAGACAGAAACTTTTTAGTTTCATTCACACAGGATATATTGGAACCAAATATTAGCATATCATCAACGTATAAACATATTATAACAATACCGTTGTTATCCGATTTGCTATAAATACATTTATCAGCATCATTAACAATGAATCCATATGACAGTGCAACTTTATCAAACTTCTCATGCCACTGCATGGGAGCTTGCTTCAGGCCATAAAGAGATTTTACTAATTTGCAAACTTTCTTTTCTTGGCCTGGGGTTTTGAAACCTTCAGGTAGTTCCATATATATCTCTTCTTCTAAATCTCCATTTAGAAAAGCAGTCTTTACATCCATTTGATGTATGACTAATTTATGAATTGATGCAAGTGCAATTAAACAGCGTATTGAAGATATGCGAGCAACTGGAGCATATGTATCAAAATAATCTACTCCATGTCTTTGCTTATATTCCTTAGCAACTAATCTGGCTTTAAACTTATCAATGGATCCATTTGTATTCAACTTTTTCTTGAATATCCATTTACATCCTATAGGTTTAGCACCAGGAGGTAAATCAGTTAAAACCCAAGTTTGGTTTAACATTATGGAATTCATTTCATCATTGATAGCTTCTTTCCATAAATTTGAATCTCTGGAACTCATAGCTTCAGTATAAGTTTGGGGATCATCATCAACGTTCATTACATATTTAGTCACATTAAGGACTTCGTCCTTACTGCCTTCTACAAGATATGTAATGAAGTCAGGACCACAGTCCTTCTCTATTCTCGCTCTTTACTTCTCCGTTGTTCAGTACCATTATCTGGTACTGACAATTCCTTGCTGTTTTGAGCAGGAGAATAATCATCGTCATTGATATCATTAGTCATACTACGTTCTGGACTAGATGATCTCAATGGGATCTCAATAGTTTTTCAAAAAATTATACATCTACAGATTCTATAACTTCTAGGGTGTCAAGAATAAGAAATCTATAAGTTATACTATTAAGTGAATATCCTATAAAAACACATTTAAATGCTCTATTTCCTAACTTTGGTCGTTTAGGGTCTGGTTTTCTAACGTAAGCTAAGAAACCCCAAACTTTAAGTCTAGTTAGGTTAGGTTTCCTATTAAACCATGATTCATAAAGGGAAATACTATTCTTTTTAAGTGGTACTCTATTTAAAATATAACATGCAGATAACATAGCATCACCCCATAGGTTATAAGGTAAATTAGAACTTATGAGCATGGAATTAACAATTTCTACTAAAGTTCTATTCTTCCTTTCAGCAACACCATTTTGTTGTGGTGTATACGTGGCAGTACATTGGTGAATTATACCTTGTTGTTTACAAAACAAGGTGAATTCATTTGAGAAATATTCACCACCACGATCTGAATGTAATATTTTAATTTTAACTCCGAATTGTGTTTCGACCTCTGCTTTGTAAATTTTGAATTTATCAAAAGCCTCATCTTTAGTTTTCATTAGATAAACATATGCATATCTAGTATAATCATCAATGAATGTTATATAGTATTGGATACCACCATAGGTGATATGACTTTTTAAGTCACCCACGTCACTATATACCAAATCAAGCAAACCAGTTTTCCTTTCTACGGATTTAAAGGATTTCCGGTATATTTTTGCTTGAACGCATATTTCACATTTAGAGATGGTATCGAAATCACAATCAGAAATTAATCATTCATATTCCTAATGGAATTATAATTAACATGTCCTAATCTACCATGCCATAAATTAATAGAAACAACAATATAAATAGAAGATTTCTTTATTAGATTCAACTTAATCATGTCGTTACAAGAGTATCCCTGTCCAATGAATTTACCATTCTTAGACAACACTAGCTTATCAGACTCATACACCATCTTGAATCCTCCTTTGTTAAGAAGGTATCCAGAGACCAAATTCTTACACATATCGGGTACATAAAATACATTGACTAATGTAAGAACTTTTTTAGAGGTGAGAGGAAGTTCTATAGTGCCTTTTCCCAGAACTTTACTTGGAACCTTATTTGCTCCAGTAACTTCGTCGGCTTCTCCTTTATTTTCTTCGTAACTCTTGAACAGATTACGGTCTTTGCAAATGTGAATGGTTGCTCCAGTATCGAACCACCAGTCATTATCATTGCCACGAACGGAGTTTACCTCTTGCACTACAGCCACAAGCGAGTCTTCGACCACATTCACTTTTTGTTGTTTCTTCCACAGACGGCAGTCTCGGGTATAGTGGCCGGGCTTGTTACAAAAATAACAAGCACCTTTCTTTTTGTTGTTAATTTTGGAACGATTTTTCTTAAACCGTGTCTCATTTGTTGGCTTTAATTTATCAGTAATTTCAACATTATTTGCCTTAGAATGGGACTCAGTTTGCGGATTATCATCTAGATCGCGTTTGCGAGAGTCTTCTTCAATACGAAGATGACGCTGTAAACCGTCTAAATTATAATCCGTTTCCGCATGCTTCATCTTTTTCTTATAATCATTCCAACTATGCAGAAGTCTAGAAATTATAACTCCAACAACAAAAGATTCAGGGAAATCAATTCCAGCATCTTTAAGTTGATTCACCAACAGTAAGATTTCGCTTACTTGTCCAATTATGGACTTATTGGTGACCATTTTGAAATCCATAAAATTAGAAATAAGAAACTTTTTATTACTTTCCTCGGATATGCGGTACTTATTCTCCAGAGCTGTCCAGAGTGCCTTCGCTGTTTCCAAGGTCCTATGAGCATTGTAGACCGGGGTAGATAGCGCATTCAGAATATGGCCTCTGCATAGGAAATCGTCCTCTTTGCGCTTTGCACGTTCAGCCTTTAGAGCAGCATCATCCTTATCAGTTTCCTACGGGATTTCTTCCAAGTCATCTTCCAAGATGTAGAACAACTTGACGGTGACTAGGAAAAATTTCATCGTCTCTTGCCAACGAGTGAAATTGTCGTCATCAAAACGCTCCAATCGAGTTAGATGATGATTCATAACTTTTAGAGCGCTCGAACCTTCCATGGTTGAAGGATATTGTCTGAAAATTTGTTGGGTATGTTGCGGTTTGAGATGGATTTGATGACGATAAAGTTAAAGACAATGCTGTACTTCCGACTTCAAGGATCTATGGAATATATTCTTTAAGACAATTGTTCAACCCACCAGGTACAAACGGGTTATCGAACTATCGACTTTCAGGATTCAATGAAGCCCTATAACAGCGTAATCAGATTCAAAGTTTATACGACTTTGATCCGACCAAGAACACTTCAGAACGGTTTCTGATGATGCAATTTGTAGAAAAAAATGAAGAGGAAGAAGAGAACAATTCTGCAACGGTTTCTGAATTTGCAACACCTCGGTGGCGTTACAAAACAGAGCAGCGGAGTAATGGCGTCGCAGAACTGTTTGGGAAGAAGAAGAAGAAATTTTTTTTCACTACTTGCAAATGTTTCTGGGCGTCGCTATTTATAGATGTGAGGAGGTGTCTATTCGCCAAGCGTCGCGACCGTTTGCAACGGTTCGTAACTGTTGCGAACAGATTCGAACTTAAACGTCGCGACCTTTCATTTGCAACGTTAAGAAAACATTACTAATTCCCGCCTTTAATCAAATTTAGATTTTTCGGTTCTGGTCCTTAAGGGGCCGAAATCTGGCCCGTTACTGTTCGCATACGATCCAAAAATATTTTTGGATTCTAACCCGAAACCCGTACCCGTACCTGGTCCGGTTCGGTCGGACGGACGGACGGCGGCGGCGCGCGTGTGGTGTTGCATGACTTCTCTCCTCAAAACAAAGCAAACATGTGGGAGCCCCAAGGCCCCATCATCCACTTGAGAAAGCTATATTTATACAAGTATATTGTATAGTTTTCTATAACGTGGGACTTTGATTTCTTCTTCCTTCCTTCTTTCTTTTCTTCTACTCTTCTAAAACAAAAAACCCAAACCCAAATCATTTTGTAAATTTTACAACAATCTCCCCCAATTTTCAAAATAATAAAGTAAATAAATAGGACGGCTGTATCACTAGAGTGACTTCCTACATACCCAAGTGGGATCAAGCCTATGTAGTTCTAAGATCAAGTTTTGCATCATCGTGAAAACCAACACATAAATAAAAGGTATCTTTTGGATTTGAACCTTTACTTAGTGTAAACCATTCAAAGCCTTATCGAGATTCTATGGTGAACGAATCTTGAACCAAGTATCCTTAATGATAAAACTGGAACAATCACACATGTTGATTTCCTTAGGTAAAGTGTTCTGTATTGCTCAGCACGTTAATGGTCATGTGCTTAAATCCTGGTTCATGAGTCTACTTAGAAAGCGGTCTTACTTTCCTAGGAAACAGCCTGATTTCCATACTCATATAGGTAAGTCTCTTACGGTGTTTCTGCGATACACCTTTTAAGGTTCCTAGGCTTATTAAGGATATATATCCATCCTTTGTTCTTGTAGAATCCAACACTAAATATTATGGGATTATCAATTTAGTGTTCCATAATCATTCGCTTAACTTGTTGGTACCCATTGAACTTTGTCTATCCTTTTCAAGACATAAGTTGGGTTTCTGTTAAGGATGATCAACCTTCATTCATAGACCTTAGTCCCATTTCTTGTGACTTTATAGAAATCATTGCCTTTGGAAGCCCTTTTGTAAGTGGGCCAGCCAAGTTTTTCTTCGTTCCTATGTAGTCAACAGTTATAACTCCTCTTTTGAGTAACTGTCTCACCATTTGATGTCTTAGACTCACATGTCTAGACTTTCCATTATATTTCTTATTAGACACATTGTATATTGTTGCTTGATTGTCACAGTTAATCAAGACTGCTGGAGATGGCTTCTTCCACAAAGGGATTTCCACTAATAAATTCCTAAGCCATTCCTCTTCTTTACATGCATCTGCTAATGCAATCAATTCTGACAACATTGTTGAGTCAGAAATACAGGTCTGCTTCTTGGAAGCCCAAGACACAGCAGCGCCTCCTAATATAAAGATCCATCCAGTCGTAGACTTGGATTTAGATTCTACATTGTTCCAGGTTGCATCACTATATCCTTCTATTGCAGAAGGATATCCTTTATAAGATAAACCATATTCAATGGTTCCTTTCAAATAAGCTAAAACTCTGGAAATGGCTTTCCAATATTCGAAACCTGGATTACTCGTAAATCGACACAATATACTTATAGCATGCGCGATGTCTGGTCTAGTGCAATGCATAGCATACATAAGACTCCCAATAACACTGGAATACTCTAGTTGAGAGATAGTACGTCCAGTGTTCTTTTCTAATTTAATACTAGGATCTAAAAGAGTTGGTGCTGGTTTGTCATCGTAATGACCATACTTTTGTAGGAATTTCTCTATGCAATGGGATTGAGTTAGTAATAACTCCCCCTCTTTCCTAACAATTTTAATTCCCAGAATTACATCAGTCTCTCCTAGATCTTTCATATCGAATTTAGAAGACATAAACTTTTTAGTTTCATTCACACATGATATATCGGAACCAAATATTAACATGTCATCAACGTATAAACATATTATAACAATACTGTTGTTATCCGATTTGCTAAAATTACATTTATCAGCATCATTAACAATGAATCCATATGACAGTGCAACTTTATAAAACTTCTCATGCCATTGCATGGGAGCTTGCTTCAGGCCATAAAGAGATTTTACTAATTTGCAAACTTTCTTTTCTTGGCCTGGGGTTTTGAAACCTTCAGGTTGTTCCATATATATCTCTTCTTCTAAATCTCCATTTAGAAAAGCAGTCTTTACATCCATTTGATGTATGACTAATTTATGAATTGATGCAAGTGCAATTAAACAGCGTATAGAAGATATGCGAGCAACTGGAGCATATGTATCAAAATAATCTACTCCATGTCTTTGCTTATATCCCTTAGCAACTAATCTGGCTTTAAACTTATCAATGGATCCATTTGTATTCAACTTTTTCTTGAATATCCATTTACATCTATAGGTTTAGCACCAGGAGGTAAATCAGTTAAAACCCAAGTTTGGTTTAACATTATGGAATTCATTTCATCATTGATAGCTTCTTTCCAGAAATTTGAATCTCTGGAACTCATAGCTTCAGAATAAGTTTTGGGATCATCATCAATGTTCATTACATATTTAGTCACATTAAGGACTTCGTCCTTACTGCCTTCTACAAGATATGTAATGAAGTCAGGACCATAGTCCTTCTCTATTCTCGCTCTTTTACTTCTCCGTTGTTCAGTACCATTATCTGGTACTGACACTTCCTTGCTGTTTTGAGCAGGAGCATAATCATCGTCATTGATATCATTAGTCATACTACGTTCTGGACTAGATGATCTCAATGGGATCTCAACAGTTTGATTTTCAAAAAATTCTACATCTACAGATTCTATAACTTCTAGGGTGTCAAGAATAAGAAATCTATAAGTTATACTATTAAGTGAATATCCTATAAAAATACATTTATATGCTCTATTTTCTAACTTTGGTCGTTTAGGGTCTGGTTTTCTAACATAAGCTAAGCAACCCCAAACTTTAAGTCTAGTTAGGTTAGGTTTCCTATTAAACCATGATTCACAAGGGGAAATATTATTCTTTTTAAGTGGTACTCTATTTAAAATATAACATGCAGATAACATAGCATCACCCCATAGGTTATAAGGTAAATTAGAACTTATGAGCATGGAATTAACCATTTCTACTAAAGTTCTATTCTTCCTTTCAGCAACACCATTTTGTTGTGGTGTATATGGGGCAGTACATTGGTGAATTATACCTTGTTGTTTACAAAACAAGGTGAATTCATTTGAGAAATATTCACCACCACGATCTGAATGTAATATTTTAATTCTAACTCCTAATTGTGTTTCGACCTCTGCTTTGTAAATTTTGAATTTATCAAAAGCCTCATCTTTAGTTTTCATTAGATATACATATGCATATCTAGTATAATCATCAATGAATGTTATATAGTATTGGTTACCACCATAGGTGATATGACTTTTTAAGTCACCCACGTCACTATATACCAAATCAAGCAAACCAGTTTTCCTTTCTACGGATTTAAAGGATTTCCGGTGTATTTTTGCTTGAACGCATATTTCACATTTAGAGATGGTATCGAAATCACAATCAGAAATCAATCCTAATTTATTCATATTCCTAATGGAATTATAATTAACATGTCCTAATCTACCATGCCATAAATTAATAGAATCAACAATATAAACAGAAGATTTCTTTATTAGATTCAACTTAATCATGCCGTTACAAGAGTATCCATGTCCAATGAATTTACCATTCTTAGACAACACTAGCTTATCAGACTCATACACCATCTTGAATCCTCCTTTGTTAAGAAGGTATCCAGAGACCAAATTCTTACACATATCGGGTACATAAAATACATTGACTAATGTAAGAACTTTTCCAGAGGTGAGAGGAAGTTCTATAGTGCCTTTTCCCAGAACTTTACTTGGAACCTTATTTGCTCCAGTAACTTCGTCGGCTTCTCCTTTATTTTCTTCGTAACTCTTGAACAGATTACGGTCTTTGCAAATGTGAATGGTTGCTCTAGTATCGAACCAATAATCATTATCATTGCCACTAACGGAGTTTGCCTCTTGCACTACAACCACAAGCGAGTCTTCGACCACATTCACTTTTTGTTGTTTCTTCCGCAAACGGCAGTCTCGGGTATAGTGGCCGGGCTTATTACAAAAATAACAAGCACCTTTCTTTTTGTTGTTAGTTTTGGAACGATTTTTCTTAAACCGTGTCTCATTATTTGGCTTTAATTTATCAGTAATTTCAACATTATTTGCCTTAGAATGGGACTCAGTTTGCGGATTATCAATCGCGTTTGCGAGAGTCTTCTTCAATACGAAGATGACGCTGTAAACCGTCTAAATTATAATCTATTTCCGCATGCTTCATCTTTTTCTTATAATCATTCCAACTATGCGGAAGTCTAGAAATTATAACTCCAACAACAAAAGATTCAGGGAGATCAATTCCAACATCTTTTAGTTGATTCACCAACAGTAAGATTTCGCTTACTTGTCCAATTATGGACTTATTGGTGACCATTTTGAAATCCATAAAATTAGAAATAAGAAACTTTTTATTACTTGCCTCGGATATGCGGTACTTATTCTCCAGAGTAGTCCAGAGTGCCTTCGCTGTTTCCAAGGTCCTATGAGCATTGTAAACTGGGGTAGATAGCGCATTCAGAATATGGCCTCTGCATAGGAAATCGTCATCTTTGCGCTTTGCACGTTTAGCCTTTAGAGCAGCATCATCCTTATCAGTTTCCTCTGGGATTTCTTCCAAGTCATCTTCCAAGATGTAGAACAACTTGACGGTGACCAGGAAAAATTTCATCGTCTCTTGCCAACGAGTGAAATTGTCGTCATCAAAACGCTCCAATCGAGTTAGATGGTGATTCATAACTTGTAGAGCGCTCGAACCTTCCATGGTTGAAGGATATTGTATGAAAATTTGTTGGGGATTTTGCGGGTCAAGATGGATTTGATGACGATAAAGTTAAGGACAATGCTATACTTCCGACTTCAAGGATCTATGGAATAGATTCTTTCAGACAATAGTTCAACCCACCAGGTATAAACGAGTTATCGAACTATCGACTTTCTGGATTCAATGAAGCCCTATAACAGCATAATCGGATTCAAAGTTTGTACGACTTTGATCCGACCAAGAACACTTCAGAATGGTTTCTGATGATGCAATTTGTAGAAAAAGAATGAAGAGGAAGAAGAGAACAATTCTGCAACGGTTTCTGAATTTGCAACACCTCGGAGGCGTTACAAAATAGAGCAGCGGAGTAATGGCGTCGCAGAACTGTTTGGCAAGAAGAAGAAGAATTTTTTTTCACTACTTGCAACTGTTTCTGGGCGTCGCTATTTATAGACGTGAGGAGGTGTCTATTCGCCAAGCGTCGCGACCGTTTGCAACGGATCATAACTGTTGCGAACAGATTCGAACTTAAACGTCGCGACCTTTCATTTGCAACGTTAAGAAAACGTTACTAATTCCCGCCTTTAATCAAATTTAGATTTTCCGGTTCTGGGTCCTTAACGGGCCGAAATCTGGGCCGTTACTGTTCGCATACGATCCAAAAATATTTTCGGATTCTAATCCGAAACCCGTACCCGTACCCGGCCCGGTTCGGTTCCGTCGGACGGACGGCGGCGGCGCGCGTGTGGTGTTGCATGACTTCTCTCCTCACAACAAAGCAAAGATGTGGGAGCCCCAAGGCCCCATCATCCACTTGAGAAAGCTATATTTATACAAGTATATTGTATAGTTTTCTATAACGTGGGACTTGGCTTTCTTCTTCCTTCCTTCTTTCTTTTCTTCTACTCTTCCAAAACAAAAAACCCAAACCCAAAGCATTTTGAAAATTTTACAACAATCTCCCCCAATTTTCAAAATAAGAAAGTAAATAAATAGGACGGCTGCATCACTAGAGTGACTTCCTACATACCCAAGTGGGATCAAGCCTATGTAGTTCTAAGATCAAGTTTTGCATCATCGTGAAAACCAACACATAAATAAAAGGTATCTTTTGGATTTGAACCTTTACTTAGTGTAAACCATTCAAAGCCTTATCGAGATTCTATGGTGAACGAATCTTGAACCAAGTATCCCTAATGATAAAATTGGAACAATCACACATGTTGATTTCCTTAGGTAAAGTGTTCTGTATTGCTCAGCACGTTAATGGCCATGTGCTTAAATTCTGGTTCATGAGTCTACTTAGAAAGCGGTCTTACTTTCCTAGGAAACGGCCTGATTTCCATACTCATATAGGTAAGTCTCTTAAGGTGTTTCTGCAATACACCTTTTAAGGTTCCTAGACTTATTAAGGATATATATCCATCCTTTGTTCTTGTAGAATCCAACACTAAATATTATGGGATTATCAATTTAGTGTTCCATAATCATTCGCTTAACTTGTTGGTACCCATTGAACTTTGTCTATCCTTTTCAAGACATAAGTTGGGTTTCTGTTAAGGATGATCAACCTTCATTCACAGACCTTAGTCCCATTTCTTGTGACTTTATAGAAATCATTGCCCTTGGAAGCCCTTTTGTAAGTGGGTCAGCCAAGTTTTTCTTCGTTCCTATGTAGTCAACAGTTATAACTCCTCTTTTGAGTAACTGTCTCACCATTTGATGTCTTAGACTCACATGTCTAGACTTCCCATTATATGTCTTATTAGACACATTGTATATTGTTGCTTGATTGTCACAGTTAATCAAGACTGCTGGAGATGGCTTCTTCCACAAAGGGATTTCCATTAATAAATTCCTAAGCCATTCTGCTTCTTTACATGCATCTGCTAATGCAATCAATTCTGACAACATTGTTGAGTCAGAAATACAGGTCTGCTTCTTGGAAGCCCAAGACACAGCAGCGCCTCCTAATGTAAAGATCCATCCAGTCGTAGACTTGGATTTAGATTCTACATTGTTCCAGGTTGCATTACTATATCCTTCTATTACAGAAGGATATCCTTTATAAGATAAACCATATTCAATGGTTCCTTTCAAATAAGCTAAAACTCTGGAAATGGCTTTCCAATATTCGAAACCTGGATTACTCGTAAATCGACACAATATACTTATAGCATGCGCGATGTCTGGTCTAGTGCAATGCATAGCATACATAAGACTCCCAATAACACTGGAATACTCTAGTTGAGAGATAGTACGTCCAGTGTTCTTTTCTAATTTAATACTAGGATCTAAAGGAGTTGGTGTTGGTTTGTCATCGTAATGACCACACTTTTGTAGGAATTTCTCTATGTAATGGGATTGAGTTAGTAATAACTCTCCCTCTTTCCTAACAATTTTAATTCCCAGAATTACATCAGCCTCTCTTAGATCTTTCTTATCGAATTTAGAAGACAGAACTTTTTTGTTTCATTCACACAGGATATATTGGAACCGAATATTAGCATATCATCAACGTATAAACATATTATAACAATACCGTTGTTATCCGATTTGCTATAAATACATTTATCAGCATCATTAACAATGAATCCATATGACAATGCAACTTTATCAAACTTCTCATGCCATTGCGTGGGAGCTTGCTTCAGGCCATAAAGAGATTTTACTAATTTGCAAACTTTCTTTTCTTGGCCTGGGGTTTTGAAACCTTCAGGTTGTTCCATATATATCTCTTCTTCTAAATCTCCATTTAGAAAAGCAGTCTTTACATCCATTTGATGTATGACTAATTTATGAATTGATGCAAGTGCAATTAAACAGCGTATAGAAGATATGCGAGCAACTGGAGCATATGTATCAAAATAATCTACTCCATGTCTTTGCTTATATCCCTTAGCAACTAATCTGGCTTTAAACTTATCAATGGATCCATTTGTATTCAACTTTTTCTTGAATATCCATTTACATCCTATAGGTTTAGCACCAGAAGGTAAATCTGTTAAAACCCAAGTTTGGTTTAACATTATGGAATTCATTTCATCATTGATAGCTTCTTTCCAGAAATTTGAATCTCTGGAACTCATAGCTTCAGAATAAGTTTTGGGATCATCATCAACGTTCATTACATATTTAGTCACATTAAGGACTTCGTCCTTACTGCCTTCTACAAGATATGTAATGAAGTCAGGACCATAGTCCTCCTCTATTCTCGCTCTTTTACTTCTCCGTTGTTCAGTACCATTATCTATTACTGACACTTCCTTGCTGTTTTGAGCAGGAGCATAATCATCGTCATTGATATCATTAGTCATACTACGTTCTGGACTAGATGATCTCAATGGGATCTCAAAAGTTTGGTTTTCAAAAAATTCTACATCTACAGATTGTATAACTTCTAGGGTGTCAAGAATAAGAAATCTATAAGTTATACTATTAAGTGAATATCCTATAAAAATACATTTAAATGCTCTATTTCATAACTTTGGTCGTTTAGGGTCTGGTTTTCTAACATAAGCTAAGCAACCCCAAACTTTAAGTCTAGTTAGGTTAGGTTTCGTATTAAACCATGATTCATAAGGGGAAATATTGTTCTTTTTAAGTGGTACTCTATTTAAAATATAACATGCAGATAACATAGCATCACCCCATAGGTTATAAGGTAAATCAGAACTTATGAGCATGGAATTAACCATTTCTTCTAAAGTTCTATTCTTCCTTTCAGCAACACCATTTTGTTGTGGTGTATATGGGGCAGTACATTGGTGAATTATACCTTGTTGTTTACAAAACAAGGTGAATTCATTTGAGAAATATTCACCACCACGATCTGAATGTAATATTTTAATTTAACTCCTAATTGTGTTTCGACCTCTGCTTTGTAAATTTTAAATTTATCAAAAGCCTCATCTTTAGTTTTCATTAGATATACATATGCATATCTAGTATAATCGTCAATGAATGTTATATAGTATTGGTTACCACCATAGGTGATATGACTTTTTAAGTCACCCACGTCACTATATACCAAATCAGGCAAACCAGTTTTCCATTCTACGGATTTAAAGGATTTCCGATGTATTTTTGCTTGAACGCATATTTCACGTTTAGAGATGGTATCGAAATCACAATCAGAAATTAATCCTAATTTATTCATATTCCTAATGGAATTATAATTAACATGTCCTAATCTACCATGCCATAAATTCATAGAATCAACAATATAAACAGAAGATTTCTTTATTAGATTCAACTTAATCATGCCGTTACAAGAGTATCCCTGTCCATTGAATTTACCATTCTTAGACAACACTAGCTTATCAGACTCATACACCATCTTGAATCCTCCTTTGTTAAGAAGGTATCCAGAGACCAAATTCTTACACATATCGGGTACATAAAATACATTGACTAATGTAAGAACTTTTCCAGAGGTGAGAGGAAGTTCTATAGTGCCTTTTCCCAGAACTTTACTTGGAACCTTATTTGCTCCAGTAACTTCGTCGGCTTCTCCTTTATTTTCTTCGTAACTCTTGAACAGATTACGGTCTTTGCAAATGTGAATGGTTGCTCCAGTATCGAACCACCAGTCATTATCATTGCCACTAATGGAGTTTGCCTCTTGCACTACAGCCACAAGCGAGTCTTCGACCACATTCACTTTTTGTTGTTTCTTCCGCAGACGGCAGTCTCGGGTATAGTGGCCGGGCTTGTTACAAAAATAACAAGCACCTTTCTTTTTGTTGTTAGTTTTGGAACGATTTTTCTTAAACTGTGTCTCATTCTTTGGCTTTAATTTATCGGTAATTTCAACATTATTTGCCTTAGAATGGGACTCAGTTTGTGGATTATCATCTAGATCGCGTTTGCGAGAGTCTTCTTCAATACGAAGATGACGCTGTAAACCGTCTAAATTATAATCCGTTTTCGCATGCTTCATCTTTTTTCTTATAATCATTCCAACTATGCAGAAGTCTAGATATTATAACTCCAACAACAAAATTTTCAGGGAGATCAATTCCAGCATCTTTAAGTTGATTCACCAACAGTTAGATTTCGCTTACTTGTCCAATTATGGACTTATTGGTGACCATTTGAAATCCATAAAATTAAAAATAAGAAACTTTTTATTACTTGCCTCGGATATGCGGTACTTATTCTCCAGAGCAGTCTAGATTGCCTTCGCTGTTTCTAAGGTCCTGTGAGCATTGTAGACTGGGTTAGATAGCGCATTCAGAATATGGCCTCTACATAGGAAATCGTCCTCTTTGCGCTTTGCACGTTTAGCCTTTAGAGCAGCATCATCCTTATCAGTTTCCTCCGGGATTTCTTCCAAGTCATCTTCCAAGATGTAGAACAACTTGATGGTGACCAGGAAAAATTTCATCGTCTCTTGCCAACGAGTGAAATTGTCGTCATCAAAACGCTCCAATTGAGTTAGATGCTGATTCATAACTTGTAGTGCGCTCGAACCTTCCATGGTTGAAGGATATTGTTTGAAAATTTGTTGGGGATTTTGCGGTTCGAGATGGATTTGATGATGATAAAGTTAAAGACAATGCTGTACTTCCGACTTCAAGGATCTATGAAATAGATTCTTTCAGACAATAGTTCAACCCACCAGGTACAAACGGGTTATCGAACTATCGACTTTCAGGATTCAATGAAGCCCTATAACAGCGTAATCGGATTCAAAGTTTGTACGACTTTGATCCGACCAAGAACATTTCAGAACGGTTTCTGATGATGCAATTTGTAGAAAAAGAATGAAGAGGAAGAAGAGAAAATTATGCAACGGTTTCTGAATTTGCAACACCTCGGAGGCGTTACAAAACAGAGCAGCGGAGTAATGGCGTCGCAGAACTGTTTGGGAAGAAGAAGAATTTATTTTTCACTACTTGCAACTGTTTCTGGCGTCGCTATTTATAGACGTGAGGAGGTGTCTATTCGCCAAGCGTCGCGACCGTTTGCAACGGTTCGTAACTGTTGCGAACAGATTCGAACTTAAACGTCGCGACCTTTCATTTGCAACGTTAAGAAAACGTTACTAATTCCCGCCTTTAATCAAATTTAGATTTTCCGGTTCTGGGTCCTTAACGGGCCGAAATCTGGCCCGTTACTGTTCGCATACGATCCAAAAATATTTTCGGATTCTAACCCGAAACCCGTACCCGGCCCGGTTCGGTTCGGTTCGGTCGGACGGACGGACGGCGGCGGCGCGCGTGTGGTGTTGCATGACTTCTCTCCTCACAACAAAGCAAACATGTGGGAGCCCCAAGGCCCCATCATCCACTTGAGAAAGCTATATTTATACAATTATATTGTATAGTTTTCTATAACGTGGGACTTTGATTTCTTCTTCCTTCCTTCTTTCTTTTCTTCTACTCTTCCAAAACAAAAAACCCAAACCCAAAGCATTTTGAAAATTTTACAACAATCTCCCCCAATTTTCAAAATAAGAAAGTAAATAAATAGGACAGCTGCATCACTAGAGTGACTTCCTACATACTCAAGTGGGATCAAGCCTATGTAGTTCTAAGATCAAGTTTTGCATCATCGTGAAAACCAACACATAAATAAAAGGTATCTTTTGGATTTGAACCTTTACTTAGTATAAACCATTCAAAGCCTTATTGAGATTCTATGGTGAATGAATCTTGAACCAATTATCCCTAATGATAAAACTGGAACAATCACACATGTTGATTTCCTTAGGTAAAGTGTTCTGTATTGCTCAGCACGTTAATGGCCATGTGCTTAAATCCTGGTTCATGAGTCTACTTAGAAAGCGGTCTTACTTTCCT
Organism: Allium cepa; assembly: GCA_030765085.1. Lineage (NCBI taxonomy): Eukaryota > Viridiplantae > Streptophyta > Magnoliopsida > Asparagales > Amaryllidaceae > Allium > Allium cepa. The sequence goes on along the minus strand of CM060939.1, from coordinate 77,311,973 downwards.
AGGAAACGGCCTGATTTCCATACTCATATAGGTAAGTCTCTTAAGGTGTTTCTGCGATACACCTTTTAAGGTTGCTAGACTTATTAAGGATATGTATCCATCCTTTGTTCTTGCAGAATCCAACACTAAATATTATGGAATTATCAATTTAGTGTTCCATAATCATTCGCTTAACTTGTTGGTACCCATTGAACTTTGTCTATCCTTTTCAAGACATAAGTTGGGTTTCTGCTAAGGATGATCAACCTTCATTCACAGACCTTAGTCCCATTTCTTGTGACTTTATAGAAATCATTGCCTTTGGAAGCCCTTTTGTAAGTGGGTCAGCCAAGTTTTTCTTCGTTTCTATGTAGTCAACATTTATAACTCCTCTTTTGAGTAACTGTCTCACCATTTGATGTCTTAGACTCACATGTCTAAACTTTCCATTATATGTCTTATTAGACACATTGTATATTGTTGCTTGATTGTCACAGTTAATCAAGACTGCTGGAGATGGCTTCTTCCACAAAGGGATTTCCATTAATAAATTCCTAAGCCATTCCGCTTCGTTACACGCATCTGCTAATGCAATCAATTCTGACAACATTGTTGAGTCAGAAATACAGGTCTGCTTCTTGAAAGCCCAAGACACAGCAGCGCCTCCTAATGTAAAGATCCACCCAGTCGTAGACTTGGATTTAGATTCTACATTGTTCCAGGTTGCATCACTATATCCTTCTATTACAGAAGGATATCCTTTATAAGATAAACCATATTCAATGGTTCCTTTCAAATAAGCTAAAACTCTGGAAATGGCTTTTCAATATTCGAAACCTGGATTACTCGTAAATCGACACAATATACTTATAGCATGCGCGATGTCTGGTCTAGTGCAATGCATAGCATACATAAGACTCCCAATAACACTGGAATACTCTAGTTGAGAGATAGTACGTCCAGTGTTCTTTTCTAATTTAATACTAGGATCTAAAAGAGTTGGTGCTGGTTTGTCATCGTAATGACCATACTTTTGTAGGAATTTCTCTATGCAATGGGATTGAGTTAGTAAAAACTCCCCCTCTTTCCTAACAATTTTAATTCCTAGAATTACATCAGTCTCTCCTAGATCTTTCATATCGAATTTAGAAGACATAAACTTTTTAGTTTCATTCACACATGATATATTGGAACCAAATATTAACATATCATCAACGTATAAACATATTATAACAATACTATTGTTATCCGATTTGCTATAATTACATTTATCAGCATCATTAACAATGAATCCATATGACAGTGCAACTTTATCAAACTTCTCATGCCATTGCATGGGAGCTTGCTTCAGGCCATAAAGAGATTTTACTAATTTGCAAACTTTCTTTTCTTGGCCTGGGGTTTTGAAACCTTCAGGTTGTTCCATATATATCTCTTCTTCTAAATCTCCATTTAGAAAAGCAGTCTTTACATCCATTTGATGTATGACTAATTTATGAATTGATGCACGTGCAATTAAACAGCGTATAGAAGATATGCGAGCAACTGGAGCATATGTATCAAAATAATCTACTCCATGTCTTTGCTTATATCCCTCAGCAACTAATCTGGCTTTAAACTTATCAATGGATCCATTTGTATTCAACTTTTTCTTGAATATCAATTTACATCCTATAGGTTTAGCACCAGGAGGTAAATAAGTTAAAACCCAAGTTTGGTTTAACATTATGGAACTCATTTCATCATTGATAGCTTCTTTCGAGAAATTTGAATCTCTGGAACTCATAGCTTCAGAATAAGTTTTGGGATCACCATCAACGTTCATTACATATTTAGTCACATTAAGGACTTCGTCCTTACTGCCTTCTACAAGATATGTAATGAAGTCAGGACCATAGTCCTTCTCTATTCTCGCTCTTTTACTTCTCCGTTATTCAGTACCATTATCTGGTACTGACACTTCCTTGCTGTTTTGAGCAGGAGCATAATCATCGTCATTGATATCATTAGTCATACTACGTTCTGGACTAGATGATCTCAATGAGATCTCAACAGTTTGATTTTCAAAAAATTCTACATCTACAGATTCTATAACTTCTAGGGTGTCAAGAATAAGAAATCTATAAGTTATACTATTAAGTGAATATCCTATAAAAACACATTTAAATGCTCTATTTCCTAACTTTGGTCGTTTAGGGTCTGGTTTTCTACCATAAGCTAACCAACCCCAAACTTTAAGTCTAGTTAGGTTAGGTTTCCTATTAAACCATGATTCACAAGGGGAAATATTATTCTTTTTAAGTGGTACTCTATTTAAAATATAACATGCAGATAACATAGCATCACCCCATAGGTTATAAGGTAAATTAGAACTTATGAGCATGGAATTAACCATTTCTACTAAAGTTCTATTCTTCCTTTCAGCAATACCATTTTGTTGTGGTGTATATGGGGCAATACATTGGTGAATTATACCTTGTTGTTTACAAAACAAGGTGAATTCATTTGAGAAATATTCACCACCATGATCTGAATGTAATATTTTAATTTTAACTCCTAATTGTGTTTCGACCGCTGCTTTGTAAATTTTGAATTTATCAAAAGCCTCATATTTAGTTTTCATTATATATACATATGCATATCTAGTATAATCATCAATGAATGTTATATAGTATTGGTTACCACCATAGGTGATATGACTTTTTAAGTCACCCATGTCACTATATACCAAATCAAGCAAACCAGATTTCCTTTCTACGGATTTAAAGGATTTCCGGTGTATTTTTGCTTGAACGCATATTTCACATTTAGAGATGGTATCGAAATCACAATCAGAAATTAATCCTAATTTATTCATATTCCTAATGGAATTATAATTAACATGTCCTAATCTACCATGTCATAAATTAATAGAATCAACAATATAAACAGAAGATTTCTTTATTAGATTCAACTTAATCATGCCGTTACAAGAGTATCCATGTCCAATGAATTTACCATTCTTAGACAACACTAGCTTATCAGACTCATACACCATCTTGAATCCTCCTTTGTTAAGAAGGTATCCAGAGACCAAATTCTTACATATATCGGGTACATAAAATACATTGACTAATGTAAGAACTTTTCCTGAGGTGAGAGGAAGTTCTATAGTGCCTTTTCCTAGAACTTTACTTGGAACCTTATTTGCTCCAGTAACTTCGTCGGCTTCTCCTTTATTTTCTTCGTAACTCTTGAACAGATTACGGTCTTTGTAAATGTGAATGGTTGCTCCAGTATCGAACCACCAATCATTATCATTGCCACTAACGGAGTTTGCCTCTTGCACTACAGCCACAAGCGAGTCTTCGACCACATTCACTTTTTGTTGTTTCTTCCGCAGACGGCAGTCTCGGGTATAGTGGTCGGCCTTGTTACAAAAATAACAAGCACCTTTCTTTTTGTTGTTAGTTTTGGGACGATTTTTCTTAAACTGTGTCTCATTCTTTGGCTTTAATTTATCAGTAATTTCAACATTATTTGCCTTAGAATGGGACTCAGTTTGCGGATTATCATCTAGATCGCGTTTGCGAGAGTCTTCTTCAATACGAAGATGACGCTGTAAACCGTCTAAATTATAATCCGTTTCCGCATGCTTCATCTTTTTCTCATAATCATTCCAACTATGCGGAAGTCTAGAAATTATAACTCCAACAACAAAAGATTCAGGGAGATCAATTCTAGCATCTCTAAGTTGATTCACCAACAGTAAGATTTCGCTTACTTGTCCAATTATGGACTTATTGGTGACCATTTTAAAATCCATAAAATTAGAAATAAGAAACTTTTTATTACTTGCCTCGGATATGCGGTACTTATTCTCCAGAGCAGTCCAGAGTGCCTTCGCTGTTTTCAAGGTCCTGTGAGCATTGTAGACTGCGGTAGATAGCGCATTCAGAATATGGTCTCTGCATAGGAAATCGTCCTCTTTGCGCTTTGCACGTTTAGCCTTTAGAGCAGCATCATTCTTATCAGTTTCCTCCAGGATTTCTTCCAAGATGTAGAATAACTTGACGGCGACCAGGAAAAATTTCATCGTCTCTTGCCAACGAGTGAAATTGTCGTCATCAAAACGCTCCAATCGAGTTAGATGCCGATTCATAACTTGTAGAGCGCTCGAACCTTCCATGGTTGAAGGATATTGTCTGAAAATTTGTTGGGGATTTTGCGGTTCGAGATGGATTTGATGACGATAAAGTTAAAGACAATGCTGTACTTCCGACTTCAAGGATCTATGGAATAGATTCTTTCAGACAATAGTTCAACCCACCAGGTACAAACGGGTTATCGAACTATCGACTTTCAGGATTCAATGAAGCCCTATAACAGCGTAATCGGATTCAAAGTTTGTACGACTTTGATCCGACCAAGAATACTTCAGAACGGTTTCTGATGATGCAATTTGTAGAAAAAGAATGAAGAGGAGGAAGAAGAAGAATTTTTTTTCACTACTTGCAACTGTTTCTGGACGTCGCTATTTATAGACGTGAGGATGTGTCTATTCGCCAAGCGCCGCGACCGTTTGCAACGGTTCGTAACTGTTGCGAACAGATTCGAACTTAAACGTCGCGACCTTTCATTTGCAACGTTACTAATTTCCGCCTTTAATCAAATTTAGATTTTTCGGTTCTGGGTCCTTAACGGGCCGAGATCTGGCCCGTTACTGTTCGCATACGATCCAAAAATATTTTCGGACCGAAACCCATACCGGCCCGGATGGACGGCGGTGGCGCGCGTGGTGTTGCATGACTTCTCTCCTCACAACAAAGCAAACATGTGGGAGCCCCAAGGCCCCATCATTCACTTGAGAAAGCTATATTTATACAAGTATATTGTATAGTTTTCTATAACTTGGGACTTTGATTTCTTCTTCCTTCCTTCTTTCTTTTCTTCTACTCTTCCAAAACAAAAAATCCAAACCCAAAGCATTTTGAAAATTTTACAACATGGGTTTATGGCTTTTCTTGGTTTGGATGTATTTACTTTCGAACATATTTTCCAGAGCAATTGCCTCTTTAAAGTCAACTGGTCTTGAAGTCATTACATCATATCTAACCTCCTCCTTCAACCCTCCAATAAATCCATCAAGCAAGAATTTAGGAGGTAAAGTTTATATAACTGCTTGTAACTGCTCAAATCTGCTAAGGTAGGCTCTGACAGTGATGTGTTGTTTGAGTTTGAATAATGTTTCATAGGGTCTCTCCATTTCCTTAGGGTTGAACTGCCCCAAGATCTCTTCTTTAAATACTGGCCATAATTCATGATTAATAACATTGTTGGTATACCAGTGATACCATTGTAAGGCTTCATTTTTGAGATAAAATGAACAAATTTCTAATATTGCTCATCTGTATGTTGGAATCTAAAGAACTGCTCTACCTGTCTCAACCAATCTGCCACTCCTTCATCACCTGTAAAACTGGGAAAGCCCAACTTGTACGAGGACATTGGATCGGGGCAGTGTACGTTAGGATAATTTGGACTGGGATAATTCTGGTATAGATTTCTTGGTACAGGAGGTTTTCGATTTAGTGGTGGATTTATAGGGTAAGGTGCATTTCTTGGCTATGGTAGAGTTTTTCTTGAACTGGTGGTTGTCATAGGGGAACGGGGATTATAAGAGAGATTTTCGGTGTTTTGTATTGGAGGTGGATATTGGGGGTATTGGAGGTGGAGCTACTGGCGGTGCTGGTGGTGGAGTTTGTGGTTTTTTCTTCATTCGTTGGATATCATTTGCAAGGGTGGTAAGGACATTATGGAATCCTTCAAATCTGGTAGAAAGGTCTTGGGTGGTATGCTCCATTTTTCGGTTGTCGTGCTCCAGCCGGGTTAAAGAATTGGTACTATATTCATTAAACTCTAATTGCCACTGCCATAGTAATTCGTGTTCAAGAAGATGTGGGTTTGTTTGAGAATTGTTGTTGTTGCGGTGTGGATCGTTTTGGGGGTGTGATTCCTCCCCATTGGACGGCTTTGATACCAAATTGGAAGAGGTGGGTTACTCTGCAGTTTTATTCATGAACTCTGGTTGCATTTCTTGATGATGAGATGAAGTGCTTTATGGTGGAAGAAGATAATGTGGTGACAGTTTATATATACAGAGAAATGAAGCAATACAAGAATTCAAGAAGGAATTGATATTTATGATATAATATAACAAAAGATTGATATGATGTCAGTGGTTAAAGAAACGAAGATCGGAGATGGCATATTTATATGTAAATTGAAATGTGCACAGTCAGCTATATGTATCACATACAATACAAGAAGAATATGTACAGAAACAGCAGTTTTTAAAAGAATTTATACAAACAGAGAATTATAAGTTGTATTTGGTAAAATACTTGAAATGGCAATTCACTTACAAGATTATATAGCAGGAGGAAAAATTGATAAACTATTGAATACCTGAACAAGAGATTATAGATCAAGTAATATTAAATGACAGATTCAAGAACAAGAATTAGATTGCAAATGAACAAAATGAACAGAAAATTGCAAAATGAATAAAATGTAGAGCAAACTGGAGCAAACTATAAGCAGGAAATTGTACTAACATGACATTGCAAATCAGCAAGATTAAAGCATATGGGAATGAGCAGGTAATTGAACTGGATGAAAAACGAAGAAGACAATTAACTATAAGATGACAATAGAATCACAGTGAGCAGAAATGCAATTTAATTTCAGAATTCTTGACACTATAACCAACATGCACTGGTATTTATAAACATCCATGCACCTAAACATTTGATTCAATCACTTAACCCAAGCAAACTTAATATAGACCAATTTTAACATACAAAACAAGCCCAACTCACTTAACAATGCTACTGCATATATACAACTCAACACATGCCCAAATTTTGATTGTATAAATTGTGCATGTGCACACATGCATGCACACACTAATACACCGTATTATCTCATTCATGATGACTTGATTTCATCGACTTTCTCCTCTGACACCCTCCTAGCACCTTCCAGCAGCTTCTTCAATGAAGCAGTGGTCAATTGTGGTGAACTTGGCCTAATCTTCTCAATACTTAAATTTTCTACCACCTGACAGCACCCTCCCTTCTCCAAGACCATGGCAACCATTCCTTGTCTGTTACATTCATTTAGTGCTATAGCAGTAGAGGAAACGCAAGTTAGATCAAAATCAAAATAACACCATTGTCATATCTCGTTCATCTAAATCACCTCGACAACTCAGCAGTCAATGTTCAACTCCAAGACGCACAAACTCTAGATCCAAAACACAATCTAGATGACGTGAAAGCAACAAGCGATATCCAACTCCGAAACATGATCGGTAGCCTTTGTCGGCAGCAAGATCAGTCCATGCGGCGGCGGGAAACAGCGAAACATCTCAGACTTGGCGATTTCTATGTGATGTGAATCTTTGTGGGCCTATTTGGACTAAAATAGGCAACGATTTCAGTTTCTATGAGAATAAATATATATCAAGGGGAAATAGGTGCGTGTGCATATGATTTAGCAAGGTAGTAGTCACGAGAAGGAGCGGACACAAATAAAGGGAAAAAAAGGAACTGATTTGATTTGTGAGGGAAATGAATGATCTTTCGAGAAGGATAGCGCTCATGATTTTGTCCTACGCTTAAAAAAAAGATGCCATCAAAAAGTTTTAAAGGTAGCAAAAGACGCCTTACAAAAAAAGAAATGAAAAAAAACTCTTCCAAAACCTAAAGACTAGGATCCAAAAAAGATACTAGGAACATGAGTAAAGCTAAACTAAACAACAGTCAAAGATAAATCAAGAAGACAATACATCGAACTAATAATATTACGACCATAAGCTAACTCAATAAGAAAAATCCATGATAAGCCAAAAAAGTTAGCCAAACACATAGTTCATAATCAGTACACTACACCCAATAGCGCCATAACATAATCAGCCCAAACCATATAGAACATATTAAAACCTGAATATGTATGTGTGTGTGTATATATGTATATATGTGTGTATGTATGTATGTGTGTGTGTGTATGTATGTATGTATGTATGTATATGTGTGTAAAAGAAGTAAAGCTATTACACACATAGTTCATAATCAATACACTACACCCAATAGCGCCATAACATAATCAGCCCAAACCATATAGAACATATTAAAACCTGAACATACATACGTACGTACGTACGTACGTATGTATATATATATATATATGTATATGTGTGTATATATATATATATATATGTGTGTGTGTATAAAAGAAGTAAAGCTATTACACACACATGTATAAAAGAAGTAAAACTATAAAGATAGTAGAATGCACTTAGTAATCAAGCAAGTGTAAAACTTTCGAATGGTTATCTTTGTTAAAAGAATCAACCATGTCAGTGGTTAACGCCATATTATGTCTTCCATTGTTGTATATGATTTTTATCCTCAAGACGTCGATGTGACTTTTTACCTTTTTAAGAAATTCCTTGGAAAATATATTTTCAGGCAATTTGTAGCTAGGATTTGCAATACAGTTGTAACTGAAAAGCACAATAGTGTAATTTAAGTTATCAAAATGAGTGTTAATATTATTGAACATTCTTTGGTGCCTTTTAAACAATAGATATCAACATGTAATTGTTAATGTAGTATCGAGCAAAGTTCTATAAAATTTTGTATATTGAAATCTAAGATCATTCAAGCAGTAATCACAGTTAAAATTAGTGTGGTCGTGTCAAACTCAAAAATAGTAAGAGTGTAAACAAAAATAGGATTAGTTAAGGGACAATGATAATATATAAGTGTGTTATGTTTTATATGTTTGAATTACAAAATAAAACAAATTTTTTGTCTACACTTTTTCTTTGAAAATTCAATTATGTTCAATTTATTGTGTACGATTAGCCACATATGTAACATTGTTTTGAAGGGAGCTTTAACTTTCTAAATAAATTTAAACTCTTTTTTTTAGCCCCAAATAAGTTTAAAAACTTGTAAACTGAGTTTGATGGGTACATTTTGTTATCTTCCCAACACCAACTTTTAGTTTCCCTCTCCTATCTAGGTTATAGAGTTCAATCTTAGTATAAAGTGTTACAAGTTAAGTTAAGGTAATACCTTCAACGGCATGATCCAAATTAATGTTTCATGGAAATTCGTTATAGAAACTGACCTAAAAAATTAAGGCATTTTTGAAATTATAGACAACAAAACGTTCTTTGAATTCAACTCTCAGGGTTATAACAAAAATCTAACTATCATGCCAAAGAAGATGTGTTATTACCAGAACAAACTATATTACTAATGTCAAGGTTAAAAATATTGAAGTGCTTTAAAATGAACTTCCAAAAGTGAGACATGCTGGAATTAGAGGAAATACGATGAATGTTACAAGTTTTACCATAAAATTAATTTGAAATTACTGTTATCCAGATAGTTATGAAAAAGAAGAAAGAGATAGAAGAAGAAGATCAGAAACATCAACATCTCACATTCGCAGCGGATAAAATATAATAATAAATAATAACAATTTGCAAAAGAATCCTGTATCTGCCAATATATCTTTATAATACATCAGAGTTGCACGTATACACAGACACTGGATATACACAATCATCATGACTCAGTATACAACAATATAATACAACGGAAATATTCCATACGTTCTTGCCATCCAGCTCGCCTCCTGGGCTCTAGAACGTCCTTACCTGAAAATTTGTAATTCTCGGTCTGACCCGAGCCTTACATCAAAGTAACACCCGGGTCAGGCTGGAAACCAGCGTGAGTAAACCCAACTAACATGGAATACCAAAACATAAAACCTATATAAATTTAGATTGGCAGATACAAATTTACAATTTGTTATAGGCATCATTTATTTCACACGTCAATTTTCTAAGTACCAAAATTTAGATTAAATAGTTCAATTCACTTAAATCATTTCGTTCGAGCATATTGATTTCACATATCACAAAACATTTCATATTAGAGATATCAATCAATTCAAGACATTTGATCACCATTAAATCCTTCATAAGCAAGATGGATCATTTCCAAAAAATTATTTAATTTATCCCTAATTAAATTAATTACAAATCTTTAATTTCTTAGATTATCTTTACTTAAACAATTAATTAATTACAAATAAATTAACTAATCATCTTTTAATTATCCATCTTAATTAATTATCCTTGATTAATTATTCTCAATTACGTAAAGTAATTATCCTTTACTTAATTACACAAATTAATTATCTTCAAACAATTTCAGTAATTAACCTTTAATTACTTCATTAATTACATAAATTAATTACATTAATTAATGGCTCTTTGTTGATTATTTCCATCAATCAGCCTTAATTAATGATAACAGTAATTAACCATCCTGTAATTACTTACCTTAATTAACTCCTTAATTAATTATATAAATCCTTTAATTAATTACACCAAGTAATTAATGCTTAATTACTTCCATTAAGTAACTAATTTCCAATTACTTCAATAAGTGATTTTCCTTACTTAATTACATTCAGTAATTATCCGATAATTACCGAACTAAGTAGTTATACCTAATCAGTTACATTAAGTGACCATATTTAATTAATTAATTAACTTAAATTGATTATCTTAATTAATTAATTATCACCTTTTTTTTGGTCCTTTCCTTAATTTCCTTCATTTATTATCCAATAATTACTTTATTAAGTAATTACCCTTAATTAATCAATCCTTAACTAATTACACTAATTAGTTAACCTTAATTAATTACATTGATTAATTTACCTTTGTTAATCCCATTAATTAATCACATTAACATATTAACTAATAATTAATCCCATTAATTATCCTCCGATTACTTATGTAAATCAACCTTAATTGATTCCATTTAGTAATTACCCATTCAATTACTCCCATTAAATAATTCCTTAATGAAATAAGACCTTAATTAAATTAGACAAGGTCAAACAATTTAATTCAAACATTTTATTTTAAATTTAATTTTGGAAACTTGATCTGAAAAAAAAAACAATTTTGCTTGAAACTGTTATAAACAATTTGTTCCCAAACCAGGTTAACACAATTTACTTGCATCCCAAAACTTGATCATCATTACCCACTTCTTTAAAACAGATAATAACATGTCGAACACTCGAGTCCTCTTCCTCATTTCTCGAGCACGCCCCAAGCCATCTCAACCTCACGAACTTATCAACACAACATAGGCCATTGACACATTAGGAACTCGTGCATGTGCACCACGATTCCAGCCACTGCCGATCGAAGCCAGGGTCATCAACACGTCGGCGATGATCCCACGAACACCCACGTTCACCCAGAAATCGAAGACGACGGTGAAAGCGAAATCGAGCAATACAACCCAAACTAGAACCAAGACGATCTTTAAAGAAACGCCTCGCCCCCAACTCCACAAGCCAACAGAGACGATGATACTCCGGTCAGAGCTTCTCCAACCTCTCTTCTTTTAATTGCCATGGGTGCGATTGATTCCGGTGCTGCGACGAAACTGTAGCGATGCAAACTCCGATCGTGACTAAAACAAGGGTCAAAACCCTAGATTGATCTCGTCAGCTCTTCACGGCAAATTATAAAATCAACGAGTATTTTTCATATGATCAACGATCTACCACCCAGCTACTCCCCTAATTTCGAGACCCACAATTATTCCGATCATTAGAATTCGCTCGAAACCCATTTCCTAGTCAACCTGAAATTCCACTCGAAATACACACCTAAAAATCGAAATTTTACTACTAAAAATCCTAGATATTGATATCCATTTAGGTTTTAGTCATGAAACTAGAAATTATTAAATTTGGCAAATTGATATAAATTGAAATTCTCTGTATTTCTATTTTCCTGTCTAGACTAATATCAGATAAATCCTACAAATAATTTTAAACTTGATGTTCTGTTAAAACAAACAAATTCCGTTTACAGCTCATAGCCTAAAGAAGATCATAAGGTAAATTTGATTTTAAATCAAGATTTGAATCCTGAGAAAAACCTGGAGCAAACTCTGTATACATAAATACAGACATGCACTCCAGCCAGTACAAACATGCAAGCATCTTATCATGGTTTCCTCAACATTATCCAAATCCATATTCATAAATATCAAGATAAAAACTGTGTTTAGAAAGAAAATTTTACTCACTTGCTTCCTGAAAACAGTGAACAGAGAACAAATTCTCTTTTGAAAGCAAAACTGCTAACTTGATTTTCCTTTAAATCTGCTTGTTTATTTGATGTTGTTGAATGATGTTTATTTATTTTTTCTAGCTTGCTAAGTTTCTTTGTGAACGAACTAGAACAAAAGAGATATACATATATATAGAAAACAGGTTTGTATAGGGTAGGCTTCTTGCTGGAACATTTATTTTATTTGACCAGATTTCTTCTTTTTCTTGCCTCCTTCTTTGACCAGACTAGATTTTTTTTTCAGAACTGAAATGATTTGAACACACTTCGAATGACCTTTTTTTTGAGCTGAGATGATAGCATTAAATGTATGTGTTTCTTTTCTTGTTTACAGCATATCCATCTGAATCTTGTATGTAGATATTTATTTCTTTGTTCTCTTTTTTTTCTCTCTTGCCTTGCATAATTCACATACATACAAAATTGTCTGGTTTTGTTTTATCTTTATGCATACACATATGAATTCCCATAGGTTATATATTTCTAGAATTATCTTATGATTCCATATAACCATAGAAGTTATTTTATATTCTTATTTCTTTTAAGCTTAACTATTAAACATTTATTTATATTAATATATTTTATACTTATATTCATCATTGATAAGATTAATTTTATTTTAAGCATTATTATTATTAGATTACATCCATATATATACTTATACCAAATATTAATAAGGTAGAGCCTTTAGTTTAATTGAATAAGATAGATTTTATTGTAAAATATTTTTGAAAGATTTTATTTTAAATTTTCAAATCATAATTTCCTTCACAATCCACACACATATATAAATAACGGGTAAATGTCCAAAGTCTTATCTGTTTTTAAAATGATAGGCTTGTATTTTATTTAATTAGATTAAATACTTATTAAAATAATATTGCCAAAATCCCGGGTCGTCACATTCCTCCCCTTTTGAATCTTTTCGTCCCCGAAAAGGAACGAAGCCAGAATTATTAAAATGCTTAAAATCAGATAAATTTTCTTTGATCATTTTTAAACTATCTTAAAAATCTGTATAATATTACTAAAATAGTTTTTATAAAAATACTTTTATAACTCGATGTTTCGACAAGTCCATTCATGTTCTCATAGAAATTCGGTCATACGTCGATCAGACGTACGATTGAAAATCCATGAGTGCTTGGCAGACCCGTTTTCAACATCCAGAGAAAATATTTTAAAAAATAATTTTATTGAAAATATAGAAAATAGTTTTTGAAAATAGAGGAAATATCTTTGGTGATAATGCTCTAGAAATCATCACTCCCATCCATGGTCCCACTTACATTCTGGGCTACGTTGCCAACGCAGCAAAAGTCCATGTAACTGTAGGCACCCCGCGCCCCACGATTACGCCATGGAACCCATAACAGATCGCGGTTACATTCCAGAGTTACGTTCACAAAGATTTATTGTTAAATTTTCAAACCATTCTCCTATTAAAAATACATTAAGATTATGAAGATTTATGATTCTTAGGTCCCCTTCCTCTTTGGATTAACAAACTGTTTCCCAATTAATAAGGCATTTAATACTACTACAGGAGCTGTCACCACTCCAAATGAAATTTTTGATTAATGTTATCTATTTTTATCAATTACTATTTTTGGAAAAAATAATAATAAGACATCCAACAGATTAGCAAGGACAATAAGACAAAGTTAACTAAGATGATTCTACCAGCTCTAGAAAGAAGTCTACTATTTTAATTCAATAATTTTCTTTTAATTTTATCAATTATCGGTAGTCAATCTTTATTTTTAGCTTAGTCGGTCTAACCAAGAACCCTAAGTGTATATAAGGAACTTCATGATTTTAACATTAAGGGCAACAAAAACAAGTCCTTCAACATTATCTACACCATTCAATACTAAAACCAAGATGTTGTAAAAATTAATATTAGCCCTAAAAGCACTTCAAAGATATATAGAATAAATTTAAGAGCTATAATGTGGCAAGGTAAATATGAAGTAAAATAGGGTGGTATCCTCCGAATTAAAAAACCGAAATTCCATCGATGGTGATATCGTTACCTACGCTATTCGAAACTCATTTGTAATGGATAACTTAATGGTCCTAAAGAAAACATCCACTACTAAGTTGAATAACAAGGGCAATAATGGATTGCCTTGTTTAAAATTGCATTTTGATTGAATTTTATTTTCTAGGGTGTCGTTAACCATTATACTCGAATTTTTCAATTTTGAGCAATGTCAAAATCCAACTTACCCATATAATGCTGAAACCCCTAGGCAATAATAAATCATTAAGAAAGAACTAATCAATTAGATCAAAAGCTTTAGCAAATTCAAGTTTTAAAATGGCATAAATGATATTTTCTTACAATAGTAGTCAATAATCTTGGATTACCACGATCCCATTCATGATATTTCTACTTTATATCAATTAGACTATTCATTTTATGGTTAGCCTATTCGCCGAGACCTTTGAAATAATTTCAAGAGAGCAGTTTATTAACGAAGTAGGTTTAAAATTCTTAAGCTCTATCGCTTTCACTTTTTTATGAAGCAGAATCACGTTAATAAATTAAGCCTTCCTAGCTGTAAATTATCATTATAAAACTAATCAATTATTTTACTTAAGTCATATTTTAAAACGTGCCAAAATTTCATCTAAAACAATATGGGAAATCCATCTTGTCCTAATGAATTATCACTAGGCATGCCGTTGATGGCTCTAAAGATCTCCTCTTCAAAGAACGGACTATCCAAATCATCTAATATGATCCTAGTATTTTTAGGGTATAAATCATTCCAAGTTGCTTTAACTCTATGCCCTTTATTTGTTCTAAAGATATCTTTGCAATAGTTATCGAAGACATTGCTGAGTTCATTTTGATCAAAAAAATTCACATTGTTAATAAGTAAGAATTTTATGGTATTACTATGCTCACGACCACGAGCTATTCTATCAAAAAATTTGGTATTCTTGTCTCCCTTGTATATCTATTGGATCTTGGAAATCTGCTTCCTTATTATTGTATTTTGCTTAATGACTTTGTCTAGTTCTTCAATAAGGTTGAAAGCACATTTTGTTCAAATGTTTTTTAAGATTCTTAATTCTTCCAAGTTATTCAATTTTAAGACTTCAGAAAGTAGGTCCTCTTGTTTATTTTTAATGTTGCTGTAAACATCATTATTCTATTTTTAAGAAATATTCCTAGATCGTAGAGTTTATTTATTAAATTTTAGTGATATTTCCAAAATATTTAGTGTTTTCGTAACTCATTGAAAGCCATTTATTAGTAAGTAAATCAGTAGAATTACTTTTTTAAAACCACATATTTTCAAATCTAAAAGTGTTGTGTAAAAGGTGGTAGCTCTTGCAAAAAAGAATAATAGGACAGTGATCAGAATACACATAAGGAAGTCCATTAACATCCAAAACTGGGAACCATCTTCCATTTCTTCACCAATAAAGAAACAAACAAGAACAATCAAAGAGGTTTCTCTTAAGTTCGACAAAGAATACCCCCTATAATTGAGTGGTAATTCAATCAAATTACCATTATTAATAAATTGGTTAAATCTTCCATCCTAGAAATGTCACCTTATCCATATGACCATGTATTTAATATCAGATAATATTGTTGATATTGTATCTCATATCGCTCCTAAATCGATAATTTTCAAAATATCGCTTAAAATATCATTATCGATATGTCATCCGATATTTTTTGATATATCGCTTCGATATTTAATGTAATATACTCGATATTTTTTCATGATATCATTTGTTATTGCATATATTGAAGAAAATGTATTTACAAATAAATATCTTGGCATTCCTAATATTTGATTTTTGTATATAGTGAACGACAATATCTATAGACCATAACAGAAATCCTAACGCGGTAATTTTTTGTTTCACCATACAGTTTTAGTCTCGTACATTAGTCTTTTAATATAGAAAATTCTACTTATTCCATTATTTTGTATGTTTTATTTTTCGTGAGGACTAGACCGCTAAAAGTAAGATCATGAAAATGCTACTTCTTTTTTAGTCGTTTTTTGTTCACCGTTATTTCTAATTGGTAAGTTAGCTTAAGAAAATTCATTTTATTAGTTATAACCGCGCACCACGAATTAAAAGTTGAAGAGTAATTAAAGTTATATATTTGGCAAATTGATAAGGAATGAGCTAATGTAGTAATAGGTATCAAATCAACATTGCTTATTCGATAAATTAAGTGCAATTGAAAATGATGAAACTAGAAATATGAAAAGTTTGAAAAAGTAATATACATGATTAGACGATTGAAGAAATATTGAATATAGTATCAAATAATGAAAATAATAAAGATGTACAATATACAAATTTCTTGGTTTCTATGAACCTGTATTATGATTTGTATTTAATAGAATATCTCGGTAAACATATTGTAATCTACAAACTATTTGCAATTTGTCATTGATAGTAACTTGGCATTATTTATCCAAGGAAACTTAACATCATATAATATTATAGCATAGTATAATATCATTTATAACATGTTCCACACATATTCGATGTTTTACCAATATTATCATGAAATTTTAAAACATCTCATATTGCTATTCAATCGATACGTACCCAATACCGATATTAACCACTTAGCTACGTGTCTGTTCTCCTAAAAATCTAGTCATATTGAAACCCCCTCACTATCCATGAACTGACAGTAAGGGATCTAAACTCTAAGCACTTGCTCTAAAAACTAATCTATGAATCTTATATGAAGCCCGTCAGTGGAGATATATAAAAGCGGGTCTATTAAATTTTTGAAAATAAGATGCATCGTGTGATTCTTGATGACAATTGCATAAATTTAACATGGTTATATTTCCAACCCATCATTAAAGCTTCCAAGATACCTTAGCAGGGAACATACTAAGTTACTGATACAAAAAGGACCCTAAACTCTTATAAAACGGTTATCAAGACGATCTATTTTAGTTTCTTGCAAAAAGGATGCATTATCGTTTAAAAAAGACCTAATTTTAATGTATTTGTTTAGGTTGTGTAAACCCCTAACATTCCAGCTAATGAATCTTACGATCTAACCCTTTCATGTTCCATGCTTCTGATGTGTTCAATATCGGACAGATTTAAATCAAAGACACAGCCCGCCCCCCTAGCTGATCAAACATAGAAGTGGTAGATAATTTATTCGATATATTAGGACAATAAGCACTACCTAAGTGATTAATCAAGTATGAGCAAGAGCCTGAAGCTCTAGTGGATGTTGTCGAGAGAGCCCCATGTAGTCGGCCACTCCTCCTAATTGAGCCACCAAGATGAGATCTTCTCTTAGAAGAACCATTTGAGGTTACTATATCTTCCACCTACGAAACTGAACTTAGTGAATCTTGCACCGCAATCTCCGAGTAGAGCTTTGATCCGAGCTTACACATGATTGACTTCTCGCTTCCCAATAGCAAAGCAACATGATCACCTTTATTTGCAATATCAGACACAACCATACTCAAGCATTCTCCTTGAGTAACACCCGTAGCAAAATTCCCCGGTACATTCTTAGCCATGTCCAAGCATTCAGCATGCACAAAACTTGTATCTAAACTCGTGCTTACACCATCTGTAATATAGCCCACTGATTCATACATTTTACCTACGTAATCACGTGCGATGTAAACACTACCATTTACATTCAATTTATCACTTGCAATCCCTTTCTCCCCAAACGAACTTTCGGATAGTTCAATTCTTCTGGCACCCTCAATCCAAATTGACTAACATAAAGCGACCCGCGATTTAGTAGCCAGACCACCGGATTTTCTATTCTCCTCTTCACTTGCTATTGAAGCACTAGCCACCTGTCGTCCACCATCCTCTTCTGCCCCAGTACTCACACTTAAACCTTATGGTCATAGCTGCACCAGTGCCTTATCCGAATCATCCTTTCCAATAACCTTAGTGGATGTGTTTTCCATTATATTATCAGTCCTTTTTTTGTTGCTGAATCTAGCAAGAAGTAGCTCATCACCATTAGTTTGCACCATATATTCTAAGTCATTCAAACAAGGAGCAACAATGCACTATGATGTCGGGTGGGGTCCCATAGTAAATTTGAATGGCTGTTTTAAATTGGATCTTTTAAGACAATGTGCCAAGCAGTGCATCTACATAATTATTCTTATCCTTCAAGACTTTACTACGGCAAAATGAAGAAGTTTGAAGCCCTGTGTCATGGTTATCTAATACAAAGACATATCCAGTTAGAGAAGCTTTGCTCTTGTCCTGGAAGATTGTGCTAAAGTGTAGGAACAGGTTCCCTAAAATCTTAATGCTTGCTTCCTTATTAAGCCATAAGTATCAAGAAGAAGACGCTTCAGCTTCGTGATCTTGTAGACAAACTCGAAGCCATGGTCAGATTGCAACATCGCTGGAGTGTGCACATATCTCAAGTTTGTTGTCGCTAGATTAGGAAAGTAGCATACTTGTGCCCAAAAAGACTGCAACTAAGCACCTAATGGGTTCTCTACAAATTTTCACTAAGTGCAAGTAGTCTCCACAGCGGTGACATACTCTTCTTCCTCTATGTCAATGGATCCAAGTTGTATGGATGGTCGTGAGTCAAGGTTCCAGCAGTGAGTTGGCTTGAGGAGGATTTAGATTTAAGGTTACATGTAAGATAAATTTTTATGAATAGGGTGAGGTGGAAGAGTGAGATTGGGTGGAAGATTTGGTAAGGGAAGGAGTTATTAGAGCATCTCCAACCGTTTCACGTGCGGATGTTACATTTTGTGCGCTTACAAAATGTAAGCACATGTATTTTCCAACGGTTTCCCAAACCAAGCGCTTGTTTGACCAGCGCCTAAGCTTCAATCGCGGGTTGAACAAACGCTCATGTTTGGGAAGAGCTTAGGCGCTTGTTCAACCAGTGCATGAAGCTTAGACATTATTTGAATAAGCGCCTAAGCTACAATGCCTATATGATGCTCTTTTTCCATTATTTAGCTCTCTTTTCACCTTTTATCTTTTTTTTTATAGTTTTCTTTTTAATTTACCGAGATGTTGAAATGCCATCACGACCCATCAAAATTGCTAGATGGACCGTCCGTTACTCGGCCGATGTTGGTACTAGTGCAGCTCATATTATTCCAAATGCTACCTTGAGTGCAGATGATCTACGATGCCTACCCGAGCTGCTCCCAACAAGGGCACATCGACTGAGTGCAGTGCTAGCGAAGCCATAGGTACATTTTTAATATGTAATTATTAGACGAACATGTCTATCACAAACTATAAATGTTATTAATTTTCTTAGTTTACCATTAACTTTAGTTATTAATTATATATGTCGGTTATATAGCTATGTGCGGTAGTTGACATAAATGCATTACTGAGTATTTTGTCACATTACCTAAGCCGATTAAGGCTAGACTATATGCATCACCTTTGTCACGACCTGCCCTTCTCGACCCTCGAAAATCGACACAAAATACACCACAGAACAATATGCAGACGCTTGTGTGCCGCAAAAGACAGATTGTTGAGGGAAAAGAAAGAAGATAGAAGGAAGAAGGAACTAAACAATAACAGAATCTCACAATCACAGTGGAACAAAATATAATACATAATATCAGATCTTTACACAAAATGAAAACTATATCTGTTTTATACATTACATCATCAGAGTATCACAAACAAACAACATTTACCAACCTGACAATTTCAAACAATCACAGCAGCGGATATAAACAAGTACGGATAATACGTCTCGGTCTCCAGCTCCTCTCCTGAGCTCCACAACATCCTTTCCTGTAATCTATAATACTCAGTCTGACCCAAGCATTATAATAAAATAACACCCGAGTCAGTCTGGAATACCAGCGTGAGCGAAATACACCCAAATTGATTATTAAAGTTTCAAAATCCTTTGAAAACAAAAGCATCTCGTAAGACCATGCCACAAATAAACATGTCGAGTTTTTACCTTACGATAACTAAAACATTTCTTATAAAATCCTCTGATATTATAATAGGGTCCATATACAAATACTTATTCAAATAGCCGAAATTGTCACATTTATTAAATTCCAACTAATAGCCACAATCGTGGGTAATACAAACAAAACCCGTAAAAGGCTCGTAGGGAAAATGGATTTCCAACTAATGACTAGGCACTGGGGTACCACCTATCACAGTACGTGGCCTAGATCACCATACCGAGGATTACTCCCAATCCCTTGCAACACAAGACCGGGACTACCCCTTACTAGATAATCCCGAGTAAGATCACCCCACGGTTGGGATCAGCAACTGCATCACTAAGCCGAATAAAAAGGGGCATCTAGATAGGGATGACCTCAACCTAATGGGTGCTACCCACATAGCCTTGCTGCATAACCCCTGATTTTCAGTCATTCCCGGTTGATGAGGCTCGAGGTTAAGCGTTACCTTTTAGAACGTTTCACTTAGAATGCCCATCGTCCACCTGACGATGTTCCGAAAGCATTCATCCATACAAGTCCGTCCCGGGTTTGAACGGAACCGAAGGCACCACTCCTACTACATCCATTTTGGAATCATCCTCGGGATTAGTAGCGACTAGCCCTTGCACTTCACTGCTCCATCTTCGACTCCGAACTCGTTTTCCCATGAAAACGTACAAACTGGATCGAAGTGGTTTTCGAAAAATAAATCCCGATCCCGGCCTCTTCGAAATGATCAACGCATTGGCCAATATTGATAGTCGGTTATTAAACTATCAATTAACATTCACAAACATTCATCAAACAATAAATAATCTCTCAAATTATTTATTAACCTTAGAATATCTTCACAAGATATATTCCCACTTTCAAACCTTTTGAAAACAGTTTTCAAACCATCTTCCTTTTTACGGAATAAATTTCTCAAACATTTTCTATTTCCATTGAAAATAACCAAGTCCAAATACTTTAGATTTAAAGTAATTTAAATTAAAGCTATTTACATACTTTATTTGAAATATATACATACTTTTTTAAATGTTTCAAATAAAACTGCTTTATAAAATATAAAATATAAACTATTTTTCTTCAAAATAAAAGTTAAGTCATATTAAATTTTGAAATAAAGTTATGAAATCCTATACAAGTTTTTCAAATAAAACTTTAACCAAACTATCTTTACAATAAAACTATTTTATAAAATATAAATATTAATGATATTCTTTTAAAGCATAAACCAATTAACCCTTTAAAATAATTACCTCTATTCTAATTTATAAAATATTCACCTTTAAAATTTTTGCAACTTAGTTAAGAATTTTCTTAAAAACATTCTTTTAAAATCAAATTTAAAACTTTTAACTTTTACTTAAAAATCTGCTTTAAAACGTACTTGGCTTTTCAGGGAACTACACTTCCATTTCAGAATAAACCAAAGAACCTTTTATAAATCCTGCTTGATTTATCTCAATTCGAATTTACGTTTAAATCCCGTAAATTTCTTCCCATACTTTAAAAATAATCACCTTTTTATTTTTAACGCATTTCCCATTTCCTGGAAATCACTCTCCAAAATATATATACTTAAATTATTAAAATACGGCTACTAGAAATTATTTAAAAGAAAATATAGGGGAGATTCTAAGTAATTTAAACCAAATTACTCTTTTAAAATAAAATTATTAAATCAATTATTTATATTAAAATTCCCTTTTTGGACATTTAATACTATTGTACCTATAAATAACTGAGTACTACAAATTCTTTAAATGAATATTTACTTTGTACTTGAAATATTTAATAGTAACATTTTCTTCAAATATCCTAAACACATTTTAAACTGCTAAGTTATATTTTGGAAGCTTTCTTAGAAATCATACTTAATTTTCAGGGAAAACACTTTCCATCTTTAGAAATAATCCATCTTTATTTTTAAAACAATTTATACCTTCTTATGGAATTTCCCACCGAAAATCTATGCTTTCAAAATTTATCCACCGACAAATATACCAATTTATTTATAAACCCAATTTATAAATTTCCGTTTCTCGTTTCCATTCCAATCACAGTTTCAAAACATTTCAAATTCCAAACCAATTCCTTAATTTAATTTCCTTAAATTCATTCCTTAAAATCACTTTTCATTTCCTTTTTACTCCCATTTCACTTTAGTGATATTTTAAAATACCAAATTATATTATTCAACCATAACACAGCATAAAAAAATTCCAAATCTATCTATCACATGATATCAATAGATTATAAATATAATTTCTATTTGTGAGGATCCAGTTGGATCCCTCCAACCTGTTTCCCTGCATCCAAAGATATTAGAACAACCAATAAATATCGATCCAATCTGATTATAATTATCACATCCAACAAATCAACCAATCAAACATTTAAATATTAGCTATTTAAATTAAATGGCATCCAGATGTGAGTGAGATTAACTCACCTTGAATTTTCGACGAGCGTTCAAATTTTAAATTAAATCAAACGACGTTCGATATAACCTAAATTTTTGTTTGCTCAGAATGATCCCAGATCTACATCAGAGCGGGCTGCTCGTCGCCGCGATTGCGGCGCCACCAAATTCGTTGGAATCTAATAATGTATGCAGAAGATATGACTTCATAAACATTCAAATATAATTTATAAACAAATTCTCTTTTTTTATACCATCAAGCCGAATATCAGAAAAAGAATCAAGGCCGCACGTTCCATCCTCTTTCCTCCCATCATGTTCGCGCTCCAAGGTTAACAAAACCCAACATCTACCTTGTTTGACCGATCGAACGCCCCTTCCTCGTCCACTAGAACCAGATCAGGACCCACCATCTCGAAGATCATCACGGTGCGCTTCCCTGACCAGAGCGACGCCAAGCTCGGCACTCGATACGCCTCGAAATTTGCAAATGAACGCGCGCTTCTAGGCTGATTTCTGGCCATCTCATCGAGCTTCGTGCCGACCCACCGTACGGATGTGAAGAGCTCGAGAAGTTCTAGGATTCTCTAGTAGGAAGTTTTTGATATAAGTGAGTGGATGGAGAGAAAATTGGAGAAGAAGGTAGAAGTTTTGGGCCATTGATGAAAACAAGCGGTGGCTAGAAGAAGAATAGGGTTTCGTTCCTAAACGTTTATACGAACATTTTATAATTATTATTTAAATACTAAATTCATTTTAAAACAACTTTTTCACACGATCTCCAAATGATGCGTGCCGACAGACGATTATAATTTTTTACCCGCCTTTCGAGCACAACGGAACGTGTTTCGAAAGCTAATTTGATCACATATGAAATATAGCTTTTTGAATCGAGTTTAAATATTAAATTATCAATTTTAATTTCAACGCGTTTCTCACCCGTACGAACAAACGGTAACTTCAAACGCTACGAAAATTAAAATCTGATAATAACTAACTATTACAGATCCAACGAAACTAGTTTCGTCGAATTTCGAGACTATGCCCCGGAAGGCTATTTTAACTCGTCGATTAATTCGAGCGATTTCCAAAATCGTCGAAATCATTTAAAATTTCACTTTTAAAGCTTTACTAGCTCAATTATAAATCATATAAAATTTATGACGACACTAAAAATTATTCTGATTCATTTCGAATCAAAATCTGATTATTTGCATTATTATATTATTAAATTCCATTATTAAATTAATATAAAATCCCAAATTGAACTTATCAACTTTTAGTTTCATCTAAAAATCCAATAGAAAAATTCAAATCAAACTAAACTTAAAATAAACCTTAGAAACCATTTTCATAACTATTTACATCTAAATTCACAAATTATTCCGATTCCAAATATTTAACTATTATTTAAAGCTTAATTGAATTTCCATATTGAAAATTACAACTAAATTCTATTGATTTAACAAAATCCTTATTTCAAAATCAATTCAAAATCCACATTTAACATTTTAAATGAATTAAATGTTTAAAATCTAACGACCAAAATTCTGGGTCATTACATTGCTCCCCCCTTATAAAAATTTCGACCTCGAAATTCGCTAAGGTATAAAAATGCTACTAAACTCGTTTACTTCCCAAAACTTTTTAGGTTAAGCCAAAACCATTTGAATTTATCTTTAACTCAAGAGCTTATGTTTCAGAATTATTTCAAAAATCGACCTTTTCTTGTTAACTCAAAATTTTCAAAATTCCCAAAAATTTTCTAACTCCTAAAATTTTGAAATTTTTTTGACAGCGTCTCCTTTGTACGGAGAGCGTTTCACAATATCACAATAGATATAAATATATATACATTAAACCACACGGCTGGCAAACAAAAATATATCATAATATATATTTATATCATTTTCAAATTTTATTGCGTAGGCGTACCTTTTAATAAGCATTTTAAAAGCAAGCGGCTAATTTATATTGCGTTTAAACGCTCCAACTCAATCGATTGCCTCCCGTACATGTACTTACTTAAACAAACACATCAATTTTCAATAATATGAGAATTTAACAACATTCCATTCATTTATCTAAACCAAACATGTCAATTTCAAATCCCACACAACAATTTTCGAAATCCTACAAGTTATCCATCTATATAAGTAACCCACATGTTTTAATAGTATTCTAACCTCCTTTGCAAATCCATATTTCATTTACTCTACTAAAAAGAATTTACACCCAAGTTTGCTATACTCAATTCATATTCACCATAACTAATTTATTTTCACTTCAATATGGTTACATATGCTTTGCTTACATCACTTTACTTCAATTCAATTCCAAAATGATTCGCGATCAAATTTTATTTTCAATTTGATATATTTGCATTTCTTTAATGATCCACTTGCATTTATATGCAAATCCACTTAATAAAATTTCAATCCATTCAAATTGATTCAAAAACCAATTCTATTTTCTTCTCTTAATTCATTCACTTTCGTTTATGGCAAAACGACTAGTTTCTATGCAAGTTGTTGTTATTCAAACAAATAACCTTTTCTTACTTATACCATTTAAAATCAATTCCAACATGGATTTATATAGGAATTATTCATACCCCAAACAAATTTTTTTTTCTTCATCACAATTATTAAATCAAATCCCTATTCTCACTTCAAGTTCATCATCCAACTTAAGTTTATATTAATATTATTCCATTCTGGATTATTTGCAACTCATACATTCTTATTTCATCACGATAAGAAATTAAAATTCTTTCACTTGCATTGAAATTTTATTATCTAAACAAACTTCATTCAAGAACCCTTATAAAGCTCGACCACAATCATTTTCCAATTTGCTTAAGTTATTTCAATAACAAAATAACTCCATTTCTTCTCACCTTAATCTTATTTCCACTTTAATTTGATTCTTGTTTAATAAATTCCAATCCATTACAAATTTTAAACTAACTAGTTTACTTGCAATTCACTTACTTTTATTTCACCTTCTCAATTTATTTCTGAATTTATTATTAATATGGCCATTCCAGTTATTCTATTCCAGAACTGGATTTTATTTTGCCCTTTCCATTTTTTTTAACAAGCTACCAAAATTTTATTCATTCCATTACCCTTTTATTTAATTTAGCTTACGCTAAATTTATTTCCAAACAATTCTTTTTGAATTTAGTTGAGTGAGAATTTACTTCATTCAATATCATTTCAACTAAATTAAATTTTCTTTCAATTCAATTCTTTTCCAAATTTAATTCAAGTTTAACTAAATTTTATTTAGCCAACTTAAATTCATTTCCTTTTCCTTTACTACTTAAATAAGAATTGAATTTCATTCAATATTATTTATAACTCAACTAAATTTTGATTTCAATTCAATCCAAATTTAACTCAATTTCTCTTAGTCTAAGTTAAATGCAATTCGATCCAATTTTATTTCTTCTTTTATATAAGTGCAAGCCTTATTTACTGACTTAAGTCCATTCACCTTTTATATTTTACTTGCCTTATCCCAATTTACACTACATTTAGAATTCAATTCTTAAACCTTCCATTCTTTTTATCATAACATTCAACCATTTCTATTTAGGTTTCACAATTCATCTCTTATTCATAAGTTTACCGACTTATTTACTTAAAAGCTTATATTGCTCATTTTAGTCCATTTTCATCTTAAAATCGCAATTCCGAATTATATATATATATATATATGTATGTGTGTATGTATCACTGAATTCTTAAGGATATAAATTTTCATTACACAATTATAATCATTGTACATTTCAATTTTATATTCAATTTAATCCAATTTCAATTTCAATTTTTATTTAACTTATCCTGAGTTAAATTCAAATATATTTTATCCACTTCCATTTACTCAAGTTAAATTTTAATTCCAGGATTAAAATTTCTAATTTCCTTTCTTATTTATACCAACTTTACTTTATAAGTTCAATAGTTGATTCATCTTACTTTATACATTATTTAAATAGAGTTCCCAGAATTCAATTACCCTGTTTTATTTCAAAACCATTTTGAAATCATAAATAACACATACCCACTTGGTATATCAAATCAAATCTCCAAATTCCAAAACAACTAGTTTTACCAAAACAAATTTCCCCTTTGAAATTTCTAAAACAACTTGCATACCCATCAAGTCCAAACAAATACCATAACCATGTTAGTCAGTGAGATGACGGTTTTGATGACAACAACCTTAGAATAGATTATAAAATATAAATACTAATATTCTAAGTTTATATATATATATATATATATATATGCAGGATTTAACCATGCAGGATTTAACCATGCAGGTACTAAGAATGAAAACTGTACAGTATAGAGATTCAAGATATCAAGATAGAAGACTCGTGAGTATCAAGATTATCAAGAGTTCAAGATTTCAAGCATAAGTATTTTTTATTAGGAATTTTTGTTAAAACTCATAGAAAAGCACTGACATCTTAAAATCCAATTTATTCATAGAATGGAATCCACTTCGAGCCCTTAAAAGGGATGTAACCCTAAGAAGGATGGAACCTACGAAAATCTAGTGGGACATTATTTTGTGTCCACTAATTTTAATTCAAAATGATTTTACAAAATTATCTTGTTTTCAAAATGATTTCAAAACTTTTCTTTTAAAAAGATTCAAAACCCTCGATCCCGATTTTAAATAATTTTAGCCCCAAAAACATCTTTTTTTTCATAGTCAAATTACTCCTGATTTTAAACTATCTTTTTAAATATATTTAACTTTTAATATTTATACTTAGATTTAAATATAAAATTATAGTTAAAATTTATATATATTATTCTTTATATTTACTTATGAATTTTAACTATATTCAAGTATATTTATAAAGTTTAAAATAGTTTTAATATAATATAAAGGTTATTTTCAAAAGAAAATCAAAACATCAAAATTTTCTTTGGGATGTCGACATGCCTTGGGTGACCATGTCGACATGGTGACAGTTTGGTTCAAAAATTCAAATTTCAAAATAAGTGTCTATTCGCCATAACTCTTCATGAATGGTCATGGATGTTGTTCTTCTATAAATAGGGGTCAGTTTCAACGAATTTTTAATTACTTTTTTCTAGTTTTCACTCCTCTTCTTCTTCCTCCTTTCTTAATACATATTCTTGGCATTGCTCTACCGAAATCAACATTGAATCATACTCGATTACTTCTAGTTTGATTCTCTATCACTATCTCCACAAGATTCTCAGTGCTATTCAGAGTTATATACTTCTATGTAATCTATTAAGCGGGAAAAAGTGTGATTGTAGCATTGGAAATCAATCAAAAGGGAAAAGGTGTGATTGTAGCCTTGGTAAATCAATTGGGTAAACTTGTGGCCCGAAAATCAAGTATCTCTACCCAGAGGATCGAAATTCTGGAGGGTGTACCTCGTAGCCTTGAAACCGAGGGTGTAATTGTACGATTGGTGTTGAAAGAAAATCCGTACTTGTGTTGCGGGACTGGATGAAGGGTAACTCCGAACCAGTATAAAATCCGGTGTGTTCTTTCCTTTACTGCTTATTATTTTATTTCTGCATCTGTGTTTGTTTCTGTGATTATTCTTGTTTCTGTATATTGCATACATTTGTGTCTAAATTAACATAAATTCGAAAAGATATAGTAATTCTTTATTAACACTATTCACCCCCTCTCTAATGTTAATCTTAGCCTTAAGATCCTTAATTCCCATTTTCTAACAATTGTTATCAGAGCGAGGTTTTCAAAAGTTTCATAATCTGATTTTTGAAAAAGTTTTTTTAAAAAAATGGCTATACTTGTTAATACTAATTTAGAAATATTCAAATCATCATTGTTTCATGAGTCTGCATATAATCAATATTCAAATTCAAGTTGTCTACCAAGATTGTTTGATGTGCAGGAATCATGCTTTATGGGTGTTAAGGAATCAATCCACAACGAACAAATTGTACAGATCAGAAAGAACAAATGGATACTTGATAGTGGATGTTCTAGACACATGACTGGCAATCCAGATATACTGAGTGATATAATATACAAAGACAGAGGACTGGTTAACTTTGAAGACAATTCAAAAGGATATGTGATCGGCATCGGCAAAGTTGATAATTATGAAACTCCTACTATTTCTAATGTTTTACTAGTTAAGAATCTGAAACATAACTTGTTAAGTATAAGTCAACTATGTGATAAAAGATATAAAATTAAATTTGAAAAAGATAAGTGTCATATTGAAGATAATTCAACCATTATATTTGAGGGAGTCAGGAAAAAGAATATTTATATTCTTAGTATGAAAGTTTCAAATGATAATCTATGTCTGTTGGCAAATACAAGTGACCCTTGGATTTGGCATAAGAGATTTGAGGCATTTGAATTTCAAACTCTTATCTAGACTGTCAAAACTTGATCTAGTAAGAGGTCTCCCTAAAATGAATTTTAAAGTAGATAGTTTATGTGATGCTTGTTAATTAGGAAAACTTAGAAAAAGTTCTTTTAAGTTAAAAGATATGATTGCAACTTCAAAACCTCTTGAATTACTTCATCTTGATTTATTTGGTCCATTCAAACTCTATCGATAAATCATAGTAAATATGTCTTTGTAATTCTAGATGATTATTCTAGATTTACATGGACAATATTTTTGAAACATAAAAGTGATACTTTTGAATGTTTTTAAGACATTTTCAAAAAGAATTCAAAATCAATTACCTCTAAAAATTATAACTATTCGAAGTGATCATGGTGGTGAATTTGAAAATGAAAAGTTTGAGGAATCTGCAATAAAAAGGGAATAACCCACAATTTTTCATTTTCGAGAACTCCACAACAAAATGGAATAGTAGAACGTAAAAATAGGATGATTCAAGAGTGTGCGAGAACTATGCTTTCAGATAGTAATTTACCAAAGAATTTTTGGGTAGAAGTAGTTGCTACCGCCTGTTATATTTTGAATAGATTTTAATTAGACCTCTAACTAATAAGACATCTTATGAACTTCTTTATTCAAAGAAACCTAAGGTATCTTATTTCAGAATTTTTGGAAGTAAATGCTTTATTTTAAATACAAAAGATAATTTAGATAAATTTGATCCTAAATCCGACAAAGGTATCTTTATCGGATATTCTAATAGAAGTAAAGCATATAGAGTATTTAATTTAAAAACTAATTCCATTGAAGAAACAATGCATGTTTCATTTGATGAAAATTTCAAAATTTTTGAAGATACAAATGATGAAGAGGATTTAATCACTCAAAACCAAGAATTAATTGAAACTAATAATGAAATTAATCATCCTAATAAAAGGACTAAACTTTTAAAAGATCATCCTATAGAAAATATACTAGGAGATATGCAATTTGTTGTTAAAACTAGAAATCAACTAAGTCAAATGAGTAATGTAGCTTTTATATCAACCATTGAACCCAAAAATCCAAAAGAAGCATCAACTGATGATTCATGGATTTTGGCTATGCAAGAAGAATTAAATCAATTTACCAGAAATAATGTTTGGAAACTTGTTCCTAGACCAGAAAATAAAACTATAATTGGAACTAAATGGGTTTATAAAAATAAAATGAATGATCAAGGAGAGGTAGTCAGATTTAAAGCTCGATTAGTCGCTCAAGGTTTTTGTCAAGAAGAAGGAGTAGATTTTTGTGAAACCTTTGCTCCCAAAGCAAGATTAGACGCCATTAGGATTCTACTTGATTTCGCAAATCGTAATAAGTTCAAATTATTTCAAATGGATGTTAAAAGTGCATTTTTAAATGGTTTTGTAAAAGAAGAAGTATATGTTGAACAACCACCTCTTTTCGAAAATAATAAATTTCCAAATCATGTTTACAAACTTAAGAAAGCATTATATGGTCTAAAACAAGCTCCTAGAGCCTGGTATGATAGACTAAGATCTTATTTATTGCAATCTAATTTTGAAATTGGTAAAGTAGATAACACTCTTTTTATTAAAAGAAATAAAAATGATATTCAACTAGCACAAGTTTACGTAGATGATATCATTTTTGGTCCAACTAATTTTGAAATGTATAAAGAATTTTCTGAAATAATGATAAAAGAGTTTAAGACGAGTCATATGGGTGAATTGAATTTCTTTTTAGGATTACAAATAAAACAATTAGATAATGGTATCTTTATTAGTCAAGAAAATATGCTAAAGACCTAATTCGTAAATTTGGTTTGACTACTGCAAGTGGAAAACCCACTCCCATGGCAACCAATGAGTACCTTAGTAAAGAAGATCTCTCGAAAGATGTAGATCAAAAATTATATAGAGGAATGATTGGCTCATTACTCTATATTACTGCTAGTAGACCTGATATCATGCATAGTGTCTGTCTCTGTTCCAGATATCAATCTCAACCTAAAGAGACCCACTTAAAAGCCGTAAAACGTAACATAAGATATGTTAAACACACATCTTATTATGGCTTATTTTACCCTAAAAATGATTCTTTTGAATTAATATCTTATTGTGATGCTGACTATGCTGGTTGTAAATCGGAACGAAAAAGTACATGTGGAACTTGTCACTTTTCAGGACATTCTCTGGTTTCCTGGTTTAGTAAAAAGCAAAACACAGTTTCTTTATCAACAACTGAAGCATAGTATATTTCTGCTGCTTTGGCTTGTTCTCAAGTAATATATATGCAACAAACTTTAAAAGATTATGGTCTAAATATCTCGAAATCGCTAATTTATTGTGATAATACTAGTGCAAGAAATTTATCCAAAAATACTACTCAACATGCTCGAACTAAACATATTGATATCAGACATCATTTTCTCAGAGATAATATAAGCAAGGAAGTAGTTACTCTCGATTACATCAATTCTAAAAATCAAATTGTTGATATCTTAACAAAACCTTTAAATGAAGCAATGTTTACTAAATTAAGAAGAGAACTAGGAATTTGTTCTATAACTGAAATATAAAATATAGATAAAAAGTATAATTAATAATTAATATTAAAAATAAATCAAAGAGTTAAAATATATAGACCATGTCGACATACCCTAGGTATACATGTCGACATATAACGTTTTTAAGCTTTTAAAAAATTTCCCACCAAAAATAAAAAATTTAATTATATATTCTTCTCAATTTCGACTTTTTATTCATTCTCTCTGTTTTCTCTTCATTCTCTCTTCTGAAATATACAAAATCATGGCTTCATATTCAAAATCTAAAATAAAATCAACTTTCTCATTCCCGTCTTCTACTTCTGGTCCACTCCAATGCACTACTTTCGCACGTATAACGAAAATGGAGGCGTCTATGAAGGATGTACTTCAGATGTTAACTGAAGTTCAAGTAACTCAACTTCGTATGGAAAAAGAACAGGAAAGGCAAGGCAAAATTCTTAGGAATTTGCAAAAATTCCTAATGGACAACAATGCCAACCCTATCTTGATTAATGAAAACTCTTCCCTCAATCAAGAACATGAGGCCAGTGACGAAGAAGAAGAAGAACCTATGGAAGAAGCACACGAGGAGGATGATGACCAAGTAGTGTGTGTTGGAGAAGTGTGTTTCGACAAAAATGGGAATCTTGTCGAACAATGTGGAAATTTCTGTTTCCACTATCCAAACTGTTCGATTCATAGATCTCCTATGTTCAGAAACACACATTGGTTTCTTCTCTTTCTTCCCGTTGTTGTTTGTGTTTTTATGTTTTCCAAACGCAAATGTAAATACAACCATATTCGTAATAAATAACTCGTGTTCTTTTATGTGTTTTAATTATTAGTATTATTTTGAATTCTTAATTAGGATAGTTAATAGTTTAGGACCATGTTTTAGTATTAGATTTAAGTGTTGATTATTTATGATAACACTATCATTATAATCACATGTCATAGAGTAATAGTTTTAGGGGGAGTTATATAGTTTGGAATTATCTAGTTTAGATAAAGTTTTTGTTGATGACAAAAGGGGAGAAATATAAAATAGGATAGTTAGGCATAGATTAAGGGGGAGTTATAGTTTTAGAAGGAGTCATTAGGATAGAAGTAATATTTTATAAACAAAGGTTGTCATCATCAAAAAGGGGAGATTGTTAGTCTATGAGATGATGGTTTTGATGACAACAACCTTAGAATAGATTATAAAATATAAATACTAAAATTATAAGTTTATATATATATATATATATATATACAGGATTTAACCATGCAGGTACTAAGAATGAAGACTGTACAGTATAGAGATTCAAGATATCAAGATCGAAGACTTATGAGTATCAAGATTATCAAGAGTTCAAGATTTCAAGCATAAGTATTTTTTATTAGGAATTTTTGTTAAAACTCGTAGAAAAGCACTGGCATCTTAAAATCCAATTTATTCGTGGAATGGAATCCACTTCGAGCCCGTTAAAGGGATGGAACCCTAAGTAGGATGGAACCTACGAAAATCTAGTGGGACATTATTTTGTATCCACTAATTTTAATTCAAAATGATTTTACAAAATTATCTTGTTTTCAAAATGATTTCAAAACTTTTCTTTTAAAAAGATTCAAAACCCTCGATCCTGATTTTAAATAATTTTAGCCTAAAAAACATCTTTATTTTCAAAGTCAAATTACTCCTGATTTTAAACTATCTTTTTAAATATATTTAACGTTTAATATTTGTACTTAGATTTAAATATAAAATTATAGTTAAAATTTATATATATTATTCTTTATATTTACTTATGAATTTTAACTATATTCAAGTATATTTATAAAGTTTAAAATAGTTTTAATATAATATAAAGGTTATTTTCAAAAGAAAATCAAAACATCAAAATTTGCTTTGGGATGTCGACATGCCTTGGGTGACCATGTCGACATGGTCACAGTTTGGTTCAAAAATTCAAATTTCAAAAGAAGTGTCTATTCTCCATAACTCTTCATGAATGGTCATGGCTGTTGTTCTTCTATAAATAGGGGTCAGTTTCAACGAATTTTTAATTACTTTTTTCTGGTTTTCACTCCTCTTCTTCCTCCTCCTTTCTTAATACATATTCTTATCATTACTCTGCCGAAATCAACATTGAATCATACTCGATTACTTCTAGTTTGATTCTCTATCACTATCTCTACAAGATTCTCAGTGCTATTCAGAGTTATAGACTTCTTTGTAATCTATTAAGCAGGAAAAGGTGTGATTGTAGCCTTGGTAAATCAATTGGGTAAACTTGTGGCCCAGAAATCAAATATCTCTACCCAGAGGATCGAAATTCTGGAGGGTGTTCCTCGTAGACTTGAAACCGAGGGTGTAATTGTACGATTGCTGTTGAAAGGAAATCCGTACTTGTATTGCGGGACTGGATGTAGGGTAACTCCGAACTAGTATAATATCCGGTGTGTTCTTTCCTTTACTGCTTATTATTTTATTTCTGTATCTGTGTTTGTTTCTGTGATTATTTTTATTTCTGTATATTGCATACCTTTGTGTCTAAATTAACATAAATTCAAAAAGATATAGTAATTTCTTATTAACACTATTCACCCCCTCTAGTGTTAATCTTAGCCTTAAGATCCTTAATCTGCATTTTCTAACAAACCAATCACCACGGTAGCAATCCATCACCTTAGAATCTCGAAAATGAATTCTGATGATGTGGCCATCGTCATCAGGATTATTTCCCAACGACTGAAGTGAGTTCAGTACTTCCTTACTACCATAAATTCCTTTCTAAACAATTTCCATTCAAAAATATTTCCCAAAATAATACTCCATCATTGCCTTCAAATTTTTGGAAAACATTTCCACCATTCCCAAGATTTTATATTCCCAAACTTTTTGTTTAAATTCATTTAAAACTCTTTTCAAAATTTCTGGGATTTAAATTCTGGTTTAAATCAAATTTTTAGTTAAACTTGTAGAATTCAATTTGGTTAAAACCATTTCAAATTTTAGACTCTTATATTTGATTATAATATTAACAATCAAACATCCAAATATATATAACAATTTCAGAAAATTATTTCCTTTATATCAAAACATAATTTTGGATAAAATTATTTCATTTACCCATTTTAAAAACAATACTATGTCAGTTTATCTTGTTTAAGAGTTTAGAAACCCCTATCGATACGGTTGTACTTCCCGTACCGACCAGAATTCATAAACACTCAACCGATAAGTCAACACAGTATAAAACAGTTTTTATATTCAATAACAAATACGCTCATATTTATTATTACACTCAACTCATTATAGAGTACTTCTGACTCTATTAGATGAGTAATTTCCCCACCAGAGCCAACGTTGTCGCAAACCTCGCTTTGATACCACTGTCACGACCCGCCTTCTCGACCCTCGAAAATCGACATAAAATACACCATAGAACAATATGCCGACGCTCGAGTGCCGCAAAAGACAGATTGTTGAGGGAAAAGAAAGAAGATAGAAGGAAGAAGGAACTAAACAATAACAGAATCTCATAATCGCAGCGGAACAAAATATAATACATAATATCAGATCTTTACACAAAATGAAAACTATATCTGTTTTATACATTACATCATCAGAGTATCACAAACAAACAACATTTACCGGCCTGACAATTTCAAACAATCACAGCAGCGGATATAAACAAGTACGGATAATACGTCACGGTCTCCAGCTCCTCTCCTGAGCTCCATAGCATCATTTCCTGTAATCTATAATACTCAGTCTGACCCGAGCATTATAATAAAATAACATCCGAGTCAGTCTGGAATACCAGCATGAGCAAAATACACCCAAATTGATTATTAAAGTTTCAAAATCCTTTGAAAACAAAAGCATCTCGTAAGACCACGCCACAAATAAACATGTCGGGTTTTTACCTTACGATAGCTAAAACATTTCTTATAAAATCCTCTGATATTATAATAGGGTCTATATACAAATACTTATTCAAATAGCCAAAATTGTTACATTTATTAAATTCCAGCTAATAGCCACAATCGTGGGTAATACAAACAAAACCCGTAAAAGGCTCATAGGGAAAATGGATTTCCAACTAATGACTAGGCACTGTGGTACCACCTGTCACAATACGTGGCCTAGATCACCATACCGAGGATTACTCCCAATCCCCTGCAACACAAGACCTGAACTACCCCTTACTGGATAATCCCAAGTAAGACCACCCCACGGTTGGGATCAGCAACCGCACCACTAAGCCGAATAAAAAGGGACATCTAGACAGGGATGACCTCACCCTAATTATAACGACCCGGTATTTTGGACTGTTCGCATCCACACATGTCGGACTTGAATAATTCAAAATATCGAATTGTTAATTTAAATTTGGCAAAACTTAGATATACAGCAAATAAATAATCACAGAACACAGACACAGAGTAATAAATATGCAGCGGAAATAAAAGAGATTGTAGTTCATGAAGCTACTATATAAATATATAAGATACCTCAGAGTTACACCAGATACAACGAAAGAGTAACATGATACATCAGTTACAAATCAGAATACATCACTAAAATCATCAAATACTGAAAACAGAATAGATGGCTGGATCCTCAAGCAAAGCTCCAACTCCAAAGGTGAGTCTCGAATACTGGTACACTCAGTCTGACCCGAGCGTAAAGCAAAACACAAAACACTCGAGTCAGGATTAATATTCTTATATCAACAAATCCAACTTAAGTGAAATAGCAATCGAAATACAAGTAACTCAAAGGACGTTGGAATAACCATCCTCTAAGGATCCGTTAAACTATCTACTATGTAGTATAATACGCTATTATAATATGTCTACAGTAAAGTAAAATATTAAAATAGCGTTAAGGCGTTACCATAATCCCCCTTAACACATTTTTATAATGCCATAGTCTATACAGCACCGTAAACCCCACCGTAAACTGGTGGTTATCAAAGGGTACCCCATAGGTATGACACAAAACAAAACGTAGTGGTCGCAAATAGGATAATCAGTATGACAAGGTACATGAGGCGATACCAACTAGGATACTAGTAGTTGCGTGATCCGGACTGATGTTGAGCATAGCCAGCAGCTACCTCAACACCGCGAAACAACACTCCCAAAACGAGGGGTGCACCCAAATCGAATCACAAAAGTAATAGATATGGTATCGAAGAAGTGTGTCCGCTAGAGATGGCGAACCTCAATGGCCCGGCGCGGCTCCTGTTTTAGTCATGTCACGGGTCATCCAATATCGTTCTCTTTCTTCAGTCAACGCGTTCACCAAACCATCCACTTCATTCTGGATCAACTCTCCTCGTATGATAGTTATTAAAGTGGTTTTCGGTATCGACAGAGAGTATGTCC
The DNA here is from genome assembly GCA_030765085.1 of Allium cepa. NCBI lineage: Eukaryota > Viridiplantae > Streptophyta > Magnoliopsida > Asparagales > Amaryllidaceae > Allium > Allium cepa. The sequence goes on along the minus strand of CM060939.1, from coordinate 77,275,052 downwards.
ATATCCGATCCCGGTCTCTTTAATAACTACGTATTTATTACACCGATTGGTCGTTTAATATATTTCAAATCAATCAATTTTGATTTCAATTAGAATTCGTAATAACATTCCATTTGTCTTTCTATATCAATTTCCGTAATTTATATTTCAAACTTCCAAATTACCATTTCAAAATCTTATAATTCCCTTTCAAATTATTTTTAAACAATTCAAATATTAATTCGAGTTTGTACAAGAGTTTCATTTCGAAATTATTTAAATTAATTTAATTTAATATTCAAATCAATTTAAATTCATTTATCGATTTTATTCAAGATTCGTTAAGTTAATTTAACATCCAAAACAATTCATTTTAATTTCCAAGTCATTAAATCAATCACTTAAGTTAACTTCATTATATCAAAACTTACAAATTTAATTAAATTACATTTGTCAAATCAAATTCCTTAAGTTACAATTCTTACATTAATTTCAATAAAACACATTTATTTCTTGTTAAGAAATGTAACGACCCAGAATTTTTATTAATTAAAATTTGAATATTTAATTAATTTTAAATATTAATAAGTGGAATTTATAAGTCGAATAAATTTATTTTGAATAATTGGATTTAATTGAATAATTAAATCGGTAATTTAATATGTTAAATTATGGAAATAATTGAAATTTGAGCTAAATATGATTGAAAATGATTTGTAAAATTTTATTTAATCATGTTGGAGTTAGAATGATATTTTAGAACTTTTAAAATCGAATTAAAAGTTAATTTGTGAAAATTGAATATTTTAATATTTAATTATCGACTGAAAATACCCAATTTTTGAACAGTCTCAGAATTGAACGAAACTTGTTCCATTGGATCCGTAATAGTTAGTTATTATCGGATTTCAAATTTTGTAGCAAACGGAGTTGTCATTTGATCGTGGCAGCTCGAAACGCATCGAAATTGTTTTTAATATTAATTTGGCGAGTTAAAATAGCCATTTTTTAAAGAGTCTTGGATTTCGACGAAACCAGTTTCATCGGATCCGTAATGTGATATTATTGTAAGGTTTCAAATTTCAAGTCAATCGGATTTATCGTTTGTCCGGTGCAAGCTAAAACGCCTAGAAAATCGTTTAAATCGATTTAATTTAAATCGAACGTTTATTGCCATAACTCGCACAGATGACGAATTAGCTTCCAAAACCTGTTCCATTGTGTCCGGAACGCGGGATAAACCCTAGGAACGTCAGTTTCGGCGCGTAAATCGGAGTTCGGAATTTCCGGGACGAATAGTGTCGTTCGTTTTCCTATAAATAGCCCCCCTTTACCATAAAAATAAAAAAAAAATTAGGGTTTTATAACCCTAGCCGCCTCAGTTATAGGCAACGGCCGAAATGCTTCCTCCTTCCTCCCTCATAATCTTCCAATCTATTCACTATTTGCAAAAACTTTCTTCAGCAACCTTGTAGAGCTCGTCGAGGGCAACATTATCAACGGTCATGATCGCGTTTGGGTTAGAGGATCGACGGCAATTCGAGTTTGAAGCACGCGCGTTCAAGTGAGGTTTTCACGGCCTATGCTCGACCAAGCTTCGAGGCATTTGGGCCGATGGTAGCTTGCTCGAAGGGCTTCAAGTTGGTGGTACCTGATCATGCTAGAGATCATCGGGGAGGCGTGCGATATGTCGTGATAAGCGACGGCAATGGGTTCGTGTACTGGGGAGTTACGTGATGGGAAGAAGGATATTGCATGCGGCCCTGATTCTTTGCTAAGCAATGGACGGTGTTGATTAGTGTAGGTTAAAAAAATTAGAAAATTAAGTTGTAAATTATAATATTATAAATCGTGTAACTTTGAAAATGCATATCTTTTTGCTGCGAGGTCGGAATCTGACGAAACCAGTTGCATTGCGTTCGTATTGTCGAGTTCTTCGCAATGAAGTTGGTTTGGAAGCGATCGGAGTCAGTGAAAATTTCGGGTATAATTAAACGCGTGTTTAATTATATTCGAAATAAATCGCTAAAACGAAATTGAAATCAAGGTGAGAACTTCTCACTCAATCGAATCGGTTTCGATTTATATTTTAAATAGTTAAATTTAAAATACTTGAATGCATGCTTGAATGATGATTGTTATCTATTGATTGTTAAAATAGACATTATACGCCGTTAGTAAGCGGATGTTATTTATTAAAAACATATACCGCGAATATTTCATAAACAGTGAAATTGGTATTATATATAATAGCAATATATATACATTGGCATATGTACATATTGCAGTTGTTGATTTCCCACATTTTTTAGCGGATGAGACCCTATTGCGCCGTTATTAAGCGGATAATATTATTAATCCCATATACCGCGATAATTCCGTACTGGAGCGGAATTGGTATTGTGCTAACATCTTTGGATGCAGGGAAACAGGTTGGAGGGATCCAACTGGATTCCTCAACTGTATTGATTTATTTACAGATATTGTGATATTTGTTGTTTATCATATCGATATATGATATTTGAAGGTCGTGATTGACTATTTGGTGATGTTACATCATCGGATCCATTTTAAAGTTTAAAAATAATGATTTGGTTTTTAAAAGGGTTTTAAAGTGATTTTTGAAAGTATATGTTTTATTTAAAATTTTGAATTGATTTATTTTAAATAAATTAACGTTATAAGTTTAATGTTATAAAAGTTATAATTTTTGTAAAATATAACCAAATTAAGATTTTTGAAATAAATAGTGATTAGCTTATAAAATGGTTTAATTGGGAATTTTGAATTATTATAAATTGATTTATATAAAAGATTTATAAATTGATAATTTGTAAATTAAAATATTTGAGTTATAAAACGAGTTTTTATAAGTGTTAGAATGAATTGTGAATAAATCTCGTAAATGAATGAAATTTGTAGAATTATAAACGGTGAAGTTATAAATGGAATTTTTTAAGCAGTAGGTTTATAAAATTTATAAAGTTATTAAAAGAATGGATTTTGGATAAATAAACGAATCTTATAAGTTATAAGATTTATAATTTTGAAGTTCAAAGGAACGATTTTTCAAATAAATAAATTATAAGTATTTGACTTATAATATGAACCTTTGGTATATAATTGAGTTATGAATTGAATATAGGGTAATAAAGGAATTTATAAACATTGTTTTATAAATTCGCAACGACTTATTTTGATAAGTTAATTTTTATAACTTACTTATGGAGTTATATTCACGTTTTTCAATAGTGAATATTATGTTAAAGAAAATGTTTTGAATGTGATGTTTTAAATAGAATTAAAACGATCTAACGATGTGTTAAAACATGTTAAGATTCGAAACCATAGATTTCAACATTCATTGTTGAAATAGACGTTTTCGAGAAATAGAAGGAAATGGTGGACTATAACATTGTTGTTATAGTAAATGGTTTCCGAAAGGAAATGTTTTGTATAGTATTGGGATTTATATATCTATTTAAACTTTAATCCCTATACTAGTGATTTTTGGGTCGTCGTAACGAGGTTTTACGCAACATTCGTTTTAGCCCAAATAAATGTGTTAAGAGAATGATTTCCTTAAGGAATGAAATATATACTAAATTTTGATTTAAGTATATCGAATATTTTCAAATATTGAAAATAAATAATATATTCAAATGTTGAAAATAAATAGATTTGTGATGTACTTATTATTAAATAAGTATGGAAATATTTTTCCAATGTGAAATGAACGTTTTATAATTTATCTTTTTAAAGATAAATTGAAAGTGAATATTGAAAATCGATTGAAAATCGTATATCATAGATATTTTGGGATTAAAAATTCATTATGGAATTTATAAAAGAAAGGGGGAATTAGTTTAAAAATAAACAATGATTTATTTTTAAAGTGTGGGAATAAATTTACGAACTTGGAACGTAAATATATAAAGTAAATCGGTAAGGATTTATTTAATTGGTTTAAATGAACCATTTTGAAATGAAAATATTTCCGAGTAAGGAAAATGATTGAAATTTGTTTTCAAAAGTGATAAAGGAAATAAATAATTTGAAAATTTGTTTTCAAATGTTGAAGTGTGGAAAATATATATATCTTGTAAAGATATTTTGGAAAGTAAATAATTTGGGAAATTATTTGGATTTGGTGATGTTGATCATGCCTATTGATAGTTAAATAATCCGACTATCAATATTTACCTTTAAATAGGTATTTGTTATGAATTTGCTTGAATTTGAATGCCACACTTATTTTTGAATAAGCGCTCACTATTCGGGTTAGCCGGGAAAGGACCTTGGGGTCGTATAACCCATTCCGAGTATGTGATACGTCGTTATGGATTGCATTTGATGATCGGTGTTGAAGACCGGATGTTTATGAAAACGGAAGGATTACAGTCGAGTTACTCTACATCGGCTGATCTCCGATATAGAGGTTTTATCACCCTTAGTGACGTGAAGTCCGGTCGTGATTAGTGAATATCCGGATTTCAAGGACTTCTTTGTAAGTGCCTTCGGTTCTGTTCGATCCCGGAACAGACTTGTATGATTATATGTCTGACATTACAAATTGAGATATAAAGCTGATTTCTTTCAAATATATTTCTGTTGGTGGCGGAGAATTTATTCTTTTAGCTTAACACCCTTCTCTGAGACGTACGAGCTTAGAGGTTATATAGTTGAAGGTTATTAGTGATATACTCCCAATTTGGTAGTGTGGCATGCAGAGTGTTGCTGTGAAATGATCATAGTGTTGATCATTTGTGATAGGATCATTTATTTGATCGTTTATCTTAGTGATCATTTCTATGATCATTTGTTGACCCAAAGCACGACTTTTGTATAAAGTGTGACTTTGTGGACGAGACTTCGTCGGACCTCACATCCCGGAAATGGTCAAAACAGGAAGGATGCAGCAAGGTTATTAGGGGTAGCACCCTTTAGTGTATGTCATTCCTTCTGGATAGAGGTGGTATCATGGTATGGAGCCCAGATATTTAACCTATGTTGTTACTGCATATTTTGTGGTTGTTGGAAATCGAGGATCCTCGGATAGATCGGTTACGATCGGGGGATGACATATTCGTGTCAGTAGTTACCCAGTTAGGGGTAATCCGGCCTTGTGTTGGCAGAGATCCGGTTTGGTTCTCGGGGACGTCCTTCCAGAGGCGTTCTCATTTGGCAATGGGAAGTTCCTTGGCCTGACCATTTGTTGGAAATCCAAAGAAACAATACGATCTTATACGGTATTAGTTGTAGAACCTATCATTCACTTATGGTGGCGCCCCACTGTTTGGATGATAGCTATAGTAGGCATACGATAATGGTCGTATGTTGGCTAAGATTTATATCTTTATTTTCGAAATAATTCCTACACTATGCACTAGTAATAATATCAAATGTTCTTTTAATGCGTATCAAGCATCTTTGACTATCATAAGGAGAAAACTCTTCCGATTCTGCGTTTGCATGTGTGTGTGTGAGGGAGGCCTTATGGTAGTCTCATTTTTAAAAGCATTGCGAATTGAATTTAAAAATATTCCTCTATTTTGTTTTAAAGATAAACTGTTTTAAGTTCTCACACCAGTCACATGACTGACTCGGAGTTTATTGTTTTCCTTCCTAAACTCTGGGTGCCCACCAATTTCTACACGGGCAGTCAAGAGTTAAGGTTTATTCAGGATGTTCAGGAGTTGCTGGAGGCAAGCTGGATGGCATGGCGTATTACTAATTTATATAGTATTTCTTTTTCCGCTGCATTGTTTGTTGTTGTATGTTGTTGTACACTCTGACGATATGATGTAATGAAATGAAATGAAATGTAATGTAATGTAATAACTGATATAGTTCTTTGTTTAAAGATTATTCATTTATCTATTATATGTTGTTCCGCTGCGAATTGTGAGATTCTTGTTTGCGCCAAAATTGGTCACAAACACCCAAAGCCGTGAAAGCACCTGTTTATGAACGCAAATCACTAATTATCAACACAGAACTCAGATCCAAGCAAAAGCAATCACAATAATTCAGCAATAACAATAAACAACACAGGGTTTATAGTGGTTCGGCGTTCGTGCCTACGTCCACTTTGAAGGTTTTCTCTTTATTGCTTCTCTTGATTATCTTAATCAATTACAACGGGTTAAATCTCTGAACTTGATAATCTTAATCGATTACAATGGATTATAGCCTTGAAATCTGAACACAACAGCCAAAAGAATTGAATTCAGCAGAGTCTGGGCTTGCTTTCTTTCTCCTGGAACTCTCCCCTCTTTCTGAATGACCAGGGGCTCTATTTATAGGCGCGGAAGGCCAAAATCCCGCCTAAAACCTGGAGTGGGTGCTTGGCACGTAACAGGGGGCCCACAGGCCCGCGTTCTTGGAATGCGTGCCCAGTTTGGGATCGATTCGAAGTGAACTTCGAATCGATCAAAAAATTGTCCAATTGCGATGAAACTTGGCGTGGACGTTCTTCATCATGTAGACAAACTTCTGTGAAAATTTCATGGAATTTGGATCAGTAGATTGGGAGTTATGATCGATTCAAGGTGATGCATTTCGGTACGCTGGTTGCTTCGACTCCACTGATTCATTCGAATCCATATGGTTCGAATCCATATGGTTCGAATCCATATGGTTCGAACCCATAGGGTTCGAGTCCATAGGTTCGAATCCATATGGTTCGACTCCATATGGTTCGAATCCATGCTTTCGTATGCGATGTGGATGGATTCGAAACCGATGGCTGATGGAGTCGAAGCTGATGGATTCGAAGCTTCTGATGGATTCGAAGCTTCTGATGGATTCGAAGCTTAGTGATGGATTCGGAGCTTCTGATGGATTCGAAGCTTGGATGGATTCGAAGCTTCTGATGGATTTGAAGCTTCTGATGGAGTCAAAGGTGCTGATGGAGTCAAAGCTGATGGATTCGAAGGTTGGATGGATTCGAAGCTTCTGATGGATTCGAAGCTTCTGATGGAGTCGAAGGTGGTGATGGAGTCGAAGCTGATGGATTCGAACGCGATGGAGTCGGAGCTTCTGATGGATTCGAAGTAGTGATGGACTCGAAGTTAAAGGATGGATTCGAAACTGATGGGTTCGAAACAGATGGTTTCGAACATGACGGGTTCGAACAGGATGGGTTCGAACATGGTGGTTTCGAATATGATGGGTTCGAACACGATGGGTTCGAACCAAGCAATGTGCACCGTCTCATCTTGAATCCATCATAACTTGAGCATACGACCTCGGATCGTCTTGAAATTTGAAAAGTTGGCTTCTATGGTCTTTCTTGTCATGCCTTATCAATTATGGCCCGTTCCGGACTCGGACAAAATTCACTGATATCCATAGCGAAATGAAGTGCGACCAGTCTCTGAGGCGAACTGTCTTTTGTTTTTGTCCAATCTTTTGGTATCACGGCTTTTGCCCAAAAAGCGGGATAACAATTCTGATGTTGTTCTGTTATTTCTTCTGTTCTGTTCTATCTTTTTCTATCTTCTTCTACCTCTTTCTTTTTTCTTAAACCATAACATTTCGGGTTTCCGGCCTTCGATTTCTCGGCAGTCGATAAAGTGAGTATCGATGTTGAATTTTCGAAAGTCGAAAATTTTCGGGACGTTACATTTGGTATCAGAGCAATATGGTTAAGCGACAACCATGGCTCTGCTGGGTATTACTCGTTAGAGATTGGGTCAGTAGTACTCTAGAATGAGTTTGAGTGTAATAATAGCTATGAGAGCGTATATGTCAGTGAATATAAAATTGTTTTATACTGTGATGATTGGTTTGTTGAGTGGTATATGAACCTTCGTCGGCGCAGCCTCGAAACTGAATCGAAGGGGTTTCTAAACACTTGAATAGAACAATTCGGCACAATATTGATTTTAAATTGGGTAAATGAAATAATTTTACCTTGATTATATTTTATATATAAAGGAATAATTTTTCAGAATTATTAAAGTGTATATAAGTAGATTTTTAGTTGTTTGAATAATCTAAATAAAAGAATAATTGTATAAGTAAAAGAATTATAAGAATTGAGTTATAATTAATGTGATTTACAATTGTGAAATAAACTTATATATATATAAGAAGTGAAACTATATGGATATATTTATGAATATGAGTTGTAAATAAAGGTGAATTTAAAGTTAAATGGAATATAACTTAAGAGATGTTGAATGAAGTTGATATAGGTATCAAGGTAAATTAATAAAGTTAAGTGATAAATGTGAACTTGAGTTATATAAATGAAATTCAACTTTTGTAATTGAATTGAATTAATGAATTGAATGTTAATCAATTGAATGTAAATTAAGTTGATATGAAATAATGAATGTAAGTGTTAATTCATTAAAATCTAATGTTATTGGAAGTTGAATAATTGAATGAAAATCAATTAAAATTAAACCAAATTGAATGAATATAAGCAAAGGAATTTTGTTTTAATGAATAAATTTGGTTGTATTGAATAAACATTGGTTGTTATATGGATGTTAATTGATTGAATATAAGTTCATTAAGTGTTAATGAAAGTGAATTAGCGAAATTGGAAGCTATGTAATTGAATTCAAATTGAAAGTAAATAAATTTGAATAGAATTGAAGGTGAATTGGATTTAATTAGTGAATGCAAACTAATTAAAATTGAATATGAATGAATATTTATTGGTTATGGATGTTAGTTGGTTGATGGTTGAATATATATTGCTATTGAATGCATTGCTATGTTGGCATATATAGTTGTTATGTTGCTATATGTTGTATATTGATACTATTTACATATATGCATGATTCTCATGTTGTTGTTGAGTGTTTAGTAGGTGCGGATCGCGTTTGCTTCGCATTTGGAGCTCGCTTTCGCGCTATATTAGCCGTATATGTTCGCTAATAAAATATAAGGTACATATCTCCGATTAAATATCGTACTTTTACACTTTTTTCCCTGCGGGATGCCTCATCATTTGAGGAGATGTATATTTGTGATATATATACTATCATTTTTTTTTCGGATCGAGCCGCGCAAAGGAGACTATGACGAATTTTTTCGAAAATTTAAGGCGTTAGAAAAATTTGAGAAAATTGGGAAAATTTTGAAAACTTTAATTTTGATTTAGAGTTGAAAGTTAAACAATAGTAGTTGTTTTTGAAAAGATAACTAAGTATGATTTGAAACTTAGTAAAGTATGGTAAGAAGTTTAAACTTGTTTTGGAAAGTTAATAGATTCTGTAACTTTCTTACTTTCTAATTTCAAGGACGAAATTCTTTTAAGGGGGAAAGATTGTAACGACCCAGAATTTTTATTAATTAAAATTTGAATATTTAATTAATTTTAAATATTAATAAGTGGAATTTATAAGTCGAATAAATTTATTTCGAATAATTGGATTTAATTGAATAATTAAATCGGTAATTTAATATGTTAAATTATGGAAATAATTGAAATTTGAGCTAAATATGATTGAAAATGATTTGTAAAATTTTATTTAATCATGTTGGAGTTAGAATGATATTTTAGAACTTTTAAAATCGAATTAAAAGTTAATTTGTGAAAATTGAATATTTTAATATTTAATTATCGATTGAAAATACCCAATTTTTGAACAGTCTCAGAATTGAACGAAACTTGTTCCATTGGATCCGTAATAGTTATTTATTATCGGATTTCAAATTTCGTAGCAAACGGAGTTGTCGTTTGATCGTGGCAGCTCGAAAAGCATCGAAATTGTTTTTAATATTAATTTGGCGAGTTAAAATAGCCATTTTTCAAAAAGTCTCGGATTTCGACAAAACCAGTTTCATCGGATCCGTAATGTGATATTATTATAAGGTTTCAAATTTCAAGTCAATCGGATTTATCGTTTGTCCGGTGCATGCTAAAACGCCTAGAAAATCGTTTAAATCGATTTAATTTAAATCGAACGTTTATTGCCATAACTCGCACAGATGACCGAATTAGCTTCCGAAACCTGTTTCTTTGTGTCTGGAACGCGGGATAAACCCTAGAAACGTCAGTTTCGGCGCGTAAATCGGAGTTCGGAATTTCCGGGACGAATAGTGTCGTTCGTTTTCCTATAAATAGCCCCCCTTTACCATAAAAATAAAAAAAAAAATTTAGGGTTTTATAACCCTAGCCGCCTCAGTTATAGGCAACGGCCGAAATGCTTCCTCCTTCCTCCCTCATAATCTTCCAATCTATTCACTATTTGCAAAAACTTTCTTCAGCAACCTTGTAGAGCTCGTCGAGGGCAACATTATCAACGGTCATGATCGCGTTTGGGTTAGAGGATCGACGGCAATTCGAGGTTGAAGCACGCGCGTTCAAGTGAGGTTTTCACGGCCTATGCTCGACCGAGCTTCGAGGCATTTGGGCCGATGGTAGCTTGCTCGAAGGGCTTCAAGTTGGTGGTACCTGATCATGCTAGAGATCATCGGGGAGGCGTGCGATATGTCGTGATAAGCGGCGGCAATGGGTTCGTGTACTGGGGAGTTACTTGATGGGAAGAAGGATATTGCGTGCGGCCCTGATTCTTTGCTAAGCAATGGACGGTGTTGATCAGTGTAGGTTAAAAAAATTAGAAAATTAAGTTGTAAATTATAATATTATAAATCGTGTAACTTTGAAAATGCATATCTTTTTGCTGCGAGGTCGGAATCTGACGAAACCAGTTGCATTGCGTTCGTATGGTCGAGCTCTTCGCGATGAAGTTGGTTTGGAAGCGATCGGAGTCAGTGAAAATTTTGGGTATAATTAAACGCGTGTTTAATTATATTCGAAATAAATCGCTAAAACGAAATTGAAATCAAGGTGAGAACTTCTCACTCAATCGAATCGGTTTCGATTTATATTTTAAATAGTTAAATTTAAAATACTTGAATGCATGCTTGAATAATGATTGTTATCTATTGATTGTTAAAATAGACATTATACGCCGTTAGTAAGCGGATGTTATTTATTAAAAACATATACCGCGAATATTTCATAAACAGTGAAATTGGTATTATATATAATAGCAATATATATATATATATATATATATATATATATATATATATTGGCATATGTATATATTGCAGTTGTTGATTTCCCGCATTTTTTAGCGGATGAGACCCTATTGCGCCGTTATTAAGCGGATAATATTATTAATCCCATATACCGCGATAATTCCGTACTGGAGCGGAATTGGTATTGTGCTAACATCTTTGGATGCAGGGAAATAGGTTGGAGGGATCCAACTGGATTCCTCAACTGTATTGATTTATTTACAGATATTGTGATATTTGTTGTTTATCATATCGATATATGATATTTGAAGGCCGTGATTGACTATTTGGTGATGTTACATCATCGGATCCATTTTAAAGTTTAAAAATAATGATTTGGTTTTTAAAAGGGTTTTAAAGTGATTTTTGAAAGTATATGTTTTATTTAAAATTTTGAATTGATTTATTTTAAATAAATTAATGTTATAAGTTTAATGTTATAAAAGTTATAATTTTTGTAAAATATAACCAAATTAAGATTTTTGAAATAAATAGTGATTAACTTATAAAATGGTTTAATTGGGAATTTTGAATTATTATAAATTGATTTATATAAAAGATTTATAAATTGATAATTTGTAAATTAAAATATTTGAGTTATAAAACGAGTTTTTATAAGTGTTAGAATGAATTGTGAATAAATCTCATAAATGAATGAAATTTATAGAATTATAAACGGTGAAGTTATAAATGGAATTTTTTAAGCAGTAGGTTTATAAAATTTATAAAGTTATTAAAAGAATGGATTTTGGATAAATAAACGAATCTTATAAGTTATAAGATTTATAATTTTGAAGTTCAAAGGAACGATTTTTCAAATAAATAAATTATAAGTATTTGACTTATAATATGAACCTTTGGTATATAATTGAGTTATGAATTGAATATAGGGTAATAAAGGAATTTATAAACATTGTTTTATAAATTCGCAACGACTTATTTTGATAAGTTAATTTTTATAACTTACTTATGGAGTTATATTCACGTTTTTGAATAGTGAATATTATGTTAAAGAAAATGTTTTGAAGGTGATGTTTTAAATAGAATTAAAACGATCTAACGATGTGTTAAAACATGTTAAGATTCGAAACCATAGATTTCAACATTCATTGTTGAAATAGACGTTTTCGAGAAATAGAAGGAAATGGTGGACTATAACATTGTTGTTATAGTAAATGGTTTCCGAAAGGAAATGTTTTGTATAGTATTGGGATTTATATATCTATTTAAACTTTAATCCCTATACTAGTGATTTTTGGGTCGTCGTAACGAGGTTTTACGCAACATTCGTTTTAGCCCAAATAAATGTGTTAAGAGAATGATTTCCTTAAGGAATGAAATATATACTAAATTTTGATTTAAGTATATCGAATATTTTCAAATATTGAAAATAAATAATATTTTCAAATGTTGAAAATAAATAGATTTGTGACGTACTTATTATTAAATAAGTGTGGAAATATTTTTCCAATGTGAAATGAACGTTTTAGAATTTATCTTTTTAAAGATAAATTGAAAGTGAATATTGAAAATCGATTGAAAATCGTATATCATAGATATTTTGGGGTTATAAATTCACTATAGAATTTATAAAAGAAAGGGGGAATTAGTTTAAAAATAAACGTTGATTTATTTTTAAAGTGTGGGAATAAATTTACGAACTTGGAACGTAAATATATAAAGTAAATCGGTAAGGATTTATTTAATTGGTTTAAATGAACCATTTTGAAATGAAAATATTTCCGAGTAAGGAAAATGATTGAAATTTGTTTTCAAAAGTGATAAAGGAAATAAATAATTTGAAAATTTGTTTTCAAATGTTGAAGTGTGGAAAATATATATATCTTGTAAAGATATTTTGGAAAGTAAATAATTTGGGAAATTATTTGGATTTGGTGATGTTGATCATGCCTATTGATAGTTAAATAATCCGACTATCAATATTTACCTTTAAATAGGTATTTGTTGTGAATTTGCTTGAATTTGAATGCCACACTTATTTTTGAATAAGCACTCACTATTCGGGTTAGCCGGGAAAGGACCTTGGGGTCGTATAACCCATTCCGAGTATGTGATACGTCGTTATGGATTGCATTTGATGACCGGTGTTGAAGACCGGATGTTTATGAAAACGGAAGGATTACCGTCGAGTTACTCTACATCGGCTGATCTCCGATATAGAGGTTTTATCACCCTTAGTGACGGGAAGTCCGGTCGTGATTAGTGAATATCCGAATTTCAAGGACTTCTTTGTAAGTGCCTTCGGTTCTGTTCGATCCCGGAACAGACTTGTATGATTGTATGTCTGACATTACAAATTGAGATATAAAGCTGATTTCTTTCAAATATATTTCTGTTGGTGGCGGAGAATTTATTCTTTTAGCTTAACACCCTTCTCTGAGACGTACAAGCTTAGAGGTTACATAGTTGAAGGTTATTAGTGATATACTCCCAATTTGGTAGTGTGGCATGCAGAGTGTTGCTGTGAAATGATCATAGTGTTGATCATTTGTGATAGGATCATTTATTTGATCGTTTATCTTGGTGATCATTTCTATGATCATTTGTTGACCCAAAGCACGGCTTTTGTATAAAGTGTGACTTTGTGGACGAGACTTCGTCGGACCTCACATCCCGGAAATGGTCAAAACAGGAAGGATGCAGCAAGGTTATTAGGGGTAGCGCCCTTTAGTGTATGTCATTCCTTCTGGATAGAGGTGGTATCATGGTATGGAGCCCAGATATTTAACCTATGTTGTTACTGCATATTTTGTGGTTGTTGGAAATCGAGGATCCTCGGATAGATCGGTTACGATCGGGGGATGACATATTCGTGTCAGTAGTTACCCAGTTAGGGGTAACCCGGCCTTGTGTTGGCAGAGATCCGGTTTGGTTCTCGGGGACGTCCTTCCAGAGGCGTTCTCATGTGGCAATGGGAAGTTCCTTGGCCTGACCATTTGTTGGAAATCCAAAGAAACAATACGATCTTGTACGGTATTAGTTGTAGAACCTATCATTCACTTATGGTGGTGCCCCACTGTTTGGATGATAGCTATAGTAGGCATACGATAATGGTCGTATGTTGGCTAAGATTTATATCTTTATTTTCGAAATAATTCCTACACTATGCACTAGTAATAATATCAAATGTTCTTTTAATGCGTATCAAGCATCTTTGACTATCATAAGGAGAAATCTCCTCCGATTCTGCGTTTGCATGTGTGTGTGTGCGGGAGGCCTTATGGTAGTCTCATTTTTAAAAGCATTGCGAATTGAATTTAAAAATATTCCTCTATTTTGTTTTAAAGATAAACTATTTTGAGTTCTCACACCAGTCACATGACTGACTCGGAGTTTATTGTTTTCCTTCCTAAACTCTGGGTGCCCACCAATTTCTACACGGGCAGTCAAGAGTTAAGGTTTATTCAGGATGTTCAGGAGTTGCTGGAGGGAAGCTGGATGGCATGGCGTATTACTAATTTATATAGTATTTCTTTTTCCGCTGCATTGTTTGTTGTTGTATGTTGTTGTACACTCTGATGATATGATGTAATGAAATGAAATGAAATGTAATGTAATAACTGATATAGTTCTTTGTTTAAAGATTATTCATTTATCTATTATATGTTGTTCCGCTGCGAATTGTGAGATTCTGATGTTGTTCTGTTATTTCTTCTGTTCTGTTCTATCTTTTTCTATCTTCTTCTACCTCTTTCTTTTTTCTTAAACCATAACATTTCGGTTTTCCGGCCTTCGATTTCTCGGCAGTCGATAAAGTGAGTATCGATGTTGAATTTTCGAAAGTCGAAAATTTTCGGGACGTTACAAGAAATTCAATTTCACTTATTCTTTACATAGTTACAAATTCCAAAACTCAATTAATAAAGAAACTGAATTTCATATGTTCGAGAAATCAAATTTCACTTTAACTTACTTAATAATCCTTCTAGACTTAAAAGGAACCTAATTTCATTTATTAACGAAGTTCAAATTCACTTATTCAAAAGTCAAATCTCTTATCACAGGATTCAAATTTCATTCACTTATCAAATACTTCAATCTTATTCAATTATTAAATAATTCCAACTTAATTATTAATAATTTCAAAACTTAATAATTTCAACTTAATTAAAATTCAAATTTAATTATTAAGTCATTTCAACTTAATTAAATGAATAATTCCAAATTTTATTGTCAATAATTAATTTTAAAACAACACTCTTTCAACAACTACTACGTAAATATTCGTTTCAGATTTTAAATATAGATATTTTCCTTTCATTAAATTCAAGTTCTAATTTTATTTCAAAACCTTATTCTTTACTCAAATAAAATCATTATTTTATTTTAAATCAAATTATTGACCAATCGGAATTTTATTTAATTTTCTATCCTAAGTCAAGTTTATTTGGGTATTTATCATTTCAACCCGATTCCATTTCAATTCAAAAATCAAAGCATAGCAAAGGGAACTTGCAGTGTGATAGCAGGGATGTTGTTAAAATAAATAAACAAGCCATAACAACAATCAATAATAATTCAATAATCAATTCAAATAATCCCGAAATAATCGTATTAATTCACATTGTTATTTGTGCGAATTAATATAATTATTTCTAGAATCTACACTATCATTTAATGTAGATTAAAGATTACTACACTATTATTTTATACGGTTTTTTTTCCACTTGTCATTAAATTTCAATTTCATACTACAACAATCAATCCACTATACGTTCAATGGTTCAAAGTGTAATTTATCACTATTCTATATGTCAATTAATTTAATAATTAAAAGGGTCAAATTTAACTCATCAAATTCAACATATATGTCGGTTCAAATTTTAATTATCCTACGTCAAATTCAATTGCATAATATTTATCACTTTATACATTACAACTTAACATCCAATTTAACAACAATCAATCAATTATCAACCAAACTGGATTATTATTGCAAACATAATAGATAACGGTGTCAGATGTCAAAGGTGAACTGATACATAAATAACCGTGCAATAAATAACAACAGTATATTTCAATTGTCATTCCCATTGAAATCAAATTTAATAAATAAAAGAACATTAATCGTGAGTGATTGCTCTCCTTTCAAGGTTAGAGAGAACGAGAAGACGACACGGATACACACACTGATACGGACACTGAATTTCGAATCCAATCAAACAAGGTTGGCACGAATTTGACGGACAACTGATAATACGAATAGACGAAATAATCAGAACTGGGTCGATAGAATGAATGGTATAAGTGAATTCATATATAACGCTATATATAACAATATATAAAAGGAAATCATATTCCAACTTAAATATATATTTAATTAAATGTATGTATATGGTTTTTTTGAAAGTCATAGTTTCGAATTAGGACACGTATATGAAATCAGACATATATGCAATATATGTCAAAACGCATACATACATACATACATACATACATACATACATATATATATATATATATATGTATATATATATTTTAAAGGTACAAATACTTACATGTATAGTATATGTTCATTGTACCATATCAAATACCACTTATACAAAATATAGTAACTTTGAGATATAAATCCAACATAAACAATTACTTATATCCAAAGGTTATATTTAAGCTTGTCTAACTTTACACACAAACACTTCATATACAGACTATAATACGTATATACATATATCATATATATATAACCGATAAAGTATGCATACAATATACTGAAATTGAAATATTCAATCGATACAACATAAAACTATAACTATCGGACTTAAACATAATTTATATTAACTGACTTCAACCATATAATACGTACTTGCTAATATATATACAGGCTCTAATCCAGTAAATATACTTTAATTTAAACATATATTCTAAATGGAAATGTGACTCACAGTTTTATATGAATGGAACCTTGGAAACATATTACTAATAAATCATCAAAACATGTTTCTGCAAAGTACACTTCTTTAGTATTGAAATAGGCTTCAGATAACCACTTTATAGGCAAAATATAAATCACAGTAATCTTAAAACATATGCATTACACTTATATAGTTTAAAACAAATAAAACATTTTATACAAAACACACACGTTTTAAACACATATCGTACTGCAAAGCATATATAAACTATATACATATATAATTAATTTTTTTTTTGGAATCGATTTAAAACATATATATACATACCTATCATATAAAATAAACTGAAACGACATATACCCTATTGTCTTGCCAAATTTCAAAATAAAGTTGCAGATTATTATAGACCTCTTTATACAGTAACCTATACTATGAGCATATATGAATTGCAGATTATAAAATTTATACCCACCAACATATATACACTTAGACTTCAACACACTTAAAACATATCATCAGTATTATATAAGTATACTTAGTAAAAGCTTACATCTAATATTCGTGGAAGAGGAACGAGGCTGGGAGTGGTCGAGGGAGAGGGGAGCAGCAACCGAAGTGAAAGGAGGGAAAACAAGCCTGGGTTTCGCCAATCGGTGGAGGCTCGGCGGAGAGGAGGCTAGAGGGTGATGGCAGAGACTGTAGGCCGAGGCTTGGTTGCTTCACCGGGGAAGGGGCCGCGCGTGGATCTGGCGTGAGGAGATGGCAAGGTCAGAAGAGGGGCGGCTTGTGGTTCAAAGCGTGGCGTGCTCGGTGGAGGAAAGAGAGGGAAGAGAGGTAAGAGGGTGTGGCACTCGTGTTGGTGGCAGTGGGTGGTTGCGGAGGGTGGTGGCTTACGGTGACTTTGGTGGGGTTGCTTTGGTTGGTCTCGGCCGATCTGGGTTTGGGGAGGGAGGAGGCTGGAGTTGTTGAGGCCGAGCAAGGCTGTGGTGAGGACGTAGCTATCAGGTCAGGGGAGGAGGAAACAAGGTCGAGTGGTCGTCTTGGGTTGCGGCACTTGCGTTGCATGTGAGAGGTACAGGGTAGTACGGTGGAAGGTGGATGAAGGTGGCAACACATGGCAGCGGTCACGGTTACAGGGCAGGGACGATGGACGGTGGAGCACGGTTGCGTGGAGGGCTGTCATGGCAGGTGCATGGGTGCTTGCGCGGGTAGCGATGAGGTGGGGCATGAGGTCGGAGAACGTGCTGAGGAGTTTGGGAACGGAGGAGGAGGTGGTGGAAAAGGACAACGGTGATTAGACGGTGGAGTTGCCGTGCTCGGGAAAGCGATCGTCAAAAGGAGAAGATGGCGGCTGAAGGCGGCAGGCGGGAGGAAAGCAGGGCAGTGGTTCACACGAGGGAAGTGGTGAGCACAAGAATGGGTTTTTCTTTCTTTTTGTTTGATAATGCAGATCAAAGAGTAATTATAAAAGAGGAAGGAAGAAATGGAATGGTTCAGAGAAAAAAAAATGCACTACTGTTATTTTAAAGTTTGAAAGCAAAAGTAGAGTGAGGAGAGATAGGTAAAAAGAAATGAAACGTAATTTCCCAGAGAAGAATATACATATGTAAACAGTGGCAGGCAAATCAAATAGTGACAGTGGCCTTTCACCTTTCAATTGTAGCTAGATTATAATATTTCTCCGGTTGCTTTCTAAGCAACGTAAAAAATATGAAAAGTCAAATCCAAGAAAAAGCAAATGTAAAAAATCCAACAGCTGTCTGAAACATTATAATTAAGATTCATTAAAAGCTTGGTTGCGCAAATCAAATCTTGAAAGCACAGAACCAAAGGGTCAACATTTTCGGTACCGGTACATACTATTTTTCGTTTCCGTCTCATACCGGACCTCAAAAGACAGAAATGAGTATACCGTAGAGATCAGCACGACGAGATGATCAAAATGGTACACGGATATTGGTGGTATGGTCGAATTATAGAATTTGAAATTTTCTACTGAAGGAAAATGCAGTAAAACGTCTAAAAATAAGATCGACGGAGCTAAAGAAGTCCGAATTTGAAAAAACGAAAATGACGTCTTGCTCAGAAGACGATTTAGAATTTTTCTATGTAAAAATATTTAGGTTTCGAAACGGTTTATTTTCATCGATTACTAACTGATTTAGATTGAAGTAACTTTACGCACGAAATGAACATTTATATTTTCGAACGAAAATTCACCTGTTGCTATGTTTAATTAGACGCGTTCCAAATATGAAGTTTGAATAGCATCGGAATTTGTTTATGAAAATCCTGAAATTCTACACTAAATAAGCAATTTTAAAATTTTTAACTGGGTCTGAATTTCAGGATCGTTACATTTTCCCCCACTCCAAACTTTTCGTCCCCGAAAAGGAAGGAGGTAGGAGAATAGAAACAAGCAGAAGAAATAGACATAAATTACAAAATAAACAATTAATTTAAACCATAGAAATTCCAATTTAAATTAATTTATATTTAACAATTTGACTTTAAATTCAAGACTTTCATAAAATTGATTTGATTTCACACATATTAATGTTAGGTACCAGAGATCCCTTTCAAATGAAATTCAATTTAAATTCAATTAATTCAAGATATTCTCTTAAGTTGATTTAATTCAATTTATTAACTTTCAAAACAAAATTTTCTTCTACTAATCACACCTATTATTTATTTAACTTATTATTCTATTTATCTCATAACCATTCATAATTAGAATTCAAGTGAATAACATTTATTATACACACTTACATTTTATTTATAAAGACAATTTATATTATATATTATCCAATTTTCTTAAATTAACAACTCCAAAGATCATAAATTTGAAGTCATTTATTATAATCAAACCTTCTTTGACAAATTTAATTCTTCTTTATTCCAAATTATTATTAAATTTATTCTACTTAATATACCCTACATATATATTAAGTATATTTATATTTCCTTTGATATCATTTTCTACTGTATAATATCAAATTACATACTTAACCTCTTTTTTTTTAGGTAAGTTATATATAATGTAATTGAGTATTTTCCAAATAAAATTTCACAATCCAGTTATTTCAAGCTAAGTATTTATATAAAATAATTTGGCTTCATTAAAATTGTAAAACATCCTTTAACAAATCTTAAGAATTAATTTCCGATTAGCATCAAATAGCTTGAGATAAATAAATATATATATATATTCATAATATATCAAATCAAATTTAAATCTTCAATATATATTATAAATCAAGTAATGTTTAGAAATTCAAATCAATTTATTTTTCAAAACAAACCGTAGCAAAGCTACAGAATAGTCTCTCTACTTCGAAACTCGAAAATAAATGTCGATGATGCGGCCGTCATCACCGAAATTATTTTCCAGCGACAAAGAGAAAAGCACTGATTTAAACATCTAAAATTTCTTCGAAAAGATTTCTATTCGAAAATACTTTAAGTAATATACCTTTTAAAACTTTAAAGCCAAGTTTGAAATCACCGGAAATTAAATTCTCAAATTCTAATTTAAATCCATTTGAATTCCAAATCAAAATATAACCAAGCTTTATACATTCATTTATTTATTAATTTTGACAACAAATTAACAATTTAATTTCAGAGAAATTTATACTTATATATAATATAATCATACAAAACTGTTTTATTCACCAAATTCGAAAATACTATTGTGTCAGTTTGTTATGTTCAAGTGTTTTGGAAATCCTATCGATAGCGTTGATCAGACGAATCGATCGAAAACCCAAATCAACATCAACAACTCAAACAACACGATATATATAAAACATTTTAGCATTAATTTACAAATACACTTCCTCGCTCGACGATACGATAATAGATTTCAAAGCAAGGATAGAGATTCAAATTTGATGGAAATCAAATCAAAGAGAATTTTGATTCGATAATAAGTTTGAAACATAAGATAAGAAAATCCAATAACAAAATAGGAAGCCTGATAAGTTTATATAAATCGCGGGCAACCTTAACCGGATTGACCGTGGCTTCAAGAACAAGATCGATGCAGAATTCCGAGGTAAATCAACATTCAATCTCAAGAAATAGAATTCAGGTATTGCAGGAGATTGATAGCATCGTAAACCGAGGATACAAAAATCTCTGGTAAATCAATGCTTATTGTAAAGGAGTTTTACCCCCTTTTTACAAATCATTCGAAGATTGGCGAGACCGCCGATATATTATAGATACCATTCAAAGTGGAGTTATGGGAAGCTCCAAAATTGAAAGAAGACGAATAGTGAGTGACACAAATGAATTTCGAAACTGAGGGAACGTTCCAAAATTCAAAGGAATTGAGTCAAAAGAAAGAGATTGAAACTCGAATGAGAGTGATTCTGTAAATACATTTACCCTATATGCTAAGTTCTGCCTAGAGCTACCAAAAGCTCTGATACCAACTATAACGACCCGATATTTTGGACTGTTCGCATCCACACATGTCGGACTTGAATAATTCAAAATATCGAATTGTTAATTTAAATTTGGCAAAACTCAGATATACAACAAATAAATAATCACAGAACACAGACACAGAGTAATAAATATGCAGCGGAAATAAAAGAGATAGTAGTTCATGAAGCTACTATATAAATATATAAGATACCTCAGAGTTACACCAGATACAACGAAAGAGTAACATGATACATCAGTTACAAATCAAAATACATCACTGAAATCATCAAATACTGAAAACAGAATAGATGGCTGGATCCTCAAGCAAAGCTCCAACTCCAAAGGTAAGTCTCGAATACTGGTACACTCAGTCTGACCCGAGCGTAAAGCAAAACACAAAACACTCGAGTCAGGATTAATATTCTTATATCAATAAATCCAACTTAAGTGAAATAGCAATCGAAATACAAGTAACTCAAAGGACGTTGGAATAACCATCCTCTAAGGACCCGTTAAACTATCTACTATGTAGTATAATACGCTATTATAATATGTCTACAGTAAAGTAAAATATTAAAATAGCGTTAAGGCGTTACCATAATCCTCCTTAACACATTTTTATAATGCCATAGTCTATACAGCACCGTAAACCCCACCGTAAACTGGTGGTTATCAGAGGGTACCCCATAGGTATGACACAAAACAAAACGTAGTGGTCGCGAATAGGATAATCAGTATGACAAGGTACATGAGGCGATACCAACTAGGATACTAGTAGTTGCATGATCCGGACTGATGTTGAGCATAGCCAGCAGTTACCTCAACACCGCGAAACAACACTCCCAAAACGAGGGGTGCACCCAAATCGAATCACAAAAGTAATAGATATGGTATCGAAGAAGTGTGTCCGCTAGAGATGGCGAACCTCAATGGCCCGGCGCGGCTCCTGTTTTAGTCATGTCAGGGGTCATCCAATATCGTTCTCTTTCTTCAGTCAACGCGTTCACCAAACCATCCACTTCATTCTGGATCAACTCTCCTCGTATGATAGTTATTAAAGTGGTTTTCGGTATCGACAGAGAGTATGTCCATATCCGATCCCGGTCTCTTTAATAACTACATATTTATTACACCGATTGGTCGTTTAATATATTTCAAAACAATCAATTTCGATTTCAATTAGAATTCATAATAACATTCCATTTGTCTTTCTATATCAATTTCCGTAATTTTTATTTCAAACTTCCAAATTACCATTTCAAAATCTTATAATTCCCTTTCAAATTATTTTTAAACAATTCAAATATTGATTCGAGTTTGTACAAGAGTTTCATTCCGAAATTATTTAAATTAATTTAATTTAATATTCAAATCAATTTAAATTCATTTATCGATTTTATTCAAGATTCGTTAAGTTAATTTAACATCCAAAACAATTCTTTTTAATTTTCAAGTCATTAAATCAATCATTTAAGTTAACTTCATTATATCAAAACTTACAAATTTAATTAAATTACATTTGTCAAATCAAATTCCTTAAGTTACAATTCTTACATTAATTTCACTAAAACACATTTATTTCTTGTTAAGAAATTCAATTTCACTTATTCTTTACATAGTTACAAATTCCAAAACTCAATTAATAAAGAAACTGAATTTCATATGTTCGAGAAATCAAATTTCACTTTAACTTACTTAATAATCTTTCCAGACTTAAAAGGAACCTAATTTCATTTATTAACGAAGTTCAAATTCACTTATTCAAAAGTCAAATCTCTTATCATAGGATTCAAATTTCATTCACTTATCAAATACTTCAATCTTATTCAATTATTAAATAATTCCAACTTAATTATTAATAATTTCAAAACTTAATAATTTCAACTTAATTAAAATTCAAATTTAATTATTAAGTCATTTCAACTTAATTAAATGAATAATTCCAAATTTTATTGTCAATAATTAATTTTAAAACAACACTCTTTCAACAACTACTACGTAAATATTCGTTTCAGATTTTAAATATTGATATTTTCCTTTCATTAAATTCAAGTTCTAATTTTATTTCAAAACCTTATTCTTTACTCAAATAAAATCATTATTTTATTTTAAATCAAATTTGCAACGACCCAGAATTTTTATTAATTAATATTTGAATATTTAATTAATTTTAAATATTAATAAGTGAATTTATAAGTCAAATAAATTTTTATTTGATTTATTGGATTTAATTGGATTATTAAATCGATAATTTAATATGTTAAATTATGGAAATAATTGAATATTGAGTTAAATATGATTGAAAATGATTTGTAAAATTTTATTTTATCATATTGAAGTTAGAACGATATTTTAGAACTTTTAAAATCGAATTAAAAGTTAATTTGTGAAAATTGAATATTTAATATTTAATAATCGACTGTAAAATAGTCAATTTTTGAACAGTCTCAGAATTGAACGAAACAAGTTTCATTGGATCCGTAATAGTTAGTTATTACCGGATTTCAATTTTCGTATCAATCGGAGCTATCGTTTGATCGTGGCAGCTCGAAACGCATCGATTTATTTTTAATTTAAATTTGGCGAGTCAAAATAGCCATTTTTCAAAATGTCTCGGATTTCGACGAAACCAGTTTCATCGGATCCGTAATGTGATATTATTGTAAGGTTTCAAATTTCAAGTCAATTGGATTTACCGTTTGTTCGGTACAAATTAAAACGCCTAGAAATCGGTTTAAATCGGTTTAATTCAAATTGAGCGTTTACAGCCATAACTCACACATACTTCCGAATTAGCTTCTGAAACCTGTTCCATTGTGTCCGGAACGCGGGATAAACCCTAGGTACGCTGGTTACGGCGTCTAAATCGGAGTTCGGAATTCCCGGGATGAATAGTGTTTACGCTAGCTTTTTCTATAAATAGAAGTTAAAATCA
Organism: Allium cepa; assembly: GCA_030765085.1. Lineage (NCBI taxonomy): Eukaryota > Viridiplantae > Streptophyta > Magnoliopsida > Asparagales > Amaryllidaceae > Allium > Allium cepa. The sequence goes on along the minus strand of CM060939.1, from coordinate 77,250,779 downwards.
CAAATTTTATAAAATTAAAAAAACTAAACCCTAATTTATAATAGCCAGCCGCCACTTTATGATGGATGGCCAGAAACTACTCCACTTCCTCCCTCAATCACTCACAATCCATCGACAATTAGGCGAAGTGTTCAACTGCAAGGTTGTAGAGGTTGGAGAGAGCTTTAATTTCATCCGGAGATGATCGGAAACGGAGTCGTGTGGAGGAAGCAACAGGGGGCCGTTCTCTTCAGTTTTGGCACGCATTTCCACGCAACTAGGGGGGCCGAGCTCCTCCCTATTGAGGCCGAAGGTGGGTGATGGAGGGGGCTACAGCATGGAGCTTCTGGATCGAGTTATCATTGAGTGCAAAGGGAGAATAATTCAACCCTAATTCATGTTTATGGGTTCGGCCGTGTTTTTCTTTCATCTGGAACATATGCGTGGAAGAGGAAGAAAGGTTGGAGGGTCATGATGCGTGGAAACCAGATCCTAGGGCCAAGATTTGATTAAGTTTATAAAAGTAAAGTATATGTTGTAATTTAAGTTATTAAAATCGTGTACGAACTTCATAAATTGATAACTTTTTCATACGAGGTCGAAACTGCGCGAAATCAGTTGCGTTGGAATCGTATGGACGAGCACTACGCGATGGAGTTTGTTTGGAGTCGTTTGGAGTTAGTGAGAATTTTGGGTAAAATTAAACGCGCGTTTAATTTTATTCGAAATAAAAGCTAAAACGGAAATTAAAACCAAGGTGAGAACTTCTCACTCAATCGAATAGGTTTCGATTTTATTTTAAATAGTTAGATTTAAAATATTTGAATGCATGTTTGAATGATGAATTGTATATATTGATTGTTAAAATAGACATTATGCGCCGTTAGTAAGCGGATGTTATTTAATATAAACATATACCGCGAATATTTCATAAACAGTGAAATTGGTATTATACATAATATCAATATATATATATTGGCATATGTATATATTGCAGTTGTTGATTTCCCGCATTTTTTGTTTAGCGGATGAGACCCTATTACGCCGTTATTAAACGGATAATATTTAATAAGAACATATACCGCGATAATTTCGTACTGGAGCGAAATTGGTATTGTGCTAATGTTTTTGGATGCAGGAAACAGGTCGGAGGGATCCAACTGGATTCCTCAACAGTTTTTATTTGATTTCAGATATTTTGATATTTGATGGATTGTCATATTGATATATGATATCGTTGTTAGTCGTGATTGACTATTTGGTGTGTAGCATCATTGGACCCAGATTTTGGGATTTTAAAATGGTTTTAAAGTGATTTTTGAAAATATACTATATTTTTAGAATTAATCCATTTTAAATAAATAAACGTTATAATTTTTAAAGTTATAAAAATTATGATTTTTGTGAAATATAGTTAAAAGCTGATTTTTGAGAAATATGAATTTATGATTTTATAAAATAAGTTAAATTGGATTTTTGAATATATTATAAAAGTTTAACTATAGGATTTATGAAGTTTGATTATTTTATAAATCAAAAATGGTGAAACTATAAAGGAGTTGAGACGTTTTAAAGAATAATATAGATTGGTTTATATTAAAGGATTTACAAATGAATATTTGTAAATTAAAACGTTGGAATTATAAAATGAGATTTTATAAGTGTTTGAATGAAGTGAAAATGAATTTTGTAAGTGAATGGAATTCATAGAATTATATAACGGTAAAGTTATAAATGGAGTTTTATAAACAGTAGGTTTATAAAATTTGTAAAGTTATTAAAGTAATAAGATTTGGATAAATAATTGAATCTTATAAGTTATAAGATTTATAATTATGAAGTTCAATGGAATGGTTTTTGCAAACGAATAATTTATAAGTAATTAACTTATAATATGAACCTGTAGTTTATAACCGAGTTATAAATCGAATAAGTTAATAAAGGAGATTTATAAAAAAAAAGGAAGTTTTTATAAATAAATAGAAAAGGAATTTATAAACGTTGTTTTATAAATTCGCAAACAACTTATTTTGATAAGTTAATTGCTGAAACCTATCAATGGAGATGTATTCACATTTATGAATAGTAAGTAATCCTTTGAATTAAAGTGAATAAAATTGATGAAATTTGTTAGCAAAGTTTATTCACGTTTTTGAATAGTGAATAATATGTTAAAGAAATATTTAGAATGTGATATTTTAAATAGAATTAAAACGATCTAACGATGTTTTTAAATGTGTTAAGATTCGAAACCATAGATTTCAACATTCATTGTTGAAATAGACGTTTTCGAGAAATAAAAGGAAATGGTGGACTATAACACTGTTGTTATAGTAAATGATTTCCGAAAGGAAATGGTTTGAATAGTATTGGGATTTATTCGAATCCCTATACTAGTGATTTTGGGTTGTCGTAACGATGTTTTACGTAACATTCGTTTTGGCCCAAATAAATATGTTAAGTGAATGATTTCCTTAAAGAATGAATTATATACTTAATTCGATTTAAGTATATGGAATATTTTCCAAGTGTAGAAAATAAAAAGATTTGTGAATTACTTATGAATAAATAAGTATGGAAATGTTTTCCAATATGAAGTGAATAATTAGAATTTATCTTTTTGAAGATAAATTGAAATGGATTATTGAAATCGAATATGCATGGATATTTTGAAATATAAATTCATTATGGAATTTATATGTGAAAAGTGAAATTGGTTAAAAATAAATATTGATTTATTTTTGAAGTGTTGAAATTATATATCTTGTAAAGATATTTTGGAAAATAAATAATTTGGAAAATTATTTGGAATCTGGTGATGTGTGCATATCCAGTGATAGTTCAATAACCGACTATCAGTATTTCCCTTTGAATGGGTATTTGATGTGATTTGATTGAATTTGAATGCACACTTATTTTTGAATAAGCGCTCACTATTCGGGTTAACCGGGAAAGGACCATGGGGTCGTATAACCCATTCCGAATATGTGATACGTCGTTGTGAATTGCATTGAAGATCGGTGTTGAAGACCGGTATTTGCGAAAGCGATAGGATGACCTGTCGATTGTCTCTGCACTGAGTTGCAACGGTATAGAGACTCCCTAAGTGATGGGAAATCCGATCAGGATTGTGAATATCCGGATTGCAAGGACTTCTTTGTAAGTGCCTTCGGTTTTGTTCGATCCCGGAACAAACTTGTATGGATTGTATGTCTGACATTACAATTTGAGATATAAAGCCGATTTCTTTCAAATATATTTCTGTTGGTGGCGGAGAATTTATTCTTTGCTTAACACCCTTCTTTGAGACGTATGTGCTCAAAGGTTATATAGTTGAAGTTATCAGCGATATATTCCCAGTTTGGTAATGTGACATGCTGAGTGATGCTGAAATGATCATTGTGTTGATTATTTGTGATAGGATCATTTATTTGATCGTCTATCTTAGTGATCATTGTGTTGATCATTTGTTGACCCAAAGCATGGCTTTTGTATAAAGTATGTTTTTGTGGACGTGAATTCGTCGAGCCTCACACCTCGGAATGGTCAAAACAGGAAAGATGCAGCAAGGTTATTGGGGGTAGCACCCCTTAGGGTATGTCCATTTCCTTCTGGATAGAGGTGGTATCATGGTATGGAGCCCAGATATTTAACCTATGTGGTTACTACGAATTTATTACTTTGTGGTTGTTGGTTATCGGGATCCCGTGAGAAAGGTCGTTTACGATCGGGGGATGGCATGCTCGTGTCAGTAGTTACCCAGTTAGGGGTAACCCGGCCTTGTGTTGGTAGAGATCCGGTTTGGTTCTCGGGGATGTCCATCCAGAGGCATTCTCATGTGGCAATGGGAAGTTCCTTGGCCTGACCATTTGTTGGAAATCCAAAGAAACAATATGAACTTGTACGGTTTTAGTTGTAGAACCTGCCATTTAATATGGTAGCTATTAGTAGGCATAATATAATGGTACCTATGCTGGCTATGATTTATATCTTTACTTTCGAAAGGATTTGTTCTACACTATGCACTAGTAATAATATCAAATGTTATTTTAAATTCGTATTAAGCATCTTTGACTAACATAAGAAGAAATCTCCTCCAAGTCTGCGTTTGCATTGTGTGTGTGGTGGAAGGTCTTATGGTAGTTACATTTTTAAAAGCATTGCGACTTGATTTTAAAAATATTCTCTATTTTGATTTTAAAAGTAAATAAACTGTTTTGAGTTCTCACACCAGTCACATGACTGACTCGGAGTTTATTTTTTTCCTTCCTAAACTCTGGGTGCCCACCAATTTCCACACGGGCAGTTAAGAGTTAAGGTTTATCAGGATATTCTGGATATTCAGGAGTTGCTGGAGGCAAGCTGGATGGCATGGCGTATTACAAGTTTATATAGTATTTCTTTTTCCGCTGCATTGTTTATTGTTGTATATTGTTGTACACTCTGATGATATGATGTAATGAAATGTGATGTAATGTAATAACTGATATAGTTCTTTGTTTAAAGATTATTCATTTATTATTATATGTTGTTCCGCTGCGAATTGTGAGATTCTGTTGTTGTTCTGTTATTTCTTCTTTCCCGCTCTATTTTAAAATTCTCTATGTTCTTTTGTCCATTCTGTTTTCTAAAAAATTGTCTATCTTCTTTGCTCTCTTCTATCTCTTTTTCTTTTCTTTTCTTTTTAAAAACCCATAACTATTCGGTTTTTCGGCAACGAAAATTCCGTATTGTTACATTTGGTATCAGAGCTGATGGTTAAGCGACAACCATGGTTCTGTAGGGTATTACTCATTAGAGATAGAGTCAGCAGTGCTCTAGAATGAGTTTGAGTGTAATAATAGCTATGAGTGCGTATTTGTTAGTGAATATAAATTTTTTTTATATTGTGATGATTGGTTTATTGAGTGGCATATGAACTTTCGTCAGCGTGGTCCGCAAGACTATGCCGAAGGGGTTTCTAAACACTTGAATAGAACAATTCGACACAATATTGATTTTAAAATTGGGTAAATGAAATAATTTTGCCTTGATTATATTTTATATATAAAAGAAATAATTTTTCACAATTATAAAAGTGTATATAAGTTGATTGTTTAGTTGTTTGAATAATCTAAATAAAAGAATAATTGTATAAGTAAAAAGAATTATAAGAATTGAATTATAATTAATGTGATTTACAATTGTGAAATAAACTTATATATATAAGAAGTGAAACTATATGAATATATCTATGAATATGAGTTGTGAATAAAAGTGAAGTTTAAATGAAGTATAACTTAGAAGATGTTGAATTAAATTGATATTGGTATCGAAGTAAATAATCAAGTGGATTAAATGAATATAAACTTGAGTTATATAAATGAAATTCAACTTTGTAATTGAATTGAATGAATGGATTGAATATTAATCAATTGAATGTAATTTAAAGTTGATATGAAATAATGAGTGAAAGTGTTAATTCATTTAAAATCTAATGATATTAGAAAGTTGAATAATTGAATGAAAATCAATTAAATTAAACCAATTGATAAGCAAAGGAATTTGGTTGTAATTAATATACATTGATTGTTATGTGGTTGTTAGTTTGTTGATTGTATATGAATTCATTAAGTATTAATGAAATTGAAAGCTATGAAATTGAATTCAAATTAGAAGTAAATAAGTTGAATAGAATTGAATGTGAATTGGATTTGATTAGTAAATGCAAACTAATTAAAATTGAAAATGAATGTTGATAAAATCCACTGTTAATAAATCAAATATGATTTAGAGTGAAAACCAATTCATTGAATATGAATGAGAATATGAATGAATATTATTGGTTATGAATGTAGTTGGTTGATGGTTGAATATATATTGCTATTGTTGCATTTGCTATGTGACATATATAGTTATCATGTTGCTATATGTTGTATATTGAAATTATTTGCATATGTGCATGTTCTCATGTTGTTTGTTGAGTGTTTAGTAGGTGCGGATCGCGTTTGCTTCGCATTTGGAGTTCGCTTTTGCGCTATATTAGCCGTATTTGCTTGCTAATAAAATATAAGGTACATATCTCGGATTAAATATCGTACTTTTACACTTTTTTCCCTTCGGGATGCCTCATTACTTGATGAGATGTATATTTGTGATATATATACTGTCATTTTTTTTCGGATCGAGCCGCGCAAAGGAGACATGGCGAATTTTTCCGGAAATTTAAGGCGTTAGAAAAAATTTGAGAAATTTGGAAAATTTTGGAAAACTTTAACTTTGATTTGGAATTGAAGTTAAACAATAGTAGTTGTTTTGAAAAAGATAACTAAGTATGATTTGGAAACTTAGTAAAGTTATTGTAAGGAGTTTAATTATAAATTTTGGAAGGTTAATAAATTTGTAACCTTTCTTACTTGTAATTTCGAGGACGGAATTCTTTTAAGGGGGAAAGATTGTAACGACCCAGAATTTTTATTAATTAATATTTGAATATTTAATTAATTTTAAATATTAATAAGTGAATTTATAAGTCAAATAAATTTTTATTTGATTTATTGGATTTAATTGGATTATTAAATCGATAATTTAATATGTTAAATTATGGAAATAATTGAATATTGAGTTAAATATGATTGAAAATGATTTGTAAAATTTTATTTTATCATATTGAAGTTAGAACGATATTTTAGAACTTTTAAAATCGAATTAAAAGTTAATTTGTGAAAATTGAATATTTAATATTTAATAATCGACTGTAAAATAGTCAATTTTTGAACAGTCTCAGAATTGAACGAAACCAGTTTCATTGGATCCGTAATAGTTAGTTATTACCGGATTTCAATTTTCGTATCAATCGGAGCTATCGTTTGATCGTGGCAGCTCGAAACGCATCGATTTATTTTTAATTTAAATTTGGCGAGTCAAAATAGTCATTTTTCAAAATGTCTCGGATTTCGACGAAACCAGTTTCATCGGATCCGTAATGTGATATTATTGTAAGGTTTCAAATTTCAAGTCAATTGGATTTACCGTTTGTCCGGTACAAATTAAAACGCCTAGAAATCGGTTTAAATCGGTTTAATTCAAATTGAGCGTTTACAGCCATAACTCACACATAATTCCGAATTAGCTTCCGAAACCTGTTCCATTGTGTCCGGAACGCGGGATAAACCCTAGGTACGCTGGTTACGGCATCTAAATCGGAGTTCGGAATTCCCGGGATGAATAGTGTTTACGCTAGCTTTTTCTATAAATAGAAGTTAAAATCACAAATTTTATAAAATTAAAAAAACTAAACCCTAATTTATAATAGCCAGCCGCCACTTTATGATGGATGGCCAGAAACTACTCCACTTCCTCCCTCAATCACTCACAATCCATCGACAATTAGGCGAAGTGTTCAACTGCAAGGTTGTAGAGGTTGGAGAGAGCTTTAATTTCATCCGGAGATGATCGGAAACGGAGTCGTGTGGAGGAAGCAACAGGGGGCCGTTCTCTTCAGTTTTGGCACGCATTTCCACGCAACTAGGGGGGCCGAGCTCCTCCCTATTGAGGCCGAAGGTGGGTGATGGAGGGGGCTACAGCATGGAGCTTCTGGATCGAGTTATCATTGAGTGCAAAGGGAGAATAATTCAACCCTAATTCATGTTTATGGGTTCGGCCGTGTTTTTCTTTCATCTGGAACATATGCGTGGAAGAGGAAGAAAGGTTGGAGGGTCATGATGCGTGGAAACCAGATCCTAGGGCCAAGATTTGATTAAGTTTATAAAAGTAAAGTATATGTTGTAATTTAAGTTATTAAAATCGTGTACGAACTTCATAAATTGATAACTTTTTCATACGAGGTCGAAACTGCGCGAAATCAGTTGCGTTGGAATCGTATGGACGAGCACTACGCGATGGAGTTTGTTTGGAGTCGTTTGGAGTTAGTGAGAATTTTGGGTAAAATTAAACGCGCGTTTAATTTTATTCGAAATAAAAGCTAAAACGGAAATTAAAACCAAGGTGAGAACTTCTCACTCAATCGAATAGGTTTCGATTTTATTTTAAATAGTTAGATTTAAAATATTTGAATGCATGTTTGAATGATGAATTGTATATATTGATTGTTAAAATAGACATTATGCGCCGTTAGTAAGCGGATGTTATTTAATATAAACATATACCGCGAATATTTCATAAACAGTGAAATTGGTATTATACATAATATCAATATATATATATTGGCATATGTATATATTGCAGTTGTTGATTTCCCGCATTTTTTGTTTAGCGGATGAGACCCTATTACGCCGTTATTAAGCGGATAATATTTAATAAGAACATATACCGCGATAATTTCGTACTGGAGCGAAATTGGTATTGTGCTAATGTTTTTGGATGCAGGAAACAGGTTGGAGGGATCCAACTGGATTCCTCAACAGTTTTTATTTGATTTCAGATATTTTGATATTTGATGGATTGTCATATTGATATATGATATCGTTGTTAGTCGTGATTGACTATTTGGTGTGTAGCATCATTGGACCCAGATTTTGGGATTTTAAAATGGTTTTAAAGTGATTTTTGAAAATATACTATATTTTTAGAATTAATCCATTTTAAATAAATAAACGTTATAATTTTTAAAGTTATAAAAATTATGATTTTTGTGAAATATAGTTAAAAGTTGATTTTTGAGAAATATGAATTTATGATTTTATAAAATAAGTTAAATTGGATTTTTGAATATATTATAAAAGTTTAACATAGGATTTATGAAGTTTGATTATTTTATAAATCAAAAATGGTGAAACTATAAAGGAGTTGAGACGTTTTAAAGAATAATATAGATTGGTTTATATTAAAGGTTTTACAAATGAATATTTGTAAATTAAAACGTTGGAATTATAAAATGAGATTTTATAAGTGTTTGAATGAAGTGAAAATGAATTTTGTAAGTGAATGGAATTCATAGAATTATATAACGGTAAAGTTATAAATGGAGTTTTATAAACAGTAGGTTTATAAAATTTGTAAAGTTATTAAAGTAATAAGATTTGGATAAATAATTGAATCTTATAAGTTATAAGATTTATAATTATGAAGTTCAATGGAATGGTTTTTGCAAACGAATAATTTATAAGTAATTAACTTATAATATGAACCTGTAGTTTATAACCGAGTTATAAATCGAATAAGTTAATAAAGGAGATTTATAAAAAAAAAAGGAAGTTTTTATAAATAAATAGAAAAGGAATTTATAAACGTTGTTTTATAAATTCGCAAACAACTTATTTTGATAAGTTAATTGTTGAAACCTATCAATGGAGATGTATTCACATTTATGAATAGTAAGTAATCCTTTGAATTAAAGTGAATAAAATTGATGAAATTTGTTAGCAAAGTTTATTCACGTTTTTGAATAGTGAATAATATGTTAAAGAAATATTTAGAATGTGATATTTTAAAGAGAATTAAAACGATCTAACGATGTTTTTAAATGTGTTAAGATTCGAAACCATAGATTTCAACATTCATTGTTGAAATAGACGTTTTCGAGAAATAAAAGGAAATGGTGGACTATAACACTGTTGTTATAGTAAATGATTTCCGAAAGGAAATGGTTTGAATAGTATTGGGATTTATTCGAATCCCTATACTAGTGATTTTGGGTTGTCGTAACGATGTTTTACGTAACATTCGTTTTGGCCCAAATAAATATGTTAAGTGAATGATTTCCTTAAAGAATGAATTATATACTTAATTCGATTTAAGTATATGGAATATTTTCCAAGTGTAGAAAATAAAAAGATTTGTGAATTACTTATGAATAAATAAGTATGGAAATGTTTTCCAATATGAAGTGAATAATTAGAATTTATCTTTTTGAAGATAAATTGAAATGGATTATTGAAATCGAATATGCATGGATATTTTGAAATATAAATTCATTATGGAATTTATATGTGAAAAGTGAAATTGGTTAAAAATAAATATTGATTTATTTTTGAAGTGTTGAAATTATATATCTTGTAAAGATATTTTGGAAAATAAATAATTTGGAAAATTATTTGGAATCTGGTGATGTGTGCATATCCAGTGATAGTTCAATAACCGACTATCAGTATTTCCCTTTGAATGGGTATTTGATGTGATTTGATTGAATTTGAATGCACACTTATTTTTGAATAAGCGCTCACTATTCGGGTTAACCGGGAAAGGACCATGGGGTCGTATAACCCATTCCGAATATGTGATACGTCGTTGTGAATTGCATTGAAGATCGGTGTTGAAGACCGGTATTTGCGAAAGCGATAGGATGACCTGTCGATTGTCTCTGCACTGAGTTGCAACGGTATAGAGACTCCCTAAGTGATGGGAAATCCGATCAGGATTGTGAATATCCGGATTGCAAGGACTTCTTTGTAAGTGCCTTCGGTTTTGTTCGATCCCGGAACAAACTTGTATGGATTGTATGTCTGACATTACAATTTGAGATATAAAGCCGATTTCTTTCAAATATATTTCTGTTGGTGGCGGAGAATTTATTCTTTGCTTAACACCCTTCTTTGAGACGTATGTGCTCAAAGGTTATATAGTTGAAGTTATCAGCGATATATTCCCAGTTTGGTAATGTGACATGCTGAGTGATGCTGAAATGATCATTGTGTTGATTATTTGTGATAGGATCATTTATTTGATCGTCTATCTTAGTGATCATTGTGTTGATCATTTGTTGACCCAAAGCATGGCTTTTGTATAAAGTATGTTTTTGTGGACGTGAATTCGTCGAGCCTCACACCTCGGAATGGTCAAAACAGGAAAGATGCAGCAAGGTTATTGGGGGTAGCACCCCTTAGGGTATGTCCATTTCCTTCTGGATAGAGGTGGTATCATGGTATGGAGCCCAGATATTTAACCTATGTGGTTACTACGAATTTATTACTTTGTGGTTGTTGGTTATCGGGATCCCGTGAGAAAGGTCGTTTACGATCGGGGGATGGCATGCTCGTGTCAGTAGTTACCCAGTTAGGGGTAACCCGGCCTTGTGTTGGTAGAGATCCGGTTTGGTTCTCGGGGATGTCCATCCAGAGGCATTCTCATGTGGCAATGGGAAGTTCCTTGGCCTGACCATTTGTTGGAAATCCAAAGAAACAATACGAACTTGTACGGTTTTAGTTGTAGAACCTGCCATTTAATATGGTAGCTATTAGTAGGCATAATATAATGGTACCTATGCTGGCTATGATTTATATCTTTACTTTCGAAAGGATTTGTTCTACACTATGCACTAGTAATAATATCAAATGTTATTTTAAATTCGTATTAAGCATCTTTGACTAACATAAGAAGAAATCTCCTCCAAGTCTGCGTTTGCATTGTGTGTGTGGTGGGAGGTCTTATGGTAGTTACATTTTTAAAAGCATTGCGACTTGATTTTAAAAATATTCTCTATTTTGATTTTAAAAGTAAATAAACTGTTTTGAGTTCTCACACCAGTCACATGACTGACTCGGAGTTTATTGTTTTCCTTCCTAAACTCTGGGTGCCCACCAATTTCCACACGGGCAGTTAAGAGTTAAGGTTTATCAGGATATTCTGGATATTCAGGAGTTGCTGGAGGCAAGCTGGATGGCATGGCGTATTACTAGTTTATATAGTATTTCTTTTTCCGCTGCATTGTTTATTGTTGTATATTGTTGTACACTCTGATGATATGATGTAATGAAATGTGATGTAATGTAATAACTGATATAGTTCTTTGTTTAAAGATTATTCATTTATTATTATATGTTGTTCCGCTGCGAATTGTGAGATTCTGTTGTTGTTCTGTTATTTCTTCTTTCCCGCTCTATTTTAAAATTCTCTATGTTCTTTTGTCCATTCTGTTTTCTAAAAAATTGTCTATCTTCTTTTGCTCTCTTCTATCTCTTTTTCTTTTCTTTTCTTTTTAAAAACCCATAACTATTCGGTTTTTCGGCAACGAAAATTCCGTATTGTTACAAAATTATTGACCAATCGGAATTTTATTTAATTTTGTATCCTAAGTCAAGTTCATTTGGGTATTTATCATTTCAACCCGATTCCATTTCAATTCAAAAATCAAAGCATAGCAAAGGGAACTTGCAGTGTGATAGCAGGGATGGTGTTAAAATAAATAAACAAGCCATAACAACAATCAATAATAATTCAATAATCAATTCGAATAATCCCAAAATAATCGTATTAATTCACATTGTTATTTGTGCGAATTAATATAATTATTTCTATAATCTACACTATCATTTCATGTAGATTAAAGATTACTACACTATTATTTCATACGGTTTTTTTTCCACTTGTCATTAAATTTCAATTTCATACTACAACAATCAATCCACTATACGTTCAATGGTTCAAAGTGTAATTTATCACTATTCTATATGTCAATTAATTTAATAATTAAAAGGGTCAAATTTAACTCATCAAATTCAACATATATGTCGGTTCAAATTTTAATTATCCTACGTCAAATTCAATTGCATAATATTTATCACTTTATACATTACAACTTAACATCCAATTTAACAACAATCAATCAATTATCAACCAAACTGGATTATTATTGCATACATAATAGATAACGGTGTCAGATGTCAAAGGTGAACTGATACATAAATAACCATGCAATAAATAACAGCAGTATATTTCAATTGTCGTTCCCATTGAAATCAAATTTAATAAATAAAAGAACATTAATCGTGAGTGATTGCTCACCTTTCAAGGTTAGAGAGAACGAGAAGACGACACGGATACGCACACTGATACGGACACTGAATTTCGAATCCAAGCAAACAAGGTTGGCACGAATTTGACGGACAACTGATAATACGAATAGATGAAATAATCAGAACTGGGTCGATAGAATGAATGGTATAAGTGAATTCATATATAACGCTATATATAACAATATATAAAAGGAAATCATATTCCAACTTAAATATATATTTAATTAAATGTAGGTATATGGTTTTTTTGAAAGTCATAGTTTCGAATTAGGACACGTATATGAAATCAGACATATATGCAATATATGTCAAAACGCATACATACATACATACATATATATATATATATATATATATATATTTTAAAGGTACAAATACTTACATGTATAGTATATGTTCATTATACCATATCAAATACCACTTATACAAAATATAGTAACTTTGAGATATAAATCCAACATAAACAATTACTTATATCCAAAGGTTATATTTAAGCTTGTCTAACTTTACCCACAAACACTTCATATACAGACTATAATACGTATATACATATATCATATATATATAACCGATAAAGTATGCATACAATATATTGAAATATTCAATCAATACAACATAAAACTATAACCATCGGACTTAAACATAATTTACATTAACTGACTTCAACCATATAATACGTACTTGTTAATATATATATATACAGGCTCTAATCCAGTAAATATACTTTAATTTAAACATATATTCTAAATGGAAATGTGACTCACAGTTTTATATGAATGGAACCTTGTAAACATATTACTAATAAATCATCAAAACATGTTTCTGCAAAGTACACTTCTTTAGTATTAAAATAGGCTTCAGACAACCACTTTATAGGCAAAATATAAATCACAGTTATCTTAAAACATATGCATTACACTTATATACTTTAAAACAAATAAAACATTTTATACAAAACACACACGTTTTAAACACATATCGTACTGCAAAGCATATATAAACTATATACATATATAATTAATTTTTTTTTTTGGAATCGATTTAAAACATACATATACATACCTATCGTATAAAATAAACTGAAACGACATATACCCTATTGTCTTGCCAAATTTCAAAATAAAGTTGCAGATTATTATAGACCTCTTTATACAGTAACCTATACTATGAGCATATATGAATTGCAGATTATAAAATTTATACCCACCAACATATATACACTTAGACTTCAACACACTTAAAACATATCTTCAGTATTATATAAGTATACTTAGTAAAAGCTTACATCTAATATTCATGGAAGAGGAACGAGGTTGGGCGTGGTCGAGGGAGAGGGGAGCAGCAACCGAAGTGAAAGGAGGCAAAACAAGCCTGGGTTTCGCCAATCGGTGGAGGCTCGGCGGAGAGGAGGCTAGAGGGTGATGGCAGAGACTGTAGGCCGAGGCTTGGTTGCTTCACTGGGGAAGAGGCCGCGCGTGGATCTGGCGTGAGGAGATGGCGAGGTCAGAAGAGGGGCGGCTGGTGGTTCAAAGCGTGGCGTGCTCGGTGGAGGAAAGAGAGGGAAGAGAGGTAAGAGGGTGTGGCACTTGTGTTGGTGGCAGTGGGTGGTTGCGGAGGGTGGTGGCTTACGGTGACTTTGGTGGGGTTGCTTTGGTTGGTCTCGGCCGATCTGGGTTTGGGGAAGGAGGAGGCTGGAGTTGTTGAGGCCGAGCAAGGCTGTGGTGAGGACGTAGCTATCAGGTCAGGGGAGGAGGAAACAAGGTCGAGTGGTCGTCTTGGGTTGCGGCACTTGCGTTGCATGTGAGAGGTACAGGGTAGTACGGTGGAAGGTGGATGAAGGTGGCAACACATGGCAGCGGTCACGGTTACAGGGCAGGGACGATGGACGGTGGAGTACGGTTGTGTGGAGGGCTGTCATGGCAGGTGCGTGGGTGCTTGCGCGGGTAGCGATGAGGTGGGGCATGAGGTCGGAGAACGTGCTGAGGAGTTTGGGAACGGAGGAGGAGGTGGTGGAGAAGGACAACGGTGATTAGACGGTGGAGTTGCCGTGCTCGAGAAGGCGATCGTCAAAAGGAGAAGATGGCGGCTGAAGGCGGCAGGCGGGAGGAAAGCAGGGCGGTAGTTCACGCGAGGGAAGTGGTGAGCAAAAGAATGGGTTTTTCTTTCTTTTTGTTTGATAATGGAGATCAAAGAGTAATTATAAAAGAGGAAGGAAGAAATGGAATGGTTCAGAGAAAAAAAAATGCACTACTGTTATTTTAAAGTTTGAAAGCAAAAGTAGAGTGAGGAGAGATAGGTAAAAAGAAATGAAACGTAATTTCCCAGAGAAGAATATACATATGTAAACAGTGGCAGACAAATCAATAGTGACAGTGGCCTTTCACCTTTCAATTGTAGCTAGATTATAATATTTCTCCGGTTGCTTTCTGAGCAACGTAAAAAATATGAAAAGTCAAATCCAAGAAAAAGCAAATGTCAAAAATCCAACAGCTGTCTGAAACATTATAATTAAGATTCATTAAAAGCTAGGCTGCGCAAATCAAATCTTGAAAGCACAGAACCAAAGGGTCAACATTTTCGGTACCGGTACATACTATTTTTCGTTTCCGTCTCATACCGGACATCAAAAGACAGAAATCAGTATACTGTAGAGATCAGCACGACGAGATGATCAAAATGGTATACGGATATTGGTGGTATGGTCGAATTATAGAATTTGAAATTTTCTACTGAAGGAAAATGCAGTAAAACGTCTAAAAATAAGATCGACGGAGCTAAAGAAGTCCGAATTTGGAAAAACGAAAATGACATCTTGCTCAGAAGACGATTTAGAATTTTTCTATGTAAAAATATTTAGGTTTCGAAACGGTTTATTTTCATCGATTACTAACTGATTTAGATTGAAGTAACTTTACGCACGAAATGAACTTTCATATTTTCGAACGAAAATTCACCTGTTGCTATGTTTAATTAGACGCGTTCCAAATATGAAGTTTGAATAGCATCGGAATTTTTTTGTGAAAATCCTAAAATTCTACACTAAATAAGCAATTTTAAAATTTTTAACTAGGTCTGAATTTCAGGGTCGTTACACTAATGAGTGCTACCCACATACCCTTGCTGCATAACCCCTGATTTTCGGCCATTCCCGGTTGATGAGGCTCGAGGCTAAGCGTTGTCTTTTAGAAAGTTTCACTTAGAATGCCCATCGTCCACCTGACAATGTTCTGAAAGCATTCATCCATACAAGTCCGTCCCGGGTTCGAACGGAACCGAAGGCACTACTCCTACTACATCCATTTTGGAATCATCCTCGGGATTAGTAGCGACTAGCCCTTGCACTTCACTGCTCCATCTTTGACTCCGAACTCGTTTTCCCACGAAAGCGTACAAATCGGATCGAAGTGGTTTTCGGAAAATAAATCCCGATCTCGGTCTCTTCGAAACGATTAACGCATTGGCCAATATTGATCGTCGGTGATTTAACTATCAATTAACATCCACAAACATTCATCAAACAATAAATAATCTCACAAATTATTTATTAATCTCAGTATATCTTCATAAGATATATTCCCACTTTCAAACCTTTTGAAACAGTTTTCAAACCATCTTCCTTTTTACAGAATAAATTTCCCAAACATTTTCTATTTCCACTGAAAATAACCAAGTCCAAACACTTTAGATTTAAAATAATTTAAATTAAAGCTATTTACATACTTTATTTGAAATATATACATACTTTTTTTAATGTTTCAAATAAAACTGCTTTATAAAATATAAAATATAAACTATTTTTTTTCAAAATAAAAGTTAAGTCATACTAAATTTTAAAATAAAGTTATGAAATCCTATACAAGTTTTTCAAATAAAACTTTAACCAACTATCTTTACAATAAAACTATTTTATAAAATATAAATATCAATGATATTCTTTTAAAGCATAAACAAATTAACCCTTTAAAATAATTTCCTCTATTCTAATTTATTAAATATTCACCTTTAAAATTTTTACAACTTAGCTAAGAATTTTCTTAAAAACCTTCTTTTAAAATCAGAGTTAAACCTTTTAACTTTTACTTAAAAATCTGCTTGAAAACGTACTTGGCTTTTCAGGGAACTACACTTCCATTTTAGAATAAATCAAAGAACCTTTTATAAATCCTGTTTATTTTGTCTCAATTCGAATTTACATTTAAATCCCCTAAATTTCTTCCCACACTTTAAAAATAATCACCTTTTCATTTTTAACGCATTTCCCATTTCCTGGAAATCACTCTCCAAAATATATACTTAAATTATTAAAATACGGCTACTAGAAATTATTTAAAAGAAAATAATACTTGAGAAAATATTGGGGAGATTCTAAGTAATTTAAACCAAATTACTCTTTTAAAATAAAATTATTAAATCGATTATTTATATTGAAATTCCCTTTTTGGACATTTAATACTATTGTACCTGTAAATAACTGAGTACTACAAATTATTTAAATGAATATTTACTTTGTACTTGAAATACTTAATAGTAACATTTTCTCTAAATATCCTAAACACATTTTAAACTGCTAAGTTATATTTTGGAAGCTTTGTTAGAAATCATACTTAATTTCCAGGGAAAACACTTTCCATCTTTAGAAATAATCCATCTTTATTTTTAAAACAATTTATACTTTCTTATGGAATTTCCCACTGAAAATCTATGCTTTCAAAATTTATCCACCGACAAATATACCAATTTATTTATAAACCCAATTTATAAATTTCCGTTTCTCGTTTCCATTCCAACAACAGTTTCAAAACATCTCAAATTCCAAACTAATTCCTTAATATAATTTCCTTAAATTCATTCCTTAAAATCACTTTTCATTTCCTTTTTTCTCCCATTTCACTTTAGTGATATTTTAAAATACCAAATTATATTATTCAGCCATAACACAGCATAATAAAATTCCAAATCTATCTATCACAGGATATCAATGAAATATATCACAGATTATAAATATAATTTCTATTTGTGAGGAATCCAGTTGGATCCCTCCAACCTGTTTCCTTGCATTCACAGATATTAGCACAGCTAATAAATATCGATTCAATCTAATAATAATTATCACATTCAACAAATCAACCAATCAAACATTTAAATATTAGCTATTTAAATTAAATGGTATCCAGATGTGAGTGAGATTAACTCACCTTGAATTTTCGACGAGCGTTCAAATTTTAAATTAAACCGAACGACGTTTGATTTAACCTAAATTTTTACTTGCTCAGAATGATCCCAGATCTGCACCACAGCAGGCTGCTCGTCGCTTCGATTCCGGCACCACCAAATTCGTTGGAACCTAATAATGTATGCAGAAGATATGACTTCATAAACATTCGAATATAATTTATAAACAAATTCTCTTTTTTTATACCATCAAGCCGAATATCAGAAAAAGAATCAAGGCCGCACGTTCCATCCTCTTTCCTCCCATCACGTTCGCGTTCCAGGGTTAACAAAACCCAACATCTACCTTGTTTGACCGATCGAACGCCCCTCCCTTGTCCACTAGAACCAGATCAGGACCCACCATCTCGAAGATCATCACGGTGCGCTTCCCTGACCAGAGCGACGCCAAGCTCGGCACTCGATACGCCTCGAAATTTGCAAATGAACGTGCGCGCTTCTAGGCTGATTTTTGGCCATCTCATCGAGCTTCATGCCGACCCACCGTACGGATGTGAAGAGCTCGAGAAGTTCTAGGATTCTCTAGTAGGAAGTTTTTGATATAAGTGAGTGGATGGAGAGAAAATTGGAGAAGAAGGTAAAAGTTTTGGGCCATTGATGAAAACAAGCGGCGGTTAGAAGAAGAATAGGGTTTCGGCCCTAAAACGTTTATATGAACATTTTATAATTATTATTTAAATACTAAATTCATTTTAAAACAACTTTTTCATACGATCTCCAAATGACGCGTGCCGACAGACGATTATAATGTTTTACCCGCTTTTCGAGCACAATGGAACGTGTTTCGGAAGCTAATTTGATCATACGTGAAAGATAGCGTTTTGAATCGAGTTTAAATATTAAATTATCGATTTTAATTTCAACGCGTTTCTCACCCGTACGAATAAACGGTAACTCCAAACGCTACGAAAATTGAAATCTGATAATAACTAACTATTACAGATCCAACGAAACTAGTTTCGTCGAATTTCGAGACTGTGCCCCGGAAGGCTATTTTAACTCGTCGATTAATTCGAGCGATTCCCAAAATCGTCGAAATCATTTAAAATTTCACTTTTAAAGCTTTACTAGCTCAATTATAAATCATATAAAATTTATAATCACATTAGAAATTATTCTGATTCATTTCGAATCAAAATCTGATTATTTGCATTATTATATTATTAAATTCTATTATTAAATTAATATAAAATCCCAAATTCAACTTATCAACTTTTAATTCCATCTAAATGTCCAATAGAAAAATTCAAATCAAACTAAACTTAAAATAAACCTTAGAAACCATTTTCATAACTATTTACGTACAGATTCACAAATTATTCCGATTCCAAATATTTAATTATTATTCCAAATTTTAATTGAATTTCCATATTGAAAATTACAACTAAATTATGTTGATTTAACAAAATCCTTATTTCTAAATCAATTCAAAATCCACATTTAACATTTAAAATGAATTAAGTGTTCAAAATCTAACGACCAAAATTCTGGGTCGTTACAACCTTTAGATGATTTTTTATCATTGCCTGTATTTGCACCCGTCGACCGTTATATAGTGGAGGCCCTTACTGAGAGATGGTGGCCTACCATTCAGACATTTCATTTCCCGGATTTTGAGTCAGGATTGACTCTTTTAGATTTTTATATGCTGATCGGTATAGAGGTTGGTCGACCTGACCATGCGTTGGTACCCTTTGATTGTTCATTTGAGAATTTTGAGTCACATTCTGCATATTTACTGGCTCGAGATGATGATGAGGTTAGAGTATGTGGTGTTACACTTACATGTCTTCAACGATATATAACAGACTAGAGGGACATAGAGAAGATGCACATTCCTGTTATATATGCCTTTTTATTAAATCTGTTTGTTTCTATATTTTTTTCAAACAATAAGGGCATGATTAGACTTAAATATCTAGCTGGATTGGTAGATGTAAAGGGACTTCATATATACGATTACAATACTACCATCCTCGGATATTTGTATGTAGCGTTAGATACTTATGCGCTACAACATTTTCGACAGATGTTTGAGTTTTGGTACACCTCCCTTTTTGGTATTATGAGTATACAACCAACATGCATCCACAACTCATTAATGATGCGAACACTACACCATATATTTACTTTCCTATATTATGACGTTGGGGGAATGCTATGCATGTGCACCGTGCATCAGAGGGAGTGCATAATGAGTTGATGGAGACTAGACAACAAATGGATATGAGGCGGTGCGGCAATATTGTCTTTCATCTCTGGTAGGAATATATACACTTTATAGAGCTTGATAATGATCATCCCATCACTTTCCTGTTTTCTACTTTGAGACGTAGGGTTTGCTTTCAGGTTCCTACATGTCCTTTCATACGATATTTAAGGGAGAGATGTTGGTTGCAGCTGTATGGTACAGTTCACATTCCCTCTGATCTGCTTTCATTGGACGATATGTACAGACCTATTTAGGCTGTCTTTTTATTGCTAGTATGATGGCCATGAGATGGGAAGATGGTGAGTCTTTTATTATACCTAGAGATTTCGATGCATATTGGACTCGAGTAGCCTACGTGCTTACTCATTACCTGATAATATTCAGGGTTTGTACTTCGATCATACATATGGATCTGGCATGCCTTTTTTGAAATGCTAGGTTCTAACAATGACCTAAACATAATCGAACGATATACTTTATTCAATAATTTACTAACGATAGATCAACACCGTGTTCCTTTAATGTAGGAGGTATCACGTACGATCATGAATATTATCTTGACAATGGTATGTAACCTAAATGGAGTGCCATTTCAAGACAATTCCTAACCCATTAAACTGTAAATAGTCATAGTTTGCAGCAATACAAGAAGAGTAGAGAAATGACGTTGAAAAAGCATTTGTGTTCTTCAATCAAGATTTTTCATAGCCAGCAATCCATTTAGACTTTAGTCACCATTTAAAATGGCACAAATGATGTAAACTTGTGTTATTTTACTCAATATGATTATTAAGGATAAGACATGAAAGACAACTTTGTCTATGGGGGTGCGTTAACGATACCGAATGTATAATGCGGTGATATGATTGGAAATGCAATCGAACTCAAGTTTCATGTTTCTAGCCAAATGTCATATTGTAGTGTTCAACTCCACCAAAGACTACAAAATGTTCTAATAAATCATCTTTGGAGCTTTTGTGGCAATCTGCAAAAGTTTATTATTGCTATTAAACTTCTTGTTGTTGTTATTGTTGTTGTTTTTAGTGTTGTTATTGTTCTTAATGTTGGTGTAGTGTATTTCTGTGGCATTTCATATCAAGTAATGTATTGCAATTTCATTTGGTATTGTTGAAAAGTGAAACAAGATTAATTGGTTGTAATACTTTTGAAATTACTGGATTAAGTTCTAATCAGTACATCAATTGAAAATCCACAGATATAATAGTTCTAATAATATAAATACAACTATGCCCCTCTTCACGCTTATGTCTCATAATTTCTCTCCTCCTAGATTTTGTATACTCTCGTTATTCTTCAGACATATTCAACTTATCCACAAACATTACTGTATCTTTGTCTCTTTGCTTATTTTCGGTAAGAATTCTGTAACATCCCGCCTTTTGTATGCTTTAAATCAACGATAAAACACACATGTCGGACTCAAACCATACATAAGGGCGGATTGTTATTGAGGTAAATGTGAATAACAGAGAAAGAAATAAAATAAAACAGAATCTCACAGCGGAATGAAAAAATATAATAATCAAATAACAGTTCATGAAGCTGTTTTACAAAACATTTGATTATACTTGCACAACACATATCAGAGTTACACAACCAGAGAATAATAAATAATGCAGCGGAACAGTATGAATGTAGTGGAATAATATAATAAATAATGGTAATACAATCTTCGTCTTCGTCCTCCAGAAATAAAGTCTTCAAATCCTGAAATGCTCAGGCTGACCCGAGCGAATTGAAAAAA
The DNA here is from genome assembly GCA_030765085.1 of Allium cepa. Taxonomy (NCBI): domain Eukaryota; kingdom Viridiplantae; phylum Streptophyta; class Magnoliopsida; order Asparagales; family Amaryllidaceae; genus Allium; species Allium cepa. Next base: position 77,228,860 of record CM060939.1, on the reverse strand, counting down.
CAAAACACTTGAGTCAGAACTAAAAGGTCTTATGTAAGTTAAATCAATGGTAAATAATATGAGTGGAACGACGTCAGAGATGTTTACGGGATTTGACATCTCCTATCCAGTGTCTAACGTGAGTGCAGTAACTTAAGAGATGCTCGGGATTCACATCTCCTAAGGATCCGTTAAACTATTTACTATGTAGTAATATACGCTATTATAATAATGTCTAATAGTAAAATAAAGTTACTTTTAAATAGCGTTAAGGGGTTACCCATATAGCCCTACCACGTAATAGTCCCAGTAGTCCATGCAGTATTAATGCATCTCCAGATCGGAAGACTACCCTAAATACTCCACGGGCTACGGGAGAAATCCAAAATCGTACAAGGCATGCTAGGGTAGGTGACACGGCACAACTAGGCAATGCCACGGTAGATATACCAATTACGCTTCCGGATCGGTGGTAACGCGTAGCAGCTACTACCGCCCACCTCGAGCTACACCCCCAAAATCAAAGGGCCCAAATCAATCACAAGGTAATAGAATGGTATCGAAGGAGTCTGTCCGATAAAAGGTGCTACCTTCTTAGCCCGTCAATCGCTCCAGTTTTAGCCACCTTATGCCAACTCACGGGAGTCGGGTTCACGTTTATACCATAAAGGAAACGCCGTCGCCATCCTACTTCATTCTGGAATCTCCACCGCATACACGGTTGTTAAAGTGGTTTTTGGAGTTGGGAGAGAGTATGACAACTTCCGATCCCAGTCTCTTTAACAATCAAACGTTATTATAACACCGCGCTCGTTTCATAATAATTATACTTCAAAACTAGAATAAAATATCCATTTCAAAACCATATAAATACGATATCATTTCCATTTCAAAACCCAAATCAATATGATATCATTTTTATAAAAACCCAAATAAATATAATATCATTTTTATTTCAAATATATCTTTTTTCCAAATCATAGCACTTTCAAAGTTATATACTTCGAAACCAAACACTTGAAATTATAACACTTTAAATCATAATACTTTGAAACTCGTAATTTTGAAACATAACTTCCATCACAAATATTAAAATACTTTATATAATAAATAATTTCTTCAATTTGGCAAATCAATTCCAAAACAACTCGAATTCCAAAATTTTATATTTAATCAAATCCCAAATCATAAATTTCAATACGATTCAGTTTCCAATTAAACTATTCCAAGTTATATCGATTTCAAAATAGATTTGATCCACAGAATAAACCATTTCAAATTCAATATATTTCCATTTTAAGTATTCAACAATTTCAAAACTAAGTTTGATAATTACAATTCAGCAATTCAATTTTATATTATTTAGTTTTGAAGTATTTTACTTAATAAATCCATTATCATTTAACTAAATCCCAAACTACAAATAAGTAAATATTTCCTTTAATTTATTTATACTTGAAATACTCATTTAATTCACCTTAAACCAAAAATCAAGTTATAAAAATCATACCTTCTAAAACTTCAAATTTAATACATCACATTTATCTGAGTTTAATTCTTAAATAAATTCAGTTTCAATTAAATTTCAAATTTATCTTCCAACCTTGTTTCATTTAAATCATTATAAACTCTATATTAAAATAAGATTTAAATACTTAACCATATTATCTTCAATAAAATCAAACTTACTATTAAGCTTATTCTATATTAAAACAAATTATTCATAGCTTAAAATTAAGGATAAAATAACATCTATATTATTTCTAAAATCAATATTTATCTAAAACCATATATTCCTTTACAAACCATAGATATCATTTCAAAATATTTTTATATATAGACCACGATGTCTGTATATAATTTTCTATCCTATGTTTAAGTGACATGGATATTTATCATTTCAATCCGTAATTTAAAATAAAAATACATTTGTATATCATTTCAAACCACAATCCTGAATTTATAAAAATATCCATAATGAACTTGCAGATTTTAATGATATAAAATAAAATATTCATTCATCCATCATCAAAATCACACATCCATTACAATCATCATCCAGAATAATCAATCAATATCAATATATAACTGATAATAGATAACAGGTACTTAACTGGCAGTTATATTCAATAACGAACTAAATAACAATTTAATCTAAATAAATGCAATTAACTGCAATGACGATTAAATTATACGGAACAGTCATAAATAATTTCCTAATCACATCATAAATAAATTTAGCAAACATAAGAAATTTTAGAAGTTGTGAGTGGGTTAAATCACTCACCTTTTGAATTTAAATTAAATTTAAATCCAATTTAAACCCAAAATTTGAACAGTCTCAGAATCCAACCAAACCAGTGGCATAATGTCTGAAATTTCAATCCGATCCTATAGGAACAAACCGCGTATTGAACGGACCTCCTATGCAAAAGTTATATAAGTTAGAACGACTGAAATCAAAATATAAATGTATAAAATAAAATAATAAAATCGTATACATGTCAGCACCTTAAACGACGAACCCACTCTTGATTGTTCGTTCGCGTCCGCTGCTATGAAACCTTGCCGTTGACCACACCTTTGACCACGTATTCCAAGAGCCACTGACCATCATCACGACACCGACCGCCACTATTCGCTTTGCCTCGACGAGCCGAGCCCACCGCCCACGTGTGAGCCTGTCCGGTCGCCCTCTTGACGTGCGCCACCTCTAGAAGCAAAACCCTAATCCAATTAATCTCGAAGATCTGGCTGTCAACTCCTCGTCTAACCTACGCTGATGCGATCCCCTCGCGACTCTCCACAACCTGGTGCCTTTGGTTCGTCGATCGGAAGAAGTCGATCAACCCGATGATAAACGGTCGAAAATGATTCCCTGAATTTTGGAAAAGTAGTGATACAATTTGGAAAACGAATTATAAAACTGAGATGCGCTCGTCGAGAGCTTTTTGACGATATAAAATATGATATATTTTGAAGAGTTTTAATTTTGAAGTTGAAATTTGAATTGGAATTGAACTTAGGAGTTTTAGGGTTTCAGCCATTGGAAAGAGGAGGAATAGAAATTTCTATACGCACAGAAATGAGAAGTGGAAAGGATGTCTTGGTTTATAACAGGATATATATAGGTAAAGATGAGAAATAGAGGAACGAATACGATTAGTTTGGACCGTTGAACGATAAATGGCCCGAAAAACCCGTTCTAACTTCGGAACGAAATTGGGTCAACCCATATATCAAAATAGATGTTTTAAAATATTTTAAAATCAATGGAACAGGTTTCAAGTCTGAATTCCATCGTATGAAGAAGTTATGCTAAAATCAACTTATTTCAAACTCTTGATTTCTAGGCGTTTCGAGCCCGTACGACAAGTCCGATCACTATGAAACTTGAAATCCTACAATAATTCACCGTTACAGATCTGATGAAACTGGTTTCGTCGAAATCCAAGTCAGTGGCCAAAATCGCTATTTTCCAGTTTTTAAATTAAATTAATAACTAATTAATTAAATCACTTTTCCAGTTTAAATTTAATTATTTACCCTTTCTATCATTTTTGATTTTTTAATCATTTATAATAACTTAAACAATTTTAGATGTCAATTTAAAGTTGATTAATCCATCAATTCAGTGTTTAATTTCAATTTCATTAAATTCAGAAATTATAAATTCAATTTCCAACAATTCCATTTAATTTACTTTTTATTTTATTATTCAATTCATTACTATCAGACGGATGAAATTTAACATTGGGTCCATGATCTATTACATTAATATTCTCAAATTCCATCTAAATTTCAATTAACGTAATATTTAGATATTTAATTTCATTTAATTGCAATTAATCCAATTATTATAGTTCAAATCCTAATAAATTGACAAATCTTTATTTCCAAATTTTACTATTTGCAATTAATTTATAACCCTACAATTGTTTCAATTAATTGGGATTGCGCTAAATTAGTTATTTATCAACTTGTATTAACATTCTTACATTTCATTCCCGTCATTAATTCATTAACAAATTCCAATTTTTTTTATTTATTCCAGATTTAATTACCAAAATCTTATTAAATTAACAAATTTTAAATGTCGAAAATTATGGGTCGTTACAAATTCGATCTAAATTCAACATTTTTTCTTGGTGTTGAGCAGCCCAAAACTCCATTACATGATTATACCTACCTTTGGATTCCAGTAAGTGTTTTTTTCATTGCTTCTTGATCCGTCCTAGCAATCTGCTTCTTTTTGGCTGCTTTGCCTCCTTAAGGCCTAGCAAAATCATCTTCGGTAGGGTTAGTTGCTCTTCTGACCCAGTATCCTAACTTTCTAGCAATTCCCTAGGGCCCGCTTTCTTCGACTTTTGGCGCTTTGCCTTGGGAATTGTTTGATTGGACGTCTTGAATATTTTTTTTGAAGAGAATATCTTCATTTTACATGCTCAACTAATGTATCATAAAAATGTATTAACTGGTAAAAATGAGCTGCCTGTTTATTCTTAGGTCTGTTGATTTGTTTAAACAATTTATTTATTGTCATCCTCTACAAGTAAATCACTTAAATATTTAGAAATCGTAAATTAAATTATAGATGTATGAAATTTGGAAAATCTTACAATTTGCGTTTCATTTCCAAATCTACTAGGATTAGTTTGTTGTAGTTAAACATTTGGGAATCAAATCCTTCTGTTTGACGATTATTTTTTCAAAAATGACATTTGATCGAAAATAGCGATCTTATACGATCAATGTTCTTTCGACTATAGTAATTTGTAATTCTGCCCCACAAAGTTTCGTCACTTTCGTCGGCACCTCAGATCGGATCGCTGAGAGTGCGTACAATATGTAACATAAATCATAATCTTCTGTCGAAGTCCAACTAGTAATAGTTAACGCTATGCCAGTTAGAGTCGTACAATCTTCTAAATCGAATCCCTCGAAACTACATCTTTCAGCATCGACATCAAAATTAGAAAACATTGTTAGATGAAAAAAGTGAGAGTAGAATGTTCGTAGATGTTGTAAAATGTTGTTTATGAGGAGAAGAGAGTGAAGAAGGATGGTATTTGAAGGCGAGGGGGGAAAAAGCTGTTGTATTATGGCGTTGGAGGGAATATACTTGGGCAACAAGTGTCTCATTTGTAACCGGTTGTATAACAAGCATCCAAGTATATTATGTTTTCCCAAACGTTTGACTTGAATTTGTAACAGATTGTACACAGTTGCTTTGCTTTTTTGGTTTGGATGTTACATTTTGTGAGATGTAATAGACCGTTGTAGATGCTCTTAGATGCCATTAAGAAGAATTGTACATATTTGTACTTATTCCTAAAGGGAACGAGTATAATTAAATAGGAAAATTTTGGTTCTTTCCCTCATTCTTTTAGTGTTTGCATGTTACATCTTTATTTGTATTTGTAGGCAATTTTGTTTTGTAATTTCTTTTTAAACTTTGAACTTTAATTTTTTTTTCTAGGTTGAGCTATGGTTTGTAGTTCAGGGATTCTTAACTTGAGATTGAGTTGAGGCAATGTTACTATGTATAGAATTAGTATATTCCGATTAGCAAGGATTTCAAGTTTATAGTTTTTGTAAGCAGTAATATTAAATTCTAGTGTAAAATTGGAGGCAACAATAGACGCTGACGAGTTAGTTGGTGAAGCTGGGTATATTTATGTGTTCTTTATTTTTTGCATTTACATTTTCATATTTTATTTTATCTATTTATTAGTAAAAAAATTAAATACCCTATTCACCCCCTCCACCCACCGTTAGGGTATATTGCACAATCATACAAGTGGTACTAGAGCATGTTGTTAGAAAAAAACCTAATATCATGTTTCACCTAATTATAGTTTTAGCAAGGGTTGGTCTAATTTAGACCACCTGCTTTTAATAGACAATATTTTTCATACTAGAAATCTAGAGTGATAATTTATTTAAAATTTATTGATCTTCATATATGTAAAATCATGAAAAATGGTTTGGATATGGTAGATAGAAATAATTTTCCGCTTAATGCTAAGAATATTCTTATACTTAATAAGAATGATTAACCATATCTTTTATTGTTCAACTGCATAGGAAATCCGGAACACTCTCAGTATAAAGTATGGAAAAAAGGTCAACAATGACGAGGATATTCTAAAAGTTGATACAAGGGTAGAATGTTTTTTTTTGTGGGATGCAAAAAGGCATTTCAAATGATGATAGTGAAGATAGCGGTGATGATAACTCAACAAATGATGTGCTAAGTGGTTTTTATTTCATATGTGTTGAACTAACTAGAACCATTGATGGCCTTAAATTGATAAATAACAAATTAAAATGAAAATTTTGAACTACCTAAGAAAAAATATAAATCGAAAAACGAGTTTGAAAAGCTTAAAAAATTTGTTAATCTCGGACGTGGAAAATGTACGGAATTTGAAAAGGAATTGACTAACATTATAGAAAATTTCAAAATCCTTGAAAGTAAAATTGTGATTTTGAAAAACATAAAAACAAGATTATTTATAAAAATAATGAATTGGAAAAAAATTTAAGTATTTTGAAAAACTTGAATTTGAAAAACAAAATCTTTTTGAAAATGAATGCTTGAAATTAAGACCAAAATAAAACGACTTGAAAATGAAAACGCGAACTTAAAGAGAAATGATTCTGAAAAGAGAAAAATTGCTATTAGTCCTTGTTCAAAGGTAATAAATGAAAACAATCTTTTAAAATCTAAAATCAATAATCTTGATTTAATTCTTAGAATATATTCAGTGGTAGAAAAGTGGCTAAACATGTTATTAAGTAAACAACTTTTTGCAAATAATAAAATGGACTCGGATTTGGAGATATATCAAATTGTAAACAAGCGATTAGCAACACAGCCAGGAGGAGAAGTGTGTTCTCCAAATACGTGAAGTGTTGTAAGACAAAATCATAATAATTCTCGTGGTAGGAACATAAATAAACTAATTAAACAGATTTTGGTTCCTACGGGTATAGGTGTTAACATTCACAATTTGTTATACAAACAAATTTTGATACCAAAATTTTGAACATAAACAAACGTGGACAAATAGCATTTTCCATGCCACTCACTTCTCCTAACATATATGTACAAATACAGGGTAAGGAGCAACTATGATTGAAAAGGATTGTGAGCTGTTATACACATTTGATGAACGATGTTGCAATGTTCTTAGCCTTAAAAATAAAATGAAAATGCATGCACATTAAAAAATAATGATAAGAATGGATGCAATTTCCAGGATAAGCAAAGGTATGTTCTCTGAACTCTATTTCTTAGATTTCTCATCTTGTCTGAAATCTTACTTTCTAACACTCTTGTAGTGTAATGGTCATAATTTGAGTCAATAATTTGAGCCTTAAAACTCCAGTTAACAAAACAAAAAATGTTTTGGAAAGTAGATAAAAAATACTATAAGTTTTATATGTTAAGGTTTTCAAAATTAAGATTCGAACCCACTTAAAAATTGCTAACAATTTAACACATTGTTTGAAAAATGTTTTACATGTTTCTAACACAGCTGCAATATTTTAGCCATAACTCATCCTCCGATGCTTTGTTTTATAGAAATGAAGATGTTTCTGAAAACCTTACAGAAAATAATACAATCTTTGAGTTTTTGATGATTCATTTCAGAATTCCTTGAGAAAATGCATTTAAATTGGTACTATGGTTAATAATCATTATAGAATTGTTTTGACGCGGTTATAGTCAATCGACCATAACTGGACACCATACATCAAAAATTCTTGAAGTTATGGAAAGTTGATGGATAAAATAAAGTTCGTTGTTTTGAGATTTTGATGATTCATAATATAAAACATCAAAAACAACAATCGAATTAGTACATTGCTTTAAAATGGTTTTGAATTATTCGAACAAGCTATAGTATTTTAAATACAACTTTTAGTATACTTGTTGTTTTGAATTGGTAGCAGTTTGTTGATTATCGATTTTTAAATTTGAAACTTTCATGTTTTGTGCTAAATCAAACTATGAACTTAAAATTTTCAAATAAAGATTTCAAACCCGATTGATTTTTTAAAACAGCGATAGTCAATGTTCGAAGAATGAAGATAGTGTTTTGACTTACATGTGATTATGATATTCTTCTTTATGAAACGATGTTTTGTTTTTCACTTTAATGATCACTAAAAAAAAAATATGCTCGAGAGTTTTTGGTTTTTTACGCATTCGTTGGACATAGGTGATTTGGTTGAAAAATTTAGATTTGGAGCCTATTCAAATGACATTTAGAGTATGTGTTGTGCTTGTTTGATGATGCTTATCTTTCATGATTAACCTTGATGATAATAGTACGTTGTAGCTAGCTTCCGACTACGAGTGTATGCAATAATCATTTTTATGCAAAATGGTTAATTAGAAGAATTGGAAATAAGCTATTAATACACCGAGCGATAGCTGATGTATCATTTTATGCCACCATTGGCACCTACAGAGTACGAGTGGTATTTCTTTTCAAATTATTATAGTACGACTTTTAATTTTTATGATTCTTTAGGTCTGATATAATTTGTGTATATGTTTCATGGGTCAATTTATATTTCATTCATTTCCTTTTTCATGCACAGGTGAAGTGCTTGGTTTTTATTTTCCGAACTATTTTGTTTTTCCAAAAATCTAAAAAGATATTTTGACCTTCTTAGACTTTTTTTTCTAAAAATAATTGCAAAAGGAAAAATATAAAAATATATTTCAATTTCTTATAATTTTTTTCTTACTTTTTTTCACCATATTTATTTGTGAAGCGAATATTTTGACATGCATTTTAGCTGAATTTTTGACATGAATTTTGATATGAAACTTCTTCTGACATGAGAGCCTTGACTAGAAAATTAATACATGAACATTTTGAAATGGAACTTCTTGAGTTGAATTTTGTGATATTATACACTTGACATAATGTTCAGAGATGAATATTGAAATGGAGCTTTTTGATTTTGCAATAAAATCATTTGTTATAATATGTTAATATGTGTACCGTTTCATATGTGCTCTTTTTACACAAATAGCTCTAAAATAAATTCTCATATTATGTTTTGTGTATTTCAAAAGCACTGATATTGATTACATAAATGAATAAGGATATTGCATTTTGTACTTGATTAAATAATAACATTACAATATTTTTGGTAATTAGGCATGCTTTAAAGTTTATACTTCTGATTATTTCATATCTCCTATTATCTTTGAATCACCATTTGATATTCATATTCTATTGAATCGTATTTTTTGATTTTATGCTTGCGTTTGATAAATTGAGATAAACCAAAATATGGTAAAGATTGGTTAGCTTAAAAGTGAGTGTCGTGGGCAAGTCGTCTACACGCTCCATATGAAAAGTAAAGCATTTACAAATTTATATGGCTATAGATCTGGGGATGAAAAATGCTTCTCCTCCATCTAATAGTACTTGCGGCAATGCATGTGTGTAAGTATCTTGTTCCTGTATATAATGAGTTAAGGAAAAACCATTCTCACACAAATACTTTACTCGGACTGTTATTATATGGTTTGTGGTTAGAAAAGTTTAGTTTATTTTCATTTGAACCTCACAGCATATAGCTATATTTAATTTTTCACACTTTCTCTAATCCCGGGATATGGTTTATTCAATATAGTTGCTAAGATTTATGACTGATTTTTCATTAAATGTTTAGTGTCATGTTTCATCATTCACTATTCACTTTTTCCCTATGTTAATTTGATATTTATTTTTAATGAAAATAAAAAAGGGAAGAGAGAGTTTAAGGTTTGGGGTTATTGCGTATTCATTGTTAACACTTAATGAAATATTATTGGTTTAATATTTTATTCATTAAACATATATTCCTACCATTGTTGGGGGAAAATCCCTCAAGATCGACTTAGGAACGAAAACCAACCTTGCAGGAAAAATTAGGATCGGGTTAATGGTGAGGCAAAATAACAACAAATAGTCATCAGCTAAAAGCAATCATAGATTAAGCAATAAAAAATAAAACATGGGATTAATAGTGGTTTCACTACCGCAAGGTAATGTACATCCACTTGGTGAGAGGAGATTTTATTATTTTTTAAGAGGAGAAAAATTTACAAAATTGATAATGGAGGAGAAGAATAAGAAGCACAATTGAGAGAGATAATTCTACTCATGATAGTCTCTGACTTTATATAAAGATTATTACTTGGGGTTGAAGTAATTGATTTATAGTTATAAATCAATGCCTCATTTATTCTCATAGTCATACGAGGAACATATATCCATTTAATTTCAAGTTTCCCCCAATTGCATGTGCTTGATTAGATTCCTTCTTTAATCAGCTAATTAGGGAATTAATTAATTGCCTCAATCTTCTAAAATAATTCTTCTCACATAGGTAATTTATACTCTCTTTAATGCTACAAAAGAGGCAATATATGTATTTGAGTAATTATCTCAAATATCTTTCAAATCTTCTGCAATCGGGGATATTGTATCACTGGAATCAATGATATCTTCCAAATCTTTTGCAATTTGAAATATTGTATCACTAAATCTTATAATCTCCACCTTGGTACTATATTTTCCCACAACCCTATCAACTCCACTTATAATCTCTTACTCAAAGTAGCTTTTGAGCTAGACACCATAGATACCTTCTTAATGAGCTTTGGCATAGCCATCGCCCATTGCACTTTATCAACGAACTCCGGCAAGGCCACCGTCCACCAACAAAGTGTTGAAAGTACCATCTCCAAATAGGACCTATCAATCTCCACAATGAAAACAAACTTCTCCATTAACCAACCTACTCTCCCCATGCCACCCTATGGCACCTAGCACTTCATCAAGCTAATTAAGTTCGAGCGATGCTTGTTGTGCAATGGGTAACAACTTAGTAAACATATTCGCTGCGTTTTCCTCTATGTGAATCTTCAGAATACATACAAGCTTCTCTTCATCCATAGAGACAAGAAAAGACTCTCTCGCCTCAATATGCTTTGTTCTTGAGTTGAAGGCAAGGTTTTCAACTAAGTGAATTGCACTTTAGCTATCACAATTCACTTCTATACCTTCATACACGAAGCCCAAGTCACACAAAAAACACTTCAAGTGAAGTGCACCTTAGTCACTTTAAACACGGTTACAAGCTCTGCCTCTGTAGTAGACAAAGCTACAATCGTCTGCAACCTCACTCTCCAACTAATAGTTGTTCCACCAATGGTGAACACATAACCCGAGGTGGGCTTCCTTCGATCTCTATCACCGACATAATCAAAATCATAAAATCCAACTAAGCTGAAATCTCTATCTCTGCCGCCGAAGACAAGACCATGGTCTGGAGTCCCACTAAGATATTGAAAATATACGTCACTGCCTCCTAATGCGTCTTTTCTAGATTTGACTTGAATCTACTTACCAATCCAACTACCTATGCAATGTTAGGTCTAGTGCAAAGCATGGCATATATCAGACTGCCATCTGCACTCGTATAGGGAACCTTCTCCATATAAGCCTTGTCTTTCTCCGAGATCGGAGAGCGTCTACTAGAAAGCTATATGTGCAAAGGCATGGTTATGCTAATTGTCGTTGCTTCTTCCATGCTAAACCAAGCAAGCACTTTCAAAATATATTCCTTTTGAGTAAGTCTCAAAAGTCCAAGCTTCTATCCCTTTTGATTTCCATACCCAAAATCTTCCTTGCTTCTCCAAGGCCTTTCTTCTCGAATTCTGCCTTAAGCTTTAACTTAAAACTATCAATTTTAGCTTTATCCTTAGAAGCAATCAACATATCATCTACAAATAAGACTAAATACACCCAATAGTCATTCTTCAAATGCATGAAGTACACATAAGCGTCTCTAATGCTACGATCAAAACCAAGTGAAAGTATAAAAAAATCAAACTTTTGTACCACTGTCTAGGTGATTGTTTAAGTCCATACAATGACTTCTTTGGCTTGCAAACCCAATTCTCTTTTCCATCTATGATATACCCTTCTAGCTGCTTCATGTAAATGGTCTCATCCAAGTCTTCATGCAAGAAAGCAGTCTTCACATCAAGTTGCTCCAACTACAAGTCATGAGCGGCAACTATAGTAAGAAAAATACGGATGGAGGTGTCTTACTATAGAAGAAAAAATCTCATCATACTCCAATCCATTCCTCCGTGGAAACCCTTTAGCAACAAGTCTAGTATTGTATCTTCTGTCATCCTTCACCTTAATCACCCACTTGCAAGCTATGGCTTGGCTTCCCTGAGGAGGAGTTACCAAATCCCAAGTCTTGTTCTTCTTCAACAAATCTAGCTCATTTTTCATAGCGCACATCCACTTCGAACTATCACATGAATTCAAAGCTTCATCAAGGTTAGGCGGCTCCACATGAACCACATGTAGGGCATAATCAAACTAATCACTAAGGCAAAGGTTTGCATACTGCCAATCACCATACCTCTCAGGTGGCGTAATAGTCGTACGACCAGCCTGAGTAAGTACTACTTCGCCTAAACTCCTTTTAGCTCCACCTTGAACTGAACTTCTTCTAGTCTCACGCACATTACCAACACTACTAGAAGGCATCCATGGACCAATCTGTGATGTCACACCAACTGCGTCTATCTCACTCTAAACAACATCAACAACACTACTATTAGGCTGTAAAATAGGAACCTCTTCCATATCCTTAGGCCTATCAGAAACATCTTATGTGGTATGCAAGTATTTCTTAGCGTTGAACATTGTTGAATCATTAAAAGCAACATGTCTGGAATGTACAATTTTCTATCAACAGGGTGCCAAATATGATACCCTTTGCTACCATCTGTGTATCCCAAAAGGATGCCCTTGTATGCTCTAGCCTTCAACTTATCATCACCTCTCCACTTCCATTTTGGAATATTCCCATCTATGGGTAAGCATAGAATCCGATTAATAATATGCTTCGCAATCCATAATCTCAGCCCAAAAGCCTTTAGATAAGCCCGATATCAATCTCAAGACACGAGTCTTCTCAAGTAAAGTCCTATTCGTCCTCTCATCAACCCCGTTGGATTGCGAATCACCTGGTGTAGTGAAATGTCTCTTAATGTCATGTTGTCTACAAAAGTCAAGGAACTCCCCAGAGACAAACTCGCTGTCGTTATCAAATCTCAGCACCTTCAACTTCGAACCAGATTGGTTATGAATAAGCAACTTCCAAGTCTTAAACTTCTCAAAGCTCTTTGATTTAGCCTTCATCACATACACCCATACTTTTTGAGAAAAATCATCAATAAAAGAGATAAATACTTCACTCCCCCAATGGAAGCAACAACGATTGGTTCCCAAACATCTGTATGCACATAAGCAAGTATCCTCTTTGATCCATGAAGTCCAATTTCGATGGATACCTTAGTCTGCTTACCTAAAATACACTCCTGATAGAAACCCAACTTGTCGAAGTTCACCTTTGATCATCTTTCATCCATGAAGAAACTCTAAGCTCTTCTCAGAAATATGACTCAACCTGGGATGCCAAAGTCTGGTGGCATCCAAAGCACGAGAACTATCAACTCCTATACATGAATCTCCAAGAACTGTAGTCCCCTTAAGCAAATACAGATTTCAGAACACATCTTCCTTCATAAGAACAAGACACCCCTCGAAACTTTCAAACCATCCTTCTCTAAAGTGACCTTGTACCCTATAAGTGCCAACTGCCCCAAATAAATGACTTTCGAAAACCAGGAACACAACGGACATCTGTCAAAGTACGTATCACTCCGCCAAACATTCTAATCCACACTTTACCTTCTCCCATAGCTCTACAGTTAGCATCATTACCCATAAGGATTGTACTTTCCTCTTTGTTGACTAAAGGATTAAAGTAATCCCTAATAGGCGTCTATTAAAAGACGCCCCTGAATCAAGCACCTAGTGGTTTGATACATCTGGTACCGCTGCAGATAACACATCATCAGATATAGCTTTCTCCACCACAAATGATGAAGAACCATCTTCTTCTTCCAATTTGGACAGCCTCTTTTCCAATGGATTAGTTTCTTATAATGGTGACAATTTTCTCTATAATTATTACTAGGCTTTCCAGATTTGGAACTCCTTCTAGAATTCCAATTCTACTTCTCCTCTCTCCCACTCTTAACAAATAGGCCTTAACTACTACTTCCTCCTTTACCTTCACCCATCACCTTCATCTGATCCCTCAAGTCCTCAGATAGAAGACCCGACTTTGCATCTTTAACAGTCAAAGTATCGCTCGTAAAGATAAAGCTGTTAGCGAAACCTGTGTAACACTTCAGAAAGGAACACAAGAGCATCATAACCATATGCTCTTCATCTACCTTCAAATCAACAGTCTTCGTCTTCATCACTAGATTGTTGAAGAAACCCAAATGCTCTTTGATAGAAGTATCATCTCTTATCCTCATAGTAAAAATGTCTTCAACAAAATCAGATGATTAGTAAGTATTTCTTCAGATAGAGATTTTTCATCTTGGTCCAAATTCCCTTAGCAGTAGTTTCACCGCTAATCTCAGAAATAACATTTTCTTCCATAGCTAATTGCAAAGTAGTAAACGCCCGTTTTCTCCATTTTCTCCCTTTCCGCGATTAAAATTTTAGCCATCAACTCCTCAGGAGCAAAACCATAGGACGGACTTCGTTTCTCATCAGAACAACTTTCATCCTCCATCGCCGCTTTTGAAAATCTTTATCACTGTTCCACTTCTCTATTCCTAAACTAGATCCTGATGCAATATAGGTCCCTCTAACATAGGGTCTTGGTTCAACCGCAGGAGTTTCCTCATCTCCTACCATAATGTCTAACACCCTTTCTCAATCAACCTTGTTGCTCCGATACCGGACCGTTGGAGAAAAATTCCTTAATCTCGACTTAGGAATAAAAACCCAACTTGTAGAAAAACATATAGGACCGGATTGATGGTGAGGCAAAACAAACAACTGTTAGTCACCAGTAAAAGCAATCACTGATCAAGCAATAAAAGAAAATAACACATGAGATTTATAGTGGTTCCACTACCGTGAGGTAGCGTACAACCACTTAGGGAGAGGAGATTTTATTACTTGTAAGAGCAATTTTTTTTACAAGATTGATAACAAAGAAGAAGAATAAGAAATACAACTAAGAGAGATAATTCTACTCATGCTAATCTCTGCCTTTATACAGAAATTATTACTTGGGGTTGAAGTAATTGATTTATGGTCATAAATCAATGCCTCGTTAATTCTCTTATCCATACAGGAAACGTTTATCCATTTGATTTTCAGTTTCCCCCAATTTACATGCGCCTGATAAGATTCCTTCTCTAATCAGCTACTTAGGGAATTAATTGATTACCTCAATCTTCCAAATAATTCTTTTTCTCACATAGGTAATTTATTGCTCTCTTTAATGCTATAAGAGGTAATATATATTTGATCAATTATCTCAAATATCTTTCAAATCTTCTATACATATAAAGACATTGTGTATGATTTTTCCTTTATAATATTGGATACACTCTCAACAAGTGTTACACTTATGAAATCTTAAATTGTTGTTTGTTATCATCTAAAGAGTGTGATTGTGGAATATACATCTTATTTGATAATAAAATATTAATACAAAGACATATATTTATATTTAATTTTTTTTCATAGTGTGTTATAGGTAAAATATCAATGAAGAAATTTTTTGTCTTCAGTTAACTTTTCATCAATCATATTTCACATACTTGATGTACATGTATTACTTATCAAACACATTTGTACTTATATCTAAATTATAACATATGTTTGTTATTATCAAAAAGAAAAAATTGTGAAATATTGCAATCAATTTATGTTTGATGTTAATGAACATATGTTACATTAATTTGTTTGTTCATTGTTGTGTATTTACATGATAACAGGATTTTTTCTTTTTGTTTCAAAGATGCCTCAGTTAATGACATTCATACAAACATAATTGCTAATCCAATTTTGATTGTAAGGACACCAGTAAAAACTTCAATACCGAATATCAATTTCAAAGTTTTATGCAAAGGGAATTTCCAGGTGTGTCGAACATAAGAGGGAAAACATCACCTTAGCAGTTCATGGGATATTCACATCATAATTTGTGAACTCAGAAGTAGTCAAACAAAAATACCTTATGAATTATTCAAATGAGATTCTAAAGCAAAGATTTTTCAGCCATCCCAAGTCTTATATATTAGAAAGTTTTTTTCATCAATGGCAACCCAATTCATCAAAATCCGATCAAGCTGCCTTCCATTAAAGCATCACAATGGCCAAACTGATATTATCTCCATTGTCCAAAGCATATACAGACTCGGTATTGATTTCAAGTAAGCCAAGATATTCATTTGTGCGAACCCATAAGAAGCGAGTACGAATCAAACACTAGATCCAAACAAAGCGACTATAGTCAGACTCCAACAATACAAGAATTCTTACGTGAGCAACAAAGGCATGTGACGAGACTCATTACATCATCTTACGTACACAACCATCGCTAGCAGTCTCATGGTAGGGCAAAGCAATAAACGCAGGTTTTTATAATCAGAACCTCATCAGCAGTAGAAACTTCAAGCATCATTCACCATATCAGATCGCAATCAGCCAAGAAGCAGTTTTTTTTACAGTAGTATCCATCTGAGGTTGAATTCATCATATCAGATCACATTCATCATCAAATCCAAGTTAAAAGCGCCAGTAGTTTCAAACATCCCAACGATACAGGCATGAGCATCTTCGATGAACGCAGCTTTGATTAGTGCTATAACAGTAGATGAAACTCAGGTGGAACGTAACTGAATATCAAAAAACACAATCATTGGATCTCGTTTGTCTAAATCACATCGGCAACTCAGCAATCGACATTCAACTCTAAGACGCACAAACTCAAAATTCAAAACATAATCTAGATGACATAAAAGCGAGCAAACGACATGTAACGACCCGTATTTTACGTGTCGATAGATCGTAGAATTTGCATGTCGTTAGTGTTGATTGTATTGTCTCTAGCCTGAGCCATATGTTGATTGTATTGAGTCGTTACCGAGTTAAGTGTTGCCGAGTTAAGGTTTGGGCCGACTCAGTTGGTTACCGGGTTAAGGGTTAGCTCGTATGACCGACCTAAGGAAGTGGCCGAGCTATAGGAGTTAACTGGTTAGGGGTTGACCGACTTAGTGGTGGTCGACTTAGTGGAGGTGCCGAGCTAGCATAGTTACCGAGATAACAGGTTAAGGGGGGATACCGACTTAAGGATGTGAGCGAGTTAAAGGGGCAATACGACCTAAGAGTTACCGGGTTAAGAGCTAGCGACTTAAGCCCTTCACCGACCTAAGGGTTAACAAGCTTGAGTGTTAGGAGATAGGTCGTTGGCTCGGTTTGGTGTTAGGTCGTAAGGTAGTTGTTAGCTCGGTAGGGTTTGGGTCGGTAGGCCGTGTTTGTTAGGTCGTTGTCTCGGAGCTGTTGTGTAGGTCTTTGGGTCGGCGTAGAGTTAGGTCGGCATCCCTGTTAACATGATAGGTCGGTTATGTGGCATAGAGTTATCTCGTTAGGTCGGTGGGATGGTTAAGGCGTGTGATATGTTAGGTCGGGGGTCTTTTAGGTCGGTAACGACCTAATATCGAGCTCTGAGTTAAGAGCCTGGACGACCTAAGGGAGATTTCAGCCTATAAATAGAGGGGTTTGGCTCACTTTTTGGCACCGGTTTTTGAAGCAACGAAGTGCTGCCATTTTGAAGACTCGACTACAACATTTCTTCATCTTCTTTTCTCCATTCCAATCTAGATCTAACATCCATCCAAGATCGAAGATCGAGATTGAAGATTCAAGTGCCAAAGTTGAAGATCTTCATCCGTTCGAGCTAGATTTCATCGATTGAAGCGAGATATTGCCGGATCAAGCCTTGATCTCCGCTGTCCAGATCTGAAGTGTTTAGATTTAGAGGTGTTTGGGTGATTTGGTGAGTGGTAGTTATCTCTCACGCGGATCCAAAGGAGTATATTGGATTGGTGGCTAGTTTATGTGTTTGAAATAGTGATTTCCCGCATTTTCCTTAAGTCTGCATGTAGATCCATCATTTATGAAGATGTTTACCTATGCAAGTTTATTTAACAAGTATTAGAGACAAAACCCATGTTTTATATTTGATAGATCTATGCTAAAAACCATGATTTCATATATGTTGGACTTTTGCTCATTTATTTACGAAATTGCCATTATAGTTGATATTGCTTGTTAGATTTTGTTTGAATGCTTGATTGGTTGTATTAATGATTGATTGTGTGAATGTATGATAGATTTGATTGCTCCAAGTTAGCTTGTAGTTGATTTGGAACAAGATGGTTCGAGATGATTCAAAAGCTAAGTGGAAAGGCTCTTGAATGGTGGAAGCTGCCTGTAGCATATGAAGCGGATGTGGAAGCTCATATGGATGGATTCGAGGATGTGGGATCTTGCCATGATGCGAGAAGGCAAAGCATGATTGAGTTGGGACTTTGCTATGATATGATGAGGCAAGGCTTATGTTGAGATGGGACGGGTCATGATGACGTTCCAAGATGAGAGACTTTGCTATGATGTGATGAGGCAAGACATATGTTGTGATGGGACGGGTCACGAAGACGTTCCAAGCACGGGTCATGACGACGTGCAAAGTTATAACTCGGTGATGCGGTCCGGGTTGGGGTGGATAATGGTTAGCTTGAGAGGCGCTTGAGCTAGTATGGAAATAGTCGTCAAGGAGGATGACTAGGAGGCTAAGATCTTATCGTCGTTGAAGGTTCTAGCATACTCAAAGCAAGGGTACGTTGGAACGGGTCACGATGACGTTCCAAGCACGGGTCACGATGACGTGCTAGTACTCTGGGCTGATGCGTTCGGCTTAGGCATGGGTCACGATGACGTGCGGAGTTATGTCTAGACCGGGGTTACCATTAGCCCTTGATAGGTGGTCATTCAACTAACGGTGAAATCGAGGCAATGATAACAGTGATAGCCAGAGTCATGGATGTTTGGTTGTATTATCATTCGGTCTCAAGAGCGGTGTTTTCTGGGTGCTTATCTGATCTTGGTTTAGGCCTTGGGGGTTTGTATTTGGAAAACATCGTCCTTGACTCGAGTGATTATTGCTTTACCTTAATTACCTGTTATGTTATGATTGTTTCTCCTTAGTGTGTGTCTGGGGGCTATCACTGTAGAATGAGGTGGAGTGGGATGGTTTGGTTCCTATTCCTTTTATCCCTTATGCTCTTTTGGTATGTTTGATTGTTAATTTACTGCTCACTAAGACTTTGTCTGACTCAAGGTTTTATGTCTCCTCTTATTACCTTGGGCTGTTCATCCATGTTGGGATGGACAGACTAGGTAGCAGGTGGCAGGTGCTGTGCTTAGAGTTCTCCGCTGATGATGACGAAGACGAGCAGGAGGCTATGCATATTATTTCCTATATGTACTGGGTGTTCCGCTGTTGTATCTGATTGAGTGTTGTAGTGAGGCTTTGATGTACGGATGATTCATTTGATTGTATAAAACTGCTATGTTGCTTATATGATGATGTTATGTTCTATGGAGCTTCACTATATTATATTTCTCTATTGTATTTTATCCATGCGCTGTGAGTTATACGATAGATTCTGCGATGTTTATTTTACCCTGACTATCGTCCATGGCTGCCTTGCACACCTTTCAGCGCATTATTCCCTTGTTTCCGTCCGGGGGTCATGGGCGGTCGTCACATTTGGTATCAGAGCTTTGGTTAATCAATTTTAGCCAACGCTCGCTGACGTAACCACGTAAGAGAGACGTAATTGTATTTTGATGGATGATTACTATATATGATATAGTAGCTTAGAAGGATTTGAACTCCTTATGCAGTTGTTTCTTAAGGTGTTCTAATCATTCTTATTTACAGATATTAAGGATGAGCAGAAGTGAGAGACAAGCTGCGAGGGATAGCCGTGCTGCTAGGGAGGCTGTTGATTATGCTCCTATGTTTGAGGCCATGATGACTTCAATCATGAGGAGGATACCAGCTTCAGGGTCATCTGTGGGTGTGGGAGTTCAAGTCCAGGCTCCAAGACCGGTGGATTTTGCTAAGCTTTGCAAGGATTATACTTCTCTTGGAGGGAAGGTTTTCTTGGGGACGGAATCGACTATTGAGGTGCAGAGATGGATTGATACATGTCGAAGGATCTTTGGTGATTTAGGGATTGAGGATGCAACCAAGAGGAAGCTTGCATCGAGACAGCTTCAGGGAAGAGCTGCTGAATGGTGGAATTCTATCACCATAGATACACCAGAAGAAGAGATTACTTGGGAGCAGTTCCAAGTCAGATTTGAAGCCAAGTTCATCTCCACTGTTCAGAAGTCTGCTTTGTTCAAAAGGTTTGTAGAGCTCAAGCAAGGAGGGAGGCCTGTTCTTGAGTATATTTCTGAGTTCGAAGCTTTGTCTAAGTATGCCAGATCATATATTGATTCTCCCTACCAGAAGAATGAAAAGTTTGTGACTGGTCTGGATGCTTATCTGGGAAGGCGGTTGGTGGATCACTTGGACGATCCGTTTGAGAAGCTTGTGGAGAAAGCTTTGAGGCATGAGAGTTTGTTCCCTAAGGAAAGTTCTGTTGTTGCTGTAACCAGGGAAGGATCTAAACCACAGCAGAATGGTAATAAGAAGAGGAAGCAGCAACAGCAGAAAGGTAAGGATGGCCAGAAGAAGCCAAAGGGCGAAGTGACCTGCTATAACTGCCGACAGAAGGGTCATCTCTCCCGGGATTGTAAGAATCCAAAGGTGCAGTTGAAGTGCCACAACTGTGATAAGCTGGGACACATCAAGAAGGACTGTCCAGAGCCGAGGAAAGACAGACAGGTTGTGCAAGCTTATGCTTTGGAAGCTGTGCCGTCGTCTTCAAGAGTTCCTACTGCTGAAGAGAAGGGGAAGAGTGTGGTGGTACAAGGTACTCTTTCCATTTGTGGTGTTCCAGTTAGAGTGTTGTTTGATACTGGAGCGTCGCATTCTTTTGTTTGTGATGACTTGGTAGGCCGGTTAGGTTTGAAACCGGATATTGTTGATAGACCACTGGTTGTGACTAATCCAGTGGGGGGTTCGTCATGTTTGTGTATGATATGCCGTGGTCTAGTTGTGTCGAGTCATGATTGCTCGTTTGTTTGTGATTGTTTTGTTCTGAACTTTGCGGGGTTCGGAATTATTTTGGGTATGGACTGGCTTAGGAAGTATGCGGCAAGGATTGATTGTGAGAGGCTGGAGGTGACAGTCGGGAATGTGGAAGGGCGAAAGGTTGTGATACGATGTAAGCATGAGGAAGGTGTCTTCATGAGCTTCATGTATTCGCTGGTTGTTCCACGGGATGGACTGTCATCGGTGCCTATTGTGAATGGATTTGAGGACGTCTTTGACGAAGTCAAAGGGTTGCCGCCGCATAGGGAGATCGAGTTTCGTATCGATCTAGTTGAGGGAGCCAGACCTGTTGTGATGCCTCTTAGGCGGATGGCACCAAGGGAGCAGCAAGAGCTGAAGGTGCAAGTTGATGACCTTTTGCGAAAAGGATTCATTCGGAGAAGTGTGTCCGAATGGGGTGCGCCTGTTGTGTTCGCAACCAAAGCGGATGGATCGTTGAGGTTGTGTGTTGATTATCGTGAGCTGAATAAGGTGACTAAGAAGAACAAGTATCCATTGCCGAGAATAGATGACTTGTTTGATCAGCTTCACGAGGCTAGGGTATTTTCTCAAATGGATTTGGCAACGGGATTTCACCAGTTGAGAGTGGCAAAGGATAGTGTGCCGAAGACTGCTTTCAGGACACCATCCGGGTTTTATGAGTGGCTGGTAATGCCGTTTGGATTGACTAACGCACCAGCATATTTTGTGGATCTTATGAATAGAGTGTTCAGAGATCAGTTGAATAAGTTCGTGCTTGTGTTCGTGGATGATATTTTGGTTTATTCCAGAACTGAGGAAGAACACAAGACGCACTTGAGGATTGTTTTGGAAATCTTGCGGAAACATCAGCTGAAGGCTAAGTTTTCGAAGTGTCACTTCTGGAGGAGTGAAGTGAGGTTCTTAGGCCATGTTATCTCTGGAAATGGAATAGCGGTTGACCCCGCTAAGGTGGCAGCGATCCAGGATTGGGTTAGACCTAAGAATGCATCTGATGTGAGAAGTTTTCTTGGATTAGCAGGATATTATCGACGGTTTATCAAAGACTTTTCCAAGATAGCTGCACCGTTGACAGGATTAACGAAAAAGAACCAAGTGTTCAGATGGGATGATAAGTGTGAGCAAGCTTTTGTAATCCTGAAAGAGCGACTGACGAGTGCTCCTGTTTTGACTATTCCGAGTGGGAATGATGAGATGGTGGTCTACACCGATGCATGTGGCACTGGATTGGGAGCAGTGCTAATGCAAAAGGATAAAGTTGTTGCGTATGCTAGTCGACAACTAAAGCCGCATGAAAGGAATTATCCGACTCATGATTTGGAGTTAGCGGCGATTGTGTTTGCTTTGAAGATGTGGAGACATTATCTATTGGGAGTTCGATTTGAGCTGTTTACAGATCATAAGTCGTTGAAGTATCTGTTCTCCCAAAAGGATTTGAATCTTCGACAGCAAAGGTGGCTAGAGTTCCTAGCATCGTATGATTTTGGTATAGCCTATACTCCGGGAAAAGGTAACGCAGTGGCTGATGCGTTAAGTCGAAGACATGCAGGTTTGGGAGCCATGTTTTCGGAATGGAAGAGTCTTGAGTATTTGGCTGGATTTGATTTCAGGTCTAGATGTGAATTGGAACCTGAGATGTTGGCAAACTTATCAATAAGGCCTACTCTTGTGGAAAGGATTGGCAAGGGACAAAAGCGAGATGATAAGCTTGTCAAGATTATCCGTGATTTGGAATCTGGAGTGGATCCAGAGAAGGATAAAGGATTCGAAGTCGATCGAGAGGGTTGGCTTCGAAAGCAAGGTCGATTGGTTGTTCCCGATGAAGATGGATTGAGAGATGAAGTTCTGAGGGAAAGTCATCACTCGAAGTTGACAATTCATCCAGGTGGAAATAAGATGTATCGGGATATGAAGAGAGCCTACTACTGGGAAGGCATGAAGAAGGATGTTGGAAATTTTATTTCCAAGTGTATGAATTGCCAGTTGGTGAAAGCTGAGCAGAAGAAGCCCAGTGGATTGCTTCAGCCGTTAGAGGTTCCTACATGGAAGTGGGAGCAAGTGTCGATGGATTTTATCGATGGTCTACCTAGGACAAGAGCAGGGAATGAAGGGATTTGGGTCATAGTAGATCGTTTGACCAAGAGTGCAAGGTTTATTCCTGTTCGATCAACTAGGACTGCATCGAAGTTGGCTGAGCTTTATGTGAAGTGGATTGTTCGATTCCATGGTGTTCCGAAGAGTATAGTGAGTGATCGAGACCCATTGTTCACTAGTGGATTTTGGAAGAGCTTCCAGGAAGTTTTGGGAACCGAGTTGTGTTTGAGTACAGCTTATCACCCTCAAACAGATGGTCAGACTGAGAGAGTCAACCGAGTTTTGGAAGATCTTCTTAGAGCATGTGTTTTGGACTTTGGAGGATCATGGGAAGATCACCTTCATTTGGTGGAGTTTGCGTATAATAACAGTTATCAGTCGAGTATTGGTATGGCACCATATGAGGCATTATATGGAAGACCATGTAACTCTCCGACATGTTGGTTGGAAACTGGAGAAAAGCTGATACTTGGGCCAGAGATGATTCGACAGACTTCGGATTGTATAGAGATCATTCGACAAAGAATGAAGGCAGCCCAAGATCGTCAGAAAAGTTATGCCGATAACCGTCGTAAGGATTTGGAATTCGACGTGGGTGATATTGTTTTTGTGAAGATTTCTCCATTGAAGAATGTTATAAGATTTGGGAAGAAAGGGAAATTGACTCCGAGATTTGTTGGACCATTCCCGATTATCGAGCGAATTGGAAAGCTCGCTTATAGATTGGAGTTACCAGAAAAGATGGCGGGTGTGCACAATGTTTTTCATGTATCTTATCTACGGAAGTATGTGCACGATCCAACTACAGTGGTTTCTGCTGATAGATGTGAAGACTTGGAGGTTGATCCAGTTGTTTCGAGACCTCGTAAGTCGCTTCGTATTGTTAAAACCGATACGAAACAGCTTAGGAGGAAGACGATTACGCTGCTCAAGGTACAATGGAGTGATGATGTTAACGACTGTACATGGGAGGAGGAAGAGAGGATGAAGGCAGCTCATCCCGGACTCTTCGAGGTATGGCCCTAAAGTGTCGTGACATCTCATGAATTTGTAGCTTGTTCTAAGTTTTAGAATTCTGCATGCTAGGCTAGAATTGGATGCATGGTTTGTTGATTGCTATGGATGGTAGGCATGCAGAATAATTGTGATTGCTGTTGTTTGCTTGGAATTTTGGTGGCGAAATTCCTAAGGGGGAGAGAATGTAACGACCCGTATTTTACGTGTCGATAGATCGTAGAATTTGCATGTCGTTAGTGTTGATTGTATTGTCTCTAGCCTGAGCCATATGTTGATTGTATTGAGTCGTTACCGAGTTAAGTGTTGCCGAGTTAAGGTTTGGGCCGACTCAGTTGGTTACCGGGTTAAGGGTTAGCTCGTATGACCGACCTAAGGAAGTGGCCGAGCTATAGGAGTTAACTGGTTAGGGGTTGACCGACTTAGTGGTGGTCGACTTAGTGGAGGTGCCGAGCTAGCATAGTTACCGAGATAACAGGTTAAGGGGGGATACCGACTTAAGGATGTGAGCGAGTTAAAGGGGCAATACGACCTAAGAGTTACCGGGTTAAGAGCTAGCGGCTTAAGCCCTTCACCGACCTAAGGGTTAACAAGCTTGAGTGTTAGGAGATAGGTCGTTGGCTCGGTTTGGTGTTAGGTCGTAAGGTAGTTGTTAGTTCGGTAGGGTTTGGGTCGGTAGGCCGTGTTTGTTAGGTCGTTGTCTCGGAGCTGTTGTGTAGGTCTTTGGGTCGGCGTAGAGTTAGGTCGGCATCCCTGTTAACATGATAGGTCGGTTATGTGGCATAGAGTTATCTCGTTAGGTCGGTGGGATGGTTAAGGCGTGTGATATGTTAGGTCGGGGGTCTTTTAGGTCGGTAACGACCTAATATCGAGCTCCGAGTTAAGAGCCTGGACGACCTAAGGGAGATTTCAGCCTATAAATAGAGGGGTTTGGCTCACTTTTTGGCACCGGTTTTTGAAGCAACGAAGTGCTGCCATTTTGAAGACTCGACTACAACATTTCTTCATCTTCTTTTCTCCATTCCAATCTAGATCTAACATCCATCCAAGATCGAAGATCGAGATTGAAGATTCAAGTGCCAAAGTTGAAGATCTTCATCCGTTCGAGCTAGATTTCATCGATTGAAGCGAGATATTGCCGGATCAAGCCTTGATCTCCGCTGTCCAGATCTGAAGTGTTTAGATTTAGAGGTGTTTGGGTGATTTGGTGAGTGGTAGTTATCTCTCACGCGGATCCAAAGGAGTATATTGGATTGGTGGCTAGTTTATGTGTTTGAAATAGTGATTTCCCGCATTTTCCTTAAGTCTGCATGTAGATCCATCATTTATGAAGATGTTTACCTATGCAAGTTTATTTAACAAGTATTAGAGACAAAACCCATGTTTTATATTTGATAGATCTATGCTAAAAACCATGATTTCATATATGTTGGACTTTTGCTCATTTATTTACGAAATTGCCATTATAGTTGATATTGCTTGTTAGATTTTGTTTGAATGCTTGATTGGTTGTATTAATGATTGATTGTGTGAATGTATGATAGATTTGATTGCTCCAAGTTAGCTTGTAGTTGATTTGGAACAAGATGGTTCGAGATGATTCAAAAGCTAAGTGGAAAGGCTCTTGAATGGTGGAAGCTGCCTGTAGCATATGAAGCGGATGTGGAAGCTCATATGGATGGATTCGAGGATGTGGGATCTTGCCATGATGCGAGAAGGCAAAGCATGATT
This sequence comes from Allium cepa, assembly GCA_030765085.1. Classification (NCBI taxonomy): domain Eukaryota; kingdom Viridiplantae; phylum Streptophyta; class Magnoliopsida; order Asparagales; family Amaryllidaceae; genus Allium; species Allium cepa. The sequence continues at coordinate 77,202,850 of CM060939.1, read as the reverse complement.
GAGTTGGGACTTTGCTATGATATGATGAGGCAAGGCTTATGTTGAGATGGGACGGGTCATGATGACGTTCCAAGATGAGAGACTTTGCTATGATGTGATGAGGCAAGACATATGTTGTGATGGGACGGGTCACGAAGACGTTCCAAGCACGGGTCATGACGACGTGCAAAGTTATAACTCGGTGATGCGGTCCGGGTTGGGGTGGATAATGGTTAGCTTGAGAGGCGCTTGAGCTAGTATGGAAATAGTCGTCAAGGAGGATGACTAGGAGGCTAAGATCTTATCGTCGTTGAAGGTTCTAGCATACTCAAAGCAAGGGTATGTTGGAACGGGTCACGATGACGTTCCAAGCACGGGTCACGATGACGTGCTAGTACTCTGGGCTGATGCGTTCGGCTTAGGCACGGGTCACGATGACGTGCGGAGTTATGTCTAGACCGGGGTTACCATTAGCCCTTGATAGGTGGTCATTCAACTAACGGTGAAATCGAGGCAATGATAACAGTGATAGCCAGAGTCATGGATGTTTGGTTGTATTATCATTCGGTCTCAAGAGCGGTGTTTTCTGGGTGCTTATCTGATCTTGGTTTAGGCCTTGGGGGTTTGTATTTGGAAAACATCGTCCTTGACTCGAGTGATTATTGCTTTACCTTAATTACCTGTTATGTTATGATTGTTTCTCCTTAGTGTGTGTCTGGGGGCTATCACTATAGAATGAGGTGGAGTGGGATGGTTTGGTTCCTATTCCTTTTATCCCTTATGCTCTTTTGGTATGTTTGATTGTTAATTTACTGCTCACTAAGACTTTGTCTGACTCAAGGTTTTATGTCTCCTCTTATTACCTTGGGCTGTTCATCCATGTTGGGATGGACAGACTAGGTAGCAGGTGGCAGGTGCTGTGCTTAGAGTTCTCCGCTAATGATGACGAAGACGAGCAGGAGGCTATGCATATTATTTCCTATATGTACTGGGTGTTCCGCTGTTGTATCTGATTGAGTGTTGTAGTGAGGCTTTGATGTACGGATGATTCATTTGATTGTATAAAACTGCTATGTTGCTTATATGATGATGTTATGTTCTATGGAGCTTCACTATATTATATTTCTCTATTGTATTTTATCCATGCGCTGTGAGTTATACGATAGATTCTGCGATGTTTATTTTACCCTGACTATCGTCCATGGCTGCCTTGCACACCTTTCAGCGCATTATTCCCTTGTTTCCGTGCGGGGGTCATGGGCGGTCGTCACACGACATTTAGGTTTTAGTTTCCAGGATGTGCGAATCTCTTTGGACTGAATTGAACTAAAATAGGTAGCGATTTTAGTTTCATAGATTTAGGTTTTGGATGCTTTTCTCATTGATTCATTGGGACATAAATACACGAGGCAAACAATAGTTGTCTGAACTTAGCCCATGATACACAACAAGAGTTTTGGAAACATGAAACATAAACTAGGAAATAAATAGCAAACACCCGTATATAGATTATTCTCAATTAATGAATTAACCACGCAAAATCCTAGTTGAAAATGCCCAACTTGTCAAGAAGAAGATCAAAATGCTTCTTTCCCAAAGCTTTGGTAAAATTATCAGTCAGTTGAACCGTCGTGGGTACATAAGAGGTGGAATAAGACCTTCCTGAATTGCATCTCGAACAAAATGACAGTAGTCAACTTCATTGTGATTTATGCGTTCATAGAAGATCGGATTATGCGCTATATGTAATGCAGATTGACTATCGCAGAAAAGATGAATCGCCTTTGGAAGATGAACGCCCAAACTCAAAAGTAGACCCTTCAACCATTTTAGTTCACAAGTAATAGAAGCCATAGAACGATGTTCGACCTCGACAGAAGAGCGAGCTACATTATATTGATTCTTAGTTCTCCATGGAATCGGTGAATGCCCCAAAAATACAAACCAACCAGTGAGAGATCCAATGGTAAGAGGACAAACTGCCTAATCCAAGTCCTACCAACCTATCAAAGCGAGCTCACTGTCTGAGTGCAATAAAATGCCTTGACCTAGAGATTTGTTTAAATAGCGAACAACTTGTAATGCAGCCTCTCAATGTTCTTGTCTCGGTTCTTGCATAAATTATGATAGGATATGTGTCTAAGTATGCCAAGTCAGGGCGAGTAACCATCAAATAAATAAGACGCCAAAGCAAATGTCTATAGGGCTCTGGATCCGAAAGATAAGGGCCCATGGCATGTGCCAACTGATGTTTCTGCTCGATGGAGAAAGAAATAGGCTTTGAGCCCAACAATCCAACCACTGAAATGATATCAAGAGCATGTATCCTTTGGCATAAGAATAGTGCTGAAGCGCTTCTAACCCCCTCAATGTCAAAAAAATATTTAGGCACCCCAAGGTCCTTCATATAAAAACAGTTGCTCAAGTATGCTTTAAAACTCATCATCATTGCAGAATCATTACCAAAAATTACTAAATCATCAACATACACAAAAACATTCAAATGTACCGGCCCCTTAGTGTAAGTAAACAGAGAATAATCTGAGTAGGATCGAAGGAAACCATACCTCCTTAAAGTTGTCACAAGCATTGAAAACCAACATCGAGGTGCTTGTTGTAAACCATACAATGACTTACGCAGATGGCAAACCATAGTAGAATCATTAACGTAAAAGATAGGAGGGAGTTTCATATATACCTCCTCGTGGAAATTGCCATAAAGAAATGCATTATGAATATCCATTTAATGCAATTTCCAATTCTTTGATGTTGCAACTGCCAGGAAAGCTCGAACTGTTACCTTTTTGCTAATGGGAAAAATGTTTCATCGTAATCAATCCATTCAATTTGATGATTTCCAAAAACGACCAATATGGCCTTTAATCTCTCAATACTTCCACAGAGTTGTATTTAATTTTCTACACCCACTTACTACCTAGTGCTTTCATGCTAGAAGTTAATTTCTAGCATGAATTTTTTTTGCATAGAAGTACGCCAGCTAATATCTTTTACAACCTCTTTAAAGGACCATGGTTCAACACCTGTAGTTATAGCTGTAAGAGAATTTCGATGTTGCACGGTAAATTTGTCATAACTAACATAATGTGCTATAGGAAAGGGCGCAGCTGAGGGAGTGTGATATCGCGATCAGGTGGAAGAAGAGATGGATTTTTCTTTAAAACCGTATGTATTACGAAGTCTCGTAATTTTACCAATAGGATCTGCTCCCGAAACCCGCAACTTGAGTGTTCCTCACCAACCCCCTCGCCATCGGTGGTGAAAGTTGCCACAGGAGGAACAATCAAACAAGGCTCGGACAGTGAGAGTGACGACTCAATAGGATGAGTTGTGTTAGGCGAGGCGAGACCAATGGTAGATCGACAATGGCATCCTCATGCATTGTTCTATCATCCATATACCCATAAGGAGAAAAATCATCACTGTCAGGAGCAGGAGCAAGATTTGGGAATCTAATATTCAAAAAAAGAAAAAAGTTCATAGAATTTGACATCCCTTGAAACAAAGAACTCCTTTTTATCAAGATCAAATAAATTTCATCCCTTCTTGCCAAACGGATACCCCACAAAACACATTTACGACTTCCACTAACAAACCGGTCACCTTTAGTTTGTTTATTACAGGAGAAAGCTAAACAATAAACAATGCGTAATTCACTAAAAGAAGGTGCACAACCAAATAGAATAGGAAATTTTATCAATATAGGCTTGTTTTAGAAAGTAATGACAAATTTAGCCCGGTTTTAAAAATAATTAAAGAAATAGACCATTTTTTCTGGTCTATTTAGTTGGCGATTTTCCAAAAATCGCCAACAGACGAAAAATCGCCAAAGGAAATAGCATATTTCCTAGTTGGTGACTTTTAGAAAATCGTCAACGTAGGTAAGCTTTTTTGTTTGAGCGATTTTTGAAAAATCGTCCAAAACTTGAACTAAGCCAACTAGAAACCTACCTTCCTTTCTCACTTCCACATTTACCATAAAACTAAAAAAAGGACTCTAATGGCAGCTCTTTTCAGAAATCAATATTTAGAATCTTTAAAACCTTGGTTTAGTGCTAAATCTTTAAATCCAGTCGACATTGCTTAGCAAAGTTCATCTTGTTGAAGGTAAAATCAGTAAACCTTAGTATTTTGTGTAATTTCTAAAGTGTGATAAACTTAGTAATTAGTTATATTAAGGTAAGAAATTGGTTTATTGCGTACATATTGAACGATTTGTATATTGATCTGTAGAATGATGAGAAATATGATTCCTACGCTTTGCTACTACGACGGCGAACTAATGTCGATGATTAAAGGAATGGTAAATATGTTGGTGGTATTTGTAAACTAGGAAGAGTACAAAAAGGTTGCAAATTGGCGGAATTAAAAGAAGCTGTGTACAAAACGACGAAGATTAATAAAGAAAAATTTGAAATTGAACTAGTGGTTAACTGACCAACAGACTCGGGTTCAAAAGCAATAGCATTAGCGGACGATGACGATGTAGATGTAATTTTTTCTGCTGCTGCAAAATCTATTGAGTTATACGTAGGGAAAGTTGCAAAGTACAACAGGTGACACCTCCTATTGTGAGTACTGAAATGGGATACTATACACAGATGTTGCATACTACGGATCTATCTACTGGCTACGTTTCTCCAAGCTATAGCATGTTGGAAACTGGAGTGGCTACAACACAATATTGGATCTTAAAGCTATTCAGACACTAGAAGTGGTGAAATGTGTATTAACTACTTACTTATAAATATAAAACTGTATTTACTCAAATTGCAAACAAAAAGAAGTAATCAGAGAATAAGTAATAAAGTAAAATGCAGTAATGTAAATAACATCCGGATTTTTATACTGGTTTGGATTAACCAATCCTACATCCAGTCTTGCACTCTATCATGCAGAATTCCACTATAATCGCTTGCTTTCCATGGGTGGCAAGAACATCTTTACAATCTTGGTTTCATGGGCTACAAGACATACCCTTTTGATTTTATAGGCTACAAGAACACCTTCTCCTTATCACCAACAACAAACTATGGAAAATAGTCGTATCTTCAGTACAAATTCTTGTAAATTCGGTACAATGATCATATAGACCTCCAATGCAAATATTTCTTTGAATTCTTTGAGAAATATGATGAAAACAGAGAGAGCATGATGTGAAATAAATACAACTCTCTGATGTTGTGTGGTTTGCAAATCAGTGAAGAATTGGAGTGAAAGAGTATCGATTCGCAAGGAGATTGAAAGAATATGCAATGGATTTCTTTTGCAAATATTTAGAGAAAAAGGAATAAGAGAAAATAAGAATTCTTGATGTTAAAATTCGTTTTCGAAGGTCTTTATATAGTGGCTGAAGAGATGTGTCTTTTGATGAAGAAGTGGAGAGAAATGTCTCTTCATTTAAATTTGAAATTCTAAAAACGACTAGCATGTCGACATCCCCCTGCCACCATGTCGCATGGGTGTTGCAAAATGAATAGCAACACTAATAAGTGTTGCAAATTTTTAACATTTCAAATTACCTTATATTCGTGGATTTTTGTTATTAGATTGAAGTCAATGGTTGACGATCTTTAAGTATAATTGCCATGAGATCTTTAACAAGATATTCTAAGGTTCAACCAACTCCTCATCACTTCAAACTACTTTATACTTCAGCATTCTTCTCTTAATTGGATTTTGTTCTTCAATTGCTCTGATTAACTTTCTTCTATAATTCATTTACTTCAATTGTATTCTTGTTTAGCTTTACAAATATATACATAATATATCTGATATGACTGCATAACTCAGAGATACGTTAGTAGTAATATTTATGTGGTTGTTATCATCAAAATCAATACCTAGGGTGTTAACAATCTCCCCTTTTGATGATGACAACCATATAAATATTTGAGAGATAAAATATAATATTTTTATATTTGACTTCCCCTAACTCTATGCACTCTCCCGATCATTTTGCCTAGTATATTTATACCTTTTTTCTCTGTTTGTCATCAACAAAAAAGGACAAAAAAGAGTCACTTAAATCACCGCTAGATAATATGTAGAGTTTGTATATAGAGATAAATGCTTATAAATAAAACACATGAGGGGAAACCAAATCAATTAAAAACATGAAATAAACTTATCAAATAATAAGATGAATTTTAGAGTTACCGACTTTGCCGATACCAATAACAAATCCTTTTCATATTTGTCCAATGTTAAATAGATTTCTTGGCATATGCTATCTGATATACATTGTTTGGTACCTGAAAAATTATAAAATATGCACGCTGGTACCCTTTTTATTCCGGGGACCATGGGGTCAGGTTTTGGGATGCCAAATCCATGAAGAGTTTGAATGTCCTTTCAAAATATAATCATTAGATGACTGAACCCTATTAATATAATTATCAATATATTTTTCTTTTTCAATATCATCCAGCCTTTTTGGAACCCATAAATTAATGAATCTATTTGGAGGTTTTAACTTTAATTTCCTAGGTTTTAGTTTAACTTGGTAGCCTTAACAAACTTAGTATTTTGAATACTATTTTTCTTTTATTTAGCCTTAGCGGTGTATCCAAGTCCATGTTTATTCCTAGTGTGTTTACATGTAGATAATAATTTTTCTAGATTAACCTTCCCATTGTTAAATTTATCAACATCGGTTTTCATTTTGTCAAAATCCTTATTACATTTAAGAATAACATTGTTCAGAGAAGTTTTTTTTCATTCAGATCGGTGATCTATGACTTCATTTAAATATTTTCTGATTTTAAGGATTAGTTTTCATTTTTTGGTTTTTCAAAACTTCCAAGTGTCAAATCCTTTTCATCATTATACCCATTAATTCTTTCAATTTCATCTTTTAGACATTGTTTTTCTTTAGTTAACCTTTCATTAAACATTTTTAATCTATCTATCTCTTCCAAACTATTGTTGTACTCTTTCCTAAGTATTTTATATCCCTAATACATATCATTCAAAACATTAGTAATTTCTTTATTAAAATTCCATACCTGGTCATCCTTTGCCATAAAGCATATGTTGGCATTTTCTATTTCTAAATCACTATCACTTGATGATGTATTTGAATCATCCCATTTTACATTGAATGCTTGTTTCCTCTCCTTATTGAAAGTGTTTGACTTTGATTTCTTCAGTTTGGGACAGTTTCTTTTCAAATGACCGTGGTTTATCACATTCAAAACACTTAACAACGTTTCCATTTCTAGAGTTATTGTTTTTAGTTTTTCAAAGTTTGTTTCTTATCTAATACTTCAAGAATTTCTTGAACTTTTTGGTCATAAACTCGATATCATCATCAATAGCATCATCATCTGATTCATCTTTGTCGATCATAGCATTGAGTGCTAGTGATTTCTTCTCATTTGCCTAATTCTCTTTTCTAATCTGCAACTTTAATTCATAGGACATTAGGTTACCAAGTAAATCTTCTATTTTCATACTACTAATATCATTAGCTTCTTCGATTGCCAGAGTCTTCTGATCACATTCACTAGGAAGTGAATTCAGGATCTTTCAAACTTGGTCTTCTTCGGTAATTTTCTTTTCAAATGTTATTAATGCATGTACTATATCTTGAAATCTAGAATACATATCAGAAATAGACTCATTTGATTTCATTTGAAAGAGTTGAAATTGGTAAGTTAACATAGATATCTTTGTTTGTTTTATTTTATTGGTGCCTTCATGTATGACTTGGAGTGTTCGCCAAATTTCATATGTAGAATTATAAATAAACACTCAAATAAATTCATTCCTATCTAAGGAGAAAAATAAAATGTTTACGGCCTTAGAGTTATTAAGTGCTTGTGTCTTTTGGTCTAGTGTCCATTTTGAATATTCAGTTTGAGGCTCTAGGTACTCTATTTGAGTAATGTTCCAAATATCCAAACCATTAGATTGACAATAAAATTTCTTCCAATAAGCCCAATATGCATAAATAATGCCATCAAATAGAGGGGGTCTAGTGGTAAAATACCCTTCTACAAAAGTGTTAAAAAATATATTACTAGTGTCATTAGCCATTTATGCTTTTCAAAAACCAAGTTATGAATTTTGGAAAACCAAGGGTGCGATACCAAATGTTGAAAACTGTAGTGGCTGCAACACAATGTTGGATCTTAAGGCTATTCAGACACTAGAAGTGGTGAAATGTGTATTACTACTTACTTATGAATATAAAACTATATTTGCTCAAATTGCAAATAGAAAGAAGTAATCATAGAATAAGTAAGTAATAAAGTAAAATGCAGTAATGTAAATAACACCTGGATTTTTATACTGGTTTGGATTAACCAATCCTACATCCAGTCGTGCACTCTATCGTGCAGAATTCCACTATAATCGCTTGCTTTCCACAGGTGGCTAAAAAACCTTTACAATCTTGGTTTCATGGGCTACAAGATAGACCCTCTTGATTTTACACGCTACAAGAACACCTTCTTCTTATCACCAACAACAAACTATGGCAAGTATTCGTATCTTCAATACAGATTTCTGCAGATTCGGTACAATGATCCTATAAACCTCCAATGACAATATATCTTTGAATTATTTGAGGAATAGGATGAAATCAAAGAGAGAATGATGTGAATTAAAGTACAACTCTCTGATATCGTGTGGTTTGCAAATCAGTGAAGAATTGGAGTGAAACAATATCGATTTGCAAGGAGATTGAAAGAATATGCAATGGATTTCTTTTGCAAATGTTTGGAGAAGAAAGAGTAAGAGAAGATAAGAATTCTTGATGTTAAAATTCGTTTTCAGAGGTCTTTATATAGTGGTTGAAGAGACATGTCTTTTGGTGAAGAGGTGGAGAGAAATGTCTCTACATTTAAAATTTGAAATTCTGAAAAACGGCTAGCATGTCGACATCCCCCTACCCCCCATATCGACATGGGTGTGTTGCAAAATGAACAGCAACACTACTAAGTGTTGCAAATTTTTAGCATTTCAAATTACTTTATATTTGTGGATTTTTTTGATTAGATTGAAGTCAATGGTTGATGATCTTCAAGTATAATTGCCATGAGATCTTTGACAAGATATTCTATGATTCAACCAACTCCTCATCACTTCAAACACCTTTATCCTTCAGTATTCTTCTCTTAATTGAGTTTTTTCTTCAATTAATCTGATTAATCTTCTTCTATAATTCATTTACTTCCACTGTATTCTTGTTTAACTTTGTAAATGTATCCATAATATATCTGATATGACTGTATAACTTAGAGATACGTTAGTAGCAATATTTATGTGGCTGTTGTCATCAAAATCAATACCTAGGGTATTAACATTGCAATCCTTATACAAGCAACGGAAGATTCTGTCCTCCATCTATGTCGTACAAGTTTATGTCGTATGAAAACTCGTAGCCATTTACACAACAAAGAAAAATTTATTGCAACCAGCCTATGGATGCAAATACAAGTGCAAGGTAATTTTTTTAATGAATTGGAAGATGTACTGTTATGTAGTTATTTTTTCTTATGCTTTGTTGTAATTTAAACAGCTTCCAATAGTACGGCATTCAACATGACGAAAGCGATGAACATGTTAATACAAATTTGTCGCAGTCAATATATCCTAATACATTCGAACTATATGATATGAGTTAAAGGTATGTTTATAGATTGGGCTTTATTTTTCATCCATTTGGTATGTATTGTCGGTTTGTTGACTTCTATATTTTAATCAGGTATATGACAGTTGATTCTAGTTCACAATGGAGTGCTGGACCATCCACCTATTCTCCGTATGCAAATTTTGACGATGATAAGGACATTGGTGGGAATGAAGAAGTAGGTGAAGAACCTCATGTAGATAGCATGGTCGCTGCTTCTATGAATGTTAATGAAGGCTCTTGGATACAAAGAATGCAAGTTAATCATGGGCCGTTGAGCTATGACTTTCCTAAAGCAGATGACAATGATGTAGATAATGATGAACTGGAGATGGAAGTGCCTTTGGATGATAGTCTTTGCACCACTCAAATGTTGGCAAGATCTATTATTGCTAATCTTCAATTTTTTCGACGAACGATTTTCAACCGCTTACGTTCAAGGTGGTTTTAGTGTTGGAATGGTTTTTGAGACAAAAGAGAAGTTTCTTTAATAACTAACGGAATGGTCAATTATGCATGCTATTTCATACAAGCCAATATAGTCAAACAAACACAATACATTGCTATATGCAGCGTTGAAGGTAATTATCCTTGGAGAATACATACCATAGTTTCAAAAAAATCCGAATTGGGATGGTGGGAAATTTGGAAGTATCCAAGCAAACATACTTGTGTCAACCAATAGTTAATTCCAACCATAAGAAAGAAACTTCAAATTTATTGTGACAAAAATCATGTCTTTTATCAAAGCCAATTTGGATATTTCAGTTGGTACAGTTCAAGTGCTTTTGTACGATCAATTGTTCATCAACATATGTTACATGAAAGCTTGGCGAGCATTAAGCAAAGAAATAGAGAGAATTTATAGTGATTGGGCATAATCATACTTGACTTTACCACATTTCTTTGATGAGATAAAAAGAACAAACCCGGGCTCTATAGGTCATGTGACACATGATGAAGTGGGAGTGTTCGATCGTGCTTTTTGGGCATTTGGGCCTTGCATTATAGGTTTTTTGCATTGTCGGTCTTTATTATGTATTGACGGTACACACTTGTATGGTAAATACAAAGATACATTGCTTGTTTCAACCGCGGTAGATGCCGATGATTGTCATTTTCCTTTGGCATACGTAGTAGTTGAATCGGAGTTATGTGATTCTTGGGGTTGGTTTTTTTCTTGCATGCTAAAATTCATACATAGTGTACACAGTCATTGTATTGCTTTCATATCCGATAGGATGAAAGGAATTCCAAAAGCTTTACTTGGAAAATAGCAACAACTGCACAAAAATCGTTATTGTGTAAGGCATATAAAGCCAACTTTCGAGCAATAGGATTCAGAGATAAGTGATTGACAAGGTTATTTTATTCAGTAGCGTGCACGTCCTAGCTAGTTGAGTACATGAAAATTAGAGAAAAGATCAAAACAACAAGCAGACGTGCGCATGAGTGGATTGAGAAGAGTTTGGAAAATTTTAAAGAAAATCGGGCTTTGTGCAAAGACGATGAAGAACGCTTTCATGTAATGATAGCTAATGCTTCTGAAAGTTTTAACAGTGTATCGAAAGGAGCTAGATCGTTACCTATAAAGGCTTTGGTTGCACGAACATTCTGTCGCTCAATTGAATATTTTTGCAAGCGTCGTCAAATTGTAGATGAACTAGCGACATGCTTGACTCCAAAGTGGGAAGCTAAAATAGCAGAAAGGGCCAGTGAAGTGCATCGCTGCAGACTAATATGATTTCGCCAAACTGAATGGCAGGTAATTCACTACTTTGGTGATGAATACAAAGTTATAATCGACGGCAACAACTGTTCGTGCACATGCAACATTTTGATACTACATAAGACACCATGTTCTCATGTAATGGCAGCTTGTTCGATGCGGACTGGTAGGGCTAATAGAGCACACCATGACTTAGCATCAAGGTGGTAATCTGTTGATAGCTACAAAGCTGCTTATAAGCCCGAGTCTCATCCATGCATGATAGGATACATTGGGCCGCATTTAACGGTTCTCGGATATTATCAGCGACTGTGAGACGACAACCAGAGAGGCCAGGTCTACGAGGATCGAAGGTATGATGGATGAGGGTCAGTCGTCCAAATCAAACATGTGTAGCCAATGCGGTGTGCTAGGCCATAATCATAAGCGATGTACTACTACTGTGTAGTTTTGTTTGTATAATTTAACTTCTATGCCATTGTACTCTACTTTATGATTAGTATTTGTGTAATTCAAAAACGAGTAATGTGCCTTTATGTTTTTCATTTCTACTTACAAGTCATGTTATATGTTGCTGTTGGACAAATTGTTGAATGCTATTTATTACAGGCATGTAGTTTGTTTGTGTTATATGGAACAACTTGTTGCTGTTTGGTAACATCAGCAAGATAAGAGCGATTTTCCAAAAGACGATTTTTAAGAAATCGACAACTAGCGATTTTTGAAAAATTGCCAGTACCAACCTGCTGCTAACAGACATTAGCAAGTTGTTCATGAAAGCCACATCGCACACAAATACCAAATGCATGTCCATACCATACAATAACATCTTTAATTCACATTCCAATGCATCGCACGCAAGTTGTTCATGAAAGCCATACAATTACATCTTTAATTCACATTCCAATGTACATAATAAACTATCATATGCATGTCCTCGTCTACGACAATAACGCAATCATACCATACCCAACACACTTAAAAGTTCATAACCATATCCAATATAATGCATGTATCGTCTACATAAGCGATGAAGTTCCATAGGCGTACGACGATGACGACATTTTGGCCGTTGGGGTATGTACTCTTCTTCCTCAATCTCGATGGAAGGATCAAATGTACATGACGATTGAGAAGGTCTATGGATAAATCTTCTAAATGTTGTGACGTCGAATGTCCTTCTTCGAACGAAGTTCCTTCACCTTTTTAGTGTCGCCGACTATAAGTAAGTAGCAGGGTGGTGGACCCCTTTGAGGTGGAGGTATGTCTACTAGAGGTGGAGGTATAGGAGGGACGGACGTCTCGGCCTTTCTAATTTGTTCCTTCCCAAGACTGCGCCTAGAATGTTTTTAATGTTCATGCACATCCCCTTCGACTGCGCATTGTGCTCGAGACGCTGTTCGAGCCTTTAGGCGGTTTCCAATGCCTTGTAAATGCCATCAGCCTGTAGAACGCAAAGAGAATTATTTATCTTTATTTCAAAATATATTTAAATTAACGGGGTTGAGCATACTTACAGCGTTTCTCTCAAAAGGGGTACGGGGATGTATGGATGATAGAAAACAGCCTGTATAGGCGTCTAAAGAACATATCTACGCACGATGTGCCAATACCACCTCATATATGACTTAAGAGGGGTGATTGGCTCTCTCTCAAATTGCGTAAAAAAATGGCGCCGATTCCATATCTCCATAGCATTTGCAATTTCCCCCTTCTGATGCTCGTCGGTATAAACTGGAGCGCTTATGAAATATGCCGTGCCACTGCAAACTGGCGCCTTACCAGATCGGGTAGGTGGTGTGTAGAATGAGTAGTGCAAATGAGTGGAAGCCTAGCATTCATCAGATATCTAGTGGCTATATATATAGCCGGAAGTCCCTTCAAAACATCCTGCATGTATGGAGTCCAGGTCACCGCAGCTAGATTTAGAACATCTAGCTTATTGCAGTAAAAGCGTACATTCCGTCGGGGGGTCTGAGAGGTCTTTTTTGGACCAATCCATCTATCAACAGGCGAACAAACAATATTTTAGCACAAACAAATTTTGAATTAGAAAATTAATTTTCAAAGGACAAGAAGTTATACCGAGATCCAAGAGGCCGTGTGTGATTGACGACAACATTTCAGACTTGGATCCGTCCGATAGGTAGATTTGTCCATGACCAAATCTATATGAAAAAACAATTTAGCAACTTAAAACATATTAAAAAACGGTCTAGCAAAGAAGTAGCAAGCTAAAGTATACTCATACCTGAATAAGTATCAAACGCCCTCCTATAAGCTTAGTCAACATAAGAGCGAGATTGGAGAGCTCCATAAAGGTGTACGCCAAACAACACTATCCCATGAGCACTGGGCGCACTGATCGACGTCTGTTAAATATAGTAGTCATTTTAAGTCCACTCGATTTTTTGAATGATCGCACATCAAACAGGATGTAATGAGGTGTAGAATAATGGCTCGAGCCCGCTATTGGATTTGAACCTTTGTAGCATCGACAGGTATATCATCAACTAAAGCATGCTTAAACCATTTCACTTCTACCATGTCGTTACCCCTAATTTGTTGCGGAGGAGGAGTAATACCCAGCAAATCCATGCACAACTGAATATAATCATGATGGTCCTCACCCGTCACTGGATTGCCTTCTATAGGCAAACCTAAAAGCACAACCACATCCCGTAATGTGATCGTCATCTCTCCGACGGGAAGATGGAATGTAGATATCTCTGGTCCCCATCTATCGACCAGAGCTGTGACCAGATGATGATCTAGCTGGAGGTAGCCTAACCGTAGTACTGTCGAATAGCCCGCTCGATCAATCTCCTCTAATACTTTAGGATGATGTGAAGTGACTTTCTTGAGAGAAATTGAATGATTGATGGTGAAATCTACTTCTTCGCTCTGTTTAACATTAAATGTACATATATTAATATTTACACAATTTGTGAAACAAAAATCATAGGAAATTACCATCATATACGCTTCATTAGACGTGTGGTATCTAGGCTGTAAATACAACACGCTCGGGTCTACTGGACTGGGTTCCATCTCGATGTAATCTACAATACAAAGATTAATATATTCAACCCTTAATTATCATAAATTTAATTTTCTTCAATCTATACTAAGTTATACGTATTCTAAGTTATACGTAATTGAATGAACATACACTTATAAAAAACCCCTACTGCAATCTACAACATATAGTTTTCACAAAATCTTGCAAAAATATGAAATCTGGAAAACCCTAAAAATGCCCTAAATCATGAAATTGGAGATGAGTGCATTACCAATATCCTCCGCTATTCTAGATGTAGAACCATGATCCGAATGAGCTTTGAATTTGATTAAAAAGCAACGAAAATTGAAGAAAAAAAATTATGTTGGAAGGGGGGGGGGGAGGGGGAGCAGATACCCAAAATCAGTTTTTTGAGTTAGCTTGAATGTTTTAAGAGTGAGGGAGGAGGGGGGCTCGGCTGTCTGTTTTGTTAAAGAAAAACAGTGGATGACTTTTGAAAAATCACAAACATATTTACATGCACCAACACATCCTACAACAATACGAAAACTAATCTAGCGCGCATGCTTTATAGGTTTCTCCTAACAACTCTATAAGACCATGGAGATTCATCCGACGATAATTACATGGTTATAACTATCAATTTCAAAGAAAATCAAACATACATTCCACGAAACATGAGAATATTTATCAATTACAGAGAATAATAACATACAGAACTAATAACACAAAACTAACAACATACATTCTACGAAACATGAAAATATCCATCAATTACATAAAAATAAATAAACTATCTAACATAGGGTTCTTGATCAGAAACAGTTTGTCAAACGTATCCATCGCGAACATAAGTTAAAGATGACATTTTCTTTTCTACCAACATTTTCTATTCACCTTTTTAACTTACTTTTTCAAACGCTTAACTTCAGCTTACATTTCGAGGGCGTATTCCACTCCTCGAGCACACAATGGAGGATTGAACCACTTCATAAAATTACAGTACCCCACTTCGTCAGAATTTATTATGTGATCTTCATACGAAGCAGAACTGCAAAATCTTCGTTCGGCATTAGTTTCTGTTTTGGGCACGATAGCCACGCATTCATCGCCACATCGGCATACTGGATATGCACCAGACTGTAGCGTAGGACCTACAAAATTACCATGATTTAGTATTTTACCATCAATGGAAATTTGCTTGCCCGGTTTTTTGTTCTCTACTAATTCGCGTAAGCGAGTATTGTGAGATGATGTTCCGGAATGGAACTTTTGCTGTATTGGCTCAAATTGTGTTTCAGGAGCAAATTCCACGTCAGTTAGATGCATAATGGCCCTTTGATTTTCAAAATCATCATAACAATTGACGTCGTCTCGTCATCTATCTCTCAACCATCCATGTCTAGTTCAACTGCGAGTACATCAACATTGATTAGAGTACACAACAACTCCGAATTAGGATTTCAGTTAGCATAACAAATTATAAATCGATAAACATTACCTTGTACCAAAGATTACACTTAGTTGTTGAGAAACTTTGATTATATTTTGCGAGAATCAGACTTTTTTTGGATTTTCTATGAAGAAGTAGGGTTTGAGAAGATTCAGGACATTGGTGATGAGTTTGGTAAAGTTGAAAGTGAAGAAGAAGGTAGGGTGCTGGTTGGTTTTATAGCAAGCTTTTGGGCGATTTTTCAGAAATCGTCAAAGAAAAAAGCTTTCCTACATTATCCATTTTTGAAAAGTCACCAACTAAGAAATATTATATTTCCTTTGGGTGATTTTTGAAAAATCGCCAACTACATAGACCAGAAAAAAATAAGCGATCTGTTTCTGTAATTATTTTTAAAACTAAGCTGAATTTGTTATTAGTTTCTAAAATAAGCATATTTTGGTAAAATTTTCCTATAGAATTTCATAAGAGTTTTGTTGAAGAGAACACTTGACGGAGTTCGATTTGTTAGATGGACAGCGACCAAAACACATTCATCTCAAAAATAAATTCGCAACCCCTTTTGAAAACGCAATGCATAAGTGACATTCAAAATATGTTTGTGTGTGTGTGTTTTTTTTTTTTTTTTTTTTTTTTTTGAGGTGAAGTTTTTAGCCACAAAATAATCTTTCATGCAGTTAAACTCTGTACCATTGTCACTACGATCAAGTCTCACGTTTTGAGAAAATTGACGTTCAATCCCCCGAACATCTTAAAAACTTTTCTTTTATCAATTAATAAATAAACCCGCACAGCACGAGAGTAATTGTCCCCCAAAGTTAACAAATACCGAGCGCCACAAGAAGAAAGTTGATTATATGGATCCCATAAGTCACAATGAATTAACTCAAAAAGCAGAGTTGATTTATTTTGACTCAAAGGAAAAATATTGCGAGGATGTTTAGTATGATGACAAACTTCACATCCTTTATCTATTAAAAAACGGAAGCAACTTGACTACATTCCCGGAAGAATGACCCAATCAGTGATGCCATAGCTCCAAGGACTTGGAACTAGGAACAAAAACCGCTTGCAAACCGTTGAACCTTTTTGTAGGTAGTAAAGTCCATCACGTCTCTTATCCATGTCAATCACCTCCCTCAAATGTTGATCCTGTATGACACACAAGTTAGAATTAAATTGGACAAAGCAATGGAGATCATCATTTAATTGTGAAACAAAGAGTAAATTGCAGTGTAATTTAGGAACAAAAAGAAGATGATCAAGTATTATGGAGTCCGTCAATCTCACAACACCCTCTTTAGTAGCAACCACCATTTGACCATCCGAATGACCCACGGGACACGGAGAATCCGTGTGAATGTTCAATAAACAAGATTCATTACTGGTAACATGATGAGAACAACTGGTACCAATTATCCAATCATTCATACTCAACTTACCATGCAACTGGTTTGAAGAAGTAGATGAAGAACCAAACGCAGCTGTTAAGCCACCTATTGTTCTGTAGTAAATCCCGGAATAGGTTGCGCAGCAGTAGGTGTAAGATATGCACTGTTAGGAACATCGGGTGCAGCGGCATTCGCACGCACTTGGTATGAGCACGACCAGTCGAAGACTTATGAGACGGGGCAGGTGTTTTCCCTTCAAATTACCCTCAGAAGTAGGACCTTATTTCTCCCCATACCAATCAGTACCATATATATCAAAACATGTAGCAATGTCATGACCCGATTTGTGGCAGTGAGAACAAGTCAAGGTTGCCTTCTTCGTTCGATCAAGACGCGGCTTGGATCGGTTGTCCATACGCACAGCAAAGCCGACTACATCAGGATTTTCATCGTTGATGCAAGTGATCCCCCGAACCCGCTCATCTTAAGCAATTTGTCGAAATGCCCGATTCAATGATGGAAGAGGATCATGCGAGAGAAGAGTGGACCACAATTGAGCATAATAATTGGAACACAGACTAAGTAAAAATTGGTTGAGCCTATCATCAGAAAGTTATTTTTCATGTTGTTTACCAACCTGACAAGTACATTTACCACAGTTGCAAGTAATCAAAGGCTCATGTTTATCTAGTTCATCCCATAAGACATTCAATTACTGAAATAAACAGCAACAGACATAGTTTTATGTTGCTCACAACGATTAATATCTCCTTTAAGTTGGTGAATATGTGGACCATTGACAATTGAGAATCATTTATGCAAGTCATCCCATAATCAAACGCTTGGCATAATCATAATTTGATAGCATAGAATGTACCTTGCGGTCAATGAGTCATGAGACAAGCATACAGTGAATCGTGATCCAATCATTTTTTGTACAAGGAGGAATGATACCAATGATAGTCCTATTAAGAAAACCGAATTTGCGTTGAGATGAAAGAGCGACACGAATAGCATGAGACCGGTGGTCGAAATTGTCAAGCAGACGAATGGGAGTAATGAAGTCGCCAAGACGATCTTGCGGTCCTAAGTAAAAGTGAGAAGCGGGATTGATCTTCGCCAGTGGTGGTTCAGTTTTGTCTCCGTTGGCCATGAAGATTCCTTTTTTATGAAGAACTTGGCTCTAATACCATGATAAATTTAGGTTTCGGATGCTTTTCTCATTGATTCATTGTGATATAAATACATGAGGCAGAAAACAGTTGCCTAAACTTAGCCCATGGTATATAGCAAGTGTTTTGGAAACATGAAACATAAACTAGGAAATAAATAGCAAACACTCATGTATAGATTATTCTCAATCAATCAATTAAACATACGAAATCCTATTGTTCATAGTTTCTATGAGAATAAATATTTATTGAGGAGGAAGAAATGGATGTGTGCATTTGATTTAACAAGGCAGTAGTCATGTTAAGGAGCGGACAAAAATAAAGGAAAAATAAAAAGGGAAAATGTTAAATACGAAAATTTTGGTTTTTATCCCGCGTTCCTTCAATATTTGCACGTTACATCATATTTTGTATGTCTGGGTGTCTCTGTTTTGTAATTTCTTTTTATACATTGAACTCTAAAATTTTTTCTAGGATTGAGCTACGATTTGCAATTCAGAGATTCATGACTCGAGGTTAAGTTGGGTACGATTACTGAGAGCAGAATTAGTATATTCAGATTAACAATATTGAACATTTATAGTTGTTGTAAACGGTCGAATATTTAATTATAGCAGTAAACTCGAGGGAAGTGGTAGCAATTATAGCTAGTGGCCGAAATTGAGAATATGTATGTGTTCTTTATTTTTCATATTTATGTAAAAGTTTTTAAATATTTTAACCTTCACCAAAGAATAATGCATGATCCTACAGAATTCAAATAAAGAAATTATATTTGAAATTTCATTACCATCGGCGGGATTCTTGTTTCAAACTAAATATGGGTTTCTTAAGCTTGCAAAAACAATTGCTCAGCGTCATAAGACAGGAATCCTTCAAGTTGTTCCATGTAAACCTAATCCTTTAGATCTGGATTGAAAAATATCGTTTTTATGTCCATTTGTTGCAACTCTAAGTCAAAATGAGCTAATGTTATCAGAATAATGTAAAGTGAATCTTTCTTACAAACCTAGAAAAAGTCTCTATGTAATCGCTTCCTTCGCTTTTTATTAAATCCCTCGGCAATAAATATGACCTTGTAACCATGGTTCGAAATTCCGGTGGAGTTTCGTTTATTCCGGTGATTCCGTTCCATTTCCGTTTATAGTCGAAATGGAATCCGGTCAAAATTCCGGTTCCGCTCTAAATGATTGATTGTATAACATCAGTTTGTACTTGAGCAGTGTTATGAATAATAACCAATTTATCACATGATGCGGGAGGTTGAAATTCTAAATGATCATTCTTGAAGACTATATTTATAGTTTGACCACTCTAAGTAATCAAGTCATTTTCAAGAAACTTCACATTTCTAGATTCCACAATCCTAGTGATATAAGAGGGAAATAAAAATTATAATCCTTAGATCTTTCAGCATATCTAATAAAATACCCACTAAAATTATCACTTCAGATAGCATCCCCAATTGTATATGTCACAAACTCGGTTTCCAATGGTTTAGAAACCCAAATGGTGTTTTAGAAACAATCTTGGTTGGAATTCAGTTTGATATGTACACAGTCATCTTAAGTGCTTCAACTGTTAAGGCTTTAGGAAGATTGGAGTTGTTAAGCATACTCTGAGTACTAGGCAACATTCCCATGCTCTTGAAGAAGCTTTGCAAATGGCCCAGGTGCTTGTCCATCCTCCATGTATCTGCCATAATATTGTCCACCTTTGTCTGATCTCAAAATTTTAGTTCGCTTATCACATTATAACTCTATTTCAGCCTTAAAGACTTTAAGGTTGTAAGTTTATAGGATGGAACATGTAATGTTTATGCAAGTATATGCTACTAATTATATGATGTAACTAATATAAAGTTAATCTAGTAAAATATAGACTATGCACACCAGGATTTTATACTGGTTCGGACCTCCCGTCCTACGTCTAGTCCCGAAGCTCCCCTTCGCAATTCGACTATCAAATACCCTCACTTCGCCTGGAGGAATAAGCTTGGCTACAATAGTTTGTTCTTGTCAAGTATGTGTTTTATAACACAGATATTGACTATTAAGTACAAATGCTTTCAATATATATCTACAGAATATTGATTGAGGAGTTCTGAATATATGGAAGAGTGAAATACAAGTATATGATTGCTAGAGGTCAAGAATATATCGGAGTATAAAAGTAAAGAGTGCAAGTAAGTAAGGTGATATCTTCTCTTTGATTCTTTATGTTATTTATAGTGGTAGAGAGATTCCTTGAGTAGTTTCATCCATTAACAAGTGTTCTACGGTCGCTTCTGATGGTGATGAAGAGTTGCAGCGAATAGAAGCGAAGATGTCTTTTCAAGTGCGACAGTTGTTATTTGAATTTCAAAATCCGAGTTCAGTTCCAAACGTCTGGTATATGTTTCAGACGTCTGGCTCTATATTTTTTTTTGTATACAGTAGCCTTTCAGACGTCTGAGTACAGTAACCAGATGTTTGATCCTGTCGGTTTTGAATTCCAAAGGATTTCTTCAGACGTCTGGCTAGTGTCTTCAGACGTCTGAAACTTGTGCATGTTTCTTATGTGCACATGTGTCATTGCTCCATTGATCCTATCGACTTTTCGTCCCTTGTAATGTTCTTTGAGCCTTGTTCTTATCTCTTTAGTGATGTTACTTTAGCAATTACCTGTGAATAGAGATGTATATGCACATTCAATTTCCATTGTATAGTTGTTGTCATCGAAACCGTACATTTGATTTCCAAACAATCTCTCCCTTTTTGATAATGACAACTATACAATGTTCTTATATATAATTTATAAATCTCCCATTGAATATGTGCTTATTTCTAATGTTTTAAAAATATACTTATATTCTCCCCTTTTGGCATTATCAAAAAGAATTATAAAATTTTAGCCAATCGTCAAAGATAACACACAAAAGAAAATTTCATTAATAATTCAAAATTGATTACATTCATAGATTTTTTCAATTGTACAAGAGTTGAAATCCGGAAATCCTAAAATCTATGATTCCTTCGGAGAAGCTTTTTCTTGATCATCCCCTGTTTCTTCTTTTTGGGAAGACCTAGGATTTGTAGGAGATGTCGAAGCTTGTTTAAGAGGTTCATCCTCAGAATGTTCGAAATGTTTCGCGGGAGGAGAAGGTACTGGGGTTGTCCAATCTTCAGAAGGAGGTGTCACACCGCGAACCCGTTGAAGTACTTCTCTGAGAACCGATAGGACGGTTGAAAATGATTCTTCAACTATTGCTAGGCGTGTAGCAAAAGATTCTTCAAAGCTATCAATACGCTTAGCCAAAATTTTTGATTTTGAGATAATATATGTTGATTTTTAAAGGTGAGATCTCAAACACTTTCATTTGGATTTATTTCTGTTCGAGTCTCCATAATCTCATTCTCGCCTGGATAATCAAATGGTGTAGGAGGAGGTGGAGTTGCTTCACAATGTTGTTCCTCCTCTTGAGATGGTTCATTGTGTGGTTGAGGTGGAGGCTCAACTTGTCTTGTTTGACGATTGTGCGTCCAATATTCAAAAGATATAAATTCTGGGAGAATCTCGGGTAAGTGCATCAGTGAGAAAAATTTGGTGGAAGCATATTTTGGAAAGATTTCTTCAAAAGTTAATAAGTATGAGGGGATGCTGTGAGCAAGTAGAAGTCTCATAATATATGTACGGTAGATAATTGATGGCCGTGATCGAGTCCAAAAATGTTTGAGCTCGTCAAAGATAAATTTGGCCCAATTCACCCTTATTCCGCTAGATAGAGCATATAAGGCTTTGTGCTCTAACTCGGTTATTTGCTCATGACTTTCCATACGTGGAACGATGGTATTGATTATCATTCGATTAAGAAGTCTTGCTTTTGGACGTAGATACTTAGAGGCAAATTTTGGCATTTCATCCTCTCAAATTTGATGTGTTATACTATTCCTTGGTTTGAAGTGCATATCGGGAATATTGTATAAATCTTCGCCCGTGTCAGAACATCCTAGAGTTCTACCTATTATGCCAGGAGTGGGTCTAATCGTGTTGCCATACACTAGACCATAGCCAATTATATTCATCTTCAATGTTCCATACTGAAGCGCTATCCAAATTTGCATAAAAAAATATTGCCAATTGATCGATTTGGATATCATTGCGAATGAACGATATCAATGCTTCTAGTTCGGCATCTCACACATTTCATCCAAACAATACATTGGAAATTTAAGTAGGTTATAAAATGGACCTGTGTGAAGCTTCTTCTTTTGTATATCCTCATATCTCTTGATTGAGTGTGGTACTCGATTCATCCATCTTTCTATTTGATCATCAGAGCAAACTTGAGGATTTGAGGATGATGTTGGTTGGTCATGTTTTCTTTTTGATATCTTAGGATTTTTAGGTCTAGGAGGCATTGTGAATTGAGCAAGTGTAAAAAGATAGTTTTGAGAAGAAAATCGTCAGTGGAGAAATCGCAGTTGAAGAAATATATAATATATATATATATATATATATATATAATATATATATATATATATATATATATATGAAAGTAAAAAATGTCATTTCTGGGTGGTTTTAAGGTGACGATTGAATTTCAGACGTCTGGAAGTAAATTCAGACATCTGATTTGCCCTAATTTGAATACAATAGATAATTAAGACATCTGGTTTATCTCCTAGACATCTGGTTCGAGCCAATTTTAAAAATTGATAGTCAGAGAGTTTTTCTAGACGCCTGGGTAAAATATCAGATGTTTGAAATAGGTCAAGTTTTTAAAACTTGGTGGCAGAGACGTAACTCAGACGTCTGGATCGAAGTTCAGACATCTGAAATAGTCCGATTTCAATTTGTAGAAGGCAGAGCAAATTTTTAGACGTCTGGGGGGTATAATAAATGTCTGACATATGCACAGTGCTAAAAAAATTGAGGTATATCAGAGTGTCAGACGTCTGAGGTCCATATCCAGACGTCTGAATTAGGCAGTTTTTCTAATAATAGCCTAAAATTTAATGGTTTTGCTTATATCTCGATTCTCTATTTTTATAAAACAAAATGTAGTATTTATTTATGTGAATCAAAATATTAAATGAACATAGATACACATATAATAAAAATATAATCTATTTAGATGGGGATGGAGTTTTACGATCTTCTGACTTGTTATCCCTCTATGGTATAAGGGGAAACCATATATTTCCATGTTAGTGGGTTCTCGGGGAGCCAGAGAATCGTCTTGGCGAAGGATCCGAAGGTGCACGATACGAGGAAAAAGGATCCAAGGAACTGTAAGGCATCAGAAGTGGTTCGTGGACATCTTTCTTCCATGAAGTATAAAACTTCATCGCTACTTGTTCCAAAAAGCTTAGTCGACTTGTCGTGACTTTTTGTTCAAAATATAGTTCTTGTTGAAGATATATTTGTTGCTTTTGATAGTGATGTATTTCATCAATTTTCTCCTTTGTGTTAGGAGAAACAAATAAAGATCTTTTGTACTTCTTGCTATCGGGAGTGAATCCCATGTGATATGAAGACCATCTATACGTCGGTTCCTAATTTTTTGTGGGTGTAGGAAGCCATTGTGGTGTATCCGTCGAGCTATCCATTGTAGATGTCTAGATGGATATATAAGAATTTTCAGAAGTCATGACTAAATTTTATTTCTAAAAAAATGAATTGTATATTTTTTTTCTTATTGTATAACTGTTTTTGTATTAGTTTAAAAATTATTTACAGAAAATTTGTAAAAAGTGACTAACTAAAAAACGAAAGGTGCAGAATTTATCAATTACAATTTTTGGATAGTAAACTAATGACTAATCATAGATTAAATGAAGGAGTGATTATTAAGTGAGCAGATCATGAAGAGAGCAAATCCCTTAATCCCGTCGGAGTTTAATAAAAGTTTGTTCATTTAGTGGTTTTGTAAAGATGTCAGCTATTTGATTCTCGGTGTGTACGTATTCTAATGAAATAGTTCCTTTTTCAACATTGTCTTGTAAAAAATGATATCGTATATCTATATGCATAGTTCGCAAGTGATTGACAGGGTTTTTTGATAAATTTATTGCACTCGTGTTATCGCAATATATTGGAGATTTATTGATAATTTTGCCGAGATCCGTAAGTGTTTGTTGCATTTATATCACTTGTACACATGCTAGAGCTGCCGAGATATATTCAGCTTCGCAAGTAGATAAAGAAACACAATTTTTCTTTTTACTAAACCAAAAAACTAATGATTATTCAATAAAGTTACATGTTCCACTAGTACTCTTACGATCTTTTCTACATCCATCGAAATCCGCATCGCTATATGAAACTAGTTCAAACGATGATCCTTTAGGGTAAAATAAACCATAATCTCTAGTACTAGATAGATTTCGTAATATACGTTTAACGGCTCTTAGATGGGATTCTTTTGGTTTTGCTTGAAATTGAGCACAGAGACATACACTCATCATAATATCGGGTCGACTAGCCGTCAAATAGAGTAGAAAACCAATCATGCTACGATATAATTTTTCATCAAAATCTTTTCCGTTATCATCCTTTTCTAAGTGAACAGCAGTACTCATTTGTGTTGGTTTGCTCGAAGTTTTATACATTTCAAAACGATGTAATAGATCGTTACAATATTTTTCTTGATGAATAAAAGTACCATTTTCAAGTTGTTTTATTTGTAAACCTAAGAAGAAATTTAATTCTCCCATATGTGACATTTCAAATTCATTTTTCATGATATTTGAAAATTGATCACATAAATTTTCGTTGGTTGAACCAAATATAATATCGTCAACGTAAGTTTGTACTACTAAAATATCATTATTTTCTCGTTTAATAAATAAGGTTGTATCGATTTTTCCTATTTGAAAGCCACATGTAATTAAGTGATTTTTTAGACGTTCATACCATGCATGAGGAGCTTCTTTTAATCCACATAATGCTTTGTGTAACTTAAAAACATGGTCGGATATTTTTCATGAACAAATAATAGGGGTTGTTCTACATATACGTTTTCTTTAATAAAACCATTTAAAAAAGCACTTTTGACATCCATTTGAAATAGTTTAAAATTGTGATGATTTGCAAAAGAAAGTAATGTACGAATGGCCTTTAATCTAGCTACTGGAACAAACGTTTCGTCATAATCGATACCTTCTTCTTGATTATAGCCTTAAGCAACTAAACGTGCTTTATTTCTAACAATATTTCCGTTCTCGTCTGCTTTATTTTTAAATACCCATTTTGTTCCTATAACCGATTGACCTTCTGGTCTTGGTTCTAATTCCCAAATGTTATTACGTTCATATTGATTTAATTGTTCTTGCATAACTATTGTCCAAAAATTATCATTTGAAGCTTCTTTATAATTTTTGGTTCAAAATTTGACACAAATGCTGTATGGCATATTTGATTAAGTTGATTTCTAGTTACTCTAGAATTGAGATCTCCAATGATATTACCTTTTGGATGATCCTTAAGAATTCTAGGGGATGATATCAAAGTATTATTTTGCACATTTATCTCATTATTAATAGAATTTGTTGAATTTGTTATTGGAATAATTTCTTCATCATCATTAGTGTGATGGTTAAGAAGACTTTCGTCGAACGAAACACGTAAACTTTCTTCAATAGTATTATTTCGTTTATTAAAAATTCTATATCTTTGCTACGATCCGCATATCTAATAAAGATACCTTCATCGGCCTTCGGGTCAAATTTTCCTAAGTTATCTTTTGTATTTAATATAAAACATTTTGATCCGAAAGTTCTAAAGTATGATACTTTAGGTTTTCTTCCAAAAAATATTTCAAAACAAGTTTGTTTAGTCATAGGACGTATTGTTACTCGATTCAACACATAACAAGCTGTGGCAATAGCTTCGGCCCAAAAATGTTCTGGTAGACCACTACCATTTAGTAGTGTTCGTGCACATTCTTGTAACGTATGTTTTTTGCTCTCTACTACATCATTTTGTTGAGGCGTGTGTGGAAAAGAAAAATTATGACTTATTCCTTTTTTATTACAGAAATTAGTAAAAAGATCATTTTCGAATTCTCCACCGTGATCACTTCGAATATTTTTAATGTTTAAATCCATTTTGTGTTTTAATTCTTTTAACGAATATTTTAAACATTCCAAAGATATTACTTTTATGTTTTAAAAATGAAGTCCACGTATATCTTGAAAAATCATCAACTATTACGAAAACATATTTGTTGTGATTTATAGATGGTACTTGTGTTGGACCAAATAAATCTAAATGTAATAATTCTAATCGTTCTTTTGTAGAAATATTATTTTTAGATTTAAAAGAGCTTTTCTTTAGTTTTTCAATTTGACAATCGTTACATAAATTTTCTACTTTGTAATTTATTTTAGGTAAACCTCTAACTAGCTCATATTTTGCCAATTTATTAATATATTTAAAATTGATATAACAAAATCGTTTATGCCGTAACCATGCATCATCATGTTTGGCGGTTAAACATAAATTTGAATTTTTATTTATATTCATGTTTAATGCATAAATATTTTTGTTCTAAAATCTTCAAATATAAGTTGTTTGTTATTATCGAAAATATTACATCTATCTTTTTCGAAATTTATTTAAAAACCTTTATCGCATAATTGACTAATACTTAGTAAGTTGTGTTTTAGATTTTCTACTAATAAAACATTTGTAATAATAGGAGAGTTAGAAATACCAGAGTTGCTGACTTCTCCAATGCCCACGACATATCCTTTTGAATTATCTCCAAAGGTTACTGATCCACCATCGATGTACGTTATATTCGATAACATTTTTGAATTTCCGGTCATATGCTTGGAGCATTCGCTATCTAGTATCCATTTCTCCATTTTTTTATTTTGGGTACCTGCAAAATAAAAGATGTTTTAATTGATACCCATGTACTTTGTCTGGGTTCTAGATGTTAGAAGAAGGTAGTCATACCCAAGATGGTTTGGTACCTTTATAAATATAATTTTTATTATAGACTACATTCTCTAAGAAATTATTAATATGTTTTTGTCTAATCAAATTATTATTTGTCTTAGGAACCCAAATTTTCATATTTTTGGTATTCATATTAGACTTAGGTAAACTTTTAGTCTTGTTATAAATATAATTCTTAGCATCATTTTCATTTTGTTTAGGAGTATTTTTAAATCCTATTCCATTTCTATTACCTGATGGTTTTGAAGTTTTGATAAGATTTTCTAAATCTTGTTTTCCTTTATTAAATTTTGAAACATTATTTGTAATTTTATCTAATTTTTCTTTTAATTCTAAATTTTTAATTTTCAATATTTCAATATTGCTTTTCAAGTTGACATTTTCTTTTAACAGGTTATCCTTTACTATTTTAGTTTTATAAAAATTAATAGCAATAGCCTTACTTTCTACCAAATCATTTTTAATTTTTTCTTGAGATAATTCTAGTTCTTCTTCTAAGATAATTTTTTTCATCTTTTAACTTTCCTACTTCAAGTTCTAATCTATTTAATTTTGGTTATATGTTCTTTATTCAATTTTTTAATTTGTCTAAATTTATCATCCAATTCCATGCTAAGTTCTAATAATTCGTCATAGCTAAGTTTGGGACATACCTCATCAGTTTGTGCCATAAAATATACATTAGCTTGTTCTTAGTCACTATCGCTATCACTTTCAGATGATGAAGAATCCGAGTCATCCCATGTTACTTTGAAAGCCTTCTTCTTTTTGAGTTTATCAAATTTGTTCTTTTTTTTCATTATTGAGCTTGGGGCAGTCTTTCTTCATATGTCCAAAATGATCACATTCATAGCAATTGATTGATGTTTGATTCGTTGAGCTTGATTTTCTTCCTTTCTAAAATTTAATCATTTTGCTAAACTTCTTGAATTTTTTGTAATTTTTGGCAATAAATACAATTTCTTCTTCGTCTAAGTCAGAGTCTTCATTTGTTGCTGGGAATGCTATGTTCTTCTTTTTCGAATTTAGTTCTTTTCGTGCCTGCCAATTAGCTTCATAGGACATTAAATTTCCTATCAATTCTTCAACTAAGAGTGCTGAGAGATCATCAGCTTCTTCGATAGCTAATAATTTTCTTCCCACTCTGGAGTTAAAGAAATAAGTATTCTAGATACTAAATCAAGATTTGTGAATTTGACTCCAAGTTCCATTAAATCACGTTGAATGGTTTGAAATCTAGAGTACATATTTACCGTAGATTCATTTTGTTTCATTTTAAATGATGAGAATTGATTTTGTGAAATTGAAATCTTGGTTTGTTTAAATTTGTTTGTGCCTTCGTGTGTGACTTGTAAAGTATGCCAAATATCAAATGCAGTGTTACATAACATGACACACGAGAATTCATTTTTATCTAATGAGAAAAATAAAATATTCATAGCTTTGGCATTATTAGAAGCTGTTGTTTTTTGTGCATAGATCCATGTGTTCATAGCAGTAACAGGTGCTTCATATTTATCTTGAGTGGCTGACCAAATTTCTAGACCATTTAACTTCCATAAAAATTCTCATACATGTTGACCAATATGCATAGTTAGAGCCATTAAAAAGTGGGTGTCATTCTATGGATTGTCCTTCTTGAAAAATACTTGCCATATTAATATGATTCAAAAACGTGTTACCGTACTTTGATCAAACCTTGCTCTGATACCAATTGTAAGTTTATAGGATGGATCGTGTAATGTATATACAAATATATGCTAGTAACTATGTGATGTAATAATTTAAAGCTAATCTAGTAAAATATAGACTACACACCAGTATTCTATACTGGTTCGGACCTCCCATCCTACATCCAGTCGTGAAGCTCCCCTTCGAAATTCGACTATCAAACATCCTCACTTCTCCCGAAGGAATAGGATTGGTTAAAATAGCTGGTTCTTGTCAAGTATGTGTTCTATTATAGGATATTGACTATTAAGTACAAATGCTTCCAATATATATATATATATATATATATATATATATATATATATATATATACACACACACACACACATAAATATATATAGAATATTGATTGAGGAGTTTTGAATATATGGAAGAGTGAAATACAAGTATATGATTGCTAGAGTCAAGAATATATCAGAGTATAAAAGTAAAGAGTGCAAGTAAGTAAGGTGATATCTTCTCTTTGATTCTTTATGTTATTTATAGTGGTAGAGAGATTCCTTGAGTAGTTACATCCATTAACAAGTGTTCTATGGTTGCTTCTGATGGTGATGAAGAGTTGCAGCGAAGAGAAGCGAAGATGTCTTTTCAAGTGTGGCAGTTGTTATTTGAATTTCAAAATCCGAGTTCAGTTCCAAACGTCTGGTATATGTTTCAGACGTCTGGCTCTATATATTTTTTGTATATAGTAGCCTTTCAGACGTCTGAGTACAGTAACCAGACGTCTGATCCTATCTGTTTTGAATTCCAGAGGATATCTTTAGACGTCTGGCTAGTGTCTTCAAACGTCTGAAACTTGTGCATGTTGCTTATGTGCACCTGTGTCATTGCTCCATTGATCCTATCGACTTGTTGTCTCTTGTAATATTCTTTGGGCCTTGTTCGTGTCTCTTTAGTGATGTTACTTTAGCAATTACCTGTGAATAGAGATATATATGCACATTCGATTTCCATTGTATAGTTGTTGTCATCGAAACCGTAGATTTGATTTCCTAACAAAGGTATGTAATGTTTTGATCTTGTTGTGAAGCCTTTAGGGATATATATCATGAGTAATCATCCATAAAACAGATGAAGTGTTTATGATAATAAGCACTTCTTTTATTAGTCTTTTAATTCGCTCTATGGAGATATGTCCTAATCTCGGATGCTATAATTTAGATAAATCCTTGTTTATAGCACATCTTTTATTGCCAATATGAACTTGCATAGTATTATTTTTTGATGTAAGAGTGATCCATAAATTATGGAGAGCACTAGAAATTATTTATCTATACTATAATACGATTACTTAGTTCAATTTCAAGAGCACACAAGCCCCTTGAATTTTGACAACCGAACAATCTCTAAAATTTTCTTCCTCCAAGTTGTCTTATTTTTATCCTTCTCTTTCCTTCTGCCGACCCTTCCGTTCCCCAATCAGTAATTTCCTCCTTCCAATTTCCTCCACCTAAAATCGTCTGATTCCTCTTACGCTTATCTTCTCTTCCAACGTGAACCTTTTCTTTTATTTCGCGTACCCCTTTTTTTGTTCTTCCTCCCGCTTTCCTCTCTGCTCTCAAACCCTAAGTCTAAAATGATTTGATTTGCACCCAACGCACCCTCGCATGACTACTGTGCTATGATTCTTCCTTGCCCTGTCAACGGCAGTACCACAGTTTACCTTACGTGAGTTTCTTCATTATTGTATTCCCTTTCTATTGTTATTACGGTTAAAATTATTGACTATATTTTCTTTTCGTGATTCTTGGTATTCAATTGGGGTCGAGTTTCTGATGAGTGAACCCTAATTTGGTGCTTTTATGGATAAGGTTTGTTCTAATTGGTCCTCTACCGATTTCATTTTCATGTTATTGGTTTCAAAATTTAACTGTAATAATTTTAACTACACAACCCTTACTTTGTTTGTAATCCAATATTCTGTTTTATTGATAAATGAATGTAAATTGTCATTTAAAATTATCTAGCAATAAAGTAAGGGTTAAGATTTATTTCCTTAAACTATATCGAATATTTGTGTAATTAATTATGGACCGAAAGTCATACATCTTGAGAAAATCATGAAGATGGAGAATGTGAATTGATGTATTCTTCTTTTATAGTTACTACAATACATCATTAAGGTAATCAAAATTTTGTATTGGCATTATTTTGCATGAGAAATAATAATGGTGTTTATTTCTGTAAATCTTGTAAAACTTGGCTGGCATATAAATAATAATGGCATTTTCCATTCAAGTGAAGTTTGTCATACTCTTATTGTTGATTCTGCTACTCTATATTTACTTTGCTTCAACTAATAGTTATATTATTATCATTTTTTAGGTTGAAACAACTAATGGGTCAATGATCTATGTGACAATGAGGTAATATTACATAACTGTTTGACTTTGCGAACATAAATGCTAGGTGAGGTGAAATTTTTGCATTTCTTTGTGAACGTATTCTGTATATATGTATGTATATACTATGAATGAGAATGATATTTGATATGGTTATTTTTATAGTTATTTTATAAGGTTTAGGCATTCTATTAATGTAAGAAAGCAGTTCAAGGCATTAGCAAACTGTATTGTAAACGATTAGAAGAAATTGTGTACGTGTTTATCCTATCGTATATATTTTGATTGTTCAATTTTTTTAAATTGAAATTGTAGTTTATCAACCTTCGGCTTCAAATACAAATGGTTGTCAAAATTAGAAATAATTAAAGTATTGTTATGAAAAATTCTACAGAATTTATTGATGTTGAACTGCACAATTTAAAAAGAAGAAAAAAGAGTAGTTGCATTATCAGATGACATGGCATGGATAACATGTATTAGGGAACGCTTAGGTTTGTTGAAGAATATGTCAAAAGGTTATGAATTTGGATTGATGTTTTAATATATAAGGCTACCACACCTAAAAAACTCAAAATTATCCTATATACCATAGCAACAACGGTTCTTCCCTTTGAAATATATGGAAAACATGAACTGAAAAAACATATATTCGGATTCAAAGATGTAGAGACCAATGAATGTTTTATTTTTATTTGAAGTTAGTTCACCCTATATTTATTTGGTTTCCTAAATATGCTTTACAATAATTCAATAAATTTTATTGCATAATAAGATTATTTGTGTAAATTACTTTATATATTTTTTGATTAAGGTTTCACTATCATGGTTTTGAACTTTATACCAAATGAACTAATTTTATGACTACAGAACAATATCAATAGTCTTCATAATCACCAATTTACTTGATTATCATACTTTATGTCATTTTATATCGACCATATAACAAATTCAATTGATATATGCAATTCATTACAAAAATTAGTAAACTTTATGAATTTTCTTATTATAGAAAATGTGTAATAAAAAAACTTAGCTTTTCAATGTACAGAAGGTTTTCTGTGTTGCTGAAATTTCAAAAGATCCTCAGGGACATATTAGCTTTCATATGACAACTCCTAATTAGACATCAATGATGTTATGGGTGCATAAATTTTATGGCATCGGATTTCTTGATTTGGGTAAGTTCTTTCATTTTTTTTAACTGTACAAAAGATTGTTCTTGAGTTAGGAATCACTCCAAAACACCATTGCTTTCTTTTTTTAACTAAAATCAACCATTCATGTTAAAAGTAACGTTTTTTTATTTTTAGTTCAATCTTATCTTTAGTTTGAGACTAAGTGAAACTTTGTATTTTTGGTGAATTTCTTCATATTCTTTGCTATTTGAGTACCATTGCGCCAGAACAATGATTTGTCATAAGCTAATTGACCTTGCACTTTAATTTGACATTTTTTTCTGCCTTTTTTATACATTTAATAAACTAAACAAGAAATGATAGTTTACTTGAACATGTTGTAGGTTTATGTGCAAAAGGTTACTATTTTCACTTAATGTGTAAGTTAATAATGTTTATAAACTAAGCTCTTGATTGTGTTTGTTTTCACAAGGCATTTTTTCCATTATCAAATTTGAAATACTTTAGGCTTGCTCACAAATGAGTTTAATCTATACGCGGACATATTTATGTGCATCTATGAATTGAAACATGTAATGGTAATTCTTCGAATACATTTACCTTTATGTATCAACGTATCTAACCAATCATTTATATATATATTTATATATATATATATATATATATCTCAGTTTGTAATGCCACGTGGACTCAAATTACGTGCTAACTGCTAAGTTTAAGAAGTACTGTAAAGTAACGCGTTTAAATCTCTAGATCATTACATGTATAGCATGTCTATAGGGGCTTTACCATTATGTCCAACAATAGATGTATAAATCAACATAATAAATTAATAACCTAAAGCTATGGTGAACTATAGCTTACATTTCTATTATATATTAGGAAACGGTAAAATTTCAAAAAATATATTTGTTATAACAGTAAAGTTAATGAAGATAAGTTTGAAATGGATTCAGAATTAAATGGTTTAAAGATATAAGTTGATTCGAATTAAAGGATTAAATCAACCTTTAAAATTTAACTCGAATTTGTAATTCGAGATGGTTCAAAGTTGAGATTTAAATTAAACAAGTTCAAATTGGGTTTGATTTGAATTAATTGGTATTGTGATTGAAGATGAATAAGTTCAAATTCAAATGGGAATTAGAATTAATTCAAGCATAAATTGAAATGATTTGAAATTGAAGTGGATTCGATTTGAAATTAGTCCAAATTGATTTGAATAATTTGAAATTGTGATTAAAGTTGAATAAGTAAATTCAAATGGAATTTAATTTGAATCTAGGAAAGAAATTGAGGATTAATTCAACTTGAATTTGGGGTTAAATCAATTTCAGTGGAAATTGAAATGATTTAAATTGGAATTGAGTCAATTTAAATGGAAGTGGAAATTTAAATTGAATTGTGGTTGGAGATCGGGAATTGAACAGTTTGGCTTTGGACTATTTTCAAAATAAATTGTTTTAATCTAAATCTATTTTTCCAAGCTATTTACTATATACATTCTTTCATTTAAAAGCCCAAACTATTTTATACTTATTTTATAATTATTTTGGAACTAATTAACTATTTTATAGCTGTTTTATAAACTAATTACTATCTTTCCACTATTTTACAACTAATTACTATTTTGCAATTATTTAAAAATTTCTACAACTATTTGACTATTTTCCCACTATTTTACAATTGCTTAACTGTTTTACAGCTATTTTACAGCTAATAATTATTTTTCATCTACTTATCTATTTTTAAAATTTTCTAGCTATTTCCTAAATTTGAGCTGGTCAGAGTACAAATTGTTTATGATTAAATACCCAATTGAGATAAGAATTGTGGTGATAATCCAAAGGATTGAAGCATATGTGAATAAGTGATTAGGAATCGAAAGTGAATGTGAATAGATAGGAGAAATGGAATTAGCTAATAATCAATGGAGACAAATACGTAGGATGTACGTATATTATTCTATTTGCATAGTGATTTGATCCAGATTCGAGCACAAAATTTCCAGATAGTTTATCGATCCGAGTTGGGATTTTTCACTCGATTTTCGACGGCAAATCTGGATATGGATTGTTGTTTGGTTCTGGATATTCTCTATCATAGTTAAGGCTATGCAAGGAGAATGACGGTTTCAGATCAAGAAACCAGATCTGAGTCCGCACTAGGAAGTCGGGTGGACGATACTAGTTCGGAAGTGAAATTGTGTGATCGAGTGAGCGATCGGATTAATATAGCGTACGGATGATATGTGTACATCGTACGAGTTTGAATGAAATTGATATTGGAAATTTCTATGGTTAAAAGTGACTTTATAGAGTAATCAAATTTGAATATTTGATTTGGAATAAACAAAGTTATATATTTTTGTTATATAAGATAAATCTCTCCTTGTTGAATCTTTTGCCAGAAGGAAAGGATTTTCGAAAATATTTGAAGTATAAAAGGGGTTTTATACAAATTTGAAATGATCCAAATATTTTTTTTTTAAAAAGTTATATATATCTGTATATATATGTAAAGGATCTTATGAGAATGATTTTGAGGAAAGGTTTTTGGAACCTAAGGATTTTGGAAAGGCTTTTGATTTTTGGGTAAAATCAATATTGGATTTGGAAAGCCTAGTTTAAGAATTATCGATTTTGGAATAATCGATTTTGTGTAAAGGAGCTTTATATGTGAATCATACTAGACGTATGATTTGGAAGATACTATATGTGTATATTATAAAGTGTTTTGAAAATGGCTCTAGGAAAAAAAGGCGCTCCCTTGAAATGAACTTCTCAGGAGTGCCATAGGTTGGTACTGCCTTGAGCCTCAAAGGAGGAGGTTCTAAAGTTAATCCTATGAGGAGTCCGGACAAAATTTGTTCCTGAGGATTTTTTGTAGTGTGTAGGGGAAGTCGAGGGTGCTGATGCCTACAGAGGCATTTGGGTTATGCTGTGATGACAGTGTAACTCGATGTCACTGCGATCTACTACAGACCATAGCGAAAGTCGTATGTGCTGTTGAGAGCCAACGGTCTGCTTTTGATTTTATATCGGTAGACTGCGACCTATGGTAACATAGCGAAAGTCGTGTGTGCCGTTGAGAGCCAACCGTCTACGTTTGATTTTACATCGGTAGACTACAACCTATGTGGGAGTGGAGAAGTTTCATTTTTGACAGCGAAAATCGTAGGTGCTGATGCTTATAGTTACATGGACTTTTGTTGCGATGGCAACGTAACCTTAGAATGTAACTGCGATCTTTTGTGGGTTCCATAGCGTAATCGAGGGGCGTGGAGTGCCTACAGTTACATGGACTTTTGCTGTGATGGCAACGTAACCCAGGATGTAACTGTGACCATGGATGGGGGTGATGATTTCCAGAGCATTCTCACCAAAGATATTTCCTCTATTTTCAAAAATTGTTTTCTATATTATCAATAAAATTATTTTTCCAAGTATTTTCACTGGGTGTTGAAATGGGTTTACCAAGTACTTATAGATTTTCAGTCCTATGCCTGATCAACGTATGACCGAATTTCTACGAGAACAAGTATGGACTTGTCGAAACATCGAGTTATAAAAGTATTTTTATAAAAACTACTTTGGAATAAATTCTGTCTTCGTTCCTTTTCGAGGAAGAAAAGTTCTAAAGAGGGGAGGAATGTGATGACCCGGATTTTGGATATCTGTTAATCTAAAAATTTACTGATTTTATTAACGAGATATTAATTTTTGATAGGTCGAACAATTGAATTTCTGATAATTAAAACATCTAAATATAAATTAAGTACTTAAGCCTTGGCTAAGAATAAAAATGTAGATATAAATATATGTTTAAATAGGAATAAAGGTATATAAGTAACTTATAATGTTGTATGTAATATAAAGTGAAACATATGTAAATCCATATATATAAAATAAAAAGGTAAGCATAGCAAAGTAAAATAGGATAAAAAATTGTATTCATAACTATATATACATAAATATATGTATAGGTATATATAATAGTATACATGAAGAATATAAATACATGTGTAAATAAGTATATACATTATTATAAAAATGAGAAAGACATACATGTATTTGTACATTGTCAAGAAATGAAAAAGGCATGTAAATATACATATGAATTGATATATATATATATATATATATATATATATATATATATGTAAACAAAAGAGGGAACACATAATTAATGCAAGCATACAACCTTTCTAGTCAAGCTTACAAAACATATAATCAAAGTCAAAAGCATGTCACATGAAATCTATGATCAATAAAAAAAACAAGCTTGTTGTACACAAAACACCTCAGCCTAGCTTCTTCTGCACACCTCTATTCTATGTATATATACATATATCCATCACTACCTGGTTTCACACTTTACTGCATTCTTTAAACCTGAGATGAAATCATCAAAGCAAAACCAAAAAGCAATTGCAGTTTTAAAATCAAAACAAATTCCAGCAACTTCAATTCTGTTTTGAATACAAGATCATCTCAACAACAAAAGATTTCAAATCTTGAAGCAATCAATTCTAGTTTTTCAAATCTCAACCTACTCCTCTGTTTCTTCATAAGCAAGTGAGTAAACCTCACTTTTAAAACTGAATCATCTTTAAATTTGGTTGAATATAATATATCATAGTAGTAATGATTGTGAAAATGTTTTGCCTAGATATATTAATGTGTTATCCCTGGTATATGTGCTTCTGTATGACTGTGTTTTGATATTCATGTTTTGCTTGTTTCAATAGACCATAAACTCAACTCAACTCAAATTTGATTTCCTCCTCATACAAACCATTATAGGCTAGGATGTTAAAAGGAAATATGTTTGAGTTAACTAGACCTTATTTTTGAAATTGATTTATAGTGCTGTTAGCTTGTAGTTTTACTGGAAAGAGGATAAAGTAGTGGAAATCGAATCAAGTCGGGAACTAAATTGTTAAATTTCGAATATTTGCTTATATCGTCAGATACGATTGTAAAAATAATGATTTTTAAAGGTAACATCATAAATTTTAAGTTAGAATTGGTTGGGTTATTATGAGTTGAACGGTAACTCGTTTTTCTTCGATTTTCGACGAACCATGTGTGGGTGGGGGTCGATTCTTGGCCGAAGGATAGCTGAAGTGGTTGTGAGCTTTGGAAAAATAGTACAGATATTTTTAATGGGGAGAGTAGATTGGGCGAGGTTATGCTAGGGTTTCGAGAAATTTTTTAATGGTCTCGGTTGTAATGTAATGGTGAAGTGAGGAGAAGGATAGAAACGTGCGGTCGTGGGGTAAACCGTGGAGGACGATGTGGCGAACCTGATGGCAAAGACAGATGATTTATAATGGTGGTGGATGGCAAGGCGAGGGGTTTGTTTTGGTTGATCTTGGCTACTATTTGGGTAAAGTGTTTTTTTTAAGAGACGATGGTAACAGTTGATTCAAGTGGTCAGGCATGGTGCATTAACGAAGACGAACTTGTGGGAATCAGCGGCGGCGAGTAGCTCGACTTTCGGCGAACGTGTATGTGCACAATGGATACGCAGTGTCTTCGTGTATGTTCTCTTGTTTACTGGTGAAGTGAGGAAGGGAAATACTGGGGAAGGTGGAGAGGAAGGGAGATGGGCCGAAGTGGGAAATTGGGCCGAATATAAGAAGTAATTAAGGAAGAAAAAGTAAGATTTGTTGACAAGATTCAGGGATAAAGGAAAGTCGAGAATCAGGGGCAAAGGGATATTTATCAAGTATGGTATTAAGAAGTTTTATTGTTTTTGGTCTCGGGTTTTCGTGCGAGTTTCACGAGAAGGCGAGAATTTTGTTCGGAAGTTTTGAGGGTTGGACCCAAAGTAAAATTAACAGTTTAAATTTAAAACAAGTAAGCTTTAAAATATAAAATGAATCTAGTTTTGAATCTATTTCTTAAAATCCATTCTTTATATAACCTATGTTTAAAACAAATGATTTAAGGAAGCTTTATAAATTGTTTAACTTGAATTTGTTAAGTTAAAATTCTTTTTAAGTTATTTTAAACTTAATTTGAAAATAAAATTAAGTGTAATCAAAGATAAATTGGTAATTAAAGATTTATTAATCAATTAATTAAGTAATGAGAGATTAATTGCTTAATTGATATTTACTTAATGTAAGTAATTAAAAGATAAATTGTTAAGGATTAATTAATTTAATTAGTAATTAAAGGTTAATTAACCAATGAGATAATTACTTGATGAAGAAATTAATTGAAGGGAAATTACTTAATGGAAGTGATTAATAATTAATTACTTAGAGTAATTAATTAAGGATTGATTGATTAAGGAGACCAATCAATGGTAGTTAGTTAGTGAGTATGATCAATTAAAGAATTATTAAGCAATGTAAGTGATTATAGGATAATTAATTTGAGTAATTAATTAAGGATAAATGTAATAAATCATTGTTATTTACTTTATAAGAGTAATTAAGGGATTAATTAATGTGATGAGTGAAGGTTAATTAATTTATGTAATTAGTTAAGAGTTAATTACTTATTGTAATTAAAGGATAATTAGTCAAGGGTGGTTAATTAAGATGGATAATTAAGGGATGATTTATTAACTGGTTTGTAATTAGTTAATGTTAAGCAAAGGTAATCTAAGTGATTAAAGTTAGTATTTAATCTAATTAGAGTTAAATTAAATAAATTTTGAAACTAATTAATCTTGCTTTTAAATGATTGAATGATGTTGGATGCCTTGGATTATTGAATATTTTTGATGTGAAATATTTTGTGATATGATTAGGTTGAACGGTGATAATATGGTTATCTATCGAGATGAATTATTGTGTGAGTGGTATCCTGTATTTAAAGTTTGAATTATATTTCATTTTAATAACTTGAATTAAGATGACATGGGATTCGAAGGGACCGGGATCGGGTATCAGTAAATACCCGAACCACTTCGATTTGAAATCTTCTATAATTCTTTATAGATTTGATATGTGCAATCAATAGGCTCGAATTGGATAGATTCAAATGACTGGACCATTTAAACTAAGCAAAGGTACCTAGGGATTTGATTTGTGAATATAAGTGTGGACTATAACAAGTTGTGAACTTGTAATGAAGTACGAGTTAACCCGGGTTTTAAATAAGTTTTATGCATTGGAATTTCTTGTTAGATGAGTTTACTCACGTTGGTTTCCTGCCGGACCTGGGTGTTACTTTGATATAACGCTCGGGTTAGACCGAGTATTATAGATTTCAGGTAAGGACGTTTTGGAGCTCAGGAGGTGAGCTGGATGGCAGGAACATATGGAGTTTTTCCGCTGTGATATATTTCTGTTTATCTGAAACATGTTGATTTTTATATGACCAGTGTTTGAGTATGTGTATAACTCTGATGTATTAAAATGTAATTGACGAATATAGTATTCTTTTTTCAGCTGTTATTATTTGATATTATATTTTGATCCGCTGCGAATGTGAGAATTTGTGTTGTGTTTTCTGTTCTTCTTCTTCCATCTCTTTCTTCTTCTTCTAACTATCTTGAAGTTTCTGGTTCGAAATTTTCGAGTCGTTACAAAAAGCATGTAAAGTATTTCAGTCATGGCTAAAGGTTTGATGAATTGTTGATTAAAAAGTACATATCTGATTTTAGTCCTTACGATGAATATCTTATTTGCTTCACATTGGAGCTCATAGATATCACAGTGCGCTAATTAGTTGGTTGAAGAAATATTAGCATCGATAAATATAGCATAAAGTGCTTACAAGCTTCGATGTAACTTATTTAGATTTTATTTTATACTATATGAATTTAGCTTATTAGGTTCAATTTCATCACATTAAATAATAAAGGGAGTAGGTAATCTTATAAACACAAGGATCGGTTGATTGTGAAAGAGTATGAACATGATACAAGTTATTATATGAAGTTGTCTATATATTTGATACAATTGTTAATTTCAATATTAGTTTATGTATTAGCCACTAGATATTAATTTGTTGGATTTATCTAAAACTGATTACGCATATAACATTGTGAATTCAATTGCGGTGTTTTTATTTTCATTTTCTCCAGCTCATTTTAACAAGACTATATATTGGTGCTTGGTCTTTGGTTAAACGAATTTTTTTCTTCTAATACTTTTTCTACTCTTATATAGACCGTTTGAGATAATAAAAAGAATGTTTACTAATGTACAATTTTTTGATTCAACAGAATTATGGTTTCTATAGGACATCATCCCCATTTTTTATTTACTGAGGCCCAACAATGAAAATTGCCACAATATGAATCTAAAGCAAGCAATACACATGTGGAAATTAGCCTTTTTTTAAGGTTTAATAGCCTGGATACACTCAAGTGTAAGTTGCAGAATCACATACACGGGAAAGTGGCAACGCTTCAATTGTCATATTCATGCTTACATTTAACTTTAGTCCGCACATTCGAGAATTATACTCCCTGGTTTAGTGACTTGGACTAATGAGAACAATAAATGGAAGGAACATTTTAGTAACTCTTCTTTTAAATATTTATTAATTTTCTTTTCGTACTAATTTACTTGTGTTAGTTTGACTTTGTTGTCTGAGAAGCAAGTTTAAATTATCATGTCAAAATGCAAGCACCGGTTATTATAACAACCTTGGAAGGAACGCATGTCTCTCTATCATCTTTTGCTCCTTTGATAAAGTATACACGAATTCTGTGCCTTGCGATCAGTACTCCAACGAATCACGGTCAATTGAATAATGATTTGTTTATAGATCAATTTGTTCTTACCTTACTCCATTATATGTTGATTTTATTACTTAAAGTCCAAAGGGTTCGCTTATTTCATTTGTGATTAGAATTCATTTAAGGTTAAGGCTTGAGTGCTTGAATAATTCAATATTATATTCAATATGGACTACTTAGGATATTTATAACTACTTGCGCCATTGAGTTTGATAGTAGTTACCATCATATATGAGATATGCGACTGTATTCTTAGTGATTTTAATTGATTGTTAAATTTAAAATATTTGTAACTTTTGAAGTTCATTTGGTCCTCTTCCCAAATATGTGATATTCAAATTAGTTAATATCGGATGTTCCCCTACCATTTACCTTTTATGTTCATAAAGATAATTGAATTAGTTAGCCAAAAGATAGTGCACACTATTTTAGTGTTGTATCAGTATCATTTTCTATATTTCAAAACAATATGTATTCAAGGTTAAGCCAATAATCAGGCGTTGCATTTTTTATTGTAGCTTTGGCATATAGACATCTAGACATAAGATAGTTGCCTGACATGCATGTGACTAGAATGTTGTAGGAGAA
Organism: Allium cepa; assembly: GCA_030765085.1. Classification (NCBI taxonomy): domain Eukaryota; kingdom Viridiplantae; phylum Streptophyta; class Magnoliopsida; order Asparagales; family Amaryllidaceae; genus Allium; species Allium cepa. The sequence continues at coordinate 77,160,991 of CM060939.1, read as the reverse complement.
ATTGTATTCATTTTTAAAACAGGGTAAAACATCATTTTCTACTTTCTTCTCTGTTAATCTTATGTATAATGCAGACACCTTGACTGGGTATTGGTTATGTGTTTGGATATTTCAAAGGATTAAAAAAGTAGCAAATATATCAATAATTTAACCTATCATATTGGAAGAGAAGCTGCCAAATTCTTCAAAACAGATAAATCACTCCTTCTTTGTTATAACATCAAGCCTACAAGGTGAAATTGTCACACTAATTAGTCATTTCAGACAATATTATCAATGACCAATGTAACATTAAATTTTGTGGATAAAAGGAATATATCGATAACCATTGGTTAATGGTTATTTTGTACCCACACGTACACTGGCTTGGAATTTACAGTTAAGGATCTAATAAGTATTATAGTGTGATTTGCATGGATCATGTGTTCTATTCCAACACACTTGATTTGGTGTTATTTTTTGATGTAGCATACCATTACATGATATTTGTTAATATGTAAGTGATATGATTGGTTAACTACTTATGATGAAATCCAAGTGGTAAGAAATGCTAATCATATACAGGTGTGTGGCTCGCTAAAGGAACTGAGTGCATCACTGTGTCAATAGCAGCAAATAGATGAAGTGCATTGGCAAGTAGTATTGGTGGTAGAAAGAATGAGACAACAACAGAAATGGTTTCAATAGAATTGGAGTGCTGGAACCTTGTCTGAATTAAAAAAACATTGGGATGCTAAAACCAAAGGGAATCCCGGAAAAGATGCGGATGAGAGGTGAGCATGTCTAAAGCAATGAATGACAAGCACGAAAGCGGATTCGTGAAGCAACATCTAAAGTAGTGTAGAAGTAGGCAGAAACCAATGGGAACATGTAGAGAAGAATAGTCTAGTGGGATCACACATCTTGGACTACATGTTGCTGTAGGCTAGAGATAGAAGCCATATATGCTGCTACAGTTTTGGAAATAATGTGATAAAGCAACATACTACAACAGATGTTGAGTCAAATTGCAAAAAAAAAACAAGGATAATGGTGACTTCAAGGGCAGGTGTTGGTACCATCAGAGGTGACAAATTAATGATAATGGAACTATGTTGTACTCATAATATTTCTTTATATCCCATTGTTTATTGCAAGTTTCATGTATTTAGATAAGCAATTAGTATTTAGTTCTGTAAGATGTATCTTTTTGTAGTGTTTGCCAAGATCAAGGAGATAAGGGACATAGTTCTTTTCTTCAACATATAATAAAAAAATTATTTACAAACATTAGGATCTGTACACCACTTTTTTGAAGATGTTAGTCTACGGTTTGCTATCTTCATTTGATTTAAGTTATTCAATTGTTTTATTATATAACATATGATTTCATGTTGATTTTAAAGATGTTCATTTGAACTAAAAACTCATATAGTTAAATAATGCATAGGTAGCTATACGTAACATCTTAGTGAGTTATAATGTACCAGTTCATATATTTTTTATTTGGTTATTTGAGATTTTTTTATTATTCAATTCCATTTTTTAGCCATGCATACATGATTATTTATAATCTTTAGCAAATTTAGTGTATCTATTTTGTGTAAGAAGGCCGTATCGCAAACTAAACTAGAATGAAAGATGAATGTTTCTACAACATCAGTTTTGAACTTCAATTTATTAGAGTTAAAAAGGTAAGGCAAAATGCATTGGAAAGTTCCCAACTAAATGTAGTAGAAGCCATGATTTTTTGGCACAATATACAAAGAAATTCCTTTTTGTCTTTTTAAGTATTGTGTGGTTGAAAATTCATTTCATACATCTTGATAAAGTGCTCATTATTTATAGTGTTAGCTATAGGAGCTACAAGAAAGTGTATTATTTATATATGATTAAATTACCACTAAAAACTATGTTACAAAAAATAACACCAACTATATACATAAGGCATGCTAAATAATATACGAAATATTCTATTTAATTGTTAAACAGAAAAAAATTAAAATTAAAATATATCAGCATTCTGTGTGCATAGCACGGGTTCACAATAGTTAATATACAAACTAAAAGGCTACAACAAGCCTGGTAGTTGGCAATACAAATATATGGTATTTAGCTAGTTTGCAATAAATGTGCTTTAATAGTAATGGATTGTCAATTAATGATCATAACAAAATGTGGACAAAAACAAAACTTATAAGATATCAAAAATAGTGGATATACTTGTTGTACATGGCTATTGCACAAAACTGGCTTAAATGCAGCCATTAAATACTTGTTGCATAAGCAAAAACCTACCTTTAAGTAAGTAGATTGAGTGTGTAAAGGGTTGTTGTTTCCTATTTTAAAAGATCAGAATTGTACATTGCAAAATAGAACAAGAAGGAGGTGTGGTGCATTGAAGACTATACATAAAATCATGAGTGTGCATGGGTACAGTGGGCCAATGTCTAAAGCAATGAATGTACAATGATAACGACTTTAGAAACTGGTTGCGCATGGGGAGGAAGTAGTTGCTACAAACTGAACTTGCAATGGATTGGTGGTGAAGGTGGAAATGTGTGGCCCTTGAATGCTGAACATGCATAGAACTAAAATTTGTATTATTTTGCAAATTAATGGAAACGATATTATTATACAAAATACCACATCCACCAACATCATATTCATAAACTAAAACAAAAGATGTTTAATAAAAGTTGAATGAATTTCCCAAAGGTATAAGCTTAATACACAAATCAAGTTTCTAATGAAACTTGAAACACAAGATGTCTTTTCTAATTGTAAAAGGTAACCATTACTTAAAGTCAAACAAATAGTTCTTATATCTTCCACATGCGAGCCCATCTTAATCTTAAGTTCCTAATAAGATGCTTTGCTCGCTTCCCACTGGCTTTCTTAGGTTTGTCATACACGGTGAGGAATTGGAAATGTAATCTGAAATGTGGATCGTAAACAGAAATATTGTGAAGATGTATAATAGTTTTTATTAACTAATATCGATAATACAATTATGATCACTCCATTATATAGAGTTGTTTTATGAGAAATATGGGCCAGCATTTCAAAGCCCAAAATAAAACTATCTCTCCCTGCTACACTATACAATATAATACCTTATATACTTCAGTTCTGTAACCTAACTCCCCCTTTCAATTCCATCTAGGGTTTTCTCTCGCTTCTTCATCTTTGCGTCGCCTTCTTTGATTTTGAGTTCTCTCTTTAATCGAGTGAATTTTTATGTTAAAAGAGGTTTTGTGAGGATATCGGCTTGTTGAAATTGAGCTGGAACATGGTTAACTTTTAGTATTCCCTCCATTGCCTTCTCACGAACAAAGTATAGATCTATCTCGAAGTGCTTTGTTCGTGAGTGTAACACTGGATTTGCGGAAAGTCAGACAGAGCTCAAGTTATCGCACCAGATTATTGGTGTGTTTGTGAGACTGATTTTGATTTCTTTAAGCAGTGACTCGATCCAAGTTATCTCAGCTGTAGTACTGGCGATAGATCTATATTCTGCTTCAGTACTGGAGAGTGAAGTAGCTACGTGCTTCTTTGAACACCATGAGATCGGGTTGCTACCTAGAAATATGCAGAAACCAGAAGTTAATCTTCTGTCATCTAGATCAGTGGCCCAGTCTGCATCATAGTAAGCTTGTATGTTTAGTTCCTTTGCATTGTTAAGATGCAGACTATGGTCCATTGTTCCTTTCAAGTAACATAATATACATTTTACAGCCTTCCAGTGGTCACTGAGTGGTCTATGCATGAATTGACAGACTATATTTAAACTATAGCTCAAATCTAGTCTTGTTGTTGTAATATATTGGAGCGCTCCTACAGTTCTTCTATATTGTCTTTCATTTGTGATGGCCTCTCCTGAATCTTTTGATAATTTAAGATTGCTTGTCATTGGAGTAGTTCGTGGTTTAGCCTGATCCATGTTTGCTTTTTTGATAGTTCCAGTATATATCTTTTCTGACATAAGATTATTTCTGACTTAGATATCTGTATGACTTTAATTCCTAGGAAGTGATGTAGATTACCCAGATCTTTTATAGAGAATGCTTGATCGAGATGTCTGATAGTTTGATCCATGGATTGATTATCATTTCCAGTAATAATGATATCATCCACGTATATCAAAATGTATGTGATCTTTTCTTGTTTGCATTGCATGTACAAAGAATTATATGATTTGGTTGGTATGAATCCTAGATTCATCAGCGTGAACTTGATTTTTTCATTCCATACACGTGGTGCTTGCTTCAACCCATATATAGCTTTATGTAGCTTGCATACTAATTGTTATTAACACCCTTCTTGTATCCTTCTGGTTGTTCCATAAACACTTTCTCCTTTGAGTCTCCATTAAGAAAGGCATTGTTTACATCAAGTTGTCTGATCCATCTTCTATGAAGAGCTATAGTTAGTATAATTCTTATAGTAACTAGTTTAACAATTGGGGAAAAGGTCTCGTTAAATTCAAAACATACTGTTGGTTGTACCCTTTAACCACCAGTCTTGCTTTATATTTTGAGATACTTCCATCTGAATTTCTTTTAATTTTGTAAATCCACTTGAAACCAACTATGTTTTTGTCTTTGGGATATACTAAAATCCAAGTTTTGTTCTTGATAAGAGCACTGTATTCATTATCCATAGCTTGTTTCCAGTTGCTGTTGGTAATGGCTTCATTGTAGTCACTTGGCTCAGTTGAGTCCAGTTGAGCACTGTATATTTTAGGTTTGAATATACCACTCTTTGATCTTGTAATCATATGATGTTCTGATCATGCAGGTGGTGTGTCATGATTATCATTACTATCTTCAGATTGCTGAGGTATGGATGAGGGAGGTTCTCCTTGATTTGGATTGACCTCATCAATCTGGCTGGTGTTGTTGAAGGAGCTGGAGGACTTGTGAGAGTCATAACCTGATCCAGTGTCACTATTGGCTAGTGTGTGTTGTGGCTTTTGGTTCCTCTGCACACTTCCACCAGTCTGATCCCATTCAGGTATAATAGGTATGGAAGGTATTGAGAAGTTGTCTTTATTACGCACCTTCTTAGTCATCTTAACATTTTTATTTGCAAATAGAAAAATATTCTCATTAAATACAACATGTCTTGAGACATAGATCCTACCATCATTGCTTAAGCATCTGTATCCTTTCTGTTTACTTCTAAGAAAGTGCATAGGGTAGATCTAAGATTTAATTTGTGACTATTATATGGTCTGAGACATGGGAAGCATAAGCATCCAAATATCTTTAGATTTTTATAGTCTAGTTTAACCCAAATAGCACTTCTATGGGATTCAGATGCTTGAGAACTTTGGTAGAAAGTCTATTAATTAAGTACACAGCAGTGTTAAAGGCTTCTGGCTAGAATTTCATAGACAATGAGGCATGTGCGAGTAAAGTTAAGCCTGTTTCCACTATATGTCTATGTTTCCTTTCTGCTATTCCATTTTGCTCAGATGTGTATGGCCAAGCTGTTCTATGAATAATACCCTTTTCTAGAAATATTCCTTCAGTGGTTTATATTCACTGCCACCATCAGATTGTATAATTTTGACCTCATTGCATAATTATTTTTCTGCTTGAGTTATGAACTGTATTACAACCTTTTGTGCATCTGATTTGGATTTTATAAAATATATCCATGTATACCTAGAAAAAGAATCAAAAAATGATATGTTGTACCTGAAACCATAGGCTGAACTTATTGGAGCTGGTCCCCACAAGTCTGTGGCTACTAACTGTAGTGGTTTGCTAATAACTGTTGTTGAATTTGTAAAAGGCAATTTATGGCTTTTGCCTAATTGACATTAAGTGCATACATATTGCAGAGGTACATCATAGGGGATATTATTATTCATAAGAACTTGTTTTACAGTATTTACATTGGGATGTCCTAGCTTATAATGCCACAGAGTAAATGTTTCTTGATCATTTGTGACATGAGATTCAGTACTGTTACACAAAATATTCCTAATATTGCTCTTTCTTGTATTTCCAAGATTGAACTTGTATAATCCATTGGCTAATTTACCCTGTAATAATATATCCTGATTTAGTAGATCCTTAACTAAGCAAAATTTAGGGTGAAATCAAAATACACATTGTTGTCATTAGCAAATTGAGATACACTCAATAGATTCTTCTTAATTTGTGGGACTTTCAGTAGATTATTGAGATAGAGAAGTCTTTTACTTGGAATATTACTGGTTCCAACATGTGTGATTTTTAAAGCTTCACCATTCCTCATATGAATAGAATGCATACATGTATATTCTTTATTGCCTAAATTAAGATTCTGTAGGTTGCTTGTGAGATGGTTGATGGCACCTGAATCTGGGTACCAATCATCTTCTACCATCTCCTCAGATCTTGTAAGTCTTTCCGTGTTTAAGCTTTGAGTTCTTGAGCTTTCTAATTGACTGCCTTGCCTTTGGTCTATATGTGCTACATTAGCACTGGATCTATAATTTCTCTGATTTTCTTGATTTTTTTGATTCGGGTAGTATTCAATGTTGAGTAGAAAGTAGCACTGCCTGGCTGTGCGTCCCGATTTTTCCACAAATTTGACATTTTGTTCAGTTGTTATTCCGTCTTCTATTTCTCCCTCTACCTCTCTATGTAGTATTACCTCTTTGATTGTAGTTGTCTTATCTGGTATTCTTATTTTTTTTGCTTCTTTTCTTGATTTCTGTTTCTGGAACTTGATGCATAATTGAGTGGTAGTTCTGTGTTGTTTTCCTTCTTCTGTTTAATTCTTCCTTCATGTGATAACAACATTGAATGAACATACTGCATATTAGGTAGATTTTTATGTGATGAGATAATTGCTATTACTGACCCATATTCAATATTTCAGAATGGTTAGTATCTACCCAGTTTCAGATACTTTATGTCTTGTAGAGTCAAGAATATCATAGTATGATTTCACCTTTGTTACATATTCCCTCATTGACATATTTTCTTTCTTGAGATTCTGCAGTTGCCTCTTGCAATACATGATTCTTGCTGCTGACTGTATATTGAAAATTTATTGTATTGTAGACCATATCTCAAATGATGTTTTACATCCAACAATTTGTGATAGCAGTCCTGAACTGATGGAGGAAAACAACCATGCAGCAAGTAAGCTATCCTGTCTCTGATAGTTGATGAATTCTTTGTTGATTATTCTTTCTCCTATGCTATCTGTCACCATTCTTGCAGGTACAGTTGCAGTTCCACATAGAAAATCTTCCAAACCATATCCTCCAATGCTGGTTTCAACTTGATATTTCCATAATATGAAATTATTTTCTTCGAATGCAGTCGTTACCAAGTTATTTTTGGCTTGATGATGTCACAGGAATTTATTTCAATAGCCGACGAATCTTGATTTCTTGATCTTGACCCTTCCTGATTTTTAACTCCACTTGTTGCAGATGATGTTGTATCATCATCTCCTGCCATGGTGGAATATGAGGAAGTGCTATTTGGATTTCTGATTGGTGATCCTCTGTGGTGCAGCCAACTATCTTGGCTCTAGGTTCTTGCCGTAGCACCTTAATTAGGATTCTTGATTCAGAACAAGTAAGAGCAACTCTCAGATGATGAGAATGCTAAAATCTAAAAGAGCAACCAAGGATGGTGGATGATGATATTGATCTGACACCTCCTTTGGACGGTTCGATGATGATGCAACAGTTCTCTGATGAGAATCTGGTGATGAACTGAATCATATTACCGTCGCTTGACAGATTTAGCAACTCCGATACCAAAACAGAAATATTGTGAAGATGTACAATAGTTTTTACTAACTGATAATGATAATACAGTTATGCTCACTCTATTATATAGAGTTGTTTTATGAGAAATATGGGCCAGCATTTCAAAGCCCAAAATACAACTATCTCTACCTGCTACATTATACAATATAATATCTCGTATATTTCAGTTCTGTAAGCTAACTATTGTTGATCCAGAATCAATCCACCACCTGATAATATTGACATTAACCATATTAGATACATACGAATTAAATGAAGTTGGATTACCTTCATCTGTAAGCCATTTCTTGGATTCAGCACATTTCTTCTTTATGTTTCCCTTCATTTTACACCAAATTTTTTTGGAGTCTTTCTAGAGGTATTTTTACATTTCTTATATCATTGGATTGTAATTTCCCTTCCATGCATTGCTAGCATAGCAGTTTTACCTTATTCCATTATTAGCCTCCTTCCTCTTGAACGCACTTGGTCATGAGTTCATCAATTGACCACTTATCCTTACGTGTAGTATATGAGATTTTATAAGGCCCATATTGGTGTGAAAGAGTGTTCAAGATGTAATGCACCAGAAAAGACTGTTATTTCAACTTTAAGCTTCTTTAATTGAGCCATAGTGTCACTTGCTTACATGATGTGATCACACACATCCCATTCCCGTGAGCCTTAGGGATGAGAACGCCATGATTAAGGTGCTTCCTAATGCCATATCCAAAGTGGCATATTTCTCGTCAAGGGCTTTTAGCAAGTCTTGGATCTTTTCAATGCTGACAGAACCATAAATACTAGCAAAAATGCTTGCCTTGACGTACATTATATTGCGCTGATTGGATCACTCTCGTCGCTCATATGACATGATCAGCTTCAATACTGATATCAGTGATTGTCATGGTTCATATTTCATAATAGTGTATCCACATCCATCCATCATAAATGAAAATTTCTCTCTCTACATATTATGCAGTTACCCACTCTTAGATCAGTGAATATTAGAGTAATTTGTTTGTATAATTTATACATATAAGTATAAATTACATGCTTATTTCAAAATTTAGGCCTAAAAAGATTCATGACTTTACCAATGTAAAACTTGTTTGAAAATTGAATCGATGACATAAAAATGCTTGTGGGCTAAAATTCTAATTCAAGTAGATTCTAATAATTCTGTATGATAAAATTATCAACTTATTTACGAATTACATATAATTTATAGGTAATCTATGAATGACTAGATATTTTATCCTAATTAATAGTACACTTGTAATAAAAACTCTTATGGGATAGAATTACATTAAGTATAATTAATTACATGAACTTATATTATATAAAGATTTGTACTAATTAATGTGTCTTTGCACAAAAAATGGGCAAACACCTCCAATTGATTAGTTGTAGAGCTGTGAATATAGGGTGTATATCACGGCTGTTATAATTGTAATATGATTGATTTTCAAATAGTAGATCACATAAAGGTTATGCAGAAAGTAAGTTGTAGTAAAGTAAAGAACACAATGATTCATAGTGGTTTGGCTAGAATGTGCCTACATCCACTGTCCATTTCATTATTCTTTCTATAGATCTTTGATACAATGTTTGAGATACAAGATACAATGATCCAAAGCTCAATAGAAAAGATATAGCTTAAGGAAGTCTGCTCGGCTATTCCAGTTTGGCTATTCTCGGCTGCCTACACCTGTTCGTTTGTCTCTGTTAGGAAGTTCTAGCTAGGCGGCTCCTGCTACGATGTTCCTGCTAGGCTGCTTTCACTAAGCTGTTCCGATTAGCTGTTCCTGCTAGCTTGTTCCTGCTAGTTGTTACTGCTAGCTGATCCTACTAGACTATTCCGACTATCTCTGACTTGTCTGCCATTACTGCTATAAGCTTGGCTCTCTAGAATTGTCCCCTATTGTTGTTTGATGATTTGATATCTATACGAGCGAAGAGATGATGTCGTTAATTAGGATGCTTTCTTGTATATCTCACCTAGAGGGAATATTCTTCAGAATCTGGAATATGCTTGATTATTTCCTAATATTCGCAGATTCCCTTCCATATATATGCTGCTTGGTTCGACTAAAAATTCGGTTCAAAGGATGTTAGTTCTGCTAAATGGATGTGGAAAAGTTATTGGCCAAATTCATCTACTTCTTTATTTGGCTCGGCATGCTTGGTTCAGTGAGTATCTTCCTCCTTGGTCCGATGTATGGCATTGATGTTTGGTTTGGAGTGTGCCGAACCACTAAACAAAAGATCTTATTTGATGGCTTGACAGTAACAAACAGAAACTTTTGTCGGTACTTCTACAACCGAACAAAAGATCTTTTTCGGTGGCTTGGGGTACTGAATAGAAAATTCAGGTTGGCACATCAACCACCGAACAAGAGGGGTCGGCTTTCCCCCAATTCCTTCAACTTCCCTACCTTACCTTCAACCTTGCCTAGTCTGTCTTCCTTCCTTAAATTGGAAAGAATAGGCCTTCAGTAGTTAGATTCCTTACCAGACCATACCTCATGTTTCAATAAAAATAATGTTTTTGCCAGGACTCAAAGCAGGGTGGGTTGGTTGAAAGGTGCAAGTCTTTAGCACTGTGCTGCACGTGCTTTTATGTCATAACTCATTCATTTTTAGTCAGAATTGAATGAAATTTGGACCAGTGGCTTCGTGCATTGAGTAGAGTATTCCACTGCTTCTGAATGTTCCATTTTCCTGATTAGGCAGTAGCACTTCAAGGTGGGGCCCGAGTCGGTTAGTTAGTAGACAAATCTTAATATGATCATATCTTGCAATTCGTAGCTTAGATTGAGATGCAGTTTCGACCCAAGTGCTTGTCCTGAGCTTAGGATCATTTTACAAGTGCTTTGACTATATTTTATGACCATGCTAAATTATCTCTAGCACTTCGCCTTCCTTTGTGATTATATGATGGTGCCTTTATCATACATGTTTTGGCCATTTTATGCTTCTTAACATCTTTTCGTACTATGATATAAGTGAAAACGCCCATAACACTTGCCCCTGCCAAAGCATACTTTCGTAGAGCACAAAGCGTGCTTTGTTTCATCCAAACTCTTTTTTCTTTCTCATCTGACAATTATCTCGAACCACAAATATCTATATCCTCATTTTCATCCTTTTGGTAAGCTTTCCGCTACTAATATATTGCAGAGCCTTATTCATTTGGGGAAAAGCTTATTGATTGTTTCAATACATTATTTATCAAGTGATGTTTTTTGTTTATTCATTCTTGGTTGTGTAATCGTTTGGCATGAACTCCCACCGATTTTCATCTCTGTCTGGTAGGCTTTTGCTCCCCTCTATTTCAACCTCCTTGCCTACGTGTCCTAAGGGTCGCATGTCGTCTTATGAATGTTCCAAGAATGTTGAGGCACCCAGTGGTTCCATGGTGCGTGGACTTGACGATGTGTATTTTGTTGCATTGATTATAGTTTAGTTAGTTAAGACTGGTGGTTGCGATGTATTTCCCCTACATCATTGCTAAGCTACTCCACCAGCAACTCCTTCACCACCATGCATACTTGTGTAGGCCAATCACCAAATTGTTTGGCTAGGTATGTGGTTTCTGCTAAAATTTTGAATGTGGTTTAACCATGCACTTGTGCTGTGAGTGTTATTTAAATGTTTATGCGTTGTTGCTTTTGATATTCATTCTTGTCTATATTCTCCTTTTCTTGGTTAGTGATCATGATATGTTTGTTCCACATGATTTCTTGGTTTGCTTGTTTTGTTAGCAACCTTTCTCTCTTCTATTTTGCATACTTGTATGGGATCAATCACCAACAAGTTTGGTAGGGTAAGCAGCTTCTATGGCTGGTGCTTCCATAGTCCATACTTTATATTTCCTGTATGAACACTTACACAAGCGCATATGTAAATGAAATTATCATACCTAATCAGGATTAGTTATTGCATTGTGTTTGTATAGTATCCTTGCTTAGTTGTTAGCCTGTTAGTAATCTTTTACTGCTTCCTCACATATAAGTACAGGGCTCGTCACTGGCATGTTCGATAAGGTGAGCATACTGCATATTGGTGAAGTAGTTACATGTTATTTTGCTAGCTCTTTCGCAAACTCTTCTCCTACCCCTGACATATTTTCACATGATCAATCACTGATAAGTTCGACAATGTAAACATACCCTGGTGGAGTGCCTTTATAATCCAGTCCCATATGTACTTGTTTGTTTTCATGCACTTCGAGTATCACATACATATTCCATGCACACTTTAAACACGTTTCTCCTAGTGTCAGTCTGTTGATAGTCTTTAAGGGCAATTCCAGTATTGACTGCATGCATTAAGCCATACGACTGATAGTCACATTTTACTATGAGAAAACTTTGTTATTTATTGCCGAGAGAAATACGGTTGAATGTCAAGTGTAAACTAATAAGGTGACTATCTTGCCCTGACTGCTGATAAGTTAGGTTCTCTATAGCCATCCTAAAATATTTTAGCCAATCGTCAATGATAGACACTCGGTTAGGGTCACTCTGGTCCGCTATCATGGTAGGAAGTTTGAGGCGACCATTAGCAGTGGACACCCAAATAAGGATCTCTCTGGTCCACTGTTGCCACCTGAGTTGTTTGTGTAGATTGTCAATGGAGAGCACCCATTTGGTGGTCATGTCCTGACCATGGGATGATCGGGCTTGCTATTACCAACGAGAGGTTTGGGTCGATTATCAATGGCGAGCACCCACTTGGCGATCATGTCGTGACTATGGGCTGATCGGGTTGCCAATGTCGGTAAAGAATTTTGGGCAGTTCGTCAATGGCGAGCACCCACTTGGCGGTCTTGTTCTAACCATGGATTAAACAAGCACACCATTGCTATATAGAGGTTTAGGCCGATCATTAATGGTAAGCTCCCATTTGGTAGTCATGTCCTGATCATGGGCTGATTAGGCTCACTATTGCCGATAATGAAGTTTGGGCCGATCGTTAACGGTAAGCACCCATTTGGCAGTCAAGTCCTGACTATTGGCCGATCGAGCTCACGATTGTTAGTTAAAGGTCTGGGGATGATCGCCAATGGAGAACACCCATTTGGCAGTCATGTCCTGACCATGGGCTGATTTGGCTTGCTATTGCTGGCAAAGGATTGGGGTTCATTTAGCGGTTATGTCCTGACCATAGGCTAATCGGGCTTGCTATTGTCGGTCAAAGGTTTGGGGCCGATCTTCAATAGTGAACACCCATTTGGCAGTCATGTCCTGACCATGCATGATTTGAATCACTATTGCCATCCAAAGGTTAGGGGCCGATCGAAAATAGCGAACATCTATTTGGCAGTCATGTCCTGACCATGAGCAGATCTGGCTCACTATTGCCGGCTAAAAGTTTGTCCTAGTTTTCTACGATGTGCCAAAGCTGTTGGTCCATGCCTCCTATGATGCATCAAAGCTGTTTTTTCAAACTTTCCATGAGCGCTAGAGTTTGGTCCCCCTTAATATGTAGTAGCCTCATCCATAACAGTCCTAGAAATTGGGACTTTATTTGGCACAGGATGGTTATTCTTGTGGTGCTTAGGAAGCGCTGACATCTACCATGATTTTGCACACTCCATCTATGGGGTTTGGTAATACTGTGAAAATTGACTAATCCACCAATCCATAATCCATGTAGCTATAATAGTCAGCATGAGAAATAAAGATTTTGAGCATTCCATGTTTTCCCAGATACTGCTCCATCCTTGTTGATGGGAATGTAGGCTCCATTCCGTGGATCCCTGTTGATAAAATATGATCTTTCGTAGATCGGGTAGTGTGATGACCCGAAATTTTGGGCAATATCAATTTAATAATCTGTATTAATAATTAAATTGATTTGATAATTTTCTTTTATACTTTTAATTTTAATTGGCAAATTTATTCTTTTAAAAGCAAATAATTATTTAATTGTTAAATTTTATCTTTTAAAGTTAATATAATGTTTTCTATTTATAATGTATATATATTTGTATATATTGTAAATAGAAAAGCTTTGATTCGAATTTAACAAATAAAAATCATGTTTTTAAATTCTAATATATTTTAGTAATTTGGAAATTATGTAATATAATATTAAACTTTTCAAAGCTTATTTAAATAAATAACCATATTGTTTTAATATACTCAAGGCAAATGTTTGATTGTTTATTTGTTTAAAATATTTTTAGCTTAAGTTTAAATTTAAATAAAATTAACATAAAGGTTTGTTTTATTTTGTTTTTAAATATTGCTTGATAATTTTGATTCATTAATTCATTTAGTAATTTATAAATAATGTGATAATTCCCTTTTAAATTATTTAAAATTTACAAGGTTGTTATTTTCAAAAGATATTAATAATGTGTTGTTATTATATATAAATATAAATAGATTTTTAAGAAAATAGAATAATTATTTTCAAATTAAATATGCTGTTATATATGTATATATAAGTTGATTTAATTTGGATTTTTAAATTTAATTTGAATTTGAATTTAGATTTAATTTTAAAATTCAAAAGATAGATATTTTGAAATATATGAATAAGATTTTATTTGTATATATAATTTGTTTTATTTTATTTTTCTTTAAAGAAATTTAAATATATGTATCTAGATATGTATTTATAAAACAGTAAATTAAGTAAAAAGCTTTTTATTAACATTAAAATAAATATAAATTACGTATTACAAGTGTAAATCTATGGAAGTTTGTTTAAATAAGTGTTAATTAATAAGCAAATGCTTATGACAAATGTTAAGGGTTTTTACAAGTGTCATTTAAATTTTCATTTTTTTTAATAAATCAAATTCAGCCTATATAAACATTGTTCCTTCTCTACTATTCTTTTTCTATCCTCTCAAATTCAAAAACTAAGAAACCTTCACCCTGTAAAATAACTCAAAACAATCTGTAATCAATACATTCTTCAGAGCAGAAACTAATCAAAATCATCAACCTGTAATTCATTTTCAAATCAAACCATTAGCCTGCAAATCATTTTCAAAATCAATACAATAAACTTGAACATCATTCTTCAACCTGAGATTTATCTGAAACAAGCAACTTCAATTCTATTTGAAAGCAAGATTCAATAACAAGCAATTCCAGCTTTATTAAAGATCAGCAATTCAAGTATTAAAGAATCAAAGAAGCAATCTTCAGCATTCCAGTTTTAATAAGGAACAGCAACTCAAGTTTTTAAATCAAAACTGTTACAAAGGTGCTCTGCTCATCATTTTTACAAGTGAGTAACATTTTTTTTTAAAAGCTTAAGTATTTGAATATATATATATATATGTGTGTGTGTGTGTGTGTGTGTGTGTGTGTGTGTGTATGAATGTATGGTAGTGTGTGCATGCCTGTTATCTGAGGTCTCTCTGTTCTTAGTTTTCAAGTTCAAGTTTTTGATCAAAATTTATTTCCTTTTGATCTAATCTCTGTTAGGACTTAGGTTCCTAACAAAACTTGTTTGTTAAATGATAGAGTAAGATTTAAAATTATATTTAAGTTAAAATAAATTGGAATTTCTCTGGAATAACAAAAAGAACAGTGCAGGCTTAAGTTTTGTTAAAATTCAAACATCCTAATTCTTTGATTCGGGCACATGATCTGAAATCTTGTCTATAAACTTGATTTTAAAAGAAGAAATCACAAATTTTAGTATTGAATTTTGTGAGCAGTTCGAGTTTGTTCAGATTTTGCTTTTTAGGTGGTTTTTGACGCACGGCGGCGAGCTAGAGGGCATGCTTATTGTCGAGCGGTGTTGAAAGGAGGATGGTCATAGGAAAAATGCTCAGGGAATTTATCATTGGCCATGGTGGCCGGAATAAGGCGAACTAGGGTTCGGCGCTTGGTTTTCATTGAGATGATTGCTGAGCTTCGTGTGGAATCGGTCGATCACTGGAAGCGATCGCGATAGGCGGTTTGGTTCATCGAAGCGTGAGGTAGCTTCGGGTAGGTCGGCAGGCGTTCCAGTGGTTTGGGGTGATGTTGTTCAATCGGGTTTGTTGCTGCTTTGGGTCGAAGTGTTCGTTTTCGATTTCGCTGATGGATCGAAGAAGTTGGGGTTTGGATAGTCAAAGGATGGGGTCGCCGACTTTGGGAAGATCACGACGTTGACCATAGGTGGTCGAAGCCATCGTGCATGTGCATGGTGCATTTCTGGGTGTCAGTGTTTTGGTCTGGGGGTGTTGTATCGAAGATGAGTTCGTGATTTTGGGAAGGAGGCTCGAGTTTGTGCTCGGGTGATTCGTGAGTGAAGTGTTCCATTTTTTAAAATTTAACTTTAAAACTTAACTTTAAAACTTAACAAAATTTTGAAATGAAGAAGATGGGTTTTTCTTGGGTATGTACTCGAGCAGGCTTCGGGTTGAACCCGAAGCAGCATGCTAAAACAGATTTTTAAAAGTTTTTAAAATAAAAACAAGGTTTGAATTTAAATAAATTTGGTTTAAAAACTCTTATATAAATTTCTTTATAAGATAAGTGTTCTTTAACATCTGGTTTAAAAGGTTTTTAAATTGTTTTAAATTTTGTTAAAGTTAAATTTGTAATTATTTTAAAATCTTAATTTGAAATGAAATTTAAAAGTAAATTTGAAGGTATAATGTTTCAAATGCTTTTGTTAATGACAATTTAGTCATTAATAAGAAAAATGTTTTATCTTAAAGTCAATTAAGATTTAATGATTTGAAATTAATTAAATTAATAAGTTAATTAAAGAGTAATTCATTAATTTAATTAATTTATGGTTATGATTAATTAAATAAGTAATTAAGGGTTATAAATTAATTAATTAGGGGTTAATTAATTTGTAATTAAGGATCGTTAATTAGATAATTGAAGATTATTAATCAATAATTAGAAATTTATTAATTAAGTAATTAATGATTAATTAAGTTACAATTCAGCATTAATTAATTAAGCAATTAGAGATTAACTAATTTGTAATTAAGAATTAATTAATTTGTAATTAATAATGGTTAATTAAAGTATAATTACTTAAGGAAGTAACTAAAGAATTGTTAATATTTAATGTAAGGATCATGAACTAGGGATTATGAAATGATTAATTAGTGTGATTAATTTAAGATAATTAATTAGATAAATGAAGGATAATCATTTGTGGGATTAGCTAAACATAATTACTTAATGGAAGTAATTAAAGGAATTAATTACTCAATGTAATTAATTAAATTAATGTGATTAGTTTAAGTTAATTAATTAGTTTAATTAATTTAAGATAATCACTTGATGATTTGTTAAGTATAATTACTTATGTAATTAGTAAAGTGTAATTACTTAGTGAAGTAATTAATGGATACTTACTAGATGTAATTAATTGAAGAATGGAAGTAGTTTTGGTTTAATTACTTTGTGTAATTAACAAAGAAGGATAATTTCTCGGTGGAAGTAATTAAGAATTAATTACTTAGTGTAATTAATTTAAGAATTAATTAATAAAGTTATTCGAAGTTAATTAAGTAACATAATTAAGTAAGGGTAATTAATTACTGAATGTGACTAATCAAGGTTGATTAATGAATGATTAATTAAAGATTAATTGTTAAATGTGATTAATTATAACAATAATTAATTAAGAAGTAATTAGGGATCATTAATTAATATAATTAATGATGTAATTAAGGGTTGATTAATTAAAGGATAATTAATCAATATAAGTGATTATAGAATAATTAATCAATGTAATTAATTAAGGATTAATGTAATTAATTATAATTGATTAATTAAAGTAATTAAAGGTTAATTACTGTAAATGGTTAAGGATAATTACTTTGTGTAATTAATTAAAGGCTAATTACTTAATGTAATTAGAGAATAATTAATCAAGGATGATTAATTAAGATGGACAATTAGAGGGTGATTAATTAATTAGTTTGTAATTAATTAATGGTTAAGAAAGCAAGATTTATAGTAATGGAAGTAATTAATTTAATTTAGTTTAAATTAATTAGAGATTGTGTGATTAATAGATCATTTCTTACGGATGCTGGATGTTACTGAATGCCTTGGATTGTTTGATATCTTTATATGAAATATGTGTTGATCTGTGATATGAGATGCGCTGGTTGGATTGTGATGATATGGATTATCTATTTGTGAGATTTTGAATTAACTATCTGTGTGAATATAGATAATGAAATTGAATTGTTTTAACTTTAAAACAACTTGGACTAAAAAGACGGCGCTTTGGATTTCGATGAGACCAGGATCGGGTTTCCAGATTTGGATATCCAAAAACCACATCGATCCAAATTAAACGATAGGTCGTGAAATCTCAAGTGAAGATTCAAAGGAAAGGCTAAGGTCGTTAATTCTGAGGGTGACTCCAAAACGAGTTAACGAGGATAGTGCTTTTGATTGAGATGAAGATTTATAGTGCAAGGGCTATTGTCGCTAACTCTAAGGGTGATTCCAAAATAAGTGTAACGAGATAGTGCCTTCGGTTTCGTTCGAACCAAGAACGAACTTGTATGGATTGAATGCTTTCAGAACATCATTAGGTGGACGATGAGCATTCTAAGATAGGTGTGTTCTATAAAGGTAATCGTAGCCTCAAGCCTCATCAACCGAGAATGGCTAAAACAGGGGAGGTGCAGCAAGGCTAAGTGAGTCGCGCTCAAGTAAGACAAGATCTTCCCATGTCTAGAGGTCCCTGTTTATTCGGTTGTGTCGGGCAGTTGATTTCAACAACTGCCGGGGTTGTCTTGTTCGGGACTATCCACTAAGGGATGGTTCCATCCTTGTGTTGCAGGGGATTTAGGGTGGATCCTCGGTATGGTGATCTAGGCCAGGTACTGTGACGGGCGGTACCCCAGTAGCCCTGCCATTGATGGAAACCCATTTTTCCTACGTGCCCTTTACGGTTTTGATTGTGTACCTATGTATGCTGGAATTTAATAAATATAACAATTTCGGCTAATTTATATTTTACTTGAAAACCCTAGACCCTATTATAATATCACTGGATTTTCTATCAAATGTTTTGGTTATCGTAAGCCGTAAGGTAAAAAAAATTTCGTGTTTATGTGCGGGAAGTCTTACGAGATACCTTTTGTTTTCAAAGGTTTACAAAGTTAAGCAACTTTAACCTGTTACTCACACCAGACCCATGTCTGACCCGGAGTTTATTTTCTGTTTTCTTAAACTCTTGGGTACTCAAATTTTTATGAGTAGCTAGGGGATTCAGGTTAGCATTGATAAATTCTGGAGGAGATTTGGAGCAGGAGGATTTAGCGTTCATAGATATATAGTTTTCTGCTGTGTTGGTATCTCTGTGTTGTATTTTTGAGATGTAATAACTAGACAGGTGTTTATAACTATCTAGTTTGTGATGTATAAGCTGTGTAACTCTGATAGATGTTGTATACTATGTAATGCTTATGTGATTAATATAATTTATTCGTTCCGGTGTTGAGATTCTGATGTTATTTCGTTCTTCTTCTCTATCTTTTCTCTTTTTTATCCCTTTCTTTCTTAATGATGTTGCGTCTTTCTATAGAGAGAAAGGCGGGTCGTCTCATTTGGTATCAGAGCGCTATGTTAAGTGAATACCTAGGCTTTGGAGTGATTTCTTTCTTAAGAGAGCTTATTTGTAATTTTGATATATATATATATATATATATATATATATATTTCTACCTATTTTTTGGGTTACCTGTTGGGGTTTTCCAATATAAGTTCTAGAGGTAGAAAGGGTAGTGGCGTGTGTAGCACGATTACCTATAGAAGGAGTCTGAGTGTTGAGGTTGGAAGTATATCTGCCGAGGCTGTAGACCTAATACCGTCTCCAGTGAGCTTTGCTGTAGTGTAAGGATTTCATCAATCTCCGATGGAAGCCTTTTTGAGGTTTGGAGTTCATCTTTAAAGTGCAAGTTTGGATGAGTAAAGTTTGGATTTGTTGCTTGAGCCGAAGCGTGTGATGGTATCTTGGCAACTTCAGGAAGGAGCAACTGCGTGATGAGATGCAGTAACTATGGATGTTTCCAAAGACGTTTCTTTAGAGCAAGTTTAGGAAGTGTGTCTGCATCAGTGATGAGATAGAGTTCAGCAGGGTGTTTGTGTTTGGTTTGAAGCTCGAGTTTCTGAGGAGATGTCTGCCTATCTCTAGGCTCTATATAGGATTGGATGATATGGCTTTGAGGTTCGAAGAGCTTTGGATATTAGGAAGTCTTTGGCATCTGTGTCAGCAGTGCAGCTCGAGGTGTTCTGTGTGCCAGTAAGAAGGTCATCTGGCTGAGCAGTATTCTAGAGGTGGAGTTTAGAAGCAGTAGAGTGAATCCATTTCTTCGATGGATTGATTAGTTAAGCATAAGCTGTTCTGATTGGTAAAGAGAGAACAATATTTTTGGAAATTAGGCCGGGTTGATCACAAAGTGACTTGTGATAGTTGAATGTTCTCATGGGTAATCTTTTGATTGGGATCGAGGCATCTCTAGGGAATGTAGGAGTTATCAAAGTTATTAGAGATTTTTTCAAACGCCTTCGTAGAAGTCAAGTTCTACCACAGCATTTGGAGATTGAGTTTTCGTATTGACTAGGATCCCAGGGGTGATACCGATGATTCAGCTTAGTAGAAGGATGGCTTCTAGAGAGAGGGTTTGGTGAAGCAGCTTAAGATTTCGTGGTACTTCTGAGTTTTCTCTTTATGGATCTAATGAACCATATTTTTCGGGTGTGTCGGACATGTTTGTGATCATGTTCATCATCGGCATTTTCATCTACTCCAGATCAGAGTTGTGCGGTGGAAGCGAGGTGGCATCTGTTTTAGAGTGGAAGCAACCCTAGACTCTTTGAAAGTTTGCAGTATTCTTGGATAAAAGGATTTCTACAGGTAGTTTTGGGATCTGAAGGCGAGATTGGCAAGTGCACCTGTTTTGTCTTTTTTGGTTAGGAGAAGTTAGTTTTCTACCTGATGATTATGGAATAGAGTTGGTGATCTTGAGGGGATCATTTAATTGGATTGTTTTTGGTCTAGTTTGTTTCTAGAGGCATCAGCGAAGGTTGAGCTGATCAGGAAGGATAAAGGCAACCCAAGATTGTCACAAGAGTTTTGTGGATAAGAGACGGAGGAATTTGGATTTCAAAGTCGGAGATTTAATTTTGGATAAGTTTCTCCAATCAAAGGAGCTATAAGATTTGGTAAGGCTAGGAAGCTAGCTCCGAGATATTGGATCTTTTTTGTGTTCTGGTAGGATAAGTGCTTTGGTCTTCTGGATTGAATTGCCTGTTTGGAATGCAGGGATTCAATGTGTTTCACGTATCTATGAGGGAGTATGTGTATAATCCATCACTAGTTGTGAAACCAGCAGTTCAAGAGGATTTGGTAGTTGAGCAGGACTTGACTGTGGTCAGATATCCTTTTCAGAAAATAGATCTTGATGAGTAGGATCTCTGTAGCTTAATAGTGTAGATTATTTGGATTAAGTAGAGCGAGTATTCCAGTGTTTATACCTAGGAAACTCTTGATAGTATTAGGAAGGTGTATCCTCATTTGTGGTAGGATCATTAGATTTGTTTGATTGAGTGAATTGGTTGTTATGGTTGTTAGCATATGGTTGGTAATATATGCTTGTGGTTTAAAATTAAAATCTTTGTTGTGTTATTAAATTATCTTTGCTTTTAAATTTCAGGGAAGAAATTCTTTTAAGGGGGGAGGAATGTGATGACGTAGAATTTTGGGCAATATCAATTTAATAATCTGTATTAATAATTAAATTGATTTGATAATTTTCTTTTATAATTTTAATTTTAATTGGCAAGTTTATTCTTTTAAAAGCAAATAAATATTTAATTGTTAAATTTTATCTTTTAAAGTTAATAAAATGTTTTCTATTTATAATGCATGTATATTTGTATATATTGTGAATAGAAAAGCTTTGATTTGAATTTAACAAATAAAAAGCATGTTTTCAAATTCTAATATATTTTGGTAATTTGGAAATTATGATTTAATATAATATAAAACTTTTCAAAGCTTATTTAAATAAATAACCATATAGTTTTAAAATACTTAAGGCAAATGTTTAATTGTTTAAAATATTTTTAGCTTAAGTTTAAGTTTAAATAAAATTAACATAAAGGTTTGTTTTATTTTCTTTTTAAGTATTGCTTGATAAATATGATTCATTAATTCATTTAGTAATTTATAAACAATGTGATAATTCCCTTTTAAATTATTTAAAATGTGCAAGGTTATTATTTTCAAACAATATTAATAATGTTTTGTTTTTGTATATAAACATAAATAGTTTTTTAAGAAAATAGAACAATTATTTTCAAATTAAATGTGTTGTTATATATGCATATATAAGTTAATTTTAATTTGAATTTTTAAATTTAATTTGAAGTTGAACTTAGATTTAATTTTAAAATTCAAAAGATAGATATTTTAAAATACATGAATAAGATTATATTTGTATGTATAATTTGTTTTATTTTATTTTCTTTAAAGAAATATAAATATATGTATTTAGATAAGTATTTATAAAATAGTAAATTAAGTAAAAAGCTTTTTATTAACATTAAAATAAATATAAATTACATATTACAAGTGTAAATCTATGGAAGCTTGTTTAAACAAGTGTTAATTAATAAGCAAATGCTTATGACAGATGTTAAGGGTTTTTACAAGTGTCATTTTAATTTTAATTTTTCTTTTATTTTTTAATAAATCAAATTCAGCCTATATAAACATTGTTCCTTCTCTATTATTATTTTTCTATTCTCTCAAATTCAAAAACTAAGAAACCTTCACCCTGTAAAATAACTCAAAACAATCTGTAATCAATACATTCTTCAAACCAGAAACTAATCAAAATCATCAACCTGTAATTCATTTTCAAATTAAACCGTTAGCCTGCAAATCATTTTCAAAATCAACACCATAAACCTAAACATCATTCTTTAACCTGAGATGTATCTGAAGCAAGCAAGTTCAATTCTGTGTGAAAGCATGATTCAATAACAAGCAATTCCAGTTTGTTAAAGATCAACAATTCAAGTATTAAAGAATCAAACAAGCAATCTTCAGCATTCCAGTTTTAGTAAGGAACAACAACTCAAGCTTTTAAATCAAAACTGTTACAAAGGTGCTCTGTTCATCATTTTTACAAGTGAGTAACATTTTTTTTTAAAAGCTTAAGTATTTGAATAATCTGGTTGCATGCTAATTTCTGGAATGGATATGTTTTGTGTGAATATATATAAGTGAGTTTCTGTGTGTGTGTGTGTATGAATGTATGGTTGTGTGTGCATGTCTGTAATATGAGATCTAGCTGTTCTTAGTTTTCAAGTTCAAGTTTTTGATCAAAATTTATTTCCTCTTGATCTAATCTCTATTAGGACTTAGGTTCTTAACAAAAATAGTTTGTTAAATGACAGAGTAAGATTTAAAATTATATTTAAGTTAAAATAAATTTGAATTTCTCTGGAATAACAAAAAGAACAGTGCAAGCTTAAGTTTTGTTAAAATTCAAACATCCTAATTCTTTGATTCAGGCATATGATCTGAATTCTTGTCTAAAAACTTGATTTTTGAAAACGAAATCACAAATTTTAGTATTGAATTTTGTGAGCGGTTCGAGTTTGTTTAGATTTTGCTTTTTGGGTGGTTTCTGACACACGGCGGCGAGCTAGAGGGCATGCTTATTGTCGAGGGGTGTTGAAAGAAGGGTGGTCATAGGAAAAATGCTCAGGGAATTTATCATTGGCCGTGGTGGTCGGAATAAGGCGAACTAGGGTTCGACGTTTGGTTTTGGTCGAGATGATTGCTGAGCTTCATGTGGCATCGGTCGATCACCGGAAGCGATCGAGATTGGGGGTTTGGTTCGTCGAAGCATGGGATAGCTTCGGGTAGGTCGGCAGGCATTCCAGTGGTATGAGGTGGTGGTTTGGGGTGATGTTGGTCGATCGGGTTTTCTCCTGCTTTGGGTCGAAGTGTTCGTTTTCGATTTCGCTGATGGATCGAAGAAGATGGAGTTTGGATAGTCAGAGGATGAGGTCGCCGACTTTGGGATGGTCGCGACGTTGACCGTAGGTGGTCGAAGCCACCGTGCATGTGCATAGTGCATTTCTAAGTGTCAGTGTTTTGGTCTGGGGGTGTTGTCTTGAAGATGAGTTCGTGATTTTGGGAAGGTGGCTCGAGTGTGTGCTTGGGTGATTCATGAGTGAAGTGTTCCAGTTTTTAAAATTTAAAACTTAACAAAATTTTGAAATGCGGAAGATGGGTTTTTCTTGGGTATGTACTCGAGTAGGCTTCGGGTTGAACCCGACGCAGCACGCTAAAACAGATTTTTAAAAGTTTTTAAAATAAACACAAGATTTGAATTTAAATAAATTTGGTTTAAAATCTCTTATATAAATTTCTTTATAAGATGAGTGTTCTTTAACATCTGGTTTAAAAGGTTTTAAATTGTTTTAAATTTTGTTAAAGTTAAATTTGTAATTATTTTAAAATCTTAATTTGAAATGAAATTTAGAAGTAAATTTAAAGGTATAATGTTTCAAATGCTTTTGTTAATGACAATTTAGTCATCAATAAGAAAAATGTTTTATCTTAAAGTTAATTATGATTTAATGATTTGAAATTAATTAAATTAATAAGGTAATTAAAGAGTAATTAATTAATTTAATTAATTTATGGTTATGATTAATTAGTTAAGTAATTAAGGGTTGTAAATTAATTAATTAGGGGTTAACTAATTTGTAATTAAGGATCGTTAAGTAGATAATTGAAGATTATTAATCAATAATTAAAATTAATTAATCAAGTAATTAATGATTAATTAAGTTATAATTAAGTATTAATTAATTAAGCAATTAGAGATTGACTAATTTTAATTAAGAATTAACTAATTTATAATTAATAATGGTTAATTAAAGTATAATTACTTAGGGAAGTAATTAAAGAATTGTTAATAGTTAATGTACGGATCATTAACTAGGGATTATGAAATGATTAATTATGTGATTAATTTAAGATAATTAATTAGGCAAATTAGGGATATCATTTGTGTTGAATATGCGCTTATATGATTTTTGTTTGATGATAATAAACATATATATATTCATTTAAATATATTTGGTAATGTACTATTTTGTTTTTTCATAGATTAAATAAATATTTGTTGAATAAAATAAATTACACAGAATTTGAATTTGAATTCAAATATAACAAGTTACACAGTTTTTGAATTCAAACAGAAATTTTATTCAAACAAATATTTATTACAATCTTGAATAGTACAATTTCAAGCTCTCACTATACATATACATTTTTGAATACATCACGATTTCAATTTACATTTATAACCTCACTACATATCACTCACACTCGTATTTTGTCTTCAACTGCATGCCAGTTTGAATCCAGCATCTGAGAAATCTGCAAAAATATTCACTAACGCAGTAAAATTGAAAAAGAAATATTTTTGCAATATAAAATGAAATACGATTTTTGAAAATATGGTTTGCCTCAGTTTTGGGTTGTTCGTCATCATTTGCATTTGAATTCATCACACACGAACTGTACATGTCACAAAGTCGTGCACATAGATATATACACTTGATAACGCTACAGGGACAGGTAATCATGAGTGGCTGCAATACACACGTGTACATTTATACACGTGTGCACTGCCTCGCCAACTCGTGTGCACAGCTCCAACCAGTAATGCAATAGTGACATGCGCAACTAAACCAACATGAAATCAACACAGTGAAGATACCAGTGAAACAAATGTAGAACTGACAAATGAATCAACTCAAAAAGGCATAGCTATGGAAACAGTGTGGTCGAGAACTGATACAAGAAAGTTGTCCAGAAAATCAAACAAGAACCAGAAGTATAAGTATGGCAGTGAAATTCAGTGAAGTGCACAAACAACATGACAACAGACATGAATACATCAATAAACCAAGTAGCAGTATGAAGCAATTTGAAGCAACGGTGAACCTGAACAGGTACACAAGTGTGCCAGAGAAAGAAAGGATGGAAGCAGTGATACACGGTAAACTGGCAACAAACATGAAGTGAATCAAGTCAGTAGCAAGCTTCAAACAACCACATATATGAGGGAAGTTCAGGTTAAACCAACATGCAACCAGTGATGGCAATATCAATGTCAGGCACACATACATATGAAGTAATTCAAATACCAACTGCAAATTCGACAAGCAACTGAAGGCAACAGGACCAGAGCAACAAAGACCAAAGCTACAACCTCAAATGAAGTACAAAGCATGCACATGAACAACATGACATGAACAATACAACTACAAGTACAGAGAACAACGACAATGAATACTGCAACATGACCAAATGTCCAGACAACATCATAATGCACAATGCACTAAGCATTGAACCAGACACATGAAGACCAACAGCCAGTGCCAACAAAGCAAAGAGACAACATCAATAAACCAAAGTGCAGACCAACCAGAAGTACAAGTGCAGGCAAGTGCACAACTTCACAACAATCAAGGCAATGCACCAATGCAAGGAGCATGGTACAATGCAAACTAGCAACAACTTGAAGTCAATGAAGCCGAGGCACAGTAGAATGAACAAACAACCTCAAGAAGGATGCAAGTTCGTAACAGATTCAAGACAAAGTCCAAATGCATCAGTGAAGAACATGAATGTCAAAGGCAACACACAAGTAACAATCAACTAAAGCTCACAGGGATGAACATAAAGATGACCGAAGCAGTGGCAATTAACAGTGAAGTCGTAATTCACAGTGAAGCCAGAACAAACAGAAATGCATCAGATCAACTCAAATTTGTATTCTTTGAAAAAGTCAACGCAAATTAAAAAGGGAAAGTTTCTGTTTTTTTATACAAGAAGGATCGAACGCTCTCAATTCAAAACCGTGATTATCAAGTTAAAAAATATCAGGAAAGCCGTGTGTATCAAGGTGTCACAAAATCAGGAAAGACGTGCGCAACAGGTAATTGAGAATTAGGAAAGTATCAAATTGATACGAAGGAATTCAAGTGTCACGAATTCATATAAATACTGAATCCCAATTCACATCATCGGCATCGAGTTATCAAGTAAAAAAGACAAACAATCAAACCAGCAAACGAAAGTAAAATTACATACCACAAATCAACAACTCGATCATCAGAGAACGAGCTAGCAACAAGAATCAATTATCAGAGAACAAGCGACGCAAGCCATCGTTCATCAGAGAACGAACGTGAGAAAGATCAACACAAGTCAGAGAACCGATCATCAGAAAGCCCCAATTTTGAATTGAAGACAGAAGCCCTAAATTAGTGGCAAAGAGAATCGGCCGCATTATTCTTCACTGAGCAAAAGAGTGGATCGGGTCAAAGAATAAGGGAAGACAGTGGATCGGGTTAAAGATAAAGGGGCCTGCCTTTATTATTTTTAAAGGGGATTTAGTCTTTTATTTAGGGTTTAATTTTTTAGAGGGTTTTCTCTTAATTTTTAATTGAGCAAAAATTACGCATTCAAGTTCGTATTTTAATTTTTTCTCCTGGTTATTTTTGAAGTTGTTTTTTCTTTTCGAGTCAAAGAATTTGTAAATCACCACCTAGGTTGTAGGTAGTGTCAGATTGTCTATTTAGAATTAGTTCAGTGAGCAGGGGTGCGAGTTTGCAAAACTCTATAGGCGGGAGTAGTGTTTGCGAGTAAGCGAAACTCTATAGGCGGGAGCAGAGTTTGTGAGTAAACGAAACTCTATAGGCGGGAGCAGGATGTGCGAGTCTAGTAGAGTGTTTGTGAGCGGGAGCAAAGGGTCTGCGAGTCTAGTAGAGTGTTTGTGAGCGGGAGCAAAAGGGTCTGCGAGTCTAGTAGAGTTGTTGTAAGCGTGATACTGTTTATTCTAATAGAAATCTGTGAATGCAGCAGTAGGCAGGGGTTGCCGAAGCTGGGTAAATTTTGTGTGTGATTTACTTTTCAGCATATTTATTTTTGCAGTTTATTTCTGTATTTAAATCAAGAAAATTTGCTATAACCCTATTCACCCCCCCTCTAGGGTTAATTTAGATCCTACAAGTGGTATCAGAGCCTGGTATTTCCCTTTAACTCTAGAGTCATGAATCCGTCAAATAGTGCTTTTTCTGAGGGGCAATCTATTGTTAGGCCACCCATGTTTAACGGGAATGATTATGCTTATTGGAAAGTTAGGATGAGTATTTACCTTAGTTCCGTTGATTATGATGTTTGGGATATTATTGAAACTGGCTATAAACCTCCCACTATAATCGTTGGTGATACTGAGATTCCTAAACCTAAGGATGGGTGGGATGCTAACGATAAGAGATTGAAAACGACAAATGCTAAAGCCATGAATGCTTTGATATGTGCTCTTGATAAAAATGAATTTAATAGAATTTCTCATTGTACAACAGCACAGGAAATTTGGCACACTTTGGAGGTGACACACGAAGGAACTTCTCAAGTCAAGGAGTCTCGTCTAGCCCTATTCAGCAATGAATACGAGAACTTTGTGATGGACAAAGGCGAGAGCATAAAGGATATGTTTGGACGCTTTTCAACTTTGGTATACAATGCTAGAGCGCTTGGGAAAGTCTTCACTGAGGTAGAGCTTGTGCGGAAGATACTACGAGTTTTACCAATGAACTTTGAGGCAAAAGTCACGGCAATCCAAGAATCAAAAGATTTGAGTAAACTGAGCATGGAGGAGTTGATCGGTAACTTGATGACATATGAGCTTGAGCTAAAAGCAAAGGAAGAACGCAACAACTCCGAACCAAAGAAGAAGATGATTGCCTTAAAGAGCAAAGAAGAAAGCGATGAAGATGTAGAAGATCCAATCGAAGAGCTTGCAATGGCCGTCAATAATCTTAGAAGATGGTCGAGATTCAAGCCACGCAAGAAGAAAACAAATCGTAATAGGCCAAAAGATTCTGACCATTCCGACAATGAACTGACATGTTATAACTGCAACAAGCCTGGCCACATCAAACCAAAATGCCCACTTCTCAAAGACAACTAAGGAAAGAAAAAGAAGAAGAAGACCTTTACAGCGACTTGGGATGATGAAGAAGGAGAAGAAGTTTCGGATAGCAGCTCAGAGGAGGTTAACTTATGTCTTATGGCGAAATCAGAATCAGAAGCAAGCTCTGAGGAATCTAGTGAGGCAGGTGAGTATTCCTATAGAGATCTTGTTTTTATGTGTCTTGATCTTACTAAAGTAGTTGATGCTGTTGAATCTAAAATTAAAAAACTGAAAACTGATAGGAGAGAACTTGCTCGTAAAAATTTTAGGTTAGAAACTGAAATTGAAAATATTCAAAACCTAGAATGTAAAAGATGTAAAGTTTTAGATTCAGAATTGACAAGACTTAAGAATAACTCTGAGAATCTTGAAAAAGAAAACTTGAGTCTTAAGGAAATCATTGACACTAGGAAAAAGGATTTTATAAATCGATGCACCTCACTTGTCACTGAAAACACAACACTAAAAACCAAAGTCCAAAATCTTGAGAAATCTTTGAATAACTTTTCAAGAGGCGAAAAATCTTTCAACATGCTATTGGGAAATCAAATTTTTGCTAACAACAGAAAAGGACTAGGTTTTGGGGAAACACAAGTTGAGGATAATGCAAAAGGGAAGAGTGTCTTTGATAGATGTGAAATAATTGGACATCGTGTTGAAAATTGTAATCATAGGAACAAGAACACAAAATTTATACAAGTTTGGGTTCCTAAGAATTCTACAAACAAATTTCATGTTTATTGGAACAAGAATAAAAGGACTAAACAAGTTTGGGTTCCAAAGGGTTTGTTTATTCATAATGCTTCTGCCACTAACAATCATGGACCTAGAAATAGGTCACAAAAATCTTTCATCGTGTAGGTGTGGTGGCAGGCTAAGGAACAACAACAGTGTTCTCTGGATTTTGGCTGTTCCAGAAACACAACGGGCAACAAAGCAAAGTTCCTTAGCCTAGTATAAAGGTGACAGAATCACAATGGGCAATCACGTAAAATTATCGTAAAGGTAAAACAGGTGAAGGTATAATTCTGTGATAATCTGCACCATATTCTGAATTAAATCATCCAAAATTGTGATAATGATGTGATGTCTTTAATTCTGACTTATTGATATGATTTTTCTTTTGACTTGTTCTTATTTATGACCTTGATTTGAGCTTAAATGATGACCAATCAAATTTTCAACTTTGAACTAATCCATGTAAATTTGTTCGGTCAAATGATGGTATTTTATTGATCCTTGATTACTCATGCTACACGTAGATATATTTTGACATTTTGGTCATTGCTTGTGAATTTGCACGATTTCAAAATTCATGTGAAAATTGTTAAAATGGTTTTTAAGAAATTGTTGAAACTTCAAGAAATTGTTTTGAAATAATAATAAAGTTTTAATGACTGTTGATAACTGTTTATCCTACGGTTTCTGAAATTAACACTATGATATTTGTTTGAGTGTTAACATGGCTTCATTTCAAAATTCATTCTGAAATAGTTTGTTGAAATTTCACAATGTGGTCTTTGACATCCAACGAGTGAATATTGAGTGAAAT
Organism: Allium cepa; assembly: GCA_030765085.1. Lineage (NCBI taxonomy): Eukaryota > Viridiplantae > Streptophyta > Magnoliopsida > Asparagales > Amaryllidaceae > Allium > Allium cepa. The sequence goes on along the minus strand of CM060939.1, from coordinate 77,130,670 downwards.
TTAAATTCAGATGCAGATTTCACTGGTAATATAGTTGATAGAAAAATTACTAGTGGAACGTGATTAATCTTCGAAACATTCATCTACTGCATCGTTTTTCAAAGAAATTATCTGCATATTTTTCACTTGAAATAATTTTTCATTTAGCAGAATTTTTTTTATAACCCCTTCGAGAAAAAATTGTTTGACCATATTTTCAGATTAGTCATTTTTATTTGATTTTAAATGACAAATTTTGACTAGTCCGACTCCCTACTAATTATCAAAAGATAAATAGTGATTGAAAAAGTGATGAGTGTTGATATTTAACATACATTACTCAAGAGAGTATATTTGGAAAATTTCTTTAGGAATTAAAACAAGAATTATAAAACTTTTTTGTTGGGTAAAGATTCCATGACCATTTCTATATCTATCATTATTTCTATCGACCATGGTTTATCAAATATTCAATATAGTTTGTCGATATGTGGTACTATAATCAGGAATCATTTGTTTTTCATGTCATATTTTTAAAAAAATAATAATAAATAAATATCCAAAGTATTCACTCTCATTTAAAAGTCCTCACGGTTATGCATGGGTGAATTACTTGGATTTTTGATTATGTGCTTCCATGCTCATTTAAAAGTCCTCACGGTTATGCATGTATGGAACGCATATCAAAATTAATTGATTTAATAGACAAGTTGATTCTAATCCCATTTAAAAGTCCTCACGGTTATGCGTGGTTAGAAGATACTTGATTTTATTTTTAAAATTAAATTCGAATACTACTAATCTCATTTAAAAGTCCTAACGGTTATGCATGATTAGTAGATATTCAAATTCCTGATATAAATGTACCACAAGAAGATTCAACTGTATGATTTTATATGAGAACATCACTATCATTCATTCTAAAAGTGGAATATGCGCCTAACAAGGGTAGTTATGATTTTTGTTTGATTCTTATTGGAGTTTAATATTTATATTCAATTTGAGTTTAATGTTGGATTAATATTAATCACTTTATCTCTGTTTTTCTCTAACACTATTATTCTTTTGCTGATAACAAAAGGGGGAGAGAAAAGTTAAGATTTTGTCAAATAGAATCAAGCAAAGGTCAAATAATTTTCCCATATGCATCTAGGCTCATTTGTATATATTTCTATTTATATGCATATATGTAGGGGGAGCATCATGTAGAGAGGAAGCATTTAAATAGGGGGAGCAATTAGAGTATATAATTGGTTAGAGTATATAATTGGTCAAATACATTTTAACACGGTCAAAATCTTAAATATATGTTTGTTATCATCAAAAGGGGGAGATTGTTCAATATGCGCTTATATGATTTTTGTTTGATGATAATAAACATATATATATATTCATTTAAATATATTTGGTAATGTACTATTTTGTTTTTTCATAGATTAAATAAATATTTGTTGAATAAAATAAATTACACAGAATTTGAATTTGAATTCAAACAGAACAAGTTACACAGTTTTTGAATTCAAACAGAAATTTTATTCAAACAAATATTTATTAAAATCTTGAATAGTACAATTTCAAGCTCTCACTATACATATACATTTTTGAATACATCACGATTTCAATTTACATTTATAACCTCACTACATATCACTCACACTCGTATTTTGTCTTCAACTGCATGCCAGTTTGAATCCAGCATCTAAGAAATCTGCAAAAATATTCACTAACGCAGTAAAATTGAAAAAGAAATATTTTTGCAATATAAAATGAAATACGATTTTTGAAAATATGGTTTGCCTCAGTTTTGGGTTGTTCGTCATCATTTGCATTTGAATTCATCACACACGAACTGTACATGTCACAAAGTCGTGCACATAGATATATACACTTGATAACGCTACAGGGACAGGTAATCATGAGTGGCTGCAATACACGCGTGTACATTTATACACGTGTGCACTGCATCGCCAACTCGTGTGCACAGCTCCAACCAGTAATGCAACAGGGACATGCGCAACTAAACTAACATGAAATCAACACAGTGAAGATACCAGTGAAACAAATGTAGAACTGACAAATGTATCAACTCAACAAGGCATAGCTATGGAAACAGTGTGGTCGAGAATTGATACAAGAAAGTTGTCCAGAAAATCAAACAAGAACCAGAAGTATAAGTATGGCAGTGAAATTCAGTGAAGTGCACAAACAACATGACAACAGACATGAATACATCAATAAACCAAGTAGCAGTATGAAGCAATTTGAAGCAACGGTGAACCTGAACAGGTACACAAGTGTGCCAGAGAAAGAAAGGATGGAAGCAGTGATACAAGGTAAACTGGCAACAAACATGAAGTGAATCAAGTCAGTAGCAAGCTTCAAACAACCACATATATGAGGGAAGTTCAGGTTAAACCAACATGCAACCAGTGATGGCAATATCAATGTCAGGCACACATACATATGAAGCAATTCAAATACCAACTGCAAATTCGACAAGCAACTGAAGGCAACAGGACCAGAGCAACAAAGACCAAAGCTACAACCTCAAATGAAGTACAAAGCATGCACATGAACAACATGACATGAACAATACAACTACAAGTACAGAGAACAACGACAATGAATACTGCAACATGACTAAATGTCCAGACAACATCATAATGCACAATGCACTAAGCATTGAACCAGACACATGAATACCAACAGCCAGTGCCAACAAAGCAAAGAGACAACATCAATAAACCAAAGTGCAGACCAACCAGAAGTACAAGTGCAGGCAAGTGCACAACTTCACAACAATCAAGGCAATGCACCAATGCAAGGAGCATGGTACAATGCAAACTAGCAACAACTTGAAGTCAATGAAGCCGAGGCACAGTAGAATGAACAAACAGCCTCAAGAAGGATGCAAGTTCGTAACAGATTCAAGACAAAGTCCAAATGCATCAGTGAAGAACATGAATGTCAAAGGCAACACACAAGTAACAATCAACTAAAGCTCACAGGGATGAACATAAAGATGACCGAAGCAGTGGCAATTAACAGTGAAGTCGTAATTCACAGTGAAGCCAGAACAAACAAAAATGCATCAGATCAACTCAAATTTGTATTCTTTGAAAAAGTCAACGCAAATTAAAAAGGGAAAGTTTCTGTTTTTTTTATAGAAGAAGGATCTAACGCTCTCAATTCAAAACCGTGATTATCAAGTTAAAAAATATCAGGAAAGCCGTGTGTATCAAGGTGTCACAAAATCAGGAAAGACGTGCGCAACAAGTAATTGAGAATTAGGAAAGTATCAAATTGATATGAAGGAATTCAAGTGTCACGAATTCATATAAATACTGAATCCCAATTCACATCATCGGCATCGAGTTATCAAGTAAAAAAGACAAACAATCAAACCAGCAAACGAAAGTAAAATTACATACCGCAAATCAACAACTCGATCATCAGAGAACGAGCTAGCAATAAGAATCAATTATCAGAGAACAAGCGACGCAAGCCATCGGTCATCAGAGAACGAACGTGAGAAAGATCAACACAAGTCAGAGAACCGATCATTATAAAGCCCCAATTTTGAATTGAAGACAGAAGCCCTAAATTAGTGGCAAAGAGAATCGGCCGCATTATTCTTCACTGAGCAAAAGAGTGGATCGGTTCAAAGAATAAGGGAAGACAGTGGATCGGGTTAAAGATAAAGGGGCCGGCCTTTATTATTTTTAAAGGGGATTTAGTCTTTTATTTAGGGTTTAACTTTTTAGAGGGTTTTCTCTTAATTTTTAATTGAGCAAAAATTACGCATTCAAGTTCGTATTTTAATTTTTGCTCCTGGTTATTTTTGAAGTTGTTTTTTCTTTTCGAGTCAAAGAATTTGTAAATCACCACCTAGGTTGTAGGTAGTGTCAGATTGTCTATTTAGAATTAGTTCAGTGAGCAGGGGTGCGAGTTTGCAAAACTCTATAGGCGGGAGCAGTGTTTGCGAGTAAGCGAAACTCTATAGGCGGGAGCATAGTTTGCGAGTAAACGAAACTCTATAGGCGGGAGCAGAGTGTGCGAGTCTAGTAGAGTGTTCGTGAGCGGGAGCAAAGGGTCTGCGAGTCTAGTAGAGTGTTTGTGAGCGGGAGCAAAAGGGTCTGCGAGTCTAGTAGAGTTGTTGTAAGCGTGATACTGTTTAATTCTAATAGAAATCTGTGAATGCAGCAGTAGGCAGGGGTTGCCGAAGCTGGGTAAATTTTGTGTGTGATTTACTTTTCAGCATATTTATTTTTGCAGTTTATTTCTGTATTTAAATCAAGAAAATTTGCTATAACCCTATTCACCCCCCCCTCTAGGGTTAATTTAGATCCTACAATTTGTGGAATTGGCTAAACATAATTACTTAATGGAAGTAATTAAAGGAATTAATTACTCAATGTAGTTAATTAAATTAATGTGATTAGTTTAAGTTAATTAATTAGTTTAATTAATTTAAGATAATCACTTGATGATTTGTTAAGTATAATTACTTATGTTATTAATAAAGTGTAATTACTTAGTGAAGTAATTAATGAATAATTACTGGATGTAATTAATTGAAGAATGGAAGTAGTTTTGGTTTAATTACTTTGTGTAATTAACAAAGAAGGATAATTTCTCAGTGGAAGTAATTAAGAATTAATTACTTAGTGTAATTAATTTAAGAATTAATTAATAAAGTTAATTAAGTAACGTAATTAATTAAGGGTAATTAATTACTGAATGTGATTAATCAAGGTTGATTAATGAATGATTAATTAAAGATTTATCATTAAATGTGATTAATTAGAACAATAATTAATTAAGAAGTAATTAGGGATCATTAATTAATATAATTGATGAAGTAACTAAGGATTGATTAATTAAAGGATAATTAATCATTATAAGTGATTATAGAATAATTAATTAATGTAATTAATTAAGGATTAATGTAATTAATTATAATTAATTAATTAAAGTAATTAAAGGTTAATTATTGTAAATGGTTAAGGATAATTACTTTGTGTAATTAATTAAAGGCTAATTACTTAATGTAATTAGAGAATAATTAATCAAGGATGATTAATTAAGATGGATAATTAGAGGGTGATTAATTAATTAGTTTGTAATTAATTAATGGTTAAGAAAGCAAGATTTATAGTAATGGAAGTAATTAATTTGATTTATTTTAAATTAATTAGAGATTGTGTGACTAATAGATCATTGCTTATGGATGCTGGATGTTATTGAATGCCTTGGATTGTTTGATATCTCTGATATGAGATATGTGTTGATTTGTGATATGAGATGCTCTGGTTAAATTGTGATGATATGGATTATCTATTTGTGAGATTGTGAATTATTGAATATAGATAATAAAGTTGAATTGTTTTAACTTTAAAACAACTTGGACTTAAAGACGGCGTTTTGGATTTCGATGAGATCGGGATTGGGTTTCCAGATTTGGATATCCGAAAACCACATCGATCCAAATTAAACGATGGTCGTGAAATCTCAAATGAAGATCAAGTGAAGATTCAGAGGAAAGGCAAAGGTCGTTAACTCTGAGGGCGATTCCAAAACGAGTTAACGAGGATAGTGCTTTCGATTGAGATGAAGATTCAGAGTGCAAGGGCTATTGTCGTTAACTCTGAGGGTGATTCCAAAATGAATGTAACGAGATAGTGCCTTCGGTTTCGTTCGAACCCGGAACGAACTTGTATTGATTGAATGCTTTCAGAACATCTTCAGGTGGACGATGAGCATTCTAAGATAGATGTGTTCTATAAAGGTAATCGTAGCCTCAAGCCTCATCAACCGGGAATGGCTAAAATAAAGGTGGTGCAGCAAGGCTAAGTGAGTTGCGCTCAAGTAGGATAAGATCTTCCCCTTTCTAGAGGTCTCTTTTTATTCGGCTGTGTGGGGCAGTTGATTGCAACAACTTCCGGGGTTGTCTTGCTCGGGACTATCCAGTAAGGGATGGTTCTGGCCTTGTGTTTCAGGGGATTTAGGGTGGATCCTCGTTACGGTGATCTAGGCCATGTACTGTGACGGGCTGTACCCCGGTAGCCTTGCCATAGATGGAAACCCATTCTTCCTACGTGCCCTTTACGATTTTGATTATATACCTATGTATGCTGGAATTTAATAAATGTAACAATTTTGGCTATTTTATATTTACTTGAAAACCCTAGACGCTATTATAATATCACTGGATTTCCTATCAAATGTTTTGGTTATCGTAAGGTAAAAACTTTTCCGTGTTTATGTGCGAGAGGTCTTATGAGATACCTTTTGTTTTCAAAGGTTTTCAAAGTTAAGAAACTTTAACCTGTTACTCACACCAGACCCATGTCTGACCCGGAGTTTATTTTCTGTTTTCTTAAACTCTTGGGTACTCAAATTTTAATGAGTAGCCAGGGGATTCAGGTTAGCTTTGATGAATTCTTGAGGAGATTCGGAGCAGGAGGCTTCAGCATTCATAGATATATAGCTTTCCGCTGTGTTGGTATCTCTGTGTTGTATTTTTGAGATGTAATAACTAGACAGGTGTTTATAATTGTCTAGTTTGTGATGTATAAGCTATATAACTATGATAGATGTTGTATACTATGTAATACTTATGTGATTAATATAATTTATTCGTTCCGCTATTGAAATTCTGATGTTGTTTCGTTCTTCTTCTCTATCTTTTCTCTTTTTTATCCCTTTCTTTCTTAATGATGATGCATCTTTCTGTGGAGAAAAAGGCGGGTCGTCTCAGGTAGGGTGCCCCCAGGCCAATGGGAAATCTATCCAGGAGTTGGTTTCCATTCTGGAGTGGGTAATGCTCTATTCTAAAATTGTATCATTTAACTGCTTTCGGCTAGGGCACCACGGTTTTCAAAGCAGCCTCATCTTGTTTATCCTCGATCAGATTAAGGGACATGTTTAGCAAATCCTCATTCTCCTTTGAGTTATTATGGACTCTCTTATGAGATGAGACCATAGTTTCGATGGGGATCATAAGTAATAAATCATAGGCCTAAGCAAAAATAGTGTATCCTATTGTAGTTTCATCTGAAGTGCGGTACACATAAAGTCCAATGGCAGCTCATCCATCCAAGATCCCTTATAATTTTCCAAAATGCTCCTTCATGTGAATTTTGAGAACTTTGTTGGCCTCTTCAACTTATCGATTGGCCTACGGGTGAGGCATTGTTGGAACGGTTATCCTGATTCTGTATTGCCGATGGAAGTTGGTGAATTCCTGACTATCAAACTACCATCCACCGTCCGAGGCCATTTAAGGCTAAGCTCATACTCGATAAAGTAATTGCAACCACTATTGCATACTCAGCTCCACCAATAGCTATTAGAATTTCTTCATTTCAGATCAATGCCCACGACATTTCCTTTTCTAGGATTTTCCCCATGTGTGGTCTCTTCTACTGCCTTAATGTCCATTATCTAATATTTCCTTAACTTCTTGTGCAGCCATGCACCTTAGCAACATGTTAATTAGAACTATTGCTTACAGGATGTCATCCTATATAGTGCATCAAGTTGCCTTGTACATTACATTCTAATTGCTTCATTTCAATTTAAATGTAAAGTTTTTCCTAGGATCGTCCTAAAAAGTGATCCATTTCTTGAGCTGGCAAATTTTTTCAAACCTTCAGCATCTCGATTTTCCTTCCATGGGATGTGCTTAACCACATAGCATTTTTGTAGAATAAGCAAATCCTTCACCTTTTTTCTTTTTAAGTAGGATGCCAACCATTCTCCTTTGACTTGGAACTCCTAAAGCGCTTGATTCATATCCATTTACAAATTGCTGCTGAAACATAGTCTTCTACTTTCCAGTCCTTTGCTACCTCTAACCTGACTATTAATGTACTGTACTCTGTCGTTCGGTCTTGCCTACTAGGTAAGAGGTGTATCTGACATACAGGGTTAAGAACATTCGTTCTTGCCCAGCCATTAGTATTTTCTCACTTCTGCGAGTGTCGTATAATCATATGGCATGGTGTTACTTGTGACTTAGGAATTTTATTAAAAATCATTTGAAATTTGTTCAAAGTAAGTCATACATTTGCATCGTTATCCCCGTGCTTATTGGGTATTCAACCTCTGTGGTATCATGCTTCATATTCATATGTGTAGGATCGAATTAACCCTACAGGGGGAGGGGTGTGAATAGGGATTTATAGTAAATGCATAGAATAAAATAAACCGAAGCATGAATAATAATAAAGTAAATAAAAGTGAAAACAATTTTACCTAGCTCCGGCAAAACCTATCTACTACTGCCTCCAAAATTTCTACTAAGATTAAACAACCGTCCGCTTACAAAAACTTGTAAACTTGCGACCATCTATAGCCTGACTGTTATAATTCTAAACCTAGAAATCCTGCCTCAACTCTATCCCCGAATTAAGAATTATAAAATTACACACTATGGTCTTTGAAAGTTAAAAAGAACAAAGTAAAAATTGTTTAAACCCTACATGGCCAGAATGAAATTAAGCACAAACAAATGTGGCCCAATTTAATAAGCAAAGGAAGAAAATGCATAGCCCAAATTTATTTCTTTAATTCGATTTTATCCTTTGTCTCTGAAATTAGGGTTCCTGCAACTGAAAGCCACTATGACGACCCACCTTTTTGACCCATAGGAATAACACTTAACACATCCGCGGTGTTCATGTACCATTGCTCAAGCATCAGAAATATGAATCGTTTGGAAATAAAGAACAGAATAGAAAACCTCACAATGAACTACTCAATAAAATATAACAGTCAATAGTACATCGGGTTACTCCTTAACAGGGAGTTATCAGAGTCACACACAAAATAATACAAATTGGCTTATGTAGTTATAACATCCTGCCTTTAACAAATCAGCTTAGGTAGTTATAATATCCTGCCTTTACAAATGCCGAAACAAAATGCACTTACACAAACTAGATAAACATCGGAATAGATAGCTAAGAAGATTAAAGCATCATGCTCGAACGCCGTCTTCAAAAGAGCCCAACAAAGACCTATTACACTCGAACTAGTCAAATAAAATGAGTACCCAAGAGTTTAGGAAAACAAACAACTCAGGTCAGATGATATGTCTGCTATGAGTAAAACATTTAAACGATGGTTGTGAAGTTAAATACAAACATGTGAGACCATACCGTTGAACACGCAATGTGTTTATTCTCACAGTAATCAGACATTCAAACATAAAGAATGGATAAATAATTTGTTACTCAGATGTTTAACCCGGTTGCAGTGTGTTGATCATATGGGCTTTTGTTTCATTATGGGTTACTCGGCCCAAATTGAAGGATTGAACATCGCTCAGCTTAGGGGGGAATTGCAACATTAGGTCCAAGATCATTGCTCGACATTGATAGTTAGAACTACATTGTTCGACACATAGGCCTCCTCCGGCATACAGGCCTCGATCGACACAGATGCCTCGTTCGGCACACAGGCCTCGCTCGGCACAGAGGCCTCGTTCGGCATACAGGCCCCATTCCGCACAGGGGCCTCGTTCGGCATACATGCCTCGTTCGGCATACAGGCCTCGCTCAGCATTCTAATGTTGTTCGGTAGGGATATCTCGTTTGGCCTAGGTACCGTTTGGCATTGCCCATTGCTGGGCATTCTTGAGTCATTATTCAATCGCTCGGCATTCTCTGGTTCGACATCTACCATTCGACAACTTTCTTTGGCAACGTCGTTTATCAAAGGTTACTAAGCAAGGTTGATCGACAACTGCCGTTCAGCATGCCTGGCCCGGTGCGTAGAAGTCATCTACTGTGGGCCGAGATACTTTGTTCCTGGGTCCGTGAGGGAAGTCCAGCCTATCTTCGCTTATAAATAGAAGGGCTGGGGCACAGTGAAAGAGACCTTTTTTTCAAGAACACTTGGGAGACTCTGCCACTTTGAAGACTCATTCTTTTTCATTTAGCATTTGCATTCGAGAAGTTGATGTATGGATTATATCTGTATTCAATTGTTTAGAAAAGAAATAAAGATTAAACTCAAAGTGGACGTAGGCAGTTACGCCGAACCACTACAAATTTGGTGTTCTATTCTTTGCAATTAATTCTGCATATATTCCTCTATTTTAATTTTCTATCTTCATTAATCTCTCTACATAAATCTTTCTTTGGGTGTTAGTGACCATTTCTGGTGCTAACATTTTGGTGCTTTCACTGAGAACGCATTCTTAGGTTATTAGGATCTACTTCGTAGCTACTGGATTGAAGAAATCCCCCGAAGGAGATCCATATCATTCATAGGAAATTCGTTGATTCTACTCAGAGTTTCTACCAATAACTTTACAATAGGAAGACCCCGTACCCGATCATCCTCACACAATGCAGATGTCAACGAGACTGCTAACGTCCAACAAGTAGGACCCTGCAATCAACAAGTTATTCCGGTTGTGAGGACTGTCGCCGCCCAAAACCAGATGGAAGTTGTCGGTAGAGCGGAGTTCAACGACCTGATGAGAGAACTCATGAAAAGCAGGAGACAACTTAGCGAACAGATCCTAGCTAACGCTAACCTTATGAATCAGCTTACTCAACAATAACATCAGAATGCTGGAGGTAGCCCCTCTCCTTACTCTTCATCTGATAGCTCGACTTCGTCCGATGAACCTCCTAGGCGTAGACGCCACAGAATTGAAACAACACAATCATTTGTTGCTGATCGATCAACTAGGGATCACTTAACATTGGAAACCACACCCAAGCTGGCAAGAAACATAGGATCTAGAGTGTGAGTGGAAGCTGGATGATCGGCCCACCAAGGTCCTAATGAAGCTATCCCCATGATACACGTTTGGTGGAAGACCACCAGTAGAGAAGACACCATCAAGAACGATCTCGTGGGACAGATTCCAACCTTCCATCTTCCATACAAACCCCATACCTATCGGCTATGGTCAGACCGCTAATGAGAGAAAATCAAAGCTTGACTAATGATGATTGGGGGATATCCAGGAGGCATACTCCATTCATAGATACTATTCTACAGGTTGAGTACCCCAAGAAGTTTAACATGCCAACTATCCCGGCCTACGAAGGGAAGACTGATCCCCGAAAGCATGTGATGAGATATGAATGGATGATGGATTCCGCTAGAGCAAATGATGCAACTAATGTAGATGCTTCCTAATAAATTTATCTGGAATTGTGACCATGTGATTCACTCGAATTCCTCCTTGGCCTATATCCAGCTTTGATGAATTGGCGATGAAATTTATAGAACAGTTCTGGATACGTGCCGCCCGTCCCAAGGATGTAATGTCCCTATCCAGTGTAATCTAGGCTCCAAGAGAGTCGTTAAAGGAGTACTTATAGAGATTTCACGTTGCAACTACTGAAGTTAGCAACCCAAATGACCATGCAATTCTGATGGCTATAATGCGAGGAGTGGATCTGGACTCAGAGTTTGAAGATTGGTTGGCAGGAAAGCCTCCGACTACGCTAGATCGTTTTTATTCAAAGGCTCATCAATTCATAAGAAGGGAGGAAGCCAGGTGGACGAGGCGAGATAAGGCACCAGGGCCTGGTCAAGAGATTGTGAAGAGTAACATCACTGTAAAACAATCCAGTGATAACTCAAGGAAAGTTCAGGTCAATGTCCAGAACAAGCCTGGGAAATCTAAAGGGTCCGAAGGAGGAAATCCCAAAAAGAAGAAAGAAGAAGGAAAATGGAAGCTTAGGATTCCATCCTACAACGAATACACTCCTCTGAATGCATCTCTGGAAAAATATTTACCTATCAACCCGTAATACTTTCGAATACAGAAAGCCATGCCCAAAAGAGTCAACAGAGGAACAAAAGTGAACTGGAAAGTATTGCCGCTTCCATGAGACTTACGGGCACAATGCAGAGGAATGTAGACACCTGCACGTTACCATGGAAAAGCTGATTAGACAAAAAAAGTTGCAGGAGTTTGTCAAGAAACCGCAGGAAGGTATACAAGGAACATTAGACCCCGGATGCAGGCAAGCTCTATGCTATCCAGAGGAACCTGCTCAAACTGTAGGTAGACTAGTCATAAACACGATAGTCGGTGGACCTCACCCTACAGATAAGAATTGGCAAGAAATGGAGCGGTATGCTAACTCCCTAAGGCATGCAGATTTTGAATGTTTTTCAAATACAAAGGACGGGTCCCTAGCTAAGCAGCAGCAAATAATGATGGACGATATTGTTTTTAGAAGCAGAGATGCCGATCAGGTGGAGGCTCCTATAGTTGACTCGATGGTCATCTCTGCGACAATCGGGCCAGCACTCGTAAAAAGAATTTTGATTGATTGTGGAAGTTCTGTTAACATCATCTTCAAAAAAGCATACAAAGAAATGAAGATGGAGACCAAAGATTTAAAACCATCTAAAGCCCGTATCCATGGCTTTAATGGTGCAACAACCGATGCGGTGGGTTATGTTGATCTAGTTGAACTGGGACAAGACGAACGCAGGAGGGTGTGAATCCTGCTTTTCATTATTTTGGATGTCGATTCGTCATACAATGTGTTTCTTGGTCGACCGGCCCTGGCATAGTTTAGGGCAGCTTTAGCCCCTTGGTGCTTAACTTTGAAATTTTCGACAGACAGAGGAGTTGGTGTGGTGCATGGCGATCAAGCGACCAGCTGTGCGTGTTATGTGGCTGAGCTAAAAGAAGCCCAACGAAGAGAGAAAGGAAAGGTTGCGGACAGCTCTATCCGCACCCGAGTCATTGAAAATTGACAAGTAATGCCTGAGCCTAGCTCGGGCAACATGATCAGACCTATAGAGACATAGATCCGAGATATGATGATGAGGAACCCAGGTAAGCAAAAGCAGCACCGGCTGAACTGACGATTGACATTCCAGTCAGCCTAGATGACCCATCCGAGTACTTGAGATTGGATCACAACTCGACCCATCGATGGCTGAAGATCTCACATATTTCCACCGAGCGAATCTGGATGTTTTTGCCTCGACACATTCTGATATGTGCAGGATTTCTTCCGCTATTGCAAATCATATGTTGAACATAGACCCGAGGTACATACCGGTAAAGCAAAAAAGAAGAGGCATGGACCCGGAAAGGTCTGCCGCGAGGTGGACAAACCCAAAGCCGATGGATTCATCTGCGACACCCTCTATATGGGTGTCTAACCCCGTGCTAGGGAGAAAAGCAAACTGGAAATGGAGAACCTGCGTAGATTACTCTAATTTGAACAAAGCATGCCCTAAGGATAGTTCTCCTTTACCCAGGATTGACCAACTAGTCGACTCAACAGCAGGACATGAGTTACTGTCATTTATGGTTGCATACTCGGGATATAATCAAATCTCGATGCACATTCTAGACCAAGAACACACCAGTTTATCACAGATGTCGGGCTATATTGCTATGTAGTGATTCCTTTCGGATTAAAAAATGCAGAAGTGACTTATCAGCATCTAGTGAATCGAATGATTAAAGACTATATGGGTAGAACAATGGAAGTATATGTGGATGACATGCTCGTGAAGTCACGGCAGTCAAACGACCACATTCGAGACTTAGTGGAAATGTTTGATATACTCAGATATTATCGAATGAAAACCAATCCTTTGAAGTGTTCATTTGGCATTGCGTCAGGGAAGTTTTTAGATTTCATTGTTAATGCACGGGGAATTGAAGCTAACCCGGAAAAGATCCAAGCTATTCGGGACATACAAGTGCTCAAAACAACAAAGCAAGTACAAAGCCTGAACGGAAAAGTAGCCGCGCTCAATCGATTCATATCCAGAGCCATAGATAAGTGTATTCCCTTCTTTGATGAAAAAATTAAGGAAAGAGAAATTTTGAATGGACGTTCAACTGCGGGGACGCATTCCGAGCTTTGGTAAGGCATTTGGAAAGTCCTCAGGTGCTGTCGAAGCCTATAGATCATGAAGTATTGTATGTGTACTTGGTTGTATCCCAACATGCTATCAGTACGGCTTTGGTTCGCGAGGAGGACCGAGTTCGAAAGCCAGTTTACTATGTCAGTAAACGTTTAACAGGAGCATAAAGAAATTATCCTAAGATTGAGAAACTCGCCTACTGCTCGGTGATTGCATCACGTAAGCTTCGTTTGTACTTTCAAATACACTCGTTCGGTGTTTATACCGATCAACCTTTGCGTCAGGTACTCCAACGACAAGAACCTCTGGAAGGATGTGAAAATGGAATATCGAGTTGAGTCGGTTCGATATTACCTACCTACCATGAAGGGCCATACAAGGGCAAGTGCTAGTAGACTTCATCGCTTAATTCACCGTGTCAGACGAACCAAACAGTCATGATGTCATTCCCCGCATTCAATGGAAACTGTACACCGATGGGGAACCTAACGAACGTTGCTCTAGGGCTGGTATAGTTTTTATAACTCCCGAAAACCGATCAATTTGTTACGCTTTGAAGCTCAATTTCCCAGCTACAAATAGCGAAGCCGAGTATGAAGCACTGATTGTTAGCTTAAGACTTATAAGGGAACTGGGAGTAAAATCAGTTGAAATCTTTTATGACTCATAACTGGTGGTGTACCAACTACGTGGGACTATCAAGCAAAGAGACAGAGACTTGCCCCATACCTTGCACGGGTTCAAGAGCTATTGGTAGATCTAGAGTATTATGATATGTCGCATGCCCCGCGTGAACAAAACAGAGAAGCTGATTCATTGGCCAAATTTGCAAGTACTGGCGATGCACAACAAATTGGATTGGTTCCCATTGAAACCTTACATGCTCTGAGTACAAATGTGATGGAGATAGATTTCGTGTTAGAAACAGAAATCAAGAAGGAATCATGGATGACCCCATTCAAGCAATACTTGCTACACGGGGTCTTGCCCGAAAGAAAGAGCGAAAGACGACAAGTCATTCGTAAAGCTTTGCGATATGTGATGCAGGACAGAATAATGTATCGAAAGGGATTCTCGGCCCCCTTACTCTGGTGCATTGCTCACAATGAGATAAAATGAGTCCTGAAGGAAGTCCATGAAGGAGAATGTGGTGACCATACTGGGAGGCATACGTTAGCAATAAAGATTCTCCGCTATGGATATTGTTGGCCAACTATAAATCTGGATGCTGCAGACTACGTAAGGAGATGTGACAAATGCCAGAAGTATGCAAAAATCCCAAGAGCTCCGCCAATAGAACACACACAAATGGTTAGTCCCTGGCCATTTGCAATGTGGGGGATCGATATAATCGATTCTTTACCCATATCCAAAGGTGGTGCAAAATACACAATAGTTGCGGTCGATTACTTAACCAAGTGGGCAGAAGCAGACACTTATCAACAATCACTACCAAGAAGGTCATTAATTTCGTTGCACGAAATATTATATGCCATTTTGGCCTCCCGTGGACTATCATTACAGACAACGGAACTCAGTTAAAAAGTAGGGAGTTCAAAGAATTTTGTCAAAAGTATGGCATTGAAAGAAGGTTTGCAACAGTTGCTCATCCAAAAGCCAATGGATAAGTAGAAGTCATGAACAAAATAATCTAGTCCATATTGAAAAAGCATTTGGAAAAGGCTAGAGGCAAGTGGGTGGATGAACTTCCAACAGCACTTTAGGCTTACAAAACCACCCACAAGTCCGTGACTAGCCACACTCCATTCGCATTGGCATATGGCACGGAAGATGTTATACCCGTGGAACTTAAAGTTCCTTCACATAGGGTAACTCATTATGACCCTAAGACGAATCGAGATCTTTTACTGGAATCACAGGACTTCGTTGATGGAAAACGTAAAGAAGCTGATTTAAGGGCGGATGCATATAGGCATCGAGTCACTATAATGAAAAAGTCCAACCGAGAATCTTTGATGTGGGCGATCTAATTTTGAAACGAATTTTTCCAGTCCCATCGCATATGAGTCCCACATGGGAAGGTCCATACATCATTGAACGGAGGCTTGGAGAGGGAACTTTCAAGCTAACGACCGTTGATGGCACAACACTCCCCCAAGCATGGAATAGCGAGCATCTGCGACATTATTATACTTAGTCTATTTCTTTCGTATTTTAGTTGTAATTATTTCCAGTGTATTTTTATTTCGTTGATTCTTAGTTTTCGGCATGTAATAAGACAATTTAGTTTGTTTCCATTACTAAAGGCTTGAAGCCATATTTCCCATGAATTATTGATGTTTCCGTGTGTGATAATTGTATGGCAAAAAACTAAAGTTACACTATTTTGTATGGCGTACGAACGCGCACAAAAATTTAAAAAATCTCTAAGTCGTCGGAGTATGTACTGGAGTACTCTAAGTCTCCGGAGTGCGGACTAGAATATAATCGACTTAAAATCTCCAAGTTTCCAAAGTGCGGACGAGAGTACTCTGAGTCCCTAGAGTGCGAACTAGAGTATAAATGACTTAATATCTCCAAGTCCCCGGAGTGCGGACTGGAGTACTCTAAGTCTCTGGAGTGCAGACTAGAGTACAAACGACATAAAATCTCCAAGTCCCCAGAGTGCGAACTGGAGTACTCTGAGTCCCCAGAGTGCAGACTAGAGTATAAACGACAAAAAATCTCCAAGTCCCCGGAGTGCAGACTGGAGTACTCTAAGTCCCCAAAGTGCGGACTAGAGTATAAACGACTTAAAATCTCCAAGTCCCCAGAGTGCAGACTGCTCTGAGTCTCCGGAGTGCGGACTAGAGTATAAACGACATAAAATTTCCAAGTCTCCGAAGTGTGGACTGGAGTACTCTGAGTCCCCAGAGTGCGGACTAGAGTATAAACGACAAAAAATCTCGAAGTCCCCGAAGTGTGGACTAGAGTACTTTGAGTCCCCAAAGTGTGGACTATAGTATAAACGACTTAAAATCTCCAAGTTCCCGGAGTGCGGACTGGAGTACTCTGAGTCCCCAGAGTATGGACTAGATTATAAAGGACTTAAAATCTCCAAGTCTTCGAAGTGCAGACTGGAGTACTCTGAGTCCCCAGAGTGTGGACTAGAGGATAAACAACTTAAAATCTCCAAGTCCCTGGAGTGCAGACCGTAGAACTCTAAGTCCCCAGGGTGCGGAGTAAAAATATTCTAAGTACCCAAAACATGAAACAGAGGATTTACGATTCTCAAAAAATTTCCGAGTCACATTGAAGCGAATTGGAGCTCGAGTAACTCACCGAATGTCAAGTTATGGTAGCGTGTTAGATAGTAAATAGAAAAATAAAGTCATTTGGTAGACAAAGAAACTAAGTTTTATTTATTAATCCAAAATGAGGTTCCACTACAATCCCTCCTAAACTCGGAGTCAAAAGTCTATTTACATTCACTATGAAAATAAATAAAAATAATTACATAATCTAGGCTAACTCTCGTTTATCGAGTATAACAACTACTTCTTTGGTTTCATTTCCTTCCTCGTTCTCTCAGATGACTCCTCCCCCACGTGTTTTTGCTTGGACGCTTTGCTTGCTGGTGAAGTAACATCCGAGGAAGGAAGAGGAACTTCGATCCACCAGGGAGAATGACCTTCTAAGGCCTGTTCAAAAGGTCATCTAGTTCCACAACTTGGGGCTCGATTTTGATCTCAACTTTCTTCTTTCTATCTTCCACAAGTTGCTTCTTCATTCTCACTTTTGAAGTATGTCCAGATGCGCCTGTAATCTCAACTTCAAACTTGTCTTCTCCTTCTTTGACGAGTGGCGAATTTTCAGACTTGTCTTCGTTAAGCGCCTCAATCACTTGAGCATCAGGACCAGGAGTCTCTCCCTCTTGAATGGCCTCACTCATCTTCTCCTTCTTCTCCATGGCATCATTGCTCCTTGGAGTTGGGTCAGGTTCAGAACGACCTGCACAAAATCATAAGAGACGAATATTTGAATTCGTTGACTACTCACCAAAAACGACGACCCACCGAACTTTAAGAAGAAAAGCCATGTGCCGGTTTCTGGCTGGCTCTCAACCGTCCGAGGAGTTTCACCCTATGTAATGGGAGATAGAACATGAATATCAAGGCTGGGATCTTCAGGGTCATAGCTAATGTGCTGCTCGAAGGGATCAAGTGCTGGGTGACCAATCGGTTGAGTAAGGGGAGGAGCTGGAGACTCGGTTCTAGATGGACCGGCAATGTCGTTCGTTCCTTTTGACGAGGAAGAATCTTTGCTATAGAGAGCCTTCACTGCAGACAAGTCCGAAGGCTCATTCCCCCAGAGAAACTCCTTTACTAAAGCTTCTCCGTCAAGCTCTTCGGTGCCTAACTCAAACTTTTTGATCTTTATCAAAGCCTCCCATGCTTCGGTCAAAGATTCGAGGTAACCCTCACCGAGAAATGTAAGGTCACGATGCATGAGAACTCGAGTATTATACTCGACTATAAGCGGATCAAATATGCACTTGATTTCCTCCCTTCTAGCCTCAGTAGTCGCCTCAAGGCGAGAATCAATTTCCGTGGATACTATTCTTTTGCCCTCTTCATGGGCTTCATCCTTTAGCGTCTTAACTTTGGAGAGTTCATCGTCAAGCTTTGTCTTCAGGAGAGGCGTAATCGCAATATCGTTGCGACTCTTCCTGACTAGCAGTCTTTTCCTCTTTCTCTTTGATAAGTAGCTCTTCCAACTCCTTGACTCGCTGAGCGAATGCATCCCTCTCCTTCTGAATGGAGTCTTTCTATAAAGCCATGGCACTGCAACGTTGAACCGCTTCGTCGATCTCTTTCTTAAGTGTGGCCTCTAGACGATTAACTGCTTCAGTTATGTCTTTAGCATTTTTCTGAGCAGTTTCAAGGAAAGAATTATATGAGAGAAGCTCTTCATCATGGGATTTAATGATGTCTTTGTCATGAATGGGTTCGAGTTTCAGACGATCAATTTCATGTTGGCGATCGATAGAGACTTCTGACACTTTCTCTGCCAATTGAACAAATGCATCATGTTGAACATAGACATCATTGTTGCACACGGTAGCACTCTGCTTAACTTATCCCAAAATGCGATGAATCGCTGGGAGAAACTTCAGGCCATCAAAGCATATTTTTGGGAATGTGGCTTTAAGCTCGGTTAGCCTTTCCACAATCGAGGGATCATGTGCGGGAGCAGGAGGAGTCTGTCTAGGGACTACGGGTTTTTTATGAAGTTCTCGGGATTGCCTGGTGCTGGAGGAAACCGAGTGTTGGTCACGGGGAGTATCGGACCGGGACCTCTTATGACCAGATTTCTCCATGCCCTGCTCCGGCAGAGAGAGAGGATCATGATGGTATGAAGATTGATGGTAAGTTTTCCTTCAAGATGATGAGTCCCGAAAGCGATAGTCCCTATCACCGTCGTGATCTCTATCTCAGCATTTGCCAGAGCACGAATCCCAACCAAAATGATGGAAAATTGATGACTCGTGAAGGCAGTCAAATCCGTGGGAGCGTCCCATATCGCCTGTAAAGAAATTAAGTAAATACATGTTAGCCAGAATCACATCATGACTAAAGTTTAAGTGCAAGATGAAGTGTAAGTGTCCTTGTGCATGTCCTAGTGTTTCCCCTCGATGGACCGGTTTCTTTGGCTTTACTTATCGGTGTTTTTTCTATGTGATTATGGGATTGAACGCCTTCACTGCCTCTCACGAGCGAATGAAGTTTTAGGGCTTCTGGATCGTCGAAGCCATAATTGAGCAAGTCTTTAGGAATAGTGAGGTCAGATAAGCCTTTCAGCGGACCCTCTAAGTGTTGAGGAGACGACTCTTTCTCCAATGGAGTGATTGTGACCTTCGAGGTTCCACCAACAGTCTTCTTCCTTAGTTTGTACACCATTTTCTTTTTTCCCTTCGAAGGGGGAGATGTTACATCAGTGCCCTATCCCCTAACTACTGGTTCCAGAGCAGGACTTACCGATACCTCGATTTTTCTAATCTCGCCTTCCTCAAGTGTATCGGGGGAACCATGTGTTGAAGGCCTAATTTTCCCTTTGCCTTTGTCCAAGACGAACCTAGTTATAGTGACGCCGTAAGGAAGACTTATTCGGAGACCTTCCGCCAACAACCCAAATTTGGAGAGCGATTCATTGGAAACGATAGATCTGATATCCCGGTCTTCCGTGGAAACAGCTCGAATAACTTCAACGGCCTCAGAGTGCCCAGAGCCTTCAGGATATGGGCTGATACCTGAAAAGGTAGAGAAAGGGTTTAGAAAGGATGCACTTTCCGTCGAGTACAAGTATTAATCTAGAAAAGAACTTACTCCCTTGCATCCATCTCCTTGCGAAGCTAGGGGGTCAGCGCACGTAAAACCATTCCTTCTTATACTGGGCGAATTTTCTCCACGCTCCAATAAGGATTAGCCCCTTGTTGTGCCGCTCAAGGAATACGAAAGATGGGCTATCAGACCTCCTCTTGAAACATTAAATATAACTGATGTCGCCAGAAGTGGGGAGCCTAAATAGAATGCTCATGAAAAGAATACACATGCCATACACAAACGCATGACTGTTGGGATGTAACTGTGTTGGAGCGACCTCAATATAATGTAACAGAACGTGGAGGAAGGAGTTGAATGGTGGCACGCTACTAACCCAAAACGTAATTAGTTCCAGGCCGTATATCTGGCTAGGGGAAAGTGAGGACGATCTTGTCCCAATGGAACCAGTACGTCGTTAAAAGGAATTCCGTGGATTGAGCATAGTCGGCGAAGAGCGCTCTCATTGATTCTCGAAGCTTGAGAATCGATCATATTGTCTAAGATGATAGCTGCGTCTAGGGCATCAGGAGCCAAGTCAACAGATGCAATCGTTAGACTTGGATATTCTGTACAGGATTGTTGACGGATTTGAAGTTCCCACTACTTCTTGTTGTAAACTTAGCTCAGGTTTGTCTGAGACAGTTGCAGAGCTTGACTTCCTAGACATCTTCAATGAGCGTCGAAGATTGGATAAACACCTGTTTGAACTATGCTTGAAAGACAATCGATATTAGTCATAACGACAAAAGCGCTCCCCCGCGTGATATGTAAACTAGTGTGATGGTGTAAAGTATATAAACAAAATTAGAGTTCTGAAAAGTAAAGTGTAACACAACGAACTTCAAGTTGCCGTATTTACAAAATTTTAAGTTCGCCTTTATTATGGTTTCAATCATGAAGTCCTTAATCCGAATTAATTCGGTGTGCTTGTTTGCTTAAGTTCTGGTCCTTGTTTATTGTCTTGTGATTAGGCATGGGGGGTTCAATGCCGACCGGCTTTTAATGCCGAGGGCCCTCAATGCCGAGAGACTTTCAATGTCGGGTGGCTCTTGGCACTTGCTAGCCGACCCACATGCCACCTAACTCCCTAACATCACTCTCGCATGAAGACCACCGGACCGCCTATTTCCTACTTGGTCATTTTTTCACTCGCTTACATAGACACCATTGACCCACCTAGACACTCACCTCTCCCTTGGTCTTGGGTTACCGACCGGTCTCAAACAACACTCTAGTCACACTCCAACAACCTAACTCCCATGCTCGGTGACCTAGCAGAAGCCTACAACCTAGAAACCACCAGTGTCTCCTTCCCTTCTCCTCTCATTTTCACTAAACTCGAAATTGGTTAAAGTTGTACCGAGTTCCAACCCTAAGGCATGTTCAAATTTCGATTCGTCTTCCTTGTCTACATGATTGCTACAGTCCATAATCTGAAGAAGATTTGCGAATTCGAATTTCATGCTAAACCTCCTAGTAAACATATGAATGAGAAGTTATTACCTAAGAGGGTGTTCAAAGCTTCAGGATCTGATTAGGTTCGAGATTGAAAATCATTTAGACTCGACCTGGGAAAGAACTGTATGGAGAACGTACTAGATTCGGGGTAAGGAAGGAAGGTTGGAGAAGTAGCCAAAGTTCGTAGGAAAGTTATTAGTTCCTATAGAGTCGAAGTGAAAGTAAAAGAAGTGATGATGAGAAGTGTCGGTTTTTATACGTGAAGAAGGGAAGGCGAATAGGCATCGACCGGCGAACCCAGTCAAAGTATTTTGTGGCTCGGTGAGCAGTCATACCGAGCAACAGTGAACTTGCCGAACGAGTGATTCGACATTAAAGCATCGACCGATCCGCATCAAAGACGTGGCACGGTGAAAAACTCAAAAGAGGTTCGGCATTCAGGATACCGTGTGAATCAACTAATGAAAAGTCGGTGCAAGGTTTAAAGGAAAATGCGGATCGCTCATGGTTCAAAGCACATCATGTTGGCTCACACGAAATGATTTAGGGGGCAAATGTTATCCGGATGTTTGAGCCGGTTGCAGGGTGTTGATCATATGGGGTTTTGTTTCAATCTAGGTGACTCGGCCCAAATAGAAGGATTGAATATCGCTCGGTTTAGGGGGGAAGTGCATCTTTCGACCCAAGATCATCGCTCGGCATTGATAGTCAGAACTGCATCGTTTGACATAAAGGCCGCGTTCTGCATATAGGCCTCGATCAGTACAGAGGCTACGTTCGGCATACAGGCCTCGCTCGACACAGGGGCCTCGTTCGGCATACAGGCCTTGTTCGACATAGGGGCCTTATTCGGCATACAGTCCTCGTTCGGCACACAGGCCTCGTTCGTCATAGAGGCCTCATTCGGCATACAGGCCTCGTTCGACATTCGAATGTTGTTCGGCAAGGATATCTCGTTTGGCCTAGGTACCAATCGGCATTGCTCCATCGCTCGGCATTCTTGAGTCATTGCTTAATCGCTCGACATTCTCTGGTTTGGCATCTACCATTCGACAACTTTCTTTGACAACATCGTTTATCAAAAGATTACTCAGCAAGGTCGATCGGCAACTGCCATTCGGCATGCCTGGCCCGGTGCATAGAAGTTATCTAGTATGGGCCAATGTACTTTGTTCCTGGGCCCATGAGGGAGTCCAGCTTATCTTCGCCTATAAATAGAAGGGCAGGGGCACAATGAAAGGGACCTATTTTTCGAGAACACTGGGAGACTCTTCCACTTTGAAGACTCATTCTTTTTCAATTAACATTTGCATTCGAGTAGTTGGTGTATGGATTGTATCTATATTCAATTACTTAGAAAAGCAATAAAGATTAAACTCAAAGTGGACGTAGGCAGTTATGCTGAGCCACTATAAATCTGGTGTTCTAATCTTGCAATTGATTCTGCATATATTCCTCTACTTTAATTTTCCATCTTCATTAATCTCTCTACACAAATCTTTCTTTGGGTGTTAGTGACCGTTTCTGGTGCTAACCACGAAGAGTGGTTGACTCTTCTCGATGAAAACAAGGAAATAATTTTAAAGGTTCAAGTCAAATAAGAAAAGGAAAATCTCTAACAAATGACTAGGAAGGTGCACCACCCTATAAGTATACCTCAAGTAACATACTTCTGAGAAGCTCATATACACCATGACACTTCTTGGAAATGTACCATCTGGACCCTGCCAAACCTTACCGGAAATTCGAATATTCCACATCTAAACACAAATGAATCTGATCTATATAAGATGCGAAAATACCCTAATGGGAGCAACCCCACATAGCTGGACATCCTTTCACGCTTTGGGTTCGGTCATTTACCGATAAAGGATAACAAAGATCAATGGGATAACAAATTGTCTTAGAATGATGATAAAAAAAGCTGAGGTAACCGATAACCGAAGAACCAACCATCGAGGATATAAAACGATGATATATGGAAATTAAATCTTGCGTACTTACCACCACTCATTGAACTCAAACTTATACTATTTCTTGGTTAACAATAATACCGAACAAGTCAAGTAGTGTTACCTGAAAGCCATATCCCACGATTATTCTTAACTTTCAAAATAACAACAAACCCACTTCTTCGATGTTTGGTGCTAATTATACAAATAAATCATTTTCATACTAGTGAGTCGCTTTATGGAAATTAATTCATTTCCATAAACAATTCAAAAAAATTCTTTAAAAAAACCCGAATTCGTACTTGTCTTCACATTACAAGTATTAGCTTTAAAACACTTTGTTATAAGGGTTTACTAAATTTAAAACATCATTAAATAGGATTTAACAACTGAAAACATCCTTATTAGATTGATAAACTAACTTTAAAACTTTGTTAACTAGTTAATTAATTTACTTTAATAAGCTTTAATTAAAAAGGGTACCTTTAGACATCATTAATTCAACTAATTAATAATATAGTTAATTAGATAATTATTAAATAATAATTACATATATTTATTTAAATGTGAATAATTAATTTAAAATTTAATTTAAGGAAAGATTAAGTAAGGTTAAATAGATTTATTAACCTTTAAAAGTCATTAATTAAAAAAGGTTAATTAATTTTAAAAACATCATTCGTTTAATAAATTAATAAATCTTAATCCATCATCATCAAAAGATTAATTAGCCTTAAACATCATTAAATAAAATAATTAATTAAATTTGAAAGATCACTAAATAAAATGATTAATTAAATTTAAAACATCATTAACTAAGTAATTAGTTAAATTTAAAACACATCATTAATAAGTTAATTAGTTAACCTTAATCCTCATTAATTGATTAGTTAATTTAATTAAATAATTAGTATTAAAATGACGCAGCGGATAATTCGAAATAAACTTCAATCGATGAATGTAGCAATCGGTGAGTTGAAAATACCAAAACGCCCAAGTTCGTTGATCCAAAGATACCGAACTCTAGCTATCTCGAACACGTTGATAGCGCACTATACCGTGTTAAAGATCTACGATTCTTCGCACGTTGATCTAGCGCACTAGATTCCGTGAATCGGCTTCTGCAATCGTTGAATCGAGCGCACTCGATTATCCGAAAGAGGAGATAGGAGATTACACTCAACTACCAATTGGTATGAAAGCACAAAGCTAACAAAAGGAAATTTTATTCAATATTCAACCACCTTCAAAATGTACAACACACGCGTATTTATAGAGTTTTCTTACAACACAGCCATAAGTCGTGACCGACTCATGAAACCCCCCGACTCATCATAAGTCGTTAACGACTTAGCTACACACCATACCCACGACTCATCAAACTATACAAATTACACGACTCAAACTCTCTCCGACTCAACACAGATCGTGAGCGACTCACGACTCATACACACATAACCGACTCATAAGCCAACGTCTCAAAATATAGCGCATCAGAACTCAGGACACGACTCATCATATACGACTTAAGACAAACGACTCAAGACTCATATCACAGTACACGACTCAAGAAAAATACAACCGACTCATCATACAAAGCGACTCAACATACGCAGTTACACGACTCACGAATCATACTAGGTCGGCAACGACCTACGACTCAGTATAAGTCGGTAGCGACTTAAAGAAGGCCTTCCAAACTCCATACGACTCTCCTCTGTGCGACTCAAATCTTCCAACGACTCAGTTAAGTCATGCCCCACTTCCTCCGACTCAAGGCTTTCCCAAGACGGTGCTCTCCCTTGCTTTATGATGAGTCGTAGACGACTCATGAACGTGTTGTTAGGTCGGAACATTTTCCCCTGAACTTGGTTAAGTCGCAAACGACTCAAGTGCACTGTCTTGTTATCTCCCCCTTGTAACTCCCTAAGTCGGAAACGACTCATCCCTTTGTTGAGTCGTGGACGACTCATCAAGTCTTTATTAGGTCGTAACATCTTCTCCTGATCTTGGTTAACTCGTCTACGACTCAAGCCCTCTTCGTTAAGTCGTATACGACTCAAATCTGCCTCCTTGATACAGCTTGAATTGTTGTTAACTCGGACCTTGTTATCCCGTGCCCCATTAAGTCGGAAACGACTCATCCCTGTGTTGAGTCGTGGATGACTCATCAAACTCGAATTCCTCCAAGCTTTGTTAAACCGGCACCGACTCATGCTCCCCCTATCTCGTGACCGACTCATCAAGCATGCACGTTTCACGCTTGTGTACGACTCACGGGTTAAATTCGAAGCTCCTTGACTCGTGCACGATTGAATATGGTTTAACTTCTGAATTCCTATATGCCTTGCTGCATCATCCTCCCCTGGTTGAGAAAAATTCGACCTCGAATTTGCAAATTCTTTCTCATCAAAATGTTCATCTCCATGATACGGAATTAAGTGTTTAACGTTAAAAACATCAGAAGTATAAACATCATCTGGTAATTGTAATCGATAAGCATTCTCATTAATCCTCTTCAAAACTTCAACAGGACCAATTTTCCGCGCCTTTAACTTGTTATAAGCACCTACTGGAAAACGATCCTTTGTTAACACAGCATAAACCAAATCACCTTCTTTAAATTCAACATTTCGTCGTTTCGAATCTGCAAACTTCTTATATTTCTCATTCGATTTCTCCAATCGTTCCTGAACGATTTTATGACATTCATTCAGCTCATCAACAAAATCAGCAGCTCGTTTAACTGTTCCTTTCGACGGTGGTACTACTGCTAAATCCAACGGTCCCCTGGGTAAATTTGAATAAACAATCTGAAACGGACTGAATCCTGTGCTTCGATTTACTGCATGATTGTGAGCAAATTCTGCCTGGCATAGCTTCAGGTCCCAACTTCTCAAATTATCCTGTACAAGACAACGCAACAAATTACCCAATGACCTGTTAACAACTTCCGTCTGCCCATCGGTTTGTGGATGATAAGCACTGCTGAAATTCAACTTCGTTCCCACCATTTTCCACAAACTCAGCCAAAAGTGACTCAGAAAACGAGTATCTCGATCAGAAACAATAGATTCTGGCAATCCATGAAGTCGATAAATCTCCTTGAAAAATAACTGTGCTACTCGAACTGCATCTGCTGTCTTCTTGCAAGCAACAAAATGTGCCATCTTTGAAAACCTGTCCACTACAACAAATATCGAATCATTTCCCCTTTGAGTTCTCGGCAAACCCAAAACGAAATCCATGCTAATATCAACCCATGGCTTAGATGGTACTGGTAATGGCATATACAACCCTGCATTCGTTGCTGTTCCTTTTGAAACTTGGCAAATATGACATCGCTCCACAAATCTCTCAACTTCTTTTCTCATCGATGGCCAAAAGTAAGATTGCGAAATCAACTGTAAAGTACGATCACGGCCCACATGTCCTTCCTCGTGCAATTCCTTCACAATTTTCATCCTCAAACTACAATCCGGAATACATAATCGACTTCCTTTAAACAGAAAACCATCAACCAACATGAATTCATCGGTAATCCCATCCTTCACTTTTTCAACATATTTCACAAAGTAAGGATCTTCTTCAAGCATCTCTGGCAACATTTCAAACCCCGTCACTTCAATCTTCATTGTCGTTAGTAAATGACTCCTCCTACTTAAAGCATCAGCTACTCGATTCGTCACCCCTGATTTGTGCTTAACGACAAAAGTAAACTGCTGCAGATAAGCAATCCATGATGCATGTCTCGCTGAAATTTTATCCTGTCCCTGTAAATGTTTCAAAGCTTCGTGATCAGTGTACAGAACAAATTCCTTCTGAAATAAGTAATGTCTCCAATGCTTAACAGCCTGAACAACAGCATAAAATTCAACGTCATATGTACTGTATCTCATCTTTGCCCCTGATAACTTTTCGCTGAAATAAGCAACTGGCTTCCCATTCTGACTCAGAACTCCTCCAATACCAACCTTCGAAGCATCCGTATGCAATTCAAATAACAACTGAAAATTAGGTAGAACAAGAATTGGTGCAGACGTCAACAATTCCTTGATCTTCTCAAAGGCAACCCCTGCTTCCTCTGACCACACAAACTGTTTACCCTTCATGCAATCAGTCACTGGAGCCATCACGCTACTGAAGTGTGGAATGAATCTTCGGTAGAATGACGCTAGCCCATGAAAACTTCTCACTTCTGTAATTGTCTTTGGCTGTGGCCAATTCCTGACTGCTTCAACTTTGCTCTGGTCAACTTGGATTCCTTCCCCTGAAACAACATAACCCAGGAATAAAACAGTAGGTGTCATAAACACACATTTCTTTGTAGCAGCATAAAATTGTTCTTCTCGAAGTATAAGCAACACTTCCCTCAGATGTAGAACATGCTCCTCTGTACTCCTGCTATAAATCAGAATATCATCGAAATAAACCACAACGAATTTCCCAATGAATGGTCGAAAGATTTGATTCATCACCCGCATGAATGTACTAGGTGCATTAGACAAACCAAATGGCATAACCAACCATTCGTACAACCCCTCTCTAGTTTTGAAAGCTGTCTTCCATTCGTCCCCAGGTCTGATACGAATCTGATGATAACCACTTTTCAAATCAATCTTCGAGAATATAGTTGCCCCACTCAGCTGATCCAGTAAATCATCCAACCTCGGCATAGGAAATCTATAACGAACAGTGATCTTATTCAAAGCCCTACTATCAGTGCACATCCTCCAAGTTCCGTCCTTCTTTGGTACTAACAATGCAGGCACAGCACATGGACTCAAACTTTCCTGAATACGACCCTGCTCAAGCAACTCTTCCACCTGCCTCCGTAACTCCTCATGTTCCTTCGGACTCATTCTGTAATGTGGTCGGTGTGGTAACACTGCTCCTGGAACAAGATCAATCTGATGCTGAATGTCTCTAAGTGGTGGTAACTCCTTTGGTAACTCATCTGGAAAGACATCTTCAAATTCTTTCAAAACAGGCTTTACTTCTTCTGGAATCTCAACTTCTTCACTACTCTCTCTCCCAATCAAAAGAAACACTTCAGGTTCTTCTTCGACTTCCTTGACAAACTCCTTCAAAGTCAACAGAGTTTTCAATTCTTCAATCTCTTCTAGCTTGCTCTCCTTCTGTTGCTGTCTCTTGGGAACCAAAGTGATCTTAGTACCCTCGAACATGAAACTGTAACTGTTGGCACGACCGTCATGCTGTACTGCTCTGTCAAACTGCCATGGTCTGCCCAACAATAAGTGACAAACATCCATATCTACGACATCACACCAAATTTCGTCCTTGTACTTCTTCCCAATCGAAAAATTAACACAAGCTCTTCGACATACTTTCACTTCACCTCCCTTCCTTAACCATGCTAGCTTGTACGGTTTCGGATGTTTCTCGGTCTTCAAGTTCAACTTTCTAACTGCCTCTGAAGAAATAATATTATCACAACTTCCCGCATCAATAACGAACTTGCAGACTTTCCCCAGAATAGTGCATGTCGATTGAAAAATATTGCTTCTCAGCCAACTACATTCCTCCTCTTGCTTTGGTGTCAAACAACTTCTCCTCAACATAAGATTACATCCTTCATCACCCGACACTTCTTCTTCTTCCTCAACATAAGGTACATTTGAATACTCTGCCTCCTCACCATCATCTGCTTCAACCTCTGCAACCATGGTTCTCTTCTTTGGCTTCGGACACTCATTGCTTTTATGCCCCAACTCTTGACAATTATAACATTTGAAAACAGTACTAGCCTTCGCCTTCTCAACCTCCTTCACCACTGGCTTTGAAACTGGTTTAGGAACATGAGAACTTCCACCAACACCCTTCACTGGATTATTAGAGTTAGTAAACACACCTCCTCCACGCCTTCCTTGTTTCTCCCAAGCCAATGCTTTTTGATGTGCTTCTGCAACGGATCTAGGATCAAACATATTAACCATATCCTGGATCTGCATTCTCAAACCTCCAATGAATCTAGCAGTCAGCTGTTCTTCTGTCTCCATTATATCGTTTCTGGCAATGAGTTGGTAGAATTCATCAGCATAATCACTAACAGATTTAGTCCCCTGCCTCAGATTCTGCAACCTTTGGTACATAAGTGATTGGTAGTTGTAAGGTAAGAAAGTAGATCTCATCAACTTCTTCATCTTCTCCCAAGATTCTATCTTTGACTTCCCCATCCGTTCTCGAGTAAGTTTAGTTTGCTGCCACCATGCCAATGCTCTCCCCCTCAGCCTTGTAGCAACTAACTTCACCCTTCGACTCTCCGGCACCTCCTTGAAATCAAAGATTTCCTCCACATTAGACAACCAATCAAGAAACTCCTCAGCAACCATCCCGCCTTTAAACTCCGGAATCTCCATCTTCATACCCGACTCCCAACGACGATCATCCTCAACATCCCGATAAGAATTCCGAACTTGGTCTCGATCTCGATAATGAATACTTGCTCTATCACCTTCTTCAACAAAATCAAAAGTACGCCTACATCGATCTCGACCAATGTCATCCCTTCGTTCATGCATGCTTCTTTGACTATGTCTCTCCTCATCTCTATATGCTTCATGGTCAAATTCACGTTGACTCCTTCTCTCTTCATGTACATAGTCATGATGATCTCTTCGTGATGAAATTGATGTTTCTCTTCTATCTCTACATGAATGTGGTGATACCCTCCTCGCTTCCGTAACCGATGGCGAAACTCGGTTTCCTCCATGGTTCGAGTTTGGTGATCTCCTCCTTTGATTCAAGTCATTCATCAATCTCTCCAATTTACCAATGCCTTCATCGAATTTATCATTAATACGTTGTTCCATAAGTTCAGCTTCTTCTCTACGATACAAAGCTTCAACGTTTTGATGTCGGTTAGCTCTCCTTGGTGGCATGGTTGTAAACTTCACAAGACTTCAAAAATTTAACACAAGACTTCAAGACTTCCAACAACAAGTCACGGCTCAATATGACTCGGCTCCTATGTCTCGGCAAAGCTTTATATACGACTCAACCCAACTCGGTTCAAGTTAGGTCGGCTCTCCCTTGGATCGGCACACTTAGCTCGGCAAAGAATGTACACTTCACAAAAGTTTGCCTTGACTTATCTCGGCAATACAATGTCTCGGCTACAAGTTGACTCGGCAAGACTTGCTCCAACACTCTTTGGCTCGGCTCAAAGTATACACGGCCTCACTTCTTTCCTTGGCGCGCAAACACCAATTCAAACCCCAAACAAAGTCCCACTCCTCGATCCAAAATGCAATGGATCAAACACCCCAACTTTGTTGCAACTTCACTATGAACACAACGAACAACTTCAAACTTCAAAAACTTCAAAAACTTGGCTCCAAGAATCAAACTTAGCTATGATTGGCTAAGTATGGCTCTGATACCAATAATGACGCAGCGGATAATTCGAAATAAACTTCAATCGATGAATGTAGCAATCGGTGAGTTGAAAATACCAAAACGCCCAAGTTCGTTGATCCAAAGATACCGAACTCTAGCTATCTCGAACACGTTGATAGCGCACTATACCGTGTTAAAGATCTACGATTCTTCGCACGTTGATCTAGCGCACTAGATTCCGTGAATCGGCTTCTGCAATCGTTGAATCGAGCGCACTCGATTATCCGAAAGAGGAGATAGGAGATTACACTCAACTACCAATTGGTATGAAAGCACAAAGCTAACAAAAGGAAATTTTATTCAATATTCAACCACCTTCAAAATGTACAACACACGCGTATTTATAGAGTTTTCTTACAACACAGCCATAAGTCGTGACCGACTCATGAAACCCCCCGACTCATCATAAGTCGTTAACGACTTAGCTACACACCATACCCACGACTCATCAAACTATACAAATTACACGACTCAAACTCTCTCCGACTCAACACAGATCGTGAGCGACTCACGACTCATACACACATAACCGACCCATAAGCCAACGTCTCAAAATATAGCGCATCAGAACTCAGGACACGACTCATCATATACGACTTAAGACAAACGACTCAAGACTCATATCACAGTACACGACTCAAGAAAAATACAACCGACTCATCATACAAAGCGACTCAACATATGCAGTTACACGACTCACGACTCATACTAGGTCGGCAACGACCTACGACTCAGTATAAGTCGGTAGCGACTTAAAGAAGGCCTTCCAAACTCCATACGACTCTCCTCTGTGCGACTCAAATCTTCCAACGACTCAGTTAAGTCATGCCCCACTTCCTCCGACTCAAGGCTTTCCCAAGACGGTGCTCTCCCTTGCTTTATGATGAGTCGTAGACGACTCATGAACGTGTTGTTAGGTCGGAACATTTTCCCCTGAACTTGGTTAAGTCGCAAACGACTCAAGTGCACTGTCTTGTTATCTCCCCCTTGTAACTCCCTAAGTCGGAAACGACTCATCCCTTTGTTGAGTCGTGGACGACTCATCAAGTCTTTATTAGGTCGTAACATCTTCTCCTGATCTTGGTTAACTCGTCTACGACTCAAGCCCTCTTCGTTAAGTCGTATACGACTCAAATCTGCCTCCTTGATACAGCTTGAATTGTTGTTAACTCGGACCTTGTTATCCCGTGCCCCATTAAGTCGGAAACGACTCATCCCTGTGTTGAGTCGTGGATGACTCATCAAACTCGAATTCCTCCAAGCTTTGTTAAACCGGCACCGACTCATGCTCCCCCTATCTCGTGACCGACTCATCAAGCATGCACGTTTCACGCTTGTGTACGACTCACGGGTTAAATTCGAAGCTCCTTGACTCGTGCACGATTGAATATGGTTTAACTTCTGAATTCCTATATGCCTTGCTGCATCATAAAATAACTAATTATTTTTGAAAAATCATTAATTAATAACCTGCTTAACTTGTAAAATAATTCCAAGCACGATAATGAAACCAAATAGTTTCGATAAAAGGTGATATTTCAAAAGTGCAGATATAGCGACATCATTGTATGAGCAGTTCGAAATTCAACCTACTGTAATTTGCAATATAATCAAATATAACATAGTAAGGGAATGAGTATACATGCATGATGATTTACAATAGTAAAACATATATCAGCAACGCAATTAGTTTAATTACTAGATTTTCATATAACTTAAGATTTACTGATTTGCAAGCAACAAACCAATCCATCAACCAAACCATTATCATATCTATACAATAAGCATTTGATAGCTTCAAATATGAATATGAACGTAGTTTAAATTCTATGGTTCAAAGGTGGAAGCTTCACTCACCAAAACGCTTGCTAATTTTACCAAACTTTCACTAATTTCTCAAATGCAACAAGATCTAAGCTCTACTATACAAATGGCTTGATTTAGTGGATCTTTTTTGGACTTTTAGGCTCATCCAAGAGCATATGGGGCTCGACCATGATGGATATGTGTGGGTATAAGGTCTTGTTTAGTAGAGAATGTTTTTTGGAGGTGAAGTAATGAGCCTAGCTTGAGTTTTGGAAGTATTCACTAGTTTTTGACTTTGGAAATAGTTTTAGAAGTCATGGAAATGTTCGTATACATGAAGAGATAAAAAATGAAGATGGGAATGAATATGTAAAGTGGAAAATGTGTGGAGATGGTGGGTATTTATAGGCAAAGAAGTGGAGTATGATTTAAATTAACTTAAACATATAAATAATACAAATGTTATCATGTGATATGGAAGCCATGCCTCACCACCACTCCTAGTACACACGCTCCTTCACCATGAATTAGGTTCAAGTTTAGGGTATGGTTAGGTTATTTAATTAATTTCCTAAAGTTTTTTTAATATATATTTTCTGCATTTTATGTCAAATTAAGGTTTATATTTAAAATAAGCTTGATTATTAACTTTAACACATTGATTATCTTATCACATAACATATGTGCATGTGTATATGTGTGATACAAAAATGTGCACAACGTTTTCGATGCCGAAAAGTCGAAATTTAAGAACATATTTTCTATTTTTATTTGAACTATTTATTTTGGTAAACAAAATTTGAAAATGATTTTAATATCATTAATTAATATTTAAAATATGTTTATTTGGTTATTGATATCCATTATTTAATTAGTAAAAAATATATTTAAATATTCAAATATAAAGCGATTTATAATGTTCGATACAGCCATTGTGTAGGAGATTGTTACTCGAATTACACTCCTCATTTATGATGCTTGCATTCTTCGATATGATGCGGTCTCTTTTTTCAATGAGTTGATTCTGATGATAATAGTTTGGCAGGATTTTTGCCCTTTTACATTTTGTGTTGTGCTCGACTCGTTTACATGCCAATGGTGATTTGGGTTATTTATAAGGGTCGAATCCCTATATTTTTGTTTAAATTCTTCGATTTAAAATTTTCAATTTCATTCCAATTTAATTATGGTCATGGATTTTCTGATGAACGGTGCTTTGATTTCTGACCAAATCAACTATGATATATATTTGAGTATATTTTATTTATATTCAGTTATCTTTTGACCATGGTTGAATTTCTGATTTTGGTTTACTTGGTCAATCTCATTGCTTTTTTTGAATTTCTGTTACTTGACTAAAACTGTCTCAGCCTTGCTTTCTTGGATGAACTGTGATTGTATTGATTCCAAACCTTGTATTTTGATCCCTTGGTCCATGATCGGTTGCTTCTTTATTTTCTGATCACCTTTGCATATGCTCTTATGCAAAATGTCTTTTCATATGACCATACTTGTGTCTCGAGACTGATGTGTTTGATTGATATTCCATGTATATATATACATACATACATACATATGTATGTATGTATGTGTGTACAATCCCTTTCTTTTACTACTATTGATATATGCCTTGTGTGCACTGTCCTTGAGTTTGTTGTGCCATAATGGCATTGAGTCTGTTTGCATGGGTAGGAGTTGGTTGCAATAGTCAGTGATGTGGTTAACTGATTTCTTGAGCCGTTTCAATTTGTATCCTCATTGTGTGTTTGTGATGTTTCTCTATTTCCTTGACGACTTGATTGACCTGTATTGTTTAGTTCATGCTTCTTGTAGCTCGTCCATTCCGCTATGTGCACTTGTATATGTTGATTTGTGATTTTGTTTGGTCGAACCATTGTTGTAAGCACTTGTATATGCGGTTAGGTTACACTTGCTTTTGCTTGAAACTGGGTGATATACTTGTTGCCATGCATTGCTTGTTTACTGCATTTGCATTTGTATATGCTAGCACTTGCAATTGTTGCTCTAATCATGTGAGAACTTGGACTTCCTCATACCTGTGCATTCAGATTCACTACCTATGCATCACCTTGCTGATTTTTTATTACTTGTGCATATTCATGTTCATTCGTATATGCATGCTTTTGTTTTGGTGCACATGATCTAGATTTGCTCATCGCTTGAGTTGACCTGAAATTTATTGGCTTTGACCTCGTGTGTTTGTCGTTGAAATTTATCGATGCAAGTATGTTTTATGCATGCATAGCCTTATGGCATGTACAGTGACACACTGTGCATGTCATATGCTGCTCGTGTATATTTTTCGATTCCAGTTTTAAAATATGAAAACAAACAACCCAATTAACCAAGGCAACATTATATTTAATCACATTCTTATTTTTGCAATTATCGGTTTGTTTCCTTTTACTTTTTACTACGGTGTTTATTTGACGGGAAAGTAAAAGACTGGAAAAGCAATTGGAGTTAGAAGATAGTAAACCAGACTCGAGTGAGTGAGTGAGTGAAATGAGTAAGTATTTGTAATGACCCGGTTTTTCGACTTTCGAAAGTCGACATTAATACGTCCACTGTATCAAATGCCGCACAAATGAATGCCGGAAAATCGAACCGTTAGGGTTTAAGAAGAAGAAGATAGAAGAAGAACAGAAACAATAATCAGAATCTCA
This sequence comes from Allium cepa, assembly GCA_030765085.1. Lineage (NCBI taxonomy): Eukaryota > Viridiplantae > Streptophyta > Magnoliopsida > Asparagales > Amaryllidaceae > Allium > Allium cepa. The sequence goes on along the minus strand of CM060939.1, from coordinate 77,095,171 downwards.
CATTTCGCAGCGGAACAATATATAATAGATAAATGAATAATCTTTAAAACAAAGAACTATATCTGTTATACATCACATTATCAAAGTTTACAACAACAAACAGCGAAAAAGAAATATTACATATATAAGTGATACGCCTCGCCATCCAGCTTCAACTCCTGATCTCCACAGCAACTTCTTTTCTGACTTCGGTCCAGAATAATGATATCCTGACTCTAGGCTGCCCGTGTGGAAAATTATGGGCACCCAGAGTTTAGAAAGGGAGCAATAAACTCCAGGTCAGTCATGGGACTGGTGTGAGATCTTAAAAACAGTTATACTTTAACAGAAGAATTTAAAAGAAATCCGCAATGCTTTTTTTTTTGAAAAATGAAACTACCATAAGGCCTCCCTGCACACACACACACAATGCAATCGCACACTTGGGGGAGATTTCTTCTTATGATAGTCAAACATGCTTACTACGCAAAAATCCTTTTTGATATTATCATTAATGCATAGTGCAGAAAAACATTTGCAAGTATAATATTAATCTTAGCCAGCATACGTACTATTATAGTATGCCTGCTATACCTACCATATTAGATGGCAGGTTATACAACTAAAACCGTACAAGTCGCGTATTGGTGATTGGATTTCCTACAAATGGTCAGGCTAAGGAACTTCCTGGGCTACATGGGTACGCCTCTGGAAGGATGCCCCGAGAACCTAACCAGATCTCTGCCAACACAAGGCATGGGTTACCTCTGCAAAAATAGGTAACTACTACACGAGTATGTCATCCCCCGGTCGTAAACAACCTTTATCCACAAAGTAATAAATTTGCAGCAACCACATAGGTTAAGTATCTAAGCTCCATACCATGATACCACCTCTTTCCAGAAGGAAATGAACATACCCTAAGGGGCGCTACCCCCTATAACCTTGCTGCATCCTTCTTGTTTCGACCATTCCGGGGTGTGAGGTTCGACGAAGTCTCTTCCACAAAGCTATGCTTTTCACAAAAGCCATGATTCGATCAACAAATGATCAGCAACACTTCGTACGCCACATTACCAATTTGGGAATGTATCACTAGTAACCATGAACTACATAACCTCTGAGCTTGTACGTCTCAAAGAAGGGTGTTAAGCTAAAAGAATAAATTTTCCACCACCAACAGAAATGTATCTGAAAGAAACCAGCTTTACATTTCAAAGTGTAACGTCAGACACACATCCATACATGTCCGTTCCGGGATCGAACGGAACTGAAGGCACTTCAAAGAAGCCCTTGCAAATTCGGATATTCACTAATCACGTTTGGAATTCCCATCACAAAAGGGTGATAACATCTCTATACCGGAGCAACCCATGCAGAGACATTCGACAGCTAATCCTTTCGCTTTCGAAAATACCCGGTCTTCAACATCATCTTCAAATGCAATTCCATTTCGTCGTATCATTATTCGGAATGGGTCTTATGACACAAGGTCCTCTCCTGGTTAATCCCAATAATGAGCGTTTATTTTTAAAAATAAGTGTTCATTCAGTTTTCAAACAAATCACAACAATTTCCACTTTGATCTTTAAAACAAAAGATCCATTACAATCACAAAGGTTCGATGTGGTTTTCGAATATCCAATTGGGATTCGACTCCCGATCGCATCGAATATTCAAATGCCATTTAAAGGCCAGTATTGATAGTTGGTTATTTAACTACCAATCATCATTTACAACAGTTACTGGATTTCAAATAATTTTCCCCCAATTATTATTTTCAACATATCTTCGCAAGATATATTTTCATTTTTAAACACTTTGAAAACTAATTTCAAATCAATTTTTCACACTTTAATCCTTTGAAAATAAATTTCAAATCAATTTTTTCCTTACGCGGAAAGCTTTTTCAATATTTATTCATTTCCACTAAAAATCTGCCGAGTTCAAATATTTTAAAATAATATAAAATACTTATTCAAAATATACTTGAAAACATTTAAAATAAACTATTTAGAATATTTGCTTAAATATTAGTTATGAAAAATATTATACTAATATCTCATATAAAAATTCAAGTCCAAAACTAATTTTAAAATTTTTTTAGTACATAGAGTATAAATATTTAAATATCCAATTTCTAAAACAAATATCAATTTAAAACTTTAAATAATCACTTCCATAATAGTTTAAAATATATTTTAACTTTAAAGATTTTCAAAATAACTTAAGTAAATAATTTTTTCCAAAACATTCTTTCCTTAAAACCATCTTTACAACTTCAATTTATATTTATAAATTATATTGAAAACATTCTCGGCTTTCGGGAAAGTACACATTCCATTCTAAAATGGTTCACTCAAATCAATTTATAAATCTTTCTGGATTTATTTTAAATTTACGTTCCGAATCCGTAAATTCCTTTCCAACTTTTTTCAAAAATAAAATGATATTTAGTTTTAAAACAAATTTCCCTTTCTTTTATAAAATTCCCATTGTGGATTTAAATTGTTAAATATCCACTAATTTACGATTTTCAAATCGATTCCCAAGTATTCACTTTTAACACCAAATCAATTTTCAAATTGATTTCCAAATTTATTTCAATTACTAAATCCAATTCCAAATTGATTTCTAAATTTATTTCAATCAACAAATCAATTTTCATATTTATTTTCCAAGGGTTTTATTTTTAAAACACCAAAATAATTTTCAAATTTAATTTCTAAATTTATTTCAACATCAAATCGATTTTCATTCAAACACTAAATAAATTTTCATATTGATTTCCCAAAGATTTATTCTTTTAACACCAAATCAATTTCCGAATTTATTTTTAAAATAAATTCCTTTATCTTTTCCAAATTATTTAAAAACCATATTTTTAAAATAAATTCTTCACCTTTTGGATATTACTACTTGAAATCCATTTATTAAACTTTTTCCCATATTTTGGAATTTTATTCAATAAGACTTCACTATAGATTTTCTACCTAAATTTAAAATCCAATCTTATTTATTTCTGGTACCCTAGATACCAAAAATATATTCGGCTAAATTTTATCCTTCAAGGGTTTCAATCACAAATAATCACACACAGATTATAAATAATCAACACAAAATTTTGAAAACAAATCAAAATGTATTAATGAATCCAGTTGGATCCCTCCAACCTGTTTTCCTGCATCCATAGACGTTAGCACAACAATTAAATACTCATTCCACTTCGAGGTGGAATATCGCGGTATATGGGATTTATAAAATATCATCCGCTATTATGCGGTGCATAGGGTCTCATCCGCTATATAATGCGGGAAGTCAATTACTCCAAATATACATATATAATACCAATTCCACTTCGAGGTGGAATATCGCGGTATATGGGTTTAATATAATATCATCCTCTATTATGCGGCGCATAGGGTCTAAACAAATATAACTAATAATAAATTAATCATCCAAGCACACAATCAACAATTTTAAATTTAACTATTAAAATTAAATCAGCGATTGAGTGAGAAGATCTCACCTTTTATTTGCAATCCGATTCCAATCCCGACTTGTCTTCTTCACAGTATTAGACCTTGTATAAACAATTATACAATTTTAGTAATATTCGAATAAATCGAACTATTCAAGTTGCCATTTAATGATTTTAATTCAACTAATGATTCAGTTTAGATTAATGATTTAAATTTTAAACAAATAATCAAATTTTAAACAAATTTTCTTTTAATAAATTTATTTAACTAACAATTTGATTTTAAACAAATTTGTCTTAAAAAAATATTTAGCAACCAAAATAATTACCTAAGTTAACTAAAAAATTTAATTACTAAAATAAATTAGTAAATTGTATTTTGTCTCTATTTTCCATTTTTCAAACTGCATATAAAAAATAGGCTATATGGGTTATAAAAATCTTATCTTCATACATACATTCTTATTATATATAATTTTTCCCAAAAACTTATCTACAAGCATATATATATACACACACATATATATCCTAAAAAATCCCTTTATCACTTATATATATATATATATATATATATTAAATCAAAAAAATCCTTATAACCTTGCTGCTTCCTTCTTGTTTCGACCATTCCGGGCTGTGAGGTTCGACGAAGTCTCGTCCACAAAGCTATGCTTTTCACAAAAGCCATGCTTCGATCAACAAATGATCAGCAACACTTCGTATGCCACATTACCAATTGGGAATGTATCACTAGTAACCATGAACTACATAACCTCTGAGCTTAAACGTCTCAGAGAAGGGTGTTAAGCTAAAAGAATAAATTCTCCGCCACCAACAGAAATGTATTTGATAGAAACCAGCTTTACATCTCAAAGTGTAACGTCAGACACACATCCATACAAGTCCGTTCCGGGATCGAACGGAACCGAAGGCACTTCAAAGAAGCCCTTGCAAATCCGGATATTCACTAGTCACGTCTGGAATTCCCATCACAAAAGGGTGATAAAATCTCTATACCGGAGGAACCCGGTGCAGAGACATTCGACAGGTAATCCTTTCGCTTTTGAAAATACCCGGTCTTCAATACCATCTTCAAATGCAATTCCATTTCGTCGTATCATTATTCGGAATGAGTTTTATGACACAAGGTCCTCTCCCGGTTAATCCGAATAATGAGCGTTTATTTTTAAAAATAAGTGTTCATTCGGTTTTCACACAAATCACAACGATTTCCACTTTGATCTTTAAAATAAAAGATCCATTACAATCACAAAGGTTCGATGTGGTTTTCGAATATCCATTTGGAATTCGACTCCCAGTCACATCGAATATTCAAATGTCATTTAAAGGCCAATATTGATAGTCGGTTATTTAACTACCAATCATCATTTACAACAGTTACTGGATTTTAAATAATTTTCCTCCAATTATTATTTTCAACATATCTTTGCAAGATATATTTTCATTTTTCAACACTTTGAAAACAAATTTCAAATCAAGTTTTCACACTTCAATCCTTTGAAAATAAATTTCAAATCAATTTTTACCTTACGCGGAAAACTTTTTCAATATTTATTCATTTCCACTGAAAATCTGCCGGGTTCAAATATTTTAGAATAATATAAAATACTTATTCAAAATATACTTGGAAACATTTAAAATAAAATATTTTAGAATATTTGCTTAAATATTAGTTATGAAAAATATTATACCAATATCTCATATAAAAATTCAAGTCCAAAACTAATTTTAAAATAAAATTAGTAGATAGAGTATAAATATTTAAATATCCAATTTCTAAACAAATATCAGTTTAAAACTTTAAATAATCACTTCCATAATAGTTTAAAATATATTTTAACTTTAAAGATTTTCAAAATAACTTAAGTAAATATTTTTTTCCACAACATTCTTTCCTTAAAACCATCATTACAACTTCAATTTATATTTATAAACTATACTGAAAACATTCTCGGCTTTCGGGAAAGTACACATTCCATTCTAAAATGGTTCACCCAAATCAATTTATAAATCTTTCTAGATTTATTTTAAATTTACGTTCCGAATCCGTAAATTCCTTTCCAACTTTTTTTTAAAATAAAACGATATTCAGTTTTAAAAGAAATTTCCCTTTCTTTTATAAAATTCCCATTGTGGATTTAAATTTTTAAATATCCACTAATTTACGATTTTCAAATCGATTCCCAAGTATCCACTTTCAACACCAAATCAATTTTCAAATTGATTTCCAAATTTATTTCAATTACCAAATCCAATTCCAAATTGATTTCTAAATTTATTTCAATCAACAAATCAATTTTCATATTTATTTTCCAAGGGTTTTATTTTTAAAACACTAAATTAATTTTCAAAATTTATTTCTAAATTTATTTCAACATCATATCGATTTTCATTCAAACATTAAATATATTTTCATACTAATTTCCCAAAGATTTATTCTTTTAACACCAAATCAATTTCCGAATTTATTTTTAAAATAAATTCCTTTATCTTTTCCAAATTATTTAAAATCCATATTTTTAAAATAAATTCTTCACCTTTTGGATATTTTTAGTTGAAATCCATTTATTAAACTTTTTTCCATATTTTGGAATTTTATTCAATAAGATTTCACTATAGATTTCTACCTAGATCCAATTTTATTTATTTTTAGTATCCTACGATACCAAAAATATATTCGGCTAAATTTTAGCCTTCAAGGGTTTCAATCACAAATAATCACACAAAGATTATAAATAATCAACACAAAATTTTGAAAACAAATCAAAATGTTTTGAGGAATCCAGTTGGATCCCTCCAACCTGTTTCCCTACATCCATAGACCTTAGCACAACAATTAAATACCTATTCCACTTCGAGGTGGAATAACGCGGTATATGGGATTTATAAAATATCATCCGCTATTATGCGGCGCATAGGGTCTCATCCGCTATATAATGCGGGAAATCAATTACTCCAAATATACATATATAATACCAATTCCACTTCGAGGTGGAATATCGCGGTACATGGGTTTAATATAATATCATCCGCTATTATGCGGCGCATAGGGTCTAAACTAATATAAATAATAATAAATTAATCATCCAAGCACACAATCAACAATTTTAAATTTAACTATTAAAATTAAATCAGTGATTGAGTGAGAATATCTCACCTTTTATTTGCAATCCGATTCCAATCCCGACTAGTCTTCTTCACAGTATTAGACCTTGTATAAACAATTATACAATTTTATTAATATTCGAATAAATCGAACTATTCAACTTGCCATTTAATGATTTTAATTCAACTAATGATTTAGTTTATATTAATGATTTAAATTTTAAACAAATAATCAAATTTTAAACAATTTTTTTTAATAAATTTATTTAACTAACAATTTGATTTTAAACAAATTTCTCTTAAAAAAATTATTTAGCAACCAAAATAATTACATAAGTTAACTAAATAATTTAATTACTAAAATAAATTAGTAAATTGTATTTTGTCTCTATTTTCCATTTTTCAAACTGCATATAAAAAAATAGGCTATATAGGTTATAAAAATCTTATCTTCATACATACATTCTTATTATATATAATTTTTCCCAAAATTTTATCTAAAACATATATATATCCTAAAAAAATCCCTTTATCACTTATATATATATATATATATATTAAATCAAAACAGAAATGTTTAAAATATCTTGCTGCAAATTTTTATTTATTTACTTACAATTTATTTTCATTTAATTTGAACTAAAATCAATAGCATTACCTTCTTCCCTAAAAGCCCAAGCAGAACTTGCAACTTCATTATCCCCGTGAATCACAACTCCTTCACCTCTGCCCCTAGATCGCACGCGAACCCTACCACGCTGATAAACTCGCCATTTTCTACCTCCACACTCATGCACAAAAATTCCCAGAGTTGCCCTTCGCCTCACCATCGCGGCCCTACGATGCCGCCCTCTTTCCTCGCGAAACCCTATGCCGTCAATCGCGATACAATGCCAAGACACTTTTCTGTAATTCGAACTCAAGTTCAATCGAGATAAACAACCCACAGTGGCGACCACGCTTTCAAGATCGAAACCCAGATCGCAACTCGATCGACGAAGTATGCACGATTCCACGTGCCCAAAGCCTCCCTCTGCTTTTGAATTTGTCGATTCGATTTTTTTAAAATGGCTTCGAACTACTCGAATTTTGACTTGAAAATGAAGAGAGCGGGCGGCCATTATTTTAGTTTAGTTTTGTTTGCCGAGAATCATGTTTTGATTCATAAAGAGGGAAGAAAAAAATCGATTGTACATTTTTTCTTTTGATTCGTAAAAAAATTTATTAATTAAACTGCAAAGAAAATTAAAGGAAGACGCGTGTTGCAATTCTGCAGAGAAAATGAAACACGTAGATAAAATTACAATACGTGTTGCAAAGGTTTTCACAATAATTATATTAATTGTTTTTAAATTTAAATTCAAATTCAAATCGCTTTGATAAACGTAACTCAAAATCACGATCTCCGATCGAGGCGTGCCGCCAGACGTTTATAATGTTAAACCCCTATTCCAAACACAATGAAAAAGGTTTCGAGGCCAAATTCGATCTTATGGAGAAGATAGCTTTTCGAACCCAGTTACTAATTTAAATTTCAATCAAATTTTCAATGCGTTTGCAATCTGTACGATCGTCCGATAACTCCAAATGCTACGGAAATTGAAATCTGATAATAATACAATATTATAGACCCAATGGAACTGGTTTTGTTGAAATCCGAGACTGTGCCTCGGAAGGCTAATTTTAAATATCGATTTAAACGATATAAATTCAAATACTGAACAATTTGCTTTCAAATTCAATTCTGAAGCTTCTATCATCTTCAGTATTATCAATATAAATTTTCTAAGCCTTTGAAATATTTTAAATCAGCTTAACTGAAAATTTAAATTTTTACCCAACTTCAATAAATTAAATTCAATAATTTAATTGCTAAATTCATAGTTATATTTGAAATTCAAGTTAAATTATCATTCAAACATTTAAAAATCACTAAAATATTTCAATTTCCAATGTTTAAAATTCTGGGTTGTCACAGTATTACAAAGAGTGAAAATATTGTTGTACATAGGAGTGTATAATTTTTTTTTGTATATGAATGTTGTGTACTATTTGAATTTGCATTGAAATAATTTTTTGTTTAAATGAAACTGTGATTTGTTTATTTCAATTAGTGATGTTGTAATAATACTATAACAAATATATATATATGTTTATTATCATCAAACAAAAATCATAAACTATTGTATTCTACAATATGAAGTTGACTCTTTCTCCGAGGCTTGTTGAAAAGATTATGATCCACCATCTCCAGAGATGTTAAATCCCATTTATGGAATGGGTCAGAACTACACTCCACTATCTCTAGGGGAGCTGAAACTAGTCTCTCACTGTCTCCGATGGAGTTGAACTTGCCTTCAGGACTAGGAAGTTTATGCTCCGCTATCTGATTATTCTATTCCTTGCAATTTTCATGCACATCTATCTTCAGATATCTAGTAAGAGGACATGCTCTAATGTCAATAGGAGGATCGAACATCATGCCCCTAAGTGTGCTTTACGCTCTATCCTCGTAGGAACTCATTTTTGTTACGGGACTACGGCTTAGAGTTTGTGCGTTCTCGATGGAGTTACCCTAATGTTTCAATCCAGAGCATATCAACAAAATCTATTTATGTCCATTGGTCTTATGACAACAAATCTTATGGAATGTGTGATATTTATTGATTCCAATCTTTACAGCTGTTGACTCTTTGATCGTTGATTTATTGCAATCCACGGCTTCTCTAATAGAAGATAAATCCTTTTTGGGGTTCTCATAAGCAGTGAAAACAAAACTTTCCCTATCTTCTGAAGTGCTTCCTTTCCAAGGCTTTTCGTCTTCAACCCAGTTGAAATTTATCCATCCTTTTACTTAATATCCAAGTGTTATCAAATTAGTGCCCTGAATGACTAAACTAAATAGTCTCCAAGTAAACATAAATGGAGGAAAATAATGAAATCCTCTCCCTCCTTAGCTCCAACTTCTTCCATATGCTAAATGTAGCACGCCAAATGTGTTCGAGGTTTGTTTTTCCAATGTATTATTTCATAACCAATTTCTTAAAATCAGGCGGTTGACTACATATCTAATATTTGGAGTGAACTGACCGCGGTTCATCTTATCAAGCTTTGGTCTCCTACTCTGCTCGCGTAACTCGACGCACTAGCCCAGCGACTTGCTCGTGCTAGCAGAATGCTTCCTTAATTTTCTTTATTGGTCACATCGTGCTCTTCGACTAAATCGACCACTTGTGTGCTAGTTGGTATGAACTCAAGCAGTCCTGTTTTAATAACCAAGTGTGTGGTTCCAACATAAGCATTGAGTTATGGTGAGACATCCTTCCTGGTACAACATGGGCTATGCCATTGGTCTAGTATTGATCAGTTATGCATCGGTCTGATTTGGTTTGAACCCTAGCCAATTTAGTTTATGGAAGTCCAGTCTTTAATGGCTCCTTCCTGTCTTACCTTCTTCCTTACAATGGTTTGGAAATAGAATTTTAGTCTCAGTCTCTCTGGACTTGCATTGGCGCTGCTTGTTCCATGAGTCTAAAAAATACTCTGTTATTTCCATATAGTTAGCTAGGAAAGAAGCTACCGTATTTTCCTCATCTAATATGGTTGGCTTATCCATTATTGATCCCTTAGTAAAATTGGCTCCAAGGTGCACTCCACTATACAAGTCATTAAGGAGAATCACACAAGAATGAATTTAGTACAGGAGTCAACCACAAAACCACATGGCAACTAAGTCCGACAATAATATATGAAATCATTTGCATAAGGCTTCTTCTGTAGCCCCACTTACCAGTATGAGCTGGGCATACCATTATAAATGTATTACAGTGTTAGTAAGTCCTTGGTATGGTTCCATGGTAGGCATCTTGAAGTTTATAAGGTCTCTGGTAGTCCTTTCTCTAGGAAGAAGGTACCGCTAAGCTAAGATACAATCCCTCACTCCACTTGTTCACATTTGAACAAACTACCTAATTATTTGAGCCATCCCATCCTTCGGTTTGGGTGACTATCAATGATAGCTCGACCTTTCCATTTGAAGGGAACGATTTCTTTCAACTTCCTTATGATGAATTGATGTTCAGTTACGAGTATGATTACGGCTCATAGATCGGTCTAAGAAATCATTTTATCCTCTATTAATCACGATTTCAATGAGAGAATATGAAGATTTTGCTGTAGTTGTCCCTGGTGTGGCGTCATTCTATTTATTTTGGCACCATATCGCCTCTCGGGTCTAGCTTCGGGCTGAAACCTTGCTTGTTTCCTCCATTCATCATTCCTTCTTCCAGCTCTTGGACTTTCTTGATCGAATTCTTCATTAGAGTGTGACTCCTTCATCTTCTGAGTCCCCTGGACAAGGATTACTCCTACGTTCAAGTGTTGCGACCAATAATTTGCGCCTATCCCAAGCATGTCATAAGTTGGTCCACCATTACTTGATGTTAGGTAGCAAAACATTCCTTTATTTTTGCCATAACTCTATCCAACTTGCATTTGGTAATTACGTCTACTAACACCGAAGAACTTGTTGAATGATTTTACTGATTGGCAGTTGCTTGATTGGGTGTGCTGGCGCTCCCTATTGGTAGCACCAACCTTATTCTTTGATCTTAAAGGCGTCTTAAGAATCAGCTCTCAATGAAAGTACCAAAAATGTGTACACAAAAAATGGGTAAACACCACTAATTGATTGGTTGTAGAGCTCTGAATACAAGGTGTATAACACAACTGTTATATTTGTATTATGATTGATTTTCTAAGAGCAGATCACATAGAGGTTGTGTAGAAAGTAAGTTGTAGTAAAGTAAAGAACATAAGGATTTATAGTGTTTCGGCTAGAATGTGCCTACATCCACTGTCCATTTTCATCATTCTTCATATAGATCTTTAGTACAATGTTTGAAATATAAGATACAATGATCTGAAGCTCAATAGAAAGAAAGATATAGCTCAAGGAAGTCTGTTCAGCTATTCGTGGTTGGCTATTTTCGGTTGCCTACTCCTAATCGGTTATCTCTGTTAGGCAGTTCCTGCTATGATGTTCCTACTAGCCTTCTTATGCTAGGTTGTTCCAATTAGTTATTTCTGCCAGGCTGCTCCTACTAAGAAGTTGATCAACTTTTATGTATAAGTATATTTTTCATTTTCTCAATATACTAATGGAAAACCCCAATGCATTTTTTTATTTTGAGGTAAACATTTGATTATTATATTAAAGAATGAAGATGACACATTTTTTATTATTAGCTACTTCAGATATTTGATTATTAGTTTAATCGGTATATTTTTTGAATACAACCTAAAGCAAATATTCAGCTGATAATGGTTCTATTACAAGCACTGTCAAAATACAAAATCTAAGCTGACTCGTCAAAATATGATGTTGTCTCATTCATTTAACTTGCTTTATGAAACTAATGCATTTCCTTTTTATTGGTTTATACCAATTATTTATGGAGAAGTCCCAATTTATGTTTTACTGAATGCAGGTCAGATGGCGTAGTTGATAAGAAGAAAGGATAAATCACATATCCAATTTTCCCAATCAAATTTTAAGAGGGACTTTTTTGCATTTCACCTGTATGCTTTTATGAGGTAGATAATATAATATTCCATTAGCCATATGAGTATCTTCTTATAATTTACCATCTCCTGCCATGAGTTGACTTTGTACTCCTTTATGTTTCAATGCTTAGTTTGTTTCCAATTATATAAGCTATTTTTTGTATCAGCTTGATTTGCATTCAGTGATCGCATGAGAATGGTTGTTTTGCTGTTGTATTTACTAAATGGTTATGCTTATGTTTGGTTTGATGAATTATATACTATACTTGGAATTTAAAGGATTATCAGTGAGTTGTTAAGTAAGGATTATGATCTTAGACTATAATGTTTATAGCATCAGCGAGTAATCATGGTATGATCTTCTTGGTTGCAATAGCAAGGTTCTGCTGAGATTTATATTAAAATGCTAGCTTTCTTGGTTGCATTACCACCGTATGGTTATCTTTTATTTATCAAATCCCTTCTTGGTTTTATTTATTGAAGTCGTAGATCATTGAAATTTCTTTGATCGAAGGTCGCCTCGTATTTTCTTTGATCAAGGGTAACCGAATAAATTGCTTGTGACCATTGAATTTTGATTTAGAATGAAGTCACTCAAAGGTTTGTTTCATCTTTTATCAAAAACTAGAGTTTTTCCTAACAATCCCTTAAATTATAAGTACATTAGAGTTAGGTTGGTTGTTTCTAATTATTGTTTCTTATTATTTATACATCAGAAAAATCTAGGCTGAATCATGTTATGTATTTATAGATTCATTTTGTTGGGCATGTATTTCATTTATTATTTGATACTTTTTTGTTTGTCAATATTTGCTAACGAATTTTTATTTTGTTAACAGAGTGAGTACAAATTTAGTATATAGTTTGTGTTTTAGTAATCCTTTTTCTCTTTAGTTGTGGAGCTTGAGTATTCTTTCATCTCGTGTTTCTCCTTAATTATATGTTGATGGAAAAATATTGGGTTCATTTACACAGGTAAATAGATAATCCAGTATTCTCAACCTTGTTCAGTTTCAGAAAATAAAAATATTCGATGCTAAAACTCAACTATTACATTGAATTTTTTCCTTGTAAAACTTTGAAGGTGTATGCCCGAGGGGCAAGATGTTTCATAGATACTGCAAAGAGAAATATAAGAAATGTAGAGGAGCTTTTATACCCCTGTTTAGATTGTCAAAATCTTAGTCGACAAGAAGAGAACATTATCGTTGAACATTTGATTATAAGGGAGATGGATCCTAAGTACAAGTGTAGCAATAAGTGGTAACATCATGGCAAACAATTAAACGTGGGCATAGAAATGAAGTTGACCTACTTAAAGCTATTCATTTTGAAGATGAAGATTTTTTGAATCATACTTCTTTTACTGATGTTAAAGAAAATAAGGATGTTCAAAAATGGGAGGATGATTTGCTTAAGAATGTGTAAGATGAAGAAACCCCCTTGTATCCGGATTGTGTAGATCAAACTAAATTATCCACCATCACTGCTTTGTATAATCTTAAATGTAAGGTTGGACTATCCGATAATGGTTTTGATAAGCTTTTGAACCTACTACAGTTGTTACTACCGAAGAATAATGTACTTCCTAAGAATTTGCATGATGTAAAAAAATTTCTCAAAGTATTTGACATGGGGCTTGTAAAGATTCATGCTTATAAGCATGATTGTTGTAATTTTAGAAAAGAGTTTCAAGATTCAGAAAGTTGTCCGAAATATTACTCTTCAAGATGGAAGATAAGTGAGAACACTAAGGAGATTATACGAGATGTTGCAGCTAAAGTATGGAGATACTTTTCCATCATTCCAAGATTTAGAAGAATGTATATATCTCAAAAATGGCAGAAGACCTAAGATGGCATTTCAACAATGAAACAGTGATGGAAAAATACGACATCATGTAGATTCTGTAACATGAAATGCTGCGGACGAGAGGTGGAAATCATTTTCGTCCTATCCGCACAATCTCAGGCTTGGTCTTACTACAGATGGTGTCAGTCCATTTGCCTCGGTGAGCTCCAAATATAGTTGTTGGCCTGTAATGCTTATGACATATAATCTCTCGCCTATGTTATGTATGAAAAAAGAAAATATTATGCTAACATTAATAGTTCCTGGTCTAAAGCAAGCTAGAAATGGTATTGACGTATATTTGGCGCCATTGGTAGAAGACTTAAATTATTTGTGGAATGATGGAATTGATATATATGATGCATTCAGTAGGCCAACTTTTAATTTAAGAGAAATTTTACCGTGGATAATAAATGACTTTCCAGCTTATGGAAATCTTGTAGGATGTTGTGTAAAAGGCGAAAAAGCTTGTCCATTACGTAGTGTCAACACTCATCAGCGGTGGTTGAATCATTGTCGGAAAAGTGTTTATATGGGACATTAAAGGTTTCTATATCCTTCCATCCGTGGAGAAAACAGAAAACGTAGTTTGATAACACTGTAGAGGAAGGTAACAAATCTAGAATTCTAACAGGAAGAAATATTTCTGTTATTTTGAAAGATTTTTCAAATTTTATGGAAAAGATAGGAATGAAGATACAAAAAGGAGAAAGAGTAAGAAATAGTTAAAGTCAAAGTCGAATAAAAAGATAAAAAGTAAAAATAGGAAGAGTAATCACAACAGAAAAGATAAAGGTGATGGAAAAAAAGAGCTATTAAGGTGGAAAAAAAGTCAATCATCTTTGATTTTCCATATTGGGAGGTTAGTATTAAAATTATATTTTCTTTCATTGACCTGAAAATAAAGAAGTTAATAAAGTGTTACATTATTGATATTTGTAGAAACTTCCCTTGCGACATAATTTAGATGTGATGCATGTTGAGAAAAATGTTGCTGAAAGCCTACTAAGCACGATGTTGCATGACAGTAATTCAAAAGATGGAATTAATTCTGGGAAGGAGTTGGGGGATTAGGGGATTCGACAAAGTCTTTATGTATAACCTCGTGGGAATAGAACATATCTACCACCGGCTCCATATACATTGTCATTGTCCAAAAAAAATATTTTGTAAGAGGTTACATGATTTAAAGGTCCTGATGGTTGTTGTTCGAATTTCAAAAGATTTGTATCATTAGAAGATTGCAAAGTTACTGGTTTGAAGTCGGATTATCTGTTGCGGTTAGAGGATTATTACCAAAGAAAGTTAGAATAATAATAATCCATTTATGTTCGTTTTTATAACAAATAATATCAACATGTTCTTGAAAGAGAGACATTGCGACAACTTAATGATGATATTATTGAAATTTTGTGTGGATTCAAAATATTTTCCACCTTTCTTTTTTGATATACTGGTATATTTGACAATTCATCCAGGATGAGAAGCGCAATTGTGTGGTTCTTTTCGTTGGATGTACCCATTTGAAAGGTATATGGAAACACCTAAAGACTATATAAGGAATTATGCACGACCTGAAGAGTGTATTGCAGAATCTTATCTGGCAGAAGAATCAATGAGACTTTTAATGAATTTCTATAAAGGAAAGTACAAATGGAGGAGAAAGAAGTCCGAAATGAAGATTATGAAAGCAATATGATATTCGAAGGACGTCCAATTTTAAAAGCGAAGACAATTACATTGTCATCGAGTGAAAAGCATATTGCTCATTTGGTCGTGCTAATGAATATGGCTATGGTGGAACTATATTTAGAGCAAGTACATATTATATTTTGTTTATACCATTTTAATAAATTTTTAACGTTGAATATAACTTGGGTAAAATTATTTAGACACCAGCATGCACTTGGAGGAGTTATAAAATTTTGATAAGCGTTTGGAAAATATGCGACATTGCTATGGAAAAAACATACAAATAATTTCTCAGATTGGATTCAAAAGGAGGTTAGTTTAATTTTAATTATCCTTCCATTGATGAAAAAAGATTTCTTTTTTCTTCAAAATTTACGTAAGATGATTAGTTTGCAAATACCTATTCAATCAATTACTAAAATGGATTGCGTTTGGCCCAAGTAGTAATGAATTGTCCTATAAAAGATATATAATTAACGGACATCGTTTTCATACAAAAGATGTTGAAAGAGACACTCAAAACTAATAGTCACATATGATGCGACTATTATGTGTAGGGCAAGTGCATGAGATATTTCTCGAAGAGTTGATGTGATCACTTATTATAGAGTAGCGACGGAAATAATCCTGCTAGACTATCATGTTTTTTATGTTCCCGTATTTAAATGTCACTGGAAAATATAGAAAATGGAGTGAAGGTCGAAGACAGATTCACTCTTGTCAATTTACAACAAAATCAACCTTCATTTGTAAAAGATCCATATATCCTTGCATCTCAAGCGAAACAATTTTTTTATTCAAGAGAGAATGATCACTCCAATTAGTATGTTGTAATGAAAGCAATACCAAGAGGTTATCATGAATTAGAGACAGATGGTCCTGTTATGGAAGTTAGCTTGAAAGATTGTGAAGAAATCGACATGGATATTGATTCCATGGAAATTGTTAGCTATGTTAGAGAAGATTATGAAGGAATATTTGAGTAGATTTTCACTCTTATTTGCTTGTGATGTTTGTTTATTTAATTTAGAATTCAGAGACATTCTATATACGTACACACATTCGAAGTTATTCAATTATTATTCAAACCGTTTACAAAAAACATTTAATCCTTTATTTTCCTAGATGCTTGATCCTATACATTAATTAGTTTTGTGTACTCAAGTACATAATCATAATGAAATTGCATGCGCTTCTGTATTTTTTTTACATTTTCAATTCAGCATGCTTAAGCTTTTCTTAGTAGTTTAAGATCAAAAATCCTGTTTGCGAAAATTATGAAATGAATTTTTAGTGTTCTTTTATCTGGTAAATAATTCACAAGCGTTCTATAAATAGACCAGTATTTGGCAAATTTATTTCAAAATATATCTGATTTTAATTAGCCATGGTAAATAGTCCATAAGAATTTTGAATTTGTTTCTCCCTCCTGCAGGCACGATATCTTTTTTTTTGCATCAGTTGTTCATGTTGCAGTTTAACTTGTTTTATTAATTCTAAGTAAATTTGCATCATGTTTCGTATAAGCTTATGTCTTTACGATTTGCATCAATTTGTGCAAATACTTGATTATATGCTTATTATGCCCTTTTACCGCATCAGATTCCTTGAGATTCATGTTCTAGACTTGTAAATTTTCTTTTACTTATTTAATATTTGCAATAAGATTATTAGTGAAATCCCTTCATGTTGTAGCTTTATGCCTCTTTAACACACATTGCTAATATCCTTCAATGTTACACCATGTATTGATATTTTTGAAAGGCACATTCATTATTTTTATTTTATTTTATATAAAAATGTATCCAAAATAATGCATTACATCTGTTTGCTTGTTTTTAACTATGCAGGTAAATGAAAATTTATTTCCATGCTTTATGTTGATTGAGTAAAGGATTAGGAAGGAGAGGGAGAAAGTTGACTTTAGAAATTCAGGTATAATTCTACCTCGGTGCTTTCACCAGATTAGCTACTTTTTGGTAGTCTGTTAAAAACTTAAAATTATTATTTACTGTGTTTTTACCATTTACTATGATATTTATAAAAGCCAGGTTTAATTAACATTTCATTTATTTAATAAAGGATCAGTGAGCGATGGAATATTCAAAGCATTGCTCTAATTTGTGTTGAAATAGGAAAATTTTCAAATTTTGAATAAATGTACTTGCATATCTATAAAATTTCAAGTCTTGACTTCCGTTAAACCAGGAGAACATATCCATTCATTAGATCGTAAAAATTGAACCTTTTTATATTGATGTCTACATGTAATTTTTTACCATTAGTTCTATTAACTTATTAACGTTCATCTCGTTAACATCTAAGATCATGCTTAATACATCATTTTTATTATTAGAAAAAAGATTGTTTATGTTTTGCATCTATAGTATAATACACTTCTTTTATGAGTAAAAAAGGTTATTTTAAATGCCAGTTTGATAAATGTATAATCTATCTGGGAATGCATATTTTATTAGACAATGAAGATTATTATGTAGGTTGGAGTCCTCGTGCATATATTAGGATATTGGCTAAGTTATGTAAAGACGCAGCCAATCGAAATACCATGCTGGGATCAACATAATCATGTAGTTGGGAAAAAAAAGTGCTAAAAGCCATTTAGTAATAAGTTTTAACTAAGAATTAGTCTTACTATATCAAAATAGCTCATTTAATTATTACCTTACTGTAAAACTTTCTTTGTCAATTGCCAACTGAACATTTTCCTTGTCTCTTTAACTTAATTGAAAAGAAATTTGAACACTAAAATATAGTTTACATTAGTTCTCTTCAACATCAAAATAAATATTTATTGCCCGTTGTGTCTTTGGAACAGCCAGAATCCAGAAAACACTGTTGTTGTTCATTAGCCTGCCACCACACCTACACGAGAAAAGATTTTTGTAACCTATTTGCTTTTACAGGTCCATAGTTGTTAGTGGCAAAAAAGTTTGAAAAATAAGTTTGTGGAGACCGAAGACTATTTATATATGTTCCTTTTGGTACCTAGATTTGGTTGACTTTGAGGGATTTTATATTCGTGCCTTTTGGAACCCAAATTGGTATGGTTTTTTCGTGTTTGGGTCTATACCAATAGTTGTTCTGATCGTGTCCAATTTTTCTACAAATTGTGCACTCGAATTTGGCTTGATTAATTTTGCTTCTAACAAGTTCATATTGATTATATCCAAGTCCTTGACTAACTGTGTTAATAGTTTGTTTCCCTTACAGCATATTTAACGATTTTTCTCCTTTGGAAAATTTTCCTAAAGTTGTAGACAATTATTGGACTTGTATTTTGAGAGATTCATTTTCATTTAATAATTGTGTGCACTATAATTTTCTCTCCTCCTATTTTCACTTCCTTTCAAATCAGAATTTCATTTTCAAGCGATTTAATTTTAATTTTTGATTTTTTTAATTTCTTCTCCAAATGATGGACACTTATCACACTTTGGGCTCTTGGTTTGATAATTTTTTACTAGTTGATCAAGTTGTTTATTTAATTCTATCAAATTATCTCTTTGTGATTCAATTTTAGTGTATTTCTCCCTAAGTCATTCGAAACAGCCATTTACTTCGTGAAAGTATATAAGCAATTCTAAATGAGTAAGTTTTGATACCTTGCTTGGCTCATCATCATCACTGTCAGTTATATCACCTTGAAGACGCAAATCTGTTTTTTCACTCTCACTACTAGTACTTTTATCATCTTCATCAGTTTCATCCCAAGTGGCTGCAGAACTTCTCTTTTTCAGTTTCTTTCCTTGGCTGAATCGATTCTGAGGACAATTTGGCTTGATATGACCGGGTTTATTGCACTTGTGACATATGATCTTCCGCTCTTCCGAGTTGTCTTGTGCTTTGGCTACTCTGCTTTTTAATTGTCGATTTAGAGCTGGATTTCCGTATTTGCAATTCCACCTTTTGAATTTCTTTATTAATAGTGCCAGCTCAGTTGCTTCATCGTCATCATTACTTTTCGTTGTTCCTTTAAGAGCTATTGATTTCTTTCGAGTATCGCCTCCTTCTTGTTCTTCCTTGAATTTCATCTCTAGCTCATAAGTGGTGAGATTTCTAATGAGTTCTTCAACTTTAACTTGTGTCAAATATTTTGATTCTTGAATAGCACTGAATTTGGCTTCAAAATTTTGGGAAAGGACTCTAAGAATTTTTCGGACTATCTTCAACTCTGTTTATGATTTTCCGAGAGCTTTCAATTTATATGCAATATTGGAAAGTCATACGACATCTCTTTAACGTTTTCTTCTTTGGCCATTGTGAAATTCTCGTATTCGCTTCTCAGCATGGTAAGGCGACTTTCCTTGACTTGAGATGTTCCTTCATGAGTCATTCAAGTGTGTGCCAGATTTCCTACGCGGTTAGACAATGTGAGACATGATTAAATTCAATTTGTTCCAACAAACAAATAATAGAATTCATAGCTTTAGCATTAGCATTCTATAGTCTATTTTCATGATCTGTCCATTGATCCATCGGTTTATCTATTTCCTAATTATCTACCATTATAGTTGGGTCCTATAACCTATCTCAACAATATTCAAAGCATCAATGGTTTTCAAAAAGATTTTCATTCTATTTTTCTACTAAGCATATTCATCATTGAACATTGGTGGTCTAATTATGGAATGACCCTTAGCAAAAGCATTATTAAAAGAAGCCATTTTAAAAATTCAAATTTTTAAAACAAAAATTGGTTTTTGAAATATCAAAATTTTAAAACAAAAATCGGCTTCTGTTCCTAGCTCTGATACCACTTGTAAGATCGGTTTCACCCTAGAGGGGGGTGAATAGGGTGATACTATTAATTATAAAAATTTAATGTGGAAGTATATAAAATAATCGCAACACAGATATAGCAGAATAATAGTAGCACAGGAAATAGCAAAATATTAAAAGCAGAAATAGAACAACACAGATTTACCCAGCTTCAGCAAAACCTTGCCTATGCGCTGCCCCCAAGGTTTCTACTAGAAATTAAGTAGTCAGACGCTTGCACACGTAAACTCGCGACACCAGCTATTGACTAACCTAGCTCTACACTCAAAACCCTGCCACAACTCAGCTACTGAGTTGCGAATTCACGAACTACACCACCATAGTCCGTCCCTTAGTCACACAGTAGACTTTACAGAAGTTTAAAGAGAAGCAAAAAAATAAAAACAACTAAAAAAACAAAACCCTAATTTATAAACTAAAGCCTTATATCATAATTATAAACCCAAAGTAAATAAAACAAGTCCGGCCCAAATATATTGATGTGATAAAATAAATAAACTGTCCCCTTTCTTTTATTTCTTCGGGTCGCTCTCTTATGAAAAATGGCAGCGTCGTTTCTTTTGCCCGTGATCGTTTGTTTCACTTTCAAAGAATTAGGGCTTCGTGATTTTTAAGACGTCGAATTTAATTATTGATTGAAGGATGAATTATTTACAGTTTGCTTCGACAATCAACTTATCACTTTGATTCGCAGACGGCTGCTTCAATTCGATCGAGTTCGAATTAAAATGATATGTGATTTATACTTTTTGCTTTACTGGTTAGATTTCTTGAAATCGATGCTTTACATGCCGATGATGATTTGGGTTAAATAGGGATTGATTCCCTTAATTACCGTTCGTATAATATTGTTTGAATTCTTCAGTGACTTTGCTTTGCCATTCGATTTAACTTAAATGTTTGTGATTTCTTTAGACTAGTTCAACTTTATATATTTTCTTGCTTGATTATCATGGCTTGTTCGATCTTTGGTAACATGTTACCATATTGATTCTGATTTGTTCGAACTTGCCTTGGTCACTAAGGCTTTGATTTTAGCTTGTTCGATTTTTCTTGGTCATCATAGCTTTGATTTTTGGCTTGACATTTATTTTGTCCTTCATTCCTTATTGACTTCGGCCACTCTGATTTGTGAAAATTTGACTTTAGCTTTATTCGGTCACTTACAGCTTCGTGTGAATTTTACTATTGATTTTGACCTGGGTTGAAGTTATGTGTGATATTGGTTTGAGTTGCATTGCTTGCATATCCATAACTTGTTGTCCATGCACTGCATATTTATCATTGTCATTGTTGTACTGTGTCTTTTTGAGTTCCTATGACTTGTAGTTGCATATACATATGTATGTGTGCTTGCATTTACTTCACTTGAGTTTGCACTAGTTTCAGAGCCTGGACTGTTTTTGATTTGGAACTTGCATTTGAATTGTAGCTGCTGTGATAGTTTTGCATTCCACTCTGTTTTCAGGTGTACTGACCTAATGTGTTTCACTTGTGTCATCATTATTGCACTATGTCTGATTCAAGTGCGTTCATAAGTCTGCACTGTGCATTAAACTTGTGAGCATGATGAACTTCTAGCTTGTGTTTGGTCTTGGCCATTCACTTGCTGTTCATTAGCTTGGTCTGAATTGTTGTTATATATATGAGTGCACTTTTGTTTTACTGGCTTTTATTCTTGTATCTAGTCTGTTGCATTTGAAAGTGCTTGGTTCTCTGGCATGGTGCTTTTGTATGCACTGTCAACTGCTTGTACTCGTTTCAACCTACACTTTGTCTTGATTTTTGGAAACTAATCTGATTGGGGTGCTGCCTTGACTGGTTCCTGACCTTAGTTGATGTTGTTTTCTTCGATCATAACATTCATGTGTACATCACTTAATTTTTGGCCGAGGCTTGTTTTAGTTGTATTGACTGTTTTATTGAACTTGTACATTTGGATTGCACCTGTGTTGATTCTAGCTTATAGCTCGGGTTTGACCGTGTGATGATATCGTGACTTTATTTGTATTTCACTTGAGTTGAACCCGGCTTTTGATTTGGTATGACCTTATGCTCACATGTCCCTATAATTTAATCAAGTGTATATCGGTGTGCACGGCCTTGTGGTATGTACAGTGATATACTGTGCATGTTACAAGCCGTTCATGTATGATGAATTCAAAAATGGATATGACGACGAACAACCCAAATAATTGAGGCAAATAACTTTTTCAAAATACACATTTTATTTTATACTGCACAAATATTTCTTTTTCAATTTTACTGCATCAGTGTGTATTTTGCATATAACTCAGATGCTGAATTCAATCTGGAATACAGTTAAACATCAAATACGAGTGAATGAGTGAAATATAGTGAGGTGCAAGTGTATGTATAGTGAAAAATGTGTTGTGATTGAAATTGTAATATAATTGAAATTGTGTATATATAGTGAGAGCTCAAATTGTACTATTCAAAATTGTAATAAATATTTGTTTGAATAAAATATCTGTCTGAATTTAAATTTTGTGTTATTCATTTTATTCAGCTAATATTTATTTAATTACGTGAAAAATATAATAGTACATTAACAAATACATTCAAATGAATATGTATATATATATGTGTGTGTGTGTGTGCGCGTTTATTATCATCAAACAAAAATCATATACTTGCTATTAAACAACCCAATGTTTTTCTCCAGAATTAGACTTATATAAGCTTATGCATCCAAATGCATTAGCCACATATAGTCTGAAAAATAGTATAACATACATTATGAAATTGATTATGGATGCAAATGATATCCTCTTCACATGCTCCTTTTCCTCATCAGTACGAGAAGTATCCTTCTTAGAAAGAACGATTCCAGGTTGCATCGAAATAATTCCGTGCTTGAATTCTCCATACAATTCATTTTCGGTAAGGTATCTATATACAGGATTGGGATAATCCTAGCAACATTTTACATCTATCTATATATCCTAATACTAAGTCTAGAGGTTGCTTCTCCCAAATCCTTCGTACAGAAGTTCTTGGACAACCATGCTTTCACCGTAATGTCATTACCAATCAGGAGCTCATTGTCGACATGTAAAACTAAAGACATGATTTCACGTCCTTGTTCTTTTCGATATATGCACGCTTCCTCTGTACTCTGACAAAAATCAAACTATTTGGTTACTTTATCAAAGCAATTATTCCAATTCCTTGAAGCTTATTAATGACCATAAATTGACCTTAACTATTTGCATGCCTTTCCCTCCCTCTCACCGACGTCTAAACCCTCGAGCTACAAAATGTAAATGGTCCCTTCTAAATCACCATTTAGAGATTCCATTTTCACATCTATCTGCCATATTTTGTAATCATAGAATGTGGTGATAACAAGAAATATCTGTATGTAGTCTTAAGCATGGCTATGGTCAAAAATGTTTCATCATGCTCAACACCTTGATTCTAACGAAAACCTTTCACAACTAACCTTGCCTTATAGGTCTATATCTTCTCATCTGCATTTAAACTTTTCTTAAAATTTGACTTGCGGCATATGGAATTTACACCTTTGGGTATGTCACCCAAAGGCCAAACTTTGTTGTCATATATGGAATTCATCCTGGATTTCATAGCTTCAAGCCAAAATGTATAGTTCATACTCTGCAATGCTTGCTGGAATAAGAGATGTGTGTCATCTTCTAAGATGAAGTCCTCTTTCTTGCCATCTATAAGAAAATTGTAGAATCTCTACGGTGCATGAGATTCTCTATTAGACCTTCCAATAGCTTGTGTATTTTAATATAATGGCGATTTTGATTCTTTTACGGGTTTACCCTCTGTGTTTACTTCTGTTATCTCATTTAAGTCTACAATTTTGATGTTATTTCTCGTCATAAAAATTCATTTTCTAAAAAGACAGCATATCGAGGAAAAATAATGTATTGTTCCTCAATGTTATATAAAATATATACTAATGAATTATTGGGATATCTTATAAGTTCACACAAAAATGACCTTGCCTCAAGTTTTTTACATCCAACATTCTTAACAGAGGATGGATGACCCCACACCTTTAAATGATCGAGGCGAGGTTTCTTTCCATGTCATATCTCATATGGCGCTTAGGTGCATATTTAGTCGGTATCAAATTCAACATATGAGCCGCGGTTTCCAACACATATTCCAACTAGAAAATATGTAACTCAACCTTACTCATCATGAAACGAAATATATCTAATAGGGTTTGATTCCTTCTTTCTGAAACACCATTGCATTGTCGAGTGTAGGGTGAAGTTATCTAAGAGATAATCCCATTATCTTTTAAGTACTATTAGAGTTCTTGTCCAACATACTCACCTCCTTAATCTGATTAAAGTATTTTAATTTTACGGTTCGTCTAATTTTCAACTCGTTCTTATACCCTTTAAATTTCTCAATGAAATTGGATTTATTCTTCATAAGATATACATATGCTAGTCTAAAGGAATCATTAGTAGAAGTGATAAAGTATGTTGGTGTGTCCTTTGTCATTTAGGCATTCGGCCACAAACATAAGTATGTACAAGACCCAAGAGTTCACTAACTCTTTCATTGCTCCCATCCACTAACTCTTTCATTGCTCCCACTGGGGGGATGCTTGGTGATTTTTTCTTTGAGATATGACTCACAAGTGACAAAACCTTGGTTTTCAGTTTGTGCTGTTTTTGGTCATTAATGTGACCTAGCCTACAGTGTCATAAGTAACTATTATTAATGTTAGCAAAAGATTTATTAACGACATAGATATAATTAAGAATAAGTACATAAATGTCATTATCTAAACTACTGCTGCAAATATTTATTTTTTGAAATGAATACTTTATTTACTCATTAAGAAGAATTACAAATTTAGCGAATAAAGGAATAAATAATGGTAAGAGCATTAAATTATATATGCACTCAAAAACCATTCCTTATCACTCCCAAAAGCCTATATTATTGAGAATAAAGAAAGAGAAAAAATTACAACTTATAAAAAAAATATAGCAACATTGAAGTATTATGTCTGCCACGTGAGATGTCAAGTAATCAAACCCTTTTCCACTCGTTCTTCGCTTTAATTGATTTCATTCCATTAATTTTTAAATTTGATCTAAAATCAAGGTGTTCAGTGCATTTTCTCCCTGTCGGCCATAGCCCCATCAATGGGTACTTTCGGATGCGGATAGTGCCATATCCGCATCCGCATCTGAAACTATTTTCGGATATTGGATATTCGCATCTACGAACACAGACAGATATCGGATAATTATCATATCCACCAATGACCGATAAGTCAAGAAATATAAATGTAAAATTTTAGTTTAACATAAACCTTTTTCCATCTCATTGATTATAAAAATGCTAAAAATTAAAAAATCATAATGATAATAAATAGTTTTGAGCACTTAATATGCATTTAGTGCATATATATAAACTTCTAACTTCATAAATCATAAATAAATATCGTTCACTATATTAAAATACACATAATTTAAATTGTAATTTTGAAAAGTACCAGACGGATATTTTTCGGATGCGGATATCTTCATATCCGCATCCGCATCCACATCTGTTTTTACAGATATGAGATATTTATCCATTTTTGAATACGGATGCGAATGGATTTCAGATTTTTCGGGTATCCATTGACAGTCCTAGTTGGCCATTCATTTCACAATTAACGCATTTTCTCCTTGATTGCCATTCATTCCACAATCGGCTTTTTTGCTTCCATCGACTTTAGTAGAGATTTTGAACGCGGTAGACCCTATTGCTTTCCCTTCTTCCATGCTTGTGGATTGTAGGCTCATTTGCAGAGAACAAATTGGTTGCCCTAAGTCGTGCTAGTCAGCTCCGATCTGTGGTTGATTTGGTTTGTATGAAGGATTTCAATGCCAAATTTAGATAAGATAAATTTTAAATCCATTTCGTCTTTAGGTTTGAGCTTTATTTTTTAATAATTATTTATAATCAGTTGAGATGATTTCGAATAGAATCTATGGAGGGGTTTCAATACTCCAAAAAAATTGACTATTTCTTTCAGTCCATATGTGCTAAATTAACACCATGAAAACTATGTATTTTACTGTTTGGAATACACTTTGCCTATCTGTGGACACAAAAATTTTGCTGCTGAAAGAACATTACAGTCTGTTGAATATATTTTGCAGTAGTACGCTTGAGTAGTCCCATTGGAAAAAACTAAGATTTCTTTACTGTCCTCTTGGTTGCGTGTGCAGATTTTGTCTATTTTTGGATTCCATCTAGAAATTCCATCTCTAATGTTTAATTTGTTAAATTTCACCAGTAGCGCACACATAGACATCTGTTAGAAATGAATGAATTGTACTGGTGAATGTGAAGGCATTAATTGCCCAGGAAGTTGAATAGTTCCACATCTTAGAATAAAATGAACTATTTGTGTTTATATACTAAGATGTGTACACTATGAAAATTTATATAGACAAAGAGAGACACAAGCTATGATGGGTGGTGCAACGCACCACCCCGCATGCATGCGCCTGTGCCCAAGCCTGCACCTGCTACGCAGCCAAATGGGCGTCTGAGGCGTATTAGATGCACTTAGCACTTTACCGAACAGTTTTTATTTCCGTCTGTTAAAATTTAAATGGTTGCATGGCTTGGTTAGGGGTCGCTACCTTTCCAACAGTTTTTATTTCTATCTATTCGAATTCAGAACGAACAATCGGTACGCTTTTTACTGCTTTATTTATTGACTGCACAATTCCACTCATAATAATTTTGCGACGTGTCTATGATAGTTTGTCGTTGTTGCAATTTGAAACATAATTGTAACAGTTTCGTAACACTTTTGTAACGTTACTGTTAACAATATGTGTATGCAATTTCGTAATGCTTTTTTAACGTTACAATCTAACAATTTAGTAACGCTTTTCTGACGTTACTATCTAACAATTTCGTAATACCATTTTGTCGTTACGAACAACAACTTTGAAAGAATATTGATTTGCTGTTGGCTATTTTGTAGACAAAAATGTCTCATGAAAGTAACAATTCTGCACCAACATAGACTGTGATTACTACTCAGTCTAGAAGTATGGTTCCAACAATGGTGTTGTCTCATGGAGGATGGCCAGAAAAGTTTGCAGGGATGGACTTCAAACGCCAGCAGCAAAAGATGCTGTTTTACTTGATGACTTTAGGCCTTGCAAAGTTTCTCACATAAGATGCTCCTGTAGTCGAAGAATTGGAACCCGATGCAACAAAAATTGAAGCTTGAATGTCTATAAGAGTTCTGACTTTATGTGCAAGGACTACATATTAAATGGGCTCGGAAACTGCCTATACAATGTGTACTGTACTGCTTGAACTTCTAAAGAACTTTGGACAATGTTAGAGAAAAAGTACAAAACCGAATATGCAGGCATGAAGAAATTCATAGCAGGGAAATTCCTTGACTTCAAAATGATTGATGCAAAGACCGTTATCAACCAGATTCAAGAGTTACAAGTCATCATTCACCAACTACACGATGAAGGAATGACTCTAAGCGAATCCTTTCAAGTTGTTGCTACAATTGAAAAGCTTCTTCCATCATGGAAAGATTTCAAAAACTACCTTAAGCACAAGCGCAAGGAGATGACAATGGAGGAACTTGTAATCCGACTGAGGATTGAGGAAGAAAACCAAAAATCTAAGAAAAAGACTTTGCATACCATGATTGCCAAGGCAAATGTAGTCGAGTCAGAGAAACCCAACAAAAGGAAACGTAAGCGTCCTCCTAAGAAATCAAAGAAATTCAAGGTTCATGCCATAATTGTGGAAAAAGGGATACAAAGCCGCCGAATGTCGCACAACTAAGAAAAAGATGCTAGAAGCAAACATGGCTTACATCTCAGAAGACGTGTCTGATACGGACTTAAGTGTAGTAGTGCTCGAATGCAACCTTATTGGCGACTCAAAGGAATGATTTGTAGACACAGAAGCCACACGACACATATATGCAAATAAGTGGATGTTTACAACCTACAAAACTGCTACTGAGGACGAACGATTTTTTATGGGTAATTCATCCACATCAAAAGTCGAAGGTAAAGGAAAGATTGCACTAAAATGACTTCTGGAAAAGAACTAATTTTGGCAGTTGTTCTTCATGTTCCAGAGATCCACAAGAACCTGATTTCAGGATCGCTGCTCAGCAAGCATGGATTCAAACTCACTTTTGTGTCTGAAAGTTTGTATTGTCAAAGAATGGAGTGTATATAGGAAGATGATATGTTTGTGATGGTTTATTTAAGGAAAATACAGAACGAGAATTTAAACCTCTAGAACTAATACACATAGATGTATGTGACTTAAAATATGTCATACTAGAGGTGGAAAAAGGTATTTCACTACCTTCATTGATGATTGTATAAGGTACTGTTACATGTATCTCCTTAGAAGTAAGGATGAAGCATTCAGCACATTTAAGCAGTATAAAACTGAAGTTGAAAATCAACCCAACAAGAAAATAAAAGCTTTAAAAAGTGATAGAGGAGGAGAATATGAATTTCCCTTTGAGGAATTCTACATCGAACATGATATTATACACCAAACTATGGCCTCATATTCACCTCAATCCAACGATATATTAGAACGAAAACATAGAACTCTTAAAGAAATGATGAATGCCTTACTAGTTAGTTCTGGATTGCCAGATAGCTTCTAGGGAGAAGCTATTTTTTCTGCACATCATATTTTGAATAAGATATCACTAAAGGAAACATCTAAATCTTCCCCCGAACTTTGGAAAAATAGACCACCATCCTACAAATACTTAAAAGTGTAGGGAGCCTTGTGAAAGTAGAGGTACGTAAACCAAAGAAAGTTAAAATTGGACCAAAAACAATTAAGTGTGTATTCAATAGATATGCACAAAACAGTGCCGCTTATCGGTTTTTTGTACACAAATTCGTAATTGATGATATTCATGTAAATACCATCGTTGAGTTGAAAATTGCTAGATTTTTCGAACATGTATACCCTTTAAAACAGGGTACTGAAAATTATCCTCAAAAGAGACCAAGGAAAACTGAAATATCTAATTATCTTGAGAATACTGAACAAAATGTTGATCAGCAAAATAGTGCTAATCAACAAGAGGAGGAACCGAGGAGAAAAAAAAAGATCAAGGACATCAAAAACAATTGGTCCAGACTTCTACACATTATGTTAGAAGACGATCCATTAACATACAAACAAACTACGTCCTCCACCGATGCCCTTTACTAGAAGGAGGCTGTTAACAATGAAATTGAATCCATTATGGAAAACCATACATGGGAATTTGTTGATTTACCTCAAAGATGCAAGACCTTGGGTAATAAATGGATATTTAAGAAGAAATTTAAACCTGATGCTTCAATAGATAAGTATAAAGCTCGACTTATGGTTCAAGGTTTCAAACAAAAGGAAGATTTGGACTATTTTGATACCTATTCTCCAGTTACTAGAATAACAACAGTAAGAATGCTGATAGCGATCACATCCATGCTCGATTTATAAATATACCAAATGGATGTAAAGACAACATTTTTAAGTGGAGATCTGGAAGAAGAAATATACATGAAACAACCTGCGGGTTTCCTAAAAACTGGAAATGAAAGTAAGGTTCGTAGATTAAGAAAATAACTATATGGGCTTAAACAAGCGCCTAAACAATGACACGAAAAATTTGACGAAAATATGATATTAAATGGATTTCATATAAATGAATGTGACAAATGTGTCTATTCTAAACATAAAAATATGGGATATGTCAGTGTATGTCTATGTGTAGATGATCTACTAATATTTGGAAGCAACAAGGAGATAATAAAATCTACAAAAAATATACTCTCCGCCAGATTTGATATGAAAGATATGGGAATTGCTGATGTGATACTTGGTGTAAAAATACATAAAACCAACCAAGGGTATGTGTTGTCCCAATCACATTACATTGGAAAAATACTTGAAAAGATTAAACAACATAATATAATATCAGTAAAAATACCAATAGATTTGAACCATATCTGGGTTAAAAATAGTGGTGATAGTATTTATCAACTTGAGTACTCTCGCATACTAGGCAGCATTATGTACGTAATAAACTGCACTAGGCCTGATATAGCATATGCTATAAGTAAACTCAGTAGATGTAACAACCCGATATTTTCAGCCATTCGCATCCGCACATGTCGGACTTGAATTGCTCAAAATACCGCATTGTAAAATTCGGAGCAAATAAAATCATTCACAGAATCACAGACGCATAAATATCAAAATAACTCGCAGCGGAAATTAAAATACCATAGTAGTTCATGAAGCTACTATATCAAACTCTCAAAACAAAATAAATGATATCAGTCTGAAAACAAATACAATAAAATTCCAAAAACATAAAAGTTCACTATTACAAGAGCTGAAACAGAATAACTGAAATAGATAAATAGATAAGTAGATAGGCAAATCTCCAACGATTCCTAGCTCTAGAAAGAGAAATCCAAAGCTAAGCTGTGAATACTCAGGCTGACCCGAGCGTAAAGCAAACACAAAACTCTCGAGTCAGGACATATATACTTAAATAATGTAAACCAACTCAAGTGAACCGTAATAAAGTAAAAGTAACTTAAAGGATGCTTGGGACCACCCATCCTCTAAGGATCCGTTAAACTATTTGATATGTAGTAATATTGCGCTATTATAATAATGTCTATAGTAAAATAAACTTACTTTAAAATAGCGTTGAAAGGGTTACCCATATAGCCCCCAACACGTAATAGTACCAGTAGTCCATCCAGTATCAGCATATCTCCAGACCGGGAGACTACCCTAAATACTCTATGGGCTACGGGAGAAAAACAAACTCGTAGTAAGGCTCGATATGGTAGGTGACACGGCATAACTAGGCAATGCCAGGGTAGATATATCAATTACGCTTTCGGGCTGCTGGTAACGCATAGCAGCCACTACCGCCCACCTCGGAGCACACTCCCAATCAAAATCGGAGGATGTACATCAAATCAATCATAAGTAAGAGTATAGTATCGAAGGAATGTGTCCGATCGGAGGAGCTACCTCACTTGGCCCGTCGATCGCTCCTATTTTAGACACCTTATGCCAACTCACGAGAGTCGGGTCCACGTTCATACCTCAATAGGATCGTCGCCACCATCCTACTACGTTCTGGAATCTCCACCGCGTACACAGTTTTTAAAGTGGTTTTCGATAACGACAGAGAGTACGACCATATTCGATCCCGGTCTCTTTAACAACCAATCGTTATTATCCCGTGGTTATAATTTAAAAATCATAGTTTATACTTCAAAATAAAGTATCACTTTCAAATTCAAAATCTTTGTCAAAATAAAGATCAAATCATTTCCAAACCATTTCATTATATCAAAATATCATATCTTTTCAAAACTTCATTTTCAAATCATTATTTGAATTCAAATCCAAATATTCAAATTTAAATACTCTTTTTAATTCAAAGATATCATTCATTTATTATCATTTCAAATCACCTTTCAAATAGTTTATATTTAAATCAAAACAATTCATTTAAACCATCTAAAAGCGAAGTTATTATATTTACAAATCAAGTACTCAATTCCCAAAATTTTAGAAAATTCTGAGCTCATTTATTTAGTTAAAAACCATAAACATAATTTTTTTTAGCCTTTCACAGCATTTAGAAAAACTGCTGCAAGTTATAATTGAAAACAGTTAAATTCAGCAAAGACAGCATTTTAACAAAATTGCTGTAATAGTTTAGTTCATTAGAAAAAAGTTCATTCAAAAAAGACAGCATTTAAATAAAACTATTGTAATAGTTTAGTTCATTTGAAAATAGTTCATTTCAGCCTACCGCAGCACTTATCAAGTGCTGCTGTAGCCCTTTTTTTAGTTTCAAATTTAATTATCTTTCTGCTAACACAACATTTACCAAGTGTTATAATATTACTTAGTAAAAATTTAGTCATAGTTCATTTGTATCAACCACAACACTTACAAAGTGCTGTAATATCATTTACTTCAGATTTTAAAGTTAACTTCAGAAATGATAGCATTTCTGAAGTGTTGTTATTTAATTTCCAAATTTTCAATGTAATTCCAGCAACAAATAAACTTTGATTTTAACCCTTTTAAACATTATAAAAATCATATTTTAACACTCAAAAATGTTTATTAAAATACCTTTAACTTATGATTTTTATAAAGTAAATTTCCTATAAATAAAATCAAATTTCAATAATTCGCTTAATAAATTCAAGTGAAAATTTCCTATTCTTGCATTTACTTTACACTTTTAATTAAATTTACCATTTTATAATTCTAAACTAAATTTCCATTTTATTTATATAACTTAAATTTCATTTTTAAACCAAATTTCACATTTCCAAATTTAAATTATATTTCAAATTACACTTTTAAGTATTCATTTATTTAACCATTTTAAATCATAGAAAATAAATAATACTTTATAAAAATCATTTTAAATTCAAATTTAAATCAAACTATCATATTTTATTTACTTAATTTAAACTCCATTTATAAACAAAATCATAAATTCCAAAATTAATTATATTTCAAATCTACATTACCATTTATTTATTTCCCTTATTTAATTTGTAGAAAATCACTAATATTTTATAAAAATCATTTTTAATTCAATTTAAATCAAAATATCATAATATTTACATTTTTAAAGTACTTTTAAAATTTTAGAAAAATATATTTTAACCACGGGTCTGTATATAATTTTCTAGCCTAGGTCAAGTGATACGGATAATATATCATTTCAATTCGTAATTTACAAAGAAAATTCGGGTTCTATCATTTCAAACCCGCAATCCCAAGTCAAGTAAAATAAATAAAAATCACTTAGGCCTATCGTTTCAGCCCATAACGATTTTTCCTATTCTAAAGTCTGTTCGGGTATGTATCATTTCAACCCATAGTGATTCTATTCTACAGGGAACTTGCAGTGTGATAAACTGATATAAATGAACAATATAATAACATATAGCAGTAACAGATGATATGACAGGTTTATTACCTGGGTGATCATCATATAAATCATATCACATGCAGGTATAACATGGTAAATCATATCACATGCAGGTATAACATGGTATATCACATGCAGGTATCACATGCAGGTATAACATGGTATAGCACTAGTCAGAGGGAAGGAGGGTGATGTGGCCGTGGATGTGGTGGTGCTGGACGGTGGAGGTGATGGAGGAGGTATGGCCGAGCAAGACATAAAGAGACAAGGCAAAATTTCAATAGAAAATCAATAAAAAGAAGAGGGAAAAGTAGAAAAAATTTAAGAAGCCATTACCTTTTCTTCAGATCAGAAAATTTGTGTGTAAAGTGAAGTGGGAAAGAGATTTTTACGTGAAATGCTAAAAGAAAGTCACGGCTAATGGCTAGGGAAAAGGACGGCCCAAATGTGAAGAGGTGAGTAGATGGAAGGTCAAAAGTTAAAAGGCCAAAGTCTCTTGAAATTTCCACTTTTCTTTATTCAAATAAATCAAAATAAAAATCATGTAAATAAAATAAAAATGAATACAGAATAAAGTGAAAATGAAATGAATAAATAAATTTTAGAAAAAATAGAAAAATGTAAGAAAATAGTTTATTAAATGTAAACTAGTATTAAAAATTGAAAATAAAATATAACTAGTTTTGAAAAAATAACTACTACACTTTAAAATTGTTTTTTAAAAATAAAAAATATATATATAACATGTCATATTACACATATATACACAAATTAGAACAAGATATGACAAACGAAAATATTATTTATATAAATTAAAATAAACAATATTGTTAAATAAATCAATTTACACACAATATTGTAAAAAACATAACTTTTACAATATTAATCAGATTTCAACGAAACAAAAGGAAGTATACATAAAATTTAATATATTTTCATAATAAAAGATAAAATAAAAAAATTAAATTTAAATTTAAAAGTCAAAATTTGACCATATTGGCCAAATATCCATTTTCCTGGAAAATATTATATTTATTCATGTTTGGAATTATAATTCACATAAAAATAAAAATTTATATTTAAAATAACAAAAATTATTCATTTTAATAAATAAAATAAAGTTTTTAAATCAGGAAATTCAATAAAATATACAATTAAAATAATCACAAAATACAGGGTTGTTACACTCTTCCCCACTCAAAACTTTTCATCCTTGAAAAGGAATGAAGTACGGAAACACAGAAAAAATAGAATGAAATAGGATTAAGACAGGATGACAAGAAGATTGAGATTATACCCGATAAATGTTGTTATAGGTAAGTTTAACAAGGTGGAGATAATCTTCCCAAGATCCTCCAGAATCAAGCTCACAAGCACGAAGAAGATCCTCGAAAAATCTGATTCACTCTTCCCGTTTGACCGTCGGTCTGTGGATGGTAAGCAATGCTCAGATTCAGATGAGTACCTAAACATTCAAGAAAAGCTTTCCACTGACTGGAAAAGATAGGATCATGATCATTAACAATACCGAGAAGAACACCATGGAGACGAATAATCTCCCTCATGTAGATCTCAGACAAACTAGAAGCAGAACGAGTTGACTTGACCGGAATGAAATGAGAGGACTTGGTTAGTCTATCCACAATAACCTAGATAAACTTAGCATTCTTACGAGTCAAAGAAATGAGAGGTGCAGAAATCCAAGCAAAATTCTCAATGAATCTTCGGTAATAACCGACAAAGCTCAGAAAACTACGAATCTCAAAAGAAGTCTTAGAAGTTTCCTAATCCTGTAATAGAATAGGGAAAAATAAGAACAACAGAAAGGATAGAATAATTAAATAACTAAGGAAAAAGAGAAAGAAAGAAAGATTTACCTTGATCGCAGCGATCATGACTAGATCAACAGAAATTCCATTACTAGAAACAATATGTCCAAGGAATCGGACTTCATCTTTCCAGCAATGGCATTTAGAAAATTTATTAAGCACAACACGAAAAACAAGATTCATCAAATCAACAAAGAAAGTAGGAGCATTAGTCAAACCAAAAGGTATGACTAACCATTCATAGAACCCATTCTCAGAGCTCCAGGAATAAGATCAATATGGAAATCAATTTCCTGCTTAGGAGGTAAAGTAGTGACTTTATCAAATATATCGGGATAGAATTTGACTACAGGAGTCGAATGAAGATCACCACTAAAGCAATGATCAGAATAGAGAAGTTGCACATACTTACAAATCCTATTAAGGTTTGCGGGGCCCAATTGGGTTTGAAACACATAAAGGTACAGAAGCAAACTCAGGAGAAATGAGATACTCAAACTTATCGCACAAATCAACAAAAATAAAACTATGGAAAGCTCCAGTATCAAATAAAACACGAACATGATACAGAAATAAAGAAAAAGTGCCTTGAAGAGTACCTTGGTCATCCCTAGAAGCACTAGGAACAGGAGCTGAAGAAGATGCAGAGGTGATAGCAAATATACCGGAAGGCTTGCCCAACTGAACAGGAGGAGAAACAGCTGCACCAGCTAAAGTAGGGGAAACTATTGGCATAATGTCCCTTCTGATCACATCTAAAGCAGGTGATAGAAGAAAGATTAACAGGTTGAGGAGCTGGGGCAATACCACGACCCTTACCTCTGGCATTTCCTCGATTCATCCTGAAAATATCAAGAATGAATTTAGGACAAGATAAAGAGAAGACAAAGATAAGATAAGATAAATTCACTTGGATGAATATCCTAAAGAATAAAATACTAACAAGGTGGATACGAAAGGAAGGAAGTTTAGAAAATTTTCCTTTAAAACAAGAAAAGTTTATATCAAAATAATCTTTGAAAAATCCTTTGAAAAAATCATTTTGAAAATTAGTTTATACTTTGAAAATACCTTCTCTCACAAAGAAAGAGATTCTGAGATTGATTTTACTCATTCTAGGATATTTCTACCCTATTTCTAATGAGTTTTTTGCTCCACAGGCTATGGTTTGCCTAAAACCTGGCTCTAATACCAAATGTAACAACCCGATATTTTCAGCCATTCGCATCCGCACATATCAGACTTGAATTGCTCAAAATACCGCATTGTAATAAAATTTGAAGCAAATAAAATCATTCATAGAATCACAGACACCGAAATATCAGAATAACTCGCAGCGGAAACTTCCATAGTAGTTCATGAAGTTACTATATCAAACTCTCAAAACAAAATACATAATATCAGTCTGAAAACAAATACAATAAAATTCCAAATACATAGAAGTTCACTAGTACAAGAGCTGATA
Organism: Allium cepa; assembly: GCA_030765085.1. Lineage (NCBI taxonomy): Eukaryota > Viridiplantae > Streptophyta > Magnoliopsida > Asparagales > Amaryllidaceae > Allium > Allium cepa. The sequence continues at coordinate 77,058,368 of CM060939.1, read as the reverse complement.
TAGAACAACTGAAATAGATAAATAGATAACCAGATAGGAAAATCTCCAGCGATTCCTAGCTCCAGAAAGAGAAATCCAAAGCTAAGCTGTGAATACTCAGGCTGATCCGTGCGTAAAGAAAACACAAAACACTCGAGTCAGGACATCAGCAAATATACTAGCAATCCAGGAAAGATTCACTGGAAAGCTATAATTCGAATACTAGGATACCTAAGGCATACACAGAGTCATGGATTGCATTATGATATGTATCCATCTGTAATAGAAGGGTATTGTGATGAAAACATGATAACTGGTTCATCAGATACAAAATCCACTAGTGGATATGTATTTACCTTAGCTAGTGGGGCAATATCTTGGAGATCCTCTAAACAAACTTGTATAGCAAGATCAATCATGGAATCATAACTTATTGCCTTAGACAAAGTCGCAGAAGAAGCGGATTGGCTTCGAGGCTTCTTAGAAGGCATTCTGAATTGGGAAAAACCTATACCTCCAATAATCATACGTTGTGATAGCCAATCAGCTATTGGAAGGGCCAATAGTAATCTTTATAGTGGCAAGTCTAGAGATAATCATCGTAGACATAAAACTGTTAGACAAATTCTCACCAATGGGGTTACCACAATCAACTATGTAAGATCAAATGACAACATTGTGGATCCACTAAAAAAGGTTTACCTAGAGAGAACGTTAATATCTTATCAATGAGAATGGGGTTAAGGACCATAAACTAAAAGTTTCTTTAAACGAAAATCCCACCAAGCTGACTGGAGATCCCAAGATCTAGGTTTAAAGGGACAACTAGGTTTAGATAAACTTGATAGCACTGTATATATTCAAACCATTCCTATGATAAGTTAGTGCACTATTCACGAGAGAGTAGGATAAGTTTTTATACTTTTAATGATGTCTATACTTAGTAATATTATAGAATCAAGTAGAGTATTGAGAAAATTCCCGTTATAGAATCACCTATGTGGTGCGAATGCGCTGCTTCAAAAAGAATTATCAGGTCAAATTCTCCAAAGCACTCATGAGACCAAGCTAGTGTTCATGGCAAAAACGAACACAAATAAAGAACCAAGAAGGATTAAAAACACTTATAGCGTGTTGTCTATTTTACATTTACACAAAAGGCTTACAGTACAAAGACAACCTAGTCCACGGTTTCGCTAGTAAGTTAAATGGATAAACCCTAGGGAAGTTCAAGCTACTTTGACCGATACGATAAATGTTTCGTGAACAAATTGAACAAATACTCATTCATGTGGGGGGATTTTTAGAAATGAATGAGTTACATTGGGAAATGTAAAGGCACTAATTGCCTTGAAAGTTGAATAGTCCCACATCTTAGAATAAAATAAACTATTTGTGTTTATATACTAAGATGTGGACACTATGACAATTCATATAGACAGAGAGAGACATAAACCATGATGGGTAGTGCAACGCACCACCACGCACGCGCGTGCTTGTGCCTGTGCCCAAGCCTGAACTCGTACCCATACCCGCACCCCCATCTGCGGCATAGGCGAATGGACATTTGAGGCGTATTAGAGGCACTTAGCACTTTGCAGTTGGCAGTTGGCTTGACGTGGCTGTTCAGATCGAACAGTTTTTATTTCTACCCATTGAAATTCAAACGGTCGCACTGCCTAGTAAAGGTTCGCAACCTTTCCAACAGTCGCATTTGTTTGAACAGTACCTATTTCCGAATAGGTGCACCTCCCCACGCTTATATACAGGCAGAAAGAAAACAGCGAACACAATTAACTTTTGTACATTTTTCTTTCTCCTTATAGCACCTTGTTCTTATTAACACTCTCTAGAGTTCATAGGTGCTCTACAATTATTGTGCAGCATCGTAGAGAAAGTTTGTTTCAACTTGGGAAACAATTGCTTGAAAACCTGAAGCGTCGTAAAAGGAGCAATGCTGTTTCGAGGAAACAGTTTTTAAACGCTGGACTCCGACAATACAATCGGTACGCTTTTTACTGCTTTATTTGTTGACTACACAGTTCTACAAGTAATAATTTTGCGATGTGCTTGTGACTGTTTGTTGTTGCTGCAATTTGCAACACAATCGTAACAGTTTCGTAACACTTTTGTAATGTTAACCGTTAATAATTTGTGTATACATTTTCGTAAAGCTTTTCTTACGGTCTAACAATTTAGTAATGCTTTTCTGATGTTACTATCTAAAAATTTTGTTACACTTTTTTGTCGTTATGAATAACAACATCTTGGGCGAGCACGCAGAATTTCATATGTGTTTGCCCAAATCGAGCACACTGTGTGATGACCCGGAATTTTGGAAATAACAATTTGATAATCTTCATTTATAATTATTTAAATTGGCAATAATGATTTAATAATCTAATCATTTAATTTGGCAGATTTATCTTTTTCAATAACTATAAAAATATGCTTTCTAATTAATTGTGAATATGAAGCCTGGGTTTGAATTTAATATAATGATTTTCAAAAAAAACTATTTAAAGTTAAACTCTATAATTTTTAAACACTTAAATATATATATATATATATATATTTAAGTATTATAGCTTAAGGTTTAAAATAGGAGTTAATAAATAAAAAAAGGGTTTATATTATTTCTTTTTAAATTATACATGAATTATACATGGTTTATATATATGAAAATATAAACTTAAATTTATAAAAACATAAGTACTTAATAAAATAAGGGTTTAAACATAAAATCTTTCATTTTACATTTGTAACTTTTGTAACATGCAATTATACAAGTGGCAATGTTGTTTCTTTAAAATTTAGTTATATATAATATAGTGTTAGAGAAAAACCAGGCTAACGCATTTTCATATTTTTTCTTTCTCAATCCTCTTTCTTTCTTCCTCTTCTAAAATAAAATCTAAAACCAGAGAAGATTTAAATCAAACTATTTCAAATCTTTAGCCTGAGCAAAGATCAATGCATTTCAGTTTCAAGTTGCAGTTCAAATCAAACATCAAGTATAGTTCAAAAACAAGTTCCAGGTAAAAGATTATAAAGCCCATTCCACTGTTTTAAAATTTCTGGTGAGTAAATTCTCTCTTTCAAAAACAATTTTACTCTGTGTTATATCTTGAGGCAAGTTGAAGTAATATTGTGAAATGTTTGCATGTATAAAATTATATGTTCCATGTATAAAAATGTGAATAATGGTTGTGCATGTCTATGTATATGCATATATATTCCTCTGTTTGTATTAACAGGCACAAGTTCACTAGAAAAATTCATATCTCCCCATGTAATAAATTTTAGGCAACGATCTCCTAATGAAAAATGATTGTAAGAGTGTAAATTTATTTTTAAAAATAATTTCAAATGTATATGTTGAGCATTTATTTCAACAATGATAAATTACAGTGAAAATCATTATATTTAGGAGTGGGCACGGTCGGTTAACCGACTCGATCGGTTAATATTTTCAATTAACCGTGTAATATTTCGGTTCGGTTAACCGATATTCGGTTAATATTGGTCTGAACATATCAATCGAACTGGTTAAATATAACTACGGTTAACCATTATATTTATCCGGTTAACCGTTTAATTTGAACGATTAACCGTTGACCAGTTAACCATTTATATTTGCTCGGTTAACCATTTTTATATCAGTTAACCTATCAAGCTGAGACAATATGCATAACACATTAGGTAAATGTTGCACTAACAAACATAAACATTCATCCATAACCATTATTTCATTGCTCTTTCGCACAATACATTAAAAACAATACATTAGCAATTCAAAGTTTTAACCTCGAAAGTCGGAACATAAAATAAAAATACATTAATGTTTAATACAACAACAAAGTCCAAATAACACAAAGTCTTAAACAAACAATAGTAATGAATATAATGAATTATTGCAGAATGCCAGTCCAAAGAAGAAATTATAAGTTGTGACTTAGCTTCGGTCTCCATTCTCCAAGTCTGTGCAAAGATAAACATATATAAGTAAGCAATTAATATATATATATATATATATATATATATAATTGAGTAATAAGATCAAAATATACAATATAACTGAGTAATTAACATGTATATAATATAACTGCATTTGGAAATTGGTCACTGAAGCATGTATAATTTGGTCAATGTCATACTGAAGCATAACTATTGTATAAACGTGAACTAAACAAAAGATTCATAGGCATCATTAGTTCAGTTCTATAAAATATTCACACAATACAATTTTCATAGTTTTGCACAAAGTTTTAAGGTGTGGTCTTATTAGTGGTAGCTAACTGCAGGAGGCATCATTTTATTAAAGTTGAGTTCAGATAAATATCTTCTTTGGTATATTATAAGCAAGCATGTCTTTTTTAGTAGTAATAGATGGTATTACTACAAACAATATTTCAAAATGAGCATAATCATTTGCAGTAACAGATAGTATTATTTGAATCAATTGTAAACAATCTACTGTGTACATAGTAGACTACTGCAAGCAAACTATTATGTCCATAACATTATACAAACAATACAAATAATTTTTTAGATTTTACCATAAAGAATCAACTGCAAATGATCTGTTGTATGCACAATATACTACAAGAAAATAAGTGGTATTAACAATATTTTAGATTGAGCATAGGTTTAACTAAACATTCTTTTAATCAATATACAATAGTTCATTTGACAAAAGCTAAACAAACCGACTCACTAAGCATAATGAATTTAGTTCATTTATTGTTTCTTTTTCAATAACCAAATTATAACATTTTTATTAACTTTTTGTTTGAAAACATAACAAAAGATGTGCATTGCTGGGTTTTATTGTTCACACTTCACAACTAACTATAACAACATTTAAACCCATTTTATTGGTCACTGCTACTTCATCCTATAACATAATCCTATAAATTATGCAGTTCAAACTATAATGCAGTTCAAACAATAAATTAAACTATAGATTATAAATTACAACTATAAATGGTCAGTGCTACTTCATCCTATAACACAATCCTATAAATTAATTCAAACTGTAAATTAGAACAAGTATATATGAGATTATATTATATAGCACTGACCATTCCTACTACAAATCAATTATGTGGTTCAAACTATAAATTAGAACTGTAATGCTTACTGCTACTTATCCTATAGCCTAATCCCATAAATTATTTCAACTGTAAATTAGAACAAGTATATATGAGATTATATTATATAGCAGTGACCATTACAGCTATGGATGAATAAGTATATATGCATATTATGCAGTTCAAGTTAACGATCTTTAAAATAGAGATATCTTGTAAATTAATTGAAACTGCAAATTCTATAACTACGAATCCTATACCACAATTCAAAATATGAAATAAACTGTAATAACCTTACCACATAATTCAAACTGTAAATTAATTCAAACTGTAAATCCTATAACACAATCCTATAACTGTAATATATGTTTTAACTTATAGTTCAATTTTGTAATAATTAAACAGATACTTAAACAGTTTAATAACAAATTTTAAACTATTAATCATTTAATCTAATTATTGAATAGTCAATTAAATAAAATAGGTGAAAGTTAAAAAAACTCACATTCTTCCTCTTTCATATAGTATTCACCATATCTCAAACTCAAAGCCTCAAATGACAAATCAATGAGAATCACAAGCTTGGAGCACAAATATTGATTTGGTGAAATCGTTTATGGATGTGTTCGCCATGTATTGATCGAACTTTAAGTCGAAATCGATAGGGGAAATGTATTAATCGAAATCAGTATGAAATGTATTGATCAAAATCGAAGTTTAGCTTTTGATTTTGCGGATCTATAGGTTTTTTAATTGAACGAGGAGGAATATGAAATGAAAGAAAGTGGAGACATGTTTTACTTTAGGGTTTTGGGGAGGAAACGTAGTGTGCCGGTTAGGGTATTGGAAATAATGCGAATCAGATGTGTTCGCTTCAAATCTTGTTCGGTTAATGGTTAACCGCGGGTAAGAAGTGGGTTAACCGTTAACCAACCTGAATTTGATCGGTAAAGGTCGGTCGGTTAACCAAAAGTTTGGTTAACCAATATAACCGATTAAAGCGGTTCGTTCGATGTCAGTTAGGTCGGTTAGATCGGTTAAGTCGGTAAATGCCAAGCCCTAATTATAAGTCAGAAAATCAAAGGTCTGGAATTCATGTTTTGATTTTATAATCTGATTTGTATTGCAAAATAATGATTTTTGATAATTTTTAGTGTTGGGTATGTCGAGATATCTTGGGTTGATCAGTTTGAGGTTTTCATCGAATTCAGACAATTGACAAGGAGTTGTTGGTCATGCTTGATGTTGGAGGTAGTTGGAGGATGGAGATCATGGGGAAAATGGCTGGAGAATTTATAGATGACCATGGTGGCGTATCAACGTCAAGTTAGGGTTTTGTTGATTTTTTGGGTCGATGTTGTATTCGAGGGCAAAGCGTCGACGTAGGAGCACCAGAGGTGATCAATGGTGGGGGAATCGGAGCGTAGGACAGTGACGCAACTTCGGGTGTGATGGTAGGTTTCTGTTGATCGAAATCGGTTGGTCGAGGTGATTTATTCGATGGTTTGGGTTTTTGTTGTGATCGTGTTTCTCAAATTCGATTTCCAGGTGTGTTCGTCATGCTGGATGGTCGGATCGATTGTGGAGGTGATCGTCGACGTATTGGTGATCACGGTGATGGTTAGAGGTGGTCGGGTCGGCGTGCACCATGCACATATGCACGTTTGTATCTAGTGTTGTTGTATCATCGGGGAAAGAGGAAGTTGTTCGGGGCGGGCTTGAGGTCGAAGGTGAGTTGTCTAGAAGAAGAGACGAGCGCAAGTGACTCGGGGTTTAGTTCGAGAATTAATGTTGTGGGCTCGGGTTTTCTTAACCTGATAATTTAATAAGTTTTCAAGCAATTTATTTAAACAAAGTTTTTTAAAGTTATTAAAATGATTAAGTTTTCAAAAGAAATGAAAGTTTCCAAAGTAAAGTTATGGTAAGTTTCCAAGTGAAGTTTTAAAATTTAAATTTTAAAATTAAATGTTTTAAAATTATTTTGTTTTAAAGTAATTATATATTAGATTAATCTTGTAATTAAATTCCTAAGTGTTTTCAAATGTAATAAGATGATGTAATTAAGAGGTGATTAAGGTAAGTGTGTTAATCCTTAATTAAGAAGATCTTAGTTTATTTTGTATGTTAATAATAAATTAATTTCAAGCGTTTAATTTAATAAGATTTAGTGATAATTAAGTAAATTAATTAAGGTAAAGGGTTTACCTTAATTATTTAAGGTCTATGTAATTAAAGGTTAATTAATAAAAGTAATTAAAGGGTAGTTAATTACTTAATAAAAGAATCATTAATTAGTAATTAAACAATAATTACTTAATATAATCACTAAAGAATAATTAATTAACGTAAGTAATTAAGGATAATTACTTAATGAAAGTAATTAAAGGATAGTTACTTAATGGAAGTAATTAATGGATTCATTCCTCAGTGTAATTAATTAAAGGGATTAATTAATTAATGTAATTAAGTAAAGGGTTAGTTAATTAATGTAAATAATTTAAGGATAATTAATGAATGTGATTAATTAAAAGATAATTAATTAATGTAAGTAATTAAAGGAAAAATACTTAATGTAATTAATTAAGGATCATTAATTAATGTAATTAATTATAGTATAATTAATTAATGTGAGTAATTAAAGGTTAATTAATTAATCTAATTAATTCAAGGATTATTACTTATTGTGGTTAATTAAAGGATAGTTAATTACTTAATGTAATTAATTAAAGCTTAATTAATGTAAGTAATAGTTAACTACTTAATGTAATTAATTAAAAGTTAATTAATATGAGCAATTAAGGATAATTAATTAAGATGGATAATTAAAGGATGATTAATTAGCTTCATTAACTAATAATAAGTGGTTTGTAATTGATTAACGTTAAGTAAGCAGGATTTAAAATAATCGAAGTAATTAATTTAATTTATTTTCTGTTTAAATTAAATTAATTAGAAATGGTGTGACTAATTAATTTTGCTTGTGATTGATAAACCTGAATTGAATGCCTTGGATTAATTGATATCTCTGATATGTAATCTCAAGATAGTGCCTTATGAGTAAACTCTGTTTTTTAAAAACAGTTTTAATCTGTGTTATATCTTGAGGCATGTTGAAGTAATATTGTGAAATGTTTGCATGTATAAAATTATATGTTGCATGTATAAAACTGTGAATAATGGTTGTGCATGTCTGTGTATATGCATATATATTCCTCTATTTGTATTAACAGGCTCAAATTTACTAGAAAAATTCATATCTCCCCATGTAATAAATTTCAGGCTATGATCTCTTAATGAAAAATGATTGTAAGAGTGTAAATTTATTTTTAAAAATAATTTCAAATGTATATGTTGAGCATTTATTTCAAAAATGATAAGTTATAGTGAAAATCATTATAAGTCAGAAAATCAAAGGTTTGGAATTCATGTTTTGATTTTACAATCTGATTTGTATTGCAAAATAATGATTTTGATAATCAAATAGGGATTTTTAGTGTTGGGTATGTCAAGATATCTCGAGTTGATCGGTTTTGGGGTTTTCGTCGAATTCCGACGATCGGCATGGAGTTGTTGGTCATGCTTGATGTCGGAGGTAGTGTAAAGGATGGAGATCACGGGAAAAATGGCTGGAGAATTTATAGGTGACCGTGGTGGCGTATCGACGTGAAATTAGGGTTTTTTTGCTCGTTTGGGTCGATGTTGTATTCGAGGGCGAAGCGTCGATGTAGGAGCACTGGAGGTGATCGGTGGTGGGGGAATCGAAGCGTGGGACAGTGATGCAGCTCCGGTTGTGACGGCAAGGTTTCTGGTGATCGAGATCGGACGGTCCAGGTGATTTAGTCGATGGTTTGGGTTTCTGGTTATGATCGTGTTTCTCGAATTCAATTTCCAAGCATGCTCGTTGCGCTAGATGGTCGGATCGATTGTGGAGGAGATCGTCGACGTGTGGGTGATCGCGACGATGGCCAGAGGTGGTTGGGTCGGCGTGCACCGTGCACATGTGCACGTTTGTATCTGGTATTGTTGTGGCATCGGGGAAGAGGGCAATTGTTTGGGGAAGACTCGAGATTGAAGGTGAGTTGTCTCAAAGAAGAGAAGAGCACGAGTGACTCAGGGTTTAGTTTAAGAACTAATGTTGTGGGCTCGGGTTTTCTTAACGTGATAATTTAATAAATTTTCAAGCAATTTATTTAAACAAAGTTTTTTAAAGTTATTAAAATGATTAAGTTTTCAAAAGAAATGAAGTTTCCAAAGTAAAGTTTTAACAAGTTTCCAAGTGAAGTTTCAAAGATTTAAATTTTTGTTTGCACAAAAAATGGGCAAACACCTCCAAGTCGTATGATTTAGTCGATATTAAGTTGTTCTAAGTGATTTGGGTGATTCATGTAAATATGTAAAAAGCAAGGACTAAACTGTAAAAGACACACAGATTTATAGTGGTTCAGCCAGAATGTGCCTACGTCCACTTTATATGTTATTCTCCTTCACTCTTCAGATTACAAGTACAAAGCTTTTATTACAAGTATATGAAAGTTGTTTGAAAGTTCTGTCCATGCTTGAGCTCTCAAACTTGTCTGCCATTGTCATACCACAGCCCCTCCATTTATAGAGTGAGGCTGAGGGTAGGGGTCCTGGATGTATATAGCTGCTGGTGGGCCTGGGCTGAAGCAATCTGGCCTGGCAATGTTGGTTCGGTGAGGCCTTGGTCCGGAGATGGTTGGAGTGGAATTGGTCCGGTATCACTTTGGTTCGGCAAGCATGGGAAGGGAGTTCGTTCGGCAGGCATAGGAAGGGAGTGGCTTTGGTTCGACAATGGTTGGTTCGGTAGTACCTTAGAGATGTGTTGGTTCGGTAACGCTACGGTCCGGTGGTTGATGGGTTGAGGTCTGGTTCGGCTAGGCATAGGAAGTGAGTTGGACGTTGGTTCGGCAGTGCTTAGGAAAGGAGTTGGACCGGTAGGACACTGGGAAGGGAGTTGGTTCGGCAGTGCTTAGGAAAGGAGTTGGTTCGGCAGCGCTTTAGAAATGGGTTGGTTCGGTGGCATTGGCCCGGTTGAAACACACCCAACACTTGCCCCCCAAAGTAGGGCATGTGCATGCATATGGCGTGCTTTGTTTTAGGTCATTCATCCTGGACACTCTCATCCGGTCTCGAATGCCGAACCAATCGGTCCGGTCGTTGACATTTGCCTATAAGTATGGGCCTTATGCTTTCGCTATTCCCTACCAAGTGAGATAGCCGAACCAGATTTTCCTGCCGAATCAATCATATTGCCGAATTACGTTTGACTACCGAATCAGGTGATTGTCGAATGACTTTCATGTCTCAAACTACCGAATGAGTGCCGAATGACTCTCATGTTGGAATGCCGAATGAGATTTCGGGCTGCATGTACTTGTTTGTTTATGTTTCCATACTCCTTGTTCTAACAGTACGTTTTCTCCTGTTGCAGATAATGTCTCATAAAGTGGAAACTTGATCAGATAAAAAGAAATCCAAGGACAGAGAAGAGTCCTCCACAGTGCCCCCAGCTCAGTCAGGACCGGGACGTCCTGGACCCATCCCGAGATCACTAGTAGATAGGTACGGCCCTCAGGAGCTCCTGAACTCACCACCTGACTGCTTTCCTAGCTCCCTTAAAGAGGAACAGCTTGATGTTTTATCTCGTTCTTTCGAGATTGACAGAGCACACATGGTGCTGCCAGGGAATGGAGTTATGCTGTATAACCCTCCTGAAGGATATTTTGCTTATAGCCGGTACCATTGTATGTGTGGGGCCATTCCCCCGATCAATGCTTGGATAGTCAGCTTCATTACCTACTTGAAGGTGGCCCCTTTCCAGCTTCAGCCCAACTCTTACGCTATCTTGGTGAGTCTATTCATCATTTTCCATAGAAAATACGGGCATCCCCCTTCCAACCGGGAGATTCGATATTTGTACAATTTGAGAGGTTACAAGAAGGGGTCTCCATATATCAGCTTGGAATTGGCCGTGTCCTTCAAGCCGGTCCTGGACTTATATTCGAAGTTCAGCATGTTCAAGAAAGAATGGTTTTTCGTCGAGGATGACTCTGTTTCTATCCGTCGCTTCACCTCCGACTGTAAGTTAAAGCTTATTTATAATTTCCGTTCTGACTACAATGCTTCTTCTTATGTGTTTTTATTTCTTGCTAGCGACAGGTGGCTTTGCGGTCGTGGAGAATGATCGCCTGGTTCAGATGGCTGCGGAGATAGAAGCCATTTCGGGAAGGGAGAGGTCAGCGTCTTACCTGATCAGGAATGTTACTCTTCTGCAGCACAACTTGATTCTACCACGTCAGTCTGTGGTCAAGCAGAGAGACACAGCCGAGGAGAGGGCTGCCAAAGCTAAAGGAGGGTCCATGACAAAGAGCAGCAAGAGGAAACCCTTCTCGATACCTCCAGTCGCCGGGGGAAAGAAGCTCAAGAAATCCGATGTACCCTCCCCTAGCACATGTCCAGATGTTCCGAAGGAGGAAAATGTGGAGGAGGAAAGAGGCGAGGAGGAGAGCGGAGGTGATGGAGAAGGTGATGATGGTGACGAAGGACAGAGCGGTGATGGCGCCGGGGCTTTGTCCTCTGGGCAAGCAGGGGAGATCCAAGAGTGGACAGATGATGCTTTCCGCCAGGCTTTTGAGGGGTTGGAGGAAGGATCGGCCTTGGTGGAGAAGCCAAAGAAAACTGATAAGGCCGGGACTGGTGCGGATTCATCTTCCATGAGCATTTCAGCTAGGGCAACCCCGGCGATTCAAGATGAATTTTTGACTCCTCTTTACTCTTTTTAACTTCACATGTTTCTTGGATTGTAGTCCCATGCATGCTTGTAACACTTGGTTTTTATTCCAGGAACGGGTAAGGTGGCCAAGACATCAGACATTCGGCACCGTCTCGAACAATTCAAACTCCTCAAAGCTTCCGCTAAACCAAAGCCTCCGACCAACCGTTCCGGGGACGCACTACAACCAAAAAGACTTTTCACAGCGTTTGAAAAACGCTGTATAACGACATGCGGTCGTTGACCCTAAAGTTTTAACTGCAAAATATAAACGCTGTCAAAAACCAACTTTCTACAGCGTTTTTTAAACGCTGTTAATAATTTTTCTACTGCAAGGTATAAACGCTGTTAATAGTTTTCTACTGCAAGGTATAAACGCTGTCGTAGGGATATGCATTTTTTTCCAAATGAATTGACAGCAATGTATAAATGCTGTCGTAGGGATATGCATTTTTTTTCCAATGAATTGACAGCAATGTATAAACGCTGTCGTAGGGATATGCATTTTTTTCCAAAGAATTGACAGCAATGTATAAACGCTGTCGTAGGGATATGCATTTTTTTCCAAAGAATTCATAAAATGCTCTATACTCAGTACATTACAATTACAATACTTTGTGCAATTCAGTTCAGATAGTACTCACTCCCCAGTTCAACAATAATACATATAGTACAATTCAATTCAGATAGTACTCACTCCCCAGTTCAACAATAATACATAATACCATATGCAATCCAATTCAGATAGTACTCACTCCCCAGTTCAACAATAATACATATAGTACAAAGTTCAACAAGGCAGGCAGCAACAATATAATATTGTACATAGTTCATAACCTAAAATATCGGCAAGAAAATGAAATATAATATGGTCATAGACCCTAAGTTGCATGAAAACTCTAAGTCAACTGTCATAGAATCACAACGCGTCCGCAAGTTGCAGCAGTTATTCATGATCCAACCAAGCAATTTGTAGGCTTGCAGTAGCTCTGAGACATAAGTAAGAAGGCAAGTTCTTAAACTGTGAGCATGAACTGTATATAATTCAAACTGCGAGCAATACAATTTAGCATGAACTACTATATGACTAACTTGCAACATGATTGAGGACCCTAGTTTCTTATATCCCCTTGGTCCCTAACGAGCCAATGAGCTGACAAGGTCAATCAGGTCCTCTCGGACCTTTGTGGAGAACAAAAAAAAAAGTTTCATTCACTAGTGGACGCAGCTCCAAACAACTGCAGTAGAACAAAACCTAATTTTTGAATCACCTAACAGACTTGGAAACTACTTCAACTCGGGGGAAAGAACCTCCCCCAACTCAAACCCTTTGGCCCTAGCCTTAACATAAAGCGAGTCATGTGGCCCACGCCCGCTATCGATTCATTACGTAACCCTAGTCAGCGGCCAAAGCTCTATATATATATACTGAGTATAGAGCATTTTCTGAATTACAAAAAGCTAATACCCTATATCCTATATATATATCGTAAGTACTGTCTTGGTAAATTATTTTATTCAGAAAAACATTAAATTAGATAAAATTTGATAAAAATTCTACTTCTCTTGATTACATTTATATATATTACCCACAGAGTTGTTTGTCACAAATCTTCTTAATTTTATAAAATTCCTCATTTGCATTTTAATATTCAGATCTCTTTGACGGGCTGTGATGCATTTTTTTTTATCTAATAAAAGTTTTTAAGACTTGATGTACCCTCCCGAGCATATTAAATAACTTGAAGTTCAAGGGTAGTTACCTGAAAACTGCCAAACTATACAAATATTTCAAACTGCTGAAGTTGATTCCACACTAACATTCGCAGTAGGCCATGCTACCGTCGAACCAATAGCATCTGATAAGCATTCCATGAATGACGTAGGTCTCCATAAAGACGCATTCGGGTCTTTGACAATATCCACCCAAACTCTTATTGCATTTGGTCCTAGTGGAATAGAATGAACCAAATCATTTGGATTAGTTGAAGATATGGTGCCTTCAGCTACAATTTTTCTTGTGCCCTCCACAGCAAATAACTTGCACTTGTTATTCATCGCGTAATTTGCACTCTATGATATTAAAAAAGTATTGATACATTATCAACAAATCGTATATATAAATATTAGCAATATAATATATTACCGTACGAGATGTTGGAACGTTGCTCATAGGAGTGGATGGTATTGTGTTTTCAAAAACCAATTTTGATGATGGCCATGCTATTGTCTTACCGACGGCTTCTCCGATACATGTCACACCTGCTATGGGCCTCCACAAAAAGGCATCTTCTTTTATCGGATTGTCCACCCAAACTATTGCGGCTTCTGGTCCAAGAGGAACACCATTAATAATCTGATTTGAATCACTTGAGTGCACACGTCCTTCGGCAACCAATACTTCAGTTCCACCCCAATCGAACAACTTGCATTTGTTTTCTGTGCTATTGGTTTTGCTCTATCAAAGAAAAAATTATAGTCATCTAATAAAAGTCTTGTTTCTATAGTCTTACTGCATTCAACATTTTATCATGTGTCAACCAATTCAATACAAAGCAAATCAACATTGTTAAATTTTCAATAATCATTTGTCAAACTTTAAACTTGATTTCACCCACCAAATGTTATTAAAAATAATAATACTAACATTGCTAGAAATGTGTAATAAATTAGTATTCGACTCTATGGAACTGATGCTTCCGGCAGTTGGATTTTCACATATTTTAGTTTTAATATGTAAAAGAATGTACTAATCTAATGGGAACATGGACTAGTTTGGATAATATCAATGTTAATTCCACGGTTCTCTTATAAATATATTTTTACCGTTGCATTATACAGATTTTTAATGTGCAGATGCTAAGCAAATCTTATTATTTACCACATCGTTTCCTAGATGACGATAACAAAGCTCTGAATAGTGGCAAAAACATGACTAGGAATCTGCCACCTCCAGTTCAAAAGGGTGGATGCAGAGACACATATCAATGCTATATTTGTAGAGAGTTTTTCATACCTCGTTTTCTTTTTCGGAGTTTTCTTTTATGCGGATAACAACTCTATCAGCTGGCCATGCTATCTTCTCATTCTTGGCGTCTCCTATGTATACCATACCAGGTGAAGGCCTCCACAAAAAAACATCGGATTTTTTAGGATGGACTACCAAAATTTTCTTGGCATTCGGACCTAAAGGTGCTTCATTGAGAAGATCGTTTGGATCACTTGGCACGATTTATCCTTCGGCAATTACCTCATCATCATTCCCGTGCCAATTCAGCAAACTACAACCGTCACCTATTTCATTATGCTTACTCTGCAATTAATAAAAAATAAAATACATAACTTTTGATTTAGATATCAAATTATGTATGATGTTTTAACCTTACTATCGTATATTTTTACCGTTTGAGATACGTTCTCTCCTCCACAATTTTCTTTATCCTGCAAATCAATAATATTACAAAAATATTAGAGAATTTGAACCTGCAGTGAAATTGTAGTGAACCTGTAGTGAACTTGTATATTTATTCCACTTATGATGAAAACAAGTACAAATTTCAAAGAGAATACATTTTCAGAATGAATTTTGATATAACAATTGACAAACTTATGTATGGAAATGATACATCATTTGTAGAGTAACCAGATAAGGATATTTTTATTTTGCAGATGGATGAGGAGTCAGCAATTTAATCGTAAGTAAAAGGTATTTTTGTTTTGCAGATTGGTCGAATTGTAGCGGATGGTTTAAAATCTCATAAGGATAAAAATATATTATGCTTTAATTTAAAAGTGTTGTAAAGACAATATTGGTTTAGTGTTGAAAAGACAATATTAGTTTAGTGTTGAAAATACATTACTTTATAAGTGTTGAAAAGACAATATTGGTTTAGTACATATTATGCTTTAATTTAAAAGTGAATGCTTTAAAATCTCATAAGGATAAAAATATATTGCAAAATCGCATTTGTACTCTCATAAGGATAAAAATTCAAAGTTAGGCCAGCAACCAAAGACAGCAAATACATATAATAAATTTAAAATCTGAAGCTACACAACTCAGTAATTTTTATAAACAAATTTTCACAATTAATTTTTAGAAAACTAAAAATAAAAGTTTAATTTAAAACATGTTTTGAGGAAAATAAGAGGTGGAATTAAATTTTAACTTCTTATTTAGCATGTAGCTTTTAATAAGAGAATGATTACACAAATTAAGTCGAAAATCATACAATGCAAGGATCACATACATGCTAACTAAGCTTTCATATTTACACAAAGTGATTATCGACATACCTGACGTTTCATTATGGTGTGAATCAACTGCTCTAGCTCTGAAATCCTTTGTTGACATTGAGCTACTTGTTTATCTTTGATTTGTGACAAAACTGCAGTGGTCATGGTTACACCCCTTCCCATTCCTCGTAGTCGTCCCGGTCTATCTTTTCCCAACACCAATGAGAGGGCATCTTCTTTGATCTTACAAGTTAAGCTAGACGGTGATTCCTTTTCAGCATTCTTTATTTTCTCCTACAAAGTGAACACAAATTATATTTTGTAGAAGAGTTCAAAATTATATATTTTCCAAAAATTACGCTTAAACAAAAACAACATAGCACTTACGATAGTATCTGCAACATGCGGGTTCACTGGTTCACCATTTTTTCGAGTGTGAGATTTAATCCAAACATCAGATCTACAAATGGAAGAAGGACTGCTACTTTTCTCTTTCTGCATTAAAGGAAACATAACATTAACAAAACTATTAACCATAGGTAATAAATCAAATATATTTCTCACCAAATCTTCAGTTAGTCGAGCCATTCCTCGACGACTACACGTGTGTGGTATTTGTTTGTCCTTCATGGATTTAAATTTATCACTTCGTAGCTAGATTACAAGATTTATCACATTGATTAGTTAATTTGCATTTTACGTACGCTTAAATTTCATATATATATATATATATATATATATGTATATGTATGTATATGTATATGTACACACAAGAAATAATAAAAATTACATTACAATTACCTTAAACTCTTTGCTCATTTTTGACTCGATAAACTTCTTCCATTCCTTCATACTTCCAACGTTTTCTGGTTTTAGTTGAAGTTGTTCCTCCTTGGTTTTTGTTTGTAATATCTGTTTTACGAATTTGCTTTTCGAACCTCTCCAAATGCATCCCATTTGCTGAAAAACAGGAGCCTTTTGCCATTCCTCATCCAATTTAAATCTAGCCTGTAACATTTATCAAAATGATAATCATTCAAATTCTTCTTGAATATGGAATCCACATAAATGTCAGTTCCTGAATATGCTGGCATATCATTTAAGTGTATTAATTTCATGCCATTGAATAGATTATATATCGAAGAGGTACTCGAGTCATAAAGTTATAGTTTTAATTGAGTTATAGAGTGGCTAAAAGCAGTGAGTCGACCTCATCAGATTAGTGGAGTTCCTTGTATAGAACTTTAGGGGTATGAACTCCCCTTCTAAACAGTTTGGAATCCTGAATCTCATTACTAGTAACAAGTTCTCTTTTATGGGAATATTGGAAAATAAGTTAAGTTATTATAGTATTGAACAATTCATGTATAAACCAAACGGCAAATGGATATGTGAAACACAATTGCAATGAAAATCAAAAGAATCGAATTCTCCTAGTTTGGGACACATCAGTTTGGTCAACTATTGTCATGCACACAAATAAAGTGTATAACTTGCAGTCTTCATAATGCAACTGGGCTGTGCATAATATTTACAGTGATGTACGCATTTAATATCCGAGAACAAAGAGTAAATCCCTGGCACTATCTCATTCATCAAGCTAGTCTTTTTAATCTACCCTGGATTATTCTTGGTGACTTCAATACTATCCTATCTAGTCAAGAAAGAATAAATCAAGGCATTTACTGTAAATTAGGGGATACAGACTTCATGAACTGTATTAACAATTCCAAATTTGTAAATTAGGGGATACTGACTTCATTATCACATTTGTTTAAATTTGTTTTCAACTTATCCAACTGAATAACTGACATAAAGAACAGAATTTAATCAAATGTTTAGAGATTATTCAAGTTTAAATTGGAAGAATTTCTCTATGGAGCATGGGAAAATGTAAAACACAAACTCTTGGGTTTAAGCTGAGAGAAGTGCCCTGTGGAGTCTGGGAAGAAGTACAACGACTTGAGAAATAAATATTGTTCATTTATAAAACCGTTTGGTGGCTAAATATTCCAACCTAAACTAGCTGCACATTAATAATCCATTCAATGGATCATAGAAGTAGATTGCAAAGGGCCCTAACATTTTAGGACCCCTACCCTATTCCTTTTGCCTAATTTGACTATTGGTTGAGCCGACCTTGCACGTAGGTGTTGGTGTGTTATTGTCGAGAATGGTTTCAGGTTTCCTAATCACATCCTTCTCCAAATTGACATCAACAACCGGAATAAAATTCATTATTTAATTACTAAAAAAATCATGATATTTTTATACATTTGATCAATTCAATTATTTATCGTATTTACAAGCAAATAAAGTGTTATATTTTAAAGTTTACCACATTTGAGAAGTTTTATGTATAATTTTTTGGATCATTTACGTTCACTTAACAATACTCATGTTAACAAAGAGCGGCAACACTTTTCCATTCATCATTGGTACAATTAATGATGAAGACTATACATATTTCATTTTTAAAACTAATTAACTAAAACATTGTTAATACAAGATCCATGATTCATATCCATGAAGATATGCCCTCGTAATCTAATCATTGACATATGCCTTATTAATTAATTTTTGTGCTGTAATTGTGACCTTGTGCTCATATTATAAATTTCCTTGCAAAAATAATTTTTAAGTTTTCAACCCATTATTAAATAAGTACACATATAATGTATGGCTCATGATTTGGAATTTCCATCGGTATCTAATCAGTTTAAATTTTTAATCAGTGGTATACAAACGATACATGCCTTCTTAATTTACTATTGAAAAAGAATTTGTTGAATCAGTCATCAAGCTAAACAGAAGCCCGATTTATGTGCATAACATAGCAAAATCGATAGAGACTCTCTGACCAAACCATTCCTACTTGAGGAAATCAAAGAAGCCCGATTTATGTGCAAATAAACATACAGACAACATATTCTAATCAGATCAATGTAAAAACAGAAAGGGGTGATGATAATGGAAAAATATATTCTAATAGGTCATATGAAGTTACATGCAAACGCTTATGCATCATAATAAATATGAAACGTTATATTATTACCTGAATGGATTTCCATAGAACTACTTTCAAATCGTCACCAAGTAGCCTCCAGTCATCTAGCGTAAATGAAACATGCTCACGGACAAGTGGCCCTAAATAAGAAGATAATTTCACTGATCCTTCTCCTACAGGTACGCCCGATGAATTAAACTCAACTTCAATTCGGTTTGTAACATTCGAAGGAAGTCTTTTCACTTTAGTTGGGCCTCTAGTCCTTTTTTTGGAAACCTGTTTTGCATCATCTGCAATTGCTCTATCCACTTCCACTGCAGTTTCAGGATTTTCATCAATTTGCAGAGCTGTGCATGCGATTGGCTGGCTTGCATTTCCAACATCCATGTTTTCCGAAGGTGGCTCAACATGCTCTTCCATTACATTAGACCTGTCAGATGCATCTTCAAATTCTGCGAGTCTTTTTTGATAGCGAGTAAGTTTCTTGTTCGTTGTTTTCTTTGTACTTCTAACCATTTTCTGCAGGCAGACACAGGAATTCATGATATTCAAATAAACTGGTTTGCTAATCAATTTGTAAACTGCTGCTAAGATACAGGAATTCATGACACAGGAATTCAAAAGTAAATTGGTTTGCTGATCAATTTGTAAACTGCTGCTAAGATACAGCAACAGTTGATACGCGATATACATGACATTCAAATGCAAGTAATAATATAGGTATGATGAACATAAAATATTTAGATAACAGTGCAGTGCTAAAATGGCAGTCCTATATTAGATTTTTATTGATTTTTGTATGCTGAAAATTGTTGGAGCTGATACGGTTTAAAAATCTGAATTCAGTGCTGATAACAGTGAATAGATAACAGTGCAGTGCTGATAACAGTGCAGTACTGAAGATTTTTGTATATTAGATAACAGTGCAGTGCTGATAACAGTGCAATACTTAGTTATCTGAATTCACGTGTGGGTTTAAAAATCTGAACATACAAAATCTGAACATCTAAAATCAAAGGCAAAATCTGAACAGTTAAAATCTGAACATATAAAATATGATACCTTGTGGATTTAAAAAAAATATGCTAACAAATAAAAATACATGATACGGTGTAATACATGATACCTTGTGCACCTGCTGTTTCCATACATCCTTCTCCATTATTAAATGCCTGAACAAGTTTCCCCCATGACCACACACACGAAACATATGCCTACTACTTTCAGTCACATAGCAATGACTACCCAAAAAAAGGTGATATTAGAACTACTCAATTATGCCTTCGCAATCCTCCCTAACATAACTAGCATCCTCCACCAAGTCATCCTCGATTTCTTCACAATCTCCTCCAATATAGCTTACTTCTTCAATAAAATCGTTCATCTCTAATTCATGGTAACCTCTTGGCGGTGCTTTGATCACAACATACCAATTAGAAGAATCATTTTCCCTTGAATAGAAAACTTTTTTCGCTTGAGATGCAAGGATATAAGGGTCTCTTGAAAATGAAACCTGACTTTGATGTAAATTAACAAGCGTAAATCCATCTTCAACTTTCATCCCATTTCCTATGTTTGCCCAATGACACTTAAACAAAGGAATATAAAAAACATTATAATCCAATAAAATTATATCGGTCAATATTCCGTAGTAAGTGATCACATCAACCACTTGAGAAATGTCTTTTGCACTTGCTCTACACATAGTAGTCGCATCATAGGTCACTCCGCTATTCTGAGTTTCTCTATCAACGTCTTTTGTATGAAATCGTTGAACGTTTATAATATATCCTTTACATGATAGCGCAGCATTTTTAGGACCATATGCAATCCATTTAACATTTCATCATTATCATTTGAGTCAATAGGTATCTAAAAATATATTTAAAATGGATTTTAAAAATAGTACCCTTGATTCACATATAAAAATAGAGAAATTTTTAACAAACCTTCTTTTTAATCCAATCAGCGAAATTATCTCCATGGTGTTTCCAAAGTAATGTTGCGTTTTTTTCTAAGCGTTTGTTTGAATTTTGCAACTCCTCCAAGTGCAAACTAGTATAATAAAAACAATGTTAAGTTTATAATTGCAATTACAAACACAACAAATCAATGGAAACATAACATAATATATACTCACTCCAAAAATGGTTCTACCATGGCCATATTCATTAGCACCGCTAAATGAGCAATTTCTTTCTGCTTCAAAGACAACGTAACTGGATTGGACATTGAAATTGGACGCCCTTCAAGTATTGTGTTATCTTCGTAATCTTCGTTTCGATCTTTTTTTTTCCACATTTATCGATTTACTCAAAAATTCTTTGAAAAATTTCATGCATTCTTCTGCAAGATAGGATTCTGCAATGCATCCCTCTGGTCGTGCATAATTCCTCACGTAATCTTTAAGCGTTTTCATATATCTTTCGAAAGGATACATCCAACGAAAATGAACTGGTCCACACAACCGTGCTTCCCTTCCAAGATGAATTGTCAAGTGTATCATAATATCGAAGAATGAAGGTGGAAAATATCTTTCAAGATCACACAATATTTTAACAATCTCGTCATCGAGTTGCTGTAACTTCTCTCTATCAAGAACACGTTGACATATTTTATTGAAAAATAAACATAGACGAATAATTGCTTTTCTAGGTTTTGTTGGCAACAAACCTCGTAGTGCGACCGATAATACTTGTTGCATCAAAACATGATAATCATGCGACTTCAAACCACTAGCTTTACAATCCATCAATGATACGGATTTTTTGAAATTTGAGCAATAACCATCAGGTCCTTTGAAATCGTACAGCCTTTTGCAAAATATTTTTTTTCCAATCTTGACAATGTATATAGAGCCGGTGGAAGATACGTTTTGGTCCCACGAGGTTGTGCATATAGACCATGACGAATTCCCCAATCCTCTAAATCATGTCTACAATTAATCCCATCCTTTGATTTGTTGTCATGCAACATTGTACCCAATGTGCTTTCACAAACATTTTTCTCAACGTGCATTACGTCTAAATTATGACATACTGGAAGTTCCTATAAAAAATATTAGTTAAATGATAAAGTGTTCTATAATTTATTTTAACAAATTTTTTTATTAAAATTTTTTAATCCATGGGCCATGGATTAAAAAAATAACAAAAAAATTTGTTCGCGTGGCCAGCCCGCATCGATAATAAAAACTGAAATCTAAATAAATGCTAACCTCCCAATATGGCAAGTCAAAAAAGATTGATTTTTTTTTCCACCTTGATAGCTCTTTTTTAGTAGGATCATTATCTCCATTATCATCATCTTCACTATTGTCGTCAATCTTCCTTTTTTTACCTTTCCCCTTCGCACTCTTCTTTTCGCTTTCAACGCCTTTTCCGAAATTATTCAGAAAGTCTTTCAAAATAAGAGAAATGTTTTTGCCGGTTAGAACTCTAGGCATCTTCCCATCCTCCATAGTGTTATCAAACCAAGCCTTTCTTTTTCTCAATGGATTTGAATGGGGTAGAAATCTTCTATGGCCCATATAAACATTTTTCCGACTATATTTCGACCATCGACGGTGGGTATTGATACCACATAATGGACAAGCTTTTTTACCCTTTACACAACATCCAGCAAGATTACCATAAGCTGGAAAATCATTTATCGTCCATAGTAAAATAGCCTTCATGTTAAAAACTGTCTTACTTAATGCATCATATGTCTCAACTCCAGTACTCCACAAGTAATGCAAGTCTTCTACTAATGGCTCTAGATATATATCAATATCATTTCCTGGTTGCTTTGGACCTGGAATTAGAAGTGTTAACATGATATTCTCTTTCTTCATGCACAACAAAGGTGACAAATTATATGTAACAAGCATTACTGGCCAGCAACTATACTTGGAGCTTAACATAGAAAATGGATTGAACCCATCTGTAGCTAGACCAAGTCTAAGATTACGTGGAACGGCTGAAAATGTTTTCCAATTTTCATCAACCATGCTCCATGTCACGGAATCTACGGGGTGTCGCATCTTTCCATCATTACTTTTATTTTTAAAATGCCATCTTAACTCTTCTTCCATTTTTTCGGATCTAAACATTCTTCTAAATCTTGGAATTATTGGAAAATATCGCAACACCTTAATTGGGATACCCTACATAATCTCTTTTGTATCTTGATTTATCTTCCATCGTGATGAACCACATTTCGGACAATTATTTAAAATTTTTGTACTCTTTATGGAAAAGACAACAATCATTCTCACAAGCATAAATTTTTTCAAAACCCATATCAAATAGTTTGAGAAATTTCTTTACTTCATATAAAGTCTTGGGAAGTACGTTATTCTTTGGTAAAAACAAATGTTGGACGGTAAGAAGTTTATCAAAACCAGTATCAGATAATCCAGTTTCACATTTAATATTATACAAAATAGTAATGGCAGATAACTTTGCATGATCTATGTAACCAGGATACAGTGGGGTTTCTGCATCTTCCAAATTTTTAAGTAAATCATCATGGCGTCTTTGTGCATCGTCCTTATCTTTGTCGTCATCAAAAAAAGTATGATTGAAATAATCTTCATCTTCATAGTGAATCGCTTTGAGCAAGTCGTACATCTCACCCATTTTAATTTTTTTTCATCATTCACTTTCTCGCCATGATTATACCATATATCATCTTTATACTTAGGATCCATTCCCTTTATAATCAGGTGCTCAACAACGGTTTCACCATAATGACGACTAAGATTTCGACAATCTAAATAAGGACAGAATATTTTTTTCCACATCTCCTAAATTTTTCTTCGCAACACACACAAAATTCCAAGCTCCTTGGCCATACTCTCTACTAGTCCTATGATTAAAATTTGAAAACAACAAAAATATTAGCTTTTATTATCAAAATATCAATTCTAAATTTAAGTCTAAATTAGCTGCTACATGATTACCTATGTAGACGCAACCAATCTCTCTCCATCACCATATACAATATATGTATGCAACAAAGAATCTAAAATTTAAATAGAAATTAATTATTGATTATGAACAATATATATATATATATATATATATATATATATATGATAATAACGACCAAACAGTTCTTAGTAGAAATGGACAAATAATTTTTTTATGTATAAAAGACAACAAAACAAATGCTCAAAACAAACAAATCCAAAGAGAAAAATATATTGTCAAAATGCAAGAACACAACATAGTAAAATATCACAGACTTTCTACTTCCAGTTGTAATAACCAAACATTCATTTTTATAGCCCAGGAGTTGATAGTACAAGCAAACTTTTAATTGATTGACTCTTTTGGCAGCAAATATCATGCTTTGTTTGTGTTTCAAAACTGAATCCGGGCCTTTAGTTGGGAGAGTATTTCAATTTAAACATTGATGATTGTTGCTTATTATTGCATCAGAACTAAAAGTGATACAGATGCTAAAGTTGTACAAATAGAAACTGAAAGAATTTTAAAAAATAAAAGAAAAAACAATCATATCTAATTAAACTACATCCCATATTTGGCAAACATGTTATTTAAACTGATGTTATTTAAACAGATGCTAAAGTTTCACTAAGATGCACATGATGCTAGCTATTCAATGATTGCAAAAAAAGAAACAAAAAGAAAAAAGAGGAAGGAAAAGGTACATGCCTTGTTTCTTCAGCTTTTGAATTCTAATTGAATGAAGCTCCTGCAGTTTCTCCGTAACCAACACAAGTTCAAGCTGTGATTATAGTAGGAAGTAAATAAATATTAAGAGTTCTCAATTATTTAACGTAAGTGTTTATGTGTATATGCGAAGAACATATAGTCTGTTATATGTGCTATTTTAGCTACAAGAGGGCATGTGCGCACAAACCAAAAAGATATGAAAAACTAGGATATGCTTTTAAAATTGACAGGTTAGAGAATTAAAAATATGCTTTCCAAGTTTAAAGTAAAAGAAGAAAAACATATAATCATTTAAGACATTTCATGCTGAAGTAAAAACCCTAACAAAGTAGATATCCAAGAATGATGTACAACTAAATTTATCCCAATGCCATCAATTAGTTCGTAGGTGCATTGCTAAAATCAAATTATAGTCACATAAATGATAACGTAATGGAATGCAAGACCAGTTGTGTACTACTAATACACTCAAGAAAATGTCACATGTTTTTTAGCTACACTTTACAATTAACTACACAACTGAATACTTAGCAGAAGATACAAGACGGTAATGCTTGTATTTGTCAGAAAAAAGACCAACATCAAACCAGACATATTGCATAGAACTAAACTGCTAACCTCTGATTCTTGTTTTTTCCTCTCTTTAATAGCTTTGACCTTTGCAATCTTCTTTATGGTTTCAACCTAAGTTCAACAAGCCTCCGTTAATCTTATTAAACGATATAAATTAAAACATTGAACTGCATATATTAAATTTAAGCCATTAACGTCATCAAATGAAATCTACTATCCTACTTTATTTTTTGAAGAATTTTTATTTAAATGACAAATTTAACCAACTAGACAGCTAGTACTATACATATGTGTTATGTTTGAGCTTATAAATTTTTATTTATACATTTGCACGTAGAAAGTGGGCTCTTTGGAAAGATTTTAAAAAGCAACAAATCTCCACTCCGATTTAACAATGAATAGATATTTCCCATCTAAAATTCAATTTTTGAACAAAACAATTGGTATATACCCTTTAGTATTTCTCACAATTATTATTAAGAATATTATCTGATTTATAATGATTGAAAGGTTAAAAGCACAAATATCATTTATTAAATTATCATTGAACTGTTTTATTTGTATAAAGGTAATTGTAAGAATTTAGGGAAAATAAACTTTACAACTTACTAACCAATCATGTACACATTACTAGTATATAAAAATGACCCCATTACCATGGTTTGGCTAATAAACTTCACAAAAAATAATGACTGTTATAATCTGATTATAGAGGCAATCGGACATCAAAGAATTTAAAGGTGTAATTTGAATTTAGAGTAGCCTTATGATGAAATATGGAAGGGAATAAAACATAATTGTGAAATTATTTGATGGTAAACTAATAGACAATAATGATAATACTTGAGAGTTTTTAGCATCTGTTTCATACCTTGTTGTTTAAGCACACTAGACTGAAAATGACAGAACTCTACAAATATCAACTTTTCAAAGCCTGCACGCATAAAATAAATTTGTTATTAGCTACTTCATGGCCACATTAGACTGAAAATGACAGAACTCTACAAATTAGTCATTTTGTTATTAGCACCAAACTGTTTTCAAAAAAATTTCCATTACAACGGCGCCATTTTGTAGCACCAGAGTAATGTCTATGCATTACCCCTCTCTTGATACTTGGCTTGCGCCATTAACAACAATTTTATCCACTTATACAACAATGTCAGAATCATATACAACATTAGCACCAAATTGTTTCCAAAAAATATATGAAGGTAACAGCTGTTAGAAAAATAAAACATATGTAAACTTCATTCCCTTTATTAATAATGATTAACAAATTTGCAATAGACAACCAGTTTCTTATTTATATTCACAACTACAGATTTTTATAGAAAGATTCCAGAACACAGAATTGCTCTATCAACCCAAATTATAAGATGTTGTAGGGATCCAATCATCCGAACAACTTGTTCTTATCAAATTCTTCACATTTCAACCAGTCTATGTATATCCATCTTCACTAAAGGAGACAATTTTGATCAAAACAGAAGAACTATACATAATTCTAAAGGTGCACTTAAACATTCAATCAAGGATAGAGAACATTCTCCAAGAAGTTGGGCTCATGTGATTGTCGTACTTAGTTTTGTATCTGATTAACTGTGTGTGTCATTGACAATATGATTTTTTAGATTGATCAAAGAAGTGTTAGTAAATTGTAAATGTGGTTTGTTTAGTTTATTTTGACTGAACTTCGGTAATCAGCCTAAAGTTCACACATGTAGCTGAGGACCACTAGCATAATGGTAAGGCCCTCAAGAATGTCATCGGGTTCTCTTTCCATCAAAAACCGTTTATAGAAATTAAAAGGAGGAGGAAGAAGTTCACACAAACAAATTTCTATTAAAAAATTGTCATTACTTGATATAAGATGATATTAAATGTTTAACACCTTTACTTTTTATATTACAAGGCAAAATTAATAATTTATTCGACAAATGAGTAGCAAGATTTAAGCAAAAAGTTTTTATGCTCTAGCTATTTTTTGTTTTTTTTTCTCTAGATACTGTAATGCAGTTGGATTATGCTGCACTTGAAATAACATAATATATACTTTTGATTAAAAATATTTGAATGTAAACTATCATGGCATCTAAACATACAGCATATTTTGCACTATGATTAAACTATACTGCATAATAAATATACTGATATTTCATATGAACATAAAGCTTTTGATCATGTATAAATCAGCTACAAAATCTGCAGTGTCTAACATATCTTCTCGCATACTTATGCAAAGTTATGATTGATAAACTTTATAATAAAAAATTTGACAACATAGCTATTATATTTAACAAAATGGATAATCCTAACAAGTTAGGTAACAAAATTTGATTGCCAAGTGTCCACATATGCTAAAACATGCACACATATGTGTTATATGCATAAACCTCTATATCCAAAAAATTATCTTCAGTAGGCTTAAGTGGATAAAAAAAATAGTACAAAATATCTTTGGAGTCTGGGACAGTTTGAATTTAAAGTGCCCAGTGTAATATTATTCTAAATAATCCAAAGTTCCAAACTATAGTCAAAAGCCCATTTACCATCGATAAATACTTCAACCTGTCATGCTTGTTATCAACCTAAGTAGAATTCATCTTCATCTATACACTACTCTTCTAAACAATAAATCATTATGTCGACAGCTTACCAAGTTCCCGGAATTGAGAAGAAACCAAGTCTGAGAAATCCAGCGCCTAAGAGAGGCCAAATCAAGACCAAGATATTAACTAAAGTGTTCTCTGCTATTAGAAGGGGTAGTAGGAAAGACAATGAGAAGGAAGCAAATGATCTGGATGCCGAAACTTTACCTTATAATATTCCAATACAAGGATCCTCTCAAGCACTTCGTATACAGTTCTAGTTCAACATGTATCTATTATTGGTACCTTTAACTATATTCTAAATCCTGCAACTTTCTGTGTCATATTCTCTGTATTTGTGGGTATTTAACTATTTATGAAAGACTGACCTTCATGGTTCCTTTGTATTCAATATATATGAGTTCAAAATCCATAAGCATTATGCTTGAAATAGCACTAACGATAAAACATACTCAATCATGTTCTATGTATGCAACACACTTATTTCATCTAGAAGCACTAGAATATTGATCCAATTGAACCCCAAAAGCTAAACAGATGGGTCAATGCCTTAAAGAAAGTACTTATTCCAGCCTAAGAAAACTTATTTCATGGTAACCCAATTTTCAAGCCAAATTTATGCTCTCCGTGGCCCATCTATATTAGATAAAAATTATGAGCACAGTTCACCTTTGTCAAGTCACGATGTAAACTAAGTACGTGTTGTACTATATTGACAAGCTTACAGGAAGTTGAAAACCTTTTTACATGACATCCAAACAAAGTGTTAGTTACTACTTAAAATATTAAGTACTACAACAAAAAACAAAATAAACAACTAGGTGCACTAACAATGAGCAGCAGCATAACTATACCGCAGCCTACACGTTCTCAGATATGCTAATGCACGATCTGAACCTTTTGAAACATTTTCGATTGGTGGAGGTAGAGCCAAATATTTCAATTGCTCCAGCACTATTCTTCACCGGTCCACAAGGAGCCGTAAAAACAAGTTTCAGGCGAAACTGTCGCCTGTTAGTTTCTTAGCTTATATAAATCAAATGAAAGCGTTTTGTTTCATTTACTGAAGCACCTAAAGCGACCTGTAGTAATCGAAACTTTATCAACAACTCGAGTTCACCGAGTTTCTAGTAAGCCATTCCGACAATTGATAATCGAACAAAGTTCGACTTACAGCAATACCAAAGCAGGGTATTTGGAATATGAGAATCAAAATAAACAAACAAAATACGCATAAAATTCGATTAACTGAATAAAGAAAAAATAGGGAACTAGGGCTACCTGAAGTATGAACACGTAATTAGGGCTATGACGATCAAGTCCACCAAAGAAACATCGAAAAACAAGCAAAATTTGGGGGAAACTACAAACGAAGGAGAATGAAATGAGGGACGATGAGGGAGCGGTAGTTTTGATAGAAGAGGGAAAATGAAATTTTTGGTAAAAGTATATTAAGAGTGGCGGCAGATAAATGACATTGACACAAGAGAATCCTCAACATTTGGACGCAAATTATTTTTTGAATTAATTAACTTTTACTGTAATTAACGTTCAAACGCTGAGAATGAGTGTAGTTAAAAGTAAGTTTTGGTGTAGTGACGTAGTCGGCTACCGTCCTCTTCTTGGAGTTATTGAAGAGGATATTCAAAAGAAAAAGAGGAGTCGCTCCTTATTCGAACCTTCACCTGGTCCTCAGCCCCCAACCCAGCCTCTTCATGATATCACGGAGGAGGATACTGAGTTCATACCCTCTCCGCATCCGTCTGAAAATCCCACCGTTACTCAGATTGATCGTCCCGGCTTGGCTCGTAATCCATTTGCGGGTCATCCAGATCTGGTTCGGGTTCTCATGATATTTCCTTTGACGAGGTTACTGGTGAGCACCTTCTTCCTCGCAATCCTATGGTAAGGGTGCTTGATGAGACCAAGTCCCTGGACCTTGATTTGCTTACTACTCGGATTGTAACTATGGGGGATGAAGCTAAGGCAAACATCGACCGGGTTGCTGAGGAGACCAGGAAGTTGATGGGGTATCATGCCCGACTGGTCAAGGCCGGGGAGGAAATTGGGAGTGCTAACATAAGATTGCGGTTAGTGGTTTCCGACCAGGCCAAGCAACTCGCCGATCAGGCCATCCAGATCTCTCAGCACGAGGATGCTTCCATACGACTAAAGAAAACCATGGAAGAGGCTAGCAGAGCCGAGCTGCGGAAAATGGAGGCCACCTGCAAGGAACGGATCGATATGACTATTGCAACGGTGGATGAGGTTCGGAAAGCGGATCTCGAGCGGGTGAGGAGTTATCTTGGAAGCTTGAAGCCGCAGAGCTTGCTCAGGCCAAGCTGAAGGAGGAGATGGAGGCGATGAGGAAATCCCTTCAGGCTGACCGCTCGCGATACCGGTCGGAGAGGGATGCTGCCGTTGCAAAGCTGTTGGCTTCTGAGGTCCGAATGAGGGAGTTTGAGGAGAATGAGGGGATGATGGATGAGATGCTCCAGGACATGTATTTCCGTACTTGGAAGCAGGGCAACTTATCCTGAATGGATGATTATCCCCGGATCATGGCCAGGATTTATCTCCGGGCTCTGGAGGAGGCCAAGGCTGATGCGGATAAGGAGGGTGGTGTGGCCTTCAGGATGGATGTAGTCACAGCCCAGTTTACCGAGGAGGAGAAAGTGGCTGTGAAGGAGGGTATGCGGCTACTCGCCGCTGAGGAGGTAGGTGTGCAGTTGGAGGATGGCGATCATGGAACAGATGCTGGTAAGTCTTCCCTTTTAGTCTTCTCATAACTTGGTTACCTATTGCTTATTCAATGGATTCTTTCCTGAATTGTACAGGCGGGACCTCTGGAGCACCAACTATCTCTAGCCAGCATGCTGAGAGCTCCAACCCTGCGGCTAAGTAGATCTTGGAGGGCCGGTAGGATAGAGGCGAAGCCCCGATGCAGCCGACTCTTTGGCTTGATCTAGACATTTTTTGGTTTACTTAACATTGTTGTCTGCGTTAGTCTTAAAACATTAGTGTAATTTTCAGGCTGTAATTATGTCATTTGTGACGAATGACTTTATTCCTAACATGTAATTTTATAACATAAGCTGATTTTGTTATATTTGAATGCTGTCGTTATTTTGATGTGTTGCATAAAATATAGCTGTGCATGTGTTAGTGATTCAATTGTGTTCGATGCTAAGTTCTTGCTTAAAATATAATTTCATTTCTTGCAATGTTTGTGTGATGTGCGAATAAATTATAGCTACGTATTTATATACAAGAGGAAAAGGTACCGCCCCTCATGTCTTAGTTGTAGATGGTAGCTTTGAATGTCTTATGTAGCTGAGTATGGAATGCAGCTGAGTGTCATGTCATTCAGTTGTGAGTTCCTATTTCCATTGGTGAATGTCTTCTATTTTGTGTCCTGTACTTTAGTGATCGTTATAGAGGATAGGAGGAAAGTTTTTATAAATAAAATAAAAATATAAGAAATAGTAAAACTTCCAATCACGGAAGGACTTCGATGTGCTTAAGTTCATGGCAAACGGGTTTTGTAGTCACTTTCCCTAGCTGTGGGTCTTGGAGACATTTGTCACCCATCTTACGCCTCCGCGGGGAGTTTTCTTTTTTACCACAGCCGTACTTAAGACACATCGGAGCCGAGATCGCGCACAGTAACTACCCGGGCCATTATGGCCCGTAATCGTGGGTATTATTCGATTTACCGTGGCCGGCTAGCGTGGGTGTCGATCGTCAACCGTGAACTACCCCTGGTTGGCCACACCTTATATTGGGGCTTATAATCGATTCACGGTTGCCGGCGAGCCGAACGCCGTAATGAGCTGCCTAGGCTATGGTTGGCCTTCTCGACGGCTTATAATCGGCTCATTACAGTTGGCTTTAAGGGCCGTCACGAGCAATGAGTTAACCTGCAGCAAAGGGATGCTGGAGCAAAAGTGTCTCATTGGCGAGAGTATAGATTCATATAATACATGTTAGGTTTTCTCCAGGTAAAGTCTGAATAAAGATGCCGTCTACACAGGATTTTGTTCAACAGAAAAGGATAAAGCTCAGCAAGTAGCCAAGATATAAAGGAACAAGTTAAAAAAGAGACAAGTTTTTAAAGTGGTTCGACACGAAAATGCCTACGTCCACTGATTTCTTTGTTAATTCACTTTATATGGGCAGTACAAGTTAAGAAAAGTATCGACGAAGGTGTTGGATGTTCCATGCCCTCTGTAACACCTCTTCGTCCACTGTTGACAAAATATCCATTGTGGAGATCTTTATGAATTACATATGGTCCGTCCCAGATTGGATCTAGCGCTCCGGGGCGCGAGAAGATTCGCTTGAGGACAAGATCTCCTTCTTGTAAGCTGCGATGCTTGACTTTGGAGTTGTATTGTGCTGCCACTTTTTGCTTGTGAGCTGCTGCTTTGAGTGCTGCATCATTTCTTCTTTCTTCGATTAGATCCAAAGGCATGTGGAGGAGTTCTTCGTTCTCTTCTGGGTTGTAGTGGATCCTACGGTGGGATGGCACTATAGTTTCAACTGGGAGCATGGCCTCCGATCCTTATGCCAAAGAGAAAGGAGTATGCCTTGTTGATGTTCTGAAAGACGTGTGGTAGGCCCAAAGTGCCGTAGGAAGTTCATCCACCCAAGCGCCTTTTGACTTTTCAAGCTTCTTCTTGATTAGAGTTTTAAGAATTTTGTTGACAGCTTCGACTTGTCCATTTGCCTGGGGATAAGCCACAGATGAGAAGCTTTTGTGAATTCCATGCTCTTGGCACCAGTCGGCGAACTCCTCGCTGTCAAACTGAAGTCCATTGTCCGATATGATTTTGAGTGGAACCCCGTACCTGCATAGAACATTTTTGATCAAGAAGTTAATAACTTTTGCCGAAGATATTTTATTTAGAGGTTCCGCTTCCACCCATTTGGTGAAATAGTCGACTGCCACTATAGCATATTTGGCTCCGCCTCGGCCCATCGGCAGTTCGCCAATCAAGTCAATTCCCCATACTGCAAAGGGCCAAGGGCTGGTCATTTCAGTAATCTCATTTGTTGGTAATCGAGGAATCTTAGCAAATTTCTGACATCTGTCACATCTTTTGACGAAGTCTAAGGCGTCTTTGCTTAAAGTGGGCCAGTAATATCCATATCGGGGTGTCTTCTTTGCCAGAGTCTGCCCACCAGTGTGATCTCCGCAGCTCCCTTGATGGATGTTGGATAAGATTTTCTTGTCTTCCCTTCCAGCAACACACCTTAATAAGGGGTTAGAGGAGCCGCGTCGATAGAGGATGCCTTCTTGTATTGTGTAGCGGGAAGCTCTCCTCAAGATTTTCTTGACTTCGTTACGCTCGTTGGGTAGTGTGCCATCTTGTAAGTATTTCCGGATAGGAGTCATCCAAGTTTCTTCTTCGATTGCAGCTATCAGATCCTCTTGTTCGAAACTTGGGGCTAGTTTTTTGGGATGGCTACTGTTCCGGAAATGGTGCTGTTCTTCATGCTAGCTTGCTTTGCCAGTTCGTCGGCCTCTCGGTTCTCCTCTCGAGGAATGTGTTTGATTAAATAGTGGTCCAACTGATCGAATAGCAGCTTGGTTTTCTTTAGATATGCTGTGAGTCGTTCTCCTCGAGTCAGAAACTCTCCTAGTACTTGGTTTACGATAAGTTGAGAATCACTATGAAGACATAAAGAACTGACTCCAATTTCTAAGGCAAGTTCTAATCCTGCTATTACTGCTTCATATTCTGCATCGTTGTTGGTGGCAGCGAATTCCAACCTTAGGGCATAGTGCTGCTTCCTTCCCCTGGGGATGATTATCACAATACCTGCCCCCGAGCCTTGTTCGTTTGATGCTCCATCTACAAAGAGATTCCACTTGATATCTTCTGCTATTTCAAATTGCTCCTTACCTTCGTTGGTAGTGAATTCGGCAATGAAATCAGCCATGGCTTGTCCCTTGATGGCGTTGTGAGGATGGTAGGTGAAATCATATTGACTCAGTTCAATGCACCACTTAAGTAGTCGCCCAGAAGTGTCGGGGCGATGGAGTACCTGCCTTAGCGGTTGATCGGTTAAAACTCTGATGGAATGAGATTGGAAATAGTGTCGCAGTTTTCGTGACGTGATTAGCAAACAGTATGCTAGCTTCTCAAGTTTAGGGTATCTGGCTTCTGCCCCCATAAATCTCTTGCTTACAAAGTATACGGGCCGCTGCGTACGGTTGTCTTCTCTCACCAAAGCGGCTCTTAGAGCATGGGACAATACAGTAAGGTATAGGTATAGTTCTTCGCCTTCATTTGGAGTTGAGAGTACTGGTGGTCTCTGGAGGTGTTTGATTAGGTTAAGGAAGGCTGTTGAGCATTCATCAGTCCATTCGAACTTTCCTTTGTCTTTCTTTAGGGCTTCGAAGAAAGGAATGCATTTGTCGGTTGCTTTAGAGGTAAATCTGCTTAGGGCGGCCACCTTCCCATTCAGGCTTTGCATTTCTTTTCAAGTGGAAGGTATCCTGATATCTTTTAGGGCTCGGACTTTTTCGGGGTTTGCTTCAATCCCCTTGGCATGGACGATGAATCCCAAGAACTTTCCTGATGACACTCCGAACGAGCATTTTAGAGGATTCAGCTTCATTCCATATTGTCGAAGTACTTGAAACATCTCGTCCTGGTGGCTTACATGATCGTTGGCTTTCCTCGATTTTACCAGCATGTCATCCACATAAACTTCCATAGTTCGTCCTATTAGTTCCGCAACATCTTGTTGACGAGGCGCTGATAAGTAGCTCTGGCGTTTTTAAGTCCAAAAGGCAATACTCTGTAGCAGTACAATCCCCGGTCAGTGATGAAACTAGTGTGGTCTTGATCGGGAGCGTGCATAGGAATCTGGTTATATCCTGAGTATGCGTCCATCCAAGATAAGAGTTCGTGCCCGGCTGTGCTGTCCACGAGTTGATCGATTCGGGGGAGTGGGAAGCAATCCTTCGGGCAAGCATCATTTAAGTTGGAGAAGTCAATGCATGTTCGCCACTTCCCATTAGCCTTCTTTACCAGTACAGGGTTGGCGATCCATTTTGGGTAAATGGCTTCTCGCATGAAGTTATTGGCAAGTAGGTTCTTTACTTCTTCCTCGAGGGCTGCTGATCGTTCTGCCCCTATACTTCTCTTTTTCTGCTTTACTAGCACCTTGGTGGGATCGATGTTCAGTATGTGGCATGCTACGTCTGGGGAGAATCCAGTCATGTCAGCGTGCATCCATGCAAATACATCCAAGTTGTGGCGAAGAAAATCGACGAGTTGATCCTTCAACTCTGCTCTTAACAGAGACCCGATTCTCAGCAGTCTACTTGGGTCGTGTTTGTCTACAGATACAAATTCCATAGCCTCTGCAGGCTCGGCGGTGGCCTCCTCCTCTTTGTCCCTGGAGTCTAATTCATTGAAAGGATCACTGGTATATCGAAGAGGAGGGGCTTTCTTTAGTTGCTATGCTTCCAAGTTTTTCTTACAGTGAGTAGCCTCTGCATCCTTCCCTTTATCCTTCCTGCAGTTATTGCGAAGTTCAGTTACATAGCAATCTCGAGCGGCGTCTTGATTTCCTTCTACTTCTTCTATCCCATTATCTGTTGGAAATTTCATCTTCAGGCACCAAGGGGCCAGGACAATCTGGAAGTCAGACAAGGCTGGTCTTCCTTAAAAGGCGTTGTAGGCCGAGTGGTTATCTATTAGCACAAATGTTTGTTTCCACACAACGGAGCGGGGATGACTTCCTATTTCAACAAAGAGGTCCAATTGCCCGAGGGGCATCTTTGCATTTCCAGTGAAACTGTGTAGTGGTTTGTTGCAGGGAGACACATCCTTCATTGACAGCTTCATTTTGTCGAAAGCATGCTCGAATAGAATGTTTACGGAGCTTCCAGTATCTACCAGAATTCGAAAAACTTCGGCTGGGCCGAACCAAGCAGAGATGACCATAGGATCCATGTGAGGGTACTGCCTTCCTTCTAGGTCTCGCCTACTGAATGTGACGTCATTATCCTCTTTCCGCTTCGGGCGGCGTTCTTCCATGACAGAATTGATGCAGTCTTCATTGCTTCTAAGTGACTTTCCATATCTTTCCATTTCTGCCCAGTTTCTGTCGGCGATGTGTGGTCCTCCCGATATTGTATGGACCACTATCTTCTCTTGACTGGAACCGCTGGTGTTGTGATTTCTTCCGCCTGTCTCTGGGTGGAGTTGCCCTGGGTTCTCCTTGGCGGGAGCTGGAGTCATGTCCTGAACCTTTACATAGTGTTCCAATCTCTTCCTTCTAATGTGTTCTTCAATCAGGTCTCGGAGATGACGGCATTCATTGGTATCATGCCCATGGGATTCGTGGAAACGACAGAAATTTCCTGACTTGATTGCGTGATCCGATTCCTTCTTGTACGCGGGGGGGGGGGGGGGGGGGGGCGTTTGTATTTAAGCTCGTCTTGGGTGGCCAGAAAGATGTTTTCGACTGTTTCATTCAAAGGAGTGTAAGCGTCAAATCTTGGTCCTGGCCGATATAGGCGTTTTTCTCCCTTCCTGCCCCCAGCATTGTCTCGAGAGTCATTTCTTCCGACGTCCTTTGCTGCAGCAGGTGCGTTGCCATGAGCTGCCTTGGCTTGTCGCCCTGTCTTCCTTTCGGTGGCAGCATCTTCAAGTCTCATATACTTTCCAGCTTCATGGAAGAAATCGGGTAAGGTAGCTGGTTTTTCTTTCGTTAATCTTCTAGCAAACTTGGTATCCGGATGTACGCCACTACAAAGAGCCATTAGAATAAGTTTCTCATCGGCATCTTCGACTGCGACCGCTGCGGCATTGAATCGGGTTAGATATTGTTGCACTGTCTCTCCGAGCTTCTGTTTGATATTAGATAGGGAATAAGCGTCCTTGGGTTGTTCCACATGAATGCGGAACTGGCTGATGAACTTTTTTTTCAACATTTCCCATGAGCTGATGGATCCTTGGGGTAGATGGCAGAACCAGGAGGTAGCTAGATCTTCCAAGAATAGTGGGAAGCATTTACACAACACTCCCTCTGTTGCTCCGCTCATGAGCATATGCTGTGTGTATCTCTGCAAGTGTACAACGGGGTCAAAGGTTCCCTTGTAAGGTTCCATTGTTGGCATTTTCCATTCCCGGGGGGTGATGGCAGTTTCGATATTGCGGGTGAAGGGGCTGGTTACCCTAGCGCCTATCCCCCGATCCCTTTGGTCCCGTTGGACGCACTCTCTGAACAATCGCGCCATCCTTTCATCAGAACTTGGAGCGGATAGAAATGAGTTTGGTTCTTCTCTGCGGGATTGATTCCATCCAGATGACATGTAGGGATGGTATCGTCTATCACTCCTAATATTTTCCAGTGGCTGCCTCTGGTCTTCTGGGAGCATGCTAGGGTCAGCTACAGTTGGCCCTTGCCTTGATCTTCCCCTGCTGGGTTCCGTTCTGAGCACTTCCTCGGGTCCAACTTCGGGCTGGACTCTAGCTTGGCCCCGTTCATTGGTGTTTCCATGGCTAGGTAGCATGACCGGCTCAGCCACCGTCGACCCTCGCCTGGTACCTTCCCCGTTGGGTTTGGTTCCAAGTGTTCCCTCGGGTCGGAGTTCGGGCTCGACTCCTATCATTGTTGTTTCTGTTGTTAGCCTCTTCGAAGAAGAAAAATCTTTGTCGCCTTCCAGATCCTCCAGACTGGGACTCACCCCATGATTCGGTGTTGCGGTTGGATTCTTCAGCATCCCTTAAGCGTGACATGAGTTGGTCCACCAAGGCTTCTTGTTGAGATGCGAAGCGGTTAGTTACTTAAGCCAAAACCCTGTCCAGATCTGCCCTAGTAATCGGTTGTTCCGTAGCAGGGGCTGTCGGATTTGCCTGATTTCCATTTTCTGTTGGAACAGGACGATTCTCTTGATCTCTGATCACTGGATCTGGGATACTTCTAGTTGCGATGTTCTTTCCTTTGCTAGCATCTTTCCTCTGCCTGAGAGGCATGTTTTCCAAGCAATGAGCGATGTTGTTGGGAAGAAGGTTGAGTGGGAGAAGCTGAAGCTTCTAGCTCGATCTCTCAATGAAAGCACCAAAAATGTTTGCACAAAAAATGGACAAACACCTCCAAGTCATA
The DNA here is from genome assembly GCA_030765085.1 of Allium cepa. Taxonomy (NCBI): domain Eukaryota; kingdom Viridiplantae; phylum Streptophyta; class Magnoliopsida; order Asparagales; family Amaryllidaceae; genus Allium; species Allium cepa. The sequence goes on along the minus strand of CM060939.1, from coordinate 77,020,260 downwards.
TGATTTATTCGATTTTAAGTTGTTCTTGGTGATTTGAGTGATTCATGCAAATATGTAAAAAGAAGGGACTAAACTGTAAAAGACACACAGATTTATAGTGGTTCGGCCAGAATGTGCCTATGTCCACTTTATATGTTATTCTCCTTCACTCTTCAGATTACAAGTACAAAGCTTTTATTACAAGTATATGAAAGTTGTTTGAAAGTTCTGTCCGTGCTTGAGCTCTCAAACTTGTCTGCCATTGTTGTACCCCAGCCCCTCTATTTATAGAGCGAGGCTGAGGGTAGGGGTCCTGAATGTATATAGTTGCTGGTGGGCCTGGGCTAAAGCAATCTGGCGTGGCAATGTTGGTTCGGTAAGGCCTTGGTCCGGAGATGGTTGGAGTGGAATTGGTCCGTATCACTTTGGTTCGGCAGGCATGGGAAGGGAGTTGGTTCGGTAAGCATGGGAAGGGAGTGGCTTTGATTCGGCAGTGGTTGGTTCGGTAGTACCTTGGAGATGTGTTGGTTCGGTAACGCTACGGTCCGGTGGTAGATGGGTTGAGGTCTGGTTCGGCTAGGCATAGGAAGTGAGTTGGACGTTGGTTCGGCAGTGCTTAGGAAAGGAGTTGGTTCGGCAGTGCTTAGGAAAGGAATTGGTTCGACGGTGCTTAGGAAAGGAGTTGGTTCGGCAGCGCTTTAGAAAGGGGTTGGTTCGGTGGCATTGGCCCGGTCAAAACACACCCAACAATTTTAAAGTTAAATGCTTTAAAATTGTTTTTTTAAAGTAATTATATATTAGATTAATTTTGTAATTAAATTCCTAAGTGTTTTCAAATGTAATAAAATAATATAATTAAGAAATGATTAAGGTAAGTGTGTTAATCCTTAATTAAGAAGATCTTAATTGATTTTGTATGTTAATAATAAATTAATTTCAAGCATTTAATTTAATAAGATTTAATGATAATTAAGTAAATTAATTAAGGTAAAGGGTTTATCTTAATTAATTAAGGTCTATATAATTAAAGGTTAATTAATGAAAGTAATTAAAGGGTAGTTAATTACTTAATAAAAGAATCGTTAATTAGTAATTAAAGAATAATTACTTAATGAAATTAATTAAAGAATAATTGATTAATGTAAGTAATTAAGGATAATTACTTAATGAAAGTAATTAAAGGATAATTACTTAATGGAAGTAATTAAAAGATTAATTCCTTAATGTAATTAATTAAAGCGATTAATTAATTAATGTAATTAATTAAAGGGTTAGTTAATTAATGTAAGTAATTTAAGGATGATTAATGAATGTGATTAATTATAAGATAATTAATTGATGTACGTAATTAAAGGAAAATTACTTAATGTAATCAATTAAGGATCATTAATTAATGTAATTAATTATAGTATAATTAATTAATGTGAGTAATTAAAGGTTAATTAATTTATGTAATTAATTCAAGGATTATTACTTATTGTGATTAATTAAAGGATAGTTAATTACTTAATGTAATTAATTAAAGGTTAATTAATGTAAGTAATAGTTGATTACTTAATGTAATTAATTGAAGGTTAATTAATATAAGCAATTAAGGATAATTAATTAAGATGGATAATTAAAGGATGATTAATTAGTTTCATTAATTAATAATAAGTGGTTTTTAATTAATTAATGTTAAGTAAGCAGGACTTAAAAGTAATTGAAGTAATTAGTTTAATTTATTTTGTATTTAAATTAATTAGAAATGGTGTGACTAATTAATCTTGCTTATGAATGATAAACCTGAATTGCATGCCTTGGATTAATTGATATCTCTAATATGTAATCTCTGTGATATGAGATGTTTTGGTTGACCTGTGATAATATGGATTATCTATCTGTGATGAATTGCTGTGTGAATATGTTATTCTGAATATAAACTGAATTGTTTAAACTTAAACAACTTGGCCTTTAAGACAGCGTTTTGGATTTCGATGAGACTGAGACCGGATTCCAAATTGGATATCCAAAAACCAAATCGATCCAAATTAAATGATAGGTCGTGAAATCTCAAGTGAAGATCGAGATGAAGGCTCAGAATACAAGGGCTATTTGTCGTTAACTCTGAGGGTGATTCCAAAACGAGTATAACGGATATAGTGCCTTCGATTTTGAGATGAAGATTCAAAGTGCAAGGGCTATTTGTCGTTAACTCTGAGGGTGATTCCAAAATGAGTGTAATGGAGATAGTGCCTTCGGTTTCGTTCGAACCTGAAACAGAGTTGTATGGACGAATACTTTCAGAATATTGTCACTAGAGGACGGTGGCCATTCCAAGATATATATGCTAAAAGGGTAACCGTAGCCTCAAGCCTCATCAATCGGGAATGGCTAAAACAGGGAAGGTGCAGCAAGGCTAAGTGGGTAGCACCCAAGTGGAAAGAGATTTTCTCCTGTCTAGAGGTCCCTTTTTTCCGGCTTAGTGGACGGTTGGTCGCGCCAACTGCGGGGTTGTCTTATTCTGGATTATCCAGTAAGGGGTAGTTCCGGCCTTGTGTTGCAGGGGATCTGGATGGATCCTCGGTACTCTGATTTAGACCAGGTACTGTGACGGGTGGTACCCCAGTAGCCCTTCCATTGTATGGAATCCAATCTCCAATAAGTGTCGTACGTGTTGAATGTGCCCAACTATGTTGGAACGTGAGATGTAAGCATTTCAGCTATTTTCTATTTTACTTGAAACCCTATACACTATTATAAGATCGTTGGATTTCCTATCAAATGTTTTGGTTATTGTAAGGTAAAAACCCGACATGTTTATTTGTGACGTGGTCTTACGAGATACCTTTGTTTTCAAACGATTTTCAAAGTTAAATAACTTAAGCCCATTTACTCACACCTGACCCATGTCTAACCCTGAGTTTATTTTCTGTTTTTCTTAAAATCTTGGATACTCAAATTTTTATGAGTAGCCAAGTCATTCAGGTTGGCTTTGACGAATTATGGAGAAGACTTGGAGCAGGAGGCTTCAGCGTACGTAAATATATATATATATATGTGTTTCCACTGTGTTGATGTCTTGTAATGAATTATGAGATGTATGATAGACAGTTCTTCAGGACTATCAGATGTGATGTATAATCTGTATGACTCAGATATATGATGACTATTATGTAATACTTATGCAACGTAATATAATTTATTCGTTCCACTGTGAGATTCTGATATTGTTTAGTTCTTTCTTTCCCATCTATTCTTTTTCTACCTATTTCTTTCTTAATGATGACACGTCTTTTTGTGGAATGGGAGGCGGATAATTACACACTGTGTTTTCCCCTAACCCAATTCCATGCTGATTTAAAAGAAAACCACCCATTAGGCTATAGTTTTCAAGTCTAATAATCCTTGTTATGCTGCTAATCTAAAGAGATGTTTTGGATTTGTAGTGCAATTTAAGGAGGCAAACTGGAGATAACTTCTATCCATTGTCTATGTGGCATGAAAGAAGATACTTTCATCTTTGGCCTCCAATGATAGAAATAGCTTTCCACCCTATCTTGTCCTTCAGAGATTGTCTTTTGATCCAAGGATCAAACCATAAACTTATGTACTGTCCATTGACTATTTTCCTTTCAACCACTCCTCTTGATTACTACCTGGATTTCCACGTGTATGTGCATTGCTATCGTTAGCTAAAATCCGAAAATTCTTGTTTTTACAGTACCTATTTCTCATCATTGCGCCCATAAATGGTCACATGGTAGACAACTCCCTATAAGTTTCGAGGAGATCTCTTCCATAGTATCCTCTTTCTCAACGCCACTCCTCATTCATGCTTTGTGCGACATTAGTCTAGCTAGTTGTTGTGATGTTGATTTTTTTTCAAACAAATTTTGAGCACATTGAATTTATTTGTGGATCATTAATGTTGGTAGTTTGCAGAATTGAGCCCAAAACATGATTACTGGATATACAACTATTTTGATAAGTTCAATTCTGTAAGTTACATTCAATATTATGTTTTTCTAGTGGTTGAATTTCTTGTTTGTTTTGTCCAAAAATATACCAAAATCACTAGATTTTTGTTTATTGCGAGATAAAGAAATTCTCAGATAAGTGATTGGAAGATTCTCTTATTGTACATGTAGCAGGTTTTTGATTTGTTCTATTTTTCGGCCACTTTGCTTAAAAACAAGTTCATTTCTAGACCAATGGGTTCCTTAATAATGTTTATGACCTTAGCGATGCTTTCAATACTTTTAATGTTTTCTTTCGAAAACACTAAAATGTCATCCACATATAGTTAATGTGTGAGTGTTGGTTCAATAGAAAAAACTAGGATTTTGTTTTCCTCATAAAATTCCATGTCCAGTATTATTTTTAGTTACAATTGCAAAAAAGAAAGGGATAGTGGATATTTTTGCCTTATACCATTGTTACTATCAACCTAATTCAAAGGGCTACCATCCAATAGTATCGGGAAAGCAGGAGTGGATATACATTCATATATCAGATGTGCAAAATTTTCAAGGAAGCCTGTGCATAATATCATATGATATATGAATTTTTTGTTAATTTTTTCATATGCTTTATGCAATTCCACTTTCATGCATATATTATTTGTTGTTTTTCTATTAGACCCTCTCACTATTTCGTACGTAAGAAAAGAATTTTCTAAGGTCAGCTTATTTGGGATGAATGCATCTTGATCAATGGAAATTAATTGATTTGGATACTATTTCATCCTATTGCATAGTAATTCGCCAAGATTTTGTAGATTACGTTACATAATTATATTATTTTGTAATTTAAGAGGATTCTTGGGTCCCTTTTCTTAGGAATTAGACAAATAAAAGTATGGCTAATTTCGCTTATGAGTTTACGTGATGTATGGATACCCACCATTGCTTGAAGTATGTCATCCTTAATATGTTCCCAATGAATCTTAAATAATTTGGAATTGAACCCATCTAGTCCTAGAAATGAGATTCATATCAATGGCCTATCCAATGCTTCTCTCGTGTTTCCTGTAAGAAACTGTTTACATATCATGGCATTAAAATTCTGTCTGAAATTAGGAGAATTAAATAAATTTGAAAAGTATTAAATTGGTTACATGTTCAAGGTTCATTTGAATTTGTCCAATTCCCTTGTGCATCCAACATCAATTTATCCGTTGAGGTGGTTTTGGATTCAGCAAATTTTACATGAAAGAAATGAGAGTTGTCCTCTTATGTTAGCCACTTGATTTTTAACCTTTGTCGATTTTGCATGGCTTGTTTTTGTAGTGACTCTGAAAGTTGTTCCACCTTTTATTTGTATGAAACTGCCACTTGCGTCCCATTTGGATGATTGATTAAATATGAGTAAGCCTTATCTAATTCCTTCCTAGTGGGTTTTTGATTGGCAGAAAGTTCCGTACTCTATAACTCGAGGCTTTCTTTCATTTTCTTTAATTTAGATAAAAGCCAAAATAAAGGGTTTCCTATAGAGAATTACCTAATTACATTTCGACTAAATCATAATACCACAGGTTAAAGTGCCAAAATTGTTATATCTAAAAGGGTTATTTTTGATTGGCCTTCCTTTTGGAGTGAAATTGAAAATGATTGGAGTGTGATCATTAGTCGAGTGGCTAGCAAAATAAACAGAGAATTGATGGAATTTTTCATTACACTTTTAAACCTTCAAGTTTAATTATAAATTTCTTTTATAAATATTCAAAACTATTCCTAAAAGTTCTTTTATAAATACCTAAAAATCATTTATAAATCTTCTTTCAAAAACCACCTTCATAGAGATTCCTTATATTTAAAACCAACTTCTAAAATAAATCTAAATCAAATAAGGTTCCTTTGAAATAAAAAACAATTAAAGTCCATTTTCAAATAACAAGTTATTATTCAAAACATTCTTTATTTTAATTCATATTTAAACCATATGAACAAAATAATGATTTTTAAACAATCCTTAAAGGTATTAGATGAACTTTGAAACATTTTTTAAATAAAATGGTTAACTTGAAATACCATTAATAAAATAATAATAACCTTTAAAACAAATTATATTAATATAATAATAGTATGCTTTAAAATCAAATTAAAACCTAATAATAATAAACTTTAAACAAAGTAGTAATATAATTATATAACTTTAAATAAATTAATAACCTTTAAACATCATTAGTATAATTACTAATTAATATCAAACAAAAAATAAACTATCTTTAAAACAATTTTATTATTATTACTTCAAACAAAATCATTCTAATTAGTAATTTAACCTTAAAAAATATTATTATAAAATAATTTAACTTTAAAACAATACTATTATAATAATAAATTATCCTTAAATAATATTATTATAATACTAAATTACTTTTAGCCAGTTAACTCTAAACAATAATTAACTTCCAATAATTATCTTTAGACAATAATTAATCTTTAAATAATAATTATTAGTTTTAAAATATTCTAAATTAACTTTAAAAAAAGTAACTAACCTTTAAATATAATATTTTACTTTTAATAAAATAATTAACTAAACTAATAATATTTAATCTTAAAGTAATATTAATATACTTTCTAAATTATTATAAAACAATAGTTGATTTGAATATATAACTTTCCATATTTAGAAGGATGCTTAGCAATCACTATGGTACTTAAATAAGCTACCATTTCAATTTAATTAACTATCTAAGTTAATTATCGACGTTAACATCGACCACGGGTTAACATATCACTTAAAAAAACATTGTTAATGATTTTCTATCACTATAGAGGGTAAGTTCTGAACATAAGCAATATCATAACCAATAATGTCCAACAATTAGGTTTGATATTCAATTGTCATATAACAAGAATATTATTGAAATTAAATCACTAATGGTGGGAAATCCTGTTGGATTCCTCCAACCTATTCTCTTGCATCATAACTCATATATATATATATATATATATATATATATATATATATATCAACACACACATATATATATATACAACAGTGGTGAGGAATCCAGTTGGATCCCTCTAACCTGTCCCACTACATTATATCTCATATATTAACAGCTTTCAAAAGTGAAAATTTATCAAAACCAAACAATTAACAGATAAAATATCCAAACACCCAATCAATAATTTTTATCAACTATATAAAATTATGGTTAACTAAAAAGGCGAGTTTAACTCACCAACAACCAAAACGGTGAGTTTAACTCACTAGCATTCCAGTTGTTGCCGAGGCATTCTAGTTCCGACTAAATTCAATTCCACTAGCTCCAATTACCACTAATTCAATTCCATGACGTAGTATTTGTCGTTACGAAGGTAATAGAAAAATTCGTGTTCGAATCCGACCGAATAAGGGTTAGATATTGCAATTATAAGATTACGAATTAAATAATTAACTTTTATAAAACCTTAATTACTCCTAATCCTCTCTTGTCACAAACCCAGGCGTTAAAAATTCACGCTCGTTGCCTTAATTTCCTCGCCTTCCACCACCGCCTCTGCTCACGACCCACCACCGCAATCTCAGCCAAGAAAGTCCCTACCACGAGCTACCTACAGCCACCATCCTCATCACCAGAATCAGCTCCGCCATCAAGAAACCCAAAATGAAAGAACGCCGTTCAACTTTGAAATTATAACGCTGACGAATACCAGTGGCCATCCCAGTTTGCCTGAACATTGCCCCGTCTTGCTCTCTCGATCGACACCTACATGACCATCAACTCCGCCTGTAGCGCCACCCTGAGGTCCTAAACTTCCCTCGCTATTGTACTGCCTTCACCACAGTCACCGTACAAAACACCTTGAGCCAACTGTTGGTAAAGTTCATATTGACCATGAGGTCAACTTCCAAGTTGGGGTCATAGGTTAAAATCCCTCGATTAGCTCCGATTGATTATGGGCCATAGGATTAAGAAGAACAAAATTTGAAATCGTGAATGTTTCTATGGTTTGGTGTGATTTATATAAGGGGGAAGATGGTATGGGCTGAAACATGTGGTATAGGCTAGGGTATGGCCTGATGTGATGATGGGGTTATGGGCTATGAGGTGATGGATTACATATAGTAATATTTTGAGAATATCAGCTTGAAGCACCCACAAATCTTGAACTTCGAAGAAGGCATGCCAACTGGCGTTCTATACTAATTACCCTTATTCCGAACACAATGGAACAAGTATCAGGACCAGTTCCATCATATACAGAAGTTAGCTTTTGAAATCGAATTATATTGTATTAGTTTCATGTAATTAATTTCTACACGTTTCAAGCTAGCATGACCACGCGATACGTCCAATCGTCATGAAATTCGACGACACAAAACAATTCATTATTATGGTTCCAATGGCACTGGTTTGGTCAAAATCCAAGCTAGTACTCTAGAATGATAATTTCACATGTTAATCAAAATGAGTTATTATTATAATGATTTCAACCACTTTTAATTACCTTTAAATTCTAATTTAAAAGTCTATTATCATCATTCTTTTTATAGTAAATTCAAATAAGATTTCCAAATCATTTTTATTCATATTAAAACCAGGATTAAGTTATTTAAATATCCCAATCATTTAAATTCACTGTTCAAATAATCCCTATATTTGAAATTCAAGCTGTTGGTTTATAAAACTAATAGTTCAAAATTTGAAATTAATTAAATATTGCCAAATCAAATGACTAAAATTCTTGGTCGTTATAATCGATATACCAAAAGTAGGTTTATTTTGTAACGTATATTCATTATATTCTTTTTAAAACATCAACTAATTTTGGTTATAACTTAAACCAATTATAAATTTTATAATTAATATTTACTATACACAAAACTAACTTTCCAAAACTTGATGCATCCACTAGCATGTGGTATATGTTATGCTCCCACCATTTCTGTTGTTACAATTACATCATTTGAAATACGAAGTTCCATTCAATCACTTTCCATGGGTTATTTATTTCTTTAATGTAACTAATTTACAGTTGAGTGTTTTAGGTGAAATATAACTAAGTCAAAGATAAATATCGTACAGAAAATAATTTTCTATAGGAAAAACATGTTTAGAATGTAACTTATATTTCTTGTTCCCCGTTAAGCGTATACAAATATTTTACACAATTATATTTCTAATGTCACTTGCATAATTCCATTTTTGATGTAACTTCTTGAAGGAGAGGTGAGTATTCACTACTCTTCAACCTAACTATGTAAATATTATTTTCACTCTCAAACTTTTGCTTTCCCTTTTAAATGGCTGAACTGTTTAAAAAGAGAAACCCTTTACTATAAGACCATACATGATTTCTTTACAAAAATGAATTCGGTCATCCTTAGTATGTTGAGGAAATCATATATGTTTAAGTAAACTGATCAACCAAGCATTTCATTGATTGATTCTTAGGTTTTTCCATAGCCTGTGGGACTAGTCTGTTTGGCAGCGAATGAAATGTCTCAGAACAATTTAAAAAAACCCTAAGTGGATCTTAATGGGCCTATATAAATAACTAGTTAGCATTCAGATCCAGTCTCCATTTTAAATTAATGTTTTTTTTAGTTTAAATTTATATTATATGTACATAAATTTAGACCTTTCACATTTTACATGTGAAACTTCTATAATTACTAGTCATAATGAATTGTTCATCCAATTTATTATGTTTGTGTTTCTCATATATAAAGTGTATATTACAAAATGTAATATATATATTTAACATGGTAATATAAAGAAACAATAACATAATATCTGAATAATATATACCTACACATAAAATCAAACCTTTCACATTCCATATGTGAAACATCTACAATGACTAGTCATAATAAATAGCTGGCTCAGTTTAATATATTTATGTTTCTCATGTATAATGTGTATATTTTATAATGCAATATACATACGTACATACATATATATGCAATATACATATACACATATGTATATATAATAAGGTAATATAAAACAATAATAACATGACATGTGAATTATATACACATACACTTAAATTAAACCTTCCACATTCCACGTGTGAAACTTCTACAATTACCAGTCATAATGAGTTATTAATCAAATTTAATGTTGTTTGTGTTTCTCACATATAAGGTATATATATTAAGAAATGTGATATATATGTATGTGTGTATGTATGTATGCATACATGTATGTATGTATATGTGTGTGTATACATATACATACATAAACATAGACACACACACATATACGCTATATGTATGCATGTATGTATATATATGTATATGTATATGTATATATGTATGTATGTATGATTGGTAATATAACATATCAGTTACATGACATGTATGTATTAAAAAATGTGATATATATATATAATATAAAAGTACGATCCACCAAATACATAATAGGTGTATATTATAATTGGGAAGGTACTAAGATCCAACAATTACATGATTGGCGTATATTATAATTGGAAAGGTACAAGATGATAATTTGATTCAATAATAAGTGATACATACCATGAAAGTATGATACAATAATTACATGATTGGTGTATACTGTAACTGGAAACGTATAACGTGATAATTTGATACAACAACAAAATGAGAGGTGTACGGTCCATACAAACACATACATGTGTGTGTGATGTATGCCACGACTAAACAAAATTTAACATCATTTATATATGTTATACATAATTTTGAAAATATCGCTTACGCATTTTCAAATTTATTATAAATATCTAGTTAGCTTGGCTAAATAAGAAGTTTATTTAGCTTCAAAATTTGAATCTTTAAAATACGTTAATCCAAATTTAACTTAACTAATTTAAATATTTTTTAAATATTTTAAACGACAAATATCCATGTTAACAAGATTATGTAATATTTCATATAAGATACTTTTCACATTATTAATTTTATCATAGGCCAAAATCAGTCTTATTTAAGTCAAACGATTTATAATATAAAACATGTTAATTTGCATATAAGGTTCAAATTAATCATTTGTTAATCCTACGATTATCAAACAAATTACATGTATGGCAATATTATTGTAACGACCAGACTTTTCGACCATCGAATGTCGATACTAATACATCTTCCTGTATCGAGCATCCATGGCCTAAAAAGACATACAGGAAGGGTGAAGTAAAAAAGAAAACAAAAAAAGAAAGAATACAATATTAGAATCTCACAAGCGGGACGATAAAATACAATATCCAAAAAGATATTACGAAGGGTTATTCAAAAATACAGAGTAATTTCGAAGTTATAAAACCTAAGCACTTTCACCTAGATAGTTATAAATACATTTCCTTACAATGCTGATACATACATAATAATAGTGCAATAAAAATAGAAATAGATAGATAAACGGAAGCCTCCGGCTCAACTTTTGAAGCTTCGAAGCATCTAAAGTAAAACTTGCTTTACGCAGCCTGCTCGAAAAAGTACACGAGGAATTTAGGGAAGACAAAAATGATGTGTTATACATATGTCTAATATATAAAACTCAAGATACATGCATCCATATACCAGTAACTTTTGAGACGATACGAATTACCATAGTAGTTTTCCCCTTAAAAGTTATCTGTTAAGTGAATATATGGATATAATAAATAATGTCTATGGTGTAGAATACGTACAATATTAGAAGTACATCTAAACTCGCCAAGGTACGTTCGTATAAGGATTTTCCGTAGAGATCCCCTCAGTAAACTGAAGCCGGCCCCTACGCACAAGAATTAGAAAGTACCTTTCGAGCGTCGTATATCTTTAAATAAAATATATACCATAAGGTAAACACAATTGGCCCATGCCCGAATACATGGAACTGAGTGTTAACAACTCCCGCTAGCAACATCAAAAAGTATACTCTAGATATGGAGTTGATATACCACTTTGGTTAGCTAAACCCTAGGTTGTGCATCAAGAAGTCATGTTCGATATCCTCACACAAGTCTTCATCACTCGAATAGATCATGAATCGCTCCATAGATTCCAGCATAAGTCTTCTGACAAATGCTAATGTTGATGTCTCACTTAGACTTAACATTAGAATAACAATTCAACTCTATAGCATTAGTCTGAAATGTTGACGCTAACCTCTCCCTTGGAATTAAGTATAGGAACTCTATAGCATTCTACTTCACAATCACTTCCAAAACATAGACTCATATGCTAGTTTTGAAGTTTTAGGATCTAAATAACTCTAGAAGAGGTAAATAGGGTTTATAATAAATTCATAGATAAATAAAAATTGCAGCACATATCATAACAAAGTAAATGTGGAAATAAAAGCAACACACAAGTTTATCCAGCTTTAGCGTAACTTGCATATTGTTTCCCCTATGGTTTATACTTGGAATTAAACAATTTGACACTTACAGACCCTACAAACTCATGACCCCCACTAATTTGATTGTCCTAACCCTACGCTCAAAACTCTACCACAACTCAATCTCGAGTGGCGAATTCTCGAACTATGCTCCACAGTTCGTAACCTAGATAAACTAGAGTTTTACAAGTTTAAAAACAAAATACACTTAAAATAAGAATTTAAACCTTAAAATAAAATGCAACCCAATAAAAAAAAGGATGTGGCTCAAATAGAAAACCATCTCCTCTTTTCTTTTGTTTGCTCGTATTAACTTAGTCCATGCGGATACTCCTTTTTGCTTACGATTCGAAATTGAGTTTATTCTTGAAGCGATGTTCTTCGATTGAGTGATGGATTTAGGCTTGCCTCACTTGTCAATCGAATGTTATTCTTGTGTGATGCTTATTGCTTCAACCATCGAGTTGACTCTCCAATTATTGATTTGGTATGATTTTCATCTTTTGAAATTTTGTGTATTTTCTCAACTTGCTTAATGTTGATGATGAAAATGTATTTTTTTATAGGAATTGAATTTCGTATATTTCAATTTGATAATTTCACAAATGATTTCTATTTTTATTTTCTACCATGGATTTTTTGATTGAACGATTGATGGTTTTTAACTTATTCATTATTTTGATATATACTCAAAATATTTTGAATACTTTTGAATGTATCTTGACCCTTGATTGAATTTAATTTCTACCTTGATTTGTGTAACGACCCGTAAATTTTAACGGTTTTTAATAACGTATTTAACTGAATTTTTCATGAAAATATAACAATAAAATTTGATAATGAAAAATTGATATTTGTGATACGTCTATCTAAACATAACAAATAGTAAATTTTTATTGAAAAATATTAAAGTTAATACAACTGTGTAATTTTCAATTCCAATATTATATCAGTTAAAATTAGATGAAAATAAAATATTTTCAAAATCTAAATATTTTTACAAAAAAAAATACTTATCATTTTCTGATAGAGATGTCATATTTCATTCGTAAAATTTGGACTTCCCTAGCCCTGTTTATCTTAATTTCGACGAATTAACGGCAGTTTGGCAGCGAAATATCGATCTTTGATAGGATGATTGTATCGCTGATATCTGTCTACCCTTCTGTTCATCTTGTCGTCCTGGCCTCCGTAGTATATTCGTTTGTGTGTTTCGAAGTTTGTTACGTGACGAAATCGACGAAACAGTTAGCCGTATCGGTACCCGTTGAACCTTTGTTTTCTTTACGACCATTCATTTTCCATCGTTTATAACTGTAGAGTTATTAAAATATATATTTCCCTGAATTCAAGTCAAAGCCTTTTCTATTCCCCATTCCCATTTATTATTTTATTGGTTCTTTCACTTTTTCTCTGTCTCTACCTTCGTCTAATTTGTTCTGTCCACTTGGGAAAAAATATAATAATAAATATATACAGGCTATCGTATATTTCAATTAGCTATTGATAGCCTTTGCCTATTCACCATCGGCTGTTCAACGTAACTTATATATATTTTCATAAATATACATGTATAATTTGACTGTTCATTTTTTGGAAATAATATAACTACTCAAATTTGCTTCAATAACCGTTCATTTTCATTTACTTCAATAACTTCATTTTTTATTTTCGTTTTTTTCTAATTACAAAGCTTCTCATTTTCATGGCCATAAGCTAACATTCTTTCCCACCCATCACCATTCCATGCTACAACCGAAACCCACCCAGCTCTCCGTGTGTTGCCCAAAGCAGCCTGACATCTCCATTTGCAAATCCAACCACCACACGTCTCTCCACCCATCACCATGCAAATGCAGCCAACCCGCCTTCCACAAAACACCATGCCTTCTGCTCTTGACTTTGTTCTACCTCCAGCCTGCGTGCATCCCCTCCCCCATAACCTCGGCCACCCTAACAACCAAGCACCCAAAGCCATCCATCACCTGAAGCCTCACTGTCCAAACTCGACCAGCTCCACCGTGACCATCACCTGCCACTGCTCTCCGCCTCAGCCGAAAGCAATCCCACATCCCATACTTTTTCACGAGAAGACAAACCCGCCTGAAGCACCACAGCCACGCCGATACTTCACCCAACCCCTATAGTCAGCCTCGGCCTCTCTATCTCAAACACCATATGCCGAAGCCACCAAGCCGAGACCTCACAAGTGACCCACTCGACAGCCCCGAACGCCTCCTTCCTTCCCTCCATATGAGTACATGCAGTTTTTTCTCTTCTTTCTTCTTATATAATTATAAACATTTACATAAGTTGCTATATTTTGTTCCTAAGCACCATTAATATCAGTTTATATATTATCAGTTTGAGTTGATAAGTTTATATAAGTTTATTTATTATCTGTTTGAGTTTGTGTACAAGTTTATATACATATTCTGTAGTAAGTAGATAAAAATGAGTTTCTGTTATATATATATATATATATATATACATATATATATATATATATATATTATGAAGTTAGCCTGTTGCTTCTCTTCGTTTGTTTAAAGAAAAAAAGGAGGAAAAAGTATTTTATCTATATTGTATCTTAAGGCTTAGTCTATTGTTCTGTTTAGGGAGAAAAAAACAAGTATTATATATATGTACACAGTTATAAGATTTTATATATATATATTAGCTATTATATTGTATAAGTTATATTCTGATCTGATGGACTACGTATATATGTTTAGATAAGTATACAAATCTATTTATTATATAAAAATTGGTATAGGTGATGTATATCCATATATAATCTGTTTGTATATCTATATATTGGTTTATATATGATATGTATGATCTGTAAGTTTATATATATATATGTATGTATGTATGTATGTATGTATGTATGTACATGAGTTTTGGGTTTGGGTTGAACGAAATGGTTTTATGTTAAATTTTAATATGTGTTTTAATTTAAACAATGATTTTGAATTGATATAGATTTAATCTAATATGTGTTTAAATTTAAATTATTATTTTATATATATATAGTTTATACATATAATTCGCTTATATAATTGATTTTCATCAAATCCACTTCAACGTGCCTTGCCTTGTCTCTTCGCTGTCCAGATTAACAACAGCAGTTTTAGCTTTGTCATTGTGTCTGTATCTGTGAGCATGTCCTTGTCATCTTCTTGTTTCTCTAGCCTCGGAAGGTGAGCAATAACTTACATTAACATTCTTATAGTTAGCAAATTTGATTTTACTTGAAACGATAATTGAAATATGTTGTTAAATTTAAACTACTAGTTATTTAATTTTTAAATATGACATTCCATTATCTGCAATTGTTCACCTGTGATATATGACATCATCTTGTTATGTATATTTTATTTAATTTGTTACCGATAATATATGTCTGTTGTAGGATCGATTTCACCCTAGAGGGGGGTGAATAGGGTGATGGTATTAATTATAAAAATTAATTGTGGAAGCTTTTAAAATAATTTCAACACAGATCACAGAACAATAGCAGCACAGATAATAGCAGAATAATAAATGCAGAAATAGAACGACACAGAATTTACCCAGCTTCGGCAAAACCCTACCTACGTGCTGCCCCCAAGGTTTCTACTAGAAATTAGACAGTCAGACGCTTACACACGTAAACTCGCGACACCCGCTATCGACTAAACCTAACTCTACGCTCAAAACCCTGCCACAACTCAGCCACTAAGTTGCGAATTCTCAAACAACGCCACGTAGTTTGTCCCCTAGTCACACGACTAGAAATTTAAACGGTTTAAAAAGAAATTACAAATTAAAAAACAATTTAAAATTAAAATAACCCTAATTTTAAACCCAAAACCCTTTTTTATTCTTTAACAAGGTCGGCCCCTTTTTTATTATTTGGCCCGTTCTCTTTATTTCGTTCCATTGTGAAAAATGGCCGTCGTTCCTCTTTTTATAGAAATTACGGCTTCGGCTTTGATCCAAATTAGGGCTTTGTGAAGAGCCGACTTTATGTTGATCGATTCGATGGATAATTCGCGTGTAGCCTTGATTGATCGTTTTCCTTGTTGTTCACTTCGGCTGCTTCGTTGATCGAGTTCTATCCTTGCTTCGGTATGTAATTTTATGCTTTTGTGCTTTAGTGTTTTCGTACTTGAACTCGATGGATATTGCCGATGATGATTATTGCAATTTATAGAGATTGAATCCCTGTATTTGCGATCGTCTGGAGTTAGTTGAATTTGTCAATTGATATAGCTCGGTCGTTCGATATTGATTGAATGTTGACGATGATTTCCGACTTTGTCAATTCGTATATTTTTGGTTACTTGATATTCACGACATTGATTCATTTCGTGATGACCACGGCTTGATCGATTCTGACTTTGACTTCGGTCATTGAATTTTTTCGTTCTCGTTCTGGTTGACTTCGACCTTTACTTGATTTTGTTCACTGACCTATACATATTGTTGCTTGATTCTGGTCTCTAACTTTGTCTTGTTCGACATTGCTTTTGGTCGTTATGGTTGTTGATTTAGTGACCGTTCTTTATATCAAAACTGCTACTTGAACATTTGTAGTTTTGTTTTTCTGGTCTTGGCTTCACTGGTATCACTGTGTCATTTGAGTTGCTGTGTTGATCTTGTCACTATATCATGATACAGTTTGCATTTGTTAGCTTGTAGTTCATGTGTTCATTAGTTCATTTGATATGCTGTTGATTCATGTAGTTGTTGGTCAACTATCTCTTTGAGTTGAACTTTGATGGTGCTTGAGTCTTGTTCCTGGTAAATTCATTGTTGAGTTGTTTCATTGGTGCATTGCCTTTGTGGTCTTCATGTTCATGTGTGTCTGGTCATGTGTTCTTTGATTTGTACATTTTTGTGTTCATCCCTGAGTACTTTTCGACCTGCTGTTTGCACACTGCTTCCATTGTTCTGGTTGACTTGACTTAATGTTGGTTTGAGGCTGCGCTTGCATGTGAGTTTGAAGTTGAGATAGTCATGTGTACTTTCTGGTTTTGCCTTGCTATTTTGTTTCTTCTGATTTTTTTTTTTCACTCCGGTCAGTTGCTTTGAATAGTTCGACATTGACTTCGACTTGGTCTTTTGGAGTTGTAGCTTGCACTGTGCATTCATGTGCTTGTTGTGTTGCCATATTGATCCCTCTATTTGCTTTGGCTTCATTTGATTATGTGATGTTGCATCACTTGATGTTGCCCTGTTCCCTGACCTTTGTTGCATCTGTTCATTGGGCTGCACATGTTTCATTGGCACTTTGTTGCTTCCCTGACCTGTGCATTCCATTCTCGTGTGTTCATCCCTGTAGTATATCCCGATGCTTGAATTTTGCTGTTGTACATTAATGTGCCTCTTTGTGTATTTATGGTCTGATCATTATTTGGTCTTGCTCGCTTGATGGCATTTGATCTTGCCTGCTTTTTCCTTTGTTGGTTTGTGATGCACTTGTTTTGTACTTCACCGTACTGCATATTGATCACCATCTTGCTTGCATGCTTGAAGTCATAGCCTGTACAACTGCCCTGTGTTGAATCCAGCTAATAGCTCGGGTTTGACCTTGTGCGCGTGTTGTGATTTTATTTATATTGCATTTGAGTTGAACCCTGCTTTTCATTTGGGTTTGACCTGTGCTCACCTGTCCCTGTAAATCAATCAAGTGTATATTTCGATGTGCACGGCCTTGTGGCATATACAGTGATACATTGTGTATGTCACAAGCTGTTCGTGTATGATGAATTCAAATTTAAATGATACGAACAACCCAAATAACTGAGGCAAATATTATTTCCAAAAATTCACATTTTATTTTATATTGCAAAAATATTTCTTTTTCAATTTTACTGCGTTAGTGAATATTTTTGCAGATTGCTCAGATGCTGGATTCTAACTGGAATGAAGTTGAAGATAAAGTACGAATTGAGTGAATGAGTGATGTGTAGTGAGGTTAAATGTAAATATAAAATTGTGATGTATTTGTAATCAAAATTGTATATGTACAGTGAGAGCTCGAATTTGTACTATTCAAAATTGTAATAAATATTTGTTTGAATAAAATTTCTGTTTGAATTCAAATTCTGTGTTATTTAATTTTATTCAGCAAATATTTATTTAATCTATGAAAAATAAAATAGTACATTAACAAATACATTTAAACGAATGTATATATGTTTATTATCATCAAACAAAAATCATATAAGCGCAAATTCAACACCTGTAGTTTATATGTTATATTTTTATCGTAATTGTTCTCACTTTGCATGTCCCTTGTTAATTTAGAGTTTCCTATGGGTTGAAATGATACATACCCGAACGATCTTGTAGAATAGGGAAAAATCATTATAGGATGAAATGATAAACCCAAGTGATTTTCATTTATTTTGATATTTTGGGATTGATGGTTGAAATGATATATACCCGTAAATATTTAATTTGCGAATTGAAATGATAGATATCTATATCACTTGACCATAGGATAGAAAATTATATACAGACACTGTTGGTTTATATTTTGAAAATGATTCTCAAAGTTTGAAGGAAATATATGGGTTTTAATAAATATTGATTCAATAATAATATGTATATGCTATTTTATATATGTATAAAATTTAAATTCTTAAAATATATGTTTGGAAATCTTGATTTATTAGTTAGTTTTGGAAAAATATAAACTTAAAGATTTTCTTATAATTTTATTATTTCAAAAGTATAAAATAATATTTAGTATAAAATAGATTTAATAATAAGATTTAATTTAATAAAATTTAGTTTAATTAGTATATAATATGTTTAAGTATTCATTCAAATCTATATTAATATTTTAAAAATAGATTTTATTTTATAACTTTAATAATAAATGTTGGGAAGATAAATTAATGTTGACTTGGAATTTAAATTGGTTGACAATCGAACTTAAAATGGAATTGATTTGAACTTATTGATTTTGAGATTCTGAAAGATATGATTGATAACTTTATTTCATAAAAAGTGATTAAATGAATATTCTCAATTTTAAATAAAAGTGAGACTGAATATTTAATATTGATTTAAATTTAAAAATTGAGACTTTATTTGATTATTATTAAAATGATTAAGTGAATATTTTTCAATTTGAATAAAATTAAAGTTAAATGTTGAAATCTAAATGAAACTTATATTAAAAATGTTTGAATGTTTAAACTTTGAGCCTTATAGGAATTGAAGAGATAGTTCAAACTCGGATTTGAAATCGATATAAATTGAAATGGTTTATTAAGAATTTGAATTGAATCTTTGACCTTTAAATGGAAATGGTAACTGGAATTGATTCAAATTGAATTTTTGAATTTAAGTTGATTTGAATCGATTTGCGAAATCGAAGGAAACTAATTTTATTATATAAAGTATTTTTAATATATATAAACTATTCTAACTTATAACTATTTTAATATATATACTATTTAAAACATCCAAACTGTTTTGAGGGAAACTCCTATGATTTCAAAAGTGCTATGATTAAGTCTTATGATTTCAAAAGTGTTATGATTTTGAAAGGGTTATAATTTTCAAAGTGTTATGATTATGGAAATAATATTGTTTAAAGTGAATAATGATATCGAATTGATATGATTTTGAAATGAATATAATATTTGGATATGAAGTATACTATTTAAGTGAAATAATCACGGTGTGAAATAAGCATTTGGTTGTTAAAAAGACTGAAATCGGATATTGTCATACTCTCTACCAATACTGAAAACCACTTTAATAGCTCGGTACGTGATGGAGATTCCAGAATAAAGTAGGATGGTTTGGCGATGATTCTATATGGTATTTACCAAGCCCCGACTCTCGTGATTCAGCTTGATGTGGCTAAAACAAGAGCTATACCGGGCCAAGTGTGATCATTCCCTCGATCGGGCACATTTCTTCGATACCATTCTGTTGCTTTTGTGATTTGATTGGGTGCATCTTTGATTTGAGAGTGTGTGGTGGGCGGTTGTAGCTGTTATGCGCTACCACCAGTCCGGGAGTGCAAACGGTATATCTATTGTTCGGATGGGCTAAATGTCTATCGCGTTAGAAAATAGTCGAACGAATTTCGAAATAAAAATAAGCGTGAGCGCACGGCGTACACTTGTAGTATGTGGTGAATATGGGTCGATCCGTAGGGAATTGATGATTTTAAAATTCTATTCAATCAAATTAAGCCAAAATCGAATGATTGTTAAATACTAAAAGTAAGTAAAAACAAACTAAAACTAAGGAAAATAAAAATATGAGATTAAATAGCAATTTAGAGGCAAATCCCCTCTCATGATCACATAAATCAACATAATAAAATTATGATCTCTTTTTTGTCTTTGTGACTTTAGTTGATGCATTTATCATAAACGTGGCATAATTGTGTTATTAATTAACACACTTAAACCATCAAACTTTGCACCCTCTAACCCACTTACTAACTTCAATGAATATGATATAAAATTAAAAGTAGAATCTATTTTAAGCATGGCTTATTAACTATTGAATAGAAACATAAACCATCAAATTTTGATTCCAAATCCACTTCCATTACCATGATCATATGTAGATGAAGATGTAATTAGTGATTCATATGACTAAGCATAACTTATCTGTTTTGAACAACATAAGCTATGATACTCAATATTAAACACAAAAGCACACAAATATCCAACTTTCCATTAAGCACAAAAGAGACATAAAAGAGAAATTATGTTGCATCTACATGGTTCAAGAGAGCTTCATTACCTCTAAATTGAAGGGATTAGTCTCTCATTTGTGTTATCATGTCAACACAAGTAGAAAGGAACATGAAATAAACAAAAACAAAAAGAAGAGGAAAAAGAGAGCAAATGAGAAGAAAAGCTATGTAAAAAGAAATAATACTATTAGCATGAAAGGAAATGAACATGTAATTAAAAGGAAATACTAATTAACATTACATAAAAAAAGAAAAAAAAGATGAAGCAAAAATTGCTAAGTAGCCATGAAAAGAGAAAGAGAGCTTTCTTTTTATTTTGAGCCTAAACTAAACTAATGAGAGACTAAGGCAGAACAGACTAAGAAAGAAGAGGTTACATGAACATAATGGGTTATTTATACAAGCATGAAACCCTAATTCATAATTTGAGGAATGACCAAAATGCCCTTGAGGTAGTGTGGAAGCCAAGTAATCATTAGTTTATACTAATCATCATTTAAGTGTACATGAAGCCATTAATTCCATAAGCATGTGCATTAGCCTCTAATTTTTACATTAAGGTAGGTGGGTAAGTGGGGTCATCCATGTTCTTTACGTTGAATTATTTCCATCTTCATTCCTTTGTATTCATTTTGTGCATGCATGTGTCTTCATGAATCCACTTCTATTTGAGATCAACTTCCTACACAAATATGTATAAATTTCCAATTAATTTTTCTCAAAGAAATATATGCACACAAATGACTGTTTTGCTCCTATATGAAGATGGATATATGACAATTTGAAATTATATGGATTTTGATTAAAACAAGTTAAAGTACCCAATATGATCATTTATTTGATTTAAATAGATTAAATATGGTGGTAAAAGTATGCACATTTACATGCACATCAAATACCTCCACACTTATCTTTTTATTCGTTCTCGAATAATGGAAACTAAGATAAAACTGTTTTCATAGGGAGAAAGATTGCATTGAGTGCATGCAACAAGCCGTTAAACCTCTGGGTATCCCCAATAGGATGAGTGTTGTCTTGTGAGGTTTTAAGCGGATACTATCCACAAAATCCAAATGCAGGATGAATATATTTACAAAATGCAAGATTTATTTGCAAAGATGTGAATGTGAGTTTTTGAAAATATTTACAAATGAAGAATTTATTTTTAAATTGACACGAATAAGTTAAATATAGGTTTTTATTATTATCTTGAAAATTTTAGTTATTTACTCGTCAAAGTTCCAATAAAAACGAAGTTATCATAATAAATAGACTATAGTTTAACTCGTTGTTTCGGTTGATAACAAAGTGTAACTATAAAATGGATCCTTAGTTGATTATCAAAGTTTATCAAGGTGGTATATTCATTTCTTTTCAATAACAAGTCGAATCAAATAAGTTAAAATAGTGCTTGGGTTTCATTTGCTTACTCTCTCTTATTTTTTTGAAAATTTTAACGATATTTACAATATTTACATATGTCTAACTCAGATAAACTTATGCTGGATATATTACCCATGCACTGCCTTACGGACTTATGTGAGGGGAATACAGAGCGTAGCAAGTGAACACATGAGTGTGAACACCTATTGACTATAAGTGTTATTAAAAAGAATTTTTATATATACACCTAGCTCAGATAAACTGAGGCCAGATATACTGATCGTGCACTGCCTTTCGGACTTACATGAGAAAGGTACAGAGCACGGCAAGTGTACACAAAAGTGTGTACACCTGCCGACCGTAGTTGTTAATAGAAAATATTTACATATATACAAAAAAAATTATATATTTTTTTTCAGTTTTTTTTGAAAGAAAGAGAGATTTTTGCAAAATAATCTTAGCACCACCTAACTTAGAAGACAAAAAAAATGTTATATCTTTTTATTTGAATTCACCACTTTTTAAACAAAGACTTTCAATTCGGATATTTCATAATTAACACGTATGAACCTTCCTATATACTGGTTAAACCATCGTTATTTGTAATCGAACTTCATTTTTATTTTTGTTAAGACAAATAAACTTTCAAAAATTCAATTTAATAAGCCAAAACCTTATATTTATCCTACAGTGTTTCTTTACAAATAAATCAAAAATGCTTAATTTTTTTTTAAGTTTTGGAAAGAAAAAGTAAAAATAAACCATGAAAAATCGAAAATGAAGATGAGTCTCCCCCACGCTTGTTTTTGACTGTGTCCTCACAGTCAACCCAAGTGGAAGGAGAAAAATAAAATATAAATCCTATATTTACATGAAAGATTATTATTTATAAGAGATGAGAAAGTATACAGTCAAAAAGTAAATGAAATGGTCTTCTAAAGACCGATTCATTTGTCTCATCAAATGGGCGAGACACAGCTTAAGCGCAAAAAACCAAATCGTAAAAGATTTCGAAGTTGTCGATTTGGAAAAACGAATTTTGTTTTATTAAAAATCGAACGAGTTGTTTTGTTTTCAATGATTTTTTGGGTTAATAAAACAATTGATTGAAATTCACATTTATTTTCACCAAATTGAAATTGAAGTTTATCATTTAAAACTTTTTTCAAATTATCGATTTCAAAGTCAAAATGGTGATCGAAAATCTTCCCCATCAGAATTTAATGACTCATTTTTGAAAAGTCCATAAAACTCATGTTCGTTAAATTCATCTTCCTTCGTTAGGTTATCAACAACTTCATCGCATATATCCATTTCAAAATCCAAAGTTGTTGTATTCAAATTTTTAGAAAAAGGAAGATCGAAATTTAAATCGAGTTTCTCACCCTCAAAAGAATTAAAATCCAATTCAATTACCGTCTTTTCAACAACTTCGTTAAGATTATCGTTTTCAACTTTGAAAGTTATTATTTGAAAATCATCGATTTGGGTAAAGGTGGATTATTACATAACTCGTCACATGTTGGAATATGATTTTATTTTTCACGTTGTTTCACATATGTTTCAAACAACGAATCTGTGCGATCATCATAAATTTCAGTCATTTGTTCAACAAAATCCAATTTGTAGTTATTAACTTGACAATTTTTTATTTGGA
The DNA here is from genome assembly GCA_030765085.1 of Allium cepa. NCBI lineage: Eukaryota > Viridiplantae > Streptophyta > Magnoliopsida > Asparagales > Amaryllidaceae > Allium > Allium cepa. The sequence goes on along the minus strand of CM060939.1, from coordinate 76,996,218 downwards.
TTTATTGAGAACAAAATTTTTCACTCGTATCGTAATCGAGATTATTCCCATTGCCAAAATTATTTGAAAAGTGGATCACATTTTTATTTTGATTTTGAAATTCATTTTGGAGTTCGAAATTGAATTGGCATGGGTTATAATCGTAATCGTTTGAATTTTGAATTGAATTCAAATTTTGAAATCCTTGAAAACTTTGACTCGAGTTATCGGAGAAATACGAATTGCACAAATCATTTATCATTTGATTTTGTTGTGTAGAGATATCAAGTAGAGATGAAATGCTATTTTCTAGATTCGAGGGTTGTTTGTCATTTTGAAAATTTTGTTGTTCGAAATTGAATTATTTGCACAATAGTTGTTGTTAAAATATCCATACGAATTTGGAGTGAAATCATATGGATTATATTGATTTTCACAACTATTGTAAAATTCAAGTGAGTAGGGAAAATGAAACTCAGACATTTTCAAGAATTTTTTTTATAAAGGAAAAATATTTACAAATAAAATTTATTTTTCAAAAGGAAAATTGATTTTTGTTTTGTTTTTGATTTTTCAATTTTTTTTTGTTTTTTGAAAAGCTTTTATATTTTTTTTTTTAATTTCAAAGAAAAAGGATTTAAAATTTTCAAAGGAAATGGAATATTTACAATTTTTAGTTTTGGATTTTGAAGTTTTTTTCCAAATATGCATGAACTGATGCAACTAAATGAATGCAGGGGTTAATTACAAATGATTTATCCTAAACTACCCCAAAATTGTATAATCACACTCTTTCTTAAATCAACAAGATAGCTCTCAGCCAGGTAACGGGCAGGATTTATCGGTGTACCACGAATCACCGTAGCAATGCGGCCGCAGGTTTAAGTACCTTCAGAGGAACAACCACTATAATATTTACGAATCACCGTAATATTTATAAATGGTTACTACTCTATCGTAGCCTAGACACCGAGAAATTAAATTGTTCAAAAAAGACAAATTGTTAATATACAATTAAGAGCTATCGTTATTATTAATCAAAATTTTAAAATGAAATGCAAAGGAGAAATTAAAAGTGTATTAACAATACAACTACGAATGGATTTTTGTTTTTGATTTAGAATTTTTTTTCTTCTTTTAAATGTAAGCAATGAACAATGCAATTCAAATGAAAATAATAGATATAACAAACATGCATTTTTTGGCAAGCAAGGCTAAGCAAGCGACTCCTCCAATCTGCTTTGACAACCTGAAAATAAAAACAAGATATACACAATTTTTTATACATACAATGATGGAATTTAAAACAAAAGCAAAAAAAATGAAAAATAAATTCAACCTCTTCCTTTTTTTTATAAAACAAAGCAGAATGAAAAGAAACCAAATTGACTCAAGACAAATTCACAAGACAAATTGAAAGAAAGATAAATGAAAACAAGTAAAAACAAAAGAACGAAAACTGAACAAACAACCCAAACACATACCTGGCCCGCTTAAAATATCTCCAAAATTTGATCGACTTTACAAACAAATCGGCTAATCATTTGATTACACAAAACAAAAATTGCTAGAAAAATCAAATTCGCAACCGAACTTACAAATTCTTAATTGATTAAGGAAGTGATGGTTGGGTCGGCAGATTCTTTCGTGGGTTTTGGTGTGATTGGTTCGTGGGCTGCGGCAGATTCGAGGTCAGTTTTGGGGATTGGCGATTTGAATTGGTGGAAGCGATAGGTTCAGGCAATAGATGTGGTTCAGGTAAGTGAGTTCTCGATTGTTAGCAGTGGTAGGTTGGAGATGGAGGTAAGCAGGCAAGTGTGGTGATGGTAGTCAGAGTCGTGGAGGTTGTCGTTTCCTGAAGGAAGGAGGTTTGTCTGAGGTTGACTGGTGGTTGCGGCGACTTGGAATTGTTTGGCAAGCTGATGTAAGTGATGGAAGTTGACTTGTTGTGAAAGGCTTGGGGATGAAGTGAGTGACATCAACTAGATGTGAAGGGATAAAGTGAGGTTGGTTGGCTGTGTAATGTAATGAAGGCTAAAGTTGAATGATTGTGTGTTGGTGAAGAAGTGGGTTTCTGGTGGTTTCACAGTGTAGCTTGGAGTGGTGATGAGATTGTCTGCAGGTGGTTTGTTGTCAGACAGAGGTGTGATGGAGCAGTCTTAGTGGAAGTTGAAGTCGAGTGGCAAGGTAGTTGTGTTATCTTGAGGTAAAGATGGAACTATGTTGGTTGTTTGATGAAGGGGGAAGGCAGTCGATGATGAAGTGGGAGGAATAGTGGGATGTCGATGTGGTGCCAAGTGTGTGCAGGTTGAAGTGGATGCAATAGTTGAAGTGATTGAGGGTATTTGTGGCAGAAGGGGGATGATGTAGGGGTTCAGGCAGCAGTTTTATGGTGAAGTGGTTTTGTGAAGGAGGAAGTGAGGGTGGCAGCAGGAAGAATGGTAAGCACCGTAGCAGTTTTGATGGCTTGCCTGTGCTTGTATGAATGTGTATAGGCAGCAAATATGAAGTGGTAGGCCTGTGGTAATCAGAGGCAAGTGTTGGCCATTGCGGGTTGAAATGGTGTTGCTGTATTTTTTTCACAGTTTGTAGCAGAGGAGTAGTTTAATGACTGTTCTAATATGTATGGTAGTATGGAATGTATGGTAGTGAGATGTAGGTGGTGAAATGAGGAGGCAGAGGCCTTTCAGGTGGAAGAAGTGCTGTGGGAAGTTGTGATGTTGTAACAGCAGCAGTTTGCTGTGAGAAGCAGGGTGAAGAAGTAGAGGACGGTGTAGATGTATATGGTGAGGGGAGATGATGTTGATGTATAAGGTAAGTTGTATGGGCTGTAGTGATGATCGCGGTTTTGAATGACTGAACTGCCGATGTTTGAATGTTTCAGGGAAAGGTTGGAAGTACGGCAAGGAGATGTACCGTGATAGTGATTTTGGAGGAGGAGCTTGCTGTGATTGGTATGTTGATCGGTTTGAATGCACAGTGGGTAATTGAGATGGTTGATGTTTTGGCAGTAGTAAGATTGAAGGGTGAAGTGCAGATGCACAGAGGTGATAAGGTAGAAATGTGCACAGAGATGCGCACAGTATTACAGTTTGTTTTTTTTTAAACAATGTACAGGAAAAAAAAGAAAAAATGTAAAATGTCAATGGAAAAATGCAAAGGAAAAATGAAATAATTTATCTTTTTTGTTTTGAAATTGTGTATGCATTTTTTTTTTTCAAATAGAAATGTAGATGCAAGTGCAAATAGAAATGGCAACAAGCAACTGCAAGCACAAATCACACAACTTTTTTTTAATACAAACATACAAAACAAATACACAATAAAATCAAACAAAAATAATTCGAAGAATAAACAATCAAAATCAAAACAATTTCACGGCAACGGCGCCAAAAATTTGTTCGGACAGCTAAATGTCTATCGAGTTAGAAATTAGCCGAACGAATTTCGAAATAAAAATACCCGCAAGCGCACGACATATACTTGTAGTATGTGGCGAATACGGATCGATCCATAGGAAATTGATGATTTTAAAATTTTATTCAATCAAATTAAACCAAAGTCGAATGATTGTTAACTACTAAAAGAAAATAAAATTAAACTAAAACTAAGAAAAATAAAAATATGACATTAAAGAGCAATTTAGAGGCAAATCCCCTCTCATGATCACATAAATCAACATAATAAAATTATGATCTATTTTCGGTCTTTGTGAGTTTAGTTGATGCATCTACCATAAGCATAACACACTTAAACTATCAAACTTTAATGCACCATCTAACCCACTTACTAACTTCAATGAAAATGATATGAAACTAAAAATAGAATCTATTTTAAACATGGCTTATTAACTATTGAATTAGAAACATAAACCATCAAATTTTGATTCTAAATCCACTTTCATTACCATGATCATATGTAGATGAAGAGGTAATTAGTGATTCATATGACTAAGCATAGCTTATTTGTTTTAAACAACATAAGCTATCAAACTCAATATTAAACACAAAACCACACAAACATCCAACTTTCCATTAAGCACAAAAGAGACATAAAAGAGAAATTATGCTGCATCTACATGGTTCAAGAGAGCTTCATTACCTCTAAATTGAAGGGATTAGCCTCTCATTTGTGTTATCATGTCAACACAAGTAGAAAGCAACATGAAATAAACAAAAACAAAAAGAAGAGGAAAAAGAGAGCAAATGAAAAGAAAAGCTAAGTAAAAAGAAACAGCACTATTAGCATGAAAGGAAATGAATATGTAATCAAAAGGAAACACTAATTAACATTGCATAAAAAAAGAAAAAAATACATGAAGTAAAAATGGCTAAGTAGCCATAAAGAGAGAAAGAGAGCTTCCTTTTTATTTTGAGCCTAAACTAAACTATGACTAAGAAAGAAAATGTTACATGAACATAATGAGTTATTTATACAAGCATGAAACCCTAATCCATAATTTGGAGAATGCCCAAAATGCCCTTGAGGTAGTGTAGAGGTCAAGTAATCATTAGCTTCTACTAATCATCATTTAAGTGTACATGAAGTCATTAATTCCATAAGCATGTGCATTAGCCTCTAATTTGTACATTTAGGTAAATGGGTAAGTGGGGTCCTCTATGTTCTTTACTTTGAATTATTTCCATGTTCATTCCTTTGTATTCATTTTGTGCATGCATGTGTCTTCATGAACCCACTCCTATTTGAGATCAAATTTCTACATAAATATGTATAAATTTCCAATTAATTTTTCACAAAGAAATATATGCACACAAATGATCGTTTTGCCCCTATATGAAGATGGATATGTGACAATTTGGAATTAATATGGATTTTGGTTAAAACAAGTTAAAATACCCAATATGATCATTTATTTACTTTAAATAGATCAAATATGGTGGTAAAAATATACACATTTATGTGCACATCATCTACGCTGGCATTGCCTCGTGTGCCTTGTCACATGCCTTATCGCGTCTTCTACGCGTTTGGTTTGTACCATACCTATGGAGTGCCCTTTGATAGCCTCCAGTTTATAGAGGAGTTACGTTACTGTATAGACTATGAGAATATAAAAAAATATGTTAAGGGGGATATGGGTAACGTCTTAACGCTATTTTAATATTTTACTATAGACATATTATAATAGTGTATATTACTACATAGTAGATAGTTCCGTGGTTCCTTAAAGGATGGAAATCTCAAACATCTTTTAAGTTACATGTATTTCAGTTGACATTTCCCTTAAGTTGAATTTACTATATAAGAATGTTAATCCCGACTCGAGTGTTTTTTGTTTTTCTTTATGCTCGGGTCAGACTGAGTGACACAGCATTTGAGACTCACCTTTGGAGTTTGGAGCTTTGCTTGAAGATCTATCTTATTTCTAGTCAGCTTTCAGTTGTTTCCAGTTATTTCTATTCAGTATTACAGTTACTTTTTTATTAGAGACTACTTTGTATTTTAGATTCTTTGGTATTTTGTTTCAGACTCTGATGTTTTATAATAGCTTCATGAGATACTATTTATCTATTCCACTGTTTATTGTTGTAATACTCCGTGTATGTGATTTTATGATTGATTTATATACTGTATATGCTGAGTTTTGCCAAATATAAATTAACAATCTTTTTTTTAAACAATTCAAGTCCGACATATATGGATGTGAATGGTTAGAAACAGCGGGTCGTTACAGTTGGTATCAGAACTCTGGTTTAGACAAAACTTAGCATATAGAGTAAAATTTAATTACAAAATCACCTTCTTTCGAGCTCGAGTTTGTTCCTCTTTGACTCAGGTTTTCTTTGAATATAGGAACTCTACCCTTTTTTCTAAAATCCTTTCTTGTCTATTCCTATTCGTGATCTTTTGATATTGGAGCATCCTATAGCGCCATAATAGTTGATCTTTGTAATAAATTTGAGAACATCTTGCCACCTCAATTTGCAACTTCAAACTTATGCGTGTGTCTAATCCTTCGACGGTCCTGCCAACCTTTATGTGATTTATAAAGGGGTGAAACCCCTTTATTACCAACATCAATTTACCGGAGATTTTGTGTCCTCGGTTTGATGTTGTTATTTCTTGAAAGCCTAAACCGTTTCTCTAATGGACGACCAGGGTAATTCTTTTGTGATCGAATGTCGGTCACCTTAGGATTTTATAGGCAGTCTTATACTTTCGCTTGATTCTCACCCTAGTGATCTCGACTCCACCTCCGTTGTCCAACTATTTTCGGATGTCCTTGGTGAGTCAAGTTTTCCCCCTCAATCGGGAAATTTGAATTCCAGTTTGATTTTATTGATATAGTTTGACCTGTTGTCTTCCTGGACAAATGGTCTGCCCTCCGCATCGATCTCATGAATCGCGTTCTCCGCGATGTTCCCTACCGGTTTGTCCTAGTTTTCGTTGACGATATTCTCATCTTTCTAAGTCTCAGTTGACCCGGTTAAGGCCGCCCGCGATTCCTATAGCCTATCAATCTTTCTCCTCTATAACTCAATTTTCTTTTTAGCCTTTCGAGCTATCTTCGTTGTTAAAAATTCACTTTGATTAGGGTCTCTCTCTAAATTTGAATCTCTATTCTTGTTCTATGATTCATTCTTGAATCATTATATGAGGGAGTGTATTTGTAATTAATTTAAAAATGTTTTATATTATGTTGTTTGAGTTGTTAAGTTTGATTTGGGGTTTCAATCGATCCGTTTGGCCAACGCTATTGATAGGAATTCCAAAACACTTGAATAGAGCAAACTGACACAATATTGTTTTGAAATTAGTAAGTGGAATAATTTTATGTATAATTATATTTTATATATAAGAGTATAATTTTATGAAAAATTAGATAGTTAAATAAATTGGTTGTTAAAAATGGTAATACTAAATTATCATTTATTATTTTATTAACGTTGCTAAACCATTAACCGTTATTGTATATTATAAGGAAATAAAATTTTTATAAAATATGGTCTATAAATATGATTTGCAAATAAAATGAATTTAAATTGAGATTGAGAATTAAATTTTCGGTACTTTCAATACTTGGTTTTCAAAGTTTGAAATATATTATTTGAAATTATTTTGAATGAAAATTGTTTTCAAAGAATTTTAAAGGAAGTAAGTTAGTACTCTCCTCTGTTGTCGCTGGAAAATAATTTTGGTGATGACTGCAGCATCACCGACATTCATTTTCGAGTCTCAAAGCGGAGAGACCACGTAGTAGCTTTGCTATACATTTGTTTTGAAAATTGGATTTGATTAAAATTCCTTGAGTATGGTTTGATGTATTAAATATAGAGACGTATATATTTATTTCAAAATGTTTTGAAATGAAACCAGGAATTTAATTCATAAGTTTATGGTAACTGATGGTTTTTAAAATTCTGAAATTTAGAAAATTTTGGATAATTGAAATAACTAAAATGAGAATTAAAATTAAACAACTTGAAACTGATGAATTAAGATAAATTAATTTGTATAATATTCAATTGCATTCAAAAACATATATATAGCTTACCTAAAATATTCAAAAGTTAAAATGAATGTGAATTTGAAATTTAAGGTTATACTAGAGAAATTTAAATGATAAAAATATTTAGAACAAATTTTTGCTTAATAGTAATACTGTAGATAAAAGATAAATTTGTATATTCAATTACATTGGAATCATTAATAGAACTTACCTAGGAAGGGTTTGAATGTAATTGAATAATATACATTAATAAATATAAGCAATTAGATGTTCAAAAATGAAATTTGATAAGAAATTTTAAATAAAATTGAGTGGTTATACACTTAATCAGTGTTGCTAGATATGTTAGTAAAATAAATTGGGAAAAAGAGAGAGATGCCATTTGAGTGAATAAATATGAACTTAAGAATAGTTGAAATAAGATTTTTAATTGGAATCAAATTAACTGAAGATAAATAGATTTAATAAATGAGTTAACTAAAATAAATTTTGTTGTGAAAATTTTGTGATAAATGTTAATAAATTGAAAACGATCGATTAAATAAAAATATATGGAATTGAAACCAATCAAATGTAAACATAATAAATTTGATTGATCAAATAAAATGAATTGAAATCAATTAATTAAATATAAACCAATCTTAAAATAAAGGAATATTATATGGTTTGGATTTAATTGTGGTATCTGGTATTTTATATTTCAAATCTATCTTTTCTTCTGGTTATCCATATTCTCCAATCTCCTTCCTTTTCGGGGACGGAAAGTTTTGAGTGGGGAAGCGTGTAACGGTCCATAAATTTTAACAATTTTTAATAACGTATTTAACTGAATTTTTCATGAAAATTTAGCAATAAAATTTGATAATGAAAAATTGATATTGGTGATACGTCTATCTAAACATAGCAAATGGTAAATTTTTATTGAAAAATATGAAAGTTAATTCAGCTGTGTAATTTTCAATTCCAATATTAAATCAGTTGAAATTAAAATATTTTTAAAATCTGAATATTTTTACATAAATAAAATATTTATCATTTTCTGATGGAGACGTCATATTTCGTTTCGTCAAATTTGGACTTCTCTAGCCCTGTTTATCTTAATTTCAATGAATTCACAGTAGTTTGGAAGTGAAATATCGACCTTTGATAGGATGATCGTATCACTGATATCTGTATATCATTCTGTTCATCTCGTCGTACTGATCTAAATTGTATATCGTTTGTGTGTTTTAGAGTTCGGTATGCGACGAAATCGACGAAACGGTTAGCCGTATCGATACCCGTTGAACCTTTGTTCCATCATGTATAACTATAGGTCTATTAACATTTATATTTCCCTGAATTCAAGTCAAAGCCTTTTTATTCCCCGTTCCAATTTATTATGTTATTGGTTCTTTCACTTTTTCTCTATCTCTACCTTCGTCTGATTTGTCCTGTCCACTTGGGAAAAAAATATAATAATAAATAAATATATATATGCTGTGTATATTTCAATTAGCCATTGATAGCCTTAGCTTATTCATTATCCACTGTTCAACATAACTTATATATATTTTCGTAAATAAACATGCATAATTTGACTGTTCATTGTTTGGAAATAATATAACTGTTCAAATTTGCTTCAATAACTGTTCATTTTCATTTACTTCGATAACTTCATTTTTCATTTTCGTTCTTTTCAAATTTCAAAGCTTGTTGTTTTCATGGCCATAAGCTAAAATTCTTCCCCACCCATCACCATTCCATGCTACAACCGAAACGCACCCAACTCACCACGTCTTGCCCAAAGCAGCCTGACATCTCCATTTACAAAGCCTGCCACTACATGTCTCCACCCCATCACCACGCAAATGTAGCCAACATGCCTTCCACAAATCACCATGCCTTTTGCCCTCGACTTGGTTCCGCCTCTAACCTGCGTGCATCCCCTCCCCCACAACCTCGGCCACCCCAACAACAAATCACCCAATGCCATCCAGCACCCAAAGCCCGACTGTTCAAACTCGAACAGCTCCACCGTGACCATCACCTACCACTGCTCTCCGCGTCAGCCGAAAGCATTCCCACATCCCATACTTTCTCATGAGAAGCCAAACCCGCCTGAAGCACCATAGCTATGCCGATACTTTGCCCACACCCTATAATCAGCCTCAGCCTCTCCATATCAAACACCATGCACCGAAGCTACCCAGCCGAGACCTCGCAAGCGACCCACGTGACAGCCTCGAACGCCTCCTTCCTTCTCTCCACATGAGTACATGCATTTTTTTTCTTTTCTTTCTTCTTATATTATTATATACATATACATAAGTTGATATATTTTGTTCCTAAGCACCATTACTATCAGTTTATATATTATCAGTTTGAGTCGATAAGTTCATATAAGTTTATTTATTATCCGTTTGAGTTAATAAAGAGTTTATATATAAATTTATACACATATTCTGTAGTAAGTAGATAAAAATGAGTTTCCGTTATGTATATATTATATATATATATATATTATGAAGTTAGCCTGTTGCTTCTCTTCGTTTGTTTAAAGAAAAAAAGGAACAAAAAGTATTTTATACATATTGTATTTTAAATCTTAGTTTGTTGTTCTATTTAGAAAGAAAAAAACAAGTATTATATATATACACAGTTATAAGAATTTTTTTATATGTATTAGCTGTTATATTGTATAAGTTATATTCTGATCTGATTGACTATATATATGTTTATATAAGTAATACAAATCTGTTTGTTATATAAAAATTGGTATAAGTGATGCATATCCATATATAATTTGTTTGTATATATATTGGTTTATATATGATATGTATGATCTGTAAGTTTATATATATATAAGTGTATACATGAGTTTTGGGTTTGTGTTGAATGAAACATTTTTATGTTAAATTTTAATATGTTCTTTAATTTAAACAATGATTTTGAAATATATATATATATAAATTTAATCTAATACGTGTTTAAATTTAAATTATGATTTTTTATATATTTAGTTTATATATACAAGTTCGCATATATAATTGATTTTCATCAAATCCACTTCATCGTGCCTTGCCTTGTCTCTTCGTTGTCTAGATTAACATCAGCAGTTCTAGCTATGTCGTTGTGTCTGTATTAGTGAGCATGTCCTTGTCATCTTCTTGTTTCTCTAGCCTCGAAAGGTGAGCAATCATTCACGATTAACATTCTTATAGTTAGAAAATTTGTTTTTAATCGAAACGACAATTGAAATATGCTATTAAATTTAAATTGCCAGTTATTTAATTTTTAAATATAACATGCCATTATCCGCAATTGTTCACCTATGATATATGACACCATATCCTGTTGCATATATTTTATTTTATTTATTACTGATAATATATGCATGTTGTTGATATGTTGTATTTTTATCATAATTGTTTCACTCTGCAAGTTCCCTGTTAATTTAGAGTTCGTTATGGGTTGAAATGATGCATATCCAAACGATCTTGTAGAACAGGGAAAAATCATTATGGGATGAAATGATAAACCCAAGCGATTTTCATTGATTTTGAAATTTAGGGATTGCGGATTGAAATGATATATACCTGTAAATATTTAATTTGCAGGCTGAAATGATAAATATCCGTATTACTTGATCATAGGATAGAAAATTATGTACGGACACTGTTGGTCTATATTTTGAAAATGATTCCCAAAGTTTGAAGGAGATATTTGGGTTTTTAATAAATATTGATTTAAAAATAATAATAATGTATATGTGCTATTTTATATATGTATAAAATTTTGATTTTTAAAATAATATGTTTGGAAATTTTAATTTATAAGTTAGTTTTGGAAAAATATAAATTTTAAGATTTTACTTATAATTTTATAATTTTAAAGGTATAAAATAATATTTAGTGTAAAATTGATTTAATAATAAGATTTAATTTAATAAAATTTAATTTAATTAATATATAATATGTTTGAGTATTTATTCATATCTATATTAATGTTTTTAAAATAGATTTTATTTTATAACTTTAATAATAAATGTTGGAAAGATAAATTAATGTTGACTTGGAATTTATCTTGGATAACAATTGATAAACAAGAATTGATTTGAACTTATTGATTTTGAGATTCTGAACGATGTGATTGATAACTTGATTTGATAAAAGGTGATTAAATGAATATTCTCAATTTAAATAAAAGTGAGACTGAATACTTAATATTGATTTAAATTTATAAATTGAGATTTTATTTGATTGTTATTAAAATGATTAAGTGAATATTTCTCAATTTGAATAAAATTAAAGTTAAATGTTGAACTCTAAATGAAACTTATATTAAAAATGTTTGAATATTTAAACTTTGAGCCCTATAGGAATTGAAGTGATAGTTCAAACCCGAATTTGAAATCGATATAAATTGAAATGGTTTATTAAGAATTTGAATTGAATCTTTGACCTTTAAATGGAAATGGATAAACTGGAATTGGTTTAAACTGAATTTTTGAATTTAAGTTGATTTGAATCGATTTGCGAAATTGGAGGAAACTAGTTTTATTATTTGAAGTATTTTTAATATATATACAAACTTTTTTAACTTATAACTATTTTAATATATATACTGTTTTCAACATCTAAACTGTTTAGGTGGAAACTGCTATGATTTCAAAAGTGTTATGATTTTGGAAATGAATATTATTTAAAGTGAATAATGATATCGAATTGATATGGTTTTGAAATGAATATGATATTTGGAAATGTAGTATGAACTATTTGAAGTGAAATGACTACGGTGTGAAATAAGCGTTTGGTTGTTAAAGAGATTGAGATCAGATATTGTCATACTCTTTGCCAATACCGAAAACCACTTAAACAACCGTGTACGTGGTGAAGATTCCAGAATGAAGTAGGATGGTTTTGCAATGATTCTGTATGGTATTTACGTAGCCCTGACTCCCTTGAGTTAGCTTGATGTGGCTAAAACAGGAGCTATAACGGGCCTAGTGGGGTCATTCCCCCAATCGAGCATATTTTTTCGATACCATTCTATTGCTTTTGTGATTTAATTGGGTGCACCTTTGATTTGGGAGTGTGTCATGAGGTGGATGGTAGTAGCTGCTATGCCACCAGTCTAAGAGTGCAAACGGTATACCTACCCTGGCATTGCCTCGTGTGCCTTTTCACATGCCTTATCGCGCCTTCTACGTGTTTGGTTTGTACCATACCTTTGGAGTGCCCTTTGATAGCCTCCAGTTTACGAAGGGGTAATGGTACTGTACAGATTATGAGAATATAAAAAATTGTGTTAAGCGGGATATGGATAACGCCTTAACGCTATTCTAATACTTTACTATAGGCATATTATAATAGCATATATTACTACATAGTAGATAGTTCCACGGATCCTTAGAGGATAGAAATCCCAAACATCTTTTAAGTTACTTGTATATTCATTTCCCTTGAGTTGAATTTACTATATAAGAATGTTAATCCTAACTTGAGTGTTTTGTATTTTGCTTTATGCTCGGGTCAGACTGAGTGACAAAACAATTGAGACTCACCTTTGGAGTTTGGAGCCTTGCTTGAAGATCTGTCTTATTTCTAGTCAGCTTTCAGTTGTTTTCAGTAATTTCTATTCAGTCTTGTAGTTACTTTTGTATTTGAGACTACTTTGTAGTTGAGATTCTGTAGTATTTTGTTTTAGACTCTGATGTTTTATAGTAGCTTCATGAACTACTATTTATCTATTCCGCTGTTTATTATTGTAATACTCTGTGTATGTGATTATGTGATTGATATTTACTGTATATTCTAAGTTTTACCAAATATAAATTAACAATCTATTATTTTAAACAATTCAAATCCGAAATGTGTGGATGTGAATGGTTTGAAACAGCGGGTGGTTACAACTTGTTCAAATTATACTCTGTTGGTGCTTGACCTGAAACATGACTTCAAATTGTCTTAATTGTTTCCTATCTTGCAGTATAACTACTGCGTGTTATTCATTTGAGTTTGCTGCACCATATTCCAGTCTTCACTTGTATTTGTGTATCAACCCATAATTTTATAATTATTTTTAATTTAATTTATTTGAAAACTTTGATTTTTAAATCATTTAAAAATTGAATTTTTGGAATTTTCCAATGTAATTTTGGGTTTTGTTTGTAACTTATTTTCCAAACATAATAAAATAAATATTTTTCGAACGTTTTATATTTTGGTCAACTTTGGTCAAACTTTGACTTTCAGTTGAAATTTTTAAATTTGAATTTTAAATTTCTAATCTTTTTCTTTGAAGCTGAATTTAATTCTGATATTCATTCTGCTTTTCGTTTCATCAAATTCTATTTTATACTTTTTAAATTTGATAAAATTCAGCGTTTTACACGCAATTATTTTCTGTATTTTTATTTTCTATTTCCTATGTTTATTTCTCTATTTTATTTTGTTTTTATTTTGTTTGGACTTTGATTTTATTTATTGGATTTTTGACATGTTTATTTTTGATTTTGGACTTAGGAAATTCCAAGAGACTTGAGTTTGCCTTTTTAAATACTAGTGGTGCCTTTACATTTGCCTAGCCGTTCATTTCCACCTCTCTAGCCGTTCACTCTCCTTGCAATTCACTTACAAACATCTCACTCCTCATCTCTTTTCATTTCTCATTTCCTGAAACAAATATTTATACTAAGTTATATTTCATGTCTTTCTTCCTCTTTTTACATTTTCTTTTTCTCTTTTCTTTGTTCTTCTTCAAGCTATGCTCAGCCATCACCAGCCCTTGCTGACCATCTCATCCACCACCACCACCACCTCTTGTACGGCCAGCACCACCTCACCATCTCCACTGACCATGGACCTGACCCCTTGTCTAGAGCACCACCACAAAACATAACCACACCATGCTAAAAACCAAGCCGAGCCTATATATTCATCCACCTCCTCTTTATGTGCCTCGACCACAACAAATTCCTCCACCTCCTTTGCTTTTCCATGACCAGATCCACTCCTAGCCGTGATGACCAGACCTGATCTAAACTACACAACCCAGACCGAGCCATTTTGCACCATGGCCGAACTAATAGTTGCATACCTTTTGACTTTTTTTCCTTCCTATTGCTTTTAACATGCCATCTCTTCACATTCTATCCCATAGCCATGCACTTTTGGTGACCATAGCCGAGCCTTCATGCCACAAACCATCATGGCTGAGCTTGCTTGATTGATGGTCGAGCCTATATGTGAAGTGGCCGAGCCCAATTGCCTTGGTCAAGCAATCCTAGGTCATTTTGATTCATATTTCCATTGTTTAATTCATATTTTGTTTGCGTTGAACCATATACTTATGTTTGTGACATTGTGTTGTTTACAAGATTTGGATCTTGACTCTCCATCTACTCAAGTTTGATTCGTGCTTTGTCGTGCTATTCGAAGTTTGATTGTGTGCCTCTAGTTTATCATCTCTAGCTTTAGAAGGTAAGTTTATCACTCTAGACATTCGTACTATATAGTTGTGAAACAATGACATGTGAATTGTAGTAGTTGATATGTTATGTTGATAAGTTCATATATGCATATGATATGATTATATGATGTTAAATGTTGCTTATATATGTGTTACATCATCTGATATGATATGCTATGCTATACTGTTTATTTATTTTTTGTTTCTCACACTGCAAGTTCCCTTTTCACCATGGGTTGAAATGATACATACCCGAACAGACTTTAGAATAGGGAAAAATCATTATGAGATGAAATGTTAGGCCTGAGCAATTTTTATTTTATTTGATTTGACTTGGGATTGCGGGTTTGAAATGATAGAACCTGGATTTTTCTTTTAAATTACGGATTGAAATGATACATATCCGTATCATTTGACCTAGGTTAGAAAATATTATACAGACCCATGGTTAATTTTTAATATAATATTTTCCTAAAAATTTATTGAGTATTTTGAACATTTAAAATATATGAAATTTTAGCTTAAAGATTTGATTTAATTATTTAAAATATGAAGAGATATTTGTTTTTTATAAGTTAAAATTTTTATAAGTCAATAATTGGTTTTAAATTGTAATTTAAAGATCTTTATTAATGATAAATAACTTAATAATTAAATTTGATTTAATATGGAATTTTAAATCTAACCTAGTGATTGTAATAGATTTTATTTTATGAAATGGATATGTTTTGTAAAATAAATAATCATGATTTAGATGGTAAAATGTATCTTAAATTTTGTCTTAACTTGATAGTTGAAAATTTAGTTTTTCAAATTGAAATGTTGAGTTTAACTTTGAAAAAGAATATCTTATTTATGAAATGGGTATTTTAAAATAAAGTGTTAAGATATTTGTTAAAACAGAAGTTAAGTAAAATAGTGTACTTTGGACTTAACAAATGAATTATAGTAAATTTGGATATTTTATTTATAAAAATTTATTTTATTTAATAATAAGTTAAATGATATCCAAAGAATATTTTCTTAAGCGTGAGATATGTTTTTATAAGTTAAAAAGGGCTAAAATTGAGATTTTAATGTTTCTGAAATGTTAAAATAAATCTAGAATTTGTATTGGAAGCATTTCCAAAATGCTATGGTTTTAAGGTAGCATTTGCTAAGTGCTACCATTTCTGAAATATAACTATGTTTTTGAAATACTAAAATATCTACCGTAACACTTTATAAGTGCTGTTGTTTCTGAAATTGAACTATTTTTGAAATACTAAAATATCTAATGTAACACTTTATAAGTGCTGGTGTTTCTAAAATTGAACTGTTTTTTAAATACTAAAATATCCACTGTAACACTTTATAAGTGCTGCTGTTTTAAAATTGAACTGTTTTTGAAATACTAAAATATCTACTGTGACACATTGTAAGTGCTGCTGTTTCTGAAATTGAACTATTTTTTAAATACTAAAATATCTACTGTAACACTTTATAAGTGCAACAGTTTTTGAAATTGAACTGTTTTTGAAATACTAAAATATCTACTGTAACACTTTATAAGTGCTGCTGTTTCTGAAAATGACAATAGTTTTGAAATACTACTATATCTACCGTAACGTTTTCTAAGTGCTGTTGTTTCTGAAAATACGATGTTTTTGAAATTGTTATAATTGAACAGATGAACTTAGAAAATGCTACAACTTTAGTAATGAATATTGTTTTAAAGGTGTTATGATTTTCTAAGTATTATGATTTCCAAATGATAACATTTCAAGTGTTATGATTTCAAAGTATTATGGTTTCAAAGTATTGGTTTTGGAGTTGTTATAGCTTTGAAAGTACTATGATTTTGGAAATGAATTTATTTGAAATTGTATTAAATTAAGAATTGACTTTAAATATGTTGATTTGAAACTTATTGCAATTTGAAGATTGAAGGATATGACTTTATATCGTGGTCTTGGTTTAAGATGATTTTAAAGAGTATTTCAAGTTTAAATAAATTAAAGGAAATATTCAGTGATTTGAAAATTTGGGTTTTATTTAAAAAGGATATCAAATTGATTTGGTTTTTAAATGGAAATGATATCGTATTGACATAGTTTTGAATTGGATATGATATTTTGGTTTTTGAAGTATAAATGATTTTGGAATAAGTATCCGTGAGTTATAATAACGATTGGTTATTAATGAGACCGGATTCGGATATGGGCATACTCTCTATCGATACTGAAAACCACTTAAACAAACGTGTACGAGGTGGAGATTCCAGAATGAAGTAGAATGGTGGCGACGATCCTATTGAGGTATGAACGTGGACCCAACTCCCGTGAGTTGGCATAAGGTGGCTAAAACAAGAGCAATTGATGGGCTAATGAGGTCGCTCCTCATATCGGACACACTTCTTCGTATGTCATTCTATTACTTTGTGATTGATTGATGCACACCTTTGATTTTTTGCGAGTATGGCTCGAGGTGGGCAGTAGTAGCTGCTGCGCATTGCCACCGGTCCAGAAGTGCAATTGGTATACCTAACTTGGCATTTCCTAGTTGTGCCGTGTCACCTACCCTAGCGTGCCTTGTACGATTTTGTTTTGTACCATACCTATGGAGTGCCCTCTGATGACGACCAATACGGGGGAGATTACGGTACTGTATAGACTATGGGAATATATAAAATGTGTTAAGGGGATATTGGGTAACTCCTTAACGCTATTTTTAAATATATTATACTTTACTTTAGACATTATTATAATAGCGTTTATTACTACATAGTAAATAGTTTAATGGATCCTTAAAGGATGGGCGGTCACAAGCATCCTTTAAGTTACTTGTGCATTTTATTACAGTTCACTTGAGTTGGTTTACATTGTATAAGTACGTATGTCCTGACTCGAGTGTTTTGTGTTTTGCTTTACACTCGGGTCAGACTGAGTGATACAGCATTCTAGGCTCACCTTCGGAGTTGGAGCTTAGCTTGGATCCATCTATTGATTCTGCTTTCAGTTATTCTATCGATTCCAGTGATGTATTCAGATTGGTACTTGATTATTGTATTAAGACTTCTATTGTATCTTGTTTAACTCTGATGTATATATATAGTAGCTTCATGAACAACTATCTCTTTGCTTCCGTTGCATTATTGTATAATACTCTGTGTTTGTGACCTGTGATTTATTTACTGCATATTTTGAGTTTTGCTAAATTTAAATTGAAAATCCGGTATTTGAATTATTCAGGTCCGACATGTGTGGGTTTTATTGTCGATTTAAATAGTCCAAAATAGCGGGTCGTTACAATTGGTATCAGAGCTTTGGCTCTAGGCAAACTTAGCATGTATGGTAAATGTATTTACGGAATCACTTTCGTTCGAGCCTGAATCTCTTCCTTTTTGACTCGATTTCCTTCGAACTTTGGAGCATTCCTTGCGGTTTCAAAATCCATTCTTGTCTCTCCTTATTCGTCTTCTGTTGATTCTGGAGTATCCTATAACTCCACTTCGATTGAGTTTTACAATGAGTCGGCAGTCTCGCCAATCTCAAATTCACTTGAAAAGGGACGAAACTCCTTTACAATGGCATTGATTCACTGAAGATTTATATATATCCTCGGTTAGATGCTAGTACCTATTGTTATCGCGAATTCTATCTCTTGAGATCGAATGTAGATTTGCCTCAAAATTCCGCAACGATCTAATTCTTGAAGTCACGGTGGACCCGGTTAAGGTTGCCCATGATTGATATAAGCTTATTCATTTCCTTATTCTGTTATTTGATCATCTTATCTTTTGTTTCCAACTTATCTTCAAATCGGAATTCTTTTAGTTTGAGTCCATCAAAATTGAATCTTTATCCTAGCTTTGAAAATCCATTCCTGTATTGTCAAGCGGGGAAGTATATTTGTAAATTAATATTTAAAATGTTTTATATATGGTGTTGTTTGTGTTGTTGATGTTGATTTGGGTTTTCGATCGATTCGTCGGATCAACCTACCGATGGGATTTCCAAAACACTTGAACAGAGCAAACTGACACAATATTATTTTCAAATTTAGTAAATGGAATAAATTTTGTATAATTATGTTATATATAAGTATGATTTTATGAATTTTGATAGTTAATGGAATTGGATCATAAGAAATAATATTTGACTTTGTATATAGCTTGTAAACTATTGGCTTTGGTTTCATATATAAATAATTGGACTATAAAACATGGTTATAAATTAATTTGGAAATTTGAATGAATTTAAGTCAAGAATTTGAGAATTTAGTTTCCGATGATTTCAAACTTTAGTCTTAAAAGTTTTTTTGAATATATTATTAAAAAATATTATTTAAAGTATTTTCGAATAGAAATCGTTTCCAAAGAATTTTTAATTGGTTAAATCAATGCTCTTCTCTTTGTCGCTGGAAAATAATTTCGGTGATGACTGCAGCATTATTGACATTCATTTTCGAGTTTCGAAGTGGAGAGACCACTCTATAGCCTTGCTATACTTTTGTTTGGAAAATTAAATTGATTTGAATTTCTAAACCATGACTTGATTTACATATATAATGGTATATGATTTAAATTGGATTTGATATATATTGTGTATATATATTTATTTTATCTCTAAATGGATTGAAATTAATCGAAATTTAATTCTTAAACTTTATGTTAAGGATAATTTCAATTATAAAACGAAGCCAAATTTTTGAATAAATATTTAAGATTGGGATAATTGAATTAGAAAATTTTATTTGTATAATACTCAATTGCATTCCAATAAAAATTGCCTAAATTATTAGAAGTTAACTATGTAATTAAATAATTTACAATATAAAATGGTGTTAAAGGAATTTATAAGTAAATTGGAGTAGTTATAATAGGTGTAAATATATTTAATATATGTGATTAGATATATTAAGTGGAATAAATTTGATAATAATTTAGAATAAAGAAGAAATAAACTTATTGTATAAATTATGAGTATAATAAATAATTTTCATATTCATGATTTTAGACACTGTCAATTTAAGATGATTGGATGATAAGATAATGAAATTAGGAATAGGTAAGATTTATTTAACTTAGATGAAATAAAAGGGATGAAATCAATTATTAATTTAATTTGAAATTTTCATGGTTTTAAATTTGTTATCTTATTTTCTAATCTATCTTCCTTTCGAGTTGTTCATATTCTCCTTTCCCCTAAGCAGGAAATTGAACTTCAAATTGATCTTATTAATGGAGCTAGTATTTTCTCTCTTCTCTCTTTGCAATTTAATAACTCTATCTTTTCTATGGTTCTTATTTCTCCCTATCTTGTTACAAGATGGGAAGGTTATTGTTAATGCCTGTCAGTTTTGGAAAGCTTTCCAGGAATCTTCAGGTACTCACCTGAATCTGAGCACTGCTTATCATCCACAGACCGATGGTCGAACAGAAAGGGTGAATCAGATTCTCGAGGATCTTTCTTCGTGCTTGTGTTCTTGATTATGGAGGATCTTGGGATGATCATCTCCATCTTGTCGAATTCACCTATAACAACAGTTACAGGTATGATCTCAATCTTCTATATCTTGTTTTTCTTGTTTTCCATGTCTCGTTCCTTTTCGAGGACGAAAAGTTTTGAGTGGGGGAGAGTGTAACAACCCATAATTTTGTACATGTTTTTAATTTAATTTATTTGAAAACTTTGATTTTTAAATCATTTAAAAATTGAATTTTTGGAATTTTCCAATGTAATTTTGGGTTTTTTGTAACTTATTTTCCAAACATAATAAAATAAACATTTTCTAAAAGTTTTATATTTTTGTCAACTTTGGTCAAACTTTGACTTTCAGTTGAAATTTTTAAATTTGAATTTTAAATTTCTAATCTTTTTCTTTGAAGCTGAATTTTATTTTGATATTCGTTCTACTTTTTGTTTTGTCAAATTCTGTTTTGTACCTTTTAAATTTGATAAAATTCGCCGTTTTACACGCAATTATTTTTTTTATTTTTAGTTTCTATTTCCTTTGTTCATTTATTAATTTTATTTTATTTTTATTTTTTTTAGACTTTGATTTTATTTATTAGGTTTTTTACATGTTTATTTTTGATTTTGGACTTAGGAAATTCCAAGAGACTTGAGTTTGCCTTTTTAAATACAAGTGGTGCCTTTACATTTGCCTGGTCGTTCATTTCCACCTCTTTAGCCGTTCACTCTCCTTGCAATTCACATACAAACATCTCACTCCTCATCTCTTTTCATTTCTCATTTCCTGAAAAAAATATTTACAGTAAGTTATATTTCATGTCTTTCTTCCTCTTTTTACATTTTCTTTTTCTCTTTTCTTTGTTCCTCTTCAAGCTATGCTCGGCCATCACCAGCCCTTGCCGACCATCTCGTCCGCCACCCCCACCTTTTGTATGGCCAGCACCACCTTACCATCTCCACTGACCATGGCCGTGACCCCTTGTCCAGAGCACCACCATAAAACATAACCAAACCATGCTAAAAACCAAGCGGAGCTTATATATTCATCCACCTCCTCTTTATGTGCTTCGGCCACAACAAATTCCTCTACCTCCTTTGCTTTGCCATGACCAGATCCACGCCTAGCCATGATGACCAAACCTGATCCAAACTAAACAACCCAGGCCGATCACCTTTGCACCATGGTCGAACAAATAGTTGCATTCCTTTTAACCTTTTGCCTTCCTATTGCTTTTAACATGCCATCTCTTCACATTCTAACCCATAGTCGTGCACTTTTGGTGACCATAGTCGAGCCTTCATGTCACAAACCATCATGGCCGAGCTTGTTTGATTGATGGCCGAGCCTATATGTGAAGTGGCCAAGCCCAGTTGCCTTGGACAAGCAATCCTAGGTCATTTCAATTCAAATTTCCATTGTTTAATTCATATTTTGTTTGTGTTGAACCATATACTTATGTTCGTGATACTGTGTTGTTTACAAGATTTGGATCTTGACTCTCCATCTACTCAAGTTTAATTCGTGCTTTGTCGTGCTTTTTGGAGTTTGGTTGTGTGCCTCTAGTTTATCATCTCTAGCTTTAGAAGGTGAATTTATCACTCTCGACATTCGTACTTACATAGTTGTGAAACAATGACATGTGAACTGTAGTAATTGATATGCTATGTTGATAAGTTCATATATGCCTGTGATATGATTATATGATGTTAAATTCTTCTTATATATTTGTTACATCATCTAATATGATATGTTATGTTATACTGTTTATTTATTTTCTGTTTCTCACACTGCAAGTTTCCTTTTCACTATGGGTTGAAATGATACATACCCGAACGGAATTTAGAATAGGAAAAAAATCATTATGAGCTGAAATGATAATCTCGAGCGATTTTTATTTTATTTGATTTGACATGGGATTGCGGGTTTAAAATGATAGAACTCGGATTTTTCTTTTAAATTACGGATCGAAATGATACATATCCGTATCACTTGACCTAGGTCAGAAAATATTATACAGACCCATGGTAAATTTTTAATCTAATATTTTCCTAAAAATTTATTGAGTATTTTGAATTTTTAAAATATATGAAATTTTAGCTTAAAGATTTGATTTAATGATTTAAAATATAAATTGATATTGGTTTTCTATAAGTTAAATTTTTTATAAGTCAATAATTGGTTTTAAATTGTAATTTAAAGATCCTTATTGATGATAAATAACTTAATAATTAAATTTGATTTAATATGGAATTTTAAATCTAACCTAATGATTGTAATAGATTTCAATTTATGAAATGGATATGTTTTGTAAAATAAATAATCATGATTTAGATGGTAAAATGTATCTTAAATTTTGACTTAACTTGATAATTGAAAATTTAGTTTTTCAAATGGAAATGTTGAGTTTAACTTTGAAAATGAGTATCTTATTTATGAAATGGGTATTTTAAAATAAAGTGTTAAGTTATTTGTTGAAATAAAAGTTAGGTAAAATAGTGTACTTTAGACTTAATAAATGAATTATAGTTAATTTGGATATTTTATTAATAAATTTTTATTTTATTTAATAATCAGTTAAATGATATCCAAATGAATATTTTGTGAAGCGTGAGATATGTTTTTATAAGTTAAAAATGGCTAAAATTGAGATTTTAATGTTTTTGAAATGTTATAATAAATCTGGAATTTGTATTGGAAGCATTTCCAAAATGTTGTGGCTTTAAGGTAGCATTCGCAAAGTGCTACCATTTTTGAAATATAGCTATGTTTTTGAAATACTAAAATATCTATTGTAACACTTTATAAGTGCTGTTGTTTTTGAAATTTAACTGTTTTTGAAATACTAAAATATCTACTGTAACACTTTATAAGTCCTGCTGTTTCTAAAATTGAACTTTTTTTGAAATACTAAAATATCTACTGTGGCACTTTATAAGTGCTGTTGTTTCTGAAATTGAACAGTTTTTGAAATACTAAAATATCTATAGTGACACTTTATATGTGCTGCTGTTTCTGAAATTGAACTGTTTTTTAAATACTAAAATATCTACTGTAACACTTTATAAGTGCTGTTGTTTCTAAAAATGACAATATTTTTGAACTACTACTATATCTACCGTAACATTTTCTAAGTGCTGTTGTTTCTGAAAATATAATGTTTTTGAAATTGTTATAATTGAACGAACGAACTTGGAAAATGCTAAAACTTTAGTAATGAATATTGTTTTAAAGATGTTATGATTTTCTAAGTATTATGATTTCCAAATGATAACATTTCAAGTGTTATGATTTCAAAGTATTATGGTTTCAAAGTATTGGTTTTGAAGTTGTTATAGCTTTAAAAGTACTATGATTTCGGAAATGAATTTATTTGAAATTGTATTAAATTAAGAATTGATTTTAAATATGTTGATTTGAAACTTATTGAAATTTGAAGATTGAAGGATATGACTTTATACCGTGGTCTTCATTTAAGATGATTTTAAAGAGTATTTCAAGTTTAAATAAATTGAAGGAAATATTCGGTGATTTGAAAATTTTAGGTTTTATTTAAAAAGGATATCATATCGATTTGATTTTTAAATGGAAATGATATCGTATTGACTTATTTTTGAAACAGATACGATATTTTGGTTTTTGAAGTATAAATGATTTTGAAATAAGTATCCATGGGTTATAATAACGATTAGTAGTTAAAGAGACCGGGATCGGACATGGGCATACTCTCTATCGATACGGAAAACCACTTTAACAACCGTGTACGCGGTGGAGATTCCAGAATGAAGTAGGATGGTGGCGACGATCCTATTGAGGTATGAACGTGGACCCGACTCCCGTGAGTTGGCATAAAGTGGTTAAACAGGAGCAATTGATTGGCTAATGAGGTTGCTCCTCTTATCGGACACACTTCTTCGTATGCCATTCTATTACTTTGTGATTGATTGGTGCACACCTTTGATTTTTTGGGAGTGTGGCTCGAGGTGGGCGGTAGTAGCTGCTACGCAATACCACCAGTCCAGAGGTGCAATTGGTATATCTACCCTGGCATTGCCTAGTTATGCCGTGTCACCTACCCTAACAAACCTTCTATGATTTTGTTTTGTACCGTACCTGTAGAGTGTCCTCTGACGACGCCCAGTACGGGGGAGATTACGGTACTGTATAGACTATGAGAATATATAAAATGTGTTAAGGGGAATATTGGGTAACTCCTTAACGCTATTTTAAAATATATTATACTTTACTTTAGATTATTATAATAACGTATATTACTATATAGTAAATAGTTTAATGGATCCTTAGAGGATGGGCGGTCCCAAGCATCCTTTAAGTTACTTGTGCATTTTATTACAGTTCACTTGAGCTGGATTACATTGTATAAGTATGTATGTCCTGACTCGAGTGTTTTGTGTTTTGCTTAACGCTCGGGTCAGACTAAGTGATACAGCATTCGAGGCTCACCTTCAGTGTTGGAGCTTTGCTTGGATCCATCTATTGATTCTGCTTTCGGTTATTCTATCGACTCCACTGATGTATTTAGATTGGTACTTGATTATTTTATTGAGACTTCTATTGTATCTTTTTACTCCTGTTGTATCTTGTTTAACTCTGATGTATATATATAGTAGCTTCATGAACTACTATCTCTTTGCTTCCGCTGCATTATTGTATAATACTCTATGTCTGTGATCTGTGATTTATTTATTGCATATTTTTAGTTTTGTCAAATTTAAACAAACAATCCGGTATTTTGAATTATTCAAGTCTGACATGTGTGGTTTTATTGTCGATTTGAATTGTCCAAAATAGCGGGTCGTTACAATTTGTGAGTATTGCCATTGAATTGTTTGTATGAATGATGAGGTGTAATCCCATTCTTGGTTTGGTTGTCCAATGTGTGTTGCTTGAACTTGTGATGCTCCAATCTTCGATGTATACACATACATATATATATTTATGTATATATGTGTGATATTTTCTTACATGTATGCCTTTGTGTGGCTTCCCACGTACATGAGACTGAACTTGGTTTCTGTAAGTACATGAGTCTGAACTTGTGTATGCCTTGACTCTAATGTGTGCACTTCCTATGTGCATGTTCTAATTCTGGTTCGTTGGTCCGGTCTTGGGCCACGGGTCTGGACTTGTACTAATACAGCCATTTGCTTGATGAGTTTGTCATACCTATTACTGGTCCATGTTTGATCCACTGCCTTGCCCTACCATGTACCTAGGCCTGTTAAACTTGTACTCGCACTTGCAGTTGCATTAGTTTTGTTTTACTTGTGCACTTATTTTGCTGGTGCACTTGTTGATGTTGCTGCCATTCCTTTCTTTTGATGCCTTATTGTATTGCACGTTGAACTACCTGAACTTGTTTATGCATGTACTTGAGTTTCTTTGATGTGCACTTATTCTAACTTAATTTTTGTAGTGCACTTGACTCATTAAACTTGTACATGTCGTGTTGCTTGGATGTTTACTTAGTTTTTGGCTTGTCCATGTTCATGTGTTCACCTTTTCATGTGCACAGACCTCTTGTTTTTGCTGAATAATTGAGAAAGATTGTGAATTTTCTAGTCTTGTGGATTTGATTAATTTTGTATTTCGTGCTTCAATTTTGGTATACAAGGCTTTTCTGCTTCACTTCTCGCCTTGAGTTGAGCCTGAAATTCATTGGGCTTGACCTCATGCATTTATCCTTGAAATTGAGTTTGTGCAAATGATTGTGTTTATGTGCATGGCCTTATGGCATGTACACTGATACACTATGCATGTCATATGTTTTTCATACTCATTAATTTTTGGTTCTAGTTTAAAATATGAAAATAAACAACCCAAATAACTAATGTAATATTATATTTAATCATACTCTTATTTTTGCAATTTCAGTTTGTTTCTTTTTGCTATTTACCGTGTTGTTTACTTGATGGTAAAGTAGAAGATTGGATTGAAGACAGTTGAGGCAAAATGATGTCAAATCAAATTCGGGTGTGTGTGAGTGAGTGAACTGTAGGTGAGACTGTGTTGTATATGAGGGAAAATAATAATATAAGAGTGTGAAATAGTACTGTATTTGAAAATGTAAAATATAATGGAAGCTGGGTAATAAATTGTACTGTTTGAAATTGAAATGAAATAAAATATTTATTCAAATGAAATTATAAATAAAATATTTGTTTAATTGAAATTCTGATTTGTTTATTTCATTTTGTGGTATTGCAATAGTACTATAATAAATACATTTATATATATATGTATGTATGTATATATGTATGTTTATTATCATCAAACAAAAATCATGAACTGTTTTATTCTAAAAAATTGGTGTTAGGTAAGTAATACATAAGTATACTTGTCCGATCCTAGACTCTTCAAAACTAAATCGATGAATTTCTAGTTAATTCAATTTTGGTTCATTTAGAAATATGCAAATGATATATAAAGAAGTCCTCCATGGAGGATTTCGTATATATACAATCCTTAAAGCTAGGGACATTTCACACTAATGATTCCGCCCCAGGAATCTCAAACCATATGAAACCATAAAGCTTTCATATACTTCCTAAGTTAGACAATCAAGTTCGAATAGTCGAATAACCAACTATCTAGTTCTAAAAATGATCGTTTATGGAAATCAAGTTTCATATATTTATCATGTTTCTGACCTTCTCGGCTTGTTATCCCTTGTTCAAGAGTGAGGCCAGTAGGTTAGAGCACTATTGCTTCTAAATCCTACTCGAACATCATTCTCAAATCTCATAGATAGGCAAGCCTTCTTCGTCGGCCTTTAGTGCTAAGTATAGTTTTAATTACTTTCCATAAACAAGTAAACAAAACAAAGCACGATTAAGCTATTTTAGCAACTCCTAACCCCTTTTTAAAACATTTGTTTATAATTTAAAAGCCGTTTGACAATGATATATATATATATATATATATATTAAAGCTCTAAATACAATATAAAAAATATTATATTACATAAACTTTTTTTTGCTTTAATAAAATAACTAACTAATTTTTTAAACACTACATATGGATAAAATATACTTTAAAATACTTATAACTATGGTTTAAACATTTAAAATATTAATTGAAAATATCTATTTTATGATATATTTAAAAACTTCAAAAGGCATGCTTTCTTTTAAATAAACCTCCTACTTTAATGGTTCATAATTAATTGTTAAAAATATATTTAAAATTCGAGCCACTTTTTAAGTACTTTAATATAAATTAGAAAAGGCATGCGAAAATATTGAAGAAAAATAATTCAATTAAAAGTCTAAACATTTAAAGTTCTAAACAGAAATTGCAGCATTTCCAAAATGCTGAAAATGGGTTCAAAGTTATTATAGTGGAAAGAAAATGCTATCGTTGGGTGATGTAATAGAGTATGAACTGGCACAACTTTATATACATGAAAGTTTTACTATTTCTAAGGATCTCCCTACAAAATTTTAATGAAAATGCCGAAAGAAATTCATTTCTAAAGGCTTTTAAGCGACTAGTTGCTATAAAACCATTTCCAAACTCCAATTCAATCATTGTCCAACCAAACCCTATGTGCTTCATGTCAAGGCTATGCTATAAATTATAGAAAGTCATATGAGTCCAAATACATCAACTACATATCTCATTAGCTTTTCAAAGCAAGAATGACAAATGTAAATCACAACATATAGTCTAGCACAAACTATACTTAAACATAATTACATATACACTTCATATTCATTCAAATGGTGAGTAAGCTCACCCTTCAACAAGTAAAAAACCAAGTACAAGCTTAGATCTTTGCTTCCACTCCTTGCCTCAACCTTGCAAGCTCCCAAACTTCCTACCTTCACCTCCTTTTCTCTCGGCCTAGGCACAAATGGCCTCTGAAGGCTCAAGGCCCTTGCTTGTACAGGGTTGTGTGCTCCAAATCTTCTATCTCGAAATTGATGAAAGGCGTTGCTATGTTCTTGTAAGCCTCATACTAGAGTATGGAGAGAGTTTGAGTTGATTTGAGTTTGTGTTTAGGAATTTATGAAGAAGAGAATGAGTGAGTGAAGAGCTTAGTTATGTTTCATAAAAATGTAAAAGTGTTTTCAATGAACCATAAGGCCACTTATGTAGACAACAAGGGGTGAGCTAACCCCCTCGTTATTTACTAGCTGGCCAAAGCCCTCACCCCTTCCTCTATGTGACCACCTTTCCACCTCACACACAAAAGAAATATCTAGTCTAAACTATGTCCAACCAAAAATATATAATTCCTTATAGAAGCTTCTCAAAAAATGTTTAGTTAAACACATTAACTCAAAATATTTTTATAAATTATTAATGACTTCATATGTTATTTAGACATATACAAAATTTTGAGCAACTTATATTGAATAAAAATTATTTACCGCTAAAAACTTTTTTAGTCACATTATAGATATTATTTCAAAGTATTTATTTTTGTATTTTTTTTCAAAAACAAGTTTCTTATCATTAGTTATTAATTACAAGGATATTAGAATGGTTATAAAATCACTTTTATAGCACTTAACCATATTTCAAAAGTTTAGATATTTAAAGACAAAGTGTTTGAACTTACGGGTCGTTACATTCTCCCATACTTAAGACATTTCGTCCTCGAAGTTCAAACAAGAACAAAATCAAAGGAGAATAAAAGAAACAAGTACATAAATACAGTACTGCTGAAACTATATATCGACCAAAATGCAAACCAAGTTGCATACTAAGCGACTCCACCTCAATTGGTGAATAAACTACAAAAGGTACACTAAGATAAGCAACCACCAATATAGGAGCAACTCTGGATAGGACTCCCTCACATTATCCTTCCTCTCCCATGTACAGTCCTTAGCATCCTCGCTCCACTATTTCTAAACCAACTTCAGGACCTTGGTCCTCAATTGCTTTGTATCTCGATCAATAATGCAGATAGGTTGCCTCAGTATAGTCAAGTTAGGTTCAACCTCCAAGTCTTCTTACTACGACGCTTCCACTATCAAAGAAGTATCATGCACATACTTATGAAAATGCATTACATGAAACACATTATGCACTCTCGATAGCCTATTCGGTAATTCAACTCTATATGCAACTGTACTAACCCTCTCCAGAATAGGAAATGGTCTTATACAACACTTCTCATTAGAAAAACCTTTATGAACACAAAGTCTCCAACTATAAACTCCAAATCCATGTGCCTCTGATCTACATAACTCTTTTGCCAATTCTATGCTTCCTTTATACATTTTTGAATCCCCATTACCTTACTAAACACCTCTTGAATCATATTTGGCCCAAGTCCTAAATGATCTCTAGGTTTCACCCAACACATTGAGATTTGCAAGGCCTTCCATATAATGGTTTAAAAAAATGCCATTTCGATGCTAGCTTCGTGACTATTGTTGTACGAAAAGTCAACAAGAGGTGAATGCTCTTCCCATGAACCCCTAAATCTAAAATACAAGCGCAAAGCAAGTCCTCCAAGACACGGTTAACCTTCTCCCTCTTCCCATCAGTCCGAAGATGGTAAGCTATACTCAAACTTAGCATTGTCCCTAAGGCATCATGTGATCGTTTCTAGAACTGACTTGTAAATACCCGATCTCTATCGCTCACGATATCATAAGGAACTTCATGAAGTCTGAAAATCTCCTTAATATATAACTTAGCCAAACTAGAGGTTTTCCTCATTGTCCTCACTGGTAAGAAGTGTGCACTCTTGGTTAGTTGATCCATAATAACCCAAATGCCTTCCTTACCCTTCCTTAACCGAGGTAGCCTGCCTATAAAGTCTATAGAGATCCGCTTCCACTTCCACTTCAGAATCTCAAATGGTTGAAGTAGTCCGACTATCTTCTGATGGACGCCTTTGACTTGTTGGCAGTTTGAACACCTACTTACAAATATGAAAACATCCATCTTTATACCTTCCCATCAAAAAGACTGCTTCATATAACTCTAGGATGCATCGTAAGTCGCAAATGATGACTCTCTGTCAATACCTCTTGCTTAATCCTATCCATATCAAAAACGCATAACCTTTCATTCATCCTCAATATACTCTGATCATTTACCTCAAATCCCAACCACCTCTCTGGTACCTCATTCTCACTTGCTGCCTTAATTATCCTTGAAATCAGACAGCTCTCAATCGATTTCCTTCAATACAACTAATAATGGCCATACGAACTTCTATATTCGTCACAACCGCATACCTTCTGCTAAGTGCATCAGCTACAACATTTTCTTTCCCGGCGTATACAAAATATAAAGAACAGAAGCTACAAGAAACTCTAGCCAACGTTGTTGTCTCATGTTAGATCTTTCTAGATAAAAAGATACTTCAAGGATTTGTGGTCTGCGTACAATTTGAACTTTACCAAGAAAGTGATGCTTCTACATCTTCAATGTAAAACAACGGTTAACATCACCAAGTCATGGGCCAGATACCTCAATTCATGCGAACTTGAGTTGTCAACTGGCATAAGCATTAACCCTTCCATGTTACATCAACACTACACCTAAACATGTCCCACTAACATCTCTATAAACAATTAAATCATCACCTACATCTGAAATAGTAGGAACAAGAGCGCTACTCAACCTTGCCTTCAACGAATGCTTGCTCACATTTGTCAATCTAAACAAATTAGACATCTTTCTTTGTCAAATTCACTTAGCATGGAGTAATCTTCGATAAATCTTAAATAAACCTCTTAGAATGACCTTCTAACCCTAGAAGCTTCTAGTCTCAGCTGCACTTTTTGGTCTCTTCCAATCCTAAACAGCCACTGGCTTTGTTGGATCAATAAAAATACCCTCCACCGAGACAACATGTCCTAAGAACCTAACTTTAGACCGCAAAAAATGACACTTTGAAAACATATTAATCAACACAGGCTCTCTCAATATTTCAAGTACAACCCTCAAATGGTCAGTATGCTCCTTCTCGGTCTTGGAGTAGACCGGAATATCATCAATAAATACAAGAACAAACTTATTCAACACCTCCCCAAAGACCTGATTCATCAAGTCCACAAAATATGATGGTGCATTAGTTAGGCCGAACAACATAACTAACCACTTATAAGACTTATCAATCTTAAAAGCTGCCAAAGGACACTCTCCTCTACTACCCTCAATTGATGAAACCCCATAGCAAGATCTAGCTCAGAAAATGCCCAAGCACTATGAAGTTGATCGAACAAGTCATCTATAATATGGAAAGGATACTTATTCATAATTATTTTCTTATTAAGTTCACCATAATGCACACAAAGTCTTAAGGAACCATCTGCCTTCATAGCAAAGACGATGGTTGCACTCCAAGTCAATCGACTAGGATAAGTCAAGCCTTTATGCAACAAATCGCCGAACTAGTTAGCTAACTCTAACTTCTCTTTCTGTGATAGCCTATGAACAAGCACCACAATAAGTTTAGCATATCGAACCAAATTAATACTAAATTCAATCTCATGATGAGGCAGTAAGCTAGATACCTCCTCAAAAATATTTGCAAACTCCTACACAATAAAGATCGAACCCAACTCATCTTCCGCCACATTAAGAAATAAAGAAAACTACTTATTAACGAGATAGGTTCCTCACAAGACACTACTAGAACCTCTATTTCCTTCTTCAATACAACAGTTCACTTAACACAATCCAAGACCATATGATTCTGAGATAACCAATCCATCATAAGAAATACATCAAACCCCAAAAAACTAAGAACATATATATCGAATGAAAAGGAATTAGTCATAACAAGTAACAAAAACTCCTAACAAATCACACTAAGATTGGTCGATCCCCCATAGGGGTTGACATACAAATAGAGTTAGAAGCCATGACTGGCTCCAATCTCAATCTATCAACAAGATTACGAGATATGAAATCAAGAGACACCGATATCAAACAAAACACGAATAGAAATGCCATAAATAAATAATATACCTTCAAGAACCTGCTTCTCCTTTGCAACTGCATAAGTGGACGGTGCTGTAGCAAGTGCGAAAACCCTAGGCTAATGTCCTTCATAAAGCATAGGACAACTAGTAACAAAATGACCTAGCCGGTGGCAGCTGTAACAACTATTTAGTGCAAATTATGATTTGGCAGGTTGTGGATCATGCTTCGATACCTTTGCAATCGATGCTTTAACTATTGATGTTTTAACCATTGGCGCTTTCTCTACTTGTCCTCCCCCACCTAATCTACAATTCCTAGCAAAAATGTTCCTTTTGTCCACACTTATAGCAAGATAAATTGGAAACATCCTTCGATGATTGAAACTTACGCTTGCTGTTCATAATTGGTGCAGATAAAGATGGCTTTAGAGCCAAACTTATGAGCCTCAAACCCATACCTACCAGATTCATGAACAATCCCTGGGTATGATTTGTCATATCCCTCTGAAATGCTAGATGCATACCTGCAATGAACACCTCGTTCTTCTTCGAAAGTGTATCTACCAGCCCAAGGCCGAATCGAGATAATACATTGAGCCTATTTTCATACTCGGTGGCTGAAATAGGTCCTTACTTCAGATCTAGAAAGCTCTTAAATAACACAGTCTTTTCGTCCTTCGAAATAAACTTCAACTCAAACATTTCCTTAAATTGGGCCCAAGGGAAGTCATTCTTATGGAAATCCGAGTATTCGAACCTCATCAATCCATAGCAGCATCAGTAAGATGTCTCGATGCCAAACGACGCTTCATTGCATCATCTAACTTCATGTCTCCAGATATCATATCACACAGATTAAATAAAGTTTGAACCTTGATGATAGTCTCAGTTCCATTAAACCTCTTACTGCCCACCCTCTTAAAGTCACGGTATAGCAAAGCAAAGTTCATCTATGATGGAACCTACCCGAACTCTTCTTCAACATTCACCCTCGATGCTCAATTCCCACTATTAATAAAATAGTACTACTACTTCCACCTCGACATCTACTTCTTCAACTAGCGATAGCAGCTCTAGTACTTATAGTACTTAGCACTTGAACATAGAAAATCATATTTAGGATGCTTAAGGATAGAGTTATTTCAAAGAAAGAGTTATTCCTAAGGAAATACTATAAAGGGTTAGGTTTACAGAAAACACAAACAGTTCTCATACACAGGCACGCACATGCATGTGCATACTCAACTTATTCTAGGGTGTAAAGTACCCTATATCTAATGAGCCATACCTAATCAAAGCCAAGGTACTCGCTAAACCTTCGCTCTGATGCCGAATGTAACGACCGGACTTTTCGACCCTGGAATGTCGACACTAACACATCCATGGTACTCATGTGCCAAGCAACCAAGTGCGAGATAGATAGTTAAGGTAAAGTAAAATGAAAACGAAAACAAAATAAGAAAGATAGAAAACAACATCAGAATCTCACAAGCATAATGATAAAATACAATATCCAAAAAGACAGTACAAAGGGTTTCTCCAAGATACAAAGTAATTACAGAGTTACAAAACCTAAGTACTATCATCAGCCTGGTTTATAACTGCATGTCCTCAAAATGCTGCTACTTGCATAATAATAGTGCAATGGAAATAGAAATAGATAGACAATCGGAATCCTCCAGCTCACCTTCTGAAGCTCTGAAGCATCCAAAGTAAAACCTGCTTTACTTGGCCTACTTGAAAGAGTACATGGGGAATTTAGGGAAAACAAAATCATGTGTCAAAGTAAGTGTGGTATGAGAAGCTCAAGATACATGCATCCATATAATAGTAAATTTTGAGACCAAATGAATTACTGTAACAATTTTCCCTTCAAAATAAACCAAACCATATGTTAAGTAAATATAAGGATATAATAGATTATGTCTAAGGTGTAGAATATAAATCAAAAAATAGCTTTGCTGCTTGCATCTCACAACACAACAATATTAGAAGTTCATCTAAAACAGCTAAGTTCATTCACATATGGATTTTCCATAAAGGTCCCCTCAGTAAACTGAAGCCGACCCCCACGTACAAGGATTAGAAATTAACTACCGAGCGTTGTATATCCCTAGATATACCACACAACTGGACCACGCCCGAGCATGTGAAACCAAGTATCAACAACTCCCCGCTAGTAACATCAATGAACATACTCTAGATATGCGATTGATATACCTTCTGGATTAGCAAAACCCAAGGTTATGCATCCTACTATATCTTTAGCAATTTTTAATGGTGAAATCACATTCGTCATTTCTCACACAAGTCTTCATCACTCGAACAGATAGCATATCTATCTACGGATTCTAGAACAAGTCGTCCGACAAATGCTAATAATGACATCTCCCTTGGACTAAATCATAAGATAGATGGTTCAACACTATAGCATTAATCTGAAATGCTAATGTTGACCTCTCCCTTAGACTTAACCTTAGGATAGACAGTTCAACTCTATAACATTCTATTTTACAACCCTTCCAAAACATTGACTCACATGCTAGTTTTGAAGTGGTATTCGGTAAGTAATACATAAGTATACTTGTCCGATCCCGAATTCTTCAAAACTAAATCGATAGATTTATAGCCAACTCAATTTTGGTTCTTTTAGAAGTAAGCAAACTATATATAATGGAGTCCTCCCAGTGGATCTCATACGTATACAATTCTTAAAGCTAGGGACGTTTCATACCAATGAGTCCACTCTAGGGATCTCAAACCATATGAAGCCATGAAGCTCTCATATACTTCCTAAGTTAAATGGTCAGGTTCGATTAGTTGGCAAATCGACTACCAAGTTTCAAAAACGATCGCTTATGGAAATCAAGTTTAGTATACTTATGACGTTTCTAAACTTCTCAACTTACTAACCTCAGTCGAGAGTGAAGTTGGTAGGTTAGAGCACTATTACTTCTAAACCCTATTCGAACATCATTCTTAACTCTCATAGATAGACAAGTCTACTTTATCATCATTTAGTGCCGAGTATAGTATTAACTATTTTCCATGAACAAGTAAACAAAACAAAGCATGATTAAGCTACTTAAGTAACTCCTAAACCCCTTTTTAAAACATTTGTTTATAATTTGAAAGCCTTTTGAAGAGATATATATATATATATATATATATATATATATATATATATATATATAAAACACTATTTCATTTATAAAGCTCTGATATTTAATAAAATTCTAAAAATAATTTAAAAGATATAACACTACAAAACTCGTAATCCTTTAATAAAACAATTAACTAATTTTCTAAAAAATATAAATAAATCAAATATACTTTAAAATATTTGTAATTGTGGTTTAAACATTTAAAATATTACTTGAAAATATCTATTTTATAATTAATTTAAAAACTTCAAAAAAATTTAAAAAATAAGCCTTCTACTTTAATGATTCATAATTAATTATTAAATATATATTTAAATTCCAAATCACTATTAAATTCTCTAATATAAGTTAGAAAAGAGCTATAAAATGATTGAAGGAACACACTAAAGCAATTTTTAAACATTTAAAGTTCATAACAGAAACGGTGGCATTTCCAACATCATTACAATGGCCAGAAAATGCTATCATTGAGTGTTGTAGCAGAGTATGAACTGGGGAACTTTTTAATACATGAAAATTTTGCTATTTTTTGGTAAGTTAACAATCCTTTTATGGTTCAATCGTTTTGCACTAATACATATGCTCAGTACATCACAATCATAGCGAGAAACCCTAGGGATCTCTATATAAATTCCATAGAAAATGTCGAACACAAGGCATTTCTAAATGCTTTTACAGCGACTTTAAATGCTTTTATAGCGACTAGTCGCTATAAAACCATTTCTAACTTCCAGTCCGATTCAACCACTTTTCAACCAAACCTTATGTGCTTCATGTCAAGGTTGCATAGCAAGTCATAAAAAGTAATACGAGTCAAAATACATAATTACATATGCCATTTCTTTTCAAAGCAAGAATTACAAATGTATACCACAACTTATAGTCAAGCACAAACTATTGTTAAAACAAGCATATATACACTTCATGTTCATTCTAATAGCGAGTTAGCACTCTTCAACAAGTAAACAACCAAGCACAAGCCTCGACCTTTGCTTCCATTTCCTACCTCAATCTTTCAATCTCCCAAACTACCTACCTTTACCTCGTTTTCTTTTAGCCTAGACACAAATGGCCACCAAATGCTCACGATACTTGCTTTTTTGGGGTTGTGTGCTCCAAATATTCTAGATCAAAGTTGATGAAAGGTGTTGCTACATTGTTGTAAGCCTTATACTAGAGTTTGAGTTGATTTAAGTTTGTGTTTAGGAATTTATGAAGAAGTGAATGAGAGAATGAAATGCTTAGTGTTATTTCATAAAAATGTTGAAGTGTTTCTATGACCATAAGTTGACTTGTACTTGTAATAAGGGGTACGCCCACCCTCCCCTCCATCATTTACTGGTTGACCAAAGCCCTCACCACCCCCGTGTGACCACCTTTCCCCCTCTCACACACAAAAGAAACTTCTAGTCTAAAATATCTCCACTCAATAATATCTAATTCGTTCTATAAGCTTTCGAAAACATGTTTACTTAACCATATAAACTCAAAATATTTTTACTAGTAACTAATGGCTTCATGTGATATCTAGACATGTGTAAAAATTATGAGCAATTTATATTAAATAAAAAGTTATTTACCGATAAAACAATTTTCGATCATATTATCGATATGTCTTCAAAGTATTTATTTTTGTAAACAAAGTTCAAAAAAAGTTTTTTACCATTAGTTATTAATTAATAGGAGTTTAACAAGGTTATAAAATCTTTATAGCACATAAACATATTCCAAAAGTTTAGATATTCAAAGAGGAAGGGTTTGAAATTAGAGATCGCTACAATTATGAAATATAAGGGTTTGTGTATAACATATATGGATCTATAAAAATATAAAATTACCTTATGATTTTATCGCTTTTCATACCTTGACTATGTATGCCTCT
Source organism: Allium cepa (assembly GCA_030765085.1). Classification (NCBI taxonomy): domain Eukaryota; kingdom Viridiplantae; phylum Streptophyta; class Magnoliopsida; order Asparagales; family Amaryllidaceae; genus Allium; species Allium cepa. The sequence goes on along the minus strand of CM060939.1, from coordinate 76,958,898 downwards.
TAGGAATCTAATTCCACTTCACAAACATGCAATGATCAAAGAACTATCGCCATTGAAGACGAGCCTTTAAGATTTCCTAGATAGGTCAAGGAAGGCCGGTCATAGAGGTGGAGGTTAGGAATGAAATAACCCTTTTTATCTCATCAAAGGAAGATACTGAAGGAATTTGAAATGGCATTTGTAAAAGAGTTATTATGAGAGTTATCAACCACTAACGACCCTTGAAAGCCAAAGCCAAAAATCTATTCACATCCCTTAAATGTGATCGGTCCCTCCCCCTTTTCTTGCCTTCATTTGTGCACTTATTTATATATTTAAACTCATTTAAATATATTAACATCTTATATTAATACGTATATGTATATAACTTATATATAAACCTAAATAATTCATAAAGGTGTTGAAAAAATTCCTAAAAGCAGCCAAAATTACTAATGAGGCCCCAACTAATAAAATCACTCATATTTAACATATCTTACATATATATATATTTATTTATTTAATTTATATCACATTATAGATTATAAAAATTAGGTGATATATTGAAGACTGCATAGATATTGTTGTACAAGTCATAAGCATGAATTCAATCAATGATCAGTAATGAATAGTTCGAATATTAATTTCTACACATAACCTTAGCTGATGGTGTGGTAGTTAACTTATCTAATAAAATCATATTTTATGTCAATTTAAGCAGCACCTTTAACTGATGATGTATTGTATGCACATTTTCTTTGTCACCATTGTATCACTTCTGGTATCTCGATTTTGGTCATGGTTAATACTCTAATAATATCTTTATAAAACTATTTAGTTTATCCTCAAATCCGTTGATTCAATAATAACATTTATTATTAACCGATATGACCTAATTGGAGAATGACTGCCCTCTCATGACAGAGCGAACAAATTCTTTATTGGATATTGTTTCATTTCTTACACTTTAACATAAACCCAACTATAGTTGTTCATTGGTCCCAATGTCATGATTTTGTTGGGTCTATCCCATTTTGGCAATTAGTGAAACAGATAAATTTCAAAAGCAAAAAATACCTAGTTAGATCTTAACGGGCCTATATAATCTATTAACTAGCATTAGATCTAATTTATTTATTAAAATAAAATCATATTTTATTCTGAAATATTTTTTCATTTAACTAATCATAGTAACTAAACTACTTTAATGTTATTTTGAGTATATCATATATATATATATATATATATATATATATATATATATATATATAGATTCATAACATGACATGGTAACACAATAGTTTATGAGCACGCATATAAATATATACACACATAGACATTGGGATTTATAATATAGTATATATAGACAAACACAAATTATACTTACATATACATATGATAAATTCATATGCAAATCTGGAATACAAATTCCTTAGTATATACATATATTTTAATATACTACAATATAGCTTATAGTTTGTATACACATATTTATAGTACCATGTATATATAGTTTAGACATATGTATGTATGATATGAAAATGTATCGGATCTTATATAAGGCAATTTATATACTAATGTGAGATTATGTACTAATAATTATACTAAGTAGAGTAAATTAAAGTGTATAAATAAGATAGATAATTAAAACGAGCACACCAAATATTTTATACTGGTTCAGACCTCCCGTCCTATGTCCAATCACAATGCTCCCTTCGGTATTTCCTTTGACCAAATAACCCTCACTTCACCCGAAGGAATAGGCTAATACAAAATTATTTCTCTAATAATCTTGTGTTCCAAATAATACAGATTTTGACTAATAGTTCAATTCTTCCTATGATCTTCTTTGAGTATGTGAATGTGAATTCTTTGAGTTGTAGCAAGTGGTTAAACTAAAATTATAGTTTGGTTATTATAAATTGAGAATATGTAAGCAAGAGATGCATAGATATATAAATAGTGAGTGATAAGAAATCAATAGAATAGTTGATTTATAATTCTCAATTTTTAATGTATTTATAGGATTAAAGAGATGCAGATAAGGAGTTATTACTGTTAGATAAACTCTATTTGATTTAATGGTTACAACCTTTGAAGAAGAGATGCAAATATTCAATATGAAACAAAGCCACCATTCAGGATAGAATTTCCCGAACCAATTCACAAACATTTGTGTTTCCACAGATGTATATGGCTGGCATTTTTAGGTTATAAATTTTTTAATGCCAATTTTGAATGTGTTTTAATGCTAATTTTGTGTATATGAATTCGTGCATACAGTATACTCAAGGAGATAGTATAATATTTATCTAAGACTCTTAATACACTAGTATAACCTTACTAATCATAGCATGGTCCATAAATCTTTGTTTATCTTCGAGTCCTAATATCTTTGAGCATGACGATCTCTTGTAGTATATATTTATAATCTTGATAAGATATATAATGTATGTGATTGTATAGTTTTTTTCCTTGAAACAATAGAATGGAGGTTATAACATTCTTTCCCTTTTTGATGACGACAACTATACAATCATTAGTTATGACAAAAATAACTCTCCCCTAATTTTGTCTCCCCCTATGTATATGCATATATTTTTTCCCCTTTGTCACACAAGACAAGTTAAGGAGAACAAACATTAGTTTTAACAAGAGACATAAGTAATCCAACAATGCATAAAATTTAAATAACATAGTTCAAAAAAGAAAGAAAAGAGCAAATGAAAGAAGCTAGTGATACCGGTTTGACGAATAGGATAGTCCGCCATAGTTTTCATAATATTCTCAGTATGCAGATGGATCTTGTTCATATTCGGTTAGCCATTGAATTTGATCATTATATTCTTCGTTCTCTTTAATTGAGATCCCTTGGAAAGCCATATAATGTTGATGGTAAGATTGGTTAGGGTCAGACAAGGACATATCATCATTATCTTCTTCCTCCACTTCAATTTGTTCTTGCTCAATATTCTTGCCTTTATATTGAAAGTTCCTTTATGAGAGGTAAGAGCATGATAGATTGATGTTTGTGTTCGAGAAGGTAGTATAGGTGAAGAAGAAGATGATGATTGAGAAGATGATCTACCACATACTTTTCTCATCACTTTTCCTAAAGTGGAGACAACCTTTACTATAGGTTTTTCCACCTTAGCCATTCTTATTAAAAAAGATCGTTGCAAACTAGTCATTTTATTGTTCAAAGCTCGCTGGTTATCGTGATTAATTTTTGATTTCTAATTGTTAAATCACGGATGGATTCGTTTTGTATTAGTTCATTGTGAGCTTCTTGAATTTCCAAATCGGAATAGTATTCAGTAGTATGATGAAAGGAGCCAGGTTGCAATGAAGGACGAGATGAATGATTTTGTTAAGGAGCAGGAGGAGGCTGAGTTTATTGAGTAGGACTCAGATACATTTGTTGCGTCTGCTGCATAGTCCACTGTCCCAACGATCTGATTGGAGGTGGTCTTTCGAGAAGGTGCATTAAAGATAAAAATCTTATACCACTCTCTTTAATAGGGATTTCTTCAAAATGAGAAATATAAGAACATTCCTCGAGACCATGTAGAGATGCATGATATATGGTGCATATATAATTATGTGTCCGTGGAGAGATCAAAAGCTTTTAATTTCATCATGAATAAATTTAGCCCAATTTACTTGTATCCCACCAAAAATAGCATAGAGGGATTTGTGATCATTTTCGTATATTTTTTCATGACTTCCTAAATGGGGAATTATCATATTGATTATTATATGATTTAATGACGTAGATTTTGGACTAAAATAAACATATTTCCACTGTGGTATTCTATCCTCTCAAATTTGATGTGTTATTTCGTCAAGTGGTAAATTTCTATGATCAAGAATATCTTTTAAATCAAGTCTAGTAGAGGAACAGTAAAATATACAACAAATTGTGTTTATGCTAATTTTCAAAATGTGAATGTAAACATCTGTCCATAACCAACCATCATCATTATCAGGCATCTAAATATCATTACTACGTAAGTTTGTGTAAAAAAGAAAGATGGCGGATTAATCAATTTGTAACTCATTTTCATCAAAATTGATTAAATTTTGGACAGCTGGAGGCAATGATGAGTTCTTGAATTCTATATTCTCCAAACTTACATAATCTGTAGAATGGACCGGAATGAAGTTTGTTTTATTTCTTCAAATCTCTTATTTGTAATTATGCTATTTCGAAGCCATTCTTGAACTGAGCATTGGTTACAAGGTGGGTTTGAGAGGATGATGATTGACCTTTCTTTGATCTTTTACTAACTGATTTTTTTGCCTTGGGAGCCATTTTTGTGGAATTAGAGTTTTGACAAATTATGTTTTAGATTAGATTTGAAGGTAGTTGGGTAAATAGTTGAAAGGAGGGTAAAATATGAATATATAAGGGTTGTCGCAGGTTGAACCCGAGGCAGATGATAGACTTCTGTGGGAATTTCATAGACATTTATGGTTTCAGGAAATATTTTCTCGAAACTAGTGACAAACATCTATGATTTTTTCCACAGACGTCTATGGCCTGTATTTGCGAAATATACTTATTTTGAATATGAAACTGTATAACTTTCATTCCAAAATTTAGATAATTATTACATAAAACAATATAAAAAATTACAATATCAATTTAATATTTTTAGATGAAATGCTATCATAGTTTTAGTTTTTGTTAGAAGGGTTGGACTTTTTAATTTGTTGCAAGTCGCATGAATTCGGCTCAACCTTTGTTTCTTCAACTAACGGCCTTAGTGGAGACCAAGTTGGGCGAGGTGGAATATCAATCCAGTATTGATTTGATGGTTCTAGCTTGTATAAATTTCTTGGAGTAATTTAAAAAGCTTTTACATGAGTTTTTTTTTAAACGAGGAGATTTTTGATGTATGCAATTTTTTGTTGGTGAATGGCTATAAATTGCTAGAATACATTTTTCAAGAAAGTTAAGACGAGAACCTTGACGTCTTTGCTCATGAAACATTTCTTGTTGAACTCCCATCGTTTCTTGTTGATAGTGCTATATTGCATCAACTTTGGTGTTAAAAGATGTCAATTCTAGATCAATTGACCGTTTTGCTTTCTTTTCCTTAAGAGAAAATCCTGTGTGATACATAGGTGGTGCAATAATGTTTAGAGAGGCTGATCGAATTGATGAAGTTATGGATTTAGTTGGTGATACGTAGGTGTTATTCGATGAAGGTGAGATAAAGTCGATAGTCGAATAAGTGGAGTCATGATCGAAAGACATTTCGAATAGAAGTGGTTCGCAAATGTAGTTGGTAAAAAAATACATGTATTTAGTTTGTAGAAGAATTTCTTTATATAAAAGTTGTTTACTACTTTTGGAAGTTTATTTGTTAGGGCGGTGAAATTTTAACCATAGAAATTTTACAGAAGTTAGCTAGTTTTTATAGGGATAAAATTATTTGTAAAAAATTTTGCAAAATTATTTCATGCATCTTATTTGAGTCATATAAATTATATATCCCAGTTTACTAATTCATTATAAGAAAAAATTCCTAAGTCTCGTCTTAATTTTATAAAAGTTAGTTCGCTCAGTGGTTTGGTTAAAATATCCGCAATTTGATTTTTGGTATTTACAAATTCAAGTGATATGATTTGTTTTCAACATTATCTCTTAAGAAATGATGATGAATATCAATGTTTTTTGTTCGAGAATGATTAATAGGATTTTTTGATAAATTTATAACACTAGTATTATCACAATATATAGGAGAATTTTCTATGATTTTACCAAAATCCTAAAGAGTTTATTGCATATATATATATATATATATATATATATATATATATATATATATATATATATATATTACTTGTGCACAGGCTAAGGCCGCTGATATATACTCGGCTTCACATGTTGAGAGAGAGACGCAATTTTGCTTTTTACAGAACCAGAAAACCAGAGATTGGCCAATGAAATGACATGTGCCACTCAAAATTTTTCTATCTGTCTTACAACCACCAAAATCTACATCACTATATGATACGAGTTCAAAAGAGCTTCCTTGAGGATAGAAAAGTCCATAATCTGTGGTGTGGGTTAGGTATCGTAGAATTCTTTTAACCGCTTGATGACGTACTCCTTAGGTTGTGCTTGAAATCTTGCACATAGACTTATACTCATCATAATATCCGATCTACGAGCCATTAAGTATAATAAGGATCCTATCATACTTCGATATAATTTTTAATCATAATCTTTTTCTTTTTCATCTTTATCTAAATCTAGAGTAGTACTCATCGGAGTTGGTTTAGTTGAAGTATTTTCCATTCCAAAGCGTTTTAATAAATTTCGACAGTATTTTTCTTGTTTTATAAAAATTCCATTATCTAGCTTTCTTATTTGCAAACCCAAAAGGTAGTTTAATTCATCCATATGTGACATTTCAAATTCATTTTTGATAATGTCAGAAAATTCATTACATAAGTTTTCATTAGTTAATCCAAATATAATGTCATGAACATATATTTGTACAACTAATATGTCATTATTTTCTCGTTTTAAGAATAAAGTAGAGTCTACTTACCAATTTGATAACCAGAATTCTGTAAATGAGTTTTTAATCTTTCATACCAAGCACGAGGTGCTTGTTTTATTCCATATAAAGCCTTTTTAAGTTTAAATACATGATCAGGATATTTCTCATCAACAAATAGCAGAGGTTGTTCAACATAAACCTTTTCTTTTACAAAGCCATTTAGAAAAGAACCTTTTATATCCATTTGAAAAAGTTTGAATTTATGATGACATGTGAAAGCAAGCAATGTTCTTATTGCTTCGAGATGTGCTACTGGAGAAAATGTCTCTTCATAATCAATTCCTTCTTCTTGATTATATCCTTAAGTACTGGTGTTGCTTTATTTTGAACAATGTTTCCATTTTCATCCGCTTTTTTTTTAAATATCCATTTTGTTCCAACTACAGATTGATCGTTTAGTCTCGACACAACTTCCCATATGTCATTTCTTTCAAATTGACTAAGTTCTTCTTGCATTGCAATAATCCATAAATCATCCTTTGATGCTTCTTTGTAATTTTTAGGTTCAAAGTTTGATATAAACGCAACGTGACTCATTTGATTTAACTGTTTTCTAGTTGAACTTTTGCATTTATATCACTGATAATATTATTAATTAGATGGTCTTTTAATATCCTAGGTGGTGACGTTATCACATTATCATTATTGTTATTGATATTATTATTATTATTATTTTCATGTATAAGTATACTAGTTTTATTTTATACTTCTTTATCATCATCATTTTTATTATTTTAAAGTTTTCATCAAACAAAACATAAAGACTTTCTTCTATAATGTTTGTTCGTTTATTAAAAATTCTATATGCTTTACTTCAATCTGAATAACCAACAAAAATTCCTTCATCAGATTTAGAGTCAAATTTTCCTAGATAGTCTTTTTGTGTTTAAAATAAAACATTTTAATCCAAATACTCGAAAACACAATACTTTAGGTTTCTTTTTGAAAAATATTTCATAGCATGTGTTTTTAGTCGTTGGTTTAAGTGTTACACGATTCAACGCATAACATGCGGTAGCAACAGCTTCAGCACAAAAACTTTTTGATAGGTTACTATATTTAGTAAAGTTCGTGGACATTCTTTCAAAGTTTGATTTTTCCTTTCTACAACACCATTTTATTTTGATATACATGGAAATGAAAAAAAATGAATAATTCCCTTTTTGTTGTAAATTTTTTATAAATAGTTCATTTTCAAATTCACATCCATGATCAATTCGTGTACTTTTGATTTTTGAATTTATCAAATTTTTAATTCGTTTAGCAAAAATTTTGAACATTTCAAAAGTGTGACTTTTATGTTTTAAAAATAATGTCCAAGTATATCTTGAAAAATCATCAATAATTAGAAAAACATATGAGTCGGTCCGAATAAATCTAGATGGAGTGGTTTGAGAGGTTGCTTTGTGAAAATTTCCTTTTTAGATTTAAAAGAACTTCTTTTTAATTTACCAAATTGATAAGCGTCACACAAGTTATTAACCTTGTAGTTGATTTTCGGTAATCCTCTAACTAATTCATTTTTAGCAAATTTTTTGTATTCTTAAAATTTATGTGACAATAACGTTTATGCCATAACCACGGATCATCATGATTTGTGGCTAAGCATAAATTAATGTTTTTTTTTACATTCATGTTTAAAACATGTATGGTTCAATTTCTAAATCCTTTAGAAAATTAGATTTTTATTTTGGTCAAAGATATTGCATTTATTGTAACATTCCTGAATTTTGAACAAGTTTAATTTGACAATTTAATTAATTTTGAAAAATATAATTTCTTTTAAAATGATTTTTATTTCAAATTGAATTTATATTTACAACTTGATTTGAAAATAATGGATTCTTGAATTAAATTTGAATTTAAGTTCAAGGTATAAATTAAAAATTGCTTAATTGTTTTAATTTTTACTTGTGTAAGTTTTATAAACTTGATTTGTTCTTATTTCATTTATATATTCATACACATATTAATATAAACTAACATATTTACTTAGGATTATACACATTAAATTACAATTAGTACTAATTACTTTTAAAAGAGAGAAACAAGTGTATGAAGATTTTGCATTCTTTTGACAAGTGTTGAAAATATAGACAAGTGTTAAATTTTGTTTTTCTTTTCTTTTCTTTTATTAAAATCTGAGAATAAATTTGTATAGTTTACAATCTTCATTCATATTTCATTTTCATTCTTCATTAATCCAAAGAAAATCATCAACTTCTTAAATCAAAGATCAAACTGCATATTCCTCTTCTTCAACAATCAAATTCATCTTCATATTTACAAATCTGCATACCTCAAAACCCTGTACAAATTTCACCTCTTCAAAATCAAATTCATCTGCATATCCAATACTCATATTCAAATCTGTAACTCATCAAATTCAATTTGCATTTCCTCAAAATTCAAGTGAGCCTGCACACTTTTGTCTCTCTGCATTCTGTTAAAACTGGGAAGTTTAGCCACTGCATCATCTATTTCTGCATGCAAGCATCTTGGTCAGGAAAAAAAAAAAAAACATATGAAAATGGATTGAAGCATAACAGGAAGCACCTGCATTTTTAAAGTCTGCACTGTTTTAAATTTGGGAAGGAAGTGCATCTGCATGCATGTGTTTGGGAAATTGGATATAGCATCTTCTACCTGCATATGCTTGTTTTCTGCAATTCAAATGAGCAACAGAGAGGAGCATACCTGCACGTCATATTTATGCAAATTCAAATGATCAATAGGAGCTCTGCATGATTGTTTTCTGCAAATTAAAACAGGGGCCTGCATTCATAATAAGGTGAGTAACATTAAATCTTAAAATTATAATTTAGGTTGCTTGATTCATGCTTGAGACAAAGATTTTGTTGTGTGCTTATAAATGTCAGTATATATGTGTGAGTTTGAATATTTGCTTGTTGTGATGAATTTCTTCTTGTTCTAAGATTCCAGACTTTAGATACAATTCAAGATTTCATAAACTTAAGATATAAATCCATGTTTAGATGATAAATAAAGTTGTATTATCTTTATAGGTTCATGTTTGAAATGTCAAAAAGTTAAAATTTATGAGTTGGCTCTGGAAACTGGGAAAGCATCAGACATGCTTATTTTTATCAAAGACTCAATCAAATGGATATGGTAATTTAGTGGTATAAATCAAATATCTGAACTATGAATTGATTTTTAAATCAAGCATTAGTATCTCTAGGTGTTTGATTTAGTTACAGTTTATTCTTGAACAGAATATGAATTTTTGAAATTTAGAAAATCTGTAGTTTAAGAAACTCAAACTTCTTTTGAGTTATAGGATAAGGATCATGGATCCTTGTAAAAAATCAGAGAAGTAAATGTAAATTTCTAGATTGGTTGCAGTTGAGAAGTTTTTGGTTTGAACCCTAGTTTTGATGTGGGTTTGAGCATTGGACAGGGAGGAGTGTAGGATGGTTCGAGTGTTCTGGTACTTGGGGAATGTGAAGTAGGTGAATGAAGTAGCTCGGGGTTGAAATGAGTGGTCCTCAGGTGATCGGAGTGGCGAACAAATGGCCATTGTCAGGTTGAACAGGAACCTGTAAATAAATTTTCCAGGTTTGAATGTGGGGTTGAATTTTTGAATACTCTGGTTTGCTCAATTTGGAGATGAAGTTTGGGCATTTGTGGGTTTTATGGAGGTGGTGGATCATCTGTGATGGTGTGAAGGGATGGTGGTCGCCGTGCATATGCACGGCGACGAGTTTTCAGGTGGACTGTATTTTGGTGAGGATGTCTCAGGGGAGATATTTGAAGTGACTCGAAGCAAGTCGGGTAGAAAGTCGAAGTAGGCATGGGTTTGACTCGAAGTAGTATATGGGGTTCTCGGGTTTCTCTGTATATTGTAAGTTTCAGGTTGCAGGTCTGTTTCCTTTAAAATCTGGTTTTAAATTTTTAAACCAAAAATCTGTAGCTTTTTTTGTAAATTAAGGTTTAGGTTTAAAAATTAAATTCAGGTTGTATTTTTTATTTGAATGTAAGTTTGTATTTTGATTTGAATTCAAAAATTCCAGGTTTTGAAAACCATGTTTTCTGTTTTTCAGAATCTGGGTTTTAAATTTTTAAATCTGTAGTTTGTTAAAGGTAGAGTTTTAAGTTTGAATTCAAATGCAAGTATGAAATTCTAACTTAAATTCAAATTCCAGTTTTGACAATTAAATTTAAGTTTCAGGAATTTAAACTTAATTAACTCTTGGTTTGATAAAATAGTTAAATACTTTTAGAAATGAGATTTTAAAAACATGAATAGAAACTGTTCTTTTTGAAATCTGGTTTTTTTTAAATTTGGAATCTACAATTTATGTTTAAAACAAAGTTTGAGTTTAAATGCAATTCAAGTTTGTATTACTGATTTGAAATTCAAATTTCAGTTTTTAAAACAGAAACTTAAGTTTTAAATTTAACATAATTAACTATTTTATTTTGTGTAAATAGTTGGAACTTTAATAATGAAGTTTTAAAATGTGATTAAGATTTAAGAATTAAATTTAAACTAGAAATCTGAGTTTAAATGAAGTTCAGTTTTTTTTAAGAAGATTTAAATTTGAAAGGTTTAAAAACATAAATGATTTGAAGTTTCTAAAATTTTGAAAGGAATTTAATTTCAAATTCTTATGATTTCATTTTTAAGTCAAACTTTGTTTGACTTGTAATTTTAAATAAGTTTTAAATTTATTTAAAACTTTGATAAGTTTAAAATTTATTTTATTTTAAATTTGAATTTAGATTGAAATTTAAAAGTAATTTCAAAAGTACTTTGTTTTGAATCAAATTGTTTAAACATAATTAAGTTATGTTTATTTTAAAAATTTGATTAAGATTTATGTTTTAGAATTAATTAATTAGGTAATTAAGATTAATTAGATTAATTAATTTAATAATAATCAATTATAAATGGATTGAGTAATTACTTGATAAAGTAATTAAGAAATTAATTACTTAATGTAATTAATTTAATTTAATGAGATTGTTTAATTTAATTAATTAAGTTTAATTAATTTTAAACATTTGGGTTTATAAATAACTACTTTATGTAATTAATGATTTGGAAATTACATAGTTAAGTAATTGTTTAATATTTACAGATTGTAATTAAGTGGAGATGTTTAAGTGGGAGATAATTTGGATTAATTATTTAGTAATTAATCAAATAATTAATTTAAGAAATTAAATTAAGGATAATTAATTTGGGTCAATATAGTAATTAAGTTGTTAATTACTTTGAGTAATTAATTTAAGAAATAATTTAGATCATTAATTATTTAATTAGTGATGTAATTAAGGATGATTAATTAGGATTAATTAATCAATAATAGGTAATAAATTAATGTAATTAATTTAGAAGTAATTAAAGAAGCAATTAAGGGTAGTTCATTACTAATGAAATTGATTATGTGAGGAATAGATTTACAACCACATAGATTTATTCATTTTAATTGTAGATGTTTGATTGCCAATTGAATGCTTCCTGTTGGATTGATATGTTTTGTGATGCTATGTAATGCTTTGGGCTGGGCTATTATATTTGTGACGTATATATTGTTATATGTATATGCAACCCCTTGACCCATAGAACGACATTTGAATTTCGATGCGACAGGGAGTCGGATTCCAGTTGGTTATCCGAAACCCACATCGAAACATGTTAGTGAATCTTTGTGATTGATAAATTTACTTTATCTATGAATCTGTTGATAAAGATAAGCGTTATGGGTTATATCGCTTATCGATATGATTGAATCTATGATGATGATGTTGTGTACTATTGTGTTGAACCCCTGGACCACACTTATACACACACAAATATGGATTGCACGTGGAAATGGGTTAAGTCACAGATTTTTGAAATATACTTAAAATTGTATTTTTGAACCCAAAATAGTTTTGGAATTAGAATTAAAGCTTTTGAAAACGAATTTCAAAAATAAAGTTATTTTGAGTAACTTGATTTAGTTTTGAAATTTAAATAATTTGATTTAAATTTGAATTCAATATTTAAAATTGAATTCTATGATTTGGGAAGCTAGGGTTTAAAAAAGGGTTATTCAACATATAAATGGGTTTATATGGGTTTTTAAACCATTTTAAAAAAAGGTGAACTTTGTGAAATGAATCTTTTTATTTAAAAGATTTAGAATGGTAATTTGTTTGAACCATTTGAAGAAAGGTTTGGATTTTATAAGTTGTGACTTAACTGAAATCCCTTATCCATATGTTTTTAAATATGGCGCTTACTATTCGGTTTAGCCGGGAGAGGACCTTGTGTCATATAGCCCATTCCGAATAGTGATACGACGTTATGGATAGCATTTGAAGACCGGTGGTGAAGACCGGGTATTTGTGAGAACGATAGGATAACCTATCGATTGACTCTGCACTGAGTTGCTCCGGTATAGAGTTCTCCTTAGTGATGGGAAGTCCGATCGGGATTGTAGATACCCGGATTTGCAAGGGCTTCTTCGGAAGTGCCTTCGGTTCTGTTCGAACCCGGAACAGACTTGTATGGTTGTATGTCCGACATTACACTTTGAGATGTTATTTGATCTCTATCAAATACATTTCTGCTTGGTGGCGGAGAATTCATTCTCTTAGCTTAACACCCTTCTCTGAGACGTACGAGCTCAGAGGTTATGTAGTTGATATTTATCAGTGATATTCCCAATTTGGTAATGTGGCATGCTGAGTGCTGCTGTGTGATGATCATTGGTTGATCATTTATGATATGATCATTTGTTTGATCATTTATCTTTGTGATCATTGCTTTGGTCATCTGTTGACCCAAAGCATGGCTTTGTGCCAAAGCGTAGCTTTGTGGACGAGACTGCATCAGGACCTCACACCCCGGAAATGGTCGAAACAGGAAAGATGCGGCAAGGTTATGAGGGTCGCGCCCTTTAGGGTTTGTCATTCCCTTCTGGTAAAGGGTGGTATCATGGTATGGAGCCCAGATACTTACTCATGTGGTTGCTCCAATCTCATTTACTGTGTGGTTGTTGCTTAGAGGTACCTCGGATAAAGGTCCCAAAGGACCGGGGGATGGCACGCTCGTGTAGTAGTTACCTAGTTACAGAGGTAACCCGGCCTTGTGTTGGCAGAGATCTAACCGTAACGTTAGTTTCTCGGGACGTCCCACCAGAGGCGATCCCATGTGGCAGTAGGAAGTTCCTTAGCCTGACCATTTGTTGGAAATCCATTCATCCAATACGTGCCTTGTACGGTTTTAGTTGTAGAACCTGCCATTTACTTATGGTGGCGCCCCACTGTTTAGATGGTAGCTATAGTAGGCATACGATACTGGTCGTATGTTGGCTAGGATTTATATTATACTTTCGAAATGGTTTTCCACACCTTGCACTTATAGTAATAATAGCAAAGAAATTTTCTCGTATTAAGCATATTTGACTATCATAAGGAGAAATCTCCTCCAATTCTGCGTTTGCATTGTGTGTGTGGCGGGAGGCCTTATGGTAGTTTCATTTTCTAAAAAGCATTGCGAATTTTCAAATTTAAATTCTTTGCTTGTTTTAAAAGACCAAATGTTTTTGTTTGCTCACACCAGTCCCATGACTGACCTGGAGTTTATTGTTCCTTTCCTAAACTCTGGGTGCCCACTATTTTCCCACACGGGCAGTCTAGAGTTGGGATTTTCAGATAATCTAGTAGGTGTAGATTCGATAGCTTTCAGCCTTAGGATTTGGCAATCGCATTTTGGATCGAGTTGCTTCTCTTCATCTTGATTTGGAGTTCGAGTTATTTCTGGATTGGTGCTTTGGAGATGGAGATTACTGATACTGGAGTTCTTTCTTGAAGACTATTTGAAGATTTGTTCCGCTGCTGGTGTTATTATTATATTTCCGCTGCTATTCTTTGTATCTCTGATAATGTTGATATTCATTGTATCATTCTGTTGTATCAGATATTGTATCATGTTGTATATTGATATATTATTCATTTCTTCCGCTGTGTTATTTACTTAATGTGTTATAAGCTCCGGCGACTCGAATTTGAACGGTCGAATCTGCGGCATTCGAGTACAATGTAAAGTATGGATGTCGATTTTCGAACGCGAAAAATTCGAATCGTTACATTTGGTATCAGAGCTGATGGTTAAAACCTTAGCTCAGGAGTATAACACATTAAGTAACTCATTAGAGATAGGGTGAAGTATACCCTAGAATGAGTATATCCCTAAGATATCCGTTCGAATGCCTCAGTAAATTCTCTTACTATCCACTGATAGTGAGTATGAGTGCGAGAAGAGGACGAGATAGGGGACGGGGAGTACCACTATGAATGGTCAATACCCTGCAATAGTGGAAACAATTTTCTCTATCAGTCTCCTTTGATTCGATTCACAAATTCTTTTGATTGCTTCGTAGCTGCTCCAGAAAGAAGCTTCGGTGTGAGGGTGGCCGTACGAATCGTTGTAGAAAATTCTTACCCCGTATCTTTGTCGGTTTCTTATCAGCTTTTCGTTTTAAACTTTAATAAATTTGAAATTGAAATTGAAAATTTTAAATAAGTTAGAGATTTCAAATTAAGTAAATTGGTTAACTAATATGAAGCTGAATTTGAATTGTATTAATAAAACGGTATCGGTTAAAACCAAATTTGAAATTTTATTGTAATTTCTTGTGTATATCAAAGTCCAAAGTGGGACAAGTTGGTATACACTTTGGAGTATTCCGACCTGAATTGGAATCCCTATCTAGTATTTGAGGAATTGTTGAAAATTAAATCCATCTATCTATTCTCTGGGATCCGATATATTCTACGAACGATTAGTTATCCCTTCGAACTAATCGATGCCCTTGCATATTCGTAGACCGATGGACCCAAATATCTTGTGTAATATTATATGAGTTTGTTCTCATATTGTCGATATTCTGATTTGGTAAGCCGAATGCAGAATAAATATTCGATTCTGATCTGATCAATCATTCCTTTATCTATTATCTTTTCTTTCTCGTCTTCTTTGCAATTTCGAGGACGAAATTCTTTTAAGGGGGGAAATCTGTAACATTCCTGAATTTTGAACAAGTTTAATTTGACAATTTAATTAATTTTGAAAAATATAATTTCTTTTAAAATGATTTTTATTTCAAATTGAATTTATATTTACAACTTGATTTGAAAATAATGGATTCTTGAATTAAATTTGAATTTAAGTTCAAGGTATAAATTAAAAATTGCTTTATTGTTTTAATTTTTACTTGTGTAAGTTTTATAAACTTGATTTGTTCTTATTTCATTTATATATTCATACACATATTAATATAAACTAACATATTTACTTAGGATTATACACATTAAATTACAATTAGTACTAATTACTTTTAAAAGAGAGAAACAAGTGTATGAAGATTTTGCATTCTTTTGACAAGTGTTGAAAATATAGACAAGTGTTAAATTTTGTTTTTCTTTTCTTTTCTTTTATTAAAATCTGAGAATAAATTTGTATAGTTTACAATCTTCATTCATATTTCATTTTCATTCTTCATTAATCCAAAGAAAATCATCAACTTCTTAAATCAAAGATCAAACTGCATATTCCTCTTCTTCAACAATCAAATTCATCTTCATATTTACAAATCTGCATACCTCAAAACCCTGTACAAATTTCACCTCTTCAAAATCAAATTCATCTGCATATCCAATACTCATATTCAAATCTGTAACTCATCAAATTCAATTTGCATTTCCTCAAAATTCAAGTGAGCCTGCACACTTTTGTCTCTCTGCATTCTGTTAAAACTGGGAAGTTTAGCCACTGCATCATCTATTTCTGCATGCAAGCATCTTGGTCAGGAAAAAAAAAAAAAAACATATGAAAATGGATTGAAGCATAACAGGAAGCACCTGCATTTTTAAAGTCTGCACTGTTTTAAATTTGGGAAGGAAGTGCATCTGCATGCATGTGTTTGGGAAATTGGATATAGCATCTTCTACCTGCATATGCTTGTTTTCTGCAATTCAAATGAGCAACAGAGAGGAGCATACCTGCACGTCATATTTATGCAAATTCAAATGATCAATAGGAGCTCTGCATGATTGTTTTCTGCAAATTAAAACAGGGGCCTGCATTCATAATAAGGTGAGTAACATTAAATCTTAAAATTATAATTTAGGTTGCTTGATTCATGCTTGAGACAAAGATTTTGTTGTGTGCTTATAAATGTCAGTATATATGTGTGAGTTTGAATATTTGCTTGTTGTGATGAATTTCTTCTTGTTCTAAGATTCCAGACTTTAGATACAATTCAAGATTTCATAAACTTAAGATATAAATCCATGTTTAGATGATAAATAAAGTTGTATTATCTTTATAGGTTCATGTTTGAAATGTCAAAAAGTTAAAATTTATGAGTTGGCTCTGGAAACTGGGAAAGCATCAGACATGCTTATTTTTATCAAAGACTCAATCAAATGGATATGGTAATTTAGTGGTATAAATCAAATATCTGAACTATGAATTGATTTTTAAATCAAGCATTAGTATCTCTAGGTGTTTGATTTAGTTACAGTTTATTCTTGAACAGAATATGAATTTTTGAAATTTAGAAAATCTGTAGTTTAAGAAACTCAAACTTCTTTTGAGTTATAGGATAAGGATCATGGATCCTTGTAAAAAATCAGAGAAGTAAATGTAAATTTCTAGATTGGTTGCAGTTGAGAAGTTTTTGGTTTGAACCCTAGTTTTGATGTGGGTTTGAGCATTGGACAGGGAGGAGTGTAGGATGGTTCGAGTGTTCTGGTACTTGGGGAATGTGAAGTAGGTGAATGAAGTAGCTCGGGGTTGAAATGAGTGGTCCTCAGGTGATCGGAGTGGCGAACAAATGGCCATTGTCAGGTTGAACAGGAACCTGTAAATAAATTTTCCAGGTTTGAATGTGGGGTTGAATTTTTGAATACTCTGGTTTGCTCAATTTGGAGATGAAGTTTGGGCATTTGTGGGTTTTATGGAGGTGGTGGATCATCTGTGATGGTGTGAAGGGATGGTGGTCGCCGTGCATATGCACGGCGACGAGTTTTCAGGTGGACTGTATTTTGGTGAGGATGTCTCAGGGGAGATATTTGAAGTGACTCGAAGCAAGTCGGGTAGAAAGTCGAAGTAGGCATGGGTTTGACTCGAAGTAGTATATGGGGTTCTCGGGTTTCTCTGTATATTGTAAGTTTCAGGTTGCAGGTCTGTTTCCTTTAAAATCTGGTTTTAAATTTTTAAACCAAAAATCTGTAGCTTTTTTTGTAAATTAAGGTTTAGGTTTAAAAATTAAATTCAGGTTGTATTTTTTATTTGAATGTAAGTTTGTATTTTGATTTGAATTCAAAAATTCCAGGTTTTGAAAACCATGTTTTCTGTTTTTCAGAATCTGGGTTTTAAATTTTTAAATCTGTAGTTTGTTAAAGGTAGAGTTTTAAGTTTGAATTCAAATGCAAGTATGAAATTCTAACTTAAATTCAAATTCCAGTTTTGACAATTAAATTTAAGTTTCAGGAATTTAAACTTAATTAACTCTTGGTTTGATAAAATAGTTAAATACTTTTAGAAATGAGATTTTAAAAACATGAATAGAAACTGTTCTTTTTGAAATCTGGTTTTTTTTAAATTTGGAATCTACAATTTATGTTTAAAACAAAGTTTGAGTTTAAATGCAATTCAAGTTTGTATTACTGATTTGAAATTCAAATTTCAGTTTTTAAAACAGAAACTTAAGTTTTAAATTTAACATAATTAACTATTTTATTTTGTGTAAATAGTTGGAACTTTAATAATGAAGTTTTAAAATGTGATTAAGATTTAAGAATTAAATTTAAACTAGAAATCTGAGTTTAAATGAAGTTCAGTTTTTTTTAAGAAGATTTAAATTTGAAAGGTTTAAAAACATAAATGATTTGAAGTTTCTAAAATTTTGAAAGGAATTTAATTTCAAATTCTTATGATTTCATTTTTAAGTCAAACTTTGTTTGACTTGTAATTTTAAATAAGTTTTAAATTTATTTAAAACTTTGATAAGTTTAAAATTTATTTTATTTTAAATTTGAATTTAGATTGAAATTTAAAAGTAATTTCAAAAGTACTTTGTTTTGAATCAAATTGTTTAAACATAATTACGTTATGTTTATTTTAAAAATTTGATTAAGATTTATGTTTTAGAATTAATTAATTAGGTAATTAAGATTAATTAGATTAATTAATTTAATAATAATCAATTATAAATGGATTGAGTAATTACTTGATAAAGTAATTAAGAAATTAATTACTTAATGTAATTAATTTAATTTAATGAGATTGTTTAATTTAATTAATTAAGTTTAATTAATTTTAAACATTTGGGTTTATAAATAACTACTTTATGTAATTAATGATTTGGAAATTACATAGTTAAGTAATTGTTTAATATTTACAGATTGTAATTAAGTGGAGATGTTTAAGTGGGAGATAATTTGGATTAATTATTTAGTAATTAATCAAATAATTAATTTAAGAAATTAAATTAAGGATAATTAATTTGGGTCAATATAGTAATTAAGTTGTTAATTACTTTGAGTAATTAATTTAAGAAATAATTTAGATCATTAATTATTTAATTAGTGATGTAATTAAGGATGATTAATTAGGATTAATTAATCAATAATAGGTAATAAATTAATGTAATTAATTTAGAAGTAATTAAAGAAGCAATTAAGGGTAGTTCATTACTAATGAAATTGATTATGTGAGGAATAGATTTACAACCACATAGATTTATTCATTTTAATTGTAGATGTTTGATTGCCAATTGAATGCTTCCTGTTGGATTGATATGTTTTGTGATGCTATGTAATGCTTTGGGCTGGGCTATTATATTTGTGACGTATATATTGTTATATGTATATGCAACCCCTTGACCCATAGAACGACATTTGAATTTCGATGCGACAGGGAGTCGGATTCCAGTTGGTTATCCGAAACCCACATTGAAACATGTTAGTGAATCTTTGTGATTGATAAATTTACTTTATCTATGAATCTGTTGATAAAGATAAGCGTTATGGGTTATATCGCTTATCGATATGATTGAATCTATGATGATGATGTTGTGTACTATTGTGTTGAACCCCTGGACCACACTTATACACACACAAATATGGATTGCACGTGGAAATGGGTTAAGTCACAGATTTTTGAAATATACTTAAAATTGTATTTTTGAACCCAAAATAGTTTTGGAATTAGAATTAAAGCTTTTGAAAACGAATTTCAAAAATAAAGTTATTTTGAGTAACTTGATTTAGTTTTGAAATTTAAATAATTTGATTTAAATTTGAATTCAATATTTAAAATTGAATTCTATGATTTGGGAAGCTAGGGTTTAAAAAAGGGTTATTCAACATATAAATGGGTTTATATGGGTTTTTAAACCATTTTAAAAAAAGGTGAACTTTGTGAAATGAATCTTTTTATTTAAAAGATTTAGAATGGTAATTTGTTTGAACCATTTGAAGAAAGGTTTGGATTTTATAAGTTGTGACTTAACTGAAATCCCTTATCCATATGTTTTTAAATATGGCGCTTACTATTCGGTTTAGCCGGGAGAGGACCTTGTGTCATATAGCCCATTCCGAATAGTGATACGACGTTATGGATAGCATTTGAAGACCGGTGGTGAAGACCGGGTATTTGTGAGAACGATAGGATAACCTATCGATTGACTCTGCACTGAGTTGCTCCGGTATAGAGTTCTCCTTAGTGATGGGAAGTCCGATCGGGATTGTAGATACCCGGATTTGCAAGGGCTTCTTCGGAAGTGCCTTCGGTTCTGTTCGAACCCGGAACAGACTTGTATGGTTGTATGTCCGACATTACACTTTGAGATGTTATTTGATCTCTATCAAATACATTTCTGCTTGGTGGCGGAGAATTCATTCTCTTAGCTTAACACCCTTCTCTGAGACGTACGAGCTCAGAGGTTATGTAGTTGATATTTATCAGTGATATTCCCAATTTGGTAATGTGGCATGCTGAGTGCTGCTGTGTGATGATCATTGGTTGATCATTTGTGATATGATCATTTGTTTGATCATTTATCTTTGTGATCATTGCTTTGGTCATCTGTTGACCCAAAGCATGGCTTTGTGCCAAAGCGTAGCTTTGTGGACGAGACTGCATCAGGACCTCACACCCCGGAAATGGTCGAAACAGGAAAGATGCGGCAAGGTTATGAGGGTCGCGCCCTTTAGGGTTTGTCATTCCCTTCTGGTAAAGGGTGGTATCATGGTATGGAGCCCAGATACTTACTCATGTGGTTGCTCCAATCTCATTTACTGTGTGGTTGTTGCTTAGAGGTACCTCGGATAAAGGTCCCAAAGGACCGGGGGATGGCACGCTCGTGTAGTAGTTACCTAGTTACAGAGGTAACCCGGCCTTGTGTTGGCAGAGATCTAACCGTAACGTTAGTTTCTCGGGACGTCCCACCAGAGGCGATCCCATGTGGCAGTAGGAAGTTCCTTAGCCTGACCATTTGTTGGAAATCCATTCATCCAATACGTGCCTTGTACGGTTTTAGTTGTAGAACCTGCCATTTACTTATGGTGGCGCCCCACTGTTTAGATGGTAGCTATAGTAGGCATACGATACTGGTCGTATGTTGGCTAGGATTTATATTATACTTTCGAAATGGTTTTCCACACCTTGCACTTATAGTAATAATAGCAAAGAAATTTTCTCGTATTAAGCATATTTGACTATCATAAGGAGAAATCTCCTCCAATTCTGCGTTTGCATTGTGTGTGTGGCGGGAGGCCTTATGGTAGTTTCATTTTCTAAAAAGCATTGCGAATTTTCAAATTTAAATTCTTTGCTTGTTTTAAAAGACCAAATGTTTTTGTTTGCTCACACCAGTCCCATGACTGACCTGGAGTTTATTGTTCCTTTCCTAAACTCTGGGTGCCCACTATTTTCCCACACGGGCAGTCTAGAGTTGGGATTTTCAGATAATCTAGTAGGTGTAGATTCGATAGCTTTCAGCCTTAGGATTTGGCAATCGCATTTTGGATCGAGTTGCTTCTCTTCATCTTGATTTGGAGTTCGAGTTATTTCTGGATTGGTGCTTTGGAGATGGAGATTACTGATACTGGAGTTCTTTCTTGAAGACTATTTGAAGATTTGTTCCGCTGCTGGTGTTATTATTATATTTCCGCTGCTATTCTTTGTATCTCTGATAATGTTGATATTCATTGTATCATTCTGTTGTATCAGATATTGTATCATGTTGTATATTGATATATTATTCATTTCTTCCGCTGTGTTATTTACTTAATGTGTTATAAGCTCCGGCGACTCGAATTTGAACGGTCGAATCTGCGGCATTCGAGTACAATGTAAAGTATGGATGTCGATTTTCGAACGCGAAAAATTCGAATCGTTACATTTATTTTTCTCGAAATCAATTTTAAATCCTTTATCACATAATTGACTTATACTCAGTAAGTTATGTTTTAATTTTTCTACCAATAAAACATTAGTAACAATAGGAGAGTTAGAAATACCGATATTGACGACTTCTCCAATGCCAGTGACAAATCCTTTTGAATTATCTCCAAATGTCACAGTGCCACCGCCAATACATGTTATATTTGATAACATATGAGCATTTCCAGTCATGTGCTTGGAGCAACCACTATAGAGTATCCACTTCTCTTTACTTTTTATTTTTATTTTGGGTACCTACAAAAATAAGGAAATTTTAATTACTACGCACATTCTTTATTTAGGATCGTACATGTTAGTGGAAGAAGATAGCCATATCCACGAGGACTTGGTTCCTTTAGAAAAGTTATTATTGTTATATACAACTTTCTTTAAATATTCATCAGTATACTTTTTTCTAATTAGTTTGTTATTTGTTTTAGGGATCCATATTTTAATATGTTTGTGTATCAATTTTTAATTTAGTTTCTAACTTTGGCTTTTTGAATTTGGTGTATAATGTGCTATAATCCTTTGACTTTTGTTTGCTCTTAAAACCAAATCCATTTTGATTTCCAAATGGTTTTTATTTTAGTCAAGTTTTCTAAATTTATTTTTCCTTTATTGAATTTTGTCACATTATTTGTTATTTTATCTAACTTACATTTAAGATCGCGTTATTTTGAGATAATAACATTGCATATTTTTTGAGTAATTTCTGTTTCTTCTTCTAAGATTGTTTTTTCATCTTTTAATAATCCAATTTCTAATTCTGCTCTAGTTAACTTTCCTATACATTCCTTATTTAATTTTTTTTATTCTCAATATTTATCATCTAATTCAATGCTTACTTCCATTATTTCATCATGAGTAAGTTCAGGATGTACCTTATTAGTGTTAGCCATAAAACACACATTCGCTTGTTCCAAGTCACTTTCACTATCGCTGTCGGATGAAGAAGACGACTCTGAATCATCCCATGTTATATGAAAAGCTCTTTTCTTTTTCTTGAATTTGTCAAACTTGCTTTTCTTTTTAATTATTGAGTTGTGGACAATCCTTCTTTATGTGACCAAATTTGTCACACTCATAGCATTTAATTGATGTTTGATTTGAGGAGTTTGGTTTGCCACCATTTTGAAATTTGGTCATCTTATTGAACTTCTTGAATTTGTTGTAGTTTTTGGCAATAAAAACAATCTCATCTTCATCTAGGTCCGAATCTTTGTTACTTGCTTGGAATGCTATGTTTTCCTTTTCATGATTTTGATCCATTCTAGCCTGCAAGTTAGCTTCGTACGACATCAGATTTCCCATTAGCTCTTCGACTTTGAGTTGAGAAAGATCATTAGGTTCTTCGATGGCTAAAACTTTTCTTTCCCATTCATTTGTCAAAGCTTTAAAATTCATGTGACTAAATCAAAATCTATGAATTTGACTCCAAGTGTCATGAGATTGTGGTGAATGGTTTAAAATCTAGCATATTTATCAATAATTGATTCATTTGCTTCCATTTTGAAATATGAAAATTGGTCTTGTAAAATCAAGATTATAGTTTGCTTGACTTTAGTTGTGCCTTCATGTGTGACTTGTAAAGTGAACCATATATCGTGTGCAGTGGTGTAAAGCATGACATGTGAACATTCGTTTTTATCAAGTGATCAAAATAATACATTCATAGCTCTAGCATTGATAGATGCCACTGCTTTTTTTGCATCGGTCCATGTGCTAATGGTGGTGTTAGGTGCTTTATATTTGTTTTGAGTTTCTAGCCATATTTATAACCCATTTACTTCCATAAAAATTCTCATTCGAGTTGACCAGTATGCATAGTTAGAACCAGAAAATAGTATAGGACGAGCAGTTGATTGACCTTCTTAAAAAGTGCTTTCCGTAGTTATTATTTTTCTACTATGTGTTACTGTTGATTGAAATGACCATGCTCTGATACCAAATGAAAATGTGTAAGATCTTATATAATGCAACATATATACTAATGTGAGAGTATGTAATAATAATTATACTAAGTAGAGTAAATTAGCACAGTATAAATAAGATGGATAATAAAAGCGAATACACCGGGTATTTTATACTAGTTTAGACCTTCCGTCCTACGTTCAATCCCAAAAATCCCCTTTGATATTTCCTTTTACCAAATAATCCACACTTCGCCCGAAGGAATAGGCTAATGCAAAAGTTTTTCTTTGATAATATTGCATTCCAAATAACACGAATTTTGACTAATAGTACAATTCTTCTTATGATCTCATGTGAGTATGTGAATGCGAATTCTTTGAGTTGTGTGAAATGGTTTAACTAAAATTATATTTTGGTTATTATAAATTGAGAATATGTAAGCAAGAGATGTAGATGAGGAGTTTTTACTATTAGATAAACTCTATTTGACTTAATGGTTGCAACCTTTGAAGAAGAGATGCGACTATTCAATATGAAACAAAGCAACCTTTCAGGTTATAGCAGTTTCCAAATGACATATGTATGTAGATTTTCCATGGACGTCTATGGCTTTAGGATATAATTTCACGAACCTATTCACAAACGTCTGTGAATTTTACACAGACGTTTGTGGCTGGCATTTTTAGATTGTAAACTTTTTAATATCAATTTGAATGTTTTTAATGCCGATTTTGTGTATATGAATCGTGTATACATATATACTCAAGGAGAACTTACAATGTTTATCTAAGACTCTTAATACACATTACTAATCATGCCATGTTCCATAAATCTCTGTTTTTCTTCGAGTCCTGATATCTTTGGGTATGACGATCTCTTGCAGTATATACTTGCAATCTTGATAAGATATATATTATTTGTGATTGTATAGTTGTTGTCATTGAAACCATAGAATGGTGGTTCTAACATCACACACACACACACACACACATATATATTGTAATGACTGGCCTCATTGACCCTCAAAAGTCGACACTAATACTTCCACGGTATTCCCATGCCGAGCATCCAAGTGTCAAATATGATATCGTTATGGTGAAAGAAAAGAAAAGACAGAATAGAATGTTATATCTTGACGAGTAATATATAATATACATATGATCTTTAGAAAAGAAAACTGAATATACATATATCAATCAGAGTAAACTACCATATCATTAGCATGGAAAGTTATAATAGCCTCTCCTCACAAATGCTATAAAATACCAAACAAGAAATGCGGTGGAAGTAAAAGATACATGAATATGTCTAAAAGGCATCCAGCTCGTCTCCTGAAGTCCAACGCATCCATAACAAAGTCTAGAAATATGCTCAGGCTAACCCGAGAATTATAAGAAAATAATGCCTGGATTGGACTTGTAAACCAACATGAGAAACTCAAACCATATAGATTATTCATGTTATAAAACCTTCAAAAATAAAAGTATCTCATAAGACAACACTGCTTATAAACACGGATAGGTTTTTACCTTACGATAACCAAACCATTTTATTATAAAATCCAGTGATATTATAATAGTGTCTAGGGTTTAAGATAAATATTTAATCATAGCTAGAATGGTTACATTAATTACATTCGACAGCATAGTAAGTATGCAACTAAGTCTGAAAAGGCATGTATCGGAGAATGGATTCCATCAACGGCAAGGCTATTGGGGTACCACCTACCGCGGTACACCTATAGCAAAATATACCAAGTGCCATACATGGACCCCCTCCTAATAAAGCATCAGCCTACACCTTCCAAGTTAGCACCTAATATGATCATCCCTCGGTTGAATCCGCAACAATACTGGGCTCGAAGTATACATCCAAAAATAATATCGATCCAGATCAGGGATGATCCTACCCTAATGGTAGCAAAACACATAGCTCTGCCACATATCCTTTATTTTGGTCATCACCGGGTGTGAGGCTTGAAGTTACATTTTATCTTTTTATTAAATCTCATGTAGAATGCTAACACTACCCTCTAGGCAATAATGCAATGCCAGCATTCATCTATACAAGTTGTTAAGGATATGAACAAACCGAAGACATTACTTTTACTACATTAATTTTAGAATCACCCCCAATATTAGTAGCAAGTAGCCCTTGCACATCAAAGATCTCCATCTTTGATTTTCATCATCTTCAAGATGTCTCCAATTCGAACACTTATTTCTAGTTCGAAGTGGTTTTCGGATACCTCATGCTTATCCGATCTCAATCTCTCTGAACCAATAATCGATAGTTTTCAAAACTGGCCAAAATTTGATAGTCAGTTATTTAACTATCTAATAAGCAAACAATCAAATCATCAATTTAATTTCATATGGAAACCAAGCACGATCAAGCATATAAGCAACAACTATGCGTCTTTACATAATCCTTTCAATAATTCAAATCACTTTGTAAATACTTATATCAAAATACTTTTACAAAGATATACATAAGTATATTACTCATTTACTATTCATTTGTATTCTTTCAATGCTCGAAAAACTATCCATATGCTTCTCTCACCGGTATTAGCACAGTCACAAAACATAACACATTCAATACTTAGAAAAATATCTATATACTTATCTCATTAGTATAAGTACATTCACAAAACACCACACTTTCAATACTTAGAAAAATATCCATATACGTATCTAATCGGTATAGGTATATTCACAAAATCATAAGAAAGATTTCACCTCCAAAACCCATACTTATTTGGGTTAAAATAAGTGTTATGTAAAACATAGATAACAGTAAACCAATAACATTTTTGAGGTAAGTAAATGGATCGTATGGAAATTGGACCAAGTATACTTACCTCCATTTTCTGATTTCAAACTTGTATTATCCCTTGATTAACAATGTAGCCAGATAAGTTAGCGTATTGTCCTTATCTTGACGACATTCTTAATTCTCAGGATAAGAACAAGTTCCCTACCTTAAAATTTAGTGCTAAGTATGGAAAGAATACTTTTCATATCATCACAATTTAAAATGAACTTTTATAAAAATCAAATATCATTTCCTTTTGTAAAATTTCCTTTTTTATAAATCTCTTTTATATTTACAACTTTTTTATAAATATCGTTTCTATTTAAAAGACTTCATTTATGAATCTTTTTTCTATTTGTCAACTTCTTTTACCAATCTATTTTCTATTTATAAAATGTCTTTTATAAATTTCTTTTCTATTTGTAAACTTATTTTATAAATCTCTTCATTTTAACCTCATATACTTATCACCAAACTTCAGTTTTCAAGATATGATTAATACTTTAAATAAAACGATCATTCCATATATCACGGTAAATTCATAAATTTAATTAATCATTCCAACTTATCATAATGATATCATTTTTCTTTGCAAAATATGACTGATAAACCTATTCTTTTATTTATAAAATACAATTTATAAATTTATCTTTCTATACAATATTTTATATAAAGCATTTCACAAATATTTGTTTCAAATATTTTCATCTTCTTTTTAAAACAGAATCACTTTATTATACAATGGTAAACCATTTTTTCTTTATAGTAAATATTTGTTATTATATTAAAATTTCTGTAAAATAAAAACTTCTCAAAATACTTTTAAAACATTTCTATATAAATTAAAGGTGTAGCGACTCGACTTTTCAACCCTTGAATGTTGACACTTATATATCTATGGTGTTCATGTGCCAAACACCCAAGTGCCAGAAAGATTGGAAGTTAGGGTAAAATAAAAGAAAAAAATAAAACAAGACAAGAAGGACACAATATCAGAATCTCGCACTGGAATGATAATTTATAATATCAAAACAACAATACAAGGGGTTACTCTAAATACAAGATTTCCGGAGTTGCAAAACCTAAGTACTATCATCAGCCTGGACAGTTATAACACCTGTCTTCACAATACTGATATTTGTACATAGCTAATATGGTACAACAGAAATAGAAATAGATAGATAATGGAAGCCTCCAGCTCATCTTTTGAACTCTGAAGCGTCCAAGGTAAAACCTAATACTCAGCCTACTCACAGGAGTATGCAAGGAATTTAGAGAAAACAAAATCCAAGTGTGAGACATAAGTCTGGTATAAGAAAACTGGATATACATGCAATATGTAACAGTAACTATTGAGACCATATGGATTCCCGTAACAGTTATCTCCTTAAAAAAACCAACCATTCATTAAGTTTAATATAGTGATATGACAGATAATGTCTATGATGTAGGGTATAATAATATAAAATAGTTGTGATGCTTACATTGGTCACACCACAATATATTATATTACACCCAAAACCTCTAAGGTACGTTCGCTAAATGGATTTTCCATGGAAATTCCTTTGGTCAAGCCGAAATCTAGTTTCCCGCACAAGGGTTAGAAACTATGTCCGAGTGTCGTACATCTCCAGATAAAATATACCATTAAGGTAAACAAACCCAATCCATGTCTAAACACGTGATCTCGAATATCATCAACTCCTGGCACCCACATATCAATAAGCATACTCTAGATCTGATGTTGATAATACCCTATCATGGGTTGGCAATACCCCAAGCTATGCACCCTACTTTATTTTTAGCCATCTTCGATGTCAAAGTCACATTCGACATCTTCCACACGAATTTTCATTACTCAAACATAACACAAATCCCAAATTGGATTCCTATATGTTGAACAGATCTTAAAACCACACAAGGATTCCCACATCCTGAATAGATTATGAACAACTACATGTGTTTGAGAATCTCATATAAATTTGAATCTCCTCATAGATTCCTTTCTTCGACCGCTTCTGAAAAATAGAACTCGTATAATAGTTTGGAAGTAGTATTCAGTAAGTAGAACACTTGTCGATCCTCGACACTTCAAAATCAATCGATGAATTTTCGATAAACTCAATTTTGGTTTTTTCAAAAGTAAGTGAAAGTTATAGACGTTTCATACCAATCCTCCACCCCGAGGGTTTTTAATTGTATAAAATCATGAAGCCTTCGATTACTTCCTAAGTAAATATTAGGTCAAGTTCAATAATTGACTAATCGATTATCTAATCGAAACAATTGCATATACAAATCACGATTCGTACGCTTAACTCGTTTTCAACATTCCAACTTAACTATTTCTCACCAAAGTGTGAAGCCAAGTAAGTTTGGGCATTGGTTGCTCCAAGTCTTGCCGAGACACTTTAGTCTTGAACCTCACAAATAGATAAATCTAACTCTTTGGCTTTTAGCGTTAAGTATAGTATTAATGATTTCCATAAACACTAAGGAATCAACACGATTAACACATTTCCAACATTTTCCACTTACATACTCCTCGGTTAAGAGGGAAGCCCGGTAGGTTAGAGCTCTATTGCTGCATCACTGCTTGACGTCAATCTTAACTCTCACAAATAAATAAGATTGCTTCATCGGCTTATTATTGTTTATGCATACTTAGCTACTTTTCTAATAAGTAATTAGACAATCAACCATTTGGCTATTTAGCAATTCTAACCCCTTTCTGAAAACATTTAAAATACTTGAAAATACTTATAATAGGTTGTAACACCCCATATTTTTGGTAAAATTAGTTAAATAAAATAAAATAATATGTTAATTAGGGGATTGAGATTTGATTTTAATTAAGAGGTAGCCATGTCATTTAAACAATGAATCAAAGAATTAAGGCGTTAGGAAATAAGGGAGGGCAAAATAGGAAAATGATTAAACTTATACCCTAAACCCTTAGAAAACCAAAAAACATGTTCATTTCATGTTATCTCAAACAAAAACACTTCTAAGGCCGTCCACCATTGCAATCTCAAGAGAAAATAAAGCTAGGATTCAAGAGAAGAATCAGATCAATTAATCAAGATCAAATCTCACATCCTCAATCACAAAGCTAAGGTGAATAATTACTATATCTCTTTTTTCTCATAGCTTTAGATTTTAAAGATAATCCAAAGGGTTTTGCATGGAAATGCCACGTTTTGAATGATTAAATGTTTATATATACTTGTTGGTGATTTATGCATGTTCATATTGATTTTTATGGTATGTTTTGATAAGAAAACCCTAATAAACGACATCCAAATGCCTTACGTTTTTACATATAAATCATAAATAATATTTTAGAGATGATTTTCAATTTTCATAATTTTTTGAATTAATGTGGATTTTATATTAATTTTCTAGTGAAGAAAATGATTTATTTGGTTATAAATTATTTATGACTAAATAATTAATTATTTGGGTCTGAAATTTATATATATTAGAACACATATCAAATAGGATTTTTTGGATTTTTTATATAATTTTCCTAAATGTTTTGATGAATATATAAAATTACTTAAGGTGTGGGACTTAAATGTTTTATATATTTAATTAAGGAGAAGAGGTATTTTGTAAAATAAAATTATTGTTAATTTCTGAAAAAATTGGCAGCACTTTTGAAAATGATACTTGAAAACTAATGAATGTTTCAAAAATAATAGTAGGTTAGTTGAAAAGTGCTTCTCTTTTAGGTTAAAAACGAAATAACATGTTTTTAGTATGTTACGCTATTTTCGATACCAGGGGTTAGGACTAGGACGTTTCACCACCATGCATTCGAAACTAATGCACATGGTATCAAGTTACTTGGTACATAGCGTATTGGATAGAGACGGTGTGACGATCCACATTTTAAAAGGTTTAAATCGACAATAATCCATACACGTCCAACTTAAACAATCCGAAACATAGATAATCATTGGGGTTAATTAAGAAAAATAAGAAAAGAAGAAGAAAATAAACACAGAATCACGTAGCGGAATGACAAAATCTAATAATCAAATAAATAGTTCATGAAGCTGTTTATATTATACATTTGATTGTAATTTACACAACATTTATTGGAGTTATATATATAACGGGGATAATTATAATGCAGCAGAACAACATGATGCTAGGAATAATATTAGTAATAATAATATACCAAATTTTCGTCTTCGTCCTCCAGAAAATTATCTTCAATGCGCTGAAAAACTCAGGGCTGACCTGGACGTAATGAAAAGATAAAACATTCAAGTCAATACTAAAACATTCTTATGTGAGTCAAAATCGATATCGCATAAGTGTAATAGCGTCAGAGATGTTGTTGGGGTTTCCTATCTTATATCCAGTGTATAACGTGCATGCAGTAACTCAAGAGATGTTATGGAATTTTCCATCTCTTAAGGATTCGTCAAAATATTTATATGTTGTAGAATACGCTACATATATTATGATATCCCGGAATTTTTGACAATATCAATTTAATAATCTTTATATAAAATTAAATTGATTTGATAATATTGATTAATAAGATATGAATTAGTTTAATAATCTGATTTAAATAAATATTTAATTAGTGACTTTATCTTTTAAAAGCCAAATAAATGTTTTTAATTATAATATATATATATATATATATATATTTGTATATATATTATAGATAATCTTTGTTTTGGAATTTAATAAATAAATAAAGTTTTGTTTTCAAATTCTAATAGTATATTTAGTGATTGGGAAATTATGTTTTAAATTAATTTTAAGTTTCTCAAATTAATTTAAATTAATAACTATATGATTTATAATTACTTAAAATAAATGTTAAATTGTTTAAAATTATATCTTAGTTTAATTTTTAAATTTAAATAAAAAGTTGTTTTATTTCTTTTTAAATATTATTTGATAAATATGATTTGGAGATTTTGTATATAAGTTTAAAATATAATGTAAAATATGGTTTTAATTCATTTAATAATAAAAGTGATTTATAATCTCTTTTATAAATCATTTAAAAATTGTTATTTTCAAGCCATATGTATAATGTATTATTTTTCCATAAATATAAAAATAATTAAAATAAGAAAATAGAATTTTCATTTTAAATTGAATAAGTTGATTTTAATTGGGATTTCAAAAGTCTAATTTGAATTTGGAATTGATTTTGAAATTCAAATTTATAGATTCTTAAAAATATTTGAATAAGTTTTAATTTATAATTTGTTTTATTTACATTTTCTGTAAATAAGAAATTCACATAAGTATAAATAAATTAAAGTAAAATCTTTTATTAACTTTTAAATATATAACTAATTTAAATAAACAAGACATGTGTTAACTTATGAAATAATCAAGCTACATGTGTTTATTAAAGAATAAAGGATCATGACAAGTGTCATTGTTTTTTTTATCTTTTTCTTTATTTTGATTAAAATAAATTTCATCCCTTATATACATTTTCATTTTCCCTTTATTCTTTTTCTCAAAACCAAAAGCTAAAGTAAATCAAAGAAGAAAAAAAATCTGAAACTCAAAATCCACCTCAAAAACATATCTGAAATCATCTCCTCAAACCTAAATTTCAAATTGAATCAAAAACCTGAATCAAAGTTTGTTTTTCTTCAACCTGAAACAAGATTTTCAAACCTACAATTCAATTTCTACAAAAATCAAATGTTTGCATTTTCAAAAACTCAAAGAAATCAACCTGCATTTCATCTCTGGAAAATCAACAGCATACAAACAACAGTTCTAAAATCATGTCAGCATTTTCAACCTGGAATCAAAGCATTTTCAGGCCTGCATGCATGTAATTTTGGTCAAGGAACATAATTATTTCAGTTGCAATAGCATTTCATAAATAAAGAACAAGGAGCAATTCAATTTTCAAAAAATTCAAGCTTTCAATGGTGCTCTGTTCTTCTGAGTATAAGGTGAGTAACATTTAAAACTTAAACATAATTTGGTTGCATGTTAATATATCTGAAATGAATAGATATGCATGAATATACAAGTGAAAATTGATATGATTATTACTGAATGTATGTTGTGTAAATATATGTACTTGGCTCTGTGTTGTTCCTAGGCCCTGAATATGATATAAATCCCTTATTTACTTAATCTTGTTTTGATAAGATTTGATTATCAAACAGAAAAATTGATTCAACATGGATTCATGTTTAAAATTTTGAGAAAGTTAAAATAAAGCCTGTTTGTCTCTGTAACAATAAGACATCAGTACATTTTTAAAATAAAGTAAAACTCAATCTGTTTAGATTTTAAATTCAGTATTGTAAACTAGATACATAAGTAAAAACATGATTTTTAAATCAGAAATCACAATTTTTAGTTTGGAATTTGGGAAGCAGTTATGTGATGAACTAAAAAGATGAATTTGGGAAAATCTGGTGATTTAGTTGTTAGGGAATGTCAGTGTCTCATATGGTGGTAGATGTATGATCAAAGCATCGGGAAAAATTATTGAATGGATGTAAAGAGGATCATGGTGGCGGCGGTGATCAAAATAAATCCGTAACCCTAGTTTATGAGCAAGTTAGGAAATTGGTTCGATTCTGTCTCTCTGTTTGATCGAGTGTGAAGCAGCTTTGGGGAATGGTAGCTGGGTCCATGACGAGGATGTGGCCGGAGTTTCAACTTCTACGGTGGTCGGAGGACGGAGATTTGGCCATTGACAGGTTTGGGGTTTTGAGGAGCTACGAGTTTCCAGGTTTCTGGATTAAGGCTATTTTTGATTCCATGCGAGTGGTGAAGTTCTGATGATCAAAGATTGGAGCATGGATGGTTGTCGATGAGTTGAAGCCATGGTGAGAGGCCGGAGGTGATCAACGTCACGGTGCACGTGCACCGTGCATTTCTTTTTGTTGGTAAAGGATTCTGGCATGGTTAGTTGTTCCTGTAAAATGCTCGGGTCACATGGATGTTTTGCCCGAAGTAGAGAGGAGTAAGACTCGAAGAAATTAGTTCCTGGCTCGAGTAGTTTTGTTTCAGGTTTTTCTGAAACCTAACAGTATGCAGGTTTTTAAATTTAAACCAAATTTAAATAAAGGAAGCAAAGAAAGATTTAAACCAAAAGTTGAAACAAGTTTAAATTATGAATTCAACAATGAATTTGAATTCTAGTTTTCAAAATAAATAATTTTATATAAATGGTATGTTTAACAATTAAAAACCAGTACGGTATTTTATAAAGTGTTGTATAAATCTGAAATGAGATTTAAAACAAGATTTTAAATTTAAGTCAAATCTGAATTGTAAATCTGAATTCAAATTTGAATTTGAATCTTAAAGTTTTAAAAAGAAAATAAAGGTTATAAATTCTAATGTTATAAATAAGTTGAATGTTAAAGTATTTTATAATAAGTTTTTAAAATCTGAAATATAGAATTTAAATAGGATTTTAATTTAAGTTTTTTTAAATCTGAATTCGAAACATGATTTGAATTCTAATTTGAAATTAAATAAGTTTTTGAATTTAAATGTTTTCAAAACCACTTGAAATATTTAAAGTATATTTTAAATTTATTTAAAATTGAATATGGGTTAAAACTATTTTTATATTTACCTTAGAAGATAAGTAATTCTTTGAAATGAAATTTAAAAGGTTTTAAATACTTAAAACTTGTTTAGGTTGAAATTTGATTCATTTTAAATCTTTATTTAAAATGGAATTTAGATGAAATTTGAAAGTAAGTTGTTTTTAAAATACTTTGCTAATGATGATTTAATTATTAATGAGATTTATGTTTATGTTAAGTTAATTAGAACTTAATAATTTATAATTCATTAAATAATTTAGGTAATTAAGTTTTGTAATTAATTTATTTATTTAATTAATAATTTAGGTTAATTAATTAAATAATTAATGGTTTTATTTAATTAATTAAAGGATTAAGTAAGTTAATTAAGATTGATTAAATAGTAATTAAGAAATCAATTAATTAGATAAGATTTGATATTAAATTAATGATTTGAATTTATTAATCAAATAATTAAAAATTAATTAAGTTTTAGATTATCAGTTGATTAATTTAATAATTAGAGATTAATTAATGAGTTTTATAGATAATTACATTTGTAATTAATATTGATTAATCTCAGTTAATTACTTTAGAGAAGTAATTAAAGATTTGTTATTGGTTAATGAAGGTCATTAACTTAGGATTATTTAATAATTAATTAATGTGATTAATTTTAATGATTAATTGGATTAATTAATTTAAAGATAATCATTTGATATGTGTAATTACTTAATGAAAGTAATTAAGAAAATTAATTACTAAGTGTAATTAATTAAGTTTATTTTGATTAGCTAAATTAATTAATTAAGTATAACTAATTTAAAATAATCACTGGTTAATTTGAGAAGTAATTGCCCAATGTAATTAAAATGAATAATTACTTAGTGAAGTAATTAAGAAGATAAATTACTTAATGTAATTTAATTGAAGAATAATTGGGTAATGAAGGAGTTTTGGGAATTAATTACTTTGTGTAATTAATATGTAATTGGTATGCAGAATAATTACTTAAAGGAAGTAATTAATAATTAATTACTTAGTGTAACTAATTTAGGATTTGTTAATTTGAGTTATTTGAAGATAATAAAGAGATGTAATTAATTAAATGTAATTAATTACTTAATGTGATTAATCAAGAGTGATTAATCAATATGGATAATTGATAATTAATTTAATAGAGTAATTATAAATAAATAATTAGGGATCATTAATTTATATAATTAATGATGTAATTAAGGATGGATTAATTAAGAACAATTAATCAATGAAGGAATTAATTAATGTAATTAATTAAGGATTAATGTAATTAATTATGACTAATTGATTAATGAAGTAATTATAGGTTAATTACTGAATTTGGTTTAGAATAATTAATTTGTGAAATTAATTAAAGGTTAATTACTTGAATGTAATTAAAGGATAATTAATCAGGGACGATTAATTGGGTAATTTGTTGAGGGTAATTAATTGATTGATTTGTAATTAATTAATGGTTATGTAAGCAAGATTTATATGTATGAGTAATTAATTTAATTTATTTTAAAGTAATTAGGAAAGAAGTAATTAATTTAATTCATTTTAAATTAGTTATAGAATGATGATTAATAAGTCATTACTTGTAAATGTTGATTTATACTGATTACCCTGAATAGTTGAGATCTCAGATATGAGATAAGTGATGTTGTGTGATTTGGATGCTATGGTTGCATTTGAGTTGATAATATGAATTATCTGTTTGGGATGATAATATGGATTATCTGTTGTGATGATAATGTTGATTATCTATTATGATGTTGTGAATTATCTATCTGTGTGTATATAGATAATATTGAATTGAATTGTTTTAAACATTTAAAGCAACTTGGACCTAAAAGATGGCGATTTGGATTTCGATGAGACCGGGATCGGGTTTCCATATTTGGATATCCGAATACCACATCGATCCAAATTAACGATAGGTCATGAATCTCAAGTGAAGATGAAGATTCAGAGTGCAAGGGTTATCGTCGTTAACTCTGAGGGTGATTCCAAAATGACTGTAATGAAATAATGCCTTCGGTTTCGTTCGAACCCGGAACGAACTTGTATGGATTGAATGCTTTCAGAACATCGTCAGGTGGACGATGAGCATTCTAAAAGATGATTCTCTAAAGGTAATCGTAGCCTCAAGCCTCATCAACCGGGAATGGCTAAAACAGGGGAGGTGCAGCAAGGTTAAGTGGGTCATGCCCAAGTAGGACGAGATTTTCCCCTGTCTAGAGGCCCCTTTATATTCGGCTGTGTGGGATGGTTGATTGCAACAACTGTCGGGGTTGTCTTGTTCGGGACTGTTCAGTAAGGAATGGTTTCGGCCTTATGTTGCAGGGGATTGGGAGTGATCCTCGGTACGGTGATCTAGGCCACGTACTGTGACGGACGGTACCCGAGTAGCCCTGCCATTGATGGAATCCAAAATCCAATAAGTGCTGTACGTATTAGTTGTGCCCAACTATGTTGGAATGTGAGATGTAAGCATTCCATCTATTTCTGTATTTTACTTGAAAACCCTAGACACTATTATAATATCATCGGATTTCCTATCAAATGTTTTGGTTAGCATAAGGTAAAAACTTTTCCATGTTTATGTGTGGGAAGTCTTATATGATACCTTTCTTTTCAAAAGTTTTTTTAAAGTTAAGCAACCTTAACCTGTTACTCACACCAGACCCATGTCTGACCCGGAGTTTATCATTGTTTTCTTAAACTCTTGGGTACTCAAATTTTTACGAGTAGCCAAGGGATTCAGGTTGGCTTTGACGAATATTGGAGGAGCAATGGAGCAGGAGGCTTCTGCATTATAGATATATAGTTTTCCGCTGTGTGTTCTCTGTGTTGTGATTGTATTGATTTGTAAATACTAGACAGGTGTTTATAACTGTCTAGTATGTGATGTATATGCTGTGTATCTCTGATTGATGTTGTATATTATGTAAATACTTATGTTATTAATATAATTTATTCGTTCCGCTGTTGAGATTTTAGTGTGGTTTCTTCTTTTTCTTCTTTCTCTTCTTTCTTTTCTCTTTTCTATCCCTTTCTTTCTTAAAGATGATATGACTTTTTGTGGAGAAAAAGCCTAGTCGTCACATATATCATGTCTAATCGGTAAAAAATATTTTTCTTAGCGTTAAGGCTTTGCATTAATCACCCTTAATGCATATTTAAACACTGGCATACAATTTGCATCTAGCACAACCAGCAGCACGTCGATAGCCAGTGATGCGACGTGGTACGACAACACTAACCAAAATCGTAGTGGTCTCGTATAGGGATAAAAGTGTGACAAGGCACGTGAGGCCATGCCCACGGTAGAATACTACCGATTCGGGTCGTAGGGCTGGTGGTACCACATCGTAGCCACGACCGCCTACTACGTCCATCCATCCCATATCGAGTTAAGGGAAGCTATTCCAAAATCAAGGTGCACCAATCGAAATCAACAACAAGATTAATAATATGGACCGAGTCTAAGAAAACCGAAGAACGGACGTCCGCTAGGGGTAATTAGCCCACTAGGTCCTATCAAGCAATCTTGTTTTTAGTCATTTCAAATTGGCACAAGTGCTGAGGTCTATCCATCATCGTTCTCTTTCTTCAAATCTAGCAACGACGCTAAATCCAACCACTTCATTATGGAGTCTCCTCCATGCACACAGTTGATAAAGTGGTTCCAATATTGATAGAGAGTATGCCAATAAGAGGCCCCGGTCTCTTTAACAACGAAACGTCATTTTACACACCGGCTGGTACTTTTACACTTTGAAAAAAAATTCACATTTGATATCAAAATATCATATTCGCTTCAAAATCAAATTTATTTCAAAATCATCATATTTAGTCAAAATATACTATTTCACTTCAAAATCATCTTCGCCTTAATATCTCAATTTCGCTTCCAAAATTGTTTCAAATTTCAATTTAGGTTATAACTTTATTTTAACCTCATTCGTATTTAAATCCATAATTTAAATATAAACATTCCACCCTTTTGACCAGTTTGAATTTTTAGAAAATAGTTTGAATAGTTTTAAAATAGCTTAAATATTTAAAATAGTTTAATAGAAAATGGTTTATGTGATAAAATAGTTTGGAACATCAAAGTAATTTAAACATTTAAAAAAATAGGTTTCTAAACAGTTTATATAATAAAATAATTTATTTTGAAAATAGTTTCAAAGTCAAACTGATCAATTCCAAATTTATCAATTCAATTTCCATTTCAACTTCATCGATTCCATTTTGATTTCAATTCAAATTAATTTCAATTCCAATTCCAATACAAATAAGTTCGATTTCAATTCCAAATTAATTCAGTTTCGCTTTCAATTCCTACTGATTTCAATTCAAAATTGAACTAGTTTCCATTTAATTCTTAATTTCAAATCATTTCAATTTATCAATTTCAAGTTTAATTTTAAAATATCGATCTAAATCATTTAAATAAAATTTAACTACGATGTTCAATTCAATGTCCAAATAATTCAATTTGGAGCCAAAATTTAGAAATATCCCTTTTTATCATTTTTACTTAAATAACTTCGAAGATCAAGTACAAATTCGAACCATTTTAGTAACAATTTCAATTTCGATGATTCAAATCATATTTCCATAATGACTTCAAATTCCAATTAAATTCTTTAAAACGTTCTCTTTTAGCCAAATTAATTTCAATATTTCAACTCGAATTCTTAAGTAATTCAATCTTCATAAATTTGATTTTTATTTCTTTGAATCAAAATCATTTAGATAACTTCAAAACCAAGACTTTTTTAAATTATCTAATTTAACCAATCCGTTGTCCGTATATATTTTTCTATCCTATGGCCAAGTGAATAATTATTTCGATTTAATTTCAAGCATGGATATATATAATTTCAATCTAAATCAAAGTGTCATAGGTACATATCATTTTAACCTATTTCTTAATCTATTCGAAATAATTAAATAACAATTACATACTGCCAAATGATATGCATGTGGTAATAGGATATATATATATATACACACACACATCCAACCATCCAATATATCAACCGATAACATTCAATTTCAGTCAACATCAAAATCAACCAATAATTCACAACAATTACATAATTATCATTATCAGGTATTTCAGTGGTAATTAAATTTCAATTTCAAATTTAACTGTCGATTTAATTTCTACAGTTAATTCATATATATGTCAATTTCATTTCAAACAACAATCAATAAATTAGATTACTTCACGTTTTCAATTTAACGAACATAAAAATAGTATAATATGTTGTGAGTGTTAAAACACTCACCTTTTATTTGAAACTAAAAATATTTTTAGCTTCAAATAAATACCACCTTGATTCTACGCTGAAGCCTTCATCAATACGAACCCAATGCCATCCGTAACACACCTCGTATGCAAAAATTATGCTATAATTAATATATGGTATAATTAAACTAACATAACAAATAAAATAAATAATAAGTAAAAAAACAACTCATAGCACCTCCCTCTCACACAAGCATTCCAGGCATTCTTCCTTCCCCTTCCTACTATTCACGCGTGAACTTCCGACTCGTGATTTGCTATTTCCTTTTTTTTATTTGTCGATCGCTCACAGCCGCCCCCAGTCGAACCACTGCCAACCTCCTGCCCCTCTCCTCTGAAGCCGCATGCATGAAGCTCCCTCCACAGTCGTAAACCCAAACCCTAATTGCTAATCTACGCGGCCACGACCATGCCTACATGCCTCGCCACTAAGCCCATCATCCCTCCGATCATGATTGTTCGATCCTGTCCATTGTTGTTTTTGCTCTCCTTTCGTTTTTTCGATTTGTGGTGAAATAGAAATAAGTGAGAGGGGAGAG
This sequence comes from Allium cepa, assembly GCA_030765085.1. Lineage (NCBI taxonomy): Eukaryota > Viridiplantae > Streptophyta > Magnoliopsida > Asparagales > Amaryllidaceae > Allium > Allium cepa. The sequence goes on along the minus strand of CM060939.1, from coordinate 76,918,699 downwards.
TATGGGTCGAAATAATTGTAGGTGAGATGAGAAAGAAATAAATATTATTATATTAGGAAATATCTAACCAACTGCTCACGAAAATTCCAAAACTCCAAATGAAGCGTGCCACTTGACGTTCATAATATTTTACCCCCATTTCAAACACAATGAAACTAGGTTGAGGCCTAATTCGATCGTATTCAGAAGATATCATTTCAAAATTAATTATTAAAATTAAATTCTGATATTAGATTCTATACATTTTAAGCTCGCATAGCTAAACGACAAGTCTGATCGCTACAAAACTTGAAATCCTACAATAATTCACTATTACGGATCTAATAAAACTAGTTTCGTCGAAATCCATGAAAGTGGCCAAAATGGCTATTTTTACTCGTTAGTTATAATGAGCAATTTCCAAAATTTAATTTAATCACTTTAAATTCCATTCTAAAAGTTAATAATCTTCATTCAGATTTAAAAAAAAATCAATTTTCGATACCATTTTCTTTCACATTAATTCAAGATTTAATTATTTAAATAATTGCAATATTAAATTTAAACAATTTTAATTATTCAGCAAATTACATTAATAACCATTGATTTCAAATGAATTTTAGTTACCAACAAAATTTCAGTTCTATCTAAACAATCTAATATTTATTATTCAATTCCCGTTATTGATAACAAACACATTCAATGCATTGAATTCATTTCAGTATTTGATATCGCCAAAATCTTCAAAATTGTTTATTTCAAAAATTTATTATATCCAATAAACTACAATAATAAATCATTAAATTTTTATTTCTTATCATTTTTATTCAAAAAGAATATCAAATTCTATAATTTAGAATAGTAAAAAATGTGGGTCGTTACAGGTGGAGGGTACATGATCCAAACGTTGGGTTCCGAAGGGGCCGGGGTATGCCTTGGTTTTAATGAAAGGTAGTGCCTGCTTTACTTTCAAAAGTATAGCTTTCGGCTCCGTTGTCTTTCGACTGAGTCAACTGCTTTAAAAGAAGAAGTTTCGAATGGGTCGCACTCTTTTATTTTAAGTATTGCTTTCGAAGAGGTCAAAACACCTCGCTGCCACCTTTCTACCTTTCGAAGTCAATGGTTTCGAAAGGTATACTTAGCTTTTAAAATTAGCCACTTCTCTAATGCTTTAGGAAGGGTGGTTTCGACACCATCACTTCTTTAATTAGGAATACTATTAAAAGTTTGGCTTTCGACTTAAATGATTTTATAGACCCTTTTTGTTTTGTTGAAGTATAACCCAATGGTTTCAAAAGAGAAGGTTTAAATGGTTTCGAAAGATGTTTTTCCACAAGTTTTAAATTGAACCTAAGTGCTTTCAAAAGGTTTGAGTTTCTAAACGTTTGATGCTTACGAAAGGCCTAAAAAAATGGTTTCGATGGGGTGGTTCCCCATAGTTTCGAATGAGTTGAAAGTTTTTGTTTTTCTAATTATTTTAAAAGGGTGGAAGGGGTAGGTTTTCCCAAGGGTCTATAAAGGCTATGTTTTGAAATGTTTTAAGACATGATGTCTAAGGTTTTATAGCTTTCAAAATAATGGTTTTCAAGGGTTTTGAAAGGATTTTGAGTATGGTTTCGAAAGGAAGGTTTTGGCCTTTCGGCCTAGATAAATGAAGGGTTTTTACTTGGTTTTGAAGGGGTACTTTCAATGGATTCGAAAGGGATACTTTCAAAGATTTAAATCAACTAAGGCTTGAGTAAAGTATATATAACATGGCATGGTGATTTTGAGTAAAGCATATGATATATATAAATTTTCCTTGTCTGAGTTTGATTTAAAGATTTAAATTATTTTGAAAAGGTTTTCAAGGAAAATTATGGGAAGGGGTCCCCAAGTAAAATGACTCAGGTATTAAAATACCAGAAGGGACTGGTATAGGTCATGCCCTATAAATTAGCCATTAGCCCCAACAAATTTAGTCCAAAATTCCAGTGTGCAGGGCTTTGTCACAGGTAAGACTAAAATTATAATCACACATAGGAAGAAATATATGTTTGTATACAGATAGGTTATTAGCGAGCCTGCAAAACCATTAGAATAAGGTGACCCTGAGAAATGTTAAATCAGGGACAGATCATCTAGAAGAGAAGTATTTAACAAATTGTTAAGGACAAAATGTCCAGAAGAGTAGTGTCTAATAAATGTTAGATAAATTTTGTTACATTGTCTGGTAGGCCTGAATCAGCCAAAGGTTAGTAGTTAGCCAAACAAAACTACCGTTTTCGGACAGATAGTCCATTTATTACATGATATTTTTGTTTACATGATAATGCTTTACAAATTTTTAACCAATTTTGGTTGTAGGAAAAGAATTGCAAAAGATATGTTTAAAATAATATTAGTGAGAGGAAACCCATTCCACTAGACGGCGTGGTCTCACTTTAGATAATATAAATGAGATGTATAGTATTATTCACACCAGGCTTTATGTCTGACTCGAAGTTTTTATTTCCCCTTATACCGTCGAATGCTCAAAATTGATTTGAGTAGGCTGGGGGATGAGTTTTACAGGTTTTATTTCTGGCAAATAAAGCTTCCAGGGATGAGTAGGTGACTGACGGATAGTTAATTAGGAGTTATAGTTTATTTTGCTTTGATTTAGCTGTATATATTAAGTCAGATATGATTATATTAACTCTGATCAACTAAGGGGACATCATCATAGGTCGCTCTTGGCGTATTTTTTTAATGATTATAATTGATCTTTACCTAGGAAACATTATGGGATTATGTAACTTGAATATGAATTTATTTTGAAATGTAATCAGTAAAATGTTGTTTTTGGAAATCTGCGATTTTTTTCATATCAAGTGCTTCTGGTATTATGTATACCATTATCATTACCGTATTTTGTCACCAGAAGTCAATGCTATGGATAATTACAGCATCTGTAGTGGTTAGCCTTTGGCCTCTAGATACGAGATGTTACAACTTGGTATTAGAGCATAGGTTTATGAAATACTTTAACTAAAAATGATTTTTGAAGACATAATCCTTAGGAATTAGAGTTAAGATCGGGGTATGGGATAAAAAATATAGTAACGTACTTATATATGCTATATATAAGTATACGCTAGACTCCTATCTTTATTAGGCTATTCTTCTGTATCTCACTAGGCTTGAATATAGATATGGATAGAAGAAGAGGAAGGGTTAATTTAGGAGGAGACAACACCACCATAAATGGAAATGACAGACCGAATATGAGGAGAATCTAAGGTCGGCTCAGGCTGAGAATATTGGTGCTGGGGTCCCATAAGTAGATATAGGGGCTATGTATTAGTTTTTCGTAAACATGATGCAAGTTGGGATTGTCGTTGGGTTTATTGGAGGAAATGCTACGGGAAGAGTTCAAGAAGTGCCAGTGGCCAATCATTAACCTTACTTGAGTAATGACTATGCTAGGCTTGGAAGGAAGCCGTTTATTAGAAGGGAGGATGTTATAGAAGTGGAGAAATGGTTAGTGCACCGTGAAAGGATATTTGCTGATTTAGGGCTCAATAATAAGCAGAAAAGGAGACTTTCCTCAAGACAGCTTCAGGGAACTGCTCTAATTTGATGGAATACCGCAACCGCTAGTGTGGATGAAGAGACCATGACATGGGTAGAGTTTAAAAGGAGGTTCCACGGGAGGTTCATGTCAGTGATGGCGAAGTCTGTTTTGATCTAGAAGTTTGCTAAGCTAGAACAGAGAGAGATGACTGTTCTAGAGTATCAACATGTTTGAAGAGTTGGCTAGATATGGTTCTACCACCGTTGACACATTGGTGAAGAGGAATGGGATGTTTATCAAGGGATTAGAACCTGAATTGGCTAGGGCTAATTTACTGCATATTAGAGATCCCTGTGATGTGGTTTTGAAGATAGCTTTGAGACATGAAGAGATGCTTGCTTGTTAAGAGAAGAATAAGATGAAAGAAGTCTAGGTTGGGCAAGGTCAAAAGAGGAAGTTCTTTCACAAGAAAGGTGCTTAGAAGGGTGGAGCAGCCAAGAAGGGGAAGTTTGTGGTAGTTTGTTTCAAGTGCGAGAAAAAGGGGCATTTTGCTAATGAGTGCTGTATTGGAAAGGCTAAAGAAGTGGTTGGGAAGAAGAACATCAGGTGCTTCAACTGCGATCAGATAGGACACTATAAGAATCAATGCAAGGAGCCTGGTAAGGATGGAAAGGGCAAGGGCTATGTCTGACTCGAATTTTTTGTTTCCCCTTAAACTCTCGGGTCCTTAAAATTGATTTGAGTACACTGAGGGTTGAGTTTGAAGGTCTTTGTTTTGGCGAAAAAGCTTCAGGAGACAAGCAGGTGGTTGACGAATAGCTAATTAGGAGTTATAGTTTGTTTTGCTTTGATTCCGCTGTGTATATTAAGTCGGATATGACTATATTGACTCTGATTAACCAAGGGGACATCGCCATATGTCGCTCTTGACATATTTTTGTAATGATTATAATTGATCATTACATAGGAAACGTTAGGGGATTATCTAACTTGGATATGAATTTATTTTGAAATGTAATCAGTAAAATGTTGTTGTAACGACCCGCCATTCTCTCCACAGAATGACGCCTCATTAATAAGAAAGAAAGGGATAGAAAAGAGAAAGATAGAGAAGAAAGAAGAGAAAACACATTAGAATCTCAGCAGCGGAACAAATAAATTATATTAATAACATAAGTATTACATAGTATACAACCATTATTAGAGTTACACAGATAATACATCACATACTAGACAGTTATAAACACATGTCTAGTTATTACAACTTAATACAATACAGAGATACCAAGCATAGCGGAATACTATAAATATCTACAACGCTGAAGCCTCCTACTCCATTGCTGCTCCACAATTCGTCAAAGCTAACCTGAATCCCTTGGCTACTCGTAAAAATTTGAGTACCAAGAGTTTAAGAAAATAGAAGATAAACTCCGGGTCAGACATGGGTCTAGTGTGAATAACAGGTTAAGATTGCTTAACTTTGAAAAACCTTTGAAAAGAAAAGGTATCACGTAAGACTTCCCACTCACAAACATGGGTAAGTTTTTACCTTACGCTAACCAAAACATTTGATAGGAAATCCAATGATATTATAATAGGTCTAGGGTTTTCAAGTAAATATAAAATAGCTGAAATTGTTACATGATTAAATTCCAGCTACTAGCCACAAAAGTGGATAATACAATCAAATCCGATGGCACTTATTGGATTTTGGATTCCATATAATGGCAGGGCTACTGGGGTACCGTCCGTCACAGTACGAGGCCTAGATCACCGTACCGAGGATTACTCCCAATCCCCTGCAACACAAGGACGGAACCGTCCCTTACTGGATAGTCCCGAACAAGACAACTCCGTAGTTGGTGCGCATTCCAACTGCCCACATAGCCGAATAAAAAGGGACCTCTAGACAGGGGAAAATCTCGTCCTACTTGGGCATAACCCACTTAGCCTTGCTACACCTTTCCTGTTTTAGCCATTCTCGGTTGATGAGGCTTGAGGCTACGATTACCTTTATAGAACATATATATCTTAGAATGCACATCGTCCACTCGACGATGTTTTGAAAGCATTCAATCCATACAAGTTCGTTCTGGGTTCAAACGAAACCGAAGTCATTATCTCATTACACTCATTTTGGAATCACCCTCAGAGTTAACGACGATAACCCTTGCACTCTGAATCTTCACCTTCACTTGAGATTCACGGTCTATCGTTAATTTGGATCGATGTGGTTTTCGAATATTCAAATTTGAAAACCCGATCCCGGTTCGTCGAAATCCAAAACGTATCTTTTAAGGCCAGGTTGTTTTAAAGTTTAAAACAATTCAATTTCTATTATCCATATATACACAGATAGATAATTCACATATCACAGTAGATAATCTACATTATCATCATAAACAGATAATCCACATTATCATTATAAACAGATAATCCATATTATCATCACAATGCAACCAAAGTATACATATCCCATAGCATTAATTATCTCATATCTGATAACTCAAACCATTCAAGGGAATCAATTATCATTCATCCATACATAAGCAATGATTTACTTAATCCCATCATCTAAAATTAATTTAAAATGAATTAAATTGATTACTTCCATCTCTAATTAATTTAAAGTGAATTAAATTAATTACTTCGTCAATATAAATCTTGCTTACTTAACCATTAATTAATTACAAATCAATTAATTAATTATTTTCTAATTGTCCACCTTAATTAATCACCCTTGATTAATTATCCTTTAATTACATTCAAGTAATTATCCTTTAATTAATTTCACAAATTAATTATTCTTAATCACTTATAGTAATTAACCTTTAATTACTTCATTAATTAATTAACCATAATTAATTACATTAATCCTTAATTAATTACATTAATAAATTACTCTTTTAATCACTTATCATTGATTAATTAATCTTAACTAACCAATCCTTAATTATATCATTAATTATATTAATTAATGATCCTTAATTACATATAATTAATTATGTTATTTAAATTAATTACATTGAGTAATTAATCTTAATTAAACCATAATTATCAATCACTCTTGATTAATCACATTCAGCAGTTACCTTAATTACTTCATTAAATAAATTAATTACTCTTTAATTAATTATCTTTAATTAATCCCTTGATTAATTACACCAAGTAATTATACTCAAATTACTTCCATTTAAATCATCCTTCAATAATTACACCCAGTAATTATCAATTAATTACTTCATTAAGTAATTATAACCCATTAATTACATTAAGTAATTATTTATCAAATCATCCAGTGATTAAATTAATTAAACTTAATCAATTAATTTAAAATAATCACATTAAACTCAATTAATTACATTAAGTAAATAATTCTTAATTACTTTCATTAAGTAATTATATTTAAATAATTTCACAAATGATTATCATTAATTAATTAATCTAATTAATTAAAAAATTATCACATTAATTAATTATTAAATAATCTCAAGTTAATGACCTTCATTAACTATTAACAATTCTTTAATTACTTTCTTAAGTAATTAAACTTACATTAACCATTATTAATTTCAAATTAATTAATCTTAATAATTCATTAATTAACCTCTAATTATTTAATTAATTAAGTGTTAACTGTAACTTAATTAATTTTTAATTACTTCATTAACTAATCCTTAATCTTAATTAATATTCTAACTAAAAATCCTTAATTACAAATTAATTATACCTTAATTAATTAATCTAAACTTTAATTAATTAATCTAAACTTTAATTAATTAATTTAAACCTTAATTACTTATTTAATTAATCCAAATCATTAATTAATTAAATAAGTTAATTATCCATTTTAATTAACTTAATAATTCAATACATTAAATCTTTATTAATTTAAAGATAATAAAAATTTCTTATTAATGATCAAATTATCATTAACAAAGCATTTAAAAACAATTTTCTTTCAAATTTCATTTTAAATTTAAGATTTAAAATGTATACAAATTAACTTTAACAAAGTTTAAAAAACAATTCAAAAACCTTTTTATTTCACAAGTTAAAGAAATATTTATCCTATAAATGAAATTTAAAAGTGTTTTAACCAAATTCCTTTTAAATTCAAATCATTTTAAATACACTTTAAACATTTAAAGTTGTTTAAATCATTTTAAATTTACAAAAAAACTTCCTTTAATTTCAAAACTGAGATTCAAATTAAATTTGGATTCAGATAAAACTTAGATTTAAACTCTACTTGCATTTTAAAACTTCATTTTACAAATTCAAACCACTTAACCATTTTAAAGTAGTTTAAAACAATTTAAATCTTAAAACTTTATTTTATTCTAAGCTGAGATTCAAACTAAACTAGAATCATATTTAAAACTTTGATTTAAACTTAATTTAAACCTTTACTTTACAATTGAAAATTCCATTTTTAAATTCAAACCAAATACACTTTAAACACTTAAAAGTTGTTAAAACCATTTAAATTTGAAAAACTTAAAATCATTTTAAAACTAAGATTCAAACTAACTTAAATCTAGATTTAAACTTATATTTAAACCTTGTTTTAAACGTTACTTTACATTTAAACTTCATTTTTTTTAAAATAAAATCAGAACAGGTTAGAAACCTGTAGCCAAACATTTCCCGAGCCATCACCTAAATGACTTCGAGTCCAAACCCATACTGCTTCGAGCAAAACACCCAACTACCTCGAGTAAAACTCGAGACTACCATTCTACCCAAACCAAACCTTCACCAGAATTCCACAGTGCACCGTGCACATGCACAGTGCCTCCAACTACCTCCGGTCGACACCACACCATCAAGCAAGACGGCGACCATCTATAAACTCAATTCCGACCATCACATCGATGCTACAAACTCGAAATCAAATTCGAGTTTAAAAACCCAAACCTGGAAGAAGATACAGGAAAACACCACCTTACCTAAAAATGCCTCGCCTTCGCAACCTCGACCACCAGAAGGTCAGCAACTCCGGCCATGCATTCGCCAACTACCCTGTTATCATCTCCCAAAATCTTGTTGAACTCGATCAACTCCAAATGCCATAGTGATCGATTTTACCTAGCCTAGTAAAAGCTAGGGTTACAAACAAGAATCCATCACTGCTGCCTCCACCATGATTTGATCAACCTCCTACTAATTTTCCTATCATCTACGATCACTCCACTATCATCACTGAAGATCTTGACTTCTCCGATCATAGAGATCACCAGAAAATCCGAGTTTACCATTTCCAGTTCAAACAAGAACTGCCCATTCAAAACTTAACTAAACATTATAATTTTAGTCTTAAAATTCATGTTCTAGTTTAGGGATTTGGTTTATAACCCTGAATCCATGAATTACTAAATTTGAATTTTGGCTTAGCTTAAGCATTTCTGTTGTTCATGATTCCCAGAGTCAATACAAACTTATTTCAACTTAAATAAATTTTAAACTCTACTTTATCAATAAACAAACAAATTTTGTTTAAATACCAAATCCTATAAGTGATTTGATCAATTGAAAATGAATTTTGAAATAGACTAGACCCTGGAAACTAAAGACAGAGTGATCTCTGATAAAACAAACATGCACAAGCATCTATATGTATATATATATATATATATATACACACACACAAAACAATGCATATATAACAAGCATACTTATTCCAGATTTTAATCAGGCAACCAAAATTCATATACTTAAATTTTAGAAAAATTGTTACTCGCCTTTTGAACAGAAGACAGAGCACCATTGTTTGAAAAACTTTTGATAGGGAAACTTTAAAACTTTTGACTTGAATGCTTCTTTGTTTTAAACTTGAGTTGCTTGAATGTTGCTTTGATTTATAAACTTGCATGCGTACTTGATCTTGCTTTAATTTGAAAATGCAAGCTTCAGATTTGAAGATGAACAACAGGGTTTTGGAAAATGCTTGACAAGGTATTGATTTTGATTTTTGAAATGAGGATTTTTTTACAGGTTGATGAAAAGCTTTGCAAACATGTTTTGAAAATGAACTACTGGTTTTAGAGGAAGTGATTGTAGAATTTTTTTATAGAGATAATGAGTTTCAGCTGAGAAATTTTCTTAAGTATAGAAATGAAAATGAGATAAGAAAACGAAAGAAAGAAGGCAAGTGCTTATATAAGCTGAAATGATTTTAAAAATAAAAAAAAAATAAAAGGAAAAAAAACTAAATTTGATGACACTTGTCATCTCCTTTATTTAACTTGTTAACACATGTGCTTAGATTGATTTACTAATTTACATTTGTAACTTTACATGCAAAATGAATTTATAAATGAGAATAAAGCTTTTATTAATTGATTTCCTAATAACTAAATACTTATTTTAATTTATATAAATAAGAATCCTTTTTAAAGAAATAATAAAACAACCTATATTTATACAAAATCATTTATGTCATACTTTTAAATCCAAAATATATATTTACATATATATATATATATATATAACATTATTATTATTGTTTGAAAATAACTCATTTATCAAATTAAAATAATTTATAAAAGAAATTATCTCTTTATTTAAAATTACTTATTTTATCAAGCTATATTTAAAAAGAAATAAAACAAACTTTTTGTTAATTAATTTAAATTTAAACTTAAGCTAAAATCATTTTAAACAATTTACACAAATCTAAACATGTACCTTAACAATTTAAAACCATATATTTATTTATTAAATAGTTTTGAAAAGCTTATATTAAATTTAATCAAATTTCCAAATTACTAAAAATATTAGAATTAGAAAATTTGCTTTATTTATTAAATTCCAAACCAAAGCTCTTCCATTTACAATATATACATATACATACACACACACACATATATATATATTAAAAATAGAAAACATATTATTAGCTTTTAAAAGATAAATTCACAAATTAATTATTAATTAAAATAATATTATTAAATCAATTCAAATTTATTAACAAGATTATCAAATCAGTTTAATTTTAGTGCAGATTATTAAATTGATATTGCCCAAAATTCCGAGTTATCACATTCCTCTCCCCTTAAAAGAATTTCGTCTCTGAAATTTGAAAGCAAAGGTAATTTAATAATCTCATTAATAAATTAATTTTAAAAAACAAGCATATATTATCAATCATATGCTAACAACCATAGCAACCAATTCACCCAATCAAACAAATCTAACTATTCAGACAAAATTCTGGATAGAATTTCCTAGAGTTTCCCAGGTATAAATACCGGGATACTCGCTCTACATAATCCAAACAATCTATACTACTAAGCTACAGAGCTCCTACTCATCTAGATCTCCAAAACTAAACAGGATATCAGACTACACTCAAGTCTGACTCAACAACCAAATCCTCCTAAACTGCTGGTTTCACAACTAGAGATAGATCATACACGTACTCCCTCAAAGATACGTGAAACTTACCGAATCCCAGTTATCCAAACTGGCAATTCAATCCAGAAAACCAAACGCTTATCCTCACAAGAATCTAGAAAAGATCCAATATACCTTGGAGCTAGCTTCCTAGCCTTAACAAAACTTATAGCTCCTTTAACCGGAGAAAACTTATTCAAAATCAAATCTCCGACTTCGGAATCCAAATTACTCTGTCTCTTATCCACAAAACTCTTCGGACGATCCAGGGCTACCTACATCTTTCCTGATCAGCTCAACCTTCGCTGATACCTCTAGAAACAAACTGGACCAAAACAACTCAACAGAATGATCTCCTCAACAACAATCCAAAACCAAGAACACCAACCTCTACTCCACAAACAAAAGAAGACTGAACTTACTTCTCCTTATCCGGAAAAGACAAACAGAAACACCTTCAAACTGCTTCCGCTGCAAAACTCTGATCTGGAGTAGATGATAATGTTGATGATGAACACAAGCACAAACTAGACAACCCATTCTAGAAATATGGTTCAATAGGTCCACAAAGGGAAGACTCGGAAGTACCACCAAAACCTGAGCTGCTTCACCATTCTCTATCTCAAGGAACCATCCTTCAACTAGGTGAACCACCGGAATCATTCCTGGAATCATAGTCGATAAGAAAACTCAAACTCCAGATGCCTCAAACAAAAGATAACCCAAGAGAACACTCAACTATCGCAAGTCACCTTTGCGATCAACCCAGATCAATTTCCAAAGAAAACTGTTCTCTCTTTACCAATCAGAACAGCTTATACTCATCTAACCAATCCATCGAAGAAATGGATTCACTCTGCTGCTTCTAAACTTCACCTTCAGAAAACTGCTAAGACAAAAAGACCTTCTTGTCGACACATAGAACATCTCCGAGCTGCACTGCTGACACAGATGCCAAAGACTTCCTAATCCAAAGCCCTTCGAGAAACTTGGACCTCAAACCAAACAGAAACACCCTACTGAACACAGTCACCTCATTGAAGCAGACACACTTCTTGAACTTGCTCCAGAAGAAACATCTTCGGAGATATCCATAGTCACTGCATCTCATCATGCAGCTACTACTTACTGAGGTTGCCAAGATACCATCACTTGCTTCTGCTCAACTAACAGATCCAAACTGCACTTCATCCAACTTCAAAGATTGTGATGACCCGGCTTCCTACGCCCAGAAATTTGTTTCGTCTTGAAGAAAGAAAGGGGTGAGAAAATAGAAAAGATAGAGAAGAAAGAACAACAACATCAGAATCTCACAGCGGAACGAATAAATTATGTTAATCACACAAGTATTTACATAACTTACAACATCAATCAGAGTTATACAGACCATACATCACATACCAGTCAGTTATAAACACCTGTCTAGCTAATACAACTCGATACAAATAACTCAAAGATACCAAAACAGCAGACAATATGTATATCTACAACGCTGAAGCCTCCTGCTCCTTTTGCTCCTCCAGAATTCGTCAAAGCTAACCTGAATCCCTTGGCTACTCGTAAAAATTTAAGTACCCGAGAGTTTAGGAAAAACAGAAATAAACTCCGGGTCAGACATGGGTCTGGTGTGAGTAACAGGTTAAAGTTGCTTAATTTTGAAAACCTTTGAAAAAAAAGGTATCACGTAAGACTCCCCACAAATAAACATGGGTAAGTTTTTACCTTACGCTAACCAAAACATTTGATAGAAAATTCAGTGATATTATAGTAGGTCTAGGGTTTTCAAGTAAATAGAGAATAGCCGAAATTGTTACATTCATTAAATTCCAGCTACTAGCCACAAAAGTGGGTAATACAATCAAAACCGTTGGCACTTATTGGATTGTGGATTCCATACAATGGAAGGGCTACTGGGGTACCGCCCATCACAGTACGTGGCCTAGATCAACGTACCGAGGATCACTCCCAACCCCCTGCAACAGAAGGCCGGAACCATTCCTTATTGAATAGTCCCGAACAAGATAACCCCGGCAGTTATTGCAATCAACCGCCCACACAGCCGAAAATAAAGGGACATCTAGACAGGGGAATATCTTGTCCTGCTTGGGCATGACCCACCTAACCTTGCTGCATCTCCCCTGTTTTAGCCATTCCCGGTTGATGAGGCTTGAGGCTGCGATTACCTTTAGAGAATACATTTCTTAGAATGCTCATCGCCCACCTGACTATGTTCTGAAAGCATTCAATCCATACAAGTTCGTTCCGGGTTCGAATGAAACCGAAGGCATTATCTCGTTACACTTATTTTGGAATCACCCTCAGAGTTAACGACAATAACCCTTGCACTCTGAATCTTCATCTTCACTTCAGATTCACGACCTATCATTAATTTGGATCGATGTGGTTTTTGGATGTTCCAAATAAGGAAACCCGATCCCGGTCTCATCGAAAATCCAAAACGTATCTTTTAAGGCCAAGTTGTCTATTTAGTCTTAACAGTTCAATACACACAAATAGATAATTCACAATATCACAATAGATAATCACATCATCATCATAAACAGATAGTCTGCATCATCATCCAAACAGATAATTAAATATTATCATACTTAACTATGCATCCATATCACATAGATATTACTCATCTCATATCTGTGATCACAATCATCAAATGTAATATCATCCATAAGCAATGATTTATAATCATACCATTTGTAATTAATTTAAAATGAATTAAATTAACTACTTTTATCTCTAATTAATTTAAAGTAAATTAAATTAATTACTTCATCTATAAATCCTGCTCATACAATCATTAATTAATTATAAATAAATTAATTAATGTTCCATTAAGTATTCATCTTAATCAAACACTTTTGATTAATCGTCTTCTAATTATAATAAGTAATTAGTCTTTAATTAATTTCACAAATTAATTTTCCTAAATCAATTACAGTAACTAACATTTAATCACTTCATTTATTAATTAAATATAATTAATTACATTTATCCTTATTACTTAATTAACCAATTCTTAATTACATCATTAATTATATTAATTAATGATCTCTAATTTAGATTTAAATTAAATTTTTTTATTTAAATTAATTACATTAAATGTTAATCTTTAATTAAACACAATTATTAATCACCTTTGATTAATATCAACCAGTAATTAACTACCCTTAATTATTCCATAATTAATTATTTCCATAAATTAATCCCTTGATTAATTACAAAAGTAATTATCCAAATTACTTCATTATAGATCATTTCACTAATTACATTCAGTAATTAACATTAATTACTTCCCTAAGTAATTATACTCCATTAAATACACTAAGTAATTACACTTATCAATATATCAATGATCTTATTAAATTAATTAACTTAATTTAATCATATCATCTAATTTAATTACAAAAAGTATTTAATCTCTTAATTACTTTTATCAAGTAATTACACTTAACCACATTACACATGATTAAATTAAGTTCTGAAAGCATTCAATCCATACAAGTTCGTTCCAGGTTCGAACAAAACCGAAGGAATTATCTCGTTACACTCATTTTGGAATCACCCTCAGAGTTAACGACAATAACCCTTGCACTCTGAATCTTCATCTTCACTTCAGATTCACGACCTATCGTTAATTTGGATTGATGTGGTTTTCGGATGTTCCAAATAAGGAAACCCGATCCCGGTCTCATCGAAAATCCAAAACGTATCTTTTAAGGCCAAGTTGTCTATTTAGTCTTAACAATTCAATACACACAAATAGATAATTCACAATATCACAATAGATAATCACATTATCATCATAAACAGATAGTCTGCATCATCATCCAAACAGATAATTAAATATTATCATACTTAACTATGCATCCATATCACATAGATATTACTCATCTCATATCTGAGATCACAATCATCAAATGAAATATCATCCATAAGCAATGATTTATAATCATACCATTTGTAATTAATTTAAAATGAATTAAATTAACTACTTTTATCTCTAATTAATTTAAAGTAAATTAAATTAATTACTTCGTCTATAAATCCTACTCATACAATCATTAATTAATTATAAATAGATTAATTAATGTTCCATTAAGTATTCATCTTAATCAAACACTTTTGATTAATCGTCTTCTAGTTATAATAAGTAATTAGTCTTTAATTAATTTCACAAATTAATTTTCCTAAATCAATTACAGTAACTAACATTTAATTACTTCATTTATTAATTAAATATAATTAATTACATTTATCCTTATTACTTAATTAACCAATTCTTAATTACATCATTAATTATATTAATTAATGATCTCTAATTTAGATTTAAATTAAATTTCTTTATTTAAATTAATTACATTAAATGATTAATCTTTAATTAAACACAATTATTAATCACCTTTGATTAATATCAACCAGTAATTAACTACCCTTAATTATTCCATAATTAATTATCTCCGTAAATTAATCCCTTGATTAATTACAAAAGTAATTATCCAAATTACTTCATTATAGATCATTTCACTAATTACATTCAGTAATTAACATTAATTACTTCCCTAAGTAATTATACTTCATTAAATACACTAAGTAATTACACTTATCAATATATCAATGATTTTCTTAAATTAGTTAACTTAATTTAATCATATCATCTAATTTAATTACAAAAAGTATTTAATCTCTTAATTACTTTTATCAAGTAATTACAATTAACCACATTACACATGATTATCTTAATTAATTAAACTAATTTATCACATTAATTAATTATTAATAATCTTTAGTTAATTATCTTCATTAACTAATAACATTTCTTAATTTACTTCTTAATTAATCTCTAATTATAAATTAATCTAAATTATTAATTTATAAATTTAATAAATAAATCATTCCTTAATTAACTTATTCATTTAATCATTTTAATATCTAAATTATGCCTAAGATAATTTATTTCTGTGTTAATGACTTCATTAACACTAAAGTGTATTAGAACATTACATTTTAAATTTAAATTCAAATTCCATTTTGAATTTAAGATTCAAAAAGATTATTTATTTAAACATTAACTAAATTTTAAATTCAATTTAAAATCTTTTAAAATAAATGTAAATAACATTTATTACTTACATACGAAACTTATTTAAGATAAGCCTTTAAATTCAACTACTTAAATCTTTATTTAAATTTAAACTTCCAAAAGACATTAATATTTTAACTTGCAAATTTAAGTTAAAACCATTTATTTACTTTCCATTCAAAAATTCCTTTATAAAAAGAACTATACCCAAAATCAATTCAAATATTATTTTGAAAAAAATTTACTTTTCAAAACTATTTTATTTAAACTGGTTTTATATATTTAAATTTAAAAACTGATTTAAATTTTAGATTTGAATTCGAGAAAAACTTGAATTCATTGGTTTAACCTTGAATTTAAAACTTGGGTTTAACTTGCTTTTTAAGAATTTGGTTTTTAATTCTTGATTTAAAATCCAAATTCATTTTTAAAAACTTAGAATCAAAAGTTCATTTGAATCTAGACTTTAACTTTTAAATTTCAAACACAGTTTAAATTTTATTTCAGATTTTAAAATTAAATTTCAAAACCTGAAGTTTTCAAGTTTTTAAACCTGAAAGAAAACCCATCTTTCATTGTTTTAAAACTTTATTTTTATTTCAGATTTGAACTCAAGTAAAACTTTGAATTCATGCTTCAACTGGATTTAAACTTGTTTAAATCCATTATTTATTTCTTAGATTTCATTTTGAATTTGTTTAAAATCAAATTAATGCTTCCAGGTTTTTGTAAAAGCCTGAACAAACATTACTCGACTCGAACCAAAACTGCACCGAGACTTTTCCTTCCTTACTTCGAGTCACATACTCGAGTGACTCGAGTATTCCCCCAGTCAAAAACTCTACGCACAGAAAAATACCCCAGCACTTCAATGGCACGGTGCACGTGCACCGTGGCCCCAGCCACCTCCGGCCACCCACACGAACTTCAACACGTCGCCGCCTACCACCAGACACGATCACGACCACCCAAAATCATCACGGCAGCACGAATCGAAAACAAGTTCGAAACTCAAACCTAGAATCAAAGTCAGGTTCCCTCTCGAAACCTGTCAACATCACTTATTCGACGCTCTGACCACCGGTGGCCACCCAACTCCGGTCACCACTTCGACTACAACCCAACTACAAATCCCCAAAATCTAGTAACACTCGATCAATCATAGAACATGCGGTTGATCGAACAAACAAGCCCAGTTAAACTAGGGTTAAGAACAGAAATCCACCACCATCATCAACACAGGGATCCGAACACCAAACTGATAATTTTCCCAGATGCTCCGGTCACTCCATTATCTCCAGCCACAAACCCGACCTCCCAATCCACTTAGATCACCAGAGACCCTCTACAAACCCCAAAACAATTATCACATGAATACTCTTTAATTACTAAACACAAAAATGTGATTATAGTTTTAAAAATCCTAATTTCATATTAGAATTCAAGTTATAAACTTGAATTGATGTTTTAAAATGTTTGACATTTCACTTTTTTTTAAACATTTCCTGTTCCTTATGTTTTCACAGTGCCTTTCTACCTTGCAAGCTCAGATTCAAATTTTAAAATTTGCTTTATGATTAAACAAACGTATTTTGTTAAGACGCTAAATCCTACCACACAATAGATCAAGCAAGAATGGTTTTTGAAAGCAAAGCATGAGCTTAAATCTTAAAAACAGAGGTGCATTACAGGCTATCAACACACATACACAATAACACATATACCCAGGAATGCATTAAGTTATATACACATCAGTAGTTAAGCAACATATAAACTTAAGTATTTTAAAATTTAGGTTACTCACTATTGCTTTTGGAAAGAGGGACAGAGCATCTCTGATTGCAAACAGTTTTTGAACTTTTAAAACTGGAAACAGTATTTTCTTTGATCTTTTAATCATCTTGCTTGATTGTTGTAATGCTTCAGTTTTATAAAAATGGAAATGTTTTGTGAACGAACTAAAAATAAGATGATGTGTATATAAAGAAGTTTACAGGGGAAGGTGATAACTGGGTTAACAAGTTTGCAGATACTATTATTGTGTTTTGTTTTTATCAGGCAAGATTTTATCAAATGGGGGCTGAAATGATGTGAAACAATTCGATTTGACTTGGTTATGTGCTAGAGGCTGAAAGCATTAAATGCAAATGTACTATCTATCTTATGTGTACAAAGATATTTTGCTTTGTTTTCTTAACTTTGCCATTTAAAACCTACAGGCTACACATATACAAACCTGGTTTGTATTCATCCCATGTACATATATAAAGAAGTTTATAGGGTATGCTTTTTATCCATAGCTATTTTATTTTTCTTTGTTTATGTTTATGTTTAAATATTTTATAAGATTTATTTTATCTTAACATACTTGAAAGATTTTTATTTTAAATTTATAAATCATAGCTTTCCAAAATATGTGTATATATATAATCATAGGTTTAAAATAACAATTCCTATTTATTTGAAATCCATTGTAAAGATATTTCATTATTGTTATTGTTTAAAAATAACTCATTATTAATTTAAAATAATTCATAAATGAACTTATCACTACATAAATAAATTACTTATTTTATCAACCATATTGAAAACAAAAACAAAACAACCTTTGTTAAATTTAGATTTAAGTCAAAATCATTTAAACAAATTTTTACTTTATCTTTAGTATACTTTAAAACCAAATTATTATTTATTTAATAGCTATATTTTAAATCAAATTGCAAATTACCAAAACATTAGAATTTAAAAACAAATTCTTATTTATTAAATTTTAAAACTGATTTTTAGATTATACATACATATATATATATATATATATTATTATTAGAAAACAATTTACTAGCTTTTTAAAGATAAAACATCAGTTAAATATTTATTTTAAAAGAAGATTATTATATCAATGTAAATATTATTAACAAATATTATCAAATCAATTTAATTTTTAATGTAGATTATTAAATTGATATTGCCCCAAATTTCCGGGATGTCACAAAGATAGACTTTGAACCTTAACAAGTTTCCTTCAGAGATCGATGAAATCCTTATACCATAGCAAAGCTCACTCGAGACGGTATTAGGTCTATAGTCTTGACAGATACACTTCCAAGCTCAAACATTCAAACTCCAACAAATGGTAGTCGTCGTGTTACACATACCACTACCTCATCTACCTTTATTTCTTATGTTGGAAAACCCGAACAGGTAACCCAACAAATAGGTAGAAATAAATATATATATCAAAATTACAAATACGCTCTCTCAAGAAAGAATCACTCCAAAGCCTAGGTATTTACTCAACCTAGCGCTCTGATACCAACTGTAACGACCTGCCATTCTCTCCACAGAATGATGCATCATTAATAAGAAAGAAAGGGATATAAAAAAGAAATATAGAGAAGAAAGAAGAGAAAACACATCAGAATCTCAACAGCGGAACGAATAAATTATATTAATAATATAAGTATTACATAGTATACAACCATTATCAGAGTTACACAGATAATACATCACATACTAGACAGTTATAAACACATGTCTAGTTATTACAACTTAATACAATATAGAGATACCAATCACAGCGGAATACTATAAATATCTACAACGCTGAAGCCTCCTGCTCCATTGCTCCACCACAATTCGTCAAAGCTAACCTGAATCCCTTGGCTGCTCGTAAAAATTTAAGTACCCAAGAGTTTAAGAAAACAAAAGATAAACTCCAGGTCAGACATGGGTCTGGTGTGAGTAACAGGTTAAGGTTGCTTAACTTTGAAAAACCGTTGAAAAGAAAAGGTATCACGTAAGACTTACCACACATAAAACGGGTAAGTTTTTACCTTACGCTAACCAAAATATTTAATAGGAAATCCAGTGATATTATAATAGGTCTACGGTTTTCAAGTAAATATGAAATAGCTGAAATTGTTACATGATTAAATTCCAGCTACTAGCCACAAAAGTGGGTAATACAATCAAATCTGATGGCACCTATTGGATTTTGGGTTCCATACAATGGCAGGGCTACTAGGGTACCGCCCGTCACAGTACGGGGCCTAGATCACCATACCAAGGATTACTCCCAATCCCCTGCAACACAAGGCTGGAACCATCCCTTACTGGATAGTCCCAAATAAAACAATCCCGCAGTTGGTGCGCATTCCAACTGCCCACACAGCCGAATAAAAAGGGACCTCTAGACAGGGGAAAATCTCGTCCTACTTGGGCATGACCCACTTAGCCTTGCTACAACTCCCCTGTTTTAACCATTCCCGATTGATGAGGCTTGAGGCTACGATTACCTTTATAGAACACATCTATCTTAGAATGTTCATCGTCCACCCGACGATGCTCTGAAAGCATTCAATCCATACAAGTTCGTTCCGGGTTCAAACAAAACCTAAGGCATTATCTCGTTACACTCATTTTGGAATCACCCTCAGAGTTAACGACGATAACCCTTGCACTCTGAATCTTCATCTTCACTTGAGATTCATGACCTATCATTAATTTGGATCAATGTGGTTTTCGAATATCCAAATCTGGAAACCCGATCCCGGTCTCATCGAAATCCAAAACGTATCTTTTAAGGCCAAGTTGTTTTAAAGTTTAAAACAATTCAATTTCTATTATCTATACACACACAGAGATAGATAATTCACATATCACTACAGATAATCTACATTATCATCATAAACGGATAATCCACATTATCATTATAAACAGATAATCCATATTATCATTACAATGCAACCAAAGTATCCATATCCCACATCATTAATTATCTCATATCTGATATCTCAAACCATTCAAGGGAATAAATTATCATTCATCCATACATAAGCAATGATTTACTTAATCACATCATCTATAATTAATTTAAAATGAATTAAATTAATTACTTCCATCTCTAATTAATTTAAAGTGAATTAAATTAATTACTTCATCAATATAAATCTTGCTTACTTAACCATTAATTAATTATAAATCAATTAATTAATTATTCTCTAATTATCCACCTTAATTAATCACCCTTGATTAATTATCCTTTAGTTATATTCAAGTAATTGTCCTTTAATTAATTTCACAAATTAATTATTCTTAATCACTTATAGTAATTAACCTTTAATTACTTCATTATTTAGTTAACCATAATTAATTACTTTAATCCTTAATCAATTACATTAATAAATTACTCTTTTAATCACTTATCATTGATTAATTAATCAATCCTTAATTATACCATTAATTATATTAATTAATGATACTTAATTACATTTAATTAATTATCTTATTTAAATTAATTACATTGAGTAATTAATCTTAATTAAACCATAATTATCAATCACTCTTGATTAATCACATTCAGCAGTTACCTTAATTACTTCATTAAATAAATTAATTACTCTTTAATTAATCCCTTGATTAATTACACCAAGTAATTATACTAAAATTACTTCCATTTAAATCATCCTTCATTAATTACATCCACTAATTATCAACTAATTACTTCACTAAGTAATTATAACCCATTAATTACATTAAGTAATTATTTATCAAATCATCATGTGATTAAATTAATTAAATTTAATTAATTAATTTAAAATAATCACATTAAACTCAATTAATTACATTAAGTAATTAATTCCTTAATTACTTTCATTAAGTAATTATATTTAAACAATTTAACAAATGATTATCATTAATTAATTAATCTAATTAATTAAAAAAATATCACATTAATTAATTATTAAATAATCTCAAGTTAATGACCTTCATTAACTATTAACAATTCTTTAATTACTTTCTTAAGTAATTTAACTTACATTAACCTTTATTAATTTCAAATTAATTAATCTTAATAATCCATTGATTAACCTCTAATTATTTAATTAATTAAGTGTTAACTGTAACTTAATTAATTTTTAATTACTTCATTAATTAATCCTTAATCATTAATTAATATTCTAATTAAAAATCCTTAATTACAAATTAATTATACCTTAATTAATTATCTAAACTTTAATTAATTAATTTAAACCATAATTACTTATTTAATTAATCCAAATCATTAATTAATTAAATAAGTTAATTGCCCATTTTAATTAACTTCATAATTCAATACATTAAATCTTTATTTATTTAAAGATAAAAACATTTTTTCTTATTAATGATCAAATTATCATTAACAAAGTGTTTAAAAACAATTTGCTTTCAAATTTCATTTTAAATTTAAGATTTAAAATGTATACAAATAAACTTTAACAAAGTTTTAAAAAACATTTCGAAAACCTTTTTATTTCACAAGTTAAAGAAATATTTATCCTAAAAAAGAAATTTAAAAGAGTTTAAACCAAATTTCTTTTAAATTCAAATCATTTAAATACACTTTAAACATTAAAAGTTGTTTAAATCATTTTAATTTTTTTTTTAAAAACTTCCTTTAATTTCAAAACTGAGATTCAAACTAAATTTGGATTCAGATAAAAACTTAGATTTAAACTCTACTTACATTTTAAAACTTCATTTTAAAAATTCAAACTACTTAACCATTTTACAGTAGTTTAAAGCAATTCAAATCTTAAAACTTTATTTTATTCTAAACTGAGATTCAAATTAAACTAGAATCAGATTTAAAATTTTGATTTAAACTTGGTTTAAACCTTTACTTTACAATTCAAAATTCCATTTTTAAATTCAAACCAAATACACTTTAAACACTTAAAAGTTGTTAAAACCATTTAAATTTCAAAAACTTAAATCATTTTAAAACTAAGATTCAAACTAACTTAAATCCAGATTTAAACTTATATTTAAACCTTGTTTTAAACTTTACTTTATATTTAAAATTCATTTTTTTAAATTTAAAATCAGAACAGGTTGGAAACCGTAACCAAACATTTCCCGAGCCATCACCTAAATGACTTCGAGTCCCAACCCACACTGCTTTGAGCAAAACACCCAACTACTTCGAGTAAAACTCGAGACTACCATTCTACCCAAACCAAACCTTCACCAAAATTTCACAGTGCACCGTGCACATGCACGGTGCCTCCGACCACCTCCGGTCGACACCACTCCATCAAGCAAGACAGCGACCATCTACAAACTCAATTCCGACCATCACATCGATGCTACAAACTCAAAATCAAATTCGAGTTTAAAAACCCAAACCTAGAACAAGATACAGGAAAACACCACCTTACCTGGAAACGCCTCACCTTCGCAACCTCGACCACCATAAGGTCAGCAACTCCGGCCATGCATTCGCCAACTACCCTGCTATCATCTCCCAAAATCTTGTTGAACTCGATCAACTCCAAATGCCATGGTGATCGATTTTACCTAGCCTAGTAAAAACTAAGGTTACAAACAAGAATCCATCACTACTGCCTCCACCATGATTTGATCAACCTCCTACCAATTTTGCTATCATCTACGATCACTCCACTATCATCACTGAAGATCTTAACTTCTCCGATCATAGAGATCACCAGAAAATCCAAGTTTACCATTTCCAGTTCAAACAAGAACTACCCATTCAAAACTTAACTAAACATCATGATTTTAGTCTTAAAATTCATGTTCTAGTTTAGGGATTTGGTTTATAACCCTTGAATTACTAAATTTGAATTTTGACTTAGCTTAAGTTTTTTTGTTGTTCATGATTCCCAGAGTCAATACAAACTTATTTCAACTTAAATAAATTTTAAACTCTACTTTATCAATAAACAAACAAATTTTGTTTAAATACCAAATCCTATCAGTGATTTGATCAATAGAAAATGAGTTTTGAAACAGACTAGACCCTGGAAACTAAAGACAGAGAGATCTATGATAAAACAAACATGCACAAGCATCTATATGTCCATATATATATATATATATATATATATATATATATATATATACACACACACACAGAACAATGCATATATAACAAGCATACTTATTCCAGATTTTAATCAGGCAGCCAAAATTCATATACTTCAGTTTTTAGAAAAATTGTTACTCGCCTTTTAAACAGAAGATAGAGCACCATTATTTGAGAAACTTTTGACAGAGAAACTTTAAAACTTTGACTTGAATGCTTCTTTGTTTTAAACTTGAGTTGCTTGAATGTTGCTTTTATTTATAAACTTGCATGCATACTTGATCTTGATTTAATTTGAAAATGTAGGCTTCAGATTTGAAGATGAACTACAGGGTTTTGAAAAATGCTTGACAGGGAATTGAT
Organism: Allium cepa; assembly: GCA_030765085.1. Lineage (NCBI taxonomy): Eukaryota > Viridiplantae > Streptophyta > Magnoliopsida > Asparagales > Amaryllidaceae > Allium > Allium cepa. Next base: position 76,894,459 of record CM060939.1, on the reverse strand, counting down.
TTTTGAAATTAGGATTCGTTTACAGGTTGATTGAAAGCTTTGAAAACATGTTTTGAAAATGGACTACTAGTTTTAGAGGAAGTGATTGTAGATTTGTTTTTAGAGATAATGAGTTTTAGTTGAGAAATTTTCTTAAGTTTAGAAATGAAAATGAGAAAATAAAAAGAAAGAAAGAATGCAAGTGCTTATATAAGCTGAAATGAATTAAAAAAAATAAATAAAAGGAAAAAAACTAAATTTGATGACACTTGTCATCTCCCTTATTTAACTTGTTAACACATGTGCTTAGATTGATTTACTAATTTACATTTGTAACTTTACATGCAAAATGAATTTATAAATGTGAATAAAGCATTTATTAAATAATTTCCTAATAACTAAATACTTATTTTAATTTATATAAATAGGAATCCTTTTTAAAGAAATAGAATAAAACAACCTATATTTATACAAAATCATTTATGTCATACTTTTAAATCCAAAATCTATATTTACATATATATATATAACATTATTATTATTGTATGAAAATAACTCATTTATCAAATTAAAATAATTTATAAAAGAAATTATCTCTTTATTTAAAATTACTTATTTTATCAAGCTATATTTAAAAAGAAATAAAACAAACTTTTTGTTAATTAATTTAAATTTAAACTTAAGCTAAAATCATTTTAAATAATTTACACAAATTTAAACACTTACCTTAACAATTGAAAACCATATAGTTATTTATTAAATAGCTTGAAAATCTTATATTAAATTTAATCAAATTTCCAAATTACTAAAAATATTAGAATTAGAAAATTTGCTTTATTTATTAAATTCCAAATCAAAGCTCTTCCATTTACAATACACACACACACACACACACACACATATATATATTATAAATAAAAAATATTTTATTAGCTTTTAAAAGATAAATTCACAAATTAATTAATAATTAAAAGAAAATTATTAAATCAATTCAAATTTATTAACAAGATTATCAAATCAATTTAATTTTAATGCAGATTATTAAATTGGTATTGCCCAAAATTCCGGGTCATCACAATTGTTTTTGGAAATCCATGATTTTGTTCATATTCAAGTGCTTCTGATACTATGGGTACCATTATCATTGCTGTATTTTGTCACCAAAAGTTAATACTTTAGATGACTGCAGCATCTATGGCACTTAGCCTTTGGCCTCTAGATACGGGATGTTACATAAGTTTTAAAACATTTATCCAAAATATTACTTAAAAATAACAAGTTCGAAAAATCAACAAAACTTGAAAAAAGAACATGTTTTATTCTAAAATTCAATTCTTTAAAAATCCATAACTAATGCTTAAAATTCATAAATATCTCAAATTAACTCTAATATAATCTAAAAATAGTCATGCAATACTTTTAAAAAGAATGAAACAAATTGCTCGAACTTAATGTCGTTTTTGAAACAATTGAAGTCCAAAAGTAAGGGTTAAACAGGGCAGTTTTGCACTAGTAATTTTTTTTACGGTTTTTGAGATGTTACTCAAGCTTTTAACAAAAATAAGAATACATATAAAACAATGAAAATATGGAGAGAAATACCTATGTACTCTCTATAAAATTTCATAACAATTGCCAAAAACGAGACAATTCCGAACTGTATCCACAACGAATATCACTATAAGTGCAATTTCAAATCTGAGTCATACCTCAATCTAAGTTCAATTACAACCTATATGCTTTGTTCAAGGTCTAGTCGTATGTCATATAAGCCCATTCAAAACCATATATGGATCATATATGTCAGTTGTTTTCAAATCAAGGATCAAAATCAATTTTTTCAACATATGTCACTTAACAATTCAAACAACTTTAACAAAACAAAATATAATCATATACAAGTTATATTATCAATCCAAGTGGTGAGTTAGATCACCTTAAACTCTATAAACAATCAAGCTTTAGCACTCAAGTGCAAACTCAAGCTAGTAACCTCCTTTCCCTCCTCTTTCATTCTTGCTTTATTTCCTTCAAGCCTCCTTTAGCTCACGGCCCAAGTTAAGTGGGAAAGTGTGGCTTAACTTTTTCACAATCTAACTAGGAAGAAACTGTGTTTATATGGTCGTAAAGTCTCACTCCAAGTTTTAGGTGATTTGGAGATGGTTTGCAAACTAATTGCTTTAGAAAGTTAAGAAGAAGAAGATGATGAAGACGTAGATATTTTAGCTCAAAGCTTTAGGAATTTTTGTAAATGAATACTAAGGGTATACCCCTCCTTATATTGGCTTAGGAATGGTGCTCTTTAAGCTTGCCTTCACCCCTCCAACCATGCCATGGAAGGCTCACCTCCCATCACTTCTCCTTTAATCTCTTTTTCCTTATGTCACTTCTCCTTTATGGCAAATTACTCTTATACCCTTCTCATAATATCATCTCTTATCAGAATAGGACTTTCTAGAACATACCATGCTTTATGAAGAGGAGAGTGTGTTAAGTAATTGCTAATATATTCATTTGATCATTAATTAAGTGCACGATAGACCGAACAACTTATATCGATCGAAAAGCTATTTATCAATAAACCGGTTTTTGGTAGCATTATCGATTTTTATTCAAAGAATATACACTTTTCAAAAACAAGTTTCTTATCATTTTATGCTAATTAAATGATGTTAAACAAGGTTATAAAATTATATTTATAACACTTAACTATAATTCTAAATGTATCGATATTCGAAGACGAAGTGTTCGAATTTCAGGGTCGCTACATTCTCCTCCACTTAGTACTTTTCTTCCTCGAAATTTAACAAGAACGATAATCAAAGAAGATAAAAGAACACTGTATATATAACACTTCTGAAACTATAAACAAACTAAATTATAACTTAAATACAAACTTAGATAAGAAAACTCATATTTAAGAACAAATCCGAATAGAATTCCCTCAAACTATCTTCAGTCTCCTACGTATAATCCCAAGCATCCTCGCTCCTTTGTGTCTTGACTAACTTTACAATCTTAGTCCTCAATTGCATCGTATCTTTATCAACAATACAAACAGGTTGCCTTAATATAGTCAAATCTGGCACAATCTCCAAGTTCTCTTATTGTGGCGCTTCCGCTATCATCGAAGGATCATGCGTAAACTTATGCAAATGCGATACATGAAATACATTGTGTAGACCCAATAGCCTAATTAGTAACTCGATGCTATATGCGAGTGTAACAATCCTCTCAAGATTCGAAAATGGTCCTATATAATAAGGAGCCAACTTCCCAGCCCTTCCAGACCGAACTACACTTCTCATAGGAGAAACCTTTACAAATACAAAGTCTCTAACCGAGAACTCGAAGTCTCCATGCCTCTCATCTGCATAACTATTCTATCAATTTCGCGCTTCCTTGATTCGCTTCCAATCTCTATAGCAGTATCTGATGCCTCTTAGATCATATCAAGTCCAAGCACAAGACGATCTCTAGGATTACCCAACACGATGGAGATTTGCAAGGCCTTCCATACAATGCTTCAAATGGTGCCATTTCAATACTAGCATGATAACTGTTGTTGTATGAAAATTCAACAAGTGGCAAGTGTTCTTCCCATAAACCTCCAAAATCTAAAATACATGTTCGAAGCAAGTCCTCCAACACTCGGTTCACCCTTTTCGTTTGTCCATCTGTCTGTGGATGGTAAGTGGTACTCAAACTAAGCTTGATCCCTGATGCTTCATCTAAACCCTTCAGGCTATGAATATCAGATCTCTATCACTCACAATGTCACATGGAAAATCGTGAAAACATGACGATCTCCTTAACATATAACTTATCCCAACTATAGTCTTAACGGGTAAGAAGTGCGTGCTCTTAGTCAATCGATCCACAATAACCCACACAACTTCATTACCCCTCCTCGACTTAGGCAAACCGTTGATGAAATCCATAGAAATATGCTCCCACTTCCACTTCGAAATCTCAAGTGGCTGAAGCAGTCCAACCACCTTTTGATGCCTACCTTTTACCTGTTGGCAGTTAGCACACTTGCTCACAAAGATAGAAATATCCCTCTTCATACCCTCCCACCAAAACGTCCTCTCCATTTCTTGATATATCTTAGTGACCCCAGGATGTATCGTCAATATAGAATGGTGACTCTCTACTGGAACTTTTTTCCTGACCCCATCAACATTCGAGACAGATAACCTACCGTTCATTTTCAAAATGCCACGTCTATCCACCTCGAATCCCGGCCACCTCTCTGGTGCCTTATTCTTGCTTACATTCTTAGCTATCCTAGCAAAATGAAAATCTCTATGCTGATTCCCCTCGATACGACTAATCAGGGTTGGATGAACCTTAACATTTGTCATAATTGTATACCCCATATCGAGTGCATCAGCTACGACATTATCTTTTCACGGAGTATATAAATATCTGGATCATAGGCCGCTAGAAACTCCAACCACCTTTTTTGTCACATGTTCAAGTCCTTTTGCATAAAAAGGTGCTTCAAAGACTTATGGCCCATGTATAATTCGAACCTTTCACCTAACAAATAATGAATCCACATCTTTAACGCAAATACCACTGCTAACAGCTCCAAGTCAAGAGTTGCATACCTCGCTTCATGTGGTTTAAGTTGCTAACTCGAATTAGCGATAACCCTCCCTTACTGCGTCAACACAACACCTATACCTATTCCACACGCATTAGTGTAAATAGTCAAACCTTCACTTCCATCTGGCATAGTAAGAATAGGAGCACTAGTCGACTTTTCCTTTAGCTCTAAGAATGCTTGCCCATATTTATCCATCCATACAAATTTGACGTATTTCTTCGTCAAATTCGTTAAGCAAGAGGGAACCTTTGGTAAATCATGTATGAATCTCCTATCATAACCTACTAGACCAAGAAAGCTTCTAATATCTGCTGCACTTTCTGGCCTCTTCCGATCCTGAATGGCCACAACCTTAGCCGGATCAATAGAAATACCCTCCACTGAAACAATATGACCAAAGGACCTAACTTCTGAATGCCAAATGACACTTCGAGAACTTAGCCTTCAATACATGCTCTCTTAGTGTTCCTAGAATGATCCTTAGATGGCGTGAATGTTCCTCCTCGGTTTTAGAATAGACTCAAATATCATCGATACAAACAAGGACAAATTTATTACACACATCTCGAGAAAGTCAATTCATTAATTCCATGAAATATGTCGGAGAATTAGTTAGGCCGAATGACATAACTAACTACTCATAAAACTAGTCAGATCTAAAAGAGGTCAAGGATACACTCTCCTCTGGCACCCTCAACTGATGGAACCCTATAGCAAGGTTAAGCTGAGAAAATACTTGAGCTCCATGGAGCTAATCGAACAAGTCAAATATCCTAGGAAAAGGATACTTGTTCCTAATAGTTCGCTTATTGAGCTCACGATAAACTACACACAATCTTAAGGAAGCGTCCGCCTTTGTAGCAAAGACAACAGGCGCTCCCCAACCCGACCGACTTGGTCGGATTAAGCTCTTCTGCAACAAATCACTAACCTAATTTGTTAGCTCCAATTTATCCTTCAATTCAAGTCTAAGAAGTGGTAATACAATAGGTTTAGCATCCTTCACTAAATCAATGCAAAATTCTATCACCCTATGGGGTGGTAAACCTGACATCTCTTCGTAAACATCTGCAAATTCCTCAACAATAAGGATAAAACCCAACCCATCCTCTGCCACATTAAGGGTATAAAGGAAATTAGTCATAAGCGCATTAGGCTCTTTATAAGATACTACCTAGACATTCCCTTCCTCCGTTTTGAATGATACAGTCCATTTAACACAATCTAGGACCGCATAATTCCGAGACAACCAATCCATTCCAAGCAAAATATCAAACCCCTTGAATCCCAAGACATATAAATCATATGAAAAGAATTGATTAAAATAAGAAATTAGGACTCCTAAATAGATCATTTTAAGATTTGTCGAAACCCCTAACAGGGTTCAACACATAAATGGAATCTAAAGACATAGCAGGCTAATGTTTCAATCTATCAACAAGAGTATGAGATACGAAACTAAGAGAAGCGACAGTATCAAATAAGACATAAATAAGAATGCCAAAAATAGATAGAATACCTTCTAAAACTTACTTCCCCTTTGCACAAAAGCTTTAGGCTGCACTCCCCTATGAAGCATTGGATAATCCTTGACTATATGATCGGGCTTATGGCAGTTGTAGCAGCTCCTTGGTGCAAACTACGGCTTGACAGTCTGTAACTCTGGCTTTGGCACCTTAGCAATAGGTGCCCTTGAAAATAGTGCCTTTGTCACTTGCCCTCCTCCAACCGATGGACACTTTCGCATAAGATGCCCCTTCTTTCCACAATTATAACAAGCGAGACCAGAAATATCCTTAGGAGGAGGAAACTTTCGCTTATTGTTTTCAGCTGGTGCAGCAATGGATGGCTTTAGAGCCAAGCTCTCAAACCTCAACCCCGTGTTCACTAAATTTACATAAGACCCCAAGATATGATTAATCATATTACCTCTAAACTCCCAACGCATCCCTACAATGAACATCTCATTCTTCTTCAAAGGAAAATCTACCAAAAAAGGCCCATACCAAGAGAAGGCAGTGAATCGGTTATCATACTCCACCACCATTATAGCCCCCGCTTCAAGTCGAGAAAGCTCCTAAACAACAAAGTCTTCCCGACTTCCTTGGGACAAACTTCATCTTAAAACCCTCTTTAAATAAAACCCAAGAAAAGTCATTCTCTTAGACATCAGTAGTGATAGAACTCCACCAATCCATGGAAGCATCCGTCAAATGTCATGATGTTAACCGACGCTTCACCACGTCATCTAACTCTATATCCCCAAATATATGGTCACATAACTTAATCCATGTTTAGACTTCTATAATTGTCTTCATACCACTAAACCTCTTACCTCCAAATCTCTCATACTCGTGGTAGAGCAAAGCGATGTTCACCTGAGGCCTGAGCTATACGACCTACTCTATAATATCCACCCTTGATTCTTAGAATGTAGCAAATTTCCCTAATGCTTGATCTCCACCGTTAATGATGGTACTACCCCGACCACCTCTACCTCTAACTCTACCTCCTCGAGCATTTATAGCCATAGTACTCATGATGTATGACCTGAACATAGCAGAATATATTTAGGATATGAAAGGCTAGAGTTATTCCTAAGGAAAGATGAAAAAGAGGGTATAGGTTTGTAGTAAACACAAATACACTCTCTCATATATAGTCGACTCATTCTAGGGTCTCGCTTACCCTATCTCTGATGAGCCATACCGAACCAAAGCCAGGGTGTTCGCTCAAGCTAGGGCTTTGATACCAAATCTAATGACCTGACTTTTCGGCCCTCGAATGTCAACACTAATACATCCATGGAATTTGTATGCCGAAAACTCAAGTGCCGGAAAGAAATAAAGTTAGGGTAAAATAAGGGAAAAAGAATAGAACAAGACAAGAACATAACATCAGAATCTCATAGTGGAACAAAAATTTATAATATCAAAAGAACAGTACAAGCGGTTACTCTGAATACAAGATTTTCAGAGTTACAAAACCTGTGTACTATCACCAGCCTGGTCAGTTATAACTACATGTCCTCACAACGTTGATATATGTACATAGCTAATGCAGTACAACAGAGATAGAAATAGGTAGATAATGGAAGCTTTCAGCTCGTCTTTTGAAGCTTCCAAGGTAAAACTAGATACTCAGCTTACATGAAAGAGTACGCGAGGAATTTAGGGAAAAATAAATAAATCGCCAGACATAAGTATGGTATGAGAAAACTCGAGATACATGCAACATGTAACAATAACTATTGAGACCATACAGATTCCCATAACAGTTTTCCCTCCAAAAGAAATCAACCATTCATTAAGTTTAATATAGTGATATAATAGATAATGCCTATGGTGTAGGATATAATAATATCAAATAGGTGTGATGCTTACATTAGTCACACCGTAACATATTCTGTCACACTGAAAACCGCAAAGGCACGTTCACTTAATGGATTTTTTATGGAAATTCCTCCGGTTAAGTCGAAATCCAATCTCCTGCACAAGGGTCAAAAATGACCTTTGAGTGTCATATATCTCTAGATAAAGTATATCATTAAGGTAAACATAGCTGATCCACACCTAAACACGTGATCCCGAATATCGTCAACTCTCAATACCCAGATATTAAATAGTATACTCTAGATCTAGAGTTGATAATACCCTGTCATGGGTTAGCAATACCCCAGGTTATGCTCCTACTTCGTTTTTAGCCATTTCCATTGTCGAGGTCACCTTCGGCATCTTCCACACGAGTCTTCGTTACTCGAACAGAATACAAATCCCAAATTGGACTCTTATGTCTTGAACAGATCTCGAAACCACACATTTCCCACATTTTGAATAGATCATGAACAACCTCATGTATTCGAGCATCTTGAACAGATGTCGAATCTCCACATAGATTCCTCTCTTCAAGCACTTCCAAAAACATAGAGCTTGTGTACTAATTTTGAAGTGGTATTCGGTAAGTAAAACACTTATCGATCTCAGACTCTTTAAAACCAATCGATGAATTTCTTGTAAATTCAATTCTGGTTCTTTCAGAAGCAAGTGAAAGCTAGAGATGTTTCATGCCAATACTCCTCCTTGGGTGATCTTATTGATATAAAATCTTGAAGTCTTTTGATTATTTCCTAAGTTAATATTAGGTCAAGTTCGCTAATCGATTATCCAGTCCAAACAATAGCTTATACAAAACACAATCCATACGCTTAACTCATTTCTAACATTCCAAACTCAACTATTCCTCGTCCAAGAGTGAAGCCAGGTAAGTTTGGGCACTGGTTGCTTCAACCCTTGCCAAGACACTTCAGTCTTGAATCTCACAAATAGATAAATCTACATTGTCGGCTTTTAGTGCTAAGTATAGTATTAATGATTTCCATAAACAATATAGAATTAACACGACTAACACATTTCCAACATTTACCACTTACCTATTCCTCGATTAAGAGGGAAGTCCGGTAGGTTAGAGCTCCATTGCTCCATCCCTACTCGACATCAATCTTAACTCTCACAAATAGATCAGATTACTTCATTGCTTATTAGTCCTAAGCATAGTAAATTACTTTTCTAATAAATAACTAAACAATCAACCATTTGGCCATTTAGCAAATCTAACCCCTTTTTGTAAACATCTAAAATACTTCGAAATACTTATAATAGGTTTTAAAACACTTACTAAAATATTACTTAACAATTACAAGTTTGAAAAATCAACAAAACTTGGAAAAGGAACATGTTTTATTATAAAATTCCTTTCCTTGAAAATTCATAACTAATTCTTACAAAGTCATAAATATCTCAAACTACTTCTAAAATGCTCTAAAAATAGTTAGGTAATACTTTTAAAAATAATGAAAAAAATTTCTCGAACTTAAAGTCCTTTTTGAAACAATTGAAGTCCAAAAATCAAGGTTAAATGGGAGAGTTTTGCACTAGTGATTTTTTTGGCCGTTCTTGAGATGTTACTTAACTTTTTACCATTCAAGATTTTAATATCAATAAATATATATATATATATAACAATGCAAATATGGAGAAAATTCCTTATGGATCTCTCTACAAAGTTCCATAACAAATGTCAAAAACAAGACAATTCTGAACTGTATCCATAGCGACTATCGCTATAAGTGCACTTTAAAGTCCTAGTCATATCTCAACCTATTTTCAACTATAAACTATATGCTTTGCTTAAGGTATAGTCACATGTCATATAAGTCAATTGAAGTCCATTCAAATCGACATATGGATCCTATATGCTGCTTGTTTTCAAAACAAGGATCAAAATCAATGTTTTCAACGTATGTCACTTAACAATTCAAACAGCTTTAACACAACAAAATATACTCATATACGAGCAATATTATCAATCCAAGTAGCGAGTTAGCTCACCTGAAACTCAATAAACAGCCAAGTTTAAGCACTCAAGTTCAAACTCAAGCTAGCAACTTCATTGCCCTCATCTTTCTTCCTTGCTTTGCTTTGCTCCAGGCTTCCTCTAGCTCATGGCCCAAGGTAAGTGAGGGAGTGTGGCTTCACTTTTCACAATCTAACTAGGTAGGAGGTGTTTTTATGTGGCGGTAAGGTATTACTCCAAGTTTGAGGTGATTTGGAGATGGTTTGCAAATTATTTCTTTGGAAAGTAAAGACGATGAAGATGATGATGACATGGATATTTTAGCTCAACGCTTTAGGAATTTTTGTGAATGAATACTAAAAGTGTACCCCTCCTTATATAGGCTTAGGAATGGTGTTCTTTAAGCTTTCATTCACCCTCCCTTCCCCCCCCCCCACTATGCCATAGAAGGCTCACCTCCCATCACTTCTCATTTATGTCTCTTCTTCTTTATGTCACTTCTCCTAAATGGCTAATTATTCTTATACACTTCTCATAATATCATCTCTTATCCTAATAGAACTTTCTAGAACATTCCATGATTTATGAAGAGGAAAGTGTATTAATTAGTTAAAAATGTTTTCATTTGATCATTAGTTAAGTGCATGATAGTTCAAACAACTTATAACGATCGAAAAGATGTTCATCGATAAACCAATTTTCGATCACATGATCGATTTTTCTCCGAAGAATATATTTTTATAAATTTTTTTCAAAAACAAGTTTCTTATCATTTTCTATTAATTAAATAATGTTAAAAATGGTTATAAATTCATCTTTATAACACTTAACTATTATTCAAAATGTATCGATATTCGAAGACGAAGTGTTCGAATTTTAGGGTCGCTACAAGAAGAGACTAACAAAAGGATTGGAGTAAAATAGAGAAGTTCAAAAACCATTTCTGAATAAAATAATCTAGAGACATCAAAAAGTCACATTTAAAATTATCCTCTGAACCAAAACCATTTTCAATTTCAAAAACATCAATTAATAGCATTTCAAAATATATAATGAAGTCTAGAGCTACCATAGCACTTAGTTAGTGCTATCCCAATCTACATTAACAAGGTCAACTTTGTGACATATCAAAGTCACATCCAATAAGGCAAAGATACCAAACTTTTAGCATTCAAGAATTTGTGAAACAAGTATATAAATGAAATTAAAATCAACAGTGGTGAGAAATCTGAATCCCACTTCAAAATTTCATAAGTTCCATGAATTATATTTCATACGTTTTCCTCTTTCCAAAATGGGAATTCAACCAAACCAAAAAAAGAAATCATTCAAGCATGCAAAAAATAATTCTTATCTACCATGTAGCATAGTGTTCATCCAAAGGTGAGTTAACTCATCAAAATTCCAACTAGCGCTTATGCGTTCCTACTCTGAAATCGAACGACGTTCGATTTTAAATAGAAACCTACTAGATCCAAACTTCATGAAACCAGTTCCAATGCATATATAACATTCCTACGAGCGCAACACAAAAGACCGCGTTCAATTTGGACCTCGTATGTAGAAGATATGAAATTTATAAGATTCTGAATATAAAATATAATTAATTACTTAATTAATTAATCACCTTCCCTTAATAAAATTCCTCTTCTTCCCTCCCAAATCAATAGCTTGTACATGTACCCATTCCCACTGTGCAAATGCAATATCACTAACAAAACTATGGTCAGCAAAATCGATCAAAACTACTTACGATTAACTCCACTACGTGCTTTTTCCACATCCTACCACTAAAGTCAAGCTCAATCGATCTGTAATCATCACGACCTGAAAGCTCAAGTAGCGACAAAGCATATGTCGTGCATTACCAACGGTCACCGCATGTCCCCAAACTTCCACCACCGCTTTGTCTTGCCACCTTGAGTCAACGCCACTCTCATACCTGCATGTCTTCTCCCCTATCAACGACAATTGCAAACCCTAGCATCAACCTCATTATGTCGTACTCCACCAACCACCACCGCATGTCACCAATCCTACATAGATTTGTAGCCCCGTCCATTACAAATCCAACTGATCTAATTTCATGATTTTTCGATTCCTCTAGCTTCAGATTTTGATTTTAAAAGGCGGCGACTAGATTTTCATTTACAGTAAAAAGAAGGAACGAAAAGTAAAAGAATGAAAAAGGAAATGAAGTAAAGTATAAGAGTGGGGTTTATTTTATGTTAAAATTTCTAGTTCTTGGCTACATAATATAACGTTTGTGTACGAACTACGAAAGACGGAAATAAAAATACAATTGTACACAATAATGCGACATGATCACAAAAGAATAATAAAATACACCGGTTATCTTATCTGAGAAGTCATCAAAGATACCATCGTTTTCCACAAAATGCATCAACAGTAATTTAAATATTTTTCAAATTAAAAATTATGAAAAAAATCCTATAAATTCATTTAAAAATACATTATTAAACCAATTCATTTTACTAATAATTGATTTTCTTTTTATTTATTATATTTGAATGAAATTTGAATATTTAAATGAATGAAATATTCCCATCCGAAATGTTAAAAATTACGGGTCGTTGTATTCTTCCTCTCTTAATAGAATTTCATCCTCAAAATTCCCCAAAGGAAGAAAATGACTTCTTACCCTTTAGCATTTAAAATCAATTAATTAAAATGAGTTATTAAGCTATTAAAGTCCGTTATGTTGTAGAAAATTTCGACAGTACCTCTGTAACGATCCCGGTTTTGAGTCAAAATTAATTTGGTAATTAATATAAATTTTGGGATTAAACTGTGAATTTATTTAAATTTCCCAAAAAAATGTGATAATATATATATATATATATATATATATATATACAGTTGATTATAGAATGAATTGTGGGTTTGAAATTCAAAAATATATATTTTAGAAAATAAATTGAATTTAAATACACCATATTTTAAGATGAATAAAATTTATTTTCTAATTATAATATATGTAATATATATCTAGAAGTTATGATTTGAGATAAATATAAATTGGATTTTGAAACTATATATTTTAAAATTTATAAAAACTTGCTTTCTAATATTATAATGCATATATAGGTATATACATACATATATATATATATATATTGATTGGGAAAGTTGTATTTTTAAATTTAACATAATTTTCAAAAGCTATTTAGAAGTTAAATTCTATATTATAAAAACTTATATATATTATGTATATATGTGTTTATTTATTAATATGTAAACAAAATTTTAAAATCATTTTCTTTAAAGATATATAAATATTTATAAAAGGAAATGTATAATTAATTTTAGAAAATATGGAAAGAAATGTATATACATAAAAAAATGAAAATATGATGTAAAATATATTTAAATACCTTTAATACATGCATAATACATGTGTAAGTATTATGATATAAGAATTTACAAGTGTAAATAAATTGAAAATGCAAATTGACATTTGTAAGACCATAAATACATGTTTAAACATTTATAAAATTTATATCATGCATAAAATACAAGTGTCATGATTGGTTTTATTTTTCATTTTATTTTTGAAATTAATGAATAAAGAGAAAATAAGCTATATACTACTTGTCCTACCTTCTTTTTCTTCATTTTCAAAAGATTATAAATTAGGAAAAAATCAAAGTAAACCAGTAACTTCAGATCAAATATATCAAAATCCAGAACATAAATCAAAAGCTAACAAATCCAAACCTGAAAGAAAAAAAAATTAAAGCAAAGATCATACTTCCAGAATTTTCAAAGATTCAAGTCTTTTAACGTGAGCAAGCAAAACAAAGATTTTAACTTCAAGTTTAATCAAGCAAAAGATCAGATCATCTCAAATGCAAAGCCAATACAAATCAAGTTACAGATTTAAAAACAAAATCAGGTTCCAGTTGCAACAAGCTTTGTTCTCTGTTTTACCATCCAAGTGAGCAAACTAACCCATTGATGCTTGAATCTGTTTATAGACTTAATGTATGTGAAGTGAAGTGATGCAATTGTGTTGCATGTACATATAAATATGTGTGTGTGTGTGTGTATGGTTGTGCATGTTTGGGAACAGACATATGTTTCTCTATTCTTAGTTTACAGGCTACAAAACCTGTTCGAAATTCAAAAATTCATTCCCCAATCTTTTTAGGCTTTGATTTTTGAAAGTAAAATATTTGTAATTTAAAGTGAAGAAACTTAGTGAATTTTTCAACAATAATATATTACAGGGAAAATAAATCAATGTCATAAATTCGATGTTCGCAATTTCTTGTTTTGAATTTATAACCTGATTCGAGTCGCAAAATGATGAATTTTAATGATAAGTTCAAGATTTTTAGATTTGAAAATCGTATGGATTCTCGAGTTGAACGGAATTGTAAAAATTGTCAATTCCCAATGATCAATGAGAAATCGAGCTTCGGGCTTGATGTCCGAGGAAGTTCATGTGATGGAGTTTACAGGAAAAATGATCGCTGATTTTTTAAATAATCGTGGAAATTGGTCGATAGGTTGTAGGGTTTAAGGTCACATTTTTTCAGTGTCGTTCTTGAATAGATTTCATTGTCGATGGATGATCGGGGGTGACCGGTCTAGGGGAATCGAGGCTGGAAGTCGAGACGAGGGTACGGTGTGGTCGGCGTGGATGATAGGGTTTTGGATTATTGTCGGCAAAGCGATTTGGTCGAAGGTGTTGGTTCTAGAAAGAAGTAGATTAGATCGATTTCGTTTGACGACGAATTCGTCGAAGTTGGGTGGTCGGGCTGGATGGAGAAGTCTTAGACGACGGGTTGAAGGTCGCGATAATGACTGGAGTTGACCAGACTGGTCATACACGTGCACCAGTATCAGTGATATCTGGGTTGATTTATGAAGTTTGGGAAGAAGGGAGGTTGCTCGGGTTGTTTTCGGGGATGATCTCGTGTTTACTCAAAGTAATGTAGCAGGGGTAGGTTGCTCGGGGATTTTTATGGTATGGCTTGAGATTTTTGTTGATTTGCTTGCGTTTCTCTTTGTAAACAAATAAGTTTTCAAAACAAAACAAAATGTTGAAATTTTAACGGTAAAGCAAGTTTTGAAATCAAGTTTTAAAGTAAATTTAGGGCAAATAAGTTTTCAACGAAGATATAAACCAAGTTTTCAAACTAAAATTATAAATAAATTTTTAAAACAAGTTTGCAAAGATTGAATTCAAAAAGTTAAAATATTTCCAATTTTTTTTTTAGTTTATATATTTATGATTTATTAAACAAGTTTTAAAAAAGATTTCAAATGTTTAAAATTTGTTTTTGTTTTAAAAGTAATTACATATGAGATTAATTATGTGATTAAATTCATAAGTGTTTTCAAAATATGATAAAATGATGTTTAAATTAAGAAGTGATTAAGGATTGTGTTTTAAAACTTAGTTAATCAATGTTCTCAAATGATTTGTATAATTGTTTTCAAGCATTAGAATTTAATAAGATTTAAAAGACGATTAAGTAATTAATTAAGCTAAAAAGGTTTATTTTTGATCAATTAAAATATTAAGTAATTAAAGGATAATTACTTAATAGAAATAATTAAAAGGGTAATTATTGAATGAAATTAATTAAAGGGTTAATTAATTTAAGGATTAATTAATTAATATAATTAACCAAAGGGTTAGTTAATTAAGGCAAGTAATTAAAAAATAATTTCATTGAAAGTAATTAAAGGATTAATTACTTAATTACATAAAGGATAATTGATTAATGTGATTAATTAATTAAGGTAATTAATTAAAGGTTAATTTGTTAATATGATTAATTAATTAATGATTAAAGGTTAGTTAAGTAATTAATTAATACTATTAATTAAAAGTTAATTAATTAATTAAACGTGAATTAATTAATGATTAAAGGTTAATTAAGTAATTGATTAATATGATTATTTAAAAGTTAATTAATTAATTAATTAATGATTAAAGGTTAATTAATTTATTATTCAAGGTTAAGTAATGATTAAAAGATAATTAATTAAAAAGGTTTGTAATTAATTAATGTTAATTAACTAGGATTAGTAATTTATTCATAAGTAATTTAATCTGGTTTAAATTAATCACGTGATTAATTAATCTTACTTAGGGATGTTTGGATTGTATTGAATGCTTTGAATTGTTCGATATACACGATGTGTGATGTTCTGTGATATGATTGAGCTGTGAACTATGATTTATTTATCTATGATGAATTTAGATATTTGTCTGTGAATCTATGAATGAAGATAAGCGTTATAGGATTATACCGCTTGTCGATATTATTGTGCTTGAATTGATGATGGTTGTGATATTTTACCATTGTGTGTAAAACCCTTGGACTACACCACACATACACAAATATGGATTTCATGGAAAATCAGTTAAGTCATGGGTTTTTGAATTTAAAATGATTTAAAAGTTGAATTTTGAATCCAAAATGGTTTGGAAGTGTATTTGGGTTAAATGTGAGAAACTTTTGAAAAAGGATTTTAAAGTTAAATTTATTTTGAAGGGTTTGTTAAAGTTTTGGAATTAAATAATTTAATTTGAATTTGAATTCAAGATTTTGAAGTTGAATTCTATATACATATATATTTGGAAATTATGGTTTAAAGAAAGGGCTATACAGATTATATAACGTGTATATATATATGGATTTTTTTAGACCAGTTTTAAAGTATTTTAAAGGAAGTATTTTGGGATTTTAAGTTTAACCCAAGTTTATACTTTAAGGCCTATAACTTATGCATATTTACTCGGATTTTCCCGAAACGAAAGCATTTGTTTTCAAATGATAATATCTTTTATATAATAAAAGAACTTTCAGTTTTTGTTGAAAGAATTTCGAGTTGTAAATCAAGTTTGAATTGGAAATTGTTTCGAAAGCTATGAATGAATCTTTGTGAAGATTGGTAAACATTATTTTAAATTGAAGAGGATCTTAAAAGGGTGAATCTTTTGTTTTAAAAGATTAAAAGTGGAATTTTTTTTAAAACCATTCAAAAGAAAGTTTTTGGGGAACAAGCGTTGAAAAATTATGACTTAACTAAGATCCCAATATATCCATATGTTTTAAAATTTAGCGCTCATTATTCGGTTTAGCCGGCAGAGGACATTATGTCATAAAACCCATTCCAAATAAATGATACGATGAAATGGATAGCATTTGAAGACCGTTGGTGAAGATCGGGTATTTTCGAGAACGATAGGATAACCTGTCGAATGACTCTGCATTGAGTAGCTATGGTATAGATATCTCCATATGTGATGGGGAGTCCGATCGGGATTGTGAATACCCGGATTTGCAAGGGCTTCTTTTGAAGTGCCTTCGGTTCCAATCAAACCCGGAACGGACTTGTATGGATGTATGTCTGACGTCACACTTTGAGATGTAAAGCTGGTTTATATCAAATACATTTCTGTTTGGTGGCGGAGAATTTATTCTATTAGCTTAACACCCTTCTCTGAAACATACGAGCTCAGAGGTTATGTAGTTGATGGTTACTGGTGATATATTTCCAATTTGGTAATGTGGCATACCAAGTGCTGTTAATTATTTATTGATCAAACCACAACTTTTGTGAAAAGCGTAGCTTTGTGGACGAGACCTCGTCGAACCTTACAACCCGAAAGTGGTCTAAACAGGAAGAATGCAGCAAGGTTATGAGGGTTGCGCCCTTTAGGGTATGTGCATTTCCTTCTGGATAAAAGGTGATATCATGGTATGGAGCCCAGATATTTAACCTATGTGGTTATTAGAATTTGTTTGTGTTGAAGATCCTCGGATAAAGGTCGGTGACAACCGGGGGATGACATACTAGTGTCAGCAGTTACCAAGTTACAGAGGTAACCTGGCCTTGTGTTGCCAGAGAGCCGGTTAGTTTCTCGGGGCATCCCTCCTAAGGCGTACCCATGTGGTGGGGAAGTTCCTTAGCCTGACTATTTGTTGGAAATCCAATTATCCAATACGCACCTTGTACGGTTTTAGTTGTAGAACCTACCATCTATCATGGTAGCTATAGTAGGCATACTATAATGGTACGTATGCTGGCTAAGATTAATATTATACTTTCGAAAGGTTTTCTTCACTATGCACTAATAATAATATCAAAAGGATTTTGCGTATCAAGCATGTTTGACTATCATAAGGAGAAATCTCCCTCAAGTGTGCGATTGCATTGTGCGTGTGCTGGGAGACTTATGGTAGTTTCATTTTCCAAAAATCATTGCGGATTTCTTTTTATTTCTTTTATTGTTTGTTTTTGTTCAAAACAACCATTTTTGTTTGCTCACGCCAGTCTCATGACTGATCTGGAGTTTATTGTTCCCTTTCTAAACTCTGGGTGCCTACAATTTTCCACACGGGTAGCCTAGAGTTAGGTTTTAGATAGCCGAATAGTAGGTGTAGCTTTTGGCAATACTTGGAAACTTTCGATTTTGGCAATCGCATTGTGCACTGAGTTTGCTAAACTTCAGCATGATGGTGGTTCGACCTTCTGGTTTGGAGTTTGGAGCTTGGCATTAGAGACATTATCTTTCCGCTGTTGTATCTATTTGGCTCTGGTGTTGATCATTTCATTTGTATATTGTTGTATCTATAAAATTTCATTCTGTTTCCACTGTGTTGTATCATCTAATGTTGTTATAAGCTCCGGCGAACCAGACTCAACGTTTGAATCTGCGGCATTCGAATACGGGTGATGTATTTGGGTGTCGATTTTCGAAGGTCGAGTCAGCATCGTTAGAATTGGTATCAGAGCTGAAGGTTGAGTAACTTTAGCTTAGGAGTATAATAAATTAGGTGGCTCATTAGAGATAGAGATATAAATGCCCTAGAACGAGTATATCCCTAAGATATCTGTCTGTATGCCTCGATAAATTCTCCTACTATCCACTGATAGTGCGGATAAGTGCAAGAAGAGGGCGAGATAGGGGACAAGGGAGTACCACTACAAATGGTTGATACCCTGTAAAATCAAGAAAAAAACTTTTTCCCTCAACCTCTTTTGATCATCAACCAGATTCAATTCTTTGGCGGTTTCCTAACAGCTACAAGAAGAAGCTCTAGTGTGGTGGTGGCCGTACGAATCGTTGTAGAAAAGGTTCTAAATTCCTATTTCGTATTCTCTTCATCAATTTATATCAATATTTTCGTTTTAACTTTAATAAATTTGAAATTTTGTATGAAAAAATTTGATTAACAAAATATGAAGTTAAATTGGATTGTATTCGTTTGTCTATTCTTTGGGGTCCGGATATATTCTACGAATGGTTAGTTATCCCTTCGGACTAACCAGTGCCCCTGCATATTTTCGTAGAACGGATGACCCGAGTATCTTGTGAAGTGTTGAGTAAGTTTAGTCTCGTATCTATTGATGATATTCTGATTTGGTAAGCTAAATATAGAATGAATATTTCAGCTTGATCTGATGAGTCGATTCTCTATCTTTATGTGTTCACCTATTCTTTGGTTGTCTCCATGTCTAGTAAATTTCGAGGATGAAATTTTCTTAAGGGGGAATCTGTAGCGATCTCGGTTTTGAGTCAAATTTAATTTGGTAATTAATATAAATTTTGGGATTAAATTATGAATTTATTTAAATTTTCCCATAACAAATCAGATAAATTGAATTTAAATACTCTATATTTTAAGATGAATAATTTTTTTCTTATTATAATATATGTAATATATATCTAGAAGTTATGATTTGAGATTAATATAAATTGGATTTTCAAACTATATATTTTAAATTTTATAAAAACTTGCTTTCTAATATTATAATGCATATATAGGCGTGTGTATATATATATTGATTGGGAAAGTTATATTTTTAAATTTAATATAATTTTCAAAAGCTATTTAGAAGTAAAATTCTATATTTTAAAAACATATGTATTACGTATATATGTGTTTACTTATTAATGTGTAAATAAAATTTTAAGATCATTTTCTTTGAAGTTATATAAATATTTATAAAAGGAAATGTATAGTTAATTTTAGAAAATATGGAAAGAAATGTATATACATAAAACAAATTGAAAATATGATATAAAATATATTTAAAAACCTTTAATACATGCATAATACATGTGTAAGTATTATGATATAAGAATTTACAAGTGTAAACAATTTAAAAATGCAAATTGACATTTGTAAGACCATAAATACATGTTTAAACATTTGTAAAATTTATATCATGCATAAAATACAAGTGTCATGCTTGGTTTTTTTTCTTTTTATTTTTGAAATTTATGAATAAAGAAAAAATAAACTATATAAACATCTTTACTTCTCCTACCTTCTTTCTTCTTCACTTTCAAAAGATTATAAATCAGAAGAAAAAAATCAAAGCAAACCAGTAACTTAAGATCAAATATATCAAAATCCAGAGCATAAATCAAAAGCAAACAAATCCAAACCTGAAACCAAAAAAAATATTAAAGCAAAGATCAAACTTCCAGAATTTTCAAAGATTCAAGTCTTTTAACCTGAGCAAGCAAAACAAAGATTTTAACTTCAAGTTTAATCAAGCAAAAGATCAGATCATCTCAAATGCAAAGCCAATACAAATCAAGTTACAGATTTAAAATCAAAATCAGGTTCCAGTTGCAACAGGCTTTGTTCTCTGTTTTCCCATCTAGGTGAGCAAACTAACCCATTAATGCTTACATCTGTTTATTTACTTAATGTATGTGAAGTGAAGTAATGAAATTGTGTTGCATATACATATAAATATGTATATATGTGGCTGTGCACGTCTAGGAACAGATAAATATAAGAATTTACAAGTGTAAATAAATTGAAAATGCAAATTGACATTTGTAAGACCATAAATACATGTTTAAACATTTATAAAATTTATATCATGCATAAAATACAAGTGTCATGATTGGTTTTATTTTTCATTTTATTTTTGAAATTAATGAATAAAGAGAAAATAAGCTATATACTACTTGTCCTACCTTCTTTTTCTTCATTTTCAAAAGATTATAAATTAGGAAAAAATCAAAGTAAACCAGTAACTTCAGATCAAATATATCAAAATCCAGAACATAAATCAAAAGCTAACAAATCCAAACCTGAAAGAAAAAAAAATTAAAGCAAAGATCATACTTCCAGAATTTTCAAAGATTCAAGTCTTTTAACGTGAGCAAGCAAAACAAAGATTTTAACTTCAAGTTTAATCAAGCAAAAGATCAGATCATCTCAAATGCAAAGCCAATACAAATCAAGTTACAGATTTAAAAACAAAATCAGGTTCCAGTTGCAACAAGCTTTGTTCTCTGTTTTACCATCCAAGTGAGCAAACTAACCCATTGATGCTTGAATCTGTTTATAGACTTAATGTATGTGAAGTGAAGTGATGCAATTGTGTTGCATGTACATATAAATATGTGTGTGTGTGTGTGTATGGTTGTGCATGTTTGGGAACAGACATATGTTTCTCTATTCTTAGTTTACAGGCTACAAAACCTGTTCGAAATTCAAAAATTCATTCCCCAATCTTTTTAGGCTTTGATTTTTGAAAGTAAAATATTTGTATGTGGGTAACATTAATTCTATAAATAATTTAAAGTGAAGAAACTCAATGAATTTTTCAAAAATAATATATTACAGTAAAATTAATTCAAAGTCATAAATTCGATGTTCGCAATTTCTTGTTTTGAATTTATAACCTGATTCGAGTTGCAAAATGATGAATTTTAATGATAAGATCAAGATTTTTAGATTTGAAAATCGTGTGGATTCTCGAGTTGAACGAAATTGTAAAAATTGTCAATTCTCGGCGGTCGATGAGAAATCGAGCTTCGGGCTTGATGTTAGAGGAAGTTTAGGTGATTGGGTTTACGGGAAAAATGATCGCTGATTTTTTAAATAATTGTGGAAGTTGATCGATGGGGTTGGAGGCTTTAAGGCCATATTTTTGTCAGTGTCATTCTCGAATTGATTTCATTGTCGATGGACGATCGGGGGTGACCGGTCCAGGGGGAATCGAGGCTGGAAGTTGAGACGAGGGTACGGTGTGGTCGGCGTGGATGATAGTGGTCTGGATTATCGTCGGCAAGGTGATTTGGCCGAAGGTGTTGGTTCTAGAAAGAAGCAAATTAGCTCGATTTCGTTTGATGACAAAATCGTCGAAGTTGGGAGGTCGGGCTGGATGGCGAAGTCATAGACGACGGGTTGAAGGTCACGGTGATGACCGGAGTTGACTAGACTGGTCATACACGTGCACCAGTATCAGTGATATCTGGGTTGGTTTGTGAAGTTTGGGAAGAAGGGAGGTTGGTTGGGTTGGTTTCGGGGATGATCTCGTGTTGACTCGAAGTAATGTAGCAGGGATAGGTTGCTAGGGAATTTTTATGGTTTGGCTCGGGATTTTTGTTGATTTGCTCGGATTTCTCTTTGTAAACATATAAGTTTTCAAAACAAAACAAAATGTTGAAATTTTAAAGGTAAATCAAGTTTTAAAATCTAGTTTTAAAGTATATTAGGGCAAATAAGTTTTCAAAGAAGATATAAACCAAGTTTTCAGATTAAAATTATAAATAATTTTTTAAAACAAGTTTGCAAAGATTGAATTCAAAAAGTTAAATTATTTCCAAAAGTTGTTTTGGTTTATATATTTATATATCAGGTTAATGTTAATATTTATTAAACAAGTTTTAAAAAAGATTTCAAATGTTTAAATTTTGTTTTTGTTTTAAAAGTAATTACATATTAAATTAATTATGTAATTAAATTCATAAGTGTTTTCAAAATTTAATAAGATGATGTTTGAATTAATAAGCGACTAAGGATTGTGTTTTAAAACTTAATTAATCAATGTTCTCAAATGATTTGTATAATTGTTTTCAAGTATTTAAATTTAATAAGATTTAAAAGATGATTAAGTAATTAATTAAGATAAAAAGGTTTATTTTGATCAATTAAATTTTTATGTAATTAAAGGATAATTACCTAATAGAAATAATTAAAAGGAAAATTATTGAATGAAATTAATTTAAGGATTAATTAATTTAAGTATTAATTAATTAATATTATTAACCAAAGGGTTAGTTAATTGAGTTCAGTAATTAAAGAATAATTTCTTAATGAAAGTGATTAAAGGATTAACTACTTAAAGGATAACTGATTAATGTGATTGATTAATTAATTAAGGTAATTAATTAAAGGTTAATTTGTTAAGATGATTACTTAATTAATGATTAAAGGTTAATTAAGTAATCGATTAATATGATTAACTAAAAGTTAATTAATTAATTAAACATGAATTAATTAATGATTAAAGGTTGTTAATTTATTATTCAATGTTAATTAATTATTAAAAGATAATTAAATAAAAGGTCTGTAATTAATTAATGTTAATTAACCATGATTAGTGATTTATTCATAAGTAATTTAATCTGGTTTAAATTAATCAGGTGATTAATTAATCTTACTTATGGATGTTTGGATTGTATTGAATGCTTTGAATTGTTTGATATACCTGATGTGTGATGTTTTGTGATATGATTGAGCTGTGAACGGTGATTTATTTATTTGTAATGTATTTACATGTTTATTCGTGAAACTGTGAACGAAGATAAGCGTTATAGGATTATACCTCTTATCGATATTATTGTGCTTGAATTGATGATGGTTATGATATTTTATTGTTGTGTGTAAAACCCCTGGACTACACCACACACATAAAAATATGGATTTCACGGGAAATCGGTTAAGTCATGGGTTTTTGAATCTAAAATGATTTAAAAGTTGAATTTTGAATCCAAAATGGTTTGGAAGTGTATTTGGGTTAAATGTGAGAAACTTTTGAAAAAGGATTTTGAAGTTAAATTTATTTTGAACGGTTTGTTAAGGTTTTGAAATTAAATAATTTAATTTGAGTTTGAATTCAAGATTTTGAAGTTGAATTCTATATACATATATATTTGAAAACTATGGTTTTAAAAAAGGGTTTATAAAGATTATGTAATGTTTGTATATATGGATTTTTTTTAAGAACATTTTTAAAGCATTTTAAAGGAAGTATTTTGGGAATTCAAATTTAACCCAAGTTTATACTTTAAGGGATATAACTTGTGCATATTTAATCGGATTTTCCCGAAACGAAAGCATTTGTCTTCAAATGATAGTACCTTTCATATAATGAAAGAATTTCCAGTTTTTGTTGAAAGAATTTTGAGTTGTAAATCAAGTTTGAAGTGGAAATTGTTTTGAAAGCTATGAATGAATCTTTGTGAAAGGTTGGTAAATTTTGTTTTAAATTGAAGAGGATCTTAAAAGTGTGAATCTTTTGTTTTAAAAGATTAAAAGTGGAAAATTGTTTAAAACCATTTAAAAGAATGGTTTTGGGGAACAGGTGTTGAAAAGTTGTGACTTAACTAAGATCCTAATATTTCCATATGCTTTAAAATTTAGGGCTCATTATTCGGTTTAGCCGGGAGAGGACTTTCTGTCACAAAATCCATTTCGAATAAATGATACGGCAAAATGGATAGCATTTGAAGACCGGTGGTGAAGACCAAGTATTTTCGAGAACGATAGGATAACCTGTCGAATAACTCTGCACCGAGTAGCTACGGTATCGAGATCTCCATATATGATGGGGAGTTCTATCGGGATTGTGAATACCCGGATTTGCAAGGGCTTCTTTGAAGAGCCTTCGGTTCCGTTCGAACCTGGAACAGACTTGTATGGATGCATGTCTGACATTACACTTTGAGATGCAAAGCTGGTTTCTATCAAATACATTTATGTTTGATGGCGGAAAATGTATTCTCTTAGCTTAACACCCTTCTGTAAGATGTACGAGCTCAGAGGTTATGTAGTTTATGGTTAATAGTGATACATTCCCAATTTGGTAATGTGGTATACTGAGTGCTACTGATCATTTGTTGATCAAAGCATGGTTTTTGTGAAAAGCGTAGCTTTGTGGGCGTGACCTCATTGGACCTCACAACCCGAAAATGGTCGAAACAGGAAGAATGCGGCAACGCTATGAGGGTCGTGCCCTTTAGGGTATGTCCATTTCCTTCTGGAAAAAGGTGGTATCATGGTATGGAGCCCAGATATTTAACCTATGTGGTTGTTGAAAATTTGTTGGTGTTGGGGATCCTCGGATAAAGGTCGGTGACGACCGAGGGATGGCATACTCTTGTCGGTAGTTACCTAGTTACAGAGGTAGCCCAGTATTGTGTTGGCAGAGAGTCGGTTAGGTTCTCGGGGCGTCCCTCTAGAGGGGTACCCATGTGGTGGGGAAGTTCCTTAGCCTGACCATTTGTTGGAAATCCAATCATCCAATACGCGTCTTGTGCGGTTTTAGTTGTAGAACCTGCCATCTAACATGTAGCTATAGTAGGCATACTATAATGGTACGTATGCTGGCTAAGATTAATATTATACTTTCAAAAGGTTTTATGCACTATGAACTAATAATAATATCTAAAGAATTTTGCATATCAAGCATGTTTGAGTATCATAAGGAGAAATCTCCCCCAAGTGTGCGATGGCATTGTGTGTGTGCCGAGAGGCCTTATGGTAGTTTCATTTTTCAAAAAGTGTTATGGATTTCTATTTATTTCTTTTATTGGTTTTTGTTCAAAACAACCATTTTTGTTTGCTCACACCAGTCCCATGACTGACCTAGAGTTTATTGTTCCCTTTTTAAACTCTAGGTGCCCACAATTTTCCACATGGGCACAATAGTTAAACTTACATAATATGAATGTATAAAATCAAGTAGAATAGGAAAAAGAACCTTAATAAGACTTGTTAAATATATACATATAACATGTATACTATGATTTTCGATGTGTCCGACACTTGAATCATAACGGTATTTTATAGAAATACATTATTCCATAAGTCAGTATCACTCAATTAAATATATTAATGAAACAGCCCTCTCCAGAACGAGCCTAATTAATAAAAGCCCATCGAATCTTAGGTATAACCAAGAGCTAGCTATTGGTTCGTAAAACTAATCAAACATACAATATATAGAGCTATTTGTTTATGCTTTCAGAATCTTACAACGGAAGGGATAAAATATAATGATAAAGTGTATGTCTATTTCAAAATTTCCAAATCGAAATTCTGATTTTTATAGTTAAATTTGTTTAAATAAAGGTTTAAATTTTGCTAAAATTATATTGAAGTTTAAAATTTTAATCTACTCAATCCGTTGTAAAGGTTATTACCGCACTTTGCAAGTGTTGTAGTTGATACAAATGGACTAAGGCTAAACCTTTGGGATTTATATTGGATTTCTTTTAAGAATTATAACTTCACCTTTAAATAGTTTTAAATGTAGTATTTTGATTTGAAATATAAAACTATTTTGGATTTTCATAGTCATGGGTAATAATAACGTTGGTTGTTAAAGAGACCGGGATCGGATATGGGCATACTCTCTATCGATCCCGAAAACTACTTTGACAACCGTATACGCGGTCGAGATTCTAGAATGAAGTAGGATGGTGGTTACGTTTCCTTGAGGTAAATACGTGGACCCGACTCCCATGAGTTTGCATAAGGTGGCTAAAACAGGAGTGATTGATGGACTAATGAGGTAGCACCTTTGATCGGACGCACTTCTTCGTTTGCCATTCTATTACTTTGTGATTGTTTGGTGTGCACCTTTGATTTGGGAGTGTTGTTCGAGGTGGGCGGTAGTAGCAGCTGCGCGTTACCCCCGGTCCGGATGCGTAATTGGTATATCTACCCTAGCATTGCCTAGTTGTGCCATGTCACCTACCCTAGCGAGCCCCGTACGAGTTTGATTTATGTCGTACCTATGGAGTATCCTTTGGTAGGCTCTCGATCAGGAGGTATTACGGTACTGTATAGACTATTGACACTATTACGTGTTAAGGGCTATATGGGTAACTTCTTAACGCTATTTTAAAGTAAGTTTATTTTACTAATAGACATTATTATAATAGCGAAATATTACTACATGGTAAATAGTTTAACGGATCCTTAGAGGATGGACGGTCCCAAGCATCCTTTAAGTTACTTGCTCTATATTACAGTTCACTTGAATTAGCTTACACTGTATAAGTATGTATGTCCTGACTCGAGTGTTTATGTTTTATTTTACGCTCGGGTCAGCCTGAGTTTCAGTTCAGACTTCACCTCAGGAGCTTGGACTTCTTGTGATCATCTCTTTTCAAGCTGCCATCAAGTTTCTATTCAGTTCTTATTTAGGCTTTGTAATCAAGACAATCTAATATTGAGAGTTTCTTGGGATATTTCAAACTAAATTTGGTTTATGACTATGTACTTTATACTTATTTTGAGACTATTGATAGTGGCTTCATGAACCACTAAGTTATTTTTAAATTCCGCTACGAGTATTCTAATTCTGTGTCTGTGATTCTATGATTATTTACTGTATATTTTGAGATTTGCCAAATTTTATTTACAACACGGTATTTTCAACAATTCAAGTCCAACATGTGCGGATGCGAATGGTTGAAAATACCGGGTCGTTACACGTACCCTGCTCTCCTCACCATGGTACCAATGATTTGTCGATCAGTCACAGTCAGTCGCGACGAAAATAAACGGCCGAGAATAGTTCATCAGTTTCTGGACAAACAAAGCTTCAAATCGAAAACGAATCCTAGATCTGTGATGCACTCGTCGAGAGCTTCAGGACGATATACAATTTGATATGTATTGTCGAGTTTGAATTTTTGAGGTTGAATTTGGATTGAAACTAGGTTGTGAATTTTAGGCTTTGTCTGCCATTTGAGAAAGAGGAGCAACAGAAGTTTTGTACGTACAAAAATGAGAAATATAAAAGCAGCTAGGGTTATAATCGGATATTTATATGTAGAGCTGACGAAGAATAGATGGACACGATTGGATATACGCGTTCAACGATAAAGTGGCCCAAAAGCCCGTTCTGACTCCGGAACGAAATTGGGTCAACCCATATATCAAAATAGATGTTTTAAAATATTTTAAACGCAATGGAAAATGTCTCAAGTCCAAATTCCATCGTATGAAGAAGTTATGCTAAAATCAAATAAATTCCAAATTGATTTCAATTTATTTCAATTAAATCGATTTCAAGGCGTTTCGCGTTCGTACGATCAAACGACAAGTCTGATCGCTACGAAACTTGAAATCCTACAATAATTCAACGATACGGATCCGATGAAACTGGTTTTGTTGAAATCCGAGTCAGTGGCCAAAATGGCTGTTTTTCACTAATTAAACAATTTAATAAATTAATTAATTAAATCCAATTTTTAGTTTCAATCCTATAATTGACAATTTTTATCACTTTTATATTTCTTAATCATTTGTACAAATTTAAAAAAATTTAGATGTAAATTTAAAGTTGATAAATCTATCAATTTCAGAGTTAAATTTTCCCTTTCATTATATTTAGAAATTATAAATCTTATTTTCAAAATTTCCATTTAATTGACTCTTTATCCTATCATTCAATTAATTATTATCACATGGGTGAAACTTACATGTTTCATAGTTATTGTATTAATATTCTCTAATTTCACCTAAATTATCGTTTACGAAATAATTTAATTCATTCAATTCCAATAATCCATTTATTACAGCTCAACCCAATAAATTTATCAACATGAATTTCAAATATTTTCATTCACTCAATTGCCAAATTATGGATAGAGTTTACATTTGTTACTTCTTCGTGAAATAACATTCTTCAAATTTCAAATTAAATCTTATGAACTACACAAATACGTATCTTATAACAATTGTAACTATTAAACTTTAAATTACCTTTATGTTTATTTCCTTCAAACAAATATTATAATTACTTACAGAACATTGATTATATTCAATGACCATTCATAAATTTGAATCCATTAATTTAATTCAATGTTTACATTTTGTTTTCATATATTCAATTTGTAGCTAAGTATACATCTACATTATTTTTATTGACTTGAATTTCATTCAATTTATTAATATTTACCCTAGTTAAACTTAACGTAGTATTAGATTAAAATTTTACAATCTTAACAAATTTAGAAATTTTCAATTGCCAAATATATACATTAATTACTATTTAATGTTCTCAATGAATTTATTTACTTGGTTTCAAACTTTTTATTACACCAATTACTACCTTATAAGTAAATGTACGTTACTAATTTAATTTACATTCACTCTTTCCGTTATTATACTAATTATCATTAGAGTACATTTAATTATCCTGTATGTTCATTATTCTCAACTAATTACCCCCTATTATATTATTACTTTACAATTTTAATAAATTCATTAATTGTCATTTCATTCAACCTATTACTAACCTAAATTAGCACTGTTACGTTTTAATTTACTTATTAGCTTACAACAAGTGCTACCATTAGTTCATACACAAATTTATTCCATTTCCATTCATTATACATTAATTTATTAGCAAGTCAACATTTTAAATTATTAATTTATCTTTTATATCCCATTATAAATTAACTCACACATTAATTAAGATTTTGAATCGAATTAATCATTTCATCTTGGTAACATTCTTTTATTACAATAAGAATATATTTAACATTTACATTGTTTCACAAATTGGAATTACATCCGTGATATTAACAATTAACTTACATTTATACTGTTATATTCAAGTTATAAAAAATTTACTTAACAATCATAAATTTTTTCTCTCTCTAAATTTATTTACAAATTTTTTTTATTAAATAACCTAATTTAATTATTGAAAATTTACGGGTCGTTACACTCTCCCCACTCAAAACTTTTCGTCCTCGAAAAGGAAAAGAAGGGAAAAGAAGGATTAAGGAATCAATGTATCTTACTTAAAATATTAAATTTATAAACAAATAAATTTCCAAAATTAATTAATTTAAATAAAATATACCAATTTATAACCTTTAAATCTTTTATACTCAATTTAATAAAGTTTGGAAAACATTTTTCAAAATATTTCTAAGTCAAAAATTTACGGAAAATTTTGGCTGAGTCTCCTTTGTACGGAGAGGCTCGGGAGAAAATATAATATCAAATATAGCAATATATAACATTTATTTTCCAAAATAATATATCCCAACACGGGAAAACAATATATTACGCTAAAAACCGTAATCCGAAAACGTACCTATTTGTCGGGCAATTAACGCTTAATTATGAAACCAAAAGTAGTAGCAATTGCTTCCATAACCTGTATTTCACTTATATAATCCAAAAAGGTTAACAAATATATAAAATAAAATATTTAAAGCAGTTCAACCACAAACAAACTAATCAATACAAACATCAATCACTTGCAACAAGCAAACAACCATCACATAAAATCAACACAAATCAATCATTCATTCATATCAAACAAAACAAATAGCTGTTCAGGTTCAAAAATTTAAATTGTACAGAATGAAAAATAACTACTAAGTGCACCATTTACTCAACAGTCTTAGATGAAACTAAATAGATTATTCGTTCATCCAAACAAATTTAAAGTATCCTTACCCAAACAACCATAACCAAAACAAACAATAAATTTAGTTCATTCTTATTAATTCCATTCATACATTTGTTGTTTCGATTTCTCTTTTTCATTCATATAATGGTTTATATTTTTAATTTACATTTATTTCTTACAAATTTTATTTAGAAATGACTTCAACTTATTTACTTAAGTTTAAAATTTTTTACTTACAATACATGCCTTCTATTATATTTAATTAGTATGATTCCCATTGTAACTTAAGTTTATACAATTACAATATCAAATCCTTATTTATTAAAGAATTTCATTGAATACTTTCATTATTTCAATTTTTTTTTACTTGTATAATATTCTATTACAATTTCTTATTTAAACCTTGTAAATTTTATTATTTGGTAAGTTATATCTATATGCTTTTTAAGAATGTAATTGAAAGTTATACAAGTTTATCTCATTTCTTTCAATTAATTCATTTTTCAAACATTTTATCTTTTGACTTATAAGTTACAAATTTAAATTTTCTTTTTATTTAACTTTTAACATAGCATCAAATCTCTTATTTCTTTGGAGGTTCTAATTTACTAAATAATTGAAACTATTAATTAATGGAAAATTAAGAACTAAATACCGGGTTAAATCTCAAATCATTTTAAAATAATAGATAAACGCATATATATATTCAATTATATTTAAAACAATTTAAAATTAAATTTTTGTTTATCAAAACAAATCTATAGTAAAACTACTACAGTGGCCTTCCCACTTCGAAACTCGAAAATGAAAGCCGATGATTCGGCCGCCATCAACGAAATTATTTTCCAGCGACAGGGAGGGGAGTACAGAACTTATTCCTTTTCAAAGTTTCTTTAAAACAATTATTCAAATTATATTGAAATATTTATATCAGAAAATACTTCTAAATAATATTATTATTATATTCCAAAATCGTTTGAAAGAAATTTTCAAAACCCCGGAACTTAGATTCTAAAATTTCCAATTTTCATGTATTTTATTCTCGCTTTTGTTTCAACTATTATTTAAATTTTCATTATCTAACACCCAATATATTGCAACCAAAATGTATATCATTAAAAAAAATTATTTTATATATAGAAAATATAATAGGCAAAATTATTCCATTCACCTATATTAAAACAAATATTATGTCGGTCTGTCCTATTAAGTGTTTAGAAATCCTTATTGATGTCATAGCGTCCTATGCACCAACCAGAATTTATAAATACAAAACAGAACAGATTAACACAATATAAAACCTTTTTATAACACTAATAAATACGCTCTCTCCTATATATACACTTAGCGACTCATATTAGGGTATTTGCAACGACCCAGGACTTCTGTCATTTAAAATTCGTATATTTAATTAATTTTAAACATTCACGAATGAATTTTATAAGCTGAGTAAATTTTATTTTGATTATCTAGATTTAATTGGATAATTAAATCAATAATTTAATATTTGAAATTACAGAAATTATTGGAAATTGGGTTTAATTTGATTAAAATTGATTTTTAAAGTTGTATTAAATCATATTAAAGTTAGAATGATGTTATAGAACTTCTAAAATTGAATTAAAAGTTAAATTGTGGAAATTGAATATTTTAATATTTAATTGACGAGTTAAAAAAAGCCATTTTTCAAACAGTCTCGGATTTCGACGATACAAGTTTCGTCAGATCCGTAATGTTAAATTATTGTATGGTTTCAAATTTCGTATCAATCGGACTTACGGTTTATCCGGGACAAGCTAAACGCGCAGAAATCAATTCGGGTGAATTTTGAATTTAAATAGTCGATTCAAAAACTTATTTTTCAAATATGATCGAATTGGCTCCCGATATATATTCCATTGCATTCGGAATAGGGGTAAAACATTATAAGCGCCAGGCGACACGCTTCTTTGGAGTTTGAAAAAATTTCGGGTGAATAGTGTCGCGTAATTTTCTATAAAAGGACCTTCATTATTTCCATTTGCACTCAAACCCTACTAACCCTAGCCGCCAGAAACACTATAATGGCCGAAAATTGTTCTCCTTCTCCCTCAATTTTCTTCAAATCCACCAACTAATTTAAGAAACCTTCAACTGCAAAGTTGTAGAGTGTAGTGAGAGCTACATATTCAACGGCTATGACCGCAAATTTCGCCACGGATCAACGGAAAATCGAGCTTGAATACCCGGAGTTCGCGCATGTTTTTCAACCCAGGGGAAGGGCCGTGTTTTCCAAGCTTGTGGCTGTAGGTGGAGTTTGAGTAGGCCTTCGAAGTGGTGGTCGTTGATCATGTTCGAGGGGAATATGTTGGCCGCGAGATTTAGGGTTTGGGGCGGCATGGGTTCGTTCGAACCTGGTGATGTTGTCACGCATGGAAGAAGAAATAAAAGGTGTGGCCCTGATGGAATGAAGGCAGATGTAATGGCCCAAAGAAATAGGGTTTAAAAATTAAAAGAAATTGTAAATGTTAATTATATTTAAATCGTACAAACTTTGTAAAAGCTATAACTTGTTCATACGAGGTCGGAATTTGACGAAACGACTTGCATTGGAATCGTATTGTCGAATACTACGCGGTGGAGCTGGAATGGAACCGGTTGGAGCTAGTGAAAATTTTGGGTAAAATTAAACGCGCGTTTAATTTTATTCGAATTAAAGCACTGCGACTGTTATTGAAAGCAAGGTGTGAACTTCTCACTCAATCGAAATTGTTTTGATTTAAATTTTAAATAGTTAGATTTAAAATTGCTTGATTGTGTTGATTGTATGCTTGGATGATAAATTTACTATCTGTGGTAATTAAATAGACCCTATACGCCGTATATTAAGCGGATGTTATTTATTAAACACATATACCACGATATTCTACCTTGAAGTGGAATTGGTATTATATATGTATTTGGAGTTGATTTCCCGCATTATATAGCGGATGAGACCCTATTACGCCGCATAATAGCGGTTAATATTTTATAAATCCCATATACCGCGATATTCTGTATTGGAACGGGATTGGTATTTTGCTAACATCTGTGGATGCAGGGAAACAGGTTGGAGGGATCCAACTAGATTCCTTACCCGTATTGATTTATTTATAGATATTGTGATATATTCTGTTATCATATGATGATATATGATATTTTGGTTGTCGTGATTGAGTAGTTGGTGTTGTTGCATCATTTGGCCTATTTTGAAGTTTTAAAAAAAATGTTAAAGGATCGATTTCTAATTTAAAAGGATTTTTAAAGTGATTTTTGAAAGTATACATTTTATTAAATTTTGGAATTGATTCCTTTTAAATAAATAAACGTTAAAATTTTAATGTTACAAAAATTATGATTTTTGAGAAATATAGTTGGAAATTGACTTTTGAAAATATGGAGTTGATGATTTTATAAAATAGTTTAAATTGAGATTTTTGAATTTATTATAAAAGCTTATATATAAGATTTATAAAAAAAGGGATTTTCATAAATCAAAGTGATGGAATTTTAAAGATGTTTTAAAGACGTTTTAAATTAATAATATAAATGGATTTATAATAGAATAGAATCTACGATTCGTTAAGTTATAAAATGAAGGAATCTATAAATAGAGAATATAAGTAATTTGCTTATAATTTGGATTTTGACGTGTAAATGGGATATGGATAGAATTTGTTAATAAAGTGATTTTTTTAAGTTGAAGTTGTTAAAAAAATATAAATGGAATTTATAAACATTATTTTATAAATCCGAAAATGACATATTTTGATAAGTTAATATTATAGCTTATTAAAGGAGATATATTCACGATTTTGGACAGTGGATAATCCTTTAAATAAAATGTGTGGAAATGTTGAATTTGGTTAACGAAGTATATTCACGATTTTAGACAGTGAATAATATATTAAAGAAATGTTTTGGGGAAGTAATTATTTAAATAGAATTAAAACGATTTAAAGATGTTTTAAAATGTATTAAGTATCGAAACCATAGATTTCAACATTCATTGTTGAAATAGATGTTTCCGAGAAGTAAAAGGAAATGGTGGACTATAACACTGTTGTTATAGTAAATGATTTTCAAAAGGAAATATTTTATATAGTATTGGGATTTATATATCTATCCTAATTTCGAATCCCTATAATAGTGATTTTGGGTTGACGTAACGATGTTGTACGCAACATTCGTTTTGACTCAAATAAATGTGTTTAAGAGAATGTTTCCTTAAAGAATAAAATATATACTTAATTGTGATTTAAGTATATTGAATATTTTTCAAATGTTGAAAATAAATAGATTTGTGAATTACCTATTATTAAATAAGTATGGAAATGTTTTTCCAATATGAAGTTAAATGTTTTGAGATTATATCTTTTAAAAGATAAATTGAAAAGTGATTTGAAATTTGTTTTCAAACGGTTGAAGTGTGGAAAAATATATCTTGTAAAAATATTCTTGGAAAATAAATAATTTGGGAAATTATTTGGAATCTGGTGATGTTATGCATATCTATTGATAGTTAGATAACTGACTATCAATATTTACCTTTAAATAGGTATTTGTTGCGATTTGCTTGAATTTGAATGCTACACTTATTTTTAAAATAAGCGCTCGTTATTCGGTTTAGCCGGGAGAGGACCTTTGGGTCATAAATCTCATTCCGAATATTGATACGTCGTAATGGATAACATTTGAAGACCAGTGTTGAAGACTGGATATTTGTGAAAACGGAAGGATTACCGTCGAATGTTTCTGCATCGGCTGATCCCCGATATAGAAATTTTATCACCCTTTGTGATGGGAAGTCCGGACGTGATTAGTGAATATCCGGATTGCAAGGTCTTCTTTTGAAGTGCCTTCAGTTCTGTTTGATCCCGCAACGGACTTGTATGGATGTGTGTCTGACATTACAATTTGAGATGTAAAGCTGGTTTCTATCAAAATATTTCTCCTGGTGGCGGAGAATTTATTCTTTTAGCTTAACACCCTTCTCTGAGACGTACGAGCTCAGGGGTTATGTAGTTGATGGTTACTAGTGATCATTCCCAAATTGGTAATGTGGCATACGAAGTGTTTTTGATCATTTGTTGATCAAAGCATAGCTTTTTTATAAAGCATAGCTTTGTGGACGAGACTTCGTCGGACCTCACACCTCGGTAATGGTCAAAACAGAAAAGATCCAGCAAGGTTATTAGGGGATAGCGCCCCCTTAGTGTATGTCATTCCTTCTGGATAGAGGTGGTATCATGGTACGGATCCTAGATACTTAACCTATGTTGTTGCTGCAATTTTATTACTTTGTGGTTGTTGGTGAATCCCGGGATTAAGGTCGGTTACGATCGGGGGATGGCATACTCATGTCAGTAGTTACCCAGCTAGGGGTAACCCGGCCTTGTGTTGGCAGAGATCCGGTTAGGTTCTCGGGGCGTCCGTCCAGAGGCATACCCATGTGGTAATGGGAAGTTCCTTAGCCTGACCATTAGTTGAAAATCCAAAGAAACAATACGAGCACTGTACACTTTTAGTTGTATAACCTGCCATGGAATGTGGCGGTAACCTGCTACTGAACGTGGCAGCTGTAGTAGGCATAAGTGCGGAATGTCTATGTTGGCTAAGATTTATATAATACTTTCAAAATGTTTTCCTACACTTTGCACTTACAATAATAATATTGAAAAGAAATTTACGTATCAAGCATATTTAACTATCATAAGGAGAAATCTCCTCCGATCCTGCGTTTGCATTGTGTGTGTGGGAGGCCATATGGTTGTTACATTTTCTAAAAGCATTGCGAATTGACTTTAAAAATATTTCTTGGTTTGTTTTTAAAGAATAATTTTTTTTTAAGTTCTCACACCAGTCACATGACTGACTTGGAGTTTATTGTTCCCTTTCTAAACTCTGGGTGCCCACCAATTTCCACACGGGCAATCAAGAGTCAGGTTATCAGGTCATTCTGGAATTCAGGAGTTACTGTAGAGATCTGAAAGCAAGCTGGATGACTTGGCGTACCAACTAGTATATAGTATTTTTTTCCATTTTTTGTTGTTGTACACTCTGTTAATGTAATGTAATATGATGTAATGTAATAACTGATATAGTTCTTTGTTTTAAAGATATTCATTTATCTATTATATGTGATCCGCTGCGATTGTGAGATTCTGGTATTGTTTCTGTTTTCTTCTTCTATCTTCTTCTTCTTCTATCTTCTTCTTCTTCTACCTCTTTCTTCTTCTTAAACCCTAAGGGTTCGGTTTTTCGGCATTCGATTGCTCGGCAGTTGATACAGTCGACGTATTAATGTCGATTTTCGAGCGTCGAAAATTCTGACGTTACATTTGGTATCAGAGCATATGGTTAAGCGACAACTTTAGCTCTGTTGGGTGTTACTCATTAGAGATAGAGTCAGTAGTGCTCTAGAATGAGTTTGAGTGTAATAATAGATATGAGAGTGCATTTGTTAGTGAATATAAATTGTTTATATTGTGATGATCTGTTTGTTGAGTGGTATATGGATTCTGGTCAATACGAGTAATTAACGTTGTTGATAGGAATCTCTAAACGCTTGTATAGAACAATTTAACATGATATCGTTTTAAAATAGGGTAAATGATATAATTTTACCTCGATTATATTTTATATATAAAGAAATAATTTTCCAGAATTATTAAAGTGTATATAAATTGATTGTTTGGTTGTTGAAAATGTAAGAATACATATAAGTTAATTAAAGGATGTTTGAATATTCTAAATAAAAACAATTGTAAAAGAATAAATTGTATGAGCAAAGAATTATAAGTATGGAATTATATTTAATATGATTTACAATTGTGAAAGGATCTTATATAAGTAAAGAGAAAATAGTGAAATTATATAAGTGAAAGATTTGTAAATGTGACTTATGAATAAAAAGAAATTTTTTGAAAGTATATAAACCGTTGGATTCAATACTGTTACTGGAAAATAGTAAAGGTGATGACTGCAACGTCATCAGTATCATTTTCAAGTTTCTGTGTGATTGATTTGTTACCGTATTAAATTGAAAATTGAAGTTTGGTTGTGATAATAAAATTTGAAATTAAATTCCAACTTGTAATTGTTGAATATAAGTGAAACGAGTTTTGAACTTATAATGTGAGTTAATAAATTCGACTTTGGTAAAAGTTAAATAGAATTTGCTTTAGAATTGGAAATCTGAATTGGATTTATAAGAGGAAATTTAAGTTAAGTTAAACAAATGAGGTTTAAATGGAATATAACTCAAGTGATGTAGTATGAATTAAAATAATAAAGTGAAGTGATGAATATGAACTTGAGTTATGTAATGAAATTCAACTTTTGTGGTTAAATGAATTAGCAATTGAATTAATGAATGGATTTAATGTTAATCAATCTAATGTAAATAAATTGATATGAAATAATGGATGTAAGTGTTAATTCATTAAAGCTAATTAAATGTGTTGAACCAAATTGAATGTAAAGTAAAGAAAACTGAATGAATTTGGTTGTATTGGACATACTTTGGTTGTTAACTTGTTGTTAGTTGACTGAATAAAAATCCATACGAATTTGAATTAATGAAATTGAAAGCTAAAGTAATTGAAATCAAATTGGAAGTTAAGTGAATCTTAAATAGAATTGAATTTGATTTGAATGTGGAAATGAACCCCCTTGAATATGAATTAGTGAATGTAAACTAACTGAATAAAATGAATATTGGTTATGGATTGTTGGATGATAATTGGATGATGGTTGTTTGATGGTTGGATTTGTTGCTTTTCTTGCATTTGTTATATGGACATATATAGTTGTAGTGATATATGTTGTATATTGATATTACTTTCATATATGCATGTTCTGTAAGAACCCGTAGATTTAACCGGTTTTAATAACGTATTAATTGAAATTTTGTGGAAATTTTAAACGATAAAATTTTGAAATATAAATTTGATATTTGTAATGTGTAACAACCCGCATATTTATCGATTTTATATTTAAATATTTTATTTAAATATTTTGGTTTTAGTCGGATTTTAGTCCGAAAAGCTACTTTTTGCATACGGTCGAATTAGGACTCGAGACCACTCCCATTGAGTTTAAAATGCCGTTTGCGACCTTTTTGAGTATAAGCTTCAATATGTTTGGAGAAAGTTGATTTTTGCTACTTTTCACTTTGGGTTTGGTTTTTGGGCTCAGCCCTATGTTAACTTATGCCCAAATCTGAGCCACTCTTCCCCACTCACCCTCATTCTCCTCTCTTTTCAGTTTTTAGAGTATTAATGGCGGGAGAGATTGGAAATTAGAAATCCAAAACCCTAGTTTCCATTTGCAAATCAATTTCTAGCTCCAAACTCAAGAAGAACCCATTGGTAAGCTTCTCTTCTTCTTCTCCAACTTATTCTCTTACCAATTTCAGAAATTCCTAAACCTAATTTTGGGAATGTTCTTATTTTGAGCATAGATTCAAGCTCATTTGGGTTGTGTTGAAGAGAGGTTGATTCTCCATTTGCTTTCAAGCTTCTTCTTGTTGTATTTTGAGAAAAAGGTGAGATTTTTATCTCACATCTATGACTATAATTATTTTTGGTTGTTGGGTATGAAATCCTAACACCTCTTCATGTGCATTTGCTTTGGATTTGGATTAGTTTTGTGAATATTCCAATTTTTGGGTTTTTAAGTCAAATTTGTGTGAAATCCTTTTATGGATGTTTGATCATGCTTTTGGGTGATGCACCGAGGAGCATATAGGGCCGGGTTGCCGATTGGCATAAACCCTTAGAGCCAATGTTCGTCCGGTTGCATTTTGGAAGAGTTTGCTCTTCATTTGTATAAGGCTGAAAAACAGCCCAGGCATGATTCAGTCGACTGAAAACTCTGTTCAGTCGACTGAACCTAGAACCCGAGAGTTTCCAGGCATGATTCAGTCGACTGAATTTTTCTGCACAGTCGACTGAACCTGGAAACAGAGAGTTTCCTGAACCTGGAAAATTTCCAGGTACAGGGTCAGTCGACTGAAATCTTCTGTTCAGTCGACTGAACCTGTTGTTTTAGTCCAATTTGCCTTTTGGATTGGATTTCCAACTTAAATCGATTCTTGTTGTTTCCTATGTGTTGTTATCATTTGTTATGACTTTGATGACTCCTTGTTAGGGATTTTTGAATATCCATTTTGAT
Source organism: Allium cepa (assembly GCA_030765085.1). Lineage (NCBI taxonomy): Eukaryota > Viridiplantae > Streptophyta > Magnoliopsida > Asparagales > Amaryllidaceae > Allium > Allium cepa. The sequence goes on along the minus strand of CM060939.1, from coordinate 76,854,852 downwards.
GGATTCTTTATCGGTTTCGTTGGATTTTTATTCACATCCTCGTATGTGAATTTTAGTGATTGATTGTTCCCACAATCTTCTTTGTGTTTGTCACTTTAAAAATATAAAGGTTTCCTATACTAGTAGTAAATATCAAAACTCTTTCCGCAAACGATTTCCACATTATTTTAATACCAAATTCGTTTACAAAACCATTTTCCAATCTATTAGTATATATAAACCTTTACCTCACTCGTATGAGAAATCTAATTAAACGACCTAGTAAAACGAGTGGTATGAAACACTTGCGTTCACTTGGTTGGTTAATTCTTGGACTTGTTCGATTGAAACTCTTGTGACAATCTTCTAGTGGAGATATACAATTTGTTCGTAAATATCTAAGTTAAGCTAGTGGTTATGGGACATGATGCTAAGCTCATATATTTACTAGCTTACTGTAATCGACACTGCTCGTTGATCATGACGATCAATTTGGTGATTTAGACTAGCAATTGTGCGATGTCTCTTTGTCTGCGAGGGAGACTAAACCCCGTTTTGTGGAGTTTCGACTCAATTTGTGTTGGGGTAGCAACCCATGGTCTTCGGGCCGTTTGTGGAGCTTCGGCTCAATTTGTGATGGTTAGCGACCATGGAATTAGCGTTCCGTTTGTGATACACATGTTGGTGAGCTTTATGCTCCCGTTTGTGATAGGCCTTCCCCCCCTTTTTTGTGATTTCTGGATTTCTTGAGATGATCTCTAGAATTTGTGTTTCACCAATTTTCGTGATTTCCATTGATAAGCTTTATCAATATTTGTGCATTGGTGAATTTGTGTGTCATTGACTTTTGTGATTTCTGGATTTCGTTTGATGAATTCTGGAATTTGTGTGTCATTGACTTTTGTGATTGACATTGATATTACCGTCAATTTTTATGGTTTGGTGAACGGAATAAAGAGTATGACGTTTCTTTGATTCTTGTGTAGATTTGGTGACATTGATAAATCTCTTGATGATTTTCAACTAATTATATATCACAGCTTGGCATTGTGATTATTATGTGTTTAGTCATATCTCTTATTCTATGTCGTTTCTTCTGATATTTATAGTTAGACTGATCCGTTTATTATTTTCTTATTAAATAATACTCGGGTCAGACCGAGATGTTACAAGTGCTTCAGCTTGACTTCTCCCTTGGGATTGATTTCTCTGACTTTTGGCTAACTACTTAGACTAGTAGTTTTTTGTGGTATACATTTGAGATATAGACTCCTTAATGTATACTTATTCTTTTGTGTAGTTCATGTAACTATTCTTTTGTGATATTGTGGATCTTTTTAGACCACTACTCTGATGTACATTTTCTAGTGTAATATTCATATCTATTTCCGCCTTTGTGATATGAATTGTTTGTGACTGATTTGTGTTATGCTTATTTCTATATTGGTTCCCGAAGATTATCATAGACACCGAGTAGTAGCTTTGAGTTTGTGTCGGTATGTCGGATTTCCTCTTGAGATAGAATGCATGTTATATTACTATCTGACATATCGGTGCTCGCGCAAAGAAATTACATGGATGGTCGCTCCTCAACAGCCTTATTCTCCGTGCTAGTTGACAGCATTACACCGTAGTGTTCTTGGCTAGCATGGGTATAGAGGTGGGGCGTCACAGCTTGGTATCAGAGACAAACTTCGGAACAATGTAGAATAATCTAGCAAGGATCATGTCCTAAGTCTTTCTTAGGAGTTGTGCTTTAGGATTTTATTCGGGTCTTCGTACCGTTCAATCCTATTTTCTTTTGTGATTCCTTGTTTATCTATCAAGAATTGCTTGATATTCAATTTGGTGAATAACCTTTTTCTTCTTCTTCTTTCTTTCAAAAGGAAGAGAAATGTCTAGACCAGGCCGCCCCAGAACCGTGCCATCTAGCACTCCGCCTCAGGATGGAGTTTTTATGACTGCTCAAAAGCTTCTTGATTTAGTGACAAATGCTCAAGCAGCTGGAGCTCAACCGGAACCTACTCACCCGAAGTCGGGATTTGCACGCTTGTGTAGCGATTACACTAATTTGGGTGGGGAGCCATTTAAAGGTTCCGAAACTATTATGGAAGTACAGGCTTGGCTAAGGTCATGTGATCGAATCTTTTCTCGCATGAATCTTGTTGATCTTCACCGAGTTCAGGTGGCCTCTAGTATGCTCCGAGAAAGAGCATTAGACTGGTACGAACTTCTCATTTCTGAGATTAATGAAGCGGATCTCACTTGGGAGAAATTCCGAGAGCGCTTCGAGTTGAAATTTGTACCGGAAGCTGAGAAAGTGACGATGGCTCGTCGTTTCATTGACCTTGTTCAAGGCGATTCTTCCGTGACGGACTACGTTGCTTCTTTTGAATCACTTTCCAAATATGGGGTTGAATACATCAACACCCCTCTGAAGAAGAATCAGAGATTTGTTTATGGCTTAAATAAAAATCTCAAGAAGCCATTACTTCTAAAATTAGAAGTTTCTTTTGACCAACTCGTTGATATCGCTCTTCGTCTTGAAGAGGCGGATAGGGAAAATGATGTTGAAGTGGTGGGTTCCAAACCAAACTTCAACAACAACAAGAAGAGGCCAAACAAGTTCAAAGGCCCTTATCCCAATAAGAAAGGGAAGCAAACAACCCCTGTGGCAAGGACTTCTTCTTTTGTTCGTGGGGAATGTTATAATTGTGGTTCGAAGGACCATTACGCGAACAAGTGCCCAAAGTCTCTCTCTTGCCGCTACTGCAGAGTTCCCGGTCATGTTATATCTTCTTGTCCCAAGCTTCAGGGCAAGAAGGAGGGAAAACTTAATGTTGCTCAAGCCCCTGGCAACACATCTCGTGGCCAAGGTATTTCTCATTCTATTCTGGATGGAATTATTTTATTTCGTGATCATCCTATTCGAGTTCTTTTTGATACGGGTGCGTCCCATTCTTTTATATCAAAAGAACTTGTTGATACTTTTTCTTTGGATGTTTTGTGTTTAATGACTTCTTTGAGAATTGCGAATCCGGTTGGTGGATCCGCAACAATCAGTTTATTGTGTAAAGATGTCGAGATTATTTTGTGTGATTTTCCTTTTCTAGCCGATTTGCATGTCATGCGTTATTTAGGCTTTGGAATAATTTTGGGAATGGATTGGCTTAACCGTTATGAAGCTCATATCCTATGTCCTGAGCGGACTATTTATCTTCGACATTCTCAATCTGTTAATCAGATTTCTATTGATCTTAAAGATTCGGATTCCAGCTTGGTTGCATCTTTATATTCTTTAAATCCTCGTGATGACGATAATGACGATGAGGAAGATATTATTTCTCTTATTCACGTTGTTCGTGAATTTCCCGACATATTTGAGCCCGTTTTAGGATTACCACCTAAGCGAGCAATTGAGTTCAGAATTAATCTCATTCCTGGAGCTCAACCTATTACTCGTCCTCCTTATCGTATGTCCAATAAAGAAAATGAGGAGATGCGCCTACAATTATCCGATTTGGAAACGAAGCAATTTATTCGCTCTAGTTCCTCGCCTTGGGGAGCTTCAGCTATTTTTGTGAAGAAATCCGATGGTACGTTTAGGCTCTGCGTTGACTACCGCAAGCTTAATGATCTCACTGTCAAAAATAAATATCCTTTACCTCGGATTGATGATCTATTCGATCAACTTAGTGGTGCTAGAGTCTTTTCACAATTAGACTTAGCTACTGGGTTTCATCAGCTTCGTATTGCAGAGGATAGTATTCCTTTGACATCGTTCCGTACCCGTTATGGATCTTATGAATGGCTTGTTATGCCATTTGGTCTAACGAATGCTCCGGCTTATTTCGTTGACCTTATGAATAGAGTTTTCAAAGATTTCCTCGACCGGTTTGTTCTCATCTTTATCGATGATATTCTTGTGTATTCAAAAACTGAGGAGGAACATGAAAAGCATCTTCGGATTGTGTTGGAAACTCTTAGGAGTAATCAATTGAAAGCAAAATTTTCTAAGTGCCATTTTTGGCAATCTCGTGTGAAGTTTCTCGGTCATATTATTTCTGAATCCGGAATTTCCGTGGATCCTTCAAAGATTGAAGCGATTCAAGATTGGAAGAGACCGGAGAGTGTGACAGAGATTCGTAGCTTTCTCGGATTGGCGGGTTATTACCGTCGCTTTATCAAAGACTTTTCTAAAATTGCCGTGCCTCTTACTGGCTTGACTAAGAAAGGAGTTAAATACATTTGGTCGGACAAATGTGAAGCCTCTTTTCAGAAATTGAAAGAACTCCTTTCCGATGCTCCTATTCTTGTTATTCCCGAAGGGAATCAAGATTTCGTTGTTTATACCGATGCTAGTCGCGTTGGTTTGGGCGCCGTTCTTATGCAAAAAGAGCGTGTTATTGCTTATGCTTCTAGGCAATTGAAGCCGGCCGAGACTAGATATGCCACACATGATTTAGAGCTCGCGGCTATTGTTTTCGCTCTTCGGATTTGGCGTCATTATCTTTTGGGAGAGAAATTTGTTCTTTATACCGATCATAAGTCCTTGAAGTATTTGTTCTCTCAAAAGGAACTTAATTTGCGTCAACAACGTTGGCTCGAGTTCCTTGCTCCTTATGATCTTGATATCCTTTATACTCCCGGTAAGGGTAATCGTGTCGCCGATGCTCTTAGTCGGAAGCAACAAGCGGTTGTTTCTATGATGATAGCCGAATGGAATGATCTCGAGATCTTATCCACTTGTGAGATTCGAGACCGTGTATCCGATTTATGCTCATCATTTGTTTTATGTAGCCTTGAGGCTCATCCTTCTCTTTTAGACCGCATTCTTGAAGCTCAAAGGCTAGATCCCGAATTGGCTCTTCTTAGCCAAAATATTAAGGATAAGATTGATATTGAAGGATTGAGAGACTTTGATATTGATTCTCGTGGCGGCATTCGAAGATTTGGTAGACTTATCGTGCCAAATATTAGTGATCTTCGCAAAGATATTTTAGAAGATTCCCATCGTTCTAGATTCACCATTCATCCCGGTAGTAGCAAAATGTACGCGGATATGAAGCGACTTTATTATTGGGAGGGAATGAAACTTGACATCGCTAACTTCGTTAAGCGTTGCATGACTTGCCAACTCGTTAAGGCCGAACACCAAAAGCCCGGTGGGTTATTGCAACCTTTAGAAATTCCTATTTGGAAGTGGGACCTAATTTCCATGGATTTTATAGATGGCCTTCCCAGTTCTCGTTCGGGTCATGATTGCTTGTGGGTGATTGTTGATAGACTTACTAAATCCGCCCATTTTATTCCCGTTCGGTCTAACCGAACCGTTCCTCTTTTGGCCAAGCTCTTTGTTAAAGAAATTGTTAAATTGCATGGAGTTCCTACTTCTATTGTTAGCGATCGTGATCCATTGCTTACTAGTGGATTTTGGAAGAGTCTTCAAAAAGCTTTGGGGACGAAGCTTAATTTTAGCACCGCTTATCACCCCCAGTCCGATGGGCAAACGGAGCGTGTGAATCAAACTCTTGAAGATCTTCTTCGTGCATGTGTTCTTGATTTTGGTGGAAGCTGGGAAGATCATATTTCACTTGTTGAATTTTCCTATAATAATAGCTTCCAATCTAGTATTGGTATGGCACCTTTTGAGGCACTCTATGGTAGGCCATGCCGATCTCCTTCTTGTTGGCTTGAGGCCGGTGAGAAGCTGGTTTTAGGTCCAGATTTTATTCGTGATTCCACAGAGAAAATTGACCTTATTCGACATAGGATGAAAGAAGCCCAGAATAGACAAAAATCCTATGCCGATAACCGGAGGAGAAAGTTAGAGTTTTCTGTGGGAGATCTTGTGTTCGTTCGTGTGTCACCTATGAAAGGTGTTGTACGTTTCAGTCGATCGGGAAAGTTAGCGCCTCGATATATTGGGCCATTTCCCATCACTGAACGTATTGGCTCCATGGCTTATCGCCTTTTATTACCGGCTCAATTTTCTGCTATCCATGACGTGTTTCATGTTTCTCAACTTAGGAAGTGCCTTCGAGATTCTGATTCTATTCTTGAGCCCGGTGTTGTGGAAGAGATTGAAGTTTCACCGAATTTAACATATGAGCAACATCCTATTCGTATCATTGCTTCGGAGGTCAAACGACTTCGAAATAAAGATGTTTCGCTTGTTAAAGTTCAATGGTCTTCAAATCCTAAGGATTGTTCTTGGGAGTCTAGGGAATTCATCGAGCGATCACATCCGGACTTGCTTTCCCGTGCTCTTTAAGGTGAACCTTTAGTTTCAAATCTCTTTTGTGTTGAATATGCTTTTATGGTTGTTACTTTATGTTCTCTCCTTTAATATTGCGAGGACGCAATTTCTTTAAGGAGGGGAGTCTGTAACAACCCGCATATTTATCGATTTTATATTTAAATATTTTATTTAAATATTTTGGTTTTAGTCGGATTTTAGTCCGAAAAGCTACTTTTTGCATACGGTCGAATTAGGACTCGAGACCACTCCCATTGAGTTTAAAATGTCGTTTGCGACCTTTTTGAGTATAAGCTTCAATATGTTTGGAGAAAGTTGATTTTTGCTACTTTTCACTTTGGGTTTGGTTTTTGGGCTCAGCCCTATGTTAACTTATGCCCAAATCTGAGCCACTCTTCCCCACTCACCCTCATTCTCCTCTCTTTTCAGTTTTTAGAGTATTAATGGTGGGAGAGATTGGAAATTAGAAATCCAAAACCCTAGTTTCCATTTGCAAATCAATTTCTAGCTCCAAACTCAAGAAGAACCCATTGGTAAGCTTCTCTTCTTCTTCTCCAACTTATTCTCTTACCAATTTCAGAAATTCCTAAACCTAATTTTGGGAATGTTCTTATTTTGAGCATAGATTCAAGCTCATTTGGGTTGTGTTGAAGAGAGGTTGATTCTCCATTTGCTTTCAAGCTTCTTCTTGTTGTATTTTGAGAAAAAGGTGAGATTTTTATCTCACATCTATGACTATAATTATCTTTGGTTGTTGGGTATGAAATCCTAACACCTCTTCATGTGCATTTGCTTTGGATTTGGATTGGTTTTGTGAATATTCCAATTTTTGGGGTTTTAAGTCACATTTGTGTGAAATCCTTTTATGGATGTTTGATCATGCTTTTGGGTGATGCACCGAGGAGCATATAGGGCCGGGTTGCCGATTGGCATAAACCCTTAGAGCCAATGTTCGTCCGGTTGCATTTTGGAAGAGTTTGCTCTTCATTTGTATAAGGCTGAAAAACAGCCCAGGCATGATTCAGTCGACTGAAAACTCTGTTCAGTCGACTGAACCTAGAACCCGAGAGTTTCCAGGCATGATTCAGTCGACTGAATTTTTCTGCACAGTCGACTGAACCTGGAAACAGAGAGTTTCCTGAACCTGGAAAATTTCCAGGTACAGGGTCAGTCGACTGAAATCTTCTGTTCAGTCGACTGAACCTGTTGTTTTAGTCCAATTTGCCTTTTGGATTGGATTTCCAACTTAAATCGATTCGTGTTGTTTCCTATGTGTTGTTATCATTTGTTATGACTTTGATGACTCCTTGTTAGGGATTTTTGAATATCCATTTTGATGGATTCTTTATCGGTTTCGTTGGATTTTTATTCACATCCTCGTATGTGAATTTTAGTGATTGATTGTTCCCACAATCTTCTTTGTGTTTGTCACTTTAAAAATATAAAGGTTTCCTATACTAGTAGTAAATATCAAAACTCTTTCCGCAAACGATTTCCACATTATTTTAATACCAAATTCGTTTACAAAACCATTTTCCAATCTATTAGTATATATAAACCTTTACCTCACTCGTATGAGAAATCTAATTAAACGACCTAGTAAAACGAGTGGTATGAAACGTTTGCGTTCACTTGGTTGGTTAATTCTTGGACTTGTTCGATTGAAACTCTTGTGACAATCTTCTAGTGGAGATATACAATTTGTTCGTAAATATCTAAGTTAAGCTAGTGGTTATGGGACATGATGCTAAGCTCATATATTTACTAGCTTACTGTAATCGACACTGCTCGTTGATCATGACGATCAATTTGGTGATTTAGACTAGCAATTGTGCGATGTCTCTTTGTCTGCGAGGGAGACTAAACCCCGTTTTGTGGAGTTTCGACTCAATTTGTGTTGGGGTAGCAACCCATGGTCTTCGGGCCGTTTGTGGAGCTTCGGCTCAATTTGTGATGGTTAGCGACCATGGAATTAGCGTTCCGTTTGTGATACACGTGTTGGTGAGCTTTATGCTCCCGTTTGTGATAGGCCTTCCCCCCCTTTTTTGTGATTTCTGGATTTCTTGAGATGATCTCTAGAATTTGTGTTTCACCAATTTTCGTGATTTCCATTGATAAGCTTTATCAATATTTGTGCATTGGTGAATTTGTGTGTCATTGACTTTTGTGATTTCTGGATTTCGTTTGATGAATTCTGGAATTTGTGTGTCATTGACTTTTGTGATTGACATTGATATTACCGTCAATTTTTATGGTTTGGTGAACGGAATAAAGAGTATGACGTTTCTTTGATTCTTGTGTAGATTTGGTGACATTGATAAATCTCTTGATGATTTTCAACTAATTATATATCACAGCTTGGCATTGTGATTATTATGTGTTTAGTCATATCTCTTATTCTATGTCGTTTCATCTGATATTTATAGTTAGACTGATCCGTTTATTATTTTCTTATTAAATAATACTCGGGTCAGACCGAGATGTTACAGGTGCTTCAGCTTGACTTCTCCCTTGGGATTGATTTCTCTGACTTTTGGCTAACTACTTAGACTAGTAGTTTTTTGTGGTATACATTTGAGATATAGACTCCTTAATGTATACTTATTCTTTTGTGCAGTTCATGTAACTATTCTTTTGTGATATTGTGTATCTTTTTAGACCACTACTCTGATGTACATTTTCTAGTGTAATATTCATATCTATTTCCGCCTTTGTGATATGAATTGTTTGTAACTGATTTGTGTTATGCTTATTTCTATATTGGTTTCCGAAGATTATCATAGACACCGAGTAGTAGCTTTGAGTTTGTGTCGGTATGTCGGATTTCCTCTTGAGATAGAATGCATGTTATATTACTATCTGACATATCGGTGCTCGCGCAAAGAAATTACACGGATGGTCGCTCCTCAAAAGCCTTATTCTCCGTGCTAGTTGACAGCATTACACCGTAGTGTTCTTGGCTAGCGTGGGTATAGAGGTGGGGCGTCACATAATGCGTCTAGTTAAACATAGCAACAGGTAAATTTTCGTCCGAAAATATGAAAGTTTATTTTGTGCGTAAATTTACTTCAATTTAATCAGTTAAAAAGCGATGAAAATAAAATATTTTCGGAACCTAAATATTTTTACATAGAAAAATTCTAAACCATCTTCTGAGCAAACGAGATTTTTCGTTTTTCCAAATTCTGACATCTTTAGCTCCGTCGATCTTATTTTTCTGTGTTTTTCTTGCATTTTCGCCAGTAGAAAATTCAAATTTTTATAAATTCAATCATACCACTGATATCTGTATACCATTTTGATCGCCTCGTCGTGCTGATCTCTATGGTATATTTATTTCTGTGTTTTGAATTCTGGTTCGCTGCGAAATCGAGGAAACAATTTTCGTATCGGTTCCTCAACTTGTCTTCTAGTTTGTCTGGGACTATTCAATTTCCTTTGTGTAATTCGAGCAGCCACTTTCATTTAATTTTTTTCGAATTTAGAATTTTTGACTTTTCCTATTCCTATCTATACACTGTAATATTGGGTTCGTTCATTTTATTTGGTTCAGCTACTTTCATTTGTCAACGAAAAATTTATATAAAAAGTTTATATCGCTTCCTCCCTATTCATTTTTCCACCTTCCCTCTAACTTCATCCTTCCTCACGTCTACCACTCTTGCCACAAAACCAATCTAAGACCTTCCATTTTTCCCTGCGTCTCCATCTACTGACCAACCGCCTCACCTTGCATTGACATGCACAACCCATCGCATCCACCCCCTACTCACTAGCTACCGCACACATTCGCCAAAGATGGCCACCGCGTTCGGTTCCGTTTTCCTCTTCCACCCATGAACACTGCACCCGCCTCCATGTAGCCCGCCGTGACTCCCACGCCTTCCTCCTCCTCAACAACATTTCCTTCATCATAGGTCTCTACTTGCTGCTACTTAACACTATATCTCCTAAATCCTCCAGCTTCATCACAGCAAAATTACTCTTCTCTGGGGCATTATTTCTTCTCGTACTGCCCTTGTGCATACCTGGACTTGTTTTTGCACGTGAGTGGGCAAAAGTAATGTGACGACCGCCCATGACTCCTGCACTAAAACAGGGAAATGGTGCGCTGAAAAGCGTGCCAGGCCGCCATGGACGATCATCAGGGTAAGATAAAACAGAAACTCTATCGTATAACTCACAACGCATGGACAAAATACAATAGAGAAATATACATATATAGTGAAGCTCTCAACAGAATATCATCATATAAGCACCATAGAAGTTTGATACAAACATCCAAACAAATCCATACATCAAGTCTCACTACATAACTCTCAAAACATATACAAGCAGCGGAATATCCAGTACATATAGTAGAAAAACAATATGCATAAGCCTCATGCTCGTCTTCGTCGTCATCAGCGTCAATCACAAAGAACAGCACCTATCACCTGCTACCTAGTCTGCCCATCCCAACATGGATGAACAGCCCAAGGTAATAAGAATTAAACATAAAACCTTGAGTCAGACAAAGTCTTAGTGAGCAGTAAATCAACTATCAAACAAACCAAAAGAGCATAAGGGATAAAAGGAATAGGAACCAAACTATCACACTCCACCTCTTTCTACAGTGATAGCCCCCAGACACACACTAAGGAGAAGCAAGCATAACATGGCAGACAATTAAAGTAAAGCAATAATCACTCGAGTCAAGGTCGATGTTTTCCAAATACAAACCCCCAAGGCCTAAACCAAGATCAGATAAGCACCCAGAAAACACCGCTCTTGAGACCGAATGATGATACAACCAAACGTCCAAACATCCATGACTCTGGCTATCACTGTTATCATTGCCTTGATTTCACCGTTCGTTGAATGACCACCTGTCAAGGGCTAATGGTAACCCCGGTTCTAAACATAACTCCGCACGTCATCGTGACCCGTGCCTAAGCCGAACGCATCAGCCCAGAGTACTAGCACGTCATCGTGACCCGTGCTTGGAACGTCATCGTGACCCGTCCCAACGTACTCTTGCTTTGAGCATGCTAGAACCTTCAACAATGATAAAGTCTCAGCCTCCTAGTCATCCTCCTCGATGACTATTTCCACACTAGCTCAAGCGCCCCTCAAGCTAACCATTATCCACACAAACTCGGACCGCATCACCGAGTTATCAACATAGCTTCGCACGTCGTCGTGACCCATGCTTGGAACGTCATCATGACCCGTCCCATCTCAACATCATGCTTTGCCTCCTCGCATCATAGCAAAGTCCCATCTCAATATCATGCTTTGCCTCCTCGCATCATGGCAAAGTCCATCATCATCGAATCCATCCATATGAGCTTCCGCATCCGCTTCATATGCCACAGGCAGCTTTCCTTATTCAAGAGCCTTTCCACTTAGCTTTTGAATCACCATCAACCATACTTGTCCAAGTCAAGTAATCGATCAACTAATCAATCAAATCAAACATTAATCCAAACAATCAATCATTCAAACAAGATCTAAATAGACAATTAACAACAATAATGGCAATTTCGTAAATAAAGGATCCAAATCTAACATGCAATCTAACATACATGAATCATGGAAAATATCTCCAAAACTTGATAAATAAACTTGCATAGATGAACATATGGTAAAATAGGTGTCAAAATCATCATGGACAATAGATCTACATGCAGACTTAGGAAAAATGCACGAAATCACTATCTTTAACACTTAAACAAACCACCGATCCAATATACTCCTTTGGGTCCGTGTGAGAGATAACCACCACTCACCAAATCACCAAAACACCTTAAAAGAAACCCACTTCAGATCTGGACAGCGAAGAACAAGGCTTGATCCGACAAAATCTCGCTTCTATCCATGAAATCTCACTCGAACGGATGAAGATCTTCAACTTTGGCTCTTGAATCTTCGATCTTGATCTTCGATCTTGGATGGATGTTAGAACTAGATTGGAATGAAGAAAAGAAGATGAAGAAATGTTGTAGTCGAGCTCTCAAAATGGCAGCACTTCATCGCTTCAAAATCCGGTGCCAAGAAGTAAGCCAAACCCCTCTATTTATAGGCTGAAATCTCCCTGACTCGGCCGCTCTTAAGTCGTCGCCGACCTAACCATGAGTCGTCCACGACTCAACACAATAGCTGACCCAACCTCCTAACAACCTAACACGCACGCGAGCTACGGCCTACGACCCAACGCCTTAACACGGCCTTAATACCCACGACCTATGACTCATCTATAACACGGCTCAACACAAACACACATCAACATGGGACACGACCTAAGACACACACGACTCAAGCCTCTAACGACCCAAGCCCCTATCGACTCAACAGCGTAACGGACCTAACACACATGGGACCACACGAGTTAGACCTTATCTCGCCTACGACTCATCACCTAGCCGACCCAACGACTTAAGCCTTAGGTCGTTCACTTACTAACCCGTTAACTACTCTAAGTCGGCCTGTCTTCTTAAGTCGTTAACCCTATGAGTCGGTCGCTGCCTTAACTCGGTCATACGACCCATCTCAACACTCAGAGACTTACGACCTAACTTCTATACGACTTAACTCCTAAGTCTCTCAACATACTTAAGCCGTTGACCTATGAGTCGGCCAATTCTATGGGCCGTCTAACACTTAAGTCGGTCCTTTATGAGTCGGCTAACACTTAAGTCGGCCAAACCTTATAACCCGTTGACCCTATCATGAGTCGGCCATCCTCTAAGCCGTTAGCTCCTAGGTCTTTCTAACTCCTTAAGTCGGCCAACGACTTACGCTATCACACGGCCTAACTCTTATAGGTCGCTGCATCTAACTCGCTCACGACCTATCTCTTAACTCGTTAACGACCTAAGCATCGTACGAGTTAACTTTCACATGACTTAAGCACTAATTCGTTGACTCCCATAAGTCGTTCCACTCCTCAAACTACAGCACGACTTAAGCTCTGGTCGACTTATCAACACTAACGACTTAAAGACAACAGTTTTACGATCTTTTGATCTGTAAAAATACGGGTCGTTACATTCTCTCCCCCTTAGGAATTTCGCCCCCGAAATTCCAAACAAACAAGAGCAATCAAAACCATTCTGCATGCCTACCATCCATAGCAATCAACAAACCATGCATCCAATTACTAGCCTAGCATGCAGAATACTAAGATTAGAACAAGTTACAAATTCGTGAGATGTCACGACACCTTAGGGCCATACCTCGAAGAGTTCAGGATGAGCTGCCTTCATCCTCTCTTCATCCTCCCATGTATAGTCGTTAACATCATCACTCCATTGTACCTTGAGCAACGTAACCGTCTTCCTCCTAAGCTGTTTCGTGTCGGTTCCAACAACACGAAGTGGCTTACGAGGTCTTGAAGCAACTGGATCAACCTCCAAGTCTTCACAGCTATCAGCAGAAACCACCATAGTTGGGTCGTGCATATACTTCCGTAGATACGATACATGAAAAACATTGTGCACACCTGCCATCTTCTCCGGTAACTCCAATCTATAAGCGAGCTTTCCAATTCGCTCGATAATCGGGAATGGTCCAACAAATCTCGGAGTTAACTTTCCTTTCTTCCCGAATCTAATAACATTCTTTAGTGGAGAAATCTTCACAAAAACCATATCACCCACGTCGAATTCCAAATCCTTACGACGCTTATCGGCATAACTTTTCTGGCGGTCTTGGGCTGCCTTCATTCGTTGCCGAATGATCTCTATACAATCCGAAGTCTGTCGAATCATCTCTGGCCCAAGTATCAACTTTTCTCCAGTTTCCAACCAACATGTCGGTGAGTTACACGTTCTTCCATATAATGCCTCATATGGTGCCATACCAATACTCGACTGATAACTGTTATTATACGCAAATTCCACCAAATGAAGATGATCCTCCCATGATCCTTCGAAATCCAAAACACATGCCCTCAGGAGATCTTCCAAAACTCGGTTGACTCTCTCGGTCTGACCATCTGTTTGGGGGTGATAAGCTGTACTCAAACACAACTCGGTTCCCAAAACTTCTTGGAAGCTCTTCCAAAATCCACTAGTGAACGATGGGTCTCGATCGCTCACTATACTCTTCGGAATACCATGGAATCGAACTATCCACTTAACATGAAGCTCAGCCAACTTCGATGCAGTCCTAGTTGACCAAACAGGAATGAACCTTGCACTCTTGGTCAACCGATCTACGATGACCCAAATCCCTTCATTCCCTGCCCTGGTTCTAGGTAGACCATCAATAAAATCCATTGATATCTTCTCCCACTTCCATGTAGGAACCTCTAATGGCTGAAGCAATCCACTGGGTTTCTTCTGCTCGGCTTTTACCAACTGGCAGTTCATACACATGGAAATAAAATTTCCAACATCCTTCTTCATACCTTCCCAGTAATAGGTTCTCTTCATATCTTGATACATCTTATTTCCACCTGGATGAATCGTCAACTTCGAGTGATGACTTTCCCTCAGAACTTCATCTCTCAATCCATCTATATCGGGAACAACTAGTCGTCCTTGCTTTCGAAGCCAACCCTCTCGATCGACTTCAAATCCTTTATCCTTTTCTGGATTCAATCCAGATTCCAAATCCCAAATAAGCTTGACAAGCTTATCGTCTCTCTTTTGGCTCTCGCCAATTCTTTCCATAAGAGTAGGTCTTATTGATAAGTTTGCCAACATTTCAGGTTCCAATTCACATCTAGGCCTGAAGTCAAATTCAGCCAAATACTCGAGACTCTTCCATTCCGAAAACATGGCTCCCAATCCTGCATGTCTTCGACTTAACGCGTCTGCCACTGCGTTACCTTTTCCCGGAGTATAAGCTATACCAAAATCATACGATGCTAAAAACTCTAGCCACCTTTGCTGTCGAAGATTCAAATCCTTTTGGGAGAACAGATACTTCAACGACTTATGATCAGTAAACAACTCGAATCTAACTCCCAACAGATAATGTCTCCACATCTTCAAAGCAAACACTATCGCCGCTAACTCCAAATCATGAGTCGGATAATTCCTTTCATGCGGCTTCAGTTGTCGACTTGCATACGCAACAACTTTGTCCTTCTGCATTAGCACTGCTCCAAGTCCAGTGCCACATGCATCGGTGTAAACCACCATCTCATCATTCCAACTTGGAATAGTCAAAACAGGAGCACTTGTCAGTCGCTCTTTCAGGATTACGAAAGCTTGCTCACACTCATCATCCCATCTGAACACTTGGTTCTTTTTCGTCAATCATGTTAACGGTGCAGCTATCTTGGAAAAGTCTTTGATAAACCGACGATAATATCCAGCTAATCCAAGAAAACTTCTCACATCAGATGCATTCTTAGGTCTAACCCAATCCTGGATTGCTGCCACCTTAGCGGGATCAACCGCTATTCCATTTCCAGAAATAACATGGCCTAAGAACCTCACTTCACTCTTCCAGAAGTGACACTTCGAAAACTTAGCCTTCAGCTGATGTTTCCGCAATATTTCCAATACAATACGCAAGTGCGTCTTGTGCTCCTCCTCAGTTCTGGAATAAATCAGAATATCATTCACGAACACAAGCACGAACTTATTCAACTGATCTCTGAACACCCTATTCATAAGATCCACAAAATATGCTGCTGCGTTAGTCAATCCAAACGGCATTACCAGCCACTCATAAAACCCGGATGGTGTCCTAAAAGCAGTCTTCGGCACATTATCCTTAGCCACTCTCAACTGGTGAAATCCCGTTGCCAAATCCATCTGAGAAAACACCTTAGCCTCGTGAAGCTGATCAAACAAGTCATCTATTCTCGGCAATGGATACTTGTTCTTCTTAGTCACCTTATTCAGCTCACGATAATCCACACACAACCTCAACGATCCATCCGCTTTGGTTGCGAACACAACTGGTGCACCCCATTCGGACACACTACCCCAAATGAATCCTTTTCGTAAAAGGTCATCAACCTGCACCTTCAACTCTTGTTGTTCTCTAGGCGCCATCCGCCTAAGAGGCATCACAACAGGTCTGGCTCCCTCAACTAGATCGATGCGAAACTCGATCTCCCTATGCGGCGGTAATCCTTTGACTTCGTCAAAGACATCCTCAAATCCATTCACAATAGGCACCGATGACAGTCCATCCCGTGGAACAACCAGCGAATACATGAAGCTCATGAAGACGCCTTCCTCATGCTTACATCGTATCACAACCTTTCGCCCTTCCACATTCCCGACTGTCACCTCCAGCCTCTCACAATCAATCCTTGTCGCATACTTCCTAAGCCAGTCCATACCAATAATAATTCCGAACCCCGCAAAGTTCAGAACAAAGCAATCACAAACAAAAGAGCAATCATGTCTCGACACAACTAGACCACGGCATAACATACACAAACAAGACGAACCCCCAACTAGATTAGTCACAACCAATGGCCTATCAACAATATCCGGTTCCAAACCTAACCGACCTACAAGATCATCACAAACAAAAGAATGCGACGCTCCAGTATCAAACAACACTCTAACTGGAACACCACAAATAGAAAGAGTACCTTGAACCACCACACTCTTCCCCTTCTCCTCGGCAGTAGGAGCTTTTGAAGACGATGGAACGGCTCCCAAAGCATAAGCTTGCACAATCTGCTTATCTTTCCTCGGTTCTGGGCAGTCCTTCTTGATATGTCCCAGCTTATCACAGTTGTGGCACTTCAACTGCATCTTTGGATTCTTGCAATCCCTAGAGAAATGGCCCTTCTGCCGACAATTGTGGCAGGTCACTTCGCCCTTTGGCTTCTTCTGGCCATCCTTACCCTTCTGATGCTACTGCTTCCTCTTCTTGTTTCCACCCGGCTGTGGTTTGAACTCTTCCTTGGTCACAGCAACAACAGACCCTTCCTTAGGAAACAAACTCTCATGCCTGAGAGCTTTCTCCACAAGCTTCTCAAATGGATCGTCCAGATGATCCACCAACTGTCTCCCAAGATAATTGTCCAAGCCTGTCACAAACTTCTCATTCTTCTGATAGGGAGAATCGATATATGACCGAGCATACTTGGACAAAGCTTCGAACTCAGAAACGTACTGAAGAACCAATCTCCCACCTTGCTTGAGCTCTACAAACTTCTTAAACAAAACAGATTTCTGAGCCGTAGAAATGAACTTAGCTTCAAATCTAACTTGGAATTGCTCCCAAGTAATCTCTTCCTCTGGAGTATCAGTGGTGATAGAATTCCACCAATCAGAAGCTCTCCCTTGAAGCTGTCTCAATGCAAGCTTCCTCTTAGTTGCATCCTCGATTCCTAAATCACCAAAAATCCTCCTACAAGCATCAATCCATCTCTGCACTTCAATGGTCGATTCCGTTCCCAAGAAAACCTTTCCTCCAAGAGAAGTATAATCCTTGCAAAGCTTAGCAAAATCCACCGGTCTTGGAGCTTGAACTTGAACTCCCACATCCACTGATGATCCTGAAGCTGGTATCCTCCTCATGATCGAAGTCATCATGGCCTCAAACATAGGAGTATAATCAATAGCTTCCCTAGTAGCACGGCTTTCCCTAGCAGCTTGTCTCTCACTTCGGCTCATCCTTAATATCTACAAAAAGGAATGATTTAGAACACCTTGAAAAACAACTGCATAAGGAGTTCAAATCCTTCTAAACTACTATATTATATATAGTAATCATCCATCAAAATACAATTACGTCTCTCATACGTAATTACGTCAGCGAGCGTTGGCTAAAATCGATTAACCAAAGCTCTGATACCAAATGTGACGACCGTCCATGACTCCTGCACTAAAACAGGAAAATGGTGCGCTGAAAAGCGTGTCAGGCCGCCATGGACGATCATCAGGGTAAGATAAAACAGAGACTTTATCGTATAACTCACAGCGCATGGACAAAATACAATAGAGAAATATACATATATAGTGAAGCTCTCAACAGAATATCATCATATAAGCACCATAGAAGTTTGATACAAAAATCCAAACAAATCCATACATCAAGCCTCACTACATAACACTCAAAACATATACAAGCAGCGAAATATCCAGTACATATAGTAGAAAAACAATATGCATAAGCCTCCTGCTCGTCTTCGTCATCATCAGCGTCAATCACAAAGAACAGCACCTATCACCTGCTACCTAGTCTGCCCATCCCAGCATGGATGAACAGCCCAAGGTAATAAGAATTAAACATAAAACCTTGAGTCAGACAAAGTCTTAGTGAGCAGTAAATCAACTATCAAACATACCAAAAGAGCGTAAGGGATAAAAGGAATAGGAACCAAACTATCCCACTCCACCTCTTTCTACAGTGATAGCCCCCAGACGCACACTAAGGAGAAGCAAGCATAACATGGCAGACAATTAAAGTAAAGCAATAATCACTCGAGTCAAGGTCGATGTTTTCCAAATACAAACCCCCAAGGCCTAAACCAAGATCAGATAAGCACCCAGAAAACACCGCTCTTGAGACCGAATGATGATACAACCAAACGTCCAAACATCCATGACTCTGGCTATCATTGTTATCATTGCCTTGATTTCACCGTTCGTTGAATGACCACCAGTCAAGGGCTAATGGTAACCCCGGTTCTAAACATAACTCTTCACGTCATCGTGACCGGTGCCTAAGCCGAACGCATCAGCCCAGAGTACTAGCACGTCATCGTGACCCGTGCTTGGAACGTCATCGTGACCCGTCCCAATGTACTCTTGCTTTGAGCATGCTAGAACCTTCAACAACGATAAAGTCTCAGCCTCCTAGTCATCCTCCTCGATGACTATTTCCACACTAGCTCAAGCGCCCCTCAAGCTAACCATTATCCACACAAACTCGGACCGCATCACCGAGTTATCAACATAGCTTCGCACGTCGTCGTGACCCGTGCTTGGAACGTCATCATGACCTGTCCCATCTCAACATCATGCTTTGCCTCCTCGCATCATAGCAAAGTCCCATCTCAATATCATGCTTTGCCTCCTCGCATCATGGCAAAGTCCATCATCATCGAATCCATCCATATGAGCTTCCACATCCGCTTCATATGCCACAGGCAGCTTTCCTTATTCATGAGCCTTTCCACTTAGCTTTTGAATCACCATCAACCATACTTGTCCAAGTCAAGTAATCTATCAACTAATCAATCAAATCAAACATTAATCCAAACAATCAATCATTCAAACAAGATCTAAATAGACAATTAACAACAATAATGGCAATTTCGTAAATAAAGGATCCAAATCTAACATGCAATCTAACATACATGAATCATGGACAATATCTCCAAAACTTGATAAATAAACTTGCATAGATGAACATATGGTAAAATAGGTGTCAAAATCATCATGGACAATAGATCTACATGCAGACTTAGGAAAAATGCACGAAATCACTATCTTTAACACTTAAACAAACCACCGATCCAATATACTCCTTTGGGTCCGTGTGAGAGATAACCACCACTCACCAAATCACCAAAACACCTCAAAAGAAACCCACTTTAGATCTGGACAGCGAAGAACAAGGCTTGATCCGACAAAATCTCGCTTCTATCGATGAAATCTCACTCGAACGGATGAAGATCTTCAACTTTGGCTCTTGAATCTTCGATCTTGATCTTCGATCTTGGATGGATGTTAGAACTAGATTGGAATGAAGAAAAGAAGATGAAGAAATGTTGTAGTCAAGCTCTCAAAATGGCAGCACTTCGTCGCTTCAAAATCCGGTGCCAAAAAGTGAGCCAAACCCCTCTATTTATAGGCTGAAATCTCCCTGACTCGTACCGCTCTTAAGTCGTCGCCGACCTAACCATGAGTCGTCCACGACTCAACACAACAGCTGACCCAACCTCCTAATGACCTAACACGCACGCGAGTTACGGCCTACGACCCAACGCCTTAACACGGCCTTAATACCCACGACCTATGACTCATCTATAACACGACTCAACACAAATACACATCAACATGGCACACGACCTAAGACACACACGACTCAAGCCTCTAACGACCCAAGCCCCTACCGACTCAACAGCGTAACCTACCTAAAACACATGGGACCACACGAGTTAGACCTTATCTCGCCTACGACTCATCACCTAGCCGACCCAACGACTTAAGCCTTAGGTCGTTCACTTACTAACCCGTTAACTACTCTAAGTCGGCCTGCCTTCTTAAGTCGTTAACCCTATGAGTCGGTCACTGCCTTAACTCGGTCATACGACCCATCTCAACACTCAGAGACTTACGACCTAACTTCTATACGACTTAACTCCTAAGTCTCTCAACATACTTAAGCCGTTGACCTATGAGTCGGCCAATTCTATGGGTCGTCTAACACTTAAGTCGGTCCTCTATGAGTCGGCTAACACTTAAGTCGGCCAAACCTTATAACCCGTTGACCCTATCATGAGTCGGCCATCCTCTAAGCCGTTAGCTCCTAGGTCTTTCTAACTCCTTAAGTCGGCCAACGACTTACGCTATCACACGGCCTAACTCCTATAGGTCGCTGCATCTAACTCGCTCACGACCTATCTCTTAACTCGTTAACGACCTAAGCATCGTACGAGTTAACTTTCACACGACTTAAGCACTAAGTCGTTGACTCCCATAAGTCGTTCCACTCCTCAAACTACAACACGACTTAAGCTCTGGTCGACTTATCAACACTAACGACTTAAAGACAACAGTTTTACGATCTTTTGATCTGTAAAAATACGGGTCGTTACAAGTAAAGATATATTCAAGCTTTAGTTCTTTGGATAACAGTGATATAGAGGATTTAAGAAAGGAGTTGCTTTTCGATGAGGAAGAAACGGAGGTAGCAGTTGGGAGCTGTAGAATTTCTAAGCTTGGAGTCGAATATGGGATCGAGAAGCTGGTGACTAGGGTTGATTTTTGGTTGTATTATGCTTCTTATTTCTGTGGTGCGACTGTTGGGTTGGTGTACAACAACAATTTGGGTCAGATTGCTCAGTCGTTAGGGAGACAGGAGGAGACTACTTTGCTTGTTACGGTTTACTCGGCTTGTTCCTTTTTCGGTAGGCTCGTCTCCACTGGTCCTGATTTCTTAAGAAGGAAGGTGCAGTTTGCAAGGACAGGTTGGCTAGCAATTGCCCTAATACCAACACCAGTAGCCTTCTTTCTACTAGGAGCAACAAAGAACGGAAGCGCATTACTCACCTGGAACACCTCGTCTGTCTCCTTTATTTCTCCTTTTAAATAAAGGTATATTTTTGTTTAAAGGCAAGTATATATACACGATTTAAATCTATATTTATTATGTATACTCTACTATTTGGTGCTCGGCTTCTTCAGAAAGCAAGAAAGTATGTTACTGAACTTGGAAATAGTTTTCTTTAAAATTTTATACGTATAATACATTGTAAAAGAAGTATTTATTTCTATTAGTTATATGAATCGGTTTATACCAGCTAGAGCAACTAATATGTATATGCACAATGAATTTTCATGGTAAGTTTACACATTTTATAAAGTATTTTATATATTACAATGATATAAATATAAACGAAGTATATTTGTTTTGTTTTGGAAGTATATTGAGTTTATTTCCTGTTATCTAAATATATGTTGAACTATGTTACTGTCTATATTTTGAACAATATGCATAAACGTGAATATATAAGAAATTTAGAAAGTGAATTTTTATCTTCTATTTTGATTGTAAAGTGTTATACTAGTACATAAATTGGTACATATGTATGGGTCGAATTGTATAACCTTTATATTTTGTGCTGGACAATTGTATATATAGGTTATATTGGCTCTGTTAGTTGCACATATACACCTCATATGTGTCAGTATTCAACTTTTATATATAGTTGCCTGCGCCTATTTGAGTCTACATTTTTTTTAACCAATGATTTAAGTAAATCTGTTTATTGTATATATTTATGTTTACAGCACCAAAGTTTTATATGAAGGATATGTTTATAACTTTATAGTGTCTGCATTTATATAGGGTTTCTTACATGTTGCATAACGATTAGCCTGTATGGTGTCTGCAGTTGTATTTATAATTATGTATGAGTATACACATATTTAAAGTAAAATGTTTGGTCTTGTTTTATAAATTTTGTTTACATTATATAAGTATATTTTAATATGTATACGTTGTTTATATATGGGTCAGCATGCATTTTAATGTATCTCGGTATATGTATATTGTCCAGTGATTTCATGTATCTGTATATATGGGGTTTTAGTTCCAAACATTAGGTATATATATGCGGGAGGATATGTGTGTGTGTGTGTTTTAAAGATGCGGTATCGATTTCGAAATAAATGTATATATATGGATTTTTTTCTTTTTTTCTTTTTCATATGTATTTTAATTTAATAATGGTTTAAGAAAATAATATAATAAATTAGCATATAATTTATTTCAATCTATATCAAGCAGATTCTGATTTATTTCGTCTATCCCTCTTGTCAGCTTGTCCATCAAATTCATGTCAATCTAGCTTTGATTGGAATTCTTACTTCGATTCGTAACTCGATTTCATCATCAAATCCTCTAGCCTCGAATGGTGAGCAATCACTCACGATTAATGTTCTTTTATTTATTAAATTTGATTTCAATTGAAACGACAATTGAAATGTGTTGTTGTTAGTTAGTTACACTGTTATATATGCTTTTACCGGTATCTGTTCACTTATGACATCTGACACCATTACCTGTTAATTATTTATGCGATGATAACATAGTGTGGTTGATAATTGATTGATTGATTGTTGTTTATATTGGATGTTAAATTGTAATGTATAAAGTGATAAATATTACGCAATTGAATTTGACGTAGGATAGTTAAAATTTGAATCGACATATGTGTTGAATTTGATTAGTTAAATTTGTATAATATGACCACTTAAATGTTTAATTATGTGGTACGTAGAAAAATAGTGTTAACTACACCTTGAACCATTGAATGTATGTTGTTTAAATTGTTGATGTATGGAATTTTAAATGGATGACAAGTGAAGAACCGTAGTGTAATAAATCTTTAATCTACATGAAATGATAGTGTAGATTCTAGAAATAATTATATTAATTTGCACAAACAACAATGTAAATTAATACGATTATTTCGGGATTTTTAAAATAAACTATTGGATTGATTTTAATGTATGCTATTGCTTGTTTATTTACTTTGACACCATCCCAGTTATCACACTGCAAGTTCCCTTTGCTATGCTTTGATTTTTGAATTGAAATGGAATCGGGTTGAAATGATAAGTACCCAAATGAATTTGACATAGGATAGAAAATTAAAAATAAAACCCGATTGGTCAATAATTTGGTATAAAAATAAAATAAAGATTTTATTCGAATAGACAATAGTGTTTTGAAAAGAAATTGGAATTTGAAATTTTATGAAAAGTAATGTTAATATTTAAGACCCTGAAACAAAATATTAACAAAGTAATTATTGGAAGAATGTTGTTTAATTTAAGAAATGAATAATTAAGTTTGGAATTATTTAATAATTATGTTTGAAATTATTAATTAAGCTTGAAATTATTTAATAATTGAATAAAATTGAATCACTTGAGAATTAAATAAAATTTAAATTCTTTGATAAGTGAAATTGAACTTTTGAATAAGTGAATTCGAACATCGTTAATAAATAAAATATGGTTTCTTTATTTATTAAGTTGTGGAAAATTATTTAAGTAAGTAAATAAGTGAAATTGAACTTCTTGAATATGTGAATTTAATTTGTAACTAAGTAAATAAATATGTGAAATTGATTTCTTAACAAGAAATAAAAATGTGATTTACTGAAATTAATGTAAGACTTGTAATTTAAAGAACTTGATTTGACGAATTTAATCTAATTAAATTTGAAGTTTTGATATGAAGTTGAACTTAAGTAATTGATTTAATGAATTGGAAATTAAGTAGAAGTTGTTTTGAGTGACAAATTTACTTAATGAATATTAAATGAAATCGATCAATGAATTTAAGTTGATTTGAATGTTAAATTTAATTAATTTAAATGATTTCGGAATAAGACTAATATACGAACTTGAATGTATATTTGAATTGTTTAAAATTTAACCTTTGAAATCGAATTATAGAATTTTGAAATGAAATTTGGAAGTTTTGAGACTTAAATTATGGAAATGGTTTTAGAAAAACAAACGAAATGTTGATTTACGAATTGTAATTGAAATTGAATTTGATTTGGTTTTGAAATATATTAAATGACCAATCGGTGTAATAATTACAGAAGTTATTAAAGAGACCGGAATCGGTTATGGATATACTCTCTATCTAAATCGAAAACCACTTTAATAACTATACGCGGAGTGTAATCCAGAATGAATTGGTTGGAATGATGTACGTGATGACTGAAGATAGAGAACGATAATGGATATCCTTGACACTTGTGTCAAATTGGAAATGACTAAAACAGGAGCCATACCGGGCCAAATGAGGTTAGCCACCTCGAGCGAACACACTTCTTCGTAAACTACTCATTACTTGTTATTGATTGGTGCACCCTTGTACTTTGGGAGTGTTGTTTCGTGGTGTTGCGATCGTTGCGGCGACGCATTTTCACCAGTCCGGATCAGGCAAACGTAGTTTCACTACCTTGGGTATTGCCTCATGTGCATTGTCATACTTGTATCCCTATATACGCGACAAGTACGAATTTGTTTTGTGTTATACATATGGAGTACTCCCTGATATCCACCAGTTTACGGTGGAGTTTACAGTGCTGTATAGACTATGACACTTATATAAAATGTGTTAAGGGGGATAATGGTAACGCCTTAACACTATTTGATATTTTATATTACTGATAGACATTATCTACTTAGCGTATATTACTACATAGTAGATAGTTTAACGGATCCTTAGAGGATGGTTATTCTAACATCCTTTGAGTCACTTGTATTTCAATTGTAATTCCACTTGGGTTGGATTTATTGATATAAGAATGTTAATCCTGACTCGAGTGTTTTGTGTTTGCTTTACGCTCGGGTCAGACTGAGTGGTTCAGCTTTCGAGACTCACTTTTGGAATTGGAGCTTTGCTTGGAGATCCAGCTATCTATCTAGCTTCCAGATATCCAGTTGATTTCAGCGATGTGTTCTGATTCCTGTATTTAACTATTGTATTCGAGACTTCTGTTATAACTCATTTAACTCTGTTATATATATAGTAGCTTCATGAACTACTATCTTTTGCTTCCGCTGCATATTATTACTCTGTGTCTGTGATTTTGTAATTATTTATTTACTGTATATCTGAGTTTTTGCCAAATTTAAATTAACAATTTGGTATTTTGAATTATTCAAGTCCGACGTGTGCGGATGTATGACGCCCCACCTCTATACCCACGCTAGCCAAGAACACTACAGAGTAATGTTGTCGACTAGCATGGAGAATAAGGCTATTGAGGAGCGACCGTCCGTGTAATTGCTTTGCGCGAGCATCGATATGTCAGATAGTATAACATGCATTTCTTTATCAAGAGGAAATCTGACACACCGATACAAACTCAAAGCTACTACATAGTGGCTATAATAATCCTCGAAAACAAATATAGAAATAAGCATAACACAAATCAGTCACAGATAATTCATATCACAAAGGCGGAAATAGATATGAATATTACACTTAGAAGTGTATATCAGAGTAGCGGTCAAAAAAGATCCACAATATCTCAAAAGAATAGTTACACGAACTACACAAAAGAATAAGTATACATCATGGAGTCTATATCTCAAATGTATAGAACAAAATAAACTACTAATCTAAGTAGTTAGCCAAAAGTCAGAGTAGTAAATCCCTGGAGAGAAGTCAAGCAGAAGCACCTGCAATATCTCGGTCTGACCCGAGTATTATTTAATAAGAAAATAATAAACGGATCAGTCTAACTATAAATATCAGATGAAACGATATAGAATAGAGAGATATTACTAAACACATAATAATCACAATGCCTAGCTGTGATATATATAAGTAATTGAAAATCAACAAGAGATTAATCAATATCACAAAATCTTCACAAAGATCCAAAAAGGGGTTTCATACCCAAAACTTGTATTCACAACAAGTCAATGACACACGAATTCACCAATGCACAAAAATTGATAAATCATATCAATAGAAATCACAAAAATAAGTGAAGCATAAATTCCAGAATTCGACACACGAAATCCAGAAATCACAAAAAGTCAATGACACACAAATTCACCAATGCACAAAAATTGATAAATCATATCAATAGAAATCACCAAAATAGGTGTAGCATAAATTCCAGAATTCAACACATGAAATCCAGAAATCACATGAAAGGGGGTGAGGCCTATCACACGAACGGGAGCATTAAAGCTCACCAACATATGTATCACACAAACGAGAAGCTATCTCACGGTAGCTAGCCATTAATTTTTGACACACGAATGGCCCGAAGACCATGGGGAGCTACCCCACATAGAAATGAGACGAAGCTCAATAAAATGAGTTACTGTCCTCCACGTGGACAAAGAGACATCGCACAATTGCTAGTCTAAATCACAAAAATGATCGTCATGATTATTAAGAAGTGTCAATTACAGTAAGCTAGTAATATATAAGCTTAGCTTCGTGTCCCATAACCACTAGCTTGACTTAAATATTTACGAACAAATTGTAGATCTCCACTAGAAAATTGCCACAAGAGTTTCAACCGAACAAGTCCAAGAATTAACCGGCGAAGTAAACGCAAGTGTTTCATACCACTTGTTTTACTAAGCCGTTTAATTAGATTTCTCATACGAGTGAGGTAAAAGTTTGTGTATACTAGTCGATTGGAAAACGGTTTTATAAACGAGTTTGATATTGAAAATATAGTTGAAATCGTTTTGATGAAGAGGTTTTTATATTTAATACTAGTATTGAAACCTTTATATTTTTAAAGTGACAAATCACAAAAATGATTGTAGGACAATCAATCACAAAATTCACATCCGAAGACGTGAATAAAATCCACAGAAATCGATACCAAATCCATAGAAATGGATATTTCCAAAAATCCATAAAAAGAAGTCATCAAAGTCAATAATAAGTGATAACGACTACTAATAGGATCGCTAAAATCGATAAATAATGGAAATTCACACAAAACAGCCTGAATAGGCAAAAATAAACACCTCCAGACGTCTGATTTGGAATCCAGACGTCTGGATTTGCTTTCTGAAAAATAGTTCAGAAAGCTACCCAGGCGTCTGGAATAGCCAAAACAGACGTTTGAGCCATGGACAGACGTCTGGTTTTGAATCCAGACGTCTGGTTTTGTTCTCTGCAATTTTTTTATAATATGCGTGCATACATTTTTCTTTCCAGGTCCAAACCAGACGTCTGGACTTGGTCACCAGACGTCTGGTCACCTGGTCTGGGCAACAATTTGCCTAGGCCAAAGTGGCCAAAACATATCGGAAGCGATCGGACGAGCAATATCGACTAAGGATTTACGCCAAGCGACAACCCGCCTTTAAAAGCTCTTCGATACACCCCGAATATCAATGTCCAAATGTCCATAAAAGGATTTTCATAAAATTGGACCAAAACGCAAAAATTTGGAAAATTCACCAAATCAATTCAAATTGAAAGCGAATGAATATGCACATATGTTAGGATTTCATACCTAACCACAAAGATAGATATAGAAAAAGACATGAGATAAAAATCTCACCTTTATGCACAAGAACAAGGAAGAAGAAGCTATAGAACAATGACAATGACAATCACTCTTCAATTCCAACTCAACAAGCTTTAATCTAAGCTAAAAAAGAAACATCCTAAATTAGGTTTAGGAATTTCTGAATTTGATAAGAAAATCAGTTGGAGAAGAAGAAGAGAAGCTTACCAATGGGTTCTTCTATTAGTTTGGAGCTAGAGCTTGATTTGCAAAAGAAAACTAGGGTTTTGGAGTTTTAATTTCCTCTTCCACTCTCCATTAATATAAAGCTTGAGTATAAGGAAATGAGGAATGAAGTAATGAAGAGGAGAAGGGGTTGGGACTGAATACATAAGTGGGGTTAATGGGCTCAGCCCAAACCAAAGCCCTAAGTGAAAAAGTAGCAAAAATCAACTTACTCCAAACATATCGAAGTTTATACTCAAAATGGTCGCAAACGGCATTTTAAACTTAATGGGAGTAGTCCCGAGTCCTAATTCGACCGTATGCAAAAAGTAGCTTTTCAGACTAAATTCCGAGTATCGATAAAATATTTAAATATAAAAATCGATAAATATGCGGGTTGTTACAGACTCCCC
The DNA here is from genome assembly GCA_030765085.1 of Allium cepa. NCBI lineage: Eukaryota > Viridiplantae > Streptophyta > Magnoliopsida > Asparagales > Amaryllidaceae > Allium > Allium cepa. Next base: position 76,826,318 of record CM060939.1, on the reverse strand, counting down.
TCCTTAAAGAAATTGCATCCTCGCAGTATTTAAGAAGAAAATATAAAGTAACAACCATAAAAGCATATTCAACACAAAAGAAATTTGAAATAAAAGGTTCACCTTAAAGAGCACGGGAAAGTAAGTCCGGATGTGATCGCTCGATGAACTCTCTAGATTCCCAAGGAAAACCCTTAGGATTTGAAGACCATTGAACTTTCACAAGCGGAACATCCTTATTTCGAAGTCGTTTGACTTCCGAAGCAATAATACGAACAGGATGCTGCTCATAAGTTAAATTAGGCGAAACTTCAATTTCTTCCACAACACCGGGCTCAAGAATAGAATCGGAATCTCGAAGGCACTTCCGTAATTGAGAAACGTGAAACTCGTCATGAAAAGCAGAAAACTGAGCCGGTAATAAAAGGCGATAAGCCATGGAACCAATTCGTTTGGTGATAGGAATTGGCCCAATATATCGAGGCGCTAATTTTCCCGATCGACTAAAACATACAACACCTTTCATGGGTGAAACACGAACGAACACAAGATCTCCCACAGAAAATTCTAATCTCCTTCTTCGATTATCGACATAGGATTTTTGTCTACTCTGGGCTTCTTTCATCCTATGTCGAATAAGGTCAATTTTCTCTGTGGAATCCTGAATAAAATCTGGACCTAAAACCAGCTTCTCACCGGCCTCAAGCCAACAAGAACGAGATCGGCATGGCCTTCCATAGAGTGCCTCGAAAGGTGCCATACCATTACTAGATTGGAAGCTATTATTATAGGAAAATTCAACAAAGGAAATATGATCTTCCCAACTTCCACCGAAATCGAGCACACAAGCACGAAGAAGATCTTCAAGAGTTTGATTCACACGCTCGGTTTGTCCATCGGACTGGGGGTGATAAGTGGTGCTAAAATTAAGCATCATTCCCAAAGCTTTTTGAAGACTCTTCCAAAATCCACTAGTAAACAATGGATCACGATCACTAACAATAGAAGTAGGAACTCCATGCAATTTAACAATCTCTTTAATAAGGAGTTTGGCCAAAAGAGGAACGGTTCAGTTAGATCGAACAGGAATAAAATTGCCGGATTTGGTAAGCCTATCAACGATCACCCATAAGCTATCATGACCCAAATGAGAACGGGGAAGGCCGTCAATAAAATCCATGGAAATCTGATCCCACTTCCAAATTGGAATTTCTAAAGGTTGCAGTAACCCACCGGGCCTTTGATGCTCGGCCTTAACGAGTTGGCAAGTCATGCAACGCTTAACGAAGTTAGCGATGTCAAGTTTCATTCCCTCCCAATAATAAAGTCGCTTCATATCCGCGTACATTTTTCTACTACCGGGATGAATGGTGAATTTAGAATGATGGGAATCTTCTAAAATATCTTTATGAAGATCACCAATATTTGGTACGATAAGTCTACCAAATTTCCGAATGCCACCACGAGAATCGATATCAAAGTCTTTTAAACCTTCAATATCAATTTTATCCTTAAAATTTTGGCCAAGAAGAGCCAATTCAGGATCTAGCCTTTGAGCTTCAAGAATGCGGTCTAAAAAAGAAGGATGAGCCTCAAGGCTTCATAAAACAAGAGATGAACATAAATCGGATCCACGATCTCGAATCTCACAAGTGGATAAAGTCTCGAGATCCTTTCACTCGAATATCATCACAGAAACAACCGCTTGTTGCTTACGACTAAGTGCATCGGCAACGCGATTTCCCCTCCGAGATTGTACAAAGAATATTAGGATCATATGATGCAAGGAACCCAAGCCAATATGAAGTTCCTTATGAGAAAATAAATATTCCAAAGGTTTATGATCGAGGTAGAGAACAAATTTCTCCCCCAAAAATAATGATGCCAAATTCTAAAAGCGAAAACAATAGCCGCGAGCACTAGATCATGAGTGGCATACCTAGTCTCAATCGGCTTTTAATGAATTAGAAGCACAAGTGCTAACACGTTATCTTTGGCAAGAGAACGTCATTCAAACCAACACGACTAGCATTGGTATAAAAGATAAAGTCTTGTTTCCCATCGGAAATCATAAGAATAAGTGTATCGATAAGAAATAATTTCTTTTAAATAATCTTCTTTTCCGAAAAGCTAAAACTTTCAAAATTACAATTATCCCAATGTAAAAATCTTTCTAGAAAAATTTACATTTTACAAGTCAATATATCGTGTCTGATTGTCTCATCAAAGCATTTAGGAAATTCCTATCGATAACGTTGATCAAGCGCATCGACCAGAATTCTTAAAGCACTCAACGGGAAATACAAACACAAAATCATCTTCTATATGATGAAATTATCTCTTAAAAGTTTTGAGAATATTCTCTGCTCGTTTTAATGCTCAAAATCCAATTATACTTATAAATAAATCTTATGAAAAAGATTTGCAAAATTTTAAATTTCTATTTTCATCCAAAATCAATAAATACAAGAATGAAGTTATCGAGATATTCATAGAATACTCGATTTATAAAATGGATGAAAAAAGATAGGCAAACTGAATGACATAATAAGTCATTCATAAGAATCATAACGAGTGCAGAGTGCGTAAGTGGAATGTTAACTCACGCAACTCGTAGCCAAATGAAAATCGGTAGCAAGGTCGAGCTAAGAAGACCTTATCACCACAAAAGATATTGCTTAGGTGATAATCCTAAGACAAGTCCAAATAAACCGAAAAATTTCACAAACTATTTAAATGAGAGAAGTAAAACTTTCCTCAGCATGAGGGTTTAAAGAATAAAAATCAATGCCACCAAAAATTTGAAATTGGAATCATAAAGAAAAATAGAAATCTGCTTAACATATTAAAAATGTCGAAGATGATTAGTTCTCACGAAAAATAGGATATGGGCTTCGCAATAAGCCAATCCTTTCCAAAAATCGATTCGGAAGCCTAAGTAAAAATCGGCTCGGACAGAAAAATCACGTAAAATAATTTCGACATCAATAAAAGGCAAATTGAGTGTTGTGGATCTACCATCCGGATTCGCGATTCTCAAGGAAGACATCAATCACAAAATTGTTTAAAGAAAAGAATCAACAAGTTCTTTTGATATAAAATAGTGAGATGGAATCCATATCAAAAAGAACACGTACAAGAGAATCACAAAGCAAATGTCATCAAGGATTGAATGAGAAATACCTTGACCAAGAGAAGTGTTGCTAGGGGCTTGCATAATAATTATCTTTCACATGTCCTTGTTCAAAAGTTTGGGACATGCAGATAAAAGATGACCCTAGTCTTTACAATAGCGACAATAAAGGGGTTTCGGGCACTTAATTACACAATGGTCCGTGGAACCACAATTGTAGCATTGTTTACGACTTAGGGTAGGAGTCTTGTCTACCGAAGTTTCTTGTTCCACCTTCTTCTTGCTTTGAAGTATGGGGCACGAAGAAATATGATGACATGTATTTTTGCAATAACGACAAAAGAGTGGTTCCGAACACTCCTTTGCATAGTGGTCCTTAGAATTACAATTGTAGCATGCTCCATGATGAGGGATTGGAGTCTTTACTACAAGAGTAGTTTTCTTCACTTTCTTATTGGGATTAGGGCTTTTGAACATAATATGCCTCTTCTTGGAAATCCCAATATCATTATCATTTCCTTTACCAACCTTTCCATGAAGAAGAGTAACATCCACAAGCTGATTAAAAGAAACTTCAAGTTTCAAAGGTAGAACCATTTCGGGGTTCTTACTCAAAGCACAGATAAACTCTTGATTCTTTACAAGATCCAAAAGTTGTTGAGCAGACATGAATACTCTATCCAGGGGAGTAGCACTAGATTGACCGACGCTGGGACGGCCAGGTCTAACCATTTCTCTTCTTTAAGAAAGAAAGAAAGAAGAGAAAAAAGTTATTCTCAAAATAAATATCAAGCAGTCTTGATAGATAAAACAAGGAATCATAAAAGAAAGTAGGATAGAACGGTACGAAGACTCGAATAAATCCTAAGGCACAACTCCTAAGAAAGACTTAGGACATCATCCTTGCTAAATTATTCTACATTGTTCCGAAGTTTGGCTCTGATACCAAGCTGTGACGCCCCACCTCTATACCCACGCTAGCCAAGAACACTACGGAGTAATGCTGTCGACCAGCACGGAGAATAAGGCTGTTGAGAAGCGACCATCCGTGTAATTGCTTTGCGCGAGCATCGATATGTCAGATAGTATAACATGCATTTCTTTATCAAGAGGAAATCTGACACACCAATACAAACTCAAAGCTACTACACAGTGGCTATAATAATCCTTGAAAACAAATATAGAAATAAGCATAACACAAATCAGTCACAGATAATTCATATCACAAAGGCGGAAATAGATATGAATATTACACTTAGAAGTGCATATCAGAGTAGCGGTCAAAAAAGATTCACAATATCTCAAAAGAATAGTTACACGAACTACACAAAAGAATAAGTGTACATCATGGAGTCTATATCTAAAATGTATAGAACAAAATAAACTACTAATCTAAGTAGTTAGCCAAAAGTCAGAGTAGTAAATCCCTGGAGAGAAGTCAAGCAGAAGCACCTGTAATATCTCGGTCTGACCCGAGTATTATTTAATAAGAAAATAATAAACGGATCAGTCTAACTATAAATATCAGATGAAATGATATAGAATAAGAGATATGACTAAACACATAATAATCACAATGCCTAGCTGTGATATATATAAGTAATTGAAAATAAACAAGAGATTAATCAATATCACAAAATCTTTACAAAGATCCAAAAAGGGGTTTCATACCCAAAACTTGTATTCTCAACAAGTCAATGACACACGAATTCACCAATGCACAAAAATTGATAAATCATATCAATAGAAATCACAAAAATAGGTGAAGCATAAATTCCAGAATTCGACACACGAAATCCAGAAATCACAAAAAGTCAATGACACACAAATTCACCAATGCACAAAAATTGATAAATCATATCAATAGAAATCACCAAAATAGGTGAAGCATAAATTCCAGAATTCAACACACGAAATCCAGAAATCACAAGAAAGGGGGGAGGCCTATCACACGAACGGGAGCATTAAAGCTCACCAACATATGTATCACACGAACGAGAAGCTATCTCATGGTAGCTAGCCATTAATTTTTGACACACGAATGGCCCGAAGACCATGGGGAGCTACCCCACATAGAAATGAGACGAAGCTCAATAAAATGAGTTACTGTCCTCCACGTGGACAAAGAGACATCGCACAATTGCTAGTCTAAATCACAAAAATGATCGTCATGATCATCAAGAAGTGTTAATTACAGTAAGCTAGTAAATATATGAGCTTAGCTTCATGTCCCATAACCACTAGCTTAACTTAAATATTTACGAATAAATTGTAGATCTCCACTAGAAAATTGTCACAAGAGTTTCAACCGAACAGGTCCAAGAATTAATGTAACATCCCGCCTTTTTACACGATTTAAATCGACACACGTGCCAATTCAAACCATACGGAATGGCGGATTATTATGGGGTAATTAAGAAAAACAGAGAAGGGAAAAACTAAACAGAATCTCACAGCGGAAGGAAAAAATATAATAATAAATATACAGTTCACAAAAACTGTTTACAAGACATTTGATTCTTCTTTACACAATAAATATCAGAGTTCACATACCAATAAATATCAATGCAGCGGAACACAGTGTGTAGTGGAACCATATAATATAATAATAATAATAATGAAATCTTTGTCTTTGTCCTCCAGAAATAAAGTCTTTAAATACTAAAACGCTAGGACTGACCGGAGCGAATTTGAAAAGACAAAAACACTCGAGTCAGAACTAAAAGATCTTATGTAAGTTAAATAAGCAGAAATAAATATGAGTGCAGTAACTCAAGAGATGCTCGGGATTTACATCTCCTAAGGATCCGTTAAACTATTTACTATGTAGTATATTGCGCTATTATAATAGTGTCTAATTGTAAAATAAACTTACTTTTAAATAGCATTAAGGCTTTACATTTTCCACCTTAACACGTAATAGTCCCAGTAGTCCATCAAATATCATAGTCCCTCCTGATCGGGAAGCCACCAGAGGATACCACACGGGCTATGGGAGAAATCCAAACTCGTACAAGGCTCGATAGGGTAGGTGACACGGCACAACTAGGCAATGCCAGGGTAGATATAACAATTACTATCCGGGCAGGTGGAAACGCGCAGCGCGTAGCTGCCGCCCACCTCGAACAAACTCCCCCAAAATCAAAAATAAATGTGGCCACCGATTCAATCCAAAGTCAAAGTATATTATCGAAGAGGAGTGTCCGATCAGAGGAATGACCTCATTGGCCCGAGAATCGCTCCTGTTTTAGCCACCTTATGCCAACTCACGGGAGTTGGGTCCACGTATTTACCTCAAAGGAAAGCCGCCACCAACCTACTTCATTCTGTAATCTCCACCGCGTACACGGTTGTTAAAGTGGTTTTCGGAGTTGGCAGAGAGTATGACAACTTCCGATCCCGGTCTCTTCAACAACCAAACGTTATTATAACACCGCGGTCATTTAAAATAATTTATGCTTTTAAAACCCGAAATAAATATCCATTTCAAAACCATATAAATATGATATCTTTTCCTTTTAAAACCCAAAACAATATGATATCATCTTTATTTTCCAATATATTCTTTTCCAAAATCATAGGGTTTTCAAAGAAAAATATTTAGAAATCAAAACTCTTGAATATAATATTTTCAAATTATACTACCTTGAAAATCATAACTTTGAAACAAGTTTCCATTTCTTAAATGGTTAAATATTAAATTACTTTTATAAAACAAAATAGCTTCTTTAGATTTCACAAATCAATTTCAAATATCGATTTAAACTACCAAATACCATTTCAATTTTTATGTTTCAAAGCTTTAAATATTTTCACCATTTCAAAAACAACTCATTTGACAAATCTATATATATTAAATTCAATTACTTATTTTTTTTTAAACTTGAAATCTTTACTTAATGAATTCAATATAATTTAAGAAACCTTTAACTTCACATGACTAGAAAATCTTTTAATTTATTATATATTCATTTAAATCAACCTGATATTCATTTAAACCACTTTACAGAAAAATCAAGTTATAAAAATCATATTCTTTTAAAATTCTAACTTTTCATTAAATTTCAATTTAACTTAATACTCATCTTCCAATCTTGTTCACTTTTAAGTCATTAAAACTCCAGAAATTAAATTTTAAATAAATTCTTAATCGTATTTGATCCGAAAGTCAAACTTTATTTTGTACTTCAAATCAAATTTATACAAAGCTTAAAACCTGAAAATTACTATATATAAATATATATATAAATAACCAAATCAATATCCATAAACCATATATATATATATAGCTTTACAAAACCAAAAACATTTCAAAATATATTTTATATATATACCGCGGTGCCTGTATAATTTTTTTTACCCTATGGTCAAGTGATACGGATGTTTATCATTTCAATCCGCAATTTTAAATAAAAATGCGGTTGTATATCATTTCAATCCGTAATCCCGAATGAAATGAAATGCACAGCAACTTGCAATTAATAAAATTAATCATCCATTCATCCATTTATCACAGTCATCATCCAATTTCAAACAATCATCAATATATAACAGGTGGTAAATAATGGTATCAATTACCAGTTTATACTCAAAATAAATTTAATAACTGTTAATTGGCAGTTTATATGCAAAAATAAACGTAAATTTAACTGGCAGTTAATATGAAATAAAAATTTAACATAACTATGACTGGCGTTAATATGCAAATAAATAAATTCTAACTGCCAAATTTATATGCAATAAATTAATTAACAGTCATATTAAATAAATGCGATTTAACAGAGATAACGAATAAAACATGCCAAACAGTCATAAATAAATCTCTACTCATATCTAAAATCAAATTAACAAACATAAGAAATTTTAGAAGTTGTGGGTGGGTTAAAACACTCACCTTTTGAATTTAAATCGAATTTAAGTCCGATTTAAACCCAAAAATTCGACGGTCTCCAAATCTATCCAAACCAGTGTCAAAAGATCTGGAATTTTATTACGATCCTAACAAAAAAAATCTCGCGTGAAACGGAGTTCGTAGGAGAAAGTTATATGCATTAATGGTGATTGAAATTTCAAAAAAAAAAAGAATAGAAATAAAAGAACACCTTCAAGCGCCACGTCATCCCCCTTTCTTTCCCTCTCTCCCTCATGCGTTTTGCTTCCATATTTTTCTGAGAAGTTTGAATTTTAGCTTTTGATTTGGTTTGGAATTTTTATTTGGATCTAAGATTTGTTTGTCTGCCATTGAGGAGGAGAAGGAGCTGATGAAATTTTACGCGCAGACAAATGAGAATAGGCGGAGGCTAGGGTTTAGCGGGGTATTTATAAATAAAGTTAGAATAGACAGATGGATCCGAATTTAAATGAATTCACAATTTGTCAAATTTAAATTCCAATAATCCATTTATTTGATTTTTAGATCTTATTATGAATAAATGGTCAACCTACCATTCCTATCATTTCTGATTGCAATTAGCTTCAAATTTATTAACCAAACCTCTATATCAAATAAAGATTTATTGCAAAAAATTTAGTGTTTACCTTTAATTAAAGTAAATTCAATAAATTATAAAATCTTATTTCAAATGAAATTTTATACCATTCGCATTCAATTCTCTTTATTAAATCAATCATCATCTTATGTATATATTTAACATTTGTATATATCAATTTACCCCAATTAAATAAAATTTTATTCCCAAATTGATTTACAGCCTAATATAACATTTGAATTTTATTCCCAATTCATAAATTACTACCTTAACTAAATTTTACGTTTCCCTTTTAATTTACATTTTCACCTTACGTTACTACATTAATTATCCTTAAAGTAACGTCTATTATTAATAACAATATTATAATTACTTACCATTTTATTTCATAAATTAATCCATTTCATCGAAATTCTTATCTATGTAATATTTCAACATTTAATTTCATCAATGTAATTGTTTTCCAATACATTAATAACTTTATTTCCAAGTCTTATATTACAACAAACTATCCAATACGAAAGTCTTAAAATTGTTACAAATACTACTTTAATTAACATTAACGCAATACTCAACTAAAAATTATTGTAACTGATTACAAAATTTTAAATTAACAAGCTACCAAAATAGGCAACATACAATAATCGTACTCTAGCCTTTAGTCACAATAATACGCTTTTATTTCTCAAAATCAAAGTTCCCATTTAACTAAATCTCCATAAATGAATTTGACGTTATCTTCAAAAAGTACTTTATATTAACATTAACGTAAAAATTTATTTATATCTATTGCAATTGATTTAGTACTATTTTCTCAATATTTAAAATGATTTAACAAATTTTATATGTCAATTTATTAAAGATTAAATCAATATAAATCTTCAATTTCGTAAAATTCAAAATTGTAGATAAATTTCCAAAATTTCCTTTTTATTGAATTAACCTATATTTATTCCATTCATAAATTTCCATTATAAGGGTTTACCATTGGATTTAAAATTATCACATAATTTTCCAGTTTTCAATTTAATTTTTATATTCAGTAATGGTTAAATACTTGATTTCATTCCTTTGCACTACATCCAATTATTATAAATTAAATCAATTAACTTACTATTTAAAAAAATTCAAATTCTAGAATTCATTACGTATCATACCATCAATTTATGTAACCTTTAATCCATTCCAAATTCTACCAATTTCAATAAATTAGAACTTCACACCTTGCTTACCTTAATTTGGATTGTACTACACTTATTATATTTGCCAAATAGATACATTGATTTCAATTAACTATCCTCTATAACTTCTTTCTTGGTTTCATTCTTCTTATTTCCCAAATTACAATCTTGCATTAAGTGTACGTTTCTAACTTAAACCTATATTCAATTATAGCCTAATTGTCGTTTTAATAAATTGTATTGGATTGAATTTGGTTAATTAAACGGTTGCCTTAAATTGCTTATTGTAAATTTTTATTGCTCAAGATCAACAAATAAACACTTACCTTTATTATACCAACTTGAATCCCATTCTAGTTATTTTTTATTAATAATTCACATAATATTAACTTCGCACAAGACATCCAATTTCTTATTATTTAATATAACTTAACAGTCTATATAGATTCATTTAATTGCAATAAATCATACTATCGTAGTTAAATCAAATTAAATAAATAAATGTTGATTCCTATTCATTTATTCAACATTTGTTTATGTTTTATTCCTTTAATACTTCTACATACATCCTGGATTTGTATAAATGGTTATAACGTGAAATCTTGTCTACTTCACATTTTAAATTAAGGTTTCTAAAAAACCAATTAATATTATTTCCTTGGTCCAACACCTTTTTACCCAAATTTATATTAATACAACCTAAATTAGATTAATCCCTATTGATTTCCCCTTTTAATTTATTAGACCCTCTTAACGTAATAGTTAAACATTATTTTGATTTATTTGCAATAAATCCCCAAATTGGATTTCAATTTCAAATAAATAAATAAATCTTGGTTTTTCACTTCTTAAATCACCCAAACGTCATATTAAAATAAAGTTAACATCGATTGCATCTTATAGAATTAAGAAACTACAATGACAAATCAAAACTACACTAACTACCCAAATTTGGCCAAAAGTTTTCAATCCATTTCACATTAAAGTTTATCGACTACCCAAATAGGTATCTTACAATGGTAACTATTCAACTTTTAATCATCCTTAAGTTTTATTTCAATTGTTCTCATTTATTCCTTACCAATGTTCGTTATCATTTATAAATGTTATGTCAGTTTCCTATTTTGTTGCAATATTTTTATTTATTCACTCATTACTGCATAACTTCATTTATTCCGTTTACACTTCCGTTACTTTATAAATAATCGTTAAAATAACGTTTATATCAATACACATCAAATTATTTACCAATTAAAAAGGTTTTGATTTCTAACAAATTAATTGACCAATTTATTTAGATAATGCATACGAATTTGTTATCATACCCATAAATTTACACTTAACAAATTTAATGCCTACCCTATAATTTCTATCTTCACATTATATTCAGGTACAATTCTTACACCATTTTATTTATTGAAAAATTTATTCATATTACAAACAAAGACTTAAATTACCATTTATATATGTTATTTAAGCCTTCATTTCAATATTAATTTATAAGTTTTTTTCTATTAAATTTAATTACAAAACTTACTAATTTAACCCAATTAAACTCACAAAATCTACGGGTCGTTACACTCTCCCCCACTCAAAACTTTTCGTCCCCGAAAAGGAAAAGAAGGGAAAGAAGAATTTATTAACAATACATCTTATCCAAAATATTTAACTTATAAACAATAATTTACTAAATTTATTACTTTAAACAAAATATACCTGTTTTATAATCATTATATCTTTTTATACTTAAATAAATAAAGTTTGGAAAAACATTTCAAAAATTTCTAAGTCCAAAATTTACGGGAAAATTTTGGCAGATTCTCCTTTGTACGGAGAGGCTCGAGAGAAAATATAATATTAGATATAACAATATACAACATATATTTTTCAAATTAAATATCCCTACACGGGAAAATATATAAAATAGAGCTATAAACCGTAATCCGAAACGTACCTATTTGTCGGGCAATTTACGCTTAATTTATGGAACCAAAAGCAGTAACAATTGCTTCCACAACCTTTATTTCACTTATAAAATCCAAAGGGTTAACAATTTATATAAGTGAAATATTTAAGTGGTTTCAATCACTATCAACAAATCAATACAACAACCAACAATTTTAACAAACAGCATACACAATAAATACAAAACAACCATTCAAATCAAACAAACAAATAGTTGTTCGGGTTCAAAACTTTTAAGTTATACCGAATGCAGAATAAACCATCAAGTGCATCATTTACTCAACAGTCTTAGATTAAACACAATGGATTATTCATCCATCCCAACAAGATTAAAGTTCCCTTACCCAACAACTCCAGACCACGACAAACAACAATTTCAATCAACAAATCAAATTAACTTATTATAAATTTTATTTCATACATTAGTTGTTTGATTCTTTTCATTTATTTCATTCAATTTTATTTCCATTTTATTTCTTTCAATTATATTCAGAAATAACTCTACCCTATTTCTTAAATTTACAATTTCTCTTTATTATATCACATTCATTTATTTTCACTTTAATTACTTAAGTTTATAATCGTTTATTTACCATACTTACCTTTAATTATATTTACTTGGTAAAATTTCAATTATAACTTAAGTTTATAACATTAAATTTGCATTTAACAGCAATTTCATTGAATACTTCATTACCTACCTTTACTTGTACAATTTTCATTACATTTCCTATTAAACATTTCAACTTTTAATATTCGGTAAGTTATATATGTTATTTAAGAGTATAATTGAAAGTTATACAAGTTTGTTCTATTTCCTTAAATTAAATTAAAGTTCAATAATTGTAATCTTTATTTCATAGGTTACAAATTTCCAATTTCATTTAATACCATTTTTACTTTACTTAAAGGTTCAAATTAGCTACACTTAATTGTCCTATTAATTAACTGGAACCAAAGAACCAAATACCGGGTTTAATTTTAAATCATTTAAAATAATAGATAGATATCTACACTTAACATATATACAATTTTGCAGTAAATTACTACAGTGGCCTTCTCACTTTGAAACTCGAAAATGAATGTCGATGATGCGTGCACTCATCACCGAAATTATTTTCCAGCGACAGAGAGGAAAGTACAAAACTTATTTTCTCCAAAAATCTTCTTTAAAACAATTTCTTTTAAATTATATTAAATATTTATATCAGAAAATACTTATAACAATATTATTATATTCCAAATCATTTGAAAGAAGTTTTCAAAAACCTCGGAACTTAATTTCTAAATTCCCAAATTACATTTATTTATTTTTAATCTTATTTATCTATTATTTACAAATTTTATTCCTAACAACCAATATATTGCAACCAAATAAAGATATCATTTGAAAATTTTATTTTATATATAGAAAATATAATAGGCAAAATTATTTCATTCACCTATATTAAAAACAAATATTATGTCGGTCTGTCCTATTAAGTGTTTAGAAATTCCTATTGATGTCACATCGTCCCATGCACCAACCAAAATTTATAAATACCAAACATAACAAATTAACACAATATTAAAACCTTTTATAACACTAACAAATGCGATTTCTCATATATATACACTCAGCGACTCCCATAGGGTATTACTACCATATTAGTAAAGAGTCAAACCCCACAAAGCTAAGGTTTATCGCTAAACCAAATCTCTGATACCAACTGTAACATCCCGCCTTTTCACACGATTTAAATCGACACACGTGCCAATTCAAACCATACGGAATGGCGGATTGTTATGGGGTAAATAAGAAAAACAGAGAAGGGAAAAACTAAACAGAATCTCACAGCGGAAGGATAAAATATTATAGGATCTAGATTAACCCTAGAGGGGGGGTTGAATAGGGTTATAGCAAATTTTTCCGAATTAAACACAGAAACAAACTGCAGAAATATATATGCTGAAAAGTAAATCACACACAAAATTTACCCAGCTTCGGCAACCCCTGCCTACTGTTGCATTCCCAGATTTCTATTAGAATTGAACAGTTTCCCGCTTACAAACACTCTAACAGACTTGCAAACCCTGCTACCGCCTATAGAGTTTTGCAAACTCACAAACCCTGCTAACTGGACTAACTCTAACTAGACAATCTGACAACACCTAAACCCTAGGTGGTGATTTACCATTATTTGTTTTGAAAAGAACAGACAAATAAAACAAATTATAAGAGCAAGCACTAAATTTAAAAACAATTTAAATTATCTTGCCCTTAAATAAAAAAAAACACCCAAACCCAAAACAAAAGAAATATGCGGCCACTTCCCTCTTGTCTTATTTCACCCAATCCTTTGTCTTTTGTTTGTGAAGAAAAAAAAATGGCGGCCCTCTATTGTATTCTTTATTCGATCTGAATTAGGGCTTCTTTCCCTTGCGATCCAAATTGGGGCTTTGACTGATTTTTGATGCTCGTGCTCGCGCTCGCTCTCTGATGATCGATTCTACTTGCGCTTTGTTTCGCAGCTGCTACTTTGATTGAGTTCGATAGATTTGTATGTATTCTCTTTCGTTGCTTGTTTTAATTGCTTGCTTGACTCGATTGTTGTGTGTTCTATGATGATTTCTTGGGGTTTATTTATAGGGTTGAAACCCTAATAACCACTGTCAGATTTGATTTCTACACGTCGTTGATTATTTTTCCTGAATTTGTTCTGGATTTGGAGTATTCCTTTCTTGATTTAATTTCGAATTATTGCTGTCCATATTTGTTTTCGAATTAATTAATTCAAAGATTTCTTCCTATATTTGTTGTCTCGGCCCCTATTTGAATTAATACTGACCATATATGTAGTCGAGAAATTTGATGCAGAGATTTCTTTCCAAATTAGATTTCTTTGACTTAATTAAAACCCGATGTTTATTTTTAAATTCAACCCCATTTTTTTTTCTTTGACTTTGGACATTTTTGCATAACTGTTGAGCTCACTGTGTCTTCTGATTTTTTTAACTGGTCGTTGATCTTATGGCCCTTGTGAGCTTCGTCTCTGGCCATCTTCTCTGTTGTTCATGTAGTTGCATTTGGTCTCAAGTTTCACTGTTGCATTTGCTCATTGGAGTTTGTACTCGCACACTGCATGTAGCTTATTGTCTGTACTTGGTGCATTGAGCATTTTCACTGTGTTGCATTGTTCTGTCCACTGCCCTTGTGTTGCTCACCATGTTGCATACATGTTTTTTATGCTTGTAACTTTGGTTTTATAATGCTTCACCATGTCACTTGAGGTCTTGCAGTTTGGTTTATTGATGCATTCATGTACACTGCATTCATGTCACTGGTTTTCTTGTTCAAAGACTGCTGTGTCACTTGATTCACTTCATGTTGTCTTTGATGCTGTTGAACTTGGTGACATGCATTTCTTCAAATCTGCCTTTAGTTGTATTCATTGTGTTGTTGTCTAGACACATGTTTTATCACTTGAGCTTGCAGTAATGTATACTTGATGGCTTTTGTAGTCGAGTTGTATTCATGTACACTACTACCTTGAACTTGGTCTCTGTTGTTATATCACTTCGAATTGCATTCATTTGCTGTCACATTGTGTTCTAGTCATTCCTTTTGTTTGTTACTGCATTCCTATGCAGTTGCTGTTGGACTTGGTGTTTGTAGCTTGCCACTGACTTCTTTGTAGTTGCACTGCACTTTGGCTTCACTGAGTTTGTTGTTGCAGTGATTTGTCTGACCTCGTATGCTTCAAGTTGCCTTGAGTTGAACCTATCTTGGGTTTGACCTTGTTTGTGATTTCTGTGCATTGTGCTTTGTTGTTGTATTTGCATTGAGTCACTGATTTTGGTCGAGACTTTGAACACAGTCAGGTTGCATATCCAGCCGAGTCTATATTGTGCATGATTGCTTTTGTTGATAGCGCACACGAGTTGGCGAGGCAGTGCACACGTGTATAAATGTACACGTGTGTATTGCAACCACTCACGATTACCTGTAAGAACACTGATATGCACAGATATTACACAATCAAAGATGATGACAATAACCCATGTATCTGAGACACAAACAAATTTCTATTTTTGCAAATTCAAATTTGTTTGTTTTCAGATTACTGTTGTAGTTGCTAATTATATAGGTACACAGGAGACAGGACAAGAAGTAGAGCTGGACAATGCAGATGGATGCAGATGTGCAGACAGAGTGAAAAACTGAGTGTTGAGTGTTGTAGTGAGAAATGTAAAATGTATGAACTGGTGTATGTATATATAGAGAGAGCTGAAAACTTTCTATTGTTTAAGTGTTGTAATAAAATATTATATTGAATAAAAAATACTGGTTGAATTATATAAATTATGTGCAATAGTATAATTATTCAATATGAATATTTCTTCCTTTCTGTATATAGTCCAAACTGCAAACACATATATATATTGATATATATTTTGTTATCATCAAACAAAAAATCACATCAAACAATCTCCCCCTTTTGATGATGACAAACATATATATTAAAGATTTTGAAATGCTAATACATGTGTTTGAGCATGAAATGTTTAGCTCCCCCTATTTGAATGCTCCCCCTATGATGCAGCAAGGCCTATGGAAATTCAGAAGTTAGACCATATTAAGTCGTGCACGAGTCAAGAAGTTTCGGATTTAACTCGTAAGTCGTGCACGAGACAAGTGAAGGAGTCATATGGGAAAGAGGCATCTCTTAACGGCTTAAATCGTTCGTGCTTGATGAGTCGTTCACGGGTTAGTGGAAACATGAGTCGTTTCCGACTTAACGAAGCTTGGAGGAACGAGCTACGGCTTAACAAGAAAGAAGAGGAGGTATCGGAGTTGAGTCGTCCACGACTCAACGATCCATCCATAAGTCGTTTACGACTTAGCATCAAGAAGGAGAAGGTTTCAACTGATGAAGGCTTGAGTCGGTGGAAGGGTTACGACCTAGATGAGTCATTCGGTGTTGACTCGGTGGAAGGGATATGCCGCAAGCAAGAGCTAAATCGTTGGAAGAATGTTGAGTCGGTGAAGCCATGAGTCGTGAGTCGTGACATATGTGAGTCGTATGTGTGTAGTTTGAGTCGTTTGTATGGTTGAGTCGTAAGTCGTGACATGATGTTGTAAACTGTTTGTCGTTGAGTCGTATTTGTTTTGAGTCGTATGCCGTGAGCTATGTTCTGATGTATGTATGTGTTGCGCTGTTGCTAAGTCATGAGTCGTATGAACTGTGTTGTGATGAGTCGTTGTATATATACTAGTGTGATGAGTCGGTCGTGTTTGAGTCGTTTGCATTATGCTGAGTCGTAGGGGGTTGAGTCGCTTGCGTTGAGTCGGTGCCGACCTATGAGTTGTACAGCTTTGTGTTGTGTTGTTGAGTCGAGAGCCTTAAGTCGTGAGTCGTGGGGGATGAGTCGTGTACGACTTAAGGCTGGGTTGTAACTCCTATAAATACGCGTGTGTTGTACATTTTAAAGGTTGTTGAATATTGAATAAAATTCTCTTTTGTTAGCTTTGTGCTTTTCATACCAATTGGTAGTTGAGTGTGATCTCCTATCTCCTCTTTCGGTTAATCGAGTGCGCTCGATTCAACGATCGTAGAAGCCGATTCACGGAATCTAGTGCGCTAGATCAACGTGCGAAGAATCGTAGATCTTTGAACACGGAATAGTGCGCTATCAACGTGTTTGAGATAGCTAGAGTTCGGTATCTTTGGATCAACGAACTTGGGCATTTTGGTATCTTCAACTCACCGATTGCTACATTTCATCGATTGAAGTTTATTTCGAATTATCCGCTGCTTCAGTTTTGGTATCAGAGCCATACTTAGCCAATCATAGCTAAGTTGATTCTTGGAGCCAAGTTTTTGAAGTTTGAAGTTGTTCATCGAGTTCATATTGAAGTTGCATCAAGTTTGAAGAGTTTGATCCATTCCATTTTGAATCAAAAGGTGCCAAGGTGTTTGAATTGAAGGCCGAGCTAAGTGAGCCGACCTTACTTGAGTGTATACATATTGCCGAGCTAAGTAGTGAAGTTGGAGCCGACTTAACCTAAGTCGCAACTTGTTGCCGAGTCAAGGGTTAAGCCGAGACAAGCTAAACCGTGTATTGTTGAGCCGAGATTGCTTCATTGTGTTGAAAGTTTTGAAATCTTGTGATTGAATTGTTGGAGTTTTGTGAAGTTTTCAATCATGCCATCAAGGAGAGCTAATCGTCATCAAAACGTTGAAGCTTTGTATCGTAGAGAAGAAGCCGAGCTTATGGAACAACGTATTAATGATAAATTCGATGAAGGCATTGGAAAATTGGAGAGATTGATGAATGATTTAAATCAAAGGAGGAGATCACCAAACTCGAACCATGGAGGAAACCGAGTTTCGCCATCGGTTACGGAAGCGAGGAGGGTATCGCCACATTCTTGTAGAGATAGAAGAGAAACATCAATTTCATCACGAAGAGATCATCATGACTATGCACATGAAGAGAGAAGAAGTCAACGTGAATTTGACAATGAAGCATATAGAGATGAAGAGAGACATAGTCAAAGAAGCATGCATGAGCGAAGAGATGATAATGGTCGAGATCGATATAGGCGTACTTTTGATTTTGTTGAAGAAGGTGATAGAGCTAGCATTCATTATCGAGATCGAGACCAAGTTCGAAATTCTTATCGAGATGTTGAAGATGATAGACGATGGGAATCGGGTATGAAGATGGAAATTCCGGAATTTAAAGGAGGGATGATTGCGGAAGAATTTCTTGATTGGGTTTCAAATGTTGAAGAGATCTTTGATTTCAAGGAGGTTCCTGAGCATAGAAGGGTGAAGTTAGTTGCTACTAGGTTGAGGGGGAGAGCTTTGGCGTGGTGGCAGCAAACTAAACTTACTCGTGAACGAATGGGGAAGTCAAAGATAGAATCTTGGGAGAAGATGAAGAAGTTGATGAGATCTACTTTCTTACCTTACAACTATCAGTCACTTATGTACCAGAGGTTGCAGAACCTGAGGCAAGGGACAAAGTCTGTTAGTGATTATGCTGATGAATTTTACCAACTCATTGCCAGGAATGATATTATGGAAACGGAAGAACATCTAACTGCTAGATTCATTGGGGGATTGAGAATGCAGATCCAGGATATGGTTAATATGTTTGATCCTAGATCCGTTGCGGAGGCACATCAGAAAGCGTTAGCTTGGGAGAAACAAGGAAGGCGTGGAGGTGGTGTGTTTACTAATTCCAATAATCAAGCGAGGGGTGTTGGTGGAAGTTCTATTGTTCCTAAACCTGTTACAAAGCCAGTGGTAAAGGAGGCTGAGAAGGCGAAGGTTAGCAGTGTTTTCAAATGTTATAATTGTCAGGAGTTGGGTCACAAGAGCAACGAATGTCCAAAGCCGAAGAAGAGAACCATGGTTGCAGAAGTTGAAGAGGATGATGGTGAGGAGGCAGAATGTTCAAATGTACCTTATGTTGAGGAGGAAGAAGAATTGTTTGGAGACGAAGGTTGTAATCTTATGATGAGGAGAAGTTGTTTGACGCCAAAGCAAGAAGAGGATTGTAGTTGGCTGAGAAGCAATATTTTTCAATCGACATGTACTATTCTGGGGAAAGTCTGCAAGTTCGTTATTGATGCCGGAAGCTGTGATAATATTATTTCTACAGAAGCAGTAAGGAAGTTGAACTTGAAGACCGAGAAGCATCCTAAACCGTACAAGCTAGCATGGTTAAGGAAGGGTGGTGAAGTGAAAGTATGTCGAAGGGCTTGTGTTAATTTTTCGATTGGGAAGAAGTACAAGGATGGAATTTGGTATGATGTCGTAGATATGGATGTTTGTCATTTGTTATTGGGCAGGCCATGGCAGTTTGATAGAGCAGTTCAACATGACGGTCGTGCCAATAGTTACAGTTTCATGTTCGAGGGTACTAAAATCACTTTGGTTCCCAAGAAACAATAGCAGAAGGAGAGCAAGCTAGAAGAGATTGAAGAATTGAAAACTCTGTTGACTTTGAAGGAGTTTGTCAAGGAAGTGGAGGAAGAACCTGAGGTGTTTTTGTTGATTGGAAGAGAGAGTAGTGAAGAAGTTGAGATTCCAGAGGAAGCAAAGCCAATTTTGAAAGAATTCGAAGATGTCTTTCCAGAGGAGTTACCTAAGGAGTTACCACCACTTAGAGACATTCAACATAAAATTGATCTTGTTCCGGGAGCAGTGTTACCACATCGACCACATTACCGAATGAGTCCGAAGGAACATGAGGAGTTACGAAGGCAGGTGGAAGAATTGTTGGAACAGGGACGTGTTCAGGAAAGCTTGAGTCCTTGTGCCGTGCCAGCATTGTTAGTACCAAAAAAGGATGGAACTTGGAGGATGTGCACAGATAGTAGAGCTTTGAATAAGATCACTGTTCGTTACAGATTTCCTATGCCAAGGTTGGATGACTTGCTGGATCAGTTGAGTGGGGCAACTATATTCTCGAAGATTGATTTGAAGAGTGGTTATCATCAAATTCGAATCAGACCTGGAGATGAATGGAAGACAGCTTTCAAGACGAGAGAGGGGTTGTACGAATGGTTGGTTATGCCATTTGGTTTGTCAAATGCACCTAGTACATTCATGCGGGTGATGAATCAAATCTTTAGACCATTCATTGGGAAGTTCGTCGTGGTTTATTTCGATGATATTCTGATATATAGCAGGAGTACTGAGGAGCATGTTCTACATTTGAGGGAAGTGTTGATTATTCTTCGTGAAGAACAATTTTATGCTGCTACAAAGAAATGTGTGTTTATGACACCTAGTGTTTTATTTCTGGGTTATGTTGTTTCAGGGAAAGGGATTCAAGTTGACCAGAGTAAAGTTGAGGCAGTCAGGAATTGGCCACAGCCAAAGACAATTATAGAAGTTCGGAGTTTTCATGGGCTAGCGTCATTCTACCGAAGATTCATACCACACTTCAGTAGCGTGATGGCTCCAGTTACTGATTGCATGAAGGGGAAACAGTTTGTATGGTCAGAAGAAGCGGGGGTTGCCTTTGAGAAGATCAAGGAATTGTTGACGTCTGCACCAATTCTTGTTCTACCTAATTTTCAGTTATTGTTTGAATTACATACTGATGCTTCGAAGGTTGGTATTGGAGGAGTTCTGAGTCAGAATGGGAAGCCAGTTGCTTACTTCAGCGAAAAGTTGTCAGGGGCAAAGATGAGATACAGTACATATGACGTTGAGTTTTATGCTGTTGTGCAAGCTGTCAAGCATTGGAGGCACTATCTGTTTCAGAAGGAATTTGTTCTGTACACTGATCATGAAGCATTGAAGCATTTACAGGGGCAGGATAAAATTTCAGCGAGACATGCATCATGGATTGCTTATTTACAGCAGTTTACGTTTGTCGTTAAGCACAAATCCGGGGTGACAAATCGTGTGGCTGACGCTTTGAGTAGGAGGAGTCATTTACTAACGACAATGAAGGTTGAAGTAACAGGGTTTGAAATGTTGCCAGAGATGATTGAAGAACATCCTTACTTTGTGAAATATGTTGAGAAAGTAAAGGATGGGAATACCGATGAATTTATGTTGGTTGATGGTTTTCTGTTTAAAGGAAATCGTTTATGTATTCCGGATTGTAGTTTGAGGATGAAGATTGTGAAGGAGTTACATGAAGAAGGGCATGTGGGCCGTGATCGTACTTTGCAGTTGATTTCACAGTCTTACTTTTGGCCGTCGATGAGAAAAGAGGTTGAAAGATTCATGGAGAGATGCCATACTTGTCAGGTGTCAAAGGGAACAGCGACGAATGCAGGATTGTATATGCCGTTGCCTGTACCGTCTAAGCCATTGGTTGATATAAGCATGGATTTCGTTTTGGGTTTGCCTAGAACTCAAAGGGGAAATGATTCGATATTTGTTGTAGTGGACAGGTTTCCGAAGATGACACATTTTATTGCCTGCAAGAAGACAGCGGATGCAGTTCGAGTGGCACAATTATTCTTTAAGGAGGTGTATCGATTGCATGGTTTACCAGAATCTATTGTTTCTGATCGAGATACTCGTTTTCTAAGTCACTTTTGGTTGAGTTTGTGGAAGATGGTGGGAACGAAACTGAAATTTAGTAGTGCTTATCATCCGCAAACTGATGGACAGACAGAAGTTGTTAACAGGTCATTGGGAAATTTGTTGCGATGCCTTGTACAGGATAATTTGAGAAGTTGGGACATGAAGTTATGCCAAGCTGAGTTTGCACATAATCATGCAGTGAATCGTAGCACAGGATTCAGTCCATTTCAGATTGTATATTCAAATTTACCCAGGGGACCGTTAGATTTGGCAGTAGTACCACAGTCGAAGGGAACAGTTAAACGAGCTGCTGATTTTGTTGAAGGATTGACGGAATGTCATAAAATCGTTCAGAAACGATTAGAGAAATCAAATGAGAAGTATAAGAAGTCTGCAGATTTGAAACGTCGAAATGTTGAATTTAAGGAAGGTGATTTGGTTTATGCTGTATTAACCAAGGATCGTTTTCCAGTGGGCGCTTATAATAAGTTGAAAGCCAGAAAAATTGGTCCTGTCGAAGTGGTGAAACGAATTAATGACAATGCTTATAAGTTGAAGCTGCCGGAGGATATTTACACTTCTGACGTATTCAATATTAAGCATCTGGTGCCATATTATGGAGATGAACATTTTGATGAGAAAGAATTTGCAAATTCGAGGACGAATTTTTCTCAACCAGGGGAGGATGATGCAGCAAGGCCTATGGAAATTCAGAAGTTAGACCATATTAAGTCGTGCACGAGTCAAGAAGTTTCAGATTTAACTCGTAAGTCGTGCACGAGACAAGTGAAGGAGTCATATGGGAAAGAGGCATCTCTTAACGGCTTAAATCGTTCGTGCTTGATGAGTCGTTCACGGGTTAGTGGAAACATGAGTCGTTTCCGACTTAACGAAGCTTGGAGGAACGAGCTACGGCTTAACAAGAAAGAAGAGGAGGTATCGGAGTTGAGTCGTCCACGACTCAACGATCCATCCATAAGTCGTTTACGACTTAGCATCAAGAAGGAGAAGGTTTCAACTGATGAAGGCTTGAGTCGGTGGAAGGGTTACGACCTAGATGAGTCGTTCGGTGTTGACTCGGTGGAAGGGATATGCCGCAAGCAAGAGCTAAATCGTTGGAAGAATGTTGAGTCGGTGAAGCCATGAGTCGTGAGTCGTGACATATGTGAGTCGTATGTGTGTAGTTTGAGTCGTTTGTATGGTTGAGTCGTAAGTCGTGACATGATGTTGTAAACTGTTTGTCGTTGAGTCGTATTTGTTTTGAGTCGTATGCCGTGAGCTATGTTCTGATGTATGTATGTGTTGCGCTGTTGCTAAGTCATGAGTCGTATGAACTGTGTTGTGATGAGTCGTTGTATATATACTAGTGTGATGAGTCGGTCGTGTTTGAGTCGTTTGCATTATGTTGAGTCGTAGGGGGTTGAGTCGCTTGCGTTGAGTCGGTGCCGACCTATGAGTTGTACAGCTTTGTGTTGTGTTGTTGAGTCGAGAGCCTTAAGTCGTGAGTCGTGGGGGATGAGTCGTGTACGACTTAAGGCTGGGTTGTAACTCCTATAAATACGCGTGTGTTGTACATTTTAAAGGTTGTTGAATATTGAATAAAATTCTCTTTTGTTAGCTTTGTGCTTTTCATACCAATTGGTAGTTGAGTGTGATCTCCTATCTCCTCTTTTGGTTAATCGAGTGCGCTCGATTCAACGATCGTAGAAGCCGATTCACGGAATCTAGTGCGCTAGATCAACGTGCGAAGAATCGTAGATCTTTGAACACGGAATAGTGCGCTATCAACGTGTTTGAGATAGCTAGAGTTCGGTATCTTTGGATCAACGAACTTGGGCATTTTGGTATCTTCAACTCACCGATTGCTACATTTCATCGATTGAAGTTTATTTCGAATTATCCGCTGCTTCACCCTACAACCAAGACCACTCCCTATTTAGAAGATAACAAAAATTACTAATGAATAAAAGAACTAAGGAAAATTATCTAACAACATTAAACAAATATTGTTGAAGTATTCCAAAAAATATTTACTTCCTTATCAAAATCTAGTTCTTTTCTCCCCCTTTTGTCATTATCAAAAGACAGAAAAAAATAATGGAACAGTAGGGAAATGTATTCAAATATTTATATATATATATATATATATATATTTTATTTTATTTTATTTTTTTTAAATTGACATTTAAGCACAAAAATAAGCACTTACTAACCACGTATAACCATAAGGACTTTTAAATGGGAGTAGCAGTTACTTATTAGTCTAAGCATCCGGACTGTTAAGGTAGACCAGAAGGATACTTAGCTACCATGCTCCATTCATGCATAACCATAAGGACTTTTAAATGAGAATGGAGTGATGATGGTACAATAATTCACTCGCATGCTCCATCCATGCATAACCATAAGGACTTTGAAATGAGAATGGATGCATGAGAGAAATATTTTTTTTTTGTTAGTTGTTTGAAGAAAAATAAAACGAACATATTTCCACTACTGAATACCATATTTAAATCAATCTTTGAATAATATCCTAAACTGGTTTGAATCCTAGAAATTGAAGTTGAAAATGAATACCCAAGAATATTTCAAACAAAAAATGAAAAGTGATTAGTCAATTTCTATAATCCCCAAATCCAAACGTAATCTGGAAAATCTTTCTTCGGGGAGGGGTTTTGTGAAAATATCAGCAAGTTGAGTCTCAGTTGAAATATATTCAATGCAAATGTCTTCCTTAGCAATGTGATCTCTAAGAAAGTGGTGTCTCACATCAATGTGTTTTGTGCGTGAATGATGAACAGGATTATTTGATAAGTCTATTGCACTTTTACTGTCACATTTTAATGGAACTTGTTTATAAACTAAGCCAAAATCAGAAAGAGTTTGCATCATCCATAAAATTTGACCACAACAACTTCCTAAAGCAATATATTCTGCTTCAGTGGTGGATAATGCAACACAGTTCTGTTTTCGACTTGACCATGAAACTAATGAGTGTCCTAGCATAAAGCATGTTCCACTAGTGCTTTTCCTGTCAACTAATGAACCAGCATAATCAGCATCAGAATAGCCAACTAAATCAAAATTTTTACAAGAAGGATACCATAACCCAAATTTGTTTGTGTGTGAAAGATATCTCAAAATTCGTTTAGTGGCTTTCAAATGAGATTCTTTAGGATTAGATTGAAAACGTGCACACAAACACACAGAAAACATAATATCAGGTCTAGAAGCAGTAAGATAGAGAAGTGAACCAATTATCCCTCGATATTTCTTCTGATCGACAGCACTTCCTTTCTCGTCTTTGTCCAACTTTGTTGATGGGCTCATAGGAGTTCTCAATGGTTTGGAGTTCTCAACTCCAAATTTCTTCAACAGTTCCAACACATACTTGGATTGTGAAATAAAAATGCCATCACTGCTTTGCTTTATTTGAAATCCAAGAAAATATTTCAATTCTCCAACCAAGCTCATCTCGAATTTAGCCTGCATGACTTGTTCAAATTTCTCGCACAAGAGTTCATTAGTAGCACCATAAATGATATCATCCACATAAATCTGAACAATCAAAAAATCACTTCCTTTATGTAATAGAAATAGTGTCGTGTCAGCACTCCCCTTTTTAAAGCCATTTTTCAAAAGATATGTACAAAGGCAGTCATACCAAGCTCTAGGAGCTTGCTTAAGACCATATAATGCTTTTTCAAGTTTATACACATGATTTGGAAAATCATGATTTTCAAAACCGGGGGGTTGTTCAACAAAAACCTCTTCTTTCAAATCACCATTTAGAAATGCACTTTTTACATCCATTTGTTTAAGTTTGAAACCTTTATAACAAGCAAAGCTTAGCAAAATCCTAATGGCTTCTAACCTAGCAACTGGAGCAAATGTTTCATCAAAATCTATGCCTTCTATTTGGTTATATCCTTTTGCGACCAACCTAGCTTTGTTTCTAATTACATTTCCTGATTCATCCAGTTTGTTTTTGAACACCCATTTAGTTCCTACAATTGGATAGTCATTTGGCCTAGGAACTAATTTCCAAACTTTATTTCTCTCAAATTGATTAAGTTCATCTTGCATTGCTAAAACCCAACTTTCATCATTAAGAGCCATTTCAACAGAAACAGGTTCAATTTCAGAAATAAAACCACTATGACAACAAAACACACACAAATTTTTATCAAATGAAGAGCGAGTGCGTATACCTTCCGTAGGATCTCCTATAACCAATTCAGGAGGATGATTGGATTTGAACTTCAATCTATTAGCATCAACAGTCCTACTTCCATCTTTCTCACTAGATGTCCCTTCTTTAATGCCTTCATGATCTACCCCATCATCAACCGTTCTTTCAGTCGTCCTTTCCAGATCAGATTCATCAAATTCACATTGATTGATTCAACAATTATCTTTGTTCGTTTGTTGTATGTCCTGTAAGCCTTGCTCCTTGTTGAATAGCCCATGAAAATTCCCTCATCGGCTTTTGATTCAAATTTTCCAAGTTGATCACCTGTGTTAAGAATGAAACAAGGGCATCCAAAAACACGAAAATAAGAGATGTTAGGTTTCCTTTCATGCCACACTTCATAAGCCGTTTTGCCAAGTATTGGTCTAATCATTACTCTATTCATTAAGTAGCACGAAGTATTCACCGCCTCTACCCAAAAAGTTAGAGGTAGTTTATACTCACTCAACATGGATCTAGCCAATTCTTGCAATGTACGATTTTTCCTTTCAACCACCCCATTTTGTTGAGGTGTTCGTGCAGCAGAAAATTCATGTTTTAAACCATTTTCTTCACAAAAGTTTTCAAATTCCGAATTTTCAAATTCGCCTCCATGATCACTTCTCAAAGTTTTAATTGAAACTCCTTTTTCATTTTGAACAAGTTTAGCAAATTTTGAAAAATAATCAAAAGATTCAGACTTTTTGGCTAAGAAATAAACCCATGTAAATCTAGAATAATCGTCAACCAATACATAACAATAACGTTTTCCATTCAAGCTTGCAATTTCATTTGGTCCAAATAAGTCCATATGAATTAATTCGAGGACCCTTGATGTGCTAACAATGTTTTTAGGGCGAAATGATGATCGACTAAGCTTGCCCAAGGAACACGCTTTACACACTTTGTTATCTTTAAATTTCTGATGTGGTAACCCTCTGACTAATTCTTTCGTTTCAAGATTTTTTAAGAGACTCATGCTAGCATGTCCAAATCTCCTATGCCATAAAGATGCCTCTTCGTCAGTTGCTACCAAACATCTGGAAAGATTGAGATTGTCAAACGAAAGCGAGTAAACATTTCCTTTTCTTTTGCCCATAAAAACAATGTTATTAGAAGTTTTATCAATGATTTTGCAAGTATCACTATCAAAAACCACATTCATACCTTTGTCACATAGTTGGCTAATAGAAATGAGATTGTGATGCAAATTATCAATGTATAAAACATTAGTCAAGGAAAAAGTACCGTTACTTACTTCACCTTTCCCAATAATCTTACACTTGCTATTGTCTCCCATGATCACATTTCCACCTCTAAAATTCTCTAGGCTAAGGAACTTAGATTTATCACCTGTCATATGTCTAGAACAACCTGAATCTTGAAACCATTCTTGTTGCTCCTTAGCCCGCCAATAGACCTACATAAAGAGAGAGGAGGATGACCTAGAGAAACTCTTAGGTCCAATGATATTAGTAACTGAAGCATTGTGAACAAACAATCCCTTTGGAACCCAAACTTGTTTTGTCCTTTTATTTTTGTTCCTATAGACATGAAATTTGTTTGTAGAATTCTTAGGAACCCAAACTTGTATAAATTTTGTGTTCTTGTTCCTATGACTACAATTTTCACACGATGTCCAATTTCACTTCTAGCAAAGACACTCTTACCTTTTGCATGATCATCAACCTGTGTTTTCCCAAAACCTAGTCCTTTTCTGTTGTTAGCAAAGAGTTGATTTTCCAATAACATGTTAAATGATTTTTCTCCTCTTGAAAAGTTATTCAGAGATTTCTCAAGATTTTGGACTTTGGTTTTTAGTGTTGTGTTTTCAGTTACAAGTGTGGTGCATCTATTTATAAAATCCTTTTTCCTAGTGT
The DNA here is from genome assembly GCA_030765085.1 of Allium cepa. Classification (NCBI taxonomy): domain Eukaryota; kingdom Viridiplantae; phylum Streptophyta; class Magnoliopsida; order Asparagales; family Amaryllidaceae; genus Allium; species Allium cepa. The sequence continues at coordinate 76,798,417 of CM060939.1, read as the reverse complement.
CAATGGTTTCCTTAAGACTCGAGTTTTCTTTTTCAAGATTATCGAAGCTATTCTTAAGTCTTGATATTTCTGAATCTAAAATTTTACATTTTTTACAGTCTAGGTTTTGAATATTTTCAAGTTCAGTTTCTAACCTAGTATTCTCATGAACAAGTTCTCTCCTGTCAGACTTCAATTTTTCAATTTTAGTTTCAAAAGTATCAATTGTATTCGTAAGATCATAACACATCAAAACAAGTTCTTTATAAGAATAGTCACGTACCTCAATGGATTCCTCTGAACTTGTTTCTGAATCTGATTTTGCCATAAGGCACAAGTTAGCCTCTTCTGAGCTATTATCCGAAACTTCTTCTCCTTCTTCATCATCCCAAGTTGCCGCAAAGGCCTTCTTCTTCTTTTTCTTTCCTTTGTTGTTTTTGAGAAGTGGGCATTTTTGTTTGAAGTGGCCAGGCTTTTTGCAGTTAAAGCATGTCAATTCATTATCGGAATCGTCAGAATCTTTTGACCTATTACCACTTGTTTTCTTCTTCCGTGGCCTGAATTTTGACCATTTTCTAAGATTATTGACAGCCATCGCAAGCTCTTCAATTGGATCTTCTTCTTCTTCATCGCTTTCTTCTTTGCTCTTTAAGGCAATCGTCTTCTTTTTTGATTCGGAGTTGTTACGTTTCTCCTTTGCCTTTAGCTCAAGCTCATATGTCATCAAGTTTCCGATCAACTCCTCCATGCTTAGTTTACTCAGATCTTTCGATTCTTGTATTGCCGTGACTTTTGCCTCAAAGTTCATTGGTAATACTCGCAGTATCTTCCGCACAAGCTCTACTTCAGTGAAGACCTTCCCAAGCGCTCTAGCATTATACACCAAAGTTGAAAAACGTCCAAACATATCCTTTATGCTCTCGCCCTTTTCCATCACAAAGTTTTCGTATTCATTGCTAAATAGAGCTAGACGTGACTCCTTGACTTGAGAAGTTCCTTCGTGTGTCACCTCCAAAGTGTGCCAAATTTCCTGTGCTGTTGTACAATGAGGAATTCTATTAAACTCATTTTTATCAAGAGCACAGATCAAAGCGTTCATTGCTTTGGCATTTGTAGTTTTTAATTTCTTATCGTTAGCATCCCACCTATCCTTAGGTTTAGGAATCTCAATATCACCAACAACTATAGTGGGAGATTTATAGCCAGTTTCAATAATATCACAAACATCATAATCGACAGAACTAAGATAAATACTCATCCTAACTTTCCAATAAGCATAATCATTCCCATTAAACATGGGTGGCCTAGCAATAGATTGCCCCTCAGAAAAAGCATTATATGGTAGATTCATGAATCTAGAGTTAAAGTAAAATACCTAGCTCTGATACCACTTGTAGGATCTAGATTAACCTTCGAGGGGGGGTGAATAGGGTTATAGCAAATTTTTCCGAATTAAACACAGAAACAAACTGCAGAAATAAATATGCTGAAAAGTAAATCACACACAAAATTTACCCAGCTTCGGCAACCCCTGCCTACTGCTGCATTCCCAGATTTCTATTAGAATTGAACAGTTTCCCGCTTACAAACACTCTAACAGACTTGCAAACCCTGCTACCGCCTATAGAGTTTTGCAAACTCGCAAACCCTGCTAACTGGACTAACTCTAACTAGACAATCTGACAACACCTAAACCCTAGGTGGTGATTTACCATGATTAGTTTTGAAAAGAACAGACAAATAAAACAAATTATAAGAGCAAGCACTAAATTTAAAAACAATTTAAATTATCTTGCCCTTAAATAAAAAAAAAACACCCAAACCCAAAACAAAAGAAATATGCGGCCACTTCCATCTAGTCTTATTTCACCCGATCCTTTGTCTTTTGTTTGTGAAGAAAAAAAAATGGCGGCCCTCTGTTGTATTCTTTATTCGATCTGAATTAGGGCTTCTTTCCCTTGCGATCCAAATTGGGGCTTTGACTGATTTTTGATGCTTGTGCTCGCGCTTGCTCTCTGATGATCGATTCTACTTGCGCTTTGTTTCGCAGCTGCTCCTTTGATCGAGTTTGATAGATTTGTATGTACTCTCTTTCGTTGCTTGTTTTAATTGCTTGCTTGACTCGATTGTTGTGTGTTCTATGATGATTTCTTGGGGTTTATTTATAGGGTTGAAACCCTAATAACCACTGTCAGATTTGATTTCTACACGTCGTTGATTATTTTTCCTGAATTTGTTCTGGATTTGGAGTATTCCTTTCTTGATTTAATTTCGAATTATTGCTGTCCATATTTGTTTTCGAATTAATTAATTCAAAGATTTCTTCCTATATTTGTTGTCTTGGCCCCTATTTGAATTAATACTGACCATAAATGTAGTCGAGAAATTTGATGCAGAGATTTCTTTCCAAATTAGATTTCTTTGACTTAATTAAAACCCGATGTTTATTTTTAAATTCAACCCCATTTTTTTTTCTTTGACTTTGGACATTTTTGCATAACTGTTAAGCTCACTGTGTCTTCTGATTTTTTTAACTGGTCGTTGATCTTCTGGCCCTTGTGAGCTTCGTCTCTGGCCATCTTCTCTGTTGTTCATGTAGTTGCATTTGGTCTCGAGTTTCACTGTTGCATTTGCTCATTGGAGTTTGTACTCGCACACTGCACGTAGCTTATTGTCTGTACTTGGTGCATTGAGCATTTTCACTGTGTTGCATTGTTCTGTCTACTGCCGTTGTGTTGCTCACCATGTTGCATACTTGTTTTTTATGCTTGTAACTTTGGTTTTATACTGCTTCACCATGTCACTTGAGGTCTTGCAGTTTGGTTTATTGATGCATTCATGTACACTGCATTCATGTCACTGGTTTTCTTGTTCAAAGACTGCTGTGTCACTTGATTCACTTCATGTTGTCTTTGATGTTGTTGAACTTGGTGACATGCATTTCTTCAAATCTGCCTTTAGTTGTATTCATTGTGTTGTTGTCTTGACACATGTTTTATCACTTGAGCTTGCAGTAATGTATACTTGATGGCTTTTGTAGTCGAGTTGTATTCATGTAAACTACTGCCTTGAACTTGGTCTCTGACGCAGCGGATAAATCAAAACAAACTTAAATCGGTGAAATGTAGCAATCGGTGAGTTGAGAATACTGTATGGCCCAAATCCGTTGATCCAAAGATACCGGATTCTAGCTATCTTCGTCTCGTTGATCGCGCACGATACCGAGAAACAAAGATCTACGATTCTTCGCACGTTGATCTAGCGCACTAGATTCCGTGAATCGGCTTCTACGATCGTTGAATCGAGCACACTCGATTAACCGAAAGAGGAGATAGGAGATCACACTCAACTACCAATTTGTATGAAAGCACAAAGCTAACAAAAGAGAATTTTATTCAAAAATCAACAACCTTTACAAAATGACCGACCCCATATTTATAGACATTTACAACACACACAAATTGACAACACTTAGGTCGGCACCGACTCACGACCCAACTTAGGTCGGCAACGACCTAACGCGACAACACACACTCACATATATACAATATGCGACCTAACATACATCATACGCGACTTACAACACTCGGCCGACCTAACCAGGTACGACCTAAAAACATACGACTCAAGAATATGGTGACTCAACGTATTTCAACAGAACACAACACCTAGGTCGTTGACGACCTACGACTTATACAAGGTCGTTGCCGACCTAACAGACTACCCATTACAAACAGTTCACAACAATATCAACGCTTCACCTCGTCTGCGATCTAACACATCACCGGTTTATGAGTTAGGTCGTTCGCGACCCAAAGTTTCCTCCACGACCTAAAATAGAATGCAGTTTAGCTTGCTTAGGTCGGAACTCGGCAAAGTTATCTCGTTCAACATCACTAGTTCGTAACTCGGCACAGTTAGCTCGTTCAACATCACTAGGTCGTAACTCATTAAGTCGAAGCTCGTTAGGTCGGAGCTCGTTAGGTCGGAATTCTTCCTCCTGTGCTTTCTTAGGTCGCAGACGACCCAATACTCTTCTGTTAGGTCGTGACCATGCTTCGTTAAGTCGGAAACGACTTAAAGTAGATGAACGACTTAAAATTGTGGCCTTCTCCAAATGACCGAAAGATCTTGAACTCTTTAATCTTATTGCTTTCGTAGATCGCTCTGCATCATCCTCCCCCGGTTGAGAAAAATTCGTCCTCGAATTAGTAAATTCTTCTACCTCAGATTGTTCATCTCCATAATATGGTATGAGATGCTTAACATTGAACACGTCAGAAGTGTAAACATCCTCTGGTAGCTTCAATTTATAAACATTTTCATTAATTCGTTTCACAACTTCGACAGGACCAATTTTTCTGGCTTTCAACTTATTATATGCGCCCACTGGAAAACGATCCTTGGTTAATACAGCATAAACCAAATCACCTTCGTTAAATTCAACATTTCGTCGCTTCAAATCTGCAGACTTCTTATACTTCTCATTCGATTTCTCCAATCGTTCCTGAACGATTTTATGACATTCAGTCAGTTCATCAACAAAATCAACAGCCCGTTTAACTGTTCCCTTCGACTGTGGTACTACTGCCAAATCTAATGGCCCCCTGGGTAAATTTGAATAAACAATCTGAAATGGACTGAATCCCGTGCTACGATTCACTGCATGATTATGTGCAAACTCGGCTTGGCATAACTTCAGGTCCCAACTTCTCAAATTATCCTGTACAAGACATCGCAACAAATTTCCCAATGACCTGTTAACAACTTCTGTCTATCCATCAGTTTGTGGATGGTAAGCGCTACTAAAATTCAGCTTTGTTCCGACCATCTTCCACAAACTCAACCAAAAATGGCTTAAAAATCTGGTATCTCGATCCAAACAATAGATTCTGGTAAACCATGCAATCGATACACCTCTCTAAAGAATAATTGTGCCACTCGAACTGCATCCGTTGTCTTCTTGCAGGCAATGAAATGTGCCATCTTCGAAAACCTGTCCACTACAACAAATATCGAATCATTTCCCCTTTGAGTTCTAGGCAAACCCAAAACGAAATCCATGCTAATATCAACCCATGGCTTAGATGGTACTGGTAATGGCATATACAACCCTGCATTCGTCGCTGTCCCTTTTGAAACTTGGCAAATATGGCATCTTTCCACGAATCTTTCAACCTCTTTTCTCATCGACGGCCAAAAGTAAGATTGTGAAATCAACTGCAAAGTACGATCACGGCCCACATGCCCTTCCTCGTGTAACTCCTTGACAATTTTCAATCTCAAGCTACAGTCTGGAATACATAAACGATTCCCTTTAAACAGAAAACCATCAACTATCATAAATTCATCGGTACTCCCATCCTTCACTTTTTCAACATATTTCACAAAGTAAGGATCTTCTTTAATCATCTCTGGCAGTAATTCAAACCCCGTCACTTCAACCTTCATTGTCGTTAATAAATGACTCCTCCTACTCAAAGCATCAGCTACCCGATTCGTCACCCCTGATTTGTGCTTAACGACAAAAGTAAACTGCTGCAAATAAGCAATCCATGACGCATGCCTTGCTGAAATTTTATCCTGCCCCTGTAAATGTTTCAAAGCTTCATGATCAGTGTAAAGAACAAATTCCTTCTGAAATAGATGGTGTCTCCAATGCTTAACAGCTTGCACAACAGCATAGAATTCAACGTCATATGTACTGTATCTCATCTTTGCCCCTGACAGTTTCTCACTAAAATAAGCAACTGGCTTCCCATTCTGACGCAGAACTCCTCCAATACCAACCTTCGATGCATCAGTATGCAATTCAAACAATAACTGAAAATTAGGTAGAACAAGAATTGGTGCAGACGTCAACAATTCCTTGATCTTTTCAAAAGCAACCCCCGCTTCTTCTGACCATATAAACTGTTTACCCTTCATGCAATCAGTAACTGGAGCCATCACGCTACTGAAGTGTGGAATGAATCTTCGGTAGAATGACGCTAGCCCGTGAAAACTTCTCACTTCCGTAATTGTCTTTGGCTGTGGCCAATTCCTGACTGCCTCAACTTTACTCTGGTCAACTTGAATACCCTTTCCTGAAACAACATAACCCAGAAATAAAACACTGTGCGTCATAAACACGCACTTCTTCGTAGCAGCATAAATTGTTCCTCGCGAAGAATAATCAATACTTCCCTCAAATGTTGAACATGCTCATCCGTACTCCTGCTGTAAATTAGAATATCATCGAAGTAAACCACGACGAACTTCCCAATGAATGGTCTAAAGATATTATTCATCACCCGCATGAATGTACTAGGTGCATTTGACAAACCAAATGGCATAACCAACCATTCGTATAACCCCTCTCTTGTCTTGAAAGCTGTCTTCCATTCGTCTCCAGGTCTGATTCGAATTTGATGATAACCACTCTTCAAATCAATCTTCGAGAATATAGTTGCCTCACTCAATTGATCTAACAAATCATCCAACCTCGGCATAGGAAATCTATAACGAACAGTGATCTTATTCAATGCTCTACTGTCTGTGCACATTCTCCATGTTCCATCCTTCTTTGGCACCAACAATGCTGGCACGGCACAAGGACTCAAGCTTTCCTGAACACGTCCCTGCTCTAACAACTCTTCTACTTGCCTTCGTAACTCTTCATGTTCCTTCGGACTCATTCGGTAATGTGGTCGATGTGGTAACACTGCTCCCGGAACAAGATCAATTTGATGTTGAATGTCCCTAAGTGGCGGTAATTCCTTAGGCAACTCCTCTGGAAAGGCATCTTCAAATTCTTTCAAAATTGGCTTTGCTTCTTCTGGGATCTCAACCTCTTCACTGCACTCTCGCCCGATCAACAAAAACACTTCCGGTTCTTCCTCCACTTCCTTAACAAACTCCTTCAAAGTCAACAGAGTTTTCAATTCTTCAATCTCTTCTAGTTTGCTCTCCTTCTGCTGTTGCTTCTTGGGAACCAAAGTGATCTTAGTACCCTCGAACATGAAACTGTAACTATTGGCACGACCGTCATGTTGAACTGCTCTATCAAACTGCCATGGTCTGCCCAGCAACAAATGACAAACATCCATGTCCACTACATCACACCAAATTTCATCTTTGTACTTCTTCCCAATAGAAAAATTAACACAAGCCCTTCGACACACCTTCACTTCACCGCCCTTCCTTAACCATGCTAGCTTGTACGGTTTAGGATGCTTTTCAGTCTTCAAGTTCAACTTCCTTACAGCTTCTGTAGAAATAATATTATCACAACTTCCAGCATCAATGACGAACTTGCAAACTTTCCCCGGAATAGTACATGTCGACTGAAAAATATTGCTTCTCAACCAACTACAATCCTCTTCTTGCTTTGGTGTAAGACATGACCTCCTCAACATAAGATTACAACCTTCATCACCCGACACTTCTTCTTCCTCCTCAACATAAGGTGTATTTGAACATTCTGCCTCCTCACCATCATCCTCCTCAACTTCTGCAACTATGGTTCTCTTCTTCGGCTTTGGACATTCGTTGCTTTTATGACCCAACTCCTGACAATTATAACACTTGAACCCACTGCTAATCTTCGCCTTCTCAGCCTCCTTCACCACTGGCTTACTGACAGGTTTAGGAACATTAGAACTTCCACCAACACCCCTTGCTTGATTATTGGAATTAGTAAACACACCACCTCCACGCCTTCCTTGCTTCTCCCAAGCCAACGCTTTCTGATGTGCCTCCGCAACTGACCTAGGATCGAACATATTAACCATATCCTGGATCTGCATTCTTAATCCCCCAATGAATCTAGCAGTTAGCTGTTCTTCCGTTTCCATGATATCATTCCTGGCAATGAGTTGGTAAAATTCAACAGCATAATCACTAACAGATTTTGTCCCTTGCCTCAGATTTTGCAACCTTTGGTACATAAGTGATTGATAGTTGTTTAGTAAGAAAGTAGATCTCAGCAACTTCTTCATCTTATCCCATGATTCTATCTTTGACTTCCCCATCCGTTCTCGAGTAAGTTTAGTTTGCTGCCACCACGCCAATGCTCTCCCCCTCAACCTAGTAGCAACCAACTTCACCCTTCTATGCTCAGGAACCTCCTTGAAATCAAAGATCTCTTCAACATTAGAAATCCAATCGAGAAATTCTTCTGCTACCATCCCGCCTTTAAACTCCGGAATCTCCATCTTCATTCCCGATTCCCAACGTCGATCATCTTCAACATCCCGATAAGAATTTCGAACTTGGTCTCGATCTCGATAATGAATACTAGCTCTATCACCCTCTTCAACAAAGTCAAAAGTACGCCTACATCGATCTCGACCATTATCATCCCTTCGTTCATGCATGCTTCTTTGACTATATCTCTCTTCATCCCTATATGCTTCATTGTCAAATTCACGTTGACTTCTTCTCTCTTCATGTGCATAGTCATGATGATCTCTTCGTGATGAAATTGACGTTTCTCTTCTATCTGTACAAGAATGTGGCGATACCCTCCTCGCTTCCGTAACCGATGGCGAAACTCGGTTTCCTCCATGATTCGAGTTTGGTGATCTCCTCCTTTGATTCAAATCATTCATCAATTTCTCCAATTTACCAATGCCTTCGTCAAACTTCTCATTAATACGTTGCTCCATAAGCTCGGCTTCTTCTCTTCGATACAAAGCTTCAACGTTTTGATGACGATTAGCTCTCCTTGGTGGCATGATTGAGACTCTTCACAAAACTTCAACAATTCGACACATGACTTCAAAGATTCAACAAAAACTTCAAGTTACGGCTCAACAATGACTCGGCTTGCTTTATACGGCTCAACCACTTAACTTGGCACACTTGGCTCGGCTCAACTTAGATCGGCAAGGGCTCTACACTTGTCTCGGCAAGAACTTGATTCGGCCTCCACTCAAGCACAAGGCACGGTTCAAACCCTTCACAAGGCTCGGCTACTTCCCACAAGTATACACGGCCTTCACACTTCAACACTTTGATCCAAAATGGAATGGATCGAAAGTTCTCCTTTCGTTGCAACTTCAAGATGAACACGACGAACACAACTTCAAACTTCAACTTCAAATACTGGGCTCCAAGAATCAACTTAGCTATGATTGGCTAAGTATGGCTCTGATACCAAACTGACGCAGCGGATAAATCAAAACAAACTTAAATCGGTGAAATGTAGCAATCGGTGAGTTGAGAATACTGTATGGCCCAAATCCGTTGATCCAAAGATACTGGATTCTAGCTATCTTCGTCTCGTTGATCGCGCACGATACCGAGAAACAAAGATCTACGATTCTTCGCACGTTGATCTAGAGCACTAGATTCCGTGAATCGGCTTCTACGATCGTTGAATCGAGCGCACTCGATTAACCGAAAGAGGAGATAGGAGGTCACACTCAACTACCAATGTGTATGAAAGCACAAAGCTAACAAAAGAGAATTTTATTCAAAAATCAACAACCTTTACAAAATGACCGACCCCATATTTATAGACATTTACAACACACACAAATTGACAACACTTAGGTCGGCACCGACTCACGACCCAACTTAGGTCGGCAGCGACCTAACGCGACAACACACACTCACATATATACAATATGCGACCTAACATACATCATACGCGACTTACAACACTCGGCTGACCTAACCAGGTACGACCTAAAAACATATGACTCAAGAATATGGTGACTCAACGTATTTCAACAGAACACAACACCTAGGTCGTTGACGACCTACGACTTATACAAGGTCGTTGCCGACCTAACAGACTACCCATTACAAACAGTTCACAACAATATCAACGCTTCACCTCGTCTGCGACCTAACACATCACCGGTTTATGAGTTAGGTCGTTCGCGACCCAAAGTTTCCTCCACGACCTAAAATAGAATGCAGTTTAGCTTGCTTAGGTCGGAACTCGGCAAAGTTATCTCGTTCAACATCACTAGTTCGTAACTCGGCACAGTTAGCTCGTTCAACATCACTAGGTCGTAACTCATTAAGTCGAAGCTCGTTAGGTCGGAGCTTGTTAGGTCGGAATTCTTCCTCCTGTGCTTTCTTAGGTCGGAGACGACCCAATACTCTTCTGTTAGGTCGTGACCATGCTTCGTTAAGTCGGAAACGACTTAAAGTAGAAGAACGACTTAAAATTGTGGCCTTCTCCAAATGACCGAAAGATCTTGAACTCTTTAATCTTATTGCTTTCGTAGATCGCTCTGCATCAGTCTCTGTTGTTATATCACTTCGAATTGCATTCATTTGCTGTCACATTGTGTTCTGGTCATTCCTTTTGTTTGTTACTGCATTCCTATGCAGTTGCTATTGGACTTGGTGTTTGTAGCTTGCCACTGACTTCTTTGTAGTTGCACTGCACTTTGGCTTCACTGAGTTTGTTGTTGCAGTGATTTGTCTGACCTCGTATGCTTCAAGTTGCCTTGAGTTGAACCTATCTTGGGTTTGACCTTGTTTGTGATTTCTGTGCTTGTGCTTTGTTGTTGTATTTGCATTGAGTCACCGATTTTGGTCGAGGCTTTGAACACAGTCAGGTTGCATATCTAGCCGAGTCTATATTGTGCATGATTGCTTTTGTTGATAGCGCACACGAGTTGGCGAGGCAGTGCACACGTGTATAAATGTACACCTGTGTATTGCAACCACTCACGATTACCTGTAAGAACACTGATATGCACAGATATTACATAATCAAAGATGATGACAATAACCCATGTATCTGAGACACAAACAAGTTTATATTTTTGCAAATTCAAATTTGTTTGTTTACAGATTACTGTTGTAGTTGCTAATTATACAGGTACATAGGAGACAGGACAAGAAGTAGAGCTGGACAATGCAGATAGATGCAGATGTGCAGACAGAGTGAAAAACTGAGTGTTGAGTGTTGTAGTGAGAAATGTAAAATGTATGAACTGGTGTATGTATATATAGAGAGAGCTGAAAACTTTGTATTGTTTAAGTGTTGTAATAAAATATTATATTGAATAAAAAATACTGGTTGAATTATATAAATTCTGTGCAATAGTATAATTGTTCAATATGAATATTTCTTCCTTTCTGTATATAGTCCAAACTGCAAAAACATATATATATATTGATATATATTTTGTTATCATCAAACAAAAAATCACATCAAACAAATATAATAATAAATATACAGTTCACAAAAACTGTTTACAATACATTTGATTCTTCTTTACACAATAAATATCAGAGTTCACATACCAATAAATATCAATGCAGCAGAACACAATGTGTAGTGGTACCATATAATATAATAATAATAATAATAATAATAATAGTAATAATAATAATGAAATCTTTGTCTTTGTCCTCCTGAAATAAAGTCTTCAAATCCGGAAACGCTCGGACTGACCCGAGCGAATTTGAAAAGACAAAAACACTCGAGTCAGAACTAAAAGATCTTATGTTAGTTAAATAAGCAGAAATAAATATGAGTGCAGTAACTCAAGAGATGCTCGGGATTTACATCTCCTAAGGATCCGTTAAAGTATTTACTATGTAGTATATTGCGCTATTATAATAGTGTCTATTTGTAAAATAAACTTACTTTTAAATAGCATTAAGGCTTTAGATTTACCACCTTAACACGTAATAGTCCCAGTAGTCCATCCAATATCATAGTCCATCCTGATCGGGAAGCCACCAGAGGATACCGCACGGGCTACGGGAGAAATCCAAACTCGTACAAGGCTCGATAGGGTAGGTGACACGGCACAACTAGGCAATGCCAGGGTAGATATACCAATTGCTATCCGGGCTGGTGGAAACGCGCAGCGCGCAGCTACCGCCCACCTCGAACAAACTCCCCCAAAATCAAAAATAAATGTGGCCACCGAATCAATCCAAAGTCAAAGTATAGTATCGAAGAGGAGTGTCCGATCGGAGGAATGACCTCATTGGCCCGATAATCGCTCCTGTTTTAGCCACCTTATGCCAACTCACGGGAGTTGGGTCCACGTATTTACCACAAAGGAAACGCCGCCACCAACCTACTTCATTCTGGAATCTCCACCGCATACACGGTTGTTAAAGTGGTTTGCAGAGTTGGCAGAGAGTATGACAACTTCCGATCCCGGTCTCTTCAACAACAAAACGTTATTATAATACCGCGGTCATTTAAAATAATTTATGCTTTTAAAACCCGAAATAAATATCCATTTCAAAACCATGTAAATATGATATCATCTTTATTTTCCAATATATTCTTTTCCAAAATCATAGGGTTTTCAAAGAAAAATATTTAGAAATCAAAACTCTTGAATATAATATTTTCAAATTATACTACCTTGAAAATCATATCTTTGAAACAAGTTTCCATTTCTCAAATGGTTAAATATTAAATTACTTTTATAAAACAAAATAGCTACTTTAGATTTCACAAATCAATTTCAAATATCGATTTAAACTACCAAATACCATTTCAATTTTTATGTTTCAAACCTTTAAATATTTTCACCATTTCAAAAACAACTCATTTGACAAATCTATATATATTAAATTCAATTACTTATTTTTTTTAGACTTGAAATCTTTACTTAATGAATTCAATATAATTTAAGAAACCTTTAACTTCACATGACTGGAAAATCTTTTAATTTATTATATATTCATTTAAATCAACCTGATATTCATTTAAATCACTCTACACAAAAATCAAGTTATAAAAATCATATTCTTTTAAAATTCTAACTTTTCATTAAATTTCAATTTAATATAATATTCATCTTCCAATCTTGTTCTCTTTTAAGTCATTAAAACTCCAGAAATTAAATTTTAAATAAATTCTTAATCGTATTTGATCTCGAAAATCAAACTTTATTTTATACTTCAAATCAAATTTATACAAAGCTTAAAACCTAAAAACTACTATATATAAATATATATATATAAATAACCAAATCAATATCCATAAACCATATATATATATAGCTTTACAAAACCAAAAACATTTCAAAATATATTTTATATATATACCGCGGTGCCTGTATAAAATTTTCTACCCTATGGTCAAGTGATACGGATGTTTATCATTTCAATCCGCAATTTAAAATAAAAAAGCGGTTGTATATCATTTCAAACCGCAATCCCGAATGAAATGAAATGCATAGCAACTTGCAATTAATAAAATTAATCATCCATTCATCCATTTATCACAGTCATCATCTAATTTCAAACAATCATCAATATATAACAGGTGATAAATAATGGTATCAATTACCAGTTTATAATCAAAATAAATTTAATAACTGTTAATTGGCAGTTTATATGCAAAAATAAACGTAAATTTAACTGGCAGTTAATAAGAAATAAAAATTTAACATAACTATGACAGGCAGTTAATATGCAAATAAATAAATTCTAACTGTCAAATTTATATGCAATAAATTAATTAACAGTTATATTAAATAAATGCGATTTAACAGAGATAATGAATAAAACATGCCAAACAGTCATAAATAAATCTCTACTCATATCTAAAATCAAATTAATAAACATAAGAAATTTTAGAAGTTGTGAGTGGGTTAAAACTTTCACCTTTTGAATTTAAATCGAATTTAAATCCGATGTAAACCCAAAAATTCGACGCTCTCCAAATCTATCCAAACCAATGTCAAAAGATCTGGAAGTTTATTACGATCCTAACAAAAAAAATCTCGCGTGAAACGGAGTTCGTAGGAGAAAGTTATACGCATTAATGGTGATTGAAATTTCAAAAAAAAAAAAGAATAGAAATAAAATAACACCTTCAAGCGCCACGTCATCCCCCTTTCTTTCCCTCTCTCCCTCATGCATTTTATTCCATATTTTTCTGAGAAGTTTGAATTTTAGCTTTTGATTTGGTTTGGAATTTTTATTTGGATCTAAGATTTGTTTGTCTGCCATTGAGGAGGAGAAGGAGCTGATGAAATTTTACGCGCAGACAAATGAGAATAGGCGGAGGCTAGGGTTTAGCGGGGTATTTATAAATAAAGTTAGAATAGACAGATGGATCCGAATTTAAATGAATTCACAATTTGTCAAATTTAAATTCCAATAATCCATTTATTTGATTTTTAGATCTTATTATGAATAAATGGTCAACTTACGATTCCTATCATTTCTGATTGCAATTAGCTTCAAATTTATTAACCAAACCTCTATATCAAATAAAGATTTATTGCAAAAAATTTAGTGTTTACCTTTAATTAAAGTAAATTCAATAAATTATAAAATCTTATTTCAAATGAAATTTTATACCATTCGTATTCAATTCTCTTTATTAAATCAATCATCATCTTATGTATATATTTAACATTAGTATATATCAATTTACCCCAATTAAATAAAATTTTATTCCCAAATTGATTTACAGCCTAATATAACAATTGAATTTTATTCCCAATTCATAAATTACTACCTTAACTAAATTTTACGTTTCCCTTTTAATTTACATTTTCACCTTACGTTACTGCATTAATTATCCTTAAAGTAATGTCTATTATTAATAACAATATTATAATCACTTACCATTTTATTTCATAAATTACTCCATTTCATCTAAATTCTTATCTATGTAATATTTCAACATTTAATTTCATCAAATGTAATTGTTTTCCAATATATTAATAACTTTATTTCCAAGTCTTATATTACAACAAACTATCCAATACGAAAGTCTTAACATTGTTACAAATACTACTTTAATTAACGTTAACGCAATACTCAATTAAAAATTATTGTAACTGATTTCAAAATTGTAAATTAACAAGCTACCAAAATAGGCAACATATAATAATCGTACTCTAACCTTTAGTCACATTAATATGCTTTTATTTCTCAAAATCAAAGTTCCTATTTAACTAAATCTCCATAAATGAACTTGACGTTATCTTCAAAAAGTACTTTATATTAACATTAACGTAAAAATTTATTTATATCTATTGCAATCGATTTAGTACTATTTTCTCAATATTTAAAATGATTTAACAAATTTTATATGTCAATTTATTAAAGATTAAATCAATATAAATCTTCAATTTCGTAAAATTCAAAATTGTAGATAAATTTCCAAAATTTCCTTTTTATTGAATTAACCTGTATTTATTCCATTCACAAATTTCCAATATAAGGGTTTACCATTGGATTTAAAAATTATCACATAATTTTCCATTTTTCAACTTAATTTTTATATTCAATAATGGTTAAATACTTGATTTCATTCCTTTGCACTACATCCAATTATTATAAATTAAATCAATTAACTTGCTATTTAAAAAAATTCAAATTCTAAAATTCATTACGTATCATACCATCAATTTGTGTAACCTTTAATCCATTCCAAATTCTACCAATTTCAATAAATTAGAACTTCACACCTTGCTTACCTTAATTTGGATTGTACTACACTTATTATATTTGCCAAATAGAAACATTGATTTCAATTAACTATCCTCTATAACTTCTTTCTTGGTTTCATTCTTCTTATTTCCCAAATTACAATCTTGCATTAAGTGTACGTTTCTAACTTAAACCTATATTCAATTATAGCCTAATTGTCGTTTTAATAAATTGTATTGGATTGAATTTGGTTAATTAAACGGTTGCCTTAAATTGCTTATTGTAAATTTTTATTGCTCAAGAGCAAAAAATAAACACTTTCCATTATTATACCAATTTGAATCCCATTCTAGTTATTTTTTTATTAATAATTCACACAATATCAACTTCGTACAAGACATCCAATTTCTTATTATTTAATATAACTTAACAGTCTATATAGATTCGTTTAATTGCAATAAATCATACTATCGTAGTTAAATCCAATTAAATAAATAAATGTTGATTCCTATTCGTTTATTCAACATTTGTTTACGTTTTATTCCTTTAATACTTCTACATACATCCTGGATTTGTATAAATGGTTATAACGTGAAATCTTGTCTACTTCACATTTTAAATTAAGGTTTCTAAAAAACCAATTAATATTATTTCCTTGGTCCAACACCTTTTTACCCAAATTTATATTAATACAACCTAAATTAGATTAATCTCTATTGATTTCCCCTTTTAATTTATTAGACCCTCTTAACGTAATAGTTAAACATTAATTTCACTTATTTGCAATAAATCCCCAAGATGTATTTCAATTTCAAGTAAATAAATAAATCTTGGTTTTTCACTTCTTAAATCACCCAAACGTCATATTAAAATAAAGTTAACATCGATTGCATCTTATAGAATTAAGAAACTACAATGACAAATCAAAACTACACTAACTACCCAAATTTGGCCAAAAGTTTTCAATCCATTTCAAATTAAAGTTTATCAACTACCCAAATAGGTATCTTACAATGGTAACTATTCAACTTTTAATTACCCTTAAGTTTTATTTCAATTGTTCTCATTTATTCCTTACCAATGTTCGTTATCATTTATTAATGTTATGTCAGTTTCCTATTTTGTTGCAATATTTTTATTTATTCACTCATTACTGCATAACTTCATTTATTCCATTTACACTTCCGTTACTTTATAAATAATCGTTAAAGTAACGTTTATATCAATACACACAAATTATTTACCAATTAAAAAGGTTTTAATTTCTAACAAATTAATTGACCAATTTATTTAGATAATGCATACGAATTTGTTATCATACCCATAAATTTACACTTAACAAACTTAATGCCTACCCTATAATTTCTATCTTCACATTATATTCAGGTACAATTCTTACACCATTTTATTTATTGAAAAATTTATTCATATTACAAACAAAGAATTAAATTACCATTCATATATGTTATTTAAGCCTTCATTTCAATATTAATTTATAAGTTTTTTTTCTACTAAATTTAATTACCAAACTTACTAATTTAACCCAATTAAACTCACGAAATCTATGGGTCGTTACAATTAACCGGCGAAGTAGAAGCAAGCGTTTCATACCACTTGTTTTACTAAGCCGTTTAATTAGATTTCTCATAGGAGTGAGGTAAAGGTTTGCGTATACTAGTAGATTGGAAAACGGTTTTATAAACGAGTTTGATATTGAAAATATAGTTGAAATCGTTTTGATGAAGAGGTTTTGATATTTAATGCTAGTATTGAAACCTTTATATTTTTAAAGTGACAAATCACAAAAATGATTGTAGAACAATCAATCACCAAAATCCACAACCGAAGACGTGAATAAAATCCACAGAAATCGATACCAAATCCATAGAAATTGGTATTTCCAAAAATCCATAAAAAGAAGTCATCAAAGTCAATAATAAGTGATAACGACTAATAGGATCGCTAAAATCGATAAATAATGGAAATTCACACAAAATAGCCTGAATAGGCAAAAATAAACACCTCCAGACGTCTGATTTGGAATCCAGACGTCTGGATTTGTTTTTTGGAATATAGTTCAGAAAGCTACCCTGACGTCTGGAATAGCCAAAACAGACGTCTGAGCCATGGCCAGACGTCTGGTTTTGAATCCAGACGTCTGGTTTTGTTCTCTGGAATTTTTTTATAATATGCGTGCATACATTTTTCTTTCCAGATCCAAACCAGACGTCTGGACTTGGTCACCAGACGTCTGGTCACCTGGTCTGGGCAACAATTTGCCTAGGCCAAAGTGGCCAAAACGTATCTGAAGCGATCGGACGAGCAATACCGACTAAGGATTTGCGCCAAGCGACAACCCGCCCTTAAAAGCTCTTCGATACACACCGAATATCAATGTCCAAATGTCCATAAAAGGATTTTCATAAAATTGGACCAAAACACAAAAATTTGGAAAATTCACCAAATCAATTCAAATTGAAAGCAAATGAATATGCACATATGTTAGGATTTCATACCTTACCACAAAGATAGATATAGAAAAAGATGTGAGATAAAAATCTCACCTTTATGCACAAGAACTAGGAGGAAGAAGCTATAGAACAATGACAATGACAATCACTCTTCAATTCCAACTCAACAAGCTTGAATCTAAGCTAAAAAAAGAAACATCCTAAATTAGGTTTAGGAATTTCTGAATTTGATAAGAGAATGAGTTGGAGAAGAAGAAGAGAAGCTTACCAATGGGTTCTTCTATTAGTTTGGAGCTAGAGCTTGATTTGCAAAAGAAAACTAGGGTTTTGGAGTTTTAATTTCCTCTTCCACTCTCCATTAATATAAAGCTCGAGTATAAGGAAAAGAGGAATGAAGTAATGAAGAGAAGAAGGGGTTGGGACTGAATACATAAGTGGGGTTAATGGGCTCAGCCCAAACCAAAGCCCTAAGTGAAAAAGTAGCAAAAATCAACTTACTCCAAACATATCGAAGCTTATACTCAAAAAGGTCGCAAACGACATTTTAAACTCAATGGGAGTAGTCCCGAGTCCTAATTCGACCGTATGCAAAAAGTAATTTTTCGGACTAAATTCCGAGTATCGATAAAATATTTTAATAAAATATTTAAATATAAAAATCGATAAATAAGCGGGTTGTTACAGGATGCGAATAGTCCAAAATAGCGGTTCATTACAGTTGGTATCAGAGCTTTGGTAGTTCTAGGCAAAACTTAGCATATAGGGTAAATGTATTTACAGAATCACTCCCACTCGAGTTTCAAACTTTTCCTTTGGACTCAATTCCTTTGAATTTTGGAATGTTCCATGCGGTTCCAAATTTCATTCATGTCCCTCACTATTCATCTTCTTTGAATTCTAGAGCATTCCTTAACTCCACTTCGAATGATCTTTATAATGAATCGGCGGTCTCACCAATCTTCGAATTATATGTAAAGGGGTGAAACTCTTTATAATAGGCATTGATTTACCGGAGGTTTCTGTATCCTCAGTTTACGATGCTATCTATCTCCTGCTATACCAGAATTCTATTTCTTAAGATCGAATGTTGATTTACCTTGGAATTCTGCATCGATCTTATTCTTTAAGTCACAGTCGACCCGGTTAAGGTTGCCCGTGAATTAAATAAGCTTATCCATCTTCCGATTCTGTTAATTGAATCATCTTATCTTTTCTTCCGAACTTGTATTCGAATCAGAATTCTCTTTAATTTGAGTCCATCAAATTTGAATCTCTGTCCTTGCTTTGAAAAGTCTATTCATGTATCGTCGAGCGAGGAGTGTATTTGTGAATTAATATTAAAAATGTTAAAAATATATTGTGTTGTTTGAGTTGTTGATGTTGATTTGGATTTCCGATCGATTCGTCTGATCAACGCTATCGATAGGATTTCCAAAACACTTTAACAGAGCAAACTGACACAATATTGTTTCAACTTTAGTAAATAATTTTTTTTGAATGATTATATTATATATATGAGTATAATTTTCTGAAATTAAATTGTTAATTGAATTGGTTGTTAAATTATATTATTTAATTTTCATTTGTTGTTTGAAAACTACTTATTATACCAACATATAAATAGAGGCAAGTTATTAAAAAAATGGTTTATAAATTGATTTAGAGTTTAAGATTATTTACATTGAAATTTGGGAATTTAATTTCCGATAATTTCGAACTACGCTTTTAAAACTTTTAAAATGTATATTATTTAAATATTTTCGAATATAAATGGTTTTCGAAGAATTTTAAATGATTAAATTAGAGCTCTTCTCTTTTGTCGCTGGAAAATAATGTCGGTGATGATGGCCGCATCAACGATACCCATTTTCGAGTTTCGAAGTGGAGAGACTATTCTATAGCTTTGCTACAGTTTTGTTTTGGAAATTAAATCGATTTAAATGTCTTTAGTATGATTTGATTTATATATATAGGCATGTAATTTTAAATTTAATTTGATTTGATATATATAGTATATACATAATTATCTCTAAAATGGTTTGAAATTAATCGAAAATTAATTCTTAAAATTTTGATTTAAAGATGATTTTCAATGAAGCCAAAAGTTTTAACTAAACGCTGAACTTGAAATAAGTGAATTGTAAAATTTTAGTTGTATAATACTCAATTGCATTATATATATAACTTACCTAAATTTTCAAAAGTTAACTATGTAATTGGATATATACAATATAAAATGATATCAATGGAATTTTTAAATAAATTGAGTAATTATAATAAATGCAAATATACTTAATCTATATGTGATAAGATATATTAAGTAGAATAAATTTAATAATAATTTGGAATAAAGAAATAAAGAAGAATTAAATTTTTCGAATAAAGTATGATTATAATAAATGACTATTGAAATTTATGATTTTTGAAATTCTTAATTTAAGGAAAATTGGATAATACAAAATACAAATTGTCTTTATAAATAAAATGTGAGTGCATATAATAAATGTTATTCAATAAAATTTTAATTATAAAATGTTTATGGAGATAAATAAAATAATAAGTTAACTTAATAATATATGTGTTTAATAAAATAAAAATTTTGTTTCGAAAGTTAATAATTGAAATTAAATCAACTTAATGAGGTGTCTTGAATTAATTGAATCAAAATTAAATTTCATTTTGAAAGAAACTTTTTGTACCTAACATTAATAAATTTGATATCAAATCAATTTAATGGAAACCGTGAATTTAAAAACAAATTGTTGAATATAGGTTTATTTAAAATTGAAAGTTAAAAGGCTTAAACTAATTGTTAATTTTTTTTCAAGTCTATTTTCTTTCTAGTTGTTTCTATTCTCCTACTTCCTTCCCTTTCGGGGACGAAAAGTTTTGAGTGGGGGAGAGTGTAACAACCCGTAGATTTAACCGGTTTTAATAACGTATTAATTGAAATTTTGTGGAAATTTTAAACGATAAAATTTTGAAATATAAATTTGATATTTGTAATGCGTCTAGTTAAACATAGCAACTGGTAAATTTTCATCCGAAAATATGAAAGTTTATTTTGTGCGTAAATTTACTTCAATTTAATCAGTTAAAAAGCGATGAAAATAAAATATTTTCGGAACCTAAATATTTTTACATAGAAAATTCTAAACCATCTTTTGAGAAAACGATATTTTTCGTTTTTACAAATTCGGACATCTTTAGCTCCGTCGATCTTATTTTTCTGTGTTTTTCTTGCATTTTCGCCAGTAGAAAATTCAAATTTTTATAAATTCAATCGTACCACTGATATCTGTATACCATTTTGATCGCCTCGTCGCGCTGATCTCTACGTTATATTTATTTCTGTGTTTTGAATTCTGGTTCGCTGCGGAATCGAGGAAACAATTTTCGTATCGGTTCCTCAACCTGTCTTCTAGTTTGTCTGGGACTATTCAATTTCCTTTGTGTAGTTCGAGCAGCCACTTTCATTTAATATTTCTCGAATTTAGAATTTGTGACTTTTCCTATTCCTATCTATACACTGTAATCTTGGGTTCGTTCATTTTATTTGGTTCAGCTACTTTCATTTGTCAACGAAAAATTTATATAAAAAGTTTATATCGCTTCCTCCCTATTCATTTGTCCACCTTCCTTCTAACTTCATCCTTCCTCACGTCTTCCACTCTTGCCACAGAACCTTGCAAAGACCTTCCATTTTCCCCTACATCTCTATCTACTGACCAACTGCCTCACCTTGCATTGACATGCACAACCCATCTCATCCACCCCCTCCTCACTAGCTACCGCACACATTCGCCAAAGCTGGCCACTGCGTTCGGTTCCGTTTTCCTCTTCCACCCATGAACACTGCACCCGCCTCCATGTAGCCTGCCGTGACTCCCATGCCTTCCTCCTCCTCAACAACATTGCCTTCATCATAGGTCTCTACTTGCTGCTCCTCAACACTATATCTGCTGAATCCTCCAGCTTCATCACAGCAAAATTACTCTTCTCTGGGGCATTATTTCTTCTCCTACTTCCCTTGTGCATACCTTGACTTGTTTTTGCACGTGAGTGGGCAAAGGTAAAGATATATTCAAGGTTTAGTTCTTTGGATAACAGTGATATAGAGGATTTAAGAAAAGGAGTTGCTTTTCGATGAGGAAGAAACGGAGGTAGCAGTTGGGAGCTGTAGAATTTCTAAGTTTCGAGTCGAACATGGGATCGAGAAGCTGGTGACTAGGGTTGATTTTTGGTTGTATTATGTTTCTTATTTTTATGGTGCGAATGTTGGGTTGGCGTACAACAACAATGTGGGTCAGATTGCTCAGTCGTTAGGGAGGCAGGAGGAGACTACTTTGCTTGTTACGGTTTACTCGGCTTGTTCCTTTTTCGGTAGGCTCGTCTCTGCTGGTCCTAATTTCTTAAGAAGTAAGGTGTAGTTTGCAAGGACAGGTTGGCTAGCAATTGCCCTAATACCAATACCAGTAGCCTTCTTTCTACCAGCAGCAATAGAGAATGGAAGCGCATTAGTCGCCTGGAACACCTCGTCTGTCTCCTTTATTTCTCCTTTTAAATAAAGGTATATTTTTTTTAAAGGCAAGTATATATACACTATTTAAATCTATATATAGTTTTATTATGTATACTCTACTATTTGGTGCTCGGCTTGTTCAGAAAGCAAGAAAGTATGTTACTGAACTTGGAAATAGTTTGCTTTTAAATTTTATACATATAATACATTATAAAAGAAGTATTTATTTCTATTAGTTATATGAATCGGTTTATACCAGCTAGAGCAACTAATATGTATATGCACAATGAATTTTCATGGTAAGTTTACACATTTTATAAAGTATTTTATATATTACAATGATATAAATATAAACAGAGTATATTTATTTTGGTTTGGAAGTATATTGAGTTTATTTCCTATTATCTAAATATATGTTGAACTATGTTACTGTCTATATTTTGAACAATATGCATACAGGTTAATATATAAGAAATTTAGAAAGTGAATTTTTATCTTCTATTTTGATTGTAAAGTGTTATACTAGTAAATAAATTGGTACATATGTATGGGTCGAATTGTATACCCGTTATATTTCGTGCTGGACAGTTGTATATATAGGTTTTATTGGGTCTGTTAGTCGCATATTGTTAACCTCGTTTTACTCAACGACTCATTAGAGCTACGACTCAGGGAAGGTACCGACTCAACTGGTAGCGACTCATTTGCTCAAAGATTGGACCGACTCATCTACTTAGAGGGATAGGATGACTCAAGGGGTTAACGGTTCATAAAGAAGGCCGGCTTAGCAAGTTACCAACTCATCAAGACTATCGCCTCAACGACTCAAGGTTTGTAACGACTCAGTGGATCAACGACTCAACTGTTATGCGATTTATGGGTGTTACCGACTGAGCGACTCAACAAGTCCACGACTCATCCTATGAGACAAAGGAAATAACGACCTAAGAAGATGGACTCTTATGCTGCTTCACTTATGTACCGCTACCTGATAAGTCGTTAACGACTTAGCGACTCATGACTCACCATGACTCGTCTACGACCTAAAGACACTGAGTCGTAACCCGCTGTCACAATACTTATAGAATTGACTCGTAAGCGACTCAACTTGA
Organism: Allium cepa; assembly: GCA_030765085.1. Taxonomy (NCBI): domain Eukaryota; kingdom Viridiplantae; phylum Streptophyta; class Magnoliopsida; order Asparagales; family Amaryllidaceae; genus Allium; species Allium cepa. The sequence goes on along the minus strand of CM060939.1, from coordinate 76,774,964 downwards.
CTCGGCCACGGCTTAGCCTAAGTCGGCCACGACTCAGGACTTGGGCGAAAAATTCCAATTAGATTTGCCTACAAATACATGGCCACCTCCAACATTCAAAGGACTTTTGGGGGCTGATTCATTTCAAGCGCCGTTACTATGCTGCATTTCGAACTACTTCAACACTTAAAGCTTTTGAGACACAAAGAATGCTTCAAGAAACTTCACGAAGGAATCATACACGTCCAACATGGATTCAAGTGATTGTACTTCTTCGAAGTTTAAGCTACTAGTCCGAAGTGTGTTGTGATCAAAGTGCATTTGTATGGACTTGTAATTGAATCATCAATAAAGATATTCAAAGTGGACGTAGGCTCTTCCTTAAGCCGAACCACTATAAAATTGTTGTCGTTTATCGCTTTTCTGTACTTCTTCTGCTTATACTCTGTTCCCGCATTATCGGGTGGTGCTTTCACAACTTCACTATACACACCGGGGTGTTAGCGTTCGAATTTTAGCATTAACATTTTTGGTGCTTTCACTGAGAATTGAACTCAGGTGAATTATCATCATTGCTTCACAAAGATTTGTAGAGAGAATCTCCTTGAAAACCAGAAGCTTATCTGAAATCATGGCTCCGGGGAGAAGAAGTAGATCTGTTAGATCTGGAAATGTTCAAGAGGGAACCTCCGCTTCCCCTGTACCTAATCAACCCACTCCATCTGTTGGGGTTACAAAAGCGGAGTTGGATGCTGTAATCTTAGGGCTGAACCAGTAGATAAATGCCCAAAATGCACAATTAGAGGCTCAGAGTGCCCAAAATGCTCTAATTCTGAATAAGTTGAACGATTTGCTTGGGGCAAACCATCAACCGGCAGGTAATGAAAGGAACTATGCTGGCAACATTCATGATGCTGAAAAAAGGAATGCTCCTGAAAGGGCTGCTAGCCCCTTTGAGCAAACACTTCCTGAGGTTGGTGGATCTAGAACTCGACATGATGAGGAGTATCTTTCTGGAATGGTCCGGCAAATCATGAAAGAGAGTATGCAGAGGGTTGAAGACGAGAAAGAATGGGGTTTCGCACCAAGTAAAACCCCGTTTACTGAAAGAATCTTAAAGGCTGAATTTCCGAGGAAGTTCGTCCCTCCAACCATACCAGCTTACAGGGGAACAAGTGATCCGAACGAATTCTTGTATAAATATGATTGGCACATGATAGGTGCCAGAGCCTCTGATGAGATAAAGTGCCGATATTTTCCTGTATATCTAGAAGGTGTGGCTCTACTGTGGTTCACCAAGCTACTAATCCGATCTATTGATCAGTTTTCGGACTTGACCCAGAAATTCAAGGAGCAGTTCATACTATATGCTTCAAAAGCCAAGGATATCATGTCACTGTCGAGTTTGGAACAGAATCCAGGTGAATCTATCAGATCTTTCTTGAATCGCTTTAATATAGCGCTGGCTGAGGTGGACAATGCAGAACCGCGAATGATATTGACTTATTTGATGAGGGCTATTGACAAGTCGAGCGAATTTGGGAAATGGCTAAACATGAAGGAACCAACTTCCCTTGAAAAATTCTATAAAAAAGCAGATGAATTCATACGCCTGGAAAGCCATCATGTACCGGTAAAGGCAGTGTTGGAAAAAGCTGAAGATAACACTGTTGCTCCACGCAAGAATGAATCTGTGGGGCAAAAAAGGGAAAATAACAATGGGAAGAAACAGAGTAATCTGAAGAAGCCTCGATCCTTCAAGCCATCAGAGTATACTCCTTTATCAGATACGCCGGAGTGTATCTACCTTGCCATTAAAGATTCTGTTGATTTTCCTAAACCTCCTCCTCTGAGGACCGGGAAAAAGGCTATACAGAGTGAGAAGTTCTGCCGCTTCCATAATCAACCCGGTCATGAGACCGACGAATGCCGCCAGTTGAAAAATCTGATTGAAGAGTTGCTAAGGGAAAACAAGCTGCAGCAATTTGTGAAAAAGAATAGCAACAATCCTGCTTCGTCTAGTCAGGGGCAACAAGCTCCGGCTCATCAGCCTAGGACAGGTGAGAAGGCTGCAGGGCATGAATCTGGAAGGCCCATTATCAATGTCATTACAGGAGGACCTCACCCAGCTGGCAAGAGTTGGGGTGAAATAGAAAGGTATACCAGAGCTTTAAAGTATGTACCAGCCGAAGAAGATGTCTTTGTTTTAGAAGACACTACACCCCTGAAACAACAGAAAACTTTCAATGATGATATTGTGTTCAGAGCCAGGGATTCCACAGGTGTCGAAGCTCCTACTCTAGATCCCTTAGTCATCTCAGCTGGTATCGGACCGACCATTGTCAGGAGGGTTCTCATCGATTGCGGTGCATCCTGCAATATCCTCTTCAAGAAAACATTGGACCAAATGAAGATCCCTATGGTCGATGTACAAGCCTCATCGCAGAAAATCGCTGGCTTCACTGGGGGGCCAAAGCAACCAATAGGAACCATTGATCTACTTGTAGAACTTGGAGAGGGAGAAAGGAAAGTAGTCCGCAAATAAACTTTTGTGATTGTCGACGAATTTTCTGCTTATAATGCTTTCCTTGGCCGTCCAACTCTCGCAGCGTTCAAAGCTGTTCTGGCCCCATGGTGCCTCACCATTAAATTCCCCACAGACAATGGAGTAGGAGTTATAAAAGGGGATCAAAATGCTGGGCGGGAGTGTTATCTGACAGAGCTGCGAGAGGCAAGGAAAAGGGAAATGGGAAAGGATGCGGCAACCCCAGCCCGCATCAAAGAACCTGCCTTGTAGCAATTACGGGGCGGACCCTGCACTGGCGAGCATAGCGGGGCACGAAAAGAGATGGATCCTAGAAAAGCCAGTGCAGGGGAGAATAGAGTAGTACCGGTGGAAATGACGGTACCGGTTCCTGTTGACCCGAAGGACCCAAATAAGGTGTTGAATGTGGGTTCACAGCTTTATGTGTCAATTCAGAATATCTTAACATCTTTTCCGAAAGCAAATCTGGATGTCTTCGCTTGGACTCATGCCGATATGTGCGGAATATCCCCAGAAGTTGCGGTACACGCTCTGAATATTGACCCAAAGTTTACGCCTGTGAAACAGAAAAGAAGAACCCAAGGTCCAGAAAGGTCAGCAGCATTAAAAGAAGAAGTTGATCGACTCATGGAAAATAACTTCATCAAAGAATCTACCTATCCGAATTGGGTTTCAAATCCTGTGCTGGTTAAGAAAGCTAATGGAAAATGGAGAGTGTGCATCGACTTTTCTGATCTAAACAAGGCTTGCCCCAAAGATTGCTTCCCATTACCCAGGATCGATCAACTGGTAGATGGAACTGCGGGACATGAATTGTTATCTTTCATGGATGCCTACTCCGGATATAACCAGATCATGATGCATGAGCCGGATCAGGAGGACACGAGCTTTATCACTGATGTTGCTCTTTATTGCTATAGGGTTATACCCTTCGGGTTGAAAAATGCAGGGGCAACCTACCAAAGACTTGTTAATGCTATGTTCAAGCCGCAATTGGGCAAGACTATAGAAGTCTACGTCGACGACATGTTAGTAAAGTCTAAGAAAGCAGTGGATCACATTGAACACTTAGCAGAAATGTTCGCAGTCCTCCGGAAATACAGAATGAAGCTTAACCCTTTGAAATGTTCGTTTGGGGTCGAGTCCGGAAAGTTCTTAGGATTTATCGTCAGCGCTAGGGGCATTGAGGCTAGTCCAGCTCAAATTACTGCCTTAAAAGAAGTCAAAGCTCCTAGAACAAAGAAGGAATTGCAAAGTCTCAACGGAAAAGTCGCCGCCTTGAGTCGGTTCATTTCCAAAGCTACTGATAAATGCATCCCATTCTTTGACGCTCTGAAGAAAGGAAAGAAGAACTTTGAATGGACTCCCGAATGCCAAAAAGCCTTTGATGAGTTGATCCGTCATATGGAAACGCCTCCAATACTTTCTAGGCCCGGCAATGGTGAGGATCTTCTTATATACTTGGCAGTATCATCTCATGCTCTAAGTGCAGCGCTGATACGAGAAGACAAAAGTATTCAACATCCGGTTTACTATATCAGCAAAAGACTCACTGGGGCAGAGCTGAATTACTCCAAGTTGGAAAAACTCGCCTATTGTCTACTGATTGCATCAAGGAAGTTGAGACAATATTTCCAAGCTCATCCTATAAGAGTCCTCACTGATCAACCTCTAAAGCAAGTCCTGTTTCGCCCTGAAAATTCGGGTCGTCTTCTAAAGTGGAACATTGAACTCAGTCAATATGACATCACTTATCACCCCCGAAAAGCAATCAACGGACAAGCTTTAGCAGATTTCATTGCTGAATTCACAGAAAAAGGTAATAGTGAGGAAGAAACGATCAATGATTCCCCAATCCAGTGGAAGTTATATGTTGATGGCGCGAGAAATGACTACTGTTCTGGAGCCGGGGTGGTACTTGAAACCCCTGAAGGTCGGTCATTATGTTATGCGCTAAGATTGGAATTTCCTTCAACAAACAATGAAGCAGAATATGAAGCTCTTATCGCAGGATTGAGAATCGCTAAAGAACTAAACATCCGAGCATTACAGATCTTCAGTGATTCTCAGCTTATTGTATGCCAAGTCAAGAAGGAATTTCAAACGAAAGGGGGAAACCTGCCTGCCTACTTGTCAAAGGCCTGGGAACTTCTATGTGAGCTCGATCATTATTCAATAAGCCATATTCCCCGGGAAGAGAATATGAAGGCAGATTCCCTCGCAAAATATTCAAGTTCTGGTGAAGCTCAACTATTGGGATTAGTCCCCGTAGAAGTCCTGTCAGCACCAAGTACAGACGAGATGGATGTAGACTGGATTATGAATGTATCTCAAGAACAAGAGTCATGGATGACTCCAATACTGGACTACCTACTCAGAGGTTCTTTGCCAGAAAATTCGAGAGAGAGACAGAAGCTACTAAGGAAAGCCTCTCGCTATATAGTCAAGAATGGTCGGTTGTACAAAAGAGGATTCTCAATGCCATTACTTCGATGTGTATCCAGGGAAGAATCCAAAACAATCTTAGCTGAGGTACATGGAGGAGAATGTGGTGATCATTCAGGTGGTCAGACTTTAGCAAAGAAGGTTCTCAGATACGGATATTTTTGGCCAGAAATTAATAGAGATGCTGCAGATTATTCCCGAAAATGTGACAGATGCCAAAGATTTGCCAAAATTCCTAGAGAGCCTTCTACTGAACTCACACAGATGGTCAGTCCATGGCCGTTTGCAATTTGGGGAATGGATCTCATTGGGCCGCTACCGACTGCCAAATCAGGGATCAAATATGCTATTGTTGCCGTTGATTATTTTACTAAATGGGCTGAAGCTGAACCATTGGCTACTATCACCTCTAAGAAGATGATAAGTTTTGTAACCAAGAATATCATTTGCAGGTATGGTGTGCCTCAGAAAATAATCACAGACAATGGTACTCAGTTTGAAAGTGAGGAATTCCAAGATTTTTGCAAGCAATTCAAAATCCAGAAAAGCTTCTCAGTAGTAGCTCATCCGCAGGCAAACGGGCAGGTGGAAGCAGTAAACAAGATCATCAAATCAACCATCAAAAAGCAGCAGGAAAAAGCGAAAGGCGGTTGGGTCGACAAGTTACCACTTGCACTATGGGCATACAGAACCACTCACAAAACTGCGACTGGGCATAACCCGTTTTCATTGGCATGCGGGTCAGAAGCAATGATTCCGGTAGAAATAGAGGTCCCTTCACATAGAAGAATCCATTTCAATCAAGCAGAAAATGAAAAGCTACAGCTTGAAGCGCTAGATCTCCTTGATGAAAAAAGAGATGAGGCTAATCTCAGAATTGCAGCTCATCAGCAAAGGATAGCCAGACATTTCAATTCCAAAGTTCGCCAACGCAACTTTGAGATTGGAGATCTAGTCCTGAAGAGAATTATGACAGCGACAGGTGTGTTTGGCCCAAATTGGGAAGGACCATATGTCATAGGTCAGAAGCTTCTTGACGGCACATTCAAACTCACTACTGTTGAAGGAGATCAAATTCCAAGGACATGGAACAGCAATCACTTGCGTCCATACTTTACTTGAAAACTTTGTTGAAATATTGTAAAAAGAGTTATGAATGTATGATTCTTGTAATTGAAAGCAATCGTAAAACTGATGCAAGTAAATAATGAAAGAATATAAAGTGGATGTAGGCCCAAATTCCTGGCCGAACCCCTATAAATCTTGTGTTCCTTATTATTATTACATGTATGCTTTCGATATAAAAAGTACATAGAATGTATTGCTGAAATGTCGATTTAAATTTTTGCAGACAATGGAAATGAAACTTGCACATAATAAGACCGAGTGATTCTCGCTATCATTCAACAAACAAATTTCGAGTCACAAAATCCCCGAATTCAAATCCTAGATAGGAAGTACTTCAATTGAACGGCCTATGATTTCGATAGAAACGGGCCCTTGCTAATAAATTGAGATCGTTTGAACAAACAAACATCCAATTAAGAAGCTAATGCCCGTTCTCACGAACTTGCCTGACAATGAAGTACACTTCCTTGGATTAAACAAATTACTTGTAAGAAAAGGGAATGAGAGCTTGAAAAGAAAAAACAGAGGATCGCTGAAAAGGCATAAGCAAGTGGACGAGGAAACAACCAAAGCCATCATCGGCAGCACAAGTCCTCTTCGGAGGCACAACTCTTCGGAGGATAAAGACCTCTAATGGGTCATATGCCACAAAAAAGAAAGTTCTCTACTCAACAAAAAAGATTGGAGGAGTCATGACCCTCCAACCATGAGAGAGTAACTTCCAGGCGATGAAAACCCTCTCTGAGGCACATTTCACCAGGAGTTGAAGTGTAACAGCCGCTCTTTGGAATTTCACTTCACCAGAGTTGAAATGCAAACAAAATAAAGACCTCTTCGGAGAAACATTTCACCAGGAGTTGAAGTGTAGCAGCCGCTCTTCGGAATTTCACTTCACCAGAGTTGAAATGCAAACAAAATAAAGACCTCCTCGGAGGCACATTTCACCAGGAGTTGAAGTGTAACAGCCGCTCTTCGGAATTTCACTTCACCAGAGTTGAAATGCAAACAAAATAAAGATCTCTTCGGAGGCACAATCAAGAAGAAAGACCTCTTCGGAAGCCCACGTTTCACCGAGATTGAAATAAAACTTCCAAGTATTGAAACGTGAAAAAGCTTTCTTCAAAGGCACAACTCTTTGGAGGTACACGTTTCACCAAGATTGAAATAAAACTTCCAAGTGTTGAAACGTGAAAAATCCCTCCTCAGAGGTACAACTTTCTATGTTAAAAAAAAAATCCTCATCAAAAGCACACTTTAACTTTCAAAGGAAGATTGATTTACTTATTCTGGAAAATAATCTTCCTCAAAAAAGAAAAGTTAAAGTACCTTTCGGAGGCCCGCTTTACCACATAGAAGAATTCACTTGGCAAAATGTGTACATAAGCAAAAGAAAAAAGTGATTTCTTCAAAGGACAAAGCGTAAAAATTTATACGGAGGGAGTTGTACTCTACAAAAAATTTCTTCAAGAATAAAATAATTATTCTTCAGCAAATAAGAGTGCAAGTCCCCTCGAAGTATAAAATATTGCAGCAAGCTTATGGTATGGGGGCAACATGGTATAGTTACATACAAAATGGTATAGCTACATCGGTAAAGTACGCTCAAACGACATACCAGAAGCTCACCGCAATATCATATAAATAAACTTGTGCAAAAATGAATAATAAATGCATTCTCAAATTCAAACAGAAGTCTGTGCAAATAAAGGTTCATTTTATTCAATTGCATTGCAGATACAGGTTTCAAAATAAAAAGCAGGGGGCGGTACCCGCACAATTCTCGACCAGTACATGCAAAAGACAAGAAGCTAAAAACTGTAATAGCTAAAAACTAGAATCTTCACTTCTTTTTACCACCTTTGGACCCTTTACCCGGCCGAATGATTAGCTTTTCAGGTCGGGCTGTAGGCATAAGGGAAGAAGGAGAGGGAGGTGCAGCTGGTCCAACTTCCGGCTCCTCTTCAGTAGCAATAATTTTCTTCCCCCTCCTCTTTGATGTTCCGTGCTTCTTTCTCCTCTTTGAGGAAGACTCACTCCCTGGAGTAACAAGTTTAGACAAAGTTATGTCATCAGAAGGAGTCCGCTCCGGAGATATCTCACCTCCCCCAAGCCTTTCGTCCTTTTGCTCTTGCGAAGCAGCTGGGTCATCCAAGCCCCGAAGGGCACCTATTATTTCTTCTTGTGATCCCGGATGAGGAGTAGGAGTAATTGAGGGAGGTAGAGGAGCAGCGGCTGGAGGTGAAGAAGTTTGAATGACGCTCGGTGCTTTCTCTACAAAGGAAAAGTTAAAAACGTCAGTAAATTCTGCAAAAAGAGGAGACAGTGGCTCGTCGAGATTCAAGAAATAATCAAGAAGCTCGTCAAATCCGTAGGAAACCGGCAAATCGTTCCCCTGAGCATTATTAGGGTTACCTAAAGAAGTTGGTGGTAACACATCAATTTCGTAGTCCGGAGCTTCAGCACTCTCTTGTGGTTCATCTGCGGCCCCGGTATCAGCTTTAGCAGGGATCGGTGTATAAGAGCTAGAACCAACAATGTCAGCATCGACTGAAGTTGAAGGAGGGACAGGGGCAGTCAAATTTGTCTCTTTTTCTTGATGCTCTTCCCCCACTATTTCAACCCGCGATCTAGCAAGTTGCTCCTTCCCTCTAGCAAGGGCTGCGCGAGCCTCAAAGTCTAAATAGTGCACCTCTAACTCCTCTTCAGTGTATCCGGCACCTTAAAACATATCAAGCGCGGCTTCCCATACTTCGGCCAGGGTAATCTCATATTTGGGACCCAGGAATGCAAGACTGCCACGCCCTAATACACTTTGCAAATAGAATTCAAATAGTGTCGAGCCAATATCAGCTTTGGTGGCTTCATGGGCCTCTTCAGCTGCAATTCTACCAGCGACAGCCTCATCTCGCTCTCTCTCGACTTTAGATAGTTAGGCTCTCAATTTTTCAATCTCCGCAACCTGAAGGCCAGTCTGCCCTCGTAACTGAGTAATATCAGTACGGTAGCCCTCTACAATTTGCTCCAACCCATCAGCCTTGGCCTCAACATCCCTTTGCGCAGCATGAGCATCCCGCACCTGTTGCAGAAGAACACTCTCCCTTTGAGAATAAGAAGTAGAAGAAGTAGCAAGCTCCTCCTTGAGTTTCCCAACCTCCGCTTCAAGTTTTTCATTATAATCGGCAATACTCCTCATCTCTGCATCATGCTGTTTAAGGGTCTTTTGCCATTCGGCTTTGTCATTTTCCATGGTTAACATAGCTTCGAGATTGGCCCGATTCACCCTTTGAAGCTCATCAACAAGTTTCTGCCAAGATGACATCCTCTCAATATTAGTCCTGACGGCATCAAGGTTCCGTAACATAGCACTTTTATCTATGGGAACCAGATCGAGGTCGAAGCGAACTCCTTTTAAACACCAATTAGGAAATCGGCTTTGAAGAGTGGCTGGACCTGGTCCAACTTGGTAAGAAGGCCTGTTGATAATTGCTTGGATATCAGTGTGGGAAGGGGCAGGAGACTGAGAAGAAGTAGGAGCAGTAATCTTCTTTGAAGTTGCAGGCATTGGCTCCTCAATAACTTTAGCCCGTTTGCTCGAGTCATCAATTATGCGACTCTTCCCTCTATCATCGTGAAATTTGCGTTTGTGGGAGTCGCTCTCTTTGTGGGAAGGATCATATCGATCGTCTGACCTTCCATGGCGTTCCTCATGAGCACGTCTCTCCTGAGCCTTCCGGGCAGCCCTTTCTTCATCAGTCTCTCTGTGAACAGGAGGATAAGGTTGATGGCCATACTGGCTGCGTTTCCCATATCGCTGGAAGTCATCGTAATATGAGCCGCCTCGCCTCATTGAAGAACCTGAAATTGGAAAAAGCACAACTTCAGAATTTTTTGAAAAATGTGAAAAGCTAGGTGTGTACGATGTCAGAGAATCCTTAGTTGTGTGTGATGTGCAAACTACGCGCACTAAACTAACGAACCGCTCCTCGGTTGGGGGGAAGCAATCGGTTTCACCGCCGGTGACAGTTCTTGGGATAAAGGAGTCTGTTTAAGAGCGGATGTCGCTTCAACCGCCGGGGGTATAACCTTAGCACTGGCAGAGTCATCTTTAAAGAGCTCTTGAGAGGTGATAATTATGTCACTTAAACTCCCAAAGATGTCATCACCATCATGCCTAACCAGACTTCCTCCATCAACTCCTTCCTCAAAATTCTTCTCGGTTTGAGGAAGGGGCTCCTCTTCTTCAGTTATGGGAGCAAGTGCAGGCTTTTCGAACGGCCCCGTATCATCCCTTGGAGTAGAACATTTTACTAGTGAAGTTTCTATAGAGGCTTCTCCCCGCATGTGCTCTTTGGTAGAGACCGGGGCATCAGGAGTTTTGATCGGAGAATCGGGAACTTCAGTTGGAACTTCATGAAGCTGAGTAAAGCGAGAAGGATGAAGAAGCCCATATTGATGTAAAAATTCATCGTTTAACAAAAACTTTATGCTCCTCTCTTCTGCCGCCACGTCATTCAATCTTTCAAAAATTTTCTTATAGCATGGATCCCTAGCGGGAGGAGGAAGTGCTAAAACAGGAAAAGAACGAAGTTAGCATTTAGCAACTTAGATCTCGGAAAGCTCAAAAATGGAGAAATAAAAACAGGAAATCTTACTTCCTACTCTCTAGATGGCATAAAACCCTGGAGGGCAGCGAACAAAGAAAAACTGATTCAGAAATCCGTGAACGCTTTCAGAGAGATCAGTGATGAGTTTGCGGTTTCAAGCACTTCTTATAACTACGATAGAGGGATGATCTTTAATTTTTGTGAATGAGCACAAGTAGCAGATTTCCCCAAAGCTCGGGAATCGGTCCAAAACTCTCCTAAATAGCACACATAAACTGGGTGCGCAGTTGGTTAAACACCTGCTGATTCAGAGTTGTGGAAATTCTCTCCGGAGGGTTATCCAAGGGGATAGCTATTGGGAAGACATCTTCAGCCTGGCCCATCGGTTCTTCTTGTTGAGAAGTCATTCTACACAAGCAACTGGATGTTCAAATGCGAAGGTGCACGTTTCCTAAAAGCGTGGAGTGTTGTGCAGAACTAATGAAGATAAACAAGTAAATATAACTGAAGTTAAGCTAGTTGGCAATTGATCAATTACTAAATTTCAGCACTTGTTAATTTAAAATTTCAGGTATAGTGTTAGTGCAAACCGGTCAATTTCAGTTGACTATTTCAATATTGCTTTAGCACTCTACTTGGATTCGTTGGTTTAAAGTACTTCATTCACACAATCTACTTAAATTAATTATCTTCTATTGATTAATCTGTCATTAGATGTAGGCAATCAATGGCAGTATATTTGTCCCAATCTTCTGTGATTGTTGTATTAAACAGGTTGTATACTTGCAAATTGAAGCAATCTGTAAAACTAAAATGTGCGACAAAGTTTAACAGGTTAAAGTCCAGACAATTCAATATTCAAGCAGTTTGTTTCAACAATTCAAGTCAAAGATCGAGTCAGAATTACGCTTCAAAGCAGTACAATGTGATAACTCATCCATGTTTTAAAGGTTATGAGGCAAGTTAAGCTAGGTCGTTTATGCTCCAAGTCATTAATGCATCGAGTCACTAGTTCTCTAAGTCGTATGGCATGGCAAAAGGAGAAAATTTTTAGTTCAAAGCAGAGTGAAATTCTCCAAGTCCTATCTCGGCCGCGACTCAAATCTTAGGTTGCATCTAATTGAGCCAGTCATAGGTTCAAACCACAAGGAGCAACTTGGTATGAAAAATAGTCCAAGTACTGAGTCGTTCACGACCTATGGTTTGAGTCGTTCACGGCCTATGGCTTAAGTCGTTCGCGGTAGATGGTTTGAGTCGTTCACGGTTCAAAGGATGAGTCGCGATGAGGGTCTAAAGGGCTGAGTCGCTCGTGCGTCCAAAAACCTAAGTCGTCAGGAAACCAATTAGGCCGTATGAATCCTAAGTCATTTCCTCAACCGGTCATCCACTCTCCAACCCATTAACCCGTTAAGGGTCATTTCATCTCTTCTAAACCCACAGACCAGATGATTCGAGGTGCTATAAATCCATTGCCCTCTCCTCACACCATCAAAAAATCACTCAGAAGACCAACTCGAATCGCTTCAAGCGCTGCTATGTCATCTTGAACAGTAACGACAGCATGATCGATGGCAGTTCTAAACCGATCAAAAGCATAGATCGTAATGGAACACGGTACAGAAACGCATCGGATTAAAAAAGAAAAATGGGGAGCCCAAATTCGTGAATCAGTGGTGATTGTAGATTGAACAAAAGACGAATTCACTTACGCGATATGAAAGAAAAGATGGATTGACAATTGATTAGCTTGGATTCGCCTCTGGAAACTTGAAGGATCGTTAATGGCAGGATCAAGTGAAACAGATAAACAGTAAAGTAAGGAGGTAAGAGTGACGACTCAAGTCTTTTATAGCTGTGAGCAGTGAGAGTTGAACCGGCACACGAGACAGGATGAGTCGAAGCACACGACCTACGACTTAGGCGTGTACTTCGAGGGGCAAGTGTTAACCTCGTTTTACTCAACGACTCATTAGAGCTACGACTCAGGGAAGGTACCAACTCAACTGGTAGCGACTCATCTGCTCAAAGATTGGACCGACTCATCCACATAGAGGGATAGGACGACTCAAGGGGTTAACGGTTCATAAAGAAGGCCGGCTCAGCAAGTTACCAACTCATCAAGACTATCGCCTCAACGACTCAAGGTTTGTAACGACTCAGTGGATCAACGACTCAACTGTTATGCGATTTATGGGTGTTACCGACTGAGCGACTCAACAAGTCCACGACTCATCCTATGAGACAAAGGAAATAACGACCTAAGAAGATGGACTCTTATGCTGCTTCACTTATGTACCGCTACCTGATAAGTCGTTAACGACTTAGCGACTCATGACTCACCATGACTCGTCTACGACCTAAAGACACTGAGTCGTAACCCGCTGTCACAATACTTATAGAATTGACTCGTAAGCGAATCAACTTGACTCGGCCATGGCTTAGCCTAAGTCGGTCATGACTCAGGACTTGGGCGAAAAATTCATATCCAGATTTGCCTATAAATACATGGCCACCTCCAACATTCAAAGGACTTTTGGGGGCTGATTCATTTCAAGCGCCGTTACTCTGCTGCATTTCAAACTACTTCAACACTTAAAGCTTTTGAGACACAAAGAATGCTTCAAGAAACTTCACGAAGGAATCATACACGTCCAACATGGATTCAAGAGATTGTACTTCTTCGAAGTTTAAGCTACTAGTCCGAAGTGTGTTGTGATCAAAGTGCATTTGTATCGACTTGTAATTGAATCATCAATAAAGATATTCAAAGTGGACGTAGGCTCTTCCTTAAGCCGAACCACTATAAAATTGTTGTCATTTATCGCTTTTCTGTACTTCTTCTGCTTATACTCTGTTCCCGCATTATCGGGTGGTGCTTTCACAACTTCACTATACACACCGGGGTGTTAGCGTTCGAATTTTAGCGTTAACACATATATAGACCTCATGTTTGTCAGTATACAACTTTATATATAGTTGCCTGCGCCTATTTGAGTCTACATTTTTTTTAACCAATAATTTAAGTACATCTGTTTATTGTATATATTTATGTTTACAGTACCAATGTTTTACATGAAGGATATGTTTAAAACTTTATAGTGTCTGCATTTATATAGGGTTTCTTACATGTCGCATACCGATTAGCCTGTATGGTGTCTGCAATTGTATTTATAATTATGTATGAGTATACAGATGTTTAAAGTAAAAATGTTTTGTCTTGTTTTATAAATTTTGTTTACATTATATAAGTATATTTTAATATGTATACGTTGTTTATATATGGGTCAGCATGCATTTCAATGTATCTCAGTATATGTATATTGTCCAGTGATTTCATGTATCTGTATATATGGGGTTTTAGTTCAAAACATTAGGTATATATATGCGGGAGGACATATATATATATATGTGCGTGTGTGTGTGTTTTAAAGATGCGGTATCGATTTCGAAATAAATGTATATATATGGATTTTTTTTCTTTTTTTCTTTTTCATATGTATTTTAATTTAATAATGGTTTAAGAAAATAGTACAATAAATTAGCATATAATTTATTTCAATCTATATCAAGCAGATTCTGATTTATTTCGTCTATCCCTCTTATCAGCTTGTCTGTCAAATTCGTGTCAATCTAGCTTTGACTGGAATTCGTACTTCGATTCGTTACTCGATTTCATCCTCAAATCCTCTAGCCTCGAAAGGTGAGCAATCACTCACGATTATTGTTCTTTTATTTATTAAATTTGATTTCAATTGAAACGACAATTGAAATGTGTTGCTGTTAGTTAGTTGCACTGTTATATATGCTTTTACCTGTATTTGTTCACTTATGACATCTGGCACCATTATCTGTTAATTATTTAGGCGATGATAACACAGTGTGGTTGATAATTGATTGATTGATTATTGTTTATATTGGATGTTAAATTGTAATGTATTAAGTGATAAATATTACGCAATTGAATTTGACGTAGGATAGTTAAAATTTGAATCGACATATGTGTTGAATTTGATTAGTTAAATTTGTATAATATAACCACTTAAATGTTTAATTATGTGGTACGTAGAAAAATAGTGTTAACTACACCTTGAACCATTGAATGTATGTTGTTTAAATTGATGATGTATGGAATTGTAAATGGATGACAAGTGAAGAACCGTAGTGTAATAAATCTTTAATCAACATGAAATGATAGTGTAGATTCTAGAAATAATTATATTAATCTGCACAAACAACAATGTAAATTAATACGATTATTTCGGGATTTTTAAAATAAACTATTGGATTGATTTTGATGTATGCTATTGCTTGTTTATTTACTTTCACACCATCCCAGTTATCACACTGCAAGTTCACTTTGCTATGCTTTGATTTTTGAATAGAAATGGAATCGGGTTGAAATGATAAATACCCAAATAAATTTGACCTACGATAGAAAATTAAATATAAAACCCGATTGGTCAATAATTTGATTTAAAAATAAAATAAAGATTTTATTCAAATAGACAATAAAGTTTTGAGAAGAAGTTGACATTTGAAATTTTATGAAAAGTAATGTTAATATTTAAAAACCTGAAACAAAATATTAACATAGTAATTATTGGAAGAATGTTGTTTAATTTAAGAAATGAATAATTGAGTTTGGAATTATTTAATAATTAAGTTTGAAATTATTTAATAATTAAATAAAATTGAATTACTTGAGAATTAAATAAAATTGAATTACTTGAGAATTAAATAAAATTTGAATTCATTGATAAGAGAAATTGAACTTTTGAATAAGTGAATTCGAACTTCGTTAATAAATAAAATCAGGTTTCTTTATTTATTAAGTTTTGGGAAATTATTTAAGTAAGTAAATTAGTGAAATTGAACTTCTTGAATATGTGAATTTAATTTGTAACTAAGTAAATAAATAAGTGAAATTGATTTCTTAACAAGAAATAAAAATGTGATTTATTGTAATTAATGTAAGACTTATAATTTAAAGAACTTCATTTGACGAATTTAATCTAATTAAATTTGATGTTTTGATACAATGAAGTTGAACTTAAGTAATTGATTTAATGAATTGGAAATTAAATAGAAGTTGTTTTGAGTGACAAATTTACTTAATGAATATTAAATGAAATCGATCAATGAATTTAAGTTGATTTGAATGTTAAATTTAATTAATTTAAATGATTTCGGTATAAGACTAATATACGAACTTGAATGTATATTTGAATTGTTTAAAATTTAACCTTCGAAATCGAATTATAGAATTTTGAAATGAAATTTGGAAGTTTTGAGACGTAAATTATGGAAATTGTTTTAGAAAGACAAACGAAATGTTGATTTTTGAATTCTAATTGAAATTGGTTTTGAAATATATTAAATGACCAATCGGTGTAATAATTACGGAAGTTATTAAAGAGACCAGAATCGGTTATGGATATACTCTCTATCTAAATCGAAAACCACTTTAATAACTATACGCGGAGTGTGATCCAGAATGAAGTGGTTGGAATGATGTACATGATGACTGAAGAAAGAGAACGATAATGGATAGCCTTGACACTTGTGTCAAATTGGAAATGACTAAAACAGGAGCCGTGCCGGGCCAAATGGGGTTAGCCACCTCGAGTGAACACACTTCTTCGTAAACTACTCATTACTTGTTATTGATTGGTGCACCCTCGTACTTTGGGAGTGTTGTTTCGCGGTGTTGCGATCGTTGCGGCGATGCATTTTCACCAGTCCGGATCAGGAAAACGGTAGTTTCACTACCTTGGGTATTGTCTCATGTGCCTTGTCATACTTGTATCCATATATACGCGACCACTACGAATTTGTTTTGTGTTATACCTATGGAGTACTCCCTGATATCCCACCAGTTTACGGTAGAGTTTAAAGTGCTGTATAGACTATGACACTTATATAAAATGTGTTAAGGGGGATAATGGTAACGCCTTAACACTATCTGATATTTTATATTACTGATAGATATTATCTATTTAGCGTATATTACTACATAGTAGATAGTTTAACGGATCCTTGGAGGATGGTTATTCCAACATCCTTTGAGTTACTTGTATTTCAATTGTAATTCCACCTGAGTTGGATTTATTGATATAAGAATGTTAATCCTTACTCGAGTGTTTTGTGTTTGCTTTACGCTCGGGTCAGACTGAGTGGTTCAGCTTCCGAGACTCACTTTTGGAGTTGGAGCTTCGCTTGGAGATCCAGTTATCTATCCAGCTTTTAGATATCCAGTTGATTTCAGTGATGTATTCTGATTCCTGTATTTGACTATTGTATTCGAGACTTCTGTTATAAGTTATTTAACTTTGTTATATATATAGTAGCTTCATGAACTACTATCTTTTGCTTCTGCTGCGTATTATTACTCTCTGTCTGTGATTCTATGATTATTTATTTACTGTATATCTGAGTTTTTGCCAAATTTAAATTAACAATTCGGTATTTTGAATTATTCAAGTCCGACGTGTGCGGATGCGAATAGTCCAAAATAACGGTTCGTTACATGTTCTCATTATTGTTGAGTGTTTAGTAGATGCAGATTGCGCTTGCTTCGCATTTGGAGCTCGCTTTCGCGCTATATTAGCCGTATATGCTCGCTAATAATATATAAGGTACATATCTCGGATCACATATCGTACTTTTAAACTTTTTTCCCTGCGGGATGCCTTATAACTTGATGAGATGTATATTTGTGATATATATTTCCATTTTTTTCGGATCGAGCTGTGCAAAGGAGACCATGGCGAATTTTTTTGAATATTTAAGGCGTTAGAATATTTTTGAGAAAAATTGGAAAATTTTGAAAACTATAATTTGATTTTGGAGTGAAAAGTTAAATGATATAGTTGGTTTTGAAAAGATAACTAAGTATAGATTTGAAAACTTAGAAGGGTTTTTGTAAGAAGTTTAAATATGGATTTTGGAAAAGTTAAAATGTTTAAATGAATTTGAAATTTAATTTGAACAAATGGTTTTGAAAAGTTAGTGGATATCATGACTTTTTCTTACTTGGTAATTTCGAGGACGAAATTCTTTTAATGGGGGGAAGTTTGTAACGACCCAGAACTTCTGTCATTTAAAATTCATATATATAATTAATTTTAAACATTCACGAATGAATTTTATAAGCTGAGTAAATTTTATTTCGAATATCTAGATTTAATTGGATAATTAAACCGATAATTTAATATTTGAAATTACAGAAATTATTGGAAGTTGGGTTTAATTTGATTAAAATTTATTTGTAAAGTTGTATTAAATCATATTGAAGTTAGAATGATGTTATAGAACTTTTAAAATTGAATTAAAAGTTAAATTGTGGAAATTGAATATTTTAATATTTAATTGACGAGTTAAAAAAGCCATTTTTCAAACAGTCTTGGATTTTGACGAAACTAGTTTCATCGGATCCGTAATGTTAAATTATTGTATGGTTTCAAATTTTGAGTTAATCGGACTTACGGTTTGTCCGGGGCAAGCTAAAACGCGTAGAAATTAATTTGAGTGAATTTCGAATTTAAATAGTCCATTCAAAAACTTATCTTTCAAATATGATCGAATTGCCTCCCGATATATATTCCTTTACGTTCGGAATGGGGGTAAAACATTATAAACACCAGGCGGCACGCTTCGTTTGGGGTTCGAAAAAATTTCGGGTGAATAGTGTCACGTAATTTTCTATAAAAGGACCTTCATTATTTCCATTTGCACTCAAACCCTAATCCTCTAACCCTAGTCGCCAGAAACACATTAATGGCCGAAAATTGTTGTTCTTCTCCCTCAATTTTCTTCAAATCCACCAATTAATTCAAGAAACCTTCAACTGCAAAGTTGTAGAGTGTAGTGAGAGCTACATATTCAATGGTTATGATCGCAAATTTTGCCACGGATCAACGGCAAATCGAGCTTGAATACCTAGAGTTCGCGCACATTTTTCAACGTAGGGGAAGGGCCGAGTTTGCCAAGCTCGTGGCCGTAGGTGGAGGTTGAGTAGTCCTTCGAAGTGGTGGTCGTTGATCACGTTCGAGGGGAGTGTGTTGGCCGCGAGATTTAGGGTTTGGGGCGGCATGGGTTCGTTCGAACCTGGTGATGTTGTCACGCGTGGAAGAAGAAATAAAAGGTGCGGCCCTGATGGAATGAAGGCAGATCTAATGGCCCAGAGAAGTAGGGTTTAAAAATTAAAAGAAATTGTAAATGTTAATTATATGTGACATCCCGGAAATTTTGCAAAATTTTATTTATGAGTATTTAATCAGATTAAATGAAATATAAACTTATTATTTCCAAGACATCTATAAATATGTGTTTTAATATAAGAAAAATATACCTTATCCATATTTAAACATAAAAATAAAATGAATATGGTCTGGAATATAAAACAAAGAGTTTTAAAATTTCAATAATGTTTTAAAAGTACAGAAATATCTTTTAGATATTTAAACAATTACATGGTTGGAAAAGAATTAAATCTTATAAATTTAAAACATAAGTACAATTCAAATATAGTTATAAATGTAAATATATGGTTATGAACATCTACATTTATATTAAAACAAGAGGACTATCAATGAACATAATTATAGACAAATATATGATAGAATAAACATTGATATGAAATACATATCTTAGTCAAGTAACATATTAATGCACACTTAAGAAAATTAAAACAAGACAGGTTATACATATATATGCTCACAATAAAAAGAGACAAATCAGGTTGTACAAACAAAGAAATAATGTTATGTATGAAATGAAACAAGAACAAAATATACATATATGTATGCTAAGAAGATAGAGTATTCACAACATATTTGCAAAAATATCTTTGCACAGAAAATGTTTAGCCGAGATAAGAAAAACATCTTTTTACCAAATCTAGGTAACAGCTAATATTTATTAGATGTAAACTGATTGGAAGACATATGCATTAAATTAGCACAACTTTTGGTCTAGAAATCTTTCAGCCGAAATGTACAATATTTTTTTCTACTTTTGCAGTAAAACATCTCTACTAAAAAAAAGGGGCACGGAGTGTACTAGTTTTAACCTACAGCTATTCAAAAACTATTCCTATATATACATCATACTTTACTTACTCGTTCACAAAAAAAGGGGTAAACCTGATAAGTAAACTTGAGGAAAAGAAAAGAAAATAAAGCATCATCTCCTATTTTTAGACAAGAATTAAAGGCAGTTTCAAAGACAGTTTTCACCTCAAACTGAAAAGAAATTTTCTCTGAAAATAAAAGCAAAGCAAACCTGAAACTAAATACAGTAACACAATCAACAAGCGATGAGATTAAAATCTATTTTTCATCATCAAACAAGGACGGGGAAAGTCAAGATCAAACTGTTATTTTCTAACATCCAGGAGGTTTTCTCTGATTCAAAAATTTACAGGTGAGTAAACTGTTTTTTTTGTTTTCTTCCTTTCTTTTACCTAATGCATGTGGATATGATTTGAAGAACGACTGTATGAATAGGTGAATGAGTATTAGTTTATAGTTGCTGTGTATATGTTATATGCATGTCTGAGTTTTTTTTTATAACCTCTGTTTTGATTTAATGACCCAAACAACCACACATAAATCCATTTCTTTTCACTCAAGCTATTATAAGTTATGTTGTAAAAAGGAAATGTGTTTGTATCAATGAATTTTTTTTTTAAAATAGTCTCGATATTAATTATTTAGTTATCATCTGGATAATAATATATTACAGTGGATTATCAAATTTCAAGGAAATTCAATCAGGGAATTTCAAGTTTTCACTTATATCTCTGAAATTTATGACCAAAATGATAAATTTAGGTGCAGCCCTTTTGATTTTTAATTAAGTGGATGAGGAGTTAAGGGATGTTGAACAGAATTGGGTTTTTTTTTGATGATTTCTGGTGGCCGGAGCTTTCGGGGTGGTCGTGAACATCACCAGAGTTGGAGTGAGGTCAGGTGGTCCAAGCAAAAATACCTGGATGGAGGATATGTTGCAGAGGCGTCGGCGGTGGTCGAGGCAAGTTTTTTTAACCCTAGTTTTTGAACTAGTCTGGGTTTGGGTCGCCACATCGACCCAGATGGACCGAGTGCCGCGTAACTCAGGGAAAGGGTGGCGTTGTGGGTCGGCAGGGTATGGCCAGAGTAGGCCGACCTCGAGTGGTCGGAGTTGAGTGGTTGAAGGGATGTGACGGAAGTTGATGGGTTCCAGGATTCGACTGAGTAGCTCGATCTTATTCGAAGGCGTGTAAGTGTGGGTTGATGATTAGAGGGGGATGCTGCGATGTAGAACGACGTATTGGAGGGTTCACCAGAAGTCGGAGACGGCTCCGGCGATGGTGCACGTGCACGAGGGTGATGTCGTGCATCTGAGTTGTTTGGTGAAGAAGATGGGTTTGAGCTCGGGTTACTTCTCGCGTTTTGGGGTGAGTAACTCGAAGTTTTGGAGGAGTTAAGTTGCGCGTGTTGTCTCATGAAAAGTTGGTTCCAGGATTTAAGCCTGGACTTGTTTTCAACTGAATGAGCAAACAAAATTTGTAACAAATTTTGTTTTCAGGGTTTAGTTCTGTTCAGGTTTAAACTTTTCAAGTAATGCTTTAGCATATGCTGATTGAACATGATTTTAGTTTTAAAAATATGGATTTACAATTTTAAACTTTGGTTTAAAAATAGTTGTGGTTATATATCTTGTTGTAGAAAGAAAAAAAAATTCAAAGGAAGTGTTAAACCAAGTTTATATATTTACAAGGTGTGTTAACAAAGTTAAAATCGAGATATGAAGTTTTAAATTTTTTTTCCAAATTTGGTAATTAGACAATTATATATTGGGTTAACCCCATCTGTTTGTTTGTTTTTTTGGGTAAAATTAAATGATGAATAAAGTATTGATTATTTAGTGATTAGGGGTGGTAAATTGATTAGTGTACTCAAATAAGGAAACAACAAATTAATATCATTATTAGATAATTAACAAAGGTTGAGTAATTTGAGTATTCAATTTTAAGGATCGATTTGTTGCTGAGGTTTATTAATTTAAGTAATTAATATGAAGACGATTAACTAAGATTTATCACTTAATAAATTGATAAATAAGTATGAAAGATATTAAAGGATAATGGCTTAATGTCATTTGTTAAGCGGGGAAATAATGGAAGCTTGCTAAATGTGATTATTAAATGATGATGATTACTTAATGTAAGTAATCGAGAAGTAATTATTTAATGTAATCTGAAAGTACGGTTGAATTAAGGAATCAATTAAAAGGTTAGTTAGTTAATGCATGTGATTATTTGAGGGATAATTAAATCAAGGTAAGTGAATATTGGATAATTAATTAATTCAATTAATTAATGGTTTGGGTTAACTAATTTAGTATTTAAGGGTTTGAATTAATCAATAACTTAAGTTATAAGTTAATTAATTAATTAAGTGAGTAATTTAGAATAATCATTTGATGACTTGATAAATAATTGTTTAGTGACGTTAATAAATACAATTACTGTGTAATTAAACCAGAGATAAATTAATTAAGGAGAAATTGATTTATTTAATGAAGTAAATAAATGGATAGTTAATTGCAGGGTAAGATAAATCAAGAATGATTAATATGGTATTTTAATTAATGTAATTAATTCAGATTAAGATAAATTGAAATATAATTGGAAATCGGTAATTTGTATAATTAATGAAGTAATTAAAGATTTGAATAATTGAGATTCATTAATTCATAATAAGTGACTTATGAGAAGTTAATTAATATAAGTAATTAAGAATACTTAGTGTAATTGATTATATTTAATTAATTTGTGGAGTAATTAAAGATTACTTATTGACTATGGACTAAGAATATTTAATATTGTGAAATGAATTAAAGATAATCACTTGAATGGTATTGGATGTTTTGAATGAGTTGATATCGCGGATATGAAATGTTGTGTATTTCATTTAAATAATTTGGGATAGGATAACATGAGTTTCGAAGAGACCGGGGTCGGGTATTGGGAAATACCCGAAACCACTTCGAATTTTTATAAATTGATTTGTGAAACCAATAGGCTGGAATGAAATGATTTAAGCGAATTGGATTTTTTTATCTAAGTTTGGTACATAGAAATTTATATGTGAAATAAGCATTGTCTATAACAAATTGTGAATTGGTTAAATTGATATAAGTTACCCCGGGTTTATATAAGTTGTTTGTTTTGATATTCCATGTTAGTTGGGTTTACTCACGCTGGTTTCCAGCCTGACCCGGGTGTTACTTTGGTGTAATGCTCAGGTCAGACCGAGTATTACAGATTTCAGGTAAGAACGTTCTGGAGCTCAGGAGACGAGCTGGTTGGAAAGTACGTATAGAGTATTTCCGCTGCAGTATATTATTATATATCCGAGACATGATTTGTATATGATCAGTGACTGTATATATGTGAAACTCTGATGTAATAAAGTGTAATCGACAGATAAAATATTCTTTTGTAAACTGTTATTATTTATTATTATATTTTATCCGCTACGAATGTGAGATGTTGATGTTCTGTTCTTTTTTCTTCTTCTATCTCTTTCTTCTTTTCATAACTATCTGGAATTTTTGACTTCGAAAATTTTGGGTCGTTACAGTTGGTATCAGAGCGAGGTTAAGCGAGAACCTTGGCTTTGTTGGGATTACTCATTAAGGATAGAGTCAATAGTACCCTAGAATGAGTTGAGAGTATATATATATGAGAGAGCGTACTTGTTATTTTCCTATATAAGGATTTTAAATGATTTCATATAAGATTATATTTTGATATATAAAGCAATATTTCATTCTAATAACAATTAAGAAAATTGGTTGTTAAATTATTGGAATTAAGTTAAGAAGTAATATAAAATATGACCAAAACGAAACTTATAATCAAAGTTGAAGAATAAACTTATATAACAAAATGGAATTTGAAATATAGATTGTAAAAGAAATTTATAAGTTGAAATAAACTTCATAAATAAATGATATTTTAATTTGAAATAGAATTCCAGAGTAATGTTTAAATATGAATTGGATGGATTGGGAATTTAGAATTTTTGGGAAAATTTAAAATTCCTTTAGATTTGAAAGTTGTTTCCAAAGGTTTTGGAGAAGTAATGGTATTATTTCAAAAATATTTTTTTGTGTTGAATTTGAAACCTGGGAGATTTGAAATTAAAAATATTTGGAAATGTTTTTAAAGAGATAAAAGCATTGAACTCTTTCAGTCACTGGAAAATTACGTCGGTGATGACTGCAGCATCATCGATGTTTATTTTCAAGTTTCTTGAAGAGAATTGCTACCAAATTGTTTTAAATTGGAATTGTTTGTGAACGGAGTTTGGTTTTGAAATTCAAAGGGGTAATTGAATTTACCAAAGAATTTTGGATATAGTTGAATTCTAAGGTGATACTGGAATTTTGGAAATTTGTTTAAACTCTGGAATCTTGATTAAAATGTTTATGGAATAATAAAAATATATATTGGCTAAATAAAATGTATAATTCCGAGTTAAAAGCAAAATGTGAATGTAATTGATTATAAATAGAAATTGTAAAATTGAAATTGTAATTAAAGTTGTACAAATTTAAAGATCAAACGGAATTTGATTTGTAGTTGGAAGGAAATTGAGAATCAATTCAACTTGACTTGGGATTAAATAAATTTCAATGGAAATAGAAGACTGTTTAACTTGGAGTTGGGGTCAATTTAATTGGGTGTGGAAATTTAAATTGAATTGTTGGGGTAGGGAACAGTTGACTCTTGACTATTTTCAATATAAATTGTTTTGATATAAACTTATTTTCCAAGCTATTTAGTATATACAACCTTTAAGCTTAAAGTCAATTTATTTTATACTTATTTTACAATTATTTTTGGAGCTATTTAACTGTTTTTCAACTGTTTTGTGAACTAATTACTATTTTTCAATTATTTTACAAATAAATTGCTATTTTACAACTATTTTGCAATTATCTAAAATTTCTATAACTATTTAACTATTTTTCAACTATTTTACAATTAGTTAACTATTTTATAGCTATTTTGCAAATTAATAATTATTTTTCAACTACTTATCTATTTTAAAATTTCAAAGCTATTTTCTAAATATAAAATGGTTGGAGTTTAAACTGTTATGATTACATACCCAACTGAGATAAGGATTGAAGTGATAATTCAATAGCAATTAAGGCAATTGTAAAGAAGTGAAAAAGGGAATTAATGGAAATGTGGATAGAAAGGAAATTGATTTGGCTGATAATCAATGAAAATAAATACGTAGGATGTACGTATATTATTCTATTCGTATAATGATTTGATCCAGATTCGAGCACAGAATTTCGAGATAGTTATCGATCCGAGTTGGGATTTTTCACTCGATTTTCGACGGCGAACCTGGATATGGATTGTTGATTGGTTCTGGATATTCTCTATCATGGTTATAGCTATGCAAGGAGAATGACGGATTCTGATCAAGAAACTAGATCTGAGACCGCATTAGGAAGTCGGGTGGACAATGCTAGTTCGGAAGTGAAATTGTGTGATCGAGCGAGCGATCAGATTGATATAGCGTACGAATGATATGTGTACATCGTACAGATTTAAAAGAAATTGATATTGGAAAGAGTAATCAAATTTGAATATTTGATTTTTAATAAGCAAAGTTATATATCTTTGTTATATAAGATAAATCTTTCCTTGTGGAGTTTATTTCAGGAAGAAAAAGGGGTTTTTGAAAATGTTTGAAGTATAAAAGGAATTTTATACAAGTTTGAAAAGATCCAAAGTTTTAAAAATTTATATATAAAGGATCTTATGAGGATTTTGGAAAAGGTTTTGGGAACCTTTGGATTTGGAAAGGCTTTTGATTTTTGGGTAAAATCAATATTGGAATTTGGAAAGCCTATTTTGAGAACTATCGATTTTGGGATAATCGATTTTGTGTAAAGGAGCTTTGTATGAGATCATACTAGGTGTATGATTTGAAAGATACTATATGTGTATAGTATAAAGTGTTTTGATGATGGCTCTGGGGAAAAGGCGCTTCCTTGAAATGGACTTCTCAGGAGTACCACCGGGTGGTGCTGCCTTGAGCCCTAAGGGGGGTTCTAAAGTTGATCCTGTGAGGAGTCCGGACAAAACTAGTTCCTGAGAATTATGAGTTGAGTATAACATAGCGAAAGTCGTGTGTGCCCCTGAGAGCCAACAGTCTGCGTTTGATTTTATATCGGTAGACTGCGACCTATGGTATAACATAGTGAAAGTCGTGTGTGCCGCTGAGAGCCAACAGTCTGCGTTTGATTTTATATCGGTAGACTGCGACCTATGTAGGAGTGGAGAAGTTTCATTTCGTCAGGGAAAATCCGAGGCCGCGGAGAGCCTATAGTTACATGGACTTTTGCTGTGACGGCAACGTAACTCTGGGATGTAACTATGACCATGGATGGGGGTGATGATTTTCAGAGCATTGTCACCAAAGATATTTCTTCTATTTTCAAAAAAACTGTTTTCCATATTTTTAATAAGATTATTTATAAAATTTAACTCGGTTAAATAAAATGGATTGTAATTTGATAATGATTTGGAAATGAATTCGAATTTTAAATAGAATTCAACTTATATTTGATAATGAATTAAATAAGAGGAGATGTTGTAAAATAAAAATCAAATAGAGTTGGATTGAATATGTGATGGTTTAAATTACAAAAAAAATTCAAGGGTGATTTGAATAATATTTAATGAAATTTGCAAGTAAATTGGTAATAAGAGAAGTGATGATTATATGAAATAGAAGTGATTATAATAGATATGGTTTGAGTTGCAAAACAAAAACCCAAGTGAATAGAAATAAAATGAGAATGGCCTTGTATAAATAAAATAAATTCGGAAATGAATTAAGTAAGTAAATTAAAAATTTAAATAGGTTAATTGAATTAAATAATAAATGAATGAAGCCTGATTGAATAAAAACTAAATCAAAGTTTTAATTGGAATAGGGTTGTTAGAGTGAACTCAAGTTATGAGGCATATTAATTTGAAAGGGTAAAGTTGTTTATTTTAATAAAAACATTTGTATTAAAACGACCTTGGAATAATATTATATGGACATTTAATGGCATTTTAAAATGATCAAAGAATATTTATCTGATTTTAAGCGTTTTTATAAATTCTAGCTTCGTTCCTTTTCGAGGACGAAAAGTTTTATGGGGGGAGGAATGTGACATCCCGGAAATTTTGCAACATTTTATTTATGAGTATTTAATCAGATTAAATGAAATATAAACTTATTATTTCCAAGACATCTATAAATATGTGTTTTAATATAAGAAAAATATAACTTATCCATATTTAAACATAAAAATAAAATGAATATGGTCTGGAATATAAAACAAAGAGTTTTAAAATTTCAATAATGTTTTAAAAAGTACAGAAATATCTTTTAAATATTTAAACAATTATATGGTTGGAAAAGAATTAAATCTTATAAATTTAAAACATAAGTACAACTCAAATATAGTTATAAATGTAAATATATGGTTATGAACATCTACATTTATATTAAAACAAGAGGACTATCAATGAACATAAGTATAAACAAATATATGATAGAATAAACATTGATATGAAATACATATCTTAGTCAAGTAACATATTAATGCACACTTAAGAAAATTAAAACAAGACAAGTTATACATGTATATGCTCACAAAAAAAAGACAAATCAGGTTGTACAAACAAAGAAATAATGTTAAGTATGAAATGAAACAAGAACAAAATATACATATATGTATGCTAAGAAGATAGAGTATTCACAACATATTTGCAAAAATATCTTTGCACAGAAAATGTTTAGCCGAGATAAGAAAAACATCTTTGTACCAAATCTAGGTAACAGCTAATATTTAGTAGAGGTAAACTGATTGGAAGACATATGCGTTAAATTAGCACAACTTTTTGTCTAGAAATCTTTCAGCCGAAATGTACAACATTTTTTTCTAGTTTTGCAGTAAAACATCTCTGCTAAAAAAAAGGGGTAGGGAGTGCGCTAGTTTTAACCTACAGCTGTTCAAAAACTATTCCTATATATACATCATACTTTACTTACTCGTTCACAAAGAAAACCAAAAAAAAGGGGTAAACCTGATAAGTAAGCTTGAGGAAAAGAAAAGAAAATAAAGCATCATCTCCTATTTTCAGACAAGAATTAAAGGCAGTTTCAAAGACAGTTTTCACCTCAAACTGAAAAGAAATTTTCTCTGAAAATAAAAGCAAAGCAAACCTGAAACTAAATACAGTAACACAATCAACAAGCGATGAGATTAAAATCTATTTTTCATCATCAAACAAGGACGGGGAAAGTCAAGATCAAACTGTTATTTTCTAACATCCAGGAGGTTTTCTCTGATTCAAAAATTTACAGGTGTGTAAACTGTTTTTTTTGTTTTCTTCCTTTCTTTTACCTGATGCATGTGGATATGATTTGGAGAATGACTGTATGAATAGGTGAATGAGTATTAGTTTATAGTTGCTGTGTATATGTTATATGCATGTCTGAGTTTGTTTTTTTTTAACCACTGTTTTGATTTAATGACCCAAACAACCACACATAAATCCATTTCTTTTCACTCAAGCTATTATAAGTTATGTTGTAAAAAGGAAATGTGTTTGTATCAATGAAAAATTATTTGTTTAAAAATAGTCTCGATATTAATTATTTAGTTATCATTTGGATAATAATAGATTACAGTTGATTATCAAATTTCAAGGAAATTCAATCAGGGAATTTAAAGTTTTCACTTATATCTCTGAAATCTATGACCAAAATGATAAATTAAGGTGCAACCCTTTTGATTTTTAATTAAGTGGATGAGGAGTTAATGGATGTTGAACAGAATTGGGTTTTTTTTTATGATTTCTGGTGGCCGGAGCTTTCGGGGTGGTCGTGAACATCACCAGAGTTGGAGTGAGGTCAGGAGGTCCATGCAAAAATATCTAGAGGGTGGTTATGTTGCAGAGGCGTCGGCGGTGGTCGAGGCAAGTTTTTTTAACCCTAGTTTTTGAACTAGTCTGTGTTTGGGTCGCCACGTAGACCCAGATAGACCGAGTGCCGCGTAACTCAGGGAAAGGGTGGCGTTGTGGGTCGGCAGGGTATGGCCAGAGTAGGCCGACCTCGGGTGGTCGGAGTTGAGTGGTCGAAGGGATGTGACGGTAGTTAATGGGTTCGAGGATTCGACAGAGTAGCTCGACCTTATTCGAAGGCGTGTAAGTGTGGGTTGATGATTAGAGGGGGATGCTACGATGTAGGGCGACGTATTGGAGGGTTCGCCAGAAGTCGGAGACGGCTCCGGCGATGGTGCACGTGCACGAGGGTGATGCCGTGCATCTGAGTTGTTTGGTGAAGAAGATGGGTTTGAGCTCGGGTTACTTCTCGCGTTTTGGGGTGAGTAACTCGAAGTTTTGGAGGAGTTAAGTTGCGCGTGTTGTCTCGTGAAAAGTTGGTTCCAGGATTTAAGCCTGGACTTGTTTTAAACTGAATGAGCAAACAAAATTTGTAACAAATTTTGTTTACAGGGTTTAGTTCTGTCTAGGTTTAAACTTTTCAAGTAATGCTTTAGTATATGCTGATTGAACATGATTTTAGTTTTAAAAATATGGATTTACAATTTTAAACTTTGGTTTAAAAATTGTTGTGGTTATATATCTTGTTGTAGAAAGAAAAAGAAAAAAATTTCAAAGGAAGTGTTAAACCAAGTTTATATATTTACAAGGTGTGTTAACAAAGTTAAAATCGAGATATGAAGTTTTAAATTTTTTTTCTCCAAATTTGGTAATTAGAAAATTATATATTGGGTTTACCCCATCTGTTTGTTTTTTGGGTAAAATTAAATGATGAATAAAGTATTGATTATTTAGTGATGAGGGGTGGTAAATTGATTAGTGTACTCAAATAAGGAAACAACAAATTAATATCATTATTAGATAATTAACAAAGGTTGAGTAATTTGAGTATTCAATTTTAAGGATCGATTTGTTGTTGAGGTTTATTAATTTAAGTAATTAATATGAAGACGATTAACTAAGATTTATCACTTAATAAATTGATAAATAAGTATGAAAGAAATTAAAGGATAATGGCTTAATGTCATTTGTTAAGCGGGGAAATAATGGAAGCTTGCTAAATGTGATTATTTAATGATGATGATTACTTAATGTAAGTAATCAAGAAGTAATTAATTAATGTAATCTGAAAGTATGGTTGAATTAAGGAATCAATTAAAGGGTTAGTTAGTTAATGCATGTGATTATTTGAGGGATAATTAAATCAAGGTAAGTGAATATTGGATACTTAATTAATTCAATTAATTAATGGTTTGGGTTAACTAATTTAGTATTTAAGTGTTTGAATTAATCAATAACTTAAGTTATAAGTTAATTAATTAATTAAGTGAGTAATTTAGAATAATCGTCCGATGACTTGATAAATAATTGTTTAATGACGTTAATAAATACAATTGCTGTGTAATTAAACCAGAGATAAATTAAGATAAATTAATTAAGGAGAAATTGATTTATTTAATGAAGTAAATAAATGGATAGTTAATTGCAGGGTAAGATAAATCAACAATGATTAATATGGTATTTTAATTAATGTAATTAATTCAGTGTTGGGCGAATTCTCACCCAGAAGATCTCGAGACCGAGAAGTCGCAGTTTCACCCGGGCTCGCAACCTCCACCTCGTTCGACAAACACAAGGCTCAATATAAGCATAGAAGTCCATCTGGCGCTCTCAACATACAAGTCCATTCGGCAGAGAGACATTCGGCATCTCCAATTCATGCCGAACCAAAGGACATTCGGTCGGCCCCCCATCCGGTCCAACCATAACCGAATCAAAGTCCACGCAACCACCGGACCAGAGCCACTCCACAGTAATACCGAACCAAACCTATTTCCATCAGTACCGGACCAACCATCACCCCACTACCGAACCAACTCCCAAGCTACCACCGAACCAGCCAACTGCCGGACCATCTCCACAGCCGGTCCAAACAAGCACCGAATCACCTCACTGCCGGTCCACATCCACACTCGCTACCACCGGTCCAAGCTTAATACCGAATGAAGCTCCGCCGAACCAGATGATTGCCAGTCTAGATTGCTTCAGCCCGGGCCCACCAACAGCTATATACCTCCAAGACCCATGCCCCCTACCTCATTCTATAAATAGAGGGGCAGGGGTACAACAATGGCAGACAAGTTTGAGAGCTCAAGCAAGGAAGGAACTTTCAAACTACTTTCATATACTTGTATACGAAGCATTGTACTTGTAATCTGAAAGAAAGAAGATAATAACATATAAAGTGGACGTAGGAATATTCTGGCCGAACCACTATAAATCTGTGTGTCTTTTACATTTCAGTCCCTGCTTTTTTCACATTTACATAACTCATCCAAACCATTGAAAATCACATATAATCAACTAAATAATACGACTTGGAGATGTTTGTCCATTTTTTGTGCAAACATTTTTGGTGCTTTCACTGAGAGCAAGAGATCGAAGCTTCAGCTTCTCCCACTCAACCTTCTTCCTAACAACATCGTTCGTCACTTAGAAATCATGCCTTCCAAGCAGAGAAAGGATGTTAATAAAGGAAAGAACCTCGCAACTAGCAGCCTTCCAGATCTAGCAATCGCAGATCAACCTACTTCAACAGCAATACCAGATGAAAATCAGGAAAATCCGACAGGCCCCGCCACGGAACAACCAATCACTAGGGCAGATCTGGACAGGGTTGTGGCTGAACCGCTGAAGTAACTAACCGCTTCACATCCCAACAAGAAGCTTTGGTGGACCAACTCATGTCACGCTTAAGGGATGCTGAAGAATCCAACCGCAACACCGAGTCATGGGGTGAATCCCAATCCGGAGGATCTCGGAGACAACAAAGGTCTTCCCTCTTCGAAGAAGCTATCAACAGGAACAACAATGATAGGGGCCGCGCCCGGACTCAGCCCGAACTCCGACTCGAGGAAGCGCTTGGAACCGAACCCAGTGGGGGAGGTGCCAGGCGAGGGTCGGATGTAGCTGAGCCAGTCACGCCGCCTAATCATAGAAACCCCGCTGAACGGAGCTGAGCTAGAACCCAGCCCGAAGTTGACCCCATGGATATGCTCGAAACGGAACCCCACAGGGGAAGATCAAGGCAGGGGGCAACTGTAGCTGGTCCTAGCATGCATCCGAGCAGCCAGAGACAACCACTGGATAATGCTAGAAGTGATAGACTGTACCATCCCTACAGGTCATCTGGACGAGATAGATCCCACAGGGAAGAAACAAGCTCATTTTTGTCCGCTCCAAATTCTGATGAACGAATGGCACGATTATTCAGAGAGTGCGTCCAACGGGAGCAAAGGGACCGGGGAATAGGCGCTAGGGTCACCAGCCCCTTTACCCGTAATATCGAAACCGCCATCACCCCCCGGGAATGGAAAATGCCAACCATGGAACCTTACAAGGGAACTTCTGACCCCATCGTACACTTACAGAGATACACACAACATATGCTCATGAGCGGAGCAACAGAAGGGGTATTGTGTAAATGCTTTCCGCTATTCCTAGCAGATCTAGCTACCTCCTGGTTCTGCCATCTACCCCAAGGATCTATCAGCTCATGGGAGATGTTGAAAGAAAGGTTCATTAGCCAGTTCCGCATCCATGTGGAACAACCCAAGGATGCTTATTCTCTATCCAATGTCAAACAGAAATCCGGAGAGACACTGCAACAATATCTAACACGGTTCAACGCCGCAGCGGCCGCAGTTCAAGATGCCGATGAAAAGCTCACCCTAATGGCCCTCTGTAGTGGTGTACATCCAGATACCAAGTTTGCCATAAGATTAACTAAGGAAAAACCAGCTACCTTGCCTGATTTCTTCCATGAAGCTGGAAAGTATATGAGACTTGAAGACGCTGCTACGGAGAGGCAGTCAGGGCAACAAGGTAAGATAGTTCAGGACAAGGTTCCCACTGCGGCTAAGGACGCTCGAAGAAATGAATCTAGAGACAATGCTGGGGGCAGGAAGGTTGAAGAGCGCCAATATCGACCAGGACCAAGATTCGACTCCTACACTCCTTTGAATGAAACAATCAAGAACATCTTCCTAGCCACTCAGGGAGAAATCGGATACAAGCGCCCCCCGCACAAGAAAGAATCAGATAACGCACTCAAGTCTGGAAAGTTCTGTCGCTTCCACGAATCCCACGGACATGACACCAATGAATGCCACCATCTTCGGGACTTGATCGAAGAACACATTAGAAGAAGAAGACTGGAACGCTATGTGAAAGGTCAGAACAGGACTCCAACTCCTGCCAATGAGAACTCAAAGCGACCCCTCCCAGAAGCAGGGAGAGGGAATCGCAACACCAGTGGCTCTAACCAAGAGAAGATAGTGGTCCATACCATCTCGGGAGGGCCACACATCGCCGACAGAAGCTGGGCAGAGATGGAAAGGTACGACAAGTCACTTAGAAATGCTGAAGGCTATGTTAACTCCATTACGGAAGAACGCCACCCAAAACGAAAAGAGAGCGACGACATCATATTCAGTAGGCGTGATTTAGAAGGAAGACAGTATCCACATATGGATCCCATGGTCATCTCTGCCTGGTTCGGTCCAGCTAAAGTCTTTCGAATTCTAATAGACACGGGAAGCTCCGTAAATATCCTATTCAAGCATGCTTTCGACAAAATGAAGCTGTCAATGAAGGACGTGTCTCCCTGCGACAAACCCCTGCACGGTTTCACTGGAGATGCGAAAATGCCCCTCGGGCAACTTGATCTCTTCGTCGAAATAGGAAGTCATCCCCGCTCTGTTGTACGAAAACAAACATTCGTACTAATAGAAAACCACTCGGCCTACAACGCCTTCCTGGGAAGACCTGCCTTATCTGACTTCCAAATTGTCCTAGCCCCGTGGTGCCTAAAGATGAAATTCCCAACAGATAACGGAATAGGAGAAGTTGAAGGGGATCAAGACGCTGCCCGAGACTGTTATGTAACTGAACTTCGCAATAACCGCAGAAAGGATAAAGGGAAAGATGCAGAGACTACTCTCTGCATGAAAAGCTTGGAAGCATAGCAACTAAAGAAAGCCCCTCCTCTTCGGTATACAAGCGATCCCTTCAATGAACTAGACCCTAGGGATAAAGAGGAGGAGGCTACCGCCGAGCCTGCAGAGGCTATGGAATTCGTATCTGTAGATAACCATGATTCAAGTAGACTATTAAAAATCGGATCTCAGCTAAAAACGGAATTGAAAGATCAACTCATTGACTTTCTCCGCCACAACTTAGATGTATTTGCATGGACACATGCCGATATGACAGGAATCTCCCCAGACATAGCATGCCACATGCTGAACATCGATCCCACCAAGGTACCAGTAAAGCAGAAAAAGAGGAGCATGGGGGCAGAGCGATCAGCAGCCCTTGACGAGGAAGTAAAGAATCTACTTGCTAATGGCTTCATACGAGAAGCCATACACCCAGAGTGGATCGCTAACCCAGTACTAGTAAAAAAGGCCAATGGAAAGTGGCGAACGTGTATTGACTTCTCCAATCTGAATGACGCTTGCCCAAAAGATTGCTTCCCACTTCCCCGAATTGACCAACTTGTGGACAGCACAGCCGGACACGAACTCCTATCTTTTATGGATGCATACTCCGGATATAACCAGATTCCCATGCACGCTCCCGATCAAGACCACACTAGCTTCATCACTGACCGCGGGTTATATTGTTACAAAGTCATGCCTTTTGGACTCAAAAATGCCGGAGCTACCTATCAGCGCATCGTCAACAAGATGTTCGCGGAACAAATAGGACGAACTATGGAAGTTTATGTGGATGACATGTTGGTAAAGTCCAGGAAAGCCAACGACCATGTAAGCCACCTGGGCGAGATGCTTCAGGTACTTCGCCGATATGGAATGAAGCTGAATCCTCTAAAGTGCTCCTTCGGAGTATCATCGGGAAAATTCTTAGGATTTATCGTCCACGCCAGAGGAATCGAAGCAAACCCTGAACAAATCCGGGCTCTAAAAGAAATAAGGATACCTTCCACTCGAAAAGAAATGCAGAGCCTAAACGGAAAGGTGGCCGCCCTAAGCAGATTCATTTCCAAAGCAACTGACAAGTGTGTCCCTTTCTTCGAAGCTCTCAAGAAAGACAAAGGGAAGTTCGAGTGGACCGATGAATGCTTAAAAGCTTTCCTTAACCTAATCGAACACCTTCAGAGACCACCAGTACTCTCAACTCCAAATGAAGGTGAAGTGTTATACCTATACCTCGCTGTATCATCTCATGCTCTAAGCGCCGCCTTGGTAAGAGAAGAAGACCGCACACAACGCCCAGTTTACTTTGTAAGCAAAAGATTTACAGGGGCAGAAGCCAGATATCCTAAACTTGAGAAATTAGCATATTGTTTACTAATCGCGTCACAAAAACTGCGACATTACTTCCAATCTCACTCCATCAGAATTCTAACCGATCAACCGTTAAGACAGGTGCTCCATCGTCCTGACACTTCTGGGCGACTCCTCAAATGGTGCATTGAACTAAGTCAGTATGATATCACCTACCATCCTCGCACCGCTATCAAAGGACAAGCCATGGCCGATTTCATTGTCGAATTCACTACCAACGAAGGCAAGGAACAATCCGAAATAGCAAAAAACATCAAGTGGAACCTCTTTGTAGATGGAGCATCGAACGAACAAGGCTCGGGGGCAGGTATTGTGATCATCACCCCCAGGGGAAAAAAGCTGTACTATGCATTAAGGTTGGAATTCACGGCCACTAACAACGATGCGGAATATGAGGCAGTAGTAGCGGGATTGGAACTCCCTAGAAATTGGAGTCAATTCTTTATGTCTTCATAGTGATTCTCAGCTTATCGTAAACCAGGTACTAGGAGAGTTCCAGATTCGAGGAGAACGACTCACAACATACCTAAAGAAAACCAAACTGCTGCTCGATCAATTGGACCACTATCTAATCAAACACATTCCTCGAGAAGAGAACCAAGAGGCCGATGAACTTGCAAAGCAAGCTAGTATGAAGAATAGCACCATTTCCGGAGCACTAGCCATCTCAAGGCAGCTAGCCCCAAGTTTCGAACAAGTGAATCTAATAACTGCAATCGAAGAAGGAACCTAGATGACCCCTATCCGGAAATATTTGCAAGATGGCACACTACCCGACAGACGTGACGAGGCCAAGAGAATCTTGAGGAAAGTTCCCCACTACACAATACAAGAAGGCATCCTCTATCGGCGTGGCTTCTCTAGCCCCTTATTAAGATGCGTCACCGGAAGGGGAGCCAAGGAAATCTTATCAAACATCCATCAGGGAGGTTGTGGAGATCACACTGGAGGGCAGACTCTGGCAAGAAAGATACTCCGATATGGATATTACTAGCCCACACTAAACAAAGATGCCTTAGACTTCGTCAAGAAATGCGACAGATGTCAGAAATTTGCCAAGATTCCTCGACTGCCCACAAATGAGATTACTCAAATGACCAGCCCTTGGCCCTTTGCTGTATGGGGAATTGACTTAATAGGCGAACTGCCAACGGGCCGAGGCGGAGCCAAATATGCTATAGTGGCAGTCGATTATTTCACCAAATGGGTGGAAGCGGAACCTCTGAATAAAATATCTTCAGCAAAAGTTATCAACTTCTTGATCAAAAATATTTTGTGCTGGTACGGAGTCCCACTCAAGATCGTATCAGACAACAGACTCCAATTTGACAGCGAAGAATTCGCCGACTGGTGCCAAGAGCATGGAATTCATAAAAGCTTCTCATCAGTAGCTTATCCTCAGGCAAACGGACAAGTCGAAGCTGTCAACAAAATTCTCAAAACCCTAATCAAGAAGAAACTTGAAAAGTCAAAAGGCGCTTGGGTGGACGAACTTCATACGGCACTTTGGGCCTACCGCACATCTTTCAGAACATCAACGGGACATACTCCCTTCTCTTTGGCATATGGATCGGAGGCAATGCTCCCAGTTGAGACTATTGTGCCTTCCCACCGTAGGATCCACTACAACCCAGAGGAAAACGAAGAACTCCTCCTCATGTCTTTGGATCTGATTGAGGAAAGGAGAAACGACGCAGCACTCAAAGCAGCAGCTCACAAACAAAAAGTGGCAGCACTCTACAATTCCAAAGTCAAACATCGCAGCTTACAAGAAGGAGATCTTGTCCTCAGGCGAATCTTTCCGTGCCCCGGGGCACTGGACCCCATCTGGGACGGACCATATGTAATTCATAAAGATCTCCACAACGAAGCTTATATTTTGTCAACAGTGGACGGAGAGGTGTTCCAGAGGGCATGGAACATCCGATACCTCCGTCGATACTTTTCTTAACTTGTACTGCCCATATGAAGTGAATTAACAAAGAGAATCAGTGGACGTAGGCATTTTCATGCCGAACCACTTTAAAAAATCTTGTCTCTTTTTAACTTGTTCCTTTATATCTTGGCTGCTTGTTAAGTTTTATCCCTTTCTGTTGAACAAAATCCTATGGCATCTCCACTCAAGACGCACCGCGGCCTCATCTGGACTAGGCCTAACAGGTACGCTACGATTCTATGCACTCGCCAATGAGACACTTTTGCTCCAGCATCCCTCTGCTGTGGGTTAACTCATTGCTCGCGCCTTCCCTCAAAGCCAACTGTAATGAGCCGATTATAAGTCATCATAAAGGCTGACTATAGCCGATGGCAGCTCATTACGGCGTTCGGCTCGCCGGCAACTGTGAACCTACTTTAAGCCCCAACATAAGGTGTGGCCAGCCAGGGGTAGTTCACAACCAACGACACCCACGCTAGCCGGCCACGGTAAATCGAATAATACCCACGATTACGGACCATAATGGTTCGGGTAGTTACCGTGCGCGATCTCGGCTCCGATGTGTCTTAAGTGCGGCTGTGGTAAAAAAGAAAACTCCCCGCGGAGGCGTAAGATGGGTGACAAATGTCTCCAAGACCCACAGCTAGGGAAAGTGACTACAAAACCCGTTTGCCACGAACTTAAGCACATCGACGGCCTTCCGTGACTGGAAGTTTTACTTTTTCTATATTTCCATTTCATTTAAATACTTTTCTCCTATCCTGTATAACGAACTCTAAAGTACAGGAAACCAAATAAGAATCATTCACTCATGAGAATCTAAGCCTGCATACTGGGTGGCAAAGTACTCAGCTATATCCATGATCAGTTACACAAGGCGCTCAAAGCTACCGCCTGCAAATAAAACATGAAGGGCGGTACTCTCTTTTCTTGTACATAAATACGTAACTATAGCTTGTTCGTACACTAACATTGCAAAACATGAAATTATATTTCAAGCAAAAACTTAACATCAAACACAACTAAAATCACAGGCATATACTTAGTTATACTTCTCACACAGCACATCAAGATGACAACAACATTCAAACATAACAAAATTAGCTTATATTATAAAATCACACGAAGTTATTGTTTGCAAATAATATTATTA
Source organism: Allium cepa (assembly GCA_030765085.1). Classification (NCBI taxonomy): domain Eukaryota; kingdom Viridiplantae; phylum Streptophyta; class Magnoliopsida; order Asparagales; family Amaryllidaceae; genus Allium; species Allium cepa. Next base: position 76,736,667 of record CM060939.1, on the reverse strand, counting down.
TAGTCACATCAGTGTCTTGGACTAACGTAAACAGTGATAAAAAGAAATAAAAAGGTGGCCGAATCCGGACAAGGAACCAGCTGCGTCCACACTTCGCTCTCGTCCTTCCGGCTTCCCAAGTCTACTTCGCCGCAGGATCAGAGCCCCCAGCGTGTTGATCAGAAGTTCCACCTGTCCAATTCAGAAGAGGAATTCATTAAACGAACGATGAACGATCAAGTTGTGGAAACACAGAAAGAAAAGAAAAAGAGAAGAATAACTCACCAGCGCCCGCCGCTTGATCCTCATCCTCCAACTGCACGCCCGCTTCCTCTGCAGCAAGCAGCCGCATCTCCTCCTTCACCGCCGCATGCTCCTCCTTCGAGAACTGAGCAGTGACCGCATCCAAATTGAAAGCCTCTCCACCTTCCTTACCCGCATTAACCCTGGCCTCCTCTAAAGCCTGAAGATATACCTTAGCCATGACCCGAGGGTAGTCGTCCCTCCAAGACAAGCCGCCCCTCCTTCCAAGTGTGGAAGTACATGTCCTGCAGCATCTCATCCATCATCCCCTCATTCTCCTCAAACTCCCTCACCCGGGCCTCGGAAGCCTGCAACTTGGCGACAGCAACATCCCTCTCTGATCGGTATCTCAAGCAGTCAGCCTGGAGTGACCTCCTCATTTCCTCCTCCTTTAACTTGAGAGACCTCCTCATTTCCTCCATCTCTTCCTTTAACTTGACTTGAGCCATCTCCGCGGCCTCAAGCCTCCCAGACAACTCCTCTACCCGCTCGAGATCCGCATTTCGAACCTCATCCACTGTCGTAATGGCCATGTTAATCCGCTCCTTGCAGGCGGCCTCCATCTTCCGTAGTTCCGCCCTACTAGCCTTCTCCATAGTCTCTTTCAGCCGCCTGGAGGCTTCCTCGTGCTGAGAAATTTGGATGGCTTGATCGGCAAGCTGCTAGGCCTGATCGGCAACCTTTAGCCTCAACCGAATATTAGCACTCCCAATCTCTTCCCCGGCCTTGACCAATTGAGCATGATGCTCCATTAACTTCTTGGTCTCTTCGGCCACCCGATCGATATTAGCCTTGGCCTCGTCCCCCATGGTAACTACCCGAGTAGTAAGCAAATCAAGATCTAGAGACTTGGCCTCGTCCAGCACTCGTACCATGGGGTTGCGGGGAAGGAGGTGCTCACCCGTGGCCTCATCAAATGAGATATCCTGAAAGCTTGGATCTAAATCAGGATGACCGGCAAAGGGGTCACGAGGCACGGGGCGAGGCACGTCAGGACGCCTTATGCGGATAACAGTTGGACTCTTGAAAGGAGGATGAGGGGGGCCAGACTCCGTGCTCTCCTCCGTAGTATCACGAGGAGGCTGAGTAGGAAGCTGCGAACCAGGGGAAGACTCAAATAAGGAACGACTCCGCTTCTTTTTCCGAATGCTCTCTTCAATGACCCCAAGAAGAGGACGGTAACTGACTACGTCCCCAGTACGACCAGTAGGGGACTTCGCAGAAGCTCTCCTCGACTTGAATTGTTCGAGGCGGTGTCGAACATCTGACGTTTTAACCACCTGGCCTGCCCCTGGAATAAAGAACAAGTGTTACGAACATACAATGATCCACAATTCAAAAAACGTGTTAAGTTAAAAAGAAAGAAAAAGTGAGAAGGCACATCTATTATACAAACCCTGCGGAGGAGTGGGATACTGCAATAAGTCCTGAATCTCATTCCAGGACGGGAGTGGACCATAAAATATTCCTAAGTCCCTATCGTAAATGGAATCGGCAGAATTCAAAAGTTCACCTTGCACCGCCGGAATCACCCTAGCTGAGGAACCCTTAGGGGATGGGTCAGTGCCTGCCACAGCCTTGCCGGTTTCCTTTGCCTTCTCCGTTTCCGACTCTCCCTCCGACTCCCCGAAGGCCTGACGGAGAGCCTCATCCAGTTCAAGGTCTTGCCCAAAGGTTAAGGCACCAACGCCACTACCACCCTGACCGTCGCCATCTCCTCCATCCTCTGACCCTTCTCCAACTTCGCCTCCTTCCCCCTCTTCCACACCTTCCTCCTCCGGGACAGTCGGGCAAGTACTTGGAGAAGGGACATCAGACTTCTTCAGTTTCTTCCCCCCAACAACGGGACGCTCTGCAAAAGGCTCCCTCTTGCCGCTCTTCACCGTAGCCCCCTCCTTAGCTTTAGCGGCCTTCTCCTCAGCCGTGTCCCTCTGCTTAACCACGGACTGGTGCGGTAGGATCAAATTGTACTCCAGGAGGGTTGCGTTCCTGATCAAGAAGGAAGCCGACTGGTCCCGTGCCGGAATGGCCTTTATTTCAGCAGCCATTCGCGCCAAGGAATCGTCCTCCACGACTGCAATACCACCTTTCGCTAGCAAGAAATAGAAGCATGTCAGAAAAAGCACTACAGTCAGAACATGGAAAATATAAATGAAATCCATCTTACAGCCGGAAGTGAAAAGGCGGAAAGAAACAGAATCGTCCTTGATAAAAAACCACTCTTTCTTGAACATGGTAAACTTTGAATATAAATCCAAGACCGGTTTGAAGGGCACGGCCGCTTCCAGACTAATATACGGAGATCCCTTCTTGTAGCCTCTCAGGTTATACAAATATCGAATTTCCCAGTTAGAAGGAGGACGCCCGTACCTCCTCTGGAAGATAACAAAAAGGCTCACCAGAATAGCATAAGAGTTAGGCTGAAGTTGGAAAGGAGCCACCTTCAAATATGTGGTAAAGCTAACTATCCAAGCATTGATAGGAGGGATAGCACCACACATGCAATGATATCTGCTATAAGCAAAGTAGCCTTCGGGGGGATTATACGGCATCACTCCATCTCCCGGCAACAACATGCAAGCCCTGTCTATCCCGAAGGAACGGGATATAACATCAAGTTGCTCCTCCTTTAGGGAGCTAGGAAAGCAATCGGGAGGGGAGACTAGAAGCTCCTGGGGACCGTACCCATCCACTAACGACCTCGGAACAGGTCGATGTTGCCCGGATCCTGGTTGGGCTGGGGGCACGAAAGAAGACTCTCCTCCATCCTTGGATTTCCGTCTGTCTGATCGTGTTTCCGCCTTGCGAGACATTTATCTGCATACACAAAAGTGAAAAGATAGGTTGTTAGAACAAAGAATACAGAGGTGTAAGCAAAAAAGAATGCATAAGTCCGGAATTCCACTAAAGTATCAAGTCCATTCGGCAGTACGGTGCAAGGTTCATTCGGCACTAAAAACCTCAAGTTCATTCGGTACACAGTACCATTCGGCATTGAGAGCCTTACGCATATATTCGGCAATCGGATCCATTCGGTGGTAAAGGCCATTCGGCAAAAGAGTATATACCTGATTCGGTGAAGATTTGATTCGGCAAAGATTTGGTTCGGTGGTTAGTTGATTCGGCTCTCTCTGGTTCGGTAAGAAGAAACTAAGGGGGGTGGAGCCTCTATATATAGGCGAGCTCAGGATTGCCGAACCAACTGATTCGGCCTACCGGACCGGAACACCGGACCAATACCAAACATACCGGACCAACCAAATACTGAATGAAACTATCCATGCCGGACCAACCAAAGAACCGAATGAAGCTATCTCCACCAGCAAAAACCAGGAACAGGGGGCATGCGGAGCGCCTCACTCAGATAAGTACCGAAGTCCAGAACTAACTAATAAAATAAGGATTATGATAATGATGAATAAGTCGTAAATCTCTCACTAACATGGATTAATAATTTACACGTGTACGCGACCACGAACGGTCCATAGGCACGCTCTGAATGGCCATTAACCCTATCATCGTGAGAATCTACACTTTGACATCCCTTTTTAAGCTCATCGGTTAAACGGATATTTGATTCTGATAACTAGGAAATGGCTAAGCCACTTACACATGTACGGGGTCGCGAACGATCCCTAGGCATGCTCTGAGCTGGCAATAAACCACCTTGACAAACGATCCAGGGACCCACTCTAACGTAAACCTGCAATCGATAATGCTAAACCCCCTCGGGGCACACTCTCTCGCCTCGAACGGCACGATTCACTTCATCTCGAATATTTCGATCCCGAACGGTCGTTATTTGAAATCACACTAAAGCTATAAATTCCTTTGCAGGACATCAACAGGATATGAACATCCAGCCCATGGCGTTACAAAACAAGCCTTCCTGCCACAGGGAAAACAAAGCGCGACACATGCAAGCACGTGCCCCACTTTGGGGGGCAAATGTTGGGCGAATTCTCACCCAGAAGATCTCGAGACCGAGAAGTCACAGTTTCACCCGGGCTCGCAACCTCCACCTCGTTCGACAAACACAAGGCTCAATATAAGCATAGAAGTCCATCTGGCGCTCTCAACATACAAGTCCATTCGGCAGAGAGACATTCGGCATCTCCAATTCATGCCGAACCAAAGGACATTCGGTCGGCCCCCCATCCGGTCCAACCATAACCGAACCAAAGTCCACGCAACCACCGGACTAGAGCCACTCCACAGTAATACCGAACCAAACCTATTTCCGTCAGTACCGGACCAACCATCACCCCACTACCGAACCAACTCCCAAGCTACCACCGAACCAGCCAACTGCCGGACCATCTCCACAGCCGGTCCAAACAAGCACCGAATCACCTCACTGCCGGTCCACATCCACACTCACTACCACCGATCCAAGCTCAATACCGAATGAAGCTCCGCCGAACCAGATGATTGCCAGTCCAGATTGCTTCAGCACGGGCCCACCAGCAGCTATATACTTCCAAGACTCATGCCCCCTACCTCATTCTATAAATAGAGGGGCAGGGGTACAACAATGACAGACAAGTTTGAGAGTTCAAGCAAGGAAGGAACTTTCAAACTACTTTCATATACTTGTATACGAAGCATTGTACTTGTAATCTGAAAGAAAGAAGATAATAACATATAAAGTGGACGTAGGCATATTCTGGCCGAACCACTATAAATCTGTGTGTCTTTTACATTTCAGCCCCTGCTTTTTTCACATTTACATAACTCATCCAAACCATTGAAAATCACATATAATCAACTAAATAATACGACTTGGAGATGTTTGTCCATTTTTTGTGCAAACATTCAGATTAAGAAAAATTGAAATATAATTGGAAATCGGTAATTTGTATAATTAATGAAGTAATTAAAGATTTGAATAATTGAGATTCATTAATTCATAATAAGTGACTTATGAGAAGTTAATTAATATAAGTAATTAAGAATACTTAGTGTAATTGATTATAGTTAATTAATTTGTGGAGTAATTAAAGATTACTTATTGATTATGGGCTAAGAATATTCAATATTGTGAAATGAATTAAAGATAATCACTTGAATGGTATTGGATGTTTTGAATGAGTTGATATCGCTGATATGAAATGTTGTTTATTTCATTTGAATAATTTGGGATAGGATAACATGAGTTTCGAAGAGACCGGGGTTGGGTACTGGGAAATACCCGAAACCACTTCGAATTTTTATAAATTGATTTATGAAACCAATAGGCTGGAATGAAATGATTTAAGCGAATTGGATTTTTTTATCTAAGTTTGGTACTTAGAAATTGATATGTGAAATAAGCATTGTCTATAACAAATTGTGAATTGGTTAAATTGATATAAGTTACCCCGGGTTTATATAAGTTGTTTGTTTTGGTATTCCATGTTAGTTGGGTTTACGCACGCTGGTTTCCAGCCAGACCCGGGTGTTACTTTGGTGTAATGCTCGGGTCAGACCGAGTATTACAGATTTTCAGGTAAGAACGTTCTGGAGCTCAGGAGACGAGCTGGATGGCAAGTAAGTATAGAGTATTTCCGCTGCAGTATATTATTATATATCCGAGACATGATTTGTATGTGATCAGTGACTGTATATACGTGAAACTCTGATGTAATAAAGTGTAATCGACAGATAAAATATTCTTTTGTAAACTGTTATTATTTATTATTATATTTTATCCGCTGCGAATGTGAGATGTTGATGTTCTGTTCTTTTTTTCTTCTTCTATCTCTTTCTTCTTTTCATAACTATCTGGAATTTTCGACTTCGAAAATTTCGGGTCGTTGCATTATATTTAAATCGTATAAACATTGTAAAAGCTATAACTTGTTCATACGAGGTCGGAATTTGACGAAACGACTTGCGTTGGAATCGTATTGTAGAATACTACATGATGGAGATGGATTGGAATCGATTGGAGCTAGTGAAATTTGTGGGTAAAATTAAACGCGCGTTTAATTTTATTCGAAATAAAGCACTGCGACCGTTATTGAAAGTAAGGTGAGAACTTCTCACTCAATCGAAATTGTTTCGATTTAAATTTTAAATAGTTAGATTTAAAATTTCTTGATTGTGTTGATTGTATGCTTAGATGATAAATTTACTATCTATTGTATTGAAATAGACCCTATACGCCGTATATTAAGCGGAGGTTATTTATTAAACACATATACCGCGATATTCTACCTTAAAGTGGAATTGGTACTATATATGTATTTGGAGTTGATTTCCCGCATTATATAGCGGATGAGACCCTATTGCGCCGCATAATAGCGGATAATATTTTATAAATCCCATATACCGTGATATTCCTTATTGGAACGGGATTGGTATTGTGCTAACATCTGTAGATGCAGGGAAACAGGTTGGAGGGATCCTACTGGATTCCTCACCTGTATTGATTTATTTACAGATATTGTGATATATTCTGTTATCATATGATGATATCTGATATTTTGGTTGTCGTGATTGAGTATTTGGTGTTGTTGCATCATTGGGCCTATTTTGAAGTTATAAAAAAAATGTTGAAGGAACGATTTCTAATTTAAAAGGATTTTTAAAGTGATTATTGAAAGTATACGTTTTATTAAATTTTGGAATTGATTCCTTTTAAATAAATAAACGTTAAAATTTTAATGTTATAAAAATTATGATTTTTGACAAATATAGTTGAAAATTGATTTTTGAAAATATGGAGTTAATGATTTTATAAAATAGTTTAAATTGAGATTTTTTGAATTTATTACAAAAGCTTATATATAAGATTTATAAACAATTGGATTTTTATAAATCAAAGTGATGGAATTTTAAAGAAGTTTTAAAGACGTTTTAAATTAATAATATAAATCGATTGATAAAAGAATAGAACCTACGATTCGTGAAGTTATAAAATGAAGGAGTCTGTAAATAGAGAATTATAAGTAATTTGCTTGTAATTTGGATTTTGTCATGTAAATGGGATGTAGGTAGAATTTGTTTATAAAGTGATTTTTTTAAGTTGAAGTTGTTAAAAAAATATAAATGGAATTTATAAACATTGTTTTATAAATCCGAAAACGACTTATTTTGATATGTTAATTATTATAGCTTATAAAAGGAGATATATTCACGATTTTGGACAGTGGATAATCCTTTAAATAAAATGTGTGAAAATGGTGAATTTGGTTAACGAAGTATATTCACAATTTTGGACAGTGAATAATATTAATGAAATGTTTTGGGGAAGTAATATTTTAAATAGAATTAAAACGATTTAAAGATGTTTTAAAATGTATTAAGTATCGAAACCATAGATTTCAACATTTATTGTCGAAATAGACGTTTCCGAGAAACAGAAGGAAATGTGGACTATAACACTGTTGTTATAGTAAATGATTTTCGAAAGGAAATGTTTTATATAGTGTTGGGATTTATATATCTATCTTAATTTCGAATCCCTATACTAGTGATTTTGGGTTGTCGTAACGATGTTGTACGCAACATCGTTTTGACTCAAATAAACGAGTTTAAGAGAATGTTTCCTTAAAGAATAAAATATATACTTAATTGTGATTTAAGTATATTAAATATTTTCCAAATGTTGAAAATAAATAGATTTGTGAATTATTTATTATTAAATAAGTATGGAAATGTTTGTCCAATATGAAGTGAAATGTTTTGAGATTATATCTTTGAAAAGATAAATTGAAAAGTGATTTGAAATTTGTTTTCAAACGGTTGAGTGCGGAAAAATATATCTTGTAAAGATATTCTTGGAAAATAAATAATTTGGGAAATTATTTGGAATCTGGTGATGTTGTGCATATTTATTGATAGTTAAATAACCGACTATCAATATTTACCTTTAAATCGGTGTTTGCTATGATTTACTTGAATTTGAATGCTACACCTATTTTTAAAGTAAGCGCTCGTTATTCGGTTTAGCCGGGAGAGGGCCTTTGGGTCATAAATCCCATTCCGAATATTGATACGTCGTAATGGATAGCATTTGAAGACCGACGTTAAAGACCGGATATTTATGAAAATGGAAGGATTACCGTCGAATGTTTCTACATCGGCTGATCTCCGATATAGAAATTTTATCACCCTTTGTGATGGGAAGTCCATACGTGATTAGTGAATATCCGGAATGCAAGGGCTTCTTTGGAAGTACCTTCGGTTCCGTTCGATCCCGGAACGGACTTGTATGGATGTGTGTCTGACATTACAATTTGAGATGTAAAGCTGGTTTCTATCAAATATTATTCGGTTGGTGGCGGAAAATTTATTCTCTTAGATTAACACCCTTCTCTGGGACGTACGATCTCAGAGGTTATGTAGTTGATGGTTACTAGTGATACATTCACAAATTGGTAAAGTGGCATACGAAGTGCTGTTGATCATTTGTTGATCAAAGCATAGCTTTTTCATAAAGTGTAGCTTTGTGGACGAGACTTCGTCGGACCTCACACCCCGGTAATGGTCAAAACAGGAAAGATGCAGCAAGGTTATTAGGGGATAGCGCCCCCTTAGTGTATGTCATTCCTTCTGGATAGAGGTGGTATGATGGTATGGAGCCCAGATACTTAACCTATGTTTTTGCTGCAATTTATTACTTTTTGGTTGTTGGTGAATCTCGGGATTAAGGTCGGTTACGATCGAGGTATGGCATACTCGTGTCAGTAGTTACCCAGCTAGGGGTAACCCGGCCTTGTGTTGGCAGAGATCCGGTTAGGTTCTCAGGGCGTCCTTCCAGAGGCGTACCCATGTGGCAATGGGAAGTTCCTTGTCCTGACCATTAGTTGGAAATCCAAAGAAACAATACGAGCATTGTACGGTTTTAGTTGTATAACCTGCCATGGAATGTGGCGGTAACCTGCTATTGAACATGGTAGCTATAGTAGGCATAAGTGCGAAATGCCTATGCTGGCTAAGATTTATATCATACTTTCGAAATGTTTTCCTACACTTTGCACTTATAATAATAATATTGAAAGAAATTTACGTATCAAGCATATTTAACTATCATAAGGAGAAATCTCCTCCGATTCTGCGTTTTCATTGTGTGTTTGTGCGGGAGGCCTTATGGCAGTTACATTTTCTAAAAGCATTGCGAATGTACTTTAAAAATATTTCTTTGTTTTTTTTTTAAAGAATAACTGTTTTTAAGTTCTCACACCAGTCACATGACTGACTTGGAGTTTATTGTTTCTTTTCTAAACTCTGGGTGCCCACCAATTTCCACACGGGCAATCAAGAGTCAGGTTATCAGGTCATTCTGGAATTCAGGAGTTGCTGTGGAGATCTGAAAGCAAGCTGGATCACTTGGCGTATCAACTAGTATATAGTATTTTTTTCCGCTATTTGTTGTTGTACACTCTGATAATGTAATGTAATGTGATGTAATATAATAACTAATATAGTTCTTTGTTTTAAAGATATTCATTTATCTATTATATGTGATCCGCTGTGATTGTGAGATTCTGATATTGTTTCTGTTTTCTTCTTCTATCTTCTTCTTCTACCTCTTTCTTCTTCTCAAACCCTAAGGGTTAGGTTTTCCGGCATTCGATTGCTCGGCAGTTGATACAGTGGACGTATTAATGTCGATTTTCGAGCGTCAAAAATTCCGACGTTACAGTATTACTGCCCTATTAATAAAGAGTCAGACCTCACAAAGCTGAGATTTATCGCTAAACCAAAGCTCTGTTACCAAATGTAACAACCCACCTTTTTGTGCGTTTTAAATCGACAATAAACCACACATGTCTAATTCAAACCATACAGAAGGGCGGAATGTTATGGGATAAATAAGAAAAAGCAGGGAAAGAAAAGAAACAAAACAGAATCTTGCAGCGGAACGATAAAATATAATAACCAAATATACGGTTCATGAAGCTGTTTACAAAACCCTTTGATTAAAATTATACAATACATATCAGAGTTACACATACTAGAAACAATTATTATGCAGCGGAATAAAATGGTGTAGTGGAAAAATATAGTAGATAATAGTAATACAAATCTTTGTCTTCGTCCTCCAGAATACATCTTCAAATCCTGAAATACTCGGATTGACCCGAGCGAATTGAAAAGACAAAACATTCGAGTCAGAACTAAAAGATCTTATGTAAGTTAAATCAATAGAAATAAATATGAGTGCCGTAACTTAAAAGATGGTCGGGATTCGCATCTCCTAAGGATCCGTTAAACTATTTACTATGTAGTAATATTTCGCTATTATAATAATGTTTAATAGTAAAATAAACTTACTTTTAAATAGCGTTAAGGATTTACATTTTCCACCTTAACACATTTATATATTCCCATAGTCTATACAGTACCGTAATCTCCCCCGTACTGGGCGTCGTCAGAGGGCACTCCATAAGTATGGTACAAAACAAAATCGTATAAGGCACGCTAGGTTAGGTGACACGACACAACTAGGCAATGCCAAGGTAGATGTACCAATTACTATCTGGACTGGTGGTAACGCATAGCTGCTACTACCGCCCACCTCGAGCCACACCCCCAAATCAAAATCAAAAGTGGCCACCGAATCAATCCAAAAGTCAGAGTATAATATCGAAGGGATGTGTCCGATAAAAGGGGCTACCTTCTTTGCCCGGAATCGCTCCTGTTCTAGCCACCTTATGCCAACTCACGGGAGTCGGGTTCACGTATTTACCTTAAAGGAAACGCCGCCACCATCCTACTTCATTCTGGAATCTCCACCACGTACACGGTTGTCAAAGTGGTTTTCGGAGTTTGTATAGAGTATGACAACTTCCGATCCTGGTCTTTTTAATAACCAAACGTTATTATAACACCGCGGTCTTTCAAAATAGTTTATACTTTAAAAACCAGAATATAATATCAATTTCAAAACCATATAAGTACGATATCATTTCTATTTTAAAAACCCAAATCAATATGATATCATTTTTATTTCAAATATATCCTTTTTCCAAAATCATAGCACTTCAAATCTACATACCTTGAAACCGATAGCTTTGAAACATAATTCTAATACTTAATGATTTAAATATTAAATTACTTTATAAAATAAATAGCTTCTTTAAATTTTACAAATAAATTCCAAATACTGATCTGAACCTCCAAATAAACCATTTCAATTCATATATTTCAAAGCTTTAAATATTCCACCATTTCAAAACTAATTCTTTGGATAATTCCATATATATCAATTTGAATTACTATTATTTAGAAAATGTTTACTTAATAAATCAAATATCACTTAACTAAAACCTTTAAACTTCAAATAATAGGATATTCTTCAATTTAATTAAATTGATAACATTCATATAAATCGACTTGATATTCATTTAAGTCCTCTACCAAAAATCAAGTTATAAAAATCATACCTTTTAAAATCTCAAATTTATTTAAATTTCTAATCAATTTTATCCGAGGATAATTCTTAAATATTTAATTCAAATGAAATTCACATTTATCTTCCAACCTTAATTTTATTTAAGTCATTATAAACTCTATAAATATAATTTGAACAAATACTTAACCGTATTATATCTAAATAAGATCAAACCTTTATTATTAAACTTCTTTTATACTTTAAACAAATTTTATTCATAGCTTAAACCCAAGAATTTAACTATATATAAAATAATATTTATAAAATATCCAAATCAATATCTCATAAAACCATATATTTCTTTACAAAACCAAAAAAAAATCATTTCAAATTATTTTTATATATATAGACCATGGTGTCCGTATAAAATTTTCTACCCGATGGTCAAGTGATACGGATATTTATCATTTCAAATTCGCAATTTAAAAATAAAATGCGATTGTATATCATTTCAAACCGCAATCCCGAATGAAAAATAACAAATAAAGAAATTGCAGATTATAATTATATAAAATAAACATCAATTCATCCATCAACGGATCACACATCCATCACAATCATCATCCAAACAATCAATCAATATCAATAGATAACTTATAATATATATAACAGGTATTTAAACTGGCTGTTATATACAATAATAAATTAAATAATGATTTAATTTAAATAAATGCAATTTACTGAGATGATGATTTAAATATACGAAACAGTCATAAATAAATGCAAAATCACAACATAAATTAAATTTAACAAACTTAAGAAATTTTAGAAGTTGTGAGTGGGTTAAAACACTCACCTTTTTTTTGAATTTAAATTGAATTTAAATCCAATTTAAACCCAAAAATTGGACAGTCTCCGTATTCGTCCAAACCGGCGCCAAAATGCCCGGAATTTTATTACGATCGCAGCGGAGAAAACCAAGCGTAATTTCGACCTCGTATGTGAAACTTATATAGATTAGAGCGATTGAAATTGAAATTTAAATCATAAACAAACAAACCAAAACAAATCAGATTTCAATTACCACGTCAGCGTCTCTCTTCCCCCCTATACACGTTCACACGTAGAAAGTCAGCAAAAGTCGAAACCCATAACGCGCCCTTTGACCATCCTTTAATCATCTCTCTACGCCGCCGTTAGCCACGTGGCCATCAGCGACCACGACCGGAGGCTCGCCCCGCCTTCCCTCTAAGTGCCGCCAGGGTCCGCTCCCCTCTAGCTTGAGCCACCGCCGTTGTTCAAAGCTTTGGCCGAAACCCTAATCCATTATCATGCAAAATCTAGCCGTCACTTCACTAAATAAACTATGTGGATGGGCTGCGTACGCTGCTCTCCTCACCGTGGTACCAATGATTTGTCGTTTAGTCGCAGTCAATCGCGACGAAAATAAGTGGCCGAGAATAGTTCATCAGTTTCTGGGAAAACAAAGCTTCAAATTGAAAAAAGAATCCAAGATCTGAGATGCGCTCGTCGAGAGCTTCAGAACGATATATAATTTGATATGTATTGAGGAGTTTGAATTTTTGAGGTTGAATTTGTATTGAAACTATGTTGTGAATTTTAGGGTTTGTCTGCCATTTGAGAAAGAGGAGCAACAGAAGTTTTGTATGTACAGAAATGAGGAATAGAAAGTCTGCTAGGGTTTATAACCGGATATTTATAGGTAGAGCTGAGAAAGAATAGATGGACACGATTGGATATACGCGTTCAACGATAAAGAGGCCCAAATGCCCGTTCTGACTCCGGAATGAAATTGGGTCAACCCATATATCAAAATAGTGTTTTAAAATATTTTAAACGCAATGCAAAATGTTTCAAGTCCAAATTCCATCGTATGAAGAAGTTATGCTAAAATCAAATAAATTCCAAATTGATTTCAATTGATTTCAATTAAATCGATTTCAAGGCGTTTCGCGTTCGTACGATCAAACGACAAGTCTGATCGCTACGAAACTTGAAATCCTACAATAATTCACCGATACGGATCCGACGAAACTAGTTTTGCCGAAATCTGAGTCAGCGGCCAAAATGGCAGTTTTTCACTAATTAAATAATTTAATAAATTAATTGATTAAATCCAATTTTTAATTCCAATCCTACAATTGACAATTTTTATCACTTTTATATTTCTTAATCATTTATACAAATTTAAAAAAATTTAGATGTAATTCTAAAGTTGATAAATCTATCAATTTTAGAGTTAAATTTTCCCTTTCATTATATTTAGAAATTATAAATCTTATTTTCAAAATTTCCATTTAATTGACTCTTTATCCTATCATTCAATTAATTATTATCACATGGGTGAAACTTACATGTTTCATAGTTATTGTATTAATATTCTCTAATTTCACCTAAATTATCTTTTACGAAATAATTTAATTCATTCAATTCCAATAATCCATTTATTACAGCTCAACCCAATAAATTTATCAACATGAATTTCAAATATTTTCATTCACTCAATTGCCAAATTATGGATAGAGTTTACGTTTGTTACTTCTTCATGAAATAACATTTTTCACATTTCAAATTAAATCTTATGAACTACACAAATACGTATCTTATAACAATTGTAACTATTAAACTTTAAATTACCTTTATGTTTATTTCCTTCAAACGAATATTATAATTACTTACAGAACATTGATTATATTCAATGACCATTCATAAATTTAAATCCATTAATTTAATTCAATGCTTACATTTTGTTTTCATATATTCAATTTGTAGCTAAGTATACATCTACATTATTTCCATTGACTTTAATTTCATTCAATTTATTAATAATTACCCTAGTTAACCTTAACGTAGTACTAGATTGAAATTTTACAATCTTAACAAATTTAGAAATTGTCAATTTCCAAATATATACAATTAATTACTATTTAATGTTCTCAACGAATTTATTTACTTGGTTTCAAACTTTTTATTACACCAATTACTACCTTATAACTAAATGTACGTTACTATTTTAATTTACATTCACTCTTTCCGTTATTATATTAATTATCAGTACAGTACATTTAATTATCCTGTATGTTCATTCTTCCCAACTAATTGCCCCCTATTATATTATTACTTTACAATTTTAATAAATTTATTAATTGTCATTTCATTCAACCTATTACTAACCTAAATTAGCACTGTTACGTTTTAATTTACTTATTATGTGACAACCCAGAATTTTTAAGCAGTTAAAATTGGAAAATTTAATTGATTTGAAATATTTAAAAGTTAATTTTTGACTTGAATTCCAAACATCACGATTTATTTGATAATTAAATTATTGAATTAAATAACTTGAAGTTGGATAGAATGTTGAATCTGGAATTTAAGAATGTTAAAATAATTTGAAGGCTTGTAAAATTTATATTGATAACACTGACGAGGATAAAAATTGTAAAATTGAAATTAACAGTGGTTTGTTCAGTTTTAAAATTTTATAGTTTAAAATGAATTTAAAAATAGTTTTTGAGGCACGGTCTCGGAATTTGACGAAACCAGTTTCATTGGATCCGTAATATTTTATTATTATCGGATTTCAATTTTCGTAGTTTTGGGAGTTGTTGTATGAGCGTACTCTTCATAAACGCGTTGAAATTTACAACGAAAATTTAATTTAAATTTTATATGTATATTATCACATAAGCAACCTCACCGACCGAAATCTTTCCTGAGCAAGCCGACTTCCTTTCATATCATGTTTCTTTTTTAACAAGAGCATGCAAACATCTCCTGCAATCAACTTTATATCAGCCGAACCCTTCTTTTCAAATCAGAGAAAAGAAATATAAACCATGGCCGAAAAATTTGATAAAAGGGAAACGCAACCCTATTCTGTCCACATTTCATTCTCGTTCTAAACCAAATCAAGCGGTTCAGGGTCATAACCGCGATTTCTGAACTGCATAAAATAAAATTTAAGAGAAGAGAATCGACTGAGTTCGAATGGATGGTAGGCTACTACTTCTTTCCGTTCGAGTTAGATCTGCTTCGAGGAATCTCGCGGGTGATTGTTTTCGCCCAGATGCTCGCGACTTTGGTGAGTACGAGCTCGCCAGTGATAATGGGATTAGAGTGTAATCGCGATGCGAGTTCGAGCGATGTGGGTCGCGGAGTTGGCTAGGGCAAGTAGGTGTCGTGCTTGGGGAATCATGTGTTGGGCATCGACAGAAGACGAAGTTGCGTGGGCATTGGGTGTTCGCGCTCGATCCAGTGACGTGATGATAGGCAGCCCGTTCACGATGGTTGAGGAGTGTTTTGGCAGTCAGGTATTTCTATTAACAATTTATTTTTCAACTTTAAATCTAATCTAAGTGTGTATATTTATAGCTTAGGAATTTCGATATTGTTGAAGAAAGGAATTTTATTTTTACAGTAGGATTTATAAAAAAACAATTTCTTTTCTCCACTTCCTGTATTTATATACATAAGTGTTTATTTTGGCAGTAAGGAAATCCGCCGTTTTTATTTACCTAAGATATATATATATACACACACGCATATGGATCAGAAAAAAGAAAATTTAAAATTATTTAAAGGGAAACTTGTTTAATTAAATTATTAGTTTTAATTAAGTTAATAAAAGGAAATAGATTGTCCGATTAGTTAAAATATTAATAAATACACATATATACCTATTTCCATTTGCTAGTGGAATTTTTAAATAATGAATTGTGGAAATTAATTTGTTCTTGGTCACTTAAAGAAAATTTATAAAAGGAAATTAGTTAAAATTAAAATAATAGATGATAATAGGCTGATCGATTGGTTCAAATGTTAATAAATTGTAGATGTTTAGTCAAGGTTTAATCCCACAAGGGAAAACAAGTCAGGATCGTATCAGATTGGCAAAACAAAAAGCAAAGGTGAGTTAATCTCACTCAGTTGAATTTTAATTTAAATTCAAATGATTAAATTTAAATAATTGGTTGAATGGTTTAATTGATTGTTGTGCTATATTATAATATATATTACATCTTGGAATCTTTGATTTCCCGCATTATATAGCGGATGAGACCCTATGCGCCGCATAATAGCGGATGATTTTATATAAATCCCATATACCGTGATATTCCACCTCGAAGTGGAAATGGTATTATATATTTTTCTAACGTTTGTGGATGCAGGAAACAGGTTAGAGGGATCCAACAGGACTCCTCAAAAATATTTAGAATTGTTTGATATTCTGTGATGAATATTATTGTTAATTGGAAATATTGATTTCTATGATTTGCTTGAATATATTTCGATACATTGAGTTATCGAAGTATATAGAATTGGATTTTTGAAAAGAAAATAAAAGAGTGAATTTTTAAGTAAAATAATTATAGCAAATTTGAATAAATTAAGAATGAATTGGAAAAAAAAAAGTGACTTTAAAATTCTAATAAATAAATCTTGAGTATAGAAAGGGGAAATTTTGAATAATCAGAAGATTAATGAATTTTAAAATTTAGTGTTATTATTTAAAAAGAACAAAACATTTATTTAAAATTTAAGATTTAAATTACTGAAAAAGAATAAATAAGAAATTGGGAATAACCTGAAGTTTGTATATTTCAGTTAAAAAGGTTTGAAATCAAACGGAAAATAATAATAATAGAGTCCATAACTAATGAGTTTTGAAATGAACTGATAAGTAAAGAAATTTATTTCAATTGAAGTAAATTGTAAATCAATTTGAAATTTGATTTAAGTGTTTGAAATTGGATATTTAAAGGAAATGAGACTTTGGGAATTTATAAACTGGGTTTATAAAAGTAAAGTAAAATATATCAGTTGATATTTGGGAAGAATAAATTCAAGATGGGAATTTATCAAAGGAATGAGAAAATTTGTTTAAAAATAAATAATGATTTATTTTTAAAGGGATGTGAAGAGAAGTATATTTCCCTGGATAGCCAAGTATGGTTTTCAAAGAATATTTAAAAAAAAAAATATAAGATAAAAGTTTAAAGTTGATTTAAAAAGCATATTTAAGAAAATTTATTATTTCTGAATGTTTAAAACTTTAAAGTAAATATTTTTTTCAAATCTATTATTGTAATAATTATTTAAAGGTGACTTAGTGTTTTGTTTTAAAAGGTGGGAATTTATAAAGTAACCTTATTTTCAAATATTCGTATAGTATATATATTTTTAGTAAATTATTGAAATAGTTTTTCACTTATAGGTTTTAAAGTATATTTCAAAGTAAAGTGTTTTGAATTATTTTTAAAATCTAAAGTTTTATGCTTGGTGATTACAGTGGAAATAGAAAAATACTTGGAATTTATTCTGAGAAAGGAAGGTAGTTTGAAACTGTTTTCAAAAGGGTTCTGAAAGTGGAAATATATCCTGCGAAGATATTTTTGGGATTAATAAATAATTTGGGAAATTATTTATTGGTTGATGGTTGTTTATGAATATTGATTGATATTTGAATAACCGACTATCAATATTGGACAAATGTGTTGATAGTTTCGAAGAGACCGGGATCGAGACTTATTTCTCGAAAACCACTTCGATCCGATTTGTACGTTTTCGTGAAAACGAGTTTGGATTCGAAGATGGAGCAGTGAAGTGCAAGGGCTAGTCGCTACTAATCCTGAGGATATTTCGAAAATGGACGTAGTAGGAATAGTGCCTTTGGTTCCGTTCGAACCCGGGACGGACTTGTATGGATTAATGCTTTCATAAACATCGTCAAGTGGATTATGGGCATTCTAAGGGATATATTCCAAAAAGGTAACGCTTAGCCTCAAGCCTTATGAAATGGGAATAACTGAAAATCAGGGGTTATGCAGCAAGGCTAGGTGGGTAGCACCCAAGTAGGGTGAGGTCATCCCTGTCCAGATGTCCCTTTTATTTCGGCTTAGTGCGCGGTTGCTGATCCCAACCGCGGGGTAATCTCACTCGCGATTATCCAGTAAGGGGTAGTACTGGTCTTGTGTTGCAGGGGAGCGGGCGTACTCCTCGGTACTGTGATCTTGGCCATGTACTGTGACAGGTGGTACCCCAATGGCTAGTCATTAGTTGGAATCCCATTCTCCCTACGAGCCTTGTACGATTTTTGTTTGTATTACCCACTCTGTGGCTAGTAGCTGGAATTTAAGTGTAACAATTTCGGCTATTTTATAAGTATTTGTATATAGACACTATTATAATATCAGAGGATTTCTATAAAAATTGTTTTATCTATCATAAGGTAAAAACCCGACATGTTTATTTGTGGCGTGGTCTTACGAGATGCTTTTGTTTTCAAAAGGATTTTTGAAACTTTAATAATCAATTGAGTGTGATTTTCTCACGCTGGTATTCCAGACTGACTCGAATGTTATTTAACTGTAATGCTCGGGTCAGACCGAGCATTATAGGATACAGGATTTGATGCTGTGGAGCTCAGGAGACGAGCTGAACGACGATGCGTATTCCCGTACTTGTATGTATGTATATATATACATATATATATATATATATATATATATATATTCCGTTGTGTAGAGTAGCTGTGTATCCAGTTGTATGTTATTGATGTTGAGTGTGATTGATGTACTCTGATGATGTAATATATTTAGACAGAGATATTTGATTGTTGAGTAAAGATTATATATTGTCTATTATATTTTATTCCGCTGCGATGGTTAGATTCTGTTGTTGTTTTCTGTTTTCTCTTCTTCTACCTCTTCTTCTTTCAACCCATATGGTTCGTATTTCTGTGCATCTTGAGTTGATTGTTGTAGGATAGTGTTGACTCAAGGGGTACGGATTTGCGGTCATTACATTTGGTATCAGAGCATAGGTTGGTGATAACCTTGGCTCTGGTTGGGATTACTCATTAAATAGAGTCCGTAGTACTCTAGAATGAGTTTGAAAGTATTAATAGATATGAGCGCGTATTTGTTAGTGAATATAAAATTGTTTTTATATTACGTTGATTTATCGGTTGGGTGTTTATGGATTCTGGTCGATATATGGGACGCCATGTCATCGTAGGGATTTCTAAACTATTTAACAAGATAAACCGACAAAGTATTGTTTTAAATAGGGTAAATGAAATAATTTTACCCAAATTATTTTTTTTATATAAAAGATATAAATTTTTGTAAAGTATTATAGTATTTGGATGCTTGATTTGTTAAGGAATGATAATATTAAATTATTAACACTATTGAGTAGAAATTGAATAAGAAATTGAAAACTTATAACCAAAGTTGAAGAATAAACTTATATAACAAAATGGAATTTGAAATATAGATTATAAATGTAATTTATAAATTAAAATGAACTTCATATACAAATGAGATTTGTAAATGTAAACTGTAAAGGTGATTATAATTTTGAAATAGAATTCCAGAGAAACATTTGAAATTTAAATGAGATAAAATTCCAGAGAATGTTTGAATATAGATTTAAGGGAATTGCAATTTGGAATTTTTGGGAAAATTTTAAATTCCTTTGGGTTTGAAAACGGTTTTCAAAGGGTTGGAGGAATAATAGTAATATTTTGGAAATATTTTTGAGTTGTATTTGAAATCTTGTGAGATTTGGAAATTAAAAAAATATTTGAAATGTTGTTAAAGAGATAAAAGCACTAAACTCTTTCGGTCGCTGAAAAATAATTCCAATGATGATCGCGACATCATCGGTGTTCTTTTTCGAGTTTCCAAGAGATGAATTGCTACCTGAATATTGTAAATTGGAGTTGTTTGCGAATTAGGTTTGGTTTTGAAATTCAAAGGGATAATTGAATTTGCCAAAGGATTTTGGATGTGGTTGATTTCAAAAGTGATTTTTAGATTTTGGGAAATTGCTTGAACTCTGGAATTTTATTTTAAATGTTTATGGAATAATAATAATATATTGGCTAAATAAAATGTATAATTCCGAGTTAAAACTAAAACATGAATGGGATTGGTTGTCCATTGATGAAAGTATGAAAATAAATAAGTTTGCGACTTATAAAATTTAGAAGTAAAATAAATAAGTCAAAATAAAATTAATTTGATTATTGGGAAGTGAATGAAAAATTCAAGACTTAAATTATAAAATAAATTGACCTCCAGTAAAATAGTTAAAGTGGTTTTGAGATAAAAATAAAATATTGGGAATAAACATTGAATAAACAAATTAATAATTAATTGGTAATGAAATATGGAGATGGAACTTGAATTGGTTAAATGAAAGTCAAATACCAATTTAATGTGGCAAATGTTTAGTTTGCGAATGAATTATGAAATGAGTATTTGATGTAACCAATATGAAATATTCCAAGTTAGATAAATGGATTCAAATAAAATGAATGAGAATATTGAATGCAAAATAAATTGAACGGAATCGATTAAAATGAAATCAAATTAAGTATAGATTGAATTGGTATCAATTTAAATTAGTTATAAACTGGAATGAATATTCTTTTAAGTAAATATTTTTGAACTTGCACAAAAATAAATTGAATGTAAGTAATGAAGTGTAAATGAATTCAGCTTGGATTGTCGGTGAATTGAATATAATTGGAAGCATGAAATTCAAAATGGTTGACTGAACAAACTAATTTAAATTAGTTGGTAGATGAAATTGGTTGGTAATTGAAATCAAATTAAAGATTTAAATTGGAAAGTGCTTATAAAATATATATATAACTTGAGTTTTAAAGTTGAAATAACTTGACGAAAAATAAAATAACTTAAGTAATATTTGAATAAAAGCTTGATTTAAGTAAAATTGTGAAATGGTTTTGTCGAGTTTTATGAAATGAAATTAGTAATTGATTTAATTAACGTAAGTTATATTAATGTGGATTTGACTTTGGAAAAATGGAAGTTGGATTTCTTTTGGGATTAATTCATTTTAAATGAGTTTGTTTGGACTAAAAATGAAATTGAGTTAAGTAGAGAGTAGTGTAATCATTTGAATTGAATAGGATGGTTTAAATATGGATTGAAAGCATTTAAATCGTGTGGAGCCTAATAAATCTTTTTGTGGTAAGTGTTTAGTGGATATTGCTTATGTACATATGTGTTTAGCTATTGAAATTAAGTGGAATGTTAATAAGCTTTGTATATTTGTCACTCACATGTTTAAATTGAGTAAGTACAAGTTTTTGAAAGTCGTTGACTGGTTTTGCCCGCACTAAATGCTAAAATAAATAAGCTGCTTGCTTAAAAATGCTAAATAAGGTACGCCTACGCAATACAAACAGGAAATATGAACTGTTTTTCTATTTTCCGATCATGTGGGTCGATGTATATATATTTATATCTCTTATCGAATTGAAAAAGCTCCTCGGAACAAAGGAGACTCTGCCAAAAAATTTCAAAAATTTTGGGAGTTAGAATTTTTTTAAATCTTATGAAAATGTTCACTAACGACAATGAATTAAAATTTGTAAGCAAATAGAATTGAAACTGAATATTGAAATCTAATTTAAATTGTATAAGTAAAGTAAGATGAACTAAAGATATTGTTCAAAGAAATTAAAGATAGAAAAAGTTTGCAAACAAACTTTTACTCGAGATATAAAAACAAATTAGTAAGTGAAATTAATTTAAGGAATGATTAATCGGATATCGTTTGAAATGAGATGAATTGAACTCAATATTTTGAATTGGAAGGTGGATTAGACTCAAGTAAAATTGAAAATGAAATTTGGATAAAAGTATTGAGGTTTGAAATTAATTCGCAAATTGAAGCAAATTGAATTTTTTTGGAATTGGAATACAAAAAGATTAAAACTGAAAGTTGTGACAAGGGAAAGTGAGAATAAGTGAATAATAATCAAAATAAATGAGAATAAAAAGGAAATTGATATAGTTGATAATCAATTGGGGCAAATACGTAGAATGAACGTATATTATTTTATTCGCATAGCTATTTGATCCAGATTCGCGCACAGAATTTCGAGATAATTTTATCGACCCGAGTTAGGATTTTTCACTCGATTTTCGAGGGCGAACCTGGATATGGAATTTTGATTGATTCTGTAAATTCTCTATCATAGTTTACAGTTATGCAAGGAGAATGACGGTTTCTAATCAGGAAACCAGATCTGAGTCCGTACTAGGAAGTCAGGTGGACAATACTAGTTCGGAAGTGAAATTGTGTGATCGAGTGAGCGATCGGATTTGGTATTGCGTACGGATGATATATGTGCATCGTACGGGCTTAGGCAAAACAAATATTGAAAATGTGTAAAAGAAGTCAATAAAATGTTTTTGAATGTTGTGATTGGATATTATTGCTAAACAGGATATGCAGGTATGAAAAAGGGAAAGGAAAATTGGTTTTGATTTCAGATAATAAATTAGAATTGCCCGACCAAAAAAAAGGTATGTGTTTAAATTTCTATATGGAATTTGATTTGGTTTTTGGATCTAGCCACTTGGCTTTTAGTTTTCTTTTAGAATTTGGGAGCCCGTAGAGGCATTTTGTAGTTGTACCGAGCTAGCCGCGCAAAGGAGACGCTGGCGAAAATTTTTCGGAAATTTAGAGAGTTAGAAAAAAAAAGTGAAAATTCTGATCATTTTAAATTTGATTTAAAATTTAAATTTGAATGATTGAGTAAGTAATATGGTTTGAAACTACGGGAAAGTTGAGAAAGTTAGTAAAAATGGTAATGGGTCTTTATAAAAGATAATTGGTAGGATGTTGAATTGTTTGGTTTTGGGGATAAATAAATGGGTATTGGACCATTCTTCCTAACTAGTAATTTCGGAGACGAAATTCTTTTAGGGGGGAGCAATGTGACGACCCGGAATTTTTAAGCAGTTAAAATTGGAATATTTAATTGATTTGAAATATTTAAAAGTTAATTTTTGACTTGAAGTCCAAACATCACGATTTATTTGATAATTAAATTATTGAATTAAATAATTTAAAGTTGGATAGAATGTTGAATCTAGAATTTAAGCCTGTTAAAATAATTTGAAGGCTTGTAAAATTTATATTGATAACACTGAAGAAAATAGAAGTTGTAAAATTGAAATTAACAGTGGTTTGTTTAGTTTTATAATTTTATAGTTTAAATTGAATTTAAAAATAGTTTTTCGAGGCACAGTCTCAGAATTTGACGAAACCAGTTCCATTGGATCCGTAATATTTTATTATTATCGGATTTTATTTTTCGTAGTTTCTGGAGTTGTTGTATGAGCGCACTCTACATAAACGAGTTGAAATTTACAACGAAAATTTTAAATTTTATATGTATATTATCACATAAGCAACCTCACCAGCCAAAATCTTTCCCGAGCAAGCCGACTTCCTTTCATATCATGTTTCTTTTTTAACAACAGCACGCAAACATCTCCTGCAATCAACTTTATATCAGCCGAACCCTTCTTTTCAAATCAGAAAAAAAATATAAATCATGGCTGAAAAATTTGATAAAAGGGAAACACAACCCTATTCTCCCTACATTTCATTCTTGTTCTAAACCAAATCAAGCGGTTCAAGGTCATGGCCACAATTTCTAAATTGAATAAAAAAATATTCATGAGAAGAGAATCGACTGAGTTTGAATGGATGGCAGGCTACTACTTCTTTCCGTTCGAGTTAGATCTGGTTCGAGGAATCTCGCGAGCTACTGTTTTCTCCTAGACGCTCGCGACTTTGGTGAGTACGAGCTCGCCAGTGATGATGAGATTAGAGTGTAATCGCGAGGCGAGTTCGAGCGATGAGGGTCGTGGATTTGGCTAGGGTAAGTAAGTGTCATGCTTGAGGAATCAAGTGTTGAGCGTCGACAGAAGACGAAGTTGCGTGGGCATTGGGTGTTCGCGCCCGATCTAGTGACGTGATGATAGGCAGCCCGTTCGCGATGGTTGAGGAGTGTTTTGGCAGTGAGGTATTTCTATTAACAATTTATTTTTCAACTTTAAATCTAATCTAAGTGTGTATATTTATATCATAGGAATTTTGATATTGTTGAAGAAAGAAATTTTATTTTTACAGTAGGATTTATAAAAAAACAATTTCTTTTCTCCAATTCCAGTATTTATATACATAAGTGTTTATTTCGGCAGTAAGGAAATCTGCCGTTTTTATTTACAAAAGATATATATATATATATATATATATATATATGGATCAGACAAAAGAAAATTTAAAATTATTTAAAGAGAAATTTGTTCAATTAAATTATTAGTTTTAATTAAATTAATAAAAGGAAATAGATTGTCCAATTAGTTAAAATATTAATAAATACACATATATACCTATTTGCATTTGCCAGTGGAATTTTTAAATAATGAATTATGGAAATTAATTTGTTCTTAGTCACTTAAAGAAAATTTATAAAAGGAAATTAGTTAAAATTAAAATAATAGATGATAATAGGCTGATCGATTGGTTCAAATGTTAATAAATTGTAGATGTTTATTCAAGGTTTAATACCACAAGGGAAAACAAGTCAGGATTGTATTAGATTGGCAAAACAAAAAGAAAAGGTGAGTTAATCTCACTCGGTTGAATTTTAATGCAGGAAAACAGGTTGGAGGGATCCAACAAGATTCCTCAAAAATATTTAGAATTGTTTGACATTCTGTGATGAATATTATTGTTAATTGGAAATATTGATTGCTATGATTTGCTTGAATATATTTCGATACACAGAGTTATCGAAGTATATAGAATTGGATTTTTGAAAAGAAAATAAAAGAGTGAATTTTTAAGTAAAATAATTATAGCAAATTTGAATAAATTAAGAATGAATTGGAAAAGAAATAAAGTGACTTTAAAATTCTAATAAATAAATCTTGAGTATAGAAAGGGGAAATTTTGAATAATCAGAAGATTAATGAATTTTAAAATTCAGTGTTATTATTTAAAAATAACAAAACATTTATTTAAAATTTAAGATTTTAATTATTGAAAAAGAATAATAAAGAAATTGGGAATAAGCTGAAGTTTGTATATTTCAGTTAAAAAGGTTTGAAATCAAACGGAAAATAATAATTGTGACGCCCCACCTCTAGACCCACGCTAGCCAAGGACACTACGGGGTAATGCCGTCAACTAGCGCGGAGAATAAGGCTGTTGAGGAGCGACCATCCATGTAATGGCTTTGTGCGAGCACAGATATGTCAGATCGAACAAGGAAATCCGACGTATCGATACAAACTCAAAGCTACTACACAGTGGCTATATATATTTTTCGGAAACGATCATAGAAATAAACATAACACAAATCAGTCACAGATATCCATATCACAAAGGCGGAAAAAGATATGAATATAACACATGAAAATGAACATCAGAGTAGTGGTCAAACAATACCCACAATATCACAAGAGAATAGTTACAAGTGCTAGACAAAAGAAAATGGATACATCAATGAGTCTATATCTCAAATGTATACAACAAAAACTACTAATCTAAGTAGTTAGCCAAAAGTCAGGGTGATAATCCCAGATGTGAAGTCAAGAAGAAGCACCTGTAACATCTCGGTTTGACCCGAGTATTATTTATAAGAAAATAATAAACGGATCAGTCTAGCTATAAATATCAAATAAAATGATATAGAATAAGAGATATGACAAAACATATAATAATCACAATACCATGCTGTGATAAGTAAGTAATTGAAAATCAACAAGAGATTAATCAATATCACAAGAATCTTCTCAAAGATCAAAAGGAATGTCATACGCAATATCTTTATTCATAAAAAGTTAATGACACACAAATTCACCAATGCACAAATATTGATAAAACATATCAATGAAATCACAAAAATTGGTGAAACACAAATTCTAGAAATCATCAATGGAAATCCAGAAATCACACAAAGGGTGAGGCCTATCACAAAACGGGAGCATGAAAACTCACCAACACGTGTATCACAAAAAGGAATGCTATTCCATGGTTGCTAACCATTAATTTTGAGCCGAAGCTCCACAAAACGGCCCGAAGACCATGGGTCGCCACACCACCAAATTGAGCCGAAGCTCCACAAAAACGTGGTTTAGTCTCCCTCGTAGACAAAGGGACATCGCACATTTGCTAGTCTAAATCACAAAAATGATCATCAATGATAATTAAGAAGTGTCAATTACAGTAAGCTAGTAAATATAAAAGCTTAGCTTCATGTCCCATAACCACTAGCTTAAGTTAAATATTTACGAACAAATTGTAGATTTCCACTAGAAAATTCTCACAAGAGATTCAGTCGAACAAGTTCAAGAACTAACCGACGAAGTAAACGCAAGCGTTTCATACCACTTTTTTTACAAAGCCATTTAATTAGATTTCTCGTACGAGTGTGGTAAAAGTTTTTATATTTTTAAAATGACAAATCACAAAAATGATCGTAGAAACGATCAATCACAAAAATTCACATACGAAGATGTAAATAAAAACTCAAAGAATTTGATTCCAAATTCATCAAAATGGAAATAGCCTAGCGACTTAACAGCCACGGCTTACGACTTAACATAAGTAACCACAAGAAATCGGCAGCTCAACGTACGCGACTACACGGCGTACGACCTAAGAGAGCAGCGACATAGGAAATAACATGCGGCTTAAAGCAGGGGCGACTTAATGGGTGACGCGACCTAACTGCATGCGACCTAAGGAATGGCACGACCTAAGGCGTGGCGCGACCTAACAGTGCACATGCCGAGCGACCTAAGGAGTCAGCGACCTAAGGTATTAGCGGCTTAGGGAGCTAGCATGCGGCCTATGTGGTGCGACCCAAGGGGTACGCGACCTAAGGAGGTAACGGCTTAAGGAGGTGAGCGGCCTAAGGATGATGCGATCTATATGCACGCGTGACTTAATGGGCCGAGCGACCTTACACGAGCGACCTAACTGCGGGCCGAGGGAATGTTGCAAGCTGAACGACCTAAGGGGGAGGAGCGACCTAAATACAGGCCTACCTAAAGGAGACAAGGTCGAGCATCGACCTAGCACGACGCGACCTATAGGGGAGCGACCTAAGTGCACGCGACCTAACCAATGTCGAGCGACTTAAGGGAGTGAAGAAGGCCGAGCGACCTAGCGACCTATTGGTTACGACCTAAGCGGGGCGCGACCTAACTGCAGGCCGAGCACTTCAAATTGTGCAGGCCGAGCGACCTAAGGGTTTTGAAGCGCAAAACTCACTCAATTTACAACCGATCGAGCACGAACGCTAGGGGATTACGCTTATCGGCTCCCCGGTCTTATTGGCTCCTCGATTCATCACCAAAAACGTGTTCAAACATCAAAGATTGGATTTTTTTAAAGGTTTGAACCCAAAACACTAAAAATTTGGGATTTTCACTAATTTAATCCGAACCACAAGTAAATGCACATGTATAAGTGTTAGGAATCCATACCCAACAATCAAAGATAGTTATAGACAAAGATTTGAGATAAAAATCTCACCTTTACACAAGATCAATGAATAAGAAGCTTGAAATCAATGGAAGAATCAACGGCTTCTCTTTGAATTTGGAGTTGGATGTTGGATTTACAAATGAACTTGAGCTTGAATTTTTAATTTCCCATTCCTTCCTCCAGTTTTGATGAAGCTTGAGTGTTAGGAAATGAAAGTGAAGTTATAAAGGAAAGGGGATTGAGTTAGAATTAATAGCTTAGGCTAATGGGCTAAACCAAACCCAAAACCCAAAGTGAAAAAGTGGAAAAATTCCACTAACATCCAAACATATTAAAATTTATACTCAAAAAGATTGCAAACAGTGTTTTGGACCCAATGGAAGTGGTTCCGAGTACTAATTCGACCGTATGCAAATAGTAACTTTTTGGACTAAAATCCAACTAACGAAAAAATATTTAACTAAAATATTAAAATATTCAAATCGTAAAATATGCGGGTTGTTACAGACTCCCCTCTTTAAAGAAATTGCTTCCTCGCAATATTTAAGAAGAAAATATATAGTAACAACCATAAAAGCATGTTCAACACAAAAGAAATTTGAAATAAGAATTTCACCTCAAAGAGCACGGGAAAGAAAGTCTGGATGTGATCGCTCGATGAACTCTCTAAACTCCCAAGAGCAATCCTTAGGATTTGAGGACCATTGGACTTTAACAAGCGGAACATCTTTATTTCGAAGGCGCTTGACCTCTGAAGCAATAATTCGAATAAGATGTTGCTCATAAGTTAAATTAGGTGAAACTTCAATTTCTTCCACAATACCGGGCTCAAGAATAGAATCGGAGTCTCGAAGGCATTCCGTAATTGAGAAACGTGAAACACGTCATGAATAGCAGAAAACAGAGCAGGTAGAAAAAGGCGATAAGCCACAGAACCAATACGTTCGGTGATGGGAAATGGACCAATATATCGAGGTGCTAACTTTCTCGATCGACTGAAACGTACAACAACCTTCATAGGTGAAACACGAATAAACACAAGATCTCCCACAGAAAATTCTAACCTCCTTCTCCGGTTATCGGCATAGGATTTTTGTCTACTCTGGGCTTCTTTCATCCTATGACGAATAAGGTCAATCTTCTCTGTGGAATCACGAATAAAATCTGGACGTAAAACCAGCTTCTCACCGGCCTCAAGCCAACAAGAAGGAGATCAGCATGGCCTTCCATAAAGTGCCTCGAAAGGTGCCATACCAATACTAGATTGGAAGCTATTATTATAGGAAAACTCAACAAGAGAAATATGATCTTCCCAACTTCCACCAAAATAAAGAACACATGCACGAAGAAGATCTTCAAGAGTTTGATTCACACGCTCAGTTTGTCCATTGGACTGAGGATGATAAGCGGTGCTAAAATTAAGCTTCGTTGCCAAAGCTTTTTGAAGACTCTTCCAAAATCCACTAGTAAATAATGGATCACGATCACTAACAATAGAAGTAGGAACTCCATGCAATTTAACAATTTCGTTGATAAAGAGTTTGGCCAAGAGAGGAACGGTTCGATTGGACCGAACGGGAGTAAAATGGGCGGATTTAGTAAGTCTATCAACCATCACCCATAAGCTATCATGACCCGAACGAGAACGGGGAAGGCCGTCTATAAAATCCATGGAAATTTGATCCCACTTCCAAATTGGAATTTCTAAAGGTTGCCATAACCCACCGGGCCTTTGATGTTCGGCCTTGATGAGTTGGCAAGTCATGCAACACTAACAAAGTTAGCAATATCAGATTTCATTCCCTCCCAATAATAAAGTCGCTTCATATCCGCATACATTTTACTACTACCGGGATGAATGGTAAATTTAGAATGATGAGAATCTTCTAAAATGTCTTTACGAAGATTACTATCGTTTGGCATGATAAGTCTACCAAATTTTTGAATACCGCCACGAGAATCAATATCAAAATCTTTCAAACCTTCAATATCAATTTTATCCCTAAAATTTTGGCCAAGAAGAGCCAATTCAGGATCTAGCTTTTGAGCTTCAAGAATGCAGTCTAAAAGAGAAGGATGAGCCTCAAGGCTACATAAAACAAGAGATGAACACAAATCGGAAACACAATCTCGAATCTCACAAGTGGATAGAATTCCGAGATCATTTCTTTCGGATATCATCATAGAAACAACCGCTTGTTGCTTGCGACTAAGAGCATCGGCAATACGATTTCCCTTTCCGGGAGTATAAAGAATATCAAGATCATAAGGTGCAAGGAACTCGAGCCAACATTGTTGACACAAATTAAGCTCCTTTTGAGAAAATAGATACTTCAAAGATTTATGATCGGTGTAGAGAACAAATTTCTCCCCCAAAAGATAATGATGCCAAATACGAAGGACGAAAACAACGGCCGCGAGCTCTAAATCATGAGTGACATATCGAGTCTCGGCTGGCTTCAATTGCCTGGAAGCATAAGCAATAACACGTTCTTTTTGCATAAGAATGGCACCCAAACCAATGCGACTAGCATCGGTATAAACAATAAAATCTTGATTCCCCTCGGGAATAACAAGAATAGGAGCATCAGAAAGGAGTTCTTTTAATTTCTGAAAAGAAGCTTCACATTTGTCCGACCAAATGCATTTAACACCTTTCTTTGTCAAACTAGTAAGAGGCACAGAAATTTTGGAAAAGTCCTTTATGAACCGGCGGTAATAACCTGCCAATCCAAGAAAACTACGAATCTCCGTCACACTCTCCGGTCTCTTCCAATTTTGAATCGCTTCAATCTTTGAAGGATCCACGAAATTCCGGATTCGGAAATAATATGATCGAGAAACTTCACACGAGATTGCCGAAAGTGGCATTTAGAAAATTTTGCTTTTAATTGATTGCTCCTAAGAGTTTCCAATACAACCTGGAGATGTTTTTCATGCTCCTCCTCGGTTTTTGAATACACAAGAATATCATCAATGAAGATGAGAACAAACCGATCAAGGAAGTCTTTGAAAACTTGATTCATAAGGTCAACGAAATAAGCCGGAGCATTCGTTAATCCAAATGGCATAACAAGACATTCATAAGATCCATAACGAGTACGGAACGATGTCAAAGGAATACTATCCCCTGCAATACGAAGCTGATGAAAACCGGTAGCCAAGTCCAATTGTGAAAAGACTCTAGCACCACTAAGTTGATCAAATAGATCATCAATCCGATGTAAAGGATAATTATTCTTGATAGTAAGATCATTAAGCTTGCGGTAGTCAACGCAAAGCCTAAGGGTACCATCGGATTTCTTCACAAAAATAGCCGAAGCTCCCCAAGGCGAGGAATTAGAGCGAATAAATTGCTTCGTCTCCAATTCGGATAATTGTTTGCGCATCTCCTCATTTTCTTTATTGGACATGCGATAAGGAGGACGAGTGACAGGTTGAGCTCCAGGGATGAGATTAATTATGAACTCAATTGCTCGCTTAGGTGGTAATCCTAAAACGGGCTCAAATATGTCCGAAAATTCTCGAACAACGTGAATAAGAGAAATAATATCTTCCTCATCATCATTATCATCATCATGAGGATTTAAAGAAATAAAGATGCAACCAAGCCGGAATCTGAATCTTTAAGATCAATAGAAATCTACTTAATGGATTGAGGATGTCGTAGATGAATAGTCCGCTCAGGACATAGGATTTGGGATTCATAGCGGTTAAGCCAATCCATTCCCAAAATCATTCCAAAGCCTAAGTAGCACATAACATGCAAATCGGATCGGAAAGAAAAATCACACAAAATAATCTCGACACCTTTACACAATAAACTGATTGTTGCGGATCCACCAACCAGATTCGAAATTCTCAAAGAAGTCATTAAACACAAAACATCCAAAGAAAAAGTATCAACAAGTTCTTTTGATATAAAAGAATGGGACGGACCCGTATCAAAAAGAACTCGAATAGGATGATCACGAAACAAAATAATGCCATCAAGTATAGAATGAGAAATACCTTTACCACGAGATATGTTGCCAGGGGCTTGAGCAACATTAATCTTTCCCTCCTTCTTGCCATGAAGTTTGGGACAAGAAGATAAATAATGATCAGGGCTTTTGCAATAGCGACAAGCATGGGGCTTTGAACACTTGTTAGCATAATGGTCCTTAGAACCACAATTGTAGCATTGCCAACTACTAGAGGTAGAAGTTTTTGCCACCGAAGTTGATTGCTTCCCTTTCTTATTGGGATGAGGACCTTTGAACTTATTAGGCCTTTTCTTGTTGTTGGAGTTTGGTCTAGCACCCAAAACTTCAACATCACTCTCTAAATCTGCCTCTTGAAGTCGAAGAGCGATATCGATGAGTTAATCAAAAGAAACTTCTAACTTTAGAAGTAATGGATTTTTGAGAGTTTTATTCAAGCCATAGACAAATCTTTGGTTCTTCTTCAATGGGGTGTTTATGTATTCGACCCCGTATTTAGAAAGTGACTAGAATGATGCAACATAGTCTGCCACAGAGGATTCACCTTGAACAAGGTCTATAAAACGGCGAGCCAAAGTCGCCTTCTCAGCTTCTGGCACAAATTTTAATTCGAAGCGTTCCTGGAATTTCTCCCAAGTAAGATCCTCTTCATTTATTTCAGAAATTAGAAGCTCATACCAATCTAATCCTCTTTCTTGGAGCATGCTAGAGGCCACCTGAACACTGTGAAGATCAATAAGATTCATGCGAGAAAAAATACGATCGCACTTTCTCAGCCAAGCCTGGACTTCAATAATTTTTTTAGAACCTTTGAATGGCTTCCCACCCAAATTGGTAAAATCCTTGCACAAACGTGCAAATCAAGACTTAGGGTGAGTAGATTTCGGATTTCAACCGGCTGCCTGAGCATTTCTTACGAGATCAAGAAGCTGCTTGGCAGACATAAATACTCCATCTTGGGGAGTAGCACGAGATTGACCGGCGCTGGGACGGCCAGGTCTAACCATTTCTCATCCTTTTGAAAGAAAGAAAAAAGAAGGATAAGGTTATTCACCAAATGAATATCAAGCATTCTTGATAGATAAACAAGGAATCATAAAGGAAACAGGACGAATCGGCACGAAGACTCGAAGTAAATCCTAAAGCATGATTCCTATGATGGACTTAGGACGA
The DNA here is from genome assembly GCA_030765085.1 of Allium cepa. Lineage (NCBI taxonomy): Eukaryota > Viridiplantae > Streptophyta > Magnoliopsida > Asparagales > Amaryllidaceae > Allium > Allium cepa. Next base: position 76,703,547 of record CM060939.1, on the reverse strand, counting down.
TGATCCTTGCTAGATTATTCTACATTGTTCCAAAGATTGGCTCTGGTACCAAGTTGTGACGCCCCACCTCTATACCCACACTAGCCAAGGACACTACGTGGTAATGCCGTCTACTAGCACGGAGAATAAGGCTGTTGAGGAGCGACCATCCATGTAATGGTTTTGTGCGAGCACAGATATGTCAGATAGCACAAGGAAATCCGACGTACCGATACAAACTCAAAGCTACTACACAGTGGCTATATATATTCTTTGAAAACGAACATAGAAATAAACATATAACAAATCAGTCATAGATATCCATATCACAAAGGCGGAAAAAGATATGAATATAACACATGAAAATGTACATCAGAGTAGTGGTCAAACAAGACCCACAATATCATAAGAGAATAGCTACAAGTGCTAGACAAAAGAATATGGATACAACAATGAGTCTATATCTCAAATGTATACAACAAAAACTACTAATCTAAGTAGTTAGCCAAAAGTCAGAGTGATAATCCCATATGTGAAGTCAAGCAGAAGCACTGTAACATCTCGGTCTGACCCGAGTATTATTTATAAGAAAATAATAAACGGGTCAATCTAGCTATAAATATCAGATAAAATGATATAGAATAAGAGATATGACAAAACATATAATAATCACAATACCATGCTGTGATAAATAAGTAATTGAAAATCAACAAGAGATTAATCAATATCACAAGAATCTTCTCAAAGATCAAAAGGAATGTCATACTCAATATCTTTAATCACAAAAAGTTAATGACACACAAATTCACCAATGCACAAATATTGATAAAACATATCAATGAAATCACAAAAATTTGTGAAACACAAATTCTAGAAATCATCAATGGAAATCCAGAAATCACAAAAAGGGGAGGCCTATCACAAAACGGGAGCATGAAAACTCACCAAAATGTGTATCACAAAATGGAACGCTATTCCATGGTTGCTAACCATTAATTTGGAGCCGAAGCTCCACAAAACGGCCCGAAGACCATGGGTCGCTACCCCACCAAATTGAGCCGAAGCTCCACAAAACGGCCCGGAGACCATGGGTCGCTACCCCACCAAATTGAGCCGAAGCTCCACAAAAATGGGGTTTAGTCTCCCTCGTAGACAAAGAGACATCGCACATTTGCTAGTCTAAATCACAAAAATGATCATCAATGATCATTAAGAAGTGTCATTTACAGTAAGCTAGTAAATATAAAAGCTTAGCTTCATGTCCCGTAACAACTAGCTTAACTTAAATATTTACGAACAAATTGTAGATTTCCACAAGAAAATTGTCACAAGAGATTCAATCGAACAAGTCCAAGAATTAACCGACGATGTAAACGCTAGCGTTTCGTACCACTTGTTTTACGAAGCCGTTTAATTAGATTTCTCGTACGAATGAGGGAAAGGTTTGTATATTTTTAAAATGACAAATCACAAAAATGATCGTAGAAACGATCAATCACAAAAATTCACATACGATGATGTAAATAAAAACCCAAAGAATTTGATTCCAAATTCATCAAAATGGAAATAGCCTAGCGACTTAACAGCCACAGCTTATGACTTAACATAACTCAACACAAGAAATTGACGGCTCAACGTACGCGACTACATGGCTTACGACCTAAGAGAGCAGCGACATAGGAAATAGCATGCGGCTTAAAGCAAGGGCGACTTAAAGGGTGGCGTGACCTAACTGCATGCGACCTAAGGAATGGCGCGACCTAAGGCGTGGCGCAACCAAACAGTGCACAGGCCGAGCGACCTAAGGAGGTCAGCGACCTAAGGTAGTAGCGGCTTAGGGAGCTAGCATGCGGCCTAAGTAGTGCGACCAATGGGGTACGCAACCTAAGGAGGTAACAGCTTAAGGAGGTGAGCGGCCTAAGGATGGTGCGACCTATATGCACCGGCGATTTAATGGGCCGAGCGATCTAACACGAGCGACCTAACTGCAGGCCGAGGGAATAGTGCAAGCCGAACGACCTCAGTGGGAGGGGCGACCTAAATACAAGCCGACCTAAAGGAGACAAGGCCGAGCATCGACCTAGCACGACGCGACCTATAGGGGAGCGACCTAGCTGCACGCGACCTAACCGATGCCGAGCGACTTAAGGGAGCGAAGAAGGCCGAGCGACCTAGCGACCTATCGGTTACGACCTAAGCGTGGCGGGACCTAACTACAGGCCGAGCACTTCGAATCGTGCAGGACGAGCGACCTAAGGATTTTAAAGCGCAAAACTCACTCAATTTACAACCGATCGAGCACGAACGCTAGGGGATTATGCCTATCGGCTCCCCGGTCCTATTGGCTCCTCGATTCATCACCAAAAACGTATTCAAATATCAAAGATTGGATTTTTTTTAAAGGTTTGAACCCAAAACACTGAAAATTGGGATTTTCACCAATTCAATCCAAACCACAAGCAAATGCACATGAATAAGTGTTAGGAATTCATACCCAACAATCAAAGATAGTTATAGACAAAGACGTGAGATAAAAATCTCACCTTTACACAAGATCAATGAAGAAGAAGCTTGAAATCAATGGATGAATCAATGGGTTCTCTTTGAATTTGGAGTTCGATGTTGGATTTGCAAATGAACTTGAGCTTGGAGTTTTAATTTCCCAATCCTTCCTCCATTTTTGATGAAGCTTGAGTGTTAGGAAATGAAAGTGAAGTTATGAAGGAAAGAGGGTTGAGTTAGAATTAATAGCTTAGGCTAATGGGCTAAACCAAACCCAAAGTCAAAGTGAAAAAGTGGCAAAATTCCACTAACATCCAAACATATTAAAGTTTATACTAAAAAAGGTTGCAAACGGTGTTTTGAACCCAATGGAAGTGGTTCCGAGTCCTAATTCGACCGTATGCAAAACGTAACTTTTCAAACTAAAATCCGACCAACGATAAAATATTTAAATAAAATATTTAAATATTCAAATCGTAAAATATGCGGGTTGTTACAATAATAATAATAAAGTCCATAGCTAATGAATTTTGAAATGAACTAATAAGTAAAGAAATTTATTTCAAATGAAGTAAATTGGAAATCAATTTGAAATTTGATTTAAGTGTTTGAAATTGGAAATTTAAAGGAAATGAGACTTTGGGAATTTATAAACTGGGTTTATAAAAGTAAAGTAAAATTTATCAGTGGATATTTGGGAAGAATAAATTAAAGATGGGAATTTATTAAAGGAATGAGAAAACTTGTTTAAAAATAAATATTGATTTATTTTTAAAGGGATGTGAAGAGAAGTATATTTCCCTGGATAGCCAAGTATGGTTTTCAAAGAATTTTTAAAAAAAAATATAAGATAAAAGTTTAAAGTTGTTTTAAAAATCATATTTTAGAAAATTTATTTTTTCTGAATCTTTAAAACTCTAAAGTAAATATTTTTTTCAAATCTATTATTGTAATAATTATTTAGAGATGACTTAGTGTTTTGTTTTAAAAGGTGGGAACCTAGTTTTATATTATAAAGTAACCTTATTTTCAAATATTCATATAGTATATATATTTTTAATAAATTATTGAAATAGTTTTTCACTTAAAGGTTTTATAGTGTATTTCAAAGTAAAGTGTTTTAAATTATTTTTAAAATCTAAAGTTTTATGCTTGGTGATTTCAGTGGAAATAGAAAAATACTTGGAATTTATTTTGCGAAAGGAAGGTAGTTTGAAACTGTTTTCAAAAGGGTTTTGAAAGTGGAAATATATCTTGCGAAGATATTTTTAGGATTAATTAATAATTTGGGAAATTATTTATTGGTTGATGGTTGTTTGTGAATATTGATAGATAGTTAAATAACCGACTATCGATATTGGACAAATGCGTTGATCGTTTCGAAGAGACCGGGATCGAGATTTATTTCTCGAAAACCACTTCGATCCGGTTTGTACGTTTTCATGAAAACTGGTTTGGATACGAATATGGAGCAGTGAAGTGCAAGCGCTAGTCTCTACTAATCCTGAGGATATTTCCAAAATGGATGTAGTAGGAATAGTGCCTTCGGTTCCGTTCGAACCCGGGACGGACTTGTATGGATGAATGATTTTGTAAACATCGTTAGGTGGACAATGGGCATTCTAAGGGATATATTCTAAAAAGGTAACGCTTAGCCTCAAGCCTCATCAAATGGGAATGACTGAAAATCAAGGGTTATGCAGCAAGGCTAGGTGGGTAGCACACAAGCAGGGCGAGGTCATCCCTGTCTAGATGTCCCTTTTTATTTCGACTTAGTTGGCGGTTGCTGATCCCAACCGTGGAGTGATCTCACTCGGGATTATCCAGTAAGGGGTAGTCCTAGTCTTGTGTTGCAGGGGAGCGGGCGTACTCCTCGGTACTGTGATCTAGGCCACGTATTGTGACAGGTGGTACCCCAGTGCCCAATCATTAGTTGGAAATCCATTCTCCCTACGAGCCTTGTACGAGTTTTATTTATATTACCCACTCCGTGGCTAATAGCTAAAATTTAATGAATGTAACAATTTCGGCTATTTTATAAGTATTTGTATGTAGACCCTATTATAATATCAGAGGATATCTATAAAAATTGTTTTAGGTATCGTAATGTAAAAACCCGACATGTTTATTTGTGGCGTGGTCTTACGATATGCTTTTGTTTTCAGAAGGATTTTTGAATCAATTGAGTGTGATTTTCTCACGCTGGTATTCCAGACTGACTTGGATGTTATTTAACTGTAATACTCGGGTCATACCGAGTATTATAGGATACAGGATTTGATGCTATGGAGCTCAGGAGACAAGCTGGACGACGGTGCGTATTCCTGTACTTGTGTACATATATATTCCACTGTGTAGAGTAGCTGTGTATCAGCTGTATGTTATTGATGTTGAGATGTGATTAATGTACTCTGATGATGTAATATATATAGACAGAGATATTTGATTGTTGAGTAAAGATTATTTATTATCAATTATATTTTATTCCGCTGCGATGGTTAGATTCTGTTGTTGTTTTCTGTTTTCTCTTCTTCAACCCATATGGTTCGTATTTCTGTGCATCTTGAGTTGATTGTTGTAGGATAGTGTTGACTCAAGGGTACAGATTTGCGGGTCGTTACATATTAGCTTACAACAAGTGCTACCATTAGTTCATACACAAATTTATTCCATTTCCATTCATTATACATTAATTTATTGGCAAGTCAACAATTTAAATTATTAATTTACCTTTTATATCCCATTATAAATTAACGCACACAATAATTAAGATTTTAAATCAAATTAATCATTTCATCTTGGTAACATTCTTTTATTACAATAAGTATATATTTAACATTTACATTGTTTCACAAATTGGAATTACATCCATGATATTAACAATTAACTTTCATTTATACTGTTATATTCAAGTTATAAAAATTTAACTTACCAATCATAAATTTTTTCTCTTTCCAAATTTAATTACAATTTTTTTTAATTAAATAACCCAATTTAATTATTGAAAATTTACGGGTCGTTACATCCTATTTCGAATGTTTGCAAAAGTAGCTTTTCCGACTTAAATTCGACTAACGATGCTATATTTAAATAAAATATTTAACTATACGATCGTAAATATGCGGGTTGTTATAGATTCCCCTCCTTAAAGAAATTGCGTCCTCACAATCTTATGAAATAAATAAATAAAAAGTAACAACCATAAAAGCATATCAACACAAAAGAAGAGATTTGAGATAAGAAGTTCACCTCAAGGAACACGAAAAAGTAAGTCCGGATGTGTTCGCTTGATAAACTCTGGACTCCCAAGAGCAATCCTTAGGATTTGAGGACCATTGAACTTTCACAAGACGAACATCTTTGTTTCGAAGGCGTTTAACCTCCGAAGCAATGACACGAATAGGATGTTGCTCTTAAGTCAAATTAGGCAAAACTTCAATTTCTTCAACAATCTCGGGCTCAAGAATAGAATCGGAATCTCGAAGGCATTTCCGTAATTCAGAGACATGAAATACGTCATGAATAGCAGAAAACTGAGCCGATAATAAAAGGATATAAGCCATGGAACCAATACGTTCGGTGATGGGAAGTGGACCAATATATCGAGGTGCTAATTTTCTCGATCGACTGTAACGCACAACACCTTTCATAGTTAAAACACGAACAAGCACCAAATCTCCCACGGAAAATTCTAATTTCCTTCTTTGGTTATCCGCATAGGATTTTTATCTACTTTGTGCTTCTTTCATCCTCTGACGAATAAGGTCAATCTTTTCTGTGGAATCACGAATAAAATCTAAACCTAAAACCAGCTTCTCACCGGCCTCAAGCCAATAAGAAGGAGATCGACATGGCCTTTCGTACAGTGCCTCGAATGGTGCCGTACCAATACTAGATTGAAAGCTATTATTATAGGAAAACTCAACAAGAGATATATGATCTTCCCAACTTCCACCAAAATCAAGAACACGTGCACGAAGAAGATCTTCAAGAGTTTGATTCACACGCTTGGTTTGTCCATCGCACTACGGATGATAAGCGGTGCTAAAATTAAGCCTAGTTCCCAAAGGTTTTTGAAGACTCTTCCAAAATCCACTAGTAAACAATAGATCATGTCACTAACAATAGAAGTAGGGACTCCATGCAATTTAACAATATCTCTAACATAGAGTTTGGCCAAAATAGGTACGGTCCGGTTAGACCGAGCGTGAATAAAATGGACAGATTTTGTGAGTCTATCGGCAATCACCCATAAACTATCATGATCCAAACGAGAACGGGGAAGACCATCAATAAAGTCCATGGAGACTTGATCCCACTTCCAAATTGTAATGTCCAAAGGTTGTAATAGCCCACCGGGCCTTTGATGCTCGGCCTTAACGAGTTGGCAAGTCATGCAACGCTTAATAAAGTTAGCAATATTATATTTCATTCCATCCTAATAATAAAGTCGCTTCATATCAGCCTACATTTTGCTACTACCGAGATGAATGGTAAATTTTGAACGATGAGATTCTTCTAAAATGTCTTTACGAAGATCGCTAATATTTGGCACGATAAGTCTACCAAATTTTCGAATGCCGCCACGAGCATCGATTTCAAAATCTTTCAAACCATCAATATTACTATCCCGACAACTTTGGCTAAGAAGAGCCAATTCGGGATCTAGCTTTTGAGCTTCAAGGATGCGGTTTAAAAGAGAAGGATGAGCCTCAAGGCTACATAAAACAAGAGATGAACATAAATTGGATTCACGATCTCGAATCTCACAAGTGGATAAAGTCTCGAGGTCATTCCACTCGGATATCAACATAGAAACAACCGCTTGTTGCTTACGGCTAAGGGCATCGACAACACGATTTCCCTTTCCGGGAGTATATGAATATCAAGATCATAAGATGCAAGGAACTCGAGCCAATATTGTTGACGAAAATTAAGTTCCTTCTGAGAAAATAAGTAATTCAAAGATTTATGATCGGTGTAAAGAACAAATTTCTCTCCCAAAAGATAATGACGCCAAATTCAAAGGGCGAAAACAATAGCCGTAAGCTCTAAATCATGAGTGGCATATCTAGTCTCGGCTAGCTTTAATTGCCTAGAAGCATAAGCGTTAACACGTTCCCTTTGCATGAGAACGGCACCAAAACCAACATGGCTAGCATCGATATAAACAATAAAATCTTGGTTCCCTTCGGGAATCACAAGAGTAGGAGCATCGGAAAGGAGTTCTTTTAAATTCTGAAAAGAAGGTTCACATTTGCCAGACGAAATGTATTTAACTCCCTTCTTTGTCAAACAATAAGAGGTACAGATATTTTAGAAAATTCTTTTATGAAATGACGGTAATAGCCTGCCAATCAAATAAAGCTACGAATTTCCGTCACACTCTCCGGTCTCTTCCAATTTTGAATCGCTTCGATCTTTGAAGGATCCACGGGAATTTCGGATTCGAAAATGTTGTGTCCTAAAAATTTCACACGAGATTGCCAAAAGTAGCACTTACAAAATTTTGCTTTTAATTGATTGCTCCTAAGAGTTTCCAACACAATCCGAAGATGTTTTTCATGCTCCTCCTCGGTTCTAGAATAAACAAGAATATCATCTATAAAGATGAGAACAAATCGATCGAGGAAGTCTTTGAAAACTCTATTCATAAGGTCAACGAAATAAGCTGGAGCATTTGTTAAACCAAATGGCATAACAAGTCATTCATAAGATCCATAACGACTACGGAACAATGTCAAAGGAATGCTATCCTCTGCAATACGAAGCTGTTGAAAACCGGTTGCTAAGTCTAATTGTGAAAAGACTCTACCACCACTAAGTTGATCGAATAGATCATCAATCCGAGGTAAAGGATATTTATTCTTAATAGTAAGATCATTAAGCTTGCGATAGTCAACGCAAAGCCTAAGTGTACCATCGGATTTCTTCACAAAAATAGCTGAAGCTCCCCAAGGAGAGGAACAAGAACGAATAAATCGATTTGCTTCCAATTCGGATAATTGTTCACGCATCACCTCATTTTCCTTATTGGACATACGATAAGGAGGACGAGTGATAGGTAGAGCTCCAGGGATTAGATTAATTTTGAACTCAATTGCTCGCTTAAGGGGTAATCCTAAAACGTGCTCAAATATGTCGGAAAATTCATGAACAACTTGAATGAGGGAAATGACACCTTCCTCTTCATCATTATCGTCATCACGTGGATTTAGAGAATATAAGGATGCTACCATATTGGAATTTGAATCTTTAAGTATAATAGAAATCTTCTTAACAGATTGAGGATGTCGAAGATGAATAGTCCGCTCAGGACATAGGATATGGGCTTCATAACGGTTAAGCCAATCCATCCTCAAAATCATTCTGAAACCTAAGTAACGCATAACATGCAAATCGGCTCGGAAAGAATAACCACATAAAATAATCTCGACATCTTTACAAAGCAAATTGAGTGCTATGGATCCACCAATCGGATTCACAATTCTCAATGAAGTCATCAAGCCCATAACATTTAAAGAAAAAGCGTCCACAAGTTCTTTTGATATAAAAAATGGGGTGCACCCGTATAAAAAAGAACTCGAATAGGATGATCACGAAACATAATAACGCCATCAAGGATAGAATGAGAAATACCTGGACCACGAGAAGTGTTACTAGGGGCTTGCACAACGTTTAGCTTTCCCTCCTTCTTACTTTGAAGTTTGGGACATGCAGATATATAATGACCCGAACTTTTGAAATAGCGACAAGCAAGGGTGTTTGAACACTTATTTGCATAATGGTCCTTAGAACCACATTTGTGGCATTGCCCACCACTAGAGGTAGAAGTCTTTGCTACCGGAGTTGCTTGCTTCCCTTTCTTGTTGGGATAAGGACCTTTGAAATTACTAGGTCGCTTCTTCTTGTTGTTGGAGTTCGATTTGGCACTCCCAACTTCAACATCACTTTCTTTATCTTCCTCTTTAAGTCGAAGAGCGATATCAATAAGTTGATCAAAATAAACTTCTAATTTCAGAAGCAATGGCTTCTTGAGATTTTTTTTCAAGCCATAAACAAGTCTCTGATTTTTCTTCAATGGGGTATTTATATACTCGACCCCATATTTAGAGAGAGATTCGAAGGATGGGACATAATCTACCACGGAGGATTCACCTTGAACAAGTTCAATAAAACGACGGGCCAAAGTCGCTTTTTCAGCCTCAAGTACGAACTTTAATTCGAATCGTTTCTAGAATTGCTCCCAAGTAAGATCCGCTTCGATAATTTCAGAAATCAGAAGCTCATACCAATCTAATGCTCTTTCTTGGAGCATACTAGAAGCCACTTGGACTCTGTGAAGACCGATAAGATGCGAGAAAAGATGCGATCGCATGTCCTAAGCCAAGCTTGGACTTCAATCACACTTTCGGAACCCTTGAATGGTTTCCCACCCAAGTTGGTATAATCACCGCACAAGCGTGCAAACCCAGAATTAGGGTGAGTAGGCTCTGGAATGGGTCCGACGGCTTAAGAATTCTTTACAAGATCAAGAAGTTGTTGGACAGACATAAATACTCCATCCTGGGGAGTAGCACTAGATTGACCGGTGCTGGGACGGCCTGGTCTAACCATTTCTCTTCTTTAAGAAAGAAAGAAAGAAGAAGAAAAAGGTTATTCTCAAAATAAATATCAAGCAAACTTGATTGATAAAACTAGGCATCATAAAAGAAATTAAGATGGAACGGGTCCAAAGACTCGGATAATCCTAAGGCATGACTCCTAAGAAGGACTTAGGAGATTGATCCTTGCTAGATTATTCTATATTGTTCCAAAGTTTGGCCCTGATACCAAGTTGTGACGCCCCACCTCTATACTTACGCTAGCCAAGGACATTACGGAGTAATGCCACCAACTAGCACGATCAATAAGGCTGTTAAGGAGCGACCATCAGTGTAATTGCTTTGTGCGAGCACCGATATGTCATATAATATGTCACGCTTCAAGAAGAAATCTGACATATCAAATACAAGCTCAAAGCTACTACGCAGTGGCTATGTAGTTTTCGGGAACAAATACAGAAATAAACATAACACAAATCAGTCACAGATGTTCATATCTCAAAGGCGGAAACATATATGAATACAACACATGAAAGTGTACATCAGAGTAGTGGTCAAAGAAGATCCACAATATCACAAAAGAATAGATACAAGTGCTAGACAAAAGAATATGTGTACATCAAGGGGTCTCTATCTCAATGTATAACAACAAAAACTACCAATCTAATGTACTTAGACAAAAGTCAGAAGATTATCCTATAAGGAGTCAAGCAGAAGCACTTGTAACATCTCGATCTGACCCGAGTATTATTTAATAAGAAAATAATAAACGGATCAGTCTAGCTATGAATATCAGATAAAATGAGATAGAATAAGAGATATGAAAAAAACGTATGATAACAATAATGCCATACTGTAACAAGTATACATTTAATAACAACAAAAATCATAAAATATGTCAAGAATCTCAAAGCACCAAAAAGAATGTCATATTCTTTAACATATTCACCAAACCACAAATATTAATACAACATATCAACGTAAATCGCTAAAATTGGTGAAACAAAAATTCTAGAAATCATCAATTAGAAATCCAAAAATCACAAAAGGGGGAGGCTTATCACAAAACGGAAGCATGAAAACTCACCAACACGTGTATCACAAAACAGAACGCTATTCCATGGTTGCTAACCATTAATTTTGAGCCGAGGCTCCACAAACGGCCCGAAGACCATAGGTCGCTACCCCACCAATTTTGAGCTGAAGCTCCACAGAAACAGGGTTTAGTCTCCTTCGCAGACAAAGAGACATCGCACATTGCTAGTCTAAATCACAAAATGATCATCGTCGATCATCAACAAGTGTCAATTACACTAGGCTAGTAAATAAGTGAGTTTAGCTTCATGTCCCATAACCATTAGCTTAACTTAAATACTTGCGAACAAATTGTAGATCTCCACTTGAAAATTGTCACCAGAGTTTCAATCGAACAAGTCTAAGAATTAATCGACAAAGTAAACGCAAGCGTTTCATACCACTTGTTTTGCTAAGTCGTTTAATTGGATTTCTCGAATGAATAAGGAAAAGGTTTGTATATACTAATAGGTTGGAAAACGGTTTTATAAATTAGCTTTGTATCAAAATAGTGTTGAAATGGTTTTGATGAAAGAGTTTTGATATTTACTACAAGTATAGGAACCTTTGTATTTTAAAGTGACAAACCATAGAAATGATTGTAGAAACAATCAATCACCCAAAATTCACATACGAAGACGGGAATTAAATCCAACAAAATCGATACCAAACCCATCAAAAGGGATATTCCCAAAAATCCAAAGAAAGTAGTCATCAAAGTAGATAAGTGATAACAACTAATCGGATCGACAAAAATCGATTAACATCGGAAATTTATTCAAAAATAAGCAAATAGGCAAAACTGTTTATTTCTAGATGTCGGAGGGGTTGATCCAGACGTCTGGATTTGGTCTATGGAAATATTCTAGAAAACCATCCAGACGTTTGACATCACAAATCAGACGTTTGACCTCCTTTCAGACGTCTGAAGTTAGTCACTTCCCTTTTTATTTTTCTGCCGTGCATAATTTTCTCCAGGAGGCGAAACCAGACGTCTGGCATTGGTATCAAGACGTCTGAACACCTGGTAAGGGCAATAATTTGCCTAGACCATAATGGCCAAAATGATTTCCGGAGCGATCGAGTGAGCAACAGTGACTAAGGATTTACGCCAAGCGACAACCCGGCCTTATAGGCTCTTCGATACACCCTAAACACCATATCTAAACATCCATAGAAGGATTTTCATGAAAATGGAATTCAAAACCAAAAATTGGAAAATCACCATATCAATTCAAATCAAAAGAAAATGATCATGTATAGATGTTATGAATTCATACCTAACCACAAAGGTAGATATAAACATAGATGTGAGATAAAAATCTCACCTTTCAACCTAAAAACAATGAAGGAGAAGCTTTTAAAACAAGGCAAGATCGATTCCTCCTCACTACACCTCTAAAATCTTCAATCTATTAACAAAGGTGATGTTTTTTCTAAGTTAGGTCATAGGAGATTTCTGTAATTAAACAGGAATGGAGATGAAAAAGAAAAAAAGGGTGCTTACCTAAGCTTCTCTTTGATTTTGGAGCTAAAACTTGAATTTGCAAAGGAACTAGGGCTTAGGAATTTCTAATTTCCAATCTGTTCCCCCATTATTTTCTTAAGCTTGAGAGTGTTAGGAAATGAGGAATGAAGTGGATAAAAAGAAGTGGAGTTGGGTTAATATGCTGGGTCAATGGGCTGAAACCCAAACCCAAAGCCCTAAGTGAAAATGTCAAAATTTTACTCAACTCCAAACATATCAAAGTTTATACTCAAAAAGGTCGCAAACGCCATTTTGAAGTCAATGGAAGTGGTCTCGTGTCCTAATTCGACTGTTTGCAAAAAGTAGCTTTTCAGACTTAAATCCGACTAACGATGCTATATTTAAATAAAATATTTAAATATACAATCGTAAAATATGTGGGTTGTTACACACACTCCTCTTGGCCATGGCAAGGTCGCATATCCCAAATCGGCACCAAGCTTCACCAAAACGCACGTCCAGATGCCAATTGACAAGGAGAATCCAAATACGAGCTTTATTTCTTGAATCGTTAAATAAAAACGAAGAGAAGCTTAAACATAGTTTCAAACTCCCTCACGTCTTCACTGTTGCCCTCGCTAACTCATAGCCGCACCAAATAAAAGTATACTGGATCGAAGCAAACGATGAAACAGGATTTTCAGAGGAGGTTTCGGGATTTTTGTTGAATAGAATGGGAGTTAGGAATTTTTTGAAGTTGCTTTCTTATTATTTTCTCTGTTAAGCTTGTGTGCGTGGGTTTTTAAAGGAGAGTATGCGTGTATGAATAGGTAGTAGGCACTAGTGTATTGGCTGATAGAAAGAAAACTGACAGATGTGAAGGGTATGGTCAAATCAAATTTATATATATTATTTAAATTTTCTAACCGTCTTGATTACGTAACTCAAAATCTTGAATCCCTATTGAGGCATGCCGCTAGGCATTCATAATGTTATACCCTTATTCCAGACGCAATGGAAAAGGTTTCGAGTCATAATTCGATCATATAGAGAAGATAGCTTTTTGGACCCAATTTTTATATTGAATTTTTGACATTTATTTCGACGCGTTTATATCTCGTACGACCAATTATAATTTCAAACGTTACAAAATTTGAAATTCGATAATAATACACAATTATGGATCTAATGGAAGTTGTTTCGTCGAAATTCCAAGACTGTGCCCCGGAAAGCTATTTTAGCATCTCTATTATAATATAAAATTTCCAATTTCTAATTATTCAGTTTTAAACCAAATTTTAATTGTTGACAATCTTCATTATTGTTTAAATAAAATTTACAACGGCTATTAATAACATTTCCAATCATATTAACATCAGAATTCAATTATCCAAATAATTACAATGTTATGTGTAATCGATATGGATAATTCAATAAATGGCATTCTTTAGAAATATTAGTTAATGAACTTATAAGATTTTATTTTTGAAACAAATTCAAATTATAGAACAACCATTTCCATTATACAATTATTCAGTTCCCGTTAATCAATTATTCAATTAATGTAAAGACCCGCCATTCATTCCATAGAAAGATGCATCATTAAGAAGAAAGAAAGGGGTAGAAAAGAGAAAAGAAAGGAAAGAAAGAAACAGACAACATCAGAATCTCACAGCGGAACGAATAAATTATATTATATCACATAAAACATTACATAGTATCATATACATCAGAGTTTTACAGCCAATACAACACAAACTAGACAGTTATAACACTACAACAAAAAGACCCTACGATAGCGTCCGAAAAACGCTATTAAAGGATATTATAGCGGTTCGATAAACGCTGTATAACGACATGTGATTAAAAACAACCAACATTAGATAGCACAAAAAAAGCGCTATACAAATTGTTAATTTCATAGCGCAAATATTGCGCTATGTTATTTATTTTTATAGCGGCAAAATAGGCGTTATTGATTAATATCACAGCGCTATTAGCCCGCTATGAAATTCGTTATTAGCCACAAAATACTTTTTGTTTTTTCTAAGATAGCACTAATATTGCGCTATAGAAAGTGTTAATAGCGGATTATTAGCGCTGTATTTGAATAGGTTATTGTAGACGGTGACTTGTCACAACTCTAATATGCCGCTATAAAAAGTCAGCTACAATAACGCTTGTACTCTGCTATAATATCTTATTTTATAGCGCTTATTGTAATACCATAGTGCTTTTTATGGTCTGCATCTTTAATACTAACAGATTTGATAGCGGCCATTAGGCGCTATTAAATATTGTATCGGTTTTGAAGTGCTATAATTTAATTTCACAATTCAAAAATTTTCTACATCCTACTAATAAACTGCAGTATTAAATACCAATATCAAAAAGCACAATAATAATCATAAAAGATAATAAATATAGAGATGTAACACATTACATTAAACATACCAAATATTCATACACATCAAAACGTAGTAGCAAATGTTTTAAGCACCCCAAAAAATAGTAGCATAGTTTAACAAAAAAAACAAGTACATATTTGATTGTTTGCATCAAAATGAAGATCACAACTTTAGCATCTTCTTCTTTCACATACCTGCAAATAAGATAAATAATTACATTGAGAACGATACATAATTAATGATAGATGTTTTTACATGTAACAAAAAACTAAATTATTGCATATTATTGCATGTCTCATTTTATATTCGTACATGTTACTATCCATTTGAATCTACATCAAAATTTCTGGCATAAGTTGGTAGCCAACTGACTTTTATTAAGTCAGATAGCTAATTTACGTTTGGACAGTGTTTTAAGTCAGGTAGCTAATTTATAACACAGTGGTACACACCTTTGTTATGGCTGTAATTGCTATTGATGTGGTCCATTACTTCAATAGTGCACAGTTCATATAACCCCACTACAGTCCTTAATCATATCTGCACACATCCAAACAAAACTATCAGCCCCCTACCCACAACACCTGACCACCAGTCACATCCTCCCCTGTCATCTTCTTGCAACTGCACACTTCACTTAACATTCACCATACACTTCACTTAACATTCACCATACCACCATTCACAAAACCATCATAGCAACTCCCCTGCTTCACCAACATGCTGCCAAACCGTCGAATACTCACCATCAACTACCAGCCACAACATAAACTCCATCTTACTGCTATCAAACAATAATCAAAGCCACTCCATTCTACAACATCATCTGTTCCACTACTTCCATATCCTCCTACAGCACTACACATCACAAACTTCTTCCCACTTTACCACATCATCTCCAACCTGCTCACCACCTTTGCCTCCATTCAACAGTAACAACTCCAAAGCTTCACTTCATTACTACCACCAGCAACCAAATGTGCAACCAAACCAGCAACTACCAAAGTCAACAACACCTGAAAATTTATAAAAAAAATGATGAATAAAAATAATTCAATTCTCAAAGTAATTTGCTCAAAACACTAAAATAAGTTTAGAAGAATATTGATGTTAATGTTACCTGACAGAACCTAGCCCAAAAATATACTTCTTCATTGAGCTTAGCCTTTCCATAGATAGCTGCAAGTACAAAAACACATCATATCGTTTGATATAAAAATAGATATAAACCGAGTATGATAAGTTATACCTCAAGTCCGATGTTAAACTGTAAAAATACAACTCCAAATTCAACGGCAGCTCTAGTCCCATGGACGTGGCGTATAATAGAGAGCCCATAAGGCCCAATAAGAACATCAGCAGCAAGATATCCAAGTACAGGGCTCCTGGATTCATATAACAGTTTACTATTATGATGTGTACCTAATATATAATTTAAGTTCTTCCTATTTTAAAATGTAGACAAAAGCAACAAAAACTCGAAACATAACTTTCAGATCGGTAAAAACATTCCTTAAGGGCTACTATTTTCAAATAAATAGAATTTAAGAAATTGATGAAAGACTAAGCAGAATACTTGATACAGAAATAAGTATCGTATCAAGTATTGACACAATTTAGATAATATATTTAGAGAATTATAATTGCATACCATAGCGGGTACCAACGCCTTGACACTTTGCAGAAAAAGTTAAGGTTTCTCTTACTGTCATTTCTCCTATGTGAAGATCATGCTGACTTATATAGGCAGATGTTCTTTGAGGTACGAATTCATTCATTCCATGGCCGTTGTATGTAACTTTCCCACGAACCTAAGTTTTTGAAAATATAATTGTAAATTTATATGGCATGGACAGATTCATGAACTTGGTTTTCAGGTTTAAGTCAAGAAATATTACATTGAGTTCTGGATTCAGCTTTCCTGCTAAAGCAAGGAGTAATGTAGTTTTTCCTGAGCCTGGAGGACCTAGAAGTAAAGTCATTCTGCATAACAGATGAGATATTATTAGTAAAAAATCCCCTATATGTAACACAAGGCAAATATTGTATACAAATTGCACCTTCCCGGCTTGATAATTCCGCTGATGCCATCCAAAATTGTTACTTCCTTCTTTCTACTCGGAAGAATATGAAGTGTATTTAGCATTCCCTACAGAGTAGTAACCATTAGCTTCTATATTTACAAATATTTCCTGAAATACTACGAATATATTAGTGCTATGAATTTATACCTCAATCTTGTTTGTGAAGAAGTTGATGGTGTTAGGAACTCCCCTGTTACCCACATAAGCGTCTGCAGTAATATTTAAGTTCTCGTATCGAACTTCAATTGTTGGGTTTTCTATCCCAACCCTACATCAATACACATAAAATTACTATGATGGAAATATCTGCTTTTAAATTAAATTGTTGTAAGGAAAAAATAAACTTTTTACTCGTTTAAACCACTTTCAAAAACAAAGTTAACATTCGAACCAATATGAAAACCATTTGAAAAGTAGATCATTTTCTGTATATAGCAAAAAATAACATCTTATACTAAAACTGTTTCAGATGATGGTAGCAAAAGTAAACATATACTGCACTTTTTGAAACAACTTCAGCACAAACTGAATGTAATTTTTTTTAACCATGTAGGTAGACATAAATCGGTTTCTAAAGTGGTTTGTATGTGTAATTTGTTTTAAAGAATCTTAATGAAAGAAAGCATACCTGTCAAAACGATTCTTCAACTTAAGCAAGAACTTCTTGTTGTCCTCTTCAACGACCCTTACCAACCTTTCCATCAATTTCTTCTTATCCCCAAGGCCAAGTTCTTCAACATTAACCTCACGACCACCTTGGGAGGCAGCAAGTATGCCTTTCCTAATACGAGCATAAGTACGAAGCTTCTCAAGGGCAGCCCACTTCAAAGCCTCCTCATCATCTTCATCTCTTGAAGACCTCGAAAACGCTTGGCTATGGCCACTTGCACTTCTCCAACCGGATCATAATAATACTTATTTTGTTTGGTTGAAATATAGAAAAGAGGTCTAATCCTAAAAAATTCGAGAGTAATGCCATAACTAGAAGGGAAACAAAATAAAATGAGAAGGTAATAATTGAAACCTGTCTAATCTGTCTGTTCCTGCTAACAATAAGAGCTTTGGCACTGGGCATGATAGAAACTTATCAGAAAGGCCTTCATAGTTCCTAAAAATAGCAAATCTCAGAAATGATATGAATGTTAAAACAGGCCTAGCAAGGGCCATATAAAGCAACAATGCAATTGAACCACAAATCATCTTTCGCTCAATTCTGATTCTTAATTGTTGGTGTGAAGAATGCTTCAAACGAACTCTATATGATTATTTTACAGTCTATACGGCTGGAAATTGACACTGTCATCTCTATACACACTGTCATCTCTATATAGAGAGTTTCAAGTCAAAGCTTGTACAGGGGTAACAAATTGTCTGCTCCCAATATTACAAACCTTCAACATCCGTTTTCGTGCTGTATACAGCTATTACATCAAGAGGGATATGATGTGCAATAAGTGAATGAAACTAACCACAAAAAAAGGTATGCAGTAAGCCATGATTTATGAATCTGAACAAGTGGTAAACTGGAAACAGCAATGTATCCAGACAAAACAACTGACAACAATGATTTAAGTATTATGCTCTAACCATTAGGTCATATTATTAGTAGAGTGTAGCTAAAAAATACAGTTTAAAACAATTGACATCAATGCCTAGTTATTTATAAATTTAGAACCAAAAATATTGATGCAAAACTTATCGGTCCAGAGCAGGAAAGCAGATTAAGAATAAATTTGAGCTACAAGATGTAAGAATATCATTTATTAATAGATCTGTGAAAATAATATATTGCTCGAGTTACAATTTAGGGAGGACTGTAGCTTGTCTGATCACTTGCTACTTCTGCATTTAATTATAATCTTAGTATGGTGTCCTTGGGCAAATGATGCAGTGGTTGCGTATATATCTGACGAAGTTATAGTGGATTTGCATTGTAAGTTTATTAATCATTTTTCATTTAATGGTATACTTTCAAAAGAGTGTTATAACTTAGTTCTCCGTCGATAAAGTCATGATTTTTCATGGCATCGATTAATATACATTTTCAAGCTAATTGTAGCGTCATCTTATTAATATATGTTTTTACGTATTTTAATTGTATTAAATAAAACTACTCTAAAAATGATCATATATGCAAATTTTACACTCTTTGTATTTCAATGTGGAGGGTAATAGTATATTAGGTTTTAAAATGATCAATATAGGCACAGAAATAGGAAAGGATTTAGGAAAAGAGATAGAAACCATAATTTTGAAAATGAAGATTAGGGAAAAGGAAAAGAATGAACGCGCATTAAATGTTGTAGTTTTGGAGAAGGGAGTGATGCTTTGACTTCTTACCATAATTACATGCGAACAACTCTTTCCTTCGAGAGATCAACAGAGGGAAGAAAATTTTAGGAAGAAAAAAGAGAAATTATAAGAAGTAGTATAGACTAAGGGAGAAATCAAACAGGCGCATCATTGCCTTTAATACCTTGGCATAAATAATAAAATGCATACCGAGGAAGATGAACAGCTAAAAACGGACAGGAATTTAAGTTATAATGAAGGAAAATGTGGAAAAAATGATAGCTGAGAGGATCATTGTGAAAAAATTCTTCATGGGTACATGATTTTAAATTAAATGAGATTCAAGAAGACAAAGAGTTCAATATTGTCTTTAATGTATAATAAATTTTAGAATAGGTAAGTGGTAAACGTAATGTATGTATATGAGTATGATAGAGCACGAAATGTAATACCATTAGGCTATTATGCATTTATTTTAAGCAAATAGATTTTAATTTTATTTGCATTTTGAATTCTCAATGCTCACAAGCTTTATAGCTTAGAATATAAAGTAGTTTAATTATTGCATTAACTGTAAATGGTTGCAGCCAAAAATAAAAAATAAATATAATCAGAAGGTAGGATATGTCCAGAATGTTAACTTTTGATTATTATTATTATTATAAACTAAGTTAACTATTATGAAACTTAGTTAATTTTTATAAACTTAGCTTGTTAGTTTTTAATATTGCAATTATAATTCCATTGTTAATTAATTATTATTGTTATTAAATAAACTTAGTTAATTTGTGATTATATGGCTAAACCCATAAGCCCATAACCTATAATATTATCTTAGTTGCATCAGAACTACAACTTTATTTAAGCCAAAACTTATAAACTTACGACGATGATGGACTAAAATATGTATATGTATTTCAATTTTAGAAATGTAGGAGTGGAAGAGGTGGAGACTGACATGACATAAATCAAGCGAAAATAAAAGGAATTGTTGGCCCACAAGCATTGTGTGAAAGTATTCAAAAGAAAACAATGAGTAAAGCTAAAGTGATATCACCCGTATTACCTGCACCTGATGAAGCTGAACCACTCGAACCACAAGTTATTGCATCCCAGGTTTAATATCATTCCACTACTCAAATTCAAATAAAATTTGCCTTATATAAATAACACTGCAAATAAATACAAGTGTCGTGTACATGCATATAATCATTAAGTTATGTATACATGTCAAAAAATTTATTTATTAATTTTTGCATAAATGACAAATCTGTTTGGAGCATATGTACAGGTGAGTGGAGTCATTATAGTGGAATTATTTGTCAACGTGCACTGTGAGGCATACCCTCAACAAGTAAGGAAAGGGATTTTAAAGCTCAGAGGTATAACTCTTAACATAATACAAACTGCATAGTATAAAATGTCAAGCTTAAGTTCCAATTTTATAGTCAAAATGATACCTTATTTAATTGTGAACATCATCAATTGAATATTTCTGATTAACTTGCAGTACATGTTAGGAGATATACGCATATTTCTTTCATGTCCAGTCTATTTGGATGTGAATATTTAACAATTAAAATGATTGACAATCATTCAGGAGTATAAACTATAGAGACAGAGTTAAACAGTGGCAAAGTAATGGTAACATACTGAGTTATCACACCACCACAAACATTTAATATTGAAATGTTCCTCCATATCAAAATCTGTAAACCTAAGACATAAAACATACATACATATAATGAAAATTGTTATGCAGGGAGAAGCTAAATATAATTGGAAAAAAGTGAAATTCAATTTTAAAAGAAATAAAATATTGATACAAAGTGCTGCTTACAGTTGCACAGCTTTCACTTGATGATGAAAGGGAGGCCAGAAGGAATTCTTTGAGAAAATGCATCATACTCAGAACCAAAAAACTATCTTAGTATGCGGTCATAGAAGAATGTCCAGGTAACTGCAGTAAACTAAAGCACACCAATAATAATTCCTTTTGTATACTAAAGCACATCAATAACAAGTTCAAAAGAACATCATGAGGATGTTGAAGCCACTCATGTACCTGGATTTTCAAAATTATTTGATGACGATGGCCATCTAAAATGAACATTATACTAAACTAATCATCAATTTATTCTACAACTATTGGTCAGAAACATCTTCCATTAATTACATCCTATAATTATCAATCAATTACTTCACTAAGTAAGGCACGTCTAGAATTCCAACCAGCATACCCACGCAGCAAAATATCGGCCTGTGAAACTTAATGAAAAAAATGTAGGCATGGTTGTCCAAGAATTCTACAAAAAACAGGAACATGAAATTTGTAATGCTAAAGATACTGATACAAGGGGGCTATCAAGATGGGTATACTAAATTTCCACTAATTATATATTAATGCCTAGCAACTGCGACATATACACATACAATTTATACGAGTGCAAATCTCCTACCTAAACCATCATGTCTTCATGTATCCATGATATTGTATTAATCTATTAGTTAGGTGTGGCTCGCATTACTGGATGCGTGAATTGAACTAGATAAAAGTCAAATTTACAATACATAATAAATAAATAACCTACGCTAGTACCTTTCTTTTTGTTATTGCATACAGTAGAAATTGATCTAATGCAATTGTTGAGGCCTACACTAGTTACCCCATCACATCACCAGAAAACCCAGTTGCACCCCTCCCATCACTGCCACATTGCCAAAACTTCATCATCAAAACTTCTCTGGTCAACCCAAAACTTCATCGCCAAAACTCCATTACCCAATCTCCATTCCCTTATCCTACAACAAACACTACAATACCACTTCCTTCACCACCCAACCTACCGCACCACCTCATCATCAACTCCTCTTCCTGCAATCTAAAGCAAATCCGAGACCAAATTACATATTCCACAAATGTCACCCGAACACTGCAGCGACCTGCAACAACCAATCATCACCATCCTACAGCACTACGATCTCCTACAGCCTTCAGCCTCCATCATCAAATACCATCATTAACAACATCCATGCCGATAACACAAAACCAAACACCTTCATCACTTTCCATCTACCTCAAACACGAACTGAATCAACTAAGCAAACAACCCATACAAACTCAAATGGTTATCTCCCCTGCAAGTTCATCCTCATCTCAACATCCACTCAAAACCCAAAACTCGACTTCTCCATCCTCCCGCAAATTGCAACCCGAACCCAAGTCTGAATCCACTAATTCCATCTCCTCAATCTACAAATTGCTACCACCTACAAACGCACATCACTTCGAATCAAACCCGCTATCTCATTGAACCACGACCACCGATCAAGTTTTTAAATCACGGGTTTATTTTATAGAATTTTCGAATCACGATTTCAACAATTTGGTTTTCTAATCCACTTCGCCTTTTCCAGTTCTTGAAGTTTTAATTTCTGAAATTTGAAGTTTTTCGAAAATAATTTTGGAACGAGATTTGTGAAGATTTGAAATTTGATTTTATTTGCGTTGTAGTGTTTGCATTCCTACACCCAAGCTACCTAGACCCACAGCTACACTCCCATACAAACTTCTCCTCCTATGAAAAATGCAACTGTCATACCACCTCCTCTTCCATACAAACTGCTCCTCCCATATCACAGCAAGCTTACTTATACTATTCCCTCACAACTTTAAACAACTCCATCGACAACTCTGCTCAACCATCAAACTTCCTGCATTTCGACAATCATACTCTGTTCACCTGTGCACAAACTCCACC
Source organism: Allium cepa (assembly GCA_030765085.1). Classification (NCBI taxonomy): domain Eukaryota; kingdom Viridiplantae; phylum Streptophyta; class Magnoliopsida; order Asparagales; family Amaryllidaceae; genus Allium; species Allium cepa. Next base: position 76,680,375 of record CM060939.1, on the reverse strand, counting down.
TTTCCTTGTACATTCAACTACCCACTGTCAATCTCCTGTCACCCCGATCCACTTCACAAACAAAACCACATTCAAATGTAATGAACATAGTACCTTAACCAATCAACCATAAACTTAAACAGCTTCTTTTTATGGTTAGATTAGAAGAAAAATATAGTTTCCATGGAAGCGAAAACATCTTTTAGATAGTTTATAATAATAGTATCTTTTAAATAATAAGAGAGTGTACCTTGCAACTAGTTCATGTCTTCCATACATAATCCTTCAATTGCTCAGTTGAAATATTCTCCTTTGATTCCTGGAAAAATAAAGGAAATTGCGGTCTGAAGAGGAACCCCATAACATAAGAGTGGTTGACAAATTATGCGTTCAACTGTGGTTTGCGTGAACAAAAAAACAATGCAAATCGTCGCTTTTATAGGTGCAAGTGGTATCATCAGTATTATAAAATAGATCCTAAAATGCTGCAACATGTAATTATTCTGAATGGATGGATCTTACAATGTGCCGTAGAGGAGTCACACATGCTATGAGGATGAAAAACGGAAGTGAAGGAGTTGAGAAGTACGTTTGAAAGGTAGAGAATGAGGTTTTTGATTTTACATTTGCTTCGGTGATATTCCAGTTGTGTGTTACCGTGCAGTCATACTTGTCATTATTTGTATAGGGGATGAGATTTATCAGCTACTGACCTGTCATTTGAAGTTTAAGACGAACACACTAAATCAAAGTGTCAAAGCAATCATGGTCGTTATTATTGTAAAGAATAGACCATTTAGGCCATGGCCATAAACGAATAATACTAAGGTCCTTACCTATGCACAGAGTAAGAAGGTCCTTACCTATGCACTATGCACAGAGGAAGAAGGCACGAAAAGTGAAGAAGGAAACTAGTAAACTCAAATCTTTCACAAAAAGTGAGGAACGTCCTCGCCTATGCACGAAGGAAGAAGGCAATATGAATCAAATGTCTACTACGGGAAAGTAATTTCAAATCTTTCACAAAGTTCACTTCTGTAGGCATGTTCAAGTGGAATTGGTGTAAAAAAATTACAGAATTTTCAAATTTTTTTGATGAAAATTAAACGAAAAAGAAGAGTGAAGAAAATTGTAAACAAATATAAGTCAAGGAGTAAGGTTGTTGTTTCCATCTAGCATCAAAAATTGTAAACAAATATAAGTCTGCGATTATCCACTAAATCAGTATTAGTACAATTACATTGTTATATGACGCGAAAGCCATGAAACAGGTAGATCTTACATAAGCACAACCAATCAATTATATTTCAGGAAACCAAAGTATGTTTCAGGCTACCAATTCATGTTTCGGGCAATCGAAACACATGAGCATACGTGCATCACTTACATACACAGGCTATTATTTCACAAAATTAGTTGCAAGGCAAGTTTAAAATTGAAACAACCGAACCCATTTGAATATATATCTGATGCAGCTAAGGCCAGGGAAGAAATGGTGCAATCTTTAAGCATGAGTTTGTGGTGTAGTTTGATGAGTCGCCCACGACTCAATGAAGGCTTGAGTCGTTTCCGAGCTAAGGAAGGATGGCCACGATCTAACAAGCCATGGGGGAAGTTAGCCCGAGTTAACGAGGTATCGGACTTGAGTCGTCCACGACTCAATGAAAACATGAGTCGCTTCCGAGCTAACTGGATATCAGAAGGAGACTGTGCCGAGTCAACGAGTTACGACCTAGATGAGTCGTTCGGAATTAACTCGCTTGAGGGGATATGCCGCAGGGAAGCTATGAGTCGGAGAAGGCTATGAGTCGGTGAAGCCTTGAGTCGTGAGTTGTTGTAACTTGCATAGGTGTTGAGTCGGTTGAGTCGTGACATATGTTGAGTCGTGTTGTACGCATATATAGTTGAGTCGTAGGTCACGAGTCAATCTTGCTTGTTCTGAGTTGTTTATATGTGTTGTCTGTTGAGTCGTGGCTTGCTTGAGTCAGTTGCGTGTGTTGTGTTGTAACTGAAGCGTGTAACATCTGTTAAGTCGGCAACGACTTAGGTAAGTCGTGAGTCATGAGTCGGCCACGACTTAAGGGGCTGTGTTGTGAAAACCCTATAAATACGCGTGATTTGTACATTTGACAAGTTGTTGAATTTTTTGAATAAAATTCTCTTTTGTTAGCTTTGTGCTTTCATACAAATTGGTAGTTGAGTGTGATCTCCTATCTCCTCTTTCGGTTAATCGAGTGCGCTCGATTCAACGATCGTAGAAGCCGATTCACGGTATCTAGTGCGCTAGGTCAACGTACGAAGAATCGTAGATCTTCTTTCTCGGCATCGTGCGCGATCAACGAGACGAAGATAGCTAGAATCCGGTATCTTTGGATCAACGGATTTGGGCCTTGCAGTATTCTCAACTCACCGATTGCTACATTCCATCGATTGAAGTCTGTTTCGATTAATCCGCTGCGTCAGTTTTTGGTATTAGAGCCATACTTAGCCAATCATAGCTAAGTTGATTCTTGGAACCAAATATTCGAAGTTGAAGTTTGAAGTTGTGTACATCGTATTCATATTGAAGTTGCAACAAGTTGGAAGATTTTGATCCATTTCGTTTTGGATCAAAGTGTTGGAGAGTGTTTGAATTTGTGAGGAGATTTTTGCGCGCCAAGTGTTGGAGTTGAAGCCGACTTAACCTTGAGCCGTATAAAGCAAGCCGAGTTAAGAGTGAGGCCGTGTATACTTGTGAAGTAGCTGAACCTTGTGAAGCTGTGTAGAAGTGTTGAGGCCGTGACTTGCTTGTTGATTTGTGTTGAAATTTTGTGGTCTATTTGTTGAAGTCTTTGAAGAGTTTTGAAGTGTTTGTGAAGATTTGAACCATGCCACCAAGGAGAGCTAATCATCATCAAAACGTTGAAGCTTTGTATCGTAGAGAAGAAGCCGAGCTTATGGAGCAACGAATTAATGAGAAGTTTGATGAAGGCATTGGAAAATTGGAGAAATTGATGAATGATTTAAATCAAAGGAGGAGATCACCAAACTCGAACCATGGAGGAAACCGAGTTTCGCCATCGTTTACGGAAGCGAGGAGGGTATCACCACAATCTTGTAGAGATAGAAGAGAAACATCAATTTCATCACGAAGGGATCATCATGACTATGCACATGAAGAGAGAAGAAGTCAACGTGAATTTGACAATGAGGCATATAGAGATGAAGAGAGACATAGTCAAAGAAGCATGCATGAACGAAGGGATGATAATGGTCGAGATCGATGTAGGCGTACTTTTGACTTTGATGAAGAGGGTGATAGAGCTAGTATTCATTATCGAGATCGAGACCAAGTTCGAAATTCTTACCGGGATGTTGAAGATGATCGTCGTTGGGAATCGGGTATGAAGATGGAAATTCCAGAGTTCAAGGGTGGAATGGTAGCAGAAGAATTTCTCGATTGGGTGTCAAATGTTGAAGAGATCTTTGATTTTAAGTAGGTTCCTGAGCATAGGAGAGTGAAGTTGGTTGCTACTAGGTTGAGGGGGAGAGCTTTGGCGTGGTGGTAGCAAACTAAAATTACCAGGGAGAGAATGGGGAAGTCAAAGATAGAATCTTGGGAGAAGATGAAGAAGTTGATGAGAGCTACATTTTTGCCATACAACTATCAATCACTTATGTACCAAAGATTGCAGAATCTACGGCAGGGGACGAAATCAGTAAATGACTATGCAGATGAATTTTATCAACTCATTGCCAGGAATGATATAATGGAGACAGAAGAGCAACTGACTGCTAGGTTTGTTGGAGGGCTTAGAATGCAGATCCAGGATATGGTTAATATGTTTGATCCAAGATCTGTGGCGGAAGCACATCAAAAGGCGTTGGCTTGGGAAAAGCAAGGAAGGCGTGGAGGTGGTGTGTTTACTAACTCTAACAATCAAGTGAAGGGTGCCGGTGGAAGTTCTAATGTTCCTAAACCTGTCAATAAGCCAGTGGTGAAGGAGGCTGAGAAGGCGAAGGTTAGCAGTGGGTTCAAATGTTACAACTGCCAGGAGATGGGTCATAAAAGCAATGAGTGTCCGAAGCAGAAGAAGAGAACTATGATAGTTGAAGCTGAGGATGAGGAGGAAGAAGCTGAATGTTCTAATTCACCTTATGTTGAGGAGGAAGAAGAAGTGTCAGGAGACGAAGGTTGTAATCTGATGATGAGGAGGTCTTGTATCACACCAAAGCAAGAGGAGGACTGTAGTTGGTTGAGGAGTAACATTTTTCAGTCAACATGCACTATTCTGGGGAAAGTTTGCAAGTTCGTCATTGATGCTGAGAGTTGTGATAATATTATTTCTACAGAGGCTGTGAAGAAGTTGAACTTGAAAACTGAGAAGCATCCTAAACCGTACAAGTTAGCATTGTTAAGGAAGGGTGGTGAAGTGAAAGTGTGTCGAAGGGCTTGTGTTAATTTTTCTATTGGGAAGAAGTACAAAGATGAAATTTGGTGTGACGTTGTAGACATGGATGTGTGTCATCTGTTGTTGGGCAGACCATGGCAGTTTGATAGAGCAGTGCAACACGATGGTCGTGCTAATAGTTACAGTTTCGTGTTCGAGGGTACTAAAATCACTTTGGTTCCCAAGAAGCAACAACAGAAGGAGAGCAAACTAGAAGAGATCGAGGAATTGAAAACTCTGTTGACTTTGAAGGAGTTTGTTAAAGAAGTTGAAGAGGAAACTGAAGTCTATTTGTTGATTGGGCGAGAGAACAGTGAAGAGGTTGAAATTCCGGAAGAAGCAAAACCAGTTTTGAAAGAGTTTGAAGATGTATTTCCAGAGGAGTTACCTAAGGAGTTACCACCATTGAGAGATATTCAACATCAAATTGATCTTGTTCCGGGAGCAGTGTTACCACATCGACCACATTACCGAATGAGTCCGAAGGAACATGAAGAGTTACGAAGGCAGGTGGAAGAGTTACTTGAGCAGGGACGTGTTCAGGAAAGCTTGAGTCCTTGTGCTGTGCCAGCTTTGTTGGTACCGAAGAAGGATGGAACATGGAGAATGTGTACAGATAGTCGAGCTTTGAACAAGATTACTGTTCGTTACAGATTTCCTATGCCGAGGTTGGATGATTTGCTGGATCAGTTGAGTGGGGCAACTATATTTTCGAAGATTGATTTGAAGAGTGGTTATCATAAAATTCGGATTAGACCTGGAGATGAATGGAAGACAGCTTTCAAAACGAGAGAGGGGTTATACGAATGGTTGGTTATGCCATTTGGTTTGTCAAATGCACCTAGTACATTCATGCGGGTGATGAATCAAATCTTTAGACCATTCATTGGGAAGTTCGTGGTGGTTTATTTCGATGATATTCTGATTTACAGCAGGAGTATGGAGGAGCATGTTCAACATTTGAGGGAAGTATTGATTATTCTTCGTGAGGAACAATTTTATGCTGCTACGAAGAAATGTGTGTTTATGACAAGAAGTGTTTTGTTTCTGGGATATGTTGTTTCAGGAAAAGGTATTCAAGTTGACCAGAATAAAGTAGAAGCAGTCAGGAATTGGCCACAACCAAAGACAGTTACGGAGGTGAGAAGTTTTCATGGGCTAGCGTCATTCTACCGAAGATTCATTCCACACTTCAGTAGCGTGATGGCTCCAGTGACTGATTGCATGAAAGGGAGACAGTTTGTATGGTCAGAGGAAGCGGGGGTTGCTTTTGAGAAGATCAAGGAACTATTAACGACAGCACCAATTCTTGTTTTACCTGATTTTCAGTTAGTGTTTGAACTACATACTGATGCATCAAAGGTTGGGAATGGAGGAGTGTTGAGTCAGTGTGGGAGACCTATTGCATATTTCAGTGAAAAGTTATCAAGGGCAAAGATGAGATACAGTACATATGACGTCGAGTTTTATGCTGTTGTACAAGCTGTTAAGCATTGGAGGCATTATCTGTTTCAGAAGGAATTTGTTCTTTACACTGATCATGAAGCTTTGAAGCATTTACAGGGACAGGATAAGATTTCAGCGATACATGCATCGTGGATAGCATATTTACAACAGTTTACCATTGTTGTTAAGCACAAATCGGGGGTGACGAACCGTGTGGCTGATGCTTTGAGTAGAAGGAGTCATTTGTTAACAACATTGAAGGTTGAGGTGACGGGGTTTGAATTACTGCCAGAGATGATTGAAGAAGATCCTTACTTTGTGAAATATGTTGAGAAAGTGAAGGATGGGAGTACTGATGAATTTATGATAATTGATGGATTTTTGTTTAAAGGGAATCGTTTATGCATACCGGATTGTAGCTTGAGATTGAAAATTATCAAGGAGTTACACGAGGAAGGTCATGTGGGCCGTGATTGTACTTTACAATTGATTTCACAGTCTTACTTTTGGCCGTCAATGAGGAAAGAAGTGGGAAGGTTTGTGGAGCGATGTCATATTTGCCAAGTTTCAAAAGGAACCGCGACCAATGCTGGTTTGTATATGCCGTTGCCTGTACCGGCTAGACCATGGGTTGATGTGAGTATGGACTTTGTATTGGGATTGCCGAGGACGCAGCGTGGTAATGATTCTATATATGTAGTGGTTGACAGATTTTCTAAAATGGCACATTTTATTGCTTGCAAGAAGACGACGGATGCTGTTCATGTTGCTCAGTTATTTTTCAGGGAGATCTATCGACTACATGGATTGCCAGAGTATTGTGTCAGATAGAGATACTCGTTTTCTGAGTCACTTTTGGTTAATTTTGTGGAAGATGATGGGAACGAAGTTGAACTTTAGCAGCGCGTATCATCCGCAGACAGATGGTCAAACCGAAGTTGTGAACAGATCATTGGGAAATTTGTTGCGATGTTTGGTGAAAGATAATCTGAAAGGTTGGGACATGAAGTTATGCCAGGCAGAGTTTGCTCATAATCATGCAGTGAATCGTAGCACGGGATTCAGTCCATTCCAGATTGTATATTCAAATTTACCCAGGGGAGCGTTGGATTTGGCAGTAGTACCACAACTGAAGGGGACGGTTAAACGAGCTATAGACTTTGTTGACGGGTTGACGGAATGTCATAAGATCGTTCAAGAACGATTAGAAAAGTCAAATGAGAAGTATAAGCGGGCTGCTGATTTGAAACGACGGAGTGTTGAATTTATGGAAGGTGATTTGGTTTATGCTGTATTGACGAAGGATCATTTTCCGGTGGGTGCTTATAACAAGTTGAAGGCGCGGAAAATTGGTCCAATTGAAATTGTGAAGAAAATTAATGAAAATGCTTATAAGTTGAAGCTGCCAGAAGATGTTTACACGTCTGACGTGTTCAATGTTAAACATCTTGTTCCTTATTACGGAGGTAAACAATCAGATGAAGAAGAATGTACAAATTCGAGGACGAATTTTTCTCAACCAGGGGAGGATGATGCAGCTAAGGCCAGGGAAGAAATGGTGCAATCTTTAAGCATGAGTTTGTGGTGTAGTTTGATGAGTCGTCCACGACTCAATGAAGGCTTGAGTCGTTTCCGAGCTAAGGAAGGATGGCCACGATCTAACAAGCCATGGGGGAAGTTAGCCCGAGTTAACGAGGTATCGGACTTGAGTCGTCCACGACTCAATGAAAACATGAGTCGCTTCCGAGCTAACTGGATATCAGAAGGAGACTGTGCCGAGTCAACGAGTTACGACCTAGATGAGTCGTTCGGAATTAACTCGCTTGAGGGGATATGCCGCAGGGAAGCTATGAGTCGGTGAAGCCTTGAGTCGTGAGTTGTTGTAACTTGCATAGGTGTTGAGTCGGTTGAGTCGTGACATATGTTGAGTCGTGTTGTACGCATATATAGTTGAGTCGTAGGTCACGAGTCAATCATGCTTGTTCTGAGTTGTTTATATGTGTTGTCTGTTGAGTCGTGGCTTGCTTGAGTCGGTTGCGTGTGTTGTGTTGTAACTGAAGCGTGTAACATCTGTTAAGTCGGCAACGACTTAGGTAAGTCGTGAGTCATGAGTCGGCCACGACTTAAGGGGCTGTGTTGTGAAAACCCTATAAATACGCGTGAGTTGTACATTTGACAAGTTGTTGATTTTTTTGAATAAAATTCTCTTTTGTTAGCTTTGTGCTTTCATACAAATTGATAGTTGAGTGTGATCTCCTATCTCCTCTTTCGGTTAATCGAGTGCGCTCGATTCAACGATCGTAGAAGCCGATTCACGGTATCTAGTGCGCTAGATCAACGTACGAAGAATCGTAGATCTTCTTTCTCGGCATCGTGCGCGATCAACGAGACGAAGATAGCTAGAATCCGGTATCTTTGGATCAACGGATTTGGGCCTTGCAGTATTCTCAACTCACCGATTGCTACATTCCATCGATTGAAGTCTGTTTCGATTAATCCGCTGCGTCAATATCAAATTAGCCTACATGTTACTAATTTAGGTTTCAGAATTCATAAACATTACCGCTGCTTAAAGTAAAATAACCCACTATTATTTACTTTCAAACAAAACACATGCTGCTATATAATTTCAAACAAAACAACATGCTATATAAATATGAATTGTGAATATGTGAAATATCATGTAAGGTAACTAAACTACTATCAAAAACTTCCAACTTAATTAGTTCCACTGATTGCCTAAATGAATCAGATTCAGCCGATACTAGCAAGTGTGAAACTTGAAATACATTAGTTGATTTTTAGGTGCATGCAAAACTTTAAATCGATGATGTGAAAGCCATGAAACAATATATCTTACACGACAATGTTGCAGGTAGTAAAAGCTCGGCATCAGGTAGCGGTAGTAATTTCTGATGCATGCAAAACTTAAAATTGATGACATGAAAGCCATGAAACAGCAAGATCTTACACGACAATGTTGCAGGCAGTAAAGCTCGGCATCAGGTAGCAGTAGTAATTTTAGATCCATGTAAAACTTCAAACCGATGATGTGAAAGCCATGAAAAGAAATTGCAAATCGGGATAGAGAAGTGGAAGAAGAGGGCAGACGCTTTGAGTGGAGGAGGGAGGTCAGAATCAGGGAGATAGAACAAGCAACATGAAAGTCATGGCCGAATTGAAAAATATGGAAATAATTGAAAAAGAGGATTGAAGGAAATAGCACGAGGAAGAGGGAAATAATTGAAAAAGAGGCGGCCACGAAAAATATTGGGGGAAGCTCACTTTCGAAAAGCGTTATACAGTGAATTCTTAGTTTGAGTACACAAATTAATATAAGCAATAACACTTTGAATTAAAGCGTTATCAATTAGCGTTACATAAAGTAACTTTTCTTGTAGTGTAAACACCTGTCTAGAAATTACAACTCAAGTACATCAGATACACAGATGCATTCATATATTCCAGGAACCTGATTTGAAATGCATGCAGAAATCTGGGCTTGCATTAGCTAGTTGAAGTTGATTTTCTTATTGAATTAAAACTGTAGTAGTTGATTTATGAAGATGAGTTTGCTGCTGAACCCCAAATTCTTCATTGCTTAGATTTGAATTGATCTTCACTTACTTGAGTTTGAGGTTGAAGATTACTTTCAGATTGCAGATTTTTAAATATGAATTGTATTTGTGTTTTGCAGAATTTAGATTAAATTGGTTTTGCAGATTTTGATTTGTATTTGTTTTCTGCAGAAATTTAATTGAATTTTGGGTTTTGATTTTTACTTAAATCTGATCTACAGATTTCAATTGAAGATGATGTTTTAACAAAATGCATTGTTACTTTTTCTTATCTAATAAATTAAATTTCAAAAATAAACAACATGCCACTTGTTATGTTAGGATGTAGATAAATTTACAAGTGTGTTCTTAATGTATTAAGAGTCTAACACATATGCATTTTAATATAGAAAGAGAATTCTTAATTTATAATTGTATTTAAATTTATTCTAAAACCATTTCAAATTTAATTTAGCATGTTTTTTTTAATATTTTATTTACGTTAGGCTTTAAAATGATTACATGTTTACTTATTTTATAAAATTACATAAAATTTTAAATGTCTATTTGAATGTTTCAAAAAGAATACTTTAAAACTAATTTTCAAAAGAGAAAATTTTAAAAGAAAAATAATATTGAATTCATTTTATTCAAGAGTTTTAAATCAAAATACTATACTCTAATATTAATGAATTAAATCTTACTTCAAAAGAAAAACAATTTTCTTTAAAATAAAAAAAATAAACATTTATTATAAAATAAAATTTAAACTATATTTTTTTTAGAAACAAAATAAATACTTACTTATATTTCTTTGATAATGTAAGAAATACTTTTAAATTTACCTTTGAAAAGTTTCCAATACCAATTTTAAATCAAATTAACCAATTTATAATTTATACATTTATATATATTATAAATTAGAAAATATTCTTTATTAAATTTAAATTAAAATTAAAATCAAAACTCCTATTTACAATGTATACACATATATATATTATAAATAAAATATCTTTGAATCAGTTTAGAAAGATAATTTTATCAATTAAATATTTTTAACATTTGAAAACAATAAGATTTTCAAACTATATTTTTATTACTATAAATTTTTGAAAAGAATATCATTTATCAGATTAAATAGTTATAAATTTCCAAAAGATAGATTCTATTTGAATTAAATTATTAAGTCAATATTTCACATTTTAAAATAATTATCAATGAAATTATTAAATAAATATTGCCCAAATTTCCGGGACATCACATTCCTCCCCCCTTAAAAGAATTTTGTCCCCGAAATTTAAAAGCAAAGGTAATTTAATAATCTCATACGGATTATAATTTTAAAATAGCAAACATATGCTATCAACCAAATACTAGTAACCATAGCAACCAATTCAAACAAACAATTCTAATTATCCAGAAAAAATTCTGGATAGAATTCCCTAGAGTTTCCTAGGTACAAACACCGGTACACTCGCTATATAGAATCTAAACTAGCTACACCACTCAGATCTAGAGCTGCAGTATCTAGATCAACCAATCTAAACAGGATACTGGACTACAGACAAGTCTTGAACCACTTCCATATCTCCTAGAATTACTGATTCTAAAACTAGTGATAAACCACACACGTACTCCCTTAGAGATACGTGAAAAACATAACAAAATCCAGCCACCCAAACTGGCAATTCAATCCTATAGATCAAACACTTAACTCTTGAGAGAAGACAGAAAGATCCAATACTCATATCCACAAATCTCTCCTATCGATTCTGGGCCGCCTTCAACCTTCTAGATCAATCATATTTTCGCAGATGTTATACAGAACAAATCTGGACAGGAAATAAACGGTGTCCAGATCCAAAATGAATTTCCTGAAGAAATCCTCTGATCCAAGACAAAACTCAAATTCCCAAAGAATCGGTGTTGCTTCTATTCCGGAATAGCTGCCACCATGCTTCCACTACGCAACTTTGATTTGAGAATGCTGTTGATGAACACAAGTACAAACTGGATCAACTTATCCTGGAACATTGTTCATCAAATTCCATAAAATCTCAGTGACCTATCCGATTCGGTCACAAACCTTACAGCAAAAATTCGACCAAAAACTAGATCCGATCTATTTTGCCAGCTTAAACAGATCTCTCTCTCAAAGATCCCTCCTATTAAGCTGAACCACCGACAAAGCTCCAAGAATCAAGTCGGAACAGAACTCAAACTCTTGATGTGGATGCAAATCTTAACTCCTTCGAAGATATTCAGAAAATCAAACCACTTTAATAACTCAAACATCCTCTAGAGATGTTTCAATCCAGACGAAGATTACTCAGAGAACTTCTGAACCATCGCAAGTCACTTTTGCGATTCCACTCAGTTCAGATCCCAAGAAATCGTTCTCACTGCACAATCAGAACAGCTAAGCCTTCAAATCAAAAGAAGAACTAGTGGTCTACCTCCAACCACAAACATCACACCCAACTGAGCTTCCAGAAGAAATGGACAAGCTCCACCATCAGCCCGGCCTACTGACCAAAGAATCATAGAGATTTCCAAACCATCGAAGAAACAGGCTACTCACTGCTGCTACTGCTGCCAAAGACTTCCAAATCTAAAAACTCATCGAACCACAAAGCTACACCAGCCACTTCCACAATAGAGCCTTCAGTAGACAGATATCCCTTAGGAAATTCGATCTCAAACCAAACAAAAAACACTCTGTCAACTGAGTCTCAAACTCAAATACAAACAAAACTCCTTCCTAAGGTTTCCAATATACCATTGCTGGCTTCAGTACTCCCAACTGATTAAAACCCAACAAAATCCACTCACACGAGTGAAATCCAACTTACAATCCTAAGATGAACTCTGAATCTTGAAAAGATTTCATTCCGAGATCGGTGAAATCCTCCACACCAACTGCAAAAACTACTCAAGATGCCCAATACTTCCCTAGCAGATTCACTTCAAACCTGAAACACTCGAATTCCAACCATTGGTAGTTGTGTTACACACACTACTACCCTATCTACCTTTATTACATATATTGGAAAACCTGAATGGGTAACCCAATCAAATAGGTAGAAATATATATATATATATATATATATATATATATATATATATATATTTATATATATATATAAAATTACAAATACGCTTTCTCAAGACAGATACCACTCCATAGCATAGGTATTCGCTCAATCTAGTGCTCTGATACCACAATGTAACGATCCGCTTTTCAATCCATAGAAAGACGCATCATTAAGAAGAAAGAAAGGGATAGAAAAGAGAAAAGAAAGGAAAGAAAGAAACAGACAACATCAGAATCTCACAGCGGAACGAATAAATTATATTATATCACATAAAACATTACATAGTATCATATACATCAGAGTTTCACAGCCAATACAACACAATCTAGACAGTTATAAACACCTGTCTAGCAATTACAACTCAAGTACATCAGAGAAAAACAGATATGACTCAAATCACAGCAGAACCACTATATATATCTACACGCTGAAGCCTCCTGCTCCATTATCTCCTCCAGAACTCGTCAAAGAAATCCTGAAACACTTGACTATTCATACGAAATATGAGTACCCAAGAGTTTAATAAAATAGAAAATAAACACTCGGGTCAGACATGGGTCTGGTGTGAGTAAACGGGGTTAAAAGTTGCCTAACTTTGAAAATCTTTTGAAAACAAAAGGTATCACGTAAGACTTCCCACACATAAACATGGGAAAGTTTTTACCTTACGCTAACCAAAACATTTGATAGGAAATCCAGTGATATTATAATAGTGTCTAGGGTTTTCAAATAAATAGAAAATAGCCGAAATTGTTACATCTATTAAATTCCAGCTACTAGCCACAAAAGTGGGTAATACAATCAAAACCGTAGGGTCTCGTAGGAAGAATGGATTTTCATCAATGGCAGGGCTACTGGGGTACCGCCCGTCACAGTACGTGGCCTAGATCACCGTACCGAGGAGTACGCCCGCTCCCATGCAACACAAAGTCGTCCTTACTGAATAGTGCCGAAGAAGACCACCCCGCAGATTGGCCGTCGCCAACTGCCACACAGCCGAAATATAAAGGGACCTCTAGACAGGGGTAAATCTTGCTCTCCAGGGGGGGCTACCCACGAAGCCTTGCTGCACCTCCCCTGTTTTAGCCATTCCCGGTTGAGGAGGCTTGAGGCTACGATTATCTTTATAGGACACATCAATCTTAGAATGCTCATCGTCCACTTGACGATGTTCTGAAAGCATTCAATCCATACAAGTTCATTCCGGGTTCGAACGAAACCAAAGGCATTATCTCGTTACACTCATTTTGGAAACACACTCAGAGTTAACGACGATAACCCTTGCACTCTAAATCACCATCTCGAACCTATAAGTACTATTCTATCAAACTCATTACGGAATCACCCACAGAGTTATACTGACGTATAGTTCTCACACCTCGAGTCTTCACTTGCTCCTCTTGGATTACGACCTAACGTTCAAATTGGAATCGATGTGGTTTTCGGATATCCAAATATGGAACCCAATCCCAGTCTCACCGAAACCAAATGCCATTTTAATGTCCAAGTTGTACTTAAGGGATTTAAACAATTAACTCATTTCATTATTATATATTTCACACAGATAGATAAACTAGATATCACAATAGATAATCACATTCTTATCATAAACAGATAATCTGTATCATCATCACAAACAAATAATCATCACAACCAGATAATCCATCACACATCATCATACTTTAACCAAGCATCTATATCATACAGATACAACTCATCTCATTACTGAGATCACAACCATTCAATCAATATCATTCATAAGCGAATGATTTATTACCCATCATCTATAATTAATCTAAAATGAATTAAATTAATTACATCTATCTCTAATTAATTTAAATTAAACTAAATTAGTTACAACATTTAAATCCTGCTTAATATCCATTAATTAATTAACCAAGTTAATTAATTATTCTCTAAGTATTCAACCTGATTAAACGCATTTGATTAATCATTTACTAATTACAATAAGTAATTAGTCTTTAATTAATTTTACAAAATTAATTAACCTTAATCATAAGTAATTAACATTTAATTACTTCATTTGTTAATTAACTACAATTAAATATATTTATCCTTAATTAATTACAATTAATTAATCACTTAATTAATTAATTATAAGTTAATTAAACAATCATTAATTACATCATTAATTATATTAATTAATGATCCCTAATATTTAAGTAAATTACTTATTTAAAATTATTTACATTTAGTAATTAATCTAATTATTAATCACCTTTATTAATATTCAATTCAATAATTAACTCCCTTAATTGCTTATTAATAAATTAATCCCCAATAATTAATTATCTTTATTAATTAATCCTTGACTAATTACAAAAGTAATTATCCAAATTACTTTATTAAAAATAAATCACCTTTCACTAATTACATTCCAGTAATTTATCGTTCATTACTTCTCTACGTAATCCTGCTCCATTAATTACATTTAGTAATTGTACTCATTTAATCATCAAATGATTTACTTAAATTAATTAAACTAAATTAATTAATTTAAACAAATCACATTATCAAAATTAATTACAATAAGTAATTAATATCTTAGTTACTTTTATCAAGTAATTATACTTAACAAATTATAATTGATTATATTCAATTAATAAATCAAGTTAATTATCAAAATTAATTACACTAATTAATTCTTTATTGTCCTTAGATAATTATTTTTTTATTAATTAACAACATTTTCTTTATACTTTCTTAAGAAAATTTATCTGAGATTAATTTTCATTAACTATCTCTAATTTAAATTAATTCAAGTCATTATTTAAAATAAAATAAATAAGTAAATTCTTAATTATTTCCAAAATAATTCATTTACTTATTACGGACTTCATTTACATTTAAAATGTACTTAAATAATACATTTCTAAAATTAAATTCAAATTCCATTTAAAAATTTAATGTTTAAAATGTTTAACTATTTAAACATTAATCCAAATTAAATAATTATAAACATTAAAATAAAATGAATGTTAAAGAACATTCATTACTTAAGTATAAAAGAAAGGTTTTAATTTTTTTTTAATAAATCAAGCTTTGAAAATAAATTGATTATTTTAACTTTCAAAATTTAAGTTAACATTTCATATCTTTAGTTCAAATATTAAAGAAGAGAATTCTTTCAAATTTAAACTTTATTTGAAATCAAATTCATTTTTAAATCTTCTTAAAAACATTTGAATCTGTCCATTTTTTTTAAATTTACAAACTGTTTTGAATTAAAATCTGGTTTTCAAAGTAAACTTGGAAACTATATTTAACTTGATTTCAAAACTAAATTTAAATCTTGTTTAAAATTTAAAATTTTCATTTTTAAAAACTTTGAATTCAAAATTTCATTTGAATTCGGGTTTAACTTACATTTGAATCTAATTTCAGCTTTAAAACATGAATTTCATTCAAATTCAAAAAAACGACATATTGATAGGTTTTAAACTTGTAGCATCACTAACCTGAGAAAACCCCTTACCTACTACGAGTCAATTACTTCAATTCTCCGAGACAAAAACCTGAATACCCAAGACCATCTCCTAGCTACAAACCCTGCACATTCCCAAATGAGTTCACCAGAACCAACATGCAAAGTGCATATGCACTGGCGCTCAGACAGCTTCCAGCCACCCCAACCAACTTCACTGAGTCGCCGACAGTCCTTCAACGCAATTTCGATCATCAGAAAGCATTCAGCAGTTCGAATTCAAATTTTTCAGGTTGACAATGCAACCTGAAACACTACAGTACCCAACTACCCAAACCTGTCAACACCGAGGGATCCCACCTCCGATCACCATTGTCGACGCGACTTTGCCCATAGCTCCATCTACATCCCCTCATCAACCTCCCAAAACCCTACCTCACTCGATGCATCACAGAAAAATCAAGAAGCTACCAAAACCTGACCACTCCAAATTAGGGTTAGAACCTGGAAACACCAATTACCATCTCCTCCCCTCTCTGATCACCTATTGCTCAATTTTCCTCCACTTCCCAATCAATCTTCCACCTCCAGGAAGAATAACATCTTCCAAAATCCACTAGAAAAATCAAACAAGCCAAAAACCCCAAATTCTGTTTAACACTGTAATGCACATTCAACAGTTAATTTTAAAATGTGATTTCTGTCTTAAAATTTATGATTCCAAACATGTATTCAGATTATGAACTTGTTTCAATAATTTCAGGTATTTTAGATTTGGTTATTTGAATATTAACTTATTTTTATCGTTTACAGAAACAATAGTTTCCTTTAATTTAACTTAATTATAATTTATACATTTATATTCATACTAAACAAACACTTCTATTTACATAACAATTCTAACAGAGATCAAACCAGTTGATAATGGATTTCCTATTAAAACTTAGTTTCAAGGTCAAGAACAGATATATACAGAATTATGAAGCACACACACACACACACACATATATACACACAGACACACACACACACACAGAGAATCACAATACAATCGTATAAAATTGATGATTTCTATCAAATTCACATGCACAGATACATAAGCTTTTTGTTTTGCATTGAGATTACTCATATCATTTTTAAAACTGAAACAGGACAGTTTTGTTTAACGGGTTTTGATTTCTATGAATAAAAACTTAAGTTCTGTAAATTATGTTTGGTTTTGATTTTGAAAGAAAACTGTTTTGAAAATAAAGAAGTTTACTCACCTATCAATTTGAAGATGCAGAGAATACTCAGATGCATTCATATATTCCAGGAACCTGATTTGAAATGCATGTAGAAATCTGGGCTTGCATTAGCTAGTTGTAGTTTATTTTCTTGTTGAATTAAAACTGCAGTAGTTGATTTATGAAGATGAGTTTGTTGTTGAACCCCCAATTCTTCATTGCTTAGATTTGAATTGATCTTCACTTGCTTGAGTTTGAGGTTGAAGATTACTTTCAGGTTGCAGATTTTTAAATATGAATTGTATTTGGGCTTTTGCAGAATTTAGAGTAAATTGGTTTTGCAGATTTTGATTTGTATTTGTTTTCTGCAGAAATTTAATTGAATTTTGGGTTTTGGTTTTTACTTAAATCTGATCTTCAGATTTCAATTGAAGATAATGTTTTAACAAAGCGCATTGTTACTTTTTCTTATCTAATAAATTAAATTTCAAAAATAAACAACATGACACTTGTTATGTAAGGATGTAGATAAATTTACAAGTGTCTTCTTTATGTATTAAGAGTCTAACAAATATGCATTTTAATATAAAAAGAGAATTCTTAATTTATAATTGTATTTAATTTTATTCTAAAACCATTTCTAATTTAATTTAGCATGTTTTTTAAATATTTTATTTACATTAGCCTTTAAAATGATTACAAGTTTACTTCTTTTATAAAATTACATAAAATTTTAAATGTCTGTTTGAATGTTTTCAAAAAGAATATTTTAAAGCTAATTTTCAAAAGAGAAATTTTTTAAAAGAAAAATAATGTTGAATTCATTTTATTCAAGAGTTTTAAATCAAAATACTATACTCTAATATGAATGAATTAAATCTTATTTCAAAAGAAAAACAATTTCCTTTAAAATAAAAAAAATAAACTTTTGTTATAAAATAAAATTTAAACTATATTGATTTTTAGAAACAAAATAAATACTTACTTATATTTCTTTGATAATGTAAGAAAGACTTTTAAATTTACCTTTGAAAAGTTTCCAATACAAATTTTAAATCAAATTAACCAATTTACAATTTATACATTTATATATATTATAAATTGGAAAATATTATTTATTAAATTTAAATTTAAATTGAAATCAAAACTCCTATTTACATGTATACACATATATATATATATATTATAAATAAAATATCTTTGAATCAGTTTAGAAAGATAATTTTATCAATTAAATATTTTTAACATTTGAAAACAATAAGATTTTCAAATTAAATTATTATTACTATAAATTTTTTAAAAGAATATCATTTATCAGATTAAATAGTTATAAATTTCCAAAAGATAGATTCTGTTTGAATTAGACTATTAAATCAATATTTCACATTTTAAAATAATTATCAATGAAATTATTAAATAAATATTTCCCAAATTTCCGAGACATCACAATTAATCTCCAATATTGAACTTAAACAATTTAATTGTTCAATACTCGACAAATTTCAATATTGGATTTTTAAATGAATTGAATTTATCAATCAATTACTTTACTTACATCCAATGAATTCAACATTTATTATCTAATCAAACTATTGACCGTAACTCATTTAATAAGTAGCATTTATTCTCAATACTTGTTACCACTTAAATCTTCGAAATCAGTCTATTTCAAAGTTTTATTTCTATCTAAATAATTCATAATTATTATTTAGCTTCAGTTATTGATCACGAACCCAACTACTATATATATAATTTCATTTCAATCTTATTGTCGCCAAAACTTCGAATAAGTTTATTTCTAATTATTATTCAAGTTTGTATCAAATACTTACATTCAAAATTATTAAATTTTTATTTTTAACCATTTTTATTTAATAATTACATTAAATCTACTAATTTAAAATAGCTAAAAATATTGGTTGTTACACTCTCCCTCGCTCAAAGCTTTTCATCCGCGAAATGGAACTAAGTAGAGAATTCAATACTTGATATATTTTATTCAAATTTGTTCACTTATAAATCAACGAGATTCCATTTATAAAGTCGTTACTACAATTCCACTATGCTACTCCAATTGGCTTACGAGATTTACAAGCTAGTTATCTAAACAAGTTATAAAAATATCAAAACTTCAAAAAATTTCTAACATCCGGATTTATGTAAAATTTTGGCACAGTCTCTTCTATGTGGCTCGATCGGTGCTGCTACAAAACGCCTCTACGGGCCCCAAACCAACAAAAGAAAACAAAAGCCAAGTAGCTCCATCATAAAACCATCAAATCAAATGACAAAATAAACACATACCTTTTTGTTGGCCATACAAATTTTCTTGATTTAAATACCTGCATCTTATTTATCAATGATATTCAAATCATATAATTTAAAATCATTTTATATTTTGCGTTGTCAATTTCTAATATTATCTTTTCTTAAACCCGTATGAAATACATATATTATCGGCACGTAGTATCAAATCTGATCACTCACTCGACCACATAATATCACTTCCAAACTAGTATCGTTCACACGACTCTCTAGTGCGGACTCAGATTTGGTTCCATGATCGAAAACTGTTGTTCTCCTTGCATAGCCCTATACTATGATAGAGAATTCCAGAATCGAATCAAAAATCTATATCCAGGGTTCATCGTCGAGAATGGAGTGAAAAATTCTAAGATATAAATTATCTCAAAATTCTGTGCTCAAATCCAAATCAAATTGTTATGCGAATAAAATAATATACGTACAACTTACGTATTAACTTTCAGTAGATTTCTATCCAATTTATCTATATTAAATTATTCTATTGACCTTCGTTTCATTTACAATTAATTATTCACGGTCCATTATTCATATCCCTTATTTACTTAGTATTTATTCCTTCACATTGAATATTCTTCAATACTATCATTTCTTAAACATCATCTCATAAGTTGTACAGTGAGTGATCGTGACCCGATCTTCACTAGCAGATTTTAGGAGGAGAGACAGGTCTTGGGGTTGTGGCGGAGGATAGCTGGGTGATGGACGGACTTGGGAAAAATGATCAGGAAAATTCTTGACCATCGTGGAAGGCAGACGAGTCCGATCTAGGGTTTTATCCCATGTTTTGGTTATGGTCAGATTTCGTGTTGTTGTCGTCTCGTCATCACACAGGAGTCGATCGCACCGGTGGCAATCGAAAGGAGAGAGGTAGGCGAAGCTCTGGCCGGAGTCTCGACGTTTCTGGTGACAAGTGCTCAGCTTACTTAGGTCTATTTTAAACATTCGATATAATTTGATTAAATTAAATTTCATTTTTCAATTGATTCTTAGTTATACCAAATTTCTTTGTTTACATTTACTTCAATTTCATAATTTTAGTTAATAACAAATTTATTTGTACAACATTTTATTGATCGCCACTTTAGTTTATTAATCATCTTATAAAAGTCATATAAGAAGTTGGACTTTATCTATGTTTATAACTATCTCAAAAGTCATAAATTCAATTTCACAATTTCTTAGCAAATTTATATTCAATTCTATAACAAATTTACAAAGATATTATTTGATTCATTTGTTCGCTTTCTTAAGTTTTACTTGCTTATTCCATTTAGCGATTCATCATTTCATAGTATACTCACGTATATATACATTTATTATTACAACTAAATTTCCATTTATGTATATTTCAATTGCATCTAGGTTTTGTTTACTTGTATAATGTAACAACCCAAAATTTTGTAATTATTTTTAAAATTTAATTCATTTGAAAACTTTGATTTTCAATCATTAAAAATTGACTTTTTGGAATTTTCCAATGTAATTATGGATTTTGTTTGTAATTTGTCTTCCAAATATAATAAAATGATTATTTTCAGAAAATTTTATAATTTGATAGAATGTGGTCAAACTTTGACCTTCAGTTGTAAATTTCAAATTTGAATTTTTAATTTATAATCTTTTTCTTGGAAACTATATTTGATTCTGATGTTCGTGCTGCTTTTCGTCTCGTAAAATTCTATTTTATACTTTTAAAATTTGGTAAATTTCAGCGTTTTACACGCGATTATTTACCATATTTTATTTGTTATTTTCTATTGTCATTTTCCTATGTTCGTTTCTATTTTTATATTTTATTTTCTATTTTCTATTTTGTTTGGACTTTAATGTGATTTTTATTTGAGTTTGGCTTGGAAATTCAAAGAGTCTTCGGTTTCTTTTCTTGGAAATCAAGTAAAGCCTATTCATTTGCCTAGCCGTTCATTTCCGCATCTCTTAGCCATTCACTTCCTTTTGCCCTAGCCGCCACTGCTTTTCTCTAATTCACGTACAGAAGTATTTCTCACATCTCATTTCTCATCTGCTTCCTGACGAAATTTTTTGCAGTAAGTATCCATGCCTTCTTCTCCTTCCTTTTCTCTTTTCTTTTTCCTTTCCTTCTGTGGCGCCCCACCTCTATACCCACGCTAGCCAAGAACACTACGGTGTAGTGCTGTCAACTAGCACGGAGAATAAGGCTGTTGAGGAGCGACCATCCATGTGATTGCTTATCACACGGTGGCTATAAATAATCTTCGGAAACAAACATAGAAATAAGCATAACACAAATCAGTCACAGACATCCATATCACAGAGGCGGAAGAAGATATGAATATATAACTAGCACATGAAAGTGTACATCAGAGTAGTGGTCAAAAAGATCCACAATAATATAAAAGAATAGCAACACGTGCTATACAAAAGAATACAACTATGAGTCTATGTCTCAAGTGTATACAACAAAAAAATGCTAATCTAAATAGTTAGCCAAAAGTTAGAGTAGCAAATCCCGGGAAGAAGTCAAGCAGAAGCACCTGTAACATCTCGGTCTGAACCGAGTATTATTTAAGAAAATAATAAACGGATCAGTCTAGCTATAAATATCAGATGACATGGTATAAAATAAAAGATATGGCATAAACATAAAATATCCATATTGACATAATACTATAAGTATGCAAATGATGATCAACAGAAGATCAATCAATAAGAGATAAATCGATATCACAAGAATCTTCTCAAAGATCCATAGAGGGCATCATACCCTAAACTTGTACTCATAACAAGTCAATGACATAAATTCCAGAAATCAACACAAGAAATCCAGAAATCATAGAAAAAGGGAAAGAGGCCTATCACATGACAGTCCGAAGACCATGGGGAGCTACCCCATATGGATGAGTCGGAATCACCCAGATGAGGTCTAGGCTAACCAAAAAGCATAAAGGTATGTGTGAGTGGAATCACACAAATGGTGTCTAGCCTAACCTCGCAACAAAAAGGTATGTGTGAGTGGAATCACACAAATGGTGTCTAGACTAACCTTGCGGACACAGAGATATGTGTGAGTCGGAATCACACCAATGAGGTCTAGTCTAACCTTGCAAACAAAGAGACATCGCACAATTGCTAGTCTAAATCATAAAATGATCATCATGATCAACGATAAGTGTCAATTACACTAAGTTAGTAAATATAAAAGTTTAGTTTCATGTCCCATAACCACTAGCTTAACTTAAATATTTACGAACATACTGTAAGTCTTCACTAATAAAATTGTCACTAGAGGTTCAATCGAACAAGTCCAAGAATTAACCGATGAAGCAAACGCAAGCGTTTCATACCACTTGTTTTACTAAGCCGTTTAATTGGATTTCTCATCCGAGTGAGGTAAAGGTTTGTATATACTAATAGATTGAAAAACGGGTTAAGAAAAGAGCTTTGTTATTAAAAATAGAGTTGAAATCATTTTGTTGAACGAGTTTTGATATTTACTACTAGTATTGAAACCTTTATATTTTAAAGTGACAAATCACAGAAGTGATTGTGGAAACAATCAATCACAAAGATCACATTCGAAAATGTGATAAAAATCCAAGGAAATCAGCTCAACAAGTTCTGTTGAATGTTTTTCAGATAAGATCCCCTACGGAGGGGGGGTCCAAGGGGGGTGGCAATACCCCAAGGTAGGGGTGCGGGGGCAACGCCCCTACTACGGGGTTCGACTTGCCCGGTCAGGTCGCGGGGGTCCAGGGGGCAGCGCCCCCGGCGGGGTGCGGGGCAGCGTCCCGTCCAAAACGGTATGACCTAGTGAAGACAAGCGGCCTACGACCTAAAACAAAAATGAGGTCTAACGACCTAAAGAGGTGCGCGACCTAAGAAGGTACGCGAGCTAAGGATGAGCGACCTAACAAGGTTCACGACCTAAGAAAAACAATGTCACGCGACCTAACAGGAAACAAGGTCAAGCGACCTAAGGTGTTACGCGACCTAACGTAACACGGGTCAAACGATCTAAGGCATCACAGGTGGAACGACCTAACCGCTTAAGGGACAGACGACCTAAAGAGGTTTGCGACCTAATAGGGTTCACGACCTAAAGGTATTCACGACTTAATGGGTTATAGGTGTAACGACCTAACGACATAAAGGCTTAACGACCTAAAGGTGATAGGGTTACGCGACTTAGGGACAGAAGTAGGACCGAGCGACCTACGACCTAGGAGACTGACGACCTACGACCTAAGGCCCGTGCGACCTAGTGAAATAGCAGAGGCAATATTAGGTCGGAGACGACCTACGACTTATGGCCAGCGCGACCTAAAGTTTTAACACGCGAGCGACCTAACGTTATAAAGGCCAAACGACCTAAGGCTTAACTCGCGAACGACCTTCGGCTTAAGGCTTAACTCGCGAGCGACCTACGACCTAGCGTCCAGGCGACTTTTCCATGCACGCAAGCCACGAACCCGAGCGACGTAAGGGTCCAGAATGACCTAAGGCTGGAAATTCACCAAAAACACTAAAAAGTGGAGTTTTTCGCCAATCCAATCCAAACCAAATGCAAATGTGCGTGTTAAAGTTATAGGGAACCATTCCCAACAGTCCAATATAGTTATAAGCAGGAGTGTGAGATAAAAATCTCACCTTTTCACTAAAATGGATGAAGATGAAGCTTGAAGCCAATGGAGAAGCAATCCAAAGCTTGAATCCAATATCTTCTACTTGAATTTGGAGTTGAATGTTGGATTAGCAATTAAATTTGAGCTTGGAGTTTTAATTTCCCATTCTCTTCACCATTAATGCAAATTTCAAGTTAGTTAGGAATTTATGAAGAGTGAGGAGAAGGGGGTTGGAACTTGGGCTTAATAGTCTAAACTAACCCAAAGTCCAAAGCGGGAAAATTAGTGAAATTCCACTAACTCCAAACCTATCAATGTTTGTACTTAAAAAAGTTGTAAGCGGCATTTCGAATTCAATGGAAGTGGTCTCGAGTCCTAATTTGACCGTTTGCAAAAAGTAGCTTTTTGGACCAATATCCGATTAACGATAAAATATTTAAATATAAAATCGATAAATATGCGGGTTGTTACACCTTCCTCTTTTGCTCATGCTATGCTTGGCCATCCTCCTAGCAGACCACATCTCCCCTTCATCACCACCTTAGACCGGCCACAACCATCACCATCTCCTTTCCATAGCCCAAGCCATGACTAGTAGATCCAAACCCTTCACAAAACCCTAGCCGAGCCACTATATGCGTCCAATCCTCATTCACTAGCCTCGGCCACCTCTTTCGCCACCACCTTTTCCTTGCTTGGCCATGACCACACCCACCCTAGGCCATGACAAGATCTGATCCAAACCAAGCCCCATGGCAGAGCCATGTTGCATAGGGCCGAGCCTAAAACTCCTCTTGACCCATATCTCTTGCCTTTCTAGTGAATTTTCCTTGCCATCCCTTCATATTCACATCCCCTAGCCGTGCATAGGTGACCATGGCGGAGCCTTTATGTTACAAATCAGATCATGACCGAGCCACGTGATGGTGTGGCTAGCCTATTTAAAAAGTGGCCGAGCCTACTTGCGGTGGTTATGTCAAATTTGCTTCAGTTTTGATTCATATGTGTTCATTGTTTGATTTAAAATATTGTGTTGAATTTTATACTTATGTATGTTTATATTTATTTGTTTACATGATCTGAATCTTGGCTCTCCATCCACTCAAATCTAATCATTCCTTTTCGTGCTTTGTGGAGTTTGGATTTGAGTTTTGAATTGATCTCTAGCTTTAGAGGTGAGTTTATCACTCTCAACATCCGTACTTGTAAAATTGTGAAACGATGACAAGTGATTGTGTAATAGTTGATATACTATGTTCATATATGCTTGTGATCTGATTATATGATGTATAACCTTATTATACACATGTTACACCACCTGATATGATATTATATGCTATACTATTTATTTTATTTTCTGTTTCTCACACTACAAGTTCCCTGTTAGTATAGAATCACTATTGGTTGAAATGATACATACCCGAACAGACATTAGAATAGGAAAAAATCGTTATGAGCTGAAATGATAGGCTCAAGCGATTTTATGTTTATTAACTTGGGATTGTGGGTTTGAAATGATAGAACCCGGATGTTTCGTTTTAAATTACGGATTGAAATGATATATTATCTGTATCACTTGACCTAAGTTAGAAAATATTATACAGACCCGTGGTTATTTTATATATTTTCTGAAAATTATTAAGTATTTTCAAATGTAAAATATGACATTTTAACTTAAATGATTTAAATAAAGCTTTTGTGATTTTTTGTAAGTTAAATATGTAAAGTAAATAAATGGTAAAAATGCATCTTATATGTTGACTTAGTTCGATAATTCGAAAATTTTAGTTTTCAAATGGAAATTTTAAGTTTGACTTATTAAAAGAATATCTTATTTATGAAATGGGTATTTTAAATAAGGTGTTAAGTTATTTTTTAAATTAAAATTTAAGTCAAATAGTGTATTTTGACATAATAAATGAATTATGGTTTTAATTGGATATTTATATATAAAATTTTATTTTATTTAAACAATAAGTTAAATGATATCTAAATGAATATTTTCTGAAGTGTGAGATATGATTTTTTAAGTTAAAATGGACAAAATTGAAGTTTTAATGTTTCCGAAATTTTATAATAAATCTGGAATTAGTATTGGTAGCATTTCCAAAATGCTGTGGTTTTAAGACAGCATTTGCTAAGTGCTATCATTTTTGAAGGTAAACTAAATTTTGAAATAATAAAGCTACTGTAGCACTTTGTAAAAGCTTATGTTGCTGAAATTTAACTATATTCTGAAATAGCTAAATACCTACTGTAGCACTTTGTAAGAGTTGT
This sequence comes from Allium cepa, assembly GCA_030765085.1. NCBI lineage: Eukaryota > Viridiplantae > Streptophyta > Magnoliopsida > Asparagales > Amaryllidaceae > Allium > Allium cepa. Next base: position 76,653,994 of record CM060939.1, on the reverse strand, counting down.
TGTTGCTGAAATTAAACTATTTTGAAATACTAATATCTACTGTAGCACTTTATAAGCGCTGCTACTTTTGAGAATGACAATGTTTTTGAAATATTACTATATATACCGTAACATTTTATAAGTGCCGTTTTAGCTGAAATTTTACAATGTTTTGGAAATTTTATAATTGAATGAATGAACTTGGAAATGCTACAACTTTGAAATAAATATTATTTGACATTGAATTTAAATGGTTTAAATAAATATGTTTTGAGGTGAAATATAAACCATTTTGAAACTTATAACCACGAGTTATAATAACGGTTGGTTGTTAAAGAAACCGGGATTGGATATGGGCATACTATTTGTCGATACCGAAAACTACTTTAACAACCATGTACGAAGTGAAGATTCCAGAATGAAGTAGGATGGTGGCGACGATTCTATTAAGGTATATACATGGACCCGACTCCCGTGAGTTGGCATAAGGTGGCTAAAACGAGAGCAATCGACGGGCTAATGAGGTAGCTCCTCTGATCGGACACACTTCTTCGCATGCCATTCTATTACTTTGTGATTGATTGGTGCGCACCTTTGATTTTTTTTGGAGTGTGCCTCGAGGTGGGCGGTAGTTGCGGCTATGCGTTACCACGGGTCCGAAAGTGCAATTGGTATATCTACCCTGGCATTGCCTAGTTGTGCCGTGTCACCTACCCTAGAAAGCCTTGTACGAGTTTGAGCCTATGGAGTATTTAAGGTAGCGTCCCGATCTGGAGGTACGTTGGTACTCGATAGACTACTAGGACTATTTATGTGTTAAGGGGGATATTGGGAACTCCTTAACATTATTTTAAAGTAAGTTTATTTTACTGTTAGACATTATTATAATAGTGTATATTACTACATAGTAAATAGTTTAACGGATCCTTAGAGAATGGGTGGTCCCAAGCATCCTTTAAGATACTTGTGCATTTATATTACAGTTCACTTGAGTTGGTTTACATTGTATAAGTATGTTTGTCCTGACACGAGTGTTTGTGTTTTAAGTTACGCTCGGGTCAACCTGGGTATCACAGCCTTGGATCTATCTTCTGGGGCTAGAGATTTCTGGAGTCCATCTGCTTATCTAGAGATTTATGTATTTTAGTTCATATCTATTTCAGCTTATGCATTAGAGACATATGTATTTGGGATTTCAACTGTATTTGTTTCAGAACTGTATTTGCTTCACACTATGTATATTGTACTTGTTTTGAGACCGTGTTTGTAGTGGCTTCATGAACCACTACGGTTATTTTTATTTCCGCTACGAGTTATTCTGATATTCTATGCCTGTGAGATTCTTTTATTGATTTTATTTGCTCCAAATTTTATTACAATCTATTGTTTTGAATTATTCAAGTCAGTGGTTTTATTGTCGATTTGAATGGTCTAGAATAGTGGGTCGTTACATTTGGTATCAAAGCTTTGGTTTTAGGCATACCTTAGCCTGCGGAGCAAAACCTCATTAAAGATAGGGTAGAAATACCCTAGAATGAGTGAAATCAATCTTAAAATCATTTCTTTGTGAGATAACATATTTTAAAGTATAAAATGATTTTCAAAGGATTTCAAAAATTATTTTGATATAAATTTTTCTTGTTTTGAAACCAGATTTTTTCTCAACTTCTTCCCTTTCATTATCCACCTTGTTAGTAATTTCTTTGTATAGGATATCCAATTCTAATTGTATCTTACCTTATCTTCTGTCTTTCTATTTACCTTTGTCCTAAAATTCATTCTTGATTTTTCAGGATGAATCGTGGGAATGTGTTCGTAGACGGAAATTCTATCGCTTTAGAAAACTGTCGAACGAATTTAAATTAAAAATAACCGCAAGCGCACGGTGTACGAATGTAGCACGTGGCGAATACGGGTCGATCCACAGGGAATTGATGATTTTAAAATTCTATTCAATCAAATTATACCGAAGTCGAGAGTGAATAGTTAGAAATGTAAGAAACTAACAAAACTAGCAAAAGAAAATGATAAAAATATGAGAGTCAAAAGAACAATTTAGAGATAAATCCACTCTCTAGATCATATAAATCAATAAGATGAAGTTATGATCTCTCTTTTCTTTTCATTAGTGTAATTAGTTGATGTGTTTATCATAAGTATGATATATTTGTGCAATTAATTAGCCCAATATAAACCATCAAACTATAACACAACCACAAATACACATTTAACTCTCATGAAATATGACAACAAAGTTGAAATAATAATCTATTTTAAGCATAGCCTATTAACTATTGTTTAGAAATATAGGCTATCAAATTTCAATTTCAACATTCACTTCTTTGCCATAATCATATTTAGATGAAGAGGCAATTTGTGTTATGTTTGTTTAAGCATAGCCTATTTGTTATGAACAACATAGACTATCAAATTCAAAGCTAAACAACATCATTAAACCACTTCAAGTGTTTCCATTAAAGCACAAAAGAGAGTATAAACATCAAAATGTTGCATCTACGTACTAAAGAGCTTCATTACCCCTAAATTGTAGGGATTAAGCTCTCGTATTTGTTATCAAATCAACAAATGTAGAAAGCAACATGAAAGCAAAAGGAAAGGAAAATGAAAGCTAATGGAAAAGAGAACTAATCTAATTGCATAAAGGTAAATCTATACTATTACATAAGAAGAGAAGAAGCATGTAAATAAAAGAGAATTAATATTGCATAAAAGAAAAGAAAATTACATGAAATAAAATGGCTAAGTAGCCATGGAAAGAAAGAGAGATTTGATTTATTTTCTAAACTAAAACTAACTAACTAAGAGGAACAGAGGAGGCCTAAGAGAGACTAAGAGAAGAGAGGAGATTACATGAAACATAAGGGGTATATATACAAGCTTTAAAACCCTAATTCACTTTTTGGGGAATGCCCAAAATACCCCTTAGGAAGTGTGCAGGCCAAGTAATCATTAACATGTCTTAACCCCCCCATTAAGTGTACATGAAACCATTAACTCCATAAGCATGTGCATTAGCCTTTAATTTGTACATTAAGGTAGGTGGGTAGGTGGGGTCCTCCATTATCTTCACTTTGAATTATTTCCATCTTCATTGCTTTATATTCATGTTGTGCATGCATGTGTCTTCATGAAACCACTCCTATTTGAGACCAAATTCCTACAAAAATATACATAAATTTCCAATTAATTTTTCTCAAATAAATATATGCACACAAATGACCGTTTTTCCCTTATATGAAGATGAATATGTGAAAATTTGGAATTAATATGAATTTTGGTTAAAACAAGCTAAAATACCCAATATGATCATTTATTTAATTTAAATAGAATAAATATGGTGGTAAAAATATGCACATTTACGTGCACATCAAATACCCCAACACTTATCTTTTTATTCATCCTCGAATAAAGAAAAACTAAGATAAATCCGTTTTCGTAGGGAGCACGATTGCATTGAGCATATGCAACAAGCCGTTAAACCTCTGGGTGTCCCAAGTAGGACGAGCGTTGTCTCGTGAGGGTTTTCATTGGATACTACCCACAAAATCCAAATGCAGGATGAACATATTTACAAAATGCAAGATTTGTTTGCAAAGAGATGAATGCGAATTTTTAAAAATATTTACAATGAAGGGTTTACTTTTAAATTGACACAAATAAGTTAAATATAGGTTTTGGTTATCATCTTGAAATTTTTAGTCATTTACTCATCAAATGTTTTAATAAAAACAAAGTTATCATAACAAATAGACTATAGTTTAACTTGTTATTTTGGTTGACAACAAAGTGTAATTATGAAAAGGATTCTTAGTTGATTATCAAAGTTTATCAAAGTGGTATTTTTATTTCTTTTCAATAACAAATCAAATCAACTAAGTAAAAATAGTGCTAGGATTTCAATTTCTTGTACTCTCGTTATTTGCAAGAAAATTTACGCACCTAGCTCAGGTAAACTGAGGCCAGATATACCACCCATGCACTGCCTTTTGGGCTTATGTGAGGGGAGTACAGAGCATGGCGAGTGCACACACTTTCGTGCATACACCTATCGACCGTAGGTGGTTTTTATCGAGTCTATTCTTTTTTTTACATGCGTTCCATACATGCATAACCGTGAGGACTTTTAAATGAGTATGAAAGCACATAATCAAAGATTCTAAGTAATTCACCCATGCATAACCGTAAGGACTTTTAAATGAGAGTGAATACTTTATTGTTATTTTTTTATTTCTTTTATTTTTTTAAGAGAGAGAGAGAGTTTTGCAAAATCATCTTAGCACCATTTAACTTAGAAGACAAAAAAAATGTTACATCCTTTACTTTAAATTCATCACTTTTAAAACAAAGATTTTCAATTAGGATGTATTTCATAATTAACACGTGTGAATCTTCCTATATACTAGTTAAACCATTATAATTTATAATCAAACTTCATTTTTATTTTTGTTAAGACAAATAAATTTTCAATAATTCCAATTTAATAAACCAAAACCATATATTTATCCTAGAGTGTTTCTTTAAAAATAAATCAAAAACGCTAATAAAAATTCTTATTTTGTTTTTGGAATTTTTTTTTGAGTTTTTGGAAGAAAAATGAAAAATTAATCCTGAAAAATCAAGAAGAAGATGAGTCTCCCCCCACACTTGATTTTGACTGTGTCCCCACAGTCAACCCAAATGGAAGGAGAAAAATGAAATAAAAATCCTATATTTACATGAAAGATTATTATTTACAAGAGATGATAAAGTATATAGTCAAAAAGTAAATGAAACGGTCTTCCAAAGACCAATTCATTTGTCTCGTCAAATGTGTGAGACACAGCTTAAGCATGAAAAACCAAACCGTAAAAGATTTTAAAGTTGAATGTTGATTTGGAAAAATGAATGTCGTTTTATTGAAAATTGAATGAGTTGTTTTATTTTCGATGATTATTGGTGTAGATAGAAAAATTGGTTGAAGTTCAATTTCTTTCAAAGTATCGATTTCAAAATCAAAATGGTGATCGAAATTTTCCCCTTCAAAATTCAACAACTCGTTTTCAAAAAGTCCATAAAACTCATGTTCGTTAAATTTGACTTCCTTTGTTGGATTATTAACAACTTCATCATGTAAATCGTGTTTCAAAGTTGTCGTATTCAAATTTTCAGAAAAAGGAAGATCGAAGTTTAAATCGAGTTTCGCACCCTCAAAAGAATTGAAATCTAACTCAATTGCCATATTTTCAACAACTTGATTAAAATCGTCATTATCAAATTCAAAAGTTGTTATTTGAAAATCGTCGATTTGGGTAAAAGTTGGATTATCACTTGACTCATCACACGTTGAGATTTGATTTTGTTGTTCACGTTGTTTCATATAAGTTTCAAACAACAAATCCGTGTGATCATCGTAAATTTCATTCATTTGTTCAACAAAATCCAATTTATAGTTCTTAAATTGAGAATTTTCGATTTGGATTTGTTGAGAACAAAAATTTTCACTCGTAACATGGTTAAGATTATTCCCATTGCCAAATTCGTTTGAAAAGTTTTTCCCATTTTCATGTTAAGTTTGGAATTCATTTTGGAGTTTGAAATTAAATTGGCATGGGTTATAATCGTAATCGTTTGAATTTTGAATTGAATTCAAATTTTGAAATCCTTGACTCGAGTTGTTACACAAATAAGAATTACGTAAATCATTTATCTCTTGATTTTGTCGTGCAGAAAATTCGAGTAAAGATGAAATCATTTCAATGCTATTTTCAAGAGTCGAACGTTGGTCATCGTTTTGAAAATTTTGTTGTTCGAAATTTGAATTATTTACAAAATAGTTGTTGTTAAAATATCCATATGAATTTGGACTGAAATCATATGGATTATATTGATTTTCAGAACTATTGTAAAATTCAAGTGGATATGGATACTCAGACATTTTCAAGAATGTTTTTTTTTTGGTTTTTTATTTTATAAACAAAAAAAATTTACAAAGAAATTTATTTTTGAAAAGGGAAATTGATTTTTGTTTTGTTTTTATTTTTCAATTTTTTTTTGAATTTTGATTTTTCTAAAAAAAATTTGGATTTTTTTTGAAATTTCAAAGAAAAGGATTTAAAAATTTCAAAGGAAAAGGAATATTTACAATTTTTTTAGTTTTGAATTTTGAAATTTTTTTAAATATGCATGAACTAATGCAACTAAATGAATGCAGGGGTCTAATTACAAATGATTTATCCTAAGTTAACCCAAAATTGTATAATCACAAACTGTCTTAAATAAACAAGATAGTTCTCAGCCAGGTAACGGGCAGGATTTATCGGTGCACCACGAATCACCGTAGAAATGCAGCCGAAAGTTTGAGTACCTTCAGAGAAACAATTCAGTATAATATTTACGAATCACCGTAATATTTATAACTGATTATTGCTCTGCCGTAGCCTAGACACCAAGAAATTGAATTGTTCAAAGAAGACAACTTGTCAATATATACAATTAAGTGTTATCATTATTATTAATCAAAATTCGAAGATAAAATGCAAAGATAAATTAAACGTGTATTAACAATGCAACTACAAATGAATTTTGTTTATGTTTTTGATTTTTTTTTTAATTTTTTTTAAAATATAAATGCAAATGCAAATGCAAACAACAAATAATGCAATTCAAATAGAGCTAGAAATGAAAGCAGCAATTTTTTTTAAGCAAGCAAGCGGGTTATTTATTTATTTTTTGGCAAGTAAAGCGTAGCAAGCAACTCCTCCAATCTGCTTTGGCAACCTGTAAAAAAACAAGATATATATACAATTTTTTTATGTTTTTTGTTTGTTTAAAACAAATTAAAACCAAATTAAAACAAAATAAATCTAAAATATTTTTATTAGGATAAATCAAAGCAAATGTAAAAGAAAACAAATTGAGCAACCCCCTTTTTTTTGAATGGCTAAAAAAAATTGAAAACAAAACAATTTAAAGCAACCAAATGAAAAATTAAAAAAAAAACTTATTTTGCTCGGCTGCTTAATAATAAACCCACCCGGCCCACGAAGTAACTTCACAAGCCCACTACAACGCTCCTTTTTTTTAAACAAGATAAAGTAATACGCATACCATCTCTCTGTTAAAAAAAAGCAAGCTCTTTCCTTTTCTCTTTTTTTTCTGAAACACAAAAATCACTGAAATATGTATATATTTCTTTTGACTTGAATTAAAATTGTGTAATCGTGTAATGAGACTCGCAATTTAATGGAAGTGACTGCGTTAGCGAGGCGATTGGGAGTGGATTTCTGTGAATCGATTTGCGGGTTGCTGAGGTAATTCGATGAGGGGTTGCAGTTGAACTGATTGTGGGTGATGGAGATGTTCTCTGAGGTATGTCAGCAATGGTCGGCACTTGCAGTTGGTTGAAGGATATTTGTTTCAAGATGGTGGGGTAGCTGTTGTTCAGGTAGGCAAGAGGTGATTTCCAGTTCCGGGTTTGGAGTATTTTGGCTGGTGATTCTTTTGCATGAGGCGATTTCTGTTGGATGTGGTGGTCGAGAGTTTGGAGGAGCTGCAACGATTTAAAGAGGGCCGAAAGTTTGGTTTGGTTTAGGCGTCGAAGTCGAGTTCGAGGTGGTTGCTTGTTGGTTTATGGATGGAGGAGTGGCGAATGGTCTTCTATTGAAGTTCTGGTGAGTGAACTGTAGGGTTTTGATTTTTTTTTCGGTTGTGACTGTATTGAGATGAGGAAGGAATATGCAGGGTGTCAGTTGAAATGTATTGTGGTCTGTGAATATGGAGAAGCTCGATGGTATGGGTTTGACTGCTGAAGTACGTGTATGTGGTTAAAAGCAGTAAAGGCTTTTTTTTGGTTTCTTTTTTTTATTTTTCGGTTGTTTGGAACATTGAGGCTGGGACTGTGAAAGAAGATGCAAGGAGATGTTGATGGAAGATGGATGTTTGTCGGCAGTTTTGTTTTGAAGATGTATTGCAGTGAGGTATTCGAAGGGGATGTGTGTTGATGAGGTTGTATTAAGTTGCAGTAATGTTGTAAGGTTGCTGTTGGATTGTATTTGATGAATTTGAAGGATGTATTGTGGTTAGATGTGTGGGTTTGTTTTCTGTGATATGCACAGTGGTTTGTCGGAGGGGTGTGGTGTTGATGGTTGATGAAGGTGGTGTGCAAGTTGTTGTGGTGGATGAACAGGCAGTATGCAGTTGTTTTGAAAGTGGCAGGCAATGTTGAAGATGAGGCAGTGTTTGTATGGGATGTTGTGAGCTTTGGAGGTTGTTGTGTGGTTTGCTGGAAGGTGAATTTTGGTGATTATGGAAGTTCGGTGATGTTTTTCGTGAGGTAGATGGTGGAGTTTTGTTGAAGGGTGTTTGTTTGTGAGCAAGTGGGTCGAAATGCAGAAGGGTTGGAGGAGTTTGGTAGAAGGTGAGAGAGTTGTGGTTTGGGTCGCGGAGATTGTATTTGGGTCGAGGTGGATTGAACAAAGTTGTAGTGATAGGTTTCTCTGGTGTAGTGCGACAGTGGTAAGAAATTTGGTGATAATTTTTTTATTTTTAAAACTGGTGGTTTGGTAAGTGATTAAGAGGGAGTTTTGAGATGGTGGAAGTCAGGTACTAGTAGATGGGGGAGTTTTAAGGGATGTGTGTTTGTAGATGGATGTTGAAGGTGGTTGTCTGGAAGGGTTTGAAATGAGAAATGATGTGAACTTGTGATGATGAAGAGGGTTTGGAGTTTACTGATGACTGAGTGGCAGAAGTATGGTGGGGGAGGAAGGAAGGTTGCAGCAACAGGAAGATGATGTATTTGGAGTACTGAAGTGTATATTATGGTATGTATGGGGACAGGCAGTAGAGGATGTGGTTAATGTTTGAAGAAGTGATGTAGTGGAGTAGAAACAGTGGAGCATAAGTGATGGTTGAGGGATGAAAAGGCAGTGAGGATGGTTAGAGGATGGAGTAGTGTTTGTTGGTGGTTGAGGAAGTGGCTGGGGAATGAAGTTGTTGATTATTTGAGAGGAGGGATGGTCAGAGCACAAAATGATGGGTTTGAAATGTGCAAATTATGCACAGTGATATGTAGAGGAGGGGCACTGTGCAGGCAGAATATTTTTTCTTTTTGTTTGTAAATGTACAGAAAAGAAGACAATAAACAAAATGAAAATGCAAAAGGATGTGAATGCAATTAAATATTATTTTTTTGTTCTTTTGAAATTGAGTATGCTTTTTTTTTGGAAGTAAAATGAGATGCAAATGCAAATGAAAATAAACAACAACAACAAGCACACAAAAAAAAATAAAAATCACACAAACACACACAATAAAAATCAAACAAAAATAATTCGAAGAATAAGAAATCAAAATCAAATCAACTCCCCGGCAACGGCGCCAAAAACTTGTTCGTCGACGGAAATTCTGTCGGTTTAGAAAACCATCGAACGAATTTAAATTAAAAATAACCGCAAGCGCACGGTGTACGAATGTAGCACGTGGAGAATACGGGTCGATCCGTAGGGAATTGATGATTTTAAAATTCTATTCAATCAAATTATACCGAAGTCGAGAGTGAATAGTTAGAAATGTAAGAAACTAACAAAAACTAGCAAAAGAAAATGATAAAAATATGAGAGTCAAAAGAACAATTTAGAGATAAATCCACTCTCTAGATCATATAAATCAACAAAATGAAGTTATGATCTCTCTTTTCTTTTCATTAGTGTAATTAGTTGATGTGTTTATCATAAGTATGATATATTTGTGCTATTAATTAGCCCAATATAAACCATGAAACTATAACACAAGCACTAATACACATTTAACTCTCATGAAATATGACAACAAAGTTGAAATAAAAATCTATTTTAAGCATAGCCTATTAACTATTTTTTAGAAATATAGGCTATCAAATTTCAATTTCAACATTCACTTCTTTTCCATGATCATATTTAGATGAAGAGGCAATTTGTGTTATATTTGTTTAAGCATAGCCTATTTGTTATGAACAACATAGACTATCAAATTTAAAGCTAAACAACATCATTAAACCACTTCAAGTGTTTCCATTAAAGCACAAAAGAGAGTATAAACATCAAAATGTTGCATCTACATACTAGAGAGCTTCATTACCCCTAACTTGTATGGATTAAGCTCTCATATTTGTTATCAAATCAACAAATGTAGAAAGCAACATGAAAGCAAAAGGAAAGGAAAATGAAAGCTAATGGAAAAGAGAACTAATCTAATTGCATAAAGGTAAATCTACACTATTACATAAGAAGAGAAGAAGCATGTAAATAAATGAGAATTAACATTGCATAAAAGGAAAGAAAATTACATGAAATAAAATGGCTACGTAGCCATGGAAAGAAAGAGAGCTTTGATTTATTTTCTAAACTAAAACTAACGAACTTAGAGGAAGAGAGGAGGCCTAAGAGAGACTAAGAGAAGAGAGGAGATTACATGAAACATAAGGGGTATATATACAAGTTTTAAAACCCTAATTCACTTTTGGGGGAATGCCCAAAATGCCCCTTAGGAAGTGTGGAGGCCAAGTAATCATTAACATGTCTTAATCCCCCATTAAGTGTACATGAAACCATTAACTCCATAAGCATGTGCATTAGCCTTTAGTTTGTACATTAAGGTAGGTGGGTAGGTGGGGTCCTCCATTATCTTCACTTTGAATTATTTCCATCTTCATTCCTTTATATTCATGTTGTGCATGCATGTGTCTTCATGAAACCACTCCTATTCGAGACCAAATTCCTACAAAAATATACATAAATTTCCAAATAATTTTTCTCAAATAAATATATGCACACAAATGACCGTTTATATGAAGATGAATATGTGAAAATTTGGAATTAATATGAATTTTGGTTAAAACAAGTTAAAATACACAATATGATCATTTATTTAATTTAAATAGAATAAATATGGTGGTAAAAATATGCACATTTATGTGCACATCAGAATGCCAGAGGTAAGGGTCGTGGTGCTATCCCAGTTCCTCAGGCCGCTGCACCCGTTAAGTTTGCTACTCTCTGTAAGGAATTCACTCAACTTTGTGGCACCAAGTTTACCGGATCGGAAAGCATCATTGAGGCTCACAAGTGGTTGAAGGATTTGGAGAGGATTTTCTTTGGTCTTGAGATCACTAATGCCCAGCAGCGTCAGTTGGCAGCTTTGCAGATGAAGAGAGCAGCCTTAGATTGGTGGGAGTTGGTTACAACTCACACTGTTGAGGCTGACATTTATTGGGAGCGGTTTAGTTATCATCTTGTCTAATCTTGAATTTGGTTTTGTTTCCTCTCTTTGATTCCTTCTTATGTTCAGAGTACCGTGTTTCAGGGATGCATTTATGGCAAAATGGATGCCCGAGGCAGGGAAATCTCAGTTGTATCATTAGTTTATGGATCTTAGGCAGGGGGGCATGTCCTTTGCTGAATATGAGAGGAAGTTCAATGAACTTTCCAAGTTCGGTCCTAGCCTTATTGACACCCAACTGAAGAAGAATGAGAAATTCATAGTTGTTGCTCGCCTGGAGTATTATGTTCGTCTCATTTCTCATGTTCATAGCACATTCACCGAGCTTATAGATGTGGCTATCCGCTACGAGAATCCTACTTCTAAGGATCCACCTGTTGCTAGTGATCCAGCATCTCAGTCTTCCTCTGCAAACTCCAAGAAGAGAAAGTTTAACTTTCGCCAGAAGAAGAAGAATTGGAATAGGACTTCTGGTTTGGGATCATCATCTTCTTCTTAGAGACAGCCTCTTGACTTGTCTACCATCACCTTCTTCAAGTGTGATCAGAAAGGACACTATGCTAATAGTTGTCCTACTTCAGATGGTGCTGCTATTCCTCCTCTAGCTCAATTGAATAGGCGTGATCTATGCCATATTTGTCTTCAGCCTGGCCATTTCAGGAAGGATAGCCCTACTCGGTAGAAAGGCAAGACTTCTGGTATCTTTGTTGTTACTTCTGCATCTTCACCTGCTCCGCCTGCTGCACCTGCTCCTGCTACTAGTGATAACCAAGGTAATCTTCAAGGCTCCTTTTCTCTGTTTAATTTCCTGTTCGTGTTTTATTTGAAACTGGAGCTTCCCATAGTTTTATTTCTATGGATCTTTGTGATAAGTTTGAGCATCTTCTTTCTCCTATGTATACTGTTGAATCTTTGCGTGTTAAAAATCCTATTGGTGGTCCCGCGAACCTTAATAAGGTTTGTAAGCAAGTGAAGCTCTTCTATTCTGGCTATCGTTTTTCTGGTGATTTCTATGTTCTAGGTTTTGATGCTTTTGATCTATTGCTTAGAGGTGATTGGCTGAAGAGGCATGAAACCGCTTTCTCCTGTAAAACTCAAACTACTTCTCATGTTGGTGATAAAGGTGATTCATTGATTATTCAATGATGTATGCCTCGGGATTTGGCCAGCAGTTTTATTTATTCTCTTGATTCATCTCCTGGCGATCTTCCTTCGACTCATGTGGTTAAACTTTACCCTGATGTATTTGGTGAAGTCACTACTTTACCTACTGAGAGGGAAATCGATTTACGTATTAGTCTTATTCCTGGAGCTCGGCCTGTAGTTCTTCCTCCTAGAAGAATGGCACCCCGTGAGAAGGTTGAGTTAGGGAAGCAAATTGAGGACTTGTTCTGCAAGGGTCTAATCAGACCTAGCCAATCCGAATGGGGAGCAGCGGTGGTTTTCGCCACCAAGTCCGATGGTTCTTTAAGGATGTGTGTTGATTATAGGGAGATGAACAAGCTCACTATGAGAAACAGATATCTAATGTCTCGTATTAATGATATGTTTGATCAGCTCTTTGGAGCTACTGTTTTCTCTCAGCTTGATCTTGCCATAGGTTTTCACCGGCTCAGAGTTGCTGAGGAAAGTATTCCCAAGACTGCTTTCCGTACTGAGGATGGTTTCTATGAAAGGTTAGTCATGCCCTTTTTTTGACTAATGTTCCTGCTTTCTTTGTTGATTTGATGTATCGTGTCTTTCGTGATGTGCTTAATAAGTTTGTTCTAGTCTTTGTTGATGATATCCTTGTCTTCTCCAAGCCAAGGGAAGAGCATGAGTCACATTTGAAGTTTGTTCTGGAAACTCTTCGAAATCATCAGTTGAAGGTTAAATTCTCTAAATGCCATTTCTGGATGGATGAAGTCCGATTTCTCGGACATATTGTTTCTAGTAATGGAATTTATGTTGATACAGTCAAGATCACTATGATCAAAGTAAGTTTTGCCCTTCTCTTTCTGATTTATCATTGCATCTTTTCTGTGCTCCGTATTTCTCATAATTCTGTTACAAAATTGGAAAACTCCTAGGACTCCATCTGATATTCGCAGTTTTCTGGGCCTTGCCGGTTATTACCGGAGATTCATCGAGAATTTTGCTCGGATTGCTGCACCTCTCACTGCTTTGACTTGAAAGAATGCTAGGTTTATATGGAGTGATAAGTGTAAAGCAGCATTCAACGAGTTAACGAGAATTTTTACTTCCGCACCAGTTCTTACCGTTCCGAACGAAAGTGAGAGATTAACGGTATACACTGAAGCTAGTCGTGAGGGATTGGGTGTCGTTCTGATGCAGGATGGTAAGGTCATTGCTTATGCTAGTCGTCGGTTGAAAACTCATGAGGAAAATTATGTTGCTCATGATTTGGAGTTTCTTGCAGTTGTCTTTAATTTGAAGCTTTGGAGGCATCATCTTTTGGGTGCTAAGTGGAGCACTTTACCGATCACCATTCTTTGAGATGTATCTTCAATCAGAAGGATTTGAATCAGAGGCAGGTTAGGTGGCTTGAGTTCCTTGCTGCTTACGACCTCGTTATTAGCTTTACTCCCGGTAAAGCTAAAGTTATGCCCGATTCTTTGAGTCGGAAGATGGCTTTGTTATGTCAGCTTGTTGTTTCTTCTTCTCCTCTTTTGGATCGTATCATTGTTAAGCAATATGAGGATGAGATGCTTAGGCGTATGAAGGAGAGTGTTCGTGGCAGAGTTGGTGGTAGTAGTCAGGTTGATAGTGGAGCTCAGATCGATGATAGAGGGATTTTGAGGATTAACAATTGGATTTGTCTCCCAAAGGTTGATGGTTTGAGGCAAGAGTTACTTCGGAAGAATCATCGATCCAGACTTCCTATTCATCCTGGTGTAACGAAGATGTATCAGTATATGAAGAGGCTGTATTGGTGGAGAGATATGAGGCGAGATATTTCTATCATTGTTAGTAGGTGTGCGACTTGTCAGCAAGTCAAGGTCGATCATCAGAAGACCCCTGGTTTATTGCACCCCCTAGAGGTTCCCAATTGGAAATGGGAATAAGTTTTTATGGATTTTATTGATGGATTACCGAGGTTTAGGAGGGGTAATGAGAATATCTGGGTTATTGTGGATAGACTGACCAAGTCCGCTCATTTCATTCCGGTCAAGTCTACCAGTTCTGCTTCTAGTTTATCTGAGATCTATATAAATGAGATTGTTCGTCTCCATGGTGTTCCTCTCAGCATTGTTTGTGATCGAGACCCTATCTTTACCAGTCAGTTTTGGAAAGCTTTCCAGGAATCTTTGGGTACTCATCTGAATCTAAGCACTGCTTACCATCCACAGACCGACGGTCAAACGGAAAGAGTGAATCAGATTCTGGAGGATCTTCTTCGTGCTTGTGTTCTTGATTATGGAGGATCTTGGGAAGATCATCTTCATCTTGTTGAATTCACCTGTAACAACAATTATCAGGTGTAATCTCACTTTTTATTTTAACTCTATCTTAATCCTTTATCTATCTTATTTCGTCTTTAAATTCAGGCCAGTATTGAAATGTCTCCATTTGCTGCTCTTTACGGACGACCATGTAGATCTCCATCTTGCTGGATTGAATCCAGTAATCTTTTAGTTCTTGGTCCTGGGAAGATTTTGGAGGCTTCTGAGAAGGTTGAGGCGATTAAGAGGAAGACGATGGGGGCTCAGGATAGGCAGAAGAAGTATGCTGATCGGCGTAGGAGGAGTTTAGAGTTTGCTATTGGTGATCAGGTCTTCTTTAATGTCTCTCCATTAAGGAATGTGATTCGTTTTGGTCGTAGAGGGAAGCTTACTCCTAGGTTCATTGGTCCTTTCCGTATCTCAGAAAGGATTGGTTCTTTGGCTCATCGTCTGGATTTGCCAGAGAAATTTTCAGGATTGAATAATGTATTCCATGTTTCGCATCTTCGTCGATATCTGCGTGATCCATCTTTGTTTATCCAGCCATCTGCTCTTGATAGTTTGGACATTGATCCTAATCTGACTGTCGAGAGGAAGCCACTTCGTATTGTCGATCGAGGTACGAAGCAACTAAGAAGGAAATCTTTCAACCTGGTCCAAGTGCAGTGGAGTACTGATGATCGGGATTGTACGAGGGAGACGAAGGAGAGCATATGTGCTTCGAATCTGGAATTTTTTATTTCAGGTAATATTTTCTTTTCTATCCTATCTTCCCCTGTTTTCCTTGTTTCGTTCCTTTTCGAGGACGAAAAGTTTTGAGTGGGGGAGAGTGCAACAACCTAATATTTTATAAATATTTTTAAATTTAGGTCGTTTGAAAACTTTGATTTTTAATCATTAAAAATTGAATTTTTGGAATTTTCCAATATAATTTTGGATTTTGTTTGTAATTTGTCTTCCAAATAAAATAAAATAATTATTTTCAGAAAATTTTATAATTTGGTCAACTGTGGTCAAACTTTGACCTTCAGTTGAAAATTTCAAATTTGAAATTTTAATTTAGTCTTTTTCTTTGAAATTATATTTGATTCTGATGTTCGTGCTGCTTTTCGTTTCGTAAAATTCTGTTTTATACTTTTAAAATTTGGTAAATTTCAGCGTTTTACACACGATTATTTTTCGTATTTTATTTTATATTTTATATTGTCTATTTCCTATGTTCATTTCTATTTTTTTATTTTATTTTCTATTTTGTTTGGACTTTAATGTGATTTTTATTTGAGTTTGGCTAGGAAATTCAAAGAGTCTTCGGTTTCTTTTCTTGGAAATCAAGTAAAGCCTATTCATTTGCCTAGCCGTTCATTTCCACATCTCTTAGCTGTTTACTTCCTTTTTCCCTAGCCACCACTGCTTTTCTCTAATTCACGTACAAAAGTATTTCTCACATCTCATTTTTCATTTACTTCCTCAAGAAAAATTTTACAGTAAGTATTCATGCCTTCTTCTCCTTCCTTTTCTCTTTTCTTTTTCCTTTCCTTCTTCTTTTTGCTCATGCTATGCTTGGCCATCCTCCTAGCTGACCACATCTCCTCTTCATCACCACCTTAGACCGGCCACAACCATCACCATCTCCTTTCCATAGCCCAAGCCATGCCCAATATATCCAAACACTTCACAAAACTTGATCACAAAACCCTAGCCGAGCCACTATATGCATCCAATCCTCATTCACTAGCCATTGCCACCTCTTTTGCCACTACCTTTGCCTTGCTTAGCCACGACCACACCGACCCGAGGCCACGACCAGATCTAATCCAAACCAAGCCATATGGCCGAGCCATGTTGCATAGGGCCGAGCCCAAAACTCCTCTTGACCCATGCGTCTTGCATTTTTAGTGAATTTTCCTTGCGATCCCTTCATATTCACATCCCCTAGCCATGCATAGATGACTATGGCCGAGCCTTTATGCCACAAATTAGATCATGGCCGAGCCATATGATGGTGTGGCTATCCTATTTATAAAGTGGCCGAGCCTACTTGGGGTGGTTAAGTCAAATTTGCTTCAATTTTGATTCATATGTGTTCATTGTTTGATTTAAAATATTGTGTTGAATTTTATTGTGACGACCGCCCATGACTCCCGCACCAAAACAAGGAAATAAAGCGCTGAACATGTGCCAGGCAGCCATGGATGACCGTCAAGGGTAAAATAAAATAGCAAAATCTCTATCGTACAACTCACAGCGCATGGATAAAATACAATAGAGAGATATAATATAGTGAAGCTCTATAGAACATAACATCATCATATAAGCAACATAGCAGTTTTATACAACATATGAATCATCCATACATCAAAGCCTCACTACAACACTCAATCAAATACAGCAGCGGATACCCAGTACATAAAAGAAATAATATGCATAGCCTCCTGCTCGTCTTCGTCATCATCAACGGAGGACTCTAAGCACAGCACCTGCCACCTGCTACCTAGTCTGCCCATCCCAACATGGATGAACAGCCCAAGGTAATAAGAGGAGACATAAAACCTTGAGTCAGACAAAGTCTTAGTGAGCAGTAAATTAACTATCAAACATACCAAAAGAGCATAAGGGATAAAAGGAATAGGAACCAAACCATCCAACTCCACCTCTTTCTACAGTGATAGCCCCCAGACACACACTAAGGAGAAGTAAGCAAAACATAGCAGATAAGTAAGGTAAAGCAATAACCACTCGAGTCAAGGACGATGTTTTCCAAATACAAACCCCCAAGGCCTAAACCAAGATCAGATAAGCACCCAGAAAACACCGCTCTTGAGATCGAATGATAATACAACCAAACATCCAAACATCCATGACTCTGGCTATCACTGTTATCATTGCCTTGATTTCACCGTTAGTTGAATGACCACCTGTCAAGGGCTAATGGTAACCCCGGTCTAGACATAACTCCGCACGTCATCGTGACCCGTGCCTAAGCTGAACGCATCAGCCCAGAGTACTAGCACGTCATCGTGACCCGTGCTTGGAACGTCATCGTGACCCGTTCCAACGTACCCTTGCTTTGAGTATGCTAGAACCTTCAACAACGATGAGATCTTAGCCTCCTAGTCATCCTCCTTGACGACTATTTCCATACTAGCTCAAGCGCCTCTCAAGCTAACCATTATCCACACCAACCCGGACCGCATCACCGAGTTATAACTTCGCATGTCTTCATGACCCGTGCTTGGAACGTCATCGTGACCCGTCCCATCACAACATATGTCTTGCCTCATCATCTCATAGCAAAGTCCCATCTTGGAACGTCATCATGACCCGTCCTATCTCAACATAAACCTTGCTTCGTCACATCATAGCAAAGTCCCATCTCAATATCATGCTTTGCCTTCTCGCATCATAGCAAGATCCCACATCCTCGAATCCATCCATATGAGCTTCAACATCCGCTTCATATGCTACAGGCAGCTTTCACCATTCAAGAGCCTTTCCACTTAGCTTTTGAATCATCTTCAACCATCTTGTTCCAAATCAACTACAAGCTAACTTGAAACAATCAAATCAATCATACATCCAAACATTCAAGCATTCAAACAAGATCTAATAAGCAATATTAACTATAATGGCAATTCCGTAAATAAATGAGCATAAGTCCAACATGCATGAATCATAGGTTTTTAGCATAGATCTATCAAATATAAAACATGGGTTTTGTCCCTAATACTTGTTAAATGAACTTGCATAAGTAAACATCTTCATAAGTAATGGATCTACACTTAGATCTAAGAAAAATGCACAAAATCACTATCTACAACACTCCAACAAACCACCAATCCAATATACTCCTTTGGATCCGCGTGAGAGATAACTACCACTCACCAAATCACCCAAACACCTCTAAATCTAAACACTTCAGATCTGGACAGCGGAGATCAAGGCTTGATCCGGCAATATCTCGCTTCAATCGATGAAATCTAGCTCAAACGGATGAAGATCTTCAACTTTGGCGCTTGAATCTTCAAACTCGATCTTCGATCTTGGATGGATGTTAGAACTAGATTGGAATGGAGAAAAGAAGTGAAGAAATGTTGTAGTCGAGTTCCCAAAATGGCAGCACTTCGTCGCTTCAAAAACCGGTGCCAAAAAGTGAGCCAAACCCCTCTATTTATAGGCTGAAATTCCCATGAGTCGTCGCCCCTTAGGTCGGCCACGACCTAAGCCATGAGTCGTCCACGACTCATCAGATCCCTACGACCCACGACCTAAAACCACTGCCGATCTAACCCTTCAACGACCTAACAACCCCAGGGTCACACGAGACACGACTCATCAACCTAACGCCTTAACATGCCACACGGCTTAGCCCAGTACCGACCTAATATCTCCGACCTAACTTAGGTCGTTTACGACCTAAGTCTTAACAGTACTCACGCGACCTAACACACACTCTGCTTAGCCGACTCATTAGGTAACCGACCTAACACTTCCTGCCGCTAACACTCCAAGTCCTAAGTCGTACGACGACTCAACAATACACACTAACGACTCAACAACGATGCCGACTTAACGACCTAACATAAGTCGTTTACGACCTAAAGCTCTGCCGACCTAACCATCCTTAGGTCGTCTAATGACCTAACTCTACAATCATGGAAAAGCCGACCTAACCTCTGCCGACCTAAGACCTAACTGACCAACGACTTAACACACATACGACCTACCTTAGGTCGGTCCACGACCTAACTACTAAATCCTTAGGTCGCTACAACTATTAGGTCGCTCACTCCCCTAAGCCACTACCCTTAGGTCGCTACCCCCTCTTAGGTCGCTCTCCACTAGGTCGGTCACTTTCTTAGGTCGTTCCTCTATCCTAGGTCGCTCAACCGACCTAACTCTCAACACATTAACACCCTAACCCGTTAGCTCCTTAGGTCGCTCACCCCTACTTACGACCTATCCTCCAAACGACCTAACTCCCAAGCCTTCCATCCTATGAGTCGTTACTCTTACACGACTCATCCTTAACTCGGTAATCCTTAAGTCGTGACCTCCTTAACCCGGCCACCTTCCTTAAGTCGGCAACATCCCTAAGTCGTATAAACGACTCATTTACCCACCGACCTAAGCTTTACTCGAGCCAATACTTACACGACTTAAGCTAGAGATAACACAACCAATACTAACGACCTGTAAATTCTACGATTTATCGACACGTAAAATACGGGTCGTTACATTCTCTCCCCCTTAGGAATTTCGCCCCCGAAATTCCAAGCAAACAACAGCAATCAAAATTATTCCGCATGCCTATCATCCATAGCAATCAACAAACCATGCATCCAATTCTAGCCTAGCATGCAGAATTCTAAGACTTAGAACAAGCTACAAATTCATGAGATGTCACGACACTTTAGGGCCATACCTCGAAGAGTTCGGGATGAGCTGCCTTCATCCTCTCTTCCTCCTCCCACGTACAGTCGTTAACATCATCACTCCATTGTACCTTGAGCAACGTGATCGTCTTCCTCCTAAGCTGTTTCGTATCGGTTTCAACAATACGAAGCGGCTTACGAGGTCTCGTAACCACAGGATCAACCTCTAAGTCTTCATAGCTATCAGCAGAAACCACCGTAGTTGGGTCATGCACATACTTCCGTAGATAAGATACATGAAAAACATTGTGCACACCCGCCATCTTTTCCGGTAACTCCAATCTATAAGCGAGCTTTCCAATTCGCTCGATAATCGGGAATGGTCCAACAAATCTCGGAGTCAACTTCCCTTTCTTCCCGAATCTAATAACATTCTTCAATGGAGAAATCTTCACAAAAACCATATCACCCACGTCGAACTCCAAACCCTTTCGACGATTATCTGCATAACTTTTCTGACGATCTTGGGCTGCCTTCATTCTTTGCCGAATGATCTCTATACAATCCGAAGTCTGTCGAATCATCTCTGGCCCAAGTATCAGCTTTTCTCCGGTTTCCAACCAACATGTCGGAGAGTTACACGGTTTCCCATATAATGCCTCATATGGTGCCATACCAATACTCGACTGATAACTGTTATTATAAGCAAACTCCACCAAATGAAGGTGATCTTCCCATGATCCTCCGAAGTCCAAAACACATGCTCTAAGGAGATCTTCCAAAACTCGGTTGACTCTCTCAGTCTGACCATCTGTTTGAGGGTGATAAGCTGTACTCAAGCACAACTCGGTTCCCAAAACTTCCTGGAAGCTCTTCCAAAATCCACTAGTGAACAATGGATCTCGATCGCTCACTATACTCTTCGGAACACCATGGAATCGAACAATCCACTTAACATACAACTCAGCCAACTTCGATGCAGTCCTAGTCGATCGAACAGGAATGAACCTTGCACTCTTGGTCAAACGATCTACGATAACCCAAATCCCTTCATTCCCTGTCCTAGTTCTCGGTAGACCATCGATGAAATCCATCGACACTTGTTCCCACTTCCATGTAGGAACCTCTAATGGTTGAAGCAATCCACTGGGCTTCTTCTGCTCAGCTTTCACCAACTGGCAGTTCATACACTTGGAAATAAAATTTCCAACATCCTTCTTCATACCTTCCCAGTAATAGGTTCTCTTCATATCCCGATACATCTTATTTCCACCTGGATGAATCATCAACTTCGAGTGATGATTTTCCCTCAGAACTTCATCTCTCAATCCATCTACATCAGGAACAACCAATCGTCCTTGCTTTCGAAGCCAACCCTCTCGATCGACCTCGAATCCCTTATCCTTCTCCGGGTCCAATCCGGATTCCAAATCACAGATAATCTTGACAAGCTTATCATCTCTCTTTTGGCTCTCGCCAATCCTTTCCACAAGGGTAGGTCTTATCGATAAGTTTGCCAACATCTCAGGTTCCAATTCACCTCTAGGCCTGAAATCAAATCCAGCCAAATACTCAAGACTCTTCCATTCCGAAAACATGGCTCCCAATCCTGCATGTCTTCGACTTAACGCATCTGCCACTATGTTACCTTTCCCCGGAGTATAGGCTATACCAAAATCATAAGATGCTAAGAACTCTAGCCACCTTTGCTGTCGAAGATTCAAATCCTTTTGGGAGAACAGATACTTCAACGACTTATGATCTGTAAACAACTCAAATCTAACTCCCAATAGATAGTGTCTCCACATCTTTAAAGCAAACACAATCGCCGCTAACTCCAAATCATGAGTCGGATAATTCCTTTCATGCGGCTTCAGTTGTCGACTAGCATACGCAACAACTTTATCCTTCTGCATTAGTACTGCTCCCAGTCCAGTGCCACATGCATCGGTGTAAACCACCATCTCATCATTCCCACTTGGAATAGTCAAAACAGGAGCACTCGTCAGTCGCTCTTTCAGGATTACGAAAGCTTGCTCACACTTATCATCCCATCTGAACACTAGGTTCTTCTTCGTCAATCCTGTCAACGGCGCAGCTATCTTGGAAAAGTCTTTGATAAACCGTCGATAATATCCTGCTAATCCAAGAAAACTTCTTACATCAGATGCATTCTTAGGTCTAACCCAATCCTGGATTGCTGCCACCTTAGCGGGATCAACCGCTATTCCATTTCCAGAGATAACATGGCCTAAGAACCTCACTTCATTCTTCCAGAAGTGACACTTCGAAAACTTAGCCTTCAGCTGATGTTTCCGCAAGATTTCCAAAACAATCCTCAAGTGCGTCTTGTGCTCTTCCTCAGTTCTGGAATAAATCAGAATATCATCCACGAACACAAGCACGAACTTATTCAACTGATCTCTGAACACTCTATTCATAAGATCCACAAAATATGCTGACACGTTAGTCAATCCAAACGGCATTACCAGCCACTCATAAAACCAGGATGGTGTCCTGAAAGCAGTCTTCGGCACACTATCCTTTGCCACTCTCAACTGGTGAAATCCCGTTGCCAAATCCATCTGAGAAAACACCTTAGCCTCGTGAAGCTGATCAAACAAGTCATCTATTCTCGGCAATGGATACTTGTTCTTCTTAGTCACTTTATTCAGCTCACGATAATCAACACACAACCTCAACGATCCATCCGCTTTGGTTGCGAACACAACTGGTGCACCCCATTCGGACACACTTCTCCGAATGAATCCTTTCCGCAAAAGGTCATCAACTTGCACCTTCAACTCCAGCTGCTCCCTAGGCGCCATCCGCCTAAGAGGCATCACAACAGGTCTGGCTCCCTCAACTAGATCGATACGAAACTCGATCTCCCTATGCGGCGGTAACCCTTTGACTTCGTCAAAGACATCCTCAAATCCATTCACAATAGGCACCGATGACAGTCCATCCCGTGGAACAACCAGCGAATACATGAAGCTCATGAAGACGCCTTCCTCATGCTTACATCGTATCACAACCTTTCGCCCTTCCACATTCCCGACTGTCACCTCCAGCCTCTCACAATCAATCCTTGCCGCATACTTCCTAAGCCAGTCCATACCCAAAATAATTCTGAACCCCGCAAAGTTCAGAACAAAGCAATCACAAACAAACGAGCAATCATGACTCGACACAACTAGACCACGGCATATCATACACAAACATGACGAACCCCCAACTGGATTAGTCACAACCAATGGTCTATCAACAATATCCGGTTTCAAACCTAACCGGCCTACCAAATCATCACAAACAAAAGAATGCGACGTTCCAGTATCAAACAACACTCTAACTGGAACACCACAAATGGAGAGAGTACCTTGAACCACCACACCCTTCCCCTTCTCTTCAGCAGTAGGAGCTTTTGAAGATGACGGCACAGCTCCCAAAGCATAAGCTTGCACAATCTGCCTATCCTTCCTTGGCTCTGGACAGTCCTTCTTGAAATGCCCTGGCTTATCACAATTGTGGCATTTCAACTGCACCTTCGGATTCTTGCAATCCCGGGAGAGATGACCCTTCTGTCGGCAGTTATAGCAGGTCACTTCGCCCTTTGGCTTCTTCTGGCCATCCTTACCTTTCTGCTGTTGCTGCTTCCTCTTCTTATTGCCACTCTGCTGTGGTTTAGATCCTTCCCTGGTTACAGCAACAACAGAACTTTCCCTAGGAAACAAACTCTCATGCCTTAAAGCTTTCTCCACCAGCTTCTCAAATGGATCGTCCAGATGATCCACCAACTGCCTCCCAAGATAAGCATCCAGACCAATCACAAACTTTTCATTCTTCTGATAGGGAGAATCAATGTACGATCTGACATACTTAGACAGAGCTTCGAACTCAGAAATATACTCAAGAACTGGTCTCCCACCTTGCTTGAGCTCCACAAACCTCTTGAACAAAACAGACTTCTGAGCCGTAGAGATGAACTTGGCCTCAAATCTAACTTGGAATTGCTCCCAAGTAATCTCTTCTTCTGGGGTATCTATGGTGATAGAATTCCACCAATCAGCAGCTCTTCCCTGAAGCTGTCTCGATGCAAGCTTCCTCTTAGTTGCATCCTCAATCCCTAAGTCACCAAAGATCCTTCGGCAAGCATCAATCCATCTCTGCACTTCGATAGTCGATTCTGTTCCAAAGAAAGCTTTTCCTCCGAGAGAAGTATAATCCTTGCAAAGCTTGGCAAAATCCACCGATCTTGGAGCTTGGACTTGAACTCCCACATCCACAGACGATCCTGAAGCTGGTACCCTCCTCATGATCGAAGTCATCATGGCCTCAAACATAGGGGCATAATCAACAGCTTCCCTAGCAGCACGGCTATCCCTCGCAGCTTGTCTCTCACTTCGACTCATCCTTAATATCTGTAAAAAGAATGATTAGAACACCTTAAGAAACAACGGCATAAGGAGTTCAAATCCTTCTAAGCTACTATATCATATATAGTAATCATCCATCAAAATACAATTACGTCTCTCATACGTAGTTACATCAGCGAGCGTTGGCTAAAATCGATTAACCAAAGCTTTGATACCAAATGTGACGACCGCCCATGACTCCCGCACCAAAACAAGGAAATAAAGCGCTGAACATGTGCCAGGCAGCCATGGATGACCGTCAAGGGTAAAATAAAATAGCAAAATCTCTATCGTACAACACACAGCGCATGGATAAAATACAATAGAGAGATATAATATAGTGAAGCTCTATAGAACATAACATCATCATATAAGCAACATAGCAGTTTTATACAACATATGAATCATCCATACATCAAAGCCTCACTACAACACTCAATCAAATACAGCAGCGGATACCCAGTACATAAAAGAAATAATATGCATAGCCTCCTGCTTGTCTTCGTCATCATCAATGGAGGACTCTAAGCACAGCACCTGCCACCTGCTACCTAGTCTGCCCATCCCAACATGGATGAACAGCCCAAGGTAATAAGAGGAGACATAAAACCTTGAGTCAGACAAAGTCTTAGTGAGCAGTAAATTAACTATCAAACATACCAAAAGAGCATAAGGGATAAAAGGAATAGGAACCAAACCATCCCACTCCACCTCTTTCTACAGTGATAGCCCCCAGACACACACTAAGGAGAAGTAAGCAAAACATAGCAGATAAGTAAGGTAAAGCAATAACCACTCGAGTCAAGGACGATGTTTTCCAAATACAAACCCCCAAGGCCTAAACCAAGATCAGATAAGCACCCAGAAAACACCGCTCTTGAGACCGAATGATAATACAACCAAACATCCAAACATCCATGACTCTGGCTATCACTGTTATCATTGCCTTGATTTCACCGTTAGTTGAATGACCACCTGTCAAGGGCTAATGGTAACCCCGGTCTAGACATAACTCCGCACGTCATCGTGACCCGTGCCTAAGCCGAACGCATCAGCCCAGAGTACTAGCACGTCATCGTGACCCGTGCTTGGAACGTCATCGTGACCCGTTCCAACGTACCCTTGCTTTGAGTATGCTAGAACCTTCAACAACGATGAGATCTTAGCCTCCTAGTCATCCTCCTTGACGACTATTTCCATACTAGCTCAAGCGCCTCTCAAGCTAACCATTATCCACACCAACCCGGACCGCATCACCGAGTTATAACTTCGCACGTCTTCATGACCCGTGCTTGGAACGTCATCGTGACCCGTCCCATCACAACATATGTCTTGCCTCATCATCTCATAGCAAAGTCCCATCTTGGAACGTCATCATGACCCGTCCTATCTCAACATAAACCTTGCTTCGTCACATCATAGCAAAGTCCCATCTCAATATCATGCTTTGCCTTCTCGCATCATGGCAAGATCCCACATCCTCAAATCCATTCATATGAGCTTCAACATCCGCTTCATATGCTACAGGCAGCTTTCACCATTCAGGAGCCTTTCCACTTAGCTTTTGAATCATCTTCAACCATCTTGTTCCAAATCAACTACAAGCTAACTTGAAACAATCAAATCAATCATACATCCAAACATTCAAGCATTCAAACAAGATCTAATAAGCAATATTAACTATAATGGCAATTCCGTAAATAAATGAGCATAAGTCCAACATGCATGAATCATAGGTTTTTAGCATAGATCTATCAAATATAAAACATGGGTTTTGTCCCTAATACTTGTTAAATGAACTTGCATAAGTAAACATCTTCATAAGTAATGGATCTACACTTAGATCTAAGAAAAATGCACAAAATCACTATCTACAACACTCCAACAAACCACCAATCCAATATACTCCTTTGGATCCGCGTGAGAGATAACTACCACTCACCAAATCACCCAAACACCTCTAAATCTAAACACTTCAGATCTGGACAGCGGAGATCAAGGCTTGATCCGGCAATATCTCGCTTCAATCGATGAAATCTAGCTCAAACGGATGAAGATCTTCAACTTTGGCGCTTGAATCTTCAAACTCGATCTTCGATCTTGGATGGATGTTAGAACTAGATTGGAATGGAGAAAAGAAGTGAAGAAATGTTGTAGTCGAGTTCCCAAAATGGTAGCACTTCGTCGCTTCAAAAACCGGTGCCAAAAAGTGAGCCAAACCCCTCTATTTATAGGCTGAAATTCCCATGAGTCGTCGCCCCTTAGGTCGGCCACGACCTAAGCCATGAGTCGTCCACGACTCATCAGATCCCTACGACCCACGACCTAAAACCACTGCCGATCTAACCCTTCAACGACCTAACAACCCCAGGGTCACACGAGACACGACTCATCAACCTAACGCCTTAACATGCCACACGGCTTAGCCCAGTACCGACCTAATATCTCCGACCTAACTTAGGTCGTTTACGACCTAAGTCTTAACAGTACTCACGCGACCTAACACACACTCTGCTTAGCCGACTCATTAGGTAACCGACCTAACACTTCCTGCCGCTAACACTCCAAGTCCTAAGTCGTACGACGACTCAACAATACACACTAACGACTCAACAACGATGCCGACTTAACGACCTAACATAAGTCGTTTACGACCTAAAGCTCTGCCGACCTAACCATCCTTAGGTCGTCTAACGACCTAACTCTACAATCATGGAAAAGCCGACCTAACCTCTGCCGACCTAAGACCTAACTGACCAACGACTTAACACACATACGACCTACCTTAGGTCGGTCCACGACCTAACTACTAAATCCTTAGGTCGCTACAACTATTAGGTCGCTCACTCTCCTAAGCCGCTACCCTTAGGTCGCTACCCCCTCTTAGGTCGCTCTCCACTAGGTCGGTCACTTTCTTAGGTCGTTCCTCTATCCTAGGTCGCTCAACCGACCTAACTCTCAACACATTAACACCCTAACCCGTTAGCTCCTTAGGTCGCTCACCCCTACTTACGACCTATCCTCCAAACGACCTAACTCCCAAGCCTTCCATCCTATGAGTCGTTACTCTTACACGACTCATCCTTAACTCGGTAATCCTTAAGTCGTGACCTCCTTAACCCGGCCACCTTCCTTAAGTCGGCAACATCCCTAAGTCGTATAAACGACTCATTTACCCACCGACCTAAGCTTTACTCGAGCCAATACTTACACGACTTAAGCTAGAGATAACACAACCAATACTAACGACCTGTAAATTCTACGATTTATCGACACGTAAAATACGGGTCGTTACATTTATACTTATGTATGTTTATATTTATTTGTTTACAAGATCCGAATCTTGGCTCTCCATCCACTCAAATCTAGTCGTGCCTTTTCGTGCTTTGCGGAGTTTGGATTTGTGTTTTGAATTGATCTCTAGCTTTAGAGGCGAGTTTATCACTCTCGACATTCATACTTATCAAAATTGTGAAACGATGACAAGTGAATGTGTAATAATTGATATACTATGTTCATATATGCCTGTGATCTAATTATATGATGTATAACCTTATTATACACCTGTTACATCACCTGATATGATATTATACGCTATACTGTTTATTTTATTTTATGTTTCTCACACTACAAGTTCCCTGTTAGCAAAGAATCACTATGGGTTGAAATGATACATACCCGAACGGACATTAGAATAGGGAAAAATCATTATAAGCTGAAATGATAGGCTCAATCGATTTTATGTTTAATTGACTTGGGATTGCGGGTTTGAAATGATAGAACCCGGATTTTTCTTTTTAAATTACGGATTGAAATGACATATTATCTGTGTCACTTGACCTAGGTTAGAAAATATTATATAGACCCGTGGTTATTTTATATATTTTCTAAAAATTATTAAGTATTTTCGAATGTAAAAATATGAGATTTTAACTCAAATTTGAATTGAAGTGATTTAAATAAAGCTTTATTGATTTTTTGTAAGTTAGAAATGTAAAGTAAATAAATGGTAAAAATGCATCTTATATGTTGACATATTTCGATAATTGGAAAAATTTAGTTTTCAAATGGAAATTTTAAGTTTGACTTATTAAAAGAATATCTTATTTATGAAATGGGTATTTTAAATAAGGTATCAAGTTATTTATTAAATTAAAAGTTAAGTAAAATAGTATATTTTGACATAATTAGTGAATTATGGTTTTAATTGGATATTTATTTATAAAAATTTATTTTATTTAAATCATAAGTCAAATGATATCTAAATGAATATTTTCTGAAGCGTGAGATATGAATTTTTTTATGTTAAAATGGATAAAATTGAAGTTTTAATGTTTCTGAAATTTTATAATAAATCTGGAATTAGTATTGGTAGCATTTTCAAAATGTTGTGGTTTTAAGACAGCATTTGCTAAGTGCTATCATTTCTGAAAGTAAACTAAATTCTGAAATAATAATAAAGTTCCTGTAGCACTTTGTAAGTGTTGCTGTTGCTGAAAGTAAACTATATTATGAAATAATAAAGCTACTGTAGCATTTTGTAAGAGCTTCTGTCACTGAAATTTAACTATATTCTGAAATAACTAAATACCTACTGTAGCACTTTGTAAGAGCAGTTGTTGTTGAAATTAAACTATTTTGAAATACTAATATCTACTGTAGCACGTTATAAGTGCTGCTGCTGTTGAAAATGACAATGTTTTTGAAATATTACTATATTTACCGTAACATTTTATAAGTGTTGTTGTAGCTGAAATTTTACAATGTTTTGGAAATTTTATAATTGAATGAATAAACTTGGAAATGCGACAACTTTGAAGTAAATATTATTTGACATTGAATTTAAATGGTTTAAATAAATATGTTTTGAGATGAAATATAAACCATTTTGAAACATATAACCATGAGTTATAATAACGGTTGGTTGTTAAAGAGACCGGGATTAGATATGGGCATACTCTCTGTCGATACCAAAAACTACTTTAACAACCGTGTAACCGGTAGAGATTCCAGAATGAAGTAGGATGGTGGCGATGATTCTATTAAGGTATATACGTGGACCCGACTCCCGTGAGTTGGCATAAGTTGGCTATAACAATAGCAATCGACGGGCAAAGGAGGTAGCTCCTCTGATCGGACACACTTCTTCGTATGCCATTCTATTACTTTGTAATTGATTGGTGTGCACCTTTGATTTTTTTGGGAGTGTGGCTCGAGGTGGGCGGTAGCTGCGGCTATGCATTACCTCCGGTCCGAAAGTGCAATTGGTATATCTACCCTGGCATTGCCTAGTTGTGCCATGTCACCTACCCTAGCGAGCCTTGTACGAGTTTGGTTTTGTGCCGTAGCCTACGGAGTATTTAGGGTAGCCACAAGATCTGGAGGTATGCTGTTACTGGATAGACTACTGGGACTATTTATGTGTTAAGGGGGATATTGGGTAACTCCTTAATGTTATTTTAAAGTAAATTTATTTTACTATTAGACATTATTATAATAGTGTATATTACTACATAGTAAATAGTTTAACGAATCCTTAAAGAATGGGAGGTCCCAAGCATCCTTTAAGTTACTTGTGCATTTATATTACAGTTCACTTAAGTTGGTTTACATTGTATAAGTATGTATGTCCTGACTCGAGTGTTTGTGTTTTAATTTACGCTTGGGATAGCCTGAGTATCACAGCCTTGGATCTATCTTCTAGAGCTAGAGATTTCTGGAGTCTATCTTCTTATCTAGTGATTTATCTATTTTAGTTCATATCTAATTCATCTTATGTATTAGAGAAATATGTATTTGGGATTTCTACTGTATTTGACTCAGAACTATATTTTCATCAAACTATGTATGTTGTACTTGTTTTAGGACTGTGTTTGTAGTGGCTTCATGAACCACTATAGTTATTTTTATTTCCACTGCGAGTTATTCTGATATTCTGTGTCTGTGATTCTGTGATTGATTTTATTTTCTCCAAATTTTATTACAATCTATTGTTTTGAATTATTCAAGTCAGACTGTGTGGTTTTATTGTCGATTTGAATGGTCCAAAATAGTGGGTCGTTAGATATAATATCTCATTACATATCCAAATCATCATTTAAACTTTTAACATTTGGTAATTCTTATTATATGGTATTAGAATGCCATTTGGCATTATACAAATTAATAGGATTCATTTTACTTAATTAGAATGTTCACAATTTAACTTGTTTAAATTTTTTATACTTTTTAATTTTAAGAGTTATAACTTCAACTATGATAACCCGGACTTTTAGGAATCGGACAATTTGTAATTAACAGATTTTTACTATTGAAAACACTAATTTATAATTTCAACAAATAAACCTAATAATAAATGTTTATATCTGGATAAATATTTATATAATAATCTTCTAATATATTTATTTAAAATTTGACAAAATTATAATTTTCAAACAAACTGAATATGTGTTGTTTTAATATATATTTATATGAGTGATTTTAAATTTAATTTTGATTTGAGATTGAAATTCAAAAGACAAATATCTTAAAATATTGGATTTAAGAATAATGTATATTTTATATTTTTTTATTAGTATATAATTAGTTCTAGATTATTTTCTTTAAAGGATATTATAAAAAAATTAAGGAAATGTATTTACCAAATAGAAATTAAATATAAAAGTTTTATAAAAACATTTAATATATATTAACACATGCATAAAACAAATGTATGTTAATTAACTCATGCAAGTGACAAATGTAGGATTATTAAACAAGCGTCACCTTTATTCATTTTCTTTTAGTTTTAAAAATATTAGGAAATCAAGCTATAAATTTATCTATACCCTCTCTTTCAGTTGTTTTCTACCTTCATTTTTAAACTCAAAGAAAAAAAAAGAAAACAAAACCTGTAAAAAAATAACAAACCAAAAACCTAAATCAAAGCAACAGCTCTTACAACCTGAATCACCAAGCTGATCAAACAGCAAATCCAACTAGATCAAACAATTCATCTCAGTTTTTAAAACAAGATTTCCAGCTAAAAATCAAAACAAGTTTTCATGGTAGCAAAGTTTTCCAGTTAACAAGCTTTCAAAGATCATCAGCATACCCAGTTTCAAAACCTCTCTGCTCATCATTTAACAGGTGAGTAAACAATTTTGATTTTTTTTAAAAGCTTTAAATCTGTTTAAACCCTGATGCATGTAGTAAACTTGGGTTTGAATTGGTGATAATGGATTGCATGTTTGATTTAATGATTATATGTATATATAGATATGGATATCTCTGTGTGCATGTTAGTGTTTACTATGTTCTTGAATGCTGGATGAGAATATAATTCAAAAAAAAAATCAATTGCTCTCTCCCTGATCTGTTACAGGTCGTGATGTTTAAACATAAATTGTTAGAAATAACAAGATTTGAATTTTAAAAATATTTTAAACAGGAATTGATGAAAGTTTTTACTGGGAAATATGATTTACAGTAAAAACTTATATATATATCGAAATTTCAATATGATCAATTGGTAAATTCAGGATTATAATCTGAATTGTCTTCAAGAATTAGGATTTTTAAGATGAAAATCATGATTTTGAATATAGTAAATTGTGAGAAATCCTTGGTTGAAGGGAAAATGGGTTTCGATCTTTTTCTGGTGACCGTCGAGTTTTTGGTGGTCGGGGTTTATTGTCGAAGCAAGAATGGCGATCGAAGATGTCGGCAAAAATGGCTGGGGTGATGCTGTTTCATCGTGGCAATGGCGATTGGTCGAACTAGGGTTTTAGGAGGTTCGAAGTTGAGGTTGAAGTATTGGTTGCTACTCCATCTACAGGGCACTGATTTCATCGGTCGAAGGGGAATAGGAACTTCGGTCGTGAACGAGGCTGTGGCCGGAATGGTGGAGCTTCTGATGGTCAGGGTTGTCTTGTCGAGGCAAGTTTTGGTTGGAGCTGCTGTTCTAGTTTAAGATGGAGGGCTCGAATTAAATTTCGATCTTATATTGATATCTGGGTGGATGGGATCGATAGTAAAGGTGATCGATGACTTGCCAGAGGTGGAATAGGTCGCAGGAGCGCCGCCGTGGAACGGTGCACATGCACGATGTCCCTGCGCGTCAGTTTGTGTGTGAGGTAGTTTGCCTCGGGTCGAAGCTAGGGGAAAGGATGTTGGGCTCGGAGTGGGTTTCGGTATCGTGAGTGTTAACATATCAGTTTAAATATTTTAAACTAAGTTTTTTTTAAAAAAAGAAGAAATCTCGGGTGGTTATCGGGTTTAACCCGAAGCAAAATTTAAAACAAGTTTTAAAAGTTTTTAAAAAGGCAAAGTTTTTGAAATTTAAAATGAAGGTAGTTTAAAATTTTCTTAAATAAATTTCTTGTACATATAATAAATGCTTTCTTTAATATTTGATTAGGAAGTATATGATTTGTTTAACTTAAATTTGTTAAGTAAATTTTTAGGTTATTTTAACACTTAATTTTTAAATATAATTAAGTGTTAATAAAATGGATAAATGTTTTAAAAATAATGTGATTAGGTAATTAATAAAGGTAATGATTTATTTTAAATTAATTAAGGTTTGATAATAAATGAAGTAATTAAAGAGTAATTAATTTAATTAACTAATGATTAAGGATTAATAATTAAGGGTTATAAATTAATTAGATATTAATTAATTAGATGATAATTACTTAATGAAGTAATTAAGGATTAATTTGTTAAGGGGTAATTAAATTAATTAATAATTAAAGGTTAATTAATTGAGGATAATTAACCAATGGGATAATTACTTAATGGAAGTAATTATGGATAATTAGTTGGGATGGTAATTAAAGGTTGATTAATTAATTAAAGGTTTGTAATTAATTAATGTTAAGTAAGTAGGATCAAAAATGATTGAAGTAATTTAATTAATTTATTTAAATAATTAGAAATGGTATGATTAATTAATCTTGCTTATGGAGGATTGAATGATATTGAATGCCTTGGATTATTTGTTATCTCTGATATGTTATGCTATGTGATATGATATGTTTGGATTGAACTGTGATAACATGGTTTGTCTATCTGTGATGAATGGCTATGTAAATATGTAATTCTGGATATAAATGGAATTGTTTAAAACTTAAGCGGTTGTTATAAGATAATATTGGATTCGAATAGACCGGGGTTGGGTATCAGCAAATACCCGAAACCACTTTGATTATTAATCTACAGTAATTCTTTATAGATTTGATATGTGAAATCAATAGGCTGGAATGAAATAATTTAAGTAAATTGGACCATTAAAAACTAAGTATGGGTACTTAGGGATTGATTTGTGAAATAAGTGTTGAGCATAACAAGTAATGAACTCGTAGTAAAGTATGAGTTACCCCAGGTTTTTCTTTTATGGGTTGAACTTGGTATTTCAAATTATATAGGTTTACTCACGTTGGTTTCCAGCATGACCCGAATGTTACTTTGATGTAATGCTCGGTCGGATCGAGTATTATAGATTTTCAGGTTAGGACGTTCTGGAGCTCAGGAGGCGAGCTGGATGGCAGGAACGTATGGAGTATTCCGTTGTGTATATTGTTGTTGTATTTTTGGGAAAAGTTAATTTTAACTGTCCAAATTATTTGTGATTGGTTGTAATCTAATGTATTGAATGTACATTAATAGATACAGATTTCCTTTGTATAACTGCTATAATTTGTTATTATATTTTATCCGCTGCAAATGTGTGAATCTGTGTTTTGTTTCTGTTCCTTCTTCTATCTCTTTTCTTCTATACCCTAACTATTGGAAATTTTTGGCATTGGATATTCGGCATTTGTATAGTGAACATATTAATGTCGAATTTTCGAGGAATTCTGGGTCGTTACATCAACTCTATAGTTTTCTCAAAAAAAAACTAGTTTAGATTTCTCAATTCCTTATTTTATATAAGTTCTGGTTATTTAAATATTTCATTTCTTTTAAATAATTTGAAGAATATTAATTCATAGAACCTAGAAAATTTTTAAATACCAGGTTTGTTTCAAATCATTTAAAATAAATATATACACTTATATCCTTTATACATTAAATCATACCTTTGGAGTTTAAACAAAAATACGTTTATCAAAACAATTTCGAAGCAAAGCTTCTCAGAAGTCTTCCCCACTTTGGGACTCGAAAATGAATGTCGATGATGTTGCGCAGTCATCACCAAAATTAATTTTCAGCGACAGAAGTGAGGAGTAATGAATTCATTTCTTTTTAAAAATCCTTTCAAAATAATTCCCCAAATATTTTTAACCTAATATCACTGTATATTTTCTTCCAAACTTTGAAAACCATTTTCAAAATCCCCGGGTCTTAAATTCAATACTTCTCAATTTAAATCTTTTTAGTTTATAAGTCACATTTATAAATTATTCTTACAAATTCTTGCTTTCTTAATGTGACGTTCTGGATTTTTAACATCTGTTAATTGGGTAATTAACTAGTTTAAACTATTGAAATATTAATTTTAATTAGCCAAACAAATAAATTTCCGATATCTTAAAATATCAGGATACACAAGTAAATTAAAAGTCCATGCTAAATACTGAATTATAGAATTTCAAAAATATGATGAATCTTATAGAAATATAAATTAAATATATATAACTCAACCGTTTAAATCCAAGGCGAAATACCCATGTATATTTTTAAATATATATATATCAAGTTTGTGAATATATATATATATAAATACATAAGAGTACAAGTAATACATACGGAAGTTTGAATAAAGGTAAATATATATCATGAAAAATATATATATATATACATGTATAGGCGAATATGTATAAGTATATATGTATGTATATTACGGAAAATACAAATAAAATGTATACTATATTAAATAGTGAAGTGTGAACATATATATATATATATATGTATGTATATATATATATAACTTTATATAAGGAAATGACAATATGTATAAATCCAAGTAAAATAGGATAAAAATTCATATGCATAGCCATATATACATAAGTATATCTAAAAGTAGATATAATAGTATACATGGAGAATGTAAACACATGTGTAAATAAATATATACATTACTATAAAAATGAGAAGGCAAACTTATACACAAAAGAAGATATATGTATGAACCAAGGAGACAACATCAAGGAAAATTGCACTTCAAGCCTACAAATAATTTTTTAATGTCAAAGCAAGTTCAAAACCAAATCTTTTATAAAATATTAAATTACCTTGGGTTAAATCAGGTCAGGCCATTGCAAATCTCTGACCAGAGAAAGAAAAAAAAAGTGAGAGGAACTTGCTGTATACATGAAGCTACAACTACCTCTTTTTATATGTATAGTCAGTACCTGGCTTCACCTCTTTCTTGCTTTCGAACAAGATAACAAAGGGAAATAAAAGTATTCGAGCTACTATCATAAACTTAAGGAAGATTAAACAACATAGCCAGGCTTTAAGAAACACAAAATAATATAAAGGTCAAGCATGAAGAAAGAAGAAAATCAAGAGAGTAAAAGTGGAAGGAGAAGCAGGAGCTAGGCTAGAGATGGCAAGCAGTAGTTCGTCTTTTAGTTCTATGAGTACAACACCTACTTTTCAACTAGTTATATATGCATATAAGCATATAATTACCTGAGAACAAATTATGATCTGGGTTGAACGTTTAAGTGTTGGGTTCAAATGAGAGTGATCTAAATTCCTTAATACCTGAAATATATGTTTTGGGCTTAGTCAGGGAGGTTTAGGTGCTGTGTATAACTGTATAGTAATATCTATAGATATATACTTGTATCTATGTTAAGTTAGAGCTAGAAAAAAAACATAGGGCTACATTTCATATTCACCTCTGTTTGCATAGAAGAAAGCTCTGTTCATTCTTTTTAGTCACCTAGCCTACAACTTAAAAAAAAAACCATTCCTCATTATCGATAAAATTTTAGAACTCGACCACAAAACAAAACTTACTTGTTTTAGAGTGTAGAATAACTTAAAATTCATTTCATGAAGTTTCATTAAGCCTAGAATATGAAATCCTATTTTTACAGTAGGTAGCTAGGATAGTCGAATTTCGATTTTTCCTAACTAAGTGATTCGATTACATAGACTTGTTCCTATTTGAAAAACGTGAATTTTGGACTTGGTTTGGTGATTTTTAACATCGTGTAGAGGCATGAAAGTAGGGTTGAACGGAGTTGGGTTTTAGGGCAAATTCTGGCAAATTGGTGGATTGCACGATAAATGATGGGTCGTGGAGGATCATAGGAAGGAGGCGTACGTAGGAAAAATGGTGAGAAAATTTCCTACGGCACGATGAAGGGCAGCGGGTTGTTTTAGGGTTTAGGACAGTCCTTGGGTTGGTTTCGGTCGAAGTTAAATGATGATGTCGAGGAGGAGATAGGGACATCTGGTCCAGGCGGAAAAGAAAGTGGTGGTGATAGCGAGCCTCTGGGCATATTCTGGTGACGGATGGGGGTCAGTGATGCCTAGGCGAGGTGTTTTAGTGGTGGTTGGTGTTTCCAGTATTTTTGGTTGATGATCAAAATTGTGAACGTGGGTTCGAGCCACGGTCTCGAGTTGGTGGCAGTGGCAACGTGATCGGATGCGACGTGGAAGGCTGGTTGACAGCGAGGTGTGGTGGTCGGTGATCGTATGCACGTGCACATGATCGTGCGCAGTTGGGTGTGATTGAGGTAGGGGAAAGAATCAGGGGGGAAAAGAACTGGAAGAAGAGGAGAAGAGAAAGAGAAGTGGGCCGGAAAAAGGATTGGGCTAGAAAAAAAAGAAAAATAAAGGAAGAAGGAATAGAAGATAAATAAAGAAAAGAGAAAATAAAACGAAAGAAAAAGTAAAAGAAAAGTGAAAGGAAAAAAGGGGAAAGTAATGGGATTTCATATATAATAATTTTATTTATCTTTATATTTTTACGAAAATCTATCGTTAATTTAAATCCTCGGTTTTAATTCCAATAGTATTTTATAATTTAAATGGGTAATTAATTATACAATATTTGACTAAAAATTTATATAAATTAATAGAGTTAGATATCACATAGGGTGTGTAATTTTAATTAATGGGAAATAAATTATTGTGTAATTTCTTTAATTTGTAGATTAATCTGGGACAAAACATAAACAGGTTCAGTTAAATAAAGTTATAAGAATTCCGATGAGAAATCGTTTTATGTTGTTATAGATTGTTGACTTTGGATAACGATCTATATATTGGCTTAGTTATATTAGATATTCAGTGTCGAATTATCCATTTCCGTGCCAATAAATGATCAACTGTCCATATTTGAATAATTTTACCCGAAATATAAATTGATTCATTTTAATCAATTTACCCTTTTAAATTTATTATTGGGATTCGAAGAGATCAGGATCAGATATCAATGTTATCCGAGATCACTTCGATTTGATAAGCACTATAGATCCTTACGGATTGACTATAAAACCTAACAAGCCGGAATTTAATAAAATTAAGTTAATCAGACTATTTAAATTAAGAGACGGTATATGGATATTATCTTAAATATCAATGGAATTGTGAAATTAACGTTTTGGCTATAATAAGATAAAGACTCGTGATGTTGGACGAGTT
This sequence comes from Allium cepa, assembly GCA_030765085.1. Classification (NCBI taxonomy): domain Eukaryota; kingdom Viridiplantae; phylum Streptophyta; class Magnoliopsida; order Asparagales; family Amaryllidaceae; genus Allium; species Allium cepa. The sequence goes on along the minus strand of CM060939.1, from coordinate 76,615,945 downwards.
ACCCCAATTTCAAAGAATTTTTATAACTTATGTAGTTCATAGTTAAAGGGTTTACTCACGCTGGTTTCTAGCCTGACTCGGGTGTTACTTTATTGTAATGCTCGGGCCAGACCGGGTATTACAGATTTTTAAGTTAAGACGTTCTGGAGCTCAGGAGATGAGCTGGATGGCAGAGACGTATTGATTAGATTCCGCTATGTATTTATGGGTTGTGTAGACAGTATTTCGGGACAAGTTGTTATAATTGTCCAGATCATTTTGTGTATGTTGTGCTCTGATATTTTTATATATATTGACAGTTACAGCTTTTCTCTGTAAAATGCTGCTATTTGTATATTATATTTTTTTTCCGCTGCGATTGTGAGATTCTGTGCTATTGTTTTCTGTGTCTTTTTATACCTCTTTTCCTCTTAACCCTAACAGTCTGGGATTTCCGGCACTCGATTGCCCAGCACTCGATTGCCCGGCACTCGATGCAGTGAACGTATTAGTATCAATTTTCGAGGTCGAAAATTTTCGGGCCGTTACATTTGGTATCAGAGCTGAAGGTTAAGCGAGAACCTTCACTCTGGAGGGGATTACTCGTTAGAGATAGGGTCGGTAGTAACCTAGAATGAGTTGAGAGTATTATATGAGGGTGTACTTGTTATTTTCTTATATAATGATTTTAAAAACGGTTTTAAAGGTAGTTTTTATATAAGCTTATATTTCGATATATAAAGAAATAATCATTTTCAAATTATTATAGTGTATTAAGGTAATTGGTTGTTATTATTGGAACTAAAATAAGATTATAAAATTTAGTGGTAACATATATATAATCAAATAGAAATTAAGTAAGAATGAACTATACAAGTAAGTAAGCTAAGAATGGATTCAAACCAGAAATTAAAATATTAGAAATTTGTAGAAGCGTTTTTCAAAGTGGTTGAAATAAGTTTCCTTGACTATATTTTTTCAATAATATGATAGAATAAATAGCGTGTTTAGATATGATAATTATCATAAATTGGGTAATGCATATTAATAAAGCATATTTATTATAGAATAAACAATAATGGAACGTCGTGAAATGTTCTAAGGAAGTAAAACTGTAAATTATAAAACTAAAAATGAAATTAAAAATGGATTTAAAATTGTGAAGTTTTAAATCTAAGCCCAAGAGAAATTTGGAATTTGTTTCAAAGTGTTAAAAGAAATAATAAATAATATTTTTGAATATAAAATTCTTTCTTTAAAAACAAGAGTGGTTGGAAGATGAAATTGTTTTGAATTAAAAACAAGAATGGTTTAAAAGTGAGAGTATAATCCAAAGAGAAGTCAGTTATTAACTTATAAGTGGGAAGCGATATTAATAAGAATTGGATTTGGAATGGAAATTCAAGTTGAGTTGGATAAATGGATTAAACGAATTGAAATTTAACTGAGGAAAGTTAAACAAGTTTGGACCTATAATCTGCAACTCGAAAATTTCAAGATGGAATTGAGATTTAACTTAGGGAAGTTAAATGGGTTAAATTGTAAACGGAGTATGTGGATCTCAAAACGGGTGTGAATTCTGGAAACTGGTAATGAATGCTATTGATGGGTGTTTTAGAAAATTTAGATGCTATTGACTGATGTTTAGATACTTTGGATGTTTGTTTACTTTGACTTATCCTGATATCATCCTGTTTTTATTAGTAATCTATGAACTGTGAATTGGATTATTTTGAATGAATTAAGAAGTCGATTGAGATGATATATACATCCATTACTAAAGCCAAATGGAAATAAAACTTTATTTTGAAAACTATTTAAATGATTTTGATTTTTAGAGATAAATTTGAAATTATGGAAATGGAATCACTTTGAACTTAAGATTGAAATGTTAAAATTGAACTTGCAAACTGGAATTGTTTAAGAATGGGTTCCAAAGTTTAAAGTTAAAATTGGGTAATAAGTTGGATTCCGAAGATTAAATTGTTTAAAAAGATTTGAACTCTCACTCGAACCTTGAAATAAGTTTAAGTAAAGGTAATTTAAAATGAATATTTGAAATTTGGACTCGGAATTAAATTGTGTAAAGACTTGGGTTGTTAAATAAAATGTTAAAGGTCAATTTGATTTAAGGGATTAAATCAACATTTGTAAATTTAACTCGAAATTATATAAATAGAGATGGTTTAAAATGTGAAAATGGAATTTGGATTAATTCAAAGGTGGAACTGAAATGAATTAATTGGAATTGTAATCGAAGTTGAATAAGTTTAAATTCAAATGGGAATTGATTTGAATTAGAGTGGGAATCAAAGTAAATTCAAATTGAATTGGAATTGAATTAATTGGAAATTGATTAATTTGGAGACTGGGAAATTGAACCTGTATGACTCTGAAACTATTCTCAAACAAATTAGTTTAATGTAAACTGTCTTAGATCTATTTTCTTAAATATTCAAACTATTTTGATTTTCCAAGCTATTTACTGTACAAACCATTCTTTTTAAAACTCAAACTATCTTATAATAACTATTTAACTATTTCTCAATTATTTTACAACTATTTAACAATTCTACAACCATTTAAATTTTAAAACTATTTATGTCATTTTCTAAATTCAAACTGGTCAGAGTGGAAACTGTTTATATTTAATTAAGATAAGAATTGAAGTTATAAACAAAATGGAAATTGAAGCAGTTTGGAAGTGAAAGCGAAATCGGATATTGGAACATAAATGATTGTAAAGTGAAATAGTATATCTTGGAAAATATATGATGGTTAAAATGAAAGTTGAATAGCAATATAACGGAAACTCACTTTATAAGAAGAGAGTAATATTACAAATGACTTTGTAAAGGAAATCGGACTTGAATGATGATTTGGCATAAATAAAGTTATATATATTTGTTATATATAATAAACTCCCCTTGTTGAATCTATAACCAGAGGAAAAGATCTTTTAAAGATGTTGGAAATACAAAGAGGAATTTATATAAGTATGAAGAGATCCAAAAAAAACTATTCAAGTTGAATGTAACGACCCGCTATTTTGGACCTTTCAAATCGACAATAAAACCGTACATGTCCGACTTGAATAATTCAAAATACCGAATTGTTAATAAAATTTGGCAAAACTTAAAATATACAGTAAATAAATCAATCATAGATCACTTACACAGAGTAATACAATGCAGCGGAATAGATAAAGAATAGTAGTTCACGAAGCTGCTATATACCTCAGAGTTAGAATTAAAATACAATCGAATAGTTCAAATGCCATGAAGTCTCCAAAGCAACAGATGGCTTTTCTGAACCAATCAACTGGATGACTGAAGGGATAGATAGCTGGACCTTCAAGCAAAGCTCCAACTTCGAAGATGAGTCTCAAATGTTGTATCTCTCAGTCTGACCCGAGCGTAAAGCAAAACACAAAACACTCGAGTCAGGATTAACATTCTTATATCTATAAATCTAACTCAAGTGAAAATATCAACTGAAATATAATTAACTTAGAGGATGTTTGGGATAACCATCCTCTAAGGGTCCATGGAACTATCTAAAAGATAGAAATATACACTATAACACCGTTGTCTTTTCAAATTAATTTATACTTCAAAACCAAATATCATTTTCACTTCAAATATCTCTATACTTCCCAAATAGTATTTTTATATATTAAATAATTTGTACAGTAAAGAAATTTTAATTCCCTCAACTTAACAAATCGTTTAACATCAACCCGACCACCCCATTTAAATCTATTTCAATCTCAATTTATTAATTTAAATTCAACTCAATTTCTAAAATAACCACTTCAATTTTATCGATCTCAAATTCGGATTTGAAATCACAAAATACCCTTTATGTTCAATTTATTTCAAAACTTTAAGTATTCAACGTTTCAAACTAACTTTTTAATCAATTTAGTTTCTAAATAATAAATTCAACTATACTGATTTCAAATACATATCTGAATCTCAAAATAAACCATTTAAATCCCAATATAGTTCAAAGCTTTAATATTTAATTAAATGTTCAATTTAATAGTTCCATATAAATCTCGATTTAACCTCATTATTATCTAGTCTTAAAATAATCCCTCATTAGATACAATATCATTTAAGTAACCTTAAATTACATTTTACTCAATATTTTCTTTAATTTATTTAAACGTGAAATATTCATTAAATCACTTAAATAAAAATCCAGTTACAAAATCATACCCTTAAATTTCCCATTCAAAAATTTCAAATTGATTTAATTGAATAAATCCTTATTTAAATACCATTTAGATAAACCCACATTTATCTCCCAATCTTAGTAAATTGCAGAATACTTTTGGAATAAAATTTACATAAATATTTAGCATAATTTATGTATTAAATCAAATTTTGACTAAATTAAATATTATTAAATCTATATATCATTACCCTTTATATATAAAAAAAATTTAAGGATTAACATTTAATAAGACCATATATTTTTTTCCAAAACAATGAATTAAATTTCAAAATATTAATATATATGGACCAACGATGTCTGTATATATTTCTTATCATATGGTCAAGTGTTACGGATATTTATCATTTCAATCCGTACACTAAATGTATACGGGTGGATAGCATTTCAACCCGTAATCCCAATTCAATTAAATGAAAATCGCTTGGGTTTATCATTTCAACCCATAACGATTTTCTCCTATCCTAAAGTCTGTTCGGTTATGTATCATTTCAACCCATAGTGATTTCTATACTAACAGGGAACTTGCAGAGTGATAACAGATATGTAAATAATAATAACAACAGGCATATATCATCAAAATAAATATATAAACAATAGGATATGGTGTCATATCCCATAAGTGAATAGTTAAAGATAATAGCATATATAACAATTTAAATAACTACAGCCTCATATTTCAATTGTCGTCTCAATTGAAATCAAATTTAGTAAATAAAAAATGTTAATCGTGAGTTATTTCTCACCTTTCGAGGCCAGAGAAAAAGAAGTGAGTTATGAAATCCAGATCCGAATTCCAAAACAAAGCTAGATGGACACGGTTCAATGATCAAAGCTGATAATAGGAATAGACGAATTCAAATCAGAATTGGATCAAGGAAGATAAATAGGATAATTGAGCTTATATACAACTAGCCAACATATGCAGACACAGTTTATAAAATATGCAACAAAATATGAATTCCTCGGTTAATATATATACATAGGTGTGCAGACCGACTATATTAATATAACCATATATATACTATATAACATTTCCTCTACCAATTTGTATATGACTATTCATATGACTATACTTGAAATCAAAATACACATCCCTTAAAAAAAATCCAACGTATATCAGTCAGTGCAAACAACCTTAAGGCTGACATGAAATAAACTTTTGAAAGCATATACTGTTGAAATTATAAAATATTGATATAACTTATACTGTAAAACTACAATAGAAAATTTATATATATACCTACATTTAAATATAACTTAGGTAAATTGTTGAAAATAAAATAAAATATAGTACGGTAGACTCTAAAATACTAAAACAATCATAAATATATATATATATTATAAATTGACCTATCAAACTTGTACCCACCAATTTTATATAATATATATACCAAAACAGTAACGAAAATTGAAATACTATATTTTATATATCTAACATATGAAAGCTAATAAAATAACATATTTTATTATAGTTGAAACTGTTATAACCAAATATATAAAACATATAAAAATACGTATATTAATAGAAGGCTGCCAAACTTATACCATATATACCATAAGCTATCAATAGTAAAATAAAACGCGTATATATATATATATATTTAACTTATCAACTAGTTAGTAAAACATAAGTATCTAAAAGCCGTACGATAACTATATGCTAACAAAGGTCAAAAACTATATACCGTAAAATCTTAAAATAATATACATAATACAGTATAAATATATACTAACCTTTATATATGAACAGAAGTTAAATATTTATATACACGTTTATAAATATAACAATTATCATATATATACTATTATGAAATATATTATTATTTTTAAAGTTCAACTGTTAGGGAATTCAAAATCCCCATAGTTGCAGTAAACATATAAAACAAAACTTATGCACAATCTATGCTGTTCTTAATATATAAAATAGACTTATATCAAATAAAATGCGTACTTACTTTTAAAAACCAGAGAGGAAATGTTTTGCCAACTAATGCATGCGGCCATGGGGAGGAGGCAGGCCAAGGAAAAGAGAGAGCTCATGCTCAGGTTTGGAAGAAATAAGAAAAGATGGAGGGGAGATGAGAACAGGCGATTTTTAAAGGAAGAATGCATGCGTGATTCAAGCAACATGACATGGCGAAGGGCATTCTTCTGGCAACAGAGAAAATGCTAGTTTCTTAAATATAAAGGTAGGTCTGCATCTTATATGTGAACGTGCTATATGACTTTATATAATATTTACAAAGCTCTCTCCTCTTTTAATATTAATTTTAGGGCAACGAATAGCCTACAGAGAGAAAAGAAGATGCAATCTATGCTATACTATATATATATATATATATATTCCTAGAAACTCGGAAACGAAGAGGTAAAAGAGTAAAGAGAAAGAGGCATATAAATGAATGGTAAATAAATTTAGATTTCAAATGAAATAAATGGAACAGCAGAGATTAAATTATGGATGTAAATCCCAGAATAATAAAATGCAACGGTTATATGTTGATTAAGAAAAATAATTAAAACAATTAACGGCTTAAATGGGGCAGCATGTTTCAAATTTTTGAAATGCAAAAGAAACGTACACTATAAATATAAAGTTTTCAAAAGAAAAGGAAACGTAAAGCTATCCATTAATTCATCGAAACGTTATTTAAGTAATAAATTGAAATGAAAAAAAAAAGTAATTGTAACGGTCAATAGTTGATTTAGCTATACACTTAAAGCAATAAATTTTTGTTTGTTTGTACAATACATAATGAGTTTTGAAAGTCAAGGATATAAAAATGGATAAAAGGAAAGAAATCAGGAAATTTTTGTGAGCAATAGCTTTCCAAGGAAAGGTAGGCTTACATTATATATACATGCTGAGATGATTAGGCACGTTCAAAAATTTTGAAGCAATGAAGGAATTGGAAACAAATATAAAATGAAAGAAATTTGAGAAGTCCGTAGCTATGATTTAGCCAAAATTTATTAAAGCCATTTACTAGGAAGGTTGGAACCGAAATAATAGGGAGAGGAAGGCACATTAAATTTGATGACAAAGTTGTGTTCGGATCTATAAGGAAGTGGTTTATATATTATAGGCCTTATGAAAGTGAGGGAAGGAACGGATGCTACTAGCTTGATGATTTGAGATTCTTTCAAGCGTTAAAAACAAATAAAGAGAGACCAGAATAAATGCACCACCATAAATATAAATATACGCTTCAATTGCAAAAGAAACGTATAGAGAAAATTATGGGTAGTGGGAAAGGTAAAGTCAGTGCACGAAACTACAGGGAATAATAAAAGCAAGGTCGATGATCTCAAATTTATTAATGTTTACGAATGGAAAAGTCTACCTTGATTGGAAAAGTATTAAGCAATGGAAATCTTTAACGGTAGTAAAAAGAAACCGTTACGCACTGATTCAGAAATCAATTAAAGCAATTAATAGCTTGAATTGGACAGCACGTTTTCTCAATTAAATAAACTTCCATAAAATTATTTGAAAATTTACAATCTGCTATATTTAAATATACGTATTCTAAATATATAAACATTTTATTTAAAAGTTCAATTATTATAAGATTTCACAAATATTCAATTAAATACGTTATAGAATCAATTAAAATTGTTAAAATTTTCCGGGTCGTTACACTCTCCCCCGCTCAAAACTTTTCGTCCCTGAAAAGGAAGGAGGTAGGAGAATAAAACAACCAGAAAAAAATAATAGATTGAAAGCCAAGATAAACAATAAATTTTAAAACTATATAAATTTTATTTAAAATATTTATTTGAAAATTTCATTTGAAATTAAATTTTCTTTAATATTTAATACTTCTCAAACTCCTTTGCAAACAATTATTACATTATTACTTCTATTTACAAAGACTATTGAAAATATTAAATCCAAAATTTATGACATTTTTAATTTATCTCAAGATACCTTTCAAATATTATCAACAAATTAATAATCATTTTCTTTAAAGATGTTTTATTTAATTTATAACTTCAAAAATATTTATAACACTAAAATTTTATATAAAACAATGTAGTATACAAATAAGCAATATTTAAAAGATTTATTCAAAAAGGAAAGGAAGGTAGATTCCGAAAACGGAATATAGGTGAAAAATGAAGCTGAGCAGATGAGGTAGATTCAAAAGAATAGAATCGGGCACGAATAGTTTATTTCAAACCATAAGAATTTTAATTTCAAATATTAATACAAAATTTCTTTGTTGGGAAAAATACTTTTATAATAAATACTTTTATAATAATACGTTTATATGGAAATAAATCTTTCTTTCGAAAATATTTTTATAACTCGATGTTTTAACAAGTTTATCCTCGTTCTTGCAGACTCTGGCCATGCGTTGATCAGGCGCAAAGCTAGAATTCTTCAAGTACTTAGTAGACCTGTTTCAACACCTAGTGAAAATACTTGAAAAACCTTTTTAAAAACAGATATGGAAACCATTTGTCCGACCATGGTTCGCAGATACATAATGGTTACGCCTGGGTCTCCCAGGAAACAATCCATATCCGTAAGCTTTCTCAGCCCTGCGAGTTACGCCATGATGACTAGTAGAGTGCAGGAACACAATGGTTATGCCTGGATCCCCCAGGAAACAATCCGTACCCCTAGGCAAGACTCAGCCAGGCACTTGCGCTACTATTCGCGACCTACACAGATTGCAGGATACACAATGGTTACGCCTGGATCCCCCAGGAAACAATCCGTACCCCTAGGCAAGACTCAGCCAGGCAGTTGCGCTATGCAGTCACGAGAGAAAAAAAAAACCATGGGTTATGCCACGTTGGGAAACACTCGAGTATTACATCCGGAAAACCAAAAATCAGAGAGAATAATATCGATAGAATGAATCCACGATGTGGCCACAAAGCGGATATCAAGCAGAAGGCACTTTCCATATCTTTACTTCGAAAATATGTATCATATAGTACCTTTTCAAATACTTTCAAATATCATACTTATATAAAATCCATATATATATAAGATTCCATTTTCAAAACGAATACTTTCCAAATCAATAGTATATCAAATCATACTTATATCGACTTCGATTTATAAAAAAAATTCTCTTTCCAAATTGAGTACCTTTCAAATCAATAGATTTCAAATCACTTCATACTTATACAAATCCATTTTATATAAGTTCGACCACTCCCAAATCAAGTGCTTAACAATATAAGGTTCTCAATTTCAAATCATTTCAATATCAATTCAGTTTCAAAATCATATAGGATTTCACCAAATTTTCTTCCAAATTAAGTATCTAAATTTCAAAGTTCCCAAAATAATAGGTTTAGAAAATTATCCCAGTTTCTAAATTAAAATAATTCAAGTCAAACAAATTCATTTCCAAAAATCATCATATAAGTACTGGTTTTTAATTCCAATTTAATTTCAAAACCAAATATTTTCCCAAAATCAATTATACTCAAAATGGTTTCCAAATTTATAATTATCCCTTTTTTTAAAACTTTTAGACTATCTATTTCTATGTGAAATATCCAATTTACCTTTCTGAAACCCATTATTCAACTTTTTTTTTCAAAACATTTCAAAACTAAATTTATATTCTTTATCAAACATTTTATACTCTTCAAAATTTCTTATTTTTAAAATTTTAGACCTTGACTTGGAAGTGTTCGAACCTTCAAAATGATAAAGGGAAATCACATTTTCAATTCAAGAGTTGAAAATCAATAATAAATCGATAAATCAATTATTAAATCCAAAACTCGAGGACTGAACACCGGTCTCATTTTAAATTATTTCAAATATATACTTATAACTTTCTAAAATATCAAATTATACTTCGGAATTTGAAATCATAACGGTTTTACAAAATCACTCGCATAGCGAGCTATTAAAGTGGCCTCTCCCCCACTCTGAAACTCGAAAATCAATGTCGATGATGCGTGCACTCATCACCGAAATTATTCTCCAGCGACATAAGTGAGTTCTGGACTTCTATTTTCTTGAAAACTTCTTTGAAATTTCTTCAAAATTATTGGAATTCATTTGAACACATTTGAAACATTTTTTTTTCGGAAAAATACTTATAAATCGTATGTTTTTATATATTTTCCCAAAATCTCAAAACCAATATCAAAATATCGGAATTCAATTCTCGAATTTCAAATTTAACCCTTCAGTTATAAATCCTTTTTATATAAATCACTTTCATATAAATTTTCAAAATTTCCAATCCTTTCAAAACTTTTATATATAGAATAACTTTTCTTATTCGTTTTATATATAGGTATATAATCCTTATCGAAAACATTTTCACTTTTTTATATATATATAAAAAAAAATCATGGTTATCAAAATAATAATTTCGGTACAAAACAATTTTAAAATACAACAAACCCGATTTTCTTAGGATGATTCAAGAATGGATTTCAAAACAAAGATAGAGATTTAATTTAGAGGAACTCTAATCAATAGAATCCTGATTCGAAGATAGGCTCAAACAAGGTTGAGAAAATCAAATTACAAAATAGAAGATGGATATACTTCTATAAATCTCTGGCGACCTTAACCGGGTCAACCGTGACTTCATGAATATAATTGATGCGGAATTCTAAAGCAAATAGACATTCGATTGCCAGAGATAGAATTCGGCATACCAAGATATAGCAGCATCGTAAACCGAGGATACAGAAATCTCCGGTGAATCAATGCCAATTGTAAAGGAGTTTTCACCCCCTTTACAATTCATTCCGTGGAGTTATGGGATACTCCAGAATCAAACGAATATAAATAGGGAGAGACAAGAATGAATTTCGAAACCGAGGGACATTCCAAAATTCAAAGGAAATCAAGTCAAAATGAAGGGATTCAACTCGAACGAAAGTGATTCTATAAATGAATTTACCATATATGCTAGGTTTTGCCTAGAGCCAAAGCTCTGATACCAACTGTAACGACCCGCTATTTTGGACCATTCAAATCGACAATAAAACCATACATGTCCGACTTGAATAATTCAAAATACCGAATTGTTAATAAAATTTGGCAAAACTTAAAATATACAGTAAATAAATCAATCATAGATCACTTACACAGAGTAATACAATGCAATGGAATAGATAAAGAATAGTAGTTCATGAAGCTACTATATACCTCAGAGTTAGAATTAAAATACAACCGAATAGTTCAAATGCCATGAAGTCTCCAATGCAACAGATGGCTTCTCTGAACCAATCAACTGGATGACTGAAGGGATAGATAGCTGGATCTTTAAGCAAAGCTCCAACTTCGAAGATGAGTCTCAAATGCTGTATCTCTCAGTCTGACCCGAGCGTAAAGCAAAACACAAAACACTCGAGTCAGGATTAACATTCTTATATCTATAAATCTAACTCAAGTGAAATATCAACTGAAATATAATTAACTTAGAGGATGTTTGGGATAACCATCCTCTAAGGGTCCATGGAACTATCTAAAAGATAGAAATATACACTATAACACCGTAGTCTTTTCAACTTAATCTATACTTCAAAACCAAATATCATTTTCACTTCAAATATCTCTATACTTCCCAAATAGTATTTTTATATATTAAATAATTTGTACAGTAAAGAAATTTCAATTCCCTCAACTTAACAAATCGTTTAACATCAACCCGACCACCCCATTTAAATCTATTTCAATCTCAATTTATTAATTTAAATTCAACTCAATTTCTAAAATAACCACTTCAATTTTATCGATCTCAAATTCGGATTTGAAATCACAAAATACCCTTTATGTTCAATATATTTCAAAACTTTAAGTATTCAACGTTTCAAACTAACTTTTTAATCAATTTAGTTTATAAATAATAAATTCAACTATACTGATTTCAAATACATATTCGAATCTCAAAATAAACCATTTAAATCCCAATATAGTTCAAAGCTTTAATATTTAATTAAATGTTCAATTTAATAGTTCCATACAAATCTCAATTTAACCTCATTATTATCTAGTCTTAAAATAATCCCTCATTAGATAGAATATCATTTAAGTAACCTTAAATTACATTTTACTCAATATTTTCTTTAATTTATTTAAACGTGAAATATTCATTAAATCACTTAAATAAAAATCCAGTTACAAAATCATACCCTTAAATTTCCCATTCAAAAATTTCAAATTGATTTAATTGAATAAATCCTTATTTAAATACCATTTAGATAAACCCACATTTATCTCCCAATCTTAGTAAATTGCAGAATACTTTTGGAATAAAATTTACATAAGTATTTAGCATAATTTATGTATTAAATCAAGTTTTGACTAAATTAAATATTATTAAATCTATATATCATTACCCTTTATATATAAAAAAAATTTAAGGATTAACATTTAATAAGACCATATTTTTTTTCCAAAACAATGAATTAAATTTCAAAATATTAATATATATGGACCAACGATGTCTGTATATATTTCTTATCATATGGTCAAGTGTTACAGATATTTATCATTTCAATCCGTACACTAAATGTATACGGGTGGATAGCATTTCAACCCGTAATCCCAATTCAATTAAACGAAAATCGCTTGGGTTTATCATTTCAACACATAACGATTTTCTCCTATTCTAAAGTCTGTTCGGGTATGTATCATTTCAACCCATAGTGATTTCTATACTAACAGGGAACTTGTAGAGGGATAACAGATATGTAAATAATAATAACAACAGGCATATATCATCAAAATAAATATATAAACAATAGGATATGGTGTCATATCCCATAAGTGAATAGTTACAGATAATAGCATATATAACAATTTAAATAACTACAGCCTCATATTTCAATTGTCGTCTCAATTGAAATCAAATTTAGTAAATAAAAGAATGTTAATCGTGAGTGATTTCTCACCTTTCGAGGCCAGATAAAAAGAAGTGAGTTATGAAATCCAGATCTGAATTCCAAAACAAAGCTAGATGGACGCGGTTCAATGATCAAAGCTGATAATAGGAATAGACGAATTCAAATCAGAATTGGATCAAGGAAGATAAATACGATAAGTGAGCTTATATACAACTAGCCAACATATGCAGACACGGTTTATAAAATATGCAACAAAATATGAATGCCTCGGTTAATATATACATAGGTGTGTAGACCGACTATATTAATATAACCATATATATACTATATAACAATTCCTCTACCAATTTGTATATGACTATACATATGACTATACTTGAAATCAAAATACACATCCCTTAAAAAAAATCCAACGTATATCAGTCAGTGCAAACAACCTTAAGGCTGACATGAAATAAACTTTTGAAAGCATATACTGTTGAAATTATAAAATATTGATATAACTTATACTGTAAAACTACCATAGAAAATTTATATATATACCTACATTTAAATATAACTTATGTAAATTGTTGAAAATAAAATAAAATATAGTACGGTAGACTCTAAAATATTAAAACAATCATAAATATATATATATTATAAATTGACCTATCAAACTTGTACCCACCAATTTTATATAATATATATACCAAAACAGTAACGAAAATTGAAATACTATATTTTATATATCTAACATATGAAAGCTAATAAAATAACTTATTTTATTATAGTTGAAACTGTTATAACCAAATATATAAAACATATAAAAATACGTATATTAATAGAAGGCTGCCAAACTTATACCATATATACCATAAGCTATCAATAGTAAAATAAAACGCGTATATATATATATATTTAACTTATCAACTAGTTAGTAAAACATGCGTGTCTAAAAGCCGTACGATAACTATATGCTAACAAAAGTCAAAAACTATATACCGTAAAATCTTAAAATAATATACATAATACAGTATAAATATATACTAACCTTTATATATGAACAGAAGTTAAATATTTATATACACGTTTATAAATATAACAATTATCATATATATACTATTATGAAATATATTATTATTTTTAAAGTTCAACTGTTAGGGAATTCAAAATCCCCATAGTTGCAGTAAACATATAAAACAAAACTTATGCACAATCTATACTGTTCTTAATACATAAAATAGACTTATATCAACTAAAATGCGTACTTACTTTTAAAAACCAGAGAAGAAATGTTTTGCCAACTAATGCATGCGGCCATGGGGAGGAGGCAGGCCAAGGAAAAGAGAGAGCTCATGCTCAGGTTTGGAAGAAATAAGAAAAGATGGAGAGAAGATGAGAACAGGCGATTTTTAAAGGAAGAATGCATGCGTGACTCAAGCAACATGACACGGCGAAGGGCATTCTTCAGGCAACAGAGAAAATGCTAGTTTCTTAAATATAAAGGTAGGTCTGCATCTGATATGTGAACGTGCTATATGACTTTATATAATATTTACAACGCTCTCTCCTCTTTTAATATTAATTTGAGGGCAACGAATAGCCTACAGAGAGAAAAGAAGATGCAATCTATGCTATACTATATATATATATATATATATATATATATATATATATTCCTAGAAACACGGAAACGAAGAGGTAAAAGAGGGAAGAGAAAGTGGCGTATAAATGAATGGTAAATAAATTTAGATTTCAAATGAAATAAATGGAACAGCAGAGATTAAAGTATGGATGTAAATCCTAGAATAATAAAAAGCAACGGTTATATGTTGATTAAGAAAAATAATTAAAACAATTAATGGCTTAAATGGGGCAGCGTGTTTCAAATTTTTGAAATGCAAAAGAAACGTACACTATAAATATAAAGTTTTCAAAAGCAAAAGAAACGTAAAGCTGTCCATTAATTCATCAAAACGCCATTTAAGTAATAAATTGAAATGAAAAAAAAAGTAATTGTAACGGTCAATAGTTGATTTAGCTATACACTTAAAGCAATAAATTTTTGTTTGTTTGTACAACACATAATGAGTTTTGAAAGTCAAGGATATAAAAATGGATAAAAGGAAAGAAATCAGGAAATTTTTGTGAGCAATAGCTTTCCAAGGAAAGGTAGGCTTACATTATATATACATGTTGAGATGATTAGGCACGTTCAAAAATTTTGAAGCAATGAAGGAATTGGAAATAAATATAAAATGAAAGAAATTTGAGAAGTCCATAGCTATGATTTAGGCAAAATTTATTAAAGCCATTTACTAGGAAGGTTGGAACCGAAATAATAGGGAGAGGAAGGCACATTAAATTTGATGACAAAGTTGTGTTCGGATCTATAAGCAAGTGGTTTATATATTATAGGCCTTATGAAAGCGAGGGAAGGAACAGCTGCTACTAGCTTGATGATTTGAGATTCTTTCAAGCGTTAAAAACAAATAAAGAGTGACCAGAATAAACGCACCACCACAAATATAAATATACGCTTCAATTGCAAAAGAAACGTATGGAGAAAATTATGGGTAGTGGGAAAAGTAAAGTCAGTGCACGAAACTACAAGAAATAATAAAAGCAAGGTCGATGATCTCAAATTTATTAATGGTTACGAATGGAAAAGTCTACCTGTATTGGAAAAGTATTAAGCAATAGAAATCTTTAATGGTAGTAAAAAGAAACCGTTACGCACTGATTCAGAAATCAATTAAAGCAATTAATAGCTTGAATTGGACAGCACGTTTTCTCAATTAAATAAACTTCCATAAAATTATTTGAAAATTTACAATCTGCTATATTCAAATATACGTATTCTAAATATATAAACATTTTATTTAAAAATTCAATTATTATAAGATTTCACAAATATTCAATTAAATACGTTATAGAATCAATTAAAATTGTTAAAATTTTCCGGGTCGTTACATTGAATGAATAAACTTATATTTGTATATATACACACATGATTTTATGAGAATGGAATTGGGAAAAAGTTTTTGGAACCCACTGATTTTGAAAGGCTTTTGATTTTGGGAAAAATCAATTTCAGGAATTTGAAAAGCCAAGTTTGAGAATTATCGATTTTGAGATATCGATTTTGTGTAAATGGGATTTATATGTGATACATATACAGAGTATGATTTGAAAGATACTATATGTGTATAGTATCAAATGTTTTGAGAATGCAATGGGGAAAAAGGCGCTCCCATTTAGAGTTGAAACTTATAGTAGGAGATCCACTAGGTGGTTCTGACTTGAGCCTTAAGGGGGGCTCTAAATTTTGATCCCATAGGATGTCTGGACTAAACTGTAGTTCCTGTGTAATGTGACTGGGGTAGCGAAAGTCGGGGGCGCTGATGCCTACAGAGACACTGGGGTATGCTGTGACGACAGTGTAACTCTGATGCAACTGCGATCTACTGTGTTCCATAGCGTAAGTCGAGGGGCAGTGATTGCCTAAAGTCTACGTTTGATTTTTCTAGGAGAGGGACATAACATCGGTAGATTACGATCTATGTGGTCCATGGCGAAAGTCGTGTGGCAGTGAGTGCCTATAGGCTACATTGGGACTCGACTGATGTAGTATGCGATCTATGTGGTGGAGTTTCATTTGGCAGCGAAATTCGAGGGATTTTATGCCTACAGTTACATGGTTTTTGCCGTGAAGGCAACGTGAACTTGGATGCAGCTGCGATCTGTGGCAGTTCCATGGTGTAATCGAGGGGTGCGAATGCCTACCGTTTTCTATGGTTTTTGCCGGGATGGCGACGTAATCATCGGGCTAACTGCGATCCATGGAGGGGGTGATGATTTCCAAAGAATTCTCACAAAAGACTTTTTCCAAGTATTTTCATTGGGTGTTGAAAACGGGTTTACCAAGTACTTATAGATTTTCAGTCCTATGTTTGATCAACGTATGAACTGAATTTCTATGAGAACAAGGACGAACTTATTGAGACATTGAGTTATAAAAAGTATTTTTATATAAAAGCTATTTTGATAAGTATAATGTAATTTTAAAAGTGTTTTAAACTTTAGAATAAAAGGAGTAAAGAGTTAAAAATGTTTATAGAAGGATTTAACTCACAATTAAGCATTAAATTAAAATTCTCGCTTCATTCCTTTTCGGGGACAGTAGTTCTAACGGGGGAAGGAATTTTACGATCCGAATTTTTTGCGTCTGTTAATTGGGTAATTAACTGGTTTAAACTATTGAAATATTAATTTTAATTAGCCAAACAAATAAATTTTCGATATCTACAAATATTAGGATACACAAGTAAATTTAAAGGCCATTCTAAATATTGAATTATAGAATTTCGAAAATATCATGAATCTTATAGAAATATAAATTATATATATATAACTCTACCGTTTAAATCCAACGCGGAATACCCATGTATATTTGTAAATATAAATATATCAAGTTTGCGAATATATATATATATAATACATAAGTGTACAAGTAATATATATGGAAGTTTGAATAAAGGTAAATATATATCATGAAAAATATATATATACACACAAGTATAGGAGAATATGTATAAGTATAGATGTATGTATATGATGGCAAATACAAAACAAATTTATATTATATTAAATAGTGAAGTGTAAACATATATATATATACAACTTTATATAAGGAAATGACAATATGTATAAATGCAAGTAAAATAGGATAAAAATTCATATTGATAGCCTTATATACATAAGTAGATATAATAGTATACATGGAGAATGTAAACACATGTGTAAATAAATATACATTATTATGAAAATGAGAAGGCAAACTTATACACGAAAGAAGATATATATATGAACCAAGGAGACAACATCATGGAAAATTGCACTTCAAGCCCACAAAACATATTATCTATGTCAAAACAAGATCAAAATCAAATCTTTTATAAAATATTAAATTACCTTGGGTTAAATCAGGTCTGGCCCATGCAAATCTCTGACCAAAGGAAGAAAAAAAATATAAAAAGCTACCTCTTTTTATATATATAGTCAGTACCTGGCTTCACCTCTTTCTTGCTTTCGAACAAGATAACAAAGGGAAATAAAAGTATTCGAGCTACTATCATAAACTTAAGGAAGATCAAAAAACATTGCCTGGCTTTTAGAAACAACAAAATAATACAAAGGTCAAGCTTGAAGAAAGAAGAAAATCAACAGAGTAAAAGTGGAAGGAGAAGCAGGAGCTAGGCTAGAGATGGAAAGCAGTAGTTCATCTTTTAATTTCTGTGAGTACAACACCTACTTTTTCAACTGGTTATATATGCATATAAGAATATAATTATCTGAGAACGAATTATGATCTGGGTTGAACGTTTAAGTGCTGGTTTCAAATGAGAGTGAACTAAATTCCTTAATACCTAAAATATATGTTTTTGTCTTAGTCTGGGAGGTTTAGGTGCTGTGCATAACCGTATAGTAATATCTATAGATATTTACTTATATATATGTTAAGTTAGAACCAGAAAAAAACCAGGGCTACATTTCATATTCACCTCTTTTTGTACGGAAGAAAGTTCGATTCATTATTTTCAGTCAGCTAGCCTGCAACTTAAAAAAAAACCATTACTCGTTATTGATAAAATTTTAGAACTCGACCACAAAACAAAACTTACTTGTTTTAGAGTTTAGAATAACTTAAAATTCATTTCATGAAGTTTCGTTAAGCCTAGAATATGAAATCCTATTTTTACAGTAAGTAGCTAGGTATAGTCGAATTTCGATTTTTCCTAACTAAGTTGTTCTATTACATAGACTTGCTCATATCTAAAAAATGTCAATTTTGGACTTGGTTTGGTGATTTTTAACATCATGTAGAGGGATGAAAGTAGGGTTGAACGGAGTTGGGTTTTAGGGCAAATTCCGGCAGCTTGGTGGATTGCGTGACGAATGATAGGTCGTGGAGGAGCGTAGGAAGGAGGCGTGCGTCGGAAAAATGGCGAGAAATTTTCCTACGGCGTGATGAACGGCAGCGGGTTGTTTTAGGGTTTAAGATAGTCCTTGGGTTGGTTTCGGTCGAAGGTAAAGGATGACGTCGAGGAGGAGATAGGGACACGTGGTCCAGAGGGAAAAGAAAGTGGTGGTGATGGAGAGCCTCTGGGCATATTCCGGTGACAGATGGGGGTCGGTGATGCCTAGGCGAGGCGTTTTAGTGGTGGTTGGTGTTTCCAGTATTATCGGTTTATGATCAATATTGTGAACGTGGGTTCGAGCCATGGCCTCGAGTTGGTGGCAGCGGCAACGTGGAAAGCTGGTCGACGGCGAGGTGGAGTGGTTGGTGATCGTGTGCACGTGCGCGTGATCATGCACAGCTGGGTGTGATTGAGGTAGGGGAAAGAATCAGGGGGAAAAGAAATGGAAGAAGAGGAGAAGAGAAAGAGAAGTGGGCTGGAAAAAGGATTGGGCCAGAAAATAAAGAAAAATATAGGAAGAAGGAAATAAATGATAAAGTAAAGAAAAGAGAAAATAAAAAGAAAGAAAAGTAAAAGAAAAGTAAAAGAAAAAAGGGGAGAGAAATGGGATTTCGTATATAACAATTTTATTTCTCTTTGTGCTTTTTTGAAAATCTATGGTTAATATAAATCCTCGGTTTTAAGTCCAGTAGTATTTTATAATTTAAATGGGTAATTAATTACACAATATTTGACTTAAATTTACATAAATTAACAGAGTTAGATATCACATAGGGTGTGTAATTTTAATTAATGGGAAATAAATTATTGTGTAGTTTCTTTAATTTGTAGATTAATCTGGGATAAAACATAAATGGGTTCAGTTAAATAAAGTTATAAGAATTCTGATGAGAAATCATTTGACGTTGTTATAGATCGCTAACTTTGGATAACGATCTATATATTGGCTTATTTATATTAGATATTCAGTGTCGAATTATCCTTTTCTATGCCAATAAATGATCAGGCATATTGAAATAATAAGATTAAAGTGATGAATGTGTTTTTATTTGAAATTGAGATATGTAGTACATGTCCATATTTGAATAATTTTACCCGAAATATAAATTGATTTATTTTAAACAGTTTACCCTTTTAATTTATTATTGGGATTCGAAGAGATCGGGATCGGATATCAATGTTATATGGGACCACTTCGATTTGTTAAGCACTAGAGATCCTTACGGATTGACTATCGAACTGAATAAGCGAGAATTGAATAAAATTAAGTAAATCAGACCATTTAAATTAAGAGACGGTATATAGATATTATCATAAATATCAATGGAATTGTGAAATAAATATTTTGGCTATAACAAGATAAAAACTCGTGATGTTGGACGAGTTACCCCGGTTTCAAAGAAGTTTTATAACTTAAGTAGTTCATATTTAACGGGTTTACTCATGCTGGTTTCCAGCCTAACTCGGGTATTACTTTATTTTAATGCTCGGGACAGACCAAGTATTATAGATTTTCAGGTTAGGACGTTCTAGAGCTTAGGAGATGAGCTGGATGGCAGAGACGTATTGATTAGATTCCGCTGTATATTTATGGGCTGTGTAGACAGTATTTCGGGACAAGTTGTTATAACTGTCCAGATCATTTTGTGTATGTTGTACTCTGATATTTGTGTTTTTGTGTGTGTGTATATATATATATATATTGATAGTTACAGCTTTTCTCTGTAAAAAGCTGCTATTTGTATATTATATTTGTAACGACCCGATTTTTCGACGCTCGAAAATCGACATCAATACATCCACTGTATCGAATGCCGAACAATCGAATGCCGAAAAAACGAACCATTAGGGTTAAAGAAGAAAGAGATAGAAGAAGAGAAAACAAAACAATAGAATCTAACCAACGCAGCGGAATAAAATATAATAGATAATAACAAATCTTTACACAAAAGAGAACTATATCTGTATTATACATTACATCATCATAGTACAGCATCAGAGTTCAATACAATCAACAACTCAACTCGGGATGGTGATAATATCTCGTTCTTCCAAACTAAATATATAGCGGAATTTACATCATATACGTCGAATACGTCTGGCCATCCAGCTCGTCTCCTGAGCTCCACAGCAGTCCATCCAGAATCTGTACTCTATAATACTCGTTTTGACCCGAGCATTATAGTTAAATAACACCCGAGTCAGTCTGGAATACCAGCGTGAGAAAACACACTCAATTGGATTATTAAAGTTTCAAATTCCTTTGAAAATCAAAAGCATCTCGTAAGATCACGCCACAAATAAACATGTCGGGTTTTTACCTTATGATAGCCAAAACATTTTCTGTCAAAATCCTCTGATATTATAATAGTGTCTATACACAAATTCTTATTCAAATAGCTAATATTGTTACATGATTAAATTCGAGCATACTAGCGTGGGTTCTACAGACAAAAATCGTAAAAGGCACGTAGGGAGAATGGATTTCCAACTAATGACTAGGCACTGGGTTACCACCTATCACAGTATGTGGCCTAAATCACCGTACCGAGGATCCCTCCCGATCCCCTGCAACACAAGACCGGGACTACCCCTTACTGGATAATCCTGACTAAGATCACCCCACGGTTGAGATAAGCAACCATACCACACAGCAGAAATAAAAGGGATATCTAGATAGGGATGACCTTACCCTAATGGGCGCGACCCACTTAGCCTTGCTGCATAACCCCTGATTTTCAGTCATTCCCGGTTGATGAGCTCGAGGCTAAGCGTTACCTTTTTAGAACACAACTCTTAGAATGCTCATCGTCCTCTTGACGATATTCTGAAAGCATTCATCTATACAAGTCCGTCCCAGGTTCGAACGAAACCGAAGGCACTACTCCTACTACATCCATTTTGGAATCACCCTCTGGATTAGTAGTGACTAGCCCTTGCACTTCACTGCTCCATCTTTGACTCCCAGTCCTTGTCTTGCTCACGAAAATGTTCAAACCGCATCGAAGTGGTTTTCGAGAAATAAATCCCGATCCCGGTCTCTTCGAAACAATCAACGCATTGGCCAATATTGATAGTCATTTATTTAACTATCAAACAACATTCACAAACAATCATCCAGCCATAATAATTTCTCCCAAATTATTTATTAACCTCAAAATATCTTCGCAAGATATAATTCCACTTTTCAACGCTTTAAAAATAGTTTCAAACCATCTTTCTTTACGGAATAAATTCCCCAAATATTTTCTATTTCCACTAAAATCACCAAGTAAAAATACTTTAGATTTTAAAATAATTTAAAATACTTTATTATAAAATATACTTTAAAACATTTAAATTAAAAACTACTTTAATACTTTATTCAAAATATATATATATATATATATACACTTTAAGAGTATTTAAAATAAACTACTTTAAAAAATACAAAACTAATTTTTAAAACAAAAGTTAAGCTAAACTAAATTTTAAAATAAGAGTTACGAAATTCTATACAAGTTTCAAATAAAACTTTAATCAAACTATTTTTAAAATAAAATTATTTTATAAAATCTAAATATTAATAATTATCCTTTTAAAACATAACACCAATTTACCTTTTAAAAATAATTACTACTATAACTAATTTAATAAATATTTACTTTTAAAATTTTTACCATTTAAATAATAATTTCTTAAAAACTTTCCTTTAAAAAGAACATTAAAACTTTTAACCTTAACTTAAAAATCTGCTTTGAAAACGTACTTGGCTTTTCGGGGAAATACTGTAACAACCAGGGGTTTTGTAACAATTAATTATCGTCAAACGACGCTTAAATTGGTTGTTAATTGCTATTGAGTGTTTTAATCGGTTGGAATTCTTTTATAAATTTGTTAAGGGTTAGCGGGATTTAAATTGCAATCTCGGCCCACATTTATTCGTGGTGCTGTGATAAGTATCAAGCAGTACCCGTTCCTCATTTGATCCCATTCATTTTTCGCAAGCCCTAAATAAACAAAAAGAAACAAAAATGGTCGTTGATAGGGTTTCGATTTTAACCTCGCTTGATTCTTTGTTGGCCTCGGCTTCGACTCTGGTTGTTCGATCTTTGATTCGGAGGAAATTTGGAGATGGAGTTCTTATAATAAGATGAGTGATTTTCATTTTCACTCACATCTGTAGTTCAAACATAGTAAAGTGTTTCGTCTGTTCGATTTTGTCTCATGTTAGTGATTTCACTGAATTTATCGATTTCGTGTATTTTGATGAATTTCTGGCTTGATGAGTATGCTATAACGATTTTGATTTCGTTCAACTTTCGACCTTGTTCGATTACACCTACTGTTTTATGTCATCGGCCATTAACAACTGCTTTGAAATTTAGGGATTTGGTGAATTGGGGTTTCGACAATCGAATCCCTAAAAATTGGTTGAATTTTTGTTCGGCCACTTGTTTATCTTTGAATGACTATGATTTTTGACTTGTTCCGTGAATTTTTGAAGATTTCGGCCATTTGGTCTTGTTTATGTTAAACTGCCCTTGAAAATTTTGAAATTGTTTTTGATTGATTTTGCTGGTGACTTTTGCCACGACTTTGTTTATATGATAATGTTTGATGTTGACCATTGTCACTGCTCGACTCTGATTTGATTTATTTGCTGCCTGCGCCATTTCACTGGCATGTGTTCGTGTTGTTGTACTTATGAACTTGGTTCATATGTATACTGTGCACTATGCATTGCCTCGAGACAGTGTACTCGAGTGTGATCTGTGCATTTTAGCCATACTATAGCCTTTGTGTTGACTCTGTTTTTGTTGTAGCCTGATTTTCACATGTTCACTGCCTATATACCTGTTAATGTATGTATATATGTGCTATCATCTTGTACATCTCCGTCTGGAGTAGTTTTGCATTGTTGTGGCTATGCATTTGTTGTCACTGCATATTTGAAACTTTGTCGCTATCAGCCTTGACTTTTACTTCGGTACTGTCACTGACACTACTTCATTGATTTAATTATGCAAGCTTGTCTGGTTCATTGTAGTTCACTGTTTATACACTTTGATGCCAGACTTGTTCTTGTTTTGGTATGCCACTGTTTTATGTACTTTGGGTTCTGGTAACATTGCATATTACTGGTGCGTGTTTTGTTCTTGTAGTCTTCACTGCAACTACATCGAACTAAATCCTTGAGTCAGATTTCATAATACATGTCTTTGGTCATATCAATATGGTGTAGTCTGGTTTCTACGACATTCACTGGTGTAGATGTTTTGTTGAATTTGAACATTGTATCTGTACCATTATATTATTCACTGGTCTACTTGAACCTGCTAGTCGAGTTGGCACTGCATATTTTGTTTGCATATTTTCTGGTTGTCTCGAGTTTCGCTGCACTTATTGTTATTGCTGCTTGGTTCAGGCGTATATCTGATTTTGGCGAGGCAGTACACGCAAAATCAGAATAGACGTCTTAATTAATAATTTCAATGGCTTGAATTGTTTTGTGTGTCCAATTCAATATTTTGAAATTGTATTTTGATTTGGTTTGATTTGATTATTTTTGTTGTTGTCTAATTATCTATTTGATAATTAGATTATTAGTTTCTAATTATTTATTTAATAATTAGATTTTGTTGTTAATTGCCGTTTAGGCAATCCTGTTGTTTTCTAAATTATCTTCATTGATAATCCTTTCATTTATCTTCGTTGATAATTTGAATTTGCTGATTTGTTGTTTAACATTGTTACGTGTTATATTTATCGTTATTCGATTCTCTTATTGAAGGATTTGATAGGTGAGGTTTATTGTGACTGTCGTCTATTTGCTATTTAATTATTATTGCTTCCGTGCATTAATAACTGAGTTTGATTTAGACTGACCCATGTATTATTTTCTTTTGAATTTAATACTCGGGTCAGACCGAGTTATTACAGGTTGTTGATATTTTGCTTTGGGTTGCTGCTTGAGCTAGGAAGTCTCTTTATATTATTTGGAGTAGTTGTTTTTATAGTATAGGATGTTATGTATTCATGTATATTATTCACAATAATGTACTTGTATATGTAACTTCCAGAGTCGATAGTTGTAGTTGTATCATATGTATTGTACCACGTGTATTGTAACCGACTTAAGTTTTATATATATATATATATATATATATATATATATGAGATTTGATATTATCTATGTTCCACATTTAGTTTATCTGTGTTATTATTATATATATTGTCCTAAACTATTATGAACCATCGTAGTTCATTTTATACTGGAATTGGATATGTCGATGGGAGTCAATAAACAAAGATGAAAAATAAAGAATATATACCACTCCTATCGAGATAACCAATACTAGTGTAAGGCCTAACTACGGATGGTCGCTCCTATCCAGCCTTATTCTTCGTAATAACAGATAGAATTTCCTTTAATACTCTTTGTTATTGTGAGCATAGAGGTGGGGCGTCACAGTTGGTATCAGAGCGAGGGGTTTATGGACATAATATAAAACATAACTTAGATGGAACATGTGTTACAACTGTGTAATATCCCGGAATTTTTAACAATATCAATTTAATAATCTGTATTAAAAATTAAATTGATATTGATATTCTGTTAGTAATTATTGAAATAGGTTTAACAATCTTCTTCAATAAATATTTAAATTGGTTATTTTATCTTTTGAAAATAATAAATTGATTTCTATTTATATATAAATATATGGTTTATATTTTAAATAGATTGGTATGGTTTTAATTTTAATAAGTAAAGCATAATTTCTAGTTTTAATAATTTGGAAAAGTTTGTTTCATTTAATATTTAAGCTTTTCAAAGTTAAATAAATGATTTTGGTTTAAAATTTAATAAATGAATCATGTTTTAAATTTCTAATATATGCATTATAAATTGGAAATTTTGATTTTAATTAGTATTGAGTTTTTAAAACTATTTCATAAAATAAATATATGATTTTAAAAATTGATAAGAAAAATATTAAATGTTTAAAATTAAATTAGATTGAGTTTTAAATTTATAATAAATTTAACAAAAGGTTCTATGGCTTAATAAAATAGATATTTTATTAGTAAAAAATAATTTCTTGTAAAATGATTTTAAATTAATAATAAGAGATTTATAAAAGCAATATTAATATTGTATTCTCTTTATAAATAAGTTTTGAATAGGATTTGTAATTTTTATTTCAAATTGAATTTATATTTATAACTTGATTTGAAAATAATTGATTTTGAATTTAGTTTGAATTTGAAATCAAAAATATAAAACCTTAATTGTTTTAATCTTTAAAATGTATAAGTTTCAAATTGTAAAACATGATTTGTTTTTATTTTCATTTATAAATTTATACACATGTTTAAAAAAATAAAATGTTGGGCGTGCCTTCGCCGAACCAGGATAACCCTCACCGCTCCAACCTATGCCGAACCAACCTCCACCGCTCCAACCTATGCCGGCCCACTCACCACCGAATCAACCTAGGCTGGACCAACCCACCGTCACCGGTCCAAAGCCTCTCCAACCAACACCGATCCGGCCCCATGACCGAACCAACCTACTGACGGTCCAAGCTCCAAGTCACGCTCCTACCACCGAACCAACCTCCACCGGTCAAAATCCACTTCCCTGCTACCACCAAACCAAGCTCTACCGGACCACAATACTACCGGACCAAGGCATTCTGGACCAACTTTACCGGGCCAGATTGCAACACCCTAGGCCCGTCAGCTGCTATATACATCCAAGACCCCTAACCCCAGCCTCACTCTATAAATAGAGGGGCAGGGGTACAACAATGGCAGACAAGTTTGAGAGCACAAGCACAGAGAGAACTTTCAAACAACTTTCAGTTACATGTAATCAAAGCTTTGTACTTGTAATCTGAATAGAAAGGGAGAATAACATATAAAGTGGACGTAGGCACGTTCTGGCCGAACCACTATAAATCTGTGTGTCTTTTACAGTTTAGTCCATCTATTTTATATATTTGTGTAAACCACCCAAACCATCCAGATCAACATAAAATCAACTAGTTCATACGACTTGGAGGTGTTTGTCCATTTTTTGTGCAAACATAAACTAACGAATTAGTTTGGCTTAATACATACATTAACTATTATTTTAGGATTTAAAATTAATTTACTAACTACCTTAAAAGGACAAGTGTATGAATTTAAGCAACATATAAACAAGTGTCCTAAAATTAAAAATTAATGTGACAAATGTTGAATATTCATACAAGTGTCAAATTGTGTTTTCATTTTCTAAATTTAATAAATTCATAAATTATATTATATAAGTATGCATCTCCTTTTCTAATTCCTTTTTCTAATCTCAATTCTAACTCAAACAAAGCTTCAAACACCTATTCAAAATATGAAAACATTTTCTCTAAAAACCAAAATCAGTAAATCCTCTTCATTCCAAAATCAGTAATCAAACATCTCAAAATCAAATTTGAAATCTGTAATCTGCATCTTCAACCAGGCCTGCAAACAGTTTTAAAAATCAAGCAAAAAGCATTTTTTTTCTTTCCAATCTGGAAATTGGATTTGCATGCCACCTGTAAACAAAGAAAATTCAAAAGATTGCAAAGCTCACTATCAAAAATCTGCATGCAACTATAAATCTGGAAGGAGAAGCAAAACTGCAAATTTTTATCCTGAAGCATGCATGTAGAATCAGGGAGCAAATACAAATGAAATTTAAAGTTTAC
This sequence comes from Allium cepa, assembly GCA_030765085.1. Classification (NCBI taxonomy): domain Eukaryota; kingdom Viridiplantae; phylum Streptophyta; class Magnoliopsida; order Asparagales; family Amaryllidaceae; genus Allium; species Allium cepa. The sequence continues at coordinate 76,588,203 of CM060939.1, read as the reverse complement.
AAAAATAAAAGAAGCAAAATGCAGTTTTTAAAAGTACTGAAGCAATTTGAAGATTTGAATCAATGCATTTCAGGACCAAGCTTTTCAATTAACAATGAATGCACTGCTCATAATTTTTCAGGTGAGTAACTTTTAACTTTTTAAAATTAAAAATAAAAAGGTTGCATGCTAAAAATGTTTAACATAGATAAACATTTCCTGTGTGATGATAAAGTTGTTGTGATATGTATTTGTTTGCATGCAGTAATTTTCTGTTGTCTCTGTTGTTCAAGAAACTGTGACAAATCTTTATCTTTTAATTCGATTCCTGATGTAAGGAAATTTATAAAGAAGTGTTGTTTGATTCTCTTAAGTCAATACTTAAATTTAAGTAAGAAAAAAATATAATAAGTGTTTGTCACTGGAAAACACAAAGAAGATCAATATAAGATATTTTTAACCAAAATTAAATTAGGTTAAACTTGTAATGCAGTTTCACAAATATAAAGCATTAACTATCACTTGAATTTTAGATCAAGAATTAGGATTTTAAAGTGATAGATGAAGTTACAGTGGGGGTTTCAACTGTTATTGAATTTTTAGTAAAATCTGATGATTTTTGAATTTGGAAACCTTGAGTTACTTCTGGGTGATTGTGTAGGGATAGGAGGTGATGGGAAAAATCTTGAATGTTGATTAAATTTTCAGAGTGATTGCAGATTGGGAATTTTACTTTTTAACCTTAGTTCTGCTGGGTTTTAAGGAATCGGTCGTATTGGCTTGTATGATTGACCGAGTGTTACAAGCTTTTGAGGATTGAAGGATTGGCCATAGTTGAAGACGTGGGCGGAGTAGTTCATCGACAGGTGGTCGGAGGGAAGAGTATTTACCGTTGACAGGTTTTGAAAGGGGGAAACTGTTTTTGTTCCAAGTTTGGGTTTTTTGAATCTCGAACTCGGATTAGTGAGTTGAAGCTTGAATTGACGCTTGTGGTGGGTAGCTAGGTCGATTTCTGATGAGATGCTATGGTCATTGGCGATCTTCAATTGCCGGAGTCACCGTGCATATGCACGGTGAAGTAATGGTTCAAGTGATGTTAGGTTAGCTGAAAGGTGACTCGGGTAGAACCTTGTTTTGACTCGAAGTGTTTAAGTGTTTTGCTCGAAGCTAGGATAGGGTGGAACTCGAAGCAGTTGTATTGGGTTGAGTTTGCTCTATGTTTTTTTTCCATGTTTCCAGAACTGTTTTAAAATCTGGGTTTAAATTTTTAAAATCTGTAGTTTTGTGTTAAAGTAAGGTTTAGGTTTAAATTCAAATTCAAGTTTGAATTTCTGTTTTAAATTCAAAACCCAGTTTTAAATAAAAATAAAAGTTTTAAATTTTTGCTTAATTAACTATTTTATTTTGCTACATAGCTTAAACTTTTTAAATATGAGTTTTTTTTTTAAAATATGAGAAATAATTAAAGTTTTATTTAAAGCTAGAAATTTAAATTTGAAGTCCAGTTTTAAATTTTAAAGAAGGTTTAAATTTTGAAGTTCTAAACCAAATGAATTTAAGTTATTAAAATTTTGAAATGAATGTAACTTTAAACTTTTTATATAGCACATGTTTGATTTGCAATATAAAGTTTTAAATTTATTTAAACATTAATAAGTTTAAATTGTTCTTATTTTAAACTTGTATTTAAAATGGAAGTTAAAGGCAATTTCAAAAGTACTTTGACTTAAATAAATTTTGTTTATAAACATAATTAAGTTATGTTTTATTTTGAAAATTAAAATTAAGGTTAATATTTCAGAAATAATTTAATTAATAAGGTAATTAAGATTAATTAATTGAATTTGGAATTAATAATTGATTAATGATTAATCAATATATAATTAAGATCGTTAATTAAATTATTAATTAATGATGAATGAATATTAATAATTATGTAATTAAGTTTTAAATCAAGGTTAATTAATTTAATAATTAACTTTAATTAATGAATAATTAAAGATAATTTAATTTGTAATTAATTTAAGTTAATTACTTAATAAAAAAATATTTAAAGAATGGTTAATGAAGGTCATTAACCAGGATTGATTAACAATTAATTAATATGGTTAATTTTTATAATTAATTAGATTAATTAATTTAATAACAATCAATTGGGAATTGTAGAGAATAATTATTTGATGAAGTAATTAAGAAATTAATTACTTAATGTAATTAATTTAGTTTAAATGTGATTGTTTAATTTAATTAATTAAGTTTAATTAATCTTAAACACTTGGGTTTCATAAACAATTACTGTATGTTGTTAATGATTTGGAAAATTTCTTAGTTAAGTAATTGATTAATAATTACAGAATGTAATTAAATGAAGATGTTAAGAATGAAGTAATTTGGATTAAATTACTTATTAATTAATCAAGGGATTAATTAAGAAATTAATTAAGGATAATTAATTTGGTTTAAATAAAGTAATTAAGTTAGTTAATTACTAAATATAATTAATCTGTGATGATTAATAATTACGAGTTAATTACTTAAGGTAATGAATTTAAGAAATAATTAAAGATCATTAATTATTTTAATTAATGATGAAATTAAAGTTGATTAATTAAGATTAATTAATCAATGATAAGTAATTAAAGGTAATTAATTAACGTAATTAATCAAGGATGAATGTAATTAATTATGTTTAATTAATTAATTAAAGTAATTAAAGGTTAATTACTACTTGGTTGAGAATAATTAATTTGTAATTAATTAAGGATAATTACTTGTATGAAATTAAGGATAATTAACCAAGAGTGACTAATTAAGGTGATTTAATTTGAATAATTAATTAACTAATTGTAATCAATTAAAAGATTTGTTAAGCAAGATTTATATGGTGAAGTGATTAATATAATTTATTTTAAATTAATTATATATGAAGTAATTAATTTAATTCACTTTAAATTAATTAGAGATAGTTAATTTAATTCATTTTAAATTAATTATATGGTGATGAGTAAATCATTGCTTATGTATGAATGGATGACATTGATTGTCTTGGATGCTTTGTGATCTCAGTAATGAGATAAATGATATTGTGTGGTATGAATGATTTGATTGTATTGTGATGATAACATAGGTTATCTATTGTGATGATGATATATGGAATATCTATTTGATATTGATAATGTGGGTTACCTGTTATGTGATAATGTTGATTATCAGTTATGAATTATGAATTATCTATCTGTGTGTATATAGATACTGTATTGAATTGTTTTAAAACCTTTAAAACAACTTGGACTTAAAAGACATGCTTTGGATTTCGATGAGACGGGGATCGGGTTTCCATATTTGGATATCCGAAACCACATCGATTCCAAATAACATTAGGTCATGTATCAAAGTAGAGCTTTGTGAAGACTCGAGGTGTAAGGACTATACGTCCATATAACTCTGTGGGCGATTCCGTAATGAATTGACGGATTAGTACTTATAGATTCGAGATGGTGTTTTAGAGTGCAAGGGTTATCATCGTTAACTCTGAGGGTGATTCCAAAATGAGTGTAACGAGATAATGCCTTCTGTTTCGTTCGAACCCGGAATGAACTTGTATGGATTGAATGCTTTCAGAACATCGTCAGGTGGACGATGAGCATTCTAAGATGATATGTCCTATAAAGGTAATCGTAACCTCAAGCCTCATCAACCGGGAATGGCTAAAACAGGGGAAGTGCAGCAAGGCTTCGTGGGTAGCCCTCACTTGAGAGTGAGATTTACCCCTGTCTAGAGGTCCCTTTTTATTTCGGCTGTGTGGATGGTTTTTAAGCTCCAACCGTCGGGGTTATCTTGTTCGGAACTATTCAGTAAGGAATGGGTACGGCTTTTTGTTGCAGGGGATCGGGAGCGGTCCTCAGTACGGTGATCTAGGCCACGTACTATGACGGGCGGTACCCTAGTAGCCCTACCATTGTATGGAATCCAAAATCCAATAAGTGCCAACGGTTTTGATTGTATTACCCACTTTTGTGGCTAGTAGATGGAATTTAATAGATGTAACAATTTTGGCTATTTCATATTTATTTGAAAACCCTAGACCCTATTATAGTATCATTGAATTTCCTATCAAATGTTTTGGTTAGCGTAAGGTAAAAACTTTTCCATGTTTATGTGTGGGAAGTCTTAAGTGATACCTTTCTTTTCAAAAGATTTTTGGAAGTTAAGCAACTTTAACCTGTTACTCACACCAGATCCATGTCTGACCCGGAGTTTATCTTTTGTTTTTCATAAACTCTTGGGTACTCAAATTTTTACGAGTAGCCAAGGGATTCAGGTTAGGATTCAGGTTTACTTTGACGAATTATGGAGGAGCAATGGAGCAGGAGGCTTCTGCGTTAGATATTAGTAATCCGCTGTGTGTTCTGTGTTGTCTCTGGATTGTATTGAGTTGTAATAACTAGACAGGTGTTTATAACTGTCTAGTATGTGTTGTATATCTGTGCAACTCTGATATGGTTGTAAACTATGTAATATTTATGTTATTAATATATTTTATTAGTTCCGCTGTTAGATTCTGATGTTGTTTCTTTCTTCTCTTCTTTATTTTCTCTTTTCTATGTCTTTCTTTCTTAAAAATGATGCGATTTTCTGGTGATAGAAAGTCGGGTCATTTCACTTGGTATCAGAGCATTAGGTTGAGTGAATACCTAGGCTCTGTAGTAGTGTCTATCTTGAGAGAGCGTATTTGTAATTTTTATATATAACTATATATATACATATATATATATATATATATATTTCTACCTATCTGTTGGGTTACCCGTTTGGGTTTTCCAATATAAGTTATAAAGGTAGATGGGGTAGTAGTGTGTGTAACACGACTATCATTGGTGGGAGTTTGAATGTTTGAGTTTGGAAATGTATCTGTCGAGACTGTAGACCTAATACCATCTCGAGCGGGTTTTGTAGTGATGAGGGACTTCATTGAACTCTGAAGGAAACCTGTTAAGGATCGGAGTTAATTCTTTGAAGTTGAATGAGTAGAATTTGGATTTGTTGGTTGGCAGAAGTGAGTGATGGTATTTTGATACCTCAGGAAATAGTAGCTGCATGATGAGATGCAGTGATTATGGATGTTCCAAAAGATGTTTTCTCTGGAACAAGTTAAGGAGGTGAGTCTGCGTCGGTGTTTGTGGCTATGTTCAGCTGGAGTTTCTGTTTGCTTTGAGATTTGAGTTTCTCGAAGAGCTTTGATTTGGAATTCTTTGGCTTCTGTTGCAGCAGTGTAGCTCGGAGTGTTCTCAGTGTTGGGAAGAGATCTTCTGGCTTAGCAGTTTTTCTGAAGTGGAGTTCAAAAGCAGTTAAGTGGACCCGTTTCTTTGATGGGTTGGCCAGTTAAGTATAAGCTGTTCCGTTTGGTTAAGGGAGAAAGGTTTTTCTTGGATTTGGTTTGGGTGGTTCGCAAAAGTGACTTGCGATTGTTTGAGTGTTCTCTTGGGTTATCTGAGTTTTTCTAGATGTCTTCAGGAAGTCAGAGTATGGTTCGCATCTGGAGATTGAGTTTTCTTATCGACTGGAATTCCAGGAGTGGTACCGATGGTTCAGCTTTATAGAATAAAGGTTCCAAGGAGTTTGATTTGGTATAGCAGCTCAGAGTTTTGTAGGAACTTCTGAATTTTTATGGATTTGTTGAACCATATATCCGGGGTATGCTGTGAGTTGTGCTTGCGCTCTTCTCCAGCATTTTCTTCTATTTCGGATCAGAGTTGAGCAGCGGAAGCAGTTTGGAAGTGTATCTACTTTTCTTTGCTGGAAAGGAGAAGTTGTTGTCTTCTGATGTTGAGAAGGTTAGTTTGAGTTCTTGGTCTTAATTGATCTTGAGGAGATCATTTTGTTGCGTTCATTGGTCTAGTTGTTCTAGAGGCATCGGCAAGGGATGAGCTGATCAGTAAGGTTGTGGGCAGCCCAGGATAATCTGAAGAGCTTTGTGGATTTGAGATGATGGAATTTGGATTCTGAAGTCGGAGATTTGATCTTGACTAAGTTTTCTCCGATCGTAAAGGAGCTATGAGATTGAGTAAATCTGAGTAGTTAGCTCTGAAGAGTTTTGGATCTTTTCTGTGATCTTGAAGGTTAAGTGTTTGATCTACAGGATTGGATTGCCAGTTTGGATAACTGGGGTTCGATGAGTTTCACGTATCTCTGAGGGAGTACCTGTATGAGCTATCTTTGGTTGTGAAACCAGCAGTTCTGGAGTTTTGGTTGTTGAGTCAGACTCGTTTGTAGTCTGATATCTTGTCTAGTGTTGTGAATATAGATGAATAGGAATTTTTTAGCTTCATAGTATTGATTATTTGGATTTTATAGAGCGAGTATCCTTGTATATATACGCACCTGGGGAAACTCGATAAAATTCTATCTAGAATTTGTCTGGATAATTAGATTTGTTTGATTGGTTGTTAGCATATGTTTGATATATGCTTGTGTTTTCAAATTAAAAATTTAATGAGATTATTAAATTACTTTTTTTTTAAATTTCGAGGACGAAATTCTTTTAAGGGGGAAGGATTGTAATATTCCAGAATTTTTAACAATATCAATTTAATAATCTGTATTAAAAATTAAATTGATATTGATATTCTGTTAGTAATTATTCAAATAGATTTAATAATCTTCTTCAATAAATTTTTAAATTGGTTATTTTATCTTTTGAAAATAATAAACTGATTTCTATTTATATATAAATATATGGTTTATATTTTAAATAGATTGGTATGGTTTTAATTTTAATAAGTAAAGCATAATTTCTGGTTTTAATAATTTAGAAAATTTGTTTTATTTAATATTTAAGCTTTTCAAAGTTAAATAAATGATTTTGGTTTAAAATTTAATAAATGAATCATGTTTTAAATTTCTAATATATGCATTATAAATTGGAAATTTTGATTTTAATTAGTATTGAGTTTTTAAAACTATTTCATAAAATAAATATATGATTTTAAAAATTGATAAGAAATATATTAAATGTTTAAAATTAAATTAGATTGAGTTTTAAATTTAGAATAAATTTAACAAAAGGTTCTATGGCTTAATAAAATAGATATTTTATTAGTAAAAATATAATTTCTTGTAAAATGATTTTAAATTAATAATATGAGATTTATAAAAGCAATATTAATATTGTATTGTCTTTATAAATAAGTTTTGAATAGGATTTGTAATTTTTATTTCAAATTGAATTTATATTTATAACTTGATTTGAAAACAATTGATTTTGAATTTAGTTTGAATTTGAATTCAAAAATATAAAACCTTAATTGTTTTAATCTTTAATATGTATAAGTTTCAAATTGTAAAACATGATTTGTTTTTATTTTCATTTATAAATTTATATACATGTTTAAAAAAATAAACTAACAAATTAGTTTGGCTTAATACATACATTAACTATTATATTAGCATTTAAAATTAATTTACTAACTACCTTAAAAGAACAAGTGTATGAATTTAAGCAACATATAAACAAGTGTTCTAAAATTAAAAATTAATGTGACAAATGTTGAATATTTCATACAAGTGTCAAATTGTGTTTTCATTTTCTAAATTTAATAAATTCATAAATTATATTATATAAGTATGCATCTTCTTTTCTAATTCCGTTTTCTAATCCCAATTCTAACTCAAAGAAAGCTTCAAACACCTATTCAAAATCTGAAAACATTTTCTCTAAAAGCCAAAATCAGTAAATCCTCGTCATTCCAAAATCAGTAATCAAACATCTCAAAAGCAAATTTGAAATCTGTAATCTGCATCTTCAACCAGGCCTGCAAACAGTTTTAAAAATCAAGCAAAAAGCATTTTTTTCTTTCCAATCTGGAAATTAGATTTGCATGCCAACTGTAAACAAAGCAAATTCAAAAGATTGCAAAGCTCACTTTCAAAAATCTGCATGCAACAATAAATCTGGAAGCAGAAGCAAAACTGCAAATTTTTATCTGGAAGCATGCATGTAGAATCAGAGAGCAAATACAAATGGAATTTAAAGTTTACAAAAATAAAAGAAGAAAACTGCAGTTTTTAAAAGTACTGAAGCAATTTGAATATTTGAATCAATGCATTTCAGGATCAAGCTTTTCAATTAACAATGAATGCTCTGCTCATTATTTTCAGGTGAGTAATTTTTAACTTTTTAAAATTTAAAAATAAAAAGGTTGCATGCTAAAAATGTTTAACATAGATAAACATTTCCTGTGAGATGATAAAGTTGCTGTGATATGTATTTGTTTGCATGCAGTAATTTTCTGTTGTCTCTGTTGTTCAAGAAACTATGACAAATCTTTATCTTTTAATTTAATTCCTGATGTAAGGAAATTTACAAAGAAGTGTTGTTTGATTCTCTTAAGTCAATACTTAAATTTAAGTAAGAAAAAAATATAATAAGTGTTTGTCACTGGAAAACACAAAGAAGATCAATATAAGATATTTTTAACCAAAATTAAATTAGGTTAAACTTGTAATGCAGTTTCACAAATATAAAGCATTAACTATCACTTGAATTTTAGATCAAGAATTAGGATTTTAAAGTGATAGATGAAGTTACAGTGGGGGTTTCAACTGTTATTGAATTTTTAGTAAAATCTGATGATTTTTGAATTTGGAAACCTTGAGTTACTTCTGGGTGATTGTGTAGGGATAGGAGGTGATGGGAAAAATCTTGAATGTTGATTAAATTTTCAGAGTGATTGCAGATTGGGAATTTTACTTTTTAACCCTAGTTTTGCTGGGTTTTAGGGAATCGGTCTTATTGGCTTGTATGATTGACCGAGTGTTAAAAGCTTTTGAGGATTGAAGGATTGGCCGTAGTTGAAGATGTGGGAGGAGTAGTTCATCGACAGGTGGACGGAGGGAAGAGTATTTACCGTTGACAGGTTTTGAAAGGGGGAAACTGTTTTTGTTCCAAGTTTGGGGTTTTTGAATCTCGAACTCGCATTAGTGAGTTGAAGCTTGAATTGATGCTTGTGGTGGGTAGCTAGGTCGATTACTGATGAGATGCGATGGTCGTTGGCGATCTTCAATGGCCGGAGTCACCGTGCATATGCACGGTGAAGTAATGGTTCAGGTGATGTTAGGTTAGCTGAAAGGTGACTCGGGTAGAACCTTGTTTTGACTCGAAGTGTTTAAGTGTTTTGCTCGAAGCTAGGATAGGGTGGAACTCGAAGCAGTTGTATTGGGTTGAGTTTGCTCTGTGTTTTTTTCAGGTTTCCAGAACTGTTTTTAAATCTGGGTTTAAATTTTTAAAATCTGTAGTTTTGTGTTTAAGTAAGGTTTAGGTTTAAATTCGAATTCAAGTTTGAATTTCTGTTTTAATTTCAAAACCCGGTTTTAAATAAAAATAAAAGTTTCAAATTTTGCCTTAATTAACTATTTTATTTTGGTACATAGTTTAAACTTTTCAAATATGATTTTTTTTTATAATATGAGAAAGAATTAAAGTTTTATTTCACACTGGGAATTTAAATTTGAAGTGCAGTTTTAAATTTTAAAGAAGGTTTAAATTTTGAAGTTCTAAACCAAATGAATTTAAGTTATTAAAATTTTAAAATCAATGTAACTTTAATCTTTTTATATAGCACTTGTTTGATTTGCAATATAAAGTTTTAAATTTATTTAAACATTGATAAGTTTAAATTTGTGACGCCCCACCTCTATACCCACGCTAGCAAAGAGCATTAATAGATAATACCGTCTGCTAACACGGAGAATAAGGCTGGATAGGAGCGACCATCTATGGCCTTGCTCTAATTATCCATTAAATACGTCGACAATAATCATACCAAACAGATCGACATATCCAATGCATACTTAAAACAAAACCATTGGTGGTTGGATCTATCAAAACAGAACATAACAACTCAAATGTAATATACATCACAGAATAGTAAACCATCATCATATACACATATACAGATACACAACAGAGTATACAAAATAATACACATCAAGTGGTATAGCAAACCACAATATACAGACGAATCCAAAAGAATACATGTACCAGAGTTACAATAAAGGACTACACAAAAAGCTTTAACAAAAAGGAACAAGCTGAATAGTCCATTGCGGAAGCAAAATAGGCTAAGTCCAAAAGCACCTAACCTGAAACATCTCGGTCTGACCCGAGTAATAAATACATGGGTCAGTCTAGCTAAACAAATCAGTTAGATAAACTGAACCACAATAAACCTGCAAGGTTACAAGTATAACAAATATCTCTAAAAGAGATAACACAATCATCTAACAAAAGATGAATCATATAGAACAAGCCTCATATCCTCGGCAACACATAGAAACAAAGGATAAGAATATCCCAAAACAAACCATGAAGGCCAATAACAAATACCAATAAGGTATACAAGTTCCACAAGGTAAATGCTACGCATCATGCGGCTCAAAAAGACCAACGCCGAAGGGCGATACCTAGGGAATATACATATGAATGAAATATCAGAAAATTGTTCGAGCTTAGTGCTGTACAAACAAGGATCCATGAGCCCGAAGACTCCAAACCCAGTATCACCCATGCGGCTCATAACGACCAACATCGAAAGCGATACTAAAGGGCAACCCAATATCACCCATGCGGCTCATAACGACCAACATCGGAAGCGATACTATAGGGCAACAAACCCGAAGGTACAAACCCGAAGGCAACATACCCAAAGGCAACATACCCGAAGGCAACAAACCGTAGTGGTGAAGGTCAGAGACCCAGTACTGGACACCACTAACTGGCGGAATGTGTCATAACTCTCGAAAAGGAATCCGAAAAGTGTTAACGTGAGTCCCATAACCACTCGTTCGCACTAAACGGTTTACTATCCGTCAGTCAATTTCACACTCAAAGCAATACAAAGTTCACCTCGTATCATCAGTAAATCAAACTCGAAGGTCAAAACGATCAATTGAATAGGTCGGGGATTAATCGGAAGGATAAACGCACAGATTCATGGTCCGTGTTTTGCCCAACAGTTTAATTACCCTTCCACTTCGCTCGAAGTGCGAAATTGTGCGTGTATTTTAATTAGAATTTATAAATTGGAGAAGCGAGCTTTTAATACGATTTGAAGAAATTATTTATAAAACCCATGAATGAAGTCAAAAAGGAATCATCACGGTCAAATATACATAAACACGAATTGGAATCAATATATATCGATCAAATTTGGAAAATTAAACGAACAAGGCAAATTAGCCAAAAACAGCATATTCAGACGTCTGAAAGAAGGGATTCAGACGTCTGAATCTGGAATTAAATTTATTTTCCAAACAGAATTCAGACGTCTGAATCCAACTAAATCACATAAATTCAACTAAATCACACGACTTGGAGGTGTTTGCCCATTTTTTGTGCAAACATTTTGTTGCTTTCATTGAGAACTCGAGCTGGAAGCTACAGCTTCTCCTGCTCAACCTTCTTCCTAACAACATCGTTCCTTGATCCGACAACATGACTTCCAGGCAAAGGAGAGATGTTAACAAAGGAAAGAACGTCGCAACTAGCAGTATCCCAGATCCAGTGGCCCCAAATCAAGAGAATCATCCCGTTTTAACAGCAGTACCAGATGAAAATCAGGCAAACTCAGCAGCCCCCGCCGCGGAACAACCAATTACTAGGGCAGAACTGGACAGGGTTGTGGCTGAAGTAACTAACCGCTTCGCATCTCAACAAGAAGCCTTGGTGGACCAACTCCTGTCACGCCTAAGGGATGCTGAAGAATCCAACCGCAACACCGAATCATGGGGTGCGTCCCAATCTGGAGGATCTGGGAGGCGACAAAGACCTTTCTTCTTCGAAGAGGTTAACAACAGAAATAGCCATGGTAGGATCCGAGTCCGGACTCGGCCCGAATTCCGACCCGAGGAAACACTTGGAACCGAACCCAACGGGGAAGGTGCCAGGCAGGGGTCAGATGTCGCTGAGCCTGTCATGCTACCTAACCATGAAAACACCAGTAGACGGGGCCGAGCTGGAGTCCAGCCCGAAGTTGGACCCAAGGAAGTGTTGAGAACAGAACCCAGCAGGGGAAGATAAAGGCAAGGGCCAACTATGGCTGACCCCAGCATGCCCCCAGAAGACCAGAGGCAGCCTTTGGAGAATGTTAGGAGTGACAGACGATACCATCCCTACAAGTCATCTGGACGGACTCAATCCCGTAGAGAAGAACCAAACTCATTTCTATCCGCTCCAAGTTCTGATGAAAGGAAGGTGCGATTATTCAGAGAGTGCGTCCAACGCGAGCAAAGGGATCGAGGAATAGGCGCTAGGGTAACCAGCCCCTTCACCCGCAATATCGAAACTGCCATCACCCCCCGGGAATGGAAAATGCCAACAATGGAACCTTACAAGGGAACCTCTGACCCCATCGTACACTTACAGAGATATACCCAGCATATGCTCATGAGCGGAGCAACAGAGGGAGTGTTATGTAAATGTTTCCCACTTTTCTTGGCAGATCTAGCTACCTCCTGGTTCTGCCACCTACCCCAAGGTTCTATTAGCTCATGGGAAATGCTGAAAGAAAAGTTCATCAGCCAGTTCCGCATTCATGTGGAACAACCCAAGGACGCTTATTCCTTATCTAATATCAAACATAAGCCCAGAGAGACAGTGCAACAATACCTAACCCGATTCAACGCCGCGGCGGCCGCAGTCCAAGATGCCGACGAGAAACTTATCCTAATGGCCCTCTCCAGTGGTGTACATCCGGATACTAAATTTGCTAGAAGACTAACCAAGGAAAAACCAGCTACTTTACCTGATTTCTTCCATGAAGCTGGAAAGTATATGAGACTGGAAGACGCTGCCACTGAGAGGCAGTCAGGGCAACAGTCTAACACAGCTCCGGACAAGGTTCCCACTACAGCAAAGGATGTTCGGAGAAATGACTCTAGAGACAATGTTGGGGGCAGGAAGAGAGAAAAGCGTTTATACCGGCCAGGACCAAGGTTCGACTCTTACACTCCTTTGAATGAAACAATCGAAAACATCTTCCTGGCCACCCAAGACGAAGTTAGATACAAACGCCCCCCGCACAAGAAAGAATCAGATAACGCAGTAAAGTCTGGAAAGTTCTGCCGCTTCCATGAATCGCACGGGCATGACACAAATGAATGTCATCATCTTCGAGACTTAATTGAAGAGCACATCAGAAGGAAGAGGCTAGAGCGCTATGTGAAAGGTCAGAACAGGAATCCAACTCCTGCCAATGAGAACCCAGGGCTACCCCCCTCAGGGGTAGGAGGAGGAAACCGCAACACTAGCGGCTCTAGTCAGGAGAAGATAGTGGTCCATACCATATCAGGAGGACCGCACATCGCCGACAGAAGTTGGGCAGAGATGGAAAGATGTGGAAGGTCGCTTAGAAACAACGAGGGCTGCATTAATTCTGTTACAGAAGAACGCCACCCCAAACGGAAAGAGAATGATGACATCACATTCAGTAGGCGTGATCTAGAGGGAAGGCAGTACCCTCACATGGATCCTATGGTCATCTCTGCCTGGTTCGGTCCAGCCAAAGTTTTTCGAATTCTAATAGACACAGGAAGCTCTGTAAATATCCTATTCAAGCATGCTTTCGACAAAATGAAGCTGTCAATGAAGGATGTGTCTCCCTGCAACAAACCGCTACATGGTTTCACTGGAAATGCGAAGATGCCCCTCGGGCAACTTGACCTCTTCATCGAAATAGGAAGTCATCCCCGCTCCGTTGTGCGAAAACAAACATTTGTGCTGATAGAGAACCGCTCGGCCTACAATGCCTTCTTGGGAAGACCAGCCTTGTCGGACTTCCAAATTGTCCTAGCCCCATGGTGCCTAAAGATGAAATTTCCAACAGATAACGGAATAGGAGAAGTAGAAGGAGATCAAGACGCTGCCCGAGACTGCTACGTAATTGAACATCGCAATAGTCGCAGAAGGGATAAAGGGAAAGATGCAGAGACTACTCTCTGCTTGAAAATCTTGGATGCATAGAAACTAAAGAAAGCCCCTCCTCTTCGATATACCAGTGATCCTTTCAATGAACTAGACCCCAAGGAAATGAGGAGGAGGCCACTGCCGAGCCTGCAAAGGTTATGGAATTCATATCTGTAGACAAACATGATTCAAGTAGACTATTAAAAATCGGATATCAGCTAAAAACAGAATCGAAGGATCAACTCATTGATTTTCTCCGCCACGACTTGGATGTATTTGCATGGACACACGCTGATATGACTGGAATCTCCCCAGACGTAGCATGCCACGTACTGATCATCGATCCTACCAAGGTACCAGTAAAGCAGAAAAAGAGAAGCATGGGGGGCAGAACGATCAGCAGCCGTCGATGAGGAAGTAAAGAACCTACTTGCTAATGGCTTCATACGAGAAGCCATCTACCCAGAGTGGATCGCTAACCCGGTACTAGTAAAGAAGGCCAATGGAAAGTGGCGAACATGTATTGACTTCTCCAACCTAAATGACGCTTGCCCGAAGGATTGCTTCCCACTCCCCCGAATCGACCAACTTGTGGACAGCACAGCCGGGCACGAACTCTTATCTTTTATGGACGCATACTCCGGATATAACCAAATTCCTATGCACGCTCCCAATCAAGACCACACTAGTTTCGTCACTGACCGGGGATTATACTGTTACAAAGTCATGCCTTTTGGATTCAAAAATGCCAGAGCTACTTCTCAGCGCCTCGTCAACAAGATGTTCGCGGAACTAATAGGACGAACTATGGAAGTTTATGTGGACGACATGCTAGTAAAATCAAGGAAAGCTGACGATCATGTAAGCCACCTGGGCGAGATGTTTCAGGTACTTCGCTGATATGGAATGAAGCTGAATCCTCTAAAGTGCTCATTCGGAGTATCATTAGGAAAGTTCTTAGGATTCGTCGTCCATGCCAGAGGAATTGAAGCAAACCCTGAACAAGTCCGGGCTCTGAAAGAAACAAGGATACCTTCCACTCGAAAAGAAATGCAGAGCCTAAACGGGAAGGTGACTGCCCTAAGCAGATTCATCTCTAAAGCGACTGACAAGTGCGTCCCTTTCTTCGAAGCTCTAAAGAAGGACAAAGGAAAGTTCGAGTGGACTGACGAATGCTTAAAAGCCTTCCTTAACCTAATCGAACACCTCCAGAGACCACCAGTACTCTCAACTCCAAATAAAGGCGAAGAGCTATACCTATACCTCGCTGTATCATCTCATGCTCTAAGCGCCGCCTTGGTAAGAGAAGATGACCGCACGCAACGCCCGGTATACTTTGAAAGCAAGAGGTTTACGGGGGCAGAAACCAGATATCCTAAACTTGAGAAATTAGCATATTGTTTACTAGTCACGTCATGAAAACTGCGACACTACTTCCAGTCTCATTCCATCAGAGTTCTAACCGATCAACCGCTAAGACAGGTGCTCCATCGTCCCGACACTTCTGGGCGACTCCTCAAATGGTGCATTGAACTAAGTCAATATGATATCACCTACCATCCTCGCACCGCCATCAAGGGACAAGCCATGGTCGATTTCATTGCCGAATTCACTACCAACGAAGGTAAGGATCAATCTGAAATAGCAAAAGATATCAGATGGAATCTCTTTGTAGATGGAGCATCAAACAAACAAGGCTCGGGGGTAGGAATTGTGATAATCACCCCCAGGGGAAGGAGGCTATACTATGCCTTAAGGATGGAATTCGCTGCCACCAATAACGATGCAGAATATGACGCAGTAATAGCAGGATTGGAACTTGCCTTAGAAATTGGAGTTAGTTCTTTATGTCTTCATAGTGATTCTCAACTTATCGTAAACCAAGTACTAGGAGAGTTCCAGACCTGAGGAGAGCGACTCACAGCATATCTAAGAAAGACCAAGCTGCTACTCGATCAATTGGATCACTATTTAATCAAACATATTCCTCGAGAAGAGAATCAAGAGGCCGACGAACTAGCAAAGCAAGCTAGTATAAAGAAAAACACCGTTTCCGGAGCATTAACCATCTCAAAACAGCTAGCCCCAAGTTTCGAACAAGTGAATCTGATAGCTGCGATCGAAGAAGAAACTTGGATGACTCCTATCCAGAAATATTTACAAGATGGCACACTGCCTGATAGGCGTAACGAAGTCAGGAAAACCTTGAGGAAAGCTTCCCCCTACACAATACAAGAAGGCATCCTCTATCGGCGTGGCTTCTCGAACACCTTATTAAGATGTGTCGCTGGAAGGGAAGCCAAGGAAATCTTATTCAACATCCATCAAGGAAGTTGCGGAGATCACACTGGAGGGCAGACTCTAGCAAAAAAGATACTCTGATATGGGTATTACTGGCCCACTTTAAACAAGGACGCCTTAGACTTCGTCAAAAGATGCGACAGATGTTAGAAATTTGCTAATATTCCTCGACTACCCACAAATGAGATTACTCAAATGACCAGCCCTTGGCCCTTTGCAGTATGGGTAATTGATTTTATTGGCGAACTGCCAACGGGCCGAGGCGGAGCCAAATATGCTATAGTGGCAGTCGATTATTTCACCAAATGGGTGGAAGCGGAACCTCTAAATAAAATATCTTCGGCAAAAGTTATCAACTTCTTGATCAAAAATGTTCTGTGCAGGTACGGAGTCCCACTCAAGATCATATCGGACAATGGACTTCAGTTTGACAGCGAAGAATTCGCCGATTGGTGCCAAGAGCACGAAATTCACAAAAGCTTCTCATCTGTAGCTTATCCTCAGGCAAACGGACAAGTCGAAGCTGTCAACAAAATTCTCAAAACCCTAATCAAGAAGAAACTTGAAAAGTCGAAAGGCGCTTGGGTGGGCGAACTTCCTATGGCACTTTGGGCCTATCGCACATCTTACAGAACATCAACAGGGCATACTCCTTTCTCTTTGGCATACGGATCGGAGGCCATGCTCCCAGTTGAAACTGTAGTGCCCTCTCACCGTAGAATCCACTACAACCCGGAAGAGAACGAAGAACTCCTCCTCATGTCTTTGGATCTAATTGAGGAGAAAAGAAATGATGCAGCACTCAAAGCGGCAGCGCACAAGCAAAAAGTGGCAGCACAATACAACTCCAAAGTCAAGCACCGCAGCTTACAAGAGGGAGATCTTGTCCTCAGGCGGATCTTCCCGCGCCCCGGAGCACTGGATCCAATCTAGGACGGACCCTATGTAATTCATAAAGATCTCCATAACGGAGCTTACATTTTGTCAACAGTAGACGGAGAGGTGTTCCAGAGGGCATGGAACATCCAACATCTCCGTCGATACTTTTCTTAACTTGTATTGCCCATATGAAGTGAATTAACAAAGAGAATCAATGGACGTAGGCATTTTCGTGCCGAACCACTTTAAAAATCATGTCTCTTTTTAACTTGTTCCTTTATATCTTGGCTGCTTGTTAAGCTTTATCCTTTTCTGTTGAACAAAATCCTATGGCATCCCCACTCAAGACGCGCCACGGCGCAGCTTCACCTGGACAAGACCCAACAGGTACTATGCGAATCTATGCACTCGCCAATGAGACACTTTTGCTCCAGCATCCCTCTGCTGCGGGTTAACTCATTGCCCGCGACTGCCCTCAAAGCCAACTGTAATGAGCCGATTATAAGTCATCAAAAAGGCCGACTATAGCCGATGGCAGCTCATTACGGCGTTCGGCTCGCCGGCAACTGTGAACCTACTTTAAGCCCCAACATAAGGTGTGGCCAGCCAGGGGTAGTTCATGGTTGACGATCGGCACCCACGCTAGCCGACCACAGTAAATCGAATAATACCCATGATTACGGGCCATAATGGCTCGAGTAGTTACTGTGCGCGATCTCGGCTCCGGTATGTCTTAAGTGCGGCTGTGGTAAAAAAGATAAACTCCCCGCGGAGGCGTAAGATGGGTGACAAATGTCTCCAAGACCCACAGCTAGGGAAAGTGACTACAAAACCCGTTTGCCACAAACTTAAGCATATCGACGGCCTTCCGTGATTGGAAGTTTTACTATTTCTTATATTTCCATTTTGTTTATAAAAACTTTCCTCCTATCCTCTATAACAATCCCTAAAGTACAGGTCACAAAATAGGGGAACTCTCGCTTGTGGAAATATGAACTCACATCCGGATGACGGAACACTCAGCTACATTCCATACTCAGTCACGCAAGACATTCAAAGCAACCCTCTACAACTAAAACACAAGGGCGGTACTATCTTCTCTTGTATACAAATATGTAGCTTTAGTTTATTCACACATTAATACAAGACATGAAATAATATTTTGAGCAGAAACTTAGCATCAATACGATTAAATCACATGCATAAACACGCAGCTGTATTTCCTATGCAACATATTAGAATAACAACCACATTCGAACATAACAAAATCAACTTATGTTATAAAATTACAGAAAGTCATTCTTTACAAATGATATAATTACAAGTTACATTAATGTTTCGGACTAACATAGACAGCAACCAAAATATGTACAAGTCAAGTCAAGGAATCGGAACTTCGCCTCCATCCCGCTAGCCCTCCGGATCTACTTAACTGCAGGGTCAGAACTCCCCGCGTGTATTCCAGAGGTCCCGCCTGCCCAATTCAAAAGAGAATCCATCAATAATCACGAAAGATAAGCAATCGAGTTAAGAAAAAATTCAGAGAGAAGACTTACCAGCATTTGCTCCCAGATCTTCATCCTCTAGCTGCACGCCTACCTCCTCAGCAGCAAGCAGCCGCATGCCCTCCTTCACAGCCACCTTCTCCTCCCTGGTGAACTGGGCGGTAACCACATCCATTCTGAAGGCCGCACCACCCTCTTTATCCGCATCGGCATTTGCCTCCTCCAAAGCCCGGAGATATATTCTAGCCATGACCCGTGGATAATCGTCCATCCAAGACAGGTTGCCCTGCTTCCAGGTGCGGAAGTACATGTCCTGGAGCATCTCATCCATCATCCCCTCATTCTCCTCAAATTCCCTCATTCGGGCCTCAGAAGCTGATAGCCGTGCGACAGCAGCGTCTCTCTCCAACCGGTATCTCGACCAGTCAGCCTGAAGGGATGCCCACATCGCCTCCATCTCCTCTTTCAGCTTGGCTTGAGCAAGCTCTGCGGCCTCAAGCCTCCCAGATAACTCCTCAATCTGCTCGAGATCCGCATTCCGAACCTCATCCACCGTTGCAATGGCCATGTCAATCCGCCCCTTGCAAACAGCCTCCATTTTTCGCAGTTCCGCCTTGCTGGCCTTTTCCATAGTCTCCTTCAACTGCTTGGAGACTGCCTCGTGGTGAGAAATCTGAATGGACTGATCGGCAAACTGCTTAGCCTGGTCAGAAACTATTAACCTTAGTCGGATGTTGGCACTCCCAATCTCTTCTCCGGCCTTGACCAGTCGAGCATGGTGCTCCATTAACTTCTTGGTCTCTTCGGCCACCCGATCGATGTTTGCCTTGGCCTCATCCCCCATAGTCACAATCCGAGTGGTAAGAAAATCGAGATCTAAAGACTTAGCCTCATCAAGCACCCGTACCATGGGATTGCGGGGAAGAAGATGCTCACCCGTGGCCTCGTCAAAAGAAATGTCCTGAGAACTCGTGTCCAGATCCGGGTGCCCGGCAAACGGGTTGCGAACAAAACCAGGGTGGTCTATCGGAGTGACGGTTGGATTTTCGGATGGACGTGGGGAAGGCATAAGCTCAGTATCTTCCTCAGTAATATCATGGATAGGCTGAACTGGGGGCTGAGGGCCAGGAGAAGGTTCAAACAAAGATCGACCCCTCTTCCTCTTTTGCACATCTTCTTCAATGACCCCTAAGAGAGAACGGTAGCCGACTACATGGCTTTGGTTTGGCAGAAGCTTTGAGGAGCTTGAATTGTTCAAGGCGGTGTCGAACATCTGAAGTTTTAGCCACCTCACCTGCCTCTAGAATAAAGAACAAGTGTTACAAGCATACACTAATCCATAATTCAAAAAACGTATTGAGTTAAGAAGGGTGAAAAGATGCTTTTGTTATACAAACCCTGGGGAGGAGTAGGATACTGCAATAAGTCCCAGATCTCATTCCAGGACGAGAGCTGGCCATAAAATATCCCTAAATCCCTATCATAAATGGAGTCGTGAGGAATCAAAAGTTCACCTTGAGTCGCCGAAGTTATCCTAGCTGAAGGACCCTTAGTAGACGGATCGACACCGGACCCAGCCTTGTTAAACTTCTTCGCCTTTTCCACCGAGGCTGATCCTTCCTCTAACCCCTCAAAAGCCTGGCGGAAAGCATCATCCGTCCACTCTTGGATCTCCCTTGCCTGCTCAGAAGACAAGGCACCAACACCACTACCACCCTGTCCTTCACCTTCTCCATCTCCTCCGCTCTCCTCCTCGCCACTTTCCTCCTCTCCACCTTCCTCCTCCGGAATATCCGGGCATGTGCTAGGGGAGGGTCCATCAAACTTCTTGAGCTTCTTACCTCCGACAACTGGAGGTTTTTTGAAAGTCCTCCTCTTGCTACTCTTCGCCGCGGCTCCTCCTTTAGCTTGAGCAGCCCTCTCTTCCGCCGTATCCAACTGTTTGTCCGCGGACTGATATGGCAGGATCTGGTTGAGCCCCAAAAGTGTAGCGTTCCTGATCAAGTAAGCAGCCGACCTATCCCTTCCCGAAATAGCTTCTATTTCCGCTGCCGTCTGAACCAGGCGATCATTCTCCACGACCGCAAAACCACCTGTCGCTAGCAAATAAAAACACATAAGAAGAAGCATTGCAACCAGAACGGAAATTATAAATAAAGCCATGACTTACATCCAGAGGTGAAGCGACGTAAAGAAACGGAATCGTCCTTGACAAAAAACCATTCCTTCTTAAACATGCTGTACTTCGAATACAAGTCCAGGACGGGCTTGAAGGATACGGCCGATTCCAAGATGATATACGGAGACCCCTTCTTGTAGCCCCTCAGATTATAAAGATACCGGATCTCCCGGTTGGAAGGAGGACGCCTGCATCTCCTCTGAAAGATGACGAAAAGACTCACCAGAATGGCGTTGGAGTTAGGCTGAAGCTGCAATGGAGCCACCTTCAGATATGTGATAAAGCTAACTATCCAGGCGTTGAGAGGCGGGATAGCACCACACATGCAATGATATCTGCTGTAAGCAAAGTAGCCTTCGGAGGGACATACGGCATCACTCCTTCCCCTGGCAATAGCACGCGCGCTCTATCGATCCCAAAGGAACGGGATATAACATCAAGCTGCTCCTCTTTGAGGGAGCTAGGAAAGTAGTCGGGCGGGGATTTCAAGAGCTCCTGAGGGCCATATCCGTCCACTAATGACCTTGAGGCAGGTCCATGTCGCGCTGGTCCCGGCTGGATTGGAGGCACGGCGGGAGACTCACTTCTGTCCGAAGATTTTTTCTTTTCTGATCGGGTTTCCACTCTTTGAGACATCTACCTGCAAACACAAAAGAAAAGCACATTATTAAAACAGAGGAGGTGCAGAGGTACAAACGAGCAAGTACGTACAGTCTGGGGTTTCGTTTGTAATTTAAAAAAGTACTAAGGGCCTGAGAATTAATTCGACAAATCCAACTCCCCATGGTTCATTCGGCATTCCCAGTACCAAGGTTCATTCGGCATTCTCAGTATAAGGTCCATCCGGTATTAAGTCTCTAAGTTCATTCGGTAAAACAAAGTAAAACGGAGAAGTCATTCGGTAGTCACCTGATTCGGCAAAGTGGTTGATTCGGAAGAGAGGAATCTGATTCGGCTATTTCGTTTGGTAGGAAATAACGGTGGCATGAGGCACCTACTTATAGGCGAACATGAGGTGACCGGACCAAGCAATCCGGCGCTTAGGACCGAATGGAACTATCCAAACTAACAAAGTGCGACATACGCTGGCGTATGCCCCACTTTGGGAGGCAAGTGTTGGGTGCGTTTCCACCACTGATCCAAGAGCAAAGAGGGTGCCCCCGAACCAGCCACACCGAACCAAGCTCCTCTCCCTACAGGCCAAACCAAATGTTTCTCCTCTACTACCGAACCACCTCATGACCGAACCAATGCACCACCGAAACAACCTCCTCCAAGCTCCCACCGAACCAACTCCATCTCCTACCACCGAACCAAAGCCCCACCGGTCCATAGTACAGCCGAACCAACACGAGTCCAACTCCATGCTCCTACCACCGATCCAACCCTCTCCTGGAATGACCGAACCAACCCCTGCCTAACCAACCTTAACCAAGCATGGCCGAACCAAGGCATGCCGGACCGAACTGCCAGGCCAGATCGCTCCAGCCCAGGCCCACCAGCAGTTATATACATCCAAGACCCCTGCCCCCAACCTCACTCTATAAATAGAGGGGCAGGGGTACAACAATGGCAGAAAAAGTTTGAGAGCTCGAGCACGGAAGGAACTTTCAAACAACTTCTATATACTTGTAATCAAGGCTTTGTACTTGTAATCTGAATAGTAAGAGGAGAATAACGTATAAAGTGGACGTAGGCACGTTCTGGCTGAACCACTATAAATCTGTGTGTCTTTTACATTTTAGTCCCTGCTTTTTACATATTTGCATAACTCATCCAAATCACTAAGAATCACATAAATTCAACTAAATCACACGACTTGGAGGTGTTTGCCCATTTTTTTTGCAAACAAACATGAACATATATTAGGAATTCATTCCTAACATCAATGATATCAAAAGAAATAGATGTGAGTTAGAAACTCACTTTTTAATCTCACAAACAAAGAAGATGGAGGAGCTAAATCACAAGAAGAAGACCAACTAATCACTACTTCAACCCAACAAGCTTCAATCTAAGAACAAACAAGTACTTTCCTAAGTTAGGTTTAGGAAAACTTTCTGAAATTGAGGGAGAAAGAGTTGGAGAAGAAGAAGAGAGACTTACCAATAGCTTCTCTATGATTTTGGAGCAAGAATTTGGATTTGCAAGTAAACTAGGGCTAGGAGTTTCTAATTCCCATTCTCTTCCACCATTATCAGTTTTTAGCTTAAGTTTTATGAAATGAATAAGTGAATAGAAGGAGAGAAGGGCTGAGTTGGTTTATAGAACAGCTTGGGTGAAACCCAAACCCAAAAGCCCACTTAGCAAATAGCAAAATTCGACTTACTCCAAATATATTAAAGGTTATACTCAAAAAGATCGCAAACGCCATTTTGGAATCAATGGAGATGGTTTCGAGACCCAATTCGGCCATTTGCAAAAAGTAACATTTCGGACTTAAAAATCCGACTAACGACGCTATATTTAAATAAAACATTTAAATATATAATCGTTAAATATGCGGGTTGTTACAGATCTCCCCTCCTTACAGAATTGCGTCCCCGCAATTCCTAGAGACGATATTGTAACAACTATATACATACAACATTCAATAGAAAAGGAATTAAGATTGAGATGAAAAGATATACTCACCGTTACCAAGAAAAGATAGAAAACCCGGATAAGATCGCTCGATAAACTCTCTGGTTTCCCAAGTACAGTCATTGGGATTGGTAGACTATTGAACTTTAACGAGCGGCACGTCCTTGTTCCGAAGGTGTCGCACCTCCGTGTCAAGTACGCGAATAGGTTGCTGTACAATAGATAAGTCCGGTGAGACCTCAAGCTCTAGCAATTCAGGAGAATCAATAACATAATCCGACTGCCGAAGACACTTCCGAAGCTGCGAGACGTAAAACACGTCATGAATACCAGATAAATGAGCTGGAAGTGAAACTCTATAAGCCACAGGGCCAATACGTTCAGTAATAGAAAATGGTCCCATAAAGCGAGGAGCCAATTTCCAAGTCGTACTGAAATGCATCACCCCCTTCAAAGGAGAAACACAAATAAAAACAATATCACCAACTGAGAATTCGAGAGGCTTCCTACGGCTATCCGTGTAGGACTTCTAGCGACTCTGTGCCTCTTTCATTCTCAACCGAATAAGATCAATCTTCTCGAAAGAATCACGAACAAGATCTGGACCAAGAATAAGCTTCTCCCTAGATTCCAACCAACAAGAAGGTGATCGACATGGCCTTCCGTATAAGGCTTCGAAAGGAGCCATACCGATACTAGATTGAAAGCTATTGTTGTAGGAGAACTCTACAAGAGGTAGGTGATCCTCCCAACTACCACCGAAATCAAAAATACAAATACGGAGAAGATCTTACAAGATATGATTCACCCGTTCAGTCTGTCCGTTAGACTGCGGATGATAAGCTGTACTAAAATTAAGCTTTATTCCCAAAGCTTGCTGAAGACTCTTCCAAAAATGACTCGTGAATAAAGGATCACGGTCACTCACAATAGAACTAGGAACACCGTGAAGTCTCACGATTTCCTTGACATACAACTTAGCCAAATGCGAAGCAGTCCTATTAGACTTAATAGGAACAAAATGAGCAGATTTAGTGAGGCGATCAACAATAACCCAAATGCTAGAATGGCCTGATCTCGAACGAGGTAGGCCGTCAATAAAATCCATAGAAATCTGATACCATTTCCACAATGGAATCTCTAAAGGCTGAAGAAGATCCGTAGGACGCTGATGTTCGGCCTTAATATGCTGACAAGTTATGCAATTACTCACATAACTCGCCACATCGCGTTTCATGCCTTCCCAATAATAAAGACGACGCATATCGGCATACATCTTACTACTACCAGGATGAATGGTATACTTAGAGCGGTGACAATCATCAAGAATGTCATGCCTAAGCGCAAAATCAGAAGGCACAAAAAGACGGTTCTTCTTGTGAAGACACCCATGAGAATCAATGCTGAAATCGCGCAACGCCTCATCACAGGATCCAGACTCACAAAGCTGAATAAGGTGCAACAATTCAGGATCATGCCGCTGAGCGTCGGCAATACGATCCAATAAAATAGGTCGAGCTCCCAAACTAAATAATAGAATAGGAGAATCAGAAGATAGACCTCGATCACGAATTTCACAAAAAGATAGAGTCTCAAGAACATCCCATCCGGCAAGCATCATAGAAACAACAACCAAATGTTTGCGACTAAGCGCATCAGCAACACGATTTCCCTTTCCAGGGGTATACTGGATATCAAAGTCATAGGAAGCAAGAAACTCGAGCCAACGTTGTTGTCTCATATTGAGTTCCTTCTGAGTGAACAAATACTTCAAGGATTTATGATCGGTATAAAGAATGAAGCGCTCGCCCAATAAATAGTGTCGCCAAATCTTCAAGGCAAAGACAATGGCGGCTAACTCAAGATCATGTGTGGCATAGCGAACTTCATTCGGACGCAGTTGCCTAGAAGCATAAGCAACTACCCGATCCTTCTGCATAAGAACTGCACCGAGACCACTACCACAAGCATCGGTGTAGACAACAAGATCATGATTCCCCTCGGGAACCACAAGAATAGGAGCATTAGTGAGAAGTTGCTTTAATGTCAGAAAGGAAGCTTCACACTTGCCCGACCAAATAAAAAGAACGCCTTTCCGAGTAAGGCTGGTGAGAGGAAGCACAACACGGGAAAAATCCTTAATGAACCGACGGTAATAACCCGCCAATCCAAGGAAACTACGAATCTCATGCACATTCTCAGGCCTCTTCCAATTCTGAATGGCTTCGATCTTTGAGGGATCGACAGAAATGCCATCGGAAGATACAACATGGCCTAAGAACTTAACCTTATTCTCCCAAAAATGGCATTTGGAGAATTTGGCTCTAAGCTGATGATGACGGAGAGTACTCAAGACAATTCCCAAGTGATTAGCATGTTCAGCTTCAGACTTAGAATAAATAAGGATATCAACAATGAACACAAGGACGAACTTATCGAGATATTCTCGGAATACCCAATTCATGAGATCAACAATGAAAGCAGGAGCGTTCGTCAAACCGAACGACATAACGAGCCACTCAAAAGAACCATAACGAGTGCGGAAAGCGGTAAGATGTATACTATCCTCCGCAACTCGTAACTGATGAAAACCTGTGGCAAGGTCAAGCTTAGAAAAGACCTTAGCACCACTCAATAGATCGAACATATCATCGATCCAAGGCAAAGGATACCTATTCCTGATGGTTAACTCGTTAAGTTTGCGATAGTTAATGCAAAGCCTAAGAGTTCCATCAGACTTCTTCACGAAGACGACCGCGGATCCCCATGGAGAAAAACTGGACCGAATCAACTGCTTGGACTCAAGCTCTAAAAGCTGCTTCTTGAGTTCCTCATTTTCCCCTGTAGACATCCTCGTAGGAGGACGACTAACTGGCTGCGTGCCTGGAATGAGATCAATGCGGAACTCAATTGCCCGCTTGGGTGGCAAACCCAAAACAGGTTCAAAGACATCAGGAATGTCACAAGCAATAGGAATGCGAGATATATCATCATCATCTCGCGAATCAAAAGAACACAAAGCTATTTCAGAATTATCCACATTCCGAAGAACAAGAGATAGCTGATTAGGCGAATCCGGATGTCGAAGATATAAAATTCTCTCCGAACAAATAATCCTGGCATCATATCTCACTAGCCAGTTCATACCCAAAATCATATCAAATCCCAGACAAGAAATAACGTGCAGATTCGCACCGAAAGAAAAGCCACATAAAACAATCTCAACATCATCGCAAAGCAAACTAAGAGTCGCGGATCCCCCAATAGGATTCGCAATCCTTAAAGAAATAACCAAACAAGAAACATCCAAAGATAAATCATCAATGAGCTTCTTCGATACGAAAGAGCGGGAAGCACCCGTATCGAAAAGAACTCGAATACTATGATCACGAAATAAAATAGAACCTTCCAAAATAGATGGATATATACCTTTGGACTGAGAAGGACCTTCAGAAGCCTTAGCAACATAAAGCTTGCTAGACTTGGCACCCGCCGAAATAGTAGGGCAAGCTGAAACATGATGACCTTCCTTCTTGCAATAGCGGCAGAAGAGAAGCTTAGGACAAGCTCGAATAACATGATCAGGAGAACCACAATTGAAACACTTTCGAATGAAAGGTGCTCCAGAAAGCTGAGGCTGAGAACTAGAACCACCAGTCTTCTTCTTCTTAGAAGGAAAAGACCTCTTCTGAAACGGAAACTGTTTCTTGTTGGGGTTCTTGGAAACCTCAACATCATTACCACTATCACACTCCTTCTCGACAGCTTCGAGATGAAGTGCCGAATCCACCAACTCCTCAAAAGAAAGCTTAAGCTTGAGCAACAAGGACTTCTTAAGATATTTCTTAAGACCAGAGACAAACTTCAAATTCTTCTTATAAGAAGTGCTAATGAATTCAAGACCATACTGAGATAAAGCCTCGAATGATGCAACATATTCAGAAACAGAAGATTTCCCTTGCTTCAACTCAAGGAAGCGACGGGTCAACAGAACTTTTTCAGATTCAGGAACGAACTTGAGTTCAAATCGCCCCCGAAACTGAGTCCAAGAAAGAGTAGACTCATCAATCTCGGCAACAAGAAGCTGATAACAATCAAGAGCAAGCTCTTGTAACAAGCTAGAAGTTACAAGAACTCTATCATGGTCAGAAAGATCCATGCGAGAAAAGATACGCTCGCACGTGCGAAGCCAAGCTTGGACTTCCAGAACGTACTCGGAGCCCTTAAACGGCTTTCCTCCAAGATGAGCAAAATCACTGCACTGACGTGCAAAGGCAGACTTGCGAGGTGGAGACACTCGAGGAGGAACTGGAGGCTGAGTGCTTCTAAACAATTCCAAAAACTGATCGGCAGACATATAAACGCCATCCGGATGTGAGCCTCTGGATTGCCCAGTATCCGAACGTCGTCCCCTGCCTCTTCCAGCCATACGCTGAAAGTAAGAAAAGAACAAGATTACTCACAAGGTAGATAATTCAATATGGAATACTACGGAATTTAAATGCATTCCTAGACATATTCCCAAATTCTATCTAATCCTTGATGGAATAGAGAGACATGATAATTCAAAGATTTGTATAACTTATACACTTTGATGTATCGTAATATGTGCATCTATTCTATGTTTATCATACTCTGCTCTGAACCTTACTCTGATACCACGCTGTGACGCCCTACCTCTATACCCACGCTAGCAAAGAGCATTAATAGATAATACCGTCTGTTAAAACGGAGAATAAGGCTGGAGAGGAGCGACCATCTATAGCCTTGCTCTAATTATCCATTAAATACGTCGACAATAATCATACCAAACAGATCGACATATCCAATGCATACTTAAAACAAAACAATAGGTGGTTGGATCTATCAGAACAGAACATAACAACTCAAATGTAATATACATCACAAAACAGTAAACCATCATCATATACACATATACAGATACACAACAGAGTATACAAAATAATACACATCAAGTGGTATAGCAAACCACAATATACAGACGAATCCAAAAGAATTTATTTATCAGAGTTACAATAAAGGACTACACAAAAAGCTTTAACAAAAAGGAACAAGCTGAATAGTCCATTGCGGAAGCAAAATATGCTAAGTCCAAAAGCACCTAACCTGAAACATCTCGGTCTGACCCGAGTAATAAATACACGGGTCAGTCTAGCTAAACAAATCAGTTAGATAAACTGAACCACAATAAAC
This sequence comes from Allium cepa, assembly GCA_030765085.1. Classification (NCBI taxonomy): domain Eukaryota; kingdom Viridiplantae; phylum Streptophyta; class Magnoliopsida; order Asparagales; family Amaryllidaceae; genus Allium; species Allium cepa. The sequence continues at coordinate 76,559,603 of CM060939.1, read as the reverse complement.
CTGCAAAGTTACAAGTATGACAAATATCTCTAAAAGAGATAACACAATCATCTAACAAAAGATGAATCATATAGAACAAGCCTCATATCCTCGGCAACACATAGAAACAAAGGATAAGAATATCCCAAAACAAACCATGAAGGAAAATAACAAATACCAATAAGGTATACAAGTTCCACAAGGTAAACGCTACGCATCATGCGGCTCAAAAAGACCAACGCCGAAGGGCGATACCTAGGGAATATACATATGAATGAAATATCAGAAAATTGCTCGAGCTCAGTACTGTACAAACAAGGATCCATGAGCCCGAATACTCCAAACCCAATATCACCCATGCGGCTCATAACGACCAAAATCGGAAGCGATACTAAAGGGAAACCCAATATTACCCATGCGGCTCATAACGACCAACATCGGAAGCGATACTATAGGGCAACAAACCTAAAGGCACAAACCCGAAGGTACAAACCGAAGGCAACATACCCAAAGGCAACATACCCGAAGGCAACAAATCGTAGTGGTGAAGGTCAGAGACCCAGTACTGGACACCACTAACTGGCGGAATGTTTCATAACTCTCGAAAAGGAATCCGAAAAGTGTTAACGTGAGTCCCATAACGACTCGTTCACACTAAACGGTTTACTATCCGTCAGTTAATTTCACACTCAAAGCAATACAAAGTTCACCTCATATCATCGGTAAATCAAACTCGAAGGTCAAAATGATCAATTGAATAGGTCGGGGATTAATCGGAAGGATAAACGCACAAATTCATGGTTCGTGTTTTGCCCAACCGTTTAATCACCCTTCCACTTCGCTCAAAGTGCGAAATTGTGCGTGTATTTTAATTAGAATTTATAAATTAGAGAAGCTAGCTTTTAATATGATTTGAAGAAATTATTTATAAAACCCGTGAATTAAGTCAAAAAGGAATCATCAAGGTCAAATATACATAAACACGAATTGGAATCAATAAACATCGATCAAATTGGGAAAATTAAACGAACAAGGCAAATTAGCCAAAAATAGCATATTCAGACGTCTGAAAGAAGGGATTCAGACGTCTGAATCTAGAATTAAATTTATTTTCCAAACAGATTTCAGACGTCTGAATCCAACCATCCAGACGTCTGAAATAGGCAATATTTTGCCTATTTCCTTTGTGGTTGAAAATTGGACAAATCAGACGTCTGGAATTTAAATTCAGACGTCTGAATCTGGGGATGAAAATGTTCCCCAGAACAATATTCAGACGTCTGAAATTATGGTTTCAGACGTTTGAAACTCAATGTTCAGGCATTTCCTAAACCTAGGCCATTATGGCCAAACAAATCGAAAGCGATCGGATGCGTGTTGATTATGGGCTTACGTCAAACGACTACCCGACCTTAACAACACACCCAAACACTCCGAACAACATAAACATCAACCATATAAGGTTTTTCATAGATTTGGCTTCAAAATCAATATTTGGCGATTTCACCAAAACAATCCAATTCGAAAGCAATTGAACATGAACATATACTAGGAATTCATTCCTAACATTAATGATATCAAAAGAAATAGATGTGAGTTAGAAACTCACTTTTTAATCTCACTAACAATGAAGATGGAGGAGCTAAATCACAAGGAGAAGACCAACTAATCACTACTTCAACCCAACAAGCTTCAATCTAAGAACAAACAAGTATTTTCCTAAGTTAGGTTTAGGAAAACTTTCTGAAATTGAAGGAGAAAGAGTTGGAGAAGAAGAAGAGAGACTTACCAATAGCTTCTCTATGATTTTGGAGCAAGAATTTGGATTTGAGAGTAAACTAGGGCTAGGAGTTTCTAATTCCCATTCTCTTCCGCCATTATCAGTTTTTAGCTTAAGTTTTATGAAATGAATAAGTGAATGGAAGGAGAGAAGGGCTGAGTTGGTTTATAGAACAGTTTGGGTGAAACCCAAACCCAAAAACCCACTTCGCAAATAGCAAAATTCGACTTACTCCAAATATATCAAAGCTTATACTCAAAAAGATCGCAAACGCCATTTTGGAATCAATGGAGATGGTTTTGAGACCCAATTCGGCCATTTGCAAAAAGTAACATTTCGGACTTAAAAATCCGACTAACGACGCTATATTTAAATAAAACATTTAAATATATAATCGTTAAATATGCGGGTTGTTACAAAATTATTCTTATTTTAAACTTGTATTTAAAATGGAAGTTAAAGGTAATTTCAAAAGTACTTTGACTTAAATAAATTTTGTTTATAAACAAAATTAAGTTATGTTTTATTTTGAAAATTAAAATTAAGGTTAATATTTCAGAAATAATTTAACTAATAAGGTAATTAAGATTAATTAATTGAATTTGGAATTAATAATTGATTAATGATTAAGCAATTTATAATTAAGATCATTAATTAAATTATTAATTAATGATGAATGAATATTAATAATTATGTAATTAAGTTTTAAATTAAGGTTAATTAATTTAATAATTAACTTTAATTAAAAAATAATTAAAGATAATTTAATTTGTAATTAATTTAAGTTAATTACTTAATAAAAAATATATTTAAAGAATGGTTAATGAAGGTCATTAACCAGGTTTGATTAACAATTAATTAATATGGTTAATTTTTATAATTAATTAGATTTATTAATTTAATAACAATCAATTGGGAATTGTAGAGAATAATTATTTGATGAAGTAATTAAGAAATTAATTACTTAATGTAATTAATTTAGTTTAAATGTGATTGTTTAATTTAATTAATTAAGTTTAATTAATTTTAAACACTTGGGTTTTATAAACAATTACTGTATGTTGTTAATGATTTGGAAAATTTCTTAGTTAAGTAATTGATTTATAATTACAGAATGTAATTAAATGAAGATGTTAAGAATGAAGTAATTTGGATTAAATTACTTATTAATTAATCAAGGGATTAATTAAGAAATTAATTAAGGATAATTAATTTGGTTTAAATAAAGTAATTAAGTTAGTTAATTACTAAATGTAATTAATCTGGGATGATTAATAATTACGAGTTAATTAATTAAGGTAATTAATTTAAGAAATAATTAAAGATCATTAATTATTTTAATTAATGATGTAATTAAAGTTGATTAATTAAGATTAATTAATCAATGATAAGTAATTAAAGGTAATTAATTAATGTAATTAATCAAGGATAAATGTAGTTAATTATGATTAATTAATTAATTAAAGTAATTAAAGGTTAATTACTATTTGGTTGAGAATAATTAATTTATAATTAATTAAGGATAATTACTTGAATGAAATTAAGGATAATTAACCAAGAGTGATTAATTAAGGTGATTTAATTTGAATAATTAATTAACTAATTGTAATCAATTAAAAGATTTGTTAAGCAAGATTTATATGGTGAAGTAATTAATTTAATTTATATACGAAGTAATTAATTTAATTCACTTTAAATTAATTAGAGATAGTTAATTTAATTCATTTTAAAGTAATTATATGGTGATGAGTAAATCATTGCTTATGTATGAATGGATGACATTGATTGTCTTGGATGCTTTGTGGTCTCAGTAATGAGACAAATGATATTGTGTGGTATGAATGACTTGATTGTATTGTGATGATAACATAGGTTATCTATTGTGATGATGATATATGGAATATCTATTGATATTGATAATGTGGGTTACCTGTTATGTGATAATGTTGATTATCAGTTATGATTTATGAATTATCTATCTGTGTGTATATAGATACTGCATTGAATTGTTTTTAAACCTTTAAAACAACTTGGACTTAAAAGACATGCTTTGGATTTCGATGAGACCGGGATCGGGTTCCATATTTGGATATCCGAAAACCACATCGATTCCAAATAACGTTAGGTCGTGTATCAAAGTAGAGCTTTGTGAAGACTCGAGGTGTAAGGACTATACGTCCATATAACTCTGTGGGTGATTCCGTAATGAGTTGACGGATTAGTACTTATAGATTCGAGATGGTGGTTCAGAGTGCAAGAGTTATCGTCGTTAACTCTGAGGGTGATTCCAAAATGAGTGTAACAAGATAATGCCTTCGGTTTCGTTCGAACCCGGAACGAACTTGTATGGATTGAATGCTTTCATAACATCATCAGGTGGACGATGAGCATTCTAATATGATATGTCCTATAAAGGTAATCGTAACCTCAAGCCTCATCAACCGGGAATGGCTAAAACAGGTGAGGTGCAGCAAGGCTTCGTGGGTAGCCCCCACTTGAGAGTGAGATTTACCCCTGTCTAGAGGTCCCTTTTTATTTCGGCTATGTGGACGGTTTTTGAGCTTCAACCGTCGGGGTTATCTTGTTCGGAACTATTCAGTAAGGAATCGGTCCGGCTTTGTGTTGCAGGGGATCGGGAGTGGTCCTCAGCACGGTGATTTAGGCAACGTACTGTGACGGGTGGTACCCCAGTAGCCCTGCCATTGTATGGAATCCAAAATCCAATAAGTGCCAACGGTTTTGATTGTATTACCCACTTTGTTGGCTAGTAGCTGGAATTTAATAGATGTAACAATTTCGGCTATTTCATATTTATTTGAAAATCCTAGACCCTATTATAATATCACTGAATTTCCTATCGAATGTTTTGGTTAGCGTAAGGTAAAAACTTTTCCATGTTTATGTGTGGGAAGTCTTACGTGATACCTTTCTTTTAAAAAGATTTTTGGAAGTTAAGCAACTTTAACCTGTTACTCACACCAGACCCATGTCTGACCCGGAGTTTATCTTTTGTTTTTCATAAACTCTTGGGTACTCAAATTTTTACGAGTAGCCAAGGGATTCAGGTTAGGATTCAGGTTTGCTTTGACGAATTATGGAGGAGCAATGGAGCAGAAGGCTTCTGCGTTAGATATTAGTATTCCGCTGTGTGTTATGTGTTGTCTCTGGATTGTATTGAGTTGTAATAACTAGACAGGTGTTTATAACTGTCAAGTATGTGTTGTATATCTATGTAACTCTGATATGGTTGTAAACTATGTAATATTTATGTTATTAATATAGTTTATTCGTTTCGCTGTTAGATTCTGATGTTATTTCTTTCTTCTCTTCTTTCTTTTCTCTTTACTATCTCTTTCTTTCTTAAAAATGATGCGATTTTCTAGCGATAGAAAGTAGGGTCGTTTCAAACTATTTGTTGATGTTTTTAGTTGTGTTATGAGTCAAAACTAAAGTTTTGAAATTATGATGAAATTTTTAAATATCTTTATTTAAAAATAAAATTGAAATTGTGTTTTGATGATTGATTGATTTGTGTTCTGTTTATCAGGGTGCGCAGCGGAAACAGTGAGACTGTCTTCGCTGAGTACAGCTGATAACCCTTTTGATTTAAAAATCAAAATATGAAATTGAAAAAAATTTCATTTGTTGTTTACATAGATGTGTTTATTTTGTTTTCTTTGAAAATTTCGAATCCGATTTGAGGATCCAAAGCGATTGCAGTTATGTGATTTTGTTGAGATTTTTATTGTTTTAGATTATCTTCATTGAAGATATATTCGAGTGATTTCTTTGTTCATGTTCGTCGACGGAAATTTTATCGAGTTAGAAAACCGTCGAACGAATTTAAATTAAAAATAACCGCAAGCGCACGGTGTACGAATGTAGCACGCGGCGAATACGGGTCGATCCACAGGGAATTGATGATTTCAAAATTCTATTCAATCAAATTATACCGAAGTCGAGAGTGAATAGCTAGAAATGTAAGAAACTAACAAAAACTAGCAAAAGAAAATGATAAAAATATGAGAGTTAAAAGAACAATTTAGAGATAAATCCACTCTCTAGATCATATAAATCAACAAAATGAAGTTATGATCTCTCTTTTCATGTCATTAGTGAATTAGTTGATGTGCTTATCATAAGTATGGTATATTTGTGCTATTAATTAGCTCAATATAAAACATCAAACTATAACACAACCACAAATACACATTTAACTCTCATGAAATATGACAACAAAGTTGAAATAAAAATCTATTTTAAGCATAGCCTATTAACTATTGTTTAGAAATATAGGCTATCAAATTTCAATTTCAACATTCACTTCTTTGCCATAATCTTATTTAGATGAAGAGACAATTTGTGTTATGTTTGTTTAAGCATAGCCTATTTGTTATGAACAACATAGACTATCAAATTCAAAGCTAAACAACATCATTAAACCACTTCAAGTGTTTCCACTAAAGCACAAAAAGAGAGCATAAACATCAAAATATTTCATCTACATACTAGAGAGCTTCATTACCCCTAATTTGTAGGGATTAAGCTCTCATATTTGTTATCAAATCAACAAATGTAGAAAGAAACATGAAAGCAAAAAGAAAGGAAAATGAAAGCTAATGGAAAAGACAACTAATCTAATTGCATAAAGGTAGATCTACACTATTACATAAGAAGAGAAGAAGCATGTAAATAAAAGAGAATTAACATTGCATAAAAGAAAAGAAAATTACATGAAATAAAATGGCTAAGTATCCATAGAAAGAAAGAGAGCTTGGATTTATTTTCTAAACTAAAACTAACTAACTAAGAGAGAGATGGGTACATGAAACATAAGGGGTATTTATACAAGTTAGAAACCCTAATGCATTTTTTGGGGAGTACCAAAAATGCCCTTGGAGGAAGTGTGGTGGCCAAGTTATCATTAGTTTTAATAATCCCCCACTTAAATGTACATGAAACTTTAAATGTCTTTTAGCATGTGCATTAGCCTTTAATTTGTACATTAGGTAGTGGGTAGGTGGGGTCCTCCATGATCTTCACTTTGAATTATTTCCATCTTCATTCCTTATATTCTTTGTGCATGCATATTCCTTCATGAAACCACTCCTATTTGAACCATTTTCCTACAAAAATATATATAAATTTCCAATCAATTTTTCTCAAAGAAATATATGCACTTAAATGACCGTTTTGCCCCTATATGAAGATGAATATGTGAAAATTTGGAATTAATATGAATTTTGGTTAAAACAAGTTAAAATACCTAATATGATCATTTATTTAATTTAAATAGAATAAATATGGTGGTAAAAATATGCACATTTACTTGCACATCAAATACCCCCACACTTATCTTTTTATTCGTCCTCGAATAAAGAAAAACTAAGATAAATCTGTTTTCGTAGGGAGCATGATTGCATTGAGCGTATGCAATAAGCCGTTAAACCTCTGGGTGTCCCCAGTAGGACGAGTGTTGTCTCGTGAAGGTTTTCAGCGGATACTACCCACAAAATCCACATGCTGGATGAAAATATTTACAAAATGCAAGATTTATTTACAAAGAGATGAATGCGAATGTTTGAAAATATTTACAATGAAGGATTTACTTTTAAATCGACACAAATAAGTTAAATATTGGTTTTGGTTATCATCTTGAATTTTTTTAGTCATTTACTCGTCAAAATTTTCAATAAAAACAAAGTTACCATAACAAATAGACTATAGTTTAACTTGTTATTTTGGTTGATAACAAAGTGTAAATATAAAAAGGATTCTTAGTTGATTATCAAAGTTTATCAAAGTGGTATTTTTATTTCTTTTCAATAACAAATCAAATCAACTAAGTAAAAATAGTGCTAGGATTTCAATTGCTTGCTCTCTCATTACTTGCAAGAAAAATTACACACCTAGCTCAGTTAAACTGAGGCCAGATATACCACCCATGCACTGCCTTTCAGGCTTATGTGAGGGGAGTACAGAGCATGGCGAGTGCACACACTTTCGTGCATACACCTATCGACCGTAGGTGGTTTTTATTAAGTCTATTCTTTTTTTACATGTGTTCCATACATGCATAACCGTGAGGACTTTTAAATGAGTATGAAAGCACATAATCAAAGATTCTTACTAATTCACCCATGCATAACCGTGAGGACTTTTAAATGAGAGTGAATACTTTGTTATTATTTTTTTATTATTTTTTATATTTTTTTAAACGAGGGAGAGTTTTGCAAAATCATCTTAGCACCATTTAACTTAGAAGACAAAAAAAATGTTACATCCTTTACTTTAAATTCACCACTTTTAAAACAATGATTTTCAATTAGGATGTATTTCATAATTAACATGTATGAATCTTCCTATATACTAGTTAAACCATTGTTATTTGTAATCAAACTTCATTTTTATTTTTGTTAAGACAAATAAATTTTCAATAATTTCAATTTAATAAACCAAAACCATATATTTATCCTATAAATCAAAAATGCTAAAAAATAAACCTTTTTTTGTTTTTGGAATTTTTTTTGAGTTTTTGGAAGAAAAATGAAAAATTAATCCTGAAAAATCAAGAAGAAGATGAATCCCCCCCCACACTTGATTTTGACTGTGTCCCCACAGTCAACCCAAGTCAAAAGGAACGTTTATTATTATTTACATTAAAATGAAATGTATTTACACGACATCAGAAAGTATATCGCCAAAAAGTAAATGAAACGTTCTTCCAAAGACCGATTCATTTGTCTCGTCAAGTATACGAGACAAAGCTTAGGCTCGAAAAACCAAACCGTAAAAGATTTTGAAGTCGAATGTGGCTTTGGAAAAATGAATGTCGTTTTATTAAAAATCTTACGAGTTATTTTATTTTCGATGATTTTTGGGGTAGATATAACGATTGATTGAAATTCACATTTATTTTCACCAAATTGAAATTCAAGTTTGTCATTGAAAAATTCTTCAAAATTATTGATTTCAAAACGGTGATGTGAATCGTCCCCTTTGGAATCTGACAACCCATCTTCAAAAAGTCCAAAGAAATCGTGTTTGTTAAATTCGTCTTCCTTTGTTGGATTATCAACAACTTCATTGCGTATCTCAAGTTCAAAATCCAAAGCTGTTGTATTCAAATTTTCGAAATTGAGAAAAGGAAGATTGAATTTTAAATTTGGTTCCACACCCTCAAAAGAATTGAAATCCAACTCAATTACCGTATTTTCAACAACTTCATTAAGATCATCACTTTCAGTTTCAAAAGTTGTTATTTCAAACTCGTCAATTGTGGTAAAGATGGATTATTATTTGACTCGTCACATGTTGGGATTTGATTTTGTTTCACGTTGTTTCATATATGTTTCAAACAACAAATCCATGTGATCATCGTAAATTTCGTTCATTTGTTCAACAAAATCCAATTTGTAGTTATTAACTTGAGAATTTTCAATTTGGATTTGTTGAGGACAAATTTTTTCAATCGCATCGTAGTCGAGATTATTCCCATTGCCAAAATTATTTGAAAAGTGGATCTCATTTTCATTTTGAAATTCATTTTGAAGCTCGAAATTGAATTGGCATGGGTTACACTCGAAATCATTTGAATTTTGAAGTGAATTCAAATTTTGATTATTTTGAAAACTTTGATTCGAGTTATAGCACAAACGTGAATTGTACAACTCATTTATCTCTTGATTTTGTTGCGTAGAGAGTTCAAGTAACGACGAAATGCAATTTTCAAGAGTTGAGGGTTGACCATTACTTTGGAAATTTTGTGGTTCAAAATTCGAATCGTTTAAACAATATTTGTTGTTGAAATATCCATACGAATTTGAAGTGAAATTATATGGATTATATTGATTTACACAATTATTGCAAAATTCACGTAAGTGAGGAAATTCGGACATTTTCAAGAATTTTTTTTGGCTTTTTTTTATAAAGGAAAAGTATTTACAAATAAAATTTATTTTTCAAAAGGGAAATTGATTTTTTTTCTTTTTTTGCTTTTTGAAAAGATTTTTTTTTGTTTTTTTATTTTCTAAATTTTTTGGATTTTAGAAATTTCAAAGGAAAATGATTTAAAAATTGCCAAGGAAAAGAAATATTTATTGTTTTTTTTTAGTTTTGGATTTTGATTTTTTTTTAAAATATGCATGAACTAATGCAACTAAATGAATGAAAGGGTTAATTACAAATGATTTATCCTAAGTTTATCCAAAATTGTATAATCACAAATTGTCTTAAATCAACATTATAGTTCTCAGCCAGGTAACGGGCAGGAGTTATCGGTGCACCACGAATCACCGTAGCAATGCAGCCGAAGGTTTAAGTACCTTCAGAGAAACAATTAAGTACAATATTTACGAATCACCGTAATACTTATAACTGATTATTGCTCTGCTGTAGCCTAGATACCGAGAAATTAAATTGTTCAAAGAAGACAAATTGCCAATATACAATTAAGAGCTATCAATTTCTAATCGTTATTATTAATCTAAATCTAAGATGAAATGCAAAACTGAAATTAAACGTGGATTAATAGTGCAACTACGAATGATTTTTTTTGAATTTATATATATATATATATATATATATATATATATATATATATATAAATGCAAATGCAAGCAATCAACAATGCAATACAAATAAAACTGTAGATAGAAGCAGCAAATTTTTTTTAGCACGCAAGCAAAGCAGTTTATTTTGGCAAGCTAGACGAAACAATTTATTTTTGCCAGTCTCCTTCTCAAATTCTGCTTTGGCAACCTAAAATTATACAAGGTATATACAAAAAAAAATTGAAACAAATTAAAAACAAAACAAGTGAAAACAAAACAAACGAAATAAATCACTTTGAGACTTTATTTTAAAAGAAAGAATTAAAATAAAACAGGACAAAACAAAACAAACAAACAAACCAAAAAGAAAAAAAAAATTTCTAACACAACTTCACTAAACAAAATTCAATAAACAAACTTTCACTTCTATTCAAAATAAACTTCACTAAACAAATTTGAATAGGAACCCAAAATCAGCCCCGACCCACTTAACTAATTCAAACCAACATATAAGCAATTGACTTGTATAAACACTCAAACCTGGCACAATAAGAAAATTAACATTAATTCCCAAATGAATTTCCGAGTTCAAAATCGTTTATATCCAGGATCAAACAACCAGGAAATCACCAACTTTAAAGTGACACGAAATCAAAAGAGAAAAGAGACTAGAAATTCGAGTTTTGGGTTTTTCGAGTGTTCGACCATTGGCTTGGAGACGCGTGATCTTCGCGATTTGCTATGATGGTCGAGGAATTGATTATTTGGTTCGTGCTGCTTCGGCGATTGATGAGGTTGGGTTGCTTGCAGATGATTTGGGGATTTACTGGTAGGAATTTACGGTTGTTGGGTTATTTGATGTCGAGAAGGAGATCGCAGCTGGAGGTAAGCGTTGAAATTCGTCAATAGTCGTAGTTTGCTAAGGAAGTCTCAGGTTCGTGGAGATGTCAGATGATGGATGAGTGATGGTTTCGAGTGTGAATTATTAGATGAACTGAATTGGATACTGGACACTGGAAGTGCAACAGAGACAGGCAGGCAGTGGATGTTATATGGAGGATTACTGTGATGATGTGAAGTGGGGTTTGCAGCAGATGATGAAGGGGTGAGTGCACAGCAGTTGTATGTTTGAGTTTGAGTGAACGTGGAGATGAAAATTGGATATGTTGATGGCTGATATGAATTATGTTGACAGAGTGGAGCGAAGTGGGATAGTGATAGCAAGCAGGGGTATGGTTGTTGGTCAGGACTTGATTCAGGTAGGTTGTTGAGTGGATATGGCAAGTGGTTGGTTGACAGTAGCAACAGGGAAGGAAGTTATAGCGAGGCTAGTTGCGAAGTTTGTGATGACAGAGGTGAAATTTAACAGCAGTGGATGGACTATGGTTTGGCAGTGAAATTGCTTGGAGGTGGTTGCGGTTGTGAAGCACTGTTTTGTATGGGAGGCAGACAATTAAGTCAGGTGAAGTATAGGTAGTGTTGGAGAGATGTTGGAATGTAAGTGGTGAAGAAAGTGATTGAGTTCTACCAGGGAAGACAATGTACAGTGAAGAGGGTGAATTAGAAGGTAGTAAGGTGGAATTTAAAGGCAGTGAAGAGTGAAGCAAGATGGTTGTTGTTGGGAGGTTGACTGATGATGGATGTTATAATGGTGGAAGGTGATATGTAAGTGCAAGTTGATGTGGAATTGTTCAGGTGAGGGGGATGTTCAGTGGCTTGAAGGCAATGGGATAGACTGTCGTATGTATGAATGTGGTTATCTAGTGACTGGTGGTCAGTGGGTAGGATTTTGGTAAGTTAGTTGCTTTGGATTGTTGAGAGATGAACATGTTAGAGTGTGTGCTTGGTGATGTAACAGTGGATGGGTGCAGCAATGTAAGATGGCAGTATGAAGTTGAGGAGTGTTTGGGATGGTGATGGGTGTGGAGTTTGTCGATCGGAGTTGTTGTGCAGTAGGCAAGCAGAAGGTAAATGATGAAGGATGAAGGTGGGTTGAAATTGATGAAGTGGGTATTGTTATGCTAGAAGTAATGGTGAAGCTATGTTGGTTGATGAAGGCAACTGCAGTGGTTTATGAAGTGTGCATTAATATGAAAACAGAGAGGGGGTTTGTGTGTAGGCTGAGGTGCACAATTTTGAAATTGTATATGTAAAATGTAAAGGAAAATGCAAATGTAAAATGTGAATGTAAAAGAAAATGCAAATACAAAAAAAATTGTTTTTGAAATTGTGCCGTTTTTTTTTAGAAAAAAAAGGAAAGGCAAGTGAAAATGCAAAACAAACAAGAACACAAACAAACCCACACAAAATCAAACAAACACGCAATTTTTTTTAATACAACACACACAAAACAAACACGCACACAAAAATCAAACACGAATAATTCGAAGAATAGAAAATTGAAATCAAAATTATTCCCCGGCAACAGCGCCAAAAACTTGTTCGTCGACGGAAATTCTATCGAGTTAGAAAACCGTCGAACGAATTTAAATTAAAAATAACCGCAAGCGCACGGTGTACGAATGTAGCACGCGGCGAATACGGGTCGATCCACAGGGAATTGATGATTTTAAAATTCTATTCAATCAAATTATACCGAAGTTGAGAGTGAATAGCTAGAAATGTAAGAAACTAACAAAAACTAGCAAAAGAAAATGATAAAAATATGAGAGTTAAAAGAACAATTTAGAGATAAATCCACTCTCTAGATCATATAAATCAACAAAATGAAGTTATGATCTCTCTTTTCTTGTCATTAGTGAATTACTTGATGTGCTTATCATAAGTATGGTATATTTGTGCTATTAATTAGCTCAATATAAACCATCAAACTATAACACAACCACTAATACACATTTAACTCTCACGAAATATGACATCAAAGTTGATTTTAAGCATAGCCTATTAACTATTGTTTAGAAATATAGGCTATCAAATTTCAATTTCAACATTCACTTCTTTGCCATAATCATATTTAGATGAAGAGGCAATTTGTGTTATGTTTGTTTAAGCATAGCCTATTTGTTATGAACAACATAGACTATCAAATTCAAAGCTAAACAACATCATTAAACCACTTCAAGTGTTTCCATTAAAGCACAAAAAGAGAGCATAAACATCAAAATATTGCATCTACATACTAGAGAGTTTCATTACCCCTAAATTGTAGGGATTAAGCTCTCATATTTGTTATCAAATCAACAAATGTAGAAAGCAACATGAAAGCAAAAAGAAAGGAAAATTAAAGTAATCTAATTGCATAAAGGTAGATCTAAACTATTACATAAGAAGAGAAGAAGCATGTAAATAAAAGAGAATTAACATTGCATAAAAGAAAAGAAAATTACATGAAATAAAATGGCTAAGTAGCCATAGAAAGAAAGAGAGCTTTGATTTATTTTCTAAACTAAAACTAACTAACTAAGAGAGAGATGACTACATGAAACATAAGGGGTATTTATACAAGTTAGAAACCCTAATGCATATTTTTGGGAAGTACCAAAAATGCCCTTAGAGGAAGTGTGGTGGCCTAGTTATCATTAGCTTTAATAATCCCCCACTTAAATGTACATGAAGCTTTAAATGTCTTTTAGCATGTGCATTAGCCTTTAATTTGTACATTAGGTAGTGGATAGGTGGGGTCCTCCATGATCTTCACTTTGAATTATTTCCATCTTCATTCCTTATATTCTTTGTGCATGCATATTCCTTCATGAAACCACTCCTATTTGAACCATTTTCCTACAAAAATATATATAAATTTCCAATCAATTTTTCTCAAAGAAATATATGCACTTAAATGACCGTTTTGTCCCTATATGAAGATGAATATGTGAAAATTTGGAATTAATATGAATTTTTGTTAAAACAAGTTAAAATACCAAATATGATCATTTATTTAATTTAAATAGAATAAATATGGTGGTAAAAATATGCACATTTACGTGCACATCAGTTCATTTTGTAGTATACGTGCAAATTTGAGTTGCACGTTACTACATTAATTTTACGTTGAGCCGGTGTTTGGTTTTAAATGTATTTTGCTGCCGTTATTTTTATTACGGGATTTTTACATCGGCGCTAAATTTTTGAAGCACAGTGTTTTGTTGTCATTTTTAATGAATGAAAATTCACTGGTATTATATTTTGATGCGAATTATTTTGATGAGATTTTGACGTATAAAAATTACTGTCGCTTTGACTTCAGTAATCGTCAAATTTAAAGTGAATTTTCAAGCGGTTATCCGGCAATGCTGATTTTTGAGATCCGTTTTTACGTTGTTTTGAGAAGTACAATTTCCTTATCGAAATTGTTACAGGTGTTGCTGTTTTAATCACGTATTTTAAAAATCATTTTAAAATTAAATTGTTTTCCAAAATTTCTACAGTTTGCGATTTCAAAAGAATGAGGAAGCGATTTAAACCTTTCAGCAAAATCGAGGACTATGAACCCTTACTTTTACTGATTCGCTTAATTCCAGACTTGTCCTTTTGAGAACGTAAAATGTTATTTATATAAAATATACAATTTTGCACTTTCAAGGAAACGATGAAGAAATTTAAACGATTTAGTAAAACACGTGGTATGGGACATGTGTGTTTGCTATTTCGGTTAATTCCGGATTCGTTAATTGAAATATTTGTTGTTTGATTATTTTGATGATTTTCGTGTGCTTTCGATCCACTTTATTGGACCTTCGGGTCATTTGTCGGACCTTCGGGTCAATACCAGTGCTAGACCTACGGGTCATTTGTTGGACCTTCGGGTCATTTGTCGGGCGCCAGAAATATAGTACTTGGTAGGCTTCGGCCATTTGTTGATACACGTGCGGCGTAGCTAAAACTCGCCATCTGATGGCATCGATCCAACCTTTTATGTCGATTTTCTAGTCATCTTAATAGATTTCTAGATATTTTCTGTTTCCAATTATCTGCAGGTAATTGGATATTTGTTGTTTCTAATTATCGTTTTTGATAATTGGATATTTGTTGTTTCTGATTATCGCTTTTGATAACTAGATATTTGTTGATTTGAGATTTCTGATTATCCTTTTTGATAATTAGATATTTGTTGATTTGAGATTTCTGATTATCGTTTTTGATAATTAGATATTTGTTGATTTGAGATTCCTGATTATCGTTTTTGATAATTGGATATTTGTTGATTTCAGATTTCTCATTATCGTTTTTGATAAATGGATAATTGTGTTTTCTCATTATCTACTTGATAATTAGATTTTTATTGAGAATTTGTGAATTTCTTTTATGAAGTTAAAAGATTTCTTTGGCGTTTGTGTACTTGACCTTTATTTTTCTAGCTTAACCAGTTTATGTTAGAAAAATAATTGTTATTGACGACTTTAATTATGAAAATTGCGGGGACGCAATTTTTATAAGGAGGGGAGTCTGTAACAACCCGGGTTTTGTAGCAATTAATTATCGTCAAATGACGATTAAATTGGTTGTTAATTGCTATTGAGTGTTTTAATCGGTTGGAATTCTTTTATAAATTTGTTAAGGGTTAGCGGGCTTTAAATTGCAATCTCGGCCCACATTTATTTGTGGTGTTGTGATAAGTATCAAGTAATAACCCGTTCCTCATTTGATCCTATTCATTTTTTGCAGCCCTAAATAAACAAAAAGACACAAAAATGGCCGCTGCTAGGGTTTCGATTTTAACCTCGCTCGATTCTTTGTTGGCCTCGGCTTCGACTCTGGTTGTTCGATCTTTGATTCGGCTGCGATTTGGAGATGGAGTTCTTATAATAAGGTGAGTGATTTTCATTTTTACTCACATCTGTTGTAACAACCCGGTATTTGCATCGATTAATAATCGACTTTTAAACGATAAATACTGTTGCAAATTGCCAATTGAAGTTTTAAAATTTGAATTAAAATTCTTTTATAAATTGTTAAAAAGGAATTTTGGGCTTTAGCATTAAATAGTGGCCCATGTTTATTGTGGCCGTGAAAATTTACAAAGTAAATAACCCGTTCTCATTTCTTTTCTTTTATTTTTTTCCCCCCTTCACTAGCCCGATCCACTTTTATGGTGTGACGATGGCGGCTTCGTTTTCTTTCTCGAATTAGGGCTTCGGCTCTTTTCCTTTGATACTGTAAAAACACGGCCTCCCTTTCGTTCCTCTTTGCGCTTGAATTAGGGCTTCGGGAGGAATCGCCGCTTGATAGTTGATGCTTCGATTTGCTTGCTTCTCGAATTAAAAGGTGAGTGATTCTCTTCACTCACATCTTCTTCAATCATGTGTATATAGGGTTTGAATTCCTATATTTTGTTCGTTTAAAATTGTGAATTTCGCTATTCGATTAAGTGATATTCTCGGCTTTGAATCTGTTGATTTTCGTCGACTTCGGTCACTTGCTTTCGTGGACTTTTGTTTAATTGACAATATTATGCTTCGGCTTTGATTTTGATTTGACAATTTCTTTTGTGACTTCGGTCATCTCCCTTGTGTATGCTATTACCTGACATACCATTTTGGGTCATCGCTGATGCGTTGACGGTGAACTACAGTTTGTTTACTTGTAACCACTGCAATGTGTTCTCTGCATTCACTGTAGTGCAATCTTGGTTTCAGTAGATTTTTATGCATTTCATCACTTCAGTATTGTATTGTTTGCATTCACTTGTAGTCAATGAACATTTGTGGATGGACTATGTACATTTGCCTGAGTTTGAGCATTTGCACATTTGTTCACCTGCACTTGTTACATCTGTTCACCTGTACTTGTTACTTTTGTTCACCTGTAGTTTGTGTTGCTCACCATGTTGCTCGGTCCTTGATTGTTTCAGTATTCATGTTGTTGTGCAGTAGCCGTGGTCTTTGTTGTTGTAGCATGCACTCGTTGTTGTTTCCAGTTGCACTTTCACTTGAGACTGGTATATTGATTTGGGCTTGTAGTGAGCTCTGTTGTATTCTTCATTATTGTATCTCACTGTGTTGCATTGCAGTTGATTCATTTGCTTTGGCTTCTCTCTTAGTATACTTCACATGCACAATTTTTAACTTAAGTTGCATCTGTGGTTTGTTGTATCTTTGAGCACTTGATCATTCAAGCCTTTGTGGTCTTGATTTTGGTGCTGTGTTGAATTTGTGCAGTGTTGTTCTTGTTGCCTTGTATCACTGGTTCATTCCACTGTTTCATGCATGCTCGACATTGAGTTTTGTTGCACTGTTTTTGACTTGTGACCTGCCCTGTGTTGAATCCAGTTTTAAAACTCGGATTTGACCTTGTGCTGATTCCTATTTCATCACTGTAGTGGCGAGGCAGTGCACGCGTGCGTGTACTGCAGCCATACAGTATTGACATTTAATTTGATATTTAAATTATTTGAACCTTCATTGATTTTGGTTCGTTGATCTTTTGGTACATCATCACTGTTGTGGCAAGGCAGTGCACGCAAGCGTGAACTGCAGCCACACGGTATTCATTGGGTACATTATCACTGTAGTGGCAAGGCAGTGCACGCAAGCGTGAACTGCAGCCACACGGTATGGCGTGTATGATATTCTATTTGTTTTGACTTATGGATCTTTTGCGTATTCCATATTCCGCTGTGGCGAGGCAGTGCACGCGTGCGTGTACTGCAGCCCTACTTGAAGTAATATTTTAATTAATATTTCAATGGTTTGAACTGTTTTGTTTATTCAATTCAATATTCTGAATTGCATTCTGATTCGGTTTAATTACTGTCGTCTATTCATTATTTAATTATTATTGCTTCTGTGCACTAACAACTGAGTTTGAATTAGACTGACCCGAGTATTATTTTCTTTTGAATCTAATACTTGGGTCATACCGAGTATTTCATGTTGTAGATATTCTGCTTTGGGTTGCTGCTTGAGCTATGAAGTTCTTTCATATCTTTTGGAGTAGTCGTCGTTATTTGTAGGAGTCTGTATAATTGTATAGGAAGATATGTATTCATGTATATTATATACGTTAATGTACTTGTATATGTAACTTCCTGAGTCGACTGTGGTAGTTGTATCATATGTACCGTGTTATATGTATTGTATCAAATGTATTGTAACTGACATCAGTTATTGTATATATGAGACTTTATGTTTTATTTGTGTTCCGCATTATATTATCTGTGTAATATTTTATATTTACTGTTCTAAACTATTACGAACCATCGTAGTTCGTTTTATACTGGAATTGGGGTATGTCGATGGGAGAAAATAAATCAGAGATGAAAAATGAAAGAATATTTATATATATATACCACTCCTATCGAGATAACCAATACTAGTGTAAGGCCTAACTATTGATGGCCGCTCCTCAACAGCCTTATTCTCCGTGCTAGTTGACAGCACTACACCGTAGTGTTCTTGGGTAGCGTGGGTATAGAGGTGGGGCGTCACAGCTTGCTATCAAAGCCTGGGGTTTAGAACAAATATAAAACATAACTTGGATGGAACATATGTTACAACTATTTGTCGATATTTTATCTCTCATCTTTGCATATGATTATCTTTGATTGTTAGGTATGAATTCCTAACGCTTATTCATGTGCCTTTCATTTTGATTTCGTGAAAGTATTTTGGCTTCGGCCTCCGTTTGCTTTGCGAAATCAAGTTGGATTTTTGATGATGAGGATTTTTTTTTGTGATTTCGGCTTTGAATTGATTTAGCCGACGTTGATTTTGTTTGAACTTGGCCATTAATTGTTGACTTCGACATTGACTTGATTTTTAATTTTTGTTGAAGTCATTTATGCATTTATGCTCCTGCTTTGTTTTTCCAATTGTTAATCGATTCTTCTTTTCCGATTAGTTGTTGTCTCCTTTATTGACTTTGATAACTTCTATTTCTGGAATTTTTGGATATTCCTACTTTGATGGATTTAGAATCGAATTCTTTGGATTTTATTCACGTCTTCGAATGTGAATTTTAGTGAATTGATTTGGTTTCCAAATTTAACCGATTCTTGTTAATTCCCCGATTTGTTGCTATCATTCATTAGCAACTTTGATAACATTTTCTTCGGAATTTTTGTGAACATACCTTTTGATGGATAAAGTATCGATTTCTTTGGATTCTATTCACATCTTTGTATGTGAATTCTTGTGATTGATTGTTCCTACAATCATTTTTGTGATTTGTCACTTTAAAAATATAAAGGTTTTCTATACTAGTAGTAAATATCAAAACCCTTTTCTCCAAACGATTTCAAAACTATTTTACTACAAAACTCTTTTCCTAAACCGTTTTCCAATCTATTAGTATATACTAACCTTTACCTAACTCGTATGAGAAATCTAATTAAACGACTTAGTAAAACGAGTGGTATATAACGCTTGTGTTTACTTCGCCGGTTAATTCTTGGACTTATTCGATTGAATCTCTTGTGACAATTTTCTAGTGAAGATTTACAGTTTGTTCGTAAATATTTAAGTTAAGCAAGTGGTTATGGGACATGAAGCTAAACTTTTATATTTACTAGCTTAGTGTAATTGACACTTCTCGTTGATCTTGATGATCACTTTATGAATTAGACTAGCAATTGCGCGATGTCTCTTTCATTGCAAGGTTAGGCTAGACACCATTTGTGTGATTCCGCTCACACATACCTTTTTGCTTTTTGGTTAGCCTAGACACCATTTGTGTGATTCCATTCACACATACCTTTTTGTTTGCGAGGTTAGGCTAGACACCATTTGTGTGATTCCATTCACACATATCTTTTTGCTTTTTGGTTAGCCTTGACCTCATCTGGGTGATTCAGACTCACTCATATGGGGTAGCTCCCCATGGTCTTCGGACCGTCATGTGATAGGCCTCTTTCCTTTTTATGATTTCTGGATTTCTTGTGTTGATTTCTGGAATTTATGTCGTTGACTTGTTATGAGTACAAGTTTCGAGTGTGATGCCCCTTTGGATCTTTGATAAGATTCTTGTGATATCGATTGATCTCTGGATGATTATGACGATCATCTTTGTGATTTAGACTAGTAATTGTGCGATGTCTCTTTGTTTGCTTTCTGGTTAGGCTAGACACCACTTGTGTGATTCCATTCACACATACCTTTATGCTTTTTGGTTAGCCTAGACACCATTTGTGTGATTCCATTCACACATATCTTTTTGCTTTCTGGATAGGCTAGACACCACTTGTGTGATTCCATTCACACATACCTTTTTGCTTTTTGGTTAGCCACCAGGAGATAGCGTCTCGATTTGCGTTGCACGTGTTGGTGAGTTTTGATGCTCACGTGTAGGTGAGTTTCCATGCTCCCGCTCTCGCTTTGCGTTACACGTGTTGGTGATTTTTCATGCTCACGTGTAGGTGGGTTTTCATACTCCCATTTGAGTTTTCATACTCCCATTTGAGTTTTCATACTCCCGTTCGAGTTTCCGTACTCCCATTTGAGTTTTCATACTCCCGTTTGAGTTTCCGTACTCCCATTCGAGTTCCGTACTCCCATTTGAGTTTTCATACTCTCATTTTGTGATATCTGGATTTCTTGTGTAGATTTATAGAATTTTTGTTTTCTGGATTTCTTGTGATGATTTCTAGAATTTGCGCTTCACCAATTTTTGTGATTTCTATTGATAAGCTTTATTAATTTTTGTGCATTGGTGAATTCGTGTGTTATCGACTTGTTATGAATACAAGTTTAGGGTATGATACCCCTTCCTATCTTTGAGAAGATTCTTGTGAAATTTTTGAGGAATGAAAATTCATTGGTATTATATTTTGATGCCAATTATTTCGATGAAATTTTGACATATGTCGAAGTTGCTACGGATGTTGCTGCTTTAATCACGTGTTTTAAAAATTGTTTCAAAATAAAAATCATTTTCAAAATTTTTACGATTTGCGCTTTCAAAGGAATAAGGAAGCGAATTAAACGTTTCAGAAAAATCAAGGACTATGACCCCTTTCTTTTGCTGATTCGCTTAATTCCGGACTTGTTCGTTTGAGAATGTAAATTGTAATTTTATAAATAAAATTGTTTTCAGAAGTTTTACACTTTACGCTTTCAAAAGAATGAGGAAGCGATTTAAACGTTTCAGAAAAATCGAGGACTATGACCCCTTCCTTTTACTGATTCGCTTAATTCTGGACTTGTTCGTTTGAGAATGTAAATTATTATTTTTTTTATATAAAATAAATGAAAATTGTTTTCAGAAGTTTTACAGTTTACGCCTTACAAAGAAAGAGGAAGCGATTTAAACGTTTCAGAAAAATCGAGGACAATGACCCCTTTCTTTTACTGATTCGCTTAATTTCGGACTTGTCCGTTTGAGAACGTAAAATGTTATTTATTTAAAATACACAATTTTGCACTTTCAAGGAAACGATGATGTGAATTAAACGATTTAGTAAAACTCGTGGTTATGGGTCATGTGCGTTTGCTATTTCGGTTAATTCTGGACTCGTTAATTGAATAATTTGTGATTTCTGATTATCGTTTTGATAATCGAATGTTGGTGATTTCTGATTTATCGTTTTTGATAATCAGATATTTATTGTTTCTGATTATCGCTTGTGATAATTAGATATTTGATATTTAATTATCGTTTGTGATAATTAAATATTTGTGATTTAAGATTTGATTATCGTTTTGATAATTGAATATTTGCTGATTTGAAATTTGATTACCGTTGTGGTAATTCCTGATTATCGTTTTTGATAGTTAGATATTTGTGTTTTCTAATTATCTTTGTTGATAATTAGATTTGCTAATTTTGCTGTTTTCTACTTATCGAATCGGTGATTAGATATTGCTGTTTTGTGATTTCTGTATTCTGATTATCTATTTGATAATCAAATTTTTGTTGAGAATTTGGGAATTTTTTTATGAAATTAAAATATTTCTTTGGTGTTTACATTGTACTACGTCGGAGTACCGGTTCAATTTTCTGTTATTCATGACGTTTCCTACGTCTTCTGATTCCGGAAATGCCTTATGGATTTCCGATCCTTATTTTTGAGCAACCTTCTAGTCACATCATTGCTTCGGAGGTTCAGCACCCTCGAAATAAAGATGTTTTTCTCGTGAAAGCTCAGTGGTTCTCAAATCCTATGGATCTCACTTTGGAATCCAAAGAATTCATCGAGCAAACACGTTCAAGCTTACTCTTTCATGCTCTTATGGTTGTTACCTTTTGTCCATTTATTCCTTATGATTGCGAGGACGCAATTTCTTTAAGGAGGGGAGTCTGTAACAACCCGGTATTTGCATCGATTAATAATCGACTTTTAAACGATAAATACTGTTGCAAATTGCCAATTGAAGTTTTAAAATTTGAATTAAAATTCTTTTATAATTTGTTAAAAAGGAATTTTGGGCTTTAGCATTAAATAGTGGCCCATGTTTATTGTGGCCGTGAAAATTTACGAAGTAAATAACCCGTTCTCATTTTTTTCTTTCATTTTTTTTCCCCCTTCGCTAGCCCGATCCACTTCTATGGTGTGACGATGGCGGCTTCGTTTTCTTTCTCGAATTAGGGCTTCGGCTCTTTTCCTTTGATACTGTAAAAACACGGCCTCCCTTTCGTTCCTCTTTGCGCTTGAATTAGGGCTTCGGGAGGAATCGCCGCTTGATAGTTGATGCTTCGATTTGCCTGCTTCTCGAATTAAAAGGTGAGTGGTTCTCTTCACTCACATCTTCTTCAATCATGTGTATATAGGGTTTGAATTCCTATATTTTGTTCGTTTAAAATTGTGAATTTCGTTGTTCGATTAAGTGATATTCTCGGCTTTGAATCTGTTGATTTTCGTCGACATCGGTCACTTGCTTTCATGGACTTTTGTTTGGTTGACAGTATTATGCTTCGGCTTTGATTTTGATTTGACAATTTCTTTTGTGACTTCGGTCATCTCCCTTGTGTATGCTATTACCTGACATACCATTTTGGGTCATCGCTGTTGCGTTGACGGTGAACTATAGTTTGTTTACTTGTAACCACTGCAATGTGTTCTCTGCATTCACTGTAGTGCAATCTTGGTTTCCGTAGATTTTTATGCATTTCATCACTTCAGTATTGTATTATTTGCATTCACTTGTAGTCAATGAACATTTGTGGATGGACTATGTACATTTGCCTGAGTTTGAGCATTTTCACATTTGTTCACCTGCACTTGTTACTTCTGTTCACCTGTACTTGTTACTTCTGTTCACCAGTAGTTTGTGTTGCTCACCATGTTGCTCGGTCCTTGATTGTTTCAGTATTCATGTTGTTGTGCAGTAGCCATGGTCTTTGTTGTTGTAGCATGCACTCGTTGTTGTTTCCAGTTGCACTTTCACTTGAGACTGGTATATTGATTTGGGCTTGTAGTGAGCTCTGTTGTATTCTTCATTATTGTATCTCACTGTGTTGCATTGCAGTTGATTCATTTGCTTTGGCTTCTCTCTTAGTATACTTCACATGCACAGTTTTTAACTTAAGTTGCATCTGTGGTTTGTTGTATCTTTGAGCACTTGATCATTCAAGCCTTTGTGGTCTTGATTTTGGTGCTGTGTTGAATTTGTGCAGTGTTGTTCTTGTTGCCTTGTATCACTGGTTCATTCCACTGTTTCATGCATGCTCGACATTGAGTTTTGTTGCACAGTTTTTGATTTATGACCTGCCCTGTGTTGAATCTAGTTTTAAAACTCGGATTTGACCTTGTGCCGATTCCTATTTCATCACTGTAGTGGCGAGGCAGTGCACGCGTGCGTGTACTGCAGCCATACAGTATTGACATTTAATTTGATATTTAAATTATTTGAACCTTCATTGATTTTGGTTCGTTGATCTTTTGGTACATCATCACTGTTGTGGCAAGGCAGTGCACGCAAGCGTGAACTGCAGCCACACGGTATGGCGTGTATGATATTCTATTTGTTCTGACTTATGGATCTTTTGCGTATTCCATATTCCGTAGTGGCGAGGCAGTGCACGCGTGCGTGTACTGCAGCCCTACTTGAAGTAATATTTTTATTAATATTTCAATGGTTTGAACTGTTTTGTTTATTCAAATCAATATTCTGAATTGCATTCTGATTCGGTTTAATTACTGTCGTCTATTCATTATTTAATTATTATTGCTTCTGTGCACTAATAACTGAGTTTGAATTAGACTGGCCCGAGTATTATTTTCTTTTGAATCTAATACTCGGGTCAGACCGAGTATTTCAGGTTGTAGATATTCTGCTTTGGGTTGCTGCTAGAGCTATGAAGTTCTTTCATATCTTTTGGAGTAGTCGTCGTTATTTGTAGCAGTCTGTATAATTGTATAGGAAGATATGTATTCATGTATATTATATACGTTAATGTACTTGTATATGTAACTTCCTGAGTCGACTGTGGTAGTTGTATCATATGTACCGTGTTATATGTATTGTATCAAATGTATTGTAACTGACATCAGTTATTGTATATATGAGACTTTATGTTTTATTTGTGTTCCGCATTATATTATCTGTGTAATATTTTATATTTACTGTTCAAAACTATTACGAACCATCGTAGTTCGTTTTATACTGGAATTGGGGTATGTCAATGGGCGAAAATAAATCAGAGATGAAAAATGAAAGAATATTTATATATATATATATATACCACTCCTATCGAGATAACCAATACTAGTGTAAGGCCTAACTATTGATGGCCGCTCCTTAACAACATTATTCTCCGTGCTAGTTGACAGCACTACACCGTTGTGTTCTTGGCTAGCGTGGGTATAGAGGTGGGGCGTCACATCTGTAGTTCAAACTTAGTAAAGTGTTTCATCTTTTCGATTTTGTCTCGTGTTAGTGATTTCACTGAATTTATCGATTTCGTGTATTTTGATGAATTTCTGGTTGATGAGTATGCTATAACGATTTTGATTTCATTCGACTTTCGACCTTGTTCGATTGCACCTGCTGTTTTATGTCATCGGCCATTAACAGCTGCTTTGAATTTTAGTGATTTGGTGAATTGGGGTTTCGACAATCGAATCCTTAAAAATTGGTTGAATTTTTGTTCGGCCACTTGATTATCTTTGAATGACTGTGATTTTTTACTTGTTCCGTGAATTTCTAAAGACTTCGACCATTTGGTCTTGTTTGTGTTAAACTGCACTTGAATATTTTGCAACTGTTTTTGATTGATTTTGTTGGTGACTTCTGCCACGACTTTGTTTATGTGATAATGTTTGATGTTGACCGTTGTCACTGCTCGACTCTGATTTGATTTATTTGTTGCCTGCGCCATTTCACTGGCATGTGTTTGTGTTGTTGTACATATGAACTTGGTTCATTTGTATACTGTGCGCTAAGCATTGCCTCGAGATAGTGTACTCGAGTTTGATCTGTGCATTTTTTCCATACTATAGCCTTTGTGTTGACTCTGTTTTTGTTGTAGCCTGATTTTCACATGTTCACTGCCTATATACGTGTTCATGTATGTATATATGTCCTGTCATCTTGTACATCTCCGTCTGGAGTAGTTTTGCATTGTTGTGGCTGTGCATTTGTTGTCACTGCATATTTGAAACTTTGTCGCCAGCCTTGACTTTTACTTCAGCACTGTCACTGACACTACTTCATTGATTTAATTATGCAAGCTTGTCTGGTTCATTGTAGTTCACTGTTTATATACTTTGATGCCAGACTTATTCTTGTTTTGGTATGCTACTGTTTTATGTACTTTGGGTTCTGGTTACATTGCATATTACTGGTGCATGTTTAGTTCTTGTAGTCTTCACTGCAACTACATTGAACTAAATCCTTGAGTCATATTCCATTATACATGTCTTTGGTCATATCAATATGTTGCAAATCTGGTTTCTTCGACATTCACTGGTGCAGATGTTTTGTTGAATTTGAACATTGTATCTGTACCATTATATTATTCGTTGGTCTTCTTGAACCAGCTAGTCGAGTTGGCACTGCATATTTTGTTTGCATATTTTCTGGTTGTCTCGAGTTTCGCTGCACATATTGTTATCGCTGCCTGGTTCAGGTGTATATCTGATTTTGGCGAGGCAGTACACGCGAGGGTGTACTTCAGCCAAATCAGAATTGACGTCTTAATTTATAATTTCAATCGCTTGAAATGTTTTGTGTGTCCAATTCAATATTTTGAAAATGTATTTTGATTTGGTTTGATTTGATTATTTTTGTTGTTGTCTAATTATCTATTTGATAATTAGATTATGAGTTTCTAATTATTTATTTAATAATTATATTTTGTTGTTAATTGCCATTTAGGTAATCCTGTTGTTTTCTAAATTATCTTCATTGATAATCCTTTCATTTATCTTCATTGATAATTTGAATTTGTTGATTTGTTGTTTAACACTATTACGTGTTATATTTACCGTTATCTGATTCTCTTATTAAAGGATTGGACCGGTGAGGTTTATTGTGACTGTCGTCTATTTGCTATTTAATTATTATTGCTTCCGTGCATTAATAACTGAGTTTGAATTAGAATGACCCATGTATTATTTTCTTTTGAATTTAATACTCGGGTCAGACCGAGTTATTATAGGTTGTTGATATTTTGCTTTGTGTTGCTGCTTGAGCTAGGAAGTCTCTTTATATCATTTGGAGTAGTCGTTGTTGTAGTATAGGATGTTATGTATTCATGTATATTATTAACGATAATGTACTTGTATATGTAACTTCCAGAGTCGACGGTTGCAGTTGTATCATATGTATTGTATCACGTGTATTGTAACTGACTTCAGTTATATATATATGAGATTTGATATTATCTGTGTCCCGCATTTAGTTTATCTGTGTTATTATTATATATATTGTCCTAAACTATTATGAACCATCGTAGTTTGCTTTATACTAGAATTTGATATGTCGATGGGAGTCAATAAACAGAGATGAAAAATAAAGAATATGTACCACTCCTATCGAGATAACCAATACTAGTGTAAGGCCTAACTACGGATGGCCGCTCCTATCCAGCCTTATTCTTCGTAATAACAGATAGTATTTCCTTTAATACTCTTTGTTATTGTGAGCATAGAGGTGGGGCGTCACAAATACAGTTCTCTTCCACACCCTTTAAAATAAACCACTATTTACTTTAAAACAAAATCACATTCTCTTATAAATTCCCACTTTGAATTTATACTTCCAAATATCCACTGATATTTTATTTCACTTTATAAACCCAATTTATAAATTCCATAATCTCGTTTTCCTTTTAAAAACACCGTTTCCAACACTCAATCAATCTTCAAATCGATTTTATCAACTTCATTTTAAAATAAATTCCTTTATTTACTCAAATTTATTTTAAACATTCATTAATTTTGTGCTTAACTTCTTTATTAAGATTTAAAAATTTTATTTAAGTTAAACTACCAATTTCATATTTATTTCAATAATTCTTCTTCAATTTTCTTTTTTAAACCATTTAAATCCTAAATTGAAAATAAATCTTTTATTCTATTAAATTAATATCGGTTATGTTTTAAAGATCCACTTATTCCCATTTATCCAAAAATCTCAAATCCCATACTTCGGAATTTATTTAATTAGAATTTAAAAATTATCTTTTAACTTTTCTAAATCATTCTTTAATTTATCTAAAATCTCTATAATTACTTCACTTAAAAATTCTCTCTTATATTTTCTTTTCAAGTATCCAATCTATATATTTTGGTAACTCCGTATACCCAAATATATTCAGTCAAACCATAGCATCCAATATTCCAATTATCAATATAATTCATCGCAGAATAACAATATAGTCATATCACAGAATTATTAGAACAATCTAAATAATTTTGAGGAATCCAGTTGGATCCCTCCAACCTTTTTCCAACATCCACTGATGTTAGCACAATAATTAAATACCAGTTCCACTTCAAGGTGGAATATCGCGGTATATGGGATTTTATAAAATCATCCGCTATTATGTGGCGCATAAGGTCACATCCGCTATATAAAGCAGAAAATAAATCACTCTGAATACATATATAATACCAATTCCACTTCGAGGTGGAATATCACGGTATATGGGTTTAATATAATATCATCCGCTATTATGCGGCGCATAGGGTCTAATCCAATATAACTGAATATAATTTATCATCCAAGCACACAATCAACAAATTTTAAATTTAACTATTTAAATTTAAATAAACCCAGATGAGTGAGATTAACTCACCTTTGATTTTGTTTTGCAATTCAATCCAAACCGGCTTGCCTCCTTTTAGATTTTAACCTTGTATAAATATTTTATACATTCTATTAATATTCGAAACAAATCGAACAACCCAATTATCATTTAATAATTTTATTTAATCTAATAATTAAATTTTAAATTAATCCTTTCATAAAAATCTTTTAGTAACTAAAATAATTTAAATAAGCAAATTAATCACCATATTTATTATTTTAAAATAAACATGGAAATTTAAAACATATATGTATATATTTATTGTTATTTTTATTTTTTTGAAAATACATATACTTATAAAAATAACCTGTATAGCTTAAAAAATCAAATTTTTATACAAATCCTTTATTTTCCAAAACCTAAAATAATTTCCTGCTTAACATTTTCTTTTTACTGTATATACATATATATTTCCTATTTCTTAATCTGCATATATATACTATTCTCAGTTATTATCTATTTCAAATTTACAAATATATATATACATTTAAACTAAATTAAAAATAAAATAAATAAATAACTAAAAGCAGCAATACCTCAAACATTTAATAAATAAATAATTAAAAATAAATAAGCAAAAATAAATGAAGCAAACATTTAATAAGTAAATGTAAATTTAAAAGATAAATCACTGTATAAATAAAAAGAAAATCAAACAACAAAGGTATGAAAGGAAATTAATAATAAGTTAAGTTGATTGTTGTTTGGATTTGTTGTTGTTTAGTTGATGGTCGTTTGGGCAAGGATACTTTAAAATTGGATTAGGATAAATGAATAATCTATTTAGTTTTATCTAAGACTATTGAGTAAATGATGCGCTGGTAGTTTATTCTTCATTCCGTACAGTTTAAAAGTTTTGAACCCGAACAACTATTTGTTTGTTTGTTTGATTGAATGGTTGCTTTGTATTGGTTGTGTATGTTGTTTGTTGAAATTGATGGTCGTTGTATTGATTTTTTGTTAGTGATTGAAACCACTTAAAAATTTCACTTTATATAAATTGTTAACCCTTTGGATTTTATAAGTGAAATGCAGGTTATGGAAGCAATAGCTACTGCTTTTGGTTCCATAAATTAAGCGTAAATTGCCCGACAAATAGGTACGTTTCGGATTACAGTTTATAGCGCTATTTTATATATTTTCCCGTGTTGGGATATTATATTTTGGATATTATATGTGATATTTTGATATATTTGATATTATATTTTCTCCCGTGCCTCCCCGTACAAAGGAGACTCTGCCAAACTTTTCCGTAAATTTTAGACTTAGAAAATATTTTGAAAATGTTTTCCAAACTTTATTAGTTTGAGTATAAAAAAATTAATGATTATAAATTAGTATATTTTATATAAATTAATTTTGTAAATTTACTTGTTTATAAATTTAATATTTGATATGATATTGATTTCTTAATTCTTCTTTTTTTCCCTTCTTTTTCCTTTTCGGGGACGAAAAGTATTGAGTGGGGGAGAGTGTAACGACCCGTAATTTTCGTTAATTAAATTTGTCGTTTTAATAAGATTACGTAAATTTAATTTAGAAGAAATAAAGATTTTATAATTAATAATGAAGCAAATGCTGAGAATGAAATGAAACCATGGGAATATAAGGCTAAGTATTTATAGTTGAAACAAAATGACGAATAAATTAAAGTGATGTAAATTGTTATACTAGGTTAAGAGTTGCATATAAGAGAACAAAGGTAAGTAGTGAATTTACTTAATGAATTAATAATATTAAAAAGTAAATTGAATTAAATCAATGTCCGGTACAAATTGAAATATTGTTTGGAATGAAAGCTTATAAATTGTAAGCATTTAATTTACAAATGAAATGAGTGTATTAATTTAGTTGTAACTGAATGTAAATTAATGAAATTATGTAATAATTGATAAATGATGGAATTCATGAATGAAATAAGATTTGTATGTAATAAAGGAATAATTGAAATAAACATTTACCAATGAAATGGTATATTGATTTATATTGACTTAATAAATGAGTTGAATTGAATCAATCTATTTAGTTGAAACTAATTAATTGGTATGCAAATTATAAATGAGTTTATAGTAAGAAATTATACTACCGTGAATTGGAATTAAGATGAAATTGAAAAATTCAAGTATGTGATGCAAATATATCATATATAGCAGTGAAATAAAAAAATTAGTGTTATTATAACCTGGTTGGTAAGTAAAAAACTTATAACTGAATTTAAAAGAAAATAGGTGACAATGAATATAGATTGTTCATTTATTTGACGTGTTAAATAAATTTTGGTATTCAATCGCAATAAATATAAATAATTAATTGAAACTGTTGTAAGGTCAAAATTTATCGCATATAATAAATTGGGAGATAGATTTCATTGAAGGTAATTTATTTATTATGTTAATGTAAATTGAAATAATTAGAGGTACGTAAATGATGATTAATACCATGTTTGGAAGTTGTAATTTAGAGGATATTAAGAATTAGGAATTGAATTTTGAATTATTTGCAATACAAATAAAGAAAATGTTACGTTATTGCTAACTGAGGGAATCGTTAATTAATTGAATGAAAGTTAAATCAGTGGAATTAATGAAGATTAATTTACGTTAGTTATTTAGGGTAGTGACTAAATTTGGTAATCCATTTGCAATTATGACAATAGTGTTGATATAAGCTAATAAGTTAAATGTCAATGCAATACCAATTAATGGATTGAATGTGATTATGAAATTGGAATTAGATAAATGCAGTAAATAATTCAGGGAAAATAAATTTATGGAACAAATGTTAAGATCTTAACTGATGGTAATTAATAATTGAAGATAATGTAAATTCCATTTAATATAACTATGGGTGAATGAAAAGATTTTAAATCAAGATTTGTTTATTTATATGAATATAAAGAATTAAGGTAATTGAGTTTTTGCAATTATGTAAAAATTAAACATTTATTTTTACGTTAATTGAAAATTTAGTTGAAATTGAAATATATTTATGTATGTTAATTTCATCCATTTGGCTATAATGGATTGATAATAAGAACGAAGATTTAATTCAATGAAATTTTTGGAAACTTAATTGATAATTTCTAAATTTAATAAAAATAAAAATTTGACACTAAAATGGAAAGTTAATAAACTTTAAATTGACCTTTAAATTGTTTAAAACATTATAATTTGATTAAGACATATAAAGGTAATAAAATTTGTCAACTTTAAGATTTTAAAAAAATTGGATTTTATTAATGAATTTTTAATTTATTTAATTAATATAAAATTAGCCATTTTGGCCACTGACTCGGATTTCGACGAAACCAATTTCATCGGATCCGTAACGATGAATTATAATAGTATTTCAAGTTTCATAACGATCGGACTTGTCGTTTGATCGTACCAACTCGAAACGCCTTGAAATTTATGCAATTTAAATCAATCTAAATCAATTTGGAAAATTGAATTTAGCATAACTTCTTCATACGATGGAATTTGGACGTGAAACTTTTTCCATCACGTTTAAAATATTTTTAAACATACATTTTGATATATGGGTTGACCCAATTTCGTTCCGGAATATAAATGGGCTTTTCGAGCCATTTAGCGTTCAGCGCATATACCAATCCGATCCATCTATTATTTTTCAGCCTTGTCTATATATAACCCGTTATAAACCCTAGCCACTCCTTATTTTCATTTTTCTATACATACATCTCCTTCTCAACTCCTCATTCCAATGGCAGAAAAAAAACCTAATTCCCAAATTCCAAAAATTAATTTCAAATTAAAAAAAAAAAATCGGATCTGCAGCCACTTCGAGTCACGCTTTGAGTTTCAGAGGCAAAAACGTTGTATCTACTTCGGATCAGGAAGAAAATGACTCGGGTCGCTCCGGGTCGTTTTGGCAAAAACTCCAAGCAAGCACCGGCGATTTGAGGCGGCGCACCGAAGACAAACCCGAAGTTGACACAGGACCAGAATTTTCCAATTTTCAAATTTTCATAACTTTTGCGTACGAGCTCGGATTCATGCACGGTTTATTTTGCTGGGATCGTATCGGAATTCCAGACATTTTGGCATTGTTTTGGACGGATTTGGGGACTGTCAAATTTTTGGGTTTAAATTGAATTTAGATTCAATTTAAATTCAAAAGGTGAGTGTTTTAACCCACTCACAACTTCTAAAATTTCCTATGTCTGTTAAATTGACTTAAGATATGAGTAGAAATTTATTTATGACTGTTTGGCATGTTTTATTCATCATCTCTATTAAATCGCATTTATTTAATTTAACTCTTAATTAATTTTATTATTGCATATAAATTGACAGTTAAAATTTATTTATTTGCATATAAGCTGATAGTTAAACAGTTAATAAATTTATTTTTGAATATAAACTGTTAGTTGATAACTGTTATTTATTACCTGTTATATTTTATATGCTATATATCGATGATTGGTTAAATTGATGATGATTGCAATAAATTGGTTGATGATTGATTTTGGGTGAATTGATGATGTATTCTACATTTTATAAACTGCAAGTTATTATGCATTTTCATTTCATTCGCGATTGCGGTTTGAAATGATATATAACCATAATTTTTAGTTTTAAATTGCGGATTGAAATGATAAATATCCGTATCACTTGACCATAGGATAGAAAATTATATACAGCCACCGCGGTATATATATAAAATTATTTTTGAAATGATTTTTCTATGGTTTGGATAGGATACGGTTAATAAATATAAATTTTGATTTTTTATAAAATCTTGCTTTATATATACATCTATAATTAAAGTATTGAATTTAAGTTATGTATGGATTTGTTAAATAAAATAAATAAGTTGAATAAATGGAGTTTGATTATTTTATATGGTTAAGTACATGTTAAGATATTGAAAATATATAGAATTTTAACTGATTTAAATCAATTAAGATTGGGAATTAAATTGGAAAATTTATTTGCAACCGAGCTTAATCAAAAATTTAACTTCATAAGTTGATGTAAAATTTATTAACTTGAAATATTAAAAAGGGTATGATATTTATAACTGAATTTTATTCAAGCTGAATTAAATAAATATTTCTAGTATAAATAAATTGAAGGAATTTTTTTTAAGTAATTTGAGTTTTACTTAAATGATTACGGGTTTATTATGCAATTATTGCAAACTAAATAATAGGACTTTAAATTGTTGAATAGAAATTCCCAACCTTAGTTTTGAAAATTATTGAATACTCAAAGTTTGAAAATATTGAAATCGAAGTGTTATATTCAAACTGAAAGTGAATCTGAAGGTCATGGGCTTAGACTGAATTTAAAGTAAATAAAATTGTAAAGGCGTGGAATTTTTTTTATTTTATAAAGAAATTTAAATGCAAACTATTTTATTTTATATGCCATTTGAATATCCAAACCATCCAAGTTTTAGAAGTTATGGTTTTCAAACTATGAATTTTCGAAGTATTATGGTTGAAAGTTATAATCCAAATGTTTGGTTTCCAATATTATAAATTTTAAAGAAATATGATTGTGCAAAAGAAATATATTTTAAAAAAATAATATCATTGATTTGGGTTTTATAAATCTAAAATCAAAACTAATTGTTTTGGAAATGGAAATGATATCGTATTTATGGGTTTGAAATGGATAATTATATTCTGGTTTTAAAGTATAAACTGTTTTTAAAAGACCGCGGTGTTATAATAACGTTTGGTTGTTGAAGAGACCGGGATCGGAAGTTGTCATACTCTCTGCCAACTCCGAAAGCCACTTTAACAACCATGTACGCGGTGGAGATTCCATAATGAAGTAGGTTGGTGGCGACGTTTCTTGTAAGGTAAATACGTGGACCCAACTCCCGTGAGTTGGCATAAGGTGGCTAAAACAGGAGCGATTGACGGGTCAATAAGGTAGCACCTTTGATCGGACACATCCCTTCGATATTATACTTTGACCTTTGGATTGATTCGGTGGCCACTTTTGATTTTATTTGGGGGTGTGGCTCGAGGTGGGCGGCAGCTGTGCGCTACGCGTTACCACCGACCCAAAAGCATAATTTGTATATCTACCCTGGCATTGCTTAGTTTTGTCGTGTCACCTACCCTATCGCGCCTTGTACGAGATTGGATTTCTCCCGTAGCCCGTGTGGTATCCTCTGGTGGCTTCCCGATCAGGAGGTACTATGATATTGGATGGACTACATGGACTATTACGTATTAAGGGCTATATGGGTAACCCCTTAATGCTAAGAAAAAAGTAAGTTTATTTTACAATTAGACACTATTATAATAGCGTCATATACTACATAGTAAATAGTTTAACGGATCCTTAGGAGATGTAAATCCCGAGCATCTCTTGAGTTACTACACTCATATTTATTCCTGTTAATTTAACTTACACAATATCTTTTAGTTCTGACTCGAGTGTTTTGTCTTTTCAATTCGCTCGGGTCAGTCCGAGCGTTTCAGGATTTGAAGAATTTAGCTCTGGAGGACGAAGACGAAGATTTCTAATATTATCATTAATTATATTCCACTATACTATTTAATTCCGCTGCATTGGTATTTATGGGTATGTGAACTCTGATATCTATAAAGAAGAATCAAATGTTTTGTAAACAGTTTTATGAACTGTATATTTATTATTATATTTTATCCTCCCGTTGTGAGATTCTGTTTAGTTTTTTTCTCTCTCTTCTCTGTTTTTCTTATTTACCCCATAACAATCTGCCCTTCCGTATTCTTTGAATCGGCATGCGTGTCGATTTTAAGCGTGCGAAAAGGCGGGATGTTACATCTGGTATCAGAGCATTGGTTTAGCGATAAACCTTAGCTTTGTGGGGTCTGAATCCTTATCAATAGGGTAGAAACACCCTATGGGAGTCGCTGAGTGTATATATATGAGAGAGCGTATTAGTTAGTGTTATAAAAGGGTTTTAATATTGTGTTAATCTGTTCCGTTTGGTATTTATAAATTCTGGTTGATGCATGGGACGCTGTGACATTAATAGGGATTTCTAGACACTTAATAGGATTGACCGACATAATGTTTGTTTTAATATAGGTGAATGAAATAATTTTGCCTATTATATTTTCTATATATAAAATAAAGTTTTTTTTATAAATCAGATATATATTTGGTTGCAATATATTGGTTGTTAGGTAATAAAATTTATAAATAATAGATGAAATTAGAAGGAAAATAAAATTGGAAATTTTACTTAAGTTCCGGGATTTTGGAAATTCTTTCAATTGATGTTGGAATACAATAATAATACTATTAGAAGTATTTTTTGATATAAATATTTCAATATAATTTGAAAGAATTATTTAAAAATAAATTTGAAAAGAAATAAGTTATGTACTCCTCTCTCTGTCGCTGGAAAATAATTTCGATGATGAGTGCATGCATCATCGACTTTCATTTTCGAGTTTCGAAGTGGGAAGGCCACTATGGTAGTTTTACTACAGATTTATTTTGATAAACAAAAGTGAATTTTTAATTTGTTTTAAATATAATTGGGTTTATAAGTTGTAAGTATATATATTTACCTATTATTTTTAAAATAACTTGAAATTTAACCCGGTATTTAGTTCTTAAGTTTCCATAATAAATAGTTTAAATTATTCTAGTGAAATGGAATCTAAGTATTAATAATTGAAACCCTAAATGAAATAAGAGGTTTAATGCTAGGTTATTAATGGTATTAAATGAAATTTAAAATTGTAACCTATGAAATAAAGGATTATTATTGAACAGTTAATTTATTAAAGAAATAAGAGAAACTTGTATGATTTTAATTACATTCTTAAAAACATATATATAACTTACCAAATATTTAAAAGTTGAAATGTTTAATAAGAAAATGTAATGGAAATTATACAAGTAAAAGTATGTAATGAAGGTGTTCAATAAATCGCTTTTATTCATAAGAAGTGATGATATCGGGATATGTTAAGTTATAATTGAAATTTTACTATTAGTAAATATAATAAAAGGTAAATATTACAAATAGATGATTATAAACTTAAGTAAAAAAATGGAAATGCTACGAAATTGAACGAGATATGAATACTATTGATAAATGAATGTAAATAAAAGAGGTCATGCTATAATAAATGAATGAATAATTATAACGAAATAAAAGGAACTGGCATGACCTAAGTTAATGGAACTGAATAATTGTAAGTAATAAGTAAAAATAAATAAAGCAAACATTTAATGAGTAAATGTAAATTTAAAAGATAAATCACTGTATAAATAAAAAGAAAATCAAACAACAAAGGTATGAAAGGAAATTAATAATTAGTTAAGTTGATTGTTGTTTGGATTTGTTGTTGTTTAGTTGATGGTTGTTTGGGAAAGGATACTTTAAAATTGGATTAGGATAAATGAATAATCCATTTAGTTTTATCTAAGACTGTTGAGTAAATGATGCGCTAGTAGTTTATTCTTCATTCCATACAATTTAAAAGTTTTGAACCCGAACAACTATTTGTTTGTTTGTTTGATTGAATGGTTGCTTTGTATTGGTTATGTATGTTGTTTGTTGAGATTGATGGTTGTTGTATTGATTTGTTGTTAGTGATTGAAACCACTTAAATATTTCAGTTTATATAAATTGTTAACCCTTTGGATTTTATAAGTGAAATTCCGGTTATGGAAGCAATAGCTACTACTTTTGGTTCCATAAATTAAGCGTAAATTGCCCGACAAATAGGCACGTTTCGGATTACGGTTTATAGCGCTATTTTATATATTTTCCCGTGTTGGGATATTATATTTTGGATATTATATGTGATATTTTGATATATTTGATATTATATTTTCTCCCGAGCCTCCCCGTACAAATGAGACTCTGCCAAAATTTTCCGTAAATTTTAGACTTAGAAAATATTTTGAAAATGTTTTCCAAACTTTATTAGTTTGAGTATAAAAAAAATTAATGATTACAAATTAGTATATTTTATGTAAATTAATTTTGTAAATTTATTTGTTTATAAATTTAATTTTTGATATGATATTGATTTCTTAATTCTTCTTTTCCCTTCTTTTTCCTTTTCCGGGACGAAAAGTATTGTGTGGGGGAGAGTGTAACGACCCGTAATATTCGTTAATTAAATTTGTCATTTTAATAAGATTTACGTAAATTTAATTTAGAAGAAATGAAGATTTTATAATCAATAATGAAGCAAATGCTGGGAATGAAATGAAACCATGGGAATATAAGGCTAAGTTTTTACAGTTGAAACAAAATGACGAATAAATTGAAGTGAAGTAAATTGTTATACTAGGCTAAGAGTTGCATATAAGAGAACAAAGGTAAGTAGTGAATTTAGTTAATGAATTAATAATATTAAATAGTAAATTGAATTAAATCAATGTCCGGTACAAATTGAAATATTATTTGGAATGAAAGCTTATAAAATGTAAGCATTTAATTTACAATTGAAATCAGTGTATTAATTTAGTTGTAACTGAATGTAAATTAATGAAATTATCTAATAATTGGTAAATGATGGCATTCATGAATGAAATAAGATTTGTAAGTAATAAAGGAATAATCGAAATAAACATTTACCAATGAAATAGTATATTGATTTATATAGACTTAATAAAAGAGTTGAATTGAATCAATCTATTTAGTTAAAACTAATTAATTTGTATGCAAATTATAAATGGGTTTATAGTAAGAAATTATACTACCGTGAATTGGAATCAAGATGAAATTGAAAAATTCAAGTATGTGATGCAAATATATCATATATAGCAGTGGAATAAAAAAATTAGTGTTATTATAACCTGGTTGGGAAGTAACAAACTTATAGCTGAATTTAAAAGAAAATAGGTGACAATGAATATAGATTATTCATTTATTTGATGTGTTAAATAAATTTTGGTATTCAATCGCAATAAATATAAATAATTAATTGAAACTGTTGTATGGTCAAAATTTATTGCATATAATAAATTGGGGGATAGATTTCATTAAAGGTAATTTATTTATTATGTTAATGTAAATTAAAATAATTAGAGGTACGTAAATGATGATTAATACCATGTTTGGAAGTTGTAATTTAGAGGATATTAAGAATTAGGAATTGAATTTTGAATTATTTGCAATACAAATAAAGAAAATGTTACGTTTTTGCTAACTGAGGGAATCATTAATTAATTGAATGAAAGTTAAATCAATGGAATTAATGGAGATTAATTTACGTTAGTTATTTAGGGTAGTGACTAAATTTGGTAATCCATTTGCAATTAATGACAATAGTGTTGATATAAGCTAATAAGTTAAATGTCAATGCAATACCAATTAATGGATTGAAAGTGATTATGAAATTGGAATTAGATAAATGCAGTAAATAATTCAGGGCAAATAAATTTATGGAACAAATGTTAAGATCTTAACTGATGGTAATTAATAATTGAAGATAATGTAAATTCCATTTATAATATGACTATGGGTGAATGAAAAGATTGTAAATCAAGATTTGTTTATTTATATGAATATAAAGAATTAAGGTAATTAAGTTTTTGCAATTAAGTTAAATTAAACATTTATTTTTACGTTAATTGAAAATTTAGTTCAAATTGAAATATATTTATGTATGTTTATTTCATCCATTTGGCTATAATGGATTGAATAATAAGAATGAAGATTTATTTCAATGAAATTTTTGGAAACTTAATTGATAATTTCTAAATTTAATAAAAATAAAATTTTGACACTGAAATGGAAAGTTAATCAACTTTAAATTGACCTTTAAATTGTTTAAAACATTGTAATTTGATTGAGACATATAAAGGTAATAAAATTTGTCAAATTTAAGATTTAAAAAAAAATTGGATTTTATTAATGAATTTTTAATTTATTTAATTAATATAAAATTAGCCATTTTGGCCACTGACTCGGATTCCGACGAAACCAGTTTCATCGGATCCGTAACGGTGAATTTTAATAGTGTTTCATGTTTCATAACGATTGGACTTGTCGTTTGATCGTACCAACTCGAAACGCCTTGAAATTTATGCAATTTAAATCAATCTAGATCAATTTGGAAAATTTGAATTTAGCGTAACTTCTTCATACGATGGAATTTGGACGTGAAACTTTTTCCATCGCGTTTAAAATATTTTTAAACATATATTTTGATATATGGGTTGACCCAATTTCGTTCCGGAATAGAAACGGGCTTTTCGGGCCATTTAGCGTTCAACGCGTATACCAATCCGATCCATCTATTATTTTTCAGCCTTGTCTATATTTAACCCGTTATAAACCCTAGCCACTTCTTATTTTCATTTTTCTATACGTACATCTCCTTCTCAACTCCTCATTCCAATGGCAGAAAAAAACCTAATTCCCAAATTCCAAAAATTAATTTCAAATTCAAATTCAAAAAAAAAATTCGGATCTGCAGCCACTTCGAGTCACGTTTTGATTTTCAGAGGAAAAAACGCTGTATCTACTTCGGGTCAGGAAGAAAATGACTCGGGCCGCTCTGGGTCGTTTTGGCAAAAACTCCAAGCAAGCACCGGCGATTTGAGGCGGCGCACCGAAGTCAAACCCGAAGTTGACACAGGACCAGAATTTTCCAATTTTCATAACTTTTGCGTACGAGCTCGGATTCACGCGCAGTTTATTTTGCTGGGATTGTATCGGAATTCCAGACATTTTGGCATTGGTTTGGACGGATTT
Organism: Allium cepa; assembly: GCA_030765085.1. Lineage (NCBI taxonomy): Eukaryota > Viridiplantae > Streptophyta > Magnoliopsida > Asparagales > Amaryllidaceae > Allium > Allium cepa. Next base: position 76,519,445 of record CM060939.1, on the reverse strand, counting down.
GGAGACTGTCAAATTTTTGGGTTTAAATTGAATTTAGATTCAATTTAAATTCAAAAGGTGAGTGTTTTAACCCACTCACAACTTCTAAAATTTCCTATGTCTGTTAAATTGACTTAAGATATGAGTAGAAATTTATTTATGACTGTTTGGCATGTTTTATTCATCATCTCTATTAAATCGCATTTATTTAATTTAACTCTTAGTTAATTTTATTATTGCATATAAATTGACAGTTAAAATTTATTTATTTGCATATAAACTGATAGTTAAACAGTTAATAAATTTATTTTTGAATATAAACTGTTAGTTAATAACTGTTATTTATTTCCTGTTATATTTTATATGCTATATATCGATGATTGGTTAAATTGATGATGATTGCAATAAATTGGTTGTTGATTGATTTTGGGTGAATGGATGATGTGTTCTACATTTTATAAACTGCAAGTTATTATGCATTTTCATTTCATTTAGGATTGCGGTTTGAAATGATATATAACCGTAATTTTTAGTTTTAAATTGCGGATTGAAATGATAAATATCCGTATCACTTGACCATAGGATAGAAAATTATATACAGGCACCGCGGTATATATATAAAATTATTTTTGAAATGATTTTTCTATGGTTTGGATAGGATACGGTTAATAAATATAAATTTTGATGTTTTATAAAGTCTTGTTTTATATATACATCTATAATTAAAGTATTGAATTTAAGTTATGTTTGGATTTGTTAAATAAAATAAATAAGTTGAATAAATGGAGTTTGATTATTTTATATGGTTAAGTACATGTTAAGATATTGAAAATATATAGAATTTTAAATGATTTAAATCAATTAAGATTGGGAGTTAAATTGGAAAATTTATTTGGAATTGAGCTTAATTAAGAAATTAACTTCATAAATTGATGTAAAATTTATTAACTTGAAATATTAAAAAGGTATGATATTTATAACTGAATTTTATTCAAGCTGAATTAAATAAATATTTCTAGTATAAATAAATTGAAGGAATTTTTTTTAAGTAATTTGAGTTTTACTTAAATGATTACGGGTTTATTATGCAATTATTGCAAACTAAATAATAGGACTATAAATTATTGAATAGAAATTCCCAACCTTAGTTTTGAAAGTTATTAAATACTCAAAGTTTGAAAATATTGAAATCGAAGTGTTTTATTCAAACTAAAAGTGAATCTAAAGGTTATGGGTTTAGACTGAATTTAAAGTAAATAAAATTGTAAAGGCGCGGAATTTTGTTTTATTTTATAAAGAAACTTTAAATGCAAACTATTTTATTTTATATGCCGTTTGAATATTCAAACCATCCAAGTTTTAGAAGTTATGGTTTTCAAACTATGAATTTTTGACGTATTATGGTTGAAAGTTATAATCCAAATGTTTGGTTTCCAATATTATAAATTTTAAAGAAATATGATTGTGGAAAAGAAATATATTTAAAAAAAATGATATCATTGATTTGGGTTTTATAAAACTAATATCAAAATGAATTGTTTTGGAAATGGAAATGATATCGTATTTATGGGTTTGAAATGGATAATTATATTCTGATTTTAAAGTATAAACTATTTTTAAAAGAACGCTGTGTTATAATAACGTTTGGTTGTTGAAGAGACCGGGATCGGATGTGATATCCCGGAATTTCACACCCAATTAAATATGATAATCTTTATAATAAATTAATTTAAATTGATAAACTTTGTTATTTTATTCAACAGCTAATAAATGAATGGTAAATATAAATTTATTTTAATTAAAAACTAATACATATATAAGGAATTGAATGTGTTAAAATTTTATTCATATCTAATTTGTTTTTGAATTGGATTTTAAAATTCAATTTGTGTTTGAATTGATATATTAAAGGATTTAAAACTATGTTAATTTTTATTCTAAATTTATACTTTGAGGATTAAGTAATATTTTCATGATTTTATTCAAGTTATGATAATTATTTTATATTCATTATTTAAAGGAAATTGATTTTTCTAAGGATTTTAAAAATATAAGCATATATAAGAAAATCAATTAAGTTAATATTTAAATTTCTTTTTGCATGAGAAAACACATGTTAACATCTAAGCTTATTAGTAAAACATGTGTTAAGAAATTTAGCCTTTAATTTGACAAGTGTCATAATATGAATTTTCTTTTCTTTAGATTTTTATAAAACAAATTTTCATGCATACTTTCATCATTTTGTTAAAAGAAAATTTTCATTCTTCTCACCAAAAATCTGAAACTTTCCAATCTTTGCTTCTTCAACAAATTTCTGCAACAATCTCAAAACTTTATCACTAATTGATTCAAGATTTAAAGCATTTCAAGGTTAAGCAACAAATTCAAGAAAGTAGGAAAAGAAAGTCAACAGATCACATAACTGGTTACTGCAAAAATTGAATCTTCACATCAGAGAATAAGGTGAGTAAATCTTTAAATTAAACTTAAGTATAAAAGTTGTAGTTGAATGTTAGTTATGATATGTGTGCATGTTAATTGATTGATGAAATGTTGTTACAGTTTAAATTTTCTTTGACTGTGCATGTTTATAAAACTGTGATCCTCAGTGTTTCAAGATCAAAACAAATTTTCTTAGCAAACTTTAAATTAAATTATTGTTTGGTGATGTTGGATATTTGTCTTCAAAAATATATATGAAAATTAGAATCAACATGATACAAGAATTAAAAAATTATATATATATATATATATATATATATATATATATATATATATATATATATATATATATTGATGATACTGTAAACTGCAAGAAAAAGATATGCAGTAAAGCAAAATTTCAAAGCATGAAAATCTTGTAAATTTTTGATGAAACAAATATATATGTTGAATCTATATTGCATGTTGGGAAATTTAAAATTGGAATTAGAAATTTTAAACATGCAATTGAATTCGAATTTTGAATATTTCAGAATTTGGTACTTTTGTCAAATTCTTGTAACAGAATTAATTTTAACTTCTGAAATTTTAACTGAAGCTTGGTTAGATGATGATTATCACCAGAAAAATACAAATCTAATTTATTTTGTAATATAGGAATTGGAATTTGGGTTTGTAGGGTTTGGGATTCTGTGTTTTTCGAGCTTGAGATTTTTGATCGCGTGATTTATAAAGAGGACCGAGCTTCGTATGGTTGGAGGAGGAGATGCATTTGGGTGTTGTGCGCGTATAGCTGGAGTTGGGTGGCGCAAGATGGTCGACGTTGCCGTGGATGATGTTTTGTTCATGGCGCCTACAGTTCGACCTTGGGTTCGAACAACACGATTTCGCGTGAGGCCGTATTTATGATTTCTGGGTTGAGATTTGGGATCAGAGGATGGTTTGTGATTTGCGCGTGAGGCCGGCGGTGGCGATGGTGGCGCCGTGGGTTCGTGCATGTGCATGAGGCAGTGCGTGTGTCAGGGAAGTTTTTTTTCGTGCGTGGGCTTTGCAATTCGAAGCGTCTCTCGCGTTGGGGTCGTGCTGTTCACATTTGTGCTCGGGTGTATGCGCGCGTTTGCTCGAGAGTGTTGTTGGGTTCAGGTAGTTGAAGAAGAGGGTAAGAGGTGGTGCTGGGTTGTGTTAGCTTGGGTTGGGCCGGGCTTTAAACATGTTAATGAAATTAAGCTTAGGTTTATTTTAAACTTTAATTTTGTTTTAAGTTTAAGTTTATTTTGAATACTTAAATAGGTAAGGGTTATAAGAGGAATGAACATTGATTTGTTTGAAGTTAATTAGATTTTGAAAATTTAAGTTTACTTAAATTAAATAGTAATTTAGTGATGAAATTAATTAGTCAATTTTGGTTAATTAATTGTTAAGATTCAATTAATCACTTAGGAATTATTTAATGAATAATAAAGGGTTAAATTTAATAACAATTAATAGGTTATTAATTAATTTAAGATTAATTCTTAAGTAATTAATAATTGATTAATTAATTGATTAATGATTAATGATTTAGTGATTAAGAAATTAATTAATTAATGGATTAAGAGTTAACTAATTAAGTGATTAAACATTAATTAAACCATAATTAATTAATGGTTAAGTTTTAATTAATTAAAAAATTAAGGTTAATTAATGAATAATTAATTATGTAATTAAGAAATTAATTTGTGATTAATTAAGAATTAATTAAGTAAATTAAGAATTAATTAAGGATAATTAATTACAAATTAAAGGTTAGTTAATAACCAATTAAGAAATGATTAATTTATAATCAAAGTTTAATTAATAAATAATTATAGTAATTAATTAATAATTAAATAAAGATTATTAATTAATTAAGTAGTAATTAATTAATAATAAGATGATTAAGAGGTGATTAATTAATTAAATAATTGGAATTAATTAATTAATGTTTGGTTAAGTAAGATTAATTGATAAATTCTTAAGTAATTAATTTAATTTAAATTAATTAAATCAATTATGATATGAATTAAGTAATGCTTGCTTGTGGATGATAGTTTGGATTGATATCTGAATATGGTTGATATCTGTTGAATGATAGTTGATATATTCTGTGATGGGATATTGTATATCTGTGATGAGATATTATTTATCTGTGATGAACATTGGTTGTTATCTGTTGATAATATTGTGTGATGCTATGTTCAAACCTGAATTGAATTGTTTAAGTTAATTAGACAAATTGGACCTAAAAGACACGCTTTGGATTTCGATGAGACCAGGATCGGGTTTTCATATTTGGATATCCGAAAACCACATCGATTCCAAATAACGTTAGGTCGTGAATCTTATGTGAAGAGTGAAGACTCGAGGTGCAAGGGCTATACGTCAGTATAACTCTGTGGGTGATTCTGTAATGAGTTTGACGGAATAGTACTTATAGATTCGAGATGGAGAATCAGAGTGCAAGGGTTATCGTCGTTAACTCTGAGGGTGATTCCAAAATGAGTGTAACGAGATAATGCCTTCGGTTTCGTTCGAACCCGGAACGAACTTGTTTGGATTGAATGCTTTCAGAACATCGTCAGGTGGACGATGAGCATTCTAAGAGATGTGTTCTTCATAAAGGTAATCGTAACCTCAAGCCTCATCAACCGGGAATGGCTAAAACAGGGGAGGTGCAGCAAGGCTTCGTGGGTAGCCCCCACTTGAGAGTGAGATTTACCCCTGTCTAGAAATCCCTTATTATATATTCGACTGTGTGGGCAGTTGTTGGCCACAACTGCGGGGTTGTCTTGTTCGGAACTATCCAGTAAGGGATGTGTCCGGCCTTGTGTTGCAGGGGATGAAGGGAGTAATCCTCGGTACGATGATCTAGGCCCCGTACTATGACGGGCGGTACCCCAGTAGCCCTGCCATTGATGGAAATCCATTTTCCCTACGAGACCCTACGGTTTTGATTGTATTACCCACTTTTGTGGCTAGTAGCTGGAATTTAATAGATGTAACAATTTCAGCTATTTTCTATTTATTTGGAAACCCTAGACCCTATTATAATATCACTGAATTTCCTATGAAATGTTTTGGTTAGCGTAAGGTAAAAACTTACCCGTGTTTATTTGTGGGAAGTCTTACGTGATACCTTTTGTTTCAAATGATTTTAAAGTTAAACAACTTTAACTGATTTACTCACACCAGACCCATGTCTGACCCGAAGTTTATTTGTTTTTCATAAACTCTTGGGTGCTCAAATTTTTATGAGTAGCCAAGTGATTAGGTATGGATTAGCATATATTTTAGGAGCTGGAGCTGGAGTCCATACGTACTATCTATCTATATTCGCTAGTGGCATTTTGCGTGTTATGTTTTGAGTTGTTTGGGTTGTAAGAACTCTTATGAATGGCTAATGTAATGGAGTAATGTTATTTTGTGTACTCTGATATGTAAATTATGTAAGGGATATGTGTAATACTATATTTTGTTCGTTTCCGCTGTGAGATTCTGATGATTATTGTTTCTTTTTTTTTCTGTCTTTCTATTTCTATCTCTTTCTTTTCTTATTGATGATACGTTTTTCTGTGGAATGAAAGACGGGTCGTCACAGTTGGTATCAGAGCAAATGGTTGAGATACACCTAGGCTCTGAAGTAGTATCTATCTTGAGAGCGCGTATCTGTAATTTCCTTATATAACTATATCCCTATCTAAATTGATTGGATTACCTGTTCAGGTAGCCAATATGAGTTCAAGAGGCCGAAGGGGAAGAGTTGTTGGAAGTGGATCAACTGGTAACCAAAGAGAGCAAACTGATAATGAGACTATTAATCCAGTTATGTCTCCTGCCAGTTTTGCCGCATTATGCAAGGACTTTGTTCATCTTGGAGGGAAACCATTTTAGGGATCGGAAACTATTATAGAAGTTCAAGCATGCTCCTCATTTCAGTATCATGCTGCTCAAGAACCTTCTGCCATTCGGCTTTATCGTTCTCCATAGTAAGAATGGCCTCTATATTTGCACGGTTGACCCTTTGAAGCTCGTCTACAAGCTTTTGCCAGTTCGACATCCTTTCAATATCAAGCTTGACGGCATCGAGGTTTCGTAGCATGGCAGGCTTGTCGATAGGGACCAGGTCAAGGTCGAACCGCACCCCCTTCAGGCACCACTGTGGAAACCGGCTTTGCAAAGTGGCTGGGCCCGGTCCAACTTGGAATTTAGGCATGCTAATTATTGTTTGGATGTCTGTCTTCCGAAGAGCAGGAGAGCCGGAAGGAATGTCAAGCGAGACGGGGGCGGAGATCTTTTCGGGAGTTGTAGAAGTATGCTTCTCACCGTGTCGGGCACGTTTGCTTAATTCTTCAACCATGTGACCTTTTCCCCGGTCATCGTGGGATTTTCTCTTATAGGAATCGTCGCCTCTCTGGGAAGAATCGTGGCGCTCTTCCCTCTCTTTTCTCTCATAACGCTCTTCTTAAGTCCTCCTCTCCCGAGCCTTTCGGGCGACCCTCTCTTCGTCGGTTTCTCTGTAAGAGGAGAGGTAGCGCCTATAATCATATTGACTACGCCCCCCGTAGCGCTGGAAATCATCATAGTAGGATCCGCTGCGTCCCATCGGAGAATCTGAAATAAAAAGAGATAGGTTTTAGAAATCTTCACAAAACAAAGAGTCAGAAGCATAAAAGTGCCGAAAGATTCTAGGTGTGTGTGATGTGCAAACTACGCGCAGCAAACTACGAACCACTCTTTAATTGTGGAGTGGTTGTGGGTGTAGTAGTTAGCGTCAACTCTTGAGTCGACGGAGTCTGTTGCAGAATAGTAGTCGCCTCAACTACTGAAGAAGAAACCCTGGTAGTGACAGGGTCGTCCTTGAAGAGCTCCTGCGAGGAGGTGAAGAGATCGCTCAACCCTTCGAAAGTGTCATCTCCACTCTGTTTAACAGGGCTTGTTTTCCCAGCTTCGCCGTCACCAGACTTCTTTGAATGTGGAGGAGATTCCTGAGGCTCTTCTTCTTCAGTGACCAGGGCTAGTTTGCCAGATGACCCCGCGACATCAACAGAAGTGGAGCACTTCACTAAAGAAGCCTCAGAAACATGTTCTTTTGGTATGGATGTGTCAGTAGAAACTGGGGCATCCGACGCTCTAGCCGGAGAATCGGGGACCTCATGGGGGTGTGTAGAGCGAGAAGCGTGCAGAAGCCCATACTGATGCAAAAATTCATCCCTCAACAAAAATTTTATGCTCCTCTCTTCTATGGCCACGGCACTCAACCTCTCAAAAACTTGCTTATGAATTGGATCTCTAGAGGGGAGAGGAAGTGCTGAAAAGAGCAAAGAATGAAATTAGCAATTGGTAATTCGGATCTCGAGAAAGCTTGAAAATGGAGAAAATGGAGACAGGTAATCTTACTTCCTACTCTCCAGACGGCATAAAACCCTAGGGGGCAGCGAGCAAAGAAAATTGGTTCAAAAATCCATGAACGCTTTCGGTAAGATCAGAAATAAGTTTGTGGTTTCTAGCACTCCTCACAATTATAAGGGAAGGATGATCTTTACTCTTTGCAAACGAGCATAAGTAACGAATTTCCTCAAAACTTGGCAAGCGATCAAAAGTTCTTCTAAACAAAACACACAACCCCATCAAGATGGCATAGCCATTGGGATGAAGTTGGAACGGAGAGATTGACAACCGAAGGAGAAGAATTCGAAGAAAGTCATTAAAAGGAGGGATCGCCCCGCTTAAACACATTTGATGATTGATTGAAATAAAACCACGGGGAGGACTGTCGGCAGTATCACTTGGCCCAGGAAGTAGGACATCACTTTCAGTAAAGCCAAATTGAGTGCGCAGCTGAGTAAATGCTCTCAAAGTTAGAATAGTTGGGGTTCTCTCTGGAGGGTTCTCTATAGGAAGAGCTATCGGAAAAGTTTCTTCCTCTTGAGCTGCCATTTCTTCTTGATGGGAAGTCATTCTACATAAACAACTGGATATTCAAACATCAAGGTGCACGTTTTCTAAAATGTGTGAGGTGTTGTATAAAATTAACAAAGCAATAAACAAATATAACTGGAATGAAAACTAGCAAGCATTTGTTAGTTATGAAATCCAGGGACTATTATTTTAAGCCTAAATATGCAAGTATAATGTTGATGCAGACAAATCAGTTCAGATTGTTGATACTTTGCATTAATGTTTAACTTTAGTTGATTGATTCACAAGCATTTCATGCAATATATTTAAGTTGCTTGTCTTGTCTCGACTAATCTGTCATTTGATGTGGGCAGTCAATGGCAGTATTTTCGCCTTGGTTTTCTTTGTTATTTTCAGCAGGTTGGCAGCTTATAAGTTAATGCAGTCTGTGAAATAATACAATGAGATTCAAGCAAGTTTAGAGTTGGGGCAGTTCAAAATTCAGACAACTTAGTTCGGCAGTTCAAGTCAAATACTCAAAGTGGGTCCATGCTCCTAAATGACAACACGTCCAAAGCTTAAGTATTAAGTCGGCTACGATTTAAAAGTCATTCGCGAGATAAGGCTAGGTCGGTAGCGGGTCAGAGTCTAAGCAGTTTAATTTGGCAACTCAATCCTCTAGGTCGCAAGGGAGAGATAAGAAAGTAAGTTCCGATCCAAAAGGCAGGAACTTCCCCAAGTATCAACTTGGTCACGATTCAGGCCTTAAAGTTTAAATCGGCAAGTTTCTTTCAAGCATTATCTTAGCCACGACTTAAGGTCACTAAGAGCCAGGTCGGCCAAAGGCTAAGCCACCCAAATTCACTAACTCGCTCCCGAACCAACATCACATTCCATCAACCCGCTAACCCAATAGTCGTTCCATCAACAACAGCCTTCATTTCATTCAAGCTATCGGATCACCCAATAAAAAGTTCAAAGTTGTCACAAATCCATTGCCCTGCAATCAGAAATCATTGAGCCTGGGGTGGTAAACCATCTTCATCGTCTCAACGGTCGTATGAACCCAAAATCGAGCAACCTAAGCCTCATTAACTATAAACATAACAGGATTCGTGATGAAGCATTGAACAAGGTGCAGTTCGAGTTCGAGTGACGGAATTCATGAACCAACAGTAATCTGTGATCGAGAAGAGAGCAGGACCACTTACGCGATGAATAGCAGAGATTATCGGTGATCGATTGGAATGAGATCTCCTTTAGGAGCATGAGAAAATTTTAATGGCGGAATCGAACAAGGGAGTAAGTAATAAAGGGGAAGAAGAAAATGGACGATTTATATCTCACTATGGTTGGGACTGAAGCGACATAGGCCATCTAACTGTTAGGTCGCTACCGACCTAAAAAAGGAACGGGTTAAAGGATATCGAAGCATACGACCTAACCATTAGGCGTATGCTTCGAGGGGCAAATGTTAACCCCGCCTCGGCCGTGGCTCACCGATCCAAAATAATAAACGACCTAACATTCTGCCGACTTAACGAAGGATGCCGACCTAAGGCTTGAATGGACACCAACCTAACTACCTAATGCCTTAAAGGAGACCGACCTAACGCTTTGAAGTTATGCCGACCTAAGGCTCGAATGAAGTTCCAACCTAAGGCTTACGAAAACCTGCCGGGCTAACGTGAGTGCCGATCTAACTACCTAAAAAGATTGCCGACCTAATTGCTATGAATAAGTTGACCTATACTTGAGTCACGACCAACTTATGACTTAAGCCAGGTCGTTCGCGACCTAGGCATAAGAAGGAGAATGCGGTGCAACAGCTACACACGCGGCACAATAACTCGGCAGGGACTTGGGACTTAGGATTTGGGGCCAGGAGAATATGCGCCTCCCATTTAAACAATAAGCCGTGCATAGGTGAGAAAGGGCGACCTACGACCTAGCCTAACCCGGAGCCGACTCAAGATCCAACCCATCTCGGCTGCTGCTTACAACTTGACACCAAGAATCCCTATAAATACACGACTACCTCTAACTTTTAAAGGACTTTTGGCTCATTCTTTTCAAGCACCGATACTCTGCTGCATTCCAAACCGACTCGACACTCAAAGCTTTCAAGACACGTAGAACGCTACCAACAACTTTAAGAAGGAATCTCGTACATCCGACATGGATTTGAAGACTTTCACCTACATTGAAGTTTAAGCTACTTGTTCAAAGTGTTGAGTAATTCAAAGTGTATTGTACTTGGGAAGAATTGTATCGACTTGTAACGAAATCATCAATAAAGATATTCAAAGTGGATGTAGGCAAACTATTAAGCCGAACCACTATAAAACTGCTGTTGCTTACTGTTTTTTCTTCGATTTTCTGCTTATACTCTGTTCCCGAATCATCGGGTGGTGCTTTCACAACTACACTTTACACACCGGGGTGTTAGCGTTCAAATTTTAGCGTTAACATACCCCGAAATCCAAATCTATGCTCCAAAGTAATTAAAAATCAAGGAGAAATTGGTAGTAAATCAAACTCTACATGTTTCTAGCTTCAATCCAAGACCAAAGCTTCAATCATTGCTTGGTAAATCTACTAATTTGCTGCAAATAAATCCTAAGGTGAGTTATAAACTCACACTTCTAACTCAAACAAGCTAGCATGTTGATTATTTCTAACTCAAACAAGCTAGCATGTTGATTATATGTTGTTTCTTTGCTGGTTGCTGAAACAAATTTTGTACGATTGAACCGGAATGTATTTGGCCACATCTCCCTCGTTTCTTACCCAAATTGGATGATTTTAGTATTCCTGAAAGTTCATACATTGTACTAAAAGTTTCACGTTTTGAGTTTATGAAATTTGGTAGTTAAATTGGTCAAAACGGTACTTCTTTGTTGTCGTCCCGAGAGCAAAACGACAGCGACAAGGAATTTATATCTGAGAATTATTTGAGTCATAACTTTTTCATCCCTTATCCGAATTCAATGATTTTTGATGTCTTGAAAGCTTAGGAAATTGTCTACAATCTTTTTTTAATCACTTTATGAAATTCTGAGGTTTAAATGGACGAAATTGGGTTTGAAATAGTGGGTATATTTTAGGCGTTGTATTTTCTAAGTTGAAACCAGAAATTAAATTTGCCATAACTCTTTCGTTACTTATCGTAATTCAATGATTTTTGATGTCTGGAAAGCACATAATATCCTCTATAGCTTTCATGTTTCATGCTTTCTCAAATTTCGGGTTGAATAGGGCGAACTGGCTAAACAAGCCGCTGACCTTTGTTTTTCCTGTGTATTCACTTCCTGGCATGATTCCGAATTTGAGACGTCGCAGTTTCCTCATCTCTTATCGGAACTCAGTGATTATTTTTACAATTTAAAGTAAAAATGCTGAACTATATTTATAAAAAAAATTAGGTCATTCTAACTAAGTTAACTTGTATATATCTGCTGTCGAACTTGAACTCGCAGCATGCTGGAATTCAACGATTTAACCTTGTTTTAGTCCAACATTGAAACAACGTAGATTCTTCGTTTCAAATCGGATTTGAATGAATATTTTCCAAAATCGAAGTAGGAATATTGAAATACATTTTTGCCGAATTTCAAGTCATTTTTCCACTGTTAACTTGTTCAAATATGCTGTCGAATATTGAGTCGCAGCTTGTTTTAAACGGATAATACTTGGTGTAATTTCCGTATTTCGATGTTCTCTTGATATTTCTTTCTGGATTTCATACACGGATTTTATAATTTGTTTTAATATTTTTTTCAAATAAATGGGATTTTGAAATTATTATTATATATTTTTTTAAGTATAAAAATTATATACTCTATAATAAGAGAATTTCAAAGGCAATTTCTAAAGCGGTTTCAAAGCGTTCCTAAAACTCATTTTCTTCAACTTAATTTCTATATAAAACACACAATTTTGCACTTCGAGCGAAGAGGGAGGAGAATTAAATGTTTGGATAAAATGCGTGCTATGAACACGTGTGTTTATCTCTTCAGTTATTCCTAATTTATTCGTTTGATCGTTTTGACCTTTGGGTCGAGTTTACCGATGAGATGAGGTAAACTTTTTACTTCTTTGAGTGTGAAATTTACTAGCGGTTAGTAAACCATTTGGTGTGAATGTGTGGTATGGGATGCACGTTAACACTATACGGGTTCCTATTCGGAAGTTTGTGACACATTTGCCATTGTGGCGTGCCAGTACTGGACCTTCGAGCATTCCGTTGCGGTGCATTTATCTTCAAGACATTTTCCATTGCGGCGTATTTGCCATTGCGGCATATTTTCATTGTGATGTTTTGCCTTCGGGCGAGGTACCTATTTGAGATAACAGTACTAGGCAAGGCTTCGGCCACATGCTGGTGCAAACACTTTTGGGATGGTTTCTTTGACTATTTTCCCTAGTGTGTCACCCCATTCCGGAATTGGTCCTTTGGACCATTCGATATATATTTGTGGCGATTACCTTTCGAGAATTTGAACTCTTGGAAGTTCTATTTTTGAGATTTGAAGCCTACACCGGCTTATATGAGATTTGCCTTTTGGCGTTTACTTGAGATTTTATTCTCCTCTTTGGAGATATATTTTCCTTATGGCGTGTTTGAGATGGGATCTCTTTATGCATGTTTTGGGTTTGCCAAGATGGTGGGTTTAGGTTTTCTTCTAAACCATATTTGATGTTATATGAATGCCGATGATATGAGGCTTGCTACTTTTAGCGTTTTACGGGTTATTTTATCTCTTTGAAGATTATATGTTTGTGCAGTGATGCCATATTATCACTCAATGTAATCATACACTTTAGTTGTCCCTTCTCACTTGGGAATAGTATCACAGTATCCTTATGCTCCTATTATCTCTTATCCTTTTTAACTGATTTGTTTAGCTAGACTGACCCGTGTATTTTATACTCGGGTCAGACCGAGGTGTTTCGGGTTAGGTACATTTGAACTTAGCCTATTCTGCTTCTGCATGGACTCTTTTCTGCTAGATATTTTTGCTGTAGCTTTTGTGTAGTCCTTTTTGGTTTGCTACTCTAATATGTATATTCTTTTGACCCATGTTTGGGTTGTGGTCGTCATACCACTTTGATGTTTCATTTTGGATTGTACTAGTGATTATATTTGTACTTATGCATATGTATGCATTTCTGTTGTTCTGTGATGTTATTTATATTTGAGTTGTTATGTTTTGTTCTAATAGATCCGTTAGCCATTATAGTTTTGTATTAAATATTTATTGGATACTTCGATCCACTTGAGAAGAAAAAAATAGATAGCACTTATTGACGTATTCAGTAGATAGTTAAGATAAGACTATAGATGGTCGCTCCTATCCAGCTCTAATCTTTGCATTAGCAGACGGTATTACCTTGTAATACTCTTTGTTAATATGGGTCTTAGAGTTGGGCATTACAGCTTGGTATCAGAGCTTAGCTCAAAACAAAATCTGATAAACAAAGAACAGAAAAACATAATATAGTACATCCAAGTATAATACAAGTGATAACATAGTTTCCCACTATTGTATTCCTCAATCGTGCCTTTAGTCTTTTCATTTTCATAGAATGGATAATAAGTTTGAAAACATTATGAGGGGTTTAAATATCACTATTTTTAAAATAGTAGAAAGTAGACCTCAGATGGCTTAGATTTAAATTATGTGTTTTGATCCTTAGTGATCATAGTTGCGCAGTGGAAAATGTGTGACCGTTTTTGCTGGGCACATTTAATGCTTTGTTTTTATTAAATGATTGTTTGGTTGATAACTGATTGAACGTGTGTTAGCACACTAGTTGTCGAAATAATATTTAGTAGGTGATATAATTGAGAGTTAGAAACCTACTCAATGCAAATGAAAAGAACTTGCGGTGTCTTCAAGTTGTAGCTACCGCAAGAATTATTCGAAAGATTTAATTTTGTAAATGAAATTTAATTCATAAGTGGTATTTAACTAAAGGTTGAAATGAAATAAAAATTTAATGTTTAAGAATTTCATGGATGCATTTTAAAGAAGTAAAATGACAAAAAAAATTTTTGCAAAAGACAACATCCACGTGAATAGAAAATCTTTCTAACAAGAGATATACTTATGTATATAACATGATTGTTCTATGAATTGATTGTATGGTTGTATAATTAGAAAATGTTTTATGTTTTGAAAATAAACAATTTTACAAACAAGTTTAAGATTCCTTAACAAATCAAAATAGGTTTTATAATTTCTTGTGTCAATTGGCTAATAAGTATGTTAAGAATTCTAGTGGATGCATTTGATCAGCGTTATCGATAGAGATTCCTAAACCCTTACGGGGCGATGTGACACATGCTTTTGAAGTGGCAATAAATAATATTTACTAGTGTGGACGTTGAATGAAAAAAAATATAGATATTGTAAAGATTTTGAAAATTTTAGATTGCCATTTGAAATAAGTATTTTATATACTTATGGACTTATGAATATAGTTTGACATAGAGGGCAATGGAGAGGAAATGTTGATCTTGGTCATCTTTGCAGTCATTGATAATGTCATTCACTATAAATGTATTAGTTCGATGTTATCATTTTATAAATTGATAATTGGAAAATTTGAATATGGTTTCATTTAAATAAATTTTATTCATTATTGGTTATAGTACATTTTTGTGAAAGTTTACATACATGGAAAATTTAAAATGCGTAAGTAAGCTTTTAGGTAAAGTATTTTTGGAAAATATTACCTTATGGTAATTTATATATATGAAAGATGATTTTAATTAAGGAAATACCTTAATTGGATGAAACTATCATGTGATAATGAATAATAAAACAAAGTATTCAAATTAAGAAAATGAATTGTTTAGAAAACTAAAATATTGATTGTGATGAGGTTTAGTATAAAGTAAAAGGATAGTTAAGAAGATTAGTTTAAACATTTAATCGTTTGATTAATAACAAGTGAAAAAAAATCAGTATGTAATTCCAAAGTCTAGTTTGGATAGATAATCGTTTCTTACTAATATAAGAAAGTAATTATCATAATCAAATATGTGCCTTCTTTTAAAAGACTTGTTTGTTAATTGGAAAATTTTTCTTTGTAAACCATTTTGAAAGTTTGTTGTATGTATTATAGTGTAATTCTAGATGTCTTGGCTTTTCGGAGAAAAGGATCATGTAATAAATGTATTAGAAAAAATATTTTTGATCTAAAATTATGTAGTTTGGAATTAATAATGGTCTGAAAATTTTGTCAATAAAAGGTCTTGTGTGGGAAAATTTTGATTGAAAAGTGCTGTTTTAGAACAACGAAAACTTGTGATTTACAAATCCAAACAAGTTCACTCTTTTTGCAAAAGAGAGTGCTTTCAGTAAGCTAGCAATCATATTTGTATCATTTTGGAAAATTTTGCATTTTGGTTATTCAAAAATGAGTTTGAAAACTGATGGACATCTCTATTCTCTTTTATAATTTCCGAGTTTAAAGCTGAAAGTAAATTGGGCATAACTTTCAAAACTTAAATGCGATTTTGATGATCATTATATCGCTGGAAAGCTTGGAACGTATATAATAACTTTTATTCTATGAGTATTTTCAAATTCTGAGTTTACTGTGTCAAAAGCCTGAGTCTTTGTAGTGGGCCTGAATATGAAAATTTTGAAGTTTTGAGTTGTTGTCTTATTTAAACTATGATTTTAATGCTTCGTATATTTATAATTGTATGCTAATATGTTTCAATAAGTAAAGTGCAGGTGCAAGAGGATATTTGAATGATTAATTAGCAAAATAGTAAGTATAAAAGTTAGCATGCTCGCATTTTAAACTCTAAAAATGAAAGGTATGAATTGCTAAGTGTTTATGTGTTAAGAATTATGTGTGTGTATATATATATATATATGTATGTATGTATGTATGTATGTGTATATATATATATATATTGTGTTCCGGCCTATTGGTCGATGTATATCTATAATTTGTATTTATGAAATTGCAAAGGGCTCTCTATGCAAGGGAGACTTTGCCGAATTTTTTGAAAAATTAAACACTTAGAAAAATTTTGAGAAAATTAAATTAGTGAATATTTAGGGCCATCGATGAAGGGTCTAATAAGTGTCCTTTTAAGTCATAAAGTAAAATGGTGTAAAATTTGATAAATTTAGTGGAATATATATATATATATATATATATATATATATATATACATATGTTACTATTGTAGTATATTTATTTTTGAATTAGATTATGGAACAACTGTAATTTAATTTACTTTAAATTTAAAGTAAAGATGATTGAATTGAAAATTTAAGTAAGTGACTTTAGAAAATTTCAAGTATTAAAGTTTGAGTTTTGTGTATAAAAGATAATTGATTTGAGTGAAAACTCTTATAACAAATTTTTGAGAAAATTTCTTATAATCCTTTCTTCTGTGTCTTGCCTTAGTGGTATTCTTGTGATGACTTGAATTCATGTAGTCTGTCATTATGGTGGTAGCCTGAAATACCACCCATATTTTGTTGAATCCTCTTTTGATGATTGTGCTTATTTGTTTTACTCCTTTAAAGGAGTTAAGTGTGTTTCAGTATATTCGGAAAGTTGGCTCCTAGTTATATAGGACCATCTACTGTTACTGAAGGCCTTGGTTCGATTGCTTTCATGCATCGTTTTCTGTTCAGTTTTGGGTATCCATGATATGTTCCAGGTAACCCAATTTCATTTTACCTTCGAGACTTAATCTCGGTTGCTAATTCTCTTGTGTTGCATAATCGCGAGTCTCACCGATTTGTGTCTCGTATCGAATTCTATTCGTGTAGTTGTTTCGAAGATTAAACACCTTCGAAATAAGAATGTTGTGCTTATGAAATTCTATGGTCGGCTAACCCTAAGTAATGTACTCGGGAAACCATAGGCTTTGCCGAGAAAACTTGTCCTGATTCATCCTCTGTTGAGGGTGAATATTTATGGTCCAATCTTTTGATTTGAATCTTGTTGTGATGAAATAGATGTTATAGATATCTTCCATTGTAGAAATTGCAGGAACGCAAATATTCTTAAGGGGGAGTCTGTAACAACCCACGGTTTTGTGATTACATGTTAATAAATTAAAATGTGATTTTAATTAAATTTGGATTAATAGTAGCAATTTGGAGCGACAAATTGATTTATATATTGTTTATTTGAATAAACAATGAATTTGAGCAAAAATCTATTTTTGGTGTTTATGGAAATTTTGTTTGAAACAAATAATAAAATGTTGTTCGTAAAATTTTAATGGTTTAAAATGTAGAAAATATTATAATTTTTAATGTAACATAATTTATTTTATGAAATGTTCATTTTACAAAATTGTATGTAAAAATTTGGTAGAGTAAAGCATTTTAAAACATAGAGGAATGGTTGAAAAAACTAGAAAATTTGGCTAAGTGTTTAACATTGCTTATTGGGTTGGATATTGGGTCCAAACCCATTATCCCATTTCTAAAATTGGCCTTGTGAATGAACTGTACGTTCGTTCTTTCTATCCTTCTCATTCTCTTCTTCTAACCTAGAAAGCTCTAAAACGCAAATAATGGTTTCTTCCCCAAATCCAAATCTAAGCTCCAAATTAATTAAAAATCAAGGAGAAATTGGTAGCAAATCAAACTGTAAATATTTCTAGCTTCAATCCAAGACCAAAGCTTCAATCTTTGCTAGGTAAATCTACTATTTGCTGCAAATAAATCCTAAGGTGAGTTATAAACTCACACTTCTAACTTAAACAAGCTAGCATGTCGATTATATGTTGTTTCATTGTTGGTTGCTGAAACAATTTTTCTACGATTGAACCTGAAATGAATTTGGCCATATCTTCCTCGTTTCTTGCCCAAATTGGATGATTTTTGGTGTTTTGAAAGTTTCATGTTTTGAGTTTTATGAAAGTTTGGAGTTAAATTGGTCAAAACTGTACTTCTTTGTTGCTGTCCCGAGAGCAAAATGACAGCGATAATGTATTTAGATCTAAGAATTGTTTGAGTCATAAATTTTTCATCTCTTATCGGAATTCAATGATTTTTGATGTTCTAGAAAAATTGGGAAATTGTATATGACTTTTCTTTTGATCACATTACGAAATTATGAAGTTTAAAAGGGCGAAATTGGGTTTGAAATAGTGGGTATATTTCAGGCTGTGTATTTTCTAAGTTGAAACCAGAAATTAAATTTTCCATAACTCCTTCGTTACTTATCATAATTCGATGACTTTTAATGTTCTAGAAATCTTAGAAAATCCTCTATAAGTTTCATGTTTCATGTTTTCTCAAATTTTGGGTTGAATATGGGCGAACTAGCTAAACAAGCCGCTGGCCATTGTTTTTCCTGTGTATTCACTTCCTAGCATGAGTCCGATTTGGGACGTTGCAGTTTCTTCGTCTCTTATCGGAACTCAACGATTATTTTTTTATTTTAAAGGAAAAATTTTGATATTTATTTATACAAAGTTTTAGGTCATTTAGACCATGTTAACTTGTATATATCTGCTGTCGAACTTGAACCTGCAGCATGTTGGAATTCAGCGATTTAACCTTGTTTTAGTCCAACTTTAAAATGATGCAGATTCATCCTTTAAAATCGGATTTGAATGATTCATTTTGAAAATTGAATTAGGAATGTCGAACTACATTCCGGCATAATTTCAAGTCGTTTTGACACTGTTAACTTGTTCAAAGCTGCTGTCGAATATTGAGTCGTAGCTTGTTTTAAACGGATAGTACTTGGTGTAATTTCTGTTATTTTGATTTTCTTTTGATATTTCTTTCTGGATTTCATACACAAGTTTTATAATGTGCTTTAAAAATGTTTTCAAATAAATGGGCTTTTGAAATTGTTATTTTATATATATATATATATATATATATATATATATATATATATATATATATATATATATATTATTTTAAGTATAAAAACTATATACTCTGTAATAAGAGAATTTCAAAGGCAATTTCTAAAGCGGTTTCGAAGCGTTCCTAAAACTCGTTTTCTTCAACTTAATTTCTATATAAAACACATAATTTTGCACTTCAAACGAAGAGGGAGGAGAATTGAATGATTGTTTAAAATGCATGCTATGAACATGTGTGTTTTTCTTTTCAGTTAATTCCTAATCTATCTGTTTGATCGTTTTGACCTTCGGGTCGAGTTTACTGATGAGATGAGGTAATTTTTTTACTGCTTTGAGTGTGAAATCTACTAGCGGTTATTAAACCGTTTGGTGTGAACATGTGGTATGGGACGCACGTTAACACTATTCGGGTTCCTATTCGAGAGTTGTGACACATTTGCCATTGTGGCGTGCCAGTACTGGACCTTTGGGTCATTGTCATTGCGGCGTTTGCCAATGCAGCGTATTTTTCTTCGAGCGTTTGCCAATGCGGCGCATTTGCGATTGCGGCGTATTTGTCATTTTGATGTTTTGCCTTCGGGCGAGGTACCTATTTGAGATAACAGTACTTGGCAAGGCTTCGGCCACATGCGCGTGCAAACAATTTTGAGATGGTTTCTTTGACTGTTTTCCCTAGTGTGTCACCCCATTCCGGAATCGATCCTTTTGAGCCATTCGATATGTATTTGTGGCGATTACCTTTTGGGAATTTGAACTCTTGGAAGTTCTATTTTTGAGATTTGAATTGCCTACACTGGCGTTATATGAGATTTGCCTTTTGGCGTTTACTTGAGATTTTATTCTCCTCTTTGGAGATATATTTGCCTTATGGCATGTTTGAGATGGGATCTCTTTATGCATGTTTTGGGTTTGCCAAGATGGTGGTTTTAACTTTTCTCCTAAACCATATTGTTTGCGCCAAAATTGGTCACAAACCCCAAGGATTGTGAAAGCACCAGTGTATGAATATAAATCAGCAATATTCAAACACAAATCACAGATCTAAGCAGCAAAACAGAAATTATGAACAAGAACACACGATTTATAGTTGTTCGGCTATCTCCGGCCTACGTCCACTTCAAAGGTTTTCCCTTTTATTGATGTTCTTCGCTGGTTACAATTGATTACAGCGGATTACAATGGATTATAGCTCTGAAATTCGAGTACAACGGTGATTGTGGAGTGCAAAGTAGAGTCTGGTAGAGTCTTGGTGCTTCAGAGTCTTGATCTAGCCAAAGAGAAATCGGTCCCTTTTCTGAATGACCTGGGGCTCTATTTATAGGCGTAGGAGGCTGATATTTCTCCTAAAAATCAGGTAGACCACTTCTGGCATGTGAGGGGGCCCACATGGCCGAAACATGGAGATCCGGGCCCACATTGGGATCGATTCGACCCTTGGTTCGAATCGATCAAAAAATCGTCCAATGGTGATGAAACTTGGCGAGGACATTCTTTGACATGTAGACGAACTCCTGTAAAAATTTCATGGCATTTGGATCTAGGGATTGGGAGATGTGATCGATTCAAGATGGTGTTCTTCGGCATGCTGTTTGGTTCGAATCGATCCTATGGGTTCGTTCGAATCGATCACTTAGAATCCATAGGGTCGAATCCATGCTTCTATGACGTGGCGCGCGTTCTTCGAGTCGATCCACCTTTCTCTCCGAGTTGAATGGGTCGAGTCCGATTTTGTAGCCGCGTTTCCTTGATGGCTACGAGTGTTGGGTTCGAAGGTCTGCTTCGAATCGATGGAGAGATACTCATTCGAATCGATCCAAATGCGTTACTCCGGATCGATTCGAAGTTGTTTTTAACATGGGGATTCCAAGACAGTATGGAGCCGAAGCCATGATGGGTTTGTGGTCGTGTGAAGATGGATTCGAACTAATGGTCAACGATGGATTCGAGGCATGGCTACCTGTGGGCTTGCTTGATGGAGTCGAAGCGAAGGTGCTTCTCGTGGATTCGAAGCAAGGATATGGAGTGGCTTCAGTTGGATGGAGTCGAAGGAAGACACTAGCTGATGGGTTCGAACGTCGTCTCTTCTTATGGATTCGAACATGGTAGGTTCGAACTAGATGGGTTCGAACAAATGAAGGGTGATGGATTCGAAGTGGAGTCGAACCGATGGATGCGAACTCCTTCGATTCGAACTAGGGCATATGAGTGGGCTCGAGGCACGGCCTCACCTCTTAGGTTCGAACTACTGAAAGGGGTGATGGATTCGAACCGAGAAAGGTCCATTTCTCTCAACTCGAATCCATCATAACTTGAGCATACGACCTCGGATTGACTTGAAATTTGAAATGCGGACTTCTATGATCTTTCTTGTCATGTCCTATCAATTATGGCCCGATCCAGACTCGGACAAAATTCATCGATATCCATGGTTATCCTGCAATGCACAGTCGATATTCAAGAATAGTAATCATTGATTTTTAGTAAATTTTGGATATCTCAACTTTGCCAAAAGTTGGGATAACACTTTGCCCCCCAAAACATGCCTTTTTGTAAAAGGTATGTTTTGAACGGTCTTAAATCAAGTGTAATAAATTCATGTTTCATTCATAGTTGTAGTATTATCAATCAAGTTTATGGCTGTTCGAAGCCAAATCAGCATTCATTCTTTCCGTAGAAGTTGAGAATGAAGTTTCGTAGTCTCTCCGAACTATTATTGGCTACTCTGAACCCTTACTAAGTCCATTCTAGACTTAGTGATTGAATAGAAAGATCCTATTGCACTCTGGCGTTGCCTTCTATCCCTTGCACTCTGGTCCCAGTTACGACTTATAGCGATGTCAAGGTCGTTCTAGACCGATCATAGCCTCTTCGGGCTCTTGCTGGATCCCATCCTGTCACTCTCTGGTGAAGGGGAAACAGCGCTTAAGTGAGTTGATCCTGTCGCTCTCCGGCGAAGCAACTCACTTCTTGCACTCCGGTTCAGTGTATCTGAACATTAAGCAATGTCATGGTCATTCGGGACCGATCATAGCCTCTCCGGGCTCTTTCTGAATCCCATCCTGTCACTCTCCGGTGAAGGGTAAAAAGCGCTTAAGTGAGTTGATCCTGTCGCTCTCCGGCGAAGCAACTCACTTCTTGCACTCCGGACCCCGTCTCTCCGGGTAGGGTCATAAAGCGATCATGTTTATATTGGTATTTAATGTTCATCCTTTGACTCTCCAGTCAACAGGGTTTATTTCAAGAAGTTCTAATTTATTTATTTAAATTCAAGTTCTAGATGTTCAATCTCAAACATCAGAAAAAGCTAAATATTGCCTCTCCGGGCATATCGGTTTATCTCCATCTCAGAGCATGCCTAGCGATCTCTCCGGTTCCCGTACATGTGTAAGTGGAGTAGCCGTTTATTCTGAAAATAAATCTAAATAAAATTATTCGACCGATGTCCAAATCCTGGACTTGGCCCTTGCCATCTTTAATCAGTTGATGACGAGTCGTGATCTTGATCCACGATCGTTCCTGTTAGGTGGAGGCGGTAGTCGTTCAGGTCTTGCTGCCGTTGTCCGTTCTCTGACAAATTGTGGCAATCTACCACCCCTAGCATGTTCTTCTACCTCATCCTTTAGGTGGCGGCATTCATCTGTAGTGTGCCCATCCAGCTCGTGGAATAGGCAGTATTTTCCAGTCCATCGCTCCCGCTCGGTGGGATCCCTTATAGGTGGCTTTCGATAGGGGAGTTGCCCCCTAGTTTCGGTGTAGATTCTTTCTAGGCCTGCAGTCAGATTGGTGTACTGCCTGAATCTTGTTTCGTGGAATTTCTTCCGTTTATCAGGACCATCATATTTGTCATCCTGTTTCCTTTTTCCCTTGTCCGCTCCGGACTGTTCTCTGGAGGTTCCTACGCTTTGTGTGGTATTTATTTCCCGACTCTCGGCTCGTGATTCTTCTAATCGGATGAACTTCTCAGCTTTATAAAAGAATTCTCCAAGATCTTGCGGTTGATCTTTAGTTAGAGAATCTTTAAATTTGGTGCCTTCCGCGACGCTTGCCACCGCTGCCATTAAAATCATTGATGGATCCGGGCGGTCTATAGAAGTCACGGTCACATTGAATCTCAGTAGAAAATCTTTTATGGACTCTCCGGTCCTTTGGTTGATCGAAGCTAAAGTCATCACACTCTTGGGTCACGTCACATGAACCCTGAACTGTCTCATGAAGCAATCTACAAGCTCGCTCCACGTTCCGATTGATCCAGTCTCTAGTTGTCTGAACCAAAGTGCAACTAAATCTGATAAATATAAAGGGAAGCATCGTGCCATCACTTCCTCGGATGCCCCCAACACTTCCATGTGCCTGATATATCTGGTAATATGCATGGTCGGGTCTGACCTCCCGTCATAAGGTTCTAGCGCTGGTAGTTTGAATTTTGGAGGGTTCCTTGCGTTTCGTATGTTTGGAGTGAACGGACTCCGACTAACTTCTTCCAGCCCTCCGCTAGGCAATCCTCCTCTCATGATTCGTCGCATTAGGCCAATCATTCTCTCGTCTCCGTCTAGGGGCTGGCCCCTTGTCAAGTTCCTATCCTGCCCCCCGAGCCTTGAAGGGAATTATGGTACGTATTCTTCTGGTGGCTCATTAGCATAAGCATTGGCTCCAGTCTGTTGAGCTCCATCTATCGGTCTTCCAGTATCGGACCCTGAGGGTCTGCCCCCAAGTCTTTGTCGATCACCTTCAACTCCTGCGTTCTGGCCTTGAACCTGTCCTTCATTAGCTTCTGCAATCCTGATTCCTTGTCCCGCACTCGTACTTGTTGTAGTTGGTCCAAGGTTTTGCACGTTCGTCGCCCTTATTTGCTCGAGGAAATTCTGCAGCATTTCCTGTTGAGTTTTCATCATGCTTTTGCGTAATGAATTAGCCATAGCTTCCATCTCGTCTCTGGTAATGTAGACGGAAGCTTGTCCTTCTCCTGATCCTGAGGATGCTTCTTGGCTTCCTCCTTGTTGGCTCCTATCAACTCCTTGTCTTGTTTGCCGAGTCATTGTTTCAGGATTGGAGTTCTTCAAACTTTTGAATCTGAATTCTGAATCTGATGTAGTGGTTGTTGGTTCTTCTCAGTGAAAGCACCAAAGTGTTTGCGCCAAAATTGGTCACAAACCCCAAGGATTGTGAAAGCACCAGTGTATGAATATAAATCAGCAATATTCAAACACAAATAACAGATCTAAGCAGCAAAACAGAAATTATGAACAAGAACAGACGATTTATAGTGGTTCTGCTATCTCCGGCCTACGTCCACATCAAAGGTTTTCCCTTTTATTGATGTTCTTCGCTGATTACAATTGATTACGGCAGATTACAATGGATTACAGCTCTGAAATTTGAGTACAATGGTGATTGTGGAGTGCAAAGTAGAGTCTGGTAGAGTCTTGGTGCTTCAGAGTCTTGATCTAGCCAAAGAGAAATCGGTCCGTTTTCTGAATGACCTGGGGCTCTATTTAAAGGCGTAGGAGGCTGATATTTCTCCTAAAAATCAGGTAGACCACTTCTGGCACGTGAGGGGGCCCACATGGCCGAAACCTGGAGATCCGGGCCCACATTGGGATCAATTCGACCCTTGGTTCGAATCGATCAAGAAATCGTCCAATGGTGATGAAACTTGGCGTGGACATTCTTTGACATGTAGACGAACTCCTGTAAAAATTTCATGGCATTTGGATCAAGGGATTGGGAGATGTGATCGATTCAAGATGGTGTTCTTTGGCATGCTGTTTGGTTCGATTCGATCCTATGGGTTCGTTCAAATCGATCACTTCGAATCCATAGGGTCGTATCCATGCTTCTGTGACGTGGCGCACGTTCTTCGAGTCGATCCACCTATCTCTCCGAGTTGAATGGGTCGAGTTCGAGTTTGTAGCCGCGTTTCCTTGATGGCTTCGAGTGTTGGGTTCGAAGGTCTGCTTCGAATCGATGGAGAGATACTCGTTCGAATCGATCCAAATGCGTTACTCCGGATCGATTCGAAGTTGTTTTCAACATGGGGATTCAAAGACAGTATGGAGCCGAAGCCATGATGGGTTTGTGGTCGTGTGAAGATGGATTCTAACTAATGGTCAACGATGGATTCGAGGCATGGCTATCTGGGGGCTTGCTTGATGGAGTCGAAGCGAAGTGCTTCTCGTGGAATCGAAGCAAGGATATGGAGTGGCTTCAGTTGGATGGAGCCGAAGGAAGACACTAGCTGATGGGTTCGAACGTCATCTCTTCTTATGGATTCGAACATGGTGGGTTTGAACTAGATGGGTTCGAACAAATGAAGGGTGATGGATTCGAAGTGGAGTCGAACCGATGGATGTGAACTCCTTCGATTCGAACTAGGGCATATGAGTGGGTCGAGGCACGGCCTCACCTCTTGGGTTCGAACTACTTAAAGGGGTGATGGATTCGAACCGAGCAAGGTCCATTTCTCTCAACTCGAATCCATCATAACTTGAGCATACGACCTCGGATTGACTTGAAATTTGAAATGCGGACTTCTATGATCTTTCTTGTCATGTCCTATCAATTGTGGCATGATCCGGACTCGGACAAAATTCATCGATATCCATGGTTATCCTGCAATGCACAGTCGATATTCAAGAATAGTAATCATTGAATTTAGTAAATTTTGGATATCTCAACTTTGCCAAAAGTTGGGATAACACATATTTGATGTTTTATAAATGCCGATGATATGGGGCTCTCTACTTTTAGCGTTTTATGGGTTATTTTTGTGGGTTATTTTATCTCTTTTGAGGTTATATGTTTGTGTAGTGATACTATATTATCACTTGATGTAATCATATACTTTAGTTGTCCCTTCTCACTTGGGAATACTATCATATTATCCTTATGCTCCTATTATCTCTTATCCTTGTTAACTGATTTGTTTAGCTAGACTGACCCGTGTATTTTGTACTCAGATCAGGCCGAGGTGTTTCAGGTTAGGTACATTTAGACTTAGCCTATTCTACTTCTACATGGACTCTTTTCTACTAGCTCTTTTTGTTATGGCTTTTGTATAGTCCTTTTTGGTTTGCTACTCTAATATGTATATTCTTTTGACCCATGTTTGGGTTGTGGTCGTCATACCATTTTGATGTATCATTTTGGATTGTACTAGTGATTGTATATGTACTTATGCATATGTATGCATTTCTGCTGTTCTGTGATGTTATTTACATTTGAGTTGTTATGTTTTGTTCTGATAGATCCGTTAGCCATTATATTTTTGTATTAAATATTTATTGGATATGTCGATCCACTTGAGAAGAAAAAAAATAGATAGCACTTATCGACGTATTCAGTAGACAGTTAAGACAAGGTTATAGATGGTCGCTCCTATCTAGCTCTATTTTCTGCATTAGTAGACGGTATTACCTCGTAATACTCTTTGTTAATATGGGTCTCAGAGTGGGGCATCACATCGTTGGTGGTTTTCGTCGATGGGGAAGGAAGCTTTTGTTGGTCAATGTTTGGGTTATGGGTGGGTTTGCTGTTGGCGGCAGTGTGGACTAGAGGTGAAAGAAAAAGACTTAGCAGGGTAATTGTTTTTTTAGATAATTGGCTAATTTAATTATATACTTAATCTCCGCTAGCTTATAAATTCAATCACATATCCATACGAGGTTTGATCGAAATGAAAACACGCAGCATCAAATTAGTGTTGATGATTTCAACAAAACAAAATTAGTTTGGAGATTTTTGGAGTCATTTGGAATTTTAAATTAAATTGAACGGCTGTTCAATTTAATTTATAATTGGAAAGGATTGCAAAATAAATCAAGGTGAGAAATTCTCACTCATTTCGATTACCAAATTAATTTTAAATAGTTAAAATTAATTATTGGATGCTTGTTGAATTTATAAATTACTATTAGTTTGGATGTTATATATACAGTAGTATGTATATAAGCAGTTGGATCGATATTCCCGCATAATATAGCGAATGAGACCCTATGCGCTCCGCATAATAGCGGATGACCCTTTAAACCGCGATTTCCCCCTGAAGTGAGATTGGTAATTCTTTATGTTGTATTAACATATGTGGATGCAGGAAAACAGGTTTCTAGGGATCCAATTGGATTCCTCGAATATATTGTTCATTTTTCATATATAGTGATATATGATGTGAGTAGGTAATCTGATATAGATTATTGTTGAAATTGAAATTTTTGGATGCCATTGTAACATTGGCCTGATTTTTGATAATTTAAATACCATAAATATATTTTTAAAATTTGAGGAATAAAAGGGAATTTTTGATATAAAAATATTTATATTGGAGTTGGAAATTATTTTAAAGAAATCGAGTTAGAAATAAATTATTGATTTTAGATATACTTTAAAATTGTGAATTATTAAATGGAGATTTTAAAAATTAATTATCAAGAGAATTTATAAATGATATTTCGGAAATATAAAAAGAGTTGAATTCGATATTAAAAATAGATTTGAAGTTATAAATGGAATTATTAAGGTAATGGATTTATAAAAATGAAATTTTATAAACAAGATTGTGTTTATAAACAAGCAAAACTCAAAGGAGTATAAAAATTTATAAACGATGTTTATAAATAAGCTATGCATTATTAGTTGATATAATAGAAAAATAAATTCGTAGACTGAATTTATACTAAAATATGGAAATAGGGTGAGAAAATAGTAGTTACTATTTTGAAAAGTGAAAATGGTTGAGGAAATCGGAATGGAAGTGATGTGATGGAAATTGAGAGGAATTTATAAGTTGAATTGGTTATTGAGATTTTGAAAAAATATGTTTATTTAAAGAAGTTA
Source organism: Allium cepa (assembly GCA_030765085.1). Lineage (NCBI taxonomy): Eukaryota > Viridiplantae > Streptophyta > Magnoliopsida > Asparagales > Amaryllidaceae > Allium > Allium cepa. Next base: position 76,491,400 of record CM060939.1, on the reverse strand, counting down.
AATTTGTTTTCAAAATGGAAAATTTTATTATTTAAACTATGAAATTTTAATATAGTTGAAATTGAAATACTTAAGAAGTAGATTCTCAAATGTTAAGTACTTATTTTAGTAAATTCTAACTTTTAAAATCAGCTTTAAAAATTTATATGTTTATTTAAAAATGAGGTATTAACGTTATAAAAGTGTTTTTGATTTTTTAAATAATTAGTTGAACATGTTTTAAAAATAAATTATGAATCTTTTAAATACTTATTATATATATGTATATATATAGAGTTTCAAAGTGATTGCAAATTTTATTTCATAAATTCTCTCGAGTTTTCAAAAAAGGCTTATAAAAGGATATGATTTTAAGCAGAGAAAATTTGTTGGTGATTCCAGAGATTTTGGAATAAGTTACGGAATAATTCTCTGAAACGATGATATTGAAAGAATTTTGGAAAATAGGACATATAGTTTCCTAAGTATAAAAATGAAAATTTGGAAATATTTCTAAGTGTTGAGATGTTTTGAAAATATCATGTTATTGATTTAAGTATTTAATTTTTTTTTCAAATATTGGAATATGGGGGGGATTTGGATATATATCTTAGTAAAGATATTTTGAGTAAAGTTTTTGAAGGATTGTAGAATAAGGTCCAGTGTCTGCTTATGGATGTTTTATAGGTAGTTAAATAACTGACAATCAATATTGACCAATTTCGTTAATCGCTTCGAAGAGACCGGGATCAGATTTAATTATTCGAAAAGCACTTCGATTTTGTTTGAACATTACGAATGAATACCATGAAGGTGTTGAAGATGGTGATTCGATTTGTCCAGACCCACGGCAACTTGTATGGACGAATGCTATCAAAACATCGTCATTGGAGGACAATGAGCATTCTAAGTGAGACGACCCGACTTTTTTCTCCACAAAAAGTCGTATCATCCTTAAGAAAGAAAGGGATAGAAAAGAGAAAAGAAAGAAGAGAAAGAAGAAACAACACAAGAATCTCAACAGCGGAACGAATAAATTATATTAATAACATAAGTATTACATAATATACAACAAATATCAGAGTTACACAGACAGTGCATCACATACTAGACAGTTATAAACACATGTCTAGTTATTGCAACTCAATACATATCAGATGACTCTCAGAGATACCAACACAGCGGAAACTTATATAACTATACGCAGAAGCCTCCTGCTCCATATGCTCCTCCACAATCAGTCAAAGCTAACCCGAATCCTAACCTGAATTCCCTTGGCTACTCGTAAAAATTTGTGTACCCAAGAATTAAAGAAAAACAGAAATAACTCCGGGTCAGACATGGGTCTGGTGTGAGTAACAAGTTAAAGTTGCTTAACTTTGAAAAACCTTTGAAAAGAAAAAGTATCACGTAAGACTTCCCACACATAAACATGGAAAAGTTTTTACCTTACGCTAACCAAAACATTTGATAAGAAATCTGATGATATTATAATAGTGTCTAGGGTTTTCAAGTAAATAAGAAATAGCCGAAATTGTTACATGATTAAATTCCAGCTACTAGCCACAAAAGTGGGTAATACAATCAAAACCGTTGGCACTTATTGGATTTTGGATTCCATACAATGGCTGGGCTACTGGGGTACCGTCCGTCACAGTACATGGCCTAGATCACCGTACCGAGGATTACTCCCAATCCCCTGCAACACAAAGCCGAACCCGTTCCTTACTGAACAGTTCCAAACAAGACAACCCCGTAGTTGTGATCAGCAACCGCACCACTAAGCCGAAAATAAAGGGACCTCTAGACAGGGATAAATCTTGCTCTCAAGTGGGGGCTACCCACGAAGCTTTGCTGCACCTCCCCTGTTTTAGCCATTCCCGGTTGATGAGGCCTTAGGCTACGATTACCTTTATAGGACATATCACTTAGAATGCTCATCGTCCACCTGACGATGTTCTGAAAACATTCAATCCATACAAGTTCGTTCCGGGTTCGAACGAAACCGAAGGCATTATCTCGCTACACTCATATTGGAATCACCCTCAGAGTTAACGACAATAACCCTTGCACTCGGAATCACCATCTCGAATCTATAAGTACTATTCCTTCAACTCATTACGGAATCACCCACAGAGTTATACTGGCATATAACCCTTACACCTCGAGTCTTCACTCGCTCCACTTGGATTAACGACCTAACGTTTAATTGGAATCGATGTGGTTTTCGGATCCGAAATATGGAAACCCAATCCCGGTCTCATCGAAATCCAAAGCGTGTCTTTTAAGGCCAAGTTGTTTTATGTTTAAAACAATTCAATTCATTATCTAAATATACATAGATAAATAATTCACAACACAATAGATAATCAACCTTATCATTATCAACAAATAATTCATATAATAATCAGCTAATTCATACTAACATCCAAAAGCAACCAATGCATCCATATCACATACACTACTCATCTCATAACTGAGATTACAACCCATACATGACAATCAATACCAATCATCAAACATAAGCAATGATCTAATGATCATTCCATTCATAATTAATTTAAAATGATTAAATTAATTACCTAAACTCTAATTAATTTAAAATGAATTAAAATAATTACTTCATCGTTAAAATTCTGCTTAACTTAACCATCAATTGATTACAAATCAATTTATAAATCACCATCTCAATATTTATTTCAATTAATCATTACTGGTTAACCATCTCGAATTACAATAAGTAATTAGCATTTAATATTACTTACACAAGTTAATTATATTAAACCCTTTGCAAATAATTAACTTGTAATTTCTTAATTAATTAATTAAAATTACATTAATCACTTATTCATTATTAATTATACCTTAATTAATTAATTTCAAATTACATCATTAATTAATTAATGATTTCTGATTACATTTAATCAATCTCTCAATATAAATTAATTACATAAGTAATTAATCTTCAATTTAAACCATATATATATATATATATTAATCACCCATGATTAATAATCATTCAGTAATTAACTACTTTAATTACTCATCCCATAAATTAATTACTCTTAATTAATTATCTTCATTAATCCTTGATTAATCTCAAAGTAATTTAAATCCAAATTACTTCTATAATAATTGTCTTTAATTACATTCAGTAATTATTAATTAATTACTTCCTTAAGTAATTATAAACCCATTCATTACATAAGTAATTATCAATAAATCCTAAAATGTTTAAATTAATTTAACTTAATTAATCTAAACTAATCATATTAATCACATTAATTACACCAAGTAATTAATTCATTAATTACTTTCATTAAGTAATTAAACTTAAATAATTGATGATTATTAATTAATTAATTTAATTATTGAAAATTAATCACATTAATTAATTGTTAAATAATTTTAAGTTAATGGCCTTCATTAACATTTTTCAATGACTTAATTAAGAATTAATTGATTATTAATAATCAATTAATTAATATTTAATTACAATTTAATTAACCTCTAATTATTAATTAATTAAGCGTTGATTAAAATCTAAATTATCTTTAATCACTTGATTAAATAAATCTTAATTATTAATTAAAATTTAATTAACAATCCTTAATTATAGATTAATTAACCTTAATTAATTAATCTTAAGTCTCATTAATTAACTTAAAAATTATTAATTACTTAATCAAACATCCACATAATTCATTAATTAAATAATTAATATTCCATTTAAATTAATTTAATAATTTAAATGAATCAATTTCTTAAGTTCTAAATTAAGAAACATTCTTCTTATATAAAGTATTTTAAACAAATTTTATTTCAAACAAATTCAATTTTAAAAATTTCTTTTTAAATTTTGAACTGAATCACAATTCAAACTCCATTTCAGATTCAAACTTAAAAATTTAAAACTTTACTTACACTTTCATCTTCATTCTTAAATTCAAATTATTTAACCTTTCCTAAAATAGTTAAAACAAATTTAAACTTAATAACTTATTTAATTTCAAAAACAGACATTAAATAAGAGTTCATGTTTAAAACAGAATTTAAACCCATTTTAAATCATTATTCATATGTTAAAACCCATAGTTTTAAATTCAAAACCAATGTTCCTTTATAGTTTAAAAAGTTTAAAAATCTAAATTTAAATTCCCAGTTTTAAATTAAATTCAAACTTAGATTCATTTGCCAAGTTTTAGTTTCCAGATTTAAATTTTCAGTTACATCTAAAAAATTTACTTTTAAAATTTAAACAGAAAACAGTTTCCTGTTTTGGTTTAAAACATCTTACATTTTTGAATTCAAACATGTTTCAAAATCCAAGATTCAAATTATTGAATTCATTATTAAGTTTCAGGTTTAAAAATTTTAGTTGAACTTCATCTTACAAATTTTAAACTTACTTTTTAAATTTAAATAAAAACAGAAACATTTTCTGTTCTAGTTTTAAATCAAATTAGAATTTAAAAGAATTTCAAATTTATTTCAGAGATCCAGAATTTAAACTTGTTGAATTCAAATTCAATTCCAGGTTCAAGCTTATCTTCAGATTTTTGTTTGAAATTTACTCTTTACTTTCAAATTTTGAAACTGTAACAGGTTTCTGGTTTTGCTTAAAACCAATTAAAATTTTCAAAATTTAAATTATTTCGAACCTAAGGATTAACTGATTGAATTCAAATTTAAATTTAGTTTTTAAATCTTAGGTTTAATTTTAAGTTTGCATCAAAACTTTTGTTTAAATTTTAAAAAACTTGAAAAAAAAGAGGTTTTGTTCATTTAAAAACCTGAAACAATAAAAACACTCGAACTTCCCTACACTTACTTCGAGTTAGAAGCCATAACGCTTCGAGTTACAACTAAATTTCCCAAGATAATCCCGAGCAACAAAACCTGAAACCCAACATCCTCCTACATGCACAACTCCTCCCTGTGCACCCACTCACCAACTCCGGCCATCACTGGCCATCATCCACGGCTACCGTCCATCGACCAGTAACCCCTCATCACTTTTCAACCCTCAAATACCCATAATTCAATCTTGAATTTGAATTCAAGTTTTAAAACCAAAACCTGGAACATTTTCCCCTTTTCAGTGTCTAACCTGTCAACATCAATTTCCCCCATCACCGTCCACCATCACCTTCCATACTCCGGCGAGGACTTTACCAAACCACCATCTATCATCACGCAAATCGCGGTTGAACTCGATCAACCGAGGAGGCCCCATTCAAACAAAACAGTGACCCTAATAAAACTAGGGTTCATAAATAAAAATCCCAAATCTCATCACCAAAATTTAATTGTAATCCAATTTAGTATTTTTCCTATAATCATTGATAGCTACTATATCAACAGAATCAAATTCACCCAATTCCAATGCAAGCTTCGACTATGCTTAACCAAATTGTAAAATACAGTAATTTCAAAACTGCAATTTGCTTCTAACATTATAAATGGTGATATTATTTTTAAAAAATCTTAATTTTGTAAGATGTTTTGAGTTGAATTTCTGAAACATTGATTTGCAGTGCTTCATATTTTTACTTATACAATTTCTACTGCTCTGTTACTTACTTCTAGTAAGTTTTTATTAAAATTTACTTAAATAAAATTTTAAAATCTAATCTCTGAAACTAACCTACACATCTTATTTTAATCTTAAAATTTAACAAAGACGAATTAAAGATGTAAGAACTAAATTAAAAATTTGAACCAGGAATCAAACAAAACATTGCAAATTTTACAGCATGCTTAAATATGCAGTTCACACTTCAGACAGTAAGCTTAACACAGGAAATATTTATTTATTTTATCATGCAACAAATTTTAACCTTAAATTTATAAAAGAAAGTTCCTCACCTTAATTATGCAGACAGAACCCAGAATCTTGAACATGCAGAGCACAGTCCAGAATTTGAAAAGCTCTTTTGAAACTTGCTTCAAATTCTGATGCTTTTTAAACTTGTTTTTAAAAGATGCTTCCAGTTGAAATGCAGGTCTTCATACTTGATTTAATTTGCATGTTCCCGAGTTTTGAAAAATGAATTAAATGTAGGCCTTATACTTGATTTAGAAATGCAGAATCTTGCATGTTTCAGATTTTTGAAAAAAAATGAATGCATTCTTTAGTTTACAAGCACATGCAGGTTTTCTTGATTAAAATTGAGATGCCGATTTGTATTTTGAGGAGTTACAGGGTTAAGATTATGAAGAGGGAATTGATTTTGCAGGTTTTTGAGGAGTTATTCACAGCTTGAAGAAAAAGCTTTGCATTTGGAAAATATTTTACAGAGAATGATATGCAATTGAATTTTTCCTTTTATAAAATGGAAATGAAGAAAGGAAAAGAGAATAGGAAGAGTGCAAATTTATATAACTAGTTTATGATTTAATTAAAATTAAAGAAAAAACAAAATTACAACAATGACACTTGTATGGAATGTTAACACTTGTAGATTTACACACTTAAATATCTAACACATGTTAACTCAAATTTTAAATTACATACGCATGTCTCTTTCAAGTAATTAGTAATTTAGATTAAGTGTTAAAGATTAATTAAACTTAATTAGTTCTTATACTTAGTTATGTATATATTTTCTAAAGAATAAGCAAAGTGTTAATATAAATACAACAATATAGAAATTAATCATTTGAAAAAGAAACTTTTAAACAATTAAAATAAATTTATAAAAGAGTTTGTAACTTAATAAATACATGTTTCATATATAAATTATATTTTAAATTTCATATTAAATTAACAAATCACATTTTATAGATTAATATTTTAAAAAGAATAACACAACATTTTTACAACTCATTTTAATATTCAAACTTAAGTTAAAATGAATTTTTAAACCAATAAAACATTTATCTCACATATTTAAAATCATATAGTATTTTATTAAATATTTTTGAAAAGCTTAAATCCAAAAATAAATCACAATTCCTAATTTCAAATTATTAAAATTATGTTATACTAATTTAATTAAAAACAACTTATCTATTCAAAATATATATAAATACATATACATTATTAAATAGAGAATAGATTCATTAGTTTATTAAAAATAAATTCACAAATTAAATATTTAAATATAGAAGATTATTAAATCAAATCAAATTTATTAAAAAAATTATCAATTCAATATAAATTTAAACATAGATTATTAAATTTATATTGTCCAAAATTATGGGATATTACACTAAGTGGAATTGTTTCTTGAAAAGTAACATTTAGCCTCGAGCCTCATCAAGTAGGAATGACTAAAAAGGGAGATGCAGCAAGGCTAAGTGGGTCGCACCCAATTAGGGTATGTTACCACTTTTCTAGATGCCCTCGAAAACCTATTTATTATGGATATGGTTGTGCTTGGAAGGAATGCTTGATGGCAAGGGTAGGAACACCCGGGTTGATAACATATTCGGTCTACCCAGGTTAGGGGTAGGCCAGTCTTGTTTAGCAGGGCATCCCGTCGAGGTTCTCGGTACATTTTTCTAGAGGTGTACTGTGATGGGCGGTACCCGATTAGCCCAGTCATTCGTTGGAATCGATTCTCTAATACGAGCTTACAGTTTTGTTTGTAGAGCCTAGTATGTTGGAATTTAATTAATGTAACAATTTCTTCTATTTGAATAAGTATTTGTAATTAGACACTATTATAATATCACTAGATTTTCTATAAAATGTTTTGGTTATCTTAAGGGAAAAACCCATCGTGTTTATGTGTGACGTGGTCTTACAAGATACCTTTTTTTACAAAGGATTTTGATAACTCTAATAACTCAAATTGAGTGTGTTTTCTCACAGTGGTTTTCCAGATTGACTCGGGTGTTATTTTATTATAGTGCTTGGGTCAGACCGAGTATTACAGTTTTTGGGATTAGAATGTCATGGAGCTCAGGAGACGAGCTGGAGGAGTTCAGACGTATTTTTGTACTTGACTTATATTTCCACAGTATGGGGACAAGTCATTATAACTGTCCAGATTGATGTATTGATTATTGTACTCTTATGGTTGTAAGTATAAAACAGTTACAGATTCTTTTGTACAAATATCTATTATAATATATTATATTTTGTTCCGCTATGACTATGAGATTCTGTGTTATTGTTTCTATTTCTTCTTCTACCTTTTCTTCTTTACCCTAGTTATTTGCTCTTTCGTACAATTTGGGTTGAACAGGAGTGAAATTTTTATCACCTAAAAGGTTACGGAACTGCGGGTTGCTGTAATTTTGTTCAGTTTATATCATGCGAATCTGATTTGTTTTCATAGATTCTAAATTATCAACCTTACTCGTCGAATTCGTGTTCATCGTGCCACGCATTGGAATCTGTTCTTGGATTCGTCGCATCTTGTTCTAGTTATTTCTTTAACCTCGAAATGTGAGAAATCACTCATGATTAATATACTTATATATAGTAAATTTGATTCACATGAATTGATGAATGAATATGCTGTTAAATTTGAAATGTTATTTATTTAACTGTTAAATATGATATGCCATTATCTGAAATTGTTTACCTATGACACATGACACCATAATCTTGTTGTATATATTATATTTAAAGTGGTAACGATGATATGCCTACTATTGATATGTATGTCATTTTATAATGTTATTATATTGTTCTTACCTTGTAAGTTCCCAATTAGTTTAGGAATCCCTATGGGTTGAAATGATACATACCTGAACGATCTTATAGATAGGGGAAAATCATCATGGGTTGAAGTGATAAACCCAAGTGATTTTAATTGACTTTAAAATTTGGAATTGCGGGTTGAAATGATGTAAACCTATAAATTTAAAATAATTGCGGATTAAAATGATAAATATCCTTATCACTTGACTATTGGATAGAAAATTATAAGCAGACACCGTTGGTCTATATTTTGAAAATGATTTCCGAAGTTTTGAAAGGAAATATATGATTTTTATTAAATATTGATTTTTTATATAATAAATAAATGTTATTTTTATATATATGTAAAATTTTGATTTTTAAAATTATATGTTTTGGAAATTTTAAATTTATAAGTTAGTTTTGAAACTATAATTTTTACGTCTTTTATATAACTTTATTGTTTTAAAACATATATAATAAGATCTAATTAATAAAATTTAATTTAATTAATATATATTATGTTAAAGTATTTATTTAAAATTATATTTAAAAAAATAGATTTTGTAATAATTTTAATAAATTAAGGTTGGGGAGATAAATTGAAATTGATTTGAAACTGTATTTGTTTAAGAATTGTAATTAAATAAAAAAATTGATTTGAAACTTGTTGAATTTAAGATTTTAAAGATATGATTTTATAACTTGATTTTGATTAAAGGCGATTAAATGAATATTTTGAAATTTAAATAAATTGAAATTGAATATTTACTTTTTTGATTTTATATAAATTTGTAATTTGAGATTTTATTTAAATGTTCATATAAATGATTAAGTGAATATTTCAAATTTAAATAAAATTAAGGTTGAATTTTGAAATATAAATGAAAACTTTGAATTAAGTTATTGTAAATATTTGAAGATTTAAACTTTGAAGCCTATTGAATTTGAAATGGTAGTTCAAACCTGGATTTGAAATCATAATAAATTAAAATGGTTAATGTAACAACCCGTATATTTTACGATTATATATTTAAATATTTTATTTAAATATAGCATTGTTATTTGATTTTAAAGTCCGAAATGTTACTTTTTGTAAGTAGTCGAATCCGGACTCGAGACCACTTCCATTGAGTTTAAAACGACATTTACAACTTTTTTGAGTATAAACGCCGATATTTTGGAGTTGATTAGGAGTTCGGGTATGGTTCTAGCCCACTAACCCAACAAGATAACCCAAAATTCTCTACCAAATACCCTAACTCCACTCCTCTTCATTCATTCCCTTCACAATTTCCTAACACTCTCCAACGAAAGGAAAAATGGGGGAAAAGATAGGAAATTAAATTCCTAAGCCCTAGTTCTCTTAGAAAATTCAAATTCAGGTTATAAATCAAAGAGAAGCTTTGGTAAGCATCCTCTTCATCTTCACCATCTCAATCTCTCTTCAATTTTCATAATTTTCTATAACCAAACTTAGGAATTCTTTGCATGTGATAGTAGATTGAAGTTCTGTAAGGTGTAGTTGAAGAGGAATTGATCTTTCCTTGTTTTAAAGCTTCTCAATTGTTGTTTTTGAGTTAAAGGTGAGTTCTTGAACTCACTTTTATGTCTATAGCTTTCACTGTTGTTAGGTTTGAATTCCTAACATCTATTTCATGTTTAATTACTTTTGATTTGAATTGGTTTCGTGAATTTTCCATTTTTGATGTTTTGATGTAAAAATCTTTAAAGATCCAATGTTGGATGTTTGGACATATTGTTTGGGGTGTATCGAAGAGCCTATAGGGCTGGGTTATCGCTTGGCATAAATCCCCAGCCTCTATCGCTCGTCTGATCGCCTCAAAATTGATTTGGCCATCACTAGCCTAAGCAAATTCTACCCAGGCCCAAGCAACCAAACGTCTGCTTGAAAAATCTAGACATCTGGTAGGGGCTTCTGGAAGAATAATAAAAACGATAGAAAAATAAAAAAATGGCAGAGACAAGATCCAGGCGTCTGGTTAAAACCAGCCAGATGTCCGTTAGGCTTCAGGGAAGAAAAAGAAAAAGGAGAAAGAGATTATAAATTTCTAGAACCCCAGGTCAAACATTTGGCTTAACCTACCAGATGTCTGGTGCTGTTGAATTTTGCCTACTTTTCTTACTTTTGAGTGGATTTCCAATTTTTATGGATTTTTGTTGATCCGGTTAGTTGTTGTCATTTATTATCGACTTTGATGACTTCTTTTCTGGATTTTTGGGAATATCCATTTGATTGGATTTGATATCAATTTTTATTGTTTCAATTCACGTCGTTGAATGTGGATTTTGGTGATAGATTGTTTTTACAATTGTTTCTATGATTTGTCACTTTAAAATACAAAGGTTTGTATACTAGTAGTAAATACTCAAACTCTTTCACAAAAATGATTTCAACAATTACTTTTAATACAAAGCTCGTTTTAAAATCATTTTCCAATCTATTAGTATATACAAACCTTTACCTCAATCAGATGAAAAATCTAATTAAATGACTTAGCTAAACAAGTGGTACCGAACGCTAGAGTTTAGTTCGTTGGTTAATTCTTGGACTTGTTCGATTGAAATCTCGTGACAATCTTCTAGTGGAAATCTGCAATTTGTTCGTAAATATTTAAGTTAAGCTAGTGGTTATGGGACATAAAGCTAAACTCATTCATTTACTAGGTTAGTTTAATTTACACTTATTGATCAATGATGATCATTTTGTAATTTGGACAAGCGATGTGTGATGTCTCTTTGTCCGCAAAGGTGGACTATACCCTATTAGGACGAGCTTCGGCTTATAGTCCGCAAAGGGGTACTATACCTTATTAGGAGGAGTTCGGCACATAGTCCGCAAAGGGGGACTATACCTTGTTAGGAGGAGCTTCGGCTCATTTTACGGAATAGCATCCTATTTGTGAAACACGTTTGATGAGTTTTCAAGCTCCCGTTTGTGATAGGCCTCCCCCTTTGTGTTTTCTGGATTTCTAATAATTGATTTATAGAATTTTTGTTTCGCCAGTTTTTGTGATTTGCATTGATATGTTTTTTCCATACTTGAAATTTGGTGAATAAACTAAAGAATATGATATTCTTTTTGGATATTTGAGGAGCTTTGAGATATTGTATGATTTTCATTGTTATCAAGTATATACTTGTCACAGCATGAAATTATTGTTAACATATGTTTTTGTCATATCTCTTATCCTATCTCATCTTTTATGATATTCATAGCTATACTGATCCGTTTATTATTTTTCTTCTTAAATAATACTCGGGTCGGACCGGGGTGTTTCAGGTGCTTCCACTTGACTTTTTAGCAGGGACTAGCTTCTGACTTTTGGCTAACTACTTTAGCTCAGTAGATTTTGTTTTTATACATTCGAGATAGAGACTCCTTGATCTATTCTTATTATTTTGTGATGCAGTATATCTTTTATGACCACTACTTTGATGTTCACTTCTATGTGATAGTCACATAGCCACTGTGTAGTAGCTTTGAGTTTGTATTTGATATGTCATATTTCTTCTTGAAATTTTCATATAATCCAACATATCAGTATTCACATATAGCAATTACACAGATGGTCGCTCCTCAACAGCCTTATTCTTCATGCTAGTCGACGGCATTAACTCGTAGTGTCCTTGGCTTGTGTGAGTATAGAGGAGGGGCGTCACAGCTTGGTATCAGAGCCAAACTTCGGAACAATATAAAATATTATGACAAGAATTATTGTCCTAAGTTTCTCTTAGGAATCGTGCCTTAGGATTTAATTCGAGTCTTAGAACCCGTTCTATCCTATTTTCTTTTATGATGCTTTGTTTTACCAATCAAGCTTATTTGAATTCATTTTGAGAATAACCTTTTTCCTCTTCATTCTTTCTTTCTTTCTTAAAAAAGAAGTGATGGTTAGACTTGGCAGTCCTAGCGTTGGTAATTCCAGTGGTCCTCCTCTAGATTGTTTATTCATATATGCCTAACAACTTTTGGATCTTGTAAAGAATCAAAGGTTTATCTTTGCTTTGAATAAGAACCCCAAAAAGGTTTTATCTCTGAAATTAGAAGTGCCTTTCGACATGTTTGTAGATATAACTCTTCGACTTGAAGAGGCCAATAAAGGAAGTGATAGTGATATCGGAGTTTACAAGAAGAGGCGTATTAAGTTCTAAATCCCTAATCCCAACAATAAAGTGAAGCAAGCAACTTCGGTAGCAAAGACTCCTACCTCTAGTCGTGGACAATGCTACAATTGTGGTTCTAAGGACCACTATGCCAATAGGTGTCCGAAACCCCTTTACTGTCACTATTGCAAAAGTTCGGGTCATCTTATATCTTTGTGTCCCATACTTCAAAGTAGGAAAGAGGGAAAGCTGAATGTTGTGCAAGCCTCTAGTAACACTTCTCTTGGTCAAGGTATTTCTAATTCTACTCTTGTTGGCATCATTATGTTTCGTGATCATCGTATTCGATTTCTTTTTGATACGGGTGCATCTCACTCTTTTATATCAAAAGAACTCGTTGATAATATTTCTTTAAATGTTATGGGCTTGATGACTTCATTAAGAATTGGGAATCGGTTGGTGGATTCGCAACACATAGTTTACTTTGTGAAGATGTCGAGATTATTTCATGTGATTATGCTTTCCAAGCCGATTTGCATGTTATGCGCTACTTAGTTTTCAAAATGATTTTGGGAATGGATTAGCTTAATTGTTATGAAGCCCACATCTTATGTCCCGAGTGGACTATCCATCTTCGACATCCTCAATCTGTTAAGCGGATTTCTATTGTTCTTAAAGATTTAGATTCCAATTCGATGGCAACCTTATATTCTCTAAATACACATGATGACGATAATGATGATGAGGAGGATGTCATTTCCCTCATTCACATTATTCATGAATTTCCTAATATATATTGAGCCCGTGTAAGGACTACCACCTAAGCGAGCAATTGGGTTCAGAATTAATTTAATCCCCGAAGCTCTATCTATCACTCATCCTCCTTATCCTGTATCCAATAAGGAAAACAAAGAGACGTGTAAACAATTATCCAAACTGGAAGCAAAGCAATTCATTCGTTCTGTTTCCTCTCCTTAGTGAGCTTCAGCTATCTTTGTGAAGAAATCCGATAGTACACTTAGGCTTTGTGTTGACTACCGAAGCTTTACGATCTCACCATCAAGAATAAATACCCTTACCTCGGATTGATGATCTATTCGATCAACTTAACGGTGCTAGGGTCTTTTCACAGTTAGACTTAACAACCGGTTTTCATCAGCTCCGAATTGCAGAGGATAACATTCCTTTGACATCGTTCCATACTCATTATGGATCTTATGAATGGCTTGTTATGCCATTTGGTTTAATGAATGCTCCATCTTATTTCGTTGACTTTATGGATCGAGTTTTCAAAGACTTCCTCAATCGATTTGTTATCATCTTTATGGATGATATTCTTGTTTATTCGAAAATCGGGGAAGAGCATGAAAAACATCTTTGGATTGTGTTGGAAACTCTTAGGAGTAATCAATTACAAGCAAAATTTTCTAAGTGCCACTTTTGGCAACCCCATGTAAAATTTTTAGGGCATATTATTACTGAATCCGAAATTTCTGTGGATCCTTCAAAGATTGAGGCGATTCAAAATTGGAAGAGACCGGAGAGTATGATGAAAATTATGCTTTCTTTGATTAGCGAGCTATTACCGTCGGTTCAAAAAAGACTTTTCTTAAATTTCTGTACCTCTTACTAGTTTAACAAAGAAGGGAGTTAAGTACATTTGGTCAGATAAATATGAAGCTGCTTTTCAAAAATTAAAAGAACTCCTTTTCGATGCTCCTATTCTTGTGATTCCCAAAGGGAACCAAGACTTCACTGTTTGTACCGATGCTAGTCGTAAAGGTTTGGGTGTCGTTCTCATGCAAAAAGGGAACGTATTATCGCTTATGCTTCTAGACAATTAAAGCCTGCCGAGACTAGATATGCCACTTATGATCTAGAGCTCGTGGCCATTGTTTTTGCTTTTAGAATCCGGCGTCATTATCTTTTGGGTGAGAAATTTGTTCTCTACACCGATCATAAATCTTTGAAGCATTTGTTCTCTCAAAAGGAACTTAATTTGCATCAACAACATTGGCTCGAATTCCTTGCATCTTATGAACTTGATATTCTTTATACTCCTGGAAAGGGAAATCGTGTTGTCGATGCCCTTAGTCATAAGCAACAATCGATTGTTTCCATGACGATATTCGAATGGAATGATCTCGAGACTTTTTCCACTTGTGAGATTCGAGATCGTGAATCAAATTCATATTCATCTCTTGTTTTATGTAGCCTTGAGGCTCATCCCTCTCTTTTAGACCGCATTCTTGAAGCTCAAAAAGCATGATCCGAATTGGCTCATCTTAGCCAAAGTTGTCGGGATAGAAATATTAATGGTTTGAAAGACTTTGAAATCGATGCTCGCAGTGGCATTCGAAAATTTGGTAGACTTATTGTGCCAAATGTTAGTGATCTTCGTAAAGACATTTTAGAAGATTCTCATCATTCTAAATTTACCATTCATCCTGGTAGTAGCAAAATGTATGCGGACATGAAACGCCTTTATTATTGGGATGGAATGAAATCAGATATTGCTAACTTTATTAAGCATTATATGACTTGCCAACTCGTTAAGGTAGAGCATCAAAGGCCTGATGGGTTATTGCAAACTTGGACATTCCAGTTTGGAAGTGGGATCAAGTCTCCATGGACTTTATTGACAGCCTTTTCCGTTCTCGTTCGGGTCATGACCGTCTATGGGTGATAGTAGATGGACTTACAAAATATGCCAATTTTCTTCCCGCTTGGTCCAATCGGACCGTACCCCTTTTGGCCAAACTCTATGTTAAAAAAATTGTTAAATTGCATGGAGTTCCTCCTTCTATAGTTAGCGATCGTGATCCATTATTTACTAGTGGATTTTGGAAAGGACTTAATAGAAGCTTTGGGAATGAAGCTTAATTTTAGCACTGCATATCATCCTTAGTCCGATGGACAAACATAGCGTGTGAATCAAACTCTTAAAGATCTCCTTCTTGCATGTGTTCTTGATTTTGGTGGAAGCTAGGAAGATCATATTTCTCTTGTTGAGTTTTTCTATAATAATAACTTCCAATCTAGTATTGGTATGGCACCTTTCGAGGCACTCTATGGAAGGCCATGCTGGTCTCCTTTGTGTTGGCTTGAAGCCGGTGAGAAGCTGGTTTTAGGTCCAGATTTTATTTGTGATTCCACAGAAAAGATTGACCTTACTCGTCATAGGATGTGAGAGGCACAAAGTATACAAAAATCCTATGTCGATAACCGAAGGAGGAATTTAGAATTTTATGTGGGAGATTTGGTGTTCATTCGTGTTTCACCTATGAAGGGTGTTGTGCACTTTAATTGATCGGGAAAGTTAGCACCTCGATATATTGGCCCATTTCCCATTACCAAAAGCATTGGTTCCGTGGCTTATCGCCTTTTATTTGCGGCTAAATTTTCTGCTTTTAATGACGTATTCCATGTTCCTCAACTACGGAATTGTCTTAGAAATTCCGATTCTATTCTTGAGCCCGATGTATTGAAGAAATTGAGGTTTCACCTAATTTGACTTATGAGCAACATTCTATTTGTATCATTTCTATGGAGGTTAAATGCCTTCATAATAAAGATGTTCCGCTTGTGAAAGTTCATTGGTCCCAAAATCCTAAGAATTGTTCTTGGGAATCCATAGAATTGATCGAGCGAACACATCCAGACTTACTCTCCCATGCTACGTAAGGTGAACATTTCATTTCGATTTTTCCTTTCGTGTTGTTATGTCACCGTATGGTTGTTACTTCTTGTTTCCTTCTTAAGTATTGTAAGGACGCAATTTTTTTAAGGAGTGGAGTTTGTAACAATCCGCATATTTTACGATTATATATTTAAATATTTTATTTAAGTATAGCATCGTTAGTTGAATTTAAAGTCCAAAATGTGACTTTTTGTAAACGGTCTAATCCGGACTCGAGACCTCTTCCATTGAATTTAAAACAACGTTTACAACTTGTTTGAGTATAAACATCGATATGTTCGGAGTTGATTAGGATTTTGGTATTTTCATTTGGGCTTTGGGTTTGGTTTTAGACCACCAACCCAACAAGATTACCAAAACTCCTCTACCCAATACCCTAACTCTACTCCTCTTCATTCATTCCCTTCATAATTTCCTACACTGTCAAGCAAAAGGAATAATGGGGGAAAAGACATGAAATTAAAATTCCTAAGCCCTAGTTCTCTTTGGAAATTCAAATTCAAGTTATAAATTAAAAAGAAGCTTAGGGAAGCATCCTCTTCATCTTCTCCATCTCAATCTCTCTTCAATTTTCCGAATTTCCTATAACCTAACTTAGAAAATCTTTACATGTGATAATAGATTGAAGATCTTAGAGGTGTAGTTGAAGAGGAATTGATCTTTCCTTGTTTCAAAGCTTCTCCATTATTGTTTTTGAATTTAAAGGTGAGTTCTTGAACTCACATCTATGTCTATAGCTTTCATTGTTGTTAGATATGAATTCCTAACATCTATTTCATGTTCAATTGCTTTTGATTTGAATTGGTTTGGTGAATTTTACAATTTTGGTGTTTTGAAGTCAAAATCTTTAAAGATCCGATCTTGGATGTTTGGACATGTTGTTTGGGATCCGATCTCCTGAGCTCCATATCATTTAACCTGAATCTGTAATACTCAGTCTGACCCGAGCATTATAATAAACTAACATCCGAGTCAGTCTTGGAACCAGCATGAGAAAACACACTCAATCTGAATTATGAGAGTTATCAAATCCTTTGAGAAACAAAGTTAGCTTATAAGACCACGTCACACATAAACACGACGGGTTTTTCCCTTACGATAACCAAAACATTTTATAGAAAATATAGTGAAATTACAAATAGTGTACAAGTACAAATACTTATTCAAATAGCTAAACTTGTTATATTAAATAAAATCCAGCATACGGCTCTACAAAAAAACCGTAAGCTTGTATTGGAGGATGGATTCCAATGAATGACTAGGCCACTGGGGTACCACCCGTCACAGTACACCTTTAGAACAATGTACCGAGAATGCCGGGATCCCCTGCTACACAAGACCGGACTATTCCTAACTTGGATGGTCGGAGTAAGATTACCCCACGGTTAAGATCAGCAACCGCACCACACAGACCGAATAAAAAGGGACTATAGATAGGGGTAACCCTACCCTACTTGGGTGCGACCCACTTAGCCTTGCTGCATCTCCCCTGTTTTAGTCATTCTCAGTTGACGAGGTTAGAGGCTAAGCTTTACCTCTCAAGAACGAATTTCACTTAGAATGCTCATCGCCCTCCAACGACGATTTTCTGATAGCATTCGTCCATACAAGTTGTCTTAGTTCTGGACAAACCGAATCACCATTTTCATCATCTTCACGGTATTCATCTATAACGTTCAAACCAGATCGAAGTAGTTTTCGGATAATTAAATCTGATCCCGGTCTCTCCGGAACGATTAACGAAATAGGTCAATATTGATAATCGGTTATTTAACTATCAAATTAAGCATCCATAAGTAATCATCTGGCCTTAATATAATTTTTTCCCAAGATATTTACTTTCAAAATATCTTTAAAAGATATATCAATTCCTCCCAACATTTGAAAACAAATTTTCAAATACTTAAATCCGCACAAGATACTTCCAACACCTCAACACTTAGAAATATTTCCAATTTACAATTTTCTATACTTAGAAAAATATTACCCATCTTATTTTCCAAAATCCTTTCAATATTAACGTTTCAGAGAATTATTCCTTAACTTACTTCCAAAATATCCAGAATCACAAATAAATTTCCTCTCCTCGAATCATATCCTTTTATAAGCCTCTTTTTCGAATCTCGGGAGAATTTATAAAATAAAAATTTCAATCACTTCAAACTTTATATATATGTATAAAATAAGTATTTTGAATAAAAATGATTTAGTTTTGAAAACGTGGTCGAATAATTATTTATAATATCAGAAACACTTTTTACAACATTAAAAACTCATCTTGAGTTAACCAAATAAATTTTCAAAGCTGATTTTAAAAGTTTGAATTTACTAAAATAAATTTTTAATATTCGAAATCTGTATTTAAATTTCAACTGGTTTAAAAATCCATTGTTTTAAAATAATAAAATTCTAATTTAAAATATATTTTTAAAATATCAATAACCAATTTTAATTTATAACTTTCTCTCGATTTCACAGCATATCGATTCATTGCCGATTCTCTAACCATTCTCATTTCAAAAATAGAATCTACTATTTTTTCTCAAACCTGTTTTCCATATTCTAATATAAATTCACCCTATGAATTTATATTCCAATTATCATCTGATATCGAATTCCTTTATTTATAAACATTTTTATAAATTTCACAACCCTATTTGGTTTTTTATCTGTTTATAAACAAAACTTATTTATTTAACTCCATTATATAAAAAATTTCTTATAAATTCCATTTGTACTTCCAACCTATTTCAAATATTGATTTTAACTCCTTTTTATATTTCCAGGATATCATTTAGAAATTCTCTTGTATAATTCATTTTTTAAAAATCTCCATTTATTAATTCGTAATAGTTAAGTATAGCCAAAATCAATTATATTTTTCTTCTAATTCAATTTTCTTTAAAATAACTCCAATTCCTATATATATATATTTTAATATCAAATTCCTTTTAATTCCTTAAATTTTAATTTTAAATTATCAAAATTTAGGCCAGCGCTACAATAGCGTTCAATAATTTCAAATATTACAATAATCTTTAATAGATTATTCTACACACATCATATATCGCTATATAAAAAAAAATAACTTAGAGGAATCTAGTTGGATCCCTCCAACCTGTTTCTTTGCATCCACAGATGTTAATACAACATAGAAAAATACCAATCCCAATTCGAGGGGGATATCGCGGTATATAGGGTCATCTGTTATTATGCGGGGCACATACGGTCTCATCCGCTATAATGCGTGAGAATTTCACTCCAAATACTAATAAACGCACTACTATATACATAATACCAAATCATCAACATATAATAATTTATAACTTCCACCAAGCATCCAAAAATTAATTTTAATAAAATAAAATTTGATCTAACATCCAAATGAGTGGGAATTTTCTCACCTTGATTTTCGAATTTGTAAATCCCTCCAATCCCATTGTCGCATTCATTTATTTTGATCCTTGCATAAATAAACGATGAACTATTTATCATTTCTGATGAATAAAATAATTAACGAATAGTTAGATTAAATGTTTAACTTGAGTAACATTAATTAAAATGTTTTAAAATTTAATTACCTTTAATATTACAGCTCCCGCCGCCGTTCAGAACTCCCCGATATCGACTTCTCCTTAGAACAGACCCTAAATCACACAACATATAGTTTTGAAACCTCCCAGCGCTACCACGAGCCACCTCAACTCACAACATAAGCAGAGGGGTTCTCCTCAACCTTCCCCAAGCTTTCAGCCTCAGTCGCGAGTCCTCCCCCTTTCAACTTCACCTTCCCTTCCATCTGCACGACCCTAAAAAAACCCATTGCCCTTGCTATCTTCATACATGCATGCGACCATACTTCTACCACCACTGCTCCCATACACGTCACACGAAAACTCCACCTCCATATCTCGCACCATCGCGAGTCCAAGATGCACGCGTGGCCTCGCAATCGAACACGCGAATTCCCATCAACTTGATTTCGCAATTGATGCCCTTTATTGCTATCGCGATCGCCTATAGCCTCCCACCCATCCCCATTCATATTGCGAGCTCCCAGGATTTGAGGCGCATTCTACTTCGATTTTGAACCGGGGAGAAAAGAATGTGCGATTTGTTTTTGTTTTCCTTTCTCTTTTTTTATAAGCTGAAGGTCGATTTTGGAACGAAGGAGGACGAGGTCGGGTCTATTTGAATAGGCATTCGAACTGATTGAGGGGAGAAAGAATGTCGTGTATTTAATAACGGAACGAGGCGTGTTGAAGGCGGCTTGATTTGATTTTTATTTGACTTTGATTTGATTTCATACAATTTTATTTAATTTCAAAATATCTCGTTTTAGAAACTTAAAATTTTGATCTCCTATCGAGGCATGCCGCTAGGCATTTATAATGTTATACCCCTATTCCGAACATAATGAAAAAGGTTTCGAGTACTAATTCGATCGTATGGAGAAGATAGCTTTTCAGACCCAATTATTATATTGAAAATTCGTTATAAATTTCAGCAATTTTATATCTCGTACGGCCAAACCAAAACTCTAAATGCCACAAAATTTGAAATCCGATAATAATAAAATATTACGGATCCGATGGAATTGGTTTCGTCAAATTCTGAAATTATGCCCCGGGTCACTATTTTTAAATGTCAATTTGAACAAGCTATTTATAAAATTAAACAGATAACATTAAATTCAATTTTAAAAATTTTATTATCTTTATTATTATCAATATAAATTTTACAAGCCCTTAAATTATTTTTATCGAGGTTAAAACTCAAGATACAATAATTTAACCAATTTTGCATTATAAAAATTAATAATTAAATTATCCAATAGATTCCTATATTTAAATTCTAAATTTATTTCATAATTGAAACCCAAATTTTCATATTCAAAATCAATCTATAAATTCAAATTCAAAATTAAAACTATTTAAATATTCAAAATCAAACGTAGAAAAATCCGGATCGTTACATTCCTCCCGCTTAAAAGAATTTCGTCCCCCAAACTGCTAAGGTAGGAAAATAGTCCAAACCCATTAACTTTTTCCAAACCCCACTTAGTGAAAATTAGATATTCACTTTTCCAATCTTTTAGTTTCGCCCAAATCAATTAGTTTCCTGTTGCACCGAAATTGATCACAAACACCTAATTGCAAATTAAAGCACAAATCACAGTCACGGATCATAGATAGATTATATGCAGTAGAATTAAATTTCAAGAGCACTAAAAAAATTAGAAGGGGAGTAGTAGGAAGACAGGATTTATGGTAGTTTGGCGTTGTAGCCTACGTCCAATTTGAAGAGTTACTATTTTATTGATGATTCCTTACTAATTTACAAGAGTATAATTGATAATATCTGAATTACAATGGAGTTCAACAGAGTAATAACGCCGTAGGAGAGTCCAAAGATCCCTTTTCTGAAGCTCTTGGACTGCTATTTATAGATGCAAATATCTCGCCCAGATCTCAAAAGACTCCTTCTCTCACGTGGATGGGCCCACGTGATCGATCCCCTGACAATTCGACTCGACTCATGATCGATACAAACCAAATTCGTATTGATCCAAAACCGCTCCTTTTGGGTTGGGATCGATTATGGACATTGTTGAGGTTGTACGCAAGCTCCTGTAAAAATTTTGTGGCATTTGAACTTTTAGATTTCGAGTTATGGCCGAAGCGAGTTTTACATTTCCATAGTCTGGCGTCTTCGTATCGATCCATCTCGTATCGTTCGTATCCATCACTTACGTATTGATCAGAGTGACGTGGCACGATTGTTTAGGTGAGATCCACATTTTATGCCTAGTTTACTGCTTCCTCATTCGTATCCACCGGTTGCTATGTTCTTCGTATCCATAGATATACAATGTTTGTATCCATCTATCAAGGCCCCCTTCGTATCGATCCACATATGACTGCCATCCTTTTCGTATCGATTCCCCGTTCTTCATGCTGCCTTGTTCGTATTGATACTCTACATATTTCCTTCGTATCGATTCAATAACTTGTCGATACATGGTGCTCTTCCAAACTCCTGCTCGTTCTTCGTATCGATCCTAGCCTTGATTGATATGAAATACCCTGCCATACTAATGCCGAGTCCAACCAAATTGATGCATGTTGTATTGATTCGAAACCATCGATTCGAAGCATGTTTCCATTTCCATCCTAATCGATACGAAACATCGATACGAACCTTGTAACGTCCCGCCTTTTCGCACGCTTAAAATCGACACACGTGCCAATTCAAACCATACGGAAGGGCGGATTGTTATGGGGTAAATAAGAAAAACAGAGAAGAAATAAAAAAACAGAATCTCACAGCAGAAGGATAAAATATAATAATAAATATACAGTTCATAAAACTGTTTACAAAACATTTGATTCTTCTTTATACAATAGATATCAGAGTTCACATACCAATAAATACCAATGCAGTGGAATTAAATAGTATAGTGGAATATAATTAATAATAATAGTAGAAATCTTCGTCGTCGTCCTCCAGAGCTAAATTCTTCAAATCCTGAAACGCTCGGACTGACCCGAGCGAATTGAAAAGAAAAAACACTCGAGGCAGAACTAAAAGATCTTATGTAAGTTAAATTAACAGAAATAAATATGAGTGCAGTAACTCAAGAGATGCTCCGGATTTACATCTCCTAAGGATCCGTTAAACTATTTACTATGTAGTATATTGCGCTATTATAATAATGTCTAATTGTACAATAAACTTACTTTTTTCTTAGCATAAATGGGTTACCCATATAGCCCTTAACACGTAATAGTCCCAGTAGTCCATCCAATATCATAGTCCCTCCTGATCGAGAAGCCACCAGAGGATACCACACAGGCTACGGGAGAAATCCAAACTCGTACATGGCGCGATAGGGTAGGTGACACGGCACAACTAGGCAATGCCAGGGTAGATATACCAATTACGCTTCCGGGTCGGTGGTAACGCGTAGCGCGCAGCTACCGCCCACCTCGAGCCACACCCACAAAAATCAAAAGTGGCCACCAAATCAATCCAAAAGTCAAAGTATAATATCGAAGGGATATGTCCGATCAAAGGTGCTACCTTATTAACCCGTCGATCGCTCATGTTTTAGCCACCTTATGCCAACTCACGGGAGTTGGGTCCACGTATTTACCTTAAAGGAAACGCCGCCACCAACCTACTTCATTCTGGAATCTCCACCGCGTACATGGTTGTTAAAGTGGTTTTCGGAGTTGGCAGAGAGTATGACAACTTCCGATCCCGGTCTCTTCAACAACCAAACGTTATTATAACACCGCGGCCTTTAAAAATAGTTTATACTATAAAACCAGAATATAATTTTCCATTTCAAAACCCATAAATACGATATCATTTCCATTTCCAAAACAACTCATTTGATATTATTTTTATAAAACCCAAATCAGTAATATCATTTCTTTCAAATATATTTCTTTTCCAAAACATACTGCTTTAAAATTTATAATATCTGGAAACCAAACATTTGAATTATAACTTTCAAAACATAATACTTCGAAATTCATAGCTTTAAAACCATACTTCTAAAACATGAATGGTTTGGATATTCAAATAGTATATAGAATAAAATAGTTTGAATTTAAAATTACTTTATAAAATAATTTCCCCGACTTCATAATTTATTCATTTAAAATTTTAGGTCTAAACCCATTAAATTTAGATTCACTTTTAGTTTAAATAAAACACTTCGATTTCAATATATTCAAACATCGAGTATTTAAAATTTTCAAACTAAGGTTGGAAATCCTATTTAACAATTTGTGGTCCTGTTATTTAGTTTGAAACATTCACAAAATAAATCCATAAATAAAACTCAAATTTCTAACAATTAAATATTTCCTTCACTTTATTTGTACTAGAAATATTCATTTAATTTATCTTGAATAAAATTCCAGTTATAAATATCATACCTTTAAAATTTCCAATTTTAATAAGTTTACATCAACTTACGGAGTTTAATTTTTAAATAAGCCCAATTCCAAATAAATTTCCAATTTATCTTCCAATCTTACTTGATTTGAATCATTAAAACTCTATATATATATAATATCTTAAACTGTACTTAATCATATAATATAAATTATCAAACTCCATTATTCAACTTATTTATTTATATTCAACAGATTTATACGTAGCTTAAATTCATAATTTAACTATATATATATAAAATAATATTTATAAAATATCAAAATTTAATAAACCGTATCCTATCCAAACCATAGAAATCATTTTCAAAATAATTATATATATACCAACGGTGTCTGTATAAAATTTTCTATCCTATGGTCAAGTGATACAGATATTTATCATTTCAATCCGTAATTTAAAAATAAAAATGCGGTTGTATATCATTTCAAACAACAATCCCGAATGAAATGAAAATGCATAATAACTTGCAGTTTATATAATATAGAACACATCATCCATTCACCCAATATCAATAATCAACCAATTTATTTAAATCATCATCAATTTAAACAAACATCAATAGAGCATATAAAATATAACAGGTATCAACGAACAGTTTATATTCAAAATAAATAAATTAATATCTGTTTAACTAGCAGTTTATATGCAAAAATAAATAAATTTAACTGTCAATTTATATGCAATAATAAAACTATATAACAATTTAATTTAAATAAATGCAATCTAACTGAGATGATGAATAAAATATGCCAAACAGTCATAAATGAATTTCTACTCATATCATAAATCAATTTAACAAACATAAGAAATTTTAGAAGTTGTGAGTGGGTTAAAACACTCACCTTTTGAATTTAAATTGAATTTAAATCCAATTTAAACCCAAAATTTGACCGTCTCCAAATTCGCCCAAACTAACGTCAAAGTGTCCGGGATGTCAATACGAACCTAGCGGAGAAAACCGCGCGTGAAACGGAGTTCGTATGTATGAGTTATGATTATTAGAACTAATTGAAATCGAGATTTACAAAAATAAATTAAACAAAAATAAAATACCATGCCACATCCACTCTTCCCACATGAAAAACGTGTATGCTTATTCTTGATTGCTAGCTTTGTTCCATAATTTTTCTTTTATTTCGATTTACTTTAATTTTTCTCCTTATTATATGAATGCATGTATTTTTAAAAGGTTTGGAAAAAAAAGATTTGAAAAAGAAGAATTGAAAAAGAAATGGATTAAAATAAGAACTGAAAATGGAAGAGAAGATCTAGATTTTAAAAGAAAGAAGAAAGTTTTAAATCGAAGAAAATTAGGAGAAGAAGAATATATGAAGAGGAAGGAAAAATTAAAATGAGGGATAATAAGGAGATTTGAAGGAAAATAAAAGAAAAGGAAAAAGAAGAAGACGATTAGAATGGAGACTGTGGTTTCATTTGCGGCATATCTTATTTATAAGGTTAGAGTTAGGTTTAGGGTCAAAGAGATTTGAAAAGAGAGACCGCTATTAAACAGAAATAAATGAAATGACGTTTCAAAAAATGAAGTTGGAAAATGAATGAAAGAAATAAAGTAAATATGAACAAACTTTTAGAATTCAAATTTCAAAACAATCGTTTACTTAATAAATTTTGTTAACCCTAAACATACCGAAATTAACATCTTTTAAAGATTTAATTAACACAAAATAAATGAAAATAAATTGTCCACCCAAATTTGTGTCATAAATTAAAAGAATATGCAGCATTAAGAAATCTTGATTTCTCCCTCTTTGTGATTAGATTGGAAATTAAACAACATGTTAACATTTCGATTGAATGTTTTACAAGGAATGTATTAACATACATTCCAAAATATGATAGCATACACAAGGTAATATAAACAGGTGTATAATATATATGTACGTCTTTATCGCCACTTATAGTTTACATTCATAAATAAAAGGTATGAAAATAATCCATGTAAGGAGGCAATGAATGTAAGAGTAAATTAGAAAAGTGAAGATGAAAATGTAAGTTATGTTGCAATAAAATCTAGTAAAGTCTAATTGGAAAGGAATTAGTCAAGTGTAAATCTATTTTACCCCCTTTATCATCTCCTATTAATATTTAATTTAACAACGTATGAGATTTCAATATAAACTAGCATTAAATTTTGATCTAAAACATAAGTTTGAATTTAGGTATAAACATATATGTAGTAAACTAGCATTAAATTTTGTTTAACACAAAACGTGCATTTTTTTGTTAAATATATTAATTGCAATCACTGTTTCTTTCCTTTTAATTGAAACATTTGAACTACATTAATTGCAATCACTTACAAAGTTAAATTTTAAAACAGACAACTAAAATGCATAAAAAAAATAAAAAAATTGTTTATACACAAGAGTAATAAATAACTTACTGAAATATATTATTTTCCTATTCTTGTAATCAATCTGTAAGCTAAAACACAGTTCATATAAACATATATGTATTTTTTAAATCAATCATTCTATTCTATATTTTAATGAAATTAGACCAACATTCATAAATGAAACATTCATTTATTTGATGTAAATGTTTTTTTTATTAAATCAAACTTTCCTTATTTTCACAAAACATAAGCTGCTTTTAATGACACCTATTAATTTACAATTAGTATTCTCTCTCCTGTTAATTAGAAATTTTCAATTACATTGATTTCAGTTGATTAAGTTTCAAAATGGACTAAATGAATGTAATGAGAATTAAACAATTTTTCCTATCTAATAGTAACTTAAACATATTTACATTATTGGATACAAATAGTAATTACACATTTCTCACTAAATAATAGTTACTCACCTCTAAAATAAATCTTTCAGCTAATAAACATATGTTTACTCCTTTACTAAACTTATTCATTTTTATTCTTTTTGATTTACACTCCTACTATTAAATCAACAATGCCTTATGAAATTAACATAGGTTTCTATCTTTTTATTTCATAAATCATTGCCTTGTAAATAAAGTTTTGATGCAGCCAAGACCAGAGAAGAAGTTGTGCAAACTTTGATTCCTGAAAACACGAGTTTGTGGTGTAGTGTGATGAGTCGTCCACGACTCAATGAAGGTTTGAGTCGTTTCCGAGCTAGGGAAGGAAGTCCACGACCTAACAAACCACGGGAGAAGTCAGGCCGAGATAACCAAGCATCGGAGTTGAGTCGTCCCCGACTCAACGGTCTATCCATAAGTCGTTTGCGACTTATTAAAGCAAAGGGGAACAAGTTAGAGAAGGCAAGGCCCGGCTTAACTATGAGTCGTTCAGGATTGGAAGAACTTGAGTCGTCTACGACTCAACGAGTAAGTCGTCTACGACTTAACATGAAGCAAAGGAAAACCCAGCAAGTGAAGGCTTTGAGTCAGAGGGAGTTAAGGCGGCAAGGAGTTGAGTCGGCATGCGCTTGAGTCGGTCGTGTTGAGTCGTTTGTTGTGATGAGTCGTGTACTGTTGTATGTTGTAAGTCTTGAGTCGTAAATTGTTTCTTGAGTAGGAGGCAGAGTTTGTTGAGTCGTGTGATTTAAGTCGCTACCGACTTAAGTAGATGAGTCGGATCTGCATGAGTCGTTTGCTTTGTGTTCTGTTGTAAAGAGGTTGAGTCGCGTGTATTGAGTCGGTCACGACTTAAGCTAGGTCGTAAGTCGGCGACGAATTAAAGTGCTGGGTCAGGAAACTCTATAAATAGCGTGTGTGTTGTAATTTTTGGGTAGTTGAATATTGAATAAAATTCTCTTTTGTTAGCTTTGTGCTTTCATACCAATTGGTAGTTGAGTGTAATCTCCTATCTCCTCTTTCGGATAATCGAGTGCGCTCGATTCAACGATCGTAGAAGCCGATTCACGGAATCTAGTGCGCTAGATCAACGTGCGAAGAATCGTAGATCTTTGAACACGGTATAGTGCGCTATCAACGTGTTTGAGATAGCTAGAGTTCGGTATCTTTGGATCAACGAACTTGGGCATTTTGGTATCTTCAACTCACCGATTGCTACATTTCACCGATTGAAGTTTATTTCGATTTATCCGCTGCGTCAGTAGTTTTGGTATCAGAGCCATACTTAGCCAATCATAGCTAAGTTGATTCTTGGAGCCAAGTTATTGAATTTTTGAAGTTTGAAGTTGTTCATCGTGTTCATATTGAAGTGCAACAAGTTTGGAGTATTTGATCCATTGCTTTTTTGGATCAAAGTGAGCAAAGGAGTTTGAATTTGAAGAAGGCCGTGTATACTTGGGAAGTAGCCGAGCCTTGTGAAGAGATTGAGCCGTGCCTTGTTGGTGTTGCATTGAAGTGTTTGTAGGAGGTAGCCGAGTCAAGTTAAGCCGACCTTACTTGAGTCGTATACATACAAGCCGAGTTAAGTTCAAGGCCGAGCCTTGTGAATTCTTGAAGTTTGTGAAGTTTTTCAATCATGCCACCAAGGAGAGCTAATCGTCATCAAAACGTTGAAGCTTTATATCGTAGAGAAGAAGCCGAGCTTATGGAACAATGTATTAATGATAAATTCGATGAAGGCATTGGTAAATTGGAGAGATTGATGAATGATTTGAATCAAAGGAGGAGATCACCAAACTCGAACCATGGAGGAAACCGAGTTTCGCCATCGGTTACGGAAGCGAGGAGGGTATCACCACATTCTTGTAGGGATAGAAGAGAAACATCAATTTCATCACGAAGAGATCATCATGACTATGCACATGAAGAAAGAAGAAGTCATCGTGAATTTGACCATGAAGCATATAGAGATGAAGAGAGACATAGTCAACGAAGCATGCATGAACGAAGGGATGACATTGGTCGAGATCGATGTAGGCGTACTTTTGAATTTGTTGAAGAGGGTGATAGAGCAAGTATTCATTATCGAGATCGAGACCAAGTTCGGAATTCTTATCGGGATGTTGATGATGATCGACGATGGGAATCGGGTATGAAGATGGAGATTCCGGAATTTAAAGGAGGGATGGTTGCTGAGGAGTTCTTAGATTGGTTGTCTAATGTGGAGGAAATCTTTGATTTCAAGGAGGTCCCGGAGAATCGAAGGGTGAAGTTGGTTGCTACTAGGTTGAGGGGGAGAGCTTTGGCGTGGTGGCAGCAAACTAAACTTACCAGGGAGAGAATGGGGAAGTCAAAGATAGAATCATGGGATAAGATGAAGAAGTTGATGAGATCTACTTTCTTACCTTACAACTACCAATCACTTATGTACCAGAGGTTGCAGAATCTGAGGCAAGGGACAAAGTCTGTTAGTGATTATGCTGATGAATTTTACCAACTCATTGCCAGGAATGATATCATGGAGACAGAAGAACAGCTGACCGCTAGATTCATTGGGGGTTTGAGAATGCAGATCCAGGATATGGTTAATATGTTTGATCCTAGATCAGTTGCAGAGGCACATCAGAAAGCGTTAGCTTGGGAGAAACAAGGAAGACGTGGAGGTGGTGTGTTTACTAATTCTAATAATCCAGTGAAGGGTGCCGGCGGGAGTTCTAATATTCCTAAACCCGCTACAAAGCCAGTGGTGAAGGAGGCTGAGAAGGCAAAGGCTAGTAGTGTTTTCAAATGTTATAACTGTCAGGAGTTGGGTCACAAAAGCAACGAATGTCCGAAGCCAAAGAAGAGAACCATGGTTGCAGAGGTTGAGGCAGATGATGGTGAGGAGGCAGAGTATTCAAATGTACCTTATGTTGAGGAGGAAGAAGAGGTGTCGGGTGATGAAGGTTGTAATCTTATGATGAGGAGAAGTTGTTTTACACCAAAGCAAGAGGAGGATTGTAGTTGGCTGAGGAGCAATATTTTCCAATCGACATGTACTATTCTGGGAAAAGTCTGCAAGTTCGTTATTGACGCTGGAAGTTGTGATAATATTATTTCTACAGAGGCAGTTAGAAAGTTGAACTTGAAGACCGAGAAGCATCCTAAACCATACAAGCTAGCATGGTTAAGGAAGGGAGGTGAAGTGAAAGTGTGTCGAAGAGCTTGTGTGAATTTTTCGATTGGGAAGAAGTACAAAGATGAAATCTGGTGTGATGTCGTAGATATGGATGTTTGTCACTTATTGTTGGGAAGGCCATGGCAGTTTGATAGAGCAGTTCAGCATGATGGTCGTGCCAATAGTTACAGTTTCATGTTCGAGGGTACTAAAATCACTTTGGTTCCCAAGAAGCAACAGCAGAAGGAGAGCAAGCTAGAAGAGATCGAAGAATTGAAAACTCTGTTGACTTTGAAGGAGTTTGTGAAAGAAGTAAAGGAAGAACCTGAGGTGTTTTTGTTGATTGGGAGAGAGAGTAGTGAAGAAGTTGAAATCCCGGAAAGAGCAAAGCCAGTTTTGAAAGAATTTGAAGATGTCTTTCCAGAGGAGTTGCCAAAGGAGTTACCGCCACTTAGAGACATTCAACATCAAATTGATCTTGTTCCAGGAGCAGTGTTACCACATCGACCACATTACCGAATGAGTCCGAAGGAACATGAGGAGTTACGAAGGCAGGTGGAAGAGTTGCTTGAGCGGGGACGTATTCAGGAAAGTTTGAGTCCATGTGCTGTGCCAGCATTATTGGTACCCAAGAAGGACGGAACATGGAGGATGTGCACAGATAGTAGAGCTTTGAATAAGATCACTGTTCGTTACAGATTTCCTATGCCGAGGTTGGATGATTTGTTGGATCAGTTGAGTGGGGCAACTATATTTTCGAAGATTGATTTGAAGAGTGGTTATCATCAAATTCGTATCAGACCTGGAGACGAATGGAAGACAGCTTTCAAAACTAGAGAGGGGTTGTACGAATGGTTGGTTATGCCATTTGGTTTGTCAAATGCACCTAGTACATTCATGCGGGTGATGAATCAAATTTTTAGACCATTCATTGGGAAGTTCGTCGTGGTTTATTTCGATGATATTCTGATTTATAGCAGGAGTACGGAGGAGCATGTTCTACATTTGAGGGAAGTGTTGCTTATTCTTCGTGAAGAACAATTTTATGCTGCTACAAAGAAATGTGCGTTTATGACACCTAGTGTTCTATTCCTGGGTTATGTTGTTTCAGGGAAAGGTATTCAAGTTGACCAGAGTAAAGTTGAAGCAGTCAGGAATTGGCCACAGCCGAAGACAATTACAGAAGTGAGAAGTTTTCATGGGCTAGCATCATTCTACCGCAGATTCATTCCACACTTCAGTAGCGTGATGGCTCCAGTGACTGATTGCATGAAGGGTAAACAGTTTGTGTGGTCAGAGGAAGCGGGGGTTGCCTTTGAGAAGATCAAGGAATTGCTGACGTCTGCACCAATTCTTGTTTTACCGAATTTTCAGTTGTTGTTTGAACTACACACTGATGCTTCGAAAGTTGGTATTGGAGGAGTTCTGAGTCAGAATGGGAAGCCAGTTGCTTATTTCAGCGAAAAGTTATCAGGGGCAAAGATGAGATACAGTACATATGACGTTGAATTCTATGCTGTTGTACAAGCTGTTAAGCATTGGAGACACTATCTATTTCAGTAGGAATTTGTCCTTTACACTGATCATGAAGCTTTGAAGCATTTACAGGGGCAGGATAAAATCTCAGCGAGACATGCATCATGGATTGCTTATTTACAGCAGTTTACTTTTGTCGTTAAGCACAAATCAGGGGTGACAAATCGAGTAGCTGATGCTTTGAGTAGGAGGAGTCATTTATTAACGACAATGAAGGTTGAAGTAACGGGGTTTGAAATGTTGCCAGAAATGATTGAAGAAGATCCTTACTTTGTGAAATATGTTGAGAAAGTAAAGGATGGGAGTACCGATGAATTTATGTTGGTTGATGGTTTTCTGTTTAAAGGGGATCGTTTATGTATTCCAGATTGTAGTTTGAGGATGAAGATTGTGAAGGAATTACATGAGGAAGGGCATGTGGGCCGTGATCGTACTTTGCAGTTGATTTCACAATCTTACTTTTGGCCGTCGATGAGAAAAGAGGTTGAAAGATTCGTAGAAAGATGCCATATTTGT
This sequence comes from Allium cepa, assembly GCA_030765085.1. Taxonomy (NCBI): domain Eukaryota; kingdom Viridiplantae; phylum Streptophyta; class Magnoliopsida; order Asparagales; family Amaryllidaceae; genus Allium; species Allium cepa. Next base: position 76,458,988 of record CM060939.1, on the reverse strand, counting down.
CAGGTTTCAAAAGGAACAGCGACGAATGCAGGGTTGTATATGCCATTACCTATACCGTCTAAGCCATGGGTTGATATTAGTATGGATTTCGTTTTGGGTTCGCCTAGAACTCAAAGGGGAAATGATTCTATATTTGTTGTGGTGGACAGGTTTTCAAAGATGGCACATTTTGTTGCTTGCAAGAAGACGGCGGATGCTGTTCGTGTTGCTCAATTATTTTTCAAGGAGATTTATCGACTTCATGGTTTACCAGAATCTATTATTTCTGATCGAGATACTCGTTTTCTGAGTCACTTTTGGTTGAGTTTGTGGAAGATGGTGGGAACGAAACTGAAATTTAGTAGTGCTTATCATCCGCAAACTGATGGGCAGACAGAAGTTGTTAACAGGTCATTGGGGAATTTGTTGCGTTGTCTTGTACAGGATAATTTGAGAAGTTGGGACATGAAGCTATGCCAGGCAGAATTTGCTCATAATCATGCAGTGAACCGTAGCACGGGATTCAGTCCATTTCAGATTGTTTATTCAAATTTACCCAGGGGACCGTTAGATTTGGCAGTCGTACCACAGTCAAAGAGAACAGTTAAACGAGCTGCTGATTTTATTGATAAGCTGACTGAGTGTCATAAAGTCGTTCAGAAACGATTGGAGAAATCGAATGAGAAGTATAAGAAGTCTGCAGATTTGAAACGTCGAAATGTTGCATTTAAAGAAGGAGATTTGGTTTATGCCGTATTGATAAAGGATCGTTTTCCGGTGGGTGCTTATAACAAGTTGAAGGCGCGAAAAATTGGTCCAGTTGAAGTTTTGAGGAAAATTAATGAGAATGCTTATCGATTAAAGTTACCAGATGATGTTTATACTTCTGATGTTTTTAACGTCAAACATTTAATTCCATATCATGGAGGTGGGATTGTTGAGGAACAATTTACAAATTCGAGGTCGAATTTTTCTCAACCAGGGGAGGATGATGCAGCCAAGACCAGAGAAGAAGTTGTGCAAACTTTGATTCTTGAAAACACGAGTTTGTGGTGTAGTGTGATGAGTCGTCCACGACTCAATGAAGGTTTGAGTCGTTTCCGAGCTAGGGAAGGAAGTCCACGACCTAACAAACCACGGGAGAAGTCAGGCCGAGATAACCAAGCATCGGAGTTGAGTCGTCCCCGACTCAACGGTCTATCCATAAGTCGTTTGCGACTTATTAAAGCAAAGGGGAACAAGTTAGAGAAGGCAAGGCCCGGCTTAACTATGAGTCGTTCAGGATTGGAAGAACTTGAGTCGTCTACGACTCAACGAGTAAGTCGTCTACGACTTAACATGAAGCAAAGGAAAACCCAGCAAGTGAAGGCTTTGAGTCGGAGGGAGTTAAGGCGGCAAGGAGTTGAGTCGGCATGCGCTTGAGTCGGTCGCGTTGAGTCGTTTGTTGTGATGAGTCGTGTACTGTTGTATGTTGTAAGTCTTGAGTCGTAAATTGTTTCTTGAGTCGGAGGCAGAGTTTGTTGAGTCGTGTGATTTAAGTCGCTACCGACTTAAGTAGATGAGTCGGATCTGCATGAGTCGTTTGCTTTGTGTTCTGTTGTAAAGAGGTTGAGTCGCGTGTATTGAGTCGGTCACGACTTAAGCTAGGTCGTAAGTCGGCGACGACTTAAAGTGCTGGGTCAGGAAACTCTATAAATAGCGTGTGTGTTGTAATTTTTGGGTAGTTGAATATTGAATAAAATTCTCTTTTCTTAGCTTTGTGCTTTCATACCAATTGGTAGTTGAGTGTAATCTCCTATCTCCTCTTTCGGATAATCGAGTGCGCTCGATTCAACGATCGTAGAAGCCGATTCACGGAATCTAGTGCGCTAGATCAACGTGCGAAGAATCGTAGATCTTTGAACACGGTATAGTGCGCTATCAACGTGTTTGAGATAGCTAGAGTTCGGTATCTTTGGATCAACGAACTTGGGCATTTTGGTATCTTCAACTCACCGATTGCTACATTTCACCGATTGAAGTTTATTTCGATTTATCCGCTGCGTCAAGTTTACATTTCTATACCTTTTATAATGTTAACACTACAATTATTGTCTTATTCCATATTAATGTAAAATTTATTTACGTTCAATTGCAATATATCCATTTATCATAATATAACTACAATAAATTGATCAAACATGATTTCCATTTTTATTCGAATCAATAGTCATACTATGATTAAAATTTTCATTGGTTACATCCGATTGAATTAACATTCTTCGATTACTAATTTAATCTACATTAATTGCACAAATTAAGTAAAACAAATTTTATGAACTAAATTAATAGGTAACTTATAACCATTGTTACCCTTAACTTTTAATTACGTTTAAAAGTTCATTAATTACAATAAAGGTTCAAATCATCTATATAATTCTATTTTCATCTTTTATTTATGTTAACTACTTTATTTCCATTATGCTGAGATTTAGTCACTTATACACACTTAATATTCCAAATCATTTATTTATATTGGTTTCAATTTTTTATATTAAATCAATTGCCATTTAGGCATATAATTAACGTTTCTATTGATTTTACATTCAAAAATTTTCAGTTATTATCTTAACTTACATAAGGTAATGTTTAATTACATTTAATTGCTATTGATTAAATACATTGGTAACGAACAATAGTCGTCATTATTATACATTTTATAACATTTGTAAATTTATTCTTTACCTTTTACATCCCACTATAATCAATGCACACATTAATACAACACATATTGTAACGTTTGCGATTTTTCGTTCACGAATGCCGACATCAATACGTCCACTGTATCAACTGCCGAGCAATTGAAAGCCGAAAAACCGAACCGTTAGGGTTAAAGAAAAAGAAAAGGATAGAAGAAGATAGAAAATAGAACGGAACAGAACAGAAAACAACAGAACAATATCAGAATCTCACAATTCGCAGCGGAACAACATATAATAAATAAATGAATAATCTTTAAAAAAAGAACTATATCAGTTATTACATTACGTCACATTACATTACATCATCAGAGTGTACAACAACAAACAACATTGACAGCGGAAAAGAAATATTATATACTAGTAATACGCCATGCCATCCAGCTTGCCTCCAACAACTCCTGAATATCCTGAATATCCTGATAAATCTTAACTCTTGACTGCCCGTGTGGAAATTGGTGGGCACCCAGAGTTTAGGAAGGAAAACAATAAACTCCGAGTTAGTCATGTGACTGGTGTGAGAACTAAAACAGTTTATTTTTCTTAAAAATCAAAATAGAGGAATATTTTTAAATTCAATTCGCAATGCTTTTAAAAATGAGACTACCATAAGGCCTCCCGCACACACACACAATGCAAACACAGAATCGGAGGTGATTTCTCCTTATGATAGTCAAAGATGCTTGAAACGCATTAAAAAAGAAACATTTGATATTATTACTAGTGCATAGTGTAAGAAAAATCATTTCGAAAATAAAGATATAAATCTTAGCCAGCATAGGCATTTCACACTTATGCCTACTATAGCTACCATCCAAACAGTTGGGCACCACCATAAGTGAATGATAGGTTCTACAACTAAAACCGTACAAGTCTCGTATTGTTTCTTTGGATTTCCAACAAACGGTCAGGCCAAGGAACTTCCCATTGCCACATGGAAACGCCTTTGGAAAGACGTCCCGAGAACCTAACCGGATCTCTGCCAACACAAGGCCGGGTTACCTTTCAAACTAGGTAACTACTAACACGAATATGTCATCCCCCGATCGTAACCGATCTATCCGAGGATCCTCGATTTCCAACAACCACAAAATTTGCGGTAACAACATAGGTTGAGTATCTGGGCTCCATACCATGACACCACCTCTATCCAGAAGGAATGACATACACTAAAGGGGTGCTACCTCCTAATAACCTTGCTGCATCCTTCCTGTTTTGACCATTTCCGGGTTGTGAGGTCCGACGAAGTCTCGTCCTCAAAGCCACGCTTTATACAAAAGCTGTGCTTTGGGTCAATCAAATGATCATAGAAATGATCACAAAGATAAACGATCAAACAAATGATCATATCACAAATGATCAAACAATGATCATTTCACAGCAACGCTCAGCATGCCACACTACCAAATTGGGAGTATATCACTAATAACCTTCAACTACATAACCTCTGAGCTCGTACGTCTCAGAGAAGGGTGTTAAGCTAAGAGAATAAATTCTCCGCCACCAACAGAAATATATTTGAAAGAAATCAGCTTTATATCTCAATTTGTAATGTCAGACATACAATCCATACAAGTCTATTCCGGGCTCGAACATAACCGAAGGCACTCATAAAGAAGTCCTTGCAATCCGGATATTCACTAATCACGACCGGACTTCCCGTCACTAAGGGTGATAAAACCTCTATATCGAAGATCAGCCGATGTAGAGTAACTCGACGGTAATCCTTCCGTTTTCACAAATATCCGGTCTAAACACCGGTCATCAAATGCAATCCATTTCGACGTATCACATATTCGGAATGGGTTATACGACCCCAAGGTCCTTTCCCGGCTAACCCGAATAGTGAGCGCTTATTTTAAAAAAAATAAGTGTGCCATTCAAATTCAAGCAATTCACAGCAAATACCTATTTAAAGGTAAATATTGATAGTCGGATTATTTAACTATCAATAGGCATGCTCAACATCACCAAATTCCAAATAATTTCCCAAATTATTTACTTTCCAAAATATCTTTACTATATATATATTTTCCACACTTCAACCATTTGAAAACTAATTTTCAAATCACTTTCCTTACGCGGAAATACTCTAATTTCAAAATGGTTTATTTAAACCAATTAAATAAATCCTTAACGATTTACTTTATATTTACGTTCCAAATCCGTAAATTAATTCCCACACTTCAAAAATAAATCAACATTTATTTTTAAACAAATTCCCCTTTTCATTTATAAATTCCATAGTGAATTTACATTCCAAATTATTTATGAATACACGATTTCAATTATTCATTTTCAATTTATCTTCAAAAAGATAAATTCTCAAAAACGTTTCATTTCACATTGGAAAAACATTTCCATACATATTTATTAATAAGTAATTCACAAATCCATTTATTTTCAATACTTAGAAATATTCAATATACTTAATATCGAAATTAAGTAAATATTTCATTCTTTAAGGAAAACATTCACTTAACACATTTATTTATTTTAACAATTCAAAATTTAATAAAACTTATACTTTCAAAAATCACTTTAAAATCCTTTTAAAACCAAAATCATTATTTTAAAACTTCAAAAAAAATGGATCCGATGATGCAGCAACACCAAATAGTCAATCACGACATCCAAATATCATATATCGATACGATAATCAACAAATATCACAATATCTGTAAATAAATCAATACAGTTGAGGAATCCAGTTGGATCCCTCCAACCTGTTTCTCTACATCCAAAAATGTTAGCACAAAACCAATTCCGCTCCAGTACGGCATTATCGCGGTATATGGGATTCATAAATTATTATCCGCTATTATGCGGCGCAATAGGGTCTCATCCGCTATATAATTCAGGAAAATCAACTCCATGTACATAAATAATACCAATTTCACTATACTGTGAAATATTCACGGTATATGTTTTTAATAAATAACCTCCGCTTACTAACGGCGCATAATATCTATTTGAACAATCAATAGATAACAATCATCATTCAACATACAATCAACAATTTTAAATCTAACTATTTAAAATTAAAATCGAAACCGATTCGATTGAGTGAGAAGTTCTCACCTTGATTTCAATTCCGTTCCAGCTTTTTATTTCGAATAAAATTAAACTCGCGTTTAATTTTACCCGAAATTTTCAATTACTCCAATCGACTCCAATCCAGTTGCATTGCATAGTGCTCGTCCATACGATTCCAACGCAACTGGTTTCGTGCGTTTTCGACCTCGTATGAAAAAGTTATTTCATTTTAAACATCGTACAAATTAATTTTCATTTAATTTTAATTTCAAAACCCTACAGGCTAATCTGGACCGTTGCTTTCCCTTTGCAAAATCGTGGCCGCATCTATCCTCTTCCCCAACATCAGGAAACGCATGTTCAAACTACCCAAGCCGCCACTTTTAGCCCTAATTTCGCCACCACCCACGCTGATCTTCACGTCGATCAAGCAACCCCACGTCGAAGGCCACCACTAGCTCCACTTTCGGTCCCAAGGGCATGAAGCTCGGTCTCCTCTATTGCTCAAAAAAAGAGTGCGAATGGCAGTTAAACGGAGCCTCCTAGCGACCCATTCGAGCCTCCATTCTTCATCTCCACCGTTGAATAGGAAGGTCTCGTGATGATCTTCAACTTTGTAGTTGAACCCGAAGCTTGAAAACGTATGGATTTGGAGATTGGAGGGGAAGAACACTGGTGATTTTCGGCCATTGGTTTTGGGTGGTGGCGGCTGAAGGTTTTGACCTAGGGTTTTATTTTTTTTGCAAATAATGAATATTTGTGGCCTTTTATAGAAAAATACGCGACACTATTCATCCCGGATTTTCCGAACTCCAAACGAAGCGTGTCGGTTGACGTTTCTAAGGTTTACCCCACGTTCCGAACACAATGGAACGTGTTTCAGGAGCTAATTCGGTCATCTGTGTGTGTTACGACAATAAACGATCGATTTTAAATTAAACCAATTAAACGATTTTCTATGCGTTTTAGCTTGCACCGGACAAACGGTAAATCCGATTGACGTGAATTTTGAAACTTTACAATAATATCACATTACGGATCCGATGATACTGGTTTCGTCGAAATCCGAGACTGTTTGAAAAATGACTATTTTAACTCGCCGAATTAATATTAAAACAATTTCGATGCGTTTCGAGCTGCCACGATCAAACGACAACTTCGATTGCTACGAAAATTGAAATCCGATAATAACAAACTATTACGGATCCAATGGAACAAGTTTCGCTCAATTCTGAGACTGTTCGAAAAACGGCTAATTTCACTAGTCGATTAAATATTAAAATATTCAATTTTCACAATTTAACTCTAAATTCAATTTTAAAAGTTCTATAACATCATTATAACTTCAACATGATAAAATAAAATTTTAGAAATCAATTTTAATCATATTTAACCCAATTTTCAATTATTTCTGTATTTTCACATATTAAATTATCGATTTAATTATCCAATTAAATCCAATTATTCGAAATAAAATTATTCGACTTATAAATTTCAGTTAATAATATTAAAATTCAATTGAATATTCAAATTTTAATTAACTAACATTCTGGGTCGTTACAGACTTCCCCCCTTAAAAGAATTTCGTCCTCGAAATTACCAAGTAAGAAAAGTTACAGAATCTATTAACTTTCCAAAACAAATCGTTATTAGATTTTTCAAATCTCTTAAGTGTTTAACATTCCCAAAATTCATAGTTAAACTTCTTACAAAATCTTTACTAAGTTTCCAAATCATACTTAGTTTTCAAAAAATTTCAAATTTTCTCAAAAATATTCTAACGCCTTAAATTTTCGGAAAAATTCGCCAGAGTCTTCTTTGCGCGGCTCGATCCGAAAAAAAAAAATGATAGTATATATATCACAAATATACATCTCATCAAGTGATGATGCATCCCGCAAGGAAAAAAGTGTAAAAGTACGGTATGTAATCCGAGATATGTACCTTATTTATTATTAGCGAGCATATACGGCTAATATAGCACGAAAGCGAGCTCCAAATGCGAAGCAATGCGCAATCCGCACCTACTAAACACTCAACAACAACATTAGAATCATGCATATATGAAAATAGCATCAATATACATCATATAGCAACATAATAACTACATATGCCAACATAGCAAATGCATTCAAAAGTAACAAATGCAACCATCAAACAACTATCATCCAACAAATCCATAACTAAATCAATATTCTTTCATTTCTCATTAATATTCAATGAATTTGTTTTCCAATTTAAATCACATTTGATTAATTAACATTGGAATTTTACTAACATTCATTTGTTCATTTTCCAATTAGTATACATCCACTAATTTATTCACATTGATTCGCTTTCAATCCAAATCAAATCCAATTCTATTCAAATTCATTTTCTTCCAAGTTGGATTCAATTTCTTTAGCTTCCAATTTCGCTAATTCAATTTCATTAATACTTAATGAATTTATATACAATCAATCAACAATCAAATAACAACCAATGTTTATTCAATACAACCAAATTTATTCACTTTACATTCAATTTGGTTCAACACTTTTAATTCCAATTGGATCATATTAAATTGACTTCCATTCAATTTATTCAACTTCCAATAAAATTAGCTTTTAATGAATTTACACTTACATCCATTATTTCATATCAATTATTTACATTTAATTGATTTACATTCAATCCATTTATCAATTCAATTGCTAATTCCTTTAACAATATAATGTTGAATTTCGTTTATATAACTCAAGTTCAAATTCGTAATGACTTCACTTCATTAATTCACTTATTAATTTACTTTGATACCAAATCAACTTCATTCAACTTCACTTAAGTTATATTCCTTTTCAACCACCTTTTGTTTAACTTAACTTAAGTTTTCACTTATAAATCCAATTCAAATTCCAATCGCAGTTCTATTTAACTTTTTACCAAAGCTAAATTTATTAACTCAATATTATAAGTTCAAAACTTATTTCCCTTATATTCATCAATTTACAACTAGGATTTTTATTGATTTACTTATACTTACTTTAATTTAACTCCATTCTTTAAATTAAATTTATTCTATTTAAATTCAAATTGTATAAGTTATCAACTCATTTATTATTCACATAATATTTTACATAGGATTCCAGAGTCCTTTCAACCTTTCAAAACCAATTTTTTTTTGAAATCAATTCAAATTATCTTTTGAATTTTCAAAACCAAATCAAAATTTTCCAAACAACTTTCTTTTAAACAATTTGGCAGCAATCCCACTTTTGGAAACTCGAAAATGAACACCGATGATGTTGCAATCATCATTGGAATTATTTTCCAGCGACCGAAAAGAGTTTAGAGCTTCCATCTTTCTAAAACAATTTTCCAAAATATCAAATCGTTTCAAAACACTTCTCTGGAATTTTATTTCAGATTATAAATCACATTTACAAATCTTTTACTTATATAATTTCACTTCTTTTATATAAGATTATTTCACAATTGTAAATCATTTTAATTATAACTCCATACTTATAATTTAATTGCTTATACAATTATTCTTTTACAACTGTAGTTTTATTTAACTTATTCAACAACCAAACAATCAATTTTATATGCACTTTAATAATTCTGAAAAATTATTCTTTTATATATAAAATATAATCAAGGTAAAGTTACTTCATTTACCCCGTTTAAAACAATATCGTGTAAAATTGTTCTGTACAAGTGTTTAGAGATCCCTATCAACAACGTTAATTACTCGTGTTGACCAAAATCCATATACCACTCAACAAACCAATCATCACAATATAAAACAATTTCATATTCACTAACAAATAGCACTCATATCTATTATTACACTCAAACTCATTCTAGAGTGCTACTGACTCCATCTCTAATGAGTAATTCCCAACAGAGCCATGGTTGTCGCTTAACCATAAGCTCTGATACCAAATGTAACGTTTGCGATTTTTCGTCCACGAATGCCGACATCAATACGTCCACTATATCAACTGCCGAGCAATCGAAAGCCAAAAAACCGAACCGTTAGGGTTAAAGAAAAAGAAAAAGATAGAAGAAGATAGAAAATAGAACGGAACAGAACAGAAAATAACAGAACAATATCAGAATCTCACAATTCGCAGCGGAACAACATATAATAAATAAATGAATAATCTTTAAACAAAGAACTATATCAGTTATTACATTACGTCACATTACATTACATCATCAGAGTGTACAACAACAAACAACATCGACAGCGGAAAAGAAATATTATATACTAGTAATACGCCATGCCATCCAGCTTGCCTCCAGCAACTCCTGAATATCCTGAATATCCTGATAAACCTTAACTCTTGACTGCCCGTATGGAAATTGGTGGGCACCCAGAGTTTAGGAAGGAAAACAATAAACTCCGAGTCAGTCATGTGACTGGTGTGAGAACTAATAGAGTTTATTTTTCTTAAAAATCAAAATAGAGGAATATTTTTAAAGTCAATTCGCAATGCTTTTAAAAATGAGACTACCGTAAGGCCTCCCGCACACACACACAATGCAAACGCAGAATCGGAGGAGATTTCTCCTTATGATAGTAAAAGATGCTTGATACGCATTAAAAAAGAAACATTTGATATTATTACTAGTGCATAGTGTAAGAAAAATCATTTCGAAAATAAAGATATAAATCTTAGCCAGCATAGGCATTTCGCACTTATGCCTACTATAACTATCATCCAAACAGTGGGGCGCCACCATAAGTGAATGATAGGTTCTACAACTAAAACCGTACAAGTCTCGTATTGTTTCTTTGGATTTCCAACAAATGGTCAGGCCAAGGAACTTTCCATTGCCACATGGAAACGCCTCTGGAAAGACGTCCCGAGAACCTAACCGGATCTCTGCCAACACAAGGCCGGGTTACCTTTCAAACTAGGTAACTACTGACACGAATATGTCATCCCCCGATCGTAACCGATCTATCCGAGGACCCTCGATTTCCAACAAGCACAAAATTTGCAGTAACAACATAGGTTGAGTATCTGGGCTCCATACCATGACACCACCTCTATCCAGAAGGAATGACATACACTAAAGGGGTGCTACACCCTAATAACTTTGCTGCATCCTTCCTGTTTTGACCATTTCCGGGGTGTGAGGTCCGACGAAGTCTCATCCACAAAGCCACGCTTTATACAAAAGCTGTGCTTTGGGTCAATCAAATGATCATAGAAATGATCACAAAGATAAACGATCAAACAAATGATAATATCACAAATGATCAAACAATGATCATTTCACAGCAATACTCAACATGCCACACTACCAAATTGGGAGTATATCACTAATAACCTTCAACTACATAACCTCTGAGCTCGTACGTCTCAGAGAAGGGTGTTAAGCTAAGAGAATAAATTCTCCGCCACCAACAGAAATATATTTGAAAGAAATCAGCTTTATATCTAAATTTGTAATGTCAGACATACAATCCATACAAGTCTATTCCGGGCTCGAACAGAACCGAAGACACTTACAAAGAAGTCCTTGCAATCCGGATATTCACTAATCACGACCGGACTTCCCGTCACTATGGGTGATAAAACCTCTATATCGGAGATCAGCCGATGTAGAGTAACTCGACGGTAATCCTTCCGTTTTCACAAATATCCGGTCTTCAACACCGGTCATCAAATGCAATCCATTTCGATGTATCACATATTCGGAATGGGTTATATGACCCCAAGGTCCTTTCTCGGCTAACCCGAATAGTGAGCGCTTATTTTAAAAAAAATAAGTGTGGCATTCAAATTCAAGCAATTCACAACAAATACCTATTTAAAGGTAAATATTGATAGTCGGATTATTTAACTATAAATAGGCATGCTCAACATCACCAAATTCCAAATAATTTCCCAAATTATTTACTTTCCAAAATATCTTTACTAGATATATATTTTCCACACATCAACCATTTGAAAACTAATTTTCAAATCACTTTCCTTACGCGGAAATACTCTTATTTCAAAATGGTTTACTTAAACCAATTAAATAAATCCTTAACGATTTACTTTATATTTACGTTCCAAATCCGTAAATTAATTCCCACACTTCAAAAATAAATCAACATTTATTTTTAAACAAATTCCCCTTTTCATTTATAAATTCCATAGTGAATTTACATTCCAAATTATTTATGAATACACGATTTCAATTATTCATTTTCAATTTATCTTCAAAAGATAAATTCTCAAAAATGTTTCATTTCACATTGGAAAAACATTTCCATACTTTTTTATTAATAAGTAATTCACAAATCCATTTATTTTCAATACTTAGAAAATATTCAATATACTTAATATCGAAATTAAGTATATATTTCGTTCTTTAAGGAAAACATTCACTTAACACATTTATTTATTTTAACAATTCAAAATTTAATAAAACTTATGCTTTCGAAAATCACTTTAAAATCCTTTTACAACCAAAATCATTATTTTAAAACTTCAAAAAAAATGGATCCGATGATGCAACAGCACCAAATAGTCAATCACGACATCCAAATATCATATATCGATATGATAATCAACAAATATCACAATATCTGTAAATAAATCAATACAGTTGAGGAATCCTGTTGGATCCCTCCAACCTGTTTCCCTGCATCCAAAAATGTTAGCACAATACCTATTCCACTCCAGTACGGAATTATCGTGGTATATGGGAATCATAAATTATTATCCGCTATTATGCGGCGCAATAGGGTCTCATCCGCTATATAATGCGGGAAAATCAACTCCAAGTACATAAATAATACCAATTTCACTATACTGTGAAATATTCGCGGTATATGTTTTTAATAAATAACCTCCGCTTACTAACGGCGCGTAATGTCTATTTTAACAATCAATAGATAACAATCATCATTCAACATACAACCAACAATTTTAAATCTAACTATTTAAAATTAAAATCGAAACCGATTCGATTGAGTGAGAAGTGCTCACCTTGATTTCAATTCCGTTCCAGCCTTTTATTTCGAATAAAGTTAAACGCGCGTTTAATTTTATTCGAAATTTTCACTGACTCCAATCGACTCCATTCCGGTTGCATTGCGTAGTGCTCGTCCATACGATTCCAACGCAACTGGTTTCGTGCGTTTTCGACCTTGTATGAAAAAGTTATTGCATTTTAAACATCGTACAAATTAATTTACATTTTAATTTTAATTTCAAAACCCTACAGGCTAATCTGGACCGTTGCTTTCCCTTTGCAAAATCGTGGCCGCATCTATCCTCTTCCCCAACATCAGGAAACGCACGTTAAAACTACCCAAGCCGCCACTTTTAGCCCTAATTTCGCCACCACCCACGCTCATCTTCACGTCGATCAAGCAACCCCACGTCGAAGGCCACCACTAGCTCCACTTTCGCTCCCAAGGGCATGAAGCTCGGCCTCCTCTATTGCTCAAAAAATGAGTGCGAACGGCAGTTGAATGGAGCCTCCTAGCGACCCATTCGAGCATCCATTCTTCATCTCCACCGTTGAATAGGAAGGTCTCGTGATGATCTTCAACTTTGTAGTTGAACCCGAAGCTTGAAAACGTATGGATTTGGAGATTGGAGGGGAAGAACACTGGTGATTTTCGGCCATTGGTTTAGGGAGGTGGCGGCTGAAGGTTTTGACCTAGGGTTTTATTTTTTTTGCAAATAATGAATATTTGTGGCCTTTTATAGAAAAATACACGACACTATTCATCCCGGATTTTCCGAACTCCAAACGAAGCGTGCCGGTTGACGTTTCTAAGGTTTACCCCGCGTTCCGAACACAATGGAATGTGTTTCGAGAGCTAATTCGGTCATCTGTGCGAGTTACGACAATAAACGATCGATTTTAAATTAAACCGATTAAACGATTTTCTATGCGTTTTAGCTTGCACCGGAAAAACGGTAAATCCGATTGACTTGAAATTTGAAACCTTACAATAATATCACATTACGGATCCGATGATACTAGTTTCTTCGAAATCCGAGACTGTTTGAAAAATGACTATTTTAACTCGCCGAATTAATATTAAAACAATTTCGATGCGTTTCGAGCTGCCACGATCAAACGACAACTTCGATTGCTACGAAAATTGAAATCCGATAATAACAAACTATTACGGATCCAATGGAACAAGTTTCGTCCAATTCTGAGACTGTTCGAAAAACGGCTAATTTCACTAGTCGATTAAATATTAAAATATTCAATTTTCACAATTTAACTCTAAATTCAATTTTAAAAGTTCTATAAAATCATTATGTAACGTCCGCGCCTTTTCGCACACTTTAAACCGACACACGTGCAATTCAAACCATACGGAAGGGCGGATTGTTATGGGGTAAATGAGAAAAACAGAGAAGAAATAAAACAAAACAGAATCTCACAGCGGAAGGATAAAATATAATAATCAAATATACAGTTCATGAAACTGTTTTACAGAATAATTTGTTTTTCTTGTGCAATAAATATCAGAGTTACACATACCAATACAACAATGCAGCGGAATTAAATGGTGTAGTGCACTAGTATAAATAATAATAATACAAATCTTCGTCTTCGTCCTCCAAAGCTAAATCTTCAAATCCTGAAACGCTCGGACTGACCCGAGCGAATTTGAAAAGACAAAAACACTCGAGTCAGACTAGAAAATCTTATGTGAGTTAAATAAACAGAAATAAATATGAGTACTGTAACTCAAGAGATGCTCAGGATTTACATCTCCTAAGGATCCGTTAAACTATTTACTATGTAGTATATTGCGCTATTATAATAGTGTCTAATTGTAAAATAAACTTACTTTTAAATAGCATTAAGGAGTGACCCAATATTCCCCTTAACACGTAAAATGCCAATAGTCTATACAGTACCGTAATACCTCCTGATCGGGAAGCTACCAGAGGATACTCCATAGGTACGACACAAATAGAAACTCGTAGTAAAGGCTCGGTATGGTAGGTGACACGGCACAACTAGGCAATGCCAGGGTAGATATACCAATTGCTATCCAGGCTGGTGGAAACGCGTAGGCGCAGTTACCGCCCACCTCGGACTAACTCCCCAAAAATCAAAATATAAAAGTGGCCACTAAATCAATCCAAGTCAAAGTATAATATCGAAGAGGAGCGTCCGATCAGAGGAATGACCTCATTGGCCTGAGAATCGCTCGTGTTTTAGCCACCTTATGCCAACTCACGGGAGTCGGGTCCACGTATTTACCTTACAGGAATCGCCACCACCAACCTACTTCATTCTGGAATCTCCACCGCGTACACGGTTAGTCAAAGTGGTTTTCGGTATCGACAGAGAGTATGTCCATATCTGATCCCGGTCTCTTTGCCAACCCATCGTTATTATAACACCGCGGTCATTTAAAAATAGTTTATACTTTAAAACCAGAATATAATCCATTTCAAAACCATAATATTACGATATCATTTCTTCTTTAAAACCCAAAAAGATTCATTTTGATATTATTTTATAAAACCCAAATCAATGATATCATTTTCCAAATATAAATCTTTTCCAAAAATTATGCCACTTTTAAAATTTATAATTCCTTGTAACCAAATATTTGAATATTAACTTTCAACATAATACTTCGAAATCCATAGTTTTTAAAACCATTACTTTCAAAACTAAATGGTTTGGATATTCAACAGTATATAAAATAAGTGGTTTAACTTAAATGTTACTTTGAAAAGAAATATTTCTCATGGCTTTACAATACATTTCTTTATTTAAAGTTAAAACCAAAATTTAATATCGCTTCAAGTTCCAAAACCATTTCAATAAATTCATATATATACGTATATCCATTTTGAGTATAAATATTTCAACTAAAGTTGGATTTTATTCTTTCAAATCAAATGTCCTATTAATTATCCTTGAATATTCATATTCATTTTTATTTTATTTTGGGAACAATCCAATTATAAATATCTTAAAATTTCCAACTTAACAATTAAACATAGGATATAAATTATCAAACTCCATTTTCTAAAGTTTCTTCCATTTAAATAAAGAAATTTATACACCTTTTTATTTCAAATTTTCAACTTCATATGTATATAAATATGGAAGAAAACATTTATTCAGTATAAAAATTTAAGATTTTTATAAACCGTATTCCATCCAAACCATAGAAATCACATTAAAAATAGTTATATATAGACCGCGGTGCCTGTATATAATTTTCTATCCTGTGGTCAAGTGATACGGATATTTATCATTTCAATCCGCAATTTAAAAAAAATAAAACTTTGCGGTTTTATCATTTCAAACCACAATCCCGAATGAAATGTAAAATGTATGCTAACTTGCAGTTTAATGATATCAAATAAAACATCCATTCAACAACACATCCATCATCCAGTCACAAACATCAAGCAATATCAACCAATAACAAAATATGTTTGGGAATATACAACAGGTAATAATTGGCAGTTTAATTCAAATTATATTTATCAACTATAAATCTAACAGTTTATTTTCAGTGATAATTGACATAACTGTTAACTAGCAGTTCTTATGCAAACAATAATTTCTAACAGCCAATTAATACGCAATCAATCAATTTAATTAACAGCTAAATTCAAAAAAATGCAATTCAACAGATATGGGTGAAATAACATGCCAAAAGCTCATAAATAAATTTCTATTCATTTCTAAAATTTATTTAACAAACATAAAAGCTTCTAGTAGTTGTGAGTGGGTTAAAACACTCACCTTTTGAATTTAAATCGAATTTAAACCCGATTTAAACCCAAAAATTCGCCCGTCTCAGAATTCGTCCAAACCAGCGTCATCGAGTCCGGAATTAAATTACGATCCTAACAAAAAAAATTTCGTGTGAAACGGATAACGTATGAGAAAGTTATGCGAATAAATCGATGTTGAAAATCAAAATTAATTTAACCAAAATTGGTCCATATTCACACCTCAAAATGCACATTGCCACCTCAGCGTCATCACAAAATAAAAATAACGCACGCACAGTCCCCTTGCACGCACGCAGTCAAAGCAGCAGCCGCCTAAAACATGAAACCCTATTGAATTTTTGCCGCAAATCTGACCGTCGAAACGCCAAACTAACCACATAGATGCGATCCCCATCGTCCACTCTACAAAACCCAGAAACCGTTTTCCGATCCGACGAAGTTTTGCGCGACGATGATGAACGGTTTTGGGGCTGTTTGAATTTATTCTGGATGAACGACAGCTCCAATTGAAAAACGAATTTCACCAGTAGATTACGCGTATCGAAAACATCAACATATATTTTTTCTGGAATTTTTTGAAATTTTTGAGTTTTGACTTTTGATTTTGAACTGTGGATAGATCTGGAATTGGATCTGAGATGTATACATTTGGGGAAGAGAAAGGAGTGAAGAAATGAACTTACAGCAAAAGAATAGAGACTAGGGTTTATAGCTGTATATATATAGGTAGGCTAGCGATAGGGTAGATAGGCTGTAGAATGAACGTGCGTGACAAACCATGGTCCAAAAAGCCCGCTATGCCTCCGGAGTCGAATTTGTTAAAACTATATATCCAAATAGGTGTTTTAAAATATTCTGAACGCGATGGAAAAAGTTTCGCGACCAAATTCGATCGTATGAAGAAGTTATGCTAAAAAAACAAAAATTTAACATTGATTTCAAAATGCGTAAATTTCAAGGCGTTTCGAGTCCGTACGATCAAACGACAAGTCCGATCGCTACGAAACTTGAAACATTATTATAATTCACCGTTACGGATCCGATGAAACTGGTTTCGTCGAAATCCGAGTCCGTGACAAAAATGGCTATTTTTAATATTTATTAAATAAATTAAAATAAATCATAAAATCCAAATTTTCTTTCAACTTTAAATATTGGCCAAATTTCATTACTTATATAATCCAATCAATTCCAAATAATTTAGCAAGCTTGGATGTGAATTAAAGTTTATAAGTATATCAATTTCGCAGTGTTAACCTCTGCGTTTTCTTATTATTTGGGAATTATAAATTTTATTCGCAAAACCCAATTATTAAATCATATACTTATACTCTCATCTTAAATCTAATTAAATAAATAACTTGATTTCCATTTCAACTCATTTTTAATTGCAATTAACCTTTTTACCATAAATTAAATCCCAAATTATAAATAAACTTTTATTTCCATTCCCTTTTTCTCAACTGTTTATTAATTCCCATCCAAATGAATTCAACATTATGAATTTGATTGATTTATTAGATTCTCTTTCTTTCTATTATCCAAAGTTATTGCTGTCAATATGACGAAACTAACATTAGTTTAAGATTTCACTCAATTGTTTACAAATTCCATTTTAAATTCAATAACGTAATATTTTACGTTTAATTCCATGTTATTTGTAGTAAATACCATTTGTTGAATTTAATACTCAGATTATAAATATAACCTTGCTTTCTAAAGTTATATCAACAGTAGTCCCATTTAAAATTTGAATTAGCTTTAACTTTACTTTATGGAATTAACTTATTGCAATAAATCCAAATTAATAAATACGCCTTGATTCCTATATTAACTTCTTTGGTTTCAATTAACCTTTTATGGTGAGTATGAATTCCAATGTATAATTGAAACCCTTATATCCATTTTATTTCACTATTCCATTTTTATTATTAAATCCATTATAGCCAAATGCATGCAATTAACATACATAAATATATTTTATAAGTCTGCACTTAATTATTACCTTACAATATGTTTTTACGTTACTATAAATTTATACACTCTTCCGTTTCTACATTAATAATTATTACGGTAACGTTTCTCTTAATTAAAACTTTCTCCATAATTGAATGAACTTTATATTTAATACATACTACAGAATTACAATCACCCATGTTCTATCCAACATACATTAAAAGTTCACTACCATAAATTTACCATACATTTATCCAATGGTTACATCCTCAAATTAACAATTTAATCCCATTATACAATTGCAATTCACATTATTTATTGTTACATTAATACTATTTCTAATTTTAATCTTTTAGTATTAATTTAACAATCGTATTAAATTAAGAGGTTATGATGATTTTCACTATATATATATATATATACACTACATTTAAAACCCAACAGTCGTTTCAACTCCTTTGTATTGTATTATATTGGTTATCCATCACTGCCTTTTATTTTACTACCTAGATTCACATATAGTTACAATATTACCAATATATATATATATATATATTTATATATATATATATATAAACACATAGGAAATCTAAATTCTTGTCATAAATTCTTAAATTTATATTATATTAATGAAACCCCCTTTTGTTAATATTTTTATTAACATCTTCAATTACAACATTTATTGGTTCCTTAAAATAAATCCTTTAACCAAATGCGACAAATTTCACTACCCAAATCTATTGTCATAAAATCTTGTTGTTACATTAAATTCCAATTACTATAACAAATCACTACGTTTTCTCAAATAAATATCTAAACTTTTGTTTTATTCTCAATTCGATTAGAAATTATATTAAGTTAATCCATTTAATATTATCCAAATTTACGGGTCGTTACAATCTCCCCCACTCAAAACTTTTCGTCCCCGAAAAGGAAAAGAAGGGAGGAGGAAGAATAAAACAGTATACTTATTTCAGATATTACTCATAAACAATATTTTACTGGATTAATTTCCTTTAATGCTTGAATTATTAAAGTTGGAAAAATAATCTCACAAAATTCTAAGTCCCAAAATTTTCGAAAATTTTGGCAGAGTCTCCTTTGTACGGAGGGACTCTGGAGAAAATATAATATCCAAATATACAAATATATTACACATATATCCAAAATAAAATATCCCAACTCGGGAAAATATATAAAAAGCGCTTTAAACGTAATCCGAAAACGTACCTATTTGTCGGGCAATATACGCTTATTTTTTTTTTTGGAACCAAAAGCAATAGTAGTTGCTTCCATCACCTGTATTCACTTATATATTCTAAAAGGTTAAATATTTATTTTAAAGGGAACTATTCAAGTGGATTCAATCATTAATCAACCAAACAATTCAACAACCATCAACCTTACAAACAACATACATACACAAACAAAGCAACCATTTAATCCATCAACAAATAGTTGTTTAGGTTCAAAACTCGAAATTTGTATGAATGAAATTAACTATCAAGTGCATCTTTTACTCAACAGTCTTGGATGGAACAAAGATAGATTATTTATTCATCCAACAACTTCAAATTCCTTACCCACCAACATAAATCAACAATAACAGTTCAAACCAATAACCAAATCAACTTATTATACATTTATTTCATGCTTCAGTGGTTTGATTTGATTTTTTTTTTTTTTCATTTATGGAGGGATTTCTTTTATTTCTTAAAGTTTTCACTTTTTCATTTATTACAAAATTCATTATATTTGTATTCCAATTTATTGACTAAAGTTTATATCATCTATTTATACTACTTACCTTCACTTATATAGTGAAATTCCAATTTAACTTAAGCTTATTACAATCAAATCTCATTAATAATAGCAAATTAATAGAATACCTTTATTACCTCCAGCTTCACTTGTAAGATTTCCCTTTACATTTTCTTACTAACACTTCAACTTTTATTATATGGTAAGTTATGTATGTTTTAAGAATGTAAGTGAAAATTTACAAGTTCCTTCTCAATTTCTAACATTTACTATATGCTTACATTTCTATTATATTTAATTATAGTAGTCACTTTTATTTCACTTAAATTATTAGCCTTATAACCTGTATTCCTATAAGTGAAAGATTTTACTTATTCATTGACTATGGATTTCAGTCATTTAATTTTTCCCACTTTCCATTATATTAGAATAGTGGAAATTAAAACATTCTTAAGTTAATAACCCTACGATCAAACCTTATTTAGAATTTCATTTTATATTCTTAGGTTCATATCACCTATTAATAATTCTTAACTTTATCTTCAGTAAAATTTAAATTATAACTTAAGTTTATACCATTTGATTCTTATTTATAACAGTAATTTATTGAATACTTCATTCTTTCCAAAATTCTACTTGTATAATATTCAATTCAAATTTCTTATTTAACATTTCAGCTTTGTCTCATATGTATTCAAATTTCTCTTTATAACTTTGCAATAATTCTCTTATTTAAATTAGAGGTTTCAATCCATTTATTTCTTACTTTTTATTTCACTAAAATTTAACAATTAATTAATGGAAAATTTTAGAATTGAATTCCGGGTCAAATTTCAATTTCTTTTGAAATAATAGATAAATAACTTCTTACACTTATATACCTCTAATTATATTTAAACAATTAAAATTTAAATATTTCAAAATAATCTGCAGTGGAATCTACTACAGTGGCCTTTCCCCTTCGAAACTCGAAAATGAAAGTCGATGATGCGGCCGCCATCACCGAAATTATTTTCCAGCGACAAAGAGGAAAGTACAAAACTTATATTCTCCAAATCTTCTTTAAAATATTTATTCCGAATTATACTAAATATTTATATAAGAAAATACTTATAAACCAAATTATTATATTTCATAAATCCTTTGAAAGTAGATTTCTAAAATCCCGGACTTAAGTTCTAAAATCTCCAATTTGATTTATTATAATTTCAGCTTAGCTTCAATTATTATAAATATTTTATTACCTAACACCCAACTATAGCAACCAAAATATCTTTATAAAAATATTTTTATATATAGAAAATATAATAGGCAAAATTATTGCATTCACCTATATTAAAACAAATATTATGTCGGTCTGTCCTATTAAGTGTTTAGAAATCCCTATTGATGACATAGCGTCCCATGCATCAACCAGAATTTATAAATACAAGCGGAACAGATTAACACAATATCAAAATCTTTTATAACACTAACAAGTACGCTCTCTCATATATATACGCTCACTGACTCCCATAGGATATTACTACCCTATTAACAAAGAGTCAAACCCCACAAAGCCAAGGTTTATCGTTAAACCAAAGCTCTGATACCAGATGTAACGTCCGCGCCTTTTCGCACACTTTAAACCGACACACGTGCCAATTCAAACCATACGGAAGGGCGGATTGTTATGGGGTAAATGAGAAAAACAGAGAAGAAATAAAACAAAACAGAATCTCACAGCGGAAGGATAAAATATAATAATCAAATATACAGTTCATGAAACTGTTTTACAAAATAATTTGTTTTTCTTGTGCAATAAATATCAGAGTTACACATACCAATACAACAATGCAGCGGAATTAAATGGTGTAGTGCACTAGTATAAATAATAATAATACAAATCTTCGTCTTCGTCCTCCAAAGCTAAATCTTCAAATCCTGAAACGCTCGGACTGACCCGAGCGAATTTGAAAAGACAAAAACACTCGAGTCAGACTAGAAAATCTTATGTGAGTTAAATAAACAGAAATAAATATGAGTACTGTAACTCAAGAGATGCTCAGGATTTACATCTCCTAAGGATCCGTTAAACTATTTACTATGTAGTATATTGCGCTATTATAATAGTGTCTAATTGTAAAATAAACTTACTTTTAAATAGCATTAAGGAGTGACCCAATATTTCCCTTAACACGTAAAATGCCAATAGTCTATACAGTACCGTAATACCTCCTGATCGGGAAGCTACCAGAGGATACTCCATAGGTACGACACAAATAAAAACTCGTAGTAAAGGCTCGGTATGGTAGGTGACACGGCACAACTAGGCAATGTCAGGGTAGATATACCAATTGCTATCCAGGCTGGTGGAAACGCGTAGCCGCAGTTACCGCCCACCTCGGACTAACTCCCCAAAAATCAAAATATAAAAGTGGCCACTGAATCAATCCAAGTCAAAGTATAATATCGAAGAGGAGCGTCCGATCAGAGGAATGACCTCATTGGCCTGAGAATCGCTCCTGTTTTAGCCACCTTATGCCAACTCACGGGAGTCGGGTCCACGTATTTACCTTAAAGGAATCGCCACCACCAACCTACTTCATTCTGGAATCTCCACCGCGTACACGGTTAGTCAAAGTGGTTTTCGGTATCGACAGAGAGTATGTCCATATCCGATCCCGGTCTCTTTGCCAACCCATCGTTATTATAACACCGCGGTCATTTAAAAATAGTTTATACTTTAAAACCAGAATATAATCCATTTCAAAACCATAATATTACGATATCATTTCTTCTTTAAAACCCAAAAAGATTCATTTTGATATTATTTTATAAAACCCAAATCAATGATATCATTTCCCAAATATAAATCTTTTCCAAAAATTATGCCACTTTTAAAATTTATAATTCCTTGTAACCAAATATTTGAATATTAACTTTCAACATAATACTTCGAAATCCATAGTTTTTAAAACCATTACTTTCAAAACTAAATGGTTTGGATATTCAACAGTATATAAAATAAGTGGTTTAACTTAAATGTTACTTTGAAAAGAAATATTTCTCGTGGCTTTACAATACATTTCTTTATTTAAAGTTAAAACCAAAATTTAATATCGCTTCAAGTTCCAAAACCATTTCAATAAATTCATATATATACGTATATCCATTTTGAGTATAAATATTTCAACTAAAGTTGGATTTTATTCTTTCAAATCAAATGTCCTATTAATTATCCTTGAATATTCATATTCATTTTTATTTTATTTTGGGAACAATCCAATTATAAATATCTTAAAATTTCCAACTTAACAATTAAACATAGGATATAAATTATCAAACTCCATTTTCTAAAGTTTCTTCCATTTAAATAAAGAAATTTATACACCTTTTTATTTCAAATTTTCAACTTCATATGTATATAAATATGGAAGAAAACATTTATTCAGTATAAAAATTTAAGATTTTTATAAACCGTATTCCATCCAAACCATAGAAATCACATTAAAAATAGTTATATATAGACCGCGGTGCCTGTATATAATTTTCTATCCTGTGGTCAAGTGATACGGATATTTATCATTTCAATCCGCAATTTAAAAAAAATAAAACTTTGCGGTTTTATCATTTCAAACCACAATCCCGAATGAAATGTAAAATGTATGCTAACTTGCAGTTTAATGATATCAAATAAAACATCCATTCAACAACACATCCATCATCCAGTCACAAACATCAAGCAATATCAACCAATAACAAAATATGTTTGGGAATATACAACAGGTAATAATTGGCAGTTTAATTCAAATTATATTTATCAACTATAAATCTAACAGTTTATTTTCAGTGATAATTGACATAACTGTTAACTAGCAGTTCTTATGCAAACAATAATTTCTAACAGCCAATTAATACGCAATCAATCAATTTAATTAACAGCTAAATTCAAAAAAATGCAATTCAACAGATATGGGTGAAATAACATGCCAAAAGCTCATAAATAAATTTCTATTCATTTCTAAAATTTATTTAACAAACATAAAAGCTTCTAGTAGTTGTGAGTGGGTTAAAACACTCACCTTTTGAATTTAAATCGAATTTAAACCCGATTTAAACCCAAAAATTCGCCCGTCTCAGAATTCGTCCAAACCAGCGTCATCGAGTCCGGAATTAAATTACGATCCTAACAAAAAAAATTTCGTGTGAAACGGATAACGTATGAGAAAGTTATGCGAATAAATCGATGTTGAAAATCAAAATTAATTTAACCAAAATTGGTCCATATTCACACCTCAAAATGCACATTGCCACCTCAGCGTCATCACAAAATAAAAATAACGCACGCACAGTCCCTTGCACGCACGCAGTCAAAGCAGCAGCCGCCTAAAACATGAAACCCTATTGAATTTTTGCCGCAAATCTGACCGTCGAAACGCCAAACTAACCACATAGATGCGATCCCCATCGTCCACTCTACAAAACCCAGAAACCGTTTTCCGATCCGACGAAGTTTTGCGCGACGATGATGAACGGTTTTGGGGCTGTTTGAATTTATTCTGGATGAACGACAGCTCCAATTGAAAAACGAATTTCACCAGTAGATTACGCGTATCGAAAACATCAACATATATTTTTTCTGGAATTTTTTGAAATTTTTGAGTTTTGACTTTTGATTTTGAACTGTGGATAGATCTGGAATTGGATCTGAGATGTATACATTTGGGGAAGAGAAAGGAGTGAAGAAATGAACTTACAGCAAAAGAATAGAGACTAGGGTTTATAGCTGTATATATATAGGTAGGCTAGCGATAGGGTAGATAGGCTGTAGAATGAACGTGCGTGACAAACCATGGTCCAAAAAGCCCGCTATGCCTCCGGAGTCGAATTTGTTAAAACTATATATCCAAATAGGTGTTTTAAAATATTCTGAACGCGATGGAAAAAGTTTCGCGACCAAATTCGATCGTATGAAGAAGTTATGCTAAAAAAACAAAAATTTCACATTGATTTCAAAATGCGTAAATTTCAAAGCGTTTCGAGTCCGTACGATCAAACGACAAGTCCGATCGCTACGAAACTTGAAACATTATTATAATTCACCGTTACGGATCCGATGAAACTGGTTTCGTCGAAATCCGAGTCCGTGACAAAAATGGCTATTTTTAATATTTATTAAATAAATTAAAATAAATCATAAAATCCAAATTTTCTTTCAACTTTAAATATTGGCCAAATTTCATTACTTATATAATCCAATCAATTCCAAATAATTTAGCAAGCTTGGATGTGAATTAAAGTTTATAAGTATATCAATTTCGCAGTGTTAACCTCTGCGTTTTCTTATTATTTGGGAATTATAAATTTTATTCGCAAAACCCAATTATTAAATCATATACTTATACTCTCATCTTAAATCTAATTAAATAAATAACTTGATTTCCATTTCAACTCATTTTTAATTGCAATTAACCTTTTTACCATAAATTAAATCCCAAATTATAAATAAACTTTTATTTCCATTCCCTTTTTCTCAACTGTTTATTAATTCCCATCCAAATGAATTCAACATTATGAATTTGATTGATTTATTAGATTCTCTTTCTTTCTATTATCCAAAGTTATTGCTGTCAATATGACGAAACTAACATTAGTTTAAGATTTCACTCAATTGTTTACAAATTCCATTTTAAATTCAATAACGTAATATTTTACGTTTAATTCCATGTTATTTGTAGTAAATACCATTTGTTGAATTTAATACTCAGATTATAAATATAACCTTGCTTTCTAAAGTTATATCAACAGTAGTCCCATTTAAAATTTGAATTAGCTTTAACTTTACTTTATGGAATTAACTTATTGCAATAAATCCAAATTAATAAATACGCCTTGATTCCTATATTAACTTCTTTGGTTTCAATTAACCTTTTATGGTGAGTATGAATTCCAATGTATAATTGAAACCCTTATATCCATTTTATTTCACTATTCCATTTTTATTATTAAATCCATTATAGCCAAATGCATGCAATTAACATACATAAATATATTTTATAAGTCTGCACTTAATTATTACCTTACAATATGTTTTTACGTTACTATAAATTTATACACTCTTCCGTTTCTACATTAATAATTATTACGGTAACGTTTCTCTTAATTAAAACTTTCTCCATAATTGAATGAACTTTATATTTAATACATACTACAGAATTACAATCACCTATGTTCTATCCAACATACATTAAAAGTTCACTACCATAAATTTACCATACATTTATCCAATGGTTACATCCTCAAATTAACAATTTAATCCCATTATACAATTGCAATTCACATTATTTATTGTTACATTAATACTATTTCGAATTTTAATCTTTTAGTATTAATTTAACAATCGTATTAAATTAAGAGGTTATGATGATTTTCACTATATATATATATATACACTACATTTAAAACCCAACAGTCGTTTCAACTCCTTTGTATTGTATTATATTGGTTATCCATCACTGCCTTTTATTTTACTACCTAGATTCACATATAGTTACAATATTACCAATATATATATATATATATATATATATATATATATATATAAACACATAGGAAATCTAAATTCTTGTCATAAATTCTTAAATTTATATTATATTAATGAAACCCCCTTTTGTTAATATTTTTATTAACATCTTCAATTACAACATTTATTGGTTCCTTAAAATAAATCCTTTAACCAAATGCGACAAATTTCACTACCCAAATCTATTGTCATAAAATCTTGTTGTTACATTAAATTCCAATTACTATAACAAATCACTACGTTTTCTCAAATAAATATCTAAACTTTTGTTTTATTCTCAATTAGATTAGAAATTATATTAAGTTAATCCATTTAATATTATCCAAATTTACGGGTCGTTACACATTATAACTTCAACATAATGAAATAAAATTTTACAAATCAATTTTAATCATATTTAACCCAATTTTCAATTATTTCTGTATTTTCACATATTAAATTATCGATTTAATTATCCAATTAAATCCAATTATTCGAAATAAAGTTATTCGACTTATAAATTTCACTTATTAATATTAAAATTCAATTGAATATTCAAATTTTAATTAACTAAAATTCTGGGTCGTTACACATATTATAATCCCTTATACAATACTGATCTTATTCAATTACCCCTAACTATCTATTTTATACAATAATTAAATGTTTACGTTTGTTACTTATTTATTTATTTTTAACCAAGCATAGCATGTTTAAATACAATGAATTGGAATTTCATTAAGATTGTTGATAATTAACTTGTATTAACATTGTTTCACTTTAATTTTGTTATTATTCCATTATTACATTACAACATTTTATTTCTTTCAATATTAACTCATAAAATATTATTCAATTAACAAAATTTAAACATCGAAAATTCATGGGTCGTTACACTCTCCCCCACTCAAAACTTTTTGTCCCCGAAAAGAAAAAGAAGGGAAATGAAGAATTAAATAAACAATACGTCTTATTCAAAATATTAACATTATAAACAAATAATTTATAAATTTTATTACTTTAAATAAAATATACCCATTCTATACCCATTAAATCTTTTATACTCAAATAAATAAAGTTTGGAAATCATTTTCAAAAAAATTTCTAATACAAAATTTACGAAAAATTTCGGCAGAGTTTCCTTTGTACGGAGAGGCTCGGGAGAAAATATAATATCAATATAACAAATATTTTCAAAATAATATATATCCCAACATGGGAAAAAATATAATAGAGCTATAAACTGTAATCCGAAAACGTACCTATTTTTCGAGCAATTTACGCTTAATTATGAAACCAAAAGCAATAGCAATTGCTTCCATAACCTGTATTTCACTTATATAATCCAAAAGGTTGACAATTATATAAAATGAAATATTTCAAGCTGTTTCAAATAATCAACAAACAAATCAATCAACCATTACTTGGAACAAGCATACAACCATCACAAAAAAATCAACACGCATCAATCATTCATTCATATCAAACAAAACAAATAGTTATTCGGGCTCAAAACTTTAAATTGTACGGAAAGAAAAACAAACTACTAAGCATACCCTTCACTCAACAGTCTTAGGTGAAACTAAATAGATTATTCATACCTTTCAAACAGATTTTAAAGTATCCTTGCCAAAACTACCATAATCCAAACGAACAACAATCTCAACCAATAGATTAAGTTATTCTTATTAATTCCATTCATACTTTTGTTGTTTGATTTCTTTTTCATTCATATAATGGTTTATCTTTTTATTTTACATTTTATTTCTTACAGTTTTCATTTATCCATACATGCAAATTTCTTTTATTTGCATTACATTCATTTATTTATTGCTTAATTTCACTTATTTACAGTATTCATCTTTCTACTTATTTTTAAAATAAATAACTTCATCATATACTTAAGTCTATAATTACTTACTAACAACATTTATCTCTGTCATATTTTATTATAGTAAGATCTTCATTACAACTTAAGTCTATACAATGACTACATCAATCCTTATTTATTAAAGAATTTTATTGAATACTCCATTACTTCAAATTTATTACTTGTATAATATTATGTTTAAATTTCTTATAACATTTTAACTTTTTATAGATGGTAAGTTATATATATGTTTTTAAGAAATGCAAATGAAACTTATACAAGATTTATCTCATCTTTTAATTTAAATTAAATGTTCAGTAATTACATCTTTGGTTTATAAATTACAATTTCAACTTTCTTTAAATTTTATTTATAACTTAGCATTTATCTCTTATTTCAATTAAAGGTTCCAATTTATAAATTTGTTACAACCCATTTCCTACAAAAAATTAAAACTATTGATTAACGGAAACTGAAGAACTAAATACCGGGTTAAATTTCAAATCATTTTGAAATAATAGATAAATATATACTTACAACTTATCTATATCCAAGTATATTTAAAGAAATTTAAAATTCACTTTTGTTTATCAAAATAAATCTATAGTAAAACTACTACAATGGCCTTCCCACTTCGAAACTCGAAAATGAATGTCGATGATGCGTGCACTCATCACCGAAATTATTTTCCAGCGACAGAGAGGGGAGTACAACTTTTTTTCTTTACAGAATTTCTTTAAAACCATACTTTCAAATTATATTGAAATATTTATATCAGAAAATATTTCTAAATGCTGCTATTATATTTCAAAATCCTTTGAAAGCAATTTTTCAAAATCCCAGACTTAAGTTCTAAAATTTCCGAATTTTCACTGATTTTCAATCTTATTTTACCTATTATTTATAAATTTTATTCCTAACAACCAATATATTGCAACCAAATATAATCTTTATAAAAATTTATTTTATATATATATAGAAAATATAATAGGCAAAATTATTTCATTCACCTATATTAAAAACAAATATTGTGTCGGTCTGTCCTATTAAGTGTTTAGAAATCCCTATTAATGTCATAGCGTCCCATGCATCAACCAGAATTTATAAATAAAAAAAGGAACAGATTAACACAATGTTAAAACCTTTTTATAACACTAACAAATATGCACTCTCATATATATACACTCAGCGACTCCCATAGGGTATTACTACCCTATTAGTAAAGAGTCAAACCCCACAAAGCTAAGGTTTATCGCAAAACCAAAGCTCTGACCAGGTGTAACGTCCCGCCTTTTCGCACGCTTAAAATTGACACGCGTGCCAATTCAAACAATACGGAAGGGCAGATTGTTATGGGGTAAATAAGAAAAACAAAGAAGAAATAAAAAAAACAGAATCTCACAATGGAAGGATAAAATATGTGTAACGACCCAATATTTTCAACCATTCGCATCCGCACATGTCGGACTTGAATTGTTCAAAATACTGCGTTGTAGAATAAATTTAGCAAACTCAGAATATACAGTAAATAAATCACAGAATCACATACACAGATATCAGAATCTCGCAGCGGAAATTAAAATTTAGTGGTTCATGAAGCCACTGATACATCTTTAACAAAACAGAACTTACATTGTCTATAATCCTCAATACAAATTTTAACATACACAGATAGAGAGTCTTCAAAGTCTTGAATTCCAGAAAGGATAAAGGCTGAAACAACTTCCAATAGCACGAATGATCTATTGAGTGTCCTAGCTACGGAGAAGAAACTGAAGCTGCAACTCAGGCTGACCCGAGCGTAAAATAAAACAAACACTCGAGTCAGGACATACATACTTATATGATGTAAGCTAAATCAAGTGTACTGTAATATAGAGCAAGTAACTTAAAGGATGCTTGGGACCGCCCATCCTCTAAGGATCCGTCAAACTATTTACTATGTAATATATTGCGCTATTATAATAGTGTCTATTTATAAAATAAACATACTTTTTTCTTAGCATTAAGGGGTTACCCATATAGCCCTTAACACGTAATAGTCCCAGTAGTCCATCCAATATCATAGCCCCTCCTGATCGGGAAGCCACCAGAGGATACCACACGGGCTACGGGAGAAATCCAAACTCGTACAAGGCTCGATATGGTAGGTGACACGGCACAACTAGGCAATGCCAGGGTAGATATACCAATTACGCTTCCGGACCGATGGTAACGCGAAGCCGCAGCAACCGCCCACCTCGAACAACACTCCCAAATCAAGGGTGCACCCAAACAATCACATAAGCAATAGAATGGTATACGAAGAAGTGCGTTCGATCAGAGGAGCTACCTCATTAATCCGTCAATCGCTCCTGTTTTAGCCACCTTAAGCCAACTCACGGGAGTCGGGTCCACGTATTACCTTTCAAGAAACCGTCACCACCATCCTACTTCATTCTGGAATCTCCACCGCGTACACGGTTAGTCAAAGTGGTTTTCGGTATCGACAGAGAGTATGTCCATATCCGATCCCGGTCTCTTTGCCAACCCATCGTTATTATAACCCGTGGTTATTTAAAAACAGTTTATACTTTAAATCAGAATAAACATTTCCATTTCAAAACTATAGATACGATATCATTTTAAAACCCAAAACAATAGGATATCGTTATATTCAAATATAATTCTTTCCAAAACCATACTGTTTATAATATCTGGAGACCAAATATTTGAATTATATCTTCAAAGGATAATGTTTTGGAAACTTTACTTAAATCCATAACTCCCAAACACAATGGTTTGGACATTCAACGGTATATATATAAATGGGTTAACTTTATGGTTACTTTGTAAAGAAGATAATTTACATAGCTTCACAAATATATTTCTTTATTTAAAGTTTAACCATAATTTAAATATCCCTTTATGTTCCCAAAACCATTTCAATTTTTATATATATCCAATTGGAGTATTTACTATTCAAAACTTAGTTTGGGTTTTATTCTTTCACAAATCAATGTTTTATATTTTTAGTCTTGAATATTCCCATAATTTCCATAAATAAAACTCCAAATTTTAACCATTAAATTTTTCCCAAAATTTACTTAATACCAGAATATTTATCTTTAATTTATTTAGGAAAATACAGTTATAAATATTATGTCTTAAGTTTTTCCAAAACTTAAGGTAAAATAAAATTTATCAAATTCCATAAATTTTAGAGCAATCAAATTCTAGATTCCATAGCACTTAGGAAATGCTACCTAAAGTTATGGGTAAAACTAGTCAAATTTCAAAAGACAGCATTTAAATGCTGTAATAGATTGTTTAACTTGATAAATATTTCCAAATATAACCTATTTATTTATTCATTTATTAACTGAAATCTTATTCTTTCAAAATCCCGATTTACCAAATAAGTTATATTCCATAAATTTATTCAAATATTTATTTATTTCTTTATTTATAACTTATTAAAAATCAATATAAATTCCTTTAAAGATATAAATCAAATATTTAACTTCCAAAATAATTTTAAATATTTCAGAAAATATTATAAGGACCACGGGCCTGTATATAGTTTTCTAGCCTAGGTCAAGTGGTACGGATTTATATCATTTCAATCCGTAGTTTACAAATATCCCGGGTCCTATCATTTCAAACCCGCAATCCCAAGTTTAACAGTTTAACAGTTAACAGCATAATTTAACAATAATAATCATTTAGGCCTATCATTTCAGCCCATAACAATCTACGTATAACAGGGAACTTGCAGTGTGATTTAAGCAGTAAATAAACAATAACATAATATAACTGCAGATATAATACAACAGATAATAACTGATGAGGTGTCAATTTAAATGGGGTTCATCATTTTATATTACACTACAGACAGATAATAGTGACATAAAATTTTACACATACACTTGCAATAATTTACGAAATATAAATACGTATGTCTGGTGAGAAATACTCACCTGAAAGTTGCAGAAAATTTGAATTCAAAACGACGATTCACCGGTAAAGACCGACAGAAAATAACGATCAAATTTCTTCTGATGTCGCCTAGATTCAAATCTAGAACAAATTCAAATATTTTGAAACGCGACTTTAGAATGTATGGTCAAGAAAGGATTAAAATAGAACGGAAATTGTTTTGACTTGCTCGACCACTCCACCGTATAATGTGACCTAAATATACCCAAACGTGAACCGTGCTAACACAAAAATTACGACAAAATTTCCTAAAACAAAAACGGCAAAATGTTGAATACGCATACACGTGCACACTTGCATTCCTATGTATTATGAAAATGTTGTTGCTTAAATTTTCCTCAAACTTAGAGTCACTTTTTCAAATCCAGCTACTATCTTACATTTTAAACTTAATTTGCATCATTGCTTTATGACTTCATCCATCTTCAATCTAAACTTTCCAGGCTTAAAACTGTACAGACACACCTCATCCTATCTTCAACTATTACTAGCATCCCCAAACTCCAGCCTTTTACTAAACACTCAGGTTAGATGAATTCACTCACAAGGCTTGGTCATCATATCCAAAGCAAGTTTTTACTGATCCATTCGTGCACCGTGTGATACACAGATATGCACAGCCTATGAATTTTATAAATGCAGACTACCACTCAACTACGTTTTTCTTAATTCACTCATATATGCCTCTATGCTCTTTTCTTCTTCTATCCTCTTTTGCAATGACTTACCCAAACTAGAACCCAAACCTGGTCTAAGTTTACAAATACAGTTTGTCTGAAAGGAGAAAAATGAGCAAATTCCTTATTATACCCCTAGTCGAACCCATGATTTTGAAACCAAAAGAAAACTCAGGTGAATGAGATGTTTGATAGAACTTGGTTTTACATATGTAAAATTTTTTTTCAAAGTAACCTCTCAGTTCTATAAAGTTAGTACCTCTGACTTAATTATGTATACAAAAAAAAAAAGAAAAAAAAAAGAAAACTCTATAAACCCAGATCCATATGTTGTTCAAGGCATATGATAAGATTCTTAGAGAAAACAAAGTGGATAAATGGTAGTGTGGCCGAGCAAGGCAGAGATAAAACAAAATTTTCGAGGAAGAGGAAATATCTGAACAAAGAAAAGAAAATGACATAGACCATTTACCTGATAAGAGTTCGAGCCCGAGAAGAACAGACAAGAGAGAATGAAACTAAAGAAGATAAAGCAAAGTATATATAGATGGATTTTGCGAAATAGTCAGATATGAAACGTACGAGTATTAATGTAAGCGTTGATCTCTCCTACCACTCCTCTGTTAGAACGTTATGAGCGTGATTTACTGATCAGTTTGCAAAAGGATAAATCTTCGAAATATACAGGGGAAGCCAAGAGTTTCACAACGTATAAAGCTTGATGATAATTTAATGCCAGATTAATTTCCTGCGTGATTTGAGCTCATACCAGAGAACTGGTATCTTGGCAGGTATACATTGTTATAACTTCAAATTTATGTGATGTGTGATTAAATGATAAAACGGCAAGGCACATAAATTTGAACTGATGCGCATTTGAAGGGTGCTTGATTTATATTTTTTTCTTTCCAGATGATATGTGTGATTTTAAACTGCTCATTATGAATATATTTTGATTTCACAATATGTTCCAATTAAACAGTTGCATGGTTAAAGCAAACATGCTTTGAAGTAGTTGCAGAGATTTATGGGGAAAATGGCAAGAATAGAAACGGAGCATTGCTTTGAAATCTGAACGTTTTGCATATATGCGTGATTTCTCCTTTCAGTTTCAAAGAAATAAAGGTTTCAATATTAAGAGGAAGAGAAATCAAATCTGCTGCCAGTTATACACAATTGATTGAATGCATCAGTTTCTTATGTTAATTGTTTACTCACGTGATTAAAGCAATGGGATAAATATATAGGGCTTTGAATATAACTGACGAGCTAAATCAGAGGAGATAAATCAATAGTTATCAATTATACAAGATGTCAGGGAATACGTTCACATTTCAAGCATTGATTTGGTAAATATTTGCTTTAAATCTTCGTATGAATTAAAGGAGAGATAAATGGGAATGAAAACATCAGTTTCTATATGATAAATGCTTATACGTGATTTAGTTTATACATTGATTTATAGGCAAACAAACGGCAAATAGTGATACAATGCAATATTCCCTTGGTCTTAAGAAACGGCAGAGGTGCTGATACAACTAGTGATTCAAGCAAATACATATAGATTTGTTTTAACTGTAGGTTGCGTGATTCATTTCCAGTTTTAATGCATGCGTGATATATCTTCCAAATATAAATGTTTGCACGTTATAAGAATTTTTTTTCAAAAGCATGCGTGCCTTATAAATTTCCAGATTTGATGAATATGGACTGTGTAATTTCCTTCCAGGATACTTTGCTTGAATTATATGTGTGATTAGGAACGGAAAATTTTATTTATTTATTTATTTATTTATTGCACAATAAAGGTGAAATAGAGAGATATACATGGGAATTGAGAAGTTGAAAAGATAGGCAAGGTTAAGTATGAATGCGTGATTTAAAAATGCCAATTGAAATCTAGATTTAATGCATGCGATAACTGAAATTTTTATGAGAAGCTTTGATTTCAAAATCTTATACTATTTAATGTAGGCGTGATTTTAGATTGATGATTTGCAGATAAAAGGATTTGTTTGAGGCGGAATCAAATGGACAAATGGGGAGAAAAGGGCAAGCAGCTTAAATGGTTTAAAGTATCAGTTTTATATATATAAATATGTAAATATGAATACGTGTGTGATGATTCATTTATATTTACATAAATTTTGATTTGTATTAAATATGTTTACAAATGTATTTGGACGTTCGCAGATACCATACTAGATCATAGGCAAAAACACAGGGGAAAAAGAGGAAGCTGTAGAGATTTAAAGCTTTCAGTTACAAAAGTTATAAATATGTTTACGTGATATAAGATTTAGGCAGTTACACAACATATAAAGTTTGAAAATATGTAAATATGCATGCGTGATTTCAGCATGCTTTGATTCTCCTATGTTTGATTTAATAAACAAACTGGCCACACTTAATGCAAAACTTTTTAAAAAGAAAAGTACAAAATGAAAAGTTGCGTGATATAAGCCTGGATATAAAGTTTATACGTAACTTTATGTTCTTTTTTTTTTAGTTCAGTTTGCAAAAATTATAAGTTTTTGAATTTACTGGAAGGCCGAGAGATTTGCTTCAGTTTTCTCTTTGAATAAATGCTTAAACGTGATTGAAGAAATAAACAAGGGAAGTTATCAATGCATGATTTTATTTCTGAGAAAAGGAAAGGCAAACTCATATTCAATTCAGTTTTGATTTACAAAAGGTTTAATTAAGGCATACGTTGATATGGGGAGAAATAAAGGTAAGTATACATCAGAGGATGAACGAAAGAGTTGATATGTATCGTATCAATTTAGGCATGTACAAATTTCTCCTTGGATTTTTGTCTCACACGTTACTTCCATGTTAAGTTTTTACTTCATTTTATTTATTTGATTTTAGTTTGAAAACAATAAATGGAATGGCAAGAATTTATGCAAAGCTTAGAAAAACGTATACAAATTTATTTAAAATCAGACTGTCAGTTAATGCAACGTAACGTTTGTTATAAAATCTCTGACTGATATTTTTCTCCAAAATTTTACGAAAACATGATTTTTACACTACGCTAAACAGACGCAGTCCAAAACATCAAAAAAAATTTCATAAAAATAACATTTTAAAAACACACGTTTTATTACGTCACTTATACCCTATAATTGACGCGTCCTTTAAACGCGAAATTTAACAGTTCAAAAATAGCTTAAATTTTCACAGTTATTATTTAATTTTATTGACATATACAAATTTTATAAAATATATCTCCAAATAAAATAATTAACTATTTTGATAAACACAATTTATATAAAATATATTTCAAAGTTAAATAATTAAAATAAAATAAATAGCTAAAACTAGGGCTGTTACACTCTCCCCCACTTAAAAACTTTTCGTCCTCGAAAAGGAACGAAAGGAAAAGAATCAAAAGAGGATAAGCTAGACAAACAAGAATCTTAAACGAATAGTTCCGGATTTGAAACACGAAGAAGATCCTCCAGAATCGGTTCTACTCTTCAGTTTGACCGTCAGTCCATGGGTGATAAACGGTGCTTAGGTCTCGATGAGTAACAAAGGTTTCAAAGATTATTGAAAGATTCCTAAATAGGCTGGTAGAAGCAATCGCCTCCCCATTCTGTAGCAGATAGGGAAACCAAGGACACTTAAAAATAGTTCATAAACAAAATAAGATAATAAATTTGAAATCATAATGCTTTTGAGATTATAATACTTTGAAGGTCGTTAAAATTTATAGATATCATCATCTGGAAATCATATTACAAAAATCATAGCACTTTTTAAAATAATCTTCATTTATACCTTTTAAATTCAATGCCAAATAATACTCATTTCAAAGTTGAAATATTTTAAGGTTCATTTATTCAATTATAAAATTTTCAAAACATTTTATTTTTAAAAACAGCAGCACTTATAATATGTTACGGTAGATATAATAGTATTTTCCAATCAATTCATTATTCTACTTAACTCTTGATTTAGCAATAACCTAACACTTTATTTAAAATACCTATTTTATAATTAAGATATTCCTTTAATAAGTTACACTTGAAATTTCCATTTGAAAACCAAATTCTCAATTATCAAATTTTAGTGATATTAAAATACATCTTAATCATAATTATCCATTTTTCAAGACATGTCTATTTCCAAAACAAGGATAGAAATTCAAATTTGATGAACTCAAATCAAATAGAATCCAAGCTAGTTAAAATCAGAAGGTCCGATGATTAAATAACAGAATAAGGAACTGGGTAAGTCTATATAAATCGCGGACAACCTTGACCTGGTCAACCGTGACTTGAAGAGTCGGATCGATATGATTGGGTAAATCTATATTTGATCCGAAGAGATAGAGTTCGGAATAACCAAAGATACTGGCATATAAACCGAGGATAAATATAAATCTCTGGTGAATCAATGTTAATGGTAAAGGAGTTTCGCCCCTTTATTAGAATAATGGCGAGACCGCCAATTTACTATAAAGATCATCCGAAGTGGAGTTATGGGACACTCCAGAATCTAAAGTAGATGAAAGTGAGGGACACGGATGAACTTTGGAACCACAGGGAATGTTCCAAATTCGAAAAGGAAGAGGTTCAAGCTCGAATGAAGGTGATTCTATAAATCAATTTACCATACATTCTAAGTTTGCCTAGAGCCAAAGCTCTGATACCAAATGTAACGACCCAATATTTTCAACCATTCGCATCCGCACATGTCGGACTTGAATTGTTCAAAATACTGCGTTGTAGAATAAATTTAGCAAACTCAGAATATACAGTAAATAAATCACAGAATCACATACACAGATATCAGAATCTCGCAGCGGAAATTAAAATTTAGTGGTTCATGAAGCCACTGATACATCTTTAACAAAACAGAACTTACATTGTCTATAATCCTCAATACAAATTTTAACATACACAGATAGAGAGTCTTCAAAGTCTTGAATTCCAGAAAGGATAAAGGCTGAAACAACTTCCAATAGCACGAATGATCTATTGAGTGTCCTAGCTACGGAGAAGAAACTGAAGCTGCAACTCAGGCTGACCCGAGCGTAAAATAAAACAAACACTCGAGTCAGGACATACATACTTATATGATGTAAGCTAAATCAAGTGTACTGTAATATAGAGCAAGTAACTTAAAGGATGCTTGGGACCGCCCATCCTCTAAGGATCCGTCAAACTATTTACTATGTAATATATTGCGCTATTATAATAGTGTCTATTTATAAAATAAACATACTTTTTTCTTAGCATTAAGGGGTTACCCATATAGCCCTTAACACGTAATAGTCCCAGTAGTCCATCCAATATCATAGCCCCTCCTGATCGGGAAGCCACCAGAGGATACCACACGGGCTACGGGAGAAATCCAAACTCGTACAAGGCTCGATATGGTAGGTGACACGGCACAACTAGGCAATGCCAGGGTAGATATACCAATTACGCTTCCGGACCGATGGTAACGCGAAGCCGCAGCAACCGCCCACCTCGAACAACACTCCCAAATCAAGGGTGCACCCAAACAATCACATAAGCAATAGAATGGTATACGAAGAAGTGCGTTCGATCAGAGGAGCTACCTCATTAATCCGTCAATCGCTCCTGTTTTAGCCACCTTAAGCCAACTCACGGGAGTCGGGTCCACGTATTACCTTTCAAGAAACCGTCACCACCATCCTACTTCATTCTGGAATCTCCACCGCGTACACGGTTAGTCAAAGTGGTTTTCGGTATCGACAGAGAGTATGTCCATATCCGATCCCGGTCTCTTTGCCAACCCATCGTTATTATAACCCGTGGTTATTTAAAAACAGTTTATACTTTAAATCAGAATAAACATTTCCATTTCAAAACTATAGATACGATATCATTTTAAAACCCAAAACAATAGGATATCGTTATATTCAAATATAATTCTTTCCAAAACCATACTGTTTATAATATCTGGAGACCAAATATTTGAATTATATCTTCAAAGGATAATGTTTTGGAAACTTTACTTAAATCCATAACTCCCAAACACAATGGTTTGGACATTCAACGGTATATATATAAATGGGTTAACTTTATGGTTACTTTGTAAAGAAGATAATTTACATAGCTTCACAAATATATTTCTTTATTTAAAGTTTAACCATAATTTAAATATCCCTTTATGTTCCCAAAACCATTTCAATTTTTATATATATCCAATTGGAGTATTTACTATTCAAAACTTAGTTTGGGTTTTATTCTTTCACAAATCAATGTTTTATATTTTTAGTCTTGAATATTCCCATAATTTCCATAAATAAAACTCCAAATTTTAACCATTAAATTTTTCCCAAAATTTACTTAATACCAGAATATTTATCTTTAATTTATTTAGGAAAATACAGTTATAAATATTATGTCTTAAGTTTTTCCAAAACTTAAGGTAAAATAAAATTTATCAAATTCCATAAATTTTAGAGCAATCAAATTCTAGATTCCATAGCACTTAGGAAATGCTACCTAAAGTTATGGGTAAAACTAGTCAAATTTCAAAAGACAGCATTTAAATGCTGTAATAGATTGTTTAACTTGATAAATATTTCCAAATATAACCTATTTATTTATTCATTTATTAACTGAAATCTTATTCTTTCAAAATCCCGATTTACCAAATAAGTTATATTCCATAAATTTATTCAAATATTTATTTATTTCTTTATTTATAACTTATTAAAAATCAATATAAATTCCTTTAAAGATATAAATCAAATATTTAACTTCCAAAATAATTTTAAATATTTCAGAAAATATTATAAGGACCACGGGCCTGTATATAGTTTTCTAGCCTAGGTCAAGTGGTACGGATTTATATCATTTCAATCCGTAGTTTACAAATATCCCGGGTCCTATCATTTCAAACCCGCAATCCCAAGTTTAACAGTTTAACAGTTAACAGCATAATTTAACAATAATAATCATTTAGGCCTATCATTTCAGCCCATAACAATCTACGTATAACAGGGAACTTGCAGTGTGATTTAAGCAGTAAATAAACAATAACATAATATAACTGCAGATATAATACAACAGATAATAACTGATGAGGTGTCAATTTAAATGGGGTTCATCATTTTATATTACACTACAGACAGATAATAGTGACATAAAATTTTACACATACACTTGCAATAATTTACGAAATATAAATACGTATGTCTGGTGAGAAATACTCACCTGAAAGTTGCAGAAAATTTGAATTCAAAACGACGATTCACCGGTAAAGACCGACAGAAAATAACGATCAAATTTCTTCTGATGTCGCCTAGATTCAAATCTAGAACAAATTCAAATATTTTGAAACGCGACTTTAGAATGTATGGTCAAGAAAGGATTAAAATAGAACGGAAATTGTTTTGACTTGCTCGACCACTCCACCGTATAATGTGACCTAAATATACCCAAACGTGAACCGTGCTAACACAAAAATTACGACAAAATTTCCTAAAACAAAAACGGCAAAATGTTGAATACGCATACACGTGCACACTTGCATTCCTATGTATTATGAAAATGTTGTTGCTTAAATTTTCCTCAAACTTAGAGTCACTTTTTCAAATCCAGCTACTATCTTACATTTTAAACTTAATTTGCATCATTGCTTTATGACTTCATCCATCTTCAATCTAAACTTTCCAGGCTTAAAACTGTACAGACACACCTCATCCTATCTTCAACTATTACTAGCATCCCCAAACTCCAGCCTTTTACTAAACACTCAGGTTAGATGAATTCACTCACAAGGCTTGGTCATCATATCCAAAGCAAGTTTTTACTGATCCATTCGTGCACCGTGTGATACACAGATATGCACAGCCTATGAATTTTATAAATGCAGACTACCACTCAACTACGTTTTTCTTAATTCACTCATATATGCCTCTATGCTCTTTTCTTCTTCTATCCTCTTTTGCAATGACTTACCCAAACTAGAACCCAAACCTGGTCTAAGTTTACAAATACAGTTTGTCTGAAAGGAGAAAAATGAGCAAATTCCTTATTATACCCCTAGTCGAACCCATGATTTTGAAACCAAAAGAAAACTCAGGTGAATGAGATGTTTGATAGAACTTGGTTTTACATATGTAAAATTTTTTTTCAAAGTAACCTCTCAGTTCTATAAAGTTAGTACCTCTGACTTAATTATGTATACAAAAAAAAAAAGAAAAAAAAAAGAAAACTCTATAAACCCAGATCCATATGTTGTTCAAGGCATATGATAAGATTCTTAGAGAAAACAAAGTGGATAAATGGTAGTGTGGCCGAGCAAGGCAGAGATAAAACAAAATTTTCGAGGAAGAGGAAATATCTGAACAAAGAAAAGAAAATGACATAGACCATTTACCTGATAAGAGTTCGAGCCCGAGAAGAACAGACAAGAGAGAATGAAACTAAAGAAGATAAAGCAAAGTATATATAGATGGATTTTGCGAAATAGTCAGATATGAAACGTACGAGTATTAATGTAAGCGTTGATCTCTCCTACCACTCCTCTGTTAGAACGTTATGAGCGTGATTTACTGATCAGTTTGCAAAAGGATAAATCTTCGAAATATACAGGGGAAGCCAAGAGTTTCACAACGTATAAAGCTTGATGATAATTTAATGCCAGATTAATTTCCTGCGTGATTTGAGCTCATACCAGAGAACTGGTATCTTGGCAGGTATACATTGTTATAACTTCAAATTTATGTGATGTGTGATTAAATGATAAAACGGCAAGGCACATAAATTTGAACTGATGCGCATTTGAAGGGTGCTTGATTTATATTTTTTTCTTTCCAGATGATATGTGTGATTTTAAACTGCTCATTATGAATATATTTTGATTTCACAATATGTTCCAATTAAACAGTTGCATGGTTAAAGCAAACATGCTTTGAAGTAGTTGCAGAGATTTATGGGGAAAATGGCAAGAATAGAAACGGAGCATTGCTTTGAAATCTGAACGTTTTGCATATATGCGTGATTTCTCCTTTCAGTTTCAAAGAAATAAAGGTTTCAATATTAAGAGGAAGAGAAATCAAATCTGCTGCCAGTTATACACAATTGATTGAATGCATCAGTTTCTTATGTTAATTGTTTACTCACGTGATTAAAGCAATGGGATAAATATATAGGGCTTTGAATATAACTGACGAGCTAAATCAGAGGAGATAAATCAATAGTTATCAATTATACAAGATGTCAGGGAATACGTTCACATTTCAAGCATTGATTTGGTAAATATTTGCTTTAAATCTTCGTATGAATTAAAGGAGAGATAAATGGGAATGAAAACATCAGTTTCTATATGATAAATGCTTATACGTGATTTAGTTTATACATTGATTTATAGGCAAACAAACGGCAAATAGTGATACAATGCAATATTCCCTTGGTCTTAAGAAACGGCAGAGGTGCTGATACAACTAGTGATTCAAGCAAATACATATAGATTTGTTTTAACTGTAGGTTGCGTGATTCATTTCCAGTTTTAATGCATGCGTGATATATCTTCCAAATATAAATGTTTGCACGTTATAAGAATTTTTTTTCAAAAGCATGCGTGCCTTATAAATTTCCAGATTTGATGAATATGGACTGTGTAATTTCCTTCCAGGATACTTTGCTTGAATTATATGTGTGATTAGGAACGGAAAATTTTATTTATTTATTTATTTATTTATTGCACAATAAAGGTGAAATAGAGAGATATACATGGGAATTGAGAAGTTGAAAAGATAGGCAAGGTTAAGTATGAATGCGTGATTTAAAAATGCCAATTGAAATCTAGATTTAATGCATGCGATAACTGAAATTTTTATGAGAAGCTTTGATTTCAAAATCTTATACTATTTAATGTAGGCGTGATTTTAGATTGATGATTTGCAGATAAAAGGATTTGTTTGAGGCGGAATCAAATGGACAAATGGGGAGAAAAGGGCAAGCAGCTTAAATGGTTTAAAGTATCAGTTTTATATATATAAATATGTAAATATGAATACGTGTGTGATGATTCATTTATATTTACATAAATTTTGATTTGTATTAAATATGTTTACAAATGTATTTGGACGTTCGCAGATACCATACTAGATCATAGGCAAAAACACAGGGGAAAAAGAGGAAGCTGTAGAGATTTAAAGCTTTCAGTTACAAAAGTTATAAATATGTTTACGTGATATAAGATTTAGGCAGTTACACAACATATAAAGTTTGAAAATATGTAAATATGCATGCGTGATTTCAGCATGCTTTGATTCTCCTATGTTTGATTTAATAAACAAACTGGCCACACTTAATGCAAAACTTTTTAAAAAGAAAAGTACAAAATGAAAAGTTGCGTGATATAAGCCTGGATATAAAGTTTATACGTAACTTTATGTTCTTTTTTTTTAGTTCAGTTTGCAAAAATTATAAGTTTTTGAATTTACTGGAAGGCCGAGAGATTTGCTTCAGTTTTCTCTTTGAATAAATGCTTAAACGTGATTGAAGAAATAAACAAGGGAAGTTATCAATGCATGATTTTATTTCTGAGAAAAGGAAAGGCAAACTCATATTCAATTCAGTTTTGATTTACAAAAGGTTTAATTAAGGCATACGTTGATATGGGGAGAAATAAAGGTAAGTATACATCAGAGGATGAACGAAAGAGTTGATATGTATCGTATCAATTTAGGCATGTACAAATTTCTCCTTGGATTTTTGTCTCACACGTTACTTCCATGTTAAGTTTTTACTTCATTTTATTTATTTGATTTTAGTTTGAAAACAATAAATGGAATGGCAAGAATTTATGCAAAGCTTAGAAAAACGTATACAAATTTATTTAAAATCAGACTGTCAGTTAATGCAACGTAACGTTTGTTATAAAATCTCTGACTGATATTTTTCTCCAAAATTTTACGAAAACATGATTTTTACACTACGCTAAACAGACGCAGTCCAAAACATCAAAAAATTTTCATAAAAATAACATTTTAAAAACACACGTTTTATTACGTCACTTATACCCTATAATTGACGCGTCCTTTAAACGCGAAAT
Source organism: Allium cepa (assembly GCA_030765085.1). Lineage (NCBI taxonomy): Eukaryota > Viridiplantae > Streptophyta > Magnoliopsida > Asparagales > Amaryllidaceae > Allium > Allium cepa. Next base: position 76,414,661 of record CM060939.1, on the reverse strand, counting down.
TTAACAGTTCAAAAATAGCTTAAATTTTCACAGTTATTATTTAATTTTATTGACATATACAAATTTTATAAAATATATCTCCAAATAAAATAATTAACTATTTTGATAAACACAATTTATATAAAATATATTTCAAAGTTAAATAATTAAAATAAAATAAATAGCTAAAACTAGGGCTGTTACAATATGTAATAAATATATTGTTCATAAAACTGTTTACAAAACATTTGATTCTTCTTTATACAATAGATATCAGAGTTCACATACCAATAAATACCAATGAAGCGGAATTAAATAGTATAGTGGAATATAATTAATAATAATAGTAGAAATCTTCATCTTCGTCCTCCGGAGCTAAATTCTTCAAATCCTGAAATGCTCGGACTGATCCGAGCGAATTGAAAAGACAAAACACTCGAGTCAGAACTAAAAGATCTTATGTATGTTAAATTAACAGAAATAAATATGAGTGCACTAACTCAAGAGGTGCTCGGGATTTACATCTCCTAAGGATCCGTTAAACTATTTACGATGTAGTATATTGACACTATTATAATAGTGTCTAATTATAAAATAAACTTACCTTTTTCTTAGCATTAAGGGGTTACCCATATAGCTCTTAAAACGTAATAGTCCCAGTAGTCCATCCAATATCATAGTCCTTCCTGATCGGGAAGCCACCAGAGATACCACACGGGCTACGCGAGAAATCCAAACTCGTACAAGGCGCGATAGGGTAGGTGACACGGCACAACTAGGCAATGCCATGGTAGATATACCAATTACGCTTCCGGATCGGTGGTTACGCGTAGCGCGCAGCTAACGCCCACCTCGAGCCACACCCACAAAAATCAAAAGTGGCCACCAAATCAATCCAAAAGTCAAAGTATAATATCGAAGGGATGTGTCCGATCAAAGGTGCTACCTTATTAACCCGTCGATCGCTCCTATTTTAGCCACCTTATGCCAACTCACGGGAGTTGGGTCCATGTATTTACCTTACAGGAAACGCCGCCACCAACCTACTTCATTCTAGAATCTCCACCGCGTACACGGTTGTTAAAGTGGTTTTCGGAGTTGGCAGAGAGTATGACAACTTCCGATCCCAGTCTCTTCAACAACCAAACGTTATTATAACACCGCGGCCTTTAAAAATAGTTTATACTATAAAACCAGAATATAATTTTCCATTTCAAAACCCATAAATACGATATCATTTCAATTTCCAAAACAACTCATTTGATATTATTTTTATAAAACCCAAATCAATAATATCATTTCTTTCAAATATATTTCTTTTCCAAAATCATACTGCTTTAAAATTTATAATATCTGGAAACCAAACATTTGAATTATAACTTTCAAAACATAATACTTCGAAATTCATAGCTTTAAAATCATACTTCTAAAACTTGAATGGTTTGGATATTCAAACAGTATATAGAATAAAATAGTTTGAATTCAAAATTACTTTATAAAATAATTTCCGCGACTTCATAATTTTATTCATTTAAAATTTTTGGTCTAAACCCATTAAATTTAGATTCACTTTTAGTTTCAATAAAACACTTCGATTTCAATATATTCAAACTTCGAGTATTTAAAATTTTCAAACTAAGGTTGGAAATTCTATTTAACAATTTATGGTCCTATTATTTAGTTTGAAACATTTACAAAATAAATCCATAAATAAAACTCAAATTTCTAACAATTAAATATTTCCTTCACTTTATTTATACTAGAAATATTCATTTAATTTATCTTGAATAAAATTCCAGTTATAAATATCATACCTTTAAAATTTCCAATTTTAATAAGTTTACATCAACTTACGGAGTTTAATTTTTAAATAAGCCCAATTCCAAATAAATTTCCAATTTATCTTCCAATCCTAGTTGATTTGAATCATTAGAACTCTATATATATATCTAATATCTTAAACCTGTACTTAATCATATAATATAAATTATCAACTCCATTATTCAACTTATTTATTTATATTCAACAGATTTATACGTAGCTTAAATTCAAAATTTAACTATATATATATATAAAATAATATTTATAAAATATCAGAATTTAATAAACCGTATCCTATGCAAACCATAGAAATCATTTTCAAAATAATTATATGTATACCGACGGTGTCTGTATAAAATTTTCTATCCTATGGTCAATGATACAGATATTTATCATTTCAATCCGTAATTTAAAAATAAAAATGTGGTTGTATATCATTTCAAATCGCAATCCCGAATGAAATGAAAATGCATAATAACTTGCAGTTTATATAATATAGAACACATCATCCATTCACCCAATATCAATCATCAACCAATTTATTTAAATCATCATCAATTTAAACAAACATCAATAGAGCATATAAAATATAACAGGTATCAACGAACAATTTATATTCAAAAAAAATTAATAACTGTTTAACCAGCAGTTTATATGCAAAAATAAATAAATTTAACTGTCAATTTATATCCAATAATAAAACTAAATAACAATTTAATTTAACTAAATGCAATCAAACTGAGATGATGAATAAAATATGCCTAACAGTCATAAATGAATTTCTACTCATATCATAAATCAATTTAACAAACATAAGAAACTTTAGAAGTTGTGAGTGAGTTAAAACACTCACCTTTTGAATTTAAATTGAATTTAAATCCAATTTAAACCCAAAAATTTGACCGTCTCCAAATTCGCCCAAACCAGCGTCAAACTGTCCGGGATGTCAATAAGAACCTAGCGGAGAAAACCGCGCGTGAAACGGAGTTCGTTTGTATGAGTTATGATTATTAGAACTAATTGAAATCGAGATTTACAAAAATAAGTTAAACAAAAATAAAATACCGTGCCACATCCACTCTTCCCACATGAAAAACGTGTATGCTTATTCTTGATTGCTAGCTTTGTTCCATAATTTTTCTTTTATTTCGATTTACTTTAATTTTTCTCCTCATTATATGAATCTATGTATTTTTAAAAGGTTTGAAAAAAAAAGATTTGAAAAAGAAGAATTGAAAAAGAAAAGGATTAAAATAAGAACTGAAAATGGAAGAGAAGATCTAGATTTGAAAAGAAAGAAGAAAGTTTTAAATAGTAGAAAATTTGAAGAAGAAGAAGAATATTTGAAGAGGAAGGAAAAATAGAAATGAGAGATAATAAGGAGATTTGAAGGAAAAAAACAGAAAAGGAAAAAGAAGAAGAAGATTATAATGGAGGATGTGGTTTCATTTGCGTCATATCTTATTTATATGGTTAGAGTTAGGTTTAGGGTCAAAGAGATTTGAAAAGAGAGACCGCTATTAATTAGAAATAAATGAAATGATGTTTCAGAAAATGAAGTTGGAAAATGAATAGAAGGAAATAAAGTAAATATGAACAAACTTTTAGAATTCAAATTTCAAAACAATCGTTTACTTAATAAATTTTGTTAACCCTAAACATACCGAAATTAACATCTTTTAAAGATTTAATTAACACACAATAAATGAAAATAAATTGTCCACCCAAATTTGTGTCATAAATTAAAAGAATATGCAGCAATAAGAAATCTTCATTTCTCCCTCTTTGTGATTAGATTGGAAATTAAACAACATGTTAACATTTTGATTGAATGTTTTACAAGGAATGCATTAACATACATTCCAAAATATGATAGCGTAAACAAGGTAATATAAACAGGTGTATAATATATATGTACGTCTTTATCGCCACTTATAGTTTACATTCATAAATAAAAGGTATGAAAATAATCCACATAAGGAGGCGATGAATGTAAGAGTAAATTAGAAAAGTGAAGATGGAAAGGTAAGTTTTGTTGCAATAAAATCTAATAAAGTCTAACTGGAAAGGAAATAGTCAAGTGTAAATCTATTTTACCCCCTTTATCATCTCCTATTAATATTTAATTTGACAACGTATGAGATTTCAATATAAACTAGCATTAAATTTTGATCTAAAACATAAGTTTGAATTTAGGTATAAATATATATGTAGTAAACTAGCATTAAATTTTGTTTAACACAAAACGTGCATTTTTTTGTTAAATCTATTAATTGCAATCACCGTTTCTTCCTTTTAATTGAAACATTTGAACTTCATAAATTGCAATCACTTACAAAGTTAAATTTTAAAACTGACAACTAAAATGCGTGAAAAAAAATAAAAATTGTTTATATACAAGAGTAATAAATAACTTACTGAAATATATTATTTTCCTATTCTTGTAATCAATCTGTAAGCTAAAACACAGTTCAAATAAACATATATTTCTCTTTTTTTAAATCAATCATTCTATTCTATATTTTAATGAAATTAGACCTACATTCATAAATGAAACATTCATTTATTTCATGTAAATGTTCTTTTTATTAAATAAAACTTTCCTTATTTTCACAAAACATAAGCTGCTTTTAATTACACCTATTAATTTACAATTAGTATTCTCTCTCCTATTAATTAGAAATTTTCAATTACATTCATTTCAGTTGATTAAGTTTCAAAATGGACTAAATGAATGTAATGAGAATTAATCAATTTTTCCTATCTAATAGTAACTTAAACATATTTACATTATTGGATACAAATAGTAATTACACATTTCTAACTAAATAATAGTTACTCATCTCTACAATCAATCTTTCAGCTAATAAACATATGTTTACTCCTTTACTAAACTTATTCATTTTTATTCTTTTTGATTTACACTCCTACTATTAAATCAACAATACCTTATGAAATTATTAACATAGGTTTCTATCTTTTTATTTTATAAATCATTGCCTTGTAAATAAAGTTTACATTTCTATACCTTTTATTATGTTGACACTACAATTATTGTCTTATTCCATATTAATGTAAAATTTATTTACGTTCAATTGCAATATATGCATTATTATAATATAAACTACAATAAAGTGATCAAACATGATTTCCATTTTTATTCAAATCAATAGTCATATTATGATTAAAATTTTCATTGGTTACATCCTATTGAATTAACATTTTTCGATTACCAATTAATCTACATTAATTGCACAAATTAAGTAAAACAAATTTTATGAACTAAATAAATAGGTAACTTATAACCATTGTTACCCTTAACTTTTAATTACATTTAAAAGTTCATTAATTACAACAAATATTCAAATCATCTATATAATTCTAATTTCATCTTTTATTTATGTTAACTATTTTATTTCCATTATGCTTAGATTTAGTCACTTATGCACACTTAATATTCTAATTCATTTATTTATATTGGTTTCAATTTTTTTTTATTAAATCAATTGCCATTTAGGCATATAATTAACGTTTCTATTGATTTTACATTCAAAATTTTTCAGTTATTATCTTAACTTACATAAGGTAATGTTTAATTACATTTAATTGCTATTGATTAAATACATTGGTAACGAACAATAGTCGTCACCATTATACATTTTATAACATTTGTAAATTTATTCTTTACCTTTTACATCCCACTATAATCAATGCACACATTAATACAACACATATTATAATCCCTTATACAATACCGATCTTATTCAATTACCCTTAACTATCTATTTTATACAATAATTAAATGTTTACATTTATTACTTATTAATTTTTTTTTAACCAAGCATAGCATGTTTAAATACAATGAATTGGAATTTCATTAAGATTGTTGATAATTAACTTGTATTAACATTGTTTCACTTTAATTTTGTTATTATTCCATTATTAAATTACAACAATTTATTTCTTTCAATATTAACTCATAAAATATTATTAAATTAACAAAATTTAAACATCGAAAATTTATGGGTCGTTACAAACCTCCTTTCCTTCAATTTTTATCCATCCATATCTCGAGCATAAGAACTCCGATTGACCTAAAATTTGAAACGTAGCCATCCCTAGCCTTGTTCATCATTCCCAATCGATCCTGTCTTGATTGGAGCTCAGTCATGTTTTGACGGTATCGATCATAGCCTTTTTTCCAATCGATCTCTAATACTAATTTCCGCCCTTTTTAGTCTTTTCGTTTATATCTCGGCTCTAACCAGAAGGTGGGATAACATTTTCCCCCCAAAACACGCCTTGTGGTAAGAAGGCGTGTTTTGAATAGCTCCAAATCCAACATCCAAAGTCCATATTCAATCTGTAGTCATACCATCTAATCCTTAATCCAATCTATTACTAAGCTATCCTATCCAAGTGTTATAGCCATGTCCAAGTCCGTGACTACTCCGAGTTGGTGTCCATTTCTAAGTCCAGTAACCAAATCCTTAGCCAATTTTAAAGTTATCTGAGCTCAACAATCGAGCTTTAATCTATCCATATCCGATAGCCAAATCAATAACCTTTCTAGGTTGATATCCAAATTTGGGACATCCCCGGGCCCTTTGCCAAATCCAAGACCTCTTTGGGTCCATTTATCCCAAACCGAAATCCAAATCCGTTGCCTATTCGGGTTGCGTTATCTTGTTACGGCCCCGACTCTCCGGTCAAGGGCTTGTATTGTAACAACCCGAAATTTTCTAATCCGAAAATTCCAGATAGTTATGAGAAAGAAGAAAGAGATAGAAGAAGAAGAACAGAAACACCAAACATCTCACATTCGCAGCGGATAAGATATAATAAAAAATAATAATAGCTTACAAAGAATACTATATCTGTCGATTACATTTGAATTACATCAGAGTTTCACATTATATACAGTCACTGAATATTTACAATTATCATATCTCAGGGTAACAACAATATTAATTCAGCGAAAAAACTCTATACGCTCCTGCCATCTAGCTAGCCTCCTGAGCTCCAAAACGTCCTAACCTGGAAATTTGTAATACTCGGTCTGACCCGAGCATTACATTAAAGTAACACCTGAGTCAGGCTGGAAACCAACGTGAGTAAACCAAACTAACATGGAATTCCAAAGCAAACAACTTATATAAAACCCGGGTAACTTATACCAATTTAACAGATTCTCAATTTACTATAGACAACATTTACTTCACATATAAATTTCTAAGTACCAAACTTAGATAAAATAATCCAATTCTCTTAATTCATTTCATCCCAGCAAATAGATTTCACATATCAACCTATAAAATATTCGAAGTGGTTTCGGATATTTCCTAATACCCGACTCCGGCCTCTTCGAGACTTGTGCCGTCCAAACCCAAATTATCAAAATGAAATACTCAACATTTCATAACAGGAATATCATCTCATTCAAGCATCCAATACCAATCAATCATTCATAAGCAAATTTTATCGCTTCCAAATTAATTCAATTGATTCTAATTGAATTTCCGACCTCCAATCACTTAGATTCCTTCATTTAGTATTAATTAGTTTCAGATCAATAAGTCAACCCTTCCTTTATAACTCATCTTAATTATTTACCATGGGTTAATTATTTCCAATTACCTTCAAGTAATTATTTTCGTTAAATTTTATGATATTATGTATTTTTAACTAAATCAAAGAGTAATCCTTCATTACTTCACAAATTAATTAACCATAATCAATTACACTAATCCTTAATTACTTACATTAATTAGTTTCTCACGAGTCATTTTTGATTAATTCGTCTTAATTAATCAATCTTTAATCACATCGTTGATTATATAAGTTAATGGTTCCAAATTAGGTTTTGACTTGTTCTTATCAAATTAATTACTTTAATTCAATCCCAATATTAATCATTCTAGATTAATCTCAATCTGTAATTAACTGTTCTTTTTATTTACTTCGTTAATAAATTAATTGCCCCATAATTAATTATCTTAATTAATCTCTTGACAAATTTCACAAAGCAGTTATATTTTATGAGTTACTTTAAGTAATTATATATCACACCATCAAACGATTATTCTGAATTACTTATACTAAGTTAATTAACTTACAACTTAATTTATTATTTATTTAAATACCTTTAGTTACTGAATTAAATAACCCAAAACATTAATTAATTATCCATTTCAATTATCTTACTAATTTAATGTACTACAAATCATTAAGTCGTTAGCAACTTTTAAACGGAAACATTTCTTATTTAAGTTGTTTTTAAATTTAAAACAACTTAAAATTCTCAATACTTCGAGTTAAGCAACCATTAACTCGAGAACCATCCAATACCAAAATCACCAGAACATCAATTCACAATGCATACCAAATCAATTAAATCATTCAATCAAATATGATAATTTAACCATTTAAACTCAAATAGAAATCTAATAGAGTGAGATTTACTCACCTTTGCTCCTTAAACTTGTAATCCACTTCATTCTCGATTTGGTTCCACGACTTTCAACCTTGTATAAATAATTATATGATTTTTGTTAATATTTGAATCAAATCAAACAATTAAATTTCGTTTCATAAATTTAATCAATTAACAATTTAATTTTAACCGATGATTTACCTTTATTTTTAAACCAATTTCTTTTAAATAAATTTAAGAAATCAATTGTCTTAACAACTTACTGTTCTCTATATATATACATCAATAACTGATCCAAAATAAAATTGTTTAAGCCATTTGTTTACTTCACTATTCGGAATCAGCGAATTGTAAACTTACTTCCATTTTCTAAAAAAAAAATCAAAGCTTTTGGAAAAAAAAACAAGGTTGATATACCTTGCAGAAACATGAACCATACACAGAAGACCTTCCTCACCCTCGCGAAGGCAGACCACGCGGTTCATCACTGCAAACCATACATCCGTCAATAGCAATCCTAATCGGCACCAAGCTTCACGCGAACGCCATCGCGCCCAGATCGAGATACGATCACGCCATCTCATCCCAGAGTGTAACCCTAGCTTCAATCGCGACTTCATCGCCGCTCCGTATCTCGCGAAGCCCAGCGTACGATGAACAACCCAAAAACCCACATCGCCTCCTAAAATCGCGACCTTGAGCTCCCTCCTACCAACGACGACATTGCGACGCGCTCGGTGATTGGCGAACGAACGATGGGTTCCACGCATCTGACGCAGCGGATAATTCGAAATAATCTTCAATCGATGAATGTAGCAATCGGTGAGTTGAAAATACCAAAACGCCCAAGTCCGTTGATCCAAAGATACCGAACTCTAGCTATCTCAAACACGTTGATAGCGCACTATACCGTGTTAAAGATCTACGATTCTTCGTACGTTGATCTAGCGCACTAGATTCCGTGAATCGGCTTCTGCAATCGTTGAATCGAGCGCACTCGATTATCCGAAAGAGGAGATAGGAGATTACACTCAACTACCAATTGGTATGAAAGCACAAAGCTAACAAAAGGAAATTTTATTCAATATTCAACCACCAAAAAATTACAACACACACGCTATTTATAGAGTTTCCTGACCCAGCACCTTAAGTCGTCTCCGACTTACGACATAGCTTAAGTCGCGACCGACTCAACACACGCGACTCCACCTCTTTACAACAAAACACAAAGCAACGACTCATGCCAGATCGTTGCCGACTTAACAACAACACAGTTTACACGACTCATACATATCCGACTCATCTACTTAAGTCGGCAGCGACTTAAATCATACGACTCAACAAACCCACCTTATTACCTCACCTCCGACTCAAGAAACAAATAACGACTCATCTTACAAACGACTCAAGACTTACATCATATCACAGTACACGACTCAAAATACAACCGACTCATCATACAAAGCCTTATTACAACACCTCCGACCCAAGAAAGTGCGACTCACGACTCATCCCTTCATGCGACTCAACATCTTCCAACGACTCATAGTAGCTTGTTAGGTCGGCCACCTTTTCCTTTAGACCCATTAGGTCGCAACCCTCTTCTACTTGGATTGTTAAGTCGCGGACGACTCATGTTGAGTCGTAGACGACTCAAGTTAAGTCGTGGACGACTTACTTCTGAAGTTCCCTCTATTCGACCTATGCTATCTTCCCCTTGTAATCTCTTAAGTCGGTAACGACTCATCCCTGTGTTGAGTCGTTGACAACTCATCACACTCGAACTCCTCCAAGCTTTGTTAAACCGGCACCGACTCATGCTTCCCCTATCCCGTGACCGACTCATCAAGCATGCACGTTTTAAGCTCGTGTACGACTCACGAGTTAAATCCGAAGCTCCTTGACTCGTGCACGATTTAATATGGTTTAACTTCTGAATTTCCATATGCCTTGCTGCATCATCCTCCCCTGGTTGAGAGAAATTCGACCTCGAATTTGTAAATTCTTTCTCATCAAAATGTTCATTCCCATGATACGGAATTAAGTGTTTAACGTTAAAAACATCAGAAGTATAAACATCATCTGGTAATTGTAATCGATAAGCATTCTCATTAATCTTCTTCAAAACTTCAACTGGACCAATTTTCCTGGCCTTTAACTTGTTGTAAGCACCCACCGGAAAACGATCTTTTGTCAATATAGCATAAACCAAATCACCTTCTTTAAATTCAACATTTCGACGTTTCAAATCTGCAGACTTCTTATATTTCTCATTCGATTTCTCCAATCGTTCCTGAACGATTTTATGACATTCATTCAGCTCTTCAACAAAATCAGCAGCTCGTTTAACTGTTCTCTTTGACTGTGGTACAACTGCTAAATCCAACGGTCCCCTGGGTAAACTTGAATAAACAATCTGAAACGGGCTGAATCCTGTGCTTCGATTTACTGCATGATTGTGAGCAAATTCTGCCTGGCATAGTTTCAGGTCCCAACTTCTCAAATTATCCTGGACAAGGCAACGCAACAAATTACCCAATGACCTGTTAACAACTTCCGTCTGCCCATCGGTTTGTGGATGATAAGCACTGCTGAAATTCAACTTCGTTCCCACCATTTTCCACAAACTCAGCCAAAAGTGACTCAGAAAACGAGTATCTCGATCAGAAACAATAGATTCTGGCAATCCATGAAGTCGATAAATCTCCTTGAAAAATAACTGTGCTACTCGAACTGCATCTGCTGTCTTCTTGCAAGCAACAAAATGTGCCATCTTTGAAAACCTGTCCACCACAACAAATATCGAATCGTTTCCCCTTTGAGTTCTCGGCAAACCCAAAACGAAATCCATGCTAATATCAACCCATGGCTTAGATGGTACTGGTAATGGCATATACAACCCCGCATTCGTTGCTGTTCCTTTTGAAACTTGGCAAATATGACATCGTTCCACGAATCTCTCAACTTCTTTTCTCATCGATGGCCAAAAATAAGACTGTGAAATCAACTGCAAAGTACGATCACGGCCCACATGCCCTTCTTCATGTAATTCCTTCACAATTTTCATCCTCAAACTACAATCCGGAATACACAAGCGATTTCCTTTAAACAGGAAACCATCAACCAACATGAATTCATCGGTACTCCCATCCTTCACTTTTTCAACATATTTCACAAAGTAAGGATCTTCTTCAAGCATCTCTGGCAACATCTCAAACCCCGTCACTTCAATCTTCATTGTCGTTAGTAAATGACTCCTCCTACTCAAAGCATCAGCTACTCGATTCGTCACCCCTGATTTGTGCTTAACGACAAAGGTAAACTGCTGTAAATAAGAAATCCATGATGCATGCCTCGCGGAGATCTTATCCTGTCCCTGTAAATGTTTCAAAGCTTCATGATCTGTGTAAAGAACAAATTCCTTCTGAAAGAAATAATGCCTCCAATGCTTGACAGCCTGAACAACAGCATAAAATTCAACGTCATATGTACTGTATCTCATCTTCGCCCCTGACAATTTCTCACTGAAATAAGCAACTGGCTTCCCATTCTGACTCAGAACTCCTCCAATACCAACCTTCGAAGCATCAGTATGCAATTCAAATAACAACTGAAAATTCGGTAGAACAAGAATAGGTGCAGACGTCAACAACTCCTTGATTCTCTCAAAAGCAACCCCCGCTTCTTCTGACCAAACAAACTGTTTATTCTTCATGCAATCAGTCACTGGAGCCATCACGCTACTGAAGTGTGGAATGAATCTTCGGTAGAATGACGCTAGCCCATGAAAACTTCTCACTTCTGTAATTGTCTTTGGCTGTGGCCAATTCCTGACTGCTTCAACTTTGCTCTGGTCAACTTGGATTCCTTTTCCTGAAACAACATAACCCAGGAATAAAACAGTAGGTGTCATAAACACACATTTCTTTGTAGCAGCATAAAATTGTTCTTCACGAAGAATAAGCAACACTTCCCTCAAATGTAGAACATGCTCCTCCGTACTCCTGCTATATATCAGAATATCATCGAAATACACCACGACAAACTTCCCAATGAATGGTCGAAAGATTTGATTCATCACCCGCATGAATGTGCTAGGTGCATTTGACAAACCAAATGGCATAACCAACCATTCGTACAACCCCTCTCTTGTTTTGAAAGCTGTCTTCCATTCATCTCCAGGTCTGATTCGGATTTGATGGTAACCACTCTTCAAATCAATCTTCGAGAATATAGTTGCCCCACTCAACTGATCCAGCAAATCATCCAACCTCGGCATAGGGAATCTATAACGAACAGTGATCTTATTCAAAGCTCTACTATCAGTGCACATCCTCCAAGTCCCGTCTTTCTTTGGTACTAACAATGCAGGCACAGCACACGGACTCAAACTTTCCTGGATACGACCCTGCTCAAGTAACTCTTCCACCTGCCTTCGTAACTCCTCATGTTCCTTCGGGCTCATTCTGTAATGTGGTCGGTGTGGTAACACTGCTCCTGGAACAAGATCAATCTGATGTTGAATATCTCTAAGTGGTGGTAACTCCTTTGGTAACTCATCTGGAAAGACATCTTCAAACTCTTTCAAAACTGGCTTTGCTTCTTCTGGAATCTCAACTTCTTCACTACTCTCTCGCCCAATCAACAAAAACACTTCCGGTTCTTCCTCAACTTCCTTGACAAACTCCTTCAAAGTCAACAGAGTTTTTAATTCTTCAATCTCCTCAAGCTTGCTCTCCTTCTGTTGCTGTCTCTTGGGAACTAAAGTGATCTTAGTACCCTCAAACATGAAACTGTAACTGTTGGCACGACCGTCATGCTGAACTGCTCTATCAAACTGCCATGGTCTGCCCAACAACAAGTGACAAACATCCATATCTACGACATCACACCAGATTTCATCCTTGTACTTCTTCCCAATCGAAAAATTCACACAAGCTCTTCGACATACTTTCACTTCACCTCCCTTCCTTAACCATGCTAGCTTGTATGGTTTAGGATGTTTTTCAGTCTTCAAGTTCAACTTTCTCACAGCTTCTGTAGAAATAATATTATCACAACTTCCGGCATCAATAACGAACTTGCAGACTTTCCCCAGAATAGTGCATGTCGATTGAAAAATATTGCTTCTCAGCCAACTACAATCCTCTTCTTGTTTTGGTGTCAAACAGCTTCTCCTCAACATAAGATTACAACCTTCATCACCCGACACTTCTTCTTCCTCCTCAACATAAGGTACATTTGAATACTCTGCCTCCTCACCATCATCTGCCTCAACCTCTGCAACCATGGTTCTCTTCTTTGGCTTCGGACACTCATTGCTTTTATGCCCCAACTCCTGACAATTATAACATTTGAAAACAGTACTAGCCTTCGCCTTCTCAACCTCCTTCACCACTGGCTTCGTAATAGATTTAGGAACATTAGAACTACCACTGGCCCCCTTCACCGGATTATTAGAATTAGTAAACACACCTCCTCCACGCCTTCCTTGTTTCTCCCAAGCCAACGCTTTTTGATGTGCTTCTGCAACGGATCTAGGATCGAACATATTAACCATATCCTGGATCTGTATTCTCAGTCCCCCAATGAATCTAGCAGTCAGCTGTTCTTCTGTCTCCATGATATCATTCCTGGCAATGAGTTGGTAGAATTCATCAGCATAATCACTAACAGATTTAGTCCCCTGCCTCAGATTCTGCAACCTTTGGTACATAAGTGATTGGTAATTATAAGGTAAGAAAGTAGATCTCATCAGCTTCTTCATCTTCTCCCAAGATTCTATCTTTGACTTCCCCATCCGTTCTCGAGTAAGTTTAGTTTGCTGCCACCATGCTAATGCTCTCCCTCTCAGCCTTGTAGCAACTAACTTCACCCTTCGATTCTCCGGCACCTCCTTGAAATCAAAGATTTCCTCCACATTAGACAACCAATCAAGAAACTCCTCAGCAACCATCCCGCCTTTAAACTCCGGAATCTCCATCTTCATACCCGACTCCCAACGACGATCATCCTCAACATCCCGATAAGAATTCCGAACTTGGTCTCGATCTCGATAATGAATACTTGCTCTATCACCTTCTTCAACAAAATCAAAAGTACGCCTACATCGATTTCGACCAATGTCATCCCTTCGTTCATGCATGCTTCTGTGACTATGTCTCTCCTCATCTCTATATGCTTCATGGTCAAATTCACGTTGACTCCTTCTCTCTTCATGTACATAGTCATGATGATCTCTTCGTGATGAAATTGATGTTTCTCTTCTATCTCTACATGAATGTGGCGATACCCTCCTCGCTTCCGTAACCGATGGCGAAACTCGGTTTCCTCCATGGTTCGAGTTTGGTGATCTCCCCCTTTGATTCAAATCATTCATCAATCTCTCCAATTTTCCAATGCCTTCATCGAATTTATCATTAATACGTTGTTCCATAAGTTCAGCTTCTTCTCTACGATACAAAGCTTCAACGTTTTGATGTCGGTTAGCTCTCCTTGGTGGCATGGTTGTAAACTTCACAAGACTTCAAAAATTCAATCACAAAACTTCAAGACTTCCAACACAACAAGTCACAGTTCAATATGACTCAGCTCCTATGTCTCGGCAAAGCTTTATATACGACTCAACCCAACTCGGCACAAGAGTTAAGTCGCAAGCTGTCTCGGCTCAACCTTGACTCGGTTTAAACTTGTCTCGGCTCAAAAAGGGGCGGTTCACCTAGCTCGGCCTCCAATTCAACACTTGGAACGGCTCAACACCACTAAGTCGGCAAGATTTAGCTCGGTAGGTTTATACATTTCAACTCTTGGCGCGCAAACACCAAGACCAAATTCAAACAAAGTCCAATACCTCGATCCAAAATGAAATGGATCTAACACTTCAAACTTGATGCAACTTCAAGACGATCACAATGAACAACTTCAAACTTCAAGAACTTCAAAAACTTGGCTCCAAGAATCAAACTTAGCTATGATTGGCTAAGTATGGCTCCGATACCAAACTGACGCAGCGGATAATTCGAAATAATCTTCAATCGATGAATGTAGCAATCGGTGAGTTGAAAATACCAAAACGCCCAAGTCCGTTGATCCAAAGATACCGAACTCTAGCTATCTCAAACACGTTGATAGCGCACTATACCGTGTTAAAGATCTACGATTCTTCGTACGTTGATCTAGCGCACTAGATTCCGTGAATCGGCTTCTGCAATCGTTGAATCGAGCGCACTCGATTATCCGAAAGAGGAGATAGGAGATTACACTCAACTACCAATTGGTATGAAAGCACAAAGCTAACAAAAGGAAATTTTATTCAATATTCAACCACCAAAAAATTACAACACACACGCTATTTATAGAGTTTCCTGACCCAGCACCTTAAGTCGTCTCCGACTTACGACATAGCTTAAGTCGCGACCGACTCAACACACGCGACTCCACCTCTTTACAACAAAACACAAAGCAACGACTCATGCCAGATCGTTGCCGACTTAACAACAACACAGTTTACACGACTCATACATATCCGACTCATCTACTTAAGTCGGCAGCGACTTAAATCATACGACTCAACAAACCCACCTTATTACCTCACCTCCGACTCAAGAAACAAATAACGACTCATCTTACAAACGACTCAAGACTTACATCATATCACAGTACACGACTCAAAATACAACCGACTCATCATACAAAGCCTTATTACAACACCTCCGACCCAAGAAAGTGCGACTCACGACTCATCCCTTCATGCGACTCAACATCTTCCAACGACTCATAGTAGCTTGTTAGGTCGGCCACCTTTTCCTTTAGACCCATTAGGTCGCAACCCTCTTCTACTTGGATTGTTAAGTCGCGGACGACTCATGTTGAGTCGTAGACGACTCAAGTTAAGTCGTGGACGACTTACTTCTGAAGTTCCCTCTATTCGACCTATGCTATCTTCCCCTTGTAATCTCTTAAGTCGGTAACGACTCATCCCTGTGTTGAGTCGTTGACAACTCATCACACTCGAACTCCTCCAAGCTTTGTTAAACCGGCACCGACTCATGCTTCCCCTATCCCGTGACCGACTCATCAAGCATGCACGTTTTAAGCTCGTGTACGACTCACGAGTTAAATCCGAAGCTCCTTGACTCGTGCACGATTTAATATGGTTTAACTTCTGAATTTCCATATGCCTTGCTGCATCAGCATCTTAGGGTTAGGTCACGAATGAATTGAATAAAATGATTTCGTTTTCAATTTCGAGGGGCTGGCTTCGGCCATTTTATTATTTTTTTCCTTTTTTTTTCGAGAATTCTTTCTTTCGGGTTGAAAATTAGAGATAGGGTTACGGTATAGGGTTAGAAAAGCTTCGTACGTACGCTGTTATTAAAAAAGAATCTCTGACCAAATGTACTTTTAAATTTATTATATTATAAAACTTACAAACGTCTCGTTAGACATAATGCGAAATTTCGGACCACGAATCCAACATGCCGACAGGTGTTTATAAAGTTTTATCCGCGTTTTGAACACAATGGAACGTGTTTCGGAAGCTGATTTGATCGTATGCACGAGTTACAGAAGAAAACGATCGATTTTAAATTAAATCGATTAAAATAAATATACGCGTTTCGAGTTGCCAGGGTCAACTGTCAACTCCAATTGCTACGGAAATTAAAATCCGATAATAACTAACTATTACGGATCCAATAGAACTAGTTTCGTCGAATTCCGAGATTGTGCCTCGGAAGGCTATTTTTAAATGTCAATTTAAATGATATGATTTCAAAACTGAGCAAATCACCCTTAAATTAAGTTTCAACCATTCTATTATCTCTAGTATTATCATTATAAATTTCATAAGTCTTCAAATTATTTAAACAGGCTTAGAAATTTCAGATTCAACAATTTACCAAATTTCAATTATTAAAATTCAATATTTAAACTATACAGTTCATTGATTTCATTATCAAGTAAATATTGATATCTTGAATTCAAGTTAAAATTAACTTTTAACTATTTTAAAAACAACTAATTATTTCAATTTAATTCGTTAAAATTTTCGGGTCGTCACATTCCTCCCCCTTTAAAAGAATTTCGTCCCCGAAATTACTAATTAGGAAGAATGGACCAATACCCATTTATTTTTCTTTCAAAATCAACAGTTCAACTTCCTATCAATTTTTTTTAATAAAAGACCTCTTTACCATTCTTATAACTTCCCAAACTTTCACACAGTTTCAAACAATCCCCTTTCACACAATCGTTCAAATTTCAATTTAAAACCAAATTTGGAATTATCAAAATTTCTCAAAATTTTCTAACTCTCTAAATTCCCGAAAATTTTTGCCAGCATCTCCTTTGCGCGGCTAGCTTGGTACTACTACAAAAGGCCTCTACGGGCTCCCAAATTCCAAAAGAAAATCAAAAGCCAAGTGGCGATATTAAAAACTCAATCCAATTTCATACAGGAACATAAATACATACCTATTTTCGGGCAATTCATATTTATCCTTTGGAATCAAATCCAATTTTCTTTTCCCCTTTTTAATACCTACATATCTTGTTTAACAACAATATTCAATCATAACTTACAAATCATTTTCACAAGTACGAAACTGGTCATTTGTGTCGGTTGTGTAGCCCCTGTTGTGTCGGTTTTACAACCGACTCATGTGAAGACGACACAAAAGGCATTTTTCTGTTGTGTCGGTTGTACGACCGACACAAATATCAATCATTTGTGTCGGTTGTTATTAAACAACCGACACAAAAATATGAATAGCTGTGTCGGTCTTTCTAAAAGGACCGACACAAATCAGCTTGTATAGTGAAGCACACCGCCGTTTATTGTGTCGGTCCTTTTATAAAAACCGACACAACTGTTCATAGTTTTGTGTCGGTTCTTTAATAACAACCGACACAAATGTTTGACATTTGTGTCGGTTATGTTTGTTTTTTCAACCGACACAATTGATATAAAGTTGTATCGGTTCCCTTTGAAGTAACAACCGACACAAGTAATATCTAAAGCAATTTTTTTTTATTACCGTTTAAGATTATAGAAATGGTATGAAATTGAATTTTAATATTTTGTAAACCAACGTTACTATGAACTGATTGAACAAAAAATATATTTATATTATCCATCAACATAATTCACATTTACAGACCAAAATATAATATAATCTATCACAAACATAACGTACATAACAAAATACCAACGTACGTTACAAAAGATCAGCGTACACAACCAACTACATCCAATTATACATGATATAACTAGCTAAATTCTCTCGAACCTCATTTATCTCTTGTTGGTTATAAGAACCGTCTCGTACAAAGTCCTGCAATTAAGAGAATTGTTATACAAAAGACAATAATTAAGTCAGGAATATACTCTGCAATATATACAAAAGATCAGTCTGAGAGGAATGTAATTCAAACACAGGTTGAACCATGCATAAGCTGAATATTGGAAACAAATTAAATGATTGCTCATCGGATACATTCTCAGTGATTATAGCAAACAAAATAAATGATAGCTCATCGGATACATTCTCAGTGATTATAGCATAGTACTTGAGGTAGGTGTTTTTTTTATCCTAGATTTAACGTATGCTAATGCAATTTATAAATGGTTGATCAACTGATCTCGTTGTAATTAATTTTATAATTAAGATAAAGAGGGGTTCAGATTTTACAATAATGAAGACATACTAATCTCAATACATCTTAAATTACTTTTAATTTAATTAATTCCTACTTAAATTATTATGATATGAAAACTATTATGTAAAATTATGGAAGTAAAATGATATGTGAATTAGCAAAACCAGAAATTACTACTGACCCCTGGAAAACCTATGTAGAAAAGCCCTAATCCTGGAAGAGTTACAATAGGTACAACAGCAAGAGGGCTTAGATAACTGATATAAATTATGAAAATGTTCAAAATATATAAATACTTAGACATAACTTGTTGTGATTTTAAAGTAAATAAACTGAAAGTTACCTCATAACAATCCTCCACACACCCAAGAACCCTAAAGCAATTTGCAAAAAGGAACCTGCAATCATAGCCCCTTGTATTGTCCTCATTGTATGTCTAAATCTCTCGTATGGGTCTATAATGTATGCAAATCTCTCACTAAGAATGATTGAAATGGTTGGAATAATATAGGTAAAGGAGCCTCCGATCACAATGGGTAGCCTCGAACCAAAATATGTCTGCAACAAAGTGTTGATTCCTCCTACAAATAACATGGTTTGTATCACCCTTGCCTTCTCTTCCTACAAAATTTCAAAAAGTTACATTATTATACATACATATACAAAAAGATTCATTTTAGTGGGAAAAATACTTACAAATCCACCACCCATTTGGGGAACAAGAACGGCTGGGATTATAGAAACAGTGCCTAGCATGACAAGGAAATGATGGAAACCAATCAGTATAGCTATTGCTGTAGAGTAAAGCGGAATGTTTAGTACATGTATTAGTATGTATAATCCCACTACAACCATCTGCTCAAACTTCCCACAGCTTCCTTCACAACCAAGTACTGACATCACCACTGTCCACTGTCCAAACAGTTAACTGTCACTACAAACTACCATTCCCACTATCCTCCTGCCACACAACAATACCTCCTTTCCACTTCAGTACACAAACACCCCTCAAATACCACTGACCATCATACTGTCATTCACCATTCCACTTACTTAACCAAAACAACATACTTCATCCAGCCACTGTCAACGCATATAGGCAACAATTCACCAAACCCCCTATACAAACTGTCAAATATTTTTACACATACTCCTCACACTCCATACAACAAATACCATATACAACCTCTGCTTCCACTTCCAGTCACACCTCTGCCTTCACATCAGTGCAACAATGCCTCCAATTCATTTACTCTGACCAACCATATACAGTACACAATCATTCACCACTGCATTGCCTTGCATCACTGTAGTTTCAACCTCCCTGCAACATAACATAACATCAGCTTCCACAACCAAAACTACAACAATCCATACTTCCAGCCTGCCCCTCATATCACTGCCACCCTGCATATATCATCCATCAAATTCCTCTGGCCAAACTACCATCATCTCACTGAAACAGTGCCATCACCATCACACTGCAATTAGACGGCTATATTAATTACACTGACATGGATGGTGGAAATGTACAGAGATCTTACAATAAGGTGGCTATGGAATACAATATTCCATTTGTACCAAATTCATCCACTTGAAATTAATTATATCTTTATTCGTTTCAAATTTTACTAATGTATGACATAGTTTATGTGCAATGAAATTAAAATTTATAGGATTCATTGACTTGGCAAAATAATTCATTTCCATCACTGCAAGAAATGCTTCATGCAAATAGCAGAAAATTAAACAATGTCATATCAGGTTATATTTATTTAAAGAAATACGTTCTTTTATATTCAGTCACTAGGGTTTGAACTTAAATTAAATTTGCAAAAAAACTACATCAACATACACATGATTAATTTGCCTATAACATGCAAGGTTCGCAATTTTATGTACACTATAACTACAAAAGCCACCTTAAGCAACATTTGCTTTGGAATCATGCTATTTGTGTACCTATTAATCCAAACTTATATATTGGTACAAGCTATAATACACATAGTTTATGTACCTCTACCAAAATGATTTCATCCATGGCGCAGTGGCCTAAACAAAAGCAGCAACTTACTAATTTAAAGTTCATTTCTAGCTTTGGTCAAATTTATATATAACACGAGACTTTCGTTTTTCTTCTTTATTATTCATTGTCAGCTCTAATGTTTTGCTCGCCATTTCAGGACGTTTTTCTATTCAACCATCTCAATCATCTATCCGCCCCTTAGCAAACTTCAACTTCCTTTCTATTCCACCCATCCTCCTACAACTTATAGCCTTCTCCAACCCATCCTCCTACAGCTTTGTTGGAATATATTGAATATCACATTAGTTGACGTAAACTATCCTATTGTTTCTTTTTTTTCTTTTTTTGTCAAAATACAATTTATTGCAGTGAACAAGTCATTAAACCACTATAGTTTGAAGGGTTAATTGTAGTGTAGTAGGTCAACATATGACAACTAAACATTAAGAATGAATACTAGGTATACTTTTACTGTACGATAGAGGATCGGAAGAGCAATTCATATAATGCCTGGCATTGTTTAGCCAACTTAACTTAGCTTAAGTTCTATAATCAATCAAATTCTAGTCCTTATATATCTCTTACAAAAATCGAAGGAGAAATCAAAGTGAAAGACTCGAACAGGCTTTTAAAAGATGAGAGAATTCACCTAAACTTAAGAAACGATTTCGGCAGGAACTTGATTTGAGGAACCCGAATTTTAAAATTCGAGAAAACCTAGTCTCCTAAATCACCCAAATGATTTCGATTGCAAAGATGATATAAAGGTATTGTAATATTCAAGTACCATTACCCCTTCTTCTATTAATTTGAGGATGGGTTTCAAGTGAAATCTAAACCAAGCAATGAATAGTTTATTAAGAAGGTGAATAACAATAACGAATTACCATGCAAGTCATCTCCATTCCATCCCAACTGAATCTACATACTATTTCATGATAACTATAAGATCAAACTGTTCAAAAAATATGCTGCAAAAACCAAGTATCCAAGCTTACATTTCAAACCTGAAAATACTTAATAATTTCTTTGCATTCTGCTTTTGCCTACGAGGTAAATTTAGGGGAAACAACATTAATATTAATTATATCATTGCTCACATGATACTCTAATATTACATCAGAGCATCTGATCCAAATCAATATATTCGCTCTGCTTATCGAAGTCAAAAAGTGTATCATTATCAGTTCTCATGTAAAATCAAGGAGTAATATTCTAGTTTGATTAATTTTTAGCCCCCATATTTACTTGTCCATTTTTTTTCCAATTTTGTACATAAATCTTAATTGATGGTCAAACCAGAGAACCAAATGAATATAATGATATGCCAACTATTTAATAAATATAAATACCTTTCACGATCATACGCCTAGGCAAGAAACCACCAACCACAGCATCATCTTCTATAAGCTCAACCGAAACAATGTCAGTATCAACATACTGAAAAAATATGATCATATTATAGACGTATCTTTACTAAAGAGAAGGAAAAAACTGACCACTTTGTAGGGTCGTTTAAATTCAGAAATGGCTGCTGTTTGTTTTTTCTTTTAATTGCTTGTTTAGTAGCTTTGGCTCACTTTTAGGTTCTGGCAATGGATTTGCCTATCCACCTGAAAAGCATGCATTCAATATGATGACAATGTAAAAAAGAGGAAAAATGTGGGTACTAAGTTGTAACCAAAATAGATACTAAACATCATCCACTATTTTGATATAATAATCAGATATATTCATTTTCATCTATACAGCAAGTAGGAAGAAATAATACGACCTAGAGTAAGACAAATGTAACGTATCAAACCTGTAAACATAGTGGAAAAAACTCATCTGAGCTCATTTGAGTATTGTGTTTTGCATTTACATCTTATCTTACATCTCAAGCTCTTTTGAAAGAAAACTTAGTATTATACAACATAATGGTGGTTCAAAATTAATCAATTAAATTTGCTTTTTGGCTAAAATAATTCATGACAATAATAAGAAGGTAAAGTATGCATAGTGCCAAATACTTAAAAATTAGGAATTTAGCTAACAAAGTATCTGGTTGGAGTAATTGCATCGGTAGTTGCATCTTGGGATTTAAAGAAGGGCATTAAATATAGGGGAATTAAAGAAGCCGGATCTAGAGAATTCAAGAAAAAACTATAATCATTGAAACAGAAGAGTGAAAGCTATGTATTTCAAATATCAGAGATCAATAAAACCTCAAAAGAAGGGCAAATGAAGACAAATACAATCGTAGACTGCAATAGGATAAAGAGAAGGCAGCTAGTGTTATCGGATACATGGACTGAAATTTGTCCACTGAAAGAACTAGAAGTGGAGAAAATAAGTTTGAATTTTACAGATATTTTGCAATGCTAAAAGCACAATAAAGAAGCTGCAATAGCCCTTGGTGAACAGCTACTAAATTTCCTTCTTTCTGAGTTGGTAAAAGAGCTACTTATTTTGTAAATTAGAAATAATGTATTTTATTATTACTTTGCAAAAACTTTCTGTATTTTATCCTGCAACAAATGTAATATATGCTCCCTATTTTCCATGTCCATGCAATTCTTTGTTTTCCATAACCACCAGAAGTCTTCTAAACAAAGCAAAAATTTATTGCACCTAGTTTGATTCTACTTGTTTCATAATTTCCTACCACTAAGCCCCTCATATAATTATTCTAAACATCAATAAAAACTTGATCGTACATTGAAATTAGAATTTTGGCTGAATGCTTGTAATATATTTTCTGGAAACTGGATGCAAAAATTATGCTAAAACAGTCGTAACAGCCCCTATTTTCATGCATCCATCTAAAAGATTCTATATTCAATCTGTAGTGAATATATCTCTATAACTCTAACTACCCAAAAAAAATATCCAAATGCAAAAAATGAATCAAGACAAAACCAAGCAAAATATATGTTCCTTCACCATCTCAATAATAGTAATTGAGTTCTAACTTCTCTACTGGGCTTCATTCTCTTCCTTTTCACATACAAACCTCTTTATAAAGACAAAATTCATGAGAAAGAGGCCTTCATCATCTACAAATGCAACAACCTTTTCAGTCTTGTACTCATGCTACTCTCCATTGTACATGTCTATTTTATAATTTTGTAAATATGTTGGGTCTTTTTTATTCTATTGTCATGATTATAGTTGTTTTTTATTCTTGTAAGGTACTTGACTTATCTGTACCTAACATTTGAACAAACATTTTGCAGTCAAAATATAAATATCAAATGTTACACCAAAATAAATCACCATATAAAGCACATGTCACCTCAGCAAAACAGCCTTCTTCCCATTCAGATCTCTCAAAGAATGTGCAACACATCTGTACTATGACATTGATGCCTAACTAAATGCTAGTTCTCATGCAATTAACATACTGAAACTCAAAGGATGTTATTTTAGTTCTTTACAAACCAACTAACAGTAGTGATATATGGCTATTGTCCCATGATTATATATCCTTAATATCATGAAAATAAAATTAATTTTCATTTAAATTCATGGCTACAAACTCAGCATTCACATATTACTTTCACCTTTTAAGTAAATATCCATTATTATATAACCAACAACAAAAAGTAGTCCCAAATCATGATAACAGATTTTGCTAGAACCATTTGAGCTTGGCCGCAAACTTTTAAAATATAAGAATCTAACAAATTGTAATTGAAAGTACATTTTCGATGGCTCACATTATTTACTGGTTAAAGTATCCTAATCATTTCAGCTAAAAGACTTGAACTTTATGTATGTGAACATCTAGTACTAGCAAATTATTTCAGCACAAAATTATGTGTAATCGCTAACCAGAAGATAATTTCTCCGAAATTTCACAACTGCTTGATTAAGCAGCAGTAAGTGCTTTCAGGGCTGCAAGCCTCCTGGGATGAACGGCAAAATAGTGATGATTATATAAATATACGAAAATATACAGAAAAAAATATATTTACTCGGTGAAATTTGTTCCTGCAATTTTATTCGGGTTTTAATTAGATGGTATTAGCTGAAGAAATATACAGAAACAAATATAAATTCAAACAATTAAAATAAAAAGGGGGGACAGTCAAAATACTTTCGACAATACCACCATCGACCCCAACAACGATGCCGCCACCACCGCTGGCCCCCTCAATGATGCCGCCGCCACCGACCTCGACACCGTCGGGAAGTAGCAATCTGCAAGCTATGGCTGCAGGTGGGGTTGGATTTGGACTTGGACTACTCCTGCTTTTTGCTTTTTAATCATACTTACAGATATTATTTTTATGTTTGTTTCCACGAACATCAAATTTGTTTTAAGAAGAAGAAACAAAGAGACGGGTCGGGTACTAAATTTTCCCTCTAAAATTTAGGGTTCGCGGGAAAATATGGGGCGGCTGAAATGGATTTGGGGGAAAAGTTGTGTGCCTATTGTGTCGGTTCTTGAACAACCGATGCTATTGTGTTTAGTTGTGTCGGTTGTTCAAGCAGCGGACACGAGTAGATCTATTGCTTCCCTTCAATTGTGTAGGTTTCTTAAGAACAACAGATGCAAATTACATTTTTAAGATTTTCTTCTTACCCATAAGTCAATAGTTTCGGTTGTTAATGAACAACCGACAAAAATTACACTATTTGTGTCGGTTTTATGGACAACCGACACAAATGAGGCGAAGCAACTGATCTGTTTTGTACTAGTGTTTATACGTTCTCTTATATAGGTTTCCGTATTTACTTCTATTCAAATTCGTTTTTCCCGTTTTAATATGAATTCAACTTATTTTGATTTTGAATATTAATTTTTTTTTCCATTTATAACTGAGTCTTATTAGTTCCATCTACTAATCTATTTCAGTTTCATATTTAAAATCGTTTAGTTTCCTTAACAAAAATTTTCCCAAAATTTTTCTAACTCCCATAATTTAGGAAATTTTTGGCAGAGTCTCCTTTGTACGGAGGAGCTTTTGCAATTTGACAAGAGGTATAAATATATATACATCGACCCATCCGGTCGGAAAAAGCAAAAAGAGTTCATATTTCCTATTTTTATTGCGTAGGCGTACCTTATTTAGCATTTTAAGCAAGCAGCTTATTTATTTTAGCAATTAGTGCAATCCAAATCCAACCAAACGGCCTTCAGATACCTGTACTTACTCAATTTAAATATGCAAGTGCCATATATAGAGTATTTATCAGTATTTCATTTACTTTAATAGCAAATCACAAGCGTTTCACTTATATTTAATAGCTAAACACATATATATCATAAGCAACAAACACCAAAACTCTTTCCATAAGCGATTTATATAACTTTTAAGCTAATTCAATTGCTTTCACTCAATTTATAAGCCATTTCATTCAGTTTCAATGGTTTGCAACTCAATTTCTTACATCCAATTGATTTCTAATCCAAACAAGCTCATATTCACTTCGATTAATTCTAAAACCAATTTATTTAGTCCTTATCCATTCACAGAAATTTAATTACTTTTATTTACGTCATACGACGATTCATTCTATACAATTCGACAATATTCGCTTAATAGAGTATTTATTTAGTTTATAACTATTTTGAATTAATTTCAACACGTTCAGCATTTAATTCCATTTCTTTTCTAAATTATTTACGAACCATTCATTGCATTTCATTTTATCTCAGCCTTGGATTCATCCAAAATAATTTATTAGGCTTTGCTCATTCAAACTTATAAATTAACGACCGTTTCCGACTTAATTTAATCCGAGCTTTCATTGATTTAAGAAATCTTACTTCATATTTAATCGTCTCATAACTTAAGTCCATTCTGACAATTCCATTCCAATTAAAACCTTTATTTAATTTCCATTCAATCAAACTTCATCCAATTATTATTTAACTCAGTTAACCAATTTATCCATCCCATTTTAAATTTTAAATTCACCTGCTTAACTCATTTCTAATTGATTTTATTAATACAAAGTCATTCTCACTTTATATCTCTTCACTTGGGTTTTGTTTGCAATCCAAACCATGACTATTATAATTCACTTCCATTAGATAATATTCACATGACACCACTTCCTTTATATCCAATTTATTGACCAAAGTTAAATTTTATTAACATCCTCAATCAAAAAATTATTTAATCAATAAGCTTATTTCCAACTTCTAAATCAATATTCGATTTTAATTACAGAATCACTTCATTAAAATTCTAGTTTGGATTTCCTTTTATTTCCCCAAAATTCCAACATCTTTATTTAAAAATTTTAGAAATGCTTTTAAATTCACATCAGACTAATAAAATAGGTCTTTTATAAAAATACCTTTTTATAACTCGATGTCTCAACCAGTCCATCCTTGTTCTCATAGAAATTCAGTCATACGTTGATCAGGCGTAGGACTGAAAATCTATAAGTACTTGGTAAACCCGTTTTCAACACCCTGTGAAAATATTTGGAAAAATAATTTATTGAAAATATTGAAAGCATTTTGAAATAGAGGAAATATCTGTGGTGAGAATGCTCTGGAAATCATCACCCCCATCCATGGTCGCAGTTAACCCGATGTTTACGTTGTCGTCCCGACAATATCCACAGATAACTATAGGCCTCCGCGCCCCACGATTACACCATGGAACCCCCGACAGATTGCAGCTACAACTGGGGTTGCGTAGCTATCACAGCAAAAACCCATATAACTGTAGGCATCAGCGCCATCGAATTTCGCTGCCAAAAATGAAACTTCTCCACTCCACTTGACCATAGATCGCAGTCTACCGATGTTGCGTTGCCTTCCAGGCAAAATCAAGTGTAGACCGTTGACACTCATCCTCCACACGATTTTCGCTATGTCCCCAAAGTAGATCGCAGCGACATCGAGTTACACTATCGTCACAGCATAACCCAAATGCCTCTGTAGGCCTCAACGCCATCGACTTTCGCTACCCAATAATCCTCAGGAACTAGTTTTGTCCGGACTCCTCACAGGATCAACTTTAGAACCCCCCTTGGGGCTCAAGGCAGAACCACCCGGTGGTACTCCTGAGAAGTTCATTTCAAGGGAGCGCCTTTTACCCCAGAGCCATCATTATACACATATAGTGTCTTCAAATCATACACCTAGTATGATCTCATACAAAGCTCATTTACACAAAATTGATTATCCCAAATCGATGATTCTCAAACTAGGCTTTCCAAATTCAATATTGATTTTGCTCAAAAATCAAAAGCCCTCCCAAATCCAAAGGTTCTCAAAACCTTTTTCAAAATCCTCATAAGATCCTTTATATATATATACAGATATATAAAAAATTTAGAACTTTGGATCATTTCAAACTTGTATAAAACCCTTTTATACTTCAAACACTTTCAAAAATCCATCAGAGTGAGATATACTCACTTATTCCAATTTTCCCTTAATCCCCATTTGGATTATCACTTCAATTCTTATCTCAGTTGGGTATTAAATCAATAACAGTTTTAACTCCGACCAGTTTATATTTAGAAAATAGCTTGAAATTTTTTTTTAAAAAAAAGATAAGTAGTAAAAAATATTAATTAATATTTTGCAAAATAGCTTTAAAATAATTAACTAATTATAGAATAGTTGAAAATAGTTAAATAGTTTCAGAAATTTTTAAATAATTGCCAAATAGTTGTAAAGTAGAAATTAGTTTGTGAAATAGTTGGAAAATAGTAATTAGTTTAGAAAACCATTGAAAAATGGTTAAATAGCTCCAAAAATAATTGTAAACCAAGTATAAAGTAATTTGGCTGTAAGAAAGAAAAGTTGTATATATATTTAATAGCTTAGGAAAATAAGTTTATATCAAAACAATTTATATTCAAAATAGTCAAGAGTCAACTGTTCACTTCCCCAACAATTCAATTTAAATCTCCAAATTCCATTGGACTTGATTAATCCCCAATTCAAGTTGAATCAATCTTAATTCCTTTCCTAATTTAAATCAAATTCATGTTGATTTTAATCATGTTCAACTTATGTTATAATTTCACATTATTCTATTTAAATTCTTAATCTCTTACGTCTCCAATCACCAATCCAATTAATTCAAACCAAATTCAATCTCAAGCTTGAATTTAAACTATCTCGAATTATATAAATTCGAGTTAAATTCTCAAAGGTTGGTTTAACCATTTAAACCAAATTAACCTTTATTAAAAGTTTTAAAACAATTTAATTTTGAGTCCAATTCTCGAAATTCCATTTTATATTATCTTTACCTATGTATTTCAAGGTTCAAATAAGAGTACAATTTTTATTTGTTTCAAAATTTAATCTATTACTCAATTTTATCTTCCAGTTTAAAGCCGGTTCTTAAACAAGTTTATTTTACACTTCAATTATTCAAATTCATTTTATTTATACAATACCATTCTCAATTTAAAGATTTTCATTAACAATAGGATGATATCATCCAATTTATTTTAAAATGTTATCCATTTTCAATTTTAAATCTCAAACTCGTTTTGAGATCACACAAATTCCCAATTCAAATCAATCATTTAACTTTCCAAGTTCTATTCCAATTTCATCTTGAAATTTCCAATGCGGGTTGCTTGTTAACTTATTTAACTTTTCCCAAAGTTAAATTTCAATTTAATCCAATCAACCTTACTCAAGTTGAATTCCCACTTCAAATTTCAAAATCCTTTTCCTCTTATAAGTTCAAAACTTATATCACTTATATTACATCACATTTCAGGAAAAAATAAAAACTCAACCTCTTAGAGTTTATTTCAAATTATCTCTGATATCATGTATATCCATTCATATATACATATTATTTCTTGGCCCTCCCAGCCATGTTTTAAAATTTTAAACCACCCTTGGTTTTAAATTCAAATCAAATTTCAACAAACCATTGTTTGCAACAAGTCCCAATTATCCAAATAATACTTGTTTATTATTTTTCATTACTTTGAACAAAATTATCAAATCGTGGGACCAGATTTTGAATATCATTTTCAATCCATTAAATTTAATTCGGTTGTATTTCCATTTCTACTTAAATTACTTTCAATTTAAGACTTCAATTTGGTTGTATTTTATTACTTCTTAATTTTAATTCCAATAAGTTAACAACCAATCGCCTTTATATTTATTAGAAGGAAATATTGCTTTATATATCAAAAATATATTCTTATATAAAATCATTTAAAATCTTTATATAAGAAAATAACAAGTACGCGCTCATATATGTGTGTATATATATATATATAACTCATTCTAGAGTACTCCAGACTCTATTTAATGAGTAATCCCCACCAAAGCCAAGGTTCTCGCTTAACCTTTCAGCTCTGATACCAAATGTAACAACCCGAAATTTTCTAATCCAAAAATTCCATATAGTTATGAGAAAGAAGAAAGAGATAGAAGAAGAAGAACAGAAACAACAAACATATCACAATCGCAACGGATAAGATATAATAATAAATAATAATAGCTTACAAAGAATACTATATCTGTCGATTACATTTGGACTACATCAGAGTTTCACATTATATACAGTCACTGAATATTTACAATTATCATATCTCAGGCTAACAATAATATAAATTCAGCGAAAAAACTCTATACGCTCCTGCCATCCAGCTCGCCTCCTGAGCTCCAGAACGTCCTAACCTGGAAATTTGTAATACTCGGTCTGACCCGAGCATTACATTAAAGTAACACCCGGGTCAGGCTGGAAACCAGCGTGAGTAAACCCAACTAACATGGAATTCCAAAGCAAACAACTTATATAAAACCCGGGTAACTTATATCAATTTAACAAATTCTCAATTTACGATAGACAACATTTACTTCACATATAAATTTCTAATTACCAAACTAGATAAAATAATCCAATTCTCTTAAATCATTTCATCCCAGCAAATAGATTTTACATATCAACCTATAAAATATTCGAAGTGCTTTCGGATTTTTCCTAATACCCGACTCCGGCCTCTTCGAGACTTGTGCCGTCCAAACCCAAATTACCAAAATGAAATACTCAACATTTCGTAACAGGAATATCATCTCATTCAAGCATCCAATACCAATCAATCATTCATAAGAAAATTTTATCGCTTCCAAATTAATTCAATTGATTCTAATTGAATTTCCGACCTCCAATCACTTAGATTCCTTCATTTAGTATTAATTAGTTTCAGATCAATAAGTCAACCCTTCCTTCGTAACTCATCTTAATTATTTACCATGGGTTAATTATTTTCAATTACCTTCATGTAATTATTTTTGTTAAATTTTATGATATTATGTGTTTTTAACTAAATCAAAGAGTAATCCATCATTACTTCACAAATTAATTAACCATAATCAATTACACTAATCCTTAATTACTTACATTAATTAGTTTCTCACGAGTCATTTTTGATTAATTCATCTTAATTAATCAATCTTTAGTCACATCGTTGATTATATAAGTTAATGGTTCCAAATTATGTTTTGACTTGTTCTAATCAAATTAATTACTTTAATTCAATCCCAATATTAATCATTCTAGATTAATCTCAATCTGTAATTAACTATTCTTTTTATTTACTTCGTTAATAAATTAATTATCCCATAATTAATTATCTTAATTAATCTCTTGACAAATTTCACAAAGCAGTTATATTTTACGAGTTACATTAAGTAATTATTTATCACACCATCAAATGATTATTCTGAATTACTTATACTAAGTTAGTTAACTTAAAACTTAATTTATTATTTATTTAAATACCTTTAATTACTTAATTAAATAACCTAAAACATTAATTAATTAAATTAATTAATTATCCATTTCAATTATCTTACTAATTTAATGTACTACAAATCATTAAGTCGTTAGTAACTTTTAAACGGAAACATTTCTTATTTAAGTTGTTTTAAATTTAAAATAACTTAAAATTCTCAATACTTCGAGTTAAGAAACCATTAACTCAAGAACCATTCAATACCAAAATCACCAGAACATCAATTCACAGTGCATATCAAATCAATTAAATCATTCAATCAAATATGTTAATTTAACCATTTAAACTTAAATAGAAATCTAGTAGAGTGAGATTTACTCACGTTTGCTCCTTAAACTTGTAATCCACTTCATTCCCGATTTAGTTCCATGACTCTCAACCTTGTATAAATAATTATATGATTTTTGTTAATATTTGAATCAAATCAAACAATTAAATTTTGTTTCATAAATTTAATCAATTAACAATTTAATTTTAACCGATGATTTACCTTTATTTTTAAACCAATTTCTTTTAAATAAATTTAAGAAATCAATTGTCTCAACAACTTACTGTTCTCTATATATATACATAAATAACTGATCCAAAATAAAATTGTTTAAGCCATTTGTTTACTTCACTATTCGAAATCAGCGAATTGTAAACTTACTTTCTTTCTTTTAAAATAAAATCAAAGCTTCTGGAAAAAAAACAAGGTTGATATACCTTACAGAAACATGAACCATACACAGAAGACCGTCCTCACCCTCGCGAAGGCAGACCACGCGGTTCATCACTGCAAACCATACATCCTTCAATAGCAATCCTAATCGGCCCAAGCTTCACGCGAACGCCATCGCGCCCAAATCGAGATACGATCACGCCGTCTCCTCCTAGAGTGTAACCCTAGCTTCAATCGCGACTTCATCGCCGCTCCGTATCTCGCGAAGCCCAGCGTACGATGAGCAACCCAAAAACCCACGTCGCCTCCTGAAATCGCGACCTCGAGCTCCCTCCCACCAACGGCGACATCGCGACGCGCTCGGTGATTGGCGAACGAACGATGGGTTCCACGCATCTTAGGGTTGGTCACGAACGAATTGAACAAATTGATTTCGTTTTCAATTTCGAGGGGCTGGCTTCGACCATTTTATTATTATTTTTTCCTTTTTTTTCGAGAATTCTTGCTTTCGGGTTGAAAATTAGAGAGGGGGTTACGGTATAGGGTTAGAAAAGCTTCCTACGTACGCTGTTATTAAAAAAAAAAATCTCTGACCAAATGTACTTTTAAATTTATTATATTATAAAACTTACAAACGTCTCGTTAAACATAACACGAAATTTCGGACCCCGTATCCGACATGTCGACGGGTGTTTATAAAGTTTTATCTACGTTCTGAACACAATGGAACGTGTTTCGGAAGCTGATTCGATCGTATGCACGAGTTACAGAAGAAAACGATCGATTTTAAATTAAATCGATTAAATTAAATATACGCGTTTCGAGTTGCCAGGGTCAACCGACAACTCTGATTGCTACGAAAATTGAAATCCGATAATAACTAATTATTACGGATCCAATGGAACTAGTTTCGTCGAATTCCGAGACTGTGCCTCGGAAGGCTATTTTTAAATGTTAATTTAAACGATATGATTTCAAAACTGAGCAAATCACCCTTAAATTAAGTTTTAACCATTCTATTATCTCCAGTATTATCATTATAAATTTCATAAGTCTTCAAATTATTTAAACAGGCTTAGAAATTTCAGATTCAACAATTTACCAAATTTCAATTATTAAAATTCAATATTTAAACTATATAATTCATTGATTTCATTATCAAGTAAATATTGATATCTTGAATTCAAGTTAAAATTAACTATTAAATATTTTAAAAACAACTAATTATTTCAATTTAATTCGTTAAAATTTCCGGGTCGTCACATGTATGTTCTCCGACCTCGGCTCTCCATCCAAGGACTTTTATATTCTTTGGCCTCGGCTCTTCGGCCAAGGACTTTTATATTCTCCGGCCTCGGCTCTCCTGCCAAGGACCATTATATTCTCCGGCCTCGGCTATCATGCCAAGGAATTTTATATTCTCCGGCCTTGGCTCGCCAGCTAAGGACTTTTATATTCCGTTCGAGTCCATTCCATTGCTCTTCGGTGAAGGGATTCGTAACTTGCGATCGTTGGCCCATTTCTTCGATCAGCACCATAATCGTGAGACCTGTATTATTTATTACATTAATGCAAATCCAATCATTCAAAATAAAAGTTTTTACAGCTATGGAAAACCAAACAAATGTCTGTACATCCAAGGAAGAAACCAAAGTTTTCAGAAAAACGAAAAGAAAAACATGATTTCATAGACTCGAGCAACACGGTTTATCATCGTCTCAGAGCATGCCTATGGACCATCCTCGATACCGTACATATGTAAGTGACTTAGTCATATTACTTCAAGTTCTATCACTTATTTAAAGCCATAATTCCATTTATTTGATAACAAGCTAGCGATGCCTAGATCCAGTGCCATCCTCGTTCGAGGTGGGCGATGGCCGCTCCTGCTCCACTGCCATAGCTCGATTCCTTACATATTATTGTAGATGACCATTCCTTATATGCTTCTCAACGATATCCTTCAAATGTCTGTTGTTCATGTTGTGCCCATTCAGCTCATGGAATAGGCAATGCTTTCTCGATACCCGCTCGTATTCAGAAGGTTCCCTTCTTGCCGGCCTTCGATATTGGAGGCACTCTCGAGTATCCAAGTAAATCCTTTTCAGAGTCTCAGTCAAATCATGGTAGGAAGTAAAATTTGAATTCCTCCATGGCCTTTTTAAAGTCTCACCATTATCGTTCATTTTCCCTTTTCCTTTATCATCTTTGATTGGATCCTCCCTGGGTGGTCCTGCACCCCTTACTGTGTAAGCTTCAGCCTCTCTCCCTTTTCTCTCAGTTTGCACATCTTCCTGCCTTAGAAACCTTTCTACTTTATGGTAGAATTTCACGAGATCCATCGGTAGGTCCCGTTCCAATGATATCTTGAAATCTGAATAATCTGCAATTCTTGAAACTACCGCCATCAAAACCATTGATGGATCAGGTCGATCCACTGAAGCCACTGCCGCATTGAATTTTGTTAAGAAATCCCTGAGCGACTCTCCTTTCCATTGTTTCATCGACGTCAGAGTCATTACATTCTTGGCTCAGACTATGTGGACCCGAAGTTGCCTCATAAATCTTTCGTTCAGCTCCGTCCATGCGCCAATAGAGCCACTCTCAACTGTCTAAACCATAATGCTGCTACATCCGTCAAATACAAAGGGAAGCATCGTGCCATGACATCTTCCGATGCCCCAGTACCTCCATATTCCTCATGTACCTTGTCAAGTGAATAGTAGGATCTGTTCTCCCATCATACATCTCCAGTGCTGGTAGTTTGAAATCCGACGGGTTCCTAGCTTGCCTGATCATTAGAGCAAAGGGACTCTTATTCACATGCTCCAAGTCCCTATTCACCAATCCACCACTCATGGCTCGCCTAACCATCTCTGCCAATCTATCGTTGTCACCAAGATGTAGTCCTTGTCTGTTGCCTCCAATCTGGCCCTCGAGTTCACGAGGCATTCCTGGAATCTGCTCTCCTGGACGAGCATCCATTCCTATATCAACGCCATGTTGCACAGCTCCACCTGGTACTCTGCCTGGGATTCAGTTAACATGCTCCGGGTGAGTGCCCCATAGCTCTGGTGCTTCTCCTGATGGTCCTACTCTATTCTGGATTCTGGTTGCTTCGTGCTCCCGATCACTATCTCCAGCATCTCCTACAGTTGTGTTCCCTTGATTCTGCACTCCAACTTGTCCAACTTGTCGAAGTAGATTCTGCATTATCTCCTCTTGTCTCTTCAGCATTGTTTTCATCTCGTCTCTGGTGATGAACATCGAGCCCTGATTAGCTCCTGAGGAAGCATCATGACTCCCTTCATGCTAACTTCTCTCCGCTCTTTGTCTACTTATTGATTGTTACGTCATAGTTTTCCAGATCCAAGTCTTTAAGCTTTCAGATCCAAAGTCTCCCTGAGTTCAGTTCTCAGTGAAAGCACCAAAATGTTTGCGTCGAAATCGGTCAAAAACACACAATTGCAAATGAAAGCACCAAATCACAGTCACGGATCACAGATAGATTATACGTAGTAGAATCAAATATGAAGAGCACTCAAAAAAATAAAAGGGAAGTAGTAGAAAGATAAGACTTATAGTGGTCGGCGTTGTAGCCTACGTCCATTTTGAAAAGTTGCTATTTTATTGATGATTCTCTACTAATTTACAAGAGTGCAATTGATAATGTCCGAATTACAAGAGTTCAGCAGACTAACGGTATAGGAGAGCCCAAAGAACCCTTTTTTGAAGCTCTTGGACTAATATTTATAGGTGTAGGCTGAAAATATTTTGCCTAGATCTCGAAAGACTCCTTTTCTCATGTGGGTGGGCGCACTCGATCGGTGCCCTGACATTTTGACTCGATCCATGATCAATACGAACCAAATTCATAACGATCCAAAAACACTCTTTTTGGGATAGGATCGATCATGGACCTTTTTGAGGTTGTATGCAAGCTTCTATGAAAATTTAGTGGCATTTAGACATGTAGATTTCGAGTTATGACCGATGCAAGCTTTACATTTCCATAGTCTAGCGTCTTCGTATCGATCCATCTCTTGTTGAAAGGTTCATATCGATCGGAGTGGCGTGGCATGATTGTTTAGGTGAGACCCACAGTTTATGCCGAGTTGACTGCTACCTCATTCGCGTCCATCGGTTGTTATGTTATTCGTATCCATATATATACGATGTTCATATCCATCCATCAAGCCCTCCTTCTTATCGATCCACACATGCCTGCCATCCTTTTCGTATTGATTCCCTGTTCTTCGTGCTGCCTTGTTCGTATCGATCCTCTACATATGTCCTTCTTATCGATCCAATACCTGATCGATACAGGGTGCTCTTCCAAACTCTTGCTCGTTCTTCGTATCGATCCCAGCCTTGATCGATACGAAATACCCTGCCATACCGATTGCGAGTGCAGCCAAATTGATGCACGTTGTATCGATTCGAAACCATCGATTCGAAGCATGTTGCCATTTCCATCCTAATCAATACGAAACATTGATACAAACTTGCTTTTCTTAAATTTTGATCCATCTATATCTCGAGCATACGAACTCCGATTGACATGAAATTTGAAACGTAGCCTTTCCTAGCCTTGTACATCATACCCAATCGATCCCGTCTTGATTGGAGCTCGGTCAAGTTTTGACGGTATCGATCATAGCCTTGTTTCCAATCTATCTCTAATACCGATTTCCAACCTTTTCAGTCTATTCGTTTATATCCTGGCTCTGACCAAAAGGTGGGATAACATTTCCAATCTATTTCCAAAACCTTTTATTCCAATTACAATCCGAAATCAATTTGTCGTTAGAAAAATTTTCAAAATTTTTTTAACACCCTAAATTTTCAAAAAAATTTGTCAATCTCCTTATTACGGAGGAACTTTTGCAATATGACAATAGATATAAATATATATACATCTACCAACATGGTCAGAACACAAAAAATATATATCAATATTTTATATTATCGCAGTATTTAATCCTAAAACGTACCTTATATTAGCATTTATAAGCATTATTAAGCAAGCATTTATTTCAAAAGCAAATCTTGAAACCCAAATCTAGCCAAAAAGTCCATCTGTGCCTGTACTTACTCAATTTAAACTACGTAAGTACCAAATATCAAATTCAATAACATTTTACTTATTTAAATAACTAAAACATATGAATTTCAATAACCCATCACGCTAAACATGTATTATAAGAAATTCATAAGGTTTGGATACTAATTTAGTTGCTTCCAATCAATTCATATACTATTTCATTCAATCCGAATGATTTACAACTCACTTTACATGCATCCAATTCATTTTTAAACTGAACAAACTTACATCCATTCCAAATTGATCAATTTATTCCCTTGCCATGTATTCACAATAATTTTATTTACTTCCGTTTACGTCCACTGACCAATTTTCTTATGCAAATTCGTCGATATTTTTTTTGGCAAAGCCAGCGGGGTTAACTGGGCCCCTACCAGTTTATTGCAAAACAATAAAGGTTACACAAGGAAAACAAACAAACAAAACAAAACAAACAAAACAAACAAAACAAGAACAAACAAACAAACAAGGAGAAACAAAGAAAAGGAAACAACAAAACAAAACAGAAAGGTAAAACACTCATGCTCGATCCCAGATTTGAATCAAGTCTGGTTTGTAAACAGATTGGCTGTACTTGAGTTGGCAATGAATAGCATTCTTTACCTCTTGCCAAAGAGCATCACCATTTTTCCTCTGATTTTCAAAAAAAATATCATTTCTTTCCCTCCAGATAACTGTCATATATATCTTCAAACAAACAGTAAGTATCCTTCCCTTATCATCTTTCTTCTTGGCAGAGTTAAAGAAAACTTCCCAAACATCAGATGTTGTAGCAGTTTGAAAGCAATGACCTGATTTGTTTCCAATTTTAATGATGAGATGTAAAAGTGCAGGGCATTCAAAAAAAATGTGCTGAGCCGACTCATCAAATAAGTCACAAAACAAACACTTAAGAGAGCATCCCATACCGTATCTGCTCAGAACATTCCTAGTTAGCAGAGCTTGGTTAATCACTTTCCAAAGCATCAAATTGTGATTAGGAAGTGAATCAGAAGACCAAATAACAGAGGTCCAATTTGCAGCAGGCAGAGGGGAAGTGACTGTGATATGTTTGTAAACACCTCTAATAGTATGCATCTTCTTATTCCAAACCACACTGTCATGTTGAGTTTCAGGCATGAAAAGTTGTTTCATTTTTTCCCACAGCTGTCTTATATGTAGATTACTATTGTATGGAAGCACTAATTCCCCATCTTGGATATAATCAATTGCCTTAGCATTCATGCGTATACCAGACTGCAGTTTCTGGTTATAATCACACAAGCAAGACAAGATTAGGCCTTCACTTACCCAAGGGTCATTCCAGAAACTGACATTTGAGTTATGTTTGACAGGATATTTTATCATTGGTAGCACAACATTCCTCAACTTCAGTAAGTTTCTCCATATCCAACTACCGTACTGAGGACTTTCCATACACCAAAAATTATTTCCCTTTATATTGTACTGCTTTGCCCATTGCACCCATATACTATCCCTGTTGTTGATTAAGTCATCTATATGTTTGGTCATAGCAGCTGTATTCCAATTCTTAACATTTTTAACCCCAAGACCACCTAAAACCTTGGGGACTTCAAACTTTGAAAAAGAACAAGGCAACACTTTTCTATTATGTATGCTTCCTGTCCAAAAAAATCTGCACATAGCAGCTCTGACCTGTTGCAGAAGCTTTGTTGGGAGAATCATAGCACGAGCCCAATAAACAATGGATGAAAAAACAGTAGCCTTAATGAGCACTAGTCTACCACTTTGTGACAACTTCCTATTTTCCCAGGCTTTCATAACCGATGTGATTTTGTTGTATAGAGGAAAACAATCAACTCTAGTAATTCTTTTTGTTATTAATGGTAGACCAAGATACTTCATGTCAGAGTTCATAGAAGTGAAACCACTAGCAGTTTGTAAAGCATAAGCTTGCGTATCACTGACACCAGAAACTAACAATGATGATTTATTTTGATTAATTTTGAGACCAGTCATAGCATAAAACTCATTAAGAGCCTCAGTTATGGCATTAAAGGATGGTAACTCAGGCTTAGTGAACAACAACACATCATCAGCAAACATGATAGAAGTTATTTGCAGCTTAGCACACTTAGGATGATACTTTATAGTTTTCTGAAAATATCTTATTCGTAGAATAACAGTGAAAACTTCCATAATAAGTAAGAATAAATAGGAAGAAATAGGGTCTCCTTGACGTATACCTTTACTACTTCTGAAGTTACCAACTGGTCTTCCATTAATCACTGTAGAGAAAGAAGGATTGGATAAGCACACATAAACCCATGATACAAAAATTTTAGGAAAACCCATTTGTGCCATAACCCTGACAATTGAAGACCAGTGGATGGTGTCATATGCCTTAGTTATATCAATTTTAATAGCAGCCGCTGTGGTAACCTTTTTTTGACCATAGCCTTTCAATAATTCTTGAACCAGCAGTAAATTATCAATAATGCTTCTAGTAGGAATGAAGGCAGCCTGATTTCTTGATACTACAGTGGGTAGAACTTTAACTAAGCGAGAAGCAATAATTTTTTAAATGCATTTGTAAATTACATTACAGCAAGAGATGGGCCTGAAATCAGTGACACTAGTTGGGTTATTGACTTTAGGAATGAGTGCAATGTTAGTGCAATTCACTTCACCCAACAACTTACACTTGTTAAAAAAATTATGAATGGCTCCACAGAATTCACTGCCCAAAACACTCCAAGTAGAGATAAAGAAAATCACATTTAATCCATCAGGCCCTCCAGAAGATTGTTGATTCATTGCAAAAAGAGTTGTTTTAATTTCATCATCAGTAACAGGAGTAATAAGGGATGCAGCTTCCAGGGAAGTAATGCTAGGAAGAGGAAAGGATGAAATGAGTTCAAGATCAGGGATGAAACCATCAGTGTTACCAAGCAAATTAGAGTAGAAATCAGTAAAAGCTCTGTCAACAGATTCAGGAGTTGAACAAGCAGTACCTTGTTCATCAATAATGTTATGTATATTCTCTCTAGCATGTTTCACCTTTATAGAATCATGGAAAAATTTTGTATTTTTATCTCCCTCAGCAATCCAATTAATATGCAGCTGTTGTCTCTTCATGCTTGCTTCCAAGTACAAAGCATTATTTACCTCTTTAAAAAGTTTGCTTTCTTCTTCTGCAGCTTGAACATCAAGAGGGTTCTCCATCATGTACACCTGTTTAATCCTTAACTTTTCCTTGAGTTCAGTAGACAGCAAAACACCAGAGCCAAAAGTAGATTTAGCCCAAATTTTAATCTGTTGCTTTATGTATTTTAGCTTCCTGCAAAACTTAAACATTGGATTACCATAACATGAAAATTCAGTGCTAACTTTTGTAACTAAGGGAATAAATTGATCATGTTTAACCCATGCATTATAAAATTTAAAACTTCTCTTTTCCTTATTAAAATGGTGTCCAAGAGATAAGATTAGAGGGGAGTGGTCTGACAAGATAGGCTGGGGAAGGTAAACAGATAGAGAAGGCCAGATAGAAATAGCTTGAAAATTGCAAAATGTATGATCAATAGTAGTGAAAGTGCGAATACCACTACGACTTCTATTGTTCCAAGAAAACTTGATTTAAATAAACAATCACTTAAGCTTATAGCAATTTTAAATTGATTCCAAATCAATTTATATTTAATTCTATTCCATTCAAATCCACTTTCACTGTTCTCAATTCCATTTAGCTTGAAAACATTCATCGCTATTTTCTTTGATGGCCATTTCATAACTTACTCGAAGCCAAGCTTCTATTAAATATTAACTTAAGTTATTAATTTTGTTCGATCATTTCAACTCCATACTTAAGTTTATTTTTCTTGTAAACAAATTCCAATTCAAATTTTAGATTTGATTATTTTTTTCAAAACCCATCCCGTTTACCAATCTATTGTAATTAGTTCATCCATTTAACCCACTTCAAATTTCTAATCCATAGTCAATTTATTCTCGAATTTATTTCAGTGATATTCAAGGCCATCCTTGATTATTTTATACTAAATCTGGATTTTATTTTTAATATAAGCTATTTTTTTCAATCCAATTTTATTTTATTCGACAACATTTCAAATATGTTTAATTCACTAACCATTTAAGTTGAATTTTATTTATAACTCAAGTTTAACTTCAAAAATCCATTTTTAACTAACAATCCAATTTTATTTAACCAAAGTTAACTTTCATTAACATATTCAATCAAATAATTTATTTAGCTAATCAGCTCTCTTCCAATTTATAAGTCAATATTTGATTTTTATTTCAAAAATTGCTTCATTCAACCTTCTTGGGTTAAAATTTATTTTATAACTCAAGTTTTGGATATTTATTTTATCACCAAAATATCAAACCATTTTATTTTGGCTTATCTATTCCCATTTCCAATTTTATAAGTACACAGCTTACTTTTCGTATTTCCATCAATTTTATATCCGAGTATATTCACATTTTATTATTAACTCAAGACTATACATTTACTTATAGCCTATGTATTTTTTTAGTCCATAAACTTCAATTTTTATCAGCTTTCGAAGTTTATTTATTCCTATTCAATTTTATTTAACTTAACTTACGTTAAATCTCAACTCATATCATTTCTTTTAATTTATTTAACTTTCATAAGTTAAATTTTCATTTCACACATCTCATTTGAATTTAATTAAGTAAGAATTTAATTCCATTCAGTATCATCTATAACTCAATTCAATTTTATTTTCAATTCAATCAAATTCAACTCAATTTTATTTAAGTTAACTTAAATTAAGTATTTATTCATTTTAATTTACTTAAGTAAAAATCCGTTCCAAAATCAAATTTCCATATTTTACATCCCTTATTTAGAACCATTCTCCATTTATAAGTTTTATAACTTATTCTTGATGATCTCCAAATTATTTAAATAAGTATTCCAAAATCTAAACACCCGGCACTTACTTCAAATCGCTTTTGAAATAATAAATATCCCAAATCTACCCTTTCAAATTTTAAACCAAACCTAGTTTTTTCCCCAAAACAAACTCCCTTCGAAATTATCAAAACAAACTTGTTTTTTTCAACAAATCTGAACAAATCAATTATGGTAGGAATCCATCACTTCGAGACTCGAAAATGAATATTGATGATGCTACACAGTCGTCGTCAGGATTATTTTCCGACGACTGTAGTGAGTTCAGTGCTATATATCCCCAAAACCCATTTAAAACCATTTTTCTATTCAAAATCCTTTCAAAAGTAATATTACCACTGTTTATTTTCAAACACTTTGGAAAAATTTACCAAAAACCTCCGCGATTTAATATTTCAAACTCTGGTTTTAATCAAACGTTAGTTTTTAATTCAATTGCATAATCC
The DNA here is from genome assembly GCA_030765085.1 of Allium cepa. Lineage (NCBI taxonomy): Eukaryota > Viridiplantae > Streptophyta > Magnoliopsida > Asparagales > Amaryllidaceae > Allium > Allium cepa. Next base: position 76,371,874 of record CM060939.1, on the reverse strand, counting down.
ATACTTATACAATTCCATCTGGTTATAAATATATATAACCATTTCAAATTGTATAATCTTATTTCGATTATAATAGTATCAACCAACACCCAAAATATGCCATAATAATTTTAGAAAATTTTTCCTTTTATATGAAAATATAATATGGGTAAAATTATTTCATTTACCCGCTTCAAACCATACTGTGTTAGTTTATCGCGTTTAAGTGTTAAAAACTCCTATCGGCATAATGGCGTCCTACTATTCGACAAGAATTTATTTACCACTCAACCAATAAGTGAACATAATATAAAATAGTTTATATTCTCTAACAAATACGCGCTCATATCTATTATTACACTCAACTCAATCTAGAGTACTACCGACTCTATCTCTTGTAGTAATTCCTACCAGAGCCAAGGTTCTCGCTTAACCTTAGCTCTAATACCATGTGTAACAAACGGGTGTTTTGACTCTCGAAAATCGACATTAATACATTCACCATATAAAATGCCGAGCAGTCAAGTGCTGGAAATACCAGTTCATTAGGGTGAAGAAGACAATGGTAGAAGAAAGATAGAAATCAACAACACAGAATCTCACAATCGCAGCGGAACAAAATATTATGTATAACAATAGATTTTAAATACAAGAACTATACTATTAATGTATATACCACCATCAAAGTACAAAAATTCAATACATCAGATCTTGACAGTTTATAACTTGTCCACACACACAACAGAAATAACCAAGTATGTGATGTACGTTTGAAATCCTCAATCTCGTCTCCTGAGCTCCATGCGTTTAACCTGAATCTGTAATAATTGGTCCGATCCGAGCATTATAATAAAAGAACAGCTGAGTCAGTCTAGAAACAACATGAGAAAACTGTAACGTTTGCGACTTTTCGACGCTCGAAAACCGACATCTATACGTCCACTGTATCAACTGCCGAGCAATCGAATGTCGGAAAAACACATCGTTATGGTTAAAGAAGAAGAGAAAGGTAGAAGAAGAAGAAAGAAAAAGAAATAGAAAACAATATCAGAATCTCACAATTGCAGCGGAACAACATATAATAGATAAATGAATAATCTTTAAACAAAGAACTATATCAGTTATTACATTACATCACATTACATTACATTACATCATCAGAGTTTACGACAACAAACAGCAGAAAAGAAATACTATATACTAGTTGATATGCCATGCCATCCAGCTCTCTACATCAACTCTTGAATTTCAGAATATCCTGATAACCTGACTCTTGACTTCCCATGTGAAATTAGCGGGCACCCAGAGTTTAGGAAGGAAAACAATAAACTCCGAGTCAGTCATGGGACTGGTGTGAGAACTTAAAACAGTTTATCTTTAAAACAAAGTACAGGATAATTTTAAAATAGATTCTCAATGCTTTTTAGAAAATAAGACTACCATAAGGCCTCCCGCACACGCACACAATGCAAACGCAGAATCAGAGGAGATTTCTCCTTATGATAGTCAAAGATGCTTGATACGCATTAAAAATAAACATTTGATATTATTACTAGTGTATAGTGTAGAAAACATTTCGAAAGTAAAGATATAAATCTTAGCCAACATAGGCATTCCGCACTTATGCCTACTATAGCTACCATCCAAACAATGGTGACCACCATAAGTGAATGATAGGTTCTACAACTAAAACCGTACAAGATCGTATTGTTTCTTTGGATTTCCAACAAATGGTGAGGCCAAGGAACTTCCCATTGCCACATGGGTACGCCTGTGGAAAGACGACCCGCGAACCTAACCGGATCTCTACCAACACAAGGCCGGGTTACCTTTCAAACTAGGTAACTACTGACACGAAAATGTCATTCCCCGATCGTAACCGATCTATATCCAAGGATCCTCGATTCCAACAACCACAAAGTAATAAATTCGCAGCAACAACATAGGTTAAGTATCTGGGCTCCATACCATGATACCACCTCTATCCAAAAAGAATGACATACACTAAAGAGGCGCTACCCCTAATAACCTTGCTGTATCCATCCTATTTTGACCATTTTCGGGGTGTGAGGTCTGACGATGTCTCGTCCACAAAGCCACGCTTTATACAAAAGTTGTGCTTTGATCATAAAATGCTCAACAGCACTTCGTATGCCACATTACCAATTTGGGAATGTATCACTAGTAACCATCAACTACATAACCTCTAAGGGTGTTAAGCTAAGAGAATAAATTCTCCGCCACCAACGGAAATATATTTGATAGAAACCAGCTTTTCATCTCAAATTTTAAAGTCAGACACACATCCATACAAGTCCGTTCCGGGATCGAACGGAACCGAAGGCACTTACAAAGAAGTCCTTGCAATCCGGATATTCACTAATCACGACCGGACTTCCCATCACAAAGGGAAATAAATTTCTATATCAGAGATCAGCCGATGTAGAAACATTCCACGGTAATCCTTCAATTTTCACAAATATCCGGTCTTCAACACCGGTCATCAAATGCAATCTATAACGACGTATCATATATTCGGAATGGGTTATGCGACCCCAAGGTCCTTTCCTGGCTAACCCGAATAGTGGGCGCTTATTCAAAAATTAGTGTAGCATTCTAATTTAAGCAATCGCAATAAATACCTATTTAATGGGAAATATTTATAGTCGGTTATTTAACTATCAATAGGCATGCTCAACATCACCAGATTCCAAATAATTTTCCAAATTATTTATTTTGCAAAATATCTTTACAAGATATATATTTTCCACACTTCAACATTTGAAAACAAATTTTCAAATTACTTTTCACCTTCACCACTTTTGACAACAAATTTCGATCATTTTCCTTATGCAGAAATACTTTCATTTCAACATGGTTCATTTAAACCAATTAAATAAATGCTTACTGATTTACTTTATATTTACGTTCCAAATCCGTAAATTTATTTCCATACTTCAAAAATAAATCAATGTTTATTTTTTAAACAAATTTCCCTTTCTTTTATAAATTCCATAGTGAATTTACACTTCCAAAATATCTATGAATATACGATTTTCAAATGGATTTCTAATATTCATTTTTAATTTATCTTTAACAGATAAAATCTCAAAATATTCACTTCATATTGGAAAACATTTTCATGCTTATTTAATAATAATAAGTAATTCACAAGTCCATTTATTTTCAACACTTGGAAAATATTCAATATACTTAAATCAAAATTAAGTATATATTTTATTCTTTAAGGAAAAACATTCTCTTAAACACATTTGTTTTGGCTAAAACGAATGTTGTGTAAAACATCGTTACGAGAACCCAAAATCACTAGTATAGGGATTTGGAATTAAGATAGATATATAAATCCCAATACTATATAAAACATTTCCCTTCGGAAATCATTTACTATAACAACAGTGTTATAGTCCACCATTTCCTTCTCTTTCTCGAAAACGTCTATTTCAACAATAATTGTTGAAATCTATGTATTCGATACTTAACGTGTTTTAAAACATCTTTAAATCGTTTTAATTCCATTTAAAATATCACTTCCCCAAACCATATCCATTTTATTTAATAATATATTCACTGTCTAAAATCGTCAATACACTTCACTAACCAAATTCAATGTTTTCTACACATTTTATTTCAAGGATAATCCGCTATCCGAAATCGCGAATATATCTCCTTTAATAACCTTCTATATTAAATTTATCAAATTCAATTGATTTCAGGTTTATAAACAATGTTTATAAATTCCATTTTTATTTATAAAAACTTAAATTATAAAAATCCCTTTTATAAATCAATTCAATTTATAACTAAACTTTATACCCAAAATCTGATTTATAAGTTAATTATTTATAAATCTTTTATTTTACAAAATCTATTCATTTCATAACTTCACAATTTATAAATCTATAAATCTTATTCACTTGTGAAATCCATTTATTTTTCATTTTAACACATATAGAACTCGTTTCACAATTCCTATATTTTTAATTTATAAATATTAATCTTAGAAATTTTTTATATAAACCGTTTATAATATTTCAAAAATCCCAATTTAAACAAACCAATCCTTTTAATAATTTAAAAAACGTTATTTTAAACTTATGTAACTCCCAAATCATACTTAAATATTATTTTCCAAAAATATAACTTTATAACAATAAAATTATAATGTTTATTTATTCTAACAATTCAAAATTTAATAAAACGTATACTTTCAAAAATCACTCTAAACTTCTTTTTAAAATCAAAATCATTATTTTAAAACTTCAAAAATGGATTCGATGATGCAACAGCACCAAATAGTCAATCACGACAACAAAGACATCATATAGCAGTATATGATAATCAACAAATATCACAATATCTGTAAATAAATCAATATTGTTGAGGAATCCAGTTGGATCCCTCCAACCTGTTTCCCTACATCCAAAGATGTTAGCACAATACCAATTCCGTTCTAATATGGAATATCGCGGTATATGGGATTTATAAAATATTATCCGCTATTATGCGGCGCAATAGGGTCTCATCCGCTATATAATGCGGGAAAATCAACTCTAAGTACATATATAATACCAATTTCAGTTTGTAGTGAAATTATCGCGGTATATGTTTTTAATAAATAACCTCCGCTTACTAACGGCGCATAATGTCTATTTCAATCATCAACTGATAATAATCAACATTCAAACATACAATCAAGCAATTTTAAATCTAACTATTCAAAATATAAATTGAAACAGATTCGATTGAGTGAGAAGTTCTCACCTCGCTTTTAATTCAGTTTTCGCGTTTTATTTCGAATAAAATTGAACGCGCGTTTAATTTTACCCGAAATTCAAACTAGCTTCAAATGACTCCAACCCAGTTCCATAGCGTAGTATTCGTCCATACGGTTCCAAAGCAACTGGTTTCGTCCAAAACGGACCTCGTATGAACAAGTTGCAACATTTTAAAGATTACACGATTTATAATATAATTAATTTACAAATTCTTTTATAATTTTAAACCCTACTGTCAGATCTCAGCCATTGATTTTCTTGCTAGCATCAGGGCCACACGCGGCCTCTTCTCCATCGCGTGAAATCACATTCGAATAACCCATACTTGCCGCCGTACTAGGGCTTCAAATCGCCTCCTCCACGATCAATTTCACGACGATCAGACAACTTCAACCCGAAGCCACACGCGAGCTCCATACTCGGCTCGAGTACCAAGGAGTTCGGTCGCCTCCTCTGGCCGAAACACGAGCGCGAACGTTGGCAGCTCCATGGCCTATTTTGCCTCCATCAACACACCGATGATGATCACTGCCGTATAGATTCGAAGTACTCGATGTTATCTACAACTTTGTAGTTGGCAACTTTCGCTAATTGTTTGTGAATTAAAAGAAAAATGAGGAAGAAGATTGACAATTTTCGTCCGTTGATAATACAAGTGGCGGCTGAAGCTATCTCAGCTAGGGTTTTGCAAATGAATGGTGAAGGGTTCCTTTTATAGAATTTCAACGAAAAACACTATTCACTCCTAATTTCCGAACTCCAAATCTCACACGGTGACCGGCATTTCTAGGGTTTATCCCGCATTCCGGACACAATGGAACATGTTTCGGAGGCTAATTCGATTATCTGTGCGAGTTACGGCAATAAACGATCAATTTTAAATTAAATCGATTTAAACGAATTTCTAGGAGTTTTGGCTTGCCCCGAACAAACGGTAAATCCGATTGACACGAAATTTGAAACCATACAATAATATCACATTACGGATCCGATGAAACTAGTTTCATTGAAATCCGAGACTGTTTGAAAAATGGCTATTTTAACTCGTCAATTAAATATTAAAATATTTAATTTTCACAAATTAACTTTAATTCGACTTTAAAAGTTCTGTAACATCATTCTAACTCCAATATGATTAAATAAAATTTTACAAATCATTTTCAATCATATTTAACCCAATTTCCAATTATTTCTATAATTTCAAATATTAAATTATCGATTTAATTATCCAATTAAATCCAATTATTCGAAATCAAATTTATTCGACTATTTAATTTCACTTATTAATATTTAAATTCAATTAAATATACAAATTTTAATTGACAGAAACCCTGGGTCGTTACAAAAACACACTCAATTTGAATTATTAGAGCAATCAATGCTTTGAAAAAAAAAGGTATCTCGTAAGACCACATCACACATAAACACGATGGGTTTTTCCCTTATGATAACAAAAATATTTTATACAAAATCTAGTGATAATATAAATAGTGTCTAAGTACAAAAACTTACTCAAATATCTGAATTTATTACATTAATTAAATTCCAGCATATTAGGCTCTATAAACAAAACCGTAAGCTCGTATTGGAGGATAGATTCCAACAAATGACTGGGCCACTGGGGTACCGCCCGTCACGGTACACCTCTAGTGTAATGTACCGAGGACCACACCGGGATCCCCTGCTACAAAAGACCGGACTACCCCTAGCCTGGATAGTTCGAGTAAGATTACCTCACGGTTCGGATCAGCATTCGCACCACATAGACCGAATAAAAAAGGACTCTAGATAGGGGTAACCATACCCTACTTGGGTGCGACCCACTTAGCCTTGCCTCATCTCCCCTTTTTTAGTCATTCCCGGTTGATGAGGTTCGAGGCTAAGCGTTACCTTTCAAGAACGAATTTCACTTAGAATGTTTGTCATCCTCCGATGACGATGTTCTGATAGCATTCGTCCATACAAGTTGTCTTGTGTTTGGACAAATCGATTCACCATCTTCATCATCTTTACGATATTCATTCGTAACGTTCAAATTGGATCGAAGTGGTTTCTGGATAATTGAATCTGTCCTGGTCTCTTCGAAACGATTAATGAAATTGGCCAAGATTGATAGTCGATTATTTAACTATCGAATGAAACATCTATAAGCAATCATCTGGCCTTAAAATAATTTTTATTTTCAAAATATTCACTTTCAAAATATCTTCAAAAGATATATCAATTTTTTCCAACATTTGAAAACAATTTTTCAAATACTTAATGTAGGATCTAGATTAACACTAGAGGGGGGGTTGAATAGGGTTATAACAAATTTTCTCGATTTTGAACGTAAAAGCAAACTGCAGAAATAAATATGCTGAAAAGTAAATCACACACAAAATTTACCCAGCTTCGGGAACGCCAGCCTACTGCTTCATTCCCAGATTTCTATTAGAATTAAACAGTATCCCGCTTACAAACACTCTACTAGACTCGCAAATCTTTGCTCCCGCTCACAAACACTCTACTAGACTCGCACAACCGGCTCCGCCTATAGAGTTTCGTTTACTCGCAAACTCTGCTCCCGCCTATAGAGTTTTGCAAACTCGCACACCCTGCTCACTGAACTAATTCTAACTAGACAATCTGACACTACCTACAACCTAGGTGGTGATTTAAAAATTCTTTGACTCGAAAAGAAAAAACAACTTCAAAAATACAAGCAGGAGCAAAAATTAAAATATAAACTTGAATCCCTAATTTTTGCTCAAAATAAAACTTAAAAAACCCCCTTTTAAAAAAATTTAATCCCTAATAAAACTAAAGCCCTTTAATAATGACGGCCCTCTGTTGTATTCTTTGTTCGTTCTGCAATTAGGGCTTCGGCTCTTCTGTGAAATTTGGGGCTTTGTTCCTTTGCAAAATTAGGGCTTGTCAAACTGAAGCGCCGCTCGATACCATTCAATAGTAGGCTTCGATGCTCCTTGATTTGCTCACGGCTCTTCAATTTGGATCGAGTTCGTCTCCTTGCTTCGGTATGTAATTTTATGCTTTTGTGCTTTTGTGTATTCGTACTTGAACTCGATGCTTTGCCGATGATGATTTGTGGGTTTTTATATAGGTCGAATTCCTATATTTGCGTTTGTATAAAATTGTTTGAATTTGTCAATTTATTTTCTCTGCCCGCTTGATTATGCTTGGATGCTTGAGATTTCACCGACTTCTTCAATGGATACTTGCTTGGTTGACACAGTTTTGAATTGCTACTGTGGTCATCACGGTGTTGATTTTTGTCTTCGTCAATACTGTATATGTACTTGAATTTTTATCACTGCATTGATTATTTTGCATCTGCATTGTTAATCTTTCGACTTTCACTGTTTCTTTGATATTGTTTCTACTACAGCATGGTCGTGGTTTTGTTGATTTTTTTTTGTGTCTGTATTGAGTTCTTCGGTTTCATATTGGCATTGGCTGTTGTTATATTTGTTGGCATTGTCTTCTGTCCATAGTACTGTTCATGTTGAGTTGATATATTTGTTGTGTTGTCTCTGCTTCTTTTGTTGCTCTGACTTGCATACTTCTTGCAGTCTTCATTTTCGTTGTGCATTTGTATCACTTGAGACTGCTGTGTATTTGGCCTTTGTTGATTGATTGTTAACACTTGATTGCTCTGTGCTTTGACATTGTATTCATCCCTGTAGCTGAGTCTGATTTTTCTAGTCCACATACATAAGCTTTGATGCTATATGGGTCGTCTTCAAGTATGCTTGTCTGCATTCACTCTGGCTTCTTTAACTTATGTCAGGTCTAATTGAATCACTATCTTGAAGTCTTTGTGATCTTCACTTTAGTTCATTGTCATCTGAACTGCTGCCACTGTCTTCTTTGTAGTTGCACTGCACTTTTGGTTTGAGCTTGTTTGCAATTTAGCCTTGACCACCTTTATGGTGTAACCATACTTTTGGCATGATTGTTCTGGCTTCATGACTTCGACTATTTGCATACACTTCATGCAGTCTTCAGTTTGTACTTCTGTTCATTGCTTTTGATATCCATGTTACAACTGGTTTGGTCGAGACTTGATTCTTTGTTGGCACTGGACCTTATCTGCATACATGTGCTTTGATGGAGTTTTGATTTGTCGAAGCTTTGCATTCTTCAAGTTGCCTTGTGTTGAATCCAGTTTCAAAACTCGGATTTGACCTTGTGCTCGTGTCGTGATTTTAACTATATTGCACGTGAGTTGAACCCGACTTTTCATTTGGGTTTGACCTGTGCTCACCTATCCCTGTAGCATTATCAAGTGTATATCGATGTGCACGGCCTTGTGGCATGTACAGTGATACACTGTGCATGTCACACTGTTCGTGTGTGATGAATTCAAATGTGAATGATGACGAACAACCCAAATAACTGAGGCAAATCGTATTTTCAAAAATCATATTTCATTTTATATTGCAAAAATACTCCTTTTTCAATTTTACCACGTTAGTGAATATTTTTGCAGATTGCTCAGATGCTGGATTCAAACTGGAATGCGGTTGAAGACAAAATACGAGTGTGAGTGATATGTAGTGAGGTTATTAATGTAAATATAAAAATGTGATGTATTCAAAATTGTATATGTATAGTGAGAGTATGAATTTGTACTATTCAAGATTGTAATAAATATTTGTTTGAATAAAATTTCTGTTTGAATTCAAATTCTGTGTTATTTATTTTATTCAACAAATATTTATTTAATCTGTGAAAAATAGAATAGTACATTAACAAATACATTTAAATGAATATATATATATATATATATATATATATATATGTTTATTATCATCAAACAAAAACATATAAGCGCATATTCAACATTCTCCCCCTTTTGATGATAACAAACATATAATTAATATTTTGACTGCTTTAAATGTATTTGATCAATGATATACTCTAATTGCTCCCCCTATTTAAATGCTTCCTCTCTACATGATGCTCCCCCTACATATATGCATAGAAATATATAAATATATACAAATGAGCCTATATGCAAATGGAAAATTATTTGACCTTTGCTTGATTCTATTTGACAAAATCTTAACTTTTCTCTCCCCCTTTTGTTATTAGCAAAAGAATAATAGTGTTAGAGAAAAATAGAGATATAGTGATTAATATTAATCCAACATTAAGCTCAAATTGAATATGAATATTAAACTTCAATAAAAATCAAACAAAAATCATAACTACCCTTGTTAGGCGCATATTCCACTTTTAGAATTAATGGAAGTGATGTTCTCATATAAAATCATACAATTGTATCAACTTATGGTACATTTATATCAGGAATTTGAATATCTACTAATCATGCATAACCGTTAGGACTTTTAAATAAGATTAGTAGTATTCCAATTTAATTTTAAAAGTGAAATCAAGTATCTTCTTACCACGCATGACCGTGAGGACTTTTAAATGGGATTAGAATCAACTAGTCTATTTAATCAATTAATTTTGATATGCGTTCCATACATGCATCACCGTAAGGACATTTAAATGAGCATGGAAGCACAATCAAAAATCCAAGTAATTCACCCATGCATAACCGTGAGGACTTTTAAATGAGAGTGAATACTTTGGTTATTTATTTATTTTTAAAAAAAAATGTGAAATGAAAAACAAATGATCCCTGATTATAGTACCACATATCGACAAACTATATTTAAGTTTTGATAAACAATGGTCGATAGAAATATGATAGATATATGGATGATCATGGAATCTTTACCCAACAAAAAGTTTTAAAACCCTTGTTTAAATTCCTAAAGAAATTTTCCAAATATATTCTCTTGAGTAATATATGTTAATTATCAACACTTATCATCTTTTCAATCACTATTTATCTTTTCGATAATTAGCAGGGAGTCGGATTAGTCAAAATTTGTCATTTAAAATCAAATAAGAATGACTAATCTGAAAATATGGTCAACAATGATTTTCTCGAAGGGGTTATATGAGAAAAATTCTGCTATTTGAAAAATTATTTCAAGTGAAAAATATGCAGATATTTTCTTTGAAAAAACGATGCAGCAAATGAATGTTTCAAAAAATTAATCACGTTCCACTAGTAATTTTTCTATCAACTATATTACCAGTGTAAATTGCATCTGAATTTAAATTTCACTCAATATTCACTCGTTGGATGTCAAAGACCAGATTGTGAAATTTCAACAAACTATCTCAGAATGAAATTTGAAGTGAAGCCATGTTAACACTCAAACAAATATCATAGTGTTAATTTCAGAAACCGTAGGATAAACAGTTATATTCATGAGTAATCAACAGTCAATCAACATCATAATTATTTCAAAAACAATTTCTTAAAATCCTTTTTAACAGCTTTCACATGAAATTTAAAATCGTGCAAATTTATAAGCAGTGACCAAAATGTCAAATATATCTACGTGTAGCATGAGTAATCAAAGATCAATAAATTACCATCATTTGACCGAACAAATTTATATGGATTAGTTCAAAGTTGAAAATCTGATTGATCATCATTTAAGCACAAATCAAGATCATAAATAACAACAAGTTAAAAAAATCATATCAATTAAGAATAAGTCATAATTAAAGACATCATTCATTTCATCGTCACATTACTGGCTGATTTAATTCAGATTACGGTGCAGATTATCACATTTAATATATCGTTCAAAACGAATTTACCTTTTTTACCTTTACGATAATTTTTCGTTGTTGTCTATTGTGATTCTGTCACCTTTATACTTGGCTAAGGAACTTTGCTTTGTTGCCCATTGTGTTTCTGGGACAGCCAAAATCCAGAGAGCACGTTGTTGTTCCTTAGCCTGCCACCATACCTACACGATGAATGATTTTTGTGACCTATTTGTTTTTATAGGTCCATGGTTGTTAGTGGCTGAAGCATTGTGAATAAACAAACCTTTTGGAATCCAAACTTGTTTTGTCCTTTTATTCTTGTTCCAATAGACGTGAAATTTGTTTGTAGAATTCTTAGGAACCCAAACATGTATAAATTTTGTGTTCTTGTTCCTATGACCATATTTTTCAACCCGATGTCCAATTATTTCACTTCTAGCAAAGATACTCCTACCTTTTGCATTATTATCGACTTATGTTTTCCCAAAACCTAGTCCTTTTCTGTTGTTAGCAAAGAGTTCATTTTCCAATAACATGTTAAATGATTTTTCTCCTCTTGAAAAGTTGTTCAGGGATTTCTCAAGATTTTGGACTTTGGTTTTAAGTGATGTGTTTTCAGTTACAAGTGAGGTGCATCGATTTATAAAATCCTTTTTCCTAGTGTCGATGGTTTCCTTAAGATTCAAATTTTGTTTTTCAAGATTCACAAAGTTATTCCTAAGTTTTGATAATTCTGAATCTAAAATCTTACAATTTTTACAGTCTAGGTTTTGAATGTTTTCAATTCGGTTTCTAACCTGAAATTTTCATGGGTGAGTTTCCCCCTTTCAGATTTCAGTTTTTCAATTTTTGATTCAAGACTATCAACTGTTTTAGTAAGATCTAAGCACATAAAAACAAGATCTCTATAGGAATACTCACCTGCCTCACTAGATTCCTCGGAGCTTGCTTCTGATTCTGATTTTGCCATACAACACAAGTTAGCCTCCTCTGAGCTGCTATCCGAAACTTCCTCTCCTTCTTCGTCATCCCAAGTCGCTGCAAGGGTCTTCTTCTTCTTTTTCTTTCCTTTGTTGTTTTTGAGAAGTGGGCATTTTTGTATGAAGTGTCCGGGCTTCTTGCAGTTAAAGCACGTTAATTCATTATCGGAATTGTCAGAATGTTTTGACCTATTACTACTTGTTTCCTTCTTGCGTGGCTTGAATCGTGATGAGTTTCTAAGTTTATTGACAGCCATTGCAAGCTCTTCAATTGGATCTACTTCATCTTCATTGCTCTCTTCTTTGCTCTTTAAGGCAATCGTCTTCTTCTTTGGTTTGGAGTTGTTGCGTTCTTCCTTTGCTTTTAGCTCAAGCTCATATGTCATCAAGTTGCCAATCAACTCCTCCATGCTTAGCTTACTCAGATCTTTCGATTCTTGTATTGCCGTGACTTTTGCTTCAAAGTTCATTGGTAAAACTCGTAGCACCTTCCTCACAAGCTCTACCTCAGTGAATACTTTCCCAAGCGCTCTAGCGTTGTATACCAAGGTTGAAAAGCGTCTAAACATGTCCTTTATGCTCTCGCCTTTCTCCATCAAAAAGTTTACGTATTCATTGCTGAATAGGGCTAGACGAGACTCCTTGACTTGAGAAGTTCCTTCGTGTGTCACCTCCAAAGTTTGCCAAATTTCCCGTGCTGTTGTACAATGAGAAATTCTATTAAATTCATTTTTATCAAGAGCACAGATCAAAGCGTTCATTGCTTTGGCATTTGTAGTTTTTAATTTCTTATCGTTAGCATCCCACCTATCCTTAGGTTTAGGAATCTCGGTATCACCATCAGTTATAGTGGGAGATTTATAGCCAGTTTCAATAATATCCCAAACATCATAATCAACAGAACTAAGATAAATACCCATCCTAACTTTCCAATAAGCATAATCATTCCCATTAAACATGGGTGGCCTAGCAATAGACTGCCCCTCAGAAAAAGCATTATTTGATGAATTCATGACTCTAGAGTTAAAGAAAAATACTGGGCTCTGATACACTTGTAGGATCTAGATTAACCCTAGAGGGGGGGTGAATTGGGTTATAGCAAATTTTCTCGATTTAAACGTAAAAACAAACTGCAGAAATTAATATGCTGAAAAGTAAATCACACACAAAATTTACCCAGCTTCGGCAACCCCTGCCTACTGCTGCATTCCCAGATTTCTATTAGAATTAAATAGTATCCCGCTTACAAACACTCTACTAGACTCGCAAACCTTTGCTCCCGCTCGCAAACGCTCTACTAGACTCGCACACCCTGCTCCGCCTATAGAGTTTCGTTTACTCGCAAACTCTTCTCCCGCCTATAGAGTTTTGCAAACTCGCACACCCTGCTCACTGAACTAATTCTAGCTAGACAATCTGACACTACCTAAAACCTAGGTGGTGTTTTACAAATTCTTTGACTCGAAAAGAAAAAACAACTTCAAAAATACAAGCAGGAGCAAAAATTAAAATATAAACTTGAATCCCTAATTTTTTCTCAAAATAAAACTTAAAAAACCCCCTTTTTAAAAAATTTAAACCCCAATAAAACTAAAGCCCTTTAATAAGAATAAAGGCCGGCCCAGTTATTCTTGAACCCGATCCTTTGTCTTTTGTTTGTGAAAAAATGACGGCCCTCTGTTGTATTCTTTGTTCGTTCTGCAATTAGGGCTTCGGCTCTTATGTGAAATTTGGGGCTTTGTTCCTTTGCAAAATTAGGGCTTGTCAAACTGAAGTGCCGCTCGATACCGTTCAATAGTAGGCTTCGATGCTCCTTGATTTGCTCATGGCTCTTCAATTTGGATCGAGTTCGTCTCCTTGCTTCGGTATGTAATTTTACGCTTTTGTGCTTTTGTGTATTCGTACTTGAACTCGATGCTTTTCCGATGATGATTTCTGGATTTTTATATAGGTCGAATTCCTATATTTGCGTTCGTATAAAATTGTTTGAATTTGTCAATTTATTTTCTCTGGCCGCTTGATTATGCTTGGATGCTTGAGATTCCACCGACTTCTTCAATGGATACTTGGTTGGTTGACACGGTTTTGAATTGCTACCGTGGTCATCACGGTGTTGATTTTTGACTTCGTCAATACTGTATACGTACTTGAATTTTTATCACTGCATTGATTATTTTGCGTCTGCATTGTTAATCTTTCCACTTTCATTGTTTCTTTGATATTGTTTCTACTGCAGCATGTTCGTGGTTTTGTTGATTTTTTTTTGTGTCTGTATTGAGTTCTTCGGTTTCATATTGGCATTGGCTGTTGTTATATTGGTTGGCATTGTCTTCTGTCCATGGTACTTTTCATGTTGAGTTTATATATTTGTTGTGCTGTCTCTGCTTCTTTTGTTGCTTTGACTTGCATACTTCTTGCAGTCTTCACTTTCGTTGTGCATTTGTATCACTTGAGACTGCTGTGTATTTGGTCTTTGTTGAGATTGTTAACACTTGATTGCTCTGTGCTTTGACATTGTATTCATCCCTGTAGCTGAGTCTGATTTTTCTAGTCCGCATACATAAGCTTTGATGCTATATGGGTGGTCTTCAAGTATGCTTGTCTGCATTCACTCTGGCTTCTTTAACTTATGTCGGGTCTGATTGAATCACTGTCTTGAAGTCTTTGTGATCTTCACTTTAGTTCCTTGTCATCTGAACTGCTGCCACTGTCTTCTTTGTAGTTGCACTGCACTTTTGGTTTGAGCTTGTTTGCAATTTAGCCTTGACCACCTTTATGCTGTAACCTTACTTTTGGCATGATTGTTCTGGCTTCATGGCTTCGGCTGTTTGCATACACTTCATGCAGTCTTCGGTTTGTACTTCTGTTCATTGCTTTTGATATCCATGTTACAACTGGTTTGGTCGAGACTTGATTCTTTGTTGGCACTGGACCTGATTTGCATACATGTGCTTTGATGGAGTTTTGATTTGTCGTAGCTTTGCATTCTTCAAGTTTCCTTGTGTTGAATCCTGTTTCAAAACTCGGATTTGACCTTGTGCTCATGTCGTGATTTTAACTATATTGCACGTGAGTTGAACCCGGCTTTTCATTTGGGTTTGACCTGTGCTCACCTGTCCCTGTAGCATTATCAAGTGCATATCGATGTGCACGGCCTTGTGGCATGTAGAGTGATACACTGTGCATGTCACACTGTTCGTGTATGATGAATTTAAATGTGAATAATGACGAACAACCCAAATAACTGAGGCAAATCGTATTTTCAAAAATCATATTTCATTTTATATTGCAAAAATATTCCTTTTCAATTTTACTGTGTTAGTGAATATTTTTGCAGATTGCTCAGATGCTGGATTCAAACTGGAATGCAGTTGATAATGTAAATGTAGTGAGGTTAATAATGTAAATATAAAATCGTGATGTATTCAAAATTGTATATGTATAGTGAGAGCATGAATTTGTACTATTCAAGATTGTAATAAATATTTGTTTGAATAAAATTTCTTTTTGAATTCAAATTCTGTGTTATTTATTTTATTCAACAAATTTTTATTTAATCTATGAAAAATAGAATAGTACACTAACAAATACATTTAAATGAATATATATATGTTTATTATCATCAAACAAAAACATATAAGCGCATATTCAACTTAAATCCGTACAGGATACTTCCAACACCTCAACACTTAGAAATATTTCCAATTTACTATTTTCTATACTTAGGAAAATAATACCCGTCTTATTTTCCAAAATCCTTTCAATATTAACGTTTCAAAGAATTATTCTGTAACTTACTCCCAAAAACTCTAGAATCACAAATAAATTTCCTATCCTCAAATCATGTCTTTTTATAAGCCCCTTTTTAGAATCTCGAGAGAATTTATAAAATAAAAATTTCAATCACTTTAAACTCTTTATATATATAAAATAAATATTTTAAAGAAAAATTATTTAGTTTTAAAAATGTGTTTGAATAATATCAAAAACACTTTTTATAGCATTAAAAACTCATCTTTAGTTAACCAAATAAATTTTTAAAGCTGATTTTAAAAGTTAGAATTTACTAAAATAAATACTTAATATTTGAAATCTACTTACCGAAGTATTTAAATCTCAACTGGTTTAAAATTCCATAGTTTTAAAATAATAAAATTTCCCCTTTTAAACAATCTCACCTCTTATAATTAAAATATATATTTAAAATCCCAACAACCAATTTTAATTTATAACTTTCCCTAGATTTCACAACATATCGATTCATTGTCGATTACCTAAACATTCTCATTTCAAAAATCTTGTAACAACCCGCATATTTAACGATTGAGTATTTAAATATTTTATTTATATATTTCATCGTTAGTCGGATTATAGTCCGAAAAGTAACTTTTTGCATACGGTCGAATTAGGACTCAGGACCACTTCCATTGAGTTAAAAACGCCGTTTGCGATCTTTTTAAGTATGAACTTTGACATGTTTGGAGATAGTAGAGTTTTGCTACTTTTTCACTTAGGTCTTTGGTTTTGTTTCAGCCCATTAGACCCAAGCTTCACCCCTCTTTTCATTACTTCCTTTCTATTTCCTTATACTCAAGCTTTAGCAACAATGGAGAGAGGAATGGGAAATTAAAACTCCAAGCCCTAGTTTCCATTTACAAATCAAGTTCTAGCTCCAAATCAATAGAAGAAGCTTTGGAAAGCCTCCTCTTCTTCTTCTCCAACTCATTCTCTTATCAATTTCAGAAATTCCTAAACCTAACTTAGGAAAATTTTCTCTTTTAAGCTTAGATTCAAGATTGTTCGGTTGGAATTGAAGAGTGATTGTCCTTGCCTTTGCTCTACAGCTTCTTCTTCATTTGTTTTGGGTTTAAAGGTGAGTTTTTTATCTCATATCTTAGTCTATAATTATCTTCGATTGTTAGGTATGAATTCCAAACACTTATTCTTGTGCAATTGATTTTGGTTTGCATTGATTTGGTGTATATTCCAATTTTTGGTGTTTTGAAACCAAATTCTATGAAAATCCTATTATGGATATTTGGACATTGATATTTGAGGCGTATCGAAGAGCCGTTAAGGCTAGGTTGTCGCGTGGCGTAAATCCTTAGTCGTCATTTGCTCGTACGATCGCTTCCGATATTCATTTGGCCATTTTTGGTCGAGGTTCAGGAAATGCTCTGAATTCCATTTTCAGACGTCTGAATCTGGAATTTCAGATGTCTGAATTGGCTCGATTTCAAACAGAAAGGAAATAGGCTAAAAACGCCTATTTCAGACATCTGAAACATTTGGTTCAGACGTCTGAATTACGTTCTCGAAAACTTCTAATTTTCCAGATTCAGACGTCTGAACCACCTATTTCAGACGTCTGAATCTGCTGTGTTATGCCTGCTTGCCTATTTTGTTTAAGAATTCCAATTTTATCGATTCGTGTTGATTCCGATTTGTTGCAATCATTTATTATCGACTTTGATGACATTTTCTTTGGGATTTTTGTGAATATCCATTTTGATGGATTCGGTATCGATTTCTTTGAATTTTATTCACGTCTTTGAATGCGAATTTTGGTGATTGATTTTTCTACAATCATTTTTGTGATTTGTCACTTTAAAAATATAAAGGTTTCAATACTAGTAGTTAATATAAAAACTCTTTCATCAAAACGATTTCAACACTATTTTATTTACAAAGCTCGTTTTCTCAAACCGCTCTCCAACCTACTAGTATATACAAACCTTTACCTCACTCGTATGAGAAATCTAATTAAACGGCTTAGTAAAACGAGTGGTATGAAACGCTTGTGTTTACTTCGTCGGTTAATTCTTGGACTTGTTCGATTGAATCTCTTGTGATAATTTTCTAGTGAAGAATTACAATTTGTTTGTAAATATTTAAGTTATGCTAGTGGTTATGGGACATGAAGCTAAAGTCATATATTTACTAGCTTAGTGTAATTTACGCTTATTGATCAATGACGATCATTTTGTGATTTAGACTAGCAATGCGCGATGTCTCTTTGTCTGGGAGGGAGACTAAACCCTGTTTTTAGTGGAGCTTCGGCTTGGTGGGTTAGCGACCCATGGTCTTTGAGCCGTTTTAGTGGAGCTTCGGCTCATGGTCTTCGGGCCGTTTTAGTGGAGCTTCGGCTCAAAATTAATGGTTAGCAACCATGGAATAGCGTTCTGTTTTGTGATACACGTGTTGGTGAGTTTTCATGCTCCCGTTCTAGTCACAGGCCGCTTTCCCCTTTTTGTGATTTCTGGATTTCTATTGATCGATTTCTAGAATTTGTGTTTTACCAATTTTCGTGATTTGCATTGATAAGCTTTATCAATTTTCGTGCATTAGTGAATTTGTGTTTCACTAATTTTTCCAATTGGCATTGATATGTTCGTCAATATTTGTGGTTTGGTGAATAAAATAAAGAATATGACATTCTTTTTAGTGCTTTGAGATTTCTTGTGATATTGTATTGTTTTTATTGTTCTTTAATGTATACTTTTTATAGTATGACATTTCAGTTATCATAAGTTTTAATCGCATCTATTATCCTATCTCATTTTATCTCATATTTATAGCTAGACTGATCCATTTATTATTTTCTTCTTAAATAATACTCGAGTCAGACCGAGATATTACAGGTGCTTCTACTTAACTTCTTATCAGGGACTGTCGCCTGATTTTTGGCTAACTACATTAGATTTTTAGTTTTTGTTGATATACATTTGAGATAGAGACTCCCTGATGTATACGTATTCTTTTGTCTGGCACATGTATCTATTCTTTTGTGTTATTTTGGATCTTGTTAGACCACTACCCTGATGTACACTTTATGTGTTATATTCATATCTATTTCCGCCTTTGAGATAGACCTTCTATGACTGATTTGTGTTATGTTTATTTCTATATTTGTTTTCGAAGAATTATATATAGCCACTGTGTAGTAGCTTTGAGTTTGTATCGGCATGTCGGATTTCCTCTTGAAATAGAATGCATGTTATATTATCTGACATATCGGTGCTCGCACAAAGCAATTACACGGATGGTCGCTCCTCAACAGCCTTATTCTTTTCGCTAGTTGACGGCATTACTTCGTAGTGTCCTTGGCTAGCGTGAGTATAGAGGTGGGGCGTCACAGCTTGGTATCAGAGCCAAATTTCGGAACGATGTAGAATAATCTAGCAAGGATCATCGTCCTAAGTCATTTTTAGGAGTCGTGCCTTAGGATTTTTATTCGAGTCATTGGACCCTTTCTATCTTATTTACTTTGTGATGCCTTGTTATATTTATCATGATTGTGTGATATTCGTTTTGAGCATAACCTTTTTCCTCTTATTTCTTTCTTTCTTAAAGAAGAAGAAATAGTTAGTTCTGGCAATCCTAGCACTGGTCAATCAAGTAGTCCTTCTCTGGATGGCGTATTCATGTCTGCCCAATAACTTTTGGATCTTGTAAAGAATCAAGAGTTTTTCTGTTCTTTGAATAAGAACCCTGAAATGGTTTTACCTCTGAAATTTGAAGTTCCTCTCAATCAGCTTATGGATATCAATCTTCGACACGAAGAGGTTGGTAAAGGAGGTGATAGTGATATTGGGATTTACAAGAAGAGGCATATTAAGTTCGAAAGCCTTAATCCCTACAAGAAAGGGAGGCAGGAACTTTGGTAGCAAAGACTACAATCCCTGATCATGGAGAATGCTACAATTGTAATTCAAGGGACCACTATTTAAATAGGTGCCCAAGGCCTATTTCTTGTCGCTATTGCAAAAATTTGGGTCATCATATTTCTGCATGCCCCATACTTCAAAGCAAGAAGAAAGGAGAACAAGAAACTCCGGTAGTAAGGACTCCAATCCCTAATCATGGACAATGCTACAATTGTGGTTCTAAGGACCATTATGTAATTAAGTGCCCAAAACCCCTTTATTGCCTGCTATTGCAAAGGTCTGGGTCAGTACTTGTCTACATATCCCAAACTCCTTAGCAAGAGGGAGGGAAAGTTGATAGTTGTGCAAGCCCCTTGTGACTCTTCTCTGGGTCAAGGTATTTTTCAATCAATCCTTGATTACATTTGTTTATGATTATCCTATTCGAGTTCTTATTGATATGAATTCATCTCATTATTTTGTATAAAAAGAACTTGTTGATTCTTTTTCTTTAAAACATTTTGGGCTTGATGACTTCTTTGAGAATTGCGAATCCGGTTGGTGGATCCGCAACATTCAGCTTGCTTTTTATTGATGTTGAAATTATTTTATGCGATTTTTCTTTTCGAGCTAATTTTTACTTAGGCTTTGGAATCGATTTTTGGAAAGGATTGGCTTAATCATTATGAAGCCATATCCTATGTCCCGAGTGGACTATTCATTTTTGACATTTTCAATCTATTAAGTAGATTTCTATTTTTCCTTTGTGATTTCGATTCCAATTTGATGGCATCATTTTTATTCTTTAAGCCCACGTGATGAGGAAAGTGTTATTTCCCTCATTCAAATAGTTTGTGAAATTTTCCGGTAATTTTGGGCTTATCTTAGGATTATCTCCTAAGCAATATTTTGAGTGGTGTTAAGGTCTTTTCAATTCGACCTTGCCACCGGTTTTCATTTGCTACGATTCGCGGAGTTAGCATTCCACTTACCGCATTCTGCACTCGTTATGATTCATATGAACGACTTATTATGTCATTCTGTTTGTCTAGCATATTTCATCCATTTTATGAATTGAGTATTCTACGAATATCTCGATGACTTGTATTTATTAATTTTGGATGAAAACAGCAATTTAAAATTTTACAAATCTTTTTCATAAGATTTATTTATAAGTATAGTTGGATTTCGTTCTTAAACGAGTAATGAATATTCTTAAAACTTTCTAAGAAACATGTGTATCATATAGAAGATGATTTTGTGATTGTATTGCCCGTTGAGTGCTTTAAGAATTCTGGTCGATGCGCTTGATCAACGTTATCGATAGGAATTTCCTAAACGCTTTGATGAGACAATCTGACACAATAAATTGACTTGTAAAGAAGTAAATTTTCCTAGAAAGATTATTACATAAAGATAATTGTGATTTTGAAAGTTTTAGCTTTTCGGGAAAGAAGATTATTTAAAAGAACTCTTTTCCGATACTCGTATTCATGTGTTTTCCGATGCGAACCAAGACTTTTCTATTTCTACCAATACTAGTCGTATTGTTTTGGATGTCGTTCCCTTGCAAAAGAGAATATTCTATCACTTATGTTTCTAAATCATTAAAGCCTATCGAGACTAGATATGCCACTCATAATCTAATGCTCGTGGCTATTATTTCGCCCTTTGTATTTGGCATCATTATTTTTGGGTGAGGAATTTTGTTCTCCTCACCGATCATAATTTTTGAAAATGTTTATTTTCTCATATGGAACTTAATGTTGGTTCGAGTTCCTTGTATCTTATGATCTTGATATTCTGTTATACCCGAAAGGGGAAATCGTGTTGCCGATGCCTTTAGTCGTAAGCAACAAGCGGTTGTTTCCATGATGTTATCCGAATGGAATGATCTCGAGAATTTATCCACTTGTGAGATTCGAGACCGTGAATCCGATTTATGTTCATCTTTTGTTCTATTAGCCTTGAGGCTCATCCCTCTCTTTTAGACCGGATTCTTGAAGCTCAAAGGCTAGATCTCGAATTGGCTCTTCTTAGGCAAAATTTTAGGGATAAAATTGATATTGAAGTTTTGAAAGACTTTGATATTGATTCTCGTGGCGGCATTCGAAAATTTAGTAGACTTATCGTGCCAAATATTAGTGATCTTCGCAAAGATATTTTAGAGGATTCCCATCGTTCTAAATTTATCATTCATCTCGGTAGTAGTAAAATGTACGTGGATATGAAGCAACTTTATTATTGGGAGGGAATGAAATTTAATATCGCTAACTTCGTTAAGCGTTGCATGACTTGCCAACTCATTAAGGCCGAGCATCAAAGGCCCGGTGGGTTGAAATTCAAAATTGGATGTGGGATCAGATTTCCATGGATGTTATTGACGGCCTTCCCCATTCTTGTTCGGATCATGATAGCTTATGGGTGATCGTTGATAGACTTACTAAATCCACCCATTTTATTCCCATTCATTCTATTGTTAGTGATCGTGATCCATTGTTTACTAGTGGATTTTGGAAGAGTCTTCAAAAAGCTTTGGGAACGAAGCTTAATTTTAGCACCACTTATCATCCTCAGTCCGATGGACAAACCGAGCGTGTGAATCAAACTCTTGAAGATCATCTTCGTGCATGTGTTCTTGATTTTGGTGAAAGTTAGGAAGAACATGTTTCTCTTATTGAGTTTTCCTATAATAATAGCATCCACTCTAGTATTGGTATGGTACCTTTCGAGGCACTCCATGGAAGGCCATGCGTTCTCCTTCTTGTTGGCTTGAGGCCGGTGAGAAGCTGGTTTTAGGTCCAGATTTTATTCGTGATTCCACGGAAAAGATTGACCTTGTTCGTCATAGGATGAAAGAGGCCCAAAGAAGACTAAAATCCTATGCCGTTAACAGAAGAAGGAAATTGGAATTTTCTATGGGAGTTTTGTGTTTATTCATGTTTCACCTATGAAAGGTGTTTTGCATTTCAGTCGATCGGGAAAGTTATCCCATCACCGAACGTATTGGTTCCGTGGCTTATCACCTCTTATTACCGGCTTAATTTTCTTCTATTCATGACGTGTTTCACGTTTCCCAATTACGGAAATGCCTTCGAGATTCCTATTCTATTCTTGAGCCCGGTGTTGTGGAAGAAATTTAAGTTTCGACTAATTTAACTTCTGAGCAACATCCTATTCGTATTATTGCTTCGGAGGTTAAACGCCTTCGAAATAAAGATGTTCCACTTGTGAAAGTTCAATGTTCCTCAAATCCTAAGGATTGCTCTTGGGAATCTAGAGAATTCGTCGAGCGAACACATCCGGACTTACTTTCTCGTGCTCTTTGAGGTGAACTTTTTATTTCAAATTTCTTTTGTGTTGATTATGATTTCATGGTTGTTACTATATATTTTCTTCTTAGATATTGCGTGGACGCAATTTCTTTCAGAAGGGGAGTCTGTAACAACCGCATATTTTACGATTAAGTATTTAAATATTTTATTTATATATTTCATCATTAGTTGGATTATAGTCCGAAAAGTTACTTTTTGCATACGGTCGAATTAGGACTCGGGACCACGTCCATTGAGTTCAAAACGTCGTTTGCAATCTTTTTGAGTATGAACTTTGATTTGTTTGGAGATAGTAGAATTTTGCTACTTTTTCACTTAGGGCTTTGGTTTTGTTTCAGCCCATTAGACCCAAGCTTCACCCCTCTTCTCTTTATTACTTCCTTTCTATTTCCTAATACTCAAGTATTAGCAACAATGGAGAGAGGAATGAGAAATTAAAATTCCAAGCCCTAGTTTCCATTTACAAATCAAGTCTAGCTCCAAATCAATAGAAGAAGCTTTGGTAAGCCTCCTCTTCTTTTTCTCCAACTCATTCTCTTATCAATTTCAGAAATTCGTAAACCTAACTTAGGAAATGTTTCTCTTTTTAGCTTAGATTCAAACTTGTTGGGTTGGAATTGAAGATTGATTGTCCTTGCCTTTGCTCCATAGCTTCTTCTTCATTTGTTTTTGGTTCAAAGGTGAGATTTTTATCTCACATCTTAGTCTATGATTATCTTCGATTGTTAGGTATGAATTCCTAACACTTATTCTTGTGCAATTGATTTTGGTTTGGATAGATTTGGTGTATATTCCAATTTTTGGTGTTTTGAAATCAAAATCTATGAAAATCCTATTATGGATATTTGGACATTGATATTTGAGGCGTATCGAAGAGCCGTTAAGGCTGGGTTGTCACGTGGCGTAAATCCTTAGTCGTCATTTTCTCATCCGATCGCTTCCAATATTCATTTGGCCATTTTTGGTCGAGGTTCAGGAAATGCTCTGAATTCCAGTTTCAGACGTCTGAATCTCGAATTTCAGACGTGTGAATTGGCTCGATTTCAAACAGAAAGGAAATAGGCTAAAAACGCCTATTTCAAATGTCTGAAACATTTGGTTCAGACTTCTGAATTACGTTCTGGAAAACTTCTAATTTTCCAGATTCAAACGTCTGAAACACCTATTTCAGACGTCTGAATCTGCTATGTTTTGCCTGCTTGCCTATTTTGTTTAAGAATTCCAATTATATCGATTCCTGTTGATACCGATTTGTTGCAATCATTTATTATCGACTTTGATGACATTTTCTTCGGGATTTTTGGGAATATCCATTTTGATGGATTCAGTATCGATTTCTTTGGATTTTATTCACGTCTTTGAATGTGAATTTCGGTGGTTGATTGTTCTACAATCATTTTTGTGATTTGTCACTTTAAAAATATAAAGGTTTCAATACTAGTAGTAAATATCAAAACTCTTTCATCAAAACGATTTCAACACTATTTTATTTACAAAGCTCGTTTTCTCAAACCGTTTTCCAATCTACTAGTATATACAAACCTTTACCTCACTCATATGAGAAATCTAATTAAACGGCTTAGTAAAACGAGTGGTATGAAATGCTTGTGTTTACTTCGTCGGTTAATTCTTGGACTTGTTCGATTGAATCTCTTGTGACAATTTTCTATTGAAGATTTACAACTTGTTTGTAAATATTTAAGTTAAGCTAGTGGTTATGGGACATGAAGCTAAACTCATTTATTTACTAGCTTAGTGTAATTTACACTTATTGATCAATGACGATCATTTTGTGATTTATACTAGCAATGTGCGATGTCTCTTTGTCTGCGAGGGAGACTAAACCCCGTTTTTAGTGGAGCTTCGGCTTGGTCGGGTAGCGACCCATGGTCTTCGGGCCGTTTTAGTGGTGCTTCGGCTCATGATCTTCGAGCCATTTTAGTGGAGCCTCGGCTCAAAATTAATGGTTAGCAACCATGGAATAGTATTCCGTTTTTTGATAAACGTGTTGGTGAGTTTTCATGCTCCCGTTCTAGTGACAGGCCTCTTTCCCCTTTTTGTGATTTCTGGATTTCTATTGATCGATTTCTAGAATTTGTGTTACATCAATTTTCGTGATTTGCATTGATAAGCTTTATCAATTTTTGTGCATTAGTGAATTTGTGTTTCACTAACTTTTCCAATTGGCATTGACATGTTCGTCAATATTTGTGGTTTGGTGAATAAAATAAAGAATATGACATTCTTTTTAGCGATTTGAGATTTCTTCTGATATTGTATGATTTTTGTTGTTCGTTGATGTATACTTTTTATAGTATGACATTTTCGTTATCATACGTTTTAATCGCATCTATTATCCTGTCTCATTTTATCTAATATTTATAGCTAGACTGATCCGTTTATTATTTTCTTCTTAAATAATACTCGGGTCAGACCTAGACATTAGAAGTGCTTCTACTTGACTTCTTATCAGGGACTGTCGCTTGATTTTTGGCTAACTACATTAGATTTGTAGTTTATGTTGGTATACATTTAAGATAGAGACTCGTTGATTTATACGTATTCTTTTGTCTTGCACTTGTATCTATTCTTTTGTGTTATTGTGGATCTTGTTAGACCGCTACTCTAATGTACACTTTATGTGTTATATTCATATCTGTTTCCTCCTTTGAGATATGAACTTATATGAGTGATTTGTGTTATGTTTATTTCTATATTTGTTTTCGAAGAACTATATATAGCCATTGTGTAGTAGCTTTGAGTTTGTATCGGCATGTCGGATTTCCTCTTGAAATGGAATGCATGTTATACTATCTGACATATCGGTGCTCGCACAAAGCAATTACACGGATGGTCGCTCCTCAATAGCCTTATTCTTCGCGCTAGTTGACGGCATTACTTCGTAGTGTCCTTGGCTAGCGTGAGTATAGAGGTGGGGCGTCACAAATCCTGTTTTCCATATTCTAATATAAATTCACCTATGAATTTATATTCCAATATCACTTGATATCAAATTCCTTTATTTATAAACATTGTTTATAAATTTAATAGCCCTTTTGGTTTTTTATCTGTTTATGAACAAATCATATTTATTTAACTCCATTATATAGAAAATTCCTTACACTCCCATTTATACTTCCCATCTATTTCAAGTATTGATTTTAACTCCTTTTTATATTTTTAGGATATCATTTAGAAATTCTCTTGTATAAATTATTTTTTAAAAGTCTCCATTTATTAATTCGTAATAGTTAAGTATTGCCAAAATCAATTATATTTTTTTTCTTCTAATTCAATTTTATTTAAAATAACTCCAATTCCAATATATATATATATATATATTTATGTCAAATTCCTTAGATTTTAATTTTAAATTATCAAAATTTAGGCCAGTGCTAAATAGCGTTCAATAATTTCAAATATTACAATAACATGCAATAGATTATTCTACACACATCATATATCACTATATATGAAAAATAAAAAATAACTTTAAGGAATCCAGTTGGATCCCTCCAACCTGTTTCCCTGATGTTAATATGACATATAAAAATACCAATGCCACTTTGAGGGGGATATCGCGGTATATACGGTCATCCGCTATTATGCGGGGCGCATTGTGTTTCATCCGCTATTATGTAGGGCGCATAGGGTTTCATTCGCTATAATGTGCAGGAATATAATTCCAAATACTAATATATATACTACTATATACATAATACGATATCATCAATAGACAATAATTTATAACTTCCACTAAGCATCCAAAAATTAATTACAATAAAATAAAATTTGATTTGGCATCCAAATGAGCGAGAATTTTCTCCCCTTGATTTTTGAATTTGTAAATACCTCCAATCCCAATGTCACATTCATTTATTTTGATCCTCGCATAAATAAAGTATGAATTATTTATCATTTTCGATGAATAAAATAATTATCGACTAGTTAAAATTTTAACTTGAGTAACATTAATTAAAATGTTTTAAAATTTAATTACCTTTAATATTATAGCCATCACTACCATTCAAAACTCCCCGATATCGACTTCTCCTCCGAGCAAACCCCAAATCACACAACCCACAGTTTCAAAATCGCCCAGCGTTTCCACGAGCCACCTCAACCCATCGCATCACCAAATGGGATCGCCTCAACCTTCCCCAAGCCTTCATCCTCAATCGCTAGTCCTCCCCCTTTCAACTTCACCTTCCCTTCCACCTACACAACCCTAAAAAAACCCACTGCCCTTGCCATCTTCTTACACGCATGCGACTACACTTTCGCCACCACCACTCCCATCCACGTCCAATGAAAACTACACCTCCCTACCTCGCTTTATCGCGAGTCCAAGACGCATGCGCGGCCCAACAATCGAATATGCGACTTCCCCTCTTCTCTATTTCGCCACTAATGCCCTCTATCGCCATCGTGATTGCCTACGGCCACCCACCCGTCCCCATTCCTATCACGATATTCTAGGATTTGAGGCACATTTGACTTTGATTTTGAACCGGGGAGAAAAGAATGCATAATTTTTTTTCTTTTCCTTTCTCTTTTTATTTTTTTATAGGCTTAAGGTCGATTTCGGAACGAAGAAGGACGAGGTCGGGTCTTTAGAATAGGCTTTCGAACTGATTGAGGGGAAAAAAGAATGTTGCGTGTTTAATAAGGGAATGAGACGTGTTGAAGGCAGCTTGATTTGATTTTTATTTGACTTTGATTTGATTTTATATAATTTTATTTAATTTCAAAATATCTCACTTTAGCAACTTAAAACTTTGATCTCCTACCGAGGCGTGCCGCTAGGAATTTTTAATGTTATACCCTAATTTTGAACGCAATGGAAAAGGTTGCGAGTTCTAATTCGTTCATATGGAGACGATAGATTTCGAGTCCTAATTCGATCATATAAATTTCAGTGCATTTATGTTTGTGACGACCCGGAATTTTGGGCAGTATCAGTTTAATAATCTGTATTAATAATTAAATTGATTCGATAATTTTCCTTATTAATTTTAATTTAAATTAGTAAATTTAATCTTTTTAAGGTTAATAAATTTTTAATCTGGTAATATTGATCAATATCTTTCTAACAATTTAAAATTTGATAAGAATTATATTTCAAAGCTAATAAAAATTTTATTCTGTTTATAATATATATATTTGATATATTGTGAATAGAAAGGTCTTTTGTTTTAAATAAAAGATGAATTTTCAAATTGTAATATATATGTATGTATATGTTATATTTTGGAATTGTTTTGAAATTTAATTTAATCTATTAATAATTATATATGTATGAATTGTAATTTAAAGCTTTGTTTTAGAATTAATATTTTTCATAAGTTAATTCAATTGTTTTCAAAATATAAGATAATTATTTATTTTTAAATATGATAGTTTAAAGTTCTGTTTTGTTTTCTTCAAAAGTGTTTAAATTTAAATGGTTATAAAATATATGTATAAAGATTATTTGTATTATAACTAGCTTTATAATATTTTCTTTAAAGATTAAACTTGTATATTCATACATAAGTATTTATTAGTTTAGTAATTTAAATAAGTAAGCTTACATTAATATTTAAATTAAATGAAAATTTATAAAAAAATACTTAAGAAAACATGTGTAAACATGTTAATTATATTAATAACACATGTAAGAAAATTAAGTATTATAGTGACAAGTGTAAATTCTTGTGAACAAGTGGCCTTCATTTCATTTATTTGAAAATTTAAAACATATAAAGAAAATTTATTTTCTCTTTCAATTCCAAACCTTTTTTTCCTCTCATTTCTTTTCTTCCTTGTTTCAAAATTAACTCAAACCAGAAAACTATTTTTCTAAACCCGGAATTGAAAACTAAAAGCAAATCAAAACCTGAAACTAAATTTGCAAAGAAAAATTAAAATCTGCAAAACTGCAACTTCAAAATTACTGCAATTCAGAGGGGTTTTCAACAGCAACAGCAGTTTCAACATCAGTTCAACACTTTTAATCAACAATCGAAGGCGTGGAAAGGATTTTCTTCAGCAAAATCAAAAGCATATTTCCAGATTTAAAGATTTCAAAGCCTGGAATAAGTATTAAAACCTGCTCTGCATAAAAATGGTGAGTAAATTTTTATTTTAAAAACAGTTTCAAATCTGAGATTTAACTTCGATGTAAGAATGAAATCTTGAAGTAAAATGGTATGAAATGTTTACTGTATGCTTGAATTTTAATGCATGTATGTATGTATGCTATGTTGTGCAAAAGTCTATATGTGTGAATGTATACCATCTCTGTTCTATGTTCAGGCTCATTCCCATTCTAATAAAATTCATTTTCTCACTAAACATACAATTTTAGAGTTAGATATCTTGAAGGAAGATGATTGTAAGGATGTAAGTTTAATTTTAAAAATAGTTTCAAATAAATATATAAGGTATTTATTTAAAATTTTGGATTTTACAGGTCTGTTCACAATATAGGTCCAAAATCGATTGACCAGAATCCTTAAATTGATTCTACTATATGATTTGAAATTGTAAATGATGAATTTAAGCGCAAATATCATAATTTTTAGTCTTGTAAATACCGAGAAAATCGAAATTGAATGGTTTTGGGTTTGTCGCGAATTCACGGCGAACGACGTGATGGTCGGCGTCGAACTTGCGGTCGAAGGAGGGTGGTAGGGGGATGGACCCAGGAAAAATGGTCGCATGAATTTTAGTGCGACGTGGTGGTCGGAGTTGGTGGTAGTAGGGTTTTTGTCTGTCGTTGGGTTGACTTGTTGTTCGACGTGATTTCTGCAGAATTGGAGTTGCGGTCTCGATCACGAGGGTCGTGATAGCATCGTGGTGATGCGAAGTTACTCCGGTAGGGAAGCATTGGGTTCCAGTCGTCACGATCGTCGACGGCGAGAGATTTTTGGTTCATCTACGTTTTTTGCAGTTTTGAGCGTAATGCCTGTTTTCGTTTTGCACCGATATTTTCGATTCTGGGTCATCGAATGGTATGGTGGGGTTGTAGTCGACTTGTGGATGGACGTGGTGACGAAAGTTGGTGGCTGGAGGATCTGTGCACATGCACCGTGCACAGTGGGCATCAGGTGTCGAATGGAATTGGGGAAGACGAGGATTGACTCGTGTTTGGTCTAATGCAAATCTATGTTTGTCTCGAAGTATTTCTCGTATTTTCCTATAGTCGACTCGGAGCTTTGTGGGTGGGTGAGTGACTCGAGGCGAGCACGGGTACGTAGGAGATTGACTCGAGTTTTGATTAGATGGTAAGCTTTTCTGGTTCGTACTGTCTAGATATAAGTTCACAAATTAAACTTGATGCTTGAATAAATGAAATCAAACTTTACTTTATAAAACAAGTTTATAAAAGAAAATAAATCTACGAATTAAAAACTTGTTCTTTTTGAAGAAAAAGTTAATCCAACTATTAAAGGTGTTAATTGAATTTAATTTCAAATTTAAATTATTTAAGATGATTGCTTTTGAAAAAGAATTAACTTAATTAAATTTTGAATTTTAATTTAAAAAGAGTGTTTTGAATTTAAATATTAAATCAAAGTAGCTAAGTAAACTTTAAGTAACGTTTTAAAAACTAAGTTTCAAATTATGTTGAAAATGAATAAGTTTAATGATTAAATGGTTTTAAATTTCAAATTGATTTCCAAATGTTTTATTTTCAAATAAAGTTAAAGCTATAATTTTGTAAACCAAATAGAATAATTTGATTTTAAGTTATTAAAATTTGATTAATTCAAATAATTAATTTATGAGGATAATTAAGGTTAATTTATTTTTGTTATGAACTCATGGATACTTAATTAAATATGATTTGTTAATAAGTAAAGATTTAATTAAGATAAATGTTTTTCTTAATTAATTAAGGAGTTTCTTTAAATTTAAGAAGTTAATTAATTAATTATTTAATTAATTTTAAATGATTATTTAATTATTTATTTAATTTTTAAATAATCACTTAATTACGAATTAATTAAGTGTAATTACTTAATGAAGTAATTAATGATTAATTATTGAATGTAATTAAGAATGGACATTACTTATGAAAGTAATTAGTGTGTAATTACTTATGGAAGTAATTAAGTGAAGTGATTAATGGATAATCACTTGATGTTATTAATTAAAAGAATTGATTAATATAATTGTTTCGAAGTTAATTAATTATGGAGTAATTAATTAATTAAAGAATTAAGGATTATTTAATGATGGAATTAATTAATAAGGTAATTAGTTAAGAAAGTAATCAAGATTTATTAATGAGGTAATTAAAAAATAATTACTTATGTAAGTAATTAAGGGTTAATTACTGATTTGAGTTAGTAAATTAATTAATGTGATTAATTAATTAATGAATGTGATTAATTTGAGATTAATTACTAAGTGTAATTAGTTAAAAATGTAATTAATTAATGAGGTAATTAATTTAGCTTTATTAATTGATGTAATTAATTAATAATTACATAATGAAGTAATTAAAGATTAATTAATTAAGGTAATTAATCAAAGATTAATATAATTAATTAAGATGTTAACTAATTAAGATAAGTAATTACAATTGTTAATTACTATTTATGATTAATGAGATGGTTAATTATAAGTTAATCATTTAATTAATTAAAGGGTTAAATAATTAATAAAGATCATTAGTTAATATAATTAATGAAATTAATCAAGGTTGATTAATAAAGTTAATTAATTAAAGTATGATTAATTAGTTGTAATTAATTGAGGATTAATGCAAATAATTATAGTTAATTAATTAATGGAAGCAAATGAAGGATCATTAATTATTGTAATTAATGATAGTAATTAAATGTTAATTACTGTATATGGATAAGGATAATTAATTTGTGAAATTAATTAAGAATTATAGGCTAATTACTTGAATATAATTAAAGGATGATTAATCAAGGAAGATTAATTAAAGAAGATCATTAAGAGATGATTAATTTATTTATTTGGAATAAGTAAAGGAAGAAGGAATTAAGTAATCTAATTGAATAAGAGTTAATCAATTCTGCTTTTGGACGATTGGTTAATATGGATTGATTGATACTGGGTGATTAATATCAATGATTGATATTAGATGTTTAATGGATGATTTGGGTATGATATCTTTGATATGTGATATACTGCTTTGTGAGATGAATGGTTGATACGAATTATCTATTGTGATAATGTGACTCGTCTATCTGTTTATATTTCCTGAATATATGTTTAATTGTTTAGTACCCTTAAGTACAACTTGGACATTAAAATGGCGTTTGGATTCGGTGAGACCGAGATCGGGTTTCCATATTTGGATATCCGAAAACCACATCGATCCAAATTAAACGTTAGGTTGTGAATCCAAGTGGAGTGCAAGTGAAGACTCGTGGTGTAAGAACTATTCTTCGTCAGTATAACTCTGGGGGCAATTCCGTGATGAGTTTAACGGAGATAGTACTTATAGGTTCGAGATGGAGATTTAGAGTGGAAGGGCTATGGTCGTTGACTCTGAGAGTGATTCCAAAATGAGTGCAACGAGATAGTGCCTTCGGTCTCGTTCGAACCCGAAACAAACTTGTAAGGATTGAATGCTTTCAAAACATCGTCAGCCGGACGATGAGCATTCTAAGAGATGTGTCCTATAAAGGTAATAGCATCCTCAAGCCTCATCAACCCGGGAATGGCTAAAACAGGGGAGGTGCAGCAAGGCTAGGTGGGTAGCACCCATTTCAGGGTGAGGTCATTCATGTCTAGATGTCTCTTTATTTCGGCTTAATGGGTGGTTGGTCACGCCAACCACGGGGTGATCTTATTCGGGACTGTTCAGTAAGGAATGGTCCCGGCTTTGTGTTGCAGGGGATTGGGGGTAATCCTCGGTACGTTGATCTAGGCCACGTATTATGACGGGCGGTACCCCGATAGCCCTGCCATTGATGGACACCCATTTTTCCCTACGAGACCCCACGGTTTTGTTTGTATTACCCAATTTTGTGGCTAGTAGCTGGAATTTAATGAATGTAACAATTTCGGCTATTTTCTATTTACTTGAAAACCCTAGACACTATTATAATATCACTGGATTTCCTATCAAATGTTTTGGTTAGCGTAAGGTAAAAACTTTTCCATGTTTATGTGTGGGAAGTCTTATGTGATACCTTTTCTTTTCAAGAGGATTTTCTAAAGTTAAGCAATTTTAAACCATTTACTCGCACCAGACCCCTGTTTGACCTGAGTGTTTATTTTCTGTTTTATTAAACTCTTGGATAATCATATTATGTATGAGTAGAAGAGAGATTCAGGTTTTCTTGACGAATTCTGAGGAGATGTCGAGTAGGAGGCTTCATCGTGTAGATATATTATGGTTCCTCTGTGTTTGTGATATCTGTATATTATGTATTTGAGTTGTATAGTTAGACAGATGTTTATAACTGTCTAATATGTGTTGTATTAGTTGTGTACTCTGATATAATATGATACTATGTAACATTTTATGTGATATATTATATTTCATTCATTCCGCTGTGAGTATCTGATGTTGTCGAGTTTCTTCTTTTCTTATCTTTTCTTCTTATATCCCTTTTTTCCTTAAAAACGATGTGTCTTTCTGTGGAGAGAAAGTCGGGTCGTTTCATTTGGTATCAGAGCATTAGGTTGAGCGAATACCTAAGCTCTGGAGTGGTGTCTTTCTTGAGAGAGCGTACTTGTAATTTTTATATATAACTATATATTTATATATCTATATCTACCTGATTTGTTGGGTTATCTGTTTGGTTTTTCCAACGTAAGTTTTATAGGTAGATGGAGTAGTGGTGTGTGTATAACACGACTACCACTAATGAAAGAGGTCCATATGTTGAGGTTTGAAGTGGATTTGTCGAGACTGTAGACCTAATACCGTCTCGAGTGAGTTTTGTAGTTTGGAGTAAGGATTTCTCTGATCTAGGAAGGAAATCATTTAAAAGATTCGTAGTCCATCTTTGAAGTATAAGTTTGGATTTTTCTAGGATGGGTGGATTTCCTAAAGTTTGGATGTGTTAGAAGTGCAGAAGTAAGTAATGATATCTTGATAGTTGCGTGGTGAGATGCAATACTTAGGGATATTTCCGAAGATGTTTTCTCTTGAAGCAGTTTTAGAAGTAGTTGAGGAGTAGTATTTACCTGCCGTAGGGAAGACTCGTTTGTGTAGAAGTTTTCTGGATCTCTAGTAAGGAGGTTGACTGTTTTGGAATATGAGACTAAGGTCTATAAGTTGCTTCGCTTCGGCATGGTCTCATTTGTCATTCCTTAAGGAGAGGGAGATGTTGATGTTTGGTTTGGAGCCCGAGTTTCTTTTGGGATGTCTGCCATCTCGAAGTTCTTTTGTGTAGTTTGTTGATCATTTTGGAGTTCGAGGAGCCTTTGGATTAGAAGGCTTGATTAGCTGTGGTAGCATTTTCAGCTCGGAGGTGTTTGTGTGCCAACAAAAAGGACTTCTGGCTTAGTAGAGTCCTGGAGATAGAATTTGGAAGCAGCAGTGTGGCCTGTTTCTCCGATGGTTCAGGAATCTTTGTGGTTCTTCTTTTAGCAGTCCGGGCAGATGGTGAAGTTTTCTCAAAGGGTTAACCTCGTTTGGAAAAGCTTGAGGTTGTTCTAATTGGTAAAGTGAGGATAGTTTCTTTGGAATCCGAATTAGGTAGGATCGCAAAAGTGACTTGCGATTAATTTGGGAATTTACCTTGGGCAATCTTTTGTTTGAGACTAAGGGTTCTCATGAGGAAATGGGAGCTACTAATGTAATCAGAAGTTTGTCTGCATATGGAGTTGAGTTCCATATTGATTGGTTCCAGAAGCGATATTGGCAATTAGCCTGGTAGTAGGATGGATCTTGTAGAAGGAAGAGTTGGATTCTGCTATAGGATGTGTGACCGAGTCAGACGAGTCACTAAGATTTTATGGATTTGATGTACAATGTTTCCCGAATATATTGGATAAATTTGTACTTGTGTTCATCAGCAGTATTCTCATCCATTTCAGAATCAGAGTTGTGCAGCGGAAGCGAGGTAGCAGCTGTACGAGGAAGGAAGCAAGTTCAGTTTTCTTTTGCTTGGGAAGTAGAGCTTGTGTTCTGGATTTTGACAAAACTTGGAAGACCTTTCTGTTGGATAGATCCACAAACTGGTTTGCTTTGGCCTAGTTGTTCTGTAAGCATCAACAAAGGTTGAGCCGATCAAATCGATTTGTAGCCCGGGAGTACCTGTTGAGTTATGCAGATATGAGGTAAGGAGTTTAGAATTCGAAGTTGGAGACTACGTTGTTGTTAAGGTTTCTCTAGTTAAGAGAGCAGTGTTAGGATAAGATTGAATTGCAAGTTTGGATGACTGGGATTCATTGTATTTCACGTATCTCTGAGGGAGTACGTTTATGATTCATCATTGGTTGTGGAATCGGCAGTCCAGTTGGATTTGGAAGTTGAGCTGGACTTGGGTATAGTCTGATGTTCTGTTCAGATTGTGGATCTAGAGATGAGAGGAGCTCTGGATTATAGTGGTGTAGTTATTTTGGATTCTGTAGAGCGAGTCTCCCAGTGATTTATACTTGGGAAACTCTAGATAGTATTAAAAGATCTATCCTAATTAGTGTCAGGATAATTAGTTAGGTTTGTTTGTTTGATTGATTGCTTTGGTTGTTAGTAACTAGATGATAGGTATGCTTTGCTGTTTGAAATTAAAATCTTTGCTGGGTTATTAAATTACCTTTGCTTTTAAATTTCGGGGACGAAATTCTTTTAAGGGGGGAGGATTGTAACGACCCGGAATTTTAGGTAATATCAGTTTAATAATCTATATTAATAATTAAATTGATTTGATAATTTTTCTTTATAATTTTAATTTGAATTGATAAATTTAATCTTTTTAAGGTTAATAAATTTTTAATCTGGAAAATGGATAAGAATTATTTTTCAAAGCTAATAAAATTTTATTCCATTTATAATATATACATTTGATACATATTATGAATAGAAATATCTTTTGTTTTAAATTAAAGATGAATTTTCAAATTGTAATATATATGTATGTGTATGTTATTATTTGAAGCTTTGTTTTATAATTTATAGTTTTCAAAAGTGAATTTAAAGATAAATTCAATTGTTTTCAAAATATAAGATAATTGTTTTTTTAATATGATAGTTTAAAATGGGATTTAAACAAAGTTTTATTTTGTTATCTTTAAAGTGTTTAAATTTAAAATGGTTATAAATGTATATATATGAATGTTTTAGATTTTTAAAATATATGTATAAAGATATATTTGTATTATAATTAATTTTATAATATTTTCTTTAGAAAGTAAATTTACATATGCATACATAAGTATTTATTTATTTACAGTTAAGTATGCAAGTTTATATTAACTTTTAATTAAATAAAAATTTATTAAAAAAATGCTTAAGTACATGTGTAACCATGTTAATCCTCTTAATAACACATATAAGGCAAATTATGATATATGAATGACAAATGTAAGTTTTTGCAACAAGTGGCAACATATTCATTTCAATTTTTAAATAAATATTTTTAGGAAGAAAATTATCTTTTCACAAACACTTTTCCTTTGTTTCCATTTCTTAGCTCAAATTAATGGCAAACACAGAAACTTTTCTCAAGACCTGAAATTAAATTCCAAAAGCAAAGTAAAATCTAAGAATTTAAAATCTGCAAGATCAAGTTTGAAAGTAAAAGCTGCAATATCAACTTCAACCTGCAACTTTCAAATCTTCAGAAAATTCAAATGGATGGTCAACTCAAGAGTTTTGACATTTTAGATCATCAAATTAAAGCATGCATTCAATTTCATCAACAAAGCATGAAAAAGAAAATCGAAGCATATTTTTCAGATTAAAATTCAAGAGCCTGGAAGTAAAATATAGAACCTGCTCTGTTCTCTGCTCTGCAAAGAATGGTGAGTAAACATTTTTAAAAGCAGTTTAATTAGTGACTACCTTTAATCCATGTGGATCTATGAATTGTTATTGATGTTGCATGAAAACCTTTCAGTTTTTTTATATAATTGAATTGGTATAAATACATGTGTGGAAGTGTGTCTGTAAATATAGATATTCTATTCTCTGTTGTTTCACAGGCCATGTTAGCGTTCAAAAATTCAATTCTCTAAATCAAATCAACATTAATCTTCAAAATATAAATGGAAGATGTTTGTTAATGTATAAGGATGATTTTAAAAATGGAATTAGGATTTTTATTTGAGTAAATTATTTTTATTAATGGAAATACACAGTAAGAATCAATTACATGTCAAAATAAATACTCACAATTTTGTAATTTGATTCCAGGAATAGGTTAATAATTATAAATGATGAATTTAGGTACCAAAATTATAAATTTTAGCTTAATATCCATTGTGATTTTGATAGATGAATGGAATTGGTACTTTCGCCAAATTCCGGCGAACGAAGAGGTGATTGGCCATGGGCTTTGGTCTGGAGGAGGAGACTTGAACGACGATCAGTGGAAAAATGGTCGCATGAATTCTAGTGCGACATGGTGATTCAGAGTGCAAGGGCTATGGTTGTTGACTCTGAGGGTGATTCAAAAATGAGTGCAACAAGATAGTGCCTTCGGTTTCGTTCGAACCCGGAACGAACTTGTATGGATTGAATGCTTTTAGAACATCGTCAGGTGGACGATGAGCATTCTAAGATAGATATGTCCTATAAAGGTAATCGCAGCCTCAAGCCTCATCAACCGGGAATGGCTAAAACAGGGGAGGTGCAGCAAGGCTAGGTGGGTAGCACCCATTTTAGGGTGAGGTCATTCCTGTCTAGATGTCCCTTTATATCGGCTTAGTGGGTGGTTGGTCGCGCCAACCACGGGGTGATCTTACTCGGGACTGTTCAGTAAGGAATGGTCTCAGCTTTGTGATGCAGGGGATTGGGAGTAATCCTTGGTACGGTAATCTAGGCGACGTACTATGACGGGCGGTACCCCGGTAGCGCTGCCATTGATGGAAACTCATTTTTCCCTACGTGCCCTTACGGTCTTGTTTGTATACCTATGTAGCTGGAATTTAATAAATGTAACAATTTCGGCTATTTCTTATTTTCTTGAAAACCCTAGACACTATTATAATATCACTGGATTTCCTATCAAAAGTTTTGGTTAGTGTAAGGTAAAAACTTTTCCAGGTTTATGTGTAGGAAGTCTTACGTGATACCTTTTCCTTTCAAAGGTTTTTCTAAAGTTAAGAAAATTTAACCGTTTACTCACACCAGACCCCTGTCTGACCCGAGTGTTTATTTTCTGTTTTACCAAACTCTCGGGTACTCATATTATGTATGAGTAGTGAAGTGATTCAGGTTAGCTTGACAAATTCTGGAGAAGTTTTGGAGTAGGAGGCTTCATCGTGTAGATATATTATGGTTCCGCTGTGTTTGTGATATCTGTATCTTGTGTACTTGAGTTGTATGAATAGACAGATGTTTATAATTGTCTAATATGTGTTGTATAAGTTGTGTACTCTGATGTAATATGATACAATGTAATATTTTTTGTGATATATTATATTTCATTCATTCCGCTGTGAGTATGTGATGTTGTTGAGTTTCTTCTTTCTTATCTTTTCTTCTTCTATCCATTTCTTTCTTAAAAACAATGCATCTTTCTATGGAGAGAAAGTCGGGTCATTTCAATATCTGGTACGGCCAAACCAAAACTCCAAATGCCACGAAATTTGAAATTCGATACTAGTAAAATATTAGAGATCCGATGGAACTGGTTTCGTCAAATTCCAAGACTGTGCCTTGATTCGCCATTTTTAAATTTCAATTTAGATATGCTATTTTTAAAATTGAACAGATCGCTTTTAAATTCAATTTAAAAATTTTATTATCTTCATTATTATAAATATGAATTTTACAAGCCTTTAAATTATTTTTATTGAGCTTAAAACTCAAGATACAATAATTTAACCAATATTCCATTATAAAATTTAATAATTAAATTATTCAATAGATTGCTATATTTAAATTCTGAATTTATTTCATAAATGAAACCCAAATTTTCATATTTAAAATCAATTTATAAATTCAAATTCAATATATAAAACCATATAAATATTCCAAATCGAACGTTGAAAAATCAGGGTCGTTACATAAAATGTGTTAAGGAGGATATGGGAAACGCCTTAACGCTATTTTAATAATTTACTTTGCTGATAGACATATTATAATAACATATATTACTACATAGTAGATGGTTCCACGTATCCTTAGAGGATGGAAATCTCAAACGTCCTTTAAGTTACTTGTATTTCCGTTGACATTTCACTTGAGTTGAATTTACTTGTATAAGAATGTTAACCCTGACTCGAGTTTTTGTGTTTTGCTACATACTCGGGTCAAACTGAGTGTCACAGCATTTGAGACCCACCTTTGGAGATTACAGCTTTGTTTGAAGACCTGCTTATCCATCTTTCAGTTATTTCAGTATATTCCAGTCATTTATGTTTAGACTTGTCAGTTGCTTATGTATTAGAGATCATTTGTATTTGAGATTCTGTCGTATTTTGTTTTAGACTGTCATGTTTGATAGTAGCTTATGAACTACTATTTATCCATTCTGCTACTTATTGTTGCAGTATTTTGTGTTTGTGATTCTGTGATTGATTTATTTAATGTATATGCTGAGTTTTTCCAAATATAAATTAACACTCTGTTGTTTTGAGCGATTCAAGTCCAACATTTGTGGATGCGAATGGTTTGAAATAGCAGGTCATTACAAGTGGTATCGGAGCCAGGTTTAGGCAAAACATAGCATATGGTGTAAGAACTCATTGAGATAGGATGGTAATACCCTAGAATGAGTAAAATTAATTACCGAATCTTATTCGTTCAAGCTTGAAATTTCTTCGTTAGGATACTTCTGGATTAGGATTTCTTTCGGATTTGGAAGTTTTCCCCTTTGTTCTGCAATCCATTCTTATCTTTCCGTTTCTTGTTCTTCTTAATACTGGAGCATCCCATAGCACTATTTCCATTGATTTAAGTAATAAATTTGAGCTCATCTTGCCACCTTAATTAGCAACTTCATCGGAATGTGTGACTGATTCCATCAACGGTCCCGCCAACCATTGTATGATTTGTAAAGGAGTGAAACTTCTTTATGACAGGCTTCGATTCACCGAAGATTTTTACGTGCTTGTTTTAGATGCTGTTATTTCTTGTAAAGCCCGAATCGTCTCTAGTAGACGATTAAGGGAATTCCCTTGTAATATTGACTCCATTCCGATAGTCAGGAGCTATCCTGATGTTCTGGTGAAGCCACTCCTCCACCTCCTTAGTGTGAAATTGACTTCTGCATCAATTTTATTTCTTGAGCTATTCCTGTTGTCCTTCCTCACGGACGAATTTTTGGTCATGCCCTTTTGATCGACCAATGTTCTTGCCTTCTTCATGGATCTCATGAATCGCGTTCTCCATGATATTCTCGTTTTCTAAGTCTCAGTTGACCCGGTTAAGGTCACCGCGGTTTATATAAGTCGATCCATCTTTCCCCTTTTGTGATTTAATTATCTCATCTTCCTTTCGAATCTATCTTCTCAATTAGAACTCTCGTTGATTGTGACGACCGCCCATGACTCCCGCACCAAATCAAGGAAATAATGCGCTAAAAGGTGTGCCAGGCAGCCATGGACGATAGTCAGGGTAAAACAAAACAGAAGAATCTCTATCGCATAACTCACAGCGCATGGATAAAATACAATAGAGAAATATAATATAGTGAAGCTCCATAGAACAGAACATCATCATATAAGCATCACAGTAGTTTCATACAATCATCTACTCAAATCCATACATGAAAGCCTCACTACAAATCACTCAACCAAATACAGCAGCGGATACCCAGTACATATAGTAAGAAAACTAATATGCAAAGCCTCCTGCTCGTCTTCGTCATCTTCATCGTAGAACTCCTAGCACAGCACCTGTCACCTGCTACCTAGTCTGCCCATCCCAACATGGATGAACAGCCCAAGGTAATAAGAGGAGACATAAAACCTTGAGTCAGACAAAGTCTTAGTGAGCAGTAAATTAACAATCAAACATACCAAAGAGCATAAGGGATAAAAGGAATAGGAACCAAACCATCCCACTCCACCTCTTTCTACAGTGATAGCCCCCAGACACACACTAAGGAGAAGTAAGCATAACATAGCAGATAAGTAAGGTAAAGCAATAATCACTCGAGTCAAGGACGATGTTTTCCAAATACAAACCCCCAAGGCCTAAACCAAGATCAGATAAGCACCCAGAAAACACCGCTCTTGAAGCCGAATGATGATACAACCAAACATCCAAACATCCATGACTCTGGCTATCACTGTTATCATTGCCTTGATTTCACCGTTAGTTGAATGACCGCCTGTCAAGGGCTAATGGTAACCCCGGTTTAGCCATAACTCCGCACGTCATCGTGACCCGTGCCTAAGCCGAACGCATCAGCCCAGAGTACTAGCACGTCATCATGACCCGTGCCTGGAACGTCATCGTGACCCGTTCCAACGTACCCTTGCTTTGAGTATGCTAGAACCTTCAACAACGATGAGATCTTAGCCTCCTAGTCATCCTCCTCGACGACTACTTCCATACTAGCTCAAGCGCCTCTCAAGCTAACCATTATCCACCCCAACCCGGACCGCATCACCGAGTTATAACTTTGCACGTCGTCATGACCCGTG
The DNA here is from genome assembly GCA_030765085.1 of Allium cepa. Classification (NCBI taxonomy): domain Eukaryota; kingdom Viridiplantae; phylum Streptophyta; class Magnoliopsida; order Asparagales; family Amaryllidaceae; genus Allium; species Allium cepa. The sequence goes on along the minus strand of CM060939.1, from coordinate 76,329,755 downwards.
CTTGGAACGTCTTCGTGACCCGTCCCATCACAACATATGTCTTGCCTCATCACATCATAGCAAAGTCTCTCAACTTGGAACGTCATCATGACCCGTCCCATCTCAACACAAGCCTTGCCTCATCATATCATCGCAAAGTCCCAACTCAACCATGCTTTGCCTTCTCGCATCATGGCAAGATCCCACATCCTCGAATCCATCCATATGAGCTTCCACATCCGCTTCATATGCCATTGGCAGCTTTCACCATTCAAGAGCCTTTCCACTTAGCTTTTGAATCATCTTCAACCATCTTGTTCCAAATCAACTACAAGCTAACTTGGAGCAATCAAATCTAACATACATTCAAACATTCAACCATTCAAACAAGATCTATTAAGCAATATCAATTATAATGGCAATTTCGTAATTAAGTGAGCAAAAGTCCAACATACGTGAAATCATGGTTTTTAGCATAGATCTATCAAATCTAAAACATGGGTCTAATACTTGATAAATAACTTTCATAGATAAACATCTTCAAATATGATGGATCTACATGCAGACTTAAGGAAAATGCGAGAAAACGCTAACTTTAACACATAAACATATCACCAATCCACTACACTCCTTTGGGTCCGTGTGAGAGATAACTACCACTCACCAAATCACCAAAACAACCTAAAATGAATCAACTACAGATCTGGACAGCAAGGACTTGGACTTGATCCGGAGAAATTTCACTTGAAACGGTGAAATCTAGCCTCTTCGGATGAAAATCTTCAACTTTGGCTCTTGATCTTTGATCTTGATCTTCGATCTTGGATGGATGTTAGAATTAGATTGGAATGGAGAAAAGAAGATGAAGAAATGTTGTAGTCGAGTCTTCAAAATGGCAGCACTTCGTCGCTTCAAAAACCGGTGCCAAAAAGTGAGCCAAACCCCTCTATTTATAGGCTGGAAACCCCTTAGGTCGTCGCCCCTTAGGTCGTCCCCGACCTAACTATGAGTCGTTGCCGACTCATCAGCCCCTACGACCTACGACCTAACCAACACAACATACAACCAAGGCCGACTTACGACTTAACCCAGACGCGACCTAAAACACAGGCCGACCTAACGACTCAACGTACTGCCGACCCAACTGTCACACGACTCAACACACTGCCGCATTTCCTAAGTCCTAAGTCGTATGACGACTTAACCACCATGCCGACTTACGACTTAATACCAGTGCCGACTCAAACCCCTGCCGACCTATGTCCCCAACGACCTAACAAACACACAATACAAAAGCCTCCGACCTAACTTAGGTCGTTGCCGACCTATCATGCTACGACCTAACAACATAGCCGACTCACGACTCAACCTATTTCCTTTAGGTCGCGCTAGCGACCTAACGACTCATCTACCAACGACTCAAGCATGCCTCTCTAAACCCTAAGTCGGCTACTTTCCTGGGTCGGTCCATCTCTAAGTCGCCTAACCTTTAGGTCGCTACCCCCTCTTAGGTCGCTCTCCACTAGGTCGGTCACTTTCTTAGGTCGTTCCTCTATCCTAGGTCGCTCAACCGACCTAACTCTCAACACATTAACATCCTAACCCGTTAGCTCCTTAGGTCGCTCACCCCTACCTACGACCTATCCTATGAGTCGGCCCTCTATGAGTCGGCCACGACTCATCACTTGACCCCTATTTCGCCTCTCTTCTTAAGTCGGCAACTACTATGCCGTTCTATCCCTTAACTCGGTCCATCCCCTTAAGTCGTCTACGACTTATCTATGAGTCGGTCACGACTCATCACTTGCACTCGGGTCAACTCCTAAACAACTCAAGCTAGAGGCCACACAAACAACACTATCGACCTGCAAATTCTACGTTTTATCGACACGTAAAATACGGGTCGTTACATTCTCTCCCCCTTAGGAATTTCGCCCCCGAAATTCCAAGCAAACAACAGCAATCAAAATTATTCCGCATGCCTATCATCCATGGCAATCAACAATCCATGCAACCAATTCTAACCTAGCATGCAGAATTCTAAGACTTAGAACAAGCTACAAATTCATGAGATGTCACGACACTTTAGGGCCATACCTCGAAGAGTTCGGGATGAGCTGCCTTCATCCTCTCTTCCTCCTCCCACGTACAGTCGTTAACATCATCACTCCATTGTACCTTGAGCAACGTAATCGTCTTCCTCCTAAGCTGTTTCGTATCGGTTTCAACAATACGAAGCGGCTTACGAGGTCTCGAAACAACAGGATCAACCTCTAAGTCTTCACAGCTATCAGCAGAAACCACCGTAGTTGGGTCGTGCATATACTTCCGTAGACAAGATACATGAAAAACATTGTGCACACCCGCCATCTTTTCCGGTAACTCCAATCTATAAGCGAGCTTTCCAATTCGCTCGATAATCGGGAATGGTCCAACGAATCTTGGAGTTAACTTTCCTTTGTTCCCGAATCTTATAACATTCTTCAATGGAGAAATCTTCACAAAAACCATATCACCCACGTCGAATTCCAAATCCTTCCGACGATTATCTGCATAACTTTTCTGACGATCCTGGGCTGCCTTCATTCTTTGTCGAATGATCTCTATACAATCCGAAGTCTGTCGAATCATCTCTGGCCCAAGTATCAGCTTTTCTCCAGTTTCCAACCAACATGTCGGAGAGTTACACGGTCTTCCATATAATGCCTCATATGGTGCCATACCAATACTCGACTGATAACTGTTATTATAAGCAAACTCCACCAAATGAAGGTGATCTTCCCATGATCCTCCGAAGTCCAAAACACATGCTCTAAGAAGATCTTCCAAAACTCGGTTGACTCTCTCAGTCTGACCATCTGTTTGAGGGTGATAAGCTGTACTCAAACACAACTCGGTTCCCAAAACTTCCTGGAAGCTCTTCCAAAATCTACTAGTGAACAATGGGTCTCGATCGCTCACTATACTCTTCGGAACACCATGGAAACGAACTATCCACTTAACATACAACTCAGCCAACTTCGATGCAGTCCTAGTCGATCGAACAGGAATGAATCTTGCACTCTTGGTCAAACGATCTACGATGACCCAAATCCCTTCATTCCCTGCTCTTGTCCTAGGTAGACCATCGATAAAGTCCATCGACACTTGCTCCCATTTCCATGTAGGAACCTCTAATGGCTGAAGCAATCCACTGGGCTTCTTCTGCTCAGCTTTCACCAACTGGCAATTCATACACTTGGAAATAAAGTTTCCAACATCCTTCTTCATACCTTCCCAGTAGTAGGTTCTCTTCATATCCCGATACATCTTATTTCCACCTGGATGAATTGTCAACTTCGAGTGATGACTCTCCCTCAGAACTTCATCTCTCAATCCATCTACATCGGGAACAACTAGTCGCCCTTGCTTTCGAAGCCAACCCTCTCGATCGACCTCGAATCCCTTATCCTTCTCCGGGTCCAATCCAGATTCCAAATCACAGATAATCTTGACAAGCTTATCATCTCCCCTTTGCCTCTCACCAATTCTTTCCACAAGAGTAGGCCTTATTGATAAGTTTGCCAACATCTCAGGTTCCAATTCACATCTAGGCCTGAAATCAAATCCAGCCAAATACTCAAGACTCTTCCATTCTGAAAACATGGCTCCCAATCCTGCATGTCTTCGACTTAACGCATCAGCCACTGCGTTACCTTTCCCCGGAGTATAGGCTATACCAAAATCATAAGATGCTAGGAACTCTAGCCACCGTTGCTGTCGAAGATTTAAATCCTTTTGGGAGAACAGATACTTCAACGACTTATGATCTGTAAACAACTCGAATCTAACTCCCAATAGATAATGTCTCCACATCTTCAAAGCAAACACAATCGCCGCTAACTCCAAATCATGAGTCGGATAGTTCCTTTCATGCGGCTTCAGTTGTCGACTAGCATACGCAACAACTTTATCCTTCTGCATTAGCACCGCTCCTAGTCCAGTGCCACATGCATCGGTGTAAACCACCATCTCATCATTCCCACTCGGAATAGTCAAAACAGGAGCACTTGTCAGTCGCTCTTTCAGGATTATGAAAGCTTGTTCACACTTATCATTCCATCTGAACACTTGATTCTTCTTCGTCAATCCTGTCAACGGTGCAGCTATCTTGGAAAAGTCTTTGATAAACCGACGATAATATCCTGCTAATCCAAGAAAACTTCTCACATCAGATGCATTCTTAGGCCTAACCCAATCCTGGATCGCTGCCACCTTAGCGGGATCAACCGCTATTCCATTTCCAGAAATAACATGACCTAAGAACCTCACTTCATTCTTCCAGAAGTGACACTTCGAAAACTTAGCCTTCAGCTGATGTTTCCGTAAGATCCCCAAAACAATCCTCAAGTGTGTCTTGTGCTCTCCCTCAGTTCTGGAATAAATCAGAATATCATCCACGAACACAAGCACGAACCTATTCAACTGATCTCTGAACACTCTATTCATAAGATCCACAAAATATGCTGGTGCGTTAGTCAATCCAAACGGCATTACCAGCCACTCATAAAACCCGGATGGTGTCCTGAAAGCAGTCTTCGGCACACTATCCTTCGCCACTCTCAACTGGTGAAATCCCGTTGCCAAATCCATCTGAGAAAACACCTTAGCCTCGTGAAGCTGGTCAAACAAGTCATCTATTCTCGGCAATGGATACTTGTTCTTCTTAGTCACCTTATTCAGCTCACGATAATCAACACACAACCTCAACGATCCATCCGTTTTGGTTGCGAACACAACTGGCGCACCCCATTCGGACACACTTCTCCGAATGAATCCTTTCTGCAAAAGGTCATCAACTTGCACCTTCAGCTCTTGCTGCTCCCTCGGTGCCATCCGCCTAAGAGGCATCACAACAGGTCTGGCTCCCTCAACTAGATCGATACGAAACTCGATCTCCCTATGCGGCGGCAACCCTTTGACTTCCTCAAAGACATTCTCAAACTCATTCACAATAGGCACCGATGACAGTCCATCCCGTGGAACAACTAGCGAATACATGAAGCTCATGAAGACGCCTTCTTCATGCTTACATCGTATCACAACCTTTCGCCCTTCCACATTCCCGACTGTCACCTCAAGCCTCTCACAATCAATCCTAGCCGCATACTTCCTAAGCCAGTCCATACCCAAAATAATTCCGAACCCCGCAAAGTTCAGAACAAAGCAATCACAAACAAACGAGCAATCATGACTCGACACAACTAGACCACGGCATATCATACACAAACATGACGAACCCCCAACCGGATTAGTCACAACCAATGGCCTATCAACAATATCCGGTTTCATACCTAACCGGCATACCAACTCATCACAAACAAAAGAATGCGACGCTCCAGTATCAAACAACACTCTAACTGGAACACCACAAATAGAAAGAGTACCTTGAACCACCACACTCTTCCCCTTCTCCTCAGCAGTAGGAGCTTTCGAAGACGATGGAACAGCCCCCAAAGCATAGGCTTGCACAACCTGCCTATCTTTCCTCGGTTCTGGACAATCCTTCTTAATGTGTCCCAGCTTATCACAGTTGTAACACTTCAACTGCACCTTCGGATTCTTGCAATCCCGAGAAAGATGACCCTTCTGACGGCAGTTATAACAAGTCACCTCGCCCTTTGGCTTCTTCTGACCATCCTTTCCCTTCTGTTGCTGCTGCTTCCTCTTCTTATTCCCACTCTGCTGTGGTTTAGATCCTTCCCTGGTTACTGCAACAACAGAACTTTCCCTAGGAAACAAACTCTCATGCCTCAGAGCTTTCTCCACCAGCTTCTCAAATGGATCGTCCAGATGATCCACTAACTGCCTTCCTAGATAAGCATCCAGACCAGTCACAAACTTTTCATTCTTCTGGTAGGGAGAATCAATATATGATCTGGCATACTTAGACAAAGCTTCGAACTCAGAAATATACTCCAGAACAGGCCTTCCGCCTTGTTTGAGCTCCACAAATCTCTTGAACAAAACAGACCTCTGAGCAGTAGAGATGAACTTGGCTTCAAATCTAACTTGGAACTGCTCCCAAGTAATATCCTCTTCTGGTGTATCTATGGTGATAGAATTCCACCAATCAGCAGCTCTTCCCTGAAGCTGTCTCGATGCAAGCTTTCTCTTAGTTGCATCCTCAATCCCTAAGTCACCAAAGATCCTTTTGCAAGCATCAATCCATCTCTGCACCTCAATAGTCGACTCCGTCCCCAAGAAAGCTTTTCCTCCAAGAGAAGTATAATCCTTGCAAAGCTTAGCAAAATCCACCGGTCTTGGAGCTTGAACTTGAACTCCCACATCCACTGATGATCCTGAAGCTGGTATCCTTCTCATGATCGAAGTCATCATCGCTTCGAACATAGTTCCATAATCAACAGCTCCTTCATCAGCACGGCTTTCCCTTGCAGCTGGTCTCCCTCTTCGACTCATCCTTAATATCTGTAATAAGAATGATTAGAACACCTTAAGAAACAACTGCATAAGGAGTTCAAATCCTTCCAGGCTACTATATTATATATAGTAATCATTCATCAAAATACAATTACGCCTCTCATACGTCGTTACGTCAGCGAGCGTTGGCTGAAATCGATTAACCAAAGCTCTGATACCAAATGTGACGACCGCCCATGACTCCCGCACCAAATCAAGGAAATAATGCGCTAAAAGGTGTGCCAGGCAGCCATGGACGATAGTCAGGGTAAAACAAAACAGAAGAATCTCTATCGCATAACTCACAGCGCATGGATAAAATACAATAGAGAAATATAATATAGTGAAGCTCCATAGAACAGAACATCATCATATAAGCATCACAGTAGTTTCATACAATCATCTACTCAAATCCATACATGAAAGCCTCACTACAAATCACTCAACCAAATACAGCAGCGGATACCCAGTACATATAGTAAGAAAACTAATATGCAAAGCCTCCTGCTCGTCTTCGTCATCTTCATCGTAGAACTCCTAGCACAGCACCTGTCACCTGCTACCTAGTCTGCCCATCCCAACATGGATGAACAGCCCAAGGTAATAAGAGGAGACATAAAACCTTGAGTCAGACAAAGTCTTAGTGAGCAGTAAATTAACAATCAAACATACCAAAGAGCATAAGGGATAAAAGGAATAGGAACCAAACCATCCCACTCCACCTCTTTCTACAGTGATAGCCCCCAGACACACACTAAGGAGAAGTAAGCATAACATAGCAGATAAGTAAGGTAAAGCAATAATCACTCGAGTCAAGGACGATGTTTTCCAAATACAAACCCCCAAGGCCTAAACCAAGATCAGATAAGCACCCAGAAAACACCGCTCTTGAAGCCGAATGATGATACAACCAAACATCCAAACATCCATGACTCTGGCTATCACTGTTATCATTGCCTTGATTTCACCGTTAGTTGAATGACCGCCTGTCAAGGGCTAATGGTAACCCCGGTTTAGCCATAACTCCGCACGTCATCGTGACCCGTGCCTAAGCCGAACGCATCAGCCCAGAGTACTAGCACGTCATCATGACCCGTGCCTGGAACGTCATCGTGACCCGTTCCAACGTACCCTTGCTTTGAGTATGCTAGAACCTTCAACAACGATGAGATCTTAGCCTCCTAGTCATCCTCCTCGACGACTACTTCCATACTAGCTCAAGCGCCTCTCAAGCTAACCATTATCCACCCCAACCCGGACCGCATCACCGAGTTATAACTTTGCACGTCGTCATGACCCGTGCTTGGAACGTCTTCGTGACCCGTCCCATCACAACATATGTCTTGCCTCATCACATCATAGCAAAGTCTCTCAACTTGGAACGTCATCATGACCCGTCCCATCTCAACACAAGCCTTGCCTCATCATATCATCGCAAAGTCCCAACTCAACCATGCTTTGCCTTCTCGCATCATGGCAAGATCCCACATCCTCGAATCCATCCATATGAGCTTCCACATCCGCTTCATATGCCATTGGCAGCTTTCACCATTCAAGAGCCTTTCCACTTAGCTTTTGAATCATCTTCAACCATCTTGTTCCAAATCAACTACAAGCTAACTTGGAGCAATCAAATCTAACATACATTCAAACATTCAACCATTCAAACAAGATCTATTAAGCAATATCAATTATAATGGCAATTTCGTAATTAAGTGAGCAAAAGTCCAACATACGTGAAATCATGGTTTTTAGCATAGATCTATCAAATCTAAAACATGGGTCTAATACTTGATAAATAACTTTCATAGATAAACATCTTCAAATATGATGGATCTACATGCAGACTTAAGGAAAATGCGAGAAAACGCTAACTTTAACACATAAACATATCACCAATCCACTACACTCCTTTGGGTCCGTGTGAGAGATAACTACCACTCACCAAATCACCAAAACAACCTAAAATGAATCAACTACAGATCTGGACAGCAAGGACTTGGACTTGATCCGGAGAAATTTCACTTGAAACGGTGAAATCTAGCCTCTTCGGATGAAAATCTTCAACTTTGGCTCTTGATCTTTGATCTTGATCTTCGATCTTGGATGGATGTTAGAATTAGATTGGAATGGAGAAAAGAAGATGAAGAAATGTTGTAGTCGAGTCTTCAAAATGGCAGCACTTCGTCGCTTCAAAAACCGGTGCCAAAAAGTGAGCCAAACCCCTCTATTTATAGGCTGGAAACCCCTTAGGTCGTCGCCCCTTAGGTCGTCCCCGACCTAACTATGAGTCGTTGCCGACTCATCAGCCCCTACGACCTACGACCTAACCAACACAACATACAACCAAGGCCGACTTACGACTTAACCCAGACGCGACCTAAAACACAGGCCGACCTAACGACTCAACGTACTGCCGACCCAACTGTCACACGACTCAACACACTGCCGCATTTCCTAAGTCCTAAGTCGTATGACGACTTAACCACCATGCCGACTTACGACTTAATACCAGTGCCGACTCAAACCCCTGCCGACCTATGTCCCCAACGACCTAACAAACACACAATACAAAAGCCTCCGACCTAACTTAGGTCGTTGCCGACCTATCATGCTACGACCTAACAACATAGCCGACTCACGACTCAACCTATTTCCTTTAGGTCGCGCTAGCGACCTAACGACTCATCTACCAACGACTCAAGCATGCCTCTCTAAACCCTAAGTCGGCTACTTTCCTGGGTCGGTCCATCTCTAAGTCGCCTAACCTTTAGGTCGCTACCCCCTCTTAGGTCGCTCTCCACTAGGTCGGTCACTTTCTTAGGTCGTTCCTCTATCCTAGGTCGCTCAACCGACCTAACTCTCAACACATTAACATCCTAACCCGTTAGCTCCTTAGGTCGCTCACCCCTACCTACGACCTATCCTATGAGTCGGCCCTCTATGAGTCGGCCACGACTCATCACTTGACCCCTATTTCGCCTCTCTTCTTAAGTCGGCAACTACTATGCCGTTCTATCCCTTAACTCGGTCCATCCCCTTAAGTCGTCTACGACTTATCTATGAGTCGGTCACGACTCATCACTTGCACTCGGGTCAACTCCTAAACAACTCAAGCTAGAGGCCACACAAACAACACTATCGACCTGCAAATTCTACGTTTTATCGACACGTAAAATACGGGTCGTTACATTGATTAGGGTCCATCTAAATTTGAATCTCTATCCTTTTTTAAGATTCATTCTTGAACCATCTCGTAAGGGAGTGTATTTGTAATTAATATAAAAATGTTTGTATTATGTTGTTTGAGTTGTCAAGTTTGAATTTTAGGTTTCGATCGATCGTCTGGCCACGCTATCGATAGGAATTCCAAAACACTTGAACAAAGCAAACAGATACAATATTATTTTCGAAATTGGTAAATGAAATAGTTTTAAGTACGATTATATTTTATATAAAGGTATAATTTTCAAAAATTAGATGGTTAAATGGATTGAATGTTACAAATGATAATACTAGATTACCATTTATTATTTATCAACATTCTTAAAACATTAACTGTTGTTGTATAATATAAGGAGATGAATTTTTAAACATGGTTTGTGTAACATATCGATTTTGTCAGGATCTGAAGGTCGGCATTCTTACGTCCACTGTATCAAATGCCGCATAATCGAATGCCGAAAAACCGATCTGTTATGGTTAAGAAGAAGTGGTAGAAGAAAAAGATAGAAGAAATAAGGAAACAGAACAGAAACAATATCAGAATCTCACAGTCGCAGCGGAACGACATATAATAGATAAATGAATAACCCTTAAAACAAAGAACTATATCAGTTATTAACTTACATCACGTTACATTACATCATCATCACAGTGTACAACAACAATATACAACACAACAAAATAGTGGACAGTTATATGAATTCGTCCTTACAAGTGAATTTACAGCGGAAAACATAATATCATATACAAGTAATACGTCTCACCATCCAGCTCGCCACTTGAGCTCCAAAGCACTCCTGAATCCAGAATGACCTGATAACCTGACTTCAGACTGCCCGTGTGGAAATTTTTTTGGGCACCAAGAGTTAGGAAGAGAACAATAAACTCCAAGTCAATCATGGGACTGGTGTGAGAACTCAAAACAGTTATTTATCTTTAAAACAACAACAACAAGGGAAGTGAAAAATATCCGCAATGCTTTTGGAAAATGAAACTATCATAAGGACTCCCCGCACACACACAATGCAAACGCAGAATTGGAGGGGATTTCTCCTTATAATAGTCGAAGATGCTTACTACGCAAAACAAATCATTTTTTTGATATTATTATTAGTGCATAGTGATGAAAGCATTTAAAAAATAGAATATAAATCTTAGCCAGCATAGACATTCCGAACTATGCTTACTATAGCTATCATCCAAACAATGGGGTGCCACCATAGGTGAAGGCAGGTTATACAACCAAAACCGTACAAGGCTCATATTGTTTCTTTGGATTTTCCAACAAATAGTTAGGCTAAGGAACTTCCTACTACCACATAGGATCGCCTCTGGCGGGACGTCCCGAGAACTCAACCAGCTCTCTGCCAACACATGGTCGGGTTACCTTTGTCACTAGGTAACTACTACACTAATATGCCACCCCCCAGTCCTTTGGGACCTTTATCCGAGGGCCCTCGATCACCAAGCAACAACCACACAGAAAAATGAGATTGGAGCAACCACATATGTTAAGCATCAGGGCTCCATACCTGAAACACCCTTTTCCAAACAGAAATGACATACCCTAAAGGGAGCGACCCTCACAACCTTGCCGCATATTACTGTTTCGACCATTTCCGGGGTGTGAGGTCTGACATAGTCTCATACACAAAGCTACGCTTTTTCACAAAGCCACGCTTTGGTCAACAAATGATCAATAAATAATCATCACACAGCAACACTCAGCATGCCACATTACCAAATTGGGAGTATATCGCTGATAACCTTCAACTACGAAACCTCTGAGCTCATACATTTCAGAGAAGGGTGTTAAGCTCAGAGAATAAATTATCCGCCACCAACAGAGATGTATTTGAAAGAAATCTTCCTTATATCTCAAAATTTAATGTCAGACACGTAACCATACAAGTCTGTTCCGGGTTCGAACAGAACCGAAGGCACTTCCAAAGAAGCCCTTGCAATCCGGGTATTCACAATCCCATCAAATTTCCCATCACAAAGGAAATCTCCATACCGTAGCTAACTGTTCAGAGACAATCGATAGGTCATCCTATCATTTTCACAAATACCCGGTCTTCACCGCCGGTCTTCAAAGCTATCCATTACGTCGTATCACTATTCGGAATGGGTAATCCGAATAACGAGCGCAATAATTTAAAAATAAGTGTAGCATTCAATTTCAACCAATTCACAACAAATAGCCACTCAAGGGTCAATATTCATAGTCGGTTATTTAACTATCAATCAATATTCACAACATAACCCGATTTCAAATAATTTCCCAAATTATTTAATTTCAATACAAGATATAATTTCCACACTTCAACCATTTGAAAACAAATTTCAAATCAATTTTCATATTTACAACTTTCATTTCAAAATGGTTCATTTAAACCAATTAAATAAATCCTTACCGATTTATTAAATTTACGTTCCAAACCCGTAAATTTATTCCCACGCTTTTAAAAATAAATCAATGTTTATTTTTAAAACGAATTTCCCTTATAAATTTCCATTGTGAATTTTCATTTCCAAATATTCACCTTTTATATGATTTTCCAAATCGATTTCAATTATTCACTTTCAATTTAACTTTAGAAGATACAATCTCAAAACATTCACTTCATATTGGAAAACATTTCCATACTTATTTAATAATATGTAATTCACCAATCTATTTATTTTCAATATTTGGAAAATATTCAATATACTTAAATCACAATTAAGTATATATTTTATTCTTTAAGGATAACATTCTCTTAAACACATTTATTTGGATCAAAACGAATGTTGCGTAAAACATCGTTACGACAACCCAAAATCACTAGTATAGGGATTCAAAATTTAAGATAGATATATAAATCCCAAAACTATATAAAACTTTTCCTTTCGGAAATCATTTACTATAACAACAGTGTCATAGTCCACTATTTCCTTCTATTTCTCGAAAACGTCTATTTCAACAATAAAAGTTGAAATCTGTGGTTTCGATACTTAATACATTTTAAAACATTTTTGAATCGTTTTAATTCTATTTAAAATATCACTTTCCTAAAATATTTCTTTACTATACTATTCACTGTCCAAAATCGTGAATATACTTCATTTACCAAATTCAACATTTCTACATATTTTATTTAAAGGATTGTTCACTGTCTAAAATCGTGGATATATTTCCTTTAATAAGCTATAATAATTAAACTTATCAAAATAAGTCGATTACGGATTTATAAAACAACGTTTACAAATTCCATTTATACTTTATAACAACTTCAACATATAAAATCACTTTATTAACAAATTCTATTCATACTCCATTTATATGCCAAAATCCAGTTTATAAGTTAATTACTTATAAATCTTTTATTTCACAAAATCTATTCATTTTACAACTTCACAATTTATAAATCTATAGATTTCATCCACTTGTGAAATCCATTTATACTTTATTTAATACGTACAAAAACTCGTTTTATAATTCCAATTTTTTAATTTATAAATATCAATTTTATAAATCTTTTATATAAATCATTTATAATAATTCAAAAATCCCAATTTTAAACCATTTTATAAATTAATCGACTACTTATTTCAAAAATTACATTTCGATTACATTTCACAAAAATCATAATTTTTATAACATAAAAATTAAAACGCTCATTTATTTAAAATGAATCAATTCAAAATTAAATTTTCTTATGAATTCTCAACTTAAATTTTCAGAAATCCAATTTTATTTATTTTCGACATCTAACGATACCAAAAATATATTCGGCTAAAATTTAGCCTTTAATGATTTCAATCACAAAGATAACCACGCGGATTATAAATAGATCAACACACAATATTGAAACCAATTCAATCATTTGAGGAATCTAGTTCGATCCCTCCAACCTATTTCCCTGCATCCAAAGATGTTAGCACAATACCAATTCCGCTTCGAGACGAAATATCGTGGTATATGGGATTTATAAAATATTATCCGCTATTATGCGGCACAATAGGTTCTCATTCGCTATATAATGCGGGAAATCAACTCCAAATACATATATAATACCAATTCCATACAAGTTGGAATTATCGCGGTATATGTTTTTAACAAATAACCTCCGCTTAATATACGGCGTATAGGGTCTATTTCAATACAAAAGATAATAATTATCATCCAATCACAAAATCAAGCAATTTTAAATTTAACTATTTAAAATTTAAATCGAAACAATTCGATTGAGTGAGAAGTTCTCGCCTTGAGTTTCTGATAACAGTTGTAGCGTTTTGTTTTGAATAAAATTAAACGTGCGTTTAATTTTACCCGAAATTTTCACTAGCTCCAAATGACTCCAAACCAGCTCCATTGCGTAGTGCTCGATAAAACGATTGCAACGCAATTCGTTTCGTCCAAAACGGACGTCGTATGAAAGAGTTATGATATTTATAAGTTATACGAATATGAATATAAACAAATTATAATTTTCTTTTTTTATTTTAACCTAGAACTCAGATCGGCCGTTCGTTTCCAGAGATGAGAATCTGGCCACTCCATTCACCTTCTCCCCCATCTCCAGTAATACGCACGATGAAACCCATGCTAGCCGCCAACTAGGGTTAGGAATCGCGGCCATCTACGACAACTTATACACCGATCAAAGGCTACCACATGATGCGCCTCTCCACGCCACGCCCACGGCCAGAGAACGATGAAACTCGGCCCCCTATGGACCTCGAGATGCATGCGTGAAACTTAGATAAACGCGGTCAAATTCCCAGTGATCTGTAGCTTGATTTTCGATCTCCACCGTTGAGATGGTAGATCTCGTTGCGCTCTATCCTTTTGTAGTTGTAAATTTTATGAATCGATCGATGGATTGCAAGAAAAATGAGAAAGAACGAGGACGTATTTCGGCCATTGAAGGATGAAAGTGGCGGCCTGAACTTTGAAGCTAGGGTTAGGGTTTCATAATTTAGAAGGATGAAGGTCCTTTTGTAGAAATTTTCACAAAATACTATTTATCCCGAATTTTCCGAACTTCAAATCTCGCGCGGTGACTGGAGTTTCCAAGGTTTACCCCACGTTCCGGACACAATGGAACATGTTTCGGAAGCCAATTCGATCATATGTACGAGTTACGAAAATAAATGAGCAAATTTAAATTAAACCTATTAAACTAATTTCTATGCGTTTTGGCTTGCCCCGGATAAAAGGTAAATCCAATTGACACAAAATTTGAAATCTTACAATAATATAACATTATGGATCCGATGAAACTAGTTTCATTGAAATCCGACACTGTTTGAAAAATGGCTATTTTCACTAGTCGATTAAATATTAAAATATTCAAGTTTCGCAAATTAACTTTAAATTCAATTTTAAAAGTTCACAAACATTGTTCTAACTCCAATATGATTTAATACAACTTTATAAATCATTTTAATACACATTAAACCCGAATTCCAATTGTTTATGCAATTTCAAATATTAAATTGTCGATTTAATTATCCAATTAAATCCAGATATTCGAAATAAAATTTATTCGACTTGCAAATCTTACTTATTAATATTTAAAATCAATGAAATATCTGAATTTCAAATGACATAAATTCTGGGTCATTACAAACTTCCCCGCTTAAAAGAATTTCATCCTCAAAATTGCCAAGTAAGAAAGAGTTTTGAAATCCATTGACTTTTCAAAACAAACCATTCAAATTTGATTTACAAATCTCTTAAGTGTTTAACCTTTCTAAAAATTTAATAGTTAAACTTCTTACAAAATATTTACTAAGTTTTCAAATCCATGTATAGTTATCTTTTCAAAATCAACTATATCGTTTAACTTTTATAACTCAAAAATCAAACTTTTAGTTTTCAAAATTTTTTCCAAAATTTCCCGAAAATTTTCTAACGCCTTAAATTTTCAAAAATTTTTGTTATAACCTCCTTCGTATGGAAGAGCTTTTACAATATCACAATAGATATAAATATATATACATCGACCCACACGGTCGGAAAACAGAAAAACGGTTCATATTTCCTATTTTTATTGCGTAGGCGTACCTTTTTAGCATTTTTAAGCAAAGCAGTTATTTATTTATCATTTTGCGCAACCTAAATCCCGCTAACGGTAGCCCCGGTACCTGAACTTACTCAATATAAACACGTAAGTGACATACATAAGAAATTATTAACATTTTACTCTTTTAAACAACCACAACACATGCATATTAAAAGAAATGCATACTAAACAAGGTTTATAAACAACTTATATGATTTCAACATTACTTGTAATTGTTTACAACCAATTCATATACAACGACATTCAATTATTCCTTCTCAATTAGTATACATTCACTAATTTACATTCACATTGGTTCACTTTCAATTCAAATCAATTTCCATTCAATTTAAATTTACTTAACTTCCAATTTGAATTTAATTGCTTTAGCTTTCAATTTTATTCATTAGTTGCATATGAATTTCTATTCAATCAATTAACAATAATCTAACAACCAGTGTATAACCAACACAACCAAATTAACTTAATTCACTACGTTTGCATTCAATTTGGTTTAATACTAAATTGACTTCCATTCAATTACATTAGCTTTCAATGAATTAACACTTACACCCATTATTCTATATCAATTCATTACATTCGATTGATTTACATTCAATTCATTAGTTCAATTACCAATTTATTTTACAAATAAAGTTGAATCTCCTTTACATAACTCAAGTTCATATCCATTTAATTCACTTCATTATTTTACTTCAATACCAAAATCAACTTTATTCAGCATCACTTAAGTTATATTCCATTTAAACATCATTTGTTCAACTTAACTTAAATTACCATTTCAACAACATATCTAATCCAGTTAAAATCCAATTCAAATTCTAACTCCAAAGTAAATTCTATTTAACTTTTACCAAAGTCAATTTTCATCACTTATTCAGATTCATGCCTCGTTTTGCTTAACAAAGTTGTTTAACTATTTTAATAATTGGTTTTACTTACATCTACACATCTAATAAGTTATACAACTTATTATTCAACTTCCAAATCTGATTTAATTTATTTAACTTTCTTTAGTTAAATTTCACATCATATATTTTATCATATTAACTCAAATTTATTTCAACTTTACTAAAGTAAAATCTTTATTATCTCATATTATAAGTTTAAAACTTGATAACTTATATTCATCAATTACAACTTGGATTTTAATTTCAAATTTGTTTATCACAAAAAATTCAATTTTTCAATTTACTATGGTAGCAAATCCATCACACGGAAACTCGTAAACGATACTGATGATGCTGAAGTCATCACCCTTATTATTTCCCAGCAACAGTAGTGAATTCAGTGCTTTAAATTCTTTCAAAATTTTCTTTAATTTATAAATCACATTTGTAAATCTTGCTTATATATTTTCACTATTTTCTCTTTACTTATACCTGATTATTCCACAATTATAAATCATTTCAATTATAATTCTATACTTATAATTCATTTGCTTTTAAATAATTTATTCTTTCACAATTGTTGTTTTATTCAGATTATTCGAACAACTTTGATTCACTTATATATTTTCTTACATTTTCCACAATTCAAACAATTCAATTTATATACACTTCAATAATTTCTGAAAAATCATTCCTTTATATATAAAATATAATCGAGGTGAAATTATTTCATTTATTCAATTTAAAATGATACTATGTCGGTTTATCTCGTTTAAGAGTTTAGAAACCCCTATCGATACAGTTAGCTAGACTGCACCGACCAGAATCAATAAACAATCAACTGATAAGTCAACATAGTACAAAACAATTTCATATTCACTAACAAATACGCTCTCATATCTATTACTACGCTCAACTCATTCTAGAGTACTGCCGACTCTATCTCTAATGAGTAATCCCCAATAGAGCCAAGGTTGTCGCATAACCAATTACTCTGATACCACTTCATAACATATCGATTTTGTTGGGATCCGAAGGTCGGCATTCTTACGTCCACTGTATCAAATGCCTCATAATCGAATGCCGCAAAACCGATCTGTTATGGTTAAGAAGAAGTGGTAGAAGAAAAAGATAGAAGAAATAAGGAAACAGAACAGAAACAATATCAGAATCTCGCAGTCGCAGCGGAACAACATATAATAGATAAATGAATAACCCTTAAAACAAAGAACTATATCAGCTATTAACTTACATCACGTTACATTACATCATCATCAGAGTGTACAACAACAATATACAACACAACAAAACAAAGGACAATTATATGAATTCGTCCTTACAAGTGAATTTACAACGGAAAACATAATACCATATACAAGTAATATGTCTCGCCATCCAGCTCACCACTTGAGCTCCAAAGCACTCCTGAATCCAGAATGACCTGATAACCTGACTCTAGACTGCCCGTGTGGAAAATCTTTTGGGCACCCATGGTTTAGGAAGAGAACAATAAACTCCAGGTCAGTCATGGGACTGGTGTGAGAACTCAAAACAGTTATTTATCTTTAAAACAACAACAACAAGAGAAGTGAAAAATATTCGCAATGCTTTTGGAAAATGAAACTACCATAAGGCCTCCTCGTACATACACAATGCAAACGGAGAATTGGATGAGATTTCTCTTTATGATAGTCAAAGATGCTTACTACGCAAAACAAATCATTTTTTTGATATTATTATTAGTGCATAGTGATGAAAGAATTTCGAAAATAGAATATAAATCTTAGCCAGCATAGACATTCTGAACTATGCCTACTATAGCTACCATCCAAACAGTGGGGCGCCACCATAAGTGAATGACAGGTTATACAACCAAAACCGTACAAGGCTCGTATTGTTTCTTTGGATTTTTCAACAAATGGTCAGGCTAAGGAACTTCCTACTTCCACATGGGATCGCCTCTAGCGGGATGTCCCGAGAACTTAACCAGCTCTCTGCCAACACAAGGCCGGGTTACCTCTGTCACTAGGTAACTACTACACGAATATGCCACCCCCTGTCCTTTGGGACCTTTATCCGAGGGGCCTCTATCACCAAGCAACAACCACATAGAAAAATGAGATTGGAGCAACCACATAGGTTAAGCATCAGGGCTCCATACCTGACACCACCCTTTTCCATAAGGAAATGACATACCCTAAAGGGAGCGACCCTCATAACCTTACCGCATATTCCTGTTTGGACCATTTTCGGGGTGTGAGGTTTGACGAAGTCTCGTCCACAAAGCTACGCTTTTTCACAAAGCCATGCTTTGATCAACACATGATCAATAAATAATCATCACACAGCAACACTTAGCATGCCACATCACCAAATTGGGAGTATATCGCTGATAACCTTCAACTACAAAACCTCTGAGCTCGTACGTCTCAGAGAAGGTGTTAAGCTAAGAGAATAAATTCTCCGCCACCAATAGAGATGTATTTGAAAGAAATCTTCTTTATATCTCAAAATGTAATGTCAGACACATAAACATACAAGTCTGTTCTGGGTTCGAACAGAACCGAAGGCACTTCCAAAGAAGCCCTTACAATCCGGGTATTCACAATCCCGATCGAATTTCCCATCACAAAGGAAATCTCCATACCGTGACTAACAGTGCAGAGATAATCGATAAGTCATCCTATCGTTTTCACATATACCCGGTCTTCACCACTGGTCTTCAATGCTATCCATTTTGTTGTATCACTATTGTGGGTAATCCGAATAATGAGCACAATAATTTAAAAATAAGTGTAGCATTAAATTTCAACCAATTCACAACAAATAGCCACTCAAGGGTCAATATTCGTAGTCGGTTATTTAACTATCAATCAATATTCACAACATAACCCGATTTCAAATAATTTCCCAAACTATTTAATTTCAAAAATATCTTTACAAGATATAATTTCCATACTTCAACCATTTGAAAACAAATTTCAAATCAATTTTCATATTTACAACTTTCATTTCAAAATGGTTCATTTAAACCAATTAAATAAATCCTTACCGATTTATTAAATTTACGTTCCAAATCCGTAAATTTATTCCCACACTTTTAAAAATAAATCAATGTTTATTTTTAAAACAAATTTCCCTTATAAATTTCCATTGTGAATTTACATTTCCAAAAATTCTCCTTTTATACGATTTTCCAAATCGATTTCAATTATTCACTTTTAATTTAACTTTAAAAGATATAATCTCAAAACATTCACTTCATATTGGAAAACATTTCCTTACTTATTTAATAATAAGTAATTCCCCGATCTATTTATTTTCAATATTTGGAAAATATTCAATATACTTAAATCACAATTAAGTATATATTTTATTCTTTCAGGAAAACATTCTCTTAAACACATTTATTTGGGTCAAAACGAGTGTTGCGTAAAACATCGTTATGACAACCCAAAATCACTAGTATAGGGATTCGAAATTTAAGATAGATATATAAATCACAATACTATACAAAACTTTTCCTTTTGGAAATCATTTACTATAACAACAGTGTTATAGTCCACCATTTCCTACCATTTCTCGAAAACGTCTATTTCAACAATAAATGTTAAAATCTACGGTTTCGATACTTAATACATTTTAAAACATTTTTGAATTGTTTTAATTCTATTTAAAATATCACTTTCCTAAAATATTTCCTTACTATACTATTCACTGTCCAAAATCGTGAATATACTTCATTTACCTAATTCAACATTTCTACATATGTTTTTTAAAGGATTATCCACTGTCCAAAATCATGGACATATTTCCTTTAATAAGCTATAATAATTAAACTTATTAAAATAAGTCAATTTCGGATTTATCAAACAACGTTTATAAATTCCATTTATACTTTATAACAACTTCAACTTATAAAATCACTTTATTAACAAATTCTATTCATATTCCATTTATACGCCAAAATCCAGTTTATAAGTTAATTACTTATAAATCTTTTATCTTACAAAATCTATTCATTTTATAACTTCACAATTTATAAATCTATAGATTTCATCCACTTATGAACCATTTATACTTTATTTTAATACTCGTAAAAACTCGTTTTATAATTCCAATATTTTAATTTATAAATATAAATTTTATAAATATTTTATATAAATCATTTATAATAATTCAAAAATCCCAATTTTAAACCATTTTATAAATTAATCAACAACTTATTTCAAAAATCACATTTCGATTATATTTCACAAAAATCATAATTTTTATAACATAAAAATTGCAACGTTCATTTATTTAAAATGAATCAATTCAAAATTAAATTTTATTATGAATTCTCAACTTAAATTTTCAGAAATCTAATTTTATTCATTTTCCGCATCTAGCGACACCAAAAATATATTCAGCTAAAATTTAGCCTTTAACGATTTCAATCACAAAGATAATCACGCAGATTATAAATAGATCAACACACAACATTGAAACCAATTCAATCATTTGAGGAATCCAGTTAGATTCCTCCAACCTGTTTACATGCATCCAAAGATGTAAGCACAATACCAATTCCGCTTCAAGACAGAATATCGTGGTATATGAGATTTATAAAATATTATCCGCCATTATGTGGCGCAATAGGGTCTCATCCGCTATATAATGTGGGAAATCAACTCCAAATACGTATATAATACCAATTCCATCAAGTTGGAATTATCGCGGTATATGTTTTTAATAAATAACCTCCGCTTAATATACGGCGTATAGGGTCTATTTCAATACAATAGATAATAATTATCATCCAATCACACAATCAAGCAATTTTAAATTTAACTATTTAAAATTTAAATCGAAACAATTCGATTGAGTGAGAAGTTCTCACCTTGAGTTTTCGATAACAGTTGTAGCGTTTTGTTTCGAATAAAATTAAACGTGCGTTTAATTTTACCCAAAATTTTCACTAGCTCCAAACGACACCAAACCAGCTCCATTGCGTAGTGCTCGACAAAACGATTGCAACGCAATTCGTTTCGTCCAAAACGGACCTCGTATGAAAGAGTTATGATATTTATAAGTTATACGAATATTAATATAAACAAATTACAATTTTTTTTTTTATTTTAACCTAGAACTCAGATCGGCCGTTCGTTTCTAGAGATGAGAATCTGGCCGTTCATTTCACCTTCTCCCCCATCTCCAGTAACAAGCACGATGAAACCCATGCTAGCCGCCAACTAGGGTTAGGAATCGCGGCCATCTACGACAACTTATACACCGATCAGAGGCTACCACATGATGCGCCCCTCCATGCCAAACCCACGTCCAGAGAACGATGAAACTCGGCCCCCCTCGATATGCATGTGTGAAACTTAGATAAACGTGGTCAAATTCCCAGCGATCTGTAGTTTGATTTTCGATCTCCACCGTTGAGATGGTAGATCTCGTTGCGCTCTATCCTTTTGTAGTTGTAACTTTTATGAATCGATCGATGGATTGCAAGAAAAATGAGGAGGAAT
Organism: Allium cepa; assembly: GCA_030765085.1. NCBI lineage: Eukaryota > Viridiplantae > Streptophyta > Magnoliopsida > Asparagales > Amaryllidaceae > Allium > Allium cepa. The sequence goes on along the minus strand of CM060939.1, from coordinate 76,307,612 downwards.
GCGGATGTATTTTGGCCATTGACAGATGAAAGTGGCGGCCTGAACTTTGAAGCTAGGGTTAGGGTTTCACAATTTAGAAGGATGAAGGTCCTTTTATAGAAATTTTCACAAAATACTGTTCATCCTGAATTTTCCGAACTCCAAATCTCGCACGGTGACTGGAGTTTCTAAGGTTCACCCCGCGTTTCGGACACAATGGAACATTTTTCGAAAGCCAATTCGATCATATGTACGAGTTACGGAAATAAACGATCAAATTTAAATTAAACCGATTAAACTAATTTCTATGCGTTTTGGCTTGCCCCGGACAAACGTTAAATCCGATTAACACGAAATTTGAAATATTTCAATTATATAACATTATGGATCCGATGAAATTAGTTTCGTCAAAATCCAAGATTGTTTGAAAAATGGCTATTTTCACTAGTCGATTAAATATTAAAATATTCAATTTTCGCAAATTAACTTTAAATTCAATTTTAAAAGTTCACAAACATTATTCTAACTCCAATATGATTAAATACAACTTTATAAATCATTTTTATACACATTAAACCCAATTTCCAATTGTTTACGCAATTTCAAATATTAAATTGTCGATTTAATTATCCAATTAGATCCAGATATTCGAAATAAAATTTATTCGACTTACAAATCTTACTTATTAATATTTAAAATCAACTAAATATTTGAATTTCCAATGACAGAAATTCTGGGTCATTACAGTTTGTAAAGATGTTTTGCAAATAAAATAAATTTTAATTGACGATTTAAATTTTAATAAATTTTAATTAAGGATTTAAATTTCCGGTGTTTTCCAAAACTTGGTTTTGAAAATATATTATTTGAAGAATTCCTGAATAGAAACTGTTTCAAATGAATTTTAAAAGAAGCAGGGCGGTACTCTCTTCTTTTGTCATTGGAAAATAATTTTGGTGATGACTGCAACATCATTGACATTCATTTTTGAGTCTCAAAGTGGAGAGACCACTTAGTAGCGTTGCTATATTTTGTTTTGGAAAATAGATTTCATTTAAATTTATTGAGCATGATTTGATATATAAAATATATACATATATTTCAAAAATAGTTTGAAGTGAAATCGAAAATTTAATTCTTAAATTCTATGTTAAGTAATGGTTTTCAATTATTAAAATGAAGCTAAAATTTTGAATAATTTGAATGTCAAAAATGAGAAATTGAATTGAAATAATTAAAAATAGTCAAAACTAAGATAAAATTTATTTGTATAATACTCAATTGCATTCTAAAACATATATAGCTTACCTAAAGTATTCAAAAGTTAAAATGAAATGAGAAATTGTGATTGAATGTTATATAAGAGAAAACTTAAGTAATAAATTATTTAAATTAAAATTGCTTAATAGAAATGTTGTAAATAATAGGTAAATTTTTATAGTGACACTCAGAAACATTAATATAACTTACCTAGACAAAGTTAAATGTTAACGAGAATATGTAATTGGATAATATAATGTAAATGAAAGGAATAAGATGTCCAAAAAAGAATCTTGACAAGGGAATTTATAAATGGAAATTGAGTTGTTATAATAAATATTAAACACTTATCTATATTGAAATATACTGAATAGTAACTAGAGAATTCTATTTAAGTAAATAAATATGAATTTAGGAATAGTTGAGATTGAATTATAAGTGGAATTGTAAAGGCCGCAAATCCATACCTCTTTGAGTCGATAATATTTCACATTAGCTCAACTCAAATTGGATGGAAATACGAATCTTTAGGGTAAGAAGAAGAAAGGTAGAAGAAGAAAATAGAAAACAACAACATCAGAGTCTCACAATCGTAGAGGAACAAAATATAATATATAACAACATAATTTAAATACAAAGAAATCTATAACTGTTATATACTTACAACCATCAGAGTACAATATGCAATAATCAATCTGGACAGTTTAATAACGTCCTTACACAGCGGAATAGTAATCAAGTATAGAAGTACGCCTTGCCATCCAGCTTGTCTCTTGAGCTCCATAGCATTCTATCCTGAATCTATAATACTTGGTCTGACCCGAGCATTATAATAAAAACACCCGAGTCAGTCTGGAAAAACAACATGAGAAATCACACTCAATTTGACTTATTATTACTTTCAAAATCCTTTGAAAACAAAGGTATTTCATAAGACCACGCCACACATAAACATTTTGGGTTTTTACCTTACGATAAGCAAAATATTTTTATCAAAATCGTCTGATATTATAATAGTGTCTAAACCAAGTAAATAGCTGAAATGCTTGCATTTCACGTTTCAGCATAATAGGGCACAATCAAAACCATACGACACTTATTTGAGAATGGATTCCATCGAATGACAATGCCACTGGGGTACCTCCCACCACAGTACACCTCTAGAATAATGTACCGAGGACCATGCCGGTATCCCCTGCTACAAAAGACCAGCCTACCCTTAACCTGGATAAACCGAATATGTTATCACCCCAAGTCTTCCCACCCTTACCATCAAGCGCTCCTTCTTTCATGTACAACCATATCCATAATATATAGGTTTTCGAGGACATCTAGAAAGGTGATAACATACCCTACTTGGGTGCAACCCACTTAGCCTTAATACATATCCCCTGTTTTAGACATTCCCGGTTGATAAGGATTGAGGTTAAGAGTTACCTTTCAAGAAACAGTTCTACTTAGAATGTTCATCGTCCTCCAATGACGATGTTCTGGTAGCATTCGTCCATATAAGTTGTCTTGGGTCTGGACAAACCGAATCACTGTCTTCCTCATCTTCACGATATTCATTCGTAACGTTCAAACCTGATCGAAGTGGTTTTCTGATAATTAAATGTGATCCCGATCTCTTTGAAACTATTAACGAAAATTGCCAAAATTGATAGTTGGTTATTTAACTATCAAGACACATCCATAGGCAATCATCAGGCCTTATTATAAATTTTTCAAAATTTATTTTTCGAAATATCTTTATAAGACATGTATATTCAAACCCTTTAAATATTTTTATATTTGGCAACAATTTCAACACTTGTATCAATAACAGGATTTTTCACCATTTTCAATACTTAGAATATTTTCTCTCGCTTCCAATTATAATTCACCCTTATAAAATTATTTTTTATAATCAAAATCTCAAAGTTAACTATTTTTTATTTTATTTTTTTTAGCAAGGTCAGCCTGTTTTTTGAGTGGACATTCCATTTTTATTAGAAATAAAAAGGAAAAATAGGAACAAAGCTTAGAGAAGCCTAATCAAAAGGATAAAACAAAAGCATTAACGCAAGCATAATGCAAATTAAAACATGTAGCAAGTCAGCTTATAATTTTGCACAAAACAACTGTTATGGAAGAGTGAGTATTGGCGAATCTTTGATTATTTCTCTCTTCCCATAAGGCAGCCACCGTTAACTTGAGGAACTTGAGAAGGCGTAATAAAGATTGCGTTTTCCATCGGGTAGCTTTGAAGATACGTATCCATTCGATTTTGAAGTCACGAACAGGCGGATGTTCATTTATGTGTAATAGAGTACGACGCCAGAGTTGGAATGAGTAGAGGCAGTTGAAAAGAAGATGGCCGACGTTCTCAGGAGCACGATTACAAAGAATGCATTTAGAGTGTTCGATGAAATTCTTCCTCACTAAGTTGTCTTGAGTATGTAGAGCATTACTGAGGCATTTCCAGAGAAGTAAGTTATGCTTAGGTTTAGATCCAGAATGCCAAATTCTTGAATGCCAGGCAAAGTTAGTATTGGATGTGCTGCAAATGATCGAATTGTAAACATTAGAGATGATGTGGGGTTTATCACACCATGTCAGACCTTCTATATTAGGATTAGTGAAATTTCGTCTGATAAGGCGCCAGACAGAAGTCAGAGAGGATGAGGAAACATGGGGCAGTTGAATACCAACTTCAGAGATATAGTCATTAGCAGTCGCACGAAGTGGGATACCAGAGTTGGAGAAAAGATTGTAGTTAACAAGTGAAGATAGAATCATACCTGGAGAGCACCACGGAGAGAACCAAAAAGCATTGCTTTTATCACATTGAACCATAGTTAAATATTGCTGCCTATGCATTATTATTTTTTTCCAGTGATAACTAGCATTATTATCGGAATTCATAGTCCAAAAGTTATTATTTTTGAGATTATAGTGCCTATTCCAGGCAGCCCATAGTCCATGTTTATCAGTGAAAAGTTTATTGACATGATTAGAGTTAGCAGCAATATTCCATATTTTGAGATTGATAATACCAAGACCACCCATTTTAAAAGGTGTGATAATCTTTTTATATGCAATAGGAATAAGTTTGTTTGAATAGATATTACCATGCCATATAAAGTGATTAAAAGCACGGTTAAGCATGTCTATAAGTTTGACAGGTATAATAAATAAACGAAAATAATAAGTGCACATGGCAGTGGCAATTCTTTTAATGATCAAAAGTCTACCAGCTTGTGATATGTTAGAAGTGTTCATAGAATTAAGTCTTTGTGTTATTTTTTCAAACATAGGGAGACATTGAGAAGTGTTTATTCTAGTTTTACATAATGGAACTCCTAAGTAAGAAGCATTCATATCCATGATTTGAAGACCAGAAAGTTGAAGAATGTTAGTGATCAAAGAATCAGTCACTCCAGCTATACTTATGTGAGATTTGCTTTTGTTAATTTGCAAGCCAGTCATGATTTTGAAAATATCCAAGGTAGCAAAAATATTAGCAATAGATTTGATATTAGGTTTAGAGAATAGGAGCAGGTCGTCAGCAAACATTAAGGAAGAGATTTTATGAATTTTGCATTTAGGATGGTAATCAATATTTTTATTAATGTTTTCCCTGCATAATAGTTGAGTTAGCACTTCCATAACTATGACAAAAATAGAGGAGGAGATGGGACCCCCTTCTAATACCTTTTCCAGTTTTGAAATATCCAAAGCATTCACCGTTTATAGATAAAGATACATTGACAGTGGATATGCAAGTATGTATCCAAGCTAGAAAAGGGAGAGGGAAGTTCATTCTAGACATGATGGATAGAATAGCCTCCCAACTAATAGTGTCAAAAGCCTTTTGTATATCAAGTTTGAGAAAACATCTAGGAGAAATATTTTTCCTATTGTAGCCTCTTATCAATTCATGGGATAGCAAAATGTTGTCAGTAATAGACCGACCAGGAATAAAACCATTTTGATTTGAAGAAATTAAGTCATTCAAGCATATTTTCATACGATTGGATATGATTTTAGCAATGCATTTATAAATGACATTGCAACATGCAATAGGTCTAAACTCAGTGACACTTTGAGGTAGGTCAGTTTTAGGGATTAATGCAAGTTTAGTATGATTAATGCCATTAAGGAGAGTATTGGTTTTAAAAAAATGAAGAATGGCGTTACAAAAATCTATATTAATAATGCTCCAACATTTTTGAAAGAAATGAGCAGTGTAACCATCCGGGCCAGGAGAGCTATCTTTCGTCATTTTAAAAATTGCATCTGTTATCTCCTCAATAGTGATCTATTTTATAAGGCAATTAGATTGTTCGACAGTTATGGTTTTAAAATTTAGATCAGTAAGAAGGCTTTGATCAGGTTTGTTGTCTGAGTTGGAAAAGAGATATTTGTAGAAAGAGAGAAAAGCATTTTTGATAACAATCTGAGTAGTAGCTTCGTAACCATTTTTATCTTTTATCTTGTGAATGATGCTAGCAGCTTTTTTTATCTTCAAAGAGTTGTGAAAGATTTTTGAGTTTTTGTCACCTCCTATTTCCCAATTATTCCTATTTTTTGCTTTCAGCATATTAACTTCAGTGACGATAGCTGTTTTTATCGAGTTGTTAAGGCGTGCTCCTCTTTTGATAAGTCAATGTCATTGGGATTAGCCTGCAACATAATATGAATGTTGTTAAGATCATTTCTTATTTTGGAAGTTAGCTGATTACCTATTCCAAATTTTCCTGTAGCCCAAGTTTTGATTTTGATTTTGCAATCTTTAAGCTTTGATTGAAGGATGTACATTGGATTGCCAAACTTATTAGCACTCCAAGTATGCTGTATTAAACTCATGAAGTCATTTTCTTGAGTCCAGTTATTGAAGAAACTGAAGGAGGAGGGCCCTTTAACATAAACATGTCCCCAATCGAGAATGATAGGACTATGATCCGATAAAGAGGGGGGAAGGAAATGGGATAAGAGGTTAGGCCATATGTTAAAAACATCATTGTTGAAGTAAGATCTATCCAGCTTACAGAACGTGCGTGTTCCTGATCTACTGCAATTATTCCACGTATAGAAGACTCCAGTTTTAGGCATTTGATGTAGCTGGGAATTTTGAATGGTGTTATTAAGAGGGGAGACGTCATTGATAGTAAGAGGAAGCCCTCCAGATTTATCATCAGAGAATTGCATACAATTGAAATCACCCAAGCATATCCACGGAAGAGCAACTGGATGAAGGGAGGGGAGCAAGTCAAGCAGGTATTGCCTGTTATGTTTAGTGTTTTCTGCATATATAAAAGTAGAAACAAAATTAGTATTAGTAGGCAAGTGCAATATACTGCAATGTATATATTGCCTATGCGAAGCCACAGCATTAACAGAAAATATAAGAGGATTCCATATAACCATAATGCGACCATAAGGAGCATTAATGTGATTGTGTATCATAGACCAAATGGGAGCAATTAATTTTGCCGTAGCTATAGTTTCTAGTTCAGTGTATTTAGTTTCTGCAAGGCAAAGAAGTTGCAGATTGTTGCCCTGTATAAGTTGCTTAATTTCATATTTTTTTGCATCGTCATGTCCTCCCCTGATATTCCAGTAACCTATACTATCAATCATGTCTTCTTTTTGTTTGATTTGGCAGATTGCCTGGTGATTCTTTTCTTCTTTCCTGATGTGCTTCTGGTGCTTAATTTAGCAAGTATTTGTTCGGCGGAAAAATCCATGCCTTCATTTAAGTCCTCTGCTGACATACTGGAGCATTCTTCGGATTCAGAATTGATGTGAACAGAAGCTTTATGCTTAGAATTGGAAGTATCAGGCAGATATAATGCAATATCGGGGGCGGATTTAACTTCATATATGGACTTTTTACTTGCTTTTTCGAAGTAGGAGTGTTTTTTCTACCACTTGCTTTGTATGAAGGATTTGATGTATTTTTAGATAATTTCATATTGTTTGTATCTCTGTCTTTTCTATGCATGGGCGAAGTAGTAGTTTGCAAAGGCAAACTTGTCTCCATTGTATCCATATTGTTTTTTGCAGTATTTGCTTGTGCATGAATTGATAATGCTTCACATGTTTCTTCAGTATTGCTGACTTGTTTCCCATTTACATTGTGCATATCCATTGCAATATTGCTGTTGTGTTCTGACAGTGTTTCTTTATTGATTTGAGCATCATCATGTAACTCAATTAATTCGCCTTCCTCTATATCAGCAAGTAGAGAGAAGGAGTTGTTGATCTCTATGTTTCCATCTATTGCTTTTTCCTTGTTTTCCTGTGTTGTGTCATTTACAGATGCGTCTTTATTTTCGTTAACTTCAATGATGCTCTGTGTCTCTGAAGATATTAAGATTGGTCGTTTCATTTTTCTTTGCCAAAATTGTTGCTTCGCTCTGTGCATTTCAACACCTTCTTTTCTAGCATTATCTTTCACAGTATTCTTTTGTAAATGGTTTGAAGTGTCTGATTTTTGTGTTGCTTTTTCCTTGTTGACGTGAAAGTCACAAGTTTTTATATTAGTGTCTTCCTTGCTGCCATGTAAGTCACATGACATAGTGGAGTGGCCAAAAACTTTACACGCAGTACATATTAGGGGCTTCCATGTGTATTCGACATACACTTTTTGTATAGTATCTTGACTATCTCCAACAAGGATATAATCCGGTAACTCTTTATCTGGCGAGATTTCAACCAAACACTTAGCCTATTCTATACGCTCTTGCTTCTCTGTGGCTTCATTGAAGCAAATCAGTTTACCCAAGTGACAGGCAATCCAGTTTATGCCAAGTAGTGTCCAAGCAATATGTGGTATATTATACAAATGTATCCATATAGGCACATGTTTGACTTGAGACTGCACAGTGCCAAAAGAGGGTTTCCAAGTTGTAATAATAAACATTTGTCCACGTATGAAAGTGGGATCAGCTTTCAGTATTTTAAGTTTATCCTCTTGGCAATTGAATTTGAGAAAAAAGTTGGTACCATTTGGCTTTATATCATAGGATCCCTTAAGCTTCCAGAATCTCTTGATATGGGTAATGACTGCCATATAATTAACACTAACACCAAGAAAAAAACCAACTAGATAATCGTCCCAGTAGTTTTTTCCTTCGGTATATAAATCAGCAGGAGGCGATAATGGTTTGCCGAGATAGTTAAGCTTGAAATCCGTGGGAGAGAACACACCAGCATTGCGAGGTTTGGATGCAAAGAGAGAGGACCATGTACGTGATGTGAGAGATGACATGACAGGAGAGGTAACAAGGTCAGAAGGAGGGAAATCAATCGGTGTGTCGATGCTGGACGGATCTGGAGGTGGCAGGGGCGGAGGGAGAGGAGGAGGCGGAGGAACAGACGGGATGGTAACAATAACCGGAGGGGGAGGAGGAGGTTCTGTGGGCAGAGAAGGTGGAGAAGAAGATCGAGAGAAATGGGAAGAAATAGCCGTTGTATCTGCCATTTTTGGGTTTTTTTTGTGGAGTGTGAATTGTTCAATAATTGAAGTGAATGGGTGAAAGTTAACTATTTTCAAATTCTTCCCGTCCAATACTTAGGAATATTTATAAACCTATTTTCTAAGATCTTTTTATCCCAATATTCAGGAAATACCCATTTATTCCTATCATCACAATCCTTTACAAATTTTATTTGTAAACCCCTTAATATTTCCCAAGTCAAATGCACTTATCTGTATCTCCAAATATCCATTTCTAACTTCTTTCACGAATTCTAATTCATTTTCCAAATTTCCTCATATTTTAACACTTTGGAATTTCTCTTCAAGCTCCAAAAATCCCATTATAAGATTTCTCTTCTAAAATCATACTCGTTTAACAAACTTCACTTTCAATCTCGAGAGGATTTATAAATAAATTCAATCTTTTAAAAACTATATATAAAATAAGTATTTTTAAAGATAATTGTTTATTTGTAAAATATGTTTAAGAAAATATAAAATATCAAAACATTTTAACAACATCGATAACTCCTTTCCAAATCATTTGTACATAACTAATTAATTTACAAAGCTGATTCATAAAATTAGTATTTATTTCAATAGATATTAAATATTAGAATAGCTAACTATTCGGAATATTATAAATAATAATTTAAGTTACGTAGTTTAGTAATTTAAAATACAATTTAAAAAAAATTAATTTCTCGACAAAAAACTGTTTTTAAAATCCAATATTGCCAAATTCAGTTTATAAATTCCTCTCAATTCATATCACATCGATTATATCTCAACTTTACCACAATTTTTTTTACCAGAACGATTTCCATAACTCGATATTAATTCACATCGTAAACTTATATTTTCCAATTTATCAACCAACCATCATTTTCCTTAATTATAAACGTCATTTATAAATTTATAAACTCCTTTGAGTTTCACGTCTTTGTAAAACCAATTTTATTTAAAAAAAATTATTTTATAAATCCTTTGTTTAATAAATTCCATTTTTATTTCAAACCTATTTTTAAATATCGATTTCAACTCCTTTTCGTATTTTCAAAACATTATTTCAAATCCCTTTATAAAATTTTATTTGAGAATCCCTATTTAAACCAATTTACGAATAGTCATGTTTAACCCAAGAAAGTTATATATATATATATATATTCACTTAATTTGTTTCAAAATAATCCAAATTTCCTTATAAATATTTCTATATTTAAAATCACCCTTTTAATTCCTTAAATTTCAAAGTAACTATTTTTGGTATTTGAAATACCATATTTAAGGTCTGCGTTATCATAGCATGTAATAATTCAATATCATAGCAATATTCTATAACAGATTATTCACACTAACCACACATCACCATATATGAAAATTAATTAACATTTTTGAGGAATCCATTTGGATCCCTCTAACCTGTTTCCCTGCATCCACAGATGTTAGTAAAACATATAAAAATACCAATCCTACTTTAAGAGGGATATCGTGGTATATAGGGTCATCCACTATTACGCGGGGCATATAAGGTCTCATCCGCTATAATATGTAGGAATATCACTCGAAATACTAATACACACACACACACACATACACACACTACTATATATAATATGGCATCATTCAATAGATAATCATTTTATAAATTCAACAGAGCAAACTATAATTAATTTTAACTAATTAAAATTTATTTTGGTTATCCAAATGAGTGAGAATTTTTTCAACTAGACTTTATTTATTTTGCCAAACATCCGAATTTCAATTTTTCTAAACATCCAACTGCCTTAGAAAAATCACGAACTAATCCCAGTTTATATATTTTGCAGCTACGAATCCAAGTGACTGATTTCGCTCGGTCTAAACCTCGAATGAATGAATTATACAATTTATAAATATTCATTTTCATAATATGATTTATATATGTATGTATCCTAATCATTGTAATTAATATTCTAATTGTCACATAGCTTAACTATTTCTTTTTTTTCTTTTTTTTTAACAAAAGAAAATAATAGCCTTACCTTTTACCAGTTCATGCTAAAGACTCGCGATTCCCTCCTTCCTTTTTTTTACGAACGAGCGCTGCCTGTCTGTAGCTCGCGACCCCTGACCAACTACGAATGCGATTAGTCGTGGTCCCCACCTCCAAAACCCAGCGCCCAAACCCTGATGTGACAAATGGGAAGTCGAGACCTCCTCGAATCATCGTTCGTTCAAATTGAAGTTGCGTCCCTCTCCCTTGCGACATCCCATCATGACTCATAGAGGTGGCCTTCCCCTCCTCGCACCCGATGACCAGGCGGGTCGCGATTGATTTTCGATTGCGTGATAAAATTTTTTTTTAATCAAATGAAAACGGTTTCGTGACATGAATTGAATTGAAAGTAATAGGGATGGTTCAATTTGATTTCGAACTTAGGGGAGCGAGACATGATTTAAGATTAAGGGGAAGCGTATTGTATAAGGCAGTGTCTAGTTTTTGATTTGATTATATAAATAATTTTATAAACATCCAAAATATGCCGATGTGCATAACATAGAATTTCAAAATCTTATTGAGGCGCGCCGCTAGGCGTTCTTAACGTTATACCTATATTTCGAACGCAATGGAAAAGGTTCCGAGTCCTAACTCAATCATATGGAGAAGACAACTTTTTGGACCCAAGTATTATATCAAATTTCCAATATAAATTTCAACGCGTTTGTATCCTGCACGTTCAAAAGATAACTTCAAACGGTACGAAATTTGAAATCTGATAATAATACACTATTACGGATCCAATGGAGCTAGTTTCGTCGAATTTCAAGATTGTTCCTTGGTAGGCTATTTTTAAATGTCACTTTAAACAAGATATTTTTAAAATTGAACATATCACTTTTAAATTCAATTTAGAACTTTTATTATCTTTATTATTAATAATATAAATTTTATAAGCCTTTAAATTATTTTTATCGAGCTTAAAACTCAAGACACAATAATTTTACCAATAATAAATTATTAAACTCTATAATTAAATTATCCAATAAATCTCTATATTTAAATTCTGAATTTATTTTATAAATAAACCCAAATTTCGTATTCAAAATCAATCTATAATTCAAATTCAATATGTAAAACCATTTAAATATCCTAAATCAAACATCGAAAAATCCGGGTCGTTATAGGAATTAACTTATGTAAAGTCAAATGGATTAAATAAATGGGTTAAATAAATGGGTTAAATAATTAAATTTTGTTTTGAAATAATTTTTCTGCAAAGAATGTAAAATAAATTGAAAGCAAATAAATTGAACGAAGATACATTGAATTGAAATCAACCAAATGTGAATACAATGACTATTTATTGATTGAATAAAATGGATTTAAACCAAATTCGTTGAATATCAATGGCTCTGAAAATCAACGATGTTTATATGGTTTTAAATTAATTGTTGTATCTGGTAATGTATTTCGAATCTATTTTTCCTTTCTGGCTGCTTCTATTCTCTTATCTCGTTCCTTTTCAGGGACGAAAATTTTTGAGTGGGGGAGAGTGTAATGACCCGTTATTTTTAACAGTTTAAATAACGTAATTAATGGATTTTTTCTTGAAAATAAACAATAAAATTTAGCAATGAAAATTTGATATTTGTAATCCATCTATTTAAACATAACAAATGATAAATTTTTGTCAGAAAATATGAAAGTTAATTATGTTGTGTAATTTTCGATTTCAATTTAATATCAGTTAATTTGGTGAAAATAAAATGATTTCCAAATCTGAATATTTTTACATAATAAAAACGTAGATTAATTTTTGAGTGAGACATCATACTTAGTTTCGCACAATTTGGACTGTTATTGCTCCGTTTATCTTATTTTCGGCGTTTTAGCAGCATTTTGGAAGTGAAATATCATGTAACAACCCGCATATTTTATGATTGAATATTTAAATATTTTATTTGAATATTTCATCGTTAGTCGGATTATTGTGTGAAAAGCTACTTTTTGCAAACGGTCGAAATAGGAATCGAGACCACCCCCATCGAGTTCAAAATGACGTTTGCGACCTTTCTGAGTATAAACATTGATATGTTTTGAGTTAGTGGAATTTTGCTATTTTTTCACTTAGGGATTTGGTTTCAGCCCATTAGACCCAAGCTCCACCCCCTCTTCTCTTCATTCATTCATAATTTCCTAATACCCAAGCTTTAGATAAAAATGGGGGAAGAGAGAAAGAATTATAATTCCTAAGCCCTAATTTCCATTTGCAAATCAAGTTCTAGCTCCAAATTCAAAGAAGAAGCTTTGGTAAGCCTTTTCTTCGTCTTATCCAACTCATTCCCCTTTCAATTTCAGAAATTCCTAAACCTAACTTAGGAAATGTTCTTTCTTTTAAGCTTAAATTCAAGCTTCATGAGTTGGGATTGAAGAGTGGTTGATCCTCCTTTGATTTCAAGCTTCTCCTTCCTTGTTTTCATGTAAAAATTTGAGATTTTGATCTCACATCTATGTCTATAACTATCTTTGATTGTTGGGTATGAATTTCTAACGCTTATTCATATGCATTTGCTTTTGGTTTGGATTGAATTGATGAATATTTTAATTTTTGGTGTTTTGAAGTCAAATCTTTAAAAGTCCTAAATTTGATGTTTGAACATGTTTTTTGCAATGCATCGAAGAGCCTATAGGGCTGGGTTGCTGATTGGCATAAACCCCTAGCGCCCGTCACTCGTCTGATCGCGATCGGCGAAAGTTTTCTCTTCATATAGAAAGGCTGGAAATGCTGGGTAACATGCACCAGTCGACTGGCCCTCTGAGTCCAGTCGACTGACCTGTAACCCGAGAGTTTTTCAGGGTCTGTTCCAGTCGACTGTTCTCAGAGAGCCAGTCGACTGACCTGTTTCTATAGGCCCAATTTGCCTATTTTGTTTGTGAATTCCAACTTTTATCGATTTTTGATCATCCGAGTTGTTGTTATCAATTATTCAAATTTGACGACTTCTATTTTGGAATTTTTGAAAATATCCATTTTGATGGATTTGATATCTATTTCTTTGGAATTAATTCACGTCTTCGGATGTGAATTTTGCTGATTGATTGTGTTTACAATCATTTCTATGGTTTGTTACTTTAAAATATACAAATGTTTCTATACTAGTTGTAATTATTCAAAACTCTTTCACAAAGATGATTTCAACTCTATTTTTCAATATCAAATACGTTTATAAAACCATTTTCCAACCTATTAGTATATACAAACCTTTACCTTATTCGTTTGAGAAATCTAATTAAACGGTTTAGTAAAATAAATGGTATGAAACGCTTGCGTTTACTTCGTCGGTTAATTTTTGGACTTGTTCGATTGAAAGTCTTGTGATAATTTTCGAGTGGAGATTTATAATTTATTCGTTAATATTTAAGTTAAGCAAGTGGTTATGGGACATGAAGCTAAACTCATCTGTTTACTAGCCTAGCGTACTTGACACTTCTTGATGATCATTGACGATAATTTTTGTGATTTAGACTAGCGATATGCTATGTTTCTTTGTCCACGTAGGGGACGGTACCTTGTATCATTGAGTTTCGTCTTATTTCTTTTAAGGCTAACGACCTATGTATTCTTTGGAGTTTCGTCTCCATTTTTGTGGGCTAGCGACCCATATTCTTTTATGAAGATCGGTTCTTCGGACATACCATTGTACTACGTCGTTGTTCCGGCTTATCGGGTTCATCGGGTGTGCCGTTGTACTACGTCGATGTTCCGATCTATTTGAGTTTCTGGTTCCTCGGGCGTACTGATATTGTACTACGTCGTAGCACCGGCTCTATGGTTAGTGACCATGGGATAGCGTCCCGTTTGTGATATACGTTTTGGTTAGTTTTCATGCTCCAGTTTCGTGATAGGCCTCCCCCTTTTTCTAATTTCTGGATTTCTATCGATGATTTCAAGAATTTTTGTTTCACCAATTTTATGATTGGCATTGATATGTTGTCAATATTTGTGGCTTGGTGAATGAAATAAGGAGTATGACATCCCTTTTTCGTCATTGAGAAGATTCTTGTGATACTAATTAATCTCGGGTTGATTTTCAATTACATACTTATCACAATATGGCATTATGGATATTATACATTTTTTTCATATCTTTTATTTTATATCATTTTATCTGATATTTATAGCTAGACTGATCCGTTTATTATTTTCTTATTAAATAATACTCGGGTCAGACCGAGATGTTTCAGGTGCTTCTGCTTGACTCCTCATATGGGAGTATTATCTGATTTTTGGCTAACTACTTAAATGGGTAGTTTTTGTTGTTATACACTCGAGAGATAGACTCATTGATGTATACATATTCTTTTGTGAAGCTCTTGTATCTATTATTTTGTAGTATTGTGGATCTTGTTAGACCACTACTCTGATATACACTTATACGTGTTTTATTCATATCTTTTTCCGCCTTGTGATATGGATATCTGTGACTGATTTGCATTATGTTTATTTCTATATTTGTTTCCGAAGATTATATATAGCTACTGTGTAGTAGCTTTGTGTTTATAGCGGTATGTCGGATTTCTTTTCTCCTATCTGACATGTCGGTACTCGCACAAAGCAATTACAAGGATGGTCGCTCCTCAACAACCTTATTCTTCGTGCTCCTTGACGGCATTACCCAGTAGTGTCCTTGGCTAGCGTGAGTATAGAGGTGGGGCGTTACAGCTTGGTATCAGAGCCAAACTTCGGAACAATGTAGAATAATTTAACATGGATCATCGTCCTATGTCCATCTTAGGAGTCGTGCGTTAGGATTTAATTCGGGTCTTCGTACCGTCATATACTATTTTCTTTTGTGATGCCTTGTTTTATCAATCATTAATGTTTGATATTCATTTTGTGAATAACTTTTTTTCTTCTTCTTTCTTTCTTTCTTAAAAAAGAGAAATGGTTAGACTAGGGCATCCCAGCACCGGTCAATCTAGTGCTACTCCCCAGGATGGAGTATTTATGTCTGCACAACAACTTCTAGATCTTATGAAGAATGCTCTGGCTGCCGGACCCAATCCAGAGCCTACTCACCCTAAATCCGAGTTTGCACGCTTGTGCAGTGACTATACCAACTTGAGTGGGAAGCCATTTAAGGGTTCCGAAAGCGTCATTCAAGTCTAGGCTTGGCTCAAAACATGCGATCACATCTTTACTCGCATGAATCTTATAGATCTTCACCGAGTCCAAGTGACTTCTAGTATGCTCCAAGAAAGAGCATTGGATTGGTATGAGCTTATTATTTCTGAAATTATTGAAGAGGATTTTACCTGGGACCAATTCTGGGAACGATATGAATTAATGTTTGTGCCAGAAGTTGAGAAGGTGACTTTGGCCCAGCGTTTTATTGACCTTGTTCAAGGTGAATCATCCGTGGATGAAGATGTCGCATCTTTCGTATCTCTTTCTAAATACAGGGTTGAGTACATTAATACCCCACTGAAGAAGAATCACAGATTTGTCTATGGCTTGAACAAAAATCTCAAGAAGCCATTACTTCTAAAATTGGAAGTTTCTTTTGATCAACTCATTGATATCGCTCTTCGTCTTGAAGAGGCGGATAAGGAAAGTGATGTTTAAGTTGTGGGTGCCAAACCAAACTTCAACAACAACAAGAAAAGGCTTATTAAATTCAAAGGCCGTAATCCCAACAAGAAAGGAAAACAAGCAGGTTTTGTAGCAAAGACTCCTACCCCGTAGTAGTGGGCAATTGTACAATTGTGGTTCTAAAGACCATTATGCCAATAGACGTCCGAAACCTCTCTTTTGTCGCTATTGCAAAAGTTCAGGTCATCTTTTATCTTCATGTCCCAAACTTCAAGGCAAGAAGAAGGGAAAGTTAAATGTTGCACAAGCCCCCTAGCAACACTTCTTGTGGTCAAGGTATTTCTCATTCTATCCTTGATGGCATTATCGTATTTCGTGATCAACCTATTCGAGTTCTCTTTGATACGGGAGCGTCCCGTTCTTTTATATCAAAAGAACTTGTTGATACTTTTTCTTTAAGTGTTATTGCTTTAATGACTTCTTTGAGAATTGCGAATCCGCTTGGTGGATCCGCAACACTTAGTTTGCTTTGTAGTGATGTCGAGATTATTTTATGTGATTTTTCTTTCCGATCCGATTTGCGTGTCATGCGTTACTTAGGCTTCGGAATGATACTGGGAATGGATTGTCTTAAACATTATGAAGCACAAATCCTATGTCCTGAGCAGACTATTCATCTTCGACATCCACAACCTGTTAAGAAGATTTCTATTGTTCTTAAAGACTTGGATTCCAACTTGGCATCATCTTTATATTCTTTAAATCCTCATGATGACGATAATGATGATGAGGAAGATGTCATTTCTCTT
The DNA here is from genome assembly GCA_030765085.1 of Allium cepa. Classification (NCBI taxonomy): domain Eukaryota; kingdom Viridiplantae; phylum Streptophyta; class Magnoliopsida; order Asparagales; family Amaryllidaceae; genus Allium; species Allium cepa. Next base: position 76,290,522 of record CM060939.1, on the reverse strand, counting down.
ATTCGCGTTGTTCGTGAATTTTTCGACATCTTTGAGCCCGTATTAGGATTGCCACCTAAACGAGCAATTGAGTTCAGAATTAATCTAATTCCTGGGGCTTTACCTATTACTCGTCCTCCTTATCGTATGTCCAATAAGAAAAAGGAGGAGATGCGCAAACAATTATCCGAATTGGAGACGAAGCAATTTATTTGCTCTAGTTCCTCACCTTGGGGAGCTTCGGCTATTTTTGTAAAGAAATCCGATGGTATACTTAGGCTTTGCGTTGACTACCGCAAGCTTAATGATCTTACTATAAAGAATAAATATCCTTTACCTCGGATTGATGATCTATTCGATCAACTTCGTGGTGCTAGAGTCTTTTCACAATTGGACTTAGCAACCAGTTTTCATCAGCTTCGTATTGCATAGGAGAGCATTCCTTTGACATCGTTCCGTACTCGTTATGGATCTTTTGAATGGCTTGTTACGCCATTTGGTTTAACGAAGGCTCCGGCTTATTTCGTTGACCTTATGAACCGAGTTTTCAAAGATTTCCTCGATCGATTTGTTCTCATCTTTATTGATGATATTCTTGTGTATTCAAAAACCGAGGAGGAACATGAAAAGCATCTTCGGATTGTGTTGGAAACTCTTAGGAGTAATCAATTTAAAGCAAAATTTTCTAAATGCCATTTTTGGCAATCTCGTGTGAAGTTTCTCGGTCATATTATTTCCGAATCCGGAATTTCCGTGGTTCCTTCAAATATTGAAGCGATTCAAAATTGGAAGAGACGGGAGAGTGTGACGGAAATCTGTAGCTTTCTTGGATTGGCGGGCTATTACCGTCGTTTTATAAAAGACTTTTCAAAAATTTCCGTGCCTTTACAAGCTTGACAAAGAAGGGAGTTAAATACATTTGGTCGGACAAATGTGAAGCTTCTTTACAAAAATTAAAAGAACTCCTTTCTAATGCTCCCATCCTTGTGATTCCCGAAGGAAACCAAGATTTTGTTGTTTATACCGATGATAGTCGTGTTGGTTTGGGTGTCGTTCTTATGGAAAGACAACGTGTTATTGCTTATGCTTCAAGGAAATTGAAGCCAGCCGAGACTAGATATGTCACTCATGATTTAGAGCTCGCGGCTATTGTTTTCGCCCTTAAAATTTGGCATCATTATCTTTTGGGAGAAAAATTTATTCTTTACACCGATCATAAATCTTTGAAGTATTTATTTTCTCAAAATGAACTTAATTTGTGTCAACAACGTTGGCTCGAATTCCTTGCATCTTATGATCTTGATATTCTTTATACTCTGCACTTAGTCGTAAGCAACAAGTAGTTGTTTCTATGATGATATCCGAATGGAATAATCTCGAGACTTTATCCACTTGTGAGATTCGAGATTGTGAATCCAATTTATGTGCATCTCTTGTTTTATGTAGCCTTGAGGCTCATCCTTCTCTTCTTGACCGCATTCTTGAAGCTCAATAGTTAGATCCCGAATTGGCTCTTCTTGGCCAAAATTGTAGGGACAAAATTGATATTGAAGGTTTGAAAGGCTTTGATATTGATTCTCGTGGCGGCGTTCGAAAATTTGGTAGACTTATCATGCCAAATATTGGCAATCTTCGTAAAGATATTTTAGATGATTCTCATCGTTCTAAATTTACCATTCATCCCGGTAGTAGTAATATGTGTGTGGATATGAAGTGACTCTATTATTGGGATGGGATGAAATCCGATATTGCTAACTTTGTTAAGTGTTGCATGACTTGCCAAATCGTTAAGGCTGAGCATCAAAGGCCCGGTCGGTTATTGCAACCTTTGGACATTCCAATTTGGAAGTGGAATCAAATTTCCATGGATTTTATTGACGGCCTCCCCCGTTCTCGTTCGGGTCATGATAGCCTATGGGTGATAGTTGATAGACTTACTAAATCTGCCCATTTTATTCCCGTTCGGTCTAATCAGACCGTTCCTCTTTTGGACAAACTCTTTATCAAAGAAATTGTTAAATTGCATGGAGTTCCTACTTCTATTGTTAGCTATCATGATCCATTATTTATTAGTGGATTTTGAAATAGTCTTCAAAAAGCTTTGGGAACGAAGCTTAATTTTAGCACGCTTATCATCCTCAGTCCGATGGACAAACCGAGCGTGCGAATCAAACTCTTGAACATCTTCTTCGTGCATGTGTTCTTGATTTTGGTGGTAGTTGGGAAGATCATATTTCTCTTGTTGAGTTTTCCTATAATAATAGCTTCCAATCTAGTATTGGTATGGCACCTTTCGAGGCACTCTATGGAAGGCCATGCCGATCTCCTTCTTGTTGGCTTGAGGCCGGTGAGAGGCTGGTTTTAGGTCCAGATTTTATTCGCGATTCCACAGAAATGATTGACCTTATTCGCCATAGGATGAAAGAAGCCCAAAGTAGACAAAAATCCTATGCCGATAACCGAAGAAGGAAATTAAAATTTTATGTGGGGGACATTATGTTTGTTCGTGTTTCACCTATGAAGGGTGTGGCGCATTTCAGTCGATCGGGAAAGTTAGCACCTGGATATATTGGTCCATCTCCCATCACCGAAAGTATCGGTTGCATGGCTTATCGCCTATTATTATCGGCTCAGTTTTCTGCTATCCATAACGTGTTTCACGTTTCTTAACTACGGAAATGCTTTCGAGATTCCGATTCTATTCTTGAGCCCGGTGTTGTTTGAAGAAATTGAAGTTTCACCTAATTTGACTTATGATCAACATCCCATTCGTGTTATTGCTTCGGAGGTTAAACGCCTTCGAAATAAAGATGTTCCGCTTGTGAAAGTTCAATGGTCCTCAAATCCTAAGAATTGCTCTTGGGAATCTCGAGAATTCATCGAGCGCGCACATCCAGACTTACTCTCTCATGCTCTTTATGGTGAACTTCTTATTCCAAATTTCTTCTTTTGTGTTGATATGCTGTTATGGTTGTTACTTTTTTTTCATTTATTTCTTAAGATTGCGAGGAAGCAATTCCTTTAAGGAGGGGAGTCTTTAATAGCCCGCATATTTTACGATTGAATATTTAAATATTTTATTTAAATATTTTGTTTAAATATTTCATCCTTAGTCGGATTATTGTCGGAAAAGCTACTTTTTGCAAACGATCGAATTAGCAATCGAGACCACCCCCATCGAGTTCAAAATGAAGTTTGCAACCTTTTTGAGTATAAACACTGATATGTCTGGAGTTAGTGGAATTTTGCTATTTTTTCACATGGGGCTTTGGTTTAGTTTCAGCCCATTAGACCCAAGCTCCACCCCCTCTTCTCTTCATTCCTTCATAATTTCCTAATACACAAGCTTTAGATAAAAATGGGGGAAGAGAGAAAGAATTAGAATTCCTAATCCCTAGTTTCCATTAGCAAATCAAGTTCTAGCTCTACATTCAAAGTAGAAGCTTTGGTAAGCCTTCTCTTCTTCTTCTCCAACTCATTCTCCTTTCAATTTCAGAAATTCCTAAACATAACTTAAGGAATTTTCTTTCTTTTAAGCTTAAATTCAAGCTTCTTGAGTTGGGATTGAAGAGTGGTTGATCCTCCTTTATTTTCAAGCTTCTCCTTCCTTGTTTTCGTGTAAAAAGGTGAGATTTTAATCTCACATCTATGTCTATAACTATTTTTGATTATTGGGTATGAATTCCTAACACTTATTCATGTGCATTTGCTTTTGGTTGGGATTGAATTGATGAATATTCCAATTTTTGTGTTTTGAAGTCAAATCTTTAAAAATCCTAAATTTGATGTTTGAACATGTTTTTGGCAATGCATCGAAGAGCCTATAGGGCTGGGTTGCTGATTGGCGTAAACCCTTAGCTCCCGTCGCTCGTCCGATCGCACTCGGCGAAAGTTTTCTCTTCATATACAAAGGCTGGAGATGCTGGGTAACAAGCACCAGTCGACTGGCCCTCTGAGTCCAGTCGACTGACCTATAACCCGAGAGTTTTTCAGGGTCTAGTCTAGTCGACTGTTCTCAGAGAGCCAATCGACTGACCTGCTTCTATAGGCCCAATTTGCCTATTTTGTTTGTGAATTCCAACTTTTATCGATTTGTGATCATCCAAGTTGTTGTTATCAATTATTCGACTTTGATGACTTCTGTTTTGGAATTTTTAGAAATATCCATTTTGATGGATTTGATATCGATTTCTTCGGAATTAATTCACATCTTCAAATGTGATTTTGGTGATTGATTGTGTTTACAATCATTTCTATGGGTTGTCACTTTAAAATATACAGAGGTTTCCATACTAGTAGTAATTATTCAAAACTCTTTCACAAAGATGATTTCAACTCTGTTTTTCAATATCAAATTCGTTTATAAAACCATTTTCCAACCTATTAGTATATACAAACCTTTACCTCATTCGTTTGAGAAATCTAATTAAACGGTTTAGTAAAACAAGTGGTATGAAACGCTTGTGTTTACTTCGTCGGTTAATTTTTGGACTTGTTCGATTGAAACTCTTGTGACAATTTTCGAGTGGAGATTTACAATTTGTTCGTAAATATTTAAGTTAAGCAAGTGGTTATGGGGACATGAATCTAAACTCATCTATTTACCAGCCTATTGTAGTTGATACTTCTTGATGATCATTGACGATCATTTTTGTGATTTAGACCAGCGATATGCTATGTTTCTTTATCCACGTAGGGGACGATACCTCGTATCATTGACTTTCGTCTCATTTCTTTTTCAAGCTAACGACCTATGTATTCTTTGGTGTTTCGAATCAATTTTTGTGGGCTAGCAACCCATATTCTTTTATGAAGTTCGGTTCTTCGGACGTACCATTGTGCTACTTTGTTGTTCCGGCTTATCAGGTTCATCGGGCGTACCATTGTACTACGTCGATGTTCCTATCTATTTGACTTTCTGGTTCCTCGGGCGTACCGATATTGTACTATGTCGTCGCACTGGCTTTATGGTTAGCGACCATGGGATAGCGTCCCGTTTGTGATACACGTGTTGGTGAGTTTTCATGCTTCCATTTTGTGATAGGCCTCCCCCTTTTTGTGATTTTTGGATTTCTATCGATGATTTCTAGAATTTGTGTTTCACCAATTTTATGATTGGCATTGATATGTTGCCAATATTTGTGGCTTGGTGAATGAAATAAGGAGTATGACATCCCTTTTTCATCTTTGAGAAGATTCTTGTGATACTGATTAATATCTGGTTGATTTTCAATTACATACTTATCACGGTATGGCATTATGGTTATTATACGTTTTTGTCATATCTCTTATTCTATATTATTTCATCTCATATTTATAGCTAGACTGATCCGTTTTTTATTCTCTTATTAAATAATACTCGGGTCAGACCGAGATGTTTCAGGTGCTTCTGCTTGACTCCTCATCTGGGAGTATTATATGATTTTTGGCTAACTACTTAGACGGGTAGTTTTTGTTGTTATACACTCGAGAGGTAGACTCATTGATGTATACATATTCTTTTGTGAAGCTCTTGTATCTATTCTTTTGTAGTATTGTGGATCTTGTTAGACCACTACTCTGATATACACTTATACGTGTTTTATTCTTATCTTTTTCCGCCTTGTGATATGGATATCTGTAACTAATTTGCGTTATGTTTATTTCTATATTTGTTTTCGAAGATTATATATAGCCACTGTGTAGTAGCTTTGTGTTTGTAGCGGTATGTCGGATTTCTGTTCTCCTATCTGACATGTCGGTGCTCGCTCAAAGCAATTACGCGGATGGTCGCTTCTCAACAGCCTTATTCTTCATGCTAGTTGACGGCATTACCCAGTAGTGTCCTTGGCTAGCATGCATATAGAGGTAGGGCATCACATATCGACTTTCGATAGGATGATCGTATCTCTAATATTTGTGTACCATTTAGTTCGTCTCGTCATGTTGATCTTCATAGTATATTCATTTTCCTGTTTCGGCATCTGGTGCGTGGCGAAATCTACAAATCGATTTGTTGTATCGGTTCCGTATTTGAGTCTATTGGGTTTCCCTGTAACGACCATAAATTTTAACGGTTTTATAACGTAATTAACTGAATTTTTTATGAAATAAACAATAAACTTTGATAATGAAAATTTGATATTTGGTATGCATCTATTCAAACATAGAAAATGGTAGATTTTCATTGATAAATATGGAAGTTTATTTCTTGTGTAATTTTATTTAAAATTTAAAATCAGTTAATTTGATGAAAAAAATATTTTACAAACCTGAATATTTTATATAATAAAAATGTAAACTATTTTTTGAGTAAGGCGTTATAATTCGTTTCGTCAAATGTGGACTACTCTAGCCCCGTTTATCTTATTTTCAGCATTTTAGTAGCAATTTTGGCAGCGAAAAATCAAGCTTTTATAACTTGATTGTATTGCTGATATCTATGTACCATTCCGTTCGTCTTGTCGTGTTGATCTCCACAGTATTTTCATTCGTGTGTTTCATTGTCCGATACGTGACAAAATCGACAAAACGGCTAACCGTATCATACCCGTTTTGAGCCTTTTTGGTTTCCAAATATCCTTTCATTGTCTACAGTTTGAAAAATAAACAGTCACCTTTTAAATATTTCTAGGGTTCAAACAGTTGACCTTTCTATTCCCACCGGTTGCTTTTAATTCTTGGTCCATTTCTATTGCTTTTTGTATTCTTCGGTCTTCCATGGAAATAAAATTATAACATATATACTTGCAGCGTGTCACCCATTTGCTTTTCACCTCCCGTCCTTTTCGTGCATCTCTTCCTTCTTCTCTCTTTTCTTTTCTTACCTTCGGAAAAAAAAACTGCTATGTCAGATCTGGACCTCCCTCTTTCCATCAGCCAAACAAACCCTCACCCTCCCAAAATCCGTCCACTTTACCTCCATCAATAGTCGCCAACCAACTTGTCCTCTCCCACGTGAACACACCCATGTCTGCCTCTACCTTACCACTGCTCGGTCGTGACCACCCATCACCTGACAGATCCGCCTCCAAGCTTCCCCAAGCCTACCTTGCTGCCCTCTGCCACCATTAACGCACGCACCACCATCAGAAAGCATGTCAGCCTCCACCCAGTCGAACTTCACCATCCGCAACCTTTGCCTTGCCATTTTAGTGCCAACAGCCCTTCCCCTCTAAAAAACTTTTGAATTAAATGATGAAATTAAAAAGCTTTTATTTATTGCTAAAGAGAATTGATATAGATTACACAAAGTTAAATAATGCTTGATGTATTTATACAGAATGATAAAATTGTAATTAGGCTTTAGTTGAGTCAGCCCGTATCTATTTTCTCCTTTGTAAACAGAGAAAGAATCCGAACCGCTGGATGTTGAATGGATGGCTGAGATGCAATAATCCATATTACCCTTTGTATATGCTTGCTGTATTCATTACTATTGTAATCTATCTCATTCTCTTATACTACCCCTCAAACCTAATGTCGGCTAGGGTTTGCTCGAGAGAAATGAGATCTGTTTCCTTTGCGAGATATACAAATTATCTTTGAAAAATTGATGATAATCTCAGATGCTATAGTCTTCCTCTTCTCTTATATGTTGCAACAACCCGGTATTTCGCTTCGATTTATAATCGACATTAAACGATTATTATTTTCGCTAATTTCCAATTGAAGTTTTAAAATTTGAATTAAAATTCTTTTATAAATTATTAAAAGGAATTGTGGGCTTTGTAAATTAAATAGTGGTCCATGTTTTTTTTAAACTGGGCCGTGATTATTCTTAAAACAAATAGTCGTTCCCTTTTTTATTTTTTTATTTTATTCGCCCCGTTCCTTTATTCTTCAAACACAAAACCCTAAACCTAAATCAAATGAGAGAATAAAAATGGCGGCTTCATCTCGTTGCTCGCTCGTCTTCCCTCGGTTGCTCTGGCTTCTCTCGTCTCGGTGATGCTTCAATTCGTCGACAAGGTGAGTGATCCCCTTCACTCACATTTAATTCCTCTCGTGTTTGACTGTTTATTTTTGTTTGAATGTCGAAATTTTTTGATGGTTTCAATTTACCCACGGCTTCGATTGTTGTGACTTCGGTCACTTGATTTTGGGGACTTTTGTCTGTTGGACCATACCATGCTTCAACTTGATTTTTATTGAAGTTGATTTGGTTCGATTCTTGGGCAGTGACTTGTTTAATGTCGACCTTGGCATTTTTGTGACATTTGATTTCTGTTTTTGTTCTAGTTCGTGCTTTTCTATGGTTCACTAATTGATGCTCATGGTTTTGACTTCTTTGGTTAAACTGTACTTTGATTTCGCGAATTTCTAGCATCACCGATCCTTAGAGCTTTGATTTTATAGCCGCTGTGAGCTTCGTCTCTGGCCATCTTTGTAATCATTCCTGAAGCATTGATTTGAATTTTTTTGATAACCAAGGCTTTTAAAAATGTTTGACAGTGCTACGTCCCTTACCTGTTGCATATTCTCTGTGCACGCCTGTTTTATTGCCTTCGTTTAAGTGATAATTTTCAACATTGTTCTTGTGCATTTGTATGCATTACATCCGGACTTGTTCATCTAGTCTTTGAGGCTGCTCCTTTGTTCAGTGATTATTTATACCCACTGATATAAATTATGTGTGTATGTATAAATTGGTGGATTGGCTAGAATTGCAATCTTGTAGTCATCATGTATGCATGTTCTCATTTTCATGTTACTGGTATCACGTATCACTTTGGTTGGTCTGCATCCATTTCTCTTCATTGCTGGTGTGTATACATACATTTTTGTAGTATGTTATCGCAATGTTGTGCACTTCATATGGTTTGACCTTTTGGACATGCATGTTGAGGCTGCTGTTTATTTGCAGTCATGTTCAAATTTACCATTTGTATCCGTTCCCAAACCTTTGTTGCCTCTTTGTTGCATTGAGCTATGTTTTACTGTCTTGCTTGCTGAGGTAGTTCTGTCCACTGTTTCATTTTGTTGTACACTACTAATCTTCATCTGCATTTCTCTTGTCTCTGCATTTTTCCAGTTACATCACTGATCCTTGTTTCTTACCATACATGTGTATACCCACACATGTTTTTGGGTGTGAATATATTACTTGTAGTTGTAGCATGATAATCTTGTCTGCACTACTTGACTTTTGTTTGGGTTCACTACTGTCTTTGTAATTGGTCTGACCTGTCTGTGGTTTCCACTATCTTCACTTGAGTTGCATTTAGCTCGGTGGTTGTTTTACTATTGCATTGATCCAGTTGAGTCTACACATGTTTGTGCATTTGTAGTTTATATGTTTTGTACTTGATGGAGTTAATTTGCATTTTTTCAGTCCAAGTTTCACCTTTGTCTTTACTTGCACACTTTTCCATTTTGTTTGTGGTTTGGTGCCTTCTTGAATTTATGCTGTGATGTTGACTTTGCATAAGCTCGAGCTCTGTAGCCTTGCTTTGTTCAAGTCATACTTGTAGCCTTTGTGCCTTGTTGTTCCACTGTTGCACTTCAATTGCTTCTGCTGGTTCATGTATACGTACGTGTCATTGCCTTTGCGCACATATGCTTAATGTCTTGTTGAATTTGAGGATTTTTGAGTTGTTTTGAGTTTGCTGTTGCTTTATACCTAGACTTTCTCTGGTCCACTTTGAACTTGAATACTTGCAGTTGTGTTGAGTCGTGATATCTGCGACTTGACCTTTGCATTTTATTGGTTTTCGAATTTACTTGAGTTAAATCCAGCTAATAGTTTGGGTTTGACCTTATGCCCGGTTGTGTACATCATTACTGTAGTGGCAGGGCAGTGCACGCAAGCGTGAACTACAGCCACACGGAATTGAGTTTTTGGATACATCATCACGGTAGTGGCGAGGCAGTGCACGCAAGCGTGAACTACAGCCACACGGTATGGCTTTTATGAAATTCTATTTTGTTTTGATTTATTGATCTTTTGCTTATTCCATATGTTGTAGTGGCGAGGCAGTACACGCGTGCGTGTACTGAAGCCCTACTCGACTTAATATTTTAATTGATATTTTGATGGTATGAACTATTTTGTTTATTTAATTCAATATTCTTAATTGCATTTTGATTTAGTTTAATTACTGTCGTCTATTCTAATCATTATCACTTCTGTGCACTAATAACTGAGTTTGAATTAGACTGACCCGAGTATTATTTTCTTTTGAATTAAATACTCGGGTCAGACCGAGTATTTCAGGTTATAGATATTCTGCTTTGGGTTGCTGCTAGAGCTATGAAGTTCTTTCATATCTTTTGGAGTAGTCGTCGTCATTTGTAGTAGTCTGTACAATTGTATCGGAAGATATGTATTCATGTATATTATATACGCTAATGTACTTGTATATGTAGCTTCCTGAGCCGACTGTTGTAGTTGTATCATATGTACCGTGTCAAATGTATTGTAACTGGCGTCAGTTATTGTATATATGAGACTTTCTGTTTTATTTGTGTTCCGTATTTATATTATCTGTGTTATTATTATATATTTTGTTCTAAACTATTATGAACCATCATAGTTCGTTTTATACTGGAATTGGGGTATGTCGATGGGAGTAAATAAATCAGAGATGAAAAATCAAAGAATATATATATATATATATATATATATATATACACCACTCCTATCGAGATAACCAATACGAGTGTAAGGCCTAACTACTGATGGCCGCTTCTCAACAGCCTTATTCTCCGCGCTAGTTGACAGCATTACACCGTAGTGTTCTTGGCTAGCGTGCGTATAGAGGTGGGGCGTCACAGCTTGGTATCAAAGCCTGGGGTTTAGAACAAATATAAAACATAACTTAGATGGAACATGTGTTACAACAATTTGTCGATGTTTTATCTCTCATATTTGTATATGATTATCTTTGATTGTTAGGTATGAATTCCTAACCCTTATTCATGTGACTTTGATTTTGATTTCGTGAAAGTATTTTGGTTTCGGCCTCCGTTTTCTTTACGAACTCAAGTTGGATTTTTGATGATGAGGATTTTGTTCTTGTGTTTTCGGCTTTGAATTGAGTTAGCCGATGTTGATTTTGTTTGAATTTGGCCAGTTAAAGCTATTTTGATCTCCTTGCATTTTGTGGTAGTCCGCTACCCTCTCGAATTTGCAGTGTACATATTTCACATCCACTTGGTGGAAGCTTTTCACTACTGTCACTTGCTTATTGCATTTGTTTGCACTGTGAATTCTTGCGCATTGGCCTTTGTGCCTTGTTGTTATTTCTTTATATGCTGTGGTGGCCATTACTTGTTGACTTCGGCATTGACTTGATTTTTATTTTTGTGGAAGTCATCTATGCATTTATGCTCGTTCTTCTTTGTTTTTCCAATTGTTAATCGATTCTTCTTTTCCGATTAGTTGTTGTCATCTTTGTCGACTTTTATAACTTCTATTTCTGAAATTTTTGGGTATTTCTACTTTGATGGATTTAGAATCACATTCTTTGGATTTTATTCACGTCTTCGAATGTGAATTTTAGTGAATTGATTTGGTTTCCAAATTTAATCGATTCTTGTTAATTCCCCGATTTGTTGCTATCATTTATTAACAACTTTGATAACATTTTCTTCGGAATTTTTGTGAACATACTTTTTGATGGATTCGGTATCGATTCCTTTAGATTCTATTCACATCTTTGTATGTGAATTCTTGTGATTGATTGTTCTTACAATCATTTTTGTGATTTGTCACTTTAAAAATATAAAGGTTTTCTATACTAGTAGTAAATATCAAAACCCTTTTTCTCCAAACGATTTCAAAACTATTTTACTACAAACTCTTTTCCTAAACCATTTTCCAATCTATTAGTATATACTAACCTTTACCTCACTCGTATGAGAAATCTAATTAAACGACTTAGTAAAACGAGTGGTATATAACGCTTGCGTTTACTTCGTCGGTTAATTCTTGGACTTATTCGATTGAATCTCTTGTGACAATTTTCTAGTAAAGATTTACAGTTTCTTCGTAAATATTTAAGTTAAGCAAGTGGTTATGGGACATGAAACTAAACTTTTATATTTACTAGCTCAGTGTAATTGACACTTCTCGTTGATCATGATGATCATTTTATGATTTAGACTAGCAATTGTGCGATGTCTCTTTATTGGCTTTCTGGTTAGGCTAGACACCACTTGTGTGATTTCATTCACACATACCTTTTTGCTGTTTGGTTAACCTAGACACCATTTGTGTGATTTCATTCACACATATCTTTTTGCTTTCTGGTTAGGCTGGACACCACTTATGTGATTCCATTCACACATACCTTTTTGCTTTTTGGTTAGCCTAGACACCATTTGTGTGATTTCATTCACACATATCTTTTTGCTTTCTGGTTAGGCTAGACACCACTTGTGTGATTTCATTCACACATACCTATTTGCTTTTTGGTTAGCCTAGACACCATTTGTGTGATTTCATTCACATATATCTTTTTGCTTTCTGGTTAGGCTAGACACCACTTGTGTGATTCCATTCACACATAACTTTTTGCTTTTTGGTTAGCCTAGACACCATTTTTGTGATTCCACTCACACATACCTTTTGTTTGCGAGGTTAGACTAGACACCACTTGTGTGATTTCACTCACACATACCTTTTTGATTTTTGGTTAGTCTAGACCTCATCTGTGTGATTTCGACTCACACATATGGGGTAGCTCCCCATGGTCTTCGGACCGTCATGTGATAGGCCTCTTTCTCTCTTTGTGTTTTCTGGATTTCTTGTGTAGATTTCTAGAATTTCTGTTTTCTGGATTTCTTGTGTAGATTTCTAGAATTTGTGTTTTCTGGATTTCTTGTGTAGATTTCTAGAATTTGTGTTTCACCAATTTTCATGATTTCTATTGATAGGTTTTATCAATTTTTGTGCAATGGTGAATTCGTGTGTCATTGACTTGTTATGAATACATGTTTAGGGTAAGATACCCCTTTCTATCGTTGAGAAGATTCTTAGGACATTTTTGATGAATGAAAATTCATCGGTATTATGTTTTAATGCCCATTATTTTGATGATATTTTGACGTATGAAAAGTTACTGTCGCTTTGACTTCAGTAACCGTCAATTTTAAAATGGATTTTCAAGCGGTTATTCCGCGATGCTTATTTTGTTTTCCGTTTTTACGTTATTTTGGGAAGTGCAACTTCCTTGACGAAGTTGCTACAGATGTTGCTGCTTTAATTACATGTTTTAAAAATTGTTCCAAAATGTAAATCAAAATTGTTTTCAAAATTTTTACGGTTTACGCTTTCAAAATAAATGAGGAAGCGAATTAAACGTTTCAGTAAAATCGAGGACAATGACTCCTTTCTTTTGCTGATTCGCTTAATTCCGGACTTGTTCGTTTGAGAATGTAAATTATTAATTTTATAAAATAAATGAAAATTGTTTTCAGAAGTTTTGCACTTTGCGCTTTCAAAAGAATGAGGAAGCGATTTAAACGTTTCAGAAAAATCAAGGACTATGACTCCTTTCTTTTACTGATTCGCTTAATTCCGGACTTGTCCATTTGAGAATGTGAAATGTTATTTTTAAAATACACAATTATGCACTTTTGAGAAAACGATGAAGTGAATTAAACGATTTAGTAAAACTCGTGGTTATGGGTCATGTGCGTTTGCTATTTTTGTTAATTCCGGATTCGTTAATTGAAAAATTTTTGATTTCTGATTATCGTTTTTGATAATCGGATGTTGGTGATTTCTGATTAATCGTTTTTGACAATCAGATATTTGTTGTTTCTAATTATCATTTTTGATAATTAGATATTTGAGATTTGATTATCGTTTTTGACAATCGAATATTTGTTGTTTCTAATTATCGTTTGTGATATTTAGATATTTGTGATTTGATAATCGTTTGTGATAATTAAATATTTGCGATTTAAGATTTAATTATCAATTGTGATAATTAAATATTCGTTGATTTGTGATTTCTGATTATCGTTTTTGATAATCAGATATTTGTTGTTTCTGATTATCACTCGTGATAATTAGATATTTGAGATTTAATTATCGTTTGTGATAATTAAATATTTGTGAACTAAGATTTGATTATCGTTTTGATAATTGAATATTTATTGATTTGAAATTTGATTACCATTGTGGTAATTCCTGATTATCGTTTTTGATAGTTAGATATTTGCGATTTTTGTTTTCTAATTATCTTTGTTGATAATTAGATTTTGCTGTCTCCTAATTATCTTATCGATAATTAGATATTGTTGTTTCGTGATTTCTGTATTCTGACTATCTATCTGATAATTAAATTTTGTAGAGAATTTGCGAATTTCTTTTATGAAATTAAAAGATTTCTTTGGTGTTTATATTGTATTGCGTAGGTGTACCGGCCTAATTTTCTGCTATTCATGACGTTTTCCACGTCTTCCAATTACGGAAATGCCTTAGGGATTTTCCATTTTTACTTCTGAGCAACCTTCTATTCACATCATTGCTTCGGAGGTTGAGCACCTTCGAAATAAAGATGTTTCTCTTGTGGGGATTCTCAATGGTTCTCAAATTCTAGGGATTTCTCTTTGGAATCCAGAGAATTCATCGAGCAAACCCGTTCAGGCTTTCTCTTTCATGCTTTTATGGTTGTTACCTTTTGTCCATTTATTCCTTATGATTGCGAGGAAGCAATTTCTTTAAGGAGGGGAGTCTGTAACAACCCGGTATTTCGCGTCGATTTATAATCGACATTAAACGATTATTATTTTCTCTAATTGCCAATTGAAGTTTTAAATTTTGAATTAAAATTCTTTTATAAATTATAAAAAGGAATTGTGGGCTTTGTAAATTAAATAGTGGTCCATGTTTTTTTTAAACTGGGCCGTGATAATTCTTAAAACAAATAGCCGTTCCCTTTTTTATTTTTTTATTTTATTCGCCTCGTTCCTTCATTCTACAAACACAAAACCCTAAACCTAAATCAAATGAGAGAATAAAAATGGCGGCTTCATCTCGTTGCTCGCTCGTCTTCCCTCAGTTGCTCTGGCTTCGCTCGTCTCGGTGATGCTTCAATTCATCGACAAGGTGAGTGATCCCCTTCACTCACATCTAATTCCTCTCGTGTTCGACTGTTTATTTTTGTTTGAATGTCGAAAATTTTTGATGGTTTCAATTCACCCACGGCTTCGATTGTTGTGACTTCAGTCACTTGATTTTGGGGACTTTTGTCTGGTGGACCATACCATGCTTCAACTTGATTTTTATTGAATTTGAATTGGTTCGATTCTTGGGCACTGACTTGTTTAATGTCGACCTTGGCCTTTTTGTGACATTTGATTTCTGTTTTTGTTCTAGTTCGTGCTTTTCTATGGTTAACTAATTGATGCTCACGGTTTTGACTTCTTTGGTTAAACTGTATTTTGATTTCGTGAATTTCTAGCATCACCGATCCTTAGAGCTTTGATTTTATGGCCCCTGTGAGCTTCGTCTCTGGCCATCTTTGTAATCATTCCTGAAGCATTGATTTGAATTTTTTTGATAACCACGGCTTTTAAAAATGTTTGACAGTGCTTCGTCCCTTACCTGTTGCATATTCTTTGTGCACGCCTGTTTTATTGCCTTCGTTTAAGTGATAATTTTCAACCTTGTTCTTGTGCATTTGTATGCATTACATCCGGACTTGTTCATCTAGTCTTTGAGGCTGCTCCTTTGTTCAGTGATTATTTATACCCACTGATATAAATTATGTGTGTATGTATAAATTGGTGGATTGGATAGAATTGCAATCTTGTAGTCATCATGTATGCCTGTTCTCATTTTCATGTTACTGGTATAACGTATCACTTTGGTTGGTCTGCATCCATTGCTCTTCATTGCTGGTGTGTATACATACATTTATGTAGTATGTTATTGCAATGTTGTGCACTTCATATGGTTTAACCTTTTTGACATGCATGTTGAGGCTACTGTTTATTTGCAGTCATGTTCAAATTTACCATTTGTATCTGTTCCCAAACCTTTGTTGCCTCCGTGTTGCATTGAGCTATGTTTTACTGTCTTGCTTGCTGAGGCAGTTCTGTCCACTGTTTCATTTTCTTGTACACTACTGATCTTCATCTGCATTTCTCTGGTCTCTGCATTTTTCCAGTTACATCACTGATCCTTGTGTCTTACCATACATGTGTATACCCACACATGTTTTTGGGTGTGCATATATTACTTGTAGTTGTAGCATGATAATCTTGTCTGCACTACTTGACTTTTGTCTGGGTTCACTACTGTCTTTGTAGTTGGTCTGACCTGTTTGTGGTTACCACTTTCTTCTCTTGAGTTGCATTTAGCTCGGTGGTTGTTTTACTGGTGCATTGATCCAGTTGAGTCTACACATGTTTGTGCATTTGTAGTTTATATCTTTTGTACTTGATGGAGTTAATTTGCATTTTTTCAGTCCAAGTTTCACCTTTGTCTTTACTTGCACACTTTTGCATTTTGTTTGAGGTTTGGTGCCTTCTTGAATTTATGCTGTGATGTTGACTTTGCATAAGCTCGAGCTCTGTAGCCTTGCTTTGTTCAAGTCATACTTGTAGCCTTTGTGCCTTGTTGTTCAACTGTTGCACTTCAATTGCTTCTGCTGGTTCATGTATACGTATGTGTCATTGCCTTTGTGCACTGATGCTTACTGTCTTGTTGAATTTGAGGATTTTTGAGTTGTTTTGAGTTTTCTGTTGCTTTATACCTAGACTTTCTGTGGTCCATTTTGAACTTGAATACTCGCAGTTGTGTTGAGTCGTGATAATTGCGACTTGACCTTTGCATTTTATTGGTTTTCGAATTTACTTGTGTTAAATCCAGCTAATAGTACGGGTTTGACCTTGTGCCTGGTTGTGTACATCATTACTGTAGTGGCAGGGCAGTACACGCAAGCGTGAACTGCAGCCACACGGAATTGAGTTTTTGGGTACATCATCACGGTAGTGGCGAGGCAGTGCACGCAAGCGTGAACTGCAGCCACACGGTATGGCTTTTATGAAATTCTATTTTGTTTTGATTTATTGATCGTTTGCTTATTCCATATGTTGTAGTGGCGAGGCAGTACACGTGTGCGTGTACTGCAGCCCTACTCGATTTAATATTTTAATTGATATTTCAATGGTATGAACTGTTTTGTTTATTTAATTCAATATTCTGAATTGCATTTTGATTTGGTTTAATTACTGTCGTCTATTCGCTACTTAATCATTATCGCTTCTGTGCACTAATAACTGAGTTTGAATTAGACTGACCCGAGTATTATTTTCTTTCGAATTAAATACTCGGGTCAGACCGTGTATTTCAGGTTGTAGATATTCTGCTTTGAGTTGTTGCTAGAGCTATGAAGTTCTTTCATATCTTTTGGAGTAGTCGTCGTCATTTGTAGTAGTCTGTATAATTGTATCGGAAGTATGTATTCATGTATATTATATACGCTAATGTACTTGTATATGTAGCTTCCTGAGCCGACTATTGTAGTTGTATCATATGTACCGTGTCAAATGTATTGTAACTGACATCAGTTATTGTATATATGAGACTTTCTGTTTTATCTGTGTTCCGCATTTATATTATCTGTGTTATTATTATATATTTTGTTCTAAACTATTATGAACCATCGTAGTTCGTTTTATACTGGAATTGGGGTATGTCGATGGGAGTAAATAAATCAGAGATGAAAAATCAAAGAATATATATATATACCACTCCTATCGAGATAACCAATACTAGTGTAAGGTCTAACTACTGATGGCCGCTTCTCAACAGCCTTATTCTCCGTGCTAGTTTACAGCATTACACCGTAGTGTTCTTGGCTAGCGTGGGTATAGAGGTGGGGCGTCACATATGTCATCAGATGGATTAGAGATTGTAACTTGAGCAAAGAGAAAGGGGAAGGCTTTCCTGAAAATATTTCAAGGTGGATTTTTTTAAGCTGCTTGTCTTCATTGAGGTCTTGAACTGTTTCTGGTATATATATACTGGAACTCGAGATCTTTGGTTGATGTCAGCGACATTAACGTTTAGCTCCCTTCTAAATTTTGTGAAACTCTGTCGTGAGAGGGGTTTTGTTAGAACATCGGCCTTTTGGTAAGTTGAAGGTACGTAGCTTACTCTAATTTTATCTTTCATCACTTGTTCCCTTATAAAGTAGAGATCGAGTTCCATGTGTTTGGTCCGAGAGTGTAAAATAGGGTTGACTGTAAGCGATATGGCACTAATGTTGTCACACCAAATTGTTGCCTTGCTGTTGATATTAACTTGTAGTTTACTGAGTAGTAATTATATCCACATAATTTCTGATGCAGTGCTAGCAATGCTTCTGTACTCAGCTTCAGTACTTGATCTAGATACTTTTGATTGTTTTTTGTCACACCAAGACACTGGATTTTTTTCGAGAAAAATGCAGTAACCAGTAGTAGATTTTCGATCATCATAGTCAGCAGCCCAATCTGAGTCTGCATATGCATTTATATTCAGTGATTTGCTTGGTTGCATGATTAGACCTTGATCCAGTGTACCCCTAACATATCTCAGAATACGTTTCACTGCCTTCCAGTGTTCATCTAATGGTTTCTGCATAAACTGACTGACTTTGTTTACACTGAATGAGATGTCTGGTCTTGTTATAGTGGCATACTGTAGTGCACCAACTATACTTCTATACTTCTTGTCATTAGATATGGATTCACCTCTGTGTTTTGATAGGTGTGAGTTGCTTATCATAGGTGTAGGCAGTGGATTTGCTTCATTCATGTTGGCTTTTACCAGAATTTCTGTGATGTATTTCTTTTGATTTAACTGAATTTCATTGTTTGGTAGTCTTTTGACTTCAATTCGAAGAAAATAGCTCAAGTCACACAGATCTTTAATAGTAAATTCTCTGTGTAGAAATTGTACAGTTTTCTCAATTTCTGACTTTTTGTTACCTATGATAATAAAATCATCAATATAAATCAGTACATATATAATACTGTTATTTGAAAATTTAAAGAACAGAGAGTTGTTTGATTTGGTTGAGTTGTATCCAAGTTTGGCAAGAGTTGATTTTAGCTTTTGAACCACACTCTTGGTGCCTGGTTTAGTCCATAGATGGCCTTATTTAATCTGCATACAAGATTTTCATTGCCTTTTTCAATGAACCCATTTGGCTGTTCCATGTACACCTCTTCCTGCAAGACACCATTAAGAAAAGCATTATTAACATCTAATTATCTGATTGTCCAGTTCTTGTGCAAAGCAACAGTTAAGATAATCCTAAGGGTAGAGGATTTTACAACAGGAGAAAAAGTCTCATTGAAATCAAATCCATTCTGTTGTGAATACCCTTTTGCTACTAGTCTTGCTTTGTACTTAAGAACTGAACCATCTGGATTTCTTTTAATCATGAATGTCCACTTGCATCCAATTATGTTTTTATGTGTTGGTAGGAGTACAAGATCCCAAGTTTTGTTCTTCATTGATGCATTGTACTCCTCCTTCATGGATGTTCTCCAATTATTGTCCTGTACAGCTTGTTGATAATTAGTTGGCTCGGTACAATCTGACAAAACACTGTAGATTTTTGGTTTAAATATGCCACTTTTGGCCCTGGTTATCATGTGATGTCCAGTGTTTGTAGGTTGAGCAGATTGTTCATTGCTGTCTTCAGTCACACCCTGTTGAGTATTGAGTGATGCAGTATCACTTAATATTTGACATGTGTCAGGCTGTTGACTAGTGTTTAGTAGAGAAGGATCACTTGATCTTTCAGAGATGTTGTCTTGCTCTTGCTCTGTTTCACTTGCTGACTTAAGGATATTAGTGCTTGAATTGTCTCTTTCCTCATTATCAGCAGTGCAATCAGTAGCTAATTCTTCAGAGAAGAGGGTTATTGGAGTTAATGAGTATCTAGCATTATAGACTTTGTCAGATGTCTTGATTTCTTTGTTACTAAAAGGGAATTCCTGTTCATTGAAAATTACATGTCTTGATATATATACTCTTCCTTTGTTATCAAGACACTTAAACCCCTTTTTATTTGGTGCATATCCTAAAAATGTATAGGGTTGAGACCTAAATTCTAACTTGTGTTTGTTGTAAGGTCTTAAGTAAGGAAAACATAGGCATCCAAAAACTTTTAAGTTTTGATAGTCTGGCTTGACTTTGGTTAGTACTTCTAACGGATTTTTATAATTTAGTACCTTTGTGGGTAGTCTATTAATCAGATAAACTGCTGTGCAGAAGGCATTTGGCCAAAATTTTAATGGTAATGATGCCTGAGCCAGCAAAGTCAAGCCAGTTTCTATAATATGCCTGTGTTTTCTTTCTATAAGACCATTCTGTTCAGAGGTATAGGGACATGTAGTCCTATGTGTGATTCCCTTTCTTTGAAAATAATCTTTCAGTGGTAGGAACTCTTTTTCACCATCTGTTTGAATAGTTTTTACCTGACATCCTGTTTGTCTTTCTGCATTTGCTACAAACTGCATTACTGCATTGTTAGTTTCAGACTTTGCTTTTATGAAATATATCCAAACATGTCTGGAATATGCATCAATGAATGAGACATAATATCTATAACCGTAATCAATGTATATTGGGGCTGGACCCCATAGATCAGTGGCAATCAATTCCAATGGTTTATGATAAATAGTCTCAGATTCTGGAAATGCAAGCTTATGACTTTTGCCCATTTGACAGAATGTACAATTATAATAAACTGGAATTTCATTAACAGATATGTCACTGCAATTGTTTACAACATGTCTTAAAATTTTTATACTGGGATGACCCAGTTTACAGTGCCAAGTGCTAAAGTTTTTTTTACTATCAACTGTTTTTAATTCAGAAAAGCGACACCAATTTTCCTTATGATCATCATTTCTTGAATCTGCAACATCAAATTTGTACAATCCTTTATGTTCTTTACCCTGCAAGAGAGTTTCCCTTGTTAGTATGTCTTTTACAAAACAATGATTTGGATAAAACTCAAAGTAGACATTATTATCTTTGGCAAACTGTGATACACTCATTAAATTCTTTTTAATGAGTGGGACTCTCAGTAAATTATTGAGATACAGTTGTCTTGTACCTCTTAAGCTTGCATTACCAGTATGTGAGATGTGAATAGATTTACTATTTCCTAAATATAATAATTTTGTACTTTTATATTCCCTGTTGCCCAGATTTAATTTGCTTAGATCATTTGTTACATGATTAGTGGCCCCTGAGTCAGGATACCAACTGTTGTCATGTATGTCTTCAATTTGGCTCTGTCATCATTCCTTTGATCAGTGTTGACATCTGGCTGAACATCGATCATGTTTGCACTAGGACTTGAGGCCCTTGAACCATTGCTGCTTTGTTTTTTTTTTTTTTTGGAAAAGGTTAACCGCCTCATTAAAAACCTGAACCTATAGCCAGCTTGGATATAGGACAGGAAAAAAGAGTGCGGCGCTTTATTAACATCTCATTAACAAAGCAAGTAAGTCTCTGTACAACATACAAACAAAATTGAACAAATCAAAAGACATACATACGACTCAAACATGTGTGACACCTCACTAACACATACACACGATCTATATAAAAAACAAACCGAAACTGTGGATACAAACAGCACAACCCGAAACCCAACATCAATCTCCTTCATCAGAACGAATGGAAGACGAATCATTCCCCGACCATGTCAAAACCCCATCGTTCTAAGATTCTTCTACTCCTACTTGAACTTGTCTTCTTCTTCTTCACTTTGTTCCCCAGAAGCTTCAGATCCATTTCAATCATCTTCCATCGGTCCAAATAAGACATAATTCGACCAAAATGAAGCCTTCTATTTCGTTCCTGCCAGATGTGATGAACTATAGTGGAAAAGCTAGCGAAAGCTAAATCTGTAGCCAGATCTGCTGCAGCGAAATTAGTGATTAGGAGTTGAACTCCCTCTTCCATAGTCATCGAGCTCGGCTGAGGTAACTCCATTAATTTACAGCAAGTACACCATAAATAGGAAGAATAAGAACAACCAAAGAATAAATGAGAATGATTTTCAGGAACTTGATTACATAAGAGACAATAAATATCTGAATTATATCCCCATTCAATTAACTTATCTCTAGTAGGCAGTCGACTATAAATAGCTTTATAGGCAGTTAAAGACATCCTGGGATTATTACAGTTGTTCCAAATAATTTTTCCCCATTCAACAGTAGGATGTTGAATTCTAGCGGCATTCCAAGCAGATTTGTAACTAAATCCTTTTAGATCCCTAGTACATTTCCAATAATCCGAGCTAGCTGCAGAGTCTATTTGAATAGTGGAAATCTGATTATATAATTGTCTAGTGAAAGGAACCAAATTCAAATTAAAAACTCCATCTTGTATGATTGATGAAACTGTATCATTAATATGACCATTTAGTTGTAAGCTATCCCAGCCTAGTATAGAGACCATACTTTCACTATTAATCCAAGGATCATGCCATAAAAGCGTATTTCTCCCATTCACAATGACTCTAGAAATATTATTACGAGCAATCTGTCTGTGTTTGAGAATAGATTTCCAAGTACAGGAGGAGTTATTATCAATCTCCATAGTCCAAAACTGCTTATTGTCGCAATATCTTTTGTTCATCCAGCGAGACCAAATATTTTTTGAATTAATAAAATGCCAAAGAAGTTTTAGACTAGATGTTTTTCTAATATCAGTAAAGTTTCTCAAGCCTATTCCTCCTTCTAATTTAGGACGACAAAGAATATTCCAGGCAATTTTGTGCACTTTACCATTCCAAATAAAATTAGCACACGTTTTATTTAATTTGTCAATAGTCGCCAAAGGAAGTTGATACACCATCATCCAATACATGACCATAGGAGTAATAACAGAATGAATTAATTCGATTCTCCCAGCCATGGATAAAAGCTTGCAATCCCATCCATTTAATCTATTGTTAATATTATCAAAAAGAGCCCCACAATCAGAGAAATGTAGATAGTTATGCGATAGAGGCACACTTAAATACTTAACAGGAAGTTTACTTTCTTGCATGTTAAGTATATTCATTATTTCTTGCTTATTTGTTGTGCCTTTACTAAAATATAGCTTAGATTTGTTATTGTTAACATTTAATCCCACATATGTTTTGAGTTTCTTTAAACAATTTGACATCACCTTAGCACTTTTTGAAGAGGCCCGAACAAAAATCATCAAATCATCAGCATAGAGAAGGTGAGTGATAGCCGGTTCAAAATTAAAAGGAGGAATAATATCTTTGATTTTGTATGCCTTCAACATCAAAATAGAAAAATACTCCATAGCCACACAAAACAAATACGGAGATAGGGGATCCCCTTGTCGAATACCTCTATTACTAGATATCAAACCCTTTGGGTACCCATTTATCATTATAGAGAATGTAGGAGTAGATATGCAGTTGTATATTAATTTCACCAATTTTTCAGGAAACCCCATCCTTTTAAGCATATGACTAATGAATTTCCTATTAACCATGTCATATGCTTTATGTAAATCTAGCTTCAGACAAAACTTGCCAGCTCCTTTCCTATTAAAAAATCTTACTTGTTCATGAGCAAGTAAAATATTTTCAGAGATCACTCTTCCAGGAATAAAAGCTGATTGAGCTTCAGATATTAGATGACTAAGAAAATGCTTAATTCTATTGCAAATGACTTTTGCAATTATTTTGTATATCACATTACAACATGATATAGGCCTATAATCAGCAAGTGAAGTTGGATTATTTACTTTAGGCACAATAGTAATAAAAGTATGATTCACACCTTTGTCTAATTTACCAGTAGTGAAAACCTGATTTATCATACTCATCAAAATGCTTTTTAATTCATTCCAATGAACTTTGAAAAATTTTGCAGAGAAACCATCCGGACCCGGACTACTATTATCAGACATGGAGAAAATAGCATTATGCACTTCATACAACCTAACTCTTCTAGACAAGAACTCTCTTCCTCCATCATTTATTCTAAAGGTACAGTTTATGTCAGGGAAGTTTGTATTTCCATCATCTCCATTAAAAATCTGAGTAAAATATGAGATTGCTTCTCTTTCAATAGACATGGGATCATGTACTAGTTTACCATCACTAGAGATTATGGAATTAAGATTAGATTTATGTCTCCTCATGGACATTTTAGAATGAAAAAATCTTGTACATGCATCTCCTTCAGTGAGCCACTCCACTTTGGATTTTTGAGAAGCATTGAGAAATTCGATATTATTTTGTTCCTTCCATTTTTTGCAGGCTGCCATCAAATTTTCAAAAGCTGTAGAGTTACCTGGGTTGTTATCAACACACTTTAGGGCTAAAGCACATTCCTGTTCCAACTCCTTCAGAATCTTGCCATCTAAGCATCTACTAGAGCTCCATGCTTTGAGGTAGAATTTACATGCTTTCATCTGTTGTCTAATTTTATGTAGGAGAGAACCCTCAAAAGTTAGATTAAAAGCATTTGAGAAACATTCCTCATAACCATCTAGTAAATTCCAAGTGTTCACATATCTGAATGGTTTCCCTACAGTAGATAAAGGAGGATCCAATAATTTAACACAAATCGGGATATGATCACTAATAGGATTAGATATTCCAAAACTGGTTAGGTTAGGGAATTTGTTCATTAAAAGATCATTACATAACATTTTGTCAATTTTAGTGGCCACTCCCCTATTTCTCCATGTAAAATTAAAACCCAGAATAGGCATTTCGATCAATCCTGAATTGATGACACAATTTTTAAATCCTTCCATTTGACTGAAAGGAACAGAAATACCTCCTTTTTTATCTCTAGGAGAAAGTATATTATTAAAATCACCCATCAGGCACCAAGGCATGTCAGTATAAGTGGATTCTTTAGACAAAATATCCCATAAGAGTTCTCTGTCTTTTAGAAAATTACTAGCATATACAAAAGATAATTTCATTTTTAATCCTCCAGAATTCATAAGATTCATTGAAATATGCTGAGAAGTCATATGAGTAGGCTCAACCTGCCAAGTTGAACTTTCCCAAATTACAAGAATTCTACCTTTACATGAGCAAATGTTATTATCCACATTGGACCAATTATTATTCATCCTATTCATTAAGTTTTGTTTAGCATCATTACCTAATTTATTCTCTAGCAAACCAACTATGGTTGGTTTATGGGACATTAGAAATTTAAAGACTGCCAATTGTTTACTAGCAGCATTTAAACCTCTAACATTCCAAGCAATTATTGTCATTTAACTTTTGAGTGGCTCCTTGTTTGCCTTTTAGGAGGAGCAAAGTTATTTGGATTAGCAACATCATTCTTCTTTGTATTCTTGTTTTTGTTTAACTCATCAATTTCTTCCACAAATTCCTTATTAACTTCAATAAATTGTTCCACATTCATGATAGGAGCCTGCTTAGAGATAGGAAGATCATCCACAGCAATATGGTTTATTAACTCTTCATTAGAGTCAGATACATCTTCGATAAGGCCTTCACCTAATTCTAGATTGAAATCAGGTATTCCTTCTTGAGTTTGATCCTGTTGTGTTACTTTTAAATTATTTAAAGTGTTTTGCACTACCTTATCTTCTGAAGTTTGCTTAGGAATATTATCTTTACCAGAACTTCCATCCAAGTTTTTACTTTTACAACGTGACAGATTTGCTGTAGTTCCTGGACCAGATGTATATCCATCTTCAGAATTAATCACTGCTTCCTCTACTTGGAGATATGACTGAAATTCAACATCCAATGTCAGCGGGTTGAACCGATTTGCTGAAGTGTTGATGCTAGAGAGTTGATTGTTAATGTTCTCTTGTGTCTGTATATTTTTATTTGCATTTTGTTGTAATAGATTGTTTTCAACTTCCGTGCAATTACCATTGTTTAACTGTGATGCTCCAGAGTCAATATCTCTGCTAACATTTATATTCTCATTTACAATATTGATATTAGCACTATTACTGTTTATGACATCTTCACTGACAGCTTGCAGAGATTCATTACAAATTGCATTTTTTTTCTGAATCCATTTACTTGTACATTTGATTTTACATTGTTCAGTGGAGTGACCAAAAATTTTGCATCCCTTACAAAATATTGGTTTATAATCGTACATAACTGACACTTGAAGTTCTTCTCCATTATGCATTAACACATCTACACAATTAGGAAAACCATCTTCAGCTGACATTTCAATTAACACTTTTGCATATGCTATCCTAGATTCATCCGCCGTGATTTTGTCCATCTTCATAGGCTTTCCCAAAACACTAGCTATAGCACTGATCGCTTCTTTATCCCATATATCCAATTCAAGATTATGCAATTTTACCCAGATCGGCATTGAAGAGAGTAAATCTCTACTAAACCTCATTCCTGCCTGCCACTTCTTAAGAATTATAATACGATTATCAAACAAATACGGCCCTCCCTTCATTACATTCTCACAGTCCGACTCATCTGCGAATCTAATTATAAAAAATCCATGATCCCGAGCCAGTAAATTAAACTGTTTTTTTGGTTTCCAAATCCGTTCTATATATGCTTTCAAATGTTTATGATATGGTCTAGATCCATAAACATAAAAAATAATCGAATTTTTCCACTTATCTGCAGCCCTCTTGTTCATTTCAATATCAATAAAAGCCTTTTTTTTCTGGTTAACAATTAATGGTTGTTTGAAATTTAAATCTACTAATTCTTCTGAACCACCAAATCCCCCATCTGCAGCATTTCTCCATTCTTTATTATGTCCTTCAGCTAATCCATTCTTGATTTTGTTCCAATCAATCGTTCGTACAAAAAAATGATTTACATTATTTGAAACATTTGAATTTCCAATACCCCCTGGGTTTCCATTTGATTTCATAATATTACGCATCCCAACTTGATCTTAATTGTGTTGCTTCCTCTGACTTTCGATTTTACCTTTGGCATGAGAAATTCGATCTTTAGGCTCGTTTGATTGTGCTCGTATTTGAACTACGGGATTATTCGACGTACCAGATCCATCAATAAACTTCCGTTTGTTATTACCCATATTCACCAATAACTCAGATCTAGTTTGTACACCATGATTTCCGATATTACCAGATCCATCCAAAGAAACTACTCGACCAATTGATCCAGATCTGCCATTGTTACTATGTCGAATAGGAGAAGACCTCGATTCTATGACCGTAGCCTCATTTTCAGGAGGTACGGGAAGATTTTCTGCGTGATATTCCTTATCCGGAGGACGAGAAAATGAGTTGAAACCACCTTGTGAATATTCACCACCAGAAGCCGCCATTAGAAAGATTTTATTCCATTACTGCTTTGTTGAGTTGGAGTAAATTTTGCATCGAATCTGAAATAACATTTGCTTGCTGTGTGACCATACTTTTCGCATATTTGGCATCTTGGTCTATTGTTGTAGTTTTGTCTTCCTCCTCTGCCTCTGTATCTATTGTATTGGCTGCCTCTTTGATTATTATTATGTTGATTCCTTAGTGCATTGTTGCTTTCTTGATTTTTGTTTCTGGTGTTGGCAATGTAATTGATTGAGCGATCTGAATTGATTGATTTCTTTTATTCCAATCTACCTTCATGGGAGAGGAGTATTGAGTGAACATATTGTAGTGATGGTAATACTTCATTGGAAGATATTACTGCCACCACTGACTCGTAATCTTCATCAAGACCATTCAATATGGATAGAACTTGTTCTGTGTCTGATACTTTATGCCCAGTTGAAGCAAGTTGATCACATATTGTTTTTGCATTGGATAGATATTCCCTCATGCTTAGATTATCCTTCTTTAAATGGTGCAGTTGCCTTTTGTACAGCATGCTTCTTACAGCTTATTGAGAACTGAACACTTGCTCAATAGTATGCCATATTTCGTGTGTTGTTTTGCATCCAACAATTTGTGGTAATAGATTTGCACTGATTAAGGATATTAACCATGAACTGATCAAACTGTCTTGCTTTTGGTGTGTTGTGTAATCTTTATTACTTACAAGTTTCCCATCTTGATCTGCAGTGAATTTGGGTGGAACACTTATGGTTCCAAAGACATAGTCTTCAATACCATAGCCCCTGATGGCAGTTTCCATTTGAAATTTCCACAGCAAATAATTTGATTCCTCCAACTGGAAAGTAAATGCTTGGCTCTGTGGCTTGATGATGGAATTCATGAGATCTTGGGTAATGTTGGATTGAGTTTGAGTGGTTCTTGGCACTGAAGTTGATGATGCAGCAGCATCCTCATCGGCTATGATGATAAAGTTGATTCAAGAATCAAGAACTAATGAAAATGATGAGCAGATTTCTCTGATTCACCTTTGTTTGATGCAGATCAGGTAATATTGTTACTGATGGAATTCTTTGATGATCAATTGATGCAGCCAGTTGGGTTGTGGGTGATGATTCTCTGACACAACCTAGCTTGGCACGGCACAGATATCAAATGATAAGAACTGTGATAAATTCCTGAATCTCAGATGATGATCAATGATCTGATGAGATTCAGATGTGCAGCCGATTCTCAGGTGTTGAGATCGTCTCTGATGAGATTAAGGCAAGGCACACTGCTATTAAGCAGATTTTTGCTCTGACCATAAAAGACTTTTGAATTAAATGATGAAATGAAAAAGCTTTTATTTATTGCTAAATAGAATTGATACAGATTACACAAAGTTACATAATGCTTGATGTATTTATACAGAGTGATAAAATTGTTATTGGGCTTTAGTTGAGTCGGCCCGTATCTATTTTCTTCTTTGTAAACAGAGAAAGAATCTGAAACGCTGGATGTTGAATGGATGGCTGAGATGCAATAATCCATATTACCCTTTGTATATGCTTGTTGTATTCATTACTACTGTAATCTATCTCATTCTCTTATACCCTCCTTACATTCCAATCTTGACCATCATCACCTTCCATGCTTCCAGTCACCCGCCATCACCATGAAAGCCCGCCATCTCCTCCACGAAATAACACCCCTAGCCACACCGTGCGGTCTCTCCCACATCTTCAGATCCAGTCAATAGCCGCATACCCTCCCCTATTGCCTCGCATCCAGCCCGAAACCCAACCTCCGTCCATGCCGCGATGATGAAGCTTCTACTCCTCGACCATCAGCCGAATAATCCTACTGTTTACGTTGTTATAAGTTTATATATGATTTTTTTGGTCTGTTTGTTATAATATATAAGTTAGTACTAGTTTGTGTATTACCTATTGAGTTATATATGGGTTTATGTACAGTTTATATACATAATCAGTTTACTTATATATAAATAGGTTTATAGAAGTCAAACATGATATATTAGTTTATATATAAATCGTATAATAAATATAAGGTCTCTTGGTTTATGCATATATTTGTTTTGGTTTTTCTATTTTGTATTGCTGAAAGGAAAATTTTATATATACGTTTGTTTAAAGTATTTATTTATAAAATATTTAGATTTCAATAATTTTTACAGTAAGGTATGATATTATTATATGTTAGGGTGTATAGATGTTTACAGTATATATACTAAAAAGGAAGTATATATATGTTTGCATTATATTATATTACTAGTATATTAGCCCGAGCCGATGGCACGAGTTTAATTTTGAATACATGAGCATATCTATGTAGATTAGGTTAACGATAAATGACAGTTTGTAATGTTAAGGGCTGGGATATTATTGGTTATGTTGCTTAGTTTACTCTCTTTTTGAGTAATATGATTTGTTAAACAGTTGGTTTTATTTATTAATCTTTCATCAGTTTCTTCATGAAATGATCGAACTATTTGACTGTGTGCAGGCTGGAACTTCTAGAGCATGTACTCCACCATAAGGAATCTATTAAGTGGATTTCGTTCGAAAACCTGATGTAATGCTATCTTTAATTATGTAGTTGAAATTATCAGCAGAACTGGTTGAATCTTTTTGTATCATATTTGCCTTTGCTTCCATAAAGTATGACAGTAAGTATGGTGACAATTTCTCAAAGTAAAGAACTTATCTATTATAAACCATACAAAATTTACTGTTCAACATTTTTAGGGTTTTTGATCAATTTGAAGAATTTTAGAGGTTTACATTTATACTCAGGTGTCCTGCTTTATATCAAGTACAGTTTCAAAAACAGTGCAAATGTAATTGTGTATATACTGTGTCATTGAAAAACTGATTTGACACACAGAATAAAGTTTTTTTTTTGGCTTTCCAGAACTATAACGAAGATGTATCATTTTATTATACATAAGGTGTAATAATGTGCGACAATATGTAGAAATCACACTTTGTAGGACAACCATATTACGGAGAGAAACATAAAAAAAGATTGTATGAGAAATATAAAGCAAGAGCCATACATTACAGGAACAATCAACCAAACATAAAAGTGTACATTTTCTGTTGGATTCAAAAAGATACAAATTGTAATAAATGAATTTAAATAGTTCATTCGCAGTGTTAAATATCCAATTCAAACGCATAGGAGATTGTACAACAGTGGGTTCTCTTCCTTCTCCTTGCTGTGGATAGGCATGCCAAAGGCCCTGGACAATCCAACCTGCTCTATAATCTTCTATGAGATCGAAGAATATCTTCAACGCATAAGGACACCACCCCACATGATCATATCTGTTTGTGCCAATCTCTAGCTGCGACAACTGAACTTTTAGTTTCAGATGCTCCTTGCAACAGCTTTCCACCTACCAGTTGCATACAACTTCTCTTTTTGTAATTTCACAGTGTCCTTACACGGTGCCTCCTAACTTGTTCGCATTCAGCAGTTCTACTGGGTTGTTCAAGGAAATGCAGTGGTTCTCATTTTGCAGTTTCATATAGCACGCCCACTTTTGCTGTGACTTCTCCACATTCAAATTCATATTGCATGGCCTTGAAACCGTGACCCATTAGAAACTTCATTATGTGCTCGACAACAATGGACTTAAGAAAATGCGATCTCCTTACAGTTGATTATATGCAGTACACCATCTCCCATCAGCTACTGCAAAGCCTCTAGCCAGACCACATCAATCGGTCAGGCAATCTACCTCCATTCCACGCATCCTTGACTACCGTGCATCATCAACACATACCTATACTCTTCAGTGTACACCCTTTCAATAAGAAAGCAAAATGTGCCACCTGCAACTCTGCTAATGTAACAGCCCGAAATTTTCGAACCCGAAAATTCCAAATAGTTATGAAAAAGAAGAAAGAGATAGAAGAAGAAGAAGAAGAACAGAATCACCAAAAATCTCACATTCGCAGCGGATAAAATATAATAAATAATAACAGTTTACAAAAGAATACTATATCTGTCGGTTACATTAATATACATCAGAGTTACATATATACAGCCACTGAATATATATACCATTATCATGTCTCAGCTTATCAATAATATAAATACAGCGGAAAATACTCTATACGATATTGCCATCCAGCTCGCCTCCTGAGCTGCAGAACGTCCTAACCTGAAAATCTGTAATACTCGGTCTGACCTGAGCATTACACCAAAGTAACACCCGGGTCAGGCTGGAAACCAGCGTGAATAAGCCCAACTAACATGGAATACCAAAACAATCAACTTATATAAACCCGGGGTAACATATATCAATTTATTCAATTCAAAATTTGCTATAGACAACACTTATTCCACCACCCATTTTCTAAATTCCAAGATTTAGATTAAAATAATCCAATTCCTTTAAATCACTTCATTCCAGACTATAGATTCCACATATCAATCTATAGAAAATTCGAAGTGGTTTCGGATTTTCCCAAATACCCGACCTCGGTCTCTTCGAAACTCACGCCATCCTGACCCAAAATATCCAAATGAAAAACACGACATTTCTTATCAGAAGTATCAACTTATCCAAAACATCAAATACCATCCAGTCATTCATACACAAAACTCGATTTGCTACCAAAATTAATTTAATTAATTATAATTAAATTTCCAATCTCAATCTCTTAGATTTCTTTTCTTGTTGTTGATAAATTTTCAATAAATTAATCGATCAACCTTCGCTTGTTCATCTTAATCAATTACCGTGGATTAAATATCCTCCAATTACATTCAAGTAATTATTTCTAATTAACTTCACAATATTAATTATTTGTAATCAAAATCAATAAGAAATCTTAATTACCTCATAAATTGAATTAACAATATTAATTTCATTTATCCTTAATTACTTATTAATTCATTTCACCGAAGTCACTTATTATGGATTTATCAATCTGAATTAATCGACCTTTGATCACATCATTAATTGTATAAACTGAGGATTCCAATTATATTTTAACTTATCATAATCAGATTAAACTACTTTAATTTAAACCACCGTATTTACCATTTCTATTAATCCCAAACTATAATTAACTATCTTTTATTTATTCCATTAAATAAATCAATTATTCCTTAATTATTCCTCTTAATCAATCTCTTGATCCGTTTCGCAAAATGATTATATTTTTATTAATGACATTTAGTATTTACTTAACTTAACAAACTATTCAATAATTATTCGGAATTACCTACACTTCATAAATTAATTAATTCGACCCTTTGATTTCTAAATTCAATGATTAGAGTTTAAAACTATTCAAAACCCGAATATTTCGAGTCAAACAACAATCAATTCACGAATCATCCAAAACCAAGGTCACCCGAACATCAGTTCAGAGTGCATATCAAATCAATTCAATCATTTCATCCATTATCTAGATTAACCATTAAAATTTAAATAAAACACAGCTGAGTGAGATTTACGCAATTTTTGCTTTTATTTGCAATCCACATCAAATTGGCCTCGGTTTCTTTGATTTGACCTTGAATAAATAATTATATGATTTTGTTAATATTTGAATCAAATCAAATAATTAAATTTTCGTTTCATAAATTTAATTAATTAACAATTAAATTTTAACCGATGATTTACTTTCAATTACGGATTTAATTTTTAAATCAAAGGATTAAAATTTTAAACTAATACTTTATCTTTAAACCAATTTCTTTTAAATAAATTTAAGAATTAGATTGTCTTAATAATTTACTGTTAATCAATAATTTTTTTTACTAACTAACATGTAATAATTTCTTCCAGAAAAACATGTCTATTACGAAAAAAAATAAACAAGCAGAAGTTATACCTCAATGAACAACGTGAATCCAGATCGAAACCCTAGCGCCAACCCCCCTTTCAATCACGACCTCGGCCTCTTCAACGCCACGTGCATACGCCACGTCCACATCCAACAACCGCGAGCCCTAGCTGAAGCGCGAAAACCAGAAGCAAAGTCGAACCTCCAGAGTCGCAATCCTTGAACCCAACGCGGCACGCGCGACTTTCCCTTTGTCGAATTGAATGAGCTCAAATCGATTGCGATACAGGACTGAGTCACGGCCATGAATTCGAATTGAAGAGAGGGGGTTTTGAAGAAGATCTGAACTCGGCCATTTGATTTATTTTTTACATATTTTTTTTTTTATTTCTATTGATTTTAAAAATGAAGGCTTCGGCCATGACTCCATTAACAAAATTTAATCTTTTCTTCATG
This sequence comes from Allium cepa, assembly GCA_030765085.1. Classification (NCBI taxonomy): domain Eukaryota; kingdom Viridiplantae; phylum Streptophyta; class Magnoliopsida; order Asparagales; family Amaryllidaceae; genus Allium; species Allium cepa. The sequence goes on along the minus strand of CM060939.1, from coordinate 76,257,006 downwards.
CGCTCCATTCTGTTCCAGGTTAGACAGAGATGTCGAGGATAATGTAAAGGGGTCGAGAAGCTTCCTGAGAACGATTGTGAGTAAAAGATCTTTGACTATTTATTATGTTATATTATAAAACTCCCAAGATATCTCATTAATTGCCAAATAAAATTTTGAATTCCTCTTAAGCAATGTCGTTAGTTGATTACAAGGTTTTACCCGCGTTTCGAACACGATGAACATGATTCGGAGGCTAATTTTATCGTATGCGCATGTTACGGAAGTAAACGATCAATTTTAAATTAAATCGATAAAAATAGTTCTAAGCGTTTTGAGCTGTCAGGGTCAAACGATAACTCCGATTGCTACGAAACTTGAAATCCGATAATAACTAACTATTACGGATCCAATGGAACTGGTTTCGCCAAATTCCGAGACAGTGCCTCGGAAGGCTATTTTTAAATTCCAATTTAAACGATATATTATTAAAATTGAACAAATTACCTTTAAATTAAAATTCCATACTTTCACTACCTTCAGTGCTATCAATATAAATTTTATAAGTCTTCAAATTATTTAAACAGGCTTAGAAATTTTAGATTCAACCATTTACCCAAATTTTTTTAAACTATATAATTCAATGATTTAATTATCAAATAAATATTGATATCTTGAATTCAAGTTAAAATTAACCTTTAAATATTTTAAAAATCAATTAATTATTCAAATTTTAAATTGGTAGAAATTCCAGGTCGTCGCATTCCACCCCCCTTAAAAGAATTTCGTCCCCGAAATTGCTAGTTAGGAAGAATGGCCCAACACCCGTTTATTTTTCCAAAAACAAAACTCACAATTCAACATCCTACTAACTATCCTTTACTAAAGACCCATTATTACCTTAAGCAACTTCTAAAACCTTCTATAATTTGAAACTATTCCCCTTTTTGCTCAATCATCTAAATATCAGTTTAAAATCAAAATTTTGAATTATCAAAATTTTCTCAAAATTTTCTAACTCTCTAAATTCCCGAAAATTTTTGCCGACGTCTCCTTTGCGCGACTAGCTCGGTACTACTACAAAAGGCCTCTACGGGCTCCCAAATACCAAAAATAAACAAAAGGCCAAGTGGCTAGATCAAAATCCAATTCATATAGAAATTTTAAATACATACCTTTTTGTCGGGAAATTCAAATTTATCTTCTGATGTCAAATCCAAATTCCTTTTCTTTATAATCCCTGCATATCTTTACTTAACAATAATATCCAATCTTAACATTTCCAATCATTTTATACATTTCCTCACATATGTTTCATACCTACTTCAATTCAAATTAGCTTTCTCATTTCATATGAATTCCATTTATCTTCACTTCTGAGTATTTAATTTTACCTTTCATTTATCACCGATTCATATTAGTTTCATCTTCTAATTTACATTAGTTTTTTTAATTTGAAATCGTTTTGTCGTTAACCAAATTTTTTTTTTCAAAGTTTTCAAAAAAATTCCTAACTCCCAAAATTTTCGGTAAATTTTGGCTGAGTCTCCTTTGTACGGAGGAGCTTTTGCAATTTAACAAGAGATATAAATATGTATACATCGACCCACACGGTCGGAAAAAGCAAAAACAGTTCATATTTCCTATTTTTATTGCGTAGGCGTACCTTATTTAGCATTTTAAGCATGCGGCTTATTTATTTTAGCAATTAGTGCAATCCAAATCCAGCCAAACGGCCTTCAGGTACCTGTACTTACTCAATTTAAATATGTAAGTGCTATATATAGAAATTTTTTTTAGCATTTCACTTACTTTCAATAGCTAAACACATGTATTACATACACAACAAATGCCAAATGCTTCCCATAAGTGATTCATATGATTTTAAAGCTTATTCAATTGTTTTCAATCAATTTATAAGCCATTTCATTCAATTTCAATGGTTTGGAACTCAATTTCTTACATTCCATTGATTTATAATTCAAATAAGCTCATTTTCACTTCACACGATTCAGAATTAAATTTATTTAATCTCTATTAACTCATAGAATTTAATTACTTTGGTTTACGCCAAACAACAATTATTGTTATGCAATCTCGACGATATTCGCTTAACAGGGTGTTCTATTTTAGTTTATAACTACTTCAAATTAATTTCAACTCATTTTATATTTAATTTCATTTCATTTCTAATTTATCTACCAACCATTCATTGCATTCCATTTTATTTCCGTATTAGATTCATGCAAACAATTTATTCCAACATCAGACCTAAGTTTACTTCTATTTGAGTCTCATTTAATCAACTTCCATTAAATTCAGTTAGTCCATTAATTTTAAATTTTAATTTTAATTCACCTTTTCAATTTCTAACATAATATCCAAGCACATACTTAACCCATTTATACTTCAAATTAATATGCCACCGAACTTAAGTTCAGTCTGATAACCCAATTCCAATCACAACATTGCTTTAGTTTTTATTAAATCGGACTTCGTACTATTATTAATTAACCATTTTAAAATTTTCGTTTAATTACTTAATTCATTTCTGAATTTATTTTATTAATATAAGGTCATTCTCAATTTATTTCTATTCGCTTGTGTTTTGTTTTGCACTCAAACCATTTCTATAATTTTTTTTTCACTTTCATTTCATATGACAACACTTCTCTTATCTCCAATTTACTGGCAAATTAGATATTATTAAAATCACACTTGAATTTTATTTGTAATTCAAACCATCTCATTTTCAATCCAACTCTATTTTATTTTTATTTTACAACATCTCTTCTTATTTATTTCATTATCAAATCCAAGTCGAATTCTATTTACAATTTGAATTCATTGTCAAATTCCATTATTAACTTACCCTTTATTTTATTTCCCCAAGTTAAATTTTATTAATATACTCAATCAAATAATTATTTAACCAATTAGCTTATTTCCAACTTCTAAATCAATATTCGATTTCCTTTAATTACAAAGAATCACTTCATTAAATTTTCCCGAGTTTTAATTTTATAATTTCAGTTTGGATTTCCTTTTATTTCCCAAAATTCCATCACTTTAATTTGAAAATTTAGAAATGCTTTTAAAATTCACATAATACTATTAATATAGCTCTTTATAAAATACTTCTTATAACTCGATGTCTCAACCAGTCCATCCTTGTTCTCACAGAAATTCAGTCATACGTTGATCAGGCGTAGGACTGAAAATCTATAAGTACTTGGTAAACTTATTTTCAACACCCAGTGAAAATACTTGGAAAATAATTTTATTAAAAATATTGAATACAGTTTTTGAAAATAGAGGAAATATCTTTGGTGAGGATACTCTGGAAATCATCACCCCCATCCATGGTCGCAGTTACATTCCAGGGTTACGTTGCCGTCACAGCAAAAGTCCATGCAACTGCAGGCTCTCCGCGGCCTCTCAATTACGCCATGGATCCCACACAACAGATCACAGTTACATCCAGGGTTACGTTGCCGGCGCAGTAAAAGTCCATGTAACTGCAGTCTCTCTGCGGCCTTTGATTTCGCTGTCGAAATGAAGCCTCTCCACTCCTACATAGGTCGCAGTCTGCCGATATAAAATCAAACGCAGACTGTTGGCTCTCAGCAGCACACACGACTTTCGCTATGTTATACCATAGGTCGTAGTTTACCGATATAAAATCAAACGCAGACGGTTGGCTCTCAGCGGCACATGACCTTCACTCTTGTATACTCAACTCATAATCCTCAGGAACTAGTTTTGTTCGAACTCCTCACAGGATCAACTTTAGAACCCCCCTCTGGGGCTAAAAGCAGCACCACCCAGTGGCACTCTTGAGAAGTTCATTTCGAGGGAGCGCCTTTTTCCCCAGAGTCATCATCAAAACATTTTATACTATACATATATAGTATCTTTCAAAACATACACCTAGTATGATATTATACAAAGCTTCTTTACACAAAATCGATTATCCCAAATCGATAATTCTCAAAATAGGCTTTCCAAATTCCATATATTGATTTTACCCAAAAATCAAAAGCCTTTCACAAATCCAAAGGTTCCCAAACCCTTTCAAAATCCTCATAAGATCCATTATATATATACAGATATATATAATTTTTAAAACTTTGGATCACTTTAAACTTATATAAAATTCCTTTTACACTTCAAACACTTCCAAAATCCTTTTTCTTCCAACAATAGATTCAACAAGGGGAGAATATATGACAAAGATATAACTTTGTTTACCCAAAATCAAATATTCAAATTTGATTACTCTTTCCAATATCAATTTCCTTTCTATTCACATTCACTTAAATTTTCATTCACTTATTCACATTTGCCTTAATCCCCATTTGGATTATTTCCTCAATTCTTATCCCAGTTGGGTATTTAATCAATAACAGTTTGAACTCCGACCAGTTTATATTTAGGAAATAGCTCGAAAATTTAAAAACAGATAAGTAGTTGAAAAATAATGATTAGTTTGCAAAATAGCTGTAAAATAGTTAAATTGTTATCAAAAAATTTAGATAATTGCAAAATAGTTATAAAGTAGTAATTAATTTGTAATATAGTTGAAAAATAGTAATTAGTTAGAAAATAGCTGAAAAATGGTTAAATAGCTCCAAAAATGATTGTAAAACAAGTATAAAATAATTTGGCTTTAAGAAAGAAAGGTTGTATATATTTAATAACTTAGAAAAAAATAAGTTTATATTAAGACAATTTATATTGAAAATAGTCTAGAGTCAAAACTGTTCACTTCCCCAACGTTTTAATTTAAATTTCCGCTCCCATTTAAATTGACCCAATTCCAAATTGAATAATCTTCAATTTTCCCTGAAATTGGTTAAACCCCAATTCAAGCTGAATTGATTCTCAGTTTCCTTCCAACTCCTAATCAAATTCCGTTTGATCTTTAAACTTGTCCAACTTTAATTACAATTTCAATTTTCAATTTCTATTAATAGTCAATTACATTCACATTTTGCTTTTAACTCGGAATTATACATTTTATTTAGCCAATATATTTTTATTATTCCATAAACATTTTAAATCAAGATTCCAGAGTTTAAACAAATTTCAAAAATTTCAATATCACCTTAGAATTTATCTATATCCAAAATTCTTTGGCAAATTCAATTACTCCTTTGAATTTCAAAACTAAACCCAGTTCACAAACAATTCCAATTTAAAGCGATTTGATAGCAATTTCTCTTCTAAAATGTCGAAAATATACATCGATAATGTTGCAGTCATCATCGATGTTATTTTCCAGTGATTGAAAGAGTTCAATGCTTTTATCTCTTTAAAAACATTTCCAAATATTTTTAATTTCAAATCTCCCAGATTTCAAATTCAACACAAAAATATTTTTGAAATAATACTATATTTTTTTCAAAACCTTTGGAAATCACTTCCAAATCCAAAGAAATTTTAAATTTTCTCAAAAATTCCAAATTCCAATCCATCCAATTCATATTTAAACATTCTCTGGAATTTCATTTCAAATTATAATCCCATTTAGTTATGAAGTTTATTTCAATTTATAAATTACATTTACAATTTATATTTCAAATTCCATTTTGTTATATAAGTTTATTCTTCAACTTTGGTTATACGTTTCAATTTGGTCGTATTTTATATTACTTCTTAACTTAATTCCAATAATTTAACAACCAATCACCTAAATATTCATTAGAAGGAAACGTTGCTATATATATCAAAATATATTTTTACATAAAATCATTTAAAATCTTTATAAGCAAATAACAAGTACGCTCTCATATATATATATATATATATATATATATATATATATATATATATATATACGCAACTCATTCTAGAGTACTACGGACTCTATTCAATGAGTAATCCCCACCAGAGCCAAGGTTCTCGCTTAACCTTCAGCTCTGATACCAAATGTAACAGCCTGAAAATTTCGAACTCGAAAATTCCAGATAGTTATGAAAAAGAAGAAAGAGATAGAAGAAGAAGAAGAAGAAGAACAGAATCACCAAACATCTCACATTCGCAGCGGATAAAATATAATAAATAATAACAGTTTACAAAAGAATACTATATCTGTCGGTTACATTAATATACATCAGAGTTACATACATACAACCACTGAATATATATACCATTATCATGTCTCAGCTTATCAATAATATAAATACAGCGGAAAATAAACTATACGATATTGCCATCCAGCTCGCCTCCTGAGCTCCAGAACATCCTAACATGAAAATCTGTAATACTCGGTCTGACCCGAGAATTACACCAAAGTAACACCCGGGTCAGGCTGGAAACCAGCGTGAATAAACCCAACTAACATGGAATACCAAAACAATCAACTTATATAAACCCGGGGTAACATATATCAATTTATTCAATTCAAAATTTGCTATAGACAACACTTATTCCACTCACCCATTTTCTAAATTCCAAGATTTAGATTAAAATAATCCAATTCCTTTAAATCACTTCTTTCCCGACTATAGATTCCACAAATCAATCTATAGAAAATTCGAAGCGGTTTCGGATTTTCCCAAATACCCGACCCCGATCTCTTGGAAACTCATGCCATCCTGACCCAAAATATCCAAATGAAAAACACGACATTTCATATCAGAAGTATCAACTTATCCAAAACATCAAATACCATCCAATCATTCATACACAAAACTCGATTTGCTACCAAAATTAATTTAATTAATTATAATTAAATTTCCAATCTCAATCTCTTAGATTTCTTTTCTTGTTATTGATAAATTTTCAATAAATTAATCGATCATCCTTCGCTTGTTCATCTTAATCAATTACCGTTGATTAAATATCCTCCAATTACATTCAAGTAATTATTTTTAATTAACTTCACAATTGTTAACGCTAAAATTTGAACGCTAACACCCCGGTGTATGAGTTATAGTTGTGAAAGCACCACCCGAAAGCTCGGGAACAGATTATTAGCAGAAAACAGTAGAAAAGCAGCAAACAACAACAATTTTATAGTGGTTCGGCTTAAGGATATAGCCTACGTCCACTTTTAAGTACTTTTATTAATGATCTCGTTACAAGCTGATACAATTCTTCTCAAGTGCAATATATTTCGAGTTACAAGAGATTTGGAACAAGTAGCTCAAGCTTCTATGTCGATTAAAGTCCTTGAATTCATGTTGAAGATGTGTAGTTTCTTCGTGAAGTTCTTCGAAGTATTCCTTTGATCTCGAAAGGCTCTAAGTGTTGATGGAGTTCTCAATGCAGCAAGGTAACGGTCTCTCAAGAGAATGTGCCAAAAGTCCTTTGAATGTTGGAGGTGGCTATGTATTTATAGGCAAGCCTGGACATGAATTCTGCGCATAAGTCCTGAGTCGTGACCGACTCAAGCTAAGTCGTCCCCGAGTCAAGCTAGGTCGTGGTTGACTTATAAAACCATCCTTTCTCCTCTTCATGGCTTATTTCTCTGCTGGATTTCATGACAAGTCTTGAGTCGTGTCCGAGTCAATCTTCCTAGGCATTGTGGCGATGGGTTACGACTCAACGACTTTAAGTCGTGGGCGAGTCATGATGAGTCGCCCCATGTTAACCCAAGGTCGAACTGCTGGCTTGGTCCCAAGAGATAAGTCGTTCCCGAGTCAACTTATCATAACTCCTCTCATATTAGCATGTGGCGTACTCGACTTACCATAAGTCGTAGGTATCCATGAGTCGTGACATTTCATAGGTCGTTCCATAAGATGAGTCGCGAACCCATTGAGTCGTTAAACTATGAGTCGCTGAGTCATGAGTCGCTGAGTCATGAGTCGCTGTGAGTCGCTGAGTCAGAAACTTCCATAAGTCGCACAACAATTGAGTCGGAGACTTGCTGAGTCGGTCTTTGGTGAGTCGGACCTAGATCATATGAGTCGGTGAGTTCCTTCTTCGGTCATTGAGTCGTACGCGAGTTATCTGTACTTGGCTTTCTGATTTGCACACTTGAACCGCTAACGACTCATGGTGAGTCGTTAAACTATGAGTCGCTGAATGCCTTATCTGATGAGTCGGCCCAAGCTTCAGTGGGGTTAACATTTGCCCCTCGAAGCACACGCCTAAGTCGTAGGTCGCGTGCTTCGACTTATCTTACCCCGCATGTGCCGACTCATATCCTACTACCTTGGTATATAAAAAGCATGAATCGTTACTCTTATCTTCTTCTTCTTTTACCAATCTCGTGAGTCGTTTTCCGCCATTAACACATCTCCACGCTCCCAAAAGCAATTTCAACTCGAATCTCCTCCGATCATCTCTGACATTACACCACGTAAGCAATTTTGCCTTCTTTCTGATTGCCGATCATCATTGATTCATGCGCTCCGTCCTTACCTTCAATCTATCCCCTTGAGCCTTGCGAGTTTGATCGCCCTAATCATTGATGGGTTGAGGATTGTTTGATCTAATGATTTGCGATTCGAGGCGATCTACTGACGCCATAAGATTAGGGTTGTAGATTGAGAGTTTTTTGGGTTAATGGGTTAGATATTGGAAGATCAACGGGTTAGGGGTTAGGAGTGAAATGGTTTATGGGTTAGAAGGCAATCTGATTAGGAGTTAGGTGATTAATTGGTCAGATTGATTCGAATATTGCTTTAGGTACAACCCAGTCATTTTCGTATGATCCAACAACCATGATCCGACCCAACATGCTCCACGGCCTAAGCCTTGAGTGTGGCCGAGATACGACTCACGACTCATGACCCACGACTTAAGATTTACGGCCTAAGCCTTGAGTTGAACCAGAGCTCCTTTAACATACTCCACGACCTAAGCCTTGAGTCGTTGCCGAGATAAGACTTGGAGATAATCTCCTTATTTCCACGACTCATGACTTAAGGCACTGCCGACTCAGAACTCTTGAACCGTTGATGGGTTATGACTTGTGTAAATTCTGTTTGAACACTGGACCATTGCATTAACTTTGAACTGTTGAATTTTATTGCACTCATTCACAGGTTATTTTGACTTGCAGGCTAATAACCTGTTCAATACAACATTCACAGAAAACTGGGACGAATATACTGTCATTGATTGCCCACATCGAACGACAGATTAGTTAACGATAGATGATTAACTTGAATAAACTGCGTGTATGAAGTGCCTTTAACCTATCAATTTCAAACAAAATATCAAAGCAATGCTGAAATAGTCAATTGAAATCGACTCGCTTGCACTAATATTATGCTTGAACTTTTAGATTAACAAGTTCTGAGATGTTTACAATCGATCAAGCATCGATTAGTATAATTCCAGTTACATATACTTGTCATTTTTATTAGTCTTGCACAACACTTCACTCTTTTTTAGGAAACGCGCACCTTCGCATTTGAACATCCAGTTGCTTGTGTAGAATGACTTCTCATCAAGAAGAGCCAATGGGCCAGGCTGAAGATGTCTTCCCAGTAGCTATCCCTGTGGATAACCCTCCAGAGAGAACACCCACAACTTTGAATCAGCGGATGTTTAACCAATTGCGCGTCCAGTTTGGCATCGATGACGCTGACGTCTTACTACCGGGGCCAAATGATACTGCCGATAGGCCACCTCTTGGTTTTGTTGCTGTCAATCGCCAAATGTGCTTAAATGGCGCTATTCCTCCTTTTAATGACTTTCTTCAACAGTTCCTGCTTCGGTTGTCTATCTCTCCATTCCAATTACACCCCAATGGCTATGCTATTCTGATGGGGTTATGTGTTCTATTTAGGAGAGTTTTGGATCGATTACCGAGCTTCGGGGAGATCTGCTATTTTTGCTCATTCACGAAAATTAAAGACCATCCCTCCATTGTGGTTATAAGAAGCGCTCGAAACCGCAAACTTATTACTGATCTCTCCGAAAGCGCTCACGGATTTTTGAATCAATTTTTCTTTGTTCGCTGTCCTCCAGGGTTTTATGCTATCTGGAGAGTGGGAAGTAAGATTTCCTGTCTCTACTTTTTCCGTTTTGAAACCTTTTTAAGATCCGAACTTTCAGCTGCTAATTTCATTCTTTGTTCCTGTTTTAGCACTTCCACCCCCTGCTAGGGACCCAAGCCATAAGCAAATTTTTGAAAGATTAAATGCTGTGCCGGCAGAAGAAAGGAGCATAAAGTTTCTGCTAAGCGATGAATTTTTACATCAATACGGACTCCTTCATCCCTCTCGCTTTACTCAGCCTCATGAAGCTCCAACAGAAGTTCCTGATTCTCCGGTGAAAACTCTTGATCCCCCGGTTTCCACTAAAGAGCACATGCGAGGAGAAATTTCTACAGAAACCTTACTAGTAAAGTGTTCTACCCCAAGAGATGACATGGGGCCATCCGAGAAACCCACGCTTGCCCCCATTACTGAAGAAGAAGAGGAGCCCCCTTCCCAAACCAGGAAGAGTGCCGATAAAGGAACTGATGGAGGGAACCAGGTTGGGCATGATGATGATGACGTCTTTGGGGATTTAAGTGACTTAATTATCACTTCCCAAGAGCTCTTTAAAGATGACCCTGCTCGTGGTAAAGTTATACCTCCGACGATTGAAGCAACATCTGCCCTCCAACAGACTCCAACTCCTTTATCTCAAGAATTGTCACCAACAGTGAAACCTATTACTTCCCCCCAACAGAGGAGTGGTTCGTTAGTCCAACGCGAGTAGCTTGCACTTCACACACAACTAAGGATTTTCCAGCACATTTATGCACTTATCTTCTTATACTTTAAAGATTTCTAAAGCTTATCTTTTCTTATTTCAGATCCTTTAATGAAACGCAGCGGATCATATTATCAGGATTTCCAACGCTACGGGGGGCGTGGCCAATATAATTATGGGCGCTACTCCGCCTCCTATAGAGAGTCTGACGAAGAGAGGGCTGCTCGAAAGGCTCGTGAAAGGAGGGATGAAGAAGAGCGTTATGACAGAAGGGATAGGGATGAGCACCACGATTCTTTGCAGAGAGGTGACGACTCTTACAAAAGGAAATCTTATGATGACAGAGGAAAAGGTCATGTAGTCGAAGATTTGGGCAAACGAGCCCGATATGGTGAGAAACATGCTTCCACTACTCCCGAAAAGACTACTGCCCCTGCCCCTCTTGACATTCCTTCTGACTCTCCTGCTCTCGGGAAGGCGGACATCCAAACAATAATAAGCAGGCCCAAATTTCAAGTTGGACCGGGCCCAGCCACTTTACAAAGTCGTTTTCCACAGTGGTGCTTAAAGGGTGTGAGGTTTGATCTTGACCTGGTCCCTATTGACAAGCCTGCCATGCTACGAAATCTCGACGCCGTCAAACTTGATATCGAGAGGATGTCAAACTGGCAGAAGCTTGTTGATGAGCTTCAAAGAGTTAATCGTGCCAACATAGAGGCCATGCTCACTATGGAAAATGACAAGGCTGAATGGCAAAAGGTCCTTGAGCAACATGATACCGAAATGAGGAGCATTGCTTCCTACAATGAGGAGCTCGAAGCAAAGGTTGAGAATTTGAAACATGAGCTTGCTGCTTCCTCTACTTCATATTCTCAAAAAGAAGAAGTGCTCCTGAAACAAGTGAGAGACGCTCACGCTAGCCAAAGGGATGCCGAAGACAGGCTCGAAGCACAAAAAAGAATCAGTGAAGGCTATGTTTCTGATATTGCTGAACTTCAAAAGAAAAACAACTCCCAGGAAGCGGAGATACAAATGCTTAAGCTTCAGCTTTCCAAAACTGAGAGGGAGCATGATGAGGCTGTCGCCGGCAGAATCGCAGCTGAAGAATCTCATGAGGCGACCAAAAACAGCTTCAGCTCAACATTATTCGACTTTTACTTGCACAGCGTCTTGGGGCGTGGAAGCCTCGCTTTTCTAGGTCCCAAGTATGAAATCACTTTAGCTGAGGTGTGGGAGGCCGCACTTGACATGCTTGGTGCTGAGGGTGCTGGTTATGACGAATCAGCCCTGGAAAGGCATTACTTTGATGATGACGCTCGCGCTGCCCTTGCCAAGGGAAGGGAACAACTTGCTAAACTGAGAACCGAAGTGACAGAAGGGGGTCAGGTTGGAGGAACTACTTCAACTACTCCGGTCGAGCCTCCTACTTCGTCTGAGGTCAACATTATTGGTTCCAGCTCCCATTTTTCATCTCCTACCAAGGTTACCACTGAGATTACAAACACACAGGGTGGAGATGAAGGTGACGAGAGCGCTGACGCACAAGCTTATGAAGTTGATATCAGGAAACCAACTTCTCCAGGTAACTTCACCGTTAATCTTGCTACTGTCAATTCTGCTCAAGCGGGTTACTCATTTATTTCGCATGAGTTTCACGAGCTCCTTGGCTATTTTCTCAACCTTGATGAGCCTTCATCTCCTCTCTTTACTGACTTTATTGGTGAGCCTTCATCTCCTCTCTTTACTGACTTTAACCTCTTTTCTTCTGTAGAGAAAGTATCAAGTACTGCTCAAATCTCTACTCCTCCGGTTATCCCTCCTCCATCTCTTCAGGTGGCTCCTCCTTCTGCTTCGCAGCCTGGATCACAGGAGGAACAAATAGAGGCTCTCTTCATGGCCTGGATGATCCTACCGCTTCACAAGAGCAGAAAGACGAAGGACTCGAGGGAGGCGAGATCTCTCCGGAGCGGACTCCTTCCGATGACATAACTTTGTCTGCTCTTGCTACTCCAGGGAGTGAGTCTTCCTCGAAGAGGAGAAAGAAGCATGGAACGTCGAAAAGGAGGGGAAAGAGAATTATTGCAGCCGAGGAAAAGCCAGAAGTTGGACCAGTTGCCCCTCAGACTTCTCCTTCCCTTATGCCTACAGACCGACCAGAAAAGTTAATCATTCGACCGGGCAAAGGGTCCAAAGGCAGTAAGAAGAAATGAGGACTTCAGTTTCTAGCTTTTTGTGTTTTGCATGCACTGGTCGAGAATTGTGCGGGTACCGGCCCCCGCTTTTTCTTTATTTTGGAAACCTGTACCTGCATTATAGCTGAATAAAATGATTCTTTGTTTGTACAAACTCTTGTTTGAATTCGAGAATGCATTTATTATTCATTTTGGCATGAGTTTATTTACACGATATTGCAGCGAGCTTATGGCATGTCACTTGAGCGTTACCTTTTGCTGATTTGGCTATACCATATTGTGTGTAATTATACTATATTGCCCCCATTCCATAAGTTTGCTGCAATATTCTATACTTCGAGGGGACTTGCACTCTTATTTGCTAAAGAATAATTATTTTATTCTTTAAAGAAAATTTTTGTAGAGTACAACCCCCTTCGTATAAGTTTCTACGCTTTGTCCTTTGAAGAAATCACTTCTTTCTTTTGCTTAAGTACATTTTTTACCAAGTGAATTCTTTTATGCGGTAAAGCGGACCTCTGAAGGGTGCTTTAACTCCTTTTCTCTCTTTTTTTTTTTTTTTTGAGGAAGATCATTCTCCAGAATAGGTAAATTACTCTTCCTTCGGAAGTTAAAGTATGCCCCTGATGAGGATTTTTTTTTATATATAGAAAGTTGTACCTCTGAGGAGGGATTTTTTACGTTTCAACACTTGGAAGTTTTATTTCAATCTCGGTGAAACGTGTACCTCCAAAGAGTTTTGCCTTAGAAAGCCTTTCCACATTTCAACACTTGGAAGTTTTATTTCAATCTCGGCGAAACGTGGGCTTCCGAAGAGGTCTTTCTTCTTGATTGTGCCTCTGAAGAGGTCTTTATTTTGTTTGTCTTTCAACTCTGGTGAAGTGAAATTCCGAAGAGCGGCCGTTACACTTCAACTCCTGGTGAAATATGCCTCCGAAGAGGTCTTTATTTTGTTTGCATTTCAACTTTGGTGAAGTGAAACTTCGAAGAGTAACTACTCCGACTCCTGGTGAAATGTGCCTCCGAAGAGGTCTTTTTCTTTGTTTGCATTTCAACTCTGGTGAAGTGAAATTCCGAAGAGCGGCTATTTCACTTCAACTCCTGGTGAAATGTGCCTCAGAGAGGGTTTTCATCGTCTGGAAGTTACTCTCTCATGGTTGTAGGGTCATGACTCCTCCAATCTTTTTTGTTGAGTAGAGAACTTTCTTTTTTGTGGCATATGACCCATTAGAGGTCTTTTATCCTCCGAAGAGTTGTGCCTCTGAAGAGGACTTGTGTTGCCGATGATGGATTTTGGTTGTTTCCTCGTCTTCTTGCTTATGCCTTTACAGCGATCCCTCTTTTTTTTCTTTTCAAGTTTCATTCCCCTTTTCTTGCAAGTAGCTTGTTTAATCCAAGGAAGTGTACTTCATTGTCAGGCAAGTTCGTGAGAACGGGCACTAGCTTCCTAATTGGATGTTTGTTTGTTCAAACAATCTCAATTTATCAGCAAGGGCTCGTTTCTATCGAAATCATTAGCCGTCCAATTGAAGTATTTCCTATCTAGGATTTGAATTCAGGGCTTTTTTGACTTGAAATTTGTTTGTTGAATGATGGTGAGAATCGCTCGGTCTTATTATGCGCAAGTTTTATTTCCATTGTCTGCAAAAATTTAAATCGACATTTCAGCAATACATTTTATGTACTTTTATATCGAAAATAAAGCAAACATGTAATAATAAGAAGGAACACAAGATTTATAGTGGTTCGGCAAGAAATTTGGGCCTACATCCACTTTATATTCATTCATTATTCACTTGCATCAGTTTTACAATTGCTCTCAATTACAAGAATCATACATTCACAATTCTTTTTATAATATTTCAACAAAATTTTCAAGTAAAGTATGGACGCAAGTGATTGCTGTTCCATGCCCTTGGAATTTGATCTCCTTCAACAGTAGTGAGTTTGAATGTGCCGTCAAGAAGCTTCTGACCTATGACATATGGTCCTTCCCAATTTGGCCCAAACACACCTGTCGCTGTCATAATTCTTTTTAGGACTAGATCTCCAATTTCAAAGCTTCGTTGACGAACTTTGGAATTGAAGTGTCTGGCTATCCTTTGCTGATGAGCTGCAATTCTGAGACTAGCCTCATCCCTTTTTTCATCAAGGAGATCTAGCGCTTCAAGTTGTAGCTTTTCATTTTCTACTTGATTGAAATGGATTCTTCTGTGTGAAGGGACCTCTGTTTCAACCGGGATCATTGCTTCCGATCCGTATGCTAATGAGAAAGGAGTATGCCCAGTCGCAGTTTTGTGAGTAGTTCTGTATGCCCATAGTGCAAGTGGTAGCTTATCGACCCATCCACCTTTTGCTCTTTCAAGTTGCTTTTTGATGGTTGATTTGATGATCTTGTTCACTGCTTCCACTTGCCCGTTTGCCTACGGATGAGCCACTGCTGAAAAGCTTTTCTGAATTTTGAATTGTTTACAAAAACCCTGGAATTCTTCGCTTTCAAACTGAGTACCATTGTCTGTAATTATTTTCTGAGGCACACCGTATCTGCAAATGATATTCTTGGTCACAAAACTTATCATTTTCTTAGAGGTGATAGTAGCCACTGGTTCAGCTTCAGCCCATTTAGTAAAATAGTCAACTGCAACAATAGCATATTTAATCCCTGATTTGGCAGTTGGTAGCGGCCCAATGAGATCCATTCCCCAAATTGCGAACGGCCATGGACTGACCATCTGTGTGAGTTCAGTAGAAGGTGCTCTAGGAATTTTGGCAAATCTTTGGCATCTGTCGCATTTTCGGGAGTAATCTGCAGCATCTCGATTAATCTCTGGCCAAAAATATCTGTATCGGAGAATTTTCTTTGCCAATGTTTGGCCACCTGAATGATCCCCACATTCTCCTCCATGTACCTCAGCTAGGATTGTTTTGGACTCTTCTTTGGATACACATCGAAGTAATGGCATTGAGAATCCCCGCCGGTATAATCGGCCATCCTGAATTACATAGCGGGAAGCTTTCCTTAATAGTTTCTGTCTCTCTCTCGAACTTTCTGGCAGAGAACCTCTGAGTAGGTAATCCAGTATTGGAGTCATCCATGACTCTTGTTCTTGAGATACATTCATAATCCAATCTACATCCATTTCATCTGTACTTGGTGCTGAGAGGACTTCTACGGGGACCAATCCCAATAGTTGAGCTTCACCAGAACTTGAATATTTTGCGAGGGAATCTGCCTTCATATTCTCTTCCCGAGGAATGTGGTTTATCGAATAATGATCAAGCTCACACAGAAGTTCCCAAGCCTTTGACAAGTAAGCAGGCAGGTTTCCCCCTTTCGTTTGAAATTCCTTCTTGACTTGGCATACAATAAGCTGAGCATCACTGAAGATCTGTAATGCTCGGATGTTTAGTTCTTTAGCGATTTTCAGACCTGCGATAAGAGCTTCATATTCTGCTTCATTGTTTGTTGAAGGAAATTCCAATCTTAGTGCATAACATAAGGACCGACCTTCAGGAGTTTCAAGTACTACCCCGGCTCCAGAACAGTAGTCATTTCTTGCGCCATCAACATATAACTTCCACTGGATTGGGGAATCATTGATCGCTTCTTCCTCACCATTACTTTTTTCTGTGAATTCTGCAATGAAATCAGCTAAAGCTTGTCCGTTGATTGCTTTTCGGGGGTGATAAGTGATGTCATATTGACTGAGTTCGATGTTCCACTTTAGAAGGCGACCCGAAGTTTCAGGGCGAAACAGGACTTGCTTTAGAGGTTGATCGGTGAGGACTTTGATAGGATGAGCTTGGAAATATTGCCTCAACTTCCTTGATGCAACTAGTAGGCAATAGGCGAGTTTTTCCAACCTGGAGTAATTCAGCTCTGCCCCAGTGAGTCTTTTGCTGATATAGTAAACCGGATGTTGAATCCTTTTGTCTTCCCGTATCAGCGCTGCACTTAGAGCATGAGATGATACTGCCAAGTATATAAGAAGATCCTCACCATTGCCTGGCCTAGAAAGTATTGGAGGCGTTTCCATATGACGGATCAACTCATCAAAGGCTTTTTGGCATTCGGGAGTCCATTCAAAGTTCTTCTTTCCTTTTTTCAGAGCATCGAAGAATGGGATGCATTTATCAGTAGCTTTGGAAATGAACCGACTCAAGGCGGCGACCTTTCCGTTAAGACTTTGCAATTCCTTCTTCGTTCTAGGAGCTTTAACTTCTTTTAAGGCAGTAATTTGAGCTGGACTAGCCTCAATGCCCCTAGCACTGACGATAAAACCTAAGAACTTTCCGGATTCGACCCCAAATGTACATTTCAGAGGGTTAAGCTTCATTCCGTATTTCCGGAGGACTGCGAACATTTCTGCTAAGTGTTCAATGCGATCCGCTGCTTTCTTAGACTTCACTAACATGTCGTCGACGTAGACTTCCATAGTTTTGCCCAATTGCGGTTTGAACATAGCATTAACAAGTCTTTGATAAGTTACCCCTGCGTTCTTCAACCCAAAGGGCATAACCCTGTAGCAATAAAGACCAACATCTGTGATAAAGCTCGTATCCTCCTGATCCGGCTCGTGCATCATGATCTGGTTATAACCGGAGTAGGCATCCATGAAAGATAACAATTCATGTCCCGCAGTTCCTTCTACCAGTTTATCGATCCTGGGTAATGGGAAGCAATCTTTGGGGCAAGCCTTGTTTAGATCAGAAAAATCGATGCACACTCTCCATTTTCCATTAGCTTTCTTGACCAGCACAGGATTTGAAACCCAATTCGGATATGTAGATTCTTTGATGAAGTTATTTTCCATGAGTCGATCAACTTCTTCTTTTAATGCTGCCGACCTTTCTGGACCTTGGGTTCTTCTTTTTTGTTTAACCGGTGTAAACTTTGGGTCAATATTCAGAGCGTGTCCTGCAACTTCTGGAGATATTCCACACATGTCGGCATGAGTCCAAGCGAAGACATCCAGATTTGCTTTCAGGAAAGATATCAAAATATTCTGAATTGACACATTAAGCTGTGAACCCACATTCAACACCTTATTTGGGTCCTTTGGATCAACAGGTACCGGTAATGTCGTTTCCACTGGTACTACTCTATTTTCCCCTGCACTGGCTTTTCTGGGATCCATCTCTTTCCGTGCCCCACTATGCTCGCCAGTGCAAGGTCCGCCCCGTAATTGCTACAAGGCTGGCTCTTTGATGCGGACTGGGGCTGCCGCATCCTTTCCCATTTCTCTTTTTCTTGATTCTCGCAGCTCTGTCAAATAGCACTCTTGCGCAGCATTTTGATCCCCTTTTATGACTCCTACTCCGTTGTCTGTAGGGAATTTAATAGTGAGGCACCACGGGGCTAGAACAGCTTTGAATGCTGCGAGCGTCGGACGGCCAAGGAAAGCATTATAAGCAGAAAACTCATCGACCATCACAAATGTTTGCTCGCGGACTACTTTCCTTTCTCCTTCCCCAAGTTCTACAAGCAGATCGATGGTTCCTATTGGTTGCTTTGGCTCCCCAGTGAAGCCAACGATCTTTTGCGATGAGGCTTGTACATCGACCATAGGGATTTTCATTTGGTCGAATGTCTTCTTGAAGAGGATATTACATGATGCTCCGCAGTCAATGAGAACTCTTCTTACAATGGCCGGTCCAATACCAGCCGAGATGACCAAGGGATCTAGGGTAGGAGCTTCGATACCTGTGGAATCTCTGGCTCTGAAAATAATGTCATCACTGAAAGTTTTCTGTTGTTTCAGGGGCGTAGTGTCTTCTAAGACAAAGACGTCTTCTTCCGTTGGAACATACTTCAAAGCCCTGGAATATCTCTCCATCTCACCCCAACTCTTGCCAGCTGGGTGAGGCCCTCCTGTAATGACATTGATAATGGGCCTTCCTGATTCATGCCCCGTAGCTTTCTCACCTGTCCTAGGCTGATGAACAGGAACCTGTTGCCCCTGACTTGACGATGCAGGATTGTTGCTATTCTTTTTCACAAATTGTTGCAGCTTGTTTTCTCTTAGCAACTCTTCAATCAGATTTTTCAACTGGCGGCATTCATCAGTCTCATGACCGGGTTGATTGTGGAAGCGGCAGAATTTTCCACTCTGTATGGCCTTTTTCCCGGTCCTCAAAGGGATAGGTTTAGGGAAATCAATGGAATCTTTGGTGGCAAGGTAGATGTGCTCCGGGGTATGTGATAATGGAGTATACTCTGACGGCTTAAAGGAGTGAGGCTTCTTCAAATTACCCTGTTTCTTCCCATTATTATTCTCCCTTTTTTGCCCCACCGATTCATTCTTTCGTGGAGCAACAGTGTTATCTTCAGGTTTCTCCAACACTGCCTTTACTGGTAAAGGACGACTTTCCAAGCGAATGAATTCATCTGCTTTTTTGTAGAACTTTTCGAGGGAAGTTGGCTCCTTCATGTTTAACCATTTCCCAAATTCGCTTGACTTATCAATAGCCCTCATTAGATAAGTCAATATCATTCGCGGTTCAGCATTGTCCACCTCAGCCAGCGCTATATTAAAGCGGTTCAAGAAAGATCTGATAGATTCACCAGGATTTTGTTCCAAACTCGACAACGACATGATGTCCTTGGCCTTTGAAGCATACAGCCTAAACTGCTCCTTAAATTTCCGGGTCAAGTCTGAAAACTGATCAATAGATCGGACTGGCAGCTTGGTGAACCATAGTAGAGCCACACCTTCAAGGTATACGGGAAAATATCGGCACTTTATCTCGTCAGAGGCTCTGGCACCTGTCATGTGCCAATCATATTTGTGCAAAAATTCATTCGGATCACTTGTCCCTTTGTAAGCTGGAATAGTTGGAGGGACAAACTTCCTTGGAAACTCCGCCTTTAAAATTTTCTCAGTAAATGGAGTCTTACTTGGGGCGAAACCCCATTCCTTCTCGTCTTCAACCCTCTGCATACTTTCTTTCATGATCTGCCGGACCATTCCAGAAAGATACTCTTCATCATGTCGAGTTCCAGATCCGCCAATCTCAGGAAGTGTTTGCTCAAAGGGACTAGCAGCCCTTTCAGGAGCATTCCTTTCATTAGCATTGGGAATGTTACCAGCATAATTCCTTTCATTACCAGCCGGTTGATTGTTTGCCCCAAGTAAATCGTTCAACTTATTCAGAATCAGAGCATTCTGGGCACTTTGAGCCTCTAATTGTGCATTCTGGGCGTTTATCTGCTGGTTTAATCCCAGAATCACAGCATCCAATTCCGCTTTCGTAACTCCAACAGACGGAGTGGGTTCATTAGGTACAGGGGAAGCGGAGGTTCCCTATTGAATGTTCCCAGATCTGACAGATCTACTTTTCCTTCCAGGAGCCATAATCTCAGACAGACTTCTGGTTTTCAAGGAAATTCTCTCTACAAATCTCTGTGAAGCAATGATGACAGTTTTCCTGAGTTGGGTTCTCAGTGAAAGCACCAAAAATGTTAACACTAAAATTTGAACGCTAACACCCCGGTGTATGAGTTATAGTTGTGAAAGCACCACCCGAAAGCTCGGGAACAGATTATAAGCAGAAAACAGTAGAAAAGCAGCAAACAACAACAATTTTATAGTGGTTCGGCTTAAGGATATAGCCTACGTCCACTTTTAAGTACTTTTATTAATGATCTCGTTACAAGCTGATACAATTCTTCTCAAGTGCAATATATTTCGAGTTACAAGAGATTTGGAACAAGTAGCTCAAGCTTCTATGTCGATTAAAGTCCTTGAATTCATGTTGAAGATGTGTAGTTTCTTCGTGAAGTTCTTCGAAGTATTCCTTTGATCTCGAAAGGCTCTAAGTGTTGATGGAGTTCTCAATGCAGCAAGGTAACAGTCTCTCAAGAGAATGTGCCAAAAGTCCTTTGAATGTTGGAGGTGGCTATGTATTTATAGGCAAGCCTGGACATGAATTCTGCGCATAAGTCCTGAGTCGTGACCGACTCAAGCTAAGTCGTCCCCGAGTCAAGCTAGGTCGTGGTTGACTTATAAAACCATCCTTTCCCCTCTTCATGGCTTATTCCTCTGCTGGATTTCATGACAAGTCTTGAGTCGTGTCCGAGTCAATCTTCCTAGGCATTGTGGCGATGGGTTACGACTCAACGACTTTAAGTCGTTGGCGAGTCATGATGAGTCGCCCCATGTTAACCCAAGGTCGAACTGCTGGCTTGGTCCCAAGAGATAAGTCGTTCCCGAGTCAACTTATCATAACTCCTCTCATATTAGCATGTGTCGTACTCGACTTACCATAAGTCGTAGGTATCCATGAGTCGTGACATTTCATAGGTCGTTCCATAAGATGAGTCGCGAACCCATTGAGTCGTTAAACTATGAGTCGCTGAGTCATGAGTCGCTGAGTCATGAGTCGCTGTGAGTCGCTGAGTCAGAAACTTCCATAAGTCGCACAACAATTGAGTCGGAGACTTGCTGAGTCGGTCTTTGGTGAGTCGGACCTAGATCATATGAGTCGGTGAGTTCCTTCTTCGGTCATTGAGTCGTACGCGAGTTATCTGTACTTGGCTTTCTGATTTGCACACTTGAACCGCTAACGACTCATGGTGAGTCGTTAAACTATGAGTCGCTGAATGCCTTATCTGATGAGTCGGCCCAAGCTTCAGTGGGGTTAACAATATTAATTATTTTTAATCAAAAGCAATAAGAAATCTTAATTACCTCATAAATTGAATTAACAATATTAATTTCATTTATCCTTAATTACTTATAAATTCATTTCACCTAAGTCACTTATTACGGATTTATCATTCTGAATTAATCGATCTTTGATCTCATCATTAATTATATAAACTGAGGATTCCAATTATATTTTAACTTATCCTAATCAGATTAAATTACTTTAATTTAAACCACCGTATTTACCATTTCGATTAATCCCAAACTATAATTAACAATCTTTTATTTATTCCATTAAATAAATCAATTATTCCTTAATTATTCCTCTTAATCAATCTCTTGATCCGTTTCGCAAAATGATTATATTTTTATTAATTACATTTAGTAATTACTTAACTTAACAAACTATTCAATAATTATTCTGAATTACCTACACTTCATAAATTAATTAATTCAACCCTTTGATTTCCAAATTCAATGATTAGAGTTTAAAACTATTCAAAACCCGAATATTTCTGGTCAAACAACAATCAATTCACGAATCATCCAAAACCAAGGTCACCCGAACATCAGTTGACAGTGCATATCAAATAAATTCAATCATTTCATCCATTATCTAGATTAACCATTAAAATCTAAATAAAACAAAGCTGAGTGAGATTTACTCACTTTTTGCTTTTATTTGCAATCCACATCAAATTGGCCTCGGTTTCTTCGATTTGACCTTGAAGAAATAATTATATGATTTTGTTAATATTTGAATCAAATCAAATAATTAAATTTTCGTTTCATAAATTTAATTAATTAACAATTAAATTTTAACCGATGATTTACTTTCAATTACGGATTTAATTTTTAAATCAAAGGATTAAAATTTTAAACTAATAATTTATCTTTAAACCAATTTCTTTTAAATAAATTTATGAATTAGATTGTCTTAACAATTTACTGTTAATCAATAATTTTTTATTTACTAATTAACATGTAATAATTTCTTCCATAAAAACATGTCTATTACGAAAAACAATAAACAAACAGAAGTTATACCTCAGTGAACAATGTGAATCCAGATCGAAACCCTAGCGCCAACCCTCTCACAATCACGACCTCGGCCTCTTCAACGCCGCGCACACACGCCGCGTCCACATCCAACAACCGCGAGCCCTAGCTGAAGCGCGAAAACCAGAAGCAAAGTCAAACCTCCAGAGTCGCGATCCTTGAACCCAACGCGGCACGCGCGACTTTCCCTTTGTCGAATTGAATGAGCTCGAATTGATTGTGATACAGGACTGACTCATGGCCATGAATTCGAATTGAAGAGAGGAGGTATTGAAGAAGATCTGAACACCGCCATTTGTTTTTTTTGATTTCTATTGAGTTTTAGAAATGAAGGCTTCGGCTATGACTCCATTAACAAAATTTAATCTTTTCTTCATGCGATCCATTCTATTCCAGGTTAGAGAGAGATGTCGAGGATAATGTAAAGGGGTCGAGAAGCTTCCTGAGAACGATTGTGAGTAAAATATCTTTGACTATGTATTATGTTATATTATAAAACTCCCAAGATGTCTCATTAATTGCCAAATAAAATTTTGAATTCCTCTTAAGCAATGTCGTTAGGTGATTACAAGGTTTTACCCGCGTTTCGAACACGATGGAACATGATTCGGAGGCTAATTTTATCGTATGCACGAGTTACGGAAGTAAACGATCAATTGTAAATTAAATCGATTAAAATAGTTCTAAGCGTTTTGAGCTGTCAGCGTCAAACGATAACTCCGATTACTACGAAACTTGAAATCCGATAATAACTAACTATTACGGATCCAATAGAGCTGGTTTCGCCAAATTTCGGGACTGTGCCTCGGAAGGCTATTTTTAAATTCTAATTTAAACGATATATTATTAAAATTGAACAAATTACGTTTAAATTAAAATTCAATACTTTCACTACCTTCAGTGCTATCAATATACATTTTATAAGTCTTCAAATTATTTAAACAGACTTAGAAATTTCAGATTCAACCATTTACCCAAAAAAAATTTAAAACTATATAATTCAATGATTTAATTATCAAATAAATATTGATATCTTGAATTCAAGCTAAAATTAACCTTTAAATATTTTAAAAATCAATTAATTATTCAAATTTTAAATTGCTACAAATTCCGAGTCGTCGCAGCTAACCTCGTATATTCAGTCAACCCGTATTAAGCATGCATGGAATATCAACAACCCCTCCCATGAGGACTTTAGCTCACTACTAATTATTGCAGTGGTTTTGCTGATTTTTCCAAATAATTGTAAATTTGTAATCATAATATTTTGTTCAGTACTAATATGCTAAGAGGATCTGGCTATAACGTCATTGCACCAAATACAATAATGATTGTATGCACATATACTCGAACCTCTTACTCCTTGTAACAATGGGGAATCCCTCATCATCCACACTCGCCTTCCATCAATCCTAAATGGTGTGCAAACCACTTTGTACCGGGGTTGCAATGCTTGGCAATGGTACCCAAATTATAACATCAACCCAAACCTCTGGAAAAATCAGCAGGCAAATCATATTCAAGCTTAACCATAGCTAAACTATGATACATTAAACTAATAGAACCCTTAAAAATTAAAACAATAAAAAGTAAATAAAAAACATGAGAACTAAAATCATACCACTTTTGGATGTAATAAATCAAACAACTAAGAAGCATAACCTAACGTACAATGCTTCACATTATGTAAGATTCCCCACATTCCCGCATTTATAATTGGCCATTTTGTCAAATAAACATTTCAAAATGTCAAATTCTTATGAACAATCATTTGTTAGTCTTGGCAGGATGTTTAGTAAGAAAAAAATAACATGAGACATTTTGGTAATGAACACATCAATATTAGATGTTCAATAGCAAATTATTGACTTAGATTTATTATTAGAATCTACAGTAAAGCTATAATTTCTACCAAAGTATAGAATTTTTTATTATCACAGAAAGCTAACAGTTTGTTGATGCAAAAAGTAATGAGATTGTGATTCCCAGAATATACTTTAATGCTTATAATATTGTAAACTATACAGAGGCTGGCAGATAGATATATGGGAAGAGTTAAATTTGTTAACTTCGCTACTAAACCCAAAAGCATCTTTAATTAGGGAAAATAAACTCTACACTACTGTAAGCACTCTTTGATAACAATCACAATAGTTTAAAACCTCCTCATTGGATGAAAAACAGAGTGTAAATACTTTTACGAAAAAGATTCTACCATTATTATAACTTGAGTTCAAGCTAAAGTTTAACAAACAAATGAAGAGAAATACATAAGTAGTAGTGGTAATTTACCTTTTTAAGCATCGCTGGAAGTTCCAAAGGCAACCATTGTTTGATAACATCAATACGAACTTGTGGAAATACCTATAAAAAAGTAAATAGTACGTAAAGAAAAACCTATATCAGAAAATTTGAAATCCAACTAAATTCAACGAACTAAACCATTCAAATGAATATGTATCAAAATTGAAGCAATAGAATTTCTTCCACATCAAGTCAAACAAAGTAGCTACAAATGCAATTCCCACATTGAAGTGTCAAAACGACAAATTAGGACGCAATCATTAATCAAAAAAGAGAAAATTAACTTCCAACAGCATAGAAATAATTACCATCTTACGGATAAGCATATTTTTATATTTTATTAGTAGCACTTTGTTAACCATTATAGCAAAGAAAATCATCGAAAATATGTCATCAAAAATTGTTTTGAGCACAATTATGACGTATGGTGAAACAAAAATAAGAAATATATTTTATAACAATTATAGAATTATGTAGAGCCTTACTATTATGTAAAGCCCCACCATTGTGTGATATATACTTAACATCATTATATATAGGACTATTTGATGTTGATCGTTAAGGCATAAGATAAACTGTTTAGGAATATGAATAGAACTTAAATACAGTCAATGTCTTGCAAATAAAATGTCAGGTCGAAATAAGCAAACAAAGTATTGAGGAGAGATTGGGTACCCTTCTCTTTTTCTTATGTATTAGGGAGCAGTGGAATTGCACTGATCTATTCTTTGAAATAAGTATGAAATAACACTGCTTAATGGTAGTTTGAGAGTTGGAAGTTTGATTGTAGAAACAGGCCAGGCGGAAGAAGGAGATTTGAAAGAGACACGGGCGGTAGCTGTTCCATTGGCAAACATTACTTCAAAATAGGAGAAACTGTGTCATTGTCTAAAAGACCAAAAATAAAGAGAAAGAAGGGAGAATGCACCATTTCTCTTTCACTGTTCTTGCATAAGAAAAGATAGTATAACAGAGAGTTAAGTGCGGTACAAAGGCCTAGCATGGAAACATGGCGAATTACAGGATATCTGACACCAAAAAACACAATCTAACAAAAATGATTCTAATTTTACGCCGTGGTAAGCGCGAGCTTTTGCAGGCTTTTCAGAATATTTGATAATAAAATAAAACAGCAACAGAAGCAAATGATAATAAGGATTGAAAGATTGAACCCCGTATTTGGAAGACGAAAACATGAAGAAAATGTATCCAAATATGTAAGAGCAAAGCAATAGAATTGGGTCGCAGTATACCTTTTTAAACACAAATCCATGAAACAACGAATTGATTCCAAGATTACTTCGTTTAGGAACCAGAATCTAACGGTATTGTAAGTTTGAGGAAGAAAAACAGAATTTATTTTTTGTTGGTTTCATTCAGAGGGAGAAAAGGAAAGAGGAAGGGACGGAGGAATGGAGATAGACGTTAGTTATTTCGAAAGAGAGTGGTCCACGATTCTCAAAACATTCATGAGGTGGATCCGTCTAATTTGGACGGAGAGGTGAGGGCGTGTAAATTTGTTTGTCTACGTGGATCAACTGCAGCCATCTGATATCATTGTCAAGAATGAATCATGGCCATCCTTTGTCTCTTGTTTATATACCAAGGGATTTTATTATATAGATAAAAGAAAAATATGTGGTTGTAGTATACCATATTATAAAGGAAGCATTATATATATTATATACATATTTTTTTATCCAGGCATGTATTTGAGTTTTCTTATATGTTTGCACAAATATTTCTTACATATATTGTAATGTACACTTGATATTTTAAACACAATGATTACATATATATATTTCATACATATAAATTTTAAATTGATATTTAATATTTGTTTGAAGGGTATCTATGTTAATATTTAAAAATCTTTGAAAAACATATATATGGGTTATAAATTGAATATTGAGAAAAGTATATGTTTTGATTTTAAATTTAAGTTTAATATGTACAAATGTCATTTCAAATATGTATTTTAAATTGAATATTAGGAAAATAATAATATAATACATGTTTCATTTAAATTATTTCAAGCTAATTCTGATTTGCTTCATCGATTCCTTTTATCAGCCTCATTTGTCGAATCCATGTTTACCTCGCTTTGCTTTGAGATTTGTCATTTGAATTGGTGGATTGTCGAGTTCGTGATTTCGTAGCTTATCGTGTTGTCTAATTTCTCTACGTCGAAAGGTGAGCAATCACTCACGATTAACATTCTTATAGTTAGTAAATTTGATTTCACTTGAAACGACAATTGAAATATGTTGTTAAATTTGAATTGTTAAGTTATTTAATTTGAAATATGATATACCCTTATTTTTAACTATTCACCTATGACATATGACACCATAACTTGTTATTTATATTATATTTGAATTTGTTACTGATGATATATACCTGTTGTTGATATATTATATTTTTATCATATTTGTCCTCACTCTACAAGTTTCCGATTAGTTTAGAATTCCCTATGGGTTGAAATGATACATACCCGAACAATCTTATAGATTAAGGAAAAATCGTTATAGGTTGAAATGATAAACCCAAGCTGTTTTCATTTATTTTTAATTTTGGGATTGCGGGTTGAAATGAAATATACCCGTAGATATTCAAATTGCCGATTGAAATGATAAATATCTGTACCACTTGACCATAGGATAGAAAATTATATACAGACATCGTTGGTCTATATTTTGAAAATGATTTCCAAAGTTTTGAAAGAAAATATATAGGTTTTAAATAAATATTGATTTTAAAAATATAATATGTATAAATGTTATTGTTATATATGTCAAAATTTAGGTTTTTGTTTAAATAATATGTTTGGAAATTTTAATTTATAAGTTAGTTTTGAAAGAAAAATATAAATTTTAAGATTTTACTTATAATTTTATTATTGAAAAATATATAAAATAATATTTAATATAAAATATACATTCAGTAATAGGATTTAATTTAATAAAATTTAATTTAATTAGTATATAATACGTTTAAGTATTTACTTAAAGTTATATTAATATTTTAAATATAGATTTTACAACTTTAATAATATAGGTTGGGAAGATAAATTAATGTTGAGTTATAATTTAAATAGGTTAATAATTGAATTTAAATAAGAATTTATTTGAACTTATTGATTTTGAGATTTTGAAAATTATGATTTATAACTTGATTCGATAAAAAGGTGATTAAATGAATATTCTCAATATTAAATAAAATTGAGATTGAATATTTAATATTGATTTAAATTTATAAATTGGGATTTTAAATAATTATAAAAATGATTAAGCGAATACTTTCCAATTTGAATAAAATTAAAGTTAAATGTTGAAATATAAGTGTAATTCATATTGTAAATGTTGAATATTTAAACTTGAATCTTGTAGGAATTGAAGTGATAGTTCAAATGTGGATTTGAAATCGATAAAAAAATTGAAATTGTTTATTTAGAATTTGAATTGAATCCTTGACCTTTAAATTGAAATGGTTAAACTGGAATTGATTTAAATTGAAATTTTGGAATTGAAGATGATTTAAATTGACTTGACAAATTGGAGGAAACTAATTTTATTATATAAAATATTTTTAATATATATATATTACTATTTTAATTTATAACTGTGTATATATATATATATACACAAATTTTAACATCTAAACTGTGTAAGTTGGAACTGTTATGGTTACAAAAGTGTAATGATTTCCAAAATATTATGATTTCCAAAGTATTATGATTTCGAAAGTATTATAATTTTGAAAGTGTTATGATTCTGAAAAATTAATATTATTTGAAGTAAACAATGATATTGAATTGTTATGGTTTTGAAATGAATATGATATTTTGATATGAAGTATGAACTATATGAAATGAAATGACCACGGTGTGAAATAAGCGTTGGGTTATTAAAGAGATTGGGATCAGATATTGTCATACTCTCTGCCAATACTAAAACCACTTTAACAGCCGAGTACGTGGTGGAGATTCCAGAATGAAGTAGGATGGTTTGGCGACGATTCTTTATGGTATTTACGTAGCCCCGACTCCCGTGAGTCAACTTGATGTGGCTAAAATACGAGCCACGTCGGGCCAAGTGAGGCCATTCTTCCTATAGGACATATTTCTTAGATACCATTTTATTACTTTGTGATTTGATTGGGTGCACCTTTGGTTTGGGAGTGTGTCACGAGGTGGGCGGTAGTAGCTGCTATGTGTTACCACCAGTCCGGATACGAAAACGGTATATATACCCTGGCATTGCCTCACGTGCCTTTACAGATGCCTTATCGTGCCTTTTACGAACTTGGTTCGTACCATACCTATGGAGTGCCCTCTGATAGCCCTCTAGTTTAAGGGGGGAATTATGGTATTGTATAGAATATGGGAATATATAAAATATGTTACGTGGGATATGGGTAACGCCTTAACACTACTTTAATAGTTTTCTTTACTGTAGACATATTATAATCGCGTATATTACTGCATAGTAGATAGTTCCACGTATCCTTAGAGGATGGAAATCCCAAACATTCTTTAAGTCACTTATATTTCAGTTGACATTCACCTGACTTGAATTTATTAATATAAGAATGTTAGTTCTGACTCGAATGTTTTGTGTTTTGCTTTATGCTCGGGTCAGACTGAGTGTCATAGCATTTGAGACTCACCTTTGGTGATTGGAGCTTTTCTTGAAGATCTGTCTTATCTTTTCAGCTTTTCCAGTTGATGTATTCAGAAATGTCATCTGTTGATATTAGAGATTCATTGGTATTTGAGATTATGTTGTATTTTGTTTTCAGACTCTGATGTTTATAGTAGCTTCATGAACTACTACTTATCTATTCCACTGCTTATTATTGTAGTGCTCTGTGTCTGTGATTCTGTGATTGATTTATTTACTGTATATGCTGAGTTTTTCCAAATATAAATTAACAATCTGTTCTTTTGAACAATTCAAGTTCGATATGTGTGGATGCGAGTGGTTCGAAATAGTGGGTCGTTACATCTGGTATCAGAGCTTTGGTTTAGGCAAAACTTAGCATATAGAGTAAAATTTAATTACAGAATCATATTCGCTCGAGCTTGAAATTCTTAGTTAGGACCCTCCTATATTAGGATTTCTCTTGAATTTCGGAACAATCCCTCTGTTTTTGAAATTCCTTCTTGTCTATTCCTATTTGTATTCTTCTTGATACTGGAGCATTCCATAGCTCCATTTCTGTTGATCTCTATAATAAATTTGAGCCCATCTTACAATCTTAATTTTCAACTTCATCCTTACTTGTGACTGATCCCATCGGCGTTCCGCCAACCATTGTGTGATTCGTAAAGAGGTGAGCTTCTTTACTACAAGCGTCGATTCACCGCAGATTTCTATGTCCTCGGTTTGGATGCTATTATTTCTTGAAATGCCCGAACCATTCTCTAGTAGACGACCAGGGTGATTCCCTTGTGATCAAATGTCAATTTTCTCAGGATCATGCAAACAGTTTTACCTTTCGCTTGATTTGTAGCCTATTTATCGAGACTCCACCCGATATTCAGGGATTATCGTGATGTGTGGTGAAGTCACTTCTCTTTCCTGCAAGCGGGAAATTGAATTTCCGCATCGATCATATTTCTAGAATCTCAGTTGACCCGGTTAAAGTCACCATGATTAATGAAAGTCGTCCATCCTTCTTCTGTTGTAATTCAATTATCTTATCTTCCTTTTGAGTCTAACTTCACAGTTAGAATTCTCTTGGATTAGAGTTTCTCTAAATTGAACATCTATCCTTGAACCACCCTCTGAGGGAGTGTATTTGTTATTAATATAAAAATGTTTATATTGTGTTGTTTGAATTGTTAAGTTTGATTTAAGGCTTCGATTGATTCGTTTATCTCGCACTATCGATTGGAATTCCAAAACACTTGAACAGAGGAAACTGACACAAAATTGTTTTCAAAATTTGTAAATCTTGTACGATTATATTATATATATAAGTATAACTTTCTGAAATTTTATAGTAAATTAAATTGGTTATTAGGTATGATAATACTAGATTATCATTTACTATTTTTGTCAACACTACTAAATTATTTTCTATTGTTATATGTTATAAGGTGTTGAAATTTTATAAACAGGGTTTATTTGATTTGAAAATGAAATAAATTTAAATTAAGGATCTAGTACTTTTCAAATTTGGTCTTCAAAGTTTTGAAAAATATACTATTTGAAAGTGTATTTTGAATGGAAATTGTTTTTAAAGAATGTTAAAAGAATTAAGTCTGTACTCTCTTCTTTTGTCGCTGGAAAATAATTTCGATGATGACTGCAGCATCATCGACATTCATTTTCGAGTCTCACAATGGAGAGGCCACTTAGTAGCTTTGCTAAACTTTTATTTTTGGAAAACGGATTTGATTTGAGTTTCTTGAGTATGATTTGATGCATGAAATAAAATAATTATATATATTTATTTCAAAATGGTTAAAGTGGAACCAGAAATTTAACTCTTAAATTTTTATGCTAAGTGATAATTTTCAATTGTTGAAATTTTGCAAAATTTTGAACATGGGAGATTCTAAAAGAGAAATAGATACTTAACAACTTAAATAGTTGAACTAGGATAAAATTTATTTGTATAATACTTCATTGCATTGTATAATATGTTTAATTAACTAAAATATTCAAGAAGTTAAATGTTAGGATGAATACATAATTGAAGGTTATACAGGAGAAAACTTAAGTAATAAATAGTCAAACTAAAATTTTGCTTAAGAAAAAGGTCGTTAAAAGGGGGTAAATTGGATAGTGCACTTGCATTTTGAAAGAAAAAGTTCGAATATAATGAAAATGTAATTGAATATAAAATACAAATGTAAATGATAAGATGTCCAAAAATGATATTTTGTTAAGGAAATCTTTAAATAATAAATTGGGAAATAAATTTAATCATAAAAAGAGAATTGATTTGTTGAATAATATAGGGTTATAATAAATGTTTATACACTTAATGTTGCAAAATATACTAAGTGAAACAAATTAAATAAATAAACGAGAATGCTCGTTAAGCAAATAAATATGAATTTAACAATAGTTGAAACTGAATTTTTAGCGGAATCAACTCAACTGAAGATAAAGAGATTTAATAAATGAGTTAAATAAACAAATTTGTTGTGAAAATTTTGTAAAAAATGTTAATAAATTGAAAACGAATCTATTAAATGAAAGTATATGGAATTGAAATAAGTTAAATGTGAACACAATAAATTTGATTGATTAAATAGAATGAATTGAAATCAATTAGTTGAATATAAACCAGTCTAAAATAAATGAAACTTATATGGTTTTGGAATTAATTGTGGTAACTTGTATTTTATATTTAAATCTATCTTTCCTTCAGTTTGTTCTATTCTCCTTCTCATTCCTTTTCGAGGATGAAAAGTTTTGAGTGGGGGAGAATGTAATGACCATAAATTTTAACGGTTTTATAACGTAATTAACCGAAATTTTTCATGAAAATAAACAATAAAATTTGATAATTAAAATTTAATATTTGGTATGCGTCTATTCAAACATAGCAAATGGTAGATTTTCATTGATAAACATGGAAGTTTATTTCTTGTGTAATTTTATTTAAAAATTAAAATCGGTTAAATTAATGAAAATAAAATATTTTCCAAACCTGAATATTTATACAATTAAAATGTAAACTATTTTCTGAGTAAGACATTATAATTCATTTCGTCAAATGTGGACTTCTCTAGCCTCGTTTATCTTATTTTAGGCATTTAAGCAGCATTTTCAGCAGCGAAAAATCGAGATTTTATAACTTGATTGTATCGCTGATATCTGTGCACCATTTTATTCACTCGTCGTGCTGATCTCCGCAGTATATTCATTTATGTGTTTCGATGTCCGATACGTGACGAAGTCGACAAAACGGCTAACCGTATTGTAACTATTTTGAGCTTTTTTGGTTTTCATATATCCTTTCATTGTCTACCATTTAAAAAATAAACAGCCACCTTTTAAATATTTCTAGGATTCAAACAGTTGACCATTCTATTCCCACCGGTTGCTTTTAATTGTTGGTCCATTTCTATTGCTCTTCGTATTCTTCGGTCTGCCTTGAAAAAAATTATAATATATATACTTGCAGTGCTATCACCCATTTGCTTTTCACCTTCCGTCCCTTCCGTGTATCTCTTCCTTCTTCTCTATTTTCTTTTCTTACCTTCGGAAAAAAAACTGCTATGTCAGATCTCGGCCTCCCTTTCTCCATCAGCCACAAAAAACCTCACCTACCCAAAACCAGCCCACTTTACCGCCTCCTATAGTCGCCAAGCCACTTGTCCTCTCCCATGTGAACACACCTATGTCCGCCTCTACCTTCCCACTGCTCGGCCCTGACCACCCATCACCTGACAGATCTGCCTCCAAGCTTCCCCAAGCCCTCCTTGCTACCCTCTGCCTCCATTAACGCATGCACCACCATCGAAAAGCATGACATCCTCCACCCTACCGACCTTCACCATCCACAACCTTTTCCTTTCCCTTCCAGCGTCAATGGCCCTTCCCCTCCTTCCATTCTAATCTCTGCCATCGTCACCTTCCGTGCTCCAGTTACCCGCCATCACCGTGAAAGCCCACCAGCTTCTCCACGAAATAACATCCCTAGCCATAGCATGGGGCTTATCCCTCATCTTTAGATCTGGTCAACAGCCGCATCCCCTCCTCTATTACCTTCCATCCAGCCCGAAACCCAACCTCCATCCATACTGCGACGATGCAGCTGCCACTCCTCGACCATCAACCGAATAATCTTACTGTTTATATATAGGTATAAATTTATATATGATTTTTGTGATCTGTTAGTTATAATATATAAGTTTATACTAGTTTGTTTATTACTTATTGAGTTATATATGGGTTTATATACAAGTTATATACATGATCATTTTACTTATATATACATATATATATATATATATATATATATAGGTTTATAGAAGTCATACATGATATACTAGTTTATATATAAGTCGTATAATAAATATAAGGTCCATTGGATTATGCATATTTTTTTTATTTTTTTGTTTTGTATTGATGAAAGGAAAATTTATATATATGTGTGTTTAAAGTATTTAAATATAATATGTTTAGATTTCAGTAATTTTTATAGTAAGGTATATATATATTATTATATGTTAAGGTATATAGATATTTACAATACGTATACTATAAAGGAAGTATATATGTTTGCATTATATTATAAAAGAAAAATATATGGTTGTAGTATATCATATTATATAATATATATAATATTATATACATATTACTTTATCCAGGCATGTATTAGAGTTTTCTTATATGTTTGCATAAATATTTCTTACATATATTGTAATGTGCACTTGATATTTTAAATACAAATGATTACATATATATATTTAATACATATAAATTTTAAGTTGATATTTAATATTTGTCTGAAGGGTATCTATGTTAATATTTGAAAAACCTTGAAAAAGGTATATATGGGTTATAAGTTGAATATTGAGAAAAGTATATGTTTTGATTTTAAATTTAAATGTAATATGTAGATATGTTTAAATTAAATATTAGGAAAATAATAAATAATACTCGTTTCATTTCATTTATATCAAGTTGATTCTGATTTGTTTCATCGATTCCTTTTATCAGCCTAGTTCGTCGAATCCGTGTTCACCTCGCTTTGCTTTGAGATTTGTCATTTGAATTTGTCGATTGTCGAGTTGGTGATTCAATTCGTAACTTGTCGTGTTGTCTAATTTCTCTAGCCTCGAAAGGTAAGCAATCACTCGGGATTAACATTCTTATAGTTAGTAAATTTGATTTCACTTGAAACAACAATTGAAATATGCTGTTAAATTTGAATTATTAAGTTATTTAATTTGTTAAATATGATATACTCTTATCTGTAACTATTCACCTATGACATATGACACCATAACCTGTTATTTATATTATATTCAAATTTGTTACTGATGAAATATGCATGTGTTTGTTATGTTAAATTTTTATCATATTTGTTCTTACTCTACAAGTTGCCGGTTAGTTTACAATTCCTTATGGGTTGAAATGATACATACCCGAACGATCTTATAGATTAAGGGAAAATCGTTATGGATTGAAATGATAAACTCAAGCGATTTTCATTTATTTTGAATTTTGAAATTGCGTGTTGAAATGATATATACCCATAGACATTTAAATTGCAGATTGAAATGATAAATATCCATATAACTTGACCATAGGATAGAAAATTATATACAGACACCGTTGGTCTATATTTTGAAAATGATTTCCAAAGTTATGAAAGGAAATATATGGGTTTTAAATAAATATAGATTTTTAAAATATAATATGTATGAATGTTATTTTTATATAAATCTAAATTTAGGTTTTCTAAATAATATGGTTGGAAATTTTAATCTATAAGTTAATTTTGAAAAAATATATAAGTTTTAAGATTTTACTTATAATTTTATTATTTTAAAATATATAAAATAATATTTAATATAAAATTTACATTTAATAATAAGATTTAATTATAAAAATTTAATTTAATTAGTATATAATATGTTTAAGTATTTACATAGAGTTATATTAATATTTTAAAAATAGATTTTACAATTTTTAACGGTTAAGAAGATAAATTAATGCTGACTTGGAATATAAGTTGGTTAATAATTGAATTTAAATAAGAATTCATTTGAACTTATTGATTTTGAGATTTTGACAATTATGATTTGTAACTTGGTTCGATAAAAAGGTGATTAAATGAATATTCTCAAATCTAAATAAAATTGAGATTGAATATTTAATATTGATTAAATTGGGATTATAAATAATTGTTATAAAAATTATTAAGTGAATACCAATTTCAATAAAATTAAAGTTCAATGTTGAAATATAAATGAAATTTATACTGTAAATGTTGAATATCTAAACTTGAATCTTATTAGAATTGAATTGATAGTTCAAACCTAGATTTGAAATCGATAAAAAAATTAAAATAGTTTATTGAGAATTTGAATTGAATCTTTGACCTTTAAATTGAAATGGTTAAACTAGAATAAATTGAAATTTTGGAATTTAAGATGATTTGAACTGACTTGCAAAATTGGAGGAAACTAATTTATTATATAAAGTGTTTTTAATA
Organism: Allium cepa; assembly: GCA_030765085.1. Classification (NCBI taxonomy): domain Eukaryota; kingdom Viridiplantae; phylum Streptophyta; class Magnoliopsida; order Asparagales; family Amaryllidaceae; genus Allium; species Allium cepa. Next base: position 76,220,975 of record CM060939.1, on the reverse strand, counting down.
TATATAAACTATTTTAATTTACAACTATTTTAATACGCTTATAAATTTTAACATCTAAACTGTGTAAGTTGGAACTGTTATGGTTACGAAAGTGTTATGATTTCCAAAGTGTTATGATTTCGAAAGTGTTATAATTTTGAAAGTGTTACGATTCTAAAAAATGAATATTATTTAAAGTAAATAATGATATCGAATTGATATGGTTTTGAAATGAATATGATATTGTGATATGAAGTATGAACTATTTGAAATGAAATGACCACGGTATGAAATAACCGTTGGGTTGTTAAATAGACCGAGATCATATATTGTCATACTCTCCGCCAATACCGAAAACCACTTTAACAACTGTGTATATGGTGGAGGTTCCAGAATGAAGTAGGATGGTTTAGCGACGAATCTATATGGTATTTACGCAGCCCTTACTCTCGTGAGTCAGCTTGATGTGGCTAAAACAGGAGCCATGCCAGGCCAAGTGAGGTCATTCCTCCTATCGAACACATTTCTTAGATACCATTCTATTACTTTATGATTTGATTGGGTGCACCTTTGATTTGGGAGTGTGTCATGAGGTGGGCGATAGTAGCTGTTATGCGTTACCGCCAGCCCCGGTACACAAATGGTATATCTACCCTGGGGTTGCCTCGCCTGCCTTACCACATTCCCTATCGCCCCTTCTACAAGCTTGGTTTGCACCATACCTATGGAGTGCCCTTTGATAGCCCTCCAGTTTACGGGGGGAGATACGCTACTGTATAGACTATGGGAATATATAAAATGCGTTAAGGGGGATATGGGTAACGCCTCAATGATATTTTAATAGTTTACTTTACTATAGATATATTATAATAGCGTATATTACTACATAGTATATAGTTCCATGGATCATTAGAGGGTGGAAATCCCAAACATCCTTTAAGTTACTTGTATTTCGTTTGACATTTCACTTGAGTTCAATTTATTAATATAAGAATGTTAATACTGACTCGAGTGTTTTTATTTTTCTTTATGCTCGGGTTAGATTGAGCTTCACAACATTTGAGACTCACCTTTGGAGATTGGAGCTTTGCTTGAAGATCTGTCTTATCTATTCAGCTTTTCTAGTTGATTTGTTCAGAAATGTCATCTGTTTGTATTAGAGTCATTGGTATTTGAGATTCTGTTGTATTTTGTTTTCAAACTCTGATGTTTATAGAAGCTTCATGAACTACTATTTATCAATTCCGTTGCTTATTGTTGTAATACTCTGTGTCTGTGATCTCGTGATTGATTTATTTACTATACATGATGAGTTTTGCCAAATATAAATTAACAGTATGTTGTTTTGAACAATTAAAGTCTGACATGTGTGGATGCGAATGGTTCGAAATAGCGGGTCGTTACATTCCTAGTGTCCATTTAGAAATCAAATAGCCATTTGTTAATAATATTTTCTGAATTCTGATGTTGGACTTTTACTATTCCCCGGTGGAAATTTATTTTTTTGTTCGTTGATTAATGTTGACTCTTCTTTTCATATTCATTCTATTCATTGTGAAAATATATATAATATCAATTGCATTTTTTATCTGCTTTTGAACTGCTCATCTTCCTTTTTCTCGAAGTCCTGCTCCTTCTCCCTGCCTTTGCTCCTATTCTTTCTTTTCACTTTTCTTTCATTCAGAATTATTATTATATATAAAAAATTAATCATATATAGTTTTCTTATATTATTAAGATTGACTTCTTGTTCATTTTCATTATCACCAACCCATACATTCCATTACCTCCGCACCTTCTCCACCATCGACAACCGACTTTTGCATTCCCTCCAATCAAGATCCATTTGACCTACCACTGCCTCTCACTCAGCCGAAGCTGCAGCCCGCATCACCATCTCTCCTCTCTACCTGAACCACGCAACCGGAACTTTCAACTAAGCCCAGATCTTCCGCCACAATCTCTTCTTCTCCCCAAGTCAGCATATTCCCTTTATCTCTCTTCTTTCCACCACCGCCGTTCACTGTAAGACCGCCTGTTTCCATGCAACTTCAACCCTCCAATCTGCCATAACCCAGTGACCTTGTCCTCCACATCACACACGCCTGTGTGGCCATATTCTTCCCCACTACCGTTTGTGCCACTCCCTCTCATCGCCACCACAAGCCTCCCTCATCCACTGGCCTCTGCCCACTCAGATCATGCAGCGACTCCTTAACAGCTGCTCCAACACCACGTGAGCAGCCCACACTTCGACGCTACCCCCTACCGCCTCACCTTCTTGGATCGAACTCCACCTAAGATCTACAACTGAGCTTCTGATCTCTGCCTCCCGCTCCACCTCGCCCCTCCGACCTAGCTCTGGCCACAACTTCTTTTGCAACCACCTCCCCTTCGAACCCAACCTCTCTTCTTTCATGAGATGCAAACTATTCCCTGACCTGTTGTATTTATACAAATATATATGTGTATATATTAAAGCTTGTATGTATTTTTGATTCTTGGTTTTATATGTATATGTTTATAATAATAATAATGATGATGAAAGTACATTTATATATACATGTTTTCCAAATTATTTTGTGGTGGTTGCCTTGTTTTATACATGTATTTATAATAATATAATTTTGACATAGGTTTTATAATGATTTTAAAACATATATCGATTTGGAAATATATATATATATATATATATACACACACGTGTATATATGAAAATTTTCAAAGGGTATATATTTGTTTATTAAATATTTATTTTTAAATTGTATATATAAATATATAAATGTGACGCCCCACCTCAATAACCATGCTAGCCAAGGACATTACGGGGTAATGTCATCAACTAGCGCGGAGAATAAGGCTGTTGAGGAGCGACCATCCGTGTAATTTCTTTGTGCGAGCACCAATATGTCAGACAATATAAGGAAGTCCAACATGCCGATACAAACTCAAGGCTACTACACAGTGGCTAAATATATTCTTCGGAAACAAACATACAAATAAACATAACACAAATCAGTCACAGGCATCCATATCACCATGGCGGAAAAAGATATGAATATAACACATGAAAATGTACATCAGAGTAGTGGTCAAGCAAGATCCACAATATCGCAAAAGAATGGTTACAAGTGCTAGACAAAAGAATATGTATACATCTAGGATTCTATATCTCAAAGGTATACAACAAAAACTGCTAATCTAAGTAGTTAGCCAAAAGTCAAAATGATAATCCCAGAAGTGTAGTCAAGCAGAAGCACCTGTAACATCTCGGTCTGACCCTAGTATTATTTATAAGAAAATAATAAACGGTTCAGTCTAGCTATAAATATCAGAAAAAATGATATAGAATAAGAGTTATGACATAACATATGATAACCAAAAAGCCATATTATGATAAGTATGAAATTGGAAATCAACAAGAGATTAATCAATATCACCAGAATCTTCTCAAAGATCAAAAGGAATGTCATACTCAATATCTTCATTCACAAAAAGTTAATGACACACAAATTCACCAATGCACAAATATTGGTAACAGATATCAATGTAAATCACGAAAATCGGTGAAACACAAATTCTATAAATCATCAATGAAAATCCAGAAATCACAAAAAAGGGGAGGGCTATCACAAAACGGGAGCATGAAAACACACCAATACATGTATCACAAAATGGAACGCTATTCCATGGTTGTTAACCATTAATTTTGAGCCGAAGCTCCACAAAACGGCCCGAAGACCATGGGTCGCTACCCCACGAAATTGAGCCCGAAGCTCCATAGAAATGGGGTTTAGTCTCCCTCATAGACAAAGAGACATCACACATTTGCTAGTCTAAATCACAAAAATGATCATCATCGATCATCAAGAAGTGTCATTTACAATAAGCTAGTAAATATAAAAGCTTAGCTTCATGTCCCATAACCACTAGCTTAACTTAAATATTTAAGAACAAATTGTAGGTTTCCACTAGAAAATTATCACAAAAGATTCAATCGAATAAATCAAAGAATTAACCGACGAAGTAAACGCAAACGTTTCATACCACTTGTTTTACGAAGCCGTTTAATTAGATTTCTCATACGAGTGAGTTAAAGGTGACAAATCACAAAAATGATTGTAGAAACAATCAATAACAAAAATTCACATTCGAAGACATGACTAAAATCCAAAGAATTCGATTTCAAATTCATCAAAGTGGAAATGGCCTAGCGACTTAAGAGGCGTGACCTAAGTGGTAGCGGAATAAGTGCAAGCCGAACGACCTAAGAAAATGGTGCGGCCCAACACATGGCCGACCTAACGTGCGAACGACCTAAGGAAATGGCCGAGCGACTTAACACATGGCCGACCTAACGTGCAAACGACCTAAGAGATACTGCTTAGGAAGTGCGACCTTAGGGGTATGCGACCTAAGGAATACGCGACCTAAGATGATCGTGCGTCATAATGGGCCGAGCGACCTAACTATGGAAGCAAGCCGAATGACCAAGGGAGTTACGACCTAAGGGGTATGCGACCTAAGGTATGCACGACCTAAACAAGGCATGACCTAAGGAGGTAAGAATAGGCCGAGCGAGCTAAAGTGGAACGGCCTAAGGAGCATGCGACCAAAGGAGTGAAGTAGGCCGAGCGAGCTTAGGTGGAACGACCTAACAAGGTCGCGACCAAACGACTTAAGGGTTTAACAACCTAATGCCAACCGAGCTAACTGCAGGTCGAAAATGCCTCATGTGCAGGCGGAGCGACCTAAGGGTTTTGGAGTGCAAAACTCGTCCAATTTGCAACTGATGGAGCACGGACGCTAGGGGATTATGCCCATAGGCTACCCGGTCGTATTGGCTCCTCGGTGCATCACCAAAAACGTGTTTAAACATCAAAAGATTGGATTTTTAAAGATTTGAACCCAAAACACTCTAAATTGGGATTTTCACCAATTCAATCCAAACCAAAGGCAAATGCAAATGAATAATTGTTAGGAATTCATACCTTACAATAAAAGATAGTAATAAACAAAGATGTGAGATAAAAATCTCACCTTTACACAAAATTTATGAAGAAGAAGTTTGAAAGCAAGGAAGAATCGATGGCTTCTCTTTGAATTTGGAGTTGGATGTTGGATTTGCAAATGATCTTGAGCTTGTAGTTTTAATTTCCCATTCCTTCCCCCAGTTTTTAGTAAGCTTGAGTGTTAGGAAATGAAAGTAAAGTTATGAGGAGAGGGGGTTGAGTTAGAATTAATGGAAGAAAACCCAAAGTGAAAAAGTAACAAAATTCCACTAACTCCAAACATATCAAAGTTTACACTAAAAAAGATCGCAAACGGTGTTTTGAACTCAATGGAAGTGGTTCCGAGTCCTAATTCGACCGTATGCAAAAAGTAACTTTTCGGACTAAAATTCGACTAACGATAAAATATTTAGATAAAATATTTAAATATCAAGTAGTAAAATATGCGGGTTGTTACAGACTCCCCTTCTTAAAAAAATTGCGTCCTCGCAATAATCAGGAAGAAAATATATAGTAACAACCATATAAGCATATTCAACACAAAAGAAGTTTGAAATAAGAAGTTCACCTCAAAGAGCACGAGAAAGTAAGTCCGGATGTGGTCGCTCGATGAATTCTCTAGATTCCCAAGAGCAATCTTTAGGATTTGAGGACCATTGAACTTTAACAAGCGGAACATCTTTATTTCGAAGGCGCTTGACCTCCGAAGCAATAATACGAATAGGATGTTACTCATAAGTTAAATTAGGTGAAACTTCAATTTCTTCCACAACACCGGGCTCAAGAATAGAATCGGAATCTCGAAGGAACTACCGTAATTGAGAAACGTGAAACACGTCATGAATAGCTAAAAATTGAGCCGGCAATAAAAGGCGATAAGCTACGGGGCCAATACATTCGATGATAGGAAATGGCCCAATGTAACGAGGCACTAATTTTCCCGATCGACTGAAACGTATAACACCCTTCATAAGAGAAACACGAACAAACATAAGATCTCCCACAGAAAATTCTAACTTCCTTCTCCGGTTATCGGCGTAGGATTTTTGTCTACTCCGGGCTTCTTTCATCCTATGACGAATAAGGTCGATCTTTTCCGTGGAATCACGAATAAAGTCTGGACCTAAAACCAGCTTCTCACCGGCCTCAAGCCAACAAGAAGGAGATCGGCATGGTCTTCCATAGAGTGCCTCAAAATGAGCCATACCAATACTAGATTGGAAGTTATTATTATAGGAAAACTCAACAAGAGAAATAAGATCTTCCCAACTTCCACCAAAATCAAGAACACATGCACGAAGAAGATCTTCAAGAGTTTGATTCACACGCTCAGTTTGTCCATCGGACTGGGGATGATAAGCGGTGCTAAAATTAAGCTACGTTCCCAAAGATTTTTGAAGACTCTTCCAAAATCCACTAGTATACAATGGATCATGATCATAAACAATAGAAGAAGGAACTCCATGCAATTTTACAATTTCTTTAATAAAGAGTTTGGGTAAAAGAGGAACGGTTCGATTGGACCGAACGGGAATAAAATGGGCGGATTTAGTAAATCTATCACTATCACCCATAAGCTATCATGACTCAAACGAGAACGGGGTAGGCCGTCTATAAAATCCATGGAAATTTGATCCCACTTCCAAATTGGAATTTCTAAAGGCTGCGATAACCCACCGGGCCTTTGATGTTCATCCTTGACAAGTTGGCAAGTCATGCAACACTTAACAAAGTTAGCAATATCAGATTTCATTCCCTCCCAATAATAAATTCGCTTCATATCTGCTTACATTTTACTACTACCGGGATGAATGGTAAATTTAGGACGATGAGAATCTTCTAAAATGTCTTTACAAAGATCACTAATATTTGGCACGATAAGTCTACTAAATTTTCGAATACCGCCACGAGAATCAATATCAAAGTCTTTCAAACCTTCAATATCAATTTTATCCCTAAAATTTTGGCCAAGAAGAGCCAATTCGGGATTCAGCTTTTGAGCTTCAATAATGCGGTCTAAAAGAGAAGAATGAGCCTCAAGGTTACATAAAACAAGGGATGAACATAGATCGGAAACATGATCTCGTATTTCACAAGTGGATAAAACTTCGAGATCATTCCATTCGGATATCATCATAGAAACAACCGCTTGTTGTTTCGACTAAGTGCATCCGCAACGCGATTTCCCTTTCCGGGGGGATAAAGAATATCAAGATCATAAGCTGCAAGAAATTCGAGCCAACGTTGTTGATGCAAATTAAGTTCCTTTTGAGAAAATAGATACTTTAAAGATTTATGATCGGTATAGAGAATAAATTTTTCTCCCAAAAGATAATGATGCCAAATACGAAGGGCGAAAACAATAGCCACGAGTTCTAAATCATGAGTGGCATATCTTGTCTCGGCTGGCTTCAATTGCCTAGAATCATAAGCAATAACACGTTCTTTTTGCATAAGAACGGCTCCCAAACCAACGCAACTAGCATCGATATAAACAACAAAATCTTGATTCCCCTCGGGAATAACAAGAATAGGAGCATCAGAAAGGAGTTCTTTTAATTTCTGAAAAGAAGCTTCACATTTGTCCAACCAAATGTATTTAACACCTTTCTTTGTCAAACTAGTAAGAGGCACGACAATTTCAGAAAAGTCTTTTATGAAACGGCGGTAATAACCTGCCCAATCTAAGAAAACTACGGATCTCCTTCACACTCTCCGGTCTCTTTCAATTTTGAATCGCTTCAATCTTTGATGGATCCACAGAAATTCCGAATTTGGAAATAATATGACCGAGAAACTTCACACGAGATTGCCAAAAGTGGCATTTAGAAATTTTTTCTTTTAATTGATTGCTCCTGAGAGTTTCCAACACAATCCGAAGATGTTTTTCATGCTCCTCCTTGGTTTTTGAATACACAAGAATATCATCGATAAAGATGAGAACAAACCTATCGAGGAAGTCTTTGAAAACTCTATTCATAAGGTCAACGAAATAAGCCGGAGCATTCGTTAAACCAAATGGCATCACAAGCCATTCATAAGATCCATAACGAGTACGGAACGACGTCAAATGGATGCTATCCTCTGCAATACGAAGCTGATGAAAATCGGTAGCTAAGTCTAATTGTGAAAAGACTCTAGCACCATTAAGTTGATCGAACAGATCATCAGTTTGAGGTAAAGGATATTTATTCTTAATAGTAAGATCATTAAGCTTGCGGTAGTCAACGCAAAGCCTAAGTGTACCATCAGATTTCTTTACAAAAATAGCCGAAGCTCCCCAGGGAGAGGAACTAGAGCGAATAAATTGCTTCGTCTCCAATTCGGATAATTGTTTGTGCATCTCCTCATTTTCTTCATTGGACATACGATAGTGAGGACGGGTAATAGGTAGAGCTCCAGGAATGAGATTAATTCTGAACTCAATTTCTCGCTTAGGTGGTAATCCTAAAACGGGCTCAAATATTTTGGAAAATTCACGAACAACGTGAATAAGAGAAATAATATCTTCCACATCATCATTATCGTCATCATGAGGATTTAAAGAATATAAAGATGCAACCAAGCTAGAATCCGAATCTTTAAGATTAATAGAAATCTGCTTAACAGACTGAGGATGTCGAAGATGAATAGTCCGTTCAGGACATAGGATTTGGGCTTCATAGCGGTTAAGCCAATCCATTCCCAAAATCATTCCAAAGCCTAAGTAGCGGATAACGTGCAAATCGGCTCGGAAAGAAAAATCACACAAAATAATCTCGACATCTTTACAAAGAAAACTGATTGTTGTGGATCCGCCAACCAGATTCGCAATTCTCAAAGAAGTCATCAAACAAAAAACATCCAAAGAAAAAGTATCAACAAGTTCTTTTGATATAAAGGAATGAGATGCACCCGTATCAAAAAGAACTCGAATAGGATGATCGTGAAATAAAATAATGCCATCAAGAATAGAATGAGAAATACCTTTACCACGAGATGTGCTGCTAGGGGCTTGGGCAACATTAAGCTTTCCCTCCTTCTTGCCTTGAAGTTTGGGAAAAGAAGATAAATAATGATCCGGGCTTTTGCAATAACGACAAGCACGAGGCTTTGAACACTTGTTCGCATAATAGTCCTTAGAACCACAGTTGTAGCATTGCCCACCACTTGGGGTAGACGTATTGGTTGCTGGAGAGACTTGCCTCCCTTTCTTATTGTTGGGATAAGGACCTTTAAACTTATTAGGCCTTTTCTTTTTGTTGAAGTTCAGTTTGGCACCCATAGCTGCAACGTCACTTTCTTTATCTGCCTCTTCAAGTCGAAGAGAGATATCAATAAGTGGATTAAAAGAAACTTATAACTTTAGAAGTGACAACTTCTTGAGACTTTTATTCAAGCCATAGATGAATCGTTGGTTTTTCTTCAATAGGGTGTTTATATATTCGACCCCGTATTTAGAAAGTGACTCGAAAGATGCGAGATAATCTGCCACGGAGGATTCACCTTGAACAAGGTCAATGAATCGGTGAGCCAAGGTCACCTTCTCAGCTTCTGGCACAAATTTTAATTCAAAGCGTTCACGGAATTTCTCCCAAGTAAGGTCCACTTCATTTATTTCAGAAATCAGAAGCTCATACCAATCTAATGCTCTCTCTTGGAGCATACTTGAGGCCACCTGGACACGGTGAAGATCAATAAGATTCAAGCGAGAAAAGATTCGATCGCACGATCTCAGCCAAGCCTGGACTTCAATAATAGTTTCAGAACCTTTGAATGGCTTCCCACCTAAATTGGTACAATCGCTGCACAAATGTGCAAATCCAGACCTAGGGGAGTAGACTCCGGATTAGATCCGGCTGCTTGAGCATTCCCCACTAGATCAAGAAGCTGCTGGGCAGACATAAATAGTCCATCTTGGGGAGTAGCACGAGATTGACTGGCGCTGGGATGGCCAGGTCTAACCATTTCTCTTCCTTTAGAAGGAAAGAAAGAAGAAGGACAAGGTTATTCACCAAATGAATATCAAGCGATCTTGATAGATAAATAAGGAATCATAAAGAAAAATAGGATGAATCGGTACGAAGACTCAAATTAAATCCTAAAGCACGATTCCTAAGATGGACTTAGGACGATGATCCTTGCTAGATCATTCTACATTGTTCCGAAGATTTGCTCTGATGCCAAGCTGTGACGCCCCACCTCAATACCCACGCTAGCCAAGGACATTATGGGGTAATGTTGTCAACTAGCATGGAGAATAAGGCTGTTGAGGAGCAACCATCCGTGTAATTGCTTTGTGCGAGCACCAATATGTCAGATAATATAAGGAAGTCTGACATGCCGATACAAACTAATGGCTACTACACAGTGGCTATATATATTCTTCAGAAACAAACATAGAAATAAACATAACACAAATCAGTCACAGGCATCCATATCACAAAGGTGGAAAAAGATATGAATATAACACATGAAAATGTACGTCAGAGTAGTGGTCAAACAAGATCCACAATATCACAAAAGAATGGTTACAAGTGCTAGACAAAAGAATATGTATACATCTAGGAGTCTATATCTCATAGGTATACAACAAAAACTGCTAATCTAAGTAGTTAGCAAAAAGTCAGGATGATAATCCCAGAAGTGAAGTCAAGTAGAAGCACCTTTAACATCTCGGTCTGACCCGAGTAATATTTCTAAGAAAATAATAAACGGATTAGTTTAGCTATAAATATCAGATAAAATGATATAGAATAAGAGTTATGACATAACATATGATAACCAAAAAGCCATACTATGATAAGTATGAAATTGGAAATCAACAAGAGATTAATCAATATCACCAGAATCTTCTCAAAGATCAAAAGGAATGTCATACTCAATATCTTCATTCACAAAAAGTTAATGACACACAAATTCACCAATGCACAAATATTGATAGCACATATCAATGTAAATCACGAAAATCGGTGAAACACAAATTCTAGAAATCATCAATGAAAATCCAGAAATCACAAAAAGGGGGAGGCCTATCACAAAACAGGAGCATGAAAACTCACCAATACGTGTATCACAAAATGGAAAGCCATTCCATGATTGCTAAGCATTAATTTTGAGCCGAAGCTCCACAAAATGGCCCGAAGACCATCGGTCGCTACCCTACCAAATTGAACCGAAGCTCCACAGAAATGGGGTTTAGTCTCCCTCGTAGACAAAGAGACATCACACATTTGCTAGTCAAAATCACAAAAATGATCATCATCAATCATCAAGAAGTGTCAATTACAATAAGTTGTAAATATAAAAGCTTAGCTTCATGTCCCATAACCACTATCTTAACTTAAATATTTACGAACAAATTGTAGGTTTCCACTAGAAAATTGTCACAAAAGATTCAATCGAATAAATCCAAGAATTAACCGACGAAGTAAAAGCATGTGTTTCATACCACTTGTTTTACGAAGCCGTTTAATTAGATTTCTCATACGAGTGAGTTAAAGGTGACAAATCACAAAAATGATTGTAGAAACAATCAATAACAAAAATTCGCATTCGAAGACGTGACTAAAATCCAAAGAATTCGATTCCAAATTCATCAAAGTGGAAATGGGCTAGCGACTCAACACGGCATGACCTAGCGGCTGAGCGACCTAAGTGGTAGCGACATAAGTGCAAGCCGAACGACCTAAGAAAATGGTACGGCCCAACACATGGCCGACCTAACGTGCGAACGACCTAAGGAAATGGCCGAGCGACCTAACACATGGCCGACCTAACGTGCAAACGACCTAAGAGATACAGCTTAGGAAGTGCGACCTTAGGGGTATGCGACCTAAGGAATACGCGACCTAAGATGATTGTGCGTCATAATGGGCCGAGCGACCTAACTATGGAAGCAAGCCGAATGACCAAGGGAGTTACGACTTAAGGGGTGCGCGACCTAAGGTATGCATGACCTAAACAAGGCACGACCAAAGGAGGTAAGGATAGGCCGAGCGAGCTAAAGTGAAACGGCCTAAGGAGCATGCGACCAAAGGAGTGAAGTAGGCCGAGCGAGCTAAGGTGGAACGACCTAACAAGGTCGCGACCTAACGACCTAAGGTTAAACGAACTAATGCCAACCGAGCTAACTGCAGGCCGAAAATGCCTCATGTGCAGGCAGAGCGACCTAAGGGTTTTGGAGTCCAAAACTCGCCCAATTTGCAACCGATCGAGCACGGACGCTAGAGGATTATGCCCATAGGCTACCCGGTCGTATTGGCTCCTCGGTGCATCACCAAAAACGTGTTTAAACATCAAAAGATTGGATTTTTAAAGATTTGAACCCAAAACACTAGAAATTGGGATTTTCACCAATTCAATCCAAACCAAAGGCAAATGCAAATGAATAAGTGTTAGGAATTCATACCTAACAATCAAAGAGAGTTATAGACAAAGATGTGAGATAAAAATCTCACCTTTACACAAAATTTATGAAGAAGAAGCTTGAAAGCAAGGAAGAATCAATAGCTTCTCTTTGAATTTGGAGTTGGATGTTGGATTTGCAAATGATCTTGAGCTCGGAGTTTTAATTTCCCATTCCTTCCCCCATTTTTGATGAAGCTTGAGTGTTAGGAAATGAAAGTAAAGTTATGAAGAGGGGGTTGAGTTAGAACTAAAGGAAGAAAACCCAAAGTGAAAAAGTAACAAAATTCCACCAACTCCAAACATATCAAAGTTTACGCTCAAAAAGTTCGCAAACGGTGTTTTTAACTCAATGGAAGTGGTTGCGAGTCCAAATTCGACCGTATGCAAAAAGTAACTTTTCGGACTAAAATTCGACTAACGATAAAATATTTAAATATCAAATTGTAAAATATGCAGGTTGTTACAATAAAGCTATTTATAATGTATAAGTTTATATTAGTTATAAATATGATATGTTTGAGTTTATATATTATAATAAGATAAGTTTATATTGATTTTTATAATAAATATTGGTTTTAAAATATAATATGTATGTTAGTTTATATGTATGTCTATATATTAGTTTATATATATATATATATAAGTGTACATGAGTTTGGTTTTCAAATATAAATATATATGTATATATATATGTAACAGCCTTGGTTTTGGAGATTACCTGTAAATATTAATTTATAACGGTGGTTAAAATTTTATATTGTGAATTAAAATAAATTAGAGAAATTAAATTGTTTATTTGAAAAAAGCAATGAATTTTATAATTTAAAATGAGAAAATGAAAATTCAAGCTTTATTTTATTTTTTGGGTTAATAACGAATGGAAAGTAATTTTTATTTTGAGAAAATGCATTAATTTTATTAATTATTTCCAATTACTTATTTTAATAATTTTTAAAGAAAGTATTTGATTTTTAAATGTTGTTTATTAAAAAAAAAGGTGGAAATTGGGTTAAAAATAATTTTTGGCTATAAATAATGTTTTGAAACGGTTTGAAATATTTTTATAAGTAATAAAATAAATTTTGTGCAATTTTAAGAGTTAAAAAGATTGTTTTATTCATTTATTTGAGTAAATAGTGCATTTTGTTAAATAAAGGAATTTAATGATAAAAAATATTTTAAAAATAAAAATTAATCTTTTTATATTGTAGAAAATGTTTTATTTTGTATGTATACAAGTTTTCATAATTTTCTTATGCGTAAATATGGTTGTACGGTGTATATATGACATAAGTTCATATGTTAGTTAAGTGCGAATTAATTAACCTTAACCTTTTAATTTTTATTTTTTTGGATCCATTAGCCCAATAGTGTTCGTTAGCCTAATTAAGGAAGTGAGAAAATAGAAAATAACTTGTACGTGCATTTCTATTACCCTCTTCTTCTTCCTTCAGTAAACATAAAATCAAACCCACTTCTCCGTTCTCAAATAAAGCCACAAATCTCCAAATTTATATCAAATCCTTGCTGTAATTGACAAATTAGAGACAATATATACAGGTAATCCATGTCTTAAACCAAAATACTTCATCAAATTCTGATTTTTATAGAAGTTGTTTTATGTAATTAAAATAACTTGTGTTGCATGTTTGTAAAGCTCTATTTTCAGGTTCTTGAAGCCAAATCCAGCTCAAAGCTTCAATATTTTTGCTTAAATCCAAATATTTCTACAAATACAACAAGGTGAGTGAAAAACTCACAATTTCTACCTGAAGAAAAGCTTCAAAAATCAAATATTGAGCTTTTGTAATCATTTTTTATAGTTTTCTTTCTGTGAATCTAGTTTGGATTGCTTCTTTGCATGCTTATATCTTTTGATTCCTACAATGAAATGCTTTCGGATTTCTTGCATTTAGCAGCTTCAATATTGAAATTCATTTATGAAAATTTTGGTTGAAAATTATTGTCATTTGGATGTTTAAAACAATGGTAGAAAATCTACTAGAAAGCAGATTTTTGCTTGTAGAAATTGTTTGCTGAGTTGCTGCAAACATGCCCTGGGTCCATGTTTGAGATCGCATAACTTTTACATTTTTACTGGAGCTCGTTGATTCTTTTTTTGTTTGAAAGATGAAGTTCTCTATTATAAGCATATCAAATTTCAGGCCATTTCGACCTACATGTCTTATACAAATATGCTGCCAAACTATGATCTGGACAATGTTTTTGCCCAGAGTTTTACAGTAAAAACACTGTTTGGTGTCAACTTTGTAGACAACATAGCTTTCTCATATTTTATCCAAATTGCATGATTCTTTTTTTTGGAACATAAAGTTTTCTACTACATGCACAACAATTTTAAGCTCAATCTGATGCAGTTTGTTACTCTGTTTTATGCCTGGAAGTTGAACACAGTGGATTTTTAAGCCTAGGCACATTCTTGTTGAACTGTTACAAACATGGTCTGAATCCATGTTTGAGACAGCATAACTTTTCCATTTTCTTTTGAAATTCATTAATTCTTTTTTGTTTGAAAAATGAAGTTTTCTACTTTATACACACCAATTATCAGTTTAATCAAAGGACGTTCGAAGACCTATTTTATGTTCGAAAGTTGAACCCAGAGAAAATTTCAGACCTGGGTATTGTTTTGCCCAAGTGCTTATGTTCATTTTCCTTCCGATTTTTGACTTTCACTTCAGTTTTTGTGATATTTATTTTGAGGGCTATAATGCCTATCAATAGGTTAGCCCAGTTTTGACTAATTATTTCAATTTAATTTGAATTTAAATTTGAATTGAAATTTGAGTGGATTTTTGCTTATTTTTGGTCGTTTTCGAGCACAGTTTTCTCTAAATCCTTTTGAAATGATTTTTAAAATTTAGGGGATTTAAAAATAATAATTACATAATATTTTAAAGTATTTTCAAGTATAAAACCTATTTATTCTTTATAACAAACGAAATTTTCAAATATGGTTTCTAAATGGTTTTCGAAATCTGTTTTCAAAGCTTATTTCAAGGCAAAATATTTTCTATAAAAATTACACGTTTTTGCACTGTCGAGCGAATGATAAGGAGAGTTAAACGATTGGGTAAAACACGTAGTATGAGATACGAGCTTTTGTCCTTTCGGTTAATTCTTAACTTGTCCATTGATCATTTTGGCCTACGGGTCTAGTTTACCGATGATATGAGGTGAACCTTTTACTGCTTTGAGTGTGAAATTTACCAGCGGTTAGTAAATCGTTTAGTGCAAACGGGTGGTATGGGACACACGTTAACACTTTTCGGGTTCATTTCCAAGAGTTTCTGACACATTTGGTTGTTGGTGTGCCAGTACCGGACCTTCGGGTCATTTGCCATTGCGACGTATTTGTCTTCGGACGTTTGCCATTGTGGCTTATTTGTCTTTGGATGTTTGCCATTGCGAAGTATTTGCCATTGCGACGTATTAGTCTTTTTGTGACGACCCGACTTTTTCTCCCCAGAAAAGTCGTATCATCATGAAGAAAGAAAGGGATTGAAGAAGAAAAGAAAGAAAAGAAAGAAGAAAACAACACTAGAATCTTAACAACGGAACGAATAAATTATATTAATAACATAACTATTTACATAATATACAGTACCAATCAGAGATACACAGCAAACACATCACATATACTAGACAGTTATAAACACCTGTCTAGTATTTACAACTCAATCACAATCACATCACAGAGAACACACAGCGGAACTATATATCTACAACGCAGAAGCCTCCTGCTCCATTGCTCCTCCATTATTCGTCAAAGCTAACCTGAAACCTAAACTGAATCCCTTGGCTACTCGAAAAAATTTGAGTACCCAAGAGTTTAAGAAAACAAAGAATAAACTCCGGGTAAGACATGGGTCTAGTCTGAGTAACAGGTTAAAGTTGCTTAATTTTCAAAAACTTTTGAAAGAAAAGGTATCACGTAAGACTTCCCACACATAAACATGGAAAAGTTTTTACCTTACGCTAACCAAAACATTTGATAGGAAATCCAGTGATATTATAATAGGGTCTAGGTTTTTCAAATAAATATGAAATAGCCGAAATTGTTACATCTATTAAATTCCAGCTACTAGCCACAAAAGTGGGTAATACAATCAAAACCGTTTGCACTTATTTGATTGTGGATTCCATACAATGGCAGGGCTACTGGGGTACCGACCGTCACAGTACGTGGCCTAGATCAACGTACCAAGGAGCCACCCTAACTCCCCTGCAACACAAGACCGGAACCATTCCTTACTGAACAGTTCCGAACAAGACAACCCCGCAGTTGGTGTACATCTAACTGCCCACACAGCCGAAATAAAAAGGGACCTCTAGACAGGGATCAATCTTTCTCTCCAGTGGGTGCGACCCACGAAGCCTTGCTGCACCTCCCCTGTTTTAGCCATTCCCGGTTGATGAGGCTTGAGGCTACGATTACCTTTAGAGGACACATCTCTTAGAATGCTCATCGTCCACCTGACGATGTTCTGAAAGCATTCAATCCATACAAGTTCGTTCTGGGTTCGAACGAAACCGAAGGCATTATCTCGTTACACTCATTACGGAATCACCCACAGAGTTAACGACGATAACCCTTGCACTCTAAACCTATATCTCGAATCTATAAGTACTATTCCGTCAAACTCATTACGGAATCACCCACAGAGTTATACTGACGTATAGCCCTTACACCTCGAGTCTTCACTTGCTCCACTTAGATTCACGACCTAACGTTAATTGGAATCGATGTGGTTTTCGGATATCCAAATATGGAAACCCGATCCCGGTCTCATCGAAATCCAAAGCGTGTCTTCTAAGGCCAAGTTGTTTTAAAGGTTTAAAACAATTCAATTATCTATATCCATACAAATAGATAAATCATAGATCCACAACAGATAATCAACATTATCATCATATCAGATAAACCATATTATCACTATCCAAAAGATAATCTATATCAACATCACAATGCAACCTATGCATCCAAATCACTCAACATTATCTATCTCATATCTGAGATTCAAATCATCCAAAGCAAACAGTACTAACCAACCTGTTAACGTAAAAATCAGACGCTAACACCTCGGTGTAA
Organism: Allium cepa; assembly: GCA_030765085.1. Lineage (NCBI taxonomy): Eukaryota > Viridiplantae > Streptophyta > Magnoliopsida > Asparagales > Amaryllidaceae > Allium > Allium cepa. The sequence goes on along the minus strand of CM060939.1, from coordinate 76,203,482 downwards.
ATTGAAGTTAAGCGTAAGCACCACCCATGAATACGGGAATCGGAAAAAACAACAAACCACAGAAAATGCAACAAAAGAACACAGAGTTTATAGTGGTTCGGCTTATAATGAAGCCTATGTCCACTTCAATCTTTTCTTATCACTGATTGGATTACAACTTGTCGCAACTTCTTTCAAATACAATTCAATTCAATACAAAAGACAAGTAGCTAGAGAAAACTTCGATGCAACAAAGTTCTTCGAATGCATGATTGAATGTGTCGAATCTTTGTGTGAAGTTGATCTAAGCGTCTTGCTTGTGCTTGAAATGATGGAGTATAGATTGTCTTGAAGATAGTAGAGCCTTGATGTCGCGAAGAGAATGATCCAAAAAAAGTCCCTTGAATGTTGGAGGTGGTCGCGTATTTATAGGGGCTTCCGGTCTGGAATTATCGTCCGAGTTATGAGTCGTGACTGACTTAGGGAAAGTCGTAGGTCGCGCTCGTCCTAAGGGTCAAGAGTTAGCAGGCAGTGGTATAGGTGAAGTGGTACTGAGCTTTTCTTCATTCGTCTGGATACAAGTCCTAACTCGTTCGCTAGTTAAGAAGTCACGGTTTAAAGTGAGGCAGCACTAAAATTTTGGCTCTGTGGTTTTAGGTCTTTTAGGTCGTAGCCTCTTAAGTCGTGTACCTCCCCTGAGTCGTGACATATCTTAAGTCGTGGAGGCCTTAAGTCGCGGATTTCTCTGAGTTGTGAGTCGCTCAGTCTGTCAACTCATTAAGTCGTTCAATCCTTAAGCCGTAAACCGTTCACTTCCTTAAGTCGTAAGTCGCGAGCTGTGAGTCGCACACGAGTTAACTGGACGTGGCTTTTTGTTTGCTTGCTTGAGTCGCTGACGACTCAAGGTAGGTCGTAAGTCGCACAATTCTTTAACTCGTGCAACTCCTCAATTTGTTGAGTCGGTAACTTGTTGAGTCAGTTCTACCTTTAAGTCGTGAAGTACCTTGAGTCGTAGATCCACTGAGTCGTTTAGAACCTTAAGTTGATGAGTCGGCCCGGGCCTTAACTCGTTGACAAAACGGGGTTAACATTTGCCCCTCGAAGTACACGCCTAAGACGTAGGTTGTGTGCTTCGACTCATCTTGACTGGCGCGTGCCGACTCATGTTCCACTACCCCGGGGTATAAATGGCTTAGGTCGTTTCTTCTCATTACTTTATCTCTTCAGTTGCATACTTCCGCCATTAACGACCTTCGAAACATTGAGAGACGAATTCAATCAATTTTCCTCATTGCCAACCAAGTTCCTACAATCTTCGTCATCATACTATGTAAGTAAACTCATCGCTCATCCAATTGCACGATTACCGTTACCCTTTGAGCATGGTTTCCCAATTTTCTAACCCCAATCCTAATCTTCACACCATATTTCATCGCGAGTCACGTTATGATTAACTGTTGACAAGCTTAGAGCGGTTTGATTGAGTTCTTTATATGAATCGCAGGGAGAAGATGATGGGTTACCATATTTCGAGTCAGTTGATCCACGAATTTTAGAGGGGACGATACTATCTCATATGGGTTAACGGGTTAGGAGTTAGGAGGATGACAGGTTATGGATCTGAGAAGAGGTTGGTCGTGACGTTAGCTTTGGCGCGGCTCAGCAATTTCGAGTGACGTAAGAACCTTCACAATTTAGACCTTGACCGACTTAAAAACCTTTGCGACTTAAGGAATTTCTGGTTGCTTCGAACTGGAGCTTTTCCTCCTCTCTATGACTTACGACTTAAGCACCGCCGACTCAAAATGCCAGTGACTTAACGACTTAACCTAACTCGCCTCTTAATCTCTAGGCCGTGGACGAGTTAACATATTAAACTGTTTTGAAGCATAATTCTGATTTGAACTTTGACTTGGTTTGCTGAAATAAACTGCTTGAGTACTGAATTGTTTGGACTTTAACTTGTTAAACTTTGTTGTATTTTTTCACAGGTCACTCTTGCAAGCTAATAACCTGTCTAATACAATATTTACAGAAAATTGGGACGAATATACTGCCACTGACTGCCCACATCAAATGACAGATTAGTTAATAACAAATAATCAACTTGAACAGATTTGTGTGAACGAAGTGCTTTAAACCATCGAATTCAAGCAAAGTATTAAAGCCACATTGGGATAGTCAACTAAAAATGATCTGTTTGCCTTAATACTGTACCTGAACTTTAAATTAACAAGTTCTGAAATTTGATAATCGATCAATCATCGACTAATTTAATTCCAGTTATATTTACTTGTTATTTTTATTAGTTCTGCACAACACTTCACACTATTTAGGAAACGTGCACCATCACATTTGAATATCCAGTTGCTTGTGTAGAATGACTTTTCAGCAAGAAGATATAACAGCTCAGGCTGGAGAGGCCACTCTTATTCCAGCTCCATTAGTCAATCCTCCAGAAAGAGCTCCTACCTCCTTATCGTACAAAGTTTTTCGTCAATTGTGCGGTCAGTTTGGCATTGCTGAAACAGATGCCCTTCTTCCTGAGAAAAGTGACACTGCTGATGTGGCGCCTACTGGCTTTGTAGCGGTTAACCGGCAAATGTGCCTAAGCAGGGTTTATTCCCCCTTCCAACAGTTTTCTCCAGAATCTTCTTCTCTGACTAGCCATCTCCCCATTCCAGTTACACCCCACTGGGTATGCCATTCTGATGGGGTTGCGCGTGCTATTTAGGAGAATATTTAACCGGCTCCCAAGCTTTGAAAAAATTTGCTTCCTATGTTCCTTTACTAGGACTAAAGATCATCCTTCTATCACCGTCGTGAGAAGCGCCCGAAATCGTAAATTGATTGTTGGCCTTCCTGACACCGCCCATAGGTTCTTAACCCAATTCTTCTATGTCCGCTGCCTCCTGGGGTTTTATGTTGTGTGGAGAGAAGGAAGTAAGATCATCTACCTTTTCCTCAACTATATTCTGAGTTTTGCGAAGTCCGAATTCCCAAATGTTAACTTAATTTTTCATATTTTTTGTTTCAGCGCTTCCCCCTCCTTCTAGAGATCCCAGTCACAAGCCAATTCTGGAGAGGCTTGTAGCTATACCGGTCGAAGAGCGGGATATGAAATTTTTGTTGAACGACGAATTCCTTCACCAGTTCGGACTTCTTCACCTTTCTCGCTCCACACACCCCTATGAGGTTCCAGATTCCCCACCTAAAGCACTAGATGCCCCAGTCTCCTCTGACGCACCCACACCAAAAGAATCTGCCCTTGAGGCTTCTTAGTGAAATGTTCCACTACTGTCGATGTTACGGGGTCGTCTGGTAAATCTGCACTTGCCCCGGTTATTGAAGAAGAAGAGCCTCAGGGATCTTCCCAACATTCACAGAAGTCTGGCGAAGAAGCCGGGAAAACAAGTCCTGTTAGGCAGTGCGGGGATGACACTTTCGAAGGGTTGAGCGATCTTTTTGTCACCTCACAGGAGCTCTTCAAGGACGACCCTGTCACTATTAGGGTTTCCTCTTCAGTAGCGGAAGTAACTTCTTCTTTGCAACAGGCTCCGTCAACCCAAGAATTGACATTAACTACTTCTCCTACGATTATTCCGCAATCGAAGAGTGGTTCTTAGTTTGATGCGCGTAGTTTGCACGCCACACACACTTAGAATCTTTCGGCACTTTCATATACCTAATTCTTTGTTCTCTGAAGATTTTAAGACTTGTTTCTCTTTTTATTTCAGATTCTCCGATGGGACGCAGCGGATCCTACTATGATGATTTCCAGCGCTACGAGGGGCGTAGTCAATATGATTATAGGCGCTACCTCTCCTCTTACAGAGAAACCGATGAAGAGAGAGCCGCACGAAAGGCTCGGGAGAGGAGGACTCAAGAAGAGCGTTATGAGAGAAAAGAGAGGGAGGAGCACCACGATTCTTCTCAGAGAGGTGACGACTCTCACAAAAGAAAATTCCATGATGACCGGGGAAAAAGCCATATGGTTGAGGAATTAAGCAAACGTGCCCGACACGGTGAGAAGCATACTTTTACAACTCCTGAAAAGATCTCTGCCCCTGTCTCGCTTGACATTCCTTCCGGCTCTCCCGCTCTCGGGAAGACAGACATCCAAACAATAAATAGCAGGCCTAAATTCCAAGTTGGACCGGGCCCAGCCACTTTGCAAAGCTGGTTTCCACAGTGGTGCCTGAAGGGTGCGCGGTTCGATCTTGACCTGGTCCCTATCGACAAGCCTGCCATGCTACGAAATCTCGATGCCGTCAAGCTTGATATTGAAAGGATGTCGAACTGGCAAAAGCTTGTAGACGAGCTTCAAAAGGTCAACCGTGCAAATATAGAGGCCATGCTTACTATGGAGAACGATAAAGCCGAATGGCAGAAGGTTCTTGAGCAGCATGATACTGAAATGAGGAGCATCGCTACTTACAATGAAGAGCTTGAAGCGAAAGTTGAGGAACTTAAACAAGAGCTTGCTACTTCTTCTACTACATATACTCAAAAAGGAGAAGTACTCCAGAAGCAAGTTCGCGATGCTCACGCAGCTCAGCGACATGCCGAGGCACAACTTGAAGCTGAGTGGGAGACAGCGAGAAGATATCGTGCTGAGGTTACAGAGTTACAGGAGAAAGTCAACTTTCAGGAGGCGGAAATTCAAATGCTAAAGCTTCAACTTTCCAAGACTGAAAAAGAGCGCAATGAGGCCGTTGCCGGTAAAATTGCAGCTGAAGAATCTCATGAGGCAACGAAGAACAGCATTAGCTCAACATTATTTGACTTCTACCTGCACAGCGTCCTGGGGCGCGGTAGCCTTGCCTTTCTGGGTCCCAAGTATGAAATTACTTTAGCTGAAGTGTGGGAGGCCGCACTTGATATGCTTGGTGCTGCAGGCGCTGGTTATGCCGAATCAGCTCTTGAGGAGCATTACTTGGATGAAGATGCTCGCGCTGCACTTGCCAAGGGAAAAGAACAACTTGCAAAATTAAGAGCCAAGTGGACTGCTCATTTGTTTCTTATGGGTTTGATGGGCTTCTTGACTATTTCCTCAATCTCGACGAGCCTTTATCTCCTCTTTTTACTAACTTTAACCACTTTTCTTCTGTAGAGAAAGTATCGAGCATTGTTCAGACTTCCCCTCCTCCGGTTATCCCTCCTCCGTCTCTTCAGGTCACTCCTCCTTTTGCCTTGCAACCTGGATCACAAGAGGAGCAAATAGAAGCTCTCCAAAACTTGGATGATCCCATTGCTTCACAATAACACAGGAGAGAATAAACTGAGGGGAGTGAGAAAACTCCAGAACCAACTGGCTCTGATGATGAACCATTAATTACACTTCTCTCTCCAGGGAGTGGGTCCTCTTCCAAGAAGAGAGGGAAGCAAGGAATCTCTAAGAAGAAGAAGGAAGCTTCTGCTAGCGAGGCACAAGCGGGAAAAGAACCTATTGTATCCCCCTCCCCTTCCTCTCCTACTCTTACAGGCCGGCCCAAGAAGTTGATCATTCGGCCTGGCGCGGGCTCGAAAGGTGGAAGGGGGAAGAAATGATGGCTCTGGTCCTATGCTTTTTATATTGCTTTTTGCATGTACTGGCCGGAGGTTGTGCGGGTACCGGCCTCCGCTTTTCTTTTCCTTTTATTTCGAAACCTGTACCTGTACAAAATTTTGACGGTATTGAATAAAATGACTCTTTTGTTTATACAAACTTCTGTCTGTATTTGAGAATGCATTTACTCTTTGTTTTTGTACAAGTTTCTTTATATAATATTGCAGTGAGCTTGTGGTATGTTGTTTGAGCGTTATTTTTATCAATGTAACTATGCCATGTTGCCCCTATACCATAAACTCATTGCAATATTCTTAATTTTGATGGGGCTTGTACTCTTATTATCTGGAGAATAATTGTTCCATACTTGGAGGAATATTATCCTGCTCAAAATAGAGTACAGCTCGTTTCATATGATTTTTCACGCTCTACCCTTCGGAAGTATCACTTTTTTCCTTTGCATATATACATTCTTACAAAATGAACACTCCTATATGGTAAAGCGGGCCTCTGAAGAGGTCTTTGAGTAGCACTTCAATTTTTGGGAAGAATTTTCTTGAAATTGACAAGTTAATTTTCCTTTAAGATTTGAAGTGCGACTCTGGAGTGGGTTTTTCGCATTTCGACTCGTGTGAAGTTTTATTTCAGATCACGGCAGAATGTGTGCCTCTGAGTAGGGCTTTTGCCTGTGAATTTGGAATTTCTTTCTCTTAGCTGGATGGATTCACGGGAGTGTATCACCGATCAGTCCACAACTTTATGACGAGAAAGGATTCTCTTTTTCTGGCAAGGCCCACTCGAGGTCCTTATCCTCTAAGGAATTATGCCTCTGAGTAGGGCTTTGATTTGCACTTCAAATTTGGGAAGTGTGCCTCATTGGAAGGCTTTTGTTTGCACTTCAAACATGGGAAGTGTGCCTCATTGGAGGACTTTAGTTTGCACTTCAAACTTGGGAAGTGTGCCTCATTGGAGGACTTTACTTTGCACTTCAAACTTGGGAAGTGTGCCTCATTGGAGGACTTTAATTTGCACTTCAAACTTGGGAAGTGTGCCTCATTGGAGGACTTTGATTTGCACTTCAAGCTTGGGAAGTGTGCCTCATTGGAGGACTTTGATTTGCACTTCAAGCTTGGGAAGTGTGCCTCATTGGAGGACTTTGATTTGCACTTCAAACTTGGGAAGTGTGCCTCATTGGAGGACTTGTGCCTCCGAAGAGGGCTTGTGCCTCCGAAGAGGGCTTGTGCCTCCGAAGTTGCACAGGTGATTTATCCGGTATTTACACCTTAAATAAAATACCGATGCTTCTCACCATTTGCTCCTCAGCGATTCCTAGTTATCATTTCCAAAGCCATGTTCTTTTCTTTGCCAGTTATTTGTCTCTTTTCCATAGAAATGCTCCTCATTGTTAAGTGAATCCATAGGGTAGACCCAAACTACCCGACTAGATGTCTGTTTGCACAAACGATCTTTGTCGGTTAGCGAGGGCCTGGAACCTTCGCGTTGGGAAGGTGCCCTTTTGGTAGAATCAACTGTTCGTGAGGAACATTTCTTACGCAGGAATCGAATTTGGAACTTTTTCTGGCTTGACATTTATTTGCTGAATGACTTATAGGAATCGCTTAGCTTTGTGATGTGCTGACTAGGTAAGCTTTGCTTTGATTGCCTGCAATATTAAATCGACATTTTAGCAATATATTCAAGATATTTGGCATATCAAAATGGAACAGGCCTTTTATAGTAATAGAAAACACAAGATTTATAGTTCCTATATTTCATTTGCAATGTTTTTACAATGTCCTTTAATATGAGAATGATACATCCATCATTCTTTTACAAATTTGTAACAAAGCCTTAAAGAAGAACAAGGATGCAAGTCATTGTTGTCCCAAGCTTTTCGAGATCGAATCTCCGGTGTGAGGGGATTAGATGGCAGTATCTTTGAGAACAGGAACATTCTCTCCCTCCGGGGCTTTTCTCAGAGCATGAGCGTATCTCTCCATCTCATCACGACTCCTACCTGCTGGGTGAAGGCCACCCCTGAGTAGATGAGGATGGGTCATTCCTGTCTCTTTTGACATATTGCTGGAGTTTATTCTGTTTCAATAGTTCTTCAATCAAATTCCTCAAATGATGACATTCGTTGGTGTCATGACCAGGTTGGTTGTGGAACTGACAAAATCTCCCATTATGCATAACATTTTTCCCAATCTTCAACTCGGGTGGCTTAGGATAATCAAAAGCATCCTTGGTTGCAAGAAAGATGTTCTCCAGAGTATCAGTTAAGGGAGTAAAGTCTGAAGGTTTAAAGCGGCGAGCTTTCTTCAAGTCTCTCTGCTTTTTTACACCATCGTTCTCCCTCTTCTGTCCTCTAGATTTTCTCTTATCAGAAGTAACACCGACATTCAAAATTTCGGCCTCGATTGCTCTTGATGATGCAGGAAAGCTCTCCAAATGCATAAATTCATCAGCCTTCTTATAGAATTTCTCAAGTGAGTTTGGCTCCTTCATTTTTAGCCATTTACCGAATTCACTCGATTTATCGATAGCCCGCATTAGATAAGTCAAAACCATCCTTGGCTCTGCGTTCTCCACTTCAGCTAGGGCTATATTGAAACGATTTAAGAATGACCTGGTAGATTCTCCGGGGTTTTGTTCTAGACTAGAGAGTGACATTATATCCTTGGCTTTTGTAGCATAAAGCCTGAACTGATCCTTGAACTTTTGTGTTAAGTCAGAGAATTGATCCACGGATCTAACTGGCAGCTTTGTGAACCAAAGTAAGGCCACTCCCTCTAAGTATACCGGAATGTAACGGCACTTAATCTCATCTGTTGCCCTTGCCCCGGTCATATGCCAGTCGTACTTGTATAGGAATTGATTTGGATCACTTGTCCCTCGATCGGCCGGGATAGTAGGAGGTACAAATTTCCTTGAAAACTCTGCCTTTAAGATCTTTTCGGTGAACGGAGTCTTGCTCGGGGCAAACCCCCAATCCTTTTCATCCTCTTGCCTCTGCATGCTTTCTTTCATAATCGAGCGAACCATCTCTGATAGCTACTCCTCATTGTTCAGAGGCCTTGCCGCGGAGACATTAGCTGCTCTTTCGGAAGTTTGCTTGGGCCTTGAACCTTCAGCCCGGGAAGGTGCCCCTGCGGCAGTACCAACTGTACTTTGAGGAATACCTTTCTCTTGGGAGTCATGTGCGTCTTTGGCAAAGGTGGTTTCATTGTTTTGTGGTTGTCGATTTGCCCCAAGCAGGGTGTTTAACCTGTCCATTATCAAAGCATTCTTAGTTTCCATTTGTTGGTACAATCCAGACACTACCTCATCCAATTCAGCTCTTGTGACTCTAATGGTCGGAGTTGTCTGACTTGGTGCTGGGGAAGTGGAGGTTTCCTCATAAGCAGTTCCGGAACCGGTAAATCTATTCTTTCTTCCCGGAGCCATAATTTCAGATAAACTTCTGGTCTTTAGAGAGATTCTTTCCACAAACTTTTGCGAAGCAATGGTGAAAGTATCCTGAGTTCAATTCTCATTGAAAGCACCAAAAATGTTAACGTAAAAATCAGACGCTAACAGCTCGGTGTAAACTGAAGTTAAGCGAAAGCACCACCCGTGAATACGGGAATCAGAAAAAACAACAAACCACAGAAAATGCAACAAAAGAACACAGAGTTTATAGTGGTTCGGCTTATAATGAAGCCTACGTCCACTTCAATATTTTCTTATCACTGATTGGATTACAACTTGTCGCAACTTCTTTCAAATACAATTCAATTCAATACAAAAGACAAGTAGCTAGAGAAAACTTCGATGCAACAAAGTTATTCGAATTCATGATTGAATGTGTCGAATCTTTGTGTGAAGTTGATCTAAGCGTCTTGCTTGTGCTTGAAATGATGGAGTATAGATTGTCTTGAAGATAGTAGAGCCTTGATGTCGCGAAGAGAATGATCCAAAAAAAGTCCCTTGAATGTTGGAGGTGGTCGCGTATTTATAGGAGCTTCCGGTCTGTAATTATCGTCCGAGTTATGAGTCGTGACCGACTTAGGGAAAGTCGTAGGTCGCGCTCGTCCTAAGGGTCAAGAGTTAGTAGGAAGTGGTATAGGTGAAGTGGTACTGAGCTTTTCTTCGTTCATCTGGATACAAGTCCTAACTCGTTCGCGAGTTAAGAAGTCACGGTTTAAAGTGAGGCAGCACTAAAATTTTGGCTCTGTGGTTTTAGGTCTTTTAGGTCGTAGCCTCTTAAGTCGTGTACCTCCCCTGAGTCGTGACATATCTTAAGTCGTGGAGGCCTTAAGTCGTAGATTTCTCTGAGTTGTGAGTCGCTCAGTCTGTCAACTCATTAAGTCGTTCAATCCTTAAGCCGTAAACCGTTCACTTCCTTAAGTCGTAAGTCGCGAGCTATGAGTCGCGCACGAGTTAACTAGACGTGGCTTTTTGTTTGCTTGCTTGAGTCGCTGACGACTCAAGGTAGGTCGTAAGTCACACAATTCTTTAACTCGTGCAACTCCTCAATTTGTTGAGTCGGTAACTTGTTGAGTCGGTTCTACCTTTAAGTCGTGAAGTACCTTAAGTCGTAGATCCACTGAGTCGTTGAGAACAATAAGTTGATGAGTCGGCCCAGGCCTTAACTCGTTGACAAAACGGGGTTAACACAACCATATAAGTAATGATTAACCACACCTAAATATAATTAATTTGAAATGAATTTAATTAATTACAACATTCTATTAATTTAAAGTAAATTAAATTAATTACTTTACCAATATCAACTTGCTCATCATTATTAATTAATTATCAATCAAATTATTAATCTTCATCCAATTATTCATTTTAATTAATCATCCCTGATTAATTAACTCTTAATTACATTCAAGTAATTATTTACTAATTAATTTCTCAAATTAATTATACTTAACCAAATACAGTAATTAACCTTTAATTACTTCATTAATTAATTAACTATAATTAATTACATTAATCCTTAATTAATTACATTAATTAATTACTTTTAATCACTTATTATTGATTAATTAATCTTAATTAATCAATCTTAATTACATCATTAATTATATTAATTAATGATCCCTAATTATATTTAATTAATTACCTTATTATATTAAGAAATTAATCATAATTTAACCCATATTTTTTAATCACCCTTGATTAACCCATTCAGTAATTAACTACCCTTAATTACTTTACCAAATAAATTATTTACTCATTAATTAATTATCTCAAATTAATCCCTTAATTAATTCTCAAGTAATTATATTTAAATAGCTCAATATCAAATCACTTCCAATTAATTACATACAGTAATTACCCATTAATTACTTCTCTAAGTAATTCCTCTTCATTTAAATTACATTAAGTAATTATCCTTCTCAAATTATCAAATGATTAATTTTAAATTAATTAAAATGAATTAATTAACTTAAACTAACCAAATTAACTCAATTAATTGCAATAAGAAATTAATTCCTTAATTACTTCCATAAGTAATTATACTTAACAACTCACAATTGATTGTCTTTAAATTAATTAATCTAATTAATAATTAAAATTAATCACATTAATTAATTATTAAATAATCCTTAGTTAATGATCTTCATTATATTTTCTAAAATAACTAACTTAAAGCATTATTAATTACAATTTAATTAATCATTAATAACTCATTAACTAATCCCTAATTAATTAAATAATTAAGTGTTAATTAAAAACTTAATTAATCCATTACTTGATTAATTAATTATTAATCATTAATTAAAAGCTAATTTTATTTAATTAATTATTCTTTTACAAGTTAATTATTCAAAGAATAATTAATCCTAAACCCTTAAGATTAAACCTTAATTACTTTTAAGTAATTATTTATTTCATTAATTTATTAGATAAATTAATTATTCATTTAATTACCCTAACAATTAAATGAAATACAACATTAAATTATTTTTAACTTTAATAAGTTTAAATTCAATCTCAAACCTTAATTGTTAAATAAAACTTTTATTATAAAAGAAATTTCACAAAGGTCAAAACAAATTTCTTTAAAAATTAAAACCATTTAAATTTTTGCATTATTAATCAAATTTTGTTTTAAACACTTAAATTTATAAAACTTAAATTCATTTTAAACCAATGATTCAAAATTAGATTTGAATCAAATTTAACTTTATTTAAACATTATTACCTATTTCAATTTCAAATTTAAATTCAAATTTCTTTTAAAAACATTTAAACAATAAACTCTTCAAAGTTATTTTAAAGAAAATTTAAATTTAAAAACTTAATCATTTCAAATTTTAAGATTCAATTCAACTTGAATCTATAATTTAAATTAGATTTAAAACTTAATTTAAATTTTTGCTTTATAATTCAAATTCCAATTTAAAATTTAAAACATGACAATTACTAAACCTCAATAACTAGCTCGAGCTGACTCAAGCAAATCGACTAACAATTCTTTCAAATTCATCTTAAAATCAATTTAAATTTAAAATAGAAACAGGTTTATACAAAAACCTATACTAACAGATTTACTCCAAACCCTGAAACAAAGTAAATACCCGAGACCTCAACCCCATTACTTCGAGTTCAACGTTCAGGTACTTCGAGCAAAGCATAATACTACCCGTCACAAACACGAGATCCCACCTTCCCAAATCAGCAGACACGCCATTAACCTCGTGCACCTGCACCTCCGTCGCCCTCACTTCCAATCACTCGCGACCCTTTACGCAAGTCGGCGACCGTCCATCAAACCTATTCCGACCCTCCAAAGAACTGCAGAACTCCTAAAACAAATTCGAGCATTCGAGCTCAAAAATTTGAACAATGTCGAAACTGGAATCTTGTCTCAAATCCAAACTCCAATCACCTGAGAGACTTCGCCTCCGGCCATCACCTACCCCATACCCCATCTACCTTCAGCTCGAACTAGAGTGAACTCGATCGCCTATTCATGTCACAGTGGTCAATTCACTGAACATTATTGAAACTAGGGCATTATCAGTTCAATCCTAAATTTCCACTGCCCCAAAACTGTAATCTCTTTAATCAATATTTTTCTCAACAACTTAGTTTCCCAATCTATTCCCAGGATCAATATTAGCCACTTCAATCATCAAAACTGACAGAATTACTCAAGAATATGATTTTCTGCTTAACCCAGAAATGCACAGTCAATGTCAAACTAAAATTTTTAATTTTGGTTTTAAAATTCAAGTCTTTGTTAATATAATTGGTTAATAAACTTGAATTTGGCAAATTTAATTGCCATTTTTATATAATTAGTGTTGTTATACCCTGATTCCTGAGACAGTACAGTTGTTGTTATTATTATTCTTTAAATTTAATAAAACTAAAATTTAAACCTATGATACATATCACATTTTGTGTGAACCATAAACCGTAACAAAGATTTAAACATGAACTCATGGAATTTTATCAGGAATAAAACTTGAAATTCAAGAAACAGGCAGTTACATGTATGCTACAGCAAGCATATATATACTCAGCAATCATACCTAGAAACTTTTATCATATGCTTTCATAAAATTATGACTATATCAGTAACTAAATTCAAGCAACAAAATTTACTTAAATTAGTTGAATAAAAATGTTACTCACCAATTTATAAAGGCAGAGCATCCCTTTTGACAGGTTTCAGATTGCTTCAATTTTTTTTTTAAACTTTAGTTTGCTTCTAAAATCATCCATCTTATTTTTACAGAAATGCTCTACTCCTTGATGTATGCAGTTACCAGATCCATTTCAATTTACTGCAAATGCCTCTGCTTCCAGAAAACAATGCAGGTTTGATTGATGAAGCTCAAAACTTTGCAGGCTTGTGAAGTTTTCAAAACAGAGAGAGAGAAAGACCTCCAGATATGCATGCAGGTTTGGATTTATTTAAAACAGAATGAAGACTGCAGGCTTTGATGTTGCAAATTTAATTTTCCAGATGCATGCATGTTGAATTATCTTGATGTAGTTGTAAATGAATCTCAGGCATATGAATTTGTAGAATTGAATTGAGTTTGAAGTTGCAGTTTTGGTTGATTTAAAACAGAAATTTAAGAGGAGATTATTGGTTTCAGATTTTATTTGAGGGGAATTTGCAGATTGAACAGATTTCTGTTTTTTAAATGTAGATGGATTCAGATTTTAGAACTGAATTATTTTCTTAAGTTTGAAGAATAATAGGAAAAGGAAAAAATAATGATGCAAAGAAGAATGTTTATATAAATAAAAATTCTTGATTTAATTAAAACAAAAAGAAAAAGAAATTTGAATGAGACACTTGTTTTAATTTCAACATTTGTCACTATGCTTACTTTAATGGTTTACACATGTCAATTTAAGTATTAGGAGATTAACACATGTATTAAGAATATTTTAGTTTAAAATTGTTTATAAATACTTTAAAACCTCAATTTATCATGCTTATGTATATATAAATGAATTTACCTCTTTCTTTTTCTAAAAAGAAATGAAAACAATCAAATTGTAAATATAAGCTTATTCATATATTTAAGTGTTTATTAAATTCAAATTTAAATTAATTTATCAAATCCAATTTTAAAAATCAAGTTATATATAGATGCACATATAACTCTTATTAAAATAACAAATCCTATTTCTAGCAAAATTTATTTATGTTTATAAAAACTAGGTATTATCATTTTTATTTAAAAATAACAAATTAAACAATTCTAAATAATTTATAAAAGAGATTATAAATTACTTTTATTACTTAATAAATTAAGACATATGTAATTTGTATTTTAAACTTCTTATAAAATTTCAAGCAGTACTTTAAAAAGAAAATAAAACAAAGCTTTGATGTTAAACAAATTTAACTTCAAATTTAAGTTAATTAAAATATAAATCTAAACAAATAATATTTTCCTTTAATATAAACCATATAATTATTTATTAAATTGTCTTGAAAAGTTAAATGTTAAGTTTAAATCAAATTTCCAATTTACCAAATATAAATTTAAGATTAGATAATTGATTCATTTATTGAGTTCAAAATCAAAGTTTATCAATTTACAATATATACAATTATATATTATAAACAGAAAACAATTTATTTACTTTAAAAAGATAAAATCTTTCAATTTAAATATTTATTAAAACATGATTATTAAATCAAATTCCAAATTTGTTATTAAAATTATCAAATTAAATTAAATTTAAAACACAGATTATTGAATTTATATTGCCCAAATTTCCGGGATATCACACTTTTGATGTTTGCCTTTGGGCGAGGTACCTATTATGTGAAATAGTACTCGACAAAAATAGCACGTGCAAAAAATTTTTGAGATGATTTTTGCCCTTATGTGTCGTCGTTTTTGAATCGTTCCTTTGAACCATTCGGTGGCGATTACTTCGGGATTTTTGGACTCTAGGGAGTTCTTTTGAGATTTTCATTGCCTACGCTAGCGTGTTGAGATTTGCCTGTTGGCGTATATATATTTGAGACTGCCTATTGAGGCTATTTATGTGATTTTCCTTTTGGCGTTGTATGAGATTTTTATATCTTCGTTGTCATTTGCCTTATGGCTTATGTCGAGATGGCTTTTTCTTATGTTTTTCTTGGATTTGCCGATATGGCGGGTTTGGGAATTGCTCTTTTAGGAGTTTACATTTTACTATTCCCTAAGCCTTTCTTATTTGATTTATGATTTTCGATGATATGACGCATGCTACATTTTAGTGATTCATGAGATTTTTCATCTCCTTAGTTTTTTATGCTTATTGAAGCAATAGTGTTCTATCACCTAGTGTAACCAAATATGCCATACATGATGCGTATCCCCCATATGTCTATGGTTAGCTTCTTATTGTTTCTTCTTCTTTAAGAATAATATCACTATGCTTTTATGCTCTATTATTCTGCTATCACCTTTTAATGATTCGTTTAGCTAGACTGACCCGTGTATTTTATACTCAGTTCAAACCAAGGTGTTTCAGGTTAGGTACATTTGGACTTAGCCTATTCTGCTTCTGCATGGACTATTCTGCTAGCTCATTTTGTTATAGGTTTTTATGTAGTCCTTTTGGTTTGTTACTCTGATATGTATATTCTTTTGACTCGTGTTTGTATTATGGCCGTCATACCATATACGTGATGTATCATTTTGTATACTCTGTGATGTATCTGTATATGTGTGTGTATATATGGGATTATCTGCTATTTTGTGATGTGTTTCACATTTGAGTTATTGTATTTTATTTTGATAGATCCTATAGCTACCTATGGCTTTGTATTACGTATTTATTGAATATGTCAATCCAAAAAAAATATGGAATTTTCGACGTATTCAATAGATATTTAAGACAAGGCTATAGATGGTCGCTCCTATCAAGCCCTATTCTCTGGATTACCAGACAATATTACCCAGTAATACTCTTTGTTAATATGGGTCTCGGGGTGGGGCGTCACAGCTTGGTATCAGAGCTGAGCTTAGAATAAAATATGATAAACACAGAACAAAAACACATATTACAATACATCCAAGTATAATACAAGTGATAACATAATTTTCCACTATCGCATCCCTCAATCGTGCCTTTAGTCTTTTCATTTTCATAGAATGGGTAATAAGTTTGAAAACATTATAAGGGTTTTAAATATCACTATTTTTGAAATAGTAGAAATTAGACCTCATATGTCTTAGATTTAAATATCTTTTTTGATCCTTAGTGATTAGAGTTGCGCAGCAGAAATGGTGTGGCCTTTTTCGCTACGCACATTTAATTCTTTGTTTTTAATAAATGCTTGTTTGGTTGATAATTGCATGAATGTGTGTTAGCATAGTAATTGTTGAAATAATAATGAGTAGGTGATATAATTGAGAGTTAGAAACCTACTCAATGGAAATGATAAGAACTTGTGGTGTCTTCAAGTTGTAGCTACCGCAAGAATTATTAGAAAGATTAAATTTTGAAAATGAAATTTAATACATAAGTGGTATTTAACCATAGGCTAAAATGAAATAAAAATTTAATGTTTAAGAATTTCATGGATGCATTTTAAAGAAGTAAAATTAGAAAAAACCATTTTTAGGAAAGAAAGCATCCATGTGAATGGAAAATCTTTCTAATAAGAGATATAGTTATGTATATAACTTGGTTGTTTTATGAATTGATTGTATGGTTGTATAATTAGAAAATGTTTTATGTTGTGAAAATAAACATTGTTACAACCAAGTTTAAGATTCCTTAAGGAATAAAAACAGGTTTTATAATTTCTTGTGTCAATTGGCTAATAAGTATTTTAAGAATTCTGGTCGATGCATCTGATCAGCGTTATCTATAGGGATTCCTAAACGCTTACGGGGCGGTGTGATACATGCTTTTGAAATGGCAATAAATATTATTTACTAGTATGGATGTTGAATGCAAAAATATATAGATATTGCAAAGATTTTGAAAATTCTAAATTGCCATTTGAGAGAAGTATATTATATATACTTAAGGACTTATGAAAATAATGTGAGATAGAGGGCAATGGAGAGGCAATGTTGATCTTGGTCAACTTTGCAGTCCTTGATAATGTCATTCACTCTAAATGTATTAGTTAGATGTTATCATTTTATAAATTGATAATTGTAAAATTTGACTATGCTTTCATTTAAATAAATTGTATTCATTATTGGTTATGTTACATGTTTGTGAAAGTTCACATACATGGAAAATTTAAATGCTTAAGTAAGCTTTTGGGTAAAGTATTTTGGGAAAATATTACCTTATGGTAATTTATTTATATGAAAAATAATTTTAGTTAAGGAAATACCTTAATTGGATGAAACTATCATGTGACAGTGATTAATAAAACAAAGTATTCAAATTAAGAAAATGAATTGTTTAGAAAACTAAAATGTTGATTGAAATGAGGTTTAGTAAAAAGTAAAAGGATAGTTATGAAGATTAGTTTAAACATTTAATCATTTGATTAATAACAAGTGAAAAAAAGAGAAGTATGCATTTGGGAAAATTTAAGAAAATGCTTATTTGGTGCTTTTGAATTAGCATGAAATTTAATAAGGAGCAAAATCATTAGAGTAAGTTTGGTTATGAACTTAAATAGTGTTAAAAAATTGTTAATTATGTATTTGTGACGTTCAATTAAAAACAAGTTTGAATTAAGTATTAACCTTCGCTAGTTCTAAGTAATAATAAAATAAATGTTTAGCTTTGTGGATTGAGAGGAAATTGAATATAAAAGATTCATTTATTATAAAATGCAAATTTTTGTGAAAAGCTAGAAATAATGATAAATAGAGCAACAATATAATATTTATATTTGCGAAAGAAATTTAAATAAAATCAATATGTAACTCC
This sequence comes from Allium cepa, assembly GCA_030765085.1. Lineage (NCBI taxonomy): Eukaryota > Viridiplantae > Streptophyta > Magnoliopsida > Asparagales > Amaryllidaceae > Allium > Allium cepa. The sequence continues at coordinate 76,185,589 of CM060939.1, read as the reverse complement.
AAAGTCTAGTTTGGATAGATAATTGTTTCTTAGTGATATAAGAAATTAATTATATTAATTAAAATACGAGTCTTCTTCTAAAAGACTTGTTTGTTAATTGGGAAAAAGTTTTCTTTGTAAACCATTTTGAAAGTTTGTTGTATGTATTATAGAGTAATTCTAGATGTCATGGCTTTTCGAAGAAAAGGATCATGTAATAAATGTTTTGAGAAAAGATTTTTGATCTAAAATTATGTAGTTCGGATTTAATAATGGTTTGAAAATTTTAACAATAAAAGGTCTTGTGTAGGAAAATTTTGATTGGAAAGTGCTGTTTTAAAATAGCGATAACTTGTGATTTACAACTCCAAATTAATCCATTCTTTTTTGAAAAGAGAGTGCTTTTAGTATGCTAGAAATCTTCATTGTATCATTATTGAAAGTTTTGCAGTTTAGTTATTCAAAAATGAGTTTTAAAAATGATGGACATCTCTGTCCTCTTTTATAATTTCTGAGTTTAAAGCTGAAAGTAAATTAGGCATAACTTTCAAAACGTAAATCTGATTTTGATGATCTTTATATCGCTGGAAAGCTTGGACTGAGTAAAATATCTTTTAAATCATGAGTATTTTCAAATTATGAGTTTTACTGTGTCAAAAGCCTGAGTCTTTTTAGCAAGCCTGAATTTGAAAATTTTGAAGTTTGGAATTGTTGTCTTATTTAAACTATGATTTTAATGCTTCATATGTTTATAAGTGCATGCTAATATGTTTCAATAAGTTAAGTACACGTGCAAGAGGATATTTGAATGATTAATTAGCAAGATAGTAAGCATAAAAGTAAGCATGCTTGCATTTAAACGCTAAAAATGTAAGGTATGAATTGCCAAGTGTTTATGTGTTAAGAATTATATATATATATATATATGTATGTGTGTATGTATGTATGTATATATTGTGTTCTGAATTTTTGGTCGATGTATATCTGTAATTCATATTTATGAAATTGTAAAGGGCTCTCCATGCAAAGGAGACTCCGCCGAATTTTTCGAAAAATCAAACACTTAGAAAAATTTTAAGAAAAATTTAATTAGTGAATGATTACAGCCATCGATAAAGGGTCTGATTAGTTTCCTTTTAAATCATAAAGTAAAATAGTTAAAAATTTGATAAATTTAGTGGAAAAAAATACACTACTTATTGTAGTATATTTACTTTTGTAATTAGAGTATGGAATAACTCTAATTTAATTTACTTTAAATTTAAAGAAAAGATGATTGAATTGAAAATTTAAGTAAGAGACTTTAAAAATTTGCAGGTATTGAAGTTTGAGTTTTGTGTATAAAAGAAAATGGATTTGAGTGAAAATTCTTATAACAAATTTTTGAGAAAATTTCTTGTAATCCATTCATTTGTGTCTTGCCTTAGTGTGATTATTGTGATGACTTGCATTCATGCAGTCATGTGTTATGGTGGTAGCTTGAAATACCACCTATCTTTTGTTGAATCCTCTTTTGATGATTGTGCTTATTTGTGTTACTTCTTTAAAGGAGTTGAGTGCATTTCAGTATATTCGAAAGGTTGGCTCCTAGTTATATAGAACCATCTACTATTACTAAACGCCTTGGTTCGATTACTTTCATGCATCGTTTTCTGTTCAGTTTTGGGTATTCATGATTTGTTCTAAGTGACCCAATTTCATTGTATCTTCGAGATTTAATCTCGATTGGTAATTCTATTGTGTTGCATTATCACAAGTCTCACCGACTTGTGTATTGTGCCAAATTCTATTCGTGTAGTTGTTTCGAAGATTAAACACCTTCGAAATAAGAATGTTTCGCTTATGAAATTCTATGGTTCGCTATCCCTAAGTATTGTACTTGGGAAACCATAGGATTTACCGAGAAAACTTGTCCTAAACCTTTCATCCTCTGTTGAGGGTGAATATCTATGATCATATCTTTTGATTTGAATTGTTGTGATGAAATAGATGTTATAGATAACTTTCGTTATAGAAATTGCGTGGACGCAATTTTGTTAAGGTGGGAGTCTGTAACAACCCTTGTTTTGGAGATTACCTATAATATTTAATTATAACGTTGGTTATAATTTAATATTGTGAATTAAAATAAATAGTTTATTTGAAATAAACAACGAATTTTGGAATTTAAAATAAGAAAATGAAATTCCAAGATTTATTTTATTTTTTGGGTTATAAATAAATGGAAAATAATTTTTATTTAGAGAAAATGCAATAATTTTATTAATTATTACCAATTACTTCTTTTAATACCTTTTAAAGAAAGTATTTGATTTTTAAAGGTTATTAGTTGAAATAAAAGGTGGAAATTGGGTTAAAAATAAGTTTTGGTTATAAATAATTGTTAACTCCACATTTTCACGACTCAACGACCTAATGAGCTACAGGGATCAACGACCTAAATGTCCAAGCTAGTTAAGAAGCTAAACGACCTAACGATCTAAAGCCTCCAGCGAGTAAACGTGGCAACAGTTAGCGACCTAACGAACTAACAAATTAAGGAGCTAAGCAACTAACGGGTTAATACTCAAGCGACCTATAATTAAATGACCTATGCGACCTAACGAGTTAACGACCTAGCGAGTTAACAACCTAACTTGTTAACGACCCAACGAGTTAACGTCCTAGCGAGTTAACGACCTAGTGTGTTAACGACCAAACGAGTTAACGTCCTAGCGAGCTATAAGCTTCATATCGTTATGTCACTTGGTTATAGGTCGAAACAACACTAGATCGCTTCTACTCCTACGGCCTACCAGCCTATTCAAGTGAGCAAGTGCAACCATGATGAGCCTTAAACCGTATCCCTTAGGTCGCTCACGACCTACGACCTAACCCCTAGGTTGCCCACGACCTACGAGCTAACTCCAGAATTTCCCTATAAATACCTTGCCTACTCCACCAAGGAGGGTACTTTTGGATCATTTCTAGAACGCCGATACATTGCTGTTTTCTCAACTCATCCAACACTTCAAACACCGAAGACGCTTCAACGAACTTTGGGAAGAGAACTAGCACATTTAATATGAATTCGAAGAGCTCTTCTACATTGAAGTTCTTGCTACTCGTCTTAGTTGTGTTGTAATCAAAGATCATTGTAAAAGTTGTAATCGAATCAGCAATAAAGAGGATTAAAGTGGACATAGGCTTGACATTAAGCCGAACCACTACAAAAATTGTTATCTCTTTACCTTTTTCTGTTATTTTCTGCTTATCTCTAGTTCCCGTACTAATGGTGGTGCTTTCACATTTACACTACTTACGCCGGGGTGTTAGCGTCCAATTTTAGCGTTAACATTTTTGGTGCTTTCATTGAGAACATTGAACTCAGGATGCTCTCATCATTGCTCCGCAAAGATTTGTTGAAAGAATTTCTTTAAGAACCAGAAGTTTATCTGAGATCATGGCTCTTGGAAGGAAAGGTAAATCTATTAGATCTGGAAGTGCATATGACAGCACCGCTACTTCTCCCACATCGAATCAAGCAGCTTCTAGTGTTGGAATTACAAGGGCCGAATTTGATGCAGCAGTTTTTGGGTTGTATCAACAAATGGAAGCCCAGAACACTCTGATTTTGTTGAGGTTAAACGCTCTGTTTGGAGTTGACCGTCAACCAGAAAACAACGAAGCAAACTTTGCCGAAGATATCCATGATCCTTAAGGGAAAAGTATTCCTCAAAGGGCAGCTGGCACCGTCGAAGGGGCACCTCCACAAGCTGGAGGTTCAAGGCCGCAGGCAACTTTTCGTGAATGTTTTCCCAGGCAAACTTCCGAGAAAGTAGCTGGCGTCAGTCCCGCGGGGCCTCTAAACGATGGGGAGTACCTCTCGGGAATGATTCGACGGATTATGAAGGAAAGTATACAAAGGGAAGAAGATGAGAATGACTGGGGGTTTGCTCCAAGAAAGACTACTTTCATTGAAAAAATCCTGAAACTGAATTTCCAAAGAAATTTGTTCCTCCTACTATTCCAGCTTATCGCGGAACAAGCGACCCTAACCAGTTCTTGTACAAGTATGACTGGCATATGACTGGTGCCAGAGCATCAAATGAGATCAAGTGCAAATAATTTCCGGTGTATTTCGAAGGAGTGGCCCTGCTCTGGTTCACGAAGCTGCCAGTTCGTTCTGTGGATCAATTCTCTGACCTCACTCGAAAATTCAAAGATCAGTTCAGGTTATATGCTTCAAAGGCCAAGGATATAATGTCACTCTCGAACCTTGAGCAAAGCCCCGGAGAGCCACTCAGATCTTTCTTAAACCACTTCAACATGGACTTGGCTGATGTTGACAATGCAGAGCCTCGGATGATTCTCACTTACTTGATGCGAGCCATTGACAAATCAAGTGAATTCGGAAAGTGGCTAAAGATGAAAGAGCCAAATTCACTTGAAAAATTCTACAAGAAGACCGATGAATTTTTGCGCCTAGAAAGCCTTCCTATGCCGGCAAAAGTAGTCGTGAACAAAGTTGAGAATAACAACGTTGCTTCTAACAAAAAGGAATCTGGTGGTCAGAAGAGGCGAACTGACGGTGGAAAGAAGCAAAAAGATGTGAAGAAAACTCACCACTTTAGACCTTCAGATTTTACTCCTTTAACTGATACTCCAGAGAATATCTTTTTCGCAACCAAGGATGTTGTTGAATACCATAAACCGCCTAAGTTGGGGCTTGGGAAAAATGTTTCTCATAATGGAAAATTCTGTCGATTCCACAATCAACCCGGCCATGACACTAATGAATGTCGCCATTTAAAGAGTTTGATTGAGGAGCTTTTGAGAGAGAATAAGCTTCAACAATATGTGAAGAGAAATGGAAACGAACCAACCTCATCTACTCAGGGGCAACTAGTTTCTGCTAATCAATCTGGCTCAGATAAGAGGGCTGCAGCGCAGGAATCTGAGAGGCCTATCATTAATGTTATCACATGGGGCCCTTACCCAGCGGGCAGAAGTTGGGGGGAGATGGAAAGATATGCTCGCGCTTTGAGATTTGTCCCGGCTTGTTCTATGCCAAGTCAAGAAAGTGTTTCAGACTAAAGGAAGAAATCTGCCTACTTACTTGTCAAAGGCCTCGGGGCTTCTTGATGATTTTAATCATTATACAATAAGCCATATACCCCGGAAAGAAAACATGAAGGCAGATTCTCTCGCAAAGTATTCAAGCTCTGGAAAAGCTCAATTATTGGGATTGGTCCCTGTGAAAGTCTAGTCGGTTCCAAGTGCTGATGAGATTCAATTCCGGAAGCCTGGAACAACAATCACTTGCATCCATATTTTACATAAAAGCAATGCTTAAATTTGTAAAATGATTATGGATGTATCATTTTTGTATTGATTCACACTGATTTTACAATAAATCTTGTGTTTTTATTACTATAAAAGGCCTGTCTCATTTCGATGTGCATATATCTTAAATATATTGCTAAAATATCGATTTAATAATGTAGGCTATCAAAGCCAAGCTTACCTATTTAACACATCACAAGGCCAAGCGATTCCTACAAATCATTCAACAAGCAAATGTCAAGTCGCAAAAATTCCAGATTCAGTTCCTACATAAGGAGTGCTTCTCAAAAACAGTTGGTGATTCCACCGGAGGGGCACCTTCCTAACGTAAAGGTTCCAGGCCCTTGCTAACTGACTGCGATCGTTTGTGCAAACGGACATCCGATCAAGTAGCTTGTGTCTGCCCTATGGATTCACTTAACATTGAAATACACTTCTTTGGAAAAAAGGAAACAACTTATAAAGGAAAAAAAACATGTGCTTGGACACGATAACGAGGAATCGTTGAGAGGTAGATGGTGGAAAGACATGGGCGAGTGCACAAAGACAACCAAAATGGAATCTTGTGCCTCAACCAAAAAGGTTGGTGGAACCACCGATGGGGCACCTTCCCAAAGTGAAGGTTCCAGGCCCTTGATAGTTAATTGCGATCGTTTGTGCAAACAAACATCCAGTTAAGTAGCTTGCATCTGCTCAGTGGATCCACTTAACTGTGAGATGCAACCTTCCAGGCGAACATCAAAAGCCCTCTTCGGAGGCCCTCTTGTCCTCACAAGGGGGAAGAGCCAAAAGCCCTCTTCGGAGGCCATCTTCTCCTCACAAGGGGGAAGAGCCAAATGCCCTCTTCGGAGGCCCACTTCACCAGAGATGAAGTGCCAAAGCCATCTACGGAGGCCCACTTCACCAGAGTTGAAGTGCCAAAGCCCTCTTTAGAGGCACGCTTCACCGTGTACAGGGAAAAACAAAAAGCCCTCTTCAGAGGCACGCTTCCCCGTGTATAGGGAAAAAACAAAAAGCCCTCTCTCCAGAGGCACAAATAAAAAGCCCTCTCTCCTGAGGCACAAACAAAAGACCTCTCTAGAGGCACAAACAAAAAGCCCTCTTCGTAGGCCCACACAAACTAAAGCCCTCTCCATAGGCACAAAGAAAATGCCCTTTTCGGAGGCACAAACGAATCAAAGCCCTTTTCGGAGGCCCACTTCACCGCGTAGGAGAATCCACTTGCCAAAAATAAAATTGACTATCTCCGAAAGTGAAGTGTAAAAACTTTTTCAAACAAAAGAAAGAGAAGACTTCTCCAATACAAGGCACACTCTACTAAAGCAGAGTAATATTTCCTCGAAATGGAAATTTATTCTCTAAAGTTAGAGTACAAGCCTTCTCGAAATGGAAGAGTTGTTCTCCAACTTAAGAATACAAGTCTTCTCGAAACAGAAGAACTGTTCTTCAAAGTCTTACCAAATGAAAGAAATTGCAATATGCCATGGTATGAGGGCAATACAATATAGCTACATTAATAAAAGCAGCACTCAAGCAACATACCACAAGCTTATTGCAATATCGCACAAAGAAAATGAAAAAAAAACTTGTGCGAAAATAAGGAATAAAAGCATTCACAAATACAGTCAAAAGATTGTACAAGTAAAAAAACATTTTATTCCATACTATAAAACTTTTATGCATGTGCAGGTTTCAAAAAGCGGGGGCCGGTACCCGCACAATCTCCGGTCAATACAAGCCTTTATATACAAGCAAAAAGCAAAACAAGAAGGGTAAAGCGAGACTCGTTATTTCTTCTTCCCGCCACCTTTAGAGCCCTCGCCTGGCCTAATGATTAACTTTGAAACCGACCTGAACGAGTCGGGGAAGAAGGAGAAAGAGGTACAACTGGGTCTATTTCCGCTTTCTCTTCACTGGCAGAAGTGCTTTTCTTTTTCTTCTTCGAAGTTGCACGCTTCCCCCTCTTCTTCAAAGAAGATTCGCTGCCCGGAACAATAAGATCAATCAACTTTGTATCGTCGGCAGTGAATTCCTCCGGGGTCCTCTCACCCTCTTCAAGCCCTCAGTTTTCAGCTCTTGCAAAGCGGCCGGGTCATCCAAGCCTTGAAGAGCTTCTATCTGTTCTTCTTGGGACCCCGGCTGAGAAGCAAGAGAGGGAGTAACTTGAAGACATGAAGGAGCAATAGAAGAAGGAGGTGAAGTCTGTGTAGTACTTTGCGTTTTCACTACAGGAAAAGAGAAGTTAAAATCGGCGTTCCTCGTAAAGAGGGGAGATAGTGGCGCATCAAGGCTTAAGTAATAATCAAAAAGTTCATCAAGCTCATGTGAAGCGAACAATTAGTCCACTTGAGCTAGATCATTGTTGAAGTTACCTAGAGAAGTGGGCTCTATAACATCGATTTCGAAATCTTAGGCTCAATGTTTTTCGGAGATTCGGTGTGGACGGTTGTAATTCCGGTCTCGGCTTTGGCTGGAGGCCGAGAATGAGAGCTAGAGCCAGTAATATCGACGTCAACCGAAGCCGTAGGATGAATCGGGTCGGTCAAAAGTGCCTTCCCTGAATGCTCTCCTTTCGCCGCTTCGGGTCGTGCTTGGGCGATTTGTTCTTTCCCTTTGACAAGGGCGGCTCGACCCCCATCATCCAGATAATACGCCTTAAGATCTGCCTCAGCATAGCCGTCGCCTCCAAGCATTTCGACCGCTGCTTCCCACACTTCCGCTAGGGTAATTTCATACTTCGGCCCCAAGAATGAGAGACTGCCATGCCCCAAGACATTGTGAATGTAAAACTCAAATAAAGTAGAACTTACGTTGGACTTCATCTCCTCATGAGACTGTTCAGCTGCTGCTTTTCCAGCAATGGCATCGTCGCACTCTTTTTCAACTCTAGAAAGCTAAGCTTTTAACATTTCAATCTCCATGTCCTAGGAGTTAGTCTTTTCCCGCAATTGAGCAACATCACCGTGGTAGCTTTCCATAATTCTCTGCTGTGCTTCGAGTCTAGCCTCAGCATCTCTTTGACTAGCATGGGCATCTCTCACTTGCTTTTGAAGCACCTCTTCCTTTTGAGTATAAGAGGTGGAAGAGGTAGCAAGTTCATTTTTCAGTTGCTCGACTTCAGCTTCAAGTTTCTCGTTATATGCAGTAATGTTCTTCATTTCCGTGTCGTGCTGGTCGAGAACTTTTTTCCATTCAGACTTGTCACTCTCCATGGTTAGCATAGCTTCGAGATTTAAACAGTTTACTCTTTGAAGCTCATCAACTAGCTTTAGCCACCCGGACATTCTCTCAATATCAATCCTAACAGTATCAAGATTTCTTAGCATGGCCTGTTTATCAATGGGGACCGAATCCAAATCAAAGCGTACTCCTTTTAAGCACCAGTTTGGAAACCGGCTTTGGAGTGCAGGCGGGGCATTCTCAACTTGATATGTAGGCCTGCCAATGATTGTCCGAATCTCAGTTCTTTTGAGGGCAGGGGAACAAGAAGGGATGTCCAGAGCAATGAAAGTAGCAGGCACTTTGGAAATTTCAGATGAAGATTTTTCGATAGGCTTGGCCCGCTTGTTGGACCCTTCAGCTTCAAAACTCTTTCCCTTGTCATCGTGTGACTTTCTTTTGTTAGAATCGTCATCTCTCTAAGAAGAATCATGTCGGTCATATTTTCTCCCATAGCGCTCCTCATAAGCCCGCCTCTCGCGAGCTTTTCTTACAGCTCTTTCTTCGTCGGTCTCCCTAGGGGCAGGAAGATACCGCCTGGGATCATAAGAGTTACGTCTTCCATAGCGCTGAAAGTCATCATAGTATGAGCTGCTACGTCCCATTGGAGAACCTGAAAGTGAAGAAGAGACGAAACTTAAGAATCTTCGAAGTAAAGAAGCTAAGTACATATAAGTGCCAAAAATCCTAAGTGTGCGTGATGTGCAAACAACGCGCGTCAAACTACAAACCTTTCTTTGGTTGGGGAGTGATGATGAATTTTGTAGTGGGTGTCAACTCTTGGGCTGACGAAATTTGTTGCAAGGCGGATGTCGTCCCAACTGCTGGGGATATAACTTTAGTGGTCGTTGTGTCATCTTTAAAGAGCTCCTGTGAAGTAACCACCATGTCACTCAGTCCCTCAAAAATGTCGTCACCGTCATGCCTAGCAGAACTCTCTTTCTCAGCTCCATCATCAGCAGCCTTCCCGGAATGTTGAGGAAGTTCCTCTTCTTCGGTAACGGGGGGAAGTGCAAACTTGCCAGATGACCCCGCACCATCAACAGGAGTATGACGCTTCACCAATGAGGCCTCTACAATAGGCTCCTTCGGTGCAAGTTCCTTTCCGGAAACCGGGGCATCTGACGTCTCTGCTTGAGAACCGGGGGCATCACGAAGCTGAGTGAATCGAGAGGGGTGCAAAAGTCTGAATTGATGCAAAAATTCATCCTTCAGCAAAAATTTAAGGCTTCTCTCCTCAACCGCCACAGCACTTAGTCTTTCAAAAGTCGGCTTATGGATGGAATCTTTAGAAAGAGGAGGATGTGCTGTAAAAGTAAAGAATGAAGTTAACACTTAACAACTTGGATTTTGAAAAACTCAGAAACGGAAAGAACGGAGATAGGCAAGCTTACTTCCTACTCTCCAGATGCCATAGAATCACGGGGGGCAAGGACGAAGAAAAATTGGTTCAAAAACCCGTGGGCGCTTTCAGGAAGATCAGTGACCAGTTTACGATTCCTTGCGCTTCTCACAAGTATGATAAAAGGATGATCTTTGTTCTTCGCAAATGTGCACAGATAGCAACTCTCTTCAAAGCTCGGAAGATGGTCAAGTGTCCTCCTGAATAGTACACATAGTCTCATCAAGATGGCGTAGCCATTGGGGTGCAACCGGAAGGGAGAGATAGTTAATCGGAGAAGGAGTTGTTGAATAAAATCATTAAAGGGAGGAATAGCTCCACTCAAGAACATCTAACGGTTAACTGCGATAAAACCAAGAGATGGCCTGTCAGCAGTATCGTTTACCCCAGGAAGTAAAGCGTTTGCTTCAGCAATACCGAACTGAATACATAATTGATTGAACACCCATTGATTCAGAGTAGTTGAAGTTCTTTCCGTGTGATTATCCAAGGGGTTAGCTATTGGGAAGACCTCTCCAGCTTGCCCTACTATCTCTTCTTGTTGAGAAGTCATTCTACACAAGGAACTGGATATTCAAATATGAAGGTGCACATTTCCTAAAAGTGTGTGAAGTGCTGTGCAAAACTACTGAAATAACAAGTAAATGAAATAAAACTTGAAATAGCACTGATTGATGCATGTCAATTCAGGAAGTTTCGAGGCTTGTTATTAAACCAAAGTTAAGTGTAGTACCAATGCAGATGATATTTAACAATAAGCAGTTATAATTGTGTGCATTTTGCGTTGATGCTTCATTTAAATCAGTTGATTCAAATCACTTCATTTGTAATCAGAATCATCCTATTTTACTTAAGTAAATATCATTTCTTTAATCTAATCCATCACTCGATGTGGGCAGTCAATGATGAGTATATTCGTCCCATTTTTCTGCAAATGTTGTGTTTAATAGGTTGTTAGCGTTAAAGTTAATATAATCTGTAAGGAAGTGCAACAAATTCAGGCAAGTTATCTTGACAGTTCAAGTTGAGAATTCAAGTTAAGTGCTGTCACATTTTTGCAAGTAGTCAAGCTCAAGTGGCTTAGCATAGGTTAAAGCATTCTTAAGTCGCGTTGTTCAAGTCAGATAGTTCAGCAATGTCATGTTCCTACAAATTAAAAAGTGTTAAGTCAAAGAGTTCAAGGCATGAGACTTCTGGTCAAGGCAGTGCATTTTTGTTTGAGTATTAGCTCGTTCAGGTGTGGCCACGACCTAGAGCTTAAGTAGCAAAGAGCTTAAGTCGCAAAGAGCTTAAGTCGTAGAGAGCTTAAGTCGCAAAGAGCTTATGTCGAGAGAGTTGTTAGTCGGTCGGCTTCGTTTAGGTCGTAAGGGTTGCTAGGACGGTCGAATTCGTTAGGTCGCTCCTGAGGTAGCTTGCCATATTAAGTTATCTCCCATCGAAAGCCATAAGTCCTATTCCCCAACCATATTTTTCCACGCATCCACCACCATTGCGTCGCCCGAAACATCATGGCTTAACCTAAAAAACCACTAACCCGTTAACAACAAATCCCTTCGTCTCCTCCAATCGCTTAAGGCCACATCTTCTTCTCTGAATCTCCAGAAAACATCATCAAACTCCATACAACTCTGAGAAATCATAGGCCGGTCCGTTTTTAGAGCAATTACAAACAGTTCAATGGCGAACGGAAGGCGAATCGGGAGGAAATCTTATGAAAAGGTAATGAAAACCGTGTGAAAGTGATTACGAGGAAATTCATGGCAAATACGATGGAGAGGTGATCGATTTACCTACGATTGTTGTGAGGAATAATGATCGAAGCAACAAGGGTTAACGAGCTAATGGATTATATAGGGGAAAGAAAATAAGGCGAATCAGCATGCGAGTTAACGAGCTACTTAGGTCGCTCACGACCTAGCGGAGTTAGATCGAAGCATACGACCTATAATCTAGGCATATGCTTCGAGGGGCAAGTGTTAACTCCACTTTTTCACTACTCAGCAACCTAATGAGCTACAAGGATCAAAGACCTAAATGTCCAAGCGGGTTAAGAAGCTAGACGACCTAGCGATCTAAAGCCTCCAGCGAGTTAACGTGGCAACAGTTAGCGACCTAATGACCTAACAAATTAAGGAGCCAAGAAACCTAACGGGTTAACACTCAAGCGACCTAGTAACTAAATGACCTATGCTACCTAGCGAGTTAATGACCTAGCGAGTTAACGACCTAGCTTGTTAACGACCTAGCTTGTTAACGACCTAGCAAGTTTACGTCCTAGCGAGTTAACGACCTAGTTGTTAATGACCTAGCGAGTTAACGTCCTAGCGAGCCATAAGCTTCATATCATTATGTCGCTTGGTTATAGGTCGAACCAACACTAGATCGCTGCTACTCGTACGACCTACCAGCCTGTTCAAGTGATCAAGTGCAACCATGATGAGCCTTAAACCGTATCCCTTAGGTCGCTCACGGCCTACGACCTAACCCCTAGGTCGCCCACGACCTACGACCTAACTCAAGAATTTTCCTATAAATACCTTACCTACTCCACCAAGGAGGGGACTTTTGGATCATTTCTAGAACGCCGATACTTTGTTGTTTTCTCAACTCATCCTACAATTCAAACACCGAAGATGCTTCAACAAACTTTGGGAAGATATCTAGCACATTTAACATGAATTCGAAGAGCTCTTCTACATTGAAGTTCTAGCTACTCGTCTTAGTTGTGTTGTAATCAAAGATCATTGTAAAAGTTGTAATAGAATCAACAATAAAGAGGATTAAATTGGACGTAGGCTTGACATTAAGCCGAACCATTATAAAAACTGTTGTCTCTTTACCTTTTTCTGTTATTTTCTGCTTATCTCTAGTTCCCGTACTAACGGGTGGTGCTTTCACATTTTTACTACTTACACTGGTGTGTTAGCGTCCAATTTTAGCGTTAACAATAATATTTTTTGATGGTTTGAAATATTTTTTAAGTGATAAAATAAATTTTGTGGAATTTTAAGAGTTAAAAACATTGTTTTAATCATTTATTTGAGTAAATAGTGCATTTTGTTAAATAAAGGAATTTAATAATAAAAAATATTTTAAAAATATAAATTAATCCTTTTATATGGTAGAAAATGTTTTATTTTGTATGTATACAAGTTTTCATAATTTTCTTATGTGTAAATATGGAGAAAATGCATTTATGTGTAGTGTATATGTGACATAAGTTCATATGTTAGTTAAGTGTGTATTAATTAACCTTAGCCTTTTTTGGGCCCATTAGCCCATTAGTGTTCCTTAGCCTAGTTAAGGAAGTGAGAAAACAGAAAATAACTTGTATGTACATTTCTATTACCCTCTTCTTCTTCCTCTAGTAAACATAAAATCAAACCAACTTCTCCTTTCTCAAACAAAGCCACAAATCTCCAAATTTATATCAAATCCTTGCTGCAATTAACAAATTAGAGACAATATATATAGGTAGTCCATCATTAAAGCAAAATACTACATCAAATTCTGATTTTTGTAGACGTTGTTTTATGTTACATAAATAACTTGTGTTGCATGTTTGTAAAGCTCCATTTTTAGGTTCTTGAAGCCAAATCCACCACAAAGCTTCAATTTTTTTGCTTAAATCTGGATATTTATGCAACTAGAGCAAGGTGAGTGATAAACTCACAATTTCTAGCTGAAGCAAAGCTTCAAAAAATCAAAATTTAAGCAATTGTAATCATTTTTTAATAGTTTTCTTTATGTGAATCTACTTTGGGTTGCTTCTTTGCATGCTTATATCTTTTGATTCCGACAACGAAATGCTGTCGGATTTCTTACATTTGGTAGCTTGAATGTTGAACTTTATTTCTGAAAATTTTGGTTGAAAAATATTTTCATTTGGATGTTCAAAACAGTGGTTGAAAATCTACTCGAAAGCAGATTTTTGCCTTTAGAAATTATTTGCTGAGTTGCTACAACATGGCCTGAGTCCATGTTTGAGATAGCATAACTTTTAAAGAGCTTACTAAAACTCTTCTATTCTTATTTTGTTTGAAAGATGAAGTTCTCTACTATAAGCATACCAAATTTCAGGTCATTTCGACATATACAGCTTATAGAAATATGCTGCCAAACTTTGATTTGGACCATGTTTTTGCCCAGAGTTTTATGGTGAAAACACTGTCTGGGCTCAACTTTGAGACATCATAACTTTCTTATATTTTATCCAAATTCCATGATTTTTTTTTGGAATATAAAGTTTTCTACTATATGCACACCAATTTTGAGCTCAATTCGATGCAGTTTGGTACTTTGTTTTATGCCTGAAAGTTGAACCCAAAGTGGATTTTAAGCCTGAGCACATTCTTGTTGAACTATTACAAACATGGTCCGAGTCCGTGTTTGAGACAGCATAAATTTTCTGTTTTCCTTGAAATTCATTTATTCTTTTTTTGTTTGAAAGATGAAGTTTTCTACTTTATGCACACCAATTTTTACTTCAATCAAAGATCTTTCGGCTACCTGTTTTATGTCCGAAAGTTGAACCCAGAGAAGATTTCAGACCTGGGTATTTGTGACGCCCCACCTCTATACTCACGCTAGCCAAGGACACTATGAGGTAATGCCGTCAACAAGCACGAAGAATAAGGTTGTTGAGGAGCGACCATCCGTGTAATTGCTTTGTGCGAGTGCCGATATGTCAAATAGTATAACATGCATTTAATTTCAAGAGAAAATATGACATATCAAATACAAACTCAAAGCTACTACACGGTGGCTATGTGGTCTTCGGAAATAAATATAGGAATAAGCATAACAAAATCAGTCACAAATGTTCATATCTCAAAGGCGGAAATAGATATGAATATAACACATAGAAGTGTACATCAGAGTAGTGGTCAAACAAGATCCACAATATCACAAAAGAACAGATACAAGTGCTAGACAAAAGAATAAGTATACATCAGAGCAGTCTCTATCTCGAATGTACAACATCAAAAACTACTAATATAAAGTAGTTGGCGAAAAATCAGGCGACAGTCCCTGATAAGAAGTCAAGCAGAAGCACCTGTAACATCTCGGTTTGACCCGAGTATTATTTAATAAGAAAATAAGAAACGGATCAGTCTAGCTATAAATATTAGATAAAATGATATAAAATAAGGGATATGACAAAAACGTATGATATAAATAATGCCATCTTGCGACAAATGTACATTTGTTAATCAACAAAAATTATTGAATATCACAAGAATCTTCTCAAACACCAAAAAGAATATCATATTCGTAATTTTTATTCACCCGGTCACAAATATTGACAAACATCTCAATGCCAATCGCAAAAGTTTGAGAAATACAAATTCACCAATACAAAAGTGTTGATAAATCTTATCAATGAAATCACGAAAATTGGTGAAACGCAAATTCTAGAAATCGTCAATAGAAATCCAGAAATCACAAAAAGGGGGAGGCCTATCACAAAACGAGAGCATGAAAACTCACCTACACGTGTATCACAAAAAGGAACGCTATTCTATTGTTGCTAACCATTAATTTTGAGCCGAGGCTCCACAAAATGGCCCGAAGACCATGGGTCGCTACCCCACCAATTTTGAACCGAAGCTCCACAGAAACATGGTTTAGTCTCCCTCGCAAACAAGGAGACATCGCACATTGCTAGTCTAAATCACAAAATGATCATCATCGATCATCAAGAAGTGTCAATTACACTAAGCTAGGAAATAAATGAGTTTAGCTTCATGTCGCATAACCATTAGCTTAACTTAAATATTTACGAAAAATTGTACATCTCCACTCAAAAATTGCCACAAGAGTTTCAATCAAACAAGTCTAAGAATTAACCGACAAAGTAAACGCAAGCGTTTCATACCACTTTTTTTGCTAAGTCGTTTAATTGAATTTCTCGAACAAGTGAGGAAAAGGTTTGTCTATACTAATGGGTTGGAAAAACGTTTTTATAAACGAGCTTTGTATTAAAAATAAAGTTGAAATCGTTTTAATGAAAGAGTTTAATATATACTACTAGTATTGAAACCTTTGCATTTTAAAGTGACAAACCATAAAAATGATTGTAAAAACAATCAATCACCAAAAATTTACATTCGAAGATATAAATTAAATCCAAAGAAATCGATACCAAATCCTTCAAAATGGATATTCCTAAAAATCCGTAAAAAGAAGTCATCAAAGTCGATAATAGTGATAACAACTAATCATATCAACCAAAATCGATTAACATTGGAATTTTAATAAAAAATAAGGCAAACAGGCAAAACTGGCATTTGCAGATGTTTGAGGGGTTGATCCAGACGTCTGGATTTGGTTTCTGGAAATATTCCAGAGAACCATCCAGACGTCTGAAGCCTAAGATCAGACGTCTGAAATCCTTTTAGACGTCTAGGGGTCAATCCAGACGTCTGGTTTTGGTTTCTGAAAACATTCCAGAAAACCAACCAGACGTTAGAAAACTCAAATCAGACGTCTGCCGTCCTTTCAGACGTCTGAAATAATAGTTCAAACATCTAAAATTAGTCACTGCCCTTTTTTCTTCTACCGTATAGTATTTTTCTCCAAGACGTCTGACATTGGTATCCAGACGTCTGAACACCTAATCTGGGCAAAAAGTTGAGTAGGCAATGATGGCCATAACGATTCGGGAGCGATCGAGCGAGCAACGACGACTAATGATTTACGCCAAGCGACCAACCGGCCTTATAAGCTCTTCGATACACCCCAAACAACACGTCCAAACATGCATAGTAGGATTTTCATAAAATTGGACTTCAAAACCAAAAATTGGAAAATCACCATCAATTCAAATCAAAAGCAAATGATCATGAATAGATTTTAGGAATTCATACGTAACCACAAAGATAGATATAGACATAGATGTGAGATAAAAATCTCACCTTTTTACACAAAAACAAGGAAGGAGAAGCTTGAAAACAAAGGAAGATAAACCACTCTTCAATCTCAACTCTAAAAGCTCCAATCTAAGATCATAACAAATAATTTCCCAAATTAGGTTATAGGAAATTTCTAAAATGGAGAGAGATTGAGATGGAGAAGAAGAAGAGGATGCTTACCTAAGCTTCTCTTTGATTTTGGAGCTAAAGCTTGGATTTGCTAAAGAAACTAGGGCTTAGGATTCTAATTTCCGATCTCCTCTAAAATTTTTGCTTAAGATTGAGTTGTAGGAAATGTTATGAAAGAATGAAGAGGAGTGGAGTGGAGTGGGATTGCTAAGTTATGTTTGGGCTGAAAACCAAATCCAAAGCCCTAAGTGAAAAGGTCGAAATTTTAGCTAGCTCCAAACGTATCGATGTTTATACTCAAAAAGGTTGCAAATGGAATTTTGGCCTCAATGGAAGTGGTCCCGAGTCCTAATTCGAATGTTTGCAAAAGGTAGCATTTCGGACTAAAATCCTACTAACGATGCTATATCTAAATAAAATATTTAAACACACAATCGTAAAATATGCGGGTTGTTACAGACTCCGCTCTTTAAAGAAATTGCGTCCTCGCAATGCTTAAGAAGGAAGTAGAAAGTAACAACCAAAAAAGCATATTAACCCAAAAGAAATTTGAAATGAGAAGTTTACCTCAAATAGCACGAGGGAGAAAGTCCGGATGTGATCGCTCGATGAATTCTCTAGATTCCCAAGAGCAATCCTTAGGATTTGAGGACCATTGAACTTTCACAAGCAGGACAGCTTTATTTCGAAGACATTTGACCTTCGAAGCAATGATACGAATAGGATGTTGCTCATAAGTCAAATTAGGCGAAACTTCAATTTCTTCCTCAACACCGGGCTCAAGAATAGAATCAGAATCTCGAAGGTATTTCCGTAATTGAGAAACGTGAAACACGTCATGAATATCAGAAAACTGAGTCGGTAATAAAAGGCGATAAGCCACGGAACCAATTCGTTCGGTGATGGGAAATGGACCAATATATCGAGGTGCTAATTTTCCCGATCGACTGAAACGCACGACACCCTTCATAGGTGAAACACGAATAAACACAAAATCTCCCATAGAAAATTTTAATTTCCTTCTTCGGTTATTGGCATAGGATTTTTGCCTACTTTGAGCTTCTTTAATCCTATGACGAATAAGGTCGATCTTTTCTGTGGAATCACGAATAAAATCTTGACCTAAAACCAGTTTCTCACCAGCCTCAAGCCAACAAGAAGGAGATCGGCATGGCCTTCCATAGAGTGCCTCGAAAGGTGCCATACCAACACTAGATTGGAAGCTATTATTATATGAAAACTCAACAAGAGAAATATGATCTTCCCAACTTCCACTGAAATAAATAAAACATGCACGAAGAAGATCTTCAAGAGTTTGATTCACACACTCGGTTTGTCCATCGGACTGAGGATGATAAGCAGTGCTAAAATTGAGCTTCGTTCCCAAAGCTTTTTGAAGACCCTTCCAAAATCCACTAGTAAACAATGGATCACGATCGCTAACAATAGAATTAGGAACTCCATGCAATTTAACAATTTCTTTAATAAAGAGTTTGGCCAAAATAGGTACGGTCCGATTGGACCGAACGGGAATAAAATGGGCGGATTTTGTTAGTCTATCAACTATCACCCATAAGCTATCATGACCTGAACGAGAACGGGGAAGGCCATCAATAAAGTCCATGGAAATTTGGTCCCACTTCCAAATTGGAATGTCCAAAGGTTGCAATAAACCACCGGGCCTTTGATGCTCTGCCTTAATGAGTTGGCAAGTCATGCAACACTTAAAAAAGTTAGCAATATCAGATTTCATTTCATCCCAATAATAAAGTCGCTTCATATCCATGTACATTTTACTACTACGGGATGGATGGTAAATTTAGAACGATGAGAATCTTCTAAAATGTCTTTACGAAGACCACTAATATTTGGCATGATAAGACGACCAAATTTTCAAATACCGCCACGAGCATCAATATCAAAGTCTTTCAAACCTTTAATATCAATTTTATCCCTATAATTTTGGCAAAGAAGAGCCAATTCGGGATCTAGCTTTTGGGCTTCAAGGATGTGGTCTAAAAGTAAAGGATGAGCCTCAAGGCTACATAGAACAAGAGATGAACATGAATCGGATTCATGATCTCGAATCTCACAAGTGGATAAAGTCTCGAGATCATTCCATTTAGATATCATCATGAAAACAACCGCTTATTTCTTACGACTATGGGCATCGGCAACATGATTTCCCTTTCCGGGAGTATAAAGAATATCAAGATCATAGGATGCAAGGAACTCGAGCCAACGTTGTTGACGCATACTAAGTTCCTTTTGAGAAAATAAATACTTCAAATATTTATGATTAGTATAGAGAACAAATTTCTCCTCCAAAAGATAATGATGCCAAATTCGAAGGGTGAAAACAATAGCCACGAGCTCTAAATCATGAGTGGCATATCTAGTCTCGGCAAGCTTTAATTGCCTAGATGCATTAGCGATAACACGTTCCTTTTGCATGAGAACGACACCCAAACCAACACGACTAGCATCGGTATAAACAATAAAATCTTGGTTCCCTTCGGGAATAAAAAGAATAGAAGCATCGGAAAGGAGTTCTTTTAATTTCTGAAAAGAAGCTTCACATTTATTTGACCAAATGTATTTAACTCCTTTCTTTGTCAAGCTAGTAAGCGACACAGAAATTTCAGAAAAGTCTTTTATGAACCGGCGGTAATAACCCGCCAACCCGAGAAAGCAACGAATTTTCGTCACACTCTCCGGTCTCTCCCAATTTTGAATCGCTTCAATATTTGAAGGATCCACGAAATTTCGGATTCAGAAATAATATGACCAAAAAATTTCACACGAGATTGCCAAAAGTTGCACTTAGAAATTTTTTCATTTAATTGATTGCTCCTAAGAGTTTCCAACACAATCCAAAGATGCTTATCATGCTCCTTCTCGGTTTTAGAATACACAAGATTATCATCTATAAAGATGAGAACAAATCGATCGTGGAAGTCTTTGAAAACTTGATTCATAAGGTCAATGAAATAAGCTGGAGCATTCGTTAAACCAAATGGAATAAAAAGCCATTCATAAGATCCATAACGGGTATGGAATGATGTCAAAGGAATACAATCCTCTGCAATACGAAGTAGATGAAAACCGGTTGCTAAGTCTAACTGTGAAAAGATTCTAGCACCACTAAGTTTATCGAATAGATCATCAATCCGAGGTAAGGGATATTTATTCCTGATGGTGAGATCATTAAGCTTGCGGTAGTCAATGTAAAGCCTAAGTGTACCATCAGATTTTTTCACAAAAATAGCTGAAGCTCCCCAAGGGGAGAAACTCGAATGAATGAATTGCTTCTTCTCCAATTCGGATAATTTCTTACGCATCTCCTCATTTTCCTTATTGGACAAATGATAAGGAGGACGATTAATAGGTAAAGCTCCAGGGATTAGATTAATTCTGAACACGATTGCTCGCTTAGGGGGTAATCCTAAGACGGGCTCAAATATGTCGGAAAATTCACGAACAACGTGAATGAGGGAAATGACAACTTCCTCGTCATCATTATCGTCATCACGAGGGTTTAGAGAATATAAGGATGCTGCCAGATCGAAATTTGAATCTTTAAGAACAATAAAAATCTGCTTAAGAGATTGAGGATGTCCAAGATGAATAGTCTGCTCAGCACATAGGATATGGGCTTCGTAACAGTTAAGCCAATCCATTCCCAAAATCATTCCAAAGCCTAAATAACGCATGACGTGCAAATCGGCTCAAAAAGATAAATCACATAAAATAATCTCGACATCTTTACAAAGCAAACTGAGTGTTGCGGATCCACCATCCAGATTCACAATTCTCAAAGAAATCATTAAAGCCATAACACTTAAAGAAAAAGTATCAACAAGTTCTTTTAATATAAAAGAATGGGATGCACCCGTATATAAAAGAACTCGAATAGGTTGATCATGTAACATAATAATGCCATCAAGGATAGTGTTAATTCCTCTTCTCCATGACTCAGCGACCTAAAGGATTTAAAGGTCCATCGACCTAAAGTTATCAACGACCCAGCGACCTAAGGGTTGAACGACCTAGCGAGTTAATAAGGGGAGCGACCTAACAGGGATAAAGTTCTGCAGCGAGCTGAGGTGTGACGACCTAAGCGACCTAACAACTTAACGAGCTAAAGGTTCTAAAAGTATTAGCGACCTAAAGATGAAACCACCTAACACAGCAAGCATTACGACCTAACGAACTAATAGACCAACAGCGGGTTAATGACCTAAAGTGTGAACGAGTTAACTTAGACGCGACCTAAAAGGAATGAAGCTCTCTAACGACCTAGCCACCTAGCGAGCTATACAAAGCCGAGGTAACTTGTCTTCCTTATGTCGTTCCTTCCCTAGGTCGCCCGCGATCTTTGACTTGTTCGAATGATCAAGGGTGCTCTTGTTAGGCCGTAAACCGTGTCTACTAAGTCTCCCACGACCTACGACCTATACCTAAGTCGCACACGACCTAAACATACCAAAGGAGCTTCCTATGCCGCTTCCTACCTAGGTCGGCCACGACCTATGACTTGCTAATTTTTCCAGAACGATCAAGTGTACCATGTATAAGCCGTAAACGACTCCCACTTGGTCACAGACGACCAACGACCTATCCAAGGTCGCTTGCGACCTACGACCTAACACCGAACTCTCCAATAAATACCCCGGCTACTCCAACTAAAAGAGGACCTTCTGGCTCATTTCTGGAACGTCGAAACTCTGCTGAATTCTCGACTCACTCGACACTTCAAACACGAAGGGCATCTCAACAAACTTCAAGAGGAAATCTAACGCATTCGACATGGATTCAAAGACTTCTTCTACATTGGAGTTCTAGTTATTTGTCCCATCAGTGTTGTAATCAAAGATTGTTGTAAAGTTGTAATTGATTCAGCAATAAAGAAGATTAAAGTGGACGTAGGCTTAACCTGAAGCCGAACCACTATAAACTGTTGTCATTTATTGCTTTCTCTATGACTTTTCTACTTGTTTCTGATTCCCATATCGACGGGTGGTGCTTTCATATTTACTCTACATACATCGGGGTGTTAGCGTTCAATTTTAAGCGTTAACATTTTTGGTGCTTTCACTGAGAACCCAACTCAGGCTATCTTCGTCACTGCTTCACAAAAGTTTGTTGAAAGAATCTCTCTCAAAACCAGAAGTCTGTCAGAGATAATGGCTCTTGGAAGAAAGCGCGGATCTACAAGACCTAGTAATGTCCATGAGAATACTGCCACTTCTCCTTCGTCAAGTCAAGCAGCACCAAGTGCCGGAATTACACGAGCGGAGTTAGATGCTGCAGTATTTGGATTATACCAGCAGATGGAAACTCAGAATGCTTTAATGCTTGAGAGGTTAAATGCATTGCTCGGAGCTAACCGTCAACCGGTGAATAATGAAGAAAACCTTGCAAATGATGTTCATGATCCTGGAGAGAGGAATATTCCTCAAAGAGCAGCTAGCCCCGCTAAAGAAACACCTCCTCAAGCTGGAGGATCGAGACCACAGCCAACTCTCCGCGAACGTTTGTCCAGACAAACTTCCGAGAAAATGGCCGAAGTCTGTCCTGCAGATCCTTTAAATGATGAGGAATATCTTTCGGGCATGGTGCGACAAATCATGAAAGAAAATATGCAGAGGGATGAAGATGAGAAGGAATGGGGATTCGCTCCAAGCAAAACTCCGTTCACGGAAAGGATTCTAAAGGCAGAATTCCCAAGGAAGTTTGTTCCTCCTACCATCCCGGCTTATAATGGAACGAGCGATCCTAATCAATTCCTGTATAAGTATGATTGGCACATGACTGGTGCTAGAGCGTCTGATGAGATCAAATGCCGGTATATTCCGGTATACTTGGAAAGAGTGGCTCTGCTTTGGTTCACAAAGCTTCCGTTCCGATCCATAGACCAATTCGCCGATTTGACTCGGAAGTTTAAAGAGCAATTCAGGTTGAATGCTTCAAAGGCAAATGATATTATGTCACTGTCAAGCTTGGAACAAAATCCTGGGGAATCTATTAGGTCTTTCTTGAACCGCTTCAACATAGCTTTGGATGAAGTGGACAATGCAGAGCTACGGATGGTCTTGACATGCTTGATGAGGGCAATCGACAAATCAAGCGAATTTAGGAAGTGGCTGAAGATGAAAGAACTGAATTCACTTGAGAAATTCTATAAGAAAGCTGATGAATTCATGCGCTTGGAAAGCCTTCGGGCACCAGTTAAAGTGGCATTGACGGAGGTTAAGGATAATACTGCTGCCCCTATCAAAAAGGAATCCGGAAGTCAGAAGAGGGAAAATAACGGCGGGAAGAAACAGAAAGATGCGAAGAAACCTCGCTTCTTAAAACCTTCAGATTTCACACCTTTGCCTGACACCCCGGAGAATATCTTCTTTGCTACCAAAGATGCGGTAGAATATCGTAAACCGCCTGAGATGAGAGTTAACAAAAAAGCTGCTCAAAGTTGGAGACTCTGTCGGTTTCATAATAAACCCGGTCATGATACCAACGAATGGCGCCATTTGAAAAGTTTAATTGTAGAACTACTGAGAGAGAAGAAGTTGCAGCAATATGTTAAGAGAAGTAGAAATGACCCAACTTCATCTACTAAGGGCCAGCAACTTCCTGCTCATCCATCTGGCTCGGGTGAGAGGAATACTGTGCATGAATCAGAAAGGCCTGTTATTAATGTGATTACAGGAGGTCCTTACCCAGTAGGCAGAAGATGGGGCGAGATGGAAAGATATGCCCGTGCCTTGATGTATGCACCAACAGAAGAGAGTGTTTTTGTGCTAGAAGATGCTGCACCTTTGAAGCAGCAGAAAACTTTTAATGAATATATTATGTTCAGAGCGAGGGACACTATGGGCGTTGAAGCTCCAACCATGGATCCCTTGGTCATCTCTGCAGGCATTGGGCCGCCTATTGTGAGAAGAGTGCTTGTAGATTGCGGCGCTTCTTGCAACGTTCTCTTCAAAAAGACATTCGATCAAATGAAAATTCCAATGGCTGATGTTCAAGCCTCATCTCAGAAGATTGTTGGGTTCACTGGGGAACCGAAGCAGCCCATTGGAAATATCGACTTGTTCGTAGAGCATGGAGAGGGGCAGAAAAAGTTGATTGGGAAACAAACTTTTGTAATTGTTGATGAATTTTCTGCCTACAACGCCTTCCTAGGCCGACCAACTCTTGCGGCTTTTAAGGCGATTCTCGCCCCGTGGTGCCTCACTATGAAGTTCCCCACGGATAATGGCGTTGGAGTAATTAAAGGGGATCAGAATGCTGGGCGAGAATGTTATCTAATAGAGTTGCGTGAAGCCAGGAAGAGAGAGATGGGAAAAGATGCAGCAGCCTCAGTCCGCATCATAGAACCAACCTTGTAGCAATTACAGGGTGGAACCTGCACTGGCGAGCATAGCGGGGCACGAAGAGAAATGGATTCCAGAAAAGCTAGTGCAGGGGAAAATAGAGTGGTGCCAATGGAAGTAACGGTGCCAATACCTGTTGACCCGAAAGGTCCAAACAAAGTGGTGAATGTGGGTTCGCAACTTAATGTAACGGTTCAAAATTCCTTAATATCATTCTTGAAGGCAAATCTGGACGTATTCGCTTGGACTCATGCTGATATGTGCGGAATATCCCCAGAAATTGCAATACATACTCTGAATATTGATCCGAAGTTTACACCGGTAAAACAGAAAAGAAGAACCCAAGGTCCTGAAAGGTCAGCAGCATTGAAAGAAGAGGTAGACCGGCTTATGGAGAATGGTTTCATCAGGGAGTCTACTTATCCAAATTGGGTTTCAAATCCAGTACTGGTTAAGAAAGCTAATGGGAAGTGGAGAGTATGCATTGACTTCTCAGATTTAAACAAAGCCTGCCCCAAAGACTGCTTCCCGTTACCCAGAATAGATCAGTTGGTGGATGGAACAGCGGGGCACGAATTGTTATCTTTCATGGATGCTTACTCCGGATACAACCAGATTATGATGCATGAGCCGAATCAGGAGGACACAAGCTTCATCACCGATGTTGGTCTCTACTGCTATAGAGTCATGGCCTTCGGACTTAAGAATGCAGGGGAAACTTACCAAAGACTCATCATTGCTATGTTCAAACCGCAGATTGGCAAAACTATGGAAGTTTATGTTGACGATATGTTGGTGAAGTCTAAGAAAGCGGTAGACCATATGGACCACTTGGCGGAAATATTTGCAATCCTCCGAAAGTATGGAATGAAACTTAATCCTTTGAATTGTTCGTTTGGGGTGGAGTCCAGAAAATTTCTGGGTTTCATTGTGAGTGTTAGGGGCATTGAAGCTAATCCTAGTCAAATTGCTTCCTTAAAAGAAGTAAAAGCTCCTAGAAAGAAGAAGGAATTGCAAAGTCTTAATGGAAAAGTCACTGCCTTGAGTCGATTCATTTCCAAAGCTACTGATAAATGCATTTCATTCTTTGACGCACTAAAGAAAGGAAGGAAGAATTTTGACTGGACTCCTGAATGCCAGAAAGCTTTCGATGAATTGATTCGTCACATGGAAACGCCTGCAATACTTTCTAAGCCCGACGATGGTGAGGATCTTTTCGTATATTTGGCAATCTCATCTCATGCTCTTAGTGCAGCGTTGGTACGGGAAGACACAAAAATTCAGCGCCCGGTCTACTATATCAGCAAGAGGTTCACCAGGGCAGAGATGAATTATTCAAAATTGGAAAAGCTCGCCTATTGTCTACTGATTGCGTCAAGAAAGTTGAGGCCGTATTTCCAAGCTCATCCTATCAAAGTCCTCACTGATCAACCTCTAAAGCAAGTCCTGTTTCGTCCTGAGACTTCGGGTCATCTTCTCAAGTGGAATATTGAACTCAGCCAATACGACATCACTTATCATCCTCGAAGAGCAATCAATGGACAAGATTTGGCAGATTTCATCGCAGAATGTACAGATAAAGGTGATAGTGAGGAAGAAGTGACTGATAATCCCCCAATTCGATGGAAATTATATGTTGATGGTGCAAGAAACGATTACTGTTCCGGAGCTGGGGTTGTGCTTGAAACCCCTAAAGGGCGATCATTGTGCTATGCATTGAGATTGGAATTCCCATCGACAAACAATGAAGCAGAATATGAAGCTCTTATTACCGGCTTGAGAGTTGCTAAAGAGTTGAATGTCAAAGTGTTGTAGATCTTCAGTGATTCACAGCTTATTGTATGTCAAGTCAAGAAAGAGTTTCAAACTAAAGGAGGAAATCCGCCTGCTTATTTGTCAAGAGCTTGGGAACTTCTCGATGATCTTGACCATTATATGATAAATCATATAACCTGGGAAGAGAACATGAAGGAAGATTCTCTCGCAAAGTACGCAAGCACTGGTGAAGCTCAATTATTGAGATTAGTTCCTGTGGAAGTCCTGTCATCTCCAAGCACTGATGAGATGGATATTGACTGGATCATGACTATATCTCAAGAGCAAGAATCATGGATGACTCCGATAATGGAATATCTGCTCAACGGTTCTCTACCAGAAAGTTCAAAAGAATGACAGAAGTTGCTAAGAAAAGCCTCCAGATACATAATTCAAGATGGCCGATTGTACAAGCGGGGATTCTCAATGTCATTACTCCGATGTGTGACCAAGGAAGAAGCTAAGACAATTCTAGCTGAAGTACATGGAGGAGAGTGTGGAGACCATTCAGGTGGTCAAACTCTAGCAAAGAAAATTCTCCGTTATGGGTATTTTTGGCTAGATATTAATCGTGATGCTACAAGCTATGGCCGAAAATGTGACCGATGCCAGAGATTTGCAAAAATCCCAAGAGTACCTTCCACGGCGATAACACAGATTGTCAATCCGTGGCCTTTTAACGATAAAAATTGGTTTAACGCTAACACCCGGTGTATCTCGTGATGAAGTGAAAGCACCACCCGTTTATACGGGAAACAAAGTAAAAAGGAAAATAGCCGAAAAGTAAAAGAGACATAGATTTTTATAGTGGTTCGGCTTTTAGCAAGCCTACATCCACTTTACATCCTTCATTATCTTCTTCGAGCACACTTTTACAAGATTACAACACCTTTACAACACGATCTCTTGATTACAACACTTTCACAATACGATCTCTTGATTACAACACGATCTCTTGATTACAACACAATTAGAGAAAGGAAATTAGAACTTTGATGATGAATTGCTCCTTGGATTCATGTTGAATGAAGTAGGTTACTTGACGAAGATTCTTCGGTGTTTGAAGTGTTTGGAGAGTCGAGAAATCAGCAGAATCTTGGTGCTTTGGAATCCGGAAAAGTACCCTTCTAGTTAGAGCAAGTGGAGTACTTATAGGAGAGTTCGGATTTAGGTCGGCAGGGACGACCTAAGGGTAAGGTCGTAGGTCGGTAGGGACGACCTAAGGGTTAGGTCGTAGGTCGGTAGGGACGACCTAAGGAGATTGGTAAGCAGCTTAACATGTTGAGGTACCAGGAGCGACCTAAGGAGTTGGTAGGTCGTAAACGACCTAAGGAAGTATGGTTCACAACTTAAAGAAATGGCGATCTAAGGGAGTGAGTAAGTAGTAGGTCGTTTGGTCTTAAGTCGCTAAGTCGTTAGGTCTTAGGTCGCTAAGTCGTTAGGTCTTAGGTCGCTAAGTCGTTAGGTCGCAACCTTTAGGTCGGCAGAAGTGTTAGGTCGGGTACTAGTTAGGTCGTGAATAGGTTAGGCCTCGTGAGTTTCTGAGTGGGTAGGTCGCTCATTCCTTTAAGCAGTTAGGTCGCTGGAAGCTCTAACCCGTTAATTCGGTGGAAGCTCTAACCCGTTAACTCGCTGAAAGTTTTAGCTCGTTGGATACTCCATGCCCCAGGTCGAACACCGTAGCGGTGGCGTTGCCCCCGCACCCCCACCTTGGGGGGTTGGCACCCCCCTGGACCCCCCCTCCGTAGGGGATCTTTGATGAGAAATCATTCAACAGAACTTGCTTTGTTGAGATGCTGAGTTGACCAATCTTTGAGACGAGCTATCTTGCTTTCCTCGGTCGATCTTTTGATATCACGGCCTTGCTGAAAAGGCGGGATAACACTGCCATTTGCTATTTGGGGAATAGATCTCATCGGGCCTTTGCCAACAGCCAAATCGGGAATCAGATATGCTATTGTTGCTGTTGATTATTTTACTAAATGGGCTGAATCTGAACCATTAGCTACTATTACCTCTAAAAAGATGATAAACTTTGTAACTAAGAATATCATTTGCAGGTACGGGTGCCTCAAAAGATAACCACAGATAATGGAACCCAATTTTAAAGTGAAGGGTTCCAAGATTTTTGCAAGCGATTCAAGGTCCAGAAAAGCTTCTCAGCAGGGCTCATCCGCAGGAAAACGGGCAAGTGGAAGCAGTAAACAAAATTATCAAATCAACCATCAAAAAATAGCTGGAAAAAGCGAAAGGTGGTTGGGTCGATAAGCTTCCACTAGCACTATGGGCATATAGAACCACCCACAAAACTGCGACTGGGCACACTCCATTTTCATTAGCATATGGATCAGAAGCAATGATTCCGGTGGAAATAAAAGTCCCTTCACATAGAAGAATTCATTTCAACCAAGCTGAAAACGATGAGTTGCAACTTGAAGCACTTGACTTCCTTGATGAAAAAAGGGAAGAGGCTCAGCTCAGAATTGCAGCCCATCAATAAACAATTGCCAGGCATTTCAATTCCAAAGTTCGCCAGCGCAGCTTTGAAATTGGAGATCTAGTCTTGAAAAGGGTCATCACAGCAATATGAGTGTTTGCGCCAAACTGTGAAGGGCCATATGTCATAGGCAAAAAACTTCTTGATGGCACTTTCAAACTGACAACTGTCGAAGGAGATCCAATTCCAAGAGCTTGGAACAGCAATCACTTGTGTCCATATTTTACTTAAAAGCTTTGGTTAAATTTGTAAAAAGAACTATGAATGTATGACTCTTGTATTGAAAGCCATTGTAAAGCCAGTGCAAGTGAATAATAAGAACTATAAAGTGGATGTAGGCCCAGTTCTTGGCCGAACCACTATAAATCTTGTGTTCTCTACTATTATAAACTGCTTGTTTTATTTCGATATATAAAGTACTTCAACTGTATCGCTAAAATGTCGATTTAATATTGCAGGCTATTAAAACAAAGCTTACCCTTCATAAGACCAAGCGATCCCTGACATCACTCAACAAATGAATGTATGGCCATAAAAATTCCAGATTCAAATCCTATATAAAAGTGCTTCAAGCAAACAGTTAGTGGTTCCGCCAGAGGTAGACCCTTCCTAACTAATTGTGATCGTTTTTGCAAACAAACATTCGATTAATTAGCCTGTGTCTGCCCCTATGAACTCATTTAACAATTAAGTACACTTCTTCGGATAGAATAAGCTACTTGCAAAAGAAAGGAATGTGCGCTTGGAAATGATAACAGGGAACCGCTGATATGAGCAAATGGCGAAAAGACATGGGCGAGCAGGCAGCAAACAGCAAAAGACCTCCTCGGAGGCACCAACCATCTTCGGAGGCATAAGCCCTCTTCGGAGGCACAACTCTTCGGAGGATAAAGACCTCCAATGGGACTTGCCAGAAAAAGAAAGTTCTCTTTCTCAACAAAAAGTTGTGGACTCACCGGTGACACAGGACACTCGTTAACTAGCTGAGAACATTTGTGCAAACAAACAATCCAAGTAACTTGTGTCGGCCCCGTGAATCCATCCAACCGAGAGAAGGAAACTTCCAGGAAAAAGCCCTACTCGGAGGCACACATTCCATCGAGATCTGAAATAAAACTTCACAGGTGCTGGAATGTGAAAAGCCCTCTTCGGAGGCCCATTTCACCATATTTGAAATGCTAAAAGACCTCTTCGGAGGCACGCATTCCACCGAGATCTGAAATAAAACTTCACAAGTGCTGGAATATGAAAAGCCCTTGGCCCATTTCACCATAGTTGAAATGCTAAAAGACCTCTTTGGAGGCACACATTTCACCGCGATATGAAACAAAACTTCACACGAGTCGAAATGTAAAAAGCCCTTTTCGGAGGCCCACTTCCCAGCGGACAGGGAAAATATAAAAGCCTCTCCCCAGAGGAAGAAACAAAAAAAAGCCCTCTTCCCAAAGGCACAATCAAACAAAAAGCCCCCTTCCCAGAGGCACAATCAAACAAAAGCCCTCTTCGAAGGCACAAACAGGTCGAATCCCTTTTTCGGAGGCCCACTTTACCACGAAGGAAAATTCACTTGCCAAAATAAAAGTGACTTTCTCCAAAAGTGAAGTGTAAAAACTTCGCAACAAAAAAAAGAGAAGACTTCTCCAATACGAGGCGCATTCTACTAAATCAGAAAAAATATTTCCTTAAAATGGAAATATTATCCTATAAAGTACAGATGCAAATCTCCTTCAAATGGAAAAGTTGTTCTCTAAAGAAAGAGTACAAGTCTTCTCGAAACAGAAGAGTCATTCTCCAAAATTTTGCCAATGTGAAAGAGATTGCAATAAACCATGGTATGGGGGCAATATAATATAGTTACAAAAATAAAAACAATGCTCAAACAACATACCATAGGTTTACTGCAACATCACACAGAGAAAATAAAGAAACCTGTGTTATCCCACTTTTTGGTCAAAACTGGAATATCAATAAATTGGTTGATCGAAGTTCGTATGAAGAAGATATGACCGATGCAAGGTAGGAAGAACATGCACTTCGTACCAATGGGATGGTGAAGGTTAGCAGCATATTCGTATCAATCGGTGTTGGGCATGTTTTCACTAGACCGGTGCTACCACCGAACCAACTTCCGCTCCAACGTCCTACCAAACCAGATGCCTCTCCAACCCTCACCGAACCAATGCACTCCATAGGCCCCCGAACCAACATGCCTTCCGAACCAGCCTCCACCGAACCATCCCACTACCGGTCCAGCTCCATCTCCATGCTCCTACCGGAACAAATCCCACCGAACCAACATTCTTCCCACGCCTACCGAACCAACTCATTCTCCATCCACTGCCGAACCAAGGCAACGCCGGACCAAAGCATTGCCAAACCAACTCTGCCAAGCCAGATTGCTTCAGCCCAAGCCCACCAGCAGCTATATACATCCAAGATCCCTGCCCCCAGCCTCACTCTATAAATAGAGGGGCAGGGGTACAACAATGGGGGAGAAGTGGGAGAGCTCAAGCGCGGATAGAACTTTCAAACAACTTTCAGTTACTTGTAATCAAAGCTTTGTACTTGTAATCTGAGGAGAAAAGGAGAATAAGATATAAAGTGGACGTAGGCACGCTCTGGCCGAACCACTATAAATCTGTGTGTCTTTTACAGTTTAGTCCCTGCTTTTTATATATTTGCATAAATCACCCAAATCGCTAAAAAAAACATAAAATCAACTATTTCATATGACTTGGAGGGGTTTGCCCATTTTTTGTGCAAACATTTTTGGTGATTTCACCGAGAGTTGAACTCAAGAGCACTTTCATCATTGCTTCGCAAAGATTTATTGAGAACTCTCTTTGAGAACCAGAAGTCTATCCGAGATTATGGCTCCTAGAAAGAAAACAAGTAGAAGACAGAGACCAGAAAGAAGTGAGCGCGAAGGGAGTGAAGGGGCTTCCTCAGTGGAGATCCAAACTTCAGTCTTCATCACCAGGGATGAGATGGAGACAATGATGAAAAGACAAGAGGAGTTGATTCAGAATTTGTTTCATTAAATTGGGCAACTTGGAGCACAGAATAGGGAAGCGGATGGAGTTCGGAACGGAGCAGGACCATCTGGCATAGCACCTGGATTAGGAGGCACACCCATGGAGAACATAGATCCAATTTCGGAGAGAGAAAGAGGAGCATCTGCACAACCTGGGAGCAGCAGAGGAGCGAACGCTCAGTCAAGGGGGCAGATCCCAGAATTCCCTCGTGGACTTGGGGGCAGGTCGAAAGTAATGAACAAAGATTGCATCTCGAAGACAATGACAGGTTGGCGGAGATGGTTAGAAAAGCTATGAGAGGCGGTTTGGTAAACAAAGATTTGGAGGATGTTAATAGGAGTCCTTTTACTCCAGCAATCAGACAAGCTAGGAACCCACCGGATTTTAAGTTACCATCGCTAGACATGTATGACGGGAGAGCAGACCCCACGGTTCATCTAACAAAGTATATGAGGCATATGAAAGTGCTGGGGGCATCAGAGGAGGTTATGGCCCGGTGCTTTCCATTGTACTTGACGGATATTGTAGCATTGTGGTTTAGACAATTGGAGAATTGATCCATCGGAACGTGGAATGATTTAATTGAGAGATTTATGAGGCAATTCAGGGTCCACATTACAAGACCCAAGAATGTGATGACTTTGGCAACCCTAAAGCAGAAATCCGGAGAGACTTTGAGGAGTTACCTAACGCGATTCAATGCGGCAGCAGCTTCGGTGGATTGAGCAGATCCATCCATGGTTATGATAGCGGCTGTGTCCGGGATAGCTGACGGAAAAGAGTTCAAAAATTCATTAACTAAGGATCCACCTGTGGATCTAGGAGAATTCTATCATGAGGCGCAAAAGTTCCTACGATTGGAGGATGCGAACGCCGAAAGAGAAGAAGAAATTGATATTTATGCGATCAAAGGAGGAAATCCCCCTGAGAAAGCCGCGGAAACTAGTAGGGGTAAAAGAAAGACTGAGAATGACGGGGACAGGTCAAAGCGGCAACGGAGGGAGCCGCGATTCACCACTTACTCTGAGCTGAATGAGAGTCTGGAACGAATTTATCAGGATACTAAAGAGCAGGTTCCGTATCGTAGACCGGTGCAAAGGGATCCAACTTCTGACGAAAGAAAATCAGATAAGTTTTGTGTATTTCATGAATTGAACGGTCATAACACTAATGATTGTAGGCATTTGAAGGATGAGGTGGAAGGGCATATCAGGAACGGTATGCTCCTTCAGTATGTGAGGAGGCGAACTCCAGCAGTGGAGCCAGAGCGACCACCGTCTACATCGGCTAGAGGTGACCCTGGATCGGGGCACCATATGATTATCCATTGATTGCTTGATTAAAAAAATGATGAACAAGTTGTAAACCTCTCACTAATGTGATTAAATCATTTACACATGTGAGCGATCGCGCACGATCCATAGGCATGCTCTGAATGACTACCAACCGCGTTATAGTAAGAGTTTACGCTTTAACATCTTCATTTTGCTTTTTGCTTTGATTTTGATTTGAACATTTAAATTCTTCCTTTTTGGACATTTCTGCTGTAAGGTTCATATGATTATTTCTTTAATATTTACAATTCTATGAAAAAAATCTACTTGTATGCCCGTTGGATCGCGAATGGTCCACGAGCACCTCTTGCATGGCAGTGAACTGCCGAAGTCTTTGATTCGGAAACTCCCCCAAACAATAACTCCGGCACTGATAATATTAAGTCCCCCTCGGGCATACTCACTCGCCTCGAACGACACTCGACCTTGAACGGTCATGACTCGCCTCGAACGGCACAACTCGCCTCGAACGGCACAACTCGCCTCGAACGGCACAACTCGCCCCGAACGGCACAACTCCCCTCGCCTCAAATGGCTCGATCACGAACGGTCGTCATTTGAGGTCCGCCACTTGACCGCGCACGGTCGCACTTCACCACAAATGGTTCGATCCCGAATGATCGTCATTTGAAGTTAGGCGCTTGGCCATGAACGGTCGCACTTCATCTCAAACATCTCGACACCGAACGGTCGTCATTTGAGGTCACATAAAACTGTAAATTCCTTTGCAGGACATCAACAGGATATGAACATCCAGCTCATGGCATTACAAAACACGTCTTCCTACCGCAAGACATGTTTTGGGGGGCAAAGTGTTATCCCACTTTTTGGTCAAAACTGGAATATCAACAAATTGGTTGATCGAAGTTCGTATGAAGAAGATATGACCGATGCAAGGTAGGAAGAACATGCACTTCGTACCAATGGGATGGTGAAGGTTAGCAGCATATTCGTATCAATCGGTGTTGGGCATGTTTTCACTAGACCGGTGCTACCACCGAACCAACTGCCGCTCCAACGTCCTACCGAACCAGATGCCTCTCCAATCCTCACCGAACCAATGCCACTCCACAGGCCCCCGAACCAACATGCCTTCCGAACCAGCCTCCACAGAACCATCCCACTACCGGTCCAGCTCCATCTCCATGCTCCTACCGGACCAAATCCCACCGAACCAACATTCTTCCCACGCCTACCGAACCAACTCATTCTCCATCCACTGCCGAACCAAGGCAACGCCGGACCAAAGCATTGCCAAACCAACTCTGCCAGGCCAGATTGCTTCAGCCCAAGCCCACCAGTAGCTATATACATCCAAGACCCCTGCCCCCAGCCTCACTCTATAAATAGAGGGGCAGGGGTACAACAATGGGGGAGAAGTGGGAGAGCTCAAGCACGGATAGAACTTTCAAACAACTTTTAGTTACTTGTAATCAAAGCTTTGTACTTGTAATCTGAGGAGAATAGGAGAATAAGATATAAAGTGGACGTATGCACGTTCTGGCCGAACCACTATAAATCTGTGTGTCTTTTACAGTTTAGTCCCTGCTTTTTATATATTTGCTTAAATCACCCTATAAAAAAAACATTCACACATCTCATTTGAAAAAGAAAAGAAAAAAAAAATTTCCATTTCATTTTCAAATTTTCCATTTGCATTTTCAATTTTCAATTTGCATTTTCAAAACTGTCTATTTACAAAACTATTCACTGTTCTCTGGCCTTCCTCTCTGCACACTGTTGTTCACCCTCATTTCTGCTTCACCCTCTGTGCATCACCAGTGCACAACGTCTCCATATTCATTCCCCATACAAATTCCACCACTTACATCACAAACTGCTTCTGACTTCTCTGCCTAAACAACATCACTGCAGTGCTTCATCGGTTTACTGTCCTCTACCATCTGTCCACCTCAATTTCACCAAATCAACTCCTGACCATCATTCACAGCAAGCATCTCCGAATCACGACAACAACATCTAACTTTCCACTTTCATCACACTATCCTTTTCCACTTTCATCATTCAACCAACTTCAACCACTTTTCAACACTTCCATCCTCTCTGACCAAACCACAATCCAAAGCACTACCTCACCTCAGACACAAAGCACCACGACCAAAGTGAATTCCATCCACTGTTGAACATTAACCCACTACCTCATCCCCTTCTTTCACCTCACTACAACCTTCACTTCACTGCTATTCAGTTCTTCCTTCAACTACTTTTGTCATTACAACAATCACCATTCATACTTCCATACAAGCCTGCATTCACCTATTTCACAACATTTTCCAATTGCCTCATCACATCAACAAACTCATACATCACCACTTCACTCCACTACTTCACCAGTGCAACCTACCTCATACACAACCAACATACATCACCATATCACCTGCACTGACCTACCCTCACCATCTTCACTGTCAAAGACTATCACTGCTGCCATCACTTCATTCATCTCCTCGCTTTCCACTGTGCAAAACATCTATCTGGTACAACATTCAACTGCCACTCTTCCTACATCAATCACTGACTGGCCACCATCAATTTTTCATCATAATCATTGCCATCCCCTTTGCCCTCTGACCTATACATACTGCCTCCCCCTGTCTTCCACCTTACAATACTTCCACCCACTTCTCATATTAAACACAATGCCTTACCTCTTCATATCCACTTCATTCCCATCCCAAACTACTCCATTTCCACCTCTGTTCACCCAATCCTGTACAATTGCCAGTTGCTGCCCATCATCAACTCACAAATTCCACAAATACATCAACAGCATCATCAATTGCCAGTTGCTTGAAACAAAAAGTTTCCTGACCTCTCACCACTTATACAACCTATTCTCACTTCGACTACCAACCACTTGCATTCACTTCTCAATACCAAAATTCCATACCTCATCAGAGCCTCACCTGTCATCACTACCTTGCCACTGCACCTTTCCCCTTGCCAGGCAACAATAACACCCAAAGCAACCACTGCTCATCTACCACCATCATACAGTGCAGTCATCCACATCCTCCAATTCACCTCAACAAATCACTGCATCCAATCGCCAAACATCCCATACAATTACAACCATATCAAACACTTCGCTGACTACTGTGCTGCCATCTAACTCCACTGCCTGCATTCAAGTGTCACAACACTTCATCCATCGCTGCAGAGACTCAATTTCCCACTACATCTTGCAAACCACTGAACAACAGCATACATCCCTCTTCAACATCACAAACTTGAACACAAGAGATTACAGTCTCAACACAAGAGTTTGCCCACAGTTCAACTCACAGCGACCAAAATCCAATACCAACAGTCAACTCCAACACCAGTCACCTATACCTTCCAAATCTCCCCGCCCATTCAATCAATCTTACCGGCATCAAACATCAAACCTCATCGCTGAATCCACTCACAATCAACATCAATCAAAATCACGAACGTTTCCGAAGTGGTTGGGGAAAATTACAAAATTGGGACGTTGCAAAATTTGCGAATTTAAAAAGTGATTTCTGGAAATTGATTGAGTTAGTTGCGGTTTTTCTTTGTTGAGAATTCATGAATTTGAAGGATATGCAGTGTTAACGCGTCTTTTGTTGAGAATTCTTTCGTTTAACTGGGCCGGGTACGGGATTGTGAAGTTGATGATTTCTTTTAAGCTAGGTTTTTTTTTTAAGTTCATTTGTTTCCTTTAAGCTCTTCATTTCTCTGTTCTAAAAAAATAAAATATCAAAAGGGTCATTTTGGTTAGAGTCATTTTGTTTTTAGTTACTTAAAAAAAATTGTTTTGGTTTCATAATTTTCTTAATTTCTCACTCTCTAATTTTTTTTTTTAAGTAAAACCCTACTTTTAAGTTTCCTTTCCAGAAACCAAAAAAAAAACAAAAACAAAAACAAAAAAAAATTGTACATATTTTTATTTTATATTTCAGGTTGCCAAAGCAAAATTTCAAAAGGAGAAGAACTGCTGCCAAAAAAAAATTTGCATGCTTGCTAATAGTTTTTTTTGTTTTATTTGCCTTGTATTGTATATATCTCTTGTTTTTATTAGTTGCATTGTTGATTGCTTGCATTTGAATTTATATATAAAAAAAACAAAAAAAAAACCCTCATTCTAGTTGCATTTTTAATACACGTTTAATTTCTGCTTTGCATTTCATCCTAGAATTTTAATTAATAATAACGGTCAGACATTGATAACTCTTAATTGTATATTAACAATTTGTCTTCTTTGAACAATTTAATTTCTTGGTGTCTAGGCTACGGCAGAGCAATAATCAGTTATAAATATTACGGTGATTCGTAAATATTATACTGAATTGTTTCTCTGAATGTACTTAAACCTTCGGCTGCATTGCTGCGGTGATTCATGGTGCACCGATAACCCCTGTCCGTTACCTGGCTGAGAACTATCTTGTTTATCAAAGACAACTTGTGAATATACAATTTTGTGTTAATTTAGGATAAATAATTCGTAATTAGGCCCCTGCATTCATTTAGTTGCATTAGTTCATGCATATTAAAAACAAAAAAAAAACAAAAAAAAAATATTCAAAATCCAAAACTAAAAAAATTGTTAATATTTCTTAACTTGGTTTTTTTTCGTTTTCTTTTGAAAATTTTCAAATCAAAATTCTAAAAATCCAAAAAAAAAATTTAAATCAAAAATCCAAAAAATCTTTTCAAAAACAAAAAAAATCAAAATCCAAAAACAAAACAAAAATCAAGTTTCCATTTTGAAAAATAAATTCCACTTGTAAATATTTTTCTTTATTAAAAAAAACAAAAAAAAAAAAATTCTTGAAAATGTCCGAGTTTCCTCCCTCTTACTCACTTGAATTTAGTTGTGAAAATCAATATAATCCATATGAGTTCACTCCAAATTCGTATGGATATTTTAACAACAACTATTGTTTAAACGATTCGAATTTTGAACCACAAAATTTTCAAAATGAGGACCAACCTTCAAATCTTGAAAATAGCATTTCATCTTTACTTGAAATCGCTACACAACAAAATCAAATGATAAATAAGTTGTGTAATTCATATTTGTGCAATAACTCGAATCAAAGTTTTCAAAATAATTAAAATTTTAATTCACTTCAAAATTCAAATGATTTCGAGTATAACCCATGCCAATTCAATTTCGAGCTTCAAAATGAATTCCAAAATCAAGACGAAAATGTGAACCAATTTTCAAATAATTTTGGCAATGGGAATAGTTTCAATAACGATACGATTGAAAACTTTGGTTGTCAACAAATTCAAAATGAAAATTTTCAAATTAATAATCATGAATTTGATTTTGTTGACCAAATGGAAGAAGACAACGGGGATTTATTACTTGAGAAATACAAAACTTTTTGTGAAAATCATAATCAAATCCCAACTTCCGAAGAATCAAATCCACCATTTATTGAAATTGACAATTCTTGTTCTCAACAAGTCCAAATCGAAAATTTTCAAGTTAATAATTACAAATTTGATTTTGTTGAGCAAATGAATGAAATTTATGATGATCACACAAATTTGTTGATTAAAACATTGGAAAATTTTCGTGAGAAACAAAATCAAATTTCAATGTGTGACGAGTCAAACGATAATCCATCTTTTACCCAAATCGATGATTTTCAAATGACAACTTTTGAAATTGATAATGACGATCTTAATCAAGTTGTTGAAAATAC
Source organism: Allium cepa (assembly GCA_030765085.1). Taxonomy (NCBI): domain Eukaryota; kingdom Viridiplantae; phylum Streptophyta; class Magnoliopsida; order Asparagales; family Amaryllidaceae; genus Allium; species Allium cepa. Next base: position 76,146,859 of record CM060939.1, on the reverse strand, counting down.
GGTAATTAAGTTGGATTTCAATTCTTTTGAGGGTATGGAACCAAATTTAAAATTCGATCTTCCTTTTCTCGATTTCGAAAATTTGAATACAACAACCTTGGATTTTGAACTTGAGATATGTAATAAAGTTGTTGATAATTCAACAAAGGAAGACGAATTTAATGAACACGAATTTTTTGGACTTTTGGATGACGAATTGTTAAACTCCGACGGGGAAGATGAAAATCACCATCTTGATTTTGAAATCAATAACTCTGAAAATGTTTTCAATAATAAACTTGAATTTCAATTTGGTGAAAATAAATGTGAATTTCAATCAATTGTTTTATCAACCCCAAAAATCATTGAAAACAAAACAACTCGTTCAATTTTTAATAAAATAAAATTTGTTTTTCCAAATCGACAATCAACTTCAAAATCTTTTACGATTTGGTTTTTCATGCTTAAGCTGTGTCTCGCACATTTGACGAGACAAATGAATCGGTCTTTAGAAGACCGTTTCATTTACTTTTTGACTGTATACTTTCTCATCTCTTGTAAATAATAATCTTTCTTGTAAATATAGGATTTTTATTTTATTTTTCTCCTTCCACTTGGGTTGACTGTGGGGACACAGTCAAAATCAAGTGTGGGGGGAGACTCACCTTCATTTTTTTTTTCATGGTTTATTTTTGCTTTAAAATCACAAAAACGAAAACAAAAACAAAACAAAAAATTAAAAAAAATCCCAAAAACAAATTTTCTTTTGATTTATTTTTAAAGAAACACTATAGGATAAATATATGGTTTTGGCTTATTAAATTGAAATTTTTGAAAATTTATTCGTCTTAACAAAAATTAAAATGAAGTTTTATTACAAATAATAATGGTTTAACTGGTATATAGGAAGATTCATACGTGTTAATTATGAAATACATCCTAATTGAAAATCTTTGTTTTAAAAAGTGGTTGATTTAAAGTAAAGGATGTAACATTTTTTTTTGTCTTCTAAGTTAAATGGTGCTAAGATGATTTTGCAAAACTCTCTCTCTTCTAAAAAATATAAAAAAATAAAAAAATAAGAATATCCAAAGTATTCGCTCTCATTTAAAAGTCCTCACGGTTATGCATGGGTGAATTACTTGGAATCTTTGATTATGTGCTTTCATACTCATTTAAAAGTCCTCACAGTTATGCATGTATGGAACACATATATAAAAAAAAGAAAAAAAATGAACAGACTTAATAAAAACCACCTACGGTCGATAGGTGTTTGCACGAAAGTGTGTGCACTCGCCATGCTCTGTACTCCCCTCACATAAGCCCGAAAGGCAGTGCATGGGTGGTATATCTGGCCTCAGTTTACCTGAGCTAGGTGTGTAATTTTTCTTGCAAATAATGAGATAGCAAGCAATTGAAATCCTAGCATTATTTTTATTTAGTTGATTTGATTTGTTATTGAAAAGAAATGAAAATACCACTTTGATAAACTTTGATAATCAACTAAGGATCCTTTTCATAATTACACTTTGTTATCAACCAAAAAAACGAGTTAAACTATAGTCTATTTGTTATGATAACTTTGTTTTTATTGAAAATTTTGACGAGTAAATGACCAGAAAATTTCAAGATAACAACCAAAACCTATATTTAGCTTATTTGTGTCGAATTAAAAGTAAATCCTACATTGTAAATATTTTCGAAAATTCACATTCATCTCTTTGTAAATAAATCTTGCATTTTGTAAATATTTTCATCCTGCATTTGGATTTTGTGGGTAGTATCCGCTGAAAACCCTCACGAGACAACACTCGTCCTACTGGGGACACCCAGAGGTTTAACGACTTGTTGCATACGCTCAATGCAATCGTGCTCCCTACGAAAACGGATTTATCTTAGTTTTTTCTTTATTCGAGGACGAATAAAAAGATAAGTGTGGGGGTATTTGATGTGCACGTAAATGTGCACATTTTTATCGCCATATTTTATCTATTTAAATTAAATAAATGATCATATTGGGTATTTTAACTTGTTTTAACCAAAATTCACATTAATTCCAAATTGTCACACATTCATCTTCATACAAGGGTGAAATGGTCATTTTTGTGCATTTATTAAATTGTGAAAATTTACTTAGAATTTTCTATGTTTTTTGTAGGAAATTTGGTGACTTTTACAAGTGGTTTCATGAAGATATGCATGCACAAAATCAATACAAAGGAATGAAGATGTAAATAATTCAAAGTGAAGATCATGGAGGACCCCACCTACCCACCTACCTTAATGTACAAATTAAAGGCTAATGCACATGCTTATGGATTTAATGGCTTCATGTACATTTAAGTGGGGATTAAAACATGCTAGTGATAACTTGGCCTCCACACTTTCTCATGGACATTTTGGGCATTCCCCAAAAATAGGAATTAGGGTTTTAAACTTGTATAAATACTCATATGTTTCATGTATCATCTCTTCTCTTAGTCTCTTCTTCTCTTAGTCTCTTTTAGGCCTCCTTCTCTTTAGTTTAGTTTTAGATCAAATAAAAGAAAGCTCTCTTCTCTTTTCCATGGCTACTTAGCCATTTCTCTTTTATGTAATTTTTTTTATGCAACTTCAATACATGTTCTTTTTCTTTTCATGCTTATTTACTTTCATGTTGTAGTGTAGATTTACTTTCATGCAAGTAGAATAGTTTTTCATTTAATTTTGCTCTCTTTTGCTTTTCTTATTCTTTCATGTTGAAAGCTACTTTATTGTTTTGATAACAAATATGAGAGGCTAAACCCCTTCAATTTAGGGGTAATGAAGCTCTCTAATCATGTAGCTTCAACTTAACTTGATGTTTATGCTCTCTTTTTGTGCTTAATGAGAATGATTGAAGTGGTTTAATGATGTTGTTTTGCTTTGAATTTGATAGTCTATGTTGTTCATACCAAATAGACTATGCTTAAACAAACATAACACAAATTGCCTCTTCATCTAAATATGATTATGGCAAAGAAGTGAATGTTGAAATTGAAATTTGATACCCTATATTTCTAAACAATAGTTAATAGGCTATGCTTAAAATAGATTTTGCTTTCAACTTTGTTGTCATATTTTATGACATTTAGAAGTGTATTAGTAGTTGTGTTATAGTTTGATGGTTTATATTGTGCTAATTAATAGCACAGATATATCATACTTATGATAAGCACATCAACTAATTACACTAATGAAAAGAAAAGAGAGATCATAACTTCATTTTGTTGATTTATATGATCTAGAGAGTGGATTTATCTCTAAATTGTCCTCAAACTCTCATATTTTTATCTATTTTCTCGACTTCGGTATAAATTGATTGAATAGAATTTTAAAATCATCAATTCCCTGTGGATCGACCCGTATTCACCACGTGCTACATTCGTACACCGTGCGCTTGCGGTAAATTTTATTTCAAAATTCGTTCGACGGTTTTCTAAACCGATAGAAATTCCGTCGACGAACACACCCAAATCACTAAAAAAACAACATAAAATCAACTAACTCATACGACTTGGAGGTGTTTGCCCATTTTTTGTGCAAACAACCTGTAAAAAAAAAGAATAATAATTGCATTCTCAAATACAGACAAAAGTTTGTACAAGTGAAAGAATCATTTTATTCCATACTATAAAATTTTTATACATGTGCAGGTTTAAAAACAAAAAAGGGCGGGGACCGGTACCAGCACAATCTCCGGTCAACACAAGTCTTTATATATACATGCAGAAAAAGCAAGATAAAAAGCATAAGTCCCAAACCCATTACTTCTTCTTCCTGCCACCTTTCGAGCCTTCGCCAGGCTGGATGAGCAACTTTTTGGGCCGGCTTGTGAGAGTAGGGGAAGAAAGAGGAAGGGGTGCAATTGGACGTTCTTCTGTTTTTTCTTCGCGAGCAGAAGCTTCTCTCTTTTTCTTTGAGACTCCACGCTTCCCCCTCTTCTTAGAAGAAGATTCACTGCCCAAAGAGGAAAGAGTGGATAATTTTATGTCATCGGAAGCAGTCTGTTTCGGAGTTCTCTCGCCTTCTTCAAGTTCTTCGGCCTTCTATTCTTGAGAAGCGACTGGGTCATCCAAGCCTTGAAGAGCTTCTATCTGCTCCTCTTGTGACCCCGGTTGAGAAACGGAAGGGGAAGTAATCTGAAGAGGCGGAGAGGAAACAACTAGAAGAGGGGAAGGCTGAGCAACACTTGGCGCTTTCACTACATGAGAAGAGAAGTTAAAGTCAGTATCTCTCATGAAAAGAGGAGAAAGTGGTGCATCAAGATTTAAGTAATAATCAAAAAGTTCATCAAGCTCATGTGAAGAAAGCAAGCAGTCCACTTGAGCAAGATCAACATTTAGGTTACCTGGAGAAGTAGACTTTACTATGTCAACTTCGAAGTCCTTCGCTTCAGCGCTTTCTTGGGTCTCATCTCCAATGTGGGCGGTGGCACTTTCAATAACAGCTTTAGCAGGAGGAGAATGAGAACTAGAGCCAGCAATATCTATATCGGCCGAAACTGAAGGTAGAACTGGGTCGGTTGAGATTGTCTTTCCTAAATGTTCTCCTTTTGTCATTTCGGCTCTCTCTTTGGCGAGTTGCTCATTTCCCCTGGCAAGAGAGGCATATGCATCATCATCTAGATAATGCGCCGTTAGATCTACTTCGGCATATCCGGCTCCTCCAAGCATATCAAGTATGGCCTCCCAAACTTTGGCCAAAGTGATTTCATATTCAGGTCCCAAAAATTTAATGCTACCGCGCCCCAGTACACTATGGATGTAAAACTCGAATAGAGTGGAGCTAACTTCGGCTTTAGTTGCCATATGAGATTCTTCGGCTGCAACTTTGCCGGCAATAGCTTCATCACGTTCCTTTTCAGCTTCAGAAAGTCGAGCTTTGAGCAGTTCAATCTCCAAGTTCTTGGAGTTGGTCTTTTCTCGTAGATGAGCGACGTCGGCTCGGTAGCTATCCACAACCTGTTGCTGTGCTTCAAATTTAGCTTCAGCATCTCTCTGCGCCGCATGAGCTTCTCTAACTTGTTTTTGAAGCACTTCTTCTCTCTGAGAGTAGGAAGTGGAAGAAGTGGCGAGCTCTTCCTTAAGTTTTTCAACTTCTGCTTCAAGCTTCTCACTATAAGCGGCAATCTCTTCATTTCGGCATCATGCTGATCAAGTGTTTTCTGCCACTCAGATTTGTCATTTTCCATAGTCAGCATGGCTTCAAGGTTTGCGCGACTCACTCTTTGAAGCTCGTCAACAAGTATCTACCAGCCAGACATTCTCTCGATATCAAGTTTGACGACATCAAGATTTCGCAACATGGCTTTCTTATCGATCGGGACCAAGTCAAGATCGAAGCGTACTCCCTTTAAGCACCAGTGCGGGAATCGGTTTTGAAGAGTAGTCGGATCCTGTTCAACTTGATAGGGGGGCCTGCTTATGACAATTTGAATATCAGCGCTTCGAAGGGGGGGAGAGCCGGAAAGAATTTCCAAAGAGACGGGAGCAGCGGGCTTTTCAGAGAGTTCGGATGTCAGTTTTTCACCAAGTTTGGCCCGTTTACTCGGGTCCTCACTGACATGGCTTTTTTCCTTGTCATCACGGGACTTTCGCTTGTGGGAATCATCCTCTCTCTGGGAAGAATCATGTCGTTCATCCCGTCTTCCGTAGCGCTCTTCATAAGCGCGCTTCTAACGAGCCTTCCTTGCAGCTCTTTCTTCGTCAGTTTCCCAAGAGGCATGAAGATACCTCCTGGTGTCAGAAGAACCACGCTTTCCATAACGTTGGAAATCTTCATAGTAAGAGTCATTCTTCCCATTGGAGAACCTGAGAATGAAGAAAAGATAAACTCAGAAATCTTGAAAGCAAGAAAGTTGAATGCATATAAGTGCTGAAAAGTCCTAAGTGTGTGTAACGTGCAAACTACGCGCATCGAACTACGAACCACTCCTAGGTTGGGAGGTGATGATGGATTTAACAGCTAGTGTCAACTCTTGGGCTGATGGAGTTTGTTGCAGAACAGATGTCGCTTGGACTGCTGGAGAAGTAACTTTAGCAGTGATAGGATCATCTTTGAAAAGCTCCTGTGAAGTAATCATTAGGTCGCTTAACCCTTCGAAAGTATCAACACCGTTCTGCCTGGCGGGACTTGCTCTCTCAGTTTCTTCTTCACCAGATTTCCCGGATTGTTGGGGTGGTTCCTCTTCTTCGATGACCGGGGCAAGTGCAAGTTTGCCGGATGACCCCGCAACATCAATTGAAGTAGAACAATTTACCAATGAAGCCTCAACAGTATGTTCTTTCGGTGTAAGTTCTCCGATGGAAACTGGGGCATCTAATGACTTTACTGGAGAGATGGGGACTTCATGAGGTTGAGTAGAACGAGACGGGTGCAGAAGCCCGTAATGGTGAAGAAGTTCATCTTTCAGCAGAAACTTAATACTTCTTTCCTCAAACGGCACGACGCTTAATCTTTCAAAAGTCATTTTTTGACTGGGATTTCTAGAGGGAGGAGGAAGTACTGTAAAAGAAAAGAATGAAATTATCACTTAGCAATTCGGATCTCGAAAAACTCAGAAACGGAAAGAACGGGGATGAGCAATCTTACTTCCTATTCTCCGTATGGCATAAAACCTTGGGGGGCAGCGAACGAAGAAGAATTGATTCAGAAAACCGTGAGCACTTTCGGAAAGATCGGTGATAAGTTTACGATTTGTGGCACTTCTCACGAGTATAATAGAGGGGTGGTCTTTATTCTTTGCGAATGTGCATAAGTAGCAGATTTCTTCGAAGCTCGGAAGATGGTTAAGTGTCCTCCAGAATAAAACACACGATCCCATCAGGATGGCATAGCCATTGGGTGGTAGTTGAAAGGGAGAGATGGTTAGTCGGAAAAGGAGTTGAAGAAGAAATTCATTGAAAGGAGGAATGGCACCACAAAGGAACATCTGACGGTTGACGGCGACAAAACCGAGAGGCGGCCTGTCAGCAGTATCATTTGGCCCAGGAAGTATAGCATCCTCTTCGGCAATCCCAAATTGAATACATAATTGTTTGAATGCCCGCTGACACAGGGTAGTTGGAGTTCTTTCTGGAGGATTATCCAATGGGTCAGCTATCGGGAAGATTCCTTCAGATTGCTCGATTATCTCTTCTTGAGAAGAAATTCTACACAAGGAACTGGATATTCAAATATGAAGGTGCGCGTTTCCTAAATGTGTGTAGTGTTGTGCAGAACTAATAAAATGACAAGCAAATATAACTGAAATTAAACTAACAGGCATTTGTCAGTTACAAAGTTTCAGGTTTTGTTGTTTTAAGTCGAAATCCAAGTGCAGTATTGATGCAACCAAATCAGTTTTAATTGATTAATATTGCTTTGCTTTAATATTTCGCTTGAATTTTTTGATTCATAGCACTTCATAAAATTTCTTTAAGTTGATTATCTTTTATCGACTAATCTGTCATTCGATGTGGGCAATCAATGGCAGTATATTCGCCCTAGTTTTCTGCAAATGTTGTGTTCAGCAGGTTGTTAGCTTACAAGTAAATATAATCTGTAAAGAAGTGCAACAAAGTTCAAATAGTTTAAAGTCCAGACAGTTCAAAGTTCAAGCAATGCATTCTAGCTATTCAAGTTAAAAATTCAGTCGAGTTCTGTAAGAACTTTGCGAGTGTTCATGTGCAGTTCAATCCTTAAGTCACAGGAATGATCTAATTTAGCTCGAGACTCCTTTAGGTCGTCCAGTTCATGTCCAAGCGACCTAGCATAGGTCGGGCTCCCTTAGGTCGCTCTGCTCAAGTTAAGAAGTTAAGTCAGCTATTCTTCCTAAGTCGCATTGTTACTAAAGCAAATTTGTCCAAGTTCTAGCTCGGCAGCGTCCTAAAACCTATGTCGCAGGAAGATAGGTCGTTAATCTATTTGGTCGTTCTACTTTAAGCTTTGTGTTATTCCAGTAAGTTAAGTCGCGAGCATGTTAGGTCGCAAGCAAGTTAGGTCGTATGAGTCACATTGAAACCGACAACCCTAATCCTGCTCTCCAATCACATTCTGCCACACGTCCACCACATGTTTATCACCCAAAGGCATCATGGCACAACTCGCTATCCACTAACCCATCAATCCGATAACCCCTCATCATCATCTTTCCACATCACCAAAATCACCTAAAATCGAGCAAAGTCATCTCAAATCCATCATGAACCTGATGCATTGCCATAATCGCGAGAATTACAATAATAGCGCGACCGATGACGAGCAAAAATCAATCGCAGTGTGACTCTTGGTGAAACACAGCATAAGAAATTGTGTTAGGGAAGGAAAATGAGGAGTTCATGACTCGATGGCGATCAAGGATCGAATAGTGAGCTAATCCACTTACACGATGAAGATGATCGGTGGCTGGTTGGTTGAATTTTGCCTTCGAGAGATCAGTAATTCGTCAATGGTGGTTTCGAATAGTCAAGCAAGTAAAGAGGAGGAAGAAGGAGATGGATAACTTATATGCAAAGACGGTGGAACCTGAATCGGTGCGAACGGCTTAACTCCACCTTTAGGTCGCTCACGACCTAGCACCCAGTAATACACGAGTTAAAAAGTGTCGAAGCACATGACCTAGTCCTTAGGCGTATACTTCGAGAGGCAAGTGTTAATTCCTCTTCTCCATGACTCAGCGACCTAAAGGATTGAAAGGTCCATCGACTTAAAGTTATCAACGACCCAGCGACCTAAGGGTTGAACGATCTAGCGAGTTAATAAGAGGAGCGACCTAACGGGGATAATGTTCTGCAGCGAGCTAAGGTGTGACGACCTAAGCGACCTAACAACTTAACGAGCTAAAGGTTCTGAAAGTATTAGCGACCTAAAGATGAAACGACCTAACACAGCAAGCATTACGACCTAACGAACTAATGGACCAACAACGGGTTAATGACCTAAAGTGTGAACGAGTTAACTTAGACGCGACCCAACAGGAATGAAGCTCTCTAACGACCTAGCGACCTAGCGAGCTATACAAAGCCGAGGTAACTTGTCTTCCTTTTTCGTTCGTTCCCTAGGTCGCCCACGATCTATGACTTGTTCGAATGATCAAGGGTGCTCTTGTTGGGCCGTGAACCGTGTCTACTAAGTCGCCCATGACTTACGACCTATACCTAAGTCGCACACGACCTAAACATACCAAAGGAGCTTCCTATGCCACTTCCTACCTAGGTCGGCCACGACCTATGACTTGCTAGTTTCTCCAGAACGATCAAGTGTACCATGTATATGCCGTAAACGACTCCCACTATGTCGTGGACGACCTACGACCTATCCAAGGTTGCTTGCGACCAACCAGACGTTTGAAATCACAAATCAAACGTCTGACAAGCTTTCAGACATATGAAAAGATAATTCAGACGTCTGAAATTAGTCACTACCCTTTTTATTTTTCTGCCGTGTATTATTTTTCTCCAGGAGGCAAAACCAAACGTTTGGCATTGGTACCCAAAGTCTGAACACCTGATTCGGGCAAAAAGTTGCCTAGGCCATGATGGCCAAAACGATTCAGGAGCGATCGAGCGAGCAACGACGACTAAGGATTTACGCCAAGCGACCACCAGGCCTTATAAGGTCTTCGATACACCCCAAACAACACGTCCAAACATCCATAGTAGGATTTTCATAAAATTGGACTTCAAAACCAAAAATTGGAAAATCACCATATCAATTCAAATCAAAAGAAAATGATCATGAATAGATGTTACGAATTCATACCTAACCACAAAGATAGATATAGACATAGATGTGAGATAAAAATCTCATTTTTTTACACAAAAACAAGGAAGGAGAAGCTTGAAAACAAAGGAAGATCAACCACTCTTCAATCTCAACCCTAAAAGATCCAATCTAAGATCATAAGTAATAATTTCCCCAATTAGGTTATAGGAAATTTCTAAAATTGGAGAGAGATTGAGATGGAGAAGAAGAAGAGGATGCTTACCTAAGCTTCTATTTGATTTTGGAGCTAAAGCTTGGATTTGCTAAAGAAACTAGGGCTTATGATTCTAATTTCCAATCTCCTCCACCAATTTTTCTAAACCTTGAGTTGTAGGAAATGTTATGAAAGAATGTAGAGGAGTGGAGTGGAGTTAGATTGCTAAGTTAGGTTAATGGGCTGAAACCCAAACCCAAGCCCTAAGTGAAAAGGTCGAAATTTTAGCTAGCTCCAAACATATCGATGTTTATACTCAAAAAGGTTGCAAACGGCATTTTGGTCTCAATGAAAGTGGTCCCGAGTCCTAATTAAAATGTTTGCAAAAAGAAGCATTTCAAACTAAAATCCACCTAACGATGCTATATTTAAATAAAATATTTAAATACACAATCGTAAAATATGCAGGTTGTTATAGTATTATTTTACCCAAGTATTTTTATGTTCATTTTCCGTCCGATTTTTGACTTTTGCTTCAGTTTTTATGATATTTCTAAAGTATTCTGAGGGCTATTATGCCTATCAATAGGTTAGCCCAGTTTTGATGAATTATTTGAATTTAATTTGAATTTAAATTTGAATTCGATTTGAGTGGAATTTTGCTTGTTTTTTGGTCATTTTCGAGCACAGTTTTGTCCAAATCTTTTTGAGGTGATTTTTAAAATTTAGAGGATTTAAAAATAATTAATATATAATATTTTAAAGTATTTTCAAGTATAAAGCCTTTATAATAAGGGAAATTTTCAAATATGGTTTGCAAATGGTTTCGAAATCGGTTTTCAAAGCTTATTTTCAAGGTAAAATATTTTCTATAAAAATTACACGTTTTTGCACTATCCAGCAAATGGGAAGGAGAGTTAAACGATTGGGTAAATTACGTAGTATAAGTTACGTGCGTTTATCCTTTCGGTTAATTCCTAACTTGTCCGTTTGATCGTTTTGGCCTACGGGTCTAGTTTACCGGTGATATGAGGTGAACCTTTTATTACATTTAGTGCGAAATTTACTAGCGTTAGTAAACCGTTTAGTGCGAATGGGTGGTATGCGACACACCTTAACACTTTTCAGGTTCCTTTCCGAGAGTTTGTGACACATTTGCCTGGTGGCGTGCCAGTACTGGACCTTCGGGTCATTTTTCATTCCGACGTATTTGTCTTCGGACGTTTGCCATTGCAGCGTATTTACCATTGCGACGTATTAGTCTTTTGACGTTTGCCTTTGGGTGAGGTCCCTATTATGTGAAACAGTACTCGACAAAAATAGCACGTGCAAAACCTTTTGAGATGATTTTTACCCTTGTGTGTCTTCATTTTGGAATCGGTCCTTTGAACCATTCGGTGGCGATTACTTCTGGATTTTTGGACTCTTGGGAGTTCTTTTGAGATTTTCATTGCCTACACTGGCGTGTTGACATTTTCCTTTTGGCGTATATATATTGAGATTTCCTATTGCCACTATATATGGGATTTTCCTTTTGGCGTTGTATGAGATTTTATCTCTTTGTTGACATTTGCCTTATAGCTTATGTCGAGATGGCTTTTGCTTATGTTTTCCTTGGAGTTGCCGATATGGTGGGTTTGGGAATTACTCTTTTAGGAGTTTACATTTTGCTATTCCCTAAACTATTCCTATTTGATTTATGATTGACGATGATATGAGGCATGCTACATTTTAGCGATTCATGAGATTTTTTGTCTCCTTTGTGTTTTATGCTTATTGAAGAAGTAGTGTTCTATCACCTAGTGTAACAAAATATGCCATACATGATGCGTATCCTCCATATGTCTATGGTTAGCTTCTTATTGTTTGTTCTTTTTAAGAAGAATATCACTATGCTTTTATGCTCTATTATTCTGCTATCACCTTTTACTGATTTGTTTAGCTAGACTGGCCCGTGTATTTTATACTCGGGTCAGACCGAGGTGTTTCAGGTTAGGTACATTTGGACTTAGCCTATTCTGCTTCTGCAAGGACTGTTCTGCAGCTCTTTTTGTTATAGCTTTTTATGTAGTCCTTTTTGGTTTGCTACTCTGATATGTATATTCTTTTGACTCGTGTTTGTATTTTGGTCGCCATACCACATATGCGATGTATCATTTTGTATACTCTGTGATGTATCTATATAAGTGTGTATATATGGGATTATCTACTGTTCTGTGATGTGTTTCACATTTGTGTTGTTGTATTTTGTTCTGATCGATCCTATAGCCACCTAGGGCTTTGTATTAAGTATTTATTGAATATGTCGATCCAAAAAAATGGCATTGTCGACGTATTCAATAGATATTTAAGAAAAGGCTATAGATAGCCTCTCCTATCTAGTCCTATTCTCTGCATTAATAGAGGGTATTACCCAGTAATACTTTTTGTTAATGTGGGTCTTGGGGTGGGACGTCACAATATATATATATATATATATATATATACAAGTATGGAGGCACGTCCGATGGACGTGAGTATGACAAACAGGTGTAAAAATGGTTGGGCGCGAAGAGAATAATGACGAATGTGCACTTTGGAAAAAATATTATGGTGTGAATTCATTTTATTGTCCGGTGTACATATTTTTTTTAATTTTTCATCAGAAGTTGATGTGGGGAATGAAGTAAGGTAACTACCTCAATTCAATTAGCTTGTGTGTTTCTCTAGCGTTCTACTGGTCATTATTTTACCGACCTATACTTGTAACAAATAGAAATCAATGAGTAGAGGATGGGCTATGTCTTTTTGAAATTCGTAAAATACCTTCTTTAGTTTCACATTTGGTTTACTATGGGAACAACATAATTCTGTACCTTCTTTGAAAAGCTTATTGGCTTCCAGGTAATGCTGAGAATTTGAACCACCTCTCCTGCTGAGCCCTTCAGGTTGTCGTTACATGCTAGAATAACAGACAACATGCCCTTAGTGCTGGTAATATAATTTGTTTTCACCAAAATTTTCTTCAAATGCATACTGAGTTAACCTATAAGATCTGTATGTGAAACTTGAATATGTACTATACGTGACCAATATGTAAAATATGTATGTGTTTGTCACAGATGTGTGTAATGTGTTACAATTTTAGTAGTGCAAAAGCAGATTACAAATATCGATAACGTGAATAGTATGACAGTAGTAGTAGTGGAACTGTAGTACATGTAAAAGATGGTTTTATTAGCGAAAAATGGTAAAAGCGTATATATTACAGTAAAAGGTTGATATAATCTGTGTCAGATAAGGTACCATATTTTACTCTTTTATTTTTTATGCAACCGTGTACTATGATAGTGGATACCAAAATCTACAGTACAGATTTTGAGTTATCTGTATTACAAATACATTCAATAAAGTTGAAAGGTAGGAAGCAATATAGATTATCAAACCTCTAAACTTTAGTCACCGAATAAGAATGTTTTCTCAATATAAATGTGTATAATATTATGCAGTAATAAGCTGATACTTAGAATAGCTAATAATAATATTACCTAGAATGACAATCAACTTGAATATATTATGCAAAATTAGATCACGGGTATAAATTTACCAATAAGCTAAATGTGCCGAAATATATTCAGAAGAGTCAAAAATGAGACAGTAAATAAAAGATGGAAACAATAAATTTAACCATCTTAAAAGTAAAAATTATAACATGTAACTTTTCAAAAAAAACTTGTTTGTTACTGTATCATTGAAGATTAATGCATAGTGTTATCGATTGGTTTACGACAAATTTTAGTGCTTACAAATCAATTAGAACGTCCTATGCATCATCATCTCTAGTTAAAAAGGATGTCAAATCAAACGATGAACTATAAATCAATAAGTACCTCAATTTTCAAGGTATATATCAGTATGTTCTCTACATTGATCAATATCCATAACAGAAACTAAAGTGCAAATCGCAAATTTCGGTACCCAAAATTCATACAAAATGAATTTGATCAAACTCTTGCACAGATTAGATCATCAAAGCCTTTACATGAAATGATGAAATATCAGAGTCTTCGGTGCACTTTGCATATTCAATTGCTACAATACATAAATTGACAAAACAGTACAACAGTAAAAGAACTATTACATTACTTGTTACAGTATCCAAAACTTAAACAAAAACTCAACTTAAAAATTAATACCCAATTTTTATCCTCTTTCTCTTCTTATGTATAACATGCATCCTTTTATTGTAGCTAGCACTGAAATAAAATTTCATATACATAAATCAGCTGAACATATAAAATGCACAGCATAGTACTATTCACTTATCTAAAAGTTATTTCAAATAGCATTAAGAAAAAAATCTCTTCTTAACCATCAAAACTGAAATTAAAAAAAATGCTTCGGTTTGAAATCAGAATAATTCATTCACTCCTCCCTTCATTACTGCTAGCCCTTCGATGCTGCCTAAAATGATTATGCTGCTGATGCGGATTCGGGTTGCAGATCCCAAGATTACCTACTATATCGACATTTGGATACTGCATCTGAACATTTTACTGATGCGGTTGCAACTTACTCTGACTTTTTGACCATGCATATTGAAACCGTCGTCAAACAACAATGGGCCCAGCCCCAAATACTCATGCACCGACCCAATCCCCACTGTGGGCTCTGCCGTCAAAACATTATTACTACTATTACTGTTCACCATCATCAACTCCTGCTCTCTCCCTGTTGTTGCTGTTGCCATGGCTGCCGGCTTCTGTGCAACATGCTGCTAATGCTCTCTTATCATAGTCTACTAATATATATTTATTTAGATCCCATTTCAAAATATGTGATATAATACTATTTTTTTCTTTTATTTACCTGTTGCCGTTGTGGATTTACGAAAATGCCTCCTAAGACGTACCCTTTAGTATCAGTTCCATTATGGTACCCAACCTAATTCGATTGAGAGATAAATGGAGGCAGGAAAGGGCTGAAGACAGCTGCACCGATATAGGTGACAGACAGTGCAATCTGACTTGTTCATGAAAGTAGCATAAAGCCTGATTTTCAAGTAAGGTATTGAGTGTAAGGAGATGGTATCCAATAGGCATGTGGGGGGAAGTGAATATATATATAAGAAAAATGGCCTATCAAATTCAATGAGTATATATAATCTGTACATCCATCCAGTGTCAAACGAAAATGTTCTATCAGTTGTTACATTGTTATGTAGTTAGTAAATAAGAGCATTGAAAATCCACCAACTATAAAGGAAGCCAATAACAATCAACATATCTTATCCTTACATAAGTGGACTTTGACTAACTTTTAGTTACAGCAAACATAATAAATATTTTTGCAATTAAAAAATATATTTGACAATCATAACTAACTTCCAAGATCATTAAGTGTATATATATTTTTACCTTGTAATAGCTAATCAAATAAGAAAAAAGAAATAAAATATTAAGTCTATTGCAATAATCTAACAAATGTTGACAATGTTACTACAAACATGTTGTAAATTTGAGTCATTTATGTTTAATTCAGGATTGGTTGCATAAAATATGAGCAACAAATGACCATTTGAAATAGCAAGTAGATATATTTCTACTTGTTTTGTTTGGATCAACTCATGATGTGTAGAGACACAAACCATTAACAATGTGTATGTTTAAAGATGAGTACACAAAAAAATATCTCCGGTCCAATCCAAAATGATTAAAAACACATTATAAATGGAGGCAGAACTCGAAAATGCAGCTGGAAACTAAGAAATGAATAGAAATGTTGTTCTCAGAAATTTTGGAAGCTAAACGTTGCATATTTAATATACTGCAAACTTAAGGGTTATTTATTAAAGAGTTATTTTGTGGAAATTTTAAAATATTTGGTAAGTGTAAATTATCATTACATTAAACTTGAAATCATTAAATATAATTAGGATGTGGGCACTGAATTTTTGGATCTTCTGTTAAATAGTTTATTCATGGCTTTTTAAATATTTGGTAAGTGTAAATATTCACAAAACTAAATTAAAACATGAAACATAATTAGGATGTCTGCATTGAATTTATGAAAAACAATATGGTAGTTATTTGTATAATATAGATCAGTGTTCCTACCAACTATCTCTAATTCATAAACTTGAGTAGTTTTTCTTGTTCATATTTAATAAAAAGTTTATCTAAGATCAAAAAATTACTTAACACAGGACACAGGAATGGTGAAATCAAAATTTTGGCATATATTTTATATACTTTCAACTATTGATTTAGTGATCTATACCCAAAAGATAATTAATTTCACTGTATATTTAGTGATTTAAGAACAAAAAAAGACTGAACATGGGACACGAGTATGGTGAAATCAAAATTTTGGCATGTACTTTTATCTACTTTCAATTGTTGATTTAGTGATCGAAGCCCAAAAGATATTTAGTACATGTTATGGTAGGTATCAAGCAAGGACTGCTAAGTAGAAAATGTATGTAAACCTGTCTACAACAAAGGAAATAAACAAAAGGAATTTTATTAACTGACGTATGCCAAGAATTTTATTAACTGACGTAGGAAAACATACTCAATATTTCATTGTACATTTAATGACGTATGCCAAGAAAAGTGACATAAATATTTTTTATTTTATTTCAGAACATATTCACGTATTATTTATATATTGTAAGGTATAAAAGTGTGCAGTTGGATATTTTGTAGTCATAATTATTAGTACTGCTTTTTTAGATTACTTCATATCATTAAAAATGAGGCTTAACAATATATATTACTCAGATATATATACGCCTTCGTTGAAGAAATAATGTACTTAATTTTAGAACATATTCTCATATCTTTTGTACGTTGTAAGCTACGTTGTAAGCTATAAAGTTGTAAAGTTAGAGATTTGTTAGTTAGAAATTATTAGCAATTGTAATCATATATGGTTAATAATGACAGTTTGTTTGCCAACACTCCATTGTTAAAAAATATTATCTAATATTAATGATATATTACATCCATAATGATTGTCTATTACTGAAATGTTGCATTGTACTAAAGCATCATGAAAAGAGAAATCAATAAATAAGCAAATAAGGGAAAAAATCAAGCTTCTGCTGATATAACTTATATTATAACTAATCAATAGCTTGAAAATTAGTATACCTAAAAGTAGCTATCTCTTCACTTGATGTGTAGAAGATACATGCCCATCAGCAATTAATAATGCACTTTCATATCCATCCCTTCACGTGATATATAATTTAAGGTGAAATAGATAGAAAAAGAAACAATGAAAACTGTATTTGTATATGTCAGATTCCAATGCGGTAATGTTGATGACTGTTGTTGTAAAATACAATGCCAAAATGTTGTGTACCTGTCCAATTTTTCCTTTTCTTCAGGTTCTAAATCCAAGTCGTTGTAAGCATCGTCATCGTGCAATTGGATTTGTGCAAAATATTATAGCGTTGAACTTGTACTTAGAGTAGTGGAAGATGGATCATCATTTGGATTGCAAGCAACCACCTAGGATGTAAGTAAATACATGGAAATAAATATTTTGCAGCTTCAAAATGTAGTGTGGAGTAAGCAAATAACCTGCGCATGTGTATTTTTAGGGCCATCATTAAAATTATCTGTTGGTCTATCTTTCCTTGTTTTAGTTTTCTTTTTATTCTTTTTAACATTTTTGCATTTATCTGTATATATTTAGACAATTTCAGCATATGCTAGTAATAAACTGTAGAAATTCGGAAAACAAACACCATAAATAAATTATTACATGATATATCCTAAAGTTTTACCTTCATCTTCTCCACTTATAAATGATAAGAGATCATCAACTGAACGTTTATCACCGCCCACATCTGCACTGTCTTCAGTTTCTGTATTCTGAATAAATATATAAACATAGAGTAGTGAAAGGATAAGATATAGAATGAATAGTCTTGTTACCAAAAAATAGCAAGTTAACAAATGATATAGATCATCACCTTCGACGGTTTTTTCTGCTCCACCTCTTTTCTTGGCATTCAGATGATTCAACAATCAACAGCGCTCATCTGGTTTAAGCGCAATACTGAAGGATGTTTGAGTGTCCCCATTCTGACCGCAATGCAGTGCGATTCCCTGAGGTCTATGTCCACGGCGAGGAAGACAGCGTAAGCTATCAACATGAGTGGTCAACTAAGGTCTCCAGACTTCAAATTCGGTCATCGGCCAAGCAGATCGAAACCCAAAGCAAAGCGGAGTCCATAGATGGTCTATTTACAGCGAGAATAGTTAAAGCGAAGAGCAAATTAGCATGGGGATGAGATTTAGGGGGAAGCAGCGGAAAGCCCACACACGGTCGAATCAAAAGGTAGGGTTGGTAGATGGTCGAATTGCAGCGGCAACCGTAAAAGCGATGAGGAAATGAAGTTGGGGAGGAGAATTATGGGGAAAGCACCAATTGTAGGTTGTAGAAGAGGAGGGAGAGTAAATTAGTAGAGGGGAGGGGAGAAGGGGTAGGTTGTGAGATGCCGGCTAGAAGGAGGAGGTACGGGGAAGTTGGTTAGGAGAGAACATGGGAAGAGAAAGTGGGGAGATGGAAAATGGGGAGAAATGTTGAACAATCGCAGAATGTAGTGGGCAGCAGATGATGGGAATGGTAAAGGACAGATATGCCCTCTTCGATTTAGTTGTGTAGTAGCCTGTGTAGGTGTTGATTGGGAAGTTTAAAAAAGCTTCACCAGAGTAAAGAATTTGTATTATTAGTAGATATATATATATATATATATATATATGTATATATATAATTTATAAATTAAATATTGATTTGAATATATATATATATATATAGGTTTTATTTTAAATTTATGTTTTTAATGTTTCTTTTAGAGAAAAATAAATATATAACATATTCTTTTTTCAGTTTATATCAAGCTAGTGTGATTTGTTTTCATCGATTCCAAACTATCAACCTTGCTCGTTGAATTCGTGTTCATCATGCCATGCTTTGGAATCTGCACTTGGATTCATTGCATCTTGTTCTTGTTATTTCTCTAACCTCAAAAGGTGAGTAATCACTCACGATTAATATCCTTATATATAGTAAATTTAATTCACACGAATTGATGATTGAAATATGATGTTAAATTTGAATAGTTATTTATTTAACTATTAAATATGATATGCCATTATCTGAACTTGTTTACCTATGACACATGACACCATAACCCTGTTGCATATATTATATTTAAAGTGTTGACGATGATATGCCTGCTATTGATATGTATGTCATTTTATAATATTATTATATTGTTCTCACTCTGCAAGTTCCCTATTAGTTTAGGAATTTCTATAGGTTGAAATGATACATACCCAAACGATCTTATAAACTAGGGGAAAATCGTTACGGGTCGAAATAATAAACCCTTTCATTTATTTTGAAATTTTGGCATTGCGGGTTGAAATGATATAAACCCATAATTTAAAATAATTACAGATTGAAATGATAAATATCTGTATCACTTGACGGTAGGATAGAAAATTATATACGGACACCGTCGGTCTATATTTTGAAAATGATTTCTAAAGTTTTGAAAGGAAATATACGAGTTTTAATAAATACTGACTACTTTATAATATATAAATGTCATTTATATATATATGCAAAATTTTGATTTTTAAAATTATATGTTTTGGAAATTTTATATTTATAAGTTAGTTTTGAAAATATAATTTTTAAGATTTTTCTTATAACTTCATTATTTTAAAATATATAAAATAAGATTTAATTTAATAAAATTTAATTTAATTAATATATATATTATGTTTAAGTATTTATTTAAAATTATACTTTAAAAATTAGATTTTGTAACAACTCTATAAATTAAGGTTGGAGAGATAAATTGGAATTGATTTGAAATTGTATTTGTTTAAGAATTGTAATTAAATAAAAAAATTGATTTGAAACATATTGAATTTGAGATTTTAAAGATATGGTTTAAAAACTTGATTTTGATTAAAGGTGGTTAAATGTATATTTTCAAATTCAAATAAATTGAAATTGAATATTTTTTTTTTAATTTTATTTAAATTTGTAATTTGAGATTTTATGAAAATTTTATTATAAATGATTAAGTGAATATTTCAAATTTAAATAAAATTAAACTTGAATTTTGCAATATAAGTGAAATTTATCAAATTGAGTTATTGTAAATGTTTGAAGATTTAAACTTTGAATCCTATTGAATTTGAAATGGTAGTTTAAACTTGGATTTGAAATTGATATAAATTAAAATGGTTTAATGAGTATTGAATTGAACCTTTTATCTTTGTAATTGAATTGTTAAAATGAGATTAATTAAAATTGAATTTTTGGAAATGAAATTGAATTGAATTGATTTGTCAAAATTGAAAGAAACGATTCTAATTTGAAACTATTATTAATATATATAACTATTTTTAATATATAAACTAGTTTTATCTACAATCTATTTTATATGTAAACTATTTAATTTATAACTACTTCAATATATCAACTATTTTAAATATTTAAACCGTTTAAGTAGGAACTATTATGATTTAAAGTAAATATTGATTTTAAAAGTGATATGATCTCGAAAGTGTATATGATTTCGAAAGTGATATGAATTTGAAAAGAACATGATATTTTAACATGAAGTATGAACTGTTTGAAATGATTATAAAGGTGATTAATAAAATGACCACAGTGCGAAATAAGCATTTGGTTGTTGAAGAGATCAGGTTGGTTATTGTCATACTCTCTGCCAATACCAGAAACCACTTTAACAACTGTGTACGTGGTGGAGAATCCAGAATGAAGTAGGATGATTTGGCGACGACTTTGTAACGCAGCCCTGACTCCCGCGAGTCAGCTTGATGTGGCTAAAACATGAGCCACACCGGGCTAAGTAAGGTCATTTCTCCGAACAGGCACATTTCATCGATACCAGTCTAATACTTCGTGATTTGATTGGGTCCACCTTTGACTTGGGAATGTGTCTCGAGGTAGGCGGTAGTAGCTGCTATGTGTTGCCACCAGTCCCGATTGGACAACGATATTATCTTACCCTAAGCATTGCCTTGCGTGCCTTGTCACAGGCCTTATCGTGCGTTCTACGGGTTTGGTTTGTACCATACCTATGGAGTTCCCTCTAAGCAAACCACTGGTTTGGTGGAGCTTATGGTACTGTATAGACTACGGGAATATATTAAATGTTTTAAGGGAGATATGGGTAACGCCTTAATGCTATTTTAGTACTATATTGATAGAGATATTATAATAGCGTATATTACTACATAGTAGATAGTTTCATGGATCCTTAGAGGATGGAAATCCCAGACATCCTTTAAGTTACTTGTATTTTGTTGACATTTCACTTGAGATGAATTCGCTTGTATAAGAATGTTTATCCTGACTTGAGTGTTTTGTTTTTGCTATATGCTTGGGTCAGACTTAGTGTCACAGCATTTGAAATTCACCTTTGAAGATTGGAGCTTTGTTTGAAGATCTATCATGATTTCAGTTATTTCAGTTTACTGCAGTCATTTATGTTCAGACTTGTCAGTTGCTGACATGTAAGAGATTCATTTATATTTGAGATTTCATCGTATTTTGTTTCAGACTCTGATGTTTTATAGTAGCTTTATGAACTACTATTTATCCATTCTGCTGCTTAGTGTTGTAGTGCTCTGTGTCTATGATTCTATGATTGATTTATTTACTGTATATGCTGAGTTTTGCGAAATATGAATTAACAATTGGTTGTTTTGAGCGATTTAAGTCAAACATGTGTGGATGCGAATGGTTTGAAATAGCAGGTCGTTACATAATAAACATTTAAATTGTTATTTTTATTTTGCATATTCTTATCAATTGCCACTGACTATGCACACTCCTTATATGTTATACTTATACAATATGCACTATGAATATATTTACAGTTCATCTCATATGTAACGACTTGGATTTTTCCACATTTGATTTTGAATATTTAAAATGGTTTTAAATATTGTATTGGATATAAATTGATTTTTGAATATGAAGGTTTTGGTTGAAATTGTAGAATGAATTTAAATTTCAAGTATAAGGATTTATTTGACAAATTTAACTGTTGAATTAATGACTGAAAATCATTTAAACAATTAAAATCTTGGATTTTATTTGGATAAAAATTAATTAAGGACTTTTTTATATTCCATTAATAAGAATGAAGATAATAAACCTTTAAACTGGATTTAAAAGTAGTTTACTCTGTTTTGGAAATAACTTGTTTTAATTAATATGTAAAAGTACACTTCCGAGGTGTAGTCTTAGAATTCGACGAATAAAGTTCCATTGGATCTGTAATAGTGTATTATTATCGGATTTCAATTTTCATAGCACTTGGAGTTACCATTTGGACGTACGGGATAGAAATGCGTTGAAATAAATATTTAAAATTTAATAAAATATTTTGGTGTAAAAACTATCATCCACATAGATCGAATTGGGGCTCGAAATTTGTTCTATTTCTTCAAAAATAGGAGTATCAAGTTCGCTCCTGATGCGAACAAAGGAGATTTGAGATTCAGCCTAGAACTGTAGCGTTCTCACATGAATGGTCGAGCTAGGTTTGTCGACGACATTTCTAAGGGGTTCGTGATAGAGGTGGATGCAAGCAGGGACTTAGGTGCTAGTTGAAGGTGGAACGCTGGGCGAACTAGGTGAGGTTGTCGGCTTTTTGAGGATGCAAAGTAGGAGTTCTCAAAAAAATGGTTTGTGAGAACAGTGCCAGTTGTAGGTATCCTTTTGAACGCACCCGACCTTCAGGCTACACAGGCAAATCAGCGAGCTATGGTGGAGTTGGTGAGCAGCAGGGTGAGGGTGAGATTTTTAAACGTTAATTGAGTTAACTCCTTCGTACGTGGTCCTAATCAAATGAAACAAGTTGAGTTTAGTAGGTAGCTGTGTAATCTATGCAATAGGATTGGTTTGGAGATTTTTGGATTCAGCTAGGACTTTTGATTAAATTGAACGTCTGTTCAATTTAGTTTAAAATTGGAATGTTTTGCAAATTAAAAACCAAGGTTAGTAAATCTCACTCAATTTGGTCGTCCGGTTTAATTTAAAACAATTTAAAAATTTATTATTTGATGATTGGTCAAATTCATATATTATTATCAGTTGAATGTTTTATCATATATATTAGTAGTTGGATATATTTCTCGCCATTGGAGCGGATGAGACACTATGCGCCCAGCATAATACGGATGACCCTATATTACCGCGATATCCCACCTCGAAGCGCGATATATTTTATGTTATATAACATCTATGGATGCTGGAAAACTAGTTGGAGGGATCCAACTGGATTCCTCAAATATATTGATTGTTTTTCATATATACCGATATATGATGTGATTGAATAATTTATTTTGGATTGTTGTGTGATTTGATTTATTGGATACTATAGTAGCACTAGCTTTATTTTTATATTTTGAATACCACAAAGTATATTTTTCAATGTTAAAAAGAAATTATAAGGGAATTTATGGAAATAGAATTATTTATATTGATTTGGAATATTTGATTAAGAATGAATGTTAAATAAATAAATAAAAATTTATTTGGAATTCACTTAACTACTTTATAAAGTATTTTCAAACAAATATTTCGAAATTAATTTATATAAGGAATTTGGAAAAATAGATTTAATGATATTTCTAAAAATTGAAATGAAAGTTGAAATCGAGTGTTCAATGGATTTGGAATAAAAATTGGTTTTATTAGAATAAATTTCTAAATGGGTTTTAAAATAGAAATCGATTAATAAAAGAGATTCGTTTAAAATAAATCTATTATTAACAAAGAACAACCGAAATGAGTTTATAAATTTATAAACGATGTTTATAAATAAACCGAAATGATTATCATTTGATAAGATGGAAATATAAATCCACTATGGGGATTTAAAGCGAGATACAGAAATCGGTTTAGGGGAAAGATAGTGGATTCTATATTTTGAATTTGGAAATAGGCATGGAAATAAAATTAAAATCGATTGGAAATAAATCGAGAGGGGTTTATAAATGTAAGAATGACCATGTTGAATTTTAAAAAAATAAATTTTTAACGAGAGATTAAGGTTGTTTTAAATGGGACTTTTATTTATTAAATTATATAGTTAAAGCTGGTTTAGATTGAAATATTTCATAAAGTGGATTTTTCGAATATCTAATATTAATTTCAAATAAATTCACATTTTTATAATAAGCTTTGTAAATCGATTGGTTTCATTTACAAATGAATTGGAAATGAATTATCGTTGTTTCTTTAAAGTGTTTTAATATTTTATATAATTACTTAAACATGTCTTTAAAAAATTACTATTTAAAACACTTATTATACATATTGTTAACCGGCACCTTGGCCCGGCTATAAGGCGACGGTTAAAGACATTATCATGAGCATGAGACAAGGTTCTGACCAAGAGGAGCCTGGTAGTATACGGTTTTGATGCAGTTGACATTTTTGGCATTTAAGCATGGTTCGGCACACGTCACTCGGTCCAGATGGCTCGGCAACCCTTGTTCGGCATCAATTGGTTGCTCGGCATAGAGCCTCGGTCGACATGGAAGGGCCGTTCGGCGTAGCAAGGCCGTTCGGCATCCCTACCTTGCTCGGCATAGACCTCGTTCGGCATTCCTGCCTCGACCAGCATTCCAGCCTCGACCGGCATTCCAGCCTCGTTCGGCATTCGTGCCTCGACCGGCAATCCAGCCTCGACCAGCATTCCAGCCTCGACCTACATTCCAGCCTCGTTCGGCATCCCTGCCTCGCTCGGCACAGACCTCGTTCAGCATCACTTACTCGCTCGACACAGACCTCATTCGGCATTCTTGCCTCGACCAGCCTTCCAGCCTCATTCGGCCTTCATGCCTCGACCGGCGTCCCTGCCTCGCTTGGCACAGACCTCGTTCTGCATTCCTGCCTTGACCGACATTCCAGCCTCAACAGGCATTCCAGCCTCGTTCGGCATTCATGCCTCGACCGGCATTCTAGCCTCGACCGGCATTCCAGCCTCGATCGGCATTCATGCCTCGACCGGCATTCCAGCCTCGACCGACATTCCAGCCTCGTTCGGCGTTCATGCCTCAATCGGCATTCTAGCCTAGTTCGGCATTCATGCCTTATTCGGCAATCTAGCCTCGTTGGGCACATGGCCTTGCTCGGCATAAGCAGGTCGTTCGGCATCTCCCCTTGATCGGCATCGGATCTCGTTCGGCCTACACATTTCACTCGACACACTGCCTCGTTCGGCTTGGAGACACGGCTCGGCATATGTTGTTCGACATTTGTGGCTCGGCACATAGAAGTCACTCACCATGGGCCGAGGTATCTTGCTACCAGGCCCACCAGGGAAGTCCTACTCATCTTCGTCTATAATATAAGGGCTGGGGCACAGTAAAAGGGACCTTTTTTCAAGAACACTGGGGAGACTCTACCGCATTCAAGACTCAATCTTTTTACATAGCAATTGTATTCAAGTAACTAGTGTACGGATTGTATCTATAATCAATCGTTGAGCAAAGTAATAAAGATTAACCCCAAAGTGGACGTAGGCAATTACACTGAACCACTATAAATCCGGTGTTCTTATTTCCTGCATTTAATTCAGTATATAGTTCTCTGTTTTAACTTACTTTCTTCATTAATTCTCTCTACACAATCTTTCTTAAGGGTGTTAGTGACCAATTTTGGTGCTAACATTTTGGTTCTTTCACTGAAAATTGAATTCTCAGCTTTATTGGATCTCATCGACTACTAGTGGATTTCCATATTCGCGAAATAGATCCAGTTGTTCACTAGAAAACTTCCTATTCCACTCAGATTTGGAAAAAATTTAAAGGAAGTTGATAACCGCAGTCAGAGAAACTAAGTCCACTGCCCCTGTTTTTGGAAGATTTTATTATGCAAATTTTCTAGTTTAGAGTTAATCAAGTGTTCATGTTCATGTGAAAGGAGTGGATTCACTGATGTGCGCAAGACCTAGAGATTGGATGTTGAAGTTTGCACTCAAGTTGAATGAAGACCGACCCTCCTCTGAAGGCGTATGCCGACCGCCCTAGGAAAGGCGTATGCGGACCGCCCCAGGAAAGGCGACCGCTCTAGAAAAAGTCTATGGCGAACGACATCCAGGTCAAGCGGCATCTCTATGCCGAACGACATCCATGCCGAGCGGCTTCTCTATGCCGAACGACATCCAGGCCGAGCGGCATATCTATGCCGAACGACATCAAGGCCGAGCCGTAAGTCTATGCCGAACGACATCCAGGCCGAACCGCACGTCTATGCCGAACGACATCCAGGCCGAGCGGCACATCTATGCCGAACGTCGCTTAGTCGATCCATACTTAAGTTACATCGGTCTTTTTTACGACCCCTTTATTCAAAAAAAATATTGTCGGGGGGAAACTCCCCCGAACCCTAGCCGCAACGCAGTGCCTCCGGATTGTGAATTCAAAACTCAACTTAGTAAAGGAACATTCTATCCACTTCCCTTACATCCCATGATCGACCAGGGCATAGAGGATCTAGTGACAGCTTTTGAACAACAACGAGGGAACGGATAAGTAACCGCTACTCAAACGACACTCCTTTGAGAACATAGATGATACGACTTTAGACAAACACCAAGATGACTCCAAGCACCATTCTTCACTGACCCAACACTTCAAATTCAGTGACTCCAAGAAGACCAATATTTGGCTCTAAGTAATTTATTCCAAGTGCTAATAAGGATATCATACTGATCGCGTTTGAGGAGAGTCGACCTCTAGATATATTTTGGTAGCTAGTTAGTTGGAGAGCCTCCTATGACCATGGATTGTTTTTGTTACAAAATGAATCGGAACCAAAGTGAGGAGGAGTGGAGCAGAGTTGAAAAAATAACAATGCAGACCTGTCGGCTATGGACATTGATTCCAGTAGACAAAATAAGATCACCAAATTCGACTCATATGCTCTTTGAAAGATTCTATCGATAGCCTCTATTTGGAGACTCGCGACTCAAAGTGGAACTAAAAACTAGCCTCGAGAGACTCCATCGAAGTCCAAAGAAAATAAGGGGAATGTTGTATATTCCTAGATGCACACTGATCTTAACACTGGCGATTATAAACACCTTCGAGCTGTCATCGGAAAGCAGATTCAGAAAGAAAAGCTTCGATAGTACGTGCATGATGCAGCCCAGCCTGATTCAAGTCGCTCCAATACTTTAGGTCGCTTCAATGCAGTACAAATTGAAGATTCACAAGTTAACGAGGGCCGGTTGCGACCTAGAGGAGATGCACGACCTAGCAAAGAGCACTCGTGAGTTAACGGGATAACCAATCAGACATGCACGCGACCTAGCAAGATAAACAAACTTTCTTTAAGTCGTGTGCGACCTACAGTACTAAAGGATGATGTGAGTTGCGCAGTGGGAAGGACCCAACGACCTAGTGATGAGTAACGAGCTAAAACTTGACGAGCTACGACCTAAGATAGGTCGCTCAGGCCTTAAGTCGCTCCAGTTCTTAAGTCGCATGAAGCAAGTTCCTTATGTCGTCTAAGTGTTAGGTCGCACGAAGTTTCTTGAAGTTGTTCTTGAGTCGCTGCTGCCGTATGTTTTTGAGTCGCTCCATGTTTGAGTCGTAAGTCGCTATGTGTATACGTTGTGTTGTAATGAGCTGTTTATACTTAAGTCGTGGGTCGTCTTGTGTTGAGTCGCTTTGTACTTAAGTCGTAAGTCAACCGTGTTGCATGATTGAGTCGTGTGTCGTGTGTAATTTCATATGATAAGTCTTTGTTTGTATATATGTATAGGTCGTGTGGTTGTACTGTTATGACTACATGGATAAGTCGTAGGTCGCGTAGCGACTTATGTTGAGTCGTTCGCTGATAGGTCGCTGCCGACCTATGCTAAGTCGTGTATGCGAGTCTTGTACATATTGTTAGCCTATAAATAGGCATGGTCGATCATTTATAAGGAAGGTTATTGTTGAATAAAATTCTTTTTTGTTAGCTTTGTGCTTTTATTAAATCGGTAGTTGAGTGTGATCTCCTATCTCCACTTTCGGTTATTCGAGTGCGCTCGAATCAACGATCGTTGTAGCCAATTCACGGTATCAAGTGCGTTTGATCAACGTTTGAAGAATTGTAGATCTTCTTTCACGGTATCGTGCGCGATCAACGTGTCAAAGATAGCTAGAATTCGGTATCTTTATGATCAACGAATTTGGGCATTTCAGTATCTTCAATCTACCGTTTGCTACTTTCATCGATCTATATCGTTTTGTTATTATCCGCTGCGTCAGTTTTGGTATCAGAGCTAGACTTAGCCAATCATAGCTAAGCCGAGACTTGGAGCCAAGGAATTTGAAGTTGAAGTTCATCTTGTTGAAGTTTGAGTCGTGCATCATCTTGCTTGTTTAAGCCGAGAGTTTGAAGTTTCAAGTTGAAGTTAAAGTTTGAAGTTTGCATTTGTATTTGTTGAAGTATTTGTGGGTGTGTAATCATGCCGCCGAGAAGAGCTAATCGTCATCAAAATGTTGAAGCGTTGTATAGAAGGGAAGAAGCCTAGCAGATGGAACAATGCATTAATGAGAAATTTGATGAAGGCATTGGAAAGTTAGAGAAATTGATGAACGATTTGAATCAAAATCAAAGGAGGGGATCACCAGTCTCGAACCATGGAGGAAACCGAGTTTCGCCATCGGTTACGGAAGCGAGGAGGGTATCACCGCAATATTTTAGAGAAAGAAGAGAAACATCAATTTCATCAAGAAGAGATCACCATGAATATAGACATGAAGAGAGAAGAACTCCGCGTGAGTTTGAAGATGAGCCATATCATGATGAAGAGAGACATAGTAGAAGAGACATGCGTCATCGAAGGGATGTTGATGGTCGAGATCGATATAGACGAACATTTGATTTCGATGAAGAGGGTGATAGAGCTTGCATTCATTATCGAGACCGAGACCAAGTTCGAAATTCATATCGGGATGTAGAAGATGATCGTCGATGGGAATCAGGTATGAAAATGGAAATTCCAGAATTCAAAGGTGGAATGGTTGCAGAAGAATTCTTGGATTGGTTGTCTAATGTTGAAGAGATCTTTGATTTCAAAGAGGTTCCGGAAAATCGTCGAGTGAAGTTGGTTGCTATTAGGTTGAGGGGGAGAGCTTTAGCATGCTGGCAGCAAACTAAACTTACAAGGGAGAGAATGGGAAAGTCGAAGATTGTTGATTGGGAGAAAATGAAGAAACTGATGAGAGCTACATTTTTACCTTACAATTATCAATCACTCATGTATCAGAGGTTGCATAACTTGAGGCAAGGGACGAAGACTGTTAATGATTACGCTGACGAGTTTTATCAACTGATTGCTCGAAATGACATTATGGAGACAGAGGAACAGTTGACTGCTAGGTTTGTTGGAGGTTTGCGAATGCAGATCCAGGATATGGTTAATATGTTTGATCCGAGATTTGTGGCTGAAGCGCACCAGAAAGCGTTGGCTAAGGAGAAGTAGGAAAGACGAGGTGGTGGTGTGTTTACAAATTCCAACAATCAAGTGAAGGGTGCTAGTGGAAGTTCCAATGTTTCTAAAGTTGTTGCAAAACCAGTTGTACAGGAGGTTACGAAGGCGAAGGTCAATAACAGTTTCAAGTGCTATAATTGTCAGGAAGTGGGTCACAAAAGCAATGAATGTCCAAAGCCGAAGAAACGAGCAATGATTGCTGAGATAGAGGATGAGGATGAAAATGCAGAATGTTCTAATTCATTACCGGTTGAGGAGGAAGACTTATTATCGGGAGATGAAGGGTATTCATTGATGATGAGGAGAAGTAACTTAGCACCGAAGCAGGAAGAGGAAAACAGCTGGTTGAGGAATAACATTTTTCAGTCTACATGCACTATTCTGGGAAGGGTTTGCAAGTTTGTTATTGATGCTGGAAGCTGTGACAATATTATCTCTACAGAAGCAGTGAAGAAGTTGGAATTGAAAACTGAGAAGCATCCTAAACCGTACAAGTTAGCATGGTTGAGGAAGCGTGGTGAGGTGAAAGTTGGACGAAGGGCTTGTGTTAATTTTTCGATTGGGAAGAAATACAAAGATGAAATTTGGTGTGATGTATTTGACATGGATGTGTGTCATCTGTTGTTGGGTAGACCATGGCAATTTGATAGAGCAGTACAACATGATGGTCGTGCTAATAGCTACAGTTTCATGTTTGAAGGTACTAAAATCACTTTAGTTCCCAAGAAGCAACAACAGAAGGAAAGCAAGTTGAAGGAGATTGAAGAATTAAAAACTTTGCTATCTGTTAACGCTAAAATTTGAACGCTAACACCCCGGTGTATGAGTTATAGTTGTGAAAGCACCACCCGATAGCTCGGGAACAGATTACAAGCAGAAAAAAGTAGAAAAGCAGCAAACAACAACAATTTTATAGTGGTTCGGCTTAAGGGTATAGCCTACGTCCACTTTAAGTACTTTTATTAATAATCTCGTTACAAGCTGATACAATTCTTCTCAAGTACAATATACATCAAGTTACAAGTGATTTGGAACAAGTAGCTTAAGCTTCAATGTCGATTAAAGTCCTTAAGCTCATGTTGAAGATGTGCGATTTCTTCATGAAGTTCTTTGAAGTATTCCTTGAATCTTGAAGGCTCTAAGTGTTGATGGAGTTCCCAATGCAGCAGGGTAACGGTGTATGAAGAGAATGTGCCAAAAGTCCCCTCCATGTTGAATATGGCCATGTATTTATAGGCAAACTTTTAGGCTGGAATTGCTAAGTCATGAGTCGTGACCGACTCAAGATGAGTCGTGAGTCGCGACCGACTCAGGATTCGTGGGCGATTCAACTGGTTGAGCCCGGACCTCATATTAGAGCGTCTCTGATCCTCTGTACCTGGCACAAGTCCTGACTCGTCTGCGAGTTAAAAAGTCACGGTCCAAAATGAGGCGACATTGGACTTCTACATAGCAGCTTTAAGTCGTGGATGACTCAAGTTAGGTCGTGAACGACCTACCGTAAGTCGTAGGTCGGTCCTTTGTTGTTCTGGGAATTTAGTCAGTTAGGTCATGACACGTACACGACTCATAATGAGTTATAACCCGTTCACGACTCATAGTAGGTCGCGGCCGACCTACCGGGTTAGCTCACCGCTTGGTCCAAAGTTAGGCAGGCTCATCATAAGTCCTGAGCCGTTCACGAGTTAACCAGTGCAACTTTCCTTGATGCTAGTATGAGTCGTACACGACTCATCGTAAGTCGTATGTCGTCAACGGGTTATCTTATTATAACACGGTATTGAACTTGTCTCTGAAGTCTTAGGTCGCATCAACTTTATGCCGCATACCTCTTAGGTCGTAGACTTCCATAGGTCGTTAATGTCTTAACTCGCAAGCCTTCCTTAACCCGTTAGCTTGTTGAGTCGTGTTACCATTTAAGTCGTAGGCTCCTTAGGTCGTAGGCTTCTTGAGTCGTAGAGGCCTTAATTCGTAGACCCCTTAAGTCGTAGGCATCTTGAGTC
Organism: Allium cepa; assembly: GCA_030765085.1. Lineage (NCBI taxonomy): Eukaryota > Viridiplantae > Streptophyta > Magnoliopsida > Asparagales > Amaryllidaceae > Allium > Allium cepa. The sequence continues at coordinate 76,115,412 of CM060939.1, read as the reverse complement.
GTACATTTCTTAGGTCGTAGAGAATTAAGGGTTAACATTTGCCCCTCGAAGTACAGGCCTATGTCATAGGTCGTGTGCTTCGACTCATCCTAACCCGTACATACCGATTCAAGTTTCACTATCTCGAGCTATAAAAAGCTTGAGTCGTTTCTTCTTCTCATCACTTTATCCCCAAGCTATTTCTGCCATTATCACATCTCTAATCTTTCAAAGGCGATCTCAACTCAATTAGCACCCAATCCTCTCTAGCAACATACAATCGTAAGCGATTTCTTCCCTCTCTTCGATCGTTGATCATTATTACCTTACGCGCTTAATTCTTCGCCTCTGGTTCGCCTCTTCGTGCCCTACGAGTTTTGTTGGATTTGATTGCTGATGAACTTTGGTCTGCTTGATTTTACTTGCGGCGATCTACCATTCGAGGCGATTCTATATCGTGATAGGATTAAAGTCGCTATTTTTTGGACATACCATTGGATTAACGGGTTATGGGTTAGGATTCTAAGATAGGACTTGGAGACAGGTCATTGGGTTAACGGGTTAGAGGTTTAGCAGATTCATGGGGTAGGAGGGAAACGGGTTTTGGAGTTGTATGGTGGATAGGCCAATCAGAGTGAAACACTGCCCCTGATGCGACTCAACAATCTTGAACGACCTAATACTCTTTGCGACTCAACTCTGGACCGGCTTATCAACCTTTACGACACAAGACTTGAGTCGGGGCTGAGACATGACTTGATGAATTTTTTCCATAATTCTGAGTTGACAACCATTCCTTCATTTATGCCTCATGACCTAAGTACTGTCGACTCAAAGTGTTGATAATTCATAGCATAAACGACTCAGAGTACTGCCGGCTTAAAGCATAAACGACCCAAAATTAGAGTGACTCATCATAGCTCGCGACCCAATCCTTAGGTCGTGGACGAGTTAGTTAGAGAACCGATGACTGTTTTAACCCGTAGGAAAAAATTTTTAGTCGCTGGCGAGTTAGTGCCTAAGTCGTTGCCGAGTCATCATTCGAGTTGTATACAACTCAGCTTCTGAGTCGTCTACGACTTAGTACTTGAGTCGTCTTCGACTTAGTACCTGAGTCGTCTTCGACTTAGTACCTGAGTCGTCTACGACTTAGCACTTGCACTTTTAAACTCCGCTTGAACTTTGAACTGCTGCTCGAATCTTTTACAGATTGCTTTAACTTGTAAGCTAATAACCTGTTTAACATGATATTTACAGAAAATTGGGACGAATATACTGCCATCGACCGCCCACATCAAATGACAGATTAGTTAATAATAGATAATTAACTTAAATAAATTGTGTGAACGAAGTGCTATCGATTTCAAGTAGAATATTAAAGCAACACTGAATTAGTCGATTGAAACTGACCAGCCTGCACTAATATTATGCTTGAGCTTTAAATTAACAGGTTCTGAAATTACCGTAGTCGATCAATTGTCAACCAGTTTAATTCCAGTTATCTTTACTTGTTATTTTTATTAGTTTTGCACAACACTTCACACTTTTAGGAAACGTGCACCTTCATATTTGAATATCCAGTTGTTTGTGTAGAATGACTTCTCAGGAAGGTGATGCAACAGTTCAGACTGGAGAGGCAACTGTTCTTCCGGCTCCACTAGTTAATCCTCCCGAAAGAGCCCCTACCACACTATCATACAAAGTTTTTCGCCAGTTGTGTGCTCAGTTTGGCATTGTTGAATCAGATGCCATTCTTCTTGAGAGAAGTAACACTGCTGACATAGCACCCTCTGGCTTTGTGACAGTTAACCGACAAATGTGCCTAAGTGGGGGCATTCCTCCTTTCAATGACTTTTTCCAACAACTTCTTCATCAATTGGCCATTGCTCCATCTCAGCTACACCCCAACGGCTACGCCATTCTAATGGGGTTGTGTGTGCTATTTAGGAGAACACTTGATCGACTCCCGAGCTTTGATTAAATCTGTTACTTATGCTCCTTTACCCGGATCAAAGATCATCCTTCTATTACTGTTGTGAGAAGCGCCCGAAACCGCAAATTAATTGTTGGCCTTCCTGAAACTGCTCATGGGTTTCTAACCCAGTTCTTCTTCGTTCGTTGCCCCCCGGGGTTTTATGCTGTGTGGAGGGAAGGAAGTAAGATCACCCATCCTTACTTCGTTTGTTATCTGGCCTTTGTGAGACTGACCTGCTAAGTGTTAACTCTGCTTCTTTTTATTTTCAGCGCTGCCTCTTCCCTCTAGGAATCCCAATCACAAGTCGACTTTTGAGAGGCTTAAAGCCGTGTCAGTTGAGGAGAGAGATATTCAATTTCTGTTGAAAGATGAATTTTTGCATCAGTACGGACTTTTGCATACTTCTCGTTCTACACGTCCTCATGAAATCCCAGACTCCCCAGCTAGAGCGTTGGATGCCCCAGTTTCTACTAGCACATCCATATCAAAAGGACCTGCTCCTGAAGCTTCGCTAGTGAAGTGCTCCACTCCTGTTGATGCTGCCGGGCCATCTGACAAACTTGCCCCGGTTATCGAGGAAGAAGAGCCTCAGGGATCCTCTCACCATTCACAAGAATTTGGTGAAGAAGCTGAGAAATCCAGTCCTGTTAAGCAGAGCAGGGATGACACTTTTGAAGGACTGAGTGACCTCTTTGCTACTTCGCAAGAGATCTTTAAAGACGATCCTATTACCACCGGAATTTCTTCCTCAGTAGTCGAAGCTACTTCTGTTTTGCAACAATCTCTGTCAACTCAAGAGTTGACATTAACTATTACGCCCATAACTACTCCCCAATTAAAGAGTGGTTCGTAGCTTGATGCGTATAGTTTGCACATCACACACACTTAGAATTCCTGGCACTTTTATGCTTCTGACTTTCTGAACTTTGTATACTGCTAAAGCTTGTCTTTTTATTTCAGATCCTCCGATGGGACGTAGTGGATCTTACTACAATGATTTCCAGCGCTTCGGGGGGCGCGGCCAATATGATTACAGGCATTACTTTTCCTCCTACAGAGAATCTGACGAAAAGAGGGCTGCCCGAAAGGCTTATGAAAGGAGGTCTGAAGAAGAGCGTCGTGAAAGAAGAGAGAGGGACGAGCGCCACGAATCTTTTCAAAAAAGTGATGACTCCCACAAGAGAAAATCCCATGATGATCGAGGAAAAGGTCACATGGGTGAAGACTCAAGCAAACGAGTCCGTCAAAGTGAAAAGCAGGCCTCTACTACTCCTGAAAAAGTCACTGCTCCTGCCTCGCTCGACATTCCTTCTGACTCTCCCGCTCTTGGGAAAGCAGACATTCAAACGATAATTAGCAGGCCCAAATTTCAAGTTGGACCGGGTCCAGCCACTCTGCAGAGCCGGTTTCCTCAATGGTGCCTTAAGGGAGTGAGGTTTGACCTAGACTTGGTCCCCATCGACAAGTCTGCCATGTTGCGCAATCTTGATGCCGTCAAGCTCGATATTGAGAGGATGTCGAACTGGCAAAAACTTGTTGACGAGCTTCAAAGGGTTAACCGCGCCAACATAGAGGCCATGCTTACTATGGAAAACGACAAAGCCGAATGGCAAAAGGTCCTTGAGCAACACGACACCGAAATGAGGAGCATTGCTTCTTACAATGAGGAGCTTGAAGCAAAAGTTGAGGAATTGAAACATGAGCTTGCTGCTTCCTCTACTTCCTATTCTCAAAAAGAAGAAGTGCTCCTGAAACAAGTGAGAGACGCTCACGCTAGCCAAAGGAATGCCGAAGACAGGCTCGAAGTACAAAAAAGAATCAGTGAAGGCTATGTTACTGATATTGCAGAGCTTCGAAAGGAAAACAACTCCCAGGAGGCGGAGATACAAATGCTTAAGCTTTAGCTTTCCAAAACTGAAAGGGAGCGCGATGAGGCTGTCGCCGGCAGAATCGCAGCTGAAGAATCTCACGAGGCGACCAAAAACAGTATCGGCTCGACATTATTCGACTTCTACTTGCACAGCGTCTTGGGGCGTGGAAGCCTCGCTTTTCTAGGTCCCAAGTATGAAATCACTTTAGCTGAGGTATGGGAGGCCGCACTTGACATGCTTGGTGCTGAGGGTGCTGGTTATGACGAATCAGCCCTGGAAAGGCATTACTTTGATGATGACGCTCGCGCTGCCCTTGCCAAGGGAAGGGAACAACTTGCTAAATTAAGAACTGAAGCGACGGAAGGGGACCAGCTGGGAAAAACCACTTCAACTACTCTAGTCCAGCCACCTTCTTCGTCTGAAATCAACATTATTGGTTCCAGTTCCCATTTTGCATCTCCTACCAAAGTTACCACCGAGATTACAAACGTACAGGGTGGAGATGAGGGTGATGAGAGTGCTGACGTGCAAGCTTATGAAGTTGATATCAGGAAACCAACTTTTCCAGGTAACTCCACCGTTAATCTTGCTACTGTAAATGTCACTCAAGTAGACTGCTCACTTGTTTCACATGAGTTTAATGAGCTCTTTGACTATTTTCTCCACCCTAATGAGCCTTCGTCTCCTCTCTTCACTGACTTTATTGATGAGCCTTCATCTCCTCTCTTTACTGACTTTAATCTCTTTTCTTCTATAGAGAAAGTATCAAGCACCGCTCAGATTTCTCCTCCTCCGGTTATCCCTCCTCCGCCTCTTCAGGTGGCTCCTCCTTCTGCTTCGCAGCCTGGATCACAGGAGGAGCAAATAGAGGCTCTTCATGGCTTGGATGATCCCATCGCTTCACAAGAGCAGAAAGATGAGAGACTTGAGGAAGGTGACATATCTCCGGAGCGGACTCCTTCTGACGACATAGCTCTATCTAAACTTGTCACTCCAGGGAGTGAGTCTTCCTCAAAAAGGAGAAAAAAGCGTGGGACATCAAAGAGGAGGGGGAAGATAATCACTGCTACTGAAGAGGAGCCAGAAGATGAACCAGCTGCGCCTACCTCTCCTTCTTCCCTTATGCCCACTGACCGACCTGAAAAGTTGATCATTCGGCCGGGCAAAGGGTCCAAAGGCGGTAAAAAGAAGTGAAGATTTAAGCTTCTTGTCTTTTGTTTGTATCGGTCGAGAATTGTGCGGGTACCGGCCCCGCTTTTTTGTTTTGAAACCTGTATCTGCAATACATTTGAATAAAATGATCTTTTATCTGCACAGACTCTTGTTTGAGTTTGAGAATGCATTTATTATTCATTTCTGCACAAGTTTACTTATGATACTGCAACGGGCTTATGGTATGTTGCTTGAGTATTACCTTACCGTCGTAGCCATACCGTTTTGTATGTAACTATACCATGTTGCCCCCATACCATAAGCTTGTTGCAATATTTTATACTTCGAGGGGACTTGCACTCTTATTTGCTGAAGAATAATTATTTTATTCTTTAAAGAAAATTTTTGTAGAGTACAACTCCTTTCGTATAAGTTTTTACGCTTTGTCCTTCGAAGAAATCACTTCTTTCTTTTGCTTATGTACATATTTTGCCAAGTGAATTCTTTTACGTGGCAAAGCGGACCTCTGAAGGGTACTTTAACTCTTTCTCTTTTTTTTTTTGAGGAAGATCATTTTCCAGAATAGGTAAATTACTCTTCCTTTGGAAGTTAAAGTATGCTCTTGATGAGGATTTTTTTTTATATAGAAAGTTGTACCTCTGGGGAGGGATTTTTTCACGTTTCAACACTTGGAAGTTTTATTTCGATCTCGGTGAAACGTGTACCTCCAAAGAGTTGTGCCTTTGAGGAAAGCCTTTTCACATTTCAACACTTGGAAGTTTTATTTCAATCTCGGTGAAACGTGGGCTTCCGAAGAGGTCTTTCTTCTTGCTTGCATTTCAACTCTGGTGAAGTGAAATTCCGAAGAGCGGCTGTTACACTTCAACTCCTGGTGAAATGCGCCTCCGAAGAGGTCTTTATTTTGTTTGCATTTCAACTCTGGTGAAGTGTAATTCCGAAGAGCGGCTGTTACACTTCAACTCCTGGTGAAATGTGCCCCCGAAGAGGTCTTTATTTTGTTTGCATTTCAACTCTGGTGAAGTGTAATTCCGAAGAGCGGCTGTTACACTTCAACTCCTGGTGAAATGTGCCCCGGAAGAGGTCTTTATTTTGTTTGCATTTCAACTCTGGTGAAGTGTAATTCTGAAGAGCGGCTGTTACACTTCAACTCCTGGTGAAATGTGCCCCAGAGAGGGTTTACATTGCCTGGAAGTTACTCTCTCATGGTTGGTGGGTCATGACTCCTCCAATCTTTTTTGTTGAGTAGAGAACTTTCTTTTTTGTGGCATATGTCCCATTAGAGGTCTTTGTCCTCCGAAGAGTTGTGCCTCCGAAGAGGAGCATTTTGCCTCCGAAGAGGGCTTTGGTCTCTGAGGAGAAGCATTCGGTCCCCGTAGAGAAGCATTTTGCCTCCGAAGAGGGCTTCGGTCTCTGAGGAGAAGCATTCGGCCTCCGTAGAGAAGCTTTTTGCCTCCGAAGAGGGCTTTGGTCTCTGAGGAGAAGCATTCGGTCTCCGTAGAGAAGCTTTTCGCCTCCGAAGAGGGCTTTGGTCTCTGAGGAGAAGCATTCGGTCTCCGTAGAGAAGCTTTTTGCCTCCGAAGAGGGCTTTGGTCTCTGAGGAGAAGTATTCGGTCCCCGTAGAGAAGCATTTTGCCTCCGAAGAGGGCTTCGGTCTCTGAGGAGAAGCATTCGGCCTCCGTAGAGAAGCTTTTTGCCTCCGAAGAGGGCTTTGGTCTCTGAGGAGAAGCATTTGGTCTCCGTAGAGAAGCTTTTCGCCTCCGAAGAGGGCTTTGGTCTCTGAGGAGAAGCATTCGGTCTCCGTAGAGAAGCTTTTTGCCTCCGAAGAGGGCTTCGCTCTCTGAGGAGAAGCATTCGGTCTACGTAGAGAAGCTTTTTGCCTCCAAAGAGGGCTTCGGTCTCTGAGGAGAAGCATTCGGTCTCCGTAGAGAAGCTTTTTGCCTCCGAAGAGGGCTTCGGTCTCTGAGGAGAAGCATTCGGTCTCCGTAGAGAAGCTTTTTGCCTCCGAAGAGGGTTTCGGTCTCTGAGGAGAAGCATTCGGTCTCCGTAGAGAAGCTTTTTGCCTCCGAAGAGGGCTTCGGTCTCTGAGGAGAAGCATTCGGTCTCCGTAGAGAAGCTTTTTGTCTCCGAAGAGGGCTTTTCACATTTCATCTCACGGGAGTATATCGACCGGTTGTGGTGAAATTCATGCCCCTGAGTAGGGTTATTGTAAGGAAGTTTGGAGTTTCCTTTTCTCGGTTGGATGGATTCTCGGGAGTGTGTCGACCGATAACTCCTCGACTTTGTAACGAGAAAGACGCCCTTTTTTCGGTGAAGCCCGCTTGAGGTCTCTATCTCCTGGGGAATTATGCCTCCAAAAAGGGGTTGTGCTTCTGAAATGGTCTTTTGCTGGCTGATGCTTGCTCTCGCATGTCTCTTTGCCGTTGATTCATGTTGACAATCCCCATTGCTTCGCAAGTGTCATCACTTTTAGCTGCCAAGCCTCTCCCTTACCCAAAGGAGTACATTTTATAGTTAAGCAAATTGGTGGTTGCAGATATAGGTTCTTTAACTTGCTGTTTGTTTGTTCAAACATTTGTAGTTAGCTATATATGATCTGCTTCTATCCACCTTGCTTACTTTCGTTTGAAGTTCTCCTTTTGTAGGATTTGAATATGGGAATTTTGAATGGCTCAGTGCTTGACTGCTGGATGATGTCGCGGATCGCTTGGTCTCGTGACTGGTAAGCTTTGTTTTTATGGCCTGCATTATTAAATCGTCTTTTTAGTAACATGATTAACGTATTTCATATGCCGAAATAAAACAAAGCAGTTTATAATAGTAGGGAACACAAGAATTATAGTGGTTTAGCCGAAACTGGGCCTATATCCACTTTATAACTTTTGTTATTCGCCTGCCTTGCAATTGCCCTTAACAAGAGAATCATATATTTGTAAATTCTTTGCAATATTTCAGCAAAGTTTTCATGTAAAATATGGATGTAAATGGTTGTTGTTCCAAGTTCTTGGAATTGGTTCTCTTTTGACAGTTGTGAATTTGATTGATTATATTAGCAATTCCTTAGTGCCATCTTTAAGCGTGCATCATTTTCTTCTGTTGGCGGGTGGTTTTAACTGAAGAAACATACTCTAGCCAAATCTTGTTTGTTTGCTTAGAGTACTTCTTATTCAGGATTCGACCCTGGGATTTCGTTGTTTAAGACTTGCTTTTGAATGCTACCAAGGGTTGCTTGATATTGCAATGAATCAGCTTGATATTGATTGCCTGCAAATTTAGATCGATAATCTTAGTGATATTCTCAGAGTATTTCACATATCGAAATAAAATAAGCGACTTGTAATAATAGGGAAAGCAAGACTTATAGTTTTTATTATTTATTTGCACTGTTTTTACAACAGATTTTGATACAAGAATCATTGGATCAACACTCTTTTACAAATTTGAAACAAAGTGTTCAAGTAAAGAATAGAAGCAATTGCTGCCCCAGGCTTTAGGGATTGAATCTTTTGGCATGAGAGGACTGGATGGCAACTTCTTTCAGAATCGAAACTTCCTTTCACTTTGAAGGTCTCCTTGAAGCGTGAGCACGTCTTCCCGCCTCATCCAATTTTTTCCTGCCTGGTGAGGGCTTGCTGTGATGATACTGATGATAGGACCTTCATCTCCCTGTGCCACGGTTCTTTTATTTGAGCTACATTGTTGAGCGGGAACCAGCTGCACCTTAGAGGATGAGGAGTAGTTAATCCCATCTTTTTTCACATATTGTTGCAGTTCATTCTGCTTGAGCAATTCTTCAATCTCCTTCCTTAAATGGCGACATTGGTTAGTTTCATGGCCAGGTTGATTGTGAAATTGACAGAATTTTCCATTGTCTGTCGCGCTTCTCCTCATCAGAGATGGTTTGGGGTACACAACAACATCCTTTGTTGCCAAGAAGATATTTTCCGGAGTGTCGGTCAAGGGAGTGAAGTCGGAGGGTCTGAGGCGTCGAGCTTTTTTCAAGAGTTTCTGCTTTCTCCTCCCTCCATTTTCCTCTCTCTGTTCAATCATCTCCGGTATGTATTCTTCATCGTTACCAGGACTCAATGGGTAGTGGTCAACTATTCTTTCAAAAGTTCGCCTTGACAAACGTTCATGGATAGTTGGTCGTGGCCATGAATTCTCTGTTTGGGGGAATGTTCCAATAGTAATGCCAGTTGCTCGTTGAGGAGTATTCCATTCTTCTGAAACCTGAGCCTCTTTGGCAATGGTTTTTATATCACTTTCTAGTCGATGGACTTCCTCTTGCAGTGCGTTCATCTTGTCCAGTATCCTATTGCTCTGAACTTCCATGTGTTGATATATTCCATATACCACGGCATTTAATTCAGCCCTTGTGACTCCAATACTTGAAGCTGTTTCACTTAGCGTGGGGAGAGCAATGGCGTTGCTTTAAGTACCTTCAAACCTCAAAAACTTTCGTTTCCTTTCAGAAGCCATGATTTCTGTTAGGTTTTTGTTGAACAATGGTTGAAGTTTTTCCTGAGTTCAATTCTCGGTGAAAGCACCAAAAATGTTAACGCTAAAATTTGAACGCTAACACCCTGGTGTATGAGTTATAGTTGTGAAAGCACCACCCGATAGCTCGGGAACAGATTACAAGCAGAAAAAAGTAGAAAAGCAGCAAACAACAACAATTTTATAGTGGTTCGGCTTAAGGGTATAGCCTACGTCCACTTTAAGTACTTTTATTAATAATCTCGTTACAAGCTGATACAATTCTTCTCAAGTACAATATACTTCAAGTTACAAGTGATTTGGAACAAGTAGCTTAAGCTTCAATGTCGATTAAAGTCCTTAAGCTCATGTTGAAGATGTGCGATTTCTTCATGAAGTTCTTTGAAGTATTCCTTGAATCTTGAAGGCTCTAAGTGTTGATGGAGTTCCCAATGCAGCAGGGTAACGGTGTATGAAGAGAATGTGCCAAAAGTCCCCTCCATGTTGAATATGGCCATGTATTTATAGGCAAACTTTTAGGCTGGAATTGCTAAGTCATGAGTCGTGACCGACTCAAGATGAGTCGTGAGTCGCGACCGACTCAGGATTCGTGGGCGATTCAACTGGTTGAGCCCGGACCTCATATTAGAGCGTCTCTGATCCTCTGTACCTGGCACAAGTCCTGACTTGTCTGCGAGTTAAAAAGTCACGGTCCAAAATGAGGCGACATTGGACTTCTACATAGCAGCTTTAAGTCGTGGATGACTCAAGTTAGGTCGTGAACGACCTACCGTAAGTCGTAGGTCGGTCCTTTGTTGTTCTGGGAATTTAGTCAGTTAGGTCATGACACGTACACGACTCATAATGAGTTATAACCCGTTCACGACTCATAGTAGGTCACGGCCGACCTACCGGGTTAGCTCACCGCTTGGTCCAAAGTTAGGCAGGCTCATCATAAGTCCTGAGCCGTTCACGAGTTAACCAGTGCAACTTTCCTTGATGCTAGTATGAGTCGTACACGACTCATCATAAGTCGTATGTCGTCAACGGGTTATCTTATTATAACACGGTATTGAACTTGTCTCTGAAGTCTTAGGTCGCATCAACTTTATGCCGCATACCTCTTAGGTCGTAGACTTCCATAGGTCGTTAATGTCTTAACTCGCAAGCCTTCCTTAACCCGTTAGCTTGTTGAGTCGTGTTACCATTTAAGTCGTAGGCTCCTTAGGTCGTAGGCTTCTTGAGTCGTAGAGGCCTTAAGTCGTAAACCCCTTAAGTCGTAGGCATCTTGAGTCGTACATTTCTTAGGTCGTAGAGAATTAAGGGTTAACACTATCTTTGAAGGAATTTGTCAAGGAAGCAGAAGATGAGCCTGAAGTCTTTTTGTTGATTGGACGTGAAACGACTGAATCTGTTGAAATCCCAGAGGAAGTAAAGCCGGTATTAGAAGAATTCCGTGATGTGTTTCCTGAAGAGTTGCCAACGGAGTTGCCACCGTTGAGGGATATTCAACATCAGAAAGATCTTGTGCCAGGGGCAGTATTACCACACAGACCACATTGCAGGATGAGTCCCAAAGAGCATGAGGAACTGAGAAGGCAGGTGGAGGAGTTGTTAGAACAGGGGCTTGTTCAGGAGATCTTAAGTCCTTGCGCAGTGCCAGCTTTATTAGTGCCAAAGAAGGATGGTTCGTGGAGGATGTGTACGGACAGTCGGGCTTTAAACAAAATCACGGTGAGATACAGATTTCCCATGCGGAGGTTCGATGATTTGATTGATCAGTTAAGTGGGGCTGTTGTGTTTTCAAAGATTGACTTGAAGAGTGGATACCATCAGATTCGTATTAGACCAGGTGATGAGTGGAAGACTGCTTTCAAAACCAGGGAAGGTTTGTACGAATGGTTGGTTATGCCGTTTGGTTTATCGAATGCACCGAGTACTTTTATGAGAGTGATGAACCAGATTTTCAGACCATACATTGGGAAGTTTGTGGTAGTTTACTTTGATGATATTTTGATCTACAGTGGGAGTATGGCAAAGCATGTCCAGCATTTGCGTGAAGTACTGTTGATTCTACGGCAGGAGAAATTTTATGCTGCAACGAAAAAGTGTGTGTTCATGACGCACAGTGTTTTTTTTCTGGGATATGTTCTATCGAAGGAAGGAATTCAAGTGGATGAAAGTAAAGTAGAAGCTGTCAGGAGTTGGCCACAACCAAAGACGATTGCTGAAGTAAGAAGTTTTCATGGATTGGTATCTTTTTATCAAAGATTCATTCCACATTTTAGCAGTGTAATGGCACCTATAACCGATTGCATGAAAGGGAAGAAGTTTGCGTGGTCAGAGGAAGCAAGGGTTGCTTTTGAGAAGATCAAGTCACTATTGACGACAGCGCCAATTCTAGTATTACCGGATTTTCAGTTGCTGTTCGAGTTACATACCGATGCATCTAAAGTGGGGATTGGTGGAGTATTGAGTCAGAGTGGAAGACCAGTTGCTTATTTCAGTGAGAAGTTATCTGGAGCTAAGTTGAGATATAGCACATACGATGTGGAGTTTTACGCAATTGTTCAAGCAGTGAAGCACTGGAGACATTATCTATTTCAGAAGGAGTTTGTTCTCTATACGGATCATGAAGCTTTGAAGCATTTGCAAGGGCAGGATAAAATCTCGGCTAGGCACGCTTCATGGGTCGCGTATTTACAACAGTTTACTTTTGCTGTTAAGCACAAATCAGGGGTGACAAATCGTGTAGCGGATGCTTTGAGCAGGAGAAATCACTTGTTGACAACGTTGAAGGTTGAAGTGACAGGATTCGAATTATTGACAAAGTTATTTGAGAAGGATCCTTACTTTGCAAAGTTTGTTGAAAAGGTTAAGGAGGGAAATACTGATGAATTTGTGTTGATTGATGGTTTTTTATTCAAGGGGAATCGATTATGTATACCAGATAACAGCTTGAGAATGAAGATTATCAAGGAGTTGCATGAGGAAGGACATGTTGGACGGGATCGCACATTGCAGTTGATTTCTCAATCATATTATTGGCCGTCGATGAGAAGGGAAGTTGAAAAGTTTGTGCGTAGATGTCATGTTTGTAAGATTTCTAAATGGACAGCTGCAAATTCGGGATTGTATATGCCTTTACCTGTTCCGACAAAACCATGGGTGGACATTAGCATGGATTTCGTGTTGGGTTTGCCGAGGACACAACGGGGAAATGACTCGATATATGTTGTGGTGGATCGTTTCTCGAAGATGGTACATTTTGTTGCTTGTAAGAAGACAGCGGATGCAGTTCATGTGGCACAGTTGTTCTTTAAAGAGATCTATCGTTTACATGGGTTACCAGATTCAATAGTTTCAGACTGGGATACCAGATTTCTGAGTCATTTTTGGCTAAGTTTGTGGATGATGATGGGTACGAAGCTGAAATTTAGTAGCGCTTATCATCCGCAGACAGATGGACAGACGGAGGTTGTAAACAGATCGTTGGGAAATTTATTGCGATGTCATGTGAAAGATAATCTGAAGAGTTGGGATGCGAAGTTATGTCAAGCAAAGTTTGCTCATAATCATGCGGTGAATCGTAGTACAGGTTTCAGTCCATTTCAGATTGTATATTCAAGCTTGCCGAAGGGGCCGTTGGATTTAACGATAGTGTCCCATCGAAGGGGATAGTTAAACGAGCTGCTGATTTCATTGATGGTTTGATGGAATGCCATAAAATCGTTCAGGAACGATTGGAAAAGTCGAATGAGAAGTATAAACGATCTGCGGATCTGAAGCGGAGGAGTGTTGAATTGAATGAAGGAGATTTAGTATATGCGGTGCTAACGAAGGATCATTTTCCAGTGGGAGCATACAATAAACTTAAAGCTCGAAAGATTGGTCCTGTGAAGATTGTGAAACAAATCAATGAGAGCGCGTATAGGTTGAAGCTGCCAGGGGATGTGTACACTTCTGACGTGTTTAATGTTAAACATCTTATACCGTATTATGGAGAAGAACAATACAATGGAGAAGAACTTTTAAATTCGAGGACGAATTTTTCCCAACCTGGGGAGGATGATGCAGCCCAGCCTGATTCAAGTCGCTTCAATACTTTAGGTCGATTCAATGCAGTACAAATTGAAGATTCGCGAGTTAACGAGGGCCGGTTGCGACCTAGTGGAGATGCACGACCTAGCAAAGAGCACTCGTGAGTTAACGGGATAACCAATCAGACATGCACGCGAACTAGCGAGATAAACAAACCTTCTTTAAGTCGCGTGCGACCTACAGTACTAAAGGATGATGTGAGTTGCGCAGTGGGAAGGACCCAACAACCTAGTGATGAGTAACGAGCTAAAATTTGACGAGCAACGACCCAAGATAGGTCGCTCAGGCCTTAAGTCGCTCCAGTTCTTAAGTCGCATGAAGCAAGTTCCTTATGTCGTCTAAGTGTTAGGTCGCGCGAAGTTTTCTTGAAGCCGTTCTTGAGTCGCTGCTGCCGTATGTTTTTGAGTCGCTCCATGTTTGAGTCGTAAGTCGCTATCTGTATATGTTGTGTTGTAATGAGATGTTTATATTTAAGTCGTGGGTCGTCTTGTGTTGAGTCGCTTTGTACTTAAGTCGTAAGTCAACTGTGTTGTATGATTGAGTCGTGTGTCGTTTGTAATTTCATATGATAATTCGATGTTTGTATATATGTATAGGTCGTAGTGTTGTACTGTTATGACTACATGGATAAGTCGTTCATGTATAAGTCGTAGGTCGCGTGGCGACTTATGTTGAGTCGTTCGCTGATAGGTCGCTGCCGACCTATGCTAAGTCGTGTATGCGAGTCTTGTGCATATTGTTAGCCTATAAATAGGCATGGTCGATCATTTGTAAGGGAGGTTATTGTTGAATAAAATTCTTGTTTGTTAGCTTTGTGCTTTCATTAAATCGGTAGTTGAGTGTGATCTCCTATCTCCACTTTCGATTATTCGAGTGCCCTCAAATCAACGATCATTGAAGCCAATTCACGGTATCAAGTGCGCTTGATCAACGTTTGAAGAATTGTAGACCTTCGTTCACGGTATCGTGCGCGATCAACGTGTCGAAGATAGCTAGAATTCGGTATCTTTGTGATCAACGATTTTGGGCATTTCAGTATCTTCAATCCACTGTTTGCTACTTTCATCGATCTATATCGTTTTGTTATTATCCGCTGCGTCAGTGCAAACCTTGGAGAATGGCAGGCCAGGACCTTCAGATGCCCATCAATAAAGAACTCCAATTATCAATTGGACTGTGGGCAGTCGACATCCGGTTAGAAGGGCTAGGGACAGAGTTGAATAGCGAGCACACAACGATGCTCCCCTTATCAATGAGGTGATCAAGTACTATGAGTTGGCCGTCAACCAATCCACACAGACCGTGATCTGACCTGTGGAGTTTCATCAAGACGAGCATGATTCAACCGCTCACCATTAACCATATGCCATCGATTTTGAGCTGTAGACTAGAGATTGAAAAGCTCATCACAATTAGAGCCCAATACAAAGTGAACATGACCGACTGTCCATTCGTCGACCTCCACATTTGACTTGAAGACCTAAGCCAGGTTTGGGATGAATATGGCCCGATCATCCACTCAAGTCAAGTCATAAAACAAAGTTCGACAAAATACATATGCCTTTCCTGAAACTCAGTGCCTGTAAGATCTGTCTAGAGTAGACGTGATTTGATCATCTACACATCAAATCCTACCCTAAACATAAAAGGTTGTTCGAAAGCCCGATTGGAGTAGTTGTGATGGACTACCTACTCGTCAACCATCGCTCTCAATACATGGACATGACTGCATCTTGAAACTTATGCAACTTTCTTTGTCTATACAGTAATCCATCATCCACATGTTCTAGAAAGAGATATGAAGCAAATTGTGCGAGACTTGATTATCCATCCCCAGCATGGATGTGATCCAACCATCTATCACATACCTCCTTCCTTGACTTGATTGGAAGAGCTATAATCACCAAGCGGACGAGAATCGACTGTCCGTTTTTCAAGTTTCATTCTTGATGCTGGGGGCGGATTCCTATTCCATGAGCAAACATGGTTCGATCGTTCATTCGACAACATTAGCCTCGATACGGTAAACAAAATACAAATTAAACGGTTGGAATTGTGACCGTTCTCAACAAAAATCTCCATGTCCCCAAAGTGCGGATTGGAGTACTCCAAGTCCCTAGAGTATAAACAACTTGAATCTCCAAGTCCCCTGAGTGTGGACTAGAGTTCTCTGAGTCAACAGAGCGTGGACTAGAGTATAAACGACTTAAAAACCTTTAAGTCCCCAAAGTGCGGACTATAGTACTCTAAGTCCCCTGAGTGCGGACTAGAGTATAAACGACTTAAAAGCCTCTAGGTCCCATAGTGCGAACTAGAGTACTCTCGGTCCCCTGAGTGCGGACTAGAGTATAACCGACTTAAAATCTCCAAGTCCCCTGAGTGTGGACTGGAGTACTCTGAGTCCCCTGAGTGCAGACCAGAGTATAAACAACTTGAATCTCCAAGTCCCCTGAGTGCGACTGGAGTACTCTGAGTCCCCAGAGCGTGGACTAGAGTATAAACGACTTAAAAACCTCTAAGTCTCCAAAGTGTGGACTAGAATACTCTGAGTCCTCGGAGCGTGGACTACAGTATAAACGACTTAAAAACCTCTAAGTCCCCCGAGTGCGGACTAGAGTATTCTAAGTCACAAGAGTGCGGACTGGAGTATAAACAAATTGACAAAAATCTCTAAGCCCCCAGAGCATGAACCGAAGCATGAACACAAAATGGGCGCAAGTCGGCTGGGGGAGGGAGAATAACACTAAGTCACCAGAATGTAGAGTGGTGTATAAACATCGATAAATAGACGAGTGGATTCCAACTGTTCTCTATTCCGCAAACTTCGGCCTGAAATCGAAAGGAGGAGTATTAACTCGCTGAGGATGGAGTTCGACCATCCGACTAGTGGCCTTGCCAAATCAATGATGCGAGCAGGAGTACGAATCACAGAAATCTGAATATGACAGCATACTGTAGCTCTAGCTTTGTGTTCTTTACAACTTAAGGCAACGACTACAGAGAGTCTCAATATAGAACCAATCAAAACGGAATCCAAAGCTACGGGCGACTGACTATATCATACCTCATATCGAGTGTCAATACCGATCCACACCACGCACATACGAATGTGACTCGGATATTCCTTGGAAAACTATGACCTCTTGAGTGTGGAAAAGGGAGTAAACCACGAAGACTTGGTCAAAAATTCTCCCGCACCCTCCTTTGATCCGTCAGGAGGAGTATGAAACTGGATGAGCATGACCCGACTGCATTTACACCAACGTTACCCCGTTCTGGAACCAAAATGGATGTGGCTGACCATCCAGTGTCCAAATTACGCTATGAAACTGACGACACATCGAAGTATTCCTCTTGGAATGAAAAAACACAATACAATCTAGGATAGGTGAGACTCAGCCTCCCATCGACTGAGCTGATCCCACGATTCAACGGGAAAGAGATAAAGCTAAAGTGGGCATGGCTGGCTTTCCTACTTATCAGTATATGCCCCAGACCTGGGGGCATGAGTGAGAAGCAAGATAAATGTGAACCGACTATTCACCGATCAACTATATGTCTTTGGAGTTTAAGTGAGAATATAAAAATCGCTAGGATGAGAGTCAACCGTCCATGCAGTCCATTTATCAGCCTAAGAGTGGGAGCAGACGCATGGTCATCCAAAGACTGGCCGTGATAGCTCAGTATTGAAACTTATATATAGTGCTTACATCTACTCAAGGCTACGACCGAAAGAATATCTAAAGATAGAATCATTAAATCGATACCTACGCTCGTGGGCAACTAACCATCTCTCCAACCCGAAGGACGGGCAAAGGATCATGAATGCATTGAATAGAAAGTGCGTTACTCGAACATACAAGCAAATTCAAAATCATAGCAAGATCCAGCTATGCAGCTGCACGCAACTTGAGGCTGGCCCCTACTCGACATTTTCTTCAACTTACTTTTAAGCTTGATCTTTGGCCATTTGCAGATAATCGATTAGAGCATTCAGAGCCCTTCACTATTAGACTTAATAACTCATGACAAGACTCTAGGATTCGACCAGAGTAACCATCAACATTGACCGTCCCAACCATATTTCACATTGAATGTTATGCAAAATAGTTACATCTAAACTCAAAGAATCTGGGACTGCACCTGCTAAGCTGTCATTCGACATTACAGCAAACCACATCTACCCTTTCCAGGTGCTGAATATCGAATCACGGCTCAGTGCAATGATGATAAAAGAATTAGTTGGATTTTTCTTAATAAATGATGATATGTTTCCTTGACCCATTCTGACATGCATGTGTGATTTCACCAACTATCGCGAGCCATGCTTTGGATATCAACCCGAAGCTACAAAAGCTAGCGCAATGCCTATAGAGTTCATCATGAAAGCTCCACTCTTACTTTTAGGCTCACCCCATCAACGTCTATGCCTACCAGCCGTTGTGACATGGCATACAACGATTTGAAACGTCTGAAAGACTACTTAAATAGAATATCGAACTAAGCCAATTCGATATCACTTATTTCCCTCGAAGGGCTATCCAAGGACGGAAATTAGCAGACATCATACCCGAATTCACTACATCAGATGAATACTCGAAGAGTAGTAGAGAACCAACCAACATATGGAATATTTACGCAGATGGAGCATCCAGTGATCAGTGTTATGGCACAGGAGTCATGATAATGACTCCCGAGGAACGATCGATCTACTACGTCCTGAAACTCGATTTTCTTGTAACAAACAACGATGCTTAGTATGAAGCCACGACCGCATGCCTCAAACTTGCCGGAGAACATGGTTTAGAATTTTTCATATCTTTTGTGATTCTTGATTGGTAATATGCAAAGTTATGGAAGTTAATCTTGTCGGGGGCATTGTCTTACTCCTTTTCTCGACCAGGTGCAAGAGCTACTAGCCGACTTCACGAATTACATCACTACACACATCCTTAGCGAACAAAACGAAAAGAGTCATGTCACTGGCCAAGATGGCCAGTTTCAGTGATGCTCAATGGTCATGCTTTGTTCCGGTTGAAATACTTAATATTCCAAGCATTGACGGATGGAGATCGGCTGTAACGACCCGATATTTTCAACCATTCGCATCCATTATAAGTGTATAGGTAGACACTCATGCCGGAATTGAATTGCTTAAAATACCACGTTGTAAATAAAAGTTTGGCAAATCTCAGAATATACAGTAAATAAAAAATCACAGATCACAGACACAGAGAAATAATAATACAGCGGAAGTAAAAGAAATAGTAGTTCATGAAGCTACTATGTAAATATATTAGAGTTAAACAAGATACAACAGAAGAAATAAAGTACAACATAAGTTTCAATATGATAACCAAGTACAAGCTGAATACAACAACAGAACCGAAATAGATAAGACTAGATAAGCAGATAATCTCCAGCGATTCCAATCTCTAGAAAGTGGAATCCAAATCTGTGAATACTCAGGCTGACCAGAGCGTAAATAAAAATACAAACACTCGAGTCAGGACATACATGCTTATACAATGTGAACCAACTTAAGTGAACTGTAGTAAAAGTACATGTAACTTAGAAGATGCTTGGGACCGCCCATCCTCTAAGGATCCGTTAAACTATTTACTATATAGTATATTGCGCTATTACAATAGTGTCTATTTGTAAAATAAACTTACTTTTTAATAGCGTTAAGGGGTTACCCATATAGCCCTTAACACAAATAATGCCAATAGTCTATACAGTACCGTAATATCTCCTGATCGGGAGGCTACCAGAGGATACTCCATAGGTACGACACACGTACAAGGCGCGATAGGGTAGGTGACACGGCACAACTAGGCAATGCTAGGGTAGATAAACCAATTACGCTTCCAGGTCGGTGGTAACGCGTAGCGCGCAGCTACCGCCCACCTCGAGCCACACCCCTAAATAAAATCAAAAGTGGCCACCGAATCAATCCAAAGTCAAAGTATTATATCGAAGGTATGTGTCCGATCAAAGGTGCTACCTTATTAACCCGTCGATCGCTCCTGTTTTAGCCACCTTATGCCAACTCACGGGAGTCAGGTCCACGCATTTACCTTAAAGGAAATGCCACCACCATCCTACTTCATTCTGGAATCTCCACCGCATACACGGTTGTCAAAGTGGTTTTCGGTATCGACAGAGAGTATGCCAGATATCCGTTCCTGGTCTCTCTTCTACCAATTGTTATTATAACCCATGGTTATAGCTTTTAAAACAATGTTTTATAATCCAAAATAAAATATCCTTTTCAATCCAAATCTTTATTAAATAAAGATTTAATCATTTCCAAAACCATTTCAATATATTGACATACCATATCATTCAAATTCAAATATTTATCAAAATAAATATCAAGTCATTTCTAACCATTTCAATATATTAAATTATCATATCCTTTCAAAAACTCCTTTCAAATCCATTTAATATATTAAAATATCATAACTTTTCAAAACATTCTTTCAAATCATTTTATTATCGAAATATCATATCTTTCAAAACTTCATTTCAAAACATTTTTAATATCAAAATATCATATCTTTCATAAATTCATTTCAAATCATTTTAATATATCAAAATATCAAAGTATTATTCAAAACATCATTCATTTTTAATTCATTTAAATACCATTTAAAACCATTCATTTTATTTAGAAATTAATCACCATTTCAAACTTACATTTCAAAGGAGTTTATATTTAAAGACTAAATATTTTCATAAAAGAATAAAGTCAATTCCTTATTATTTAATAGCTAAATATTAAATTTCCAAAATTTAAATCTTGTTCTAAAGATTAATCTCATTAAAATTTAATAAAATAATAAAATTCAGTTTCCGTAGCACTTGAAAATGCTACGAAAAGTTATAGTTTAAAATGGTTCATTTAACAAAATACAACATTTAAGCGCTGCAATAGATTTTCATTAAATTTCAAATAAACTTTAAATGTTAAGTTTAACCACTATAGCACTTACCATGTGCTATTATAGCCTTTATTTCAAATTAACTTTTTAGTTCATTTAAAATAACTACAACATCTACAAATGTTGTAGTATCCTTTACATTACACTTCAAAAATGCTGTTAAATCAAATTCAGCGTTTAAATAAAATTTCACCAACAGTTAATCTTTAATTTAAATCATTTAACTTATAAACATCATAAATTTTACATTTTAAAATCATCATTTCAATACTCTTATTTTTATGATTTTCATAAAGTTAAATCTCATCCAAAAATCAATTTTTAACATAATTTCTTATTTAAATTCAAGTATTAACTTCCATTTCTTTAATTAAATTATTAACTTAACAATTAGGTTTAAATTTACAAAATATAACTTATTTCCATAAATTTTACTTAATTAAAATTTCACTTTTTAAAACAAAATTTAAAATTTCACATTTAAGTTATGTTTCCAAATTTACTTAAACATTCATTTGTTTAACATTTTAACTTATTCAAAAATCATTATTATTTTTATACAATCGTTAAAAATACATTTTTAAATCAAAATATTATATTTTTCTTACTTTACATAATTTCCCATTTAAAACACAACATAAATTCCAAAATTTACTTATAGTTCAAATTCTACTTTACCTTTTACTTATTTCATTATTTAATTTATAGAAAATCACTAATATTTCTACAAAAATCATTTTTAATTAAATTTAAATCAAAATATTATAATTTTTACATTTTAAAACATTTTCAAAAATATTACATAAACCACGGGCCTGTATATAGTTTTCTAGCCTAGGTCAAGTGATACGGATATATATCATTTCAATCCGCAGTTTACAAAGAAAAACCGGTATCTATTATTTCAAACCAGTAGTCCCAAGTAAAATGAATGATTTTGAAAACTGCTCAGGCCTATAATTTTAGCCCATAACGTTTTCCCCTATTCTGAAGTCTGTTCGGGTATGTATCATTTCAACCCATAGTGATTCTAGTCTACAAGGAACTTGCAATGGTGATAACTGATATAAATGACAGAATAGCATGAAATAACAATAACATATGATAAAAAAAGTGTAATAAAAGGTGTGAACATCATATGATAATAATATAGCAGATATAGCATGATGATAAACAGTTATAGATTCAAATGGTGTCAGTTTACCAGTTATATAAGTACATATTAGTCCGGTGAGATTTACTCACTTGTATAGGTTGGAGACAACGATCAAAAGCACAAACTGAGATCTTCAAAAGCACTATGGCATGACAATGATTCTAGTTTGAGAGAGCCAAAGATAAATCTCCTTTGATACATGGGACAAACAAATATATGAAAGATATGTTTCAAAAACAAGATATACTTAAACAATGTTAGAAATAGATGTATAAAACAAAACTAAAGACTTTGCACTTGCTCTCTATGCTTGTTTGCATGGCCTACGGGATCAATAAGGTCAGGTTTGAGCATGGTTTGGATCAGGTATGGGTATGGGAAAGGTGCGGCTACAAGGCTAAACAAGTGGAGGAAGTTACACGTAGGGTAGGTGAAAGGTTTAAGGCAAAATAGCATGTTTTTGGTCAACAAAAGGGCTCGGCCTTGGAGTGGTTTGGCTGGGCCATTCAAGTTCAGATCAGGAATGATGTTGGAGTGGTGTGTGGTGGTCTAGTCAGAGGTGGTGGTGGCAGCTAGAGGTGGTGGTGGTGGTGGAAAATTAAGTGGTGAAGCAACAAGGGCTCAAACTAGCATGTTTTCAAGGCATAGGTTGGATTTTGAGGGGTTTTGTCACCATGGTTGGCTCATATATGGTCATGACCTGGAGTGTAGGTGGTGATGATGGCAGGGAATAGATGTAGAGAGTGGCGGCCATGGTAATAGTGAGGAGGCCATGCAAATAGAAGAAAGAAACAAGATAATTGTATGGAAAAAATGGAAGAATAAGTGCAAAAAGAGGACGCCATTACCCAATTTTTTCTCTTAGCCGTGAATGAATGAGAAGTGGATTTTTTTTAGTGAATGAAGACTGGAATACATGGCCAAACAAAGTAATATACAGCCAAAAGAAGTAAAGGCTAATAAATAAATAAAAACTGCCAAAGAGTAAATGATGAAACGGTAAAAGAAACGACTTGCGTTTCAAAAGCTTTTAAAACCTTTGGTATTTCCTTTCTTTATTCATATAAGTTTACATTACTGAAAATAATAATGATTTCAGTCACAAGTTCGAAAATATAACAAAATATAAGATATATATAAATATTTATTAATGATGTAAGATTAAAATAAGAAAATAGCACAAGATTGCAAACTAGTATAGAAAAATGGAAAATAAACAGAATGAACTTTGGAAAATTTATATGGACTTGTAAAAATATTTATAAAAATTATAACAACATAAAAGTAAAGATGCATTCACAAATAAATATATAAATTTAAATTTATATATAATTTAAATAAAGAAAATAGCAGAAAAATGGAAACTAGGCTTAAAATTTGGAACTAAATTCAATAAGCTTTGGAAAAATTCAAACATCACTTTAAAAATATTAAAAGAAAAAATATACTTAAAATAAAATATTAACACATAAAAAAAATTAAATTTAAAGAAAATAGGAAACGATTTAAAGAAATTGCTTAAAAATCCAAAACGGTGTCCAGAAATTACAAATAAATCACCATAGACTTTGGAAAATTGTTTACTTTATTTTAAAATTATTATAATACAAAAAATACATACAATAACATATTGACCCAAATTAAAATGAAATATGACAAATTATAATTTATACAATTTAAAAATAACAAAATTGCAGAATAAACAAATTACACACAATATTGAAATTTACATAACTTTCACAGTTTAACTCCGTTTTCAACGAAACGAAAAGCAGTGTTCAAGTTATTAAATTCTATTTTCATAATAAAATATAAAATTTAAGATTTAAAATGATTTTAATTTTAATTTTAAAAGTCAAAGTTCAAACAGTTTGAGTAGAAATTCATTTTTTAGTAAAATGTCCAATTTATACTATTTTGAACTATAGATCAGCATTTATATTTAAAATGAAATATTTGAAATAAAAATAAAGTAAAATAATTAAAATAAAATAAAGTCAAATTTAAAATATATTGGAAAAAATCTAGGGTTGTCACACTTTCCCTCACTCAAAACTTTTCGTCCTCGAAAAGGAATGAGGTACGGAAAAACACAGAAAAAGATAGAGTGAAATAGGACTAAGATAAGATGACAAGAAGATTGAAATTATATCTAATAACTAATGTTATTGGTAAGTTTAACAAGGTGGAGATGATCTTTCCAAGATTCTCCAAAATTAAGAACACAAGCACGAAAAAGGTGGATTCAAAATGATTACCAAAGATTATCAAAAATTATAGAAAGATTTCTAAACGGAAAGATTACAGAAAGATGCCTTTACCAGTCTGTAGGAAGATAAGGATAACAAGGACAACAAAAAGATAGTTTGAAAAACAAAATAAGGAAATAAATTTGAAAGCATGGAAATTTCAACTTAAATAGAGAATAAATCTTTTCACAAGTTAAATAAATCTTAACTATCCCAAATTTCATTATCTTATTTTCCAATCATCTTAAATTAACAATTTTTAAAACCATGGGCTTGAAAAATAATCATTTATTACACTCACAATGTACTTAATAAATTTTATTCTTCTTTATTCCCAATTAAAATTAAATTTATTCCTCTTAATATATTTATCACTTATGTTAAATATACTTACACTTATTATAACTGCTTTCTTTTATTCTTAGTTCTTTTAACATTATTTTACTGTAAGTTATTCAATTACCCTTTATTATATTTACCTTTGTTAATCATTTATAATTAAAATTTAAGTGTATAACATTTATTATAACCACCCAGATTTTATTTATAAAATCTTTTTATATTGTATATTATCCAATTACATTGTTAACTTCTGAAATTAAGGTAAGTTATATTTGAATGCAATTGTATTATACAAATAAAATTTTCCAATTATATCATTTCATCCTTGAATATTCATCCAAAATTTTGATTTTCTTTTTATAATTGAATTTAAGAATTAAATTTTTGATTTATTCAAACCATTTAGAGATAAATAAATGTATGTACATAACTTATCAAATCAAAATTTAAATCATATGTCTATATATATAATAAATCAAGTCATATTTTAGAAATTCAAATCAATTTGATTTCCCAAAACAAAGCTGTAGCAAGATTACAGGGCGGTCTCTTCATTTCGAAACTCGAAAATGAATGTCGATGTTGTCGCGGTCATCACCGAAGTTATTTTCCAGCGACAAAGAGAAGAGCACTAATTTTTTTAAACTTTTAAAATTATTTGAAAACAAATTTCTATTCAAAGATACTTTAAATAATATAACCTTTTAAAACTTTAAACAATGTTTGAAACCATTTGAAATTAACTTCTCAAATTTCTTGTTCTAAATTCATTTCAGTTCCCAAATAAATTTATAAACAACTATTTATAAATTCATTTATAGAACAATAAATGATAAATCAATTATTATCACTTCAAATAATCAATTTAAATCAGTTTGTTAAGTTCCATAAATTTACTTATATATCAACTTTATTTCATTAACCAATTTTTAAAATAATATTGTGTCAGTTTGTTCTGTCAAAGTGTTTTAGAAATCCTATCGATAGCGTTGATCAGGCGAATCGATCGGAAACCCAAATCAAACATCAACAACTCAAACGACACAATATATAAAACAAAACATAGATATACAAGTACAATTCAAAATGTTTGGAAGAATAGATTGGAAACAAAAGACAGGATGATTAAATAACAGAGTAGGGGGTGGATAAGCCTAAATAATCGTGGGCAACCTTAACCGGGTCAACCGTGACTTAAAGAATAAGATCAATGTGGATTTTTCTGGGGTAAATCTACATTAAATCTCAAGAGTTAGAGTTTGGGATAAAAAAAGATATTAGCATCTAAACCAAGGATAGATATAAAAAATACTGTAATATCATTTATATTACACTTCAAAAAAGCTGTTAAATCAAATTCAGCGTTTAAATAAAATTTCACTAACAGTTAATCTTTAATTTAAATCATTTAACTTATGAACATCATAAATTTTACATTTTAAAATCATCATTTCAGTACTCTTATTTTTATGATTTTTATAAAGTTAAATCTCATCCAAAAATAAATTTTTAACATAATTTCTTATTTAAATTCAAGTATTAACTTCCATTTCTTTAATTAAATTATTAACTTAACAATTAGGTTTAAATTTACAAAATATAACTTATTTCCATAAATTTTACTTAATTAAATTTTCACTTTTTAAAACAAAATTTAAAATTTCACATTTAAGTTATGTTTCAAAATTTACTTAAACATTCATTTGTTTAACATTTTAACTTATTCAAAAATCATTATTATTTTTAAATAATCATTAAAAATACATTTTTAAATCAAAATATTAGATTTTTCGTACTTTACATAATTTCCCTTGTAAAACACAACATAAATTCCAAAATTTACTTATATTTCAAATTCTACTTTACCTTTTACTTAATTCATTATTTAAGTTATAGAAAATCACTAATACTTCTACAAAAATCATTTTTAATTAAATTTAAATCAAAATATTATAATTTTTACATTTTAAAATATTTTAAGACATTTTCAAAAATATTACATAAACCACGGGTCTATATATAGTTTTCTAGCCTAGGTCATGTGATACGGATATATATCATTTCAATCCGCAGTTTACAAAGAAAAACCGGGTTCTATCATTTCAAACCAGTAGTCCCAAGTAAAATGAATAATTTTGGAAACTGCTCAGGCCTATCATTTAAGCCCATAACGTTTTCCCCTATTCTAAAGTCTGTACGGGTATGTATCATTTCAATCCATAGTGATTCTAGTCTACATGGAACTTGCAATGGTGATAACTGATATAAATGACAGAATAGCATGAAATAACAATAACATATGATATAAAAAGTGTAATAAAAGGTGTAAACATCATATGATAATAATATAGCAGATATAGCATGATGATAAACAGTTATAGATTCAAATGGTGTCAGTTTATCAGTTATATAAGTACATATTAGTCCGGTGAGATTTACTCACTTGTGTAAGTTGGAGACCACGATCAAAAGCACAAACTGAGATCTTCAAAAGCACTATGGCACGACAATGATTCGAGTTTGAGAGAGCCAAAGATAAATCTCCTTGGATACATGGGACAAACAAATATATGAAAGATATGTTTCAAAAACAAGATATACTTAAACAATGTTAGAAATAGATATATAAAACAAAACTAAAGACTTTGCACTTGCTCTCTATGCTTGTTTGCATGGCCTACGGGATCAATAAGGTCAGGTTTGAGCATGGTTTGGATCAGGCATGGGTATGGGAAAGGTGCGGCTACAAGGCTAAACAAGTGGAGGAAGTTACACGTAGGGTAGGTGAAAGGTTTAAGGCAAAATAGCATGTTTTTGGTCAACAAAAGGCCTCGGCCTTGGAGTGGTTTGGCTTGGCCATTCAAGTTCAGATCAGGAATGATGTTGGAGTGGTGTGTGGTGGTCTAGTCAGAGGTGGTGGTGGCAGCTAGAGGTGGTGGTGGTGGTGGTGGAAAATTAAGTGGTGAAGCAACAAGGGCTCAAACTAGCATGTTTTCAAGGCATAGGTTGGATTTTGAGGGGTTTTGTCACCATGGTTGGCTCGGATATGGTCATGACCTGGAGTGTAGGTGGTGATGATGGAAGGAGAGTGGCGGCCATGGTAATAGTGAGGAGGCCATGCAAATAGAAGAAAGAAACAAGACAAATGTATGGAAAAAATGGAAGAAAAAGTGCAAAAAGAGGACGCCATTACCCAATTTTTTCTTCTAGCCGTGAATGAATGAGAAGTGGATTTTTTTTTCGTGAATGAAGACTGGAATACATGGCCAAACAAAGTAATATACAGCCAAAAGAAGTAAAGGCTAATAAATAAATAAAAACTGCCAAAGAGTAAATGAAGAAACGGTAAAAGAAACGACTTACGTTTCAAAAGCTTTAAAAACCTTTGGTATTTCCTTTCTTTATTCATATAAGTTTACATTACTGAAAATAATAATGACTTCAGTCACAAATTCGTAAATATAACAAAATATAAGATATATATAAATATTTATTAATGATATAAGGTTAAAATAAGAAAATAACACAAGATTGCAAACTAGTATAGAAAAATGGAAAATAAACAGAATGAACTTTGGAAAATTTATATGGAATTGTAAAAATATTTATAACAAAGATAACAACATAAAAGTAAAGATGCATTCATAAATAAATATATAAATTTAAATTTAAATATAATTTAAATAAAGAGAATAGCAGAAAAATGGATACTAGGCTTAAAATTTGGAACTAAATTCAATAAGCTTTGGAAAAATTCAAACATCACTTTAAAAATATTAAAAGACAAAATATACTTAAAATAAAATATTAACACATAAAAAAATTAAATTTAAAGAAAATAGGAAAAGATTTAAAGAAATTGCTTAAAAATCCAAAACGGTGTCCAGAAATTACAAATAAATCACCATAGACTTTGGAAAATTGTTTACTTTATTTTAAAATTATTATAATATAAAAATATACATACAATAACATATTGACCCAAATTAAAATGAAATATGACAAAATATAATTTATACAATTTAAAAATAACAAAATTGCAGAATAAACAAATTGCACTCAATATTGAAATTTACATAACTTTCACAGTTTAACTCCGTTTTCAACGAAAAGAAAAGCAGTGTTCAAGTTATTACATCTATTTTCATAATAAAAGATAAAATTTAAGATTTAAAATGATTTTAATTTTAATTTTAAAAGTCAATGTTCAAACAGTTTGAGTAGAAATTCATTTTTTTAGTAAAATGTCCAATTTATACTATTTTAAACTATAGATCAGCATTTATATTTAAAATGAAATATTTGAAATAAAAATAAATTTAAAATAATTAAAATAAAATAAAGTCAAATTTAAAATATATAGGAAAAAATCTAGGGTTGTCACACTCTTCCCCACTCAAAACTTTTCGTCCTCGAAAAGGAATGAGGTACGGAAAAACACAGAAAAAATAGAGTGAAATAGGACTAAGATAAGATGGCAAAAAGATTGAAATTATATCTGATAACTGTTGTTATAGGTAAGTTTAACAAGGTGGTGATGATCTTTCCAAGATTCTCCAAAATTAAGAACACAAGCACGAAAAGGTGGATTCAAAATGATTACCAAAGATTATCAAAGATTATAGAAAGATTTCTAGACGGAAAGATTACAGAAAGATGCCTATACCAGTCTATAGGAAGATAAGGATAACAAGGACAACAAAAAGATAGTTTGAAAAACAAAATAAGGAAATAAATTTGAAAGCATGGAAATTTCAACTTAAATAGAGAATAAATCTTTTCACAAGTTAAATAAATCTTAACTATCCCAAATTTCATTATCTTATTTTCCAATCATCTTAAATTAACAATTTTTAAAACCATGGGTTTGAAAAATAATCATTTAGTACACTCACAATGTACTTAATAAATTTTATTCTTCTTTATTCGCAATTAAAATTAAATTTATTCCTCTCAATATATTTATCACTTATGTTAAATATACTTACACTTATTATAACTGCTTTCTTTTATTCTTAGTTCTTTTAACATTATTTTACTATAAGTTATTCAATTACCCTTTATTATATTTACCTTTGTTAATCATTTATAATTAAAATTTAAGTGTATAACATTTATTATAACCACCCAGATTTTATTTATAAAATCTTTTTATATTGTATATTATCCAATTACATTGTTAACTTCTGAAATTAAGGTAAGTTATATTTGAATGCAATTGTATTATACAAATAAAACTTTCCAATTATATTGTTTCATCCTTGAATATTCATCCAAAATTTTAATTTTCTTTTTATAATTGAATTTAAGAATTAAATTTTCGATTTCTTCAAACCATTTAGAGATAAATAAATGTATGTACATAACTTATCAAATCAAAATTTAAATCATATGTCTATATATGTTATAAATCAAGTCATATTTTAGAAATTCAAATCAATTTGATTATCCAAAACAAAGCTGTAGCAAGATTACAGGGCGGTCTCTTCATTTCGAAACTCGAAAATGAATGTCGATGTTGCCGCGGTCATCACCAAAGTTATTTTCCAGCGACAAAGATAAGAGCACTAATTTTTTTAAACTTTTAAAATTCTTTGAAAACAAATTTCTATTCAAAAATACTTTAAATAATATAACCTTTTAAAACTTTAAACAATGTTTGAAACCATCGGAAATTAACTTCTCAAATTTCTTGTTCTAAATTCATTTCAGTTCCCAAACAAATTTATAAACAACTATTTATAAATTCATTTATAGAACAATAAATGATAGATCAAATATTATCACTTCAAATAATCAATTTAAATGAGTTTGTTAAGTTCCATAAATTTACTAATATATCAAACTTTATTTCATTAACCATATTTTAAAATAATATTGTGTCAGTTTGTTCTGTCAAAGTGTTTTAGAAATCCTATCGATAGCGTTGATCAGGCGAATCGATTGGAAACCCAAATCAAACATCAACAACTCAAACGACACAATATATAAAACAAAACATAGATATACAAGTACAATTCAAATTTTTTGGAAGAATAGATTGGAAACAAAAGACAGGATGATTAAATAACAGAGCAGGGGGTGGATAAGCTTAAATAATCGTGGGCAACCTTAACCGGGTCAACCGTGACTTAAAGAATAAGATCAATGTGGATATTTCTGGGGTAAATCTACATTAAATCTCAAGAGTTAGAGTTTGGGATAACAAAAGATATTAGCATCTAAACCAAGGATAGATATAAAAAATGCTGTAATATCCTTTATATTACACTTCGAAAATGCTGTAAAATCAAATTCAGCGTTTAAATAGAATTTCACCAACAGTTAATCTTTAATTTAAATCATTTAACTTATATACATCCTAAATTTTACATTTTAAAATCATCATTTCAATACTCTTATTTTTATGATTTTTATAAAGTTAAATCTCATCCAAAAATCAATTTTTAACATAATTTCTTATTTAAATTCAAGTATTAACTTCCATTTCTTTAATTAAATTATTAACTTAACAATTAGGTTTAAATTTAGAAAATATAACTTATTTCCATAAAATTTACATAATTTAAATTCCACTTTTTAAAACAAAATTTAAAATTTCACATTTAAGTTATATTTCAAAATTTACTTAAACATTCATTTGCTTAACATTTTAACTTATTCAAAAATCATTATTATTTTTATACAATCATTAAAAATACATTTTTAAATCAAAATATTATATTTTTCTTACTTTACATAATTTCCCTTTTAAAACACAACATAAATTCCAAAATTTACTTATAGTTCAAATTCTACTTTGCCGTTTACTTATTTCATTATTTAATTCATAGAAAATCACTAATATTTCTACAAAAATCATTTTTAATTAAATTTAAATCAAAATATTATAATTTTTACATTTTAGAATATTTTAAAACATTTTCAAAAATATTACATAAACCACGGATCTGTATATAGTTTTCTAGCCTAGGTTAACTGATACGGATATATATCATTTCAATCCGCAGTTTACAAAGAAAAACCGGGTTCTATCATTTCAAACCCGTAGTCCCAAGTAAAATGAATGATTTTAGAAACCGATCAAACCTATCATTTCAGCCCATAATGTTTTCCCCTGTTCTAAAGTCCGTTTGGGTATGTATCATTTCAACCTATAGTGATTCTAGTCTACAAGGAACTTGCAATGGTGTAACTGATATAAATGACAGAATAGAATGAAATAACAATAACATATGATATAAAAAGTGTAATAAAAGGTGTGAACATCATATGATAATAATATAGCAGATATAGCATGACTATAAACAGTTACAGATTCAAATGGTGTCAGTTTATCAGTTATATAAGTACATATTAGTCTGGTGAGATTTACTCACTTGTATAAGCTGGAAACAACGATCAAAAGCACAAACTGAGATCTTCAAAAGCACTATGGCACGATAATGATTCGAGTTTGAGAGAGCCAAAGATAAATCTCCTTGGATACATGAGACAAACAAATATATGAAACATATGTTTCAAAAACAAGATATATTTAAACAATGTTAGAAATAGATGTATAAAACAAAACTAAAGACTTTGCACTTGCTCTCTATGCTTGTTTGCATGGCATACGGGATCAATGAGGTCAGGTTTGAGCATGGTTTGGATCAGGAATAGGTATGGGAAAGGTGCGGCTACAAGGCTAAACAAGTGGAGGAAGTTAGACTTAGGGTAGGTGAAGGGTTTAAGGCAAAATAACATGTTTCTGGTCAACAAAAGAGCTCAGCCTTGGAGTGGTTTGGCTTGGCCATTCAAGTTCAGATCTGGAATGATGTTGGAGTGGTGTGTGGTGGTATGGTCAGAGGTGGTGGCAGCGGCAAGAGGTGGTGGTGGTGGTGGAAAATGAAGTGGTGAAGCAACAAGGCTCAAACTAGCATGTTTTCATGGCATAGGTTGGATTTTGAGGGGTTTTGTCACCATGGTTTGCTCGGATATGGTCATGACCTGGAGTGTAGGCAGTGATGATGGCAGGAATAGATGTAGAGAGAGGTGGCCATGGCAATAGTGAGGAGGCCATGCAAATAGAAGAAAGAAACAAGACAAAAGTATGGAAAAAATGGAAGAAAAAGTGCAAAAAGAGGAGGACATTACCCAATTTTTTCTCCTAGCCGTGAATGAATGAGAAGTGGAAATCATTTTAGTGAATGAAGACTGGAATACACGGCCAAACAAAGTAATATACAGCCAAAAGAATTAAAGGCTAATAAATAAATAAAAACTGCCAAAGAGTAAATGAAGAAACGGTAAAAGAAACGACTTACGTTTCAAAAGCTTTTAAAACCTTTGGTATTTCCTTTATTTATTCATATAAGTTTACATTACTGAAAATAATAATGATTTCAGTCATAAATTCGAAAATATAATAAAATATAAGATATATATAAATATTTATTGATGATATAAGGTTAAAATAAGAAAATAGCACAAGATTGCAAACTAGTCTAGAAAAATGGAAAATAAACAGAATGAACTTTGAAAAACTTATATGGACTTGTAAAAATATTTATAACAAAGATAACAACATAAAAGTAAAGATGCATTCACAAATAAATATATAAATTTAAATTTAAATATAATTTAAATAAAGAAAATAGCAGAATAATGGAAACTAGGCTTAAAATTTGGAACTAAATTCAATAAGCTTTGGAAAAATTCAAACATCACTTTAAAAATATTAAAATAAAAAATATACTTAAAATAAAATATTAGCACATAAAAAATATATATTAAATTTAAAGAAAAGCGGAAAAGATTTAAAGAAATTGCTTAAAAATCCAAAACGGTGTCCAGAAATTACAAATAAATCACCATTGACTTTGGAAAATTGTTTACTTTATTTTAAAATTATTATAATACAAAAATATACATACAATAACATATTGACCCAGATTAAAATGAAATATGACAAAATATAATTTGTACAATTTAAAAATAACAAAATTGCAGAATAAACAAATTGCACTCAATATTGAAATTTACATAACTTTCACAGTTTAACTCCTTTTTCAACGAAACGAAAAGCAGTGTTCAAGTTATTACATCTATTTTCATAATAAAAGATAAAATTTAAGATTTAAAATGATTTTAATTTTAATTTTAAAAGTCAAAGTTCAAACAGTTTGAGTAGAAATTCATTTTTTAGTAAAATGTCCAATTTATACTGTTTTGAACTACAGATCGGCATTTATATTTAAAATGAAATATTTGAAATAAAAATATATTTAAAATAATTAAAATAAAATGAAGTCAAATTTAAAATATATAGGCAAAAATCTAGGGTTGTTACATCGGCTAGATCTTGGAGACAGAGCCTTAGAGAGGTCATGGTCGACTCCTATCAAAGATTATCAATAGTGAGAAATTCTTACTGAATTGAGGAATGGAAAACGACAGATCCTCCTCAAAGCTTCATGCGAAATCATCCGAGAAGAAATCATGTGTAGAAAGGAGTTTATCCATTCCCATGATTTGGTATATCACCCTTGATGATATCAAATGAGTCTTGAGCAAAGTATATGAAGAAGAATGCGGCGAGTACATCAGGTGGCAAACCTTGACAAAGAAAATACTCTGCTACAGGTATTACTGGCCAACTATCAATCAAGATGCGGTTCATCATGCTAGACAATGCGATGAGTGCAAGATGTTTGCAAAAAATCTAGGAGCCCCGCCGATGGAAATTACTCAAATGGCTAGTCCATAGTCGTTTGCCACTTGGGAGCATTGACATCATCATCTTCTTTTTGATCCTAAAGGTGGCATGGAATATGCCATCGTAGCGGTTAACTACTTTACCAAATGGGCTGTTAAAGAACTTTTAACCACGACTAGGATGAAGAAAATAATCAACTTCATTGTCTGTAATGTCATCTGTCCTTATGACCTTCCATAACCTATTATAATTGGTTGAAGCTATGAACAAAATCATGAAGTCTATTCTGAAGAGAAGTCTGGAAAAGGCTAGAGGTAAATTGGTGGATGAACACCCAATAACATTATGGGCTTATAGAACTACCCATGAGTTCGTGATTGGCCGTACTCCATTCGCCCTTGCTTACTATTATGAGGTCGTCATCCATGTAAAACTTGAAGTCCCCACTCATCAAGTGGCTGATTACAACCCTTATTTCAAAAAAAATACATACAAGGAATTGTAATTGAATTGCAATTATACTAGATTGAATTGGTGACGGTTTGTGAGCATACGAAATGCACTGAGAGCCAATGGCAAGAACATGTACCACAACATGCATGTTCACATTAGAAAAAGTTTGACTTCTTGAAATAAACAGAAATTGAATTCTCACTTAGGGTTATTAAGAAAAAACTGGATCAGATAGACGAAGCTTACTAGCCCCATAGAACCGGACACAGATGGCCACTGATGAACTACAATCCTGGATTTATAATATTGGGAATCGACAAAGCGTCACGATGACCAGAGAAGGATATGACACCTTAGAAGGATAAAGTTGAAGGATAATGACTATTGAGGGAACATGATGGATTTCTTTCTGGAAACAACGAATGCTCGCTGATTCAAAGTGTGTCGTGTTGCTTCACACGACACCCTTTGGGAGGGAAATGTTAACCGGCACCTTGGCCTGGCAATAAGGAAACGGTTAAAGACATTATCATGAGCTTGGGACAAGGTTCTGACCAAGAGGAGCCTGCTAGTATACGGGTTTGATGCAGTCGACATGTTTGGCATTTAAGCATGGTTCGGCACACGTCGCTCCGTCCAGATGGCTTGGCAACCCTCGTTCGGCATCAATTGGTCGCTCGGCATAGAGCCTCGGTCGACATGGAAGGGCCGTTCGGCATAGCAAGGCCATTTGGCATCCTTGCCTCTCTCGGCACAGATCTCATTCGACATTCCTGCCACGACCAGCATTCCAGCCTCGACTGGCATTCCAGCCTCGTTCGGCATTCATGCCTCGACCGGCATTTCCAGCCTCGACCGGCATTCAAGCCTCGACCAGTGTTCCACCCTCGTTCGACATCCCTGCCTCACTCGGCATAGACCTCGTTCGACATTCCTGCCTCGACCTGCATTCCAGCCTCGACCGGCATTCCAGCCTCATTCGACATTCATGCCTTGACCAGCATCCTTGCCTTGCTCGACACAGACCTCGTTCGGCATTCTTGCCTCGACCGGCACTCCAGCCTCGTTCGGCATTCATGCCTCGACCGGCATTCAAGCCTCGACCGGCACTCCGGCCTCGTTCGGCATTCTCGCTTCATTCGACATTCTAGCCTCTTTCGGCACATGGCTTCGCTCGGCATAAGCAAGTCGTTCGGCATCTCCCCTCGATGGGCATCGGATCTCTTTCGGCCTACACATTTCACTCAACACACGGCCTCGTTCAGCTAGGAGACACGGCTTGCATATGTCGTTCGGCATTTGTGGCTCGGCACATAGAAGTCACTCACCATGGGCCGAGGTATCTTGCTACCAGGCCCACCAGGGAAGTCCAACCCATCTTCGTCTTTAAATAGAAGGGCATGGGCACAGTAAAAGGGACCTTTTTTCGAGAACACTAGGGAGACTCTACCGCATTCAAGACTCAATCTTTTTTACTTAGCAATTGTATTCAAGTAACTGGTGTACGGATTGTATCTGTGATCAATCGTTGAGCAAAGTAATAATGATTAACCCCAAAGTGGATGTAGGCAATTACCCCGAACCACTATAAATCTGGTGTTCTTATTTCCTGCATTTAATTCAGTATATAGTTCTCTATTTTAACTTACCATCTTCATTAATTCTCTCTACGCAATCTTTCTTAAAGGTGTTAGTGAACAGTTTTGGTGCTAACACACACACACACATATGTATATATGTATAGCTTTGAAATGATTGAAATTTATTTATAAATCCTCTCGGGATTTGTAAACGGTTTTTATTTAACGGATATGATTTTTATAAGAGAAATCTTATAATGGAATTCTAGAAAACTTAAGTAAACTTCTGAAATGTTGTAATATGAGAACTTCGATAATGAATTAGAATTCATAAAGGAAGTTAGAAATGGGTAGTTGGAATTATAGACAAGTGTAATCGATCTTTAAAATTTTAAAGGAAATTATTTAATGAATTCCGAAAACTTATAGAATCCGTTATAAATGAGTTATGGAATTTACAAATAAAATGTTAAGGATTTTGAGAAATAGGAATAAATGGAATATTTCCTAAGTATTGAAAATAAAATGATTTTTGGGAAATACACTTATAAATATTTCCTTAGTATTGGACTGGAAGGGTTTGAAATATTTTTCAATTATAGAAATATTTTCAAAGTGTTGAATTATAAATGGATTTGGAAGGAAATATTATTATTTCTAAGTATTGAGATTGATTTAACATATCCTGTTATAGATTTAATTTTTTTTTGAATTTGTTTTCGGATATTGAAATATTGAAACATATTTTGGATATATATCGTTATAAAGATATTTTGAATAAATATTTTGGGAAAATTTATAATATAGGCATAGTGACTGCGTATGTGTTATTTGATAGTTAAATAACCGATTATCAAATCTGGTAAAATTCGTTAATTGTTTCGAAGGGACTGGGATCAGATTTAATTATCTGAAAACCACTTTAATCCAATTCGTGCGTTACGAATTGTGATATCGTGAAGTAACGAAGACGTTGGTTTTGGAGATTCGGTTTGTTCAGACCCAGAACAACTTGTATGGATGAATGCTATCATTACATCGTTGCCTAGAAGGTAGTGTTAGCATTCCAAATATGAATGCTATTTTAAAGGTAAAATGTAGCCTCAAGCTTCATCAACCGGGAATGACTAAAATAGGGGAGATGCAGTATGGCCAAGTGGATTGCATCCAAGTAGGTTATGTTATCACTTTTCTAGAAACCCACCGATATATTACAATTATGGATATGGTTGTGCATTGAAAAGAGAGCGCTCATTAGGGTGGGAACACCAGGGGTGATAATATATTCAGTACTATCCACCAAGGGTGTGACGACCCGGATTTTTAACGGTCGTTAATTGGTAATTAACCGGATTAAATTGGTTTAAACACTATATACAAACTTAAGTTATAATATTTTTGGTATGATGAACTTAATTTAAATATCTTCTTATATAATTATTGAAATTTACAAAACTTATCATTTTAAACAAATAGAATATGCTATCTAATTACTATTTTTCATACACACACATATATATATTTGAAAAGAAATTATGATTTGGATTCAATGCAAAAATAATTAAATTTATAGTCTACGTTTTTAAAACATTTGAGATAAGTATATATATAATTAGTAATCAAATGTTAATAATCTAAATTTAAAATTAAAATAGGAATAAATAAAATGAAAATATAAGTGTAAAGAATATAAAATATAAAAAGGAAATATAAAATATTGCATAAGACATTTGTAAGCTAGGGGATGATAATATAATACAAATGTCAAGATTAAATTGTTTTCTTCTTAAAAAATGATAATAAAAGGTAGAAATAAAATGAGAAACCAGGGGCTATACACATATATCTCAGCTCCTTTTCTTTTTTTCATTTTTCAAATCTAAACGAAAAAAAAGAAAATAAAAGAGAAAAATGAAACAACTTCACCAAGTTACAATTGAAACAAAGTACACATTCAAGCTCAACTAACTGTAGAATCAAGATCAAAGTCACTGGTAGTTTCCGATCCTGTTTCCTCTGTCCAAACTTTTTAAGTGAGTAAACCTTAACTTATAAAGCTAAATCATATTTATATCCCTGTGCATGTAAGATTGATGATATGAATATCTTGATTTTCTTGCTTGCATGAATGGAAAACTATTTACCTGGGAGTATAAATTGAATTGCTGTATATTCATATATGCATGCCTCTGTTATTACTCTAGCAAGCTTAAAAACATTTCAAAAATTTATACCTATTCACTCAAACACTTTCAAGCTATGATAATTAAAGAGATTTTATTTGTAAACATGACATCTTATTTTTAAAAATGTTTTCAAGTAAAATTATTAGGTATTTATCTAGGAAGATTGAATTTACAGAGTGAGTCAAAACATATCAGGAAATTAATTGTTTTAATTTCATGTTTTGGCATACATGATTTGATTCGACTCAAGAAGTGCTGATTTTTGGAGGTAGATTCTTGATTTTTAGGTTATTAACTTGTGTGGAATTGCTAGATGAATGGGAACCGGGTTTTGGGTGATTCTCGACGGTCAGAGGATAGAGGAGCGTCGGGGTCGTTGCTAGAGCAAGCTTGTGGGTCGAGGAGTTGGGGAAAATTGGTCGGTGGATTTTCAGATCAGCGAGGCGGATGAACGGTGGTGTTGTAGGGTTTAAGACCTTGTTTGGTCGACAATGTTCTCGAGGTAAGTAAGGCGGCATGGCGGGATCGGGCTTGCTTGGAGGTTGGGGAAAAGAAAGAGGAGGGTCTAGCGCATCTCCAGCCGTATCGACGTGGTTTCAGATTGTCGAAGGTGGTGATGCGCGGTGGTTTTGGTGACGATCTCGTTCCAATAGTCCTTGTTTTTGGTCGAATTCGATTTTAGGGTTTGTTTCGAGTTTCGGGTGGTCGGGTCATTCATTCATGTCGTCGTCGACTTGCTGGCGATGGTGACGATGGTCGGTGATGCTCCGATGAAGTGTGCACGTGCACGGTGCACGGAGTTCTGATTCGTCAAGGTTTGGTGGTTCTGTAGATAAGGTAGGATCAGGTATACGAGAGAGAGATGGGGAAGAAAGAGTTTAACTCGGGTTTGCATAAGGGTTTGACTCGGGTTGTTCATTAATCTATTAACAGGTTTTAAAAGTAAAACAAAAACAATTTTTTAAAAATAATTTCCTAACCAATTTTTTTAAATGACAAATGTTTTATTTAAGTATTGGGTTAGTTAAAGATTAGATAATAATTAATTTTTAACTTAAATTAATTAAGTTTAGAATATTTCATTATATGTCCATTATTTAAATTAATTCTTAAGTTTATTAAAATAAAATTAATAGTGTAATTAAGTAATGGTTATGATAAATGTTTTAAACTTTAAATTAATTAAGGTCTTATGTAATTTTAAATGATAATCAATTAATTCCAATATTTAATTGAAATAAAATAAAATAAAGTTGTTAAATTAATTAATGACATTTAAGCAGGATTTAAAAGTAATTAATTTATAAGTGTTTAAATTAATTTATTTTCAAATTAATTAGAAATGTTGTGACCAGTTAATCAATTAAGGACAATTTAGCCGGATTTATACATATTTAATTTATTTTGTGTTAAATTAAATTAAATTATAGAATTGTGTGACTAATTAATCTAGCTTATGGATAATTAAATTATATTGAATGCTTTGGATTGTTTGATATCTCTAATATGTTTGTGATGTGAAATGCCGGAATTGAACTATTAATTAATGTGAGATGTTTATTAAATAGATATCTGTGACGAGTTTCTGTGTGAATATGACATTCTGAGTTTAAAATAAATTGTTTTACTTAAACAATTTTGCTTAAAGATGGCGTTGGATTCGAAGAGATCAAGGTCGGACATCAGTGATATCCGGAACCACTTAGGTTGGTAACTACTGTAATTCTTTAAAGATTTGATCATAAAATCAAATGGGCCGGAATGGAATAAATTAAGTAACTTGGCCATTTAATCTAAGTAACGGTACTTAGATATTATTTTGTGAAATAAATGTTTGGCAATAACAAGATTAAACTCGTAGTGATGTATGAGTTACCTAGGTTTTCAAAGAAGCTTTCCAACTTAAGTATTTCATATTAGATGGGTTTACTCATGCTGGTTACAGTCTGACTCGGGTGTGACTTTATTGTAATGCTTAAGTTAGACCGAATATTATAGATTTTCTGGTTAGGACATTCTGGAGTTCAGGAGAGAGCTGGATGGTAGGGACGTATGGAGTATATTCCGCTGTGTATTAGAGTTTGTATTGGTTGTATTCAGGGACAAGTTATTATAATTGTCCAGTGTTTGCACAAAAAATGGGCAAACACCTCCAAGTCATGTGATTTAGTTGAATTTATGTGATTCTCAGTGACTGGATGAGTTATGCAAATATGTAAAAAGCAGGGACTAAAATGTAAAAGACACACAGATTTATAGTGGTTCGGCCAGAACGTGCCTACGTCCAATTTATATGTTATTCTCCTCTTTTATTCAGATTACAAGTACAACGCTTTGATTACAAGAATCTGAAAGTTGTTTGAAAGTTCCTTCCGTGCTTGAGCTCTCAAACTTGTCCGCCATTGTTGTGCCCCTGCCCCTCTATTTATAGAGTGAGGTTGGGGGCAGGGGTCTTGGATGTATATAGCTGCTGGTGGGCCTGGGCTGAAGCAATCTGGTCTGGCGATGTTGGTTCGGTATCCACTTGGTCCGGTAGTGGTTGGAGTGAGTTGGTTCGGTATGAGGTTGGTTCGGTGGGGAGATGGTCTTGGACCGGTGGTACTTTGGTTCGGTGGATAGGTGGTTCGGCAAGAGTTTGGAGGAGGTTGGTTCGGTAGAGTCTGGTTCGGTGATGGTGGTAGGAAAGGGATGGTTCGGTAGTTATGGGTAGTGGGTTGGTTCGGTAGTGCTCTGGTTCGGCTATGCATGGACGTGGATTTTGGACCGGTAGTGCTTCCTTTTCTTTGGTTCGGTGGTGGTGAAAACGTACCCAACACTTGCCCCCCAAAGTAGGGCATATGCATGTATATGGCATGCTTTGTTTTGCTATCATCCGGTCTCTAATGCCGAACCATCTGGTCCGGTTATTGTTTTTGCTTATAAATAGGGGCCACGTGCCTTCGATCCACCTCCATCATTTGAGACAGCCGGATCACCTTAGTGCCAAATCATTTAGTGCCGAATCACCTTAGTGCCGAATCATCTAGTGCCGAATCATCTAGTTCCGAATCATTTAGTGTCGAGCCAGGTGCGTTTCCTTTGCCGAATGAGGTTTCTTCGTTTCACCAAATGAGCATAAGGACACATAGTACCGAATGAACTTATGTGCCCAATGACCCCTGAAATTTTTTTATCTTTTGAGTTTTGAATTCGAGTGAAATTTCAGACTATATACACTCGTTTGTTTGCTTCCCTTATTCTAGTTACGCGCTTCTTTATATTTGCAGATAAATGTCTCAAAGAGTGGAAACTCGATCAGATAAAAAGAAGTCCAAGGACAGAGAAGAGTCCTCCACAGTGCCCCCAATCCGGGCCGAACGTCATGGGCCTGTTCCGAGATCGCTAGTAGATGGGTATGGCCCCCAGGAGCTCCTGAATTCTCCGCCCGACTGTTTTCCTAGCTCCCTCAAAGAAGAGCAGCTCGATGTCATTTCTCGCTCTTTCGGGATTGACAAAGAACATATGCTGTTGCCGGGGGATGGAGTGATGCCGTACAATCCCCCTGAAGGATATTTCTCGTATAATAGGTACCACTGCATGTGTGGGGCCATTCCTCCCATTAATGCTTGGATAATCAGCTTCATCACCTATCTGAAGGTGGCTCTTTTCCAGCTTCAGCCCAATTCTTATGCCATCTTAGTGTGTCTATTCGTTATCTTCCAGAGGATATATGGGCGCCCCCTTCTAACCGGGAAATCCGATATCTGTATAACTTAAGAGGTTACAAGAAGGGGTCTCCATACATCAGCTTGGAGTCGGTCGTGTCCTTCAAGCCAGTCTTGGATTTATATTCAAAGTTCACCATGTTTAAGAAGGAATGGTTTTTTGTCAAGGACGACTCTGTTTCTTTTCGTCTTTTCACTTCCGGCTGTAAGTTGAATTCCATTCGTAATTTCTTTGTCCTGACTGCAATGCTTCTTCTTATGTGCTTTTATTTCTTGCTAGCGACAGGGGATTTTGCGGTCATGGAGAATGATCACCTTGTACAGATGGCTGCGGAGGTAGAGGCTATCTAAGGAAGGGATAGGTCGGCTTCTTACCTGATCAGGAATGCCACTCTCCTGGAGCACAACTTGATTCTGCCACATCAATCTGTGGTTAAGCAGAGAGATACAAACGAGGAGAGGGCTGCTAAGGCTAAAGATGGGGCCACCGCGAAGAGTAGCAAGAGGAGACCTTTCTCGGTACCTCCAGTCGTCGGGGGGAAGAAGCTTAAGAAGTCTGACGGACCTTCCCCAAGCACATGCCCAGATATTCCGGAGGAGGAAGGTGGAGAGGAGGAAAGAGGCGAGGAGGATAGTGGAGGAGATGGAGAAGGTGAAGGACAGGGTGGTAGTGGTGTTGGTGCCTTGTCGTCAGAGCAGGCAGGGGAGATCCAAAAGTGGACGGATGATGCTTTCCGCCAGGCTTTTGAGGGGTTGGAGGAAGGATCGGCCTCGGTGGAGAAGGCGAAAAAGGCTGACAAGGCTGGGACCAGTGTCGATCTGTCTTCTAAGGGTCCTTCAGCTAGGATAACTTCGGCGACTCAAGGTGAACTTTTGATTCCTCACGACTCCATTTATGATAGGGATTTAGGGATATTTTATGGCCAGCTCCCGTCCGGGAATGAGATCTAGGACTTATTGCAGTATCCTATTCCTCCCCAGGGTTTGTATAACAAAAGCAACTTTTCACCCTTTTTAACTTGATATGTTTTTTGAATTATGGATTAGTGTATGCTTGTAACACTTGTTCTTTATTTAGGGGCAGGTGAGGTGGCTAAGACTTCAGATATTCGACACCGCCTCGAACAATTCAAGCTCCTCAAAGCTTCTGCTAAACCAAAGCCTCCGACCACCCGCTCTGGGGAAGTAGTCGGCTACCGTTCTCTCTTATGGGTTATTGAAGAAGATGTGCAAAAGAGGAAGAGGGGCCGATCTTTGTTTGAACCTTCTCCTGGCCCTCAGCCCCCAGTCCATCCTATCCATGATATTACTGAGGAAGATACTGAGCTTATTCCTTCCTCACATCCGTCCGAAAATCCAACCGTCACCCCGATAGACCACCCTGGTTTTGCTCGCAACCCATTTGCCGGCCACCCGGATCTGGACCCGAGTTCTCAGGACATTTCTTTCGACGAGGCCACGGGTGAGCATCTTCTTCCCCGCAATCCCATGGTACGGGTGCTTGATGAGGCTAAGTCTTTAAATCTCGATTTGCTTACCACTCGGATTTTGACTATGGGGGATGAGGCCAAGGCAAACATCGATCGGGTGGCTGAAGAGACCAAGAAGTTAATGGAGCACCATGCTCGACTGGTCAAGGCCGGAGAGGAGATTGGGAGTGCCAACACCCGACTAAGGTTAATAGTTTCTGACCAGGCTAAGCAGCTTGCCGATCAGGCCATTCAGATTTCTCAGCACGAGGCAGCCTCCATGCAGTTGAAGGAGAGTATGGAAAAGGCCAGCAGGGCAGAATTACAAAAAATGGAGGCTGCCTGCAAGGGGCGGATTGATATGGCCATTGCGACGGTGGATGAGGTTCGGAATGCGGATCTTGAGCAGATTGAGGAGTTATCTGGGAGGCTTGAGGCCGCAGAGCTTGCTCAAACCAAGCTGAAAGAGGAGACGGAGGCGATGCGAGCATCCCTTCAGGCTGACTGCTCGAGATACCGGTTGTAGAGAGACGCTGCTGTCGCACGGCTGTCAGCTTCTGAGGCCCGGATGAGGGAATTTGAGGAGAATGAGGGGATGATGGATGAGATGCTCCAGGACATGTACTTTCGCACCTGGAAGCAGGGCAATCTGCCTTGGATGGACGACTATCCCAGGGTCATGGCTAGGATATACCTTCGGGCCTTGGAGGAGGCTAAGGCCGATGCGGATAAGGAAGGTGGTGCGGCTTTGAAGAAGGATGTGGTTATGGCCCAATTCACTAAGGAGGAGAAGGTGGCGGTTAAGGAGGGCATG
Source organism: Allium cepa (assembly GCA_030765085.1). Classification (NCBI taxonomy): domain Eukaryota; kingdom Viridiplantae; phylum Streptophyta; class Magnoliopsida; order Asparagales; family Amaryllidaceae; genus Allium; species Allium cepa. The sequence continues at coordinate 76,071,243 of CM060939.1, read as the reverse complement.
CGGCTGCTTGCTGCTGAGGAGGTAGGCGTGCAGCTAGATGATGATGATCAGGGAGCAGATGCTGGTAAGTCTTTCCTTTTAACCTTTTCATGATTTGATTGCTTATCTTTCGTGATTATTGATGGATTTTCTTTTGAATTGGGCAGGCGGGACCTCTGGAATACATGCGGGGAGTTCTGACCCTGCAGTTAAGTAGACCCGGAGGCTAGCGGGATGGAGGCGAAGTTCCGATTCTTTGACTTGACTTGTACATATTTTGGTTGCTGTCTATGTTAGTCCGAAACATTAATGTAACTTGTAATTATATCATTTGTAAAGAATGATTTTCTGTAATTTTATAACATAAGCTGATTTTGTTATGTTCGAATGTGGTTGTTATTCTGATATGTTGCATAGGAAATACAGCTGCGTGTTTATGCATGTGATTTAATCGTATTTGATGCTAAGTTTCTACCCAAAATATTGTTTCATGTCTTGTAATGCCAATATGATGTGTGAGTAAACTAAAGCTACATATTTGTATACAAGAGAAGATAGTACCGCCCTTGTGTTTTAGTTGTAGAGGGTTGCTTTGAATGTCTTGCGTGACTGAGTATGAAATGTAGCTGAGTGTTCCGTCATCCGGATGTGAGTTCATATTTCCACAAGCGAGAGTTCCCCTGTTTTGTGACCTGTACTTTAGGGATTATTATAGAGGATAGGAGGAAAGTTTTTTTTTATAAATAAAATGGAAATATAAGAAATAGTAAAACTTCCAATCATGGAAGGCCGTCGACATGCTTAAGTTCGTGGCAAACGGGTTTTGTAGTCACTTTCCCTAGCTGTGGGTCTTGGAGACATTTGTCACCCATCTTACGCCTCCGCGGGGAGTTTATCTTTTTTACCACAGCCGCACTTAAGACATACCGGAGCCGAGATCGCGCACAGTAACTACCCGAGCCATTATGGCCCGTAATCGTGGGTATTATTCGATTTACTGTGGCCGACTAGCGTGGTTGCCGATTGTCAACCATGAACTGCCCCTGGCTGGCCACACCTTATGTTGGGGCTTAAAGTAGGTTCACAGTTGCTGGCGAGTCTGACGCTGCAATGAGCTGCCATCGGCTATAGTCGGCCTTTTTGATGACTTATAATCGGCTCATTACAGTTGGCTTTGAGGGCAGTCGCGGGCAATGAGTTAACCCGCAGCAGAGGGATGCTGGAGCAAAAGTGTCTCATTGGCGAGTGCATAGATTCGCATAGTACCTGTTGGGTCTTGTCCAGGTGAAGCTGCGCTGTGGTGCGTCTTGAGTGGAGATGCCATAGGATTTTGTTCAACAGAAAAGGATAAAGCTTAACAAGCAGCCAAGATATAAAGGAACAAGTTAAAAAGGGACAAGATTTTTAAAGTGGTTCGGCACGAAAATGCCTACGTCCACTGATTCTCATTGTTAATTCACTTCATAATATGGGCAGTACAAGTTAAGAAAAGTATCGACGGAGGTGTTGGATGTTCCATGCCCTCTGGAACACCTCTCCGTCTACTGTTGACAAAACGTAAGCTCCGTTATGGAGATCTTTATGAATTACATAGGGTCCATCCCAGATTGGATCCAGTGCTCCGGGGCGTGGGAAGATCCGCTTGAGGACAAGATCTCCCTCTTGTAAGCTGCGGTGCTTGACTTTGGAGTTGAATTGTGCTGCCACTTTTTACTTGTGCGCTGCCGCTTTCAGTGCTGCATCATTTCTTCTCTCCTCAATTAGATCCAAAGATATGAGGAGGAGTTCTTCGTTCTCTTCCGGCTTGTAGTGGATCCTACGGTGAGAGGGCACTACAGTTTCAACTGTGAGCATGGTCTCCGATCCGTATGCCGAAGAGAAAGGAGTATGCCCTGTTGATGTTTTATAAGATGTGCGATAGGCCCAAAGTGCCGTAGGAAGTTCGTCAACCCAAGCGCCTTTCGACTTTTCAAGTTTCTTCTTGATTAGGGTTTTGAGAATTTTGTTGACAGCTTCGACTTGTCCGTTTGCCTGAGGATAAGCTACAGATGAGAAGCTTTTGTGAATTCCGTGCTCTTGGCACCAATCGGCGAATTCTTCGCTGTCAAACTGAAGTCCGTTGTCTGATATGATCTTGAGTGGGACTCCGTACCTGCACAGAATATTTTTGATCAAGAAGTTGATAACTTTTGCCGAAGATATTTTATTTAGAGGTTTTGCCTCCACCCATTTGGTGAAATAGTCAACTGCCACTATAGCATATTTGGTTCCGCCTCGGCCCGTTGGCAGTTCGCCAATCAAGTCAATTCCCCATACTGCAAAGGGCCAAGGGCTGGTCATTTGAGTAATCTCCTTCGTGGGCAGTCGAGGAATCCTGGCAAACTTCTGACATCTGTCGCATCTCTTGACGAAATCTAAGGTGTCTTTATTTAAAGTGGGTCAGTAATATCCATATCGGAGTATCTTTTTTGCCAGAGTCTGACCTCCAGTGTGATCTCCGCAACTTCCTTGATGGATGTTGAATAAGATTTCCTTGGCTTCCCTTCCAGCGACGCATCTTAATAAGAGGTTAGAGAAGCCGCGCCGATAGAGGATGCCTTCTTGTAGTGTGTAGCGGGAAGCTTTCCTTAAGATTTTCTTAGCTTCGTTACGTCTGTCGGGCAGTGTGCCATCCTGTAAATATTTCTGGATAGGAGTCATCCAAGTTTCTTCTTCAATTGCAGCTATCATATTCATTGGCTCGTAGCTCGGGGTCATTTGCTTCGAGATAGTTATTGTTCGGGAAGCAGTGCCGTCCTTCATGCTAGCTTGCTTTGCCAGTTCGTCGGCCTCCTGATTCTCTTCTCGAGGAATGTGTTTGATTAAATAGTGATCCAGTTGGTCGGGCAGCAACTTGGTCTTCTTTAGATATGCTGTGAGTCGTTCTCCTCGGGTCTGGAACTCTCCTAGCACTTGGTTTACGACTAGTTGAGAATCACTATGAAGACATATAGATCTGACTCCAATTTCCAAGTCAAGTTCCAATCCTGCTATTACTGCCTCATATTCCGCATCGTTGTTGGTGGCAGCGAATTCCATCCTTAAGGCATAGTACAGCTTCCTCCCCCTGGGGGTGATTATCACAATTCTTGCCCCCGAGCCCTGTTCATTTGATTCTCCATCTACGAAGAGATTCCACTTGATATCTTCTGCTATTTTAGATTGCTCCTTACCTTCGTTAGTAGTGAATTCGGCAATGAAATCAGCTATGGCTTGCCCCTTGATAGCGGTGCGAGGATGGTAGGTGATATCATGTTGACTTAGTTCAATGCACCATTTGAGGAGTCGTCCAGAAGTGTCGGGACGGTGGAGCACCTGTCTTAGCGGTTGCTCGGTTAGAACTCTGATGGAATGAGACTGGAAGTAGTGTTGCAGTTTTCGTGACGTGATTAGTAAACAATATGCTAATTTCTCAAGTTTAGGATATCTGGCTTCTGCCCCTGTAAACCTCTTGCTTACAAAGTATACCGGGCGTTGCGTGCGGTCATCTTCTCTCACCAAGGCGACACTTAGAGCATGAGAGGATACAACGAGGTATAGGTATAGCTCTTCGCCTTCATTTGGAGTTGAGAGTACTGGTGGTCTTTGGAGGTGTTCGATTAGGTTAAGGAAGGCTTTTAAGCATTCGTCAGTCCACTCGAACTTTCCTTTGTCCTTCTTTACAGCTTCGAAGAAATGGACGCTCTTGTTAGTCGCTTTAGAGATGAATCTGCTTAGGGCGGCCACCTTCCCGTTTAGGCTCCGCATTTCTTTTCGAGTGGAAGGTATCCTTATTTCTTTCAGAGCCCGGACTTGTTCAGGGTTCGCTTCAATTCCTCTGGCATGGACGATGAATCCTAAGAACTTTCCCGATGATACTTCGAAAGAGCACTTTAGAGGATTCAGCTTCATTCCATATTGGCGAAGTACTTGAAACATCTCGCCCAGGTGGCTTACGTGATCATCGGCTTTCCTTGATTTTACTAGCATGTCGTCCACATAAACTTCCATATTCGTCCTATTAGTTCTGCGAACTTCTTGTTGACGAGGCATTGATAATTAGCTCCGGCATTTTTGAGCCCAAAGGGCATGACTTTGTAACAGTATAATCCCCGGTCAGTGAAGAAGCTAGTGTGGTCTTGATCGGGAGCTTGCATGGGAATTTGGTTATATCCGGAGTAGGCATCCATAAAAGATAAGAGTTCGTGGCCGGCTGTGCTATCCACAAGTTGATCGATTCGGGGGAGTGGGAAGAAATCCTTCGGGCAAGCGTCATTTAAGTTAGAGAAGTCAATACATGTTCGCCACTTCCCATTAGCCTTCTTTACTAGTACCCGGGTTAGCGATCCACTCTGGGTAGATGGCTTCTAGTATGAAGTCATTAGGAAGTAGGTTTTTTACTTCCTCATCGAGGGCCGCTGATCGTTCTGCCCCCATAGTTCTCTTTTTCTGCTTTACTTGCCCCTTGGTAGGATCGATGTTTAGTACGTGACATGCTACATTTGGGGAAATTCCAGTCATGTCAGCGTGCGTCTATGCAAATACATCCAAGTTGTGGTGGAGAAAATCGATGAGTTGATCCTTCAATCCTGTTTTTAGCTGTGATCTTATTTTTAATAGTCTACTTGAATCATGTTTGTCTACAGATATGAATTTCATAGCCTCTGTAGGCTCTGCGGTGGCCTCCTCCTCTTTGTCCCTGGGGTCTAGTTCATTGAAAGGATCACTGGTATATCGAATAGGAGGGCCTTTCTTTAGTTGCTATGCTTCCAAGCTTTTCATGCAGAGAGTAGTCTCTGCATCTTTTCCTTTATCCCTTCTGCGGTTATTGCGAAGTTCCGTCACGTAGCCATCTCGAGCAGCATCTTGATCCCCTTCTACTTCCCCTATTCCATTGTCTATTGGGAATTTCATCTTCAGGCACCACGGGGCTAGGATATTTTGGAAGTCAGACAAGGCTGGTCTTCCCAAGAAGGCATTGTAGGCCGAGTGGTTCTCTATCAGCACAAATGTTTGTTTTCGCACAACAGAGCGGGGATGACTTCCTATTTCGACGAAGAGGTCAAGTTGCCCGAGGGGCATCTTCGCATCTCCAGTGAAACCGTGTAGCAGCTTGTTGCAGGGAGACACATCCTTCATCAACAGCTTCATTTTGTCGAAAGCATGCTTGAATAGGATATTTACAAAGCTTCCTGTGTCTATTAGAATTCGGAACTTTGGCTGCACCGAACCAGGCAGAGATGACCATAGGATCCATGTGAGGGTACTGCCTTCCCTCTAGATCACGCCCGTTGAATGTGATGTCATCACTCTCTTTCTGTTTGGGGTGGCGTTCTTTTGTAACAGAATTTATGCAGCCCTCATTGTTTCTAAGCGACCTTCCATATCTTTCCATCTCTGCCCAACTTCTGTCGGCGATGTGCGGTCCTCCTGATATGGTATGGACCACTATCTTCTCTTGACTAGAGCCGCTGGTGTTGCGATTTCCTCCGCCTACTTCTGGGAGGGGTAGCCCTGGGTTTTCATTGGCGGGAGCTGGAGTCCTGTTCTGGCTTTTTACATAGCGTTCCAGTCTCCTTCTTCTAATGTGTTCTTCAATCAAGTCCCGTAGATGGTGGCATTCATTGGTGTCATGTCTGTGGGATTCGTCGAAGCGGCAGAACTTTCCAGACTTGAGTGCGTAATCTGACTCCTTCTTGTGCAGGGGGGCGCTTGTATCTAACTTCGTCTTGAGTGGCTAGGAAGATGTTTTCGACTGTTTCATTCAAAGGAGTGTAGGAGTCAGATCTTGGTCCTGGTCGGTATAAGCGCTTTTCTACCTTCTTGCCCCCAGCACTGTCTCTAGAGTCACTTCTCCGAACATCCTTTGCTGCGGCGGGAACCTCGTCCGGAGCTGTCTTAGCATGTTGCCCCGACTGCCTCTTAGTGGCAGCGTCTTCAAGTCTCATATACTTTCCAGCTTCATGGAAGAAATCAGGTAAAGTAGTTGGTTTTTCTTTGGTTAGTCTTCTAGCAAATTTAGTATCCGGATGTACACCACTGTAGAGGGCCATTAGGATAAGTTTCTCCTCGGGATCTTGGACTGCGGCCGCTGCGGCGTTGGATCGGGTTAGATATTGTTGCACTGTCTCTCCGGGCTTCTGTTTGATATTAGATAAGGAATAAGCGTCCTTGGGTTGTTCCACATGAATGCGGAACTGGCTGATGAACTTTTCTTTCAACATTTCCCATGAGCTGATGGACCCTTGTGGTAGGTGGCAAAACCAGGAGGTAGCTAGATCCGCCAAGAAAAGTGGGAAACATTTACATGACACTCCCTCTGTTGCTCCGCTCATGAGCATATGCTGGGTGTATCTCTGTAAGTGTACGATGGGGTCAGAGGTTCCCTTGTAAGGTTCCATTGTTGGCATTTTCCATTCCCGGGGGGTGATGGCAGTTTCGATATTGCGGGTGAAGGGGCTGGTTACCCTAGCGCCTATTCCCCGATCACTTTGCTCCCGTTGGACGCGCTCTCTGAACAATCGCGCCATCCTTTCATCAGAACTTAGAGCGGATAGAAATGAGTTTGGTTCTTCTCTGCGGGATTGAGTCCGTCCAGATGACTTGTAGGGATGGTACCATCTGTCATTCCTAACATTCTCCAAAGGCTGCCTTTGGTCTTCTGGGGGCATGCTGGGGTCAGCCATAGTTGGCCCTTGCCTTGACCTTCCCCTGCTGGGTTCTGTTCTCAGCACTTCCTCGGGTCCAACTTCGAGATGGACTCCAGCTCGGCCCCGTCTGCTGGTGTTTTCAAGGTTAGGTAGCGTGACAGGCTCAGCTACATTCGACCCCTGCCTGGCACCTCCCCCGTTGGGTTCGGTTCCAAGTGTTTCCTCGGGTCGGAATTCGGGCTGAGCCCGGGCTCGGCTCCTACCATGGCTGTTTCTGTTGTTGACCTCTTCGAAGAAGAAAGGTCTTTGTCGCCTCCCAGATCCTCCAGATTGGGACTCACCCCATGATTCGGTGTTGCGGTTGGATTCTTCAGCATCCCTTAGGCGTGACATGAGTTGGTCCACCAAGGCTTCTTACGGAGATGCGAAGCGGTTAGTTACTTCAGCCACAACCCTGTCCAGTTCTGCCCTAGTAATTGGTTGTTCCGCGGCGGGGGCTGTTGGGTTTGCCTGATTTTCATCTGGTACTGCTGTTACAACGGGATGATTCTCTTGATTTGGGGCCACTGGATCCGGGATACTACTAGTTGCGACATTCTTTCCTTTGTTAACATCTCTCCTCTGCTTGGAAGTCATGTTGTCGGAGCAAGGAACGATGCTGTTAGGAAGAAGGTTGAGTAGGAGAAGCTGCAGCTTCTAGCTTGAAACTCTCAGTGAAAGCACCAAAAATGTTTGCACAAAAAATGGGCAAACACCTCCAAGTCATGTGATTTAGTTGAATTTATGTGATTCTCAGTGACTGGATGAGTTATGAAAATATGTAAAAAGCAGGGACTAAAATGTAAAAGACACACAGATTTATAGTGGTTCGGCCAGAACGTGCCTACGTCCACTTTATATGTTATTCTCCTCATTTATTCAGATTACAAGTACAACGCTTTGATTACAAGAATCTGAAAGTTGTTTGAAAGTTCCTTCCGTGCTTGAGCTCTCAAACTTGTCTGCCATTGTTGTGCCCCTGCCCCTCTATTTATAGAGTGAGGTTGGGGGCAGGGGTCTTGGATGTATATAGCTGCTGGTGGGCCTGGGATGAAGCAATCAGGTCTGGCGATATTGGTTCGGTATCCACTTGGTCCGGTAGTGGTTGGAGTGAGTTGGTTCGGTATGAGGTAGGTTCGGTGGGGAGATGGTCTTGGACCGGTGGTACTTTGGTTCGGTGGATAGGTGGTTCGGCAGGAGCTTGGAGGAGGTTGGTTCGGCAGAGTCTGGTTCATTGATGGTGGTAGGAAAGGGATGGTTCGGTAGTTATGGGTAGTGGGTTGGTTCGGTAGTGCTCCGGTTCGGCTATGCATGGACGTGGATTTTGGACCGGTAGTGCTTCCTTTTCTTTGGTTCGGTGGTGGTGAAAACGTACCCAACATCCAGTTTGTTTGTGAATGGTTGTACTCTGATATACTATATGTAAATTGACATTTACAGCTTTCTTTGTGTAAATGCTGCTATTTGTATATTATATTTTGTTCCACTGCATTTGTGAGATTCTATGCTTTTGTTTTCTGTTACTTCTTCTACCTCCTTTTCTTCTTAACCCTAACAGTCTTGGATTTCCGGCACTCGATTGTTAGGCACTATATATAGTGAACGTATCAGTATCGATTTCGAGGTCGAAAATTGCGGGTCGTTACAAAGTGGTGGGTCGGTCCTGCGTTGGCAGGGTTAGGTTCAATCTTGGTACATTTTTCTAGAGATGTACAATGGCGGGCTATAATCCAGTAGCCCAGTCATTGAATGGAATCCAATATCCACTACGTTTGTATGGTTTTAGTTGTATACCAACTATGCTAAAACGTGAGATGCAAGCATTTCAGCTATTTTCAAATGTACTTTCTAAAGACACTATTATTATATCAAAAGATTTTGATATAAATGGTTTTGGTTATCGTAAGGGAAAAACCTGTGACGCCCCACTCCGAGACCCACATTAGCAAAGAGTATTATTAGATAATACCTTCTGCTAAAACGGACAATAGACCTGGATAGGAGCGACCATCTATAGCCTTGCTTTAACTATCTATTGAATACATCGACAATAGCCATATCAAGCAGATCGACATATCCAATGAATACTTAAAACAAAACCGTAGGTGGCTGGAGGATCTATCAGAACAGAATATAACAACTCAAATGTAATATACATCATAGGACAGTAGATCATCATATACACAAATACAGATACATAATAGAGTATACAAAATGATACATGATGACGCAGCGGATAACATCAAATGCAAGCAAAAACAACAAAACAAAGATGGAATGAATCAAATATGGATTGATGGATTAATGATACCTAGGATAAATGCTCAAATCTGTTGATCTCGCGAGATACCGGATTCTATCTATCTTTAACACGTTGATCGCACACGATGCCGTGTTAGAAGATCTACGATTCTTCTACGTTGATCTCGCGCACGAGATTCCATGAATCGGCTTCAAATCCGTTGATTCGAGTGCACTCGAATAACCAAAAATTGAGAAAGGAGATAACACTCAACTTCCAATTTTAAAGAGGCACAAAGCACTCAAACAAAAGTTTATTCAAAATCAATCATCTTTTACAAATGATGCAACATTTCTATTTATAGGGTTAAAACACACACATACTCGGCTTAACAGTAATTACAACATACACGGCCGACCTAACAGCTTGCCGACGTACGACCTAAACACCTCACGGCTTACGACCTAAGACACACGAGTTAACAATACAACGTAAAGAAAATACAACACAAGTTACAACACAACAACATACGGGTTAACATCCCACGACTTACAATTTGCAACATCCACACGACTTAAGAAAATATACATCTTCAGAGCTTGCGACATATGTATTCTGGGCGACTTAGCGAGATAAGACTTGTGACCTAACAATAGACCCATCACACGACATAAGGTTGGAGCGACCTAAAATCCAAGCGGCCTAAGAGATCCTCCAGGAACGGCTTAAAAGAAACACGACCTAAGGAATTCTTCAGAACGAACTAGGAGTAAGCGAACTAAGGAAATGCCAACGACTTAAGAATGACACGGCATTATTCCTTGAGTCGTTATCTTATTAGGTCGGTAACTTCAGGCTTGAGCGACTTTAATGTTGGAGCGACCTAAGGCACGCGGCCTTTTACATTGCACTGCAACACTTAACACGTTAGGTCGTAAGTCGTTAAGTCGTTTGCGACTTAAAGCACTCGAGCTAACATCCTGCGCTGCATCACATGGTCAGTGGTATAACAAACCAAAATATACAGGCGAATCCAAAAGAATACATTTCAGAGTTACAAAAAAATGGGATTACACAAAAGCTATAACTAAAAGGAGCTAGTGGAGTAGTCCATGCAGAAGCAAAATAGGCTAAGTCCAAATGCACCTAACCTGAAACATCTCGGTCTGACCCGAGTACAAAATACACGGGTCAGTCTAAATAAACAAATCAGTTGGATAAACTGAGCAATAGTGAACCTGCAAGTTCACAAAATACATATCCCTAAAAGAGATAACACAATCATCTAACAAAAGATGAATCATAACAAGACAAGCCTCATATCATCGGAAACTCAAATAAACAAAGGATATGAATATCCTAAAACAAGCCAAAATGACAAATAACAAATACCAATGAAGGTAACACAAGTTCCACAAGGTAATCGCTATATATCGTGCGGCTCAAAAAGACCAACACCGAAGGGTGATACCTAGGGAATATAAATATCAATGAAACAAAAGATTGCTCGAGCTCAGTACTGTATAACAAGGATCTATGAGCCCGAAGACTCCAAATCCAATATCACCCGAGCATTGACGAATGACCAACTCCAAAAGCGATACTATAGGGCAACAAACCCGAAGGTACAAACCCGAAGGCAATATACCCGAAGGCAACATACCCGAAGGCAACATACCCGAAGGCAACAAACCTAAAGGAGATAGTCCAATGTCACTATCCCAAAGGCAACAAACCGTTGTGGTGCAGGTCCGAAGGCCCAGTACTGGACACCACTAACTACCAGAATGTGCCACAACTCTCGAAAAGGAATCCGAAAAGTGTTAATGTGAGTCCCACAACCACTCGTTCGCACTAAACGGTTTACTATCCGTCAGTCAATTTCACACTCAAAAAAGTACAAATTTTACCTCATCTCATCAGTAAACCAGGCCAAAAGGTCAAAACGATCAATCGAATAGGTCAGGGATTAATCGGAAAGATAAACGCACGGCATCATGGCCCGTGTTTTACCTAACCATTTTAGCACCTTTCCACTTCGTTCGAAGTGCAGAAGAGTGTATATTTTACTTAGAAACTTGTTAGAGAAAGCGTATTTTTAATCGTTTGAAAACCTCTTTAGAAATAGCTTTTGAAATTCTCCTATTATGGAGTAATTAATTTAATATTTAAAATAATACTAAATAATAGTTTCAAAAGCTAATTTGATGGAAAATCACTTTAAAATGATTTATAAAATACGTGCACGAAATCGAAAAAGAAGTCATCAAAGTCAATCGTAGATGATAACACAAACCAAGTCGACAAAAATCGATAAACAATGTAATTTCAACAAAAAATAGGAAATTGGGCAAAACAGGGTAATTCCAGACGTCTGAGGGGTCACTTTAGACGTCTGGTTTTGGCTTTTGGAAAAACTCCAGAAAAACCAACCAGACGTCTTGCTCGGCAAACCAGACGTCTGAAACCATTCAGACGTCTGAACTTAGAAATTAGACGTTTGGGACTGGTTTCTGACTTTTCTATCTTTCTACCGTATGCTTATTTTTCACACCAGGTCCAAACCAGACGACTAAGCTTGGCTACCAGACGTCTGGTCACCTGGTCTGGGCAACAATTTGCCTAGGCCAAAGTGGCCAAAACATATTGGAACGAGTCAATCCAAATTAAAAGCAATTAACATGAATAGAGGTTAGTAATTCATACCCAACCTCAGCAAAAGCTATAACTTAAATGTGAGTTCCAAAAACTCACCTTTTAAACTCAAAAACAAAGATAAGAAGCTCAAATGCAAAGAAAAGGCCAACCACTCTCCACTTCAACTCTACAAGCTTCAATCTAAGATCAAAAAAAGCATTTCCTAAATTTAGGTTTAGGAATTTCTGAAATTGAAGAGAGAAAAAGATGGAGAAGATGAAGAGGAGGCTTACCAATAGTTTCTCTTTGATTTAGGAACAAGAATTCGAGTTTGCAAGAAGAAACTAGGGCTTGGAATTTCTAATTCTTCTTTCTTTCCCCCATTTTCAGTTTAGCTAGGTTTAAAAAGTGAAAATGAGTGAATGGAGGAGAGAGGGACTGAGTTTGGGTGTTAAGTTAATATAATGGGCTGAACCCAAACCCAAAACCGAAAACCCAAATTGAAAACGTAGCAAAATTCTACTTACTCCAAACGTATCGAAGTTTATAATCAAAAAGATCGCAAACGCCATTTTGGACTCAATGGAAGTGGTTTCGAGTCCCAATTCGACAGTTTGCAAAAAGTAGCTTTTCGGACCTAAAATCTGACTAACGACGCTATATTTAAATAAAACATTTAAATATATAACCGTTAAATATGCGCGTTGTTACAAAACCCGTCATATTTATGTATGGTATGGTCTTACGAGATACCTTTCTTTTCAAAAGAATTTTGATAATAGTAGTAATTCAAACAGAGTGTGTTTTGTCTTGCTGGGTTTACAGACTAACCGAGTATTATTTTATTATATTGCTCGGGTCAAACCGAGTATTACAGATTCAGGTTAGGATGCCATGGATCTCAGAAGATGAGCTGGAGGACTCTCAGGCGTATTCGACATACTTGATTATATTCCGCTGTGTGTATGCTGTATATTCAGCACTTGTGAGGATAAGTTATTATAATTGTCTAGATTGATTATTAATTGTTGTACTATGATGATTGTGTGTATATTAACACATATAGATTCTTTTGTCTAAAAATCTATTATTATATATTATATTTTGTTCCGCTGCATTGTGAGATTCTGTATTTTGTTTATGTTCTTCTTCTATCTCTTTTCTTGTTCACCCTTAGTGATCTATATTTCCGTGCAGTTTGAGTTGGTCATGTGTGATTCGTTGACTGCTTAAATTGTAGTAGGAAAGTGGGTCGCTACAAAGCGGTATCAGAGTTGAAGGTTAAGCGAGAACCTTGGTTTTGGTGGGGATTACTTATTAAAGATAGGGTCAGTAGTACCCTAGAATGAGTTTGAGTGTATTTATAGATATGAGCGCATATTTGTTAGTGAATATAAATTATTTTATATTGTGTTGACTTATCGGTTGAGTGTTTATGAATTCTGGTCAATACGATTTGGACACTTGTTTCTATAAGGGTTTCTAAACTCTAAACAAGTTAAATCGACATTGTATTGTTTTAAAGTGGGTAAATGAAGTAATTTTACCCAAATTATATTTTGATATAAAGGAAATAATTTTATGAAATTATTAGAGTATGATCGATGTGTTTGGATGATAATATTTTATTCTAAACAAGATTATAAAATTTGAAATGGTTTATATAACCAAATTGAAACCGCATAAGAATGGGTTATACACATGAGTAAGAATTAAAATTGATTCAAATCAAAAGTTGGAAATTAAAGCCTGGAGATTTTTGGAAATGTTTTCCAATATGTTTTGAAATGAATAATAGTATTATTTTTTAGAATATTAGTGAATGGAAATTTTTTTAAATGGATTTTGAAGGCGATAAAAGCACTAAACTCACTTCGGTCGCTAGAAAATAATTCCGATGATGATCACAACATCATCATTGTTCATTTTCGAGTTTCTAAGTGATGGATTGCAACGTGGTTGCCTTGTTTTAGAATTAATAGGGGTAAAACCCAGTTTTGATTTAGAAATTCCGAAAGGAATTATTTTGGATAAAACCCGATTGATTTTGGAAATTCCAAATGAATGATTTGTTAAACTAAAAGACTTATGTGTGTGTGTATATGATTTCAAAATGGTTTGAAAAAAAACTAGATGTTTGAATTCTGAAATTCTAAGCTATATGGTTAGTGAGTCCAGGAGAAAAATAAGTTTTTGGATTTATAACTTAGAAAATGTGAATTTCTATATGAAATAAAATTTAACTTGGGAAGAGTTAAATAAATCGACTTAGTAAAGGAGAATTGTGTGGATTAAGAATTTAACTCAAGGTAAGTTAAATTAAATTAAATATGAATACATCCATGTATTGGGAACTGTATGGTGATCTAAGAGTTATAATACTAAAGTGACGGTAACTTATAATTTATAACCATTGGATTCCACATTATGTGGGATATCTATACATGGTCGCATTCATAAATACGCATTTGAATAGATTTATAAACTATTAGATACTAATAACATGATACTAGTAAGGAAAGAAGTGTGAAAAATGGAATTTTGGAATTGAATTTTTGCTTAATTAATTCAAAATGAATTGTATGGATTAAAATTTAACTTAAGCTAAGTTAAATAAAATTGGATTGGATTTGAAACAAAATCGAATTGAGATGAATATAATATTTGAGTTGTAAAGTGACTATATAACTATAAGTTATAAATTTTGATGAATAAAACTTAAGTGAAAAATTATGGAATTGTGAATAAATAAGTTAAAATAACTTATAAATCTGAGGAAATGGAAAGGAAAACTTGATTAGATGGGTTAAATGATTTGTTAAAAGAATGGAAATTAGAATTGAATGATAAATTGGAATTGAACTAAAGTCAAAACTAAATGATGTGATATTTGAGAGAAAAATTAGGTTTTGACTTATAAAATGGAAATGAACCAATTTGATAAATTAACTAGTGTGTTGAATATTGAAATGGAGTTGGAGCCAAATGGAATCAAATTGTAATTGTAATAACTCCATGAAATAAATATAGACTTGGGTTGTGGACACCCAATCAATGATAATCGGAAAGGATTAATGGAATGAACTAATTTAATAAATTAGTGAGTGGAATGGAATTTGATTTACATTGACTTGGCATTAAAAATAAAATTGGATTTTAATTTGCATTGAATTTTGATATATTGTGTGTAAATATGAATTGAATGCTAATATAATTTTGAGAATCATTCGAATTGAATGGAACGGTATTTATATTGATTGGAAGCGACTAATTGAATGTTTGAACCTTGTATTTGTTTATGCATTCAAAATATACATATCATGACATGTGGCATAATGAAACATATGTTTTTAGTTAGAGTAACGAATGAAATGTTATTATATTTCATATTTGGGACTTACGTTTTTTAAATTGAGTAAGTACGGGTACAAGAAGACACCATTTGGCTAGATTTTGTTTGCGAAATTGCATACAAATTGAGCGAGCTTGCTTAATAATGCTAGAATAAGGTACGCTTATGGTTTAGCATGCGAAAATATAAAAATATTTATATATATTGTTGGGCGAATTCTCACCCAGAAGATCTCGAGACCAAGGAATCACAGTTTCACCCGGGCTCACAACCCCCACTACGTTCGACAAACACAAGGCTCAATGCAAGCATAGAAGTCCATCCGGCATTCGCAATATACAAGCTCATTCGGCATTCCCATTCGGCCACCGGACCAAACCCATCTCCATCAAGGCCGAACCAAATCCATTCCCATCATGGCCGAACCAATCATACTACCGATCCATACATCCCCCACTACTACCGGACGAGGCCATTACCGGTCCAAAGCCCACACCATCTAACACCGTACCACACTCACCACCGGACCACACCTACCACCGCTCCACACCTACCACCGGTCCAAGCTTCATGCCGAATGTGGCCTCGCCGAACCAGACAATTGCCAGTCCAGATTGCTTCAGCCCGGGCCCACCAGCCGCTATATACATCCAAGACCCCTGCCCTCTACCTCACTCTATAAATAGAGGGGCAGGGGTACAACAATGGCAGACAAGTTTGAGAGCTCAAGCACGGAAGGAACTTTCAAACTACTTTCATATACTTGTATACAAAGCCTTGTACTTGTAATCTGAAAGAAAAAGGATAATAACATAAAAAGTGGACGTAGGCACGTTCTCGCCGAACCACTATAAATCTGTGTGTCTTTTACATTTCAGCCCCTGCTTTTTTCATATTTACATAACTCCTCCAAATCATTGAAAATCACATATAATCAACTAAATAACACGACTTGGAGGTGTTTTCCCATTTTTTGCGCAAACATTTTTGGTGCTTTCACTAAGAACTTCGAACTCGAAGCTTCAGCTTCCCTCATTCAACCTTCTTTCCCAATAGCACCCTTCATTGCCTAGGAATCATGACTTCCACGCCAAGAAAAGACGCCAACAAGGGAAAGAACGTTGCAACCAGCAGCGCTCCAAGCCCAGTGGATCCAGATCAAGAGAACCATCCCACTACAGCAGCAGTGCCACATGTAGATCAGGCAATTCCAACAGCCCCTGCCGCGGAACAACCGGCAGTAATCACTAGAGCAGACCTAGACAGAGTTGTGGTGGAAGTGACTAACCGCTTCGTATCCCAACAAGAAGCTTTGGTGAACCAACTCATGTCACGCTTGAGGGATGTCGAAGAATCAAACCGCAACACTGAATCATGGGGTGAATCTCAATCTGGAGGATCTCGGAGATAGCAAAGGTCTTCCCTCTTCGAAGAAGCCATCAACAGGAACAACAATGATAGGGGCCACGCCCGGACTCAGCCCGAACTCCGACTCGAGGAAGCGCTTGGAACCGAACCCAGTGGGGGAGGCGCCAGGCGAGGGTCGGATGTAGCTGAGCCAGTCATGCCAGCTAATCATAGAAATCCCGCTGAACGGAGCCGAGCTAGAACCCAGCCCGAAGTTGACCTCATGGAAATGCTCGGAACAGAACCCCACAGGGGAAGATCAAGGCAGGGGGCAACTGTAGCTGGTCCTAGCATGCATCCGAGCAGCCAGAGACAGCCACTGGATAACGTTAGAAGTGATAGACTATACCATCCCTACAGGTCATCCGGACGAGATCGATCCCGCAGGGAAGAACCAAGTTCATTTCTATCCGCTCCAAATTCTGATGAAAGAATGGCACGATTATTCAGGGAATGCGTCCAACGGGAACAAAGGGACCGAGGAATAGGCGCTAGGGTCACCAGCCCCTTCACCCGCAATATCGAAACTGCCATCACCCCCCGGGAATGGAAAATGCCAACCATGGAACCTTACAAGGGAACTTCTGACCCCATTGTACACTTACAGAGATACACCCAGCATATGCTCATGAGCGGAGCAACAGAAGGGGTGTTGTGTAAATGCTTCCCGCTATTCCTAGCAGACCTAGCTACCTCCTGGTTCTGCCATCTACCCCAAGGATCTATCAGCTCATGGGAGATGTTGAAAGAAAGGTTCATTAGCCAGTTCCGCATCCATGTGGAACAACCTAAGGATGCTTATTCTCTATCCAATGTCAAACAGAAATCCGGAGAGACACTGCAACAATATCTAACCCGGTTCAACGCCGCAGCAGCCGCAGTTCAAGATGCCGATGAGAAGCTCACCCTAATGGCCCTCTGTAGTGGTGTACATCCAGATACCAAGTTTGCCAGAAGATTAACTAAGGAAAAACCAGCTACCTTGCCTGATTTCTTCCATGAAGCTGGAAAGTATATGAGACTTGAAGACGCTGCTACGGAGAGGCAGTCAGGGCAACAAGGTAAGACAGTTCAGGACAAGGTTCCAGCTGCAGCTAAGGACGCTCGAAGAAATGAATCTAGAGACAATGCTGGGGGTAGGAAGGCTGAAAAGCGCCAATATCGACCAGGACCAAGATTTGACTCCTACACTACTTTGAATGAAACAATCGAAAACATCTTCCTAGCCACTCAAGGCGAACTCGGATACAAGCGCCCCCCCGCACAAGAAAGAATCAGATAACGCGCTCAAGTCTGGAAAGTTCTGTCGCTTCCACGAATCTCACGGACATGACACCAATGAATGCCACCATCTCCGGGACTTGATCGAAGAACACATTAGAAGAAGAAGACTGGAACGCTATGTGAAAGGTCAGAACAGAACTCCAACTCCTGCCAATGAGAACTCAAAGCGAACCCTCCCAGAAGTAGGCGGAGGGAATCGCAAAACCAGTGGCTCTAGTCAAGAGAAGATAGTGGTCCATACCATCTCGGGAGGACCACACATCGCCGACAGAAGCTGGGCAGAGATGGAAAGATACGGCAAGTCACTTAGAAATGCTGAAGGCTATGTAAAATCCATTATGGAAGAACGCCACCCGAAATGGAAAGAAAGTGACGACATCATATTCAGTAGGCATGATTTAGAAGGAAGACAGTATCCACATATGGATCCCATGGTCATCTCTACCTGGTTCAGTCCAGCTAAAGTTTTTCGAATTCTAATAGACACAGGAAGCTCCGTAAATATCCTATTCAAGCATGCTTTCGACAAAATGAAGCTGTCAATGAAGGACGTGTTTCCCTGCGACAAACCCCTGCACGGTTTCACTGGAGATGCGAAAATGCCCCTCGGGCAACTTGATCTCTTCGTCGAAATAGGAAGTCATCCCCGCTCCGTTGTGTGAAAACAAACGTTCATACTAATAGAAAACCACTCGGCCTACAACGTCTTCTTGGGAAGACCAGCCTTATCTGACTTCCAAATTGTCCTAGCCCCGTGGTGCCTGAAGATGAAATTCCCAACAGATAACGGAATAGGAGAAGTTGAAGGGGATAAAGACGCTGCCCGAAACTATTATGTAACTGAACTTCGCAATAACCGTAGAAAGGATAAAGGGAAAGATGCAAAGACTACTCTCTGCATGAAAAGCTTGGAAGCATAGCAACTAAAGAAAGCCCCTCCTCTTTGGTATACAAGCGATCCCTTCAATGAACTAGACCCTAGGGATAAAGAGGAGGAGGCTACCGCCGAGCCTGCAGAAGCTATGGAATTCGTATCTGTAGACAAGCACGATTCAAGTAAACTATTAAAAATCGGATCTCAGCTAAAAACGGAATTGAAAGATCAACTCATTGACTTTCTCCGCCACAACTTAGATGTATTTGCATGGACACATGCCGATATGACAGGAATCTCCCCAGACATAGCATGCCACATGCTGAACATCGATCCCACCAAGGTACTGGTAAAGCAGAAGAAGAGAAGTATGGGGGCAGAACGATCAGGAGCCCTTGATGAGGAAGTAAAGAACCTACTTGCTAATGACTTCATACGAGAAGCCATCTACCCAGAATGGATCGCTAACCCAGTACTAGTAAAAAAGGCAAATGGAAAGTGGCGAACATGTATTGACTTCTCCAACCTGAATGACGCTTGCCCGAAAGATTGCTTTCCACTTCCCCGAATCGACCAACTTGTAGACAGCACAGCCGGGCACGAACTCTTATCTTTTATGGATGCATACTCCGGATATAACTAGATTCCCATGCACGCTCCCGATCAAGACCACACTAGCTTCATCACTGACCGGGGATTATATTGTTACAAAGTTATGCCTTTTGGACTCAAAAATGCCGGAGCTACCTATCAGCGCCTCGTCAACAGGATGTTTGCGGAACTAATAGGACGAACAATGGAAGTGTATGTGGACGACATGTTGGTGAAGTCCAAGAAAGCCGACGACCATGTAAGCCACCTGGGCGAAATGTTCCAGGTACTTCGCCGATATGGAATGAAGCTGAATCCTCTAAAGTGCTCCTTCGGAGTATCATCGGGAAAATTCTTAGGATTTATCGTCCATGCCAGAGGAATCGAAGAAAACCCTGAACAAATCCGGGCTCTAAAAGAAATAAGGATACCTTCCACTCGAAAAGAAATGCAGAGCCTAAACGGAAAGGTGGCCGCCCTAAGCAGATTCATTTCCAAAGCAACTGACAAGTGCGTCCCTTTCTTCGAAGCTCTCAAGAAAGACAAAGGAAAATTCGAGTGGACCGATGAATGCTTAAAAGCCTTCCTTAACCTGATCGAACACCTTCAGAGACCACCAGTACTCTCAACTCCAAACGAAGGCGAAGAGCAATACCTATACCTCGCTGTATCATCTCATGCTCTAAGCGCCGCCTTGGTAAGAGAAGAAGACCGCGCACAATGCCCAGTATACTTTGTAAGTAAGAGATTTACAGGTGCAGAAGCCAAATATCCTAAACTTGAGAAATTAGCATATTGTTTATTGATCGCGTCATGAAAACTGCGACACTATTTCCAGTCTCACTCCATCAGAGTTCTAACCGATCAACCGCTAAGACATGTGCTCCATCGTCCTGACACTTCTGGGCGACTCCTCAAATGGTGCATTGAACTAAGTCAGTATGATATCACCTACCATCCTCGCACCGCTATCAAAGGACAAGCCATGGCCGATTTCATTGCCGAATTCACTACCAACGAAGGCAAGGAACAATCCGAAATAGCAAAAAACATCAAGTGGAACCTCTTTGTAGATGGAGCATCGAACGAACAAGGCTCGGGGGCAGGTATTGTGATCATCACCCCCAGGGGAAGAAAGCTGTACTATGCATTAAGGTTGGAATTCACGGCCACTAACAACGATGCGGAATATGAGGCAGTAATAGCGGGATTGGAACTTGCCCTAGAAATTGGAGTCAATTATTTATGTCTTCATAGTGATTCTCAGCTTATCGTAAACCAAGTACTAGGAGAATTCCAGACTCGAGGAGAACGACTCACAGCATACCTAAAGAAAACCAAACTGCTGCTCGATCAATTGGACCACTATCTAATCAAACACATTCCTCGAGAAGAGAACCAAGAGGCCGATGAACTAGCAAAGCAAGCTAGTATGAAGAATAGCACCATTTCCGGAGCACTAGCCATCTCGAGGCAGCTCGCCCCAAGTTTCGAACAAGTGAATCTGATAACTGCGATCGAAGAAGGAACCTGGATGACTCCTATCCGGAAATATTTGCTAGACGGCACCCTACCAGACAAGCGTGATGAAGTCAGGAAAATTTTGAGGAAAGCTCCCCACTACACAATACGAGAAGGCATCCTCTATCGGTGTGGCTTCTCTAGCCCCTTATTCAGATGCGTCGCTGGAAGGGAAGCCAAGGAAATCTTATTCAACATCCATCAAGGAAGTTGCGGAGATCACACTGGAGGGCAGACTCTGGCAAAAAAGATACTCCTATATGGATATTACTGGCCCACACTAAACAAAGACGCCTTAGACTTCGTCAAGAAATGTGACAGATGTCAGAAATTTGCCAAGATTCCTCGACTACCCACAAATGAAATTACTCAAATGACCAGTCCTTGGCCCTTTGCTGTATGGGGAATTGACTTAATTGGCGAACTGCCAACGGGCCGAGGCGGAGCCAAATATGCTATAGTGGCAGTCGATTATTTCACCAAATGGGTGGAAGCGGAACCCCTAAATAAAATATCTTCAGCAAAAGTTATCAACTTCTTGATCAAAAATATTCTGTGCAGGTACGGAGTACCACTCAAGATCGTATCAGACAACGGACTCCAATTTGACAGCGAAGAATTCGCCGACTGGTGCCAAGAGCATGGAATTCACAAAAGCTTCTCATCAGTAGCTTATCCTCAGGCAAACGGACAAGTCGAAGCTGTCAACAAAATTCTCAAAACCCTAATCAAGAAGAAACTTGAAAATTTAAAAGGCGCTTGGGTGGACGAACTTCCTACGGCACTTTGGGCCTACTGCACATCTTTCAGAACATCAACGGGACATACTCCTTTCTCTTTGGCATACGGATCGGAGGCAATGCTCCCTGTCGAAACTATTGTTCCTTCCTACCGTAGGATCCACTACAATCCAGAAGAAAACGAAGAACTCCTCCTCATGTCTTTGGATCTGATTGAGGAAAGGAGAAACGATGCAGCACTCAAAGCAGCAGCTCATAAACAAAAAGTGGCAGCACTATACAACTCCAAAGTCAAGCATCGCATCTTACAAGAAGGAGATCTTGTCCTCAGGCGAATCTTTCCGCGCCCCGGGGCACTGGACCCCATCTGGGACGGACCATATGTAATTCATAAAGATCTCCACAACGGAGCTTATATTTTGTCAACAGTGGACGGAGAGGTGTTCTAGAGGGCATGGAACATCCGACACCTCTGTCGATACTTTTCTTAACTTGTACTGCCCATATGAAGTGAATTAACAAAGAGAATCAATGGACGTAGGCATTTTCATGCCGAACCACTTTAAAAAAACTTGTCTCTTTTTAACTTGTTCCTTTATATCTTGGCTGCTTGTTAAGCTTTATCCTTTTCCGTTGAACAAAATCCTATGGCATCTCCACTCAAGACGCACCGCGGCCTCATCTGGACAAGGCCTAACAGGTAAGCTACGATTCTATGCACTCGCCAATGAGACACTTTTGCTCCAGCATCCCTCTACTGCGGGTTAACTCATTGCTCGCGCCTGCCCTCAAAGCCAACTGTAATGAGCCGATTATAAGTCATCATAAAGGCCGACTATAGCCGATGGCAGCTCATTACGGCGTTCGGCTCGCCGGCAACTGTGAACCTACTTTAAGCCCCAACATAAGGTGTGGCCAGCCGGGGGTAGTTCACGGCCAACGGCACCCACGCTAGCCGCCCACGGTAAATCGAATAATACCCACGATTACGGACCATAATGGTTTGGGTAGTTACCGTGCGCGATCTCAGCTCCGATGTGTCTTAAGTGCGGCTGTGGTAAAAAAGAAAACTCCCCGCGGAGGCGTAAGATGGGTGACAAACGTCTCCAAGACCCACAGCTAGGGAAAGTGACTACAAAGCCCGTTTGCCACGAACTTAAGCACATCGACGGCCTTCCGTGACTGGAAGTTTTACTTTATCTATACTTCCATTTCATTTAAATACTTTTCTCCTATCCTGTATAACGAACTCTGAAGTACAGGAAACCAAATAGGAAGCATTCACTCGTGAGAATCTAAGCCTGCATACTGGGTGGCAAAGTACTCAGCTATACAAGACACTCAAAGCTACCGCGAGCAACTAAAACATGAAGGGCGGTACTCTCTTCTCTTGTACATAAATATGTAACTATAACTTATTCATACGTCACACTAACATTGCAGAACATGAAATTATATTTCAAGCAAAAGCTTAGCATCAGACACAACTAAAATCACAGGCATATACATAGTCATACTTCTCACGCAGCACATCAAAGTGAAAACAACATTTAAACATAACGAAATCAGCTTATGTCATAAAATCACACAAAGATATTCTTTGCAAATAATATTATTACAGTTACATCAATGTTTTGGACTAACATAAACAGCAATAAAAGGAAATTAAAAGGTAGCCAAATCCGGACAAGTAACCAGCCGCGTTCACACTTCAACTCCCCAAGCCTACTTGGCCGCAGGGTCGGAGCTCCCAGCGTGTTGATCGGAAGTTCCACCTGTCCAATTCAGAAGAGGAATTAATTAAACAAACGATAAACGATCAAGTTATGGAAACCCAGAAAGAAAAGGAAAAGAGAAGAATAACTCACCAGCGTCCGCCGCTTGATCCTCATCATCCAAATGCACACCCGCTTCCTCCGCAGCAAGCAGCCGCATCCCCTCCTTCACCGCCGCCTGCTCCTCTTTCGAGAACTGAGCAGTGACCACATCCAGGCTAAAAGCCACTCCACCTTCCTTACCCGCATTGACCCTGGCCTCCTCTAAAGCCCGAAGATGTATCTTGGCCATGACCCGGGGGTAGTCATCCATCCAAGACAAGCTGCCCTCCTTCCAAATGCGGAAGTACATGTCCTGCAGCATCTCGTCCATCATCCCCTCATTCTCCTCAAACTCCCTCACCCGGGCCTCGGAAGCCTTCAACTTGGCGACAGCAACATCCCTCTCCGATCGGTATCTCAAGCAGTCAGCCTGGAGAGACCTCCTCATTTCCTCCATCTCTTCCTTTAACTTGACTTGAGCCATCTCCACGGCCTCAAGCCTCCCAGATAACTCCTCTACCTGCTCGAGATCCGCATTTCGAACCTCATCCACTGTCCCAATGGCCATGTCAATCCGCTCCTTACAGGAGGCCTCCATCTTCCGTAGCTCTGCCCTACTAGCCTTTTCCATAGTCTCTTTTAGCCGCCTGGAGGCTTCCTCATGCTGAGAGATCTGAATAGCTTGATCAGCAAGCTGTTTGGCCTGATCGGCAACCTTTAGCCGCAACCGAATATTAGCGCTCCCAATCTCCTCCCCGGCCTTGACCAAACGAGCATGATGCTCCATTAGCCTCTTAGTCTCTTCTGCCACCCGATCAATATTAGCCTTGGCTTCGTTCCCCATGGTAACTACCCGAGTAGTAAGCAGATCGAGATCTAGGGACTTGGCCTCATCAAGCACTCGTACCATGGGGTTGCGGGGAAGAAGGTGCTCACCCGTGGCCTCATCAAATGAAATATCCTGAGAGCTTGGATCCAAGTCAGGATGACCGACAAAGGGGTCACGAGGCACGAGATGAGGCACGTCAGGGCGTCTTATACGGATAACAGTTGGATTCTTGAAAGGAGGATGAGGGGGGCCAGACTCCGTACTCTCCTCCGTGGTATCACGAGGAGGCTGAGTAGGAAGCTGCGGACCAGGGGAGGACTCAAATATGGAACGACTCCGCTTCTTTTTCTGAATGCTCTCTTCAATGACCCCAAGAAGAGGACGGTAACTGACTATGTCCCCAGTACGACCAGTGGGAGGCTTCGCAGAAGCTCTCATCAACTTGAATTGTTCGAGGCGGTGTCGAACATCTGACGTTTTAACCACCTGGCCTGCCCCTGGAATAAAAGATAAGTGTTACGAACATACAATGGTCCACAATTCAAGAAACATGTTAAGTTAAAAAGAAAGAAAAGTGAGAAGGCACGTCTATTATACAAACCCTGTGGAGGAGTGGGGTACTGCAATAAGTCCTGAATCTCATTCCAGGACGGAAGTGAACCATAAAATATTCCTAAGTCCTTATCGAAAATGGAATCGGCGGAAGTCAAAAGTTCACCTTGCACCGCCGAAGTTACCCTAGCTGAGGAGCCTTTAGGGGATGGATCGGCACCAGCCACAGCCTTGCCCACCTCCTTTGCCTTTTCCGCTTCCGATTCTTCCTCCGATTCCCCGAAGGCCTGACGGAGAGCCTCATCCAGTTCAGGGTCTCGCCCAGAGGTTAAGGCACCAGCATCACCATCACCATCTCCATCGCCATCTCCTCCGCCTTCTAACTCTCCTCCCATATCGCCTCCTTCGCCCTCTTCCACACCTTCCTCCTCCGGGATGATCGGGCGAGTACTAGGAGAGGGGCCATCAGACTCCTTAAGCTTCTTACCTCCCACGATTGGGTGTTGTGCAAAGGGCTTCCTCTTGCCACTCTTCACCGTGGCCCCCTCCTTAGCTTTAGCGGCCTTCTCCTCAGCCGTGTCCCTCTGCTTAACCACGGACTGATGCGGCTGGATCAAGTTGTACTCCAGGAGGGTAGCGTTCCTGATCAGGAACGAAGCCGACCTGTCCCGTGCGGGAATGGCCTTTATTTCAGCAGCCATCCGCGTCAAAGAATCATCTTCCACAACTGCAATGCCATCTGTCGCTAGCAAGAAATAGAAGCATGTCAGAAAAAGCACTACAATCAGAACATGAAAAATACAAATGAAATTCATCTTACAGCCGGAAGTGAAAAGGCGGAAAGAAACAGAATCGTCCTTGATAAAAAACCATTCTTTCTTGAACATGGTAAACTTTGAATATAAGTCCAGGACTGGTTTGAAGGGCACGGCCGCTTCTAGACTAATATACGGAGACCCCTTCTTGTAGCCTCTCAGGTTATACAAATATCGAATTTCCCGGTTAGAAGGAGGGCGCCCGTACCTCCTCTGGAAGATGACGAAAAGGCTCACCAGAATGCATAAGAGTTCGGCTGAAGCTGGAATGGAGCCACTTTCAAATATGTGGTAAAGCTGACTATCCAGGCATTGATAGGAGGGATAGCACCACACATGCAATGATATCTCCTGTAAGCAAAGTAACCTTCGGGGGGATTATACGGCATTACTCCATCTCCCGGCAGCAGCATAAGAGCCCTGTCTATCCCGAATGAACGAGATATGACATCAAGTTGCTCCTCCTTTAGGGAGCTAGGAAAACAATCGGGAGGAGAGACCAGAAGTTCCTGGGGTCCATATCCGTCCACTAACGACCTCGGGGCAGGCCCGCGTGGCGCCGATCCCGATTGGGCTGGCGGCACGGAAGAAGACTCTCCTCCATCCCTCGACTTCCGTCTATCTGATCGTGTTTCCGCTTTGCGAGACATTTATCTGCATACACAAAAGTGAAAAGACAGGTTGTTAGAACAAAGAATACAGAGATGTAAGCAAAAAAGAATGCATAAGTCCGGAATTCCACTAAAATATCAAGTTCATTCGGCAGTACAAGTTAAGATCATTCGGCAGTGAAATGATAAGTTCATTGGGCATTGAAAGTGTATGGCCGTTCGGCACTAAAATTTGATTCGGTATACATATCATTCGGCCCTAAGGTCTAAGTCTCATTCAGTAAAGCAAAGCCCTTCGTATGTATTCGGCAAATCAGGATCATCCGGTAATAAAGGTCATTCGGTAAAGAAGTATATACCTGGTTCGGAAATGACTTGATTCGGCAAAGTGTTTGATTCGGTATAGTATCGGTTCGGCACTTGTTGATTCGGTAAAGAAAAACCAAAGGGGTGTAGCCCCTATATATAGACTGAAGCAACACCACCGGACCAGATGGTTCGGCATACCGGACCAACCTCCAACCGAATGAAAACCTATACCTACTCGAAGCCAAACGAAACTGTCTCTACCGGCAGAAACTAGAAACAGGGGGCACGCAGGGCACCTCACTCAGATAAGTACCGAACTCTAGGACCTACTAATAAAGTAGAGAATATGATAACAATGAATGAGTCGTAAATCTCTCACCAATGTGGGTTAATCATTTACACGTGTACGCGACCACGAACGGTCCATAGGCACGCTCTGAATGGCCATTAACCCTATCGTCGTGACAATTTGCACTTTGACATCCTTTTTTAAGCTCATCGGTTAAATGGATATTTGATTCTGATAATTATGAAATGGCTAAGCTACTTACACATGTACGGGGTCGCGAACGACCCCTAGGCATGCTCTGAGCTGGCAATAAACCACCTTGACAAACGATCCAGGGACCCACTCCGACGTGAACCTGGCATCGATAATGCTAAGCCCCATCGGGGCACACCCTCTCGCCCCGAACGGCACGATTCGCTCTATCTCAAAAATTTCGATCCCGAGCGATCGTTATTTGAAATCACACAAAAACTGTAATTTCCTTTGCAGGACATCAACAGAATACAAACATCCAGCCCATGGCATTACAAAACAAGCCTTCCTACCGCAGGGAAACAAAGCGTGACACATGCAAGCACGTGCCCCACTTTGGGGGGCAAATGTTGGGCGAATTCTCACCCAGAAGATCTCGAGACCAAGGAATCACAGTTTCACCCGGGCTCACAACCCCCACTACGTTCGACAAACACAAGGCTCAATGCATGCATAGAAGTCCATCCGGCATTCGCAATATACAAGCTCATTCGGCATTCCCATTCGGCCACCGGACCAAACCCATCTCCATCAAGGCCGAACCAAATCCATTCCCATCATGGCCGAACCAATCATACTACCGATCCATACATCCCTCACTACTACCGGACGAGGCCATTACCGGTCCAAAGCCCACACCATCTAACACCGAACCACACTCACCACCGGACCACACCTACCACCGGTCCACACCTACCACCGGTCCAAGCTCCATGTCGAATGTGGCCTCACCGAACCAGACAATTGCCAGTCCAGATTGCTTCATCCCGGGCCCACCAGCCGCTATATACATCCAAGACCCCTGCCCTCTACCTCACTCTATAAATAGAGGGGCAGGGGTACAACAATGGCAGACAAGTTTGAGAGCTCAAGCACGGAAGGAACTTTCAAACTACTTTCATATACTTGTATACAAAGCCTTGTACTTGTAATCTGAAAGAAAAAGGATAATAACATAAAAAGTGGACGTAGGCACGTTTTGGCCGAACCACTATAAATCTGTGTGTCTTTTACATTTCAGCCCCTTCTTTTTTCATATTTACATAACTCATCCAAATCATTGAAAATCACATATAATCAACTAAATAACACGACTTGGAGGTGTTTGCCCATTTTTTGCGCAAACATATATTGTGTTTTTCGGCCATGAGAGCCGATGTATATTTTTTTTCATATTTGTCATATTGCAAAATTCTCTTCGTAAAAGGGAGACGGTGCCAAAAAATTTCGAAAATTTAGGATGTTAGAATTGTTTTGAATTTTTTTGGAAAACTTTTGTTAACCAAATTCGATTTCATATTGAAATTGAGACAAAGGGTTTTGGTTTAGAAATGGAAAATAATTGTTTTGAATGGAACTAAAAGATTTGGGAAAAAGAAATATCGAGTTTTAATTCAAAGGGTTCTTGAAAAGTAATGGGTTTGGAGCATTTTTCCTGCCTTAGCAATTTCGGGGACAAAATTCTTTTAAAGGGAGGGGAATGTAACGACCCGGATTTTCCGACATTTGATTTATAATATTAAAATTGGCTTTGAATATTGATTTGAAATATAAATTGAAATATAAAGGTTTTGGTAGAAATTATAGTATGAATTTAAATTTCAAATATAGAAAATTATTTGATAGATTTAGTTGTTGAATTAATAATTGAAAATCGTTTAAAAAATTGAAATCATGGATTTTATTTGGATAAAAATGATTTAAGGACCTATTTAATTTCTATTAATAAGAATGAAGATAATAAAACCATTAAACTGGATTTAAAAGTAGTTACTCTGTTTTGGAAATAACTCGTTTTAATTAATATATAAAAAGTGCCACCCAGGGCATAGTCTGGGAATTTGACGAAACCAGTTCCATTAGATGCATAATAGTGTATTATTATCGGATTTCAATCATATCGTTTGGAGTTACCGCTTGGACGTACGGGATAGAAATGCGTTGAAATAAATATTTAAAATTTAATAATATATAATTTGATTTAAAAAGATGTCATCCATATACGATTGAATTAGGGCTCGAACTTGTTCCATTGCGTTTGAAATATGGTATAACATTAGGCACACTAAGCGGAATGCCTCGATAATAGTTCGGCATTTAAATTTATATAAACAAGATATTTTGAAAATTAATAATATTATAAACTTTTCTAACTCAACCCCTACTATCTCACAGCCACCCTACTATCGGATTTCACTGCTTCCACCAGATTTATAATCGCGTTATTGCTTTTCTCTTCTTTCGAGTTCATGTTCCACATCATCAAATTAAAAAAGGAAACAAATTCAAGAGATTCTCGGGATGGCGATGGGTGAAGCGATCATGTTCATAGGCAAGGGGATTGGGATTTGGAACTCGATATGGTCGACTTGGGGGCACGCTCGAGGGTCGTAGAGGCGGCATGGTGATGTTAGCACTACATCGAGTTCGTCCCTAATGCGAACAAAGGAGATTCGAGGTTAAGCAAGGAACTGTAGCGTGCTCACAATCAAGCCCGAGCTAGGATTGTCGACGACATTTCTGACGGGCTCGCGGCGAAGGTAGATGCATGCAGTGACATAAGTGTTGGTTGGAGGTGGATGGCTGGGCAAACTAGGTGAGATTGTCGGCTTTTGGAGGATGAAAAGAAGGAGTTCTCAGAGAGATGGTTAGTGAGAACAAAGCCAGTTGTAGGTGTCCTTTTGGGTGCACCGGACTTTCAGGCAACATAGGCAAATCAGCGAGCCATGGAGGAGTTGGTGAGCAGCAGGGTTTGGGTGAGATTATAAAGCGTTAATTAAGTTATATGATTATTTAATTGAAATCGTTATCTTATAAAAATATGTAACTCCTTCATACGAGGTCTAAAATGAATGAAACAAGTCGAGTAAGGTTCGTAGCTGTGTAATCTATGCAATAGGATTGGGTTGGAGATTTATTGAGTCAGCTAGGATTTTAGATTAAATTGAACGTCGATTAAATTTAATTTAAAATTGGAAATAATGAAAATTAAAAATCAATGTGAGTAAACCTCGCTCAATTTGGTTGACTAGTTTAATTTATAATAATTTATTAATTAATTATTGGCTGATTGGTTGAATTGATATCTTATTACCAGTTTAATGTTATATCATATATATTAGTATATTTATTAGTAGTTGCATATATATTTCCCATCGTTGGAGCGGATGAGACAATATGCGCCCCACATAATAGTGGATGGCACTATATTACCGCGATATCCCGCGTCGAAGCAGGATTGGTGTAAAGGCCCGTATCTCGGTACCCTTCGAGTCGACAATAATTCACACGAGTTCAACTCAATTTAAATGGGAACACAAATCTTTAGGGGTTAAGAAGAAAAGATAGAAGAAAACAGAAACAATAATACAGAATCTCACAATCACAGCGGAACAATGTATAATATGTAATTACTTATCTTTATACAAAAGAAACTGTATCAGTTAATATACATACAATCATCATAGTACAGCAATCAACAAATAAACTGGACTGATATAATAACTTGTCCTTACAAGTGCTGAATATACAACATACACACATAGCGAAATAACTCATAATATACGCTTGAGAATCCTCCAGCTCGTCTCCAGAGCTCTATAGCTTCCTAATCCGAATATGTAATACTCAGTCTGACCTGAGCTTTATAATAAAATAGCACCCGAGTTAGTCTAAAAAACCAGCGTGAGAAAACACATTCAATTTGAATTCAATTATTTTCAAAAATCCTTTTGAAAAACAAAGGTATCTTGTAAGACCACGCCACATATAGACACGACAGGTTTTTGTCTTATGATAACCAAAATAATTTATATCAAAATCATCTGACATTATAATACTGTCTATAGAAAATAAACTATAAAATAGCTGAAATGATTGCATCTCATGTTTCAACATAGTTGGGCACAATCAAAACCGTACAGGCTTAGAGTGGATATTGGATTCCATACAATGACTGGGTTATTGGGGTACCGCCCGCCATAGTACACCTCTAGAAAAATGTACCGAGGACCTCGCGTGGATCCCCTGCCAACACAGGACAAGACTACCTCTGACCTGGATAGTACCAAATATGTTATCACCCAGGGCGTTCCTACCCTAATCGAGCGCTCTCTTTTCCATGCACAACCATTTCCATAATTATATTATAGCCAAGGGTATCTAGAAAAGTGATAACATACCCAACTTAGGTGCGACCTACTTAGCCATGCTGCATCTCCCCTATTTTAGTCATTCGCGGTTGAAGAGGCTTGAGGCTACGTTTTACCTTTAGAATAACATTCATACTTTGAATGCTGACACAGCCTTTCGATCTTGGCATCTTCGAAACGATCAACGAATTTGGCCAGATTTGATAGTTAGTTATTTAACTATCAAATTACATACATAAGTAGTCACTCGTCCCATACTATAAATTTTCCAAAATATTTATTTCAAAATATCTTTACAAGGATATATCAAAATCTCTTTCAATATCTCAATATTCAAAAACGAATTCAAATACTTATATCGATAATAGGATATTTTCAAACCATCTCAATACTTCGAATAAATTTCTTCCAATTCCTTTTTTAATTCAACACTTTGAAACTATTTCTATAATAATAATCTCGTAGTTAAAATATTTCGAAACCTACCAGTCCAATACTTAGGAAATATTAATAAGTATATCTTTCTGAAATCATTTTATTTCCAATACTAAGGAAATATTCCATTTCTTCTTACTTCTCCAAAATCCTTTTACCATTTATGTGTAATTCCTTAACTCATTTATAATGGATTCTATAAGTTTTTGAAATTCATAAATTAATTCCTCTAAAATTTCCAAAATCGATTACACTTGTTTATAATTCCAACTACCCATGTCTAACTTCCTTTTTATGAATTCTAATTCATTTTCGAAGTTCTTTATTTTCGAATTTCGGTAGTTTGCTTAAGTTTTCTGAATTCCATTACAAGATTTCTCTAATAAAAATCATATCCGTTAAATAAACCTCGTTTTCAAATATCGAGAGAATTTATAAATAAATTTCAATCACTTCAAAACTCTATATATATAATAAATATTTTTAAAGAATAATAATTTATTTTTAAAACATGTTTAAACAATTATTTAACACTATAACAACCCGAAATTTTGGATATTTGAAATTGGAATATTTAATTGATTTTAATTATTTAAATGTTAATTTTTAACTTGAATTTCAAATATCACTATTTACTTGGTAATTAATTATTGAATTTAATAATTGGAAATTGGGTAAATTGCTGAATCGGGAATTTTACGCTTGTTAAAAATAATTTGAAGGCTTGTCAAATTTAGATTGAAATAATGAAGACAATAGAACTTTTAAATTTGGATTTAAAGGTTATTTGTTCATTTTTAAAAACAAATCGTTTAAATTGACATTTAAAAAAATAGTCTTCCGAGACACAGTCTCGAATTTCGACGAAACCAGTTCCATTGGATCCGTAATAGTGTATTATTATCGGATTTCAAATTTCATAATGTTTGGAGTTATCGCTTGGCCATACGGTAGGTAAACGCGCTGAAATTTATATCGAAGTTCAATATAATAATTGGGTCCAAAAAGCTATCTTCTCCATACGATCGAATTAGGACTCAAAACCTTTTCCATTGCATTCAGAATAGGGGTATAACATTATGAACGCCTACTGGCATGCCTTGATAGGACATCAAGATTTTAAGTTCCATTTATGGAGACAATTTGAATTTGAATTAATATCTATATATTTGTATATTCTAGTCAACCTTCAGGTGAAATAGAGCTTTTTGGTCTTCTCTTCAATCACTGTAGCCCTTCCCTTATACGCCAATGTCACTTCTTGTCTCCCTTCCTCTCTGTTTTAAAAACAACAACTGTAGGTTTGGGAAAAAAATATGGCGCCCCTCTGTTTTAAAAACCGATGGATTCCTCCTCAAATCGAACAGAAAAAAGAAGAAAAAATCTCGTTCCAGTCTAAATGAATCGATAAATAATTTACCGAATGAAGTTGAAATTTTTCGTTCTTCCTCATTCAAAATTTGTTCTGGAGCTTGTCTTCATCGAAATCGAAGTGGGTGACTTCGGCGAGCTGCATTCACGCTAGGTGGGATGTTGTGGCATGCATTCAAACGGGAAGGAGTCGGGGGGGCACGTGGGGGTGTCAGAGTCGATGGGAAGGTGGATGGTGTGTTGTCCCGGAAATTTAGGCAATAATTATTTAATAATTTCTTTAATAATTATTTTAAAATGTGAAATATTGATTTAAAATTTTAATTCAAACAGGAATTTTCTTTTGAAGATTAATAATTGTTTAATTTGTCAAATGATATTCTTTTCAAAATTTTAATAATTTAGTTTAAATTGAGAATCTGATTGTTTTAAAATGTTAAAAATATTTAAGTAATAAATTTATCTTTCTAAACTGATTTAAAAATATTTTATTTATAATGTATAAATGTTTATACATTGAAAATAGAGGATTTGGTTTTAATTTTAATTTATATTAAAAAAAGGATATTTCCTAACCACTATATAAATGTATAATTTGTAAATTGATTTAAATTAATTTAAATTAGTATTGTAAACTTTTCAAAAGTTTGTTTTAAAAATCTTTCTGATATTTTTATAGAAATGTAAGTAAGAATTTGTTTTGTTTAAATTTTATTTTATAATAAAAGTTTGTTTTGTTTTATTTTAAAAATTGTTTTTCTTTGAAATAAGATTTAATTCATTTTTGTTCAAGTATAACATTTGATTTAAAACTCTTGAATAAGATAAACTCAACATCTTTCTTCTTTTAAAAATCTTTTCTTTTGAAATTTAAAAGAATATTATTTTGAAAAATAATTAAGCAAACATTTAAAATGTATAGTTTTATAAAGAAGTGTATATGTTATTATTTGAAGACTAATGTTAATTAAACATTTGAAACATGCTAGAAATAAATTAGAAATGGTTTAAGATAAATTCAAATACATTTATAAATTTAAAATTTTCTTTTAAATATTGAATGAACATGTGTTAGCTTTTTAAACTAAATAGACACTTGTAAATTTATCTACACCTAAAGATAACAAGTGGCAAACTAATTTATTCTTGGATTTTATTCTTTCACATAAGAAATATAACAAATGTTTTTATTGTTTGTTCAAACCTTTTTCTTAATTGAAAACCTGAAATCAGATTTGAGAAAAATAAAAAAAAAACTTAAAAAAATGCATGTTAGAAATCTGCATTCACCTTCAAATCTGCAATCAATTTCTTCAAATCTGCATACAACTTATCTGCATCTAAATTCTGCAAAAATCAGTTTCTTCAAATCTGCAAAATCAATTCTCAAATCTGCAAAACCAAAACTTTCTTAAATCTGCCAAATTAAACTTCAAATCAAGGCATTTGAATTGGATCTACATGCAATATTTCAACATCAAGAAACTCAGCAATCAAGATTAGAAAAGCATCATCAACTAGCAAATGCAGTTTCAATTCAACATCAACCAGAAGATCAATTTCTGTAATCAAAGTGGAAGCCAGATTACAACATGCAATTTCAACAGGGTCCTGGAAAATGAAATCTGCACCTAAGTTTGTCTCTGCATCTTCAAATTGGAATCTGCATCTAATCTGTTCTTTGCATCTTCATATTAGGTGAGTAGGCTTTTATTTTTAAAAACAGTTTCTTAAAAAAAATCAAAGTTAAAGTAATTTATAGCACTAAGATCAAATGCAAACTATTTTCCCAAAAATCAAAACTGCCATGAATTTAAACTGCAATGCTTCATTATTCTTTGATAAATAGTTTCACAATTTTAAAAAGAAACTTTAAGTTATAAGTTGCATGTGAATAAGTATGTTGTATGATTATATATTGATGAATGCTTTGTGTAAACTTGTACATATATGTTGTTTTTGCTTGGAATCTGCACACCTGTTGTTTATAGAACTAAGATTGTTATTAGAAAACCCTTATCTCTGGGTTTCATCCCCTGTTAGAATTGATATGTAAACAAAATTTTGGTTGCTTAGCATAAATTCAGGTTTGTTAATTTTGTTTATAAATCAGAGTTATGTTCTTAAATCAAGATTAGGTTGTATTTAAAACAAAATTCTGTTACCTCTGAAACTAATTT
Organism: Allium cepa; assembly: GCA_030765085.1. Lineage (NCBI taxonomy): Eukaryota > Viridiplantae > Streptophyta > Magnoliopsida > Asparagales > Amaryllidaceae > Allium > Allium cepa. Next base: position 76,036,298 of record CM060939.1, on the reverse strand, counting down.
AACAGTAAGTATTTCAAATAAAATCCATCATCATTAAAATGAAACAAATACAAAATAGCTTAAATCAATTAAACAGTTTTGTAATCTGAATTCATGTTTAAAAACATGAAATTTTAAACAATTTTATATTTATAAAATTTCTGGGCAGGAGCAATTCTGTTTTGAACTGAATTGGAAAAAAATTGTTCCTATCTAACTTCTAGTGTTTGTGGGAATTTGTTGATCTATCTGGAGATAGAGAATTGAAGGGAGAGTGAGTGGAATATGTTCAGCAGTTGTGTCAGTAGGGGGTGGGGATGGAAATCTTGATCTCCAGGTTTATGTCCTGAAGTTGAGTGGTCGGGTTTTGATGGCCTCTTGTTATCTCTGTGTTGCATCGAGTGAGGAGAGGTTTTGGAGATTGAAAGAGGGGTTGTAAATGGTGCGATGGCCGGAATTGTAGGTGCTCAGATGGTCGGAATGGGTCGTCGAGGTGGTTGACAGGTTTGATGGTTAGGGTTGTTGTGATATTCCTGGATGTTGTTGATTTTCCATTTTTGATTTCAGCTGATATGGGAAGGTTTGGGTGGTCGTAATAGTATAGGGAGATGGTCAGTGACTCGTAGCAGTGGAATGGTGTGGTTGGAGTTCGTCGAGGCGATGGTGCATATGCACCATTCATGTTTGAAGCCTGATAGATATTAAGGGGTGTGCAGGGTTTTTGACTCGAGTCATTGCTCGGGTATTTTTATTTTTGACTCGAAGTAGGGTGTTGGAAAACTCGAAGCAAAATAATGTTTTCTCGGGTATATTGATTTACAGGTTTATAAACCTGAAGCTTTGCAGTTTCTAACATGTTGAATGAAATTTAAATTTTAGTGTGGGAATTTGATTTTAGGTGGAAGTTGAAACTGAATTCAAATAAAGTTTGAAATTCAAAATTTTTAAAAATGAAAATTTTAAATTTAAACAAGTTTTAAATTCTGTTTTGAATCAAGATCTTAAAACAGTTTCAGGTTTACTTTGAAAACCTGATTTTTGATTTAAAACAATTTTGTTAGTTTTTAAATTTTGATCAGATTTAAATGTTTTAAAATAAGATTTAAATCGGTTTTGAAATTAAGTTAAAAACAGTTTTCAAATTTTCTTTGGAAACCAGTTTTGATTCAAAACAGTTTGTAAATTAAAAAAAAATGATGAACTTGTTCAAATGTTTAAAATAGATTTGAAAATGTAATTTGATTTCAAATAAGATTTAAAACTTTAAAGAATTTATTTCTTTTAATATTTGAATAAAAATATGTAGTGTTAATTTTAGGTTTGAAAGGTTAAATAATCAGTTCATTTTCTAAAGCTTGATTTCCTTAAGTAATTTAGTTTTAAACTATTTTTTTTATAAAAGGATCTTTTATAAGTAATGAATGATTCTTTATTATTATTTTAAGGAATAAATTTATTTAAAATTTGGATAAATGTTTAAACAGTTAAACATTTGAAATTTTAAATTTTAAAATGGAATTTGAATTGAATTTAGAAATGTTTGGTTTTAAATACATTTGAATATTAATAAATTCGTTAATAAGTGGATGGATTATTTTGAAAAATATTTAAGATAATTAAGGATTTACTTAATTATTTGATTTTAAATAATGGTTTAAATTAATTTTAATTAAAAATGATTTATTAATAATTAATCTAATTCAAATTTTTTTAAGTATATAATTATTAAAATGTTGTTAATTAATAATTGGTGATAATTATCTAAGGAAAATTTAGTAATTAATTAATGTAATTAATTCTGATAATTAATTAGATTAATTAATTGAATCTAGTTAATTGTAATTTGTTAAGTATAATTAATTGTTAAAGTAATTAAGGAATTAATTACTCGTTGTATTAAATTTTAATATTTTGATTTGTTAAGTTAATTAATTTAGTTTAATTAATTTAAATAAATCATTTGATGATTTTATAAGAATATAATTACTTAATATAATTAGTGGGGCAAGATTACTTAGAGAAGTAATAAGGATAATTACTGGAATGTAATTAGTAATTTGGATAATTACTTTTGTAATTAATTAAGGAATTAATTAATGATTAATTATTGATAATTAATTTGATTTATAAGTAATTAAAGATAGTTAATTACTAAATTTAATATTAACCAAGGTGATTAATAATTAGATTAATTAATAAATGTAATTAATTTTAATTAAATAGTTTATTTAAATATTAGAGATAATTAATTATTATAATTAATGATGTAATTAAGGATTGTTTAATTAAGTAATAATTAAATAAGTGATTAATTAATTGTAATTAATTAAGGACAAATATAATTAATTATAATTAATTAATAAATGAAGTAATTAGATGTTAATTACTTATGATTAAGGTTAATTAATTTATAAAATTAATTAAAGACTAATTACTTATTGTAATTAGTGAATGATTAATCAAAGTTGTTTAATCAAGTTAAATACTTAGTGAATAATTAATTAACTAGTTTAATTAATTAATGGATGTTAAGCAGGATTTAAATATAGTAATTAATTTAATTTATTTTAAATTAATTAGAGATGGTTGTAATTAATTTAATTCATCTTAAATTAATTATAATTGATGGTTAATAAATCATTGCTTATGGATGTTATTGATTGAATGGTTGCGATCTCAGTAATGAGATGAGTCGTATCTACATGATATAAATGCTTGGTTTAAGTATGATGGTTTGTGATGGATTATTTGGTTGTGATGATTAACTGTTTATGGATGATATAGATTATCTGTTATGATATGAATGTGATTATCTATTGTCATATGTAGTTTATCTATCTGTGTGAATTAGATAACAATGAAATGAGTTAATTATTAAAACCCTTAAGTACAACCTGGACATTAAAATGGCGTTTGGTTTCGGTGAGACCGGGATCGGGTTTCCATATTTGGAACTCCGAAAATCACATCGATTCCAATTAAACGTTAGGTCGTCAATCCAAGTGGAGCAAGTGAAGACTCGAGGTGTAAGGACTATACGTCAGTATAACTCTGTGGGTGATTTCGTAATGAGTTTGATGGAATAGTGCTTATAGATTCGAGATGGTGATTCAGAGTGCAAGGGTTATCATCGTTAACTCTGAGGGTGATTCCAATACGAGTGTAACGAGATAATGCCTTCGGTTTCGTTCGAACCCGGAACGAACTTGTATGGATTGAATGCTTTCAGAACATCATCAGGTGGACGATGAGCATTCTAAGATTGATATGTCCTATAAAGGTAATCGTAACCTCAAGCCTCATCAACCGGGAATGGCTAAAACAGGGGAGGTGTAGCAAAGCTTCGTGGGTAGCCCCCACTGGAGAGCAAGATTTATCCCTGTCTAGAGGTCTCTTTATATTCAGTTGTGTGGCAGTTGGCGATGGCCAATCTACGGGGTGGTCTTGTTCGGAACTGTTCGGTAAGGAACAGGTCCGGCTTTGTGTTGCAGGGGAGCGGGCGTACTCCTCGGTACGTTGATCTAGGCCATGTACTGTGACGGGCGGTACCCCGGTAGCCCTGCCATTGATGGAATCCATAATCCAATAAGTGCCTGTATGGTTTTGATTGTGCCCAACTATGTTGGAATGTGAGATGTAAGCATTCCAGCTATTTCTATATTTTATTTTGAGAACCCTAGACACTATTATAATATCACTGGATTTCCTATCAAATGTTTTGGTTAGCGTACGGTAAAAACTTTTCCATGTTTATGCGTGGGAAGTCTTACGTGATACCTTTTGTTTTCAAATGATTTTCTAAAGTTAAGCAACTTTTATCCCCGTTTACTCACACCAGACCCCTGTCTGACCTGATTGTTTATTTTCTGTTTTATTAAACTCTTGGATACTCATATTATGTATGAGTAGTCAAGTGATTCAGGATTTCTTTGACAAGTTCTGGTGGAGATAATGGAGCAGGAGGCTTCAGCGTGTAGATATATGTAGTGGTTCCGCTGTGTTTGAGTTGTATCTGTTTTCTCTGATATACTTGAATTGTAATTCTTAGACAGATGTTTATAACTGTCTAGTTTGTGTTGTATTAGCTGTATAACTCTGATGTATATGATACTATGTAAAGTATTATGTGATATATTATAATTTATTCGATTCCGTTGTGAGATTCTGATGTTGTCTGTTCTTTCTTTCCTTTCTTTTCTCTTTTCTATCCCTTTCTTTCTTCTTAGCGATGCGACTTCCTGGAGTTTGGAAGTTGGGTTGTTACACTGTGGTATCAGAGCTCTAGGTTGAGCGAATACCTAGACTCTAGAGTGGTGTCTATCTTGAGAGAGCGTATTTGTAATTTTGAATATATATATATATATATATATATATATATATATATTTCTGCCTATTTGATTGGGTTACCTGTTCAGGTTTTCCAATATAAGTAATAAAGGTAGATAGGGTAGTGGTGTGTGTAACAAAACTACCAATGGTTGGAGTTCGAGTGTTTGAAGTTGGAAGTGATCTGCTAGAGTAGTTTGGGCATCTTGAGTAGTTCTGCAGTTGGTGAAGGATTTCACCAATCTATGAAGGAAATCTTTTCAAGATTCAGAGTTTATCTTTGGATTGTAAGCTTGGTAGCACTCGTGTATGTGGATTTTCTTGAGTTTGGATTAGTTAAGAGTGTTGAAGCCAGAAATGGTATCTTGGCAACCTCAGGGAGGAGTTTTGTCTGTATTTGAGTTGAGACTCAGTTTGGTAGAGTGTTTTGTGCTTGGTTTAGGAGCGAGTTTCCTGAGCGATATCTATCTTTTGAAGGCTCTTTTGTGAAGAGGCAGGTGTAGCTTTGAGTTCGATGAGCTTTTGGATAAGGAAGTTTTGGCAACAGTAGCAGTAGTGAGTGGCCTGTTCTTCGATGGTTCAGAAATCTCTGTGATTCTTCTGTCAGTAGTCCGGGCATATGGTGGAGCTTGTCCATTTCTTCTGGAAGCCATCTGAGTGTGATGTTTGTGGTTAGAGGTAGACCACTAGTTCTTCTTTTAGAAGGTTTTAGCTGTTCTGTTTGTTGAAGTGAGAACGATTTCTTGGAATCTGAACTAGATGGAATCGCAAAAGTGACTTGCGATGGTTCAGAAGTTCTCTAAGTGTTCTTTGTTTGGATTGAAGCATCTCTAGAGGATGTTTGAGTTATCGAAGTGGTTTGAGATTTTCTGCATATCTTCGATGGAATCAAGATTTGCATCCGCATCGAGAGTTTGAGTTCTGTTTCGACCTGGTTCTTGGAGCTTTACCGGTGGTTCAGCATTGTAGGAGATTCTTTAAGAGAGATCTGTTTAATTTGGCAGGATTTATTGGGTCCTGGTTTCTGGTTGAATTTTTGCTGTGGTTTTTGTGATTGAATCGGATAGGTCACTGAGATTTTATGGAATTTGATGAACAATATTCCGGGATAAGTTGATCAAGTTTATACTTGTGTTCATCAATAGCATTCTCGAATCAGAGTTGCGCAGTGGAAGCATGATGGCAGCTATTCCAGAATAGGAGCACCTGATTCTTTGGGAATTTGAGTTTTGTCTTGGATCACAGGATTTCTACAGGAAATTCGTTTTAATCTGGAAGCTTGGATGTCTTGTGCATTTGTTCTGTTTTTCGGAATAAGAGTAGTTTGTCTGAGGTTTTCTGATATTTGTGTAGAAGAGTTTATGTGGTAGATTTGTTTGATCTAGAAGGTTGGAGGCAGCCCAGAATCGACAGGAGAGATGTGTGGATAAGAGACTAGATCTTTCTGTTTTCTCTTAAGAGTTAAGTGTTCGATCTACGGGATTGAATTTCCAGTTCGGATGGCTGGAATTTGTTTTGTTTCCCACGTATCTCTGAGGGAGTACGTGTATGGTTTATCTCTGGTTTTAGAATCAGTAGTTCTGGGAGATTTAGAAGTTGATCAGGACTTGTCTGTGGTCTAGTATCCTGTTTAGATTTGTAGATCTAGATATATAGGAGCTCTATATCTGAGTGGTGTAGCTAGTTTAGATTTTGTAGGGCGAGTGTCCCGGTGTTTATACCTTGGAAACTCTAGGGAATTCTATCCAGAATTTTTTCTGGAGAATTAAAATTGTTTGTTTGAATTGGTTACTATGGTTGCTAGTATTTGGTTGATAGCATATGTTTGGTCTTTTTAAAATTTAAAATCTGTATGGGATTATTAAATTACCTTTGCTTTTAAATTTCGGGGACGAAATTCTTTTAAGGGGGGAGGAATGTGATGTCCCGGAAATGTAGGCAATAATTATTTAATAATTTCTTTAATAATTATTTTAAAATTTGAAATATTGATTTAAAATTCTAATTCAAAAAGGAATTTTCTTTTGAAGATTAATAATTGTTTAATTTGTCAAATGATATTCTTTTCAAAATTTTAATAATTTAGTTTAAATTGAGAATCTGATTGTTTTAATATGTTAAAAATATTTAAGTAATAAATTTATCTTTCTAAACTGATTTAAAAATATTTTATTTATAATGTATAAATGTTTATACATTGTAAATAGAGGATTTGGTTTTAATTTTAATTTATATTAAATAAAGGATATTTTATAATTACTATATAACTGTATAATTTGTAAATTGATTTAAATTATTTTAAATTAGTATTGTAATCTTTTCAAAAGTTTGTTTTAAAAATCTTTCTGATATTTTTATAGAAATGTAAGTAAGAATTTGTTTTGTTTAAATTTTATTTTATAATAAAAGTTTGTTTTGTTTTATTTTAAAAATTGTTTTTCGTTGAAATAAGATTTAATTCATTTTTGTTAAAGTATAATATTTGATTTAAAACTCTTGAATAAGATAAACTCAACATCTTTCTTCTTTTAAAAATCTTTTCTTTTGAAATTTAAAAGAATATTATTTTGAAAAATAATTAAGCAAACATTTAAAATGTATAGTTTTATAAAGAAGTGTATATGTTATTATTTAAAGACTAATGTTAATTAAAAATTTGAAACATGCTAGAAATAAATTAGAAATGGTTTAAGATAAATTCAAATACATTTATAAATTTAAAATTTTCTTTTAAATATTGAATGAACATGTGTTAGCTTTTTAAACTAAATAGACACTTGTAAATTTATCTACACCTAAAGATAACAAGTGGCAAACTAACTTATTCTTGGATTTTATTCTTTCAAATAAGAAATATAACAAATGTTTTTATTGTTTGTTCAAACCTTTTTCTCAATTGAAAACCTGAAATCAGATTTGAGAAAAATCAAAAAAAAACTTAAAAAAAATGCATGTTAAAAATCTGCATTCACCTTCAAATCTGCAATCAATTTCTTCAAATCTGCATACAACCTATCTGCATCTAAATTCCGCAAAAATCAGTTTCTTCAAATCTGCAAAATCAATTCTCAAATCTGCAAAACCAAAACCTTCTTAAATCTGCCAAATCAAACTTCAAATCTGTGCATTTGAATTGGATCTGCATGCAATATTTCAAAATCAAGAAACTCAGCAATCAAGATTAGAAAAGAATCATCAACTAGCAAATGCAGTTTCAATTCAACATCAACCAGAAGATCAATTTCTGTAATCAAAGTGGAAGCCAGATTTCAACATGCGGTTTCAACAGGGTCCTGGAAAATGAAATCTGCACCTAAGTTTGTCTCTGCATCTTCAAATTGGAATCTGCATCAAATCTGTTCTTTGCATCTTCATATTAGGTGAGTAGGCTTTTATTTTTCAAAACAGTTTCTTAAAAAAAATCAAAGTTAAAGTAATTTATAGCACTAAGATCAAATGAAAACTATTTTCCCAAAAATCAAAACTGCCATGAATTTAAACTGCAATGCTTCATTATTCTTTGATAAATAGTTTCACAATTTTAAAAAGAAACTTTAAGTTATCAGTTGCATGTGAATAAGTATGTTGTATGATTGTATATTGATGAATGCTTTGTGTAAACTTATACATATATGTTGTTGTTGCTTGGAATCTGCACACCTGTTGTTTATAGAACTAAGATTGTTATTAGAAAACCCTAATCTCTGGGTTTGATCCCCTGTTAGAATTGATATGTAAAAAAAAATTTGGTTGCTTAGCATAAATTCAGGTTTGTAAATTTTGTTTATAAATCAGAGTTATGTTCTTAAATCATGATTTGGTTGTATTTAAAAAAAATCTGTTACCTCTGAAACCAATTTAACAGTAAGTATTTCAAATAAAATCCATCATCATTAAAATCAAACAAATACAAAATCGCTTAAATCAATTAAACAGTTTTGTAATCTGAATTCATGTTTAAAAACATGAATTTTTAAACAATTTTATATTTTTAAAATTTCTGGGCAGGAGCAATTCTGTTTTGAATAGAATTGGAAAAAAAATGGTCCTATCTAACTTCTAGTGTTTGTGGGAAGTTGTTGATCTATCTGGAGATAGAGAATTGAAGGGAGAGTGAGTGGAATATGGTCAGCAGTTGTGTCAGTAGGGGGTGGTGATGGAAATCTTGATCTCCAGGTTTATGTCCTAAAGTTGAGTGGTCGGGTTTTGATGGCCTCTTGTTACCTTTGTGTTGCATCGAGTGAGGAGTGGTTTTGGAGATTGAAAGAGGGGTTGTAGATGGTGCGATGGCCGAAATTGTAGGTGCTCAAATGGTCGGAATGGGTCGTCGAGGTGGTTGACAGGTTTGGTGGTTAGGGTTGTTGTGATATTCCTGGATGCTGTTGATTTTCCATTTTTGATTTCAGCTGATATGGGAAGGTTTGGGTGGTCATAATAGTATAGGGAGATGGTCAGTGACTCGTAGCAGTGGAATGGTGTGGCTGGAGTTCGTCGAGGCGACGGTGCATATGCACCATTCATGTTTGAAGCGTGGTAGATATTAGGGGGTGTGTAGGGTTTTTGACTCGAGTCATTGCTCGGGTATTTTTATTTTTGACTCGAAGTAGGGTGTTGGGAAACTCGAAGCAAAATAATGTTTTCTCGGGTATATTGATTTACAGGTTCATAAACCTGAAGCTTTGCAGTTTCTAACATGTTGAATGAAATTTAAATTTTAGTGTGGGAATTTGATTTTAGGTGGAAGTTGAAACTGAATTCAAATAAAGTTTGAAATTCAAAATTTTTAAAAATGAAAATTTTAAATTTAAACAAGTTTTAAATTCTGTTTTGAATCAAGATCTTAAAACAGTTTCAGGTTTACTTTTAAAATCTGATTTTTGATTTAAAACAGTTTTGTTAGTTTTTAAATTTTGATCAGATTTAAATGTTTTAAAACAAGATTTAAATCGGTTTTGAAATTAAGTTAAAAACAGTTTTCAAATTTTCTTTGGAAACCAGTTTTGATTCAAAACAGTTTGTAAATTAAAAAAAAATGATGAACTTGTTCAAATGTTTAAAAGTGGATTTGAAAATGTAATTTGATTTCAAATAAGATTTAAAACTTGAAAGAATTTATTTCTTTTAATATTTGAATAAAAATATGTAGTGCTAATTTTAGATTTGAAAAGTTAAATAATCAATTCATTTTCTAAAGCTTGATTTCTTTAAGTAATTTAGTTTTAAACTATTTTTTTTATAAAAGGATCTTTTATAAGTAATGAATGATTCTTTATTATTATTTTAAGGAATAAATTTATTTAAAATTTGGATAAATGTTTAAACAGTTAAACATTTGAAATTTTAAATTTTAAAATGGAATTTGAATTGAATTTAGAAATGTTTGGTTTTAAATACATTTGAATATTAATAAATTCATTAATAAGTGGATGGATTATTTTGAAAAATATTTAAGGTAATTAAGGATTTACTTAATTATTTGATTTTAAATAATGGCTTAAATTAATTTTAATTAAAAATGATTTATTAATAATTAATCTAATTCAAATTTTCTTAAGTATATAATTATTAAAATGTTGTTAATTAATAATTGGTGACAATTATCTAAGGATAGTTTAGTAATTAATTAATGTAGTTAATTTTGATAATTAATTACATTAATTAATTGAATCTAATTAATTGTAATTTGTTAAGTATAATTAATTGCTAAAGTAATTAAGGAATTAATTACTTATTGTAATAAATTTTAATATTGTAATTTGTTAAGTTAATAAATTTAGTTTAATTAATTTAAATAAATCATTTGATTATTTTATAAGAATATAATTACTTAATATAATTAGTGGAGCAAGATTACTTAGAGAAGTAATAATGATAATTACTGGAATGTAATTAGTAATTTGGATAATTACTTTTGTAATTAATTAAGGAATTAATTAATGATTAATTATTGATAATTAATTTGATTTATAAGTAATTAAAGATAGTTAATTACTAAATTTAATATTAATCAAGGTGATTAATAATTAGATTAATTACTAAATGTAATTAATTTTAATTAAATAATTTATTTAAATATTAGAGATTATTAATTATTATAATTAATGATGTAATTAAGGATTGTTTAATTAAGTAATAATTAAATAAGTGATTAATTAATTGTAATTAATTAAGGAAAATATAATTATTTATAATTAATTAATAAATGAAGTAATTAGATGTTAATTACTTATGATTAAGGTTAATTAATTTATAAAATTAATTAAAGACTAATTACTTATTGTAATTAGTGAATGATTAATCAAAGTTGTTTAATCAAGTTAAATACTTAGTGAATAATTAATTAACTAGTTTAATTAATTAATGGATGTTAAGCAGGATTTAAATATAGTAATTAATTTAATTTATTTTAAATTAATTAGAGATGGTTGTAATTAATTTAATTCATTTTAAATTAATTATAATCGATGGTTAATTAATCATTGCTTATGGATGTTATTGATCGAATGGTTGTGATCACAGTAATGAGATGAGTTGTATCTATATGATATGAATGCTTGGTTTAAGTTTGATGGTTTGTGATGGATTATTTGGTTGTGATGATTATTTGTTTATGGATGATATAAATTATCTGTTATGATATGAATGTGATTATCTATTGTGATATGTAGTTTATCTATTTGTGTGAATTAGATAACAATGAAATGAGTTAATTATTAAAACCCTTAAGTACAAATTGGACATTAAAATGGCGTTTGGTTTCGGTGAGACCGGGAACGGGTTTCCATATTTGGAACTCCGAAAATCACATCGATTCCAATTAAACGTTAGGTCGTTAATCCAAGTAGAGCAAGTGAAGACTCGAGGTGTAAGGACTATACGTCAGTAAAACTCTGTGGGTGATTCCGTAATGAGTTTGACGGAATAGTGCTTATAGATTTGAGATGGTGATTTAGAGTGCAAGGGTTATCATCGTTAACTCTGAGGGTGATTCCAATACGAGTGTAATGAGATAATGCCTTCGGTTTCGTTCGAACCTGGAACGAACTTGTATGGATTGAATGCTTTCAGAACATCGTCAGGTGGACGATGAGCATTCTAAGATTGATATGTCCTATAAAGGTAATCGTAACCTCAAGCCTCATCAACCGGGAATAAATAAAACAGGGGAGGTGCAGCAAAGCTTCGTGGGTAGCCCCCACTGGAGAGAAAGATTTATCCCTGTCCAGAGGTCCCTTTATATTCAGTTGTGTGGCAGTTGGCGATGGCCAATCTGCGGGGTGGTCTTGCTCGGAACTGTTCAGTAAGGAACGGGTCCGGCTTTGTGTTGCAGGGGAGAGGGCTTACTCCTCGGTACGTTGATCTAGGCCACGTACTATGACGGGCGGTACCCTAGTAGCCCTGCCATTGATGGAATCCATAATCCAATAAGTGCCTGTACGGTTTTGATTGTGCCCAACTATGTTGGAACGTGAGATTTAAGCATTCCAGCTATTTCTATATTTTATTTTGAGAACCCTAGACACTATTATAATATCACTGGATTTCCTATCAAATGTTTTGGTTAGCGTAAGGTAAAAACTTTTCCATGTTTATGTGTGGGAAGTCTTACGTGATACCTTTTGTTTTCAAATGATTTTCTAAAGTTAAGCAACTTTTATCCCCGTTTACTCACACCAGACCCCTGTCTGACCTGAGTGTTTATTTTCTGTTTTATTAAACTCTTGGGTACTCATATTATGTATGAGTAGTCAAGTGATTCAGGATTGCTTTGACAAGTTCTGGAGGAGATAATGGAGCAGGAGGCTTCAGCGTGTAGATATATGTAGTGGTTCCGCTGTGTTTGAGTTGTATCTGTTTTCTCTGATATACTTGAATTGTAACTGCTAGACAGATGTTTATAACTGTCTAGTTTGTGTTGTATTAGCTGTATAACTCTGATGTATATGATACTATGTAAAGTATTATGTGATATATTATAATTTATTCGATTCCGTTGTGAGATTCTGATGTTGTCTGTTCTTTCTTTCCTTTCTTTTCTCTTTTCTATCCCTTTCTTTCTTCTTAGCGATGCGACTTTCTGGAGTTTGGAAGTTGGGTCGTTACAGATGGTGTCGTAGGCCGCAATGCTAGCTTGGCGCGATGTCTCTTCATCTTGCTCTAAAGCACGAAGTCGTCGAAGGAGGAGTTGGGGTGGTCTATTGGGGCAGTGACGATTAGAGTCGCGATGAGGCAATGGAGGCATAGGTGGTTGCTTTGAGTGCTGATAGTGATGGAGGAAGCTGTATCTATCGTGAAGCTTGGACAATGTTGGTCTAGAGTTTGGTCAGCTGGGTGTTTTTGTAACGTAGTCAAGGCAGCGATGAGGCAAGACTGCAATGGATGGAGAGTAAAGCTATAGTCAAATCGTAGAAGTGTGAGGCTGTGTAGTTTGGTTGTGTCCGATGTTCATTGCAGTGGGCAGGGGAGGTCACGTCCATCGACCGTTGAGCGTGCTAGGGGTGGCAGCAGCAGGTCGATGAGCGGATGCCGATCGAGTTGAGAGGGTAATTTGTTGTCTGCATTTTCGATTAATTTTAATAAAATTTATTTAATTAAAGAAGGATGCTTACATAATTTTATAACGTTTCATACGAGGTTCAAAATGAATGTAAATAGTCGGGTTGATTCGTAGCAATGGGATCTACGCGATGGGATTAGTTTTGAAATAGGTTGCTAATAAAATCAAAGATGAGAATCTCCCACTCATTTGGATTACCTTTTAAATGTAAATGATTAAATTTAAATTATTGGATGTTGATTGGAGTGATAGGTCTATAATTATTTGTTGGATGTTATATATATATATAGTAGTATATATATTAGTATTAGAGTGATTGATATTCCCGCATTATATAGCGAATGTGATCCTATGCGCCCTGCATAATAGCGAAGGACCCTATATACCGTGATATCCCCCTCTAAGTGGGATTTGTATTTTATATTGTGCTAACATCTGTGGATGCAAGGAAACATGTGGGGGGATCCAACTGGATTCCTCAAAAATGTTGAATTTATTTTAATTTTAGTAATATATGAAATGTTGAATAATCTGTGATATATTATGTTGGAAAATTAATTTATTTGAATTTAATATAATGCTGGATATATTGTGGCATTTGAAAAATATAAATATTGAATTTTATAGGGAAAAAAGGAAAATTTAAAGTAACAAATTTATAGTAAAGATGGATAAATTTAAAAGTAACAAATTTGAGAAAGATGAAAGGTTTGATTTTAAAATTGTACATGATAATTTTTAGGTATGGAAAGGTAGAGATTTTGAAATAATTGAAAAAAGGGATTTAAAAATGGATCTTAAGCGATTTGTTTAAGTATAAAAGTAATTATTTTTAAATATGAGGTTTAAAATGGATTTGAGAAAATAAAAAGGGATACTTGGAAAGAAATATAAAATATGGAATTAATGTTTAAATTAGGTTTTAAATCATAATAAAGAAGTAAAGCTAGTTATAATGAATTTGCAATAAATATAGGTAAATCAAGAAATAAACTATAAAATGGAATTAATTTAGAAAATCGATTTGAAAATCGATTAAGTGTTTTGAAACGGTGATTAAAAAGGGAAAAGAGAATATGGAATTTATAAATTGGGTTTATAAATAAAGTGAAGCAAATATTAGTGGATATTTGAGATTTTAAATTCACGATGGGAATTTATAAGGAGATGGTAATTCATTTTGAAAAAAAATAGTTATTTAATTTTTTTAAATAGGGGAAAGGAAATTTACGGAGTTGGAACGTAAATTTAAACTGGAAATAAATCGAGAAGGATTTGTAAAGGATTAGATGGGCTATATTAGAGTGGAAAATGTATTTTCCAGAAATGCTAAGTATATTTTCGAAGAAAGATTTTTAAGTACGAATTAGAAGTTTTAAAGATGTTTTAAAAGAAGGTTTTCAGAGAAATAATTCATTTAAATTGTTTTAATTTTTTTAAAGTAAATACTAGTTAAGCTAATTACAGTAGTTAGTTATTTTTAAAGGTTAAATTAGTATTATGATTTAAAGGTTAACTACTAAATATTTATACCTTATATAACAGTTTTATTTTAAAAGTAGTTTTTGGCTAAAGTTTTACTTAGGAAATTATTATAGAATTTCATAACTATTATATTGAATAAATTTGTTTAAGTAGTTTTATTTTAAATGTTTTAAGTGTATATTTTTGGATAAAGTGATTTGATTTATTTAAAACCTAAATTTATTAAGACTTGGTGTTTTTCAGTGGAAATAAAATAATTGGTTGAATGATTGTTTAAATTTGATAGTTAAATAACCGACTATCAATATTGGCCAATGCGTTGATCGTTTTGAAGAGACCGAGATCGGATTTAGTTATCCAAAAACCACTTCGATCTGGTTTGAACATAGCAAATGAATACCGTGAAGATGATGAAGACAGTGATTTGGTTAGTCTAGACCCAGGGCAACTTGTATGGACGAATACTATCAGACCATCGTCATTGGAGGACGATGAGCATTCTAAGTGAAATTCGGTCTTAAAAGGTAGCGCTTAGCATCAAGCCCCATCAATCGGGAATGGCTAAAACAGGGGATGTGCAGCAAGGCTAAGTGGGTGGCACCCAATTAGGGTAAGGTCATCCTTGTCTAGAGTCCCTTGATCTCGGCTGTGTGGGCGGTTGTTGATCCCAACTGCTGGGTGATCTTATTCAGACTATCCAGTATGGGGTAGCTCCGGTCTTGTGTTTCAGAGGATTAGGAGTGGTCCTCGGTTCATTGATCTAGGCCAGTACTATGTCGGGCGGTACCCCAGTAGCCTTGCCATTGTATGGAATCCATTTTCCAATAAGCGCCTGTACGGTTTTGATCGTTCCCAACTATGCTCAAGTATTTCAGCTATATTCTCTTTTACTTTCTATAGACACTATTATAATATCAGATGGATTTGATAAAAATGTTTTGGTTATCGAAAGTAAAAACCCGACATGTTTATTTGTGGCATGGTCTTATGAGATACCTTTGATTTCAAAGGATTTTGAAAACTTTAATAATTCGATTAAGTGTATTTTCTCACACTGGTTTTCTAGAATGACTCGAGTGTTATTTTATTATAATGCTTAGGTCAGACCGAGTATTAAAGATTCAAGATTGGATGCTATGGAGCTCAAAAGACGAGCTGGATGACGAAGACGTATATCACGTATCTGACTTATGTACCGATGTGCATGGTATGTTGTATATTCAGCATTGTGAGGACAAGTTATTATAACTGTCCGGTATTTAGCTATTGATTTGTGTGTACTCTGATGATGTAATGTATAAAACAGTAATAGTTCTTTTGTATGAAGATCGTTGTTTTATGTTATACTTTATTCTGCTGCGATTGTAAGACTCTGAGGTTGTTTATATCTTCTTCTTATACACTTTTACTTCTTTTCCCATAATGTTTCGTATTTCCGTCCAATTTGAGTAGAACTAATGGAGAATATTGTCGACTCAAAGGGGTATGGCGTTGCAGGTCGTTACAAAAACACTTTAAATAAACATTGATAGCCCATCAATTTTCAAAGCTGATTATAAAAATTCGCATTTCATTACAATAAATATTAAATATTTGAATAACTAAGTTTTTCAAAATATTTAAATCTAAATAATAGTTTTTAAACTACATTGATTAATAAATAAAAATCCATTTTAATAAATTTTAATTTCTCAACAAAAATCTATTTTTAAAATTCAATATTACCAATTTCAATTTATAAATCCCTCTCGATTCATATCACATCGACTACGTTTCAATTTCATAATCATTTTCACATTTCAAAAATAGAATCCACTATTTTTCCCAAAATCGATTTCCCTATCTCGATATATATTCACACTATGAATTTATATTTCCAATTTATCAACTGATATCATTTCCGATATTTATAATCATCGCTTATAAATTTGTTAACTCCTTTGGGTTTCACTTGTTTACAAATATAATCTCATTCATAAAATTCCACTTCGTATTAATCCATTTCTTTATAATTTCATTTATTTTTCAAATCTATTTTAAATATTGATTTTGAATTCTTTCCATATTCCTTTCAGAAATATCATTTCAAAATCCATTAAAAATCCTTTTTATAATTTATTTTAAAATCTCTATTTAAAATGTTTTACAAATAATTCACTACAAACCCCAAAATCAAATTATTATTTTATCCAACTCGATTTCCTTTAAAATAATCTAAATTCCAATATAAATATTTTTATATCCAAAATCTCCTTTATTTCCTTCAAATTCAAAAATAATATTTATGATATTTAAAATACCAAAATTAAGGCCAGTGCTACTATATTATCCAATAAATCAAACATATCACAATCCATAATAGGATATTCGCACACATCATATATCAATATATGTGAACAACTAATATATTTTTGAGGAATCCAGTTGGACCACTCCAACCTATTTTCCTGCATCCATAGATGTTATATAACATCAAAAAATAACAATCCCGCTTTGAGGTAGGACATCACAGTAATATTGGCTCATCCGCTATTATGCAGGACGCACAAGGTCTCATCCGCTCCAATCAGTGGGAAATATAATGAACTATTAATATACATACTATATATATAGCATGACATTCAATGATAATAATAGTAAATCCACTCATCCAATCAACTAATGGATAATTTTAATTACTATAACTTTAAAAAGTTAACCAAATTGAGTGAGATATACACATCTTGATTTTTTATTCGACAAATGCTCATTTTAGATTAATTAAAACCGACGTTCGATTTAACCAAAACTCCAGTTATCTTTAACCGACTCTGAATTAATTCCAGGTTATAGTTCATATCATTACAATCATTGTCGTTGCTTCGTTCGACTATGACCACCAAATAAAAGGTTTAAAGATTTATGAGATTTTGAAAAAAAATCATTTCTTCGCTAGAAATAAAATTAACCTCCTAGATATGGTAATTAGTTAAACATGTTATGTAAATTTATGCAAACCATCCCACATCAATCTCAAGTCACGACATCATTGCTGATCATGCTGATCTGACCACCACGCTATACCTCCCTCCACTGACCATCAGTAACGAACCAACGCCAATCACTTCCTCCTTCCGAGAGCTCTACCTTTGTAACGACCTGAATTTTGCATTGTTCGATTTTGGGTATTTTGATGGTTTCAAATATTGGATTTGAATTATAGATTAATTTTGAATATAGGAATTTGGGTCTATTTATGAAATAAAATTAGAATTTAAATATGGCGATTTATTGGATAATTTAATTAATGAATTTAATAATTGAATATTCGTTAAATTTTTGTATAGTGAGTTTTAAGCTTGATAAAATAATTTAAAGGCTTATAAAATTTATATAAATAATAATGAAGACAATAAAGGTTTTGAAATTGAATTTAAAATTGATTTGTTCAAATTTAAAAATTTATCATTTAAGTAAACATTTAAAAATAGCGATCCGAGGCATAGTCTCGGAATTTGATGAAACCAGTTCCATTGGATCAGTAATAATATATTATTATCGGATTTCGAATTTTGTAGCTTTCGTAGTTATCGTTTAGCCTTAGGGATATAAAAATGCTGGAATTTATATCGAAATTTAATGCAATAATTGGATCCAAAAAGCTATCTTCTCCATACGATCGAGTTAGGACTCGAAACCTTTTCCATTGCGTTTGGAATAGGGGTATAACATTTCAAACGCCTAGGGACATGCCTCAATAGGAGGTCAAAAATTTAAGCTGCAAATTCGGGACGATTTAAATTTGAATATATATATATATACATATATATATATATACATATATATATATATACATATATATATATATATATATATTGACTAGTCAAGATATTTCACATCAGAACTTTCCCACCTCTCTTCAAATCACCGTAGCCAACCTTCTCATGCACGCCACCTTTCAATTCACATCACGTCTTCATTCACCTTTTTAAAATCTATGTACAACTTCCCTCTTCTTCATTTTTAAAAGATGAACTCGGATAAAGAAAAAAAATAGCTCCTCCCGTTTGAAAACTTTGACTTCATTTCTCTTCCCAGACAAAAACTCGAATCAAAATTCAAAATCTCATTCTTCTCCTCTCTCCTTTTTAAAATTTCTTTCTGCTCGAAGAATAAAAAAATACGAACGAAGTCGAAATATTCGTTCTCCCTCATTCAAAATAAATCTAGACCGTCTCTTCGTCAAAATCAAATCGAACAAAACAAAGATTCGTGGACTCGCTCACTATGTATCGTTCGAGGTCTTCGAAGAGAGTCACTTGCGATTTCGCATGGAATTAGGGCGGCGAACATCGGAGCTTGAAATCGAGTGAAGGCGGCACTTGATGCTCGAGGAGCTTGGGTTTCTAATTGGAGAGGGTAGGGGATCACGGTGGCAACTCAGCGGTAGGTCTCATGGGAGATGTTGGGGAGGATGTGACTTGGAGGCAGGGCTATCGTTCGTTTTGGATTTTCTCTGGTGGCGCACGTGAGTGAACTAGAGGAGGTTCAAAGGCAGCAAGGTGTGGAAGGACTCAAATTGTTGTAGCTGGTCCTATGGCGGCTTCGTTGAGTAAGTGAAGGTATTTTACTGAATTACTTTAACTAAATTACTGATTTTTTTTTTAATTCTATCAAAAGAAAAAAAAAGAATTTTGTTATCCAGATTTTCGATTGGGAATAAACACTACACCTCTGATACTTTTTTTAAACATTATAACTTGATTTTAAAAATTATCTGAAATTATTTGTTATAAAAGTTATACCATTTCAGAGAATCATTATCAACTATGATTATTTCTTATTTAAAATCAAGTGCATAAACTATTATTTCAAGGGTACCAAAGATATTTATACCAAATGTAAATTAGGTTAGTTTAGTTATTATTTAAAACAAGTTAATAAAATTTATTAAATGGTAATTGATAGTTCGTTATTTTAAATGTTATTAAACTGTATAATATTTGTACGAGGTCCAAAACCGTGGAGAAACAAGTCGGGTTTGGATCGAATTTGCAAAATTTGAATCGAGGTGAGGATTTCTCACTTATTTGGATTACCATATTTAAATTTAATTGTTTAAATTTAAATTTTTTGGATGCTTGATTGGTTGATAAATTTTTAATTATCCGTTGAATGATATAATATATATAATAGTATATATTAGTATTTGGAGTGATATTCCCGCACATTATAGCGGATGAGACCCTATATGCCCGCATAATAGCGGATGACCCTATATACCACGATATCACCGTCGAAGTGGGATTGGTATTTTTATTGTTGTCCAAAATCTATAGATGCAGGAAAAACAAGTTGGAGTGATCCAACTGGATTCCTAAAATATAGTATTTTTCATATATATATATAATGCTGGATTATTGTGTGTTGTGAATTTTAAATGATATAATGGCATGGAAATTAATTGTGGAAATTTTAAACACCACAAACATTATTTTAAAATATTCAGCAATTAAAAATAGATTTTTAATATAAAAATTTGAATAATGAAATCTGTATTATTTTAATGAGATTTTTGAATAAGAATGGTGAATTTTTGATCGTATTAAATAATGCAGGAAATTTTTTTAAATAGATAATTTAAAATAAATCATATAAAGAAATTTTTAAAGACGAGATTTTAAAATGATATTCGAAAAAATATAGAAGAAGTTGAAATCGATATTAAAAATAGATTGGCAAAAATAAATGGATCTTTAAAGGGATTTAATTTATAAAATGAAATTTTATAAATAGGATTATTTTAGATAACTCAAAGGAGTTATAAAAATTTGTAACCGAAGTTTATAAATGAAAGAAAGTGATATCAGATGATAAATTTTGAAATATAAATTTACGGGAAGAATTTATATTTTGAATTTTGAAATAGCGTGAGAAAAATAGTAGATACCATTTTTAAAATGAAGATGGTCATGAAAAACGGAATGGGAAAAATGTGATGAAATCGAGAGGGGTTACAAATTGAAAATTTAGTTACCCTGATTTAAAATATATTTTTAACAAAAAGTTAACTTTTAAATTTTAAAAAGGAAATTTTTATTTATTTAACTATGTAAAATTTAAAGTTAGTTAATATTGAATATTTCAGAAGTGAACTTTTAAATACTTAATATTTATTTTAATGAAAATCTAAATTTAAAACACCCGCTTTGAAAGTGATGTCATGAAAAGATATTTCAATATTTAAAATGCATATTGGAATATGCCTAAAAATAAAATAAATTATTATTATTTTCTTTAAAATGCTTATTTTTATATATTTATATAGAGTTTTGAAATGTTTAAATTTATTTATAAACCTTCTCAAAAGTCAGGAAAATGGGTTATTAAGTGGATATAATTTTAAGGAAATTCTTAAATGGAATTGGGAAGAAAAGTAAGAAAACTTTGAAAAAGTTAAATAAAAGCGAACTTCGAAGAATGAAAATAGAATCCATAAAGAAGCACAAAGGGAATTAGTTTATAAGCAAGTATGAAATTGGTTTTGAGAATATTAAGAGAATTAATTATGTAAATTCCGAAAATCATAGAATTCATGTAAACGAGTTGGGAAATTTACAAATAAAGTTGAAAATTATTTGAGAAAAGAAAAAGGAATAAAAGGAATATTTTTCCAAGTTGTTAACATCAAATGAAGTGAAGAAAATATTCTAAGTACTGGGAAGGGTTGGAAGTGTCCCATGAAAATAAAAAGGGTTTGAAAACGGTTTTCAAATGTTATAGAACAGAAAGTAATATCTTATAAAGATATTTGAGATAAATTTTGGAAAATTTATAATAAGGCCTGATGATTGTTTATGGTTATGTATTGATAGTTAAATTACCGACTATCAATTTTGGCCAATTTCGTTAATCGTTTCGAAGAGACTGGGATCAGATTTAATTATCCGAAAAGCACTTCGATTCCGTTTGCACGTAACGAATGAATACCGTGAAGATGATGAAGATGGTGATTCTGTTTGTCCACACCCAGGACAACTTGTATGGACGAATGCTATCAAAACATCATCATTGGAGGACGATGAGCATTCTAAGTGAATATGTTCCTTAAAAGGAAGTCATAGCCTCAATCCTCATCAATCGGGAATGACTAAAACAGGGGAGATGCAGCAACGCTAAGTGGATAGCACCTAGTAGTGTAAGGTTACCCTTATCTAGAGTCCCTTTTATTCGGTTGTATGGAGGTTGCTGATTCGAACCATGGGGTAATCTTATTCGGACTATCTAGGTTAGGGGTAGTCCGGTCTTGTGTTGTAGGGGATCGAAAGTAGTCCCCAGTACATTGTTTTAGTGGTGTACTTTGACGGGCGGTGCCCCAGTAGCCCAGTTATTCGATGGAATCCATTCTCCAATAAGCGTCGTACGGTTTTGATTGTGCCCAACTATGCTGGAACGTGAGATGCAAGCATTTCAAGTATATTCTATTTACTATCTATAGACACTATTATAATATCATATGGATTTGATAAAAAATGTTTTTGGTTATCCTAAGGTAAAAACCTGTTGTATTTATTTGTGACGTGGTCTTACGAGATTCCTTTGTTTTCAAAGGATTTTGATAAGTTAATAATTCAAATTGAGTGTATTTTCTCACTCTGGTTTTCCAGACTGACTCGGATGTTATTTTATTATAATGCTTAGGTCAGACCGAGTTTTACAGATTCAAATTAAAAGGCTATGGAGCTCAGGAGACGAGCTGGAGGACTTCAGATGTATATTTCGTACTTGAATATTTCCGCCTTATGAGGACAATTTATTGTAACTGTCCAGATTTGATGTAATGATTATGTACTTTGATGATTGTAAGTGTGAAACAGTTACAGATTCTTTGTATAAAAATCTGTTGTTATATATTATATTTTGTTCCGCTGCGATTGTGTGATTCTGTGTTCTTCTGTTACTTTTCTTCTACCTTTTTATTCTTCACCCCTAACGATCTGGTATTTTCGGTATTCGATTGCTCAAGAATGTAATAGAGTGGATGTATTGATGTCAATTTTCGGGTGTCGAAAATCCCAACCGTGACAGTTGGTATCAGAGCTGAAAGTTAAGTGAGAACCTTGGCTCTGGTGGGGAATTACTCATTAGAGAATAGAGTCATTAGTGCTCTAGAATGAGTTTGAGGGTATTAATAGCTATGAGCGCATATTTGTTAGTGAATATAAAATGTTTTATATTGTGTTGGTTGATTTATTGGGTGGCTTATGAAGTCTGGTCGATACAGCCCATACAACTTTATCGATAGGGGTTCTAAACGCTTGAGTAGAGTAATTCAACACAATATTATTTTAATGGGGTAAATGAAATAATTTTACCCAATGATATATCTTGATATAAAGTAAATAATTTTGTGAAATTATTATGTAGAATTGGAGTGTTTGTATGATAATATTATAATCAAATAAGATTATAAAATTAAAAATAGTTTATATAACCAAATGAAAATTTGTTAAGAATAAATTATACAAATGGATTATAATTAAATTGGATTCAAACTAGAATTTGGAAGTTTAAATCCTGGGAAGTTTTGAAAATTTTTTTCAAAGTGGTATGGAAAATAATGAGAAGAGTATTATTTTTAAATATTTTCGAAAGGAAACAGTTTTAAAATGGATTTTGGAAGAGATATGCACCGAACTCACTTCGGTCGCTGGAAAATAATTCTGGTGATGAATGTAGCATCATCAATATTGATTTTCGAGTTTCTAAGTGTTGAGTTGCTACCGTAGTAAGGGGATATGGAGATTTTTCAGTGAAAATAAGTATTTTTTTGAAAATTCCAAAAGAAGGGTTTTTAAACCAAAGAGAGTGTGTATATACACATTGATTTCAAGGTGATTTGAAAGAAAAACCAGGCATTTGAAAATTTTGGAAATCCTTATTTAAAGGTTCTAGAGAATATGATAAAGATATGTTTTAAAACTTATAAGTGCAAGATGGTAATTATAAGGAAAGAAGTGTGGAAAATTGAAGTGAGAATAAAATTTAAATTGAGAAATTTGAAATGGAATTCGACTTAAGTTAAATTGAGTAAATTAAATTTTAGAAATTTAAATTTACTGGATTTGAATTAATATAGTGTAATAATGGATGAGAGCTAACTTAAGCAAAGAGATTGAAATATATAAAGAAACAAATGATGATATGAAATTTATTGAAGCAAAAATAAATTGTTTGGAGTGAAATTAGTTTGAGTATAAATAATTCGAATATGGTTTTGAAATACTGTTTAAAAGGAATCGGAAAAAAGCAAATTGGGTGAAACTTATGGAATAGAAGTAAATATGAATTTCAAATTCTGAAATAATTATATAGCCTTCAGGTATAAATTTCGAATGAAATAAAGTTTAGGTGAAAATTTTAAAATTGTGAATAAATAAATTGGAATAGCTCATAAAAAAAAAACTGATAGGAATGTGATAAACATAAAGTTAGGTTATAAATAAATGTATAATCTCGAGTTAAAAATATAATCTGGATATATTTGAGTATAGAATTGATGGAAATGTGGAAAACAAGTGTGTGACATATATAAATTGAAAAGTAAAGTAGAAAACCCAAAATAAAAATTGTTTGATATTTTGGTAAAGAAATAAAAATCCAAACTTGAATTTAAAATGAATTTACACTGAAGAAAATTAGAAGTGATTTTTGAGATAAAAATTAGATATTTGGCTATAAATTGGAAGTAAACTAAATAGATAATTAATTAGTTAAATGATTTTGAAAGTGATGATTTAACTTGGCTAAGTCAAAATTTTATTTAAAATGGATATTGGAAATAGAATTTGGGTAATAAATAAAAGCCGACTTATATACAAGTTGATTAAATATATGTCGATTGCGATCAAATAAATGGGATTGGGTTAAAAATTAAAACTGCTTGAGTAAGTAAAGAAAATGTGAGTGTAAGTAAACTGAATATACCATTGAATATTATTTAAATGAAATTTGATTGGAATAAATAGCTTGAGTATAAATAAATCCAATATGAGTATGAATAAATTGGATATGGAATTGGATATGGTCTGAATACTATTTAAATAAATTGATCGAGAATGAATTTGAAATGAATAAAATGGAATATAAAATTGAATTGAAATCAATTTAAAATAACGATAAAATGAAATGGTTATTCTATTGAATGAATATCGCCAAATTTGCATAGAAGAATTGGCTGTTTGGCTTAAACATAAGTAAATAAAAATTCTATGAAATAATAGAAGTGAATAAAATTGATTTTAGATCAATTTGAAATGGATATGGGTTTGTTTGATATAAAATTATGTGATGCAAGGATAATTGAGTTGTAAATAATTCGGATTAAATGAAATGTTATATAAATCGATTGAAAATAAATAATCGAATGATGAAAGCCATGTAATTGCTATAAAAATCGTACTATAACATGCATATTATGTAGTTATGTGTATTCACTATCTAAATAAATGAAATGCTACTGAATTTTCATATTTTGGTACTTACATGGTTTATATTGAGTATAGGTAACAGGAGGCAATCGGACTAGATTTTGGTTATGTATTTACACATGAAGTTAATTGCTTGCTCAATAATGCTAAAATAAGGTACGTTTTCGGATTAAATACAACAAATATGTGACGACCCGAAATTTTTGAGCATTTGAAATCAGAATATTAAAATGATTTTAAATATTCAAAAGTTAATTTTTAACTTGAATTCCATATATCACTATTTAATTTGATAATGAAATTATTGAATTGAATAATTGGGAGATGAGCTAAATGTTGAAGCTGGGATTTTATTCCTATTAAAAACAATTTGAAGGCTTGTAAAATTTATATTGATAGTGCTGATGATAATAGAAGTTTTAAAATTGAATTTAACAGTAGTTTGTTCAGTTTTAAAATTTTATATTTAAATTGAATTTAAAAATAGCCTTCCGAGGCGCAGTCTCAGAATTCGACGAAAACAGTTCCATTGGATCTGTAATATTGTATTATTATCGGATTTCAAATTTCGTAGCGTTCGGAGTCATCGTGTGATCGTACGAGATAAAAATGCCTAGACAATAATTTATAGTTTTAATTTAATTATAATATATTATGTCACTAATCAAATCACAGTCGCCCTATGTTTCTTTGGCACCTATTCTCCTCTGTCTTCTGAAGCAAGCCGACCTAATCTCTGCTAAATCACGCAAGCAGCTATTTGCAGGATGGAGGAATTGAATAATTAATTAGGTTCGAACCTCACTGTCTTTAGCACAATTTCAGTTTCCTTCTTCATTTCGAAAATTAAAAAGAATGGCGGTCTCCTTAAAAAAAATTATATAACAATCGCACGCGACCTGTTTCATTATGGAAGGAGGCTCGGCAGCGCAGTGTCGCGCGCTCGCGTAGGAGGAGCGGTGGTAGGGGTGGATGTGAAATCTGGGTTAGCGTGCGTTGAGGCGTTTGGAGCTATGCGCGAGGGAAAGGTCGTCGATAGGATTGCGCTAGAGGTCAGATTAGGGTTTCGTCTCGATAGGGTTTCGAAGCGATCGTCGCGATTAGGAGGTGCACGAGGCATGGGGATTCGAGCGAGGTGGATGGCGGAAAGGTCGTTTGCGCACATGGAGGTTGCTGGCATCGTCAGAGGTGACGAGTGTGCTCGGCTTTGGACTGCAGTCAAGGAGAGAACTCTAATGGGGTCCGAAGTCATAGTCTGGAATTTGGTAGAGGCCAGGGTTCGTTGTGAGGCATAAGGTACTTGATGTTTCGTTTAATTCAATTAAATAATATATATATGTATATGAATACAGCTTATAAATTCTCTGTAAGGTTTAAAGGGAGTTCTGTCTTAAAATAAATAAACAGAATAAATAAATAAAACTACTAGTTAAAATTTAATTATTAGTGAATTAAATTTGTTAAATGGTAATACATTGTTTTGATTAATTCAAATATCAATAATTCTTGAATTGTTTATTCAAGGTGAAATCTGAAAAGAAAACAAGCTGGCCAGGAATGGGTTGCAAACAAAATCAAAGGTGAGTTAATCTCACTCAGTTGAAGTTGAATTTAAATTTAAAAGATTAAATTTAAATAATTGTTTGAATTGTTGAATTGATTGATGTGCTATAGTATGATATATCTTGGAATTGGTATTGTATGTTGTGCTAACGTCTGTGGATGAAGGAAAAAACAGGTTGGAGGGATCCAACTGGATCCCTCAACATCGATTTAAATTATTTAATATTCTCTGTTGTGATTGTTTGATATTCTATGATGAAATATGTTGGAATATTGAATGCTATGGTTGGATTGGATATAATTGGATATAATGAATTACCAAAAATATATAAACTTGATTTTGAAAAGAAAATAAAAGAAGCGAATTTGTAAGTAAAATAATTATAGAAAATTTGAATAAATTTAAGAATGAATTGGAAAAGAAATAAAGTGACTTTAAAATTCTAATAAACAAATCTCGAGTATGGAAAGGAAATTTTGAATAAATAGAAAGTTAATGAATTTTAAACTTCAATGTTATTGTTTAAAAGAACAAAACATTTACTTTGAATTTAAGCTTTAAATTGTTGAAAAGAATAATGAAGAAATTGGGAAAAGCTGGAATTTGTATATTTCAGTTAAAAGATTTAAAATCAAATGGAAGATAACAACAATAATAATAAAATCCATAATTAATGAATGTTGGACATGAAAAGAGCAAGTAAAGAAATTTATTTCAATTGGAATAAATTGGGAATCAATTTGGAAAATTGATTTAAGTGATTGAGATTGGAAATTCTCCCTGAATAACCAATTACGTTTTCAAAGTAAATTTTTAAATATAAATTAAAAGTTTTAAAGTTGTTTTAAAAAGCAAGTTTTGGAAAATTTATTATTTCTAATATTTAATTTCTAAAGAAAGTATTTCCTTTTAATCTATTATGGTAGTAATTATTTAAAGAGTGACACAGTATTTTGTTTTTAAAAGTGAAAACCAAGTTTTGTATTTTATAAAGTAACCTTATTTTCAAATATTCATATAGTATATATTTTTAACCAATTATTGAAGTAGTTTTAACTTAAATGTTTTAAAGTATATTTCAAAGTAAGCGTTTTAAATTATTTTAAAAATCCAAAGTTTTGTGCTTGGTGATTTCAGTGGAAATAGAAAATACTTGGAATTTATTCTGACAAAGGAAGATAGTTTGAAACCTGTTTTTCAAAGGGGTTTGAAAGGGGAAAATATATCTTGTGAAGATATTTTGAGATAAATAAATATGGAAAATTATTTATTGTATGATGGATGTTGTGAATATTAATTGATAATTAAATAATCGAGTATCAATATTGGACAAATACACTGATCGTTTCAAAGAGACCGGGATCGAGGTTTATTTCTCGAAAACCACTTCGATCCGGTTTGAACGTTTTCGGGAAAAATGAGATTGGATTCGAAGATGGAGCAGTGAAGTGCAAGGGCTAGTCGCTACTAATCCTTAGGATATTTCCAAAATGGATGTAGTAGGAATAGTGCCTTCGGTTC
The DNA here is from genome assembly GCA_030765085.1 of Allium cepa. NCBI lineage: Eukaryota > Viridiplantae > Streptophyta > Magnoliopsida > Asparagales > Amaryllidaceae > Allium > Allium cepa. The sequence continues at coordinate 76,008,397 of CM060939.1, read as the reverse complement.
CGTTCGGACCCGGGACGGACTTGTATGGATGAATGCTTTCGGAACATCGTCAGGTGGATGATGGGCATTCCAAGGGATGTTGTTCTAAAAGGTAACGCTTAGCCTCGAACCTCATTAACCGGGAATGACTGAAAATCTGGGGTTATGCAGCAAGGCTAGGTGGGTAGCACCCAAGCAGGGTGAGGTCATCCCTGTCTAGATGTACCTTTTTATTTCGGCTTAGTGGGCGGTTGCTGATCCCAACCGGGGGGTGATCTCACTCGGGATTATACAGTAAGGAGTAGTCCCGGTCTTGTGTTGCGGGGGAGCGGGCGTACTCCTCGGTACTGTGATCTAGGCCACGTACTTTGACAGATGGTACCCCAATGCCTGGTCATTAGTTGGAAATCCATTCTCCTTACGAGCCTTGTACGAGTTTTGTTCGTATTACCCACTCTGTGGCTAGTAGCTGGAATTTAATAATGTAACAATTTCGGCTATTTTATAAGTGTTTGTATATAGACCCTATTATAATATCAGAGGATTTCTATAAAAAGTGTTTTAGCCATCGTAAGGTTAAAACCCGACATGTTTATTTATGGTGTGGTCTTACGAGATGCTTTTGTTTTCAAAGGTTTTTTGAAACCTTAATAATCAATTGAGTGTGATTTTCTCACGATGGTATTCCAGACTGACTCGAGTGTTATTTAACTGCAATGCTCGGGTCAGACCGAGTATTATAGGATACAGGATTTGATGTTGTAGAGCTCAGGAGACGAGCTGGATAACGATGCATATTTCGTACTTGTTTTATATATATTCCGCTGTGTTGAGTAGCTGTGTTGAGTAGCTGTGTATCCTGTTGTATGTTATTGATGTTGTTGAATTGTGATTGATGTCCTCTGATGATGTAATGTATAAATAGATATATTTGTTTTTCTGTAAAGATCATTTATTATCTATTATATTTTATTCCGCTGCGATGGTTAGATTCTGTAGTTGTTTTCTATTTTCTTCTTCTTCCTCTTCTTCTTTAACCCAAATGGTTCGTATTTCTGTACAACTTGGGTTAATTTAGGTGAATAGTGTTGACTCAAGGGGTACGGATTTTCGGGTCGTTACAAAATATATAAATATTGATATATATTTTTGTTTTCCGACTGTGTGTGTTGATGTAAATGTTTATCTCCCTTGTTAAATTGCAAAATTCCCTCCGTAAAAGGGAGACTCTGCCAAAAAAAATCGAAAATTTAGGGTGTTACAAAAATTTTGAATTTTTTTGGAATTTTTTTGTTAACGACGAAATTGATTTCAAATTGTAATTGAAATAAGAGATTTTTGAATTACAATTGAAAACAAATTTTTTGGTTGAAGTTAAAAGATTAGAAAGTGAATATGGATTTTCGCTAAGTGGTTTTGAAAAAGTTAATGGGGTTTAGGGCATTCTTTCTGCCTCAGCAATTTCGAGGACGAAATTCTTTTAAGTGGAAGGAGAATGCAACGACCCGAATTTTGCATCGTTGAATTTTGGATATTTGGATGGCTTTAAATATTGAATTTGAATTATAGATTGATTTTGAATACAAGAATTGGGGTCTATTTATGAAAAAAATTCAAAATTTAAATATGCGATTTATTAGATAATTTAAATGTTGAATTTAATAATTAAATATTGGTTAAATTTTTGTATCGTGAGTTTTAAGCCTGATAAAAATAATTTAAAGGCTTATAAAATTTATATTAATAATAATGAAGACAATAAAGGTTTTTAAATTGAAATTAAATGTGATTTGTTCAAATCTAAAAATATAGCGTTTAAATTAAAATTTAAAAATAGCGATCCGAGGCATAGTCTCGAAATTCGACAAAACCAGTTCCGTTGGATCCGTAATATTGTATTATTATCGAATTTTAAATTTCATAGCTTTCGGAGTTATCGTTTGGCCGTACGGGATATAAACACACTAGAATTTATATTGAAATTTAATATAATAATTGGATCCAAAAAGTTATCTTCTCCATACGATCGAGATACGACTCGAAACCTTTTGCATTATGTTCGGAAGAAGGGAATAACATTATAAATGCCTAGCGGCACACCTCGATAGGAGGTCGAAAATTTATGCTACAAATTCGAGATGATATACATACATACATACATACATACATACATACATATATATATATATATATATATATATATATATATATATATATATATATATATATATTGACAGGTCGAGATATTTCACATCAGAACTTTCTCACATCTCTTCAAATCACTATAGCTAACCTTCTCATGCATGCCACCTTTCAATTTACATCACATCTTCCTTCACCTTTTAGAAATCTACGTACAACTTCCCTCTTCTTCATGTTTAAAAGTCGAACTCAGATAAAGGAAAAAAATGGCTTCTCCCATTTAAAACTTTGACATCATTTCTCTTCCCAGAAAATAACTCAAAAGAAAAATCGAAATCTCGTTCTTCTCTTCTCTCCTTTTTAAATTTTTTTCTGTTCGAAGATTTAAAAAAATATACAAACGAAGTTGAAATCTTCATTCTCCCTTGATTAAAATAAATCTGGAGCATGTCTTCGTCGAAATCGAATCGAGCGAAACCAAGATTCGTGGAGTCGCTCGCTGTGTTCCATTTAAGGGATTTGATGAGAGTCAGTCGTGATTTCACAGGGAAGTAGGGCGGCAAACATCGGAGCTCGAAATCGCGTGAAGGCGACAATGGAAGCTCGTAGAGCTAGGGTTTGTAATGGGAGAGAGTAGGGGATCGTGGTGGCAACTCAGCGGTAGGTCGCAAGGGAGAAGTTTAGGAGGATGTCACGTGAAGGCAGGGCTATTATTCGTTTAGGATTTTCTCTGGTTGCGCGCGTGTGCGAACTAGAGGAAGTTCGGGGGTAGTGAGGTGTGGATGGACACAAATTGTTGTAGCAGGTCCTACGGCGGCTTTGTCGAGTCGGTGAAGGTATTTTATTGAATTATTTTAACTTAACTACTGAATTTGTTTTTGTTAACTTTATCAAAAGAAAAAAAAAGAATTTGGATATACAGATTTTCGATTGGGAATAAACACGACAGCTCTAATACTTTTATTTAAACATTATAACTTGATTTGAAAATTTTTCTGAAATTACTTATTACAAAAGTTATACCATTCCAGAGAATCATTATCAACTATGATTATTTCTTATATAAAATCAATTGTATAAACTATTATTTCAAGGGCACCAAAGGTACTTATACCAAATGTAAATTAGGTTAGTTTAGTTATTATTTAAAACAAGTTAATTTAAGTTATTAAATGGTATTTAATTGTTCTGTTATTTCAAACGTTAATAAACTGTATGATGTTTGTACGAGGTCTAAAACCGTGGAGAAACAAGTCGGGCTTGGATCGAATTGTAAAATTTGAATCAAGATGAGAATTTCTCACTCATTTAGATTACCATATTTAAGTTTAATTGTTTAAATTTAAATTTGTTGTACGTTTGATTGGTTGATAAATTTTTAATTATCTGTTGAATGATATAATGTATATAGTAGTATATATATTGGATTTGCGGTGATATTCCCATACATTATAGTCGATGAGTCCCTATACGCCCACATAATAGCGGATGACCCTATATACCGCGATGTCCCCCTCGAAGTGGGATTGATATTTTTATTGTTGTCTAACATCTATAGATGGAGGAAAAATAGGTTGGAGGGATCCAACATGATTCCTTTAATATATTAGTATTTTTCATATATATATATATATATATATATATATATTATGCTGGATTATTGTGTGTTGTGAATTTTAAATGATATAATGGCATGGATATTAATTGTGGAAATATTAAACACCACAAAAATAATTTTAAAATTTTTAGTAATTAAAAAGAGATTTTTTATATAAAAATTTGTATTACAAAATTTGGATAATTTTAATGAGATTGGTTTGAATAAGAATGGTGAATTTTTGATCGTATTAAATAATGCGGGAAAATATTTTTAAAAGAGAGTTTAAAATAAATCATTTAAAGGAATTTTTAAAGACGAGATTTTAAAATGATATTCGAAAAAATATAGAAGAAGTTGAAATCGATATTAAAAGTAGATTGGAAAAAATAATGGATCTTTAAAGTGATTGAATTTATAAAATGATATTTTGTAATTAAGATTATTTTTAAACAACTCAATGGAGTTATAAAAATTTATAACCAAAGTTTATAAATGAAGGAAGGTGATAACGAATGATAAATTTTGAAATATAAATTTACGAGAAGAATTTATATTTGGAGTATGGAAATAGGGTGAGAAAAATAGTAGATGTTATTTTTAAAATGAAGATGGTCAAGAAGACCGGAATGGGAAAAATGTGATGAAATCGAGAGGTATTATAAATTGAAAATTTAGTTACCCGGATTTAAAAATTTATTTTTAACAATGAATTAAATTTTAAATTTTAAAAAGGAAATTTTTATATATTTAACTATGTAAATTTTAAAGTTAGTTAGCATTAAATATTTCAGAAGTGAACTTTCAAATACTTAATATTTATTTTAATGAAAATCTAAATTTTCAAAACCTGCTTTGAAAGTGATGACATAAAAAGGTATCTTAATATTTCAAATAATTATTTGAATATGTCTAAAAAATAAAATAAATTATTATTATTTTGTTTAAAATGCTTATTTTTATATATTTATATAGAGTTTTGAAATGTTTAAATTTATTTATAAACCTTCTCGGAAGTCAGGAAAATGGGTTATTAAATAGATATGATTTATAAGGAAATTCTTAAATGGAATTGGGAACAAAAGTTAGAAAACTTCCGAAGAAGTTAAATAAAAGTGAACTTCGAAGAATGAAAATAGAATTCATAAAGAAGCACAAAGGGAATTGAGTTCATAAGCAAGTATGAAAATGGTTTTGAGAATATTAAGGGAATTAATTAAGAATTCTGAAAATTATAGAATTCATGTAAACAAGTTGCGAAATTTACAGATAAAGTTGAAAATGATTTGAGAAAAGAAAAAGAAATAAAAGGAATATTTTTCTAATTTGTTAACATCAAATGAAGCGAAGAAAATATTCTAAGTATTGGGAAGTGTTGGAAGTGTTCCGTGAAAATAAAATGGGTTTGAACACGATTTTCAAACGTTGTGGAACTGAAAGTAATACCATATAAAGATATTTGTGATAAACTTTGGAAAATTTCTAATAAGGACGGATGATTGTTTATGGATGTGTATTAATAGTTAAATAACTGACAATCAACTATGGCCAATTTCGTTAATCGTTTCGAAGAGACAGGGATCAGATTTAATTATTCGAAAACCACTTCGATCCTGTTTGCATGTAACGAATGAATACCATTAAGATTGTGATAACCCGGATTTCTGGGCATCTGTGATTGATATTAATTGGGTTAATTAATAGAAATATTGAATTGTAAATTTAACAAATGAATCTAATCGTAAATATTTATGTGTTAATTTTAGATAAATAGTGTTAAATATATGTATTTATTTTGAATTGATCTTAAATTGGAATTTTTTTATGGAATTTAAAGGATTGGATTTGAATTTGAAATTTAAAAAGGGAAGTATATCTTAAATATATGTTATATTAATTTGATCAAAAACATAAGTTATGTATAAATGAATGTTCATATAAATTCATATGTATATTTACAAAATCTAAAGCTTATTTATATAAAATAAATACACATTATATTCATGTGAATATTACATAATTACTTATTCATAACTTAAATTAATTTATAAATAAGAAAGTAACATTTGTAAATTATTAATTAAACATTAAAAACACTTGTAAACTTATTAATATATGTTAATGACAATTGTAAACAAGAGTGTATATGTGTAAGATAATTAGAACTTAAGGGGGACAAGTGTCATTCTTTTGAAAAATTTAGTTTAAAATTTAACTGTAAAATAAAAACTAAAGTTTATCTATATAAACATATGTCCTATTTTCTTTACTTCTTTTTTTCCTATCTTCATTTTAAAATCAAAGAGAAGAAAGATTTGTAAAGAACAGACCTAAGCAGATCCAAAACAGAACCATTCAAAGCTGCACTTCAAATTTTTTGCAATTCAAATAGAACCTTGATTAACTCAGCAAGTCAACAGCAGTTCAACATCAATTTGAAGCAAGCATTCAATTTCTTCAGCATAGCAAATTAAAAATATTTTTCAGATTAAAAGCTTAAGCCTGGAAGAAGAATTTAAACTGTTGTGTGTTCTGCAAATTAGAAAACGGTGAGTAAACTCTTATTAAAAACTGATTTTGGTTGTTGCATGTGATGATTTTGTGTGTTAAAGTTGAGATATGGTTTGCATGTTTATTTTATCCGGACATATGTGTGAAAATGCTTGTTTATATGGGTGGATATCTGTGTATTTATCTTTGTATTCTGTTATCAGTAAACATGCTCAATTTCAATCATCAAAATATCTCCTACCTCTTTAAATAATCAACATTAGACTTTGTTTAATCAAAAGAAAATGTTAATGATAGTTTGATCTTGTTTCTAAAATTAGTTTGACGTGATTCTGTTTATTAAATAGACTGAAAATATAAGATTACAGTAAGAAGGCAACATATAGGTGAAAATCAGTATTTTGATTTCATCTTTAGATTATATAGCTAGAATTGTATAATCTAATCATGAATTTTAAAATAAGTTTCGTGATTTTTTGTATGGTATGTTCAGTGAATTTGTAATTCATCATTTTTGGGGATTTTGGTCTACTGCCGTTGAATAGCGATGTTTGGTGGCTCGGAATTTGGGCCGAAGGTGGCGCATGAGTAGGGCAGCAGGGGAAAAATGCTTGAAGAATTTTTCAGCCAACGAGGTGATGGCGAATGGATTAAATAGGGTTTTGGACCTCCTTTGCGACGTCCTTCTGCTCGAAGGTACTGCTGCCTCATCAGAACTTCGGAGACTATCGGAGTTGTGGGGAAGGTTTCAAGGAAGGTCGAGGAACATTTCGACTCTGGTTTTACATCATACGGTGGAAGGCAGCGTTGATTGGAGTGGGTTTGGTCATTTGTTGTTTCTGGCGAGGACGTTTTTTTCTCGTTTTTCGATTTAGGGCTCTGTGCAGTTTTTTGGTTGATCGATATCGAATTGGGAGTTGTTCGTTGATGTGATGGAGAGGCGGTCAATGGTCAGAGGCCGGTGGACGAAGCATGCATGTGCACGGTGACCAGTGCGTGCACCTGGATTAGAATTTGGGGAAGAAGAGGGGGTGAGCTCGGGTAGTTCGTGTTTTCGTCTCGAAGAAGTTAGGATTTGGTCTCGAAGCACTTTAAGCTCTGACCCGAAGAAGTTTGGGTAGGCTTGGGTTAGTAATTGTAACAGGTTTTGTTTTTTTCAGAAACCTGGATTGTTTTGTTTTAAAATTTCAAACTAAGTTTAAAGATGATAAGCAAAAGTTTTAAACTAGGTTCTGAATCAAACCAAATTAAAAATCTGGATGCAAGTTTAAGCTAAATCTCAGTTTTTTTAAATAAATAAAGTTTTAAACTTGAATTGTGAAACTACTTTAGAAATGTTTAAGTAGTTTGAATTTTAATAATAATGTTTTAAAATATAAGTAGAGGTTTCAAATCTGAAGATTTATCTGAAATAAAATTTTAAATAAGTATTTCAGTTTTGAAATGTAGGAAAGATTTAAAATTTAAGATGATTTAAACTATTAGAAATATTTAAAGGGTAATTTAAATTGATTTGAATTTGAATACGAATTTGGTTTTAAATCCCTTTAAGCTTCTTGATTAATGAGTATATCTTTAACTTATGAAATGAAGGGTTAAGGAATGTGTTTTAAAAACTTTGTTAAAGATTTGTAATTCATTTAATTTATAAGGAAATTTAATGGATAATTGATTTATTTGATAAATTAATAATTTGGGTTAATTAATTAGATATTCAAGATTTATTAATTTGAAATTAATAATGATTAATGTAAGTTAATTACTTAAAGAAAAGTAATTAAAGAATTAATAATAGTTAGTGATGGTCATTAACTAAGGATTATTTAGTAATTAATTAATATGACTAATTTTTAATAATTAATTAGATTAATTAATTTATGATAATTATTTTTGAGAAGTTGATTAAGTTTAATTACTTAATGGAAGTAATTAAGAAATTAACTACTTAATGTAATTAATGGAGATTAATGTGATTGGTTTAAATTAATTAATTAAGTTTAATTTAATTTTAATCACTTGATGATTTGATAATAATTACTTAATGTAATTGATGAAGTATAATTACTTAGTGAAGTAATTAATGATAATTACTGAATATAATTATTGGAAGATGGAATTGTGGAAGTAATTTGGATTAAATTATTTTGTATAATTAATCAAGGGATTAATTAGAGATAATTAAGGAGTAAATAATTTATTTGATGAAGTAATTAAGGGTAGTTAATTACTGATGTTATTAATCAAGGGTGATTAATAATTATGGTTAGCAATTAATTAATGAAACAATTAAAGGTTAATTACCGTACTGGGTTAAGGATAATTAATTTGTGAAACTAATTAAGGGTTAATTACTTAAATGCAATTAAAGGATATATAGAACAATATTGGAAGTCTTTGATTAATTGTTATTCCTGATATGTGGTTTGTGATGCTATGTGATAAAATATGTTTGATTTAAATTGTGATGATGTGGCTATCTATTGTTGATGAATTATGTGACATCCTGTATTTAAAATCGAGTTGTATTTCACTTGAATAATTTAAGTTAAGATAATATTGGTTTCGAAGAGACCGGAGTCGGGTATTGATAAATACCCGAAACCACTACGATTCTTTATAAATTGCTAGGTGGAATCTATGAGCTGGAATGGAATGATTTAAATGAATGGAACCGTTTAATCTAAGTTTTGGTACTTAGAAATTGATGTGTGAAATAAACGATGTCGACAGCAACTTGTGAAGTTCTAAATTGATAAGTTATCCCGGGTTTATATAAGTTGTGTGCTTTGGTATTCCTTGTTAGATGAGTTTACTCACGCTGGTTTCCAGCCTGACCCGTGTGTTACTTTGATGTAATGCTTGGGTCAGACCGAGTATTACAGATTTGCATGTAAGGACATTCTGGAGCTCAGGAGGAGAGCTGAAGGACCAGAAACGTATAGAGTGTTTATCCGCTGTGATATATATTGTTATTTATATAGGACATGTTGTTTAAAACTGTCCAGTGTTGTGAAAATGTTGTAATTCTGATGTAAAAATGTAAATGTACTGATACAGTTCTTCTTTGTAAACTGTTATTTGTTTGCTATTATATTTTATCCGCTGCGAATGTGAGATTCTGAGCTTGAGTTTTATGTTTCTTCTTCTTTCTCTTCATTCTTTCACTAACTATCTGGAAATATCGGGATCGAAATTTCCGGGTCGTTACATTTGGTATCAGTGCAAAAGGTTAAGCGAGAACCTTAGCTCTGGTGGGATTAGTCATTAAGGATAGGGTAAGTGGTACCCTAGGATGAGTTGAGTTTGTGTGTGTGTGTGTGTGTGTATGAGAGCATACTTGTTATTTTCTTATATAAGGATTTTAAATGATTTTATTTAAAAATATATTTTCATATATAAAAAGCAATATTTGTTTCTAATAAATATTAAGGGAATTGGTTGATAAAATTATTTGAATTAAATTGAGAAGTAATAGAACAAAACCAATCTGAAATTGAAATTGAATAAAAATAAGTTTAAAATAAATTCAAACTGAAATTTAATTCATAAATTTGGGAAAGAATTTCAGAATAAGATAATAATGAAATGTTTTAAGGAAGTAAACCATTTAGATAAGTATGAGATATAAATTGAAATTGAAGTTGATCTAAATTGTGAAGTTTGAATCTTAAGATTTTAAAAAGTTTGAAATTTGGTTTCAAATTATTAAAGGGATTAATAAATAATATTATTTGAATAAGTGAGTTTGATGCAAACAAGAGTTATTTAAAAATTTAAAGGAATTTTTTTGAATTAAAACCAAGGGTGGTTTAAATTTTATTTGGCTTGGTGGGCCAAGAAGTAAAATGTATATATATGTGGATGGTTTGAAATAAACTCTAAATATTGAGTTTTAAATTTGGGATGGGAGGTGATATCCAAAGTGATAAGTTTTTAAGTGGGAAGATTATTATTGTGAAGTTTATGGTTTGAATGAACAACTTGAATTGGAAATTTTAAGATGGAATTAGAATTTAACTTGGAAAGTTAAATGGTTAATTTAAATTGGGAGTTTGTGTGATCTCAAAATGGGTTTGAGATTTGGAAATTGGAAATTGATGGATGTTTTAAAATGAATTGGATGATATCATCCTAATGTTATTAATCATCTTTAAACCGAAAACTGGATTAATTTGTTTAAATGAATGAAGAAATTAAGTGTGGTAATACATCCATTCTTGAGATGAATGGGCAATAAGTTGAATTTTAAGGTTAAAGGTGAGCTTGTGAAAGTGAAATCACTTTGAACTTAAGTTTTGGATGTTTAAAGGAACTTGGAAGTTCAAATTGTTAAGGATTGGTTTCAAAATTTGAATTTGGGAATAAATTGAATTTTGAAGAATGAGTTTTTTAAAAGGGTTTGAACTATGATTCTTAAATTAGTTCAAATTGAATTTGATTTGAATAAATTGAAATTGTAATTTAAGATGTATAAGTATAAAATTCAAATGGAAAATTTGAATTGGATTAATTTGAAACGATTTTAAATTGAAGTGGGTTCAATTCGAAATTAGTCCGAATTGATTTGAATAATTTGGAATTGTAATTAAAGTTGAATAGTTTTAAATTCAAATGGAATTTGAATTGAATTTGGGAAGAAATCAAGAATAATTCAACTTAATTTGGGAATGGAGTTTGAAATTGGGATTAATTCAAACTGGAGTTGAAATAAATTGAAATTGAAACTAGTCCAATTGAAATTTATTTGAATTAGTATAATTTAAGATCAAGGTTGAATAAAGTTAAATTTGGAAGAAACTAGGGATTATATCAACTTGAATAGGGGGTTGAATCAATTTCAATGGAAATTGAAGTTATTTAAATCGGAATTGGGTCAATTTAAATGGAAAAGGGAATTTAAATTGAATTGATGAGAATGGAGATTGGGAAGTGAGCAGTTTTGACTCTGGACTATTTTTAATATAAATTGTTTTTCCAAGCTATTCATTATATATACAACCTTTCTTTTAAAAGTCAAACTATCTTATTCTGATTTTACAATTATTTTTGAAACTGTTTAACAATTTTCCAACTGTTTTATAAACTAATTACTATATTTCAACTATTTTACAAAACTAATTACTATCTTACTATTATTTTGCAATTATCTAAAATTTCTGTAATTATTTTAAATATTTCTAACTATTTTACACCTATTTTAGAAACTAGTAATTATTTTCTAACTACTGATCTATTTTTAAATTCTTCAACCTATTTTCTATATAAACCGGTCGGAGTTCAAACTATTATTGGATTAAATACCCAATCGAGATAAGAATAAAGGTGATAATCCAAATGGATTGAAGCAATTGTGAGTAAGTTAACGAAAATCAAAGTGAATGTGAATAGAAATGTAATTTATTTGGCTAATAACCAATAAAGATAAATATGTAGGGTGTATATATGTTATTCTATTCGCATAATGATTTGATCCAGATTCGAGCATAGAATTTCGAGATAGTTATATCAATCCGAGTGGGATTTATTTTCACTCGATTTTCGACGGCGAACCTTGATATGGATTGTTGATTGGTTCTGGATATTCTCTATCATAGTTATGACTATGCAAGGAGAATGACGGTTTTTGATCAAGAAACCGGATCTGTGTCCAAACTAGGAAGTCGGGTGGACGATACTAGTTCGGAAGTGAAATTGTGTGATCGAGTGAGCGATCAGATTGGTATGGCGTACGAATAATATGTGTACATCGTACGTATTTGAATGAAATTGATATTGAAAAGAGTAATCAAACTTGAATATTTGACTTTGGATAAATAAAGTTATATATCTTTATTATATAAGATAAAACGCCCCTTGATGAATCTTTTGCCAAAAGAAAAGGGTTTTTGAAAATGTTTGAAGTACAAAAGAAGTTTTATACAAGTTTAAAACGATCAAAAGATTTTTATCAAGGATTTTATATATATCTCTATATAAAGGATCATATGAGGATTTTGGAAAAGGTTTTGGGAACCTTTGAATTTGGAAAGGCTTTTGATTTTTGGGTAAAATCAATACTAGGTGTATGATTTGAAGATACTATATGTGTATAGTATAAAATGTTTTGATGATGGCTCTAGGGAAAAAGGCACTCCCTTGAAATGAACTGCCAGGAGTACCACCAGGTGGTGCTGCCTTGAGCCCTAAGGGGGGTTCTAATGTTGATCCTGTGAGGAGTCCAGACAAAACTAGTTCCTGGGGATTATGAGTAGAGTATATCATAGTGAAAGTCGTGTGTGCCGCTGAGAGCCAATTGTATGCGTTTGATTTTATATCGGTAGACTGCGACCTATGGTATAACATAGCGAAAGTCGTGTGTGCCGCTGAGAGCCAACAGTCTGCGTTTGATTTTATATCGGTAGACTACGACCTATGTAGGAGTGGAGAAGTTTCATTTTGACAGTGAAAATTAGAGGCCGCGGAGAGCCTGCAGTTACATGGACTTTTGCTGCAATGACAACGTAACCCTGGAGTGTAACTGCGATCTGTTGTGTGGGATCCATGGTGTAATAGAGAGGCCCTAGAGAGCCTGCAGTTACATGGACTTTTGCTGTGACGGCAACGTAACCCTGGAATGTAACTGCGACCAAGGACGAGGTGATGATTTCCAGAGCATTCTCACCAAAGATATTTCCTCAATTTCAAAAATGTTTTCTATATTTTCAATAAAATTAACTTCCAAGTATTTTCACTGGAAGTCGAAAACGGGTTTACCAAGTACTTATAGATTTTCAGTCCTACGCCTGATCAATGTATGAACGAATTTCTGTGAGAACAAGGATGGACTTGTTAAAACATCGAGTTATAAAATGATATTTTTATAAATCTATTTTGGCAATATTATATAGATTCTAATGTATTTTAAAATTGTTCAAAAGAAAATTTAATTGATATCAAGTACTTTTACAAATTCTGGTTTCGTTCCTTTTCGAGGACGAAAAGATTCAAAGGGGGAGGAATGTGATAACCCGGATTTCTAGGCATCTGTAATTTATATTAACTGTGTTAATTAAAAGAAATATTGAATTGTAAATTTAAGAAATGAATCTAATCGTAAATATTTACGTGTTATTTTTAGATAATTAGTTTTAAATATACGTATTTATTTTGAATTGATCTTGAAGTGGAATTTTTTTTATGGAATTTTAAGGATTGGATTTGAATTTGAAATTTAAAAAGGGAAGTATATCTTAAATATATGTTATATTAATTTGATCAAAAACATAAGTTATATATAAATGAATGTTTATATAAATTCATATGTATATTTACAAAATCTAAAGCTTATTTATATAAAATAAATACACATTATATTCATGTGAATATTACATAATTACTTATTCATAACTTAAATAAATTTATAAATAAGAAAGTAACATTTGTAAGTTATTAATTAAACATTAAAAACACTTGTAAACTTATTAATATATGTTAATGACAATTGTAAACAAGAGTGTATATGTGTAAGATAATTAGAACTTAAGGGGGACAAGTGTCTTTCTTTTGAAAAATTTAGTTTAAAATTTAATTGTAAAATAAAAACTAAAGTTTATCTATATAAACATATGTCCTATTTTCTTTACTTCTTTTTTCCTATCTTCATCCTAAAATCAAAGAGAAGAAAGATTTGTAAAGAACAGACCTAAGCAGATCCAAAATAGAACAATTCAAAGCTGCACTTCAAATCTTTTGCAATTCAAATAGAACCAAGATTAACTCAGCAAGTCAACAGCAGTTCAACATCAATTTGAAGCATGCATTCAATTTCTTCAACATAGCAAATTAAAAATATTTTTCAGATTAAATGTTTAAGCCTGGAAGAAGAATTTAAAACTGCTGTGTGTTCTGCAAATTAGAAAAAGGTGAGTAAACTCTTATTAAAAATAGATTTTGGTTGTTGCATGTGATGATTTTGTGTGTTAAAGTTGAGATATGATTTGCATGTTTATTTTATCTGGACATATGTGTGAAAATGCTTGTTTATATGGGTGGATATCAGTGTATTTATCTTTGTGTTCTGTTATCAATAAACAGGCTCAATTTCAATCATCGGAATATCTCCTACCTCTCTAAATAATCAACATTAGACTTTGTTTAATCAAAAGGAAATGTTAATGATAGCTTGATCTTGCTTCTAAAAATAGTTTGAGGTGATTCTGTTTATTAAATAGACTGAAAATATAAGATTACAGTAAGAACGCAACATATAGGTGAAAATCAGTATCTTTGATTCATCTTTAGATTATATAGCTAGAATTGTATAATCAAATCATGAATGTTAAAATAAGTTTCGTGATTTTTAGTATGGTATGTTCAGTGAATTTGTAATTCATCATTTTTGGGGATTTTGGTCTACTGCCGTTGAATGGCGATGTTTGGTGGCTCGGAATTTGGGCCGAAGGTGGCGCATGAGTAGGGGAGCAGGGGAGAGGGGGAAAATGCTTGAAGAATTTTTCGGCCAACGAGGTGATGGAGAATGGATGAAATAGGGTTTTGGACCTGCTTTGTGATGTCCTTCTGCTCGAAGGTACTGCTGCCTCATCAGAACTTCGGAGGGTATCGGAGTTGTGGGGAAGGTTTTAGGGAAGGTCGAGGAATGTTTCGACCCGGGTTTTGCATTATATGGTGGTCGGCAGCATTGATTGGAGTGGGTTTGGTCATTTGTTGTTTCTGGCGAGGACTTTTTTTTCTCGTTTTTCGATTTAGGGCTCTGTGCGGTTTCTTGGTTGATCGATATCGAATTGGGAGTTGTTCGTTGGTGTGATGGAGAGGGGGTCGATGGTCAGAGGCCGGTGGACGAAGCGTGCATGTGCACGGTGACCAGTGCGTGCACCTGGATTAAAATTTAGGGAAGAAGAGGTGGTGAGCTCGGGTAGTTCGTGTTTTCGTCTCGAAGAAGTTAGGATTTGGTTTCGAAGCACTTTAAGCTCTGACCCGAAGAAGTTTGGGTAGGCTCGGGTTAGTAATTGTAACAGGTTTTGTTTTTTTTAAGAAACCTGAATTGTTTTGTTTTAAAATTTCAAACTAAGTTTAATGATGATAAGCAAAAGTTTTAAACTAGGTTTTAAATCAAACCAAATTAAAAATCTGGATGCAAGTTTAAGCTAAATCTCAATTTTTTTTAAATAAACAAAGTTTTAAACTTGAATTGTAAAACTACTTTAGAAATGTTTTAGTAGTTTGAATTTTAATAATAAAGTTTTAAAATATAAGTAGAGGTTTAAAATCTGAAGATTTATCTTAAATAAATTTTTAAATAAGTATTTCAGTTTTGAAATGTAGGAAAGATTTAAGATTTAAGATGATTTAAACTATTATAAATATTTAAAGGGTAATTTAAATTGATTTGAATTTGAATATGAGTTTGGTTTTAAATCCCTTTATGCTTCTTGATTAAATGAGTATATCTTTAACTTGTGAAATGAAGGGTTAAGGAATGTGTTTTAAAAACTTTGTTAAAGATTTGTAATTTATTTAATTTATAAGGAAATTTAATGCATAATTGATTTATTTGATAAATTAATCATTTGGGTTAATTAATTAGATATTCAAGATTTATTAACTTGAAATTAATAATGATTAATGTAAGTTAATTACTTAAAGAAAAGTAATTAAAGAATTAATAATAGTTAATGATGGTCATTAACTAAGGATTATTTAGTAATTAATTAATATGACTAATTTTTAATAATTAATTAGATTAATTAATTTATGATAATCATTTTCGAGAAGTTGATTAAGTTTAATTACTTAATGGAAGTAATTAAGAAATTAACTACTTAATGTAATTAATGGAAATTAATGTGATTGGTTTAAATTAATTAATTAAGTTTAATTTAATTTTAATCACTTGATGATTTGATAATAATTACCTAATGTAATTGATGAAGTATAATTACTTAGTGAAGTAATTAATGATAATTACTGAATATAATTAGTGGAAGATGGAATTGTGGAAGTAATTTGGATTAAATTATTTTTTATAATTAATCAAGGGATTAATTAGAGATAATTAAGGAGTAAATAATTTATTTGATGAAGTAATTAAGGGTAGTTAATTACTGATGTTATTAATCAAGGGTGATTAATAATTATGGTAAGCAATTAATTAAAGAAACAATTAAAGGTTAATTAACGTATTGGGTTAAGGATAATTAATTTGTGAAACTAATTAAGTGTTAATTACATAAATGTAATTAAAGGATATATAAAACGATATTGGAAGTCTTTGATTAATTGTTATTCCTGATATATGGTTTGTGATGCTATGTGATAAGATATGTTTGATTTAAATTGTGATGATGTGGTTATCTATTGTTGATGAATTATGTGACATCCTGTATTTAAAATCGAGTTGTATTTCACTTGAATAATTTAAGTTAAGATAATATTGGTTTCGAAGAGACCGGAGTCGGGTATTAGTAAATACCCGAAACCACTTCGATTATTTATAAATTGCTTGGTGAAATGTGACGACCCAGAATTTTCAATAATTTAAATTGGAATTATCAATTGATTTTAAAATATTTAAAAGTTAATTTTAACTTGAATTCAAGATGACAATAATTTCTTGATAATTAAATCATTGAATTATATAGTTTAAATGCTGAATTTAATAATTGAAATTGGGTAGATTTATGAACCTGAGATCCTAAGCCTGTTTAAAATAATTTGAAGGCTTATAAAATTTATAATGATGATACTGAAAATAATAGAATGTGTGAAATTTAATTTAAAGGTAAATTTGTTCGATTTTAAAAACATATAGTTTAAATTGAATTTTAAAATAGCCTTCCGAGGCACAGTCTCGGAATTCAACGAAATCAGTTCCATGGGATCCGTAATAGTTAGTTATTATCGGATTTTAATTTTCGTAGCCATAGGAGTTGTCGTTTGACCCTGGCAGCTCAAAACGCTTAGAACTATTTTAATCGATTTAATTTAAAACTGATCGTTTTCTTCTGTAACTCGTGCATACGATCGAGTTAGTCTCCGAAACACATTCCATTGTGTTAGGAACGCGGGTAAAACCCTAAAGTCGCCTAGCGGCATTCCTTAAGTGGAGTTTGGGATTTAAATGACAATTAACGAGATGATTTGAAAAGTTTTATAATATAATAAATTATGGTCAAATCGGTCAGAGATATTTTTATTTACAAAACGTTCTCAAGAAGCTTTCCCTTATCATTATCCATTTCCCCGTCTTGCTCTCAGATCAAGAAGCAAAAAAAAAGAAAAGAAGAAAATTGAAAAGCATGGCCGAAGCCTTCACCTTAATATCAGTAGAATCGAATAAATCAATTTAAATCAAGGGTCGCTTCCCTCAGTTTATTAGTTTTGACCGAAGCCCTTACATCCTCAAGAAGTCAAAATGGGGGAAGGCACGAAATCGATCGATTAATCGATCGCACCCTTGAGTTGCGCACGGAGGAAGAGGGTCGGAGCCGTGTGGGTGAGGTAGGTGCTCGATTGGTGTTCAATTGAGCTTGGTGATGGAGGAGTCGGCGACTTTGGCTCGCGCTTGCGCTCGCGGCAGCTATAGTTACTGGCGATGGCGCATGCGAGGTCAGGAGAGGGAGGAGTTCTTCAGTGGAAGCTCAGCTATGTCGTTGTGGTAGTACAACAAATCGAAAGTTTCGTGGCTTTCTGAAGACTTCGAGTAGTCCGGTGTCGTGGCCGCTGGAGTCGCAGCGGGCACGAATGGAAGAGGAGTCGGCGGCGGTTGAGGAGGATGTCCGATGGTGCCAGAGTTGGGTTGTTCTTATAGCAGTGAGGTATTATCCACTTTGGTTTCTGATTTTAAAAAAAAATCATTTATACACTTACGAATTTTTATTATATACACATATAGGATGGTGGTTTCAAATTTAATTATAGCTTTGCGTACTGTTAATTAAAGGAAGAAACTTTAAATCATTATTTTTATTTATTTTATATATATATATTACTTATTTATTAACTTAATTTAATTTCTAAGGATTATTCAAGGGAAAATTTGGTTTAATTTAATTATTTAGATTAAATAATTAAATGGCAATTTACTTTTCAATTAGTTCAAATGCTTATAGATTGTTTATTCAAGGTAAAAACTGGGAAACCAAGTCGAAATTGAAATGGACTGCAAATCAAATTTCAAAGGTGAGTAATCTCACGCCATGGAATTTATTTAAATTTAAATGTTTAAATATAATTGGATGAATGATTAAATTGTTTGGATTTGTACCTATGATATGGTTATTTTAGATTTGGTTATTTCTCGAGTTAATTGTGGTTTGACTCGAGATATTTGGGCTTTAAATGGTTTTAAACTTAAAGCGTAAATAGGAAAATGGTTCTGTTTAAAATCAAATAGGGTTTAAGGATCGATGATTCATTAAATAGGTAAGATAATTTAAATTAAAAAAAATTTCTCTAATTAAATTAATTAATGATTTGGGTTAATTAATTAAGTTTATATTAATTCGGAATGATCATTTGATGGTTTAATAAGAAATTACTTAATGTAATAAATTAAGTAAACCTACTGGGGCGATAAAACGAGAGATAAATTAAGTTAATTAAATTAAGGGGAATCGATTCATTTAATGAAGTAAATGAAAGGGTGGACAATCACAGGTTGAGATAAATCAAGAAAAATTAATGCTTATGGTTCAACTTAGGATCAATGATTAGATGTAATTATTTTAGCTGAGGATGGATCAAAATATAATTGGAAATTATAAGCTTATAAAATTTATGTTGTAATTAAAGATTGGTAAATTGGAATTTGTTAATCTATAACAAGTGATGTATGAAGGCTTAATTAATATAAGTATTTAAGAATTAATTTAAATTTATATAGTTAATAAATTCATGTGAAAATTGTGATGATTTATCGATTTTGGTTAATCAATATTAGGAAGTTGATTAAAGATAATTACTTGAATGTAATTGAAAGTTAACTAATCTAGGGTGATTAATTAAGATGAATGATTATGGAAGAGTAGATTAATTAATTGATTTGGAATTAATGAATGAAGGAATCTAAGTGATTGAGGTTTGCAATTCAATTAGAATCAATTGAATTGATTTGTATGTGATTAAGTTTTGCTTATGGGTGATTGAATGGTATTGGGTGCTTTGAATGAGTTGATATCTCTAATATGAAATGTTGTGTATTTCTTTTGGATAACCTGGGTTAGGATGACATAAGTTTCGAAGAGATCGGGATCGGGTATTGGGAGATACCCGAAACCACTTTGAATTTTTATAGATTGACACGCGAAATCAATAGGCAGAAATAAAACGTTTTGAGTGAATTGGGTTATTTTATCCAAGTTTGGTACTTAGAAATTTATATGTGAAATAAGTGTTGTCTATAGCAAATTGTGAAGTCGTTAAATTGATATATGTTTACCCAGGTTTATATAAGTTGATAGCCTGGGTATTCCATGTTAGTTGAGATTACTCACGCTGGTTTCCAGCCTGACCCGGGTGTTACTTTGGTGTAATGATCGGGTCAGACCGAGTATTACAGATTTTCAAGTAGGTACGTTCTGGAGCCAGGAGGTGAGCTGGATGGCAATATCGTATAGAGTATTCCGCTGTATTTATATTATTGTTAATCTGAGACTTGATAATTGTAAATATTCAGTGACTGTATAGAATGTGAAACTCTGATGTATATTAAATGTAATCGATAGACAATAAAATTCTTTGTAAACTGTTATTATTTATTATATTTTATCCGCTGCGAATGTGAGATGTTTTGGTGTTTCTATTCTTCTTCATTTATCTCTTTCTTCTTTTTCATAACTATCTGGAATTTTCGGGTTAGAAATTTCCGGGTCGTTACATTTGGTATCAGAGCTGAAAGGTTAAGCAAGAACCTTGGCTCTGGTGGGGATTCTTCATTGAATAGAGTACGTAGTACTCTAGAATGAGTTGAGTATTTATATATGAGAGCGTACTTGTTATTTTCTTATATAAGAGTTTTAAATGATTTCATATAAAAATATATTTTGATATATAAAGCAATATTTCCTTCTAATGAATATTAAGGTGGATGGTTGTTAAATTATTGAAACTAAGATAAGAAGTAATATAAAAGACGACCAAATTGAAACTTATAACCAAAGTTGAAGGATAAACTTATATAACCAAATGGAATTTGAAATATAGATTGTGAATGTAAATTATAAATTGAAATAAACTTCATAATAAATGAGATAATAATTTGAAATAGAATTTCAGAGAATAATTGAAAATAAAGTAAGATGAAAATTCCAGAGTAATGTTTAAATATGAATTAGATGGATTGGAAATTTGGAATTTTTGGGAAAATTTAAATTTCCTTTGGATTTGAAAGTGGCATCCAAGGGTTTTGGAGGAATAATTGCATTATTTCAAACATATTTTGTGTTGAATTTGTAATCGGGGGGATTTGAAATCAAAAATATTTGGAAGTGTTTTTAGAGAGATAAAAGCATCGAACTCTTTTGGTCACTAGAAAATAACTTCGGTGATGACTACAGCATCATCGATGTTCATTTCGAGTTTCTAGAAGAGAAATTGCTACCAAATTATTTTAAATTGGAATTTAACTTGGAAAGTTAAATGGTGATTTGAATTGGGAATTTGTGTGATCTCAAAACGGGTTTGAGATTCAAAAATTGAGAATGAATGGACGTTTAAAATAAATTGGATGATACCATCCTATTGTTAATAAAAATCTTTAAATTGAGAATGGTACTGTATAAATAAAATAAATTTAAGTAATTGAATTGTAAAATTAAACTTGTTTAAGATCCGGCTTCAAGCTGGAAGATAAAATTGAGTAATAAATTAAATTCTTAAAATAAAATAGTATTGTACTCTTATCTGAACCTTGAAATACATAAGTAAAAATAATATAAAATGAAATTTTGAGAATGGGACTATGAAATTAAACTGATTATAAACTTTGAATAAAAGTTAATTTGGTTTAAAAAGTTAAACCAACCTTTGAGAATTTAACTCGAATTTCTATGATTCGAGATAGTTTAAATTCAAGATTTAAATTGAATTAGTTCAAAATTAAATTTGGTTTGAATTAATTGATTGGTGATTGAAGATGTATAAGTTTAAGAATTTAAATGGAAAATTGAATTGGATTATATTGAAATGATTTGAACTTGAAATGGGTTCAATTGATAATAATTCAAATTGATTGGAATAATTTGAAATTATAATTAAAGTTGAACAGGATTAAAATCAAATGAAATTTGATTTAAATAGGGAGAAGAATCAAGATTGATTTAACTTGAATTGGGAATAAATCAAGTCCAATGGAATTGGGAGTTATTTGAATTGGAATTGGGTCAATTTAAATGGAGATTTAAATTGAATTGTTGGGGAAGTGAACAGTTGGCTCTTGACTATTTTCAATATAAATTGTTTTGATATAAACTTATTTTTCTAAGCTATTAATATATACAACCTTTCTTTCTTAAAGCCAAATTATTTTATATACCTGTTTTACGATTATTTTTGGAGCTATTTAACCATTTTTCAATTGCTTTCTAGACTATTTACTATTTTTTCAACTATATTACAAATTAATTACTACTTTACAACTATTTTGCAATTATCTAAAATTTTTGAAATTATTTAACTATTTTACAACTATTTTGCAAACTATTAATTATTTTTATACCACTTATCTATTTTTAAAACTTTCAAGCTATTTTCTAAATAAACTGGTCGGAGTTCAAACTGTTATTGGTTAAATACCCAACTGAGATAAGAATTGAGGTAATAATCCAAATGGAGATTAAGGAAAATGTGAATAAGTGAATGAAAATTTAAGTGAATGTGAATAGAAAGGAAATTGATATTGGAAAGAGTAATCAAATGTGAATATTTGATTTTAGGTAAACAAAGTTATATCTTTGTTATATATTCTCCCCTCGTTGAATCTGTTGTTGGAAGAAAAAGGATTTTGGAAGTGTTTGAAGTATAAAAGGAATTTTATACGAGTTTAAGTGATCCACAGTTTTAAAAATTATATATATCTGTATATATATAAAGGATCGTATGAGGATTTTGGAAAAAGGGTTTTGGGAACC
Source organism: Allium cepa (assembly GCA_030765085.1). Taxonomy (NCBI): domain Eukaryota; kingdom Viridiplantae; phylum Streptophyta; class Magnoliopsida; order Asparagales; family Amaryllidaceae; genus Allium; species Allium cepa. The sequence continues at coordinate 75,986,044 of CM060939.1, read as the reverse complement.
TTTGGATTGGAAAGGCTTTTGATTTTTGGGTAAAATCAATATTGAATTTGGAAAGCCTAGTCTGAGAATTATCGATTTTGGGATAATCGATTTTGTGCAAAGGAGCATTGTATGATATCATACTAGGTGTATGATTTGAAAGATACTATATATGTATAGTATAAATTTTTTTGATGATGGCTCTTGGGAAAAAGGCGCTTCCTTGAAATGAACTTCTCATGAGTGCCACCGGGTGGTGCTGCCTTGATTTAACGACCCGTAAATTTTCGATAATTAAAATAACTAATTTAATAAGATTTCGTGATTTAGTGTTAGAAAAAAAATTTGTAAGACGTTTGGAATAATAATAACTAGAATGAAATGCAACAAATTTTATCTAAGTTAATTATTTATGAATTGAATTAAATCCCAGATCAATTGAAATAATATGTAGTCAAAGGTAATTTAATGAATTTGTATTGAATAGGTAATTGTGACACTTTTTTATAAATAATAAACTTATAAGTAATCAAAAGTAACGGTGATAATTATTTAAGTTACCTATTCATTTAGTTAGTCGAATTGAATTTGTGAACCAATTGCAATTGAAATGAAAGTTTATATATTAGTTGAGTGCATTATCTCTAACTGTAGTTAAATAATAATGTGGAATTCATTTGATGTAATATAGTAAATCGACTGATAATAAAATTTTGATTTAAAAATCCAATATTGAAATCCGTCAAATATTGAACAATTAAATTGTTTAAATTTAGTATTTGAAATTTATTGAATAATTGAATAACGGGAATCGAATAACTGTTTAATGAAAATGTTTGTTCTATAATTTGAATTTGTTAAATTTTATAAGTTCGTTTTGAATATTTCAAAAGATAGTGATTTAAGAATAATCAAATTCGTTTAAATTAAATATTACAAATGTTGAATAATTAAATTCCGAATTTGATATGATCAATTTGATATTGAAATTTAATATATGAAAATGGAGTGAATAATTGAAATTGATTTAATATGATTCAGATTGGTTTCCAAAGTGAATATAAGTTATATTATGATTATAATAGATTTAATAAGATTTTAAAATTTGAAATTATTGAATAAGTGAATAATGGGTTAATATGATTAAAAATGACTTGTAAAATTTTATTGTATCATATTAAAGTAAGAATGATGTTGTAGAACTTTTAAAATTGAATTAAAAGTAAATTTGTGAAAATTGAATATTTTTTAATATTTAATTATCGACTGAAAAATAGCCAATTTTTGAACAGTCTCAGAATTGGACGAAACAAGTTCCATTGGATTCGTAATAGTTAGTTATTATCGGATTTCAATTTTCGTAGCAATCGGAGTCGTCGTTTGACCTGGCAGCTCGAAACGCATCGAAATTGTTTTAATATTAATTTAACGAGTTAAAATAGCCATTTTTCAAACAGTCTCGGATTTCTACGAAACCAGTTTCATCGGATCCGTAATGTGATATTATTGTAAGATTTCAAATTTCAAGTCAATCGGATTTATCGTTTGTCCGGTGCAAGCCAAAACGCCTAGAAATTCGTTTAAATCGATTAAATTTAAATTGATCGTTTATCGCTATAAGTCTCACATTCGATCGAATTAGCTTCCGAAAGCTGTTCCATTGTGTCCGGAACGCGGGATAAACCCTAGAAACGCTGGTCACCGCGCGTAAATCGGAGTTCGGAAACCCGGGATAAATAGTGGTTCGTGAAATTCTATAAATAGCCCCTTTAAATTCATTTCTTGAAAAATTAATATACCCTAGGGTTAGACGCAGCCGCCGCCTCTTATTCAAACCAATGGCCGAAAATCAAGCTTCTTTCCCCCTCGATTTCTTCAAATCTGCTCATCGAACCAAAAACCTTCCAACTAGTAAAGTGTAGAGCACATCACGAACTACCTATCCAACGGCTGAGATCGTCATCGGAGCATCGATGGAGGAGAAACACGGCCGCGACTTCCTGCCCTTCACACGCATTTCTAGGCCTTTGGGGGAGGCCGAACTTCGTGGTGCTCATGCCAAAGGTTGAGGGGGTGATGGACTTCAGTATGGCGCTTGTTGATCGTCGCCAAGGTGGAGGGTTTGGTCGAAAAATTCAACCTTAGGGTGCGTGATGGGTTCCATGTTTGCGTACGTGATGGCCTGGAAACGAACGAGGATGGAAGGAGAGCGCGTGCGGTCAGATGTTGGGGGATGCAGATCCTACGGCCAGAAATTTGCAGGGTATAAAATGTTAAATAAAATTTGTAATATTGTTATATTTAATTCGTGTAACCTTTAAAATATCATATCTTGTTCGTACGAGGTCGGAATCGGACGAAACAAGTTGCGTTGCGTTCGTATTGTCGAATACTACACTATGGAGCTGGATTGGAATCATTTGGAGATAGTGAAAATTTTGGGTAAAATTAAACGCTCGTTAAATTTTATTCGAAATAAAGCGCTGGAACTACATTGAAATCAAGGTGAGTGTTTTATAATGCTCACAACGTACTAAATATCTTTATGCTAGTTAAATTTGACATTATGAAGCGTTATGATTTTATTTGTCGTTGTTTGATAGAATTTAATTGTCATATAGATTGTCGTTTGAATTAACAGCTGAAAATTAAATTGATTGTTAAATTGAAATTGAAATTGAATTGCGATTAAATTACCTGACATTGATAACTATGAAATTGCCATGAATTGCAATGTCTATTGGATGATTTATTTCGATGGATGTTATTGGTTGATATTTAAATGTTTGGATGTTTATTTGCTTATATATAACCTGTTATGCTTACATATGATACTGTGATTTAATTTAAGTAATATATACTCATCCCTGACATTTAATTGAAATAAATAATTACTTGGCCATAGGATAGAAAATTATATATGGACACCGAATTGGCTAAATTAATAATTTTAAAAATCGTCGATTTGAAATTTGTTTAAATGTTTTGATTTAAAAGTTATAAATAGAAATCAATTTATAGAAATCGAATTTATCGAAAATTTGAGTTTGGAATGTTGAAATTAATTTTGGTTAAAAGAAATTGTAAAAAAATTTAAGTGGAGACTTTGGAATTTAAAATCAGGATATGATTGAATTTCGAAATTGATTTGTTTAAAGATTTAACATTAATTCGAGCTTTGAATATTACTAAGTAATAGTGATATAAAAATGATATTTTGAAATCGAGCTTGGAATTGAACCATATTTGAAATTTGGATTTAAACTTGAATATTGATGGAAAATTTGTTAAGTGTTATAAATGGATATTTTGAAATCAAGCTCCAAATCGATAAAAATTGAATTTGAATAAATTGAAGGTGAATGTAGAATTGAATTGATTTAAAGTTAAAGTTGACGTTGTTTTAAATTGAAATCGAAATTGAATCTGTAGAATGGAAATTGAAATTGATTTGAATTGGGAAGTTATAAATTGAAATGGATTGGTTTTGAAGCTGTTTTATTTTGTTTTCCAAATTACTCGGTTATATAAACCATTTTGGATACTTAAACTGTTTTAATCTATTTTAAACCTACTTAACCCGATTTAAATTATTTTAAACTAATTTATCTATTTCACATCCATTTTAAGAGTTTAAGTATTTTAAGTATTTTAATTATTTAAACTACTTTTAAACTACTTAAAACTATTTTTCTAAAATTCCAAACTGGTTAATATGGTGAAATGTTTATGTTTAAATCTTAAATTTAAATACAAATTGAGTTAAATTAAGTTGCAACCTAAATTGAAATTTGAAATGATTTTGAAATCGAAATGAGATATTGATGCGAAAAATGATTTTTGAAACGGAATCTTACATTTGAATAGACACGATGATATTTGAAATGGACTTGATTTTTGAAGCGAATATGATATTCTGATATCAGTTATGAATCGATTTGAAATATAAAAGAGCCAACGGTGTAATAATACGTAGTTATTAAAGAGACTGGGATCGGACAAGGACATACTCTCTGTCGATACCGAACACCACTTTAATAACTATTATACGCGGAGTGTTGATCCAGAATGAAGTGGATGGTTTGGCGAACGCGCTGACTGAAGAAAGAGAACGATATTGGATGACCTCTGACATGACTAAAACAGGAGCCGCGCCTGTAACGACCCGGAATTTTGGGCAATAAAAATTTAATAATCTGTGTAAATAATTTAACTGGTTTCATAATTTTCTTTATAATTTTAATTTAAAACTGATAAACTTATTCTTTTAAGGTTAATAAATATTTAATCTGTTAATGGTGATCAATATCTTTCTGACAATTTAAATTTGATAAGAATTGTTTTTCAAAGCTAATCAGATTTTATTCTATTTATAATATATACATTTGATATATATATATTGTGAATAGAAGAGCTTTTGTTTTAAATTAAGATTAATTTTCAAATTGTAACATATATGTATGTATATGTTATAGTTTGATATTGTTTTGAAAATTTAATTAAATCTATTAATAATTGATATATGAATGAATATGGTAATTTAAAGCTTTGTTTAGAAATTTATATTTTCAAAAGTCAATTCAAAGATTAATTCATTTGTTTTCAAAATGTAAGATAATTTTTGTTTTTAAAATATGATAGTTTATATAGGATTTGACGCAGCGGATAATAACAAATCGATATAAATCGATGAAAGTAGCAATCGGTGGATTGAATGATACTGAAATGCCCAAATTCGTCGATCCGAAGATACCGAATTCTAGCTATCCTCATCACGTTGATCGCGCACGATACCATGAAAGAAGATCTTCAAATCTTCAAGCGTTGATCAAGCGCACTTGATTCCGCGAATCGGCTTCAACAATCGTTGATTCGAGCGCACTCGAATAACCGAAAGTGGAGATAGGAGATTACACTCAACTACCAATTTGAGATGAAAGCACACAGCAATCAACAAGAAATTTTATTCAAAAATCAACAACCTACAAATGACCAACACAATGCCTATTTATAGCATTTCACCCCTGACCCTTAAGTCGTTTCCGACTCATCACCCCCTACGACTCACGACTCGTCTTAAGTCGTGTGCGACTTAACAACAGTGACTCAAATACACACTCATGTTACAACACTTAGGTCGTATAGGACCTAACGATGTACGACTCAAAGAAAACAAATTACAACACACATACACACGACTCAACTTATTACATCGCAACAGCCTTCGGTCGACTCATCAACTGACCGACTTACGACTCACTCACATGCATACAACACAGCGGTTCAACATAGGTCGTGAACGACTCATCACTTACAGACCATACGACTCACGACTTAATCAACACAAACAACTCCATACAGGACAACTTACGACTTACATCCTCTCAACGACTCAAGCTCCCAAACTCATAGCATCTGCGACTCAAGCTCCCATGCTCCCTGCGGCATATCTCCTCAAACGACTTAACTAAGTCGTGACCTGCTTCCGACTTAAGGCCTTTAATAGATGAAACTTTCCTCTGCTTCATGATAAGTCATGGTTGACTTATAAATGGGTCGTTAGCTCGTATCTCCCCCTCACATGACCCCTTAGGTCGTGGACGACCTATAGCTTGAATCTTAAGTCGTGGATGACTTAACCCCATACCATTAGCTCGTATACAACTCGTCTCTTCTCTTCTAGCCTGAGCTGCATCATCCTTCCCTGGTTGAGAAAAATTCGTCCTCGAATTTGTAAACTCTCCCACATCAGCTAGTTCATCTCCAGAATATGGTACAAGATGCTTAACATTGAACACGTCAGAAGTGTACACATCCTCCGACAGCTTCAACTTATAAGCATTTTCATTAATTCGTTTCACCACTTCTACAGGACCAATATTTCTGGCTTTCAACTTATTAAATGCGCCTACTGTAAAACGATCCTTGGTTAACACAGCGTAAACCAAATCACCTTCGTGAAATTCAACACTTCGTCGCTTCAAATCTGCAGTTCGCTTGTACTTCTCATTTGCTTTCTCCAATCGTTCCTGAACGATTTTATGACATTCAGTCAACCCATTAACAAAGTCTACAGCTTGTTTAACCGTCCCCTTCGGTTGTGGTACTTCTGCCAAATCCAACGGTCCCCTTGGCAAACTTGAATATATGATCTGAAATGGACTGAAACCCATGCTACGATTCACTGCATGATTATGCGCAAACTCTGCCTGGCATAACTTTAGGTCCCAACTCTTCAGATTATCTTTCACCAAACATCGTAACAAATTTCTCAATGATCTATTAACAACTTCTGTCTGTCCATCTGTTTGCGGATGATAAGCGCTACTAAATTTCAGCTTCGTTCCCACCATCTTCCACAAACTTAGCCAAAAATGACTCAAAAATCTAGTATCCCTGTCCGAAACAATAGACTCCGGCAACCCATGTAAACGATATATTTCTTTAAAGAACAACTGAGCAACACGAACAACATCCGCCGTCTTTTTACAAGCAATAAAATATGCCATTTTCGAAAATCTATCCACCACAACAAATATAGAATCATTTCCCCTTTGAGTTCTAGGCAAACCCAAAACGAAATCCATGCTGATATCAACCCATGGTTTAGTCGGTACAGGTAACGGCATATACAATCCTGCATTTGTCGCTGTCCCCTTTGAAACCTGACAAATATGACATCTCTCCACAAACCTTTCAACCTCTTTCCTCATCGACGGCCAAAAGTAAGATTGAGAAACCAAATGCAATGTACGATCACGGCCCACATGTCCTTCCTCGTGCAACTCCTTGATAATCTTCATTCTCAAACTGCTCTCTGGAATACATAATCGATTTCCTTTAAACAAGAATCCATCAACCAACATAAATTCATCAGTACTCCCATCCTTGACTTTGTCAACAAATTTCATAAAGTAAGGATCTTCTTCAAACAATTCTGGCAATAGTTCAAACCCTGTCACCTCAACTTTCATTGTCGTTAATAAATGACTCCTCCTACTCAAAGCATCAGCTACACGATTTGTTACCCCAGATTTATGCTTCACGACAAAAGTAAACTGCTACAAATAGGCAATCCACGATGCATGCCTCGCTGAAATCTTATCCCGCCCTTGTAAATGCTTCAATGCCTCATGATCAGTGTAAAGAACAAACTCTTTCTGAAATAGATAATGCCTCTAGTGTTTAACAGCTTGAACAACAGCGTAAAACTCAACATCGTATGTATTATATCTCATCTTTGCCTCTGATAACTTCTCACTGAAATATGCAATAGGTCTTCCACTCTGACTCAATATTCCTCCAATTCCAACCTTTGATGCATCAGTATGTAGCTCAAACAACAACTGAAAATATGGTAATACAAGAATTGGTGCTGTCGTCAAAAGTTCTTTGATTCGTTCAAAAGCAACCCCTGCTTCCTTCGACCAAGAAAACTGCTTCCCTTTCATGCAATCAGTAACCGGTGCCATCACGCTACTGATGTGTGGAATGAATCTTCGGTAGAATGATGCCAATCCATGAAAACTTCTAACTTCAGTGATAGTCCTCGGCTGCGGCCAATTCCTAATTGCTTCAACTTTATTCTGGTCCACCTGGATACCTTCTCCTGACATAACATATCCCAAGAATAAAACACTCCAAGTCATGAACACACATTTCTTCGTAGTTGCAAAAAAATGTTCCTCACGAAGAATAATTAACACCTTTCTTAAATGCTCTACATGCTCCTCTGTGCTCACACTATAAATCAGAATATCATCAAAGTAAACAACAACAAACTTCAGAATGTATGGTCTGAAAATTTGATTCATCACTCTCATGAATGTACTTGGTGCATTCGATAGACCAAACGGCATAACCAGCCATTCATATAATCCTTCCCTCGTCTTGAATGTTGTCTTCCATTCATCTCCCGGTCTAATTCGAATCTGATGATACCCACTCTTCAAATCAATCTTCGAAAATATAGTAGCCCCACTCAACTGATCCAGCAAATCATCCAACCTTGGCATAGGAAATCTATAGCGAACAGTAATCTTGTTCAAGGCTCTACTATCGGTACACATTCTCCATGTTCCATCCTTCTTCGGCACTAACAATGCTGGCACGGCACAAGGACTCAAGCTTTCCTGAACATGTCCCTGCTCTAACAACTTTTCCACCTGCCTTCGTAACTCCTCATGTTCCTTCGAACTCATTCGGTAATGTGGTCGATGTGGTAAAACTGCTCCCGAAACAAGATCAATTTGATGTTGAATATCCCTTAGTGGCGGTAACTCCTTAGGCAACTCTTCTGGAAACACATCTTCAAATTCTTCCAAAACTTGCTTCGCTTCTTCAGGAACTTCAACCACTTCATTACACTCTCGCCCAATCAACAAAAAGACTTCTGGCTCCTCTTCAACTTCCTTAACAAACTCCTTCAAAGTTAATAAAGTTTTTAACTCTTCAATCTCCTCTAGCCTTCTTTCCTTCTGTTGTTGCTTCTTAGGAACTAAAGTGATTTTAGTACCTTCAAACATAAAACTATAGCTATTAGCACGACCATCGTGTTGCACTGCTCTATCAAACTGCCATGGTCTGCCCAACAACAGATGACACACATCTATGTCTACAACGTCACACCAAATTTTATCTTTGTACTTCTTTCCAATATAAAAATTCACACAAGCTCTTCGACACACCTTCACTTCACCACCCTTCCTTAACCATGCTAGCTTGTACGGTTTAGGATGCTTCTCAGTTTTCAAGTTCAACTTCTTTACTGCTTCTGTAGAAATAATATTATCACAACTTCCTGCATCAATAACGAACTTGCAAACTTTTCCCAGAATAGTGCATGTCGACTGAAAAATGTTGCTCCTCAACCAACTAGAATCTTCCTCTTGCTTTGGTGTAAGACAAGACCTCCTCATCATAAGGTTACATCGTTCATCTCCCGACAATAAGTCTTCCTCCTCAACTGGTAATGAATTAGTACATTCTGCCTCTTCACCATCATCCTCCTCAACTTCTGCAACCATGGTTCTCTTCTTCGGCTTTGGACATTCATTGCTTTTATGACACAACTCCTGGCAATTGTAACATTTGACACCACTGTTAACCTTCGCCTTCTCAGCCTCCTTCACCACTCGTTTACTGATATATTTAGGAACATTAGAACTCCCACTAACACCCTTCGCTTGATTATTGGAATTAGTAAACACACCACCTCCACGCCTTCCCTGCTTTTCCCAAGCCAACGCTTTTTGATGTGCCTCCACCACAGATCTTGGATCAAACATATTAACCATATCCTGGATCTGCATTCGCAACCCCCCAACAAATCTAGCAGTTAGCTGTTCTTCCGTCTCCATAATATCATTCCTGGCAATGAGTTGGTAAAATTCATCTGCATAATCATTAACTGACTTCGTCCCTTGCCTCAGATTCTGCAACCTCTGGTACATAAGTGATTGATAGTTGTATGGTAAAAATGTAGCTCTCATCAACTTTTTCGTCTTATCCCAAGACTCAATCTTTGACTTTCCCATTCTCTCCCTTGTAAGTTTAGTTTGCTGCCACCATGCCAAAGCTCTTCCCCTCAACCTAGTAGCAACCAACTTTACTCTTCTATGCTCAGGAACCTCCTTGAAATCAAAGATCTCTTCAACATTTGTCAACCGATCTAAGAATTCTTCAGCTACCATTCCACCCTTGAACTCTGGAATTTCCATCTTCATACCCGACTCCCATCGACGATCATCATCTACATCCCGATAAGAATTTCGAATTTGGTCTCGATCTCGATAATGAATGCTAGCTCTATCACCCTCTTCATCAAAATCAAATGTACGTCTATATCGATCTCGACCATCAACATCCCTTTGATCACGCATGCTTTTTCTACTATGTCTCTCTTCATCTCTATATGGCTCATTCTCAAATTCTCGTGGAGTTCTTCTCTCTTCATGACCATAGTCATGGTGATCTCTCCTCGACGAAATTGATGTCTCTCTTCTTTCTCAAAAAGATTGCGGTGATACCCTCCTCGCTTCCGTAACCGATGGCGAAACTCGGTTTCCTCCATGGTTCGAGTTTGGTGATCTCCTTCTTTGAGTTTGATTCAAATCATTCATCAACTTCTCTAACTTTCCAATGCCTTCATCAAATTTCTCATTAATACGTTGTTCCATAAGCTCGGCTTCTTCTCTTCTATACAAAGCTTCAACGTTTTGATGACGATTAGCTCTCCCTGGCGGCATGTTTGAAAATATCAAATACTTCAACAAATCGAACACAAACTTCAACAAATCAGACTTCAAACTTTCCAAGCCCCACAATCTCAAACAACAAAGAACGGCTCAACACTTAACTCGGCTCAAGTATCACTTGACTCGGCTCCAACTTCAACCAATGATATCAAACTGATGCACGGCCTATACTTAGCACAAAGTTATGCTCGGCATTCACACTTCAACACAAATCAAACTCAATCAACTTCCACACTTTGATCATAAAGAATATGGATCGAAAACTCCAAACTTGTTGCAACTTCAAGATGAACACGATGAACACAACTTCAAACTTCAACTTCAAAAATTGGCTCCAAGTCTCGGCTTAGCTATGATTGGCTAAATCTAGCTCCGATACCAAAACTGACGCAGCGGATAATAACAAATCGATATAAATCGATGAAAGTAGCAATTAGTGGATTGAATGATACCAAAATGCCAAATTCGTTGATCCGAAGATACCGAATTCTAGCTATCCTCGTCACGTTGATCGCGCACGATACCGTGAAAGAAGATCTTCAATTCTTCAAGCGTTGATCAAGCGCACTTGATTCCGTGAATCGGCTTCAACAATCGTTGATTCTAGCGCACTCGAATAACCGAAAGTGGAGATAGGAGATTACACTCAACTACCAATTTGAGATGAAAGCACACAGCAATCAACAAGAAATTTTATTCAAAAATCAACAACCTACAAATGACCAACACAGTGCCTATTTATAGCATTTCACCCCTGACCCTTAAGTCATTTCCGACTCATCACCCCCTACGACTCACGACTCATCTTAAGTGGTGTGCGACTTAACAACAGTGACTCAAATACACACTCATGTTACAACACTTAGGTCGTATAGGACCTAACGACGTACGACTCAAAGAAAACAAATTACAACACACATACACATGACTCAACTTATTACATCGCAACAGCCTTCGGCCGACTCATCAACTGACCGACTTACGACTCACTCACATGCATACAACACGGCGGTTCAAAATAGGTCGTGAACGACTCATCACTTACAGACCATACGACTCACGACTTAATCAACACAAACAACTCCATACAGGACGACTTACGACTTACATCCTCTCAACGACTCAAGCTCCCAAACTCATAGCTTCTGCGACTCAAGCTCCCACGCTCCCTACGGCATATCTCCTCAAACGACTTAACTGAGTCGTGACCTGCTTCCGACTTAAGGCCTTTAATAGATGAAACTTTCCTCTGCTTCATGATAAGTCGTGGTTGACTTATAAATGGGTCGTTAGCTCGTATCTCCCCCTCACATGACCCCTTAGGTCGTGGACGACCTATAGCTTGAATCTTAAGTCGTGGACGACTTAACCCCATACCATTAGCTCGTATACGACTCGTCTCTTCTCTTCTAGCCTGAGCTGCATCAGGATTTAATCAAAGTTTTGTTTTATTTTCTTTTTAAAGTGTTTTAAATTTAAAATGGTTTTATAAATATAGATGTTTAGATTTTAAATTACATATATATGATTTATTTGTATTGTGATTAGTTTTATAATACTTTCTTTAAAGTAAATTTATATTTACACATATAAGTATTAATTAATAAAGTAAATTAAATATGTAGTTTATATTTACATTTAAAATTAAATAAAAGTTTAAAAACACTTAAAGACAAATGTAAACATACTAACTTGTGTATGACATATGTAAAGCAAATTAAGCCAATTTAAAACATGTGTAATCATATTAGTTATTCTAATAACACGTGTAAGAGGATTTAGAAATTCAATGACAAGTGTCTTTATTTTGGAGTTTAATTTCTTTACTTTTATTTGAGTAATTTGAACATAAAGAAAATTTGTTTTCTCATTTATTTTCCAAACTTTCTCCCTTCATATCAATTTCTTTTTCTTCATAAATTAAAGAGCCTGCAAATGCAATAGTTGATCATCTGCAACATTTAAAATCTGCAATTAAATGAAGTTTTTAACTACAATTTCAAAACGTGCAACTTCAAATCTGAAAATAAAATCCAAATCTGAGATAAGAAAAATCAAACCTGCAATTTCAAAGGAATCAAGATCAAAGCTACAACCTGCAATTTTCATGCCTGCAAATCTTAAGGGTTGCATTTCAAATGTTCAACCTGCAACTTAAACATGCAAGAATTCAATTTTTATCTACAAGCATCAGATTTAAGAGCACGCAAATGGAATTTTCTTCAGCATATCAAAGACTGGAATAAATATTAAAACTTGTTTTCTGCCCTGCAAATTAAAGGTGAGTAAACATTCTTTTAAAAACAGTTTAATTTGGATTTATACCTAATGCATGTGATGATATGGTTTGAATGAAGTTCTTCTGCTTGAAATCTATTTGAATTGGTATATATATAAATGTTAGCAAGTCTGTCCTTTGTCCCCTGCTTGTAAATTTGGTGAATAAACATATTCAAAAACAGTTTTTAAATCTGCTCCTATGTGATATGTATGATAGATGTTTCGGTAACATGATCTTTACTATGAATTGTATGTGTATATGGATGATTATGCTGGAGCATGCCTGTGTGCTTTTGCAAACTGGTCTCTGTGAACCTCACACTCAACAAGCATGGTGAAGAAAATTCATATCTTCCAAATAAATCCCTAACTAACTAGGAACATTAAAAAGAAAACAATTATAACAATGCAAATTAGGTGTTAAAAATAGTTTAAGAAGGAATTATTTAGTTAATATTTTTGGAATAGGAAATAACAGTGAAATTCACATATATGTTAAAAATCAATGAATTCAATTACTGTTTTGAATGGCATGAGTGAATTAGTAATGGGAAATCATGATTTTTAATATACATTTCTTGATTTTCAGTTTGATATCCTTTGGGAATTTTCGATATGAACGTTTGGGGTATGTTGGGGAATTACCGACAATCGGCTGCGTCTGGAAGGTGGATATTTGGGGTGAAGGTGGCCAGAGTGATGGAGAGTTCGGGAAAAATGTTAGATGTATTTTCTGATAGTCGAGGCGAATGGATTTTGGCGAAGAAGGTTTTCGTCGCTTGTTGTATTGGTCGTGTTTTCGAGGCAAATTGCAGCGAGGGTGACGCATCGGGCTGAATCGTGATGGGAGGAAGCAAAGCAGGTGGTAGTGGCGTAGCTTCTGAAGGATGGGTATGAGAACTGGTGATCGGTGGTGGTGTCTGGTAGGGATTTCTCTGATCAAGTTCTGGTTACAGTTTAGTTGAGATGATCATTTTCCGATTTGAATGGTTGTTGGTCGATTTGGGGGCTGGGTCGAGATCGCGTGTATGCGAGTGAACGTTGGCGATGTTCGCGATGCTCAACGGCGGCCAGTGGTATTGTGCTTGGTGAACGGTGGATGCTTTTGTGCACTGAGAAATAGAGTTGGGGGAGACGTGACTTTTTCTCGAATTCGTGTTCGAGTATTTCGGTGAAAAGCTCGAAGCAGTTGAAAGTTAGAGGGAACGCGAGAGTTACTCGTGAGTGCACTCGGGTTTTTGATGGAGAAGCTCGGGTCATCTCGTTGTCAAGAGTGTTGTTCAGATTTACAATACCTAGTTTTTCTTTTGGCAATAAGGAAATCAAGTTTAAGTTTTATAAAAAGAAAATGATTTCTTAAGGTTAAAAACTTGTTGTTTAAAATTTAATGTTAATAAAATTTATAAAGTATAAGTTGAAAATTTATATATTTTATTTCAATTTAAATTTATTTAAAGTGATTTAATATTGAAGGAATTTAATTACAATTTGGAAGGATATTTTGAATTTAAATATCAAATCAAAATTTAAGTTAAAATGTTAAGAAATGATTCAAACTTAAGATTTCAAATTTTATATTGAAATAAATAAGATTAGTTTAAATGTTTTAAAGTATTGGAAATTTTGGAAATTGTTACTAAATTTTCTAATTTCAAATAAGATTATAATATTGAAAAACCAAATTGAATAATTTGTTTTTGAGTTGTTTAAACTTAATCAATTTCAAATAACTTATTTATAAAGATGAATAATGTTAAATTATTTTGATATGAATTTGAGAGAACTTAATAAATATGATTTGTCATTTAAGATTAATGTTTTCTTAATTAATTAAGGATTTTTAAATCTAGGGAGTTAATTAATTGTTTAATTAATTTTAAATAATTAGTTAATTATTTATTAAATTTTAAATAATCACTTAATTATGAATTAATTAAGTATAATTACTTAATAAAGAAATCAATGATGAATTGTTGAATGTAATTAAGAAAGTCAATTTCCTATGGAAGTAACTAATGGAAAATACTCATGGGAGTAATTAAGTTGAAGTGATTATGGGGAAATCACTTGTTGTTATCAATTAAAGAATTGATTAATCTAATTGTTTTAAAGTTAATTAAATATGAAGTGATTAATTAATTAAAGAATTATTTAGTGGTGGAATTAATTATTTGATTAATTAAGATTTCTTAATGAAAGTAATTAAAGATAATTACTTATTAAGAGTTAATTACTTAATTATTGTAGTTAATTAATTAATGTGATCAATTAATTAATAAATGAGATTAATTTAAGATTAATCACTAAGGGTAATTAATTAAATTGTAATTAATTAATAAAGTGATTAATTAAGAATTAATTTATTAATTTAATTGTTTAATAATTTCTTAATAAAGTAATTAAAGATTAATTAATTGAATTAATTAATCAAGGATTAATATAATTAAATTAGAAATTAATTAATAATTAAGATGTTAATTTATTAAGATAAGTAATTACAAATTGTTAATTACTAATTATGATTAATGAGTTGATTAATTATAAGTTAATTAGTTAATTAAAGTATCAATAAGGATCATTAATGAAGGTGATTAATGATATTAATCAAGGTTGATTAATATAAGTAATTAATTTAAATGTGATTGATTAATTGTAATTAATTAAGGTTTAATGTAATTAATTATAGTTAATTAATTAATGAAGGATCATTAATTATTGTAATTAATGATAGTAATTAAAGGGTTAATTATTGTATATGGTTAAGGACAATTACTTGAATGTAATTAATATAATTAATCAAGGAAGATTAATTAGTGGAATCATTAGAGATGATTAAATTATTTGGAATAATAATTAATGAAGAAGGATTATGGTAATTCAATTGATTAAAGATAATCAATTCTGTTTGAATGTTTGATTAATATGGATTGATTAATATTGGTTAATTGATTGAGATTGGATGATCAATATTTTGGTGATTGCTATTGGATGATTGATTTTGGTTGATATTGGTTGATACTGGATGATTTGGATATATCTGTTATGTGATATAGTGCTTTGTGGAGATGAATATTGTTATGAATTATCTATTGTGATAATATGATGCATCTATTTGTTTATATCATCCTGAATATATGTTTATTCTGTTTAAACCCTTAAGTACAAGTTGGACATTAAAATGGCGTTTGATTTCGGTGAGACCGGGATCGGGTTTCCATATTTGGAATCCGAAAACCACATCGATTCCAATTAAACGTTAGGTCGTGTATCCAAGTGGAGCAAGTGAAGACTCGAGGTGTAAGGGCTATACGTCAGTATAACTCTGTGGGTGATTCCGTAATGAGTTTGACGGAATAGTGCTTATAGATTCGAGATGGCGAATTAGAGTGCAAGGGCTATGGTCGTTGACTCTGACGGTGATTCCAATAATGAGGGCAACGAGATAGTGCCTTCGGTTTCGTTCGAACCCGGAACGAACTTGTATGGATTGAATGCTTTCAGAACATCGTCAGGTGGACGATGAGCATTCTAAGATAGATGTGTTCTATAAAGGTAATCGTAACCTCAAGCCTCATCAACCGGGAATGGCTAAAACAGGGGAGGTGCAGCAAGGCTTCGTGGGTAGCTCCCACTGGAGAGCAAGATTTTCCCCTGTCTAGAAGTCCCTTTTTATTCCGCTGTGTGGGCAGTTGGGTCGCGGCCAACTGCGGGGTTGTCTTGTTCGGGACTGTCCAGTAAGGGATGGTTCCGGCCTTGTGTTGCAGGGGAGTGGGAGTACTCCTCGGTACGTTGATCTAGGCCACGTACTGTGACGGGCGGTACCCCAGTAGCCCTGCTATTGTTGGAAACCCATTTTCCCTACGAGACCCTATGGTTTTGATTGTATTACCCACTTTTGTGGCTAGTAGCTGGAATTTAATCATGTAACAATTTCGGCTATTTCTTATTTACATGAAAACCCTAGACACTATTATAATATCACTGGATTTCCTATCAAATGTTTTGGTTAGCGTAAGGTAAAAACTTTTCCATGTTTATGTGTGGGAAGTCTTACGTGATACCTTTTCTTTTCAAAGGTTTTCTAAAGTTAAGCAACTTTAAACCGGTTTACTCACACCAGACTCCTGTCTGACCCGAGTGTTTATTTTCTGTTTTATTAAACTCTTGGGTACTCATATTATGTATGAGTATTCAAGTGATTCAGGTTAGCTTAACGAATTCTGGAGGAGATATGGAGCAGGAGGCTTCGACGTGTAGATATATATTGATTCTGCTTTGTTTGTTTGTGTCTGTATCTTGTATACTTGAGTTGTGTAGTTAGACAGGAGTTTATAACTGTCTATTATCTGTTGTTTTAAGTTGTGTACTCTGATGTAATGAGATACTATGTAATATTTTATGAGATATATTATATTTTATTCGTTCTGCTGTGAGTTCTCTGATGTTGTTCTGTTTCTTCTTTCTCTTTTCTTTCTTCTTCTATCCCTTTCTTTCTTCAAGATGACGCGATTTTCTGGGAGTAGAAAGTCGGGTCGTCTCACTTGGTATCAGAGCTTTAGGCTCTGAAGTATGTCTTTCTTTATGGAGCAGTAGGTTGAGTGAATACCTAGGCTCTGTAGTGGTGTCTTTCTTGAGAGAGCGTACTTGTAATTTTTATATATAACTATATATATATATATATATATATATATATATATATCTACCTAATAGGTTGGGTTATCTGTACGGATTTTCCAACATGAGTTTTAGAGGTAGATGGAATAGTGGTTGTGTGTGTAACACGACTACCACTAATGGAAGAGGTCCATATGTTTGAGGTTGGAAGTTTTTGTCGAGACTGTAGACCTAATACCGTCCTGAGTGAGTTTTGTAGTCTGGAGTAACGGATTTCTCTGATATCCGAAGGAAATCTTTTAAAGATTCGGAGTGTATCTTTGAAGTGTAAGTCTGAATTTCGCTCGGGTAAGCGAATTTTTCGAGTATTTAGATTTGTTGGAAGTGCAAGAATAAGTAATGGAATCTTGATAACTGTGTTATGAGATGCAGTATCCTTGGATATTTTCCAAAGGTGTTTTCTTTTGAAGCAGTTTTAGTAGTGGTTGTTGAAGAGCAGTCTTTACCTGTTGCAGGGAAGACTCGTCTGTGTAGAAGTTGTCTGGATCTTTAGTAGGGAGTTTGGCTGTTTTGGAATATGAGGCTAAGGTCTATGAGTTGTTTCTCTCCAAGCATGGTCTCATTGTTGTTCCTTAAGGTAAGTGATATGTTGATGTTTGATTTAGAGCCCGAGTTCTTTTGGAATGTCTGCCATCTAGGAGGTCAGTTGTATGGTTTGTTGATGTTTTTGTGTTTTGGAGAAGCCTTTGGATTTGAAGTCTTTGGTTGGCTGTGGTAGCGGTGCAACTCAAAGTGTTCGATGTGCTGTCAAGGAGATCTTTAAGCTTTGCTGTATCATCAAGGTAGAGTTTAGAAGCAGCAGTGTGGCTTGTTTCTCCGATGGTCCAGGAATCTTGGTGTTTCTTCTAGCAGCAGCCTGGGCAGTTGGTGGAAGTTATCTTGAAGAGTTAACCTTGTTTGGAAGGTTTAAAGCTGTTCTAGTTGGTAAAGAGAGGATAGTTTGTTTGGAATCCGAACTAGGTAGGATTGCAATGGTGACTTGCGATTAGTTGGGAATTTTCTTAGGCTATCTTGGGTGATCTTTTGTTTGAGATTGAGGATTCTCATGAGAGGTAGGAGCTACTAAGGTACTATGAAGTTTGTCTACATCTGGAGTTGAGTTCCATATTTGATTTGGTTTCCAAAAGTAATTTTGGTAGTTAGCCTGGAAGTTGAATGGTTCTGGGAGAAAGTAGAGTTGATGTAGCAACTCAGATATTTTTGGAATTGGATTTGGATTGATCTAGCTTTTTGGAATAGGATTCTGTTTTGAGGATGTGTGACCAAGTCTGATGTGTCACTCAGATTTTCATGGATTTGATGAACAAAGGTTTCCGAATTTAGTGGATAAGTTTGTATTCGTGTTCATCAACAGATATTCTCATCTATTTCAGAATCAGAGTTGTGCAGCGGAAGCGAGGTATCAGCTGTACAAGAAAGGAAGCGAGTTCTGTTTGATATTGCTTGGGTAGTAGAGCTGGAGTTATGGATTTCGATGGATTTTGGAAGACTTTTCTGTTGAATAGGATCCATTGACTGTTTTCTTTGGTCTAATTGTTTCTGGGAAGTATCAGCATATGTTGAGCTGATCAGAAGAGATTGGCAGCCCAGGAATATCTGTTGAGTTATGCAGATATGAGATAAGGAGTTTGAAATCGGAGTTGGAGTCTTCAGTGTTGTTAAGAACTCTCTGGTTAAGAGAACAGATATTGGATAAGTTTGGTTGGTTAGTGCTGAGGCATTTGAGATTTTCTTATCTGTGTTTTAATAGGATAAGATTGAATTGCCAGTTTGGATAGCTGGAATTCATTATGTATCACGTGTCTCTGAGGGAGTACGTGTATGACTCATCATTGGTTGTTGAATCTGTAGTTCAGTTGGAGTTGGAAGTTGAGCTGGATTTGAGAGTAATCTGATGTTCTGTTCAGATTGATGGATCTAGAGATGAGTGGTACTCTGGATTTTGGTTGTGTAGTTAGTTTGTTGGCTTTTATAGAGCGAGTCTCCCGGTGATTTATACTTGGGGAAAACTCGTGATAGTATTAGAGATTTATTCTGATTAGTGTCAGAATAATTAGTTAGGTTTGCTTGTGTGATTGATTGCTATGGATGTTAGTAATTGGTTGTTAGGAATGCTTTGTTATATTAAATCAAAATCTTTGCTGGGTTATTAAATTACCTTTGCTTTTAAATTTCGGGGACGAAATTCTTTTAAGGGGGGAGGATTGTAACGACCCAGAATTTTGGGCAATAACAATTTAATAATCCGTGTAAATAATTTAACCGGTTTCATAATTTTCTTTATAATTTTAATTTAAAACTGATAAACATATTCTTTTTAAGGTTAATAAATATTTAATCTGTTAATGGTGATCAATATCTTTCTGACAATTTAAATTTGATAAGAATTGTTTTTCAAAGCTAATCAGATTTTATTCTATTTATAATATATACATTTGATATATATATTGTGAATAGAAGAGATTTTGTTTTAAATTAAGATTAATTTTCAAATTGTAACATATATGTATGTATATGTTATAGTTTGATATTGTTTTGAAAATTTAATTAAATCTATTAATAATTGATATATGAATGAATATGGTAATTTAAAGCTTTGTTTAGAAATTTATATTTTCAAAATTCAATTCAAAGATTAATTCATTTGTTTTCAAAATGTAAGATAATTTTTATTTTAAAAATATGATAGTTTATATAGGATTTAATCAAAGTTCTGTTTTATTTTCTTTTTAAAGTGTTTTAAATTTAAAATGGTTGTATAAATATAGATGTTTAGATTTTAAATTACATATATAAGATTTATTTGTATTGTGATTAGTTTTATAATACTTTCTTTAAAGTAAATTTATATTTACACATATAAGTATTAATTAATAAAGTAAATTAAATATGTAGTTTATATTTACATTTAAAATTAAATAAAAGTTTAAAAACACTTAAAGACAAATGTAAACATACTAACTTGTGTATGACATATGTAAAGCAAATTAAGCCAATTTAAAACATGTGTAATCATATTAGTTATTCTAGTAACACATGTAAGAGGATTTAGAAATTCAATGACAAGTGTCTTTATTTGGGAGTTTAATTTCTTTACTTTTATTTGAGTAATTTGAACATAAAGAAAATTTGTTTTCTCATTTATTTTCCAAACTTTCTCCCTTCATATCAATTTCTTTTTCTTCCTAAATTAAAGAGCCTGCAAATGCAATAGTTGATCATCTGCAACATTTAAAATCTTCAATTAAATGAAGTTTTTAACTACAATTTCAAAACCTGCAACTTCAAATCTAAAAATAAAATCCAATGAGATAAGAAAAATCAAACCTGCAATTTCAAAGGAATCAAGATTAAAGCTACAACCTGCAATTTTCATGCCTGCAAATCTTAAGGGCTGCATTTCAAATGTTCAACCTACAACTTAAACATGCAAGAATTCAATTTTTATCTGCAAGCATCAGATTTAAGAGCATGCAAATGGAATTTTCATCAGCATATCAAAGCCTGGAATAAATATTAAAACTTGTTTTCTGCCCTGCAAATTAAAGGTGAGTAAACATTCTTTTAAAAACAGTTTAATTTGGATTTATACCTAATGCATGTGATGATATGGTTTGAATGAAGTTCTTCTGCTTGAAATCTATTTGAATTGGTATATATATAAATGTTAGCAAGTCTGTCCTTTGTCCCCTGCTTGTAAATTTGGTGAATAAACATATTTAAAAACAGTTTTTAAATCCACTGTTATGTGATATGTATGATAGATGTTGCAGTAACATGATCTTTACTATGAATTGTATGTGTATATGGATGATTATGCTGGAGCATGTCTGTGTGCTTTTGCAAACTGGTCTCTGTGAACCTCACACTCACCAAGCATGGTGAAGAAAATTCATATCTTCCAAATAAATCCCTAACTAACTAGGAACATTAAAAAGAAAACAATTATAACAATGCAAATTCGGTGTTAAAAATAGTTTAAGAAGGAATTATTTAGTTAACATTTTTGGAATAGGAAATAACAGTGAAATTCACATATATGTTAAAAATCAATGAATTCAATTGCTGTTTTGAATGGCATGAGTGAATTAGTAATGGGAAATCATGATTTTTAATATACATTTCTTGATTTTTAGTTTGATATCCTTTGGGAATTTTCGATATGAACGTTTGGGGTATGTTGGGGAATTACCGACAATCGGCGGCGTCTCGATGGTGGATATTTGGGGTGAAGGTGGCCAGAGTGATGGAGAGTTCGGGAAAAATGTTAGATGTATTTTCCGATAGTCGAGGCGAATGGATTTTGGCGAAGAAGGGTTTCGTCGCTTGTCGTATTGGTCGTGTTTCCGGGGCAAATTGCAGCGAGGGTGACGCATCGGGCTGAATCGTGATGGGAGGAAGCAAAGCAGGTGGTAGTGGCGTAGCTTCTGGAGGATGGGTATGAGAACTGGTGATCGGTGGTGGTGTCTGGTGGGGATTTCTCTGATCAAGTTCTGGTTACAGTTTAGTTGAGATGATCATTTTTCGATTCGAATGGTTGTTGGTCGATTTGGGGGCTGGGTCGAGATCGCGTGTATGCGAGTGAATGTTGGCGATGTTCGCGATGCTCAACGGTGGCCGGTGGTGTTGTGCTTGGTGCACGGTGGATGCTTGTGTGCACTGAGAAATAGAGTTAGGAGAGACGTGACTTTTACTCGAATTCGTGTTCGAGTATTTCAGTGAAAAGCTTGAAGCAGTTGAAAGTTGGAAGGAACGCGAGGGTTACTCGTGAGTGCACTCGGGTTTTTGATGGAGAAGCTCGGGTCATCTCGTTGTCAAGAGTGTTGTTCAGATTTACAGTACCCAGTTTTTCTTTTGGCAATAAGGAAATCAAGTTTAAGTTTTATAAAAAGAAAATGAGTTCTTAAGGTTAAAAACTTGTTTAAAATTTAATGTTAATCAAATTTATAAAGTATAAGTTGAAAATTTATATATTTTATTTCAATTTAAATTTATTTAAAGTGATTTCATATTGAAGGAATTTAATTACAATTTGGAAGGATATTTTGAATTTAAATATCAAATCAAAATTTAAGTTAAAATGTTAAGAAATGATTCAAACTTAAGATTTCAAATTTTATATTGAAATAAATAAGATTGGTTTAAATGTTTTAAAGTATTGAAAATTTTGGAAATTGTTACTAATTTTTCTAATTTCAAATAAGATTATAATATTGAAATACCAAATTGAATAATTTGTTTTTGAGTTGTTTAAACTTAATCAATTTCAAATAACTTATTTATAAAGATGAATAATGTTAAATTATTTTGATATGAATTTGAGAGAACTTAATATATATGATTTGTCATTTAAGATTAATGTTTTCTTAATTAATTAAGGATTTTTAAATCTAGGGAGTTAATTAATTGTTTAATTAATTTTAAATAATTAGTTAATTATTTATTAAATTTTAAATAATCACTTAATTATGAATTAATTAAGTATAATTACTTAATAAAGAAATCAATGATGAATTGTTGAATGTAATTAAGAAAGTCGATTACTTATGGAAGTAACTAATGGAAAATACTCATGGGAGTAATTAAGTTGAAGTGATTATGGGGAAATCACTCGTTGTTATCAATTAAAGAATTGATTAATCTAATTGTTTTAAAGTTAATTAATTATGAAGTGATTAATTTATTAAAGAATTATTTAGTGATGGAATTAATTATTTGATTAATTAAGATTTCTTAATGAAAGTAATTAAAGATAATTACTTATTAAGAGTTAATTACTTAATTATTGTAGTTAATTAATTAATGTGATTAATTAATTAATAAATGAGATTAATTTAAGATTAATCACTAAGGGTAATTAATTAAATTGTAATTAATTAATAAAGTTATTAATTAAGAATTATTTTATTAATTTAATTGTTTAATAATTTCTTAATAAAGTAATTAAAGATTAATTAATTGAATTATTTAATCAAGGATTAATATAATTAAATTAGAAATTAATTAATTAATTAAGATGTTAATTTATTAAGATAAGTAATTACAAATTGTTAATTACTAATTATGATCAATGAGTTGATTAATTATAAGTTAATTAGTTAATTAAAGTATCAATAAGGATCATTAATGAATGTGATTAATGATATTAATCAAGGTTGATTAATATAAGTAATTAATTTAAATGTGATTGATTAATTGTAATTAATTAAGGTTTAATGTAATTAATTATAGTTAATTAATTAATGAAGGATCATTAATTATTGTAATTAATGATAGTAATTAAAGGGTTAATTACTGTATATGGCTAAGGAAAATTACTTGAATGTAATTAATATAATTAATCAAGCAAGATTAATTAGTGGAATCATTAGAGATGATTAAATTATTTGGAATAATAATTAATGAAGAAGGATTATGGTAATTCAATTGACTAAAGATAATCAATTCTGTTTGAATGTTTGATTAATATGGATTGATTAATATTGGTTAATTGATTGAGATTGGATGATCAATATTTTGGTGATTGCTATTGGATGATTGATTTTGGTTGATATTGGTTGATACTGGATGATTTGGATATATCTGTTATGTGATATACTGCTTTGTGGAGATGAATATTGTTATGAATTATCTATTGTGATAATATGATGCATTTATTTGTTTATATCATCCTGAATATATGTTTATTCTGTTTAAACCCTTAAGTACAACTTGGACATTAATATGGCGTTTGGTTTCGGTGAGACCGGGATCGGGTTTCCATATTTGGAATCCAAAAACCACATCGATTCCAATTAAACGTTAGGTCGTGTATCCAAGTGGAGCAAGTGAAGACTCGAGGTGTAAGGGCTATACATCAGTATAACTCTGTGGGTGATTCCGTAATGAGTTTGACGGAATAGTGCTTATAGATTCGAGATGGCGAATCAGAGTGCAAGGGCTATGGTCGTTGACTCTAAGGGTGATTCCAATAATGAGTGCAACGAGATAGTGCCTTCGGTTTCGTTCAAACCCGGAACGAACTTGTATGGATTGAATGCTTTCAGAACATCGTCAGGTAGATGATGAGCATTCTAAGATAGATGTGTTCTATAAAGGTAATCATAACCTCAAGCCTCATCAACCGGGAATGGCTAAAACAGGGGAGGTGCAGCAAGGCTTCCTGGGTAGCTCCCACTGGAGAGCAAGATTTTCCCCTGTCTAGAAGTCCCTTTTTATTCGGCTGTGTGGGCAGTTGGGTCGCGGCCAACTGCGGGGTTGTCTTGTTCGGGACTGTCCAGTAAGGGATGGTTCCGGCCTTGTGTTGCAGGGGAGTGGGAGTACTCCTTGGTACGTTGATCTAGGCCACGTACTGTGACGGGCGGTACCCCAGTAGCCCTGCCATTGTTGGAAACCCATTTTCCCTACGACACCCTACGGTTTTGATTGTATTACCCACTTTTGGGGCCAGTAGCTGGAATTTAATCATTTAACAATTTCGGCTATTTCTTATTTACGTGAAAACCCTAAACACTATTATAATATCGCTGGATTTCCTATCAAATATTTTGGTTAGCGTAAGGTAAAATCTTTTCCATGTTTATGTGTGGGAAGTCTTACGTGATACCTTTTCTTTTCAAAGGTTTTCTAAAGTTAAGCAACTTTAACCCGTTTACTCACACCAGACCCCTGTCTGACCCGAATGTTTATTTTCTGTTTTATTAAACTCTTGGGTACTCATATTATGTATGAGTAGTCAAGTGATTCAGGTTAGCTTGACGAATTCTGGAGGAGATATGGAGCAGGAGGCTTTGACGTTTAGATATATATTGATTCCGCTGTGTTTGTTTGTGTCTGTATCTTGTATACTTGAGTTGTATAGTTAGACAGGAGTTTATAACTGTCTATTATCTGTTGTTTTAAGTTGTGTACTCTGATGTAATGAGATACTATGTAATATTTTATGAGATATATTATATTTTATTCGTTCCGCTGTGAGTTCACTGATGTTGTTCTGTTTCCTCTTTCTCTTTTCTTTCTTCTTCTATCCCTTTCTTTCTTCAAGATGACGCGATTTTCTGGGAGTAGAAAGTCGGGTCGTCTCAGAGCCGGGCAATTGAGGTTCGCCACCTCTAGCGGACACACTTCTTCGATACCATATCTATTACATTTGTGATTCGATTTAGGTGCACCCCTTTATTTGGGAGTGTTGTTTTGTGGTGTTGGGGTAGATGCTGGCTATGCTCAACATCAGTCCGGATCACGCAACTACTAGTATCCTAGTTGGTATCGCCTCATGTACCTTGTCATACTGATTATCCTATTCGCGACCACTACGTTTGGTTTTGTGTTATACCTATGGGGTACCCTCTGATAACCACCAGTTTACGGTGGGGCTTACGGTGCTGTATAGACTATGGCATTATAAAAATGTGTTAAGGGGAATGTGGTAACGCCTTAACGCTATTGTGATACTTTATATTACTGATAGGCATTATCTACTTAGCGTACATTACTACATAGTAGATAGTTTAACGGATCCTTAAGAGATGGAAAATCCCGTAACATCTCTTGAGTTATTGCACGCACGTTGACACTGGATAGGAGATGTCAAACCCCGTAAACATCTCTGACGCCGTTATACTCATATTTATTTACGATTGATTTAACTTTCATAAGGATATTTTAGTCCTGACTTGAGTGTTTTGTCTTTTCATTACGCTCGGGTCAGTCCTGAGTTTTTCAGATTTTTGAAGATCTATTCTGGAGGATGAAGACGAAGATTTGGTATACTATTACTATTATTACCCTTGCATCATGCTACCTGCTGCATTATTTAATTGTTCTGTTGTATATGTATAACTCTGATAAATGTTGTATAAATAATTGTCAAAGTATAGTAAACAGCTTCATGAACTGTTTATTTGACTATTATATTTTATCGTTCCGCTGCGAGATTCTGTGTTGTTTCTTTTCCTTTATTTCTCTTTCTTTTCTTTTCTTATTTACCCCAATAACCATCTGCCCTTTTGAAAGGTTTGGAATCGGCATGTGTAATTGATCGTCGGTTTAAACTGTCCAAAAAGGCGGGTCGTTACAGTTGGTATCAGAGCTTTGGTTTAGCGATAAACCTTGGCTCTAGTGGGGAATAACTCATTGAAATAGAGGTAAACTATATGAATGGGTTGAGTGTATATGAGAGAGCGTACTTGTTATTTGATGTAAAATGGTTTTATATTGTGTTAACTTTGTTCCGTTGAGTATTTATGAATTCTGGTCGATACTTGGGACGCCAAGGCGTCGATAGGAATTTCTAAACACTCGAATAGGACAAACCAACACAATATCGTTTTGGAATATATTTTATATAAAAGAATTATTTGAATATTTATTCATTTTGATTGAATTGATTGTTAGGAGATGATAATATTAGATTATTATCGTTGTTGTTTGATCAGTCAATATTTACAAAAAAAATGATTAAATAATAATGGATTTAGAAAAATGAAATCAATTGATAATGAATATAAATGAATTTTAACTTGGATTTGGGAATTTAAATTCCGGTGTTTGAAATTGACTTACAAGAATTTGAAAAATATAATATGAGTATTATATGATAGTACAATTGAGTTGAAATTGTTTTCAAAGGATTTTTTTATGATAAGTGTTATATTCCCTTCTCTTGACGCTAGAAAATGATTTCGGTGATGAGTGCACGCATCATCGGCGTTTGTTTTCGAGAGTCCGAGTGGGAGAGACTACTTAATAGCTTGTCTAAACCTTGTTTTGATTTAACTTTTATTTTATTTTGTATTCTCTATAGTATGATTTGATATATAAATTATATAAGTATATATTATTTCAAAACTTGATTTGAAATGAAACCGGGATTGGAATTCTTAAGTCCTTTAATAATTAATGATTTTTTTAAATGATTGAAATGAATTAAGACTTGAATCATTAAGGAACTTCTGAACTGTGAAATGAGAAATGAACCTAAGAGCTAAGTGAAAATATCAATTGAAGTAAAAATCCTTAGAATTAGGAAATTATGAACTTAAAATAAAATTGAAACTGTAAAACTCGCATAGTATTAAATTTCATTCTGTAGCATAGATATAACTTACCAAAATATTTAAGAAGTTCAAAAATGTTATATGAATTGTTAATTGGATAATATACAAGTATAGGTTTGAATAATGAAATATGCATTTAATTAATGGTTTGCAAATACAAATAAAATTGTTAGTAAATAGTTGGAATTTAAATTAACATTTAAAGGTGATTCACAATTATGTTAATATTAAATGGAAATACTATATGTGAATGTAAATGTGAAATTAAATTATAGTGAAATTTATGTAATGACTTAAGAATTAATTAATTGAAAATTCAACTTTAAATGAAAAGAAGTTGTATGTTGTTTAACTACATTCTATTTGAATAACTATAACTTACCAAATACCTAAAAGGTTTAAAATACTAATAAGGATAGGTCGAGAAATAATATACCAGCGTGAGAGTGAATAATAAAATGTGAAGATCTATTGATAGTTGTAAATATAAAAGAAATTTAAGCTGTAAAATGAATGATATATCTAAGTGAATAAATAAAATCTAAAATTAATGAAATATAAAATTGGTAAATGGAAACTAATTAAATTTGAATATAACTAAATGTCAATAAACTTGGAAGTGTATGAAAAAAAATTGACTTGGAAATGTATAATTGATTTAGTGTAGATTTTGGATGGATGTTAATGTTTGATATGCATTGGTTATTAGATGGATGAAAATTGATTAAGTAGAATTCATTAGTGTTAATGGAATTGAATAAACGGAATAAAATTTTAAATAATTAAATTCAAATTTGAAGCAAAGTGAAATTAAATATAATTGAATTCAATTTAAATTGAAGCAAATTGACTTGAATTTAAAATATGAATGAAACAAACTTAAATAAATCGGAAAAAATTGAATGTAAACCTATTGCATGGATGAATAAGAAAATAAATGACTTTTTTTTATGATTGTTCTTTAGAAAATTTGAAGTTTGATGGTTTGTACTTTGAAATAATAAAAGAAAATTTTGGAAAAAATCCAAAATTGTCCAATATATGCTGAAACAAAAATAACCATAATTTTTAAATGGCCGAAAGGAATTCGACGATCTTGGACTTTTCGAAAATCTTAGAAACTATAGCACAACTTTTGTTTAGATAACTTGAGAAAATTCCTTCGTTTACCAGGTTAAAAACTTGAATGTTACTCGCTGTCCTGTGTAAAAATAAGTAAAATCAGTAGTATGCACCCTTAGTATTTTCGCCATATCTTTTGACCGGTTTATAGGATTTTTATGATCTTACACTTTCTGGAAAGCTAAGAACTTAAGCTAAAACTTTTGTTTTAAGTGTTTTGTGTTTTGATGTCGGTTAGAAGGTCGAAAACGCGGGTGAACGTCGCTGACCTGCGCAATTCATTGCCCAGGCTGAGGCGTATCCTCTAAGTAAAACGGCCATAATTTTTGAACGTATGGTCCGTATTCGATGATTTTGGAAATTCCAGAAAGCCTGTAATAAATGCAACAGCTTTTGTTTAGATTTTGTTGCCGAATTTTATCATTTAGGTGTCCTAAAACTAAGATTTGTTTGCTGTCCTGAAATTGGAATCTCAGTTTTGAAGCTAAATATGTTATATATATGTTGTGTAGGCTAAGTATATCGATCTATCTTTATATGCATGGTTCTAACTTAGTTATTGAGTGTTTAGTAGGTGCGGATTTCGCTTGCTTCGCATTTGGAGCTCGCTTTCGCGCTATATGAGCCGTATATGCTCGCTAACAATATATAAGGTACATATCTCGGATTACATATCGTATTTTTACACTTTTTCCCTACGGGATGCCTCATCACTTGATGACATGTATATTTGTGATATATATACTGTTATATTTTTTTTTTCGATCGAGCCACGCAAAGGAGATCTGCCGAAATTTTCCGTAAAATCCGGGTGTTAGAAAATTTTTCATGTTTTAAAATTTTTTTTATAACTTGTTTTGATTACTAACTTTTAAAGTTAGGAAGCCGTTTGGAGTAACTTAGTGGAAGCGTAGTTATAACTTTATAAATGGAATTTCATTGTTTTATAAGTGGATAATTTTGAATAAAATATATCAAATGTTGAATTCTTTACTTAATTCCTTTTCTCTTCTTCCTTTTCGGGGACGAAAAGTTTTGAGTGGGGGAGAGTGTAACGACCCGTAAATTTTCGATAATTAAAATAGCTAATTTAATAAGATTTCATGATTTAGTGTTAGAAAAAAATTTATAAGTTGTTTGGAATAATAATAACTAGAATGAAATGCAACAAATTTTATCTAAGTTAATTATTTATGAATCGAATGAAATCCCAGATCAATTGAAATAATATATAGTCAAAGGTAATTTAATGAATTTGTATTGAATAGGTAATTGTGACACTTGTTTATAAATAATAAACTTATAAGTAATCAAAAGTAACGGTGATAATTATTTAAGTTACCTATTCATTTAGTTAGTCGAATTGAATTTGTGAACCAATTGCAATTGAAATGAAAGTTTATATATTAGTTGAGTGCATTATCTCTAACTGTAGTTAAATAATAATGTGGAATTCATTTGATGTAATATAGTAAATCGACTGGTAATAAAAAATTTATTTAAAAATCCAATATTGAAATCCGTCAAATATTGAACAATTAAATTGTTTAAATTTAATATTTGAAATTTATTGAATAATTGAATAACGGGAATCGAATAACTGTTTAATGAAAATGGTTGTTCTATAATTTGAATTTGTTAAATTTTATAAGTTCGTTTTGAATATTTCAAAAGATAGTGATTTTAGAATAATCAAATTCGTTTAAATTTAATATCACAAATGTTGAATAATTAAATTCCGAATTTGATATGATCAATTTGATATTGAAATTTAATATATGAAAATGGAGCGAATAATTGAAATTGATTTACTATGATTCAGATTGGTTTCCAAAGTGAATATAAGTTATATTGTGATTATAATAGAGTTAATAAGATTTTAAAATTTGAAATTATTGAATAATTGAATAATGGGTTAATATGATTAAAAATGACTTGTAAAATTTTATTGTATCATATTAAAGTAAGAATGATGTTGTAGAACTTTTAAAATTGATTTAAAAGTAAATTTGTGAAAATTGAATATTTTAATATTTAATTATGGACTAAAAAATAACCAATTTTCGAACAGTCGCAGAATTGGACGAAACAAGTTCCATTGGATCCGTAATAGTTAGTTATTATCGGATTTCAATTTTCATAGCAATCGGAGTCGTCGTTTGACCGTTGCAGCTCGAAACGCATCGAAATTGTTTTAATATTAATTTAACGAGTTAAAATAGTCATTTTTCAAACAGTCTTGAATTTCGACAAAACTGGTTTCATCGGATCCGTAATGTGATATTATTGTAAGATTTCAAATTTCAAGTCAATCGGATTTATCGTTTGTCCGGTGCAAGCCAAAACGCCTAGAAATTCGTTTAAATCGATTAAATTTAAATTGATCGTTTATCGCTATAAGTCTCACATTCGATCGAATCAGCTTCCGAAAGTTGTTCCATTGTGTCCGGAACGTGGGATAAACCCTAGAAACGCCGGTCACCGCGCGTAAATCGGAGTTTGGAAACCCGGGATAAATAGTGGTTCGTGAAATTCTATAAATAGCCCCTTTAAATTCATTTCTTGAAAAATTAATATACCCTAGGGTTAAACACAGCCACCGCCTCTTATTCAAACCAATGGCCAAAAATCAAGCTTCATTTCCCCTCGATTTCTTCAAATCCGCTCATCGAACCGAAAAACTTCCAACTAGTAAAGTGTAGAGCACATCACGAACTACCTATCCAACGGCTGAGATCGTCATCGGAGCATCGATGGAGGAGAAACACGGCCGCAACTTCCTGCCGTTCGCACGCGTTTCTAGGCCTTTGGGGGAGGCTGAGCTTCGTGGTGCTCATGCCGATGGTAGAGGGGGTGATGGACTTCAGTATGGCGCTTGTTGATCGTCGCCAAAGTGGAGGGTTTGGTCGAAAAATTCAACCCTAGCGTGCGTGATGGGTTCCATGTTTGCGTACGTGATGGCCTGGAAACGAACGAGGATGGAAGGAGAGCGCGTGCGGTCAGATGTTGGTGGATGCAGATCCTACGGCCAGAAATTTGCAGGGTATAAAATGTTAAACAAAATTTGTTATATAGTTATATTTAATTCGTGTAACCTTTAAAATATTATATCTTGTTCGTACGAGGTCGGAATCGGACGAAACAACTTGCGTTGCGTTCGTATTGTCGAATACTACGCTATGGAGCTGGCCTGGAATCATTTGGAGACAGTGAAAATTTCGGGTAAAATTAAACGCTCGTTTAATTTTATTCGAAATAAAGCGCTGGAACTACATTAAAATCAAGGTGAGTGTTTTATAACGCTCACAACGTACTAAATATCTTTATGCTAGTTAAATTTGACATTATGAAGCGTTATGATTTTATTTGTCGTTGTTTGATAGAATTTAATTGTCATATAGATTGTCGTTTAAATTAACCACTGAAAATTAAATTGACAGTTAAATTGAAATTGAAATTGAATTGCGATTAAATTACCTGACATTGATAACTATGAAATTGCCATGAATTGCATTGTCTATTGGATGATTTATTTCGATGGATGCTATTGGTTGATATTTAAATGTTTGGATGTTTATTTGGTTATATATAACATGTTATGCTTACATATGATACTGTGATTTAATTTAAGTAATATATACTCATCCCTGACATTTAATTGAAATAAATAATTACTTGGCCATAGGATAGAAAATTATATACGGACACCGAATTGGCTAATTTAATAATTTTAAAAATCGTCGATTTGAAATTTGTTTAAATGTTTTGATTTAAAAGTTATAAATAGAAATCAATTTATAGAGATCGAATTTATCGAAAATTTGAGTTTGGAATGTTGAAATTAATTTTGGTTAAAAGAAATTGTAAAAAAATTTAGGTGGATACTCTGGAATTTAAAATCAGGATATGATTGAATTTCGAAATTGATTTGTTTAAAGATTTAACCTTAATTCGAGCTTTGAATATTACTAAGTAATAGTGATATAAAAATGATATTTTGAAATCGAGCTTGGAATTTAACCATATTTGAAATTTGGATTTAAACTTGAATATTGATGGAAAATTTGTTAAGTGTTATTAATGGATATTTTGAAATCAAGCTCCAAATCGATAAAAATTGAAATTGAATAAATTGATGGTGAATGTAGAATTGAATTGATTTGAAGTTAAAGTTGACGTTGTTTTGAATTGAAATCGAAATTGAATCAGTAGAATGGAAATTGAAATTGATTTGAATTGGGAAGTTATAAATTGAAATGGATTGGTTTTGAAGCTGTTTTATTTTGCTTTCCAAATTACTCGGTTATATAAACCATTTTGGATACTTAAACTATTTTAATCTATTTTAAATCTACTTAACCCGATTTAAATTATTTTAAACTAATTTATCTATTTCACATCCATTTTAAGAGTTTAAGTGTTTTAAGTATTTTAATTATTTAAACTACTTTTAAACTACTTAAAACTATTTTTCTAAAATTCCAAACTGGTTAATAAGGTGAAATGTTTATGTTTAAATCTTAAATTTAAATACGAATTGAGTTAAATGAAGTTGCAACCTAAATTGAAATTCGAAATGATTTTGAAATCGAAATGAGATATTGATGCGAAAAATGATTTTTGAAACGGAATCTTACATTTGAATAGACACGATGATATTTGAAATGGACTTGATTATTGAAGCTATTTGATATTTTGATATCAATTATGAATCGATTTGAAATATAAAAGAGCCAACAGTGTAATAATACGTAGTTATTAAAGAGACCGGGATCGGATATGGACATACTCTCTGTCGATACCGAACACCACTTTAATAACTATTATACGCGGAGTGTTGATCCAGAATGAAGTGGATGGTTTGGTGAACGCGTTGACTAAAGAAAGAGAACGATATTGGATGACCACTGACATGAGTAAAAGAGGAGCCGCGCTGGGCCGTTGAGGTTCGCCACCTCTAGCGGACACACTTCTTCGATACTATATCTATTACATTTGTGATTCGATTTGGGTGCACCCCTTGATTTGGGAGTGTTGTTTTGCGGTGTTGGGGTAGCTGCTGGCTATGCTCAACATCAGTCCAGATCATGCAACTACTAGTATCCTAGTTGGTATCGCCTCATGTACCTTGTCATACTGATTATCCTATTCGCGACCACTATGTTTGGTTTTGTGTTATACCTATGGGGTACCCTCTGATAACCACCAGTTTACGGTGGGGCTTACGGTGCTGTATAGACTATGGCATTATAAAAATGTGTTAAGAGGGATTATGGTAATGCCTTAACGCTATTTTGATACTTTATATTACTGATAGGCATTATGTACTTAGCGTACATTACTACATAGTAGATAGTTTAACGGATCCTTAAGAGATGGAAAATCCCGTAACATCTCTTGAGTTATTGCACGCACGTTGACACTGGATAAGAGATGTCAAACCCCGTAAACATCTCTGACGCCGTTACACTCATATTTATTAATGATTGATTTAACTTTCATAAGGATATTTTAGTCCTGACTCGAGTGTTTTGTCTTTTCATTACGCTCGGGTCAGTCCTGAGTTTATCAGATTTTTGAAGATCTATTCTGGAGGATGAAGACGAAGATTTGGTATACTATTACTATTATTACCCTTGCATCATGCTACCTGCTGCATCATTTAATTGTTCTGTTGTATATATATAACTCTGATAAATGTTGTATAAATAATTGTCAAAGTATAGTAAACAGCTTCATGAACTGTTTATTTGAATATTATATTTTGTCGTTCCGCTGTGAGATTTTGTGTTGTTTCTTTTCCTTTATTTCTCTTTCTTTGCTTTTCTTATTTACCCTAATAACCATCTGCCCTTTTGAATGGTTTGGAATCGGCATGTGTATTTGATCGTCGGTTTAAACTGTCCAAAAAGGCGAGTCGTTACAATTGAGCCCCAAGGGGGGTTCTAAAGTTGATCCTGTGAGGAGTCCGGACAAAACTAGTTCTTGAGGATTATGAGTTGAGTATACCGTAGTGGAAGTCGTGTGTGCCATTGAGAGCCAACAGTCTGCGTTTGATTTT
The DNA here is from genome assembly GCA_030765085.1 of Allium cepa. Classification (NCBI taxonomy): domain Eukaryota; kingdom Viridiplantae; phylum Streptophyta; class Magnoliopsida; order Asparagales; family Amaryllidaceae; genus Allium; species Allium cepa. The sequence goes on along the minus strand of CM060939.1, from coordinate 75,951,614 downwards.
ATATCGGTAGACTGCGACCTATGGTATAACATAGCGAAAGTCGTGTGTGCCGCTGAGAGCCAACAGTCTGTGTTTGATTTTATATCGGCAGACTGCGACCTATGTAGGAGTGGAGAGGTTTCATTTCGACAGCGAAAATCAGAGGCCGCTGAGAGCCTGCAGTTACATGGAATTTTGCTGTGACAGCAACGTAACCCTGGATGTAACTGTGATCTGTTGTGTGGGATCCATGGCGTAATCGAGAGGCCGCGGAGAGCCTGCAGTTACATGGACTTTTGCTGTGACGGCAACGTAACCCTGGTATGTAACTGTGACCATGGATGGTGGTGATGATTTCCAGAGCATTCACACCAAAGATATTTCCTCCATTTTCAAAAAAAAAAATTCTATAATTTCAAGAAAATTATTTTCAAAAATATTTTCACTGGATGTTAAGAATGAGTCTGCTAAGTACTTATAGATTTTCAGTTCTACGCCTGATCAACATATGACTGAATTTCTATGAGAACGAGGATGGACTGGTTGAGAAATCGAGTTATAAAAAGTATTTTTTATAAAGAGTTATTTTAATAGTATGATGTGAATTTAAAAGCATTTCTAAAATTTGAAACAAAGATATTGGAATTTTGGGAAATAAGGAAACCCAAACTGGAATTATAAAATAAAATTTGAAACTCGGGAAATTTAAGAAGTGATTCTCTTTCATTAAAATCGAATATTGATTTAGAAGTTGAAATTAAGCTAATTTGTTAAATAATTGTTTGATTGAATATGTTAATAAAACTTAACTTTGGTAAATAAACGGATTGTAAATTAATATTGGAGTTTGGAAATGAATTCAAATTGTAAATAGAACTCGACTTGGATTTAATAATGAAATAAATTAGAAGAGATGTTGTAAAAATAAAATAGGGTTGGATTGAAAAAAAATGTGATGGTTTGAATTATAAATAAAATTCAAGGGTGATTTGAATAATATTTAATGAGATTTGCATGTAGATTGGATATAAGAGAAGTGATTATAATAGAAATAGTTTGAGTTGCAAAACAAAACCCAAGTGAGTGAAAATAAATTGAAAATGACTCTTTATTAATAAAATAAATTAGAAATGAGTTAAGTAGATGAATTCAAAAATTTAAAATGGGTAAATATATGGGTTAATTGATTTAAGAAATAAATGGATGGAGTGTGATTGAAAAAAAAAAATTAAATCAAAGATGTGATTGGAATGAGATTATCAGACTGAACTTAACTTCGGTGGCCTACTAATTTGAAGTTCAAATAAGTTAAGTACGTGCTTGGTTATTATTTTGATAAATTGAGAAGGTGAATTAAAATAAAAATTAAAATTAAAGTGGATGGGCTAACTAAATTTAATGGGATTTGATCAAATGAGAATCAAACCGAAGTAAACTTAAGTTTGATGTTGGGATAAATTAAAGTAAATTAACTTAAGTTTAAAATTTATGGAAGCTTGGCTTCGAATAAGAGTGGAAGCCATTAAATAAAGGCTTGGATTAAATTAGTTTGGAAATGGTTATTAATTTATAAGTTTGAATGTGCCATGCTTAATAAATTGTTTTGAATGAATCCAATGTGGGAATGAGATAAAATGCAATGTACGGTTGGTAAATAAATTAGAAATGAAATGAAACTAAATTCAGGATGAGTTGAATTTAATTTAAGTAATTATAAACTACATGAATACTCTATTAAACGTATATCGTCGAAATTGCATAAAATAATTGTTGTTTGGCGTAAACCAAAGTAATTAAATTCTATGAGTTAATAGAGGTTAAATAAATTGGTTCTGAATCATTTGAAGTGAATATGAGCTTGTTTGGATTATAAAGAAATGGAATGTCATAAATCGAGTTGTGAACCATTAAAACTTAAATGAAACGACATATGAATTAGCTTTAAAGCATTTAAATTGTTTATAAGAAGTGTTTGGTGCTTGATGGTTAGTACTGTATATGTTTAGCTATTGAAAGTAAGTGGAATGCTAATGAATTCTCTATATATGGCACTTACATATTTAAATTGAGTAAGTACAGGTACCTGAAGGCCGTTTGGCTGGTTTGGATTGTGCTAATTGCTTAAATAAACAAGCTGCTTGCTTAAAATGCTAAATAAGGTACGCATACGCAATAAAAATAGGAAATATGAATTGTTTTTGCTTTTTCCGACCGGGTGAGTCAATGTATACATATTTATATCTCTTGTCAAATTGGAAAAGCTCCTCCGTACAAAGGAGACTCTGCCAAAGTTTTCCGAAATTTTTGGGAGTCAGGGAAATTTTTGAAAATTTTTGGGAAATTTTTTTTGCTAACGACAAAAAAATTTCAAATGGGAAATTAAAGTAAATTAGTAGATGAAACTACTATGGATCAGTTATAAATGAAAGTCAAAATTCAATGCTCAAATTAAAGGTGAATTAAATTCATATGAAAATGGGAAAGACTAATTTGAAATAGGTATGAAACCTATATAAGAGAATGTATAAATTGATTTGTAAAGTTCGATTGAATATTGTTGCTAAACAAAATGTGCAGGAAATACAAGGGAAAAGTAATTGAATTTGATTCCAAAAGATGAATTTGTATGGCCCGACAAAAAGGTACGTATTTAAATTTCTAGATGAAATTGGATTGGGTTTTTGATGTAGCCACTTGGCTTTTGTTTTCTTTTGGAATTTGGGAGCCCGTAGAGGCCTTTTGTAGTAGTAACGAGCTAGTCGAGCAAAGGAGACGCTGGCAAAAATTTCCGGGAATTTAGGGAGTTAGAAAAATGTTGAGAAAATTTTGATAATTTAAAATTTGGTTTTAAATTGAAATAGGTTGATGATTGGGCAAAAGTGTATCATTTGAAACTATAGAAGGTTTTAGGAAGTTGGTTAAGGTGATAGTGGGCCCTTGATAAAAGATAATTGGTAAGAAGTTGAATTGTGAGTTTTGGAAAAAGTAAACGGGTATTGGTCCATTCTTCCTAACTAGAAATTTCGGGGAAGAAATTCTTTTAAGGGGGAAGGAATGTGACGACCCAGAATTTCCAATAATTTAAATTGGAATTATTAATTGATTTTAAAATATTTAAAATCTAATTTTAACTTGAATTCAAGATGACAATAATTTCTTGATAATTAAATCATTGAATTATATAGTTTAAATGCTGAATTTAATAATTGAAATTGGGTAGATTTCTGAACCTGAGATCCTAAGCCTGTTTAAAATAATTTGAAGGCTTATAAAATTTATAATGATGATACTGAAAATAATAGAATGTGTGAAATTTAATTTAAAGGTAAATTTGTTCGATTTTAAAAATATATAGTTTAAATTGAATTTTAAAATAGCCTTCCGAGGCACAGTCTCGGAATTCGACGAAATCAGTTCCATGGGATCTGTAATAGTTAGTTATTATCGGATTTCAATTTTCGTAGCCATCGGAGTTGTCGTTTAACCCTAGTAGCTCAAAACGCTTAGAACTATTTTAATCGATTTAATTTAAAACTGATCGTTTTCTTCTGTAACTCGTGCATACGATCGAATTAGTCTCCGAAACACATTCCATTGTGTTAGGAACGCGGGTAAAACCCTGAAGTCGCCTAGCGGCATTCCTTAAGTGGAGTTTGGGATTTTAAATGACAATTAACGAGACGATTTTAAAAGTTTTATAATATAATAAATTATGGTCAAATCGGTCAGAGATATTTTTATTTACAAAACGTTCTCAAGAAGCTTTCCCTTATCATTATCTATTTCCCCGTCTTGCTCTCAGATCAAGAAGCAAAAAAAATGAAGAAAATTGAAAAGCATGGCCGAAGCCTTCACCTTAATATCAGTAGAATCGAATAAATCAATTTAAATCAAGGGCCGCTTCCCTCAATTTATTAGTTTTGACCGAAGCCCTTACATCCTCAAGAAGTCAAAATGGGGAAAGGCACGAAATCAATCGATCAATCGATCGCACCCTTGAGCCGCGCACGGAGGAAGAGGGTCGGAGCCGTGTGGGTGAGGTAGGTGCTCGATTGGTGTTCAATTGAGCTTGGTGATGGAGGAGTCGACGACTTTGGCTCGCGCTTGCGCTCGTGGCAGCTATAGTTACTGGCGATGGCGCATGCGAGGTCAGGAGAGGGAGGCATTCGTCAGTGGAAGCTCAGCTATGTCGTTGTGGTAGTACAACAACTCGAGAGTTTCGTGGCTTTCTGTAGACTTCGAGTAGTCTGGTGTCGTGGCCGCTGGAGTCGCAGCGGGATCGAATGCAAGAGGAGTTGGCGGCGGTTGAGGAGGATGTCTGATGGTGCCTGAGTTGGGTTGTTCTGATAGCAGTGAGGTACTATCCACTTTGGTTTCTAATTTTAAAAAAATCATTTATACACTTACGGATTTTTATTATATACACATATAGGATGATGGTTTTAGATTTAATTATAGCTTTGCTTACTTTTAATTAAAGGAAGAAACTTTAAATCATTGTTTTTATTTATTTTATATATATGTATGTATATATATTACTTATTTATTGACTTAATTTAATTTCTAAGGATTATTCAAGGGAAAATTTGGTTTAATTAAATTATTTAGATTAAATAATTAAATGGGAATTTACTTTTCAGTTGTTCAAATGCTAATAGATTGTTTATTCAAGGTAAAAACCGGGAAACCAAGTCGAAATTGAAATGGACTGCAAATCAAATTTCAAAGGTGAGTAATCTCACGCCATGGATTTTATTTAAATTTAAATGTTTAAATATAATTGGATGAATGATTGAATTGTTTGGATGTGTACCTATGATCTGGTGATTTTAGATTTGGTTGTTTCTCGAGTTAATTGTGGTTTGACTCGAGATATTTGGGCTTTAAATGGTTTTAAACTTAAAGCGTAAATAGGAAAACGGTTCTGTTCAAAATCAAATAGGGTTTAAGGATCGACGATTCATTAAATAGGTAAGATAATTTAAATAAATAAATAAAAAATCTCTAATTAAATTAATTAATGATTTGGGTTAATTAATTAAGTTTATATTAATTCGGAATGATCATTCGATGGTTTAATAAGAAATTACTTAATGTAATAAATTAAGTAAACCTACTGGGTTGATAAAACGAGAGATAAATTAAGTTAATTAAATTAAGGGGAATCGATTCATTTAATGAAGTAAATGAAATGGTGGACAATCATAGGTTGAGATAAATCAAGAAAAATTAATGCTTGTGGTTCAACTTAGGATCGATGATTAGATGTAATTATTTTAGCTGAGGATGGATCTAAATATAATTGGAAATTATAAGCTTATAAAATTTATGTTGTAATTAAAGATTGGTAAATTGGAATTTGTTAATCTATAACAAGTGATGTATGAAGGCTTAATTAATATAAGTATTTAAGAATTAATTTAAATTAATATAGTTAATAAATTCATGAGAAAATTGTGATGATTTATCGATTTTGGTTAACTAATATTGGGAAGTTGATTAAAGATAATTACTTGAATGTAATTGAAAGTTAACTAATCTAGGGTGATTAATTAAGATGAATGATTATGGAAGAGTTGATTAATTAATTGATTTGGAATTAATGAATGAAGGAATCTAAGTGATTGTTGTTTGCAATTCAATTAGAATCAATTGAATTGATTTGTATGTGATTAAGTTTTGCTTATGGGTGATTGAATGGTATTGGGTGCTTTGAATGAGTTGATATATCTAATATGAAATGTTGTGTATTTCTTTTGGATAACCTAGGTTAGGATGACATGAGTTTCGAAGAGATCGGGATCGGGTATTGGGAGATACCCGAAACCACTTCGAATTTTTATAGATTGATACATGAAATCAATAGGCTGAAATAAAATGTTTTTAGTGAATTGGATTATTTTATCTAAGTTTGGTACTTAGAAATTTATATGTGAAATAAGTGTTGTCTATAGCAAATTGTGAAGTCGTTAAATTGATATATGTTTTCCCGGGTTTATATAAGTTGATATCATGGGTATTCCATGTTAGTTGAGATTACTCACGCTGGTTTCCAGCCTAACCCGGGTGTTACTTTGGTGTAATTCTCGGGTCAGACCGAGTATTACAGATTTTCAGGTAGGTACGTTCTGGAGCCAGGAGGTGAGCTGGATGGCAATATCGTATAGAGTATTCCGTTGTATTTATATTATTGTTAATCTGAGACTTGATAATTGTAAATATTCAGTAACTTATAGAATGTGAAACTCTGATGTATATTAAATATAATCGATAGACAACAAAATTCTTTGTAAACTGTTATTATTTATTATATTTTATCCGCTGCGAATGTGAGATGTTTTGGTGTTTCTGTTCTTCTTCTTTTATCTCTTTCTTCTTTTTCATAACTATCTGGAATATTCGAGTTAGAAATTTCCGGGTCGTTACATGAAATCTATGAGCTGGAATGGAATGATTTAAATGAATGGAACCATTTAATCTAAGTTTTGGTACTTAGAAATTGATGTGTAAAATAAATGATGTCGACAGCAACTTGTGAAGTTGTTAATTGATAAGTTATCCCGGGTTTATATAAGTTGTGTGCTTTGGTATTCCTTGTTAGATGAGTTTACTCACGCTGGTTTCCAGCCTGACCCGGGTGTTACTTTGATGTAATGCTCGGGTCAGACCGAGTATTACAGATTTGCAGGTAAGGACATTCTGGAGCTCAGGAGGAGAGCTGAAGGACCAGAAACTTATAGAGTGTTTATCCGCTGTGATATATATTGTTATTTATATAGGACATGTTGTTTAAAACTGTCCAGTGTTGTGAAAATGTTGTAATTCTGATGTAAAAATGTAAATGTACTGATACAGTTCTTCTTTGTAAACTGTTATTTATTTTCTATTATATTTTATCCGCTGCGAATGTGAGATTCTGTGTTTGAGTTTTCTGTTTCTTCTTCTTTCTCTTCCTTCTTTCACTAACTATATGTAAATTTCGGGATCGAAATTTCTGGGTCGTTACAAAGATGATGAAAACAGCGATTCGGTTTGTCCAGAACCAGGACAACTTGTATGGACAAGTGCCATCAAAACATCGTTATTAGAGGACGATGAGCATTCTAAGTGAATGTATTCCTTAAAAGGTAATCGTAGCCTCAAGCCTCATCAACCGAGAATGAATAAACAGGGGAGATGCAGCAAGGCTAAGTTGGTAGCATCCAAGTTGGGTATGGTTACCCTTATCTAGAGTCCCTTTTATCCGGCTATATGGTGGTTGCTGATCCCAACCATAGGGTAATCTTATTCGGGCTATCTAGGTTTGGGATAGTCTGGTCTTGTGTTGTCGTGGATCGGGAGTGGTCCTTGTTACATTGTTCTAGAGGTGTACTGTGATGGGCGGTACCCCAATAGCCCAGTCATTCGATGGAATCCATTCTCAAATAAGTGTCGTACGGTTTTGATTGTGCCTAACTATGCTGGAACGTAAGATGCAAGCATTTCTGTTGTATTCTATTTACTTTCTATATACACTATTATAATGTTAGACGGATGTGATAGAAAAATGTTTTTGGTTATCGTAAGGTAAAAACCCATTGTGTTTATTTGTGATGTGGTCTTACGGGATACCTTTGTTTTCAAAGGATTTTGAAAAGTTAATAATTCAAATTGAATGTGTTTTCTCACGCTGGTTTTTCCAGACTGACTCGGGTGTTATTTTATTATAATGCTCGGGTCAGACCAAGTATTACTGATTCAGGTAAAAGGCTATGGAGCTTAAGAGACGAGCTGGAGGAATTTAGATGCATATCTCGTGCTTGAATATTCCTCTGTATGAGGATAAGTTATTGTAACCGTCCATATTTGATGTAATGATTGCGTACTCTGATGATTGTAAGTGTTAAACAGTTACACATTCTTTGTATAAAAATCTGTTGTTATATATTATATTTTGTTCCACTGCGATTGTGAGATTCAGTGTTGTTCTATTTCTTTTTTTCTACCTTTTAATTCTTCACCCCTAATGATGATGTATTTCGGGTATTCGGTTTCTCGACATATAATACAATGGACGTATTGATGTCGATTTTTGGGTGTCGAATATCCCGACTGTGACAACCTTTATCCTAAAATTATACACCCGAGGTCATTTGAAAATCGTGACTTCTACCTATAGCAGGTCGACGAGACTCGAGTCTCAATCTCTAAATGAGCACTGCCGCCCTCAAAATCTCCACCCAACCTCCCCTCGACATCCTGCAACCTCCAGGCGCTGCCATGACCAGACCTCTCCACTCCTCTACGTCGTTGCAAACCCACCCACGCGCCTACCTATTGTTGCGACACCCTTCCATTCATGTGCGTGCAGTTCGCATCCGGCCACCACCACGAACTGCCGCTTCACTCTAGGTCGTACGCGTATGGGAGTTTCACCCCAACCCTAATCGTGCCCCGCCTCAGCCACTTTGACCTCCACCACTAGCCCACGTCAGCCATCCATGAACGCATCTCCCCCATGTCGGCGTTGATCCCAATTTCACGATTTTATTTGTTTCTTTTTCTTCGTGATTGTGAGGATAAAGAGGGAAATGCTTTTTAAATAAAGGAAGTAGGTACGTGAGCAGGGTGGCATTTGATAGGGTTAGGGTGCAGCTAAAAGTTGACAAGGGTTGACTTTTACAAATATATATATTATTTTATATCCAAAATATCTCGTATAATATACAGAGAAATCTTAACTCCTATTGAGGCGTGTTGCCAGGCGTTCACTCCTATTCTGAACGAAATGGAACAGGTCTCAAATCTCAATTGATCGTATGGAGAAAATAGATTTTTAAATCGACTATTTAAATAAAATTCAATTAAATTATTTATAGGCGTTTTTAGATCGCACGACCGAATGTTATATCCAAATGCTATGAATTTGAAATTTAATAATAATACATTATTATGGATCCAATGGAATTGGTTTCATCGAATTCCAAGACTGTGGCCCGGATCGCTATTTTAACGCGTCAATTAAATTGACGATTTTCAAAATTGATAAGATCGCTTGAAATCCCAGTTTATAATCTTACTAACTCAATTCTAATTCAATAGAATTTATATCAATATTAGAAATTATTTCGATTCACATTCAAATTCCAATTATTCACCATTTCTGTATTACGATAAATAGCAATATTTAAAATTTATTTTCATTCAACGATTACAACCGAAAGCTTCATATTCAAAATCGCAATATATTCCAAATCAATATTTAAAACTATTTAAATATTCAAAATCAAATGACTAAAAATCCGGGTCGTTGCTATTGGTATTTTATTTTATACAACATTTATGGACGTAGGGAAATGGGTTGGAGGGATCCAACTAGATTCCTCAAATATATTGATTATTTTTCTTATATAACGATATATGATGTGATTGAATAATTTGTTTTGTACTGTTGTGTGATTTGATTCATTGGATGCTATAGTAGCACTGGCCTTATTTTTATATTTTAAATACCATAATGAATATTTTTGAATTTTAAAAAGATATTAAAGGGAATTTATGGAAATAAAACTTTTTGTATTGATTTGGAATATTTGATAAAGAATGAATGTGAATTAAATAAAAAGATTTGATTTGGAGTTCACTTAACTAATTTACAAAGTGTTTTCAAATAAATATTTTGAAATTAATTTATATAAGAAATTTGGAACAATAGATTAATGATATTTCTAAAAAAATTAAATGAAAGTTGAAATTGAGTTTTTGAATGGATTTGGAATAAAATTTGGTTTTATTAGAAATAAATTTCGAAAGGGGTTTTCAAATAGAAATCGATTTATAAAAGTGATTGGTTTAATATATGTCTGTTATTAACAGAGAACAAGCGGAAATGAGTTTACAAATTTATAAATAATGTTTATAGATAAAGTGAATTGATTATCATTTGATAAGTTAGAAATATAAATCCACCGTAGGGATATAAAGTGAGATAAGGAAATCGATTTAGGGAAAAGATAGTGGATTCAACTTTTAGAAATTGGAAATTATAACGACCCACCATCTTGCATTGTTTAAATCGATAATAAACCACACATGTCAAACACAAAACATTAAAAATTGAGGATAGTTATGGGTAAATAAGAAAAAACAGAGAGAAAAAGAAAAGCAAATACAGAATTTCACAGCGGAATGACAAAATATAATAATCAAATAAGCATTTCATGAAGCTGTTTACAAATAACATTTGATTATACTTTTCAATACAAATCAGAGTTACATACAACATGAATAAATAAATAAATGCAGCAGAACAACATGATGTAGTGGACATAATGTGATAAATAACCATAGTACTAAATCTTCGTCTTTGTGCTCTAAAATCATTCTTCGATACGCTGAAAAGCTCAAACTGACCCGAGCAAATTGAAAAGACAAAACTCTCGAGCCAAAACTAAAAGATCTTGTGTAAGTTAAATCAATAGTAAATAAATATAAGTGGAATGGTGTCAGAGATGTTTACGGGGTTTGACATCTCCTATCTAGTTTCTAACGTGTTTGAAATAATTTGAGAGATGTTCAGTATTACATCTCCTAAGGATTCACTAAACTATCTATATACATAGTTGATGTGCACATAAATATGCATATTTTTACCAACATATTTAATCTATTTAAATTGAATAAATGATCATATTAGGTATTTTTACTTGTTTAAACCAAATTCAAATTGTTTTCAAATTGTCACATATTCATCTTCATATAGGGGCAAAATGGTCATTTTTATGCATATATCAAATTGAGAAAATATAATGGGAAATTTCTATATTATTTTGTAGGAATTTAAACTCAATTACAAGTGGTTTCATGAAGGAATATGCATGTACAAAGAAGATACAAAAGAATGAAGATGGAAATAATTCAAAGTGAAGAACATGGAGGACCCCACCTACCCACTACCTTAATGTACAAATTAAAGGCTAATGCACATGCTAAAAGACATTTAAATCTTCATGTACATTTAAGTGGGGGATTATTGAAGCTAATGATAACTTGGCCACCACACTTCCTCCAAGGGCATTTTGGGTACTCCCCAAAAATATGCATTAGGGTTTCTAACTTGTATAAATACCCCTTATGTTTCATGTAGCCCTCTTCCTCTTAGTTAGTTAGTTTTAGTTTAGAAAAAAAATCTAATCTCTCTTCCTTTCCATTGCTAATTAGCCATTTCTTCTCTTATGTAATTCTTTTTTTTATGCAATGTTAATTATTATTTCTTTTTAATTACATGTTCATTTCCTTTTATGCAAGTAGTGTAGATTGTCATTTATGCAATTAGAATAGTTTTCCATTTCACTTTGCTCTCTTTTCCTTTTCTTTTTCTCTCATGTTGCAAGCTACATTTGTTCATATAATAACAAATATGAGAGGCTAAACCCCTTCAATTTAGGGGTAATGAAGCTCTCTAATTAATGTAGCTTCAACATTTTGTCAATTCATGCTCTCTTTTTGTGCTTAATGACAATGCTTGAAGTGGTTTAATTTGTTGTCTTTGCTTTGAATTTGATAGTCTACATTGTTTACACCAAATAGGCTATTCTTAAACAATCACTAACACAAATGCCTCTTCGTGAATATATGATTATGGCATAAGAAAGTGATTTGAAATTAAAATTTGATGGTCTATGTTTCTAATCAATAGTTAATAGGTCATACTTAAAATAGATTTCATTTTCATTTTCTTTGTCAAGTTTCATGAAAGTTAGTAAGTGTTTTAAGGGGTGTGTTATAGTTTGATGGCTTATGTTGGCTAATCAATAGCTCAAATATGCCATACTTATGATAAACACATCAATTAAAACACTAATGACCATAAAAGAAATCATGATTTCATGTGTTGAACTACATGATCTAGAGAGTGGATTTATTCTCTAAATTGTCATTTAACTCTCATATTTGCATTTCTTTTCTTTTTGTTAGTTAGTTCATTTTCTCATTTTCTAGCTTAAACACACTCTCGACTTTGGTATAATTTGACTGAGTAGGAAATTTAAATCAACAATTCCCTATGGATCGACCCGTATTTGCCACGTGCTACATTCGTACACCGTGCGCTTGCGGTTATTTTTAATATAAATTCGTCCGACGGTTTTCTAAACCGATAGAATTTCCGTCGACGAGTAATTTTTGATCGGTGCACCACGAATCACCGTTCTATCGGTTTAGAAAACCGTCGGACGAATTTAAATTAAAAATAACCGCAAGCGCACGGTGTACGAATATAGCACGTGGCAAATACGGGTCGATCCACAGGGAATTATTTATTTAAATTTCCTACTCAATCAAATTATACCAAAGTCGAGAGTGTGTTTAAGCTAGAAAATGAGAAAATGAACTAACTAACAAAAGGAAAAGAAATGCAAATTTGAGAGTTAAATGACAATTTAGAGAATAAATCCACTCTCTAGATCATGTAGTTCAACACATGAAATCATGATTTCTTTTATGGTCATTAGTGTTTTAATTGATGTGTTTATCATAAGTATGGCATATTTGAGCTATTGATTAGCCAACATAAGCCATCAAACTACAACACACCCCTTAAAGCACTTACTAACTTTCATGAAACTTGACAAAGAAAATGAAAATGAAATCTATTTTCAGTATGGCCTATTAACTATTGATTAGAAACATAGACCATCAAATTTTAATTTCAAATCACTTTCTTATGCCATAATCATATATTCATGAAGAGGCTTTGTGTTAGTGATTGTTTAAGCATAGTCTATTTGGTGTCAACAATATAGACTATCAAATTCAAAGCAAAGACAGCAAATTAAACCACTTCAAGCATTGACATTAAGCACAAAAAGAGAGCATGAATTGACAAAATGTTGAAGCTACATTAATTAGAGAGCTTCATTACCCCTAAATTGAAGGGGTTTAGCCTCTCATATTTGTTATCATATGAACAAATGTAGCTTGCAATATGAGAGAAAAAGAAAAGGAAAAGAGAGCAAAGTGAAATGGAAAACTATTCTAATTGCGTAAAGGAAAATCTACACTACTTGCATAAAAGGAAATGAACATGTAATTAAAAAGAAATAATAATTAACATTGCATAAAAAAAAGAATTACATAAGAGAAGAAATAGCTAAGTAGCCATGGAAAGAAAGAGAGATTTGATTTATTTTCTAAACTAAAACTAACTAACTAAGAGGAAGAGGGCTACATGAAACATAAGGGGTATTTATACAAGTTAGAAACCCTAATGCATATTTTTGGGGAGTACCCAAAATGCCATTGGAGGAAGTGTGGTGGCCAATTTATCATTAGCTTCAATAATCCCCGACTTAAATGTACATGAATATTTAAATGTCTTTTAGCATGTGCATTAGCCTTTAATTTGTACATTAAGGTAGTGGGTATGTGGGGTCCTCCATGTTCTTCACTTTGAATTATTTACATCTTCATTCTTTTGTATCTTCTTTGTACTTGCATATTCCTTCATGAAACCACTTGTAATTGAGTTTAAATTCCTACAAAATAATATAGAAATTTTCCATTAAATTTTCTCAGTTTGATATTTGCACAAAAATGATCATTTTGCCCCTTTATGAAGATGAATATGTGACAATTTGAAAAAAAAATTGAATTTGGTTTAAACAAGTAAAAATACACGATATGATAATTTATACAATTTAAATAGATTAAATATGGTGGTAAAAATATGCATATTTACGTGCACATCAAATACCCCCACACTTATCGTTTTATTCGTCCTCGAATAAAGAAAAACTAAGATAAATCAGTTTTCGTAGGGAGCACGATTGCATTGAGTTTATGCAATAAGCCGTTAAACCTCTGGGTGTCCCCAGTAGGACGAGTGTTGTCTCATGAGGGTTTTCAGCGGATATTACCCACAAAATCCAAATGCAGGATGAAAATATTTACAAAATGTAAGATTTATTTACAAAGAATAATGCAAGTTTATGAAATATTTACAAATGAAGGATGTATTTTTAAATTGACACAACTAAGTTAAATATAGGTTTTGGTTATTATCTTGAAAATTTATGTCATTTACTCATCAATATTTCCAATAAAACGAAGTTATCAAAACAAATAAATTATAGTTCAACTCGTTGTTTCGGTTAATAACACAGTGTAACTATGAAATGGATCCTTAGTTGATTATCAAAGTTTATCAAAGTGGTATTTTCATTTCTTTTCAATAACAAATCAAATCAAATAAGTAAAAATAGTGCTAGGATTTCAATTGCTTGCTCTCTTATTATTTGCAAGAAAAATTACACACCTAGCTCAGGTAAACTGAGGCCATATATACCACCCATGCACTGCCTTTCGGACTTATGTGAGGGGAGTACAGAGCATGGCGAGTGCACACACTTTCATGCATACACCTATCGACCGTATGTGGTTTTTATCAAGTAAATTTTTTTTACATGTGTTACATACATGCATAACCGCGAGGACTTTTAAATGAGTATGAAAGCACATAGTCAAAAATTCCAAGTAATTCACCCATGTATAACCGTGAGGACTTTTAAATGAGAGTGGATACTTGGATGTTATTACTTTTTATCTTTATATTTTTTTAAGAGAGAGAGAGCTTTGCAAAATCACCTTAGCACCATTTAACTTAGAAGACAAAAAAAATGTTATATACTTTACTTTGAATTCAACCACTTTTTAAAACAAAGATTTTCAATTAGGATGTACTTCATAATTAAAACATATGAATCTTCCTATATACTTGTTAAACCATTATTATTTGTAATCAAACTTCATTTTTATTTTTGTTAAGAAAAATAAATTTTCAAAAATTGCAATTTAATAAACCAAAACCATATATTAATCTTATAGCGTTTCTTAAAATAAATCAAAAGAAAAATATATTTTTTTGGTATTTTTTTGAGATTTTAAAGAAAAAATAAACCAAGAAAAAAAATTAAGACGAGTCTCCCCCCACACTTGATTTTGACTATGTCCCCACAGTCAACCCAAGTGGAAGGAGAAAAATGAAAACATGACATTTATTTAAATGAAAGTGAAAAGGTTATTATTTACAAGAGATCAGAAAATACAGTTAAAGAGTAAATGAAATGGTCTTCCAAAGACCGATTCATTTGTCTCGTTAAGTATACGAGACACAGCTTAAGCACGAAAAACCAATTCGTAAAAGATTCCGAAGTTATTTGTCGATTTGGAAAAACGAATGTCGTTTTATTGAGAACCGTATGAGTTGTTTTATTTTTGATGATTTTCGGGGTTGATAAAACAATTGATTGAAATTCAAGTTTATTTTCACCAAATTGAAATTCAAGTTTGTCATTGAAAAATTCTTCAAAATTATTGATTTCAAAATCAAAGTGTTGATTTAAATCTTCCCCGTCCAAATTTAATAACTCATCATCCAAAAGTCCAAAAAACTCGTGTTCATTAAATTTGTCTTCCTTTATTGGATTATCAACAACTTCATCATGTAAATCGAGTTTAAAATTCAAAGTTGTCGTATTCAAATTTTCAGGGAAAGGAAGATCGAAGTTTAAATTTGGTTCCACACCCTCAAAAGAATTGAAATCCAAATCAATTACCGCGTTTTCAACAACTACATTAAGATTGTTATTTTCAGATTCAAAAGTTGTTATTTGAAAATCATCAATTTTGGTAAAAGATGGATTATCACTTGACTCATCACTCGTTGGGATTTGGTTGTGTTTTTCACGTTGTTTCATATATATTTCAAACAACAAATTTGTGTGATCATCGTAAATTTCGTTCATTTGTTCAACAAAATCCAACTTATAATTATTGACTTTAGAATTTTCGATTTGGATTTGTTGAGAACAAAATTTTTCACTCGTAACCTGGTTAAGATTATTCTCATTGCCAAATTCGTTTGAAAAGTTGTTCCCATTTTCACGTTGAGTTTGAAATTCATTTTGTAGTTCGAAATTGAATTGGCATGGGTTATAATCGTACTCATTTGAATTTTGAATTGAATTCAAATTTTGAAATCCTTGACTCGAGTTATTACACAAATATGAATTACACAATTCATTTATACTTTGATTTTGTTGTGTAGAGAATTCAAGTAAAGATGAAATGCTATTTTCAAGAGTCGAGGGTTGGTCATCATTTTGAAAATTGTGTCGTTCGAAATCCGAATTATTTACACAATAGTTATTGTTAAAATATCCATAAGAATTTGAAGTGAAATTATATGGATTATATTGATTTTCAAAACTATTGTAAAATTCAAGCGAGTGGGGAAACTCGGACATTTTCAAGAATTTTTTTTTCTTTTGGTTTTTTTTTCAGCAGAGGAAAAATATTTACAGATTTATTTTTTTCAAAATGGAAATTTGATTTTTTTTTTATATATATTTTGGTTTTTCAATTTTTTTGAAAAATAGTACAGTACGCAGTTATAATAGTGTTTACACTTAAGTAAAGTATTAAAATAGCTATAAGGCGTTACTCATATCCCCCTTAACATATTTTATATATTCTCGTAGTCTATATAGTACCGTAAGCTCCACCAAACCGGTGGTTTACCCAAAGGGCACTCCATTGGTACGGTAAAAAACAAACTCGTAGAAGGTGCGATAAGGCTTGTGACAAGGCATGCGAGACAATGCCCAGGGTAGGATACTATCATTTTGTGGATTCGGACTGTTGGTAAATCATAGCAGCTACTACCACCCACTTTAGAACACACTCCTAAAATCAAATCGAGGGGTGTCCACCAAATCAATCACAAAGTCATAATATGTCATCGAAGAAATGTGTCCGATCGGAGGTGCGATGTAACGACCCAAATTTATGGCCATCGAATATTGGGTGATTAACTGATTAAATCATTGGAATATTAATTTTGATTAGTCGAATAAATAAATTTTCTAAGAGTTAAAAATATTTGTATCTATAAATTGATTAGAAGCTACGTTAAATGTTGAATTATAAAAATCTTTGGATATGATAAATCTTATAGGAAAAAATATACATACATACATACATACATACATACATACATACATACATATATATATATATAAATTCAACCGTTTAAACTTAAGATAGAATACCCATGAATGTATATATATATATATGTACACGTTTTATGATGTTTATAATATTACTTAAGTATATAAATATACATGTACATGATTGCATGCCATATGAAATAATACATATTTGAGGGTTGTAAAAAATGTGAATATATACATGTAACAAAAAAGTATACATAAGCAAAGTATATGAGGATATGTATAATTATAGGTTTGTGTGTGTGTGTGTGTGTATATGATAATTAAGAATGTACAAGCTTATGATGTTTAAATATATGAACAAGTACATACGTAACATACATACATGGTTACCATATGAACTAATGTACTTGGTAAGTATATGTATACATACATACATATACACATACATATACATATACATATATATATATATGTGTGCATAGGAAAAGATAAATATCTATACATAA
Source organism: Allium cepa (assembly GCA_030765085.1). Lineage (NCBI taxonomy): Eukaryota > Viridiplantae > Streptophyta > Magnoliopsida > Asparagales > Amaryllidaceae > Allium > Allium cepa. Next base: position 75,934,138 of record CM060939.1, on the reverse strand, counting down.
GTAAAACATGTAACTTTATATATATATATTGACGCAGCGGATAATTCGAAATAAACTTCAATCTGTGAAATGTAGCAATCGGTGAGTTGAAAATACTGCAAGGCCCAAATCCGTTGATCAAAAGATACCGGATTCTAGCTATCTTCGTCTCGTTGATCGCGCACGATACCGAGAAACAAAGATCTACGATTCTTCGCACGTTGATCTAGCGCACTAGATTCCGTGAATCGGCTTCTGCAATCGTTGAATCGAGCGCACTCGATTATCCGAAAGAGGAGATAGGAGATTACACTCAACTACCAATTTGGTATGAAAGCACAAAGCTAACAAAAGAGAATTTTTATTCAATATTCAACTTTTAAACTTTACAACACACACGCTATTTATAGGCATTACAACTCAACACAACAATTGTCACCAAACTCTTAGGTCGGCACCGACTCAACGACTCATCTCGGCCGACTCATCATAAGTCGTTAACGACTTAGCAACACACCACACCTACGACTCATCAAACTATACAAGTTACACGACACAAACTATCTCCGACTCAACATAGATCGTGAGCGACTCACGACTCATACACACATAACCGACTCATAAGCCAACGTCTCATAATATAGCGCATCAGAACATAGGTCACGACTCATCATATACGACTCAAGGCAAACGACTCAAGACTTACAACATATCACAGTGTACGACTCAAAATACAACCGACTCATCATACAAAGCGACTCAACATACGAAGTCATACGACTCAAGCTCCCGAGTTCACTGCGGCATATCTCTTCAAGCGATTCAACTCTGGACGACTCATCTAAGTCGTAATCCCTCCACCGACTCAAGCCTCCATCAGTTGAACCCTTCTCCTTCTTGATGCTATCTCGGCCACGACTTATGGATAAGTTCTTGAGTCGTGTACGACTCATCAAGTACGAACACCCCACGATTCCCTTGAACCGTAGCCTTGTTTCATTGACTCGTATACGACTCAAGCGATTGCTATCTCGCGAACGACTCAAGTCCACTGTCTTGTTATCTCCCCCTTGTAACTCCCTAAGTCGGAAACGACTCATCCCTTTGTTGAGTCGTGGACGACTCATCAAGTTACACCCTAGGCTCGTGTTTTCTGAAATTAAAGAATGCACACTTTCTTCTCTAGTCTTGGCTGCATCATCCTCCCCTGGTTGAGAAAAATTCGACCTCGAATTTGTAAATTCTTCCTCAACAATCTCACCCCCATGATATGGAATTAAATGCTTGACGTTAAAAACATCAGAAGTGTAAACATCATCTGGTAACTTTAATCGATAAGCATTCTCATTGATTTTCTTTAAAATTTCAACTGGACCAATTTTTCGCGCCTTCAACTTGTTATAAGCACCTACTGGAAAACGATCCTTTGTCAATATAGCATAAACCAAATCTCCTTCCTTAAATTCAACATTTCGACGTTTCAAATCTGCAGACTTCTTATACTTCTCATTCGATTTCTTCAATCGTTCCTGAACGATTTTATGACATTCAGTCAGCTCATCAACAAAATCAGCAGCTCGTTTAACTGTTCCCTTCGACTGTGGTACTACTGCTAAATCCAACGGTCCTCTGGGTAAATTTGAATAAACAATCTGAAACGGACTGAATCCTGTGCTACGATTTACTGCATGATTATGAGCAAATTCTGCCTGGCATAGCTTCATGTCCCAACTTCTCAAATTATCCTGTACAAGGCACCGCAACAAATTCCCCAATGACTTGTTAACAACTTCTGTCTGCCCATCAGTTTGCGGATGATAAGCACTACTAAATTTCAGTTTCGTTCCCACCATCTTCCACAAACTCAACCAAAAGTGACTCAGAAAACGAGTATCTCGATCAGAAACAATGGATTCTGGTAAACCATGAAGTCGATAAATCTCCTTGAAGAATAACTGTGCCACTCGAACTGCATCCGCTGTCTTCTTGCAAGCAACAAAATGTGCCATCTTCGAGAATCTGTCCACTACAACAAATATCGAATCATTTCCCCTTTGAGTTCTCGGCAAACCCAAAACGAAATCCATGCTAATATCAACCCATGGCTTAGATGGTACTGGTAATGGCATATACAACCCTGCATTCGTTGCTGTCCCCTTTGAAACTTGGCAAATATGACATCGCTCCACGAACCTTTCAACCTCTTTTCTCATCGACGGCCAAAAGTAAGATTGCGAAATCAACTGCAAAGTACGATCGCGGCCCACATGCCCTTCTTCATGTAATTCCTTCACAATTTTCATCCTCAAACTACAGTCCGGTATACATAAACGACTTCCTTTAAACAGAAAACCATCAACCAACATGAATTCATCGGTACTTCCATCCTTTACTTTCTCAACATATTTCACAAAGTAAGGATCTTCTTCAATCATCTCAGGCAACATTTCAAATCCCGTCACTTCAACCTTCATTGTCGTTAGTAAATGACTCCTCCTACTCAAAGCATCAGCTACCCGATTTGTCACCCCTGATTTGTGCTTAACGACAAAAGTAAATTGCTGCAGATAAGCAATCCATGATGCATGTCTCGCAGAAATCTTATCTTGCCCCTGTAAATGTTTCAAAGCTTCGTGATCAGTGTACAGAACAAATTCCTTCTGAAATAAGTAATGTCTCCAATGCTTAACAGCCTGAACGACAGCATAAAATTCAACGTCATATGTACTGTATCTCATCTTTGCCCCTGACAATTTCTCACTGAAATATGCAACTGGCTTCCCATTCTGACTCAGAACTCCTCCAATACCAACCTTCGAAGCATCCGTGTGTAATTCAAACAACAACTGAAAATTAGGTAGAACAAGAATTGGTGCAGACGTTAACAATTCCTTAATCTTTTCAAAGGCAAACCCCGCTTCCTCTGACCACACAAACTGTTTACCCTTCATGCAATCAGTCACTGGAGCCATCACGCTACTGAAGTGTGGTATGAATCTTCGGTAGAATGACGCTAGCCCATGAAAACTTCTCACTTCCGTAATTGTCTTTGGTTGTGGCCAATTCCTGACTGCTTCAACTTTGCTCTGGTCAACTTGAATACCTTTCCCTGAAACAACATAACCCAGGAATAAAACACTAGGTGTCATAAACACACATTTCTTTGTAGCAGCATAAAATTGTTCTTCACGAAGAATAAGCAACACTTCCCTCAAATGTAAAACATGCTCCTCCGTACTCCTGCTATAAATCAGAATGTCATCGAAATACACCACGACGAACTTCCCAATGAATGGTCGAAAGATTTGATTCATCACTCGCATGAATGTACTAGGTGCATTTGACAAACCAAATGGCATAACCAACCATTCGTACAACCCCTCTCTTGTTTTGAAAGCTGTCTTCCATTCGTCTCCAGGTCTGATTTGGATTTGATGATAACCACTCTTCAAATCAATCTTCGAGAATATAGTTGCCCCACTCAACTGATCCAACAAATCATCCAGTCTTGGCATAGGAAATCTATAGCGAACAGTGATCTTATTCAAAGCTCTACTGTCTGTGCACATCCTCCAAGTTCCGTCCTTCTTTGGTACTAACAATGCAGGCACAGCACACGGACTCAAACTTTCCTGGATACGACCCTGCTCAAGCAACTCTTCCACCTGCCTTCGTAACTCCTCATGTTCCTTCGGACTCATTCTGTAATGTGGTCGGTGTGGTAACACTGCTCCCGGAACAAGATCAATCTGATGTTGAATGTCTCTAAGTGGTGGTAACTCCTTCGGTAACTCCTCTGGAAAGACATCTTCAAACTCCTTCAAAACAGGCTTCACTTCTTCTGGAATCTCAACTTCTTCGCTGCTCTCTCTCCCAATCAACAAAAACACTTCCGGTTCTTCCTCTACTTCCTTGACAAACTCCTTCAAAGTCAAAAGAGTTTTCAATTCTTCGATCTCCTCTAGCTTGTTCTCCTTCTGCTGTTGTTTCTTAGGAACCAAAGTGATCTTAGTACCCTCGAACATGAAACTGTAACTGTTGGCACGACCGTCATGCTGAACTGCTCTATCAAACTGCCATGGTCTGCCCAACAATAAGTGACAAACATCCATATCTACGACATCACACCAAATTTCATCCTTGTACTTCTTCCCAATCGAAAAATTCACACAAGCTCTTCGACACACTTTCACTTCACCTCCCTTCCTTAACCATGCTAGCTTGTATGGTTTAGGATGCTTCTCGGTCTTCAAGTTCAACTTTCTAACTGCCTCTGTAGAAATAATATTATCACAACTCCCAGCGTCAATAACGAACTTGCAGACTTTTCCCAGAATAGTGCATGTCGATTGAAAAATATTGCTTCTCAGCCAACTACAATCCTCCTCTTGTTTTGGTGTCAAACAACTTCTCCTCAACATAAGATTACATCCTTCATCACCCGACACTTCTTCTTCCTCCTCAACATAAGGTACATTTGAATACTCTGCCTCCTCACCATCATCTGCCTCAACCTCTGCAACCATGGTCCTCTTCTTCGGCTTCGGACACTCATTGCTTTTATGCCCCAACTCCTGACAGTTATAACATTTGAAAACATTACTAGCCTTCGCCTTCTCAACCTCTTTCACCACTGGCTTGGTAACTGGTTTAGGAAAACTAGAACTTCCACCGGCACCCTTCGCGGGATTATTAGAATTAGTAAACACACCAACTCCACGCCTTCCTTGTTTCTCCCAAGCTAACGCTTTCTGATGTGCCTCTGCAACTGATCTAGGATCAAACATATTAACCATGTCCTGGATCTGCATTCTCAATCCCCCATTGAATCTAGCAGTTAGCTGTTCTTCTGTTTCCATAATATCGTTTCTGGCAATGAGTTGGTAGAATTCATCAGCATAATCACTAACAGATTTAGTCCCCTGCCTCAGATTCTGCAATCTTTGGTACATGAGTGATTGATAGTTGTAAGGTAAGAAAGTAGATCTCATCAACTTCTTCATCTTCTCCCAAGATTCTATCTTTGACTTCCCCATTCGTTCTCGAGTAAGTTTAGTTTGCTGCCACCACGCCAATGCTCTCCCCCTCAGCCTTGTAGCAACTAACTTCACCCTTCTATTCTCCGGCACCTCCTTGAAATCAAAGATTTCCTCCACATTAGACAACCAATCAAGAAACTCCTCAGCAACCATCCCGCCTTTAAATTCTGGAATCTCCATTTTCATACCCGATTCCCAACGTCGATCATCATCAATAACCCGATACTGACGTTGTCCCAGATCTCTATCTCTGTAATAAACACTTCCTCTCTCACCGTCAAACCCATCCTCAAAGTCTGATGTATAGCGTTGTCGATCCCGTCCTCCAACATCTCTAACACCACTTCTACTACCCACATCTCTCCTATCATGATCATCAACATTCCTTCTACTTCGATTGTCAACACTTCTATGCTCTTGACTCTCTCTTCTCTCCCGCTCAGAATGTGATGAAACTCTGCTATTTCCACGATTTGATTCAGGTGACATTCTTCTTCGATTCTGACTCATATCAATCATCAATTTCTCCAATTTACCAATGCCTTCATCGAATTTATCATTAATACGTTGTTCCATAAGTTCAGCTTCTTCTCTACGATACAAAGCTTCAACGTTTTGATGTCGGTTAGCTCTCCTTGGTGGCATGATTGAAAACTTCACAAACTCCAGCAATTCAATCACAAGACTTCAAAAACCTTCTCTCAATTTTACAAGGCTCGGCCTTGAACTTAACTCGGCTTGTATGTATATGATTCTAGTAAGGTCGGCTCAACAATGCACGGCTCCTTGTCTCGGCAATGAGTTAAGTCGGCTCCAATCTCGATCTCAAGGTACGGCTCAAACTAGCTCACCCAAACTCCTTGGCTCGCCTTAACTCCTTAGATCGGCAAGAACTTGACTCGGCTTGGCCTAGATCGGCCTACAACTCCAAAACCCTTCAAACTTTGGCGCGCAAACACCAATTCAAATCCAAACAAAGTCCAACTCCTCGATCCAAAATGAAATGGATAAAACACTCCAAACTTGTTGCAATCCAATATGAACACAATGAACACCTTCAAACTTCAAAAACTTGGCTCCAAGAATCAACTTAGCTATGATTGGCTAAGTATGGCTTTGATACCAAAACTGACGCAGCGGATAATTCGAAATAAACTTCAATCTGTGAAATGTAGCAATCGGTGAGTTGAAAATACTGCAAGGCCCAAATCCGTTGATCAAAAGATACCGGATTCTAGCTATCTTCGTCTCGTTGATCGCGCACGATACCGAGAAACAAAGATCTACGATTCTTCGCACGTTGATCTAGCGCACTAGATTCCGTGAATCGGCTTCTGCAATCGTTGAATCGAGCGCACTTGATTATCCGAAAGAGGAGATAGGAGATTACACTCAACTACCAATTTGGTATGAAAGCACAAAGCTAACAAAAGAGAATTTTTATTCAATATTCAACTTTTAAACTTTACAACACACACGCTATTTATAGGCATTACAACTCAACACAACAATTGTCACCAAACTCTTAGGTCGGCACCGACTCAACGACTCATCTCGGCCGACTCATCATAAGTCGTTAACGACTTAGCAACACACCACACCTACGACTCATCAAACTATACAAGTTACACGACACAAACTATCTCCGACTCAACATAGATCGTGAGCGACTCACGACTCATACACACATAACCGACTCATAAGCCAACGTCTCATAATATAGCGCATCAGAACATAGGTCACGACTCATCATATACGACTCAAGGCAAACGACTCAAGACTTACAACATATCACAGTGTACGACTCAAAATACAACCGACTCATCATACAAAGCGACTCAACATACGAAGTCATACGACTCAAGCTCCCGAGTTCACTGCGGCATATCTCTTCAAGCGATTCAACTCTGGACGACTCATCTAAGTCGTAATCCCTCCACCGACTCAAGCCTCCATCAGTTGAACCCTTCTCCTTCTTGATGCTATCTCGGCCACGACTTATGGATAAGTTCTTGAGTCGTGTACGACTCATCAAGTACGAACACCCCACGATTCCCTTGAACCGTAGCCTTGTTTCATTGACTCGTATACGACTCAAGCGATTGCTATCTCGCGAACGACTCAAGTCCACTGTCTTGTTATCTCCCCCTTGTAACTCCCTAAGTCGGAAACGACTCATCCCTTTGTTGAGTCGTGGACGACTCATCAAGTTACACCCTAGGCTCGTGTTTTCTGAAATTAAAGAATGCACACTTTCTTCTCTAGTCTTGGCTGCATCATATATATATATATATATATATATATATATATATATATATATATATATATACACTTATATGTATGTATGTATAAGGGAAGTAAGATAAGATTTTGTTCATATATATATGCAGTATACATATGTAAATTCAAAGATGGATATATACATGTAAACACATAAAGGGACATTGGAATAAATGCACATCAAATCCAAGCATACAAAACATTGAATCAGGGTCAAAATAAAAATAAAAATCTGGTCATATAAAAATCAAATCAGCTTTTCATTAAATAAAGTCACATATTTTCAAAGCTAAATTAAATAAATAAAAGAAAGAAAATGCAAAGCCTATACACAAAGCGTTCAGCCACTATGGCTTTCCTTGTACATTTCCATCTATATATATACACATGCCTGCCATTGCTTGTGGCTTACACATATACGGCCTACTTCATATACTAGAAAAGAAATGCCACCAGAAAAGAAAAAACAAAAACAAAGGAACAAATCTTCCATTAAACTTCAAAGGGTCCAAAACCAGTAAAGCTTGAGGACAAAGATTAAGCAACAGTGGTTCATCATTTTAGACCGTGAGTAAAAATTGCTTGGGTTTACAGGATACCATATATATATATATATATATATATATATATATATATTACTGTGAAAATGAATGCATAGACTATTTAAATTGTATATCTAAGATTGTTAATATGGATGTGTAGATGTGGATCCAATAGGATATGCTTCACCCAACACTTTATATCTTCCACCAAGTTCTCTATTATTTTTCCTTTTGACAGAAACCGGGAACATTTCACTTCAAAAATCAAGAGCTCCTCATCTTCTTAGTTTTAGCACATGATATAAATAAGAAAGTTGTTTGTTTGTGAGTATTTAACAATTTAAAAAAATTTCCATTGAATTTCATTAAGCATGGAGGGAGGAAACTCCAGTTTCAGTAAGAAGTCAAGTAATGGTCGAAATCTAAACATTAAAACATAATTAATGGGTTTGGTAATCGTGATCGTTGTACAAAAACATGAATTTTAGATGTGGTTTGAGGATTTTTAATGGTGTATGGACGTAAGAAGGGAAGATGACCGGAAATTGGGCAAAACGGCAAATTCGGGTGGCTAGGTCGATATGGAGGCACGACACTTGACTTGGAGGGGGAGTAGGGCGTAGGGAACTCGAGAAAAATGAAGCAAGAATTTTTAAAGGGTCGAGGAAGCTTGACCTGGGGGAAGTAGGATTTAAGTGGCGTTTTCGAGTGGGTTCGGTTATCGACGCTTGGTGGAGACGAGTGGAAAAAGAAGAGGTGCGGACCAAGGGGGAAGTTGCGACGAAGCTTCAGGTGAGGTTTGACGTTCATCGATGGAACATGGTGGCTGGTCGAGCGTTTATACTAGGATGTCGTTTCTATTCATCGTCGTGATGTTCAAATTTTCGAACGAGGCTTGGTTTTCGAGTTCCAGGTGGAGGGGTGAATTAGGGTGGTCGAGTGGGGTTCGGGGAGATGATCGACGACTAAGAGATTGGCTGGAGCCCATCGTGCATGTACACACTTCTGATGCACAGAGGAACGAAGAAAAAGGAAGAAAGAAACTAGAAAGAAGAGAAGGTGGGAAGAAAAGAAATGGGTCGGTGGTGGGCCAGAGAAGAAGAAAAGTAAAGAAAAGGTAAGAAGAAAAAAAGTAAAAGAAAAGAGAAGGAAAAAAAAGAAGAAAAAAAGAAAAAAATGAAAGAAAGAAAAGAAAATAAAGGTAAAAATAAGAGTAAGAGAAAAGAAAAAAGAGGAAATGAAAATGAAAGAAAATAAAAATAGTAGAGAAAAGAAGAAAAGCAACGGGGATAGTGTATACACACACACACACACATTTATATGACAACTCATATTTCCTTTCTTTGACCAAAAACCTAATTTCATTTTCAATCCGTAATTTAAAGTTCGGTAGTATTACAAATTAATGAAAATTATTATTATTATTATTTGATCTAAATTTATGAATAATAAGTGGTTTTTCATAATTACTATTAACAAATTGTTTAATTTGAAATAAATTTGGATTCAAAGGTAAATGGATGTAGTAAATCAAGGAGTAATAAAAGTCTGAGGTGTGAATTACTTTGACATCTGTTATACACCATCAAATTTGTTAATGATCTATGTCATGGCTAAATTTTATGGGAAGTTTAGTTCAATCATGTCTGTTTGTGATACCAAGGGACTAATCGAATTAAAATAATGGGATTAAGTTGATTATACGTTTCATTGAAATAAACGGTTGAAATAAGTGGTCATATCTGAACATTGTTACCCTACATAATGAATTTGTTTACTTTTAAACAATTTTCCCTTTTTAATTTACTATTTGGATTTGAAGAGGCGACGATCAGATATCAGCGATATCCAGAACCACTTCGATTAAATAAACACATGTGATGACCCGGAATTTTTTGATGTTTGAAATCGGAATATTTTTGATTGATTTTCAGTATTTAAAAGTTAGTTTCTAACTTGAATTTAAAATATCGCTGTTTATTGGATAATTAAATTATTTAAGTTAATAATTTGAGATTGGTTTAAATGGTAATATTTTAGTTTTTAAGCTGGTTAAAATATTTCAAGGGCTTATAAAATTTATAATTGTAATACTAAAGATAACAGATGAGTTAAAACTGAATTTGGAAGTAATTTTTTCATTTTTAAAATTGTATAGTTTAAATTGAATTTAAAAATAGCCTACCGAGGAACAGTCTTAGAATTCGACGAAACCAGTTCCGTTGGATTCGTAATATTGTATTATTATCGGTTTTCAAATTTCGTAGCTTTCGGAGTTATCGTGTGATCGTACGAGACGTAAAGGCCTGGAAAATAATCAATTGAATAAATTTTAATAGTCAATCCAAAAAGCTATCTTCTCCATATGATCGAATTTGGACTCGAAACCTTTTCCATTGTGTTCGAAATATGGGTTTAACATTATAAACGCCTAGTGGCACGCCTCGGTAGGATGTCAAGATTTTAAGTTGCATTTATCGAGACATTTGAATTTGAATTTGAATTTAATATTTATATATACCCTTGTCAACACAGCTGAAATTCCTTCCTATCAGTAGCCTTTCTTTCACCATCGGCACTTTTTCATTTCTCCTTCAAATTTCTGTAGCTCATCTGCAACACGCAAGCATCTCATCTTGTCTCCCCTCTTTCCTCTTTAAAAATCATGCGGGAAATTATTTGGAACGAGAAAAAAAACAAAACTGTTAAAATCAGTATTAATGGCCGAACATTTTGAATTGAAATCGCGAGCCTTCCTTCTTTCGAAATCAAATCTCGTTTTCGCCTTTTCTCTCAATCCATTTAGAGATATAATTATTCGTTCGAAATCAAATTGTTCGATGGTAGAAACCAATCGCGAGCTTAGTTCGCGAGGCAGGCTCTTGGTGGATAGGAGACTCTAGCGAAGAGGGCGGCACAGTGGTGTCGGGTGCTTGCTCGAGCTCGAGGCGTTGTGGGTTGTTGAGTGGGGTAACTGGGAGTTAGTGCTTCGGCAGCATTCGAGTTTTTCATCGATAAGAAGTTTGAGTTGATTGAGGGAGGGTCGAGCTGGAGAATGGGTGCGGGTGGGTTGCCTGGTGTCGATGTCGATTTCGGTGATTAGGGCTTTGGCATGTTCGTGGCATGTTCGTTTGGAGCTCGATGCTTTTGGGTACGTGATCTTTACCTTTTTAATAGAAAAATGATGAAATGATAATAATTGAATCTGTGGATTTAATTGTAAATTTGGAAATCTATAAAACGTATTTAGTTTGAAAATCAGTATCAGAAAGAAAAAAATTTAATATTAAAGGAAACTATGATATAAACAGAAGTACATATTTATAGGTAAGGTTTTGAGAAAAGGCAGGAATTTTAAATATCAGGGGTTTATATAAAAGTCATATTTTTATGCCTATATAGATTATTTTTTATATGCAGTTTGAAAATGGAAAAAATATACATATACAGTGTAAACTTACTGGTTAATTTTTGAAGAGATGTTTGAAGGTGATTAACTTGTTAATTAACTTATTCAATTATTTTAGTCACTAAAAAAATAATTCATTAAAGGAAATTAGTAAAAATTAAATTATTAGTTAATTAAATGGTAATTAATTGTCCACTTATTAAAATGTTAATAAATCGTATAATGTTTATACAAGGTCCAAAATCGTGAAGGAAACAAGCCCGTTTGGATTGGATTGCAAATAAAATCAAAGATCAGTTAATCTCACTCATCTGGGTTTAATTTAATTAGTGTTTGAATTTAAATATTTGGTTAAATGATTGAATTGATTGGATGTGGTGTATTATATATAGTAGTATATATATATATTGGAGTGATTGATTTCCCGCATTATATAGTGGATGAGACCCTATGAGCTGCATAATAGCGAATGATATTATATTAATCCCATATACTGCGATATTCCACCTCGAAGAGGAATTGGTATTGTGCTAACGTCTGTGGATGCGGGAAACAAGTTGGAGGGATCCAACTGGTTTCCTCAAAATTATTTAGATTGTTCTAATAATTATGTGTTATGATTATTTGATATTCTATGATGGATTATATTGATAATTGGAATATTGGATGATGTGTTTGATTGATTATATTTGGGCATACTGAGTTATCAAAAATATATAGATTTGGATTTTTGATGAGGAAACAAAAAGAGAGAATTCTTAAGAAAAAATAATTTCTGAAAGTTGGATAAATTAAAAAGGTGAAATAGAAAGGATGAAAGTTGAATTTTTAAATTCTAATAATAAATTCTAAGTATGGGAAAGGAGATTTTAAATAAAAAGGGAAAATAATGAATTTTAGAACTTAAGTGATATTATTTAAAGGAATAAAGAATTTACTTTAAAATTCAAGGTTCGAATTTATTTAAAATGATAAAGAAGGAATTTAGGAAATTTGAAATTGGTGTTTTCAGTTAAAAAGATTTTAAATCATAATTAAGGAATAAAACCTGAAGTTAATGGATTTTGAAATAAATTGAGTAAGTAAAGAAATTTATTTCAAAATGGAGTAAATTGGGAATCAATTTGGAAATTGTTCTAAGTGTTTGGAATCGGAATTTTAAAAGGAAGTTGGGTCTATGAAACTTATAAACTGGGTTTATAAATGTAAAGCAATATATCAGTGGATATTTGGAAGAACAAATTCACGGTGGGAATTTATTAAAGGAATGGTTAAATTTGTTAAAAAATAAATAGTGGTTTATTTGAAGATGTGTAAGAGAAGGGTATTTCCCTGAATAGCCAAGTACGTTTTCAAAACAAATTTTTAAGTATAAGTAAAAAGTTTTAAGTTGTTTAAAAGTATGTTTTAGAAAAGTTATTATTTCTAAATATTTAAATTTTAAAGTAAGTATTTTTTATTTTTTTATTATACAAGTAATTATTTAAAGGTGACTTGGTATTATGTTTTAAAAAGAGAAGAATTTAGTTTTATATTTTTAAAGTAGTTTTATTTTAAATATTCTTAAAGTATATATTTTTGAATAAGTATTAAAGTATTTTAACTTAAACATATTAAAGGATATTTTATAATAAAGAGTTTTAAATTATTTTAAAAATCTAAAGTTTTTGTACTTGGTGTTTTCAGTGGAAATAAATATTTGGGAATTTAGTCCATGAGAAGAGTGTGATTTGAAAACTGTTTTCAAAAGGGTTGAAAATGAAAATATATCTTGCAAAGATATTTTGAGATTAATAAATAATTTGGGAAATTATTTATTGTTGATGGTTGTTTGTGAAAATTAATTGATAGTTAAATAACCGACTATCAATATTGGACAATACGCTGATCGTTTCGAAGAGACCGGGATCGGGATTAAATTCTCGAAAACCACTTCAATACGATTTGAACGTTTTCGTATGACAAGAGTTTGGATTCGAAGGTGGAGCAGGGAAGTGCAAGAGCTAGTCGCTACTAATCCTGAGGTGATTCAAAAATGGATGTAGTAGGAGTAGTGCCTTTGGTTCCCTTCGAACCCGGAACGGATTTGTATGGATGAATGCTTTCTGAACATCGCCAAGTGGACGGTGAGCATTCTAAGTGATATGTTCTAAAAAGATAATGCTTAGCCTTGAGCCTCATCAACCGAGAATGACTGAAAATCAGGGGTTATGCAACAAGGCTATGTGGGTCGCGCCCATTAGGGTGAGGTCATCCCTGTCTAGATGTCCCTTTTATTTCGGCTGTGTGGTGCGGTTGCTGATCCCAACCGTGGGGTGATCTTACTCGGGCTATCCAATAAGGGTTAGTCCTGTCTTTTGTTGCTGAGGATTTAGGGTGGATCTTCGGTACGCTGATCTAGACCAGGTACTGTGACAGGTGGTACCCCAGTGCCTAGTCATTAGTTGGAAATCCATTCTCCCTACGTGCCTTTACGGTTTTGTTTGTAGAACCCACTTTGTGGCTAGTACGCTGGAATTTAATAAACGTAACAATTACAGCTATTTTAATAAGTATTTGTATATAGACACTATTATAATATCAGAGGATTTTGATAAAAGGTGTTTTGGCTATCGTAAGGTAAAAACCCGACGTGTTTATTTGTGGCGTGGTCTTACGAGATGCTTTTATTTTCAAAGGATTTTGAAACTTTAATAATCCAATTGAGTGTGGTTTACTCACGCTGGTATTCCAGACTGACTCGGGTGTTATTTAACTATAATGCTCGGGTCAGACCGAGTACTATAGATTGTAGATTCTGGATGGACTGTTATGGAGCTCAGGAGATGAGCTGGCGAGACGTATCCGACGTATATGATATATATTCTGTTGTGTATTCAGTTTTGGAAGGACAAGATATTATAACTGTCTTGAGTTGTGTTGTTGATTGTATTGAACTCTGTTGCTGTATTCTGATGATGTATGTTGTTAATATCATTCTGTTTCATGACCCTGCGACTTGAAGAAGTAAGCGACCTAACGACCTAATATGGTAAGCGACCTAAGTATATGACGACCTAACAGTACATTGCAAGAGAAAGACTCAACGGCTTAACGACCTAAAAGACCCCAAAGATTCGACAGATCAACAACCTACGACTAGGCGAGCTAAAGATTGACTCAAGAGATCCTACGAGTTAACGACCTAGTGATTCCATGAAGGTTGCGACCTACCAGGCTAAAGGAATAGCGACCTAGCGACCTAGTAACTAAGACGACCTAAGCGGCCTAACAAGATAGCGAGCTAGCGAGGTAACGAGCTAACGAGTTAGCGAGCTAGCGAGCTAACGAGCTAGCGAGGTAACGAGTTAGCGACTTAACGAGCTACAAACTTCCCGTTGTTATATCACCCAGTTATAGGTCGAGCATGTACTAAGTCGCTACTACTCCTACAACTAGCCTAGGACGCTCTACTAGGTACCTCAGCATGACTAAGTCGCCTACCTCTCTTCCATAAGTCTCTGCGACCTACTAACCCGCTCAGATTGACCAAGTGCAACAAGGATGAGCCGTAGCTCGTATCCCTTAGGTCGCTAGCGACCTGCGACCTACCCTTAGGTCGTTCGCGACCTACGACTTAGCCCGGATTTTCCCTATAAATGCCCCACCTACTCCAACTGAAAAAGGACTTTTGGCTCATTTCTGGAACGCCGATACTCTGCAGTTTTCTCGACTCATCTGACATTTCAAACACAGAAGACACCTCTACGGACTTTAAGAGAGATCTAACACATTCAACATGAATTCAAAGAGCTCTTATACATTGAAGTTCTAGTTACTTGTCTTGCTTGTGTTGTAATCGAAGATCACTGTAAAAGTTGTAATCGAATTAGTAATAAAGGAGATTAAAGTGGACATAGGCTTAACCTAAGCCGAACCACTATAAAACCGTTGTTTCTTTACTTGATTTTCTGTTATCTTCTGCTTATATCTAGTTCCCGTACCAACGGGTGGTGCTTTCACATCTTTACTACTTACACCGGGATGTTAGTGTTCAATTTTAGCGTTAACATTTTTGGTGCTTTCACTGAGAACACTCGAACTCAGGGTGTTTTCATCATTGCTCCACAAAAGTTCATGGAAAGAATTTCTCTCAAAGCCAGAAGTCTATCAGAGATCATGGCTCCTGGAAGAAAGCGCAGATCTACTAGAACCGGTGATGTCCATGAAAATACTGCCACTTCTCCTTCGTTAAGTCAAGCAGCTCCAAGTGTTGGAATTACACGGGCAGAGTTAGATGCTGCAATGTCTGGGCTATATCAGCAAATGGGAGCCCAGAACACTTTAATGCTTGATAGGTTGAGTGCTTTGCTCGGAGCTAACCGTCAACCAGTGAATAATGAAGAAAACCTTGCTGATGATGTTCATAATCCTGAAGAGTGGAATATTCCTCAAAAGGCAGCTAGCCTCACCAAAGAATCACCTCCCCAAGCTGGAGGATTAAGACGGCAGCCGACTCTCCGCGAACGTTTGTCCAGGCAAACTTCCGAGAAAATGGCTGAAGTTTGTCCCGTAGAGCCTTTAAACGATGAGGAATACCTTACGGGCATGGTTCGACAGATTATGAAAGAAAGTATGCAAAGGGAAGAAGATGAAAAAGAGTGGGGGTTCGCTCCACGCAAAACTCCGTTCACCGAAAGGATTCTGAAGGCGGAATTCCCAAGGAAGTTTGTTCTCCCTATCATCCCGGCTTATAAGAGAACAAGCGACCCGAACCAATTCCTATATAAGTATGACTGGCACATGACTGGTGCCAGAGCATCGAATGAGATCAAATGCCGGTACTTTTCGGTATACTTGGAACGAGTGGCTCCACTCTGGTTCACAAGGCTACCGGTCCGGTCTATAGACCAGTTCTTCGATTTAATTCGGAAGTTTAAAGAACAATTCAGGCTGTATGCTTCAAAGGCAAAGGACATAATGTCACTGTCCAGCCTGGAACAGAATCCCAGAGAATCTATTAAATCTTTCTTCAACCGCTTCAACATAGCCTTGGCTGAAGTAGACAATGCAGAGCCACAAATGGTCTTGACCTACTTAATGAGGGCTATCGACAAATCGATTGAGTTTGGGAAATGGTTGAAGATGAAGGAACCAAAATCGCTTGAGAAATTCTACAAGAATGCTGACGAGTTCAGCGTTTGGAAAGCCTTCCTACGCCGGCGAAAGTGGCATTGACAGAGGTTAAGAATAACACTGCTGCTCCTACCAAAAAGTAATCCTGAAGTCAGAAGAGGGAGAATAACAGTGGGAAGAAGCAGAAGGATGTGAAGAAACCTCGCTTCTCAAAGCCTCCAAGTTTCACTCCTTTAACTGATACTCCGGAGAATATCTTTTTCGCTACTAAAGATACCGCGGAATATCCTAAACCACCTATGATAAAGCTTGGGAAAAAGGCTGTTCAAAGTGGGAGATTTTGTCGGTTAATGTCGCCTTTTGAAAAGTTTTATTGAAGAACTGTTGAGAGGGAACAAGCTGCAGCAATATGTTAAGAAAAATAGGAACAACCCAACTTCATCTACTGAGGGCCAGCAACTTCCTGCTCATCCATTTGGCTCGGGTGAGAGGACTACGCGCATGAATTATAGAGAGGCCTGTTATTAATGTGATCACGGGAGGTCCTCACCCGGCAGGCAGAAGCTGGGGCGAGATGGTAAGATATGCTCGTGCTTTGAAATATGGCCCAACATAAGAAAATGTTTTTGTGTTGGAAGACGCTGCATCTTTGAAGCAGCAAAGAACTTTTAATGATGATATTGTGTTCAGGGCCAGGGACTCTATGGGTGTTGAAGCTCCTACCATGGATCCCTTGGTCATCTCTGCAGGCATCGGGCCTGCTATTGTAAGAAAGGTGCTTTTTGAGTGCGGCGCCTCTTGCAATATCCTCTTCAAAAAGACATTCGATCAAATGAAGATTCCTATGGCTGATGTTCACGCTTCATCGCAGAAAATTGTTGGGTTCACCGGGGAACCAAAGAAGCCAATTGGAACTATTGACTTATTCGTTGAACTTGGAGAGGGGCAGAAAAAGGTGGTTCGAAAGAAGACTTTTGTGATTGTTGGCGGATTTTCTGCTTACAATGCCTTCCTAGGCCGGCCAACTCTTGCAGCATTCAAGGCAATTATCGCTCCGTGGTGCCTTACTATGAAGTTCCTTACAGATAACGGCACCGGTGTTATTAAAGGGGATCAGAATGCTGGGCGAGAATGTTATCTAATAGAGTTGCGAGAAGCAAGGAAGAGAGAGATGGGAAAGGATGCGGCGGCTCCACTCCGCATCCAAGACCCAACCTTGTACCAATACAGGGTGGACCCTGCACTGGCGAGCATAGTGGTGCATGAAAAGAAATGGATCCCAGAAAAGCCAGTATATGGGAGAATAGAGTGGTGCCAGTAAAGTAACGGTGCCAGTACCAGTTGACCCGAAAGATCTGAACAAGATGCTGAATGTGGGTTCTCAACTTAGTGTGACTGTTCAAAATATTTTGATATCATTCTTAAAAGCAAATCTGGATGTACTCGCTTGGATTCATGCCGATATGTGTGGAATATCTCCAGAAATCGCGGTACACACTCTGAATATTGATCCGAAATTTACACCTGTGAAATAGAAAAGAAGAACCCAGGGTCCAGAAAGGTCAGCAGCATTAAAGAAAGAAGTAGATCGACTCATGGAGAATGGTTTCATTACAGAGTCAACTTATCCAAATTGGGTTTCTAATCCGGTGCTGGTTAAAAAGGCAAATGGAAAGTGGAGAGTTTGCATCGATTTTTCAAACTTTAACAAAGCCTGCCCCCAAAGACTGCTTCTCGTTACCCAGGATTGATCAGTTGGTGGATGGAATAGTTGGGCATGAATTGTTGTCTTTCATGGATGCTTACTCCGGATATAACCAAATCATGATGCATGAGCCAGATTAGGAGGACACGAGCTTCATAACCGATGTCGGTCTTTACTGCTACAGAGTCATGCCCTTTGGATTGAAGAATGCGGGGGCAACTTACCAAAGACTTGTTAACGCTATGTTCAAGCCATAGATTGGCAAAACTATGGAAGTCTACGTGAATGATATGTTGGTGAAGTCAAAGAAGGTAGTGGACCATATGGATCACTTGGCAGAAATGTTCGCAGTCCTCTGGAAGTATGGAATGAAGCTTAATCCTTTGAAATGTTCATTCGGGGTAGAGTCCGGGAAATTTTTGGGCTTCATTGTGAGTGCTAGGGGCATTGAAGCTAATCCTGCTCAAATTACTGCTCTGAGAGAAGTCAAAGCCCCTAGGACAAAGAAGGAATTGCAGAGCCTCAATGGGAAAGTTGCTGCTTTGAGTCGGTCTATTTCCAAGGCCATGGATAAATGCATTCCATTCTTTGACGCTCTAAAGAAAGGAAGGAAAACTTTGAATGGACTTCGGAATGCCAGAAAGCTTTCGATGAACTAATTCGTCAAATGGAAGGGTTTCCAATACTTTCTAAGCCTAGCAGCGGTGAAGAACTTTTCATATATTTAGCAGTTTCGTCCCATGCTCTCAGTGCAGCATTAGTACGGGAAGATGCAAAAGTTCAAAGCTTGGTCTACTACATCAGCAAGAGATTCACTGGGGCAGAGATGAATTATTCAAAGCTAGAAAAACTCGCCTATTGCCTACTGATAGCTTCCAGAAAGTTGAGGCCATATTTTCAAGCTCATCCTATCAAAGTCCTCACTGACCAGCCTCTAAAGAAAGTCCTATTTCGCCCTGAGACTTCGGGTCGTCTACTGAAATGGAATATTGAACTCAGCCAATATGATATCACTTACCATCCCCGAAGAGCAATCGATGGACAAGCTTTAGCAGATTTCATTGTAGAATACACAAATACAGGTGACAGCGAGGAAGAAGTTACTGAGGACATCCCGACCCGATGGAAATTATACGTTGATGGCGCAAGAAACGACTATTGTTCTGGAGCCGGGGTCGTGCTTGAAACCCCTGAAGGGCGATCATTGTGCTACGCATTGAGATTGGAATTTCCTTCGACAAATAATGAAGTGGACTAGGAAGCTCTTTTTGCCGGCTTGAAGATTGCTAAAGAACTGAATATCAGAGTGTTGCAGATCTTCAGTGATTCCCAGCTTATTGTATTCCAAGTCAAGAAAGAGTTTCAAACTAAAGGAGGAAATCTGCCTGCTTACTTGTCAAGGGCTTGGGAACTTCTCGATGATTTCGATCATTATACAATAAGTCATATACCTCGGGAAGATAACATGAAGGCAAATTCTCTCGTAAAGTATTCAAGCACTGGCGAAGCTCAATTACTGGGATTGGTTCCTGTAGAAATCTTGTCAGCCCTAAGTATTGATGAAATGGAGATTGACTGCATCATGACTGTTTCTCAAGAGCAGGAGTCGTGGATGACTCCAATCAAGGAATATCTACTTAACGGCTCCCTTCAAGAAAATTCAAAGGAGCGTCAGAAGTTAAGGAAAGCCTCAAGATACGTAATGCAAGACGGTCGGTTGTACAGACGGTGATTCTCAATGCCATTACTCCGATGTCTAACCAAGGAAGAGGCTAAGACAATTTTTAGCTGAAGTGCACGGAGGAGAGTGTGGGGATCATTCAGGCAGTCAAACCCTAGCAAAGAAAATTCTCCGCTACGGGTTTTTTTGGCCAGACATTAATTGTGATGCTGTTAGCTACGCCCGAAAGTGTGACCGATGCCAGAGATTTGCAAAAATCCCAAGAGCACCTTCCACCGAGCTAACGCAGATGGTCTGTCCATGGCCATTTGCTATTTGGGGAATAGATCTCATCGGGCCTTTGCCAACTGCCAAGTCCAGAATCAGATATGCTATTGTTGCTATTGATTATTTCACTAAATGGGCCGAATCTGAATCATTAGCTACTATTGCCTCTAAAAAGATGATAAACTTTGTGACTAAGAATATCATTTCCACATATGGTGTGCCTCAAAAGATAATCACAGACAATGGTACCCTATTCGAAAGCTAAGTGTTCCAGGATTTTTGCAAGCGATTCAAGATCCAAAAAAGCTTCTCAGTAGTGGCTCATCCGCAGGCAAATAGGAAAGTGGAAACAATAAACAAAATTATCAAGTCAACCATCAAAAAACATCTGGAAAAAGCAAAAGGTGGTTGGTTCGATAAGCTGCCACTAGCACTATGGGCATACAGAAATATCCACAAAACTGCGACTGGGCACACTCCATTCTCATTAGCATATGGATCAGAAGCAATGATTCAAGTGGAAATAGAGGTTCCCTCACACAGAAGAATTCATTTCAACCAAGCTGAAAATGAAAAGTTGCAACTTGAAGCACTTGACTTCCTTGATGAAAGAAGGGAAGAGGTACAGCTCAGAATCGCAGCTCATCAGCAAAAGATTGCCAGGCACTTCAATTCCAAAGTTCGCAAATGCAGCTTTTGAGATTGGGGATCTAGTCTTGAAAAGGATCATGACAGCAACAGGAGTGTTTGCGCCAAACTGGGAAGGGCCGTATGTCATAGGCAAAAAATTTCTTGATGGCACTTTCAAACTGACAACTGTCGAAGGGGATCCAATTCCAAGAGCTTGGAATAGCAATCACTTGCGTCCATATTTTACTTAAAAGCTTTGTTTAAACTTGTAAAATGATTATGGATGTATGATTCTTGTATTGCCAGCTATTTTAAAACTAGTGCAAATGAATAATGAGAACTATAAAGTGGATGTTGGCCCAGTTCTTGGCCGAACCACTATAAATCTTGTGTTCTTTACTATTACAAAATGCCTGTTTTGTCTCGATGTGTAAATACTTTAAATGTATTGCTAAAATGTCGATTTAACATGGCAGGCCCTTAAAACAAAGCTTACCCATCACAAGGCCAAGCGATCCCAAAAATCACTCAATAAACAAACGTCAAGCCAAAAAAATTCCAGATTTCAAATCCTATATAAGGAGTGCTTCATGCAAACAGTTAGTGATTCCGTCGGACTCGCTAAACAATGAAGTACACTTCTTTGGATAAGACAAACTACTTGCAAAAGAAAGGAACATATGCTTGGAAATGATAACAGGGAATCGCTAATGAGCAAATGACAAACAGACAAAGGCAAGCAGACATAAAACAGCCAAAAAGGAGTCCTGCCTCTCAACAAAAAGGTTGGTGGAACCACCGGAGGGGCACCTTCCCAAAGCAAAGGCACCAGGCCCTTGCAAGCTGATTGCGATCGTTTGTGCAAACGAACATCCGATTGGATAGCTTTCGTCCGCCCCGTGGATCCATTTAACCGTGAGATGCAACCTTCATGGCAAGCCAACCACCCTAAAGACCTCTTTGGAGGCAAAAGACCTCTTCGGAGGCACAAGCCCTCTTCGGAGGCACAACTCTTCAGAGGATAAAGCCCTCTAATGAGGCACGCCAAAAAAAGAAAGTTCTCTTCTCTACAAAAAATGATTGGTGGGATCATCGAGGGTCCTTGTTAACTAGCTGCCATTGTTTGTGCAAACGAACATCCAATTAAGTAACTTGTGTTTGCCCCGTGAATCCATTCAACCATGAGAAAGTAACTTCCAGGCAATCAAATAAAGACCTCTTCAGAGGCACATGCCCTCTTCGGAGGCAGAAGCCTTCACCAAAGACATACCTGCCCTCTTCGGAGGCAGAAGCCCTCTCCCGAAGCACCACAAGCCCTCTTCGGAGGCACAAGCCTTCACCAAAGGCATACCTTCCCTCTTCGGAGGTAGAAGCCCTCTCCCGAGGCACCACAAGCCCTCTTCGGAGGCACAAGCCTTCACCAAAGGCATACCTGCCCTCGCACCACAAGCCCTCTTCGGAGGCACAAGCCTTCACCAAAGGCACACCTGCCCTCTTCGGAGGCAGAAGCCCTCTCCCGAGGCACCAAAAGACCTCCTCGGAGGCACAATGCCTCTTCGGAGGAACAAGACCTCTTCGGAGGCACAAGACCTCTTTGGAGGCACGTCCCAAGAAAAACATTTTTAAGCGAACGAAGCAAAAAAGCCCTCCAACGAGGCATAACAAGAATAAAGAAAAAAAAAAGAAAGCCCTCTTCGGAGGCACATTGCAACTCTCAAGGGAAGATCAATTTCTCCATCTTGAAAATATTCTTCCCCAGAAGTTGTAGTGCCAATTCAAAGCCTTCTTTGGAAACTCGCTTCACCGCGTGGGAGAGTACCCTTATCAAAAAATAAAAGTGACTATCTCCGAAAGTGAAGTGTAATTTTTCCAAACAAAAGAAAGAGAAGAATTCTCCAATACAAGGCACACTCTACTAAAGCAGAGGAACATTTCCTCAAAAAGGAAAAATTATTCTCTAAAGAAAGAATGGATTCTCAAAATGGAAGAATTGTTCTCCAACTTAAGAGTACAAGTCTTCTCGAAGTCGAAGAACTGTTCTCCAAAGTTTTACCAAATAAAAGAAATTGCAATAAGCCATGGTATGGAGGCAATACAATACAATATAGCTACATTAATAAAAGCAACACTCAAGCAACATACGACAAACTTATTGCAATATCACAGTGAAATTTTTTCTGCGAAAATAAGGAATAAATGCATTCACAAATACAGTCAAAAGATTGTACAAGTAAAAAGAATCATTTCATTCCATACTGCAAAATTTTTATTCATGTGCAGGTTTCAAAAGAGCGGGGACCGGTGCCCGCACAAATCCCAGTCAATACAAGCCTTTTTGTACAAGGAAAAAGCAAAACAGGAAAGGTAGAGCGAGACTCATTATTTCTTCTTCCCGCCACCTTTAGAGCCCTCTCTTGACCTAATGGTTAACTTTGGGAGCCGGCCTGGACGAGTCGAGAAAGAAGGAGATAGAGATGCAGCTGGGTCTACTTCTGCCTTCTCTTCGCTAACAGAAGTGCTTTTCCTTCTCTTCTTCGAAGTTACGCGCTTCCCCTTCTTCCTTGAAGAAGACTCGCTGCACGGAGTGATAAGTGCAGACAGCTTTGTGTCATCATGAAATTGCTCCGGAGTCTTTTCACCTTCTTCAAGTTCCTCAGCCTTCTGCTCTTGCGAAGCAGCCAGGTCGTCCAAGCCTTGAAGAGCTTCTATTAATTCTTCTTGTGACCGCGGTTGAGAAGCAGAAAGAGGAGTAATTTGAAGAGACGGAGATGGAACAGCTGGAAGAGGAGAAGTCTGTGTGGCACTTGGCATTTTCACTACAGAAGAAGATAAGTTAAAGTCAATATTCCCCGCAAAGAGAGGAGATAGTGGCGCGTCAAGGCCTAAATAATAATCAAAAAGTTCATCAAGCTCGAGAGAAGCGAACAAGCAGTCCACTTGAGCTAAATCAACGTTGAAGTTACCTGGAGAAGTTGGCTTTATCACGTCAACTTCAAAGCCTTGTGATTCAGCACTTTCTTGAGCCTCATCTCTAGTACGAGCAGTTACAATTTCCATGTCAGCTTTGGCAGGAGGCGAGGAATGGGAACTGGAGCCAATGATATCAATGTCGGCCGAACCCGAAGGAAGAGTTGGGTCGGTCGAATGTGCCTTCCCTAAAGGTTCTCCTTCCGCCATTCCGGCTCGCTCTTTAGCAAGTTGCTCCTTCCACTTGGCAAGGGCGGTACGTGCATCATCATCCAGATAGTGTGCCTCAAGATCTGCTTCAGCATATCCAGTGCCTCCAAGCATATCAAGTGCGGCTTCCCACACTTCGGCCAAGGTAATCTCGTATTTTGGGCCCAAAAACGAAAGGCTACCGCTCCCTAAGACACTATGTATATAAAACTTGAATAAGGTAGAGCTAATGCTGGCCTTGGTTGCTTCATGAGATTCTTCGGCTGCTGCTTTGCCGGCGATAGCTTCATCATGCTCTTTTTCAACTTCAGAAAGTCGAGCTTTTAACATTGCAATTTCCATGTCCTGAGAGCTGGTATTTTCTTGCAACTGAGCAACGTCAGTTCGGTAGCTTTCTACATTATTTTGCTGCGCTTCAAATTTAGCCTCAGCGTCTCTTTAGCCAACTTGGGCATCTCTCACTTGTTTTTGAAGCACTTCTTCTTTTTTAGAATAAGAAGTGGAAGAAGTGGCAAGGTCTTCTTTGAGTTTCTCAATTTCCGCTTCAAGCTTCTCATTGTAAGCGGCGATGCTCTTCATCTCTGCATCATGCTGGTCGAGAGTTTTCTGCCACTCGAATTTATCGTTTTCCATAGTCAGCATGGCTTCGAGATTTGCGCGGTTTACTCTTTGAAGCTCGTCAACAAATTTTTGCCAACTAGACATTCTCTCAATATCGAGTTTGACGGCATCAACATTTCGCAACATAGTTTTCTTGTCGATTGGAACCAAATCAAGATAAAAACGTATCCTTTTAAGCACCAGCGCTGAAACCGGCTTTGAAGAGTAGCCGGACCCTTTCCAACTTGATACAAAGGCCTACTGATGATCGTTTGAATATCATCTCTTTGAAGGGCAGGAGAGCTGGAAGGGATTTCCAAAGTGATGGGAGCAGCTGGCTTTTCAGAAATTACAGACTCCAGCCTTTCACTAAGCTTGGCCCGTTTACTTGGATCTTCAGCGATGTGGCTTTTCCCTTTCTCATCATGAGATTTTCTTTTGTGGGAATCATCACCTCTCTGAGAAGAATCATGTCATTCATCCCTTCTCCTATAGCGCTTCTCATAAGCCCGCTTCTCGCGAGCTTTTCTTGCAACTCTTTTGTGACAACCCGAACTCGATGTCCGACAAACGACATCAAATTCGCATCGCCGGAGCTTATAACAACATCAGATGAATATAAAACAGCGGAACAAAATGAATATCATACATGCATCACAGATACAACATCAACATAATATCCATACTACATCAGAGTATATAATACATACACCACAACTCTAAATACAACATCATGATAATACAACAGTGATCATATATCCAAAAGTCCTCAAATTAGAGAGGTGATAACGAACATCCAAAAGCTAAACACCTGAGATCTCCAAAAGCTCCTAAGAATATCTTCAAGATAAGAGCTTCAAAATACTGCTACTCCAAAATACAGAAACCTACTACTAGGCTGCCCGTGTAGAAATAACAGACACCCAAAGTTTAGGAAAGAAAACAATAAACTCCGGATCAGTCATGGGACTTGTATGAGTAAACAAAAC
Organism: Allium cepa; assembly: GCA_030765085.1. Classification (NCBI taxonomy): domain Eukaryota; kingdom Viridiplantae; phylum Streptophyta; class Magnoliopsida; order Asparagales; family Amaryllidaceae; genus Allium; species Allium cepa. The sequence goes on along the minus strand of CM060939.1, from coordinate 75,908,725 downwards.
AACAATTGCTTTTAATGAGACTACTTTTATAAAAGAATTTTTCGGTATGCTTTTAAAAATGGAACTACCATAAGACCTCCCGCCACACACACAATGCAAACGCAGAATTGGAGGAGATTTCTTCTTATGATAGTCAAATATGCTTGGTACGGAGAAATTTCTTTGATATTATTACTAGTGCATAGTGTAGAAAACATTTCGAAAGTAGAATATTAATCTTAGCCAGCATAGGTACCATTGTACTATGCCTACTATAGCTACCATGTTAGATAGCAGGTTCTACAACTAAAACCGTACAAGGTTTCGTATCTACCGTGATTGCCTCCCACCAGGCTGAGGCTTCATCTTGAAGTTACCAAGAAGCTATGAGTCGCTTCTAATCGTCTTCCAATTTTAGCACCTTGTAGATTTTCTCACACGATCTTATCCAGGCTTGAGCATCAACAATTGACTCTTTGCCGTTGAACGGCTTACCACCAAGTCTTGAGAAATTCTTATGAAGTCAGCCAGATTCGTCTGTTGCTGACCTGCCACTATTGCTGTTGGGGGATCTTGATCAGGTGCTTTGGCACCTCCTTGACCCCTAACTCTTTCCCTTCGTCCGCTCATTTTTACTATCTGTAAGTAGTAAGAAAATTGATTTAAATACACGAACGAAATATCTTAAAGAATATCAGCAGTAAAAAGAATAAACTAATAAAATTTGAAGTTCCAGTCTTGGTTATACTCATTCTAAGGTATACTTCACCCTATCTCTAATGAGCCATCTAATGTGTTATACTCTATAACTAAAGTTCTTACTCGACCTTCAGCTCTAATATCACTTGTGACGACCCGAGGCATCAGCGACCGGTAGGCTTTGCAACCATCCCAGACCCACCGTGGCTTACACTCGTACCCGAAACTTGCTTTTATGGCCAGCCTTTCGACTGTCATAGCTTACGCCTAACCAACCCCGTAAAGAGGACGTGTAGGGGTAAGAGTGTCCCGTTCGCCACCTAACCGTGAAGCGAGAACCCCCATCACATTTCACTAAGACAAGCAAGTCTCGTCCACAAAGCTACGCTTTTTACAAAGCCATGTTTCGATCAACAAATGATCAGCAACACTCAGCATGACACATTACCAAATTGGGAATATATCATTGATAACCTTCAACTACATAACCTCTAAGGGTGTTAAGCTAAGAGAATAAATTCTCCGCCACCAACGGATATGTATTTGAAAGAAATCTGCTTAATATCTCAATTTGTAATGTCGGACATACAATCCATACAAGACTGTTCAGGGTTCGAAGAGAACTGAAGGCACTTCCAAAGAAGACCTTGCAATCCAGATATCCACAATCTCGATCGGATTCCCCATCACATATGGAGAACTCTATACCAGAGCAACTCGGTGCAGAGTGATTCGACAGGTCATTCTATCGCTCTCACAAATACCCGGTCTTCAAATGCTATCCATAACGTCGAATCACATATACGAAATGGGTTATACGACACAAAGGTCCTTTCCCGGCTAAACCGAATAGTGAGCATCAATTTTAAAAACATGTGGATATCATTCATAAAAATTCACAGGTTCGGTGTGGGTTTCGGATAACCAACTGAAATCCGATTCCCTGTCGCATCGAAGTTTAACTGCTGTTTTACGGGCAAACAGGGTTTTCACATCAATACAGAACAAACCAAAATCACAGTGCAGTACATGGCAATTATCTCACACAGTATCACAAACAGAACATAAATATCAATATAGTGCACAGCAATAGTTAATTACTTTCCAATGTGATTTAAATAAATTTACCAAAAAATTAATTTAAATCAATGATAAGAATTTGGATAAATAGATTAAATCTTAAATTACTCGATTTATCATTTCAAAATTAGTTATTTTATTTAACCGCCAAATTTGATTTGTCGACTTCAATTATCTTAATAACAAGTTCTTAATTTACAAATAAATTTTAACACTTAATAGTTTATTAATCAATTTAATTTTAAATTGTATATCCTTCTTAATTTCTTTCAAAATCATAAATTAAGAAACATTATTTACTTTTTTTATCATTTGAAAATCTTCTTTATACTTTGGAAATCAATTTATTACAGTTATAAAAGTTTAATGTTAATTAACTTTAAGTGCTTAACTTAAATTAAATTATTTAGTTAAAGAAGAAATTAAATTTTTTTTTCTTTTAAAATATTGTTAACAAATTTAAACTTATAGTAAGTTCTAACTTAACGTAGTCAATATTTGTTACATTCCAAATACAAAAATTACTTAACATTGTTAACTTGAAAATTTGTTTGGGCTTAGCCCATTATAAAAGCAAACCCGAGTAAAACTGGTTCTTCACTCGAGTCAAAACTCGAGTTCCTCTCTCCTCTTCCCCATGATCTTTCTCTCCTCCCCTCATCCCAGTTTTCTTCTTCTTCCTTCCTATTTTTTTTTTCTTTTTTTCTTTAAAACTCTAGTATAGTGTCAGTAACCATATTTACTCATTCGAGTACTAACCCGAAGCCACGCACACATCTTGCTCGAGTTTCTACTCGAGACGTCCACTGTTCAACACCCCTGGCACACCTCGGAAACGTGCACGTGCACATCACCCTGCCTCCTCTCTGGCGAGCACTAATAACTTCGGCAAATCGCAAAACCCACGAATGCTCAAAATCTAACTCGATTCATCACAAAAAATCTCTCAATCAAAATCAAGCAGTTCACATGAACACTGCCCTCAACTTACCCAAATGTAATCACCTCGCCACCACCGCCTAAGCCATCGGTGACACCAAGATTTCGGCCACGTCACATCAACACGCAAAGCATCGTCCCCATGAACAACGCGTAGCTCGGTCACCCATAGGCGATGAAAATGCCTCGTTTCCAGCCATGTCCAAAACTCAAAACCAAACCCTAATTCGACTTCATTCCTCAAATTCGCACAATAGAAAAAAAATTCAACAATTTTCCCATTATTAGTAACTGCCAACCTTGCCTCAAACCAAATTTTAGAATTTATAATTGAATCGATTGTTAGAAATTTGTAAAGATGCCATCTTTGTTCAAGTTCAAACTTCTCTGGGAGTTCTAAACTAAAAATCTTAATTTTTGTTTTAAAAATCATGGATTGCAGTATAGATTCAATATATTTTCCTGAATTAATATTTTACAATATTTTATTTTTTTATCAAATTTTACCTAAAACCTATAAAACAATATTACAGTGAAGTTCTTAATAAAGAGGATTTAAATCAACCTCTAAAAAATCTTAACTTAAGTTTAAAACATATTGTTTGAGAAAAATTTAAAGTTTGACAATGTTTGAACAAATTTGTAACCTATACAAACAACAGGGAAGAACAAATTAACCCACATATGCACAGGGTTTTATTCAAATATTAATCAGATACAATTCTTTTTATAACAAATGAATCATCTTTACTGATTTTTAAATTTAACTTATAACATTAAGAATTTATGTCTACTCACTTGGTAAATATTGAAACAGAGAGTTGGTGGATTTATGAAACTGTAGATTTAATCTTCCCCTGCTTTCTTTATCTTTTCTTCAGTAAATAATTTTCAAATTTTGAATAAAAATGGTGTTTTCTTTCCTTTTCAAATTATGTTTTTTACTAAATTTTTTCTTTCTTCGGTAAAAAGATTTGAACGAATTAGAGGCAATGTTCAAGCATTTAAAGAGGCGTGCAGGTTCCTTGTGTAGTGCTGAAGCAAGACTTTTGCTCTTTTCGGTTGTACTTGTGTATGGTTATGTTTGAAAGTATTAAATGCTTCATACTTCCTTCTTTCAAGGGCTGAGAAGAGAACATTTAATGAAAGTATTCTATGTTCATGTTTTGTATATTTACAGCATGCTTATTTTATTTGTTTACAACATATGCCTTTTGATTGTGAAATGTACTGTTTATTTTACAGTTTATTTTTCTTGTTTATACTCTTTTGTCATCTTGTTGTTTGATCTTTTGCTAAGTGTTATTTTGTTTCATTTTATTATTTATATGGCTATTTGTATAGGCCTGGTTTGTATATTTTCTTGCAAACTAATTTTAGTTACTTTGCTAAATATAGGAATAGTTGTTTCAGTTATTAACATTTAATACTAGGTGATTTTATTACACTATATTTTATTTTTATGCTCTATCAAAGGTTTTTATATTTAATTCATCATATATATTTATTTCTTTTGGAATTCTGAAATTAAAATTTTTGAAAGTTCACACAATTCAACGAATTTAATATAACAAAATTTCCGGATGTTGCAATATCCCTTCCTTAAGAAAATTTCGTCCTCGAAATTGAAAGAGAGAGAAACGCAAACAAAGAATATACGAATTTAGAAAATTAAGGAAATGACTTACAGATTAAGCCGAAATGTCTATTCTGCAATTCGGATATGATTTCTTCATATTATCTTCAGTCTTCCAAGTACAGTCCTTTGGATCGCCACTCCACTGAACTTTTACCAATTTCACAATTTTGTTTCTTAATCGCTTCTCATCACGATCTACAATTTTTATCGGCTCCCTTTTACCTGCCAAATTAGGAGTGATCTCTAGATCCTACTGAGCAGCTTCTTCAATAATATCATCTGGATCATGCACATATTTTCGAAGATTAGAAATGTGGAACACATCATGCATGCCAGACAACCAGCTGGGTAGCTGTAGTCGATATGCTAGAGGACCGATCCTTTCCAGAATTGGAAAAGGACCAATATAACACGGTGCTAACTTTCCAGTTTTCCTGAATCTCAATACACCCCGCATCGGAGATACTTTCAGAAATACAGAATCCCCAACTTGAGATTCCAAATTTCTTCTTCGACGGTCATAATAGCTCTTCTGACGCTTTGGGCAGTTAATAACTTCTTTCGATTAAAATCTACCTTCTCAGTGGCTTCTTTTATCATATTCGGTCCAAGAACAAGTCCGTCACCTGATTCGATCCTGCATATAGGTGATCGACACGGACGACCATATAAAGCTTCGAAAGGAGCCATTTCTATACTGACCCGATAACTGTTATTATATGAGAATTCGACCAGATGTAAATGGTCCTCCCAAGAACCACCAAAATCATGAACGCAAGCACACAATAGGTCTTCTAGAATTCGGTTGACCCTCTCAGTCTGCCCATCAGATTGTGGGTAATAAGCAGTAATGGAATTTAATTTCGTTCCTAAAGCGTCTTGGAATGCCTCTCAAAATCTACTAGTGAAGATCGGATCACGATCACTCACTATACTGCTAGGAATACCATGGATTCGAACTATTTCCTTTATATATGTACCTGCCAAGCTTGCTGCAGTCCGAGTGGATTTCACTGGAATAAAGTGAGCAGTTTTGGTTAGACGGTCCACTATAACCCAAATTGCTTCATTTCCCTTCTTGGTTCGTGGCAATGCATCGATGAAATCCATCGATACCTGATCCCATTTCCATTTCGGTACTTCGAAAGGCTGAAGTAAACCGGCTACTTTCTTTTGATCTCTTTTGATTTGTTGACAAGTAGCACAGCGACTCACGTAAATAGATATGTCTCTTTTCATTGTCTTCCACCAGAAGGTTCTTTTGACATCTGGATACATTTTATTAACTCCTGGATGGATGCTGAGTTTTGATTTGTGACATTCATCTAAAATTTCACGCTTCAGATCAGGGATGTCCGGAACACATAACCTACCTTTTAGCCTAATAACTCCACTATGATTGGTTTCAAAACTTGTATCTTCGCCTCTTAGAATTTTTCCATAAATACCTTGAAGAAATTTTTCTTTATTTTGCTTACTAGCGATTTTCTCAAGAAGAGTAGGAGTGATAACAAGATGAGCAAGAATAGCATGTTTTCTACTCAAGGCGTCTGCAACTACATTGGCCTTTCCCGGCGTATACAAAATATCTAAGTCGTAAGATGCCAGAAATTCCAACCAACGTTGTTGTCACAAATTTAAATCCTTCTGGGTAAAGAGATATTTCAAGGATTTATGGTCGGTGAATAATTCAATTTTTTCACCTAAAACAAAGAGAGTTTATTAAGTATATTGTTCAAGTTAAGTTAATTTCGTAAATTGTTAAGAAAGCTGAAAAGATTCTTACCCAAAAGATAGTGTCGCCAGATTTTCAAAGCGAAAACAACAGCCAAAAGTCCCAAATCGTGTGTTGGGTAGTTCTTCTCATGCGGACGTAATTGTCTACTCGCGTAGGCAACTACTTTTCCATTCTGCATTAATACTGCACCTACCCCATCACCACATGCATCAGTATAGACAGATAAGCCTTGATTCCCGTTGATATCAATACAGAACAAACCAAAATCACAGTGAAGTACATGGCAATTACCTCACACAGTATCACAAACAGAACAGAAATATCAATATAGTGCACAACAATAGTTAATTACTTTCCAATGTGATTTAAATAAATTTACCACAAAATTAATTTAAATCAATGGTAAGAATTTGGATAAGTAGATTAAATCTTAAATTACTCGATTTATCGTTTCAAAATTAGTTATTTTATTTAACCGCCAAATTTGATTTGTTGACTTCAATTATCTGAATAACAAATTCTTAATTTACAAATAAATTTTAACACTTAATAGTTTATTAATCAATTTAATTATAAATTGTATATCCTTCTTAATTTCTTTCAAAATCATAAATTGATAAACATTATTTACATTTTTTACCACTTGAAGATCTTCTTTATACTTTGGAAATCAATTTATTACAGTTATAAAAGTTTAATGTTAATCAACTTTAAGTGCTTAACTTAAATTAAATTATTTAGTTAAAGAAAAAATTAAATTTTTTTCCTTTTAAAATATTGTTAACAAATTTAAACTTATAGTAAGTTCTAACTTAACGTAGTCAATATTGGTTACATTGCAAATACAAAAATTACTTAACATTGTTAACTTGAAATTTTGTTTGGGCTTAGCCCATTATAAAAGCAAACCCGAGTAAAACTGGTTCTTCACTCGAGTAAAAACTCGAGCTCCTCTCTCCTCTTCCCCGTGATCTTTCTCTCCTCCCCTCATCCTAGTTTTCTTCTTCTTCCTTCCTATTTTTTTTCTTTTTTTTTCTTTAAAACTCTAGTATAGTGTCTGTAACCCTATTTATTCATTCGAGTACTAACCCGAAGCCACGCACACATCTTGCTCGAGTTTCCCCTCGAGACATCCACTTTTCAACACCGCTGGCACACCTCGGAAACGTGCACGTGCGCATCATCCCGCCTCCTCTTTGGCGGGCACTAATAACTTCGACAAATCGCAAAACCCACGAACGCTCGAAATCCAACTCGATTCATCACAAAAAATCTCTCAATCAAAATCAAGCAGTTCACACGAACACTGCCCTCAACTTACCCAAACGTAATCACCTCGCCACCATCGCCTAAGCTATCGGCGACACCAAGATTTCGGCCATGTCACATCAACACGTAAAGCATCGTCCACTTGAACAACGCGCAGCTCGATCACCCAGAGGCGATGAAAACGCCTCATTTCCAGCCATGTCCAAAACTCAAAACCAAACCCTAATTCGACTTCATTCCTCAAATTCGCACAATAGAAAAAAATTTCAACAAATTTCCCATTATTAGTAACTACCAACCTTGCCTCAAACCAAATTTTAGCATTTATAATTGAATCGATTGTTAGAAATTTGTAAAAATGCCATCTTTGTTCAAGTTCAAACTGCTCTGGGAATTCTAAACTAAAAATCATCATTTTTGTCTTAAAAATCATGGATTGCAGTATAGATTCAATATATATTCTTGAATTAATATTTTGCAACATTTTATTTTTTTATCAAATTTTACTTAAAACCTGTAAACCAATATTATGGTGAAGTTCTTGATAAAGGGGATTTAAATCAACCTCTAAAAAATCTTAACTTAAGTTTAATACATCGTGTTTGAGAAAAGTTTAAAGCTTGACAATGTTTGAACAAATCCGTAACCTATACAAACAACAGCGACGAACAAAGTAACCTATATATGGACAGGGTTTTATTCAAATATTAAACAGATACAATTCTTTTTATAACAAATGAATCATCTTTACTGATTTTTAAATTTAAGTTATAACATTAAGAATTTATGTCTACTCACTTGGTAAATATTGAAACTGAGAGTTGGTGGATTTCTGAAACTGCAGATTTAATATTCCCCTGCTTTCTTTTTCTTTTCTTCGGTAAATAATTTTCAAATTTTGAATAAAAATGGTGTTTGCTTTCCTTTTTAAAATTCTGTTCTTTACTAAATTTTTTCTTTCTTCAGTAAAAAGATTTGAACAAATTGGAGGCAATGTTCAAGCATTTAAAGAGGTGTGCAGGCTCCTTGCGTAGTGCTGAAGCAGGACTTTTGCTCTTTTCAGTTGTACTTGTGTATGGTTATGTTTGAAAGCATTAAATGCTTCATACTTCCTTCTTTCAAGGGCTGAGAAGAGAGCATTTAACGAAAGTGTGTTATGTTCATGTTTTGTATATATACAGCATGCTTATTTTATTTGTTTACAACATATGCCTTTTGATTGTGATATGTACTGTTTTTTTGTTTATTTTACGGTTTATTTTTCTTGTTTATACTCTTTTGTTATCTTGTTGTTTGATCTTTTGCTAAGTGTTATTTTATTTCATTTTCTTATTTATATGACTATTTGTATAGGCCTGGTTTGTATATTTTCTTGCAAACTTATTTTAGTTACTTTGCTAAAGGTAGGAAAAGTTATTTCAGTTATTAACATTTAATACTTGGTGATTTTATTACAATATATTTTATTTTTTAGCTCTATTAAAGGTTTTATATTTAATTCATCATATATATTTATTTCTTTTGGAATTCTCAAATTAAATCTTTAAAAAGTTCACACAATTCAACGAATTTAATTTAACAAAATTTTCGAGATGTTACTCTTTCTTCATCAGTTTCCCTTGGGGCAGGAAGTTACCGCTTGGGATCATAAGAGTCGCGCCTTCCATAGCGCTGAAAATCATCATAGTAAGAGCCGCTACATCCCATTGGAGAACCTGAAAATGAAGAAAAGACAAGTTCAAAAATCTTCAAAGCAAAGAAGTTAAGTGCACAAAGCTGCTAAAATCCTATGTGTGTGTGGCGTGTGAACTACGCGCGTCAAACTACAAACAACTCTTCGGCTTAAGAGTTATCTCTTGGGTTGATGGAGTTGTTTGCAAAACTGATGTCACTTCAACTGCTGGAGAAGCAAGTTTAGAAGCGGTAGAATCATCCTTGAAGAGTTCATGTGAAGTAACCATCAAGTCGCTCAGTCCCTCAAAAGTGTCGTCACCTTCATGCCTAGCGGGACTCTTTCTCTCAGCTCCTGCATCAGCAGCCTTCCCGAAATGTTGAGAAGATTAGTCTTCTTCGATAACCGGGGGAAGTGCAAATTTTCCGGATGACCCCGCAACATCAACGGAAGTAGAACATTTCACTAATGAAGCCTCGGCAGTAGGCTCCTTCGATGTAAGTTCTCCGGCGGAAACTGGGGCATCTGGAGTTTCTGCTTGAGAACCAGGAGCATCATGAAGCTGAGTAGATCGGGAAGAATGCAAAAGTCCGAATTGATGCAAAAATTCGTCCCTCAACAAAAATTTGATGCATCTCTCCTCAACCGCCACATCACTTAGTCTTTTAAAAGTCGGCTTATGGTTGGAATCTTTAGAAAGAGGAGGAAGTGCTGTAAAAGTGAAGTTAGCACTTAACAACTCGAATTTTGGAATGTTCAGAAATGAAAAGAACGGAGAGGCAAGCTTACTTCCTACTCTCCAAATGCTGTAAAATCCTAGGGGCAACGGACGAATAAAAATTGGTTCAGAAACCCATGGGCGCTTTCGGGAAGATCGATGATCAATTTACGGTTCCTTGCGTTTCTCACGAGTATTATAGAAGGATAATCTTTATTCTTCGCAAATGTGCATAAGTAACAAATCTCCTCAAAGCTTGGAAGACGGTCGAATGTCCTCCTGAACATCATACACAGTCCCATCAAAATGGCGTAGCCATTGGGGTGCAACTTGAAGGGGTAGATAGTCAATCGGAGAAGGAGCTGTTGAAGAAAATCGTTAAAGGGAAGAATAGCTCCACTTAAGCGCATCTGACGATTAACTGCGATGAAACCAAAAGGTGGCCTGTCAGCAGTATCGTTTACCCCAGGAAGCAAAGCGTCTGCCTTAGCAATACCAAACTGAATGCATAGTTGGTTGAACACCCATTGATTCAGAGTAGTCGGAGTTCTTTCTAAGGGATCATCCAATGGGTTAGCTATTGGGAAGACCTCTCCGGCTTGCTCTACTACTCTTCTTGAGAAGTCATTCCACACAAGGAACTGGATATTCAAATATGAAGGTGCACGTTTCCTAAATGTGTGAAGTGTTGTGCAAAACTAACAAAATGACAAGCAGATATAACTGAAATTAAACTAATAGGCATTTTTCGATTATAAAGTTTCAGTGCTTGTTATTTTAGGTCCAAGTACAAGTGTAGTGTTGATGCAAACAGATCAGCTTTAGTTGATTAATTTTGCTTTGCTTTAATACTTCACTTGAATTTATTGATTCATAGCACTTCATTCGTATAATTTCTTTAAGTTGATTATTCTTTATCGACTAATCTATCATTCGATGTGGGCGATCAGTGGTAGTATATTCGCCCTAGTTTCTGCAAACGTTGTGTTTAACAGGTTATTAGCATTAAAGTTAGTATAATATTTAAAGAAGTACAACGAGTTCAAGCAGTTCATTCTTGATGTTCAAGTTGGAAATTCAATCAAGTTCTGTCAAAGTTTTGCAAATGTCCAAGGGGAACTTTCTTAAGTCACATTGTTCAAGTCAAAGAATTCAAGGTAGGGCAGTGCAAATCTGGTTAAGTCCTAGGTCGCCTGAATGCACGCGCAACCTAAGAAGTTATGTCACGGAGAGCTTAAGTCGCAAGTAGCTTAAGTCGTAAGTGGTTTAAGTCGCAGGAAGTTAGGTCTTAAAGATGGATAGGTCGGCCAAATCTATTGGGTTATAAAGGTTGTTTGGTCGATCAGATTTATTAGGTCCCATCTGAAGCAAATCAGCAATCTCAAGCTATCTCTCGTCAAAACCGCTGAGCCCTACTCTCCAATTATACTTTGCCAAGCATTATGATTAAACCTATTAACCCGATTAACCATGGATCCCCTTCTCCCTCGAACTGCCGAAAGCCCCATCTCCTCCTTTGGGTCTCCAAGAACCATCACTAAACTTCTCGAATTCAAAGCACTTACTAACTTCAAAGCAATTGTCGGCGATTCGACGAAAATCGAAGACAAATCCGCGTGTGCTTTTACAATGGGATAATGAGAATGGTGCGGAGAAGATTATAGGAATCAATGGTAAACACAGCAAATAGGTGCTTGAAATTACCTAAATTCACTAATCGGAGTTAACAATTGGATGGAAAAGAGAAAATTTTACAAGCTCGAGTATGGTAATGGCGGCAGAAGTAAGCGATCAAGTAAGGAAGGAGAAGTGAGCTAATGGATTACATAGGTGGGAAAGAAGAAGGCGTATCGGCATGTGAGTTAATTAGCTCGTTAGGTCGCCCCCGACCTAGAGCAAGTACATCGAAGCACACGACCTATGACATAGGTGTGTACTTCGAGGGGCAAGTGTTAATATCGATCTGTTTCACGACCCTACGACTTGAAGAAGTAAGTGACCTAACGACCTAATATGGCAAGCGAGCTAAGTATACGACGACCTAACAGTACATTGCAAGAGAAAGACTCAACGACTTAACGACCTAAAAGACTCCAAAGATTCGACAGATCAACGACCTACAACTAGGCGAGCTAAAGATTGACTCAAGAGATCCTAGGAGTTAACGACCTAGTGATTCCATGAAGGTTGCGACCTACCAGGCTAATGGAATAGCGACCTAGTAACTAAGACGACCTAAGCGACCTAACAAGTTAGCGAGCTAACGAGTTAGCGAGGTAACGAGCTAACGAGTTAGCGAGGTAACGAGTTAGCGACTTAACGAGCTACAAACTTCTCGTTGTTATATCACCCAGTTATAGGTTGAGCAGGTACTAAGTCGCTACCACTCCTACAACTAGCCTAGGTCGCTCTACTAGGTACCTCAGCATGACTAAGTCGCATACCTCTCTTCCATAAGTCGCTGCGACCTACTAACCCGCTCAGATTGACCAAGTGCAACAAGGATGAGCCGTAGCTTGTATCCATTAGGTCGCTAGCGACCTGCGACCTACCCTTAGGTCGTTCGCGACCTACGACTTAGCCTGGATTTTCCTTGTAAATACTCCACCTACTCCAACTAAAAAAGGACTTTTGGCTCATTTCTTGAACACCGATACTCTGTAGTTTTCTCGACTCATCTGACACTTCAAACACCAAAGACACCTCTACGGATTTTAAGAGAGATCTAACACATTCAATATGAATTCGTAGAGCTCTTATACATTGAAGTTCTAGTTAATTGTCTTGCTTGTGTTGTAATCGAAGATCACTGTAAACGTTGTAATCGAATCAATAATAAAGGAGATTAAAGTAGACGTAGGCTTAACCTAAGCCAAACCACTATAAAACCATTGTCTCTTTACTTGATTTTCTGTTGTCTTCTGCTTATATCTAGTTCCCGTACCAACGGGTGGTGCTGTCACATCTTTACTACTTACACCGGGGTGTTAGCGTTCAATTTTAGCGTCAACATATATGTAAACGAATAGAATTCTTTTGTTTTAAAGATTAGTCATTTATCTATTATATATTGTTACCTTTCGTTGGTAAGATTCTGATGTTTTTGTGTTTTCTCTTCTTCTATATCCTTCTTCTTTAACCCTAACGGTTCGTATTTCCGTTCACCTTGGATTGATGTGTTGGAAAATAGTGTTGACTTAAGGGGTATGGGTTTGCGGGCTGTTTCAGCACCACAAATCTTTACGGATTTGATTATAGAGTCTAATAGGCAAGAAATGAATAAAATTAAGTAAATCTAACTGTTTGAAACAAGTAACGGTACTTAGATATTATTTTAAATATCAATGGATTTTGGGTAATAAGTGTTTGGATATAACAAGATAAAACTCGTAGTGATGAACGAGTTACCTGGGTCTTCAAAGAAGCATTATAACTTAAGTATTTCAAGTTAAATGGGTTTACTCACGTTGGTTTCCAGCCTGACTCGGGTGTTACTTTATTGTAATGCTCGGGTAAGACCGAGTATTATAGATTTTCAGGGTAGGACGTTTGGAGCCAGAAGGCGAGCTGAAGAGTAGAGACGTATTTATTAGATTCCGGTGTCTACTGAGGGCTATATAGACAGTAGTTGAGAACAAGTTATAATAATTGTCCAGATTTGTTGTACTCTAATATCTTATATATATACCGACAGTTACAGCTTTCCTCTGTAGTATGCTTCTATTTGTATATTATATTTATTCCGCTGCGATTGAGAGATTCTGTGCTATTGTTTCTGTTTCTTATTCTATCTCGTTTTCTTCTATACCCTAACAGTCTGCTATTTCTGGCACTCGATTGCTCGGCGCATATACAGTGAATGTATTAGTTTCAATTTTCGAGGTCGAAAAGGTTTGGACCATTACATTTGGTATCAGAGTGAAGGTTAAGCGAGAACCATGGCTCTGATGGGGATTACTCATTAGAGATAGGATCGGTAGTACCCTAGAATGAGTTGAGAGTATTATATGAGGGCATGCTTGTTATTTTCTTATATAATGATTTTGAAAATGATTTTTAAAAATGATTTTTTATACAAGGTTATATTTTGATATATAAAGGAATAATTTTTCTAATTATTATAGTGGATTAAGGGAAACTGGTTCTTGTTAAAGTTTGAATAAGTTTATAAGATTTAAGTGGTCATCATATAACCAAATAGAAATTTGGGTAAGGATTAATTATGTAAATAAGTTAAGCAAAAAACAGAGGTAAACCTGAATTTGAATCCTGGAATGTTCAAAAGAATTTCCCAAGTTTTCGAAATAAGTTACCCTGATTATATGATTCATGTAAATTATGATGGAATATATGATTTATTTGATTACTAGTGTGACAACCGTGATTTTTGATTACCGTAGAAATAAAAATTTAAAATGGAAATTTTAAATTGAAAAAATAATAATAAGAATGCAAATCATAATTTACAAGTCAGTTAAATACTTCAAGGTGGTAGCAATTGAAATGAAATGCATATGGCATTGTGTGTTGAAAATAATTGAGTATGTTGTAACTTCTTTATGCCTTCACGTGTAAAATAAGTGGGCCATTTTAAACAAAAGCTTGAACATTTTAGCTATCACAAATATTTGAACCCACATTTGCTGCCATCATCATTTTATGCAAGTAGGCTTTGCACGTTGCTTTGTCCAAATCATTTTGTAGCCGTGTCCATTTTAATCACTGGTGCATGTTTCCTTAAATGCATTTGTACCCAAAATGTGTGCCGCCACATTTCTTTTGACTTGTATACTTTTGGAAAAAAAGAAATGTAGCACTGCATTATTCTTTGTTCCATCAATTTTTCTAGTAGCTTGGTGAAGCTTTAATGGCGTTTTCAAATTCTTATTTTCTTTTGAATCTTTGTTCCTAGCTAATTTTGGAACAAACTAGAGGTGAGTTCAAAACTCACGTTTCTAATTTATTCATCATTCAATTTGCGTGCAAACTATATTGCCCAGAATAATTCCTATTGCAAGTATACTAACGCACGAAACAAGTTTAGACCATATATGTTGCATGTTTGTGCAATAGGGTCTGCATTTATTTTGTTTCCTTATTTGCGTAAGCTAAGTCCAGGTTCTTCTAACAGTTTGTCTATTGTAATTTTGGTGCAGGAATGTTTTGAAGTAGCACGTCACTGGTATTACTCTCGTGTGTGCATGCATACTGTATACATTACCCAGGCCATCACATTTATTTCATCATTGTGCGTGCAAACTAAAATTGTAGTGTGCGTGAAAAATTCATTTCCCAGGCCTTGCTTTATAATTTATACATACGTGCAAAGTGAAAAACTCAGGTCATTTTATATTTGGTCAGATTTATAATTTTGTCTACATTCATTTTGTGTGTTTATGTAATACAGTAAACCAGGTCCAAATATATTTAGTACGTGCATGCATTTAGGTAGAAAAACTTCATATTTGCGTGTAATGTTTGAAAGTGTGTTTTGCAGTTGTATTGCATAGAAACCTAGTAAAATTCAAACTATATTTGTTTTTATGGGCTACGTGCATGCTCATATGTTCCTAGTTTAGTTTATTCTTTGTCAACTTCATTTTGTGCACGTTTGTATAGTATAGAATTGCACAAGTCCAGGCAATCATTCGCACTGTATTTCTTTCATGAAAATGTATATGTAGTGTGCGTGCCTGTAAAAGTGTGCCTGCATGCAAAGTGTGTGCGTGGAAAAAAAAAGGTGTGAAAATATTTTTCTCGCCTACATGCAAATGTCATTTTCGTGCAAGTTAGCATTGTCCAAGCATTTGATTTTATACTTTTATTAACATGCATGCGTAGTGTAGTATTGCCAGATATGTATTGTCTTTCATTTTGTGCGTGCATTATTCAAGTTATATTTTGTAACTCGTTTATGTCAGTGAATAAAATACTAAAAAATCAAGTTCCTGGACATTTTGCACTTTTGGTTACGGGTGGGTGCACATAATGCACGATAGTAAGTTAGATATAATACAATTTTTAATTTGCTTTGAACCGGTGTTTGGTTTTAAAACGTACTTGGTTGCCGTTATTATTATTATGGGTTTTTACTCCGGTGTTATATTTTTGAAGTGTGTTGTTTTGATGAGATTTTGACGAATAAAAATTTCTGTTGTTTTGACTTCAGTAACCGTCAATTTAAAGTGAATTTTCAAGCACCTATCTAGCAACGAAGAAAATCCGCAACGTTGATTTTATATCCGTTTTTACGGTGTTTTGTGAAGCGCAATTTCCTTGTTGAAATTGCTATAGATGTTGTTGTTTTCATCACGTGTTTTTAAAATCGTTTTAAAATAAAATTTATTTCCAAATTTTTTACATTTTACGCTTTCAAAAGAATGAGGAATCGATTTAAATGCTTCAGCAAAATTAAGGACTATGAACCCTTACTTTTACTGATCCGATTAATCCCGGACTTGTCCGTTTGAGAACGTAAATTTTATTTATATAAAATAAACAGTTTTGCACTTTCAAGGAAATGATGATGAGATTTAAACGATTTAGCAAAAATGC
Organism: Allium cepa; assembly: GCA_030765085.1. Taxonomy (NCBI): domain Eukaryota; kingdom Viridiplantae; phylum Streptophyta; class Magnoliopsida; order Asparagales; family Amaryllidaceae; genus Allium; species Allium cepa. The sequence goes on along the minus strand of CM060939.1, from coordinate 75,892,437 downwards.
GGAGTATGGAACCACGCTTTTACTATTTCGGTTAATTCCGGACTAGTTAATTGAAATATTTGCCATGGAATTGCTGTTAGAAGATTTTGATGATTTTGTTTGGCTTTCGAGCCACTATGCTGGACTTTCGGGTCATTTGTTTGACCTTCGGGTCAATTACCAGTACTAGACCTTTGGTTCATATGTTGGACATTCGTGTCATTTGTTGGCGCCAAATATTATGATGACAGTACTTAGTAGGCTTCGGCCATATGAGATGCAAGTGCGGCGTAGCTTTGACTCGCCATATGCTGGGATTGATCCACTTTTATGTTGAATTTCTAGTTATCTTATTTTGATTTGTAGATTTTTGTGTATTGCTGTTCGAATTCAATTATGAATTTGGAAGTTGATTTTGATGGTATTTAATGAGATTTGTTCATTTAAACAATGTCAATTATTTATGTGGCTGTTTCGAATTCAATTATGAATTTGGAAGTTGATTTTGATGGTTTTTAATGAGATTTCTTCATTTAAACAATGTTGATTATTTATGTTGCTATTTCGAATTCAAGTATGAATTTGGAAGTTGATTTTGATGGTGTTTAGTGAGATTTCTTCATTTAAACTATTTTGATTATTTATGCTGAATAGTCTCATTCGAGACCATGATTAATTTTCCTCGGTGTCGTTTATCATACACATATTTCTAAGTTTAAATTAGACTGATCCGTTTATTATTTTCTTTTAAATAATACTCGGGTCAGACCGAGTTAATTCAGGATAATCGCTATCTCTGATTCTATTGCTGCTTCAGCTTTTGGGATTTCACCTCATCTTTTGTTTAGGCTTCGAGGTGTTAGTTTTAGTGTATTGACTCTTATCTCATGTATGCTATGATGTCTATGTATATGTACATTTGGTTCATGTGAACTATTGAGTGTTATAGCATGTATCCAGACTTACCTTCCGCTATATATGATATTTCTGTTCTGATGTGATTATACTTATCTGTGTTGTTGTTATTATGAGTTGTCTGAATTTTTGTTAAGCCACCGTAGTTTCATTTTAGATTTGGATTGAATATATATCGTTGGGAGTAATTTACACAACTCCTATTGATGTAGTCAATACTCGTCTAAGGCATAACTTATAAATGTTCGCTTCTAACAAGCCTTATTCTTCGTAATAATAGACGTTATTCCTTATAATAACCTTTGTTATTGTGAGTATAGAGGTACGGCGTCACAGCTTGGTATCAGAGTTGAGATTGAGAACAAATTATAATAAACACGGAACAGAAGTAGAATGGAAATTGTGTTACAACTATTTGAGGGTTTTATTCATGCCTTTCTAATCTATCCCTTCGTTGTTCTGAAAAACTTTTATCCCCTCTAACTAGTTGGAATATGTCTAGGAATAAATCTCCTATTTCCATAGTATTCCATTTGTTAAATTCCTTTTCAATCTTTGATTTGAAAGAGGGTCATTGGATTTCTGATTGTCCTACTGCCCCTAAGGGTTTCAAATCTGGGAAGCTTAATGCTTCTAAAGCTTCTGGTGATTCTTCTCAGCCCAAATGTATTCCTCCTTCTGTTTTGGAAGGTTTTATTTTATTTCATGGTCTTTCTATTAAAGTTCTTTTCGATACTAGTGCATCACATTACTTCGTATTAAAGGAGCTTGTTGATGTTATTCCTTCGGATGTTGTTAGTCTCTGCGACCCTTTAAGGACTGTGAATCCTATTGGTGGATCCGCTACTCTAGGTTTGTTATGTGTTGATGTTGAGATTATTCTTTGTGGTTTTTCCTTTCATGCGGAACTACATGTTATGGATCATCTTGGTTTTTATATGATTTTAGGGATGGATTGGCTCGTCCGTTATGAAGTTCAAATCCTATGACCCGAAAGAACTTTATATCTCAAGCATCCTGATGCTATCGAGCAGTTATCTATTGTCTTTCGAAGCATGGACCATGATTCGAACGCTCTCATTTCTTCCATCGAATCGGAGGATGTCTTAGCTAATATTTCGGTTGTTTGTGATTTTTCTGATGTCTTCGAGCCCATTTCGAGTTTGTCGACGAAGAGGGCAATTGAGTTCCGTATTAATCTTATCTCTGGTGCTCATCCTATCAGTCGTCCTCCTATGTAACGGCCCGCAAATCCTTACCCCTTGAGTTAACACTATTCTACAACAATCAACTCAAATTGTACATAAATATGAACCATTTGGGTTAAAAAGAAGAGGTAGAAGAAGAAAATAGAAAAAAAAAACACCATCAGAATCGAACCATTGCAGCGAAATAAAATATAATAGATATTAAATGATCTTTACTAAAAATCAAATATCTCTGTTTATATATTACATCATCAGAGTACATCAATCACAGCTCAATAACAATATCATACAAATGGATACACAACAACTCAACACAGCGGAAATATATATATAAACAAGTACGAGAGTACGTATTGTCATCCTGCTCGTCTCCTGAGCTCACAGTATCATCCTGTATCCTATAATACTCGGTCTGACCTGACCATTACAGTTAAATAACACCCGAGTCAGTCTGGAATACCAGCGTGAGGAAATCACACTCAATTGATTATTAAAGTTTCAAAAATCTTTTGAACACAAAAGCATCTCGTAAGACCGCGCGACAAATAAACATGTCGGATTTTTACCTTACGATAGCTAAAATGTTTTTATTAAAATCCTCTGATATTATAATAGTGTCTATAGAAAGTAAAATAGAATCTAGCTGAAATGCTTGCATCTCACGTTTCAGCAATAGTTGGGCACAATCAAAACCGTACGGACGCATAGGGAAAATGGATTCCAACTAATGGCTAGGCACTGGGGTACCACCTGTCACAGTACCTGGTCTAGATCAGCGTACCGAGGAGCCACCCTAACTCCCCTGCAACACAAGACCGGAACCATCCCTTACTGGACAGTCGCGAGCAAGATCACCCCTCGGTTGGGATCAGCAACCGCCCACTAAGCCGAAATAAAAGGGACATCTAAACAGGGATGACCTCACCCTCCTATGGGGGCTACCCACGAAGCCTTACTGCATAACCCCTGATTTTCAACCATTCCCATTTGATGAGGATTGAGGTTAAGCGCTACCTTTTTAAGAACATATCCCATAGAATGCCCATCGTCCACGTGACAATGTTTCGCAAGCATTCATCCATACAAGTGCGTCCCGGGTTCGAACGGAACCGAAGGCACTATTCCTACTACATCCATTTTGGAAATATCCTCATGATTAGTAGCGACTAGCCCTTGAACTTCACTGCTCCATCTTCGAATCCAAACTCGTTTTTTCGAAACGTACAAACCGGATCGAAGTGGTTTTTGAGAAATAAATATCGATCCCGGTCTCTTCGAAACGATCAACGCATTTGGCCAATATTGATAGTCGGTGATTTAACTATCAATTAATATTCACAACATCCATCACACAATAAATAATTTTCCAAATTATTTATTTATCTCAAAAATATCTTCCCAAGATATATTTGCACTTTTCAAACTCCTTTGAAAAAAGTTTTTCAAAACTATCTGCCTTCCTCTGAATAAATTCCAAGTATTTCTATTTCCACTGGAATCACCAAGCACAAACTTTAGATTTAAAAATAATTTTAAACACTTTATTGTAAAATATATTTAGCACTTAATATAGACAAACTACTTTAATACTTAATTTAAAATAATACTCTAGAAATAAGGTTACCTTTTAACCATACATTAGATTTCTTCTTTAAACAAAATACCAAATCACTCTTTAAATAATTATTACAATAATAGATTAACAAATTACTTATTTTAGAATTTACTTTAAAATATTTGAATTAAAAATACTTCAATAATTGATTAAAATATATACTATATGAATATTTGAAAATAAGGTTACTTTATATATATAAACCTGGTTTTCACCTTTAAAACAGAATTACTATGTCACTCTTTAAAAATTATTATTACGGTAATAGATTTGAATAAATATTTACTTTAGAATTTTAAACATTTAGAAATAATAAATTTCCTAGAACACACTTGTGAAACAACTTTAAAACCTTTATTTTATTTTATTTTATTTTATTAAAACTTACTTTGAAAACGTACTTGGCTATCCAGAGAAATATACTTCTCTTCACATCCTTTAAAAATAAATCACTATTTATTTTCAAACCAATTTTCTCATTCCTTTAATAAATTCCCACCTTGAATTTATTCTTCAAAATATCCAATTTCAAACACTTAAATCAATTTCCAAATTGATTTCCAATTTACTTCATTTATTCAAAATCCTTTAATTTCAGATTTTATTCCTTAATTATGATTTAATATACTTTTAATTGAAATACCAATTTAGATTTCTTAATTTACTTCTGATTCCTTTAAATAAATTTAAAACTTTAAGTTCTAAAATAATTCTTTATTCATTTAAATCAATATCACATAATTTTATAATTCATTAATTATTGTTTATTCAAACCCTTTTCTTTTCATACTCGAAGTTATTTATTAGTATTTAACATACTTCCATTTCTTTTCAATTCATCCTTAATTTATTCAGTTTTCTCTAATTATCTCGTTTACAAATTTACTTCCTTTATTTTCTTTCCAAAATCCAATTTATATATTTTTGGTAATTCATTATGACCCATATATATATCCAATCCAATCATATCATTCAATATTCCAATATATTCAACATAGAATATCAAGTAATCACATCAGAGAATATTAAATAATAAATATTGAGGGGTCCATTTGGATCCCTCCAACCTGTTTTTCTTGCATCCACAGATGTTAGCACAATATAATATGTCAATCCCAAAATATATGATACTATAGGACATCAATCAATTTCAACCATTCAACAATTATTTAAATTTAATCATTTAAATTTAAATTTAAATTAACTGAGTGAGATTAACTCACCTTTGACCAAAGATTTGTAAATCCGATCCAAAATCCTACTTGTTTCTTCACTATTTCAGACCTTGTATAAATATTATACAGTCTATTAATTATTTGAATAAATCGAACTGTAAATTTTTATTTAAATAAATTTAATTAACCAGAAATTTAAATCCAACTAATTTTCCTTTATGTAAATTATTATTATTATTATTATTATTATTATTATTTCTTTTAGTAAAGAATGTAAATAATTCTGCTCTTCTTCCTTCTGTAAATAAATTTAAAAACAATCTATATGTCGTTAGTAAATTTGAAACACAATTTAACTTTTAACGTACTGTAAATTTTTCTCCATGTTTTAAATTGACAAGAACATCACAAATGAGTTTTAAATGAATAATAATATTGAGAATTCAACGGCAGAAACTCACCATCAATGCTAAGGTCATAGCTCCCTTCCAGATTGCTAGCGCCGCAACCATCATCGACTAAATCGAACGCTGACGAACTTCTAACACCACTCCTTGCTGTCATCTCGGCCTCGGCAACTCCTAACTTCGCCCCAAATCACGAGCGTTCCATCCCCCTAACGGCCTCAATTCAATCATCAGAAAGGACGAGGGATGAAACAGGCCCTCAAGGGTTGAATTCGATCTTGCTTTCTTAATCAAGTATAAAGCGGTAGCGGCCAATTCATTTTTTTTATATATATACGAAAGATTTTTGTTCGATTTGGGAAAGAAAAAAAGAAAGGGTAGTTGTTCGTGTATAGGAGAACGAAGAGAATCAATAAAATAAAGCAACGTGATGGATTCGAGGAGAAGCTTTGAAAATCATTTGGACAGAGAAAAGAATGAACGTGAAACTTGCGTATAGGGATAAACTTACTACATTGCTTGATGGGAAAGAATTTTGACTGTGAAACAATACCATATATTATATTTAAATTTAAATTTTAAAACGTCTCGAATTTTCAACTAAAAATCTCGACTACCTCTCGAGACATGCCACTAGGCATTTATAATGTTAAACCTCCATTCCGGACGCAATGGAAAAGATTCTGAGTCCTAATTCGATCGTATGGAGAAGATAGCATTTGAATCCAGTTATTAATTTTAAATTTCGATATAATTTCAGCGCGTTTGTATATCGTACGGTCACACAACAACTCCTATCACCATGAAATTTGAAATCCGACAATAAAACAATATTACGGATACAATGGGACTGGTTTCATCGAAATCCGAGAATGCGCCTCGGAAAGCTATTTTTAAATTAAATTTAAACGATAAAATTTCAAAACCTGAACAAAACACCTTTAAATTCAATTTTTAAAAGTTTTATCACCTTCCATATTATCAAAGTAGATTTTCCAAGCCTTCAAATTATTTTTTTACAGGCTTAAAACTCTAAATTCAATAATTTACCCAATTTCCAATAATTAAATTCAAAAATTAATTATCCAATAAATATTTATATTTGAAATTCAAGTTCAAAATTAACTTTTAAATATTTTGAATAATTTAAATATTTCGATTTTAAATGCTTAAAAATTGCGGGTCTTCACATCCTACGAGGATGTCTGCTAAGGAAAATAAGGAACTCAAGCACAATTATCCGAATTGGAAGCCAAGAAATTTATTCGTTCTAGCTCATCTCCTTGGGGCACCGCCATTGTCTTCGTTAAGAAGCCAGATGGTTCTCTAAGGCTTTGCATTGATTATTGCAAGCTTAACGAGCTCGTTATTAAAAATAGGTATCCATTACCTAGGATCGACGATATGTTCGATCAATTAAGTGGTGCTAAGCTTTTCTCCCAACTCGATCTTGCTACCGGTTTTCATCAGTTACGAGTTGCGGAAGATAGTATCCCTCTTACTGCATTGCGTACTCATTACGGTTCTCACGAATGGCTTGTTATGCCGTTCGGTTTGACGAACGCTCTAGCGTATTTTGTTGATCTTATGAATCAGATATTCCGGGAATATCTCGATAAGTTCGTCTTTGTTTTCATTGATGATATTCTTATTTATTCCAAATCCGAGGCCGATCATATTAAGCATTTGGAGATTGTTTTGAGCACTCTTCGTCAGCATTAGCTTTATGCCAAATTCTCTAAGTGGCACTTCTTGGAGAATAAGGTGAAGTTTCTCAGTCATATTGTTTCATCCGATGGTATCTCTATCGATCCTTCCAAGATCGAATCTATTCAGAATTGGAAGAGGCCCGAGAACGTTACTGAGATCCGTAGTTTCCTTGGATTGGCCGGATATTATCGCCGGTTCATTAAGGACTTTTTTCGTATTACTTTACCGCTTACTCCTCTCACGAGAAAAGCTGTTCCTTTTATTTGGTCTGATAAGTGTTAGATTTCTTTCATGAAGTTAAAAGATCTCCTTACTCATGCTCCTATCTTAGTGGTTGCCAAAGGGAATCATGATCTTGTTGTTTTTACCGATGCCAGTGGTTATGGACTTGGTGCTGTTCTTATGCAAAACGATAGAGTTGTTGCCTATGCTTCTAGACAACTAAAGCCTAACGAGATTCGTTATGCTACCCATTATTTGGAGTTAGCCGCTATAGTCTTTGCTCTAAATATTTGGCGACATTATTTATTGGGCGAGCGTTTTGTTCTCTTCACTGACCACAAATCTCTGAAATATCTCTTCGCTCAGAAGGAACTTAATATGAGGCAAAAGCTTTGGCTCGAATTTCTTGCTTCATATGATTTCGATATTCAGTATTCCCCTAGTAAGGGTAATGGAGTTGCTGATGCGCTTAGTCGCAAGCAGCAAGTTCTTGTTTCCATGATGCTAGTAGAGTGGAATATGTTGGAAGCTTTATCTCATTGTGATATTAGAGACCGTCCTTCAGTTTCTGATTCCGCGTGCTTTTATTTAGCATGCAGGCTCGTCCTAGTTTGTTGGATCGAATTGCCGATGCCAAGAAACAAGATCCAGATCACTTTTATCTTATTCAGAGTTGTAAATCAAAATCTCGAAGTGATAATCTAAAGGATTTCGATATTGATATTCATGGTTGCATTCGGAAGAAGGGAAGGTTGTTCGTGCCTAATGTCCCTAATCTTAGAAATGAAATTCTTGAGAACTGTCATCGTTCTAAGTATACTATTCATCCGGGCAGTTGTAAGATGTATGCTGACATGAAACGCTTATACTTTTGGGAAGGTATGAAGCGTGATGTTGCAAGTTATGTGAGTCGTTGCATGACTTGTCAACTTATTAAAGCGGAACACCAACATCCTAATGGTCTTTTGCAGCCTCTTGAAATTCCATTATGGAAATGGGATCAAATTTCTATGGACTTCATTGATGGTCTACCTCGTTCGAGGTCGGGCCATACTAGTGTTTGGGTGATTGTTGACCGATTGACCAAATCAGCCAATTTTATTCCTATCAAGTCCAATCGGACTGCTCCTTTGTTGGCTAATCTTTTTATTAAAGAAGTCGTTCGACTTCATGGTGTTCCTAGTTCCATTGTTAGTGACAGAGATCCGCTTTTCACTAGTGGTTTCTGGCAGAGCCTTCAGAAAACTTTGGGTACTAAGCTCAATCTCAGTACAGCTTATAATGCAACTCAAGCTAGAAAAGAAGGGATAAGTTGTACACGACTTATGGAGGAGAAGTTAAGCCGTCCACGACTTAAGAATGAAGGCTTGGATTGTTTCCGGGTTAAGGAAGGTCGGCAACGACCTAACAAGACACATGGGAAGGCAACACGATCTAAGCAAGCATTGGTGTTGGGTCGTGTACTGGTACTAGCTCGGCAACGACCTAAGGAATCATGTGAAGAGAAGATAGGGCGGCCACAACTTAAGGAAGGTTCATCGGGTTTAGGTCGGTCACGACTCAAGGGAAAGCGAATAGGTCGGCTGCGACCTAAGGAAAATGGTGTAAGTCATCTACGACCTAACAAATATACAGAAGAAAGGAGTTACCGACCTAAGTTAAGTCGCATACGACCTAACGACTTGCGCCGAAGATTGATAAGTCGCTGGTGGATAAGCCGCGTACGACCTATATTAAGTCGTGAGTCGTTATCTGTTTGAGTCTTTGAGCCGTTGATATGTTAAGTCGGCCATGTATGTATGTGATGTATTAGGACGGTAACGACCTAGTGTACGTTCTTAAGTCGGCATGAAGTTGAGTCGGCCGAAGGCTGTTGAGTTGTGTTAGTCTTAAGTCGGTGGTGTGTTAGGTCGTACCTAGTTAGGTCGGCCATGTAATGTCATTTGTTGAGTCGGCTGAGCCATTGTGTTGTGTGTATCTGTTAGGTCGGCAGCGACCTAGTTGAGTCGGTAAGAGTTAAGTCGGCAACGACTTAAGGTCTGGGTCGGTTGTAAAACACTATAAATATGGAGTGAGTTGTAACTTTTTAAGGGTTGATTGTTAAATAAAATTTCTTTGATTGCTTTGTGCTTTCTTCAAATTGGTAGTTGAGTGTAATCTCCTATCTCCACCTACGTTATTCGAGTGCGCTCGAATCATCGTTTGTTGAAGCTGATTCACGGAATCAAGTGCGCTTGATCAACGTCGAAGAATCGTAGATCTCTTTTCACGGTATCGTGCACGATCAACGTGTCAGAGATAGCTAGAATTCGGCATCTTCGGATCAACGAATTTGGGTATTTCAGTATCTTTCAATCCACCGATTGCTACATTTTCATCGTTATATCGATTTTCTGTTAATCCGCTGCGTCAGCTTATCATCCACAGTCTGATGGTCAGACTGAAAGGGTGAATCAAGTCTTAGAAGATCTCCTTCGCGCTTGTATTCATGACTTTGGTGGTGGTTGGGAAGACCACTTATCTCTTGTTGAATTTTCGTATAACAACAGTTTCAAATCCAGTATCGGTATGGCTCCTTTCGAAGCCCTTTACGGAAGGCCGTGTTGATCACCATCTTGTTGGTTGAAATCCGGTGAAAAGTTAGTTCTCGGCCTCGATTATATTCGTGAATCTTCTGAGAAGATTGATATTATGAGAAAGAGAATGAAAGAGGCTCAGAATAGGCAGAAATCTTATGCCGATCATCGTAGGAAGCCTTTGGAATTTTCTGTAGGCGATCGCGTGTTCATTTGTGTTTCTCTGATGAAGGGTGTGGTGCGTTTTAGTAGCTCTGAGAAATTGGCTCCTCGATATGTTGGAACATTTCCTTTTACGGAACGCATTGGCCCTGTTGCTTATCGTGTATCGCTACCTATTCAGTTTTCGAGAATTCATGACATATTTCATGTATCCCAGCTTCGTCGATGCCTTCGAGATTCGGATTCTATTATTGATCCTCATATGCTGCAAGATCTTGAGATCTCACCCGACTTGTCTTTGGTGCAAAATCCTATTCGTGAGATAGCTTCGGAGGTTAAACGCCTTCGGAATATGGAAGTCCCGCTTGTGAAAATTCAATGGTCCGCAAACCCCAAAGATTGCACTTGAGAAACCAAAGAATTCATCGAGTGTTCTTATCCCGGTTTCCTCTCCTCTTCGGGTGGGGGTGAGAGTTCTTAATTCATCTTTTCTATTTAATCTTTGTTGTTATGAACTATTTGTGTTATGACCAACTTCTAGTATGAAAATTGCGGGGACGCAATTTTTATAAGGGGGGAGTTTGTAACAACCGTGATTTTTGATTACTGTAGAAATAAAAATTTAAAACGGAAAATTAAAATTGAAAAAATATAATAAGAATGCAAATCATTTACAAGTCAGTAAATACTTCCAGGTGGTAGGAGTTGAAATGAAATGCAAATGGCATTGTGTGTTGGAAATAATTGAGTATGTTGTATCTTCTTTATGCCTTCATGCGTAGAAGTAATGGGCCATTTTAAACAAAAGCTTGAACACTTTAGCTATCACAAATATTTGAACCCACATTTGCTGCCATCATCATTTTATGCAAGTAGGCTTTGCACGTTGCTTTGTCCAATTCATTTTGTAGCCCTGTCCTTTTTATTCACTGGTGCACGTTTCCTTAAATGCATTTGTACTCAAAATGCATGCCAGCCACATTTCTTTTAACTTGTACACTTTTGGAAAAAAGGAAAAGTAGCACTACATTATTCTTTATTTCGTCAATTTTTCCAGTAGCTTGGTGAAGCTTTAACGGCGTTTTCAAATTCTTGCTTTCTTTTGAATCTTTGTTGCTAGCTGATTTTGGAACAAACTAGATGTGAGTTCAAAACTCACATTTCTAATTTATTCATCACTTCAATCTGCGTGCAAACTATATTGCCCAGAATAATTCCTGTTGCAAGTATACTAACGCACGAAACAAGATTAGGCCATATATGTTGCATGTCTGTGCAATGGGGTCTGCATTTATTTTGTTTCTTTGTTTGCGTACGCTAAGTCCAGGTTCTTCTAAAAGTTTGTCAATTGTAATTTTGGTGCAAGAATGTTTTGAAGTAGCGCCACTGGTATTATCTCTTGTGTGTGCGTGCATATTGTATACACTACCCAGGCCATCACATTTATTTCATCTTTGTGCGTGCATACTTAAATTGTAATGTGCGTGAAAAATTTCATTTCCCAGGCCTTGCCTTATAATTTATACATACGTGCAATGTGAACAAACTCAGGTCATTTTATATTTTGTCAGACTTATAATTCTGTCTCCATTCATTTTGTGTGTTTATGTAATACACTAAACCAGGTCCAAATATATTTAGTACGTGCATGCATTTAGGTAGCAAAACTTCATATTTGCGTGTAATGTTTGAAAGTGTGTTGTGTAGTTGTATTGCATAGAAACCTAGTAAAATTCAAACTATATTTGTTTCTATGGGCTACGTGCGTGCTCATATGTTCCCAGTTTAGTTTATTCTTTGTCAACTACATTTTGTGCAAGTTTGTATAGTATAGAATTGCACAAGTCTAGGCAATCATTCGCCCTACATTTCTTTCGTGAAAATGTATATGTAGTGTGCGTGCGTGCAAAAGTGTGCGTGCGTGGAAAACAAAAGGTGTAAAAACATTTTGCTCGCGTAAATGCAAATGTCATTTTTCGTGCAAGTTAGCATTGTCCATGCATTTGATTTTATACTTTTGTTAACATGCATTCATAATGTAGTATTGCCAGATATGTAATGTCTTTCATTTTGTGCGTGCATTGTTCAAGTTATATTTTGTAACTCATTTATGTGAGTGCATACAAAATTAAAAAATCAAGTTCCTGGACATTTTGCACTTTTGGTTACAGGTGGGTGCACATAATGCACGATAGTAAGTCAGATATAATACCAATGTTTAATTTGCTTTCAACCGTTTTTGGTTTTAAAACGTATTTGGTTGTCGTTACTATTATAACGGGTTCTTACTCCGGTGTTATATTTTTGAAGTGTGTTGTTTTGATGATATTTTGACGAATAAAAATTTATGTTGTTTTGACTTCAGTAACCGTCAATTTAAAGTGAATTTTCTAGTGGCTATCTTTAAACCAAGAAAACCCACAACGTTGATTTTATATCCAATTTTACGGTTTTTGTGAAGCGCAATTTCCTTGTTGAAATTGTTTAGATGTTTCTTTTTTAATCGCATGTTTTTAAAATCGTTTTAAAATAAATATTGTTTCCAAATTTTTTACAGTTTACGCTTTCAAAAGAATGAGGAATCGATTTCAACGCTTCCGCAAATGAACCCTTACTTTTACTGATCCGATTAATCCTGGACTTGTCCATTTGAGAACGTAAATTTTATTTATATAAAATACACAATTTTGCACTTTCAAGGAAACGATGAGGAGATTTAAACGATTTAGCAAAAGTACGAAGTATGGAACCACGCTTTTACTATTTTGGTTAATTCTAGATTCGTTAATTGAAATATTTTCCGTGGAATTGCCGTTTGAAGATTTTCATGATTTTGTTGGGCTTTCGAGCCACTATGCTGGACCTTCGGGTCATTTGTCAGACATTCGGGTCAATTACTAGTACTAGACCTTCGGGTCATATGTTGGACCTTCAGGTCATTTGTTGGGCGCCAAATATTATGATGACAGTACCTGGTAGGCTTCGGCCATATGAGATGCACGTGAGGCGTAGCTTAGACTCGCCATATGCTGCGATCAATCCACTTTTATGTTGATTTTTTAGTTATCTTATTTTGATTTCTAGATTTTTGTGTATTGCTGTTTCGAATTCAATTATGTGTTTTGAAGTTGATTTTGATTGTGTTTAATGAGATTTCTTCATTTAAACAATGTTGATTATTTATGTGGCTGTTTCGAATTCAATTATGAATTTGAAAGTTGATTTTGATGGTGTTTAATTAGATTTCTTCATTTAAACAATGTTGATTATTTATATTGCTGTTTCGAATTCAATTATGAATTTGGAAGTTGATTTTGATGGTGTTTAATGAGATTTCTTCATTTAAACTATGTTGATTATTTATGCTGAATAGTCTCATTCGAGACTATGATTAATTTTCTTTGGTGTGGTTTATCATACACATATTTCTAAGTTTAAATTAGACTGATCCATTTATTATTTTCTTTTAAATAATACTCGGGTCAGACCGAGTTATTTTAGGATAATCGCTATCTCTGATTCTGTTGCTGCTTCAGCTTTTGGGATTTCACCTCATCTTTTGTTTAGGCTTAGAGGTGTTACTTTTGTTGTATTGATTCTTATCTCATGTATGTTATGATATATATGTATATGTACATTTGGTTCATGTGAACTATCGAGTGTTGTAGCATGTATCTAGACTTACCTTCCGCTATATATGATATTTCCGTTCTGATGTGATTATACTTATTTGTGTTGTTGTTGTTATGAGTTGTTCTGAATTTTCTTAAGCCACCGTGGTTTCGTTTTAGATATGGATTGAATATAAATCGTTGGGAGTAATTTACACAACTCCTATCGATGTAATCAATACTCGTCTAAGGCATAACTTATGGATGGTCGCTTCTAACAAGCCTTATTCTTTGCAATATCAGACGTTATTCCTTATAATAACCTTTGTTGTTTTGAGTAAAGAGGTGGGGCGTCACAACTAGATATGATAATTATCATAAAATTTGACGTTGTGTTAATGAGGGATGTTTATTACAGAATAAACAATGATGGAAAAACTAAAACATTTTAAGGAAGTAAAATTTATATAAGTATGACTTATAAATTAAAATAGATTTACATTGTGAAATTTTAAATCTAGACCCAGAGAAATTTGGAATTGTTTCAACATGTTAAAAGAGAAAATAAATAATATTATTTAGAATATTTTTGAATATAGAAATTTTGTTTTAAAACAAGAGTTGTTTTGAGAATTTTAAACGAAATTGTTTTGAATTATAAAACAAGAATAGTTTAAAATGGAAAGAATGATTTGATGTGTAAATGTGATATATATATATATATATAATATATATATATATATATATATATTTGTGTGTGTGTGTGTGTGAATATATAAGATTTCAAAGTGTTTTGAAATAAACAACCAGAGTAGGATTCTGGAACCCCCTTAGAATGAGATGTATAACCCAGAGGAAGATACGTTTTTGAACTTATAAGTGGGAAGTGATATTAATAAGAATTTAAATGTGGAATGGAAAACATAAATTGAGTAAGGTTGAATGGATTAAACGAATTGAAATTTAACTTAGGGGAAGTTAAATAAGTTTTGAACGTACAACCTGAATTAGAAACTTCAAGGTGAAATTAAGATTTAACTTAGGGAAGTTAAATGGATTAAATTGAAAAGAAAAGTATGGACTTGATAGGAGATTATATATGGATAATTTCAAACAGCTTTTGAAATAAATATGGGTTTTGAATTCTGGAAATTCATAATGAATGCTATTGATTGATGTTTTGGATAATCGGATGTTTATTTACTTTGACATATCCTGCTATCATCCTGTTTGTTAGTGATAGTATATATAAAACTATAAGTTGGATTATCCCGATTAAATTGAGAAGTTGATTGAGATAGCATATATCTATTACTAAAACTTTATTTTGAAACTATTTAGATGATTTTGATTCTGTGGAATAAATTTTGAATTTATAGAAATGGGATCAATTGGGACTTAAGTTCGAAATGTGAAAAAAGAATTTCTCAACCAGAATTGTTTGGAGGATTGGGTTTAAAATTTTGAAGTTATAATTCGGTAATCAATCGAATTATGAAAATTGATTTATTTAAAAAGATTTGAGCTCTTACTTTAACCTCAAATAAGTCTAAGTAAAGTAAATATAAATGAATATTTGAAATTTAGATTTATGATTTAATTATAAGAAATGTAGATTGATAAATTAAATATTAAGGGTTAATTTGATTTAAGTAGTTAAGTTCGTATTTTGAAAACTGAACTCGAATTCATATAAATCAAGATGGTTGGGAATATGAGAATGGAATTGGAATTAATTCAAATTGAAATTGGGTTGAACTAAATAGGAATGCTAATCGAAGTTGAATCATTGGAAAAGGAATTGAAGATAATTCGAATTAAAAACGGGATTGAATCAATGGAAATTGGAATTGGTTGAAGTATAGTTTGGAAACTGAATAGGTTTGACTCTGAAACTGTCTTTTAAATAAACTATTTTAATATAAGCTGTCTTAAAATCTATTTTCATAAATATTTAAATTATTTTGATTTTCTAAGTTATTTACTATGCAAACCCTTCTTTTTAGAACCTAAAAACTATCTTATATTAACTATTTAACTACTTTACAACTATTTAGCCATTTTAAACTTTTTAAGCTATTTCCTAAAGTCAAACTGGTCAAAGTGGTAATTGTTTATATTTAAATCATGGATTTAAATAGAAACTGGGACAAATTGGAGTTTTAACCCAAATGGAAATTGAAGCAATTCTTAATTGGAAACGAAATCGGATATTGAACCAAAAATTATTTTTGTAGTAAAAGAGTATATTTGAGAAGTTATGATGATTTTCAAACATGGACTGGATAGTACCATAACTGAAAACTTGCTTTATAGAAAGTAAGTAATGTACAAATGAATTTGTAAAGAAAATCGAACTTAAAACCTTGATTTGGTATTAATGAGATTATAACTAGAAGAAATGATCTTTGAAGGGTATTTGAAATATAAAGTGGAAATTATATAAGCGTGTAGTGATCCGAAAATTATTCAAGTTGAAAGAATAAACTTACATCTTTACTACTAATAAAGATAATTCATTAAATAGATTTACTCAGCGTCTTTTTGAAATTCCAAATATACCCATATTTCCTACGTTGCCGGATCGCTTCCTTCCCACCACATCTATTCCTATCATTCTCCTTCTCCCGTCTTATGACCTAATTCTCTTCTTCCCAAATTCGTCCCCAAAATTCTTGCATCCATTCATCTACAAATTCAATCTCACCACTTACATACTTTCAACGTTAACTTCCCTACATCGATCATTAATGCGAAACTCGTCCCCAAACTTGACCTCACCAGACATCCCGTCCAAGGTTTACTTTTCGTTGATCTGGCAACTCAGGCGGCTGGCATTTTCTCTTTCCTTCTGTCTTGTCCACAAGGTATACTTTTATACACGCTTCGACTACTGCCAGTTTTCATATGGTCTTTCTATTTTCTGTTCTCTCTTATTTGATTTGTCCGACCTGGTAATAAATAGTTATTTTGATCGTTAATTGTAAAGTTAGTTTTGAAGGGTTAAAACTTTCTAAATAATATTAAAATTTTGCAAAGATAGTCTATATATTTAGTAACAAAATTAAGCAAATCTGAGACTTATAAATGCATAAAATTAAGGAAAAAAATGAACTCCATGCATGTATCAATTCGACCTTTTTTCTTTTTTGGTGTGGGAATATTCTTTGACATCTGTTCCAACATTCACTTACAATGCAAGACATCTGAATAATGTCAGTCGAAACATATATAGCAACGGAAGGGGAAAAAATAATATATGTGTGACATCGTACAGTGGAAATAATTTATGAGCTGAAGTTTGAACGATGGTTTGAAATGGAGTTGGAGAAAAATCGAGAGCTACAACATTGCAAATCTACTACTTAACTTGTATATATAAGAATGATTTTATGAGAATGGAACTGAAAGGTTTTTGGAACTCATTGATTTTGAAAGGTTTTTGGTTTTGGCAAAAAGCAAATTTTAAAAATTTGGAAAGCCAAGTTTGAGAACTATCAATTTTTGAGATATCACTTTATATGTGATACATATAAAGAGATGATTTGATAGGTACTATATATGTATAGTATGAAATGTTCTCAGAATGCTATGGGGAAAAAGGTGCTCCCATTTAGAGTTGAAACTTATTGTAGGAGTTCCACGGGGTGGTTCTGCCTTAAGCTCTAAGGGGGGTTCTAAATTTTGATCCTAGAGGACGTCTGGACAAAATTGTAGTTCCTGTGGATTGTGGTTTGGGTAGCGTAATTCGAGGGCGCTGATGCCTACAACTGCATTAGGGTACGCTGTGACGACAACATAACTCTGGTGTAACTATGATCTACTGCATTTCCATAGCGTAAGTCGACAGACAGTGATTGCCTAAAATCTACGTTTGATTTCGCTAGGATAGCGACGTAATATCGGTAGATTGCGATCTATGTGGTTCCATATCGAAAATCGTGTGGCGCTGAGTGCCTATAGGCTACGTTGGGACTCGACAGGTGTAGTCTACGATCTATGTGGTGAAGTTTCATTTGGCAGCAAAAGTCGAGGGCACTGATTCCTATAGTTACATTGTTTTTGCCGTGATGGCAACACAACCCTGGGTGTAGCTGCGATCTGTGGTAGTTCCATGGCAAAATCAAGAGGTGCAGGTGCCTACAGTTTTCTTATAGATTTCGCCGGGATAGCGACGTAATCATCATGCTAACTGCGACCCATGGAGGGGGTGAAGATTTCCATAGCATTGTTGCAAAAGATTTTCCAAGTATTTTCACTGGGTGCTGAACAGGTTTACTAAGTACTTATAGCTTTTCAGTCCTGCGCCTGATCAACATATGACTGAATTTTTGTGAGAACAAGGATGGACGTGTTTAGACATCGAGTTATAAAAGTATTTTTATAAAACTAGTTTGGTAATACTATGGGATTTAAAAGGTGTTTTAAATTTTATGTAATAAAAGGAGTAAGGAATTAAAATGTTTAAGACGATTAAGTTAACAATATACATCAGAATTGAAATTCTTGCTTCGTTCCTTTTCGAGGACGAAAAGTTCTAAGGGGGGAGGAATGTAACGACCCAGATTTTTGGCCATCGAATATTGGGTGATTAATAGATTTTAATAATTGGAATATTAATTTTGATTAGTCGAATAAATAAATTTTCTAAGAGTTAAAATAATTGTATATATAAATTGATTAGAAGTTATAATAAATGTTGAATTATAAAAATCCCTGGATATGATAAATTTTATAGGAAATAAATAATATATATATATATATATATAAACTCCATCGTTTAAACTTAAAATAGAATACCCTTGAATATGTATATATATATAAATAAATATATAGTTTTATGATGTTGATAATATATACTTAAGTATATAAATATACAAGTACATGAATTAAAGTCGTATGAAATAGTATATATATGAAAGTTGTAAAAAAAAAGTGAATATATACATGTAATAACAAAGTATACATAAGCAAGGTATATGAGGGTATGTATAATCATAAGTATGTATGTATATATATATATATATATATATATATGATAATTAAGAATATACAAGCTTATCATGTTTAAATTTATGAACAACTATATAAGTAACAAACATACATTGTTACCATACGAACTAATGTAGACGGTAAGTATAAGTATATGTATACATACATATATATAAAATAAATTTTAAAAAAATGCGTACGAAAAGACAAATATCTATACATAACTAAAACATGTAACTTTATATTTATATATATATAGACACACACACACACATGTAAGTTTGTATAAGGGAAGTAAGACAAGAGTTTGTTCATATATATGTGTAGTATACATCTGTACATTCAAAGATGGATATATACATGTAAACACACAAGGGGACAGTGGAATAAATGCACATCAAATCCAAGCATACAAAACATTGAATCAAGGTCAAAAGCAAAATCAAAATCTGGTCACATAAAATCAAATTGCCTTTTTATTAAATCAAGTCATATATTTTCAAATCAAAATTAAATAAATAAAAGAAAGAAAATGCAAAGCACGCACACAAAGGTTTCAGCCACTCTAGCTTTCCCTGTACATTTCCATAGACTGTTTAAATTATGTATTTGAGATTGTTATTATGGATGTGTAGATGTGCAACAATACGATATGCTTCACCCAGCACTTTATATCATCCACCAAGTTCTCTGTTATTTTTCCTTTTGATAAAAACAGGGAACCTTTCACTTCAAAAATCAAGAGCTCATCATCTTCTTAGTTTTATCACATGATATAAAAAGGAAAGTTATTTGTTTGTGAGTGTTTAACAGTTTAAAATATGTTCTACTGAATTTCATTAAGCATGGAGGGTGGAAACTCCGGTTTTCAGTAAGAAGTCAAGTAATGGCCGAAATCTAAACATTAAAATTTAGTCAATGGGTTAGGTAATCATGATCATTGTACATAAACATGATTTTTAGATGTGGTTTGAGGATCTTTAATAGTGTATGTAGGTAGGAAGGGAAGATGATCGATAATTGGGCAAAACGGCAAATTCGGGCGGCTGGGTCGATGTGGAGGCACTGCACTTGACGTGGAGGTGGAGTATGGCATAGGGAACTCGAGAAAAATGAAGCGGGAATTTTTAGAAGGTCGAGCAATCTTGACGTGGGAGAAGTATGGTTTAAGTGGCGTTTTCGAGTGGGTTCGGTTATCGATGAATGGTGGAGACGAGGGGAAAAAAAAGAGGTGCGGACCAAGCGGGAAAGAAGGGGGAAGTTGCGGCGAAGCTTCAGGTGAGGTTTGATGTTGATCGGGGGAACGTGGTTGCTGGTTGAGGCATTTATGCTAGGATGTCATTTCTAGTCATCGTCGTGATGTTCGAATTTTCGAACGAGGCTGGGTTTTCGAGTTCCAAGTTGAGGGTTGTGTTGGGGTGGTCGAGTGGGGTTCAGGGAGCTTGAGCCCATCGTGCATATGCAGTCTTCTGATGCATAGAGGAAGGAAGAAGAAAGGAAGAAAGAAACCGGAAAGAAGAGAGGGAGGGAAGAAAAGAAACGGGCCGGTGGTGGGCTAGAGTAGAAGAAAAATAAAGAAAAGGTAAAAATAAAAAAAATGTAAAAGAAAAGAGAAGCGAAAAAAGAAAAAAAAAAGAGAAAGAAAATGTAAGAAAGAAAAGAAAAGTAAAAATAAGAGTAAGAGAACAGAAAAAAGAAGAAATGACAATGAAAGAAAAGAAAAATTATAGAGAAAACAAGAAAAGCAACGGGTTTTATACACACACGCACGCACGCACGCACGCATTTATATGACAACATATTTCCTTCCTTTAACCAAAAACTTAATTTCATTTTAAATCCATAGTTTAAAGTTCGCTAGTATTTACAAATTAATGAAAATTAATATTATTTTTATTATTTGATTTAAACTTGTGAATAATAAATGGTATTTTGTAATTTACTATTAACAAATTGTTTAATTTGAAATAAATTTGGATTCAAAGGTAAATGGATGTGGTAAATCAAGGATTAATAAAAGTCTGAGGTGTGAATTACTTTGACATCTATTATACACCGTTGAATTTGCTAACGATCTATATCACGGCTAAATTCTATGGGAAGTTAAATTCAATCATATTTGTTTGTGATATCAAGGGACCAATCGAGGTAAAATAATGGGATTAAATTTATGATACGTTTCATTGAAATAAACGGTTGAAATAAGTGGTCATATTTGAACAATGTTACCCTACATAATGAATTTGTTTACTTTTAAACAATTTACCCTTTCTAATTTATTATTTGGATTCGAAGAGGCGGGGATTGGATATCGTGATATCCGGAACCACTTCGATTAAATGTGCACCAAAATTCTTTATGGATTTGAATTTAGAGTCTAATAGGCTAGAAATGAATAAAATTAATTAAATCTGACTATTTGAAATAATGAACGATACTTAGATATTATTTTAAATATCAATGGATTGAGGGTAATAAGTGTTTGGCTATAACAAGATAAAACTCGTAGTGATGAACGAGTTACCTGGATTTTCAAAGAATCGTTATAACTTAAATATTTCAAGTTCAATGGGTTTACTCACACCGGTTTCCAGCCTGACTCGGGTGTTACTTTATCATGCTCGGGTCATACCTAGTGTTACAGATTTCCAGGTTAGGACATTTGGAGCCACAGGACGAGCTGGACGGCAGAGACGTATTAATTAGATTCATCTATGTATCGAGGGCTGTATAGACAGTAGTTGAGGTCAAGTTATTATAACTGTCCAAATTTGTTGTTGTAACAACCCTAGATTTTGCCTATATATTTTATATTTGACTTTATTTTATTTTTATTATTTTAAATTTGTTTTATTTCAAACATTTCATTTTTTAAATATAAACGTTTTTTTATGTGAATTATAGTTTCAAACTTGTATAAATTGAATATTTTACTGAAAAGTGAATTTCTGGTCAAACTGGTCAAACTTTGACTTTTAAACTTCAAACTTAAATTATTTAAAATCTTAATTTTTTTTATGAAAATAGATGAAATAACTTGAATAGTGCTTTTCGTTTCATTGAAAACGGATTTAAATTGTGAAAGTTATATTGTTTTCAATATTGTGTGTATATTAAGTTATTTAACAATATTCTTTGTTTTGATGCAAATAAATGATATTTTACTTGATATATCTTATCCTAATTTGTATATTTATGTTATTTTATGTATATTTTTGTATTATAATAATTTTAAAATGAAGTAAACAATTTTTAAAAGTCAATTGTGATTTATTTGTAATTTCTGGACACCATTTTGGATTTTTAAGCAATTTATTTAAATCTTTTTCTATTTTCTTTAAATTTAATTTTTTTATATGTGTTAATATTTTATTTTAAGTATATTTTGTCTTTTAAATATTTTTAAAGTGATGTTTGAATTTTTTCAAAGCTTACTGAATTTATTTCCAAATTTTAAAGCCTAGTTTCCATTTTTTTGCTATTTTCTTTATTTAAATTATATTTAAATTAAAATTTATATATTTATTTGTGAATGCATTTTTACTTTTATGTTGTTTTCTTTATTATAAATATTTTTACAAGTCCATATAAATTTTTCAAAGTTCGTTCTGTTTATTTTCCATTTTTCTAGACTAGTTTGCAATTTTTGTGCTATTTTCTTATTTTAACCTTATATAATTAATAAATATTTATATATATCTTATATTTTTTTATAATTTCGAAATTTAGACTGGAATCATTATTACTTTCAGTAATATAAACTTATATGAATAAATTAAGGAAATACCAAAGTTTTTGAAAGCTTTTGAAACGTAAGTCGTTTCTTTTACCGTTTCCTCATTTACTCTTTGGCAGTTTTTATTTATTTATTAGCCTTTACTTCTTTTGGCTGTATATTACTTTGTTTGGCCGTGTATTCCAGCCTTCATTCACTAAAAAAAATTCCACTTCTCATTCATTCACGGCTAGGAGAAAAAAATTGGGTAATGGCCTCCTCTTTTTGCATTTTTTCTTCTATTTTTTCCATACTTTTGTCTTGTTTCTTTCTTCTATTTGCATGGCCTCCTCACTATTGCCATGGCCACCACTCTATACACCTATTCCCTTCCATCATCACCACCTACACTCTAGGTCATGACCATATCCGAGCCAACCATGGTGACAAAACCCCTCAAAATCCAACCTATGCCTTGAAAACATGCTAGTTTGAGCCTTGTTGCTTCACCACTTCATTTTCCACCACCACCACCACCTCTAGCCGCCACCGCCACCTCTGATTTGAATCATTTAAACTCTCTCTCTATATATATATATACAAGATCTTAAACCTATACTAAATCATATAATATAAATTATTGTTGGGCGAATTCTCACCCAGAAAATCTCGGGACCAGGAAGTCACAATTTCACCCGGGCTCGCAACCTCCACTTCGTTCGACAGCCAAGAAGCTCAATACTAACCTAGAAGTCTATCCGACATTCTCCATAAAGAAGCTCGTTCGACCCAAGCCTCCATTCAACCATCACCTCATTCGGCATCACCTCATTTGGCATCATCTCATTCGGCAAAGCACAGCTCTCACCCCCACCGGACCAACCTTCTCCATGTTCCATTCGGCCTCTCCCATGCATGCCGAACCAGGGCCATCACCGGACCATGGCCATCACCGGACCAACTACCTGCCTCGATGCCGAATGGACCACCATCCCACTCCACGACCGGACCACCAACACCGAATCGTGCATGGCCGGACCAACGCCACCGAGCCAAAACCATACCTCACCACCGAATGGATCTCCGCCGAACCAGATGATTGCCAGTCCAGATTGCTTCAGCCCGGGCCCACCAGCAGCTATATACTTCCAAGACCCCTGCCCCCTACCTCACTCTATAAATAGAGGGGCAGGGGTACAACAATGGCAGACAAGTTTAAGAGCTCAAGCAAGGAAGGAACTTTCAAACTACTTTCATACACTTGTATACAACGCATTGTACTTGTAACCTGAAAGAAAGAAGATAATAACATATAAAGTGGACGTAGGCACATTCTGGCCGAACCACTATAAATCTGTGTGTCTTTTACATTTCAGCCCCTACTTT
This sequence comes from Allium cepa, assembly GCA_030765085.1. NCBI lineage: Eukaryota > Viridiplantae > Streptophyta > Magnoliopsida > Asparagales > Amaryllidaceae > Allium > Allium cepa. Next base: position 75,868,764 of record CM060939.1, on the reverse strand, counting down.
TCTCATATTTACATACTCATCTAAAATCATTGAAAATCACATATAATCAACTAAATAATACGACTTGGAGGTGTTTGTCCATTTTTTGTGCAAACATTTTTGGTGCTTTCACTGAGAACTGAACTCAAACTTCATCTTCTCCCACTCAACCTTTTTCCTAACGACATCACTCGTTGCTTAGAAATCATGCCTTCCAAACAGAGAAGGGATGTTAACAAAGGAAAGAACATCGCAACTAGCAGCCTTCCAGATCCAGCAATCACAGATCAGCCCACTTCAACAGCAGTACCAGATGAAAATCAGGAAAATCCAACTGGTCCCGCAACGGAACAACCAATCACTAGGGCAGATCTGGACAGGGTTGTGGCTGAAGTAACTAACCGCTTCACATCCCAACAAGAAACTTTGGTGGACCAACTCATGACACGCTTAAGGGATGCTGAAGAGTCCAACCGCAACACTGAATCATGGGGTGAATCCCAATCCGGAGGATCCCGGAGGCAACAAAGGTCTTCACTCTTCGAACAAGCTATCAACAGGAAAAACGATGATAGGGGCCGCGCCCGGACTCAGCCCGAATTCCGACTCGAGGAAGCCCTTGGAACCGAACCTAGCGGGGGAGGCACCAGGCGAGGGTCGGATGTAGCTGAGCCAGTCATGCCACCTAATCATAGAAACCCCGCTGAACGGAGCCGAGCTAGAACCCAGCCCGAAGTTGACCCCATGGATGTGCTCGAAACAGAACCCCACAGGGGAAGATCAAGGCAGGGGGCAACTGTAGCTGGTCCTAGCGTGCATCCAAGCAGCCAAAGACAACCACTGGATAATGCTAGAGGTGATAGACTGTACCATCCCTACAGGTCATCTGGACGAGATAGATCCCGTAGGGAAGAACCGAGCTCATTTTTGTCCGCTCCAAGTTCTGACGAGCGGATGGCACGATTATTCAGAGAATGTGTCCAACGGGAGCAAAGGGACCGGGGAATAGGCGCTAGGGTCACCAGTCCCTTTACCCGAAATATCGAAACTGCCATCACTCCCCGGGAATGGAAAATGCCAACCATGGAACCTTACAAAGGAACTTCCGACCCCATCGTACACCTGCAGAGATACACCCAGCATATGCTCATGAGTGGAGCAACAGAAGGAGTATTATGTAAATGCTTTCCGCTATTCCTATCAGATCTAGCTACCTCCTGGTTCTGCCATCTACCCCAAGGATCCATCAGCTCATGGGAGATGTTAAAAGAAAGGTTTATTAGCCAGTTCCGCATCCATATGGAACAACCCAGGGATGCTTATTCTCTATCCAATGTCAAACAGAAATCCGGAGAGACGCTGCAACAATATCTAACACGGTTCAACGCCGCAGCGGCAGCAGTTCAAGATGCCGATGAAAAACTCACTCTAATGGCCCTCTGTAGTGGTGTACATCCAGACACCAAGTTTGCCAGAAGATTAACTAAGGAAAAACCAGCTACCTTGCCCGATTTCTTCCATGAAGCTGGAAAGTATATGAGACTTGAAGACGCTGCTACGGAGAGGCAGTCAGGGCAACAAGGCAAGATAGTTCAGGACAAGGTTCCCACTGCAGCTAAGGACGCTCGAAGAAATGAATCTAGAGACAATGCTGGGGGCAGAAAGGTTGAGAAGCGCCAATATCGACCAGGGCCAAGATTTGACTCCTACACTCCTTTGAATGAAACAATCGAAAACATCTACCTAGCCACTCAGGGCGAACTCGGATACAAGCGCCCCCCGCACAAGAAAGAATCAGATAACGCACTCAAGTCCGGAAAGTTCTGTCGCTTCCACGAATCCCACGGACATGACACCAATGAATGCCACCATCTTCGGGACTTGATCGAAGAACACATTAGAAGAAGAAGACTGGAACATTATGTGAAAAGTCAGAACAGGACTCCAACTCCTGCCAATGAGAACTCAAAGCAACCCCTCCCAGAAGTAGGCGGAGGGAATCGCAACAATCACAACACCAGCGGCTCTAGTCAAGAGAAGATAGTGGTCCTTACCATCTCAGGAGGACCACACATCGCCGACAGAAGTTGGGCAGAGATGGAAAGGTACGGCAAGTCGCTTAGAAATGCAGAAGGCTATGTTAACTCCATCACGGAAGAACGCCACCCGAAACGAAAAGAGAACGACGACATCATATTCAGTAGGCGTGATTTGGAAGGAAGACAGTACCCACATATGGATCCTATGGTCATCTCTGCCTGGTTCGGTCCAGCTAAAGTTTTTCGGATTCTAATAGACACAGGAAGCTCCGTAAATATCCTATTCAGACATGCTTTCGACAAAATGAAGTTATCAATGAAGGATGTATCCCCCTGTGACAAACCACTGCACGGTTTCACTGGAGATGCAAAAATGCCCCTCGGGAAACTTGACCTCTTCGTCGAAATAGGAAGTCATCCCCGCTCCGTTGTGCGAAAACAAACGTTCGTACTAATAGAAAACCACTCGGCTTACAACGCTTTCTTGGGAAGACCAGCCTTGTCTGACTTTCAGATTGTATTAGCCCCCTGGTGCCTGAAAATGAAATTTCCAACAGACAACGGAGTAGGAGAAGTAGAAGGAGATCAAGGTGCTGCCCGAGACTGCTACGTAACTGAACTTCGCAATAACCGCAGAAAGAATAAAGGAAAAGATGCAGAGACTACTCTCTGCATGAAAAGCTTGGAGGCATAGCAACTAAAGAAAGCCCCTCCTCTTCGATACACAAGCGATCCCTTCAATGAACTAGACCCCAGGGATAAAGAGGAGGAGGCTACCGCCGAGCCTGCAGAGACTATGGAATTCGTATCGGTAGATAAGCATGATTCTAGTAGACTATTAAAAATCGGATCTCAGCTGAAAACGGAATTGAAGGATCAACTCATTGACTTTCTCCGCCACAACTTAGATGTATTTGCGTGGACCCATGCCGATATGACAGGAATCTCCCCAGACGTAGCATGCCACATGTTGAACATCGATCCCACCAAGGTACCAGTAAAGCAGAAAAAGAGGAGCATGGGGGCAGAGCGATCAGCAGCCCTTGATGAGGAAGTAAAAAATCTACTTGCTAATGGCTTCATACGGGAAGCCATCTACCCAGAATGGATCGCTAACCCAGTGCTAGTAAAAAAGGCCAATGGAAAGTGGCGAACATGTATTGACTTCTCCAATCTGAATGACGCTTGCCCGAAAGACTGCTTCCCACTTCCCCGAATTGACCAACTCGTGGACAGCACAGCTGGGCACGAACTCCTATCTTTTATGGATGCATACTCCGGATATAACCAGATCCCCATGCACGCTCCCGATCAGGACCACACTAGCTTCATCACCGACCGCGGATTATATTGTTACAAAGTCATGCCTTTTGGACTCAAAAATGCTGGAGCTACCTATCAACGCCTCGTCAACAAAATGTTCGCAGAACTGATAGGACGTACTATGGAAGTATATGTGGATGACATGTTGGTGAAGTCCAGGAAAGCCAACGACCATGTAAGCCATCTGGACGATATGTTTCGGGTACTTCGCCGATATGGAATGAAGCTGAATCCTCTAAAGTGCTCCTTCGGAGTATCATCGGGAAAATTCTTAGGATTCATCGTCCACGCCAGAGGAATCGAAGCAAACCCTGAACAAATCCGAGCTTTAAAAGAAATAAGGATACCTTCCACTCGAAAAGAAATGCAGAGCCTAAACGGAAAGGTGGCCGCCCTAAGCAGATTCATTTCCAAGGCAACTGACAAGTGTGTCCCTTTCTTCGAAGCACTCAAGAAAGACAAAGGGAGGTTCGAGTGGACCGACGAATGCTTAAAAGCCTTCCTCAACCTCATCGAACACCTTCAGAGACCACCAGTACTCTCAACTCCAAATGAAGGTGAAGTGTTATACCTATACCTCGCTGTATCATCTCATGCTCTAAGCGCCGCCTTGGTAAGAGAAGAAGACCGCACACAACGCCCGGTTTACTTTATAAGTAAGAGATTTACAGGGGCAGAGGCCAGATATCCTAAACTTGAGAAATTAGCATATTGTTTATTGATCGCGTCACGAAAACTGCGCCACTACTTCCAGTCTCACTCCATCAGGGTTCTAACCGATCAACCACTGAGACAAGTGCTCCATCGTCCTGACACTTCTGGGCGACTCCTCAAATGGTGCATCGAACTAAGTCAGTATGATATCACCTACCATCCTCGTACCGCTATCAAAGGACAAGCCATGGCTGATTTCATTGCCGAATTCACTATCAACGAAGGCGAGGAACAATCTGAAGTAGCAAAAAACATCAAGTGGAACCTCTTTGTAGACGGAGCATCGAACGAACAAGGCTCGGGGGCAGGTATTGTGATCATCACCCCCAGGGGAAGAAAGTTGTACTATGCATTGAGATTGGAGTTCACGGCCACTAACAACAATGCTGAATATGAAGCAGTAATAGCGGGATTGGAACTGGCCCTAGAAATTGGAATCAATTCCTTATGTATTCATAGTGATTCTCAGCTTATCGTAAACCAGGTACTAGGAGAATTCCAAACTCGAGGAGAACGACTCACAGCATACCTAAAGAAAACCAAACTGCTGCTCGATCAATTGGACCATTATCTAATCAAACACATTCCTCGAGAAGAAAACCAAGAGGCAGATGAACTTGCAAAGCAAGCTAGTATGAAGAATAGCACCATTTTCGGAACACTAGCCATCTCAAGGCAGCTAGCCCCAAGTTTCAAACCAGTAAATCTGGTAACTGCAATCGAAGAAGGAACCTGGATGACTCCCATCCGAAAATATTTGCAAGATGGCACACTGCCCGACAGGCGTGACGAAGCCAAGAGGATCTTGAGGAAAGTTCCCCACTACACGATACAAGAAGGCATCCTCTACCGGCGTGGCTTCTCTAGCCCCTTATTAAGATGCGTCGCCGGAAGGGAAGCCAAGGAGATATTAACAAACATCCATCAGGGAGGATGCGGAGATCACACTGGAGGACAGACTTTGGCAAGAAAGATACTCCGATATGGATATTACTGGCCCACACTAAACAAAGATACCCTAGACTTCGTTAAGAAATGCGACAGATGTCAGAAGTTCGCCAAGATCCCTCGACTGCCCACAAACGAAATTACTCAAATGACCAGCCCTTGGCCCTTTGCTGTATGGGGAATTGACTTAATTGGCGAACTGCCAACGGGCCGAGGCGGAGCCAAATATGCTATAGTGGCAGTCGATTATTTCACCAAATGGGTGGAAGCGGAACCTTTAAATAAAATATCTTCAGCAAAAGTTATCAACTTCTTGATCAAAAACATTCTGTGCAGGTATGGAGTCCCCCTCAAGATCGTATCAGACAACGGACTCCAATTTGACAGCGAAGAATTTGCCGACTGGTGCCAAGAGCATGGAATTCATAAAAGCTTCTCATCAGTAGCTTACCCTCAGGCAAACGGACAAGTTGAAGCTGTCAACAAAATTCTCAAAACCCTAATCAAGAAGAAACTTGAAAAGTCAAAAGGCGCTTGGGTGGACGAACTTCCTACGGCACTATGGGCATATCGCACATCTTTCAGAACATCAACGGGACATACTCCTTTCTCTTTGGCATATGGATCGGAGGCAATGCTCCCAGTTGAGACTATTGTGCCTTCCCACCGTAGGATCCACTACAACCCAGAAGAAAACGAAGAACTCCTCCTCATGTCTTTGGAACTGATTGAGGAAAGGAGAAACGATGCAGCACTCAAAGCAGCAGCTCACAAACAAAAAGTGGCAGCACTATACAATTCCAAAGTCAAGCATCGCAGCTTACAAGAAGGAGATCTTGTCCTCAGGCGAATCTTTCCGCGCCCCGGGGCACTGGACCCCATCTGGGATGGACCATATGTAATTCACAAAGATCTCCACAACGGAGCTTACATTTTGTCAACAGTGGACGGAGAGGTGTTCCAGAGGGCATGGAACATCCGACACCTCCGTCGATACTTTTCTTAACTTGTACTGCCCATATGAAGTGAATTAACAAAGAGAATCAGTGGACGTAGGCATTTTCGTGCCGAACCACTTTAAAAAATCTTGTCTCTTTTTAACTTGTTCCTTTATGTCTTGGCTACTTGTTAAGTTTTATCCCTTTCTGTTGAACAAAATCCTATGGCATCTCCACTCAAGACGCACCGCGGCCTCATCTGGACTAGGCCTAACAGGTACGCTACGATTCTATGCACTCGCCAATGAGACTCTTTTGCTCCAGCATCCCTCTGCTGCGAGTTAACTCATTGCGCGCCTGCCCTCAAAGCCAACTGTAATGAGCCGATTATAAGTCATCATAAAGGCCGATTATAGCCGATGGCAGCTCATTACGGCGTTCGGCTCGTCGGTAACTGTGAACCTACTTTAAGCCCCAACATAAGGTGTGGCCAGCCAGGGGTAGTTCACGGCCAACGGCACCCACGCTAGCCGGCCACGGTAAATCGAATAATACCCACGATTACGGACCATAATGGTTCGGGTAGTTACCGTGCGCGATCTCGGCTCCGATGTGTCTTAAGTGCGGCTGTGGTAAAAAAGAAAACTCCCCGCGGAGGCGTAAGATGGGTGACAAATGTCTCCAAGACCCACAGCTAGGGAAAGTGACTACAAAACCCGTTTGCCACGAACTTAAGCACATCGACGGCCTTCCGTGACTGGAAGTTTTACTTTTACTATATTTCCTTTTCATTTAAATATTTTTCTCCTATCCTGTATAACAAACTCTAAAGTACAGGAAACCAAATAGGAAGCATTCACTCATGGGGCTCGAAGCCTGCGTACTGGGTGGCAGGGCGCTCAGCTATACCCGTAAACGGTTACACAAGACACTCAAAGCTACCGCCTGCGAATAAAACATAAAGGGAGGTACTCTCTTCTCTTGTACATAAATGCGTAACTATAGCTTATTCATACACTGACATTGCAAAACGTGAAGTTATATTTCAAGCAAAAACTTAACATCAAACACAACTAGAATCACAGGCATATACATAATTATACTTCTCACACGGCACATAAAGATAGCAACAACATTTAAACATGACAAAATCAGCTTATATTATAAGATCACACGAAGTTATTCTTTGCAAATAATTTTATTACAGTTGCATATCAAAGACTAACATGAACAGTGATAAAAAAAAGAAACAAAAAGATGGCAGATGCATCCACGCTCCATCACCAACTCCCCCAGCCTACTTAGCCGCAGGATCGGAGCCCCCAGCATGTGGATCTGAAGTCCCACCTGTCCAGATCAGAAGAGGAATTCATTAAACGAACGATCAAGTTATGAAAACACGAAAAGAAAAGAAAGGGAAAAGAATAACTCACCAGCATCCGCCGCTTGATCCTCATCATCCAACTGCACGCCCGCTTCCTCTGCAGCGAGTAGCCGCATCCCCTCCTTCACCGCCGCTTGCTCCTCCTTTGAGAACTGAGCAGTAACCGCACTCAAGTTGAAAGCCTCTCCGCCTTCCTTACCCGCATTCACCCTGGCCTCCTCTAAAGCCTGGAGATACACCTTGGCTATGACCCGAGGGTAATCGTCCATCCAAGACAAGCCGCCCTCCTTCCAAGTGTGGAAGTACATATCCTGCAACATCTCATCCATCATCCCCTCGTTTTCCTCAAACTCCCTCACCCGGGCCTCGGAAGCTTGCAACTTGGTGATGGCGACGTCCCTCTCTGATTGGTATCTCAAGCAGTCAGCCTGGAGTGACCTCCTCATTTCCTCTTCCTTCAACTTGAGGGACCTCCTCATCTCCTCCATCTCCTCCTTCAACTCGGCCTGAGCCATCTCCGCAGCCTCGAGCCTCCCTGACAACTCCTCCACCCGCTCGAGATCCGCATTTCGAACCTCATCCACCGTTGCGATAGCTATGTTAATCCGTTCCCTGCAAGCGACCTCCATCTTCCGTAATTCCGCCCTACTGGCCTTCTCCATGGTCTCTTTCAGACGCTTGGAGGCTTCCTCATGCTGGGAAATCTGGATGGCTTGGTCGGCGAGTTGCTTGGCCTGATCGGCAACCTTTAACCTCAACCGAATGTTAGCACTCCCGAGCTCATCCCCGGCCTTGACCAACTTAGCATGATGCTCCATTAACTTCTTGGTCTCTACGGCCACCCGGTCGATATTAGCCTTGGCCTCATCCCCCATGGTGACTACCCGTGTAGTAAGTAAATCAAGATCTAAAGATTTGGCCTCGTCCAGCACTCTTACCATGGGGTTGCGGGGAAGTAGGTGCTCGCCCGTGGTCTCATCGAATGAAATGTCCCGAAAACTTGGGTCTAAATCAGGATGACCGGCAAAAGGGTCACGAGGCACGGGGCGAGGCACATCGGGACGCCTTATATGAATGACAGTAGAACTCTTGGAAGGAGGAGGAGGGGGGCAGGGCTCCGTGCTCTCCTCCGTAGTATCACGAGGAGGCTGAGTAGGGGGAGGCAGAGTAGGAAGCTGCGAAGCAGAAGAAGACTCAAATAAGGAACGGCTCCGCTTCCTTTTCTGAATGCCCTCTTCGATAACCCCAAGAAGAGGGCGGTACTTGACTACGTCCCCAGTGCGATCAGTAGAAGGTTTCGCAGAAGCTCTCCTCGACTTAAATTGTTCAAGACGATGTCGAACATCCGACGTTTTAACTGCCTGGCCTGCCCCTGAAATAAAGAACAAGTGTTACGAACATACAATAATCCGCAATTCAAAAAATGTGCTAAGTTAAAAAGAAAGAAAAGTGAGGAGACACATCTATTATACAAACCCGGCGGAGGAGTGGGAAACTGCAATAAGTCATGGATCTCATTCCAGGACGGAAGTGAACCGTAAAAAATTTCTAAGTCCCTATCGAAAATGGAATCGGCAGAAGACAAAAGTTCACCTTGCGTCGCCGGAGTCACCCTAGCTGAAGCCACAGCTTTGCCGGTTTCCTTTGCCTTCTCCGTTTCTTTCTCCTTTTCCTTCTCCGTTTCCGACTCTCCCTCCGACTCCCCGAAGGCCCGACGGAGAGCCTCATCCAGTTCGAGGTCTTGCTCAGAGGTTAGAGCGGCAACACCACTACCACCTTGACCGTCGCCATCTCCTCCACCCTCCGACCCTTCTCCAACTTCGCCTCCTTCCTCCTCTTCCACACCTTCCTCCTCCGGGACAGTCGGGCAAGTACTTGGAGAAGGGCCATCGGACTTCTTCAGTTTCTTCCCCCCAACCGCAGGACGCGCTGCGAAAGGCTCCCTCTTACCGCTCTTTACCGTAGCCCCCTCCTTAGCTTTAGCAGCCCTCTCCTCAGCCGTATCCCTTTGCTTAACCACGGACTGGCGCGGTAAGATCAAATTATACTCCAAGAGGGTTGCGTTCCTGATCAAGAAAGAGGCCGACCGGTCCCGTGCCGGAATAGCCTTTAGTTCAGCAGCCATTCGCACTAAGGAATCGTCCTCCACGACTGCAATACCACCTGTCGCTAGCCAGAAATAGAAGCATGTCAGAAAAAACACTACAGTCAAAACACATGAAAAATATAAATGAAATCAATCTTACAGCCGGAAGTGAAAAGGCGGAAAGAAACAGCATCGTCCTTGACGAAGAACCACTCCTTCTTGAACATGGTGAACTTGGAATACAAGTCCAGAACTGGTTTGAAGGGTACGGCCGCCTCCAGGCTAATGTACGGAGACCCCTTCTTATAGCCTCTCAGGTTGTACAAGTATCGGATTTCCCGGTTAGAAGGAGGACGCCCGTACCTCCTCTGGAAGATAACAAAAAGGCTCACCAGGATGGCATAAGAATTAGGCTGAAGCTGGAAGGGAGCCACCTTCAAATATGTGGTGAAGCTAATTATCCAAGCGTTGATAGGGGGGATAGCACCGCACATACAATGGTATCTTCTAAAAGCGAAGTAGCCCTCGGGAGGATTATATGGCATCACTCCATCTCCCGGCAGTAGCATAAGGGCCCTATCTATCCCAAAGGAACGGGATATGACGTCAAGTTGCTCCTCCTTTAGGGAGCTAGGAAAGCAATCCGGGGGAGAGATCAAAAGTTCCTGTGGACCATATCCGTCCACTAGAGACCTCGGAATAGGTCGGTGTTGCCCGGATCCTGGTTGGACTGGGGGCAAGGAAGAAGAAGGCTCTCCTGTGCCTCTAGACTTCTTTCTGTCTGATCGTGTTTCCGCTTTGCGAGACATTTTCTGCAGCACAAGAAAGACTTGAGATTAGAATAAGAAGTATAGAAACACAAACAAGCAAGTATATAAAGCAAGCGTATAAAAGCCTAAGATTTCGCTCAAGATTCAAATTTTCGAGTCTCATTCGGTATATGCCTCATTCGGAAATTCCATTCGGCATTAGGAGTTCATCCGGTATACGAATCCGTTCGGTGGTACAGTGCAAGTAAATTCATTCGGCCCTAATGACGAAAGCCCATTCGGCACCTATGTCCCATGTTCATTCGGCATTTGAGAACCAACGTGTGTATTCGGCATTCTGAGCCATTCGGTAATAAGAGGCATTCGGCAATAGAGTACGTACCTGATTCGGTAGAAATTTGGTTCGGCAGAAGATTTGGTTCGGCAGTACAGTTGATTCGGCTCTCTGATTCGGTAAGGAAAAACCAAGGGGGGTGTAGCCTCTATATATAGGCGAGCTCAGGACGGCCGAACCAGTTAGTTCGGTACCGGACCAACCAAAAGCCGGATGAGAACAGCCGGACCAAACACAAAGCCGAATGAACTCTCTCTCTGCCAACAACAACCAGGAACTAGGGGCATACAGAGCGCCTCATGCAGATAAGTACCGAACTCCAGAACTAACTAATAAAATAAGATTATGATAACGGTGAATAAGTCGTAAAACTCTCACTAACATGGATTAATCGTTTACACGTGTATGCGACCACGAATGGTCCATAGGCACGCTCTGAATGGTTATTAACCCTATCGTCGTGGGAATTTACACTTTGACACGCCTTTTTAAGCCCATCGGTCATATGGATATTTGATAATTATTATGAAATGGCTAAGCTACTTACACATGTACGGGGTTGCGAACGGTCCCTAGGCATGCTCTGAGCTGGCAATAAACCATCTTCACAAACATAAACCAGGCATCGACGATGCCAAGCCCCTTCGGGGCTCACTCTATCGTCCTTAACGGCACAGTCCACTTCAACTCGAATATTTCGATCATGAACGGTCGTTATTCGAAATCACGCTAAAACTGAAAATTTCTTTGCAGGACATTAACAGGATACGAACATCCAGCCCATGGCATTACGAAACAAGCCTTTCTACCACAGGGAAACAAAGCGCGACACATGCAAGCACGTGCCCCACTTTGGGGGGCAAATGTTGGGCGAATTCTCACCCAGAAAATCTCGGGACCAGGAAGTCACAATTTCACCCGGGCTCGCAACCTCCACTTCGTTCGACAGCCAAGAAGCTCAATACTAACCTAGAAGTCTATCCGACATTCTCCATAAAGAAGCTCGTTCGACCCAAGCCTCCATTCAACCATCACCTCATTCGGCATCACCTCATTTGGCATCATCTCATTCGGCAAAGCACAGCTCTCACCCCCACCGGACCAACCTTCTCCATGTTCCATTCGGCCTCTCCCATGCATGCCGAACCAGGGCCATCACCGGACCATGGCCATCACCGGACCAACTACCTGCCTCGATGCCGAATGGACCACCATCCCACTCCACGACCGGACCACCAACACCGAATCGTGCATGGCCGGACCAACGCCACCGAGCCAAAACCATACCTCACCACCGAATGGATCTCCGCCGAACCAGATGATTGCCAGTCCAGATTGCTTCAGCCCGGGCCCACCAGCAGCTATATACTTCCAAGACCCCTGCCCCCTACCTCACTCTATAAATAGAGGGGCAGGGGTACAACAATGGCAGACAAGTTTAAGAGCTCAAGCAAGGAAGGAACTTTCAAACTACTTTCATACACTTGTATACAACGCATTGTACTTGTAACCTGAAAGAAAGAAGATAATAACATATAAAGTGGACGTAGGCACATTCTGGCCGAACCACTATAAATCTGTGTGTCTTTTACATTTCAGCCCCTACTTTTCTCATATTTACATACTCATCTAAAATCATTGAAAATCACATATAATCAACTAAATAATACGACTTGGAGGTGTTTGTCCATTTTTTGTGCAAACAATTATCAAATTCCATTTTTCAACTTATTCATTTTTATTTAGCAGATTTCTGCATAGCTTAAATTCAACAGTTTAACTATATACGTATATATAAAATATATTTATCATATCCAAATTTACTATTTATTAAACTATATCATATCCAAACCATAAAAATCATTCCAAAAATAATTTTATATATATATACCGCGGTGCCTGTATATAATTTTTTATCCTATGGTCAAGTGACACAGATATTTATCATTTCAATCCGCAATTTAAAAATAAAAAAATGCGGTTGTATATCATTTCAAACCGCAATCCCGAATGAAATGAAATGCACGATAACTTGCAGTTTATGTAAATAAACATCCATACATCCAAATATCAAATCATCGACCATTTATTATAATCATCATCCAATTTAAACAAATATCAATATATAACATATAAAATATAACAGGTAATAAATAACAATTATCAACTAACAGTTTATATTCATGGATAAATTTATTAACTGTTTAACTATCAGTTTATATGCAAATAAATAAATTCTAACTGTCAATTTATATGCAATAATAAAATTAATTAACAGTTAAATTACATAAATGCGGTTTAACAGAGATGATGAATAAAACATGCCAAACAGTCATAAATAAATTTTTACTCGTATCTTAAGTCAATTTAACGGACATAGGAAATTTTAGAAGTTGTGGGTGGGTTAAAACACTCACCTTTTGGATTTAAATTGAATTTAAATCCAATTTAAACCCAAAAATTTGACAGTCTCCAAATCCATCCAAACTAGCGTCATCAAGTCCGAAATCCTAATATGAACCTAGCGGAGAAAACCGCGTATGAAACGGATCACATACGCAAAAGTTATTTGATTTAAATCGTTCGAAATAAATTTTAATTAAAAGAAAAAAAAATCACCTAAAAACATTGCCACGTCAGCCTCATATTTTCCCTCCCACGTATTCTTCGTTGCAGTAGTCGCCGAACCGTATTGCACGCACGGAGTAGCCAATCTCGTGCACGTCGCTCGCCATCGCGGCGCCACCACGAAGCGCCGGCCTTCCAGAATCGCGCCACCCCCAACGGCGGCCCCACCCTATGTCGAGGCGAACCCCTGCTGTCCCCAGAACGCCGGCCGCCACATGGATTTCAAACCCTAATCGCAATTTCTTGCCAATCTAACCGTTGATTCTCGACATAACCAACATAGATGAACTCCTCTGGTCAATCTCTACCAAACCCAGAAACCGTTTCCCGATCCGACGACTTTGATTTCGACAATGATGAACGATCGAAACTTCTCTGATTTTTAACGGTCAAACGAAAAGCTGAATCGAAAAATGAATTACACCATTGAATTTCTCTCGTCAAGAGCATCAACATATAATTTTTTGGAATTTTTATGGGGACTTTGAAATTTTAGCTTTTGATTTGATTTGCAATTTTGTTTGGATCTGAGATTTGCAACCATTGAGGAAGAGAAAGAGTTTGAGGAAAAGAACGCACAAACAAATGAGAATAGATGGGCTAGGGTTTATAACTGGATTTATATAGATAGGTTAGAGATATAGTAGATGGATCCGATAAACTAACGTGCTAACGCTAACGTGGCCCAAAAAGCCCGTTCTGACCCCGGAACGAAATTTGGTAAACCCATATATCAAAACAGGGATGTAAAAATATTCTGAACGCGATGGAAAAAGTTTCACGTCCAAATTCCATCGTACGAAGAAGTTATGCTGGAAATAGTATTTTCAAATTGATTTCAAAATGATTTCAATTAAATCGATTTCAAGGCGTTTCGCATTCGTACGATCAAACGACAGGTCCGATTGCTACGAAACCTGAAAACCTACAATAATTCGCTGTTACGGATCCGATGAAACTAGTTTCGTCGAAATACTAGTCCGTGACCAAAATGTCTATTTTTATATTAATTAATAAATTAAGAATTAGTAAACAAATCCAATTTTTTATATTTCAGTTTTAGAATTGGAAATTTTTATCACTTAATAATTCTCAAACATTTAAAATGATTTAACAATTTTTAAATGTCAATTGATTAAAGATTAAATCAATATAAATCTTCGATTTCATAAAATTCAAAATTATAGATAAATTTCCAAAATTTCCTTTCAATTGAATTAACCTATATTTATTCCATCCATTAATTTCAAATATAAGGGTTTACCATTGGATTTAAGATTATTACATAAATATTTCGCAATTTTCAACTTAATTTTTAAATTAATGTAATAATTATATATTTGATTTTATTCATTTGCAATAAATCCAACTATTATAAATTAAATAAATTAACTCACTATTAAAATTCACATTCTAAAATTCATAATCTTTATCACCTTGATTCACTTATAACATTTATAATTTCTTAAAAAATTTCCTATCTCAAATCTTAAATGTAAATTATTTTATTAATTATAGTACTTATTTCAATTTCTTAAAATAATCTATTTATTATGCTTGAATCCAATTTATTTAAATAAGTTTCCAATTAAACGGATTAGATTCAATTCCAACTTTTTACTTACACTTAAGTTTAGGTTAAAACTAATTTATAATGTATTACTTCCCTAGTTATTACTTTACATCTTCCTGTATTGATTTCACAATTAATCACAATTATTTAAATAACGCTTAATAAATACGACCCTATAATTTCTCAACTTTGAAAAGAACGTTATTTCACTTTCCATTAGTGTAACATTCATTTATTTTATTATCACTTTTTACAAATTCTAATTCCATTAACAAATAAGCAGGTAATTTTTAATATATGTTACAAATTTTGAATTAACCACTATTCATTATTATTGACTTTAATTTAGCATTACTTACCTTGCATGAACATTTGTTACTTAAAATCTCCATCAAATTGTAATTTATACTCTAAATGAATACATTTACTCCTTTCGTTATTTTATTAATTGCAATTATGGCACATCTAATTATATTTATTGGTAAATGAGTGAATTTTACTAGTAACCCACTAATATATCCTTTAATATACTTGTATATTATTATTTTACCCTTTTACATTCCATTATAAATATATGCACATATACAAATTAAGATTCTAAATCCAACTAATTATTCCATCTAGGTTCCATTCCTTCACTTTATGAATAATTAGCATTTCCTATTCATTTTGTTACATCCACTTATATTCACTTTATGAATAAATTGGTATTCCGTTAAATCCATTAATTACTTACTTTAACTATTGCAATTTATTATCAACATACAATTTGAATTTATTTATTAAATTGAAAAGTTCATTCAAGTTTATTAATTATTAACTTGCAATAATGTATCCCTAATTAAAAATTAATTACAGTAACAATGTGTCCTTACATTAACAAATTAAATGCCTACTCTATATTTTCCGTATTCAAATTATATCCAGGTATAATACTTATACCATTTTATTTATTGAAATTTTATTCAAATTACAAATAAATAGGTTGTAAGTCACCATTTATATATATTTTAATTTATCGTTCATTTCAATATTTGTTTATAAAATTTTTATTTTTACTAAATTAAATTACAAAACTTATTAATTTAACCCAATCAAATTCACGAAATCTACGGGTCATTACACTTTTAAAATCTTAAATTTTTTTATGAAAATAGATGAAATAACTTGAATACTGCTTTTCGTTTCATTGAAAACGGATTTAAATTGTGAAAGTTATATTGTTTTCAATATTGTGTGTATATTAAGTTATTTAACAATATTCTTTGTTTTAATGTATATAAATGATATTTTACTTGATATATCTTATCCTAATTTGTATATTTATGTTATTGTATGTATATTTTTGAATTATAATAATTTTGAAATGGAGTAAACAATTTTCCAAAGTCAATGGTGATTTATTTGTAATTTTTGGACACCGTTTTGGATTTTTAAGAAATTTCTTTAAATCTTTTTCTATTTTCTTTAAATTTAATTTTTTTATATGTGTTAATATGTTATTTTAAGTATATTTTGTCTTTTAAATTTTTTTAAAGTGAAGTTTGAATTTTTCCAAAGCTTATTGAATTTATTTCCAAATTTTAAAGCCTAGTTTCCATTTTTCTACTATTTTCTTTGTTAAATTATATTTAAATTAAAATTTGTATATTTATTTGCGAATGCATTTTTACTTTTATGTTGTTATCTTTGTTATAAATATTTTTCAAGTCCATATAAAATTTCTAAAGTTCATTCTGTTTATTTTCCATTTTTCTAGACTAGTTTGCAATTTTGTAATATTTTTCTTATTTTAACCTTATATAATTAATAAATATTTATATATATCGTATATTTTGTTATATTTTCGAAATTTTGACTGGAATCATTTTTACTTTCAGTAATTTAAACTTATATGAATAAATTAAGGAAATACCAAAGGTTTTAAAAGCTTTTGAAACGTAAGTCGTTTCTTTTACCGTTTCCTCATTTACTCTTTGGCAGTTTTTATTTATTTATTAGCCTTTACTTCTTGTGGCTGTATATTACTTTGTTTGGCCATGTATTCCGGTCTTCATTCACTAAAAAAAAATTGCACTTCTCATTCCTTCACGGCTAGGAGAAAAAAATTGGGTAATGGCATCCTCTTTTTGCACTTTTTCTTCTATTTTTTCCATACTTTTGTCTTGTTTCTTTCTTCTATTTGCATGGCCTCCTCACTATTGCCATGGCCACCACTCTCTACATCTATTCCCTGCCATCATCACCACCTACACTCCAGGTCATGACCATATCCGAGCCAACCACGGTGACAAAACCCCTCAAAATCCAACCTATGCCTTGAAAACATCCTAGTTTGAGCCTTGTTGCTTCACCACATTATTTTCCACCACCTCTAGCCGCCAGCACCACCTTTGACCAAAACACCACACACCACCCCAACATCATTCCAGATCTGAACTTGAATGGCCAAGCCAAACCACTCCAAGGCCGAGCCCTTTTGTTGACCAAAACATGCTATTTTGCCTTAAACCCTTAACATTCTCAAGTTGTGACCCCTCCACCTTCAATGCCTTGTAGCCGTGCATTCTTGTGTTCATACCTGAGCCATGCTATGTCCAAACCTGTGCCAAATACACCCCTAGCCATTCAAAACAATAATATAAAGCAAGGCAAAAGATCGTGTGTTCATATAGCTTTTTATTCCAAAGTTATTTCAATTCAATCGGGTATCGAATCTATGTTTGTGTTTGGTTTTGTTTATGGGTTGTGACAAGATCATTGAGCTTGGTTCTCTTCCTACTTGGATCTATTGTTGTGTCATCTTGCCTTTTGAAATCCATTTATGTCGGTTGTATTGCAATCTCCAGCTAAAAAGGTGAGTAAAGCTCACACGATATTTATACTTATGCAGTTGTGAAACAACAACAACTGAATGTGTAGAAAAAATATGTGATGTTATAACTGCCTGTGATTAATTATATATGATGTTAAACCTGTTGAATTTCATGTCATATCATCTGTTATTATATATATGTTGTTACTGTTCATTTTTATATATGTTTATCACACTGCAAGTTCCCTGTAGATTAGAAATCACTACGTGTTGAAATGATACATGTTAACTCCTCTTCGTTAGCAACCTAAAATCTAAAAATATGGAGCGACCTAACTACAGGAATGGCCTAGCGACCTATAGAAAGTCGCAACCTAACGGCTCAATTAGTGGGCGACCTATCAATTGAAATGGTCTAGTTTACGACCTAACCAGATGAGCAAGCAAGCGACCTAACTTTGGGAAAAGAGCAACGACCTAACGAGTCAGAGGATTTAACGACCTAAAGTCTTTACGTGACCTAGTGCCTTTAGTCCTTAGCGACCTAAGAGATGGAGCGGCCCAGCGACTTAACTGATCAAGCGACCTAAAAGTAGCTGCGACCTAAGGGAAGCTGCGACCTATAGAACTCTGCGACCTAAAGGCTCTAGCTATGGCTACAGGAAGGTGCTCACGACCTATGATAGGTCGCTCACGATCTATGATAGGTCGCTAACGACCTAAATACATGGATGAAGAAGCCGCTCTCGTTGTGCCGTTGTGTATTAGGTCGTGCACGACCTAGAACTTAAAGGAAGCACGCATATACTTACAGAAGGGGAACCAGGGCTTCCTAGGTCGGTGACGACTTACGACCTTACTTAGGTCGGTCACGACCTACGACCTTACTCCGAAAAATGCCTATAAATACGAACCTAGTTCCAACTAGAAAAGGACTTTGGGCACATTCATTTCATGCGCCGTTACTCTGCTGCATTCCGAACTACTTCAACACTTAAAGCTTTTGAGACACAAAGAGTGCTTCAAGGAACTTCACGAAGGAATCATACACATCCAACATGAATTCAAGAGATTGTTCTTCTTTGAAGTTTAAGCTACTAGTCTGAAGTGTGTTGTAATCAAAGTGCATTTGTACCGACTTGTAATTGAATCATCAATAAAGATATTCAAAGTGGATATAGGCTCTTACTTAAGCCGAACCACTATAAAATTGCTGTCGTTTATCGCTTTTCTGTACTTCTTCTGCTTATACTTTGTTCCCGAATTATCGGGTGGTGCATTCACAACTACACTATACACACCGGGGTGTTAGCGTTCGAATTTTAGCGTTAACATTTTTGGTGCTTTCACTGAGAATTGAACTCGGGTGAATTATCATCATTGCTTCACAAAGATTTGTAGAGAGAATCTCCTTGAAAACCAGAAGTCTATCCGAGATTATGGCTCCAGGAAAGAAAAGTAGATCTGTCAAGTCTGGGAATGTTCAAGAGGGAACCTCCGCTTCCCCTGTACCTAATCAACCCACTCCATCTGTTGGGTTACAAAAGCGGAGTTGGATGCTGCAATCTTAGGGATGAACCAGCAGATAAATGCCCAAAATGCATAACTCGAGGCTCAGAATGCCCAAAATGCCCTAATTCTGAATAGGTTGAACGATTTGCTTGGGGCAAACCGTCAACCAGCAGGTAATGAAAGGAACTTTGCTGGCAACATTCATGATGCTGAAGAAAGGAATGCTCCTGAAAGGGCTGCTAGCCCCTTTGAGCAAACACTTCCTGAGGTTGGTGGATCTAGAACTCGACATGATGAGGAGTATCTTTATGGAATGGTCTGACAAATCATGAAAGAGAGTATGCAGAGGGTTGAAGACGAGAAAGAATGGGGTTTCTCCCCAAGTAAAACTCCATTTACTGAGAAAATCTTAAAGGCTGAGTTTCCGAGGAAGTTTGTCCCTCCAACTATTCCAGCTTACAAGGGAACAAGCGATCCGAACGAATTCTTATACAAGTATGATTGGCACATGACAGGTGCCAGAGCCTCTGATGAGATAAAGTGCCGATATTTTCCTGTATATCTAGAAGGTGTGGCTCTACTGTGGTTCACCAAGCTACCAATCCGATCTATTGATCAGTTTTCGGACTTGACTCGGAAATTCAAGGAGCAGTTCAGACTATATGCATCAAAAGCCAAGGACATCATGTCGTTGTCAAGTTTAGAACAGAATCCAGGGGAGACTATCAGATCTTTCTTAAACCGCTTTAATATAGCACTGGCTGAGGTGGACAATGCAGAACCGCGAATGATATTGACTTATCTGATGAGGGCTATTGACAAGTCGAGCGAATTTGGGAAATGGCTAAACATGAAGGAACCAAATTCCCTTGAAAAATTCTATAAAAAAGCAGATGAATTCATACGCCTGGAGAGCCGTCCTGTACCGGTAAAGGCAGTGTTGGAAAAAGCTGATGATAACACTGTTGCTCCACGCAAGAATGAATCTGTAGGGCAAAAAAGGGAAAATAACAATGGAAAGAAACAGAGTAATCTGAAGAAGCCCCGATCCTTCAAGCCATCAGAGTATACTCCTTTATCAGATACGCCGGAGCGTATCTACCTTGCCACTAAAGATTCTGTTGATTTTCCTAAACCTCCTCCTCTGATGACCGGGAAAAAGGCTATACAGAGTGGGAAGTTCTGCCGCTTCCATAATCAACCCGGTCATGAGACCCACGAATGCCGCCAGTTGAAAAATCTGATTGAAGAGTTGCTAAGGGAAAACAAGCTGCAGCAATTTGTGAAAAAGAATAGCAACAATCCTGCTTCGTCTAGTCAGGGGCAACAAGCTCCGGCTCATCAGCCTAGGACAGGTGAGAAGGCTGCAGGGCATGAATCTGGAAGGCCCATTATTAATGTCATTACAGGGGGACCTCACCCAGCTGGCAAGAGTTGGGGTGAAATGGAAAGGTATACCCGGGCTTTGAAACATGCACCGGTCGAAGAAGATATCTTTGTTTTAGAAGACACTACGCCCCTGAAACAACAGAAAACTTTCAATGATGATATTGTGTTTAGAGCCAGGGATTCCACAGGTGTCGAAGCTCCTACCCTAGATCCCTTAGTCATCTCAGCTGGTATCGGACCGGCCATTGTCAGGAGGGTTCTCATCGATTGCGGTGCATCCTGCAATATCCTCTTCAAGAAAACATTCGACCAAATGAAGATCCCTATGGTCGATGTACAAGCCTCATCGCAGAAAATCGCTGGCTTCACTGGGGAGCCAAAGCAACCAATAGGAACCATTGATCTACTTGTAGAACTTGGAGAGGGAGAAAGGAAAGTAGTCCGCAAACAAACTTTTGTGATTGTCGACGAATTTTCTGCTTATAATGCTTTCCTTGGCCATCCAACTCTCGCAGCGTTCAAAGCTGTTCTGGCCCCATGGTGCCTCACCATTAAATTCCCGACATACAATGGAGTAGGAGTTATAAAAGGGGATCAAAATGCTGGGCGGGAGTGTTATCTGACAGAGCTGCGAGAGGCAAGGAAAAAGAAAATGGGAAAGGATGCGGCAACCCCAGTCCGCATCAAAGAACCAGCCTTGTAGCAATTACGGGGCGGACCCTGCACTGGCGAGCATAGCGGGGCACGAAAAGAGATGGATCCTAGAAAAGCCAGTGTAGGGGAGAATAGAGTAGTACCGGTGGAAACGACGGTACCGGTTCCTGTTGACCCGAAGGACCCAAATAAGGTGTTGAATGTGGGTTCACAGCTTAATGTGTCAATTCAGAATATCTTAATATCTTTTCAAAAAGCAAATCTGGATGTCTTCGCTTGGACTCGTGCCGATATGTGCGGAATATCCCCAGAAGTTGCGGTACACGCTCTGAATATTAACCCAAAGTTTACGCCTGTGAAACAGAAAAGAAGAACCCAAGGACCAGAAAGGTCAGCAACATTAAAAGAAGAAGTTGATCGACTCATGGAAAATAACTTCATCAAAGAATCTACCTATCCGAATTGGGTTTCAAATCCAGTGCTGGTTAAGAAAGCTAATGGAAAATGGAGGGTGTGCATCGATTTTCTGATCTAAACAAGGCTTGCCCCAAAGATTGCTTCCCATTACCCAGGATTGATCAACTGGTAGATGGAACCGCGGGACATGAATTGTTATCTTTCATGGATGCCTACTCCGGATATAACCAGATCATGATGCATGAGCCGGATCAGGAGGACACGAGCTTTATCACTGATGTTGGTCTTTATTGCTACAGGGTAATGCCCTTCGGGTTGAAAAATGCAGGGGCAACCTACCAAAGACTTGTTAATGCTATGTTCAAACCGCAATTGGGCAAGACTATGGAAGTCTACGTTGACGACATGTTAGTAAAGTCTAAGAAAGCAGTGGATCACATTGAACACTTAGCAGAAATGTTCGCAGTCCTCCGGAAATACAGAATGAAGCTTAACCCTTTGAAATGTTCGTTTGGGGTCGAGTCCGAAAAGTTCTTAGGTTTTATCGTCAGCGCTAGGGGCATTGAGGCTAGTCCAGCTCAAGTTACTGCCTTAAAAGAAATCAAAGCTCCTAGAACAAAGAAGGAATTGCAATGTCTCAACGGAAAAGTCGCCGCCTTGAGTCGGTTCATTTCCAAAGCTACTGATAAATGCATCCCATTCTTTGACGCTCTGAAGAAAGGAAAGAAGAACTTTGAATGGACTCCCGAATGCCAAAAAGCCTTTGATGAGTTGATCCGTCATATGGAAACGCCTCCAATACTTTCTAGGCCCGGCAATGGTGAGGATCTTCTTATATACTTGGCAGTATCATCTCATGCTCTAAGTGCAGCGCTGATACGAGAAGACAAAAGGATTCAACATCCGATTTACTATATCAGCAAAAGACTCACTGGGGCAGAGCTGAATTACTCCAAGTTGGAAAAACTCGCCTATTGTCTACTGATTGCATCAAGGAAGTTGAGGCAATATTTCCAAGCTCATCCTATAAGAGTCCTCACTGATCAACCTCTAAAGCAAGTCCTGTTTCGCCCTGAAACTTCGGGTCGTCTTCTATAGTGGAACATTGAACTCAGTCAATATGACGTCACTTATCACCCCCGAAATGCAGTCAACGGACAAGCTTTAGCAGATTTCATTGCAGAATTCATAGAAAAAGGTAATGGTGAGGAAGAAACGATCAATGATTCCCCAATCCAGTGGAAGTTATATGTTGATGGCGCGAGAAATGACTACTGTTCTGGAGCCGGGGTGGTACTTGAAACCCCTGAACGTCGGTCATTATGTTATGCGGTATGATTGGAATTTCCTTAAACAAACAATGAAGCAGAATATGAAGCTCTTATCGCAGGATTGAAAATCGCTAAAGAACTAAACATCCGAGCATTACAGATCTTCGGTGATTCTCAGCTTATTGTATGCCAAGTCAAGAAGGAATTTCAAACGAAAGGGGGAAACCTGCCTGCCTACTTGTCAAAGGCCTGGGAACTTCTATGTGAGCTCGATCATTATTCAATAAGCCATATTCCCCGGGAAGAGAATATGAAGGCAGATTCCCTCGCAAAATATTCAAGTTCTGGTGAAGCTCAACTATTGGGATTAGTCCTCGTAGAAGTCCTGTCAGCGCCAAGTACAGATGAGATGGATGTAGACTGGATTATGAATGTATCTCAAGAACAAGAGTCATGGATGACTCCAATACTGGACTACTTACTCAGAGGTTCTTTGCCAGGAAATTCGAGAGAGAGACAGAAGCTACTAAGGAAAGCCTCTCGCTATATAGTCCAGGATGGTCGGTTGTACAAAAGAGGATTCTCAATGCCATTACTTCGATGTGTATCCAGGGAAGAATCCAAAACAATCTTAGCTGAGGTACATGGAGGAGAATGTGGTGATCATTCAGGTGGTCAGACTTTAGCAAAGAAGGTTCTCAGATACGGATATTTTTGGCCAGAAATTAATAGAGATGCTGCAGATTATTCCCAAAAATGTGACAGATGCCAAAGATTTTCCAAAATTCCTAGAGCGCCTTCTACTGAACTCACACAGATGGTCAGTCCATGGCCGTTTGCAATTTGGGGAATGGATCTCATTGGGCCGCTACCGACTGCCAAATCAGGGATTAAATATGCTATTGTTGCCGTTGATTATTTTACTAAATGGGCTGAAGCTGAACCATTGGCTACTATCACCTCTAAGAAGATGATAAGTTTTGTATCCAAGAATATCATTTGCAGGTATGGTGTGCCTTAGAAAATAATCACAGACAATGGTACTCAGTTTGAAAGTGAGGAATTCCAAGATTTTTGCAAGCGATTCAAAATCCAGAAAAGCTTCTCAGCAGTAGCTCATCCGCAGGCAAACGGGCAAGTGGAAGCAGTAAACAAGATCATCAAATCAACCATCAAAAAGTAGCTGGAAAAAGCGAAAGGTGGTTGGGTCGACAAGTTACCACTTGCACTATGGGCATACAGAACCACTCACAAAACTGTGACTGGGCATACCCCGTTTTCATTGGCATACGGGTCAGAAGCAATGATTCCGGTAGAAATAGAGGTCCCTTCACATAGAAGAATCCATTTCAATCAAGCAGAAAATGAATAATAAATGCATTCTTAAATTCAAACAGAAGTCTGTGCAAATAAAGGATCATTTTATTCAATTGTAATGCAGATACAGGTTTCAAAATAAAAAGCAGGGGCCGGTACCCGCACAATTCTCGACCAGTACATGCAAAAGACAAGAAGCTAAAAACTGGAATAGCTAAAAACTAGAATCTTCACTTCTTTTTACCACATTTGGACCCTTTACCCGGCCGAATGATTAGCTTTTCAGGTCGGTCTGTAGGCATAAGGGAAGAAGGAGAGGGAGGTGCAGCTGGTCCGACTTCCGGCTCCTCTTCAGTAGCAGTGATTTTCTTCCCCCTCCTCTTTGATGTTCCGTGCTTCTTTCTCCTCTTTGAGGAAGACTCACTCCCTGGAGTAACAAGTTTAGACAAAGTTATGTCATCAGAAGGAGTCCGCTCCGGAGATATCTCACCTCTCCCAAGCCTTTCGTCCTTTTGCTCTTGCGAAGCAGCTGGGTCATCCAAGCCCCGAAGGGCACCTATTATTTCTTCTTGTGATCCCGGATGAGGAGTAGGAGTAATTGGGGGAGGTAGAGGAGCAGCAGCTGGAGGTGAAGAAGTTTGAATGACGCTCGGTGCTTTCTTTACAAAGGAAAAGTTAAAAACGTCAGTAAATTCTGCAAAAAGAGGAGACAGTGGCTCGTCGAGATTCAAGAAATAATCAAGAAGCTCGTCAAATCCGTAGGAAACCGGCAAGTCGTTCCCCTGAGCATTATTAGGGTTACCTAAAGAAGTTGGTGGTATCACATCAATTTCGTAGTCCGGAGCTTCAGCACTCTCTTGTGGTTCATCTGCGGCCCCGGTATCAGCTTTAGCAGGGATCGGTGTATAAGAGCTAGAACCAACAATGTCAGCATCGACTGAAGTTGAAGGAGGGACAGGGGCAGTCAAATTTGTCTCTTTTTCTTGATGCTCTTCCCCCACTATTTCAACCCGCGATCTAGCAAGTTGCTCCTTCCCTCTAGCAAGGGCTGCGCGAGCCTCAAAGTCTAAATAGTGCACCTCTATCTCCTCTTCAGTGTATCCGGCACCTTTAAACATATCAAGCGCGGCTTCCCATACTTCGGCCAGGGTAATCTCATATTTGGGACCCAGGAACGCAAGACTGCCACGCCCTAATACACTTTGCAAATAAAATTCAAATAGTGTCGAGCCAATATCAGCTTTGGTGGCTTCATGGGCCTCTTCAGCTGCAATTCTACCAGCGACAGCCTCATCTCGCTCTCTCTCGACTTTAGATAGTTGGGCTCTCAATTTTTCAATCTCCGCAACCTGAAGGTCAGTCTGCCCTCGTAACTGAGCAATATCAGTACGGTAGCCCTCTACAATTTGCTCCAACCCATCAGCCTTGGCCTCAGCATCCCTTTGCGCAGCATGAGCATCCCGCACCTGTTGCAGAAGCGCACTCTCCCTTTGAGAATAAGAAGTAGAAGAAGTAGCAAGCTCCTCCTTGAGTTTCCCAACCTCCGCTTCAAGTTTTTCATTATAATCGGCAATACTCCTCATCTCTGCATCATGCTGTTTAAGGGTCTTTTGCCATTCGGCTTTGTCATTTTCCATGGTTAGCATAGCTTCGAGATTGGCCCGATTCACCCTTTGAAGCTCATCAACAAGTTTCTGCCAAGATGACATCCTCTCAATATCAGTCCTGACGGCATCAAGGTTCCGTAACATAGCACTTTTATCTATGGGAACCAGATCGAGGTCGAAGCGAACTCCTTTTAAACACCAATTAGGAAATCGGCTTTGAAGAGTGGCTGGACCTTGTCCAACTTGATAAGAAGGACTGTTGATAATTGCTTGGATATCAGTGTGGGAAGGGGTAGGAGACTGAGAAGAAGTAGGAGCTGTAATCTTCTCTGAAGTTGCAGGCATTGGCTCCTCAATAACTTTAGCCCGTTTGCTCGAGTCATCAGTTATGTGACTCTTCCCTCTATCATCGTGAGATTTGCGTTTGTGGGAGTCACTCTCTTTATGGGAAGGATCATATCGATCGTCTGACCTTCCATAGCGTTCCTCATGAGCACGTCTCTCCCGAGCCTTCCGGGCAGCCCTTTCTTCATCAGTCTCTCTGTGAACAGGAGGATAAGGTTGATGGCCATACTGGCTGCGTTTCCCATATCGCTGGAAGTCATCGTAGTATGAGCCGCCTCGCCTCATTAAAGAACCTGAAATTGAAAAAGGACAACTTCAGAATTTTTTGAAAAATGTGAAAAGCTAGGTGTGTACGATGTCAGAGAATCCTTAGTTGTGTGTGATGTGCAAACTACGCGCAACAAACTACGAACCACTCTTTAATTTGGGAGTAGTTGTGGGTGTAATAGTTAGTGTCAACTCTTGAGTCGACGGAGACTGTCGCAAAATAGAAGTAGCCTCGACTACTGAAGAAGAAATCCCGGCAGTGATAGGATTGTCTTTAAAGATCTCTTGTGAAGTAGCAAAGAGGTCGCTCAGTCCTTCGAAAGTATCGTCCCTGCTCTGCTTAATAGGACTGTATTTCTCAGCTTTTTCACCAGATTCTTGTGAATGATGCGAAGATCCCCGAGGCTCTTCTTCCTCGATAACCGGGGCAAGTTTGTCGGATGGCCCCGCAACATCAACAGAAGTAGAGCACTTCACTAGCGAAGTCTCAGGAGCAGGTCCTTGTGATTTGGATGTGCTAGTAGACACTGGGGCATCCAACGCTCTAGCCGGGGAATCGGGGACTTCATGAATTTGAGTAGAACGAGAAGAATGTAAAAGCTCAAACCGATGAAGAAGTTCATCTGTCAATAGAAATTTTGCGCTTCTTTCTTCAGCAGCCACAATGCTTAGCCTTTCAAAGACTGGCTTATGACTGGAATCTCTAAAAGGAGGAGGAAGCGCTGTAAAAATAAGGAATGGAATCAGCATCTAGCAATACAAACCATGAGAAACTTAGAAAAAATTGAAGAGAGAAGGGAAAGAAGATCTCACTTCCTACTCTCCAGTCTGCGTAAAATCCTTCGGGGCAACGAATGTAGAAGAATTGATTCAAAAAACCATGTGCACTCTCTGGCAAATCCAAAATTAGTTTGCGGTTCCTCGCGCCTCTTACAAGTACAATTGAAGGGTGGTCCTTGTTCTTCGCAAAAGTGCACAAGTAACAAATTTCCTCAAAACTCGAAAGACGGTCAAGAGTCCTCTTGAACAGAACGCACAATCCCATCAAAATGGCATAGCCATTGGGATGTAGTTGGAAAGGAGAGATCGTTAGTCGAAGAAGGATTTGTTGAAGAAATTCATTAAAGGGAGGAATTACTCCACTTAAGCACATTTGGCGATTAATGGCAACAAAACCGTAAGGTGGTCTATCAGCAAAATCATTTGGTCCAGGGAGTAAAACTTCTGCCTTGGCAATGCCAAATTGAACGCATAATTGATTAAGCACCCGCTGTTTCAGAAGGGTAGGAGTTCTTTCCGAAGGATTCTCTAGTGGAATAGCAATCGGGAAAGCCCCTTTGACGTGTTCTATCATCTCTTCTTGTTGAGACGTCATTCTACATGAGCAACTGGATGTTCAGATGTGAAGGTGCACGTTTCCTAAAAGTGTGAAGTGTTGTGAAAACTAATAAAAATAACAAGCAAAATAACTGGAATTAAACTAGTTAGCAACTGATCGATTGTGAGATTTCAGGACTTGTTAATTTAAAACTCAAGTGCAGTGTTAATTCAAACAAAATTTTAGCTTTGCTTTAACACTTCATTTGAGTCGGTTGAGTTACAACATTTCACTCACATAGTTCATTTAAGTTGATTATTCTTTATCGACTAATCTGTCATTCGATGTGGGCGGTCAGTGATAGTATATTCGTCCCATTTTTCTACAAATGTCATATTTAACAGGTTGACAACTTTAAAGGGATCTACAAAGAAGTGCAACAGAATTTAAGTCCAAACAACTCAATCGAATTTTTTCAGAAAAAATTTCACAGTCCTAGGTCGTCCAACGACCTAGTATAGGTCGGAGCTCCTTTAGGTCGCACTGTGCAAATCAAAGAGTTCAAGGCTTTATGTCAAAATAATGCGAATTGGTCAAGTCCTAACTCGGCCGCGACCTAAAGCCTATGTCGCAAAAGATAGGTCGTTGATATGTTAAGTCCCTATGCAGTCATTCAAAGGTGATAAGTTCCTAAGCTGTTAAATCTTTCGGTTTAAAGTTCATGTGCAAACCATCCAAGTACTAGGTCGGCAGCGACCTAACTTCTATGCCACAGGAATTTAAGTCTAAGGTCGGCCGCGACCTAAAACCAATGCCGCAGGAACTTGGGTCGTTACAAAGTTAGATCGCTAATAAGTTAGGTCACATGGTTCGTATTCAAGCAGACAGCCCTAAGGTCGATCCTCCACTCACACGCTGCCACATCATCTCCTCCATTACCCGTGTAGCTAAGAATCCATTAACCCGTTAACCCATCAGAACCCTCCTCATCTCCTCCAAATTTGCAAGCCAACTAGTTCGAAACACCATAATTCACCATCTTCCTCCTACATCGTCACGAATTACCCGAAAATCCAATCCAAATCGCCTCAAATTCATCACAAATCCGATATACTGCCATGTTCACAGGAATCGCAACAAAGACTCAGTCAAAAGTTAATTGAATCGTGACTTGTTGAGCGAACACAGCACATGAAATTACATTAGGGGCGACAAGTGAAGCATTTGCGATTTGATGATAGATGTAATCAAATGTTAGCGAAATTCGCTTACGCAATCTAGTAATGGAGGTGATTGATGGTTAAGCTGTTGGAGTCGTCCTCGGAGGTTCAGAAGCTTGTTAATGGCGGAATGGATACTGAAGCAGATGAGGAGAGGAAGGAGCGACCTAAGGTTTTTATATTCTGGGGCAGCAGAACACAAACCGACACCACACGACCTAATCTTCTCTTTAGGTCGTAGGCGACCTAGCAGTCCTTCAGAGCACGAGTTAAGAGAATCGAAGCACGCGACCTATGACTTGGTCACATACTTCGAGGGGAAAATGTTAACTCCTCTTCGTTAGCAACCTAAAATCTAAAAATATTGAGCGACCTAACTACAGGAATGGCCTAGCGACCTATAGAAAGTCGCAACCTAACGGCTCAATTAGTGGGCGACCTATCAATTGAGATGGTCTAGTTTACGACCTAACCAGATGAGCAAGCAAGCGACCTAACTTTGGGAAAAGAGCAACGACCTAACGAGTCAAAGGATTTAACGACCTAAAGACTTTACGCGACCTAGTGCCTTTAGTCCTTAGCGACCTAAGAGATGGAGCGGCCCAGCGACTTAACTGATCAAGCAACCTAAAAGTAGCTGCGACCTAAGGGAAGCTGCGACCTATAGAACTCTGCGACCTAAAGGCTCTAGCTATGGCTATAGGAAGGTGCTCACGACCTATGATAGGTCGCTCACGATCTATGATAGGTCGCTAACGACCTAAATACAAGGATGAAGAAGCCGCTCTCGTTGTGCCGTTGTGTATTAGGTCGCGCACGACCTAGAACTTAAAGGAAGCACGCATATACTTACAGAAGGGGAACCAGGGCTTCCTAGGTCGGTGAAGACTTACGACCTTACTTAGGTCGGTCACAACCTACGACCTTACTCCGAAAAATGCCTATAAATACGAACCTAGTTCCAACTAGAAAAGGACTTTGGGCTCATTCATTTGAAGCGCCGTTACTCTGCTGCATTCCGAACTACTTCAACACTTAAAGCTTTTGAGACACAAAGAGTGCTTCAAGGAACTTCACGAAGGAATCATACACATCCAACATGAATTCAAGAGATTGTTCTTCTTTGAAGTTTAAGCTATTAGTCCGAAGTGTGTTGTAATCAAAGTGCATTTGTACCGACTTGTAATTGAATCATCAATAAAGATATTCAAAGTGGATGTAGGCTCTTCCTTAAGCCGAACCACTATAAAATTGCTGTCGTTTATCGCTTTTCTGTACTTCTTCTGCTTATACTTTGTTCCCGAATTATCGGGTGGTGCATTCACAACTACACTATACACACCGGGGTGTTAGCGTTCGAATTTTAGCGTTAACAATACATACCCAAATGGACTTTAGAATATGGAAAAATCGTTATGGGCTGAAATGATAAGCCTGAACGGTTTTTATTTATTTTATTGAACTTGGGATTGCGGGTTTGAAATGATAGAACCCGGATTTTTCTTTTTAAACTGCGGATAGAAATGAAACATATCTGTATCACTTGACCTAGGTTAGAAAACTATATACAGACACATGGTTATTTTATAAAGTATTTTGGATATTTCTAAGCATTTTAAAATATAAATTTATGAAATTTGATTTAAATATATGTTTTAAATGTTTTAAAATAAAGAAAATTATGATTTTTTTCTATGAGTTAAAAATGTAATTAATGAATGGTTAAATTGGATTATTGAATATAACTTAACTTTGGAAATTTGGAATTTTGGTTAAAACCGATATTTAAGTTATATGAATAAAATGGAAATTTAATTTTATTGGAAATTGGTAAATATGATAATTTGATTAAATTTGAATTTAAGTGATTTATTAAAGTATTGTTGATTTTCTATGAATTTAAGTGGTTAAATAAATGAATGCTTAAAAGGTGAAATTTGAAAATACAACTTGATTTGGAAATGCGGAATTTGGTTTTGTTTAAAGTTTCAAGTTAATTAAATAAATTGGGAATTTAGTTTAATTTGTGAAATGATAATTTGGAAATGTAAACATTAATAAAGTGTTAAATGTAAAAATAGGAAGTTTACACTTGAATTTATTAAGTGGATTTGTGAAATTGATTTAATTATAAAATGTTGCTTTATAAAAATCATTAATTAAAAGTGTATTTAATGAACATCTTTGAATGTTAAAATATGATTTTTTTTAATGTTTAAATGGTTTAAATTGAAATGTTTTCAAGTATAACTTTCAGCACCTTTTTCTGAATGTTGTAAAGGTTGAAATTTTCAATGTTTATGGTTTTAACTTAGTAAATGAACTCATAATGGTTTAAAACTTTGGAAATTGAATACTTGATTTGAAAGTATATAAACTTAAATTTTAAATGGTTTAAATGAATTATTTTTATTAAAATATAAGCTATAAAGAAGGTGATTTGGGATGATAATAAATGAATGATATCTTTGAATTTAAAGGGTATTTAAAGTTGAATATTTGGATTTGAACTTATATGATGATTTGAAACTGAAACTTTGGGAAGATATAATATTTTGATATATATTAAATGTTTTGAAATGAAGCTTTGGAAAGAAATGATATTTTGATATTAAAAAACATTTTTGAATGAAGTTTTGAAAGATATAATACTTTGATATTAAAATATTTTGGAAATGAAGTTTTGAAAGATATGATATGTCGATATTGAAATGTTTTGGAAATGAAGTTTTGAAAGATATGATATGTCGATATTGAAAATGTTTTGAAATGAAGTTTTGAAAGATATGATATTTTAATATATTAAAATGATTTGAAAGGAGTTTTGAAAGGATATGATATTTTAATATATTGAAATGGTTAGAAATGACTTGATATTTATTTTGATAAATATTTGAATTTGAAAGATGTAGTATGCTGATTTATTGAAATGGTTTTCGAAACGATTTAATCTTTATTTTGATAAAGATTCGGATTGAAAGGAATACTTTATTTTGAAGTACAAAATATTGTTTTAAAAGTTATAACCACGGGTTATAATAACGATTGGTTGTTAAAGAGACCGGGATCGGATATTGTCTTATAGCCGGCCAATACCGAAAACCACTTTAACAACTGTGTACGCGGTGGAGATTCCAGAATGAAGTAGGATGGTGGTGACGTTCTCGAGGTATATTACGTGGACCCAACTCTCATGAGTTGGCATATATGACTAAAACAGGAGCTATACCGGGCTACACAAAGGGTCACACCCTTTCATCGAGCATGCTCCATCGAAAACCGTTCTATTACTTTTGTGATTCGATACATAGCACCACTTTGATTCGGGGGTATTGTTCGAGGTGGGCGGAAGCTGCTGGCTTGCCGTCACCACCGGTCCGGGAGTGCAAACGGTGTATCCACCCTGGCATTGCCTCGCGTGCCGTGTCATATCCTTATATCGAGCCCACTACGATTTTGGTTTTAAAGATCCGACCTCGTTAAGGTTCACCATCCCCTTAACGTTATTTTCTATATGATTATACTTTACTGATTAGACACTACTGTATATAGCGTATATTACTATATAATAAATAGTTTGACGGATCCTTAGAGGGTGGGCGGTCCCAAGCATCCTTTAAGTTACTTGTACTTTTACTACAGTTCACTAGAGTTGGTTTACATTGTATAAGTATGTATGTCCTGACTCGAGTGTTTGTATTTTTATTTACGCTCGGGTTAGCCCGAGTTATTCACAGATTTGGATTTCCACTTTCTGGAGATTGGAATCGCTGGAGATTATCTACTTGTCAAGTTTTATCTTTTGCAGTCTGTTGTTCCTTTCAGCTCTTGTATTAGTAGACTTCTATGTAGTGAGACTTCCCTTGTACTTTATTTCTTCTGTTGTATTTTATGTAACTCTGATATTTTATATAGTAGCTTCATGAACTACTATTTCTTTTACTTCCGCTGCATTATTATTACTCTGTGTCTGTGAATCTTTGATTTTATTTACTGTATATTCTGAGATTTGCCAAATTTTTATCTACAACGCGGTATTTTGAGCAATTCAATTCCGGCATGAGTGTCCACCTATACACTTATAACGGATGCGAATGGTTGAAAATATCGGGGCGTTACAGTTGTAGTCTAATATCTTGTATATATATTGGCAGTTACGGCTTTTCTCTGTAAAATGCTGCTATTTGTATAATATATTTGTTCCGCTGCAATTGAGAGATTCTATGATGTTGTTTCTATTTCTTATCCTATCTCTTTTTCTTCTGAACCCTAACAGTCTGGTATTTTCGACACTCGATTTCTCGGTGCATATACAGTGAACGTATTAGTGTCAATTTTCGAGGTCGAAAAGCTTCGGGCCTTTACATGCGACCTCACTTGGACCGGCATGGCTCCTGGTTTAGCCACATCAAGCTGACTCATGGGATTCATGGCTACATTAATACCTCATATAGAATCATTCGCCAAACCATCTTACTTCATCGTGGAATCTCCACTAAGTAAACAATTGTTAAAGTGGTTTTCGTTATTGGCAAAAAGTGTGGCAATATCTGATCTTGTTCTCTCCAACAACCAAATGCTTATTTCACACCGGATGGTTCTTTTACGTTTCCAAAACCAATTCATAATTGATATACAATATCATATTCAAGTCAAACCATATCGCTTTCAAAATCATATTCACTTTTGAAATTATCGGTAAGATAGGTTAATTAAATCCTCATTCCAAAATCATCATATTTACTCAAATATGTCGGTTCACAAAAAGGCATCAATTTCAAATCCTAACTTAGGTTATATCATCATCAACGATTTAAATATAAATACCTCAACTGTACACAATCTGAAATCCTAAAAAAGTTGTTTCGATAGTTGTAAATAGTTTTAGTAGTTTTAAAAATAGTTTAAAACAGTTAAAATACTCTCAAATAGTTTAAATGATTTAAAATAGTTTAAAATAGACCAAAATAGTTTAAATAGTTTAAAATATTTTGAAATATTTTAAATTGTTTAAATATTTTAAATAGATTAAATTAGATTAAATTAAATTTAAAATGATTTAAATAGATTTAAATTAGATAAAAATGGGTTAATTAGTTTAAAATCGGTTAAAATAGAGTAAATTGGATTAAATAGATAAAATAGATTAAAATAAGTTAAAATAGTTTAAATTGATTAAAATAGTTTAAAGTGGATTAAATTAGTTTAATAGTTTGAAAATCTTGATAATCATGATTTAAAATAATATATTTTAAAACAATATATATTAAAATAATAGATTTTAAATTAATACCAAATTATACTTTTTCTTTCATTTCAACACATCTGGACCATGTCCAGCTTTCAAATCAGCAACTAAATTTTGTCTTTCAATTCAAATTCTCAATTTAAACCATTTAATCAATATTGATTTAGAAACCATGTTCGAACAATAAATCCAAAACTATTTCCAATTTAGTAGATTTCAAAGCTTAAATATTCAAATATTTCAATAATTCAATTTCGATAAATTTCATTAATACTTCAAATCCAACTTCAAATTTCCAATTTAAATTCTTTAAACAATTCATTTAAACCAATTCCAATTTCAACATTAAAGCTTGGATTTTCGAAAATAATTAATTTATATAAATCCAAATTTTTACTTTAAAATATCATTTAACTAGATTAAAAAATATAAGGTTTTAAAATCATTTAATTTATCCAATCCGGTGTTTGTATATAATTTTCTACCCAATAGTCTAATGATATGGATATTTATCATTTTATTCCGTAAATATTTTATATTCACGGATATATTCATTTCAACCTGTAATCCTGAATAAAATTCAAAATCCGTAAAATCGCTAGGGTTTATCGTTCAACCCATAATGATTTTTCCCTAATCTGTGGATCGTTTGGGTATGTATCATTTCAACCCATAGAGAATTTAAGGGAACTTGCAGTGTTGTAACAATATAAATATAACATCCATTCATTCAATGTAACGCCCCACCTCTATACACACACTAGCCAAGGACACTACAGAGTAATGCCATCGACTAGCACGAAGAATAAGGCTGTTGATGAGCGACCATCTCTGTAATTGCTTTGTGCGAGTATCGATATGCAAGATAAAATATCACTTTCCTTTCAAGGGGAAATTCAACATACCAATACAAACTCAAAGCTACTACACATGGCTATGTGGTCGTCCGAAACAAATATAAAATAAGCATAACATAAAATCAATCACAGATATTCATATCACTAAGGCAGAAACAGATATGAATACAACACATAAAAGTGTTCATCAAAGTAGTGGTCATATAAGATCCACTACAACACAAAAGAATAGGTATAAAAGATAGAAAAAAATATGTATACATCAAGGAGTCTCTATCTCGAATGTATAAAAGCAAAAACTACTCAGCTATGTAGTTAGCAAAAGTGAGATGACAGACCCTGATAAGAAGTCAAGCAGAAGCACCTGAAATACCTCAGTATAACCCGAGTACTATTTAAGAAGAAAATAATAAATGGATCAGTCTAGCTATAAATATCATATAAATGAGAAAGGATAAGAGATAGGACAAAAATGTATGATAACAATAAAGCCATACTTTGACAAGTATACATTAGATAACAACAAAAATCACACAATATCTCAAATTTTCTTAAACCCCTAAAAAAAGAATGTCATATTCTTCATTTTATTCACTAAATCACAAATATTGATAAAGCTTATCAATATAAATCACAAAAATTGGTGAAACACAAATTCTAGAAACCATTAATTAGAAATCCATAAATCACAAAGGGGGAGGCCTATCAAAAACGGGAGCAGAAAAACTCACCAACACGTTGTATCACAAACGGGACGCTATCCCATGGTCGCTAACCATAGAGCCGGTGTAACGACGTAGTACAACAGTACGTCCAAGGAATCCGAAACTCAAATAATTCGGAATATCGACGTAGTAAAACGGTACGCCCGATGAACCTGATAAGCCGAAACAATGACGTAGTACAACGGTACGTATGATGAATCGAACTCCATAAAAGAACGTGGGTCGCTAGCCTATAAATGTGAGTCAAAACTCCAAAGAACCCATAAGTCGCTAGCCTATAAAACAATGAGACGAAGCTCAATAAACCGAGGTACAGTCCCCCACGTGGACAAAGAGACATCGCATATCGCTAGTCTAAACCATAAAATGATCACCATTGATCAATAAGAAGTGAAAATTACACCAAGATCCACTCGAAAATTGTCACAAGATTTCAATCGAACACGTCCAAGAATTAACCGACAAAGAAAATGCAAGCGTTTCATACCACTTGTTTTTCTATGTCGTTTAATTAGATTTCTCATATGAATGAGGTAAAGGTTTGTTTATAATAATAGATTGAAAAACTATTTTAAAAACGAGGTTTGTATTAAGAGTAATGTTGAAATCATTTTTGTGAAGGAGTTTGAGTATTTACTATAAGTATAAAAACCTTAGTATTTTAGCGTGATTAATCACAGAAATGGTTGTAAAAACAATCAATTACCAAAAATTCACATTTGATGACGTGAATCAAAACAATAGAAATCGATATCAAATCCATCAAATGGATATTCCCAAAAATCCAGAAAAGAAGTCATCAAACTCGATAAAAATGACGACAACAAACCGGATCAACCAAAAATCGATATAAAATGGAAAGCCACATAAAACAGACAAATTAGCTGAATTTAACAGTTCAAGATGTATGGTGGTTATCCCAGACGTTTGAGCTGAAAGACTGGAATTTTTATTCCAGATCGCCTAGACGTCTGGGAAGTAAGCTCAGTTGTCTGAGCTGTACATCTGGAATTTTTATTCCGATGGCCCAGACGTCTGAGTGTTATACCAAATGTCTGAGCTAAAGCTCAAGGCAAAAATCTACCTAGGCCAATGATGGCCAAATTATCTCGAAAGCGATCGAATGAGCGACGATGGCTAGGGATTTATGCCAAGCGACAACCCAGCCCCGTCGACTCATCAATACACTCTGAACAACATGTCCAAACATCCATATAAGTATTTCCATAGATTTTAACTCCAAAATGCCAAAAATATGAAAATACATCAAACCAATTCAATTTGGACATGAAATAGATGTTAGGAATTCAAACCTAACAACTATCAAAGGTATAGACATAGATGTGAGTTCAGGAACTCACCTTTAAATCCAAAAACAACGAATGAGAACCTCTAAAACAAAGCAAGACCGATTTCTCTTCAAGAAGACCTCAAGAATCCTCAATCTATTATCAATTGAAATGAATTTCCTAAGTTAGGGTTTACGAATTTCTGTAAATTGAAGAGAGATTGAAATGGAGAAGATGAAGAGGATGCATACTTAAGCTTCTCCTTGTTTTTGTAATTGAATTTGAATTTCCTAACAAAACTAGGGTTTAGAAATTTTAATTTCCTATCTCTTTCCCTAATTTTCTTTTAATTTAGGAGTGTTAAGAAATGAAAATGAATAAAGGAGGATGAGTGGAGTTAGGGTACTTGATAGAGGAGTTGGGTTCCGTGTTAAGTTAGTGGGCTGAAACCCAAACCCAAAGCCCCAAATGCAAATATCAAAATTCTAATCAACTCCAAACATATCGATATCTAAACTCAAAAAGGTCGCAAACGCCGTTTTGAACTAAATGAAAGTGGTCTCGAGTCCTAATTCGACTGTTTTCAAAAAGTAGTGTTTCAGACTTTAATTAAACTAACGATGCTATATTTAAATAAAATAATTTAAATACACAATCGTAAAATATGCGGGTTGTTATAGATTCCCCTCCTTAAAGAAATTGCATTCTCACAATACTTAAGAAGAACATAAAGAGTAACTACCATATAAAGACATAACAACACAAAAGAAAAATTTGAAACGAGAAGATCACCTTAAGGAGCACGAGAGAGTATGTCCCGATGTGTTCGCTTGATGAATTCTCTGGATTCCTAAGAACAATTCTTAGGATTTGAGAACTGTTGAACTTTCACAAGCGGAACATCTTTATTTTGAAGGCGTTTAACCTCCATAGCAATGATACAGATAGGATGTTGCGCATAAGTAAAATTAGGTGAAACTTCAATTTCTTCAATGATACCGGGCTCAAGAATAGAATCGGAATTCCTAAGGCATTTCCGTAGTTGAGAAACGTGAAATACGTCATGAATAGCAGAAAATTAAGTCGGTAATAAATGACGATAAGGCACAGAACCAATGCATTTGGTGATGGGAAATGGACCAATATATCGAGGTACTAATTTTCCCAATCGACTGAAACGCACAACAACCTTCATAGGTGAAACACAAATGAACACCAAATCTCCCACATAAAATTCTAAATTCCTTCTTCGGTTATCGGCATAGGATTTTTGTCTACTTTGAGCTTCTTTCATCCTATGACGAATAAGATCAACCTTTTCTATGGAATTAAGAATAAAATCTGGACCTAAAACTAGCTTCTCACCAGCCTCAAGCCAATAAGAAGGAGATCGACATGGCCTTCCGTAGAGCACCTCGAAATGTGCCAGACTAATAATAGATTGGAAGCAATTGTTATAAGAAAACTGAACAAGGGAAATGTGATCTTTCCAACTTTCACCAAAATCAAGAACACATGTGTAACGACTGCGATTTTTCGTTGTCGAAAAACCGAAATGTTATGGTTGAAGAAGAAGAAAGAGGTAGAAGAAGAGAGAAAAAGAGAGAAGAAGAAAGAAAAGAACAACAAAACCGAAAGAACAAGAGAACAATATCAGAATCTCACAATCGCAGCGGAACAACATATAATAGATAAATGAATAATCATTTAAAACAAAAGAACTGTACTTTTTATACATTACATCACATTACATTCATTATCAGAGTGTACAACAACAAAACAGCGGAAAAGAAATACTATATACCATAGATACAATAAATAATAGACTACGCCATCCAGCTCGCCTCCGGATATCTGTAGCAACACCTGAATCCAGAATGACCTGATAACCTAACTCTAGACTGCCCGTGTGAAAATTTGTGGGCACCCAGAGTTTAGGAAGGGAACAATAAACTCCAGGTCAGTCATGTGACTGGTGTGAGAACTAAAAACAGTTATTTATCTTTAAAACAAAGAACAGGAAAATTTTAAATAAATTCGCAATGCTTTTTAGAAAATGAGACTACCATAAGGCCTCCCGCACACACACGCAATGCAAACGTAGAATTGGAGGAGATTTCTCCTTATGATAGTCAAAAATCCTTGATACGCATTAAAAAGAAGCAATTGATATTATTACTAGTGCATAGTGTAGAAAACAATTTCGAAAGTAAAGATATAAATCTTAGCCAGCATAGGCATTCCGCACTTATGCCTACTATAGCTACCATCCAAACAGTGGGGCGCCACCATAAGTGAATGATAGGTTCTACAACTAAAACCGTATAAGGCTCGTATTGTTTCTTTGGATTTCCAACAAATGGTCAGGCCAAGGAACTTCCCATTGCCACATGGAAACGCCTCTGGAATGACGTCCTGAGAACCTAACCGGATCTCTGCCAACACAAGGCCGGGTTACCCCTAACTGGGTAACAACTGACACGAATATGTCATTCCCCGATCGTAACCGATCTATCTGAGGATCCCCGATTTCCAACAACCACAAAGTAATAAATTTGCAGTTACCACATAGGTTAAGTATCTGGCTCCATACCATGATACCACCTCTATCTAGAAGGAATGACATACACTAAAGGGGTGCTACCCCCTAATAACCTTGCTGCATCTTTCCTGTTTTGACCATTTCCGGGGTGTGAGGCTCGATGAAGTCTCGTCCACAAAGCCACGCTTTACAAAAGCAGTGCTTTGGGTCAACAAATGATCAAAGCAATGATCATCAAGATAGACGATCAAACAAATGATCCTATCACAAATGATCATTCAACGACCATTTCACAGCAACACTTAGCATATCACACTACCAAATTGGGAGTATATCACTAATGACCTTCAATTATATAACCTCTGAGCTCGTACGTCTAAGAGAAGGGTGCTAAGCTAAGAGAATAAATTCTCTGCCACCAACAGAAATATATTTGAAAGAAATCAGCTTTATATCTCTACTTGTAATGTCAGACATACAATCCATACAAGTCTGTTCGTGGATCGAACAGAATCGAAGGCACTTCCAAAGAAGCCCTTGCAATCCGGGTATTCACTAATCACGTCCGGACATCCCGTCACTAAGGGTGATAAACCTCTATATCGGAGATCAGCCGATGCAGAGTAACTCGACAGTAATCCATCCGTTTTCACAAATATCCGGTCTTCAACACCGGTCTTCAAATGCAATTCATAACGACGTATCACTATTCGGAATGTGTTATACGACCCCATGGTCCTTTCCCGGTTAATCCGAATAGTGAGCGCTTATTTTAAAAATAAGTGTGGCATCCAATTCAAACAATCACAACAAATACCTGTTCAAAGGTAAATATTGATAGTCGGTTATTTAACTATCAATAAAGATGAGCAACATCATTAGATTCCAAATAATTTTCCAAATTATTTAATTTCCCAAAAATATCACTACTAGATATAAAGTTTCCACACTTCAAAATAAATCATCGTTTATTTTGAAAACCAATTTCCTTTTTCATTTATAAATTCCATAGTGAATCTATATCTTCAAAATATCTATTTATCTACAGATTAAATTATT
The DNA here is from genome assembly GCA_030765085.1 of Allium cepa. NCBI lineage: Eukaryota > Viridiplantae > Streptophyta > Magnoliopsida > Asparagales > Amaryllidaceae > Allium > Allium cepa. The sequence goes on along the minus strand of CM060939.1, from coordinate 75,828,196 downwards.
CAATTCTAATTTATCTTCAAAGAGATACATTCTTAAAAACATTCCATTTCATATTGGAAAAGCATTTCCATACTTATTCTAATAATAAGTATTTCACAAATCTTATTTATTTTCAACAATTTGAGAATATTCAATATACTTAAACCATAGTTAAGTATGTATTTCATTCTTTCAGGAAAACATTCTTTTATTCACATTTATTTGGGTCAAAACGAATGTTGCGTAAAACATTATTACGACGACCCAAAAATCACTAGTATAGGGATTCAAAATTAAATAGATATATAAATCCCAATACTATATAAAACATTTCCTTTCGGAATTCATTTACTATAACTATAGAGTTATAGTCCACCATTTCCTTATTTTTTCGAAAACGTCTATTTCAACAATAAATGTTGAAATCTATGTTTTCGATACTTAATGCATTTTAAAGCACCTTTAAATCGTTTTAAATTCCATTTAAAACATTCCTTTCACAAATATATCATTTTCTTTAATAATATAATTACTGTTCAAAATCGTGAATATATTTCCTTTAATAAACTTTCAATATTAAATTTATCAAATTCAATTGATTTCGAATTTATAAACAATGTCTATAAATTCTATTCCTATTTATAAACTTCAATTTACCAATCTCTTTTATTAAATCCAATTTAATTTATATAACCAATTATAAACCAAAATCTATATTATAAGTTGAATACTTATAATACTATTTATTTACTAATTCGTTCCTTTGAACTTCATAAATTTTTTTAAATCTTATTACTTATAAGATTTCTTTATATATCTTCTTTCAATTTCAACTTATAAAAATTATTTTCTTTCAATTCCAACTTATAAAAATATTTTCTTTTATTAACTGTTTCTATCAGTATCCCATTTAAATTCCCCAGAAGCAAGTTTATAAGTTAATTCCCTATAAAACTTTTATTTTCAACATCTATTCATTTGATAATTTTCACAACTTATAAATCTATAAATTTTAATAAAATTTATTTTATACATCAACTCAACACTTAATAGACTCGTTTCATAATTCCAATAAATTTAATTTATAAATATCAATTTATAAAAATCTCTCATATAACTATTTATGATAATTATTCAAAACCCAAATTTAACTATTTTATAAATCTATTTATTTTAAAGTTTTCCTTTTGGGCTATGTTTTGTAAAAGTATTTATTTTTATAACATAAAAACTTATATGTTTATTTATTTTAAAGTGAATCAATTCAAAAATTAAATAAAACATATACTTTGGAAAATCACTTTAAAAATCCTTTTTTTAAAAATAAAAATCGTTATTTTTAACTTTAAAAATGAATCCGATGATGCAACAGCATCATATAATCAATCACTGCACAAATATCATATATCGATATGATAATCACAATCATCAATATCTATAATCAAATAAATATTTGTGAGGAATCCAGTTGGATCCCTCCAACCTGTTTCCCTGCATCCACAGAGTTAGCACAATACCCATTCCACTTCGAGGTGGAATATCGCGTTATATGGGATTTTATAAAATATTATCCGCTTACTAACGGCGCAATAGGGTCTCATCCGCTATACAAGGCGGGAATTCAATCAACTGCAATATATACATATGCCAGTATATATATATTGCTATATATAGATATATCCTAAAATATCTAATATCACAATCAAGCAAACAATCAATCAATCAACAAATTTTAAATATAACTATTTAAAATTTTAAATACCCTTTTTTGAGTGAGGAGTTCTCACCTTTTCTTTAATTTGCAGTCCATTTTCCATTCCGGCTTGATTTCTCGATTTTAAAACCTTGTATAAATAATTTTTGCAATTTATCAGTATTTGAACAAATCAATGGTAAATTTATCGTTCAATATGCTAAACTAACTCACCTTTTATTTAAACTATTTATTTGCCATCTTTTAACCTTATATAAACAATTATATGAATTTATTAATATTCGAACAATCTATTTCTATTTAATTTATTATTAATTTATTTTAAATAAATAACTTTTACTCAAAAATAAATCCCTTAATGACTAAACAATTAGTTAAGTTAATTAAATAAGTTCATCACCCTAATTCATTTCTTTAAAATAATCCAGTAAACGAAAACATGTGTATAAAATATACTTATATTATAAATTTTTCTCATACAGTAATTCCTGTATTTTCAAAGTTTTTATAATATATGTATACTTTTCGGGCATTTATACATTTTTAGGTTTCACGGGTATAAGTGTATATATATTTCTTCGGCAAATAACAAACCTTTTTTTCTTTTTTTCTTTTTCTGTAAACAGATAGTACTTATTTTTTCCTTCTAACTTAACTATAAATTTTCTATTTCTGTTTTCAACAATGCATACAATTTGAAATTTTTAAACAAAACTGTCTGTTTGTTTTTTTTTTCATATCTAAACATTTATAATTTAGAAAAATAAATTTTAAAATACCTTACTGACGAGATTACCCACGAGAATGCTCCCATCCCCTGCCGTGACGCCGCACTCGAGACCACCCACGCGAGCATCAACCACGCGATGCCGCGACCCCGAGATGCTACCAAGCCTCCCTTGCTATCTGCACCTTCAACACTCTGACGACGACCTCCCCCACAGCCGCGTCTTCGTTCGCCAACCCCAGATCCACGCGACTCAGTCGCCTCCATCGCCTTGCCTTACGCGACCTTGCAATCCAAATTGCCAACGACACAGTTCGCATCGAGGAGCCTTGAAGCCCGTTCGCCTCCAACCTGTAGCCGCATCCCCCCATCGCGCGCGCGCCGCTCCAAGCCCTACGTTGCCGGCTTGATTTCGAACGAGGCTTTTTTTTTTATTTCGGTCGCCATTGATTCGAATGAATCTGAGGAGGGAGAGAGGAAGAGAGAACGAATTTATTTTGCTTCTTTTGATGTCGAAGCAATGAAAAAAGGCTCGGCTCCATTAAAATTTTTGAACGAGATGATTTTCCTTCAGCGTTTGAATCTGAAGACTTTTGCGTGATATTGTAAAGGAAGGGGGAGACAAGAGTACATGCTTGCACGATTCTCTGCGTGAATTTAGGCGAAAATTTTGGGATGCTGTCGTTGACAACTTTCTAAATTTAAAATTTGAATTGAATTTGTTTTGATTTCAATGCGTTTACTCAACGTACGCTCACATATAAACTCCGAAAAATACGAAATTTGAAATCCGGTAATAATACAATATTACGGACCCAATGGAACTGGTTTCGTCAAATTCCGAGACTGTGCCTCGGATGGCTATTTTTAAATTCAATTTAAACGATAAAATTTCAAAACTGAACAAATCACTTTGAAATTCGATTCTGAAGCTTCTATTACCCTCAGTATTATTAATATGAATTTTACAAGCCGTTGAAATATTTTTAATCGACTTAAAATTGAAGATTCAAATTTTTATTCAACTTTCAATAGATTAAATTTTAGAATTTAATCGCCAATTTATTATGAAAATTTGGAATTCAGTTCAACCCATCATTCAAATATTTAAAATTAATTAAATATTTTCAATTTAAATTATTCAAAATTCTGGCTCGTTACAATCTTCCCCCCTTAAAAGAATTTCGTCCCGAAATTGCAAGTTAGGAAGAATGGTCCTTAACTCGTCTACTATTCTTCACAATCCAAATAGTTTTATCAACTTACTAACTTAAATCTTTTTATTAGAGATTCATTCTCATTCCAATTAGCTTTCCAACTTCACTTACAAGTTTCAAACAATATTGTTCTACTTAACAATTCAAATTTAAATTCAAATTCAAATTTTCTCAAAAATTTTCTAACACCCTAAATTTTCGAAAAATTTCGCTAGCGTTTCCTTTGCGCGGCTCGATCGGTACGACTACAAAATGGCACCACGGCCCTTCAGAATCAAAAAGAAAAGAGAAAGCCTAGTGGCTGGAGAAGAGAATCATCAAATTTCATTCTAAAATTGGAATACGTACCTTTTTGTCGAGCAATTCAATTTTTTTATCTTTGAAACCAACATCCCAATTCCTATTTCTTTTAATATACCTGTATAACCTGCTAGTAGTAGTATCCAATTCCAACATTCAAACCATTTTGCACATTCCATTACAAAATATTCAATATATACTTCTTACCCCATTTTTACTTCACTATTGAAGTTACATATTTATTCTCATTCAATTTTACATTTCAATCAATTTTGCATTTCAAATTTCATTTGAATTCAATTCACAATTTCAATTCTATTCAAATTTAATTTCCTCTGAATATTGAACTTTTATCGATTAGCTTCATTTACAACTAATTCGTATCACTATTTTAAATTAGTTTCACTTACTAACTCATTTTAATTCCCATATGAATTTTAATTCGTCTTCCATTTATAATTATTCAATCCAATCTCATATTTTATTGCTTAAAAATTTGAAATGAATTTCAACATTCAATCTCATATTTTATTTTAATTACTTGCAATTGCAAATTTTGTTTATCCATTCACAATTTACTTCCATTTGAATTTATTTCACAAATAAATAAATTATCAAGTTAATTTTACTTGAATTCAATCCAAATCAATTCTATTCAAATTCATTTACTTCCAATTTGAATTTAATTTCATAACTTTCAACTTCGCTAATTCAATTTCATTATCACTTAATGAATTTTATATAATCAACTAACAATCAAACTAACAACCAATGTATACACCACACAACCAAATTTATTTACTCTTCTTTATATTCAATTTGGTTAAATATTAAATTGACTTCCATTCAATTTATTCAACTTCCAATTTATTCAATCTTTTACATTTAATCGATTTACATTCAATTTTTCTTATCAATTCAATTGTTAATTCATTTAACATTTCAAGTTGAATTTCATTTATATAACTCAAGTTCACATCATTTGTTTAACTTAACTTAAGTTCCCACTTAGAAATCCAATTCTATTTATTTAACTTCCTATAGTTAAGTTTTATTGCGCTTATTCACATTTGTTTCAACTTTTCCAAAGTTAAAATCTTTCTTTTTTATTTATAAATCACCTTTATAAATCTTTTCATTTAGTTTCACTTCCATATACAAGATCATTTCACAATTGCAAACCATTTTAATTATAATTTCATACTTATAATCCATTTGTTTATATAATTCATCTCCTTTACCATCGTTGTTTTGATTTAATTTATGCAAACAACCTAACAATCAATTTATACATACTTTACTAATTTCTGAAAAATTATTCTTTTATATATAAAATATAGTCAAGGTAAAACTATTTCATTTACCGAATTTTAAAACAATATTGTGTCGAATTGTTCTATTCAAGTGTTTAGAAACCCTTTCGGCATAGTTTTGCAGACCACGCTGACGAAGGTTCATATGCCACTCAACAAACCAATCATTACAATATAAAATCATTTTATATTCACTAACAAATACACGCTCATATCTATTATTACACTCAAACTCATTCTAGAGTACTACTGACTCTATCTCTAATGAGTAATACCAAACAGAGCCATGGTTGTCGCTTAACCATATGCTCTGATACCAAATGTAACGACTGCGATTTTTCGTTGTCGAAAAACCGAAATGTTGTGGTTGAAGAAGAAGAAAGAGGTAGAAGAAGAGAGAAAAAGAGAGAAGAAGAAAGAAAAGAACAACAAAACCGAAAGAACAACAGAACAATATCAGAATCTCACAATCGCAGCGGAACAACATATAATAGATAAATGAATAATCATTTAAAACAAAAGAACTGTACTTTTTATACATTACATCACATTACATTCATTATCAGAGTGTACAACAACAAAATAGCAGAAAAGAAATACTATATACCATAGATACAATAAATAATAGACTACGCCATCCAGCTCGCCTCCGGATATCTGTAGCAACACCTGAATCCAGAATGACCTGATAACCTAACTCTAGACTGCCCGTGTGAAAATTTGTGGGCACCCAGAGTTTAGGAAGGGAACAATAAACTCCAGGTCAGTCATGTGACTGGTGTGAGAACTAAAAACAGTTATTTATCTTTAAAACAAAGAACAGGAAAATTTTAAATAAATTCGCAATGCTTTTTAGAAAATGAGACTACCATAAGGCCTCCCGCACACACACACAATGCAAACGCAGAATCGGAGGAGATTTCTCCTTATGATAGTCAAAAATGCTTGATACGCATTAAAAAGAAGCAATTGATATTATTACTAGTGCATAGTGTAGAAAACAATTTCGAAAGTAAAGATATAAATCTTAGCCAGCATAGGCATTCCGCACTTATGCCTACTATAGCTACCATCCAAAGAGTGGGGCGCCACCATAAGTCAATGATAGGTTCTACAACTAAAACCGTACAAGGCTCGTATTGTTTCTTTGGATTTCCAACAAATGGTCAGGCCATGGAACTTCCCATTGCCACATGGAAATGCCTCTGGAATGACGTACCGAGAACCTAACCGATCTCTGCCAACACAAGGCCGGGTTACCCCTAACTGGGTAACAACTGACACGAATATGTCATTCCCCGATCGTAACCGATCTATCCGAGGATCCCCGATTTCCAACAACCACAAAGTAATAAATTTGCAGTTACCACATAGGTTAAGTATCTGGGCTCCATACCATGATACCACCTCTATCCAGAAGGAATGACATACACTAAAGGGGTGCTACCCCCTAATAACCTTGCTGCATCTTTCCTGTTTTGACCATTTCCGGGGTGTGAGGCTCGATGAAGTCTCGTCCACAAAGCCACGCTTTACAAAAGCAGTGCTTTGGGTCAACAAATGATCAAAGCAATGATCATCAAGATAGACGATCAAACAAATGATCCTATCACAAATGATCATTCAACGACCATTTCACAGCAACACTTAGCATATCACACTACCAAATTGGGAGTATATCACTAATGACCTTCAATTATATAACCTCTGAGCACGTACGTCTCAGAGAAGGGTGTTAAGCTAAGAGAATAAATTCTCCGCCACCAACAGAAATATATTTGAAAGAAATCAGCTTTATATCTCAACTTGTAATGTCAGACATACAATCCATATAAGTCTGCTCCGGGATCGAACAGAACCGAAGGCACTTCCAAAGAAGCCCTTGCAATCCGGGTATTCACTAATCACGTCCGGACATCCCGTCACTAAGGGTGATAAACCTCTATACCGGAGATCAGCCGATGTAGAGTAACTCGATGGTAATCCATCCGTTTTCACAAATATCCGGTCTTCAACACCGGTCTTCAAACGCAATTCATAACGACGTATCACTATTCGGAATGGGTTATACGACCCCATGGTCCTTTCCCGATTAATCCGAATAGTGAGCGCTTATTTTAAAAATAAGTGTGGCATCCAATTCAAATAATCACAACAAATACCTATTCAAAGGTAAATATTGATAGTCGATTATTTAACTATCAATAAAGATGAGCAACATCATCAGATTCCAAATAATTTTCCAAATTATTTAATTTCCCAAAAATATCACTACTAGATATAAAGTTTCCACACTTCAAAATAAATCATCGTTTATTTTGAAAACCAATTTCCTTTTTCATTTATAAATTCCATAGTGAATCTATATCTTCAAAATATCTATTTATCTACAGTTTCAATAGATTCAATTATTCAATTCTAATTTATCTTTAAAGAGATACATTCTTAAAAACATTCCATTTCATATTGGAAAAGCATTTCCATACTTATTCTAATAATAAGTATTTCACAAATCTTATTTATTTTCAACAATTTGAGAATATTCAATATACTTAAACCATAGTTATGTATATATTTCATTCTTTCAGGAAAACATTCTTTTATTCACATTTATTTGGGTCAAAATGAATGTTGCGTAAAACATTGTTACGACGAACCAAAAATTACTAGTATAGGGATTCAAAATTAAATAGATATATAAATCCCAATACTATATAAAACAATTCCTTTCGGAATTCATTTACTATAACTACAGAGTTATAGTCCACCATTTCCTTATTTTCTCGAAAACGTCTATTTCAACAATAAATATTGAAATCTATGTTTTCGATACTTAATGCATTTTAAAGCACCTTTAAATCGTTTTAAATTCCATTTAAATCATTCCTTTCACAAATATATCATTTTCTTTAATAATATATTTACTGTTCAACATCGTGAATATATTTCCTTTAATAAACTTTCAATATTAAATTTATCAAATTCAATTGATTTCGAATTTATAAACAATGTCTATAAATTCTATTCCTATTTATAAACTTCAATTTACCAATCTCTTTTATTAAATCCAATTTAATTTATATAACCCAATTATAAACCAAAATCTATATTATAAGTTGAATACTTATAATACTATTTATTTACCAATTCGTTCCTTTGAACTTCATAAATTTTTTAAAATCTTATTACTTATAAGATTTCTTTATATATCTTCTTTCAATTTCAACTTATAAAAATTATTTTCTTTCAATTCCAACTTATAAAAATATTTTCTTTTATTAACTGTTTCTATCAGTATCCCATTTAAATGCCCCAAAAGCCAGTTTATAAGTTAATTCCCTATAAAACTTTTATTTTCAACATCTATTCATTTGATAATTTTCACAACTTATAAATCTATGAATTTTAATGAAATTCATTTTATACATCAACTCAACACTTTATAGACTCGTTTCATAATCCCAATAAATTTAATTTATAAATATCAATTTATAAAAATCTCTCATATAACTATTTATGATAATTATTCAAAACCCAAATTTAACTATTTTATAAATCTATTTATTTTAAAATTTTCCTTTTGGGCTATGTTTTGTAAAAGTATTTATTTTTATAACATAAAAACTTATATGTTTATTTATTTTAAAGTGAATCAATTCAAAAATTAAATAAAACATATACTTTGGAAAATCACTTTAAAAATCCTTTTTTTTAAATAAAAATCGTTATTTTTAACTTTAAAAATGAATCCGATGATGCAACAACATCATATAATCAATCACTGCACAAATATCATATATCGATATGATAATCACAATCATCAATATCTATAATCAAATAAATATTTGTGAGGAATCCAGTTGGATCCCTCCAACCTGTTTCCCTGCATCCATAGAGTTAGCACAATACCCATTCCACTTCGAGGTGGAATATCGCGGTATATGGGATTTTATAAAATATTATCCGCTTACTAAAGGCGCAATAGGGTCTCATCCGCTATTCAAGGCGGAAAATCAATCAACTGCAATATATACATATGCCAATATATATATATTGCTATATATAGATATATCCTAAAATATCTAATATCACAATCAAGCAAACAATCAATCAATCAACAAATTTTAAATATAACTATTTAAAATTTTAAATACCCTTTTTTGAGTGAGGACTTCTCACCTTTTCTTTTATTTGCAGTCCAATTTCCATTCCGGCTTGATTTCTCGATTTTTAAACCTTGTATAAATAATTTTTGCAATTTATCAGTATTTGAACAAATCAATGGTAAATTTATCGTTCAATATTCTAAATTAACTCACCTTTTATTTAAACTATTTATTTGCCATCTTTTAACCTTATATAAACAATTATATGAATTTATTAATATTCGAACAATCTGTTGCTATTTAATTTATTATTAATTTATTTTAAATAAATAACTTTTACTCAAAAATAAATCCCTTAATGACTAAACAATTAGTTAAGTTAATTAAATAAGTTCATCACCCTAATTCATTTCTTTAAAATAATCCAGTAAACGAAAACATGTGTATAAAATATACTTATATTATTAATTTTTCTCAAACAGTAATTCCTATATTTTCAAAGTTTTTATAATATATGTATACTTTCCGGTCATTTATACATTTTTAGGTTTCACGGGTATAAGTGTATATATATTTCTTCGGCAAATAACAAACCTTTTTTTCTTTTTTTCTTTTTCTGTAAACAGATAGTACTTATTTTTTCCTTCTAACTTAACTATAAATTTTCTATTTTTGTTTTCAACAATGCATATAATTTGAAATTTTTAAACAAAACTGTCTGTTTGTTTTTTTTTCATATCTAAACATTTATAATTTAGAAAAATAAATTTTAAAATACCTTACTGACGAGATTACCCACGAGAATGCTCCCATCCCCTGCCGTGACGCCGCACTCGAGACCGCCCACGCGAGCATCAACCACGCGATGTCACGACCCCGAGATGCTACCGAGCCTCCCTTGCTATCTGCACCTTCAACACTCTGACGACGACCTCCCCCACAGCCGCGTCTTCGTTCGCTAACCCCAGATCCACGCGACTCAGTCGCCTCCATCGCCTTGCCTTACGCGATCTCGCGATCCAAATTGCCAACGACACAGTTCGCATAGAGGAGCCTTGAAGCCCGTTCGTGTCCAACCTGTAGCCGCATCCCCCCATCGCGCGCGCGCCGCGCCAAGCCCTACGTTGCCGGCTTGATTTCGAACGAGGCTTTCTTTTTTTTTTTCGGTCGCCATTGATTCGAATGAATCTGAGGAGGGAGAGAGGAAGAGAGAACGAATTTATTTTGTTTCTTTTGATCTCGAAGCAATGAAAAAAGGCTCGGCCCCATTAAAAATTTTAAACGAGATGATTTTCCTTCAGCGTTTGAATCTGAAGACTTTTGCGTGATATTGTAAAGGAAGGGGGAGACAAGAGTACATGCTTGCACGATTCTCTGCGTGAATTTAGGCGAAAATTTTGGGATGCTGTCGTTGACAACTTTTTAAATTTAAAATTTGAATTGAATTTGTTTTGATTTCAATGCGTTTACTCAACGTACGCTCACATATAAACTCCGAAAAATACGAAATTTGAAATCCGGTAATAATACAATATTACGGACCCAATGGAACCGGTTTCGTCGAATTCCGAGACTGTGCCTCGGACGGCTATTTTTAAATTCAATTTAAACGATAAAATTTCAAAACTGAACAAATCACTTTGAATTTCGATTCTGAAGCTTCTATCACCCTCAGTATTATTAATATGAATTTTACAAGCCGTTGAAATATTTTTAATCGACTTAAAATTGAAGATTCAAATTTTTATTCAACTTTCAATAGATTAAATTTTAGAATTTAATCGCCAATTTATTATGAAAATTTGGAATTCAGCTCAAACCATCATTCAAATATTTAGAATTAATTAAATATTTTCAATTTAAATTATTCAAAATTCTGGGTCGTTACAACATGCACAAAGAATATCTTCAAGAGTTTGATTCACACACTCGGTTTGTCCATCGGACTATGGATGATAAGAGGTGCTAAAATTAAGTTTCGCTCCAAAAGATTTCTGAAAACTCTTCCAAAATCCACTAGTAAATAGTGGATCACGATCGCTAACAATAAAAGTAGGAACTCAATGCAATTCAACAATTTCTCTAACATCGAGTTTGACCAGAAGAGGTACGGTCCGATTGGACCGAACGGGAATAAAATGGAGGATTTTGTAAGTCTATCTACAATCACCCATAAACTGTCATGACCCGAACGAGAATGAGGAAGATCGTCGATAAAATCCATGGAGACTTGACACCACTTCCAAACAGGAATGTCTAAAGGTTGCAATAACCCACCGGGCTTTTGATGCTCGGCCTTAACGAGTTGGCAAGTCAAGCGACGCTTGATAAAGTTAGCAATATCAGATTTCATTCCATCTCAATAATAAAGTCGCTTCATATCCGCGTACATTTTACTACTACCGGGATGAATGGTAAATTTAGAATGATGAGAATCTTCTAAAATGTCTTTATGAAGATCACTAATATTTGGCATGATAAGTCTACCAAATTTTGGAATGCCCCTACGAGCATCGATTTCAAAGTCTTTCTGACCATCAATATCATTTTTGTCCCTACAACTTTGTCTAAGAAGAGTCAATTCAGGATCTAGCTTTTGAGCTTCAAAAATACGGTCTAAACGAGAAGGATGAGCCTTAAGGCTACATAAAACAAGAGATGTACATGAATCGGATTCGCGATCTTGAATCTCAAGAGTGGAAAAAGTTTCAAGATCATTCCATTTAGATATCATCATGGAAACAACCGCTTGTTGCTTACGACTAAGGGCATTGGCAACACGATTTCACTTTCCAAGAGTATAAAGAATATCAAGATCATAATATGCAAGGAATTCGAGCCAACGTTGTTGATGCAAATTAAGTTTCTTTGAGAAAATAAATACTTCAAAGATTTATGATCGATGTAGAGAACAAATTTCTCTGCTAAAAGATAATGATGCCAAATTCTAAGGGGGAAAACAATGGCCGCGAGCTCTAAATCACCAGTGTCCTATCTAGTCTCGGCAGGCATTAATTTCTTAGAAGCATAAGCGATAACAAGTTCCAGTTGCATGAGAACGGCACACAAACCAACACGACTAGCATCGGTATAAACAATAAAGTCTTGGTTCCCCTCGAGAATCATAAGAATAGGAACATCGGAAAGGAGTTCTTTTTATATTTGGAAAGAAGCTTAACATTTGTCTGACCATGTGATAACCCGTATTTTGGACATCTGATAATTGAATAATTAACTGGTTTATTCAATTGAACAGATAAAAATTCTGATAATAATAGATATCTAGATATGTAAATGAATTTGAAAATATAATAAAAGTTGAATTATAAATATCTGGATAAATATTTAATTGATAATCTCCAAATATAATTATTTAAGTTTGACAATATTAGTTTAATAATCTACTTTTATATTTATTTAATTAGGCAAAATTTATCTTTTCAAAATTAGTAAAAATGATTTTCTAATCATAATATATAATATATAGGTATATATATTGAACTGGAAACTATGTTTTGAATAATTTTCAAGAGGTATTTAAAGTTGAATTCTATATTTTTAACACTTAGAATAGTATCTACATTTATTTATTATTAAAGTATTATAGCTTAAAGATTTAAAATAGGATTTAATAAAAGTGTTTATTTCACCTTCTTTTTAAATTGTTGAAGTAATTAAGATTTGTATAAAAAGATATCAACATAGATTAATAAAAATTAAATATTTAGTAGTTTAAAATATGATAGCCTAAAATAAGATTTAACAAGGGTTTAAATACACTTTCTTTTATATTTGAAATTTATGCACTTTTCATATATATATAGATAATACATATCAATATAAATACATATAAAATATAAGAGATATTTAAGATAAGTTTTAAACATTTGTAAAACAATGATAAAGGATTTAAACATTTGTAGACTTATCAAACATGTATTAAGACATCTGTAATTTATATATGCCATGCTTTAACAAGTGGCAACATTTTTTCTTCTTTAAAATTTAATTATATATAAAATATAGTGATTTGAGAAACCTGCTTTTTCTTCTTTCATCTTTCAAAAAAAAACTAGTGAAGTAAATAAAATCAAAAACCGCTTCAAGCTTTTTATCCTGAGAAAGAATAAAACTAGCAAAGCATGTCTGGGTTTGGGTATGCATTTTTCTGTTTGGCTTACAGGCTCAAGGAAACTTTTGAAAAAAATCATATCTCTGCAACTAAACAATTTTAGACTATGAGTATTAAAGGAAATTTGTTTGTAGTTTCTAGATTTAACTTTTAAAAATAATTTCAATTTCAAAATAATAAGCATACATTAGAAAAGATTTAATTTACAGTAAAAACCCAACCTAAGTCAGAAAATATGTTGCTTAAATCTAATGTTTTGTTTATATAACTGAAATCGTCATGTGAAATGATGATTTTAGGTTATAGTTTTTTGACTTTTAAGCTTGTATTTCAAGAGGAATTACAATTTGAATGAAAATTGGGTTTTGTGCATTTTTTGATGATCGGCGAATTTTTGGGTGGTCGAGGTCATTGCTAAGGCAAGCTTGGGGGACGCAGCATGTGGGGAAAATGGTCTCTGGATTTTCAGACCTTCGTGGTGGACGTTTGGCATCGATTTAGGGTTTAAGGTATAGTTTTCAGTCGTCGTCGTTTTAAAACGGCTGAGCGACGCCGCGATGTTTCGAGTTGGCTCTAGGGTAGGGAAAAGGGAGCGTAGACCTCAGACGAAGGTTCAGGCTCGAGGCCGGGGTATCCGGTGGCCAGAGAAGGGTAATATGAGGTGATGGGTGATCAGGTCCTTCGTGTAGGATATTGAAATTTGTACGATTTTGATTCGTCAATGTGGTTAGTGGTTCTGGGTGGTTGGTTGGGTCGAGGTGGCCGTCGTCGATGTGTTGAAGGTCGGAGCGAGGATCGACACTGGACGGAGCTCGTGTTCACGTACACTAGTGCCTTGTGTATCTATGGGATGTGTGGATCGGAGAAGAAAAGGTTTGCTCGGGTGCATGCTCGATGTGGTGTGATGATTGTCTCGAAGCAGGGTGATAACGTGAGTAACACGGGGATTGACTCGAGAGTTTTGTATTATGGCATGGGTATTTCCATAGGGAAATCAGGTTGCTTTGGTTTTTGTTTTTAAAAGGTTAAAAACAAAAGAAATTTGTAACCAGTTTCACAGCAAATAGAAATGAACAAGTTTTCAAAGCCATTATCAAATAGGTTTCAAAAATTATAAGTATATTAAAAACGTTAATAAAAAGGTGTTTTGAATGAAGTAATTTCAAACCTTTGAATTCAAATAAGTTTATTGTTGAAACTAAATAATTAATTAAAGTATGTGGTTTATCTTAATTGTTAGGATTTTACAAATTGAATATACTTTATTAATGTAATTAATAGATAGTTAATTACTTAGTATAAGTGATTAAAGAATAATTTCTGAATGTAATAAATTAGAGAATAGTTAATTACTTAATGTGATTAATTAAAGGCTAATAAATGAATGTAATTAGTTAAAGATAATTAACTAATAAAAGTGATTAAGGGTTAATTAATTTAACTTATGTAATTATGGAATAATTACTTGATGGATATAATTAAGACATAATTAAATAACTTAAAAGATAATTACTTAATGTAAGTAATTGAAGGGTTAATTCATTAATGTAATTAATTTATCAAAGGTTAATTAACGTGATTAATTAAGAGATAATTAAGTAATTAAGGAATATTACTTGAGCTGGGTAATTAAGAATGATTAATTAATTTCATTAATTAATTAAAGTGATAACAAATGGTTTGTAATTAATGTTAATTAAGCAGGGTTTGGAAATTAATTTATTGTGGTTAAATTTAATCATGTGAATAATTAAATTTTCTTTTGATGATGAATTCACGTTGATGCCTTGAAATGATTAATGTGTGATGCTCTGTGATAGGCAAGGTTGGTTGAACTGTGATAATGTAGTATCTATCTGTGATGAATTATTATGTAAATATATTATCCTGAATATAAATTGTTTTGTTTAAAACTTGAACAATTTGGCTTAACGAAAAACATCGGATTCGAAGAGACCAGGGTCGGGTATCAGTAAATACCCGAAACCACTTCGATTTGTAATCTATAATAATTCTTTATGGATTTGACTTTGGAATAAATAGACTGGAATGGAATAAATGTTATAAACTTGGTCATTTAATCTGAGTAATAATACATAAATATGACAGTGAGATGTGTATTTGACTTTGGCAAGTTAAGAACTTGTTATGAGGTACGAGTTACCTTGGGTTTTAAATAAGTTTTATATCTTAGTACTTTATGTTAGATAGGTTTACTCACCCTGGTTTCCAGCTTGACCCAGGTGTTACTTTGATGTAATGGTCGGGTCAGACCGATTATTACAACTTTTCAAGTTTGGGCGTTTTGGAGCTCAGGAGGCAAGCTAGATGGCATGAACATATGGAGTTTACCGCTATGTATTGAGATTGTTGTGATATTAGTCTGAGACGGGTTGATATAATTGTCTAGTCTATTGTGAATGAGTGTAACTCTGATGTATTGTTGTAAAAGTAAAAATTTCAGCTTTATTTGTATAAATGCTATTATTTGATATTATATTTAATCCGCTGTGAATGTGAGATGCTATTGTTTCTGTTTATTCTTCTCCTTCTTCTTCTTTTCTTTACCAATCTGAAATTTTCGGCATTTGATAGCTCGACACTTCTACCGTGAACGTATTAGTGTGGAATCTTCTAGGTCAAAATTTTGAGTCGTTACATTTGTTATCAGAACAGAAGGTTAAGCGAGAACCTTGGCTCTGGTGAAGGATACCCATTAAGGATAGGGTCAACCATACCATGGAATGAGTAGAGTCTAGTATATATGAGGGCGTATTTGTTATGTTCTTAAAAAATGGTTTTTAAAATGTTTTTTTATAAGTTTATATTTTGATATATATTGATGCAGCAAGGCATATAGGAATTCAGAAGTTAAACCATATTCAATCGTGCACGAGTCAAGGAGCTTCGGATTTAACTCATGAGTCGGCATGCTTGTTGAGTCGGACACGAGATAAAGGAAGCATGAGTCGGAGCCGGTTTAACAAAGCTTGGAAGAGTTCGAGTTGGATGAGTCGTTCACGGGTTAATAGATGCATGAGTCGTTTCCGACCTAACGAAACTTGGAGGAACGAGCTACGACTTAACAAAAGGGGAGATGAGGCATCGAGATTGAGTCGTCTACGACTTAATGGGGCACGAGATAGCAAGGTCCGAGTTAACAACAATTCAAGCTGTATAAAGGAGGCAGATTTGAGTCGTATACGACTTAACGAAGAGGGCTTGAGTCGTATACGAGTTAACCAAGATCAGGAGAAGATGCTACGACCTAAAGACATTCGCATAAGTCGTCTACGACTTAACAGGAAGCGGCAAGGAGATGAGTCGGCCATAGAAGCAGATGGTTGTTGGCCTTGAGTCGTTAGGTCGGCAACGACCTAACTGCTGTAGTTTGAGTCGTGAGTCGTTATGTTTTTCTTGAGTCGTATGTAGTGAGTTTCTTAAGTCGGCATGTATGATGAGTCGTACTTGGTTGAGTCGGTCACTTTGTACAGTGTTGTAATGTGTTGAGTCGTCGGGTCTTGAGTCGGAGGAGTTGTATTGGTGTTGGGCTTGCTGAGTCGTGTAAGCGGAGTGGTGTAGTTAAGTCGGTGCCGACCTTGTATGAGTCGCTTGTAGTTCGGTCTGTTGTAAAAGGGTGGAGGCGCATGTGTTAAGTCGGTCACGACTTAAGTTGAGTCGTAAGTCGCTTGCCGACTTAAGGCACTGGGTCAGAAAAGTCTATAAATAGCGTATGTGTTGTACATTTTTTGGTTGTTGAATATTGAATAAAATTTCTCTTTTGTTAGCTTTGTGCTTTCATACCAATTGGTAGTTGAGTGTAATCTCCTATCTCCACTTACGTCATTCGAGTGCGCTCGAATCCACGTTTGTTGAAGCCGATTCACGGAATCTAGTGCGCTAGATCAACGTGCGAAGAATCGTAGATCTTTGAACACGGTATAGTGCGCTATCAACGTGTTTGAGATGGCTAGAGTTCGGTATCTTTGGATCAACGAACTTGGGCATTTTGGTATCTTCAACTCACCGATTGCTACATTCACAGATTGAAGTTTATTTCGAATTATCCGCTGCGTCAGTTTGGTATCGGAGCCATACTTAGCCAATCATAGCTAAGTTTGATTCTTGGAGCCAAGTTTTTGAAGTTTTTGAAGTTTATGAAGTTTGAAGTTGTTCATTGTGTTCATATTGAAGTTGCATCAAGTTTGAAGAGTTGATCCATTCCATTTAGGATCAAAAGGAGCAAAGGTGTTTGAATTTAGTCTTGTTGAGGTTGCGCGCCAAGGTTTGAAAGGTGAGGCCGTGTATACTTTGTGCCAAGCCGAGACAAGTGGGAGCCGATCTTGCTTGAGTCGTTAACTCGTTGCCGAGTTAGTGAGAGCCGAGACAAGCATCGCCGTGTAGTGTTGAGCCATAACTTGTTATTTTGTTGAAGCTTGAAGTCTTGTGTTGAATTTTTGAAGTCTTGGGAAGTTTTTCAACCATGCCACCGAGGAGAGCTAACCGTCATCAAAACGTTGAAGCTTTGTATCGTAGAGAAGAAGCTGAACTTATGGAACAACGTATTAATGATAAATTCGATGAAGGCATTGGTAAACTGGAGAAATTGATGATTGATATGAGTCAGAATCGAAGAAGAGTTTCACCTGAATCAAACCGTGGAAATAGCAGAGTTTCATCACATTCTGAACGGGAGAGAAGAGGAAGTCAAGAGCATAGAAGTGTTGACAATCGAAGTAGGAGGAATGTTGATGATCATGATAGAAGGGATGTTGGTAGTAGGAGTGGTGTTAGAGATGTTGGAGGACGAGAACGACAACGATATACATCAGACTTTGAGGATGAGTTTGACGGTGAAAGAGGCAGTGTTCATTACAGAGATAGAGATCAAGGACAACGTTCGTATCGGGTTATTGATGATGATCGACGTTGGGAATCGGGTATGAAGATGGAGATTCCGGAGTTTAAAGGCGGGATGGTTGCTGAGGAGTTCTTAGATTGGTTGTCTAATGTGGAGGAAATCTTTGATTTCAAGGAGGTGCCGGAGAATCGAAGGGTGAAGTTGGTTGCTACTAGGTTGAGGGGGAGAGCTTTGGCGTGGTGGCAGCAAACTAAACTTACTCGAGAACGAATGGGGAAGTCAAAGATAGAATCTTGGGAGAAGATGAAAAAGTTGATGAGATCTACATTTTTGCCTTATAACTACCAATCACTTATGTACCAGAGGTTGCAGAATCTGAGGCAAGGGACAAAGTCTGTTAGTGATTATGCTGATGAATTTTACCAACTCATTGCCAGGAATGATATTATGGAAACGGAAGAACAACTAACTGCTAGATTCATTGGGGGACTAAGAATGCAGATCCAGGATATGGTTAATATGTTCGATCCTAGATCAGTGGCAGAGGCACATCAGAAAGCGTTGGCTTGGGAGAAACAAGGAAGGCGTGGAGGTGGTGTGTTTACTAATTCCAATAATCAAGCAAGGGGTGTTGGTGGAAGTTCTAATGTTCCTAAACCTGTTTCAAAACCAGTTGTGAAGGAGGCTGAGAAGGCGAAGGCTAGCAGTGGGTTCAAATGTTACAATTGTCAGGAGTTGGGTCATAAGAGCAATGAATGTCCGAAGCCGAAGAAGAGAGCAATGGTTGCAGAAGTTGAGGAGGATGATGGTGAGGAAGCAGAGTGTTCAAATACACCTTATGTTGAGGAGGAGGAAGAATTGTTTGGAGATGAAGGTTGTAATCTTATGATAAGGAGGTCATGTCTTACACCAAAGCAAGAGGAGGATTGTAGTTGGTTGAGAAGCAATATTTTTCAGTCGACATGTACTATTCTGGGAAAGGTCTGCAAGTTTGTTATTGATGCAGGAAGTTGTGATAATATTATTTCTACAGAAGCAGTGAGAAAGTTGAATTTGAAGACCGAGAAGCATCCTAAACCATACAAGCTAGCATGGTTAAGAAAAGGAGGTGAAGTGAAAGTGTGTCGAAGAGCTTGTGTGAATTTTTCGATTGGGAAGAAGTACAAAGATGAAATTTGGTGTGATGTTGTGGACATGGATGTTTGTCACTTGTTATTGGGCAGGCCATGGCAGTTTGATAGAGCAGTTCAGCATGACGGTCGTGCCAACAGTTACAGTTTCATGTTCGAGGGTACTAAAATCACTTTGGTTCCTAAGAAGCAACAGCAGAAGGAGAACAAACTGGAGGAGATTGAAGAATTGAAAACTCTGTTGACTTTGAAGGAGTTTGTTAAAGAAGTGGAGGAAGAACCGGAAGTGTTTTTGTTGATTGGGAGAGAGAGTAGTGAAGAAGTTGAGATTCCCGAAGAAGCAAAGCCAGTTTTGGAAGAGTTTGAAGATGTCTTTCCAGAGGAGTTACCGAAGGAGTTACCACCACTTAGAGACATTCAACATCAGATTGATCTTGTTCCCGGAGCAGTGTTACCACACCGACCACATTACAGAATGAGTCCGAAGGAACATGAGGAGTTACGAAGGCAGGTGGAAGAATTACTTGAACAGGGTCGTATTCAGGAAAGTTTGAGTCCGTGTGCTGTACCTGCATTGTTAGTACCAAAGAAGGACGGAACTTGGAGAATGTGCACTGATAGTAGAGCTTTGAATAAGATCACTGTTCGTTACAGATTTCCTATGCCGAGGTTGGATGATTTGTTGGATCAGTTGAGTGGGGCAACTATATTCTCGAAAATTGATTTGAAGAGTGGTTATCATCAAATTCGTATCAGACCTGGAGACGAATGGAAGACAGCTTTCAAAACTAGAGAGGGGTTGTACGAATGGTTGGTTATGCCATTTGGTTTGTCTAATGCACCTAGTACATTCATGCGGGTGATGAATCAAATCTTTAGACCATTCATTGGAAAGTTCGTCGTGGTTTATTTCGATGATATTTTGATTTATAGCAGGAGTACGGAGGAACATGTTCTACATCTGAGAGAAGTGTTGTTTATTCTTCGTGAAGAACAATTTTATGCTGCTACAAAGAAATGTGTGTTTATGACACCTAGTGTTTTATTCCTGGGGTATGTTGTTTCAGGGAAAGGTATTCAAGTTGACCAGAGCAAAGTTGAAGCAGTCAAGAATTGGCCACAGCCAAAGACAATTACAGAAGTGAGAAGTTTTCATGGGCTAGCGTCATTCTACCGAAGGTTCATACCACACTTCAGTAGCGTGATGGCTCCAGTGACTGATTGCATGAAAGGGAAACAATTTGTGTGGTCAGAAGAAGCGGGGGTTGCCTTTGAGAAGATCAAGGAATTGTTGACGTCTGCACCAATTCTTGTTCTACCTAATTTTCAGTTATTGTTTGAATTGCATACTGATGCTTCGAAGGTTGGTATTGGAGGAGTTCTGAGCCAGAATGGAAAGCCAGTCGCTTATTTTAGTGAGAAACTGTCAGGGGCAAAGATGAGATACAGTACATATGACGTTGAATTTCATGCTGTTGTTCAGGCTGTTAAGCATTGGAGACATTACTTATTTCAGAAGGAATTTGTTCTTTACACTGATCATGAAGCATTGAAGCATTTACAGGGACAGGATAAAATTTCAGCAAGACATGCATCGTGGATTGCATATTTACAGCAGTTTACTTTTGTCGTTAAGCACAAATCTGGGGTGACGAATCGAGTAGCTGATGCTTTAAGTAGGAGGAGTCATTTGTTAACGACAATGAAGGTTGAAGTGACCGGGTTTGAAATGTTGCCAGAAATTATTGAAGAAGATCCTTACTTTGTGAAATATGTGGAGAAAGTGAAGGATGGGAGTACCGATGAATTCATGTTGGTTGATGGCTTTCTGTTTAAAGGGAATCGTTTATGCATACCGGACTGTAGTTTGAGGATGAAGATTGTGAAGGAATTACATGAAGAAGGGCATGTGGGCCGTGATCGTACTTTGCAGTTGATTTCACAATCTTATTTTTGGCCATCGATGAGGAAAGAGGTTGAAAGATTCGTGGAGCGATGTCATATTTGCCAAGTTTCAAAAGGAACAGCGACGAATGCAGGATTGTATATGCCATTACCAGTACCATCTAAGCCATGGGTTGATATCAGCATGGATTTCGTTTTGGGTTTGCCGAGAACTCAAAGGGGAAATGATTCGATATTTGTTGTGGTGGACAGGTTTTCGAAGATGGCACATTTTGTTGCTTGCAAGAAGACAGCAGATGCAGTTCGAGTAGCACAGTTATTTTTCAAGGAGATTTATCGACTTCATGGTTTACCAGAATCTATTGTTTCTGATCGAGATACTCGTTTTCTGAGTCACTTTTGGTTGAGTTTGTGGAAAATGGTGGGAACGAAGTTGAATTTCAGCAGTGCTTATCATCCACAAACCGATGGACAGACAGAAGTTGTTAACAGGTCATTGGGAAATTTGTTGCGTTGTCTTGTACAGGATAATTTGAGAAGTTGGGACCTGAAACTATGTCAGGCAGAATTTGCTCACAATCATGCAGTTAATCGAAGCACAGGATTCAGTCCGTTTCAGATTGTTTATTCATGTTTACCCAGGGGACCGTTGGATTTAGCAGTTGTACCACAGTCAAAGAAAACAGTTAAACGAGCTGCTGATTTTGTTGATGAGCTGACGGAATGTCATAAAGTCGTTCAGGAACGATTGGAGAAATCGAATGAGAAATATAAGAAGTTTGCAGATTCGAAACGACGAAATGTTGAAATTAAAGAAGGTGATTTAGTTTATGCTGTGTTAACAAAGGATCGATTTCCAGTGGGTGCTTATAACAAGTTGAAAGCGCGAAAATTGGTCCAGTTGAAGTTTTGAAGAAGATTAACGAGAATGCTTATCGATTACAATTACCAGATGATGTTTATACTTCTGATGTGTTTAACGTTAAACATTTAATTCCGTATCGTAGAAATGAACATTTTGATGAGAAAGAATTTGCAAATTCGAGGTCGAATTTTTCTCAACCAGGGGAGGATGATGCAGCAAGGCATATAGGAATTCAGAAGTTAAACCATATTCAATCGTGCACGAGTCAAGGAGCTTCGGATTTAACTCATGAGTCGGCATGCTTGTTGAGTCGGACACGAGATAAAGGAAGCATGAGTCGGAGCCGGTTTAACAAAGCTTGGAAGAGTTCGAGTTGGATGAGTCGTTCACGGGTTAATAGATGCATGAGTCGTTTCCGACCTAACGAAACTTGGAGGAACGAGCTACGACTTAACAAAAGGGGAGATGAGGCATCGAGATTGAGTCGTCTACGACTTAATGGGGCACGAGATAGCAAGGTCCGAGTTAACAACAATTCAAGCTGTATAAAGGAGGCAGATTTGAGTCGTATACGACTTAACGAAGAGGGCTTGAGTCGTATACGAGTTAACCAAGATCAGGAGAAGATGCTACGACCTAAAGACATTCGCATAAGTCGTCTACGACTTAACAGGAAGCGGCAAGGAGATGAGTCGGCCATAGAAGCAGATGGTTGTTGGCCTTGAGTCGTTAGGTCGGCAACGACCTAACTGCTGTAGTTTGAGTCGTGAGTCGTTATGTTTTTCTTGAGTCGTATGTAGTGAGTTTCTTAAGTCGGCATGTATGATGAGTCGTACTTGGTTGAGTCGGTCACTTTGTACAGTGTTGTAATGTGTTGAGTCGTCGGGTCTTGAGTCGGAGGAGTTGTATTGGTGTTGGGCTTGCTGAGTCGTGTAAGCGGAGTGGTGTAGTTAAGTCGGTGCCGACCTTGTATGAGTCGCTTGTAGTTCGGTCTGTTGTAAAAGGGTGGAGGCGCATGTGTTAAGTCGGTCACGACTTAAGTTGAGTCGTAAGTCGCTTGCCGACTTAAGGCACTGGGTCAGAAAAGTCTATAAATAGCGTATGTGTTGTACATTTTTTGGTTGTTGAATATTGAATAAAATTTCTCTTTTGTTAGCTTTGTGCTTTCATACCAATTGGTAGTTGAGTGTAATCTCCTATCTCCACTTACGTCATTCGAGTGCGCTCGAATCCACGTTTGTTGAAGCCGATTCACGGAATCTAGTGCGCTAGATCAACGTGCGAAGAATCGTAGATCTTTGAACACGGTATAGTGCGCTATCAACGTGTTTGAGATGGCTAGAGTTCGGTATCTTTGGATCAACGAACTTGGGCATTTTGGTATCTTCAACTCACCGATTGCTACATTCACAGATTGAAGTTTATTTCGAATTATCCGCTGCGTCATATATAAAGCAATAGTTTTTCTAATATATTAAGGTAATTGGTTGTTGTATTATTTGAATTAAAATAATAATATGAATTAAGTGGTAATAGAAAAACAACCAAATAGGAATTGGATAATATAAACTATATGGATAAGTTTGAAATGGATCCAAACTGAAATTAAAATCCTGAATTTGTAGAAGTATTTTCAGAATAAAATAATAATGAATTGGTATGTAGATATGATAATCTTGGTTATTATCATAAATGGTTGTTGTGTTTAATAATGAAATGTTTGTTAATGATTAAGAAAAATGAAATGTTTTAGGGAAGTAAACTAGGTGAGTATAAACTTATAAATTGGAAATTAAAGATAATTTAAATTGTGAAGTTTTAAATCTAAGTCCAGAAAATTTGGAATTTGTTTCAAAGTGCTAAAAGAAATAATAAATAGTATTATTTAAATGAAAGGGTCCTATTTCAAGCAAGAGTTGTTCGGAAATTTTAAAGAATTTGTTTTAAATTAAAACAAAAGGTGGTTTAAAATTTAACGTATAACTTGGTGTGCAAAAGAAATAAATATGTATATATGAGGGATATACATAATATCAAAGATGATTTGAAGTAAACTCTAAGTGGTGAATTTTGAACTTTTCCTTGGAATGTGATATCAAAACCCAAAGTGATAAGTTTTTGAACTTATAGTGGGAAGATTATTAATATGAGGTTTAAAATTTGAAATGGGAATTCAAATTTGGTGAAGTTGACTGGATTAAATTGAATTGAATTTAACTTAGGGGAAGTTAAATAAGATTAGAATGAACAACCTGAATTGGAAATTTCAAGATGAAATTGAGATTTAATTTGTGAAGTTAAATGGTTGATTTGAATTGGGAGTATATGTGATCTCAAAAATGGGTTTGAGGTCTGGAAATTGGAATTAGATGCTATTGATCAATGTTTTAAATAATTTGGATATTTATTTTGACTTACCTTAATATCATCCTATTGTTATTAATAATCTATAAAACTGAGAGTTGGATTATTTTAATTAAGAAATGGATTGAGGTAATATACATCCATTACTGAAATAAAATAGAAATAAAATTGAATTTCTGAAAAGGAAAATTGCTTTGAACTTAACGATTTAAAAGTTAGAAATGAGCTTGCTGAAAATTTGTTAATGATTGGTTTCGAAGTTAAAATCGGGTAATAAATTGGATTCTGAAGATTAAATCATTTAAAAAAGTTTTGAACTCTAATTTGAACTTTGAAATAAGTTAAGTAAAGGTAATTTAAAATGGAATTTTGAAATTTGGACTCAGGATTATATGGTTTAAAATTTTTAAGTTGTTAATTTAAAAATAAAGGTTGGTTTGACTTAAAGGATTAAATCAACATTTAAAAATTTACCTCGAATTTATGAAATTTGAGATGGTTTTAATTCGAGATTTGAATAGAATTAGTTTAAATTGAATTTGATTTGAATTAATTGGAATTGTGATTAAAGAAGGATAAGCGTAAAATTCAATTTGAATTGAATTCATTTGAAGTGAAATTGAAGTTGAATAAGATTAAGTTCAAATTGGAGTTATTGAAGTTAATTTAAAGTGAATTGGAATTGAATCAATTTAAATGGAAGTGGAAATTAAAAATTGATTGGAAATGGAGATTGGGAATTGAGCAGTTTGGCTCTGAACTATATTTTTCAAATAAATTGTTTTAATATAAACTGTTTTAAATCTATTTTTCCTAGCTATTCACTATACAAGTTTTCTTTTTAAAACCCAAAACTATCTTATACTTATTTTACAATTACTTCTGGAACTATTTACCTATTTTACAACAATATTACAACTGTTTTATAAACTAATTACTATTTTACGACTATTTTGCAATTATCTAACTATTTTATAACTATTTGACTATTTTACTGCTATTTATAACTAGTAACTATGACGACCAACAATTCATTTCACATAAAGACGCATCATCAATAAGAAAGAAAGAGGTAGAAATAGAATAGATAGAAGAAAGAACTAAACCATATCAGAATCTCACAGCGAAAACGAAATAAAATACAATATATATCACATAACTATTACATAGTCAATACTTCAGAGTTACACTGATTTCAAACACATTTCACATTAGACAGTTATAAAGTTCTGTCTAATCCGTTACATTTCTAGAATACAATAGAAAAAGACACCACAGCGGTAATAGATAGATATAGCTACGACTGTACTCCTGCTCCATGTTATCCAATATTCGTCAAGCAAAACTTGATCACTTGGCTACTCATAAAAATTTGAGTACCCAAGAGTTTAAGAAAAACAGAATAAACTTCGGGTCAGACATGGATCTGGTGTGAGTAAACGGTTAAACTGTTTAACTTGGAAAACCTGAAAGAAAAGGTTTCTCCTAAGACTCTCCGCCAATAAATACGGATAAGTTTTTCCCTTACGATAACCAAAACATTTGATAGGAAATCTGCCTATATTATAATAGGGTTTAGGGTGTTAACGCAAAAATGTACGCTAACACCCCAGTGTGAGTTGTGATATAGTGAAAGCACCACCCATTGGTACGGGAACTAAAAGCAAGTAGAAAATAGCAGAAAATAGTAAAGAGACAACAATTTTTATAGTGGTTCGGCTCAAAGTCAAGCCTACGTCCACTTAATCTCTTCTTTTATTGATTTGATTACAAGTCTTGCAATAACTCTTCAATTACAACACCAATAAAGCAAGTAGTTAGAGCTTGGATGTAGAAAAGCTCTTTGAATTCATATTGAATGAACTTGATCTTTTTCCCGAAGTTCCTTGAAGTGTCTTGGGCGTTTGAAGTGTTGAAGAAGAAGTCAAAACAGCAAGGTCTTGGCCTTCAAGAAATTCCAGAAAAAATCCAATCAAAAAATCTCCCTTCCATGTGGAGTAGGCGGGGTATTTATTAGAGAGTTTCGAAGTTAGGTCGTATGTCGTAGGCCGTGGGCGACCTAGGGAGTTGCGATCTAAGTGTGATCTTGAGGTAGCATAAGTTGTTGGCGACTTAACGGAGCCATCCTGGATGAGATAAGGGATGTGAGCGACTTAGCATGTGTAGTATAGGAGTTATCTCGGCTTGCTTCGGTCGCGAGCGACTTATTGGAAGAGGCAGTGTGCACGCGGCTTTACTCCGAAGCTTGCTAGGTCGTTAGGTCGCTCTTCCTTAACTCGCTAGGTCGCTGTCTTTATTAACCCGTTGAGTTGTAAAAGCCTTTAGGTCGCTAGGTCGCTGGAGCTCCTTAGGTAGTTGAGTTGTGCCATGTTGACCCGCTCTTATGCTTTAGGTCGTTAGGTCGTTTATGCCTTTAAGTAGTTAGGTCGCTTGTTCCTTCAGGTAGTCAGGTCACTTGTTCCTTCAGGTAGTTAGGTCGCTTATTCCTTTAGGTAGTTGAGTCGTAAATAAAAGAGGTGTTAACACTTGCCCCTCGAAGTATACACCTAGGGGCTAGGTCGTGTGCTTCGATACCTCTTAACTCGCACCATCCTAAGTCGCTAAGTCGTGAGCGGCTTATGAGAGGGCTAGGTCGTTCGTGCCGATTCGAGTTCCATTGCCCTTGTATATAAGTCGCTCATTGCTCCTTCTTCTCTACACCCGCTCTTACACTTTAATCTGCCATTGACGAACCTCCGAGCTCTCAAAGGCGAATTCAAGCTAACCAGTCGTTGATCTTCTTCACCATCACATCACGTAAGTGAATCTGATCGTTATCAAACCACGACCATCACCTAAATCGTGAATTCCCCCATTTTCCGACCTTAATCCAATTTCATGTGCTGCGTTTTACCACGAATCATGTTATAATCGATCGTTGGTCGTCATTGGAGGCGTTGTCGTTGTAATTCTCGAGAACACAGCAGCGTATTGGATGCATGATGGATCTGAGGAGATTTGAATCGGTTTTGGGTGATTTGGCGGTGTGGAAAGATGATGGACTCCATTGTGGAGATGATAATGGGTTATCGGGTCACAAATTAATGGGTTAGCGAGTTTGTGAGTTAGGCAGTTGCTGAATGAAGAGGAGCTAGCGGGTTAACGAGAGTGAGGAATGACCGGCTTAGGAGCTTCGATTGACCTAAGGCTTAACGGTTTGGATGAGAATCGTACGACTTAACTGCAGTGAACGACTTAACGATTTAACGTCCAAACTCTGAACAACATAAGAGACTGCGATTCATATGACCGGTGACTTATATGACCAGCGACTTATATGACTCGTGACTTAACTGACTTGCGACTTAACTTGCCAGAATAGTACATGGCTTAAAGCAGAGCGACTTAAGGAGTCCACATGACCTACTTTAACCCGCAACTTTGCTTTAACTGGTAGGAACATGACTGATGAACTGCTAGAATTTGTCGCACTCTTTCACAGACTGTATTAACTTTTAAGCTAACAAACTGTTAAACACAACATTTGCAGAAATCTAGGGCGAACATACTGCCACTGACTGCCCACATCGAATGACAGATTAGTCGATAAAGAATAATCAACTTAAAAGAATCATGTGAACAAAATGCTGTGAATTAACCAGTTCAAGTGAAGTATTAAAGCAAAGCTAAATTAATCAACTAAAACTGATCTGTTTGCATCAACACTATACTTGGACTTAAAATAACATGCCCTGAAACTTTATAATCGACTAATGCCAACTAGTTTAATTCCAGTTATATTTGCTTGTCATTTTATTAGTTTTGCACAACACTTCACACTTTTAGGAAACGTGCACCTTCATATTTGAATATCCAGTTCCTTGTGTAGAATGACCTCTCAACAAATGCAAGAAGAGATACCAGAGCGAGCCAATGAAGTCTTCCTGATAGCTGACCCTTTATAGAATCTTTCGAAAAGAGTTACAACTACATTAAGCCAACGGGCTTTCAGCCAGCTATGTACTCAATTCGGCATTGCTGAAGCGGATGCTCTGCTTCCAGGGGTAAATGACACTGCTGATAGGCCGCCTCCTGGCTTCGTTGCAGTCAACCGTCAAATGTGTCTGAATGGAGCTATGCCCCCCTTTAACGATTTTCTTAGAATACTCCTCCTTCTATTAACTATTTCTCCATTCTAGTTGCACCCTAACGGCTATACCATTTTGATGGGATTATGCGTATTGTTTAGGAGGATGCTTAACTGCCTTCTAAGTTTGGAGGAGATCTATTACTTGTGTTCATTCCGGAGGAACAAAGATCACCCTTCCATCACTCTTGTAAGGAGTGCAAGAAATCGCAAACTGATTACGGATCTTCCCGACAGTGCTCATGGGTTTTTGAATCAGTTCTTCTTTGTCCGCTGCCCCCCGGGATTCTATGGTATCTGGAGAGTAGGAAGTAAGACTACTTATCTCCATTCACTGCATTCCTGAGCCTTTAAAAATTCAAGTTGTCGAGTGCTAATTTCATTCTTTATTTTTGCAGCACTTCCTCCTCCCTCTAAAGATTCTAGTCACAAACCAACTTTCGAAAGACTGAATGCCATAGCTGTTGATGAGAGAGGTATTAAGTTCCTACTGAAGGACGAATTTTTGCACCAATTCGGACTTTTGCACTCTTCCCGATCCATTCAGTCCCGTGATGCCCCTAGTTCTCAAGCGGAAGCGTCAGATGCCCCAGCCTCCGTTAAGGAATCCGCACCGAAGGAACCTTTTGTAGAAGCTTCATTGGTGAAATGCTCCAGTTCCCTTGACGATGCGGAATTATCTGGCAAATCTAAACTTCCTCCAGTTATTGAAGAAGAGGAATTTCCTCAACATTCTGGGAAGGCTACTAAAGGAGCTAATGAGGGAGCTGAGAAAGACAGTTCCGTTACAAAGAGTGCAAAACGTGCTAAAGAGGGCACTGTAGATATGCTCCACTCCGTTGGGCACAATGGTGATGATGTCTTTGAGGGACTGAGCGATCTTATGGTGACTTCTCGAGAGCTCTTTAAAGATGACACCATCACCTCTAAACTTGTTTCTCCATCAATCGAAGCAACATCCGTTTTTCGATCAACTCCATCAATTCAAGAGTTGACTCTCACTGCAAAAGCTAACATCACCCTTAAGCTGAAGAGTGGTTTGTAGCTTGACGCGCGTAGTTCACATGCCACACACACTTAGCTTCTTTATTTCGAAGATTTCTAAACTTTGTCTCTTCTTCACTTTCAGGTTCTTCCATGGGACGCAACGGCTCGTATTACGATGACTTTCAATGCTATAGGAAGCGCTATTCTTATAACCCTAGGAGTTATCTGCTTGCCCCTAGAGAGACCGATGAGGAAAGAGCAGCTAGGAAAGCTCACGATGTAGGATCTAGATTAACCCTAGAGGGGTGGTGAATAGGGTTATAGCAAATTTTCTCGAATTAAACAAAGAAACAAACTGCAGAAATAAATATGCTGAAAAGTAAATCACACACAAAATTTACCCAGCTTCGGCAACCCCTGCCTACTGCTGCATTCCCAGATTTCTATTAGAATTAAACAGTATCCCGCTTACAAACACTCTACTAGACTTGCAAACACTTTTTCTCCTGCTCACAAACACTCTCATAGACTCGCACACCCTGCTCCGCCTATAGAGTTTCACTTACTCGCAAAATCTGCTCCGCCTATAGAGTTTTGCAAACTCGCACACCCTGCTCACGAACTAATTCTAACTAGACAATCTGACACTACCTACAACCTAGGTGGTGATTTACAAATTCTTTGACTTGAAAAGAAAAAAACAACTTCAAAAATAAAAGCAGGAGCAAAAATTAAAATACAAACTTGAATGCTTAATTTTTGCTCAAATAAAATAAAAAAAACTCCCTTTAAAAAATTAAACCCTAAATAAAAAACTAAAGCCTTTTTATAATAAACAAGTCCGGCCCCTTGTTTTCTTTCACCCGATCCACTATGATAATTGCAGCCATCCCTCTTTGTCGAATTAGGGCTTCGGTTCTTTTTTGCTGTGGAAAGATTTTGGCCGATCCTCTTTCTGAAATTAGGGTTTTGCGGCTCTTTGTTGATTAATAGTTTGCTTTGCTTCTCTGTTGATCGATGGTTATTGCTTGGCTCGCTCGTTCTCTGACGATCGAGTTCGTTGTTGATTCGGTATGTAATTTCTCTGTTTGTTTGTTTGATTGTTTGCCTTTTACTCGATGCCGATGATGATGACTTGGGTTTGGTATTTATACGAATTTGAAACACTTGATTAATTCGATACTTTCCTAATTTTTCTATTGCTTGATGCGCACGACTTTCCTGATATAATTTCAACTTGTTACTCTTTTATTTTCAAACTTTCCCTTTTTCATTGCTGACTTTTTCAAAGATACGAATTTGATTTTTGTTGAATTCTCTTACTTGACTTTAGCATCCTATTTTCGAAAATTCTGACTTTGGCTTTTACTGTGAATTACTTCATCCATTGAATTCGTTCAACTTGAAATTGGTTTGTGACGTGAATTTCTGGACGTTGATTATTGTTTGCTGCCTGTCGAACTTGCTTGCTTTGTCTTGAAAACTGCACCTGTACATATTCATCGCTGTGCATTGAGTCTTCTGTGCACTGTGGTGTCACTTGTACTGTTGTAATGTGTTGTTTACCCTTGTTTCTGGTTGCTTTCCACGTTGAACTGGCTTTGATGTTGTACACTGTTTACTGTTAGTCGAGTTGCATCTGCTTGTAGTTGATGCATATGCTCTCTGATACATGTTTGGACTAGCTGTGCATTGTTCATGACTGTTTCATGCTTGTTTGTTATCTGGTAGTACTTGAGTTTCTTGGCACTACTGTTAGCTTTGGTGTATGTAGCTTGGTTCAATGTGAACACATTTGTGTTGCATTGCAGTTGATTCATTAGTTCATTTGATATGTTGTCCACCTGAGTTTGAGCATTTGCGTACTGTGTCTTTGATTGGTCTGCACTTTGCATTTGAACTTGGTCTCTGGACATTTTTTGGCACTGGCTGTTGTCTTTGTGCTTGTGCACTTCACTGTGTCTCGTTCACCATGTTTGAACTGGTTTGAATGGTCACCGACTTTGTTTTTGCATACTTGGTGTAATCTTCATTATTGTGACCTGGTCTGGTGCGTGTTGTTTGCTTGGTGGCATTTCTTCGAGTTAGTTTGCATCATTGCAGCGATTGGTCTGACCTGAACTTGATTATTGAAGTATGTTGCACTTTGGTCTTGCATGTCTTGTGTCTCACTTCATTGATCCCTGTACCTGTTGCACTGGATTTTGCTGTAATCTTTATTACTTCGAATTGCATATACTTCATGTTGACATTTGCTATGCTTTGACACAGATGCTTTACTTGTTCATATTGCCTTCGTAAACTTGTTGCTTTCATTGCTGTGCACATTGTTGCATTGTTGATGTTCTTTGTAGTTTGGTCTGGTCTGTTCTGCATACATGATTGTTGCAGTCCATTTTGCTGTTGGTCTTCATTGCATTCATGTCATGTTGCCTTGTGTTGAACCCAGTTTCAAAACATGGGTTTGACCTTGTGTTCGTGTCGTGATTTTCAATGTATTGCACATGAGTTGAACCCAACTTTTCATTTGGATTTGACCTGTGCTCACCTGTCCCTGTAGCATTATTAATTGTATACCGATGTGCACGGCCTTGTGGCATGTACAGTGATACACTGTGCGTATCACATTGTTCGTGTATGATGAATTCAAATGTGAATGATGACGCACAACCCAAATAACTGAGGTGAATCATATTTTCAAAAATCATATTTCATTTTATATTGCAAAAATATTTCTTTTTCAATTTTACCGCGTTAGTGAATATTTTTGCAGATTTCTCAGATGCTGGATTCAAACTGGAATGCAGTTGAAGACAAAATACGAGTGTGAGTGATATGTAGTGAGGTTATAAATGTAAATTGAAATGTGATGTATTCCAAACTGTATATGTATAGTGAGAGCTTGAATTTGTACTATTCAAGAATGTAATAAATATTTGTTTGAATAAAATTTATGTTTGAGTTCAAATTCCATTCAAATTCCGTGTAATTTATTTTATTCAACAAATATTTATTTAATCTATGAAAAATAAAATAGTACATTAACAAATACATTTAAATGAATGTATATATGTTTATAATCATCAAACAAAAATCCTATACTCGCATATTCGACACAGGAAAGGCAAGCTTATGAGGAGCGTTATAGGAGAAGAGATGACCGACACGACTCTTATCAGAGGGATGATGACTCCCACAAGAGAATGTATCATGACGATAAGGGAAAGAGTCATGAAGCTGAAGATTCCAGCAAACGAGCCAAACTTAGCGAAAAATCTTCAGCTGAAATTTCTAAAGTGCCCGCCGCCTCTATCACTCTAGACATCCCTTCTAGCTCCCTGCCCTCAAAAGAGCAGAGATTCAAACAATCATTAATAGGCCTCCTTATCACATTGAGAAGCTTCCGCCTGCACTCCACAGCCGATTTCCACATTGGTGTTTGAAAGGAGTACGCTTTGATCTGGACTTAGTTCCTATTGACAAGCAGGCCATGCTGAGAAATCTTGATGCTGTCAAGCTCGATATTGAAAGAATGTCCGGTTGGCAAAAACTAGTTGATGAGCTTCAAAGAGTAAATCGCTTAAATCTCGAGGCTATGCTAACCATGGAAAGCGATAAATCTAAATGACAAAAAGTCTTGATCAGCATGATACAGAGATGAATAATATCACCGCATATAATGAGAAACTTGAGGCTGAAGTCAAGAAACTTAAAGATGATCTGGCCACCTCTTCCACTTCTTATACTCAAATGGAAGAGGTTCTTCAAAAGCAAGTAAGAGATGCCCATGCTAGTCAATGAGATGCTGAGGGTAAACTTGAGGCGCAACAGAGAATCGTGGAAAACTACCGTAATGATGTTGCTCAACTACGGGGAAAGACTAGCTGCCAAGATTTGGAGATTGCGATGTTAAAGGCTCGGCTTTCTAAAGTTGAAAAGAAGCGTGATGAGGCCATCACTGGAAAAACAGCAGCTGAACAATCACGAGGCAACTAAGGCCAACGTCAGCTCCACTTTATTCGAGTTTTACATTCACAACGTCTTGGGGCATGGCATTCTTTCATTTTTGGGCCCAAAGTATGAGATTATCCAAGCTGAAGTGTGGGAGGCAGCAGTTGAAATGCTTAAAGGCGCTGGCTATGCTGAGGAGGGTCTTGAGACTTATTTTTTGGATGATGAGGCCAAGCCGCCCTTGCCAGAGGGAAAGAACAACTCTCCAAAGATCGAGCTTAAGCGGCGGAAGGAGAGCACTTAGGGAATGCACCTTTGATCGACCCAACTCGTCCTTCGGCATCGGTTGACGTCGATATTGTTGGCTCTAGTTCACATTCTCCGCCTCCTTCCAAAGACGAGACCGAAACTACAACTTCCCATGCCGAAGGCGATGCCGAAGAAGACATCGAAGCCCAAGATTTTGAGATTGTCATGATAAAGCCAACTTCTCCAGGTAACTTCAACACTGATCCAGCTCAAGTGGACTACTTATTTGCTTCACATGAGCTCGATGAACTTCTTGCTTATTACTTAAACCTCGACGTGCCACTATCTCCTCTCTTTGCGAGAAATACTGATGTTTAATTCTTCTTCTTCTGTAGTAAAAACAACAAGTGTTGTACAGGCTTCGCCTCTTCCAGCCGTTGCCTCTCCATCTCTTCAAGTTACTCCTTCTGCTTCTCAACCGGGGTCACAAGAAGAACAAATAGAAGCTCTTCAAGGCTTAGATGACCCGGCTACTTCACAAGAGCAGAAAGCTGAAGAACTTGAGGAGGGTGAGAGGAACCTTGAGGAATTTACTGCCGATGATACAAAGCTGGTTGATCTTATCACTCTGAGCAGTGAATCTTCTTCAAATAAGAGGGGAAAGCATGGAGTTTCGAAGAAAAGGAAGGACATTTCTGCTAGTGATGAGAAAGCAGAAGAGGACCAATTGCACCTCTTTCTCCTCTTTCCCCGAGTCGTTTAAGGCGACTTAAGAAGTTAACCATCATGCCAGGCGAGGGATCCAAAGGCGGCGGGAAGAAGAAGTAATGGGTCCAGTTTTGTCCTTCTTGTTCTGCTTTTTTGTTTGTATTTAAAGACTTGTATCGACCGGAGATTGTGCGGGTACCAGCCCTGCTTTTTGAAACCTACGCATGTGTACAAATCTTTTATAGTATGGAATAAAATGACTCTATTTGCTTGTACAATCTCTTGTCTGTATTTATGAATGCATTTATTCCTTATTTTCACACACGTTTCTTTATTTTCTTTGTGTGATATTGCAGTGAGCTCGTGGTATGTTGCACGAGCGTTGCTTTTATTAATGTAGCTATATTATATTGCCCTCATACCACGTCTTATTTCAATCTTCTCCATTTTGAGAAGACTTGTACTCTCACTTTGGAGAACAATTCTTCCATTTTGAGAAGGCTTGTACTCTTACTTTGGAGAATAATTCTTCCATTTTGAGAAGACTTGTAATCTTACTTTAGAGAATAATTCTTCCATTTTGAGGAAATATTATTCTGCTCTAGTAGAGTGTGCTTTGCATTGGAGAAGTCTTCTCTCTTTTTTTTAGAAAAAATTTTTACACTTCAACTTTCGGAGATGGTCACTTTTATTTTTGAGAAGTGTATTCTCCTACGCGGTGAAGTGGGCTTCCAAAGAAGGCTTTGATTTGGCACTTCAACTTTTGGGGACGAATGTTCTCATTATGGAAAAAATGATCTTCCCTTGAGGGTAGAAGTGTGCCTCTGAAGAGGGCTCTCTTTTTCTTTTGTGCCTCTGAAGAGTGCATCTTTGTGCCTCCGAAGAGGGTTCTTTGTGCCTCCGAAGAGGGCTTTGTCGTGCCTCCGAAGAGGGATTTGTTGTGCCTTTGAAGAGGGCTTTTTTGTTTTTCAAAAAGTTACTTTTCACAGTTAAGTAGGTCCACTAAGCAGACGCAAGCCACCTAATTGGATGTTCGTTTGTACGGACGATCACAATTTGTTAGCAAGGGCCTGGTGCCTTCACTTCGGGAAGGTGCCCCTTCGTTGGTTCCACCAACCTTTTAGTGAAGCATTTCATCTTTGGGCGTGCCTCGTTAGAGGGCTTTGTTGGGCCCCCGAAGAGGGATTTTTTGGGCACTTTAACTTGTGGAAGTGGGCCTCCGAAGAGGCCTTTATTATTGGCCTGGAAGGTTGCACATCACAGTTAAGTGGATCCACGGAGCAGGCGTAAGCTACTTAACTTGATGTTTGTTTGCACAAACGATCACAATTAACTAGCAAGGGCCTGGAACCTTCACTTTGGGAAGGTGCCCCTTCGGTGGTTCCACCAACCTTTTTGGTTGAGAAACAAGATTCCATTTTGGCTGTTTTTTGTTTGCTTGCCCATGTCTTTTCACCATCTGCCTCCCAGCTATTTCTCGTTATCGTTTCCAAGCACATGTTCCCTTCCTTTGCAAGTTGTTTGCTTTTTTCCAGAGAAGTGCATTTCATTGTTAAGTGAATCCACGGGACAGGCGTAAGCTACTTGACCGGATGTCCGTTTGCACAAACAATCGCAATCAGTTAGCAAGGGCCTGGAACCTTTACTTCGAGAAGGTGCCCCTTCGGTGGAATCACCAACTATTTGTGAGAAGCACTTCCTGAGTAGGAATTGGATCTGGAATTTTTGTGGCTTGATATTTGATTGTTGAATGATTTGTAGAAATCGCTTGGCCTTGTGATGTGTTGAACAGGTAAGCTCTGCTTTGATAGCCTGCAATATTAAATCGACATTTTAGCAATATATTTAAGATATTTGCACATCGAAATGAGACATGCATTTTATAGTAGTAGAGAACACAAGATTTATAGTGGTTCGACCAAGAACTGGGCATACATCCACTTTATAGTTCTTATTATTAGTTCGCACTGTTTTTACAATGGCTTATAATACAAGAATGATACATCCACAATCATTTTACAAATTTAAGCAAAGCTTCTAAGTAAAATATGGACGCAAGCGGTTGCTGTTCCAGGCTCTTGGAATTGGATCTCCTTCGACAGTTGTGAGTTTGAAAGTGCCATCAAGAAGTTTTTTGCCTATGACATATGGCCCTTCCCAGTTTGGCCCAAACACTCATGTTGCTATCATGATCCTTTTCAAGACTAGATCCCCAATTTCAAAGCTGCGTTGGTGAACTTTGGAATTGAAGTGCCTGGCTATCCTTTGCTGATGAGCTACGACTCTGAGCTTAGCCTCTTCCCTTCTTTCATCAAGCAAGTCAAGTGCTTCGAGTTGCAGCTTTTCATTTTCAGCTTGGTTGAAATGAATTCTCCTATGTGAGGGGACCTCTATTTCCACTTAAATCATTGCTTCTGATCCATATGATAACGAGAATGGAGTGTGCCCAGTCGCAGTCTTGTGGATTGTTCTGTATGCCCATAGTGCTAGTGGCGGCTTATCGACCCAACCACCTTTTGCTTTTTCCAGCTATTTTTTGATGGTTGATTTGATTATTTTGTTAACTGCTTCCACTTGCCCGTTTTCCTGGGGATGAGCCACTGTTGAGAAGCTTTTTTGGATCTTGAATCGCTTGCAAAAGTCCTGGAATTCTTCGCT
The DNA here is from genome assembly GCA_030765085.1 of Allium cepa. Classification (NCBI taxonomy): domain Eukaryota; kingdom Viridiplantae; phylum Streptophyta; class Magnoliopsida; order Asparagales; family Amaryllidaceae; genus Allium; species Allium cepa. The sequence goes on along the minus strand of CM060939.1, from coordinate 75,790,904 downwards.
TTCAAATTGGGTGCCATTGTCTGTGATTATCTTCTGAGGCACACCATACCTGCAAATGATATTTTTAGTCACAAAGTTTATCATCCTTTTAGAGGTAATAGTAGCCAATGGTTCTGCTTCAGCCGATTTAGTGAAATAATCAACAGCAACAATAGCATATTTGATTCTGGACTTGGCAGTTGGCAAAGACCCAATGAGCTTTATCCCCCAAATGGCGAATGGCCATGGACTGGCCATCTGTGTTAGCTCGGTGGAAGGTTCTCTTGGGCTTTTTGCAAATCTTTGGAATCTGTCACACTTTTGGGAGTAGCTAGCAGCGTCTCGATTAATATCTGGCCAAAAATACCCATAGCGGAGAATTTTCTTTGCTAGAGCTTGGCTGCCTGAATGATCCCCACACTCTCCTCCGTGCACCTCAGCTAAAATTGTCTTAGCCTCCTCCTTGGTTACACATCGGAGTAATGGCATCGAGAATCCCCGTCTGTATAACCGGCCGTCTTGAATTACATATCTCGGGGCTTTTCTTAACAACTTCTGGCGCTCTTTCGAGTTTTCTAACAGGGAGTCGTTGAGTAGATATTCCTTGATGGGAGTCATCCACGACTCCTGCTCTTGAGATACAGCCATAATCCAGTCAATATCCATCTCATCAGTAGTTGGAGTTGACAAGACTTCCACAAGGACCAATTCCAATAATTGAACTTCGCAGGAGCTTGAATATTTTGCGAGAGAATTTGCCTTCATTTTTTCTTCCCAAGGTATGTGGCTTATTGTATAATGATCAAAATCATCGAGAAGCTCCCAGACCTTTGACAAGTAAGCAGGCAGATTTCCTCCTTTAGTTTGAAACTCTTTCTTGACTTGGCATACAATAAGCTGGGAATCACTGAAGATCTGCAATACTTCGATGTTCAGTTCTTTAGCAATCTTCAAGCCGACAGTATGAGCTTCATATTCTGCTTCATTATTCGTTGAAGGAAATTCTAATCTCAATGCATAGCACAATAACCGCCCTTCGGGTGTTTCAAGCACAACCCCAGCTCCGGAACAATATCCATTTCTTGCACCATCAACATATAATTTCAATTGGATCGGGATGCATTAGTCACCTCTTCCTCACTGTCATCTTTATCTGTGTACTCTGCGATGAAATCTGCTAAAGCTTGTCCATTGATTGCTCTTCGGGGATGGTAGGTGATATCGTATTGGCTAAGTTCAATATTCGACTTCAGAAGACGACCCGAAGTTTCAGGGCGAAGTAGGACTTGCTTTAGAGGTTGATCAGTGAGGACTTTGATAGGATGAGCTTGGAAATATGGCCTCAACTTTCTGGACGCAATCAACAGACAATAGGCGAGCTTTTCCAGTTTTGAATAATTCATCTGCCCCAGTGAATCTTTTGCTGACGTAATAGACCGGGCGCTAAACTTTCGCGTCTTCTCGTACCAATGCTGCACTGAGAGCATGAGATGAAACCGCTAAATATATGAAAAGAACTTCACCACTGCTGGGCTTAGAAAGTACTGGAGGCGTTTCCATGTGACGAATCAGCTCATCAAAAGCTTTCTGACATTCAGGAGTCCATTCAAAGTTTTTCTTTCCTTGCTTCAGTGTGTCAAAGAAGGGAATGCATTTATCAGTGGCCCTGGAAATAAACCGACTCAAAGCAGCGACTTTTCCGTTGATGCTTTGCAATTCCTTCATTGTCCTAGGGGATTTGACTTCTCTTAAAGCAGTAATCTGAGCAAGATTAGCTTTGATGCCCCTACCGCTCACAATGAAACCTTATAATTTTCCAGACTCAACCCCGAATGAACATTTCAGAGGATTTAGCTTCATCCCATACTTTCGGGGGACCGCGAACATTTCTGCCAAGTGATCCATGTGGTCTACCGCCTTCTTCGATTTCACCAACATATCGTCAACATATACTTCCATAGTCTTTCCAATCTGGGGCTTGAACATGGCACTAACAAGTCTTTGATAAGTTGCCCCCGCGTTCTTTATTCCGAAGGGCATGACTTTATAGCTGTAAAAACCAACATCAGTGATGAAGCTCGTGTCCTCCTGATCTGGCTCATGCATCATGATTTGATTATATCCTGAGTAAGCATCCATAAAAGACAATAATTTATGCCCGGCTGTTCCATCCATCAACTGATTGATTCTGGGTAACGGGAAACAGTCCTTGGGGCATGCTTTGTTCAAGTCTGAAAAGTCGATGCATACTCTCCACTTTTCATTTGCCTTTTTAACCAACACCAGATTAGAAACCCAATTTTTCTAAGTGGATTCTCTAATGAAGCCACTTCCCATGAGCCGATCTACTTCTTCTTTTAATGCTGCCGACCTTTCAGGACCATGGGTTCTTCTTTTCTGCTTTATGGGTGTGAATCTTGGATCAATATTCAAAGCATGCACTGCGATTTCTGGAGATATTCCACACATGTCGGCATGACTCCAAGCGAATACATCCAGGTTTGCTTTCAAGAATGATATAAACATATTCTGATCCGATACGCCGAGTTGTGAACCCACATTCAGCACCTTGTTTGCATCATTCGGGTCAACAGTTATTGGCACCGTCACTTCCACTGGCACCACTCTACTCTCCCTTGCACTGGTTTTTCTGGGATCAATCTCTTTTCGTGCACTGTTAGCGCCAAAATTGGTCACTAACACCCAAGTGTAAATGAAAGCACCAATTAACAGTTACTAATAACAGATAGAGTGTGTGTAGAGAGTAATAATATGAATAACAGTTAAAATTAAAATGAAAGAAGTAAAGAACAACAGATTTTTATAGTGGTTCGGAAAACTCTGGCCTACGTCCACTCCAATAATTTCCTTATTATTGATATGAGAATCAATTACAGTTACAAAGTAGTAGGCTAGCCTTAGCCTTAGGAAATAGAAGGTCAGAGAGCAAAGGATAAGAAGAAGAAAGAAAGATCCCTTTTCTGAAGCCCTACATGCCGTATTTATAGACACGTCCAGGTAGTTGTAGGGCTCTCTGAATATCCTGAACCCATCAGGGCCGAACGACCCATGCCGAACCAAAATGCCGTGCCGAACGTACTTGCCTCTCCCAGTGCCGAGCTTCATATGATGCCAAATAGCCTATCAAGCCGAACGCTTCCTGATGCCTAACATACTTCTTATCCCGATCACAGTGAGGCCGAACACTCTGAATGTTGTGGGATGTATTCGTGCCGAACGATACCGAAAGCCGATCCAATATCTTGGCTGAACGATGTTTCGGCCGAACGATGTCTCGGCAGAACGATGTCTACGCCGAACGATACAATACGTTGAACGATCCATGATGCCGAACGTTCCATCCAATGCCGAACGATCCATTCAATGCCGAGTCATCCCTTATGCCGAGCGTCAACCAATGCCGAACGATCCAACGTGCCGAGCGAAGGAATGCCGGACGTACTTCAATGCCGAGTACAAATGCCGAGTGGAAGATGCCGAGTGAAGGAATGCCGGACGTACTTCAATGCCGAGTACAAATGCGTGTGTGGAGGATGCCGAGTGAAGGAATGCCGGACGTACTTCAATGCCGAATATGTCGAACAAACTATTATGCCGAACATAATCAAGTGCCGATCACACATAAATGCCGGACATATACAAATGCCGAACATACTCTCCTTGCCCAATTTCATAACTGGTCTTCTGCCTAATCAATTTATGCCGAATGATTGCCAATGCCGAACCATATTTCCTAGAACCAAACCATAGTTGATTCATCTTTATCCAATCATATTTCCATCTCCTAAGCACGTTGCGTCATCCATCCATCCAGTCGACTGAATCCATTGTACACCAGCCTTGACGAACGTACAACCGATTAAGTTAAACCCGCATGTCCATGGCCTGGTAAAAAGGCGGGTTAACACTTGCCCCCCAAAACATGCCTTGCTATTGGAAGGCGTGTTTTGAATAGCCTCAAATCCGATATCCAAAGTTCACATCCTTTTTGTAACCATATCATCAAATCCACGAACTCTCCAGGCTTAATCTTGATTTTGTAGACCTCGCCGGGTCATGTTATCCTGTTCCAGCCTTGACTTTTCCATCACGGGCTTGTATGTTCTCCGGCTTCGACTCTCCGGTCAAAGACTTTGATATTCACCGTCCTCGACTCTCCAGTCAAGGACTTTTTATATTCACCGGCCTCGACTCTCCGGTCGAGGACTTTTTATATTCACCGGCCTCGACTCTCCGGTCGAGGACTTTTTATATTAACCGGCCTCGACACTCCGGTCAAGGACTTTTTATATTCACCGGCCTCGACTCTTCGGTCAAGGACTTTTTATATTCTGTCCGAGTCCATCCCATCGCTCTCCGGCGAAGGGACTCGTAATTCGTGATCATTGCCCCGTCTCTCCGGTCGGGACAGTAATCATAGAACCTGGACTGTTTATTACATTGATCCAAATCCAACCAGAAATCCATATCGAAAGTCCCAATCAAAATCCAAATCAAACATCAAAACCAAAATGGCAAACCAAAAAACCAACCAAACTGGGAGTTCAATCCAAACTCCAAAAATCATACCAAAGAAAAGTAAAAGTCCAAAACACGAAAAAGGAAACCAAAGTTTGCAGAAAAATAGAAAGAAAGCGGGATTTCATAGACTCAAGTAGTACGGTTTTCAGTTATATCAGAGCACGCCTAGGGACCGTACTCAATCCCGTACGTGTGTAAGTGACCTAGCCGTATTACTTTGAGTTCTATTATTTATTCAAAACCATGAACCTGTTTAGTTGATAGTAAACCGGCGTTGACCAGACCCAATTCCGCCATAGCTAGAGGTAGGTGGTGGCTGCTCTTGCTCCCCTGCCATAGTTCGATTCCTGACATATTGCTGTAGGTGACCATTCCTTACATGCTCCTCAATGATATCCCTTAAATGCCTACAGTCGTTTGTGTTGTGCCCATCCAGCTCATGGAATAGGCAATGCTTTCCCGATTTCCGTTCGTATTCTGAAGGCTCTCTCTTTGCTGGCCTTCGGTATTGGAGCCGCCATCGAGTGTCCAAGTAAATCCTTTCTAGTGTCTCAGTTAAATCTGTGTAAGAAGAAAACTTTGACTCCCTCCGAGGTTTCTTCGAAGTGCCACCATTTCCATTCGTTTTCCTTTTTCCTTTATCATCTTTACTTAGATCCTCCCTGGATGGACCTCCACCCCTCACTGCATAAGCTTCAGCCTCTCTCCCTACTCTCTCAGCCTGCGCATCCTCCTGTCTCAAGAACCTTTCCGCCTCATGATAGAACTCCTCGAGATCCCTCGGTGGGTCCCGTTCCAATGATATTTTGAAATCCGAGTTATCCGCGATTCCCGAGACGGCTGCCATCAAAACCATTGACGGATAGGTTCGATCCACTGAGGCTACCGCTGCGTTGAATCTGGTCAAGAAGTCCCTGAGTGATTCCCCTTTCCATTGTTTCATAGATGTCAGAGTCATCACGTTCTTGGGTCTAACTATGTGGACCCGAAACTGTCTCATAAACCTCTCAATTAGCTCCGTCCATGTGCCGATAGAACCATTCTCCAGCTGTCTAAACCACATAGCTGCGATATCTGCCAAGTACAATGGAAAGCACCTAGCCATAACCTCCTCTGATGCCCCCAGCACTTCCATATGCCTCATATACTTCGTTAGATGAACCGTGGGGTCCGTTCTTCCGTCATACATGTCTAGTGATGGAAACTTAAAATCCGGTGGGTTCCTAGCTTGTCTGATTGCTGGAGAAAAAGGACTCCTATTAACATCCTCCAAATCTTTGTTCACCAAACCGCCTCTCATAGCTTTTCTAACCATCTCTGCCAACCTGTCATTGTCTCCGAGATGTAATCCTTGTCCTTCGCCACTTGTCTGCCCCCCGAGTTTATGAGGGAATTCTGGCACATACTCCTCATCTTGCATTCCTGCACTCCTGTTGATGTCGGGTTGCACAACATCGTTTGGTATCCCTACATGGGTTGGTCCAACATTTCCTGGTGGTATGCCCCCAAGTCTAGATCCATCTGGATTGATAACTGTTTGCTGATTGAGTGCTTCTGATCCAGCTCCATGGATCTGAGCTCCTGCATTTTCTGTTTGTGCAAATTGTCTGAGAAGAGTCTGCATCATCTCCTTTTGTCTTTTCATCATCGCCTCCATTTCCTATCTAGTGATGTAAATGGATGCTCCACCTGCTCCATCTCCAGAGGAAGCCTCTTGACTTCCCTCCTGATTGCTCCTTTCCATTACTTTCTTCCTTGCTGATGGTCTAGCCATTGCTCTTTTAAATCCGAGTTTCTAACTCCAAAATTCCTAAGTTCAATTCTCAGTGAAAGCACCAAAATGTTAGCGCCAAAATTGGTCACTAACACCCAAGTGTAAATGAAAGCACCAATTAACAGTTACTAATAACAGATAGAGTGTGTGTAGAGAGTAATAATATGAAGAACAGTTAAAATTAAAATGAAAGCAGTAAAGAACAACAGATTTTTATAGTGGTTCGGCTAACTCTGGCCTACGTCCACTCCAATAATTTCCTTGTTATTGATATGAGAATCAATTACAGTTACAAAGTAGTAGGCTAGCCTTAGCCTTAGGAAATAGAAGGCCAGAGAGCAAAGGAGAAGAAGAAAGAAAGATCCCTTTTTTGAAGCCCTACATACCCTATTTATAGACACGTCCAGGTAGTTGTAGGGCTCTCTGAATATCCCGAGCCCATCAGGGCCGAACGGCCCATGCCGAACCAAAATGCCGTACCGAACGTACTTGCCTCTCCCAATGCCGAGCTTCATATGATGCCAAATAGCCTATCAAGCCGAAGCTTCCTGATGCCGAACATACTTCTTATGCCGATCACAGTGAGGCCGAACACTCTGAATGTTGTGGGATGTATTCGTGCCGAACGATACCGAAAGCCGATCCAATATCTTGGCTGAACGATGTTTCGACCGAACGATGTCTCGGCCGAACGATGTCTACGCCGAACGATACAATACGTTGAACGATCCATGATGCCGAACGTTCCATCCAATGCCGAACGATCCATTCAATGCCGAGTCATCCCTTATGCCGAGCGTCAACCAATGCCGAACGATCCAAAGTGCCGAGCAAAGGAATGCCGGACGTACTTCAATGCCGAGTACAAATGCCGAGTGGAAGATGCCGAGTGAAGGAATGCTGGACGTACTTCAATGCCGAGTACAAATGCGCGTGTGGAGGATGCCGAGTGAAGGTATGCTGGACGTACTTCAATGCCGAATATGCCGAACAAACTATCATGCCGAACATAATCAAGTGCCGAGCACACATAAATGCCGGACATATACAATTGCCGAACATACTCTCCTTGCCCAATTTCATAACTGGTCTTCTGCCTAATCAATTTATGCCGAATGATTGCCAATGCCGAACCATATTTCCTAGACCCAACCATAGTTGATTCATCTTTATCCAATCATATTTCCATCTCCTAAGCACGTTGCATCATCCATCCATCCAGTCGACTGAATCCATTGTACACCAGCCTTGACGAACGTACATCCGATTAAGTTAAACCCGCATGTCCATGGCCTGGTAAAAAGGCGGGTTAACATGCACCATTATGCTCACCAGTGCATGGTCCACCCCGTAATTGCTACAAGGTGGGATCTTTGATGCGGAGTGGAGCTGCCGCACCCTTACCCATTTCTATCTTCTTTTCCTCCCGTAACTCTATGAGATAGCACTCTCGCCCGGCATTTTGGTCCCCCTTTACAACACCGACGCCATTCTCAGTGGGGAACTTCATAGTCCAGCACCATGGAGCGAGAATGGCCTTGAATGCAGAAAGAGTTGGTCGACCCAAGAAGGCATGGTAAGCGGAGAATTCATCAATAATCACAAAAGTCTGCTTTCGGACCACCTTCTTTTCCCCTTCTCCAACCTCTACAAACAAGTCAATAGTCCTAATAGGCTGTTTTGGTTCACCGGTGAACCTAACAATTTTCTGCGAGGAAGCTTGGACATCGGCCATGGGAATTTTCATCTGATCAAATGTCTTTCTAAAGAGGAGATTGCAAGAGGCGCCGCAGTCAACAAGCACCCTTCTTACAATAGCTGGTCCAATGCCTACGGATATCACCAAAGGGTCGATGGTGGGAGCCTCCACACCAACAGAGTCTCTAGCCCAGAATATGATGTCATCGTTAAAAGTTCTTTGCTGTTTTAAAGGTGCAGCATCTTCCAAGACAAAAACACTTTCTTCAGCCGGGGCATATTTCAAAGCATGAGCATATCTCTCCATCTCACCCCAACTTCTGCCCGCTGGGTGAGGACCCCCCTGTGATGACATTAATGACAGGCCTCTCTAATTCCCATGTTGCAGTCCTCTCACCTGAACCAGGTTGATGAGCAGGAACTTGTTGCCCCTGAGTAGATGAAGTTGGGTCATTTCTGTTTCTCTTCACATATTGTTGTAGTTTATTTTATCTCAACAGCTCTTCAATCAAATTCTTTAAATGGCGTCATTCATTAGTGTCATGGCCAGGTTGATTGTGGAACCGACAGAATCTCCCATTATGCACAACATTTCTCCCAGGCTTCATCTCAGGTGGTTTGGGGTATTCAACAGTATCCTTAGTTGCAAAAAAGATATTTTTTGGAGTATCCGTTAAGGGAGTGAAATCTGAAGGTCTAAAGTGGCAAGTTTTCTTCGCATTTCTCTGCTTTTTTCCACCATCATTCTCCCTCTTCTGTGCACTAGATTCCTTTTTGTTTGAAGCAACAGTGTTATTCTCAACTTCAGTCACGACTACTTTAGTCGACACAGGGAGGCTTTCAAGGTGCATAAATTCATCAGCCTTCATGTACAACTTCTCAAGTGAATTTGGCTCTTTCATCTTTAGCCATTTTCCGAATTCACTTGATTTGTCAATAGCTCGCATCAAGTAGGTCAGAATCATTCGAGGCTCTACATTATCAACTTCTGCCAAGGCTAGATTAAAGCGGTTTAAGAAAGATTTGATAGGCTCTCCGGGGCTTTGTTCGAGGCTGGATAGTGACATTATGTCCTTGGCCTTCGAAGCATATAACCGGAACTGATCTTTGAATTTCCGACTTAGGTCGGAGAACTGATCCATGGATCGAGCTGGCAGCTTCCTAAACCCAAGCAGGGCGACTCCCTCCAAATACAAAGGAAATTATCTGCACTTGATCTCATCTGTTTCTCCGGCACCTGTCATATGCCAGTTATACTTGTACAAGAACTGGTTAGGATCGCTTGTCCCCCGATAAGCTGGAATAGTGGGTGGAACAAACTTCTTTGGAAATTCAGCCTTCAGGATTCTTTCAGTAAAAGGAGTCTTGCTTGGAGCAAACCCCAAGTCGTTTTCATCTTCCTTCCTTTGCATGCTTTCTTTCATAATTTGTCGAATTATTCCCGAGAGGTACTCCTCATCGTTTAGAGGCCCCCCGGGATAAACGTCAGCTACTTTTTCGGAAGTTTGCCTGGACAAACGTTCACGAAGAGTTGGCTGCGGCCTTGAACCTCCGGCTTGGGGGGGGGGGGTGCCCCTTCGACAGTACCAGCTGCCCTTTGAGGAATACTTTTCCCTTGGGAATCATGAACATCTTCGGCAAAGGTTTGTTCATTGTTTTCTGGTTGATGGTTAACTCCAAGCAAAGCATTTAACCTGTCCAACATCAAAGTGTTCCGGGCTTCCATTTGTTGATACAACCCAGTCACTACAGCATCCAATTCTGCCCTCATGATTCCAACACTAGGAGCTGCTTCATTTGACCGGGAGAAGTGGCGGTGTTGTCACAAGCATCTCCAGATCTAGTAGATCTCCTTTTTCTTCCACGAGCCATAGTTTCGGATAGACTTCTGGTTCTTAGGGAGAGTCTTTCAACAAATCTTTGCGAAGCAATGATGAGAGCACTCCTGAGTTCGGTTCTCAGTGAAAGTACCAAACAATGTTAACGCAAAAATGTACGCTAACACCCCGGTGTGAGTTGTGATATGTGAAAGCACCACCCGTTGGTACGGGAACTAAAAGCAAGTAGAAAATAGTAAAGAGACAACAATTTTTATAGTGGTTCGGCTCAAAGTCAAGCCTACGTCCACTTTATCTCTTCTTTTATTGATTTGATTGCAAGTCTTGCAATAACTCTTCAATTACAACACCAATAAAGCAAGTAGTTAGAACTTGGACGTAGAAAAGCTCATTGAATTCGTATTGAGTGAACATGATCTTTTTCCTGAAGTTCCTTGAAGTGTCTTGGGCGTTTGAAGTGTTGAAGAAGAAGTCAAAACAGCAATGTCTTGGCCTTCCAGAAATTCCAGAAAAAATCCAACCAAAAAAATCCCCCTTCCATGTGGAGTAGGCGGGGTATTTATAGGAGAGTTTCGAAGTTAGGTCGTATGTCGTAGGCCATGGGCGACCTAGGGAGTTGCGACCTAAGAGTGATCCTGAGGTAGCATAAGTCGTTAGCGACTTAATGGAGCCATCCTGGACAAGATAAGGGCTGTGAGCGACTTAGAATGTGTAGTATAGGAGTTATCTCGGCTTGCTTAGGTCGCGAGCGACCTATTGGAAGAGGCAGTGTGCACGCGGCTTTACTCCGAAGCTTGCTAGGTCGTTAGGTCGCTCTTCCTTAACTCGCTAGGTCGATGTCTTTATTAAACCGTTAAGTTATAGGAGCCTTTAGGTCGCTAGGTCGCTGGAGCTCCTTAGGTAGTTGAGTTGTGCCATGTTGAACCGCTCTGATGCTTTAGGTCGTTAGGTCGTTTATACCTTTGGGTAGTTAGGTCGCTTGTTCCTTCAGGTAGTTAGGTCGCTTGTTCCTTCAGGTAGTTAGGTCACTTATAACTTTAGGTAGTTGAGTCGTAAATAAAAGAGTTGTTAACATTGGGTTTTCAAATAAATATTCACATAGCCAAAATTGTTACATTTATTAAATCCAGCATACTAGCCACAAAGTGGGTTGTACAATCAAGTTCGAGGGCACTTATTGGATATTGGATTTCCTTTATAGAACACAAAGTGGGTTATACAACCAAGTCCCGGTTGACAAGGCTTGAGGCCACGATTACCTTTATAGAACACATCTATCTTAGAATGCTCATCGTCTACCTGACGATGTTCTGAAAGCATTCAAACCATACAAGTTCATTCCAGGTTCAAACGAAACCAATGACATTATCTCGTTACACTCATTTTGGAATCACCCTCCGAGTTAACGACAATAACCCTTGCACTCTGAAACTCCATCTCGATCTTCACTTTGAGATGTCACGACCTATCGTTTAACTTGGATCGATGTGGTTTTCGGATAATCAAATCTGATACCCAATCCCGGTCTCATCGAAATCCAAACGTTTCTTAAAGGTCAAGTTGTTTAACGTTTAAACAATTCAATTCAATTCAATTCAATACTTTGAATTCACATAACATTTAACACAGATAAATATCACACATTTATCACTTATATATCCAATATCACATCACAGAATATCATCCAATAGATATCAACCAATCCAGACATTCGACAAACAATCATCCACAACAGGAATTATTAATCCATGTTGTAATTAATTTAACTTATTTCAATTAAATTAATTACTTAAGAATAAATCACCTAATCCTTCTCAATTTATCATTAATTAATTTCAAACAAATTGATTAATCATCACTTAAATTAATCATTCCCTTAATTAATCATTCTTGATTAATTATCCTTTAATACTTTATCAATCAATTAATTAGTCTCTAATTATAGATTAATTAATTCTTAATTATCAATTAATAAACCTTAATTATTAATTAATCTCCTTCAATACAAAGCAATCAATCCTTAATTACTCTTATAATCAATTAATTAATCCTCAATTAATTAATTAATTATCTCTTAATTATTAGTTACTAAACCTTAATTATCAATTAACAACTTAATTACAAATTAATTAATCCTTAATTACAAATTAATAATCCTTAATTACTAGTTGATTAATCCTTAATTAATAGTTAATCAATTCTTAATTAACAGTTAATCAATCCTTAATCAATAGTTAACCAATCCTTAATTAATATTTAATTGCAGATTAAAAAACCTTTAATTATCATTTAATAAAACCTAATTATTAATTAATAAAACAAAATTACAAATTAAGTACTTCTTAATTTCTAGTTAAGTAATCTCTAATTACATAATTAACTACTCACTAATTACTTAATCAATCAATCTTAATTACTTGATTAATTAATTCTTAACTACACTTAATTACTTAATTAATTAATCTCTTATCGTTAATTAATAATCTTTAATTAATAATGCTTAATTACAATTAATTAACCTTGAATTAATTAAGTTAAATCCCTTAATTATTAATTAATAAATCCTTAATTTATAATTAATTAAATCAATTAATTATACTTAAATTACTTATTAACTTAATTAATCTCAAGACATTAAAACCTTAATTATCTTTAAGATAAAACATTATCTTATAATGAACTAATTATTATTAACATATTAAAACATTTTATCTTTAAAATTAACTTCCTTAATAAATCATTTAATTAAGTTATGGAATAAAAAAAAACATTTAACTTGATAAATTAAAGTTACCAAATCATAACTTCTTTAAAAACTTAAAACATTATCAAGTAATAGTTTAAAACTAGTTCTAATTTAAATTTAAAACTTGCTTTTATAAAAACCTTTAAATTTCATTTCTAGTTTAAGTTTAAAATAACTTAAAATTTCACTTAACAAAATTTAAATTAAACCAATTTCAAAACTTCTTAACCAATCTTAAAGAAAACAATTATTATATATAAAGTAATTTATATAAGAAAAGTTTAAACAAATTTTAAACTTTAAATTTCAATAACATCGCTTTAAAACTTTTCTTAAAAATCCGGTTTATAAGTCTGCTTCAGGTTGAACCCGAGTGTCACTTGAGAGCTTCCCCGAGTTTCTCTTTTCCTTTTCCAATTTCAAAATCTTAGCTTATTTTTAAGTTTAAAAACTTGCAGGCCTAACACCGACAAACCCCTCGAGTACAAACTCGTGTCACTACCCCCTAAACACGATCTTCCCTTCGAGTCAAAACCCCAATCCAACAATAGACACCAAACCACCTCTGTGCACCTACACAGTCAACTTCGACGGCGGTGACCACCGCCGTAACATTCGACACACCGACCATCACCCTAGCATCAGTTCATGATCATCCAAACATTAGCCCAAGCCTCAAATCAAAATCGAGCAAGGAAGATGAAACTAGAACACATAACCATCACCAGAATCAGCCTCGAACACTCGCCTCCGACCACCAGAGTCTCTGCAATTTCGGCCACGCAATCTCCGACCATCCACGAAGCCATCCCCCTTGGTCCCATCGAACTCGAATACATAAATAGGAAGCAGTGATCCTTTTACCAAACTCGACCAAATTAGGGTTAAAAACCTAAATTACTCTCTCGCCGTCACCTCGACGATCAGGAAACCTACATGCTATTTTTGCCGAACTCCCTGAACCTTCCCCTACCTCCAACCAAGATCCCGACCCCCCAGCAATAGCCGATCACCAGAGAACACTCAAAAACCATTCTCTGGTTAGCTTAAAACTACACACATCATCCAAATCTAAAAATCATGATTTTTATCTTAAAAATCGTATTTTTCAAAGAAGTTTTATGTTATGTAATTGGATTATCAAATTGTAATACTTGATTTTAACATGCATTTAAATTTTCTTCTGTGCTATCTTGATTCCATAAAATTTTCGAACTTGTTTTGCTTGAAATAAATTTAAACTTTAATTTATGATTAAACAAATATATTATGTTTGAATCTCAAAGCCTAACAAAGATGAGGTGAGTAGATTTTGGATTTTTGATTAAAACTTTTAAATTTTGAACTAAGAACAGAGATGTTCAATACAACAGGCTTGCACACTTACATATATTCATAAACATAGAGATATCACTTATATATGCATAAACAAAGCATCATTCATCTCAGACTTCACAAGAAAACAAATATTTATTTACTTAACTTTTAATTTAAAATGTTCACTCACTAGATTAAAGAGGCAGAGACTTGAAAACTGGGAGGCTTTGAAAACTAAATTGCATGGTTGAGACTAGAAACTTGAAACTGGAAATCCTTATTTACTGCTATGTTGTTGAGAAGATTGATTTACACTTTAGTTCAGGTTGCAATTGATAATGAAATCTTGGTTTACAGGCTTGGTTGCTTACAGATTTTGGGTTGAAGCTACATTATTTATAGGTTTTTTGAAAAAAAATGGTTTACAAGTTGAGCTTCTAATTTGAAAAAGATTTACAGGGTTGTTTTGTTCTGGTGATTGCTTGAAAATGGTTTTACAGGTTGAAGACAAAGTAGTTGATAGGGTTTTAAGTTGATCTGAGGAATGTTTTCATGTTTTGAGTTTCTTCTTTTATAAATGAAGTTCAGGTGAAGTTTTCTTGCTTTGAAAATGTGAAAAGATAAGAAAATAATTAAAGAGAGAAGGTTGGAATTTATATAGTGTAAATTAGAATTATTAAAATTAAAGAAAAATAAAAATAGTGGAATGACACTTGCCTAAATTGTTTACATTTGTCAAATTTCATTAGCAATTATCTTACACATGTATTTAACATGATAAAGAAACTAACACTTGTCATTATTTATTTTTATATTATTTTAAATGATTTTAAAAGCTTTTATATTAATTTTCCAAATTAATAAATACCTTTGTAAATTAATTAATGCTTTCTTAATTTTATATAAATAAAACCTTTAAAAGAAAATAAAATAAAAACCAATTATATTCTAAATAAAGTCATATAAAATATATTTAATCCATTTTTAAATGTTAATATAAAACTTTTGTATTTATTTTATTATTTAATAAAAACTATCTTAATTTATATAAATAAATTCTTTTAAGGAAAATTATATAAAACAATTCTTATTCAAATAAAAATCCTTATTCATATATTTTATATGTCCAAATATTTTCAAGATATATCCTTTTAAATTCAAATTTAAATATAAATTCAAATTCAAATTCAATTTAAAATCTAATTTAAAATGAATTCAAATATATATTAATTTTAAACAAAACACAAATTAAATTTGAAAATAATAACTTTATTTAAAAATCTATTTTAAAACCAACTCAAATATATATATATATATATATATATAAATATATATATATAAATATATATATATATATATATTTTAACAAACACCTTATTAACAAGAAAATAATAATTCTATTTTAAAATCCATTTATAAACATCACATTATTATTTTTGCTTGAAAGTAATAATTTTTACCAATTTTAATAATAAATAAAGGAGATTATCACATTTTAAATACCTTCAAATTCTGGGATATCATATTCCTCACCCCTTAAAACAATTTTGTCCCCGAAATTTAAGACAAAGATAATCCAAGAACTTTTATTTCATTTGAACAATCTAAGCATCCATATCAACCATACACTATCAACCATACACTATCAACCAAACAAACAATTTATTCGGACAAACAATTTATTCAAACAAACAGCTCTAGCTATCCGAACACAGATCTGGATAAGCCTTCCTAAAACTATCTAGAGTTTCTCAAGACAAACTCTGAAATCCTTGCTCCATAGAACCTTAACTAGCTATACCACTATGATCCAGTGCTTCCTCTCACCCTGATCAAAAAATCTGAACCATATATCAGACAACATTTAAAACTAGCTCAATTACCAAATCCTTCTGAACTACAGATCCTAACTAAGATGGATCGTTCATGTATTTCCTCAGATGAGATACGTGATAAACATTGTGAATTCCAGCCATCCGGACGGGCAATTCAATCCTATAGACCACACTCACTAATCTTCTCGAGCACTCGGAACAGACCAATATACCTTGGAGCAAGTTTTCCATTCTTACCAAATCTTATTGCGCCTTTAAATCAAGAAACTTCGAAAAAGAATAAATTTTCGATCTCAAATCCCAATTGTCTTTGTCTCCTGTCCACATATCCTTCTGGCGATCCTACGCTGCTCTCAAAATCTTTTAGATAAGCTCCACCTCCACGAATGCCTCTCAGATCAAAACTGTACCAAGAACAAGACGATCTCTTGACTCTAACCAACAGAATGGAAATCTACATGGTCTTCCATACAAAACTCCATAGGGTGCCATCTAGATAATCGCCTGATAACTGCATGAGAATTCCATTAAATACAGACGGCCCTCCCAGCATCCATTAAAATCCAAACACAAGCCCTTAGCACAACCTAATAAATACTATTTAGCCTTTCCGTCTGACCGTAGATCTAGGAATGATAGGCTGAACTCAAATTCAAACTCGAACCCAAAGCTAACAGCAAATCCTCACAAATCCTCTGGAGAAGAAAGGATCACGGTCGCTAACAATGCTGATTGGAATACCATGCAGTCGGACCAACTTCTTCAAGAAAAACTCAGCCAAATATGCAGCAGTACGGGTTGCCTTGACTAGAATAAGATGGGTGCTCTTAATTAACTTGTCTACAATCACATATATTCTTCATTTCCCTTTTTGGTCCTTGGCAAACCATCGATGAAATCCAAAGAAATCACTTCCCACTTCCACTTTGGAATTTCCAAAGGCTGTAACAAACCAGCAGTCTTCTGTTGATCACCTTCACCTGGTGACAGATCGCACATCCATTGACGAAAACAACAACATCCATTTTCATGCTTGGCCACCAGAAAACCTTCTGACAGAACTCCTTGCCTCAAATCCTTGATATTAGAAACACAAGCCCTTTTGATGATCCCTAATGTTCCTTGGCCATCAATCTCAAAACTGGAATACTGACCATTCTTGACTCAATCCATCCACCTCTAGCATGCAGAAACGTCAATGTAGACCTCAAACTTGCTCTTGCCATCAAGAAAAGCTAGAACAGGCACACTAGTCAGCCTTGCCTTCAAATCCGAGAAAGCCTCCTCACATTCGGGGTCCACCTAAACTTTTCTCATTTCCGAGTTAACTTGGTTAAGCGCGAAGAAATCTTAGGATAGTCCTTGATAAACTTCCTGTAAAACCCTTCCAAATCCAGAAAACTATGGACTTATGTCGAAGTCAATGGCAGCTTCCACCCTTGAATAGTAGCTACCTTGGCTGGATCTATAGAAATACGCTCACCAGAAACAAAATGCCTCTTCAAAGTCTCTAACACTATCACTAAATGCCACCTGCGCTCCTCTACAGACTTGGAGAAGACAAGAATATCATTGATGAACACAGCAACAAACTTATTCAACACATCCCGAAAACTTGATTCATCAAATCCACACAGAATCTCGAAGATCTATCCAACTTGGTCACATAACTACCACAGAACCCCAACTGGAAAACTAGGCCAGACCAAATCTTTCCCTAAGAAATCTTGGGTCTGCTACGCCAACTCTTCTCTCTTCTTCAGCACCATCCTTCCACTGGTACTGAACAATACGCACTGCACCCGGAACTAAGTCGATCCAAATCCCTATCTCCTGATGAGGGAAAACCTTTCACTTCCTTTAAAAACATTCGAAAAATCTATAACCACCTCGATGAATTCTGCGCCTTCTGGAGATGGCCCGACTCTATGCAAAAGATTGCTCATAAGAACTCCGGCATCATCGCAAGTCAGTTTTGCGATTCTTCCCAGCTCAGTCTCCAAAGATACAATGCTCATAACACAAATAATGACAGCCTCTAATCCAACCAATCCATATCCAAAACAAGATCAAACCCTTTAAAATCCAATATAAAGGGTCACCGGAAAAAATATGGGGAGATAAGAAAGTATTAAGCCTCTACAGATCTTATCTAATCTGGTCACCCCGCCTATAGTATTAGATACAAGGATAGGATGGCCAACTAAACAAAGAGAAAGATTAAACTTCTCTAGAACTAATGTTTGAAATCCGAATAAATACCCAACAAATTTAGATAGGTATATAGTTATATAAAAATTACAATTACGCGCTCTCAAGATAGACACTACTCAAGAGCCTAGGTATTATCTCAACTTATGCTCTGATACCAAGTGTGACGACCTGCCTTTCATTTCACCGAAAGACGCACCATGAAAAAGAAAGAAAGAGGAAGAAATGGAAAAGATAGAAGAAAGAACTAAACCATATCAGATTCTCAAAACGGAAATGAAATAAAATCTGATATATCACATAACTATTACATAGTCAATACATCAGAGTTACATTGATTTCAACAACATTTCACATTAGACAGTTATAAAGTTCTGTCTAATCCATTACATTTCAAGAATACAACAGATAAGGACACCACAGCGGAAATAGATAGATATAGCTATGTCTGGACTCCTTCTCCATGCTATCCAATATTCGTCAAGCAAAACCTGATCACTTGGCTACTCATAAAAATTTGAGTACCCAAGAGTTTAAGAAAAACAGAAATAAACTACGGGTGAAACATGGGTCTGGGGTGAGTAAGCGGTTAAAATGTTTTACTTGGAAAACCTTTGAAAGAAAAGGTATCTCGTAAGACTCTCCGCCAATAAACACGGATAAGTTTTTCCCTTACGATAACCAAAACATTTGATAGGAAATTTGGTTATATTATAATAGAGTCTAGGGATTTCAAATAAATATTCACATAGCCGAAATTGTTACATTTATTAAATTCCTACATACTAGCCACAAAGTGGGTTATACAATCAAGTCCGAGGGCACTTATTGGAGATTGGATTTCCACAAAATGGCAGGGTTAGTGGGGTATCGCTCATCACAATACATAGCCTAGATCAACGTACCGAGGATCTACCCTAAATCCCGTACAACACAAGGCCGGAACCAACCAGTCTCGAATAAGACAACCCTGCAGTTGGCTGCAGACCAACTTCCCACTAAACCGAATAAAAATGGACCTCTAGATAGGGGAAGCTCTTATCCTACTTGGGCGCGACTCGCTTAGCCTTGCTGCATCTCCCATGTTTTAGCCATTCCCGGTTGATGAGGCTTGGGGCTACAATTACCTTTATAGAACACATCTATCTTACAATTCTTGTCACAACCCATTTTTCCACAACGATTTAAACCAACATTAAACCACTCTTGTCAGCTAAACAGTATGGAAAGATGGATAATGAAAGAAAGAATGAAGATAGAAATAGAAAGAAGATAGAAGAAAAGAGGACAAATAAGAATCTCACAGCGGATCGACTAAATTATAGTATAAACAAATCTTTACATGAAACTAAACTGTTACTTTATATATCATATACATGTTTTACATCAGAGTTACAACATATAACTTAGACAGTTATATCAATCCTGTCATTACAACCATAACCACAGGACCAAACAGACTAAATATAAACATCTATGGGAATACGTTCCTGATCCAGCTCCTCTCCTGATCAGCTTCCACTCTTCCAGTTAAACCTGGAATACATATGCTCGGTCTGACCCGTGCATATAGGAAAAACACCAAGCCCGGGTCAGTCTGGTAAACCAGCGTGAGAAACACACTCAACTTGATTATTAAAGTTAGAAAATCCTTGAAACCAAAAGCATCTCGTAAGACCACGCCACAAATAAACTTGTTGGGTTTTTACCTTACGATAGCTAAAACACTTTTATAAAAATCCTCTGATATTATAATAGGGTTTATATAAAAATACTTATAAAATAGCCGAAATTGTTACATTATAAAATTCCAGCTACTAGCCACAGAGTGGGTAATACAAACAAAACTCGTACAAGGCTCGTAGGGAGAATGGATTTCCAACTAATGACTAGGCACTGGGGTACCACCTCACACAGTACGGGGCCTAGATCACCGTACCGAGGAGTACGCCCGCTCCCTTACAACACAAGGCCGGGACTATCCCTTACTGGATAATCCCGAGTGAGATCACCCCGCGGTTTGGATCAGCAACCGCCCACTAAGCCGAAATAAAAAGGGACATCTAGACGAGAATGACCTCACCCTGCTTGGGTGCTACCCACCTAGCCTTGCTGCATATCCCCTGATTTTCAGTCAGTCCCATTTGATGAGGCTTGAGGCTAGGCGTTACCTTCATAGAATATATTTCTTTGAATGCCCATCGTCCACCTGACGATGTTTTCGCAAACATTCATCCATACAAGTCTGTCCCGGGTTCGAACGGAACCGAAGGTACTATTCCTACTACATCCATTTTGGAAATATCCTTAGGATTAGTAGCGATTAGCCCTTGTACTTCACTGCTCCATCTTCGCATCCAAACTCGCTTTTCCCACGAAAACGTACAAACCGGATCGAAGTGGTTTTCGAGAAATAAATCACGATCCCGGTCTCTTCGAAACGATTAACGTATTGTTCAATATTGATAGTCGGTTATTTAGCTATCAAATAACCAACCAATACAACTAAGTTATTTCCCATTGCATCCATTAAGCCTTGTTCATATTTCAAATCCTAACGGATTAAAATTTACTAAGAAAGCTTATCCCTTTCGATATATATAAAACCATTTCTGTCCAAAACATACTTATGAAGTTTTCAAATACTATTCATAAGTTTAATAAAATATTCTTTATAAGATTATTTTAAAATATTAATTAAACATCATTTTTATAAAATAGATGTGTATTAAAAATATACTTGAAATTTATTTTAATAAAAATTATCATTTAAGGAACGGATTTCAATTTATTTAATACTTGATATAATTTAAATAATACATACCTATGGAAATCATACCCTTTAAAATGATTTCAAAATACCACGTTTGAATTTCAAAATTACTTAATTCTTTTAAATATGAAAAGTATTTCTCTTTTAACAAACTAGGTTCAAAATAAATCAAAGCAGAATAAGGCTTATTAGTCTCAATGGTACTTATCAATTCACCCGCCACATTTCACATTTCAATCAATCACCTAAATATCGATATATGTTTCCCAAATATGATTAACAGGGAAATACCGATACATGTATGAATATTCAGTTCACAATTTAGCAATGCTAGATTCAATTACACGGATAAGATCAGATAGATGGCTTATACAATCAACAAGTATTAAATTTTACAATTCAGCGGAATGGTGTCAGTTTCCGCTGTCAGGGTGTCAGACAGTTAAATAAAATAAAAATCTATTATTAACACATATATTCAGATAAGCCATGAAAAATTTCATAACGGCACACATATTCAAACGGTATTTTAAATTTTGTCTGCTAGGCTTATAAAAATTTTCTTATTAAATCTTCACATTAGATCGTACAACGGCGTAAGTTCTAGTGAAAGAATAAACCTCTTAATAACACTTTATTTTATGGGAAATTATGTAATTATTATAAAATTACTTAAGAAATTTGTGTTAACTCAAAAGTATAACGTTTATTTAATTTACTTAATTATTTCACTCATACTTATTCTCTTTTATAATTAAACTCAAGAGTCGCTAAATAGTTAAATAAATTATTTATTTAAAAGCTTTTCTATTTCTCCATAAAGTAGCTAATTAAAATAACTTGAATTAAATTCAAAATGATCAACTTGACTTCCTTGTTCAGTTTAAACATAAGTCACATTATTTTTTTTAACAAAAATTTGGTTTAACACAAATACTCAGACCACTCCTTAATTCAAGCCTGGGAGATAATTCGTGGTCATACTTCCACTTTACTTTGGATCACTTATTACAAATCTGCATTTCACTTAACAAAACCAAATCCAAGGCCGAAAACTCAATTCCAACGTCCCATATCATTCAACTAATAAATATCTCCAGATGGGCCGAAAAACAATGCAAATGGGCCGAGCCCAAACCCTAACAACGTACAGCAAAAATCCAATTCACTGTTTTCTCTTCTTCCTTTTCTCCAGATTTCACACTTCCATCAAACACTTATATTCTTCTTGCCTTGCCGAAGATATCAACTTCGATCGACAACTCATCGTATTCGAACACCATTTCCTACGCGACTCGTCACGAATCAAGAACAACCCAGATCGTATCCACACCAAAAACAACAGAACACTCCCCTTCCCCGTGCACGGTGTGCACGTGTACGAACCACGACAACCTCAATAACTTGTCGCGACGCCTTAGACCGACCACGCTTCATCCCTAGAAACCAACCACCGCCTCGCCGATGTCCCCTGACCCTCTGATCAAAATTCTCCCATTGGCCCCACTCCAGAAAACAGGTGCTTCCAGCATCGCATTCACATATTGATCCACCGCAACCTCCACCAGCCGCTACTAGATACACCACCTATCCAGATCGAAAGCCACTCCAACCCACTCACTCCTTTCCCAAAATCAGTGCACTCGATCGCCCACACGATCCAAGAGCCAACCCCGTTTCCTCCCTTCCAAAAACGTCACCAAAACCCTAAATTTAATTCAAACCACCAAACCAAACCCAAAATCGGAAAACGGCCACGGTAGAGGCCTCCACCATGATCGCCCACCCCTATCAGTACCACCCACGTCACCCATCATCGTCTATATTGTCGGAAAAATATTTTTAATCGAAAACTGCTTATTTATCGATTTCTCAACATAATCATCACTAAAATTTATGAGTTAATCACTAAAAATCATATTTTCATACCAGGATTGAGATTACATACTTAAATCCTAAAACTAAAAATGTTAAATTTTGACTTTAGTTAAGTTCGTACTGTAAAACAGTACCATTTCGAGTTACACAACACAATACCACACAAACTTATTTTTCCCACATACTACACTTGCAAATGAATAATTTCCCAGTTTACATCAACCTAAAATATAGCTTGGGTGAAGTGAATTTGAATTTTACAAGCAGATTGAACACAAAATTTACAGCACAAAGAAATTTAAAAGTTTAGGGTTTAACGAATTAGTTTCTCACCTTCCACATCAATTCCAGAAGCTTCAAAACTTGGGGTAAAGATCTTGACTAAGAGTTGAAATCGAATTTTTAAACAACTTCCTAAAATTCCTGAGTTTTGAGTTTGAATGTCAAATATTCTACTGATTCTTCTTGTATACATAACACTGCTTCTTAATCTTTACTTTCTTAAGACATTAATGGGGCTTTGTTTTCTTGAATTTTATGTTTCCAATATTCAATGGTTCGAACGTGAGATGATTGAGTTATAAAGATGCAGCTGCACCTGAGAACAGGGAACGGAGTTGACAAAAATATATGCTGGAGTTGCCATTGTGTTGGTCTGCAATTTGATTTTACTCTATTGAAAAGATTGTGATGGAATTTTGTTAGATATTTTCCTACCTTCCTCAGACAATTTCTGCCGTGATCTAGTTTGCTTCAGTACTTCTTTTACTTACAGTAATAGGTTAACTTACCTTCAAATTTTTCTTTCTACTTACAGTAATAGGTTTTTGCTAGCTTCCCAACTAAGTTACAGCCTCTTTGTTTACAACAATGTTTTTTTTACTGACTAAAGATTGTTTTCCACTATCTTACACGAAGTTTTAACTTAATACAAAACTGTTTTTATTAAGCATTTATCTTAACAGATCATGACTTAAAGTCTTTGATTATTATGTAAACTATACAACACTTTAAAGTATATGAATTCATACTTCAGAAAATGGACAGCCTATAGTTATTAATGTTTTAACATTTGTTTCAACACACTATCTATATTTTAAAGCAAAAATAAGAAAACAATACTTCATAGTATAACACCTATGCAAAATATATGTTACTTGAACAAAGGTCGCAAAGTAGTTTGAAAATTATCTTTGCATTTGACTTAAAATTTCCATTTGTCATTCATATTATGAAATAAAGGCGAAAACTTAATAAATTAAAATAACCTCTTATCTTATTTATTTTTAAAAGAATACAAAGGGTTTTTTTTTTAAACAAAACGTATCATTCTATATTAAATAAACCATATACATATATTAAAAATAGAATGATTATCAATTATTAAATTCTCGATGTGTTATAAAACTTCACAGTAGTATAAAATTATTATTAAATCCTTCTTAGAAGTGTATATATACGATTATGTTTAAAATTTTGTTTATAATATAGACATAAATTATCTATGAATGTTCTAAATTACTTGTTATCTAGGTGTATATAGTTTCATCTAACTTATCATCACACATTTACACATTTCTGATTTAACATATATCATTATTTAAAAATACTTAATATTTCTTTTTAGTTAATACAAACAACATTATATATATATATACATATATACATATACCGGAATCTCATATTTCACTTTACTTTATTATAAACTTTATCCTAATTTTATATACATCTCTATTTAATTTAATGTCATAACTTCATATTCTCGTTATGTATAAATTTATTGTTCCCGATATATATAACTATTTGTTTTTAATAAGTTTATATCCTCTAATATAGTTTATCTTATAGGATAATTTAATTTCTACATAAAATGCATATAAGTTTCCAAAACAACCTGCACAAACTATTTTTTTTTTCTTTTATTCTTTTCTCAAAACAAAATATATATGAGAAATTTTATTTAAACCAATCTAAAATTTAATACATACTTGAAAATTCAAATTATGTTGGTTTGGGAAAATTTCATAAGATTATTAATTATTAATTTATGGAAATATTGTATATAAAAATACAATATTATTGAATATTATAAATTAATATTCACAACTCGAGATGTCCAAAATCCCGGGTCGTTACAATAACATCGTCCACCTAACGATGTTATGAAAGCATTCAATCCATACAAGTTCGTTCCAGGTTCGAACGAAACCGAAGGCATTATCTCGTTACACTCATTTTGGAATCACCCTCCGAGTTAACAACAATAACCCTCGCACTCTGAAACACTATCTCGATCTTCACTTCGAGATGTCACGACCTATCGTTTAACTTGAATCGATGTGGTTTTCGGATAATCAAATCTGAGACCCGATCCCGGTCTCATCGATAAATATCACACAACATTTAATTCACACAACATTTAACACTGATAAATATCACACATTTATCACTAATATATATCCAATATCACATCACAGAATATCATCCAATAGATATCAACCAATCCAGACATTCTACAAACAATCATCCACAACAGGAATTATTAATCCATGTTATAATTAATTTAATTTATTTATA
The DNA here is from genome assembly GCA_030765085.1 of Allium cepa. Classification (NCBI taxonomy): domain Eukaryota; kingdom Viridiplantae; phylum Streptophyta; class Magnoliopsida; order Asparagales; family Amaryllidaceae; genus Allium; species Allium cepa. Next base: position 75,765,736 of record CM060939.1, on the reverse strand, counting down.
TTAAATTAATTACTTAAGAATTAATCACCTAATCCTGCTCAATTTATCATTAATTAATTACAAATAAATTGATTAATCATCACTTAAATTTATCGTTCCCTTAATTAATCATTCTTGATTAATTATCCTTTAATAAATTATCAATCAATTAATTAATCTCTAACCACAGATTAATTAATTCTTAATTATCAATTAATAAACCTTAATTGTTAATTAATCTCCTTTAGTACAAAGTAATCAATCCTTAATTACTCTTATAATAAATTAACTAATCCTTAATTAACTAATTAATTATCTCTTAATAATTAATTAATAAACCTTAATTATTAATTAACAACTTAATTACAGATTAATTAATCCTTAATTATTAGTTGATTAATCCTTAATTAACAGTTAATCAATTCTTAATTAATAGTTAATCGATGCTTAATTAATAATTAACCAATCCTTAATTAATCTTTAATTGCAGATTTATTATCCTTTAATTATCCATTAATAAAACCTAATTATTAATTAATAAAACTTAATTACAAATTAAGTACTTCTTAATTTCTAGTTAAGTAATCTCTAATTTCTTAATTAATCAATCTTAATTACTTGATTAATTAATTCTTAATTACACTTAATTACTTAATTAATTAAGCTCTAGTCATTAATCAATAATCTTTAATTAGTAATCCTTAATTACCATTAATTAATCTTTAATTAATTAATTTATAACCCTTAATTATTAACTAATAAATCCTTAATTTATAATTAATCAAATCAATTAATTATACTTAAATTACTTATTAACTTAATTAATCTCAAGACATTAAAACCTTAATTATCTTTAAGATAAAACATTATCATATAATGATCTAATTATTATTAACACATTGAAACATTTTATCTTTAAAATTAACTTCCTTAATTAATCATTTAATTAAGTTTTGAAATAAAAATAAACATTTAACTTGAAAAATTAAAGTTACCAAATCATAACTTCTTTAAAAACTTAAAACATTATCAAGTAATAGTTTAAAACTAGTTTCAATTTAAATTTTAAAACTTGCTTTTATAAAAACCTTTAAATTTCGTTTCTAATTTAAGTTTAAAATAACTTAAAATTTCAATTAACAAAATTTAAATTAAACCAATTTAAAAACTTCCCCACCAATCATAAAGAAAACAATTAGTATATATAAAGTAATTTATATAAGAAAAGTTTAAACAAATTTTAAAATTTTAAATTTCAAAAACATTGCTTTAAAACTTTTCTTAAAAATCTAGTTTATAAGTCTGCTTCGGGCTGAACTCGAGTATCACTTGAGAGCTTCCTCCAGTTTCTCTTTTCCTCTTCCAATTTCAAAAACTTAGCTTATTTTTATGTTTAATAACTTTCAGGCCTAACACCCACAAACCCCTCGAGTCACTACCCCCTAAACACGATCTTCCCTTCGAGTCAAAACCCTAATCCAACAACAGACACCAAACTTGGTCTATGCACCTACGTAGTCAACTTCGACGGCGGTGACCACCGCCATAACCTTCGACACACCAACTATCACCCTAGCATCAATTCCCGATCATCCAAAAACTAGCCCAAGCCTCAAATCAAATTCGAGCAAGGAAGATGAAACTGGAACACATAACCATCACCAGATTCTGCCTCGAACACTCACATCCGACCACAAGATTCGCTGCAATTTCGGTCATGTAATCTCCAACCATCCACGAAGCCATCACCCTTGGTCACATCGAACTCGAATCCACAGAGAGGAAGCACTGATCCATTTTCCAAACTCGACCACATTAGGTTTAAAAACTTAATTACTCTCTAGACGTCGCGTCGACGATCAGGAAACCTACCAGCCATTTTTGCCGAACTCCCTGAACCTACCCCTACCTCCAGCCAAGTTTCCGACCCCCCAGCAATTGCCGATCACCGAGAACACTCAAAAACCATTCTCTAGTTAGCTTAAAATTACACACATGATCCTAATCTAAAAATAATGATTTTTATTTTAAAAATCGTATTTTTCAAAGAAGTTTAAAGTTATGTAATTGGATTATCAATTTATAATACTTGATTTTAACATGCATTTAAATTTTGTTCTATATTATCTTGATTCCGAAAAAATTTCGAATCAACTTTGCTTGGAATAAATTTTAAACTTTAATTTATGATTAAACAAACATATTATGTTTGAATCTCAAAGCCTAATGAATATCAGGTGAGTCGATTTTGGATTTTCGATTAAAACTTTTAAATTCTGAACTAAGAACAGAGATGTTCAACAACAGGCATGCCCACTTACATACATTCATAAACACAGAGATATAACTTATATATGCACAAACAAAGCATCATTCATCTCAGACTTCATAAGTAAATAGATATTTATTTACTTAATTTTAATTTAAAATGTCTACTCCCTAGATTAAAGAGGTAGAGACTTGAAAACTGGGAGGCTTTGAGAACTGAATTACTTGGATTTTGAGACTGGAAACTGGAAATCCTTGGTTACTTCTATGTTGTTAAGAAGATTGCTTGACACATTACTTTAGGTTGCAATTGATAATGAAATCTTGGTTTACAGGCTTGCTTGCTTATAGATTTTGGGTTGAAGCTTTGAAGCTTGATTATTTACAGGGTTTTTTGAAAAAAATTGTTTACAGCTTGAGCTTCTGATTTGAAAACGATTTACAGGGTTGATTTGTTCTGGTCATTGCTTGGAAATGGTTTTATAGGTTGAAAACAAAGTAGTTGATAGGGTTTTAATTTGATCTGAGGAATGTTTACAGGTTTTGAGTTTCTTCTTCTAGAAATGAAGTTCAGGTGAAGTTTTCTTGCTTTAAAAATGTGAATAGAAAAGAAAAGAATTAAAGGGAGAAGGTAGGAACTTATATAGTGTATGTTAACTCTTAAAATTGAACGCTAACACCCCGGTGTAAGTAGGATTAAGTGAAAGCACCACCCATCAATACGGGAATTAAAAGTAGAAAAGTCACAGAAAAAGCAGTAAAGAGACAACAGTTTTATAGTGCTTCGGCTTCAAGTTAAGACAACATCCACTTTAATCTTCTTTATTGCTGAATCAATTACAACTTTACAACAATCTTCGATTACAACACTGCTAGGACAAATAGCTAGAACTCCGGTGTAGAAGAACTCTTTGAATCCATGTCGAATGTGTTAGATTTCTTCTTGAAGTTTGCTGAGATGTCTTTCGTGTTTGAAGTGTCGAGTGAGTCGAGAATTCAGCAGAGTATCGGCTTTCCAGAAATGAGCCAAAAGATTCCTTTTCTGGTTGGAGTATGTGGAGTATTTATAGGGAAATTTCAGAGTTAGGTCGTAGGTCGTGAGCGGCCTAGAGGTAGGTCGTAGGTCGTGAGCGACTTAGTGGGAGCGGCTTACGGCTTAACTAGAGTGTACTTGATCACCTCGAACAAACTAACAAGTCATAGGTCATGAACGACCTTGGGAGGAAGCGGCATAAGAAGCTTCTTCGGTATGTCTAGGTCGTGAGCGACCTAGGGAGAATAGTTGGCGACTTACGGTTGGGAATGGCATAAGAAGTTGCTTCATTCTGTGATAAATCGCTAGGTCGCTGGATCTTTTAGGTCGCTAGGTCGTTTAGCTACTAGGTCGATAGGGCGCTTATCTCTATAGGTCGTTACGTCGCTTTACTCCATAGGTCGTTAGGTCGCTGATCTCTTGTACCTTTAGCCTATTAAGTCACTAAGCCTTTCTATTATGATATGCTGTTGCCCTGTGTTGATGTTTAGGTCGCTAGGTCGTTAATAAGCTTAGGTCGCTTATTTCCTTGGGTCACTGAGTCGCGGAATACGGAAGTTAACATTTGCCCCTCGAAGAACACACCTATGCCTTAGGTCGTGTGCTTCGACGTAATTTTGCTAGGTCGTGAGCGACCCAAGAGATCTCTCATGCCCATTCGACTTTCTCTCTTTACCTTATATAAACCGCTAGCTCGTTCCTTCCAATTTACTTGTTTCAGCATTCAAAAACGCCATTGAAGAAACTTCAAACCTGAACTTTTAGATCACCGATCATCCTTGCGATTTCACCACGTAGGTGAATCCGTTCTCTGTTCAACTCACGATCACCCTTAAATCATGGATCCAGATTCCCATCTTTAACCTCTGATCCAATTCTATATTCTCGTGTTTCATTGCGAACCATGCTTCGATCGATTTTTGATGGACTTGAGGTGGCTCAATTCGGTTTTGGGTGATCTTTGATGATTTGACGAGGAGATGATGGATTATAGTGCCTCGAGTTAACTATTTTGTGAGTTTGGAGGACGTGAGAAGGTCCTTAACGGGTTAATGGATTAGTGGATTCCAGGTCGAACCGTTGCGCTCCTGGTAATTGTGAGGTGATGGAGACATGGCTGCACTTGAGTGGAGGACAGGCCCTAGGCCTATCGGTTTGATCGTGAATCATACGACCTATCTTGCTTACGACCTAATTTCTTGCGACCTATCATACTTGCGACCGAACTTGCGGGAATGACATGAAACTTAAAGCATAGCGACCGACCTATCATACTTGCGACCTAACTTGCCATAATGACATGAAACTCAAAGTACAGCGACGTAGGAGATTGAAGACTTAAATTCTTGCGGCATATGTCATAGGTCGCGTATGCATTTGTGCGACCTAGGACTTAGCCTGTTTTGCATTGCCTTGAATTCCTTTCAACTCGAATGAACATGACATTGCTGAATTGAATTCCCAACTTGAACTGCCGAGAAAACACGCTTGAACTTGTTGTACTTCTTTAAAGATCTCATTAACTTAAATGCTAATAACCTGTTAAATACAACATTTGCAGAAAAATGGGACGAATATACTGCCACTGATCGCCCACATCAAATGACAGATTAGTCGATAAAAGATAATCAACTTAAAGAAATTATATGAGATGCTGTGAGTCAACAAACTCAAGTGAAGTATTAAAGCAAAGCAATGTTAATCAATTAAAACTGATTTGTTTGCATTAACACTGCACTTGTATTTGGACTTAAAACAACAGACCCTGAAACTTTATAATTGAAAAAGGCCTATTAGTTTAATTTCTGTCATATTTGCTTGTCGTTTTGTTTGTTTTGCACAACACTTCACACATTTAGGAAACGTTCACCTTCATATTTGAATATCCAGTTCCTTATGTAGAATGTCTTCTCAACAAGAGGAAATGGTAGGACAAGTTGGAGAGGCCTTCCCGATAGCCAATCCACTGGATAATCCCCCAGAGAAGACTCCAACTACCCTGAGTCAACATGCATTCAATCAGCTACGCATTCAGTTTGGTATTGCTGATGTAGATGCTTTACTACCTGGGCCAAACGATACAACTAACAGCCCTCCTCTCGGCTTTATCGATGTCAATCGTCAGATGTGCCTGTGCGGTGCTATTCCTCCTTTTAATGATTTTCTTCAACGACTCCTTCTCCGATTGACTATCTCTCCTTTCCAACTGCATCCCAATGGACTTGCCATCCTAATGGGACTTTGTGTGCTGTTCAGGAGGACACTTGATCGTCTTCTGAGCTTTAAAGAAATCTGCAACTTGTGCACATTTGCAAAGAACAAAGATCATCCCTCTATCGCACTCGTGAGAACTGCCAGGAACCGTAGATTGATCGTCGATCTTCCGAAAAGCGGCCACGGGTCCTTAAATCAATTCTTCTTCGTTCGTTGCCCTCCAGGATTTTAAGCCATCTGGAGAGTAGGAAGTAAGATTGCTTATCCCCGTTCTTTCCATTTGAGTTTTTCAAAGTCCGAGTTGCTAGGTACTAACTTCATTCTTTACTTTTACAGCACTTCCTCCTCCCTCTAAAGATCCCAGCCACAAGCCGACTTTTGAAAGATTAAGTGCCGTGGCGGTTGAGGAAAGAAGTATTAAATTTTTGCGGAAAGACGAATTTCTTCACCAATACGGACTCCTGCACCCTTCCTGTTCTACTCAGCCTCATGAAGTTCCTGATTCTCCAGTAGAGACATTGGATGCCCCAGTCTCCGCCGGAGAGCTTACACCGAAAGAACCTACTATCGAGGCTTCACTGGTGAAGTGTTCTGCTTCTATTGACGTTGCGGGGTCATCCGGAAAATTTACACTTGCCCCGGTCATGGAGGAAGAGGAACCTCCCCAACAATCCAGGAAGACTGCTGATGAAGGTGCTGAGGGGAAGGGTCCTGCCGGGCACGATGGCGACGACATTTTTGAGGGATTGAGCGACTTGATGATCACTTCACAGGAGCTTTTTAAAGACGATACCACTATTACTAAAGTTATTTCTCCAGTAGTTGAAGCGGCATCTATCTTGCAACAAACTCCGTCAGCCCAAGAAATAACACTTGCTATAAAATCTGTCATCACCCCCCAACCAAGGAGTGGTTCGTAGTTTGACGCACGTAGTTTTCACGTTACACACACTTAGGACTTTTCAGCACTTATATGCATTCAACTTCCTTGCTTTGAAGATTTCTGAATTTATCTTTCCTTCATTTTCAGGTTCTCCAATGGGACGAAGTGGCTCTTACTACGATGATTTCCAGCGTTATGGGAGGCGCGGCTCTTATGACCCCAAGAGGTATCTTCCTGCCTCCTGGGAAACCGACGAAGAAAGAGCTACGAGGAAAGCTTGTGAGAAGCGCGCTTATTAAGAACGTTACGGGAGAAGGGACGAACGACATAATTCTTCCCAGAGAGAGGATGATTCCCACAAACGAAAATCTCGTGATGATAAAGGGAAAAGTCATGTTGCTGAAGATCCGAGTAAACTGGCCAAACTCGGCGAAAAACCGACATCTGAAATTTCTGAAAAGCCCGCTGCTCCCGTTTCTTTGGAAATCCCTTCCAGCTCTCCTGCCTTTCAAAGAGCTGATATTCAAACAATCATCAGTAGGCCCCCATATCAAGTTGGACAGGGTCCGGCTACTCTTCAAAGCCGGTTTCCACACTGGTGCCTGAAGGGAGTGCGTTTCGGTCTTGACTTGGTCCCAATCGATAAGCAAGCCATGTTGCGAAATCTTGATGTCGTCAAACTCGATATCGATCTGGTTGGCAGAAACTTGTTAATGAGCTTCAAAGAGTAAACCGCGAAAATCTCGAAGCCATGCTGACTATGGAAAATGATAAATCCGAGTGGTAGAAAACACTCGATCAACATGATGCAGAGATGAAGAGCATTGCCGCTTATAATGAGAAACTTGAAGCGGAAGTTGAAAAACTTAAAGAAAAGCTTGCCACTTCTTCTACTTCCTATTCTCAAAGAGAAGAAGTGCTTCAAAAACAGGTGAGAGATGCTCACGCTGCACAGAGAGATGCTGAGGCTAAATTTGAAGTACAGCAGCCAGTTGTAGAAGCTACCGAGCTGACGTGGCTCGGTTGCGAGAAAAAACCAGCTCCCAGAACTTGGAAATTGAAATGTTAAAAGCTCGACTTTCTGAAGTTGAAAAAGAGCGTGATGAAGCTATTACCGGCAAAGCAACAGCCGAAGAATCCCATATGGCAACTAAACCGAAGTCAGCTCTACTTTATTCGAGTTTTACATTCATAGTGTTCTGGGGCGCGGTAGCCTTAGATTTTTGGGACCGAAGTACGAAATCACTTTAGCCAAAGTGTGGGAAGCCGCACTTGATATGCTTGGAGGAGCTGGATATGCTGAAGAAGATTTAATGGCGCACTATCTAGATGACGATGCATGTGCTGCTCTTGCCAGGGGAAAGGAGCAACTTGCTAAAGAGGGAGCCGAAATGGCAGAAGGAGAACATTTCGGGAAGGCAACCTCAACCGACCCAGTTCAACCTTCAGTTTCGATCGACATCGATATTGTTGGCTCCAGTTCCCATTCTCCACCTCCTGCTAAAGCTGTCATTGAAAGTGCAACCGTCCGCACTGGAGATGAGACTCAAGAAAGCACTGAAGCACAGGACTTTGAAGTTGACATAGTAAAGCCTACTTCTACAGGTAACCTCAATGTTGATCTTGCTCAAGTGGACTGCTTGTTTACTTCACATGAGCTTGATGATCTTTTTGATTATTACTTAAACCTTGACGCGCCACTTTCTCCTCTTTTTATTAGAGATACTGACTTTAACTTCTCTTCTCCTGTAGTGAAAGCGCCAAGTGTTGTTCAGCCTTCCCCTCTTCCAGCTGTTCACTCTTCGCCTCTTCAGATCAATCCTCCTTTCGTTTCTCATCCGGGGTCACAAGAGGAGCAGATAGAAGCTCTTCAAAGCTTGGATGACCCGGTCGCTTCACAAGAAAAGAAGGCCGAAGAACATGAAGAAGGCGAAAGAACCCCGGAGCAAACTATTTCTGATGACATAAAGTTGTATGCACTTTTCACTCCGGGCAATGAGTCTTCTTCAAGGAAGAAGGGAAAGCGTGGAGTCTCAAAGAAAAAGAGGGAAGCTTCTGCCAGTGAAGAAAAAGAAGAAAGTCCAATTGCACCCCTTCCTCTTTCTTCCCCTACTCTCACAAGCCGACCCAAAAAGTTAATCATCCGGCCTGGCGAGGGCTCGAAAGGTGGTAGGAAGAAGAAGTGATGGGTTGGCTATTATGCTTTTCGTCTCGCTTTTTTCTTTTTTGCTTGTATATATAAAGATTTGTGTTGACCGGAGATTGTGCGGGTACCGGTCCCCGCCTTCTTTTTTTTTTGAAACCTGCACATGTATAAAATTTTCATAGTATGGAATAAAATGATTCTTTTACCTGTACAAACTTCTTTCTGTATTTGAGAATGCATTTATTCTTCTTTTTCATACAAGTTTATTTATTTTCTTTGTGTGATGTTGCAGTAAACCTGTGGTATATTGCTTGAGCATTGCTTTTATTTTTGTAACTATAATATATTGCCCCATACCATGGTTTATTGCAATCTCATTCACGTTGGCAAGATTTTGGAGAACAACTCTTCTGTCTCGAGAAGACTTGTACTCTTTCTTTGGAGAACAACTTCCCCTTTTAAGAAGGCTTGCATCCGTAATTAAGAGAATAATTTTTTTCCATTTTAAGGGAATATTTCTCCGATTTAGTAGAATGCGCCTCGTATTGGAGAAGTCTTCTCTTTCCTTTTTTTTTGAAGAAGTTGTTACACTTCACTTTCGGAAAAAGTCACTTTTATTTTTGGCAAGCGAATTTTCCTACGCGATAAAGTGGGCCTCCGAAAAGGGCTTTGACCTGTTTGTGCCTCCAAAGAGGGCTTTTGTTTGATTGTGCCTCTGGGAAGAGGGCTTTTTTTGTGTGCCTCTGGGGAGAGGGCTTTTGTTTTTTCCCTGTACGCGGGGAAGCGGGCCTCCGAAGAGGGCTTTTTGTTTCTGCCTCTTGGGAGAGGCTTTTGTTTTTTCCCTCTTCGCTGGGAAGTGGGCCTCCGAAGAGGGCTTTGGCACTCCAACTCTGGTGAAGTGGGCCTCCGAAGAGGGCTTTTCACATTCAACACTAGTGAAGTTTTATTTCAGATCTCGGTGAAATGTGTGCCTCCGAAGAGGTCTTTTAGCATTTCAACTCTTGTGAAGTGTGTCTCCAAAGAGAGTTGTTTGCACTTCAACTCTGGTGAAATGGGCCTCCGAAGAGGGCTTTTCACATTCCAACACTTGTGAAGTTTTATTTCAGATCTCGGTGGAATGTGTGTCCCTAAGTAGGGCTTTTGCCTGGAAGTTTCTTTCTCATGGTTGGATGGATTCACGGGGCGGACACAAGTTACTTGGATGTTTGTTTGCACAAACGATCTCAGCTAGTTAACGAGTGCCCCATGCATTCCACTTGGGAAGGTGCCTCCGGTCATTCCACCAATCTTTTTTTTAGTTGAGAAAGAGAACTTTTTTTTTCTGGCAAGCCCCGTTAGAGGCCTTTATCCTCCGAAGAGTTGTGCCTCCGAAAAGGGCTTGTGCCTCCGAAGAAGTCTTTTGTTGTTTCCTGCCTACCAGCCCATGTCTTTTCGCCATTTGCACATATCAGCGACTCCTTTTATCATTTTTAAGCACACATTCCTCTCTTTTGCAAGTAGTTTGTTTTATCAAAAGAAGTGTACTTCATTGTTAAGTGAGTTCGCAGGGGCAGACAAAGGCCACTTAATTGGATGTTTGTTTGCACAAACGATCACAATTAGTTAGTAAGAGCCCACCTTTGGCGGAATCACTAACTGTTTGCTTGAAGCACTTCTTATATAGGATTTGAACCTGGAATTTTTGTGGCTTAACATTTGCTTGTTGAGTGATGTCAAGGATCGCTTGGTCTTGTGATGGGTAAGCTTTGTTTTAATGGACTGCAATATTAAATCGACATTTTAGCAATACAATTAAAGTACTTTACATATATCGAAATAAAACAGGCATTTTGCATTAGTAGAGAACACAAGATTTATAGTGGTTCGACCAAGAACTGGGCCTACATCCACTTTATAGTTCTTATTATTCACTTGCACTGGCTTTACAATAGCTTTCAATACAAGAATCATACATCCATAATTCTTTTACAGTATTTCAATAAAGCTTTTAAGTAAAATATGGGCCAAAGTGATTGCTGTTCCAAGCCCTTGGAATTTGATCTCCTTCGACAGTTGTCAGTTTGAAAGTGCCATCAAGAAGTTTTTTTCCTATGACATACGGCCCTTCCCAGTATGGCGCAAACACTCATGTTGCTGTCATGATCCTTTTCAAGACTAGATCTCCAATCTCAAAGCTGCGTTGGCGAACTTTGGAATTGAAGTGTCTGGCAATTCTTTGCTGACGGGCTGCAATTCTGAGCTGAGCCTCTTCCCTTCTTTCATCAAGGAAGTCTAATGCTTCAAGTTGCAGTTTTTCATTTTCAGCTTGATCAAAATGGATTCTTCTGTGTGATGGGACTTCTGTCTCCACCGGAATCATTGCTTCTGATCCATATGCCGATGAAAACGGAGTGTGCCCAGTTGAAGTTTTGTGGGTAGTTCTGTATTCCCATAGTGCTAGTGGTAGCTTATCGACCCAACCACTTTTTGCTTTTTCCAGCTGTTTTTTGATGGTTGATTTGATAATTTTGTTTACTGCTTCCACTTGTCCGCTTGCCTGCAGATGAGCCACTGCTGAGAAGCTTTTTTGGATCTTGAATCGCTTGCAAAAATCTTGGAACTCTTAACTTTCAAATTGGGTTCCATTGTCTGTGATTATCTTTTGAGGCACGCCATACCTACAAATGATATTCCTAGTTACAAAGTTTATCATCTTTTTAGAGGTATTAGTAGCTAATGGTTCAGATTCAGCCTATTTAGTAAAATAATCAACAGCAACAATAGCATATCTGATTCCGGACTTGGCGGTTGGAAAAGGGCCAATGAGATCTATTCCCCAAATAGCAAATGGCCACGGACTGACCATCTTTGTTAGCTCGGTGGAGGTGCTCTTGGTATTTTTGCAAATATCTGGCATCGGTCACATTTTCGGGCGTAGCTGGCAGCGTCGATTAATTTCTGGCCAAAAATACCCATAACGGAGAATTTTCTTTGCCAGAGTTTGACCACCTGAATGATCTCCACACTCTCCTCCGTGTACTTAAGCTAGAATTGTCTTAGCCTCTTCCTTAGTCACACATCGAAGTAATGGCATTGAGAATCCCCGCCTATATAATTGGCCATTTTGAATTATATATCTAGAGGCTTTTCTTAACCGCTTCTGACGCTCCTTTGAATTTTCTGGTAGAGAACCGTTGAGCAGATATTCCATTATCGGAGTCATCCACGATTCTTGCTCTTGAGATATAGTTATGATCCAGTCAATATCCATCTCATCAATACATGGGGCTGACAAGACTTCTACAGGAACCAATCCCAGCAATTGAGCTTCGCCAGTGCTTGCATATTTTGCAAGAGAGTCCGCCTTCATGTTTTCTTCCCGGGGTATATGACTTATCGTATAACGATCGAAATCATCGAGAAGTTCCCATGCTCTTGACAAGTAAACAGGCGTATTTCCTCCTTTAGTTTGAAACTCTTTCTTGATTTGGCATACAATAAGCTGTGAATCATTGAAGAACTGCAACACTTTGACATTCAGCTCTTTAGCAATCTTCAAGACGACAATAAGAGCTTCATATTCTGCATCATTATTTGTCGAAGGAAATTCCAATCTCAATGCATAGCACAATGACCGCCCTTTAGGGGTTTCAAGCACAACCCCAGCCCCGGAACAGTAATCATTTCTCGCACCATCAACATATAACTTCCATCGAATTGGGGTATCATGAGTCACTTCTTCCTCACTATCACCTTTATCTGTACATTCTGTAATGAAATCTGCTAAAGCTTGTCCATTGATTGCTCTCCGGGGATGATAAGTGATGTCGTATAGGCTGAGTTCATTATTCCACTTCAGAAGACGACCCGAAGTCTCAGGGCGAAACAGGACTTGCTACAGATGTTGATCGGTGAGGACTTTGATAGGATGAGCTTGGAAATATGGCCTCAACTTTCTTGATGCAATCAGTAGACTATAAGCGAGCTTTTCCAACTTTGAATAATTCATCTCTGCCCCAGTGAATCTTTTGCTGATATAATAGACCGGGCGCTGAATTTTTGCGTTTTCCCATACCAACGCTGCACTGAGAGCATGAGATGAAATTGCCAAATATAAGAAGAGATCTTCACCATTGTCGGGCTTAGAAAGTATAGGAGGCGTTTCCATATGACGAATCAACTCATCGAAAGCTTTCTGGCATTTAGGGGTCCAGTCGAAATTTTTTCTTCCCTTATTCAGAGCATCAAAGAATGGAATGCATTTATCAGTGGCTTTGGAAATGAATCGACTCAAGGCAGCGACTTTTCCATTGAGACTTTGCAATTCCTTTTTCGTTCTAGGATCTTTGACTTCTCTTAAGGAAGCAATCTGAGCAGGATTAGCTTCAATGCCCTTAGCACTCACAATGATACCCAAGAACTTTCCGGACTCTACCCCAAATGAACATTTCAAAGGATTAAGCTTTATTCCGTACTTTCAGAGGACTGCAAACATTTCTGCCAAGTGAACCATATGGTCTACTGCCTTCTTTGATTTCACCAGCAAATCGTCAACATAAACGTCCATAGTTTTACCAATCTACGGCTTGAACATAGCATTGACAAGTCTTTGGTAAGTTGCCCTAGCATTCTTCAGTCCAAAGGGCGTGACTCTGTAGCAGTAAAGACCGACATCGGTGATGAAGCTCGTGTCCTCCTCCGGCTCATGCATCATGATCTGGTTGTATCCGGAGTAAGCATCCATAAAAGATAACAATTCATGCCCCGCTGTTCCATCTACCAACTGATCTATCCTGGGTAACGGGAAGCAGTCTTTGGGGCAGGCTTTATTTAAATCTGAGAAGTCGATGCATACTCTCCACTTTCCATTAGCTTTCTTAACCGGTACTGGATTTGTTAACGCTTAAAGTCGAACGCTAACACCCCGGTGTGTGAAGTGTGAATGTGAAAGCACCACCCGACGGTTCGGGAACAGAATATTAGCTAAAATAACAGAAAATACAGTAAGAGACAACAATTTTATAGTGGTTCGGCTTAAGGAGTAGCCTACGTCCACTTTAATTATCTTTATTACAGATCTTGTTACAAAACTATACAATGCCCTTCAATTCCAAATCTCTTTAGTTACAAAACACTTTGAGCAAGTGGCTTAAGCTACGATGTAGATGAAAGTCTTCGAATCCATGTCAGATGTGTGAAAGTCTTTCAAAGTAGCTTGTAGTGTTCTTCGAAACTTCAAGTATAGAGTCGGTTTAGAAACTGGCAGAGTATCGGCGCTTGAAGAGATTGTCCCAAAAAGGTCCCCTTCATGCTTGAGGTAGGTTGGTATTTATAGGGAAATTTCCCCCTTGGGTCGTAAGTCGTGATTGACTTATGGTAGGTCGTGGCCGACTTATCTGGCCAAGCCCATGGTCTGACAAAGGTTCACTCATCTATCAGAATTTATGTTACAAGTCCTAAGTCGCCCACGAGTCAACATCCTCTTGTATAAGTAACGCGGCATCGGAATTTTACTCAGTAGCTTTAGGTCATGGATGACTAAAGCTAGGTCGTGAGTCGTGGCTTAACTGGTAAGCTCGTTTATTTAAGAGGCCACCGTGTTAAATAATGAAGCAGCGCTTCATTTTCTTAAGTCACTCACGACACGTGCTAGGTCGTAAGTCGTGGATAGCTTTAAGTCGTTAACTCATTTCCTTCTTAAGTCGTGCCATCTCTTGAATCGTTAAGTCATCCTGTCCTTGAGTCGTGGACTTCCTTAAGTCGTAGACTGTATACTTCCTTAAGTCGCAGAAACCTTAAGTCGTGGAGGCCTTAGGTCGTGAACCATCCCTTCTCTTTTAGATCGTTAAGTCGTAGACTTCTCTACGTCGTAAGTCGCCAAGTCTTTCAACTCGTTAAGTCGCGCACACTGCTTGAGTCGTATACCTTGCTTGAGTCGTATAGTTCTTAAATCGTAGAAAATTGAGGGTTAACATTTGCCCCTCGAAGTACACGCCTAGGTCGTAGGTCGTGTGCTTCGACTTATCTTAACTCGTGTGCCGATTCAAGTTCCACTGCCCCGAGATATAAAAGGCTTAGGTCGCTTCTTCTTCACCTACTTGCTTCCATGTTTACTTCCGCCATTATTGGCCTTCGAAGCTTCCAGAAATGAATCCAATCAGTTTACCTCGTCACCAATCAAGTTCCTACAATCTTCATCATCACACTGCGTAGGTAAACTCATTAGTCACTCGATTTCATGATTACCGCTACCTTTCGAACATGGACTTCCCACTTTATAACCCCAATCCAGATCCTCACGCCATACTTCATCTCAAATCACGTTACGATCGATTGCCGTCAAACTTGGAGCGGTTCGATCAAGTTTTTGGATGACTTGCAAGGGGAAGACGATGGGTTACCATATTTCGAATCAGCTGATCCGCGAATTTAGAGGAGAAGATATTGTCCTATACGGGTTAACGGGTTAGGAGGATGACGTGTTACTGATTTAAGAAGAGGTCGGCCGGTCAAAGGAAGCGTGACATTAGCTTGGACGCGACTCAGTAATTTTGAGCGACCCAATAACCTCCGCGACTTAACTCTGGACCGACTTACCAACCTTTGTGACATAAGTCATAAGTCATGGCGGAGATAGGACTTGGAGAATTTCACGTCGCTTCGAACTGAAGTCTTTTCCCCTTACTACGCCTTACGTCTTAAAGAACCAATGACTTAAGGCATTAACGACTTAGAGCACAAACGTCCTAACTTAACTTGTCCCACATTCTTTAGGTCGGGGACGAGTTAGCACTTCGAACTGTCATGAAGCATAATTTTGACTTGAACTTTAACTTGAATTGCTGAAGTAAACTGCCTGAATACTGAATTGTTTGGACTTTGAATTCTTTAGTCTTTAAACTGTTAAACTTTGTTGCATTCTTTCACAGATCACTTTTGACTTGCAAACTAACAATCTGTTCAATACATCATTTACAGAAAATTGGGACGAATATACTGCCACTGACTTCCCACAGCAAATGGCAGATTAGTTAACAACAGATGATCAACTTAAATAGATTGTGTGAATGAAGTGCTTTTAAATCATCAAATTCGAGTATAGTATTAAAGCAACACTGAAATAGTCAACTGAAACTGCCCAGTTTGCACTAATACTATACCTGAACATTAAATTAACAAGTCCTGAAATTTGGTAATCGATCAATTGTCGACTAGTTTAATTCCAGTTATATTTACTTGTTATTTTTATTAGTTCTGCACAACACTTCACACTTTTAGGAAACGTGCACCTTCACATTTGAATATCCAGTTGCTTGTGTAGAATGACTTCTCAACAAGAAGAGATAACAGTCCAGACTGGAGAAGCCACTCTTATTCCGGCTCCACTAGTTAATCCTCCAGAGAGAGCCTCTACCACTTTTTCATACAAAGTTTTTCGTCAATTATGCATCCAGTTTGGCATTGCTGAAGCAAATGCCATTCTTCCTGAGAAAACTAACACTGCTGATGTGGCGCCTCCTGGCTTTGTATCGGTTAACCGACAAATGTGCCTGAGCGGGGCCATTCCCCCTTTCAACAACTTTCTCCAGAATCTTCTTCGTTAATTAGCCATCTCCCCATTCCAGCTACACCCCAATGGCTACGCCATTCTGATGGGGCTGTGTGTTCTATTTAGGAGAACATTTGATCGACTTCCAAGCTTCGACGAGAATTGCTTCTTATGCTCCTTTACCAGGACTAAGGATCACCCTTCTATCACCGTCGTGAGAAGCGCCCGAAATCGCAAATTGATCGTTGGCCTTCCTGACACTGCTCATGGGTTGTTGACTCGGTTCTTCTTTGTCCACTGCCCCCCGGGGTTTTATGCTGTGTGGAGGGAAGGAAGTAAGATCATCTACCTTTACTTCTTCTATTCTCTGAGTTTTGCAAAGTCCGAATGGCCAAGTGTTAACTTCGTTTTTTCATTTCGGCGCTCCCCCCTCCTTCTAGAGATCCCAGCCACAAGCCAATTCTGGAGAGGCTCATAGCTGTGCCGGTTGAAGAGCGGGATATGAAATTTTTGTTGAACGACGAATTCCTTCACCAGTTCGGACTTCTTCACCCTTCTCGCTCCACTCAGCCTCATGAAGTCCCCGGTTCTCCAGCGGAGGCACCAGATGTCTCAATCCCTGCTGAAAAGCTTATGCCGAAGGAGCCCTCTACTGAAACCTCACTGGTGAAGTGCCCCACACTTACCGATGTTGCGGGTCCATCCAGCAAATTGGCACCTGCCCCAGTTATTGAGGAGGAAGAAACACTTCGTTGCTCTGAAGATGCGGCCGGTCTGGAAGCCGAAAAAGAAACTCCCGTTGATGATACTTTTGAGGGGCTAAGCGACCTGATCATAACTTCACAGGAACTTTTTAAAGATGATGTTCCTAAAGCTGCTTCTCCTGTTGTCGAGGCGACATCCACTTTACAGCAAATTTTGACGCCTGCCACTCAAGTCAATACCACCCCTGTGCCGAAGAGTGGTTTGTAGCCTGACTCGTTAGTTTGCACACCACACACACATAGGATTTTCAGCACTTATTCGTACTTAACTTCTTTTCTCTGAAGACTTTTAAGACTTGTCTTTTTTCAATTTCAGATTCTCCGATGGGACGCAGCGGCTCTTATTACGACGACTTTCAGCGCTACGGGAGGCGTAATCAATATGACTATAGGCGCTACCTTCCCGTTTACAGAGAAACTGACGAAGAGAGAGCCGCTCGAATAGGTCAAGAGAGGAGGGCTCAAGAAGAGCGTTATGAGAGGAGAGAAAGGGAGGAGCACCATGATTCTTCCCAGAGAGGTGAAGACTCTCACAAAAGAAAGTCGCATGACGACCGGGGAAAAAGTCATGTAGTTGAGGACCCAAGCAAGTATTGCCAGGCACGGTGAAAAGCATGCATCTACAACTTCTGAAAAGCCCGCTGCCCCCGTCTCACTTGACATCCCTTCCGACTCTCCTGCCCTCAGGAAGACAGGCATTCAGACAATAGTCAACATGCCTAAATTCCAAATTGGACCAGGCCCAGCTACTCTGCAAAGCCGGTTCCCACACTGGTGCCTAAAGGGAGAGCGGTTCGATCTTGGCTTGGTCCCTATTGACAAACAAGCAATGCTGCAAAATCTTGATGTTGTTAGACTTGATATCGAGCGGATGTCAGGGTGGCAAAAGCTTGTTGATGAGCTTCAGAGGGTCAACCGCGTGAATTTAGAGGCCATCCTGACCATGGAAAATGATAAGGCCGAGTGGCAGAAAACTTTAAGCCAGCATGATACTGAGATGAGGAACATCGCTGATTACAATGAGAAGCTTGAAGCGGAATTTGAAAAACTTAAACAAGAGCTTGCTACTTCTTCTAACTCATATACTCAAAAAGAAGAAGTACTTCAAAAGCAAGTTCGCGATGCTCACGCTGCTCACGCTGCTCAGCGACATGCCGAGGCACAACTTGAGGCTGAGCAGAAAACAACGGAAAGGTATCGTGCTGACGTTGTAGAGTTACGGGAGAAGGTCAACTCCCAGGATTTGGAGATTATGAGGCTAACGGCCCAATTATTAAAGACCGAGAAGGAACGTGATGAAGCTATCGCTGGAAGGCAGGCTGCCGAACAGTCGCATGAGGCGACTAAAGCCAATGTCAACTCCACTTTATTTGACTTCTACGTGCATGGCGTTATGGGGCGTGGGAGCCTTTCATTCTTAGGACTGATGTATGAGATTACCCTGGCCGAGGTTTGGGAGTCAATTCTTGACATGCTTGGAGGTGCAGGTGCCGGCTATGCTGAAGCATCTCTTGCAGAAAACTTTCTAGATGATGACGCCATAGCCGCCCTAGCCCGGGAAAAAGAGCAGCTTGCCAAAGCACGAGCTAAGGTAGGGGAGCAGCACTTTGTGAAAGAAGCACCATTAACTGCCCCCGTCCCTCCTTCGGTTTCGGCCGATGTTGACATCACAGGCTCCGGTTCTCATTCTCCGTCCCCTGTTAAAGTTATAACTGAGATCACAAGCACACATGATGGAGATGAAGGCGAAGAGAGCACCGAAGCACAGGCTTATGAAGTTGACATTAGGAAGCCGACTTCTCCAGGTAACTCTACTGTTAATCTTGCCCAAGTGGACTGTTTGTTTGCTCCTCATGAGTTTGACGAACTTTTTGATTATTTCTTAAATCTCAATGAGCCGCTATCTCCTTTCTTCACGGGAGATACTAATATTTTTGGCTTTTCTTCTTCTGTAGCAAAAACCCCAAGTGCCACACAGGCTTCTCCTCCTCCAGCTATCTCTCCTCCATTCCCTCAAATCACTCCTATTTCCCAACCGGGATCACAGGAAGAATTAATAGGAGCCCTTCAAGGCTTGGATGATCCAATCGCTTCGCAGGAGCAGAAGGACGAAGGACTTGAAGGAGGCGACAAATCCCCGGAGCATACTATTTCTGATGACATAAAACTGGCTGCTCTTGTTACCCCGGGAAGTGAGTCTTCTTCAAGGAGGAGGAGGAAGCGTACCACTTCCAAAAGGAAAAGCATTCTTTTTTCTGAAGAGGAAGCGAAGGTTGATCCGGCAGTAACTCTCTCTCCTTCATCCCCAACTCTCCCAAGCCGTCCCGAAAAACTGCCTATTAGGTCAGGTGAAGGCTCTAAAGGTGGTGGCAGGAAGAAGTAAAGGGCCCTGCTTCCCCTTATTTTTACTTTTTGCTTTTTGCATGTACTGGCCGGAGATTGTGCGGGTATCGGCCTCCGCTTTTCTTTTTATTTTGAAACCTGTACCTGTACAAAATTTTGACAGTATTGAATAAAATGATTCTTTCTGTTTGTACAAACTTCTATATGTATTTGAGAATGCATTTACTCTTCGCTTTTGTACAAGTTTCTTTATATGATATTGCAGTGAGCTTGTGGTATGTTGTTCGAGCATCATTTTTACCAATGTAGCTATACCATGTTGCCCCTATACCATAAGCTCGTTGCAATATTTTCAACTTTGAGATGACTTGTACTCTTATTCTCTGGAGAATAATTATTCCATACTTGGACGAATATTATTCTGCTCAAAATAGAGTACAACTCGTTTCATATGAGTTTTCACGCTCCACCTTTCGGAGATATCACTTTTTCTTTTACATATATACATTCCTACAAAATGAATTCTCCTATGTGGTAAAGCGGGCCTCCGAAGGGCACTTTAACTTTTTTGAGGAAGAGTATTTTCAAGAATAGATGAACCAATCATCCTTTGAAAGCTAAAGTGTGCCTTTAAAGAGGGATTTTTTTTATATTGCGCCTCAGTGGGGGGCTTTTTGATATTTGTTTTGCATTTCTGATGAAATGCTTCTTTGAAAAGTTGTACCTCTGAGGAGGGCTTTTTCACGTTTCAACACTTGGAAGTTTTATTTCAATCTCGGTGAAACGTGTGCCTCCGAAGAGTTGTGCCTCCGAAGAGGGCTTTTCACGTTTCAACACTTGGAAGTTTTATTTCGATCTCGGTGAAACGTGTGCCTCCGAAGAGGTCTTTTTGTTTGATTGTGCCTCTGGGAAGAGGTCTTTTTGTTTGATTGTGCCTCTGGGAAGAGGTCTTTTTGTTTCTGCCTCTTGGGAGAGGCTTTTATCTTTTCCCTGTTCATTGGGAAGCGGGCCT
Organism: Allium cepa; assembly: GCA_030765085.1. NCBI lineage: Eukaryota > Viridiplantae > Streptophyta > Magnoliopsida > Asparagales > Amaryllidaceae > Allium > Allium cepa. The sequence continues at coordinate 75,745,566 of CM060939.1, read as the reverse complement.
TCGAAGAGTGCTTTTCACATTTTGACTCGTGTGATGTTTTATTTCAGATCACGGTGAAAAGTGTGCCTCTGAGTAGGGCTTTTGCCTGGAAGTTTGGAGCTTCTTTCTCTTAGTTGGATGGATTCACAGGGGTGTACCGCCGATCAGTCCACAACTTTATGTCGAGAAAGAACTCTCTTTTTCTGGCGTGGTCCGCTTGAGGTCTTTTAGCATTTTAACTGTGGTGAAATGGGCCTCCGAAGAGGGCTTTTCACGTTTCAACACTTGGAAGTTTTATTTCAATCTTGGTGAAACGTGTGCCTCTGTGTGGGGCTTTTGCCTGGGAGTTACTTTCTCATGGTTGGATGGATTCACGGGGCTGACGCGAGTTACTTAGACGTTCGTTGTGCAAACTGTCTCAACTAGTGAACAAGTGCCTTGCCTCCCCGTAGGGAAGAAGGTTCCTCCGGTCCTCTTATGGATTTCCGAGGCGGACACGAGTTACTTGGACGTTCGTTGCACAAACTGTCTCAGCTAGTGAACAAGCGCCTTGCCTTCCCATTGGGAAGGTGCCTCCGGTCGTCTCACCCATAGAGGAATAAAACTCTCATTTTCTGGCATGACCCGTCAGGGGTCTTTATCCTCCGAAGAGTTGTGCCTCCGAAGAGGGCTTTTCCACGTTTTAACACTTGGAAGTTTTATTTCAATCTCGGTGAAACGTGAGCCTTTGAAGAGGTCTTTTGCTGTTGCTGGTCTGGTTGCCCATATCTATTTGCTGGTTGCCCATATTAGCAATTCCTTGGTACCATCTTTAAGCACGCATCATCTTCTTTTGCTGGCGGGTGGTTTTATCCAAAGAAATGTACTCCAGCGGAATCACTGATTGTTTGCTTAGAGTACTTCTTATATAGGATCCGACCCTGGAATTTTTGTTGCTTAAAACTTGCTTTTGAGTGATGCCAAGGATTGCTTGGTATTGCGATGGGTAAGCTTGATTTTAATTGCCTGCAAATTTAAATCGACATTTTTAGCAATATTTTCAGAGTACTTTACATATCGAAATAAAATAAGCGACTTGTAATAGTAAAGAACACAAGATTTATAGTGGTTCGGCCAAAAGCTGGGCATACATCCACTTTATAGTTCTCATTATTCACTTGCACTGGTTTTACAATGGCTTTCAATACAAGAATCACACATTCATAATTCTTTTACAATATTTCAGTAAAGCCTTTATGTAAAATATGGACGCAAGTGATTGCTGTTCCAGGCTCTTGGGATTGGATCTCCTTCGACAGTTGTGAGTTTGAATGTGCCATCAAGAAGTTTGCTGCCTATGACATATGGCCCTTACCAGTTTGGCCCAAACACTCCTGTTGCTGTCATAATTCTTTTCAAGACTAAATCCCCAACTTCAAAGCTGTGCTGGCGAACTTTGGAATTGAAATGCCTGGCTATTCTTTGCTGATGGGCTGCAACTCTGAGCTTAGCCTCTTCTCTTCTTTCATCAAGGAGGTCAAGCGCTTCAAGTTGTAGTTTTTCATTCTCAGTTTGATCGAAATAGATTCTTCTATGTGAGGGGACTTCTGTCTCTACTGGAATCATTGCTTCCGACCCGTATGCCAATGAAAATGGAGTGTGCCCAGTCGCAGTTTTATGAGTAGTTCTGTATGCCCATAGTGCTAGCGGAAGCTTATCGACCCAACCACCTTTTGCTTTTTCCAATTGCTTTTTGATGGTTGACTTGATGATTTTGTTTACTGCTTCCACTTGCCCGTTTGCCTGCGGATGAGCCACTGCTGAGAAGCTTTTTCCGATTTTGAATCGTTTGCAGAAATCATGGAATTCCTCACTTTCAAACTGGGTACCATTGTCTGTGATTATCTTCTGAGGCACACCATACCTGCAAATGATATTTTTAGTCATAAAACTTATCATTTTCTTAGAGGTAATAGTAGCCAATGGTTCGGCTTCAGCCCATTTAGTAAAACAATCAACAGCAATGATAGCATATTTAATCCCTGATTTGGCAGTCGGCAAAGGCCCAATGAGATATATTCCCCAGATGGCAAACGGCCATGGACTGACCATTTGTGTTAGCTCAGTGGAAGGTGCTCTAGGAATTTTGGCAAATCTCTTGCATTTATCACACTTTTGGGAATAGTCAGCAGCATCTCGAATAATCTCTGGCCAAAAATATCCTTAACGGAGAATTTTCTTTGTTAAAGTTTGACCTCCTGTATGATCTCCACACTCCCCTCCGTGTACTTCAGTTAGAATTGTCTTGGCTTCTTATTTAGTTACACAGCGGAGCAGTGGCATTGAAAATCCCCGTTTGTACAATCGGCCATCCTGGATCATATATCTAGAGGCTTTCCTTAACAGCTTCTATCGTTCTTTTGAACTTTCTGGCAAAGAACCATTGAGCAAATATTCAGATATCAGAGTCATCCATGATTCTTGCTCTTGAGATACACTCATAATCACATCAACATCCATCTCATCTGTGCTCGGAGTTGATAAGACTTCCACGGGAACTAATCCCAATAGTTGAGCTTCGCCAGTACTTGAATACTTTGCAACAGAATCCGCCTTCATGTTCTCTTCCCGGGGTGTGTGACTTATTGAATAATGATCAAAATCATCAAGAAGTTCCCAGGCCTTTGACAAATAAGCGGGAAGATTTCCCCCTCTAGCTTGAAATTCCCTTTTGACTTGGCATACGATAAGTTGAGAATCGCTGAAGATTTGTAATGCCTTGATGTTTAGTTCTTTAGCGATCCTTAAACCAGCGATGAGAGCTTCATATTCTGCTTCATTATTTGTCGAAGGAAATTCTAGTCTCAGTGCATAACATAGCGATCGCCCTTCTGGGGTTTCAAGAACAACCCTTGCTCCAGAACAGTAATCATTCCTTGCGCCATCGACATACAGTTTCCATTGGATTGGGATGTTATCAGTGGCTTCTTCCTCACTATCACCTTTATCCGTACATTCTGCGATGAAATCTGCTAAAGCTTGTCCATTGATTGCTTTCCAGGGATGATAAGTGATGTCATATTGGCTGAGTTCAACATTCCATTTCAAAGGACGGCCCGAAGTCTCAGGACGGAATAGGACTTGCTTTAGAGGTTGATCAGTGAGGACTTTGATGGGATGAGCTTGGAAATACGGCCTCAATTTTCTTGATGCGATCAACAAACAATAAGCGAGCTTTTCCAACCTTGAATAGTTCATCTCTGCCCCAGTGAATCTTTTGCTGATATAATAGACTGGGCGTTGAATCCTTGCGTCTTCCCGTACCAACACTGCACTGAGAGCATGAGATGAAATTGCCAAATATATGAAGAGATCTTCAGTATTATCAGGCTTTGAAAGTATCGGAGGCACTTCCATATGATGAACCAACTCATCAAATGCTTTCTGACATTCAGGAGTCCACTCAAAGTTTTTTCTTCCTTTCTTCAGAGCATCAAAGAATGAAATGCATTTGTCAGTAGCTTTTGAGATGAACCGACTCAAGGCAACAACCTTTCCATTGAGATTTTGCAATTCCTTATTAGTTCAAGGAGCTTTGACCTCTCTCAGGGCAGTGATCTAAGCAGGATTAGCTTCAATGCCCCTAGCGCTCACAATTAAACCCAAAAACTTTCCAGACTCCACTCCAAATGAACATTTCAAGGGATTAAGCTTCATTATGTACTTTCGGAGCACTGCGAACATCTTTGCCAAGTGATCCATGTGGTCCACTGCTTTCTTAGACTTAACTAGCATAACATCAACATAAACTTCCATTGTCTTGCAAAATCTGCGGTTTAAACATGGCATTAACAAGCCTTTGGTAAGTTGCCCCTGCATTCTTGAGTATGAAAGGCATGACCTTGTAGCAGTAGAGTCCAACATCTGTGATGAAGCTTGTGTCCTCTTAATCTGGCTCATGCATCATAATCTGGTTATATCCGGAGTATGCATCCATAAAAGATAACAATTCATGCCCCGCCGTCCCATCCACCAACTGATCGATCCTGGGCAGCGGGAAGCAGTCTTTGGGGCAAGCTTTGTTCAAATATGAAAAGTCAATGCATACTCTCCATTTTCCGTTAGCCTTTTTTAACTAGTACTGGATTTGAGACCCAATTTGGATAAGTAGACTCCCTGATAAAACCATTCTCCATGAGCCAGTCAACTTCTTCTTTCAATGCTGCTGACCTTTCTGGACCCTGAGTTCTTCTTTTCTGTTTCACGGGTGTAAACTTTGGATCAATGTGCAGAGTGTGTACTGCAATCTCTGGGGATATTCCACACATGTCAGCATGAGTCCAAGCGAATACATCCAAATTTGCCTTCAAAAATGAAATCAGAACATTCTGAACTGTTGTGTTGAGTTGTGAACCCACATTCAGCACTTTGTTTGGGTCCTTTGGGTCAACGGGTACCGGCACTGTTACCTCTACCGGTACTACCCTATTCTCCCCTACACTGGCTTTCCTTGGATCCATCTCTCTTCGTGCGCCACTACATTCACCAGTGCAGGGTCCACCGTGTAATTGCTACAAGGTTGGTTCTTTGATGCGGACTGGAGCCTCCGCACCTTTTCCCTTTTCTCTTTTCCTTGAATCACGCAACTCTGTAAGATAACATTCTCGCCATGCATCTTGGTCTCCTTTAATCACACCAACTCCATTATCTGTGGGGAATTTTATAGTCAGACACCATGGGGCAAGAACAGCTTTGAATGCAGCAAGAGTTGGTCGGCCTAAAAAGGCATTGTAGGCAGAGAATTCTTCAACAATTATAAAGGTTTGCTTTCGAGCCACCTTCCCCAGCCCTTTTCCAAGTTCCACAAACAAATCTATGGTCCCAATCGGCTGTTTGGGTTCCCCAGCAAACCCAGCAATCTTAAGTGATGAAGCTTGAACGTCAGCCGTTGGAATTTTCATCTGACCAAAAGTCTTCTTGAAGAGAATGTTGCATGAAGCTCCATAATCAACTAGAACTCTTCTCACAGTAGCCGGCCAATTCCAGCGGATATGACCAAAGGATCTATGGTAGGAGCCTCAATACCCAAAGAATCTCTGGCACTGAATACAATATCATCAGTGGAAGTCTTTTGTTGCTTTAAAGGTGCGTCATTTTCTAATACAAAAACATTCTCTTCAACCGGTACATGCCTTAAGGACCGGGCATACCTTTCCATCTCGCCCCAGCTTTTGCCTGCTGGGTGAGGTCCTCCAGTTATTATATTGATGATAGGTCTTTCCGATTCATGTTCTACGGCCTTCTCACTTGAGCTAGGACGGTGAGCAGGAACTTGTTGTCCTTGAGTCGATGAGGCTGGGGCATTTCTATTCCTTTTCACATACTGTTGGAGCTTGTTCTCTTTCAAGAGTTGTTCAATTACCTCTTTCAAATGGCGGCATTCGTTGGTGTCATGGCCGGGTTGGTTGTGGAACCGGCAAAACCTTCCACTTTTTTTCATCTTACTTCCAACTCTCATTTTAAGTGGTGTCGGATAACTGACATCATTCTTGGTCGCAAAGAAGATGTTCTCACGGGTATCGGTCAAGGGTGTGAAATTGAAAGGACGGCCTTTCTTAGCATCTCCCTATTTCTTTCCACCATCATTTCGCCTTTTCTGAGTGTTAGGTTCTTTCTTGTTCGAAGCAACACCATTGTTCCCGGCTTCTACTGATACCACCTTAGCCGGTGCTTGGAGGCTCTCCAAGTGCATGAATTCATCCGCTTTCTTGTAGAATTTGTCAAGCGATTTTGGTTCTTTCATTTTCAACCATTTTCCAAATTCGCTTGATTTGTCAATCGCCCTCATCAAGTATGTTAGGACCATGCGTGGCTCAGCATTATCTACCTCAGCCAATGCTATGTTAAAACGATTCAAGAATGATCTGATGGATTCTCCCAGATTTTGCTCTAGACTTGACAGCGACATTATATCTTTTGCCTTTGAAGCATATAACCGAAATTGCTCCTTGAATTTCCTGGTCAAATCGGAGAACTGATCAATGGACCTGACCGGCAGCTTTGTAAACCACAATAGAGCCACACCTTCCAGATATACCGGGAAATATCGACATTTGATTTCATCAGACGCTTTGGCACCCGTCATATGCCAATCGTACTTATACAAAAACTCATTAGGATCGCTTGTCCCTTTGTATGCCGGAATAGTAGGAGGAATGAATTTCCTTGGGAATTCGGCCTTCAAGATTTTCTCAGTAAACGGAGTTTTGCTTGGAGAAAAACCCCATTCTTTCTCATTTTCATCCCTTCGCATACTTTCCTTCATGATCTGACGAACCATGCCTGAGAAATACTCTTCATCATCTAAAGGCTCTGGAGGGCAAACATCAGCCATTCTCTCTGAATTCTGTCTTGACAACCGTTCACGGAGGGTCGGCTGTGGCCCTGATCCTCCAGCCTGAGGAGGTGTCTTCTCCACAGGGTTTGCGGCTCTTTGAGAAACGTTCCCTCCTTCAACATCTTGAACTCCCGCAGCAGGGTTTCCATCATTATTAACCGGTGGACGGTTAGCCCCAAGTAGATCATTCAACTTACTTATGATCAGGGCGTTCTGGGCATTCTGAGCCTCCAACTGTGCATTCAGGGCATTCAATTGTTGATTCAACCCCAAAACTACGGCGTCCAATTCTGCTCGCGTAACTCCAGCAGTTGGAGCTTCTTGACTTGAAGGAGGAGAGGTAGCGGTATTTTCTTGAACATTGTCGGATCTTACAGAACTTCGTTTTCTCCCAAGAGCCATTATTTCCAATAAACTTCTGGTTTTAAAAGAAATCCTTTCCACAAACCTTTGCGGAGCAATGATGGAAGTATCCTGAGTTCGGTTCTCAGTGAAAGCACCAAAAATGTTAACGCTTAAAATCGAACGCTAACACCCCGGTGTGTGAAGTGTGAATGTGAAAGCACCACCCGACGGTTCGGGAACAGAATATCAGCTAAAATAACAGAAAATACAGTAAGAGACAGCAATTTTATAGTGGTTCGGCTTAAGGAGTAGCCTACGTCCACTTTAAGTATCTTTATTACTGATCTTGTTACAAAACTATACAATGCCCTTCAAGTCCAAATCTCTTTAGTTACAAAACACTATGAGCAAGTGGCTTAAGCTACGATGTAGATGAAAGTCTTCGAATCCATGTCGGATGTGTGAAAGTCTTTCAAAGTAGCTTGTAGTGTTCTTCGAAACTTCAAGTATAGAGTCGGTTTAGAAACTGGCAGAGTATCGGCGCTTGAAGAGATTGTCCCAAAAAGGTCCCCTTCATGCTTGAGGTAGGTTGGTATTTATAGGGAAATTTCCCCCTTGGGTCGTAAGTCGTGATTGACTTATGGTAGGTCGTGGCTGACTTATCTAGCCAAGCCCATGGTCTCACAAAGGTTCACTCATCTATCAGAATTTATGTTACAAGTCCTAAGTCGCCCACGAGTCAACATCCTCTTGTATAAGTAACGCGGCATCGGAATTTTACTCAGTAGCTTTTGGTCGTGGACGACTCAAGCTAGGTCGTGAGTCGTGGCTTAACTGGTAAGCTCGTTTATTTAAGAGGCCACCGTGTTAAATAATGAAGCAGCGCTTCATTTGCTTAAGTCGCTCACGACACGTGCTAGGTCCTAAGTCGCGGATAGCTTTAAGTCGTTAACTCATTTCCTTCTTAAGTCGTGCCATCTCTTGAATCGTTAAGTCATCCTGTCCTTGAGTCGTGGACTTCCTTAAGTCATAGACTGTATACTTCCTTAAGTTGCAGAAACCTTAAGTCGTGGAGGCCTTAGGTCGTGAACCATCCCTTCTCTTTTAAACCGTTAAGTCGTAGACTTCTCTATGTCGTAAGTCGCCAAGTCTTTCAACTCGTTAAGTCGCGCACTCTGCTTGAGTCGTATACCTTGCTTGAGTCGTACAGTTCTTAAATCGTAGAAAATTGAGGGTTAATAGGATTTGAAACCCAATTCGGATAAGTAGACTCCCTGATGAAACCATTCTCCATGAGACGATCTACCTCTTCTTTCAATGCTGCCGACCTTTCAGGACTCTGGGTTCTTCTTTTCTGCTTTACCGGTGTAAACTTCGGGTCAATATTCAGAGTATGTACTGCAACTTCTGAGGATATTCCACACATATCAGCATGAGTCCAAGCGAATACGTCTAGATTTGCTTTCAAGAATAATATCAAGGAATTTTGAACAACCACACTAAGTTGCGAACCCACATTCACTACATTGTTCGGATCTTTCGGGTCAACAGGAACTGGCACCGTTACTTCCACTGGCACCACTCTATTCTCCCCTTCACTAGTTTTTCTGGGATCCATTTCTCTTCGTGCCCCGGTATGCTCGCCAGTGCAGGGTCCACCCTGTAATTGCTACAAGGTTGGTTCTTTGATGCGGACTGGGGCTGCCGCATCTTTCCCATCTCTCTCTTCCTTGCTTCACGCAATTCTATAAGATAACATTCTCGCCCAGCATTTTGATCCCCTTCAATAACTCCAACTCCATTATCCGTGGGGAATTTCATAGTAAGGCACCACGGGGCAAGAATTGCCTTAAAAGCCCCAAGAATTGGTCGCCCTAAAAAGGCGTTGTAGGTAGAAAATTCATCAACAATTACAAAAGTCTGTTTTCGAACCACCTTTTTCTGCCCCTCTCCAAGCTCCACGAACAAGTCGATAGTTCCAATTGGCTGCTTCTGTTCCCCAGTAAACCCAGCAATCTTTTGTGATGAAGCTTGAACATCAGCCATCGGAATTTTCATTTGATCGAATGTCTTATTGAAGAGAATATTGCAAGAAGCGCCGCAATCAACAAGCACTCTTCTTACAATAGCCAGCCCAATGCCTGCAGAGATGACCAAGGGATCGATGGTTGGAGCTTCAATGCCCATAGAGTCTCTGGCTCTGAACACAATGTCATCATTAAAAGTTTTCTGCTGCTTCAAAGGTGCAACAACCTCCAACGCGAAAACACTCTCTTCTGTTGGTGCAAACTTCAAGGAACAGGCATACCATTCCATCTCACCCCAGCTCCTGCCTGCTGGCTGGGGACCTCCCGTAATCACATTAATAACAGGCCTTTCTGATTCATGCGCAGTAGTCCTCTCACCCGAGCCAGATGGATGAGTAGGAAGATGCTGGCCCTTAGTAGATGAAGTCGGGTCATTCCTATTTCTCTTAACATATTGCTGCAACTTGTTCTCTCTCAGCAATTCTTCAATCAAACTTTTCAGATGGCGACATTCGTTGGTATCATGACCGGGTTGATTATGAAACCGTCAGAATATCCCACTTTGAGCAGCTTTTTCCAAACTCTCATCTCACGCGGTTTAGGATATTCTACCGCATCTTTGGTAGCAAAAAAATATTCTCCGGGGTTTCAGTCAAAGGAGTGAAATATGAAGGTTTTAAGAAGCGAGGTTTCTTCACATCCTTCTGCTTCCTCCCACCATTATTCCCCCTCTTCCGACTTCCGGATTCCCTTTTGGTAGGAGCAATAGTATTATCCTTAACCTCTGTCAATGCCACTTTAGCCGGTGCTCGAAGGCTTTCCAAGCGCATGAATTCATCAGCTTTCCTATAGAATTTCTCAAGCGAATTCGGTTCTTTCATCTTCAACCATTTCCCAAACTCACTCGATTTGTCGATAGCCCTCATTAAGTAGGTCAAACCATTCGTGGCTCTGCATTATCCACTTCAGCCGAAGCTATGTTGAAGCGGTTAAAGAAAGATCTAATAGATTCCCCAGGATTCTGTTCCAGGCTTGACAGTGACATAATATCCTTTGCCTTTGAAGCATACAACCTGAATTGTTCTTTAAACTTCCGAGTCAGATCGACGAACTGGTCTATGGATCGGACCGGTAGCTTTGTGAACCAGAGTAGAGCCACTCCTTCCAAATATACCGGAAAGTACCGGCATTTGATCTCATTTGATGCCCTAGCACCAGTCATGTGCCAGTCATACTTATACAGAAATTGGTTAGGGTCGCTTGTTCCCTTATAGGCCGGAATGGTAGGAGGAACTAACTTCCTTGGAAATTCAGCTTTCAAAATCCTTTCAGTGAACGGAGTCTTGCTCGGAGCGAATCTCCATTCTTTTTCATCTTCATCCCTCTACATTCTCTCTTTCATGATTTGTCGCACCATGCCCGAAAGGTATTCCTCATCATTTAAAGGCTCTGCAGGATAGACTTCAGCCATTTTCTTGGAAGTTTGTCTGGACAAACGTTCGCGGAGAGTTGGATGCGGTCTCGATCCTCCAGCTTCGGGAGGTGTTTCTTTGGCGGGGCTAGCTGCTCTTTGAGGGATATTCCTTTCTTCGGAATTATGAGCATCATCAGCAAGGTTTTCTCCATTATTCATCGGTTGACGGTTAGCTCCGAGCAAAGCATTTAACCTATCAAGCATTAAAGCATTCTGGGTTTCCATCTGCTGGTATAACCCAGATACTACAGCATCTAACTCCGCTCGTGTAATTCCAGCACTTGGTGCTGCTTGACTTGATGAAGGAGAAGTGGCAGTATTCTCATGGACATCACTAGGTCTAGTAGATCCACGCTTTCTTCAAGGAGCCATTAAATCTGATGGACTTTTGGTTTTGAGAGAGATTTTGTCAAAAAACTTTTGCGAAGCAATGACGAAAGTAGCCTGAGTTGGGTTCTCAGTGAAAGCACCAAAAATGTTAACGCTTAAAATTGAACGCTAACACCCCGGTGTAAGTAGAGATTAAGTGAAAGCACCACCCGTCAATACGGGAATTAGAAGTAAGTGGAAAAGTCACAGAAAAAGCAGCAAAAGGGACAATAGTTTTATAGTGGCTCGGCTTCAAGTTAAGCCTACATCCACTTTAATCTTCTTTATTGCTGAATCAATTACAACTTTACAACAATCTTCGATTACAACACTGCTAGGACAAATAGCTAGAACTCCGATGTAGAAGAACTCTTTGAATCCATGTCGAATGTGTTAGATTTCTTCTTGAAGTTCGCTGAGATGTCTTTCGTGTTTGAAGTGTCGAGTGAGTCGAGAATTCAATAGAGTATCGGCATGCCAGAAATGAGCCAAAAGATCCCTTCTTTGGTTGGAGTATGTGGAGTATTTATAGGGAAATTTCGGAGCTAGGTCGTAGGTCGTGAGCGACCTAGAGGTAGGTACTAGGTCGTGAGCGACCTAGTGGGAGCGGCTTACAGCTTAACTAGAGTGTACTTGATCACCTCGAACAAACTAACAAGTCATAGGTCGTGAACGACCTAGGGAGGAAGCGGCATCGGAAGCTTCTTCGGTATGTTTAGGTCGTGAGCGACCTAGGGAGAATAGTTGGCGACTTACGGTTGGGAACGGCATAAGAAGTTGCTTCATTCTATGATAACTCGCTAGGTCGCTGGATCATTTAGGTCGCTAGGTCATTTAGCTACTAGGTCGCTACGTCGCTTATCTCTATAGGTCGTTAGGTCGCTTTACTCCATAGGTCGTTAGGTCGTTAATCTCTTGGACCTTTAGCCCGTTAAGTCTCTAGGCCTTTCTATTATTATATGCTGTTGCCCGGTGTTGATGGTTAGGTCGCTAGGTCGTTAATAAGCTTAGGTCGCTTATTTCCTTGGGTCGTTGAGTCATGGAATACGGAAGTTAATAGTGTAAATTAGAATTATTAAAATTAAAGAAAAATAAAAATAACGGAATGACACTTGCCTAAATTGTTTACATTTGCCATATTTCATTAGCAATTATCTTACACATGTATTTAACATGATTAAGAACCTAACACTTGTCATTATTTATTTTTATATTTATTTTAAATGATTTTAAAAGCATTTATATTAATTTTACAAATTAATAAATACCTTTGTAAATTAGTATATGCTTTCTTAATTTTATATAAATAAAACCTTTAAAAGAAAATGAAATAAAAACCAATTTTATTCTAAATAAAGTCATATAAAATATATTTAATCCATTTTTAAATGTTAATATAAAACTTTTGTATTTATTTTATTATTTAATAAACACTATCTTAATTTATATAAATAAATTCTTTTGAGGAAAATAATATAAAACAAATCTTATTCAAATAAAAATCCTTATTCATATATTATATATATCCAAATATTTTCAAGATATATATCTTTTAAATTCAAATTTAAATATAAATTCAAATTTAAATCTAAATTCAAATTCAAATTCAGTTTAAAATCTAATTTAAAATCTATTCAAATAGATATTAATTTAAAAAAAACACAAATTAAATTTGAAAATAATAACTTTATTTAAAAATCTATTTTAAAACCAACTCAAATATATATATTAAACAAACACCTTGTTAACTTGAAAATAATAATTCCATTTTAAAATCCATTTATAAACATCACATTATTATTTTAGTTTGAAAATATGAATTTTTACCAATTTTAATTAATAAATAAAGGAGATTATCACATTTTTAAATTCCTTGAAATTCCAAGATATCACAATAACTAATTTACAACTACTTATCTATTTTAAAAAATTTCAAGCTGTTTTCTAAATTTAAGTTAGTCAGAGTGCAAGCTATTTATAAATGAAGTGATAACCCAAATAGGTATAGGGAGCAATTGTGAATAAGTGAACGGAATCTAAGTGAAGGTAAGTAGAAAAGGGAATTCATTTACCTAATGATCAATAGAGATAAATACGTAGGATGTACGTATATTATTCTATTCGCATAGTGATTTGATCCGGATTCGAGCATAGAATTTCGATATAACATATCGATCCGAGTAAGAATTTTTCACTCGATTTTCGACGGGGAACCCCGGATATGGATTTTTGCTTGATTCTGGAAATTCTCTATCATAGTTAGGCTATGCAAGGAAAATGACGGTTTCTGATCAAGAAATCAGATCTGAGTCCGCATTTGGAAGTCGGGTGGACGATACTAGTTCGGAAGTGGAATTATGTGATCGAGCGAGCGATCGAATTTGATGTTGCGTACGGATGGTATATGTACATCATACGTGCTTGAATGAAATAGATATTGAAATTTTGAAAGAAATGGGAAATGATTTTGAAAACAAAAGTATATTTTGAAAAAATATACATGAATAATGGTGGAAGTTGGATATCTTTCGAAATTCACTTTGTGAAAAGAAAGTAATATCGTAAGTAACTTTATAAAAGAAAGTCAAATTTGAATGTTGATTTGGCATGGTAAAGTTATATATATATACTGTTATTTATGATAAGCTCCACCTATGTTGAATCGAGAACCAGAAGTAAGAGTTTTTGAAAAGCAATTGAAGTATAAAAGGGGAATCTATATAAGTGATCCAAAGATTATTTTCAAGTTGGAAAGGATAAGTTATATATATATCTATATATATAAATGGTTTTTGAGAATGATTTTGGAAAAGGTTTTGGAACCTATGGATTTGGAAAAGGCTTTTGATTTTTGGGAAAATCAAATTTTGGAAGTTTGAAAAGCCAAGTTTGGAACAATCGATTTGGGATATTGATTTTGTATAAAGAAGATTTTGATGTAAATCATAAAGGGTATGATTTGCTAGATACTATATGTGTATAGTATAAAATGTTTTGACATTAGCTCTGGAGAAAAAGGCGCTTCCACTGAGATGAACTTCATAGGAGATCCACAGGGTGGTTCTGCCTTGAGCCCTAAGGGGGATGCTCTAAATTGAATCCTGGGAGGAAGTCTAGACACACTGAAGTTCCTAAGGATTATGTATAGTGCGTAGCAAAAGTCGAGGGCGTTGATGCCTATAGAGACATTTGGGTTATGCTGTGACGACAATGTAACTCGATGTCACTGCGATATACAGCGGACCACAGTGGAATTCGTGTGTACTGTGAGAGCCAACAGTCTACGTTTGATTTTGCCATGGTAGCAATGTAACATCGGTAGACTACGACCTATGGAGACATAGCGAAAGTCGAGAGGTTGTGAGAGCCTAAGGCTACATTAGGACTTCACTAATGTAGTCTGCGACCTATGTAGGAGTGGTGAAGTTTCATTTAGCAACGAAAATCGAAGGCACCGATGCCTACAGTTACATGGAATTTTGCCGTGAAGGCAACGTAATCCGAAATGTAACTGCGATCTGTGGCGGGTTCCATGGCGTAATCGAGGGGCGTGGAGTGCCTACAGCTATCTATGGGTTTCGCCGGGATGACAACATAACCATCGGGTTAACTGCGACCATGGAGGGGGTGATGATTTCCTAAGCATTCTCACCAAAGATGTTACCTCTATTTTCAAAAAAAATTCTATATTTTCAACAAAATGTTTTCCCAAGTATTTTCACTGGGTGTTGGAAACGGATCTGCTAAGTACTTATAGATTTTCAGTCCTATGCCTGATCAACGTATGACCGAATTTCTGTGAGAACAAGGATTGACTGGGTGAGACATCGAGTTATAAAAAGTATTTTTGTAAAGCTATTATGTCAATATTATTTAGATTTTATAGTGTTTTAAACATTTCTGGCTTTGTTCCTTTTCGAGGGCGAAAAGATTCAAAGGGGAGATGATTGTGATAACATGTATTTTGGACATTTGATAATTGAATAATTAACCAGTTTATTCAATTGAACAGAAAAGAATTCTAATAATAAAAGATATCTGGATATGTAAATGAATTTAAAAATATAATAAAAGTTGAATTATAAATATCTGGATAAATATTTAATTGATAATCTCCAAATATAATTATTTAAGTTTGACAATATTAGTTTAATAATCTTCTTTTATATTTATTTAATTGGGCAAAATTTATCTTTTCAAAATTAATAAAAATGATTTTCTAATCATAATATAATATATATAGGTACATATATTGAATTGGAAATTATGTTTTAATAATTTTCAAGAGGTATTTAAAGTTGAATTATGAAAGCATTTGATACGTTACAATGGGATAGTATTATTCGTATTATGGGGTATATGAATTTCCCTTCTCACTTTCTAGCTTGGATTTATGAATGCATATCCACCCCTACTTATTCGGTCATAGTTAATGGATTACCTGCTGGATTCTTTCGTAGTAAGCAGGGCATAAGGCAGGGTGATCCTATTTCTGCGTACATCTTCATAATATTGATGGAGCTTCTGACAAAAATGATCAACGGGCTAATTGAGCACGGCAAGTTTAAGTGCCATCAAAAATGCAGGCAACCGAGTATATCAACGCTAATGTTTGCGGATGACCTTGTTGTCTTTTGTACGCCTGATATCACAACTGTGAATAATCAGATGTACACTCTACAACAGTTTCATGAAATGACTGGTCTGAAGGTTAATATTGAAAAATCTGACCTCATTTTGGATGGTGTCAGCGTCGTGCAGGAAGAAGCTATTTATCAAGTTACTGGTCTGCATCATAACCCAAATTTTATTTCATACCTGGGGCTTCCACTGGCAACGTCTAGAATAACTTTAAGCCATTGTCTTCCTTTATTTGAGAGGATTACTGCGAGACTTAACTGTTGGACAACTGTGAAACTTAGTCAAGCTGGTAGACTTACTCTTGTTAAGTCTGTTATATTTGCCATGCAAGTCTATTGGGCTAGAACCTATGTTCTGCCCTTAAAATTAATGAAAATGATTACTAGTGCATTCATGCGATTTCTATGGACGGAAAGAACTAATGGGAGATACATTGCCCCAGTTAATTTTAGCAGAGTTGAACTACCCATGAATAAGGGGGGTCTGGGTATTATCAACTTAAAGCTGTGGAACAAAGCGGCGATTGCTAAACACGTGGATACTTACTACAACAGTGCTGATAGTGTTTGGGCTGAGTGGTCTCGAAACAACGTTGTTAAGAGCAGAAACTTTTGGAAAATGAATAGACCCCAGAACCTGAGCTGGACTTGGCAATGTCTTTTCAAGATAAAGGAGGACGTCCTTCCTCTCTGTCAAATGAGCATCAACAATATGTACAGCGTTAGTTTTTGGGAAGACCCATGGCTTGATTCAGGGATAATTCTTAGCAGGCTCTTAACATACAATGAAATAATGCAAACTGGCATGCACCTTGCAGCTAAGGTTAGTGATGTTCTTAGCAACATTCAAAGCACTGACTTCTTTTCATCCAACCAAAGAATTCAGCGTATTTGGTACTTGATTAGAAGCAAAACTACGCTGTTAGCATCAAATGAGAGGCTGGTTTGGGATGTTAACAGGACCAAATTCAAGATTGGCTCTGTTTACGAATATCTTATGAAGAACAAAGAAAGGCCGATGTGGAAATGGTCCAAGCGAATATGGTATAAAGATAGTAGTATGAGAAACAACTTACTTCTCTGGAAAGTGCTAAACCGCGCAATTCTTACTAAAACAAAAATTGTGTGCATGGGGATGGATGTCAATATTCTCTGCACCTTCTGTAATGATCAAGCAAAAACTGTTGAACACTTGTTTTTTGAGTGTTCTGTCATTAATAATGTTTGGCATCTTGTCAAGGCCAAGCTCTGCTGGGATGAAGCTTATAATGGTAACTGGAATGAGTGGAATAAACTACATGCGAGAACAGGGTTCAAAAGTAAAGAGAAGAGAGTTCTCCTTCATGTATTGAAAAGTTTTACTGCGGTGGTCTGGAGGGAACGAAACACAAGGGTGTTTGAGCCAAACAGTGCTAAGTCTGATGTAGTTTTTAAGCTATGGGTGATGCACGTGATCAAGAATGAGCTGAGTATACTATCATTCTACATTGATCCAGGAATACTTCACTCCTTTTAATGGGTGCTCTCTCATTTGTTCTTCTGTTTTTATAATTTTGTTCCTTTTTTTCTCCTTTTGTGCATGTTGTTTGTAGCGCTTTTTTTCCTCTGTTTTCTTAGAGCTTGCTCTATGTAGTTTGTGTTGTATTCTTATTGGTGCTGCAATAAAATGGTCGGGGACCATCCAACCCCGTCGGCCTTCCCAAAAAAAAAAAAGTTGAATTCTATATTTTTAACACTTAGGATAATATCTATATTTATTTATGATTAAAATATTATAGCTTAAAGATTTAAAATAGATTGAATAAAAGAGTTTATTTCACCTTCTTTCTAAATTCTTGAAGTAATTATGATTTGTACAAAAAGATAACAACATAGATTAATAAAAAAAATATTTAGTAGTTTAAAATATGATAGCCTAAAATAAGATTTAACATTGGTTTAAATACACTTTATTTTATATTTGAAATTTGTGCACTTTGTATATATATAAAGATAACACTTATTAATATAAATACATATAAAATATAAGAGATATTTAAGATAAGTTTTAAACATTTGTAAAACAATGATAAAGGATTTAAACATTTGTAGACTAATCATACATGTATTAAGACATTTGTAGTTTATATATGCCGTGCTTTAACAAGTGGCAACATTTTTTCTTCTTTAATATTTAATTATATATATAATATAGTGATTTTGAGAAACCTGGTTTTTCTTCTTTCATCTTTCAACAAAAACCAGTGAAGTAAATAAAATCAAAAACTGCTTCAAGCTTTTTATCCTGAGCAAGAATTTAAGTTTTCAACTAAGAAAAATCAAAGTCCAAAGCAAAGCAGATTCAACTCAGACAATCAATTGCAGATAGAAGATAAAAAAATCAATCAACAACAAATTTCCAGATCATAGAGGAAGCTCTGTTTCTCTGTTTAACAAAAGGTAAGTAAATCCGAATTCTTTAGTTTAAATTTTGGATTCACATGGTGAATAATGGTAGTGTTGATTGAAATTTTTTGCATGGATACATAAATGAATTATACTTGAAATATAAATTGTGTTGCTGGAAGCAAAGCATGTCCGGGATTGGGTATGCATGTTTCTATTTGGCTTACAGGCTCAAGGAAACTTTTAAAAAATCATATCTCTGCAACTAAACTATTTTATACTATGAGTATTAAAGGAAATTTGTTTGTAGTTTCCAGATTTAATTTTTATAAATAATTTCAAGTTAAAAATAATAAGCATACATTAGAAAAGATTTAATTTACAATAAAAACCCAATCCAAGACAGAAAATAAGTTGTTTAAATCTAATGTTTTGTTTATATAATTGAAATCGTCATGTGAAATGATGATTTTAGGTTATAGTTTTGTGATTTTTAAGCTTGTATTTCAAGAGGAATTACATGTTGAACGAAAATTGGGTTTTGTGCATTTTCTGATGATCGGCGAATTTTTGGGTGGTCGAGGTCATTACTGAGGCAAGCTTGGGGGACATAGCATGTGGGAAAAATGGTCTCTGGATTTTTAGACCTTCATGGTGGACGTTTGGCGTCCATTTAGGGTTTAAGGTATAGTTTCTGGTCGTCATTGTTTTAAAAGGGCTGAGCGACGCCGCGATGTTTCAAGTTGGCTCTGGGTAGGAAAAGGGGAACGTAGACCTAAGATGAAGGTTCAAGCTCGAGGCCGGGGTCTCCGGTGGCCGAAGATGGGTAATATAAGGTGATGGGTGATCAGGTTCTTCCTGTAGGATATCGAAATTTGTTCGATTTCGATTCGTCAATGTGGTTAGTGGTTCTGGGTGGTCGGTTGGGTCGAGGTGGCTGTCGCTGATGTGATGAAGGTCTGAGCAAGGATCAGAATTGGACGGAGCTCGTGTGCACGTACACTGGTGTCTTGTGTATCTGTGGGATGTTTGGATCAGAGAAGAAAAGGTTTTCTCGGGTGCATGCTCGAAGTGTGTGATGATTGTGTCAAAGCAAAGTGATAACGTTAGTAACACGGGGATTGACTCGAGAATTTTATATTGTGGCACGGGTATTTCCATAGGGAAATCGGGTTGCTTTGATTTTTGTTTTTAAAGGGTTAAAAAAAGAAATTTGTAACCAGTTTCAAAGCAAATAGAAATGAACAAGTTTTCAAAGCCATTATCAAACAGGTTTCAAAAATATAAGTATATTAAAAACTTTTATAAATAGGTGTTTTGAATGAAGTAATTTCAAACCTTTGAATTCAAATAAGTTTATTGTTGAAACTAAGTAATTAATTAAAGTATGTGGTTTATCTTAATTATTTAAGATTTTACAAATTGAATATACTTTATTAATGTAATTAATGGATAGTTAATTACATAGTATAAGTGATTAAAGAATAATTACTGAATGTAATAAATTAGAGGATAGTTGAATATCTAATGTGATTAATTAAAGGTTAATAAATGAATGTAATTAGTTAAAGATAACAAACTAATAAAAGTGATTAAGGGTTAATTAATTTAACTTCAGTAATTATGGAATAATTACTTGATGGAAATAATTAAGATTTAATAGTATTACTTAAAAGATAATACTTAATGTAAGTAATTGAAGGGTTAATTCGTTAATGTAATTAATTAATCAAAGGTTAATTAATGTGATTAATTAAGAGATAATTAAGTAATTAAGGATAATTACTTGTGTTGGGTAATTAATAATTATCAATTAATTTCATTAATTAATTAAAGTAATAACAAATGATTTGTAATTAATGTTAACTAAGCAGGGTTAGGAAATTAATTTATTTTGGTTAAATTTAATTATGTGAACAATTAAATTTGCTTTTGATGATGAAGTCATGTTGATGCCTTAAAATTGTTTAATGTGTGATGCTCTGTGATAGGCAAGGTTGGTTGAACTGTGATAATGTAGTATCTATCTGAGATGAATTATTATGTAAATATGTTATCCTGAATATAAATTGTTATGTTTAAAAACTTGAACAATTTGGCTTAAAGAACAACATTGGATTCGAAGAGACGGGGGTCGGGTATTAGTTATGCGAAACCACTTCGATTTGTAATCTACAATAATTCTTTATGGATTTGACTTTGGAATAAATAGGCTGGAATGGAATAAATGTTGTAAACTTGGTCATTTAATCTGAGTAATAATACTTAGATATGATAGTAAGATGTGTATTTGACTTTGGCAAGTTAAGAACTCGATTTAGGTACGAGTTACCCCGGGTTTTAAATAAGTTTTATATCTTAGTATTTTATGTTAGATGGGTTTACTCACGCTGGTTTCCAGCCTGACCCGGGTGTTACTTTGATGTAATGCTCGGGTCAGACCGAGTATTACAGCTTTTCAGGTTAGGGCGTTTTGGAGCTCAGGAGGCGAGCTGGATAACAGGAACGTATGGAGTTTACCGCTACGTATTGAGATTGTTGTGATATTAGTCTAAGACAGGGCGATATAACTGTCTAGTCTATTGTGAATGAGTGTAAATCTGATGTATTGTTGTAAAAGTAACAATTATAGCTTTCTTTGTATAAATGCTATTATTTTATATTATATTTAATCCGTTGCGAATGTGAGATGTTGTTATTTCTGTTTCTTCTTCTCCTTCTTCTTATTTTCTTTAACAAATTTAAATTTCGGACATTTGATAGCTCGGCACTTCTACCGTGAACGTATTAGTCTCGAATCTTCGAGGTCGATATTTTGGGTCGTTACAGACCAAATGTACTTAACTCCCTTCTTTGTCAAACTAGTGAGAGGCACAGAAATTTTAGAAAAGTCTTTTATGAAACGACAGTAATAGCCCACCAATCCAAGAAAGCTACGAATTTCCGTCACACTCTCTGATTTCTTTTAATTTTGAATCGCTTCGATCTTTGAAGGATCCACGGAAATTTCGAATTCAGAAATAATATGTCCTAAAAATTTCACACGGGATTGCCAAAAGTGGCACTTAGAAAATTTTGCATTCAATTGATTGCTCCTATGAGTTTCCAATACAATCCGAAGATGTTTTTAATGCTCTTCCTCGATTTTAGAATAAACAAGAATATCATCTATAAAGACGAGAACAAATCTATCGATGAAGTCTATGAAAACTCGATTCACAAGGTCAACGAAATAGGCTGGAGCATTAGTTAAACCAAATGGCATTATAAGCCATTCATAAGATCCATAACGAGTATGGAACGATGTCAATAGGATGCTATCCTTTGCAATACGAAGCTGATGAACATCGGTTGCTAAGTCTAACTGTGAAAAGACTCTAGCACCGCAAAGTTGATTGAATAGATCATCAATCTGAGGCAAGGGATTTTCATTCTTAATTGTAAGATCATTAAGCTTGTGGTAGTCAACACAAAGCCTAAGTGTACCATTGGATTTCTTCACAAAGACCGCTGCAGCTCCCCAAGGAGAGGAATTAGAATGAATAAACTGCTTCGCTTTCAACTCAGATAATTATTTATGCATCTCCTTATTTTTCTTATTGGACATACGATAAGGAGGACGAGTAATAGGCAGAGCTCCAAGGATTAGATTAGTCCTGAACTCAATTGTTAACTTAGGGGGTAATCCTAAAACAGGCTCAAATATGTCGAAAAATTCATAAATAACGTGAATAAGGGAAATGACATCTTCCTCATCATCATCGTCGTCATCATGAGGGTTTAGAGAATATAAGGATGATACCAAATTGGATTCCGAATCTTTAAGAACAATAGAAATCTGCTTAACAGATTGAGGATGTCGAAGATATATAGTCCTCTCGGGACATAGGATGTGGGCTTCGTAATGGTTAATCCAATCCATTCCCAAAATCATTCCAAAGCCTAAGTAATGCGTATCACGCAAATCGGCACGAAAAGCATAATCACATAAAATAATATCGACATCTTTACAAAGTAAACTAAATGTTGCGGATCCACCAATCGAATTCGCAATTCTCAGTGAAGTCAACAAGATCATAACATTTAAAGACAAAGTATCAATAAGTTATTTTGATATAAAAGAGTGAGATGAACCCGTATCAGAAAGAACTCAAATAGGATGATCACGAAACATGATAATGCCATCAAGTATAGAATGAGAAATACCTTGACCAAGAGAAGTGTTACTAGGGACTTGCACATCATTTAGCTTTCCCTCTTTCTTGCTTCGAAGATTGGGACATGAGGATATAAGATGACCCGAACCTTTGCAATAATGACAAAAAAGGGTTTCGGACACCTATTAGCATAATGGTCCTTAGAACCACAATTGTAGCATTTCCTACGACTAAAGGTAGGAGTCTTTGCTACTGAAGCTGCTTGCTTCCCTTTCTTATTGGAGTTAGGGCGTTTGAACTTAATAGGCCTCTTCTTGTTGATGTTGAAGTTCTGTTTGGCACCCACAACTTCAACATCACTTTCTTTATCGGCCTCTTCAAGTCGAAAAGCGATATCAACAAGCATATCGAAAGAAACTTCCAGTTTCAGAAGTAAAGGCATTTTGAGGTTCTTATTCAACCCATAAACAAACCTCTGATTTTTCTTCAACGGACTATTAATATACTCGACCCCATATTTGGAGAGGGATTCAAAAGACGTGACATAATCTGTTACGGAAGATTCACCTTGAACAAGGTCAATAAAGTGCCGAGCTAAAGTTACTTTTTCAGCCTCCGGCACAAACTTCAACTCGAACCTTTCTCGAAATGTCTCCCAAGTAAGATCCGCTTCAATAATTTCTGAAATGAAAAGCTTAAACCAATCTAATGCTCTTTCCTGGAGCAAGCTAGAAGCCACTTGGACCCGATGTAGATCAACAAGATTCATGCGAGAAAAGATGCGATTGCATGCTCTAAGCCAAGCTTGGACTTCTATAACGCTTTCGGAACCCTTGAATGGCCTTCCACCCAAATTGGTATAATCACTGCACAAACGTGCAAACCTAGATTTAGGATGAGTAGGCTCAGGAATGGTTCAGACAACTTGAACATTCTTTACGAGATCTAAAAGCTGTTGGCCGACATAAATACGCCATCCTGAGGAATAGCACTGGAATGACCGGCACTGGGATGGCCAAGTCTAACCATTTCTCTTCTTTAAGAAAGAATGAAGACGAAAAAGGTTTTTTTTCGAAATGAATATCAAACAAACTTTAGTGATTAAACAAGGCATCATAAAAGAAATTATGATAGAAGGGGTCCTAAGACTCGAATAAATCCTAAGGCACGATTCCTAAGAAAGATTTAGGACAATGATCCCCGCTAGATTATTCTATATTGTTCCAAAGTTTGGCTTTGATACCAAGCAATGACGCCCACCTCTATACTCACACTACCCAAGGACACTACAGAGTAATGCCGTCGACTAGCACGAAGAATAAGGGTGTTGAGGAGTGACCATCTGTGTAATTGCTTTGTGCGAGATCGATATGCCAAATAAATTATCACTTTCCTTTCATGAGGAAATCCGACATATCAATACAAACTCAAAGCTACTACACAGTGCCTATGTTTTCTTTGAAAACAAATATAAAATATGAATAACACAAAATCAGTAGCATATATTCATATCACTAAGGCGGAAACGGATATGAATACAACACATGAAAGTGTACATCAAAGTAGCGGTCATATAAGATCCACTACAACACAAAAGAATAGGTACAAAGCTAGACAAAAGAATATGTATACATCAAGGAGTCTCTACCTTAAATGTATAAAAGCAAAAAAATACTAAGCTAAGTAGTTAGCTAAAAGTCATATGATAGACCCTGATAAGAAGTCAAGCAGAAGCACCTGAAATACCTCGGCCCGACCAGAGTATTATTTAAGAAGAAAATAATAAATGAATTAGTTTAGCTATAAATATCATACAAATGAGATAGGATAAGAGATATGACAAAAATGTATGATAACAATAATGCGATACTGTGACAAGTATACATTAGATAACAATAAAAATCACATAATGTCTTAAATTTTCTCAAACACCCAAAAAAACAATGTCATATTGTTCATTTTATTCACCAAATCACAAATATTGAAAAATCTTATCAATATAAATCACAAATATTGGTGAAATACAAATTCTAAAAATCATCAATTAGAAATCCATAAATCACAAAGGGGGAAGACTATCAAAAACGGAAGCATGAAAAATCACCAATACGTGTATCATAAACGAGACACTATCCCATGGTCGCTTACCATAGAGTCGATGCAACGACGTAGTACAACGGTACGTTCGAGGAACCTGAAACTCAAATAATTTGGAACATTGACGTAGTACAACGGTATGCCCGATGAACCTGATAAGCCGGAACAACGACGTAGTATGACGGTACGCCCGATGAACCGAACTCCATAAAAGAACATGGGTCGGTAGCCCATAAAAGTGAGTCGAACTCCAAAGAACCCATAGATCGTAACCTTATAAAAAATGAGACGAAGCTCAATAAAGCAAGGTATAGTCCCCTACATGGACAAAGAGAAATCACATATCGCTAGTCTAAACCATAAAACGATCACCATTCGTCAATAAGAAGTGTAAATCACACCAAGCTAGTAAATAAATGAGTTTAGCTTCATGTCCCATAACCACTGGCTTAACTTAAGTATTTACGAACAAATTGTAGATTTCCCCTCGAAAATTGTGACAAGATTTCAATCGAACAAGTCCAAGAATTAACCGACAAGGAAAACGCAAGCTCTTTATACCACTTGTTTTGCTAAGTCGTTTAATTAGATTTCTCATACGAATGAGGTAAAGGTTTGTTTATACTAATAGATTGGAAAAAAAATTTAAAAACAATCTTTGTATTAAAAATAATGTTGAAATCATTTTTGTGAAAGAGTTTGAGTATTTACTACCAGTATAAAACCTTAGTATTTTAACATGACAAATCATAGAAATGGTTGTAAAAACAATCAATCATCAAAAATTCACATTCAATGACATTCACAACTATAGAAATCGATATCAAATACATCAAACGGGTATTCCAAAAAATCCAGAAAAGAAGTCATCAAAGTCGATAATAAATGACGACAACCAACCGGATCAACCAAAAATCGATATAAAATGGAAAGCCATATAAAACAGGCAAATTGGCTGAATTTGACAGCTCCAGACGTCTGGTGGTTATCCCAGATGTCTGAGCTGATAGACATGAATTTTCATTCCAGATTACATAGACTTCCTGGAATTAAGCTCAAACGTCTGAGCTATATATCTAGAATTTTTATTCCGATGGCCTAGACGTCTGAGTGCTATACCAAATGTCCGAGTTGAAGCTAAGGGCAAAAGTTTGCCTATGCCAATGATGGCCAAATTATCTTGGAAGCGGTTGAATGAGCGATGATGGCTAGGGATTTATGCCAAGCGACACAGCCCTATGGACTCATCAATACACTCCAAACAACATGTCCAAACATCCACATAAGGATTTTCATAGATTTTACACTTCAAAATTCCAAAAATTGTAAAATACATCAAACCAATTCAATTAAAAAGTAAATGGACATGAAATAGATGTTAGGAATTCATAGCTAACAACTATCAAAGGTATAGACATAGATGTGAGTTCAAGAACTCACCTTTAAACCCAAAAACAACGAATGAGAAGCTCTAAAACAAAGCAAGACAGACTCCTCTTTAACAAGACCTTAATAATCCTCAATCTATTATCAAATGAAATGAATTTCCTAAGTTAGGGTTTAGGAATTTATGAAAATTGAAGAGAGATTGAGATGGAGAAGATGAAGAGGATGCTTACCTAAGCTTCTCCTTGATTTTGGACTTGAATTTGAAATTCCTAATAAAACTAGGGTTTAGGAATTTTAATTTCCTATCCCTTCCCCCATTTTCCTTATAACTTGAGAGTGTTAGGAAATTAAAATGAATGAAGGAGGATGAGTGGAGTTAGGGTACTTGATAGAGGAGTTGGGTTCCGTGTTAGGTTAGTGGGCTAAAACCCAAACCCAAAGCCCCAAATGCAAATATCAAAATTCTAATCAACTTCAAACAAATCGATGTTTATACTCAAAAAGGTCGCAAATGCCATTTTAAACTCAATGGAAGTGGACTCGAGTCCTAATTCGACCGTTTACAAAAAGTAGCATTTTGGACTTTAATCCAACTAACGATGCTATACTTAAATAAAATATTTAAATATACAATCGTAAAATATGCGGGTTGTTACATCCAATATCAACAATCACTATCCCTTACAATCACCATTCAAATCTACAAATAGATAACAACAATTGACCAATTATCAATAACTGATATTAATGGGCAATTTAAAATTCAATATTAAATTAAATGGCGATTAAATTCAATAAAAGTTAGTTTTAACTGGAATGAGAATTTAAATATACCAAATATCAACCAATAAATTTCTAATCACATCATAAATTCAATTTAACTAACATAAAATAATTTAGTAGTTGAGAGTGGGTTAAAACACTCACCTTCGATTTGTCGTCGATTTAAAAGCCAAAATTAGCCTAATAATTTATTGTCTCAGAATGCAGTCAAACAAGTTCCAAAATGTCCAGAATTTCGATACAATCACAACAGAAAAAACCACACGTGAATCCGAGCTCTTATGCAAAATTTATTAAGGTTAGAAGATTGGAAAATTTCGACTTCAGGTCTTACTTCGGGTCACCGCCTCAATTACCCGGTGCTTGCTTTGAGATTTTACCAAAATGTCCTGAGAACCGAGGCATTTGGTTCCTGACCTGAAGTTGCTGTAGGGTTTTTGCCTCTGGGACTCGAAGTGCAACGAGATACACCTTGTTTGGCATGGAACTCTCTCTGACCCGAAGTCGCTGCTGGGTTTCCGCCTCTGGAACCCAAAGCGAACCTCTTCCTGACTTGAAGTAAACTGAGAGCAACAAATATTTTTTTATTTTTGAACTTAGGTTTTAGAATTCAGTTTGATGTTCTCATGTTTGAGAAGGAGGAAAATGATGTATGTATAGAAAAAATAAAATGAGAAACAACTAAGGTTTACAACAGCCTATATATAAGCCGGGTTGGATCGAAGACGATAACAGCGGCCCGAAAAGCCCGTTTCATTCTCGAAATGGGAATGGGTCATCCAATATATCAACACATATGTTTTTGGTATTTTAAAATTCAATGGAACAAGTTTCAAGCCCTAATTCCATTGTATACAGAAGTTATCTTTTAAAATAAGCTTATTTAAATTGATTTCAGTAAATTTATTTCTACACGTTTCGAGCCCCCACGATCAAACGACAAGTCCGATCACTACAAACATGAAATCATACAATAATTTACTGTTACTGATCCGATGAAACCGGTTTTGATTGAAATCCGAGACAATGGCCAAAATGGTTATTTTCACGTTGATTAAATTATTAATAAATTAAATTTATCACCTTTCAAATTCAAATTTTATAACTAAATTTTTTATCGCTTTTGATTAACTAGTAATTATAATCTTTGAAAAAAAAATTCCATGTCAAATTCAACAATTAATATTACGCTAATTATAGCGTTCCAATTCCAATTATAATAAATTCATTAATTATAATTTAAAACCCAATAAATTGATTCATTTTGATTTCAATCTTTTTATTCAATCAATTATTACTTTATGGACATAGTTAACATTAGTTTCCATTTATTACATCAATATTATACACATTTCACCTTAATCATATTAATGCAATACTTACTTACATTTATTGCAATTGATTTACAATTAGGTTTTAACAAATTATATAATGCAATGATAATTCAACCATTGTTACAACTTATAGTTTCAAACACAATTCTATGTTTATTGTTAACAAACAAAACTATAAATTCACATATGTTTAAAATTAAATCAATTCCAATTAATTAGATAGAGTTTCACCATTTAATACAACATTTGGTTTATTTACTATTTACACTTTATGACCAATTATAACTTTCCGATCATTCCAATTAATTGAGATTGCATTAAAATAGTTATCTATTGCCTCAAAATTAAAATTATTAACATTACATTCTATTTATTTTTCTTATTAATAAATCACGAATTTTATTTCTCCCAATATTAATACCAACATCTTATTAAATTAAATATTATTTTTTTTCTCATTGAAAATTATGGGTCGTTGTAGAAATAGTCATGGAATTAGAAATGAAAATCGATTGGAATGAATCGAGAGGGGTTTGTAAATATAAGAATGGTCATGTTGAATTTTAAAAAAATAACCTTTTATCGAGAGATTAAGGTTGTTTTAAATGGGACATTTATTTATTAAATTATATAGTTAAAGCTGTTATAGTTTGAAATATTTCCGAAAGTGGATTTTTCGAATATGTAATATTAATTTTAAATGAATTCAAATTTTTATAACAAGCTTTGTAAATCGATTGATTTTATTTAAAAATGAATTGGAAACGAATTATCGTTGTTTCTTTGAAGTGTTTTCATATTTTAAATAGTTACTTAAACATGTTTTAAAAATAAATTACTATTTGAAAACACTTAGTGTGTGTATATATAATTTTGAATTGATTTAAATTTATTTATAATTCCTCTCAAGATTTGTAAACGCGGTTTATTTAATGGATATGATTTTTATAGAGAAATCTTGTAATAGAATTCTGGAAAACTTAAGTAAACTTCTGAAATGTTGGAATACGAGAACCTCGATAATGAATTAGTATTCATAAATGAAGTTAGAAATGGGTATTTGGAATTATAGATAATCGATCTAGGAAATTTTAAAGTAAATTATTAATGAATTCCAGAAACTTATGGAATACGTTATAGATGGGTTAAGGAATTTACAAATAAATTATAAAGGATTTTGAGAAATAGGAATAAATGGAATATTTCCTAAGTATTGGAAATAAAATGATATTAGGGAAATATACTTATAAATATTTCCTAATTATTGGACCGAAAGGGTTTGAAATATTTTAACTATGAGATTTTTATTATATAAATATTTTCGAAGTGTTGAATTATAAATGGATTTGGAAGAAAATATTTCTTAGTATTGATATGGTTCAAAAAATATCATGTTATGGATATAAGTTTATTTTTAATTTGTTTTCGAATATTGAAATATTGGAGGAGATTTTGGATATATGTCCTTGTAAAAATATTTTAAATAAATATTTTGGGAAAATTTATAATATGGGCGTAGCGACTGCTTATGTACGTTATTTAAAAGTTAAATAACCGACTATCAAATCTTGTCAAATTCGTTAATCGTTTCAAAGAGACCAGGATCAGATTTAATTATCCGAAAACCACATCGATCCGATTTTTGCATTACGAATTGTGATATTTTTTTTTTTTTGAAAAAGGGTTCAAACTTTTCTATTACGTGAGAAAATCAACATACAAATGCCATAAGGCAAAAGTCACAATGTACATAACTTAAAACAAAAACACGGCAGGCCTCTAAATTATTAATTTACAAATGAGGAACCAGGCCGATCTCAATCAAAATCAAAGCCCATGCGAAGGAATCCTCTCGAATGCTCACGAGAGAATAAGGTAGGTTTTCTCTTCAGATTCCTTCATTAAAACAACTCCGTACTACTTTCCTTTAATGGCGGCACGAAGAAAATGAAAACATTATCTTCAATCTGCCATGTCGCTGAAGTTAAAATACAATTCAACTACTACAATGCTCCCAACGAGACACCCTGCTTCGAAGACGAGATAGCAAATCTGAAAATTGTGGAACTCTTCAATTTGAATGTCCCAGATCCGAAAAAGATAAGTTGTTTAAACTCCAAAGATGAAGTCTTTAAGCTTTTTGAGCCTAAAACTACCAGATCTAAGAGCCTTTTTGGCTACTAACAGCAGATTCAGCAGCATAAAGGCGATCCACAATCCTTCGTTGTCTTTTCATCAGAGAACTCGAGACCGAACTCCACATTTTAAGCAGATGCAAGCATGAAACCGATAGCTTGAACAACTTCGAGAATAGGTACATCTCTAATGTCCAGATTACTAACACTGAATATAAGCTAATTAATCTCTTTGTGTTGTGTAGAAGCATTATGTACTTCAGCTGAAGGCCGAAGATTATACATTCTGCAACTAATCAGTCTATGTCAATTTGATTAATTAATTGTAAATTAATAAGTAATTAAAAGAGAGGGTGAGGGGTTTGTAAAATAAAACAGGTACAGAAAAACCTGAATCAGGAGTCAGAGATGCAGAAAGCTACAAGATGAACTCAACATATGATAATGCAAGTATTACCTCAATTCAGCGTTGGGAGGTAAACCCCCATTTTTTTGCTATTAATTCATCCTTATCAGTGATGTTTCTGAAATGCTTGGATCTAGACATTATTATGTTTATAGTCTGATGGATGTTTTTACAAGTCTGTGTAATATCTGTTCTGTGATTTTGAAAGATCCTTTCATTTCTTTCTTGCCAAAAATGCCAAATACAAGTAGATAGAGACAATTGTAACAAGTCTGAATAGAGGCTGTTTGCCTTTGATCTCGAAACAAGTTGTTGAAGATCATCTTTTAGTTTAAATGAAAACATATTTTTTGGAGCTGTGAAAATTTTTTTACAGCTCCACATCCATATTTTCTCAGTGTATTCACATTGAAAGAATAAATGATCTGTAGTTTCACTATCATTATTACAGAAGACACATATGGGATCCACCATTATCTGCTTCTGTATTAGTCTGTCTTTTGTCAATAAATAGTCATTTATGGCTTTATAAAGACATATCGCCATTTTTGGAACATGAATTTTATTCCAAACCAAAGATGTCCAAAATTTATTTCCAAAACTGGTTCTTATTGCGTTCCAAACATTTTTAAATTGGTACAAACCATTCTTCGTACACTTCCAGGTCCAAAAATCCCTTTTCCTATCCTTATGAATTTTGACACCTTCTATTTCTGCATGTATTTGGAATAAAAAACTGCATGAATCCCATTTCCATTCTCCGTTCTTTAAAATTCTACTAAGAATCAAATCTTCCGTACCGGTTCTAAAGGCAGTATCTATACTAATACGTTCCAAAATAGAACTACCATTGAGCCATTGATCATACCACAGTGAGGTTGTTTTACCATCTGCTATATTAAGAGAAAGACATTTCAAAGCAACCTATCTATTTTTCAGAATGAATTTCCACACTCCAGAGTCTTCTGATCGCTGATTCAATTCCCAAAAACTTTTTTTACCAATATATTTACAATGTACAAGGTTCGCCCAAATTCCTTCTTCATTAATTATTTTCCAAATCAACTTAATAGATAACGCTTGATTCATTTCTTCTAAATTTCTCAGACCCATACCACCTTCTTCTTTTTGTCTACACAGAACATCCCAAGGAATCTTACTACTACGACTTTTCCACAGAAAGTTAAGAATCAAATGTTTAATTTTTTGCAAAGTAGAAACTGGGAGACAGAAACGTTGCATCCAGAATTGTATAATTGGATAAATGGTGGATTTAATTAGTTCAAGTCTCCCAGCTAAACTAAGCATTTTTGTTTCCCATTCTCCAATTCTGAATTTAATCTTCTCTAGCAACAGAGAACAATCTTTATCCCTCAAATTAGCACTAGACAAAGGAATTCCCAAGTACCTTACTGGGAGATCCAACTGCTGTATATTCAAAATATTGCAAATATCAGTGCAGTAGTCAACTCCTTTGCCAAAGAAAACGTTAGATTTCTCACAACTTAATTCCGGAGCAGTAACGCTTTTCATGGTTTGGAAGACATCACGAATTACCGTTGCCGTATGAACATTAGCTTTAGTAAAAACGATAATATCATCCGCGTAAATGAGGTGAGTCAGTTTATTATCGTAATCTGTGATTGGAGATATGAGACCTTTTCTGACTTTTTCATCCATAGTTAACGTGAAGTACTCCATGACCAAAGTAAATAAGATGGGAGAAATAGGGTCACCTTGTCTAAGACCATTTGAACTTTTGAAATATCCATGCGATTCTCCATTAACTATGATAGAAAACACTGGGGTCTTTATAATATTTCTAATAACATTCACCCACTTATCTGGAAATCCCATATTAATTAACATGTGTAGAACAAAGTCTCGATTAATTGAATCATATGCTTTCTTTAAATCTATTTTGATACACATGTTTTTATTATCTTTTCTCCCTAGACCTCTAATAATTTCATGAGCAAATAAAATTCCATCCCCTATTGATCTGCCTTTAATGAAAGCCGTCTGATTCGGGGATACCAACTTTCCCAAGAAAGGGACAATCCTGTTGCAGAGAACTTTGGTGAATACCTTGTACAAAGTATTACAACAAGCAATGGGTCTGAAATCTTCAATTCTAGTAGAGTGGGAATACTTTGGAATCAGATGCAGAAATGTATGATTCCATTCATTGGGTATTAATCCCTTCTGGAATATGTCATTTAAAGCCCTGTAGATGAGATCTTTCGAAAGATTCCAATGAATTTTGAAAAATTTAGAATTAAAACCGTCAGGACCTGGAGAAGAGTCATCTTTAATGTCCCACAGTGCAAATTTAATTTCTTCCATAGAGATATCATCATTCAAAAAATTTGCACCGTAGTCAGAAATAATCGATTTACATATGATTTCTGGGAATTGGTTTTCAGCCGGGCGGTTAAGCAATTGTTTGTAGAAGTTGATAGCCGCTTCTATTATCGAGTCTTCCTTAACCTCCTTGCCATCTACCACGAAATTCGTCAAACATTTCCTACTTCTTCTACTAGACATTTTAGCATAGAAGAAGGCAGAAGCTTCATCACCCATCCTCAGCCAGTCACATTTGGCCTTTTGTTTGGTGTCTAAATATTCTTTTTTAAGAGCCATCTCCAAATTTGCTTTGGCGTTCTGAAATTCCATTGCTAAGTTTTGATCATTTGAAGTTTCTAGTTGTTTTTGAAGCCTAGAACAAGTCTCTCTCTGCACTATAACCTCTTGTTTGGTATTCCGAAATTTCGAACTCCAAATTTTTAATTCTTTCTTGACATTTTTGAGAATGTTCAAAATTTGGTAAAGAGGTATATCTTCCTTTTTAGTTATCCATAGCTTCTCAATGAGCGGAAAGTATTGATCACACAAGGGCCAATGATTCATAAATCTAAAAGGTCTGTTCTTGGTACTAATTTTGGGAAAAAGCGAAACCATGATTGCATTATGGTCACTGACAGAGGGAGGCAAGTATATTGCTGAAAGATCTGGAAATGAGATAATCTAGTCTAGGTTGGCAAAGACTCTGTCAATATTAGAAAATATGTTACGGCTAGGACCAGACCACCAGGAAAATTCATATCCTTTAATATCAATCTCTTTAAGACCTATAAAGTTAGACATATCATCTAATTCAAACAGATTTCCAAAATTCACTGGATTACCTCGTCTTCTTTCCGAAGGGCTGCGGATACAATTAAAATCACCAAGGACCAGTCATGGTCTATAAATGTTGATAGCATCTTCCTGTAAGTTCTTCCACAGCCTATTCCTTAGTGTCGCAAAATTATGAGCATAAACGAAAGTTAGGTTGCATTTGAAATTCGTTTTGTTAATTAGCTCAATAGTATATGTTGGTCGCTCATACTAATGAAGTTAAAGTTCCATGATTTACCATCAATGAGGACAAATATTCTACATTTATAATAGCAAGAAACATTGCTTATAATTTTCCATCCATCTTCCAAAACTCTTTCCAGTTTTGCAATATCAGAGAAAAGCAACTTGTTTTCTAGCACACCGAAACAACTAATATTATCCTTATCAATGAGACTACTTATTTCTTTCCATCTGTTGGGATTATGGAACCCCCTAACATTCCAACATGCAAAATCCATTATGATACCTTATGATTACGAGACCTCTGCGACCTTCTAGAGGTCTCCTCTTTGTCTTCCACGGGGATGCCTAACATCTGAACCCACTTAGGGTTCTTACCAACAATCTTATCCTCTAGTAAGTTCTCAAAAACAGTAGGGGAGGGCTGCTTATCAGGGACGAACTCTGCATTATCATATGTGTTTTGTTCCTCTTCTACTTCTGATGTTTCTTTCTCCTGATCTAGATTCTCCTGTACCTGTAAATTAGTAAAATGCTCAGAACCTCTATTAAAATTAACATTATTAATATAACAATCATCAACACAAATGATAGTAGATAGAATAGAATTAGAATTAGAAGGATCCTGAATTGGCGGGGTGCGTTTAAGAATTGTTATTTGTGGCGAAGATGTCTTCGGAGGTGAAGAGTCTCCTGAAGTAGGCAATATTGCTGGGGGGCTTTCTACCCTATTACGATCTATCTTGGTCACATTGATTTGCTCCGGAATTCCTCTGTCCTCTATCTCCAACGAATTATGCACTATCTGATATCCATCCTCTCCCGCGGAAGTTTCCTTATAAATTTGGCCTTCGGGCAAACTGTTGTCCTTTGTGTTCTCCATGTTAGGAGATTCAGTGGGAATTTCAATCTCCTGATTTTGTAAATTATCAATGCCACCTTCCTCTCTTTGTATATCCGAACAAACAGCCAAATTTGGTTCCTCTGGATTTTCTTCCACCGAAACTTCTACAAGTGTATGTTTTGGAACCCATGTTTTAGTCAATGGGCATTCTTTAGAAACGTGGCCAAAACATACACACTTGTCACATATGGGAGGAGTGTTTTCATATTCCACTTCCTGAAGGAAGTTCCTCCCTTCTTCATCCATACCAGAGATGAATTTTGGCATACCATAGGTTGCATTAACCTCTATCAGCACTCTGGCATAAGCTAATCTTGATTTATTTTCGTTTCTTCATCCATCTTTATAAGAATTCCTATTGTACTTGTAAGGGCGCTAATAGCCTTATTACCCCACAATTTGAAACTAAGACCTGGAAGTCTTACCCACATAGGCAGAGAAATAAGAAGATCTCTGTCTGTTTTCATATCCGGGGATAGGCGTTTCATGATTATCAGGTTTCGGTCCATGAACCAAGGACCTGATTTCAAAATCTTATTGCAGTCCTCCTCAGAACCGAATCTCACTACAAAAAAACCATTGTTCCTAGAATGAACAGAAAAAGGTTTTTGTGTGGACCAAACTCTATTGGCATAGCCTTCAAACGTTTTAAGCCATGGTTTGTATCCAACAACGTACAGTAATATACACATTTCCCAACCACTCTCTGCTTCTTTAATAGCATCAGACGAAAGGATACCTACTCTTTTGCCTTCAACTGTTATAGGCCCAAAAAATTCCAGATCTAGATTACCTAGATCCCCAACTGCTCCTATTTTAACCGCTTCGCTGTAAGAAAATTTCTTTGCGTTCTCAGATACGGTGAATTTTATATTCGGCTTCCTTCCTGATTGAGGGTTGTTAGACTGCAAGTTTTTATATCTTATTATTGTCTGGCCTGTTGCAGTCGGCTGAGACTTTTTACCCAAATTCCAATCTGAAAATCGCCATTTACTGCCACCCAAATTAAGTCTAGATTCAGGTCCCACAGGAGCCGGATTTTTGCCCCTTTTCCTTCTAACCTCCTCCCTCCTTCTTCATCTCGAAGAGATCCCATGTTGTTGAAGAGAAAGAATTGAAGACAGAATTGAGAATAGAGAATATAGGACGCGGCAAGGTAGAATCGAAATAGAAAAAAAGAGAAAATGGGTGAAAACCCTAGTCGCCAGATCTGGCTAGATCTGGAAGCCATGATTTTCGAGCGGAAGCCATGTTAGAATCAATAATTTAATAAGATGATGATTTTGGAGATTCGGTTTGTTCAGACCCTGAAAAACTTGTATAGATGAATGCTTTAATTACATTGTTACCTGGAAGGCAGTGTTAGCATTCCAAATATGAATGCTATTTTAAAGGCAAAACATAGCCTTAAGCTTCATCAACCGGGAATGACTAAAACAGGGGATGCATCAGGGCTAATTGCGCCGCACCCAATTAGGGTATGTTATCTCTTTTCTAGATAACCTCCGATATATTGTAATTATGGATATGGTAGTGCATGGAAAAGAGAGTGCCTATTAAGGTGGGAACACACGGGGTGATAACATATTCGGTACTATCCAGCAAGGGGTAGGGTGGTCCTGCGTTGGTAGGGATCATTGGGTACGATCTCTGTATATTTGTGACAACCCAGATTTTTGGATATCTGATAATTGGATAATTAACTGGTTTTACTTTTGAGATACTAATTTTATTATTCTAATAATAAATATATATATCCGAATAAATATTTATTTGATAATCTTTTAATACAATTTTATAAATTTGCAAAACAAATGTTTCTAGACAAAATAAAATATGTGTTCTCAAATTTCTAATTGTTTATGTGTATAAGATTTAAAATAAATATCTTAAAAATAAATGGGATTTAAAACTTTATATCTTAAAACTAGTATTTGTATATATGATTACTTATTAGTGTATAATTTGTTTTATTTAAAGATTATATAAATATTAAAAAAGGAAGAGTTTAAATATAAACACATAAAACATATATAAATACAAAAACTAATTGACAATTTGATATAAAAATTGTATAAAAACATATTAAAACATAAATTCATGCAAAATTACAAATGAAAGCTAATTATTACATGCAATTAACATGTGTAGGCTAATTGAACAAGTGTCACATTTTTATTATTTATTTTTTCTTTTCATTTTTAAATAGATATAACTTGGCTATATATATCTCTACCTCTACTCTCTCTTTTCTTTTCTATCTTACATTTTTCAAATAAAAACTAAAGAAACCAAAACCAGATGAAAATAAAAACTAAAACAAACAACACTCCAAGTTTTCAACCTGATCTAGATCAAGTAAAGGTTCAACTCAGTTTCCAATCAAATTCAAGTTTAGATTCAAAGTACAGAGCGGATTAAAGAATTAAGCATTTCCGTCTTTTAAGTTCAGATCATTTTATAGACTCCCAAGCTTTCTCTGTTTTTATTTTCACGGTCAGTAAACAATTTTCATTTAAATGTTTAAATCTGTTTTAAAATCTTGATGCATGCAATAATACTTAAAGTAAAGTTGTGATAAGTGTTTGCATAAACGTAAATACGAATGCATATATATATGTATATGGATGTTTGTGTGCATGTCTGCGTATCAGTATGTTTACTCTGTTCTAGTTTACAGGCTTAAAAACAAATTCAAAAATTAAATTTATTTTCCCTCAATTCTTTTTAGATTCGGATATATAAACAAAATATGTGTGAAACAACAAGATATAGGTTTTAAAAATATTTTCAACTAAAATTTGAGGTGGTTTTTAACTGGAAGGAAGAATACAGGGAAATTCAAAACTTACCAAAATTTTGACTTGCATCAATTGAAGATTCACTTATATCATCTAGATTGATTTCGAAAACCATGAATTTTAAAGACGAAATCAAGATTTTTAAACATGTAAATCAAAAGCATTTGTGAGTTGAACGGAAAAGAGGATTGTGGAAATTTCTTATGATCGGAACAAGGTGGGTGATCGGGGTCTTTCTGGAAGTAGCTAGGATGGTGGGGATCTACGAAAAAATGCTCTCTGGATTTTTTTTACCACCATGGTAGCGGGACGACGGCAAGGTAGGGTTTTAGAGCAGTTTTGGGTCGACTGGATCTACGAGGCTAGATCGTCGTCGATGGAGCATCGAACTCGATCAGGTGTGGGGGAAACGAAGTGTGGGTCTATGGCGATGCTATGGTCGGGATATTGAGGCTTCTAGTGATCAGAATCGGTGGGTCGAGGCAATTCTTGGGTGACCAGTTTCGTTCCAGTGGGTTCAATTGAGCTCGATTTTGATTTCGTGATCGATTCGATGATCTGGGTGTACGTGTTGACTGAGGGAGTGGTTGCCGACGTGTCGATGGTCAGAGCATGAATCGGAGTTGGTCGAATCGCTTGTGCACCTGCACGAGTCTTCGTTAATATCTGACGTTATTGCTTTGTTTTGTTGCTTCGGGGAAGATGGTGGTTTGACTCGAGGTCGTTCTGATCAGAGTAGTGATTGAGTTTTTGGCTTGGGGCAGGGATCGGATTTTTTTGTTATGGGCTCAGGTTTCTTTCTATAATAACAAGTTTTAAAATAAATGAAATATGAACCAAGTTTTTAAAAGAAAACATGATTATGTTTTGAAAGTAATTTGGTTAACAAGTTTTAAGCTAACTATTAAACAATTTTTCAAAGTAAAATATTTATCAAGTTCTCAAAAAAAAACAAAACAAGTTTAAATATAAATTGTAAAGTCAAATGATTTTGAAATTTAATTTGTTTGATTTAATATAATTTTATAGGTTAATCATCTAATTATATTCCCAAGTGTTTTCAAATGAAATTTAGTAATGATAATTTAGTAGTTAATTAAGATAATGGTTTATCGTAAATTAATTAAGGTCTTAAATAATTATGGATAATTACTTAATGAAATGAGTTAAAGGATAATAACTTAATTAATGTTATTTAAGGATAATTAATTAATGTGACGTGATTAATTAAGAACAATTAATTAATGTGATTAATTAAGGAATAATTAATTAATCTGAATAATTAAAAAATGATTAATTAATTTTATTATAATAAGTGAGTTGTAATTAATGTTAAGTAAGCAGGATTTAAAAGTAATTAGAGTAATTTACTTAATTTATTTTGAGATTAAAGTAAATTAATCAGGAATTGTACGACTATTAATCTTGCTTATGAATGATTAACCTGAATTTGATGCCTTGGTTTGGTTGATATCTCTATGTAATTTGTGATGTGCTATGATATGAGATGGCTAGATAGATATGTTAATAAATGTGAATCATTTATTTAATTAGATATCTATGATAGATTTCTGTGTGCATATGTTATTCTGAATTTAATTAAACTATTTACTTAAACAGCTTGGATTTAACATAATAATGGATTCGAAGAGACCTGGGTCGGGTATCAGCAATACCCAGAACCACTTCTACTAGCAATATAAATTCTTTATAGATTTTATATGTGCAATCAATAGGCTGGAATGGAATAATTTAAGTAAGCGAGACCATTGAAACCAAGAAATGGTACTTAGGTATTGTTTGTGGAATAAGTGTTGGATTTAACAAGTTAAGAACTCGTTGTGAGGTACGAGTTGCCTTAGGTTTTCAAATAAGTTTTATAATTCGGTATTTCAAATTATATAGGTTTACTCACGCTAGTTTCCAGCCTGAACTGAGTGTTACTTTGTTGTAATGCTTGGGTCAGACCGAGTATTATAGACTGTTTGGTTAGGGTGTTTTGGAGCTTTGGTGGCGAGCTGGATGGTAGGAACTTACGGGGTACTTTCCGCTGTGTATTGGAGTTGTTTGATTATTTTCCGAAACAAGTTAATTATAATTGTCCAGTTTATTTGGGAATGATTGTACTCTAATATTGTATGTAAATTGACAGTTACGGCTTTCCTATGTATAAATGCTATTATGTCATATTATATTTTGATCCGCTGCGATTGTGAGATTCTGTATTTTGTTTCTGTTTCTTCTTCTACCTCTTTTCTTCTTTTCCTTAACAATCTGGAATTTCCGGCGTTCATTTGCTCGGCATTTCCACATTGAAAGTATTAGTGTCGAATTTTCGGGGTCGAAAATTTTGGGTCGTTACATTTGGTACCATTAAGCGAGAACCTTAGCTCTGGTGGGTTTACTCATTAAGGATAGGGATAGTAGTACCCTAGAATGAGTTGAGTGTAATATATATATATATATGAGTGCGTATTTGTTATTTTCTTATATAAAGATTTTAAAATGGTTTTAAAAATGAATGATTTTTATGCAAGTTTATATTTTGATATATAAAGCAATAATTTTCTAACTATTATATATATTAAGAAATTGGTTGTTGGTTATTGAAATTGAATAAAAATTTAAGTGATATATTATATATATATATATATATATATATATATACATACACATATATCCAAATAGGAATTGAATAATATGAACTAAATAAATAAGATAAGCTAGAAATGGATTCAAACCAGAAATAAAATCCTGAAATATGTAGAAGTATTTTTAGGATTTTGAATTAAGTTACCCTGATATTATTTTCCAATAAAATATGAGATAATAAATAGTGAATTGCTTTCCAGATATGATAATCTTGGTTATTATCATAAATTGGTTGTTGTGTCTAATAATGGGATGTTTGTTTCCTAATATTAAATAATGATAAAGCTGAATGAAATGTTTTAAGGAAATAACAATTTAGATAAGTATGACTAAATTTTAAAGTTTTAAATCTAAGTCTAGAAAATTTGAAATTGTTTCAAAGTATTAAAAGATATAATAAACAATATTATCTAAATGTAGGAATCTTATTTTAAAACAAGAGTCGTTTTAAAATTTTAAAGGGAATTTTTTTTGAAATTAAAACCAAGAATGGTTTAAAATTTAAAGTATGACTTGAAGTGCAAAAGAAATGAATATGTATATATGTGGGATATACATAATATCAAGTTGATTGGAAGAAAACACTAAGTGCTGAGTTTTGAATTTTCCCTGAAATGTGATAAGTTGTTGAACTTATAAATGGGAAAGGATATTGATAAGAAGTTTAAAAATTTAAATTGGAGTATTCAAATTGAGTAAGGTTGACTGGATTAAATGAATAGAGATTTAACTTAGGGAAGTTAAATGGTTGGTTTGAATGGGAGTTATATGTGATCTCAAAACAAGTTTGAGTTCTGAAAATTGGTAATGGATGCTATTGATGGACGTTTTAAATAATTTGGATGTTTATTTACTTTGACTTAATGTGATATCATTCTGTTATTATTAATAATATATGAAACTGAGAATTTGATTATTTTAATTGAACTAAGAAGTAGATTGAGATAATATATATCCAGTATTGAAATTAAATAGAAATAAAACTTTAATTGAAATTATTTAAATGATTTTGATTTTTAGAAATAAAATATGAAATTAAGGAAATGGAATCACTTTGAACTTAAGATTTAAAATAAAAAGGAACTTGTAAACTGGAAATTTATTAAGAATTGGTTTCGAAGTTAAAATCGAGTAATAAATTGGATTTCAAAGATTAAATTGTTATTTGAACTTTGAAATAAGTTAAGTAAAGGTAATTTAAAATGGAATTTTGAAATTTGGACTCAGAATTAAATTGTTTAAAGACTTAGGTTGTTAAATTAAAAGCAAAGGTTAATTTGATTTAAAGGATTAAATCAACATTTAAAAATTTAACTCGAATTTATATAATTCGAGATGTTTTAAAGTTGAGATTGGAATTGAAATTAGTTTAAATTGAATTGAGTTGAATAATTTAGAAATGAGCTTGAAGTTGAACAAGTTTAAATTCAAATAGAAATTGAATTGAATTTAGGATAGGAATTGAAATTAATTCAATTTGAATTGGAATTGAATCAATTCAAATGGAAGTGGA
The DNA here is from genome assembly GCA_030765085.1 of Allium cepa. NCBI lineage: Eukaryota > Viridiplantae > Streptophyta > Magnoliopsida > Asparagales > Amaryllidaceae > Allium > Allium cepa. The sequence continues at coordinate 75,704,437 of CM060939.1, read as the reverse complement.
AATTGATTGGAAATGGAGATTGGGAAATTGAACAGTTTGATTCAGAAACTATTTTTCAAATAAATTGTTTTAATATAAACTATTTTAAAAAGTATTTTACCTAGCTATTTACTATACAACCTATTTTTTGAAACCTAAACTATTTTATACTTATTTTACAACTATTTTGAAACTAATTACTATTTTACATCTGTTTTATAAACTGATTTCTATTTTACAACTATTTTGCAACTATCTAACTGTTCTACAACTATTTGTCTATTTTATAACTACTTCATAACTACTTAACTACTTAGAGCTATTTTAAAACTAATAGTTATTTTATAACCACTTATTTGTTTTAAACCTTTTCAAGCTATTTTCTAAATTTAAGCTAGTCAGAGTGCAAACTGTTTATAAATGAAGTGATAACCCAAATGGGAATTGAAGCAATTGTGAATAAGTGAATAGAATTAATCAATTAAGTAGATACGTAGGATGTACGTATATTATTTTATTCGCATAGTGATTTGATCCAATTCGAGCACAGAATTTCGAGATAATTATATCGGTCCGAGATGGAATTTTTCACTCGATTTTCAACGGCGAACCTTGGATATGGATTTTTGATTGATTTTGGAAATTCTCTATCATAGTTATGGTTATGCAAGGAGAATGACTGTTTTTGATCAAGAAACCAGATCTGAGTTCGAACTAGGAAGTCGGGTGAACGATACTAGTTCGGAAATGAAATTGTGTGATCAAGTGAGCGATCAGATTTGATGTTGCATACAGATAATATATGTACATTGTACGTGCTTGAATGAAATTGATATTTGAAATTTTGAAAGGAAAAGTAAAAATGATTTTGAAATGGTAATTATATTTGGAAAAATATATAAGAGTGGAAGTTGGATATTTCTTTGTTTGAAATTCACATTATGAAGAGTAAAGTAAGGTGGTAAATAACTTTATAAAAGAAATCAAATTTAAATGTGGATTTGGTATAAGTAAAGTTATATGTATATATTTGTTTTATATGATAACTACCTTTGTTAAATCTATAACCAGAGGAAAGGATTTTTGAAAAATATGTGAAGTATAAAAAGGGAATTTATACAAGTATGAAGTGATCCAAAGATTTTTCAAGTGGGAAAGGATAAGTTATACATATACACATATATATATATATATATATATATATATATATAAATGATTTTAAGAGAAAGATTTTGGAAAAAAAAGGGTTTGGAAATCTATCGATTTTGAAAGGGTTTTGATTTTTGGGAAAAATCAATTCTGGGAATTTGGAAAGCCCGGTTTGGAACTGTCGATTTGAGATATCGATTTTGTGTAAAGAAGACTTTTATGTGAATCATAAAGAGTATGATTTGAAAGATACTATATATGTGTTGAATATGCACTTATATGATTTTTGTTTGATGATAATAAACATATATAATTTCGTTTAAATGCATTTGTTAATATACTATTTTATTTTTCATAGATTAAATAAATATTTGCTGAATAAAATTAAATAACACAGAATTTGAATTCAAACAGAAATTTTATTCAAACAAATATTTATTACAATTTTGAATAGTACAAATTCAAGCTCTCACTTTACATATACAATTTTGATTACAAATACATCACAATTTCATATTTACATTTAACCTCACTACACATCACTCATTCACTCAATTCGTATTTTATCTTCAACTTCATTCCAGTTAGAATCCAGCATCTGAGCAATCTGCAAAAATATTCACTAACGCAGTTGTTTGTGTCAAAATTGGTCACAACACTCTTCGGGAGTCATTGAAGAGATAATAGCGAAGAATATGAATTCAAAACATATATTATCTAACAAAAACTCCAATCAACAGTAGAGAAAATGCGTAGACAAGCGATTTATAGTGGTTTGGCGTGTTGCCTACGTCCACTGTGAAGTTTTTTGATGTTTTATTGATTCTCTTTCAATGATTACAAGTTGTTACAGCAATCAACAGCAAGTTACAATGGGAAATTCGAAATCAGCAGCAAAATTATGATGGAGATCTTGATCCGGCAGAATCTAGGCGCTTGAGAGTTGGAAGATCCCGAAGGTCCTTTTTCTGTTGGCTCTGGGGCTCTATTTATAGGCGTAGGATGCTGATATTTCGCTGAAAACTCGGGAGACCACTTCTGGCATGTGAGGGGGCCCACGCGCCCGGCCTCAGGAAGTATGGGCCCACTTTGGCATCGACTCGAACTCCATTCGAATCGATCATAAATTCATCCAATCGAGGTGAAATTTGGCGTGGACATTCTTCAACATGTATGAAAACTTCTGTGAAAATTTCATGGCATTTGCATCAGTAGATAGGGAGATATGATGGATTCGAAATGGGGTTCATTGCATGGCTATTTGGTTCGAAACCATGCTTTCGAAACGATGGTTTCGAATCGATCATGGCACGCGTCTTCGTGATGACGTGGAGCGCAAACTTTGAATCGATCCGGTTTTCACTCCGAGTTGACCGCTTCGACTCCATATATCTCGGCGCATTCGAACCGATGGAAGACACATCATCATGGTTGGTTGACCCAGTTGGTTCGAATGAAGCTACACAGGTGGGTTCGTACAAGGCTTCTGTGATGGGTTCGAACAAGGCTTCTGTGATGGGTTCGAACAAGGCCTCTGTGATGGGTTCGAAGCATGCATGTCTGATGGATTCGAACTTGTGTTCCTCTGATGGATATAAGCTGTGTGACTTCTCCATGGATACGAGGCCTATCGATTCGAACACGATGGGTTCGAACACGATGGATTCGAAGGTGATGGAGTCGAAGGTGATGGAGTCGAACCCGTGGTGGTTCGATGGGTTCGAAATCAATGGATTCGAAAGCGATCGGTTCGAACCACTGGTCAACGATGGGTTCGAAACCTAAGCCTTCCCCTTCAAATTGAATCGATCATAACTCGAGCGTATAAACTCGGATTGACTTGAAACTTGAGATGCTGACTCCTATGTTCTTTCTTGTCGTGTCCTATCAATTGTAGCTCAATCCGGACTCGGACAAAATTCAGTGATATCCATAGCGAAACGAAGTATGACCAACATCTGAGACGAACTGTCCTTCGTTTTCGATCGATCTTTTGGCATCGCGGCTTTGCCAAAAAGCGGGATAACAACAGTAAAATTGAAAAAGAAATATTTTTGCAATATAAAATAAAATGTGAATTTTTGAAAATAATATTTGCCTCAGTTATTTGGGTTGTTCGTCATCATTTAAATTTGAATTCATCATACACAAACAGCTTGTGACATACACAATGTATCACTGTATATGCAACAAGGCCATGCACATCGAAATATACACTTGATTGGTTTACAGGGACAGGTGAGCACATGTCAAACCCAAATGAAAAGCCGGGTTCAACTCAAATGCAATATAAATAAAATCACAACACGCGCACAAGGTCTATCCCGAGCTATTAGCTGGATTCAACACAGGGCAGTTGTACAGGCTACGACTTCAAGCATGCAAGCAAGATGGTGATCAATATGCAGTACAGTGAAGTACATAACAAGTGCATCACAAACCAACAAAGGAAAAACCAGGCAAGATCGAATGCCATCAATCGAGCAAGACCAAAGAATGATTTGACTACATGAACACTATAGGCCAAGAACCAGACCTGGTAGTACAAGTATCAACACCAGAAAAGATGCAAACAAAATATGCAATACATACTCAAGTACATCAGGTCATGAAACCAGCATCAAGTCAAGTCAGCCAGAACAATGGAAGCAGTGTGCAAACAGTAGGTCGAAAAGTACTCAGGGATGAACACAAAAATGTACAAATCAAAGAACACATGACCACACACACATGAACATGAAGACTACAAAGGCAATGCACCAGTGAAACAACTCCGCAATTAATTTAACCAGGAATAAGACTCGAAGCAAACTCAGTGCACAACGATCAAATGAACACAACAAACACTTCAGGACAAGGTGCAGACGATCAATATACTACAAGTATGCAGTTCAATGTGGAATGAAACCAGAGTCGAGAAGACCACAAGTGTACAACCATTGCAGACTAGTTCAGCAAACAACAATGCACCAAACAACATGAAGAACATCAATCCAACAGTGGTGATGTAATGCAAACAGTCGAAGTCATGGAGCTGCAGTCAATACACAATGATGAACAAAGCCACAAGATACCCAGTAACCAAATGAAACAATGAACCAGTGGCCATAAACATGTGTGGTCAAAAAACACAAAGCTAACAACACTCAGATGAACACATGGCTGAGGTCAATGAAGCCAAAGTAAACAGAAGGGATGACTGAAGTGCAGCCACAAATGTTCACTGACTCGAAGGATGAATCAGAATACAAACGCAAGTGAAGCTACGCAACTATATACATGTACATAAAGCCAAACTGCAACAAGACCAACTACAACCAAATGCCAACAAGTGATCTAGCTGAGCTAAAAAATGAATAGAGGCAACAAAGGTCAGGCAATAGTACAGGTTACAGTGATACAAAAGTTCATGTACATAGCTGTGTGTAACCAAGTAAAAGCCGTGTTTTTAATCAAACAAGTCAACAGAAAAAGGAACGGGGTCGAAGCTGTGGTGATCGCGAAAAGAAATCAAAATTTCCGTTTTGATCAAATATATCGCAATTTCAAAATCAAAGTCGTGACCATCAAGTAACGAAGAATATACGATTACGAACAAGTCAGGAAGAATCACGAGCATCCAAGCAACATCAATCGGCCAAGACAAAATCAAACATATTTTGTACGAACGAAACTCAAGGGTTACAAACCCTTTATGTAACGACCCGGGATTTTCATGGCCGAAAATTCCAGATAGTTATGAAAAAGAACAAAGAGGAAGAAGAAGAAGAACAGAAACACCAAAACATCTGCCAATTACATTTAAATACATGAGATTCACATATATACAGACATTGAATTTACTAAATTATCAAGCCACAGATACACAACAATATTCTACAGCGGAAATACTCTATACGCTCTTGCCATCCAGCTCGCCTTCTGAGCTCCAGAACGTCCTTACCTAAAAATCTGTAATACTCGGTCTGACTCGAGCATTACACCAAAGTAACACCCGGGTCAGGCTGGAAACTAGCGTGAGTAATCCCTACTGATCATGGAATACCAAAGCAAACAACTCATATAAAACCCGGGATAACTCGAATCAATTCACAGAGCCACCATTAGTTATAGACATCATTTATTCCATAGGTCCATTTCCTAAGTACCAAGACTTAGATTTAAATAGTCTAATTTCCTTCAAATCACTTCACTCCTGCATATAGATTTCACATATCAATCTATAAAATATTCGAAGTGGTTTCGGTTATTTCCTAATACCCAACCCCGGCCACTTGGAGACTCGTGTCATCCAAACCCAAATTATCATAATGAAATACACAACATTTCATATCAGGAATATTATCTCATTCAAGCATCCAATACCATTCAATCATTCATAACAAATTTGATCACTTCCCAATTAATTCAGTTGATTCTAATTAAATTTCTAACATCAATCACTTAGTTTCTTTCATTTAACATTAATTAATTCCAAATCCATTAATTGGTCAATCCTTTATTATTCATCTTAATTAATCACCCTGGTTTAATTATCCTTCAATTTCATTCAAGAAATTATCATGAATTAACTTCACAATATTAATTATTCTTAACCAAAATCAATAATTAATCTTAATTACTTCATAAATTAATTATCTATATTAATTACATTAATTCTTAATTACCTATAGTCATTAATTTCTCATAAGTCATTATTTATTGAATTGATTTAATCTTAATTAATCAATTTTTAATTACATCAATAATTATATAAATTAATGATTTCCAATTATATCTTAGTTTGTTCTAATCTAAAACAATTACTTTAATTCAACCACAATACTAATCATTATTTCATTAAATAAATTAATTCTCCTTAATTAATTATCTTGATTTATCTCTCGATTAATTACACAAAGTAATTATATTTTATTAATTGCATTAAGTAATTATTTATTAAACCACCTAATGCTCCTTCTAATTAATTCACTAAAATTAATTAACCCAAATCATTAATTAATTTAATTAATTAATTATTCATTTAAATTATTCTACCTCTTTAATGAGTCACCAATTCATTGAACCTTTATATATTTTAAACTGAACCATCTCTTATTTGCGATTTATGTTTAAAACCATTTTAAACCCAAATGCTTCGAGTCAAACAACAATTAACTCGAGTACCAACCAAACCAAAGTCACTAGATCATTAGCACACATTCAATCAACTCAATCAATCAACCAATTATTTAAATTTAACCATTTAAATTTAAATAAAAAAATCAAACAGAGAGAGATTTACTCATGATTTTAATACACTTTGATTAACCGAATCCATTTTTATTTAAAACCAGTTTAATTACAAGATAACAATTTACTAACAAATTATTAATTACTCATAAGTTTGAGTTATGTAAAAATAGTAACAATTTCCATTAAATTGTAAAATATCACTGAAACTTAAATCATGGATTGAAGATAAAATTAGATTTTTGTTTGTTTATTTAAGGAAGGAAATATAAGATATTATGTAAATGTATATATATGTAAATAAAATTTTCATTTATTTTCTTTCTTTTCTTTTTCTTTTCTTTACTCCTATTTTACTTTCCTTTAAATTTCTTCCTTTCCTTTCCTTTTATAATTGTCCCTCCTTATCTTTCTCCTCTTTTCTTTTATCTTCACTTTTATTCTTTTCTTCTCTTTCCCTTCTTTCTCTTATTTCCTCGTTCCCAGTTCCTCCCTTTTTTTTCCCTACTTCCATCGATTTTTCCTCACCCTCAACCGTGCATGTACGTGTGCACGTGCACGTCACCCTGGTCACGATTTTCTGGCTGTTGTACATCCCCTCCTGTCGCCTCCGACCATCCAAAACATCCCACCACTTGAAAACCCGTTCTTACCCATCATTTAAAAATTCGACATTACTACCTAAAACTGGAAACGGCAGCTCTATCATCAAATCCTTCGACCAGTCACCCCACCCCACCGATCAACGTCGAATCTCATCCGAAGCTCTGCCGTTCAAACCCCCACCTTTTCCCCCAGGTGCGCAGTCCTAACCCTCCGCCGTGACGCCGCCCTTCCCCTCAAAAGCGAGACCACTCCCTTCTGCCTTAAACCCTCGCGAGCTTCTTTCGGCCACCACCCATACTTTTTTGAATATCGCAATATTTTCCGTCAGAGCACTACCTACTACCCTCCCTCCACGTCAAGCGTGGTGTCCCCAAATCGGCTGAGTCACCAGAAATTGATTCAAGTCCCATACTCCGTTCAACTCGTCCATCCTTTACTTATACGATGCTAAAAATCACCACACAAAACTTAAAATTCGCGATTATAAACAACGAACAATGTTTTATAATCCATCCCTAAAATATTAATACTCGAATTCTTACCCCTCTCAAGGCTTCTACTGTAATTACCATTCTGCTCCCTCTATGATCCACTATTCTTAATGGAACCCATTTTTAAGAAAAATTTATTCAAAATCAAACATGTTTCCTGTTGAAACCATAGTCTAAAATTTGATAACTAAAGGAGTAATGATTTTTAAAGGAGGCGAAATATTCTCATTTCAACAAATAGAGGAGCACATATATATAACCATTATTTAACCCATATATACACAGCACACAAAGTGTATAGGTGTATACAAGAATCATAGTAAGTAAACGCTTGTATTTACTCACATATAAATTATTTATAGAGGAAGTTTCAAGAAAATATTTTACTCACTATTTTGATTTGGTGTGGCATTACTTTTATTTTTATTTTATTTTAAATATGAAAGTTAACTGTCTTGAACTAAGCAAGAGCAGAGATGGCATTTTCGAGCTACAGGTTGTATTTCTTATGACTAATGCATATACACAGACTGCGTAGGAAACACATTTCCTCCTAATTACTTAGTAAATGAAGATGTCCATTAAATTTCCAAACATGTGATGGTACATATAAGTATTAAGTAAATTGATTCCAAGTTTACTCACCTTTTATCAACATGATGACCGATGTTATGTATATCTTGCTTTATAATCCCTTGTCTTCCTTCGATCTTGTTTAGTTCTGTTCTTTTTTTTTGTTTTTTATAGCAGTGTTGTTTTATCTTTTTTGTTATCTTAGTTCCAGTGAGTGAAGTATAAGAAAAGGTAGTGGTATTATATATTCATAGAAGTGAAGTTTGCTGGAGAAGCCAGGCTGAGATTTTTGTTATAGGCTTTTACACATTTTTTTTTACTTTTTGCTTTGAAAAATGTTTCAACCTGACTTGTTTTCCCATAAAGTTTTGATGTTCTTCCCTTGATTTGATTTTTCCCTTTTCTAACCTGATTTTTTTATGTTTTGTATGCTAGGCCTAAAAGCTTGTCTCCTCTTTTGTTTACATGCATTTATGTGAATTGATGTATGCATACATATCCATCACTTGTGTATGTTTTTCTTAATATTTTTTTGTTTATTTTTTGTTTAGTTTTTTATATATATTGTAACATACATGCAAATATTTTTACTTACTTATATTTGTCCTCATGTTCATGCATTTACATTCATACACATTGCTTTACTTTATATAATTATTCACATCCATACAACTTTCCTACATTTGTATATTTACACACTTATTCTTACATATATATATATATATATATCATCTAACATAAAACTCGTATCTAAATTTTATGGATATCTTATCTCAATTTAACTGGTGAAGTTTATCTATACAAAAAGTTTATTTTTTCTTTTCTATAGGATTTATCACACCCAGAGATTTTAAAAATTAAATATTTAACACAGTTTTTAATTCAATGTTTATTTTAGTTTCCAAATCAATACATATGTATTCAAATATCTTTAATTATCAGAAATTCATTTGTTTGATTAGTTAATATTAATATTTTAATAACAAAATTAGTTAACTTTTCGATTAATAGACGTCCAAAAATCCGGGTCATCACACTATATAAGCAATCATCATCGGCAACTTCAAAACCATCGAGTTCAAGTACGAAAACACTAAAGCACAAAAAGCTTAAATTACATACCGAAGCAAGGAAAGAACACGATCAACGAAGCAGCCGAAGTGAGCAACAAGGAAAGCGATCGATCAAGGCTACAAGCGAATAATCACTAAGTCGATCAATTTAAAGTCGGCAGCTTCTGTTTCAAAACCCTAAATTGGATTGAAGGGACGAAGCCCTAATTTGCAAAGACGAGAAGAGAGCCGCCGCTATCTCAAGAAAAAAGAGGAACAGGCCGAACTATAAAAAGAGAATAGGGCCGACATTTTTGATAAGGGCTTTTAATTTTAAATAGGGTTATTTTGATTTCAAATTGTTTTTAATTTGTATTTTCTTTTAAACCGTTTAAATTTCTAGTCGTGTGACTAGGGGACAAACTACGGGGCGTAGTTTGAGAATTCGCAACTCAGTGGCTGAGTTGTGGCAGGGTTTTAAGCGTAGAGTTAGGTTTAGTCGATAACGGGTGTCGTGAGTTTACGTGCGTAAGCGTCTGACTATCTAATTTCTAGTAGAAACCTTGGGGGCAGCACATAGGCAGGGTTTTGCCGAAGCTGGGTAAATTCTGTGTCGTTCTATTTCTGCATTTTATTATTCTGCTTTTTTCCTGTGCTGCTATTAATCTGTGATCTGTTTTTAAATAATAAGCTTCCGCCAATAATTTTTGTAATTAACACTATCACCTTATTCACCCCCCTCTAGGGTGAAATCGATCCTACAAGTGGTATCAGAGCTAGGAATGGAAGTCAATTTTTGTTTTAAAAATTCGTGTTTCCAAAATTAGTTTTTGTTTTAAAAATTTCAATTTTTAAAAATGGCTTCTTTTAATGATAATTTTGAGGGTCGTTCCAATATTATTCCTTCTATTTTCGATGGAACAGATTTTCTGAATTGGAAATTGAAAATGAATTTTATTTAAAATCTGTTAATATTAAATGTTGGAATATTATTGAAAATGGGTGTGATATAAATGACGAGAAAATTATCTCGATTAATGCTCTTGCTATGCATATATTATATTCTTATACTAATCAAGATAATTTTAATTTCATCCCTCATTGTGAAAATGCACAGGAAATCTGGAATACTTTCGATGCAATATATGGTGCAAAAGTCAACAGCAATGAGAAATCCTCTACAACCGACTCAGTTAAAGAAATGTGCTTAACAGGATTTGTAAAAAGAAGTTGTGATGAGGATGATGATGATGGAGTAGCTGAGCTAGCATTAATAATGAAGAAATTCAAAAGATGGAACCAAAAATACGGAAATCCAGCTCTAAATCAACAATTGAAAAGCAGAATAATTAAAGCATTAGACAACTCAGAAGAACACGGGATCATTTGCAACAAACCCGGTGATATCAAGCCCAATTATCCTCGAATTCAACGTGACTTTCAAAAGAAATCAAAAAGAAAAAGTTTTGCAGCCACGTGGAATACAAGTGATGAAGATAATCAAAGTTCTAGCAGTGAGAGTGAGAAAGAAGATATGTGCCTTCATGGAAATATAACTGATAGCGTCGATGATGAGCCAAGCAAGGTATCAAAACTCACTCACTCTGAATTACTTATTTATTTCCACGAAGTAAATGGCTGTTTTGAACGACTTAGGGAGAAATATGCTAAACTTGAATCACAAAAAGTTACTTTGATAGAATTAAATGAACAACTTGACCAATTAGTTAAAACCTATCAAACTAGGATCCCTAAGTGTGATAAGTGTCCTACATTTGAAGAAGAAATTAAAAAGTCAGAAATTAAAATGAAATCGCTTGAAAATGAAATTCTGATTTTGAAAGAAAGTGAAAATACTAGGAGGGAAAATTCTATCAAAAAGTGCACACAATTATTGAACGAAAATGAATCTCTCAAAACACAAGTCCAACAATTGTCAACGACTTTAGATAAATTTTCAAAAAGTGAAAAATGGTTGAATATGCTATTAGGAAAGCAAACAGTTTATACGGTTAGACAAGGACTTGGATATAGTAGTTCAAAAATTGTTGAAAGCAATATTAATCAAGCTAATTCTATGTGCACAATTTATAGAAAATATGGACACAATAACAATAATTGTTGGTATAGACCCAAACATGTGAAAACTATACCGATTTGGGTTTCAAAAGGCACAAATATAAAATCTCTCAAAGTTAAACAAATTTGGGTGCCGAAGGGAACAATTATAAATAGTTTTGGGTCTTTACAAAATTGTTTTTCAAAATTTCCTGCCACTATCAACCATGGACCTATAAAAACAAATAGGTCACATAAATCTTTTCCCGTGTAGATGTGGTGGCAGGCTAAGGAGCAACAACAGTGTTCTCTGGATTTTTGGCTGTTCCAGAAACACAACGGGCGACAAAGCAAAGTTCCTTAGCCTTGTTCAAAGGTGACAGAATCACAATAGACAACAACGAAAAATATCGTAAAGGTAAAATAGGTAATGGTATGATTTGAATGATATATTAAATGTGATAATCTGCACCATATTCTGAATTAAATCAGCCAATAATGAGATGATGAAAAAAAGATGATTTTGACTCTGACTTATTCAACATAGTTGGCGAAAGTACATTCTTATGCCAAAACACTATAAAATTTTCTAGATTCTTTGATTTACTTCATATATATTAATTTGGATTAATAATAGTGTTTTTTTGTTGGATGATAATCGATTTGCTTATAATACGGCTAACTCTATATTCACGGTTATTGATTATTTACACGGCTTCAATTCAAATTCAAAAGAATGTCATTTAAAATGCTGTTAAAATTGAGTTTGAAATTTTTTTTGCACACTTCTTGGTCGATCAAATTCAATTAATGATAATTTTGAGTGAAAAAGAAATTCAGATGCAGATTACACTGGTAATCTAGTTGATAGAAAAATTACTAGTTGAATGTGATTTTTGAGACATTTAGTAACTGCATCGTTTTTCAAAGAAAATATCTGCATATTTTTCATTTCAAATAATTTTCAAATAGCAGAAAATTTTCTTATAAAACCCCCCTCGAGAAAATCATTTTTTACCATATTTTCAGATTAGTCATTTTGAAAAATTGATTTCATAATTATTTTTGAATTCGATTTTAAATGACTATTTTTGACTAATCTGACTCCCTAATGACCATCGAAAAGATGAACAGTGATTGAAAAAGCGATGAGTGTTGATGTTTATCATAAATTATGACTCGAGACGGTATAATTAGTAAATTTCTTTAGAAATTTAACCAAGAGTTATAAAACTTTTGTTGGTAAAAATTCCATGACCATCTCTATTTCTATCATATTTCTAACAACCATCATTCATCAAAATTCTATATAGTTTGTCGATATGTGGTACTTTAAACAGGAATCGTTCATTTATCATTTTATATTTTTTTTAAAATTATAATAATACTAATAATAATAAATAAATACCAAAGTATTCACTCTCATTTAAAAGTCCTCACGGTTATGCATGGGTGAATTACTTGGAATTTGTTATGTGCTTCCATGCTCATTTAAAAGTCCTCACGGTTATGCATGTATGGAACACATATCAAAAGTTGATTTTTAAAATAAACAAGTTGATTCTAATCCCATTTAAAAGTCCTCACGGTTATGCGTGGTTAGAAGAAACTTGAATTCGTTTTTTTAAATAAAATTGGAATACTACTAATCTCATTTAGAAGTCCTAACAGTTATGCATGGTTATTAGATATTCAAATTCCTGATATAAATATACCACAAATAGACACAACTATATGGTTTTATATGATGACATCATTCCCATCATTCTAAAAGTGGAATATGCGGCTAACAAAATATTTGTGATTTTTGTTTGATTTTTTATTGATATTTAATATTTATATTCAATTGAGTTTTAATGTTGAATTCATATCGATCACCTTATCTCTATTTTTTCTAACACTATTATTCTTTTGCTGATAACAAAAGGGGGAGAGAAAAGTTAAGATTTTTTCAAATAAAATCAAGCAAAGGTCAAATATTTTCCATTTCCATCTAGGCTCATTCGCATATTATTTAATTGTATGCATATTTGTAGGGGGAGCTTTGTGTAGAGAGGAAGCATTTAAATAGGGGGAGCAATTAGAGCATATCAATGATCAAATACATATAACATATTCAAAATCTTAAATATATGTTTTTTATCATCAAAAGGGGGAGATTGTTGAATATGCGCTTATATGATTTTTGTTTGATGATAATAAACATATATACATTTGTTTAAATGTATTTGTTAATATACTCTTTTATTTTTCATAGATTAAATAAATATTTGCTAAATAAAATTAAATAACACAGAATTTGAATTCAAATAGAAATTTTATTCAAACAAATATTTATTACAATTTTGAATAATACAAATTCAAGCTCTCACTATACATATACAATTTTAATTACAAATACATCACAATTTCATATTTACATTTAACCTCACTACACATCACTCATTCACTCAATTCGTATTTCATCTTCAACTTCATTCAAGTTAGAATCCAACATCTGAGCAATGTGCAAAAATATTCACTAATGCAGTAAAATTGAAAAAGAAATATTTTTGCAATATAAAATAAAATGTGAATTTTTGAAAATAATATTTGACTCAGTTATTTGGGTTGTTTGTCATCATTTAAATTTGAATTCATCATACACGAACAACTTGTGACATACACAGTGTATCAATGTATATGCCACAAGGCCATGCACATCAAAATATACACTTGATTGATTTACAGGGACATGTAAGCACAGGTCAAACCCAAATGAAAAGCCGGGTTCAACTCAAATGCAATATAAATAAAATCACAGCACGCGCATATGGTCAAACCCGAGCTATTAGCTGGATTCAACACAGGGCAGTTGTACAGGCTATGACTTCAAGCAAGCAAGCAAGATGGTGATCAATATGCAGTACAGTGAAGTACAAAACAAGTGCATCACAAACCAACAAAGGAAAAACCAGGCAAGATGAAATGCCACCAAGCAAGCAAGACCAAAGAATGATTAGACTACATGAACACTATAGGCCGAGAACCAGACCAGGTAGTACATGTATCAAGACCAGAAAAGATGCAAACAAAATATGCAGTGCATACTCAAGTACATGAGGTCATGAAACCAGCATCAAGTCAAGTCAACCAGAACAATGGAAGCAGTGTGCAAACAGCAGGTCGAAAAGTACTCAGGGATGAACACAAAAATGTACAAATCAAAGAACACATGACCAGACACACATGAACATGAAGACCACAAAGGCAATGCACCAGTGAAACAACTCAGCAATGAATTTAACCAGGAACAAGACTCGAAGCAAACTCAGTGCACAACAATCAAATGAACACAGCAAACACTTCAGGACAAGGTGCAGACGATCAATATACTACAAGTATGCAGTTCAATGTGGAATGCAACCAGAGTCGAGAAGACCGCAAGTGTACAACCATTGCAAACTAGTTCAGCAAACAACAATGCACCAAACAACATGAAGAACATCAATCCAACAGTGGTGATGTAATGCAAACAGTCGAAGTCATGGAGCTGCAGTCAATACACAATGATGAACAATGCCACAAGATACCCAGTAACCAAATGAAACAATGAACCAGTGGCCATAAACACGTGCGGTCAACAAACACAAAGCTAACAACACTTAGATTAACACATGGCCAAGGTCAATGAAGCCAAAGCAAATAGAAGGGATGACTGAAGTGCAGCCATAAATGTTCACTGACTCGAAGGATGAATCAGAATACAAATCAATTGAAGCTACACAACTATATACATGTACACAAAGCCAAACCGCAACAAGACCAACTACAACCAAATGCCAACGAGCGATCTTGCCGAGCTAAAAAATGAACAGAGGCAACAAAGGTCAGGCAACAGTACAGGTTACAGTGATTCAAAATTCATGTACATAGCCGTGTGTAACCAAGTCAAAGCCGTGTTTTTAATCAAACAAGTCAACAGAAAAAGGAACGGAGTCGAAGCTGTGGTCATCACGAAAAGAAATCAAAATTCCGTTTTGAACAAATATATCGCAATTTCAAAATCTAAGCCGTGACCATCAAGTAACGAAGAATATACGATTACGAACAAGTCAGGAATAATCACGAGCATCCAAGCAACATCAATGGGCCAAGACAAATTCAAACATATTTTGTACGAACGAAACTCAAGGGTTACAAAACCTATATAAACAATCATCATCGGCAATTTCAAAACCATCGATTTCAAGTACGAAAACACTAAAGCACAAAAACTTAAATTACATACAGAAGCAAGGAAAGAACTCGATCAACGAAGCAGCCGAAGTGAGCAACAAGGAAAGCGATCGAACAAGGATACACGTGAATAATCACTAATTCGATCAATTTAAAGTTGGCAGCTTCTATTTCAAAACCCTAAATTGGGCCGAACTATAAAAAGAGAATAGGGCCGGCGTTTTTAATAAGGGCTTTTAATTTTAAATAGGGTTATTTTAATTTTAAATTGTTTTTAATTGTATTTTCTTTTAAACCGTTTAAATTTCTAGTCGTGTGACTAGGGGACAAACTACGTGGCGTAGTTTGAGAATTCGCAACTCAGCGGCTGAGTTGTGGCAGGGTTTTGAGCGTAGAGTTAGGTTTATTCGATAGAGGGTATCGCGAGTTTACGTGTGTAAGCGTCTGGCTATCTAATTTCTAGTAGAAACCTTCGGGGCATCACGTAGGCAGGGTTTTGCCGAAGCTGGATAAATTCTGTGTCGTTCTATTTCTGCATTTTATTACTCTGCTATTTTTCTATGCTGCTATTAATCTGTGATCTATGTTGAAATAATAAGCTTCCGCAATTAATTTTTATAATTAACACTATCACCATATTCACCCCCCTCTAGGGTGAAATCGATCCTACAATATGTATAGTATAAAATATTTTACGATTGGCTCTGGGGAAAAGGCGCTCCCGTTGAAATGAACTTCTAGTAGGAGATCCACGGGGTGGTTCTGCCTTGAATCCTAAGGGGGGTTCTAAATTTGATTCTGGGAGGAATTCCAGACAAACTGATGTTCCTGAGGATTATGTGCGGGTAGCGAAAGTCGAGGGCGCTGATGCCTACAGAGAGATTTGGGCTATGTTGTGACGACAGTGTAACTCGATGTCACTGCGATCTACTGCTGACCATAGTGGAAATCGTATGGCAGTGAGTGCCAACGGTCTACGTTTGTTTTCGCCAGGAGGGCGACATAACATCGGTAGACTGCGATCTATGAAGACATAGCGGAAGTCTTGTGGCAGTGAGTGACTATAGGCTACATTGGGACTCAACTGATGTAGTCTGCAATCTATGTAGGAGTGGTGAAGTTTCATTGGGCAGCGAAATTCGGGGGCGCTGAAGCCTATAGTTACATTTGTTTTTGCCATGATCGCAACGAAAAAATTTGGTGCATCTGTGATCTGTGGCGAGTTCCATGGTGTAATCGAGGGGCGGGAGTGCCTACAGTTTTCTATGGATTTTTGCCTGGATGGCAACATAACCATCGGGTTAATGAAGTGACCCTCTTTATTATACTCAAATTTGTGTGATTTTTTTTCCATATATATATATAAGTGATCACTTCTTTAAATTTATTCTCCTAAGATCCTGAATTTTACTAATATAAATATATCAGTGTTTAAGTCAATTCCTATCATTTATATATATGAGGATATATAAATGTTTCCTTGCAAATTAGAGTGTTTAAAGTAGCAAAGAATATTAATTCACACAATATTTTTCATAATTGAAATGTCTTGTGTCACATAGCTTATTTCTACACTCATATCCTTTCACTGTCTCAAGGTTGATTAATACTAAATATAGATATTATCACCTTAAAGAGACTTAAGATTGACTAATACAAAAATAAAGTATTAATTCCTCATATTGTCATTTGTACTGTTTTCTAGAGTTTTCATTTGATCTAATTCTTTTAATGTCTGGTAATCTAGGAGTTTGTTGCTTATTATTATTTTTTTGAATTTATGCAAAGTACTAAAACAACTCAAGTTTGGGAATTTATCCCAGGGTGCTTATTACTTATTCAAGCAAGGTTTATGTCAGGTAAAAGTACTAATGTATTAATTTATAATATTGCTAGTAATCTTATGAACATTTTAGTGGTAAAGATATTATAAACCAGGCAGAAGAAAAACTACATGCAAGTAAAATGCAAACTTGTTCTAGCATACCAAGTAATGTTTTGCACATACATGTATACATCAGGTTCAAGCAAATTTATTTAAAGAATCAAGCCCAGATGAAACTGTGATGCAGACCTCTAATGGTTTTTAAATGATGGCTATTGATATAAACCAAATTGGTATGAAGTAGTGGTCATGCTTGTCATTTAACCCAATTTCTTTGATATTGCAGACTCTTAAAATCTAAACAAGACCAAATGCAAACAACTTAAAGCTGTATTTGATGCAACTGAGTATTGTTTAATATGGTTGAAGTGAATACTACTAGTACTTTACTCCCATCAATTTATAATACATTGCAACACAAAGAATCAGACATGCAAGAAAGATTTGTAGATTAAAACTTCAAACTTCTCATGGACTTACATTAATTTATAAGTCATAACCATGCCTCACTGGCTAACCCAGGTCAGACTCAACCATCACCTAACAGCTCTACTATAGGCATTATCAAAAGAAAACCACTGCAGTCTTCCTTAATGAAATTTATCAAATACGCTAAAGAAAGTATGTCCACATATCTAATTACATGGCATACTTCCTTCATCACAGTCTACAGAAATCATCTGGCTTAATTACTTAAATCAGTAGCTCAAGACACAATATAATACTTATGTTTTACAAATTCTTTTCAAATGAACCAAGCCACCATAATACTGAAAGGTTTACATATGCTTAAGAAAGTTTGTCTAGCTATCTTTATTACAATGAACTACTGCATTTTTGAAACTCAGACAGGTCTTCTAATTTTCCAAGCAAGCAAGCTATTCATGCTTCTTTACCTGCAGCAATATTTTGAGCTGCCTCAATAAAATGAGACACCCCAGATATTACAAGGGCAATAAATAGGGTCAGAATAAAATTCGGGTATGAGTGAAATCAATATTAAAAATAACTTGTAAAATTCTTTTATGACTATGCAGAGATTATATGGTGTTTGATGTTTTCCAGTTCCATAACAAATTTTAACATATGCATAATTTAAACCTATACATCCAGCATACATTCAAGAAGTCATTCATCCAATTTGTTCAATTGCATATACACAAAACTCCTATGTATTTAAATTCTTAAATTCCACAGCCTTCATTTCCAGTTCCAATTTACATTTTTATATGGTCTAAACTCTTGCCTTTGAACACTTGTGTGCATTGCAAAGGACTCAATTCTGTTAACCTTTGCACAGAGGCCTTTAGGACTTAAACAAGTCATGCACATACACATCATCCACCTGATGATGAGTAGATCAAGGCACTTCTCCTAAATTACTTTGTAATTTAGAGACCATGCTCATTTAATTTTTTGAGGAGTTTCTTTTTTTTTAAACTCCTGACATACTCATGTTCTTCCTTTTATTACACATACCCCAAATTTCTTAAACTCACTCAAGGGTTTACATCCAATCATACAAAGCATTCATGCAAAATTGCACATCCAAAAATCATTCTGTCTTAATCTTATTTTACAAAACTGCCTCTATATTCATTTCTGGAAATTTTTCCCACTCCTTGCATAAATCTGATGTGGCCATGAGAAATGTTGTATTTATTTTACTGAGAACATAGGATAGGGTTTTTAAGAAAAACCCACAAAAACATATTGACTCATGATTTGAACAAATCAGCATATGTTTGTAGCATTGCATTGTTCATATCATTTTTAATATGAACTAGGCATGAGCATGAATCTCATTATTCACACTGCCCACTTCATTTCCCTTTAATATCCTATTTCTTAGTAAAACATTTTGCTTATTCTTCATATAAAACTGAATTATAAAAATCTATTTCTATAATATGAATATATGTTTGATTTAAACAAATTTCAAAACAGAAATAGTCAATACCAAAAACTAATCAAAATAGCAACCCAAAAGAAATTCAACCAAAATAACATACATGATCATCATATATTTATTCAAAGTAATAAGGATTTACATAAATCATAATATGATTTTCATATAAGATAGTTGGCTGCCCTCACTTGGGTCTTAATGCCTTAAATCTCATAAATGATTATCACTCACCTTTCTCTTCTTTTCCCCGAGAATGCCTAGGGTTGAAAACAGTGTGAGCTCCTTTTTTTTTAATGTGTTTCTGTTTTCCCCTCAGAGAAAACCTCTGCTTCCCCTTTGATTTAAATCATTTTACTAGGGTTTTACTAAAGGAAAAACCCATTTTAACCTTGCATTACACAGAAAATTATGTGTGTGTTGTCATGGCTAAATGTGCCATTTTCTCTTGGTTTCTATTTCTGGTAAAAGCAGTTATCCTACTGCTTTTCCTGTGTGCATGCAATTTGCATGATTTACTTGCATATTATTTTCATGTAGCTCATTTTCTCTATAAATTTCATTACACTTGAGTTATTTTGTTAACTCCTCTTCATTAGCGACCTAAGACCTAAAGACATGGAGCGACCTAACTACAAGAATGGCCTAGCGACTTAAAGATGGCTCGACCTAAAGGAGGCCGCGACCTATCAAGCTTCGCGACCTAACAGAAAGCTGCAACCTAAAGGAGGCCGCGACCTAAGAGTGAGTGCGACCTGAAGATGGTCTCGACCTATGGAACTCTGCGACCTAGGAATACTTCACGACCTAACCAGATAAGCAAGCAAGCGACCTAAAGACTTTATGCGACCTAACTGTCCACCGACCTATGAAACTCCGCGACCCAAGGAAGGTCGCGACCTAAGGGATTCAGCGACCTAAGATCAGCTATGGCTACAGGAAAGTACTCACGACCTAGGATAGGTCGCTAACGACCTAAATGCCAGAGTAAAGAAGTCGACTATGCTGTGCCATGGGGGGATAGGTCGCTTACGACCTAGGACTTATGCAAATCAAGATGCGTGTTCTTGTGGAAGGAGGGCCAATACTCTTCAGGTCGACTACAGCCTACGACCTTACTTAGGTCGGTCACGACCTACGACCTTACTAAGGTCGGTCACGACCTACGACCTTACTCCGAAAAATGCCTATAAATATGACCCTAGTTCCAACTAGAAAAAGACTTTTGGCTCATTCTCTTCAAGCGCCGATACTCTGCTGCATTCCAATCCAACACTCGAAGCTCTCAAGACACAAAGAACGCTATAAACAACTTCAAGAAGAGATCACATACATCCAACATGGATTCGAAGACTCTCATCTCCATCAAAGTTTAGGCTACTTGTTCTAAGTCTCTTGTAATTCAAAGTGTATTGTACTTGGGAAGAATTGTATCAGCTTGTAACGAGATCATCAATAAAAGTACTTAAAGTGGACGTAGGCTATACCCTTAAGCCGAACCACTATAAAATTGTTGTTGTTTACTGCTTTTCCGCTATTATCTACTTGTAATCTGTTCCCGAGCTATCGGGTGGTGCTTTCACAACTATAACTCATAAACCAGGGTGTTAGCGTTCAAATTTTAGCGTTAACATATTTCTTATTCCTAGCTATTACTTTAGCCTATTTGTTTACTCTTGATTTATTTCAAAATTATACTTATGCTCAACTAATATTAAACTGGTTTCCAGGCACTTTAATTGCCAAGAGGATTTTATTTTATTATCCCATGCTTCTCAATATTCATATATATACAAGTCATGTAAATTTTTAGAATTCATCTTATACCTAATCATTTTCTTCTCATCTGTGTCTAAAGATAATTATTCCTTGCATATTTATTTCACTCACTTCTGATATTCATTTTCAAGCTATTATACCTTTTTTTTAAAGTAATTTTTATCTCTAAAAAATTTTGGGTCTTCACATACTCTCCTCCTAAAAGGAATTGTGTCCCACAATTATGTATTTGTTCATTAGTATCTTTCAAAGGTATCAGAAATTCATTCATTCAAGATCAGTCAAATACACCCAAGCAATATTTAAAACTATTATAATTTTACACATACCTTTAAGCAGAAAATAGATTAGGATACTTATCCTTCATCCTATCTTCAGCCTCCCATGTACAGTCATTTCCATCCAAACTCTATTGGATTTTAACTAGTTTAACTATTTTATTTCTCAATTTCTTTTCTTCTCTAGCTACAATGCCCACTGGTTCCTTTTTATAAACCAGATTCTCTTGAATTTCAACATGTGTAGGATATTCAAGAATGGTCCCCTTATCATGCACCCATTTCCTTAATTGTGATACATGAAATACATCATGTATGTTGCTTAGTTCCACTGGTAACCTTAACTTATAAGTTAAAGCCCCTATTCTTTGAACAATTTCATATGGTCCTATATACCTTGGTGACAGTTTCCCTGTTTTGCCAAATCTCAATAATTTCCTCATTGGTGAAACTTTGAGAAACACATAGTCTCCTACCTCAAATTCTACTGGCTTTCTCCTTTTATCTGCATAAGCTTTCTGTCTCTCTTGGGCTACTCTCATTCTTTGCCTTACTAATTCAATTCTTGCAGAAGTTTCTTTTACATTGTCTGGTCCAAGCAACACTCTTTCTCCTGCCTCCATCCAACATGCAGGAGACAAACAAGGCTTCCCATATAAAGCTTCAAAGGTAGCCATTCCTATGGTGGATTGATAGCTATTATTGTAAGTAAATTCAGCCAAATAAATGTGATCCTCCCAGTTGCCTCCAAAATCAAGTATGCATGCTCTAAGCAAATCTTCTAAAACTTTATTAACAATTTCAGTTTGTCCATCTGTTTGTGGGTGGTAGGCCGTACTTACGCTTAATTCTGTCCCCATAGCTTCTTGAAAGCTACTCCAAAATCTTGATGTAAACAAAGTATCTCTATCACTAATGATATTCTTGGGGATACCATGCAACCTTACAATTTCTTTCACAAATAATTGAGCTAGTTTACGGGCATTTCTGTTTGAATTTATAGGAATGAAGTGTGCTGTTTTTGTAAGTCTATCAACCACTACCCAAATACTATCATTGCCTCTTCTTGTTCTTGGCAGACCATCCACAAAATCCATTGATATGCTTTCCCATTTCCAAGTAGGCACTTCCAAAGGTTGCAATAGGCCTGAGGGTCTTTGATAATCTGCCTTTACCTGTTGGCATGTCAAGCAATTTGCCACATATTTTGCCACTGCTCCTTTCATCCCTGGCCACCAGTAATTCCTCTTAAGATCATGGTACATTTTTGTGCCACCTGGATGTATGGTATATTTTGTTTTGTGATGTTCATTCATAACTTCTTGCTTTAGTTCCTCTACATTTGGTATGCAGAGTTTCCCCTTTTTCCTTAAATATCCTTTATCATCTACCTCATAGTTTTCCACCGTCATGCCTTGTAATATCATGTTCTTTTTCTCCTTCAAACTTGTATCTTGATTCTGCATTTGTCCTATTTTGTCAACTTGTGTTGACTTTAAAGAAATGAGGCTTAATTTACCATACTCAATCATCTCATTGTGGGCCTTATCCAATACCCCCATTTCTTCTTTTACTCCACCTCACTAAGGATTGTCAAATCCCTGAACTAAGCCATCATTAGGCTTACCAATTTTGCTTGGTGTCTACTTAATGCATCTGTCACTTTATTAGCTTTTCCTGGGGTATACAATATATCAAGATCATAGGAAGCTAGGAATTCTACCCACCTATGTTGCCTCATGTTCAAGTCTTTTTGGGAAAACAAATATTTAAGTGACTTATGGTCTGTGAACAATTCAAACTTAGCACCTAACAAATAGTGTCTCCATAGCTTCAATGCATATACTATTGCTGCAAGTTCTAAATCATGTGTGGCATACCTTGTTTCATTTGGCTTAAGTTGCCTGGATGCATATGCTATGACTCTACCATGTTGCATGAGCACTGCCCCTAGTCCAGATCCACTAACATCTGCGTAAACTACTAATCCTTCATTTCCCTCTGCTACTTGTAAAACTGGAGCTTCCATCAATGCTTTCTTTAGTGATACAAATGCATGTTCACACTTTTCTGTCCACACATATGGTTGTTCTTTTCTAGTTAACTTGGTCAGTGGGATGGCTATTCTTGCAAAGTCTTTTATAAATCTCCTATAATAGCCTGCCATTCCTAAAAATGATCTTACCTCAGTCACTGATTTGGGTCTGCTCCAAGATTGAACTGCCATGACCTTGTTTGGATCTACTCTAATGCCTTGTTGAGATATAATATGTCCTAAAAACTTTACTTCATTCTGCCAAAATATGCACTTATTGAATTTTGCTTTTAAATTGTGTGCTCTTAGCCTTGATAAAATCAGATGCAAGTGCCTTGCATGCTCCTCTTTTGACTTTGAGTACACCAATATATCATCAATAAAGACAACCACAAATTTATCCAGAAAATCCCTAAATGTTCTATTCATTAAATCTACAAAATATGATGGTGCATTTGTCAATCCAAAAGGCATCACCAAAAATTCATACAATCCATACCTTGTATTGAAGGAAGTGTACTTACTGCTTTCTTCCTCTACTTTCATCTGATGAAACCCAGAGGCTAAATCTAGCCTTGAGAAGAACATTGCTCCATTTAATTGATCAAACAAATCATCAATTCTGGGGAGTGGGTATTTGTTCTTGATGGTGACTTTATTTAGTTCCCTATAATCAATACACATTCTTAGTGTACCATCATGCTTTTTCACAAACACCACTGGAGAACCCCAGTTTGAACTGCTAGGCCTTATAAAGCCTTTCTGTTCCAATTCTTCCAGCTGTTGTTTCAATTCTATTAATTCTTTTGGGCTCATTCTAGTAGGCTTCTTGATGATAGGACTTGATCCAGGAATCAACCTTATTTGAAATTCAACTGGTCTATTGTCTGGTACCCCTACTACTTCTCCAAAAACATCTGGATATTCTCTTACCACTTCTATATCTTCCAAAATTAATTCATTTTCAGTCATACTCCATATTTGATTAAGGAAATTTGTTTTAGCTATTTCACTCATGACTAAAATATTTTTACCATTTTCTGTTTTTAAAGATATTGTGAAGTTTTCTAGATTCAATATTGCTTTGAATTTACTCAACCAATCTACCCCTAAAATAATTCCTATTCCAGGGTATTTCAATACAAACAAATCAGATTTAAACACATTTCCCCCTATGTTTAATTCTACTCCCAAACATTTTAATCATAGCAAACAAGAGCTACCCAGGGGACATTGAATAAACAAGGGTTTTTCAACTTTGTTGCATGTGAGAGCTAATTTATCCACTATGTCTTGTGATATTAGAGAATGTGTGGCTCCAGTGTCATATATAACTGTGATCGGGTAACTTTTAATTAGAAGTATACCTTCCAATTGTCCAGAGCTTCCTGCTGCGTTTGCCTTTGCGTTTGTTTCCAATGCTCCTACCTTTGCTCCTTTTTTAAACTCTGGGCAGTTTCTTTTAATATGACCTTCTTTCCCACGGTTATAGCAGCTAAATGGTGCCTTCTTAGCTTCTTGACACGTATTACTCATGTGTCCTTCTTTCCCACAGTTATAACAAGTAATCTTCTTCTTAGCTTCCCCACTAGTTGCTCCTTCAACTTTCTTGTTTGCATTCTTTTTATCATAAGGATGTGTCCTATTTTTCCCTTTCTTTTGATTATTTGCCCTCATACTCCTAAACTTTTCTCTGGCATTGTCATGTTGTTCAAAGGAAAGAGTAAGATCTATGACTTGATCAAATATCCTGTCTTTGTATGGTAACATTGCCCTACTCAAACTAGCATTGAGTCCTTGAATGAATCTTGAATTCTTTGATTCTTCATTTCCTATGAGCATTGTTCCATACTTAGACAAACTTTCAAATTTTTGAGTGTATTCTGTCACACTCATTGATCCTTGCCTCAGCCTTTTGAATTCCTCAAGCAATGTTGCCTTAGCTGTTGCTGGAACAAACCTTGCCTCAAGCATCTCCTTGAATTGATCCCATGTTATCTCATTTTCTGGCCTCCCTGTGATGATCACCTCCCACCAATCCAATGCTGCTTCTTTGAGTCTCCTTGAAGCTATCTGCCTCTTTCTTTGATCATTAATTTGCATGTCTGCAAATATTCTTTCCAAAGTTCTCAACCATGTCTGCACTCCCATTACTCCTTCCGTGCCTTCAAAATCCTTGCCTCCTAAATTTGAAAATGTCTTCAATAACTTAGCTAATTCCTCATGAGGATTTTCTTCCCTCTGCACTGCTCCCTCCCTTAATGCTCTCACCAAATCTTACAAATTAACCAATGGTGCAACATTTGAGGGTCCTGCTCCACTGCTTGGGGGTCTTCCTACCATGTTTCACTATTCAATTGCATAGCTAGTTAGTCATAAGACCTGTTTAATTATTTTCTGCAATTTATTTCTATTGTGGATATTGATTTCTATCATTATTGTATGTATACTTTATATATATATATATATATATATATATATATATATTTATCCATACAAGGAGATTGGATAATATATTTATGCTATGTTTTAACAACATAGCTCTGATACCAACTGAAGTGACCCTCTTTATTATACTCAAATTTGTGTGATTTTTTTTACCATATATATATAAGTGATCACTTCTTTAAATTCATTCTCCCAAGATCCTGAATTTTGCTAATATAAATATATCAGTATTTAAGTCAATTCCTATCATTTATATATATGAGGATATATAAATGTTTCCTTGCAAATCAGAGTGTTTAAAGTAGCAAAGAATTTTAATTCACACAATAGTTTTCATAATTGAAATGTCTTGTGTCACATAGCTTATTTCTACACTCATATCCTTTCACTGTCTAAGGGTTGATTAATACTAAATATAGATATTATCACCTTAAAGAGACTTAAGATTGACTAATACAAAAATAAAGTATTAATTCCTCATATTGTCATTTGTACTGTTTTCTAGAGTTTTCATTTAATCTAATTCTATTAATGTCTGGTAATCTAGGAGTTTGTTGCTTATTAATTTTTTTTTTGAATTTATGCAAAGTACTAAAACAACTCAAGTTTGGGAATTTATCCCAGGGTGCTTATTACTTATTCAAGCAAGGTTTATGTCAGGTAAAAATACTAATGTCTTAATTTATAATATTGCTAGTAATCTTATGAACATTTTAGTGGTAAGGATATTATAAACCAGGCAGAAGAAAAACTACAAGCAAGTAAAATGCAAACTTGTTCTAGCATACCAAGTAAAGTTTTGCACATACATGTATACATCAGGTTCAAGCAAATTTATTTAAAGAATCAAGCCCAGATGAGACTGTGATGCAGACCTCTAATGGTTATTAAATGATGGCTATTGATATAAACCAAATTGGTATGAAGTAGTGGTCATGCTTGTCATTTAACCCAATTTCTTTGATATTGCAGACTCTTAAAATCTAAACAAGACCAAATGCAAACAGCTTAAAGCTGTATTTGATGCAACTGAGTATTGTTTAATATGGTTGAAGTGAATACTACTAGTACTTTACTCCCATCAGTTTATAATACATTGCAACACAAAGAAACAGACATGCAAGAAAGATTTGTAGATTAAAACTTCAAACTTCTCATGGACTTACATTAATTTATAAGTCATAACCAAGCCTCACTGGCTAACCCAGGTCAGACTCAACCATCACCTAACAGCTCTACTATATGCATTATCAAAAGAAAACCACTGCAGTCTTCCTTTCTGAAATTTATCAAATATGCTAAAGAAAGTATGTCCACATATCTAATTACATGGCATACTTCCTTCATCACAGTCTACAGAAATCATATGGCTTAATTACTTAAATCAGTAGCTCAAGACACAATATAATACTTAAGTTTTACAAATTCTTTTCAAATGAACCAAGCCACCATAATGCTGAAAGGTTTACATATGCTTAAGAAAGTTTGTCCAGCTATCTTTATTACAATGAACTACTGCATTTTTGAAACTCAGACAGGTCTTCTAATTTTCCAAGCAAGCAAGCTATTCATGCTTCTTTACCTGCAGCAATATTTTGAGCTGCCTCAACAAAATGAGACACCCCAAATATTGCAAGGGCAATAAATAGGGTCAGAATAAAATTCTGGTATGAGTGAAATTAATATTAAAAATAACTTGTAAAATTCTTTAATGACTATGGAGAGATTATATGGTGTTTGATGTTTTCCAGTTCCATAACAAATTTTAACATATGCATAATTTAAACCTATACATCCAGCATACATTCAAGCAGTCATTCATCTAATTTGTTCAATTGTATATATACAAAACTCCTATGGATTTAAATTCTTAAATTCCACAGCCTTCATTTCCAGTTCCATTTTACATTTTTATATGGTCTAAACTCTTGCCTTTGAACACTTGTGTTCATTGCAAAGGACTCAATTCTGTTAACCATTGCACAGAGGCCTTTAGGACTTAAACAAGTCATGCACATACACATCATCCACCTGATGATGAGTAGATCAAGGCACTTCTCCTAAAATACTTTGTAATTTACAGACCATGCTCATTTAATTTTTTGAGGAGTTTTTTTTTTAACTCCTGACATACTCATGTTCTTCCTTTTATTACACATACCCAAAATTTCTTAAACTCACTCAAGGGTTTACATCCAATCATACAAAGCATTCATGCAAAATTGCACATCCAAAAATCATTCTGTCTTAATCTTATTTTACAAAACTGCCTGCATATTCATTTCTGGGAATTTTTCCCATAGCTTGCATAAATCTGATGTGGCCATGAGAAATGCTGTATTTATTTTACTGAGAACATAGGATAGGGTTTTTGAGAAAAACCCACAAAAACATATTGACTCATGATCTGAACAAATCAGCATATGTTTGTAGTATTGCATTGTTCATATCATTTTTAATATGAACTAGGCATGAGCATGAATCTCATTATTCACAATGTCCAGTACAGTTCCCTTTAATATCCTATTTCTTAGTAAAACATTTTGCTTATTCTTCATATAAAACTGAATTATAAAAATCTATTTCTATAATATGAATATATGTTTGATTTAAACAAATTTCAAAACAGAAATAGTCAATACCAAAAACAAATCAAAACAGCAACCCAAAAGAAATTCAACCAAAATAACATTCATGATCATCATATATTTATTCAAAGAAATAAGGATTTACAGAAATCATAATATGATTTTCATATAAGATTGTTGACTGCCCTCACTTGGGTCTTAATGCCTTAAATCTCATAAATGATTATCACTCACCTTTCTCTTCTTTTCCCCGAGAATGCCTAGGCTTGAAAACAGTGTGAGCTCCTTTTTTTTTAATGCGTTTCTGTTTTCCCCTCAGAGAAAACCTCTGCTTCCCCTTTGATTTAAATTATTTTACTATGGTTTTACTAAAGGAAAAACCCATTTTAACCTTGCATTACTCAAAAAATTAGGTGTGTGTTGTCATGGCTAAATGTGCCATTTTCTCTTGGTTTCTATTTCTGGTAAAAGCAGTTATCCTACTGCTTTTCCTTTGTGCGTGCAATTTGCATTATTTACTTGCATATTATTTTCATGTAGCTCATTTTCTCTATAATTTTCATTACACTTGAGTTATTTCTCATTCCTAGCTATTACTTTAGCCTATACTCTTGATTTATTTCAAAATTATACTTATGCTCAACTAATATTAAACTGGTTTCCAGGCACTTTAATTGCCAAGAGGATTTTATTTTATTATCCTATGCTTCTTAATATTCATATATATACAAGTCATGTGAATTTTTAGAATTCGTCTTATACCTAGTCATTTTCTTCTCATCTCTGTCTAAAGATAATTATTCCTTGCATAATTATTTCAGTCACTTTTGATATTCATTTTCAAGCTATTATACCTTTTTTTTTAAAGTAATTTTTATCTCTCAAAAATTTTGGGTCTTCACTGTTAACCACGACCATGGAGGGGGTGATGATTTCAAGAGCATTCACACCAAAATATTTTCAATATTTTAAAAAAATGTTTTCTATAATTTCAAAATATTTTCTAAGTATTTTCATTGGGTGTTGAAAATGGGTCTGCTAAGTACTTACAGATTTTTTAGTCCTACGCCTGATCAACGTGTGACCGAATTTCTATGAGAACGAGGATGGACTTGTTGAAACATCGAGTTATAAAAGTATTTTTATAAAAAACTATTTTTGCTATATTATGCAGATTTTTAAAGTGTTATAAATTTTTTAAATAAAAAGAGTTTATAGTTAAAAATGTTCAACAAGTAATTTAACTAATAATAAGCAATATAATTAAAATTCTGGCTTCGTTCCTTTTCGAGGACGAAAATATTTAAAGTGGCTAAAGGAAAGTGATAATCCGGATTTTTAAAGATCTAATAATTTGATAATTAACAGGTTTTTACTTTTGAGATACTAATTTTATGGTTCTGATAATAAATATATATATATATATCTGAATAAATATTCATTTGATAATCTTCTAATATAATTTTATAAATTTGCAAAACTCATCTTTCCACACAAAATAAAATATGTTCTCAAATTTCTAATTGTTTATATGTATAAGATTGAAAATAAATATCTTAAAAATAAATGGGATTTAAAACTCTATATTTTAAAACAAGTATTTGTATATATGATTACTTATTAGTGCATAATTTGTTTTCTTTAAAGATTATATAAATATTAAAAAAAGGAAGAGTTTAAATATAAACACATAAAACATATAAAAATATAAAAAATAATTGAAAATATAATATAAAAATTGTATAAAAACATATTAAAACATAAATTCATGCAAAATTACAAATGTAAGCTAATTATTACATGCAATTAACAAGTGTAGGCTAATTTAACAAGTGTCACATTTTTTTGTTTTTTCTTTTCATTTTTAGATAAATATAACTTGGCTATATATATGTATATATATATATATATATATATATATATATATATATATATCTCCACCTCTACTCTCTCTTTTTTTTCTATCTTACATTTTTCAAATCAAAACTAAAGAAACCAAAACTGATGCAGCACGATCTACAATTCCTCAAGAGTTAAGTCGGTCACGAGTTAACATGGTTCTAGGTCGTGTGGAGGAAGCTTTGGAGTTGGGTAAGATTTTAAGTCGTTACCGACTTAAGGAACATAGTTCACGACCTAAGGAGAAGACTCCAAGACGTTTACGACTTATCAAAGTAAAGGGGAACGAGTTAGAGAAGGCACGGCCTAGCCAAACTGTGAGTCATTCGGTGTTGGGGGGAATTGAGTCGTCCACGACTCAACGAGGAGGAATTGAGTCGTCCACGACTCAGCTGGAAACCGTAGGAGACACAAGAAGCATGCGCATGGAGCTTAAGACGCGGCTTGCTTAAGTCGGTCCTTAGTTGAGTCGTAAGTCGTTTACGACTTATGTTGAGTCGTATGTCATATATTCTATGCTGTTTTGTTGAGTCAAAGCATTTTAAGTCGCTGTGTATATATGTGTTGTTTGTTGAGTCGTATCGTGTTGAGTCGGCCTTGTGTTGTAAGTTTCTTAAGTCGTTTGTGATGATGAGTCGGGTGAGTTGTTGTTGTGAGGTAGTTGAGTCGTAAGTCATGGTTTGCTTGAGTCGGTTGCGTATGTTGTGTTGTAACTGAAGCGTGTAACATCTGTTAAGTCGTTCACGACTTAGGTGAGTCGTGAGTCATGAGTCGGCCACGACTTAAGGGGGCCGGTTGTAACAAGCTATAAATAGGGCGTGTGTTGTACATTTTTAAGTGGTTGATTTTTGAATAAAATTCTCTTTTGTTAGCTTTGTGCTTTCATACAAATTGGTAGTTGAGTGTGATCTCCTATCTCCTCTTTCGGTTAATCGAGTGCGCTCGATTCAACGATCGTAGAAGCCGATTCACGGTATCTAGTGCGCTAGATCAACGTACGAAGAATCGTAGATCTTCTTTCTCGGCATCGTGCGCGATCAACGAGACGAAGATAGCTAGAATCCGGTATCTTTGGATCAACGGATTTGGGCCTTCCAGTATTCTCAACTCACCGATTGCTACATTCCATCGATTGAAGTTTGTTTCGAATTATCCGCTGCGTCAGTTTGGTATCAGAGCCATACTTAGCCAATCATAGCGAAGTTGATTCTTGGAGCCAATTTTTGAAGTTGTGTTCATCGTGTTCATATTGAAGTTGCAACAAGAGGGAGAACTTTCGATCCATTCCATTTTGGATCAAAGTGTTGAAGGTGTTTGAAATTGAAGTAGGCCGTGTATACTTGGGAAGTAGCCGAGCCTAGTGAAGGGTTTTGAAGTTTGAAGCCGTGACTTATTGTTGTTTTGTTGAAGTGTTTGTGAAGTTTTTCAATCATGCCACCAAGGAGAGCTAATCGTCATCAAAACGTTGAAGCTTTGTATCGAAGAGAAGAAGCCGAGCTTATGGAACAACGTATTAATGAGAAGTTTGATGAAGGCATTGGAAAATTGGAGAAATTGATGAATGATTTGAATCAAAGGAGGAGATCACCAAACTCGAACCATGGAGGAAATCGAGTTTCGCCATCGGTTACAGAAGCGAGGAGGGTATCACCACATTCTTTTAGAGATAGAAGAGAAACGTCAATTTCATCACGAAGAGATCATCATGAATATGCACATGAAGAGAGAAGAAGTCAACGTGAATTTGACAATGAGGCATATAGGGATGAAGAGAGACATAGTCAAAGAAGCATGCATGAACGAAGGGATGATAATGGTCGAGATCGATGTAGGCGTACCTTTGATTTTGTTGAAGAGGGTGATAGAGCTAGTATTCATTATCGAGATCGAGACCATGTTCGAAATTCGTATCGGGATGTTGAAGATGATCGTCGATGGGAATCGGGTATGAAGATGGAAATTCCAGAATTTAAAGGAGGGATGGTAGCAGAAGAATTTCTCGATTGGATTTCTAATGTTGAAGAGATCTTTGATTTCAAGGAGGTTCCTGAGCTTAGAAGGGTAAAGTTGGTTGCTACTAGGTTGAGGGGGAGAGCTTTGGCGTGGTGGCAGCAAACTAAACTTACCAGGGAAAGAATGGGGAAGTCAAAGATAGAATCGTGGGATAAGATGAAAAAGTTGATGAGATCTACTTTCTTACCTTACAACTATCAGTCACTTATGTACCAAAGGTTGCAGAATCTGAGGCAAGGGACGAAGTCTGTTAGTGATTATGCTGATGAATTTTACCAACTCATTGCCAGAAATGATATTATGGAAATGGAAGAACAGCTAACTGCTAGATTCATTGGGGGATTGAGAATGCAGATCCAGGATATGGTTAATATGTTCGATCCTAGATCAGTTGCAGAGGCACATCAGAAAGCGTTGGCTTGGGAGAAACAAGGAAGGCGTGGAGGTGGTGTGTTTACTAATTCCAATAATCAAGCGAGGGGTGTTGGTGGAAGTTCTAATGTTCCTAAACCTGTTATAAAGCCAGTGGTAAAGGAGGCTGAGAAGGCGAAGGTTAGCAGTGGTTTCAAATGTTATAATTGTCAGGAGTTGGGTCATAAAAGCAATGAATGTCCGATGCCGAAGAAGAGAGCAATGGTTGCAGAAGTTGAGGAGGATGATGGTGAGGAGGCAGAATGTTCAAATACACCATATGTTGAGGAGGAAGAAGAATTGTCTGGAGACGAAGGTTGTAATCTTATGATGAGAAGGTCTTGTCTCACACCAAAGCAAGAGGAGGACTGTAGTTGGTTAAGGAGTAACATATTTCAGTCAACATGTACTATTCTGGGGAAAGTTTGCAAGTTTGTCATAGATGCTGGGAGTTGCGATAATATTATTTCTACAGAGGCTGTGAGGAAATTGAACTTGAAAACTGAGAAGCATCCTAAACCGTACAAGCTAGCATGGTTAAGGAAGGGTGGTGAAGTGAAGGTGTGTCGAAGGGCTTGTGTTAATTTCTCTATTGGGAAGAAGTACAAAGATGACATTTGGTGTGATGTTGTGGACATGGACGTGTGCCATCTGTTGCTGGGCAGACCGTGGCAGTTTGATAGAGCAGTACAACATGATGGTCGTGCCAATAGCTACAGTTTCATGTTCGAGGGTACTAAAATCACTTTGGTTCCCAAGAAGCAACACCAGAAGGAGAGCAAGCTAGAGGAGATTGAGGAATTGAAAACTCTGTTGACTTTGAAGGAGTTTGTTAAAGAAGTTGAAGAAGAACCTGAGGTGTTTTTGTTGATTGGGAGAGAGAGTAGTGAAGAAGTTGAGATTCCAGAAGAAGCAAAGCCAGTTTTGAAAGAATTTGAAGACGTATTTCCAGAGGAGTTGCCTAAGGAGTTACCGCCACTTAGAGACATTCAACATCAAATTGATCTTGTTCCGGGAGCAGTGTTACCACATCGACCACATTACCGAATGAGTCCGAAGGAACATGAAGAGTTACGAAGGCAAGTGGAAGAGTTGCTTGAGCAGGGACGTGTTCATGAAAGCTTGAGTCCTTGTGCCGTACCAGCATTGTTAGTACCAAAGAAGGACGGAACATGGAGAATGTGTACAGATAGTAGAGCTTTGAATAAGATCACTGTTCGATATAGATTTCCTATGCCAAGGTTGGATGATTTGCTGGATCAGTTGAGTAGGGCAACTATATTTTCGAAGATTGACTTGAAGAGTGGTTATCATCAAATTCGGATTAGACCTGGTGACGAATGGAAGACAGCTTTCAAGATGAGAGAGGGGTTATACGAATGGTTGGTTATGCCATTTGGGTTATCAAATGCACCTAGTACATTCATGCGGGTGATGAATCAAATCTTTAGACCATTCATTGGGAAGTTCGTGGTGGTTTATTTCGATGACATTCTGATTTATAGCAGGAGTATGGAGGAGCATGTTCTACATTTGAGGGAAGTTTTGATTATTCTTCGTGAAGAACAATTTTATGCTGCTACGAAGAAATATGTGTTTATGACGCACAATGTTTTATTTCTGGGTTATGTTGTTTCAAGAGAAGGTATTCAAGTTGATCAGAGTAAAGTCGAGGCAGTCAGGAATTGGCCACAGCCAAAGACAATTACGGAAGTGAGAAGTTTTCATGGGCTAGCGTCATTCTACCGAAGATTCATTCCACACTTCAGTAGCGTGATGGCTCCAGTTACTGATTGCATGAAGGGTAAACAGTTTTCGTGGACAGAAGAAGCCGGGATTGCTTTTGAACGAATCAAAGAACTGTTGACGACAGCGCCAATTCTTGTTTTACCTAATTTTCAACTGTTATTTGAGCTACACACTGATGCATCAAAGGTTGGGATTAGAGGAGTGTTGAGTCAACAGGGAAGACCTATTGCATATTTCAGTGAAAAGTTATCAGGGGCAAAGATGAGATACAGTACATATGACGTTGAATTTTATGCTGTTGTGCAAGCTGTTAAGCATTGGAGGCATTATCTATTTCAGAAAGAATTTGTTCTCTACACTGATCATGAAGCTTTGAAGCATTTACAGGGACAGGATAAAATTTCAGCGAGGCATGCATCATGGATCGCTTATTTACAGCAGTTTACTTTTGTTGTCAAACATAAGTCAGAGGTGACGAACCGTGTGGCTGATGCTTTGAGTAAGAGGAGTCATTTGTTGACAACATTGAAGGTTGAAGTGACGGGATTTGAATTATTGCCAGAGATGATTGAAGAAGATCCTTACTTTGTGAAATATGTTGAGGAAGTCAAGGAAGGGAGTACCGATGAATTTATGTTGGTTGATGGATTCTTGTTTAAAGGAAATCAGTTATGTATTCCAGAGGGCAGTTTGAGAATGAAGATTATCAAGGAGTTGCATGAAGAAGGCCATGTGGGTAGAGATCGTACATTGCAGTTGATTTCTCAATCTTACTTTTGGCCGTCGATGAGAAATGAGGTTGAAAGATTTGTGGAGAGATGCCATATTTGCCAGGTTTCAAAGGGAACAGCGACGAATGCATGGTTGTATAAGCCATTACCTGTACCGTTTAAGCCATGGGTTGATATTAGCATGGATTTCGTTTTGGGTTTGATTAGAACTCAAAGGGGAAGTGATTCGATATTTGTTGTAGTGGACAGGTTTTCGAAGATGGCACATTTTATTGCCTGCAAGAAGACAGCGGATGCAGTTCGAGTGGCACAATTATTCTTTAAGGAGATGTATCGATTGCATGGTTTACCAGAATCTATCGTTTCGGATCGAGATACTAGATTTTTAAGCCATTTTTGGTTGAGTTTGTGGAAGATGATCGGGACAAAGCTGAATTTTAGTAGCGCTTACCATCCACAAACTGATGGACAGACAGAAGTTGTTAACAGGTCATTGGGAAATTTGTTGCGATGTCTTGTACAGGATAATTTGAGAAGTTGGGACATGAAGTTATGCCAAGCAGAATTTGCTCATAATCATGCCATGAATCGTAGTACGGATCACAGTCCATTTCAGATTTTTTATTCAAATTTACCCAGGGGACCGTTAGATTTGGCAGTAGTACCACAGTCGAAGGGAACAATTAAACGAGCTGCTGATTTTGTTGATGAGTTGACTGAATGTCATAAAATTGTTCAGAAACGATTGGAGAAATCGAATGAGAAGTATAAGAAGTCTGCAGATTTGAAGCGACGAAATGTTGAATTTAACGAAGGCGATTTGGTTTATGCAGTGTTAACAAAAGACCGTTTTCCGGTGGGAACATACAATAAATTGAAAGCGCGGAAAATTGGTCCAATTGAAGTTTTGAAGAAAATCAATGAGAATGCTTATCGATTAAAGTTACTAGATGATGTTTATACTTCTGATGTCTTTAACATCAAACATTTAATTCCATATCATGGAGGTGAGATTGTTGTAGAGGAATTCACAAATTCGAGGACGAATTTTTCTCAACCTGGGGAGGATGATGCAGCACGATCTACAATTCCTCAAGAGTTAAGTCGGTCACGAGTTAACATGGTTCTAGGTCGTGTGGAGGATGCTTTGGAGTTGGGTAAGATTTTAAGTCGTTACCGACTTAAGGAACATAGTTCACGACCTAAGGAGAAGACTCCAAGACGTTTACGACTTATCAAAGTAAAGGGGAACGAGTTAGAGAAGGCACGGCCTAGCCAAACTGTGAGTCGTTCGGTGTTGGGGGGAATTGAGTCGTCCACGACTCAACGAGGAGGAATTGAGTCGTCCACGACTCAGCTGGAAACCGTAGGAGACACAAGAAGCATGCGCATGGAGCTTAAGACGCGGCTTGCTTAAGTCGGTCCTTAGTTGAGTCGTAAGTCGTTTACGACTTATGTTGAGTCGTATGTCATATATTATGTGCTGTTTTGTTGAGTCAAAGCATTTTAAGTCGCTGTGTATATATGTGTTGTTTGTTGAGTCGTATCGTGTTGAGTCGGCCTTGTGTTGTAAGTTTCTTAAGTCGTTTGTGATGATGAGTCGGGTGAGTTGTTGTTGTGAGGTAGTTGAGTCGTAAGTCATGGTTTGCTTGAGTCGGTTGCGTATGTTGTGTTGTAACTGAAGCGTGTAACATCTGTTAAGTCGTTCACGACTTAGGTGAGTCGTGAGTCATGAGTCGGCCACGACTTAAGGGGGCCGGTTGTAACAAGCTATAAATAGGGCGTGTGTTGTACATTTTTAAGTGGTTGATTTTTGAATAAAATTCTCTTTTGTTAGCTTTGTGCTTTCATACAAATTGGTAGTTGAGTGTGATCTCCTATCTCCTCTTTCGGTTAATCGAGTGCGCTCGATTCAACGATCGTAGAAGCCGATTCACGGTATCTAGTGCGCTAGATCAACGTATGAAGAATCGTAGATCTTCTTTCTCGGCATCGTGCGCAATCAACGAGACGAAGATAGCTAGAATCCGGTATCTTTGGATCAACGGATTTGGGCCTTGCAGTATTCTCAACTCACCGATTGCTACATTCCATCGATTGAAGTTTGTTTCGAATTATCCGCTGCGTCAAAACCAAAACTAGATGAAAATAAAAACTAAAGCAAACAACACTCCAAGTTTTCAACCTGATCTAGATCAAGTAAAGTGTAACAACCCGCTTATTTATCGATTTTATATTTAAATATTTTATTTAAATATTTTAGCGTTAGTCGGATTTTAGTCCGAAAAGCTACTTTTTGCATACGGTGGAATTAGGACTCGGGAGCACTCCCATTGAGTTTAAAATGCCGTTTGCGACCTTTTTGAGTATAAGCTTCGATATGTTTGGAGAAAGTTGATTTTTGTTACTTTTCACTTTGGGTTTGGTTTTTGGGCTCAGCCCTATGTTAACTTATGCTCAAATCTGAGCCACTCTCCGCCACTCACCCTCATTCTCTTCTCTTTTCAGTTTTTATAACATTAATGGTGGGAGAGATTGGAAATTAAAAACTCCAAAACCCTAGTTTCTCTTGCAAATCAAATTCCAAGCTCCAAACTCAAGAAGAACCCATTGGTAAGCTTCTCTTCTTCTTCTCCAACTTATTCTCTTACCAATTTCAGAAATTCCTAAACCTAATTTTGGGAATGTTCTTGTTTTTGAGCATAGATTCAAGCTCATTTGGGTTGTGTTGAAGAGAGGTTGATTCTCCATTTGTTTTCAAGCTTCTTCTTGTTTGATTTTGAGAAAAGGTGAGATTTTTATCTCACATCTATTACTATAATTATCTTTGGTTGTTAGGTTTGAATTCCTAACACTTCTTCATGAGAATTTGCTCTTGATTTGGATTGGTTTTGTGAATATTCCAATTTTTAGGTTTTTAAGTCAAATTTGTGTGAAAATCCTTTTATGAATGTTTGATCATTCTTTTGGTGATGCACCGAGGAGCATATAGGGCCGGGTTGCCGATTGGCATAAACCCTTAGAGCCAATGTTCGTCCGGTTGCATTTTGGAAGAGTTTGCTCTTCATTTGAATAAGGCTGAAAAACAGCCCAGGCATGATTCAATCGACAGAATCTTCTGTTCAGTCGACTGAACCTGTAACCCGAAAGTTTCCAGGCATGATTCAGTCGACTGAATCTTCTGTTCAGTCGACTGAACCTGGAAACAGAAAGTTTCCTAAACCTGGAAAATTTCCAGGTACAGGGTCAGTCGACTGAAAACTCTGTTCAGTCGACTGAACCTGCTGTTTTAGTCCAATTTGCCTTTTTGGATTGAATTTCCAATTTAAATTGATTCGTGATGATCCTATTTATTGTCATCATTTATTATCCTCTTTGATGACTTATTTTCTTTGAGAATTTTAGGTATATCCACTTCGATGGATCCTTTATCGATTTCATTGGATTTTTATTCACATCTTCGAAAGTGATCTTTGTGATTGATTGTTTCTACAATCCCCCTTGTGCTTTGTCACTTTAAAAATATAAAGGTTTTCTATACTAATAGTAAATATCAAAACTCTTTCCTCAAACGATTTCAACTCTATTTTCAATACCAAATTCGTTTATAAAACAGTTTTCCAATCTATTAGTATATATAAACCTTTACCTCACTCGTATGAGAACTCTAATTAAACGACTTAGTAAAACGAGTGGTATGAAACGCTCGCGTTCACTTTGTCGGTTAATTCTTGGACTTATTCGATTGAAACTCTTGTGACAATTTTTCTAATGGAGATCTACAGTTTGTTCGTAAATATTTAAGTTAAGCTAGTGGTTATGGGACATGAGGCTAAGCTCATATATTTACTAGCTTACTGTAATTGACACTTCTTGATGATCATGACGATCAATTTTGTGATTTAGACTAGCAATTGTGCGATGTCTCTTTGTCCACATGGAGGACAATAACTTATTTCATTGAGCTTCGTCTCATTTCTTTGTGGGGTAGCAACCCACAGTCTTCGGACCATTCGTGTGTCAGGTCTTCGGACCATTCGTGTGTCAAATTACTGGCTAGCTACCATGAGATAGCTTCTCGTTCGTGTGTTACAGCTGTTGGTGAGTTTTCATGCTCCCGTTCGTGTGATAGGCCTCCCCCCCTTATTTTGTGTGATTTCTGGATTTCGTGTGTTGAATTCTAGAATTTGTGTGTCATTGACCTTTCTTGTGATTTCTGGATTTCGTGTGTTGAATTCTGGAATTTGTGTGTCATTGACCTTTCTTGTGATTTCTGGATTTCCTGTGTTGAATTCTAGAATTTTGCGTTTCACCTTTTTTGTGATTTCTATTGATATGATTTATCAATTTTTGTGCATTGGTGAATTTGTGCGTCATTGACTTCTGTGATTGACATTGATGTAATCGTCAATATTTATGGTTTGATGAACGAAATAAGGAGAATGACA
The DNA here is from genome assembly GCA_030765085.1 of Allium cepa. Taxonomy (NCBI): domain Eukaryota; kingdom Viridiplantae; phylum Streptophyta; class Magnoliopsida; order Asparagales; family Amaryllidaceae; genus Allium; species Allium cepa. The sequence continues at coordinate 75,664,909 of CM060939.1, read as the reverse complement.
TTTCTTTGATACTTGTGTAGATTTGGTGATATCGATTAATCTCTAGTTGATTTTCGATTACTTTTATATATATCACAGCTTGGCATTGTGATTATTATGTGTTTAGTCATATCTCTTATTCTATATCGTTTCATCTGATATTTATAGTTAGACTGATTCGTTTATTATTTTCTTATTAAATAATACTCGGGTCAGACCGAGATGTTACAGGTGCTTCTGCTTGACTTCTCATCCAGGATCTTTACTCTGACTTTTGGCTTACTACTTAGATTAGTAGTTTTTGTGGTATACATTTGAAATATAGACTCCTTAATGTATACTTATTCTTTTGTGTAGTTCGTGTAACTATTCTTTTGTGATATTGTGGATCTTTTTAGATCACTACTCTGATGTACACTTTCTAGTGTAATATTCAAATCTATTTCCGCCTTTGTGATATGAATTGTCTGTGACTAATTTATGTTATGTTTATTTCTATATTTGTTTCCGAAGGATTTATATAGCCACCATGTAGTAGCTTTGAGTATGTATCGGTATGTCGGATTTCCTCTTGAAATAGAATTGCATGTTATACCATCTGACATATCGGTGCTCGCGCAAAGAAATTACACGGATGGTCGCTCCTCAACAGCCTTATTCTCCATGCTAGTTGACATCATTCACCGTAATGTTCTTGGCTAGCGTGGGTATAGAGGTGGGGCGTCACAGCTTGGTATCAGAGCCAAACTTCGAAACAATATGGAATATTATAACAAGGATCATCGTCCTAAGTCCATCTTAGGAGTCGTGCTTTAGGATTTAATTCGAGTCTTCGTACCGTTCTATCCTATTTTCTTTTATGATTCCTTGTTTATCTATCAAGATTGCTTGATATTCAATTTGGTGAATAACCTTTTTCTTCTTCTTCTTTCTTTCAAAAGGAAGAGAAATGTCTAGACCAGGCCGTCCCAGAGCCGTGCCATCTAGCACTCCGCCCTAGGATGGAGTTTTTATGACTGCTCAACAGCTTCTTGATTTAGTGACGAATGCTCAAGCAGCTGGAGCTAATCCGGAACCTACTCACCCAAAGTCGGGATTTGCACGCTTGTGCAGCGATTACACTAATTTGGGTGGGGAGTCATTCAAAGGTTCCGAAACTGTTATTGAAGTACAGGCTTGGCTAAGGTCATGCGATCGAATCTTTTCTCGCATGAATATTATGGACCTTCACCGAGTTCAGGTGGCCTCTAGTATGCTCCGAGAAAGAGCATTGGACTGGTACGAGCTTCTTATTTCTGAGATTAATGAAGCGGATCTCACTTGGGAGCAATTCCGAGAATGCTTCGAGTTGAAATTTGTACTAGAAGATGAGAAGGTGACTTTTGCTCGCCGTTTTATAGACCTTGTCCAAGGTGAATCTTCTGTGGCAGATTATGTCGCGTCTTTTGAACCCCTCTCTAAATATGGGGTTGAATACATCAACACCCCATTCAACAAAAATCTCAAGAAGCCACTACTTCTAAAGTTAGAAGTTTCTTTCGACCAACTCGTTGATATCGCTCTTCGTCTTGAAGAGGCGGATAGGGAGAATGAGGTTGAAGTGGTGGGTTCCAAACCAAACTTCAACAACAAGAAAAGGCCAAACGAATTCAAAGGTCCTTATCCCAATAAGAAAGGGAGGCATGCAACTCCTGCTGCAAAGACCTTTTCCTCTACTGAAGGGAAATGCTATGACTGTGGTTCCAGAGACCATTTTGCGAACAAGTGTTCAAAGCCTCATACTTGACGCTATTGTAAAAGCCCGGACCATTTTATGCATGTATGTCCCAAACTTCAAAATAGGAAGGAGGGAAAGCTTAATGTTGCTCAAGCCCCTGGCAACACCTCTCGTGGCCAAGGTATTTCTCATTCTATTCTAGATGGAATTATTCTATTTCGTGACCAACCTATTTGAGTTCTTTTTGATACGGGTGCATCCCATTCTTTTATATCAAAAGAACTTGTTGATACTTTTTCTTTGGATGTTTTGTGTTTAATGACTTCTTTGAGAATTGCGAATCCGGTTGGTGGGTCCGCAACAATCAGCTTATTGTGTAAAGATGTCGAGATTATTTTGTGTGATTTTCCTTTTCTAGCCGATTTGCATGTCATGCGTTATTTAGGCTTTGGAATGATTTTGGGAATGGATTGGCTTAACCGTTATGGAGCTCATATCCTATGTCCTGAGCGGGCTATTCATCTTCGACATCCTCAATTTGTTAATCAGGTTTCTGTTATTCTTGAAGATTCAGATTCTGCTTTGGTTGCGTCTTTATATTCTTTAAACCCTCGTGATGACGATGATGACGATGAGGGTGATATTATTTCTCTTATTCACGTCGTTCGTGAATTTTCCGACATATTCGAGCCCGTTTTAGGATTACTACCTAAGCGAGCAATTGAGTTCAGAATTAATCTTATTCCTGGAGCTCAACCTATCACTCGTCCTCCGTATTGTATGTCCAATAAAGAAAACGAGGAGATGCGTAAACAATTATCCGATTTGGAAACAAAGCAGTTTATTCGCTCAAGTTCCTCGTCTTGGGGAGCTTCGGTTATTTTCGTGAAGAAATCCGATGGTACACTTAGGCTTTGCGTTGACTACCGCAAGCTTAATGATCTTACTATCAAGAATAAATATCCCATACCTCGGATTGATGATCTATTTGACCAACTTAGCGGTGCTAGAGTCTTTTCACAATTGGACTTGGCTACCGGTTTTCATCAGCTTCGTATTGCAGAAGATATCATTCCTTTGACATCGTTCCGTACCCGTTATGGATCTTATGAATGGCTAGTTATGCCATTTGGTCTAACGAATGCTCCGGCATATTTCGTTGACCTTATGAATCGAGTTTTCAAAGATTTCCTCGATCGGTTTGTTCTCATCTTTATTGATGATATTCTTGTGTATTCAAATACCGAGGAGGAGCATGAGAAACATCTTCGGATTGTATTGGAAACTCTTAGGAGTAATCAATTAAAAGCAAAGTTTTCTAAATGCCACTTTTGGCAATCTCGTGTGAAGTTTCCCGGTCATATTATTTCCGAATCCGGAATTTCCGTGGATCCTTCAAAGATTGAAGCGATTCAAGATTGGAAGAGACCGGAGAGTGTGACAGAGATTCGTAGCTTTCTAGGATTGGCGGGTTATTACCGTCGTTTTATTAAAGACTTTTCCAAGATTGTCGTGCCTCTTACTGGCTTGACTAAGAAAGGTGTTAAATACATTTGGTCGGACAAATGTGAAGCCTCTTTTCAGAAATTGAAAAAACTCCTTTCCGATGCTCCTATTCTTGTTATTCCCGAGGGGAATCAAGATTTCGTTGTTTATACCGATGCTAGTCGCATTGGTTTGGGTGCCGTTCTTATGCAAAAAGAACGTGTATTGCTTACGCTTCTAGGCAATTGAAGCCGGCCAAGACTGGATATGCCACTCATGATTTAGAACTCGCGGCTATTGTTTTCGCCCTTCGAATTTGGCGTCATTATCTTTTGGGAGAGAAATTTATTCTTTATACCGATCATAAGTCCTTGAAATATTTATTCTCTCAAAAGGAACTTAATTTGCGTCAACAACGTTGGCTCGAGTTCCTTGCTCCATATGATCTTGATATTCTTTATACCCTCGGTAAGGGTAATCGTGTCGCCGATGCTCTTAGCCGTAAACAACAAGCTGTTGTTTCTATGATGATATCCGAATGGAACGATCTCGAGATCTTATCCACTTGTGAGATTCGAGACCGCGTATCCGATTTATGCTCATCATTTGTTTTATGTAGCCTTGAGGCTCATCCTTCTCTTTTTGACCGCATTCTTGAAGCTCAATGGCTAGATCCTGAATTGGCTCTTCTTGGCCAAAATATTAAGGATGAAATTGATATTGAAGGTTTGAAAGATTTTGATATCGATTCTCGTGGCGGCATTCGGAGATATGGTAGACTTATCGTGCCAAATATTGGTGATCTTCGTAAAGATATTTTAGAAGATTCTCATCGTTCTAAATTTACCATTCATCCCGGTAGTAGTAAAATGTACGCGGATATGAAGCGACTATATTATTGGGAGGGAATGAAATTCGATATTGCTAACTTTGTTAAGTGTTGCGTGACTTGCCAACTTGTTAAAGCCGAACATCAAAGGCCCGGTGGGTTATTGCAACCTTTAGAAATTCCAATTTGGAAATGGGACCAGATTTCCGTGGATTTTATAGACGGCCTTCCCCGTTCTCGTTCAGGTCATGATAGCTTATGGGTGATCGTTGATAGACTTACTAAATCCGCCCATTTTATTCCCGTTCGATCTAATCGAACCGTTCCTCTTTTGGCCAAAATCTTTATTAAAGAAATTGTTAAATTGCATGGAGTTCCTACTTCTATTGTTAGCGATCGTGATCCATTGTTTACTAGTGGATTTTGGAAGAGTCTTCAAAAAGCTTTGGGAACGAAGCTTAATTTTAGCACCGCTTATCATCCTCAGTCCGATGGACAAACCGAGCGTGTGAATCAAACTCTTGAAGATCTTCTTCGTGTATGTGTTCTTGATTTTGGTGGAAGTTGGGAAGATCATATTCCACTTGTTGAAGTTTCCTATAATAATAGCTTCCAATCTAGTATTGGTATGGCACCTTTTGAGGCACTCTATGGAAGGCCATGCCGATCTCCTTCTTGTTGGCTTGAGGCCGGTGAGAAGTTGGTTTTAGGTCCAGATTATATCCGTGATTCCACAGAGAAGATTGAACTTATTCGACATAGGATGAAGGAAGCACAGAGTAGACAAAAATCCTATGCGGATAACCGGAGAAGAAAATTAGAATTTTCTGTTCGAGATCTTGTTTTTATTCGTGTTTCACCAATGAAGGGTGTTGTGCGTTTCAGTCGATCGGGAAAGTTAGCGCCTCGATATATTGGGCCATTTCCTATCACTGAACGTATTGGTTCCATGGCATATCGCCTTTTATTACCGGCTCAATTTTCTGCTATCCATGACGTGTTTCACGTTTCTCAATTACGGAAATGTCTTCGAGATTCCGATTCTATCCTTGAGCCCGGTGTTGTGGAAGAGATTAAAGTTTCGCCTAATTTAACTTATGAGCAATATCCTATTCGTATCATTGCTTCGGAAGTCAAACGACTTCGAAATAAAGATGTTCCGCTTGTTAAAGTTCAATAGTCTTCAAATCCTAAGGATTGTTCTTCGGAGTCTAGGGAATTCATCGAGCGATCACATCCGGACTTGCTTTCCCGTGCTCTTTAAGGTGAACCTTTTATTTCAAATTTCTTTTGTGTTGAATATGCTTTTATGGTTGTTACTTTAAGTTCTCTTCTTTAATATTGCGAGGACGCAATTTCTTTAAGGTAGGGAGTCTGTAACAACCCGCATATTTATCGATTTTATATTTAAATATTTTATTTAAATATTTTAGCGTTAGTCGGATTTTAGTCCGAAAAGCTACTTTTTTCATACGGTCGAATTAGGACTCGGGACCACTCCTATTGAGTTTATAATGCCGTTTGCGACCTTTTTGAGTATAAGCTTCGGTATGTTTGGAGAAAGTTGATTTTTGCTACTTTTCACTTTGGGTTTGGTTTTTGGGCTCAGCCCTATGTTAACTTATGCTCAAATCTGAGCCACTCTCCCCCACTCACCCTCATTCTCTTCTCTTTTCAGTTTTTATAACATTAATGGTGGGAGAGATTGGAAATTAAAAACTCCAAAACCCTAGTTTCTCTTGCAAATCAAATTCCGAGCTCCAAACTCAAGAAGAACCCATTGGTAAGCTTCTCTTCTTCTTCTCCAACTTATTCTCTTACCAATTTCAGAAATTCCTAAACCTAATTTTGGGAATGTTCTTGTTTTTGAGCATAGATTCAAGCTCATTTGGGTTGTGTTGAAGAGAGGTTGATTTTCCATTTGCTTTCAAGCTTCTTCTTGTTTGATTTTGAGAAAAGGTGAGATTTTTATCTCACATCTATGACTATAATTATCTTTGGTTGTGAGGTTTGAATTCCTAACACTTCTTCATGAGAATTTGCTCTTGATTTGGATTGGTTTTGTGAATATTCCAATTTTTAGGTTTTTAAGTCAAATTTGTGTGAAAATCCTTTTATGGATGTTTGATCATGCTTTTGGTAATGCACCGAGGAGCATATAGGGCCGGGTTGCCGATTGGCATAAACCCTTAGAGCCAATGTTCGTCCGGTTGCATTTTGGAAGAGTTTGCTCTTCATTTGAATAAGGCTGAAAAACCGCCCAGGCATGATTCAGTCGACTGAATCTTCTGTTCAGTCGACTGAACCTGGAACCCGAAAGTTTCCAGGCATGATTCAGTCGACTGAACCTGGAAATAGAAAGTTTCCTAAACCTGGAAAATTTCCATTTTTTGTACAGGTTCAGTCGACTGAAAACTCTGTTCAGTAGACTGAACCTGCTGTTTTAGTCCAATTTGCCTTTTTGGATTGAATTTCCAATTTAAATCGATTCGTGATGATCCAATTTATTGTCATCATTTATTATCCTCTTTGATGACTTATTTTCTTTGAGAATTTTAGGTACATCCACTTCGATGGATCCTTTATCGATTTCATTGGATTTTTATTCACATCTTCGAATGTGATCTTTGTGATTGATTGTTTCTACAATCCCCCTTGTGCTTCGTCACTTTAAAAATATAAAGGTTTTCTATACTAATAGTAAATATCCAAACTCTTTCCTCAAACGATTTCAACTCTATTTTTAATACCAAATTCGTTTATAAAACAGTTTTCCAATCTATTAGTATATATAAACCTTTACCTCACTCGTATGAGAAATCTAATTAAACGACTTAGTAAAACGAGTGGTATGAAACGCTCGCGTTCACTTTGTCGGTTAATTCTTGGACTTATTCGATTGAAACTCTTGTGACAATTTTTCTAGTGGAGATCTACAGTTTGTTCGTAAATATTTAAGTTAAGCTAGTGGTTATGGGACATGAGGCTAAGCTCATATATTTACTAGCCTACTGTAATTGACACTTCTTGATGATCATGACGATCAATTTTGTGATTTAGACTAGCAATTGTGCGATGTCTCTTTGTCCACGTGGAGGACAGTAACTTATTTCATTGAGCTTCGTCTCATTTCTTTGTGGGGTAAGAACCCACGGTCTTTGGACCATTCGTGTGTCAGGTCTTCGGACCATTCGTGTGTCAAATTACTGGCTAGCTACCATGAGATAGCTTCTCGTTCGTGTGTTACAGCTGTTGGTGAGTTTTCATGATCCCGTTCGTGTGATAGGCCTCCCCCCTTATTTTGTGTGATTTCTGGATTTCGTGTGTTGAATTCTGGAATTTGTGTGTCATTGACCTTTCTTGTGATTTCTGGATTTCGTGTGTTGAATTCTGGAATTTGTGTGTCATTGACCTTTCTTGTGATTTCTGGATTTCGTGTGTTGAATTCTAGAATTTTGTGTTTCACCTATTTTTGTGATTTCTATTGATATGATTTATCAATTTTTGTGCATCGGTGAATTTGTGTGTCATTGACTTCTGTGATTGACATTGATGTAATCGTCAATATTTATGGTTTGATGAACGAAATAAGGAGAATGACATTTCTTTGATACTTGTGTAGATTTGGTGATATCTATTAATCTCTAGTTGATTTTCGATTACTTTTATATATATCACAGCTTGGCGTTGTGATTATTATGTGTTTAGTCATATCTCTTATTCTATATCGTTTCATCTGATATTTATAGTTAGACTGATCCGTTTATTATTTTCTTATTAAATAATACTCTGGTCAGACTGAGATGTTACAGGTGCTTCTGCTTGACTTCTCATCCAGGATCTTTACTCTGACTTTTGGCTTACTACTTAGATTAGTAGTTTTTGTGGTATACATTTGAGATATAGACTCCTTAATGTATACTTATTCTTTTGTGTAGTTCGTGTAACTATTCTTTTGTGATATTGTGGATCTTTTTAGATCACTACTCTGATGTACACTTTCTAGTGTAATATTCATATCTATTTCCACCTTTGTGATATGAATTGTCTGTGACTGATTTATGTTATGTTTATTTCTATATTTGTTTCTGAAGGATTTATATAGCCACTGTGTAGTAGCTTTGAGTATGTATCGGTATGTCGGGTTTCCTCTTGAAATAGAATTGCATGTTATACCATCTGACATATCGGTGCTCGCGCAAAGAAATTACACGGATGGTCGCTCCTTAACAGCCTTATTCTCCGTGCTAGTTGACAGCATTCACCGTAATGTTCTTGGATAGCGTGGGTATAGAGGTGGGGCGTCACATAAAGATTCAACTCAGTTTCCAATCAAATTCAAGTCCAGATTCAAAGTACAAAGCAGATCAAAGAATCAAGCATTTCCAGCTTTTAAGTTCAGATCATTTTCCAGACTTCCAAGCTTTCTTTGTTTTCATTTTCACACTGAGTAAACAATTTTCTTTTAAAATTTTGAATCTCTTTTAAAATCATAATGCATCAATAATAGTTGTAGTAAAGTTATGATAAGTGTTTGCATAAATGTAAATATGAATGCATGTATATATGTATGTGGCTGTTTGTTTGCATGTCTGTGTATCAGTATGTTTACTCTGTTTTAGTTTACAAGCTTCCAAACAAATTCAAAAATTAAAATTTTCTTCCCTCAATTCTTTTTAGCCTTAGATGTATAAACAATATATGTATGAAACAACAAGATAAAGGTTTTAAAATATTTTCAACTAAAATTTGAGGTGGTTTTTAACTGGAAGGAAGAATATACAAGGAAATTCAAAACTTATCAAAATTTCGACTAGCTTGAATTCAAGATCCATTTATATCATCTAGATTGATTTCGAAAACCATGAATTTTAAAGGTGAAATCAAGATTTTTAAACATGTAAATCAAGAGAATTCGTGAGTTGGAGGGAAAAGAGGATTGTGGCAATTTTTGATGATCAGAGCAAGGTTGGTGGTTGGGGTCTCTTCTGGAGGTAGCTAGGATGGTGTCTTGCTAGATTTTTTGCTACCATGGTGGCGGGACGACGGCAAGGTAGGGTTTTAGAGCAGTTTTGGGTCGACTGGGTTTGCGAGTCTAGATAGTCGTCAATGGAGCATCGAACTCGATCGGGTGTGGCGAAAATGAAGCGTGGGTCCACGGCGAGGCTATGTTCGGGATTTTGGGGCTTCTGATGATCGAAATCTGCGGGTTGAGGCAATTCTTGGGTGACCAATTTTGTTCCAGTGGGGTGGATAAAGCTTGATTTTGATTTCGTGATAGATTCGATGATTTGGGTGTTTGTGTTGACTGAGGGAGTGGTCGCCGACGTGTCGATGGTCGGAGCATGGTTCAAAGTTGGTCGGATTGCTTATGAACATGCACGAGTCTTCGTTAATATCTGATGTTGTTGCTGTGTTTTCATGCTTCGAGGAAGATGGTGGTTTTACTCAAGGTCGTTCTCGAGTTTGATCGGAGTAGTGATTGAGTTTTTTGCTCGGGGTTGGGATCGGGTTTTTTTGTTATAGGCTAGGGTTTCTTTGTATAATAACAAGTTTTAAAATAAATGAAATATGAACCAAGTTTTTAAAAGAAAAACATGATTAGATTTTGAACGTAATTTGGTTAACAAGTTTTAAGCTAACTATTCAACAAGTTTTCAAAGTAAAATATTTATCAAGTTTTCAAAAAAAAAAAAAACAAGTTTCAATATAAATTGTAAAGTCAAATGATTTTGAAATTAATTTGTTTGATTTAATATAATTTTATAGGTTAATTATCTAATTATATTCCCAAGTGTTTTCAAATGAAATTTAATAATTATAATTAAGTAGTTTATTAAGATAATGGTTTATCTTAAATTAATTAAGTTCCTAAATCATTATGGATATTTACTTAATGAAATTAGTTAAAGGATAATAATTTAATTAATGTTATTTAAGGATAATTAATTTATGTGGTAAATTAATGTGATTAATTAAGAATAATTAATTAACGTGGTTAATTAAGGAATAATTAATTAATGTGAATAATTAAAAGATGATTAATTAATTTTATTATAATAATTGAGTTGTAATTAGTTAATGTTAAGTAAGTAGGATTTAAAAGTAATTGCAGTAATTTACTTAATTTATTTGCAGATTAAATTAAATTAATCAGGAATTGTATGACTTTTAATCTTGCTTATGAATGATTAACCTGAATTTGATGCCTTAGTTTGGTTAATATCTCTATATAAATTGTGATGTGCTATGATATGAGATGGCTGGATAGATCTGTTAATAATTGTGAATCATTTAGTTAATTAGATATCCATGATAGATTTCTATATGTGTATATTATTCTGAATTTAATTAAACTATTTACTTAAACAACTTGGATTTAAGATAATATTGGATGCGAAGAGACTGAGGTCGGGTATCAGCAAAACCTGGAACCACTTCGATTAGTAATCTAAATTCTTTATAGATTTGATATGTGAAATCAATAGGCTGGAACGGAATAATTTAAGTAAACTAGACCATTGAAACCAAGTAACGGTACTGAGGGATTGTTTGTGGAATAAGTTTTAGCTTTAACAAGTTAAGAACTCGTTGTGAGGTACGAGTTACCCCAGGTTTTCAAATAAGCTTTATAACTCAATATTACAAATTATATGGATTTACTCATGCTGGTTCCTAGCCTGACCCGGGTGTTACTTTGTTACAAAAGGATTTTGGAAGGGATATAGCACTGAACTCACTACAGTCGTTGGAAAATAACTTCGATGATGATTGCGACAACATCGGTGTTCATTTTCTAGTTTCTTAGTGACAAATTGCTACCATAGTAAATTAATGCGGAGATTTTTCAGTGAAAACAAGCGCTGTTTTGGAAATTCCAAAGGGAAATTGTTTTGGAATGGAACCTAGTGAATTTTGAAAATCCAAGGAAGTGGATTGTTAAAAAAAGAGTGTGTGTATATATATATAGAGTTCAATGTGATTTGAAATAATTACAATGTGTTAAAAAATTATGGAATCCTGTGGAAGACGATATCTATAAGGAAGGAAGGGCAAAAAAATTGAGGTTGGAATAAAATTTAAGGTGAGAAAGTCGAAATGGAATTCAACTTAAGTTAAGTTGGATAAATTAAATTTCGAAAATTTAATTGACTGGATTTTAATTGAATTAATATTGCGTATTAATGAAATGGGAGTTAACTTAGCAAAGTAATTGAAATATATAATGAAATGGAATGAATTAAAAATAAAATGGTTGGAGCGGAATTAATTTAGGTATGAATAACTCGAATTTGGTTTTGAAATGTTGGTTAAAAAGGAATTGAAATTTAAATAAAAAGTGAATTGGATTTGAATCATATTGGATTAAATTAAACATGTAAATGTGAATTATAAAGTGAATATATAACTATATGTTATAAAATTTTAATTGGATTAGAAATAATATTTAATTGAAGTAAATATGAATTTGAATTGTGAAATATTATAAAGCCATTTGGCATAAATTTTAAATGAAATAAAATTTGAGTGAAATTTTTTGGAATTGTGAATAAATAAATTGGAAAAGCATATAAAAATTGAAATTTATGGAATGAAAATATACTTGGGCTATAAATGAATATATAATCTTGAGTTAAAAATAAAATGTGAATATATTTTAGCATAGAATTGATGGAAATGTAAAAAAAAATTAAGTCGTTGACTTATAAAATAGTGAAATAGAAAAACCCAAAATAAAAATTGTTTGGTATTTTAAAGTGAAGGAATAAAATCCTAACATTAATTATAAAAAGAATTTGAACTCAAGAAAATTAAATGAAGTGATTTTGAAGTAAAATCAAATGTGGAATTATAAAATGGCGGTAAACCAATTGGATAATTAATTAGTAAATTGAACTCAAAATGGAACTTGGCTTGGTTGGATAAAATTGGATCGTGGATTAAAGTGAATACCGAATATGGAACTTGAGTTATAAATAATAAAATTTGACTAAATGGTAAGTGAATTAAATAAAATTGGAAATGTGTCAAGTAAAATGGAAATAGTTTGAAACGGTGATAACTCAAGTTATAAATAAATTTCAGTGTGAGTGTAAATAAATTTAATGTGGCCTTGATATTATTTAAATAAATTCGAGAATGAATCTGATTATGGAATTAAAAATTTGAAGCGAATAAAATGAATGAAATAATTAATTAATTAGTAAATGAAATGGTGGTTGGTTGAAAGAAAATATAACTTAAGTTATAAGGTTGAAATAATTGAAATTAAACAAACTATGTTAAGTTAATATCTTGGACGGAAGTTTAGCTCAAATAAACTATGAAATAGTTATTTAATAAATAACGTGGGATGATATCAAGCTAAATAAAACGGATTTAGATATAATATGAATGGATTGCAATTGAATTGATTGGGGATCAATTTGAAATGGAATAGAATTAAAATATAAATTGATTTGGAATCAACTTAAATTAGTTATAAGCATAAATGGTTATCTTATTAAATAAATAGCGTCGAATTTGCATAGAAGATTTGTTGTTCGATGCAAACTAAAGTAAATAAAATTCTATGAATAAATATAATGGGAATAAATTGATTTTTTAATCAATTTGGAGTGGTTATGGTTTGTTTGGTATAAAAACGAATTGAATGTGAGAAAATGGAATTTTAAATCATTTGAATTGAATGTGAATGGATTGAAAGCAATTAAATTAGTATCCAAACCTTATAATTGCCCATGAATATATGTTTAGCATGCATTGTTTATGAAATTTAAGTGTTTAGCTATTTAAATAAATGAAATGTTATTGAATTTCATATTTTTGGTACTTGCGTGTTTAAATTGTGCAAGTACATGTACCTGGAGCTGTTTTGCTTGACTTCAATTGTGCGAATTGCATAAAATAAGCCGCTTGCTTAAAAATGCTAAATAAGGAAAGTTTTCGGATTATATACCATGAAATAATAAAATATTGATATATATTTTGTTTTCCGACCATGTGGGTCATGTATGTACATTTATCTCTCTTGTTATATTGCAAAAGGTCCTCTGTACATAGGAGACTCTACCAAAATTTTCGAAAATTTAGGGTGTTAGAAAATTTTTGAAAATTTCTTTTTAACGACAATTACATTTCAAATTGAAATTGGAATAAGGTGTTTTGGAAGCAGGATTGAAAACTAATTGTTTGGGTTATAGCTAAAAGATTAGGAGAGTGGTATGTTGAGTTTGACTAAGTGTGTTTTTGATAAGTTAATGAGTTTGGAGCTTTTTTTCTGCCTTAGCAATTTCGGGGATGAAATTCTTTTTAAGGGGAGGGAATGTAATGACCCGTATCTTCGTCTTTTGATTTTGAACATTTAAATGGTTTAAATTTTAAATTTGGAATTTTAATTAAGTTAATATGTTTTTAAAACTACGATTTCAAGCAATTTCGTAGTCTTTGAAAATCGTCGATTTAATCGACACTTTAATATAGCGCTCTATGGTATAGTCTCGGAATTCGACGAAACAAGTTTTATTAGATCCGCAATAGTGTATTATTATCGAATTCCAAATTTCATAGTGTTTGGATTTATAGTTTGATCGTACGGGATAGGAACGCATTGAAATTAATATCGAAATTCAATATAATAATTGGATACAAAAAGCTATCTTCTCTATACGATCTAATTAGGACTCGGAATCTATTCCATTGCGTTCGGAATAGGGGTATAACATTATAAACGCCTAGTGGCACACCTCACTAAGAGGTTGAGATTTCACGGCATGTGATTCGAGAAATTTTGAAAATAATAATAATAACAAAAGTAAAATTCAATGAACAGTTGAGCCATCCTATCCATCAGCCGACCTGCCCTTTCTTTTCATTTTAAATCAAGATTTCGACCGCTCTTTTCCCTTTATTATAGTGAATGAATGCAGCTTTGAAAAATCGAAATAAATTCGCAAGTTTCTCTGCTTTTTCATTTGTCAGTTCGAATTCAAGAGGAAGGAAATAAACCGAAAGATAAAAAATACTTCAAGAATAGCTTCACTTGAAATTGATTCACGTGCTCCTAAACAAAATCGCCTGAAGGCTAGCTCCACCACCGCTTTGAACTGCAACATGCTCCTCTGGTGATGCGATGACTCAAGGAGGGGGGCGCAAGCATAGGAGGTCGGAGGCAATTTCGATTGGTGCTATGCTGCGACTTAATGCCTCGACCTGGATGAATGGAGGGGTGCGACACTGTAAGTCATGATTTAGGGTTCCAAGTCATGGTCAGGAAAGGCAGGCGGGTATGCGTTTGTGGATACAAGTGCATAGAGATTTTAGAAAGAAGGAGATTGGAGGATTCGTTTGTAACAACCCGCGGTTTTGTGATTTCCTGTTAATAAATCAAAATGTGATTTTAATTAAATTAGGGTTAATAATAATAATTTGGAGTGAAAAATTTATTTACAAATTGTTTATTTGAATAAACAATAAATTTGAGCAAAAATCTATTTTGGGTGTTTATGGAAATTTTGTTTGAAACAAATAATAAAATGTTGTTCATAAAATTTTAATGGTTTAAAATATAGAAAATATTATAATTTATATTGTAACGTAATTTATTTAATGATATGTTCATTTTACAAAATTGTATGTAAATATTTGGTAGAGTAAAGTATTTTAAAACATAGAAAAATGGGTGAGAAAACTAGAAAATTTGGCTAGGTGTTTAACATTGCTTATTGGGTTGGATATTGGGTCCAAACCCATTATCTCATTTTTGAAATTGGTCTTGTGAATGAACTGTACATCATTCTTCCTATCCTCCTCATTCTCTTCTTCAACGTAGAAAGCTCTAAAATCCAAATAATAGTTTCTTCCCCGAATCCAAATCTAAGCTCCAAAGTAATTACAAATCAATGAGAAATTGGTAGTAAATCAAACTCTACATGTTTCTAGCTTCAATCCAATACCAAAGCTTCAATCATTGCTTGGTAAATCTACTAATTTGCTGCAAATAAATCCTAAGGTGAGTTATAAACTCACACTTCTAACTCAAACAAGCTATCATGTTGATTATTTCTAACTCAAACAAGCTAGCATGTTTATTATATGTTGTTTCTTTGTTGGTCGCTGAAACAAATTTTCTACGATTGAACCAGAAATGTATTTGGCCACATCTCCCTCATTTGTTACCCAAATTGGATGATTTTCAGTGTTCAAGAAAGTTCATACATTGTACTAAAAGTTTCATGTTTTGAGTTTTATGAAATTTTGTAGTTAAATTGGTCAAAACAGTACTTCTTTGTTGTTGTCCCGAGAGCAAAACGACAGCGACAATGAATTTAGATCTGAGAATTTTTGAGTCATAACTTTTTCATCCCTTATCAGAATTCAATGATTTTTGATGTCCTGAAAGCTTAGGAAATTGTCTACAATCTTTTTTTAATCACTTTATGAAATTTTGAGGTTTAAAAGGATGAAATTGGGTTTGAAATAGTGGGTATATTTTAGGCGCTGTATTTTCTAAGTCGAAACCAGAAATTAAATTTGCCATAACTCTTTCTTTACTTATCATAATTCAATGATTTTTGATGTTCTAGAAAGCGCAGAATATCCTATATAGCGTTCTTGTTTCGTGCTTTCTCAAATTTTGGGTTGAATAGGGGCGAACTTGCTAAACTAGCCGCTAACCTTTGTTTTTCCTGTGTATTCACTTCGTGGCATGAGTCCGACTTTGAGACGTCGCAGTTTCTTTATCTCTTGTCGGAACTCAGTGATTATTTTTACAGTTTAAAGTAAATATGCTAAACTTTATTTGTAAAAATTTTTAGGTCATTCCGACCAAGTTAACTTGTACATATCTGCTGTCGAACTTGAACCCGCAGCATGCTGGAATTCAACGATTTAACCTTGTTTTAGTCCAACTTTGAAACAACGTAGATTCTTCGTTTCAAATCGGATTTGAATGAATATTTTCCCAAATCGAAGTAGGAATGTTGAAATACATTTTTGCCGAATTTCAAGTCATTTTGACACTGTTAACTTGTTCAAACATGCCGTCAAGTATGGAGTCGCAGCTTGTTTTAAACGGATAATACTTGGTGTAATTTCCATATTTCGATGTTCTCTTGATATTTCTTTCTGCATTTCATACATGGATTTTATAATGTGTTTTAATTTTTTTTTCAAATAAATGGGATTTTTGAATTATTATTATATATTTTTTAAGTATAAAAATTATATACTCTATAATAAGAGAATTTCAAAGGCAATTTGTAAAGCGGTTTCGAAGCGTTCCTAAAACTCATTTTCTTCAACTTAATTTCAATATAAAACAAATAAGTTTGATCGTTTTGACCTTCGGGTCGAGTTTACCGATGAGATGAGGTAAACTTTTTACTTCTTTATGTGTGAAATTTACTAGCGGTTAGTAAACCGTTTGGTGTGAACGTGTGGTATGGGATGCACGTTAACACTATATGGGTTCCTATTCGGAAGTTTTTGACACATTTGCCATTGTGGCGTGCCAGTACTGGACCTTCGAGCATTGCCATTGCGGCATATTTATCTTCGAGACGTTTGCCATTACGGCGTATTTGCCATTGCGACGTATTTTTCATTGTTATGTTTTGCCTTTGGGCGAGGTACCTATTTGAGATAACAGTACTAGGCAATGCTTTGGCCACATGCAGGTGCAAACACTTTTGAGATGGTTTATTTGACTATTTTCCCTAGTGTGTCGCCCCATTCCGGAATTGGTCCTTTGAACCATTCGATATATATTTGTGGCGATTACCTTTTGGGAATTTGAACTCTTGGAAGTTCTATTTTTGAGATTTGAATTGCCTACACTGGCTTATATGAGATTTTCCTTTTAACTTTTACTTGAGATTTTATTTTCATCTTTGGAGATATATTTGCCTTATGGCGTGTTTGAGATGGGATCTCTTTATGCATGCTTTGGGTTTGCCAAGATGGTGGGTTTATGTTTTCTTCTAAACCATATATGATGTTTTATGAATGCCGATGATATGAGGCTTGCTACTTTTAGCGTTTTACGGGTTATTTTATCTCTTTTGAGATTATATGTTTGTGTAGCGATGCCATATTATCACTCGTTGTAATCATACACTTTAGTTGTCCCTTCTCACTTGGGAATAGTATCACATTATCCATGTGCTCCTATTATCTCTTATCCTTGTTAACTGATTTGTTTAGCTAGACTGAACTGTGTATTTTATAATCGGGTCGGACCGAGGTGTTTCAGGTTAGGTACATTTAAACTTAGCCTATTCTGCTTCTGCATGGACTCTTTTATGCTAGATATTTTTGCTGTAGCTTTTGTGTAGTCCTTTTTGGTTTGCTACTCTTATATGTATATTCTTTTGACCCTTGTTTGGGTTGTGGTCGTCATACCACTTTGATGTATCATTTTGGATTGTACTTGTGATTATATTTGTACTTATGCATATGTATGCATTTCTACTGTTCTGTGATGTTATTTGCATTTGAGTTCATATGTTTTGTTCTAATAGATCCGTTAGCCATTATAGTTTTATATTAAATATTTATTGGATACTTCGATCCACTTGAGAAGAAAAAACAGATAACAATTATTGCCGTATTTAGTAGATAGTTAAGACAAGGCTATAGATGGTCGCTCCTATCCAGCTCTAATCTTTGCATTAGCAGACGGTATTACCTCGTAATACTCTTTGTTAATATGGGTCTTAGAGTTGGGCATTACAGCTTGATATCAGAGCTGAGCTCAAAACAAAATCTGATAATCACAGAATAGAAAAACATACTACAGTACATCCAAGTATAATACAAGTGATAACACAGTTTCCCACTATTGTATTCCTCAATCGTGCCATTAGTCTTTTCATTTTCATAGAATGGATAATAAGTTTGAAAACATTATAAGGGGTTCAAATATCACTATTTTTAAAATGGTAGAAATTAGACCTCAGATGGCTTAGATTTAAATTATGTGTTTTGACCCTTAGTGATTAGAGTTGCACAGTGGAAATGGTGTGACCGTTTTTGCTGGGCACATTTAATGCTTCGTTTTTATTAATTGATTGTCTGGTTGATAATTGTTTGAACGTGTGTTAGCACAGTAGTTGTTGAAATAATATTGAGTAGGTGATATAATTGAGAGTTATAAAACTTATCAATGCAAATGAAAAGAACTTGCGGTGTCTTCAAGTTGTAGCTACCGCAAGAATTATTAGAAAGATTTAATTTTGAAAATGAAATTTAATTCATAAGCGGTATTTAACCAAAGGTTAAAATGAAATAAAAATTTAATGTTTAAGAATTTCATGGATGCATTTTAAACAAGTAAAATTACTAAAAAAAATTTTGGAAAAGAAAGCATCCACGTGAATAGAAAATCTTTCTAACAAGAGATATACTTATGTATATAACTTGATTGTTTTATGAATTGATTGTATGGTTGTATAATTAGAAAATGTTTTATGTTTTGAAAATAAACATTTTTACAAACAAGTTTAAGATTCCTTAAGAAATCAAAACAGGTTTTATAATTTCTTGTGTCAATTGGCTAATAAGTATGTTAAGAATTCTAGTGGATGCGTCTGATCATCGTTATCGATAGGGATTCCTAAACGCTTACGGGGTGATATGATACATGCTTTTGAAATGGCAATAAATAATATTTACTAGTATGGACATTGAATGCAAAATAATATAGATATTGCAAAGATTTTGAAAATTCTAAATTGCCATTTGAGATAAGTATTTTATATATACTTAAGGACTTATGAATATAGTTTGACATAGAGGGCAATGGAGAGGAAATGTCGATCTTGGTCATCTTTGCAGTCCTTGATAATGTCATTCACTATAAATGTATTAGTTAGATGTTATCATTTTATAAATTGATAATTGGAAAATTTGTATATGGTTTCATTTAAATAAATTATATTCATTATTTGTTATAGTACATGTTTGTGAAAGTTTACATACATGGAAAATTTAAAATGCTTAAGTAAGCTTTTAGGTAAAGTATTTTTGGAAAATATTACCTTATGGTAATTTATTTATATGAAAAATAATTTTAATTAAGGAAATACCTTAATTGGATGAAACTAGCATGTGATAATGATTAATAAAACAAAGTATTCAAATTAAGAAAATGAATTGTTTAGAAAACTAAAATATTGATTGTAATGAGGTTTAGTATAAAGTAAAAGGATAGTTAAGAAGATTAGTTTAAACATTTAATCATTTGATTAATAACAAGTGAAAAAAATCAGTATGTAATTCCTAAGTCTAGTTTGGATAGATAATTGTTTCTTACTAATATAACAAACTAATTATCATAATCAAAATATGAGTCTTCTTTTTAAAGACTTGTGGTTAATTGGGAAAATTTTCTTTGTAAACCATTTTGAAAGTTTGTTGTATGTATTATAGTGTAATTCTAGATGTCTTGGCTTTTCGAAGAAAAGGATCATGTAATAAATGTTTTAGAAATAATATCTTTGATCTAAAATTATGTAGTTTGGATTTAATAATGGTTTGAAAATTTTGTCAATAAAAGGTCTTGTGTCAGAAAATTTTGATTGAAAAGTGATGTTTTAAAACAACGATAACTTGTGATTTACAAATCCAAACGAGTTCACTCTTTGCAAAAGAGAGTGCTTTCAGTAAGCTAGCAATCATCTTTGTATCATTTTGGAAAATTTTGCAGTTTGGTTATTCAAAAATGAGTTTGAAAACTGTTGGACATCTCTATTCTCTTTTATAATTTCCGAGTTTAAAGCTGAAAGTAAATTGGGCATAACATTCAAAACTTAAATGCGATTTTGATGATCTTTGTCTCACTGGAAAGCTTGGACTGTATATTGTTATCCCATTTTTGGTCAAAACTGGAATATCAAAAAATTGATAAGGAATGATGGAGATCAGTTGGAATCAAGGCTACGATCGATATCGCCAAAATTTGGTTGAGTTCCGATCGAGATGAAATTGATTGGAAATGATGATAAGGACTAGGAAAAGCTATGTTTCAAATTTCAGGTTAATCGGAGTTCGTATAAAGGAGATATAACCAAGCTACTCCTCTACCATCTCCCTGCCGAACCAAGCATAGCCGGACCGGAGTACCACCGAACCATCTCAACTTCCACCATCTCCCTACCGAACAAAGCATAGCCGGACCGGAGTACCACCGAACCATCTCAACTTCCATCCTCCTACCGAACCAAGCATAGCCGGACCGGAGTGCCACCGAACCATCTCCACTTCCCTTCCTGGCCGACCACTTCCCATGCCTGCCAAACCAAAGTGATGCCGGACCAATTCCCCTCTCCTCCATCACCGGACCGCTTCCCTGCCGAACCAACCCACGCTCCACTCACTACCGGTCCAATCAGCACTCCACTCACCGCCGAATCAAGGCCTTGCCGAACCAGCACTGCCAGGCCAGATTGCTTCAGCCCAGGCCCGCCAGCAGCTATATACATCCAAGACCTCTGCCCCCAACCCCACTCTATAAATAGAGGGGCAGGGGTACAACAATGACAGACAAGTTTGAGAGCTCATGCACGGATAGAACTTTCAAACAACTTTCAGTTACTTGTAATCAAAGCTTTGTACTTGTAATCTGAGGAGAAAAGGAGAATAAGATATAAAGTGGACGTAGGCACGTTCTGGCCGAACCATTATAAATCTATGTGTCTTTTACAGTTTAGTCCCTGCTTTTTATATATTTGCATAAATCACCCAAATCACAGAAAACAACATAAAATCAACTAACTCATACGACTTGGAGGTATTTGCCCATTTTTTGTGCAAACATTTTTGGTGCTTTCACTGAGAATTGAACTCAGGAGCACTTTCATCATTGCTTCGCAAAGATTTATTGAGAGACTCTCTTTGAGAACCAGAAGTCTATCCGACATTATGACTCCTGGAAAGAAAACAAGTAGAAGACAGAGATCAGAAAGAAGTGAGCGCGAAGGGAGTGAAGGGACTTCCTCAGCGGAGAACCAAACTTCAGTCTTCATCGCCAGGGATGAGATGGAGACAATGATGAAAAGACAAGAGGAGTTGATTCAAAATTTGTTTCATCAGATTGGGCAACTTGGAGCACAGAATAGGGAAGCGGATGGAGTTCGGAATGGAGCAGGACCATCCGGCATAGCACCTCGATTATGAGGCACACCAATGGAGAACATAGATTCAATTTCGGAGAGAGAAAGAGGAGCATCTGCACAACCTGGGAGTAGTAGAGGAGTGAGCTCTCAGTCAAGGGGGCAGATCCCAGAATTCCCTCGTGGACTCAGGGGGCAGGTTGAAAGTAATGAACGAAGATTGCATCTCGGTGACAACGACAGATTGGCAGAGATGGTTAGAAAAGCTACGAGAGGCGGTTTGGTAAACAAAGATTTGGAGGATGTTAATACGAGTCCTTTTACTCCAGCAATCAGGCAAGCAAGGAACCCATCGGATTTTAAGTTACCATCGTTGGACATGTACGACGGGAAAACGGGCCCCACGGTTTATCTAACGAAGTATATGAGACACATGGAAGTGCTGGGGGCATGAGAGGAGGTTATGGCCCGGTGCTCTCCATTGTACTTGACGGATATTGCAGCATTGTGGTTTAGACAATTGGAGAATGGATCCATCGGAACGTGGAATGATTTAATTGAGAGATTTATGAGGCAATTCAGGGTCCACATTACAAGACCCAAGAATGTGATGACTTTGGCAACCCTAAAGCAGAAAACCGGAGAGACTTTGAGGAGTTACCTAACGCGATTCAATGCGGCAGCAGCTTCGGTGGATCGACCAGATTCATCCACGGTTATGATAGCAGCTGTGTCCGGGATAGCTAACGGAACAGAGTTCAAAAATCCATTAACTAAGGATCCACCAATGAATCTAGGAGAATTCTATCATGAGGCGGAAAAGTTCCTACGATTGGAGGATGCGAACGCCGAAAGAGAAGAAGAACTTTATATTTATGCGATCAAAGGAGGAAATCCCCCTGAGAAAGGCGCGGAAACTAGTAGGGGTAAAAGAAAGACTGAGAACGACGGGGACAGGTCAAAGTGGCAACGGAGGGAGCCGCGATTCATCACCCACACTGAGCTGAATGAGAGTCTGGAACGAATTTATCAGGATACCAAGGAGCAGGTTCCGTATCGTAGACCAATGCGAAGGGATCCAACCTCTGACGAAAGAAAATCAAATAAGTTTTGCATATTCCATGAATTAAACGGTCATAACACTAATGATTGTAGGCATTTGAAGGACGAGGTGGAAGGGCATATCAGGAACGGTATGCTCCTTCAGTATGTGAGGAGGCGAACTGCAACAGTGGAGCCAGAGCGACCACCGTCTACATCTGCTAGAGGTGACCCTGGATCGGGGCACCATTTGATTATCCATTAATTGCTTGATTGAAATAACGATGAACAAGTCGTAAGCTTCCACTAACACAATTAAATCATTTACACATGTACGAGATCGCGAATGATCTCCAGGCATGCTCTGAATGACCATTGACTGTTTCGTAGTGGGAACTTACACTTTGACATCCTTGCTTTGCTTTGGTTTCGTTTTGATTTCGACATTTGGACTTGGTTTGTTTGGACATTTCTGTTTTATAATTCATCTGTTGAATAGATATTTGATTCTGATAATTCCGAATGTCTAAGCTACTTACACATGTACGGGGTCGCAACGGTCCTTAGGCATGCTCTGAGATGGCGATAAACCACCCTGACAAACGATCCAGGGACCCACGCGAACGTGAGCCTGGCATCAATAATATTAAGTCCCCCCGGGCACACTCATTCGCCTCGAACGGCACCCGACCTCGAAAGGTCACAACTCGCCTCGAACGGCACCCGACCTCGAACGGTCACAACTCGCCTCGAACGGCACCCGACCTCGAACGGTCACAACTCGCCTCGAACGGCACCCGACCTCGAACGGTCACAACTCGCCTCGAACGGCACCCGACCTCGAACGGTCATAACTCGCCTCGAACGGCACCCGACCTCGAACGGTCACAACTCGCCTCAAACGGCACAACTCGCCCCGAACGGCACAACTCGCCTCAAACGGCACAACTCGCCCCGAATGGCACAACTCACCTTACCTCAAATGGCTTGATCACGAACGGTCGTCATTTGAGGTCCGCCACTTGACCGCGCACGGTTGCACTTCACCTCGAATGGCTCGTTCCCGAACGATCGTCTTTTGAAGTTAGACGCTTGACCATGAACGGTCGCACTTCATCTCAAACATCTCGATCCCCAACGGTCGTCATTTGAGATCACATAAAACTGTAAATTCCTTTGCTGGACATCAACAGGATATGAGCATCCAGCTCATGGCATTACAAAACACGCCTTCCTACCGCAAGGCATATTTTGTGGGGCAAAGTGTTATCCCATTTTTTGTCAAAACTGGAATATCAACAAATTGATAAGGAATGATGGAGATCAGTTGGAATCAAGGCTACGATCGATATCGCCAAAATTTGGTTGAGCTCCGATCGGGACGAAATTGATTGGAAATGATGATAAGGACTAGGAAAAGCTATGTTTCAAATTTCAGGTTAATCGGAGTTCGTATGAAGGAGATATAACCAAGCTACTCCTCTACCATCTCCCTGCCGAACCAAGCATAGCCGGACCGCAGTACAACCGAACCATCTCAACTTCCACCATCTCCCTGCCGAACCAAGCATAGCCGGACTGGAGTACCACCGAACCATCTCAACTTCCATCCTCCTACCGAACCAAGCATAGCCGGACCGGAGTGCCACCGAACCATCTCCACTTCCCTTCCTAGCCGACCACTTCCCATGCCTGCCGAACCAAAGTGATGCCGGACCAATTCCCCTCTCCTCCATCACCGGACCGCTTCCCTGCCGAACCAACCCATGCTCCACTCACTACCGGTCCAATCAGCACTCCACTCACCGCCGAATCAAGGCCTTGCCGAACCAGCACTGCCAGGCCAGATTGCTTCAGCCCAGGCCCACCAACAGCTATATACATCTAAAACCTCTGCCCCCAACCTCACTCTATAAATAGAGGGGCAGGGGTACAACAATGGCAGATAAGTTTGAGAGCTCATGCACGGATAGAACTTTCAAACAACTTTCAGTTACTTGTAATCAAAGCTTTGTACTTGTAATTTGAGGAGAAAAGGAGAATAAGATATAAAGTGGACGTAGGCACGTTCTGACCGAACCACTATAAATCTGTGTGTCTTTTACAGTTTAGTCCCTGCTTTTTATATATTTGCATAAATCACCCAAATCACAGAAAACAACATAAAATCAACTAACTCATATGACTTGGAGGTGTTTGCCCATTTTTGTGCAAACATATATAATAACTTTTATGTTATGAGTATTTTCAAATTATGAGTTTACTGTGTCAAAAGCCTGAGTCATTGTAGTAGGCCTGAATTTGAAAATTTTGAAGTTTTGAGTTGTTGTCTTATTTAAACTATGATTTTAATGCTTCATATGTTTATAATTATATGCTAATATGTTTCAATAAGTAAAGTGCAGGTGCAAGAGGATATTTGAATGATTAATTAGCAAAATAGTAAGTATAAAAGTAAGCATGCTCGCATTTTAAACTCTAAAAATGAAAGGTATGAATTGCTAAGTGTTTATGTTAAGAATTATGTGTGTATATATATGTGTGTATGTGTGTGTGTGTATATATTGTGTTTCGGCCTTTTGGTCCATGTATATCTATAATTTGTATTTATGAAATTGTAAAGGGCTCTCTATGCAAAGGAGACTTTGCCGTATTTTTCGAAAAACTAAACACTTAGAAAATTTTTGAGAAAATATAATTAGTGAATATTTAGAGCCATCGATGAAGGGTCTAATAAGTGTCCTTTTAAATCATAAAGTAAAATGGTGTAAAATTTGATAAATTTAGTAGAATATATATATTACTTATTGTAGTATATTTATTTTTTGAATTAGATTACGGAACAACTCTAATTTAATTTACTTTAAATTTAAAGTAAAGATGATTGAATTGAAAATTTAAGTAAGAAACTTTAGAAGATTTCAAGTATTGAAGTTTGAGCTTTGTGTATAAAAGAAAATGGATTTGAGTGAAAACTCTTATAACGAATTTTTGAGAAAATTTCTTGTAATCCTTTCTTCTGTGTCTTGCCTTAGTGTGATTCTTGTGATGACTTGCATTCATGTAGTCATGTCATTGTGGTGGTACCTTGAAATACCACCCATCTTTTGTTGAATCCTCTTTTGATGATTGTGCTTATTTGTTTTACTCCTTTAAAAGAGTTAGGTGCGTTTCAGTATATTCGGAAAGTTGGCTCCTAGTTATATAGGACCATCTACCGTTACTGAACGCGTTGGTTCGATTGCTTTCATGCATCGTTTTTTGTTCAGTTTTGGGTATTCAAGATATGTTCCAGGTAACCTAATTTCATTGTATCTTCGAGACTTAATCTCGATTGTTAATTCTCTTGTGTTGCATAATCGCGAGTCTCACTGATATGTGTCTCGTACCGAATTCTATTCGTGTAGTTGTTTCGAAGATTAAACACCTTCGAAATAAGAATGTTCCGCTTATGAAATTCTATGGTCTGCTAACTCTAAGTAATGTACTTGGGAAACCATAGGATTTACCTAGAAAACTTGTCCTGATCCTTTCATCCTCTGTTGAGGGTGAATATTTATGCTCCAATCTTTTGATTTGAATCTTGTTGTGATGAAATGGATGTTATAGATTTCTTCGATTATAGAAATTGCAGGAACACAAATATTCTTAAGGGGGAGTCAGTAACAACCTACCGTTTTGTGATTACCTGTTAATAAATTAAAAAGTGATTTTAATTAAATTTTGATTAATAATAGTAATTTGGAGTGACAAATTGATTTATATATTCTTTATTTGAATAAACAATGAATTTGAGCAAAAATCTATTTTTGGTGTTTATGGAAATTTTGTTTGAAACAAATAATAAAATGTTGTTCATAGAATTTTAATGGTTTAAAATGTAGAAAATATTCTAATTTTTAATGTAACATAATTTATTTTATGATATGTTCATTTTACAAAATTGTATGTAAAAATTTGGTAGAGTAAAGCATTTTAAAACATAGAAAAATGGTTAAGAAAACTAGAAAATTTGGTTAAGTGTTTAACATTACTTATTGGGTTGGATATTGGGTCCAAACCCATTGTCCTATTTTTGAAATTAGCCTTGTGAATGATATGTACGTTCATTCTTTCTATCCTTTTCATTCTCTTCTTCTAACATAGAAAGATGCAAAACCCAAATAATGATTTCTTCCCCAAATCCAAATCTAAGCTCCAAATTAATTAAAAATCAAGGAGAAATTGGTAGCAAATCAAACTCTAAATGTTTCTACCTTCAATCCAAGAACAAAGCTTCAATATTTGCTTGGTAAATCTACTATTTGCTGCAAATAAATCCTAAGGTGAGTTATGAACTCACACTTCTAACTTAAACAAGCTAGCATGTCGATTATATGTTGTTTCTTTGTTGGTTGTTGAAACAATTTTTCTACGATTGAACCTGAAATGAATTTGGCCATATCTTCCTTGTTTCTTGCCCAAATTGGATGATTTTTGGTGTTTTGAAAGTTTCATGTTTTGAGTTTTGTGAAAGTTTGGAGTTAAATTGGTTAAAACTGTACTTCTTTTTTGCTGTCCCGAGAGCAAAATGACAGCGATAATGTATTTAGATCTGAGAATTGTTTGAGTCGTAACTTTTTCATATCTTATCGGAATTCAATGATTTTTGATGTTCTAGAAAAATTGGGAAATTATATACAACCTTTCTTTCGATCACTTTACGAAATTATGAAGTTTAAAAGTACGAAATTGGGTTTGAAACAGTGGGCATATTTCAGGCTGTGTATTTTCTATGTTGAAACCAGAAATTAAATTTTCCATAACTCCTTCATTACTTATAACTTTCATGTTTCATGTTTTCTCAAATTTTGGGTTGAATATGGGCGAACTGGCTAAACAAGCCGCTGGCCATTGTTTTTCTTGTGTATTCACTTCCTAGCATGAGTCCGACTTTGGGACGTCGCAGTTTCTTCTTCTCTTATCGGAACTCAATGATTAATTTTGCAGTTTAAAGGACAAATTTTGATATATATTTATACAAATTTTCAGGTCATTTCGACCATGTTAACTTGTATATATATCTGCCGTCGAACTTGAACCCGCAGCATGTTGGAATTCAGCGATTTAACCTTGTTTGAGTCCAACTTTAAAACGATGCAGATTCATCCTTTCAAATCGGATTTGAATGATTCTTTTTGAAAATTGAATTAGGAATGTTGAACTACATTCCTGTATAATTTCAAGTCTTTTTGACACTGTTAACCTGTTCAAAGCTGCTGTCAAATATTGAGTTCTATCTTGTTTTAAACGGACAATACTTTGTGTAATTTCTGTTATTTCGATGTTCTCTTGATATTTCTTTCCGGATTTCATACACAGGTTTTATAATGTGTTTTAAAAATGTTTTCAAATAAATGGGCTTTTGAAATTATTGTTATTTATATATATTATTTTAAGTATAAAAATTATATACTCTATAATAAGAGAATTTCAAAGGCAATTTCTAAAGCGGTTTCTAAGTGTTCCTAAAACTCGTTTTCTTCAACTTAATTTCTATATAAAACACATAATTTTGCACTTCAAGCAAAGAGGAAGTAGAATTGAATGATTGTATAAAATGCATGCAATGAACATGCGCGTTTTTCTTTTCAGTTAATACCTAATCTATCTGTTTGATCGTTTTGACCTACGGGTCGAGTTTACTGACGAGATGAGGTAAATTTTTACTGCTTTGAGTGTGAAATGTACTAGCGGTTAGTAAACCGTTTGGTGTGAACATGTGGTATGGGATGCACGTTAACACTATTCGGGTTCCTATTCGAGATTTTGTGACACATTTGCCATTGTGGCGTGCCGGTACTGGACCTTTGGGTCATTGTCATTGCGGCGTTTGCCAATGCGGCGTATTTTTCTTCGACCGTTTGCCATTGCGTTGTATTTCCATTGCGGCATTGTAACGTTTGCGATTTTTCGTTGCCGAAAAACCAAAATATTATGGGTTTTAAGAAAGAAGAAAGAGGTAGAAGAAGAGAGAAAAGAAAATAGAACTACAGAACAACATCAGAATCTCACAATTCGCAGCGGAACAACATATAATAATAAATGAATAATCTTTAAACAAAAAACTATATCAGTTATTACATTACATTACATCATATCATAAGAGTGTACAACATCAAACAACAACAACAATGCAGCGGAAAAAAAAGAAGTACTATATACTAATAATACGCCATGCCATCCATCTTGCCTCCAGCAACTCCTGAATATCCAGAATATCCTGATAAGCCTAACTCTTAACTGCCCGTGTAGAAATTGGTGGGCACCCAGAGTTTAGGAAGGAAAACAATAAACTCCGAGTCAGTCATGTGACTGGTGCGAGAACTTAAAACAGTTTATTTACTTTAAAATAAAAATAGAGGAATATTTTTAAAATAGATTCGCAATGCTTTTGAAAATGCAACTACCATAAGACCTCCCACCACACACACAATGCAAACGCAGACTTGGAGGAGATTTTTTCTTATGTTAGTCAAAGATGCTTACTACGCAAAATCAAATCATTTTTGATATTATTATTAGTGCATAGTGTAGAAAATTTATTTCGAAAGTAAAGATATAAATCTTAGCCAGCATAGGTACCATTATATTATGCCTACTATAGCTACCTCCTGAGGAAGCAGGTTCTACAACTAAAACCGTACAAGATCGTATTGTTTCTTTGGATTTCCAACGAATGGTCAGGCCAAGGAACTTCCCATTTCCACATGAGAATGCCTCTGGATGGGCATCCCCGAGAACCAAACCGGATCTCTACCAACACAAGGCCGGGTTACCCCTAACTGAGTAACAACTGACCGAATATGCCATCCCCCGGTCCTTTGGGACCTTTATCACCGAGATCTCGTAATCAATTCACACAATCATAAATAAAGTATTTCAACATGAGTAAGTATCTGGGCTCCATACCATGATACCACCCTTTTCCAGAAGGAAATGCACATATCCTAAAGGGCGCTACCCCTCATAACCTTGCTGCTTCTTTCCTGTTTTGACCATTCCGGGGTGTGAGGCTCGACGAAATCTCGTCCACAAAAACATGCTTTATACAAAAGCCATGCTTTAGGTCAACAAATGATCATAGAAATGATCACAAAGATAAACGATCAAACAAATGATCCTATCACAAATAATCAACACAATGATCATTTCGCAGCAACACTCAGCATGTCACATTACCAAATTGGGAATATATTGCTGATAACTTCAACTACATAACCTCTGAGCTCGTACGTCTCAGAGAAGGGTGTTAAGCTAAGAGAATAAATTCTCCGCCACCAACAGAAATATATTTGAAAGAAATCGGCTTTATATCTCAACTTGTAATGTCAGACATACAATCCATACAAGTCTGTTCCGGGCTCGAACAGAACCGAAGGCACTTACAAAGAAGTCCTTGCAATCCGGATATTCACTAATCACGTTCGGACTTCCCATCACATATGGAGTCTCTATACAGGGGACCAGTCGATGCAAAGACATTCGACAAGAAACCCTTCCGTTTTCGAAAATATCCGGTCTTCAACACCGGTCTTCGAATGCAATTCATAACGACGTATCACATATTCGGAATGGGTTATACGACCCCAAGGTCCTTTCCCGGTTAACCCGAATAGTGAGCGCTTATTCAAAAATAAGTGTGGCATTCAAATTCAATCAAATCACATCAAATACCCATTCAAAGGGAAATATTGATAGTCGGTTATTGAACTATCAATAGATATGCACACATCACTAGATTCCAAATAATTTTCCAAATTATTTATTTTACAAAAATATCTTTACAAGATATATACATAATTTCCATACTTTAAAAATAAATCGATATTTATTTTTAAACCCATTTTCCAAATTTCATTTATAAATTCCATATTGAATTTATATTTCCAAAATATTTATGAATATACGATTTCAAATATTCATTTTCAATTTATCTTCAAAAGGATAAATTCTCTAAATTTTCCATTTCACATTAGAAAAACAGTTTCCATACTTATTTATTTATAAGTAATTCACAAATCTTTTATTTTCAACACTTGGAAAATATTCAATATACTCTAATCGAAATTAAGTATATATTTCATTCTTTAAGGAAATCATTCTCTTTAACATATTTATTTGGGCCAAAATGAATGTTGCGTAAAACATCGTTAAGATAACCCAAAATCACTAGTATAGGGATTCGAAATTAAAATAGATATATAAATCCCAATACCATACAAAACATTTCCTTTCAGAAATCATATATTATAACAACAGTGTTATAATCTACTATTTCCTTCTATTTCTCGAAAATATTTATTTCAACAATGAATGTTGAAATCTATGGTTTCGAATCTCAATACATTTTAAAACATCTTTAGATCGTTTTAATTTCATTTAAAACATCACATCCAAAACATTTTCTTTAATATGTTATTCACTATTCAAAAACGTGAATATACTTATTAACCAATTTCATTATTTCTATCCCTTTTATTCCAAAGGATTTATTCACTATTTAAAATGTGAATATAATTTCACAAATAAGTTAGAAGGATTTACTTATCAAAATAAGTCATTGCGGATTTATAAAACAATGTTTATAAATTCTATTTCTATTTATTTTATATCAACTCCTTTTGTAAATTCCTTTACTAACCTATTTAAATTTATATCTCAATGATATACTAAAATTTCATAATATAAGTCAAACACTTATAATTTATTTGTTTGCAAAAACATTCTTTTAAACTTCCCAAATTTATAAATCTTATAACTTATAAGATTCATTTATTTATCCATTTCTTTACAAATTTTACAAACCTACTTCTTATAAAATTCCATTTATAACTTCAGCGTTATAATTCTATAATTCCATTTCTATTTATGAAATTCATTTATAATTTATTCTAACACTTATAAGAGTTCGTTTTATAATTCCCATATTTTTAAATTTACAAATATCCGTTTGTAAATCCTTTAATATAAATCAATTTATATTACTATTTTAAAAAAAACGTCTTTAAACTCTTTTATAATTTCATCATTTGATTTATAAAATAATCCAATTGTATAAATCCTATTCTTAAACTTTTTATAATAAATTCAAAAATCCCAATTTAACTATTTTATAAAATCATTAATCTCCTATTTTCAAAAATCAACTTTTAATTATATTTCTCGAAAATCATAATTTTATAACATTTAAAAATTATATCGTTTATTTATTTAAGATGAATAAATTCCAAAAAAATATTTTATAAACGAATACTTTCAAAATCACTTTAGAAATTCCTTAAAATAAAAATCGTTATTTTTAAACTTCAAAAATTGGATCCGATGATGTAACACATCAAATAGTCAATCACGACTTTCAAACATCATATATCATCCATGATAAACAATCAAATATCACAATATATGAAATCAAATAAATATTTGTGAGGAATCCAGTTGGATCCCTCCAACCTGTTTCCCTGCATCCACAGACATTAGCACAATACCAATTCCGTTTCAAGACGGAATATCGCGGTATATGGGATTTTATAAATATTATCCGCTTACTAACGGCGCAATAGGGTCTCATCCGCTATACAATTGCGGGAAATCAATCAACTGCAATATATACATATGCCAATATATATATATTGCTATATGTAATATAATACCAATTCCACTTCAAGGTGGAATATCACGGTATATGTGTGTAATAAATAACCTCCGCTTACTAACGGCGCATAGGGTCTATTCACATCCAATATATAAATATAACAATCATCATTCAAGCATTCAATCAACACAACTCAAACAATTTTAAATCTATCTATTTAAAATTTAAATAAACAACAAAATTCCTTTTGAGTGAGAAGTTCTCACCTTTATTCCCGTTTGCAATCCACTTCCAATTCAACTTGTTTTCTTCATTTATACCTTGTATAAATACTTACACAGTTTATTAATATTCGAAATAAATCGAAAAATAAATTTTTCGTTCTTGATTGTTTAATTAATCAATAGTTTTATTTAAACCAATTTCTTCTTAAATAAATTTATTTTAACTAAAAATTAAATTTAATTAACCAAACTCTCCTTTAATAACTTAATCGATTATAAATTCGATTTTTAACTAAAAATTTTCTTTTTAGTAACTATAATAGATAAAACAAATTTATTATCGTAAACTATTTATTTTATAACAACTTAACTAATCATTTTACTTTAAATTAATATCCTTATATCAATTTCTTTTAATAAATTTATTTATTCAATAAATCAAATTCCTAACAAATCTGTCTAGTTCAATTTAAACTTCAACTAAATTTACTTTAAACAAATTAACTACAATTTAATTTTCCTTTAAATAAATTATTTTTAACCACTTAACTTAAATTTAAACAAATTTTCTTTAATAAATTTTTTTTCCCTTTGAAACTAAAATTTCTATTCAACAAATAATTTAGTTTTAAACTAAATTTTTTTCAAGTTTTAAAATTCCTATTATTATTTATTTCTAATCTATATACATTTATTAAAATTCGAACTGATTCCTTTAATAAATTTATCTAATTAAACTTAAATTTAAAACTAGATTTACTTAAATAAATTATCCTTTCTCTTACAAATTTTATCTTATTTTCCTTTTACAAATTTCATATATATATTCCAAATATAATTTGCTGTTTACTGCATATGTTAAATTTTTTTTTCTTTTTCTTTTTTTTTCTTTTCTCTTTACTACATATAGGCATATATATCATTCTTTAAAATAATGGAATACCTTCACTGCCATGCTCGAATCGAACGAACCCTAGCTATCATTGAAGTCGCCGTCGCCTCCATCATTTCCTACGCGCGCTCCCCAAATCAACGTCGAGCCTCCTGCTCTTGCCGCTGCCGCCACCGCAATCCCCTCACGCGAGTGCCGCTCCACCCAAAACCCCCCTTCCTTGAATCGCCGCCTTCACCTCCACGCGCACGCACCAAATCACGATGCCCCAACTACTCGCGTGCGCCGCTCACAATCCCCAAATCGATCGCCGACCACTTGCGCCGCCGCTCGCCTTCCTTCTCCAGTGCTGTCGCGCCTCCCCTTGCTCGATTTCGAGCTCGAGCGCGCGGCCATTAATATTTTTTTTTTTAAACTGCGGCTTTAATTTGATTTGCGTTTGAGAGAGAGGAGTTTGATTTACTTTGAAACGAACTGATTTGGTTTGAACGAGAGAGGTGTTGCATTCATTAAATTTTGTTCTTCGTTCAAATGATTTTGAACGAGAGTGAAGGGGAAGAGATATTTAAAATGGAACGAAGTATGCTCTGCACGATCCTTAGCGTGATCCTTGCCGTAATTTTCTACGTGAGAAAAGGGAGAACGTGTGTGCATTGACTAAATTTAAATTTAAATTTAAATTGAATCCAATTTGATTTCAACGCGTTTACACGCCGTGTGCTCACATATCAACTCCAAAAAATACGAAATATGAAATTCAGCAATAATTCAATATTCCGGACCCAATGGAACTGGTTTCGTCGAATTCCGAGACTGTGCCTCGGACGGCTATTTTTAAATTCGATTCAAACGATTAAAATTTCAAAACTGAACAAATCACTTTCAAATTCAATTCTGAAGCTTCTATTATCTTCAGTATTATCAATATAAATTTTACAAGCCTTTGAAATATTTTTAATTGGCTTAAAATTGAAGATTCAAATTTTTATTCAACTCTCAATAGATTAAATTCTATAATTTAATCGCCAAATTCAAAGTTATATTGAAAATTCAATCCAAACCATCATTCAAATATTTAAAATTAATTAAATATTCTCAATTTAAATTATTCAAAATTCAGGGTCGTTACAGGCGTATTTGTCATTTTGATGTTTTTCCTTCGGTGAGGTACCTATTTGAGATAACAGTACTTGGCAAGGCTTTGGCCACGTGCGCATGCAAACAATTTTGAGATGGTTTCTTTGACTGTTTTCCCTAGTATGTCACCCCATTCTGGAATTAATCCTTTGAACCATTCGATATGTATTTGTGGCGATTACCTTTTGGGAATTTGAACTCTTGGAAATTCTATTTTTGAGATTTGAATTGCCTACACTGGCGTTATATGAGATTTTCCTTTTGGCATTTACTTGAGATTTTATTCTCCTCTTTGGAGATATATTTGCCTTATGCCGTGTTTGAGATGGGATCTCTTTATGCATGTTTTGGGTTTGCCAAGATGGTGGGTTTAAGTTTTCTCCTAAACCATATTTGATGTTTTATGAATGCCGATGATATGGGGCTCTCTACTTTTAGCATTTTATGGGTTATTTTTGTGGGTTATTTTATCTCTTTTGAGATTATATGTTTGTGTAGTGATACTATATTATCACTTGATGTAATCATACACTTTAGTTGTCCCTTATCACTTGGGAATATTATCATATTATCCTTACGCTCCTATTATCTCTTATCCTTGTTAACTGATTTGTTTAACTAGACTGACCCGTGTATATTGTACTTGGATCAGACCGAGGTGTTTCAGGTTAGGTACATTTAGACTTAGCCTATTCTACTTCTGCATGGACTCTTTTCTGCTAGCTCTTTTTATTGTAACTTTTGTATAGTCCTTTTTGGTTTTCTACTCTAATATGTATATTCTTTTGACCCATATTTGGGTTGTGGTCGTCATACCATTTTGATGTATCATTTTGGATTGTACTAGTGATTGTATCTGTACTTATGCATATGTATGCATTTCTGCTATTCTGTGATGTTATTTACATTTGAGTTGTTATGTTTTGTTCTGATAGAGCCGTTAGCCATTATACTTTTGTATTAAATATTTATTGGATATGTCGATCCTCTTGAGAAGTAAAAAAAGAGATAGCACTTATCGACGTATTCAGTAGACAGTTAAGACAATGCTATAGATGGTCGCACTTATGTAGCTGTATTCTCCACATTAGCAGACGGTATTACCTCGTAATACTCTTTGTTAATATGGGTCTCAGAGTGGAGCGTCACATCGTTGGTGGTTTTCGTCGATGGGGAAGGAAGCTTTTGTTGGTCATGTTCGGGTCATGGGTGGGTTTGATGTTGGCGGCAGTGTGGACAAGAGGAAGAAGAAAAAGACTTAGCAGGGTAATTGTTTTTTAGATAATTGGCTAACTTAATTTTATACTTAATCTCCACTAGCTTATAAATTTAATCACATATCCATACGAGGTTCGATCGAATGCAAACACGCAGCAACAAATTAGTGTCGATGATTTCAACGATATAAAATTGGTTTGGAGATTTTTGGAGTCAGTTGGAATTTTAAATTAAATTGAACGCCTGTTCAATTTAATTTATAATTGGAAAGGATTGCAAAATAAATCAAGGTGAGAAATTCTCACTCATTTGGATTACCAAATAAATTTTAAATATTTAAAATTAATTATTGGATGCTTGTTGAATTTATAAATTTATTATTGGTTCAGATGTTATATATACAGTAGTATGTATATTAGCAGTTGGATCGATATTCCCGCATATTATAGCAAATGAAACCCTATGCGCTCCGCATAATAGCTGATGACACTTTAAACCACGATTTCCCCCTGAAGTGAGATTGGTAATTCTTTATGTTGTATTAACATCTATGGATGCAGGAAAACAGGTTGGAGGGATCCAATTGGATTCCTCAAGTATATTGTTCATTTTTCATATATAGTGATATATGATGTGAGTAGGTAATCTGATATAGATTATTGTTGAAATTGAAATTTTTTGATGCCATTGTAATACTGGACTGAATTTTGATAATTTGAATACCATAAATATATTTTTAAAATTTAAGGAATAAAAGGGAATTTTTGATATAAAAATATTTATACTGGAGTTGGAAATTATTTTAAAGAAATCGAGTTAGAAATAAATTATTGATTTTGGTTATACTTAATTATTGTGAATTATTAAATGGAGATTTTAAAAATTAATTATCAAGAGAATTTATAAATGATATTTCGGAAATATAAAAAGAGTTGAATTCGATATTAAAATAGATTTGAAGTTGTAAATGGAATTATTAAGGTAATGGATTTATAAAAATGGAATTTTATAAACAAGATTGTGTTTATAAACAAGCAAAACTCAAAGGAGTATTAAAATTTATAAACGATGTTTATAAATAAGTTATGCGATATTAGTTGATATATTAGAAAAATAAATTCGTAGATTGAATTTACACTAAAATATGGAAATAGGGTGAGAAAATAGTAGTTACTATTTTGAAAAGTGAAAATGGTTAAGGAAATCGGAATGGAAGTGATGTGATGGAAATCGAGAGGAATTTATAAGTTGAATTGGTTATTGAGATTTTAAAAATATATGTTTATTTTAAGAAGTTAAACTTGTTTTTAAAAGGAAAATTTTATTATTTAAACTATAAATTTTAAGATAGTTGAAATTGAAATACTTAAGAAGTAGATTTTCAAATGTTAAGTACTTATTTTAGTAAATTCTAACTTTTAAAATCAGCTTTAAAAATTTATATGTTTATTTAAAAATGAGGTATTAATGTTATGAATGTGTTTTTGATATTTTAAATAATTACTTGAACATGTTTTAAAAATAAATTATAAACCTTTTAAACACTTATTATATATATGTATATATAAAGAGTTTTAAAGTGATCGAAAATTTATTTCATAAATTCTCTCGAGTTTTCAAAAAGAGGCTTATAAAAGGTTATGATTTTAAGAAGAGAAATTTTTTTGGTGATTCCGAAGATTTTGGAATAAGTTATGAAATAATCTACGAAACGATGATATTAAAAGGATTTTGGAAAATAAGACTTATAGTTTCCTAAGTATAAAAATGGAAATTTGGAAATATTTCTAAGTGTTGAGATGTTTTGAAAATATCATGTTATGGATTTAAGTACTTAATTTTTTTCTTTCAAATATTGGAATACGGAGGGTGATTTGGATATATATATCTTAGTAAAGATATTTTGAGTGAAGGTTTTGAAGGATTATAGAATAAGGTCTAGTGTCTGCTTATGGATGTTTTATTGGTAGTTAAATAACTGACTATCAATATTGACCAATTTCGTTAATCGCTTCGAAGAGACCGTGATCAGATTTTAATTATTCAAAAACCACTTCGATTTTGTTTGAACATTACAAATGAATACCATTGAAGGTCATGAAGATGGTGATTCAATTTGTCCAGACGCAGCGCAACTTGTATGGACGAATGCTATCAAAACATTGTCATTGGAGGACGATGAGCATTCTAAGTAGAATTGTTTCTTGAAGAGTAACATTTAGCCCCGAGCCTCATCAAGCAGGAATGACTTAAAAGGGGAGATGCAGCAAGGCTATGTGGGTCGCACCCAATTAGGGTATGTTACCACTTTTCTAGATGCCCCTGAAAACCTATTTATTATGGATATGGTTGTTCATGGAAGGAATGCTTGATGGTAAGGGTGGGAACACCCGGGTTGATAACGTATTCAGTCTATCCAGGTTAGGGGTAGGCCAGTCTTGTTTAGCAGGGGATCCCGTCGAGGTCCTCGGTACATTTTTCTAGAGGTGTACTGTGATAGGCAGTACCCCATTAGCCCAGTCATTCGTTGGAATCCATTCTCCAATACGAGCTTACAGTTTTGTTTGTAGAGCCTATTATGTTGGAATTTAATTAATGTAACAAGTTCTGCTATTTGAACAAGTATTTGTATTTAGACACTATTATAATATCACTAGATTTTCTATAAAATGTTTTGGTTATCTTAAGGGAAAAACCCATCGTGTTTATGTGTGACGCGGTCTTACAAGATACCTTTTTTCCAAAGGATTTTGATAACTCTAATAATTCAAATTGAGTGTGTTTTCTCACAGTGGTTTTTCAGAATGACTCGGGTGTTATTTTATTATAATGCTTGGGTCAGACCGAGTATTACAGTTTTTGAGATTAGAATGTCATGGAGCTCAGGAGACGAGCTGGAGGAGTTCAGACGTATTTTTGTACTTGATTTATATTTCCACAGTATGGGGACAAGTCATTATAACTGTCCAGATTGATGTATTGATTATTGTACTCTTATGGTTGTAAGTATAAAACACTTACAGATTCTTTTGTATAAAAATCTGTTATTATATATTATATTTTGTTCCGCTACGACTATGAGATTATGTGTTATTGTTTCTGTTTCTTCTTCTACCTTTTCTTCTTTACCCTAGTTATTTTCTCTTTCGTATAATTTGGGTTGAACAGGAG
Source organism: Allium cepa (assembly GCA_030765085.1). Taxonomy (NCBI): domain Eukaryota; kingdom Viridiplantae; phylum Streptophyta; class Magnoliopsida; order Asparagales; family Amaryllidaceae; genus Allium; species Allium cepa. The sequence continues at coordinate 75,626,471 of CM060939.1, read as the reverse complement.
TGAAATTTTAATCAACTCAAAGGTTATGGAACTGCGGGTCGCTATAATTTTGTTCAGTTTATATCATGCTAGTCTGATTTGTTTTCATAGATTCCAAATTATCAACCTTGCTCGTCGAATTCATGTTCATCGTGCCACGCTTCGGAATCTGTGCTTGGATTCGTTGCATCTTGTTCTTGTTATTTCTCTAACCTCGAAATGTGAGGAATCACTCATGATTAATATACTTATATATAGTAAATTTGATTCACATGAATTAATGATTGAATATGCTGTTAAATTTGAATTGTTATTTATGTAACTGTTAAATATGATATGCTATTATCTGAAATTGTTTACCTATGACACATGACATCGTAATCTTGTTGTATATATTATATTTAAAGTGGTAACGATGATATGCCTGCTATTGATATGTATGTCATTTTATAATATTATTATATTGTTCTCATCTTGCAAGTTCCCTATTAGTTTAGGAATCCCTATGGGTTGAAATGATACATACCCGAACGATCTTATAGATAGGGGAAAATCATTATGGGTTGAAGTGATAAACCCAAGCGATTTTCACTGACTTTAAAATTTGGAATTGCAGGTTGAAATGATATAAACCTATAATTTTAAAATAATTACGGATTAAAATGATAAATATCCTTATCACTTGAACATTGGATAGAAAATTATATGCGGACACCGTTGGTCTATATTTTGAAAATGATTTCCGACATTTTGTAAGGAAATATATGATTTTTATTAAATATTGATTTTTTATATTTATATATATGTAAAATTTTGATTTTTAAAATTATATATTTTGGAAATTTTAAATTTATAAGTTAGTTTTGAAACTATAATTTTTAAGTTTTTTTATATAACTTTATTGTTTTAAAACATATAAAATAAGATCTAATTTAATAAAATCTAATTTAATTAATATATATTATGTTAAAGTATTTATTTAAAATTATATTTAAAAAATAGATTTTGTAATAATTTTAATAAATTAAGGTCAAGGAGATAAATTGAAATTAATTTGAAATTGTATTTGTTTTAGAATTGTAATTAAATAAAAAAATTGATTTGAAACTTGTCGAATTTAAGATTTTAAAGATATGTAACTTGATTTTGATTAAAGGCGATTAAATCAATATTTCGAAATTTAAATAAATTGAAATTGAATAATTAATTTTTTTGATTTTATATAAATTTGTAATTTGAGATTTTATTTAAATGTTCATATAAATGATTAAGTGAATATTTCAAATTTAAATAAAATTAAGGTTGAATTTTGAAATATAAATGAAAATTTTGAATTGAGTTATTGTAAATGTTTGAAGATTTAAACTTTGAAGCCTATTGAATTTGAAATGGTAGTTCAAACCTGGATTTGAAATCATTATAAATTAAAATGGTAAATGTAACAACCCGCATACTTTATGATTATATATTTAAATATTTTATTTAAATATAGCATTGTTATTTGATTTTAAAGTCCGAAATGTTACTTTTTGTAAGTAGTCGAATCCGGACTCGAGACCACTTCCATTGAGTTTAAAACGACGTTTACAACTTTTTTGAGTATAAACATCGATATTTTGGAGTTGATTAGGATTTTGGTATTTTCATTTGGGCTTTGGGTATGGTTCTAGCCCCCCCAACCCAACAAGATAACCCAAACTTCTTTACCAAATACCCTAACTCCACTCCTCTTCATTCATTCCCTTCATAATTTCCTAACGCTCTCCAACAAAAGGAAAAATGGAGGAAAAGATAGTAAATTAAAATTCCTAAGCCCTTGTTCTTTTAGAAAATTCAAATTCAGGTTATAAATCAAAGAAAAGCCTAGGTAAGCATCCTCTTCATCTTCACCATCTCAATCTATCTTTAATTTTCATAATTTCCCATAACCTAACTTAGGAATTCTTTGCATGTGATAATAGATTGAAGTTCTGTAAGGTGTAGTTGAAGAGGAATTGATCTTTCCCTGTTTTAAAGCTTCTCAATTGTTGTTTTCGAGTTTAGAGGTGAGTTCTTGAACTAACTTTTATATCTATAGCTTTCACTGTTGTTAGGTTTGAATTCCTAACATCTATTTCATGTTTAATTACTTTTGATTTGAATAGGTTTCGTGAATTTTCCATTTTTGATGTTTTGAAGTAAAAATCTTTAAAGATCCTATCTTGGATGTTTGGACATATTATTTGGGGTGTATCGAAGAGCCTATAGGGCTTGTTTATCGCTTGGCATAAATCCCCAACCTCTGTCGCTCGTTCGATCGCCTCAGAATTGATTTGGCCATCATTGGCCTAAGCAAATTCTACCCAGGCCTATGCAACCAAACGTCTGCTTGAAAAATCTAGACGTTTGGTAGGGGCTTCTGGAAGAATAATAAAAACGGCAGAAAAATAAAAAAATGGCTGAGACAAGATCCAGACGTCTGGTTAAAACCAACCAGATGTCCGTTAGGCTTCAGGGAAGAAAAAGAAAAAGGAGAAAGAGATTATAAAGTTCTAGGACCCTAGGTCAGACGTTTGGATTAACCTACCAGATGTGTGGTGCCATTGAATTTTGCCTATTTTTCTTATTTTTGAATGGATTTCCAATTTTTATCGATTTTTGTTGATTCGGTTAGATGTTGTCCTTTATTATCGACTTTGATGACTTCTTTTCTGGATTTTTGGGAATATCCATTTGATTGGATTTGATATCGATTTTTATGGTTTCAATAAACGTCGTTGAATGTGTATTTTGGTGATAGATTGTTCTACAGTCGTTTCTATGATTTGCCACTTTCAAATACAAAGGTTTCTGTACTAGTAGTAAATACTCAAACTCTTTCACAAAAATGATTTCAACAATTACTTTTAATACAAAGCTCGTTTTAAAATCATTTTCCAATCTATTAGTATATACAAACCTTTACCTCATTTAGATGATAAATGTAATTAAATGACTTAGCTAACCAAGTGGTACCGAACGCTTGCGTTTAGTTTGTTGGTTAATTCTTGGACTTGTTCGATTGAAATCTCGTGACAATCTTCTAGCGGAAATCTGCAATTTGTTCGTAAATATTTAAGTTAAGCCAGTGGTTATGGGACATAAAGCTAAACTCATTCATTTACTAGCTTATTGTAATTTACACCTATTGATCAATGATGATCATTTTGTAATTTAGACTAGCGATGTGCGATGTCTCTTTCACCGCAAAGGTGGACTATACCCTATTAGGAGGAGCTTCGGCTTATAGTCCGTAAAGGGGTACTATACCCTGTTAGTAGGATTTCAGCTCATAGTCTGCAAAGGGGGACTATACCTTGTTAGGAGGAGCTTCGGCTCATTTTACGAGATAGCATCGCATTTGTGAAACACGTTTGATGAGTTTTCAAGATCCCATTTGTGATAGGCCTCCCCCTTTGTGTTTTCTAGATTTCTAATAATTGATTTATAGACTTTGTGTTTCACCAGTTTTTGTGATTTGCATTGATATGTTTTTTCCATATTTGAAATTTGGTGAATAAGCTAAAGAATATGATATTCTTTTTGGATATTTGAGGAGATTTGAAATATTGTATGATTTTCATTGTTATCAAGTATATATTTGTCACAGCATGAAATTATTGTTAACATAAGTTTTTGTCATATCTCTTATCCTATCTCATCCTGTATGATATTTATAGCTAGATGATCCGTTTATTATTTTTCTTCTTAAAAAATACCCGGGTCGGAGCGGGGTGTTTCGGGTGTTTCCACTTGACTTTTTAGCAGGACTAGCTTCTAACTTTTGGCTAACTACTTTAGCTCAGTAGATTTTTTTTTATACATTCGAGATAGAGACTCCTTGATCTATTCTTATTATTTTGTGATGTAGTGGATCTTGTATGACCACTGCTTTGATGTTCACTTCTATGTGATATATTCATGTCTGTTTCCTCATTAGTGATATGAATATCTGTAAATGATTTGTGTTATGCTTATTTTATATTTGTTTCCGAAGGTCACATAGCCAATGTCTAGTAGCTTTGAGTTTGTATTCGATACGTCAGATTTCCTCTTGAAATTGTCATATTATCTGACATATCGGTATTCGCATATAGCAGTTACACAGATGGTCGCTCCTCGACGGCCTTATTCTTCATGCTAGTCGACGGCATTAACTCGTAGTGTCCTTGGCTCGGGTGAGTATAGAGGAGGGGCGTCACAGCTTGGTATCAGAGCCAAACTTCGGAACAATATAAAATATTATGACAAGACTCATTGTCCTAAGTTTCTCTTAGGAATCGTGCCTTAGGATTTAGTTCGAGTCTTAGGACCCGTTCTATCTTACTTTCTTTTATGATGCTTTGTTTTACCAATCAAGCTTATTTGAATTCATTTTGAGAATAACCTTTTTCCTCTTCGTTCTTTCTTTCTTTGTTTCTTAAAGAAGAAGTGATGGTTAGACCTGGCAGTCCTAGCGTTGGTAATTCCAGTGGTCCTCCTCTAGATTTTTTATTCATGTATGCCCAACGACTTTTGGATCTTGTAAAGAATCAAAGGTTTATCTTTGCTTTGAATAAGAACCCCAAAAAGGTTTTACCTCTGAAATTAGAAGTGCCTTTCGACATGTTTGTAGAAATCACTCTTCGACTTGAAGAGGCCAATAAAGGAAGTGATAGTGATAGCGGGGTTTACAAGAAGAGGCGTATTAAGTTCAAAATCCCTAATCCCAACAATAAAGTGAAGCAAGCAACTTCGGTAGCAAAGACTCCTACCTCTAATCATGGACAATGCTACAATTGTGGTTCTAAGGACCACTATGCCAATAGGTGTCCGAAACCCCTTTACTGTCGCTATTTCAAAAGTTCGGGTCATCTTATATCTTTATGTCCCATACTTCAAAGTAGGAAAGAGGGAAAGCTGAATGTTGTGCAAGCCCCTAGTAACACTTCTCTTGGTCAAGGTATTTCTGATTCAATTCTTGATGGCATCATTATGTTTCGTGATCATCATATTCGATTTCTTTTTGATACGGGTGCATCTCACTCTTTTATATCAAAAGTACTCGTTGATAATATTTCTTTAAATGTTATGGGCTTGATGACTTCATTAAGAATTGCGAATCTGGTTGGTGATCCGCAACACACGGTTTACTTTGTGAAGATGCCGAGATTATTTTATGTGATTATGCTTTCCAAGCCGATTTGCATGTTATGCGCTACTTAGGTTTCAGAATGATTTTGGGAATGGATTAGCTTAATTGTTATGAAGCCCACATCCTATGTCCCGAGTGGACTATCCATCTTCGACATCCTCAATCTGTTAAGTAGATTTCTATTGTTCTTAAAGATTCAGATTCCAATTCGGTGGCAACCTTATATTCCCTAAATCCACATGATGACGATAATGATGATGAGGAGGATGTCATTTCCCTCATTCACATTGTTCATGAATATCCTAATATATATGAGCCCGTGTTAGGACTACCACCTAAGTGAGCAATTGGGTTCAGAATTAATTTAATCCCTGAAGCTCTACCTATCACTCGTCCTCCTTATCCTATATCCAATAAGGAAAACGAAGAGACGCGTAAACAATTATCCAAACTAGAAGCAAAGCAATTTATTCGTTCTAGTCCCTCTCCTAAGTGAGCTTCGGCTATCTTTGTGAAGAAATCTGATGGTACACTTAGGCTTTGTGTTGACTACCGCAAGCTTAGTGATCTCACCATCAATAATAAATACCCTTATCTCGGACTGATGATCTATTTGATCAACTTAACGGTGCTAGGGTCTTTTCACAGTTAGACATAGCTACCGGTTTTCATCAGCACCGAATTGCGAAGGATAGCATTCCTTTGACATTGTTCCATACTCATTATAGATCTTATCAATGGCTTGTTATGCCATTTGGTTTAATGAATGCTCCGTCTTATTTCATTGACCTTATGGATCGAGTTTTCAAAGACTTCCTCAATCGATTTGTTATCATCTTTATAGATGATATTCTTGTTTATTCGAAAATCGAGGAAGAGCATGGAAAACATCTTTGGATTGTGTTGGAAACTCTTAGGAGCAATCAATTGAAAGCAAAATTTTCTAAGTGCCACTTTTGGCAATCCCATGTAAAAATTTTAGGGTATATTATTTCTGAATCCGAAATTTATGTGGATCCTTCAAAGATTGAGGCAGTTTAAAATTGGAGGAGACCAGAGAGTATGATGAAAATTCGTAGCTTTCTTTGATTAACGGGCTATTACCGTCGGTTCAAAAAAGACTTTTTTTAAATTTTTGTACCTCTTACTAGTTTAACAAAGAAGGGAGTTAAGTACATTTGATCAGATAAATATGAAGCTGCTTTTCAGAAATTGAAAGAACTCCTTTCCGATGCTCTTATTCTTGTGATTCTCGAAGGGAACCAAGACTTCACTGTTTGGACCGATGCTAGTCGTATAGGTTTGGGTGTCGTTCTCATGCAAAAAGGGAACATGTTATCGCTTATGCTTATAGATAATTAAAGCCTGCCGAGACTAGATATGCCACTCATGATCTAGAGCTCGCGGCCATTGTTTTTTCTTTTAGAAGCTGGCGTCATTATCTTTTGGGTGAGAAATTTGTTCTCTGCACCGATCAAAAATCTTTGAAGTATTTGTTCTCTCAAAAGGAACTTAATTTGCATCAACAACATTGGCTCGAATTCCTTGCATCTTATGAACTTGATATTATTTATACTCCTGGAAAGGGAAATCGTGTTGCCGACGCCCCTAGTCATAAGCAACAATCGATTGTTTTCATGACGATATTCGAATGGAATGATCTCGAGACTTTTTCCACTTATGAGATTCGAGATCGTGAATCTGGTTCATGTTCATCTCTTGTTTTATGTAGAATTGAGGCTCATCCTTCTCTTTTAGACCGCATTCTTGAAGTTCAAAAGTATGATCCCAAATTGGCTCATCTTATCCAAAGTTGTCGGGATAGAAATATTGATGGTTTGAAAGACTTTGAAATTGATGCTCGCGGTGGCCTTCGAAAATTTGGTAGACTTATTGTGCCAAATGTTAGTGATCTTCGTAAAGACATTTTAGAAGATTCTCATCATTCTAAATTTACCATTCATCCCGGTAGTAGTAAAATGTATGCGGACATGAAACGACTTTATTATTGGGATAGAATGAAATCTGATATTGCTAATTTATTGAGCATTGTATGACTTGCCAACTCGTTAAGGCAGAGCATCAAAGGCCTGGTGGGTTATTGCAAACTTGGACATTCCAGTTTGGAAGTGGGATCAAGTCTCCATGGACTTTATTGACAGCCTTTCCCGTTCACGTTCGGGTCATGACAGTCTATGGGTGATAGTAGATAGACTTACAAATTCTGCCAATTTTCTTCCCGTTTGGTCCAATCGGACCGTGTAACGACCCGGAATTTTGACAGCATATTTTAATGAATATTTAATCTAATTTAAATTAAATATAAACTTGCCAATGTTTAAATTAATGAAATTTTGGATGTTTAACAGTTATGTATGTTTATAAAAGAAATTTGGTTTGAGAAATTTAAAATTCAATACTTCAAAACCATTTAAAACAAAATCGGTTCTATTCAATAGAATCAAATCAAAGTCTTTATATTTTTGATATTTGATAAAATACATATGAATACAATGTTAGTGTTTAAAATATAAAGTTTAAAAATATACAAACATAGTAATATTAAACATAAACATGAAGAAAAAAAAGTATGAATCATAATTATAAACATAAGTACAAACCATACATTATAAAATATAAAATATAACCAAGATATAAATTTACGAATATAAGTTATAACTTGAACTATACTAATACAAGTGTATGAACATGTGAACACTATAACATCATTGTCAGTATAAATGAACAAATAGCAAGAGTATGGAATAATAAAAGTAATTATAGTTATGCATAAGAAAACAAAGTCAAATATAAGAATCTTGATACATTACTTAATACACATATAAGTTTGTACAGCAATTAAGTGATGTACCCAGAGAAAAATAATAATAATAATAAACTAAAACTAAATGTAAACCAGTAATAATCATATTTGTGCTTTAGTTAAATCAATGCTATAAATATAATACTCATGTGCTGTGTATATGCATCAGGGAACAAAAGATTTCACTTCAAAATGATAATAAACAAAAATCTGTAGCTTGTATATAAGCAAACAAGAAACAAAGTTTTACTTCAAGTTAATAAAACAAATGCTGTGTCTTATGGAGTATGCTAGCCGAAATTTCAATAAATATCTATGTACAAAATTTGCAACAAACAATAAACATTTATTACTTTTTATCATAATTAATAACATAAGCATTTATTAGCATAACATATTGTTTAACTAGTACATATAGCCGAAATCTCATATATCATTTCACTGCAGAAAATTTTACTCAGCCAATAAAAAGAAAGTGACAATACAAACACATACCTACTGTCCAGTTACAACCTGTTTAAAGCTTCTATATCAATCTACCTACATATTCACTTATATATATCACCTATGAACTTTCAGTTTATCTATTTACACTGAACAAAACCTAAATTAAAAAGAAGAAAAATTGAAAACAAACAAAGAAAAAGAGAAAACAGAGAAAAGCAAAGGAAGGTTTCAGAGAAATTCATCTGCAAGTTCTTCAACATACTTTCTGTTCAACTAACAGTTTTAAGTGAGTAAACAAAACTGATTTCCAAATTTAGCTTGTATATTTACTTTTTGAATGATCTGTGCTTGATACAGTTTAAGCAAATTACTCTGTGTATATTGGTTTACACTGGGAACTTTTATAGTTTGTTCTTCAGTAAATTTAAGTTTTGAACAAAATGAAGCCAAGAAAGTATACACGCTTGTTCCTATAATTGTTGTAACTTGGTGTTAGTTGCTGACTTAAGTAAATTTTCTTAACAACATAAACTTGGAAATATATTGCAGTATAACAGTAAGTTATAAACATTGTTTTTTTTAGTTACAGGTAAAACTTAAGGGAATCAAATGATTAAAACTCAAATGTTTAAATTTGAAATTTCAATAACATATTTAGATTTCATACCAGAAATTATGTTTTTTAACATAAAAATTATGATTTTTATGCAAAAGTATTACGAGCAGTTTTGAAATGAAACAAAAATGGTTTTTTGTAAATTTTGGAAGATAGAGTAATCTGTAATTCTTGAGATTTGGAATGAAGCAAGATTTAAGTCGTATTAACACTAGAAAAATGTCTAATTATTTTTCAAATTCATAGATTTCGAGTTTGAATCAAGAATAGGGTTTAGTGCTAATATGTTTCATGCTCTGTAAAATATGAGTTTCGGGATCTCATGTCAACCGAATTGGCCGCGACGCTTGGAGGAGCTAGGTGGAGGTGTAGGCGAAGTCTTGGTGAATTTTCATCACCTCTGGTGATGTGTGGTGGCTGCACGCGTGATTGGTTCATCAGTGATGTTTTCGTTTGTTAGAGCTATAGGTCGAATTCTTCATTTCAACCCGTAATTGAATTTTGGGTTTCGAATTCATACGAGATGGTGATTTGTGGTTTGTGGGGGTTGCCACGAGACACCGATGGCCAAGCGCACCACCGTGCACGTGCACGGTGGCGGAGGAGTGTCAGAGTGTCGTGCGTTACTTCATCACCGTGAGATGCTCGAGTGGTACCCGAGTAAGGTGGTCAGTTGGCTCGAGTAAGAGCTGCGTGAGGTAAGAGTTAATTGCAGTTTTTAAGTTTTACTTTAACTTAAAAAAAAATTGAAAATGAAAATGAGAAGAAGAATGAGAACTGGAGGAGAAGATGGAGAGAGGGAGACGCAAGGAAACAAGGGGGGGGGGAAAACTCGTGACTGTCGCGAGTAGGAAGGGAATTTCCTCGGGTCGTTTTTCTTGTGGGTCGAATGTAAGTTGTTTAAGTATTTTGATTATAGTTAAGTTAACTAGGCAATTAGCAGTTAGATTTATATCTGACTAAAGATTTAATTATGGTAAGTGATGTAAAGGTAATTGATTTATACAAAGTAACTAGAATATTAATTAATTAAATTGATAACTTTAAAAATTTTGTTAATTGAAAATAAATCACATGTTAAAGCAATTTAAAGCTTAATAACGTTAACTAATTACTGGAAGTTAATTAATGGAAATTAACTTAAGTGATTAATCAGGAATTATACTTTAATTAAATTAATAAATTGGTTAATTAAAGTAATTTGCGACAATTAAATAAGCAATTGATCTTAATAAGTTAATAATTAACAAGAATCAAACAATTAATTAACTGAGTAATTAAGTAACAGTAATGAATAAAAGCTAATTAATTTAATAAGTAATTAAAAGATTAGATAATTGATAAATTAATTAATTAATTAATTAATAAATTTGACTAATTAATTAATTGATTATTAATAAGCTAATTAATCAGTAATTAATTAAAAAGAATAAAATAGTTTATTCTTAAGCAAATAATTAAGTAAAGTAAATCCAAATTGTTTTGTATGCATTGATGATTCTGTTTGATTGACTTTGATATATGTTGAAGATTATTCTTTGATATGTTGATATATGTTATGGATATCTGTGATAACTGTATATGATTTATCTGTTATATCTGCTATGTTAATTCTTAATATTGAATTAAACTGTTAAGTTAATAGACAACTTGGCCCTTAAAATAGCGTTTGGATCCGACGAGACCGAGATCGGAAGAATCAAATTCGATTCTCCGAAAACCACATCGATCCAAATTAAACGATAGGTCGTGACTTATACAAAGGGTGAATCGAGATGGTGTCCCATAATGCAAGGGTTATCGTCGTTAACTCTGAGGGTGATTCCAAAATGAGTGTAACGAGATAATGCCTTCGGTTTCGTTCGAACTCGGAACGAACTTGTATGGATTGAATGCTTTCAGCACATCGTCAGGCGGACGATGAGCATTCTAAGATATGTTCAATAAAGGTAATCGTAGCCTCAAGCCTCATCAACCGGGAATGGCTAAAACAGGGGAGATACAGCAAGGTTAGGTGGGTCATGCCCAAGCAGTACAAGATATTCCCCTGTCTAGATGTCCCTTTCTATTTCGGCTTAGTGGGCAGTTGTTGGCCACAACTGCAGGGTTATCTTGTTCGGGACTGTTCAGTAAGGAATGGTTTCGGCCTTGTGTCGCAGGGGATGAAGGGAGTAATCCTCGGTACGGTGATCTAGGCCCCGTACTGTGACGGGCGGTACCCCAATAGCCCTGCCATTGTTGGAAATCCATTTTCCCTACGAGACCCTACGGTTTTGATTTGTATTACCCACTTTTGTGGCTAGTAGCTGGAATTTAATGAATGTAACAATTTCAGCTATTTTCTATTTACTTGAAAACCTTAGACACTATTATAATATCACAGAATTTCCTATCAAATGTTTTGGTTAGCGTAAGGTAAAAACTTACCCGTATTTATTTGTGGGGAGTCTTACGTAATACCTTTATTTTCAAACGATTTTCAAAGTTAAACAATTTTAACCTGTTTACTCATACCAGACCCATGTCTGACCCGGAATTTATATTTTGTGTTTTTCATAAACTCTTGGGTACTCAAATTTTTACGTGTAGCCAAGTGATAGGTATTGGAAGTGTTGACTTTCTGGAGGAGCTCTTTTTAGAGGGAGACCAGACGTATGCATCTATATATGTAGTTCCGCTGTGTAGTTAGTCTATGTTGTATTTTGGGATGTATGTATGGACATGTACATATGATGACAGTCCTGTTATATGATATTGTATGACTCTGATGTATGTATAACTATGTAATAGTTATGTGATGTATCATATTTTGTTCCATTCCGCTGTGAGATTCTGTTGTTGTTTTCTTTCTTTCTATTCTTTTCTATTTCTATCCCTTTCTTTTTAAATGATGAAACGTCTTTCTGGGGTTGAGAAAGGCGGGTCATCACAGTTGGTATCATAGCGTTAGGTAGAGCGAGTACCTAGGCTCTTGTGTTATATTTATCTTAAGAGTGCGTATTTGTATTTTCATATAATTATATATATATATATATATATATATATATATATATATATATCTAAATTGGTTGAGTTACCTGTTCAGGTGACCGACATGAGTTCAGGAAGAAGAGGCAGAGTTAGAGCCAGTACTTCTACAGATAATGGACGGAGTCAGAATGTTAGTGAAGCTGTCAATCCAGTACCGTCTCAAGTTAGTTTTGCAGCTTTATGCAAGGATTTCAAACATCTTGGTGGCCAACCATTCAAAGGTACTGAGTCAATAATTGAAGTTCAAGACTGGCTACGCTCTTGTGAGCGCATTTTCAAGAGCATGAGATTGACTGATGAGCGTAAGAGGCATATGGCATCGTGGCAGTTGCAAGGTGGTGTAGCAGTATGGTGGGATTCGACTATTGCAAATATTTCTAAGGATGACATTTCTTGGGACAGATTCAAGGAGTTGTTCGAAGAGAAGTATGTGCCGACGGCAGCGAGAACCCAATTGTATCAGGATTTTCTGAATTTGAAGCAGGGTAGTATGTCTATTTCGGAATATAAAACCAGATTCAACGAACTCTCTTGTTATGGTCAAGGACTCATCGATACTCCTTTGAAAAAGAATGAGAAATTTATGCAAGGGTTGAGGCCTGAATTCCATGGGAAGTTGACAGTGCTTCTGAATGGATCTTTTGTTGATTTGATTAATATGGCGTTGAGGTATGAAAGTTTGATGAGTAAGAAACCAGGGACTCCAGTCGCAGCTTCAGGTGGGAATTCCACTAATCCGAATAAGCGAAAGTTTGATCCTAGGTGGAGGAAGCCGAATAAGAAGAGACCTGGAAATAACAACGGACCTCGAAAGTGCTACATTTGTCAGCAGGAAGGGCATTTGGCAAATAAGTGTCCTAGAAAGGGATTCCAGCAGCAGCATCAACAGCATCAGAGTGGCCCAGGATCAGCCATGGTTCAGAAATCATTGTGCTTTAATTGTCATCAGCCAGGGCACATGATAAAGAACTGTCCACTTCTGCAGAGAGCACCTCAAAATAAAGTTTTTGCTTTGGAAGCCGGACCATCTTCATCTTCGAAGGGCAAAGGAGTTTTAGAAGGTACTTTACTTTTGGATGGAAAATATATTAGAGTTTTGTTTGATTCGGGTGCTTCCTTGAGTTTTATTTCTTTGGATTCTGTGGAAAAGTTTTCTCTTGCTCCTAGTTCTGTAGATAGTTCTATCTTGGTATCTAATCCTATAGGAGGGGTGACTAAAATAGACACTATCTGTAAGGACTTGAAGATCTCCTATCTATCCCACAGCTTTTCTTGTGACCCGTATGTGTTGAATTTTAAGGGATTTGATCTTATTTTGGGTATGGATTGGCTGGACAAGTATAAAGCCGTTTTGAATTGTGATAAAAGAACAGTTTCGTTGGAAACTGATCTGGGTAGAATTGCCAGAGTGTCGTGTGATGATTCTGGAATTCACTTGAGCAGTCTTTTGCATGGAATTGAGGATTCTGAAGAGAGAGTTGAAGATATTGATGTGGTTCGAGATTTTGTTGATGTTTTTGAAGAAGTTAAGTGTTTGCCACCACATCGAGAGATAGAGTTCCATATTGATTTGATTCCAGGAGCTGTGCCAGTAATTCAACCCAGTAGGAGAATGGCTCATAGGGAAAGAGAAGAGTTGATTAAGCAGACGCAGGATCTTTCAGAGAAGGGGTTGATCAGACCTAGTTTTTCTTGTTGGGGTTCAGCGGTAGTGTTTGTGACTAAATCGGATGGATCACTGAGATTCTGTGTGGATTATAGAGAATTGAATAAAGTGACTATCCGTAATAAATATCCTCTTCCTCGCATTGATGATCTTTTTGACCAGTTGCATGGTGCTTCCATCTTTTCTCAATTGGATCTAGCTTCAGGTTTCCACCAGTTGAGGGTAGCTGAAGACAGTATTCCCTTGACCGTATTTAGGGGACCGAATTGTTTCTATGGGTGGTTGGTTATGCCGTTCGGATTAACCAACGCTCCTGCCTATTTCGTTGACCTCATGAATCGAGTTTTTAGGGATGTGCTGAATAAGTTTGTGCTGGTATTCATTGATGATATCTTGGTTTATTCCAAATCTGAAGAAGAGCACAGGAAACATTTGAGGATCGTATTGGAGACTCTGAGAAAGAATGTGCTGAAGGCGAAGTTTTCGAAGTGTCACTTCTGGAAATCGGAAGTTAAATTCTTAGGGCATATTGTTTCGGGTGAAGGCATTTCTGTAGACCCAGCAAAAGTTGAAACTATCCTGGAGTGGAAACAACCAGAGACACCGATGGAAGTTCGCAGTTTCTTAGGATTGGCGGGCTACTACAGGAAATTTATTAGAGATTATTCCAAGATTTCTTCGCATTTGACTAAGTTGACCAGAAAAGGAGCGAAATTCAAGTGGACGCCTCAATGTGAAGAAGCTTTTCAGGAATTGAAGATAAGATTAACTAGTGCACCAGTACTTGCTATCCAGGATGGGAAGAGCAGATTCGAAGTTTACACTGATGCTTGTATTGTGGGTTTGGGAACAGTTCTGATGCAGAACGGAAGGGTTATTGCGTATGCTAGTCGGCAGTTGAAGCCTCATGAGAAGAACTACGCTACGCATGATCTTGAATTGCTTGCCATTGTTTTTGCTCTGAAAATTTGGAGACATTATCTTTTAGGAGAGAAATCCGAATTGTTCACGGATCACAAACCGTTGAAATATGTATTCTCTCAAAAAGATCTAAATCTGAGACAGCAGCGGTGGGTTGAATTTCTTGCATCTTATGATTTGGATATTCTGTACACTCCGGGGAAAGCGAATGTCGTAGCTGATGCTCTCAGTAGGAATGCAGTTTTATCTCTTTTGGAGGTGGTTCCATCTCTTATTGAAAGGATATCAAGCAAGCAAGAATCTGATAAGATGTTGAGGAGGATCATTAAAAGAGTCAGGAGGGGTCAGTGTCTCAGTTTTGAGATCGATGACCAAGGAACACTAAGGATCAATGGGAGAATCTGTGTTCCGAATGATAAGGAGTTGAGACAGGAAGTGTTGTCTGAAAGTCATCGCTCCAAATTGAATATTCATCCTGGAATTTCGAAGATGTATAAAGACATGAGGAGAGTCTTTTGGTGGAAGGGCATGAAGGAGGATGTAGCTGCTTTTGTGAACAGTTGTGCCATCTGCCAACAAGTTAAAGGTGATCAACAGAAATCTGCCGGGCTATTGCAACCTCTGGAAATTCCGAATTGGAAATGGGAAATGATCTCGATGGATTTTATTGATGGTTTGCCTAGAACCAGGAAAGGAAATGACGGTATATGGGTTATTGTAGATCGTTTAACTAAGAGTGCCCATTTTATACCAGTTAAGGCAACCCGTACTGCAGTTTCTTTGGCGGAAATTTTCTTGAAAGAAATAGTTCGATTGCATGGTGTTCCAGTCAGCATAGTAAGTGACCGTGATCCTATTTTTACTAGCAAATTCTGGGAAGCTCTGCAATCAGCAATGGGAACAGATTTGAGATTAAGTACAGCCTATCATCCTCAAACGGACGGACAGACGGAGAGGCTGAATCGTGTTCTTGAGGATATGCTACGGGCTTGTGTTTTAGATTTTGGAGGATATTGGGAAGACCATCTTCACCTGGTGGAATTTTCTTATAATAACAGTTATCAAGCGAGTATTAAGATGGCTCCTTATGAAGCTTTGTATGGAAGGCCATGTAGATCTCCATCTTGTTGGATTGAATCGAAGGATCGTATTGTACTTGGACCCGATCTTATTCGTGAAGCTTCTGCGAAGGTTGAGCTTATCAAGAAAAGGATGAAAGCTGCTCAAGATCGTCAGAAGAAATATGTGGATAGAAAACGAAGACCATTGGAATTTGAGATCGGAGACTTGGTTTTTGTTAAAGTTTCCCCAATTAAAGGTGCTATAAGATTCGGAAAGACGGGAAAACTTGCTCCGAGATACATTGGACCATTCCGAGTATTGGAGAGAATTGGAGTTGTAGCCTACAGGATTGAATTACCAGAGCAGATGTCTGGGAATCACAATGTGTTTCATGTATCGCATTTGAGGAAATTTGTTCATGATCCGTCACTGGTTATGGAACCGGTAATTCAAGAAGATTTGGAAGTGGAACCCAATTTAACTGTTGTCGGAAATCCAGTTCAGATTGTGGATCGAGACGAGAAGCAACTCAGAAACAAAGTGGTGAAACTCGTCAAGGTGCAATGGAGTGAGGATCCCAGAGACTGTACCTGGGAAACTCTCGATAGTTTTAGGAATGCTTATCCGGATTTATGTTCGGATAACTAGTGATGTTTGTTAGAACAGACTGTTTGTTTGTTTGCTATTGTATGAATGATATGTATGTTTGGATTGTTAATATAAAAGCTTTTGAATTAACTATTGTTTAAATTTCGGGGACGAAATTCTTTTAAGGGGGGAGGAATGTAACGACCCGGAATTTTGACATCATATTTTAATGAATATTTAATCTAATTTAAATTAAATATAAACTTTCCAATGTTTAAATTGATGAAAGTTTGGATGTTTAACAGTTATGTATGTTTATAAAAGAAATTTGGTTTGAGAAATTTAAAATTCAATACTTCAAAACCATTTAAAACAAAATCGGTTCTATTCAATAGAATCAAATCAAAGTCTTTATATTTTTGATATTTGATAAAATACATATGAATACAATGTTAGTGTTTAAAATATAAAGTTTAAAAATATACAAACATAGTAATATTAAACATAAACATGAAAAAAAAAAGTATGAATCATAATTATAAACATAAGTACAAACCATACATTATAAAATATAAAATATAACCAAGATATAAATTTACGAATATAAGTTATAACTTGAACTATAGTAATACAAGTGTATGAACATGTGAACACTATAACATCATTGTCAGTATAAATGAACAAATAGCAAGAGTATGGAATAATAAAAGTAATTATAGTTATGCATAAGAAAACAAAGTCAAATATAAGAATCTTGATACATTACTTAATACACATATAAGTTTGTACAGCAATTAAGTGATGTACCCAGAGAAAAATAATAATAATAATAAACTAAAACTAAATGTAAACCAGTAATAATCATATTTGTGCTTTAGTTAAATCAATGCTATAAATATAATACTAATGTGCTGTGTATATGCATCAGGGAACAAAAGGTTTCACTTCAAAATGATAATAAACAAAAATCTGTAGCTTGTATATAAGCAAACAAGAAACAAAGTTTTACTTCAAGTTAATAAAACAAATGCTGTGTCTTATGGAGTATGCTAGCCGAAATTTCAATAAATATCTATGTACAAAATTTGCAACAAACAGTAAACATTTATTACTTGTTATCATAATTAATAACATAAGCATTAATTAGCATAACATATTGTTTAACTAGTACATGTAGACGAAATCTCATATATCATTTCACTGCAGAAAATTTTACTCAGCCAATAAAAAGAAAGTGACAATACAAACACATACCTACTGTCCAGTTACAACCTGTTTAAAGCTTCTATATCAATCTACCTATATATTCACTTATATATATCACCTATGAACTTTCAGTTTATCTATTTACACTGAACAAAACCTAAATTAAAAAGAAGAAAAACTGAAAACAAACAAAGAAAAAGAGAAAACAGAGAAAAGCAAAGGAAGGTTTCAGAGAAATTCATCTGCAAGTTCTTCAACATACTTTTTGTTCAACTAACAGTTTTAAGTGAGTAAACAAAACTGATTTCCAAATTTAGCTTGTATATTTACTTTTTGAATGATCTGTGCTTGATACAGTTTAAGCAAATTACTCTGTGTATATTGGTTTACACTGGGAACTTTTATAGTTTGTTCTTCAGTAAATTTAAGTTTTGAACAAAATGAAGCCAAGAAAGTATACACACTTGTTCCTATAATTGTTGTAACTTGGTGTTAGTTGCTGACTTAAGTAAATTTTCTTAACAACATAAACCTGGAAATATATTGCAGTATAACAGTAAGTTATAAACATTGTTTTTTTTAGTTACAGGTAAAACTTAAGGGAATCAAATGATTAAAACTCAAATGTTTAAATTTGAAATTTCAATAACATATTTAGATTTCATACCAGAAATTATGATTTTTAATATAAAAATTATGATTTTTATGCAAAAGTATTACGAGCAGTTTTGAAATGAAACAAAAATGGTTTTTTGTAAATTTTGGAAGATAGAGTAATCTGTAATTCTTGAGATTTGGAATGAAGCAAGATTTAAGTCGTATTAACACTAGAAAAATGTCTAATTATTTTACAAATTCATAGATTTCGAGTTTGAATCAAGAATAGGTTTAGTGCTAATATGTTTCATGCTCTGTAAAATATGAGTTTCGGCATCTCATGTCAACCGAGTTGGCCGCGACGCTTGGAGGAGCTAGGTGGAGGTGTAGGGGACGTCTTGGTGAATTTTCATCACCTCTAGTGAAGTGTGGTGGCTGCACGCGTGATTGGTTCATCAGTGATGTTTTCGTTTGTTAGAGCTACAGGTCGAATTCTTCATTTCAACCCGTAATTGAATTTTGGGTTTCGAATTCATACGAGATGGTGATTTGTGGTTTGTGGGGGTTGCCACGAGGCGCCGATGGCTAAGCGCACCACCGTGCACGTGCACGGTGGCGGAGGAGTGTCAGAGTGTCGTGCGTTACTTCATCACCGTGAGATGCTCGAGTGGTACCCGAGTAAGGTGGTCAGTTGGCTCGAGTAAGAGCTGCGTGAGGTAAGAGTTAATTGCAGTTTTTAAGTTTTACTTTAACTTAAAAAAAATGAAAATGAAAATGAGAAGAAGAATGGGAACTGGAGGAGAAGATGGAGAGAGGGAGATGCAAGGAAACAAGGGTGGGAAACTCGTGACTGTCGCGAGTAGGAAGGGAATTTCCTCGGGTCGTTTTTCTTGTGGGTCGAATGTAAGTTGTTTAAGTATTTTGATTATAGTTAAGTTAACTAGGCAATTAGCAGTTAGATTTATATCTGACTAAAGATTTAATTATGGTAAGTGATGTAAAGGTAATTGATTTATACAAAGTAACTAGAATATTAATTAATTAAATTGATAACTTTAAAAATTTTGTTAATTGAAAATAAATCACATGTTAAAGCAATTTAAAGCTTAATAACGTTAACTAATTACTGGAAGTTAATTAATGGAAATTAACTTAAGTGATTAATCAGGAATTATACTTTAATTAAATTAATAAATTGGTTAATTAAAGTAATTTGCGACAATTAAATAAGCAATTGATCTTAATAAGTTAATAATTAACAAGAATCAAACAATTAATTAACTGAGTAATTAAGTAACAGTAATGAATAAAAGCTAATTAATTTAATAAGTAATTAAAAGATTAGATAATTGATAAATTAATTAATTAATTAATTAATAAATTTGACTAATTAATTAATTGATTATTAATAAGCTAATTAATCAGTAATTAATTAAAAAGAATAAAATAGTTTATTCTTAAGCAAATAATTAAGTAAAGTAAATCCAAATTGTTTTGTATGCATTGATGATTCTGTTTGATTGACTTTGATATATGTTGAAGATTATTCTTTGATATGTTGATATATGTTATGGATATCTGTGATAACTGTATATGATTTATCTGTTATATCTGCTATGTTAATTCTTAATATTGAATTAAACTGTTAAGTTAATAGACAACTTGGCCCTTAAAATGGCGTTTGGATCCGACGAGACCGAGATCGGAAGAATCAAATTCTAAATTTACCATTCATCCCGGTAGTAGTAAAATGTATGCGGACATGAAACGACTTTATTATTGGGATAGAATGAAATCTGATATTGCTAATTTATTGAGCATTGTATGACTTGCCAACTCGTTAAGGCAGAGCATCAAAGGCCTGGTGGGTTATTGCAAACTTGGACATTCCAGTTTGGAAGTGGGATCAAGTCTCCATGGACTTTATTGACAGCCTTTCCCGTTCACGTTCGGGTCATGACAGTCTATGGGTGATAGTAGATAGACTTACAAATTCTGCCAATTTTCTTCCCGTTTGGTCCAATCGGACCGTGTAACGACCCGGAATTTTGACAGCATATTTTAATGAATATTTAATCTAATTTAAATTAAATATAAACTTGCCAATGTTTAAATTAATGAAATTTTGGATGTTTAACAGTTATGTATGTTTATAAAAGAAATTTGGTTTGAGAAATTTAAAATTCAATACTTCAAAACCATTTAAAACAAAATCGGTTCTATTCAATAGAATCAAATCAAAGTCTTTATATTTTTGATATTTGATAAAATACATATGAATACAATGTTAGTGTTTAAAATATAAAGTTTAAAAATATACAAACATAGTAATATTAAACATAAACATGAAGAAAAAAAAGTATGAATCATAATTATAAACATAAGTACAAACCATACATTATAAAATATAAAATATAACCAAGATATAAATTTACGAATATAAGTTATAACTTGAACTATACTAATACAAGTGTATGAACATGTGAACACTATAACATCATTGTCAGTATAAATGAACAAATAGCAAGAGTATGGAATAATAAAAGTAATTATAGTTATGCATAAGAAAACAAAGTCAAATATAAGAATCTTGATACATTACTTAATACACATATAAGTTTGTACAGCAATTAAGTGATGTACCCAGAGAAAAATAATAATAATAATAAACTAAAACTAAATGTAAACCAGTAATAATCATATTTGTGCTTTAGTTAAATCAATGCTATAAATATAATACTCATGTGCTGTGTATATGCATCAGGGAACAAAAGATTTCACTTCAAAATGATAATAAACAAAAATCTGTAGCTTGTATATAAGCAAACAAGAAACAAAGTTTTACTTCAAGTTAATAAAACAAATGCTGTGTCTTATGGAGTATGCTAGCCGAAATTTCAATAAATATCTATGTACAAAATTTGCAACAAACAATAAACATTTATTACTTTTTATCATAATTAATAACATAAGCATTTATTAGCATAACATATTGTTTAACTAGTACATATAGCCGAAATCTCATATATCATTTCACTGCAGAAAATTTTACTCAGCCAATAAAAAGAAAGTGACAATACAAACACATACCTACTGTCCAGTTACAACCTGTTTAAAGCTTCTATATCAATCTACCTACATATTCACTTATATATATCACCTATGAACTTTCAGTTTATCTATTTACACTGAACAAAACCTAAATTAAAAAGAAGAAAAATTGAAAACAAACAAAGAAAAAGAGAAAACAGAGAAAAGCAAAGGAAGGTTTCAGAGAAATTCATCTGCAAGTTCTTCAACATACTTTCTGTTCAACTAACAGTTTTAAGTGAGTAAACAAAACTGATTTCCAAATTTAGCTTGTATATTTACTTTTTGAATGATCTGTGCTTGATACAGTTTAAGCAAATTACTCTGTGTATATTGGTTTACACTGGGAACTTTTATAGTTTGTTCTTCAGTAAATTTAAGTTTTGAACAAAATGAAGCCAAGAAAGTATACACGCTTGTTCCTATAATTGTTGTAACTTGGTGTTAGTTGCTGACTTAAGTAAATTTTCTTAACAACATAAACTTGGAAATATATTGCAGTATAACAGTAAGTTATAAACATTGTTTTTTTTAGTTACAGGTAAAACTTAAGGGAATCAAATGATTAAAACTCAAATGTTTAAATTTGAAATTTCAATAACATATTTAGATTTCATACCAGAAATTATGTTTTTTAACATAAAAATTATGATTTTTATGCAAAAGTATTACGAGCAGTTTTGAAATGAAACAAAAATGGTTTTTTGTAAATTTTGGAAGATAGAGTAATCTGTAATTCTTGAGATTTGGAATGAAGCAAGATTTAAGTCGTATTAACACTAGAAAAATGTCTAATTATTTTTCAAATTCATAGATTTCGAGTTTGAATCAAGAATAGGGTTTAGTGCTAATATGTTTCATGCTCTGTAAAATATGAGTTTCGGGATCTCATGTCAACCGAATTGGCCGCGACGCTTGGAGGAGCTAGGTGGAGGTGTAGGCGAAGTCTTGGTGAATTTTCATCACCTCTGGTGATGTGTGGTGGCTGCACGCGTGATTGGTTCATCAGTGATGTTTTCGTTTGTTAGAGCTATAGGTCGAATTCTTCATTTCAACCCGTAATTGAATTTTGGGTTTCGAATTCATACGAGATGGTGATTTGTGGTTTGTGGGGGTTGCCACGAGACACCGATGGCCAAGCGCACCACCGTGCACGTGCACGGTGGCGGAGGAGTGTCAGAGTGTCGTGCGTTACTTCATCACCGTGAGATGCTCGAGTGGTACCCGAGTAAGGTGGTCAGTTGGCTCGAGTAAGAGCTGCGTGAGGTAAGAGTTAATTGCAGTTTTTAAGTTTTACTTTAACTTAAAAAAAAATTGAAAATGAAAATGAGAAGAAGAATGAGAACTGGAGGAGAAGATGGAGAGAGGGAGACGCAAGGAAACAAGGGGGGGGGGAAAACTCGTGACTGTCGCGAGTAGGAAGGGAATTTCCTCGGGTCGTTTTTCTTGTGGGTCGAATGTAAGTTGTTTAAGTATTTTGATTATAGTTAAGTTAACTAGGCAATTAGCAGTTAGATTTATATCTGACTAAAGATTTAATTATGGTAAGTGATGTAAAGGTAATTGATTTATACAAAGTAACTAGAATATTAATTAATTAAATTGATAACTTTAAAAATTTTGTTAATTGAAAATAAATCACATGTTAAAGCAATTTAAAGCTTAATAACGTTAACTAATTACTGGAAGTTAATTAATGGTAATTAACTTAAGTGATTAATCAGGAATTATACTTTAATTAAATTAATAAATTGGTTAATTAAAGTAATTTGCGACAATTAAATAAGCAATTGATCTTAATAAGTTAATAATTAACAAGAATCAAACAATTAATTAACTGAGTAATTAAGTAACAGTAATGAATAAAAGCTAATTAATTTAATAAGTAATTAAAAGATTAGATAATTGATAAATTAATTAATTAATTAATTAATAAATTTGACTAATTAATTAATTGATTATTAATAAGCTAATTAATCAGTAATTAATTAAACAGAATAAAATAGTTTATTCTTAAGCAAATAATTAAGTAAAGTAAATCCAAATTGTTTAGTATGCATTGATGATTCTGTTTGATTGACTTTGATATATGTTGAAGATTATTCTGTGATATGTTGATATATGTTATGGATATCTGTGATAACTGTATATGATTTATCTGTTATATCTGCTATGTTAATTCTTAATATTGAATTAAACTGTTAAGTTAAATAGACAACATGGCCCTTAAAATGGCGTTTGGATCCGATGAGACCGAGATCGGAAGAATCAAATTTGATTCTCCGAAAACCACATCGATCCAAATTAAATGATATGTCGTGACTTATACAAAGGGTCAATCGAGATGGTGTCCCAGAATGCAAGGGTTATCGTCGTTAACTCTGAGGGTGATTCCAAAATGAGTGTAACGAGATAATGCCTTCGGTTTCGTTCGAACCCGAAATGAACTTGTATGGATTGAATGCTTTCAGCACATCGTCAGGCGGACGATGAGCATTCTAAGATATGTTCAATAAAGGTAATCGTAGCCTCAAGCCTCATCAACCAGGAATGGCTAAAACAGGGGAGATGCAGCAAGGTTAGGTGGGTCATGCCCAAGCAGGACAAGATATTCCCCTGTCTAGATGTCCCTTTCTATTTCGGCTTAGTGGGCAGTTGTTGGCCACAACTGCGGGGTTATCTTGTTCGGGACTGTTTAGTAAGGAATGGTTCCGGCCTTGTGTTGCAGGGGATGAAGGGAGTAATCCTCGGTACGGTGATCTTGGCCCCGTACTGTGACGGGCGGTACCCCAGTAGCCCTGCCATTGTTGGAAATCCATTTTCCCTACGAGACCCTACGGTTTTGATTTGTATTACCCACTTTCGTGGCTAGTAGCTAGAATTTAATGAATGTAACAATTTCGGCTATTTTCTATCTGCTTGAAAACCTTAGACACTATTATAATATCACAAAATTTCCTATCAAATGTTTTGGTTAGCGTAAGGTAAAAACTTACCCGTATTTATTTGTGGGGAGTCTTACGTAATACCTTTATTTTCAAATGATTTTCAAAGTTAAACAATTTTAACCTGTTTACTCATACAGGACCCATGTCTGACCCGGAGTTTATATTTTGTGTTTTTCATAAACTCTTGGGTACTCAAATTTTTACGAGTAGCCAAGTGATAGGTATTGGAAGTGTTGACTTTCTAGAGGAGCTCTTTTTAGAGGGAGACCAGACGTATGCATCTATATATGTAGTTCCGCTGTGTAGTTAGTCTACGTTGTATTTTGGGATGTATGTATGGACATGTACATATGATGACAGTCCTGTTATATGATATTGTATGACTCTGATGTATGTATAACTATGTAATAGTTATGTGATGTATCATATTTTGTTCCATTCCGCTATGAGATTCTGATGTTGTTTTCTTTCTTTCTATTCTTTTCTATTTCTATCCCTTTCTTTCTAAATGATGAAACGTCTTTCTGGGGTTGAGAAAGGCGGGTCGTCACAGACCGTACTCCTTTTGGCCAAACTCTATGTTAAAGATATTGTTAAATTGCACGGAGTTCCTCCTTCTATAGTTAGCGATCGTGATCCATTATTTACTAGTGGATTTTGGAAAGGACTTAATAGAAGCTTTGGGAATGAAGCTTAATTTAAGCACCGCTTATCGTCCTCAGTCCGATGGACAAACATAGCGTGTGAATCAAACTCTTAAAGATCTCCTTCTTGCATGTGTTCTTCTTTTTGGTGGATGCTAGGAAGATCATATTTCTCTTGTTGAGTTTTTCTACAATAATAGCTTCCAATCTTGTATTGGTATGGCACCTTTCGAGGCACTCTACGGAAGGCCATGCTGGCATCCTTTGTGTTGGCTTGAAGCTGGTGAGAAGCTGGTTTTAGGTCTAGATTTTATTCGTGATTCCACAGAAAAGATTGACCTTACTCGTCATATGATGAGAGATCAAAGTAGACAAAAATCCTATGTCGATAACCGAAGGAGGAATTTAGAATTTTCCATGGGAGATTTGGTGTTCATTCGTGTTTCACCTATGAAGGGTGTTGTGCGTTTCAGTTGATCGGGAAAGTGAGCACCTCGATATATTGGCCCATTTCCCCTTACCAAAAGCATTGGTTCCATGGCTTATCGCCTTTTATTTCTGGCTAAATTTTCTGCTTTTAATGACATATTCCACATTTCTCAACTACGAAATTGTCTAAGAAATTCCGATTCTATTCTTGAGCCCGATGTATTGAAGAAATTAAGGTTTCACCTAATTTGACTTATGAGCAACATTCTATTTGTATCATTGCTATGGAGGTTAAACACCTTCGTAATAAAGATGTTCCGCTTGTGAAAGTTCATTAGTCCCTAAATCCTAAGGATTGTTCTTGGGAATCCATAGAATTGATCAAGCGAACACATCCGGACTTACACTCCCGTGCTACATAAGGTGAACTTCTCATTTTGATTTTTTCATTCGTGTTATTATGTCACAGAATGGTTGTTACTTCTTGTTTCCTTCTTAAGTATTGCAAGGATGAAATTTCTTTAAGGAGTAGAGTCTGTAACAATCTGCATATTTTACGATTGTATATTTAAATATTTTATTTAAATATAGCGTCGTTAGTTGAATTTTAGTCCAAAATGTGATTTTTTGTAAACGGTCGAATCCAGACTCGAGACCTCTTCCATTGAGTTTAAAAAACGTTTACAACTTGTTTGAGTATAAACATCGATATGTTTGGAGTTGATTAGGATTTTGGTATTTTCATTTGGGCTTTGGGTTTGGTTTTAGCCCACCAACCCAACAAGATTACCAAAACTCCTCTACCCAATACCCTAACTCTACTCCTCTTCATTCATTCCCATCAAAATTTCCTACACTTTCAAGCAAAAGGAAAAATAAGGGAAAAGACAGCAAATCAAAATTCCTAAGCCCTAGTTCTCTTAGGAAATTCAAATTCAAGTTATAAATCAAAGAGAAGCTTAG
Organism: Allium cepa; assembly: GCA_030765085.1. Classification (NCBI taxonomy): domain Eukaryota; kingdom Viridiplantae; phylum Streptophyta; class Magnoliopsida; order Asparagales; family Amaryllidaceae; genus Allium; species Allium cepa. The sequence goes on along the minus strand of CM060939.1, from coordinate 75,600,309 downwards.
GTAAGCATCCTCTTCATCTTCTCCATCTCAATCTCTCTTCAATTCCGAATTTCCTATAACCTAACTTAGGAAATCTTTACATGTGATAATAGATTGAAGATCTTAGAGGTGTAGTTGAAGAGGCATTGATCTTTCCTTGTCTTAAAGCTTCTCGATTGTTGTTTTTGAATTTAAAGGTGAGTTCTTGAACTCACATCTATGTCTATAACTTTCATTGTTGTTAGGTATGAATTCCTAACATCTATTTCATGTTCAATTGCTTTTGATTTGAATTGGTTTGGTGAATTTTCCAATTTTGGTGTTTTGAAGTCAAAATCTTTAAAGATCCGATCTTGGATGTTTGGACATGTTGTTTGGGATCCGATCTCCTGAGCTCCATATCATTTAACCTGAATCTATAATACTCAGTCTGACCCGAGCATTATAATAATGTAACATCCGAGTCAGTCTAGGAACCAGCATGAGAAAACACACTCAATCTGAATTATTAGAGTTATCAAATCCTTTGGGAAACAAAGGTAGCTTGTAAGACCGCGTCACACATAAACACGACGGGTTTTTCCCTTACGATAACCAAAACATTTTATAGAAAATATAGTGATATTACAAATAGTGTCCAAGTAAAAAACTTATTCAAATAGCTAAAATTGTAATATTAAATAAAATCCAACATACTAGGCTCTACAAAGAAAACCGTAAGCTCGTATTGGAGGATGGATTCCAACGAATGACTAGGCCACTGGTGTACCACCCGTCACAGTACACCTTTAGAACAATGTACCAAGAACGTCGGGATCCCCTGCTATACAAGACCGGACTAACCCTAACTTGGATGGTCCGAGTAAGATAGCCCCACGATTGTGATCAGCAACCGCACCACACAGACCGGATAAAAAGGGACTCTGGATATGGGTAACCTTACCCTACTTGGGTGCGACCCCCTTAGCCTTGTTGCATCTCCCCTGTTTTAGTCATTCTCGGTTGATGAGGTTAGAGGCTAAGCTTTACCTTACCCTACTTGGGTGTGACCCACTTAGCCATGCTGCATCTCCCCTGTTTTAGTCATTCTCGGTTGATGAGGTTAGAGGCTAAGCTTTACCTTTCAAGAACGAATTTCACTTAGAATGCTCATCGCCCTCCAACGACGATTTTCTGATAGCATTTGTCCATACAAGTTGTCCTAGGTCTGGACAAATCAAATCACCATTTTCATCATCTTCACGGTATTCATCTATAACGTTCAAACCAGATCGAAGTGGTTCTCGAATAATTAAATCTGATCCCGGTCCCTTTGGAACGATTAACGAAATTGGCCAATATTGATAATCGGTTATTTAACTATCAAATTAAACATCCATAAAGTAATCATCTAGCCTTAACATAATTTTTTCCCAAAATATTCACTTTCAAAATATATTTAAAAGATATATCAATTCCTCCCAACATTTGAAAACAATTTTTCAAATCCTTAAATCCGCACAAGATACTTCCAACACCTCAACACATAGAAATATTTCCAAATTACTATTTTCTATACTTAGAAAAATATTACCCATCTTATTTTCCAAAATCATTTCAATATTAACGTTTCAAGGAATTATTCCATAACTTACTTCCAAAATCTCCAGAATTATAAATAAATTTCCTCTCCTCAAATCATATCCTTTTACAAGCCTCTTTTTCGAATCTCGAGAGAATTTATAAAATAAAAATTTCAATCACTTATATGTATAAAATAAGTATTTTAAATAAAAATGATTTAGTTTTAAAAACGTAGTCAAATAATTATTTATAATATCGAAAACACTTTTTATAACATTAAAAACTCATCTTTAGTTAACCAAATAAATTTTCAAAGTTGATTTTAAAAGTTTGAATTTACTAAAATAATTATTTAATATTTGAATCTGTATTTAAATTTCAACTGGTTTAAAAATCCATTGTTTTAAAATAATAAAATTCTAATTTAAAATATATTTTCAAAATGTCAATAACCAATTTTAATTTATAACTTTCTCTCGATTTCATAGCATATCGATTCATTGCCGATTCTCTAACCATTCTCATTTCAAAAATAGAATCTACTATTTTTTCTCAAACCTGTTTTCCATATCCTAATATAAATTCACCCTATGAATTTATATTCCAATTATCACCTGATATCGAATTCCTTTATTTATAAACATTTTTATAAATTTCATAACTCTATTTGGTTTTTTATTTGTTTATAAACAAAACTTATTTATTTAACTCCATTATATAAAAAAATTCTTATAAATCCCATTTATACTTCCAATCTATTTCAAATATTGATTTTAACTCCTTTTTATATTTTCAGGATATCATTTAGAAATTCTCATGTATAATTCATCTTTAAAAAATCTCCATTTATTAATTCGTAATATTTAAGTATAGCCAAAATCAATTATATTTTTTTCTTCTAATTCAATTTTCTTTAAAATAACTCCAATTCCTATATATATATATTTTAATATCAAATTCCTTTTAATTCCTTAAATTTTAATTTTAAATTATCAAAATTTAGGCCAGTGCTACAATAGTGTTCAATAATTTCAAACATTACAATAATCTTTGATAGATTATTCTACACACATCATATATCGCTATATATGAAAAATAAACAATAACTTGGAGGAATCTTGTTGGATCCCTCCAACCTATTTCTTTGCATCCACTTATGTTAATACAACATAGAAAAATACCAATCCCACTTCGAGGGGGATATCGCGGTATATAGGGTCATCTACTATTATGCGGGGCACATACGGTCTCATCCGCTATAATGTGCGAGAATATCACTCCAAATACTAATAAACGCACTACTATATACCTAATACCATATCATCAACGTATAATAATTTATAACTTCCGCCAAGCATCCAAAAATTAATTTTAATAAAATAAAATTTGATCTGGCATCCAAATGAGTGTGAATTTTCTCACCTTGATTTTCGAATTTGTAAATCCCTCCAATCCCAATGTCGCATTCGTTTATTTTGATCCTTGCATAAATGAACGATGAATATTTTATGATTTTTGATGAATAAAATAATTAACGACTAATTAGATTAAAGTTTAACTTCAGTAACATTAATTAAAATGTTTCAAAATTTAATTACTTTTAATATTACAGCCCCCGCCGCCGTTCAGAACTCCCCTATATCGACTTCTCCTCAAAACAGACCCCAAATCACACAACATATAGTTTGAAACCTCCCAGAGCTACCACGAGCCACCTCAACCCATCACTTAAGCAGAGGGGTTCACCTCAACCTTCCCCAAGCCTTCGGTCTCACTCGCGAGTCCTCCCCCTTTCAACTTCACCTTCCCTTCCATCTACACGACCATAAAAAAACCCACTGCCCTTGTTATCTTCTTACATGCATGAGACCATCTTCTACCACCACCGCTCCAATACACGTCACACGAAAACTCCACCTCCCTATCTCGCGCCATCGCGAGTCCAAGATGCACGCGTGGCCCTGCAATAGAATACGTGAATTCCCATCAACTCGATTTCGCAATTGATGCCCTCTATTGCCATCGCGATCGCCTATAGCCACCCACCCATCTGTAATATCCCGGAATTTATGGCAATTTAAATTTAATAATCTGTGTTTAAATTTAAATTAAATTGATAATTTTTGTTGATAAATTTGATTTGATTTAATAATCTTCTTTATTTAAACATTTAATTTGTGAATTTATTTTTAATAAACTAATAAATCTATTTTCTATTTAATAATGTATATGTATTTATATATATTTTAAATAGATAGGTTGTTAAATTGGTATAGAATAATTTTAATGTTTTGAAATTAGGAATTGTGATTTATTTTTGGATTTAAGTTTTTCAAAAATATTTAATAAAATACTAAATGATTTTAAATATATAAGATAAATGTTTTATTGGTTTAAAATTCATTTTAACTTAAGTTTGAATATTAAAATAAGTTATAAAATGTTTGTGTTATTCTTTTTAAAATATTGATTTATAAAATGTGATTTGTTTATTTAAATATGAAATTTAAAATACAATTTAAAATAAGAAACATGTATTTATTTAAATTACAAGTAAGTTATAACCTCTTTTATAAATCTATTTAAATGATTAAAAGTATCTTTGTCAAAGAATTGATTTGTATATTGTTTTCAATTATAATAATACTTTGTTTTATTCTTTTAAAATTATTTATCTATATATAACTAAGTATTTATAAACTAATTAACTAAGCTTAATATTTCATTAACTCTAATTATAAATACTAATTAATTTAAGAATACATGTGTAAGTTTATTAAAGCCTAAGTTAACATGTGTTATGTATTTAAGCAAGAGAATTTACATGTGTTGATAGTTTAAGCCAAGTGTCATTGTTCAAATTTTTATTTTTCTTTAATTTTAATTTAAATCAAATATTGTTACTTAAACTTGCATGTTTTCTTTCCTTTTTCTTTTCTCATTTTTAATTTGAAGAAATTCCCAACTAAAACCTAATCAAAAACTCCCCACTTCCTAAAATCTGAAACAATATGCAAATCTGCAAGATTCAACTCCTCAAAAATAAAAATCTGCATTTCAATTTTAATCAAGAAAACTGCATGTTCTTGTAAACTAAAGCATGCATGTCATTCCCTGTAATCAACTTCCAAAATGCACAGCATATCTCAAATCCCTTATCCACTTTCAAAATAAACATACAATAATCAAGAATGAAGACCTGGATTTTTCTAAAATCTGCATCCTCCAAAACAAAGCCTGCATGTTTCCCAAAACAATCTGGGATTTGAAACTTCAATTTCAAGTTGCATCTGCATTCAAGCAACCTGCATTTAAATCTGGAAGCATCATTTAAAAAAAAAGATTAAAAGCATCAAAATGGAAGCAAGTTATCATGCATAGCAATCTGTTCCTCAAATACTTTGCCACCTGCATTTTTTTCTGGAACATGCAATTGGTTCTGGGCTCTGCATTTTAGTACAACTGAGTAACTTTCTTTTATAAATTTAAGGTAAAATTTATTGCATGATAAGACAAATAAATGTTTCTTGTGTTCAAGCTTACTGTCTGATGTGTGAACTGCATATTTATGTATGCTGTAAAATTAGCAATGTTCTGTTTGATTCCTGGTTCAAATTTTTAATTTAGTTCTTACATCTTTAATTTGTCTTTGTTAAATTGTAGGATTTTAATAAGATGTGTAGGTTAGTTCAGAGATTAGATTTTAAGATTTTATTTAAGTAAATTTTAATAAAATCTTACTGGAAGTAAATAATAGAGCAATAGAAATTGTATAAGTGAAAATATGAAACAATGTAAATCAATATTTCAGAAATTCAATTCAAAACATCTTCCAAAGTTATGATTTTTCAAAATAATATTACAATTTTAATGATTAAATCAAAGCATAGTTTTCAAATTTACTGTATCATATATATTTGATTAGCACAGTTGAAGCTTGCATTGGATTTGGGTGAATTTGATTCTGGAGATAGTTTAGCTATCAAAGATTGTAGGAAAATTACTAAAGTGGATTGAAATTTTATTTTGAGGTTGTAATTTGGATTTAAAGTGTAGAACCCTAGTTTTACTGGGTATAAGAAATTTGAGTGTTGCGGCTTCATCTATTGATCGAGTTCTAAGATATTTAGGGTATTGTTAGATGAGTAGTTGATGAAGTTACTGACGAAGATTCAAAGTTGTTAGTGGCCGGAGTTGGAACATCTCACCTCTGACAGGTCGAGCTTGAAAGGGGAAGGTTGTTTCCAGGTTTTTGTTTAAAACCTGAATTCAAATTCGAGATGAATGTTTGGGAATTTGAGGTTTGAAGAGTGTAGTGGGGTTACTGGTCGATGTGATATGGCCGTTGAAGTTGGTCAGAGGTGACCGGAGTTGGGGAGTGAGTGCACAAGGAGGAGTTGTGCATGTTGGTGATGGTTTTGGTTGCAGGGTTTTATATCTCGGGATGGTCTCAGGAAAATTGGAGGGTGACTCGAAGCAAGTGAACTTCTGACTCGAAGTAATTTATAGGGTGGCTCGGGTAATTTTTTGTTTCAGGTTTTTCTAAAAACAGAAACCTGTCACTGTTTTAAGAAATTTAAAGTATTGTTTTGAACTTAATCTGGAATTTTTAAACCTGAATTTAAATATGAATTCAAATAAGTTTGAATTCTGGTTTTTAGAAATAATTTAAATTTTTAAAAATTCAAGTTTGGTTTTCAAATGAAAATAGAAACTGTTTTTTGTTTTTAAATATTAAGTTTAAATTGAAAGTTGAAGTTTAAACTGGATTTTTAAAATCTGAATTTTAATAAGAATTTAAAATTAGACTGTCTGAGATGTAAATTCATTTACGTTTTTTTAAAATTTAAATTTGATTTCAAACTCACAAGTGTAAATGCATATGTGTTTTGCATTTGAATTGAAAGGTTAAATTTTAAAAGTAGAAATTAAAAATAAGTTTAATTTCTAGTTTTTAAATCTGGATTTTTTAATTTAAATTACAGTTTTTAAATAAAGGCTTAAATTTAGATTTGCTTTAAAATGATGATTTGCCTTTAAATTGAAGATGTAGATTTAAGTTAAATCTAGAATGAATTTAAAAGTTGTATTTCAATTTTGAAACTTAAAAGAAATTTTTTAATTGATTTGAATTTAAATTGAATTGTAATTTAAAATGTTTTAACTTATTGATAAAGTAGATGTTTCTTTTAACATATAAGATAAAAGTTTTGAATTGTTTCAAAATCTTATTTAAGATAAATTTGAATCTTAAGTTTAAAATGAAGTTAAATGGAATTTAAAGTAAATTTAAAAAACATTTTGTTTTAAATGCATAATTAAAAATAAGAAATGTTTATCTAAAAAGATGAATAAAATTTAATGATTGGATTCATTTAATTATTAAGGTAATTAAGATGAATATTAATTATTTGATTAATTAATAATGTGGATGTTTAATTAAGTAATTAATAATTTTTGAAATCGATTAATTAAGATTTGAGATTTATTAATTAAGGTTAATTAATCTATAATTAAGGATGGTTAATTAAATTTTAATTAATGATTAAGATTTATTAATCAAGTGATTAATGATTAATTATGATTTTAATTAACAATTAATTAATTAATAATTAGAGATTAGTTAAATTGTAATTAAATATTGATTAATTGATAATTAATAATGGTTAATTATAAGTTAATCTCCTAATTAAGAAATGTTAATGCAAGTCATTAACTTAAGATTATTTAATAATTAATTATGGTGATAAACTTTAATAATCAATTAAATAAATTAATTAATAATAATCAATTGTTAATTACTTAATGAAAGTAATTAATAAATTAATTACTTAGTGTAATTAATTTTATTAATGTGATTAGTTTAGATTAATTAAGAAAATTAATTTAAACATTTGTGGATTGATGAATAATTACTTTATGTAATTTATGAATTTGTAATTACTTAAGGAAGTAATCAATTAATAATTACTGAATGTAAATAAGGATAATTATTATAAAAGTAATTTGGATTTAAATTACTTTGAAAATTAATCAAGGGAAGTAATTAATTATGAGAAATTAATTATGGGATGAGTAATTAAAGCAGTTAATTACTGGGTGTTATTAGTCAAAGGTGATTAATATATATATGGTTTAAATTGAAGATTAATTATTTATGTAATTAATTTATATTTAGAGATTGATTAAATGTAGTTAGAAATCATTAATTAATTAATGATGTAATTTGGAATTGATTAGTTAAGGAATAATTAATAATGAATAAATGATTAATGTAATTAATTTTAGCTAATTAATTAATTAAGCAATTACAAGTTAATTGTTTGCAAAGGATTTAAGTAATTAACTTGTGTAATTAACTTATAAGCTAATTACTTATTGTAATTAGAGATGGTTAATCAATAATGATTAATTGAAATGAATATTGAGATGGTGATTATTTGAATTGATTTGTAATCAATTGATGGTTAAGATAAGCAGGATTTTAATGATGAAGTAATTAATTTAATTTATTTTAAATTAATTAGAGTTTAAGTAATTAATTTAATTCATTTTAAATTAATTATAAATGGTGTGATCATTAGATAGTTGCTTATGTTTGATGATTGGTATTAATTGCCATGTATGGTTTGTAATCTCAGTTATGAGATTAGTAGTATATGTGATATGGATACATTGGTTGCTTTTGGATGATAATATGGATTATCTAATTATGATATGAATTATCTGTTGGTAATGATAAGGTTGATTATCTATTGTGTGGTGAATTATCTATCTGTGTATATGTAGATAATGAATTGAATTGTTTTAAACTTAAAACAACTTGGACTTAAAAGACACGCTATGGATTTCGATGAGACCGGGATCGGGTTTCCATATTTGGATATCCGAAAACCACATCGATCCAAATTAAACGTTAGGTCGTTAATCCAAATGTAGCGAGTGAAGACTCGAGGTGTAAGGGCTATACGTCAGTATAACTCTGTGGGTTATTTCGTAATGGGTTTGACGGAATAGTACTTATAGATTCGAGATGGTGATTCAGAGTGCAAGGGTTATTGTCGTTAACTCTGAGGGTGATTCCAATACGAGCGCAACGAGATAATGCTTTCGGTTTCGTTCGAACCCGGAATGAACTTCTATGGATTGAATGCTTTCAGAACATCGTCAGGTGGACGATGAGCATTCTAAGTGATATTTCCTATAAAGGTAATCGTAGCCTCAAGCCTCACCAACCGGGAATGGCTAAAACAGGGTAGGTGCAGCAAAGCTTCGTGGGTAGCCCCCACTTGAGAGAAAGATTTATACCTGTCTAGAGGTCCCTTTATTTTTGGCTTAGTGATGCGGTTGTTGATCACAACTGTGGGGTTGTCTTGTTTGGAACTGTTCAGTAAGGAATGGGTCCGGCTTTATGATGCAGGGGAGCAGGCGTACTCCTCGGTACGGTGATCTAGGCCACGTACTGTGACGGGCGGTACCCCAGTAGCCCAGCCATTGTATGGAATCCAAAATCCAATAAGTGCCAACGGTTTTGATTGTATTACCCACTTTTGTGGCTAGTAGCTGGAATTTAATGAATGTAACAATTTCGGCTATTTCTTATTTACTTGAAAACCCTATACACTATTATAATATCATCGGATTTCGTATCAAATGTTTTGGTTAGCGTAAGGTAAAAACTTTTCCATGTTTATGTGTGGAAAGTCTTACGTGATACCTTTTCTTTTCAAAGGTTTTTCAAAGTTAAGCAACTTTAACCTTTTACTCACACCAGACCCATGTCTGACCCGGAGTTTATTTTTGTTTTTCATAAACTCTTGGGTACTCAAATTTTTATGAGTAGTCAAGGGGAATTCAGGTTAGAATTCGGGTTGGCTTTGACGAATTATGGAGGAGCAAATGGAGCAGGAGGCTTCTGCGTATAGTTACATAGTTTTCCGTTGTGTTGGTATCTCTGAGTGTTTTTGTATTGTATTGAGTTGTAATACCTAGACAGGTGTTTATAACTGTCTAGTATATGTGATGTATTGTCTGTGTAACTCTGATATTTGATGAATACTATGTAATACTTATGGTATTAATATAATTTATTTGTTCCGCTGTTGAGATTCTTGTGTTGTTTCTTCTTTCTCTTCTTTCTTTTCTCTTTTCTATCCCTTTCTTTCTTAAGGTTGACACGACTTTTTATGGAGAAAAAGTCGGGTCGTCTCATTTGGTATCAGAGCATTAGGTTGAGCGAATACCTAGGCTCTGTAGTGGTGCCTATCTTGAGAGAGCGTATTTGTATTTTTATTATGTATATATATATATATATATATATATATATATATGGTTCTACCTATTGGTTGGTTTACCTGTTCAGGTTTTCCAATATAAGTTATAAAGGTAGATGAGTTAGAAGTGTGTGTAACACGACTACCATTGGTTGATGTTTGAATGGATGAGGTTATTATCCCAACTTTTGGCAAAGTTAAGATATCCAAAATTTACTGAGAATCAATGATTATTATTCTTGAGTATCAACTATGTACTGCAGGAAAACCATGGGTATCGATGAATTTTATCTGAGTCCAAATTGAGCTACAATTGATAGGACATGACCAGAAAGATCATAGAAGCCAGTGGTTCAAATTTCAAGTCAATCCGAGTTCGTATGCTCAAGTTATGATGGATTCAATTTGAGGGAAACAAACCTTGCTCGGTTCGAATCAATGGGATACCCCCTAGTTCGAATCGATGGACTTCGCATCCATCGGTCCGACTCCATCTACCTCGAATTCATCATCCTTGCATTAGTTCGAACCCAAGAGGTGTGGCTGTGACTCGAATCCATCAAGCAAGCCCCCCAGATAGCCATGCTTCGAATCCATCCGCGCCTGCCCTGTTCGAACTCAACATGATGAAATCCTTCGAACCCATCACGATGTCCTACCTTCGAATCCATCCACATGTCTCAACTCGACTCCATATAGTTCGCATCCATCAACACCTCGCTCCATGCACACCCACCAGGTTCGAATCCATCGAGAGTTGGTTACTTCGAACCGAACTTGTTCGAATCGATCGAGTTCGAACCCATTGGGGTACCTCAGTTCGAATCGGTCGCGTTCGAATCCAGGAAACATTCACTCGCTCGTATCCACCGAGTAAACTAACTTGGATGACGTGTCACTCCACGATGCGAAGTCGGCGAGATCCACGGAGACGAAGCGTTCAACACGGAGAGAAGCCGGATCGACTCGAAGGACGCGCGCCACCTCATCACAAAACTGCGCGCGCTGATGGATTCGAGGGGAGTGGGTTCGAAGGGATCGATTCGACCCAAACAGCCAAACGAAAATCGCCACTTCGAATCGATCATATCTCTCAATCCCTTGATCCAAATGCCATGAAACTTTTACAGGAGTTTGCCTACATGCTGAAGAATGTCACGCTAAGTTTCATCACGATTGGACAATTTCTTGATCGATTCGAACCAAGGGTCGAATCGATCCCAATGTGGGCCCGGATCTCCAGGTTTCGGCCGTGTGGGCCCCCCCACGTGCTAGAAGCGGTCTACCGGAATTTTGGGAGAAATATCAGCCTCCTACGCCTATAAATAGAGCCCCAAGTCATTCAGGAAAGGGGATCGGGATTCTGAAGCACCGAGACTCTACTGGATTCAATTCTGCACCTTATCATCGCTATTACATTCAAGTTTCAGAGTTATAATCCATTGTAATCCGCTGTATTCAACTGTAATCAGCAAAGAACATCAATAAAAGTGAAAACCTTTGAAGTGGACATAGGCCGGAGATAGCCGAACCACTATAAATCGTGTGTTCTTGTTCATAATTTCTGTTTTGCTACGTGTTGCCTGCTTAGATCTGTGATTTGTGTTTGAATATTGCTGATTTATATTCCAACACTGGTGCTTTCACAATACTTGGGGTTTGTGACCAATTTTGGTGCAAACACTTTGGTGCTTTCACCGAGTGGAACCAGCACCCGCTACATCAGATTCAGAATTCAGATTTAAGAGTTTGAAGAATTCTGATTCAGAGACAATGACTCGACAAACAAGACAAAGAGTTGATCGGAGCCAACAAGGAGGAAGCCAAGAAGCATCCTTAGGAGCAGGAGAAGGACAAGCTTCCGTCTACATCTCTAGAGACGAGATGGAGGCTATGGCTAATTCAATACGCGAAAGCATGATGAAGACCCAACAGGAGATGCTGCAGAATTTCCTCGAACAAATGAGGGCGGCGAATATGCAAAACCTTGGACCAACTACAACAACTGCAAGTGCGGGACAAGGAATCAGGATTACAGAAGAAAATGAAGGATAGGTTCAAGACCAGAACGCAGGAACTGAAGGTGACCGACAAGGACTTGGGGGCAGACCCTCAGGGTCCAATACTGGAAGGCCAATAGACGGAGCTCAACAAGCTGAAGCCAATGCTTATGCTAACGAGCCACTAGAAGAATACGTACCAGAATTCCCTTCAAGGCTCGAGAGGCAGGATAGGAACTTGACAAGGGGCCAACCCCTAGACGGAGATGAGAGAATGATTGGCCTAATGCGATGAATCATGAGAGGAGGATTGCCTAGTGGAGGGCTGGAAGAAGTCAGTCGGAGTCCTTTCACTCCGAACATCCGAAACGCAAGGAACCCTCCAAAATTCAAGCTACCAACGCTAGAATCTTATGACGGGAGGTCAGACCCGACCATGCATATTACCAGATATATTAGGCACATGGAAGTGCTGTGGGCATCTGAGGAAGTGATGGCATGATGCTTCCCTCTATATTTGTCAGATTTGGCTGCACTTTGGTTCAGACAACTGGAGACTGGATCAATAGGGACATGGGGCGAGCTTGTAGATTGTTTCATGAGACAGTTCAGGGTCCACGTGACGCGACCCAAGTGTGTGATGACTTTAGCCTCGATAAAGCAAAGGACCGGAGAGTCCATAATAGATTTTCTGCTAAGATTCAATGTAATGGTGACTTCTGAAGATCGCCCGGATCCATCAATGATTTTAATGGCGGCGGTGGCAGGAGTCGCGGAAGGAACCAAATTTAAAGATTCTCTAACTAAAGATCCACCGCAAGATCTTGGAGAGTCATAAAGCTGAAAAGTTCATCCGATTAGAAGAATCAAGAGCCGAGGAGAAGGAAATAAATGCCACGCAAAGCGTAAGAACCTCCAGAGAACAGTCCGGAGCGGACAAGGGAAAGAGGAAACAGGATGACAGATATGATGGTCCTGACAAACGGAAGAGATTTCGAGAACCAAGATTCGGTCAATACACAGATCTGACAGTAGGACTAGAAAGAATTTACACTGAAACTCGGGGGCAACTCCCCTATCGAAAGCCACCTATAAGGGATCCCACTGAACGGGAGCGCAGGACTGGAAAATATTGCCTATTCCATGAGCTGGATGGGCACACCACAGACGAATGCCGCCACCTAAAGGATGAGGTGTAAGAACATGCTAGGGGTGGTAGATTGCCGCAATTTGTCAGAGAACGGACAGCGGCGGTAAGGCTTGAACAACTACCGCCTCCACCTAACAGGAACGATCCTAGATCGGGATCACGACTCGTCATCCACTGATTAAAGATGGCAAGGGCCAAGTCCAGGATTTGGACGGTCAAAAAATTCTATTTAGATTTGTTTTCAGAATAAACAGTTACTCCACTTACACATGTATGGGAACCGGAGAGATCCCTAGGCATGCTCTGAGATAGAGATAAACTGATATGCTAAGAGAGGCAATGTTTAGCTTTTTCTGATGTTTGAGATTGAACATCTAGAACTCGAATTTTAATAAATAAATTAGAATCTCTTGCAATAAACCTTTTGACCAGAGAGTCAGAAGATGAACATTTAATACCAATATAAAAATGATCGCTTTATGACCCTACCCGGAGAGGCGGGGTCCGAAGTGCAAGAAGTGAGTTGCTTCGCCGGAGAGCGACAGGATCAACTCACTTGAGCGTTGTTTCCCCTTCACCGGAGAGTGACAGGATGGGATCCAGCAAGAGCTCGGAGAGGCTATGATCGGTCTCGAACGGCCAAGACATCGCTTAATGTTCAGATACACTGAACCGGAGTGCAAGAAGTGAGTTGCTTCGCCGGAGAGCGACAGGATCAACTCACTTAAGCGCTGTTTCCCCTTCACCGGAGAGTGACAGGATGGGATCCAGCAAGAGCCCGGAGAGGCTATGATCGGTCTCGAACGACCAAGACATCGCTTAATGTTACGATACACTGAACCGGAGTGCAAGAAGTGAGTTGCTTCGCCGGAGAGCGACAGGATCAACTCACTTAAGCGCTATTTCCCCTTCACCGGAGAGTGACAGGATGGGATCCTGCAAGAGCCCAGAGAAGCTATGATCGGTCCAGAACGACCATGACATCGCTATACGTCCTAACCCGGACCAGAGTGCAAGGGATAGAAGGCAACGCCAGAGTGCAATAGGATCTTTCTATTCAATCACTAAGTCTAGAATGGACTTAATAAGGGTTCAGAGTAGCCATTAATAGTCCGGAGAGACTACGGAACTTCATTCTCAACTTCTACGGAAAGAATGAATGCTGATTCGGCTTCGAACAGCCATAAACTTGATTGATAATACTGCAGCTATGAATGAAACGTGAATTTACTACATTCGATTTAAGACCGTTCAAAACATACCTTTTACCAAAAGGCATGTTTTGGGGGGCAAAGTGTTATCCCAACTTTTGGAAAAGTTAAGATATCCAAAATTTACTGAGAATCAATGATTATTATTCTTGAGTATCAACTATGTACTGAGGATAACCATGGATATCGATGAATTTTGTCCGAGTCCAGATTGAGCTACAATTGATAGGACATGACCAGAAAGATCATAGAAGCCAGTGGTTCAAATTTCAAGTCAATCCGAGTTCGTATGCTCAAGTTATGATGGATTCAATTTGAGGGAAACAAACCTTGCTCGGTTCGAATCGATGGGATACCCCCTAGTTGGAATCGATGGACTTCGCATCCATCGGTTCGACTCCATCTACCTCGAATGCATCATCCTTGCATTAGTTCGAACCCAAGAGGTGTAGCCGTGAATCGAATCCATCAAGCAAGCCCCCAGATAGCCATGCTTCGAATCCATCCGCGCCTGCCCTGTTCGAACCCAACACGATGAAATCCTTCGAACCCATCACGATGGCCTACCTTCGAATCCATCCACATGTCTCAACTCGACTCCATATAGTTCGCATCCATCAACACCTCGTTCCATGCAAACCCACCAGGTTCGAATCCATCGAGTGTTGGTTACTTCGAACGGAACTTGTTCGAATCGATCGAGTTAGAACCTATTGGGGTACCTCAGTTCGAATCGGTCGCGTTCGAATCCAGGAAACATTCACTCGCTCGTATCCACCGAGTAAACTAACTTGGATGATGTGTCACTCCACGATGCGAAGTCGGCGAGATCCACGGAGACGAAGCATTCAACCCGGAGAGAAGGCCGGATCGACTCGAAGGACGCGTGCCACCTCATCACAAAACCCCGTGCGCTGATGGATTCGAGGGGAGTGGGTTTGAAGGGATCGATTCGACCCAAACAGCCAAACGAAATTCTCCACTTCGAATCGATCATATCTCTCAATAACTTGATCCAAATGCCACGAAACTTTTACAGGAGTTTGCCAACGTGTTGAAGAATGTCCACGCCATGTTTCATCACGATTGGACAATTTCTTGATCGATTCGAACCAAGGGTCGAATCGATCCCAATGTGGGCCCGGATCTCCAAGTTTCCGCCATGTGGGCCCCCTCACATGCCAGAAGCGGTCTACTGGATTTTTAGGAGAAATATCAGCCTCCTACGCCTATAAATAGAGCCCCAGGTCATTCAGGAAAGGGGATCGGGATTCTGAAGCACCGAGACTCTACTGGATTCAATTCTGCACCTGATCATCGCTATTGCATTCAAGTTTCAGAGTTATAATCCATTATAATCCGCTGTAATCATCTGTAATCAGCAAAGAACATCAATAAAAGTGAAAACCTTTGAGTGGACGTAGGCCGGAGATAGCCGAACCACTATAAATCGTGTGTTCTTGTTCATAATTTCTTTTTTCCTACGTGTTGCCTGCTTAGATCTGTGATTTGTGTTTGAATATTGCTGATTTATATTCCAACACTGATGCTTTCACAATACTTGGGGTTTGTGACCAATTTTGGCGCAAATAGAGGTTGGATGTGTATTTGTCGAGACTATAGACTGAATACCGTCTCAAGTGAGTTCTGTAGTAAAGGACTTCATCGATCTCTAAAGGAAACTTTCTAAAGGTTCGAAGTTCATCTTTGAAGTACAGAGTTGAGTTTTGATCTGTCGATTGGGCAGAAGCAAGTGAGTGATGATATCTTGATATCTCAGGAAGTTGTAGCTGCGTGATGAGATGTAGTGACTATGGATATTTCTGAAGATGTTTCTTTGGAAAAATAGTATGAAGTGAGTTTGCTCGCTGATGTGGCTAAGTTTAGCAGAGTGTTATGTGTTGGACGGAGTCTTCTAGCTGAGTAGTTTTTCTAAAATGGAAATCAGAAGCAGTATAGTAGATCCATTTCTCTGGTAAGTTGGCTAGGCCAGCATATGCTGTTCTGTTTGGTTGAGCGAGAGCAGTTTCTTTGGATTTAGGCTGAGTTGATCGCAAAAGTGACTTGCGATAGTATGTTCTTTTGGATTGTTGGAGATTGTCTGGATGTCTTCTGGAAGTTAGAGTTTGTCTGCATCTGGAGATCAAGTTTTCTTTCTAGGAATGGAACAGGTGGTTCAGTTAGTAGATAGATGGTTCTTTGACATAGAAGTTGGTGAAGCAACTCGAGTTTCGGAGAAACATCTGAGTTTTCTTTACGGATATGTGGAACCATATTTCTGTGCTAGGTTGTCTAGTCTGTGCTTGTGTTCTTTAGCATTTTCTTCTGTTTCGGATCAGAGTTGTGCAGCGGAAGCAGTTTGGGGGTGTTTCTGTTTTATCTTTTCCGGATAAGAAGAAGTTTGTTCTGTCTTCTGTTGTTGAGAAGCAGGGTTTGTGTTCTTGGTTTTGAATGATCTTGAGGAGATCATTGGATTGTTTTTGATCCAGTTTGTTTCTAATGGAATCAGCAAGGGTTAAGCTGATCAGGAAGGATGTTGGTAGCCTAGGATCGTCCGCAGAGTACTTATGGATAAAAGGCGGAGAAATTTGGATTCTGGAATCAGAGATTTGATTTGGGATAAGTTTTTCTCCGATCCGGGGAGCTATAAGTTTGGGAAGCTAGCTCCGAGGTGTTTCGGTTTCTTCTGTGATTGGTAAGTTCAGTGTTTGGTTTTCTTGAGTTGAATTGCCAGTTTGGATAACTGGGATTCAGGGAGTTTCACGTAACTCTAAGTGAATACGTGTTTGATATTTCTGGTTGTAGAACCCGCTGTTCAGGAAGTTTGTCTGTTGAGTCAGACTCGTTTGTAGTCCGATACTCCGTGTAGAATTGTTGATAGGAGCTCTATAGCTTAGTAGTATTGATTGATTGGATTCTATAGAGCGAGTATCTTGATATATGTATACCGGGGAAACTCGTGAAGGTTTTATCCAAAATTCTTTTGGATAATTAGATTTGTTCTGTTTGTGTGAATTGGTTGCTTTGATTGTTGGCATATGATTAACATATGCTGTGTTTTAAAATAGAATCTGTAAATAGATTACTAAATTACCTTTGTTTTAAATTTCGGGGACGAAATTCTTTTAAGGGGGAGGATTGTAATATCCCCGAATTTATGGCAATTTAAATTTAATAATCTGTGTTTAAATTTAAATTGAATTGATAATTTTTGTTGATGAATTTGATTTGATTTAATAATCTTCTTTATTTAAACATTTAATTTGTGAATTTATTTTTAGTAAACTAATAAATCTATTTTCTATTTAATAATGTATATGTATTTATATATATTTTAAATAGATAGGTTGTTAGATTGGTATAGCATAATTTTAATGTTTTGAAATTAGGAATTGTGATTTATTTTTGGATTTAAGATTTTCAAAAATATTTAATAAAATACTAAATGATTTTAAATATATAAGATAACTGTTTTATTGCTTTAAAATTCATTTTAACTTAAGTTTGAATATTAAAATAAGTTATAAAATATTTGTGTTATTCTTTTTAAAATATTGATTTATAAAATGTGATTTGTTTATTTAAATATGAAATTTAAAATACAATTTAAAATAAGAAACATGTATTCATTTAAATTACAAGTAAGTTATAACCTCTTTTATAAATCTATTTAAATGATTAAAAGTATCTTTGTCAAAGAATTGATTTGTATATTGTTTTCATTTATAATAATACTTTGTTTTATTCTTTTAAAATTATTTATCTATATATAACTAAGTATTTATAAACTAATTAACTAAGCTTAATATTTCATTAACTCTAATTATAAATACTAATTAATTTAAGAATACATGTGTAAGTTTATTAAAGCCTAAGTTAACATGTGTTATGTATTTAAGCAAGAGAATTTACATGTGTTGACAGTTTAAGCCAAGTGTCATTGTTCAAATTTTTATTTTTCTTTAATTTTAATTTAAATCAAATATTGTTACTTAAACTTGCATGTTTTCTTTCCTTTTTCTTTTCTCATTTTTCATTCCATAAATTAAGAAGAAATTTCCAACTAAAACCTAATCAAAAACTCTCCACTTCCTAAAATCTGTAACAATATGCAAATCTGCAAGATTCAACTCCTCAAAAATACAAATCTACATTTCAATTTTAATAAAGAAAACTGCATGTTCTTGTAAACTTAAGCATGCATGTCATTCCCTGTAATCAACTTCCAAAACGCACAGCATATCTCAAATCCCTTATCTACTTTCAAATTCTACATACAATAATCAAGAATGAAGACCTGCATTTTTCTAAAATCTACATCCCCCAAAACAAAGCCTGCATGTTTTCCAAAACAAACTGGGATTTGAAACTGCAATTTCAAGTTGCATCTGCATTCAAGCAACCTGCATTTAAATCTGGAAGCATCATTTAAAAACAAAGATTAAAAGCATCAAAATGGAAGCAAGTTAACCTGCATAGCAATCTATTCCTCAAATACTTTGCCACCTGCATTTTTTTCTGGAACATGCAATTGGATCTGGGCTCTGCATTTTAGTACAAGTGAGTAACTTTCTTTTATAAATTTAAGGTTAAAATTTATTGCATGATAAGACAAATAGATGTTTCTTGTATTCAAGCTTACTGTCTGATGTGTAAACTGCATATTTATGTATGCTGTAAAATTTGCAATGTTATGTTTGATTCCTGGTTCAAATTTTTAATTTAGTTCTTACATCTTTAATTTGTCTTTGTTAAATTATAGGATTTTAATAAGATGTGTAGGTTAGTTCAGAGATTATATTTTAAGATTTTATTTAAGTAAATTTTAATAAAATCTTACTGGAAGTAAATAACAGAGCAATAGAAATTGTATAAGTGAAAATATGAAACAATGTAAATCAATATTTCAGAAATTCAATTCAAAACACCTTCCAAAATTATGATTTTTAAAAATAATATTACAATTTTAATGATTAAATCAAGGCACAGTTTTCAAATTTGCTGTATCATATATATTTGATTAGCACAGTTGAAGCTTGCATTGGATTTGGGTGAATTTGATTCTGGAGATAGTTTAGCTATCAAAGATTGTAGGAAAATTACTATAGTGGATTGACATTTTATTTTGAGGTTGTAATTTGGATTTAAAGTGTAGAACCCTAGTTTTACTGGGTATAAGAAATTTGAGTGCTGCGGCTTCATCTATTGATCGAGTTCTAAGATATTTAGGGTATTGTTAGATGAGTGGTTGATGAAGTTGCTGACGAAGATTCAAAGTTGTTAGTGGCCGGAGTTGGAAGATCTCGCCGTTGACAGGTCGAGCTTGAAAGGGGATGGTTATTTCCAGGTTTTTATTTAAACCCTGAATTCAAATTCGAGATGAATGTTTGGGAATTTGAGGTTTGAAGAGTGTAGTGGGGTTACTGGTCGATGTGATATGGCCGTTGAAGTTGGTCAGAGGTGACCGGAGTTGGGGAGTGAGTGCACAGGGAGGAGTTATGCATATTGGTGATGGTTTTGGTTGTAGGGTTTTATGTCTCAGGATGGTCTCGAAAAAATTGGAGGGTGACTCGAAGCAAGTGAACTTCTGACTCGAAGTAATTTATAGGGTGGCTCGGGTAACTTTTTGTTTCAGGTTTTTCTAAAAACAGAAACCTGTCTCTGTTATAAGAAATTTGAAGTATAGTTTTGAACTTAATCTGGAATTTTTAAACCTGAATTTAAATATGAATTCAAATAAGTTTGAATTCTGGTTTTTAGAAATAATTTAAATTTTTAAAAATTTAAGTTTGGTTTTTAAATGAAAACAGAAAATGTTTTCTGTGTTTAAGTCTTAAGTTTAAATTGAAAGTTGAAGTTTAAACTGGATTTTTAAAATCTGAATTTTAATAAGAATTTAAAATTAGACTGTTTGAGATTTAAATTCATTTATGTTTTTTTTTTAAATTTAAATTTGATTTCAAACTCACAAGTGTAAATGCATATGTGTTTTGCATTTGAATTGAAAGGTTAAATTTTAAAAGTAGAAATTTAAAATAAGTTTAATTTCTAGTTTTTAAATCTGGATTTTTAAATTTAAACTGCAGTTTTTAAATAAAGGCTTAAATTTAGATTTGCTTTAAAATGATGATTTGCCTTTAAATTGAAGATGTAGATATAAGTTAAATTTAGAATGAATTTAAAAGTTGTATTTCAATTTTGAAACTTAAAAGAAATTTTTGAATTGATTTGAATTTAAATTGAATTGTAATTTAAAATGTTTTTAACTTAATGATAAAGTAGATGTTTCTTTTAACATATAAGATAAAAGTTTTGAATTGTTTTAAAATCTTATTTAAGATAAATTTGAATCTTAAGTTTAAAATGAAGTTAAATGGAATTTAAAGTAAATTTAAAAAACATTTTGTTTTAAATGCATAATTAAATAAGAAATGTTTATCTAAAAAGATGAATAAAATTTAATGATTAGATTCATTTAATTATTAAGGTAATTAAGATGAATATTAATTATTTGATTAATTAATAATGTGGATGTTTAATTAAGTAATTAATAATTTTTAAAATTGATTAATTAAGATTTGAGACTTATTAATTAAGGTTAATTAACCTATAATTAAGGATGGTTAATCAAATTTTAATTAGTGATTAAGATTTATTAATCAAGTGATTAAGGATTAATTAAGATTTTAATTAACACTAAATTAATTAATAATTAGAGATTAGTTAAATTGTAATCAAATATTGATTAATTGATAATTAATAATGGTTAATTATAAGTTAATCTCTTAATTAAGAAATGTTAATGCAAGTCATTAACTTAAGATTATTTAACAATTAATTATGGTGATAAATTTTAATAATCAATTAAATAAATAAATTAATAATAATAAATTGTTAATTACTTAATGAAAGTAATTAATAAATTAATTACATAGTTTAATTAATTTGATTAATGTGATTAGTTTAGATTAATTAAGATAAATTAAATTAAACATTTGTGGATTGATGAATAATTACTTTATGTAATTTATGAATTTGTAATTACTTAAGGAAATAATTAATTAATAATTACTGAATGTAATTAAGGATAATTATTATAAAAGTAATTTGGATTTAAAATACTTTGAAAATTAATCAAGGGAAGTAATTAATTATGAGAATTTAATTATGGGATGAGTAATTAAAGCGGTTAATTAGTGGGTGTTATTAATCAAAGGTGATTAATATATATATGGTTTAAATCGAAGATTAATTACTTATGTAATTAATTTATATTTAGAGATTGATTAAATGTAGTTAGAAATCATTAATTAATTAATTAATGATGTAATTTGGAATTGATTAATTAAGGAATCATTAATAATGAATAAATGATTAATGTAATTAATTTTAGCTAATTAATTAATTAAGCAATTACAAGTTAATTGTTTGCAAAGGATTTAAGTACTTAACTTGTGTAATTAACTTATATGCTAATTACTTATTTTAATTAGATATGGTTAATCAATAATGATTAATTGAAATGAATATTGAGATGGTGATTATTTAAATTGATTTGCAATCAACTGATGCTTAAGATAAGCAGGATTTTAATGATGAAGTAATTAATTTAATTTATTTTAAATTAATTAGAGTTTAAGTAATTAATTTAATTCATTTTAAATTAATTATAAATGGTGTGATCATTAGATAGTTGCTTATGTTGATGATTGGTATTAATTGCCATGTATGGTTTGTAATCTCAGTTATGAGATTAGTATATGATATGGATGCATTTGTTACGTTTGGATGATAATATGGATTATCTAATTATGATATGAATTATCTGTTGGTAATGATAAGGTTGATTATCTATTGTGTGGTGAATTATCTATCTGTGTATATGTAGATAATGAATTGAATTGTTTTAAACATAAAACAACTTGGACCTAAAAGACAAGCTTTGGATTTCGATGAGACCGGGATCGGGTTTCCATATTTGGATATCCGAAAACCACATCGATCCAAATTAAACGTTAGCTCGTTAAACCAAATGGAGTGAGTGAAGACTCGAGGTGTAAGGGCTATACGTCAGTATAACTCTGTGGGTGATTCCGTAATGAGTTTGACGGAATTGTACTTATAGATTCGAGATGGTGATTTAGAGTGCAAGGGTTATTGTCGTTAACTCTGAGGGTGATTCCAATACGAGTGTAACGAGATAATGCTTTCGGTTTCGTTCGAACCCGGAACGAACTTGTATGGATTGAATGCTTTCAGAACATCGTCAGGTGGACGATGAGCATTCTAAGTGATATTTCCTATAAAGGTAATCGTAGCCTCAAGCCTCATCAACTGGGAATGGCTAAAACAGGGGAGGTGCAGCAAAGCTTCATGGGTAGCCCCCACTTGGGAGCAATATTTATTCCTATCTAGAGGTCCCTTTATTTTCGGCTTTGTGGTGTGGTTGTTGATCACAACTGCGGGGTTGTCTTGTTTGGAACTGTTCAGTAAGGAATGGTTCTGGCTTTGTGATGCAGGGGAGCGGGCGTACTCCTCCGTACGGTGATCTAGGCCACGTACTGTAACGGGCGGTACCCCAGTAGCCCAGCCATTGTATGGAATCCAAAATCCAATAAGTGCCAACGGTTTTGATTGTATTACCCACTTTTGTGGCTAGTAGCTGGAATTTAATGAATGTAACAATTTCGGCTATTTCTTATTTACTTGAAAACCCTAGACACTATTATAATATCATCGGATTTCTTATCAAATGTTTTGGTTAGCGTAAGGTAAAAACTTTTCCATGTTTATGTGTGGAAAGTCTTACCTGATACCTTTTCTTTTCAAAGGTTTTTCAAAGTTAAGCAACTTTAACCTGTTACTCACACCAAACCCATGTCTGACCCGGAGTTTATTTTTGTTTTTCATAAACTCTTGGGTACTAAAATTTTTATAAGTAGTCAAGGGGAATTCAGGTTAGGATTCGGGTTGGCTTTGACGAATTGTGGAGGAGCAAATGGAGCAGGAGTCTTCTGCGTATAGTTACATAGTTTTCCGCTGTGTTGGTATCGATGAGTGTTTCTGTATTGTATTGAGTTGTAATAACTAGACAGGTGTTTATAACTGTCTAGTATATGTGATGTATTGTCTGTGTAACTCTGATATTTGATGAATACTATGTAATACTTATGTTATTAATATAATTTATTCGTTCCGCTGTTGAGATTCTTGTGTTGTTTCTTCTTTCTCTTCTTTCTTTTCTCTTTTCTATCCCTTTCTTTCTTAAGGATGATACGACTTTTTATGGAGAAAAAGTCGGGTCGTCTCACCATCCCCATTCCTATTGCGAGCTCCCAGGATTTGAGGCGCATTCTACTTTGATTTTTAACGGGGGTGAAAAGAATGCGCGATTTGTTTTTGTTTTCCTTTCTCTTTTTTATAAGCTAAAGGTCGATTTTGGAACGAAGAAGGATGAGGTCGGGTCTATTTGAATGGGCATTCGAACTAATTGAGGGGCGAAAGAATGTCGTGTATTTAATAAGGGAACGAGGCGTGTTGAAGGCGGCTTGATTTGATTTTTATTTGACTTTGATTTGATTTTATACAATTTTATTTAATTTCAAAATATCTCGTTTTAAAAACTTAAAATTTTGATCTCCTATCGAGGCATGCCGCTAGGCATTTATAATGTTATACCCCTATTCCGAATACAATGAAAAAGGTTTCGAGTACTAATTCGATCGTATGGAGAAGATAGCTTTTCAGACCCAATTATTATATTGAAATTTCGTTAAAATTTCAGCACTTTTATACCCCGTACGGCCAAACCAAAACTCCAAACGCCACAAAATTTGAAATCCGATAATAATAAAATATTACGGATCCGATGGAACCGGTTTCGTCAAATTCCGATATTATGCCCCGGATCACTATTTTTAAATGTCTATTTAAACAAGCTATTTTTAAAATTGAACGGATCACTTTAAATTCAATTTTAAAACTTTTATTATCTTTATTATTATCAATATAAATTTTACAAGCCCTTAAATTATTTTTATCATGGTTAAAAATCAAGATGCAATAATTTAACCAATATTGCATTAAAATTTAATAATTAAATTATCCAATAGATTCCTATATTCAAATTCTGAATTTATTTCATAATTGAAACCCAAATTTTCATATTCAAAATCAAGCTATAGATTCAAATTCAATATTTAAAACCATTTAAATATTCAAAATCAAACGTATAAAAATCCGGTTCGTTACATTCCTCCCCCATAAAAGAATATCGTCCCCCAAATTGCTTAGGTAGGAAAATACTCCAAACCCATTAAATTTTTCCAAACCGCACTTAGTGAAAATTCGATATTCGCTTTTCTGATCTTTTAGTTTCGCCCAAATCAATTAGTTTCCTGTTTGCGTCGAAATTGATCACAAACACCTAATCGCAAATTAAAGCACCAAATTACAGTCACGGATGACAGACAGATTATATGTAGTAGAATTAAATTTGAAGAGCACTCAAAAAATTAAAAGGGGAGCAGTAGAAAGACAGGATTTATGGTAGTTTAGCATTGTAGCCTACGTCCAATTTGAAGAGTTACTGTTTTATTGATGATTCCTTACTGATTT
This sequence comes from Allium cepa, assembly GCA_030765085.1. Taxonomy (NCBI): domain Eukaryota; kingdom Viridiplantae; phylum Streptophyta; class Magnoliopsida; order Asparagales; family Amaryllidaceae; genus Allium; species Allium cepa. Next base: position 75,575,516 of record CM060939.1, on the reverse strand, counting down.
ACAAGAGTATAATTGATAATATCTGAATTACAATGGAGTTCAGTAGAGTAATAACGGCATAGGAGAGTCCAAAGATCCCTTTTCTGAAGCTCTTGGACTGCTATTTATAGGCGCAAATATCCCGCCCAGATCTCGAAAGACTCCTTCTCTCACGTGGATGGGCCCACGTGATCAATCCCTTGACAATTCGACTCGATTCATGATCGATACAAACCAAATTCGTATTGATCCAAAACCGCTCCTTTTAGGCTGGGATCGATTATGGACATTGTTGAGGTTGTACGGAAGCTCGTGTAAAAATTTGGTGGCATTTGAACTTTTAGATTTCGAGTTATGACCGAAGCAAGTTTTACATATCCATAGTCTGGCGTCTTCGTATCGATCCACCTCGTGTCGATACGTTCGTATTCATCACTTCCGTACTGATCGGAGTGATGTGGCACGATTGTTTAGGTGAGATCCACATTTTATGCCGAGTTGACTGCTTCCTCATTCGTATCTGTCGGTTGCTATTTTCTTCATATCCATAGATATACAATGTTTGTATCCATCCATCAAGGCCCCCTTCGTATTGATCCATATATGACTACCATCCTTTTCGTATCGATTCCCTGTTCTTTATGCTGCCTTGTTCGTACTGATCCTCTACTATGTCCTTCGTATCGATCCAATACCTGATCGATACATGGTGCTCTTCCAAACTCCTGCTCATTCTTCGTACCGATCCCAGCTTTAATTGATAGGAAATACCCTGCCATACCGATGCTGAGTCAAACCAAATTGATGCATGTTGTATTGATTCGAAACCATCGATTTGAAGCATGTTGCCATTTCCATCCTGATCGATATGAAACATCGATACGAACCTCTTTTCCTTAAATTTTTATCCATCCATATCTCGAGCATACGAACTCCGATTGACCTAAAATTTGAAACGTAGCCTTTCCTAGCCTTTTTCATCATTCCCAATCGATCCTGTCTTGATAGGAGCTCAGTCAAGTTTTGACGGTATCGATCATAGTCTTTTTTACAATCGATCTCTAATACTAATTTCCATCCTTTTTAGTTTATTCATTGATATCTCGGTTCTGACCAGAAGGTGGGATAACATTTGCCCCCCAAAACATGCCTTGTGGTAAGATGACGTGTTTTGAATAGCTCCAAATCCAACATCCAAAGTCCATATTCAATCTGTAGCCACACCATCTAATCCTTAATCCAATCTATTACTAAGCTATCCTATCCAAGTGTTATAGCCATGTCCAAGTCCATGACTACTCCGAGTTGGTGTCCAATTCGAAGTCCAGTAACCAAATCCTTAGCCAATTTTAAAGCTATTCGAGCTCAACAATCGAGCTTTAATCTATCCATATCCAATAGCCAAATCAATAACCTTTCTAGGTTGATATCCAAATTCGGGACAGCTCCGGGCCCTTTGCCAAATCCAAGACCTCTTTGGGTCCATTTATCCCAAACTGAAATCCAAATCCGTGGCCTCTTCGGGTTGCGTTATCTTATTCCAGCCCCGACTCTTCGGTCAAGGGCTTGTATGTTCTCCGACCTCGGCTCTCCATCCAAGGACTTTTATATTTTTCGGCCTCGGCACTCCGGCCAAGGACTTTTATATTCTCCGGCCTCGGCTCTCCGGCCAAGGACCATTATATTCTCCGGACTCGACTATCAGGCCAAGGAATTTTACATTCTCCGGCCTTGGCTCTCCAACCAAGGACTTTTATATCCTGTTCGAGTCCATTCCATTGCTCTTCGGTGAAGGGATTCGTAACATGCGATCACTGGCCCATCTCTTCGGTCGGGACCATAATCGCGAGACATGTATTATTTATTACATTAATGCAAATCCAATCATTCAAAATAAAAGTTTTTACAGCTAGGGAAAACCAAACAAATGTTTGTACATCCAAGGAAGAAACCAAAGTTTTCAGGAAAACGAAAAGAAAAACATGATTTCATAGACACGAGCAACACGGTTTATCATCGTCTCAGAGCATGCCTAGGGACCGTCCTCGATCCCGTACATATGTAAGTGACTTAGTCATATTACTTCAAGTTCTATTACTTATTTAAAGCCATAATTCCATTTATTTGATAACAAGCCGGCGATGCCTAGATCAAGTGCCATCCTCGTTCGAGGTGGGCGATGGCCGCTCCTGATCCACTGCCATAGCTCGATTCCTTACATATTATTGTAGATGACCATTCCTTATATGCTTCTCAACGATATCCTTCAAATGTATGTAGTTGTTCATGTTGTGCCTATTCAGCTCATGGAATAGGCAATGCTTTCCCGATACCCGCTCGTATTCAGAAGGTTCCCTTCTTGCCGGCCTTCGATACTGGAGGCGCCCTTGAGTATCCAAGTAAATCCTTTTCATAGTCTCAGTCAAATCCGTGTAGGAAGTAAACTTTGAATTCCTTCATGGCCTTTTTAAAGTCTCACCATTATCATTCACTTTCCCTTTTCCTTTATCATCCTTGTTTGGATCCTCCCTGGGTGGTCCTCCACCCCTTACTGCGTAAGATTCAGCCTCTCTCCCTTCTCTCTCATTTCGCGCATCTTCCTGCCTTAGAAACCTTTCTACTTCATGGTAGAATTTCCCGAGATCCATCGGTGGGTCCCGTTCCAATGATATCTTGAAATCCGAATAATCTACAATTCCTGAAACTGCAGCCATCAAAACCATTGATGGATCAGATCGATCCACTGAAGCCACTGCCGCATTGAATTTGGTTAAGAAATCCATGAGCGACTCTCCTTTCCATTGTTTTTCCGATGTCAGAGTCGTTACATTCTTGGGTCGGACTATGTGGACCCGAAGTTGCCTCATAAATCTTTCGATCAGCTCCGTCCATGCACCAATAGAGCCACTCTCCAACTGTCTAAACCATAATGCTGCTATATCTGTCAAATACAAAGGGAAGCATCGTGCCATGACGTCTTCTAATGCCCCAGTACCTCCATATACCTCATGTACCTTGTCAAGTGAACAGCAAGATCCGTTCTCCCATCATACATCTCCAGTGCTGGTAGTTTGAAATTCGACGGGTTCCTAGCTTTCCTGATCATTGGAGCAAAGGGACTCCTATTCACATGCTCCAAGTCCCTATTCACCAATCCACCACACATGGCTCACCTAACCATCTCTGCCAATCTATCGATTTCGCCAAGCTGCAGTCCTTGTCCGTTGCCTCCAATCTGGCCCCGAAGTTCACGAGGCATTCCTGGAATCTGTTCTCTTGGACGAGCATCCATTCCTATATCAACGCCATGTTGCACAGCTCCACCTGGTACTCTGCCTGGGATTGAATTAACATGCTCCGGGTTAGTGCCCCATAGCTCTGGTGCTTCTCCTGATGGTCCTACTCTATTCTGAATTCTGGTTGCTCCGTGCTTCCGATCTCTATCTCCAGCATCTCCTACAGTTGTGTTCCCCTGATTCTGCACTCCAACTTATCCAACTTGTCCAACTTGTCGAAGTAGATTCGGCAACATCTCGTCTTGCCTCTTCAACATCGTTTTCATCTCATCTCTGGTGATGAAGATCGAGGCCTGATTTTCTCCTGAGGAAGCATCATGACTCCCTTCATGCTAACTTCTCTCGGCTCTTTGTGTCCTTATTGATTGTTATGTCATAGCTTTCCAGATCCAAGTCTTTAAGCTTTCAGATCCAAAGTCTCCCTGAGTTCAGTTCTCAGTGAAAGCACCAAAATGTTTGCGCCGAAATCGGTCACAAACACCCAATTGCAAATGAAAGAACCAAATCACAGACAGATTATACGTAGTAGAGTCAAATATGAAGAGCACTCATAAAAATAAAAGGGAAGTAGTAGAAAGATAAGACTTATAGTGTTGGCGTTGTAGCCTACGTCCATTTTGAAAAGTTGCTATTTTATTGATTATTCTCTACTAATTTACAAGAGTGCAATTGATAATGTCTGAATTACAAGAGTTCAGTAGACTAACGGTGTAGGATTGCCCAAAGAACCCTTTTTTGAAGATCTTGGACTATTATTTATTGGTGTAGGCTGAAAATATATTGCCCAGATCTCGAAAGACTCCTTCTCTCATGTGGGTGGACACACGCGATCGGTGCCCTGACATTTCGACTCGATCCATGTTAGATACGAACCAAATTCATAACGATCCAAAACCACTCCTTTTTGGATAGGATCGATCATGGACCTTCTTGAGGTTGTATGCAAGCTCCTATGAAAATTTAGTGGCATTTGGACATGTAGATTTCGAGTTATGACCGATGCAGGTTTCAAATTTCCATAGTCTAGCATCTTCGTATCGATCCACCTCTTGTCGAAACGTTCGTATCCATCACTTTCGTATCCATCACTTTCGTATCGATTGGAGTGACGTGGCGTGATTGTTTAGGTGAGACCCACATTTTATGCCTAGTTGAATGCTACCTCATTCGCATCCATCGGTTGCTATGTTATTCGTATCCATGTATATACGATGTTCATATCCATCCATCAAGCCCTCCTTCGTATCTATCCACACATGCCTGCCATCCTTTTCGTATCGATTCCCTATTCTTCGTGCTGCCTTGTTCGTTTCGATCCTCTACATATGTCCTTCGTATCGATCCAATACCTGATCGATACAAGGTGCTCTTCCAAACTCTTGCTCGTTCTTCATATCGATCCCAACCTTGTAGATACGAAATACCCTGCCATACCGATTGCGAGTGCAGCCAAATTGATTCGTGTTGTATCGATTCGAAGCATGTTTCCATTTCCATCCTAATCGATACGAAACATCGATACAAAACTGCTTTTCTTAAATTTTGATCCATCCATATCTCGGGCATACGAACTCCGATTGACATGAAATTTGAAACGTAGCCTTTCCTAGCCTTGTTCATCATTCCCAATCGATCCCTTCTTGATTGGAGCTTGGTCAAGTTTTGACGGTATCGATCATAGCCTTGTTTCCAATCGATCTCTAATACCGACTTCCATCCTTTTTAGCCTATTCGTTTATATCCTGGCTCTGACCAAAAGGTTGGATAACATTTCCGATCTATTTCCAAAAACTTTTATTCCAATTACAATCCGAAATCAATTTGTCGTTAGAAAATTTTTTTAAATTTTCTAACACCCTAAATTTTCAAAAAAATTTGTCAGTCTCCTTTTTACGGAGGACCTTTTGCAATATGACAATAGATATAAATATATATACATCTACCGACACGGTCGGAAAACAAAATATATATATATCAATATTTTATATTATCGCAGTATTTAATCCAAAAACGTACCTTATATTAGCATTTATAAGCATTATTAAGCAAGAATTTACTTCAAAAGCAAATCTTGAAACCCAAACTGACGCAGCGGATAATTCGAAATAAACTTCAATCGGTGAAATGTAGCAATCGGTGAGTTGTGAATACTGCAAGGCCCAAATCCGTTGATCCAAAGATACCGGATTCTAGCTATCTTCGTCTCGTTGATCGCGCACGATACCGAGAAACAAAGATCTACGATTCTTCGCACATTGATCTAGCGCACTAGATTCCGTGAATCGGCTTCTACGATCGTTGAATCGAGCGCACTCGATTAACCGAAAGAGGAGATAGGAGATTACACTCAACTACCAATTGGTATGAAAGCACAAGGCTAACAAAAGAGAATTTTATTCAAAAAAATCAACAGAACATAGCTCAGCAAAACTGACATACGACTCATGACTTAGCAACAGCGCAACACATACATCAGAACATAGCTCACGGTATACGACTCAAGACAAATACGACTCAACGACAAACAGTTTACAACATCATGTCACGACTTACGACTCAACCATACCAACGACTCAAACTACACACATACGACTCACATATGTCACGACTCACGACTCATGGCTTCACCGACTCAACATTCTTCCAACGATTTAGCTCTTGCTTGCGGCATATCCCTTCCACCGAGTCAACTACAAACGACTCACCTGGGTCATAACCCTTCCTCCGACTCAAGCCTTCATCAGTTGAAACCTTCTCCTTCTTGATGCTAAGTCGTAAACGACTTATGGATGAGTCGTTGAGTCGTGTACGACCCATCAAGCACGAACACCCCACAATCCCCTTGAGTCGTAACCTTGTTTCCTTAACCCGTATACGACTCAAGTATCTGTTATCTCGTGCCTTCTCTTCTCTCACCCAATTAGGTCGTAAGCGACTCATGCTTCCCTTGAGTCGTGGACGAATCAAGTCCGATACCTCGTTATCTCGGCCTAACTCCTCCCTTGGCTTGTTAGAACGTGGGTCTCCTTCCTTAGCTCGGAAACGACTCAGGCCTTCACTGACTCGTGGACGACTCATCACACTACACCACAAACTCATGTTTTCATCTCTGGCCTTAGCTGCATTATCCTCCCCTGGTTGAGAAAAATTCGTCCTCGAATTTGCAAATTCTTTCTCGTCCAAATGTTCATCTCCATAATATGGCACAAAATGCTTAATATTGAATACGTCAGAAGTGTAAATATCCTCCGGCAGCTTCAACTTATAAGCATTGTCATTAATTCGTTTCACAATTTCGACAGGACCAATTTTCCTGGCTTTCAACTTGTTATAAGCACCCACCAGAAAACGATCCTTTGTTAATACAGCATAAACTAAATCACCTTCCTTAAATTCAACATTTCGTCGTTTCAAATCTGCAAACTTCTTATACTTCTCATTCGATTTCTCCAATCGTTCCTGAACGATTTTAAGACATTCAGTCAGCTCATCAACAAAATCGACAGCTCGTTTAACTGTTCCCTTCGCCTGTGGTACTATTGCCAAATCTAACGGTCCCCTGGGTAAATTTGAATAAACAATCTGAAATGGACTGAATCCTGTGCTACGATTCACTGCATGATTATGGGCAAACTCAGCTTGGCATAATTTCATGTCCCAACTTCTCAAATTATCCTGTACAAGGCATCGCAACAAATTTCCCAATGATCTGTTAACAACTTCAGTCTGTCCATCGGTTTGCGGATGATAAGCACTACTAAATTTCAGTTTCGTTCCCACCATCTTCCACAAACTCAACCAAAAGTGACTCAGGAAACGAGTATCTCTATCCGAAACAATAGACTCTGGCAATCCATGAAGTCGATAAATCTCCTTGAAAAATAATTGTGCAACACGAACAGCATCCGCCGTCTTCTTGCAAGCAATAAAATGTGCCATCTTCGAAAACCTGTCCACCACAACAAATATCGAATCATTTCCCCTTTGAGTTCGTGGCAAACCCAAAACGAAATCCATGCTTATATCAACCCATGGCTTAGACGGTACAGGTAATGGCATATACAACCCTGCATTCGTCGCTGTTCCCTTTGAAACTTGGCAAATATGACATCGCTCCACAAATCTTTCAACCTCTTTTCTCATCGACGACCAAAAGTAAAACTGTGAAATCAACTGTAAAGTACGATCACGGCCCACATGTCCTTCCTCATGTAACTCCTTGACAATTTTCAATCTCAAGCTACAGTCTGGAATACACAAACGATTCCCTTTAAACAGAAAACCATCAACCAACATAAATTCATCGGTACTCCCATCCTTCACTTTCTCAACATATTTCACAAAGTAAGGATCTTCTTCAATCATCTCTGGCAGTAATTCAAACCCCGTCACTTCAACCTTCAATGTTGTCAACAAATGACTCCTCCTACTTAAAGCATCAGCTACCCGATTTGTCACCCCTGATTTGTGCTTAACGACAAAAGTAAACTGTTGTAAATAAGCAATCCATGATGCATGTCTCGCTGAAATTTTATCCTGCCCTGTAAATGTTTCAAAGCTTCGTGATCAGTATAAAGAACAAATTCTTTCTGAAATAGATAGTGTCTCCAATGCTTAACAGCTTGCACAACAGCATAGAATTCAACGTCATATGTACTGTATCTCATCTTTGCCCCTGACAGTTTCTCACTAAAATAAGCAACTGGCTTCCCATTCTGACTCAGAACTCCTCCAATACCAACCTTTGAAGCATCAGTGTGTAATTCAAACAACAACTGAAAATTAGGTAAAACAAGAATTGGTGCAGACGTCAATAATTCCTTGATCTTCTCAAAGGCAACCCCCGCTTCCTCAGACCATACAAATTGTTTCCCCTTCATGCAATCAGTAACTGGAGCCATCACGCTACTGAAGTGTGGAATGAATCTTCGGTAGAATGACGCTAGCCCATGAAAACTTCTCACTTCCGTAATTGTCTTTGGCTGTGGCCAATTCCTGACTGCTTCAACTTTACTCTGGTCAACTTGAATACCTTCCCCTGAAACAACATATCCCAGAAATAAAACACTGTGCGTCATAAACACACATTTCTTCGTAGCAGCATAAAATTGTTCCTCGCGAAGAATAATCAATACTTCCCTCAAATGTTGAACATGCTCCTCCGTACTCCTGCTGTAAATCAGAATATCATCGAAGTAAACCACGACGAACTTCCCAATGAATGGTCTAAAGATTTGATTCATCACCCGCATGAATGTACTAGGTGCATTTGACAAACCAAATGGCATAACCAACCATTCGTATAACCCCTCTCTTGTCTTGAAAGCTGTCTTCCATTCGTCTCCAGGTCTGATTCGAATTTGATGATAACCACTCTTCAAATCAATCTTCGAAAATATAGTTGCCCCACTCAACTGATCCAACAAATCATCCAACCTTGGCATAGGAAATCTATAACGAACAGTGATCTTATTCAATGCTCTACTGTCTGTGCACATCCTCCATGTTCCATCCTTCTTTGGCACTAACAAGGCTGGCACGGCACAAGGACTCAAGCTTTCCTGAACACGTCCCTGTTCCAATAACTCTTCCACTTGCCTCCGTAACTCCTCATGTTCCTTCGGACTCATTCGGTAATGTGGTCGATGTGGTAACACTGCTCCCGGAACAAGATCAATTTGATGTTGAATGTCTCTTAGTGGCGGTAACTCTTTAGGCAACTTTTCTGGAAAGACATCTTCAAATTCTTTCAAAATTGGCTTTGCTTCTTCTGGAATCTGAACTTCTTCACTACTCTCTCTCCCAATCAACAAAAATACTTCAGTCTCTTCCTCCACTTCCTTGACAAACTCCTTCAAAGTCAACAGAGTTTTCAATTCCTCAATCTCTTCTAGCTTGCTCTCCTTCTGCTGTTGCTTCTTGGGAACCAAAGTGATTTTAGTACCCTCGAACATGAAACTGTAGCTATTGGCACGACCGTCATGTTGAACTGCTCTATCAAACTGCCATGGCCTGCCCAACAATAAATGACAAACATCCATATCTACTACATCACACCAAATTTCATCTTTGTACTTCTTCCCAATAGAAAAATTCACACAAGCTCTTCGACACACTTTCACTTCACCTCCTTTCCTTAACCATGCTAGTTTGTACGGTTTAGGATGCTTCTCAGTCTTCAAGTTCAATTTCTTCACAGCTTCTGTAGAAATAATATTATCACAACTTCCCGCATCAATAACGAACTTGCAGACTTTCCCCGGAATAGTACATGTCGATTGAAATATGTTACTCCTCAACCAACTACAATCCTCCTCTTGCTTTGGTGTCAAACAACTTCTCCTCATCATAAGATTACAACCTTCATCTCCAAACAATTCTTCTTCCTCCTCTACATAAGGTGTATTTGAACATTCTGCCTCCTCACCATCATCCTCCTCAACTTCTGCAACCATGGTTCTCTTCTTTGGCTTCGGACATTCGTTGCTTTTGTGACCCAACTCCTGACAATTATAACATTTGAAAACACTGCTAGCCTTCGCCTTCTCAACCTCCTTCACCACTGGCTTTGTAACAGGTTTAGGAACATTAGAACTTCCGCCAACACCCCTTGCTTGATTATTGGAATTAGTAAAGACACCACCTCCACGCCTTCCTTGTTTCTCCCAAGCCAACGCTTTCTGATGTGCCTCCGCAACGGATCTAGGATCAAACATATTAACCATATCCTGGATCTGCATTCTCAATCCCCCAATGAATCTAGCAGTTAGCTGTTCTTCTGTCTCCATAATATCATTCCTGGCAATGAGTTGGTAGAATTCATCAGCATAATCACTAACAGACTTTGTTCCTTGCCTCAGATTCTGCAACCTCTGGTACATAAGTGACTGATAGTTGTAAGGTAAGAAAGTAGATCTCATCAACTTTTTCATCTTATCCCACGATTCTATCTTTGACTTTCCCATTCGTTCTCGAGTAAGTTTAGTTTGCTGCCACCACGCCAAAGCTCTCCCCTTCAACCTAGTAGCAACCAACTTCACCCTTCGATTCTCCGGAACCTCCTTGAAATCAAAGATTTCCTCCACATTAGACAACCAATCTAAGAACTCCTCAGCAACCATCCCGCCTTTAAACTCCGGAATCTCCATTTTCATTCCCGATTCCCAACGTCGATCATCTTCAATATCCCGATAAGAATTTCGAATTTGGTCTCGATCTCGATAATGAATACTAGCTCTATCAACTTCTTCAACAAAATCAAAAGTACGCCTACATCGATCTCGACCATTATCATCCCTTCGTTCATGCATGCTTCTTTGACTATGTCTCTCTTCATCCCTATATGCTTCATTGTCAAATTCACGTTGACTTCTTCTTTCTTCATGTGCATAGTCATGATGATCTCTTCGTGATGAAATTGATGTTTCTCCTCTATCTCTACAAGAATGTGGTGATACCCTCCTCGCTTCCGTAACCGATGGCGAAACTCGGTTTCCTCCATGGTTCGAGTTTGGTGATCTCCTCCTTTGATTCAAATCATTCATCAATCTCTCCAATTTTCCAATGCCTTCATCAAACTTTTCATTAATACGTTGTTCCATAAGCTCGGCTTCTTCTCTACGATACAAAGCTTCAACGTTTTGATGACGATTAGCTCTCCTTGGTGGCATGATTGAAAAACTTCACAAACTTAAACAATTCGACACAAGACTTCAAAGTTCCAACTAAACAACAATTCACGGCTCAACAATGTCTCGGCTATGCTTTATACGACTCACACTAGCCCGCCCAAACTCCTTGGCTCGTCACAAAGTATCTCGGTTCAACACTAACTCGCACACTTGCTTCAAACACTTCACAAGGCTCGGCTACTTCCCTCTAGTATACACGGCCTTCAACCATTTCAACTTCAAACTCCTTTGCACCTTTTGATCCAAAATGGAATGGATCAAATTCTTCAAACTTGATGCAACTTCAATATGAACACGATGAACAACTTCAAAAACTTGGCTCCAAGAATCAACTTAGCTATGATTGGCTAAGTATGGCTCTGATACCAAAACTGACATACGACTCAAGACTTAGCAACAGCGCAACACATACATCAGAACATAGCTCACGGTATACGACTCAAGACAAATACGACTCAACGACAAACAGTTTACAACATCATGTCACGACTTACGACTCAACCATACCAACGACTCAAACTACACACATACGACTCACATATGTCACGACTCATGACTCATGGCTTCACCGACTAAACATTCTTCCAACGATTTAGCTCTTGCTTGCGGCATATCCCTTCCACCGAGTCAACTACAAACGACTCACCTGGGTCATAACCCTTCCTCCGACTCAAGCCTTCATCAGTTGAAACCTTCTCCTTCTTGATGCTAAGTCGTAAACGACTTATGGATGAGTCGTTGAGTCGTGTACAACCCATCAAGCACGAACACCCCACAATCCCCTTGAGTCGTAACCTTGTTTCCGTAACCCGTATACGACTCAAGTATCTGTTATCTCGTGCCTTCTCTTCTCTCGCCCAATTAGGTCGGAAGCGACTCATGCTTCCCTTGAGTCGTGGACGACTCAAGTCCGATACCTCGTTATCTCGGCCTAACTCCTCCCTTGGCTTGTTAGAACGTGGGTCTCCTTCCTTAGCTCGGAAACGACTCCGGCCTTCACTGACTCGTGGACGACTCATCACACTACACCACAAACTCATGTTTTCATCTCTGGCCTTAGCTGCATTACAAACCTAGCCAAAAAGTCCATCTGTACCTGTACTTACTCAATTTAAACTACGTAAGTACCAAAATATGAAATTCAATAACATTTTACTTCTTTAAATAACTTAAACACATGAATTTCAATAACCCATCATGCTAAACATGTATTATAAGCAATTCATAAGGTTTGGATACTAATTTAGTTGCTTCCAATCAATTCATATACTATTTCATTCAATCCGAATGATTTACAACTCACTTTACATGCATCCAATTCATTTTTAAACCGAACAAACTCACATCCATTCTAAATTGATCAATTTATTCCCTTGCCATGTATTCACAATAATTTTATTTACTTCCGTTTACGTCCACCGACCAATTTTCTTATGAAAATTCATCGATATTGACTCAAATAAACAATCACTTAAGCTCATAGCAATTTTAAATTGATTCCAAATCAATTTATATTTAATTCTATTCCATTCAAATCCACTTTCATTGTTTTCAAATCCATTTAGCTTGAAAACGTTCCTCGCTATTTTCTTTGATGGCCATTTCATAACATACTCGAAGCCAAGCTTCTATTAAATACTAACTTAAGTTGTTAATTTTCTTCAATCATTTCAACTCCATACTTAAGTTTATTTTTCTTCTAAACAAATTACAATTCAAATTTTAGATTTGATTATTTTTTTCAAAACCCATCCCGTTTACAAATCTATTTTAATTAGTTCATCCATTTAACCCACTTCAAATTTCTAATCCATATTCAATTTATTCTCGAATTTATTTCAATGATATTCAAGGCTATCCTTAATTATTTTATATTAAATTTGGATTTTATTTGTAATATAAGCTATTTTTTTCAATCCAAATTTATTTTATTCGACAACATTTCAAATATGTTTAATTCACTAACCATTTAAGTTGAATTTTACTCATAACTTAAGTTTAACTTCAAAAATCAATTTTTAACTAACAATCCAATTTTATTTAACCAAAGTTAACTTTCATTAACATATTCAATCAAATAATTTATTTAGCTAATCAGCTCACTTCCAATTTATAAGTCAATATTTGATTTTTATTTCAAAAATTGCTTCATTCGACCTTCTTGGGTTAAAATTTATTTTATAACTCAAGTTTTGGATATTTATTTTATCATCAAAATATCAACCAATTTTATTTTGGCTTATCTATTCCAATTTTATAAGTACACAACATACTTTTCATATTTCCATCAATTTTATATCCGAGTATATTCACATTTTATTATTAACTCAAGACTATACATTTACTTATAGCCTAAGTATATTTTTAGTCCATAAACTTCAATTTTTATCAGCTTTCGAAATTTATTTATTCCTATTCAATTTTATTTAACTTAACTTATGTTAAATCTCAACTCATACCATTTCTTTTGATTTATTTAACTTTCATAAGTTAAATTTTAATTTCACACAGCTCATTTGAATTTAATCAAGTAAGATTTAATTCCATTCAGCATCATCTATTACTCAATTCAATTTTATTTTCAATTCAATCCAAATTCAACTCAATTTTATTTAAGTTAACTTAAATTAAGCTTTTGTTCATTTTAATTTACTCAAGCAAAAATCTGTTCCAAAATCCAATTTCCATATTTTACTTCCCTTATTTAGAATCATTCTCCATTTATAAGTTTTATAACTTATTCCTGATGATCTCAAAATTATTTAAATAAGTATTCCAAAATCTAAACACCTGGTATTTACTTCAAATCGCTTTTGAAATAATAAATATCCCAAATCTCACCTTTCATATTTTAAACCAAACCTGGTTTTTTCCCCAAAACAAACTCCCTTCGAAATTTTCAAAACAAACTTGTTTTTCGTCAACAAATCTGAACAAATCAATTATGACAGGAATCCATCACTTCGAGACTCGAAAATGAATATTGATGATGACGTACAGTCGTCGTCAGGATTATTTTCCAGCGACTGTAGTGAGTTCAGTGCTATATATCCTCAAAACCCATTTAAAACCATTTTTTTGTTCAAAATCCTTTCAAAAGTAATATTACTACTGTTTATTTTCAAACACTTTGGAAAAATTTACCAAAAACCTCCGCGATTTAATATTTCAAACTCTGATTTTAATCAAACGTTAGTTTTTAGTTCAATTGCATAATCCATACTTATACAATTTCCATCTGGTTATAGATATATATAACCATTTCTAATTGTATAATCTTATTTCGATTATAATATTGTCAACCAACACCCAAAATATACCGTAATAATTTTAGAAAATTATTCCTTTTATATGAAAATTTAATTTGGGTAAAATTATTTCGTTTACCCGCTTCAAACCATACCGTGTCAGTTTATCGCGTTTAAGTGTTTAGAAACTCCTATCGGTATAGTGGCATCCCACTATTCGACAATAATTAATATACCACTCAACCAATAAGTGAACATAATATAAAATAATTTATATTCACTAACAAATACGCGCTCATATCTATTATTACACTCAACTCAATCTAGAGTACTACCGACTATATCTCTTGCGAGTAATTCTTACCAGAGCCAAGGTTCTCGCTTAACCTTAGCTCTAATACCATGTGTAACAAACGGGTGATTTTTGACCCTCGAAAATCGACTTTAATACATTCACCATATAAAATGTCGAGCAGTCGAGTGTTGGAAATACCAGTTCATTAAGGTGAAGAAGAAAATGGTAGAAGAAAGATAGAAATCAACAACATAGAATCTCACAATCGCAGTGAAACAAAATATTATGTATAACAATAGATTTTAAATACAAGAACTATACAATTAATGTATATACCACCATCAAAGTACAAAAATTCAATACATCAGATCTGGACAGTTTATAACTTGTCCACACACACCATAGAAATAATCAAGTATGTGATGTACGTCTGAAATCCTCCAAGTCGTCTCCTGAGCTCCATAGCGTTTAACCTAAATCTGTAATACTCGGTCCGACCCAAGCATTATAATAAAATAACACCCGAGTCAGTCTGGAAACAGCATGAGAAAACACACTCTACTTGAATTATTAGAGTAATCTAATCCTTTGAAAAACAAATGTATCTCGTAAGACAGCGTCACACATAAACACGATGGGTTTTTCCCTTATGAGAACAAAAATATTTTATTGAAAATCCAGTGATAATATAAATAGTGTCTAAGTACAAATACTTATTCAAATATCTAAAATTATTACATTAATTAAATTGCAGCATATTAGGCTCTATAAACAAAACCGTAAGCTCGTATTGGAGGATAGATTCCAACAAATGATTGGGCCAGTGGGGTACCGCCCGTCACAGTACACCTCTAGAACAATGTACCGAGGACCACACCGGGATCCCCTGCTACAAAAGACCGGACTACCCCTAACCTGGATAGTTCGAGTAAGATTACCCCATGGTTCGGATCAGCATTCGCACCACATAGACCGAATAAAAAAGGACTCTAGATAGGGGTAACCTTACCCTACTTAGGTGCGACCCACTTAGCCTTGCTGCATCTCCCCTTTTTTAGTCATTCGCGGTTGATGAGGTTCGAAGCTAAGCGTTACTTTTCAAGAACGAATTTCACATAGAATGCTTGTCATCCTCCAATGACGATGTTCTGATAGCATTCGTCCATACAAGTTGTCCTGTGTTTGGACAAATCAATTCACCGTCTTCATCATCTTTATGATATTCATTCGTAACGTTCAAATTGGATCGAAGTGGTTTCCGGATAATTGAATCTGTCCTGGTCTCTTCGAAATGATTAATGAAATTGGCCAAGGTTGATAGTCGATTATTTAACTATCGAATTAAACATCTATAAGCAATCATCTGGCCTTAATATAATTTTTTTCCAAAATATTCACTTTCAAAATATCTTTAAAAAATATATCAATTTTTTCCAACATTTGAAAACAATTTTTCAAATACTTAAATCCGTACAGGATACTTCCAACACCTCAACACTTAGAAATATTTCCAAATTACTATTTTCTATACTTAGGAAAATATTACCCGTCTTATTTTCCAAAATCCTTTCAATATTAACGTTTCAAAGAATTATTCTGTAACTTACTCCCAAAAACTCCAGAATCACAAATAAATTTCCTCTCCTCAAATCATATCTTTTTATAAGACCCTTTTTAGAATCTCGAGAGAAATTATAAAATAAAAATTTCAATCACTTTAAACACTTTATATATATATAAAATAAATATTTTAAAGAAAAATTATTATTTTTAAAAACGTGTTTGAATAATTATTTGAAAAATCAAAAACACTTTTTATAACATTAAAAACTCATCTTTAGTTAACCAAATAAATTTTTAAAGCTGATTTTAAAAGTTAGAAATTACTAAAATAAATGCTTAATATTTGAAATCTACTTATCGAAGTATTTAAATCTCAACTAGTTTAAAATTCCATAGTTTTAAAATAATAAAATTTCTCCTTTTAGACAATCTCACCTCTTATAATTAAAATATATATTTAAAATCTCAACAACCAATTTTAATTTATAACTTTCCGTCGATTTCACAACATATCGATTCATTGTCGATTCCCTAAACATTCTCATTTCAAAAATCCTGTAACAACCCACATATTTAACGATTGAGTATTTAAATATTTTATTTATATATTTCATCGTTAGTCGGATTATAGTCCGAAAAGTTACTTTTTGCATACGGTCGAATTAGGACTCGAGACCACTTCCATTGAGTTCAAAACGCCGCTTGCGATCTTTATGAGTATGAACTTTGATATGTTTGGAGATAGTAGAATTTTGCTACTTTTTCACTTAGGGCTTTGGTTTAGTTTCAGCCCATTAGACCCAAGCTTCACCCCTCTTCTCTTCACTACATCCTTTCTATTTCCTAATACTCAAGCTTTAGCAACAATGGAGAGAGGAATGGGAAATTAAAACTCGAAGCCCTAGTTTCCATTTACAAATCAAGTTCTAGCTCCAAATAAATAGAAGAAGCTTTGGTAAACCTCCTCTTCTTCTTCTCTAACTCATTCTCTTATCAATTTAAGAAATTCGTAAACCTAACTTAGGAAATGTTTCTCTTTTTTGCTTAGATTCAAGCTTGTTGGGTTGGAACTGAAGAGTGATTGTCCTTGCCTTTGCTCTATAGCTTCTTCTTCATTTGTTTTGGGTTCAAAGGTGAGATTTTTATCTCGCAACTTAGTCTATAATTATCTTCGATTGTTAGGTATGAATTCCTAGCACTTATTCTTGTGCAATTGATTTTGTTTTGGATTGATGTGGTGTATATTCCAATTTTTGGTGTTTTGAAATCAAAATCTATGATAATCCTATTATGGATATTTGGACATTGATATTTGAGGCGCATCGAAGAGCCGTTAAGGCTGGGTTGTCACATGGCGTAAATCCTTAGTCGTCATTTGCTCGTCCGATCGCTTCCGATACTCATTTGGCCATTTTTGGTCGAGGTTTAGGAAATTCTCTGAATTCCAGTTTCAGAGGTCTGAATCTGGAATTTCAGACGTCTGAATTGGCTCGATTTCAAACAGAAAGGAAAATAGGCTAAAAATGCCTATTTCAGACGTCTGAAACATTTGGTTCAGACGCCTGAATTACGTTCTAGAAAACTTCTAATTTTCCAGATTCAGACGTCTGAACCACCTATTTCAGACGTCTGAATCTCCTTTGTTTTGCCTGCTTGCCTATTTTGTTTAAGAATTCCAATTTTATCGATTCGTGTTGATTCTGATTTGTTGCAATCATTTATTATCGACTTTGATGACATTTTCTTGGGGATTTTTGGGAATATCCATTTTGATGGATTCAGTATCGATTTCTTTGGATTTTATTCACGTCTTTGAATGTGAATTTTGGTGATTGATTGTTCTACAATCATTTCTGTGATTTGTCACTTTAAAAATATAAAGGTTTCAAAACTAGTAGTCAATATCAAAACTCTTTCATCAAAATGATTTCAACATTATTTTATTTAGAAAGCTCGCTTTCTCAAACCGTTTTCCAATCTACTAGTATATACAAACCTTTACCTCACTCGTATGAGAAATCTAATTAAACGGCTTAGTAAAAACGAGTGGTATGAAATTCTTGTGTTTACTTCGTCGGTTAATTCTTGGACTTGTTCGATTGAATCTCTTGTGACAATTTTCTAGTGAAGATTTGCAATTTGTTTGTAAATATTTAAGTTAAGCTAGTGGTTATGGGACATGAAGCTAAACTCATTTATTTACTAGCTTAGTGTAATTTACACTTATTGATCAATGACGATCATTTTGTGATTTAGACTAGCAATGTGCGATGTCTCTTTGTCTGCGAGGGAGACTAAACCTTGTTTTTAGTGGAGCTTCGGCTTGGTGGGGTAGTGACCCATGGTCTTTGGGCCGTTTTAGTGGAGCTTCGGCTCATGGTCTTCGGGCCGTTTTAGTGGAGCCTCGGCTCAAAATTAGTGGCTAGCATCCATGGAATAGCGTTCCGTTTTGTGATACACGTGTTGGTGAGTTTTCATGCTCCCGTTCTAGTGACAGGCCTCTTTCCCCTTTTGTGATTTCTTGATTTCTATTGATTGATTTCTAGAATTTGTGTTTCACCAATTTTCATGATTTGCATTGATAAGCTTTATCAATTTTTATGCATTAGTGAATTTGTGTTTCACTAACTTTTCCAATTGGCATTGATATGTTGGTCAATATTTGTGGTTTGGTGAATAAAATAAAGAATATGACATTCTTTTTATTGCTTTGAGATTTCTTGTGATATTGTATGATTTTTGTTGTTCGTTAATGTATGCTTTTTATAGTATAACATTTTCGTTATCATACGTTTTAATTGCATCTATTATCCTATCTCATTTTATCTGATATTTATAGCTAGACTGATCTGTTTATTATTTTCTTCTTAAATAATATTCGGGTCAGACCGAGATATTACAGGTGTTTTTACTTGACTTCTTATCAGGGAGTGTCGCCTGATTTTTGGCTAACTACATTTGATTTGTAGTTTTTGTTGACATACATTTGAGATAGAGACTCCTTGATGTATACGTATTCTTTTGTCTAACACTTGTATCTATTCTTTTGTGTTATTGTGGATCTTGTTAGACCACTACTCTGATGTACACTTTATGTGTTATATTCATATCTGTTTCCGCCTTTGAAATATGAACTTCTATGACTGATTTGTACAATGTTTATTTCTATATTTGTTTCCGAAGAATTATTTATAGCCACTATGTAGTAGATTTGAGTTTGTATCGGCATGTCGGATTTCCTCTTGAAATGGAATGCTTGTTATACTATCTGACATATCGGTGCTCGCACAAAGCAATTACACGGATGGTCGCTCCTCAATAGCCTTATTCTTCGCGCTAGTTGACGGCATTACTTCGTAGTGTCCTTGGCTAGCGTGAGTATAGAGGTGGGGCGTCACAGCTTGGTATCGGAGCCAAATTTCGGAACAATGTAGAATAATCTAGCAAGGATCATCGTCCTAAGTCCTTCTTAGGAGTCGTGCCTTAGGATTTTTATTCGAGTCATTGGACCCGTTCTATCCTATTTTCTTTGTGATGCCTTGTTTTATCTATCATGATTGTATGATAGTCATTTTGAGAATAACCTTTTTCCTCTTCTTTCTTTCTTTCTTAAAGAAGAAGAAATGGTTAGTTCTGGCAAACCTAGCGCTGGTCAATCCGGTAGTCCTTCTCTGGATGGCGTACTCATGTCTGCCCAACAACTTTTGGATCTTGTAAAGAATCAAGAGTTTATCTGTGCTTTGAATAAGAACCCTGAAATGGTTTTACCTCTGAAATTTGAAGTTCCTCTCAATCAGCTTGTGGACATCACTCTTCGACATGAAGAGGTTGGTAAAGGAGGTGATAGTGATATTAGGATTTACAAGAAGAGGCCTATTAAGTTCGTAAGCCTTAATCCCTATAAGAAACGGAGGTAGGCAACTTCAGTAGCAAAGACTCCAATCCCTGATCGTGGAGAATGCTACAATTGTAATTCAAGGGACCACTATGTAAATAGGTGCCCAAGGCCTATTTCTTGTCCCTATTGCAAAAATTTGGGTCATCATATTTCTGCATGCCCCATACTTCAAAGCAAGAAGAAAGGAGAACAAGAAACTTCGGTAGCAAAGATTCCAATCCCTAATCATGGACAATGCTACAATTGTGGTTCTAAAGACCATTATGTAATTAAGTGCCCAAAACCCCTTTATTGCCGCTATTGCAAAGGTCTGGGTCATTACTTGTCTACATGTCCCAAACTCCCTTGCAAGAGGGAGGGAAAGTTGAAAGTTGTGCAAGCCCCTTATGACTCTTCTCTTGGTCAAGGTATTTCTCGATCAATCCTTGATTACATTTGTTTTGTGATTATCCTATTCGAGTTCTTATTGATATGAGTTCATCTCATTATTTTGTATAAAATGAACTTGTTGATTCTTTTTCTTTAAAACATTTTGGGCTTGATGACTTCTTTGAGAATTGCAAATCCGTTTGGTGGATCCGTAACATTCTGCTTGCTTTTTATTGATGTTGAAATTATTTTATGTTATTTTTCTTTCTGAGCCGATTTTTACTTAGGCTTCGAAATCGATTTTTGGAAACGATTGGCTTAATCACTATGAAGCCATATCCTATGTCCCGAGTGGACTATTCATTTTTGACATTTTCAATCTGTTAAGTAGATTTCTATTTTTCATTTGTGATTTCGATTCAAATTTGATGGCATCATTTTTATTCTTTAAGCCCACGTGATGAGGAAAGTGTTATTTCCCTCATTCAAATAGTTTGTGAATTTTTTCGTTAATTTTGGGCTTGTCTTAGGATTATCTCCTAAGCAATCTTTTGAGTGGTGTTAAGGTCTTTTCAATTCGACCTTGCCACCGGTTTTCATTTGCTGCGAGTCATGGAGTAAGCAACCCACTTACCGCATTCCGCACTCCTTATGATTCTTATGAACGACTTATTATGTCATTCTGTTTGTCTTGCATATTTCATCCATTTTATGAATCGAGTATTCTACGAATATCTCGATGACTTGTATTTATCAATTTTGGATGAAAACAGCAATTTAAAATTTTACAAAATATTTTCATACGATTTATTTATAAGTATAGTTGGATTTCGTTCTTAAACGAGCAAAGAATATTCTTAAAACTTTTTAAGAAACATGTTTATCATATAGAAGATGATTTTGTGATTGTATTGCCCGTTGAGTGCTTTAAGAATTCTGGTCGATACACTTGATCAACGTTATCGATAGGAATTTCCTAAACGCTTTAATGAGACAGTCTGACACAATAAATTGACTTGTAAAAAAGTAAATTTTCCTAGAAAGATTATTACATGAAGATAATTGTGATTTTGAAAGTTTTAGCTTTTCGAAAAAGAAGATTATTAAAAAGAACTCTTTTCCGATACTTGTATTTTTTTGTTTTCCGATGGGAACCGAGACTTTTCTATTTCTATCGATACTAGTCATATTGGTTTGGATGTCGTTCCCTTGCAAAAGAGAATGTGCTATCACTTATGTTTCTAAATCATTAAAGCCTATCGAAACTAGATATTCCACTCATAATCTAGTGCTCGTGGCTATTATTTCGCCCTTTGTATTTGGCATCATTATTTTTAGGTGAGGAATTTTGTCCTCCTCACCGATCATAATTTTTGAAAATGTTTATTTATAGGATCGATTTCACCCTAGAGGGGGGTGAATAGGGTGATGGTATTAATCATAAAACTTAATTGCGGAAGCTTGTAAAATAATTTCAACAGAGAACATAGAATAATAGCAGCACAGAAAAATAGTACAATAGTAAAATGCAGAAATAGAACGACACAGAATTTACCTCAGCTTCGGCAAAATCCTGCCTACGTGCTGCCCCCAAGATTTCTACTCGAAATTAGATAGTCAGACGCTTATACACGTAAACTCGCAACACTCGCTATCGACTAAACCTAACTCTACGCTCAAAACCCTGCCGCAACTCAGCCACTGAGTTGCGAATTCTCAAACTACGCCATGTAGTTTGTCCCCTAGTCACACGACTGGTAAATACAACCTTTTAAAAGAGAATTTAAATTTAAAAACAGATTTAAAACAATTTAAACTAAAAAAACCCTAATTTAAAAAAAAAACAAGCCCAAATATAATGCAAGGCCGGTCCAAATTAAAATGAGATTAATATTCCCTTTTCTTTTAATTCTTCGGCCCGTTCCTTTTTCCTGTGATCTTGATAATGGCGGCTTGTTCTCGTTTTCCTTTTCTTGCAAATTTGGGCTTTGTATCTCGAAGCGCCTGTTTTTAATTCGATCGAATCGGTGATGATTTGCGTGTTGCCTTGATCGATTTGATTCCTCGCTGCTCACTGTGGTTGCTTCGACGAGTTCGATTCTTGCTTCGGTAAGAATTTATGCTTTTGTGCTTTGATGATTTTCATACTCGAACTCTTGTCCTTAATCCGATGATGATTATTGCAATTTATAGAGATTGAATCCCTGTATTTGCATTCGTATGAAGTTAGTTGAATTCGTCAATTACTTTTTCTCGGCCGGTTGATTCTACTTGAACGCTTGAGATTTAACTGACGAATTCAATTCGAATATTTCTCTTACTTTACTATTACGGCTTTAGCTTGAGATCGTTCGATCCTTCCTTGATCATTACGGCAGCTACTTTCCTATTTTATTTTTGACCTTTTCAATTCTTTTCTTGCGTTGAATTCTGACTTGGTTTAATATTCATCTGACCTTGGCTTTGACTTTATATATGCTATTCCATGACTTCGAATTCTCTGTTTTTTTTTACTTTACTCTCTGATTTCATTTTGTCTTCGGAATTGACTGTCATGTGTATGCAAGTTCACATCTTCGACCATTTTTGATTTCTTAAGAAACTGATGACCACATTCGAACTGTACCATTTGTTTTATGACATTGTACTTGCTGTTCACGGCCATTATATTTTTACTGCCTCGTGACACTTGCCGTTCATGTTGCATTATCACCACTAATTGTTGACACTCTATACATTTGTTTGCACTGCTGACTGTTGACACTCTACACATTTGTTTGCACTGCTGACCGTTAACACCTATACATTTGTTTGTGCATTGCCTCACACATCTTGTAGTTTGTTTTGATGCACTGTTTTGGTTTTTGGTACCGTGTCACTGTGTTTGTTGAGTCACTGTACTGTTGAGGCTGATATATTTGTTCGGTCTGTAGTTTTTAAGCATTGTTGTGTCACTTGTTCATATTGCCTCTGTACACTTGTTGCTTCCCTGACCTGTGCACATTGTTGCCTTAGTCCTGGCCATTCTCTGGTTATTTCATATTCATTTGAATTGTGCATTTGTCTGCACTATGCATTGAACACTTTGGTTTCATGATGTACTTGCTGCCTGGTTGTTGTGATGTCATATCTCGTAATTGTAGACAAGCTTGCACACTTCGATCTACTTCATACCAGTAGCAATCATTAGCTCATGTGTTTCCACTGTTTATGTATTTGTGATACTCTGGTTTTGCTGTAGTCTTCAAGCATTGATGCATTTGGAGTTGGTCTTGTTGCAGTTTGGCTTTGTCTCCATGTATTTCATGTAGTATGGGTTCTCTACTGACTTGTATTGTTCATTAGTTCATTTGATATGTTGTTGGACGTCGATGTTGTGTTATGTAGTAACCTAGTTTCACTTGCATTGTTGAGTCATTCTGACATGTTGTCCATGTGAGTTCATTACTGAGTTGGATTTACTTTGTCTCTGATCTTATGGTCATGTTGCCTTCAATTTCTTCTATATATGTACTTGCTCGGTCTGTAGCTCAAAGTTGATACTTCTGATCAATTTGTTGAGCTTGTACACTTATATTGCAGCTGAGTTGAATCCAGTTTTAAAACTCGGGTTTGATCTTGTGCTGAGAGTTGTGACATTTATCTTATTGCACGTGAGTTGAACCCGGTTTTTCATTTGGGTTTGACCTCTGCTCACTTGTCCCTGTAACATTATCAAGTGTATATTTCAATGTGCACGGCCTTGTGGCATATATAGTGATGCACTTTGTATTTCACAAGCTGTTCGTGTATGATAAATTCAAAATTAAATGGCGACGAACAACCCAAATAACTGAGGCAAATATTATTTTCAAAATCCATATTTTATTTTATATTGCAAAAATATTTCCTTTTCAATTTTACTGCGTTAGTGAATATTTTTGCAGATTGTTCAGATGCTGGATTCTGACTGGAATGAAGTTGAAAATAAACTATGAGTGTGAGTGATATGTAGTGAGGAATTTATGTAAATTGAATTTTGATGTAAACAGAAATTGTATTGTAATTGAAATTGTATAGTGAATAGTGAGAGCTTGAATTTGTACTATTCGAAATTGTAATAAATATTTGTTTGAATAAAATTTCTGTTTGAATTCAAAATCTGTATTTAATTTTATTCAGCAAATATTTATTTAATCCTTGGAAAATAAAATAGTATATTAACAAATACATTTAAACGAATGTATATATGTTTATTATAATCAAACAAAAATCATATAAGCGCATATTCAACATTATTTTCTCATAAGGAACTTAATGTTGGTTCGAGTTCCTTGTATCTTATGATCATGATATTCTGTTATTCCCGAAAGGGGAAATCATGTTGCCGATGCCTTTAGTCGTAAGCAACAAGCGGTTGTTTCCATGATGTTATTTGAATGGAATGATCTCGACGCTTTATCCACTTGTGAGATTCGAGAGCGTGAATCCGATTTATGTTCATCTTTTGTTCTATGTAGCCTTGAGGCTCATCCCTCTCTTTTAGACCGCATTCTTGAAGCTCAAAGGCTTGATCTCGAATTGGCTGTTCTTAGCCAAAATTTTAGGGACAAAATTGATATTGAAGTTTTGAAAGACTTTGATATTGATTCTCGTGGCGGCATTCGAAAATTTGGTGGACTTATCGTGCCAAATATTAGAGATCTTCGCAAAGATATTTTAGAGGATTCCCATCATTCTAAATTTACCATTCATCCCGATAGTAGTAAAATGTACGCGGATATGAAGCGACTTTATTATTGTGAGGGAATGAAATTTGATATCGCTAACTTCGTTAAGCGTTTCATGACTTGCCTGCTTATTAAGGCCGAGCATCAAAGGCCCGGTGGGTTGAAATTCCAATTTGGAAGTGGGATCAGATTTCCATGGATATTATTGACGGCCTTCCCCATTCTCGTTCGGGTCATGATAGCTTATGGGTGATCGTTGATAGACTTACTAAATCCACCCATTTTACTCCCGTTCGGTCTAACCGTACCGTTCCTCTTTTGGCCAAACTCTTTATTAAAGAGATTGTTAAATTGCATGGAGTTCCTACTTCTATTGTTAGTGATCGTGATCCATCGTTTACTAGTGGATTTTGGAAGAGTCTTAAAAAAGCTTTGGGAACGAAGCTTAATTTTAGCACCGCTTATCATCCTCAGTTCGATGGACAAACCGAGCGTGTGAATCAAACTCTTGAAGATCTTCTTCATGCACGTGTTCTTGATTTTGGTGGAAGTTGGGAGGATTTTGTGTTTATTCGTGTTTCACCTATGAAAGGTGTTGTGCGTTTCAGTCGATCGGGAAAGTTAGCACCTTGATATATTGGTCCATTTCCCATCACCGAACGTATTGTTTCCATGGCTTATCGCCTCTTATTACCGACTCAATTTTCTGCTATTCATGATGTGTTTCACGTTTCTCAATTACGGAAATGCCTTCGAGATTCCGATTCTATTCTTGAGCCCGGTGTTGTGGAAGAAATTGAAGTTTCACCTAATTTAACTTATGAGCAACATCCTATTCGTATTATTGTTTCGGAGGTCAAATGCCTTTGAAATAAAGATGTTCCGCTTGTGAAAGTTCAATGGTCCTCCAATCCTAAGGATTGCTCTTGGGAATCTAGAGAATTCATCGAGCGAACACATCCGGACTTACTTTCTCATGCTCTTTGAGGTGAACTTTTTATTTCAAATTTCTTTTGTGTTGAATATGCTTTCATGGTTGTTACTATATATTTTCTTCTTAAATATTGCATGGACGCAATTTTTTTAAGGAGGGGAGTCTGTAACAACCCGCATATTTTATGTTAACACTTCTTTGAAGATAACCTCACGACTTAAAAAGTTGAACGACTTAACATCTTAAGAGGTAGCGCGACCTAACACATGAAGTGACATATAGGGAGCCACAACCTAACGGCTTAAGGATTGGACGACCTAACGGCTTAAGGGCTGGAGGGCCTAACTTCTGAAGTGGAGTGGCGACTTAAGAAGGTTAGTGACTTAAGAAGGTTAGCGACTTAACAGGCAAGCGGCTTAACAGGTAACGACTCAAGGAGAGCAGCGACTTAAAGGATTAGATGGACCAGCGACCTAGCAACCTATTGAGTTAACGACCTAAAGTTGGACGACCTAAGATCTAATGGATCAACAGCAAGTTAACGACCTTTGAAAGGATGCGCCTTAGCGACCTAATACTCAGCGACTTAGCAGCTTCTGCAAACTAAAAACAAGATCCCATATCTACTAAGTCGCTCACGACCTAAGTAGGTCGGAGCAATTCCTTTAGGCCGTATTTGGTAGGTCGCATCTCTTTTTCATGTCATCCCTTAGGTCCGCCACGACCTAAGTTATAGCCAACCTAACCCTAAGTCGCCCCTCGACCTACGACCTGAATAAGGTCGCTCACGACCCAATACTTGGTGATTTAACTACGCCGCTTTCCCATAGGTCGTCAAGACCTACCCGCTAGTTCATGTGGCCAAGCACAGAGCAGTTAAGTCGTAGCTCGCATCTCCCTAGCACACCGACGACCTACGACTTATCTTAGGGCGCTCACGACCTAAGCCTCACCCAGGAAATCCCCTATAAATACAGCATGAGCCGCAACTTTGGGCGGATCTTTTGGCTCATTCTCGAAGCGCCAATACTCTGCCATTTTCTCAACTCGAACAGCACTTCAAGCACTCCAAACACCAAGGGCATTACTACAAACTTCAAGAGAAAATCTACATCATTCGACATGGATTCAAAAGATTATTCTACATAGAAGTTTGAACTACTAGTCTAAAGCGTGTTGTAATTAAAGAAAGTTGTATAAGTTGTATTTGAATCAGCAATAAAGAGAATTAAAGTGGACGTAGGCTTGACTATAAGCCGAACCACTATAAAAACTATGTCTTCTACTGTCTTTCTGATATTTTCCTGCTTATTTCCGATTCACGTATCATCGGGTGGTGCTTTCACACTTGCTTTACTTGCATCGGGGTGTTAGCGTCAGATTTTTACGTTAACATTTTACGATTGAATATTTAAATATTTTATTTATATATTTCATCGTTAGTCGGATTATAGTCCGAAAAGTTACTTTTTGCATACAGTCGAATTAGGACTCGGGACCACTTCCATTGAGTTCAAAACGCCGTTTGCGATCTCTTTGAGTATGAACTTTGATATGTTTGGAGATAGTAGAATTTTGCTACTTTTTCACTTAGGAAATTTGTTTTGTTTCACCCCATTAGACCCAAGCTTCACCCCTCTTCTCTTCATTACTTCCTTTCTATTTCCAAATGTTCAAGCTTTAGCAACAATAGAGAGAGGAATGGGAAATTAAAACTCCAAGCCCTAGTTTCCATTTACTAATCAAGTTCTAGCTCCAAATCAATAGAAGAAGCTTTGTTAAGCCTCCTCTTCTTCTTCTCCAACTCATTCTCTTATCAATTTCAGAAATTCCTAAACCTAACTTAGGAAATGTTTCTCTTTTTAGCTTAGATTCAAGCTTGTTGGGTTGGAATTGAAGAGTGATTGTCCTTGCCTTTGCTCTATAGCTTCTTCTTCATTTGTTTTGGGTTCAAAGGTGAGATTTTTATCTCACATCTTAGTCTACAATTATCTTCAACTGTTATTAATTCCTAACACTTATTCTTGTGCAACTGATTTTGGTTTTGATTGATTTGGTGTATATTCCAATTTTTGGTGTTTTGAAATCAAAATCTATGAAAATCCTATTATGGATATTTGGACATTGATATTTGAGGCACATCGAAGAGCCGTTGAGGCTGGGTTGTCGCGTGGCGTAAATCCTTAGTGGTAATTTGCTCGTCTGATCGCTTCCGATATTCATTTGACCATTTTTGGTCGAGGTTAAGGAAATGCTCTGAATTCCAATTTCAGACGTCTGAATCTGGAATTTCAGACGTCTGAATTGGCTCGATTTCAAACAGAAAGGAAATAGGCTAAAAACGCCTATTACAGACGTCTGAAACATTTGGTTCAGACGTCTGAATTACGTTCTGGAAAACTTCTAATTTTCCAGATTTAGACGTCTGAACCACCTATTTCAGTCGTCGGAATCTGCTGTGTTTTGCCTGCTTGCCTATTTTGTTTAAGAATTCCAATTTTATCGATTCGTGTTGATTCCGATTTGTTGCAATCATTTATTATCGACTTTGATGACATTTTCTTCGAGATTTTTAGGAATATCCATTTTGTTGGATTCGGTATCAATTTCTTTGGATTTTATTCACGTCTTTGAATGTGAATTTTGGTGATTGATTATTATACAATCATTTTTGTGATTTGTCACTTTATAAATATAAAGGTTTCAATACTAGTAGTAAATATCAAAACTCTTTCATCAAAACGATTTCAACACTATTTTATTTACAAAGCTTGTTTTCTCAAACCATTTTCCAATCTACTATTACATACAAACCTTTATCTCACTCGTATGAGAAATCTAATTAAATGGCTTAGTAAAAGGAGTGGTATGAAGTGCTTGTGTTTACTTTGTCAGTTAATTCATAGACTTGTTCGATTGAATCTCTTGTGACAATTTTCTAGTGAAGATTTACAATTTGTTTGTAAATATTTAAGTTAAGCTAGTGGTTATGGGACATGAAGCTAAACTCATTTGTTCACTAGCTTAGTGTAATTTCACTTATTGGTCAATGAGATCATTTTATGATTTAGACTAGAAATGCGCGATGTCTCTTTGTCTGCGAGGGAGACTAAACCCCGTTTTTAGTGGAGCTTCGGCTTGGTGGGGTAGCGACCAATGGTCTTCGGGCCATTTTAGTGGAGCTTCGGCTCAAGGTCTTCGGGCCATTTTAGTGGAGCCTCGGCTCAAAATTAATGGTTAGCAACCATGGAATAGCGCTCCGTCTTGTGATACATGTGTTGGTGAGTTTTCATGCTCCCGTTCTAGTGACAAGCCTCTTTCCCCTTTTTGTGATTTCTGGATTTCTATTGATCGATTTCTAGAATTTATGTTTCACCAATTTTCGTGATTTGCATTGATAAGCTTTATCAATTTTTGTGCATTAGTGAATTTGTGTTTCACTAACTTTTCTAATTGGCATTGATATGTTCGCCAATATTTGTGGTTTGGTGAATAAAATAAAGAATATGACATTCTTTTTAGTGTTTGAGATTTCTTATGATATTGTATGATTTTTGTTGTTCGTTAATGTATACTTTTTATAGTGTGACATTTTCGTTATCATATGTTTTAATCGCATCTATTATCCTATATCATTTTATCTGATATTTATAGCTAGACTGATCCGTTTATTATTTTATTCTTAAATAATACTCGGGTCAGACCGAGACATTACAGGTGCTTCTACTTGTCTTCTTATCAGGGACCGTCGTCTGATTTATGGCTAACTATATTAGATTTTTAGTTTTTGTTGATATACATTTGAGATAGAGTCTCCTTGATGTATACGTATTCTTTTGTCTAGCACTTGTATCTATTCTTTTGTGTCATTGTGGATCTTTTTAGACCACTACTCTGATGTACACTTTATGTTTTATATTCATATCTGTTTCCGCCTTTGAGATATGAACTTTTATGACTGATTTGTGTTATGTTTATTTCTATATTTGTTTCCGAAGAATTATATATAGCCATTGTGTAGTAGCTTTAAGTTTGTATCGGCACGTCGGATTTCTTCTTGAAATGGAATGCATGTTACACTATCTGACATATTAGTGCTCGCACAAAGCAATTACATGGATGATCGCTCCTCAACAGCCTTATTGTTCGCGCTAGTTGACAGCATTACTTCGTAGTGTCCTTGGCTACCGTGAGTATAGAGGTGGGGCATCACAAATCCTGTTTTCCATATTCTAATATAGATTCACCTATGAATTTATATTCCAATTATCACTTGATATCAAATTTCTTTATTTATAAACATTGTTTATAAATTTAATAACCCTTTATGGTTTTTAATCTGTTTATGAACAAATCATATTTATTTAACTCCGTTATATAGAAAATTTCTTATACTCCCATTTATACTTCCAATCTATTTCAAGTATTGATTTTAACTCCTTTTTATATTTTTAGGATATCATTTAGAAATTCTCTTGTATAATTCATTTTTTTAAAATCTCCATTTATTAATTCGTAATAGTTAAGTATAGCCAAAATCAACTAATTTTTTTTCTTCTAATTCAATTTTATTTAAAATAAATCCAATTCCAATATTTATATTTTTATATCAAATTCCTTAGATTTTAATTTTAAATTATCAAAATTTAGGCCAGTGCTACTATAGCATTCAATAATTTCAAATATTACAATAATCTATAATAGATTATTCTACACACATCTTATATCACTATATATGAAAAATAAACAATAACTTTAAGGAATCCAGTTGGATCCCTCCAACCTGTTTCCCTGATTTTAATAAGGCATATAAAAATACCAATGCCACTTTGAGGGGGATATCGCGGTATATATGGTCATCCGCTATTATGCGGCGCGCATAGGGTTTCATCCGCTATTATGCAGGGCGCATAGGGTTTCATTCGCTATAATGTGCAGGAATATCATTCCAAATACTAATATATATACTACTATATACATAATACCATATCATCAACAGATAATAATTTATAACTTCCACCAAGCATCAAAAAATTAATTTTAATAAAATAAAATTTGATTTGGCATCCTAATGAGCGAGAATTTTCTCCCCTTGATTTTCGAATTTGTAAATTCCTCCAATCACAATGTCACATTCATCTATTTTGATCCTCGCATAAATAAAGTATGAATTATTTATCATTTTCGATGAATAAAATAATTATCGACTAGTTAAATTAAAATTTTAACTTGAGTAACATTAATTAAAATATTCTAAAATTTAATTACCTTTAATATTATAGCCCTCACTGTCATTCAGAACTCCCCGATATCGACTTCTCCCCCGAGCAAACCCCGTATCACACAACCCCCTGTTTCAAAACCTCCTAGCGTTGCCATGAGCCACCTCAACCCATCGCATAACCAAATGGGATCGCCTTAACCTTCCTCAAGCCTTCATCCTCAATTGCTCGTCCTCCCCCTTTCAATTTCACCTTCCCTTCCACCTACACAACCCTAAAAAAACCACTGCCCTTGCCATCTTCTTACACGCATGCGACTACACTTTTGCCACCACCACTCCCATCCACGTCCAATGAAAACTCCACCTCCCTATCTCGCTTTATCGCGAGTCCAAGACGCATGCGCGGCCCAACAATCGAATACGCGACTTCCCCTCGTCTCTATTTCGCCACTAATACCCTCTATCGCCATCGCCTACGGCCTCCCACCCATCCCCATTCCTATCACGATCTTCTAGGATTTGAGGCGCATTTGACTTTGATTTTGAATCGG
Source organism: Allium cepa (assembly GCA_030765085.1). NCBI lineage: Eukaryota > Viridiplantae > Streptophyta > Magnoliopsida > Asparagales > Amaryllidaceae > Allium > Allium cepa. The sequence continues at coordinate 75,543,759 of CM060939.1, read as the reverse complement.
GGAGAAAAGAATGCGCAATTTTTTTGTTTTCCTTTCTCTTTTTGTTTTTTTATAGGCTTAAGGTCGATTTTGGAACGAAGAAGGACGAGGTCGCGCCTTTAGAATAGGCTTTCGATCTGATTGAGGGGAAAAAAGAAGGTTGCGTGTTTAATAAGGGAACGAGACGTGTCAAAGGCGGCTTGATTTGATTTTTATTTGACTTTGATTTGATTTTATATAATTTATTTAATTTCAAAATATCTCACTTTAGCAACTTAAAACTTTGATCTCCTACCGAGGTGTGCCACTAGGCGTTTTTAATGTTATACGCTAATTCTGAACGCAATGGAAAATGTTTCAAGTCCTAATTCGTTCATATGGAGAAGATAGCTTTTCGAGTCCTAATTCAATCATATAAATTTCAGTGCGTTTATATCTGTAACGACCCAGAATTTTGTCCAACATCAGTTTAATACTCTTTATTAATAATTAAATTGATTTGATAATTTTTCTTATTAATTTTAATTTAAATTGGTAAATTTAATCTTTTTAAGGTTAATAAATTTTTAATCTGGTAATATTGATCAATATCTTTCTAACAATTTAAAATTTGATAAGAATTATTTTTCAAAGCTAATAAATTTTTTATTCTATTTATAATATATATATATTTGATATATATTGTGAATAGAAAGATATTTCGTTTTAAATAAAAGATGAATTTTCAAATTGCAATATATATGTTATATTTTGGAATTGTTTTGAAATTTAATTTAATCTATTAATAATTTATATATGTATGAATTGTAATTTAAAGCTTTGTTTTAGAATTAAATTTTTCAAAAGTTGATCCAATTGTTTTCAAAATATAAGATAATTATTTATTTTTAAATATGATAGTTTAAAGTTTTGTTTTGTTTTCTTCAAAAGTGTTTAAATTTAAATGGTTATGAAATATATGTATAAAGATTAGTTGTATTATAACTAGTTTTATCATATTTTCTTTAAAGATTAAACTTGTATATTCATACATAAGTATTTATTAATTTAGTAATTTAAATAAGTAAGCTTACATTAATATTTAAATTAAATGAAAATTTATAAAAAAAATACTTAAGAAAACATGTGTAAACATGTTAATTATCTTAATAACACATGTAAGAAAATTAAATATTATAGTGACAAGTGTAAATTCTTGTGAACAAGTGGCAATTATTTCATTTGTTTGAAAATTTAAAACATATAAAGAAAATTTGTTTTCTCTTTCAATTCGAAACCTTTTCTTCCTCTCATTTCTTTTCTTCCTTGTTCAAAATTAAATCAAACCAGAAAACTATTTTTCTAAACCTAGAATTGAAAAATAAAAGCAAATCAAAACCTGAAACTAAATCTGCAAAGAAAAATTAAAATCTGCAAAACTGCAACTACAAAATTACTGCAATTCAGAGGGGTTTTCAACAGCAACAGCAGTTTCAATATCAGTTCAACACTTTTAATCAACAATTGAAGGCATGCAAAGGATTTTCTTTAGCAAAATAAAAAGCATATTTCCATATTTAATGATTTCAAAGCCTGGAATAAGTATTAAAACCTGCTCTGCATAAAAATGGTGAGTAAATTTTTATTTTAAAAACAGTTTCACATCTGAAATTTAACATGGATGTATGAATGAAATTTTGAAGTAAAATGGTATGAAATGTTTACATGTATGTTTGAATTTGAATGCATGTATGTATGTATGCTATGTTGTGCAAAAATCTGTATGTGTGAATGTATACCATCTCTGTTCTACGTTCAGGCTCATTCCAATTCAAATAAAATTCATTTTCTCACTTAACATTCAATTTTAGAGTTATATATCTTGAAGGAAGATGATTGTAGAATGTAAGTTTAATTTTAAACATAGTTTCAAATAAAAATATAGGGTATTTATTTAAAATTTGGGATTTTACAGGTCTGTTCACAATATAGGTCCAAAATCGATTGACCGGAATCCTTAAATTGATTCTACTATATGATTTGAAATTGTAAATGATGAATTTATGCACAAATATCATAATTTTTAGTCTTGTAAATACTGAGAAAATCAGAATTGAAGGGTTTTGGGTTTATTGCGAATTCACGGCGAACGACGTGATGGTCGGCGTCGAACTTGTGGTCGAAGGAGGGTGGTAGGGCGATGGACCCAGGAAGAATGGTCGCATGAATTTTAGTGCGACGTGGTGGTCGGAGTTGATGGTAGTAGGGTTTTTGTCTATCGTTGGGTTGAATTGATGTTCAACGTGATTTCTGCAGAATTGGAGTTGCGGTCTCGATCGCGAGGGTTGCGATAGCATCGTGGTGATGCGAATTTGCTCCGTTAGGGAAGCCTTGGGTTCCAATCGTCACGATCTTCGACGGCGAGAGATTTTTGGTTCATCTGCGTTTTTTCCAGTTTTGAGCGTAATGCTCATTTTCGTTTTGCACCGATATTTTCGATTCTGGGTCATCGAATGGTATGGTGGGGTTGTAGTCGACTTATGGATGGATGTTGTGACGAACGTTGGTGGTTGGAGGATCTGTGCACATGCACCATGCACAATGGGCATCAAGTGTCGAATGGAATTGGGGAAGACGAGGATTGACTCGTGTTTGGTCTCGTGCAAATCTATGTTTGTCTCGTAGTATTTCTCGTATTTTCCTGTAGTCGACTCGAAGCGTTGTGGGTGGGTGAGTGACTCGAGGCAAGCACGGGTACGTAGGAGATTGACTCGAGTTTTGATTAGATAGTAAGTTTTTCTTATTCGTACTGTCTAGATATAAGTTTACAAATTAAACTTGATGTTTGAATAAATGAAATCAAGCTTTAGTTTATAAAACAAGTTTATAAAAGAAAACAAATTTACGAATTAAAAACTTGTTCTTTTTGAAGTAAAAGTTAATCGAACTATTAAAGGTCTTAATTGAATTTAATTTCAAATTTAAATTGTTTAAGATGATTTCTTTTGAAAAAGAATTAACTTGATTAAATTTGGAATTTTAATTTAAAAACAGTGTTTTGAATTTAAATATTAAATCAAAGTTTCTAAGTAAACATTAAGTAATGTTTGAAAAACTAAGTTCCAAATTACGTTGAAAATGAATAAGTTTAATGATTAAATTATTTTAAATTTCAAATTGATTTCGAAATGCTTTATTTTCAAATAAAGTTAAAGCTATAATTTTGTAAACCAAATAGAATAATTTGATTTTAAGTTATTAAAATTTGATTAATTCAAATAATTAATTTATGAGGATAATTAAGGTTAATTTATTTTTGTTATGAACTTATGGATACTTAATTAAATATGATTCATTAATAAGTAAAGATTTAATTATGATAAATGTTTTTCTTAATTAATTAAGGAGTTTCTTTAAATTTAAGAAGTTAATTAATTAATTATTTAATTAATTTTAAATGATTAGTTAATGATTTATTTAAATTTTAAATAATCACTTAATTACGAATTAATTAAGTGTCATTACTTAATGAAGTAATTAATGGTTAATTATTGAATGTAATTAAGAATGGAAATTACTTATGAAAGTAATTAGTGTGTAATTACTTATGGAAGTAACTAAGTGAAGTGATTAATGGATAATCACTTGATGTTATTAATTAAAGGAATCGATTAATATAATTGTTTTGAAGTTAATTAATTATGGAGTAATTAATTAATTAAAGAATTAAGGATTATTTAATGAAGTAATTAATTAATAAGGTAATCAAGATTTATTAATGAAGTAATTAGAAGATAATTACTTATGTAAGTAATTAAGGGTTAATTACTAAGTTGATTTTTTAATTAATTAATGTGATTAATTAATTAATGAATGTGATTAATTTGAGATTAACTACTTAGTGTAATTAATTAAAAATGTAATTAATTAATAAGGTAATTAATTTAGGTTTATTAATTGATGTAATTAATTAATAATTACTTAATGAAGTAATTAAAGATTAATTAATTAAGATAATTAATCAAAGATTAATATAATTAATTAAGATGTTAATTAATTAAGATAAGTAATTACAATTGTTAATTACTGTTTATGATTAATGAGATGGTTAATTATAAGTTAATTATTTAATTAATTAAAGGGTTAATTAATTAATAAAGATCATTGGTTAATATAATTAATGAAATTAATCAAGGTTGATTAATAAATGTAATTAATTAAAGTATGATTAATTAATTGTAATTAATTAAGGATTAATGCAAATAATTATAGTTAATTAATTAATGGAAGCAAATGAAGGATCATTAATTATTGTACTTAATGATAGTAATTAAAGGTTAATTACTGTATATGGATAAGAATAATTAATTTGTGAAATTAATTAAGAATTAAAGGCTAATTACTTGAATGTAATTAAAGGATGATTAATCAAGGAAGATTAATTAAAGAAGATCATTAAGAGATGATTAATTTATTTATTTGGAATAAATAAAGGAAGAAGGATTTAAGTAATCCAATTGATTAAGAGTTAATCAATTCTGCTTTTGGATGATTGGTTAATATGGATTGATTGATACTGGGTGATTAATATTGGATGATTGATATTGGATGTTTGATGGATGATTTGGCTATGATATATGTGATATGTGATATGCTGCTTTGTGAGATGAATGGTTGATAAGAATTATCTATTGTAATAATGTGATTCATCTATTTTTATATCATCCTGAATACAAGTTTAATTGTTTAAAACCCTTAAGTACAACTTGGAAATTAAAATGGCGTTTGGATTCGGTGAGACCGGGATCGGGTTTCCATATTTGGATATCCGAAAACCACATCGATCCAAATAAACGTTAGGTCGTGAATCCAAGTGGAGTGCAATTGAAGACTCGAGGTGTAAGAACTATTCTTTGTCAGTATAACTCTGGGGATGATTCCGTGATGAGTTTGACGGAGATACTACTTATAGGCTCGAGATGGAGATTTAGAGTGCAAGGGCTATGGTCGTTGACTCTGAGGGTGATTCCAAAATGAGTGCAACGAGATAGTGCCTTCGGTTTCGTTCGAACCCGGAACAAACTTGTATGGATTGAATGCTTTCAGAACATCGTCAGGCGGACGATGAGCATTCTAAGAGATGTGTCCTATAAAGGTAATCGCAGCCTCAAGCCTCATCAACCCGGGAATGGCTAAAATAGGGGAGGTGCAGCAAGGCTAGGTGGGTAGCACCCATTTCAGGGTAAGGTCATTCCTGTCTAGATGTCCCTTTATTTCGGCTTCGTGGGTGGTTGGTCGCGCCCATCACGGGGTGATCTTACTCGGGACTATTCAGTAAGGAATGGTCCCGGCTTTGTGTTGCGGGGGATTGGGAGTAATCCTCGGTACGTTGATCAAGGCCACGTACTGTGACAGGCGGTACCCCGGTAACCCTGCCATAGATGGAAACCCATTTTTCCCTACGGGACCCTACGGTTCTATTTGTATTACCCACTTTTATGGCTAGTAGCTGGAATTTGATGAATGTAACAATTTCGGCAATTTTCTGTTTACTTGAAAACCCTAGACACTATTATAATATCACTAGATTTCCTATCAAATGTTTTGGTTAGCGTAAGGTAAAAACTTTTCCATGTTTATGTGTGGGAAGTCTTATGTGATACCTTTTCTTTTCAAGAGGATTTTCTAAAGTTAAGCAATTTTAAACCGTTTACTTACACCAGACCCCTGTCTGACCCGAGTGTTTATTTTCTGTTTTATTAAACTCTTGGGTACTCATATTATGTATGAGTAGACGAGAGATTCAGGTTTGCTTGACGAATTCTGGAGGAGATGTGGAGCAGGAGGCTTCATCATGTAGATATATTATGGTTCCGCTGTGTTTGTGATACATGTATCTTGTGTCTTTGAGTTGTATAGTTAAACATATGTTTATAACTGTCTAATATGTGTTGTATTAGTTGTGTACTCTACTGTAATATGATACTATGTAACATTTTATGTGATATATTATATTTCATTCGTTCCGCTGTAAGTATCTGATGTTGTCGAGTTTCTTCTTTTCTTATATTTTCTTCTTCTATCCCTTTCTTCCTTAAAAACGATGTGTCTTTCTGTGGTGAGAAAGTCGGGTCGTTTCATTTGGTATCAGAGCATTAGGTTGAGCGAATACCTAAGCTCTGGAGTAGTGTCTTTCTTGAGAGAGCGTACTTGTAATTTTTATATATAACTATATATTTATATATCTATATCTACCTGATTTGTTAGGTTATTTGTTCGGGTTTTCCAACATAAGTTTTAGAGGTAGATGGAGTAGTGGTGTGTGTATAACATGACTACCACCAATGGAAGAGGTCCATATGTTGAGGTAGGAAGTGGATTTGTCGAGACTGTAGACCTAATACCGTCTCGAGTGAGTTTTATAGTTTGGAGTAAGGATTTCTCGGATCCCCAAAGGAAATCTTTTAAAAGATTCGGAGTCCATCTTTGAAGTATAAGTTTGGATTTCGCTCGGGTGAGCGGATTTTCTAAAGTTTGGATATGTCAGAAATGCAGAAGTATGTGATGATATCTTGGCAGCTGCGTGGTGAGATGCAGTACCCGGGGATATTTCCGAAGATGTTTTCTCTTGAAGCAGTTTTAGAAGTAGTTGAGGAGCAGCCTTTACCTGCTGCAGGGAAGACTCGTCTATGTAGAAGTTGTCTGGATCTCTAGTAAGGAGGTTGGCTGTTTTGAAATATGAGACTAAGGTCTATAAGTTGCTTCGCTTTGGCATGGTCTCATTTGTCATTCCTTAAGGAGAGCGAGATGTTGACGTTTGGTTTGGAGCCCGAGTTTCTTTTGGGATGTCTGCCATCTCAAAAGTGTTTTGTGTAGTTTGTTGATCATTTTGGAGTTCGAGAAGCCTTTGGATTAGAAGTCTTGATTAGCTGTGGTAGCAGTTTCAGCTCGGAGGTGTTTGTGTGCCAACAAAAAGGACTTCTGGCTTAGTAGAGTCCTGGAGATAGAATTTGGAAGCAGTAGTGTGGTCCGTTTCTCCGATTGTTCAGGAATCTTTGTGGTTCTTCTTTTAGCAGTCCGGGCAGATGGTGAAGTTTTCTCGAAGGCTTAACCTCGTTTGGAAAAGCTTGAGGCTGTTCTAATTGGTAAAGTGAGGATAGTTTCTTTGGAATCCAAATTAGGTAGGATCGCAAAAGTGACTTGCGATTAGGTTGGGAATTTACCTTGGGCAATCTTTTGTTTGAGACTGAGGGTTCCCATGAGGAAGTAGGAGCTACTGATGTAATCAGAAGTTTGTCTGCATCTGGAGTTGAGTTACATATTGATTGGTTCCAGAAGTGATATTGGCAATTAGCCTGGTAGTAGGATGGATCTTGTAGAAGGAAGATTCTATAGGATGTGTGACCGAGTCAGACGAGTCACTAAGATTTTATGGATTTGATGAACAAAGTTTCCCGGATATATTGGATAAGTTTTTACTCGTGTTCATCAGCAGTATGCTCATCCATTTTAGAATCAGAGTTGTGCAGCGGAAGCGAGGTAGCAGCTGTACGAGGAAGGAAGCAAGTTCAGTTTGCTTTTGCTTGGGAAGTAGAGCTTGTGTTCTGGATTTCGATGGATCTTGGAAGACGTTTCTGTTGGATAGGACCCAGAAACTGGTTTGCTTTGGTCTAGTTGTTTCTGTAAGCATCAGCATAGGTTGAGCTGATCAAAAAGATTTGTAGCCCAGGAGTATCTGTTAAGTTATGCAGATATGAGATAAGGAGTTTGGAATTCAAAGTTGGAGACTTCGTTGTTGTTAAGGTTTCTCTGGTTAAGAGAGCAGTGTTTGGATAAGATTGAATTGCCAGTTTGGATAACTGGGATTCATTGTATTTCACGTATCTCTGAGGGAGTACGTGTATGATTCATCGTTGGTTGTGGAATCTGCAGTTCAGTTGGATTTGGAAGTTTAGCTGGACTTGGGTATAGTCTGATGTTCTGTTTAGATTGGTGGATCTAGTGATGAGAGAAGCTCTGGATTATAGTGGTGGTTAGTTTAGATTCTGTAGAGCGAGTCTCCCAGTGATTTATACTTGGGAAACTCTAGATAGTATTAAAAGATCTATCCTGATTAGTGTCAGGATAATTAGTTAGGTTTGTTTGTTTGATTGATTGCTTTGGTTGTTAGTAACTGGATAATAGGTATGCTTTGCAGTTTGAAATTAAAATCTTTGTTGGGTTATTAAATCAGCTTTGCTTTTAAATTTCGGAGACGAAATTCTTTTAAGGGGGGAGGATTGTAACGACCCTGAATTTTGGGCAATATCAGTTTAATAATCCGTATTAATAATTAAATTGATTTGATAATTTTTCTTTATAGCTTTAATTTAAATTTATAAATTTAATCCTTTTAAGGTTAATAAATTTTTAATCTGCAAAATGGATAAGAATTATTTTTCAAAGCTAATAAAATTTTATTCTATTTATAATATGTATATTTGATTCATATGGTGAATAGAAATATCTTTTGTTTTAAATTAAAGATGAATTTTCAAATTGTACTATATATGTATGTATATGTTATAGTTTGAAGCTTTGTTTTAAAATTTATATTTTTCAAAAGTGAATTTAAAGATAAATTCAATTATTTTCAAAATATAAGATAATTGTTTTTTTAATATGATAGTTTAAAATGGGATTTAAACAAAGTTTTATTTTGTTATCTTTAAAGTGTTTAAATTTAAAATGGTTATAAATGAATATATATATATATATATATGAATGTATTAGATTTTTAAAATGTATTGTTCGTCGACGGAATTTCTATCGGTTTAGAAAACCGTCGAACGAATTTAAATTAAAAATAACCGCAAGCGCACGGCGTACACTTGTAGTACGTGGCGAATACGGGTCGATCCACAGGGAATTGATGATTTAAATTTTCTATTCAATCAAATTATACCGAAAGCTTGAGAATATTTAAGCTAGAAAAAGAGAAAAACAAACAAAAGAAAATTGATAAAAAAATGTGAGAGTTTAAGAACAATTTAGAGATAAATCCACTCTCTAGATCATATAAATCAACAAAATGAAGTTATGATCTCTCTTTTCTTTTCATTAGTATAATTAGTTGATGTGTTTATCATAAGTATGATATATTTGTGCTATTAATTAGCCCAATATAAACCATCGAACTATAACACAACCACTAATACACATTTAACTCTCATGAAATATGACAACAAAGTTAAAAGCAAAATCCATTTTAAGCATAGCCTATTAACTATTGTTTAGAAATATAGGCTATCAAATTTCAATTTCAACATTCACTTCTTTGCCATAATCATATTTAGATGAAGCCGCAATTTGTGTTATGTTTGTTTAAGCATAGCCTATTTGTTATGAACAACATAGACTATCAAATTCAAAGCTAAACAACATCATTAAACCACTTCAAGTGTTTCCATTAAAGCACAAAAAGAGAGTATAAACATCAAAATGTTGCGTCTACATACTAGAGAGCTTCATCACCCCTAAATTGTGGGGATTAAGCTCTCATATTTGTTATCAAATCAACAAATATAGAAAGCAACATGCAAGCAAAAAAGAAAGGAAAATGAAAGCTAATGGAAAAGACAACTAATCTAATTGCATAAAGGTAAATCTACACTATTACATAAGAAGAGAAGAAGCATGTAAATAAAAGAGAATTAACATTGCATAAAAGAAAAGAAAATTACATGAAATAAAATGGCTAAGTAGCCATGGAAAGAAAGAGAGCTTTGATTTATTTTCTAAACTAAAACTAACTAACTAAGAGGAGGTTGGCTACATGAAACATAAGGGGTATTTATACAAGTTAGAAACCCTAATGCATATTTTTAGGGAGTACTCAAAATGCCCTTGGAGGAAGTGTAGTGGCCAAGTTATCATTAGCTTTAATAATCCCCCACTTAAATGTACATGAAGCTTTAAATGTCTTTTAGCATGTGCATTAGCCTTTAATTTGTACATTAAGGTAGTGGGTAGGTGGGGTCCTCCATGTTCTTCACTTTGAATTATTTCCATCTTCATTCCTTTGTATTCATTTTGTGCATGCATATTCCTTCATGAACCCACTTGTAATTGAGTGTAATTTCCTACAAAATAATATAAAAATTTCCAATTAAAGTTTCTCAAATTAATATATGCACAAAAATGACCATTTCGTCCCTGGATGAAGATGAATATGTGACAATTTCAAATAATATGAATTTTGGTTTAAACAAGTTAAAATACCCAATATGATCATTTATTTAATTTAAAAAGAATAAATATGGTGGTAAAAATATGCACATTTACGTGCACATCAAATACCCCCACACTTATCTTTTTATTCGTCCTCGAATAAACTAAAACTAAGGTAAATCTGTTTTCGTAGGGAGCACGATTGCATTGAGCGTATGTAATAAGCCGTTAAACCTCTGGGTGTCCCCAGTAGGACGAGTGTTGTCTCGTGACGGTTTTCAGCGGATACTACCCACAAAATCCAAATGCATGATGAAAATATTTACAAAATGCAAGATTTATTTACAAAGAGATGAATGCAAATTTTTGAAAATATTTACAAATGAAGGATTTATTTTTAAATTGACACAAATAAGTTAAATGTAGGTTTTGGTTATTATCTTGAAAATTTATGTCATTTACTCGTCAAAATTTTAAACAAAAATCAAGTTATCATAACAAATAGACAATAGTTTAATTAGTTGTTTCGGTTGATAACAAAGTTTAATTATAAAATGGATCCTTAGTTGATTATCAAAGTTTATCAAAGTGGTATTTTCATTTCTTTTCTATAACAAATCAAATCAAATAAGTAAAAATAGTGTTAGGATTTCAATTGCTTGCTCTCTCACTATTTGCAAGAAAATTTACACAGCTAGCTCAGGTAAACTGAGGCCAGATATACCACCCATGCACTGCCTTTCGGGCTTATGTGAGGGGAGTACAGAGCATGGCGAGTGCACACACTTTCGTGTATACACCTATCGACCTAGGTGGTTTTTATTAAGTCTATTCTTTTTTTACATGTGTTCCATACATGCATAACCGTGAGGACTTTTAAAAGAGTATGAAAACACATAATCAAAGGTTCTAAGTAATTCACCCATGCATAACCTTGAGGACTTTTAAATGAGAGTGAATACTTTGGATGTTATTATTATTATTATTATTTTTTAAGAAAGAGAGAGAGAGAGTTTTGCAAAATCATCTTAGGACCATTTAACTTAGAAGACAAAAAAAAAAAGTTACATCCTTTGCTTTAAATTCACCACTTTTAAAATAAAGATTTTCAATTAGGATGTATTTCATAATTAACACGTATGAATCTTCCTATATACGAGTTAAACCATTGTTATTTATAATCAAACTTCATTTTTATTTTTGTTAAGACAAATAAATTTTCAATAATTTCAATTTAATAAACCAAAACCATATATTTATCCTATAGTGTTTCTTTAAAAATAAATCAAAAATGCTAAAAAAAATTCTTCTTTTGTTTTTGGAATTTTTTTTTTTGAGTTTTTGGAAGAAAAATGAAAAATTAATCCTGAAAAATCAAGAAGAAGATGAGCCTCCCCCCGCACTTGATTTTGACTGTGTCCCCACAGTCAACCCAAGTCAAAAGGAACGTTTATTATTATTTACATGAAAACGAAATGTATTTACACGACATCAGAAAGTATATTGCCAAAAAGTAGATGAAACGGTCTTCCAAAGACTGATTCATTTGTCTCGTCAAGTATACGAGACACAGCTTAGGCTCGAAAAACCAAACCGTAAAAGATTTTGAAGTCGAATGTGGCTTTGGAAAAACGAATGTCGTTTTATTAAAAATCTTACGAGTTGTTTTATTTTCGATGATTTTTGGGGTAGATATAATGATTGATTGAAATTCACATTTATTTTCACCAAATTGAAATTCAAGTTTGTCATAGAAATTTTTTTCAAAATTATTGATTTCAAAATGGTGATGTGAATCGTCCCCTTTGGAATCTAAAAACCCATCTTCAAAAAGTCCAAAGAAATCGTGTTCGTTAAATTCGTCTTCCTTTGTTGGATTATCAAAAACTTCATTGCGTATCTCAAGTTCAAAATTCAAAGCTGTTGTATTCAAATTTTCGAAATTGAGAAAAGGAAGATTGAATTTTAAATTTGGTTCCACACCCTCAAAAGAATTGAAATCCAACTCAATTACCGTATTTTCAACAACTTCATTAAGATCATCATTTTCAGTTTCAAAAGTTGTTATTTGAAAATCGTCAATTGTGGTAAAAGATGGATTATTATTTGACTCGTCACACGTTGGGATTTGATTTTGTTTTTCACGTTGTTTCATATATGTTTCAAACAACAAATCCGTGTGATCATCGTAAATTTCGTTCGTTTGTTCAAAAAAATCCAATTTGTAGTTATTAACTTGAGAATTTTCGATTTGGATTTGTTGAGGACAAATTTTTTTAATCGCATCATAGTCGAGATTATTCCCATTGCCCAAAATATTTGAAAAGTGGATCTCATTGTCATTTTGATTTTGACATTCATTTTGAAGCTCGAAATTGAATTGGCATGGGTTACACTCGAAATCATTTGAATTTTGAAGTGAATTAAAACTTTGATTATTTTGAAAACTTTGATTCGAGTTATAGCACAAACGTGAATTGCACAACTCATTTATCTCTTGATTTTGTTGTGTAGAGAGTTCAAGTAACGACGAAATGCAATTTTCAAGAGTTGAGGGTTGACCATTACTTTGGAAATTTTGTGGTTCAAAATTCGAATCGTTTAAAAAATAGTTGTTGTTGAAATATCCATAAGAATTTGAAGTGAAATTATATGGATTATATTGATTTTCACAATTATTGTAAAATTCACGTAAGTGAGGAAACTCGGACATTTTCAAGAATTTTTTTTTTTTGGCTTTTTTTTTAATAATGGAAAGGTATTTACAAATAAAATTTATTTTTCAAAAGGGAAATTGATTTTTGTTTTGTTTTTGGATTTCAAATTTTTTTGTTTTTGAAAAGATTGTTTTTGGATTTTTGGAATTTTGATTTGAAAATTTTCAAAAGAAAAGGAAAAAAACCAAGTTAAGAAATATTTACAATTTTTTTAGTTTTGGATTTTGATTTTTTTTTTGTTTTTTTTCAAAATATGCATGAAAAGGATAATGACAAATGATTTATCCTAAATTAACCCAAAATTGTATATTCGCAATCTGTCTTAGATAAACAAGATAGTTCTCAGCCAAGTAACGGACAGGATTTGTCGGTGCACCACGAATCACCGTAGCAATGCAGCCGAAGGTTTAAGTACCTTCAGAGGAACAACCACTATAATATTTACGAATCACCGTAATATTTATAAATGGTTATTATCTGCCGTAGCCTAGACACCAAGAAATTAAATTGTTTAAAGAAGACAATTTGTCAGTATAGAATTAAGTGTTATCGATGTCTAACCGTTATTATTAATCAAAATCTACTATGAATGCAAAGCAGAAATTAAACGTGTATTAACAATGCAACTACGAATGAAATTTTTTTTTTTTGGTTTTTTTAAATAAATATGCAAGCAAATAGCAATGCAAGGCAAAAATAAAAAAAATCGATAGATATTGCAAGCAAGCAGTTTTTTTTTGGCAAGCAGGGCTAAGCAAGCTTCTCCTCCAATCTGCTTTGGCAACCTGAAAATGAAAACAAGATATATATAAGATTTTGTTTTAAATAAATAGAAGCAAGACTAAAACAAATGAAAATTCAAAACAACAAAAATCGAATGAAACAAAATAAAATAAATGAATAAAACTATAAAAAAAACGCAAAGCAATTCAAATGATTCAAAAGCAAAGGAAATTTTTAAAAAAAAAATTGCGAAAACAAATCACACAAACTTAAAGCAAAACACACAACGTAACTCAAAATTCAAAACTAAAATCAAAACAAAACAATAAAAATAAAAATGAAAACACACAAACTCAAAAGGATTTAAAACAAAACAAAATAAAACCAAAACAAATTCACAAAAAAAAATTAAAAAAAAGGAAAGGCCACTTCACCAAACAACACAAACCCGGCCCACTTAAAAATATTTCTCACCACTCACGCAATAGGATTACACAGTCGCTTCAAACACTTTCCCTGATACAAATTCAAACTGAATGTTTCTATTATATTACCAAGCAAAATTTCAAATCACTCATTCAAAACGAAATAAGAAATTACACTTGAATTCAAACCAAATTGTTCGATTGGGTGCAATTTGAGGTGAAGCCGCTGTTCTTCAGGCTTTCGTGATTAACTGTCGTTGGATTGCGGAGTTGATTCGGCTGTTCGATTTGGCTTGATGGGGTTGTTCTTAAGGTCAGCGAGTTCGAATTGGGGTTTGTATTGCTGTCGTAGTTCAAAGTTTGGGTATTTCATGAATTGGTCAGAGGAAGATTGAGTTGCGGTTGATGTCAATTGACTTTCTGGTGGTTGAATCTTGTGGTTGATGACAGTAAATGTTGTATGGAGGATGGGAAGTTGACTAAGTGAAGAAGTGGTTGTATGTTGTGTGCCTATTGTCGAGGCAGTGAAATAAGGTGGAGTTGGGGAATGAAGTTGTTTAGGGTTGCACTGTGTACGGCAGTAAGATCGGCAGAGGAGGGAAGTTTATAGAAGTGGATTGTGGGACGGTTGTGGGTTAAGTGTAGCTGCAGTTGTTCAGCGAATTGGAGTGGAGAGGGAGGCACAGAGTAGCAGAGGTGAAATGACAGTGTGGTGAGGAGATGTGAAATGTTGTATGGTTTTTGTGGAGTTGTTGGAGTTATGGCTGTTGACTGACAAGGGTTGGTGAATGTTGCTTTAAGAGTGGCACTGAATTTTGAGGCTGTGTTGATGAGGAAGAAGCTTTTGAGGTAAGTACTGTGGTAGGCAGATGAAGATGGGGGTGCAAAGGGGAGAAATGTGTATCAATGTTTTATGGTGAAGTCGTCAGGTAAGTGCGTACAGGGTTTTGGCCGAGGAATAGTGTAGTTGTCTTGGTGGTTGTCAGTGAGGTAGATTGTGTGGTTAGTTGTAGAAGTGGCAGCAGTTGGAAGTTTAGTTTGTGAAGTTGTGTAAGTGATGTAAGGGGGAGATGATGATGATGTTGTAATAGTGTAGCACTGTTTTGTGAACTTGTTGTGATGAAGGAGGGTAGTATGGTTGTTGGTGATGAGTTGTGAGTGACAGTGGGTTTGTTTGAGAAAGGTAGTAGTGATGACTGGTTTGATGAAGTTCAGGGTAGGGGAGATGTGTGAATGGCAGGGGATGGTATGGCTGTGCAAGTTTGTGAAGATGTGGTGTGTTGATGTATGGGAAGTATGGACTGTAGCAGAACTATCCAAAAGAACTGAAACAGAGAACAAAAGAGATGTATGCAAAAGAACTGAAACAAAGCACAAAAAAACAACAGAAAGCTAAGGGAAACAGTGAATGAACTTGCAAACTGCTTCTGTATTTTTAGAAAACAATGTAGATAAAAAATATGCAATGTAACTGAAAAGTGAAATAATTTTTTTTTTATGAAATTGTATCTGTTGTTTTTTTTTTGCTTTTAAATATGAAATGCAAATGAGCAAAACACTAGAAAACAACAATGAACACACAAACAAAATCACACAACATACATACACACAAAATATTTTTTATTTTTTTTAATAACACAAAAAATAAAATCACACAAAAATCAAAGAAAAATAATTCGATGAATAGAAAATAAAAATCAAAACAATTCCCCGGCAACGGCGCCAAAAATTTGTTCGTCGACGGAATTTCTATCGGTTTAGAAAACCGTCGAACGAATTTAAATTAAAAATAACCGCAAGCGCATGGCGCACACTTGTAGTACGTGGCGAATACGGGTCGATCCACAGGGAATTGATGATTTAAATTTTCTATTCAATCAAATTATACCGAAAGCTTGAGAATATTTAAGCTAGAAAAAGAGAAAAAACAAACAAAAGAAAATTGATAAAAAATGTGAGAGTTTAAGAACAATTTAGAGATAAATCCACTCTCTAGATCATATAAATCAACAAAATGAAGTTATGATCTCTCTTTTCTTTTCATTAGTGTAATTAGTTGATTGTTTATCATAAGTATGATATATTTGTGCTATTAATTAGCCCAATATAAACCATCAAACTATAACACAACCATTAATACACATTTAACTCTCATGAAATATGACAACAAAGTTGAAACCAAAATCTATTTTAAGCATAGCCTATTAACTATTGTTTAGAAATATAGGCTATCAAATTTCAATTTCAACATTTACTTCTTTTCCATAATCATATTTAGATGAAGAAGCAATTTGTGTTATGTTTGTTTAAGCATAGCCTCTTTGTTATGAACAACATAGACTATCAAATTCAAAGCTAAACAACATCATTAAACCACTTCAAGTGTTTCCATTAAAGCACAAAAAGAGAGTATAAACATCAAATTGTTGCATCTACATACTAGAGAGCTTCATTACCCCTAAATTGTAGGGATTAAGCTCTCATATTTGTTACCAAATCAACAAATGTAGAAAGCAACATGAAAGCAAAAAAGAAAGGAAAATGAAAGCTAATGGAAAAAACAACTAATCTAATTGCATAAAAGTAAATCTACACTATTACATAAGAAGAGAAGAAGCATGTAAATAAAAGAGAATTAACATTGCATAAAAGAAAAGAAAATTACATGAAATAAAATGGCTAGGTAGCCATGTAAAGAAAGAGAGCTTTGATTTATTTTCTAAACTAAAACTAACTAACTAAGAGGAGGTTGGCTACATGAAACATAAGGGGTATTTATACAAGTTAGAAACCCTAATGCATATTTTTGGGGAGTACCCAAAATGCCCTTGGAGGAAGTGTGGTGGCCAAGTTATCATTAGCTTTAATAATCCCCCACTTAAATGTACATGAAGCTTTAAATGTCTTTTAGCTTGTGCATTAGCCTTTAATTTGTAAATTAAGGTAGTGGGTAGGTGGGGCCCTCCATGTTCTTCACATTGAATTATTTCCATCTTCATTCCTTTGTATTCATTTTGTGCATGCATATTCCTTCATGAACCCACTTGTAATTGTGTGTAATTTCCTACAAAATAATATAAAAATTTCCAATTAAATTTTCTCAAATTAATATATGCACAAAAATGACCATTTCGCCCTTGGATGAGGACGAATATGTGACAATTTCAAATAATATGAATTTTGGTTTAAACAAGTTAAAATACCCAATATGATCATTTATTTAATTTAAAAAGAATAAATATGGTAGTAAAAGTATGCACATTTACGTGCACATCATGTATGTATAAAGATATATTTGTATTATAATTAGTTTTAGAATATTTTCTTTAGAAAGTAAATTTACATATGCATACATAAGTGTTTATTTATTTAGAGTTAAGTATGCAAGTTTATATTAACATTTAATTAAATAAAAATTTATTAAAAAATTGCTTAAGTACATGTGTAACCATGTTAATCCTCTTAATAATACATGTAAGGCAAATTAAGATATATCAATGACAAATGTAAGTTTTTGCAACAAGTGGCAACATATTCATTTTAATTTTTAAATAAATTTTTTTAAGAAGAAAATTAGTTTTTCACAAACACTTTTCCTTTGTTTCAATTTCTTAGCTCAAATTAGTGGCAAATACAGAAACTTTTCTCAAGACCCGAAATTAAAATCCAAAAGCAAAGTAAATCAAAGAATTTAAAATCTGCAAGATCAAGTTTGAGAGTAAAAGCTGCAATATCAACTTCAACCTGCAACCTTCAAATCTTATGAAAATTCGAATGGATGGTCAACTCAGAAGTTTCAACTTTTTAGATCATCAAATTATAGCATGCATTCAATTTCATCAGCAAAGCATCAAAAAGGAAATCAAAGCATATTTTTCAGATTAAAATTCAAGAGCCTGGAAGTAAAATATAGAACCTGCTCTGTTCTCTACTCTGCAAAGAATGGTGAGTAAACATTTTTAAAAGCAGTTTAATTAGTGACTATCTTTAATCCATGTGGATCTGTGAATTGTTATTGATGTTGCATGAAAACCTTTCAGTTTTTTTTATATAATTGAATTGGTATAAATACATGTTTGGAAGTGTGTCTGTAAATATAGATATTCTGTTCTTTGTTGTTTCACAGGCCATGTTAGCTTTTAGAAATTCAATTCTCTAAATCAAATCAACATTAATGTTCAAAATATAAATGGAAGATGTTTTTTAATGTATAAGGATGATTTTAAAAATGGAATTAGGATTTTTATTTGAGTAATTATTTTTATTAATGGAAATATACAGTAAGAATCAATTGCATGTTAAAATAAATACTCACAATTTTGTAATTTGATTCCAGGAATAGGTTAATAATTGTAAATGATGAATTTAGGTACCAAAATTATAATTTTTAGGTTAATATCCATTTTGATTTTGTGAGATGAATAGAATTAGTACTTTCGCCAAATTCCGGCGAACGAAGAGGTGATTTGCCATGGGCTTTGGTCTGGAGGAGGAGAGTTGAACAACGATCAGTGGAAAAATGGTCGCATGAATTCTAGTGCGACATGGCGATTCAGAGTGCAAGGGTTATGGTTGTTGACTCTGAGGGTGATTCCAAAATGAGTGCAACGAGATAGTGCCTTCGGTTTCGTTCGAACCCGGAACGAACTTGTATGGATTGAATGCTTTCAGAACATCGTCAGGTGGACGATGAGCATTCTAAGATAGATATGTCCCATAAAGGTAATCGCAGCCTCAAGCCTTATCAACCGGGAATGGCTAAAACAGGGAAGGTGCAGCAAGGCTAAGCGGGTAGCACCCATTTCTGGGTGAGGTCATTCCTGTCTAGATGTCCCTTTATTTCGGCTTAGTGGGTGGTCGGTCGCGCCAACCATGGGTGATCTAACTCGGGACTATTCAGTAAGGAATGGTACCGGCTTTGTGATGCAGGGGATTAGGAGTAATCCTCGGTACGTTGATCTACGCCACGTACTGTGACGGGCGGTATCCTGGTAGCCCTGCCATTGATGGAAACCCATTTTTCCCTACGTGCCCTTACGGTCTTGTTTGTATACCTGTGTAGCTGGAATTTAATAAATGTAACAATTTCGGGTATTTCTTATTTACTTGAAAACCCTAGACACTATTATAATATCGCTGGATTTCCTATCAAATGTTTTGGTTAGCGTAAGGTAAAACTTTTCCATGTTTATGTGTGGGAAGTCTTACGTGATACCTTTTCTTTTCAAAGGTTTTTCTAAAGTTAAGCAAATTTAAACTGTTCACTCACACCAGACCGCTGTCTGACCCGAGTGTTTATTTTATGTTTTATTAAACTCTTGGGCACTCATATTATGTATGAGTAGTCAAGTGATTCAGGTTAGCTTGGCGAATTCTGGAGGAGTTTTGGAGCAGGAGGCTTCATCGTGTAGATATATTATGGTTCCGCTGTGTTTGTAATATCTGTATCATGTGTACTTGACTTGTATGGATAGACAGATGTTTATAACTGTCTAATATGTGTTGTATAGGTTGTGTACTGACGCAGCAGATTAATCACAGATCGATATGAATCGATGAAAGTAGCAATCGGTGGATTGAAGATACCAAAATGCCCAAATTCGTTGATCCGAAGATACCGAATTTTAGCTATCTCTATCTCGTTGATCCGAAGATTCCGTGAAAGAGATCTACGATTCTTGAACGTTGATCTTGACGCAAAAGATTCCGTGAATCGGCTTCACAAACGAAGATTCGACCGCACTCGAATGACGTAGGTGGAGATAGGAGATCACACTCGACTACCAATTAGAAGAAAGCACAAAGCAATGAAAAGGAAATTTTATTCAATATTCAACAACCTTAAAAATGTACAACACACGCGTATTTATAGTATTTCACAACTCAGCCCTTAAGTCGTACACGACTCATCCCCCACGACTCACGACTTTAAGGCTCTCAACTCAGCAACACACCATACCCAAAACACAACACATAGGTCGGCAGCGACTCAACATCACGCGACTCAACACCTTTACACACATGACTGACTCAAGGACTTAACACCTCAACACATCACTTGGGTTGTATGCGACCTAACGACCTATGACTCAAAACAATTACATCACAACACGACTTAATGGACTCACGACTTAGCATGCAACGACTCACGACTCAAGAAATAAACAAACAGTACACGACACATCATACAATGCGACTCAACAAAACAACACAGGTTACACGACTCAACTTATCAACGACTTAAGACACAATGACCCTGGACGACTTACGACTTAAGACAGTCATGACTTAACCTTTCAGCACAAAGACTCAACGACTCATGGATCAAGCGGCTCATCTCGTATGCATCACCACCCAAGGTCCAACGACCTAAACCCGAGCGACTTATCTTCCCAAACAACTTATCCCCGAACGATTCATCTCCAGGTGACTTAACTCCGAATGACTCATCTCCGAGCGACCCAATTCTCCGTGATTCACTAGGTCGTGGCCGTCTTAACATTGCTTCATTAACTCGCTGTTCTTCCTTACGCGACTCCTTACGTCGGGGCCGACCTAAAATATGCTCTGGTTTCTGTAACTCGTTGTTAACTCGTGGCCGACTCAAATCCTAGGCTTCCTCCATACAACTTAGGGTGTTGTTAACCCGTGACTTGTTATCACGTGATTCATTAAGTCGGAAACGACTTAATTCTACCCTCCTAAGTCATGAACGACTTACATACTTGTCCTTATCTCGTGTACGACCTATCCTTCTAGCCTGGGCTACATCATCCTCCCCTGGTTGAGAAAAATTCGCTCTCGAATTTAAAAGCTTTCTTCTTCGAGACGCTGTCTTCCATTCATTATCTGGTCTGATGCGGCTCTGGTGATAACCACTCGTTAGATTTTTCTTGTCTTGGCTCTTTGACGATGTGGTTCGGAATAAAGAATGCATAGAATGGAATATACGTGGCATTAGGCAGGCGGCATAAGGAAGTGATCTGAGGGAGATGACATATGAAACGATGCGGAATAAACTAAGCACTAGGTGCCAGATCCAATTCATGTAACACAAAACTTCATAAGAATAGTGTCGTATACCATATTGCTTCGGCCAATAGGCAGATGTGATATAGAACCAAAACGTTTCTAAAATGTGAGATGATATAAGGAAGTTTAAAATCACGGAACGACTTAGGAAACTCTGACTGAAAAAATGTGATGATTCATGCTCAGCTTCTTGTCTTTCCCTAACTCGTTCAGATGTGTCATCATCTAGCATCTTTCATTGATGTGTTGCATCAAATTCTTCTAACTGAAATGATTTCCCACTCGATTCTCCTTCAACATGTTTATTTTCACACAACGGTTCCAAGTAATTGAAGTTAATAATGTCAATAGTGCAGACATGATCAGGCAATTCCAACTGATAATCCTTCTCTTCATCCTGTATGTTTAACTCTTCCTGTTTAGTCATATCCTCGAGATCATACGATCCTTGTAATGAAATAGCATCGGGTACTAGTTCAGTTTGAGGTTGAATGTCCTGGAGTGATGGTAACTCTTCGGATAATGCCTTAGAATATTCGACTTCAGATTCATCGTATTCTGACCCTACCTCCTCGAAAACATCAAGATCCTCACTCGCTCCTTGCTTGGTCAATTCAAACACTTCATTCCTCATTTCCACATACTCTTCCAAAAATACAGGGTTAGTTTCTTCAAACAGTTCCTCGGACATTTCATCTTCACACTCTTCAAATACTTCAATCTCTTCAGGATTCTCAACATCAAAACTTTTTCCGGATTCAATCAACATTGATAATTCATCATCATCATTATCTTTCATTTCATAGACAAATTCTTTCAACAAACTATCTGATTCTGCCTTCCCTTCTGTTTCATTCTCACTTTGCTCGGGCCTCTCGGAAACTATGGAAATTATAGTTGGCTGGCTCTCATCCACAAACTCAGGTGACAAGTAAGAATCCTCTTTCGTCAAATGAATTTCCCCCACTCCGAATACAATTTCTTCTTCAATACTGTCGACATCAAACTTTGGCAATGACGAGTAATCAACTTCTACATCCACATACTTTGACTCAATCTCTCCGTTATCATCAAATTTCAGCGGTTGGTAAAAGTCAAATACATCAGTCCTCCTCAACAAGTTACTCCTCTCATCTCTTGATAAAAATTCTTCATCGTTATCATATTGTGGTGGTTGATAAAAATTAACTTCGTTAATCCTCCTCAACAAATTACATTCTTCTTTCTCCAACTCGACCTCTTCATCTTCATTGTCAAACATTGGTGGTAATTCTTCGTTTTCAAACTTTAGGGGTAAGGCTGTGAATGACTCTGTAGGACCAACCTCTTCAAGCTCTTCCAACATTGGTTTAACCTCCTCAGGAGTTTTAAGCTCTTCACTTGTCTCATACCTAACCAACGTTTCAGCACTACCTTCCAATTCTTCAACACTCTCGCTGAATGATATTGGACTAGTCGGTTCCTCTTCCTCTTCCGGCTCTCTTTCAGTTGAATCATCCACATCCTCTTTTTCACTTTCTTCCACAGCTAATGCTTTCTTCTTGGGCTCTGCACATTCAACACCTCGATGGTCAAACTCCTGATAATGATATCGCTTAATTCGGTCATCAACATTTGTCTCAACGTTTCTAGGTACAACTGATTTGTTGACTCTCTTAGAAACATCTCTACTGCAATGAACACCTTTACTCTGTTTGCTGGAGCTTGTAACCACACCCTGTCCTTGACTCCCTTGATTCCTCTTCTGCAACTGTTGATCAATACGAGCTTGATAATTATAGGGTAAGAAATTTGCTTTCATCATCCCTTTCATCTTATCCCACTTGACAACTTTAGATTTCTCCATTCTTTTCCTGGTTGATTTAGTTTGTTGCCACCAATCCATAGCTCTTCCTCTCAATCTCGTAGCAACTAACTTAACTTGACGATCTTCAGGAACATAGTTGAGCTTAAAAAACTTTTCAACCTTTGACAACTAATCAAGGAATTCCTCCGCTTTTAACCCACCTCGGAATTTTGGAATTTCTATCTTCATTCCCGATTCCCAACGTCGATCATCATCAATAACCCGATACTGACGTTGTCCCTGATCTCGATCTCTATAATGAACACTTCCTCTCTCAATATCAAACTCCTCATCAAAATCTGAAGTATATCGTTGTCGTTCACGTCCTCCAACATCTCTACCCCCACTTCTACTACCAACATCCCTTCGATCCCGATCATCATCTTTCCTCCTACTACGATTATCAACACTTCTATGATCTTAACTCTCTCCCCTCTCCCGTTCTGAATGTGATGAAACTCTATTATTCCCGCGGTTTGATTCAGGTGAAACTCTCCTTCGATTTTGACTCATGTCAATCATCAACTTTTCCAATCTACCAACGCCTTCATCAATTTTCTCATGCATACGTTGTTCCATTTGATCGGCCTCTTCTCTTCGATATAGTGCTTCAATATTTTGATGGCGGTTAGCTCTGAAAGTGCAGTGTGTATACGAATGCACGTGCTAATATAGTACACACGGATTGTGTAATATGGACTATAATATAAATGTGGAAAATAGATGATAGTAGCAAAGTAAAAATAAAAAAATAGAAAAATCACACCAGAGATTTTTATACTGGTTCAGAGCACCGTCCTACGTCCAGTCCCAGACTTCTATCTGGATTTTCACTATTAACTACCTCACTTCACCCAGAGGAACAGGTTTACAACACCCGAGCAAACAAACGGGATTTCACGCCTCTAATACACTGAGGACTTCAACACTTGCCTCTTACAACACAGAGGACTTTAACAATGATGAATATAATTGTTTGTTGACGGTATGTGTTCTTGCTAACACAGTTTTGTCACTTGTAATACAAATTTCCTATAATCTTATCCTCAAAATATGTGAATGATGTTTTGTGAAGATTAAGGAAAGTATATTACTTATTGAATCAAAAGATATGAAATAATTTCAATGATTCAATAAGCAATTAAAATAATTGAGAGCTTTTAGAATGCAGGAGTATGTAGAAAGTAAGATCAGAGATTAGAGTAAAAAGCATATACAATCATGTTATTTGAATCAATGATTTAGATGAGTTTATATAGAGAAGAATGGTTGTAACTCTTTGTGAGCAGTTGCCATTAAGAGATATGATCTTTGATGAAAGGTAAGAGATGCAACCTTTGGAGAAAGAAGTGTCTTTTGGAAAAGTTGCTTTCTGTTTAAAAACGGTCGACAGGTCAAAAAAATGACCAGTAGACAGGAATTTAAATAAATAGTCGTTATGTGCATGTGTGCATGTTTTAGTGTGCAACATATACTGGAACGGTCGACCGCCTATATTATGACCGGTCAACCGGTCCCTGTAAAGTTGCACACAGATGTGCAACTGCAATTTTAGTTGTATATATATAGATTCTCTTGAGATGCATGAGTATTTGAGGATAGATTTTAACAAGTTTATCACTATTACAACATCAAATAATCAACCTATAATCTAGAGTACCATATGTAGCTCTTTTGTGCCTTTTTATAGCCATAATGACCTTGTTTTGTCGATCGCCTTTATATCTTTGTCAGAAATCAAAACCTTCATAGAACCTGTAACTCAACATTCTCCCCCTTTTTGATTGATGACAATATATATCTGAAAAACTGAATCTCCCCCTGAGTATGTGATCTCCCTCTTTGAATTTTTTATATATATGTACATTCCTGCAAACATATATGTACATTCCTGCAAACAATTGTTAGCCCTTTCTCCCCCTTTGTCATCGACAAAAAGGAGTAACAGATACTGGAATAATATAATACGTGTAATTACCATCATAACAAAATCAAACTTAACACATCCAAAACATAACAGAGTATAATACAGACCATAATGTCAAACGAAAAATAAGAATAACGACACTATTTAGTACAAGTGTCGATTAATGTTTTTAAATTGCTAAACCATAATAGACAATAGAATCTAAGATGAGGCAGATCCTATCTCCTCGTCATCGTCATCGTCATCGTCATCGTCATCATCTTCTTCTTCTTCATCATTGTTCCCTCTAGATGATTCTCCATGTCCATGCCCACTCATACCAGTAGACTCCTCAGATGATGTCCAGGTGAAAACAGGAGGAGCAGAACGTTTTCCTGGGTCTTGTGCTTGAACAGAGGTGGATGTGGTACATGATATAGCATCCCATAACATACCAAAGAATGACTTGACCTTATTGAAGCGTTTATCAATTTTTGTGTCCATGCGCTTGAGACGTGATTCAAGCAAGAATTGGTTACGCGCAATAGTTTCAAGTGATTCTTTTGTGGATGATTTTGATTTTAACAACTTAACTTTGTCGGAACGAGGTCGAGTGGAAGTAGCTTGTTGTTTTTTTGACCTCTTTGTTGCCATTGTTCAAATGGCATAATCTCAAGATAAGGAGGAGGAAGCTTCATGCGTTTGATGCTTACGGAATCAATGCATTTTGGTTTCGAGGTGGCAGAGTCAGGAGGCTTTACCCCACAAGCTAACAAAAGTCGCATGATATATTCATTGTAGAAGAAGTGAGGTCGTGTAGAGTTATTTACCTTGAGAATTTCGTCAAAAAGCATGTGAACCCAATTTATTTGGATATCCCCATAAATAGCATAGAGAGCCTTGAAGTTTTCTTTATATACAGCATCATAATTTCCAAGTCTAGGAAACAGAGAATGCATCAAGACACGATGAAGTAGTCTGGCTGTGGGTCGAAGTCAAATAGACTTTGTGCCATCACTATTATCCTCTATGAACTGATGACTGATGTTATTACGAGTGAAGACTTCACAGAAAGTAGATGAGAACTCATCGCCTCGATTTGGTATACCAAGTATAGAGGCAATTCTATCATGAGTAATAAAAATTTGTTTGCCACAGACGACAGACCAGATGACTCCGTTTGGATTATCAGGTTGATACTCGTCGAGATTCATGTTGGCGTAGAACAATTTTATCATCAAATGATTTATTTCCACATTGTTTTCTGAAAAATCTATCAATGGAGAAATGTTGGAATTATTGGCTATCCTACGAACTCCATAAGACGTGAAATCATCAAATTTGATGAAAGAGCCCGGATGAAACTTGTAGTTAGTCATTTGATTCCATCTTGTTATAGCTACCGGACTTTCGAGCCATTTCTTGGCGGAGATGTTGAGAGATGAAGTTTCGGAGGATGTTCCTTTCTTGGATTTCTTTTGCGGAGGAGCCATTGTTGGAAGATTTGGAAATTTGGAAATTGAAATTAAGAAACTAGGGTTTGTGGAGTTTGGGAAAATAACAGGTTGAGTCAAATAAGAAGGAGGATAGAAAGAAAATGACGCATAGGATATATATATAAAAACTGGAAATACGTCAACCGGTCGACCACTTGATTATTGCCGGTCGACCGTTTTCAACCAGAGAGCAAACGGTCGACCAGCTATAAATTTGGGGGTCGACCGGTTTTGCTTGCTGAATAAAAACAGTTTTGTTTTGCAAGTTTTTAGAATATATCAAGCTATATATTTTATATTTCATTCTTATTATAAAATATAGACGATATTATAAGAGTGATAGAAAAATATACAATAACTATATATAAATCTAATGAGAAGTGGAAGGTTCGTCATTAGAATTATCTTTGTTTTCTTCAATACGCTTTGCCCATGGGCTCCAGTTTTTCTGAGCACCTTCATTCATCTCATAATTCCGATCCCAAGAGTTAGGACTTTTAGATGTTGATGGCCTAGACGGCATTGGTTCATGCACGTCATGCTTGTTGGAACTACAGAAGAATGATGCCAACTTTTCTAAAACGGATAATCGTGCCGATGTCCGTTGTTGCTCATGATAAAGTTGGCTTTGCCCATAATGGAGCTGTCTCTGAAGATCTATTTGATGTTTCTGATAGTGGTGAATCTCATCGATTTGTGCTTTGGTATGAGGAGAACAAAACAGCGTCCTCTTCACTCGTTTTGAATTTGGAGTATTACCAGGAATACAAGAGCATTGATGATGATAACTTGGTTTTTGTTTTGGTGTTGTAGGAGAATAATATTCCTCCGACTCAGAACTCGTAATAGAAATGTGTGATTCTTGAGCACATTTATCACAAATGTGAGCCATAGAGAATTTTGTATAGAATTTTATGGTTAGATAAGAAAAGATGAAATGAAATAAGAAATTTTGACAAGCTTATATACTAGTTTCTTATGTATAAACCTATGGATGTGAGTGAATAGAAAATTTTGACCATGAAAACATAAGTAGAGGCTTTATGTTAACTCTAAAAATAGTTCTCCTTCTAAAAACTAAAATTATAAAATAGGAAAGGAAAGGACGATCATTAGAAAATGAGTAAAGAGAATTAACCATTAAAGCAAACAGTGGCTTATATTTAATGTTAAAAAAAATAAAAATAGCTTAAGCAAAAGCTATGGTTAAAGAATAACCAAAAGAGAAGACGTTCATTAGAAATTACTAGTCAAGATTTTTTCTTGAAATTAAACCAAGCACTCTTCGTAATCTAATAAAATTAGATTCGAGCAGAGGCTTAGTAAAAATGTCCGCTAATTGATTGTCAGTATGGACATATTCAAGACATATATTTCCTTTTTCAATATTATCTCGAAGGAAATGATGACGGATATCAATGTGTATGGTTCTAGAGTGATTCACTGGATTTTTAGAGAGATTTATTGCACTTGTGTTATCACAGTATATAATAGAATTTGATAAATGAATATCAAAATCTTCAAGTGTTTGTTGCATATATAGTACTTGAGTACAAGCGAGAGCCGCTGATATATATTCAGCTTCACATGTTGATAGTGAAACACAATTCTGTTTCTTACTAAACCAAGAGACAAGTGATTTTCCAATAAAATGACACGTACCACTTGTACTTTTTCTATCCGTTCGCGAGCCACCGAAATTAGCATCACTATATGATACTAATTCAAAGGGACATTCTTTGGGATAAAAAAGACCGAAATCTTTGGTATTATTAAGATAACGAATTATACGTTTCACTGCTCGTAGATGTGATTCCTTTGGATTGGCTTGAAAACGAGCACATAAACAAACACTCATTATTATATCTGGACAACTAGCTGTAAGATAAAGAAGAGAACCAATCATGCTTCGATATAATTTCTGGTCAACATTCTTACCACTTTCATCTTTTTCAAGATGTGTAGTTGTACTCATAGGAGTTGGTTTACCAGATGTATTTTCTAATTCGAAGCGTTCGATAAGATTTTCACAGTATTTTTCTTGATTGATAAAAATACCGTTTGAAAGTTGCTTGATTTGAAGTCCAAGAAAATAAGATAGTTCTCCCATATGAGACATTTCGAATTCTTTGGTAATAATCCTTGCAAATTCCTTGCAGAGTTTATTGTTTGTTGAACCAAAGATAATATCATCTACATATATCTGAATAACTAGAATATCTTTTTGAGAATGTTTAATAAACAAAGTTTGATCGACTTTGCCTATTTGAAATCCTGAGTTAATAAGATAGCTACGTAGTCGTTCATACCAAGCATGAGGTGCTTGTTTTAAACCATACAGTGCTTTCTTAAGTTTGAACACATGGTCAGGATATTTTTCATGTACAAACAAAGGAGGTTGTTCGACATAGACATTCTCTTTGCTAAATCCATTTAGAAAAGCACTTTTGACATCCATCTGATAAAGTTTGAAATTATGGTGACAAGCAAAAGATAATAGGATTCTAATAGCTTCTAGTCGAGCAACTGGTGCAAAAGTTTCTTCATAATCGATGCCTTCTTCCTGATTATACCCTTGTGCTACTAATCTTGCTTTATTTTTGGTGATATTTCCTTGTTCGTCAGCCTTATTTTTATAGACCCATTTAGTACCAATAACTGACTGATCAGTTGGTCTTGGAACAAGTTCCCAAACGTCATTGCGCTCAAACTGATTTAGTTCTTCGTGCATGGCAATGATCCAGTAATCATCTGTAGCAGCTTCTTTTGGATTCTTAAGTTCGATATTTGAGAGAAAAGCGACATGACCCATTTGATTGAGTTGACTCCTTGTTCTGACATGTGATGTTATTTCACCGATTATATTTTGGGCCGGATGGTCTCTTAATATCCTTGGTGGTGATTGTAACTCACATATTTAAGGAATATTCTCAATAATTATTTCCGAGTCAGAATCAATATTTGTGATGATTGGATTGTCAGTGACTATTGATTCGTCATCATCTGATATAGTGTGAGGATGCTGATAGATTTCATCAAAAGAGACATGAAGTGATTCTTCAATAGTTTTGGTTCGTTTATTAAATATACGATAGGCCTTACTTCGTTCCGAATAACCGACAAATATTCCTTCATCGGCTTTTGGATCGAATTTGCCAAGCTGGTCTTTCGTATTTAAAATAAAGCACTTGGAACCAAAAACTTTGAAGTATGAGATTTTAGGCTTCCTTTTGTTAAATAATTCATAAGGAGTATTCTTGGTAAGAGGTCTTATGGACACACGATTTAAAACATAACAGGCAGTTGCGACAGCTTCCGCCCAGAAATGTTTTGGTAAGGTGGTTCCATTCAATAATGTTCTTGCACATTCTTGTAAAGTTCGGTTCTTCCGTTCTACAACTCTGTTCTGCTGTGGAGTTCTGGGAAACGAAAATTATGATATATACCTTTCTTTGTACAAAAATGTTCAAATTCATTATTTTCAAACTCTCCGCCATGATCACTTCTTATATTTTTAACTTTAATCCCTTTCGATTTTTGAATTTTTTTGACGAAAGATTTGAAATGATCGAAAGTGTCACTTTTATTTTTTAAGAAAATTGTCCATGTAAAACGAGAGAAATCGTCAACAATTACAAGCATATATCGACTGTGATTTATTGATTGAACCCTAGTAGGTCCAAATAAATCCATGTGTAGTAACTCAAGTGGTTGTAATGTTGATACAACTTTCTTGGATTTAAAAGATGATTTGGTCAATTTTCCTAATTGACATGCATCACAAATGTTGTTAACTTTAAAACTCATTTTGGGTAGTCCTCCAACTAGATTGTTTTTGGCTAGCTTGTCAATAGTTCTGAAGTTTATATGACAGAAGCATTTGTGCCATAGCCATGGATCAAAATCATTAGCCACAAGACACATATCTGAATTATGATTAATATTCATATTTAGAATATATATATTTCTGTCTCTATAACCTTCGAAAACTAAATTATGGTCTTTATCTAAGATACTACACTTATTATTCGAAAAGGAGATTGTAAAACCTTTGTCACATAGCTGACTAATACTAAGTAAATTGTGTTTTAAATTTTTAACTAGCATGACATTTGTAATAAGAGGTAAGTTAGATGTACCGCAATTGCTCACATCGCCTTTGCCGATGATATAGCCTTTTGAATTGTCTCCAAAAGTGACGGAGCCACCATCTGAATATGTAATATTTGTTAATAAGCTCTTGTCTCCCGTCATGTGCTTCGAGCAACTACTGTCCAATATCCACTTTCCTCTTTTTTTAAGTGGGACCTGCAAAAAAATAGAATTAAGTCCATGGTACCCACTTTTTATAGGGTCCTAAGAGTTAGGTCTTAGGAGTCCAAACCCATACGGGTCTGGTATCCCCTTTATATACATAATTAGTATTATGATGCACAGTATTCATGAATTTTTGAATATATTTGTTCCTAATCAAATTTTTATTTGTTTTAGGAACCCATATTTTGATAGTCTTGATATTTTTCTTTTGAAATTTCACAACTTGTTTTGGTTTGAAATATAATAAACTAAGATTTTTCTTAGCTTCAGTTTTTTGTACTTTCTTCTTTCTTTTATTACCAAGATGTTTCTTGGTTTCTTGTTTGTTATATCCCAAACCTTGTTTGTCTGAAATAGATTGTGAACTTTCAATTATTTTTGTCAAATTTTCTCGACCTTTGTTAAAGTTAGAAATATTTTGAGTAATGTCATCAAACTTTGTTTGTAAACTAGCTTTTTCTAGGTCTAGAATTTTGACTTTTGCTTTAAGCTCATGATTTTCAGTAGTGAGAGCATTATTTTTCTCTTTTTGAGCTTCTATTTCTTGACTCAAAAGAGATATTTGAGAGTCAACATTAGATGATGATTCTTGAATTTTTTCAATTTCCTCTTCTAATATTTTCTTCTC
This sequence comes from Allium cepa, assembly GCA_030765085.1. Classification (NCBI taxonomy): domain Eukaryota; kingdom Viridiplantae; phylum Streptophyta; class Magnoliopsida; order Asparagales; family Amaryllidaceae; genus Allium; species Allium cepa. The sequence continues at coordinate 75,512,502 of CM060939.1, read as the reverse complement.
ATCTTTTAACATATCTCGTTCAAACTCTACTCTACTTAAATCTACTTTGACTACTTTTAATTGACGTTTTATGTCTTTATATTTAACTATCAATTCAGCATTAATATCAAGTAATTCATCAAATGTAGGAATTTGTACCTCGTCTTCTGTTGCCATAAAACAAACATTAGCTTGTTCATTCTCCGAATCACTTTCACTTTCTGATGAAGATGACTCTGAATCATCCCATGTTACTGAGAAGGCTCGTTTCTTTGATTTGTCCTTCTTATATTTGAATTTGTCATTTTCTGACTTCTTCTTTCGTTCTGGACAATCCTTCTGTATGTGTCCCTTTTTGTGGCAGTTGAAACATTCTATAGCAGATGAAGATGGTTTATTTGATCCAGGTTTCCTTTTATTGTAACGACTGGCTTTTCGATATTTTAAGAATTTTTTGAATCCTTTCGCAATGAATGCCAAATCTTCGTCTTTAGAATCTGATTCATTTTCATCTTTCTCAACATGAAATGCTACATTTTTCTTTTCTTCTTTCTGTTCTTTTCTAGCCTGCAAATTTGCTTCATAGGACATTAAATTTCCTATCAATTCATCTGGCTTCATGACGGAAAGGTCATTAGCTTCTTCAATTGCTAATACTTTTCCTTTCCATTCACTAGTCAGAGAATGTAGGACTGTTGAAACAACATCAAAATCAGAATACTTTTGTCCTAAGCCAATAAGTGCATGGTGAATAGTTTGAAACCGTGAATACATATCATTGATTGTCTCATTTGGTTTCATTTTGAAATTTTGAAATTTACTTTTCAGCATGGCTATTTTGGCTTGTTTAACCTTGTTAGTACCTTCATGAGTGATTTTTAGCGTTTGCCAAATTTGATATGCAGTAGTGCAGATACTAACAAGTTTATATTCATTTTGGTCTAATGCACAGAACAACATATTTATTGCTCTTGCATTTACGGCTGCTGCCGTTTTCTCAGCCGCAGTCCATTCTGAATAATCAGTTGTTGGATTCACTATTTCTCTTTGAGTGGCATTCCAAGCATCATAGCTATTTTATTGCATAAAGAATGACATACGTGTTGCCCAATAACTATAGTTAAGACTATTGAAAAATGGAGGTCTTTGTGTCGATTGACCTTCCGTGTAATTGGTGTTTTGAGTGCTAGTACTTACGTTATTTGCCATATTACAAGAATATATCAAATAACTGTGTTACGGTTATGTGATAACCAAGCTCTGATACCAAATGAAAGTGTAGTGTGTATACGAATGCACGTGCTAATATAGTACACACGGATCGTGTAATATGGACTATAATATAAATGCGGAAAATAGATGATAGTAGCAAAGTAAAAATAAAAAAATAGAAAAATCACACCAGAGATTTTTATACTGGTTCGGAGCACCGTCCTACGTCCAATCCCAGACTTCTATCTGGAATTTCACTATTAACTACCTCACTTCACCCGGAGGAACAGGTTTATAACACCCGAGCAAACAAATGGGATTTCACGCCTCTAATACACTGAGGACTTCAACACTTGCCTCTTACAACACAGAGGACTTTAACAATGATGAATATAATTGGTTGTTGACGGTATGTGTTCTTGCTAACACAGTTTTGTCACTTGTAATACAAATTTCCTATAATCTTATCCTCAAAATATGTGAATGATGTTTTGTGAAGATTAAGGAAAGTATATTACTTATTGAATCAAAAGATATGAAATAATTTCAATGATTCAATAAGCAATTAAAATAATTGAGAGCTTTTAGAATGCAGGAGTATGCAGAAAGTAAGATCAGAGATTAGAGTAAAAAGCATATACAATCATGTTATTTGAATCAATGATTTATATGAGTTTATATAGAGAAGAATGGTTGTAACTCTTTGTGAGCAGTTGCCATTAAGAGATATGATCTTTGATGAAAGGTAAGAGATGCAACCTTTGGAGAAAGAAGTGTCTTTTGGAAAAGTTGCTTTCTGTTTAAAAACGGTCGACAGGTCAAAAAAATGACCAGTAGACAGGGATTTAAATAAATAGTCATTATGTGCATGTGTGCATGTTTTAGTGTGCAACATATACTGGTACGGTCGACCGCCTATATAATGACCGGTCGACCGGTCCCTGTAAAGTTGCACACTGATGTGCAACTGCAATTTTAGTTGTATATATATAGATTCTCTTGAGATGCATGAGTATTTGAGGATAGATTTTAACAAGTTTATCACAATTACAACATCAAATAATCAACCTATAATCTAGAGTACCATATGTAGCTCTTTTGTGCCTTTTTATAGCCATAATGACCTTGTTTTGTCGATCGCCTTTATATCTTTGTCAGAAATCAAAACCTTCATATAACCTGTAACTCAACAAGCTCTCCTTGGTGGCATGGTTGAAAACTCTTCGCAACACTTTAAAACTTCTACACAAGACAAACACAAGCTTCAACACAAGTGAAACAAATCACGGCCTCAACACTTGTCTCGGCAATAACTCTATACGACTTAACCACTTAGCTCGGCAACAACTTAACTCGGCCTCCACTTCAACAAAATGTATTTCAACACAAACTATGCTCGGCTCACTTGCAACTAGGCTCGGTTTCACTTAGCTCGAATAGGCCTTGCGACTTATCACCTTAGCTCGGCAATAGGTAACAACCTATAGTTAGGTCGGCTTCGAGTCAAACACTTGTCTCCCCTTGCCTTACACGGCTTAACTTGGCTCGGCTTGGACTCAAACACAAAGCACGGCTCGCATACTACACTTGGCGCGCAAAAATCTCCCCACAAATTCAGACACCTTTGCCCACTTCAATCCACAAGGCTATGGATCAAAATACTCCAAACTCGTTGCAACTTCAATATGAACACAACTTCAACTCCAACTTTTGGCTCCAAGAATCAACTTAGCTATAATTGGCTAAGTATGGCTTTGATACCAAACTGACGCAGCGGATTAATCACAGATCGATATGAATCGATGAAAGTAGCAATTGGTGGATTGAAGATAACAAAATGCCCAAATTCGTTGATCCGAAGATACCGAATTTTAGCTATCTCTAACTCGTTGATCCGAAGATTCCGTGAAAGAGATCTACGATTCTTGAACGTTGATCTTGACGCACAAGATTCCGTGAATCGGCTTCACAAACGAAGATTCGAGCGCACTCGAATGACGTAGGTGGAGATAGGAGATCACACTCGACTACCAATTAGAAGAAAGCACAAAGCAATCAAAAGGAAATTTTATTCAATATTCAACAACCTTAAAAATGTGCAACACACGCGTATTTATAGTATTTCACAACTCAGCCCTTAAGTCGTACACGACTCATCCCCCACGACTCATGACTTAAGGCTCTCGACTCAGCAACACACCATACCCAAAACACAACACATAGGTCGGCAACAACTCAACATCACGCGACTCAACACCTTTACACACATAACCGACTCAAGGACTTAACACCTCAACACATCACTTGGGTCGTATGCGACCTAACGACCTACGACTCAAAACAATTACATCACAACACGACTTAATGGACTCACGACTTAGCATTCAACGACTCACGACTCAAGAAATAAACAAACAGTACACGACACATCATACAATGCGACTTAACAAAACAACACAGGTTACACGACTCAACTTATCAACGACTTAAGACACAATGACCCTGGACGACTTACGACTTAAGACAGTCACGACTTAACCTTTCAGCACAAAGACTCAACGACTCATGGATCAAGCGACTCATCTCGTATGCATCACCACCCAAGGTCCAACGACCTAAACCCGAGTGACTTATCTTCCCAAACAACTTATCCCCGAACGATTCATCCCCAGGCGACTTAACTTCGAACGACTCATCTCCGAGCGACCCAATTCTCCGTGATTCACTAGGTCGTGGCCGTCTTAACATTGCTTCATTAACTCGCTGTTCTTCCTTACGCGACTCCTTAGGTCGGGGCCGACCTAAAATATGCTCTGGTTTCTGTAACTCGTTGTTAACTCGTGGCCGACTCAAATCCGAGGCTTCCTCCATACAGCTTAGGGTGTTGTTAACTCATGACTTGTTATCACGTGATTCATTAAGTCGGAAATGACTTAATTCTACCCTCCTAAGTCGTGAACGACTTACATACTTGTCCTTATCTCGTGTACGACCTATCCTTCTAGCCTGGGCTACATCATGTACTCTGATGTAATATGATACTATGTAATATTTTATGTGATATATTATATTTCACTCGTTCCACTGTGAGTATCTGATGTTGTTGAGTTTCTTCTTTCTTATCTTTTCTTCTTCTACCCCCTTCTTTCTTAAAAACAATGCGTCTTTCTGTGGAGAGAAAGTCGGGTTGTTTCAATATCCGGTACGGCCAAACCACAACTCCAAATGCCACGAAATTTGAAATTCGATATTAGTAAAATATTAGGGATCCGATGGATCTGGTTTCGTCAAATTCCAAGACTGTCCCTTGGATTGCTATTTTTAAATGTCAATTTGGATATGCTATTTTTGAAATTGAACAGATCGCTTTTAGATTCAATTTGAAACATTTTATTATCTTCATTATTATAAATATGAATTTTACAAGCCTTTAAATTATTTTTATTGAGCTTAAAACTCAAGATCAATAATTTTACCAATATTCCATTATAAAATTTAATAATTAAATTATCCAATAGATTGCTATATTTAAATTCTGAATTTATTTCATAAATGAAACCTAAATTTTCATATTTAAAATCAAACTATAAATTCAAATTCAATATTTAAAACGATATAAATATTCCAAATCGAACGTCGAAAAATCCGGGTCGTTACATAAAATGTGTTAAGGAGGATATGGGTGACGCCTTAACGGTATTTTAATACTTTACTTTGCTGATAGACATATTATAATAACATATATTACTACATAGTAGATGGTTCCACGTATCCTTAGAGGATGGAAATCTCAGACATCCTTTAAGTTACTTGTATTTCATTTGACATTTCACTTGAGTTGAATTTACTTGTATAAGAATGTTAACCCTGACTCGAGTGTTTTGTGTTTTTCTACATACTCGGGTCAGACTGAGTGTCACAGCATTTGAGACTCATCTTTGGAGATTGGAGCTTTGTTTGAAGATCTGCTTATCCATCTTTCAGTTATTTCAGTATATTCCAGTCATTTATGTTCAGACTTGTCAGTTGCTTATGTATTAGAGATCACTTGTATTTGAGATTCTGTCGTATTTTGTTTTAGACTCTCATGTTTGATAGGAGCTTATGAACTACTATTTATCCATTCTGCTGCTTATTGTTGTATTATTATGTGTTTGTGATTCTGTGATTGATTTATTTACTGTATATGCTCAGTATTTTCAAATATAAATTAACAATCTGTTGTTTTGAGCGATTCAAGTCCAACATGTGTGGATGCGAATGATTCGAAATAGCAGGTCGTTACAAGTGGTATCAAAGCCAGGTTTAGGCAAAACTTAGCATATGGAGTAAAAACTCATTAGAGATAAGATGGTAATACCTTAGAATGAGTAAAATTAATTACCGAATCTTATTCGTTCAAGCTTGAAATTTCTTCTTTAGGATCCTTCCGGATTAGGATTTCTTTCGGATTTGGAAGTTTTCCCCTTTATTCTGCAATCCATTCTTATCTTTCATGTTCGTGTTCTTCTTACTACTGGAGCATCCCATAGCACTATTTCCATTGATTTAAGTAATAAATTTGAGCTCATCTTGCCACCTTAATTTCCAACTTCATCCGATTGTGCGACTGATTCCATCAACGGTCCCGCCAACCATTGTATGATTTGTAAAGGAGTGATACTTCTTTATGACAGGCTTCGATTCACCGAAGATTTTTACGTCCTTGTTTTAGATGTTGTTATTTCTTGTAAAGCCCGAATAATCTCTAGTAGACGATCAAGGGAATTCCCTTGTAATCTTCACTCCACTCCGATAGTCAGGAGCTATCCTGATGTTATGGTGAAGTCACTCCTCCATCTCCTCAGTGTGAAATTGAATTCTGCATCGATTTTATTTCTTAAGCTATTCCTGTTGTCCTTCCTCATGGACGAATTTTCGTTCATGCCCTTTTGATCGACCAATGTTCCTGACTTCTTCATCGATCTTATGAATCGCGTTCTCCACGATATTCTCGTTTTCTAAATCTCAGCTGACCTGGTTAAGGTCGTCGCGATTTATATAAGTCGATCCATCTTTCCTCTTTTGTGGTTTATTTATCTCATCTTCCTTTCGAACCTATCTTCTCAGTTAGAACTCCCGTTGATTAGGGTCCACCTAAATTTGAATCTCTATCCTTTTCTGAGATTCATTCTTGAACCATCTCGTGAGGGATTGTATTTGTAATTATTATAAAAATGTTTGTATTATGTTGTTTGAGTTGTCAAGTTTGAATTTTGGGTTTTGATCGATTCTCTTGCCACGCTATCGATAGGAATTCCATAACACTTGAACAAAGCAAATGGATACAATATTATTTTCGAAATTGGTAAATGAAATAGTTTTAAGTATGATTATATTTTATTTAAAGGTATAATTTTCAAAAATTAGATGGTTAAATGGATTGATTGTTACAAATTATAATACTAGAATATCATTTATTATTTATCAACATTCTTAAAACATTAACATTACTATATAATATAAGGGGATGAACTTTGAAACATGGTTTGTAAAGATGTTTTGCAAATAAAATAAATTTTAATTAACGATTTAAATTTAAATAAATTTTAATTAAGGATTTAAATTTACGGTGTTTTCCAAAACTTGGTTTTGAAAATATATTATTTGAAGAATTCTTGAATATGAACTGTTTCAAATGAATTTTAAAAGAAGCAGGGCGGTACTCTCTTCTTTTGTCGTTGGAAAATAATTTTAGTGATAACTACCGCATCATCGACATTCATTTTTGAGTCTCAAAGTGGAGAGACCACTTAGTAGCTTTGCTACATTTTGTTTTGGAAAATAGATTTTATTTAAATTTATTGAGCATGATTTGATATATAAAATATATACATATATTTCAAAAATAGTTTGAAGTGAAATCGGAAATTTAATTCTTAAATTCTATGTTAAGTAATGGTTTTCAATTATTAAAATGAAGCTAAAATTTTTAATAATTTGGGTGTCAAAAATGAGAAATGGAATTGAAATAATTCAAAATAGTCAAAACTAAGATAAAATTTGTTTGTATAATCCTCAATTGCATTCTAAATCATATATAACTTACCTGAAGTATTCAAAAGTTAAAATGAAATGTGAATTTGTGATTGAATGTTATATAAGTGAAAACTAAAGTAATAAATTATTTAAATTAAAATAGCTTAATAGAAATGTTGTAAATAATAGGTAAATTTTTATAGTGACACTCGGAAACATTAATATAACTTACCTAGAGAAAGTTAAATGTTAACGAGAATATGTAATTGGATAATATAATGTAAATGAAGGGAATAAGATGTCCAAAAAATAATCTTGATAAGGGAATTTATAAATGGAAATTGAGTTGTTATAATAAATATTTAAACACTTAATCTATGTTGAAATATATTGAATAGTAATTAGAGAATTCTATTTAAGTAAACAAATATGAATTTAGGAATAGTTGAGATTGAATTATAAGTGGAATTGTAAAGGCTGCAAATCGATACCTCTTTGAGTCGACAATATTTCACATTAGCTCAACTCAAATTGGACGGAAATACGAATCTTTAGGGTAAGAAGAAGAAAGGTAGAAGAAAAAATAGAAAACAACAACATCAGAGTCTCACAATCGTAGAGGAACAAAATATAATATATAACAACGTAATTTAAATACAAAGAAATCTATAACTGTTATATACTTACAACCATCAGAGTACAATAGGCAATAATCAATCTAGACAGTTTAATAACGTCCTTACACAACATAATAATAATCAAGTATAGAAGTACGCCTTGCCATCCAGCTCGTCTCTTGTGCTCCATAGCATTCTATCCTGAATCTATAATACTTGGTCTGACCAGAGCATTATAATTAAATAACACCCGAGTGAGTCTGGAAAAATAGCATGAGAAATCACACTCAATTTGACTTATTATTACTTTCAAAATCCTTTGAAAACAAAGGTATCTCATAAGACCACGCCACACATAAACATGACGGGTTTTTACCTTACGATAACCAAAACATTTTTATCGAAATCGTTTGATATTATAATATTGACTAAACCAAGTAAATAGCTGAAATGCTTGCATTTCACGTTTCAGCATAGTAGGGCACAAACAAAACCATACGATGCTTATTTGAGAATGGATTCCATCGAATGACTAGGCCACTGGGGTACCTCCCACCACAGTACACCTCTAGAACAATGTACCGAGGACCACGCTGGGATCCCCTGCTACAAAAGACCAGCCTACACCTAACCTGGATAAAACGAATATGTTATCACCCAAGTGTTCCCACCCTTACCATCGAGCGCTCCTTCTTTTATGTACAACCATATCCATAATATGTAGGTTTCCGAGGACATCTAGAAAGGTGATAACATACCCTACTTGGGTGCGACCCACTTAGCCTTAATGCATCTCCCCTGTTTTAGACATTCCTGGTTGATAAGGATTGAGGTTAAGCGTTACCTTTCAAGAAACAATTCTACATAGAATGTTCATCGTCCTCCAATGACGATGTTCTGGTAGTATTCGTCCATATAAGTTTTCTTGGGTCTGGACAAACCGAATCACTGTCTTCCTCATCTTCACAATATTCATTTGTAACATTCAAACCTGATCGAAGTGGTTTTCGGGTAATTAAATGCGATCCCGATCTCTTTGAAACAATTAACGAAAATTGCCAAAATTGATAGTCGGTTATTTAACTATCAAGACACATCCATAGGCAATCATCAGGCCTTATTATAAATTTCCCAAAATTCATTTTTCAAAATATATTTATAAGACATATATATTCAAACCCTTTCAATATTTTTATATTTGGCAACAATTTCAACACTTGTATCCATAACAGGATTTTTCACCATTTTCAATACTTAGAATATTTTCTCTCGCTTCCAATTATAATTCACCCTTTTAGAAATATTTTTTATAATCAAAATCTCAAAGTTAACTATTTTCAAATTCTTCCCGTCCAATACTTAGGAATATTTAAAACCTATTTTCTAAGATCTTTGTATCCCAATATTCAGGAAATAGCCCATTAGTTTCCTATCATCACAATCCTTTACAAATTTTATTTGTAAACCCCTTAATATTTCCAAAGTCGAATGCACTTATCTGTATCTCCAAATATCCATTTCTAACTTCTTTTATGAATTCTAATTCATTTTCCAAATTTCCTCGTTTTTAACACTTTGGAATTTCTCTTCAAGCTCCAAAAATCCCACTATAAGATTTCTCTTTTAAAATCATACCCATTTAGCAAACTTCACTTTCAATCTCGAGGAGGTTTTGTAAATAAACTCAATCTTTTAAAAACTATATATAAAACGAGTATTTTTAAAGATGATTGTTTATTTGTAAAATATGTTTAAGAAATTTTAAAATATCAAAACATTTTAACAACATCGATAACTCCTTTCCAAATCATTTATAAATAACTAATTAATTTACAAAGCTGATTCATAAAATTAGAATTTATTTCAATAAATATTAAATATTAGAATAGCTAACTATTCGGAATATTATAAATAATAATTTAAGTTACATAGTTTAGTAATTTAAAATTCGATTCAAAAAAATTAATTTCTTGACAAAAAACTATTTTTAAAATCCAATATTGCCAAATTTAGTTTATAAGTTCCCCTCGATTCATATCATATCGATTATATCTCAACTTTACCACTATTTCTTTACCAGAACGATTTCCATAACTCGATATAAATTCACATCGTAAACTTATATTTTCCAATTTATCAACCAACCATCATTTTCCTTATTTATAAACGTCATTTATAAATTTATAAACTCCTTTGAGTTTCACGTCTTTATAAAACCAATTTAATTTATAAAATTTCATTTTATAATTCCCTTTCTTAATAAATTCCATTTTTATTTCAAACCTATTTTTAAATATCGATTTCAACTCCTTTCTGTATTTTCAAAACATTATTTCAAATCCCTTTACAAAATTTTATTTGAGAATATCTATTTAAACCAATTTACGAAAGTTATATATATATATATATATATATTCACTTAATTTGTTTCAAAATAATCCAAATTTCCTTATAAATATTTCTATATTTAAAATCACCCTTTTAATTCCTTAAATATCAAAATAACTATTTTTGGTATTTGAAATACCATATTTAAGGTGTGCGTTATCATAGCATGTAATAATTCAATATCATAGCAATATTCTATAACATATTATTCACACTAACCACACATCACTATATATGAAAATTAATTAACATTTTTGAGGAATTCATTTGGATCCCTCCAACCTGTTTCCCTGCATCCACAGATGTTAGTAAAACATATAAAAATACCGATCCCACTTTAAGGGGGATATCGTGGTATATAGGGTCATCCACTATTACGCGGGGCATATAAGGTCTCATCTGCTATAATATGCGGGAATATCACCCGAAATACTAATATATATATATATATATATATATATATATACACACACATACGCACACACACAGACTATTATATATAATATGGCATCATTCAATAGATAATCATTTTATAAATTCAACAAAGCAAACTATAATTAATTTTTACTAATTAAAATTTATTTTGGTTATCCAAATGAGTGAGAATTTTCTCAACTTGACTTTATTTATTTTTGCCAAACATCTGAATTTCAATTTTTCTAAACATCCAACTGCCTTTGAAAAATCCTGGACTAATCCCAAGTTATATATTTTGCAGCTACGAATCCAAGTGACTGATTTCGCTCAATCTAAACCTCGAATGAATGAATTGTACAATTTATAAATATTCATTTTCATAATATGATTTATATATGTATGTATCCTAATCATTGTAATTAATATTCTAATTGTCATATAGCTTAACTATTCCTTTTTTTTCTTTTTTCTTCTTTTTTTTGACAAAAGAAAACAATAACCTTGCCTTTTACTAGTTCATGCTAGAGACTCGCGATTCCCTCCTTCTTTTTTTTTACGAACGACCACTGCCTGCCTGTAGCTCGTAACCCCTGACCAACTACGAACGCGGTTAGTCGCGGTCCCCACCTCCAAAACCCAGCGCCCAAAACCTGTTGTGACAAATGGGAAGTCTCCTCGAATCATCGTTCGTTCAAATTGAAGTTGCGTCCCTCTCCCCTACGACATCCCATCATGACTCATAGTGGTGTCCTTCCCCTCCTCACACACGATGACCAGGCGGGTCGTGATTGATTTTCGATTGTGTGATATTTTTTTTCAATCAAATGAAAACAATTTCGTGACTTGAATTGAATTGAAAGGAATATGGATTGTTCGATTTGATTTCGAACTTAGGGAAGGGAGACATGATTTAAGATTAAGGGGAAGCGTATTGTATAAGGTAGTGTCTAGTTTTTGATTTGATTATATATATAATTTTATAAATATCCAAAATATGCCATTGTGCATAACATAGAATTTCAAACTCTTATTGAGGCGTGCCGCTAGGCGTTCTTAACGTTATACCCATATTCCGAACCCAATGAAAAAGGTTCCGAGTCCTAACACAATTGTTAACCCCATTATTACCAACGAGTTAAGACTCAGGCCAACTCAACTGGTTACGATTCAATTAGCTAACGAGTTAAGGTTCAAGGCGACTTAGAGGAATGGAACGACTCAACGACTCAGGGTTTGTAACAACTCAGTGGATCAACGACTTAACGGGTTAAGGCACTCAGCGACTTAGCGAGTTAGAGTTTACAGCAGCTAGCGAGTTAACGAGTCAGAAAGCTAACGAGTTAGCGAGTTAGTAAGCCAGCGAGCGGGTTAGCGAATTAACAAGCTCACGTGTTAGGAAATGAACAACCTAACTAATGAGAGGTCCGAGCGACTTAAATTAATCCGAAACGATCACTAAGTGACTTACTGTTTTTAAGTCGTTCACGACCTGTTAAGTCGTAACCCGTGTCCCTGTAACACGTTAACTCGCGAAGACTTACCCTAAGTTGCAAACGAGTCAAGCTAACCCGTGAAATCCTTTACCTCGTGAAGACTTACCTTAAGTCGCAGCCGGGTTAAGCTAACCCGTGAAGTTCTGTAAGTCGCATACAACTTAGTCCAGGAAACTCTATAAATATGGCATGTGCTCCAACATACAAAGGACTTTTGGCCGATCATTTCTTCAAGGCAACGATACTCTGCCATTTTCATCAGCTCGAGCAATACTTCAAGCACTCCAAGGACGCTACAACAAACTTCAAGAAAGAATCTGCATCATTTAAAATGAATTCAAGAGATTGTTCTCCTTCGAAGTTTGAGCTACTAGTCCGAAGTGTGTTGTAATGGAAGTGCAATTGTATCGACTTGTAATCAAATCATCAATAAAGATATTCAAAGTGGACGTAGGCTCTTCCTTAAGCCGAACCACTATAAAATTGCTGTTGTTTACAGCTTTTCTGTAATTTTTCTACTTATACTCTGTTCCCGAATCATCGGGTGGTGCTTTCACAACTACACTACACACACCGGGGTGTTAGCGTTCAAATTTTAGCGTTAACATTTTTGGTGCTTTCACTGAGAATTGAACTCAGGACACTTTCATCATTGCTTCGCAAAGGTCTATTGAAGGGATTTCTCTTAAAACTAGAAGTTTATTGGAAATAATGGCTCATGGGAGAAAGCGAAGTTCCGCAAGATCCGATAATGTTCAAGAGAATACCGCTACCTCTCCTCCTTCAAGTCAAGCAGCTCCAACGGCTGGAGTTACACGAGCAGAATTGGACGCCGTAGTTTTGGGATTGAATCAGCAATTGAATGCTCAGAATGCGCAGTTGGAAGCCCATAATGCCCAGAATGCCTTGATTATGGATAGGTTAAACGCCCTACTTGAGGCAAATCACCAACAACAGGATAATGAAACAATCTATGCTGGAGATGCCCGCGACCCCCAAGAGAAAGGTATTCCTCAAAAAGCAGACAACACCACTGCAAGGGGACCTTCCCAAGCTGAAGGTTCAAGACCGCAACAAACTTTTCACGAATATTTGCCTAGGCAAACTTCCGAAAGAACAGCGGAGGCGGACGTCTGCCCGGCAAGACCTCCGAACGATGAGGAGTACCTATCAGGGATGGTTCGCTCGATTATGAAAGAAAGAATGCAAAGGCAAGAGGATGAAAACGATTGGGGGTTTGCTCCAAGTAAGACACCGTTCACCGAAAAAATCTTGAAGGCAGAGTTTCCAAGGAAATTTGTACCTCCTACTATCCCGGCCTATCGAGGCACAAGTGACCCTAATCAATTCCTGTACAAGTACGATTGGCATATGACCGGAGCAAGAGCAACAGATGAGATCAAGTGCCGTTACTTTTCGGTATACTTAGAGGGAGTGGCATTACTTTGGTTCACAAAGCTGCCAGTTAGATCTGTGGGTCAATTCTCTGACTTAACACGAAAGTTCAAGGATCAGTTCAGGCTATATGCTACAAAAGCCAAGGATATAATGTCACTCTCTAATCTAGAACAAAACCCCGGAAAATCTACCAGATCATTCTTAAATCGTTTCAATATAGCCCTAGCTGAAGTCGAGAACGCAGAGCCAAGGATGGTTTTGACTTATCTAACGCGGGCTATTGATAAATCGAGTGAATTCGGTAAATGGCTAAAAATGAAGGAGCCAAACTCACTTGAGAAATTCTATAACAAGGCTGATGAATTTATGCGTTTGGAAAGCTTTCATGCGACATCAAAAGCAATCGAGGCCGAAATTTTGAATGTCGGTTTTACTTCTGATAAAAAAGAATCTAGAGGACAGAAGAGGAAGAACGATGGTGGAAAAAAGCAGAGAGACTTGAAGAAAGCTCGCCGCTTTAAACCTTCAGACTTTACTCTCTTAACTGATACTCTGGAGAACATCTTTCTCGCAACCAAGGATGCTTTTGATTATCCTAAGCCACCTGAGTTGAATGTTGGGAAAAATGCTATGCATAATGGGAAGTTCTGTCAGTTCCACAACCAACCTGGTCATGACACCAACGAATGTCGTCATTTAAGGAATTTGATTGAAGAACTATTGAGACAGAATAAACTCCAGCAATATGTCAAAAGAGACAGGAATGACCCATCCTCATCCACTCAGGGGAGGCCCTCACCCGGCGGGCAGGAATCATGATGGAATGGAGGGATACGCTCATGCTCTAAAAAAGCCCCGGAGGGAGAGAATATTCCTGTTCTCACACCGAAGATTCGATCCCGAGAAGCTTGGGACAGCAATGACTTGCATCCATGTTTTACTTTAAGGCTTTGTTACAAATTTGTAAAAGAAGGATGGATTTATCATTCTCATATTAAAAGTCATTGTAAAAACATTGCAAATGAAATATAGGAACTTTAAATCTTGTGTTTTCTATTACTATAAAAGGCCTGTTTCATTTCGATATGCCAAATATCTTGAATATATTGCTAAAATGTCGATTTAATATTGCAGGCAATCAAAGCAAAGCTTACCTAGCCAGCACATCGCAAAGCTAAGCGATTCCTATAAGTCATTGAGCAAATATATGTCAAGCCAGAAAAGGTTCCAAATTGAATTCCTGCATAAGAAATGTTCCTCACGAACAGTTGATACAACCAAAAGGGCACCTTCCCAACGCGAAGGTTTCAGGCCCTCGCTAACCGACAAAGTTCGTTTGTGCAAACAGACATCTAGTCGGGTAGTTTGGGTCTGCCCTATGGATTCACTTAACAATGAGGAGCATTTCTCTGGAAAAGAGACAAATAACTGGCAAAGAAAAGAGCATGGCTATGGAAATGGTAACGAGGAATCGCTAAGGAGCAGATGGTGAAGAGGCATGGGCAAGCAGACAGAAAACACACAAGCCCTCTTCGGAGGCACAAGTCCTCCAATGAGCACACTTCCCAAGTTTGAAGTGCAAACTAAAGTCCTCCAATGAGGCACACTTCCCAAGTTTGAAGTGCAAACTAAAGTCCTCCAATGAGGCACACTTCCCAAGTTCGAAGTGCAAACTAAAGTCCTCCAACGAGGCACACTTTCCAAGTTTGAAGTGCAAACTAAAGTCCTCCAATGAGGCACACTTCCCAAGTTTGAAATGCCAAATAAAGACCTCTTCGGGGGCATATTTCACCAGAGCTGAAGTGCAAACTCTTCGGAGGCCCACTTCTCCAGAGCTGAAATGCCAAATAAAGAACTCTTCGGAGGCACACGTTTTCACCAAGATTGAAATAAAACTTCCAAGTGTTGAAACGTTGAAAAGCCCTCCTCAGAGGCTCAACTTTTCAAAGAAGCATTTCATCAAAAATGCAAAACAAAGATCAAAAAGCCCACTCCAGAATTGACTTCAAACCTTAAAGGAAAATTGACTTGTCAAATTCGACAAAATTCTTCCTGAAAAACTGAAGTGCTACTCAAAGTCTTCTTCAGAGGCCTGCTTTACTACATATGAGAATTCGTTTTGTGATATCTCCTAAGAGTAGAGTATGAAAACACATATGAAAGGAACTGTACTCTATTTTGAGTAGAATAATATTCCTTCAAGTATGGTATAATTATTCTCCAGAAAATAAGAGTATGAGTCCCATCAAAGTTTAAAATATTGCAATGAGCTTATGGTATAGGGGCAATATGGTACAGTTACATTGGTAAAAATAACGCTCAAGTAACATACCACAAGCTTACTGCAATATCACATAAAGAAACTCGTACGAAAGTGAATAAGTAAATGCATTCTCAAAAAACAAACAAGAGTTTGAACAAATAAAGGATCATTTTATTCAATTCAATTACAATTTCTTACAGGTACAAGTTTCGAAATAAAGAAAGCGGGGGCCGGTACCCGCACAATCCCCGACCAGTAAATGCAAAAAGCTAAAAACTGGAAACTGGAATCTTCATTTCTTCTCGCCACCTTTGGACCCTTCACCCGGCCGGATGGTTAGCTTTTCGGGTCGATCTATAGGCATGAGGGACGAAGAAGAGGGAGGTACAACTGGTCAGACTTCCGGTTCCTCTTCAGTAGCAATGATGCTCTTCCTCCTCCTCTTTGATGTTCCGCGCTTCTTCTTCCTCTTTGAAGAAGATTCACTCCCTGGAGTAACAAGTTTAGACAAAATTATGTCATCAGAAGGAGTCCACTCCGGAGATATCTCACCTCCCTCAAGTCCCTCGTCTTTTTGCTCTTGCGAAGCAGCTGGGTCATCAAAGCCCTGAAGGGCACCTATTATCTCTTCCTGCGATCCCAGATGAGGAGTAGGAGTGACTGGGGAAGGCAGAGGAACAGTAACTGGAGGCGGAAAAGTTTGAATGATGCTCGGTGCTTTCTCTACAAAGGAAAAGTTAAAAATGTCAGTAAATCCCGCAAAAAGAGGAGACAGTGGCTCGTCGAGATTCAAGAAATAATCAAGAAGCTCGTCAAATCCATAAGAAACTGGCAAGTTGTCTCCCTGAGCATTATTAGGGTTACCTGGAGAAGTTGGTGGTATCACATCAATTTCGTAGTCATGAGCTTCAGCACTCTCTTGTGGCTCATTTACGGCTTGTGTAATTGTGGCTTCGGTGACAGCTTTGGTAGGAATCAGTGTATGAGAGCTAGAACCAACAATGTCAACATCGACTGAAGTTGAAGGAGGGGCAGGGGCAGTCAAAGTTGTCTCTTTTTCTTGATGCTCTTCCCCCATCATTTCAACTCGCGATCTAGCAAGTTGCTCCTTCCCTCTAGCAAGGGCTGCGCGAGCTTCGAAGTCTAAATAGTGCACCTCTAGCTCCTCTTCAGTGTATCCGGCGCCTTTAATCATATCAAGCGCGGCTTCCTATACTTCAGCCAGTGTAATTTCATATTTAGGACCCAGAAATGAAAGGCTGCTGCGCCCCAAGATACATTTAAGATAAAAATCAAATAGTGTGGAGCCAATATCAGCTTTGGTTGCTTGATGAGCTTCTTCAGCTGCAAGTTTACCAGCTACAGCCTCATCATGCTCCTTTTCGGCCATAGCAAGTCGAGTTTTTAACAATTCTATTTCTAGGCTTTGAGAGCCAGTCTGTTCTCGCAGCTGTAAAGCTTCAGCGCGATATTCTTCTATGACTTTCTCTTTGTGTGCAAGTTTATCTTCAACTGCCCTTTGACTGGCATGAGCATCTCGCGCTTGTTGTTGAAGCATGCTTTCCTTTTGAGAATAGGAAGTGGATGAAGTAGCTAATTCTCCCTTAAGCTTTTCCACTTCCGCTTCGAGTTTTTCATTATAGGAAGCAATACTTCTCATTTCGGCGTCATGCTGTTCGAGAGTCTTCTGCCACTCAGTTTTATCATTTTCCATTATGAGCATGGCCTCGAGATTGGCTCGATTAACCCTCTGAAGCTCGTCGACAAGTTTCTGCCAGTTCGACATTCTTTCAATATCAGCCCTGACAGTATCAAGATTGCGCAGCATAGCCGATTTGTCGAGAGGGACCAGATCAAGGTCAAATCGAACCCCTTTCAGGCACCACTGAGGGAATAGACTTTAAAGAGTGGGAGGACCTTGCCCAACTTGGTATGCGGGCCGGTTGATGATTGTTTGAATATCGGAACGAACGGGGGCAGGAGATTGAGCAGGGACATTTTCAGAGATTGTTGGCATTATTTCTTCTCTAAGTTTAGCCCGCTTGCTGGAAGAATCGACCATATGACTTTTCCCTCTCTCATCATGAGTCTTTCACTTATAAGTGTCGTCCTTTCTACGAGGAGGGTCAGATCTTTCTACCTCTCTCCCACGACGTTCCTCATATGCTCTCCTCTCTCGAGCTTTTCTAGCGGCTCTTTCTTCATCAGTTTCCCTGTATGGGGGAAGGTTGCGCCCGTAATCATATTGTCCGCGCCTTCCATACTGTTTGAAGTCATCGTAATATGAGTCACCGCGCCTCATTGAAGAATCTGCAATTTGGAGAGAAACATGATTTTAAAATCTTTAAAGTATAAAAAGATAAGTGCATAGAAGTGCTGAAAAATCCTAAGGTGTGCGTGACGTGCAAACTATACGCGCCGAACGACGAACCGCTCGACAGTCGAGGGGTAGTGACAGGTTTTGTAACTAATGGAAGTTCTTGTGCTAAAGGAGTTTGCTTAAGAGCAGAGGTCGCTTCGGCCGCCGAAGATATAATTTTAGCAGTGGTAGAGTCATCCTTAAAGAGTTCTTGAGAAGTGATCATTATGTCGCTTAAATTCCCAAAGATGTCTTCACCATCATGCCCGGCAAGGCTCCTTCCATCAGCTCCTTCTTCGATGGTCTTTTCTGCCCGATGCGGAAGCTCTTCTTCTTCAATGATTGGGGCAAGTACAGACTTATCAGACGGCCCCGCAGCATCCTTCGAAGTTGAACACTTCACTAGTGAAGCTTCGATAGTAGTTTCACTCCGCACAGGCTCTTCAATGGGAGCTGGGGCATCTAATGCTTCAGCCGGTGAATCAGGGACTTCGCGAGGATGGATAGATCGAGAAGGGTGTAGAAGCCCGAGTTGGTGCAAATACTCATCCCTCAGTAAAAACCTAGCGCTCCTCTCTTCCACTGGCACAGCACTCAATCTTTCAAAAGTCGCCTTATGTCTTGAATCTCTCGAAAGAGAAGGAAATGCTGCAAAGGTAAAGAGCAAAGTTAGCACTCGACAACTGGAATTTCGGAAAAGCCCAAATGGAAAGAACAAAACTTACTTCCAACTCTCCAGGTGCTATAAAACCTAAGGGGGCAACGAACAAAGAAGTACTGATTCAGAAACCCATGAGCGCTTTCAGAGAGATCCATAATCAATTTACGACCTCTCACACTTCTCACGAGTGTAATAGAGGGATGGTCCTTAAATTTTATGAACGAGCATAAATAGCAAATCTCCTCGAAGCTGGGAAGGCGATTAAATGTCCTCATGAACTGTGCACATAGCCCCATTAAAATGGCATAACTATTTGGGTGTAATTGAAATGGAGAGATAGTTAAGCGAAGAAGAAGCTTTCGTAAGAAGTCGTTGAAAGGAGGAATGGCTCCTCTCAAGCACATTTGGCGATTGACAGCGATAAAGCCGAGAGGGGGCCTATCTGCAGTATCATTTGGTCCCGGGAGTAAGGCATCAGCTTCAGCAATACCAAACTGGATGCGCAGTTGGCTGAACACCCGCTGATTCAGAGTAGAAGGAGTTCTCTCCGGAGGGTTATCCAATGGGTTAGCTATTGGGAAGACATCTTCAGCCTAGCCCATCGATTCTTCTTGTTGAGAAGCCATTCTACATAAGCAACTGGATGTTCAAATGTGAAGGTGCACGTTTCCTAAAAGTGTGTGAAGTGTTGTGCAGAACTGATAAGAATGACAAGCAAAGATAACTGAAATCAAATTAGTCGATACTTATCGATTATTAAATTTCAGAGCTTGTTGTTTCAAAGTTTGAATGCAGTATTGATGCAAACCAATCAGCTTTAGTTGATTGTTTTAGCTTTGCTCTAATACGCCATTTGAGTTTGATTGATTAATAACATTTCATTCACATAATTCATTTGAAATAATTATTCTTTATCGGCTAATCTGTCATTTGATATAGGCAGTCAATGGTAGTATATTCGCCTTTGTTCTCTGCAGAAATTGTGTGTGGCAGGTTGTTAGTTGGTGCAATTTATAAACGAATTCAAGCTGTTCAGTTTGGAAACTCGTTCAAGTTTCATCAAAATCTTGAAGTTGCCAAGCTTAGTGCAAGTCCTTAAGTCACAATATGAGTTAAGGGGTCAAAGTTCAATGCTTCAAATCAAGGCAAAGAAAGAATGCTTAAGTTTTAGGACACAAGAAACAAGGCCGTGCAGCAGCGAAAAATCTGGTCAAGTCCAAAGTCGAACGCGACTTAACTCACTAAGTCGTTAGAAGGTCCTAAGCTGCTAAGTCGTTGGAAGGACCCAAACTATTCAAAGATCCAAACTCCTAAGTTGAGCACGGCTTAACATGCTAAGTCTCTCAAGACTCCAGAACTGTTCAGATTTGCTAAGTCTCTCAAAGTCCTTGAGTCGTTCAGATCTGCTCACTCACTAACTTCTCCTCCACGTAACATTTCACTATCTCAAACTATAACCCGATAACCCGTTAACAGCTGCATAAGGAAATTCACCATCCTCTCCATGAAATTCATCATTCCTCCACGCCACCAAATCATCTAAAAATCAAGTCACCACTAATTTATCATAAGCCTAGTACGATCTCACGAATCACAGTAACAACGCGTTTATCAATGATTGAAAGTTATGATTCACAGCGAAAGGAAGCGACGGAGTAAATGGAAGCCATGGAGGTCATGGTTCAATGGGATCGAGGTAGGAACAGAAATTGGAAGATTTACAATTCAACCGAGATCGTGGTTCGATAATGATTGGAATCACTTATATTGTGAGAATAATTGGTGGATCGGAGCTGGTTGATTCGAATTCTTCTTCAGGGAGCTTGGGGATCTGCTAAGTGAGTTAAGATATGAATGTGAGTAAAAGGGAAGAAGAAGGCATCTCACCAGCTTATATACACGAACGGAGGGACTCGGATCGACACGAAAGACTCAAGCCTCTTATAAGTCGCTAACGACTCAACGACTCAGGGTAGCACGAGTTAAGAGATGTCGAAGCACACGACCTAACCCTTAGGCGTATACTCCGAGGGGCAAATGTTAACCCCGTTATTACCAATGAGTTATGACTCAGGCCAACTCAACTGGTTACGACTCAATTAGCTAATGAGTTAAGGTTCAAGGCGACTTAGAGGAATGGAATGACTCAACGACTCAGGGTTTGTAACAACTCAGTGGATCAACGACTTAACGGGTTAAGGCACTCAGCGACTTAGCGAGTTAGAGTTTACAGCAGCTAGCGAGTTAACGAGTTAGAAAGCTAACGAGTTAGCGAGTTAGTAAGCCAGCGAGCGGGTTAGCGAGTTAACAAGCTCACGTGTTAGGAAATGAACAACCTAACTAATGAGAGGTCCGAGCGACTTAAATTAATCCGAAACGATCACTAAGTGACTTACTGTTTTTAAGTCGTTCACGACCTGTTAAGTCGTAACCCGTGTCCCTGTAACACGTTAACTCGCGAAGACTTACCCTAAGTTGCAAACGAGTCAAGCTAACACGTGAAATCCTCTACCTCGTGAAGACTTACCTTAAGTCGCAGCCGGGTTAAGCTAACCCGTGAAGTTCTGTAAGTCGCATACGACTTAGTCCAGGAAACTCTATAAATATGGCATGTGCTCCAACATACAAAGGACTTTTGGCCGATCATTTCTTCAAGGCAACGATACTCTACCATTTTCATCAGCTCGAGCAATACTTCAAGCACTCCAAGGACGCTACAACGAACTTCAAGAAAGAATCTGCATCATTTAAAATGAATTCAAGAGATTGTTCTCCTTCGAAGTTTGAGCTACTAGTCCGAAGTGTGTTGTAATGGAAGTGCAATTGTATCGACTTGTAATCAAATCATCAATAAAGATATTCAAAGTGGACGTAGGCTCTTCCTTAAGCCGAACCACTATAAAATTGCTGTTGTTTACCGCTTTTCTGTACTTTTTCTGCTTATACTCTGTTCCCGAATCATCGGGTGGTGCTTTCACAACTACACTACACACACCAGGGTGTTAGCGTTCAAATTTTAGCGTTAACAGCAATCATATAGAGAAGACAACTTTTTGGACCCGATTATTATATCAATTTTCCAATATAAATTTAAACACGTTTATATCCTGTACGTTCAAAAGATAACTTCAAACGCTATGAAATTTGAAATCTGATAATAATACACTATTACGGATCCAATGAAGCTATTTTCGTCGAATTTCAAGATTGTTCCTTGGAAGGCTATTTTTAAATGTCAATTTAAACAAGATATTTTTAAAATTGAACATATCACTTTTAAATTCAATTTAAAACTTTTATTATCCTCATTATTAATAACATAAATTTTATAAGCCTTTAATTATTTTTATCGAGCTTAAAACTCAAGACACAAAATTTTTGCCAATAATAAATTATTAAACTCTATAATTAAATTATCCAATAAATCGCTATATTTAAATTCTGAATTTATTTTATAAATAAACCCAAATTTTGGTATTCAAAATCAATCCATAATTCAAATTCAATATTTAAAACCATTTAAATATCCTAAATCAAACATCGAAAAATCCGGGTCGTTATAGGAATTAACTTAAGTAAAGTCAAATGGATTAAATAAATGGGTTAAATAAAATAAATTTTGTTTTGAAATATTTTTTTTGTAAAGAATGTAAAATAAATTGAAAGCAAATAAACTGAACGAAGATACATTGAATTGAGATCAACCAAATGTGAATACAATGACTATTTATTGATTGAATAAAATGGATTTAAACCAAATTTGTTGAATATCAATGACTCTGAAAACCAATGATGTTTATATGGTTTTAAATTAATTGTTGTATCTGTTATTATGTATTTCGAATCTATTTTTCCTTTCTGGTTGCTTCTATTCTCCTATCTCGTTCCTTTTCGGGGACGAAAATTTTTGAGTGGGGGAGAGTGTAATGACCCGTTATTTTTAGCAGTTTAAATAACGTAATTAATGTAATTTTCCTTGAAATTAAACAATAAAATTTAGCAATGAAAAATTGGTATTTGTAATGCATCTATTTAAACATAACAAATGACAAATTTTTATCAAAAAATATGAAAGTTAATTTTGTTGTGTAATTTTCAATTTCAATTTAATATTAGTTAATTTGGTGAAAATAAAATGATTTTCAAATCTGAATATTTTTACATAATAAAAATGTAGATTAATTTTTGAGTGAGACATCATACTTCGTTTCGCACAATTTGGACTGATGTTGTTCCGTTTATCTTATTTTTGGCGTTATAGCAGCATTTTGGAAGTGAAATATCGTCTAACAACCCGCATATATTATGATTGAATATTTAAATATTTTATTTAAATATTTCATCGTTAGTCGGATTATTGTCCGAAAAGCTACTTTTTGCAAACGGTCGAATTAGGAATCGAGACCACCCCCATCGAATAAAAAATGATGTTTGCGACCTTTTTGAGTATAAACATTGATATGTTTGGAGTTAGTGGAATTTTGCTATTTTTTTCACTTAGGGCTTTGTTGTCAGCCCATTAGACCCAAGCTCCACCCCTATTCTCTTCATTCCTTCATAATTTCCTAATGCCCAAGCTTTAGATAAAAATGGGGGAAGAGAGAAAGAAGTAGAATTCCTAAGCCTTAGTTTCTATTTGCAAATCAAGTTCGAGCTCCAAATTCAAAGAAGAAGCTTTGGTAAGCCTTCTCTTCTTCTTATCCAACTCATTCTCCTTTCAATTTCAGAATTCCTAAACCTAACTTAGGAAATGTTCTTTCTTTTAAGCTTAAATTCAAGCTTCTTGAGTTGGGATTGAAGAGTGGTTGATCCTCCTTTGTTTTCAAGCTTCTCCTTCCTTGTTTTCGTGTAAAAAGGTGAGATTTTGATCTCACATCTATGTCCATAACGATCTTTGATTGTTGGGTATGAATTCCTAACACTTATTCATGTGCATTTTGCTTTTGGTTTGGATTGAATTGATGAATATTCCAATTTTTGGTGTTTTGAAGTCAAATCTTTTAAAATCCAAAATTTGATGTTTGAACATGTTTTTGGCAATGCAACGAAGAGCCTATAGGGCCGGGCTGCTGATTGGCGTAAACCCCTAGCGCTCGTCGCTCGTCCGATTGCGATCGGCGAAAGTTTTCTCTTCATATTGAAAGGCTGGAAATGCTGGGTAACAGCACAAGTCGACTGGCCCTTTGAGTCCAGTCGACTGACCTGTAACCCAAGAGTTTTTCAGGGTCTGTTCCAGTCGACTGTTCTCAGAGAGCCAGTCGACAGACCTGCTTCTATAGGCCCAATTTGCCTATTTTGTTTGTGAATTCCAACTTTTATCGATTTGTGATCATCCGAGCTGTTGTCATCAATTATTCGATTTTGATGACTTCTATTTTGGAATTTTTGGAAATATCCATTTTGATGGATTTGATATCGATTTCTTTGGAATTAATTCACGTCTTCGAATTTGAATTTTGGTGACTGATTGTGTTTACAATCATTTCTATGTTTTGTCACTTTAAAATAAACAAAGGTTTCTGTACTAGTAGTAATTATTAAAAACTCTTTCACAAAGATGATTTCAACTATATTTTTCAATATCAAACTCGTTTATAAAACCATTTTCCAACCTATTAGTATATACAAACCTTTACCTCATTCGTTTGAGAAATCTAATTAAACAGTTTAGTAAAACAAGTGGTATGAAACGCTTGCGTTTACTTCGTCGGTTAATTTTTAGACTTGTTCGATTGAAACTCTTGTGACAATTTTCGAGTGGAGATTTACAATTCGTTCGTAAATATTTAAGTTAAGCAAGTGATTATGGGACACGAAGCTAAACTCATCTATATACTAGCTTAGTGTAGTTGACACTTCTTGATGATCATTGACGATCGTTTTTGTGATTTAGACTAGCGATATGCTATGTTTCTTTGTCCACGTAGGGGATGGTACCTCGTATCATTGAGTTTCATCTCATTTCTTTTTTAGGCTAACGACCTATGTATTCTTTGGAGTTTCGACACAATTTTTGTGCGCTAGCGACCCATGTTCTTTTATGAAGTTCGGTTCTTCGGACATACTATTGTACTACGTAGTTGTTTCGGCCTATCGGGTTCATCGAGCGTATCGTTGTACTACGTCGATGTTCCGATCTATTTGAGTTTCTGGTTCCTCGGGCATACCGATATTGTACTACGTCGTTGCACCGGCTCTATGGTTAGCGACCATGGGATAGCATCCCATTTGTGATACAGGTGTTGGTGTTTTTCATGCTCTAATTTTGTGATAGGCCTCCCCATTTTTGTGATTTCTAGATTTCTATTGATGATTTATAGAATTTGTATTTCAACAATTTTTTGATTGGCATTGATATGTTGTCAATATTTGTGGCTTGGTGAATGAAATAAGGAGTATGACATCCCTTTTTCATCTTTGAGAAGATTCTTATGATATTGATTAATCTCTAGTTGATTTTCAATTACATACTTATCACAGTATGGAATTATGGTTATTATACATTTTTTTCATATCTCTTATTCTGTATCATTTCATCTGATATTTATAGCTTGACTGATCCGTTTATAATTTTCTTATTAAATAATACTCGGATCAGACCGAGATGTTTCAGGTTCTTCTGCTTGACTCCTCATCTGGGAGTATCATCTGATTTTTGGCTAACAACTTAGATTGGTAGTTTTTGTTGTTGTACACTCAAGAGATAGACACATTGATGTATACATATTCTTTTGTGAAGCTCTTTTATCTATTCTTTTGTAGTATTGTGGATCTTGTTAGACCACTACTCCGATATACACTTGTACGTGTTTTATTCATATCTTTTTCCGCCTTGTGATATGGATATCTGTGACTGATTTGTGTTATGTTTATTTCTATATTTGTTTCTGAAGATTATATATAGCCACTGTGTAGTAGCTTTGTGTTTGTAGCGGTATGTCGGATTTGTGTTCTTCTATCTGACATGTCGGTACTCGCCTAAAGCAATTGCATGGATGGTCGCTGTTCAACGGCCTTATTCTTCGTGCTAATTGACGGCATTACCCAGTAGTGTCCTTCGCTAGCGTGAGTATAGAGGTGGGGCGTCACAGCTTGATATTAGAGCCAAACTTCGAAACAATGCAGAATAATTTAACAAGGATCGTCGTCCTAAGTCCATCTTAGGAGTCGTACCTTATGATTTAATTCGAGTCTTCGTACCGTCTTATCCTATTTTCTTTTGTGATGCCTTGTTTTATCAATCATTAATGTTTGATATTCATTTTGTGAATAACTTTTTTTCTTCTTCTTTCTTTCTTTCTTAAAAAAGAGAAATGGTTAGACTAGGCCATCCCAGCATCGGTTAATCTAGTGCTACTCCCCAACATGGATTATTTATGTCTGCACAACAACTTCTAGATCTTGTGAAGAATGCTCTGGCTGCCGGACCCAATCCAGAGCCTGCTCGCTCTAAATCTGGGTTTGCACACTTGTGCAGTGACTATACCAACTTGAGTGGGAAGCCATTTAAAGGTTCCTAAAGCGTCATTCCAGTCTAGGCTTGGCTCAAAACATGCGATCACATCTTTACTCGCATGAATCTTATTGATCTTCACCGAGTCCAAGTGGCTTCTAGTATGCTCCAAGAAAGCGCATTGGATTGGTATGAGCTTATTATTTCTGAAATTATTGAAGCGGATCTTACCTAGGAGCAATTCTGGGAACGATTTGAATTAAAGTTTGTGCCAGAAGCTGAGAAGGTGACTTTGGCCTGGCGTTTTATTGACCTTGTTCAAGGTGAATCATCCGTGGCAGAATATGTCGCATCTTTCGAATCTCTTTCTAAATACGGGGTTGAGTACATTAATACTCCACTGAAGAAGAATCAGAGATTTGTCTATGGCTTGAACAAAAATCTCAAGAACCCATTACGTCTAAAATTAGAAGTTTCTTTTGATCAACTCATTGATATCGCTCTTCGTCTTGAAGAGGCGGATAAGGAAAGTGATGTTGAAGTTGTGGGTGCCAAACCAAACTTCAACAACAAAAAGAAAAGGCCTATTGAATTCAAAGCCCTAATCCCAACAAGAAAGGAAAACAAGCAGGTTTTGTAGCAAAGACTCCTACCCCTAGTAGTGGGCAATTGTACAATTGTGGTTCTAAAGACCATTATGCCAATAGACGTCCGAAACCTCTCTTTTGTCGCAATTGCAATAGTTCGGGTCATCTTTTATGTTCATGTACCAAACTTCAAGGAAAGAAGGAGGGAAAGTTAAATGTTGCACAACCCTAGCAACACTTCTCGTGGTCAAGGTATTTCTCATTCTATCCTTGATGGCATTATTATATTTCGTGATCAACCAATTCGAGTTCTCTTTGATACAGGAGCGTCCCATTCTTTTATATTAAAAGAACTTGTTGATATTTTTTCTTTAAGTGTTGTTGCTTTAATGACTTCTTTGAGAATTGCGAATCCGATTGGTGGATCTGCAACACTCAGTTTGCTTTGTAGTGATGTCGAGATTATTTTATGTGATTTTTCTTTCCGAGCCGATTTGCATGTCATGCGTTACTTAGGCTTCGGAATGATATTGGGAATGGATTGGCTTAACCATTATGAAGCACAAATCCTATGTCTTGTTCGGAGTATTCATCTTCGACATCCTCAATCTGTTAAGCAGATTTCTATTGTTCTTAAAAACTCGGATTCCAACTTGGCAGCATCTTTATATTCTTTAAATCCTCACGATGACGGTAATGATGATGAGGAAGATGTCATTTCTCTTATTCACGTTGTTCATCAATTTTTTGACATATTTGAGCCCGTATTAGGATTGCCACCTAAGCAAACAATTGAGTTCATAATTAATCTAATTCCTGGAGCTTTGCCTGTTACTCGTCCTCCTTATCGTACGTCCAATAAAGAAAATGAGGATATGCACAAATAATTGTCCGAATTGGAGACGAAGCAATTTATTCGCTCTAGTTCCTCGCCTTGGGGAGCTTCAGCTATTTTTGTGAAGAAATCTGATGGTACACTTAGGCTCTGCGTTGACTACCGCAAGCTTAATGATCTTACCATCAAAAATATATATCCTTTACCTCGGATTGATGATCTATTCGATCAACTTCGTGGTGTTAGAGTCTTTTCACAATTGGACTTGGCAACCAGTTTTCATCAGCTTCGTATTGCATAGGATAGTATTCCTTTGACATCGTTCCGTACTCGTTATGGATCTTATGAATGGCTTGTTATGCCATTTAGTTTAACGAATGCTCCAGCTTATTTCGTTGACCTTATGAATCGAGTTTTCAAAGATTTCCTCGATCGATTTGTTCTCATCTTTATTGATGGTATTCTTGTGTATTCAAAAACCGAGGAGGAACATGAAAAGCATCTTCGGATTGTGTTGGAAACTCTTAGGAGTAATCAATTAAAGAAAATTTTTCTAAATGCCATTATTGGCAATCTCGTATGAAGTTTCTCGATCATATTATTTCGAATCCGGAATTTCTGTGGATCCTTCAAAGATTGAAGCGACTCAAAATTGGAAGAGACCGGAGAGTGTGACGAAAATCCGTAGCTTTCTTAGATTGGCGGGCTATTATCATTGTTTTGTAAAAGACTTTTCAAAAATTTCGGTGCCTTTGACAAGCTTGATAAAGAAGGGAGTTATATACATTTGGTCGGACAAATATGAAGCATCTTTTCAAAAATTAAAAGAACTCCTTTCTGATGCTCCCATTCTTATGATTCCCGAAGAAAACCAAGTTTTTTTTATGTCGACGCTAGTCGTGTTGTTTTGGGTGCCATTCTTATGCAAAGAGAACGTGTTATTGCTTATGCTTCTAAGCAATTGAAGCCAGATGAGACTAGATATGCCACTCAAGATTTAGAGCTCGCGGCTATTGTTTTCGCCCTTAAAATTTGGCATCATTATCATTTGGGAGAAAAATACATTCTTTGCACCGATCATAAATCTTTGAAGTATTTATTTTCTCAAAAGGAACTTAATTTGCATCAACAACGTTGGCTCGAATTCCTTGCATCTTATGATCTTGATATTCTTTATACGTTGAGAAAGGGAAATCGTGTTGCCGATGCACTTAGTCGTAAGCAACAAGCGGTTGTTTCTATGATGATATCAGAATGGAATGATCTCGAGACTTTATCCACTTGTGAGATTCGAGATTGTGAATCTAATTTATGTGCATCTCTTGTTTTATGTAGCCTTATGGCTCATCCTTCTCTTCTTGACCGCATTCTTGAAGCTCAAAAGTTAGATCCCGAATTGGCTCTTCTTGGCCAAAATTGTAGGGACAAAATTGATATTGAAGGTTTGAAAGACTTTGATATTGATTCTCGTGGCGGCGTTCGAAAATTTGGCAGACATATCATGCCAAATATTGGCAATTTTTGTAAAGATATTTTAAAAGATTCTCGTCGTTCTAAATTTACCATTCATCCCGGTAGTAGTAAAATGTACGCGGATATGAAGTGAATCTATTATTGGGATGGGATGAAATCTGATATTGCTAACTTTGTTAAGTGTTGCATGACTTGCTAACTCGTTAAGTCCGAGCATCAAAGGTCCGATCGGTTATTGCAACCTTTGGACATTCCAATTTGGAAGTGGAATCAAATTTCCATGGATTTTATTGACGGCCTTCCCCGTTCCCGCTCGGGTCATGATAGCCTATGGGTGATAGTTGATAGACTTACTAAATCCGCCCATTTTATTCCCGTTCGGTCCAATCGGACCGTACCTCTTTTCGCCAAACTCTTTATCAAAGAAATTGTTAAATTGCATGGAGTTCCTACTTGTATTGTTAGCGATCGTGATCCATTATTTACTAGTGGATTTTGGAAGAGTCTTCAAAAAGCTTTGGGAACGAAGCTTAATTTTAGCACGCTTATCGTCCTCAGTCCGATGGACAAACCGAGCGTCTGAATCGAACTCTTGAAGATCTTCTTCGTGCATGTGTTCTTGATTTTGGTGGAAGTTGGGAATATCATATTTCTCTTGTAAAGTTTTCCTATAATAATAGCTTCCAATCTAGTATTGGTATGGCACCTTTCGAGGCACTCTATGGAAGGCCATGCCGATCTCCTTCTTATTGGCTTGAGGCCGGTGAGATGCTGGTTTTAGGTCCAGATTTTATTCGTGATTCCACAGAAAAGATTGACCTTATTCGCCATAGGATGAAAGAAGCTCAAAGTGGATAAAAATCCTATGCCGATAATCGAAGAAGGAAATTAAAATTTTATGTGGGAGACATTGTGTTTGTTCATGTTTCACCTATGAAGGGTGTGGTGCGTTTCAGTCGATCGGGAAAGTTAGCATCTAGATATATTGGTCCATTTCCCATCACCGAACATATTGGTTCCGTGGCTTATCGCCTATTATTACCGGCTCAGTTTTCTTCTATCCATAGCATGTTTCACGTTTCTCAACTACGGAAATGCCTTCGAGATACCGATTCTATTCTTGAGCCCGGTGTTGTTGAATAAATTGAAGTTTCACCTAATTTGACTTATGAGCAACATCCTATTCGTATTATTGCTTCGGAAGCTAAATGCCTTCGAAATAAAGATGTTCCGCTTGTGAAAGTTCAATGGTCCTCAAATCCTAAGGATTGCTCTTGGGAATCTCGAGAATTCATCGAGTGCACACATCCGGACTTACTCACTCATGCTCTTTAAGGTGAACTTCTTATTCCAAATTTCTTCTTTTGTGTTGATATGCTGTTATGGTTATTACTTTTTGTTCACTTATTTCTTAAGATTACGAGGAAGCAATTTCTTAAAGGAGGGTGTCTGTAACAACCCGCATATTTTATGATTGAATATATAAATATTTTATTTAATTCATCGTCAGTCAGATTATTGTCTGAAAAGCTACTTTTTGCAAATGGTCGAATTAGAAATCAAGACCACCCCCATCGAGTTCAAAATGACGTTTGCAACCTTTTTGAGTATAAACATTGATATGTTTGGAGTTCGTAGAATTTTGCTATTTTTCACTTAGGGCTTTGGTTTAGTTTCAGCCCATTAGACCCAACTCCACCCCTTCTCTTCTTCATTCCTTCATAATTTCCTAATACTCAAGCTTTAGATAAAAAAGGAGGAAGAGAGAAAGAATTAGAATTCCTAAGCCCTAGTTTGCATTTGCAAATCAAGTTCTAGCTCCAAATTCAAAGAAGAAGCTTTGGTAAGCCTTCTCTTCTTCTTCTTCCACTCATTCTCCTTTCAATTTCAGAAATTCCTAAACCTAACTTAGGGAATGTTCTTTCTTTTAAGCTTAAATTCAAGCTTCTTGAGTTAGGATTGGAGAGTGGTTGATCCTCCTTTGTTTTCAGGCTTCTCCTTCCTTGTTTTCGTGTAAAAAGGTGAGATTTTGATCTCACATCTATGTCTATAACTATCTTTGATTGTTGGGTATGAATTCCCAACACTTATTCATGTGCATTTGCTTTTGGTTTGGATTGAATTGATGAATATTCCATTTTTTGGTGTTTTGAAGTCAAATCTTTAAAAATCCTAAATTTGACGTTTGAACATGTTTTTGGCAATGCATCGAAGAGCCTACAGTGCTGGGTTGCTGATTGGCATAAACCCCTAGCGCCCATCGCTCGTCTGATCGCAATCGGCGAAAGTTTTCTCTTCATATAGAAAGGCTGGAAATGCTGGGTAACAAGCACCCGTCAACTGGCCCTCTGAGTCCAGTCGACTGACCTATAACCCGAGAGTTTTTCAGGGTCTGGTCCATTCGTCTGTTCTCAGAGAGCCAGTCAACTGACCTGCTACTATAGGCCCAATTTGCCTATTTTGTTTGTGAGTTCCAACTTTTATCGATTTGTGATCATCCGAGTTGTTGTTATCAATTATTCGACTTTGATCACTTCTATTTTGGAATTTTTGGAAATATCCATTTTGATGGATTTGATATAGATTTCTTTGGATTTAATTCACGTCTTCGAATGTGAATTTTGGTGATTGATTGTGTTTACAATCATTTCTATGGTTTTTCACTTTAAAATATATAGAGGTTTCCATACTAGTAGTAATTATTCAAAACTCTTTCACAAAGATGATTTCAACTCTATTTTTCAATATCAAACTCGTTTAGAAAACCATTTTCTAACCTATTAGTATATACAAACCTTTACCTCATTCGTTTGAGAAATCTAATTAAACGGTTTAGTAAAACAAGTGGTATGAAATGCTTTCGTTTACTTCGTCGGTTAATTTTTAGACTTGTTCGATTGAAACTCTTGTGACAATTTTCGAGTGGAGATTTAAAATTTGTTCGTAAATATTTAAGTTAAGCAAGTGGTTATGGGGACATGAAGCTAAACTCATCTATTTACTAGCCTAGTGTAGTTGACACTTCTTAATGATCATTGACGATCATTTCTATGATTTAGACTAGCGATATGCTATGTTTCTTTGTCCACGTAGGGGACGATACCTCGTATCATAGAGTTTCATCTCATTTCTTTTTCAGACTAACGACCTATGTATTCTTTGGAGTTTTGACTCAATTTTTTTGGGCTAGCGACCCATATTCTTTTATGAAGTTCGGTTCTTCAGATGTACCATTGTACTATGTCGTTGTTCCGGCTTAACGGGTTCATCGGGCGTACCGTTGTACTAAGTTGATGTTTTGATCTATTTGAGTTTCTGGTTCCTCGGGCGTGTCGATATTGTACTACGTCGTTGCACTGGCTCTATGGTTAGCGACCATGGGATAACGTCCCGTTTGTGATACACGTATTGGTGAGTTTTCTTGCTCCCGTTTTGTGATAGGCCTCCCACTTTTTGTGATTTCTGGATTTCTATCGGTGATTTCTAGAATTTGTGTGTCACCAATTTTATGATTGGCATTGATATGTTGTCAATATTTGTGGCTTGGTGAATGAAATAAGGAGTATGACATCCCTTTTTCATCTTTGAGAAGATTCTTGTGATATTGATTAATCTCTAGTTGATTTTCAATTACATACTTATCACAGTATGGAATTATGGTTATTATACATTTTTTTCATATCTCTTATTCTGTATCATTTCATCTGATATTATAGCTAGACCAATCTGTTTATTATTTTCTTATAAAATAATACTCGGATCAGACCGAGATGTTTCAGGTGCTTCTGCTTGACTCCTCATCTGGGAGTATTATCTGATTTTTGGCTAACTACTTAAATGGGTAGTTTTTGTTGTTATACACTCAAGAGATAGACTCATTGATGTATACATATTCTTTTGTGAAGCTCTTGTATCTATTCTTTTGTAGTATTGTGGATCTTGTTAGATCACTACTCTGATATACACTTATACGTGTTTTATTCATATCTTTTTCCGCCTTGTGATATGGATATCTGTGACTGATTTGTGTTATGTTTATTTCTATATTCGTTTCCGAAGATTATATAAAGCCACTGTATAGTAGCTTTGTGTTTGTAGCGGTATCTCGGATTTCTGTTCTCCGATCTGACATGTCGGTACTCACTCAAAGTAATTACACGGATGGTCGCTCTTCAACGGCCTTATTCTTCATGCTAGTTGACGGCATTACCCAGTAGTCTCCTTGGCTAGCATGAGTATAGAGGTAGGGCATCACATATCGACTTTCGATAGGATGATCGTATCTTTAATATTTGTATACCATTCAGTTCGTCTCGTTATGTTGATCGTCTATATTCATTTTCCTGTTCGGCATCTGGTGCACGGCAAAATCTACAAATTGATTTGTTGTATCTGTTCCGTATTTGAGTCTATTGGGTTTCCCTGTAACGACCGTAAATTTTAACAGTTTTATAACGTAATTAACTGAATATTTTTATGAAATAAACAATAAAATTTGATAATGAAAATTTGATATTTGGTATGCATCTATTCAAACATAGCAAATGGTAGATTTTCATTGATAAATATGAAAGTTTATTTCTTGTGTAATTTTATTTAAAATTTAAAATCAGTTACTTTGATGAAAAAATATTATCCAAACCTGAATATTTTATATAATAAAAATGTAAACTATTTTCTGAGTAAGACGTTATAATTTGTTTCGTCAAATGTGGAATTCTCTAGCCTCGTTTATCTTATTTTCAGCATTTTAGTAGCAATTTCGGCAGCGAAAAATCAAGCTTTTATAACTTGATCATATTGCTGATATCTATGTACCATTCCGTTCTTCTTGTCATGTTGATCTCCACAGTATTTTCATTCGTGTGTTTCATCATCCGATACGTGACAAAATCAACAAAACGGCTGACCGTATCATACCCGTTTTGAGCCTTTTTGGTTTCCAAATATCCTTTCATTGTCTACAGTTAGAAAAATAAACAGCCACCTTTTAAATATTTCTAGGGTTCAAACAGTTGACCTTTCTATTCCCAATGGTTGCTTTTAATTGTTGGTCCATTTCTATTGCTTTTTATATTCTTCGGTCTGCCATGAAAAAAAAAATTATAACATATATACTTGCAGCGCTGTTGATATGCACGTAATTGGGCATATATTTACATCCATATTTTATTTCTTTTTATTTAAATAATCATCATATTTGGGCATTTTAACATGTTTAAAACCAAAATTCAATTATTTCCAACCATCATATTTTCATCTTCATTCAGGGGCAAAACGGTCATTTTTGTGCATGTCAATTTAAAAATTTTTACTTGGACACTTTTTGATAATTTTTGTAGGAATTTTAATGCATATGGAAGAGGCTTATATGAAGATATACGCATGCACAAATGAAATACAAAGGAATGAAGAGGAAATAATTCAAGTTCAAGACCATGGAGGACCCCACCCACTTACCTAAAAGTATAATTATGAGCTAAAGGACAACTAAGTGGAGGATAAAGCTTCATGCACAACAAATGATGGATTAATTAATGGTTAATGGTTACTTGGTGGCCACACTTCCTAAAGGGCATTTTAGATAGCCCCCTAAAATTAGAATTAGGGTTTTATGCATGTATATATAGCCCTCTTATGTATATGAAACCATCTTCTACTCTTTTATTTTACTTAGGAAATGAAGAGATCAAAGTGTAAGCTCAATGTTCTATGAAATAAAAATGGTTTCCAAGCCTCTTTCTTCTCTCTTTTCTACATGTTTTTCTTTATTTTATTGTTAATGTTTGTTTCTATGCTCTCTTTCTCCTTATGTTCATAGCTCAGATTTGCATTTATGCAAGTAGTTAGTAGCTAATCTCTTTTGCTTTCTTTGCTTATTTTCTATTTTCTTTTCTTTTTAATGTTGAAACTTACTTGTGCTGCTTCAATGCCACAAATGAGTAGCTAAACCCCTTCAATTTAGGGGTGATGAAGCTCTCTAACTTTATGTAATTTCAACATTTTTCATGATTAATGATCTCTTTGTTTATGCTTCATGAATGTGAATTTTGGTGCAAGTTTATACAAGTGGGTTTGGTAGCTTATGTTGCTTATGCAAATGAGCTATTCTTATTCAACATAAACACAATTTGCATCATCATTTGCTAATCCAATTTTGATTGTGAAATTTAAGTAAAAATGAAATTTGATGATCTATATTACTAGTTACAATAGTAAATAGATCATACTTAAAATAGCTTTTGCTTTGGCTTCATTTTCATGAGAATTATAAGTGGTTTATTTGTTGTATTATAGTTTGATGGTTTGAGTTATGTTAATTAATAACATAAAAAAATCATACTTATGATAAATACAATAATATTTCACTTAATATCAAAACTAGAGATCTTAAATTGTTTGTTTGTTGATTTACAACAATATGAGAGTGGATTTGCCTCTAAATTGTTCTCTAATTTCATAGTTTTTAATCTCAATTTAATTCTATTTTTGCCTCATTTTATTTCTAGTTAACAATTCCTCCTCCATTTGGTCTAATTTGATTGAACAGAATTTTAAACTCTAACTATTCCCTGCGGATCGACCCGTATTCGCCACGTACTATGGTAGTACGCCGTGCGCTTGCGGATATTTTTAATTTAAATTCGTTCGACGGCTTTCTAAGCCGATAGAATTTCCGTCGACGAACAAGTTTTTGGCGCCGTTGCCGTGGAATAATTTTGATTTTGATTTTCTATTCTTCGAATTATGTTTGTTTGATTTTTGCTTGTTTATATTTTGTGTGTGTTTGTATAAAAAAAAATATTGTGTGTTTTGTGATTTTTGGTGACATTGTGTTGTGTGCTTGTTTCTTGTTTTTTATTTGCATTGCATTTGCATATTTACTTATTAAAAATAAAATACAACACAATTTCTAAAAAAAAAAATTTTATTCATTCACATTTGCATTCTCATTTTTTGATTTACATCTTTCATTCTCTTTTCTTTTTTCTTTTTTCTTTTAGCTGTCACCCATTTGCTGTTCTCCTCCCGTCCTTTCCGTGCATCTCTTTCTTGTTCTCTCTTTTCTTTTCTTACCTTCGGAAAAAAAACTACTATGTCAGATCTCGACTTCCCTCTTTCCATCAGCCAAACAAACTCTCGCCCACCCAAAATCCGTCCACTTTACCTCCATCAATAGTCGCCAACCAACTTGTCCTCTCCCACGTGAACACACCTATATCCGCCTCTACCTTCCCACTGCTCGGTCGTGACCACCCATCACCTGACAGATCCGCCTCCAAGCTTCCCCAACCCCACCTTGCTACCCTCCGCCACCATTAGCGCATGCACCACCATCGGAAAGCACGCCAACCTCCACCCTGCCAAACTTCACCATCCGCAACCTTTGCCTTGTCTTTTTAGTGCCAACAGCCCTTCCCCTCCTTCCATTCCAATCTTGACCATCGTCACCTTCCATGCTCCAGTCACCCGCCATAACCATGAAAGCCCGCCATCTCCTCTATGAAATAACACCCCTAGCCACACCGTGCGGTCTCTCCCTCATCTTCAGCTCTTTCCCTCATCTTCAGCTCCGGTCAATAGCCGCATCCCCTCCCCTATTGCCTTGCATCCAGCTCGAAATCCAACCTCCGTCCATGCCGCGATGATGCAGCTTCTACTCCTCGACCATCAGCCGAATAATCCTACTGTTTACATAGGTATCCGTTTATATATGATTTTGTTGGTCTGTTTGTTATAATATACAAGTTAATACTAGTTTGTGTATTACCTATTGAGTTATATATGGGTTTATATACAGTTTATATACATAATCAGTTTACTTATATATAAATAGGTTTATAGAAGTCAAACATGATATATTAGTTTATATATAAGTCGTATAATAAATATAAGGTCTCTTGGTTTATGCATATATTTGTTTTGCTTTTTCTATTTTGTATTGCTGAAAGGGAAATATTATATATACGTGTGTTTAAAGTATTTATTTATAAAATATTCAGATTTCAGTAATTTTTACAGTAAGGTATGATATTATTATATGTTAGGGTGCATAGATGTTTACAGCACATATACTAAAAAGGAAGTATATATATGTTTGCATTATATTATATTATAAAAGAAAAATATGTGGTTGTTGTATACAATATTATAAAGGAAGCATTATATATATTATATACATATTTCTTTATCCAGGCATGTATTTGAGTTTTCTTATACGTTTGCATAAATATTTCTTACATATATTGTAATGTACACTTGATATTTTAAATACAAATGATTACATATACATATTTCGTACATATAAATTTTAAGTTGATATTTAATGTTTGTTTGAAGGGTATCTTTGTTAATATTTAAAAATCTTTGAAAAACATATATATGGGTTATAAATTGAATATTGAGAAAAGTATATGTTTTGATTTTAAATTTAAATTTAATATGTACAAATGTCATTTCAAATATGTATTTTAAATTGAATATTAGGAAAATAATAATATAATACATGTTTCATTTAAATTATTTCAAGCTAATTCTGATTTGCTTCATCGATTCCTTTTATCAGCATCATTCGTCGAATCCGTGTTCACCTCGCTTTGCTTTGAGATTTTTCATTTGAATTGGTGGATTGTCGAGTTCGTGATTTCGTAGCTTATCGTGTTGTCTAATTTCTCTAGCCTCGAAAGGTGAGCAATCACTCACGACTAACATTCTTATAATTAGTCAATTTGATTTCACTTGAAACGACAATTGAAATATGTTGTTAAATTTGAATTGCTAAGTTATTTATTTCGTTAAATATGATATACCCTTATTTTTAACTACTCACCTATGACATATGACACCATAACTTGTTATTTATATTATATTTAAATTTGTTACGGATGATATATGCATGTTGTTGATATGTTATATTTTTTTCATATTTGTCCTCGCTCTACAAGTTCCTGATTAGTTTAGAATTCCCTATGGGTTGAAATGATACATACCCGAACGATCTTATAGACTAAGGGAAAATCGTTGTGGGTTGAAATGATAAACCCAAGCTGTTTTCATTTATTTTGAATTTTGGGATTGCGGGTTGAAATGAAATATACCCATAGACATTCAAATTGCCGATTGAAATGATAAATATCCGTATCACTTGACCATAGGATAGAAAATTATATACAGACATCGTCGATCTATATTTTGAAAATGATTTCCAAAGTTTTGAAAGGAAATATATGGGTTTTAAGTAAAGATTGATTTTTAAAATACAATATGTATAAATGCTATTTTTATATATGTTAAATTTAGGTTTTTTTTAAATAATATGTTTGGAAATTTAAATTTATAAGTTAGTTTCGAAGAAAAATATAAATTTCAAGATTTTACTTATAATTTTATTATTTTAAAAATATATAAAATAATATTTAATATAAAATATACATATAATAATAAGATTTAATTTAATAAAATGTAATTTAATTTGTATATAATATGTTTAAGTATTTACTTAAAGTTATATTAATATTTTAAATATAGATTTTACAACTTTAATAATATAGGTTGGGAAGATAAATTAATGTTGAATTGGAATTTAAATCGGTTAATAATTGAATTTAAATAAGAATTTATTTGAACTTATTGATTTTGAGATTTTGAAAATTATGATTTATAACTTTATTCGATAAAAAGGTGATTAAATGAATATTCTCAATATTAAATAAAATTGAGATTGAATATTTAATATTGATTTAAAATTAGAAATTGGGATTTTAAATAATTATAAAAATGATTAAGTGAATACTTTCCAATTTGAATAAAATTAAAGTTAAATGTTGAAATATAAATGCAATTCATATTGTTAATGTTGAATATTTAAACTTGAATCTTATAGGAATTGAAGTGACAGTTCAAATTTGGATTTAAAATCGATAAAAAATTGAAATAGTTTATTTAGAATTTGAATTGAATGTTTGACCTTTAAATTGAAATGTTAAACTAGAATTGATTTAAATTAAAATTTTGGAATTTAAGATGATTTGAATTGACTTGACAAATTGGAGGAAACTAATTATATTATAAAAAATATTTTTAATATATATAAACTATTTTAATTTATAACTATTTATATATATATATATATATATATATATATATACACACAAATTTTAACATCTAAACTTTGTGAGTTGGAACTGTTATGGTTACGAAAGTGTAATGATTTCCAAAATATTATGATTTCCAAAGTGTTATGATTCCGAAAGTATTATAATTTTGAAAGTGCTATAATTATGAAAAATTGATATTATTTGAAGTAAATAATGATATCCAATTGATATGGTTTTGAAATGAATATGATATTTTGATATGAAGTATGAACTATTTGAAATGAAATGACCACGGTGTGAAATAAGCATTGGGTTGTTAAAGAGACCAGGATTGGATATTGTCATACTCTCTGCCAATACCAAAAACCACTTTAACAACCGTGTATGTGGTGGAGATTCCAGATTAAAGTAGGATGGTTTGGCGACAATTCTTTATGGTATTTACATAACCCTGACTCCCGTGAGTCTACTTGATGTGGCTAAAACAGGAGCCACGCCGGGCCAAGTGAGGTCATTCCTCCTATCGAACACATTTCTTCGATACCATTATATTACTTTGTGATTTGGTTGGGCCCACCTTTGATTTGG
This sequence comes from Allium cepa, assembly GCA_030765085.1. Taxonomy (NCBI): domain Eukaryota; kingdom Viridiplantae; phylum Streptophyta; class Magnoliopsida; order Asparagales; family Amaryllidaceae; genus Allium; species Allium cepa. The sequence goes on along the minus strand of CM060939.1, from coordinate 75,472,664 downwards.
GAGTGTGTCACGAGGTGGGTGGTAGTAGCTGCGATGTGCTACCACCAGTCCGGATACGAAAACGGTATATCTACCCTGGCATTGCCTCACGTGCCTTGTCACATGCCCTATCGCGCTTTCTACGAGCTTGGTTTGTACCATACCTATGGAGTGCCTTCTGATAGCCCTCCAGTTTAAGGGGGGAGTTACGGTATTGTATAGAATATGGGAATATATAAAATGTGTTACGGGGGATATAGGTAACGCCTTAACACTATTTTAATAGTTTACTTTACTGTAGACATATTATAATAGCGTATATTACTGCATAGTAGATAGTTCCACGGATCCTTAGAGGATGGAAATACCAAACATTCTTTAAGTCACTTGTATTTCAGTTGACATTCACCTGACTTGAATTTATTAATATAAGAATATTAATTCTGACTCGAATATTTTGTGTTTTGCTTTATGCTCGGGTCAAACTGAGTGTCATAGCATTTGAGACTCACCTTTGGTGATTGGAGCTTTGCTTGAAGATCTGTCCTATCTTTTTAGCTTTTCCAGTTGATTTGTTCAGAAATGTCATCTGTTTATATTAGGGATTCATTGGTATTTGAGATTTTGTTGTATTTTGCTTTCAGACTCTGATGTTTATAGTAGCTTTATGAACTACTATTTACCTATTCCACTGCTTATTATTGTAATACTTTGTGTCTGTGATTCTATGATTGATTTATTTACTGTATATGCTGAGTTTTGCCAAATATAAATTAACAATCTGTTCTTTTGAACAATTCAAGTTCGATATGTGTGGATGCGAATGGTTCGAAATAGTGGGTCGTTACATTTGGTATCAGAGCTTTGGTTAAGGAAAAACTTAGCATATAGAGTAAAATGGTAACAGCTCTGGTTTTGGTAATCACCTAATATTAAGTTATAACGGAAGTTATAATTTAATATTGTGAATTGAAATAAATTGGAGATTTAAATTGTTTATTTTAAATAAACAATGAAGTTTGAAAATAAAATGTGGAATAAAGTTTTAGAAAACTTTATCATGTTTATTTGTGAGAATAATGAGTGGAAAATGACTTTATTTGATGAAAATGCAATAATTATATTAACTATTGCCAATTACTTCTTTTAGTAATTTTTAAAAAGAAGTATGAGATTTTTAAAGGTTGTTTATTTAAATAAAAAGGTGGAAACTGGTTTAAAAAAAATGAGTTTGGGCTATAAATAAAGTTCGGATATAGTTGGAAATATTTTCTAAGTAAGGAAATGATTTTTTTTGTTTTGTGGAATTTTTAAAGTTAAAAATAGGGTTTTATGTATTTATTTGTGCAAAATTGGTTATTTATGAAAAATAAGAGTTTTTAATAATAAAATTGTTTTATAACATAAATTATCTTTTTATTAAGTGTAAAATGTTTTGTTTAACTTGTAGTTATGTTTACATTATTTATTGTGTTAAAACTTGGTGGAAAATGTTGTTTTATTAAGTAACATATGTGTATATATTTTGTTTAATTGATGAATTAATTAAAATAGGCTATTGATTTTCTTTTGTTTGGGTCCAAAGCCCATTTATTAACATAGCCTAAATAGAGAAAGAAATGTTTCCTTCTTCCTTCCCCTGTACACACACAATTCATTTACAGTAAACCAAATAGAAAGAAAAAGAACCATCTCCTCTTTTCAAATCTAAACAAAATTCCTATCTTTCTTCAATTTTAATTGCTATTTTATCAAATCAAAAGAGAAATCAGAAGGTTATTGGAAGCTTTCTTCTTCTCAAAACTTGCTTCTTTCAGCAAAATTCTAAGGTTGGATCATCTCTAATTCAAGGTGAGTATCAAAACTCACATTTTCTAGATTTAATTGAGATTTCAAGGTAAGAAATCTCAATTTTGGTTGTTGCATGTTCATTTATGGTTAGCTGTGAGTAAATTAGGCATATCTCTTTCATTTAAAATCAAAATTTAATAATTTTATATGATTTGGAAAGCTTGGACATAGTGCTACAGGTTTCATGTTTTAAGTATTCTAAAATTCTGATGTTTGCTTGATCAAAATTGTACTTGTTTGTTGCTGTCCCGAGAGCAAATCGACAGCAACAACAATCATGGAACTAAGAATTTTTTTAGCCATAAGTTACTTGTTTCGTATCCAAATTTAAAAATCTTGAATGTTCCGGAAAGCATGAGAATAGGGCTATAAGTTTCATGTTTTAAGTTTTCTAAAATTATGATGATTGCTTGATCAAAATTGTACTTGTTTGTTGCTGTCCCGAGAGCAAATCGACAGCAACAACAATCACGGAACTAAGAATTGTTTTAGCCATAAGTTACTCGTTTTTATCCAAATTTAATAATCTTGAATGTTCTGGAAAGCATGAAAATAGAGCTACAAGTTTATTGTTTTGAGTTTTCTAGAATTTTGAAGTTATCTGGGTCAAAATTGAGTGTTTCTATTACTATCCCAAGAGCAAGACTAACATTTGCTCTTTGTTTGAATCTGAAACAGAATTAATCATAGCTCTTTCGTTTCTTAACCAAATTCAATAATTTTACATTTTTCGAAAAGCTTTGATCATGTACTACAAGTTTTATGTTTTGAGTTTTCTGAAATTTTGAAGTTTGCTTGGTCGAAATTATATTTGTATGTTGCTGTCTTGAGTGCAAAATGGCAGCAATAACAATCATTAATCTTAGATTTATATTAGTTCATTTTTGCTCTCATTCTCGTTCGGTTTTAATATTCCTTTTAAGATATTTTGAGATCTATGATGCCTATTAGTAGGCTACTTATATTTGGAGAATTATAAATTCAAATTTAAATAGAATTTGAATTGATTTTGGTTAAATTTGAATTGAATTCGTATTGAATTCAAGTTATTGGTCTTGTGTTGTCTTTCTTGTTTTTCATTATTTTCGAGTGCGGTTTTCACTAAACCACTTTTGGAGTGATTTTTTAAATAAATGGACAGTTTAAATTATTATTCTGTAGCAGTTTAAAATTATTTTTCTAATATAAAGTCTATTTATTTCATATAGTAAAGAAATTTCAAATATTGCTTTTGTTAATCTTTTCGGTAAAAAAGATTTAAAAGCCTGTTTCCTTTAGTAAACTATTTTAAATATAAAATATACATTTTTACACTATTCGAACGTATGAGAAAGAGAATTAAATGATTTAGTAAAACACATGGTATGGGACATGTGCGTTTACTATTTCGGTTGATTCCGGACTTGTACGATCGAAGTTATTTGGTATTATTGATTCTGAGATGTTTTGCCATTTTATGGCGTATTTTGAGTTTTATCCTTTCTATTTATTGGAATTATTTAAGATGGCCAATATTTGGCAAGTATTATGGTTTGAGATCTTCTATGTAGGAGTATGGTCGATGAAAACCTTCACGATGTTTTGTTTACTTGCCAATGATATAAGGCAAGTCTTGAGTATATGATTTTATATTTTGAGATTTATGGTTTGTAAGGAACAATCATGATGTTTTCACTTGCCGATGAGATGAGACAAGTTACGATGCCGTTTAATACCTGTCGATAAGATGAGATGAGTATGGTGTCTCTTTATCACTCGCCAATGAGACGATGTGAGACATGATTTTCTGAGTTTTATGATGTTTCTAGTGTGGCATCGACTAGCGGCTAGTAAACCGCTAAGTGCGAACGTGTGCTATGGGACACATGTTAATACTTTTCAGCTTCCTATCCATGAGTTTATGATACATTCACGATGTTTACGTGACAGAACTGCTTTGAGAGGTGTTAGCGACCTAGTCATGAGGATGAACTGCTTTGGGAGGTGTTAGCAACCTTGTTAGGGCTGACAAAATGGCTTGGAAAGGTGTCAGCGACCTTGTCATGAGGACGAACTGCTTTGGAGAGGTGTCAGCGACCTTGTCATGAGGACGAACTGCTTTGGAGAGGTGTCAGCAACCTTGTCATGAGGACGAACTGCTTTGGAGAGGTGTCAGCGATCTTGTCATGAGGACGAACTGCTTTGGGTGGTGTCAGCGACCTTGTCTGAGGCTTCGGCTGCCTGAGTTTAGCATGTGCAGCATTGCTTCGGCATTGCAATTGAGGATTTGGCCAATCCAAGTTTTTTGAGTTTTCTGTTTTGTTGTGATTTCACCATTTTAAGAACTTTAATTACATTGATAACCTAGTGCTATATGAGATGTTATATATATGGTGATTTTACTTAAGATGTTCTGAACTCTTATCGAGTTCCTTGAGTTATGAGTTTGGATGATTTCATGATTTTATAGGATTTCTGGGTTTTTCCATTTTGGCGAGTTGAGATTGAGAATTATATAAATTTATACTGATGAGATGAGGTATAATTGAATTTGGAGATTCTTATATATTTGAGTTTTGGATCATCCTATTTGAGAATGTTTTATATTTGCCATTTTGGCGAGAGTTTGTATTGATGTTTCTCCTTTTGAGGGGATATGGTTCATGGAAACCATGTAGACATTTTTTGATGTCGCCAATGATACGAGGCGAATGTTTATATTATTTGTGTATTATTATCGAATTTACCTCTTTTGAGATCTTTTTATACTTAAGTGACATTAGTTCACTTAAGTCATGAGTTGTATTCTTTATGTTTCCTCTTCTCATTCGAAAAGAATTATCACCTTGTATCTTATGCTTTATTTTATCGTCTATCCTCATTAACTATTGTTTTATCTAGACTGACCCGTGTATTTTGTACTCGGGTCAGACCGAGTTGTTTCAGGTTAGCTGTCAGTTATGGGACTTAGCTTTGATGCATCTGTTTGGATATCAGCCTAGCACTTTTGTGTAGTTTATATTTCTTTCCGCTTGACTCTGATATGTATTTGATTAGATGTATATAGTGTTGTCTCTGTACCACTTTTGTGTATCGGTTTGTATCATACCGGGATGTATCTATTTATATGTGTATATATATATATATATATATATATATATATATGATGATTGCTGTAATGTGATGTAACATGCATTCTATTATTGTATTTTGTTCTGATAGATCAATTAGCCACCTATAGTTTTGTATTAAGCATTTATTGGATATGTCGATCCACTTGAAATAGAAAAAAAATATAAAGCATTTATCGGCGTATGTAATAGATGTTTAAGACAAGATTATAGATGGTCGCTCCTAACCAGCCCTATTCTCCACATCAGCAGACAGAATTACCCAGTAATTTTCTTTGTTTATGTGGGTCTCGGGGTGGGGCTTCACAGGTTGGTATCAGAGCTGAATTCAGAACAAAATAGGATAAACACAGAACAGAATCATATATTACGATATATCCAAGTATAGTGCAAATGTTCCAATTCCTCAATCATTGTGTCTTTATCTTATCGTGTCCTTTGAGATTGAAATTTGGAATATGTCTTGGAATATTTTATTCCGTAGTATTCCAAAAATAGAATTAATGACATTTTATCTTAAGAATAATCCCAATCATGATTGTTTTATATGAGTCCTCTTCAATACGGATGTTGGACACTTATCTGTATCGAAGGAGTTTGTTGATACTTTTGGATGTCCTTATCTTGTTCTTTTGTGAGGATTGCGAATCATATTGAGTGGGTCCGCAACATTTGATGTATAAGGATTTGGGATTGTTGCTTATTGATTATCTTTTTGTTCGAATTAGAACGCCATTTTGTATCTAGAGTTTGGAGTGTTGAAATGAAGTGGCTTGCCTATTATCAAGCCACATTCTGCGATTCGATGAATCCTATATTGAGTGTCCTAGTTTGGCTAATTCGTTGTTTCTTGTCCATCGGAAGGTTAACAATGATTCCGAAGTCTTTGTATTAACTCTTGTGTTTCATGTTGTTGATGATATATCTTGAATTTCAGCTAGTGTGATTGTTGATTTCTGTGAGTCCGTTCGAGTATGACATCAAGTCGGGCAATCGAGTATTGTATTGACCTCTCTTCCTATTCGGAGCCTTTAGGTCATCCACCCACGAGGATGACCACTAATAAATTGAGGTGATTCGGTGAATTTATTTGATATTGCCATTTTTACACCTTTTAAGTTATCCTGTTTGGATACTCAATTGTTGATATACTTTGTCGTATTACTTCACTCGAAGTAATAATTTGTTATCAATGTTAATTCTCCTCAATTGAGAAGATATTTTACCCTTGCTTTTATATCTCATAGATTTCTTTAATCTCTTAAGTGGTGTTTGGGTCATTCCTTAGCTTGACCCTACATCGATTTTTCATGAGTTACGAGTCGAGGAGAGTAGCGTTACTCTTACCGCATTTTGCACTTGTTATGAGTCTTGTGAGTGATTCGTTATACCGTTTGGAATAATGAACACTCCATTCTATTCCATCAATCTTGTGAATCGAGTATTCTGGGAATATCTCGATGAGTTCTTCTTGTGTCTTTGATTTTGAGAATAAGTTATAATTGAATTTTTGTTTCTAAGAGAAATTAGATTTGTGTTTTTTTGAAAAAAAATATATTTTGAGTAGTGTATATAAAGTATTTCTTTTTAAAGAAAATGAATTTTTGTGTTCGGATGTCTGTCAAGTGCTTTAAGAACTCTAGTCGATGCGTTTGGCCAACGTTATCGATAGAAATTTCCTAAACGCTGTGATGAGACAGTCATGCATGATAAATTGAGCTTTAATAAGTAAAGTTTGGAAATAATTAATATGGTGGAGTATTAATTTTTATTTTTATTTTAAATGTTTAATGAAGCCATTAAACTATAGTGAGTGTTAGTTTAGAACTTTTAGTATAAATTTGTGAGCTAGTTTTTGTTTTAAACCAAAATGGTATTAAAACTTGTGGGTTTAAAATTGCAAAATTCTTTTGAAAACAACTTTGAATAAATTCTCAACTTTAATAAGTTTTATGTTGATCACTACATGTAAATTTAGTTCTTGTGACAAGTGGAAGTGTGAATTTGGATTGTTTTGATAAATGAACAATTCATGTAGTATAATCAATTTAAATTTGGAGAATAATGTTAAAACTATATATATATCCCAAAAATTTATTTTTATGGATAATCTATAATCATATCTTGATAATGAAAGAGAGTAGTTGTCTTTTCCAAAATGAGTTTTCAAGTTAATTGTTTTAAAAGTAGATTTTGGAAAGTGATGAAAATATTTCCACTTAATGAAATGTTTTATGACGATTACATAAGTTGATCATAATTTTTTATGTTTTAGCTTTCTGAGGTTAATTTTTTTTTAATAAATGATGTAGCAAAAAGTTTGTTTGAAAATATAGTTTGGGCTTAAAGTGGTTTAGGTAAATTTTAAAATTTTAAATCGATTTTGAAAGCTGAAATTTCATTTAGAAAAGTGCTGAACTAAAATAGTGATAACTTGTGATTTATAACTCCAAAAAAACTCAATTTTTTTTCAAATTAAAGAACATACAGAAATCTATAAATTTTTATTTTAATCGCTTTAAAATATTTTGCTTTTTACTAAGTCTAAAATAGGTTTGAAAGTGGATAGGCGGTTCTGCCCTATTACAAAATTCTCTAAAACTAAGCTGAAAGTAAAATTAACATAACTTTCAAACTGTAAATCCGATTTTGATGATCATAATATTTCTAGAAAGCATAGACTTAGTAGAACAACTTTTATTTTATCATGTTTTTCATATTTTGTTGTTTACTTGGTCCAAACTTGTCTTCTTTACTGCAGGTCTGAAATGAAATTGTCCTATTTCCCTTAATAATTAAATGTAGCACTTTTTATTTATGAACATGAACTAATATCATCAATTCGAGTTGAGTACAGGTTAAAAGAGGATAGTTGGGCTATATTTTGAGCAAAAAGAATGTATATAAATTTGTGCAAACTTGCTAAAAAATGCTAAAAAGGAAGGTATGTATTCGGATTAATTTTAAAGTGTTAAATGATGATATATATTGTGTTTCCGACCTAATGGTCGATGTATATTATATAAATCACTTTTGTAACATTGTATACGGCCCTCCGTACAAAGGAGGCTCCGTCGATTTTTTTGAAAATTTCCAACACTTAGAAAATTTGAGAAACAAGTTGAAAAATAATATGTTGCAAACTAGAGTATACCTATGGAAGAATTAGAGGATAAATAACTTAAACTTTATTTACTCTAATGAAGAGTAATGAATTTATAATACCTAAGTAAGAAGTTTTAAAATTTTCAAGTGTTGAAAATTGATAATTTTAAATCTTGAGAATAATGGATTGGAAAACTTTAAATATATTTAATTAGTTAGAGAGAGTTTAAAAGTCTATTCCTTGTGTTCATCTTACTCTCATGTTATTTCCTAACGACGTGCATTTATGCGATCATTTGAATCCGGTGGCTCTTGAAGAAACCAACTTTTTGTTGAACTATCTTGCCTCTATTGTTTCTATCTAGCATCGTTGCGGTTCCTTCCATAGTGTCATACGGAAAGAACATATCGATAACTATCTTGTTGATTAGATTTCGGGTTGAAGTTGTGCTAAATCCCGACTCTACTCGAGGAGCTTATGAGAAATCAATCTCATTTGATTGATCCTTGTGTCGCAACTTGTTGTGTTCTCATTCGAAGTTGAGACGTCTTCGAAATCTTGTTTGTTGCTCGAAAAATTCAATGGTTTGCGAGTCCCGATGTTAGTACTTTGGAAACCATAGAATTAATCGAGTGGGTCTTATCTTGGTTTTCTGTCGTCCTATTTTGAGAGTGGGAAAATTTCTTTTAGACTCGAGCTAGTCTATTCTTCATTTGATTAATGAAAATAAATTAGTTGAATACAAACTCTTCTCTAGAAATTGTGAGGACGCAATTTTATTAAGGGGAGGAGTCTGTAGCAGCTCTGGTTTTGGTAATTACATAATATTAAATTATAACGGAAGTTATAATTTATTATTGTGAATTGAAATAAATTGGAGATTTAAATTGTTTATTTTAAATAAACAATGAAGTTTGAAAATAAAATGTGGAATAATGTTTTAGAAAACTTTATCATGTTTATTTGTGAGAATAATGAGTGGAAAATGACTTTATTTGATGAAAATGCAATAATTATATTAACTATTGCCGATTACTTCTTTTAATAATTTTTAAAAAGAAGTATGAGATTTTTAAAGGTTGTTTATTTAAATTAAAAGGTGGAAACTGGTTTAAAAAAAATTAGTTTTGGCTATAAATAAAGTTCGGATATAGTTTGAAATATTTTCTAAGTAAGGAAATGATTTTTTTGTTTTGTTGAATTTTTAAAGTTAAAAATAGGGTTTTATGTATTTATTTGTGTAAAATTGGTTATTTATGAAAAATAAGAGTTTTTAATAATAAAATTGTTTTATAACGTAAATTATCTTTTTATTAAGTGTAAAATGTTTTGTTTAACTTGTAGATATGTTTACAATATTTATTGTGTTAAAACTTAGTGGAAAATGTTGTTTTATTAAGTAACATATGCGTATATATTTTGTTTAAGTGATGAATTAATTAACATATGCTATTAATTTTCTTTTGTTTGGGTCCAAAGCCCATTTATTAACATAGCCTAAATAGAGAAAGAAATGTTTCCTTCTTCCTTCCCCTGTACACACATAATTCATTTATAGTAAACCAAACAGAAAGAAAAAGAACCATCTCCTCTTTTCAAATCTAAACCAAATTCCTATCTTTCTTTAATTTTAATTGCTATTTTATCAAATCAAAAGAGAAATCAGAAGGTTATTGGAAGCTTTCTTCTTCCCAAAACATGCTTCTTTCAACAAAATTCTGAGGTTGGATCATCTCTAATTCAAGGTGAGTATCAAAACTTACATTTTCTAGATTTGATTGAGATTTCAAGGTAAGAAATCTCAATTTTGGTTGTTGCATGTTCATTTATGGATCGCTGTCAGTAAATAGGCATATCTCTTTCATTTAAAATCAAAATTTAATAATTTTAGATGATTTTGAAAGCTTGGACATAGTGCTACAGGTTTCATGTTTTAAGTTTTCTAAAATTCTGATGTTTGCTTGATCAAAATTGTACTTGTTTGTTGCTTTCCCGAGAGCAAATCGACAGCAACAACAATCATGGAACTAAGAATTGTTTTAGCCATAAGTTACTCGTTTCATATCCAAATTTAATAATATTGAATGTTCTGGAAAGCTTGAGAATAGGGCTATAAGTTTCATGTTTTATGTTTTCTAAAATTCTGATGTTTGCTCGATCAAAAGTGTACTTGTTTGTTGCTGTCCCGAGAGCAAATCGACAGCAACAACAATCACGGAACTAAGAATTGTTTTAGCCATAAGTTACTCGTTTCTTATCCCAATTTAATAATCTTGAATGTTATGGAAAGCATGAAAATAGAGCTACAAGTTTATTGTTTTGAGTTTTCTAGAATTTTAAAGTTATCTGGGTCAAAATTGAGTGTTTCTATTACTATCCCGAGAGCAAAACTAACATTTGCTCTGTGTTTGAATCTGAAACGGAATTAATCATAGCTCTTTAGTTTCTTAACCAAATTCAATAATTTTACATGTTCTGGAAAGCATTGATCATGTACTACAAGTTTTATGTTTTGAGTTTTCTGAAATTTTGAAGTTTGCTTGGTCGAAATTACATTTGTATGTTGCTGTCTTGAGTGCAAAATGACAGCAATAACAATCATTAATCTTAGATTTATATTAGCTCATTTTTACTCTCATTCTCGTTCGGTGTTGATATTCTTTTTAAGATATTTTGAGAGCAATGATGCCTATTAGTTGGCTGCCTATATTTGGAGAATTAGAAATTCAAATTTAAATAGAATTTGAATTGATTTTAGTTAAATTTGAATTGAATTCGTATTTAATTCAAGTTATTGGTCTTGTGTTATCTTTCTTGTTTTTCATTATTTTCGAGTGCGGTTTTCACTAAACCACTTTTGGAGTGATTTTTGAAATAAATGGAGAGTTTAAATTATTATTATGTAGCATTTTAAAATTATTTTTCTAATATAAAATTTATTTATTTCATATAGTAAAGGAATTTCAAATATTGCTTTTGTTAATCTTTTCGGGAAATAAGTTTTAAAAGCCTGTTTCCTTTAGTAAACTATTATAAATATAAAATATACATTTTTACACTATTTGAACGTATGAGAAAGAGAATTAAACGATTTAGTAAAACACATGGTATGGGACAAGTGCGTTTACTATTTCGGTTGATTCTGGACTTGTACGATCGAAGTTATTTGGTATTATTGATTCTGAGATGTTTTGCCATTTTATGGCGTATTTTGAGTTTTATCATTTCTATTTATTGGAATTATTTAAGATGGCCAATATTTGGCAAGTATTATGGCTTGAGATCTCCTATGCAGAAGTATGGTCGATGAAAACCGTCACGATGTTTTGTTTACTTGCCAATGATATAAGGCAAGTCTTGAGTATATGATTTTATATTTTGAAATTTATGGTTTGTAAGGAACAATCACGATGTTTTCACTTGCCGATGAGATGAGACAAGTTACAATGCCATTTAATACTTGTCGATGAGATGAGACGAGTATGGTGTCTCTTTGTCACTCGCCAATGAGACGATGTGAGACTTGATTTTCTATGTTTTATGATGTTTCAAGTGTGGCATCGACTAGCGGCTAGTAAACCGCTAAGTGCGAACGTGTGGTATGGGACACACGTTAATACTTTTCGGGTTCCTATCCATGAGTTTATGACACATTCACGATGTTTACCTAATAGAACTGCTTTAAGAGGTGTTAGCGACCTAGTCATGAGGATGAACTGCTTTGGGAAGTATTAGCAACCTTGTTAGGGATGACAAAATGGCTTGGAAAGCTGTCAGCAACCTTGTCATGTGGACGAACTGCTTTGGAGAGGTTTCAGCGACCTTGTCATGGGGACGAACTAGTTTGGAGAGGTGTCAGCGACCTTGTCATGAGGACAAACTGCTTTGGGAGGTGTCAGCGACCTTGTCTGAGGCTTCGGCTGCCTGAGTTTAGCACGTGCAGCATTGCTTCGGCATTGCAATTGACGATTTGGCCAATCCAAGTTTTCTGAGTTTTCTGTTTTGTTGTGATTTCACCATTTTAAGAAGTTTAATTACATTGATAGCCTAGTGCTATATGAGACGTTATATATATGGTGATTTTACGTAAGATGTTCTGAACTATTATCGATTTCCTTGAGTTATGAGTTTGGATGATTTCATGATTTCATAGGATTTCTGGGTTTTTCCATTTTGGCAAGTTGAGATTGAGAATTATATAAATTTATACTGATGAGATGAGGTATAAATGAATTTGGAGATTCTTCTATATTCGAGTTTTGGATCATCCTATTTGAGAATGTTTTATATTTGCCATTTTGGTGAGAGTTTGTATTGATGTTTCTCCTTTTGAGGGGATATGGTTCATGGAAACCATGTAGACATTTATGGATGTCGCCAATGATATGAGGCAAATGTTTATATTATTTGATTATTATTATCGAATTTATCTCCTTTGAGGTCTTTTTACACTTAAGTGACATTAGTTCACTTAAGTCATGAGTTGTATTCTTTATGTTTCCTCTTCTCATTCGAAAAGGATTATCACCTTGTATCTTATGCTTCATTTTATCGTCTATCCTCATTAACTATTGTTTTATCTAGACTGAACCGTGTATTTTGTACTCGGGTCAGACCGAGTTGTTTCAAGTTAGCTGTCAGTTATGGGACTTAGCTTTGATGCATCTGTTTGGATATCATCCTAGCACTTTTGTGTAATTTATATTTCTTTCCGCTTGACTATGATATGTATTTGATTAGATGTATATAGTGTGGTCTCTGTACCACTTTTGTGTATCGGTTTGTATCATACCGGGATGTATCTATGTATATGTATTTATATATACGATGATTGTTGTTATGTGATGTAACATGCATTCCATTATTGTATTTTGTTCTGATAGATCCATTAGCCACCAATAGTTTTGTATTGAGCATTTATTGGATATGTCGATCCACTTGAAATAGAAAAAAAAATATAGAGCATTTATCGGCGTATGTAATAGATGTTTAAGACAAGATTATAGATGGTTGCTTCTAACCAGCCCTATTCTCCGCATCAGCAGACAGAATTACCCAGTAGTTCTCTTTGTTAATGTGGGTCTCGGGGTGGGGCGTCACAAAAATTTAATTACAGAATCATATTCGCTCGAGCTTGAAATTCTTAGTTAGGATCCTCCTAGATTAGGATTTCTCTCGAATTTTGGAACTATCCCTTTATTCTGAATTTCCTTCTTGTCTATTCCTATTTGTGTTCTTCTTGATACTGGTGCATTCCATAGCTCCATTTTTGTTGATCTCTATAATAAATTTGAGCCCATCTTACAATCTTAATTTTCAACTTCATCCTTACTTGTGACCGATCCCATCGACGTTCCGCCAACAACTGTGTGATTTGTAAAGAGGTGAGCTTCTTTACTACATGTATCAATTCACCAGAGATTTCTATGTCCACGGTTTTGGATGCTGTTATTTCTTGAAATGCCCGAACCATTCTCTAGTAGACGACCAGGGTAATTCCCTTGTGATCAAATGTCAATTTTCCCAGGATCATGCAGATAGTTTTACCTTTTGCTTGATTTGTAGCCTATTTATCAGGACTCCACCTGATATTCAGGGATTATCGTGATGTGTGGTGAAGTCACTTCTCTTTCCTACAAGTGGGAAATTGAATTTCTGCATCGATCTTATTCTTGGAATCTCAGTTGATGTAACAACCCTAGTTTCAGCCAGTTATTTTATTTATTTTATTTAATTTATTTTCAATTTTAAATAATATATTTTATAAATTGGGTTTAACAATATAGTTAAATATTTAAAATTTGAGATATATTTTGAGAAATTTTATATGTCAATAAACTTAAATAATAACTGTAAAATTTTAAGCTAGAATTGAACCGTTAAATTTCGCGTTTGAAAGACGCGTGATTTATAGGGTAAAAAGTGACGTTATAAAACGTGTGTTTTCAAAATGTTATTTTTGTGAAAATTTTTGATATTTTAGACTGCGTCCGTTTAACGCAGTGTAAAAATATTATTTTCAAATTTTTCTGAAGAAAATTTTTGGTCAGTGATTTTAAGACGGACGTTGGTTCGTTTTAAAGGACCGTTGTTTTATATAATTTTTGACATACGTTAAATTTTAACTGACTACATAAAAACGTAACGTTGCATTTAAAAAAAAAAAATATCAATCTAAAATCAAGGAAAGATTTAACCAAAATAAATCGCCACATTTATATATTTAAAACGTTCAAACTTTTATTTCTTCCTCTCGGCTGTTTTCTCTTTTATTTTCTTGTACACGTTCATTTTTAAACTGAAAACATGCACTTTCTTTTTGAAACTGACCAAGCTAACATTATGCAAACAAAAAAATCAAGCAACCATTATTTCTTTCAAAATTTAAGCATCAATAGCCTTCAGTTACCAAACTTTTATCACGCAAGTTTAGTTTTTTTTGTGATCAGTTTCATATATCAAGCAACCATTTATTGCTTTCAAATTTAGCATTCATTAACCTTCCAGACCTGAAACTGCTCGGCCTTAAATCAAGCTGTTTGTATAAAAGCTCTGCATTTACATATATCTACATCACACCATCAATGGCTATGATCACGCATCAGGCTTTTATTTGAAACTGAAAGCTTGATTTGCTCGAAAATTTCCAGAGTCATTACATAAGAAACTGCCTTGATTTCCTCTAGAAATTTTAAGTCTCGGCCTATTTAGTCTACATCTTTCTCTACTTTTTCCTCTGAAAATTCCAGTCCAATTCTTTTGCTCAAAGTCCAGGTAATTGTCTTCCTTCTTTTCTTATCCTATGTATCTTTATCTCTGACTTGCTCGGCCATGCCCAAAATTTTGGTATGAGATCCATGTTTGTGCTGTCTACATGTTTTACAGAGTGACATATAGGATGTTGTGAAACCTAGGCAAATCTATAAGTTGATAGCCAGATCTGTTGATAGCATAATATCAGTAGTAGGAGACATGTAGATCTGGGGTGTGTGTTCTTTTGATGAAGCTGCAGTGTTGGAATAGGCTATAACTTGGTTATAGGAGCTGTCTGCATTCATACTAGGTATGGTTATAAAAATCATAGTGGTTTCAGTTGCATATATTTAAGTGTCAGACCCACCATTCATATGACTCTTGTATAGAAGTGTGTCTGCATCATGGTAGGAGTCAGTGCATATGAATATGATTTTAGTTTGCATCATGTAAGCATGTTATAAGTATCATAGTAGACATGGTTTCAGTTTACATATGTATGGTGTTCAGATCTGCATGAATTTCAGTCTGCACTTGCACTAGATGTAGCAGTGTAAATGGCATGAGAGGGTAGCTTGTGTGACTGAATGTAGTTGAAAATAGTTGATGTTGGTGGAGTTTGGCAGGTCAGGCAGATGGTAGGTGAAGAGGCAGACTTGCAGATCTGATGAGAGACAGGGGTGAAGTGATGTTTGGTGATGCAGTTAAGTTGTGAAGTTGGTTTGCAAGGGAAGCTTGGAAGGGGAGATAGGTGCCACAGTTGCATATCCAAGTGTGCACGTGCACAAAGGTCTGTGCACACATCAGGGCACTCAAAAAAAAAAAAAAAAAAAAAAAAATCCAGGCACTGAAGGGTCTGACATTATTAACTTGGTGTATAGGAGGTGGCTGAGATGGGTGAAGGCAGTGGTAGGAGGAAGGGCCAGTGAAGACCAGAGAATGGTAGAATTCCTGGAACTGAAGTGATTCAAACCATTCCAGATATGACTCGAAGCAAAATACCAAATGACCCGAAGCAGAATGTTTTGTGACTCGAAGATAGGCCGGGGCTGACTCGAAGCTAGTAGGAAGAAACTCGGGTTAGTGCAAAATTGTTGAGTCTGTGTAAAGTGTGATCTGAAATGATTTTTGAAGAATGTTGGAAACCATTTGTGAAAAAAAAAAAGTGAAAATGATGAATGAATGAAGGGAAGACAGTGCATAAGTATGTGATGAGCATGAACAAGCTAGGAGGAAGAAGTGGTGCATGTGTTCTCGTATTCATATAGATTTTTGCAATCGTGTTTTAGAAAAAATTTGGTCGAGCAAGTCAAAAATTCTTTTCCTATCTTTAAATTTTTCGTTGACTACAAAATCTAAGTCGCGTTCCTATATTTTGAAATTTGTTCTAGATCTAAATCTAGGCGACGCCCGGAAAGTTTGACTGTTATTCTCTGTCAGTCTATACCAGTGAATTTTCAAATTTTGAATTCAAAATTTCTGCAACATCCAGGTGAGTATTTCTCACCAGACATACGTATTTATATTTCGTAAATTATTGCAAGTGTATGTGTAAATTTGTATTTCACTATTATCTGTCTGTAGTGTAATATAGAATGATAAACCCCATTAAATTGACACCCCATCAGTTATTTATATGTTATATGATATCTGCAGTTATATTATGTTATTATTTACTGCTTAAATCACACTGCAAGTTCCCTGTTATATATATATATATATATATTGTTATGGCTGAAATGATAGGCCTAATTGATTATTATTGTTCACCTATTCTGTTAACTGTGTAAATTATCTTGGGATTGCGGGTTTGAAATGATAGAACCCGGAATTGTGTAAATATCGGATTGAAATGATATAGATCCGTTTCACTTGACCTAGGCTAGAAAATCTTATACAGGCCCGTGGTTTATATATATTATTTTCTGGAAATATTTTAAATTATTTTTAAGAAATGGAAGATATTCTAGTAAAAATATTTATAGGATGTATAATGATTTAAATGTTAAATAAATAAATATAGAATAAAATTTTAGTATTACTTGTTCCAAAATTCTGGAGTTTTGAAAGAATAAGATTTAAATTTAGAAAATTATATATATATATAATAAGTTATATTTAGAAATAGATTTTTAAATCTAAAAATCTACAACAGCATTTAAATGCTATCTTTTTGAAATTAGACTAGGTTAAACTCATAACTTTAGACAGCATTTCCTAGATTGCTGTAGAAATTGAAATTGATTTATTTGAAAATCTATAGAAATTTTTGAGAATAAGTTAAACTTTGGAATTTGAATATATAATAAATAAAAGAATCTAGAAATTGAGTTTGGATAGATTTTAAAGGAAAATATGATTTCTATTATAAAAGAAATAAATTCCAAATTTGATTGAATAAATTGATATGGTATATTTTTAAAGAAAATGTTTAAATCAAGGATTTGAAAATTTAAGGTATTTGAAATATATATTGATTTGGAAAAATAAATACCATTTTTCAAACTATAACCACGGGTTATAATAACGGTTGGTTGGCAAAGAGACCGGGATCGGATATGGACATACTCTCTGTCGATACCGAAAACCACTTTGACAACCGTGTACGCGGTGGAGATTCCAGAATGAAGTAGGATGGTGGGGACGGTTTCTTGAAAGGTATATACGTGGACCCGACTCCCGTGAGTTGGCATAAGGTGGCTAAAACAGGAGCGATTCTCGGATTAATGAGGTAGCTCCTCTGATCGAACGCACTTCTTCGTTTGCCATTCTATTACTTTTGTGATTGTTTGGTGCGCACCTTTGATTTGGGAGTGTTGTTCGAGGTGGGCGGTTGCTGCGGCTTCGCGTTACCACCGGTCCGGATAGCAATTGGTATATCTACCCTGGCATTGCCTAGTTGTGCCGTGTCACCTACCATATCGAGCCTTGTACGAGTTTGGTTTTCTCCCGTAGCCCGTGTGGTATCCTCTAGTTGCTTCCCGATCAGGAGGAGCTATGATATTGGATGGACTACTGGGACTATTACGTGTTAAGGGCTATATGGGTAACCCCTTAACGCTATTAAAAAGTAAGTTTATTTTAATATAGACACTAGTATAATAGCGCAATATACTATATAGTAAATAGTTTAACGGATCCTTAGAGGATGGGCGATCCCAAGCATCCTTTAAGTTACTTGCTCTTTACATTACAGTACACTTGATTTAGCTTACATTATATAAGTATGTATGTCCTGACTCGAGTGTTTTGTTTTATTGTACGCTCGGGTCAGCCTGAGTTGCAGATTCAGCTTTTCTTTCTGGAGCTAGGACTAGATCACTCTTTGCTAGTTGGAAGCTTCTTCATCTCCATCTATTTTGTAATTCAAGACATTTGGAAGACTATGTTTTATTATGGCTTAAAATTTTGTATTAAAGTTTTGAACTATGTATTTCTGTTGGTAAAAGTTTTCAGTGGCTTCATGAACCACTGTATTATTTTATATTCCGCTGTGAGATTCTGATATCTGTGTCTGTGATTCTGTGTATTTGATTTCATTTGTTCCTTAGCTATAAATTACAATCTATTATTTTGAACTATTCCAGCTCGACATGTTCTATTATTGTCGAATTCGAATGGCACAAAATAGTGGGTCGTTACAGTTGGTATCAAAGCCAGGTTATAAACCATAGCTTAAGGAACAAAAACTCATTAGAGATAGAGTAGCAATACTCTAGAATGAGTGAAGTCAAATTTCAGAATCTTTCCTTGTGAGAGAACGTATTTTCAAAGTATAAAATGATTTTCAAAAAGGATTTTTTTTTTTTTTAAAAAAGTATTTTGGTATAAAACTTCCTAGGTTAAATAAGTTTCCAAACACTTCTTCCATTTCTCTCCATCGTTATATTCAAACTTTTGTTAATTGCTTAGACTTTATCGTATCCTAGAACATCTTAATATTTTCCTCTATCCTTAGTATCCATCCTTAATCTTTCAGGATGAATAGAAGAAATAATCGAGGTCGAGGGCAAGTCGCTCCTCCTCCTGCTGCCCCTGTCCGTTTCACTAAATTGTGCAAGGACTATGTTGAGTTAGGTGGCACAAAATTTATGGGGACAGAGACTATCATAGAAGCTCAGCAATGGCTTCGAGATCTAGAAAGGATTTTCTCCTGCCTTGAGATTACTAATGCCCAGCAAAGGCAACTCGCAGCCTGGCAGATGAAAGGCGCTGCTTTGAATTGGTGGCTATCTATTACTGCTCAGACAAATGAGGCTGACCTCACTTGGGAGCAATTTAGGTATCTTTTGGTTGTCAAAAATTTGGATTTGAATTCCATCTTTGAATCTATCTTTTAAACTCTTATCGTGCTTTAGGGAGGCCTTTCTGGCCAAGTGGATGCCCGAAGCGGGCAAGTCTCAGCTCTATAGGGAATTCATGGATCTTAAGCAAGGCAATATGACCTTCACGGAGTATGAGAGGAAATTTAACGAACTCTCTCAATATGGCCTAAATCTGATTGATACCCCACTCAAGCTGAACGAGAAGTTTATCGCTGGAGCTCGACCTGAGTTCTACGATCGACTCATTACTCATGTGCATGGGACATTTACGGCATTGATGGATATGGCTCTCCGGTACGAGAACCCTACATCTAAGAACACTCCAGCTGCCCAGTCTGCATCAGCTCGGTCTTCCGGTAATTCAAGAAAAAGGAAATCAGTTTTCTACCGTCATAAGAGGAACAAGGCTCAAGGGTTGGGATCATCATCATCTTCCGTTTCTGCGAGGCCACCTGTAGATCTGTCTACCATCACCTGCCATAGGTGCCACCAGAAAGGACATTTTGCAAATCGCTGTCCTACTTTGGGTGCTTCCATTCCACCACCTGCTCAGTTTGCTAGGAGGGATCTATGCCACATCTGCCTCCAGCCAGGACACTACAAGAATGATTGTCCCACTCAAAAGAGAGGCACAACATCCGGGGTCTTTGCAGTAACTGCTGCATCTTCTACAGCTCCGCAGCCTGCACCTGCACCAGTATCAGCCCCAGCCCCAGATGATTCTCAAGGTACTCTTCAAGGATCTTTTACTTTGTTCAAATTACCTGTTCGAGTTTTATTCGATACCGGAGCTTCCCACAGCTTCATTTCATCTGATCTCTGTAATAAATTTGAACATCGCCTTTCTCCTGAACTTTCTCCCATACCTTTATGTGTCTCAAACCCCATCGGTGGTCCTGCGAACCTTAGTAAAGTGTGTAGGGATGTGAAGCTCCTCCATTCCCAACAATGCTTCACTGGAGACTTTTATGTTTTGGGTTTCGACGCTTTCGATCTTCTGCTCGGAGGCGATTGGTTAGATAAGCATGATGCAAAGATATCTTGTAGTTCTCGGACTGTTGCTCTTAAAGATGATATTGGGAATCCTTTAAAGATCCAGTGTAAGTGGCCTCAAGAGTTTGCTGGTAGTTTCATCTATTCTCTTGACACTTTCCCAGATGATATCCATTCCACCCCTGTAGTCAAACAGTTTCCCGACGTGTTTGGTGAAGTCACTTCTTTACCTCCAAAACGGGAAATTGATTTCCGAATCGATCTTATCCCTGGAGCACGACCGGTAGTCCTTCCACCTAGAAGAATGGCACCACGAGAAAAGAGCGAATTAAGGAATCAGATTCAAGACTTATCTTCTAAAGGACTGATTAGACCAAGCTTCTCAGAATGGGGAGCAGCTGTTGTATTTGTCACCAAATCTGATGGTTCTCTTCGGATGTGTGTTGATTATAGAGAACTCAACAAGCTTACCATGAAGAACAGATATCCTATGCCTCGCATAAACGATATGTTCGATCAACTCTATGGAGCAACTGTTTTCTCTCAGCTTGATCTAGCCACTGGTTTCCATCAGCTTAGAATTGCTGAGGAAAGCATTCCCAAAACTGCTTTCCGGACTGAGAATGGTTTCTTTGAATGGCTAGTTATGCCTTTTGGCTTGACTAATGCCCCTGCTTTCTTTGTAGACTTGATGAATCGCGTTTTCCGCGATGTACTCAATAAATTTGTCCTTGTCTTTATCGATGATATCCTTGTCTTCTCCAAGTCTGAGGAAGAACATAGAGCCCATTTGAAGTATGTTTTAGAGACTCTTCGGAACCACCAATTAAAGGCTAAGTTCTCTAAATGTCATTTCTGGGAAGAAGAAGTCCGATTCCTTGGACACATTGTCTCTAAAGAAGGAGTTTCTGTTGATCCAGTCAAGATCGCTGCAATCAAAGAGTGGGAAGAACCTAAGACTCCCACCGATATCCGCAGTTTTCTAGGCCTTGCCGGCTACTATCGAAGGTTCATCGAGAATTTTGCTCGGATTTCGGCACCTCTGACTGCTCTAACTCGAAAGAACGTCAAGTTTGTATGGAGCAGTAAATGTAAAGCTGCTTTCCAAGAGTTAAAAGATAAGCTCACCTCCGCACCAGTACTTACTGTACCAAATGGAAGTGAGAGATTAACGGTATTCACCGATGCTTGTCGAGAAGGTTTGGGGGCAGTGCTAATGCAGGATGGGAAAGTAATTGCTTATGCTAGTCGACAGCTGAAGACACATGAAGCTAACTATGCTGCCCACGATTTAGAGTTGTTGGCTGTTGTTTTTGCCTTGAAGCTTTGGAGACACCATCTCTTGGGAGCTAAGTTTGATCTCTTTACTGATCATAAATCTCTGAAATATATCTTTACCCAGAAAGATTTAAATCAGAGACAAGTTAGATGGCTCGAGTTTCTTGCTTCTTATGATCTCGACATCAACTATACTCCCGGGAAAGCTAATGTAGTGGCAGATGCGCTAAGCAGGAAGAAATCTTTGTTATGTCAGATTTTTGTATCTTCCCCTCTTTTGGATCGTATCGTGGCTAAACAAGATGAAGACGAGATGCTTAGGCGTATAAAGGGAAGTGTTCGTAGCAGAATTGGTGGTAATAGCTCTGATGGAAAGGGAGCTCAGATCGATGATAAAGGAGTTTTAAGGATAAATGGAAGGATTTGTGTCCCTAATGTTGACGGTTTAAGGCAGGAGTTACTTCGGGAGCATCATCAGTCCCGACTCTCCATTCATCCTGGCGTAGCTAAAATGTATCAGGATTTGAAGAAGCTATACTGGTGGAAGGGTATGAAGCGAGATGTCTCCATCTTTGTCAGTAGATGTGCGACTTGCCAGCAAGTTAAGGCAGACCATCAGAAAACACCCGGTTTATTGCAGCCTTTGGAAATTCCAAACTGGAAGTGGGAACAGGTTTCTATGGACTTTATTGATGGTTTACCGAGATCCCGGAGAGGAAATGAAAGCATATGGGTTATTGTGGATAGACTGACTAAGTCCGCTCATTTTATTCCAGTCAGATCTACACGCACAGCTTCGAGTTTATCCGAAATCTATATGAGGGAGATTGTTCGCCTCCATGGCGTTCCTCTTAGCATTGTGTGCGATCGAGATCCTATTTTCACCAGTCAGTTTTGGAAAGCATTCCAAGAATCCTTGGGTACTCGTTTGAACCTAAGCACCGCTTACCACCCACAAACTGACGGTCAGACTGAAAGGGTAAATCAAATTCTGGAGGATCTTCTTCGTGCTTGCATCTTAGACTATGGAGGATCTTGGGAAGATCATCTCCATCTTGTAGAATTCACCTATAACAATAGTTATCAGGTATAAATTCCAATCATTTGTTCTTATTTTATCTTAGCTCTCTATCTATCTCATTCTATCTTTTCAGGCTAGTCTTAAGATGTCCCCTTTTGCTGCTCTATACGGGAAACCGTGTAGATCTCCTTCGTGTTGGATTGAGTCTGGTAACCGTCTAGTTCTTGGTCCGGAAATGATTATAGAAGCTTCAGAGAAGGTAGAGGAGATTAAGAGGAGATTAAAGGTTGCTCAAGACAGACAAAAGAAGTATGCTGATCGTCGTAGAAGGAAGTTGGAGTTTGATGTTGGAGATTTGGTATTTCTGAAGATCTCTCCTCTAAAGAATGTAGTCCGGTTTGGTCGAAGAGGAAAGCTAGCCCTTAGATTCATCGGTCCATTCCGTATTTTGGAAAGGATTGGATCTCTGGCTTATCGACTAGATCTACCAGAGAAATTTGCCGGAATCCACAATGTCTTCCATGTATCCCACCTTCGTCGCTGTCTGCACGATCCATCTTTAGTCATCCAGCCTACTGCTCTCGAGGGTCTGGACATCGAGCCTGATTTGACTATGGAAAGGAAGCCACTTCGTATCGTCGATCAAGGTACGAAACAGCTCAGAAGAAAATCAGTCCCATTGGTCAAAGTGCAGTGGAGCACTGATGGGCGAGATTGCACATGGGAAACGGAGGAGAGCATCCGTGGCTTCAAATCCAGAACTATTCGTTTAAGGTACCTATCTATCTAGCTTATTCTTCCTTTGTTCTTTTTCTTTCGTTCCTTTTCGAGGACGAAAAGTTCTTAAGTGGGGGAGAGTGTAACAACCCTAGTTTCAGCCAGTTATTTTATTTATTTTATTTAATTTATTTTCAATTTTAAATAATATATTTTATAAATTGGGTTTAACAATATAGTTAAATATTTAAAATTTGAGATATATTTTGAGAAATTTTATATGTCAATAAACTTAAATAATAACTGTAAAATTTTAAGCTAGAATTGAACCGTTAAATTTCGCGTTTGAAAGACGCGTGATTTATAGGGTAAAAAGTGACGTTATAAAACGTATGTTTTCAAAATGTTATTTTTGTGAAAATTTTTGATATTTTAGACTGCGTCCGTTTAACGCAGTGTAAAAATATTATTTTCAAATTTTTCTGAAGAAAATTTTTGGTCAGTGATTTTAAGACGGACGTTGGTTCGTTTTAAAGGACCGTTGTTTTATATAATTTTTGACATACGTTAAATTTTAACTGACTACATAAAAACGTAACGTTGCATTTAAAAAAAAAAATATCAATCTAAAATCAAGGAAAGATTTAACCAAAATAAATCACCACATTTATATATTTAAAACGTTCAAACTTTTATTTCTTCCTCTCGGCTGTTTTCTCTTTTATTTTCTTGTACACGTTCATTTTTAAACTGAAAACATGCACTTTCTTTTTGAAACTGACCAAGCTAACATTATGCAAACAAAAAAATCAAGCAACCATTATTTCTTTCAAAATTTAAGCATCAATAGCCTTCAGTTACCAAACTTTTATCACGCAAGTTTAGTTTTTTTTGTGATCAGTTTCATATATCAAGCAACCATTTATTGCTTTCAAATTTAGCATTCATTAACCTTCCAGACCTGAAACTGCTCGGCCTTAAATCAAGCTGTTTGTATAAAAGCTCTGCATTTACATATATCTACATCACACCATCAATGGCTATGATCACGCATCAGGCTTTTATTTGAAACTGAAAGCTTGATTTGCTCGAAAATTTCCAGAGTCATTACATAAGAAACTGCCTTGATTTCCTCTAGAAATTTTAAGTCTCGGCCTATTTAGTCTACATCTTTCTCTACTTTTTCCTCTGAAAATTCCAGTCCAATTCTTTTGCTCAAAGTCCAGGTAATTGTCTTCCTTCTTTTCTTATCCTATGTATCTTTATCTCTGACTTGCTCGGCCATGCCCAAAATTTTGGTATGAGATCCATGTTTGTGCTGTCTACATGTTTTACAGAGTGACATATAGGATGTTGTGAAACCTAGGCAAATCTATAAGTTGATAGCCAGATCTGTTGATAGCATAATATCAGTAGTAGGAGACATGTAGATCTGGGGTGTGTGTTCTTTTGATGAAGCTGCAGTGTTGGAATAGGCTATAACTTGGTTATAGGAGCTGTCTGCATTCATACTAGGTATGGTTATAAAAATCATAGTGGTTTCAGTTGCATATATTTAAGTGTCAGACCCACCATTCATATGACTCTTGTATAGAAGTGTGTCTGCATCATGGTAGGAGTCAGTGCATATGAATATGATTTTAGTTTGCATCATGTAAGCATGTTATAAGTATCATAGTAGACATGGTTTCAGTTTACATATGTATGGTGTTCAGATCTGCATGAATTTCAGTCTGCACTTGCACTAGATGTAGCAGTGTAAATGGCATGAGAGGGTAGCTTGTGTGACTGAATGTAGTTGAAAATAGTTGATGTTGGTGGAGTTTGGCAGGTCAGGCAGATGGTAGGTGAAGAGGCAGACTTGCAGATCTGATGAGAGACAGGGGTGAAGTGATGTTTGGTGATGCAGTTAAGTTGTGAAGTTGGTTTGCAAGGGAAGCTTGGAAGGGGAGATAGGTGCCACAGTTGCATATCCAAGTGTGCACGTGCACAAAGGTCTGTGCACACATCAGGGCACTCAAAAAAAAAAAAAAAAAAAATCCAGGCACTGAAGGGTCTGACATTATTAACTTGGTGTATAGGAGGTGGCTGAGATGGGTGAAGGCAGTGGTAGGAGGAAGGGCCAGTGAAGACCAGAGAATGGTAGAATTCCTGGAACTGAAGTGATTCAAACCATTCCAGATATGACTCGAAGCAAAATACCAAATGACCCGAAGCAGAATGTTTTGTGACTCGAAGATAGGCCGGGGCTGACTCGAAGCTAGTAGGAAGAAACTCGGGTTAGTGCAAAATTGTTGAGTCTGTGTAAAGTGTGATCTGAAATGATTTTTGAAGAATGTTGGAAACCATTTGTGAAAAAAAAAAGTGAAAATGATGAATGAATGAAGGGAAGACAGTGCATAAGTATGTGATGAGCATGAACAAGCTAGGAGGAAGAAGTGGTGCATGTGTTCTCGTATTCATATAGATTTTTGCAATCGTGTTTTAGAAAAAATTTGGTCGAGCAAGTCAAAAATTCTTTTCCTATCTTTAAATTTTTCGTTGACTACAAAATCTAAGTCGCGTTCCTATATTTTGAAATTTGTTCTAGATCTAAATCTAGGCGACGCCCGGAAAGTTTGACTGTTATTCTCTGTCAGTCTATACCAGTGAATTTTCAAATTTTGAATTCAAAATTTCTGCAACATCCAGGTGAGTATTTCTCACCAGACATACGTATTTATATTTCGTAAATTATTGCAAGTGTATGTGTAAATTTGTATTTCACTATTATCTGTCTGTAGTGTAATATAGAATGATAAACCCCATTAAATTGACACCCCATCAGTTATTTATATGTTATATGATATCTGCAGTTATATTATGTTATTATTTACTGCTTAAATCACACTGCAAGTTCCCTGTTATATATATATATATATTGTTATGGCTGAAATGATAGGCCTAATTGATTATTATTGTTCACCTATTCTGTTAACTGTGTAAATTATCTTGGGATTGCGGGTTTGAAATGATAGAACCCGGAATTGTGTAAATATCGGATTGAAATGATATAGATCCGTTTCACTTGACCTAGGCTAGAAAATCTTATACAGGCCCGTGGTTTATATATATTATTTTCTGGAAATATTTTAAATTTTTTTTAAGAAATGGAAGATATTCTAGTAAAAATATTTATAGGATGTATAATGATTTAAATGTTAAATAAATAAATATAGAATAAAATTTTAGTATTACTTGTTCCAAAATTCTGGAGTTTTGAAAGAATAAGATTTAAATTTAGAAAATTATATATATATATAATAAGTTATATTTAGAAATAGATTTTTAAATCTAAAAATCTACAACAGCATTTAAATGCTATCTTTTTGAAATTAGACTAGGTTAAACTCATAACTTTAGACAGCATTTCCTAGATTGCTGTAGAAATTGAAATTGATTTATTTGAAAATCTATAGAAATTTTTGAGAATAAGTTAAACTTTGGAATTTGAATATATAATAAATAAAAGAATCTAGAAATTGAGTTTGGATAGATTTTAAAGGAAAATATGATTTCTATTATAAAAGAAATAAATTCCAAATTTGATTGAATAAATTGATATGGTATATTTTTAAAGAAAATGTTTAAATCAAGGATTTGAAAATTTAAGGTATTTGAAATATATATTGATTTGGAAAAATAAATACCATTTTTCAAACTATAACCACGGGTTATAATAACGGTTGGTTGGCAAAGAGACCGGGATCGGATATGGACATACTCTCTGTCGATACCGAAAACCACTTTGACAACCGTGTACGCGGTGGAGATTCCAGAATGAAGTAGGATGGTGGGGACGGTTTCTTGAAAGGTATATACGTGGACCCGACTCCCGTGAGTTGGCATAAGGTGGCTAAAACAGGAGCGATTCTCGGATTAATGAGGTAGCTCCTCTGATCGAACGCACTTCTTCGTTTGCCATTCTATTACTTTTGTGATTGTTTGGTGCGCACCTTTGATTTGGGAGTGTTGTTCGAGGTGGGCGGTTGCTGCGGCTTCGCGTTACCACCGGTCCGGATAGCAATTGGTATATCTACCCTGGCATTGCCTAGTTGTGCCGTGTCACCTACCATATCGAGCCTTGTACGAGTTTGGTTTTCTCCCGTAGCCCGTGTGGTATCCTCTAGTTGCTTCCCGATCAGGAGGAGCTATGATATTGGATGGACTACTGGGACTATTACGTGTTAAGGGCTATATGGGTAACCCCTTAACGCTATTAAAAAGTAAGTTTATTTTAATATAGACACTAGTATAATAGCGCAATATACTATATAGTAAATAGTTTAACGGATCCTTAGAGGATGGGCGATCCCAAGCATCCTTTAAGTTACTTGCTCTTTACATTACAGTACACTTGATTTAGCTTACATTATATAAGTATGTATGTCCTGACTCGAGTGTTTTGTTTTATTGTACGCTCGGGTCAGCCTGAGTTGCAGATTCAGCTTTTCTTTCTGGAGCTAGGACTAGATCACTCTTTGCTAGTTGGAAGCTTCTTCATCTCCATCTATTTTGTAATTCAAGACATTTGGAAGACTATGTTTTATTATGGCTTAAAATTTTGTATTAAAGTTTTGAACTATGTATTTCTGTTGGTAAAAGTTTTCAGTGGCTTCATGAACCACTGTATTATTTTATATTCCGCTGTGAGATTCTGATATCTGTGTCTGTGATTCTGTGTATTTGATTTCATTTGTTCCTTAGCTATAAATTACAATCTATTATTTTGAACTATTCCAGCTCGACATGTTCTATTATTGTCGAATTCGAATGGCACAAAATAGTGGGTCGTTACAGTTGACCCAGTTATGGTCACCGTGATTAACGAAAGTCATCCATCCTTCTTCTGTTGTAATTTAATTACCTCATCTTCCTTTCGAGTCTATCTTCACAGTTAGAATTCCCTTGGATTAGAGTTTCTCTAAATTGAACCTCTATCCTTGTTTTAAAATCTATGCTTGAAGCACCCGGGGAGTGTATTTGTTATTAATATAAAAATGTTTATATTGTATTGTTTGAATTGTTAAGTTTGATTTAAGGCTTGGATTGATTCGTTTATCTCACACTATCGATAGGAATTCCAAAATACTTGAACAAAGCAAACTGACACAAAATTGTTTTCAAAATTTGTAAATCTTGTATGATTATATTATATATATATAAGCATAACTTTCTGAAATTTTATAGTAAATTAAATTGGTTATTAGGTATGATAATACTAGATTATCATTTATTATTTTTGTCAACACTACTAAATTATTTTCTATTGTTACATGTTATAAGGTGAATTTTATAAACGGGGTTTATTTGATTTGAAAATGAAAAAAAATATAAATTAAGTATCTGGTACTTTTCAAATTTGGTCTTCAAGGTTTTGGAAAATATATTATTTGAAAGTGTATTTTGAATGGCAATTCTTTTTAAAGAATGTTAAAAGAATTAAGTCCGTGCTCTCTTCTTTTGTCGCTGGAAAATAATTACGATGATGACTGCAGCATCATCAACATTCATTTTTGAGTCTCACAATGGAGAGGCCACTTAGTAGCTTTGCTAAATTTATATTTATGGAAAACGAATTTGATTTGAGTTTATTGAGTATGATTTGATGTATGAAATAAGATAAATATATATATTTATTTCAAAATGGTTAAACTGGAACCGGAAATTTAACTCTTAAACTTTTATGTCAAGTGATAATTTTCAATTATTGAAATTTTGCAAAATTTTGAACATGGGAGATTCTAAAAGAGAAATAGAATGTTAACAACTTAAAAACAGTTGAACTAGGATAAAATTTATTTGTATAATACTTCATTGCATTCTATAATATGTTTAATTATCTAAAATATTCAAGAAGTTAAATGCTAGGATGAATACATAATTGAAGGTTATACAGGAGAAAACATAAGTAATAAATAGTCAAACTAAAATTTTGCTTAAGAAAAATGCCGTTAAAAGGGGGTAAATTGTATAGTGCTCTTGCATTTTGAATGAAAAATTTCGAATATAATGAAAAATGTAATTGAATATAAAATATAAATGTAAATGATAAGATGTCCAAAAATGATATTTTGTTAAGGAAATCTTTAAATAATAAATTGGGAAATAAATTTAATAATAAAAATAGAATTAATTTATTGAATAATATAGGGTTATAATAAATGTTTATACACTTAATATATGTTGCAAAATATACTAAGTGAAATAAATTAAATAAATAAAGGAGAATGCTCGTTAAGCAAATAAATATGAATTTAACAATAGTTGAAATTGAATTTTTAGCGGAATCAACTCAACTGAAGATAAAGAGATTTAATAAATGAGTTGAATAAACAAATTTGCAGTGAAAATTTTGTAATAAATGTTAATAAATTGAAAACGAATCTATCGAATGAAAATATATGGAATTGAAATAAATCAAATGTGAACACAATAAATTTGATTGATTAAATAAAATAAATTGAAATGAATTAGTTGAATATAGACCAATTTAAAATATATGAAACTTATATGGTTTTGGAATTAATTGTGGTAACTGGTATTTTATATTTACATCTATCTTTCCTTCGGTTTGTTCTATTCTCCTGTCTCGTTCCTTTTCGAGGACGAAAAGTTTTAAATGGGGGAGAATGTAACGTGCGTAAATTTAAACGGTTTTATAACGTAATTAACCGAAATTTTTCATGAAAATAAACAAGAAAATTTGATAATTAAAATTTAGTATTTGGTATGCGTCTATTCAAACATAGCAAATGGTAGATTTTCGTTGATAAATTTGGAACTTTATTTCTTGTGTAATTTTATTTAAAATTTAAGATCAGTTAAATTAATGAAAATAAAATTTCTTCCAAATTTGAATATTTTATATAATAAAAATGTAAACTATTTTTTGAGTAAGACATTATAATTCGTTTCGTCAAATGTGGACTTCTCTAGCCCCGTTTATCTTATTTTAGGCATTTTGACAGCATTTTCGACAGCGAAAAATCGAGCTTTTATAACTTGATCGTATCATTGATATCTGTGTA
Source organism: Allium cepa (assembly GCA_030765085.1). Taxonomy (NCBI): domain Eukaryota; kingdom Viridiplantae; phylum Streptophyta; class Magnoliopsida; order Asparagales; family Amaryllidaceae; genus Allium; species Allium cepa. The sequence goes on along the minus strand of CM060939.1, from coordinate 75,442,461 downwards.
CTATTTTGTTTATCTCGTCGTGCTGATCTCCGCAGTATATTCATTCATGTGTTTCGATGTCCGATACATGACGAAATCGACAAAACGACTAACCATAATGTACCTATTTTGAGTTTTTTTGGTTTTCATATGTCCTTTCATTGTCTACCATTTGAAAAATAAACAGCCACCTTTTAAATATTTCTAGGATTCAAACAGTTGACCTTTCTATTCCCACCGGTTGCTTTTAATTGTTGGTCCATTTCTATTGCTCTTCGTGTTCTTCGGTCTGCCTTGAAAAAAAATTGTAATATATATACTTGCAGTGCTGTAATCCATTTGTTGTTCGCCTCCCATCCCTTACGTGCATCTCTTCCTTCTTCTCTCTTTTCTTTTCTTACCTTCGAAAAAAAACTGCTATGTCAGATCTCGGCCTCCCTCTCTCCATCAGCCACAAAAAACCTCACCTACCCATAACCAGCCCACTTTACGCCACCTATAGTCGCCAACCCACTTGTCCTCTCCCATGTGAACACACCTATGTCTGCCTCTACCTTCCCACTACTCGACCGTGACCACCCATCACCTGACAGATCTGCCTCCAAGCTTCCCCAAGCCCTCCTTGCTACCCTCTACCTCCATTAACGCACGCACCACCATCGAAAAGCATGACATCCTCCACTCTGCCGACCTTCACCATCCACAACCTTTTCCTTGTCCATCCAGCGCCAATAGCCCTTCCCCTCCTTCCATTCTAATCTCGGCAATCATCACCTTCCGTGCTCCAGTTACCCGCCATCACCGTGAAAGCCCACCATCTCCTCCATGAAATAACGCCCCTAGCCATAGCGTGAGGCCTATCCCTCATCTTAGATCCGGTCAATAGCCGCATCCCCTCCCCTATTACCTTCAATCCAGCCCGAAACCCAACCTCCGTCCATACCGCGACGATGCAGCTTCTACTCCTCGACCATCAACCGAATAATCTTACTGTTTATATAGGTATAAATTTATATATGATTTTTGTGATCTGTTAGTTATAATGTATAAGTTTATACTAGTTTGTGTATTACTTGTTGAGTTATATATGTGTTTATATAACAAGTTATATACGTGATCACTTTACTTATATATATATAGGTTTATAGAAGTCAACATGATATACTAGTTTATATACAAGTCTTATAATAAATATAAGGTCTGTTGGTTTATGCATATTTTTTGTATTTTTGAAAGGAAAATTTATATATATGTGTGTTTAAAGTACTTAAATATAATATGTTCAGATTTCAGTAATTTTTATAGTAAATTATATATATTATTATATGTTAAGGTATATATATGTTTACAGTACGTATACTATAAAGGAAGTATATATGTTTGCATTATATTATAAAAGAAAAATATATGGTTGTAGTATATCATATTATAAAGGAAGCATTACATATATTGTATACATATTACTTTATCTAGGCATGTATTTGAGTTTTCTTATATGCTTGCGTAAATATTTCTTACATATATTGTAATGTGCACTTGATATTTTAAATACAAATGATTACATATATATATTTAATACATATAAATTTTAAGTTGATATTTAATATTTTTCTAAAGGGTATCTATGTTAATATTTGAAAATCTTTGAAAAAAAATATATGGGTTATAAATTGAATATTAGGAAAATAGTAATATAATACTTGTTTCGTTTCATTTATATCAAGTTGATTCTGATTTGTTTCATCGATTCCTTTTATCAGCGTAGTTCGTCAAATCCGTGTTCACCTCGCTTTGCTTTGAGATTTGTCATTTGAATTTGTCGATTGTCGAGTTGGTGATTCAATTCGTAGCTTGTCGTGTTGTCTAATTTCTCTAGCCTCGAAAGGTAAGCAATCACTCGAGATTAACGAACTTATAGTTAATAAATTTGATTTCACTTGAAACGACAATTGAAATATGATATTAAATTTGAATTGTTAAGTTATTTATATTGTTAAATATGATATACTCTTATCTGTAACAATTCACCTATGACAAATGACACCATAGCCTGTTATTTGTATTATATTCAAATTTGTTACTGATGAAATATGCATGTTAGTTGATATGTTAAATTTTTATCATATTTGTTCTTACTCTGCAAGTTGCCGGTTAGTTTATAATTCCCTATGGGTTGAAATGATACATACCCGAACGATCTTATAGATTAAGGGAAAATCGTTATGGGCTGAAATGATAAACCCAAACGATTTTCATTTATTTTGAATTTTGAGATTGCGTGTTGATATGATATATACCCATAGACATTTAAATTGCGGATTGAAATGATAAATATCTGTATAACTTGACCATAGGATAGAAAATTATATACAGACGCCGTTGGTCTATATTTTGAAAATGATTTCCAAAGTTTTGAAGGAAATATATGGGTTTTAAATAAATATAGATTTTTAAAATATAATATGTATGAATGTAATTTTTATATCTGTTTAAATTTAGGTTTTTTTGAATAATATGTTTGGTTTATAAGTTAGTTTTGAAAAAATATAAATTTTAAGATTTTACTTATAATTTTATCATTTTAAAATATATAAAATAATATTTAATATAAAATTTACATTTAATAATAAGGTACAATTTAATAAAAATTTAATTTAATTAGTATATAATATGTTTAAGTATTTACATAGAGTTATATTAATATTTTAAAAATAGATTTTACAATTTTTAAAGGTTAAGAAGATAAATTAATGTTAACTTGGAATTTAAGTTGGTTAATAATTAAATTTAAATAAGAATTCATCTGAACTTATTGATTTTGAGATTTTGACAATTATGATTTGTAACTTGATTCGATAAAAAGGAGATTAAATGAATATTCTCAATTCTAAATAAAATTGTAATTGTATATTTAATATTGATTTAAATTTATAAATTGGGATTACAAATAATTGTTATAAAAATTATTAAGTGAATATCAGTTTGAATAAAATTAAAGTTAAATGTTGAAATATAAATGAAATTTATATTGTAAATGTTGAATATCTAAACTTGAATCTTATTGGAATTGAATTGATAGTTCAAACCTAGATTTGAAATCGATAAAAAAATTGAAATAGTTTATTGAGAATTTGAATAGAATCTTTGACCTTTAAATTGAAATGGTTAAACTGGAATTGATTTAAATGGAAATTTTGGAATTTAAGATGATTTGAACTGACTTGCGAAATTAAATCAGTTGACATTTCACTTGAGTTCAATTTATTAATATAAGAATGTTAATCCTGACACGAGTGTTTTTTGTTTTTCTTTATGCTCGGGTCAGATTGAGCGTCACAGCATTTGAGACTCACCTTTGGAGATTGGATCTTTGCTTGAAGATATGTCTTATCTATTCAGGTTTTCTAGTTGATTTCTTCAGAAATGTCATCTGTTTGTATTAGAGTCATTGGTATTTGAGATTATGTTGTATTTTGTTTTCAGACTCTGATGTTTATAGAAGCTTCATGAACTACTATTTATCAATTCCGCTTCTTATTGTTGTAATACTCTGTGTTTGTGATCTCATGATTGATTTATTTACTGTATATGACGAGTTTTGCCAAATATAAATTAACAATCTGTTGTTTTGAACAATTCAAGTCCGACATGTGTGGATGCGAATGGTTCGTAATAGCGAATCGTTACATTCCTAGTGTCTATTTAGAAATCAAATAGCCATTTGTTAATAATATTTTATGAATTCTCATGTTGGACTTTTACTATTCCCCGGTAGAAATTTATTTTTTGGTTCGTTGATTCATGTTAACTCTTCTTTTCATATTCGTTCTATTCATTGTGTAAATATATATAATATCAATTGCATTTTTTTATCCGCTTTTGAACTGCTCATCTTCCTTTTTCTCGAAGTCCTGCTCCTTCTCCCTGCACTTGTTCCCGTTCTTTCTTTTCACTTTTCTTTCATTCTGAATTATTATTATATATAAAAAATTAATCATATATAGTTTTCTTATATTATTAAGATTGACTGCTTGTTCATTTTCATTATCACCAACCCATACATTCCATTACCTCCGCACCTTCTCCACCATCGACAACCGACTTTTGCATTCCCTCCAATCAAGATCCATTCGACCTACTACTGCCTCTCACTCAACCGAAGCTGCAGCCCGCATCACCATCTCTCCTCTCTACCCGAACCACGCAACCGCAACCTTTCAACTGAGCCCAAATCTGCGGCCACAATCTCTTCTTTTCCCCAAGTCAGCCTATTCCCTTTATCTGTCTTATTTCCACCACCGCCGTTCACTGTCTGCCCGCCTATTTCCATGAATTTCAACCCTCCAATCTGCCACAACCCAGTGACCTTGTCCTCCACGTCATGCATGCCTGCGTGGCCATATTCTTCCCCACTACTGTTTGTGCCACTCCCTCTCATCGCCGCCACAAGCCTCCCTCGTCCACTGGCCTCTGCACAGTTAGATCATGCAGCAACCCCTTAACACCTCCTCCAACCCCATGTGAGCATCCCACACTTCGACGCTCCCCCCAAACTGCTTACCTTCTTGGATCGAACTCCACCTAAGATCTGCAACTGAGCTTCTGATCTCTGCCTCCCGCTCCACCTTGCCCCTTCGACCTAGCTCTGGCCGCAACTTCATTTACAACCACCTCCCCTTCGAACACGACCTCTCCTCTTTCCCGAGATGTAAACTATTCCCTGACCTGTTGTATTTATATAAATATATATGTGTATATATTAAAGCTTGTACGTATTTTTGGTTCCTGGTTTTATATGTATATTTTTACAATAATAATAATAAAAGTACATTTATATATATATATATATATATATATATATATATATATACATGTTTTCCAAATTATTTTGTAGTTGGCTGCCTTGTTTTATATATGTACTTATAATAATATAATTTTTACAAAGGTTTTGTAATGATTTTAAAACATATATCGATTTGGAAATACACACACACACACACGTGAATATATGAAAATTTTGAAAGGGTATATATTTGTTTATTAAATATTTATTTTTAAATTGTATATATATATAAAGCTATTTTAATGTATAAGTTTATATTAGTTATATATATGATCTATTTGAGTTTATATATTATAATAAGATTAGTTTATATTGTTTTTTAAAATAAATATTGGTTTTAAAATATAATATGTATGTAAGTTTATATGTATGTTTATATATTAGTTTATATATATATAAGTGTACATGAGTGTGGTTTTCAAATATGTGTATATGTAACAACCCTGGTTTTGGAGATTACCTGTAAATATTAAATTATAACGGTGGTTAAAATTTTACATTGTGAATTAAAATAAATCAGAGAAATTGAATTGTTTATTTGAAATAAGCAATGAATTTTATAATTTAAAATGAGAAAATGAAATTCCAAGCTTTATTATATTTTTTGGGTTAATAAGAATGGAATGTAATTTTTATTTAGAGAAAATGCATTAATTTTATTAATTATTTCCAATTACTTCTTTTAATAATTTTTAAAGAAAGTATTTGATTTTTAAAAGTTGTTTATTGAAACAAAAGGTGGAAATTGGGTTAATAATAAGTTTTGGCTATAAATAATGTTTTGAAATATTTTTGTAAGTAATAAAATAAATTTTGTGGAATTTTAAGAGTTAAAAACATTGTTTTATTCATTTATTTGACTAAATAGTGCATTTTTGTTAAATAAAGGAATTTAATAATAAAAAATATATTAAAAATACAGATTAATCTTTTTATATTATAGAAAATGTTTTATTTTGTATGTAGACAAGTTTTCAAAATTTTCTTATGTATAAATATGGATAAAATGCATTTTTGTATGGTGTATATATGACATAAGTTCATATGTTAGTTAAGTGTGAATAAATTAACCTTAACCTTTTTATTTTTATTTTTTTGGATCTATTTGCCCATTAGTGTTCCTTAGCCTGATTAAGGAAGTGAGAAAATAGAAAATAACTTGTACGTACATTTCTATTACCCTCTTCTTCTTTCTTCAGTAAACATAAAATAAAACCCACTTCTCCATTCTCAAACAAAGCCATAAATCTCCAAATTTATATCAAATCCTTGCTGTAATTAACAAATTAGGGACAATATATACAGGTAATCCATATCTAAAACCAAAATACTTCTTCAATTTATGATTTTTATAGAAGTTGTTTTATGTAATTAAAATGACTTGCGTTGCATGTTTGTAAAGCTCCATTTTCAGGTTCTTGAAGCCATATCCAGCTCAAAGCTTCAATATTTTTGCTTAAATCCAAATAATTATACAACTACAGCAAGGTGAGTGACAAACTCACCATTTCTAGCTGAAGCAAAGCTTCAAAAATCAAAATTTGAGCTTTTGTTTTTTTATAGTTTTCTTTGTGTGAAACTAGTTTGGATTGCTTCTTTGCATGCTTATATCTTTTGATTCCTACAAAGAAATGTTGTCGGATTTCTTGCATTTATTAGCTTGCATGTTGAAATTCATTTCTGAAAATTTTGTTTAAAAAATATTATAACGTCCCAAAATTTTGAATTTAAATTCGGTAACTTAACTTTTGGAATAAATTTGGGAAGTTTCAAAAAAAATAAAACATTGTTAATATTACAAAGAGATATGGATATAAATCAATATTGGTATTTTAAGCTTTATGTAAATAATAACAATAATAAATAAAGAAAAAAAATATATAACAAACAAGAATTCGTGTTAAACCATAAAATAAAAATATTTGTGATAAATTATATGTTAATAGTTAAGCTTTGAATAGAAATAAAATTTAAAATGTATGCTTGTAATAAAATCATGTGGTTATAAAATGACATAGGAAGTTCATACAAGCTTGCATGTAGATTTGTAAACCAGGAAACTAAGACTTAGGCAAAGCAAAGAAAAAATCTAAAAAAATTAACAAAATTGTACTTACAAAAATAAAGTAAGATTGCATGTTAACAAAGAAGGAAGCAAAGGCATTAAATGCCATCTTCTCAGCATATACAAAATCATATCAGCTGTTTGCGCAAAAAATGGGCAAACACCCAATGTCGTATGAACTAGTCGATTTTATGTCGTTTTTAGTGATTTGGGTGATTTATGCAAATATATAAAAAGCTGGGACTAAACTGTAAAAGACACACAGATTTATAGTTGTTCGGCCAGAACGTGCCTACGTCCACTTTATATGTTATTCTCATTTTCTCTTCAGATTACAAGTACAAAGCTTTGATTACAAGTATCTAAAGTTGTTTGAAAGTTCCTTCCAGACTTGAGCTCTCAAACTTGTCCCCCATTGTTGTACCCCTGCCACTCTATTTATAGAGTGAGGCTGGGGGCAGGGGTCTTGGATGTATATAGCTGCTGGCGGGCCTGGGCTGAAGCAATCTGGCCTGGCAGCGTTCTGGTTCGGCGAAGCTTTGGTTCGGCGGTGAGTGGTATGTTGCTTGGACCGGTGGTAGGTTGGACCGGCAGTAGTATGGTGAGGTTGGAGCTGGTCCGGTGGTTGCATGGTTCGGTGGTAGCATGGTCCGGTGGGACGTTGGTTCGGTGAAGGTGTATCCGGTGGTGAGTGGATGGAGCTTGGTTCGGCTGTGCAGGGAGTAGTGTTGGACCGGATCATGGTTAATTGCCGAACCAGGTGAGCTTGCTCTTGCCGAATGTACTTTGTGTTTGGGCTACCGACTGTCATTGAGAACGTAAGTGCCGAATGGCCCTTAGCCTAGATCTGCCGAATGACTCTGGTGATGATTACCGAATGAACCTTATGTTGTAGATGCCGAATGGGCTTGAGTGTTGGGAACACCGGATGAACCAAGGCATCTTGAATGCCGAATGAGACTTCGCTCTACATTGCCGAATGAAACTTTAAACCTTTGATACCGAATGGACTTTTATACTTGAACCTTGAGTGAAATCCCTGACTTATGTACGCTTGCTTGCTTCTTCTTGGTTTGGTCATGGTGGAAATGCACACGACATTGATATTCCAGTTTTGACCAAAAAATGGGATAACACTTTGCCCCCCAAAATATGCCTTGCGGTAGGAAGGCGTGTTTTGCAATGCCATGAGCCGGATGTTCATATCCCGTCATCAACCTGTAAAGAACTTGATAGTTTCATGTGCCCTCAAATAACGATCGTTCGGGATCGAGCTATTTGGGATGAAGCGCGGCCGTGCATGGTCAAGCGCCTAACTTCAAATGACGATCGTTCGTGATCGAGTCATTTGAGGTGAAATGGGACCGTGCGCGGTCAAGTGTATAAATCCATACGTCGATCGTTCGAGATAGAGTCAACTGCGGTGAAATGTGACCGTTCAAGGTCAAGCGCTTAACTTCAAATGATGATCGTTTGTGATCAAGTCATTCGAGGTAAAGTGTGACAGTGCGTGGTCAAGTGACGGGCCTCAAATGATGACCGTTCGCGATCGAGCCATTTGAGGTAAGGTGAGTTGTGCCGTTCGGGGCGAGTTGTGCCGTTCGAGGCGAGTTGTGCCATTCGAGGCGAGTCATGACCGTTCGAGGTCGGGTGCCGTTCGAGGCGAGTTGTGATCGTTCGCGATCATGTGCCGTTCGAGGCGAATTGTGACTGTTCGAAGTCGGGTGCCGTTCGAGGCGAGTTGTGATCGTTCGCGATCGTGTGCCGTTCGAGGTGAATTGTGACTGTTCGAAGTCGGGTGCCGCTCGAGGTTCGAAGTCGGGTGCCGTTCGAGGCGAATTGTGACTCGAAGTCGGGTGCCGTTCGAGGCGGATTGTGACTGTTCGAAGTCGGGTGCCGTTCGAGGCGGATTGTGACTGTTCGAAGTCGGCTACCATTCGAGGCGAATTAGTGCGCCCGGGGGGGACTTAATATTATCAGTGCCGAAGTTATTGTTTGGGGGAGTTTTAGAATCAAAGACTTCGGCAGTTCGCTGCCATGCAAGAGTTGCTCGTGGACCGTTCGCGATCCAACGGGCATACAAGTAAATTTTTCCATAGAATTGTAAATGTTAAAGCAATAGTCATATGAACCTTACAGCAGAAATGTCCAAACAGGAAGAATTTAAATGTTCCAATGTCGAAAACAAAACGAAACAAAAGCAAAGCAAGGATGTCAAAGTGTAAGTTCCCACTATGAAACAGTCAATGATCATTCAGAGCATGCCTGGAGATCGTTCGCGATCTCGTACATGTGTAAATGATTTAATTGTGTTAGTGGAAGCTTACGACTTGTTCATCGTTATTTCAATCTAGCAATCAATGGATAATCAAACGGTGCCCCGATCCAGGGTCACCTCTAGCCGATGTAGACGGTGGTCGCTCTGGCTCCACTGCTGGAGTTCGCCTCCTCACATACTGAAGGAGCATACCGTTCCTGATATGCCCTTCCACCTCGTCCTTCAAATTCCTACAATCACTAGTGTTATGACCATTCAATTCATGAAATACGCAAAACTTATCTGATTTTGTTTCGTCAGAAGTTGGATCCCTTTGCATCGGTATACGATATGGAACCTGCTCTTTAGTATCCTGATAAATTTGTTCCAGGCTCTCATTCAAATCAGAGTAAGTGGTGAATCGCGGCTCCCTCCGTTGCCGCTTTGACCTGTCCCCGTCGTTCTCAGTCTTTCTTTTACCCCTACTAGTATCCGTGCCTTTCTCAGGGGGATTTCCTACTTTGATCGCATAAATATCAAGTTCTTCTTCTCCTTCGGCGTTCGCATCCTCCAATCGTAGGAACTTTTTCGCCTCATGATAGAATTCTCCTAGATCCATTGGTGGATCCTTAGTTAATGAATTTTTGAACACTGTTCCGTTAGCTATCCTGGACACAGCCGCTATCATAACCATGGATGGATCTGGTCGATCCACTGAAGCCGCCGCCGCATTGAATCGCATTAGGTAACTCCTCAAAGTCTCTCCGGTTTTCTGCTTTAGGGTTGCCAAAGTCATCACATTCTTGGGTCTTGTAATGTGGACCCTGAATTGCCTAATAAATCTCTCAATTAAATCATTCCACGTTCCGATGGATCTATTCTCCAATTGTCTAAACCACAATGCTGCAATATCCGTCAAGTACAATGGAAAGCACCGGGCCATAACCTCCTCTGATGCCCCCAGCACTTCCATATGTCTCATATACTTCGTTAGATGAACCGTGGGGTCCGTTTTCCCGTCGTACATGTCCAACGATGGTAACTTAAAATCCGGTGGGTTCCTTGCTATCCTAATCGCAGAAGAAAAAGGACTCATGTTTACATCTTCCAAGTCTCTGTTTACTAAACCACCTCTCATAGCTCTTCTAACCATCTCTGCTAATCTGTCATTGTCTCCAAGCTATAGTCCTTGTTCACTGCCTTCGACTTGCCCCCCGAGTCGGCGGGATTTTTCATGTGTATGCCCCCCTGGCTGAACGTTCATTTCTCTATTGCTACCAGGTAGCTCGGATGCCCCCATCTCTCTTCCCGGGGTTGGATCAACATGCTCTGCGTGAGTGCCCCCTAGCTCTGGTGCTGCACCAGATGGTCCTGCTCCGTTCTGAACTCCAGTTGCTCCTTGGATTTGTGCTCCAATTTGCCCAATTTGCTGAAGTAAGTTCTGGATCATCCCTTCTTGTCTTCTCATCATGGCCTCCATCTCATCTCTAGTGATGAAGATCGACGCTTGATTCCCTCCTGAGGAAGCCTCTTGACTTCCTTGGTGTTCACTTCTCTCTGGCCTTTGCCTTCTACTTGTTTGTCTCGTCATAACTCTTAGATCTGAACTCTTAGATTTTCAAATTCAACTTCTATCCAATGTAGCGGGAGCTGGTTCTTCGCAGTGAAAGCACCAAAATGTTTGCGCAAAAAATGGGCAAACATCCAATGTCGTATGAACTAGTCGATTTTATGTCGTTTTTAGTGATTTGGGTGATTTATGCAAATATATAAAAAGCAGAGACTAAACTGTAAAAGACACACAGATTGATAGTGGTTCGACTAGAACGTGCCTACGTCCACTTTATATGTTATTCTCCATTTCTCTTCAGATTACAAGTACAAAGCTTTGATTACAAGTATCTAAAGTTGTTTGAAAGTTCCTTCCAGACTTGAGCTCTCAAACTTGTCCCCCATTGTTGTACCCCTGCCATTCTATTTATAGAGTGAGGCTGGAGGCAGGGGTCTTGGATGTATATAGCTGCTGGCGGGCCTGGGCTGAAGCAATCTGGCCTGGCAGCGTTCTGGTTCGGCGGTGAGTGGCATGTTGCTTGGACCGGTGGTAGGTTGGACCGGCAGTAGTATGGTGAGGTTGGAGCTGGTCCGGTGGTTGCATGGTTCGGTGGTAGCATGGTCCGGTGGGACGTTGGTTCGGTGAAGGTGTATCCGGTGGTGAGTGGATGGAGCTTGGTTCGACTGTGCAGGGAGTGGTGTTGGACCGGATCATAGTTAATTGCCGAACCAGGTGAGCTTGCTCTTGCCGAATGTACTTTGAGTTTGGGCTACCAACTGTCATTGAGAACGTAAGTGCCGAATGGCCCTTAGCCTAGATCTGCCGAATGACTCTGGTGATGATTACCGAATGAACCTTATGTTGTAGATGCCGAATGGGCTTGAGTGTTGGGAACACCAGATGAACCAAGGCATCTTGAATGTCGAATGAGACTTCGCTCTACATTGTCGAATGAAACTTTAAACCTTTGATACCGAATGGACTTTTATACTTGAACCTTGAGTGAAATCCCTGACTTATGTAAGCTTGCTTGCTTCTTCTTGGTTTGGTCGTGGTGGAAATGCACACAACATTGATATTCCAGTTTTGACAAAAAATGGGATAACATCAGCCGAAATAGAATTTTTCTTAGTCAAAGCAAGAAAACAAAAATAGAAAAAGTCCGATCAAAGAAAATGTTGCACCAGATATCACCTATCTGTACCAAGTTTTCCTTTATTTATATACACATCCCTACTTGTTTCAATTCGTTTAAAAAAATCCTAGCATGCCTGAAAGAAAATAAAAGTAAAACATCACTATTCTTATAAACTGCAGAAAAGAAAAAAAGAAGGAAAGCTTCTCTGATTTTTCAAACTGTGAGTAATCTAAAGATTTTTGTTATTAATGAGTAATTAAATAAATACAACAAGGAATTTAATACAACAATATTCAATTATTTGCAGGAAATCAAGATCAAAAATTTAATTTAGGCCTGGTTTTTCAAGCCACAGGAAAAAAAGTTCTCTGTTCCATAAAAAATCCTAATTGTAAGTAAATAAAAAAAAATTGTTACTGATTAATTAAATGCATAAATAGAACCAAGACTAATCATAGATCTGTAACTATAATTTACAGTTCTAAAACTTAAAAGGAATTAAAGTAGAAAAGGAAAGAGAGTTGCAGTCCTTCAACCCTGTTTTAAAAAAAAAAAGAAACTGTCGGGACTTCTGAAAATAGGTGAGTAAACTTTTGTTTTTCTTTAAATCTTTGTTGCTGTGTGAATGCTTGAATGATTAGGAAAGTTTAGTCTTTGGTTTGCTTGCAAAAATCTTGATTATATGATTGGATTTTGGCTTGTGCATGTTGATCTTTACAAGAATGTAATTCCTGTTTTAGTTTCAGGAAAACAAAAGTAAAACCTGTGAAATCCCTTTTCTTTCCCTCTGTCTCTATTTCCTGTTGAATTTGAAAAAAATAAACAAGATGGAGTTTGTCTTTAAACTGCACCAGGTTTCAGTGATTAATCAAAGCAGGTTGAAATTTTCTTTTTTACTGAGAACTAAATAAACATAGTAATTTTTGGTTTACAGGTTAACCAATATCCAAACAAATCTGAATCTTCTCTCCTTCATTTCTTCTGTAAATAAATTGAAACAAGTTGAAGTCTTGTTTTTGAACTTGCACTATGTTCCAGTAAGAATCCAAAGCATATTTTCGATGATTTTCTTTTTACTTGAAACTGAGATACAATTGAGTATCGGGTTTACAAAGCAAACCACATCAAAATTTTACATCTCTCTCTTCCTCTTTACTTCTTAAAAGAAATGTAAACAAGTTAAAAAAATTTGTTTAAACCTGTATCTTATTTCAGAAATGAATTAAAGCAAATTTTATAAAATTTCCTTCCTAGAAACAAAGAAGCACTGTCACAATCCAAACTTTTCAACAAATTCGAACTTCATATATTTTAATTTCAATAATACAACGTGAATCTACTATAAAAATGATGATTTTAGAAACAAGAATAAAAAATTTTCATTCACTCTTCACTGAGAATTTGGGGTTGATAAGAAAAATGTATTTTTGTCAAAATCAGATGATCTGAACGATTGTGGCCTTCAAATTCGTTGTCGCAGATGGTTTGGATGTTCATGATTACCAGAGAAATACTAGATCAATTTATAAATCATCGCATTTTTGATTAGAGATCGAACTAGGGTTTAAGAACACATTTTTGTTCACACTTGAAACAACGGTGCTGAACCTTTCACACGTGATCGGACTCCACGTCAATAGTGCGAATCGATGCGTCGCGCGTGTATGGAGCTTCGATCAAAGTATGGCGACCACTGGTGGACTAGGGAGGCGGCGCGAGGCAAATATTTGATGACATGCTTGATGATTGTTTTGGGCCGTGATGCTTCGATTCGCATTTTCGAAATAAAATCGAATTCTGGATGTTTGAAAATTTTTGGGGGAGGGACGTCGACGTGTTGGTGGCCCCAGCTTCGACCAACAGCAGCGAAACTGGCCGTGCACGTGCACATGGAGGAGTGGGTGTCAATTGTGATAAGTTGGGGAAGAAAGGAAGGCGATCTCGAGTTGTTTCAGTGTTGTATCGTGTTGATTTTAAAAACTCAACAAATTTTTGCCAAAGAATATCCCTCGGGTCCAAATTGGGCAAAACTCGAAGCAGGGGATGTTTGGCTTTGTAAATAGAGTATGAGACAAATGGTATTTGAAATTTATGCGATTCAAAGATATTCCTAAAACCTAAAATTTCTTTTAAATAATAAGTTTGTTTTAAAAATTTAACTTAATAAAATTTTAAAAGTAAATCAAATATTCAAGTATCAACTTTAACCAAATTTGTTTATAATGATGAAGTAGTAATTAACAATTAACGTTTTGTAATAATTTTATGATTAATAATTAATTAATTTAAAATTGTTAATGAATAAAAGTAATTAAAATTAATTAATTAACAGTTAAGAATTAATAAACTAAGATAATCAACTAAAGAATAATTAATTTATAAAGCCTATTAAGTTTTAATTAATTCCTAATTTAGTAAAATTAAACATTGATTTAAAATAATTAGTAAAGGTAATAATATGATTAATTCACTTTAATCACATCACCTTAGTCAAAGATGATTGACTATCATCAAATATTCTATACTGGATGGATATTCTTGTCGTGATATTGTGATTGCTTTGTGATGAACTATGATTTGTGATCTGTTTCTATATGTATGTGAAAACCCATTTTGCTTGTAAGACGACATTTAAACTTCGATGCGACAGGGAGTCGGATTTCAGTTTGTTATCCGAAACCCACATCGTACCCTGAATATGAATCCTTGTAATTGACACACCCACATGTTTTATAATTAAGCGTCCACTATTCGTATTAGCCGGGAGAGGACCTTTGTGTCACATAACCCATTTCGAATAGTGATTCGACAAATAGATAGAATTTGAAGATGGTGGTGAAGACCGGGTGTCTTCGAAAATGATAGGATAACCTATCGATTGTCTCTGCATCGAGTTGCTCCGGTATAGGGATTTCCAAAGTGATGGAAAGTTCGATCGGGATTGTGGACGCCCGGATGTAACAACCCTAGATTTTTCGTATGTTTTAATATTTGACTTTATTTTATTTTGAAATTATTTTAAACTTATTTTATTTCAAACATTTCATTTTTAAATATAAGTGTTGATTATTATGTGAATTATAATTTCAAACCGGTATAAATTGGATATTTTACTAAAAGATGAATTCCTGTTCAAATCAGTCAAATCTTGACTTTTAAATTTCAAATTTAAATATTTAAATTCTTAAATTTTATCTTTTATTATGAAAATAGATTTAATAACTTGAATACTGCTTTTCGTTTCGTTGAAAACGGATTTAAATTGTAAAAGTTATGTACATTTCAATTTTGGGTATAATTTGTTTTATTTCGCAATTTTGTCTATTTTAAATTTTTTTAAATAATATTTTCTTTGCTATATTTTATTTTAATATGTTTTAGTATGTTATTTTATATATATTTTGTCTTTTAATATTTTTTAAAGTGATAACAAAATTTTTCCAAAATTTACTGTATTTATTTCCTATTTTTCTATTTTTCTATTTTTCTGCTATTTTCTTCATTTGAATTATATTTAATTAAAATTCATATATTTATTTTGTGAATGAATTTATATTTTATATTCTTACCTCTATTTATAAATATTTTTCATGTACATAATTTTTTTTTCCAAAGTCATTGCATTTATTTTCAAATTTTCTAAACTAGTTTTCATTTTCTATGCTATTTTCCTAATTTAATCATATATAATTAATATTTATTTATTTATATTTTATTTATTTGTGATATTTTCGTATTTTAACTGAATTTATATATATATTCCAGTTATTTAAATTTGCAAAAAGAAATAAGGAAATTTGAAGAGTTTTGAAACCTTTCACTTGCCTTTGACTTTTCACCTCCTTACCTTTTCATTTTTCCAACCACCACTTGCCATCAATTTGTGCCGGCCTTATCTTTTCTTCAGCTGCATCACATTTCTAATTTTTCACGTAAAAATAAAGTTTCTCATCTCAAAAGTTCGGCCTCCATCTGCTGAAGCAAAGTTTGGTAAATTTTCTTCTTCTTTCTACTCAAACTTTCTTGTTTTTCTTATCTCTTTGCACTTTCCTTCATCTTTATAGCTCAGCCCTCACTCCTCCTGCACCAAGGCCTCCTCCACCACCACCACATCAGGCTGCCATCCCCTCCTTCCCACTGATCAGGCCATGGCCATGCACTAAAGTTGATTAGACCCACAAAAATTTGAGCAAAACTTCACCTAATCATACATAGCCGACCACCAAAGTACTTCACCACTCAAACCACCACCTTGGCCGCCCCATACACCCCATCTCCAGCCCCTACATGACCTGACACCACTGCCACACTATCCTCCTAACCCCACCAGGTCTGTCCATGCTTAGAATTGCATAGGGCCGAGCTTGTAGTTGCATAAAAACCATGTTTGTTGCCTTAGCTTGTAGTTTCATGTGTCACAACATTTGCACCATCATCTTCCATGCTACAGCCACCTTATTGAACCAAGACAAGATCCAAACTCTCACTTTAGCCGTGTATTCTAAACTATGGCTGAGCCTAGGGGTGGTTGAAGGCAAGTGCAAGTGATTTGGTGACTTGTTGTGCATGTATCTTTTGTGTTATTTAAAATTGTGTTAAGTGTTTATTCATGTATATTTGCATTGTTTTGTCTCATGTATTCAAGGCAATTAGCCTTGGCTCTCCCACTCTCAAATCATTGTCATGTTATCGTGCTTTTGAAGTTCCTTGTTTGTGCATTTGGTTATCATCTCCATCGTATACAGATGAGTAAATCTCACCAGACTAATATGTACTTATATAGTGATAAACTGACATCACTTGAATCTGTAAATGCATATCATCCTGTTATAACTGCTAGATTATATTCATATTATGTTCACACCTATATTTACACCTTTTATACCATATGTTACTGTTATTTCTTGCTATTCTATTATTTTCATCACTTTATCACACTGCAAGTTCCCTGTAGACTAGAATCACTATGGGTTGAAATGATACATACCCGAACGGACTTTAGAATAGGAGAAAATTATTATGGGCGGAAATGATACGCCTGAATGATTTTCAATTATTTTCATTTACTTGGGATTGCGGGTTTGAAATGATTAAACCCGGGTTTTCTTTGTAAATTACGGGTTGAAATGATATATTAACCGTATCACTTTATTTAGGCTAGAAAATGAAATACAGACCCGTTGTTAAAATATGTTTTTCTAAAAAAAAAAATTAAAATATTTTCGAAATGTGAATATTATAATATTTTGATTTAAACTTAATAAAAAATTTATTTTTGTAAAGCATTATTGATTTTCTGAAAATTTATAAGTGAAATAAATCAATGATAAAGTTAGAAAATTTGAAATGTAAGTTATTTTGGGAAAATTTAATTTGGTGATAAATGGAATTTAAATTAAATATGAAATGTGATAAATTTATGATATTTGGAATTTAAATGAATTTAAAATGATTTTTATAATATATTAATGATTTTTGAATAAAGTTAAAATGTGAAATGAATGAATATTTAAGTTGAAATTTTGAAATATAACTAAAATTTCAAATCTATGAATTTGGCTTAAAAGTGAATTTTAAGTTAAGTAAATAAAAAATGAAATTAAGTTATATTTGAAACTTAAAATTAAGTGTTAAGTTAAATTTAATTTATTTTAATGAATTTAAATTTAATGTTGGGATTTAATAAATGAATTATTATCAAATCTAGATTTTTGAATGGAAATTTAACTTTATAAAATCATAAATATAAGGGTATTTAAATGATGATTATAAAAGTGAAATTATTTGATTTTATAAGTTAAAATTTATTTAAATAAAAATATAATTGTTTATGAAAACATACTGAATATTTGAAGTTAATTAACTACATTTCTGAAATGCTATTAATTCTAATATAAATGATAATACAACATTTGTAAATGCTGTAGTTGATAATAATGAACTAAATTACTAAATTTAGTTAAGTCTATTATAGCAATTTGTAAATGTTATAATTGTTGAATTTAACTAAGTTATTTGAAACTAATATAACCCGATTACAGCATTTTAAAATGCCGTCTTTTGTCAATTGTACTGTTTTGAATGTGACTTTCCGTAGCATTTTCTAAATGCTACGAAAAGTGAATTTTCACTGTTTTGGTAAATTAAGTGAATAAATGAATTTTGAAAGACTAAAATTTTGGAAATTTAACAATTTAATTATTAAATATAATAATTTCATTTTATGATTTAAAATGAAGTAATTTGTTTGGAAATATAAACTACTTTGAAATGTGTTTTGTAATGGTATTTAAATTAAATAAAAATGAATGTGGTTTGAAAGATATGATATTTTGATATTTTGAAATGGATTTTGAATGATATTGAATTTTGAAATGATATTTGATTTTGAAGTATAAAATACCATTTTTAAATTTTAACCATGGGATGTATTTAATTTATAGTTTAACTTATTCTTAAAGGATGGGGGATCCCAAGCATCCTTTGAGTTATTGTGCATTTCTACTACAGTTCACTTGCGTTGGTTTACATTATATAAGTATATATTGTCTTGACTCGAGTGTTTTGTGTTTTACTTTACGCTCGTGTCAGCCTGAGTAGTCACAGCTTTGGATTCTCTTTCTGGAGCCGGTCTTTGCTGGAGTTTCTGCTTATCTACATTTATATCTACTTTCTGTTTCAGCTGTTCTAGTTTATCTCATGTATCAGTGAACTTCTATGTATTTGGGATTTCTATTATGTTGTTTTCTGACTGTATTATGTATTTGTTTTGAGACTCTGCCGTAGTACCTTCATGAACTACTATATATTTTATATTCCGTTGCGAGTTATTCTGATATTTCTGTGTCTTTGATTCTGAGAATGTATTTAATTTGCTCCAAATTTATTTACAATGCGATATTTTGAGCAATTCAAGTCTGCATGTGTGGATATGAATGGCTGAAAATATCGGGTTGTTACATGTGGTATCAGAGCTTTGGTTTTTAAGGCAAACCTTAGCCTACGGAGCAAAAACTCATTAGAGATAGGGTAGAAATACCCTAGAATGAGTGAAATAAATCTTAGAATCCTTTCTTTGTGAGAGAACGTATTTTCAAAGTATAAAATGATTTCCAAATGGTTTTTTTTAAAGTATTTTCAAAGTTTATTTTGGTATAAAAAAAATCTTCTTATTTTGATACCAAGATTTTTTTTAAACTCCATCCCTTTGGTATCCATCTTGTTAGAAATTTCTTTGGTTAGGACTTGCTTGGATTTGGAAATTCTATCTTGTTGATCCAGACTCTTTTCTTGATAGGAAGCTATTGTAGTTATGGCAAGATCGGAAGAGCAGAAAGCAGCTTGTCGAGCTCAAAGAGCACTAGCCCGTAAGGAACGGGAGGAAGCAATGGAGAAGTGGGAGAGGCTATGGAGGGAAAGGGCAGGACCTGGTCCTTATGACCATGTCATTTGTTATCGGTGTCAGGAGAAGGGATACTTTGCCACCATGTATGGGAAGAGAGATGTAGGAAAGAAGAAGAAAGGCAAGCGTTTTCGATCCAAGATCTTCTGTTTTAGGTGTCGTAGTATGGGGCACTTTCCTAGTCGCTACCAGGACGTGAAGAAAGAAAAATCTACATCCTCTGCATCAGTCGACCAATCCACCATTTGCTATCACTGCAGGAGGCCGGGGCATATAGCCAGGAATTGTCCTGTGAGGAAGTACGGAAGGAAGGCTGCGTACCCGCAGTTAGTTAGGGAAGATGGGAGTGTAGTGCATTTATGCAAGAAGTGTAGGTGTTGGGGGCATATTGAGGGGGAGTGTTCTGGACCCGTTGAAGTACCACCCGGAAGAATTAATACCGATGCTTTGTTTATGTAGGGCGGTATTCTGTGGATCTGTTTGTTTTCAGCAGTTGTTAGGCTGCATTCGGTGAACTCTATTGTATCTTTTGTTTAGCTGAAGTTCTCAAACTAAGATTTTTATGTTCCTGTTTTCATATGATATGAAATTTGAATCTTTGTTTGTTTGAAATCTAATCTTGAATCATCCCTTATGGCTGTTTTGAAATCCATCCTTCAGTCATTCTTTGGAGATTTGTGTTTAATTGTATTTTGAATTGTGCATACATCGAATTATTAAGGATGACCATATTTTGTATATAAAAGTGAAATGTTTTCGATAAGGGTTATGTACCTTTAAAATGAAAATTTGAAGCTTTGAAAGAATTTGAAATTTTGAAATTTATAAGGAATTTGATTTAAATGAAAATAATTTATAACTAAATGGTTTTGAATTTGAATTTCGAGGAATCGAACTCCGGTGTTTTGAAATCGGTTTTAAGATTTTGGAAAATATATAATAATAATATGATTTAAAGATATTTTTCAAATAAAAAATATTTCAAATGTATTCGAATGAATTCCAAAGATTTCGAATAAAAAAAATCCATAACCACTTATGTCGCTGGAAAATAATTTCGGTGATGAATGCATGCATCATCGACATTGATTTTCGAGTTTCTGAGTGGGGGAGAGGCCACTCTAGTAGCTTTGCTATGCGAGTGATTTTGTGAAACCAGTTTTGATTTCAGATTTCGAGGTATGATTTGATTTTCAAAAGATATATGTATGTATATTTGAAATGATTTAAAGTAAGCCGGTGTTCGGTTCCCTAGTTTCAGATTTGAAACCTATCTTTTGAAATTTTATTTACTGTTTTGTTGTTGATTTCCAACTCTTGGATTGAAAATACAATTTCTTCGACTATTTTGAAGGTTCGAGCACTTCCAAATCAAGGTTAACTTTTCAAAGCTACGAAATTTTGAAAGGTATAAGGTATTTGATAAAGTATATAAAGTTTGTATGTTTCAAGTATGAAATATTATGATTTAAATAAATTTAAAACTGTTTTGTTAAGTAAATAAATAAGACTATTTTGAGTTATACCAATATGAAATTTAGTTTCGAAATGTTTTGGAAAAAAATATTTAATTAGTCTTCCAATGTTTGAGAAAATTTGGTTTTAAATGTTTTAACTTAAGAGCATCTTTATGAAACTATTTATTTTACAAGTTGGAATAGATACATAAGTTGTACGTATGCTGTTTTATTCGCATAACTAATTTGATCCAAGTTTGAGTGCACAAGTTCGCGGTGAATTACACCATTTCATGTTATGATTTATTATTCGATTCATAATGGCGAATATTTGATATGAATTTTTGTCTTGATTCTAGAAATCTCTATCATAGTATATGGCTATGCAAGGAGACTGATGACTTCTAGTCGAGAAACCATATCGAAGTCCGCATTAGGAAAGTCGAATGGACAATACTAGTTCGAAAGTGAACTTGTATGACCAAACGAGCGATCGAATGTAATGTTGCAGAAAGATGACATAAGTAATTAATAATGAAGAAAATTTGAGATATATGAAATTATAAAATTTAGTTTGAAATATGGTATATTTAAGCTTTGAAACATATTTATGATTGAATAGTTTATTTTGTAAATCAAATCTAAATTTGAAATTTGATAATATTTGAAATTGTTTTGTTGGAAAACTAAATTGAATTGAAACTGATGGTTTGAATTTAATTAAAATTGGAATTTTAGATTTGGGTTTAATTGAATTAATTTGTGAAATAAAAAGAACTAAAGGGATGTTTTATGATTTCAAATGTATGATTTCGAAATGTTATGATTTTTCAAAGTGTAATGATTTCAAGTTTTATGAGTTCAAAGTTTTATAACTTTGAAAGTATTATGATTTTTGAAAGTGAATATATGTTTGAAATGGAAATGAATTTGTTTGACCTAAATTTTGTTGATTTGGAAATTTGGATTACTTTCTAAATCTATTGTTTAAGAAACTTTGAAACTAAATTTATGTAATTTGGAAGAAATGATTTGGTGAAAACATATATGATTTTGAAGCTGAACTGATATTGAAATGGTTTGAAATTGAGAACCTTGTTTATTTAAATACTTTGATTTGGGAGTTATCGAACTTATATAAAGGGATTTGTATAAGTATGAAGTTGGTTTGAAACTGTTGATTCGAAAAGGTACTCAATTTGAATGTGAAATCTTATATAATCGAAATCTATATAAGTGTGATTTGATATACTATTGTTTTGGAAAGTATTGATTTGAAAATGAAATCTTATATATAATGGACTTTATATAAGTATTATATTTGAAAGTGATTTTGAAAGGTACTATATGATACATATTTTCGAAGTAAAGATATGGAAAGTTCTTTCTGCTTGATATCCGCTTTGTGGCCACACCATGGATTCATTCTATCGATATTATTCTCTCTTTGATTTTGGTTTTCTGGATATGATACTCGAGTGTCCATCGAATTCCATGGCAATCTCCATGGTCTTATGAGCGCGACTGCATAGCGAAACTGCCTGGCAGAGCTGGCCTGGGGGTACGGATTGTTTCCTGGGGGATCCAGGCGTAACCATTGTGTATCCTGCACTCTATGTAGGTCGCATTAGTAGCGAAACTGCCTCGCTGAGAGGGCCTAGGGGTACGGATTGTTTCCTGGGGGATCCAGGCGTAACCATTGTGTATCCTGCACTCTACTAGTCATCATGGCGTAACTCGCAGGGCTGAGAAAGCTTACGGATACGGATTGTTTCCTGGGGGATCCAGGCGTAACCATTGTGTATCTGCGATCCATGGTTAGACAACTGTTTCGGTTTGGTTGATTTGTTTGGATTGTACTTTCCATATCTATTTTTAAAAGAGTTTTACAGTATTTTCACTGGGTGCTGAAACAAGTCTATTAAGTACCTGAAGAATCCTAGCTTTGCGCCTGATCAACGTATGGCTAGAGTCTGCAGGAACGAAAGTAAACTTGTTAAGACATCGAGTTATAAAAGTATTTGATAAAAGTATCTTGATAAAGTACTATACAAAGAATATTTTGATCAGTTATTTTCCCTTCTAAAAATTTAAAATGTTTAAATATTGTTTACCTTGAACCATCAGATTTGAATCAAATGACTATTCATCATATTATAAATGTTTTAAATGGTATAAAATTTTAATTGAAATGTATAATGGTTTAATTAATGGTTCATCCTTGTATTTCAACCTGCTTTCCCACCTAGCTACTTTTTCCCTACCTTCTTTCAGGATGTCTTCCAACCAATTGTTCTTTCTTGTTATTTCTCCGATTCCTTCCTTTTCGAGGACGAAAAGATTTGAGTGGGGGAGAGTGTAACAACCCTAGATTTTTCATATATTTTAATATTTGACTTTATTTTATTTTGAAATTATTTTAAACTTATTTTATTTCAAACATTTCATTTTTAAATATAAGTGTTGATTATTGTGTGAATTATAATTTCAAACCGGTATAAATTGGATATTTTACAAAAAGATGAATTTCTGTTCAAATCGATCAAATCTTGACTTTTAAATTTCAAATTTAAATATTTAAATTCTTAAATTTTATCTTTTATTATGAAAATAGATTTAATAACTTGAATACTTCTTTTCGTTTCGTTGAAAATGGATTTAAATTGTAAAAGTTATGTACATTTCAATTTTGGGTATAATTTGTTTTATTTCGCAATTTTGTCTATTTTAAATTTTTTAAATAATATTTTCTTTGCTATATTTTTTTTAATATGTGTTAGTATGTTATTTTATATATATTTTGTCTTTTAATATTTTTTAAAGTGATAACAAAATTTTTCCAAAATTTACTATATTTATTTCCTATTTTTAAAAGGCTATTTTCTATTTTTCTGCTATTTTCCTCATTTAAATTATATTTAATTAAAATTTATATATTTATTTTGTGAATTAATTTTTATTTTATGTTCTTATCTCTATTTATAAATATTTTTCATGTATATAAAAAAAATTTCCAAAGTCATTGCATTTATTTTCAAATTTTCTAAACTAGTTTTCATTTTCTGTGCTATTTTCCTAATTTAATCATATACAATTAATATTTATTTATTTATATTTTATTTATTAGTGATATTTTCGTATTTTAACTGAATTTATATATATATTTCAGTTATTTAAATTTGCAAAAAGAAATAAGGAAATTTGAAGAGTTTTGAAACCTTTCACTGGCCTTTGACTTTTTACCTCTTTACCTTTTCATTTTTCCAACCACCACTTGCCATCAATTTGTGCCGACCTTATCTTTTCTTCAGCTGCATCACATTTCTCATTTTTCACGTAAAAATAAAGTTTCTCATCTCAAAAGTTCGGCCTCCATCTACTGAAGCAAAGTTTGGTAAATTTTCTTCTTCTTTCTACTCAAACTTTTTGTTTTTCTTATCTCTTTGCACTTGCCTTCACCTTTATAGCTCAGCCCTCACTCCTCCTTCACCACGGCCTCCTCCACCACCAGCACATCAGGCTGCCATCCCCTCCTTCCCACTGATCAAGCCATGGCCATGCACTAAAGTTGATTAGATCCACAAAAATTTGAGCAAAACTTCACCTGATCATACATAGCCGACCACCAAAGTACTTCACCACTCAAACCACCACCTTGGCCGCTCCATACACCCCATCTCCAGCCCCTACATGACCTGACACCACTGACACACTATCCTCCTGACCCCACCAGGTCTGGTCATGCCTAGAATTGCATAGGGCCGAGCTTGCAGTTGCTTAAAAACCATGTTTGTTGCCTTAGCTTGTAGTTTCATGTGTCACAACATTTGCACCATCATCTTCCATGCTACAGCCACCTTATTGACCCAAGACCAGATCCAACCTCTCACTTTAGCCTTGTATTCTAACCTATGGCTGAGCCTAGGGGTGGTTGAAGGCAAGTGCAAGTGATTTGGTGACTTGTTGTGCATGTATCTTTTGTGTTGTTTAAAATTGTGTTAAGTGTTTATTCATGTATATTTGTATTGTTTTGTCTCATGTATTCAAGGAAATTAGCCTTGGCTCTCCCACTCTCAAATCATTATCGTATTATCGTGCTTTTGAAGTTCCTTGTTTGTGCATTTGGTTGTCATCTCCATCTTATAAAGGTGAGTAAATCTCATTAGACTAATATGTACTTATATAGTGATAAACTGACATCACTTGAATCTGTAAATGCATATCATCCTGTTATAACTGCTAGATTATATTCATATTATGTTCACACCTATATTTACACCTGTTATACCATATGTTACTGTTATTTCTTGCTATTCTGTTATTTTCATCACTTTATCACACTGCAAGTTCCCTGTAGACTAGAATCACTATGGGTTGAAATGATGCATACCCGAACGGACTTTAAAATAGGAGAAAATCATTATGGGCGGAAATGATATGCCTGAATGATTTTCAATTATTTTCATTTACTTGGGATTGCGGGTTTGAAATGATTAATCCCTGGTTTTCTTTGTAAATTACGGGTTGAAATGCTATATTACCCTTATCACTTTATTTAGGCTAGAAAATGAAATACAGACCCGTTGTTAAAATATGGTTTTCTAAAAAAAAAATTAAAATATTTTCGAAATGTAAATATTATAATATTTGATTTAAACTTAATAAAAAAATGATTTTCGTAAAGCATTATTGATTTTCTGAAAATTTATAAGCGAAATAAATCAATGATAAAGTTAGAAAATTTGAAATGTAAATTATTTTGGGAAAATTTAATTTGGTGATAAATGGAATTTAAATTAAATATGAAATGTGATAAATTTATGATATTTGGAATTTAAATGAATTTAAAATGATTTTTATAATATATTAATGATTTTTGAATAAAGTTAAAATGTGAAATGAATGAATATTTAAGTTGAAATTTTGAAATATAACTAAAATTGGAAATCTATGAATTTGGCTTAAAAGTGAATTTTAAGTTAAGTAAATAAAAAATGAAATTAAGTTATATTTGAAATTTAAAATTAAGTGTTAAGTTAAATTTGATTTAATGAATTTAAATTTAATGTTGGGATTTAATAAATGAATTATTATTAAATCTTGATTTTTGAATGGAAATTTAACTTTATAAAATCATGAATATAAGGGTATTTAAATGATGATTATAAAAGTGAAATTATTTGATTTTATAAGTTAAAATTTATTTAAATAAAAATATAATTGTTCATGAAAACATACTGAATATTTGAAGTTAATTAACTACATTTCTGAAATGCTATTAATTCTAATATAAATGATAATACAACATTTGTAAATGCTGTAGTTGATAATAATGAGCTAAATGACTAAATTTAATTAAGTCTATTATAGCAATTTGTAAATGTTATAATTATTGAATTTAACTAAGTTATTTGAAACTAATATAACCCTATTACAGCATTTTAAAATGCCGTCTTTTGTAAATTGAACTATTTTGAATGTGACTTTTCGTAGCATTTTCTAAATGCTACGAAAAGTGAATTTTCACTGTATTGGTAAATTAATTGAATAAATGAATTTTGAAAGACTAAAATTTTGGAAATTTAATAGTTTAATTATTAAATATAATAATTTCATTTTATGATTTAAAATGAAGTAATTTGTTTCGAAATATAAACTATTTTGAAATGTGTTTTGTAATTGTATTTAAATTAAATAAAAATTAATGTGGTTTGAAAGATATGATATTTTGATATTTTGAAATGGATTTTGAATGATATTGAATTTTGAAATGATATTTGATTTTGAAGTATAAAATACCATTTTTAAATTTTAACCACGGGATGTATTTAATTTATAGTTTAACTTATTCTTAAAGGATGGGGGATCCCAAGCATCCTTTGAGTTATTGTGCATTTCTACTACAGTTCACTTGAGTTGGTTTATATTATATAAGTATATATTGTCTTGACTCGAGTGTTTTGTGTTTTACTTTACGCTCGGGTCAGCCTGAGTAGTCACAGCTTTGGATTCTCTTTCTGGAGCCGGTCTTTGCTGGAGTTTCTACTTATCTACATTTATATTTACTTTCTGTTTCAGCTGTTCTAGTTTATCTCATGTATCAGTGAACTTCTATGTATTTGGGATTTCTATTATGTTGTTTTTTGACTATATTATGTATTTGTTTTGAGACTCTGCCGTAGTAGCTTCATGAACTACTATATATTTTATATTCCGCTGCGAGTTATTCTCATATTTCTATGTCTGTGATTCTGAGAATGTATTTCATTTGCTCCAAATTTATTTACAATGCGATATTTTGAGCAATTCAAGTCTGCATGTGTGGATATGAATGGCTGAAAATATCGGGTTGTTACACCGGATTTGCAAGGGCTTCTTCCTTTATTGGACGAAGTGCCTTCGGTTCTGTTCGAACCCGGAACAGACTTGTATGGTCGTGTGTCTGACAGTACATTTTGAGATATAAAGCAGATTTCTTTCAAATACATATCTGTTGGTGGCGGAGAATTTATTCTCATAGCTTAACACCCTTCTCTGAGACATACGAGCTCAAAGGTTATGTAGTTGAAGGTTATCAACGATATACTCCCAATTTGGTAGTGTGGCATGCTAAGTGCTGCTGTGTGTTGATGATCATTTGTTGATCATTTGTGATGAAAGCATGGCTTTCATGGAAAGTGTAGCTTTATGGACGAGACATCATCGGACCTCACAACCCGAAAATGGTCGAAACAGGAAAGATGCGGCAAGGTTATGAGGGTCGCGCCCTTTAGGGTATGTCATTTCCTTCTGGAAAAAGGTGATGTCATGGTATGGAGCCCTGATATTTACCTTTGTGGTAGCTCCAATCTCATTTACTGTGTGGTTGTTGCTTTGTGATAGAGGGCCCTCGGATAAAGGTCCTAAAGGACCGGGAAATAGCATAGTCGTGTAGTAGTTACCTAGATATAGAGGTAACCCGGCCTTGTGCTGGAATAGAGCTGGTTAAGTTCTTGGGACGTCCCTCCAGAGGCGTACCTATGTGGCAGTAGGAAGTTCCTTAGCCTGACCATTTTTGGAAATCCACAGAAACAATATGAGCCATGTACGATTTTAGTTCTATAACCTACCATGCAGCGTGGCGGTAACCTGCCACAAAAGCTGGTAGCTATAGTAGGCATAGTACGGAATGTCTATGCTGGCTAAGCTTAAAATTATACTTTTGAAATGTTTCCTACACTATGCACAAGTAATAATATCAAAGAATTTTTCTCGTATCAAGCATATCTGACTATCATAAGAAGAAATCTCCTCCAATTCTGCGATTGCATTGTGTGTGTGGTGGGAGGTCTTATGGTAGTTTCATTTTCAAAAAGCATAGCGGGTATACTTTTATAAATTTGTTTATTTTAAAAGCAATTGTTTTTGTTTACTCATACCAGTCCCATGACTGACCTGGAGTTTATTGTTTCTTTTCTAAACTCTGGGTGCCCATAATTTCTACACGGGCAGCCAGTAAGAGTTTTCCGTGTTTCTGGTGTTAGCAGTATTTTGGAGCTTTTGCTTTAGAGATATTTTAGAAGCTTTTGGGATTTCATGTGCTTAGTTTTTGGAAATTTGCTATCGCTTCATTCCTTTGAAGACTTTTCAGATATATGATCACTTGTTGTACTATTATGATGTTCTATTTGGAGTTGTGATATATGATACTCTGATGTAGCAATGCATATTATGGTGACATTGTATCTGTGATGTATGCATAATATTCATTTTGTTTCCGCTGTTTTATTTTCATCTGATGTTCTTATAAGCTCCATCCGACTGGAGTTCGATGTCTGAAATTCTAGGCAGTCGAATACAAGTGAGGTATTTGGTGTCAATTTTCGAACATTGGATTTCAGATCGTAACAAAGTGGTAACAAAGCTGAAGGTTGAGTAAGAACTTTAGCTACAGATTATAACACATTAGATGGCTCATTAGAGATAGGGTGAAGTATACCCTAGAATGAGTATAATCGAGACCGAAATCTCAAATTTTCTTAGTTTATTTTCTTTTAACTGTTGATATTCCTTAAGATATCTTGTCCGAATATCAAAATCAATTTCCTTACTAATTACAGAAAGTAAGAATGAGCGGACGAAGAGGAAGAGCTAGGGGTCAAGGAAATGCCATAACAGCTAATCAAGTTCCCCCAACAGCAGTAGCGGCAATACCTATTCAGCAGCACCCGAATCTGGCTGATTTATATAAGAATTTCTCAAGGCTTGGTGGTAAGCCGTTCACCGCAAGGAGTCGATTATTGAGGCCCAAGCATGGATCAGATCGTGTGAGAAAATCTTTAGAGGGCTAAAGCTGCAAGACGATCAGATGCGACTTATAGCTACTTGGCAACTTCAGGAAGAAGCCTCAGCATGGTTGGAGACAGTTATTGTAGATAAGCCAGAAGACGAGTTTACTTGGGAAAAATTCAAAGAATTATTTAAGAAGCGCTATCTTCCATCAACTGGAATTTCTCGAATGTACCAGGAATTCATGGACTTAAAGTAGGAGAGTTTGTCATTCGAGGAGTATCTAAACAAATTCAATGAATTGTATCGTTTTGGTCCAGAATTGGTGAACACACCTTTAAATAAGAATGAAAGGTTCATTCGTGGGATGAATAAGAAATTCCACGAAAGGATGACTGGCCACATTAAAGAATCCTTTTCAGATTTGGTTGATATGGGGCATAGATATGCTATGCTTGATATGCAAGAAGCCCCGGTGGAGAAAGGAAATTCGGGCAATCAAAATTGTAGAAGAGGAAATTTGGAGGCAAGAAACTATGGCAGAGTAAGGAGAAAAAGAAGGGCAATCAGGGAAACACAACAGAGCATGTCACTTGCTATAATTGCTTGGAGAAGGGCCATTATTCTAGTAGATATACGAAGCCTAAGAAACAAGCAAATCAACCCGTACAAGCAAAGCCCAGGAAATGTTATTATTGTCAGAAAGTGGGACACGAAGTTAAAGACTGTCCAACCATGAAGAAAGCTCAGACAGCCAAGGTGTACACAGTCAAAGACCAACCTGCAACTTTCAAAGCAGAAAAGGGGAAAGGAGTTCTTGAAGGTAATCTCATTATTTATGATAGCATTGTTAGAGTTCTATTTGACACGGGCGCTACACACAGTTTTATTTCTCAGCAAGCCATTAATGAATTAAATCCTGAACCTGATTTTGTTGATGAGCCTATATGCGTACAGAATTCAGTTGGAGGTCCTGCGAACCTTTGTCTTCGATGTAGAGACATTCCTATCTCATATTCTCATTACCAATTCCCTATTGGTCCTTTTGTTCTTGATTTTAACGAGTTTGAAGTCTTACTCGGAATGGATTGGCTAGCAAAATACGAAGCCAAATTGGATCGCAACAATCGATCGATTTCGATTAAAGCCGAATTTGGAGATTTCATCGAGATTTCTTGTGAGGACCCTAGTCCTAATAGAGATGGGTTTATGTATAACTTGGGTTATCCCGAACCCAATCTGGAGTCCATACCCATTGTTAGAGATTTTCCGGACGTGTTTGGAGAAGTGAAATCTTTACCTCCACATCGAGAAATAGAATTCAGAATCGACCTTGTACCTAATGCTCGTCCTGTCGTTCACGCAAGTTGCAGGATGGCACCCACAGAAAGGGTTGAATTAGGTCAGCAAACCGATGATCTACTAGAAAAAGGGTTGATTCGACCCAGTGATCCTGAATGAGGCTCGGCCATTGTGTTTGTTGCTAAATCAGACGGATCTTTGAGGTTGTGTGTAGATTACCGTGATCTCAATAAGAAGACTCTCAAGAATAAATTTCCACTGCCCTGAATTGATGGTTTATTTGATCAATTGCACGGCGCTTGTTACTTTTCGAAGATGGATCTAGCCCAAGGGTTCCATCAACTACGAATCGTCGAAGACTGTGTTCATTTGACAGCTTTCGGGGGTCCCAATATGTTCTACGAATGGTTAGTCATGCCTTTCGGGCTAACCAATGCTCCAGCTTACTATGTGGACTTATGACTCGTGTGTTCCGGGATGTATTGAATAAATTTGTGCTCGTATTCATTGATGATATTTTGGTATATTCCAAGACCGAAGAGGAGCATGCCAAACACCTTAGAATCGTTTTGGAGATATCGAGGAGAAATATTCTATATGCAAAATTTTCCAAATGCCACTTCTGTGTCAAAGAAGTCAATTTCCTTCGCCATATTGTTAATGAAGAAGGGATTTCAGTTGATCCTAGCAAAATTTTTGCCATTCTTGATTGGAGGAGACCTACTACCCCAAAGGATGTTCGAAGCTTTTTGGGTTTAGCAGGTTATTATCGAAAGTTTGTTGAGGACTTTTCGAAGTTAGCTAGTCCATTGACCAAGCTAACAATGAAGAACGCAAAGTTCACTAGGACTCCAAAATGTGAAGAAGCTTTTGAGGAGTTGAAGAAGAGATTAACCACTGCTCCTGTTCTCGCTATTATCAATGGGAACCAGGGATTATCTGTTATACCAATGCTTGCGGTGAAGGCTTGGGTGCAGTATTGATGCAGAACGGGAAGGTGATTGCCTACGTGAGTAGACTGTTACGCCCTCACGAAAGAAATTATCCGACCCATGATTTGGAGCTTCTAGATGTTATCTTCGCTTTAAAAATATGGAGACATTATCTTCTGGGCAAATTTTTTTCAGCTTTCTTAACAATCTATGAATTTAATTTAACTTAACTTGTCAGGAACCAGATTTTTCGACTTTCGAAAATCGACATTAATACGTCCACTGTATCAACTACCGAGCAATCGAATGCCATAAAACCGAACTCTTAGGGTTTAAGAAGAAGAAAAAGGTAGAAGAAGAAGATAGAAGAAGAAAAGAGAAACAATATCAGAATCTCACAATCTCAGCGGAACAACATATAATAAATAAATTAATATCTTTAAACCAAAGAACTATATCAGTTATTACATTACATCACATTACATTATCAGAGTGTACAACAACAAACAACGGAAAAGAAATATTATATACTAGTTGATACGCCAAGCCATCCAGTTTGCCTCCAGATCTCTACATTACCTCCTGAATTCCAGAATATCCTGATAACCTGACTCTAGACTGCCCGTGTAAAAATTGGTGGGCACCCAGAGTTTAGAAAGGGAACAATAAACTCCAAGTCAGTCATGGGACTGGTGTGAGATCTAAAAATAGTTATTTATCTTTTAAAAAAACAAAGAAATAATTTTATATAGATTCGCAATGCTTTTTAGAAAATGTAACTACCATAAGGCCTTCCACACACACACAATGCAAACGCAGAATCAGAGGAGATTTCTCCTTATGATAGTTAAATATGCTTGATAAGAAAATTTCTTTGATATTATCACTATAAGTGCAAAGTGAAGGAAAACATTTCGAAAGTAATATAAATCTTAGCCAGCATAGACATTCCGCACTTATACCTACTATAGCTACCTTCTAAACAGTGATGACCACCATAAGTAAATGGCAGGTTCTACAACTAAAACCGAACAAGGTACATATTGGAGTTTGGATTTCCAACAAATGGTCAGGCCAAGGAACTTCCCATTGCCACATGGGTAAGACTCTTGAAGGGCACCCCGAGAACCTAACCGGATCTCTGCCAACACAAGGCCGGGTTACCCCTAGCTGGTTAACTACTGAAATGTATATGCCATCCCTCGGTCGTAACCGACCTATATCCCGGGATTCACCAACAACCACAAAGTAATAAAATTGCAGCAGCAACATTGGTTAAGTATATGGGCTCCATACCATGATACCACCTCTATCCAGAAGGTATGACATACACTAAGTGGGCGCTATCCCCTAATAACCTTGCTGCATCTTTCATGTTTTGACCATTACGGAGGTGTGAGGTCCGACGAAGTCTCGTCCACAAAGCTATGCTTTATACAAAAGTTGTGCCTTGATCAACAAATGATCAGCAGCACTTCGTATGCCACGTTACCAAATTGGGAATATATCACTAGTAACCATCAACTACATAACCTCTGAGCTCGTACGTCTCAGAGAAGGGTGTTAAGCTAAGAGAACAAATTCTCCGCCACCAACAGAAATGTATTTGATAGAAACCAGCTTTACATCTCAAATTGTAACTTCAGACACACATCCATACAGTCTGTTCTGGAATCGAACAGAACCGAAGGCACTTCCAAAGAAGCCCTTGCAATCCGGATATTCACTAATCACGTCCGGAATTCCCATTACAAAGGGTGATAAAATCCCTATATTGGAGATCGGCCGATGCAGAAACATTCGATGGTAATCCTTTCGTTTTCATAAATATCCGGTCTTCAACACCGGTCTTCAAATGCTATCCATTACGACGTATCACTATTCGAAATGTGATTTATAACCCAAAGGTCCTCTCCCGGCTAAACCGAATAACGAGCGCTTATTTTAAAAATAAGTGTAGCATTCTAATTCAAGCAATCACACAAATACCCATTTAAAGGTAAATATTGATAGTCGGTTATGTAACTATCAATATATATGCACAACATAACCAGATTCCAAATAAATTCTCAAATTATTTATTTTCTAAAAATATCTTTACAAGTTATTTTTTTTCCACACTTCAACCATTTGAAAACAATTTCAAATCACTTTTCAATTTATCTTTAAAAGATATAACCTCAAAACATTTCACTTTATATTGGAAAAACATTTCCCTTTACATTGGAAAAATATTTCCATACTTATTTAAAAATAAGTAATTCACAAATCTATTTATTTTCAACATTTAAAAAATATTCAATATACTTAAATCACAATTAAGTATATATTTTATTCTTTAAGGAAAACATTCTCTTAAACACATTTATTTGAGTCAAAACGAATGTTGCGTAAAACATCGTTACGACGACCCAAAATCACTAGTACAGTGATTCGAAATTAAGATAGATATACAAATTCCAATACTGTATAAAAAAATTCCTTTCAAAAATCATTTACTATTACAATAGTGTTATAGTCCACTATTCCCTTTTATTTCTCGAAAACGTCCATTTCAATAATGAATGTTGAAATCTATGGTTTCGATACTTAATACAATTTAAAACATCTTTAAATTGTTTTAATTCTATTTAAAATATCACTCCCCACCAACCTTTCTTTAATATATTATTCACTATCCAAAATCATGAATATATTTCGTTAACCAAATTCAATATTTCTACACATTTTATTTAAAGGATTATCTACTGTCCAAAATCATCGATATATCTCCATTAATAAGCTATAATAATTAACTTATCAAAATAAGTCGTTTTCGCATTTATAAAACAATGTTTATAAATTCACATTTATATATATATATATATATATATATATATATATATATTTTATAAAAACTTCAACTTATAAAATCCCTTAATTAACAAATTCTATTTATATCCTTTTTACAGGACAAAATCCCAATTACAAGCAAATTACTTATAATGTTGTATTTACAAATTCATTCTTTTTATAACTTCACAAATCATAGATTTTATTCTTCTATAAAATCCATTTATAACATCATTTTAAAACGTTTTCAAAACTCCTTTATAATTTCATCACTTTGATTTATAAAAATCCAATTTTATAAATTTTATATATAAAGTTTTTATAATAAATTCAAAAATCTCTATTTAAACTAAAAAAATCGTTAACTCCCTATTTCAAAAAATCACATTTCAACTATATTTCTCAAAAATCATAATTTTTATAACATTAAAATTTATATCATTTATTTATTTAAAATTAATCAATTCAAAATTTTAATAAAACGTATACTTTCAAAAATCACTTTAAAATCCTTTTAAAATTTGAAAATCACCACTTTAACACTTTTAATTTTCCAAAATAAGCCTAATGCTGCAACAACACAAAATATAACAATCAAGACATCCAAAACATCATATATCATATGATAAAAGAATGTATCACAATATCTGTAAATAAATCAATACGGGTGAGGAATCTAGTTGGATCCCTCCAACCTGTTTCCCTGCATCCACAGATGTTAGCACAATACCAATCACGTTTCAATATGGGACATCGCGGTACATGGGTTTATATAAAATATTATCCTCTATTATGTGGCACAATAGGGTCTCATCCGCTATATAATGCGGGAAAATCAACTCCAAGTACATATGTAATACCAATTCTACTTCGAGATGGAATATCGCGGTATATGTGTTTAATAAATAACCTCCACTTAATATACGGCGTATAGGGTCTATTTCAATACAATAGATAATAATTTATCATCCAAGCACATAATCAACAAATTTTAAATCTAACTATTTAAAATTTGAATCGAAATAAATTCGATTGAGTGAGAAGATCTCACCTTGCATTCAATAACAGTTGCAGTATTTTATTTCGAATAAAATTAAACGCGCGTTTAATTTTATTCGAAATAAAATACTAGCTCCAATTGATTGCAACCCAGCTCCATCGCGTAGTATTCGTCAATATGAACCCGACACAATTCGTTTCGTCCAAAACGGACCTGTATGAAAGAGTTACAGTATTTTAAAGTTTGCACACATTTATATATATATATATATATATATATATAATTTAATATACATTTATATTTTCTTTTAACCTAGATAGATCCAGGCCGCATGTTACAATCAGAGAAAATCACGGCCGCAGGAAGTTTCTTCTTCCCTTCCAGTTCGTTCGAACGTATGAAACCTATGCCGCCACTTTCCACTTGAGTTTTCGCAACCACCATAGGCCACTTGAATCGGTGGATGACAATTCGAAGCCCAACTTGAGAGTCACCATTTCCCTGAATTTCGTACAGCTCGGTCATCGCCTGCCATGGGAAAACGTGTCGAAACGTTCGATGTTTACAAGCCAATTGCCGACGATCCGCTACACTTCAGACGATCTTGGGCGTTGGATTTGTAGAACTCAATGCCTTCTACAAATCTCTAGTTGAAGATTTCTCGAATTGATGCGTGGATTAGAAGGAAACCGAGGAGAAAGAAGGCACGTTTTCGGCCATTGAAGATAGGGGTGGCGGCTGAAACGTTTTGACCTAGGGTTTGTGCAAATTTTGAGAAATAAAGTCCTTTTATAGAAAATTTGCCAAAACACTATTCATCCAAAATTTTCCGAACTCCAAACGAAGCGTGCCGGCTGGCTTTTCTAGGGTTTAACCCATGTTCCGGACATAATGGAATAGATATCGAGAGCTAATTCGATCATTTGTGTGAGTTACGGAAATAAACGATCAAATTTAAATTAAATCGATTAAACAAATTTCTATGCGTTTTGGCTTGCCCCGGACAAACCGTAAATCCGATTGACATGAAATTTGAAACCATACAATAATATAACATTACGGATCTGATGAAACTGGTCTCGTCGAAATCTGAGACTGTTTGAAAAATGGCTATTTTTACTCGTCAATTAAATATTCAATTTTCACAAATTAACTTTTAATTCAAAAGTTCTGCAACATCATTCTAACTCCAATATGATTTAATACAACTTTACAAATAAATTTTAATCACATTAAACCCAATTTCCAATTATTTCTGAAATTTCAAATATTAAATTGTCGATTTAATTATCCAATTAAATTCTCATATTCAAATTTTAATTTACTCAGCTTATAAAATTCATTCATGAATATTTAAATTAATTAAATATACGAATTTCAAATGACGGAAGTTCTGGGTCGTTACAAACTTCCCCCTTAAAAGAATTTCGTCCTCGAAATTACCAAGTATGCAACGACCCGGAATTTTGACAGCATATTTTAATGAATATTTAATCTAATTTAAATTAAATATAAGTTTGACAATGTTTAAATTGATGAGATCATGGATATTTCACAGTTATATATGTTTATAAAAGAAATTTTGGTTTGAAAATTTAAAATAGAATGCTTCAAAATTCATTAAAACAAAATCTTTCTTATTCAATAAAATCAAATCAAAGACTTTATATTTTTATTATTTGATAATTTATATGAATACGATTTTAGTTTTTAAAATGATAAAGTTAAAACATAAACATAAATATACACCATAATTATAAAATATAAATTGTAACTAAGAACATAATTATAAAATATAAGTAGAAACTAGAAATATAAGTATAAAAATAGAATGTTATAAATAAATGTAAACCAGTAATAAACATATTTGTGCTTTTGTACAATTTATAGGTATAAGAAAATAAAGTTTTCACTTCAAAGATAATAAGAACAAAACCTGTAACTTACAAAGCCAGGTTGTGTAAACCTGAAAGAAAGAAAAAGAAGATATATAAATACTTTTGTACATTCATAATGCTATGAATTAAATACAAAGTTATGTGCTGTGTATATGCATCAGGAAACAAAAGGTTCACTTCAACATAAAACAAAATATGTGTGTCTTGCAAGATAGGCTAGCCGA
The DNA here is from genome assembly GCA_030765085.1 of Allium cepa. Lineage (NCBI taxonomy): Eukaryota > Viridiplantae > Streptophyta > Magnoliopsida > Asparagales > Amaryllidaceae > Allium > Allium cepa. Next base: position 75,405,312 of record CM060939.1, on the reverse strand, counting down.
AATATGATAAATATCTTTGTACCAAACAATATAACAATCAGTAAAACATTAATTTCTTGCTATCATAATTAAAAGCATAAGCATTAAATAGCATAATTTCTTGTTTAATAAAGTACATGTAGCCGACATCACAATATCATTTCATATTTCAGTAAATTTAATACCAAAATTCTTGTTTGGTCAAACATGGTGGCAGACCAGTTATAACCTGATCAGTAGCTTCTTTATATATATATACACCTATATATCATTAGTTCATTTATACAAACTTTAGCTTAAAAACAAACCTGAGAAACATATTAACTTAAAACAGAAAATCAAACAAAGAAAATAGGAAACAGAGAAAGGAAACAAGGAAGAGTTTCAGGGTAGTTCAACTGCAGTGTCTTCTTCAACACCTTACTTCTGTTCAATTGCTTTTATGTGAGTAAACATAATTTTTTCAATCTAAAATTTGTATATTTATCTTGCAAACATCTGTGCCTTGATACCTGTTAAGCTATTTAAACTTGAGAAACTTCCTGTTAACTGTAACATATGAAGTGTTTTATAGGAATTTTGAAATTTGAACAAGTTAAGACAAGAAACTTATAATAATTATGCATATCACTGCTTGAACTTGGTATTGAGCTAATTCAAGTTTATTTAGCTTAAACAAAAGCCTGTAAACATGCTGAAAAGTTTAAACAGTATGTTGTTAATACTGTATTTACAAACTACAGGTAAAAAAAAAGGAATCAAAGCTTAAAATGTAAATGTTTAAATTTGTAAATCCAATAGTATATTTAGATTTCATAAACATAATTATGATTTTTAACATAAAAATTTTGATTTGAAAGCAAAGATTTTCAGAGCAGTTTTAAAAAGAAGTTTCACTGAATTTTTGTCAAATTTGGAAGATTGAGTACATTTTAATTTCTGAAATTTGGAATGAAGCAAGGTTGAAGTTATATTAGCACTAGAAAAATGTCAATTTATTTTTCAAATGCATAATTTTTGATTTTGAATCAAAAGTAGGGTTTTAGGGCTTTTACTTTTGATGCTCTGTAAAATTTTAGTTGCGGCATCATAGGTCGATTGAGTGGGTCGCGACCTTTGGTGGAGTTAGAGGGGGATGTGAGTGGCGTCCTGGTGGAGTTTCATTACCTCCGGTGATGTGTGGCGGCCGCACGATTGATTTTTCAGTGGCGTTGTTGTTGCCATACTCGAGCTACAGGTCGAATTTTTGTTTTCGGCTTGTAATTGAATTTTGGGTATCGATTTCGTTTGAGTGGGTATTTTGTGATGTGTGGGGGTTGCCGCGAGGCGCCGGAGGCTAAGCGCACCACCGTGCACGTGCACGGTCGCGGAAGTGTGTCAGTAAGACGTGAGTGACTTCGTAACGTGGGATACTCGAGTGGGTACTCGAGTAAAATGGTCAGTTGGCTCGAGTTAGGATCGTGCGTGAGCGTGAGAGGCAACTGCAGTTTTACTTTAACTAAAATAAAATAAAATAAGAAGAAGGTAGGAAACTGGGGAGAGGAGAAGAAGAAGAGAGAGTGAGATAGGAAGGGACGCGGGGAGATGCACGGGTAGTCTCGAGACTGTCTCGAGTAGGGTAGGGGTGTGTCTCGGGTACCATTCCAATTGAACGTGCCTGTTCTGTTTAGTATTTTTATAACCTAATAACTAAATCAAGTTAGAAATTAGTTAGTTAGGTTAATATCTAATTAAAGGTTAGTCTGTAAAGGTAGGTGATTAAATAAGTAGTTAGAATGTTGATTAAATTTATACTTGAATTTTTAATTGGTAACTTTAAGCTGATTTTGAAATAAAATTTAATTATATGTTAAATCAATTTAAATCTTAAGATTGTTAGCTTATCACTAAAAAGTTAATTAGTAAATGAAAGTTAACTTAAGTGGTTGATTTAAGATTTTATAATTGATAATAATTAATTAGTTAAAGTAGTTTGTGATAATTAAATTTTAAATAAGTAAGTTATTAATTTATTAACTGAGTAATTAAGTATCAGTTATGAATAACAGTTTAGTAATTAATTAATTAATTAAAGATTGAATAATTAATAAATTGATGATAAATGATTAATTGAGTAATTAATTTATCACTAATAAGCTAATTAATCAGTAATTAATTAACCAGAATAAAATAGTTTATTCTTAAGCAAGTAATTTAATTAAATAAACCAAACTGTTTGGTATGCATTGATAATTCTGTATGATTTACTTTGATATCCGTTGATGATATTTCTGTGATATGTTGTGATGTTATGGATATCTTTGATAACTGCATATGATTTATCTGTTATATCTGTTATGTGAATTCTGATATTAAATTAAACTATTAAGTTAAATAGACAATTTAGACCTTAAAATGGCGTTTGGATTCCGATGAGACCGGGATCGGAAGAATCAATTTTGATTCTCCGAAAACCACATCGATCCAAATTAAACGATAGGTCGTGACTTATCAAATGGAGATCGAGATGGGGTTTCAGAATGCAAGGGTTATCGTCGTTAACTCTAAGGGTGATTCCAAAATGAGTGTAACGAGATAATGCCTTCGGTTTCGTTCGAACGCGGAACGAACTTGTATGGATTGAATGCTTTCAACACATCGTTAGGCGGACGATGAGCATTCTAAGAATAATGTTCAATAAAGGTAAAGATGCACTTGGTTATCCAGAGAAAAATTCCAACTTCAATCACTTAAATAAATTTTCCCCAAATTGATTTCCAATTTATTTTATTTGAATAAGTTTCTTTAATTTCTCAATTCATTCAAAATTCATTAGTTATGGATTTATTATATATGTTATTAGTTTCCACCTTTAACCGAAATATACGAAATTTCAGGCTTTCCCATTTTCTTCTTTGTTCCTTTCAATAATTTAAATCTTAAATCTTAAATAAATGTTTTCTTCTTTAAATTAATATCTCTGAAGATTTGATATTCATTAACTTCTGTTTATTCAAATTTTCATTCTATTCTCAGTATCTATTTATTACAATTTTACAGTTATTTCATTCCTTTTCCAATTCATTTCTTTTAATTTATTCTATAATTATTTTATTTACAAATTCACTTCTTTTAATTTCTTTCTAAAATCTAATTTATATATTTTTGGAAATTCATTATACCCAATCATAACCTATCGAACCATATCATACAATATTCCAATAAGGTTCTTCATAAAATAACAAGTAATCACAACAGAGGGTATAGAATAATTTAAATAAATGTTGAGGGATCCAGTTGGATCCCTCCAACCTGTTTTACCTGCATCCACAGATGTTAAACACAATATAATATGTCAATTCCAAAATTACCTTACTATAGCACATCAATCAATCAATCTCACCCATTCAAACAATTATTTAAATTTAATCATTTAAATTTAAATTTATATTAACTGAGTGAGATTAACTCACCTTTGGCCTAAGATTTGCAGTCTATTTCCCAACTGGCTTGCTTCCGTGATTTAAAACCTTGTATAACAGTTATACGATTCATTAATATTTTTAAATAATCAAACTAATTAATCACCATTTATTAATTTGGGTTAACTAATAATTTAATCTCAAACTAATTTTCCTGTAACAAATATTTTTGGTAACTTATATTAATTAATCATCCTAAATATATTATTTTCTCTTTACTGATTAATTTTAGTAACCAAGATTTATTATCGAACTCTATCTGCCAAATTAATTTCTTTTCGGTAAAACAAAAATGATGTTACTGTAAATCTCTCTTTTTTTTTTCTTTCTCTGTACTGAGTACATACAAATATATACATATAAATCAATTTTGATTAAAACAAAAATTTAAATTATACCTCACAGCTACGACGAACAGTACCTCTCCTCACTACGACCTACCCAACATCGGCCATTCCATCACCTACCGCCATCAAGACCAAGCCCTAACTCAAAACGAGCCCACAACCATTGACACCCAAGGCGACCCCTAACTGACCCACGTCACCATAAAACGAAGCTCCACCTCACGGCAACCCAAGCCCCACGCTGCCGCCCCAAATCTGCTACAACCTCGCGTTTACCTCTCGAACTAAGGTCGCGATTACAAGCCTAGTGATTAAATTTCGATCGTCCAAGAAAAGAAGGGTAGAGGTGGTTTTGGTTTTGAATCGCATGAGAGGGAATAGATATAGTGGACGAGATAGGGAAGTTACAGCGGCCATGGATTCGTTTTCAACAGAGAGAGTTTCGATTTTTTTATTGAAACGAAATCGTGGATAAGAAAGTGGGCTTGTGCTTCAGCTGATTTAAGTTGAAGAAGTAAATATTGTTGCCGAACATCATATAACCCTACCCCTTTTTTTTTCAATTTTCGTTCCATTAGAAAGAAAGAAAGGGAAGTATTAATTTGGAGAGGATGGCTTCACAAAGAAGATTAATACGAGAATTCTTGAAGAAGGCTCAGCTAAAAAGAAAAGAAGGGGCGACGATTTGAAATAAAAAAAAACGTATTCAAAAAGGCTCGATTATTTAAATTAAATTTCATCAGACTATTTATCAATTAAATTTCCAGCACGCTTATATTTCATGCACTCACATACTAACTCCGATCAAAACGAAATTTGAAATCTGATAATATTTCAATATTGCCGATCCAGTGGTTTACTTGAAAATCAAATGAGTTTAAGTATAAAATCGGAATGAATAAACTTAAGCTTAAGGATGGAAGGAGTTAGATTGAATTCAAATTAAAACTAAGCGTAATGATATTGGGTTGGATTTAAATCAAGAGAAAATAAATTTTTAACTGAAATAAATTAGGTGAGTTATAAATAATATTAATGGAATGAAATTCTAGAATAAATAATTTAAAATTATTAAGGAATAGAAATAACTTGAGACAATAAGGAAAATAGAATGTTTCGAGTTTATTAGAATGGTTTAAGTGAATGTGGATAAACTAATTATATTGAATGAATAAATGATGGAATAAATAAGTATCAAATGAAATATGGTTTAAATAGGTTGAGAAAAGGTTATGGAATGAAATAGCTTGGATTGTTTCCGAGCTAAATAAAATAGTTTGGAATAAACAAATATGGAATGAAATGTAAATAAATGGATTATAAATGAAATTTAAATGAAATGTGTCGAGCTAAATAAATAATTGTGAATGAATTAAAATAACAGAAAAATTAAATTGGTAATGAAGACGAACCTAAGATGTTAATAGTTTTGTATGAACTAGTTTGGTTAATAGAAGGAAATGCAAGTGAATGTATTCAAATTTGAAATGCAATGAAACTGAGAATATATGGGTTGTGAATAAATCCGAAATGGAAAAGAATTAGGTGTAAGTTGAGTCGTAGTCAATTTGAATTGATTTTTAAACTCAAGTGCTTATATATTCACATAAATCTCGTCAAATTGTCAAGAATAAATTGTTATTGAATGTAAATAGAAGTTATTAAATGCCTTGGATGGATAGTAGTAAAATAATTTGATTTTGAAAGCGATTAAATTAAATATGAGATCAGTTTGCTTAAGAATAAATTAAATGTAAGCAATTGAGTTTTAAACCATTCGAATTGATGAAGTTGTGTACGAATGGATTGAAAACCATTCAAATTGCATAAGAATGGTTTATAAATTAATTGAAACAGTTGAATAGCATGGAAACTGTACAAGTTGCTTACAGAAAAATGTTTGGTATGAGTTTCTTTTAGAATTCATATGTTTTAACTATTGTAAACAAGTGAAATGTAGTTAAATTTCATATATTTGGCACTTACATGTTTAAATTGAGTAAGTACAGGTACCGGGAAGCCGTGTGGCTGGATTTGGTTGGGTTGTTTGCTAAAAATATTAAGCCGCTTGCTTAAAATGCTAAATAAGGTATGCCTACGCAATAAAAATAGGAAATATGAACTGTTTTTGGTTTTTCCGACCATGTGGGTCGATGTATATATATTTATCTCTTTTGTCAAATTGCAAAAGCTCCTCCATACAAAGGAGACTCTGCCAAAAATTTTCAGAAATTTTGGGAGTTAGAAATTTTTTTGAAATTTTTTGGAAAACTTATTAACGACAAAACAATTTCAAACTAGAAATTGAAATAAGTTAGTAAATGAAGCTAATTAAAATAATGACATGAATTAGTTATGAATGGAAACTAAAACTCAATAGTTAAAGTTAAAGATAAATTGAATCCGTATGGAAATGAAAGAATCAATGTGAATAGAAATGGATATAAATTGAAGTGGTAAGACGGAAATGAATATAAGAAACATATGGATTTGCAAATTAAATGCAAAGGTGAGTTAATCTCACTCAGTTTAAATTTAAATTTAAATGATTAAATTTAAATAATTGATTGTGTGTTTGAATTGATTGATGTGATATAGTATAGTATAATTTGAAATTGGCATATTATGTGATGCTAACGTCTGTGGATGCAGGGAAACAGGTTGGAGGGATCCAACTGGATCCCTCAACATTTAATTAAATTATTTAAATCCCCCTGTTATGATGATTTGATGTTCTGTGATGATTTATGTTGGAATATTAAATGTTATGGTTAGGTTGGATATAATTTGGTATAATGAATTACCATGAAATATATATAAATTGAATTTTTGGAAAGAAAATAAAAGAAGTGGATTGTAAGTAAGATATTTATAAATAAATTCAAAGAATGAATTCGAAAAGGAATAAGTGACTTTAAAAATCTAATAAATAAATCTTGGGAACAGAAAGGAAGTTTTGAACAAACAGGAAGTTAATGAATTTTAAATCTTTAGTGATATTAATTATAAGAACAAACATTTATTAAAATTTAAGATTTAAATTATTGGAAGGAATAAAGAAGGAATTGGAAATCTGAAGATTTTATATTCAGTTAAAAGTTTTAAAATCAAATGGGAAATAATAATAATAATAACAACAATAATTAAGTACATTCTTAATGAATTTTGAAATGAATTAGGTAATTAAAGAAATTTATTTCAAATAAAATAAATTGGAAATCATTTTGGGGAAATTGATTTAAGTGATTGAAGTTGGGATTTTCTTTGGATAGCCAAGTACATATTTTAAAAAGTAAATCTTTAAAAATTAATTTGACGGTTTAAAATTGTTTTTTTTATAGAAAGCAAATTTTGTAAAATTTATTATTTCTAATATTTAATTTCTAAAGTAAGTATTTCCTTTTAATCTATTATAGCAATAATTATGTAAAGAGTGACTTAGTATTTGTTTTAAAAGTGTAAATCTAGTTGTATATTTTATTAAGTAAGGCTTATTTCCAAATATTCATATGGTATGTATTTTTATTAAATTATTGAAGTACTTTTTAAAATAAATGTTTTAAAGTATATATTTCAAAATAAAGAGTTTTAAATTATTTTTAAAATCTAGTTTTGTGCTTGGTAAATTTCAGAGGAGAAAGAAAATATTTGGGAAAGTTGATTCTGAAGAAAGATGGTTTTGAAAACTGTTTTCAAAGGATCGAAAATAGAAATATATCTTGTGAAGATATTTTTTTGGTTGATGGATGTTTGAGAATAGAAATTGATAGTTAAATAACCGACTATCAATATTGGACAAATACATTGATCGTTTCGAAGAGACCGGGATCGAGATTAATTTCTCGAAAACCACTTCGATCTGGTTTGTACGTTTTGTGAAAACGATTTTGGATTCGAAGATGGAGCAGTGAAGTGCAAGGGCTAGTCGCTACGAATCCTGAGGATATTTCCAAAATGGATGTAGTAGGAATAGTGCCTTCGGTTCCGTTCGAACCCGGGACGGACTTGTATGGACGAATGCTTGCGAAACATCGTCAGGTTGACGATGGGCATTCTAAGGGATATGTTCTAAAAAGGTAACGCTTAGCCTCAAGCCTCATCAAATGGGAATGACTGAAAATCAGGGGTTATGCAGCAAGGCTAGGTGGGTAGCACCCAAGCAGGGTGAGGTCATTCCAGTCTAGATGTCCCTTTTTATTTCGGTTTAGTGGGCGGTTGCTGATCCCAACCGCGGGGTGATCTCACTCGGGACTGTCCAGTAAGGGATGGTTCCGGCCTTGTGTTGCAGGGGAGCGGGCGTACTTCTCGGTACGGTGATCTAGGCCCCGTACTGTGACAGGTGGTACCATAGTGCCTAGTCATTAGTTGGAAATCCATTCTCCCTACGAGCCTTGTACGAGTTTTGTTTGTATTACCCACTCTGTGGCTAGTAGATGGAATTTAATCATGTAACAATTTCGGCTATTTTATAAGTATTTGTATATAGACCCTATTATAATATCAGAGGATTTCTATAAAAATGCTTTAGCTATCGTAAGGTAAAAACCCGACATGTTTATTTGTGGCGTGGTCTTACGAGATGCTTTTGTTTTCAAAGGATTTTGAAACTTTAATAATCAATTGGGTGTGATTTTCTCACGCTGGTATTCCAGACTGACTCGGGTATTATTTAACTGTAATGCTCGGGTCAGACCGAGTATTATAGGACACAGGATATGATGCTGTGGAGCTTAGGAGACGAGCTGGATGATGATACGTACATTCGTACTTGTTTATATTTATATATTCCGTTGTTTGAGTTGTTGCGTATCCATTGTATGTTATTGATGTGAGCAGTGATTGTTGTACTCTGATGATGTAATATATGTAAACTGATATATTTGATTTTGAGTAAAGATTATTTACTATCTATTATATTTTATTCCACTGCGATAGTTAGATTCTGATGTTGATTTTGTTTTCTCTTCTTCTACCTCTTCTTCTTTTACACAAATGGTTTGTATTTCTATACAACTTGAGTTGATTGTTGTAGGATAGTGTTAACTCAAGGAGTACGGATTTGCAGGCTGTTACACTTGGTATCAGAGCCCACTGACTCAAGTGGCACAGAAAATCCGTACCCCTTGAATCTTTACGAACCAACTTGGTATTCAAATAAAATCATTAAATTCATTCCCATTTGATGAGGCTTGAGGCTAAGCGTTACCTTTTTAGAATATATCCCTTAGAATGCCCATCGTCCAGCTGACGATGTTTCGCAAGCATTCATCCATACAAGTCCGTTCCGGGTTCGAACGGAACCGAAGGCACTATTCCTACTACATCCATTTTCGAAATATCCTCAGGATTAGTAGGGACCAGCCCTTGCACTTCACTGCTCCATCTTCGAATCCAAAATCGTTTACACGAAACGTACAAACCAGATAGAAGTGGTTTTCGAGAAATTAATCTCGATCCCGGTCTCTTCGAAACGATCAATGCATTTGGCCAATATTGATAGTCGGTTATTTAACTATCAATTAATATTCACAACAATCATCAACAAATAAATAATTCCCCAAATTATTTATTAACCTCAAATATCTTACAAGATATATTTCGCTTTTCAAATTCCTTTGAAAACAGTTTTCAAACTATCTACATTTCTTAGAACAAATTCCAAGTATTTCTATTCTCCACTGGAGTCGCCAAGCACAAATCTAGATTTTTTTTTTAAATAATTTAAAATACTTTACTTTTAAAAACAAACTTTAAAATGTTCAAGTTAAAATTACTTTAATAATTTGTTAAAAATACATACTATATGAATATTTGAAAATAAGGTTACTTAATAGAATATAAACATAGGTTTCTACTTTTAAAAACAAATTACTAAGTTACTTCTTAATAATTACTGCTTAAATAAATTAAAGAAAATACTTACTTTAGACCTTATATATTAGAAATAATTTTTTTTACAAAACTTGCTTTCTTTTAAAAACAACTTTAAAACATTCTTTTTGTATTTAAACATTCACTTTTAAAAACATGTACTTGGCTATCCAGAGAAAATTTCAACTTCAATCACTTAAATCAATTTTGTCAAATTGATTTCCAGTTTATTTTATTTATTCAAAAATCCTTTAATTTCAGATTTTATTCCGTCATTATGATTTAAAATACTTTTAATTGAAATACCAATTTAGATTTCTCAAATTGCTTCTTATTCCTTTAGATAATTTAAAACTCTCAGTTTAAAATAATTCTTTATTCATTTAAATTAATATCACATAAATTTACAATTCATTAATTTCGGTTTATTCAAACCTTTTTCTTCTCATATTCGAAGTTCTTTATTACTATTTAACATACTTCCATTTCTTTCTCAATTCATTCTAAAGTTATTAAATTCTCTAAGATTATTTCGTTTACAAATTTACTTCCTTTATTTTCTTCCCAAAATCCAATTTATATATTTTTGATAATTCATTATACCCAATATATATATCCAATCAAGTCACATCATTTAATATTCCAATATATTCAACATTGAATATCAAGTAATCACATCAGAGAATATTAAATATTAAATAAATGTTGAGGGACCCAGTTGGATCCCTCCAACCTGTTTTTCCTGCATCCACAGACGTCAGCAGAATATAATATACCAATTCCAAAATATCATACTATATCACATCAATCAGTTCAATCCATTCAAACAATTATTTAAATTAAAGCATTTAAATTTAATTTTAAATTTAAATTAACTGAGTGAGATTAACTCACCTCTGCTTTGTTTGTGCAATCCATTCCAACCCGACTTGATTCTCCACGATTTTAGACCTTGTATAAGTATTTATATAGTTTTATTAATACTTGAAATAAATTGAACTATTAATTTCTCTTTTTATAAATTTAATCAACCAATGATTTAACTTCACACTAATAATTTACTTCACTAAACAAATTTTATTAATATTCGAATCAAGTGATGAGATAGGTTATAAACTTATAAATTGAGATGAGTTTCAAATCATGAAGGAATATAAGCTTTGAATAATGGAATGTAAAGTTAAAAATGAAATTAACTTGGATTGGGAAATACAATTTAACTGGATTGAAGTAACTGAGTAGGCTAAATATAATATCCAGTTGTATTCGAATTAAGTTAAAATTGAATTGTGGTTAAATAAATCTGAGTTAAAATAAAATTGAATTGGAATGAGAATTCAATTGAATTAATGAATGGAATTAAATTCTTACCTGAATAAATGGAAAATAGATTGGATAAGGATTGGAATTGAAATAAATAAATCAGAATAACTTATAAGAGAAATTAAAAATCCATAGGAATAAAAAATATGCTTGGATTATAAATAAGCATAAGGCTTGAGCTAAAAATAAAAGAATAATATATTCAAGCCTACGAGGAATGGAATTGTGTAAATAATAAGTTGTGACTTATTAAATTGAAAGGTGAGATACAAAACTCCAAAATAAATATTATTGATGAATTGGAGAATAAAAATAAAAATCAAAACTTGAATTATAAACTAAATTGAAGTAAGAAAATTAAATGCAGTGATATTTGGGGATTAAAATTCAAGTGTTGGATTATAAATAAGGGAAGAACTAATTAGATAATAAATTAGTTAATGAAATTGAATTGTGAGTTAATAATGAAGTTTGAAAATAAAACTCAAGTTATAAATCAAATTCGACTTGAATCATTAGTGAAGAATTATAATTGAAGGTGGCCTTGCAATTAATTAAATGAACTGAGAATATAATTGAACTGTGAGTTCATCGAAGTGGATGGTAAATTGAAATTGGATAGTGGATTCGGAACTTGGGTTATGAATTAAAATTTTAACCTGAGATGTTAACAAGTTAAAAATAATTGGGAACGTATAGAATAAAAATGAATTTGGATTGTATAGTAATGGTTTGAATTGCAAATAAATCAAATTACGTGGAAATAAATTGGATATGGCCTTGGAACCAATTGAGTTAAGTTGAATGGAAGAGAAAGATTTATTTGTAAAATGAAAATGAGCTTGAGTATAAAAATTTGAATAATTTGAAGTAAATCGACTTAAGCTAAATCAATGAAGGAGAGTTGAATTGAATTCAACTTGAACCAAGTTTAATAATATTGGATTGGTTTTAAATCAAGTGAAAATAAATTTTTTTAATCGAAATAAAATTCGATGAGTTATAAACAATATTTAATGGAATGATATTCTTCAATAAATAATTGTTATTAAGGAATTGAAATAACTTGAGACAACAAGGAAAATAGAATGTTTTGAGTTTATTAGAATGATTTAACTAATTGTGGATAAACTAATTATACTAAATAAATAAACGATAGAATAAATAAGTGTCAGATGAAACGTGGTTTAAATAAGTTGAGAAATGGTTATTGAATGAAATAGCTTGGATTGTTGTAACGACCCAGAATTTTTATTAATTAAAATTTGAATATTTAATTAATTTTAAATATTAATGAGTGAAATTTATAAGTCGAATAAATATTAAAAATAATTGGATTTAATTGAATAATTAAATCAATAATTTAATATGTTAAATTATGGAAATAATTGAAAATTGAGTTAAATATGATTGAAAATGATTTGTAAAATTTTATTTTATCATATTGAAGTTAGAATGATATTTTAGAACTTTTAAAATCGAATTAAAAGTTAATTTGTGAAAATTGAATATTTTAATATTTAATCGACTAGTGAAATTAGACAATTTTTGAACAGTATCAGAATTGAACGAAACCAGTTCCATTGGATCCGTAATAGTTAGTTATTACTGGATTTCAATTTTCGTGTCAATCGGAGTTATCGTTTGAGCGTGGCAGCTCGAAACGCATCGAATTTGTTTTTAATATTAATTTGGCGAGTTAAAATAGCCATTTTTCAAACTATCTCGAATTTCGACGAAACCAGTTTCATCGGATCCGTAATGTGATATTATTGTAAGGTTTCAAATTTCAAGTCGATTGGATTTACCGTTTGTCCGGTACAAATTAAAACGCCTAGAAAATCGTTTAAATCGGTTTAATTTAAATTGAACGTTTGTAGCCATAACTCGCACAGATGTCCGAATTAGCTTCCGAAACCTGTTCCATAGTGTCCGAAACGCAGGATAAACCCTAGGAACGTCGGTCACTGCGCGTAAATCGGAGTTTGGAATTTGCGGATGAATAGTGTTTCGTTCGTTCTCTATAAATAGACCCCTACCCCTCTCGTAAATAAAAAAAAAAAATTATCTAAACCTAAAACCCTAGCCGCCATATGCAGAAACCAAAGGCCGATATCTTCTCTCCTTCCCTCTCTCTTTTCTTCAAATCCAAGCGACAATTCGCGAAACTCCCAACATGAACATTGTAGAGCACAACACGTTCGACAAATCCAACGGCTATGATTGGATTTAGTTCTGTGGATTGACGGCAAATTGGCCTCAAAGGTGCTACGTTCGAGCTCAAATTCCGAGGCGAATACGCGACCGAGTCGCATGGGGTTCCAGCCGTGTGTCGTGCTCGAGATGCCCTTCGACGTGGTGGCTCTTGATCGTGTCGAAGTGGTGTGTGGTTGATGTAAAATTTAACCCTAATTGACGTAATGGGTTCGGTCGAAAATGTGTGTGCGTGCGTTCGAATATGAGAGACGAAGAAGATGCGTTCAAGGGCTGGATCTTGCCTTGGGAAAATAACGTGCGGCCTGGATTGTGTGTGGGTTTGGAATTTAATTTTGTTGTAATTTTAGTTATTAAAATCGTGTACAATCTTAGAAAATTCATATCTTTTTCATACGAGGTCGAAAACGCGCGAAACCAGTTGCGTTGGAATCGTATTGACGAGCACTACGCGATGAAATTGGATTGGAGTCATTTGGAGTTAGTGAGAATTTCAGGTAAAATTAAACGCGCGTTTAATTTTATTCGAAATAAATCGCTAAAAGGAAATTGAAATCAAGGTGAGAACTTCTCACTCAATCGAATCGGTTTCGATCTTATTATAAATAGTTAGATTTAAAATATTTGAATGCATGTTTGAATGATGATTGATATCTATTGATTGTTAAAATAGACATTATGCGCCGTTAGTAAGCGGATGTTATTTATTAAAAACATATACCGCGAATATTTCATAAACAGTGAAATTGGTATTATATATAATATCAATATATACATATTGGCATATGTAGATATTGCAGTTGTTGATTCCCCGCATTTTTTTTAGCGGATGAGACCCTATTGCGCCGTTATTAAGCGGATAATATTTAATAAAAACATATACCGCGATAATTTCGTACTGGAGCGAAATTGGTATTGTGCAAATGTTTGTGGATGCAGGAAAACAGGTTGGAGGGATCCAACTGGATTCCTCAACAGTTTTTATTTGATTTCAGATATTTTGATATTTGATGGATTATCGTATCGATATATGATATGGATTAATGATTTTATAAAATAGTTTAAATTGAGATTTTGGAATTTATTATAAAGAGTTTAAATATAGGATTTATAAAATTTGATTATTTTATAAATCAAGAGAATGATGAAATTATAAAGGAATTTGAAGACGTTTTAAAAGAATGATATAAATTGGTTTATATTAAGAGATTTATAAATGGATATTTATAAATTGAAATATTGACATTATAAAACGAGTTTTTATAAGTGTTTGAATGAAGTGGAAATGAATTTCATTAAAGAATGAAATTTATAGAATTATAAATGGTGAAGTTATAAAATGAAATTTATAAATAGTAAGATTTATAAATTTTGTGAAGTTATTTGAAGAATAGATTGGTTAAATAAATGAATCTTATAAGTTATAAGATTTATGATTTGGAAAGTCTTTAAGAGAACGATTTTGTAAAATAATCGTTTTATAAGCATTTGACTTATAATATGAACGTTTGATATTTATAATTGAGTTATAAATTGAATAGGTTAATAAAAGGAATTTATAAACATTGTTTTATAAATTCACAAACGACTTATTTTGATAAGAAAATTGTTGAAACCTACTAATGGAGTTATATTCACATTTTTGAATAGTGAATAATCCTTTGAATTAAAATGAATGAAATGATGAAATTGTTAACAAAGTATATTCACGTTTTTGAATAGTGAATAATATGTTAAAGAAATTGTTTAGAATGGGATGTTTTAAATAGAATTAAAACGATCTAACGATGTTTTAAAAGGTGTTGAGATTCGAAACCATAGATTTCAACATTTATTGTTGAAATAGACGTTTTCGAGAAATAAAAGGAAATGGTGGACTATAACACTGTTGTTATAGTAAATGATTTCCGAAAGGAAATGTTTTGTATAGTATTGGGATTTATATATCTATTTTAATTTTGAATCCCTATACTAGTGATTTTGGGTTGTCGTAACGATGTTTTACGTAACATTCGTTTTGGCCCAAATAAATATGTTTAAGAGAATGATTTCCTTAAAGAATGAAATACATACTTAATCTCGATTTAAGTATATTGAATATTTTCCAAGTGTTTAAAATAAATAGACTTGTGAATTACTTATTAATAAATAAGTATGGAAATGTTTTCCAATATCAAGTGAATATTTGAGAATTTATCTTTTTGAAGATAAATTGAAATGAATTATGGAAATCATATGCATGGATATTTTGGGAATTATAAATTCACTATGGAATTTATAAATGAAAAGTGGAATTTGTTTAAAAATAAATATTGATTTATTTTTGAAGTGTTGAAATTATATATCTTGTAAAGATATTTTGGAAAATAAATAATTTGGAAAATTATTTGGAATCTGGTGATGTGTGCATATCCATTGATAGTTCAATAGCCGACTATCAATATTTCCCTTTGAATGGGTATTTGATGTGATTTGTTTGAATTTGAATGCCACACTTATTTTTGAATAAGCGCTCACTATTCGGGTTAACCGAGAAAGGACCATGGGGTCGTATAACCCATTCCGAATATGTGATACGTCGTTGTGAATTGCATTTGAAGATCGGTGTTGAAGACCGGATATTTGCGAGAGCGATAGGATGACCTGTCGATTGACTCTGCACCGAGTTGCTCCGGTATAGAGTTCTCCATATGTGATGGGGAATCCGATCAGGATTGTGGATATCTGGATTGCAAGGACTTCTTTGTAAGTGCCTTCGGTTTTGTTCGATCCCGGAACAGACTTGTATGGATTGTATGTCTGACATTACAATTTGAGATATAAAGCCGATTTCTTTCAAATATATTTCTGTTGGTGGCAGAGAATTTATTCTTTTAGCTTAACACCCTTCTCTGAGACGTACGAGCTCAGAGGTTATATAGTTGAAGTTATCAGCGATATATTCCCAATTTGGTAATGTGACATGCTGAGTGTTGCTGAAATGATCATTGTGTTGATTATTTGTGATAGGATCATTCGTTTGATCGTCTATCTTTGTGATCATTTCTATGATCATTTGTTGACCCAAAGCATGGATTTTGTATAAAGTATGTTTTTGTGGACGAGACTTCGTCGAGCCTCACATCCCGGAAATGGTCAAAACAGGAAAGATGCGGCAAGGTTATGAGGGGTAGCGCCCTTTAGGATATGTGCATTTCCTTCTGGAAAAGGGTGGTATCATGGTGTGGAGCCCAGATACTTACTCATGTTGAAACACTTTATTATTATGATTGTGTGAATTGATTAGAGAGCTCTCGGAAAAAGGTCCCAAAGGACCGGGGGATGGCATATTCGGTCAGTTGTTACTCAGTTAGGGGTAACCCGGCCTTGTGTTGGCAGAGATCCGGTTTGGTTCTCGGGGATGTCCATCCAGAGGCATTCTCATGTGGCAATGGGAAGTTCCTTGGCCTGACCATTTGTTGGAAATCCAAAGAAACAATACGAAACTTGTACGGTTTTAGTTGTAGAACCTGCCATGGAATGTGGCGGTAACCTGCTATTGAACATGGTAGCTATAGTAGGCATAAGTGCGGAATGTCTATGCTGGCTAAGATTTATATCTTTACTTTCGAAATGATTTGTTATACACTATGCACTAGTAATAATATCAAATGTTATTTTAAATGCGTATCAAGCATCTTTGACTATCATAAGGAGAAATCTCCTCCGATTCTGCGTTTGCATGTGTGTGTGTGTGGGAGGCCTTATGGTAGTCTCATTTTTAAAAAAAGCATTGCGAATTGAATTTAAAAATATTCTTCTATTTTTGATTTTAAAGATAAATAAACTGTTTTGAGTACTCACACCAGTCACATGACTGAATTGGAGTTTATTGTTTTTCTTCCTAAACTCTGGGTGCCCACCAATTTCCACACGGGCAGTTAAGAGTTAGGTTTATCAGGATATTCTGGATATTCTGGAGTTGCTGGAGGCAAGCTGGATGGCATGGCGTGTTACTAGTATATGGTATTTCTTTTCCGCTGTTTGTTGTTGTATGATGTTGTACACTCTGATGATATGATAAAATGAAATGAAATGTAATGTAATAACTGATATAGTTCTTTGTTTAAAGATTATTCATTTATTATTATATGTTGTTCCGCTGCGAATTGTGAGATTCTGTTGTTTTCTTTCTGTCCCGTTCTATTTTAAAATTTTCTATTTTTCTATGTTCTATTTCCCTTTCCCTCTATTTTCTATTCTCTGTTATCTTTTTCTATCTTCTTCTCTCTTTTTCTTTTCTTAAATTCTTTTTAAAACCCTAACTATTCGATTTTTCGGCAACGAAAAATCGACATGTTACAATTGTCTTCGAGCTAAATAAAACAGTTTGGAATAAACAAATATGGAATGAAATGTAAATAAATGGATTGTAAATGAAATTTAAATGGAATGTGTCGAGCTAAAAAAATAATTGTGAATGGATTAAAATAAAAAGGGAAATTTAATTGGTAATGAAGACGGACCTAGGTTAGTAATGGTTTTGAATGAACTAGTTTGGTTAATAAAATGAATGCAAGTGAATGGATTCAACTTTAAATGCAATGAAGGTTGTGAATAAATTCAAAATGGAATATAATAAAGTATAAATTGAGTTGAAATTAATTGAAATTGGTTATAAATATAAATACTTATTTATTCACATAAATTTTGTCAAAATTACATAGAATAAATTGTCATTCGATGTAAATGGAAGTAATTAAAATTCTATGAGTTGATAGAAGTAAAATAAATTGATTTTGAAAGCAATTGAATTAAATATGAGTTCAGTTTGCTTAAGAATAAATTAAATGTAAGCGATTGAGTTTTAAACCATACAAATTTGGATGAAATGGTTTGTAAATTAATTGAAATAGTTGAATTACTATGGAAGTTGTAAAAAAAATTGCTTACGGAAAATGTTGGATGTGCATTTCTTTTAGAATTCATGTGTTTAACTATTGCAAATAAGTGAAATGTTGTTAAACTTCTTATATTTGGCACTTACATGTTTAAATTGAGTAAGTACAGGTACTTGGAAGCCATATGGCTAGATTTGGGTTGCATTAACTGGTAAATAAATTAGCTGCTTGCTTAAAATGCTAAATAAGGTACGCCTACGCAATAATAATAGGAAATATGAACTGTTTTTGGTTTTTCCGACCGTGTGGGTCGATGTATATATATTTATCTCTTTTGTCAAATTGCAAAAGCTCCTCCGTACAAGTGAAACTCTGCCAAAAATTTTCAGAAATTTTGGGAGTTAGAAAATTTTCGAAAATTTTGGAAAATTTTGTTAACGACAAACAAATTCAAATTGGAAACTAAAATAAATTAGTAAAAGAAACCAACATAAAATAATGATATGAATTAGTATAAATGAAAAATAAAATTTAAAATATTCAAAGTGGAAGAATAAATTGAATTCATATGGAATGGAGATAAATCAATTTGAATAGGAATGGATATAAACTAAAGGGGTAAGATGAAAATAAATATAAGAAACATATAAATGCTTATACTAAAATTAAGTAAGGAATGGTCAATTCTTAATTGGGAATTGAATATTGCAAATGTATTCTAAGTTGATATTTGAATGAATATTGACATTTGGTAAGAAAGTCGATAAAATGTTTTGGATGTTGTGATTGGATGTTAGTGCTAAGCAGGATATGCAGGTAATCTGAAGGAAAAAGAGAATTGGATTGATTTCAAAAGATAAAAATTTGAAATGCTCGACAAAAAGGTATGTATTTAAATTTGGTATGAAATTTGATTGGGATTTGGATTAAGCCACTTAGCCTTTTTGTTTTCATTTTGGATTTGGGAGGCCGTAGAGCCATTTCGTAGTTGTATCGAGTCAGCTGCGCAAAGGAAACGCTGGCGAAATTTTTCGGGAATTTAGGGAGTTAGAAAATTTTGAGAAGATTTTGATAATTCAAAATTGGTTTTAAGATTAAAACTGGAATAGTTGAGCAAATAGGATCGTTTGCAAACTAGAGAAAGGTTTGGAAAGTTTATAAGAATGATAATGGATTTTTTTTAAAAAGATAGTTGGATAGAGGTTGAACTGTTTGGTATTAGGGAAATAGTAAACGGGTATTGGATCATTCTTCCTAATTAGTAATTTCGGGAACGAAATTCTTTTAAGGGGGGAGGAATGTGACGACCCAGAATTTTTGAGCATTAAAAATAGGAATATTTAATTGATTTTAAATATTCAATATAATAATTTTCACTTGGATTACTAATATCACTATCTATTTGATAATTAAATAATAGGATTTAATAATTAGAATTTGAGTAAATGGTTGAATCTAGAATTTTAAGTCTGTTAAAAATATATTTGAAGGCTTGAAATTTTATATTGATAGTCCTGAGAATAATAGAAGTTGTAAAATTGAAATTAACAGTGATTTGTTCAGTTTTAAAACTTTATAGTTTAAATTGAAATTCAAAAATAGCCTTCCGAGGCATAGTCTCGGAATTCGATGAAACCAGTTTCATTGGCTCCGTCATATTGTATTATTAGCGGATTTCAAATTTCGTTTTGATCGAAATTAGTGTGTGAGTGTACGAAATACTAACGTGCTAGGGATTTAATTGATAATAACCTAATAAAATTTAATTTAGTTAATTAGGCTTCCTCTATACGCCATCCTTATCCATTCCTCAGCACGCTTCTCTTATCTTCCAGCATACACCATCGTTCATCACTTTTTATCAAAACCCTTCTTCCTAAAAAAAAAACAAAAAAAACAACAACAAGATAGTTCGTTTATTAATTAATGGCCGAAGACTTGTATCTAAAAATCGAACCCTCACTCCTTCGTTCGAACTCAAGGCATGATCGACCCTTTCTTTCTTTCGACCCGAATTCAATTCCGATCTTCATAAAAAAAATAATGGCCGCACTGTAGAAATCAAGTTCGAACATTGGGAAAGGCGCGTCATTTTGTTGAGGTTGTTAGGCGTTAGTGACGCGAATTCAAGGGGGAACGAATTGGATTTGGGGGCGCGAGATGGTTCAGAGCGGGAGGGGGAACTCGCGATTCTTCACGATGAAAGCGAGCTCGTTCGTAGGGAAGAGGCGGCCTGACCAGGGATAGGTGACGTGATGCGATGTGGGTACGGTGGGGCAGAGTTCTCGCGAGTTGGGAAGGCAAGTCGATTGGGTCATTCGTGAGTACGGCAACGCGTAGGTATAGGCGTGGCAGTGGCAGCGGCTTCGGTAGTGATTCACGGCAGCTTCGTGACTGTGAGGTATATATATTAATAAATTATCAATTTACTTTCGAAAATTAAAATCTCATATATATAGATGTGTATATAGTTAACAGGGAAAAGGGACATTTGTATGCAAACATATAGGAATTTATATCCAGATTGTTTATTTTACAAATATATATGTTTTAAATTTTTTTACAGTAAAGCAAACCCTGTTATGTTTTTTTTCATAGAAAAGAAAATCTATGGATTTATATATATATATATATATAAAAATTGAATTTTTGATCTCCATTAGTGTATATAAGTACACCCATATTTTTATCTATACAGTAAAATAGAAATTTTATATATATGCAGGACCTCGAAAAATATAGGAAATAGTATAGAGATTAGTTTTAATCTATATAGATTTTTCTTATAAGTATGATTCCAAAATAAAATAATACGCCTACACATCTTAATTTGCTGGTTGTTTTAAGTTAAGGATTTGGTGGGTGAATGTTTAAGTCAACCTATTTAGTTATTCTAGTTCTAGTTAATAAAAATAATTTATGAAAGGAAAATTTGTTTAAAATTAATATTTGGGTTAATATAAATCAAAGGGTAAAATTAAATCATCTGTTAAATTCAATAAATAAATTATGAATAATTGTTTGATTGGTTCAAATAATAACAAAATTGTATAATGTTGATACAAGGTTTTAAATCATGGAAACAAGCCAGTTTGGAATGGATTGCAAACGAAAAATCAAAGGTGAGTTAATCTCACTCAGTTTAAATTTAAATATAAATGTTTGAATTTAAATAATTGTTGAATGGTTGAATTGATTGATGTGTTATATAGTAGTATATACTACGCCTTGAAATGATTGATTCCCCTCATTTTATAGTGAAGATATTTCATATGGTGCTAACGTCTGTGGATGCAGGGAAAACAGGTTGGAGGGATCCAACTGGACCCCTCACATTTGTTTAAATTATTCAATATTCTCTGTTGTGATTATTTGATATCCTATGATGAGTTATATTGGAATATTGAATGTTATGGTTTGATTGGATATTTGGGTATAATGAATTACCAAAATATATGAAACGAATTGTTGAAAAGAAAATTAAAGGAAGTAAATTTGTAAGCGAAATAATTATAGAAAGTTTGAATAAATTAAGAATGAATTGAAAAGAAATAGAAGTAATATGGAAATAATAATAATAAATAACTTCGAGTGTGAAGAGAAATGGAATTTTGAATAAAATGAAATTGATGAATTGTAAGAAATAAAGAATTATTTGAAAATTGAAAGTTTAAATTTATTTAAAAGATTAAAGAAGTAATTGAGAAATCTAAAAATTGGAATCAAGAAATGAGATCTGAAATTAATAGATTTTTAATTTAAAGGGAATAAATTGGAAATCAATTTGGGAAATTGATTTAAGTAATTGAAGTTGGGATTTTTCTCTGGATAACCAAGTACATTTTTAAAGTAAATCCTTAAATAAATTTAAAGGTTTTAAAATTGTTGTAAAAAGCAAGTTTTAGAAAATTTATTATTTCTACTATTTAAATTCAAAAGTAAGTATTTTCTCAAATCTATTATAGTAGTAATTATTTAAAAAGTGACTTAGTATTTTGTTTCAAAAGTGAAAAATCTAGACTTTATATTTTATTAAGTAACCTTATTTTCAAATATTCATCTAATATGTATTTTTAACAAATTATTAAAGTTGTTTTAATTTAAATGTTTTAAAAGCATATATTTTCAAAGTAAAGTGTTTTAAAATTTATTTTTAAAATCTAGTTTTGTGCTTGGTGATTTCAGAGGAGATAGAGAATATGTGGGAAAGTTGAATTCTGAAAAGAAAGATGGTTTTGAAACTGTTTTCAAAAGGTTAAAAATAAAAATATATCTTGTGAAGATATTTTTGAGGTTAATAAATAATTTGGAAAATTATTTATTGTTGGATGGTTGTTTGTAAATATTAATTGATAGTTAAATCACCGACTATCAATATTGGCCAAATACGTTGATCGTTTCGAAGAGACCGGGATCGAGATTTATTTCTCGAAAACCACTTCGATCCGGTTTGTACGTTTTGTGTAAACGATTTTGGATTCGAAGATGGAGCAGTGAAGTGCAAGGGCTAGTCGCTACTAATCCTGAGGATATTTCCAAAATGGATGTAGTAGGAGTAGTACCTTCGGTTCCGTTCGGACCCGAGACGGACTAGTATGGATTAATGCTTGCGAAACATAGTCAGGTGGATGATGGGCATTCTAAGTGATATATTCTAAAGGTAACGCTTAGCCTCAAGCCTCATCAAATGGGAATGGCTGAAAATCAGGGGATATGCAGCAAGGCTTCGTGGGTAGCCCCCACTGGAGGGTGAGGTCATCCCTGTCTAGATGTCCCTTTATTTCGGGTTAGTGGGCGGTTGCTGATCCCAACCGCGGGGTGATCTTGCTCGGGACTGTCCAGTAAGGAATGGTTCCGGTCTTGTGTTGCAGGGGAGTTAGGGTGGCTCCTCGGTACGTTGATCTAGGCCAGGTACTGTGACAGGTGGTACCCCAGTGCCTAGCCATTAATTCGAATCCATTTTCCCTACGAGCCCGTACGGATTTGATTATGCCCAACTATTGCTGAAACGTGAGATGCAAGCATTTCAGCTAGATTCTATTTTACTTTCTATAGACACTATTATAATATCAGAGGACTTTAATAAAAATGATTTAGCTATCGTAAGGTAAAAACCCGACATGTTTATTTGTGGCGTGGTCTTACGAGATGCTTTTGTTTCCAAAGGATTTTTGAAACTTTAATAATCAATTGGGTGTGATTTTCTCACGCTGGTATTCCAGACTGACTCGGGTATTATTTAACTGTAATGCTCGGGTCAGACCGAGTATTATAGGATACAGGATTTGATGCTGTGGAGCTCAGGAGACGAGCTGGATGACAGTACATACTCTAGTACATGTATATGTATATATATTTCCGCTGTGTCGAGTTGTTGTTTACCCATTTGTATGATATTGATGTTGAGTTGTGATTGATGTACTCTGGTTGATGCAATATATAAACAGAAATATATTTGATTGAGTAAAGATTATTTATTATCTATTATATTTTATTCCGCTGCGATGGTTAGATTCTGTTGTTGTTTTCTATTTTCTTCTTCTAGCTCTTCTTCTTTAACCCAAATGGTTCGTATTTTTGTGCAACTTGAGTTGATTTTTGTAGAATAGTGTTGACTCAAGGGGTACGGATTTGCGGGCTGTCACAGTTGGTAAAATTGTCTAAGTATGATTTAAATAAAAAGGAATATAACTAAAATTTGATTAAACAGAATTTAAGTCCCGGAAATTTGAAGGTGTTTAAATGAATTTAAACAAAGGAATTTGGGAATTTAAAAATCTTGGGAATGTTTGAAATGTTTTTTTCAAAGATTTGAAGGAAATAATGGAATCTTGTTTTGGAAAATATTGTTGAATGGAAATTGTTTTGAGAGGCAATTGTGGAAGTATGAAAGCACTGAACTCACTTCAGTCGCTGGAAAATAATCCTGATGGTGATGGCCACATCATCAGTATTCATTTTCGAGTTTCTAAAGTGTTGGATTGCTGCCAGGATAGTTGACCATGATATTGGGGCTTGTTGGGTATACAAGTTGTTTTAGAGATTTTCAAAATAGAGAAACTTTGTTTCGGTGAAAACAAGTGTTTAGAATTTGAAAATTTGATTTGCTATACCAAGTGGGTAAGTGTAATTATCATTTTAAAATGGTTTTGAAAATGAAAACCGGGCAATTGAATTCTAAGAATTCTCTTTAATAATGTGGAAGGTTTGAATAAATCAACTATTGAACTTATAAAGTAAAGTTGATATTAATAAGAAGAAATTGGAAAATATTAATCCCGGAATTAAAATTTAACTTAAGTAAATGAAAATAAGAAAATATTCCTGAGTTTAACCTGAGATAAGCTAAATGGAATTGAAGTTCAAATGAACTTATTTGGATGTAAAACTTGAAGGTAAAATGATTGTAATTGTAATGGTGAAATGAAAATTTATACCTTACAATAGTAAGTGCTATATATATGTAATCTGAAATTGTTGTTATAAGATAAAATGACCCAAATGAGCAATATAAGCTTTTAAGTAAACAAATAAGTTTTGAGCTCGTATATTGAGAAATAAAATTTAAAGATTGGTAAGTGGCTAGATTTAACTGAAGTTGAGTCGGAATAAATTGAATTTAAATGAGTTCAATCGAGTTATAGATAATATTGAGTGGAAGAAGGTTTTTATGAAAATAAGTAAATGTAAACCAAAGTAAGTATTGAATTGGATTAAAATAGAATTGGAGTAAGTTGTAAACAAATCTAATTCAAGCATAAATTGAATGACTTTATTTTAAATTCAAAAATAAATTGTTGATGTAAATTAAGATTTAAGAATGAATAAACTAATCAGTAGATAATTGAGATTTGATTAAAGGAAAAATCAAATCAAAGATTTGAATGGAAATTGGTGAAATAGAATAAACCTAAGTTGTTAGGTGGAACAGTTGAAGGAAATAATAAATTGTGTAAATTATGAGATGGTTGTTTAAAATATCGGTTGTCGAGATAAATAAAATGAGTTGAAATGAAAGAAAATGCAATGTAAAGATTGTGAATAAATTAATTGAGATGGAATCAATTTAAAATTGTTATAAAACTTAAAGTGATTGTTTATTCACAATAATATTGTCAGATTGCATATAGAAATGAGTTGTTTTGAAGTAAATAAATAAGCGATTGTTTTGCTTAAATGGATCATATATAAGCAAGTGAGTTGTAAATCACTTAAGCTGAAGAGAATGATTTGAAAATTGATTGGAAATAATTGTAATAAGAGTTAGAAACCTTACATATGTGTTTATGGGAATATGTAATGCTAGACAAATGGAGACTTTGTCAAAGCTTCTCAAAATTTGAAAACTATATATATATAAAAAAATATTTAGCAACAAAACAATTTCATGTAAGGAATTGCAATAAACTAGTGGATGAAACTAATTTAAAAATAATGATAGAAATCAGTTTAAATGAAAGATAGTCAATAAAAATTAAATATTCAGAGTTGAAGAAAATTTGGATTCACACGGGATTAGAAATTCAAATTGAAAATATGAAAATATAAAGGTAGAGTAATAATATAAGAGTATATATAATGTTTATGTTGAACTTAAAGAAATGAGTAGTGAAATTCTTAAGTAAATTGATATTGAGAAACTTATTCCAAGTGGATAGAAATCAAAATAATGTGAATAAAAGAAAATTGATATAGTTTATAATCAATGGATATAGATACGTAGGATGAACGTATATTATTTTATTCGCATAACAATTTGGTCCAGATTCGAGCACAGAATTTCGAGATAGTTATATCGATCCGAGTTAGGATTTTTCACCCGATTTTCGACGACGAACCAAGGATTTGGATTTTGATTGATTCTAGAAATTCTCTATCATAGTTGTGACTATGCAAGGAGAATGACAGTTTCTGATCAAGAAACCAGTTTTGAGCCGTACTACGAAGTCGGGTGGACGATACTAGTTCGAAAGTGAGATTATGTGATCGAGCGAGCGATCGGATTTGATATTGCGTGCGAATAATATATGTACATCGTACAGGCTTGATTGAATAGAAATTGAAATTCTGTAAAACAAGTTAATACAATTTGGAAGAGTTAATACTGTAGATCTCAGAATTGAATTGCCATAGTAGATATCTGGAATTCATTATGTATTCCATGTATCCCATCTTAGAAATGTGCTTATAATTCATCAATTGTTGTTAATCCAGTAATTCAGGAATTTAGAAGATAAGTCAAATTTGACTATGGTCAGAAATCCAGTTTGAATTGTGAATCATCAAGAGACAACTCTGGATAACTTTAGGAAAGCTTATCCGAATTCGTGTTCGGATAGCTAGTATTGTTTGTTAGGATAGACTATTTGATTGTTTGTTAGTATATAAATGATATGTATGTTTGAATGATTGGAATAACAGCTTTCGAATTATCTTTGTTTTAAATTTCGGGGACGAAATTCTTTTAAGGGGGGAGGAATGTAACGACCCTGGATTTTGGCCCCTGTTATTTAATCTGATTAAATGGAATGTGAACTGGTCATTTTAAAATAAATATGATTTTGGAAATATTGCCATCTATTTATATAAACTATATTTTAATAGGAGATTGATTTGGAAATTGGAATAAGCATTTCAATAATATTCACAATAAAAATCTATCTTATATAATTACTTAAAATACTTTACATTATTTATATTTAGTATGAAATAATACACATAGATAATAATGTTTGAAATTTAAAATTTAATTCTAGCAATATAAAATATAAATGTAAATAAATACAAATGAATCATAAAAATGAGAATAAGTGTAAATATAACGTATGACTCTAATTCAAATATTAATGGCTAAAATAGAAAATATAAGATATAAAATATAAATTGATGATAATGTTCATTACGAAATATTAATATTTATGTAAGTCAAAAATATAAATATAAACAAATAAGTAAACTCATGAATATAAGTTTATTATTTATAGCTAAAATATAAATGGAAATAAATACAAAGATGAGTATAAATAAGTAAATCATATATATTGTGCATAATTAAAATATTGTTAGCTGAAGAAACATAACATTTAAATTGTTTCCATCTCAGCCAACATTTACCTGCAAAAAAATAATAATAATAAAATGCATATCTCCATACAAATATGTATGCTACAGTTCAGGCTTGAAGTTAAGAAAAACATAATTTAGTGACAAAACAAAATATCTTCATAATTTAAGCTTCATACATAAGCCAAGTATGTACCTGCAAGATTTATACACTTACATACAAATAAGGCTTCATGTGCAAGCCAAGTAATTGCCTGGAAATTTATGAACTGCATACAATATTTATGTACAGGTGAACATAATAAGTATGTTAACATAATTAAAGACATATTCATTAATGCTAAGTACACAATTTGTCATTTCTGGTAACAAATTAATGTTCTAGCCGAAATGTCATATTTCAGTTAATTAATGCAAAGTCATATTTGGTCAAAACAAGTAAGGCTTGTCCAGATAATACTCCTTCATGCCACTGTTATCTTATATATATACAGTTGCTTGTTAGTTCTAGTTTGTTGAATAAAAGACATAACCAAAAACTTGAGAAAACTAAGCTGAAAAAGGAGACCAAACTCAAATTAAATTCAAACAAAAACAGATTCAAAGTTGCAGTTTTAAACTCCAAGCAACCAAGTTTCAAAACATCTATACTTTCTGTTTACAGGCAGGTGAGTAAACTTATCATTTTCAATTTAAAACTTTATATTTAACCCACAAAGTTTTGTGCTTGGATGATTGCTTTAAATAAGATGTCTTGAGTACTTCCTGTTGTTCTGTAATATATGAAGTTGTACTTCAGGAGCTTTGAATAACTATACAGAGTAAAGCTAAGAAATTTCAAATACTTCTTCATGTAGATGTTTTAAAACCTGGATATTGATGCAAACTTAAGTTGTTATCCAAATCATAGGCCTACAATTTTGTTTTGAGGTTTAACAGTATTTATCAATACTGTTTATGCAAGTATCAGGAAACAGAGAATTAAAGTCGTAACTTTGAATGTTTAAATTTGTAAATTTAATAACATGATTTGATTTCATATACATAATTTGGATTTTTAACATAACACTTTTGATTTTTAAGCAAAGATATTTAGAGCAGTTTTAAAGAGGAGGTGTAATGGGTTTTCATCAATTTTGAATGATGGAGTTACTTTTAATCGTTGTCAATTGATAGAAAGCAAGATTGTAACTCTTTTTACACAAGAAAAATGTCGAATTATTTTTCAAATACATAGATTATGGGATTGGGATTAAAGTAGGGTTTAGTGCTTATGTTTTTCTAGGCTCTGTAAAAAATTGATTTTGGGCATCCACACGTGATCGAGCTCCACGATGTTAAAGGGGATGGCAGAGAACCGTGTTGTCGTGGGGTGGCCGGAGGTGGAGAGTCTCATGTGGTCTTGGCGGCGGTAGCGAACTTGTTTTGCCGACCGTGTGAGCTGCAGTTTTCGACCCAAATGATCAAATTTCTATTTGAAATCTTTGAAGATGATGTGAGGTTAGATTTCGTGTTTTCATGAAAATTGCGACATGCAGATGATCTTGGAAGATCATCAATGGCTCGCGAGCCACCGTGCATGTGCACGGTGGCGTTGGAGGTGGTCTGGGCTGTCAGGGAGTGTCGCTTCGGGTCACGCGCGTGAGAATGGCGCTAGTGCTTCGAGTTGTTCGCGTGTCTATATTTAGAAACTGTTGTTCAAATCATGTTTTAACTTTTAACTTACTGTAAGAAAAAAAAAATTTAAAAAGAAGAAGAAGAGATTCAGGTGGGAAACACGGGAAGTTTGGGTGTGAAACTCGGAGTAGTTCTCGAGTTAGTATAGGGAAGCCTCGGGTTGTCAACTACGGTATTGTTTTTCTAAGGGTAGTGTAAGCAGAAAAATTCTCATTCAATTCTAAATACTGCAAACTTGGTAGTACTTAACAGTTAAAGCTAAAAACTCAGATACGAGTTAATTACTTAAGCTAATACTTTAATGTGTTTTAAGCTCATAATTATTATTCAAATTAGGTAGGTAATATAAGAAAAGAATAAATCTGATTAATACAAGTTTGCAATTAGAGACAGACTTATTTACGAAGAATTCTTTTAAAAATGTAAATTAAGTTGAGTAATTAAGGTAAATTGATTATTTTCAGGAAGTAATTAAGAATAATGGATTTTGATTGTAGTTGGTGATGGATTATAATTTGAATTTGTAATCAACTATTTAAGTTAATTTATCAATGGGTGATGGTTAATAAATCAAGTGATTTAATTAAGAATTAATAATGATTAATTTAAAAATTAGTAAATAAATAAATGGGCAATTAAGTTTATTAAATAACAATTAAAGTTATTGATTAATGATAGAGGAATGGTTAATTAAAGTTAAATAACTTGATTTAGGAAGTAATTAAGTAATATTCTGAAATAAAATTAAGACTTAATAATAAATTAAGAAGTCTTCAATTACATGTTTTGAAATGAAATAGGTAATTAATTGTTAGTTAATGATTAATTAAGTAGAGTTAAGTGGTTAACTCTCAGGTAATTAATTCAAAATTTGATTAATTACAAATAAGACTTAAAGGTGACTGCTTATGGACTGTTGTGGTTTAATGTCTGATTTGGACATTTATGTGATGATATCCTATGTTACCCTGTGATATGTTGTGACATATCTATGATACTTGTATATGTTTTATCTATGATACATGCTATGTTAATTCAATTGATGAACTTAAATTATTTAAACTGTTTAAATTTATTAGACAACTTGGCCCTTAAAATGGCGTTTGGATTTGATGAGACCGGGATCGGAAGAATCAAATTTGATTATCCGAAAACCACATCGATCCAATTTAAACGTTAGGTCGTGAATCCTGAAATGAAGAACGAGATGGTGTATTCAGAATGCAAGGGTTATCGTCGTTGACTCTGAGGGTGATTCCAAAATGAGTGTGGCGAGATAATGCCTTCGGTTTCGTTCGAACCCGAAACGAACTTGTATGGATTGAATGCTTTCAGCACATCGTCAGGCGGACGATGAGCATTCTAAGTGATATGTTCTGTAAAGGTAATCGCAGCCTCAAGCCTCATCAACCCGGAATGGTTAAAACAGGGGAGATGCAACAAGGTTAGGTGGGTCATGCCCAAGTAGGACAAGATATTACCCCTGTCTAGATGTCCCTTTTTATTTCGGCTGTGTGGGCGGTTTGCTAGCTAGAACCGCGGGGTTTATCTTGTTCGGGACTGTTCAGTAAGGAATGGTTCCGGCCTTGTGTTGCAGGGGATGAAGGGAGTAATCCTCGGTACGGTGATCTAGGCCCCGTACTGTGATAGGTGGTACCCCAGTGCCTAGTCATTGTTGGAAATCCATTCTCCCTACGAGCCTTGTACGAGTTTTGTTTGTATTACCCACTTTTGTGGCTAGTAGCTGGAATTTAACGAATGTAACAATTTCGGCTATTTTCTATTTACTTGAAAACCCTAGACACTATTATAATATCACTGGATTTCCTATAAAATGTTTTGGTTAGTGTAAGGTAAAAACTTACCCGTATTTATTTGTGGGGAGTCTTACGTTATACCTTTATTTTCAAATGTTTTTCAAAGTTAAACAACTTTAACCCGTTTACTCATACCAGACCCATGTCTGACCCGGAGTTTATTTTTTTTTTCATAAACTCTCGGGTACCAAAATTTTTACGGGTAGTCAAGGGATTCAGGTTAGCTTTGACGAATTCTGGAGGAGCAATGGAGCAGGAGGCTTCAGCGTTGTAGATATATATATAGTTCCGCTGTGTTGGTATCTCTGAGTCATATTGTTTGAGTTGTATTAACTAGACAGGTGTTTATAACTGTCTAGTATGTTATGTATTACCTGTATAACTCTGATTGATGTATTATATTATGTAAATACTAATGTGATTAATATAATTTATTCGTTCCGCTGGGAGATTCCGATGTCGTTGTTCTTTTCTTACCTTTCTTTTCTACTTCTATCCCTTTCTTTTCTTAATGATGATACGTCTTTCTAGTAGTAGAATTGTCTAAGTTGGTACAATTCATACTTAGACAATTCATATAACTGAATTTGGATGCAACACAATCCAAGCTCTGATACCAAGTGTGACAGCCCGCAAATCAGTACCCCTTGAATCAACACAAAGTGTCACAGAATTACGAACCATTAGGGTTAAAGAAGAAGAGATAGAAGAATGAAAAACTAAACAATATCAGAATCTCACAATCGCAGCGGAATAAACTATAATAATAAATATAGAACTTTACACAAAATGAAATCTATAACTGTTTATACATCATATCATCAGAGTATCTCATACATCATCACTGACAAATCAGACATACCATACAATAACAACAGCGGAATATATATATAGGTACAGATAATACGTCTCGGCTCCGGCTCTTCTCCTGCTCCATAGCATCCTATCCTGAACAAATAATACTCGGTCTGACCCGAGCATTATAATGAAATAACACCCAAGTCAGTCTGGAATACCAGCTGATAATAATGCATCCAAATTGATTATTAAAGTTTCAAAAATCCTTTTGAAAACAAAAGCATCTCGTAAGACCACGCCACAAATAAACACGTCGGGTTTTTACCATACGATAGCTAAAACACTTTTTATAGAAATCCTCTGATATTATAATAGGGTCTATTTACAAATACTTATAAAATAGCTGAAATTGTTACATTCATTAAATTCCAGCTACTAGCCACAAAAGTGGGTAATACAAACAAAACTCGTACAAGGCTCGTAGGGAGAATGGATTTCCAACAATGACTAGGCACTGGGGTACCACCTGTCACAGTACGGGGCCTAGATCACCGTACCGAGGATTACTCCCTTCATCCCCTGCAACACAAGGCCGGAACCATTCCTTACGGAACAGTCCCGAACAAGATAAACCCCGTGGTTGGCGCGACCAACCACCCACTAAGCCGAATATAAAAGGGACATATAGACAGGGGAAATATCTTGTCCTGCTTGGGCATGACCCACCTAACCTTGTTGCATATTCCCTGATTTTCAGTTATTCCCGGTTGATGAGGCTTGAGGCTAAGCGTTACCTTTAGAATGTTTTCACTTAGAATGCCTATCGTCCACCTGACGATGTTTCGCAAGCATTCATCCATACAGGTCTGTCCTGGGTTCGAACGGAACCGAAGGCACTACTCCTACTACATCCATTTTGGAAAAATCCTCAGGATTAGTAGCGACTAGCCCTTGCACTTCACTGCTCCATCTTCGACTCCGAACACGTTTTTCGCACGAAACGTACAAATCGGATCGAAGTGGTTTTCAAGAAATAAATCTCGATCCCGGTATCTTCGAAACGATCAACGCAGTTGTCCAATATTAATAGTCGGTGATTTAACTATCAATTCATATTCATAACCATCCATAAACATCCATCACACAATAAATAATTCCCATATTATTTATTTATCCAAATATCTTTACAAGATATATTTCCAAAGTTTCAAAGCTCATTTGAAAACAATTTTCCAAAATTCTTCCTTTACAAGGTAAATCCTTTACCATACATTCCCATTGGAAATAACCAAGTTCAAAACAATTTAAATTTAAAACAGTAAAAATTCTTTATTCTGAAATATACTTTAAAATATGTAACTTTACTACTAATTATTTACCAAAAATATAGTTTCAAAATATTTAAAGTTAAACCATTTATTAGGATATAAATCTTGATTTTAAATAAGGGTTTTAGTTTAAACTAAACTTATAAGTAGAGTTTTTAAAAAGACTAATACTAATTTCAATAACTTAGTTCAAAACTAGTCCTTTGAACAAATCTATTTGTAAAAAATAATTATTAAGATATTTATAAAATTTACTATTGCTAATTTATAATAGTTACTTTTGAAAATAATTATTTTCAAACACTCTTTTAAACAAGCTTGAATTTTTAAAGCTTCCTTTTTATAAAATCAGTTTAAACTCGAACTTGGTTTTCCTAGGGAACTCATTTCCACTTAAACATCACCGAAATCCTTCTCACAATTTCTGTCAATTTATTTCAATTTAGGTTTAAGTTTAATAACATAAATTTACTTTCACATTTATCAACTGATAACGTTTCTCTTTGTTTATCATTCCAGATTTACCAAATTTCAATTTCATTCCAAATAGATTTCAAAATTTAATTCCATTAAATTCATTATTTAACAATATGTTTTATTTTTCTAAAATTCAATTTATCCATTTATAATTAATTATGGATTTATAATTTACCCAGCAATATTCCAATACAATTTTATTTCAGTTTTCCATCCAAGCAGATTCTAATTTTTATATTCCTTATTTATTAATTTCTTAATTCCTTTTTAAAACCCAATTTAATTTCTTTATAATTAAAACTCCAAATTTCTTTATAATTTAACATTCTGGGTTATAGTTTATCGCATAATTTCACAATACAATTTAATCCCAAATTTATCAATCACAATATATAACAGGCATCATAATCAATTATAAAAATAATTACTACTTTGTGAGGAATCCAGTTGGATCCCTCCAACCTGTTTTCCTGCATCCACAAATATTAGCACAACGCATATATATAGATATCAATCCAGACTGATAAGAACAATAATATGCAACCAGTCACATAGATATTTAAATATTTATTATTTAAATCAGCCAATATCCAGATGGGAGTGAGAATAACTCACCTTGAGTTTCGACGAGCGTTCCAAATTTAAATTAAACCGAACGACGTTCGATTTAACCCAAATTTCTACTTGCCCGGAATGGTTCCGGAACTGTTCCACTGCGTAGTACGCGCTTCTGCGATTCCAACGTTTCCTGTTTCGTCAAAATCCGATAACATATGAATGTGTTACAGCATTTCAAACTTTTGATTTTAAATTTAAAAACAAATTCATTTTAATTTTAAACCACACAAAATCTCAACCGCACGAAACGAAAGTAAATCACGGCCGCACCATCTCCCCTTTCTTCGTTCGTTACTTCCTGATGCTCACACCCATCGTCACAAAGTAGGGTTAGAAACTGCTCCACCCATGCTCGTTTGGAGAACGATCCAAAACCACCACTGCATGCGCTTGGCGTCGCTCCACCCACGCCCAAAGGAGCTCGAAGCTTGACGCCCCCATGACATTGCTTACCACGTGCGAAAGCAAACACAACACGACACCTTCCAGGCCTCTACGCCCCACCGAACAGCATCTCCACCGTAGGATCCCTAGAGCTCGGATAGCATGTCGACTTCCCAGTTGGAAATTTTCGGAATCGTCACGTGGATTTCAAGAAAAGAGAGGAAGAAGACGAGCAATTATCGGCCATAGAAGAAAGAACGGTGGCTGGAGAGTAGATTAGGGTTTGGGAAAAGGAAATTGGGTTTATATATATATATATATATATTAATATTATTTAATTAATATACTTCTCAATTTAACAATATACACAAACGAACTCCAAACCACGCGTTCCGACAGGCGTTCCTAAGGTTTTTCCACGTTCTGGACACAAAGGAATAGGTTTCGTAAGCTAATTCGGTCGTATGCGTAAGATACGGAATTAAACGATCAATTTGAATTTAAATGATTAAAACGATTTCAATGCGTTTCGAGCTGCCGGGGTCAAACGACAACTCCGATTGCTACAAAAATTGAAATCCAATAATAACTAACTATTACGGATCCAATGAAACTAGTTTCGTCGAATTTTGAGACCGTGCCCCGGAAGGCTATTTTAACTCGTCTATTTAATCGGGCGATTTACTGAAATTATCAAAAACGCTTAAAATTTCATTTGTAAAATTTTATTAACTTAACAATCAATCATATAAACTATATAACCACATTACAAATCATTCCGGTTCATTCCGGACCCAAAATCTGATTAAATTGCATTTTAATAATATTAAATTCATTTTTAAATTAATATAAAATCCTAAATATTAATTTATCAACTTTAAAATTTTTCTAAAATTCCCACCACGCTATTTACACTCAAATAACTCAAAAATAAATTTTAAAACCATGTTTATCACTATTTACATCTAGATTTACCTTTATTTCAATTCCGAATATTAACCGGAATTACTAAAATTAAAAACTATAGCTTATTTCATTGATTGAACCCGAATCCATTCATTTCAAAATCAATTATGAATCCACATTAAACATTTAAAACGAATTAAATGTTCAAATTCAATGGCTTAAAAAATTCGGGATGTTACATTCCTCCCTCCTTATAAAAATTTCGTCCTCGAAATTTGCTAAGATAGAAAATACCCTTCAACCCGTTTACTTACCCAATTTGCTTAGTTAAAAGCTTATATTCCCTTTCCAAAATCCTTTAGCCCAATCCCAAATTCATTTGTTTTCCTTACTCTAAAGCCTTAAATTTTAACGTATTTCAAAATAACTTTCCAAGTTATTAAATTTTTCCCAAAACCCCAAAAAAAATTCTAACTCCCAAAATTTCCGAAAATTTTTGGCAGAGTCTCCCTTGCACGGAGGAGCTTTCGCGATATCGCGATACATACAAATATATATACATCGACCCACACGGTCGGAAACCAAAATATATCACAATATATATATCATTTCCCAATTATATTTGCGTAGGCGTACCTTTTTAGCAAATTTTAATAACAACGGCTAATATTTTAGCATATATGCGCTCCAACTCTCTCAAACGTCTTTTGTACCTGTACTTACTCAACAAACTCATCAGGTTTCAAAGATATGAACATTTTAATCAACATTTCCAATCTAAAGGTAAGCCAACATATCAATTTCATAATCCATTCAACAATTTTGCATGTTCTCATATGTAACCACTTTTGATAACATGCACAAAGTTCCCTTTTCTAATGCCAATTACCATTTTATTTCACACAAAAGATGTACAAACAAGTTTTGCCATTCCAATTCATACTTTACCCAATTTTCGAATTGATTCACCAAGCAAGTTTTATTTCAATTTGCTACATTCGCAATTATGATTCACTTTCATTTATACTTAAATCCATTTACCAAGATTTTTAACCCATTCTAATTTCATCCAAACTAACTTCATTTATTTCACTTGAATGATTTACATTCAGGTTCCTTATATACCATTTATATTAATCACAACCAATTCATTTCTATTTCAATATGATTAATATATGCTTCACTAACATCAATCTATATCAATTCAATTCCAAATTGATTTACAAACCAATTTTATTTTAAATTTTAAAGCGTTTTCATTTCTTTCATAATTCATTTTCATTCTGATGAAAAAATTACTTAATAACATTTCAATCCACTCCAATTTATTCAAAACCAATTCATTTGTTGTTTAAACAACTAAATTCAAAATACATGCAAATATTCATGTCATTCAAGCCAAAACTAATCATCACTTAAACTCACAACCATTAAAATTAATTCTAATTTAGATTTATATTAAAAAAAAATTCAATTCTACATTGTTAACAATCCAAGTATTCTTATTACATTTCAATTATTAAATCAATCCTTATTCGCACTTTTCAAATTTATTAATCATCTTAAGTTTATTTTTTTTTTTATTTTTTTTTTAAAGTTATATATATCATTCCATTCTTATTTACAACTCATATATCCTTTCTTTCTCACAATAACAATCTCAAAAGTCATTTGCTTGCATCCAAATTTTATTTTGCAAACACATTTTATTTTAAGCTATTTTCATAAGCTTAAAAATAACCATCTCCTCATTTTCTTAAATAATTTCAATTCCATAATATCTCAATCTATTTCCATTTTAATTGATTCTTACCCAATCAACCATTTACAAATTTTAAATCTAACTAGCTTATATATTCAGCTTAAGTTTAGATTAATAATATCTCATTCCATATTATTTCCAACTCTCACACATCTTTAATTCATACTTTCTTATCTCATCACAATAATTAATTAAAATTCTCTTCACTTGCATTTTAATTTCTGTATCTAAACAAATTTATCCAAGACCACATTATTCAGCTTAATCACATTTATTTAAATTTGCTTAAGCTTTCTTTACTATATCTCCATTATCTTCTTATAAATCAAATTTTTATTTTCATTTGATTCTCATCTAAATCAAATTCCAATCCATTTACAAATTTTAATGCACTTTGCTTATTTATTCAATCCATTTTTAGAATTATTTTATTAGTAAAGAAACCACTTATAAAAATAATTACTACATTGTGAGGAATCTAGTTGCATCGCTCCAACCTGTTTTCCCTGCATCCACAAATATTAGCACAACACTATAAATATATATCAATCCAGGCTGATATAAATAAACATTTCAACCAATCACACAGATATTTTAAATATTAACTATTTGAATCAGCTAACATTCCAGATGTGAGTGAGATTAACTCACCTTGTTTAAGAGTTTAGAAATCCCTATCGATGAAATGGCATCCCACACATCGACCAGAATCCATAAACACTCTACAGAAACATCAACACAATATAAAAATATTTTTATATTCACTAACAAATACGCGCTCATATCTATTAATGCACTCAAACTCATTTTAGAGGTCTACAAACTCTATTCTATGAGTAATTCCTACCAGAGCCAAGGTTATCACCAACCTACGCTCTGATACCAACTAATTTGAAATATTTTAAATTCAAAAATGATTTGTAAAAACCTATATAGTATAGTAATTTTACAAATATTTCTTTTAAAATAAGTTTATAATTTTAGAAAACTCAATATCCATCTATAATACCTCGTGTCGAAATTCACACTTCTTACTTTCGGAAATATTTTACTATTCCCGTTTCCAACCAAATTTATAACTCCATATAAATTTCTTGACTTATTTATTTCGTATCCACTAATATCTTCTTTTCTTCATTTATAAACTCCGTTTATAAATCTATAAACTCCACTGCGTTTTTTTTCCCTTCTCATTTATTTATACAAACAATTTATTCAGAAATTCACTTTATAATTTATACTTCTACTTAATTTCATATTATTCCTTAAAAACAATTCCATTTCATTCCCTAGAAAAATTCACTTATTTTATTTCTTAATATAGCTCTCTTATTTTATTTTTAGTAATATAGCTTTGCTTTACTTCAATCCATTCTTCGATTACAATATTTTCTTCAAGTCATTAATATATAATTTACCCCTTTCCCGAACTCACTTCAACTAATTTTAAGTTTAACCAAAGTCGGAATTATTCTTTTAATTTTACTTTAGTCTCAATAGATGTAAATTTAAATCTTAAAGAAATATTCTTTTAATTTAATTTTCATTCAGCTTCCCTTAATTAAATTATTTTAGCCTTTAAAAATTACCAAATTTCAATTCCATATTATTAACACTATATAATTCAATTCGCATGAAATTCAATACTAATTCATTCAACCTGTCATAAGACAACATATATATATAATCAATAAATATTCGTGAGGAATCCTGTTGGATCCCTCCAATCCTGTAGACGGTGGTCGCTCTGGCTCCACTGCTGGAGTTCGCCTCCTCACATACTGAAGGAGCATACCGTTCCTGATATGCCCTTCCACCTCGTCCTTCAAATGCCTACAATCACTAGTGTTATGACCATTCAATTCATGAAATACGCAAAACTTATCTGATTTTCTTTCGTCAGAAGTTGGATCCCTTTGCATCGGTCTACGATATGGAACCTGCTCTTTAGTATCCTGATAAATTTGTTCCAGGCTCTCATTCAAATCAGAGTAAGTGGTGAATCGCGGCTCCCTCCGTTGCCGCTTTGACCTGTCCCTGTCGTACTCAGTCTTTCTTTTACCCCTACTAGTATCCGTGCCTTTCTCAGGGGGATTTCCTCCTTTGATCGCATAAATATCAAGTTCTTCTTCTCTTTCGGCGTTCGCATCCTCCAATCGTAGGAACTTTTTCGCCTCATGATAGAATTCTCCTAGATCCATTGGTGGATCCTTAGTTAATGAATTTTTGAACACTGTTCCGTTAGCTATCCTGGACACAGCCGCTATCATAACCATGGATGGATCTGGTCGATCCACTGAAGCGCATTGAATCGCATTAGGTAACTCCTCAAAGTCTCTCCGGTTTTCTGCTTTAGGGTTGCCAAAGTCATCACATTCTTGGGTCTTGTAATGTGGACCCTGAATTGCCTAATAAATCTCTCAATTAAATCATTCCACGTTCCGATGGATCCATTCTCCAATTGTCTAAACCACAATGCTGCAATATCCGTCAAGTACAATGGAAAGCACCGAGCCATAACCTCCTCTGATGCCCCCAGCACTTCCATATGTCTCATATACTTCGTTAGATGAACCGTGGGGTCCGTTTTCCCGTCGTACATGTCCAACGATGGTAACTCAAAATCCGGTGGGTTTCTTGCTATCCTAATCGCAGAAGAAAAAGGACTCATGTTTACATCTTCCAAGTCTCTGTTTACTAAACCACCTCTCATAGCTCTTCTAACCATCTCTGCAAATCTGTCATTGTCTCCAAGCTATAGTCCTTGTTCACTGCCTTCGACTTGCCCCCCGAGTCGGCGGGATTTTTCATGTGTATGCCCCCCTGGCTGAACGTTCATTTCTCTATTGCTACCAGGTGGCTCGGATGCCCCCATCTCTCTTCCCGGGGTTGGATCAACATGCTCTGTGTGAGTGCCCCTTAGCTCTGGTGCTGCGCCAGATGGTCTTGCTCCGTTCGGAACTCCAGTTGCTCCTTGGATTTGTGCTCCAATTTGCCCAATTTGCTGAAGTAAGTTCTGGATCATCCCTTCTTGTCTTCTCATCATGGCCTCCATCTCATCTCTAGTGATGAAGATCGACGCTTGATTCCCTCCTGAGGAAGCCTCTTGACTTCCTTGGTGTTCACTTCTCTCTGGCCTTTGCCTTCTACTTGTTTGTCTCGTCATAACTCTTAGATCTGAACTCTTAGATTTTCAAATTCAACTTCTATCCGATGTAGCGGGAGCTGGTTCTTCGCAATGAAAGCACCAAAATGTTTGCGCAAAAAATGGGCAAACACCCAATGTCGTATGAACTAGTCGATTTTATGTCGTTTTTAGTGATTTGGGTGATTTATGCAAATATATAAAAAGCAGAGACTAAACTGTAAAAGACACACAGATTTATAGTGGTTCGACCAGAACGTGCCTACGTCCACTTTATATGTTATTCTCCTTTTCTCTTCAGATTACAAGTACAAAGCTTTGATTACAAGTATCTAAAGTTGTTTGAAAGTTCCTTCCAGACTTGAGCTCTCAAACTTGTCCCCCATTGTTGTACCCCTGCCACTCTATTTATAGAGTGAGGCTGGGGGCAGGGGTCTTGGATGTATATAGCTGCTGGCGGGCCTGGGCTGAAGCAATCTGGCCTGGCAGCGTTCTGGTTCGGCGAAGCTTTGGTTCGGCGGTGAGTGGTATGTTGCTTGGACCGGTGGTAGGTTGGACCGGCAGTAGTATGGTGAGGTTGGAGCTGGTCCGGTGGTTGCATGGTTCGGTGGTAGCATGGTCCGGTGGGACGTTGGTTTGGTGAAGGTGTATCCGGTGGTGAGTGGATGGAGCTTGGTTCGACTGTGCAGGGAGTGGTGTTGGACCGGATCATAGTTAATTGCCGAACCAGGTGAGCTTGCTCTTGCCGAATGTACTTTGAGTTTGGGCTACCGACTGTCATTGAGAACGTAAGTGCCGAATGGCCCTTAGCCTAGATCTGCCGAATGACTCTGGTGATGATTACCGAATGAACCTTATGTTGTAGATGTCGAATGGGCTTGAGTGTTGGGAACACCGGATGAACCAAGGCATCTTGAATGTCGAATGAGACTTCGCTCTACATTGCCGAATGAAACTTTAAACCTTTGATACCGAATGGACTTTTATACTTGAACCTTGAGTGAAATCCCTGACTTATGTAAGCTTGCTTGCTTCTTCTTGGTTTAGTCGTGGTGGAAATGCACACAACATTGATATTCCAGTTTCGACAAAAAATGGGATAACATCAGCCGAAATAGAATTTTTCTTAGTCAAAGCAAGAAAACAAAAATAGAAAAAGTCCGATCAAAGAAAATGTTGCACCAGATATCACCTATCTTTACCAAGTTTTCCTTTATTTATATACACATCCCTACTTGTTTCAATTCGTTCAAAAAAATCCTAGCATGCCTGAAAGAAAATAAAAGTAAAACATCACTATTCTTATAAACTACAGAAAAGAAAAAAAAGAAGGAAAGCTTCTCTGATTTTTCAAACTGTGAGTAATCTAAAGATTTTTGTTATTAATGAGTAATTAAATAAATACAACAAGGAATTTAATACAACAATATTCAATTATTTGCAGGAAATCAAGATCAAAAATTTAATTTAGGCCTGGTTTTTCAAGCCGTAGGAAAAAAAGTTCTCTGTTCTATAAAAAATCCTAATTGTAAGTAAATAAAAAAAATTTGTTACTGATTAATTAAATGCATAAATAGAACCAAGACTAATCATAGATCTGTAACTATAATTTACAGTTCTAAAACTTAAAAGGAATTAAAGTTGAAAAGGAAAGAGAGTTGCAGTCCTTCAACCCTGTTTTGAAAAAAAAAAGAAACTGTCGGGACTTCTGAAAATAGGTGAGTAAACTTTTGTTTTTCTTTAAATCTTTGTTGCTGTGTGAATGCTTGAATGATTAGGAAAGTTTAGTCTTTGGTTTGCCTGCAAAAATCGTGAGTATATGATTGGATTTTGGCATGTGCATGTTGATCTTTACAAGAATGTAATTCCTGTTTTAGTTTCAGGAAAACAAAAGTAAAACCTGTGAAATCCCTTTTCTTTCCCTCTGTCTCTATTTCCTGTTGAATTTGAAAAAAATAAACAAGATGGAGTTTGTCTTTAAACTGCACCAGGTTTCAGTGATTAATCAAAGCAGGTTGAAATTTTCTTTTTTACTGAGAACTAAATAAACATAGTAATTTTTGGTTTACAGGTTAACCAATATCCAAACAAATCTGAATCTTCTCTCCTTCATTTCTTCTGTAAATAAACTGAAACAAGTTGAAGTCTTGTTTTTGAACTTGCACTATGTTCCAGTAAGAATCCAAAGCATATTTTCGATGATTTTCTTTTTACTTGAAACTGAGATACAATTGAGTATCGGGTTTACAAAGCAAACCACATCAAAATTTTACATCTCTCTCTTCCTCTTTACTTCTTAAAAGAAATGTAAACAAGTTAAAAAAATTTGTTTAAACCTGTATCTTATTTCAGAAATGAATTAAAGCAAATTTTTTAAAATTTCCTTCCTAGAAACAAAGAAGCACTGTCACAATCCAAACTTTTCAACAAATTCGAACTTCATATATTTTAATTTCAATAATACAAGGTGAATCTACTATAAAAATGATGATTTTAGAAACAAGAATAAAAAAATTTCATTCACTCTTCACTGAGAATTTGGGGTTGATAAGAAAAATGTATTTTTGTCAAAATCAGATGATCTGAACGATTGTGGCCTTCAAATTCGTTGTCGCAGATGGTTTGGATGTTCATGATTACCAGAGAAATACTAGATCAATTTATAAATCATCGCATTTTTGATTAGAGATCGAACTAGGGTTTAAGAACCCATTTTTGTTCACACTTGAAACAACGGTCCTGAACCTTCCACACGTGATCGGACTCCACGTCAATAGTGCGAATCGATGCGTCGCGCGTGTATGGAACTTCGATCAAAGTATGGCGACCACTGGTGGACTAGGGAGGCGGCGCGAGGCAAATATTTGATGACGTGCTTGATGATTGTTTTGGGCCGTGATGCTTCGATTCGCATTTTCGAAATAAAATCGAATTCTGGATGTTTGAAAATTTTTGGGGGAGGGACGTCGAAGTGTTGGTGGCCCCAGCTTCGACCAACAGCAGCGAAACTGGCCGTGCACGTGCACATGGAGGAGTGGGTGTCAATTGTGATAAGTTGGGGAAGAAAGGAAGGCGATCTCGAGTTGTTTCAGTGTTGTATCGTGTTGATTTTAAAAACTCAACAAATTTTTGCCAAAGAATATTCCTCGGGTCCAAATTGGGCAAAACTCGAAGCATGGGATGTTTGGCTTTGTAAATAGAGTATGAGACAAATGGTGTTTGAAATTTATGCAATTCAAAGATATTCCTAAAACCTAAAATTTCTTTTAAATAATAAGTTTGTTTTAAAAATTTAACTTAATAAAATTTTAAAAGTAAATCAAATATTCAAGTATCAACTTTAACCAAATTTGTTTATGATGATGAAGTAGTAATTAACAATTAACGTTTTGTAATAATTTTATGATTAATAATTAATTAATTTAAAATTGTTAATGAATAAAAGTAATTAAAATTAATTAATTAACAGTTAAGAATTAATAAACTAAGATAATCAACTAAAGAATAATTAATTTATAAAGCCTATTAAGTTTTAATTAATTCCTAATTTAGTAAAATTAAACATTGATTTAAAATAATTAGTAAAGGTAATAATATGATTAATTCACTTTAATCACATCACCTTAGTCAAAGATGATTGACTATCATCAAATATTCTATACTGGATGGATATTCTTGTCGTGATATTGTGATTGCTTTGTGATGAACTATGATTTGTGATCTGTTTCTATATGTATGTGAAAACCCATTTTGCTTGTAAGACGACATTTAAACTTCGATGCGACAGGGAGTCGGATTTCAGTTTGTTATCCGAAACCCACATCGTACCCTGAATATGAATCCTTGTAATTGACACACCCACATGTTTTATAATTAAGCGTCCACTATTCGTATTAGCCGGGAGAGGACCTTTGTGTCACATAACCCATTTCGAATAGTGATTCGACAAATAGATAGAATTTGAAGATGGTGGTGAAGACCGGGTGTCTTCGAAAATGATAGGATAACCTATCGATTGTCTCTGCATCGAGTTGCTCCGGTATAGGGATTTCCAAAGTGATGGAAAGTCCGATCGGGATTGTGGACGCCCGGATGTAACAACCCTAGATTTTTCATATGTTTTAATATT
The DNA here is from genome assembly GCA_030765085.1 of Allium cepa. Lineage (NCBI taxonomy): Eukaryota > Viridiplantae > Streptophyta > Magnoliopsida > Asparagales > Amaryllidaceae > Allium > Allium cepa. Next base: position 75,361,133 of record CM060939.1, on the reverse strand, counting down.
TGACTTTATTTTATTTTGAAATTATTTTAAACTTATTTTATTTCAAACGTTTCATTTTTAAATATAAGTGTTGATTATTATGTGAATTATAATTTCAAACCGGTATAAATTGGATATTTTACTAAAAGATGAATTCCTGTTCAAATCGGTCAAATCTTGACTTTTAAATTTCAAATTTAATTATTTAAATTCTTAAATTTTATCTTTTATTATGAAAATAGATTTAATAACTTGAATACTGCTTTTCGTTTCGTTGAAAACGGATTTAAATTGTAAAAGTTATGTACATTTCAATTTTGGGTATAATTTGTTTTATTTCGCAATTTTGTCTATTTTAAATTTTTTTAAATAATATTTTCTTTGCTATATTTTATTTTAATATGTTTTAGTATGTTATTTTATATATATTTTGTCTTTTAATATTTTTTAAAGTGATAACAAAATTTTTCCATAATTTACTGTATTTATTTCCTATTTTTAAAAGGCTGTTTTCTATTTTTCTGCTATTTTCTTCATTTGAATTATATTTAATTAAAATTTATATATTTATTTTGTAAATGAATTTATATTTTATATTCTTACCTCTATTTATAAATATTTTTCATGTACATAATTTTTTTTCCAAAGTCATTGCATTTATTTTCAAATTTTCTAAACTAGTTTTCATTTTCTATGCTATTTTCCTAATTTAATCATATATAATTAATATTCATTTATTTATATTTTATTTATTTGTGATATTTTCGTATTTTAACTGAATTTATATATATATTTCAGTTATTTAAATTTGCAAAAAGAAATAAGGAAATTTGAAGAGTTTTGAAACCTTTCACTTGCCTTTGACCTTTCACCTCCTTACCTTTTCATTTTTCCAACCACCACTTGCCATCAATTTGTGCCGACCTTATCTTTTCTTCAGCTGCATCACATTTCTCATTTTTCACGTAAAAATAAAGTTTCTCATCTCAAAAGTTCGGCCTCCATCTGCTGAAGCAAAGTTTGGTAAATTTTCTTCTTCTTTCTACTCAAACTTTCTTGTTTTTCTTATCTCTTTGCACTTGCCTTCATCTTTATAGCTCAGCCCTCACTCCTCCTTCACCAAGGCCTCCTCCACCACCACTACATCAGGCTGCCATCCCCTCCTTCCCACTGATCAGGCCATGGCCATGCACTAAAGTTGATTAGACCCACAAAAATTTGAGCAAAACTTCACCTAATCATACATAGCCGACCACCAAAGTACTTCACCACTCAAACCACCACCTTGGCCGCCCCATACACCCCATCTCCAGCCCCTACATGACCTGAAACCACTTCCACACTATCCTCCTAACCCCACCAGGTCTGGCCATGCTTAGAATTGCATAGGGCTGAGCTTGTAGTTGCATAAAAACCATGTTTGTTGCCTTAGCTTGTAGTTTCATGTGTCACAACATTTGCACCATCATCTTCCATGCTACAGCCACCTTATTGAACCAAGACAAGATCCAAACTCTCACTTTAGCCGTGTATTCTAAACTATGGCTGAGCCTAGGGGTGGTTGAAGGCAAGTGCAAGTGATTTGGTGACTTGTTGTGCATGTATCTTTTGTGTTGTTTAAAATTGTGTTAAGTGTTTATTCATGTATATTTGCATTGTTTTGTCTCATGTATTCAAGGCAATTAGCCTTGGCTCTCCCACTCTCAAATCATTTTCGTGTTATCGTGCTTTTGAAGTTCCTTGTTTGTGCATTTGGTTATCATCTCCATCGTATACAGATGAGTAAATCTCACCAGACTAATATCTACTTATATAGTGATAAACTGACATCACTTGAATCTGTAAATGCATATCATCCTGTTATAACTGCTAGATTATATTCATATTATGTTCACACCTATATTTACACCTTTTATACCATATGTTACTGTTATTTCCTGCTATTCTGTTATTTTCATCACTTTATCACACTGCAAGTTCCCTGTAGACTAGAATCACTATGGGTTGAAATGATACATACCCGAACGGACTTTAGAATAGGAGAAAATCATTATGGGCGGAAATGATATGCCTGAATGATTTTCAATTATTTTCATTTACTTGGGATTGCGGGTTTGAAATGATTAAACCCGGGTTTTCTTTGTAAATTACGGGTTGAAATGATATATTACCCGTATCACTTTATTTAGGCTTGAAAATGAAATACAGACCCGTTGTTAAAATATGTTTTTCTAAAAAAAAATTAAAATATTTTCGAAATGTAAATATTATAATATTTTGATTTAAACTTAATAAAAAAATTATTTTTGTAAAGCATTATTGATTTTCCGAAAATTTATAAGTGAAATAAATCAATGATAAAGTTAGAAAATTTGAAATGTAAGTTATTTTGGGAAAATTTAATTAGGTGATAAATGGAATTTAAATTAAATATGAAATGTGATAAATTTATGATATTTTGAATTTAAATGAATTTAAAATGATTTTTATAATATATTAATGATTTTTGAATAAAGTTAAAATGTGAAATGAATGAATATTTAAGTTGAAATTTTGAAATATAACTAAAATTTGAAATCTATGAATTTGGCTTAAAAGTGAATTTTAAGTTAAGTAAATAAAAAATGAAATTAAGTTATTTGAAATTTAAAATTAAGTGTTAAGTTAAATTTAATTTAATTTAATGAATTTAAATTTAATGTTGGGATTTAATAAATGAATTATTATCAAATCTTGATTTTTGAATGGAAATTTAACTTTATAAAATCATAAATATAAGGGTATTTAAATGATGATTATAAATGTGAAATTATTTGATTTTATAAGTTAAAATTTATTTAAATAAAAATATAATTTTTTATGAAAACATACTGAATATTTGAAGTTAATTAACTACATTTCTGAAATGCTATTAATTCTAATATAAATGATAATACAACATTTGTAAATGCTGTAGTTGATAATAATGAACTAAATTACTAAATTTAGTTAAGTCTATTATAGCAATTTGTAAATGTTATAATTGTTGAATTTAACTAAGTTATTTGAAACTAATATAACCCGATTACAGCATTTTAAAATGCCGTCTTTTGTCAATTGAACTATTTTGAATGTGACTTTCCGTAGCATTTTCTAAATGCTACGAAAAGTGAATTTTCACTGTTTTGGTAAATTAAGTGAATAAATGAATTTTGAAAGACTAAAATTTTGGAAATTTAACAATTTAATTATTAAATATAATAATTTCATTTTATGATTTAAAATGAAGTAATTTGTTTGGAAATATAAACTATTTTGAAATGTGTTTTGTAATGGTATTTAAATTAAATAAAAATGAATGTGGTTTGAAAGATATGATATTTTGATATTTTGAAATGGATTTTGAATGATATTGAATTTTGAAATGATATTTGATTTTGAAGTATAAAATACCATTTTTAAATTTTAACCATGGGATGTATTTAATTTATAGTTTAACTTATTCTTAAAGGATGGGGGATCCCAAGCATCCTTTGAGTTATTGTGCATTTCTACTACAGTTCACTTGTGTTGGTTTACATTATATAAGTATATATTGTCTTGACTCGAGTGTTTTGTGTTTTACTTTACGCTCGTGTCAGCCTGAGTATTCACAGCTTCGGATTCTCTTTCTGGAGCCGGTCTTTGCTGGAGTTTCTGCTTATCTACATTTATATCTACTTTCTGTTTCAGCTGTTCTAGTTTATCTCATGTATCAGTGAACTTCTATGTATTTGGGATTTCTATTATGTTGTTTTCTGACTATATTATGTATTTGTCTTGAGACTCTGCCGTAGTACCTTCATGAACTACTATATATTTTATATTCCGCTGCGAGTTATTCTGATATTTCTGTGTCTGTGATTCTGAGAATGTATTTCATTTGCTCCAAATTTATTTACAATGCGATATTTTGAGCAATTCAAGTCTGCATGTGTGGATATGAATGGCTGAAAATATCGGGTTGTTACATGTGGTATCAGAGCTTTGGTTTTTAAGGCAAACCTTAGCCTGCGGAGCAAAAACTCATTAGAGATAGGGTAGAAATACCATAGAATGAGTGAAATAAATCTTAGAATCCTTTCTTTGTGAGAGAACGTATTTTCAAAGTATAAAATGATTTCCAAATGATTTTTTTTAAAGTATTTTCAAAGATTATTTCGGTATAAAAAAAATCTTCTTATTTTGATACCAAGATTTTTTTTAAACTCCATCCCTTTGGTATCCATCTTGTTAGAAATTTCTTTGGTTAGGACTTGCTTGGATTTGGAAATTCTATCTTGTTGATCCAGACTCTTTTCTTGATAGGAAGCTATTGTAGTTATGGCAAGATCGGAAGAGCAGAAAGCAGCTCGTCGAGCTCAAAGAGCACTAGCCCGTAAGGAACGGGAGGAAGCAATGGAGAAGTGGGAGAGGCTATGGAGGGAAAGGGCAGGACCTGGTCCTTATGACCATGTCATTTGTTATCGGTGTCAGGAGAAGGGATACTTTGCCACCATGTATGGGAAGAGAGATGTAGGAAAGAAGAAGAAAGGCAAGCATTTTCGATCCAAGATCTTCTGTTTTAGGTGTCGTAGTATGGGGCACTTTCCTAGTCGCTACCAGGAGGTGAAGAAAGAAAAATCTACATCCTCTGCATCAGTCGACCAATCCACCATTTGCTATCACTGCAGGAGGCCGGGGCATATAGCCAGGAATTGTCCTGTGAGGAAGTACGGAAGGAAGGCTGCGTACCCGCAGTTAGTTAGGGAAGATGGGAGTGTAGTGCATTTATGCAAGAAGTGTAGGTGTTGGGGGCATATTGAGGGGGAGTGTTCTTGACCCGTTGAAGTACCACCCGGAAGAATTAATACCGATGCTTTGTTTATGTAGGGCGGTATTCTGTGGATCTGTTTGTTTTCAGCAGTTGTTAGGCTGCATTCGGTGAACTCTACTGTATCTTTTATTTAGCTGAAGTTCTCAAACTAAGATTTTTATGTTCCTGTTTTCATATGATATGAAATTTGAATCTTTGTTTGTTTGGAATCTAATCTTGAATCATCCCTTATGGTTGTTTTGAAATCCATCCTTCAGTCATTCTTTGGAGATTTGTGTTTAATTGTATTTTGAATTGTGCATACATCGAAATTATTAAGGATGACCATATTTTGTATATAAAAGTGAAATGTTTTCGATAAGGGTTATGTACCTTTAAAATGAAAATTTGAAGCTTTGAAAGAATTTGAAATTTTGAAATTTATAAGGAATTTGATTTAAATGAAAATAATTTATAACTAAATGGTTTTGAATTTAAATTTCGAGGAATCGAACTCTGGTGTTTTGAAATCGGTTTTAAGATTTTGGAAAATATATAATAATAATATGATTTAAAGATATTTTTCGAATAAGAAATATTTCAAATGTATTCGAATGAATTCCAAAGATTTCGAATAAAAAAAAATCCACAACCACTTATGTCGCTGGAAAATAATTTCGGTGATGAATGCATGCATCATCGACATTGATTTTCGAGTTTCTGAGTGGGGGAGAGGCCACTCTAGTAGCTTTGCTATGCGAGTGATTTTGTGAAACCAGTTTTGATTTCAGATTTCGAGGTATGATTTGATTTTCAAAAGATATATGTATGTATATTTGAAATGATTTAAAGTAAGCCGGTGTTCGGTTCCCGAGTTTCAGATTTGAAACCTATCTTTTGAAATTTTATTTACTGATTTGTTGTTGATTTCCAACTCTTGGATTGAAAATACAATTTCTTCGACTATTTTGAAGGTTTGAGCACTTCCAAATCAAGGTTAACTTTTCAAAGCTACGAAATTTTGAAAGGTATAAGGTATTTGATAAAGTATATAAAGTTTGTATGTTTCAAGTATGAAATATTATGATTTAAATAAATTTAAAACTGTTTTGTTAAGTAAATAAATAAGACTATTTTGAGTTATACCAATATGAAATTTAGTTTCGAAATGTTTTGGAAAAAAATATTTAATTAGTCTTCCAATGTTTGAGAAAATTTGGTTTTAAATGTTTTAACTTAAGAGCATCTTTATGAAACTATTTATTTTACAAGTTGGAATAGATACATAAGTTGTACGTATGCTGTTTTATTCGCATTACTAATTTGATCCAAGTTTGAGTGCACAAGTTCGCTGTGAATTACACCATTTCATGTTATGATTTATTATTCGATTCATAATGGCGAATATTTGATGTGAATTTTTGTCTTGATTCTAGAAATCTCTATCATAGTATATGGCTATGCAAGGAGACTGATGATTTCTAGTCGAGAAACCATATCGAAGTCCGCATTAGGAAAGTCGAATGGACAATACTAGTTCGAAAGTGAACTTGTATGACCAAACGAGCGATCAAATGTAATGTTGCGGAAAGATGACATATGTAATTAATAATGAAGAAAATTTGAGATATATGAAATTATAAAATTTAGTTTGAAATATGGTATATTTAAGCCTTGAAACATATTTATGATTGAATAGGTTATTTTGTAAATCAAATCTATATTTGAAATTTGATAATATTTGAAATTGTTTTGTTGGAAAACTAAATTGAATTGAAACTGATGGTTTGAATTTAATTAAAATTGGAATTTTAGATTTGGGTTTAATTGAATTAATTTGTGAAATGTAAAGAACTAAAGGGATGTTTTATGATTTCAAATGTATGATTTCGAAATGTTATGATTTTTCAAAGTGTAATGATTTCAAGTATTATGAGTTCAAAGTTTTATAACTTTGAAAGTATTATGATTTTTGAAAGTGAATATATGTTTGAAATGGAAATGAATTTGTTTGACCTAAATTTTGTTGATTTGGAAATTTGGATTACTTTCTAAATCTATTGTTTAAGAAACTTTGAAACTAAATTTATGTAATTTGGAAGAAATGATTTGGTGAAAACATATATGATTTTGAAGCTGAACTGATATTGAAATGGTTTGAAATTGAGAACCTTGTTTATTTAAATACTTTGATTTGGGAGTTATCGAACTTATATAAAGGGATTTGTATAAGTATGAAGTTGATTTGAAACTGTTGATTCGAAAAGGTACTCAATTTGAATGTGAAATCTTATATAATCGAAATCTATATAAGTGTGATTTGATATACTATTGTTTTGGAAAGTATTGATTTGAAAATGAAATCTTATATATAATGGACTTTATATAAGTATTATATTTGAAAGTGATTTTGAAAGGTACTATATGATACATATTTTCGAAGTAAAGATATGGAAAGTGCTTTCTGCTTGATATCCGCTTTGTGGCCACACCATGGATTCATTCTATCGATATTATTCTCTCTTTGATTTTGGTTTTCTGGATATGATACTCGAGTGTCCATCGAATTCCATGGCAATCTCCATGGTCTTATGAGCGCGACTGCATAGCGAAACTACCTGGCTGAGCTAGCCTGGGGGTGCGGATTGTTTCCTGGGGGATCCAGGCGTAACCATTGTGTATCCTGCACTCTATGTAGGTCGCATTAGTAGAGAAACTGCCTCGCTGAGACGGCCTAGGGGTACGGATTGTTTCCTGGGGGATCCAGGTGTAACCATTGTGTATCCTGCACTCTACTAGTCATCATGGCGTAACTCGCAGGGCTGAGAAAGCTTACGGATACGGATTGTTTCCTGGGGGATCCAGGCGTAACCATTGTGTATCTGCAATCCATGGTTAGACAACTGTTTCGGTTTGGTTGATTTGTTTGGATTGTACTTTCCATATCTATTTTTAAAAGAGTTTTACAGTATTTTCACTGGGTGCTGAAACAAGTCTATTAAGTACCTGAAGAATCCTAGCTTTGCGCCTGATCAACGTATGGCTAGAGTCTGCAGGAACGAAAGTAAACTTGTTAAGACATCGAGTTATAAAAGCATTTGATAAAAGTATCTTGATAAAGTACTATACAAAGAATATTTTGATCGGTTATTTTCCCTTCTAAAAATTTAAAATGTTTAAATATTGTTTACCTTGAACCATCAGATTTGAATCAAATGACTATTCATCATATTATAAATGTTTTAAATGGTATAAAATTTTAATTGAAATGTATAATGGTTTAATTAATGGTTCATCCTTGTATTTCAACCTGCTTTCCCACCTAGCTACTTTTTCCCTACCTTCTTTCAGGATGTCTTCCAACCAATTGTTCTTTCTTGTTGTTTCTCCGATTCCTTCCTTTTCGAGGACGAAAAGATTTGAGTGGGGGAGAGTGTAACAACCCTAGATTTTTCATATATTTTAATATTTGACTTTATTTTATTTTGAAATTATTTTAAACTTATTTTATTTCAAACATTTCATTTTTAAATATAAGTGTTGATTATTATGTGAATTATAATTTCAAACCGGTATAAATTGGATATTTTACAAAAAGATGAATTTCTGTTCAAATCGGTCAAATCTTGACTTTTAAATTTTAAATTTAAATATTTAAATTCTTAAATTTTTTCTTTTATTATGAAAATAGATTTAATAACTTGAATACTTCTTTTCGTTTCGTTGAAAACGGATTTAAATTGTAAAAGTTATGTACATTTCAATTTTGGGTATAATTTGTTTTATTTCGCAATTTTGTCTATTTTAAATTTTTTAAATAATATTTTCTTTGCTATATTTTTTTAATATGTGTTAGTATGTTATTTTATATATATTTTGTCTTTTAATATTTTTTAAAGTGATAACAAATTTTTTCCAAAATTTACTATATTTATTTCCTATTTTTAAAAGGCTATTTTCTATTTTTCTGCTATTTTCTTCATTTAAATTATATTTAATTAAAATTTATATATTTATTTTGTGAATTAATTTTTATTTTATGTTCTTATCTCTATTTATAAATATTTTTCATGTATATAAAAAAATTTTCCAAAGTCATTGCATTTATTTTCAAATTTTCTAAACTAGTTTTCATTTTCTGTGCTATTTTCCTAATTTAATCATATACAATTAATATTTATTTATTTATATTTTATTTATTTGTGATATTTTCATATTTTAACTGAATTTATATATATATTTCAATTATTTAAATTTGCAAAAAGAAATAAGGAAATTTGAAGAGTTTTGAAACCTTTCACTTGCCTTTGACTTTTTACCTCCTTACCTTTTCATTTTTCCAACCACCACTTGCCATCAATTTGTGCCGACCTTATCTTTTCTTCAGCTGCATCACATTTCTCATTTTTCACGCAAAAATAAAGTTTCTCATCTCAAAAGTTCGGCCTCCATCTGCTGAAGCAAAGTTTGGTAAATTTTCTTCTTCTTTCTACTCAATCTTTCTTGTTTTTCTTATCTCTTTGCACTTGCCTTCACCTTTATAGCTCAGCCCTCACTCCTCCTTCACCACGGCCTCCTCCACCACCAGCACATCAGGCTGCCATCCCCTCCTTCCCACTGATCAAGCCATGGCCATGCACTAAAGTTGATTAGATCCACAAAAATTGGAGCAAAACTTCACCTGATCATACATAGCCGACCACCAAAGTACTTCACCACTCAAACCACCACCTTGGCCGCTCCATACACCCCATCTCCAGCCCCTACATGACCTGACACCACTGACACACTATCCTCTTGACCCCACCAGGTCTGGTCATGCCTAGAATTGCATAGGGCCGAGCTTGCAGTTGCTTAAAAACCATGTTTGTTGCCTTAGCTTGTAGTTTCATGTTTCACAACATTTGCACCATCATCTTCCATGCTATAGCCACCTTATTGACCCAAGACCAGATCCAAACTCTCACTTTAGCCTTGTATTCTAACCTATGGCTGAGCCTAGGTGTGGTTGAAGGCAAGTGCAAGTGATTTGGTGACTTGTTGTGCATGTATCTTTTGTGTTGTTTAAAATTGTGTTAAGTGTTTATTCATGTATATTTGTATTGTTTTGTCTCATGTATTCAAGGAAATTAGCCTTGGCTCTCCCACTCTCAAATCATTATCGTATTATCGTGCTTTTGAAGTTCCTTGTTTGTGCATTTGGTTGTCATCTCCATCTTATAAAGGTGAGTAAATCTCATTAGACTAATATGTACTTATATAGCGATAAACTGACATCACTTGAATCTGTAAATGCATATCATCCTGTTATAACTGCTAGATTATATTCATATTATGTTCACACCTATATTTACACCTGTTATACCATATGTTGCTGTTATTTCTTGCTATTCTGTTATTTTCATCACTTTATCACACTGCAAGTTCCCTGTAGACTAGAATCACTATGGGTTGAAATGATACATACCCGAACGGACTTTAGAATAGGAGAAAATCATTATGGGCGGAAATGATATGCCTGAATGATTTTCAATTATTTTCATTTACTTGGGATTGCGGGTTTGAAATGATTAATCCCTGGTTTTCTTTGTAAATTACGGGTTGAAATGATATATTACCCGTATCACTTTATTTTGGCTAGAAAATGAAATACAGACCCGTTGTTAAAATATGTTTTTCTAAAAAAAAATTTAAAATATTTTCGAAATGTAAATATTATAATATTTAATTTAAACTTAATAAAAAAAGATTTTCGTAAAGCATTATTGATTTTCTGAAAATTTATAAGCGAAATAAATCAATGATAAAGTTAGAAAATTTGAAATGTAAATTATTTTGGGAAAATTTAATTTGGTGATAAATGGAATTTAAATTAAATATGAAATGTGATAAATTTATGATATTTGGAATTTAAATGAATTTAAAATGATTTTTATAATATATTAATGATTTTTGAATAAAGTTAAAATGTGAAATGAATGAATATTTAAGTTGAAATTTTGAAATATAACTAAAATTGGAAATCTATTAATTTGGCTTAAAAGTGAATTTTAAGTTAAGTAAATAAAAAATGAAATTAAGTTATATTTGAAATTTAAAATTAAGTGTTAAGTTAAATTTGATTTAATGAATTTAAATTTAATGTTGGGATTTAATAAATGTATTATTATTAAATCTTGATTTTTGAATGGAAATTTAACTTTATAAAATCATGAATATAAGGGTATTTAAATGATGATTATAAAAGTGAAATTATTTGATTTTATAAGTTAAAATTTATTTAAATAAAAATATAATTGTTCATGAAAACATACTGAATATTTGAAGTTAATTAACTACATTTCTGAAATGCTATTAATTCTAATATAAATGATAATACAGCATTTGTAAATGCTGTAGTTGATAATAATGAGCTAAATGACTAAATTTAATTAAGTCTATTATAGCAATTTGTAAATGTTATAATTATTGAATTTAACTTAGTTATTTGAAACTAATATAGCCCTATTACAGCATTTTAAAATGCCGTCTTTTGTAAATTGAACTATTTTGAATGTGACTTTTCGTAGCATTTTCTAAATGCTACGAAAAGTGAATTTTCACTGTATTGGTAAATTAATTGAATAAATGAATTTTGAAAGACTAAAATTTTGGAAATTTAATAGTTTAATTATTAAATATAATAATTTCATTTTATGATTTAAAATGAAGTAATTTGTTTCGAAATATAAACTATTTTGAAATGTGTTTTGTAATTGTATTTAAATTAAATAAAAATAAATGTGGTTTGAAAGATATGATATTTTGATATTTTGAAATGGATTTTGAATGATATTGAATTTTGAAATGATATTTGATTTTGAAGTATAAAATACCATTTTTAAATTTTAACCACGGGATGTATTTAATTTATAGTTTAACTTACTCTTAAAGGATGGGGGATCCCAAGCATCCTTTGAGTTATTGTGCATTTCTACTACAGTTCACTTGAGTTGGTTTATATTATATAAGTATATATTGTCTTGACTCGAGTGTTTTGTGTTTTACTTTACGCTCGGGTCAGCCTGAGTATTCACAGCTTTGGATTCTCTTTCTGGAGCCGGTCTTTGCTGGAGTTTCTGCTTATCTACATTTATATTTACTTTCTGTTTCAGCTGTTCTAGTTTATCTCATGTATCAGTGAACTTCTATGTATTTGGGATTTATATTATGTTGTTTTTTGACTATATTATGTATTTGTTTTGAGACTCTGCCGTAGTTGCTTCATGAACTACTATATATTTTATATTCCGCTGTGAGTTATTCTGATATTTCTATGTCTGTGATTCTGAGAATGTATTTCATTTGCTCCAAATTTATTTACAATGCGATATTTTGAGCAATTCAAGTCTGCATGTGTGGATATGAATGGCTGAAAATATCGGGTTGTTACACCGGATTTGCAAGGGCTTCTTCCTTTATTGGACGAAGTGCCTTCGGTTCTGTTCGAACCCGGAACAGACTTGTATGGTCGTGTGTCTGACAGTACATTTTGAGATATAAAGCAGATTTCTTTCAAATACATATCTGTTGTTGGCAGAGAATTTATTCTCATAGCTTAACACCCTTCTCTGAGACATACGAGCTCAAAGGTTATGTAGTTGAAGGTTATCAACGATATACTCCCAATTTGGTAGTGTGGCATGCTAAGTGCTGCTGTGTGTTGATGATCATTTGTTGATCATTTGTGATGAAAGCATGGCTTTCATGGAAAGCGTAGCTTTATGGACGAGACATCATCGGACCTCACAACCCGAAAATGGTCGAAACAGGAAAGATGCGGCAAGGTTATGAGGGTCGCGCCCTTTAGGGTATGTCATTTCCTTCTGGAAAAAGGTGATGTCATGGTATGGAGCCCTGATATTTACCTTTGGGGTAGCTCCAATCTCATTTACTGTGTGGTTGTTGCTTTGTGATAGAGGGCCCTCGGATAAAGGTCCTAAAGGACCGGGAAATAGCATAGTCGTGTAGTAGTTACCTAGATATAGAGGTAACCCGGCCTTGTGCTGGAATAGAGCTGGTTAAGTTCTTGGGACGTCCCTCCAGAGGCGTACCTATGTGGCAGTAGGAAGTTCCTTAGCCTGACCATTTTTGGAAATCCACAGAAACAATATGAGCCATGTACGGTTTTAGTTCTATAACCTACCATGCAGCGTGGCGGTAACCTGCCACAAAAGCTGTTAGCTATAGTAGGCATAGTACGGAATGTCTATGCTGGCTAAGATTAAAATTATACTTTCGAAATGTTTCCTACACTATGCACAAGTAATAATATCAAAGAATTTTTCTCGTATCAAGCATATCTGACTATCATAAGAAGAAATCTCCTCCAATTCTACGATTGCATTGTGTGTGTGGTGGGAGGTCTTATGGTAGTTTCATTTTCAAAAAGCATAGCGGGTATACTTTTATAAATTTGTTTATTTTAAAAGCAATTGTTTTTGTTTACTCATACCAGTCCCATGACTGACCTGGAGTTTATTGTTTCTTTTCTAAACTCTGGGTGCCCATAATTTCTACACGGGCAGCCAGTAGGAGTTTTCCGTGTTTCTGGTGTTAGCAGTATTTTGGAGCTTTTGCTTTGGAGATATTTTGGAAGCTTTTGGGATTTCATGTGCTTAGTTTTTGGAAATTTGCTATCGCTTCATTCCTTTGAAGACTTTTCAGATATATGATCACTTGTTGTACTATTATGATGTTCTATTTGGAGTTGTGATATATGATACTCTGATGTAGCAATGCATATTATGGTGACATTGTATCTGTGATGTATGCATAATATTCATTTTGTTTCCGCTGTTTTATTTTCATCTGATGTTCTTATAAGCTCCATCCGACTGAAGTTCGATGTCTGAAATTCTAGGCAGTCGAATACAATTGAGGTATTTGGTGTCAATTTTCGAACATTGGATTTCAGATCGTAACAAAGTGGTAACAAAGCTGAAGGTTGAGTAAGAACTTTAGCTACAGATTATAACACATTAGATGGCTCATTAGAGATAGGGTGAAGTATACCCTAGAATGAGTATAATCGAGACCGAAATCTCAAATTTTCTTAGTTTATTTTCTTTTAACTGTTGATATTCCTTAAGATATCTTGTCCGAATATCAAAATCAATTTCCTTACTAATTACAGAAAGTAAGAATGAGCGGACAAAGAGGAAGAGCTAGGGGTCAAGGAAATGCCATAACAACTAATCAAGTTCCCCCAACAGCAGTAGCGGCAATACCTATTCAGCAGCACCCGAATCTGGCTGATTTTATAAGAATTTCTCAAGGCTTGGTGGTAAGCCGTTCACCGCAAGGAGTCGATTATTGAGGCCCAAGCATGGATCAGATCGTGTGAGAAAATCTTTAGAGGGCTAAAGCTGCAAGACGATCAGATGCGACTTATAGCTACTTGGCAACTTCAGGAAGAAGCCTCAGCATGGTTGGAGACAGTTATTGTAGATAAGCCAGAAGACGAGTTTACTTGGGAAAAATTCAAAGAATTATTTAAGAAGCGCTATCTTCCATCAACTGGAATTTCTCGAATGTACCAGGAATTCATGGACTTAAAGTAGGAGAGTTTGTCATTCGAGGAGTATCTAAACAAATTCAATGAATTGTATCGTTTTGGTCCAGAATTGGTGAACACACCTTTAAATAAGAATGAAAGGTTCATTCGTGGGATGAATAAGAAATTCCACGAAAGGATGACTGGCCACATTAAAGAATCCTTTTCAGATTTGGTTGATATGGGGCATAGATATGCTATGCTTGATATGCAAGAAGCCCCAGTGGAGAAAGGAAATTCGGGCAATCAAAATTGTAGAAGAGGAAATTTGGAGGCAAGAAACTATGGCAGAGTAAGGAGAAAAAGAAGGGCAATCAGGGAAACACAACAGAGCATGTCACTTGCTATAATTGCTTGGAGAAGGGCCATTATTCTAGTAGATATACGAAGCCTAAGAAACAAGCAAATCAACCCGTACAAGCAAAGCCCAGGAAATGTTATTATTGTCAGAAAGTGGGACACGAAGTTAAAGACTGTCCAACCATGAAGAAAGCTCAGACAGCCAAGGTGTACACAGTCAAAGACCAACCTGCAACTTTCAAAGCAGAAAAGGGGAAAGGAGTTCTTGAAGGTAATCTCATTATTTATGATAGCATTGTTAGAGTTCTATTTGACACGGGCGCTACACATAGTTTTATTTCTCAGCAAGCCATTAATGAATTAAATCCTGAACCTGATTTTGTTGATGAGCCTATATGCGTACAGAATTCAGTTGGAGGTCCTGCAAACCTTTGTCTTCGATGTAGAGACATTCCTATCTCATATTCTCATTACCAATTCCCTATTGGTCCTT
Source organism: Allium cepa (assembly GCA_030765085.1). NCBI lineage: Eukaryota > Viridiplantae > Streptophyta > Magnoliopsida > Asparagales > Amaryllidaceae > Allium > Allium cepa. Next base: position 75,345,953 of record CM060939.1, on the reverse strand, counting down.
TTGTTCTTGATTTTAAAGAGTTTGAAGTCTTACTCGGAATGGATTGGCTAGCAAAATACGAAGCCAAATTGGATCGCAACAATCGATCGATTTCGATTAAAACCGAATTTGGAGATTTCATCGAAATTTCTTGTGAGGACCCTAGTCCTAATAGAGATGGGTTTATGTATAACTTGGGTTATCCCGAACCCAATCTGGAGTCCATACCCATTGTTAGAGATTTTTCGGACGTGTTTGGAGAAGTGAAATCATTACCTCCACATCGAGAAATAGAATTCAGAATCGACCTTGTACCTAATGCTCGTCCTGTCGTTCACGCAAGTCGCAGGATGGCACCCACGGAAAGGGTTGAATCCGGTCAGCAAACCGATGATCTACTAGAAAAAGGGTTGATTCGACCCAGTGTTTATGAATGAGGATCGGCCATTGTGTTTGTTGCTAAATCAGATGGATCTTTGAGGTTGTGTGTAGATTACCGTGATCTCAATAAGAAGACTCTCAAGAATAAATTTCCACTGCCCTGAATTGATGGTTTATTTGATCAATTGCACGACGCTTGTTACTTTTCGAAGATGGATCTAGCCCAAGAGTTCCATCAAATACGAATCGTCGAAGACTTTGTTCATTTGACAGCTTTCAGGGGTCCCAATATGTTCTACGAATGGTTAGTCATGCCTTTCGGGCTAACCAATGCTCCAGCTTACTATGTGGACATATGACTCGTGTGTTCCGGGATGTATTGAATAAATTTGTGCTCGTATTCATTGATGATATTTTGGTATATTCCAAGACCGAAGAGGAGCATGCCAAACACCTTAGAATCGTTTTGGAGATATCGAGGAGAAATATTCTATATGCAAAATTTTCCAAATGCCACTTCTGTGTCAAAGAAGTCAATTTCCTTCGCCATATTGTTAATGAAGAAGGGATTTCAGTTGATCCTAGCAAAATTTTTGCCATTCTTGATTGGAGGAGACCTACTACCCCAAAGGATGTTCAAAGCTTTTTGGGTTTAGCAGGTTATTATCGAAAGTTTGTTGAGGACTTTTCGAAGTTAGCTAGTCCATTGACCAAGCTAACAATGAAGAACGCAAAGTTCACTAGGACTCCAAAATGTGAAGAAGCTTTTGAGGAGTTGAAGAAGAGATTAACCACTGCTCCTGTTCTCGCTATTATCAATGGGAACCAGGGATTATCTGTTATACCAATGCTTGCGGTGAAGGCTTGGGTGCAGTATTGATGCAGAACGGGAAGGTGATTGCCTACGTGAGTAGACTGTTACGCCCTCACGAAAGAAATTATCCGACCCATGATTTGGAGCTTCTAGATGTTATCTTCGCTTTAAAAATATGGAGACATTATCTTCTGGGCAAATTTTTTTCAGCTTTCTTAACAATCTATGAATTTAATTTAACTTAACTTGTCGGGAATCGGATTTTTCGACTTCCGAAAATCGACATTAATACGTCCACTGTATCAACTACCGAGCAATCGAATGCCATAAAACCGAACTCTTAGGGTTTAAGAAGAAGAAAAAGGTAGAAGAAGAAGATAGAAGAAGAAAAGAGAAACAATATCAGAATCTCACAATCTCAGCGGAACAACATATAATAAATAAATTAATATCTTTAAACCAAAGAACTATATCAGTTATTACATTACATCACATTACATTATCAGAGTGTACAACAACAAACAACGGAAAAGAAATATTATATACTAGTTGATACGCCAAGCCATCCAGTTTGCCTCCAGATCTCTACATCACCTCCTGAATTCCAGAATATCCTGATAACCTGACTCTAGACTGCCCGTGTATAAATTGGTGGGCACCCAGAGTTTAGAAAGGGAACAATAAACTCCAAGTCAGTCATGGGACTGGTGTGAGATCTAAAAATAGTTATTTATCTTTTAAAAAACAAAGAAATAATTTTAAATAGATTCGCAATGCTTTTTAGAAAATGTAACTACCATAAGGCCTTCCACACACACACACAATGCAAACGCAGAATCAGAGGAGATTTCTCCTTATGATAGTTAAATATGCTTGATAAGAAAATTTCTTTGATATTATCACTATAAGTGCAAAGTGCAGGAAAACATTTCGAAAGTAATATAAATCTTAGCCAGCATAGACATTCCGCACTTATGCCTACTATAGCTACCTTCTAAACAGTGATGACCACCATAAGTAAATGGCAGGTTCTACAACTAAAACCGAACAAGGTACATATTGGAGTTTAGATTTCCAACAAATGGTCAGGCCAAGGAACTTCCCATTGCCACATGGGTAAGACTCTTGAAGGGCACCCCGAGAACCTAACCGGATCTCTGCCAACACAAGGCCGGGTTACCCCTAGCTGGTTAACTACTGAAACGTATATGCCATCCCTCGGTCGTAACCGACCTATATCCCGGGATTCACCAACAACCACAAAGTAATAAAATTGCAGCAGCAACATTGGTTAAGTATATGGGCTCCATACCATGATACCACCTCTATCCAGAAGGTATGACATACACTAAGTGGGCGCTATCCCCTAATAACCTTGCTGCATCTTTCCTGTTTTGACCATTACGGAGGTGTGAGGTCCGACGAAGTCTCGTCCACAAAGCTATGCTTTATACAAAAGCGGTGCCTTGATCAACAAATGATGAGCAGCACTTCGTATGCCACGTTACCAAATTGGGAATATATCACTAGTAACCATCAACTACATAACCTCTGAGCTCGTACGTCTCAGAGAAGGGTGTTAAGCTAAGAGAATAAATTCTCTGCCACCAACAGAAATGTATTTGATAGAAACCAGCTTTACATCTCAAATTGTAACTTCAGACACACATCCATACAGTCTGTTCTGGAATCGAACAGAACCGAAGGCACTTCCAAAGAAGCCCTTGCAATCCGGATATTCACTAATCACGTCCGGAATTCCCATTACAAAGGGTGATAAAATCCCTATATTGGAGATCGGCCGATGCAGAAACATTCGATGGTAATCCTTTCGTTTTCATAAATATCCGGTCTTCAACACTGGTCTTCAAATGCTATCCATTAGGACGTATCACTATTCGAAATGTGATTTATAACCCAAAGGTCCTCTCCCGGCTAAACCGAATAACGAGCGCTTATTTTAAAAATAAGTGTAGCATTCTAATTCAAGCAATCACACAAATACCCATTTAAAGGTAAATATTGATAGTCGGTTATTTAACTATCAATATATATGCACAACATAACCAGATTCCAAATAAATTCTCAAATTATTTATTTTCTAAAAATATCTTTACAAGTTATTTTTTTTCCACACTTCAACCATTTGAAAACAATTTCAAATCACTTTTCAATTTATCTTTAAAAGATATAACCTCAAAACATTTCACTTCATATTGGAAAAACATTTCACTTCATATTGGAAAAACATTTCCCTTTATATTGGAAAAATATTTCCATACTTATTTAAAAATAAGTAATTCACAAATCTATTTATTTTCAACATTTAAAAAATATTCAATATACTTAAATCACAATTATGTATATATTTTATTCTTTAAGGAAAACATTCTCTTAAACACATTTATTTGAGTCAAAACGAATGTTGCGTAAAACATCGTTACGACGACCCAAAATCACTAGTATAGTGATTCGAAATTAAGATAGATATACAAATTCCAATACTGTATAAAAAAATTCCTTTCAAAAATAATTCACTATTACAATAGTGTTATAGTCCACTATTCCCTTTTATTTCTCGAAAACGTCCATTTCAATAATGAATGTTGAAATCTATGGTTTCGATACTTAATACAATTTAAAACATCTTTAAATTGTTTTAATTCTATTTAAAATATCACTCCCCACCAACCTTTCTTTAATATATTATTCACTATCCAAAATCATGAATATATTTCGTTAACCAAATTCAATATTTCTACACATTTTATTTAAAGGATTATCTACTGTCCAAAATCATCGATATATCTCCATTAATAAGCTATAATAATTAACTTATCAAAATAAGTCGTTTTCGCATTTATAAAACAATGTTTATAAATTCACATTTATATACATATATATATTTTATAAAAACTTCAACTTATAAAATCCCTTAATTAACAAATTCTATTTATATCCTTTTTACAGGACAAAATCCCAATTACAAGCAAATTACTTATAATGTTGTATTTACAAATTCATTCTTTTTATAACTTCACAAATCATAGATTTTATTCTTCTATAAAATCCATTTATAACATCATTTTAAAACGTTTTCAAAACTCCTTTATAATTTCATCACTTTGATTTATAAAAATCCAATTTTATAAATTTTATATATAAAGTTTTTATAATAAATTCAAAAATCTCTATTTAAACTAAAAAAATCGTTAACTCCCTATTTCAAAAAATCACATTTCAACTATATTTCTCAAAAATCATAATTTTTATAACATTAAAATTTATATCATTTATTTATTTAAAATTAATCAATTCAAAATTTTAATAAAACGTATACTTTCAAAAATCACTTTAAAATCCTTTTAAAATTTGAAAATCACCACTTTAACACTTTTAATTTTCCAAAATAAGCCCAATGCTGCAACAACACAAAATATAACAATCAAGACATCCAAAACATCATATATCATATGATAAAAGAATATATCACAATATCTGTAAATAAATCAATACGGGTGAGGAATCTAGTTGGATCCCTCCAACCTGTTTCCCTGCATCCACAGATGTTAGCACAATACCAATCCCGTTTCAATATGGGACATCGCGGTACATGGGTTTATATATAATATTATCCTCTATTATGTGGCACAATAGGGTCTCATCCGCTATATAATGCGGGAAAATCAACTCCAAGTACATATGTAATACCAATTCCACTTCGAGATGGAATATCGCGGTATATGTGTTTAATAAATAACCTCCACTTAATATACGGCGTATAGGGTCTATTTCAATACAATAGATAATAATTTATCATCCAAGCACACAATCAACAAATTTTAAATCTAACTATTTAAAATTTAAATCGAAATAAATTCGATTGAGTGAGAAGATCTCACCTTGCATTCAATAACAGTTGCAGTATTTTATTTCGAATAAAACTAAACGCGCGTTTAATTTTATTCGAAATAAAATACTAGCTCCAATTGATTGCAACCCAGCTCCATCGCGTAGTATTCGTCAATATGAACCCGACACAATTCGTTTCGTCCAAAACGGACCTGTATGAAAGAGTTACAGTATTTTAAAGTTTGCACACATTTTTATATATATATATATATATATAATTTAATATACATTTATATTTTCTTTTAACCTAGATAGATCCAGGCCGCATGTTACAATCAGAGAAAATCACGACCGCAGGAAGTTTCTTCTTCCCTTCCAGTTCGTTCGAACGTATGAAACCTATGCCGCCACTTTCCACTTGAGTTTTCGCAACCACCATAGGCCACTTGAATCGGTGGATGACAATTCGAAGCCCAACTCGAGAGTCACCATTTCCCTGAATTTCGTACAGCTCGGTCATCGCCCGCCATGGGAAAACGTGTCGAAACGTTCGATGTTTACAAGCCAATTGCCGACGATCCGCTACACTTCAGACGATCTTGGGCGTTGGATTTGTAGAACTCAATGCCCTCTACAAATCTCTAGTTGAAGATTTCTCGAATTGATGCGTGGATTAGAAGGAAACCGAGGAGAAAGAAGGCACGTTTTCGACCATTGAAGATAGGGGTGGCGGCTGAAACGTTTTGACCTAGGGTTTGTGCAAATTTTGAGAAATCAAGTCCTTTTATAGAAAATTTGCCAAAACACTATTCATCCAAAATTTTCCGAACTCCAAACGAAGCGTGCCGGCTGGCTTTTCTAGGGTTTAACCCATGTTCCGGACATAATGGAATAGATATCCAGAGCTAATTCGATCATTTGTGTGAGTTACGGAAATAAACGATCAAATTTAAATTAAATCGATTAAACAAATTTCTATGCGTTTTGGCTTGCCCCGGACAAACCGTAAATCCGATTGACATGAAATTTGAAACCATACAATAATATAACATTACGGATCTGATGAAACTGGTTTCGTCGAAATCTGAAACTGTTTGAAAAATGGCTATTTTTACTCGTCAATTAAATATTCAATTTTCACAAATTAACTTTTAATTCAAAAGTTCTGCAACATCATTCTAACTCCAATATGATTTAATACAACTTTACAAATAAATTTTAATCACATTAAACCCAATTTCCAATTATTTCTGAAATTTCAAATATTAAATTGTCGATTTAATTATCCAATTAAATTCTCATATTCAAATTTTAATTTACTCAGCTTATAAAATTCATTCATGAATATTTAAATTAATTAAATATGCGAATTTCAAATGACGGAAGTTCTGGGTCGTTACAAACTTCCCCCTTAAAAGAATTTCGTCCTCGAAATTACCAAGTATGCAACGACCCGGAATTTTGACAGCATATTTTAATGAATATTTAATCTAATTTAAATTAAATATAAGTTTGACAGTGTTTAAATTGATGAGATCATGGATATTTCACAGTTATATATGTTTATAAAAGAAATTTTGGTTTGAAAATTTAAAATAGAATGCTTCAAAATTCATTAAAACAAAATCTTTCTTATTCAATAAAATCAAATCAAAGACTTTATATTTTTATTATTTGATAATTTATATGAATACAATTTTAGTTTTTAAAATGATAAAGTTAAAACATAAACATAAATATACACCATAATTATAAAATATAAAGTGTAACTAAGAACATAATTATAAAATATAAGTAGAAACTAGAAATATAAGTATACAAATAGAATGTTATAAATAAATGTAAACCAGTAATAAACATATTTGTGCTTTTGTACAATTTATAGGTATAAGAAAATAAAGTTTTCACTTCAAAGATAATAAGAACAAAACCTGTAACTTACAAAGCCAGGTTGTATAAACCTGAAAGAAAGAAAAAGAAGATATATAAATACTTTTGTACATTCATAATGCTATGAATTAAATACAAAGTTATGTGTTGTGTATATGCATCAGGAAACAAAAGGTTCACTTCAACATAAAACAAAATATGTGTGTCTTGCAAGATAGGCTAGCCGAAATATGATAAATGTCTTTGTACCAAACAATATAACAATCAGTAAAACATTAATTTCTTGCTATCATAATTAAAAGCATAAGCATTAAATAGCATAATTTCTTGTTTAATAAAGTACATGTAGCCGAGATCACAATATCATTTCATATTTCAGTAAATTTAATGCCAAAATTCTTGTTTGGTCAAACATGGTGGCTGGCCAGTTATAACCTGATCAGTAGCTTCTTTATATATATACACCTATATATCATTAGTTCATTTATACAAACTTTAGCTTAAAAACAAACCTGAGAAACAAATTAACTTAAAACAGAAAATCAAACAAAGAAAATAGGAAACAGAGAAAGGAAACAAGGAAGAGTTTCAGGGTAGTTCAACTGCAGTGTCTTCTTCAACACCTTACTTCTGTTCAATTGCTTTTATGTGAGTAAACTTAATTTTTTCAATCTAAAATTTGTATATTTATCTTGCAAAGATCTGTGCCTTGATACCTGTTAAGCTATTTAAACTTGAGAAACTTCCTGTTAACTGTAACATATGAAGTGTTCTATAGGAATTTTGAAATTTAAACAAGTTAAGACAAGAAACTTATAATACTTATGCATATCACTGCTTGAACTTGGTATTGAGCTAATTCAAGTTTATTTAGCTTAAACAAAAGCCTGTAAACATGCTGAAAAGTTTAAACAGTATGTTGTTAATACTGTATTTTCAAACTACAGGTAAAAAAAAAGGAATCAAAGCTTAAAATGTAAATGTTTAAATTTGTAAATCCAATAGTATATTTAGATTTCATAAACATAATTATGATTTTTAACATAAAAATTTTGATTTGAAAGCAAAGATTTTCAGAGCAGTTTTAAAAAGAAGTTTCACTGAATTTTTGTCAAATTTGGAAGATTGAGTACATTTTAATTTCTGAAATTTGGAATGAAGCAAGGTTGAAGTTATATTAGCACTAGAAAAATGTCAATTTATTTTTCAAATGCATAATTTTTGATTTTGAATCAAAAGTAGGGTTTTAGGGCTTTTACCTTTGATGCTCTGTAAAATTTTAGTTGCGGCATCATAGGTCGATCGAGTGGGTCGCGACCTTTGGTGGAGTTAGAGGGGGATGTGAGTGGCGTCCTGGTGGAGTTTCATTACCTCCGGTGATGTGTGGTGGCCGCACGATTGATTTGTCAGTGGCGTTGTTGTTGCCATACTCGAGCTACAGGTCGAATTTTTGTTTTCGGCTTGTAATTGAATTTTGGGTATCGATTTCGTTTGAGTGGGTAATTTGTGATGTGTGGGGGTTGCCGCGAGGCGCCGGAGGCCAAGCGCACCACCGTGCACGTGCACGGTGGCGGAAGTGTGTCAGTAAGACGTGAGTGACTTCGTAACGTGGGATACTCGAGTGGGTACTCGAGTAAAATGGTCAGTTGGCTCGAGTTAGGATCGTGCGTGAGCGTGAGAGGCAACTGCAGTTTTACTTTAACTAAAATAAAATAAAATAAGAAGAAGGTAGAAAACTGGGGAGAGGAGAAGAAGAAGAGAGAGTGAGATAGGAAGGGACGCGGGGAGATGCACGGGTAGTCTCGAGACTGTCTCGAGTAGGGTAGGGGTGTGTCTCGGGTACCATTCCAATTGAACGTGCCTGTTCTGTTTAGTATTTTTATAACCAAATAACTAAATCAAGTTAGAAATTAGTTAGTTAGGTTAATATCTAATTAAAGGTTAGTCTGTAAAGGTAGGTGATCAAATAAGTAGTTAGAATGTTGATTAAATTTATACTTGAATTTTTAATTGGTAACTTTAAGCTGATTTTGAAATAAAATTTAATTATATGTTAAATCAATTTAAATCTTAAGAATGTTAGCTTATCACTAAAAAGTTAATTAGTAAATGAAAGTTAACTTAAGTGGTTGATTTAAGATTTTATAATTGATAATAATTAATTAGTTAAAGTAGTTTGTGATAATTAAATTTTAAATAAGTAAGTTATTAATTTATTAACTGAGTAATTAAGTATCAGTTATGAATAACAGTTTAGTAATTAATTAATTAATTAAAGATTGAATAATTAATAAATTGATGATAAATGATTAATTGAGTAATTAATTTATCACTAATAAGCTAATTAAACAGTAATTAATTAACCAGAATAAAATAGTTTATTCTTAAGCAAGTAATTTAATTAAATAAACAAAACTGTTTGGTATGCATTGATAATTCTGTATGATTTACTTTGATATCCGTTGATGATATTTCTGTGATATGTTGTGATGTTATGGATATCTGTGATAACTGCATATGATTTATCTGTTATATCTGTTATGTGAATTCTGATATTAAATTAAACTATTAAGTTAAATAGACAACTTAGACCTTAAAATGGCGTTTGGATTCCGATGAGACCGGGATCGGAAGAATCAATTTTGATTCTCCGAAAACCACATCGATCCAAATTAAACGATAGGTCGTGACTTATCTAATGGAGATCGAGATGGGGTTTCAGAATGCAAGGGTTATCGTCGTTAACTCTAAGGGTGATTCCAAAATGAGTGTAACGAGATAATGCCTTCGGTTTCGTTCGAACCCGGAACGAACTTGTATGGATTGAATGCTTTCAACACATCGTCAGGCGGACGATGAGCATTCTAAGAATAATGTTCAATAAAGGTAAAGATGGACTTGGTTATCCAGAGAAAAATTCCAACTTCAATCACTTAAATCAATTTTCCCCAAATTGATTTCCAATTTATTTTATTTGAATAAGTTTCTTTAATTTCTCAATTCATTCAAAATTCATTAGTTATGGATTTATTATATATGTTATTAGTTTCCACCTTTAACTGAAATATACGAAATTTCAGGCTTTCCCATTTTCTTCTTTGTTCCTTTCAATAATTTAAATCTTAAATCTTAAATAAATGTTTTCTTCTTTAAATTAATATCTCTGAAGATTTGATATTCATTAACTTCTGTTTATTCAAATTTTCATTCTATTCTCAGTATCTATTTATTACAATTTTACAGTTATTTCATTCCTTTTCCAATTCATTTCTTTTAATTTATTCTATAATTATTTTATTTACAAATTCACTTCTTTTAATTTCTTTCTAAAATCTAATTTATATATTTTTGGAAATTCATTATACCCAATCATAACCTATCGAACCATATCATACAATATTCCAATAAGGTTCTTCATAAAATAACAAGTAATCACAACAGAGGGTATAGAATAATTTAAATAAATGTTGAGGGATCCAGTTGGATCCCTCCAACCTGTTTTATCTGCATCCACAGATGTTAAACACAATATAATATGTCAATTCCAAAATTACCTTACTATAGCACATCAATCAATCAATCTCACCCATTCAAACAATTATTTAAATTTAATCATTTAAATTTAAATTTATATTAACTGAGTGAGATTAACTCACCTTTGGCCTAAGATTTGCAGTCTATTTCCCAACTGGCTTGCTTCCGTGATTTAAAACCTTGTATAACAGTTATACGATTCATTAATATTTTTAAATAATCAAACTAATTAATCACCATTTATTAATTTGGGTTAACTAATAATTTAATCTCAAACTAATTTTCCTATAACAAATATTTTTGGTAACTTAAATTAATTAATCATCCTAAATATATTATTTTCTCTTTACTGATTAATTTTAGTAACCAAGATTTATTATCGAACTCTATCTGCCAAATTAATTTCTTTTCGGTAAAACAAAAATGATGTTACTGTAAATCTCTCTTTTTTTTTCTTTCTCTGTACTAAGTACATACAAATATATACATATAAATCAATTTTGATTAAAACAAAAATTTAAATTATACCTCACAGCTACGACGAACAGTACCTCTCCTCACTATGACCTACCCAACATCGGCCATTCCATCACCTATCGCCATCAAGACCAAGCCCTAACTCAAAACGAGCCCACAACCATTGACACCCAAGGCGACCCCTAACTGACCCACGTCACCATAAAATGAAGCTCCACCTCACGGCAACCCAAGCCCCACGCTGCCACCCCAAATCTGCTACAACCTCGCGTTTACCTCTCGAACTAAGGTCGCGATTACAAGCCTAGTGATTAAATTTCGATCGTCCAAGAAAAGAAGGGTAGAGGTGGTTTTGGTTTCGAATCGCATGAGAGGGAATAGATATAGTGGACGAGATAGGGAAGTTACAGCGGCCATGGATTCGTTTTCAACAGAGAGAGTTTCGATTTTTTTATTGAAACGAAATCGTGGATAAGAAAGTGGGCTCGTGCTTCAGCTGATTTAAGTTGAAGAAGTAAATATTGTTGCCGAACATCATATAACCCTACCCCTTTTTTTTCAATTTTCGTTCCATTAGAAAGAAAGAAAGGGAAGTATTAATTTGAAGAGGATGGCTTCACAAAGAAGATTAATACGAGAATTCTTGAAGAAGGCTCAGCTAAAAAGAAAAGAAGGGGCGATGATTTGAAATAAAAAAATACGTATTCAAAAAGGCTCGATTATTTAAATTAAATTTCATCAGACTATTTATCAATTAAATTTCCAGCACGCTTATATTTCGTGCACTCACATACTAACTCCGATCAAAACGAAATTTGAAATCTGATAATATTTCAATATTGCCGATCCGGTGGTTTACTTGAAAATCAAATGAGTTTAAGTATAAAATCGGAATGAATAAACATAAGCTTAAGGATGGAAGGAGTTAGATTGAATTCAAATTAAAACTAAGCGTAATGATATTGGGTTGGATTTAAATCAAGAGAAAATAAATTTTTAACCGAAATAAATTAGGTGAGTTATAAATAATATTAATGGAATGAAATTCTAGAATAAATAATTTAAAATTATTAAGGAATAGAAATAACTTGAGACAATAAGGAAAATAGAATGTTTCGAGTTTATTAGAATGGTTTAAGTGAATGTGGATAAACTAATTATATTGAATGAATAAATGATGGAATAAATAAGTATCAAATGAAATATGGTTTAAATAGGTTGAGAAAAGGTTATGGAATGAAATAGCTTGGATTGTTTCTGAGCTAAATAAAATAGTTTGGAATAAACAAATATGGAATGAAATGTAAATAAATGGATTATAAATGAAATTTAAATGAAATGTGTCGAGCTAAATAAATAATTGTGAATGAATTAAAATAACAGAAAAATTAAATTGGTAATGAAGACGAACCTAAGATGTTAATTGTTTTGTATGAACTAGTTTGGTTAATAGAAGGAAATGCAAGTGAATGTATTCAAATTTGAAATGCAATGAAACTGAGAATATATGGATTGTGAATAAATCCGAAATGGAAAAGAATTAAGTGTAAGTTGAGTCGGAGTCAATTTAAATTGATTTTAAAACTCAAGTGCTTATATATTCACATAAATCTCGTCAAATTGTCAAGAATAAATTGTTGTTCAATGTAAATAGAAGTTATTAAATGCCTTGGATGGATAGTAGTAAAATAATTTGATTTTGAGAGCAATTAAATTAAATATGAGATCAGTTTGCTTAAGAATAAATTAAATGTAAGCAATTGAGTTTTAAACCATTCGAATTGATGAAGTTGTGTACGAATGGATTGAAAACCATTCAAATTGCGTAAGAATGGTTTATAAATTAATTGAAACAGTTGAATAGCATGGAAACTGTACAAGTTGCTTGCAGAAAAATGTTTGGTATGAGTTTCTTTGAGAATTCATATGTTTTAACTATTGTAAACAAGTGAAATGTAGTTAAATTTCATATATTTGGCACTTACATGTTTAAATTGAGTAAGTACAGGTACCGGGAAGCCGTGTGGCTGGATTTGGTTGGGTTGTTTGCTAAAAATATTAAGCCGCTTGCTTAAAATGCTAAATAAGGTACGCCTACGCAATAAAAATAGGAAATATGAACTGTTTTTGGTTTTTCCGACCATGTGGGTCGATGTATATATATTTATCTCTTTTGTCAAATTGCAAAAGCTCCTCCATACAAAGGAGACTCTGCCAAAAATTTTCAGAAATTTTGGGAGTTAGATGTTTTTTTGAAATTTTTTGGAAAACTTATTAACGACAAAACAATTTCAAACTAGAAATTGAAATAAGTTGGTAAATGAAGCTAATTAAAATAATGACATGAATTAGTTATGAATGGAAACTAAAACTCAATAGTTAAAGTTAAAGATAAATTGAATCCGTATGGAAATGAAAGAATCAATGTGAATAGAAATGGATATAAATTGAAGTGGTAAGACAGAAATGAATATAAGAAACATATGGATTTGCAAATTAAATGCAAAGGTGAGTTAATCTCACTCAGTTTAAATTTAAATTTAAATGATTAAATTTAAATAATTGATTGTGTGTTTGAATTGATTGATGTGATATAGTATAGTATAATTTGAAATTGGCATATTATGTGATGCTAACGTCTGTGGATGCAGGGAAACAGGTTGGAGGGATCCAACTGGATCCCTCAACATTTAATTAAATTATTTAAATCCCCCTGTTATGATGATTTGATGTTCTGTGATGATTTATGTTGGAATATTAAATGTTATGGTTAGGTTGGATATAATTTGGTATAATGAATTACCATGAAATATATATAAATTGAATTTTTGGAAAGAAAATAAAAGAAGTGGATTGTAAGTAAGATATTTATAAATAAATTCAAAGAATGAATTCGAAAAGGAATAAGTGACTTTAAAAATCTAATAAATAAATCTTGGGAACAGAAAGGAAGTTTTGAACAAACAGGAAGTTAATGAATTTTAAATCTTTAGTGATATTAATTATAAGAACAAACATTTATTAAAATTTAAGATTTAAATTATTGGAAGGAATAAAGAAGGAATTGGAAATCTGAAGATTTTATATTCAGTTAAAAGTTTTAAAATCAAATGGGAAATAATAATAATAATAACAACAATAATTAAGTACATTCTTAATGAATTTTGAAATGAATTAGGTAATTAAAGAAATTTATTTCAAATAAAATAAATTGGAAATCAATTTGGGGAAATTGATTTAAGTGATTGAAGTTGGGATTTTCTTTGGATAGCCAAGTACATATTTTAAAAAGTAAATCTTTAAAAATTAATTTGACGGTTTAAAATTGTTTTTTTTATAGAAAGCAAATTTTGTAAAATTTATTATTCCTAATATTTAATTTCTAAAGTAAGTATTTCCTTTTAATCTATTATAGCAATAATTATGTAAAGAGTGACTTAGTATTTGTTTTAAAAGTGTAAATCTAGTTGTATATTTTATTAAGTAAGGCTTATTTCCAAATATTCATATGGTATGTATTTTTATTAAATTATTGAAGTACTTTTTAAAATAAATGTTTTAAAGTATATATTTCAAAATAAAGAGTTTTAAATTATTTTTAAAATCTAGTTTTGTGCTTGGTAAATTTCAGAGGAGAAAGAAAATATTTGGGAAAGTTGATTCTGAAGAAAGATGGTTTTGAAAACTGTTTTCAAAGGATCGAAAATAGAAATATATCTTGTGAAGATATTTTTTTGGTTGATGGATGTTTGAGAATAGAAATTGATAGTTAAATAACCGACTATCAATATTGGACAAATACATTGATCGTTTCGAAGAGACCGGGATCGAGATTAATTTCTCGAAAACCACTTCGATCTTGTTTGTACGTTTTGTGAAAACGATTTTGGAATCGAAGATGGAGCAGTGAAGTGCAAGGGCTAGTCGCTACTAATCCTGAGGATATTTCCAAAATGGATGTAGTAGGAATAGTGCCTTCGGTTCCATTCGAACCCGGGACGGACTTGTATGGACGAATGCTTGCGAAACATCGTCAGGTGGACGATGGGCATTCTAAGGGATATGTTCTAAAAAGGTAACGCTTAGCCTCAAGCCTCATCAAATGGGAATGACTGAAAATCAGGGGTTATGCAGCAAGGCTAGGTGGGTAGCACCCAAGCAGGGTGAGGTCATTCCAGTCTAGATGTCCCTTTTTATTTCGGTTTAGTGGGCGGTTGCTGATCCCAACCGCGGGGTGATCTCACTCGGGACTGTCCAGTAAGGGATGGTTCCGGCCTTGTGTTGCAGGGGAGCGGGCGTACTTCTCGGTACGGTAATCTAGGCCCCGTACTGTGACAGGTGGTACCATAGTGCCTAGTCATTAGTTGGAAATCCATTCTCCCTACGAGCCTTGTACGAGTTTTGTTTGTATTACCCACTCTGTGGCTAGTAGCTGGAATTTAATCATGTAACAATTTCGGCTATTTTATAAGTATTTGTATATAGACCCTATTATAATATAAGAGGATTTCTATAAAAATGCTTTAGCTATCGTACGGTAAAAACCCGACACGTTTATTTGTGGCGCGGTCTTACGAGATGCTTTTGTTTTCAAAGGATTTTGAAACTTTAATAATCAATTGGGTGTGATTTTCTCACGCTGGTATTCCAGACTGACTCGTGTATTATTTAACTGTAATGCTCGGGTCAGACCGAGTATTATAGGACACAGGATATGATGCTGTGGAGCTTAGGAGACGAGCTGGATGATGATACGTACATTCGTACTTGTTTATATTTATATATTCCGTTGTTTGAGTTGTTGCGTATCCATTGTATGTTATTGATGTGAGCAGTGATTGTTGTACTCTGATGATGTAATATATGTAAACTGATATATTTGATTTTGAGTAAAGATTATTTACTATCTATTATATTTTATTCCACTGCGATAGTTAGATTCTGATGTTGATTTTGTTTTCTCTTCTTCTACCTCGTCTTCTTTTACACAAATGGTTTGTATTTCTGTACAACTTGAGTTGATTGTTGTAGGATAGTGTCAACTCAAGGAGTACGGATTTGCGGGCTGTTACACTTGGTATCAGAGCCCACTGACTCAAGTGGCACAGAAAATCCGTACCCCTTGAATCTTTACGAACCAACTTGGTATTCAAATAAAATCATTAAATTCATTCCCATTTGATGAGGCTTGAGGCTAAGCGTTACCTTTTTAGAATATATCCCTTAGAATGCCCATCGTCCAGCTGACGATGTTTCGCAAGCATTCATCCATACAAGTCCGTCCCGGGTTCGAACGGAACCGAAGGCACTATTCCTACTACATTCATTTTCGAAATATCCTCAGGATTAGTAGCGACCAGCCCTTGCACTTCACTGCTCCATCTTCGAATCCAAAATCGTTTACACGAAACGTACAAACCAGATAGAAGTGGTTTTCGAGAAATTAATCTCGATCCCGGTCTCTTCGAAACGATCAATGCATTTGGCCAATATTGATAGTCGGTTATTTAACTATCAATTAATATTCACAACAATCATCAACAAATAAATAATTCCCCAAATTATTTATTAACCTCAAATATCTTACAAGATATATTTCACTTTTCAAATTCCTTTGAAAACAGTTTTCAAACTATCTACATTTCTTAGAACAAATTCCAAGTATTTCTATTCTCCACTGGAGTCACCAAGCACAAATCTAGATTTTTTTTTAAATAATTTAAAATACTTTACTTTTAAAAATATACTTTAAAATGTTCAAGTTAAAATTACTTTAATAATTTATTAAAAATACATACTATATGAATATTTGAAAATAAGGTTACTTAATAGAATATAAACATAGGTTTCTACTTTTAAAAACAAATTACTAAGTTACTTCTTAATAATTACTGCTTAAATAAATTAAAGAAAATACTTACTTTAGACCTTATATATTAGAAATAAATTTTTTTACAAAACTTGCTTTCTTTTAAAAACAACTTTAAAACATTCTATTTATATTTAAACATTTACTTTTAAAAACATGTACTTGGCTATCCAGAGAAAATTTCAACTTCAATCACTTAAATCAATTTTGTCAAATTGATTTCCAGTTTATTTTATTTATTCAAAAATCCTTTAATTTCAGATTTTATTCCGTCATTATGATTTAAAATACTTTTAATTGAAATACCAATTTAGATTTCTCAAATTGCTTCTTATTCCTTTAGATAATTTAAAACTCTCAGTTTAAAATAATTCTTTATTCATTTAAATTAATATCACATAAATTTACAATTCATTAATTTCGGTTTATTCAAACCTTTTTCTTCTTATATTCGAAGTTCTTTATTACTATTTAACATACTTCCATTTCTTTCTCAATTCATTCTAAAGTTATTAAATTCTCTAAGATTATTTCGTTTACAAATTTACTTCCTTTATTTTCTTCCCAAAATCCAATTTATATATTTTTGATAATTCATTATACCCAATATATATATCCAATCAATTCACATCATTTAATATTCCAATATATTCAACATTGAATATCAAGTAATCACATCAGAGAATATTAAATATTAAATAAATGTTGAGGGACCCAGTTGGATCCCTCCAACTTGTTTTTCCTGCATCCACAGACGTCAGCAGAATATAATATACCAATTCCAAAACTACCATACTATATCACATCAATCAATTCAATCCATTCAAACAATTATTTAAATTAAAGCATTTAAATTTAATTTTAAATTTAAATTAACTGAGTGAGATTAACTCACCTCTGCTTTGTTTGTGCAATCCATTCCAACCCGACTTGATTCTCCACGATTTTAGACCTTGTATAAGTATTTATATAGTTTTATTAATACTTGAAATAAGTTGAACTATTAATTTCTCTTTTTATAAATTTAATCAACCAATGATTTAACTTCACACTAATAATTTACTTCACTAAACAAATTTTATTAATATTCGAATCAAGTGATGAGATAGGTTATAAACTTATAAATTGAGATGAGTTTCAAATCATGAAGGAATATAAGCTTTGAATAATGGAATGTAAAGTTAAAAATGAAATTAACTTGGATTGGGAAATACAATTTAACTGGATTGAAGTAACTGAGTAGGCTAAATATAATATCCAGTTGTATTCGAATTAAGTTAAAATTGAATTGAGGTTAAATAAATCTGAGTTAAAATAAAATTGAATTGGAATGAGAATTCAATTGAATTAATGAATGGAATTAAATTCTTACCTGAATAAATGGAAAATAGATTGGATAAGGATTGGAATTGAAATAAATAAATTAGAATAACTTATAAGAGAAATTAAAAATTCATAGGAATAAAAAATATGCTTGGATTATAAATAAGCATAAGGCTTGAGCTAAAAATAAAAGAATAATATATTCAAGCCTATGAGGAATGGAATTGTGTAAATAATAAGTTGTGACTTATTAAATTGAAAGGTGAGATACAAAACTCCAAAATAAATATTATTAATGAATTGGAGAATAAAAATAAAAATCAAAACTTGAATTATAAACTAAATTGAAGTAAGAAAATTAAATGCAGTGATATTTGGGGATTAAAATTCAAGTGTTGGATTATAAATAAGGGAAGAACTAATTAGATAATAAATTAGTTAATGAAATTGAATTGTGAGTTAATAATGAAGTTTGAAAATAAAACTCAAGTTATAAATCAAACTCGACTTGAATCATTAGTGAAGAATTATAATTGAAGGTGGCCTTGCAATTAATTAAATGAACTGAGAATATAATTGAACTGTGAGTTCATCGAAGTGGATGGTAAATTGAAATTGGATAGTGGATTCGGAACTTGGGTTATGAATTAAAATTTTAACCTGAGATGTTAACAAGTTAAAAATAATTGGGAACGTATAGAATAAAAATGAATTTGGATTGTATAGTAATGGTTTGAATTGCAAATAAATCAAATTAAGTGGAAATAAATTGGATATGGCCTTGGAACCAATTGAGTTAAGTTGAATGGAAGAGAAAGATTTATTTGTAAATTGAAAATGAGCTTGAGTATAAAAATTTGAATAATTTGAAGTAAATCGACTTAAGCTAAATGAATGAAGGAGAGTTGAATTGAATTCAACTTGAACCAAGTTTAATAATATTGGATTGGTTTTAAATCAAGTGAAAATAAATTTTTTTAATCGAAATAAAATTCGATGAGTTATAAACAATATTTAATGGAATGATATTCTTCAATAAATAATTGTTATTAAGGAATTGAAATAAATTGAGACAACAAGGAAAATAGAATGTTTTGAGTTTATTAGAATGATTTAACTAATTGTGGATAAACTAATTATACTGAATAAATAAACGATAGAATAAATAAGTGTCAGATGAAACGTGGTTTAAATAAGTTGAGAAATGGTTATTGAATGAAATAGCTTGGATTGTTGTAACGACCCAGAATTTTTATTAATTAAAATTTGAATATTTAATTAATTTTAAATATTAATGAGTGAAATTTATAAGTCGAATAAATATTAAAAATAATTGGATTTAATTGAATAATTAAATCAATAAATTAATATGTTAAATTATGGAAATAATTGAAAATTGAGTTAAATATGATTGAAAATGATTTGTAAAATTTTATTTTATCATATTGAAGTTAGAATGATATTTTAGAACTTTTAAAATCGAATTAAAAGTTAATTTGTGAAAATTGAATATTTTAATATTTAATCGACTAGTGAAATTAGACAATTTTTGAACAGTCTCAGAATTGAACGAAACCAGTACCATTGGATCCGTAATAGTTAGTTATTACTGGATTTCAATTTTCGTGTCAATCGGAGTTATCGTTTGAGCGTGGCAGCTCGAAACGCATCGAATTTGTTTTTAATATTAATTTGGCGAGTTAAAATAGCCATTTTTCAAACTATCTCGGATTTCGACGAAACCAGTTTCATCGGATCCGTAATGTGATATTATTGTAAGGTTTCAAATTTCAAGTCGATTGGATTTACCGTTTGTCCGGTACAAATTAAAACGCCTAGAAAATCGTTTAAATCGGTTTAATTTAAATTGAACGTTTGTAGCCATAACTCGCACAGATGTCCGAATTAGCTTCCGAAACCTATTCCATTGTGTCCGGAACGCGGGATAAACCCTAGGAACGTCGGTCACTGCGCGTAAATCGGAGTTTGGAATTTCCGGATGAATAGTGTTTCGTTCGTTCTCTATAAATAGACCCCTACCCCTCTCATAAAAAAAAAAAATTTATCTAAACCTAAAACCCTAGCCACCGTATGCAGAAACCAAAGGCCGATATCTTCTCTCTTTCCCTCTCTCTTTTCTTCAAATCCAAGCGACAATTCGCGAAACTCCCAACATGAACATTGTAGAGCACAACACGTTCGACAAATCCAACGGCTATGATTGGATTTAGTTCTGTGGATTGACGGCAAATTGGCCTCAAAGGTGCTACGTTCGAGCTCAAATTCCGAGGCGAATACGCGACCGAGTCGCATGGGTTTCCAGCCGTGTGTCGTGCTCGAGATGCCCTTCGACGTGGTGGCTCTTGATCGTGTCGAAGTGGTGTGTGGTTGATGTAAAATTTAACCCTAATTGACGTAATGGGTTCGGCCGAAAATGTGTGTGCGTGCATTCGAATACGAGAGAGGAAGAAGATGCGTTCAAGGGCTGGATCTTGCCTTGGGAAAATAACGTGCGGCCTGGATTGTATGTGGGTTTGGAATTTAATTTTGTTGTAATTTTAGTTATTAAAATCGTGTACAATCTTAGAAAATTCATATCTTTTTCATACGAGGTCGAAAACGCACGAAACCAGTTGCGTTGGAATCGTATTGACGAGCACTACGCGATGAAATTGGATTGGAGTCGTTTGGAGGTAGTGAGGATTTCGGGTAAAATTAAACGCGCGTTTAATTTTATTCGAAATAAATCGCTAAAACGAAATTGAAATCAAGGTGAGAACTTCTCACTCAATCGAATCGGTTTCGATTTTATTATAAATAGTTAGATTTAAAATATTTGAATGCATGTTTGAATGATGATTGATATCTATTGATTGTTTAAATAGACATTATGCGCCGTTAGTAAGCGGATGTTATTTATTAAAAACATATACCGCGAATATTTCATAAACAGTGAAATTGGTATTATATATAATATCAATATATATATATATATTGGCATATGTATATATTGCAGTTGTTCATTCCCCGCATTTTTTTAGCGGATGAGACCCTATTGCGCCGTTATTAAGCGGATAATATTTAATAAAAACATATACCGCGATAATTTCGTACTGGAGCGAAATTGGTATTGTGCTAATGTTTGTGGATGCAGGAAAACAGGTTGGAGGGATCCAACTGGATTCCTCAACAGTTTTTATTTGATTTCAGATATTTTGATATTTGATGGATTATCGTATCAATATATGATATCGTTGTAGTCGTGATTGACTATTTGGTGTGTAGCATCATTGGACCCAAATTTTGGGATTTTAAAATGATTTTTAAAATGATTTTTGAAAATATACTATATTTTTGGAATTGATCCATTATAAATAAATGAACGTTATAATTTTTAAAGTTATAAAAATTATAATTTTTGAGGAATACGGTTAAAGTTGATTTTTGAGAAATATGGATTAATGATTTTATAAAATAGTTTAAATTGAGATTTTGGAATTTATTATAAAGAGTTTAAATATAGGATTTATAAAATTTGATTATTTTATAAATCAAGAGAATGATGAAATTATAAAGGAATTTAAAGACGTTTTAAAAGAATGATATAAATTGATTTATATTAAGAGATTTATAAATGGATATTTATAAATTGAAATATTGACATTATAAAACGGGTTTTTATAAGTGTTTGAATGAAGTGGAAATGAATTTCATTAAAGAATGAAATTTATAGAATTATAAACGGTGAAGTTATAAAATGAAGTTTATAAATAGTAAGATTTATAAATTTTGTGAAGTTATTTGAAGAATAGATTGGTTAAATAAATGAATCTTATAAGTTATAAGATTTATGATTTGGAAAGTCTTTAAGAGAACGATTTTGTAAAATAATCGTTTTATAAGCATTTGACTTATAATATGAACGTTTGATATTTATAATTGAGTTATAAATTGAATAGGTTAATAAAAGGAATTTATAAACATTGTTTTATAAATTCACAAACGACTTATTTTGATAAGAAAATTGTTGAAACCTACTAATGGAGTTATATTCACATTTTTGAACAGTGAATAATCCTTTGAATTAAAATGAATGAAATGATGAAATTGTTAACAAAGTATATTCACGTTTTTGAATAGTGAATAATATGTTAAAGAAATTGTTTAGAATGAGATGTTTTAAATAGAATTGAAACGATCTAACGATGTTTTAAAAGGTGTTGAGATTCGAAACCATAGATTTCAACATTTATTGTTGAAATAGACGTTTTCGAGAAATAAAAGGAAATGGTGGACTATAACACTGTTGTTATAGTAAATGATTTCCGAAAGGAAATGTTTTGTATAGTATTGGGATTTATATATCTATTTTAATTTCGAATCCCTATACTAGTGATTTTGGGTTGTCGTAACGTTGTTTTACGTAACATTCGTTTTGGCCCAAATAAATATGTTTAAGAGAATGATTTCCTTAAAGAATGAAATATATACTTAATCTCGATTTAAGTATATTGAATATTTTCCAAGTGTTGAAAATAAATAGACTTGTGAATTACTTATTAATAAATAAGTATGGAAATGTTTTCCAATATCAAGTGAATATTTGAGAATTTATCTTTTTGAAGATAAATTGAAATGAATTATTGAAATCATATGCATGGATATTTTGGGAATTATAAATTCACTATGGAATTTATAAATGAAAAGTGGAATTTGTTTAAAAATAAATATTGATTTAATTTTGAAGTGTTGAAATTATATATCTTGTAAAGATATTTTGGAAAATAAATAATTTGGAAAATTATTTGGAATCTGGTGATGTGTGCATATCCATTGATAGTTCAATAGCCGACTATGAATATTTCCCTTTGAATGGGTATTTGATGTGATTTGTTTGAATTTGAATGCCACACTTATTTTTGAATAAGCGCTCACTATTCAGGTTAACCGGGAAAGGACCATGGGGTCGTATAACCCATTCCAAATATGTGATACGTCGTTGTGAATTGCATTTGAAGATCGGTGTTGAAGACCGGATATTTGCGAGAGCGATAGGATGACCTGTCGATTGACTCTGCACCGAGTTGCTCCGGTATAGAGTTCTCCATATGTGATGGGGAATCCGATCAGGATTGTGGATATCCGGATTCCAAGGACTTCTTTGTAAGTGCCTTCGGTTTTGTTCGATCCCGGAACAGACTTGTATGGATTGTATGTCTGACATTACAATTTGAGATATAAAGCCGATTTCTTTCAAATATATTTCTGTTGGTGGCGGAGAAATTATTCTTTTAGCTTAACACCCTTCTCTGAGACGTACAAGCTCAGAGGTTATATAGTTGAAGTTATCAGCGATATATTCCCAATTTGGTAATGTGACATGCTGAGTGTTGCTGAAATGATCATTGTGTTGATTATTTGTGATAGGATCATTCGTTTGATCGTCTATCTTGGTGATCATTTCTATGATCATTTGTTGACCCAAAGCATGGCTTTTGTATAAAGTATGTTTTTGTGGACGAGACTTCGTCGAGCCTCACATCCCGGAAATGGTCAAAACAGGAAAGATGCGGCAAGGTTATGAGGGGTAGCGCCCTTTACGATATGTGCATTTCCTTCTGGAAAAGGGTGGTATCATGGTATGGAGCCCAGATACTTACTCATGTTGAAAGACTTTATTATTATGATTGTGTGAATTGATTAGAGAGCTCTCGGAAAAAGGTCCCAAAGGACCGGGGGATGGCATATTCGGTCAGTTGTTACTCAGTTAGGGGTAACCCGGCCTTGTGTTGGCAGAGATCCGGTTTGGTTCTCGGGGATGTCCATCCAGAGGCATTCTCATGTGGCAATGGGAAGTTCCTTGGCCTGACCATTTGTTGGAAATCCAAAGAAACAATACGAAACTTGTACGGTTTTAGTTGTAGAACCTGCCATGGAATGTGGCGGTAACCTGCTATTGAACATGGTAGCTATAGTAGGCATAAGTGCGGAATGTCTATGCTGGCTAAGATTTATATCTTTACTTTGGAAATGATTTGTTATACACTATGCACTAGTAATAATATCAAATGTTATTTTAAATGCGTATCAAGCATCTTTGACTATCATAAGGAGAAATCTCCTCCGATTCTGCGTTTGCATGTGTGTGTGTGCGGGAGGCCTTATGGTAGTCTCATTTTTAAAAAAAGCATTGCGAATTGAATTTAAAAATATTCTTCTATTTTTGATTTTAAAGATAAATAAACTGTTTTGAGTACTCACACCAGTCACATGACTGACTCGGAGTTTATTGTTTTCCTTCCTAAACTCTGGGTGCCACCAATTTCCACACGGGCAGTTAAGAGTTAGGTTTATCAGGATATTCTGGATATTCTGGAGTTGCTGGAGGCAAGCTGGATGGCATGGCGTGTTACTAGTATATAGTATTTCTTTTCCACTGTTTGTTGTTGTATGATGTTGTACACTCTGATGATATGATGAAATGAAATGAAATGTATTGTAATAACTGATATAGTTCTTTGTTTAAAGATTATTCATTTATTATTATATGTTGTTCCGGTGCGAATTGTGAGATTCTGTTGTTTTCTTTCTGTCCCGTTCTATTTTAAAATTTTCTATTTTTCTATGTTCTATTTCCCTTTCCCTCTATTTTCTATTCTCTATTATCTTTTTCTATCTTCTTCTCTCTTTTTCTTTTCTTAAATTCTTTTTAAAACCCTAACTATTCGGTTTTTCGGCAACGAAAAATCGACATGTTACAATTGTCTTCGAGCTAAATAAAACAGTTTGGAATAAACAAATATGGAATGAAATGTAAATAAATGGATTGTAAATGAAATTTAATTGGAATGTGTCGAGCTAAAAAAATAATTGTGAATGGATTAAAATAAAAAGGGAAATTTAATTGGTAATGAAGACGGACCTAGGTTAGTAATGGTTTTGAATGAACTAGTTTGGTTAATAAAATGAATGCAAGCGAATGGATTCAACTTTAAATGCAATGAAGGTTGTGAATAAATTCGAAATGGAATATAATAAAGTATAAATTGAGTTGAAATTAATTGAAATTGGTTATAAATATAATACTTATTTATTCACAAAAATTTTGTCAAAATTACATAGAATAAATTGTCATTCGATGTAAATGGAAGTAATTAAAATTCTATGAGTTGATAGAAGTAAAATAAATTGATTTTGAAAGCAATTGAATTAAATATGAGTTCAGTTTGCTTAAGAATAAATTAAATGTAAGTGATTGAGTTTTAAACCATACAAATTTGGATGAAATGGTTTGTAAATTAATTGAAATAGTTGAATTACTATGGAAGTTGTAAAAAAAAATTGCTTACGGAAAATGTTGGATGTGCATTTCTTTTAGAATTCATGTGTTTAACTATTGCAAATAAGTGAAATGTTGTTAAACTTCTTATATTTGGCACTTACATGTTTAAATTGAGTAAGTACAGGTACTTGGAAGCCGTATGGCTGGATTTGGGTTGCATTAACTGGTAAATAAATTAGCTGCTTGCTTAAAATGCTAAATAAGGTACGCCTACGCAAAAATAATAGGAAATATGAACTGTTTTTGGTTTTTCCGACCGTGTGGGTCGATGTATATATATTTATCTCTTTTGTCAAATTGCAAAAGCTCCTCCGTACAAGTGAAACTCTGCCAAAAATTTTCAGAAATTTTGGGAGTTAGAAAATTTTCGAAAATTTTGGAAAATTTTCTTAACGACAAACAAATTCAAATTGAAAACTAAAATAAATTAGTTAAAGAAACCAACATAAAATAATGATATGAATTAGTATAAATGAAAAATAAAATTTAAAATATTCAAAGTGGAAGAATAAATTGAATTCATATGGAATGGAGATAAATCAATTTGAATAGGAATGGATATAAACTAAAGGGGTAAGATGAAAATAAATATAAGAAACATATAAATGCTTATACTAAAATTAAGTAAGGAATGGTCAATTCTTAATTGGGAATTGAATATTGCAAATGTATTCTAAGTTGATATTTGAATGAATATTGACATTTGGTAAGAAAGTCGATAAAATGTTTTGGATGTTGTGATTGGATGTTAGTGCTAAGCAGGATATGCAGGTAATCTGAAGGAAAAAGAGAATTGGATTGATTTCAAAAGATAAAAATTTGAAATGCTCGACAAAAAGGTATGTATTTAAATTTGGTATGAAATTTGATTGGGATTTGGATTAAGCCACTTAGCCTTTTTGTTTTCTTTTTGGATTTGGGAGGCCGTAGAGCCATTTCGTAGTTGTACCGAGTCAGCCGGCAAAGGAAACGCTGGCGAATTTTTTCGGGAATTTAGGGAGTTAGAAAATTTTGAGAAGATTTTGATAATTCAAAATTGGTTTTAAGATTAAAACTGGAATAGTTGAGCAAATAGGATCGTTTGCAAACTAGAGAAAGGTTTGGAAAGTTTATAAGAATGATAATGGGTTTTTTTTAAAAAGATAGTTGGATAGAGGTTGAACTGTTTGGTATTAGGGAAATAGTAAACGGGTATTGGATCATTCTTCCTAATTAGTAATTTCGGGGACGAAATTCTTTTAAGGGGGGAGGAATGTGACGACCCGGAATTTTTGACCATTAAAAATAGGAATATTTAATTGATTTTAAATATTCAATATAATAATTTTCACTTGGATTACTAATATCACTATCTATTTGATAATTAAATAATAGGATTTAATAATTAGAATTTGAGTAAATGGTCGAATCTAGAATTTTAAGTCTGTTAAAAATATATTTGAAGGCTTGAAATTTTATATTGATAGTCCTGAGAATAATAGAAGTTGTAAAATTGAAATTAACAGTGATTTGTTCAGTTTTAAAACTTTATAGTTTAAATTGAAATTCAAAAATAGCCTTCCGAGGCATAGTCTCAGAATTCGATGAAACTAGTTTCATTGGCTCCGTCATATTGTATTATTAGCGGATTTCAAATTTCGTTTTGATCGGAATTAGTGTGTGAGTGTACGAAATACTAACGTGCTAGGGATTTAATTGATAATAACCTAATAAAATTTAATTTAGTTAATTAGGCTTCCTTTATACGCCATCCTTATCCATTCCTCAGCACGCTTCTCTTATCTTCCAGCATACACCATCGTTCATCACTTTTTATCAAAACCCTTCTTCCTAAAAAAAAAACAAAAAAAACAACAACAAGATAGTTCGTTTATTAATTAATGGCCGAAGACTTGTATCTAAAAATCAAACCCTCACTCCTTCGTTCGAACTCAAGGCATGACCGACCCTTTCTTTCTTTCGATCCGAATTCAATTCCGATCTTCATAAAAAATAATAATGGCCGCACTATAGAAATCAAGTTCGAACATTGGGAAAGGCGCGTCATTTTGTTGAGGTTGTTAGGCGTTAGTGACGCGAATTCAAGGGGGAACGAATTGGATTTGGGGGCGCGAGATGGTTCAGAGCGGGAGGGGGAACTCGCGATTCTTCACGATGAAAGCGAGCTCGTTCGTAGGGAAGAGGCGGCCTGACCAGGGATAAGTGACGTGATGCGATGTGGGTACGGTGGGGCAGAGTTCTCGCGAGTAGGGAAGGCAAGTCGATTGGGTCATTCGTGAGTACGGCAACGCGTAGGTATAGGCGTGGCAGTGGCAGCGGCTTCGGTAGTGATTCACGGCAGCTTCGTGACTGTGAGGTATATATATTAATAAATTATCAATTTACTTTCGAAAATTAAAATCTCATATATATAGATGTGTATATAGTTAACAGGGAAAAGGGACATTTGTATGCAAACATATAGGAATTTATATCCAGATTGTTTATTTTACAAATATATATGTTTTAAATTTTTTTTACAGTAAAGCAAACCCTGTTTTGTTTTTTTTCATAGAAAAGAAAATCTATGGATTTATATATATATATAAAAAAAAATTGAATTTTTGATCTCCATTAGTGTATATAAGTACACCCATATTTTTATCTATACAGTAAAATAGAAATTTTATATATATGCAGGACCTCGAAAAATATAGGAAATAGTATAGAGATTAGTTTTAATCTATATAGATTTTTCTTATAAGTATGATTCCAAAATAAAATAATACGCCTACACATCTTAATTTGCTGGTTGTTTTAAGTTAAGGATTTGGTGGGTGAATGTTTAAGTCAACCTATTTAGTTATTCTAGTTCTAGTTAATAAAAATAATTTATGAAAGGAAAATTTGTTTAAAATTAATATTTGGGTTAATATAAATCAAAGGGTAAAATTAAATCATTTGTTAAATTCAATAAATAAATAATGAATAATCGTTTGATTGGTTCAAATAATAACAAAATTGTATAATGTTGATACAAGGTTTTAAATCATGGAAACAAGCCAGTTTGGAATGGATTGCAAACGAAAAATCAAAGGTGAGTTAATCTCACTCAGTTTAAATTTAAATATAAATGTTTGAATTTAAATAATTGTTGAATGGTTGAATTGATTGATGTGTTATATAGTAGTATATACTACGCCTTGAAATGATTGATTCCCCTCATTTTATAGTGAAGATATTTCATATTGTGCTAACGTCTGTGGATGCAGGGAAAACAGGTTGGAGGGATCCAACTGGACCCCTCACATTTGTTTAAATTATTCAATATTCTCTGTTGTGATTATTTGACATCCTATGATGAGTTATATTGGAATATTGAATGTTATGGTTTGATTGGATATTTGGGTATAATGAATTACCAAAATATATGAAACGAATTGTTGAAAAGAAAATTAAAGGAAGTAAATTTGTAAGCGAAATAATTATAGAAAGTTTGAATAAATTAAGAATGAATTGAAAAGAAATAGAAGTAATATGGAAATAATAATAATAAATAACTTCGAGTATGAAGAGAAATGGAATTTTGAATAAAATGAAATTGGTGAATTGTAAGAAATAAAGAATTATTTGAAAATTCAAAGTTTAAATTTATTTAAAAGATTAAAGAAGTAATTGAGAAATCTAAAAATTGGAATCAAGAAATGAGATATGAAATTAATGGATTTTGAATTTAAAGGGAATAAATTGGAAATCAATTTGGGAAATTGTTTAAGTAATTGAAGTTGGGATTTTTCTATGGATAACCAAGTACATTTTTAAAGTAAATCCTTAAATAAATTTAAAGGTTTTAAAATTGTTGTAAAAAGCAAGTTTTAGAAAATTTATTATTTCTACTATTTAAATTCAAAAGTAAGTATTTTCTCAAATCTATTATAGTAGTAATTATTTAAAAAGTGACTTAGTATTTTGTTTCAAAAGTGAAAAATCTAGACTTTATATTTTATTAAGTAACCTTATTTTCAAATATTCATCTAATATGTATTTTTAACAAATTATTAAAGTTGTTTTAATTTAAATGTTTTAAAAGCATATATTTTCAAAGTAAAGTGTTTTAAAATTTATTTTTAAAATCTAGTTTTGTGCTTGGTGATTTCAGAGGAGATAGAGAATATGTGGGAAAGTTGAATTCTGAAAAGAAAGATGGTTTTGAAACTGTTTTCAAAAGGTTAAAAATAAAAATATATCTTGTGAAGATATTTTTGAGGTTAATAAATAATTTGGAAAATTATTTATTGTTGGATGGTTGTTTGTAAATATTAATTGATAGTTAAATCACCGACTATCAATATTGGCCAAATACGTTGATCGTTTCGAAGAGACCGGGATCGAGATTTATTTCTCGAAAACCACTTCGATCCGGTTTGTACGTTTTGTGTAAACGATTTTGGATTCGAAGATGGAGCAGTGAAGTGCAAGGGCTAGTCGCTACTAATCCTGAGGATATTTCCAAAATGGATGTAGTAGGAGTAGTACCTTCGGTTCCGTTCGGACCCGAGACGGACTAGTATGGATTAATGCTTGCGAAACATCGTCAGATGGACGATGGGCATTCTAAGTGATATATTCTAAAGGTAACGCTTAGCCTCAAGCCTCATCAAATGGGAATGGCTGAAAATCAGGGGATATGCAGCAAGGCTTCGTGGGTAGCCCCCACTGGAGGGTGAGGTCATCCCTGTCTAGATGTCCCTTTATTTCGGCTTAGTGGGCGGTTGCTGATCCCAACCGCGGGGTGATCTTGCTCGGGACTGTCCAGTAAGGGATGGTTCCGGTCTTGTGTTGCAGGGGATTTAGGGTGGCTCCTCGGTACGTTGATCTAGGCCAGGTACTGTGACAGGTGGTACCCCAGTGCCTAGCCATTAATTCGAATCCATTTTCCCTACGAGCCCGTACGGATTTGATTGTGCCCAACTATTGCTGAAACGTGAGATGCAAGCATTTCAGCTAGATTCTATTTTACTTTCTATAGACACTATTATAATATCAGAGGACTTTAATAAAAATGATTTAGCTATCGTAAGGTAAAAACCCGACATGTTTATTTGTGGCGTGGTCTTACGAGATGCTTTTGTTTTCAAAGGATTTTTGAAACTTTAATAATCAATTGGGTGTGATTTTCTCACGCTGGTATTCCAAACTGACTCGGGTATTATTTAACTGTAATGCTCGGGTCAGACCGAGTATTATAGGATACAGGATTTGATGCTGTGGAGCTCAGGAGACGAGCTGGATGACAATACATACTCTAGTACATGTATATGTATATATATTTCCGCTGTGTCGAGTTGTTGTGTACCCATTTGTATGATATTGATGTTGAGTTGTGATTGATGTACTCTGGTTGATGCAATATATAAACAGAAATATATTTGATTGAGTAAAGATTATTTATTATCTATTATATTCTATTCCGCTGCGATGGTTAGATTCTGTTGTTGTTTTCTATTTCTTCTTCTAGCTCTTCTTCTTTAACCCAAATGGTTCGTATTTCTGTGCAACTTGAGTTGATTGTTGTAGAATAGTGTTGACTCAAGGGGTACGGATTTGCGGGCTGTCACAGTTGGTAAAATTGTCTAAGTGTGATTTAAATAAAAAGGAATATAACTAAAATTTGATTAAACAGGATTTAAGTCCCGGAAATTTGAAGGTGTTTAAATGAATTTAAACAAAGGAATTTGGGAATTTAAAAATCTTGGGAATGTTTGAAATGTTTTTTTCAAAGATTTGAAGGAAATAATGGAATCTTGTTTTGGAAAATATTGTTGAATGGAAATTGTTTTGAGAGGCAATTGTGGAAGTAAGAAAGCACTGAACTCACTTCAGTCGCTGGAAAATAATCCTGATGGTGATGGCCACATCATCAGTATTCATTTTTGCGTTTCTAAAGTGTTGGATTGCTGCCAGGATAGTTGACCATGATATTGGGGCTTCTTGGGTATACAAGTTGTTTTAGAGATTTTCAAAATAGAGAAACTTTGTTTCGGTGAAAACAAGTGTTTAGAATTTGAAAATTTGATTTGCTATACCAAGTGGGTAAGTGTAGTTATCATTTTAAAATGGTTTTGAAAATGAAAACCGGGCAATTGAATTCTAAGAATTCTCTTTAATAATGTGGAAGGTTTGAATAAATCAACTATTGAACTTATAAAGTAAAGTTGATATTAATAAGAAGAAATTGGAAAATATTAATCCCGGAATTAAAATTTAACTTAAGTAAATGAAAATAAGAAAATATTCCTGAGTTTAACCTGAGATAAGCTAAATGGAATTGAAGTTCAAATGAACTTATTTGGATGTAAAACTTGAAGGTAAAATGATTGTAATTGTAATGGTGAAATGAAAATGTATACCTTACAATAGTAAGTGCTATATATATGTAATCTGAAATTGTTGTTGTAAGATAAAATGACCCAAATGAGCAATATAAGCTTTTAAGTAAACAAATAAGTTTTGAGCTCATATATTGAGAAATAAAATTTAAAGATTGGTAAGTGGCTAGATTTAACTGAAGTTGAGTCGGAATAAATTGAATTTAAATGAGTTCAATCGAGTTATAGATAATATTGAGTGGAAGAAGGTTTTTATGAAAATAAGTAAATGTAAACCAAAGTAAGTATTGAATTGGATTAAAATAGAATTGGAGTAAGTTGTAAACAAATCTAATTCAAGCATAAATTGAATGACTTTATTTTAAATTCAAAAATAAATTGTTGATGTAAATTAAGATTTAAGAATGAATAAACTAATCAGTAGATAATTGAGATTTGATTAAAGGAAAAATCAAATCAAAGATTTGAATGGAAATTGGTGAAATAGAATAAACCTAAGTTGTTAGGTGGAACAGTTGAAGGAAATAATAAATTGTGTAAATTATGAGATGGTTGTTTAAAATATCGGTTGTTGAGATAAATAAAATGAGTTGAAATGAAAGAAAATGCAATGTAAAGATTGTGAATAATTAATTGAGATGGAATCAATTTAAAATTGTTATAAAACTTAAAGTGATTGTTTATTCACAATAATATTGTCAGATTGCATATAGAAATGAGTTGTTTTGAAGTAAATAAATAAGCGATTGTTTTGCTTAAATGGATCATATATAAGCAAGTGAGTTGTAAATCACTTAAGCTGAAGAGAATGATTTGAAAATTGATTGGAAATAATTGTAATAAGAGTTAGAAACCTTACATATGTGTTTATGGGAATATGTAATGCTAGACAAATGGAGACTTTGTCAAAGCTTCTCAAAATTTGAAAACTATATATATATATATAAAAATATTTAGCAACAAAACAATTTCATATAAGGAATTGCAATAAACTAGTGGATGAAACTAATTTAAAAATAATGATAGAAATCAGTTTAAATGAAAGATAGTCAATAAAAATTAAATATTCAGAGTTGAAGAAAATTTGGATTCACACGGGGTTAGAAATTCAAATTGAAAATATGAAAATATAAAGGTAGAGTAATAATATAAGAGTATATATAATGTTTATGTTGAACTCAATGAAATGAGTAGTGAAATTCTTAAGTAAATTGATATTGAGAAACTTATTCCAAGTGGATAGAAATCAAAATAATGTGAATAAAAGAAAATTGATATAGTTGATAATCAATGGATATAGATACGTAGGATGAACGTATATTATTTTATTCGCATAACAATTTGGTCCAGATTCGAGCACAGAATTTCGAGATAGTTATATCGATCCGAGTTAGGATTTTTCACCCGATTTTCGACGACGAACCAAGGATTAGGATTTTGATTGATTCTAGAAATTCTCTATCATAGTTGTGACTATGCAAGGAGAATGACAGTTTCTGATCAAGAAACCAGTTTTGAGCCGTACTACGAAGTCGGGTGGACGATACTAGTTCGAAAGTGAGATTATGTGATCGAGCGAGCGATCGGATTTGATATTGCGTGCGAATAATATATGTACATCGTACAGGCTTGATTGAATAGAAATTGAAATTCTGTAAAACAAGTTAATACAATTTGGAAGAGTTAATACTGTAGATCTCAGAATTGAATTGCCATAGTAGATATCTGGAATTCATTATGTATTCCATGTATCCCATCTTAGAAATGTGCTTATAATTCATCAATTGTTGTTAATCCAGTAATTCAGGAATTTAGAAGATAAGTCAAATTTGACTATGGTCAGAAATCCAGTTTGAATTATGAATCATCAAGAGACAACTCTGGATAACTTTAGGAAAGCTTATCCGAATTCGTGTTCGGATAGCTAGTATTGTTTGTTAGGATAGACTATTTGATTGTTTGTTAGTATATAAATGATATGTATGTTTGAATGATTGGAATAACAGCTTTCGAATTATCTTTGTTTTAAATTTCGGGGACGAAATTCTTTTAAGGGGGGAGGAATGTAACGACCCTGGATTTTGGCCCCTGTTATTTAATCTGATTAAATGGAATGTGAACTGGTCATTTTAAAATAAATATGATTTTGGAAATATTGCCATCTATTTATATAAACTATATTTTAATAGGAGATTGATTTGGAAATTGGAATAAGCATTTCAATAATATTCACAATAAAAATCTATCTTATATAATTACTTAAAATACTTTACATTATTTATATTTAGTATGAAAGATAATAATGTTTGAAATTTAAAATTTAATTCTAGCAATATAAAATATAAATGTAAATAAATACAAATGAATCATAAAAATGAGAATAAGTGTAAATATAACGTATGACTCTAATTCAAATATTAATGGCTAAAATAGAAAATATAAGATATAAAATATAAATTGATGATAATGTTCATTACGAAATATTAATATTTATGTAAGTCAAAAATATAAATATAAACAAATAAGTAAACTCATGAATATAAGTTTATTATTTATAGCTAAAATATAAATGGAAATAAATACAAAGATGAGTATAAATAAGTAAATCATATATATTGTCCATAATTAAAATATTGTTAGCTGAAGAAACATAACATTTAAATTGTTTCCATCTCAGCCAACATTTACCTGCAAAAAAATAATAATAATAAAATGCATATCTCCATACAAATATGTATGCTACAGTTCAGGCTTGAAGTTAAGAAAAACATAATTTAGTGACAAAACAAAATATCTTCATAATTTAAGCTTCATACATAAGCCAAGTATGTACCTGCAAGATTTATACACTTACATACAAATAAGGCTTCATGTGCAAGCCAAGTAATTGCCTGGAAATTTATGAACCGCATACAATATTTATGTACAGGTGAACATAATAAGTATGTTAACATAATTAAAGACATATTCATTAATGCTAAGTACACAATTTGTCATTTCAGGTAACAAATTAATGTTCTAGCCGAAATGTCATATTTCAGTTAATTAATGCAAAGTCATATTTGGTCAAAACAAGTAAGGCTTGTCCAGATAATACTCCTTCATGCCACTGTTATCTTATATATATACAGTTGCTTGTTAGTTCTAGTTTGTTGAATAAAAGACATAACCAAAAACTTGAGAAAACTAAGCTGAAAAAGGAGACCAAACTCAAATTAAATTCAAACAAAAACAGATTCAAAGTTGCAGTTTTAAACTCCAAGCAACCAAGTTTCAAAACATCTATACTTTCTGTTTACAGGCAGGTGAGTAAACTTATCATTTTCAATTTAAAACTTTATATTTAACACACAAAGTTTTGTGCTTGGATGATTGCTTTAAATAAGATGTCTTGAGTACTTCCTGTTGTTCTGTAATATATGAAGTTGTACTTCAGGAGCTTTGAATAACTATACAGAGTAAAGCTAAGAAATTTCAAATACTTCTTCATGTAGATGTTTTAAAACCTGGATATTGATGCAAACTTAAGTTGTTATCCAAATCATAGGCCTACAATTTTGTTTTGTGGTTTAACAGTATTTATCAATACTGTTTATGCAAGTATTAGGAAACAGAGAATTAAAGTCGTAACTTTGAATGTTTAAATTTGTAAATTTAATAACATGATTTGATTTCATATACATAATTTGGATTTTTAACATAACACTTTTGATTTTTAAGCAAAGATATTTAGAGCAGTTTTAAAGAGGAGCTGTAATGGGTTTTCATCAATTTTGAATGATGGAGTTACTTTTAATCGTTGTCAATTGATAGAAAGCAAGATTGTAACTCTTTTTACACAAGAAAAATGTCGAATTATTTTTCGAATACATAGATTATGGGATTGGGATTAAAGTAGGGTTTAGTGCTTATGTTTTTCTAGGCTCTGTAAAAAATTGATTTTGGGCATCCACACGTGATCGAGTTCCACGATGTTCAAGGGGATGGCAGAGAACCATGTTGTCGTGGGGTGGCCGGAGGTGGAGAGTCTCAGGTGGTCTTGGCGGCGGTAGCGAACTTGTTTTGCCGACCGTGTGAGCTGCAGTTTTCGACCCAAATGATCAAATTTCTATTTGAAATCTTTGAAGATGATGTGAGGTTAGATTTCGTGTTTTCATGAAAATTGCGACATGCAGATGATCTTGGAAGATCATCAATGGCTCGCGAGCCACCGTGCACGTGCACGGTGGCGTTGGAGGTGATCTGGGCTGTCAGGGAGTGTCGCTTCGGGTCACGCGCGTGAGAATGGCGCTAGTGCTTCGAGTTGTTCGCGTGTCTATATTTAGAAACTGTTGTTCAAATCGTGTTTTAACTTTTAACTTACTGTAAGAAAAAAAAATTAAAAAGAAGAAGAAGAGATTCAGGGGGGAAACACGGGAAGTTTGGGTGTGAAACTCGGAGTAGTTCTCGAGTTAGTATAGGGAAGCCTCGGGTTGTCAACTACGGTATTGTTTTTCTAAGGGTAGTGTAAGCAGAAAAATTCTCATTCAATTCTAAATACTGCAAACTTGGTAGTACTTAACAGTTAAAGCTAAAAACTCAGATACGAGTTAATTACTTAAGCTAATACTTTAATGTGTTTTAAGCTCATAATTATTATTCAAATTAGGTAGCTAATATAAGAAAAGAATAAATCTGATTAATACAAGTTTGCAATTAGAGACAGACTTATTTAAGAAGAATTCTTTTAAAAATGTCAATTAAGTTGAGTAGTTAAGGTAAATTGATTATTTTCAGGAAGTAATTAAGAATAATGGATTTTGATTGTAGTTGGTGATGGATTATAATTTGAATTTGTAATCAACTATTTAAGTTAACTTATCAATGGGTGATGGTTAATAAATCAAGTGATTTAATTAAGAATTAATAATGATTAATTTAAAAATTAGTAAATAAATAAATGGGCAATTAAGTTTATTAAATAACAATTAAAGTTATTGATTAATGATAGAGGAATGGTTAATTAAAGTTAAATAACTTGATTAAGGAAGTAATTAAGTAATATTCTGAAATAAAATTAAGACTTAATAATAAATTAAGAAGTCTTCAATTACATGTTTTGAAATGAAATAGGTAATTAATTGTTAGTTAATGATTAATTAAGTAGAGTTAAGTGGTTAACTCTCAGGTAATTAATTCAAAATTTGATTAATTACAAATAAGACTTAAAGGTGACTGCTTATGGACTGTTGTGGTTTAATGTCTGATTTGGACATTTATGCGATGATATCCTATGTTACCCTGTGATATGTTGTGACATATCTATGATACTTGTATATGTTTTATCTATGATACATGCTATGTTAATTCAATTGATGAACTTAAATTATTTAAACTGTTTAAGTTTATTAGACAACTTGGCCCTTAAAATGGCGTTTGGATTTGATGAGACCGGGATCGGAAGAATCAAATTTGATTCTCCGAAAACCACATCGATCCAATTTAAACGTTAGGTCGTGAATCCTAAAATGAAGAACGAGATGGTGTATTCAGAATGCAAGGGTTATCGTCGTTGACTCTGAGGGTGATTCCAAAATGAGTGTGGCGAGATAATGCCTTCGGTTTCGTTCGAACCCGGAACGAACTTGTATGGATTGAATGCTTTCAGCACATCGTCAGGCGGACGATGAGCATTCTAAGTGATATGTTCTGTAAAGGTAATCGCAGCCTCAAGCCTCATCAACCCGGAATGGCTATAACAGGGGAGATGCAGCAAGGTTAGGTGGGTCATGCCCAAGCAGGACAAGATATTACCCCTGTCTAGATGTCCCTTTTTATTTCGGCTGTGTGGGCGGTTTGCTAGCTAGAACCGCGGGGTTTATCTTGTTCGGGACTGTTCAGTAAGGAATGGTTCCGGCCTTGTGTTGCAGGGGATGAAGGGAGTAATCCTCGGTACGGTGATCTAGGCCCCGTACTGTGATAGGTGGTACCCCAGTGCCTAGTCATTGTTGGAAATCCATTCTCCCTACGAGCCTTGTACGAGTTTTGTTTGTATTACCCACTTTTGTGGCTAGTAGCTGGAATTTAATGAATGTAACAATTTCGGCTATTTTCTATTTACTTGAAAACCTTAGACACTATTATAATATCACTGGATTTCCTATAAAATGTTTTGGTTAGTGTAAGGTAAAAACTTACCCGTATTTATTTGTGGGGAGTCTTACGTGATACCTTTATTTTCTAATGTTTTTCAAAGTTAAACAACTTTAACCCGTTTACTCATACCAGACCCATGTCTGACCCGGAGTTTATTTTTTTTTTCATAAACTCTCGGGTACCAAAATTTTTACGGGTAGTCAAGGGATTCAGGTTAGCTTTGACGAATTCTGGAGGAGCAATGGAGCAGGAGGCTTCAGCGTTGTAGATATATATATAGTTCCGTTGTGTTGGTATCTCTGAGTCATATTGTTTGAGTTGTATTGTATTGAGTTGTATTAACTAGACAGGTGTTTATAACTGTCTAGTATGTTATGTATTACCTGTATAACTCTGATTGATGTATTATATTATGTAAATACTAATGTGATTAATATAATTTATTCGTTCCGCTGGGAGATTCCGATGTCGTTGTTCTTTTCTTACCTTTCTTTTCTACTTCTATCCCTTTCTTTTCTTAATGATGATACGTCTTTCTAGTAGTAGAATTGTCTAAGTTGGTACAATTCATACTTAGACAATTCATATAACTGAATTTGGATGCAACACAATCCAAGCTCTGATACCAAGTGTGACAGCCCACAAATCAATACCCCTTGAATCAACACAAAGTGTCACAGAATTACGAACCATTAGGGTTAAAGAAGAAGAGATAGAAGAAGGAAAAACTAAACAATATCAGAATCTCACAATCGCAGCGGAATAAACTATAATAATAAATATAGAACTTTACACAAAATGAAATCTATAACTGTTTATACATCATATCATCAGAGTATCTCATACATCATCACTGACAAATCAGACATACCATACAATAACAACAGCGGAATATATATATATATAGGTACAGATAATACGTCTCGGCTCCGGCTCTTCTCCTGCTCCATAGCATCCTATCCTGAACAAATAATACTCGGTCTGACCCGAGCATTATAATGAAATAACACCCGAGTCAGTCTGGAATACCAGCTGATAATAATGCATCCAAATTGATTATTAAAGTTTCAAAAATCCTTTTGAAAACAAAAGCATCTCGTAAGACCACGCCACAAATAAACATGTCGGGTTTTTACCTTACGATAGCTAAAACACTTTTTATGGAAATCCTCTGATATTATAATAGGGTCTATTTACAAATACTTATAAAATAGCTGAAATTGTTACATTCATTAAGTTCCAGCTACTAGCCACAAAAGTGGGTAATACAAACAAAACTCGTACAAGGCTCGTAGGGAGAATGGATTTCCAACAATGACTAGGCACTGGGGTACCACCTGTCACAGTACGGGGCCTAGATCACCGTACCGAGGATTACTCCCTTCATCCCCTGCAACACAAGGCCGGAACCATTCCTTATGGAACAG
Organism: Allium cepa; assembly: GCA_030765085.1. Classification (NCBI taxonomy): domain Eukaryota; kingdom Viridiplantae; phylum Streptophyta; class Magnoliopsida; order Asparagales; family Amaryllidaceae; genus Allium; species Allium cepa. Next base: position 75,306,562 of record CM060939.1, on the reverse strand, counting down.
TCCCGAACAAGATAAACCCCGTGGTTGGCGCGACCAACCACCCACTAAGCCGAATATAAAAGGGACATATAGACAGGGGAAATATCTTGTCCTGCTTGGGCATGACCCACCTAACCTTGTTGCATATTCCCTGATTTTCAGTTATTCCCGGTTGATTAGGCTTGAGGCTAAGCGTTACCTTTAGAACGTTTTCACTTAGAATGCCTATCGTCCACCTGACGATGTTTCGCAAGCATTCATCCATACAAGTCTGTCCCGGGTTCGAACGGAACCGAAGGCACTACTCCTACTACATCCATTTTGGAAAAATCCTCAGGATTAGTAGCGACTAGCCCTTGCACTTCACTGCTCCATCTTCGACTCCGAACACGTTTTTCGCACGAAACGTACAAATCGGATCGAAGTGGTTTTCAAGAAATAAATCTCGATCCCGGTATCTTCGAAACGATCAACGCAGTTGTCCAATATTAGTAGTCGGTGATTTAACTATCAATTCATATTCATAACCATCCATAAACATCCATCACACAATAAATAATTCCATATTATTTATTTATCCAAATATCTTTACAAGATATATTTCCAAAGTTTCAAAGCTCATTTGAAAACAATTTTCCAAAATTCTTCCTTTACAAGGTAAATCCTTTACCATACATTCCCATTGGAAATAACCAAGTTCAAAACAATTTAAATTTAAAACAGTAAAAATACTTTATTCTGAAATATACTTTAAAATATGTAACTTTACTACTAATTATTTACCAAAAATATAGTTTCAAAATATTTAAAGTTAAACCATTTATTAGGATATAAATCTTGATTTTAAATAAGGGTTTTAGTTTAAACTAAACGTATAAGTAGAGTTTTTAAAAAGACTAATACTAATTTCAATAACTTAGTTCAAAACTAGTCTTTTGAACAAATCTATTTGTAAAAAATAATTATTAAGATATTTATAAAATTTACTATTGCTAATTTATAATAGTTACTTTTGAAAATAAATATTTTCAAACACTCTTTTAAACAAGCTTGAATTTTTAAAGCTTCCTTTTTATAAAATCAGTTTAAACTCGAACTTGGTTTTCCTAGGGAACTCATTTCCACTTAAACATCACAGAAATCCTTCTCACAATTTCTGTCAATTTATTTCAATTCAGGTTTAAGTTTAATAACATAAATTTACTTTCACATTTATCAACTGATAACATTTCTCTTTGTTTATCATTCCAGATTTACCAAATTTCAATTTCATTCCAAATAGATTTCAAAATTTAATTCCATTAAATTCATTATTTAACAATATGTTTTATTTTTCTAAAATTCAATTTATCCATTTATAATTAATTATGGATATATAATTTACCCAGCAATATTCCAATACAATTTTATTTCAGTTTTCCATCCAAGCAGATTCTAATTTTTATATTCCTTATTTATTAATTTCTTAATTCCTTTTTAAAACCCAATTTAATTTCTTTATAATTAAAACTCCAAATTTCTTTATAATTTAACATTCTGGGCTTATAGTTTATCGCATAATTTCACAATACAATTTAATCCCAAATTTATCAATCACAATATATAACAGGCATCATAATCAATTATAAAAATAATTACTACATTGTGAGGAATCCAGTTGGATCCCTCCAACCTGTTTTCCTGCATCCACAAATATTAGCACAACGCATATATATAGATATCAATCCAGACTGATAAGAACAATAATATGCAACCAGTCACATAGATATTTAAATATTTATTATTTAAATCAGCCAATATCCAGATGGGAGTGAGAATAACTCACCTTGAGTTTCGACGAGCGTTCCAAATTTAAATTAAACCGAACGACGTTCGATTTAACCCAAATTTCTACTTGCCCGGAATGGTTCCGGAACTGTTCCACTGCGTAGTACGCGCTTCTGCGATACCAACGTTTCCTGTTTCGTCAAAATCCGATAACATATGAATGTGTTACAGCATTTCAAACTTTTGATTTTAAATTTAAAAACAAATTCATTTTAATTTTAAACCACACAAAATCTCAACCGCACGAAACGAAAGTATATCACGGCCGCACCATCTCCCCTTTCTTCTTCGTTACTTCCTGATGCTCACACCCATCGTCACAAAGTAGGGTTAGAAACTGCTCCACCCACGCTCGTTTGGAGAACGATCCAAAACCACCACTGCATGCGCTTGGCGTCGCTCCACCCACGCCCAAAGGAGCTCGAAGCTCGACGCCCCCATGACATTGCTTACCACGTGCGAAAGCAAACACAACACGACACCTTCCAGGCCTCTATGCCCCACCGAACAGCATCTCCACCGTAGGATCCCTAGAGCTCGGATAGCATGTCGACTTCCCAGTTGGAAATTTTTGGAATCGTCACGTGGATTTCAAGAAAAGAGAGGAAGAAGACGAGCAATTATCGGCCATAGAAGAAAGAACGGTGGCTGGAGAGTAGATTAGGGTTTGGGAAAAGGAAATTGGGTTTATATATATATATATATATATATATATATATATATATATATATTAATATTATTTAATTAATATACTTCTCAATTTAACAATATACGCAAACGAACTCCAAACCACGCGTTCCGACAGGCATTCCTAATGTTTTTCCACGTTCTGGACACAAAGGAATAGGTTTCGTAAGCTAATTCGGTCGTATGCGTGAGATACGGAATTAAACGATCAATTTGAATTTAAATGATTAAAACGATTTCAATGCGTTTCGAGCTGCCGGGGTCAAACGACAACGCCGATTGCTACGAAAATTGAAATCCAATAATAACTAACTATTACGGATCCAATGAAACTAGTTTCGTCGAATTTTGAGACCGTGGCCCGGAAGGCTATTTTAACTCGTCTATTTAATCGGGCAATTTACTGAAATTATCAAAAACGCTTAAAATTTCATTTGTAAAATTTTATTAACTTAACAATCAATCATATAAACTATATAACCACGTTACAAATCATTCCGGTTCATTCCGGACCCAAAATCTGATTAAATTGCATTTTAATTATATTAAATTCATTTTTAGATTAATATAAAATCCTAAATATTAATTTATCAACTTTAAAATTTTTCTAAAATTCCCACCACGCTATTTACACTCAAATAACTCAAAAATAAATTTTAAAACAATGTTTATCACTATTTACATCTAGATTTACCTTTATTTCAATTCCGAATATTAACCGGAATTACTAAAATTAAAAACTATACCTTATTTCATTGATTGAACCCGAATCCATTCATTTCAAAATCAATTATGAATCCACATTAAACATTTAAAACGAATTAAATGTTCAAATTCAACGGCTTAAAAAATTCGGGATGTTACATTCCTCCCCCCTTATGCAAATTTCGTCCTCGAAATTTGCTAAGATAGAAAATACCCTTCAACCCGTTTACTTACCCAATTTGCTTAGTTAAAAGCTTATATTCCCTTTCCAAAATCCTTTAGCCCAATCCCAAATTCATTTGTTTTCCTTACTCTAAAGCCTTAAATTTTAACGTATTTCAAAATAACTTTCCAAGTTATTAAATTTTTCCCAAAACTCCAAAAAAATTCTAACTCCCAAAATTTCCGAAATTTTTTGGCAGAGTCTCCCTTGCACGGAGGAGCTTTCGCGATATCGCGATACATACAAATATATATACATCGACCCACACGGTCGGAAACCAAAATATATCACAATATATATATCATTTCCCAATTATATTTGCGTAGGCGTACCTTTTTAGCTAATTTTAATAACAACGGCTAATATTTTAGCATATATGCGCTCCAACTCTCTCAAACGTCTTCTGTACCTGTACTTACTCAACAAACTCATCAGTTTTCAAAGATATGAACATTTTAATCAACATTTCCAATCTAAAGGTAAGCCAACATATCAATTTCATAATCCATTCAACAATTTTGCATGTTCTCATAAGTAACCACTTTTGATAACATGCACAAAGTTCCCTTTTCTAATGCCAATTACCATTTTATTTCACACAAAAGATGTACAAACAAGTTTTGCCATTCCAATTCATACTTTACCCAATTTTCGAATTGATTCACCAAGCAAGTTTTATTTCAATTTGCTACATTCGCAATTATGATTCACTTACATTTATACTTAAATCCATTTACCAAGATTTTTAACCCATTCTAATTTCATCCAAACTAACTTCATTTATTTCACTTGAATGATTTACATTCAGGTTCCTTATATACCATTTATATTAATCACAACCAATTCATTTCTATTTCAATATGATTATTATATGCTTCACTAACATCAATCTATATCAATTCAATTCCAAATTGATTTACAAACCAATTTTATTTTAAATTTTAAAGCATTTTCATTTCTTTCATAGTTCATTTTCATTCTGATGAAAAAATTACTTAATAACATTTCAATCCACTCCAATTTATTCAAAACCAATTCATTTGTTGTTTAAACAACTAAATTCAAAATACATGCAAATATTCATGTCATTCAAGCCAAAACTAATCATCACTTAAACTCACAACCATTAAAATTAATTCTAATTTAGATTTATATTAAAAAAAATTCCAATTCTACATAGTTAACAATCCAAGTATTCTTATTCCATTTCAATTATTAAATCAATCCTTATTCTCACTTTTCAAATTTATTAATCATCTTAAGTTTATTTTTTTTTTTTTTTTTTTTTTTAAAGTTATATATATCATTCCATTCTTATTTACAACTCATATATCCTTTCTTTCTCACAATAACAATCTCAAAAGTCATTTGCTTGTATCCAAATTTTATTTTGCAAACACATTTTATTTTAAGCTATTTTCATAAGCTTAAAAATAACCATCTCCTCATTTTCTTAAATAATTTCAATTCCATAATATCTCAATCTATTTCCATTTTAATTGATTCTTACCCAATCAACCATTTACAAATTTTAAATCTAACTAGCTTACATATTCAGCTTAAGTTTAGATTAATAACATCTCATTCCATATTATTTCCAACTCTCACACATCTTTAATTCATACTTTCTTATCTCATCACAATAATTAATTAAAATTCTCTTCACTTGCATTTTAATTTCTGTATCTAAACAAATTTATCCAAGACCACATTATTCAGCTTAATCACATTTATTTAAATTTGCTTAAGCTTTCTTTACTATATCTCCATTATCTTCTTATAAATCAAATTTTTATTTTCATTTGATTCTCATCTAAATCAAATTCCAATCCATTTACAAATTTTAATGCACTTTGCTTATTTATTCAATCCATTTTTAGAATTATTTTATTAGTAAAGAAACCACTTATAAAAATAATTACTACATTGTGAGGAATCCAGTTGGATCGCTCCAACTTGTTTTCCCTGCATCCACAAATATTAGCACAACACTATAAATATATATCAATCCAGGCTGATATAAATAAACATTTCAACCAATCACACAGATATTTTAAATATTAACTATTTGAATCAGCTAACATTCCAGATGTGAGTGAGATTAACTCACCTTGTTTAAGAGTTTAGAAATCCCTATTGATGAAATGGCGTCCCACACATCGACCAGAATCCATAAACACTCAACAGATACATCAACACAATATAAAAATATTTTTATATTCACTAACAAATACGCGCTCATATCTATTAATGCACTCAAACTCATTTTAGAGGTCTACAAACTCTATTCTATGAGTAATTCCTACCAGAGCCAAGGTTATCACCAACCTACGCTCTGATACCAACTAATTTGAAATATTTTAAATTCAAAAATGATTTGTAAAAACCTATATAGTATAGTAATTTTACAAATATTTCTTTTAAAATAAGTTTATAATTTTAGAAAACTCAATATCCATCTATAATACCTAGTGTCCAAATTCACACTTCTTACTTTCGGAAATATTCTACTATTCCCGTTTCCAACCAAATTTATAACTCCATATAAATTTCATGACTTATTTATTTCGTATCCACTAATATCTTCTTTTCTTCATTTATAAACTCCGTTTATAAATCTATAAACTCCACTGCGTTTTTTTTCCCTTCTCATTTATTTATACAAACAATTTATTCAGAAATTCACTTTATAATTCATACTTCAATTTAATTTCATATTATTCCTTAAAAACAATTCCATTTCATTCCCTAGAAAAATTCACTTATTTTATTTCTTAATATAGCTCTCTTATTTTATTTTTAGTAATATAGCTTTGCTTTACTTCAATCCATTCTTTGATTACAATATTGTCTTCAAGTCATTAATATATAATTTACCCCTTTCCCGAACTCACTTCAATTAATTTTATGTTTAACCAAAGTCAGAATTATTCTTTTAATTTTACTTTAGTCTCAATAGATGTAAATTTAAATCTTAAAGAAATATTCTTTTAATTTAAATTTCATTCAGCTTCCCTTAATTAAATTATTTATAGTCTTTAAAAATTACCAAATTTCAATTCCATATTATTAACACTATATAATTCAATTCGCATGAAATTCAATACTAATTCATTCAACCTGTCATAACACAACATATATATATAATCAATAAATATTCATGAGGAATCCTGTTGGATCCCTCCAACCTGTTTTCCCTGCATCCACAGATGTTAGCACAACTAAAATATCAATTAAACTTCAATGGTGGATATTACAGCGTATGGGTTATAATATTAACCAGTGAATGAATTATAATCAACCAATCAATCACATCCAATAATTTAAATTGAACACTTAAATTTAATTTAGGTATCCAAATGAGTGAGCAAATCTCACCTTTGCCTTTAAGTTGCAATCATTCCCAATCTCGACTCGTTTCCATATTTTTGACCTTGAATAACTTGCATGTATTTTATTAATATTTGAACAAATCAACAATTAATTTCTGTTTAAATTTATTCTCTAACTTTAATAATTTAATTTAACTCACGATTTCCTTCAACAAATAAATAAACTAATTCTCCTTTATAAAAATCTCTTGGTAATTTAAACAATTTAATCACTAAATCCACTATTTAAAATAATATTTAAAACATGTAGATTTATATTATCCTTGAAACAACATACATATATACTTATATTTATTTTAAAAATCTAATCTTAATATTATTAGTATTATTATTATTATTTCCAAAGTCTTATATACAATTTCTGTTTTACTGTTTTAAAATTCCAATTTGTATATAGACTTTTCAACATCCGAAAATCCTTACATTTCAAACCTGTCTATATCCAAATTCTTCAACATTGAAATTGGATTTCAAAACCTTATCTATTTTTCTATTTTACTGTTTGTACACTTAAACTAAATTTAAAAACAAAAAAAAAAAACAGAAACAGATACCTCACAGTCTCGCGAACTCAGGCCCAAACGAATGTTGCCGAAGCCCAGAACCACCGTGCGACTCCATGCCTACGGCCTCCACTGCCACTGCATCACCCACTAATCGATGCGACCCTCAACTGCTTGCCGCCAACACGAGCGCCTCCACCAACGTACACGACGCGGCTACCCACAATCAACCTCGAACCCTCACCTCGTCCTCTCGCGCACGACTCGACAAGGTCGCCGCTTCCTAGAATCGATAGTCCACTCGATGGGTCGTGACTTATCAAATGGAGATCGAGATGGGGTTACAGAATGCAAGGGTTATCGTCGTTAACTCTGAGGGTGATTCCAAAATGAGTGTAACGAGATAATGCCTTCGGTTTCGTTCGAACCCGGAACAAACTTGTATGGATTGAATGCTTTCAACACATCGTCAGGCGGACGATGAGCATTCTAAGAATAATGTTCAATAAAGGTAATCGTAGCCTCAAGCCTCATCAACTGGGAATGGCTAAACCAGGGGAGATGCAGCAAGGTTAGGTGGGTCATGCCCAAGCAGGACAAGATATTCCCCTGTCTAGATGTCCCTTTTTATTTCGGCTGTGTGAGCAGTTGTTTGGCCACAACTACGGGGTTATCTTGTTCGGAACTGTTCAGTAAGGAATGGTTCCGGCCTTGTGTTGTAGCGGGTCGGGAGTGATCCTCGGTACGGTGATCTAGGCCCCGTACTGTGACGGGAGGTACCCAGTAGCCCTGCCATTGTTGGAAATCCAATTTCCCTACGAGACCCTACGGTTTTGATTTGTATTACCCACTTTCGTGGCTAGTAGCTGGAATTTAATAGATGTAACAATTTCGGCTATTTTCTATTTACTTGAAAACCCTAGACACTATTATAATATTATTGAATTTCCTATCAAATGTTTTGGTTAGCGTAAGGTAAAAACTTACCTGTATTTATTTATGGGAAGTCTTACGTGATACCTTTATTTTCAAATGATTTTCAAGTTAAACAATTTTAACCTGTTTACTCATACCAGACCCATGTCTGACCCGGAGTTTATATTTTGTGTTTTCTTAAGCTCTTGGGTACTCAAATTTTTATGAGTAGCCAAGTGATAGGTATTTGGGAGTGTTGACATTCTGGAGGAGCTCTTTTTGGAAGAAGACCAGACGTATGTATCTATATATGTAGTTCCGCTGTGTAGTTAGTGTCTTCTGTATTTTGGATGTACGTATGGGCATGTATGTATATGACAGTCCCGTTGTATGATATTGTATGACTCTGATGTTTGTATAACTATGTAATATTTATGTGATGTATTATATTTTGTTCCATTCCACTGTGAGATTCTGATGTTGTTATTCTTTCTTTCTATTCTTTTCTATTTCTACCCCTTTTCTTTCTTAATGATGATACGTCTTTCTAAGGGTTAGAAAGGCGGGTCGTCACAGTTGGTATCAGAGCGCTAGGTTGAGCGAGTACCTAGACTCTTGTGTTATATTTCTCTTGAGAGTGCATATTTGTATTTTCATATAATTATATATACCTATTTAATTTGTTGAGTTACCTGTTCAGGTGACCGACATGAGTTCCGGAAGAAGAGGCAGAGTTAGGGCCAGTACTTCAACAGATAATGGGCGGAGTCAAAATGTTAGTGAGGCTGTCAATCCAGTACCGTCTCAAGTTAGTTTTGCAGCTTTATGCAAGGATTTCAAACATCTTGGATGCCAACCATTCAAAGGTTTGAGTCAATAATTGAAGTTCAAGACTGGCTACGCTCTTGTGAGCGCATTTTCAAGAGCATGAGATTGTCTGATGAGCGTAAGAGGCATATGGCATCGTGGCAATTGCAAGGTGGTGCAGCAGCATGGTGGGATTCAACTATTGCAAATATTTCTGAGGATGACATTTCATGGGACAGATTCAAGGAGTTGTTTGAAGAGAAGTTTGTACCAACGGCAGGGAGAACCCAATTGTATCAGGATTTTCTGTATTTGAAGCAGGGTAGTATGTCTATTTCGGAGTATGAAACCAGATTCAACGAGCTCTCTTGTTATGGTCCAGGACTCATCGATACTCCTCTGAAAAAGAATGAGAAATTTGTGCAAGGGTTGAAGCCTGAATTCCATGGGAAGTTGATAGTGCTTCTGAAGGGATCTTTTGTTGATTTGATTGATATGGCGTTAAGGTATGAAAGTTTGATGAGTAAGAAACCAAGGACTCCAGTTGCAGCTTCAGGTGGGAATTCCACTAATTCGAATAAGAGAAAGTTCGATCCTAGGTGGAGAAAGCCGAATAAGAAGAAACCTGGTAATAATAACGGACCTCGGAAGTGCTACATTTGTCAACAAGAAGGGCATTTGGCAAATAAGTGTCCTAGAAAAGGATTCCAGCAGCAGCAACAGCAACCGCATCAAAGTGGCCCAGGATCAGCTATGGTTCAGAAATCATTGTGCTTTAATTGTCATCAGCCAGGACACATGATCAAGAACTGTCCACTTCTGCAGAGGGCGCCTCAGAATAAAGTTTTTGCTTTGGAAGCCGGACCATCTTCATCTTCAAAAGGCAAAGGAGTATTAGAAGGTACTTTACTTTTAGATGGTAAATATATTAGAGTTTTGTTTGATTCGGGTGCTTCCTTGAGTTTTATTTCTTTGGACTCTGTTGAAAAGTTTTCTCTTACCCTTAGTTCTGTAGACAGTCCTATCTTGGTGTCTAATCCTATAGGAGGAGTGACCAAATTAGACACTATCTGTAAGGACTTGAAGATCTCTTATCTATCCCACAGTTTTTCTTGTGACCCGTATGTGCTGAATTTTAAGGGATTTGATCTTATTTTGGGAATGGATTGGCTGGATAAGTATAAAGCCGTTTTGAATTGTGATGAAAGAACAGTTTCGTTGGAAACTGATCTGGGTAGAATTTCCAGAGTGTCGTGTGATGATTCTGGAATTCACTTGAGCAGTCTTTTGCATGGAATTGAGAATTCTGAAGAGAGGGTTGAAGACATTGATGTGGTTCAAGATTTTGCTGATGTTTTTGAAGAAGTTAAGTGTCTGCTACCACACCGAGAAATAGAGTTCCCGTATTGATTTGATTCCAGGAGCTGTGCCAGTGATTCAACCTAGTAGGAGAATGGCTCCTAAGGAAAGAGAAGAGTTGATTAAGAAGACTCAAGATCTTTTAGAGAAGGGGTTGATCAGACCTAGTTTTTCTTGTTGGGGTTCGACGGCAGTGTTTGTGACCAAATCAGATGGATCATTGAGATTCTGTGTGGATTATAGAGAATTGAATAAAGTGACTATTCATAATAAATATCCTCTTCCTCGCATTGATGATCTTTTTGACCAGTTGCATGGTGCTTCTATCTTTTCTCAATTGGATCTAGGTTCAGGTTTCCACCAGTTGAGGGTAGCTGAAGACAGTATTCCATTGACTGCATTTAGGGGACCGAATTGTTTCTATGAGTGGTTGTTATGCCATTTGGATTAACCAATGCTCCTGCCTACTTCGTTGACCTCATGAACTGAGTCTTTAGGGATGTGTTGAATAAGTTTGTGCTGGAATTCATTGATGATATCTTGGTCTATTCCAAATCTAAAGAAGAGCACAGGGAACATTTGAGGATTGTATTGGAGACTCTGAGGAAGCATGTGTTGAAGGTGAAGTTTTCGAAGTGCCATTTCTGGAAATCGGAAGTTAAATTTTTAGGGCACATTGTTTCGGGTGAAGGCATTTCTGTAGACCCAGCAAAAGTTGAAACTATTCTGGAATGGAAACAGCCAGAGACACTGACGGAAGTTCACAGTTTTCTAGGATTGGCTGGCTACTATAGGAAATTTATCAGAGATTATTCCAAGATTTCTTCACATCTGACTAAGCTGACTAGGAAAGGAGCAAAATTCAAATGGACACCTCAGTGTGAAGAAGCTTTCCAGGAATTGAAGATAAGGCTTAGTACTGCACCAGTACTTGCTATTCCGGATGGGAAAAGCAAATTCGAGGTTTACACTGATGCTTGTATTGTTGGTTTGGGAGCAGTTCTGATGCAGAACGGAAGGGTTATTGCGTATGCTAGTCGGCAGTTGAAGCCTCATGAGAAAAACTATGCTACGCATGATCTTGAATTGCTTGCCATTGTTTTTGCTTTGAAGATTTTGAGACATTATCTTTTAGGAGAGAAATTCGAATTGTTCACGAATCACAAACCGTTGAAATATCTATTCTCTCAAAAAGATCTAAATCTGAGACAGCAGCGGTGGGTTGAATTTCTTGCATCCTATGATTTGGATATTCTATACACACCGGGGAAAGCGAATGTCGTAGCTGATGCTCTCAGTAGGAATGCAGTTCTATCTCTTCTAGAAGTGGTTCCGTCTCTTATTGAAAGGATCTCAAGCAAGCAAGAGTCTGATAAGATGTCGAGGAGGATCATTAAGAGAGTCAGGAAAGGTCAGTGTCCTAGTTTTGAAATTGATGACCAAGGAACACTAAGGATTAACGGGAGAATCTGTGTTCCAAATGATAAGGATTTGAGGCAGGAAGTGTTGTCTGAAAGTCATCGCTCCAAATTGAATATTCATCCGAGAATCTCGAAGATGTACAAAGACATGAGGAGAGTTTTCTGGTGGCCGGGAATGAAGAAGGATATTGCTAGATTTGTGAACAGTTGTGCCATCTACCAACAAGTTAATGATGATCAACAGAAATCTACCGGGTTATTGCAACCTCTGGAAATTCCGAATTGGAAATGGGAAATGATCTCAATGGATTTTATTGATGGTTTGCCTAGAACCAGAAAAGGAAATGATGGTATATGGGTTATTGTGGATCGTTTAACAAAAAGTGCCCATTTTATACCAGTTAAGGAAACTCGCACTGCAGTTTCTTTAGCGGAAATTTTCTTGAAGGAGATAGTTCGATTGCATGGTGTTCCAGTCAGCATAGTAAGTGACCGTGATCCTATTTTCACTAGAAAATTTTCGGAAGCTCTACAATCAGCAATGGGAACAGATTTGAGATTGAGTACAGCCTATCATCCTCAAACAGACGGACAGATGGAGAGACTTAATCGTATTCTTGAGGATATGCTACGGGCTTGTGTTTTAGATTTTGGAGGATCTTGGGAAGACAATCTTCATTTAGTGGAATTTTCTTATACTAACAGTTATCAAGCGAGTATTAAGATGGCTCCTTATGAAGCTTTGTACGGAAGACCGTGTAGATCTCCATCTTGTTGGATTGAATCCAAGGATCGTCTTGTGCTTGGACCCGATCTTATTGGAGAAGCTTCTGCGAAAGTTGAGCTTATCAAGAAAAGGATGAAAGCTGCTCAAGATCGTCAGAAGAAATATGCTGATAGGAGACGAAGACCATTGGAATTTGAGATCAGAGACTTGGTTTTTGTTAAAGTTTCGCCAATTAAAGGTGCTATAAGATTCGAAAAGACGGGAAAACTTGCTCCGAGATACATTGGACCATTCCGAGTATTGGAGAGAATTGGAGCTGTAGCCTACAGGATTGAATTACCAGAGCGGATGTCTGGGATTCACAATGTGTTTCATGTATCACATTTGAGGAAATTTGTTCATGATCCGTTACTGGTTGTAGAGCCGGTAATTCAAGAAGATTTGGAAGTCGAACCAAATTTAACTGTAGTCAGAAATCCAGTTCAGATTGTGGATCGAGACGAGAAGCAACTTAGGAACAAAGTAGTGAAACTCGTCAAGGTGCAATGGAGTAAGGATCCCAGAGACTGTACCTGGGAAACTCTCGATAGTTTGAAGAATGCTTATCCGGATTTATGTTCGGATAACTAGTGATGTTTGTTAGAGTAGACTGTTTGTTTGTTTGCTATTGTATGAATGGTATGTATGTTTGGATTGTTAATATAAAAGCTTTTGAATTAACTGTTGTTTTAAATTTCGGGGACGAAATTCTTTTAAGGGGGGAGGAATGTAATGACCCGGAATGTTGACAGCATATTTTAATGAATATTTAATCTAATTTAAATTAAATATAAGTTTGACAATGTTTAAATTGATGAGATCTTGGATATTTCACAGTTATATATGTTTATAAAAGAAATTTTGGTTTGAAAATTTAAAACAGAATGCTTCAAAATTCATTAAAACAAAATCTGTCTTATTCAATAAAATCAAATCAAAGACTTTATATTTTTATTATTTGATAATTTATATGAATACAATTTTAGTTTTTAAAATGATAAAGTTAAAACATAAACATAAATATACACCATAATTATAAAATATAAACTGTAACTAAGAACATAATTATAAAATATAAGTAGAAACTAGAAATATAAGTATACAAATAGAATGTTATAAATAAATGTAAACCAGTAATAAACATATTTATGCTTTTGTACAATTTATAGGTATAAGAAAATAAAGTTTTCACTTCAAAGATAATAAGAACAAAACCTGTAACTTACAAAGCCAGGTTGTATAAACCTGAAAGAAAGAAAAAGAAGATATATAAATACTTTTGTACATTCATAATGCTATGAATTAAATACAAAGTTATGTGCTGTGTATATGCATCAGGAAACAAAAGGTTCACTTCAACATAAAACAAAATATGTGTGTCTTGCAAGATAGGCTAGCCGAAATATGATAAATATCTTTGTACCAAACAATATAACAATCAGTAAAACATTAATTTCTTGCTATCATAATTAAAAGCATAAGCATTAAATAGCATAATTTCTTGTTTAATAAAGTACATGTAGCCGAGATCACAATATCATTTCATATTTCAGTAAATTTAATACCAAAATTCTTGTTTGGTCAAACATGGTGGCTGGCCAGTTATAACCTGATCGGTAGCTTCTTTATATATACACACCAATATATCATTAGTTCATTTATACAAACTTTAGCTTAAAAACAAACCTGAGAAACATATTAACTTAAAATAGAAAATCAAACAAAGAAAATAGGAAACAGAGAAAGGAAACAAGGAAGAGTTTCAGGGTAGTTCAACTGCAGTGTCTTCTTCAACACCTTACTTCTGTTCAATTGCTTTTATGTGAGTAAACTTATTTTTTTCAATCTAAAATTTGTATATTTATCTTGCAAAGATCTGTGCCTTGATACCTGTTAAGCTATTTATACTTGAGAAACTTCCTGTTAACTGTAACATATGAAGTGTTCTACAGGAATTTTGAAATTTGAACAAGTTAAGCCAAGAAACTTATAATACTTATGCATATCACTGTTTGAACTTGGTATTGAGCTAATTCAAGTTTGTTTAGCTTAAAAAAAAGCCTGTAAACATGCTGAAAAGTATAAACAGTATGTTGTTAATACTGTATTTTCAAACTACAGGTAAAAAAAAGGAATCAAAGCTTAAAATGTAAATGTTTAAATTTGTAAATCCAATAGCATATTTAGATTTCATAAACATAATTATGATTTTTAACATAAAAATTTTGATTTGAAAGCAAAGATTTTCAGAGCAGTTTTAAAAAGAAGTTTCACTGAATTTTTGTCAAATTTGGAAGATTGAGTACATTTTAATTTATGGAATTTGGAATGAAGCAAGGTTGAAGTTATATTAGCACTAGAAAAATGTCAATTTATTTTTCAAATGCATAAGTTTTGAGTTTGAAACAAAAGTAGGGTTTTAGGGCTTTTACTTTTGATGCTCTGTAAAATTTTAGTTGCGGCATCATAGGTCGATCGAGTGGGTCGCCACTTTTGGTGGAGTTAGAGGGGGATGTGAGTGACGTCCTGGTGGAGTTTCATCGCCTCCAGTGATGTGTGGTGGCCGCACGATTGATTTTTCAGTGGCGTTGTTGTTTCCATACTCGAGCTACAGGTCGAATTTTTGTTTTCGACTTGTAATTGAATTTTGGGTTTCGATTTCGTTTGAGTGGGTAATTTGTGATGTGTGGGGTTGCCGCGAGGCGCCGGAGGCCAAGCGCACCACCGTGCACGTGCACGATGGCGGAAGTGTGTCCGTAAGACGTGAGTGACTTCGTAACGTGGGATACTCGAGTAAAATGGTCAGTTGGCTCGAGTTAGGATCGTGCGTGAGCGTGAGCGTGAGAGGCAACTACAGTTTTACTTTAACTAAAAAAACAAGAAGAAGGTACGAAACTGGGGAGAGGAGAAGAGGAAGAGAGAGTGAGATAGGAAGGGATGCGGGGAGATGCACGCGTAGTCTCGAGACTGTCTCGAGTAGGGTAGGGGTGTGTCTCGGGTACCATTCCAATTGAACGTGCCTGTTCTGTTTAGTATTTTTATAACCAAATAACTAAATCAAGTTAGAAATTAGTTAGTTAGGTTAATATCTAATTAAAGGTTAGTCTGTAAAGGTAGGTGATTAAATAAGTAGTTAGAATGTTGATTAAATTTATACTAGAATTTTTAATTGGTAACTATAAGTTGATTTTGAAATAAAATTTAATTATATGTTAAATCAATTTAAATCTTAAGAATGTTAGCTTATCACTAAAAAGTTAATTAGTAAATGAAAGTTAACTTAAGTGATTAATTTAAGATTTTATAATTGATAATAATTAATTAGTTAAAGTAGTTTGTGATAATTAAATTTTAAATAAGTAAGTTATTAATTTATTAACTGAGTAATTAAGTATCAGTTATGAATAAAAGTTTAGTAATTAATTAATTAATTAAAGATTGAATAATTAATAAATTGATGATTAATGATTAATTAAGTAATTCATTTATCATTAATAAGCTAATTAATCAGTAATTAATTAATCAGAATAAAATAGTTTATTCTTAAGCAAGTAATTTAATTAAATAAACCAAACTGTTTGGTATGCATTGATAATTCTGTATGATTTACTTTGATATCTGTTGATGATATTTCTGTGATATGTTGTGATGTTATGGATATCTATGATAACTGCATATGATTTATCTGTTATATCTGTTATGTGAATTCTGATATTAAATTAAACTGTTAAGTTAAATAGACAACTTGGACCTTAAAATGGCGTTTGGATTCCGATGAGACCGGGATCGGAAGAATCAATTTTGATTCTCCGAAAACCACATCGATCCAAATTAAACGATAGGTCGTGACTTATCAAATGAAGATCGAGATGGGGTTTCAGAATGCAAGGGTTATCGTCGTTAACTCTGAGGGTGATTCCAAAATGAGTGTAACGAGATAATGCCTTCGGTTTCGTTCGAACCCGGAACGAACTTGTATGGATTGAATGCTTTCAACACATCGTCAGGCGGACGATGAGCATTCTAAGAATAATGTTCAATAAAGGTAATCGTAGCCTCAAGCCTCATCAACCGGGAATGGCTAAAACAGGGGAGATGCAGCAAGGTTAGGTGGGTCATGCCCAAGCAGGACAAGATATTCCCCTGTCTAGATGTCCCTTTTTATTTCGGCTGTGTGAGAAGTTGTTTGGCCACAACTGCGGGGTTATCTTGTTCGGGACTGTTCAGTAAGGAATGGTTCCGGCCTTGTGTTGTAGGGGGTCAGGAGTGATCCTCGGTACGGTGATCTAGGCCCCGTACGGTGACGGGCGGTACCCCAGTAGCCCTGCCATTGTTGGAAATCCAATTTCCCTATGAGACCCTACGGTTTTGATTTGTATTACCCACTTTCGTGGCTAGTAGCTGGAATTTAATAGATGTAACAATTTCGGCTATTTTCTATTTACTTGAAAACCCTAGACACTATTATAATATCATTGAATTTCCTATCAAATGTTTTGGTTAGCGTAAGGTAAAAACTTACCCGTATTTATTTGTGGGAAGTCTTACATGATACCTTTATTTTCCAATGATTTTCAAGTTAAACAATTTTAACCTGTTTACTCATACCAGACCCATGTCTGACCCGGAGTTTATATTTTGTGTTTTCATAAACTCTTGGGTACTCAAATTTTTATGAGTAGCCAAGTGATAGGTATTTGGGAGTGTTGACATTCTGGAGGAGCTCTTTTTGGAAGAGGACCAGACGTATGTATCTATATATGTAGTTCCGCTGTGTAGTTAGTGTCTGCTGTATTTTTGATGTATGTATGGACATGTATGTATATGACAGTCCTGTTGTATGATATTGTATGACTCTGATGTATGTATAACTATGTAATATTTATGTGATGTATTATATTTTGTTCCATTCCGCTGTGAGATTATGATGTTGTTATTCTTTCTTTCTATTCTTTTCTATTTCTATCCCTTTTCTTTCTTAATGATGATACGTCTTTCTAGGGGTTAGAAAGGCGGGTCGTCACAAAGTAAGAAAAAGTTACAAAATCCATTAACTTTTCAAAACCATTTGTTCAAATTAAATTTCAGTTTATTTAAACAGTTTAACTTTTCCAAAATCCACAGTTAAACTTCTTACAATAACTTTACTAAGTTTTCAAATCATATTTAGTTATCTTTTCAAAATTTTCCATTTTCTCATAAATATTCTAGTGCCTTAATTTTTCAGAAAAATTCGCCATGGTCTGTTTTGCGTGGCTCGATCCAAAAAAAATGGCAATATATATATCACAAATATACGTCTCATCAAGTAATGAGGCATCCCGCAGGGAAAAAAGTGTAAAAGTATGATATGTAATCCGAGATATGTACGTTATATATTATTAGCAAGCATATACGGCTAATATATCGCGAATGTGAGCTCCAAATGCGCAGCAAGCGCAATCCGCACCTACTATACACTCAACAAACAAATGAGAACATGTATATAGAAAATAATATCGATATACAACATATACCAGAAGCAACAACAATATGTGGCAATGTAGCAAATGCAACAAAAAGCAATAAATGCAATCATCAACCAACTAACTTCCATAACAAAATCAATACACTTTCACTTCTCATTAATATTCAATGAATTGGTTTTCCAATTTAAATCACATTTGATTCATTAATGTTGGATGTTTTGACTAACATTCATTTATTCATATTCAATTAGTTTACATCCACTAATTCATATTCAAGTTGGTTCACTTCCACATTCAAATCAAATTACATTGCTTTTGATTTTATCAATTCAACTTCATATGAATTTCTATACAATCAACTAACAACAATCTAACAACAATGTATATCCAATACACCCAAATTCATTCAATTTTCTTTACTTTAAATTCAATTTGGTTCAACACATTTAATTAGCTTTAATGAGTTAACACTTACATCCATTATTTCATATCAATTTATTTACATTCAATTCATTCATTAATTCATTTATTAATTCAATTGCTAATTCATTTAACCACAAAAGTTGAATTTCATTACATAACTCAAGTTCATATTCATCACTTCACTTTATTAATTTACTTCGTTAATAAGCTATAATAATTAATTTATCAATTTATTTAACTTTCCTTTAGTTAAATTTCACATCATATATTTACTACGCTAACCCAAATTATTTCAACTTTAATAAAGTAAATTCTTATTTCATATTATAAATGCAAAACTCATTTTATGTACATTTATCAATTTCAACTTGGATTTTAAATCAAATTTGTTTATCATAACGAAATTTCTTTTTCATTTTAACTTAATTCCAATCAAATCTTAAATAATTTATAAGTTATCAAACTCGTTTTACATTCCATAACATTTATAGAAATTCCATTAATGAATTCAATTCCAAATATTTCCTGGAATTCTATACCAAATTGTAAACACATTTACATCTTATATTCACAAATTCTATTTGTATATGGATTTATTTCTTAGCTTTTAGTTTTTGATTTCAATTTCTTATTCAACACCCAACGATAATTTAATATTATCATCTCCTAGCAACCAAGAAACCATATATTATAAACATTTACATAAAATTATTTCCTTTATGTACAATAATAGCTTTGGGTAAAATAATTTCATTTACCCTATTTCAAACAATACTGTGTCAGTTTATCTCGTTTAAGAGTTTAGAAACCCTTATCGAAACAGTTGGCCAGACTGCACCGACCAGAATCTATAAACAATCAACTGATAAGTCAACACAATACAAAATAATTTTTATATTCACTAACAAATACGCACTCATTCTAGAGTACTACTGACTCTATCTTTAATGAGTAACACCCAACAGAGCCAAGGATGTCACTTAACGATATGCTCTGATACCAAATGTCAGGAACCGGATTTTTCGACTTTCGAAAATCGACATTAATACGTCCACTGTATCAACTGCCGACCAATCGAAAGCCAAAAAACCGGAATCTTAGGGTTTAAGAAGAAGAAAAGGGTAGAAGAAGAAGATAGAAGAAAAAAACAGAGACAATATCAGAATCTCACAATCGCAGCGGAACAACATATAATAGATAAATGAATATCTTTAAAACAATGAACTATATCAGTTATTACATTACATCACATTACATTATCAGAGTGTACAACAACAAATAGCGGAAAAGAAATATTATATAATAGTTGATACGCCAAGCCATCCAGTTTGCCTCCAGATCTCTACAACACCTCCTGAATTCTAGAATATCCTGATAACCTGACTCTAGACTGCCCGTGTGAAAATTGGTGGGCACCAAGAGTTTAGAAAGGGAACAATAAACTCCAAGTCAGTCGTGGGACTGGTGTGAGAACTAAAAATAGTTATATATCTTTTAAAAAACAAAGAAATATTTTTAAATAGATTCGCAATGCTTTTTAGAAAATGTAACTACCATAAGGCCTCCAGCACACACACACAATGCAAACGCAGAATCGGAGGAGATTTCTCCTTATGATAGTTAAATATGCTTGATACACAAATTTCTTTGATATTATTACTATAATTGCAAAGTGCAGGAAAACATTTCGAAAGTAATATAAATCTTAGCCAGCATAGACATTCCGCACTTATGCCTATTATAGCTACCATCTAAACAGTGGTGACGACCATAAGTAAATGACAGGTTCTACAACTAAAACTGAACAAGGTACGTATTGGAGTTTGGATTTCCAACAAATGGTCAGGCTAAGGAACTTCCCATTGCCACATGGGTACGCCTCTGGATGGACGCCCCGAGAACCTAACCGGATCTCTGCCAACACAAGGCCGGGTTACCCCTAACTGGGTAACTACTGACACGAATATGCCATCCCCCGGTCGTAACCGACCTATATCCCGGGATTCACCAACAACCACAAAGTATTAAAATTGCAGCAAAAACATAGGTTAAGTATCTGGGCTCCATACCATAATACCACCTCTGTCCAGAAGGAATGACATACACTAAGGGGGTACTATCCCCTAATAACCTTGCTGCATCTTTCCTGTTTTGACCATTACCGCGGTGTGAGGTCCGACGAAGTCTCGTCCACAAAGCTACGCTTTATACAAAAGCTGTGCTTTGATCAACAAATGATCAGCAGCACTTTGTATGCCACGTTACTAAATTGGGAATATATCACTAGTAACCATCAACTGCATAACCTCTGAGTTCATACGTCTTAGAGAAGGGTGTTAAGCTAAGAGAATAAATTCTCTGCCACCAACAGAAATGTATTTTATAGAAACCAGCTTTACAACTCAAATTGTAACGTCAGACACACATTCATACAAATGCGTTCCGGATCGAACAGAACCGAAGGCACTTCCAAAGAAGCCCTTGTAATCCAGATATTAACTAACCACGTCTGGAATTCTAAAATCTCTATATCGGAGATCAACCGATGCAGAAACATTCATCGGTAATCCTTTCGTTTTCATAAATATCTGGTCTTCCACACCGGTCTTCAAATGCTATCCATTACAGCGCATCACTATTCGGAATAGGATTTATGACCCAAAGGTCCTCTCCTGTCTAAACTGAATAACGAGCGCTTATTTTAAAGATAAGTGTAGCATTCTAATTCAAGCAATCACAACAGATACCCATTTAAAGGTAAATATTGATAGTCGGTTATTTAACTATCAATATATATGCACAACATCACCAGATTCCAAATTATTTCTCAAATTATTTATTTTCTAAAAATATCTTTACAAGATATTTTTTTTCCACACTTCAACCATTTGAAAACAATTTCAAATCACTTTTCAATTTATCTTTAAAAGATATAACCTCAAAACATTTCACTTCATATTGGGAAAACATTTCCCTTCATATTGGAAAAACATTTCCATACTTATTTAAAAATAAGTAATTCACAAATCTATTTATTTTAAACATTTGGAAAATATTCAATATACTTAAATCACAATTAAGTATATATTTTATTCTTTAAGGAAAACATTCTCTTAAACATATTTATTTGAGTCAAAACGAATGTTGCGTAAAACATCGTTACGACGACCCAAAATCACTAGTATAGGGATTCGAAATTAAGATGGATGTACAAATCCCAATACTATATAAAATATTTCCTTTCGAAAATCATTTACTATAACGACAGTGTTATAGTCCATTATTCCCTTTTATTTCTCGAAAACGTCTATTTCAACAATGAATGTCGAAATCTATGGTTTCGATACTTAATACAATTTAAAACATCTTTAAATCGTTTTAATTCTATTTAGAATATCACTCCTCCAAAACCTTTCTTTAATATATTATTCACTGTCCAAAATCGTGAATATACTTCGTTAACCAAATTCAACATTTCTACACATTTTATTTAAAGGATTATCTACTGTCCAAAATCATGGATATATCTCCTTTAATAAGCTATAATTAACTTATCAAAATAAGTCATTTTCGGATTTATAAAACAACGTTTACAAATTCACATTTATATATATATTTTATAAAAACTTCAACTTATAAAATCCCTTAACTAACAAATTCTTTTTATATCCCATTTACACGACAAAATCCCAATTATAAGCAAATTACTTATAATGTTGTATTTACAAATTCATTCTTTTTATAACTTCACAAATCGTAGATTTTATTCTTTTATAAAATCCATTCATAACATCATTTTAAAACGTTTTCAAAACTCCTTTATAATTTCATCACTTTGATTTATTAAAATCCAATTTTATAAATCTCATATATAAAGTTTTTATAATAAATTCAAAAATCTCTATTTAAACTAAAAAAATCATTAACTCCCTATTTCAAAAAAATCACATTTCAACTATATTTCTCAAAAATCATAATTTTTATAACATTAAAATTTATAACGTTTATTTATTAAAATGAATCAATTCAAAAATTTAATAAAACGTATACTTTCAAAAATCACTTTAAAATCCTTTTAAAATTTGAAAATCACCACTTTAACACTTTTAATTTTCCAAAATAAGCCCAATGTAGCAACGACACAAAATATAACAATCACGGCATCCAAAACATCATATATCATATGATAACAGAATATATCACAATATGTGTAAATAAATCAATACGGGTGAGGAATCCAGTTGGATTCCTCCAACCTGTTTCCCTGCATCCACAGATGTTAGCACAATGCCAATCCCGTTTCAATACGGGACTTCGTGGTACATGGTTTATATAAATTATTATCCGCTTTAATGCGGCGCAATAGGGTCTCATCCGTTATATAATGCGGGAAAATCAACTCCAAGTACATATGTAATACCAATTCCACTTCGAGATGGAATATCGCGGTATATGTGTTTAATAAATAACCTCCGCTTAATATACGGCGTATAGGGTCTATTTCAATACAATAGATAATAATTTATCATCCAAGCATACAATCAACAAATTTTAAATCTAACTATTTAAATCGAAATAATTTCGATTGAGTGAGAAGTTCTCACCTTGCATTCAATAAAAGTTGTAGTGTTTTATTTCGATTAAAATTAAACGCGCATTTAATTTTACCCAAAATTTTCACTAGCTCCAATCGATTCCAATCCAGCTCCATCGCGTAGTATTCGTCAATACAAACCCGAACCAATTCGTTTCGTCCAAAACAGACCTCGTATGAAAGAGTTACAACATTTTAAAGTTTGTACACATTTATATATATAATTTAATATAAAATTATATTTTCTTTTAACCTAGATAGATCCAGGCCGCATGTTTCAATCAGAGAAAATCACGGCCGCAGGAAGTTGCTTCTTCCCTTCCAGTTCGTTCGAACGTATGAAACCCATGTCGCCACTTTCCACTTCATTTTTCGCAACCACCATAGGCCACTTGGAGGCGATCGGTGGATGACGTTTCGAAGCCCAACTCGAGAGTCACCATTTCCCTTAATTTGCTACAGCTCGATCATCATCTGCCTTAGGAAAACGTGTCGAAACGTTCGATGTTTACAAGCCAATTGCCGATGATCCGCTACACTTCTGACGATCTTGGCCGTTGGATTTGTAGAACTCAATGCCTCTACAAATCTCTAGTTGAAGATTTCTCGAATTGATGCTTGGATTAGAAGGAAATCAAGGAGGAAGAAGGCACGTTTTTGGCCATTGAAGATAGGGGTGGTGGCTGAAACGTTCTGACCTAGGGTTTGTGCAAATGTTGAGAAATCAAGTCCTTTTATAGAAAATTTGCCAAAACACTATTCATCCAAAATTTTCCTAACACCAAACGAAGCGTGCGGGCTGGCGTTTCTAGGGTTTAATCCGCATACCGGACACAATGGAATAGGTATCAAGAGCCAATTCGATCATATGTGCGAGTTACGGAAATAAACGATCAAATTTAAATTAAATCGATTAAACAAATTTCTATACGTTTTGGCTTGCCTCGGACAAACCGTAAATCCGATTGACACGAAATTTGGAACCATACAATAATATAACATTACTGATCCGATGAAACTAGTTTCGTCGAAATCCGAGACTGTTTAAAAAATGGCTATTTTTACTCGTCAATTAAATATTAAAATATTCAATTTTCACAAATTAACTTTTAATTTTAAGGTTTTGCAACATCATTCTAACTCCAATATGATTTAATACAACTTTACAAATCAATTTTAATCACATTAAACCCAATTTCCAATTACTTCTGAAATTTCAAACATTGAATTATCGATTTAATTATCCAATTAAATTCTCATATTCAAAATTTAATTTACTCAGCTTATAAAATTCATTCGTGAATACTTAAAATTAATTAAATATATGAATTTCAAATGACAGAAGTTCTGGGTCGTTACATAACTTGACAAATATACTTATTGAACTCTCTTTATTTCTAGGTGAAAAATTCGAATTATTCACCGGCCACAAATCTTTGAAATATCTCTTCACCCTGAAAGATTTATATTTTCGACAACAACATTTGTTGGAATTTCTGGCATCTTATGACCTAGATATTCAATATACGCCCAAGAAAGCCAATGTAGTTGCCGACGCTTTAAGTAGGAGGGATGTTGTTCTTGCATATCTTGTTGCCACTCCTACTCTCCTTGAAAAGATCGCAAGCAAGTAGTATAAAGATGAGTTTTTCGAGGAATCTATAAAAGAATATGCCAAGGGGAAGATACTAGTTTTGAGATCGATGATAAGGGAGTTATAAGGATGAAAGGCAGAATATGTGTCCTGTAACATCCCGCCTTTTCGCATGATTTAAACAGACACACGTGCCGATTCAAACCATACGGAAGGGCGGATTGTTATGGGGTAAATAAGAAAACAGAGAAGAAATGAAACAAAATATAATCTCATAGTGGAAGGATAAAATATAATAATAAAATATACAGTTTATATAACTGTTTACAATACATTTGCTTCTTCTTTATACAATTAAATAACAGAGTTAACATACCAATAATATCAATGCAGCGGAATACAGTGTAGTGGAATATAAAATAGTAGATAATAATACTACAATCTTCGTCTTCGTCCTCCAGAGCTAAAACTTCAAATCCTGAAACGCTCGGACTGACCCGAGCGAATTGAAAAGACAAAACACTCGAGTCAGAACTAAAAGATCTTATGTGAGTTAAATTAACAGAAATAAATATGAGTGCAGTAACTCAAGAGATGCTCGGGATTTACATCTCCTAAGGATCCGTTAAACTATTTACTATGTAGTATATTGCGCTATTACAATAGTGTCTAATTGTAAAATAAACTTACTTTTAAATAGCGTTAAGGGGTTACCCATATAGCCCTTAACACAGAATATATTCCCATAGTCTATACAGTACCGTAATCTCCCCCGTACTGGGCGTCGTCAGAGGGCACTCCATAGGTATGGTACAAAGCTAAAATCGTATAAGGCGCGCTAGGGTAGGTGACATGGCACAACTAGGCAATGCCAGGGTAGATATACCAATTACGCTTCCGGGTCGATGGTAACGCGTAGCCGCAGCTACCGCCCACCTCGAACAAACTCCCCGAAAATCAAAGTAAAACTGGCCACTGAATCAATCCAAAGTCAAAGTATAATATCGAAGAGGAGTGTCCGATCAGAGGAATGACCTCATTAACCCATCAATCGCTCCTGTTTTAGCCACCTTATGCCAACTCACGGGAGTCGGGTCCACGTATTTACCTTACAGGAAACGTCGCCACCAACCTACTTCATTCTGGAAACTCCACCGTGTACACGGTTAGTCAAAGTGGTTTTCGGTATCGACAGAGAGTATGTCCATATCCGATCCCGGTCTCTTTACCAACCCATCGTTATTATAACACCGCGGTCATTTAAAAATAGTTTATACTTTAAAACCAGAATAAAATTTTCCATTTCAAAACTATGAATACGATATCATTTTAAAAACCCAAAACAATATGCTATCATTTATCCAAATATAATTCTTTCCAAAATCATACTGCTTTAAAATTTATAATATCTGGAAACCAACATTGGATTATACATTCAAAGCATAATATTTCGAAATTCATAAATTTTAAAACCATAACCTCTAAACTTAAATGGTTTGGATATTCAACGGTACATAAAATAAATGGTTTAACTTTATGGTTACTTTGTAAAGAAAATAATTCCCATGGCTTTACAATATAGTTCTTTATTTAAAGTCTAAACCATAACTTAAATATCACTTTTTAGTTCCAAAACCACTTAAATTTCTATATACAAATATCCATTTGGAGTATACATATTTCAAAACTAAAGTTGGAATTTATTCTTTCAACAAATTAAATGCTCTATTATTAGTCTTGAATATTCACATAAAATCCATAAATAAAACTCTAATTTCTATCAATTTAATATTTTCTTCAATTTAATTTATACTAAATTATTCATTTTA
The DNA here is from genome assembly GCA_030765085.1 of Allium cepa. Taxonomy (NCBI): domain Eukaryota; kingdom Viridiplantae; phylum Streptophyta; class Magnoliopsida; order Asparagales; family Amaryllidaceae; genus Allium; species Allium cepa. Next base: position 75,280,070 of record CM060939.1, on the reverse strand, counting down.
AATTATCTTGGAAAAAAAATCCCGTTATGAATATCATATCTTAAAATTTCCAACTATAATATAAATTATCAATTCCATTTTCTCAATTTTTCCATTTTTTTATTTAAGAGATTTATACACAGTTTAAATTCAAATTTCTAACTTCATATGTATATATATATAGAAGAAAAATATCAAAATTAAAAATTATTATAAACCGTATTCCATCCAAACCATAGAAATCATTTTAAAATAATTTATATATATAGACCACGGTGCCTGTATAAAATTTTCTATCCTATGGTCAAGTGATACGGATAATTATCATTTCAATCCGCAATTTAAAATAAAATTTTGCGGTTGTATATCATTTCAAACCACAATCCCGAATGAAATGAAAATGCATGATGACTTGTAGCTTAATGATATAAAATAAAACATCCATTCATCCATTGTCATCCATCATCCAAATCACAATCATCATCCAATAATAAATCAATATCAATATATATCTGATAATATATAACAGGTAATAACTGGCAGTTATATAAATTTAACAACGGTTAAACTACAGTTTATATTCAGTAATAAAATTTATAACTGTTTGCTAGCAGTTTATATGCAAATAAATTAATTCTAACTATCATTTAATATGCAATAACTTAATTAAATTAACGATTAAATTAAATAAATGCGAATTAACAGATATGCTGAATAAAATATGCCAAACAGTCATAAATAAATTTCTACTCATATCTAAAATAAATTTAACAAACATAAAAACTTTTAGAAGTTGTGAGTGGGTTAAAACACTCACCTTTTGAATTTAAATCGAATCTAAATCCGATTTAAACCCAAAAATTCGACGGTCTCCAAATTCATCCAAATCTGCGTCAACAGATCCGGAATTAAATTTCGATCCTAACAAAAAAATCTCGTGTGAAAACGACTTCGTATGAGAAAGTTATCCTCGTTAAACGATTTGAAACTGAAATTAAAAACAAATAAAAGAAACCATATCTCACTGCCACGTCATTGCTTGCTTTAGCTACAGGAACGCACGAGAAAGACTCACGCACGCAACAGGTTCATCTCCTTCTCTTAGAACGCACGAACGTTACCTATAGCCGAGACTTTGACCAACTGCCACCATCACCAGAGACCGCCTTTGGCCATGCCGCTACCACCAGCACACTTCCCACCTCCGGCCGCTCTTATGGCCAAGGTCCGGTGCTTCCTAACGCCGTCGCCTCCACTAGGTTTTCAAACCCTATTCGAAATTTCCAGTCGATCTGGCCGTTGATTCAATGCAATATAGATCGCCTCCCCTTGGTCCCCTCTACAAAACCCAGAAAAGGGTTTGCGATCCGACAAATTTTGTTACGGCGATGATGAAAGGCCAAAAATGATTTGAATTTTACTGGACGAACGATAGCTCCAATCGAAAAACAAATCACACCAGCAGATTACGAACACTGAGAACTATGACATATATTTTTATGGAATTTTTCTAGAGAGTTTGAATTTTCATTGAAATTTTGAATTGTAGATAGATCTAGGTTTTGCAACCATTGAGGAAGAAAAGAGATGAAGAAAATGAACGTATAGACAAATGATAGAAGATGGATGCTAGGGTTTATCACAACATATATATAGACAAATTGTAGTAGGCTAGGTGGGCACGAATTACGAACGTGCTAAACGGTAGTTGGCCCAAAAAGCCCGTTCTGACCCCGGAACGAAATTTATTAAACCCATATATCCAAATAGGTATTTTAAAATATTATGAACGCGATGGAAAAAGTTTCACGTCCAAATTCGATCGTATGAAGAAGTTATGCTGAAAACAAATTTCCAAATTGATTTCAAATTGATTTTAAAAAAAATCGATTTCAAGGCGTTTCGCATCCGTACGATCAAACGACAGGTCTGATTGATACGAAACTTGAAACTCTATAAAAATTCACGATACGGATCCGATGAAACTGGTTTCGTCGAAATTCGAGTCCGTGGCCCAAATGGCTATTTATACACTAATTAAATAAATTAATAATTGATTAATTAAATCAATGTTAAAAATTCCAATTCTCAAATTGCCAAATTTTATCCTTTAACTTTCCTTAATTTATTTACTCAAATTCTAAACAATTTTAAGTGTCCGTACATGTTTGTTCTATTCATCAATTCAAATGTTAATTCTTAACTTAAATGTTAAATTCCAATTTTAATAAATTCAACATTATAAATTCGATTAAATCTATTAAATTCACTCCCTTCCTATTATTTAAATTTATTGAGGTCAATTAAATGAATTTAATACCGGCTCAATATCTACACAATAAAAATCTCCGATTTAATCTTAGATCTCAATTTACACAATAATTTATTAATTCCATCTAAATTTACATCTTCCTAATATCTAAATATTTACTAGTCGATTTGTGTCATTTCTAACCCCTTAGATATAAAAAAAAAAATACTAAAGGCAAATTCACATCTAAATTCATGGTCAATTATTTCAGTAAATAAATTTTCAAAGGTTACTGCAATTAATCCAATTAATTGCAATAAATTCTAATAAATTTGATTTTATTGGATTACAACTCAATAATAAATCAATTATCACTCAACTACATATTTAACATTTCTTTTATATTCCAATACATAAATATTTCCCAAATTTCATCTTTTATTTGCATAAATTACCGTATCTAAATTTTATTGGAAATTTTGTTAACTTTACACATAAATAAACTTAGAATCTCAATTAATTCATTCCATTTTGGTTTCATTCTTTATATCACATTAATTATCATATTATGAATGGAAATTTATCTAGGTTACATCTTATTTATTCACTTACAAATATTCCACACTAACTGCAATAATTTAGTGCATTAATTGAAATTGATCAAAATAAAACTTAACAAACAAATAGAATAAGTAACGAACAATAATTATTGTCATTAAATCTATTTCATAAGTCTACACTCAATTATTCCCTTAAAATAAGATCTACGTTTATATTAGTTCATGTTCACACTTCCGTTACTATATATTAATAATTATTAAATCAACGTTTATTCTTAATAACAACATTATAACTACTCAACATAAAAAAAAAAAACTTTACTCCCAATATTTTTTATTGACAAATAAGTTAGGAATTTGTAATAGTTGTTATCCTTTCTTAAATCTATTTCCAATTAACGTACTACCAAATTGCATTCTCTTATGTTCTATCCAAACATTTATTTAGATTTTATTTCCATCAATAAATAAATATTTACATCCATCTATTAACAATTCACTTTCATTATACGATTGAAATTCATTTGTTATAAATAAAATTTCCTATTTTGTTTCTGTCAGCATTAATTAAACAGACATATTTAATTGAGAGATTATAATGTTTCTCACTATTTATTTACAGTCCATTAAAACCCAACAGTCGTTTCAACCCACATTTGAGTTTGCATTAAATTGGTTATCTCTCAACTGCCATTTATATTACTTCCTTAACTCACATACAGTTACAATTTTATTAATATATATTAATACATAGGTGATTTAAATTCCTGTCTTTAATTCCTTATTTATATTTTATTCAAGTGCAACAATTTACACTAATTCTTTATTTATACTTCACTTAAATTTCAACAATTTGGTTAAATAACTGTTTCTACAATTCATTATTAATTATACATTTAACTCTCCTTCATTTATTCAACTTACACAAAGGTATACATCTTACACTATCTCAATCATTGGATTTTCATTTAAATTTAATAATAATTAAGATTTTAAATTACCGTTGCTATAAATTTTCATTTAGCGTTCATCTAGTATTAATTTATCTCATTTATTTATATATTTCCCTTTTCCACAAAATTTAAATTTCAAAATCCTTTTTAATTAAAAATTTAATTGTCGAAATTTACGGGTCGTTACACTCTCCCCCACTCAAAACTTTTCATCCCCGAAAAGGAAAAGAAGGGAAAAGAAGAATTTCGAAATCAATATTTTAAATTTACAAAATTAGTTAATTTAGCTAAAATGTACAAATCTATATACAGTGAAATATTTAAGTGGATTCAATCATTAACCAACCAATCAATACAACAACCATCACCCTTACAAACAGCATACATACACAAGACAAAGCAACCATTTATCCAACAAACAAGAAGTTGTTCGGGTTCAAAACTTGAAATTGTATGAAATGAAAATAACTATCAAGTGCATCCTTTACTCAACAGTCTTAGATGGAACAAAGATAGATTATTTATTCATCCAACAACTTCACATTTCTTTACCCAACCAACCATAAATCGACCAATAATAATTCAAAACAACCACCAAATTTAAATTATTACACATTTATTTCCTGCTTGGTTGTTTGATCTTTTTTTTTCTATCATTTATTGAGTGATTTCTTTATTACTTACAATTTTCTTTTTTACATTTATTACAAAATTCATTATATTTGCATTCCATTTTATTTACTTACGTTTATATCATCTATTTATAATACTTACCTTTACTTATATAGTAAAATTTCCAATTTAACTTAAGTTTATACAATTTAATTCTCATTTTATATCAACAATTTATTGAATACCTTTATTGCCTCAAGCTTCACTGATAAGATTTCCCCTTACATTTTCTTACTAACATTGCAACTTTTATTATATGGTAAGTTATTTATATGGTTTAAGAATGTAAGTGAAAATTTACAAGTTTCTTCTCAATTCCTTTAATTATTAATGGTTCATCAAATATATATTCGTTTTATAAATTAAAATTTCAACTTACCTTTAATTTCATTCATTTATTAAATGTTGACGTTTCTATTATATTTAATAGTAGTAACAATTTAATTACCCACTTCCACTTATATTAAACTAGTAGCATTTAAATCATACTTAAGTTTATAACCCTACACATCAATCTTTATTTGTTAAAGAATTTCATTTTATTTACTTAAGTTTAAAATCACTTATTAATAATACTTATCTTAAATTATTGTAAAATTTCAATTATAACTTAAGTTTATACCATTATATTCTTATTTATAATAGCAATTCATTGAATACTTCATTATTTCCCAAAATTCCTACTTGTAAAATATTCAATTCCAATCTCTCATTTAACATTTCAACTTTTTATATTTGGTAAGTTATATATATGTTAAAGAAAAATGCGATTGAACTTATACAAGTTTATCTCAATTCTTTTAATTCATTCATTGTTCAATAAATCTTTACTTTTATTTTTTTCTTATAAGTTAAAATTTTTAACTTCCTTTATACTTAGCATTTAAGTCTCTTATTTTATTTAGGGTTTCAATTATTAATTAAATTCCGTTTCACTACCATAATTGAAACAATTAATAAATGGAAATTTAGAATTAAATACCGGGTTAAATTTCAATAGATAAGTATATTCTTATAACTTATATACCTCTAATTATATTTAAAACAATTAAATTTCAAATAAAGCTGCAGTAGAATTACTACAGTGGCCTTTCCTCTTCGAAACTCGAAAATAGAAGTCGATGATGCGGTCGCCATCACCGAAATTATTTTCTAACGACAGAGAGGAAAGTACAAAATTTATTTTCTCCAAAATCTTCTTTAAAACCATTCTTCCGAATTATACTAAATATTTATATAAGAAAATACTTATAAACAAAATTATTATATTTCATAAACACTTTGAAAGCAAATTTTCAAAAATTCCGGACTTAAGTTCTAAAATTTCCAAATTTCATTGATTCTAATTTCAATCTTATTTTATTTATTATTTATAAATTTTATTCCTAACAACCAATCTATTGCAACCAAATATAGATATCATTTGAAAATTTTATTATATATATAGAAAATAAAATAGGAAAAATTATTTCATTCACCTATATTAAAACAATATTATGTCGGTCTGTCCTATTAAGTGTTTAGAAATCCCTATTGATGTCATAGCGTCCCATGCACCAACCAGAATTTATAAATACAAAACGGAACAGATTAACACAATATCAAAATCTTTTTATAACACTAACAAATACGCTCTCTCATATATATACACTCAGCGACTCCCATAGGGTATTACTACCCTATTAACAAAGAGTCAAACCCCACAAAGCCAAGGTTTATCTCTAAACCGAAGCTCTGATACCAACTGTAACATCCTGCCTTTTCGCATGATTTAAACAGACACACGTGCCGATTCAAACCATACGGAAGGGCGGATTGTTATGGGGTCAATAAGGAAACAGAGAAGAAATGAAACAAAATAGAATCTCACAGCGGAAGGATAAAATATAATAATAAAATATACAGTTTATATAACTGTTTACAAAACATTTGCTTCTTCTTTATACAATTAAATATCAGAGTTAACATACCAATAATATCAATGCAACGGAATACAGTGTAGTGGAATATAAAATAGTAGATAATAATACTGCAATCTTCGCCTTCGTCCTCCAGAGCTAAAACTTCAAATCCTGAAACGCTCGGACTGACCCGAGCGAATTGAAAAGACAAAACACTCGAGTCAGAACTAAAAGATCTTATGTGAGTTAAATTAACAGAAATAAATATGAGTGCAGTAACTCAAGAGATGCTCGGGATTTACATCTCCTAAGGATCCGTTAAACTATTTACTATGTAGTATATTGCGCTATTATAATAGTGTCTAATTGTAAAATAAACTTACTTTTAAATAGCGTTAAGGGGTTACCCATATAGCCCTTAACACAAAATATATTCCCATAGTCTATACAGTACCGTAATCTCCACCGTACTGGGCGTCATCAGAGGGCACTCCATAGGTATGGTACAAAGCTAAAATCATATAAGGCGCGCTAGGGTAGGTGACACGGCACAACTAGGAAATGCCAGGGTAGATATACCAGTTACGCTTCCGGGTCGATGGTAACGCGTAGCCGCAGCTACCGCCCACCTCGAACAAACTCCCCCAAAATCAAAGTAAAAGTGGCCACTGAATCAATCCAAAGTCAAAGTATAATATCGAAGAGGAGTGTCCGATCAGAGGAATGACCTCATTAACCCGTCGATCGCTCCTATTTTAGCCACCTTATGCCAACTCACGGGAGTCGGGTCCACGTATTTACCTTACAGGAAACGTCGCCACCAACCTACTTCATTCTGGAAACTCCACCGCGTACATGGTTAGTCAAAGTGGTTTTCGGTATCGATAGGGAGTATGTCCATATCCGATCCCGGTCTCTTTGCCAACCCATCGTTATTATAACACCGCGGTCATTTAAAAATAGTTTATACTTTAAAACCAGAATAAAATTCTCCATTTCAAAACTATGAATACGATATCATTTTAAAAACCCAAAACAATATGATATCATTTATCCAAATATAATTCTTTCCAAAATCACACTGCTTTAAAATTTATAATATCTGGAAACCAACATTGGATTATACTTTCAAAGCATAATATTTCGAAATTCATAAATTTTAAAACCATAACCTCTAAACTTAAATGGTTTGGATATTCAACGGTACATAAAATAATTGGTTTAACTTTATGGTTACTTTGTAATGAAAATAATTCCCATGGCTTTACAATATAGTTCTTTATTTAAAGTCTAAACCATAACTTAAATATCACTTTTTAGTTCCAAAACCACTTAAATTTCTATATACAAATATCCATTTGGAGTATACATATTTCAAAACTAAAGTTGGAATTTATTCTATCAACAAATTAAATGCTCTATTATTAGTCTTGAATATTCACGTAAAATCCATAAATAAAACTCCAATTTCTATCAATTTAATATTTTCTTCAATTCAATTTATACTAAATTATTCATTTTAAATTATCTTGGAAAAAAATCACGTTATGAATATCATATCTTAAAATTTCCAACTATAATATAAATTATCAATTCCATTTTCTCAATTTTTCCATTTTTTTATTTAAGAGATTTATACACAGTTTAAATTCAAATTTCTAACTTCATATGTATATATATATATAGAAGAAAAATATCAAAATTAAAAATTATTATAAACCGTATTCCATCCAAACCATAGAAATCATTTTAAAATAATTTATATATATAGACCACGGTGCCTGTATAAAATTTTCTATCCTATGGTCAAGTGATACGGATATTTATCATTTCAATCCGCAATTTAAAATAAAATTTTGCGGTTGTATATCATTTCAAACCACAATCCCGAATGGAATGAAAATGCATGATGACTTGCAGTTTAATGATATAAAATAAAACATCCATTCATCCATTGTCATCCATCATCCAAATCACAATCATCATCCAATAATAAATCAATATCAATATATATCTGATAATATATAACAGGTAATAACTGGCAGTTATATAAATTTAACAACGGTTAAACTACAGTTTATATTCAGTAATAAATTTTATAACTGTTTACTAGCAGTTTATATGCAAATAAATTAATTCTAACTATCAATTAATATGCAATAACTGAATTAAATTAACGATTAAATTAAATAAATGCGAATTAACAGATATGCTGAATAAAATATGCCAAACAGTCATAAATAAATTTCTACTCATATCTAAAATAAATTTAAGAAACATAAAAACTTTTAGAAGTTGTGAGTGGGTTAAAACACTCACCTTTTGAATTTAAATCGAATCTAAATCCGATTTAAACCCAAAAATTCGACGGTCTCCAAATTCATCCAAATCAGCGTCAACAGATCCGGAATTAAATTTCGATCCTAACAAAAAAAATCTCGTGTGAAAATGACTTTGTATGAGAAAGTTATCCTCGTTAAACGATTTGAAACTGAAATTAAAAACAAATAAAAGAAACCATATCTCACTGCCACGTCATTGCTTGCTTCAGCTACAGGAACGCACGAGAAAGACTCACGCATGCAACAGGTTCATCTCCTTCTCTTAGAACGCACGAACGTTACCTATAGCCGAGACTTTGACAACTGCCACCATCACCAGAGACCGCCTTTGGCCATGCCGCTACCACCAGCACACTCCCCACCTCTGACCGCTCTTATGGCCAAGGTCCAGTGCCTCCTAACGCCGCCGCCTCCACTAGGTTTTCAAACCCTATTCGAAATTTCCAGTCGATCTGGCCATTGATTCAATGCAATAACCACATAGATCGCCTCCCCTTGGTCCCCTCTACAAAACCCAGAAAGGGTTTTACGATCCGACAAACTTTGTTACGGCGATGATGAAATGCCGAAAATGATTTGAATTTTAGTGGACGAACGATAGCTCCAATCGAAAAAAAATCACACCAGCAGATTACGAACACTGAGAACTATGACATATATTTTTATGGAATTTTTCTGGAGAGTTTGAATTTTCATTGAAAGTTTGAATTGTAGATAGATCTAGGTTTTGCAACCATTGAGGAAGAGAAGAGATGAAGAAAATGAACATACAGACAAATGATAAAAGATGGAGGCTAGGGTTTATCACAACATATATATAGACAAATTGTAGTAGGCTAGGTGGGCACGAATTACGAACGTGCTAAACGGTAGTTGGCCCAAAAAGCCCGTTCTGACCCCGGAACGAAATTTATTAAACCCATATATCCAAATAGGTATTTTAAAATATTCTGAACGCGATGGAAAAAGTTCCACGTCCAAATTCGATCGTACGAAGAAGTTATGCTGAAAACAAATTTCCAAATTGATTTCAAATTGATTTCAAAAAAAAATCGATTTCAAGGCGTTTCGCGTCCGTACGATCAAACGACAGGTCTGATTGATACGAAACTTGAAACTCTACAAAAATTCACGATACGGATCCGATGAAACTGGTTTCGTCGAAATTCGAGTCCGTGGCCCAAATGGCTATTTATACACTAATTAAATAAATTAATAATTGATTAATTAAATCAATGTTAAAAATTCCAATTCTAAAATTGCCAAATTTTATCCTTTAACTTTCCTTAATTTATTTACTCAAATTCTAAACAATTTTAAGTGTCCGTACATGTTTGTTCTATTCATCAATTCAAATGTTAATTCTTAACTTAAATGTTAAATTCCAATTTTAATCAATTCAACATTATAAATTCGATTAAATCTATTAAATTCACTCCCTTCCTATTATTTAAATTTATTGAGGTCAATTAAATGAATTTAATACCGGCTCAATATCTACACAATGAAAATCTCCGATTTAATCTTAGATCTCAATTTACACAATAATTTATTAATTCCATCTAAATTTACATCTTCCTAATATCTAAATATTTACTAGTCGATTTGTGTCATTTCTAACCCCTTAGATATAAAAAAAAAATACTAAAGGCAAATTCACATCTAAATTCATGGTCAATTATTTCAGTAAATAAATTTTCAAAGGTTACTGCAATTAATCCAATTAATTGCAATAAATTCTAATAAATTTGATTTTATTGGATTACAACTCAATAATAAATCAATTATTACTCAACTACATAGTTAACATTTCTTTTATATTCCAATATATGAATATTTCCCAAATTTCATCTTTTATTTGCATAAATTACCGTATCTAAATTTTATTGGAAATTTTGTTAACTTTACACATAAATAAACTTAGAACCTCAATTAATTCATTCCATTTTGGTTTCATTCTTTATATCACATTAATTATCATATTATGAATGGAAATTTATCTAGGTTACATCTTATTTATTCACTTACAAATATTCCACACTAACTACAATAATTTAGTGCATTAATTGAAATTGATCAAAATAAAACTTAACAAACAAATAAAATAAGTAACAAACAATAATTATTTTCATTAAATCTATTTCATAAGTCTACACTCAATTATTACCTTAAAATAAGATCTACGTTTATATTAGTTCATGTTCACACTTCCGTTACTATATATTAATAATTATTAAATCAACGTTTATTCTTAATAACAACATTATAACTACTCAACATAAAAAAAAAACTTTACTCCCAATATTTTTTATTGACAAATAAGTTAGGAATTTGTAATAGTTGTTATCCTTTCTTAAATCTATTTCCAATTAACGTACTACCAAATTGCATTCTCTTATGTTCTATCCAAACATTTATTTAGATTTTATTTCCATCAATAAATAAATATTTACATCCATCTATTAACAATTCACTTTCATTATACGACTGAAATTCATTTGTTATAAATAAAATTTCCTATTTTGTTTCTGTCAGCATTAATTAAACAGACATATTTAATTAAGAGATTATAATGTTTCTCACTATTTATTTACACTCCATTAAAACCCAACAGTCGTTTCAACCCACATTTGAATTTGCATTAAATTGGTTATCTGTCAACTGCCATTTATATTACTTTCTTAACTCACATACAGTTACAATTTTATTAATATATATTAATACATAGGTGATTTAAATTCCTGTCTTTAATTCCTTCTTTATATTTTATTCAAGTGCAACAATTTACACTAATTCTTTATTTATACTTCACTTAAATTTCAACAATTTGGTTAAATAACTGTTTCTACAATTCATTATTAGTTATACATTTAACTCTCCTTCATTTATTCAACTTACACAAAGGTATACATCTTACACTATCTCAATCATTGGATTTTCATTTAAATTTAATAATAATTAAGATTTTAAATTACCGTTGCTATAAATTATCATTTAGTGTTCATCTAGTATTAATTTATCTCATTTATATATATATATTTCCCTTTTCCACAAAATTTAAATTTCAAAATCCTTTTTAATTAAAAATTTAATTGTCGAAATTTATGGGTCGTTACATGTCCCCAACTTCCATGATCTGAAACGAGAAGTTTTGGATGAATGTCACAAATCTAAATTCAGCATCCATCCAGGAGTTTACAAGATGTATAGAGATATCAAAAGAACTTTCTGGTGGAAGATGATGAAAAGGGACATATCTATTTATGTGTGGCGCTGTGCTACTTGCCAACAAATCAAGAGCGACCAAAAGAAAATTGCGGGTTTACTTCGGCCTTTAGGGGTACCCAAGTGGAAATGGGACTAGGTATCGATGGATTTCATCGACGGTTTGCTTCGTACTCGGAAAGGCAATGAAGCAATTCGGGTCATTGTGGACCGTTTGACTAAGACAGCCCACTTCTTGCCAGTGAAACTACCCATACGGATGCAAGTTTAGCTGAGTTATATGTGAAAGAAATTTTCCATCTCCGTGGCATTCCTAGTAACGTAGTGAGTGATCATGATCCGATCTTCACTAGTAAATTTTGGGAGGCGTTCCAAGACACATGGGGAACCAAGCTGAATTTCAGCACTGCTTATCACCCACAATCTAATGGGCAGACTGAGAGGATTAACCAAATCTTAGAAGACCTATTGCGTGCTTGCTTTCTTGATTTTGGTGGTTCTTGGGAGGACCATTTACATCTGGTCGAATTCTCATATAATAATAACTATCAGGCCAGTAGAGAGATGGCTCCTTTTGAAGCTTTATATGGTCGTCCGTGTCGATCACCTGCATGCTGGATTGAATCAGGTGATAGACTCGTCCTTGGACCAGATATGATTAAAGAAGCCACGGAGAAAGTTGATTTTATTCGAAAAAAGTTATTAACTGCTCAAAACCGTCAGAAGAGCTATTATGACAGCCGAAGAATAGATTTGGAATTTTAAGTTGGAGATTCTTTATTTCTAAAACTATCTCCTATGCGGGGTGTATTGAGATTTTGGAAAACTGGAAAGCTAGCACCACGTTATATTGGTCCTTTTCCTATTCTGGAGAGGATCGGTCCTCTAGTATTTCGAGTGCAGTTGCCAAGCTGGTTGTCTGGCATGCAAGATGTGTTCCACATTTCTAATCTTTGGAACTATGTGCATGATCCAGATAGCATTATTGAGGAGGCAGCTCAGCAAGATCTTAAGATCACTCCCAACTTGCCAGTTAAAAGAGAACCGATAAAGATTGTAGATCGTGATGAAAAGCGATTAAGAAATAATGTTGTGAAACTGGTTAAAGTTCAATGGAGTGGCGATCCAAAGGACTACACTTGGGAAACTGAAGATAATATGCAGAAATCATATCCCAACTGCAGAGTGGACATCTCGGCTTAAACTAATAAGCCAATTCCTTATTTTTCCTGAATTCGTATATTCTTTGTTTGCTTTTCTCTCTCTTTCAATTTCGGGATGAAATTTTCTTAAGAGGGGGATATTTGTAACATCCCAAAAATTTTAATTTAAATTCGGTGACTTATTTGAACTTTTGGAATAAATTTGGGAAGTTTCAAAAGAAATAAAACGTTGTTAATATTACAAAGAGATATGGATTTAAATCAATATTGGTAGTTTAAGCTTTATGTAAATAATAATGATAATAATAAAAAAAAATATAACAAACAAGAATTCGTGTTAAACCATAAAATAAAAATTATGTGATAAATTACATGTTAATAGTTAAACTTTGAATAGAAATAAAATTCAAAACGTATGTTTGTAATAAAATCATGTGGTTATAGAATGGCATAGGAAGTTCATACAAGCTTGCATGTAGATTTGTAAACCAGGAAACTAAGACTTAGGCAAGGCAAAGAAAAAATCTACAAAATGAAACAAAATTGTACTTACAAAAATAAAATAAGATTGCATGTTAACAAAGAAGGAAGCAAAGGCATTAAATTCCATCTTCTCAGCATATACAAAATCATATCAGCCAAAATAAAATTTCCCTTAGCAAAGCAAGAAAAAAAATAGAAAAATATGATCAAAGAAAAATGTTGTACCAGATATCACCTATCTGTACCAAGTTTTCCTTTATTTATATACACATCCATACTTGTTTCAGTTCGTTCAAAAAAATCCTAGCATGCCTGAAAGAAAAGAAAAGTAAAACATCACTATTCTTATAAACTGCAGAAAAGAAAAAAAGAAGGAAAGCTTCTCTGATTTTTCAAACTGTAAGTAATCTAAAGATTTTTGTTATTAATGTGTAAGTAAATAAATACAATCATGAATTTAATACAACAATATTCAATTATTTGCAGGAAATCAAGGTCAAAAATTTAATTTATCCCTGGTTTTTCAAGCTGTAGGAAAAAGTAGTTCTCTATTCTATAAAAAAATCCTAACTGTAAGTAAATAAAAAAATGGTTGTTACTGACTTATTAAATGCATAAATACAATCAAGAGTAATCATAGATCTGTAACTATAATTTGCAGATCTAAAACTTAAAAGGAATTAAAGTAGAAAAGGAAAGAGAGTTGCGGTACTTCATCACTGTTTTGAAAAAAAAGAAACTGTCAGGACTTCTGAAAATAGGCGAGTAAACTTTTGTTTTTCTTTAAATCTTTGTTGTTGTGTGAATGCTTGAATGATTAGGAAAGTTTAGTCTTTGGTTTTCTTGCAAAAATCTTGAGTATATGATTGGATTTTGGCATGTGCATGTTGATCTTTGCAAGAATGTAATTCCTATTTTAGTTCCAGGAAAACAAAAGTAAAACCTGTCAAATCCCTTTTCTTTCCCTCTGTCTCTATTTTCTGTTGATTTTGAAAAGAAATAAACAAGATGGATGCTAACGCTAAAATTGGACGCTAACACCCCGGTGTAAGTAGTAAAAATGTGAAAGTACCACCCGTTGGTACAGGAACTAGAGATAAGCAAAAGATAACAGAAAATCAAGTAAAGAGACAATAATTTTTATAGTGGTTCGGCTTAATGTCAAGCCTACGTCCACTTTAATCCTCTTTATTGCTGATTCGATTACAACTTTTACAATGATCTTTGATTACAACACAACTATGACAAGTAGCTAGAACTTCAATGTAGAAGTGCTCTTCGAATTCATGTTGAATGTGTTTGACCTCTTCCTAAAGTTCGTTGAAGTGTCTTCGGTGTTTGAAGTGTCAGATGAGTCGAGAAAACAGCAGTGTATAGGCGTTCCAAAAATGAGCCAAAAGTCCTCTCTTCGGTGGAGTAGGCAAGGTATTTATAGGGAATTTCTGGAGTTAGGTCGTAGGTCGTAGGCAACCTAGGGGTTAGGTCGTAGGTCGTGAGCGACCTAAGGGATACGGGTTAAGGCTTACGCTTGATCAACTGCTTTGGTTGGTAGGTCGTAGCGACCTATGGGAGTGGAAAGCAACTTATGTGGAGCGACTTAGAAGAGGTGGCGACTTAAGATTGGGAGCGACCTATACGCAAGCGGCTTTATTCTGTGATAACTTGCTAGGTCGCTGGACCTTTTAGTTCTCTAGGTCGCTGACCCCTTTAGGCTGTTTGGTCTTTGCTTCATTGAGTCACTAGGTCATGGGTTTCTTAACTCGTTAGGTCACAAGACCTCTTAACTCTTTAGGTCGCTGAGATTCTTAGCTCATTAGTCACTAAGCTCTTCAACTTGTTAGGTCGTTAGGTCACTGGACTATTTAATCCATTAGGTCGCTGGACCTTTAGGTCGTTAGGTCGCATCTATGTTAGCTCGCTCATTCTTTAGGTCACTAGGTCGCTACCATTATTAACTCGTTAAGTCCCTGAGTCGTTGAAAAGAGGAGTTAACACTTGCCCCTCAAAGTATATGCCTAGAGACTAGGTCGTATGCTTCGATTCTTCTTAACTCGTGCCTTGCTGAGTCGTTAGCTCGTGAGCGACCTAACGCGGGAGTTAGGTCGTGCGCACTGATTCAGATTCCTCTGCCCTTGTATATAGGTTGCATAACACTTCTTCTTCTCTTTACTTGCTCCAACTCTCCAAACTGCCACTGAAGAACCTCTGATCTTTAAAAGACGAACTCGAACTAACCGATCACTGATCATCTTCATTGTCACATCAAGTAAGTAGATCCGTTTACTATCCAATCCACGATCATCATCGAATCACGAATTCCCCATTTCCGTTTCCAACCCAATTTTACATAATGCATTTCACCATGGATCACGTTACGATCGATTCATGATCATCATTTGTTACGTTACCATTCCAATGAACATAGTAGTGTATTGGATTTCTAATGAACTTGAGGTGTTTTGATTCGGTTTTAGGTGATTTTGGCGATGTGGGGAGATGATGATGGGTTTCACGGTAGAGATGATAATGGGTTATTGGGTTAACGAGTTTGTAAGTTAGGAAATTCTTGGCTTAAGAGCTTCGAATGACCTAAGGCTTGGTAGTTTGAACTTGAATCGCACGACCTAATGGCTTAACGGCTTATCATCCAAATTCTGAGCGACCTAAGGGACTGCGACTTATGTTACACGCGACCTAAGATGTATAGCATGTTGCTTTTGATGAGATAACCCTTTTAACGACCTACCTTTAGGTCGCACTATGACTTGGGCGAGCTAACACTTAAGCAAATTTGCCTTGTAGTGACTTAATCCTGCCAGAATAGCATATGAATTCCAAACAGAACGACCTAAGGAAAGCCCGACATATGTTAAGTCGTTTAAACTTGATCTGGACGACCTAAAGAAATCAGAGTTAACTTAAGTTGTTCCTACGACCTAAGAAGTGAACAGGACTTGAACACTTGTAAAATTTGACAGAACTTGATTGAATTTCCAACTTGAACGGCCAGAATGAACTGCTTGAACTTGTTGCACTTTTTCATAGAATATATTAACTTTTAAAGCTAACAACCTGTTAAATACAACATTTGCAGAAAACTAGGGCGAATATACTGCCACTGACTGCCCACATCGAATGACAGATTAGTCGATAAAGAATAATCAACTTAAAGAAATTGTACGAATGAAGTGCTATGAATCAACAAATTCAAGTGAAGTATTAAAGCAAAGCAAAATTATTCAACTAAAGGTGATCTGTTTGCATCAACACTGCACTTGTACGTGGACCTAAAATAAAAGCCCTGAAACTTTATAATCGACAAATGCCTATTAGTTTAATTCGAGTTATATTTGATTGTCATTTTATTAGTTTTGCACAACACTCCACACATTTAGGAAACGTGCACCTTCATATTTGAATATCCAGTTCATTGTGTAGAATGATTTCTCAACAAGAAGAGATTGTAGGGCAAGCTGAAGAAGTCTTCCCAATAGCTAATCCCTTGGATAGTCCCCCGGAAAGAACTCCAACTACTCTGAATCAACGGGTGTTCAATCAATTATGTATTCAGTTCGGTATTGCTGAGGCAGACGGGTTGCTTCCTTGGGTAAACGATACTGCTGACAGGCCACCTCTTGGTTTCATCGCAGTTAATCGCCAGATGTGCTTGAGTGGAGATATTCCTCCCTTTAACGATTTTCTTCGACGGCTCCTTCTCCGATTAACTATCTCTCCCTTCCAGTTACACCCCAATGGCTACGCCATCTTGATAGGACAGTGTGCACTGTTCAAGAGGACACTCGATCGTCTTCCAAGCTTTGAAGAAATTTGTTACTTATGCACATTTGCGAAGAACAAAGATCATCCTTCTATAATACTTCTGATAAGCGCAAGGAACCGTGAATTGATCACCGATCTTCCTGAAAGCGCCAACGGGTTTCTGAACCAATTTTTCTTCGTCCGTTGCCCCCCAGGATTCTACAGCATTTGAAGAGTAGGATGTAAGCTTGCATATCTCCATTCTTTCCGTTTCTGAACTTTCCAAAACCCGAGTTGTTAAGTGCTGACTTCATTCTTTACTTTTACAGCGCTTCCTCCTCTTTCTAAAGATTCCAGCCATAAGCCGACTTTTGAAAGACTAAGCGCTGTGGCGGTTGAGGAGAGAAGCGTTAAATTTTTGCTGAAGGACGAATTTTTGCATCAAGTCGGACTTTTGCATTCTTCCCGATCTACCCAACTTCATGTTGCCTCTGGTTCTCAAGCAGAGACCCCAGATGCCCCAGTTTCCGCCGAAGAACTTACACCGAAGAAACCTATTTCCGAGACTTCATTGGTGAAATGTTCTGCTTCCGTTGACGTTGCGGGGTCATCCGGCAAATTTTCACTTCCCCCGGTTATCGAAGAAGAGGAACCTCCTCAACACTCCGGGATGGCTGCTGATGAATAAGCTGAGAAAAAGTGTCCCGCTAGGCATGACGGTGATGACATTTTTGAGGGATTGAGCGACCTGGTGGTTACTTCACATGAGCTCTTCAAAGATGATACCACTGCTTCTAAACTTGCTTCTATAGCAGTTGAAGTGACATCAGTTTTGCAAGCAACTCCATCAACTCAAGAGATAACTCTTAAGCCGAAGAGTGGTTTGGAGCTTGACGCGCGTAGTTCACACGCCACACACACTTAGGGTTTTGGCAACTTTGTGACTTAACTTCTTTACTTTGAAGATTTCTCAACTTATCTCTTCTTCATTTTCAGTTTCTCCAATGGGACGTAGCGGCTCATACTATTGGGGTTTTTAGCACTATGGAAGACGCGACTCTTATGATCCCAAGCGGTATCTTCCTGCCCCGAGTGAAACTGATGAAGAAAGAGCCACAAGAAAAGCTCGCGAGTGGCGGACTTATGAGGAGCGTTATGGGAGGAGGGACGAAGGACATGATTCTTCCCAGAGAGGTGATGATTCCCACAAAAGAAAATCTCATGATGACAAAGGGAAAGGTCACATCGCTGAAGATCCAAGCAAACGGGCCAATCTTAGTGAAAGGCCGGCGTCTACAATTTCTGAAAAGCCCGCTGCTCCCATCTCTTTGGAAATCCCTTCCAGCTCTCCTACCCTTCAAAGAGCTGATATTCAAACGATCATCAACAGGCCTACGTATCCAATTGAGAATGCCCCGCCTACGCTCCAAAGCCGGTTTCCACACTGGTGTTTAACAGGAGTGCGCTTCGACTTGGACTTGATTCCTATTGACAAGCATGCAATGCTAAGGAATCTTGACACTGTTAAACTTGACATTGAGAGAATGTCTGGATGGCAAAAGCTAGTTGACGAGCTTCAAAGGGTGAATCGCTTGAACCTTGAGGCTATGTTAACCATGTAGAGTGATAAGTCCGAGTGGAAGAAAACTCTCGGCCAGCATGATGCAGAAATGAAAAACATCACCGCTTACAATGAGAATTTTGAAGCGGAAATTGAAAAACTCAAAGAAGAGCTTGCCACTTCTTCCACTTCCTACACTCAAAAGGAAGAAGTTTTTCAAAATCAAGTGAGAGACGCTCATGCCAGTTAAAGAGATGCTGAAGCTAGATTTGAGGCACAACAGCAAATTGTAGAAAGTTACCGAACTAATGTTGCTCAGTTGCGAGAAAAAACCAGCTCCCAGAACATAGAGATTGAAATGCTTAGAGCTCGGCTTTCTAAAGTTGAAAAAGAGCATGATGAAGCTATCGCTGGCAAAGCAGCAGCCGAAGAATCTCATGAAGCAACCAAGGCCAACATCGGCTCTACCTTATTCGAGTTTTACATACATAGTGTCTTGGGGCATGGCAGCATTTCGTTTTTGGGCCCGAAGTATGAGTTTACCTTGGCCGAAGTGTGGGAGGCCGCAATTGATATGATTGGAGGCGCTGGCTATGCTGAGGCATATCTTGAGGCGCACTATCGGGATGATGAGGCACGTGCCGCCCTTACCGGGGGAAGGAGCAACTTGCTAAAGAGCGAACAAGAACGGCGGAAGGAGAACATATAGGGAAGGCACATTTGACCGACCCGACTCTTCCTTCGGTTTCGGTTGACATTGACATCATTGGCTCTAGTTCCCATTCTTCGCCTCCTGCCAAAGATGACATTGAAATTTTGACTACTCATACTAGAGATGATGCTCCAGAAAGCGCTGAAGCACAAGGCTTTGAAGTTGACGTGATAAAGCCAACTTCTCCAGGTAACTTCAACGTTGATTTAGCTCAAGTGGACTACTTGTTCGCTTCACATGAGCTTGATGAACTTTTTGATTATTACTTAAGCCTTGACTCTCCACTATCTCCTCTCTTTACGAGGAATACTGATTTTAACTTTTCTTCTTTTGTAGTGAAAACGCCAAGTGTTGCACAGACTTCTCCTCTTCCAGCTGTTCCACCTCTATCTCTTCAAATTACGCCTCCTTCTGCTTCTCAACCGGGGTCGCAAGAAGAATTAATAGAAGCTCTTCAAGGCTTGGATGACCAGGCTACTTCACAAGAGCAGAAGGCTGAGGAACTTGAAGAAGGTAAAAAGACTCTGGAGCAATTTCATGACGAAAGAAAGCTGTCTGAACTTAAAACTCCAGGCAGTGAGTCTTCTTCAAGGAAGAAGGGGAAGCGTGTAACTTCGAAGAAGAGAAGGAAAAGCACTTCTGCTAGTGAAGAGAAGGCGGAAGTAGACCCAGTTGTACCTCTATCTCCTTCTTCCCCGACTCGTTCAAGCCGGCTCCCAAAGTTAACCATTAGGCCAGGCGAGGACTCTAAAGGTGGTGGGAAGAAGAAATAACGAGTCTCGCTTTACCCTTCTTGTTTTGCTTTTTGCTTGTATATAAACGCTTATATTGACCGAAGATTATGCGGGTACCATCCCCGCTCTTTTGTAACCTGCACATGTATAAAATTTTATAGTATGGAATAAAATGATTCTTCTTACTTGTACAATCTTTTGACTGTTATTTGTGAATGCATTTATTCCTTATTTTCGCATAAGTTTCTTCATTTTCTTTGTGTGATATTGCAATAAGTTTGAGGTATGTTGCTTGAGCATTGCTTTTACTAATGTAGCTATATTGTATTTGTTACTAAAGTAGCTATATTGTATTATATTGCCCTCATACCACGGCTTATGCAATTTCTTTCATTTGGTAAAACTTTGGAGAACACTTCTTCTGTTTCAAGAAGACTTGTACTCTTAAGTTGGAGAACAACTCTTCCATTTTAAGAAGGCTTGCACTCTTACTTTAGAGAATAATTTTTTCCATTTGTAAGGAAATGTTATTCTGCTTTAGTAGAATGTGCCTTGTATTGGAGAAGTCTTCTGTCTCTTTTGTTTGAAAAAGTTTTTACACTTCACTTTCGGAGTTAGTCACTTTTATTTTCTTACAAGTGGATTCTCCTACGCGGTGAAGTGAGTTTCCAAAGAAGGCTTTGAATTGGCACTACAACTTCTGGGGAAGAATATTTTGAAGATGGGAAAATTGATCTTCCCTTGAGAGCTACAGTGTGCCTCCGAAGAGGACTTTCTTCTTTCTCTTTTTTTTATTCTTGCTGTGCCTCGTTGGAGGGCTTTTTTTTGCTTCGTTCACTTGAAAGTTCTTTTCTCACAGTTAAATGGATCCATGGGGCGGACGCAAGTTACTTAGTTGGATGTCCGTTTGCACAAATGATTGCAGCCAGTTAACTAGGGCCCTGTGCCTTCTATCTTGAGAAGGTGGCCATCCGGTGGTTCCACCAACCTTGTTGATTGAGAAAAGCATCTCTTCTTGGGACGTGCCTCCGAAGAGGTCTTGTGCCTCCGAAGAGGTCTTTTGGTGCCTCGGGAGAGGTATTCTGCTCAGAAGAGGGCAAGTGTACATTTGGTGAAAGCTAGTGCCTCTGAAGAGGGCTTGTGGTGCCTCAGGAGAAGTCTTTTGCCTCCGAAGAGGTCAAGTGCCTCCAAAGAGGTCTTTTGCCTCGAAAGAGGTCTTTATTTGATTGCCTGGAAGTTACTTTCTCACAGTTGAATGGATTCACGGGGCGGACGCCAGTTACTTAATTGGATGTTCGTTTGCACAAACGATCGCAACCAGTTAACAAGGGCCATATGCCTTCCACTTGGGAAGGTGCCCCTCCGGTGATTCCACCAAACTTATTGGTTGAGAAGAGAACTTTCTTTTTGCGGCGTGCCTCGTTAGAGGTCTTTATCCTCCGAAGAGTTGTGACTCCGAAGAGGGTTTGTGCCTCCGAAGAGGGCTTTGGGTGGTTGGCTCGCCATGAAGGTTGCGTCTCACAGTTAAGCGGATCCACGGGGCAGACGCAAGCTATCCAAGTGGATGTCTGTTTGCACAAATGATCGCAATCAGATAGCAAGGGCCTGGTGCCTTCGCTTTGGGAAGGTGCCCCTCCGATGGTTCCACCAACCTTTTTGTTGAGAGGCAAGACTACTTTTTGGTTGTTTTATGTCTGCTCGCCCTTGTCTCTGCACCATCTGCCTTTCAGCAATTCCTTGTTAGCATGTCTAAGCACATGTTGTTTTCCTTTGCAACTTGTTTTCCTTTTCCCAGAGGAGTGCATTTCATTGTTAAATGAATCCATGTGGCAGACGCAAGCTACTTGACTGGATGTCCGTTTGCATAGACGATCGCAATCAGTTAGCAAGGGCCTGGAACCTTCGCTTTGGGAAGGTGCCTCTCGGGTGGAATCACCAGATATCTGTGAGAAGCACTTCTAATGTATGAATTGAATGTGGAATTTTTGTGGCTTGACATTTGTTTGTTGAGTGATTTGTAAGAATCGCTGAGCCTTGTGATGTGTTGAATAGGTGAGCTTTGTTTTAATGGCCTGCAATATTAAATCGAGATTTTAGCAATACATTTAATTATTTACGCATCGAAATAAAACAGGCATTTTATAGTAATAAAGAACACAAGATTTATAGTGGTTCGGCCAAGAATTGGGCCTACATCCACTTTATAGTGCTTATTATTGATTCACACTTCTTTTACAATGGTTTACAATGCAAGAATGATACATCCATAATCATTTTACAAAGTTAACCAAAGCTTTTAAGTAAAATATGGATGCAAGTGATTGCTGTTCCAAGCTCTTGGAATTGGATCTCCTTTCGACAGTTGTCAGTTTGAAACTGCCATCAAGAAGTTTTTTGCCTATGACTTACGGCCCTTCCCAGTTTGGCACAAACACTCCTGTTGCTGTCATGATCCTTTTCAAGACTAGATCCCCAATTTCAAAGTGCGTTGGTAAAATTTGGAATTGAAGTGCCTGGCAATCCTTTGCTGATAGGCTGCAATTCTGAGCTGAGCCTCTTCCCTTTTTTCATCAAGGAAGTCAAGTGCTTCAAGTTGCAGCTTTTCATTTTCAGCTTGGTTGAAATGAATTTTCCTATGTGAGGGGACCTCTATTTCCACTGGAATCATTGCTTCTGATCCATATGCCAATGAGAATGGAGTGTGCCCAGTCGTAGTTTTGTGGGTAGTTCTGTATGCCCATAGTGCTAGTGGCAGCTTATCGAGCCAACCACCTTTCGCCTTTTCCAGCTGTTTATTGATGGTTAATTTGATAATTTTGTTTACTGCTTCCACTTGCCCATTAGCCTGCGGATGAGCCACTGCTGAGAAGATTTTTTGGATCTTGAATCGCTTGCAAAAATCATGGAACTCTTCGCTTTCGAATTGGGTACCATTGTTTGTGATTATCTTTTGAGGCACACCGTACCTGCAAATGATATTCTTAGTCACAAAGTTTATCATCTTTTTAGAGGTAATAGTAGCTAATGGTTCAGATTCAGCCCATTTAGTGAAATAATCAATAGCAACAATAGCATATCTGATTTCGGACTTGGCAGTTGGCAAAGGCCCGATGAGATTTATTCCCCAAATGGCAAATGGTCATGGACTGACCATCTGCGTTAGCTCGGTGGAAGGTGCTCTTGGGATTTTTGCGAATCTTTGGCATTTGTCACACTTTTATGAGTAGTTAGCAGCATCTCGATTAATATTTGGCCAAAAATATCCATAGCGTAGAATTTTCTTTGCTAAAGTTTGACCACCTGAATGATCCCCGCACTCTCCTCCGTGTACCTCAGCTAAAATTGTCTTAGCCTCTTCCTTGATTACACATCGGAGTAATGACATCAAGAATCCCTGTCTGTACAACCGGCCATCTTGAATTACATATCTCGAGGCTTTCCTTAATAGCTTCCGGCACTCTTTTGAATTTTCTGGCAAGGAACCGTTAAGTAGATATTCCTTGATCGGAGTCATCCACGATTCTTGCTCTTGGGATGCGGCCATGATCTAGTCAATATCCATCTCATCGGTACTTGGAGCTGACAAGACTTCCACAGGAACCAATCCCAATAACTGAGCTTCGCCAGTGCTTGCATACTTTGTGAGAGAATCGGCCTTCATGTTCTCTTCCCGTGGTATGTGACTTATCGTATAATGATCGAAATCATCGAGTAGCTCCCAGGCCTTTGACAAGTAAGTAGGCAGATTTCCTCCTTTAGCTTGAAACTCTTTCTTGACTTGACATACAATAAGCTGGGAATCACTGAAGATCTGCAACACTTTGATATTCAATTCTTTAGCGAACTTCAAGCCGGCAAGAAGAGCTTCATATTCCGCATCATTATTTGTCGAAGGAAATTCCAATCTCAATGCATAGCACAATGATCGTCCTTCGGGGGTTTCAAGCACGACCCCAGCTCCAGAACAATAGTCGTTTCTTACGCCATCAACATATAATTTCCATCGGGTCGGGATGTCATCAAGAACTTCTTCCTCGCTGTCACCTTTATCTGTGTATTCTGCAATGAAATCTGCTAAAGCTTGTCCGTTGACTGCTCTTTGGGGATGGTAAGTGATAACATATTGGCTGAGTTCAATATTCTACTTCAGAAGACGTCCCGAAGTCTTAGGGCGAAATAGGATTTGCTTTAGAGGCTGATCAGTGAGGACTTTGATAGGATGAGCTTGAAAATATGGCCTCAACTTTCTGGAAGCTATCAGTAGGAAATAGGCGAGCTTTTCTAGCTTTGAATAATTCATCTCTGCCCCAGTAAATCTCTTGTTGATGTAGTAGACCGGGCGCTGAACTTTTGCATCTTTCCGTACTAATGCTGCACTGAGAGCATGAGACGAAACTGCTAAATATATGAAAAGATCTTCACCATTGCTGGGCTTAGAAAGTATTGGAGGTGCTTCCATGTGACGAATTAGTTCATCGAAAGCTTCCTGACATTCCGGAGTCCACTCAAAGTTTTTCTTTCCTTTCTTTAGAGCGTCAAAGAATGGAATGCATTTATCTGTGGCCTTAGAAATAAACCGACTCAAAGCGGCGACTTTCCCATTGAGGCTCTGCAATTCCTTCTTTGTCCTAGGGGCTTTGACTTCTCTTAGAGCAGTAATTTGAGAAGGATTAGCTTCGATACCCCTAGAACTCACAATGAAACCCAAGAATTTCCCGGTCTCTACCCCGAATGAACATTTCAAAGGATTAAGCTTCATTCCATACTTTCGGAGGACTGCGAACATTTCTGCCAAGTGATCCATATGGTGCACTGCCTTCTTTGACTTCACCAACATATCATCAACATAGACTTCCATGGTCTTGCCAATCTGTGGTTTGAACATAGCATTAACAAGTCTTTGGTAAGTTGCCCCCGCATTCTTCAGTCCGAAGGGCTTGACTCTATAGCAGTAAAGACCGACACCGGTGATGAAGCTCATGTCCTCCTCATCTGGCTCATGCATCATGATTTGGTTATATCCGGAATAAGCGTCCATAAAAGACAACAATTCATGCCCGGCTGTTCCATCCACCAACTGATCAATCCTGGGTAACGGGAAGCAGTCTTTGGGGCAGGCTTTGTTTAAATCTGAAAAGTCGATGCATACTCTCCACTTTCCATTTGCTTTTTTAACCAGCAACGGATTATAAACCCAATTTGGATAAGTTGTCTCTTTGATGAAGCCATTCTCCATTAGCCAATCTACTTCTTCCTTTAATGCTGCTGACCTTCCTGGACCCGAGGTTCTTCTTTTCTACTTCACAGGTGTAAATTTCGGATCAATATTCAGAGTGTGTACTGCGATTTCTTGAGATATTCCACATATATCGGCATGAATCCAAGCGAATACATCCAGATTTGCTTTCAAGAATGATATCAAAATATTTTGAACTGTCACATTAAGTTGAGAACCCACATCCAGCACCTTATTTGGATCTTTTGGGTCAACAGGTACCGGCACCGTTACTTCCACTGACACCACTCTATTCTACCCTGTACTGGCTTTTTTGGGATCCATTTCTTTTCGTGCACCACTATGCTCACTAGTGCAGGGTCTACCCTGTAATTGCTACAAGGTTGGTTCTTTGATGTGGAGTGGAGCTTCCGCATCCTTTCCCATCTCTCTCTTCCTTGCTTCCCGCAACTCTATCAGATAACATTCTCGCCCAGCATTCTGATCCTCTTTAATAACACCGACGCCATTATCCGTGGGGAACTTTGTAGTAAGGCTCCACGGGGCGAGAATCGCCTTGAATGCTACAAGAGATGGCCGGCCTAGGAAGGCATTGTAAGTAGAAAATCCATCAAAAATCACAAAAGCCTGCTTTCGAACCACCTTTTTCTGCCCCTCTCCAAGCTCCACAAATAAGTCAATAGTGCCAATTGGCTGCTTTGGCTCCCCAGTAAACCCAACAATCTTCTGCGATGAAGCTTGAACATCAGCCTTTGGAATCTTCATTTGATCGAATGTCTTTTTGAAGAGGATATTGCAAGAGCGCCGCAGTCGACAAGCACCCTTCTTACAATAGCAGGCCCGATACCTGCAGAGATGACCAAGGGATCCATGGAAGGAGCTTCAACACCCATAGAGTCCCTGGCCCTGAACACAATATCATCATTAAAAGTTCTTTGCTGCTTCGAAGGTGCAGCGTCTTCCAACACAAAAACATTCTCCTCCGCTGGGGCGTGTTTCAAAGCACGAGCATATCTTTCCATCTCAACCCAGCTTCTGCCTGCTGGGTGAGGACCTCCCGTGATTACATTAATAACGGGCCTTTCTTATTCATGCGCGGTAGTCCTCTCACCCGAGCAAGATGGATGAGCAGGAAGTTGCTGGCCCTCAGTAGATGAAGTTGGGTCATTCCTATTTCTCTTAACATATTGTTGCAGCTTATTCAGTGTCAACAGTTCTTCAATCAAGCTCTTCAAATGACGACATTCGTTAGTATCATGGCCGGGTTGATTATGAAACCGACAAAATATCCCACTTTGAACAGCATTTTTCCCAAGCTTCAACATAGGTGGCTTAGGATATTCAATGGCATCTTTAGTAGCGAAAAAGATATTCTCCGGAGTATTAATTAAAGGAGTAAGATTTGAAGGTTTGAAGAAGCGTGGTTTCATCACATCCTTCTGCTTCTTCCCACCATTATTCTCCCTTTTTCGACCTCCGGATTCCTTTTTGGTAGGAGCAGCAATGTTATTCCCAGCCTCCGTCAATACCACCTTTGTCGGTGCAGGAAGGCTTTCCAAGCGCATGAACTCGTCAGCTTTCTTGTAGAATTTCTCAAGCGAGTTTGGCTCCTTCATCTTCAGCCATTTCCCAAACTCACTCGATTTGTCGATAGCCCTCATTAAGTAGGTCAAGGCCATTTGTGGCTCTACATTGTCGACTTCAGCCAAAGATATGTTGAAGCGGTTTAAGAAAGATCTAAAAGATTCTCCAGGATTCTGTTCCAGGCTGGACAATGACATTATATCTTTCTCCTTTGAAGCATACAACCTGAATTGTTCTTTAAACTTCCGAGTTAAATCGGAGAACTGGTCTGCATATCGGACCGGTAGCTTTGTAAACCAGAGTAGAGCCACTCCTTCCAAGTATACCGGAAAATACCGGTATTTGATCTCATCCGATGCTCTAGCACCAGTCATGTGTCAGTCATACTTATATAGGAATTGGTTAGGGTCGGTTGCTCCTCTATAAGCTGGAATGGTGGGGGGAACAAACTTCCTTGGGAATTCCGACTTTAGAATCAATTCGGTGAATGGAGTCTTGCTTGGAGCGAACCCCCATTCTTTTTCATCTTCTTCCCTTTGCATACTTTCCTTCATAATTTGTCGAACCATTCCCGAGAAGTATTCCTCATCATTTAGAGGCTCTACGGGACAGACTTCAGCCATTTTCTCGGAAGTTTGCCTGGACAAAAGTTCGCGGAGAGTCAGCTGCGACCTTGATCCTCCAGCTTGGGGAGGTGCCCCTTTGGCCGGGCCAGCTGCCTTTTGAGGAATACTCCTCCCTTCAGGATTATGAACATCATCAGCAAAGTTTCCTTCATTATTCATTGGTTGATGGTTAGCTCCGAGCAAAGCATTAAATCTATCAAGCATTAAATTGTTCTTGGCTTCCATTTGCTGATATAACCCAGACACTACAGCATTTAACTCTGCCCGTGTAATTCCAACACTTGGAGCTGCTTGACTTAACGAAGGAGAAGTGGCAATATTTTCATAGGCATCACCGGGTCTAGTAGATCTGCGCTTTCTTCCAGGGGCCATAATCTCTGATAGACTTCTGGTTTTGAGAGAGATTCTTTCAACGAACTTTTGCAAAGCAATGATGAACGCGCCTTGATTACACGTTCTCAATGAAAGCACCAAAAATGTTAACGCTAAAATTGGACGTTATCACCTCGGTGTAAGTAGTAAAAATGTAAAAGCACCACCCGTTGGTATGAGAACTAGAGATAAGCAAAAGATAATAGAAAATCAAGTAAAGAGACAACAATTTTTATAGTGATTCGGCTTAATGTCAAGCCGGCGTCCACTTCAATCCTCTTTATTGCTGATTCGATTACAACTTTTACAATGATCTTTGATTACAACATAACTAAGACAAGTAGCTAGAACTTCAATGTAGAAGAGCTCTCCGAATTCATGTTGAATGTGTTTGACCTCTTCCTAAAGTTCGTTGAAGTGTCTTCGGTGTTTGAAGTGTAAGATGAGTCTAGAAAACAGCAGAGTATAGGTGTAACAGCCCGCAAATCCGTACCTCTTGAGTTAACACTATTCTACAATAATCAACTCAAGTTGCACAGAATTACGAACCATTTGGGTTTAAGAAGAAGAGGTAGAAGAAGAGAAAATAAAATCAACATCAGAATCTAACCATCGCAGCGGAATAAAATATAATAGATAATATATAATCTTTACTCAACATCAAATATTTCTGTTTATATATTACATCATCTGAGTACATCAATCTCAGCTCAACATCAATATCCTACAATTGGATACATAAAAACTCAACACAGTGGAAATATATATAAATAAGTACGAGAGTACGTGTCGTCATCCAGCTCGTCTCCTGAGCTCCACAGCATCTCCTGTATTCTAAAATACTCGGTCTGACCCGAGCATTACAGTTAAATAACACCCGAGTCAGTCTGGAATACCAGCGTGAGAAAATCACACCCAATTGATTATTAAGTTTCAAAAATCCTTTTGAAAACAAAAGCATCTCGTAAGACCACGCCACAAATAAACATGTCGGGTTTTTACCTTACGATAGCTAAACACTTTTTATAGAAATCCTCTGATATTATAATAGGGTCTATTTACAAATACTTATAAAATAGCCGAAATTGTTACATCTATTAAATTCCAGCTACTAGCCACAAAGTGGGTAATACAAACAAAACTCGTACAAGGCTCATAGGGAGAATGGATTTCCAACAATGACTAGGCACTGGGGTACCACCTGTCACAGTACGGGGCCTAGATCACCGTACCGAGGACTACTCCCTTCATCCCCTGCAACACAAGGCCGGAACCATTCCTTACTGAACAGTTCCGAACAAGATAAACCCCGTGGTTGGCGCGACCAACCACCCACTAAGCCGAAATATATATAAGGGACATCTAGACAGGGGAATTATCTTGTCCTGCTTGGGCATGACCCACCTAACCTTGCTGCATATCCCCTGATTTTCAGTCATTCCCATTTGATGAGGCTTGAGGCTAAGCGTTACCTTTTAGAACGTTTTCACTTAGAATACCCATCGTCCACCTGACGATGTTTCGCAAGCATTCGTCCATACAAGTCCGTCCCGGGTTCGAACGGAACTGAAGGCACTATTCCTACTACATCCATTTTGGAAATATCCTCAGTATTAGTAGCGACTAGCCCTTGCACTTCACTGCTCCATCTTCGAATCCAAAATCGTTTACGCGAAACGTACAAACCAGATCGAAGTGGTTTTCGAGAAATTAATCTCGATCCTGGTCTCTTCGAAACGATTAACGCATTGTCCAATATTGATAGTCGGTTATTTAACTATCAATTAATATTCACAACATCCATCACACAATAAATAATTTCCCGAATTATTTATTAACTTCAAAATATCTTCACAAGATATATTTCTATTTTCAATCCTTTGAAAACAGTTTCAAAACCATCATTCTTCTCAGAATCAACCTTTCCAAATATTTTATATCCCCTCTGAAATCACCAAGCACAAAACTAGATTTTAAAAATAAATTTTTAAAACGCTTTACTTTGAAAATATATGTTTTTAAAACATTTAAATTAAAACTACTTTAATAATTTGTTAAGAATACCTATTAGATGAATATTTGAAAATAAGGTTACTTAATAAAATATAAAGACTAGATTTTTCACTTTTAAAAAAAAAAACATAATACTAAGTCATCCTTTAAATAATTACTGTTTATAATAGATTAAAAGAAAATACTTTCTTAAGGCTTTAAATATTAGAATAATTATTTTACAAAGCATACTTTTAAAAACAACTCTAAAATCTTTTAACCTATATTTAAGGATTTACTTTGAAAACGTACTTGGTTATCCAGGGAAAATCTCAAATCTCAATCATTTTATTCAATTTCCCAAATTGATTTCAAATTTATTCCATTTAAAATAAATTTATTTACTTATCAGTTCATTTCAAAAATCCATTAGTTATGGTCTTCATTATTATTATTTTCTGTTTTATTTCAAACCCCTTTAACTGAAATATACAAATTTCAGGTTATTCTCAATTTCTTCTTTATTTTCTTCCAATAATTTAAATCCTGGATTTTAAATAAATGTTTTGTTCTTTGTATATAATATACTGAATTTCAAAATTCATCAACTTCCTGTTTATTCAAATTTTCTTTCTATACTCACAATTTTGTAACAATTTAGAAATTTAAAGTCACTTTATTTCTTCTCCAATTTATTCTTAAATTTTATTCAAATCTTCTTATAATTATTTTACTTACAAGTTCACTTCTTTTATTTTCTTTCCCAAAATCCAATTTATATATTTTTGGTAATTCATTATACCAATTATATCCAATCGAACCAAACATTTAATATACCAATTACCAATAATATCAACAATATTCATCACAGAAAATAAAATAATCACAACAGAGGGTATTAAACAATTTAAATAAATGTTGAGGGATCCAGTTGGATCCCTCCAACCTGTTTCCCTGCATCCACAGATATTAGCACAATAATATATTGATTCCAGAATATTTCATACCATATCACATCAATCAACTTCAACCATTCAAACAATTATTTAAATTTAATCATTTAAATTTAAATATAACTGAGTGAGATTAACTCACCTTTCCTCTTGATTTGCAGTCTATTTCCAAACTGGCTTGCTTCCGTGTTTTAAAACCTTGTATAATAGTTATACGATTCATTAATATTTTTAATAATCAAACTAATTAATTACCATGTTATTATCGTGAGTTAACTAATAATTTAATCTCAAACTAATTGTCCTATAACAAATATTTTTAGTAACTCAAATTAATTAATCATCCGAAATATATTATTTTGAAATTTTACATGCTTATTAGAAAACTTTACATAGGTTAAAACTAATCTCTATACAATTCCTATATTCCCAAGATCCTACATATCTAAAATTTCTATTTGTTTCTAAAATAAAATATTCTTAGTTACTAAAACTTTAATAAGTTTACCAAACAAATTTATTCCCTGTTTATCTTACCGACAAAACAATGAATATAATCATTATGAAACAGTCATAAATTTTACTGCTAATATTTTTCAATTTGTATATAATCGTTTAATTAGATAAAACAGCAGAGTATATACCTCACAGCTAACCGAAACACCTCCTTGAATTCCCTGACCAACACAAACGTGACAGCGCTCCCCTTATTCGCCGTGCCCTAACGCGAATCCACTCGCGACATCGATCTTCCCCACCCTCCATAGTCGCCGGCCTCCTCAAATCGCCCAATCCAGATTACTCGCGACGTCTTCCACCCCTCGCCAGAGGCGGCCTCCACCTCTGCTTGAGATCGCAACGCCACCCATGCGACCGACACTGAACCTCAAAACTTAGCCCCTACTTGAGAGCTCGCCCTTGATCCCACGCGAATGACGCTGTCGCCGAAACCCCCTCCCACCATCGCGATTTGATTTCGTTGTTCGAACGAGGAAAAACCCTAACTTAATTGAATTGGAAGAAAGAGGGAGAACGGCCATACTAAAGATTGTTTTTTTTTTTATAAGATTCGACTTCGGTTTCAACTGGGAAAGGTGAGGTAAAGAAGACGAGAAGAGAAAATGAGCTTCGGCTGTAAGACAAAGGGTGGGTGGCGTAATTTAAATGAAGAAAGGAGATGGCGTGTTAAAGAATTTTCATGATAATCTGCTTTGATTAAATAAAGTTCTATTTAAATTCCAGCGCGTTCGCTTATCGTATGCTCGCACAACACTTCCGATCAACACGAAATTTGAAATCCGATGATAATTCAATATTACGGACCCAATGGAACTGGTTTCGTCTAATTCCGAGACTGTGCCTCGGAGGGCTATTTTTAAATTCAATTTAAACGATATAACTCAAAACTGAATAAATCACAATTAAATTAAATTTTAAAACTTCTATTATCCTCAATATCATCAATATAACTTTTACAAGCCTTCAAATTATTTTTAACAGGCTTAAAATTCTAAATTCAACAATTCACTCAACTTCTAATATTTAATTTAATAATTTAATTATCAAATAAGTTGTGATATTCGTTATTCAAGTTAAAATTATTCTATTGAATACTTAAAATCAATTTAAATATTCCGATTTTAAATGCTTGAAAATTCCGGGTCGTCACATTCCTCCCCCCTTAAAAGAATTTCGTCCCCGAAATTACTAGTTAGGAAGAATGATCCATAATCCATTAACTATCTTCTCAACTTCAAATAGTTCTTATCAGTTTACCAACAAATCGTTTTATCAATGATACACTAATCCTTTTCTTAACTTTTCAACCTAACCATAAGTCCCAAGCCATATTACTTACTTAACAATTTAAATTCAAATTTAAAATCGAATTTGAATTATCAAAATTTTCTCAAATTATTCTAACTCCCTAAATTCCCGAAAAATTTCGCCAGCGTTTCCTTTGCGCGGCTGACTCGGTACAACTACAAAATGGCTCTACGTCCTCCCAAATCCAAAAAGAAAACAAAAGGCCAAGTGGCTCAATCCAAATCCCAATCAAATTTCATACCAAATTTTAAATACATACCTTTTTGTCGAGCATTTCAAATTTTTATCTTTTGAAATCAACCCAATTCTCTTTTCCCTTTATATTACCTGCATATCCTACCTGACAATAATATCCAAACACAATATCCCAAAACATTTTATCGAATTTTTCACAAAATGTCAATATTTATTCATCCAAATATTCACTTGGAATATATTTATATTATCAATAATTAATTTCCAATTAAGAATTGATCATTCCTTACTTAAGTTAACATAAGCATTTCATATGTTTCTTATATTCATCTTCATCTTACCACATTAGTTTATATCCATTTTATTCAAATTAATTCTTTCATTTCCATACGAATTCAATTTATTTTCAACTCCAAATGTTAAATTTTATTTTTTTCATTTAGAACTAATTCATGTCATTATTTTAATTAGTTTCATTCACTAACTTATTTTAGTTTCCAATTTAAATTTGTTTGTCGTTAACAAAATTTTTCCAAAAATTTTCTAACTCCCAAAATTTCTGAAAAATTTTGGCAGAGTTTCCTTTGTACGGAGGAGCTTTTGCAATTTGACAAAAGAGATAAATATATATACATCGACCCACACGGTCGGAAAAAACAAAAAACAGTTCATATTTCCTATTTTAATTGCGTAGGCGTACCTTATTTAGCATTTTAAGCAAGCGGCTTATTATTTTTAGCAAATAGCATAACCAAATCCAGCCACACGGCTTCCAGGTACCTGTACTTACTCAGTTTAAACTTGTAAGTGCCAAATATAAGAAGTTTAACACATTTCACTTACTTGCAATAGTTAAAACATATGACTTCTAAAAGAATTTCACACTAAACATTTTTCTGTAAACAACTTATACAGTTTTCATGCTGATTCAACTGCTTTCAATTAATTTATAAACCATTCTTATGCAAATTTGAATGGTTTTCAATCCATTCGTACACAACCTCATTAATTCGAATGGTTTAAAACACAATAGCTTACATTAAATTTATTTTAAGCAAACTGAACTCATATTTAATTCAATTGCTTTCAAAATCAATTTATTTCACTACTCTTACTCATAGAATGTTCAATTACCCCATTTACAACAAACAACAATTTATTCCATGCAATTTGACGAGATTTAGGTGAATAAATAAGTATTTATGTTTTATAACCAATTCAAATTGAGTTCAACTCAATTTATACTTAATTCTATTCCACTTTAAATTTATTCACCAAACATATATTCTCAGTTTCATTGCAAATTAAATTTTAATCCATTCACAATCATTTACTTAGCTCGACACATTCCATTTAAATTTTATTTGCAATCCATTCATTTACATTTCAATTATATTTAATTTTATTAATACTTCAACTAAATTTAATTTATAACTCAAGTTCTAAATCCATTATCCATTTCAAATTACCATTCAATTTTATTAGCTTACATTGCAATTCCATTCACAATCACTTCCACTTCCACTTCATCAACAATTTGAATCCATTTTAATTTAAAACTTGAGTTTATTTCAATCTTTATCATAAACTCACAACTCAATTTCATTAACTAATTTATTAGTTCTTCTCTTATTTATAATCCAACACTTGAATTTTTAATCCAAATATCACTCCCCTTTTAATTTTCTTAGTTCGATTTAGTTTATAATTCAAGTTTTGATTTTTATTTTATTTTCCAATTCATCTAAAATATTTATTTTGGGCTTTGTATTCCATTTCCAATTTTATAAGTCACAACTTACTATATTATACAATTCCATTCATCATAAGCTTGAATATATTTATCTTTATTTTAACTCAAGCCTTCTATTTCTTCATAGCCCAAGCATTTTTTTTTACTTCTATAGATTTTACTTCTCCTATAAGTTATTATGATTTATGGATTTCAATTCTAATCCTTATTCAATTTCCATTTTCTTAGGTGTGAATCTAACTCCATCAAATAATTCAATTGAATTCTTATTCCAATTCAATTTTATTTTGACTCAGTTTTATTTAACTCAATTCGATTTCAATTTAATTCAAATACAGCTTGATATTATTTTCAACTTATTCAATTTATTTTTAATTCAGTTAAAATTTTATTCCCAATCCCGGTTAATTTCATTTAGCCTTTTAAATTTAAATTCCATTATTCAAAGCTTATAATTTTATTTGCTGAATTAAAATTTTCAATCCCTTCTTATTAATATCAACTTCTCTTTATAAGTACATTATTTGATCATCTATTCATTCACCAATTTATTATTTAACCAATAAATGTTATGTCCAAACATTTATTATCTTTAGTCCATCCTGACTAATTTTCCCATTCCACATAACTCCACACAGTTCAATTTTAAATTCCAGTTCTCAGTTTCACTTACACCGTTGAAATTGTTTTTCAACAAATTCCAAAGTTTAAACAACCTTTCAACATTTCAAAATTCTCTTTAAAACCTTCTATATCCAAAATTCGTTTGATAAATTCAATTTACCTCTTTGAATTTCAAAACTCAACCAGTTTTGCAAACAATTTCAATTCAAAACAATTTAGTAGCAATTTCACTTCTGGAAACTCGAAAATGAACATCGATGATGCTGCAGTCATCACCGAAGTTATTTTCTAGTGACCAAAAGAGTTCAATGCTTTAATTCTCATTCTAAAATCCATCCAATATTTTAAATTCCAAATCTCTCTACATTTCAAATCCGATTCAAAAATATTTCTCAATATATAATATATTTCCCAATCTTTGGAAATCATTTCCAAATTCAAAGGAACTTAAATCTCCAAATTCCAAACCCTTTAGATTTAAATTCAAACTTTTCTTTGGAATTTTATCTTACTTAAAAAGAATTAATTACACTATAATTTACTTTATAGTGTACATTTACAAATTTATTTAATATGAATTGGTTTCTTAGTTTTTAATTATGAATTCAATTCCTTATTCCATTATGAATCACATTCATAAATTTCATCTATTATGTTAATTTATTCCTTAATTATTATTTTTTTTAGTTATTATTTCAAACTTTATTCAATTATCTTATAATGATAATAATTTAATATTTATCACTTCTATCATCCAAACATCCATGTATATCTATAATAATTAAGAAAATCATTTTCTTTTATATACAAAATAATTTTAGGTAAAATTATTTCATTTACCTTATTTAAAACAATGCTGTGTCGGTTTATCTTGTTCAAGAGTTTAGAAATCCCTATCGATGACATGGCGTCCCACACATCGACCAGAATCCATAAACACTCAACCGATAAATCAACACAATATAAAACAAATTTATATTCTCTAACAAATACGCACTCATATCTATTAATACGCTCCAACTCATTAAAGAGTACTACAGACTCTAATTTAAATGAGTATTTCCCACCAGAGCCAAGGTTATCACCAACCTGGCTCTGATACCAACTGTAACAGCCCGCAAATCCGTACCTCTTGAGTTAACACTATTCTACAGTAATCAACTCAAGTTGCACAGAATTACG
This sequence comes from Allium cepa, assembly GCA_030765085.1. Lineage (NCBI taxonomy): Eukaryota > Viridiplantae > Streptophyta > Magnoliopsida > Asparagales > Amaryllidaceae > Allium > Allium cepa. The sequence goes on along the minus strand of CM060939.1, from coordinate 75,243,431 downwards.
AACCATTTGGGTTTAAGAAGAAGAGGTAGAAGAAGAGAAAACAAAATCAACATCAGAATCTAACCATCGCAGCGGAATAAAATATAATAGATAATATATAATCTTTACTCAACATCAAATATTTCTGTTTATATATTACATCATCTGAGTACATCAATCCCAGCTCAACATCAATATCCTACAATTGGATACATAACAACTCAACACAGTGGAAATATATATAAATAAGTACGAGAGTACGTGTCGTCATCCAGCTCGTCTCCTGAGCTCCACAGCATCTCCTGTATTCTAAAATACTCAGTCTGACCCGAGCATTACAGTTAAATAACACCCGAGTCGGTCTGGAATACCAGCGTGAGAAAATCACACCCAATTGATTATTAAGTTTCAAAAATCCTTTTGAAAACAAAAGCATCTCGTAAGACCACGCCACAAATAAACATGTCGGGTTTTTACCTTACGATAGCTAAACACTTTTTATAGAAATCCTCTGATATTATAATAGGGTCTATTTACAAATACTTATAAAATAGCCGAAATTGTTACATCTATTAAATTCCAGCTACTAGCCACAAAGTGGGTAATACAAACAAAACTCGTACAAGGCTCGTAGGGAGAATGGATTTCCAACAATGACTAGGCACTGGGGTACCACCTGTCACAGTACGGGGCCTAGATCACCGTACCGAGGACTACTCCCTTCATCCCCTGCAACACAAGGCCGGAACCATTCCTTACTGAACAGTTCCGAACAAGATAAACACCGTGGTTGGCGCGACCAACCACCCACTAAGCCGAAATATATATAAGGGACATCTAGACAGGGGAATTATCTTGTCCTGCTTGGGCATGACCCACCTAACCTTGCTGCATATCCCCTGATTTTCAGTCATTCCCATTTGATGAGGCTTGAGGCTAAGCGTTACCTTTTAGAACGTTTTCACTTAGAATACCCATCGTCCACCTGACGATGTTTCGCAAGCATTCGTCCATACAAGTCCGTCCCGGGTTCGAACGGAACCGAAGGCACTATTCCTACTACATCCATTTTGGAAATATCCTCAGGATTAGTAGCGACTAGCCCTTGCACTTCACTGCTCCATCTTCGAATCCAAAATCGTTTACGCGAAACGTACAAACCGGATCGAAGTGGTTTTCGAGAAATTAATCTCGATCCCGGTCTCTTCGAAACGATTAACGCATTGTCCAATATTGATAGTCGGCTATTTAACTATCAATTAATATTCACAACATCCATCACACAATAAATAATTTCTCGAATTATTTATTAACTTCAAAATATCTTCACAAGATATATTTCTATTTTCAATCCTTTGAAAACAGTTTCAAAACCATCATTCTTCTCAGAATCAACCTTTCCAAATATTTTATATCCCCTCTGAAATCACCAAGCACAAAACTAGATTTTAAAAATAAATTTTTAAAACGCTTTACTTTGAAAATATATGTTTTTAAAACATTTAAATTAAAACTACTTTAATAATTTGTTAAAAATACCTATTAGATGAATATTTGAAAATAAGGTTACTTAATAAAATATAAAGACTAGATTTTTCACTTTTAAAAAAAAAACATAATACTAAGTCATCCTTTAAATAATTACTGTTTATAATAGATTAAAAGAAAATACTTTCTTAAGGCTTTAAATATTAGAATAATAATTTTACAAAGCATACTTTTAAAAACAACTCTAAAATCTTTTAACCTATATTTAAGGATTTACTTTGAAAACGTACTTGGTTATCCAGGGAAAATCTCAAATCTCAATCATTTAATTCAATTTCCCAAATTGATTTCAAATTTATTCCATTTAAAATAAATTTATTTACTTATCAGTTCATTTCAAAAATCCATTAGTTATGGTCTTCATTATTATTATTTTCTGTTTGATTTCAAACCCCTTTAACTGAAATATACAAATTTCAGGTTATTCTCAATTTCTTCTTTATTTTCTTCCAATAATTTAAATCCTGGATTTTAAATAAATGTTTTGTTCTTTGTAAATAATGTACTGAATTTCAAAATTCATTAACTTCCTGTTTATTCAAATTTTCTTTCTATACTCACAATTTTGTAACAATTTAGAAATTTAAAGTCACTTTATTTCTTCTCCAATTTATTCTTAAATTTTATTCAAATCTTCTTATAATTATTTTACTTACAAGTTCACTTCTTTTATTTTCTTTCCCAAAATCCAATTTATATATTTTTGGTAATTCATTATACCAATTATATCCAATCGAACCAAACATTCAATATACCAATTACCAATAGTATCAACAATATTCATCACAGAAAATAAAATAATCACAACAGAGGGTATTAAACAATTTAAATAAATGTTGAGGGATCCAGTTGGATCCCTCCAACCTGTTTCCCTGCATCCACAGATATTAGCACAATAATATATTGATTCCAGAATATTTCATACCATATCACATCAATCAACTTCAACCATTCAAACAATTATTTAAATTTAATCATTTAAATTTAAATATAACTGAGTGAGATTAACTCACCTTTCCTCTTGATTTGCAGTCTATTTCCAAATTGGCTTGCTTCCGTGTTTTAAAACCTTGTATAATAGTTATACGATTCATTAATATTTTTAATAATCAAACTAATTAATTACCATGTTATTATCGTGAGTTAACTAATAATTTAATCTCAAACTAATTGTCCTATAACAAATATTTTTAGTAACTCAAATTAATTAATCATCCGAAATATATTATTTTGAAATTTTACATGCTTATTAGAAAACTTTACATAGGTTAAAACTAATCTCTATACAATTCCTATATTCCCAAGATCCTACATATCTAAAATTTCTATTTGTTTCTAAAATAAAATATTCTTAGTTACTAAAACTTTAATAAGTTTACCAAACAAATTTATTCCCTGTTTATCTTACCGACAAAACAATGAATATAATCATTATGAAACAGTCATAAATTTTACTGCTAATATTTTTCAATTTGTATATAATCGTTTAATTAGATAAAACAGCAGAGTATATACCTCACAGCTAACCGAAACACCTCCTTGAATTCACTGACCAACACAAACGTGACAGCGCACCCCTTATTCGCCGTGCCCTAACGCGAATCCACTCGCGACATCGATCTTCCCCACACTCCATAGTCGCCGGCCTCCTCAAATCGCCCAATCCAGATTACTCGCGACGTCTTCCACCCCTCGCCAGAGGCGGCCTCCACCTCTGCTTGAGATCGCGACGCCGCCCATGCGACCGACACTGAACCTCAAAACTTAGCCCCTACTTGAGAGCTCGCCCCTGATCCCACGCGAATGACGCTGTCGCCGAAACCTCCTCCCACCATCGCGATTTGATTTCGTTGTTCGAACGAGGAAAAGCCCTAACTTAATTGAATTGGAAGAAAGAGGGAGAACGGCCATACTAAAGATTGTTTTTTTTTTTGTTATAAGATTCGACTTCGGTTTCAACTGGGAAAGGTGAGGTAAAGAAGACGAGAAGAGAAAATGAGCTTCGGCTGTAAGACAAAGGGTGGGTGGCGTAATTTAAATGAAGAAAGGAGATGGCGTGTTAAAGAATTTTCATGATAATCTGCTTTGATTAAATAAAGTTCTATTTAAATTCCAGCGCGTTCGCTTATCGTATGCTCGCACAACACTTCCGATCAACACGAAATTTGAAATCCGATGATAATTCAATATTACGGACCCAATGAAACTGGTTTCGTCTAATTCCGAGACTGTGCCTCGGAGGGCTATTTTTAAATTCAATTTAAATGATATAATTCAAAACTGAATAAATCACAATTAAATTAAATTTTAAAACTTCTATTATCCTCAATATCATCAATATAACTTTTACAAGCCTTCAAATTATTTTTAACAGGCTTAAAATTCTAAATTCAACAATTCACTCAACTTCTAATATTTAATTTAATAATTTAATTATCAAATAAGTTGTGATATTCGTTATTCAAGTTAAAATTATTCTATTGAATACTTAAAATCAATTTAAATATTCCAATTTTAAATGCTTGAAAATTCCAGGTCGTCACAATAGGTGCTCCAGAAATGAGCCAATAGTCCTCTCTTCGGTGAAGTAGGCAAGGTATTTATACGGAATTTATGGAGTTAGATCGTAGGTCGTACGCGACCTAGGGGTTAGGTCGTAGGTCATGAGCGACCTAAGGGATACGGTTTAAGGCTTACGCTTGATCAACTGCTTTGGTTGGTAGGTCGTAGCGACCTATGGGAGTGGAAAGCAACTTATGTGGAGCGACTTAGAAGAGGTAACGCCTTAAGATTTGGAGCGACCTATACGCAAGCGGCTTTATTCTCTGATAACTCGCTAGGTCGCTGGACCTTTTAGGTCGCTAGGTCGCTGACCCCTTTAGGCTGTTAGGTCGTTGCTTCATTGAGTCACTAGGTCGTGGGTTTCTTAACTCGTTAGGTCACAAGACCTCTTAACACTTTACGTCGCTGAGCTTCGTAGCTCGTTTGGTCGCTGAGCTCTTCAACTGGTTAGGTCGCTAGGTCGTTGGACCATTTAATCCATTAGGTCGCTGGACCTTTAAGTCGTTAGGTCGCTGGACCATTTAATCCATTAGGTCGCTGGACCTTTAAGTCGTTAGGTCGCATCTATGTTAGCTTGCTCATTCTTTAGGTCATTAGGTCGCTGCCATTATTAACTCGTTACGTCCTTGAGTCATTGAAAAGAAGAGTTAACACCATTTAAAGAGAGTGACTTGTAAATTTGAAGGGATGTTAATTAAAGTGGGTTTCAAATTGTTAGGTTTTGAATTCTAAATTTAAACATTTGAAATTGTTTTCAAAGTGTTAAAGGAAATAATATAATTCAAACTATTTTGAATGTAATCTTATTTTAGAATAAGAAGTTGTTTGTAAACTTTAAAGGAATTTTGTTTTAAGTTAAAAGCTAGAATGATTTAAATTTTTTAATTTGGCTTGGTAGACCAAGAAGATAATATGTATATATGTGTGGATATACATAATATCGAAGATGGTTTGAAATAAACTCTAAATACTGATTTTTTAATATGGAATGAGATATGATACCCAAGATGATAAGTTTTTGAACTTAATAAGTGGGAAGATTATTTATGAGAAGTTCAAAATTTGAAATGGAAGTTCATATTGGGTAAGGTTGACTGGATTAAGTGAATTGAGTTTAACTTGGGAAAAAGTTAAATAAGTTGGAATGATCAACCTAATTTGGAAATGAAATTAAGATTTAACTTGGAAAGTTAAATGGTTGATTTGAATAAGGAAGTTTGAGTGATCTCAAAATGGGTTTGAGATTCGAAAATTGGAAATGGATGTTTTAAAATGAATTGGATGATATCATTCTATTGTTATTAAAAATCTTTAAATTGCAAATTGGATTTGTTTAAATGAATGAGAAATAGAGTGTGGTAATATATCCATTATTAAGATAAAAGGGAAATTAAACTTTAAATTGAAATTAAGGATATGGAATTACTTTGAACTGAAAATATGAATGATTTAATTGTAAATTAAACTTGTTTAAGAATTGATTTCAAACTAGAAGATAAAATTTGTTTTGAACTCTTATGTTAAATTTAAAATAAGTAAGTAAAGATAATTTAAAATGAAAATTCTAGAATTTGAGCTCAGAAATTAAATTGTTTAAAAGCTTTTAATAAAGGTTAACTTGGTTCAAAGGGTTAAACCAACCTTAGTAAATTTAACTCGAATTTATATAATTCGAGATGGTTTAAATTTGAGATTGAAACTGAATTAGTCCAAACTGAATCTAACTTGAATTAATTGGACTTGAGATTGAAGGTGTGTAAGTTTAAAAATTTCAAATGGAAAATTTGGGTTGAATTGAAATAATTGAAAATTGAAGTGGAGTGTAACGACCCAGAAATTTAGACGATTTAATTTAGTTATTTATTATAATTTTGTAATAAAAATTTAGTAGTAATGATAAAGAGTGATAGATTTATATGGAAAAGAACGCTAATTTACCAATGGTAATTTAAGCCTTTGATTTTTATATGAATAAATCTTTCAAATATAATAGTGTAGGTATTGTACCTGAAATCAAATTAGTAGACATTTGCAATAATAAGTGAATAAATAAATAACCATAAGGGATAGCATTAATATATATTTGGTTAGAACAAATTTGAACGTGGAGGAATAAATGTGAAGCATTTAATATTAATTTATGCAGATAACGTTATTTGGGGGATTTGAGGAATAAGTTGAAATTTGTAATTAAGATATTTATACGCAAAGTATATAAAGAAAGATATATTGATTTCCATTAAAATAAATTGGAGATCTAGTGTTAAATATTTTCTTAATGTTAATACACTAAATAAAAGTTACATTTAATATGAGAAGTAATACCATGTTAGAAGTGTCAAATTTAGGGTATTAAGACTCATAAATGGAAATTAAGAGGCAGTTGAAATTTAGTGGACCTTAATGTGTATTTATGAGAAATTTACGCTATAACTAAAGAGGTGAATGGAATAAATACAAACCAATGGGGATTGTATACATGAGATGACAATTTTTGGGGATAACGGGATTTAAACCTAAATAAATAAATTCCTTGAAAACTTAAGTTTTAATCTTTGCATAAATTGGAATTGTACGTTAATATTGTAAATTTTGAATTATTCTATAATAAATTAATGTAGGAAGTTGTTTAAAGGATTCTAAAGTTTCTAAGTAATCCAAACTGACATAAATTGCAATTAGTTAAAGTTGAATTGTAAAACTGATTCAATTAACCTATTATTAATTTATTTATTTGGAATATAAAAAGTAGTGATAGAGTTAATTGAAAATTTAAGGTAGTTTAATTTGTATGTTATTTGGGATTAAGTCAAGATGGGTAGATATTAGAAGGTATATACTTAGCTCATTCAATTAATGTAATTTAATGTACATTTACGTGGAATATAATACCATGTTTAATAGATTGCTAAATTGAATATATTAAAGAAAAAAAAACCTTAATTAACATGGTGGATAAATTTAGTGAATTAGAATCTTAATCAAATGCAACATTCATTGTTATTTGTAGCTTATAGGTGGAGATTTTTATAAATAAGATTTGGAGTCTGTGTTATGATTTCAAAATTTAGTTGATTTTGAAATAAGGTAAACATGTGAACTTATGAATCTATCAACTAAAAATTTATTTGTTAAACCATTGTAATTGGTTGGGAAAATATAGAGGTATAATTAGTTTAAGTGTAAATGAAAGTATGTGTAGGAAAATGAATTATTTGCAGGAGAAATATTTGGTAAAATGGGTGGAACTAAGGAAAGGTTATTATTGGTTGGAAACATTTATTAATATGGGAATATAATTAGACAAGCATAACCCATGCAAATGTATAATTAAGAAATGAAGCAATAATTAGTAATTATTAACCAATCCAAAAATTTGGTAACCCATTTAATTAGTGATTGGTATAGGCTATGTATTTAAGTAACAGTGCAATACCAATTTATGTATTTACGAAATATTAATAAAATATGTATAGTATGGAATTCAAAACTATATATACATAGAAATGTGGATTTTATAGTAGGTAAACTTAGTCGATTTACAATAGTTAAATCTATTGTGAATGAATAAGAATCTAAGGTAAATATTACGGTAATTTGAAATTTAGTTAAGAATGGAAATTATTTATGAATTTGAAATTTAATGAAATTATATTGAAACTTATAAATAAAGCATCTAAATTTACAATTGTAAATACGTTTAAAATGCGATGTAAATGTTGAGTAAGAAATTTATTTATTTACAAAAAAAAAAAAAAAAATCCGTAACGTGTATAATTAGTATAAAATCCTGGTGGGACCACCACCGTTTGCATGTTTATAATTCGTGCACATTCTATTCTATTCTTTTCTATTTCACTTTGTCTATTTATAAACCCAACTATAAACCCTAGCCTCCATCTATTCTCTTTTATTTGTGCGTTCATTTTCTTCAATTCTTTCTCTTCCTAAATGGATGCAAATTTCAGATCCAATTCTATCCAAAAATCTTTTCAAAGTTCTTAGAAAATTTCAAAAAAAAAGAAAGAAAAAAAATTATGTTGTAATTTTCATCTACGGATCTAAGCGCAGTCTCTGTTTTTGCAATAGTCGCTTGAGTCGTCCAGAAATCATGGTCAAACGTGTAAAAATTCGAAACCCAAAAGGTTGAATTGGGGCTTTTTGATTTCTTCATCTATTTGTGAAATTGGAACATGGGTTTGGTGAGATTTGTCACTAGGGGTGCGCAGGAAAGGCTGACGTGGCAGGTGGTAATAGGTAAGTTTATTTTGTTTGAATTTAATTTAATTTTGATTTTTCAAACGCGTTAATACATTTAACTTCCACATACGAACTCCGTTTCATGCGAGATTTTTTTTGTTAGGATCGTAATAAAATTCTAGATCTGTTGACGCTGGTTTGGACCAATTCGGAGACCGTCGAATTTTTGAGTTTAAATTGAATTTAAATTCGATTTAAACTCAAAAGGTGAGTGTTTTAACCCACTCACAACTTCTAAAACTTCTTATGTCTGTTATATTAATTTTAGATATGAGTAGAAATTTATTTATGACTGTTTGGCATGTTTTATTCATTATCTTTGTTAAATTGCATTTATTTAGTTTAACTGTTAATTTATTTTATTTATTGCATAAATTTGACTGTTAGAATTTATTTATTTGCATATTAACTGCCAGTCATAGTTATGTTAATTTTTTTATTTCATATTAACTGCCTGTTAAATTTACATTTATTTTGCATATAAACTGCCAATTAACAGTTATTAAATTTATTTGAGTATAAACTGGTAATGGATACCATTATTTATCACCTGTTATATATTGATGATTGTTTGAAATTGGATGATGACTGTGATAAATGGATGTATGTTTTGATGGATGAATGGATGATTAATTTTATTAATTGCAAGTTGCTATGCATTTCATTTCATTCGGGATTGCGGTTTGAAATGATATACAACCGCATTTTATTTTAAATTGCGGATTGAAATAATAACTATCCGTATCACTTGACCATAGGGTAGAAAATTTTATACAGGCACCGCGGTATATATATAAAAATAATTTTGAAATGTTTTCTATGGTTTGTAAAGCTATATATATGGTTTATGGGTTTTGATTTGGTTATTAATGAAGGTTATTTATATATAGTAAATTCCGGGTTTTAAACTTTGTATAAAATGGATTTGAAGTATAAAATAAAGTTTGATTTTTGAGATCAAGCATTTATTTGAAATTTAAATTCTAGAGTTTTAATGACTTACAAGAGAATAAGGTTGAAGATGAATATTAAGTTAAATTGGAATTTAATAAAAAGTTAGAATTTTTAAAGCATATGATTTACAACTTGATTTTGTGTAGAGTGATTTAAATGAATATCAGGTTGATTTAAATAAATATATAATAAATTGAAAGAATATCCAGTTATGTGAAGATAAAGGTTTCACATAGATTATGTTGAATTCATTAAGTAAACATTTCAAGTCTAAATAGTAAGTAATTGAATTTGATATATATGGGTTTGTCAAATGAGTTGTTTTTGAAATGGTGAAATATTTAACGCTTTGAAACATAAGAATTAAAATGGTATTTGGAAGTTTAAATCGATATTTCGAATTGATTTGTGAAATGTAAAGAAGCTATTTTGTTTTATAAAAGTAATCTAATATTTGACCATTTAAGAGATGGAAACTTGTTTCAATGTTATGATTTTCAAGATAGTATAATTTGAAATTTTATATTCAAGAGTTTTGACCTCTAAATATTTACTTTGAAAACCCTATGTAACGACCCAGAATTTTTATTAATTCAAATTTGAATATTTAATTAATTTCAAATATTAATAAGTGAAATTTATTAGTCGAATAAATTTATTTGGATAATTGGATTTAATTGGATAATTAAATCGATAATTAAATATGTGAAAATACGGAAATAATTGAAAATTGGGTTAAATATGATTGGAAATTATTTGTAAAATTTTATTTTATCATATTGAAGTTAGGATGATATTTTAGAACTTTTAAAATCGAATTAAAAGTTTATTTGTGAAAATTGAATATTTTAATATTTAATCGACTAGTGAAAATAGCCAATTTTTGAACAGTCTCAGAATTGGACGAAACTAGTTCCATTGGATCCGTAATAGTTAGTTATTATTGGATTTCAATTTTCATATCAATCGGAGTTATCGTTTGACCGTGGTAGCTCGAAACGCATCGAAATTGTTTTAATATTAATTTGGCGAGTTAAAATAGTCATTTTTCAAACGGTCTCGGATTTCGACGAAACCAGTTTCATCGGATCCATAATGTGATATTATTGTAAGATTTCAAATTTCAAGTCGATTGGATTTATCGTTCGTCCGGTACGAATTAAAACGCATCGAAATCGGTTTAAATCGGTTTAAATTAAATTGATCGTTAAATTCCATAACTCGCACAAATGACCGAATTAGCTTCCGAAACCTGTTCCATTGTGTCCGGAACGCGGGATAAACCCCAGAAACGTCAGTCACGGCGCGTAAATCGGAGTTTGGAAAACCCGGATGAATAGTGTCGTTTTTATTCTCTATAAATAGCTCAAAATTCACAAAGAAAATAAAAAAAAAGTTTCTAAACCCTAGCTCTATGCAGCCGCTGCCTCCTGAAATGAATGGCCGAAATGTTCTTTCGTTTTCCCCCATTTTTCTCTTCATCCACTCAATAATTTCAAAGACCCTCAACTAGAGAATCGTAGAGCACATCGAGGCCTACAATCTGAACGGTGGTGATCGAGTATTATGTGGTGGATCATCGGCAATTGGTGTTGGAAGTATGGCCGTTCGGCCTCGATTTTCGTGCTAGTGGGTCGACCGAGCTCGAAGCTCTTCAGGCCGTGAGTAGCTTGTGGGAAGGCGAGTTGAATGGAGCTACCTGATCGTGTTCAAATCGCTTGAAATGGTAGTAAAATTAAACCCTAATGATCGAAGGATGGGTTCATGTTTGCGTGTTGAAGCCTGTAGGTTGCGCGTGAAAGAGATGAAGATGTTGCACGGCTATGATGAGGGAGGGGGATGAGATCCAGTGGCCAATATTTGCAGTAGGTTAAAAATGTTAAATAAATTTGTAAAATATGAATATAAAAATTCATGTAAGTTTAAAAAATGCATAACTTTTTCATACGAGGTCGAAAACGCACGAAACTAGTTGCGTTGGAATCGTATGGACGAGCACTACGCGATGCAATTGGATTGGGGTCGTTTGGAGTTAGTGAGAATTTTGGGTAAAATTAAACGTCCGTTTAATTTTATTCGAAATAAATCGCTAAAACGAAATTGAAATCAAGGTGAGAACTTCTCACTCAATCGAATAGTTTCGATTTAATATTTTAAATAGTTAGATTTAAAATACTTGAATGTATGTTTGAATGATGATTGTATCTATTGATTGTTAAAATAGACATTATGCACCGTTAGTAAGCGGATGTTATTTATTAAAAACATATACCGCTAATATTTCATAAACAGTGAAATTGGTATTATATATAATAGCAATATATATGTATTGGCATATGTATATATTGCAGTTGTTGATTTCCCGCATTTTTTAGCGGATGAGACCCTATTGCGCCGTTATTAAGCGGATCATATTATTAATCCCATATACCGCGATAATTTCATACTGGAACGGAATTGGTATTGTGCTAATGTTTTTGGATGCAGGAAAACAGGTTGGAGGGATCCAACTGGAATCCTCAACAGTTTTATTTGATTTCAGATATTTTGATATTTGATGGATTATCATATCGATATATGATATCGTTGTAGTCGTGATTGACTATTTGGTGTGTAGCATCATTGTGCCAAATTTGGAATTTTAAAAGGATTTTAAAGTGATTTTAGAAAGTATACGTTTATAAAATATTTTTGGAAATTGATTTATTTTAAATAAATAAACGTTATAAATTTTAATGTTACAAAATTTTGATTTTTGAAAAATATAGTTAAAAGTTGATTTATGAAAATATGAGGCTAATGATTTTATAAAATAGTTTAATCGGGATTTTTGAATTTATTATAAAAAGTTGAAAATATAGGATTTATTAAATTTGATTATTTTATAAATCAAAATGGTGAAATTATAAAGGAGTTAAGACGTTTTAAAGAATAATATAAATTGATTTATATTAAAAGAATTATAAGATGGGTATTTGTAAATTAAAACGTTGGAATTATAAAACGAGTTTTTATAAGTGTTAGAATGAATTATGAATGAATTTCGTAAAGGAATGAAATTTATAGATTTATAAATCATGAAGTTATAAATATAAATAGGCTTTGTAAAATAAAAGATTTATAAGAGATTAGCTTATAAATCGGATTTTGGCATTTAAAATGAGATACAAAAAGGGTTTTTATAAATAGAAGTTTATAAGAATATAAATGGAGTTTATAAACGTTGTTTTATAAATCCGAAATCAAATTGAATTTGATAAGTTGGAAATAGGAATATATGAAAGGAATTATATTCACGATTTGGACAGTGAATATATTTCTAAATGAAATTGGTTAGAATTTTATATCCACGATTTTGGACAGTGGATATTCTCTAATAAATACGTAAAACATTCACGATTGTGAATAGTGAATAATAGATTGAATAAAATGGATAGTTTTGAAAGTGAAGTTTAAATGGAATTAAAACGATTTAAAGAAGTTTTGAAAAGTGTTAAGCATCGAATACATAGATTTCAACATTCATTGTTGAAATAGACGTTTTCGAGAAATAGAAGGAAATAGTGGACTATAACATTGTTGTTATAGTAAATGGTTTCCGAAAGGAAATGTTTTGTACAGTATTGGGATTTATATATCTATTTAAACTTTGAATCCCTATACTAGTGATTTTGGGTCGTCGTAACGATGTTTTACGTAACATTCGTTATTGACCCAAATAAAACGTGTCAAGAGAATGATTTCTTTAAGAAATGAAATATATACTAAATTTTGATTTAAGTATATCGAATATTTTCAAATGTTGAAAATAAATAGATTTGTGATGTACTTATTATTAAATAAGTATGGAAATATTTTTCCAATGTGAAATGAACGTTTTAGAATTTATCCTTGTAAGATAAATTGAAAATGAATAATAGAAGTCGATTAGAAAATCGTATATTCATAGATATTTTGGATTATAAATTCACTAAGGAATTTATAAAAGAAAGGGGAAATTGTTTAAAAATAAACGTTGATTTATTTTTGAAGTGTGGGAATAAATTTACGAATTTGGAACGTAAATATATAAAATAAATCGGTAAGAATTTATTTAATTGGTTTAAATGAACCGTGTTGAAATGAAAATATTTCCGAGTAAGGAAAAGTGATTTGAAGAATTGTTTTCAAATGTTTGAAGTGTGGGAAAGTTTATATCTAGTAAAGATATTTTGGAAAGTAAATAATTTGGAAAATCATTTGGAATTTGGTGATGTTGGGCATGCCTATTGATAGTTAAATAATCTGACTATCAATATTTACCTTTAACTAGGTATTTGTTGTGAATTGCTTGAATTTGAATGCCACGCTTATTTTTGAATAAGCGCTCACTATTCGGGTTAGCCGGGAAAGGACCTTGGGGTCGTATAACCCATTCCAAGTATGTGATACGTCGTTATGGATTGCATTTGATGACCGGTGTTGAAGACCGGATATTTGTGAAAACGGAAGGATTACCGTCGAGTTACTCTACATCGGCTGATCTCCTATATAGAGGTTTTATCACCCTTAGTGACGGGAAGTCCGGTCGTGATTAGTGAATATCCGGATTGCAAGTACATCTTTGTAAGTGCCTTCGATTCTGTTCGATCCCGGAACAGACTTGTATGGATTGTATGTCTGACATTACAAATTGAGATTTAAAGCTGATTTCTTTCAAATATATTTCTGTTGGTGGCGGAGAATTTATTCTCTTAGCTTAACACCCTTCTCTGAGACATACGAGCTCAGAGGTTATATAGTTGATGGTCACTAGTGATACATCCCGAATTGGTAATGTGGCATACTGAGTGTTGCTGTGAAATGATCGTTGAATGATCATTTGTGATAGGATCATTTGTTTGATCGTTTATCTTGATGATCATTGCTTTGATCATTTGTTAACCCAAAGCACTGCTTTTGTAAAGCGTGGCTTTGTGGACGAGACTTCATCGAGCCTCACACCCCGGAAATGGTCAAAACAGGAAAGATGCGGCAAGGTTATTAGGGGGTAGCGCCCCTTTAGTGTATGTCATTCCTTCTGGATAGAGGTGGTATCATGTATGGAGCCCAGATACTTAACCTATGTGGTTACTGCAAATTTATTACTTTGTGGTGGTTGGAAATCGGGGATCCTCGGATAGATCGGTTACGATTGGGGAATGACATATTCGTGTCAGTAGTTACCCAGTTAGGGGTAACCCGGCCTTGTGTTGGTAGAGATCCGGTTAGGTTCTCGGGACGTCATTCCAGAGGCGTTTCCATGTGGCAATGGGAAGTTCCTTGGCCTGACCATTTGTTGGAAATCCAAAGAAACAATACGATCCTTGTACGGTTTTGGTTGTATTACCTGCTATGGAATGTGGCGGTAACCTGCTATTGAACGTAGTAGCTATAGTAGGCATAAGTGCGGAATGCCTATGCTGGCTAAGATTTATATCTTTACTTTCGAAATTGTTTTCTACACTATGCACTAATAATAATATCAAAAATGATTTGATTTTATGCGTATCAAGCATCTTTGACTATCATAAGGAGAAATCTCCTCCGGTTCTGTGTTAGCATTGTGTGTGTGTGTGGGAGGCCTTATGCTAGTCTCATTTTCTAAAAAGCATTGCGAATTTAAAAATTATCCTATCCTTTGTTTTAAAGATAAATAACTGTTTTGAGTTCTCACACCAGTCACAAGACTGACCTGGAGTTTATTGTTCCCTTCCTAAACTCTGGGTGCCCACCAATTTCCACACGGGCAGTCGGAGTTATGGTCTATCAGGTTATTCTGGATTTAGGAGTGCTATGGAGCTTAGGAGGCGAGCTACATATCGAGACGTACCACTTGTGTATGATATTATACTATGTATTATTCCGCTGTGTATTCTGTATGAGGACAAGTTTATATAACTGTCCATTGATGCGTTGACTCTGTTGTCTATTGTTGTTGTAAACTTTGATAAAAATGTAATGTATAAAATGTATAGTTCTTGGTTTAAAGATTATTCATTTATTTATTATATGTTGTTCCGCTGCGATGGTTAGATTCTGATATTGTTCTGTTGTTCTTTCTGTTTTCTTCCTCTCCCTTCCTTCTCTCTTCTTCTATCTTTTTCTTTTTCTTTAACCATAAAGATTCGGAAGTTTGTTCCCCTTTGGCTGGATTGTTGTGGAATGTTGCCAGCTCAAAGGAGTATGGATTTTCGTGCCTTTACATTTGGTATCAGAGCATATGGTTAAGCGACAACCATGGCTCTGTTGGGTGTTACTCATTAGAGATAGAGTCAGTAGTACTCTAGAATGAGTTTGAGTGTAATAATAGATATGAGCGCGTATTTGTTAGTGAATATAAAATTTGTTTTATATTGTGATGATTGGTTTATTGAGTGGCATATGAACCTTCGTCGGCACAGTCTGTACAACTGGATCGAAGGGGTTTGTAGACATTTGAATAGAACAATTCGACACAGTATTGTTTAAAAATAGGGTAAATGAAATAATTTTTGCCCAAAACTATTTTTGTATATAAAAGAAATGATTTCCTGTAGATTATTATAGTATATGGATGCGTGGTTGTTAGGTAGTAATAATATTAAACTATTACCATTGAAATTGAAATAGAATTGAAATCATTGTTATATGAAAATTGAGATAAAGATAAGAAAATAAAATCCATATACAAATGAAATTTGAGAATGTAAATTATAAATGTGATTTGTAATTAGAAATAGAATTCCAGAGAAGTTTTTGGAAATGTTTTTCAAAGAATTTGGAAATTTTAGAAATTAAATTCCTTTTTGATTTGAAAATGAATTTCAAGGATTTTGGAAAATTGTTTTGAAGAAATTAAAGCTCTAAACTCTTTTTGGTCGCTGGAAAATAATTCCGATGATGACCATGGCATCATTGGTGTTCATTTCAGGTTTCCAAAAGAGGTATTGCTGTTAAATTGTTTTAATATGGAATTTGATTGGAAAATTTCGGTTTGGGTTTGAAATTCAAAGGATAATTTGAATTGATTTCAAAAATGGTTTTGAAAGGTTGAAAGGACTCTGGAATCCTATTTTTAAATATTTTGGGAATAATAAATGAGTCGAAATCTTATGCAATTTGAATTTTTGATAAAATAAATTTAACTTAAAGAATAGAGTTAAATTAAAGTAGAATAAATGAATAAATAAAATCCAAGGAGTAATTGTTAAATATAAGTTGTATAACTTATGAAATGCGATATGAATTTGAATAAGTAAATGAATTTGACATTGGTTAAAGTTAAATGAAAATTTATTTTCAGAATTGGAATTTGAATTGAATTGGTAAGTGGAAACTTAAGTTAAAAATAAAACCAATGAAGTTAAAAGGGAATATAACTTAAGTAAAGCTGAATGAAATTGATATTGGTATCAAAGTAAATTAATAAAGTAAATTAATGAAATGTAGTGATAAATGTGAACTTGAGTTATAAAAATGGAAATTCAACTTTATCTACGAAATGAATTAGAAATTGAATTGAACGGATGAATTAAATACTAATAAATCAAATATTAATGAATTGTTATGAAACAATGAATATAAGTGTAAATTCATTTAAAGCTAGTTGAATAATGGAATGAAAGCCAATTGAATATTAAATAAATTGAAATTAAAAAAAAGTGTTGAACCAAATTTAATGTTGAAAGTAAATTGGATGAATTTGGTTGTTGTATTGTTAGTTGATTGTATATAAATTCGTTAAGTGATAATGAAATTGAATTGGTAAAATTTGAAAGCTAAAGTAATTGAATTCAAATGAAATTGAATGGAATTGTATCGAAATTGTAACGAATGAATTGAATATGCAACTTCAATAGTAAACCAAAATGTATAAGAAGCATATATTGACGATTTTGTAATGGAATTGGCAAAATGATTTGAATATTGGAATTGAATACTACTACTAGCAGGATATACAGGTTATAAAGGAATTGGGATTTTGATTTCAAAGATAAAATTGAATTGCTCGACAAAAAAGATACGTATTTGAATTTTAGTATGAGATTTGATGATTTCCTTCTCCAGCCACTTTGCTTTCTCTTTTCTTTTTGATTCTGAGGGGCCGTAGTGCCGTTTTGTAGTCGTACCGATCGAGCCGCGCAAAGGAGACGCTGGCGAAATTTTTCTGAAATTTAGGGTGTTAGAAAATTTTTGAGAAAATTTTGAAAGTTGAAATTTGAATTTAAATTTAAATTTGAATTGTGAAGTAAACAATATTGTTTGAAACCTATAATTGAAGTTAGAAAGCTAATTGAAATGATAATGGATCTTCATTAAAAAGATTTGTTTTGGAAAGTTGATAAAACTATTTGAATTGTGAAAAGTAATAAACGGTTTAGGATCATTCTCCTTAACTTGCAATTTCGAGACGAAATTCTTTTAAGGGGGGAAGATTGTAACGACCCAGAATTTTTATTAATTCAAATTTGAATATTTAATTAATTTCAAATATTAATAAGTGAAATTTATTAGTCGAATAAATTTATTTTGAATAATTGGATTTAATTGGATAATTAAATCGATAATTAAATATGTGAAAATACGGAAATAATTGAAAATTGGGTTAAATATGATTGGAAATGATTTGTAAAATTTTATTTTATCATATTGAAGTTAGGATGATATTTTAGAACTTTTAAAATCGAATTAAAAGTTTATTTGTGAAAATTGAATATTTTAATATTTAATCGACCAGTGAAAATAGCCAATTTTTTAACAGTCTTAGAATTGGACGAAACCAGTTCCATTGGATCCGTAAAAGTTAGTTAGTATAGGATTTCAGTTTTCATATCAATCGGAGTTATCATTTGACCGTGGCAGCTCGAAACGCATCGAAATTGTTTTAATATTAATTTGGCGAGTTAAAATAGTCATTTTTCAAACGGTCTTGGATTTCGACGGAACCAGTTTCATCGGATCCGTAATGTGATATTATTGTAAGATTTCAAATTTCAAGTCGATTGGATTTATCGTTCGTCCGGTATGAATTAAAACGCATCGAAATCGGTTTAAATCGGTTTAAATTAAATTGATCGTTAAATTCCATAACTCGCACAAATGACCGAATTAGCTTTCGAAACCTGTTCCATTATGTACGGAACGCGGGATAAACCCCAGAAACGTCAGTCACGGCGCGTAAATCGGAGTTTGGAAAACCCGGATGAATAGTGTCGTTTTTATTCTCTATAAATAGCTCAAAATTCACAAAGAAAATAAAAAAAAAGTTTCTAAACCCTAGCTCTATGCAGCCGCCGCCTCCTAAAATGAATGGCCGAAATGTTCTTTCGTTTTTCCCCATTTTTCTCTTCATCCACTCAATAATTTCAAAGACCCTCAACTAGAGAATCGTAGAGCACATCAAGGGCTACAATCTGAACGGTGGTGATCGAGTATTATGTGGTGGATCATCGGCAATTGGTGTTGGAAGTGTGGCCGTTCGGCGACGATTTTCGTGCTAGTGGGTCGACCGAGCTTGAAGCTCTTCAGGCCATGAGTAGCTTGTGGGGAGGCGAGTTGAATGGAGCTACCTGATCGTGTTCAAATCGCTTGAAATGGTAGTAAAATTAAACCCTAATGATCGAAGGATGGGTTCATGTTTGCGTGTTGAAGCCTGTAGGTTGCGCGTGAAAGAGATGAAGATGTTGCACGGCAATGATGAGGGAGGGGGATTAGATCCAGTGGCCAATATTTGCAGTAGGTTAAAAATGTTAAATAAATTTGTAAATTATGAATATAAAAATTCGTGTAAGTTTAAAAAATGCATAACTTTTTCATACGAGGTCGAAAACGCGCGAAACCAGTTGCGTTGGAATCGTATGGATGAGCACTATGCGATGCAATTGGATTGGAGTCGTTAGGAGTTAGTGAGAATTTTGGGTAAAATTAAACGTCCGTTTAATTTTATTCGAAATAAATTGCTAAAACAAAATTGAAATCAAGGTGAGAACTTCTCACTCAATCGAATAGTTTCGATTTAATATTTTAAATAGTTAGATTTAAAATACTTGAATGTATGTTTGAATGATGATTGTATCTATTGATTGTTAAAATAGACATTATGCGCCGTTAGTAAGCGGATGATATTTATTAAAAACATATACCGCGAATATTTCATAAACAGTGAAATTGGTATTATATATAATAGCAATATATATATATTGGCATATGTATATATTGCAGTTGTTGATTTCCCGCGTTTTTTAGCGGATGAGACCCTATTGCGCCGTTATTAAGCGGATTATATTATTAATCCCATATACCGCGATAATTTCGTACTGGAACAGAATTGGTATTGTGCTAATGTTTTTGGATGCAGGAAAACAGGTTGGAGGGATCCAACTGGATTCCTCAACAGTTTTATTTGATTTCAGATATTTTGATATTTGATGGATTATCATATCGATATATGATATCATTGTAGTCGTGATTGACTATTTGGTGTGTAGCATCATTGGACCAAATTTGGAATTTTAAAAGGATTTTAAAGTGATTTTAGAAAGTATACGTTTATAAAATATTTTTAGAAATTGATTTATTTTAAATACATAAACGTTATAAATTTTAATGTTACAAAATTTTGATTTTTGAAAAATATAGTTAAAAGTTGATTTTCGAAAATATGAGGCTAATGATTTTATAAAATAGTTTAATCGGGATTTTTGAATTTATTATAAAAAGTTGAAAATATAGGATTTACAAAATTTGATTATTTTATAAATCAAAATGGTGAAATTATAATGGAGTTAAGACGTTTTAAAGAATAATATAAATTAATTTATATTAAAAGAATTATAAGATGGGTATTTGTAAATTAAAACGTTGGAATTATAAAACGAGTTTTTATAAGTGTTAGAATGAATTATGAATGAATTTCGTAAAGGAATGAAATTTATAGATTTATAAATCGTGAAGTTATAAATATAAATAGGTTTTGTAAAATAAAAGATTTATAAGAGATTAGCTTATAAATCGGATTTTGGCATTTAAAATGAGATACAAAAAGGGTTTTTATAAATAGAAGTTTATAAGAATATAAATGGAGTTTATAAACGTTGTTTTATAAATCCGAAATCAAATTGAATTTGATAAGTTGGAAATAGGAATATATAAAAGGAATTATATTCACGATTTGGATAGTGAATATATTTCCAAATGAAATTGGTTAGAGTTTTATATCCACAATTTTGGACAGTGGATATTCTCTAATAAATACGTAGAAGTATTGAGCGTGGAAAACGTTTTTATTCACGATTGTGAATAGTGAATAATAGATTGAATAAAATGGATAGTTTTGAAAGTGAAGTTTAAATGGAATTAAAACAATTTAAAGAAGTTTTGAAAAGTGTTAAGCATCGAATACATAGATTTCAACATTCATTGTTGAAATAGACGTTTTCGAGAAATAGAAGGAAATAGTGGACTATAACATTGTTGTTATAGTAAATGGTTTCCGAAAGGAAATGTTTTGTATAGTATTGGGATTTATTTATCTATTTAAACTTTGAATCCCTATACTAGTGATTTTGGGTCGTCGTAACGATGTTTTACGTAACATTCGTTATTGACCCAAATAAAATGTGTCAAGAGAATGATTTCTTTAAGAAATGAAATATATACTAAATTTTGATTTAAGTATATCGAATATTTTCAAATGTTGAAAATAAATAGATTTGTGATGTACTTATTATTAAATAAGTATGGAAATATTTTTCCAATGTGAAATGAACGTTTTAGAATTTATCCTTGTAAGATAAATTGAAAATGAATAATAGAAGTCGATTAGAAAATCGTATATTCATAGATATTTTGGATTATAAATTCACTAAGGAATTTATAAAAGAAAGGGGAAATTGTTTAAAAATAAACGTTGATTTATTTTTGAAGTGTGGGAATAAATTTACGAATTTGGAGCGTAAATATATAAAATAAATCGGTAAGGGTTTATTTAATTGGTTTAAATGAACCGTGTTGAAATGAAAATATTTCCGAGTAAGGAAAAGTGATTTGAAGAATTGTTTTCAAATGTTTGAAGTGTGGGAAAGTTTATATCTAGTAAAGATATTTTGGAAAGTAAATAATTTGGAAAATCATTTGGAATTTGGTGATGTTGAGCATGCCTATTAATAGTTAAATAATCCGACTATCAATATTTACCTTTAAATAGGTATTTGTTGTGAATTGCTTGAATTTGAATGCCACGCTTATTTTTGAATAAGCGCTCACTATTCGGGTTAGCCGGGAAAGGACCTTGGGGTCGTATAACCCATTCCGAGTATGTGATATGTCGTTATGGATTGCATTTGATGACCGGTGTTGAAGACCGGATATTTGTGAAAACGGAAGGATTACCGTCGAGTTACTCTACATCGGCTGATCTCCGATATAGAGGTTTTATCACCCTTAGTGACGGGAAGTCCGGTCGTGATTAGTGAATATCCGGATTGCAAGGACTTCTTTGTAAGTGCCTTCGGTTCCGTTCGATCCCGGAACAGACTTGTATGGATTGTATGTCTGACATTACAAATTGAGATTTAAAGCTGATTTCTTTCAAATATATTTCTGTTGGTGGCGGAGAATTTATTCTCTTAGCTTAACACCCTTCTCTGAGACATACGAGCTCAGAGGTTATATAGTTGATGGTCACTAGTGATACATTCCCGAATTGGTAATGTGGCATACTGAGTGTTGCTGTGAAATGATCGTTGAATGATCATTTGTGATAGGATCATTTGTTTTATCGTTTATCTTGATGATCATTGCTTTGATCATTTGTTAACCCAAAGCACTGCTTTTGTAAAGCGTGGCTTTGTGGACGAGACTTTATCGAGCCTCACACCCCGGAAATGGTCAAAACAGGAAAGATGCGGCAAGGTTATTAGGGGGTAGCGCCCCTTTAGTGTATGTCATTCCTTCTGGATAGAGGTGGTATCATGGTACGGAGCCCAGATACTTAACCTATGTGGTTACTGCAAATTTATTACTTTGTGGTTGTTGGAAATCGGGGATCCTCCGATAGATCGGTTACGATCGGGGAATGACATATTCGTGTCAGTAGTTACCCAGTTAGGGGTAACCCGGCCTTGTGTTGGCAGAGATCCGGTTAGGTTCTCGGGACGTCATTCTAGAGGCGTTTCCATGTGGCAATGGGAAGTTCCTTGGCCTGACCATTTGTTGGAAATCCAAAGAAACAATACGATCCTTGTAAAGTTTTGGTTGTATTACCAGCTATGGAATGTGGTGGTAACCTGCTATTGAACATAGTAGCTATAGTAGGCATAAGTGCGGAATGCCTATGCTGGCTTAGATTTATATCTTTACTTTCGAAATTGTTTTCTATACTATGCACTAATAATAATATCAAAAATGATTTGATTTTATGCGTATCAAGCATCTTTGACTATCATAAGGAGAAATCTCCTCCGATTCTGCGTTTGCATTGTGTGTGTGTGCGGGAGGCCTTATGGTAGTCTCATTTTCTAAAAAGCATTGCGAATTTAAAAATTATCCTATCCTTTGTTTTAAAGATAAATAACTGTTTTGAGTTCTCACACCAGTCACATGACTGACCTGGAGTTTATTGTTCCCTTCCTAAACTCTGGGTGCCCACCAATTTCCACACGGGCAGTCGGAGTTAAGGTCTATCAGGTTATTCTGGATTTAGGAGTGCTATGGAGCTCAGGAGGCGAGCAACATATCGAGACGTACCACTTGTGTATGATATTATACTATGTATTATTCCGCTATGTATTCTGTATGAGGACAAGTTTATATAACTGTCCATTGATGCATTGACTCTGTTGTCTATTGTTGTTGTAAACTCTGATAAAAATGTAATGTATAAAATGTTCAGTTCTTGATTTAAAGATTATTCATTTATTTATTATATGTTGTTCCGCTGCGATGGTTAGATTCTGATATTGTTCTGTTGTTCTTTATGTTTTCTTCTTCTCCCTTCCTTCTCTCTTCTTCTATCTTTTTCTTTTTCTTTAACCATAAAGATTCGAAAGTTTGTTCCCCTTTGGTTGGATTGTTGTGGAATGTTGCCAGCTCAAAGGAGTACGGATTTTCGGGCCTTTACACCCTATGATTTTGGAAAGTATATATATTGGAATAAATTGATATCGTATTAATTCGGGTTTTAAAAGGAAATGATATCATATTTATATGGTTTTGAAATGGATATTTTATTCTGGTTTTAAAGTATAATTATTTTAAATGACCGCGGTGTTATAATAACGTTTGGTTGTTGAAGTGACCGGGATCGGAAGTTGTCATACTCTCTGCCAACCCCGAAAACCACTTTAACAACCGTGTACGCGGTGGAGATTCCAGAATGAAGTAGGATGGTGGTGGCGTTTCCTTTAAGGTAAATACGTGGACCCGACTCCCGTGAGTTGGCATAAGGTGGCTAAAACAGGAGCGATCGACGGGTTAATAAGGTAGCACCTTTGATCGGACACATACCTTCGATATTATACTTTGACTTTTGGATTGATTCAGTGGCCACTTTTGATTTCTTTCATTTGGGGGTGTGGCTCGAGGTGGGTGGTAGCTACGGCTATGCGTTACCACCGACCCGTAAGCGTAATTGGTATATCTACCCTGGCATTGCCTAGTTGTGCCGTGTCACCTACCCTAGCGCGCCTTATACGATTTTGGTTTTGTACCATACCTATGGAGTGCCCTCTGACGACGCCCAGTATGGGGGAGATTACAGTACTGTATAGACTATGGGAATATATAACTGTGTTAAGGTGGAAAATGTAAAGCCTTAACGCTATTTAAAAGTAAGTTTATTTTACAAATAGACGCTATTATAATAGCGAAATATACTCCATAGTAAATAGTTTAACGGATCCTTAGGAGATGTAAATCCCGAGCATCTCTTGAGTTACTGCACTCATATTTATTTCTATTAATTTAACTCACATAAGATCTTTTAGTTTTGACTCGAGTGTTTTGTCTTTTCAATTCGCTCGGGTCAAACCGAGTGTTTCTGGATTTGAAGTTTTAGCTTTAGAGGACGAAGACGAAGATTTGTAGTATTACTATTATTATTTATACTAGTGCACTACACACTGTTTCCGCTGCATTGTTATTGGTATGTGTAACTCTGATATGTATTATATAAATGTCTGTAAACAGTTTTATAAACTATATATTTTATTATTATATTTTATCCTTCCGCTGTGAGATTCTATTTTGTTTATTTCTTCTCTGTTTTCTTATTTACCCCATAACAATCCGCCCTTCCGTATGGTTTGAATCGGCTTGTGTGTCTATTTGAAGCGTGCGAAAAGGCGGGACGTTTCATTTGGTATCAGAGCTTTGGTTTAGCGATAAACCTTAGCTTTGTGGGGTCTGACTCTTTACTAATAGGGTAGTAATACCCTATGGGAGTCGATGAGTGTATATATGAAAGAGCATATTTGTTAGTCATATAAAAAGGTTTAATATTGTGTTAATCTGTTCCGTTTTGTATTTATAAATTCTGGTTGGTGCATCGGACGCTGTGACATCAATAGGAATTTCTAAACACTTAATAGGACCGACCGAGATAATATTTGTTTTTATATAGGTGAATGAAATAATTTTGCCTATTATATTTTCTATATATAAAATAAAATTTTCAAATGATATCTATATTTGGTTGCAATATATTGGTTGTAAGGAATAAAATTTATAAATAATAGGTAAATAAGATTAAAAATAAAATAAATGAAATTGAAAAGAACTTAAGTTCCGGGGTTTTGGAAATTCTTACAATTGATTTTTGGAATATAATAATCATATTTTAAAGTATTTTTCTGATATGAGTATTTCAATACAATTTGAAAGAATTGTTTTAAAAGAAACTTTGAAAAGAAATAAGTTCTGTACTTCCCCCTCTGTCGCTGGAAAATAATTTCGGTGATGAGTGCACGCATCATCGACATTCATTTTAGAGTTTCGAAGTGGGGAGACCACTATAGTAATTTACTGCAGAATTATCAAGAAAATTTTCGTTTTAATTATAATTAGATATATATATGTTAAGCGTAGATATCTATCTATTATTTTGAAATAATTTGAAATTTAACCCGGTATTTAATTCTTAAATTTTCATTAATTAATTGTGTCAATTATTGTAGTGTAATAAAAGGGTAAGTAATTAATAATTGAAACCTCTAATTTAGGTAAGAGATTTAAATGCTAAGTTATAAATGGAAATTAAAGAAAATTTGAAATGTGTAACATATGAAGCAAAGAGTAATATCATTGAACACTAAAATTTAATTAAAGGATGAGATAAAACTTGTATAAGTTCATTTGCATTTTCTTTAACATATATAACTTACCAAATATTAAAAGTTAAAATGTTTAATAAGAGATTGTAATAGAATATTATACAAGTATAAATTTGAAATAGTAAAAATTATTCAATGACATTGCTATTATAAATGAGAATTTAATGTTATAAACTTAGGTTATAAATTGAAATTTTACCAAAATTAAAGGTAAGTATTATAAATAGGTGATTTAAAAACTTAAGTAAATAAAATGAAATTCTTTAATAAATAAGGATTGATGTGTAGGGTTATAAACTTAAGTATGATATAAATGCTACTAGTTGAATATAATGGAAAGTAGGTAACATAAATAAATGACTACAAACCCTAGTCAAAGAATTAATAAAATCCTTTACCTATAAGAATGGATGTTATAAGGTTAAGAATTTAAGTGTAATAAAAAGGATTACTATAATTAAATATAATAAAAATGTAAGCATTAAATAAATGATTGAAAGTGAGAAGTGCATTAAATATAATACAAATAAAAGAAACTTACATGACCCAAATAAGCAGAAATGAATAATTGTAAGTAATAAGTAGAAATGAAAGAAACAACCACTGAATGAGAAGACAAATTTTGAAGTTTGTTAGAAATAAATGTAAATTATAAGAAAGGAAATCAAACAAATAAAGTATGTAATGAATTTATATAAGTTAATTTGATTTGTTGGTTTAAATTGTAATTGTTTGATTTAGGGTTGGTTGGGTAAGGAAATTTGAAGTTGTTGGATGAATAAATAATCCAGTCTTGTCCCATCTAAGACTGTTGAGTAAATGATGCGCTGGATAGTTATTTTTCATTCCGTACCATTTCAAGTTTTGAACCCGAACAACTATTTGCTTGTTTGATTGAATGGTTGTTTTGTTTTGTTGTGTATGTTGTTTGTCAAATTGATGATTGTGTATTTATTGTTGTTAGTAGTTGAAACCATGAAAATATTTCACTTTATATAAATAGTTAACCTTTTTAGATTATATAAGTGAAATGCAGCTATGGAAGCTTTTGGTTCCATAAATTAAGCGTAATTTTCCCAACAAATAGGTACGTTTCTGGATTACGTTTTGTAGCGCTATTTTTATATACTTTCCCGTGTTGGGATATACTATTTTGAATATTCTATATGATACCTTGTTATATTTTGGTATTATATTTTTTCCCGAGCCTCTCCGTACAAAGGAGACTCTGCCAAAATTTTCCATAAATTTTGAACTTAGAAATGATTTTGAAATGTTTTCCAAAATTTGGAAATTTAAGATTTAGTGGTTATAAATTGAGGTATCTTATATAAATTAATTTCTAAATTGTTATAAAGTTAATGTTTGCATAAGGTATATTGATTTCTTACTCTTCCTTTTCCCTTCCTTTTCCTTTTCGGGGACAAAAAGTTTTGAGTGGGGGAGAGTGTAACGACCCGGAAATTTAGACGATTTAATTTAGTTATTTATTAGAATTTTGGAATAAAAATTTAGTAGTAATGATAAAGAGTGATAAATTTATATGGAAATGAACGCTAATTTACCAATGGTAATTTAAGCCTTAGATTTTTATATGAATAAATCTTTCAAATATAATAGTGTAGGTATTGTACCTGGAATCAAATTAGTAGACATTTGCAATAATAAGTGAATAAATAAATAACCATAAGGGATAGCATTAATATATATTTGGTTAGAACAAATTTGAACATAGAGGAACAAATGTGAAGCATTTAATATTAATTTATGTTGATAACGTTATTTGGGGGATTTGAGGAATAAGTTGAAATTTGGTAATTAAGATATTTATACGCAAAGTATATAAAGAAAGATATATTGATTTCCATTAAAATAAATTGGAGATCTAGTATTAAATATTTTCTTAATGTTAATACACTAAATAAAAGTTACATTTAATATGAGAAGTAATACCATGTTAGAAGTGTCAAATTTAGGGTATTAAGACTCATAAATGGAAATTAAGAGGCAGTTGAAATTTAGTGGCCTTAATGTGTATTTATGAGAAATTTACGCTATAACTAAAGAGGTGAATGGAATAAATACAAACCAATGGGGATTGTATACATGAGATGACAATTTTTGGGGATAACGGGATTTAAACCTAAATAAATAAATTCCTTAAAAACTTAAGTTTTAATCTTTGCATAAATTGGAATTGTACGTTAATATTGTAAATTTTGAATTATTCTATAATTAATTAATGTAGGAAGTTGTTTAAAGGATTCTAATCTTACTAAGTAATCCAAACTGACATAAATTGCAATTAGTTAAAGTTGAATTGTAAAACTGATTCAATTAATTTGTTATTAATTTATTTATTTGGAATATAAAGAGTAATGATAGAGTTAATTGAAAATTTAAGGTAGTTTAATTTGTATGTTATTTGGGATTAAGTCAAGATGGGTAGATATTAGAAGGTATATACTTAGCTCATTCAATTAATGTAATTTAATGTACATTTACGTGGAATATAATACCATGTTTAATAGATTGCTAAATTTAATATACTAAAGGATAAAAAAACCTTAATTAACATGGTGTATAAATTTAGTGAATTAGAATCTTAATCAAATGCAACATTCATTGTTATTTGTAGCTTATAGGTGGAGATTTTTATAAATAAGATTTGGAGTCTGTGTTATGATTTCAAAATTTAGTTGATTTTGAAATAAGGTAAACATGTGAACATATGAATCTATCAACTAAAAATTTATTTGTTAAACCATTGTAATTGGTTGAAAAAAATATAGAGGTATAATTAGTTTAAGTGTAAATGAAAGTATGTATAGGAAAATGAATTATTTGCAGGAGAAATATTTAGTAAAAAGGGTGGAACTAAGGAAAGGTTATTGTTGGTTGGAAACATTTATTAATATGGGAATATAATTAGACAAGCATAACCTATGCAAATGTATAATTAAGAAATGAAGCAATAATTAGTAATTATTAACCAATCCAAAAATTTGGTAACCCATTTAATTAGTGATTGGTATAGGCTATGTATTTAAGTAAAAGTGCAATAACAATTTATGTATTTACGAAATATTAATAAAATATGTATAGTATGGAATTCAAAACTATATATACATAGAAATGTGGATTTTATAGCAGGTAAACTTAGTCGATTTACAATAGTTAAATCTATTGTGAATGAATAAGAATCTAAGATAATTATTACGGTAATTTGAAATTTAGTTAAGAATGTAAATTATTTATGAATTTGAAATTTAATGAAATTATATTGAAACTTATAAATAAAGCATCTAAATTTACAATTGTAAATACGTTTAAAATGCGATGTAAATGTTGAGGAAGAAATTTATTTATTTACAAAAAAGAAAAAAAATCCGTAACGTGTATAATTAGTATAAAATCCTGGAGGGACCACCACCGTTTGCATGTTTATAATTCGTGCACATTCTATTCTTTTCTTTTCTATTTCACTTTGTCTATTTATAAACCCAACCATAAACCCTAGCCTCCATCTATTCTCTTTTGTTTGTGCGTTCATTTTCTTCAATTCTTTCTCTTCCTAAATGGATGCAAATTTCAGATCCAATTCTATTCAAAAATCAAATACAATTCAAAGTTCTTAGACAATTTCAAAAAAAAAAAATTATGTTGTAATTTTCATCTACGGATCTAAGTGCAGTCTCTGTTTTTGCAATAGTCGCTTGAGTCATCCAGAAATCATGGTCAAACGTGTAAAAATTCGAAACCCAAAAGGTTGAATTGGGGCTTTTTGATTTCTTCATCTACTTGCGAAATTGGAACATGGGTTTGGTGAGATTTGTCACTAGGGGTGCGCAGGAAACGCTGACGTGGCAGGTGGTAATAGGTAGGTTTATTTTGTTTGAATTTAATTTAATTTTGATTTTTCAAACGCGTTAATACATTTAACTTCCACATATGAACTCCGTTTCATGCGAGATTTTTGTTGTTAGGATCGTAATTAAATTCCAGATCTGTTGACGCTGGTTTGGACCAATTCGGATACCGTCGAATTTTTGAGTTTAAATTGAATTTAAATTCGATTTAAATTCAAAAGGTGAGTGTTTTAACCCACTCACAACTTCTAAAACTTCTTATGTCTGTTAAATTAATTTCAGATATGAGTAGAAATTTATTTACGACTGTTTGGCATGTTTTATTCATTATCTCTGTTAAATTGCATTTATTTAGTTTAACTGTTAATTTATTTTATTTATTGCATAAATTTGACAGTTAGAATTTATTTATTTGCATATTAACTGCCAGTCATTGTTATGTTAATTTTTTTATTTCATATTAACTGCCAGTTAAATTTACATTTATTTTGCATATAAACTGCCAATTAACAGTTATTAAATTTATTTGAGTATAAACTGGTAATGGATACCATTATTTATCACCTGTTATATATTGATGATTGTTCGAAATTGGATGATGACTGTGATAAATGGATGTATGTTTTGATGGATGAATGGATGATTAATTTTATTAATTGCAAGTTTCTATGCATTTCATTTCATTCTGGATTGCGGTTTGAAATGATATACAACCGCATTTTATTTTAAATTGCGGATTGAAATGATAAATATCCGTATCACTTGACCATAGGGTAGAAAATTTTATACAGGCACCGCGGTATATATATAAAAATAATTTTGAAATGTTTTCTATGGTTTTTAAAGCTATATATATGGTTTATGGGTTTTGATTTGGTTATTAATAAAGATTATTTATATATAGTAAATTCCGGGTTTTAAACTTTGTATAAAATTGATTTGAAGTATAAAATAAAGTTTGATTTTTTGAGATCAAGCATTTATTTGAAATTTAAATTCTAGAGTTTTAATGACTTAAAAGAGAATAAGGTTGAAGATGAATATTAAGTTAAATTGGAATTTAATAAAAAGTTAGAATTTTTAAAGCATATGATTTACAACTTGATTTTGTGTAGAGTGATTTAAATGAATATCAGGTTGATTTAAATGAATATATAATAAATTGAAAGAATATCCAGTTATGTGAAGATAAAGGTTTCACTTAGATTATATTGAATTCATTAAGTAAACATTTCAAGTCTAAATAATAAGTAATTGAATTTGATATATATGGGTTTGTCAAATGAGTTGTTTTTGAAATGGTGAAATATTTAAAGCTTTGAAACATAAGAATTAAAATGGTATTTGGAAGTTTAAATAGATATTTGGAATTGATTTGTGAAATGTAAAGAAGCTATTTTGTTTTGTAAAAGTAATCTAATATTTGACCATTTAAGAGATGGAAACTTGTTTCAAAGTTATGATTTTCAAGGTAGTATAATTTGAAATTTTATATTCAAGAGTTTTGACCTCTAAATATTTACTTTGGAAACCCTATGATTTTGGAAAGTATATATATTGGAATAAAATGATACCGTATTAATTCGGGTTTTAAAAGGAAATGATATCATATTTATATGGTTTTGAAATGGTTATTTTATTCTGGTTTTAAAGTATAATTATTTTAAATGACCGCGGTGTTATAATAACGTTTGGTTGTTGAAGAGACCGGGATCAGAAGTTGTCATACTCTCTGCCAACCCCGAAAACCACTTTAACAACCGTGTACGCGGTGGAGATTCCACAATGAAGTAGGATGGTGGTGGCGTTTCCTTTAAGGTAAATACGTGGACCCGACTCCCGTGAGTTGGCATAAGGTGGCTAAAACAGGAACGATCGACGGGTTAATAAGGTAGCACCTTTGATCGGACACATCACTTCGATATTATACTTTGACTTTTGGATTGATTCAGTGGCCACTTTTGATTTCTTTGATTTGGGGGTGTGGCTCGAGGTGGGCGGTAGCTGCGGCTATGTGTTACCACCGACCCGGAAGCGTAATTGGTATATCTACCCTGGCATTGCCTAGTTGTGTCGTGTCACCTACCCTAGCGCGCCTTATACGATTTTGGTTTTGTACCATACCAATGGAGTGCCCTCTGACGACGCCCAGTACGGGGGAGATTACGGTACTGTATAGACTATGAGAATATATAACTGTGTTAAGGTGGAAAATGTAAAGCCTTAACGCTATTTAAAAGTAAGTTTATTTTATAAATAGACACTATTATAATAGCAAAATATACGACATAGTAAATAGTTTAACGGATCCTTAGGAGATGTAAATCCCGAGCATCTCTTGAGTTACTCCACTCATATTTATTTCTGTTAATTTAACTCACATAAGATCTTTTAGTTCTGACTCGAGTGTTTTGTCTTTTCAATTCGCTCGGGTCAGTCAGAGCATTTCAGGATTTGAAGTTTTAGCTCTGGAGGACGAAGACGAAGATTTGTAGTATTACTATTATTATTTATACTAGTGCACTACACACTGTTTCCGCTACATTGTTATTGGTATGTGTAACTCTGATATGTATTATATAAATCTTTGTAAACAGTTTTATAAACTGTATATTTTATTATTATATTTTATCCTTCCGCTGTGAGATTCTATTTTATTTATTTCTTCTCTGTTTTCTTATTTACCCCATAACAATCCGCCCTTCCGTATGGTTTGAATCGGCATGTGTGTCTATTTGAAGCGTGCGAAAAGGCGGGACGTTACAGTTCAATTGAATGGATATTAGTCCAAATTGATTTGAATAATTTGGATTTGTAATTAAAGCTGAATAGTTTTAAATTCAAATGGAATTTGAATTGACTTTGGGAGGAAATCATGACTAATTCAACTTGATTTGGAAATGGACTTTTAAATTGGGATTAATTCTAACTTGATTTGAAATGAATTGAAATTGGAACTAGTTCAATTGAAATTTATTTTAATTAGTAGAATTTGAGATCAAGGTTGAACAAAGTTAAATTTGGAAAGAAACTCAGATTAATTCAACTTGAATTGGGTTGAATAAATTTCAATAGAAATTGAAGTTATTTAAAATTGGAATTGGGTCAGTTTAAATGGAAGTGGAAATTTAAATTGAATTTATGAGAATGGAGATTGGGAAGTGAACAGTTTTGACTCTGGACTATTTTTAATATAAATTGTTTTAATATAAACCTATTTTCCCAAGCTATTCATTATATATGCAACCTTTCTTTTAAAGGCCAAACTATCTTATACTTGTTTTACAATTATTTTTGAAACCGTTTAACAATTTTCCAACTGTTTTATAAACTAATAACTATATTCCAACTATTTTACGAAACTAATTACTATCTTACTACTACTTTGCAATTATCTAAAATTTCTATAATTATTTTAACTATTTTTTAACTATTTTACACCTATTTTACAGACTAGTAATTATTTTCCAACTACTTATCTATTTTTAAATTTTTCAAGCTATTTTCTAAATAAACGAGTTGGAGTTCAAACTGTTATTGATTAAATACCCAATCGGGATAAAAATAGAAGTGATAATCCAAATGGATTGAGACAATTGTAAGTAAGTGAATGAAAATCAAAGTGAATGTAAATAGAAATGGAATTGATTTGGCTAATAACCAATAAAGATAAATGCGTAGGGTGCACGTATGTTATTCTATTCACATAGTGATCTGATCCAGATTCGAGCACAGAATTTCGAGATAATTAAGTCGATCCGAGTTGGGATTTTTCAATCGATTTTCGACGGCGAACCTGGATATGGATTGTTGATTGGTTCTGGGTATTCTCTATCATAGTAAAGCTATGCAAGGAGAATGACGGTTTCTGATCAAGAAATCAGATCTGTGTCCGCACTAGGAAGTCGGGTGGACGGTACTAGTTCGGAAGTGTAATAGTGTGGTCGAGTAAGCGATCAGATTGGTATAGCGTACGGATGATATGTGTACATCGTACGGATTTGAATGAAAATGATATTGAAAAGGGTAATCAAATTTGAATATTTGATTTTGAGTAAACAAAGTTAAATATCTTTGTTTATAAATTGTAACGATCCCAATTTTTATGCTAAATTTTAAATTGGTAATTAATTAAATTTTTGAATTTAATTGTGAATATACGGTGAGTTAATTTGAAATTCCTTTCAAATTTTATAAAGATATGTGTTGGGTTGTGTTTATATATATATATATGAATAATAATTTGAAATTTTGAATTTGGAATTCGAATGTTAATAAATTAAAATTTAATTGGACTTAAAGAATTATATTTAAAACAAACAAAAGTATAATAAGTACGATTACATAAGGTTAAAAAGAAAATTTTAAATAAGTATGTTTAATATC
Source organism: Allium cepa (assembly GCA_030765085.1). Taxonomy (NCBI): domain Eukaryota; kingdom Viridiplantae; phylum Streptophyta; class Magnoliopsida; order Asparagales; family Amaryllidaceae; genus Allium; species Allium cepa. Next base: position 75,209,545 of record CM060939.1, on the reverse strand, counting down.
TTAAGTTTATAAATATAAATGTATAATTTAATTTCAAACTATTTTACTTTAATTTGTATAAGTATAAATGTATACATAAGGAAATGAAATAGATAAATATGTTTTATAAATTGAAATTAATAAGGGTTTAAACTATAAAACAATTTAGATAAAGTTTTTTTAACATAAATATACAAAGAAATTGACATTTGTGAGGAAATTGGCAAGAGGCATTTAAACTCATTTTCTTTTAAATTAAAGTTTTAATAACATGCAAAAGAGTAAATATTAAAACTGTTCTTTCAAATTCAAATCTAAAAAAAAAACAGAAACAAAGCTTCAAACTGGAATACAAAATCAAAAACCTGAAAAGAAAAAAAAATTTCAAAAGAAACTTAAAACGGTTCAAATCCAAAGCAAGTTGAATATCTGGGAAACAAAGCAAACCTGAAAATCAATATAGAATCAGAAAATCAAAAGCACGTATGGAAATTCAAAGAGGAATCAAAATGCAAAATCTGGAAAAACAATTGAAGATTGCAGGGAAAACAAAACTCAAATCGAATACAAGGGTCAGGTTCTAAAGCATTTGCAACTCAAGTAATTTAAGTGAAAACCTTAATAAAAATTTAAATTTAAAGAAGTTTTTTAAGAAATTAAAACATAATTAACCCCATTATTTTTGACCTGAGGGAATATGATCAAAAAAATAAAGAAAAAGGGGCAGGACAGTTTAAAAGGGGATTGCATATTCCAGATTTTCAAAGCATCACAACATGCTCTGTAACGACCCAGAATTTCTGTCAATTAAAATTCGTACATTTAATTTATTTTAAATATTAACAAGTAGAATTTTTAAGTCAAATAAATTTTATTTCGAATATCTAGATTTAATTGGATAATTAAATCAATAATTTAATATTTAAAAATACATAAATAATTAGAAATTAGGTTTAATATGACTAAAATAGATGTGTAAAATTTAATAAATCATATTGGAGTTAGAGTGATGTTATAGAACTTTTAAAATTGAATTAAAAGTTGATTTGTGAAAATTGAATATTTAATATTTAATTGACGAGTTAAAATAGCCATTTTTCAAATAGTCTCGGATTTCAACGAAACCAGTTTCATCGGATCCGTAATGTTATATTATTGTATGGTTTCAAATTTCGTGTCAATCGGATGCACGGTTTGTCCGGGGCAAGCCAAAACGCATAGAAATTTGGTTAACCGATTTAATTTAAAATTGATCGTTTATTGCTGTAACTCGCACAGATGATCGATTTAGTAAAGAGGTTAAAGTGAAGTTCTAGGTTCATCAGAAAATGAAAATCTGAGTGTTTCTGGTGACCTATTTGGATCTGGGGGTCGGGACTGCTCCTAGAGGTGGAGGAATGACTAGCGAATGGTGGAAAATTGCTAGATGGATGATTAATGCAAGGTAAAAAGTGCGGTGGTGGATTCTAGTTCAGAACCCTAGTATTTTTTGATTGCGTATTTTCGATCAGCATCGACTTTCTGCTTGATCGAGTGTAATGAGATTGTGGAAGATGGAAGCTTGGTCGAAGACGAGGAGATGGACGAAGTTTCAGTTTTTGTGGTGGTAAGAAGGTCGTGGGCGGCGTGTTGACAGGTTTGAGGGGGTGGACCTGTTATGTTTCCAGGTTTCCGATAAAACTCGAATTCGATTTTGTATTATGGAAGGGTGATCTGATGGTTGTGGTTGAACGTGGGTTTGGTCGCCGATGTGGGGAGACAACTAGAGGTGGCTGGAGTGGGTCGGAGGCACGGTGCACGTGCACCATGCACTTTTGGTATTCTGAAGTTTGTCTGGGTGGAAGCAGTGGGAAACTCGACAATCACTCGAGTAGTTGCGATATATTACTCGAAGTAGAGTAGCTTTGGAGTCGAAGTTGTTGTAGGGTAGGCTCGAGTATGTTATAATGTAGTTTCAGGTTTTAACAATAAAACAGAAACCTGTTTTCTATTTTAAAAATTAAAAGTTAAGTTTAAATGTAAACTAAAATTTTAAAATAAGTTTAAACCTGAGTTTGAAATCTGATTTCAAGTTGTTTGAATCTGAGTTTTGAAATAATTTAAGTTTGAAATTAAAATTTTGTTTTCAAAACTTCTAAGTATAAAAGTATATTGATTTTGAATTTAAACTGGAAGTTCAAATTGTAAAGTATTAGCTTTAAAATAAGTTTGAATCTGAGATTTAAAATATAGAATTTGAATTTCAGTTTTAAAATAAAATAAGTTTATAAAATTAATTTTTTTAACTATTTTAGAAATGGTTAAATACTTTGAATTTTAAATGAAAGATGAAAAATGTAAGTAAAGTTTTAAAGATTTAAGTTTAAATCTGGAATAAAAGATTCAATCTGTATTTCAGTTTTGAAATTTTGAATTTGAATTTATTTTTACATAACTTAGAATGCTTAAAGTGTAGGTTTAAATTGATTTGAACTTTATATTCTTTTAGACTTATTTTATAAAATGGTTATTCTTTTAACATATGAGATAAGAGGTTTTGAATTGTCTTAAAAACTTTATTTAAGTTAAATTTGTATCTTAATTTTAAAATGGAGTTTAAATGGAATTTAAAGTAAATTTAAAAACAAATTGTTTTTAAATGCTTAATGAAGTAAGAAATGTTATCTTAAAGGTAAATAAAATTTAATAATTTGGATTCATTAAATTATTAAGTTGGATAATTAATTATCTAATAAATTAATAATATGGATGATTAATTAAATAATTATGAGTTTTTAAATTAATTAATTAATGATTGAGATTAATTAATTAAGGTTAATTAATCTGTAATTAAGAATTATTAGTTAGATTTTAATTAATGATTAAGGATTAATTAATCAAGTAGTTAAGGATTAATTAAGTGATAGTTAACACATAATTAATTAGATAATCAGAGATTGATTAATAGATAATTAAAGGTAAATTTATTTGTGATTAACAATGGTTAATCTAAGTTAATTAATTAATGGAAGTAATTAAAGAATGGTTAATGAGGTCATTAACTAGGATTATTTAATAATTAATTAATGCGATTAATTTTAATAATTAATTAAATTAATTAATTTAATGATAATCAGTTGTGAATTGTTTAAGTGTAATTACTTAACGAAAGAAATTAAGGAATTAATTACTTACAGTAATTAATTGAGTTAATGTGATTAGTTTGAATTAATTAATTAAGTTAATTAATTTAAACACTAGACAATTTGGTAATAATTACTTAATGTAATTAATGGATGGTAATTACTTAGTAAAGTAATTAATTGATAATTACTGGATGTAATTAATGGAAGTGATTAAGAAAATAATCGAATAAGAAGTAATTAATAAGCTATTGTAATTAATTAAGGACAATTAATTAAGATGGTTTGTAATTAATTAACATTAATTAACTATGATTAGTGACTCTTCTGATTTGAATTAATCAGATAATTAATTGATATTGCTTAGGGATGCTTGGATTCTATTGAATGATTGAACTGTTTGATATTTCTGATTTGAGATGCTTTGTTTTGATTTGAGCAATGTTTACTATGATTTATTATCTGTGATATGTACCTGTGATCTGTGAATGAAAGATAAGCGTTACAATTGGTTTGTACCGCTTGTCAAATATAAGCGTTATAGTTTATACCACTTATTAAATAGACTGCTGTATTTGAATATGTGTTGAATGATGTTGTGCACTATTGTGTAAACCCCTGGATCACACTATACACACACAAAATATGGATTTCACGTGGAAATCGGTTAAGTCATAGATTTTTAAAATAAGATTTGAATTTAAATTTTTAAATCCAAATATATTTGGAAATAAATTAATTTTATTATGGAAAGCTTCGAAAAGGTGTTTTAGGAATGAAAGTTATTTTGAATTACTAATAGAGATTTGGAATTTGAATAATTCGATTTAAATTGGAATTCAATATCTGGAATTGAATTCTTTATTCGGTATTTTTGATTTAAAATGGGTATACAAGCTTATATCGGCTTAAACCGTTTTAAAAATGTTGTTTTAGGAATTTGAATTTACCCAAGGATTTTAACATGTATAAATGGAATCGGGTTTTCGAAATAAAACTGTTTGTTTTCAAATGCTAAAAGCTTTCACATAAGTAATGAATTTCAAATTCGTAAGAAATTTCAAGTTTGAATTGAAATAGTTTTCCAAGTTATGGATGGATCTTTGGAAACGAGTTTTGAAAAGTTATGAATGAATCTTTGTTAAAGATTTGTGAACCTTGTTTTAAAATTGAAAGGGGATCTTTAAGATAAATCTTTTGTTTAAAAGATTTAAGTGTGGAAATTGTTTAAACCATTAAAGGTTTTTGAAATGAATCTTTTTGAAAGATTGGAAATGGTAAATGGTTTTAAACATTTGAATGAATGGTTTAGGCTTTAAGCAGTGATTTAACCAAGGTCCCATATCCATATGTTTTTAAATACTGCGCTCACTATTCATTTTAGCCGGGAGAGGACCTTTGTGTCATATAGCCCATTCCGAATATGTGATACAACGTTATGGATAGCATTTGAAGACCGGTGGTGAAGACCGGGTGTTTGCGAGAACGATAGGATGACCTATCGATTGTCTCTGCACTGAGTAGCTACGGTATAGAGATTCCTTAAGTGATGGGAAGTCCGACCGGGATTGTGAATACCCGGATTGCAAGGGCTTCTTCGGAAGTGCCTTCGGTTCTGTTCGAACCCGGAACGGACTTGTATGGATGTGTGTCTGACATTACACTTTGAGATGTAAAACCAGTTTCTATCGAATACATTTCTATTTGGTGGCGGAGATTTATCCTCTTAGCTTAAGACGCTTCTCAGAGACGTACGAGCTCAGAGGTTATGTAGTTGATGGTTACTAGTGATACATTCCCAATTTGGTAATGTGGCATACGAAGTGCTGCTGATCATTGGTTGATCGAAGCATGGCTTTTATGGAAAAGCGTAGCTTTGTGGACGAGACTGCATCAGGACATCACACCTCGGAAATGGTCGAAACAGGAAAGATGCAGCAAGGTTTCAGGGGTAGCTCCCCTAGGGTATGACCATTCCTTCTGGAAAAGGGTAGTATCATGGTATGGAGCCCAAATACTTACTCGTGTGGACACTAGTATATTTATTACTATGTGATGTTGTTGATTGGAGAGATCTCGGATGAAAGGTCCCAAAGGACCGGGGGTGGCATATCTGAGGTTTTATTCCCCTCGAAGGGGGTAGCCGGCCTTGTGTTAGCAGAGAACGGGTAGGTTCTCAAGGCGTCCCTCCAGAGGCGTACTCATGTGGCAAAGGGAAATTCCTTGGCCTGACCATTTGTTGGAAATCCAATCATCCAATACGCGCCTTGTACGGTTTTAGTTGTAGAACCTGCCATCTAATATGGTAGCTATAGTAGGCATACTATAATGGTACGTATGTTGGCTAAGATTAATATTATACTTTCGAAATGTTTTCCACTGTGCACTTATAATAATAATATCAAATGGTTTTCGCTTATTAAGCATTTTTGACTGTCATAAGAAGAAATCTCCTCCAAGTGTGCGTTTGCATTGTGTGTGTGGCGGAAGGCCTTATGGCAGTTTCATTTTCCAAAAAGCATTGCGGATTTTAACATAAAATTTCTTTTGTTTGTTTTAAAGACCAAATGTTTTTTTTTGCTCGTACTAGTCCTATGACTGACCTTGCTCATCTTGGTGAAACGTGATGGTGGGTTCTCGCTCTTTGTTAGGTGGCAACCAAGAGACTCTTACCCTCACACGTCCTATTTACGGGGTTGGTTAGGCGGAGGCTGTGACAGTCGAAAGGTTGGCTGTAAAAGCAAGGGCAGGGTACCATTGTGAGCCACAGCGGGGCTGGGATGGTTGAAAAGCCTACCAGTCGAGAGTGGCCGCTGTAAGACGATCGAAGACCCGAGACCGTCACATTTGGTATCAGAGCAGAAGGTTGAAACTTTAGCTCAGGAGTATAACACATTAAGTAACTCATTAGAGATAGGGTAAAGTATACCCTAGAATGAGTATATCCCTAAGATATCCGTTCGAATGCCTCTGTAAATTCTCTTACTATCCACTAATAGTGAGTATGAGCGCAAGAAGAGGACGAGATAGGGGATAGGGAAGTACGACTACAAATGGTCGATACCCTGCAATAGCGGAAGCAACTTTCTCTATCAATCTCCTTTGTTTCGTCTTTTCAATTCTTTGATGATTCCTGGTAGATCCAGGAAGAAGATTCGATATATTTGCATGGGACACAAACTCCAGATGGGCAAGAATTGTTTGTTTGGATGAATTGTTTGCTTTGGTTGCTATGGTTGATAGGTATATTTTGGTTATTTAAACTAAAATTTTTGTATTTATGCCCATATATATTTTTATTCTTTTGGGTCCAAATATATACTACGAGTGATTAGTTATCTTTCGAACTATTCAATATTCCTGTATATTTGTAGTTCTGGTGACGCGAGTATCTTGATTCGTTCTTGTATCCATTATTGATATTCTGATTTGGGAAGCCAAATACAGAATAAATAATCGTCTTGATTTGTGAGTCTATTCTCTATCTTTGTGTATCTATCCATCTTTTGTTATCCCCCTACTTGCAAATTTCGAGGACGAAATTTTCTTAAGGGGAAGAATCTGTAACGATTTTTATGCTAAATTTTAAATTTGTAATTAATTAAATTTTTGAATTTAATTGTGAATATATGGTGAGTTAATTTGAAATTCCTTTCAAATTTTATAAAGATATGTGTTGGGTTGTCTTTATACATATATGAATAATAATTTGAAATTTTGAATTTTGAATTTGGAATTCGATTGTTAATAAATTAAAATTTAATTGGACTTAAAGAAATTTTATATTAGAAACAAACAAAAATATAATAAGTACGATTACATAAGGTTAAAATGAAAATTTTAAATAAGTATGTTTAACATCTTAAGTTTATAAATGTATAATTTAATTTCAAACTATTTTACTTTAATTTGTATAAGTATAAATATATACATAAGGAAACGAAATAGATAAATATGTTTTATAAATTTAAATTAATAAGGGTTTAAACTATAAAATAATGTAGATAAAGCTTTTTTTAACATAAACATACAAAGAAATTGACATTTGTGAGGAAAGGACGAAGAATTTATACAAGTGTAAAGTTTTTAAAATACATGACAATAAGTGTTAGCTTAACAAATTGGCAAGTGGCATTTAAACTCATTTTCTTTTAAACTAAAGTGTAAATAACATGCAAAGGAATAAATATTAAAACTCTTCTTTCATATTCAAATCTGAAAAGAAAAAAGAAACAACCAGAATCAAAGCTTCAATCTGGAATACAAAACCAAAAACCTGGAAAAAAATTCGAAAGAAATTTAAAACAGTTCAAATCCAAAGCATGTTGAAGATCTGGAAACAAAGCAAACCTGGAAATCAATATAGAATCAGAAAATCAAAATAAAGTCTGGAAATTCAAAGAGGAATCAAAAAGCAAAATATAGAAAAACAATTGAAGATTGCAGGGAAAACAAAACTCAAATCAAAAACAAGGGTCAGGTTCTAAAGCATTTGCAACTCAGGTAATTTAAGTGAAAACCTTAATAAAAATTTAAATGTAAAGAAGTTTTTAAGCAATTAAAACATAATTAACCCCATTATTTTGACCTGAGGGAAAATGATCAAAAAAATAAAGAAAAAGAGGCAGGACAGTTTAAAAGGGGATTGCATGTTCCAGATTTTCAAAGCGTCATCTGTTCTTCTTTGTTCCTTCAGGAAAAAGGTGAGCAAATTCATTTAAACCCATCTATAAATCTTGATATCCGAGATGATGTTTGAAGAAAATTAGGAAAATGATTGTTTGTTGATAATTATGTCAGCATGCATGTATGGTATGTATGTTGCTTTCATCAGGTTGCTCTCTGCTTTCACCTTCCAGTATGGAAGTTTTGATTTAAAATTTCAAACATTGTGATCTTGTCTCCGTTTAAAATTAAGTTTCAAATGAAACTTGTCTTCTTAATCATAAATTTTAGTTTTAAAATTTTATTTAAGTTGAAATAATAGATAAATGCCTCTGCAAGTTATAACAGATGATAAACTTTAAATAGGTGAAGATCCAAACATCATGATCCAATGTTTCAGGCATGCAATCTGAAACTCCATCCAAACTTATGACTTTTAAAACAAAAATTATGATTTTTAGTAAAGAGGTTAGAGTGCAGTTCTAGGTTCATCAGAAAACAAAAATCAGAATGTTTCTAGTGACATATTTGGATCTGGGGGTCGGGACTCCTCCTAGAGGTGGAGGAATGACTAGTGAATGGTGGAAAATTGCTAGATGGTAGAAAGTGCGGTGGTGGATTCTAGTTCAGAACCCTAGTTCTGTTTGATTGGTTATTTTCGATCGGTATTGACTCTCTGCTTGATCGAGTGTAATGAGATTGTGGAAGATGGAAGCTTGGTCGAAGACGAGGAGATGGCCGGAGTTTCAGTTTTTCTAGTGGTCAGAAGGTCGTGGGCGGCATGTTGACAGGTTTGAGGGGGTGGACCTATTATGTTTCTAGGTTTCTGATAAAACTCGAATTCGATTTTGTATTGTGGAAGGGTGATCTGATGGTTGTGGTTGGACGTGGGGTTGGTCGCCGATGTGGGGAGACCACCGGAGGTGGCTAGAGTGGGTCGAAGGCACAGTGCACGTGCACCATGCACTTTTGATATTCTGAAGTTTGTCTGGGTGGAAGCAGTGGGAAACTCGAGAATCAGTCGAGTAGTTGCGATATATTACTCGAAGTAGAGTAGCTTTGGACTCGAAGTTGTTGTAGGGTAAGCTCGAGTATGTTATAATGTAGTTTCATGGACTTTTGCTGCGATGGCAATGTAACCCTAGAATGTAACTGCGACCATGGACGGGGGTGATGATTTCCAGAGCATTCTCACCAAAAATATATCCTCTATTTTCAAAAACTGTTTTCTATATTTACAATAAAATTATTTTCAAAGTATTTTCACTGGGTGTTGAAATGGGTCCGCTAAGTACTTATAGATTTTCAGTCCTATGCCCGATCAACGTATGACCGAAATTCTGTAAGAATAAGGATGGACCTGTTGAGACATCGAGTTATAAAAAGTATTTTATAAAAACTGTTTTGTAATATTATGTTGATTTAAAAAAAAGTGTTTTAAAAGGTGTTTCAAAGAATAATTTTTCTAATAATAAGCATTTCAATTAATTCTGGCTTCGTTCCTTTTCGAGCACGAAAAGATTCTAAGGGGGGAGGAATATGATAACCCGGATTTCTGGGCATGTGTAATTGATAATAACTGGGTTAATTAATAGAAATACTGAATTGTAAATTTAACAAATGAATCTAATCGTAAATATTTACGTTTGGATAAATATTTATTTGATCATATCTTAATATAATCACTTAAAATTGACAAAGTATTCTTTTAAAAATAAGTAATGATGATTGTTTATATAAGTAAATTATTTATATTAGACAAAATTGTTAATTTCAAACCAATAATATTTATGTGTTATTTTTAGACAAATAGAGTTACATTTGCATATATGTAAATATATTTGTTAATTAGGAATTTAATTAGAAAAGCATTTATGAATTAAGAAAACATATTAGTTAATTAAGAAATCTTATTTAAAAAGCTTTTAAAATTCTTTTAGGATAAATATAAATAAATTAGGACATGTGTTAAGTTATAAATCTCTTTGATAACAAGTGTTAATATACTAATGTAAGTTAATGACATGTGTCACACTATTTTAACTTTTCTTTTAATTTTAATAAAAACTGAAATTAGCCTATGCAAACACTATATTCTCTTCATTTTCTTTTTTTTTCTTTATAATCTATGTTCATTCTTAAAAGAAAACTAGAATATCAATGCAATCTTTACTCTTCAAAAATCAGAAAATCCTCAAATCAAATCTGAAATTTTCTTCAAGTTCAAATGCAATCTTCACTTTCAAATCTAAAATTCCTCAACCTGTAAAATACTCCTCAGCAATTCATTTTCTAGAATCAAACACAAGTTTGTAATCTCCTCTATAAAAAAAAATTCAAGAGTTTGCAAGTTTTCAAAATGCATGCAAGTGAATTTGGGTCAGGGCAAACCTGAAGCGTTTCATTTTAAAAGCTAATAAAAGGAATAAAGTTTTTCTGTTTCAAAAGCTTCAGTTTCAAGTTCAAGTGTTTTGCAAGTTTTCAAAAATACAAACTTGAATTTAGTTTAGAGGCTTCCATTTTTTTTCTTTCAAAGCTCCACATCTCCTTGACAGGTGAGAAAATTTTTGTTTGGAAAATTTAAGTAAAGTTATTTTCTATGATGTGAAATGTCTTGCATGTAAGTATATAGATGTAATCTTTGTGTTTATTTTTGTTTTAAAATATGCATGTTTATATCTCCTGATGCTTCTCTTTAATTTCAAGATACAAAGCAAATTTAAAAAAGAAATTCAAATTTTACTTAACAAATCATTGTTAAGTTTGAATCTTCAATGCAGTAGGTTTATTTAAATATGAATTAAGGTTTAAAATCTTATTCAAAAAGAAATTGTTTGAAAATCTTCTGAATCAGGAAGTTAAAGTGAATTTTTTTAATAACATGATAAAATCATGTATTGAATTTTGTTGAATCAATTTTACATCTTGAATCTACTATGTAAAACATGATTTTTAAGATAAAAATCAGGATTTTTTAAATTGAATTTGAGGAAGTATTTTGTTGATGGCCGAAAATGGGTCTTTGGGCAAATTCTGGTGACTGGGGAGGTTTTAGGGATGGTGCTTTGGGGTCGAAGCTGTATTAGTGATCGGTGAACCCTAGAAAAATAATAGAACTGGAAATCATTCACCGAAGAATTGGGATATGGGGGAACTAGGGTTTTGCTCTGTGTTGTGATGTTGTTCGGAAAATTCATGATTGGGAATGATGGGATGAATCGAGTCGCGAGTGTTCTTGGGGTTAGCTACGTGGAGGCCGTGCGGTTGATGTGGCCGAAGTAGCGTAACGATCGATGGGCGAGGTTGGTCGTTACGGTGGGTTTTTTGATGAGGGGTTGGTTCCAGGAATTTTGTGTGAACTGTCTCTATTATGATTGGAGTAGTGTGTTGCTGATCAACAGCGGAGGTTCGCATCTGGGGTCGACGTGGAGTTTGTGAGTGGGGTCGTTGATAGTGGTGGCGGCGTCGGCGTGACGTGCACGTGCACGTGTCAGTGTTCATGCCAGTGTAGTTTTGGTTAAGGGTGACTCGAGTTAGCGATCGACTAGTTTGTTGTCTGGCTCGTGTTTGTGCTAGGGGAGATGCTGTAATTGCTCGTGCAAGGTTAGAGGGGGGAAAGTGTTGTTACTTTCTAGTTTTCTTATTTGTTTTGGGGATAGTTTCTTTACTGAAAGAAATTGGTAAGGGAGAAGGAAGGGGTTTGAACAGGTTGATCTCGTGTTTGGGTCGGTCAAAACCCGAACTAGTAATGTTTTAAAAAGGTTTTTAAATTTGTTTTAAGTTTTAAAACTTTAAAATTTTATTTGAACTACTTTGTAAAATGTTTAACATTTTAATTGAAAGTATTTTATATTTTGATAGTTGAGTTTTAAGATGATTTTACATTCGTTTAAATTTTACTGTTAAAATGTAAGTATGTTTTTAAACAAATTGGAATGTTTTAAAATATGTAATAATTTTTAGTAATTAATTAAAATTTTTTGTTTTGAAAATTAATTAAGTTTTAGAATTTAAGTTTACTTTAAATTAATAAAGTAATTAAGTTAAATTAATAAATAATTTTAGATTAATTAATTTGCTAAAGTGTAATTAATTAAGTATGGTTTAATTGATAATTAAGAATTAAATTAAATAATAATTAATAGATAATTAATTAAATAATTAAAGATTAATTAATAAGTGATTAGTAACTAATTAATTAAGTGATTAGTGATTAATTAATAAGTGATTAGTAACTAATTAATTAAGTGATTAGTGATTAATTAATTAGTGATTAAGAATTAATTAATTAAATGATTATGGTTAATTAATTAGGTAATTAAACATTAATTAATCTATAAATTAGAAGTTAATTAATTAATGATTAAGAATTAACTAATTAATTAAGGTTAATTAATTATAATAAGTAATTAAAAGATGAGCTTATTAGGGATTAATTACTTAGTATAATTAATTAAGGATTGATTAGTGTAAGGATTTATTAATTTAGGCATTAATTAAAAAGTGAGTTAATTAATGAATGTGATTAATGAAAGGATAATTAATTAATAATTATAGAAATGATTAATCAGGTTAATTAATTGAGAGGAATTAATTATTCTGTGAAATTAATTAAGTTGATGTGGTTAATTTTAGTTAATTAATTAAGTTTATTTAAATAAAGGTAATCATTTTATTTTGAGTTAAGTATAATTACTTAAGGTAATTGACGAGTTATAATTACTTAGTAATGTAATGGGTAATTAAATATTGGATGTAATTAATTTGAAGGAAATTACTTGATGGGTAGTAATTAAAGGATAATTACTTGATGAATGAAATTAAGTAATGATTACTCAGTGTAATTGAAGGATTAATTTATATAATTAATCAAGGAGTGGATTTAATTGATGAAGTAATTAAGGAAAGTTAATTTCTGATTGTGATTAATCAAGATTGATTAATGAATGTAATTAAGTTAAAGGTTAATTATTATATGAAATTTAAGAATAATTAACTAATGAAAGTAATTAGTGGATCATTAATTAATGTAATCAATGGAAGTAATCAATCTTGCTTATTAATGATTGAATAATGATGAGTGCCTTGGATTAGTTGATATCTCTGATATGAATTGCTTTATGATATGATATATTGAATGGACGATGATAATGTGATTATCAATCAATTATGAATTGCGATGTATAAGGGTTATCCGGTAATTAAAGTTGAATTGTATCTAATTGGATAACTTAGGTTTAGATGACATTGGATTCGAAGAGACCGGAATCGGGTATTAGTAAATACCCGAAACCACTTCGATTCTTTATAATTTGATGTATGGAATCAATAGAATGAAATAGAATGATGAAAGTGAATTGGACCATTTAATCTAAGTTTGGTACTTAGAAATTAAGGTGTGATGTAAGTAATGTTTATAACAGTTTGTGAAGTTGTAAATTGATAATTTACCCCGGGTTTAAATAAGTTGTGTGCTTTGGTATTCCTTGTTAGATGAGTTTACTTACGCTAGTTTCTAGCCTGACCCGGGTGTTACTTTGATGTAATGCTCGGGTCAGACCGAGTATTGCAGATTTTCAGGTAAGGATGTTCTGGAGCTCAGGAGGCGAGCTGGATGGCTGGAACGTATGGAGTGTTTACTGCTATGTATAGTATAGTTGGCTTGGACATATTGTTTTACACTGTCCGGTGTATTGTAATGGTTGTAACTCTGATGTATAAAAATATAATCGTACTAATGATGATTTTTCTTTGTAAAACCGTTATTTATGTTATATTATATTTTGATCTGCTGCGAATGTGAGGTTTCTGTGTCTGGTTCTGTTTCTTCTTCTTTCTCTTTTCTTTTTTTCACTAACTATCTGGAATATTCGGGATCGAAATTTCTGGGTCGTTACAACATCCACACATAAGCACGTATGTGTTTTACCATATGATAACTAAATTGCTTTTATAATAAAAACATTTGATATTAGTCCTAATGACATATCTTTGAAAAACATTGCAAATAAACTTATTAAATTAGCCGATATTGTTACCATTTTTAAATTCTGGATATTAGGCTCTACAAATCCTAAGGCACTTAATGGAGAATGGGTTTCCATACAAATGACAAGGTGAGGGACTACTTTTCGACAATACACCTTTAGAGGGATGTACCTAGGGTCTAGATATTGGGTGCCTAAACCAACATAAGACCGGCCTACCCCTCACATTGGATAGTACCAAATATGTCATCAACTCGGTCGTTACCGACCTTTAACGGGTACCTGCATCATACATTCACCACATACTTAGACATGTGTAGAGTATATCTAGAAGGATGATGACATCTCCTAATTGGGAGTGACCTACTTAGCCTTTCTGCTTCTACCCTGTTTCTGTCAATTTTTGGTAATGAGGCCTGAGGTAAATGATTACCTTGTCAAATAGCACATCTTCTTCACTTTGAATTCCACATTGCCATTCCTTTGATAATACTATTGACTTTCACGAACATGCAACCTCTGAGCTCGTATGTCTCAGAGAAGGGTGTTAAGCTAAGAGAAGTTGCATTCTCTGCCACCAAGCAGATGTATGTTTGTAAAAGTCAAAATTAGGATCTTATAAATGCAATGTTAGATATTCTTCCATACAAGTTGTCCAGGAACAGGACAAACCGAAGGTACACTCCTATTCCGTTAGTAGCGAGAAGTCCTAGCATTAGAGATTTTCATAACAAAGCACTACTGCCACCATACGATATGGTAATTTTCACCTCAACGGACTAGTGGAAAACAGACCAACATCATAAAGATCCCCATCTTCAAAATCATTTTTCTTCAAACACGTTTTTCTTCGAAGTAGATTAGTTCGAATTGGTTTTCGAATAGGAATCATCCTAATCCAACAGCGGTTACTTCGAATCCAATCATCAATTAAAAAATGTTTAGTTCACATATGATAATCAGCCATCAATTAATTACTTTAATTTTCTATTTAATCAAAGATCTTTCTTAGATATATTCTTTTCAATTTACTTCATTTTCTTTTCCATGAGTCTATGGAATCATTAAGCCTCATTTATCAAATTACTTGTTTTATTTACCTTTCTTTTTTATCTTGGAATAATTTCAAATAAGTTGATCTTTTACTTAGGAAAACATTCCCAAATTATTCATTAAATTTTAATCAAAGATTTCTTATATTCAAGTTATAACTTTTAACTTAGGGACAATATTCCCAAATCATTCATTAAATCTAAATCAAAGATTTCTTTCTTAACTTCAAATCATATTCTTACAAATCAAAGATTTTCATAACAGAGTATTATTGCCACCTTAAATATGATAAATTTCACCTCCAGGGACTAGTGGAAAGTAATCCTACATCATGAAGATCTTTTCTTTTATCTTGTAACAACTTTAAATTTGATCTTTTAGAGCATCCTGCCTTTCCTTTCGATCTGTGCCACCCCTCGTCTAAAAGATAAAGCAAAGGCTAGGTAAGTTCAGGGCACTGGTTGCTCCATTCCTAACCTTAGTTACACAACTTATTTTACCATTTACGTCTCACAGGTGGGACAAATGTACTAGTCGTTTCCGCGTACTAATTTGTTATTATATTCAATATTCTTCAAATATTGTTTAAGTGTTATAAACAATTCCTCTTAACCATTTATTCAAACTCATATTAACACATCCAAATCATCTTTAAATTACTTAAATATTATTTTAAAATCATTCACAAAAGATTTAGGAAAGAATTGTTAAGTTTAAAACTACATTTCAAAAGTTATTAAAAACTACCGCGAATAGTGTTGCAAATATATTTTAAAAGCTATATTCTTCAAAATGACTTTTATATCATTTAGAAATCCATCTTTTCAACTCAAATATCTTTTAAAACTTTTAAATATATTTTTAGAATTCATTGCACATTTTTTTAAACATTAAAAATATAATTTTAAAAGAAATCCTTTTCCGGATTCCAAACTGCAAAACCGCGATGTTTTTAGAAAATTGTTTTCGGCATAGTTTAAAATATACAAGATGAAATATTTATTTTATTTCTTTATTTCCTTTAACATATTTAAATGTTTATAAAATATTTCTAATGCATTTTAAAAATATTTCCAAAAGTTTTTATCATTCTATATGCACCATTTCATTTTCAATAGGAAAGTGATTTCCTTTGTGCTTATCGATGTGTATTAACGTGACTTGGTATAACAATTTAACAATCATACCAATCAATACTTGATGATCAAAGCATATATAAGCATCCATAGCAATATAACACATCATCAAACATGTGTATGTATATATATAAATATAGATGTTAAATAGAGTTTCTCAACATAAACCTAAGCGATAAACTTCCTACCAACATTCTACACCAACACTTCACTAACTACTTCCTACTCAATTAAACACTACCAAACAAACACCCTTTTCCTTCCAATAGCTTGGCCTAGGCTTGAGATAGAGGTTGGCCGAAAGGATAGAGGAAGCGGTAGAGCTTTGAACTTGAATTCGTAAGATTTTGATCCTAAAAATATGTTATCTTGTATTTGATTTTAGGCCCTCTAAATCTCAAAATTTAGAAATATCATTAATTGGAAAGCTATTGAAAATTTTTTTCTCATAAATTTAAAAGAAATCATTTGAATCCAAGTTTTTTTGAGGAATATATTATAGAATGAAGACGAGGTATTGTCGGATTGACAAAAATGAAGCCCAAAAATGCACTTCAAAGAATTGAGTTTCAGGTATAACAAACCTCAAAAACGAAAAAGGTGACCAACATATAAGTTGTAGCCATTAGAATTTCATATGATTATAAAAAAGGAATTTCTTAATTTGGATCAATTATGATCAAGTTATGATTAAAACAAAATGAGTTTTTCTCTGTCTTAAAAACTGGTCTAGAGAATGCATTGGAAAGAAATGGATTTTTGACATGATTTTTTTAGAGTGAGACAAAGTGGTCAACATGTATGTTGTAGCCACTGAAAAAATATATGATTTAAAAAAAACTGTATTTCGGTTCAGTTTTGAAGAAGTTATGGCCGAGAGAAGAGGAGGTGAAATATGGAGAAAAGATGAGTTTGATATGAAGAGAATGAACATTGATTTCTTTTGACTATTTTGTAAATATTTTGACATTATTTCTTTCTAATTTTTTCCTATGGCTTGGAAGCCATTAAAGAGGAAAGGAAGGATGTGATAACCTGTATTTTTGGGCATCAGGCAATTGGATAATTATCTGATTTTGACTATTGAAAACACTGATTTATAAGTTGAACAAATAAATCTGATAGTAAATATTTTTTATTTTCTTATATAAAGATTTTTAAAATGGTTTTAAAATTAGTCTATTTATATATATAAAGCTAACAAATAAATCTGATAATAAATAATTATATCTGGATAAATATTTATTTGATAGTCTCCTAATATAATTATTTAAATTTGGCAAAATTATTATTTTCAAACAAATTAAATATGTGTTTGTTTAAATATATATATATATATATATATATATATAAGAGTCGATTGTAAATAGAATTTGAATTTGAATTTGAAATTCAAAGATAAATATCTTAAATAAATTGGATTTAAAGATATATAAGTATATGATTTTTATTAGTATATAATTAGTTTTATATTATTTTCTTTAAAGGATTTTATAAATATAAATTAAGAAAAGTATTAACTAAATAGTAAATAAATATAAAGTTTTATAAAAACATGTTAAAAATTAATTAAAACATACATAATACAAGTGTTGAGATATTGGCATATAGTTTAACAAATGTAAGATAATTAACACATGCTAATGACAAATGGAAGCTATTTTAGCAAGCGTCGCATACATTTAAATTTTCTATTCATTTTAAATTTAATAAAAAAAGGGACGAACAAAGTTATATAAACACATCTAACCCCTACACTTCATTTTTCTTTGATATTGTCTCAAAATCCAAGTTGAGCAAAATTACAAACCTGGAAAACTGAAAACATAAACCAAAGACAAGGATCAAAACAAAAGTAAAACCCAGAAAGGATTAAAATCAAGTCAAGATTCAAATCAAATAACAAATTCTCCTTCCATTTCTAATACCTGGAAACTGTAAAACCTGTGCTAAAGCAACATAGTTTATTCAAGAGCAAAAAAAAATTCAAGATCAATTCAAATTCAAAACATCAAGTAAATCAAAACAAGCTTCAGTTCTAGACCAAGGCAGTCCTAATCAAAGTTCATTCCCTCTGTTTTTCTACTACAGATGAGTAAAACTACACCTTTTTATAGCTGAATCTGTTTTATATTATGTTACATGTGATGGGAATGGGGTAATAATTAATGGGTTGTATGTGTATAAACATAGAATATCTGAGTGATCATCTGAATGACTATATGTACTTACACGTAGTCTTTGTTCTTGGTTTATAGGCCTAAAAATTCAATCAAAAATCCATTTCTTTTTCTTGAAAGCATTATGGGTTAGGATGTTTATAGGAAATAAGTTTTTATTAACCAAATCTTTTTTTAAAAATATTTTTGTGTGGGATTTCAAAGTTATTAGCTGAGAAAAATAAGTTACAGTAAAATTTCAAAACCAAGTCAAGAAATTAATTATTTAAATCCTGGGTTTTACTTATATTATCAGGTTTGATTTTGGAAACCATGAATTTTAATATAAATTTCAGGATTTCTAAGTGGGTATTTGGGGAGATATTGGGAGATGATCGATTTCCAGTTCTGGGGCTAGTACTGGCGAGGTAGTCGATGATAGGGGTTGGCTTTTGGACAAGAGGTAGTTGCATATTATGGGAATTTGTGAAAAATCAGTGGCGATTTTCTAGATTATCTGGGAAATCTGCAAAGGGAGGATTAGGGTTTTGGGATTCCCCTTTTGTGGTGACTATTTTCGAAGAGCGATGGCGAAGAAGGCGATCGGACGGGGCTACGATGGTCAAGGATGGTAGCCGAGGTGTGGTGGTCGCATCGGTGGGGGTTAGCAATGTCTCTGGTCAACGGAGGTGAGGACATAAGTGCTTTGGCAAAGTCTATATGGTTGCAAGATTTAGTGTCGATTTGAGTCACCAGGTCAAATCTCGATCAGGAAAAGGGAGAGGCCATGGTGGTGGAGTAGTGTGGCAAGGAGGTTAAGGTGGACTTGCAAGCGTCGTTGGTTGGTTGGTCGACGACGGAGGAGCATCGTATATGTATATATAGTCATTCAGGGATTGCGAGCGTCGTTGGTTGGTTGGTTGGTTGCACACGGTTCTTAGATGTATCTGTTATTAGCGAGTTTCAGGGAGAAAGAAGAATTTGGGGATGGGGGTGAGGAAGGAAGAAGAGAGTAAGGGATTGGGTTTGCCTCGGGAAATTGGTGGGTAAGGCACGGGAAAAACAAGTGTGAGCCCGGGTCGTTGCTCGAAGTATTTATGGTTGGTCTCGGGTTATTGTAATAACAAGTTTGAAATATGGGAAGTAAAGTGTTATTAGGTTTAAGCATGATGACCAAATATTTAAAACATATAGGAATATACCAAGTTTCAAGGTAAAGTAAATTCTAAAAAAAGTTTTCGAAGTTTTAAAATGTTTTAAAATTGTTTGTTTAAAAGTAATTATATAATAGGTAAATTTCTAAATGTTTTCAAAGGTGATTTAAATGGTATAATTAAATCAAGGATTAATTATTTAAGGATGGTTAATTAATTATTGTAACCAGTTAAGGGAGTAATTAATTAATTAATTTATTAAGATAATTAATTAAAGGTTAATTAATTTGTGTAATCAATTTAAAGGATTGATTTATTAATGTGATAAATTAATTAAGGTAATTAATTAAAAGAATGATTGATTTTTTACTTAATGTAATTAATTAACGATAATTACTTAATGAAAGTAATTAAAGAACAATTACTTAATGTCATTAATTAAGGTGGGTAATTAATGGATAATTACTAAATATGATTTATTAAAAGGAAATTACTTAATATGATTAATTATAGTATAATTAATTAACGTTAATAATTAAAGGTTGATTGGTTAATTTCATAAATTAATTAAAGTGATGATAAATGGCTTGTAATTAATTACTATTAGTTAAGCTATATTTAAAGCTAATTAATTCAATTTATTTGGAGATTAAATTGAATAAGTTAGGAATTGAACAACCAATTAATCTTGCTTATGGATGATTAATTATTGAATGCCTTGGATTATTTGATATCTCTGATATGTGATGGGTGGGCTATGTGATATGATGTTTGATTGAACTGTGATAATGCAAGTTATCTATCTGTGATGAAATGTTTAAAGACTTGAATTGCTTTCACTTAAACAACTTGAATTAAGAGGACATTGGATTCAAAGAGGCCAGGGTCGGGTATCAGCGAATACCCGAAACCCCTTCGATTCTTTATAGATTTGAGTTTAGCACCAAACAGGCTAGAATTGGAATAAATTAAGTAACTTGGCATTTAACTGAGCAATAGTTCTTGGATATTGTTTGTAATAAGTGTTGACTATAACTAGTTAAGAACTCGTAGTAATGAACGAGTTACCCCTGGATTTTAAATAAATTTTATACCTTAGTATTTCTTGTTATATGGGTTTACTCACACTGGTTTCGGGCCCGACCTGGGTGTTACTTGATTGTAATGCTCGGGTCGGACCGAGTATTACAGATTTTCAGGTTAGGACGTTCTGGAGCTCAAGTGGCGAACTGGATGGCAGGAATATATGGAGCATATTCCGCTGTGTGTTTGAGTGTTGTATTGATTATTCTAGGACAAGTTAATTTCAACTGTCCAGTTTATGTATAAATGATTGTACTGTGATGTATTGTTATAAAATTGACAATTGCAGGTTTCTTTATATAAATGCTATTATTTGATATTATATTTAATCTGCTGCGAATGTGAGATGCTGATATTTTCTGTTCTTCTTCTACCTTCTTGTTTTTTTCTCTAACAATCTGGAATTTTCGGCGTTCGGTTGCTCGGCACTTCTATAGTGAACGTATTAGTGTTGAATTCTCGAGGTCGAAATTTTGGGTCGTTACATTTGTTGTCGGAGCAGAAGGTTAAGCAAGAACCTTGGCTCTGGTGGGATACTCATTAAGTATAGGGTCAGTAATACCCTGGAATGAGTTGAGAGTGTGTGTGTGTGTATGAGAGCGTACTTGTTATTTTTTTATATAATGATTTAAAAAATGGTTTTTAAAAAATTGATATTTATATAAGCTTATATTATGATATATATAAAGCTACAACTTTTCTAAGATAATTTGTTGTTGGTTATAGAAATTGAATTAGATCATAAGAGTTTAAGTGGAAATATATGTATTGAAATTAGATAATATGAACTAAATGAATAAGATAAGCTTGTATTGGATTCAAACTAGAAAATAAAATCCTAATTTTTTAGAAGTGTTTTCAAAAGGTTGAATTAAGTGACTCTGATCGTGTTTTCCAATAAATTATGAGATAATATATAGTGAATTGGTTTCCAGATATGATAATCTTGGATATTATCATAAAATGGTTATGGTACCTAATAATGGGATGTTCGTTTTCTAATGAAAAGCAGAATGAAATATTTTAAGGAAGTAACAATTTAGATAAGTATGACTTATAAGTTGAAAAGAATTTAAATTGTGAAGTTTTAAATCTATGTCCAGAAAATTTAAATTGTTTTAAAAGTGTGAAGAGATATAATAAATAATATTTTAAGTGTAGGAATCATATTTTAAATTAAGAGTTGCTTCAAAATTTTAAACAAATTTGTTTTGAATAAAACCCAAGATGGTTTAAAATTTAAAATATGTCTTGGGGTGCAAAAGAAATGGATATGTACATATGTGGGATATACATAATAACAAGTAGATTGGGAGTAAACACTAAGTGTTGAGGTTTCAATTTTACCTGAAATAAACTATGTTTATGAACTTATAAGTGGATAGGATATTAAGAAGAAGTTTAAAATTTGAAATGGGAAAATCAAATTGAGTAAGGTAGACTGGATTATTTAAATGAATTGAATTTGACTTGGGGAAGTTAAATGATTGTTTTGAATGGGAGTCATGTGTGGTCTCAAAACAAGTTTGAAACCAGGAAATTGGTAATGGATGCAATTAATGAATGTTTTAAACTAATTTGGATGTTTATTTATTTTGACTTATCTTGATATTATCCTGTTGTTATTGATAATCTATGAAACTGAGAATTGGATTATTTTTAATGAATTAAGAAAAGGATTGGAGTAATATACATCCATTACTAAAATAAAAAGGAAATAAAACTTTATTTTAGCACTATTTTGATTTTTGAAGTGAAATTGTAATTATGAGAAGGAAATCACTTTGAACTTATGATTCGAATGTTAAAAATGAACTTGCAAACTAAAATTGTTAAAAAAAATGGGTTCCAAAGTTTGAAGATAAAATTGGGTAATAAATTGGATTCTGAAGATTAAATTGTTTTTGAACTCTTATTTGGACTATGAAATAAGTTATGTAAAGGTAATTTAAAATGGAATTTTGAAATTTGGACTTAGAATTAAATTATTTAAAGATTTAGGCTGTTAAATTAAAAATAAAGGTTGATTTGATTTAAGAATTCAATCAACATTTTAAAAAAATTAAGTCAAATTTATATAATTCGAGATGGTTAAAGTAGAGTATGGAATTAAAGAAAATTCAAATGGAAAATTGAATTGAATTATTTGAAAGTGAGATTGTAGTTGAATGAGTTCAAATTCAAATGGGAATGATTTGAATTTGGGAAGGGAATTGAATTTAATTCAAATTGAATTGGAATTGAATTAATTGCGTGAGATGTGAAATTGGTTGAAAATGGTGGTTGGGTAATTGAATCGATTTTGACTCTGAGATTATTTTCAAATAAATTATTTTAATATATGTAATGCCCCGCCTTTTCGCACGCTTTAAATCGACACACGTGCCAATTCAAACCATACGGAAGGGCGGATTGTTTTGGGGTAAATAGAAATCAAGAAAGAAAGAAAACAAAATAGAATCTCACGGCGGAAGGATAAAATATAATAATCAATATACAGTTCATGAAGCTGTTTACAAAATATTAAATTTTACTTGTACAACATTTATCAGATTTACACATACCAATAACAATGCAGCGGAACAGTATGAGTGTAGTGGAACAATATAATAGGTAAAAGTAATCAAATCTTCGTCTTCGTCCTTCAGAATAAAATCTTCGATCCTGAAATGCTCGGACTGACTCGAGCGAATTGAAAAGACAAAACACTCGAGTCAAAACTAAAAGATCTTATGTAAGTTAAATCAACAGAAATAAATATGAGTGCAATAACTCAAGAGATGCTCGGGATTTACATCTCTTAAGGATCCGTCAAACTATTTACTATGTAGTATATTTCGCTATTATAGTAATGTCTAATTGTAAAATAAACTTACTTTTAAATAGCGTTAAGTGGTTACCCATATAGCGCTTCACACACTTTTATATTCCCATAGTCTATACAGTACCGTAATCTCCCCCGTACTGGGCGTCGTCAGAGGGCACTCTATTGGTATGGTACAAAAAAATCGTATAAGGCGCGCTAGGGTAGGTGACACGGCACAACTAGGCAATGCTAGGGTGTATATACCAATTACGCTTCCGGGTCGGTGGAAACGTGTAGCCGCAGCTACCTCCCACCTCGAACAACACCCCCAAAACAAAGAAATCGAAAGTGGCCACCGAATAAATCCAAAAGTCAAAGTATAATATCGGAGGGATGTTTCCGATCAAAGGTGCTACCTCATTAACCCGTCAATCGCTCCTGTTTTAGCCACCTTATGCCAACTCACGGGAGTCGGGTCCACGTATTTACCTTACAGGAAGCGCCGCCACCTACCTACTTCATTCTGGAATCTCCACCGCATACACGGTTGTTAAAGTGGTTTTCGGAGTTGGCAGAGAGTATGACAACTTCCGATCCCGGTCTCTTCAACAACCAAACGTTATTACAACACCGCGGACTTATCAAAATAGTTTACACCTTTAAAACGAGAATATAATATCCATTTCGAATCCATATAAATACGATATCATTTCCATTTCAAAAACAAACTCATTTTTATATTATTTTTATAAAAAACCCAAATCAATATAATATCATTTTATTTCAAATATATTTCTTTTCCAAAATCATACTGCTTTAAAATTTATAATATCCGGAAACCAAACATTTGAATTATAACTTTCAAAACATAATACTTCGAAATTCATAGCCTTAAAACCATAACTTCTAAAACTCAAAAGGTTTGGATATTCCAACAGCATATAGAATAAAACAGTTTGAATTTAAAAAAATTTCTTTATAAAGTAAAATAAAATAATTTCCACGACTTTACAATTTTATTCATTTAAATTAAGTCTAAATCCATAAATTTTAAATTCACTTTCAGTTTCAATAAACCACTTCAATTTCAATATATTTCAAACTTTGAGTATTTAGCAATTTCAAAACTAAGGTTGGAAATTTTTATTCAACAATTCATTGTCCTATTATTTAGTTTTGAAATATTTACATAATAAATCCATAATCATTTAAAATAAAACTAAAATTACTAACCACTAAATATTTCCTTCAATTTATTTATAATAGAAATATTCATTTAATTCATCTTGAATAAAAATCCAGTTATAAATATCATACCTTTTAAAATTTCAAGTTTAAGAAGTTTTACATCAACTTATGGAGTTTAATTCTTAAATAAGCTCAATTCCAAATAAATTTCCCCTTAACCTTCCAAACTTAATTGATTTAAATCATTAAGACTCTATATATACACAATATCTTAAACATGTACTTAACCATATAATATAAAATAATCAAACTCCATTATTCAACTTATTTATTTTTATTTAACAAATTTATACATAGCTTAAATTCAATAATTTAACTATATATGTATATATATAAAACAATATTTATATAATATCAAAATTTAATATCTATTAAACCATATATTCCTTTCCAAAACCATAGAAAATCATTTTCAAAATATTATATATATATAGACCACGGTGCTTGTATATAATTTTCTATCCTATGGTCAAGTGATACAGATATTTATCATTTCAATCCGCAATTTAAAAATAAAAATGCGGTTGTATATCATTTTAAACCGCAACCCCGAATGGGATGAAAATGCATAATAACTTGCAGTTTATACAATATATAACACATCATCCATTCACCCAATATCAATCATCAACCATTTATTACAATCATCATCAAATTTAAAACAAACATCAATGTATAGCATATGGGATATCACAGGTATCAACGGACAGTTTATATTAAAAATAAAAATTTATAACTGTTTAGCTGGTAGTTTAAATGCACAATAAATTAACTAATAAATTAACTATCAGTTTATATGCAATAATAAATTTAACTAAAAATTTAACTGCCAGTTTATATGCAATAATGAATTAAATAACAAGTAAATTAAATGAATGCAAATTAACTGAGATAATGATGAAATATATGCCAAACAACTATAAATAAATTTGTAAACACATCATAAATCAATTTAACAGACACAAGAAATCTTAGAAGTTGTGAGTGGGTTAAAACACTCACCTTTTAAATTTAAATTCAATTTAAACCCAAAAACTTGACCGTCTTAGAACTCTTCCAAACCAGCGTCATCAAGTCTGGAATTTCAATACGATCCTAAAAAAAGAAACCGTGCGTAAACCGGATATCGTATGCAAAAATTTTGATGATTAACGCGATTGAAAACAATTAAAACAAATAAATAGAATAGAACACATTTCACCTCTTGCAAAGTGCCACAACACCATTTGTTCAAACTCGAGCTACAGGGGGTAGGTAACTACAGGACACTCAAGCTACATAACACCACCTCCTCACGTAACCGTCGTTCGAACCCATCGAATAACGAAAGCACACCGCCTGAACGACCAACTTTCGTCAACGCCCGACGCGCCCTCGCCTACTCGACCATGGACGCCCCCCATCGGCCCTACGTGCAGCTCCACGAGGCCAAAAACTCAACGGCGCTGTCATGAACAAAGAACCCTGGTCAAATTTTTCACCTCGATCCAGCCGTTGAATCGACGAACCCAATACACCGATGGACTACGCTTGTCAATCTCCACAAAACCCAAAAAGGAATTTCCGATCAGGCGAATTTCATCGTCGAGCGATGAACGGTCGAAACTTCTTTGATTTTTACTAATCAAACGATGGACCAAAACAAAAAACGAATTTCAGATTTAGGTTGCGCTCATCGAGAGCTTCAACATATATTTTTTTCATATTTTTCTGTGGAATTTGAAATTTATGCTTTGGATTTGATTTGCAATTGGATCTGGAAATATAGAATTTTGTCTACCATTGAGGAAGAGGAGGAATAGAATGAATTTACGTACAGGCAAATGAGAATTAGGGAGGCTAGGGTTTATAACAGGATATTTATAGGGAAAGTTGAAATAGGATGGATCGGATAAGATAGATGTACGTGCTAACGACAAAGTGGCCCAAAAAGCCTGTTTCGAATCCGAAATGAAATTGGGTCAACCCATATATCAAAATAGGTTTTTATAATATTTTGAACGCGATGGAAAAGGTTTCACGTCCAAATTCCATCGTATGAAGAAGTTGTGATAAAATCAATATTTCAAATTGATTTCAATTAATCGATTTCAACGCGTTTCGAGTCCATACGATCAAACGACAAGTCCGATCGATATGAAACTTGAAATCCTACAATAATTCACTGTTTCGGATCTGATGAAACCTGTTTCATCGAAATCTGTGTCAGTGGCCAAAATGGCGATTTTCCCATTAATTAAACAAATTAATAATTAATTAATTAAATCGAATTTTTTTTTTCGATAATTGACAAATTTCAACATTTTTAACTTCTTAATCATATTCAATGATTTAAACAAATTTAATTGACAATTTAGAGGTGAATAATTTATAAATTTCAATATTAACCTCAATTTCACTAAATTCAAAAATTATACGTTTAATTTCCAAAAATTTAATTTGATTTACTCCCTCTTATTATCCCATCAATTCAACTTTATGGTATAATTATTTTGATTTACATCTTAGTGCATTAAAATTTCCAAAATCATTTAATTTCAACTAACGTAGTAATTAATCTCCTTAATGTACATTAAAGTTCAGTTAATTCCAATTGATTTCCCTTATAATTATTTACCCAAATAAACGGGTAACATATAATAAATTTATTGACCAATTAGTTAGGTAATATTCAAATAATTGTTAACAAAACCTTTAGTTACACATAGGAATTCACTATTCACAAACAATGTTACAATTCTTGTATGGTATTGATTTTATTCAAATTATTACGTACTACTTCCTTAGTTAATAACTTTTGAATTGATTCCCCGATTCCCAAATTTATATTAACGTAACATTTCCTTTAGATTTATTGCAATGATTTCCAAATTCAATTGAATGAATTAAATATATATGTATAACTCATAATAATTTGTGGTCACAACTCTTAATCACCTTTTATAAGTTTATTATTTCCACTCCAATAATCATCACTTATCATATATATATATATATATATATATATATATATTAATTCAATATTTAAGTTCGTTTTCCTATATTAAATTTATTACCAAATATACATTTACTCTATTCCAACAAATTGGAATTTCATTCAATTACTATAAACAATCATTTCCCTATTCACACTTTATTATTGACCCATAATCATTGCATTTATTATCTTATATTGATTTCATTCTTTTATTACACCATTTATTACTTTACAATATAAAATAACATTTAAACTCATCAATGTAATACCGAATTTCATTTTATCAATTTGATTTACATTAACTCCATTCCATAAATCTACATCTAATTACTACCTTAAAATAAGTTTATGTTTCTATAAATATCCATTCACACTTCCGTTATTTTATATTACAATCATTATAGTAACGTTTTTTTCATCAATACAAACATTATGAATGCTTATCAACCTGCATCATCCTTATTACATTAATTTACACTAACATTGATTCCTATCAAATTTGCACTTATTGCGTATTATTCCGTCAATTTATAACTTTGAATCTATTTTCCAATTTACATATTAAAATCAATTAAACCTTACAACTGTTTTAAAATAAAATGGAATTTCACTAAATTTGTCATTTATCAACTTGCCATAACCTTATTTCCTTAACTTACATTCAGTTACTATTAAGCAATATATTATTGCATTGGTTAATTCAACAGTTACTTTATTTACTCATTTTATATTTTATAACCAAATATGACAATCCCCATTATTTTAATTAATTGCAATTTCCTTTTAAGTTGTAAATTTTAATTACAACTGCTACATTTAATTTCTAACATTCACTCCAATATAAATTAAAGGTTTTCAAAAAATTTCTCAACTCAATTACAGAATCTTAATTAAATTAACAAGTTTATCAATTAAAATTTACGGGTCGTTACACTCTCCCCTACTCAAACTTTTCGTCCCCGAAAAGGAAAAAGAAGGGAAAAGAAGAATTAAGAAACCAATATATCTTACTTAAAATATTAAATTTATAAACAAATAGATTTACAAAATTTATTAATTTAAATAAAATATACCATTTTATAACCATTAAATCTTTTTAAACTTAATCAATAAAGTTTGGAAAATATTTTCAAAAATTTTCTAAGTCCAAAATCTACGGAAAATTTTGGCAGAGTCTACTTTGTACAGGGAGGCTCGGGAGAAAATATAACATCAATTGTACAGTATACAACATATATTTTTCCAAATAATATACATCCCAACTCGGGAAAAATAATATAATAACGCTATAAACCGTAATCTGAAAATGTACCTATTTGTCGGACAGTTGACGCTTAATTTTGAAACCAAAAGCAGTAGCAATTTCATCCATTACCTGTATTTCACTTATATAATCCAAAAAAGTTAATAATTATATAAAATGAAATATTTAGCGTTGCTTCAATCAATAACAAACAAATCAATACAACAACAATCAATTGCAACAAGGCATACAACCATCATACAAAATCAACACAATTCAATCATTCATTCATATCAAACACAACAAATAGTTGTTCGGGTTCAAACCTTAAATTGTATAGGATGAAAAAATAACTTCCAAGCGCACCATTTACTCAACAGTCTCTAGTGAAGCAAAATAGATTATTCATCCATCCAAATAATACTAAAGTTTCCTTACATAAACAGCCATAAATCAAACAAAAAAAATTCTAAACAACAGATTTTGATGATCCTTATTAATTACATTCATACATTTATTATTTGATTTCACTTTTACAATCGTATTTATTTTTATCTATTTTTATTCATAACCTACCAATTCCTTTTTATCTATCTATATAATGCCAAATTCTATTTATTGCATTACATTTATTTATTTATATTATTCATATTCAATCAAATTTCTAAGTAGGTATATTTATTAACTTAAGTTTATAACTCTATGACATCAATTCTTGTAAATAAAAGCAATTTATTGAATACTTTCATTACCTACTTAGTTTAATTATAAATAGCTTCAACCATTTACTTAAGTTTGGAATTTCTTGCTTACAATACCTACCTTCTATTTCATTAAATTAGTAGTATTTCAATTTTCTTTAGTTTGCAACTGTAACAACCCGGAATTTCGCATCAATTAATAACCGATATCTAGGCGATTAATATTGTTGCAAATTGCCATTTGAAGTTTTTAAATTTTGAATTAAAATTCTTTTATAAATTGTTAAAAGAAATTTTGGGCTTTGAAACTAAATAGTGGTCCACGTTTTTATATTGGGCCGTGTTAATTCTCAAAGCATAATAACCGGTTTCTTTTTCCCCCCTTTTATTCATTTTCGTTCGAGACCTAAAACGAACGAAAGAAAATAA
This sequence comes from Allium cepa, assembly GCA_030765085.1. Lineage (NCBI taxonomy): Eukaryota > Viridiplantae > Streptophyta > Magnoliopsida > Asparagales > Amaryllidaceae > Allium > Allium cepa. Next base: position 75,179,803 of record CM060939.1, on the reverse strand, counting down.
ATGGCTGCCGTTCGTCCCCCTTTTCGAAATTTTGGGCTTCGGCAATCGTCATCTTCAATTCGATCGAGTTCAACTTCGATGGAGCATGGAGCCTTTGAACGTCGTTCGAAACTAGGGCTTCACGATTCTTCGAATCGCAACCAATTAAAGGTGAGACTTTCTCACATCTAATTCACTCAAAATATGAGATTTCGTTCGTTTTTGTTTTCGTGGTCATCTTTGTTTCGATATTGGGTTATTGACTGTGTAAATTCGTATATGTGGTGATTTTGGCTTCACTTGATTTGGTAGGTTCGATTTCTTTGTTGGCTTCGACTTCGACTTCGTCGATTTTTATCTGATGGTTTGTGGGTTCGATTTCGTTGTTCGAAGTTCTGTGTCGCTCCGATTTTGTTTAGTTGGGCGGTGTTCGAATTCATATATTTCGTGATTTTTTTTTGGGTTCCACAGTTTGGGTTGTGAATTTCTGGTGACTTCGGTCACTAGATTTTTTGCTTTGGTCACGTTGCAGTGTCATTGCTTATGTATTCATGTATGTATATACATTATTTGATATGTATATATGTGCATTCGAATTCGCACTGCTTGCTCTTGAATTTATTGAGCTCGGTTGTTGTTCCTTGTGGCATTGTTTAAGGCTGGAAGTTCACTTTCATTTTTCATGTTCACTGAACTGTTAGCCTATAAACTGATATTTGGTGGTTCCACTGATCCATTTTTGTTGAACTATTTTGCACTGTGCTTGATGGAATTTGGTCCGATTACTTCTCTGTGCTCAGTATCACAGGATGTTGATTTCTTTTGTGATTTCAATCACTGTCTTGCGATGTTGTTTCATTTTTTTATTGTATATACATATGTGTATTTTCCAGATTTTTAATAACTCTGAGCTGCCTTTTGCTCAGGTGTTCATGTATATATGCAGTCACGTATGTATATACATCATCTGATATGTATATACGTTGTTGTGATCATTTTATTGATAGGCTTGTTCTTATTTTTGTGCGTCTTCATATATGTGCATACATACTATGGTATGTGTGCATGCATATGTTCTTGAGTCTACTCTTGTGGTTTCACTGCGCTTGACTTTGAGTGCTGTTATTCTTTATTTAATGGGTGCGATGCACTTTGGTTTCATGATGTACCCTTGCAATTGTTTTCAATTTCTTCGAGAACAGTTTTAACGGCAAGTGTAATTGCAGTCTTGTTTTGTTGGGCCTTCGGCTCTGCTTTGAAGTATCTCTTTGGTGCACTATGACTTAGCCTTGCTTGTGCATTGTGCCATACATCTGTTACATCCAAATGTCACTGTATCACCTTTGATATAGTTGGCATTTCAATTGTACATGCTGTTTTCATTTGGTTGTATATGCAGTCTTTAGTGACGTGCCACTATTGTGTACTGTGCCTTGGTTTTTGGGTATTGCTGTGTTGGATTCTGTTTAATGTAGCATACGGCTGTTGTTTTGTTCTCTGGTTCTGGCTCCTGTAGTCTTGACTTGGAGTACTTACGTGTGCGCGCGCATATATCTGGTATATGTGCTTTGTGTATTTCTTTTGTACTTCTTTTACTTATTTGGGCTGGATTGAGTTGTGGTTCATATATAATCTAATTTCATTTCGGTTGTTATCACACTTGAGTTGAATACGGTAATTCGGAGTTGACCTTGTGTCCGTTCGTGAATTTTAATTGTGTACATACGTGCAAATTGTCCATGTCTGTCTACTTTGACCACTGAGGCTGGGATATTGATATTTGATTCTTCATATGATTTTGGTTCGTTGATCTTTTGGGTACATCATCACTGTAGTGGCAAGGCAGTGCACGCAAGCGTGAACTGCAGCTACACGGTATTGAGTTTTTGGGCACGACATCACTATAGTGGCAAGGCAGTGCACGCAAGCGTGAACTGCGGCCACACGGTATGGCATGTATGATATTCTATTTGTTTGATTTATGGATCTTTTGCGTATTCCATATGCCGTGGTGGCGAGGCAGTGCATGCGTGCGTGTACTGCAGCCCTACTTGAATTAATATTTTAATTGATATTTCAATGGTTTGAACTGTTTTGTTTATTCAATTCATTATTCTGAATTACAGTCTGATTTGGTTTAATTACTGTCGTCTATTCATTATTTAATTATTATTGCTTCTGTGCACTAATAACTGAGTTTGAATTAGACTGACCCGAGTAGTATTTTCTTTTGAATCTAATACTCGGGTCAGACCGAGTATTTCAGGTTGTAGATATTCTGCTTTGGGTTGCTGCTAGAGCTATGAAGTTCTTTCATATCTTTTGAAGTAGTCGTCGTCATTTGTAGTAGTCTGTATAATTGTATAGGAAGATATGTATTCATGTATATTATATACGTTAATGTACTTGTATATGTAACTTCTTGAGTCGACTGTGGTAGTTGTATCATATGTACCGTGTCATATGTACTATATCAAATGTATTGTAACTGACATCAGTTATTGTATATATGAGACTTTCTGTTTTATTTGTGTTCCGCATTATATTATCTGTGTAATATTTTATATTTACTGTTCTAAACTATTACGAACCATCGTAGTTCGTTTTATACTGGAATTTGGGTATGTCGATGGGAGAAAATAAAAATCAGAGATGAAAAAAATGAAAGAATATTTATATATATATATATATATATATATATATATATATATATATATATATACCACTCCTATCGAGATAACCAATACTAGTGTAAGGCCTAACTATTGATGGCCGCTCCTCAACAGCCTTATTCTCTGTGCTAGTTGACAGCACTACACCGTAGTGTTCTTGGCTAGCGTGGGTATAGAGGTGGGGCGTCACAGCTTGGTATCAGAGCCTGGGGTTTAGGACAAATATAAAATATAACTTAGATAGTACATGTGTTACAACTATTTGTCGACGTTTTATCTCTCATATTTGCATATGATTGTCTTTGATTGTTTGGTATGAATTCCTAACGCTTATTCATATGCATTTGATTTTGAATTCTTGTGTTTTCGCCTTTGATTTGATTTAGCCGATGGTTGATTTTGTTCGAATCTCAGCGATTCTGAACTTGATATTTTATGTTTTCCTCGGCTTGATTTCCATTCGACTTCGGTCACTTTGTTTTTGAGAAATAGCTAAATTCTTGATTTCCAAGACTCTGACTTTGTTTGCCGTTGAGTCCTTTGATGATGATGTTGAATCGTTTTGTACTCTATTATGGCCATTAATTGTTGACTTCGACATTGACTTGATTTTTACTTTTGTTGAAGTCATCTATGCATTTATGCTCGTTCTGCTCTGTTTTTCCAATTGTTAATCCATTCTTCTTTTCCGATTAGTTGTTATCTCCTTTGTCCACTTTGATAATTTCTATTTATGGAATTTTGGGTATTTCTACTTTGATGGATTTGGAATTGAGTTCTTTGGATTTTATTCACGTCTTCGAATGTGAAATTTAGTGAATTGATTTGGTTTCCAAATTTAATCGATTCTTGTTAATTCCCTGATTTGTTGCTATCATTTATTACCAACATTGATAACATTTTCTTCGGAATTTTTGTGAACATACCTTTTGATGGATACAATATCAATTTCTTTGGATTCTATTTACATATTTGCATGTGAATTCTTGTGATTGATTGTTCCTACAATCATTTTTGTGATTTGTCACTTTAAAAATATAAATGTTTCAATACCAGTAGTAAATATCAAAACTCTTTTACCAAAATGTTTTTAACTCTATTTTCAATATCAAACTCTTTTCCTAAACCGTTTTCCAATCTATTAGTATATACTAACTTTTACCTCACTCGTATGAGAAATCTAATTAAACCACTTAGTAAAACGAGTGGTATATAACGCTTGCGTTTACTTCGCCGGTTAATTCTTGGACTTATTCGATTGAATCTCTTGTGACAATTTTCTAGTGAAGATTTACAGTTTGTTCGTAAATATTTAAGTTAAGCTAGTGGTTATGGGACATGAAGCTAAACATTTATATTTACTAGCTTAGTGTAATTGACACTTCTCATTGATCATGACGATCATTTTATAATTTAGACTAGCAATAGTGCGATGTCTCTTTGTTTGCTTTTTGGTTAGGCTAGACCTCAATTTGTGTGATTCCGTCTCACACATGTGGGGTAGCGCCCCACGGTCTTCGGGCCATTCGTGTGTCAAAATTAATGGCTTGCAACCATGAGATAGCGTCTCGTTATGCGTTGCACGTGTTGGTGATTTTCATGCTCACGTGTAGGTGAGATTCCGTGCTCCCGTTCTCGCTTTGCGTTGCACGTGTTGGTGATTTTCATGCTCACGTGTAGGTGAGATTCCGTGCTCCCGTTCTCGCTTTGGGTTGCACGTGTTGGTGATTTTCATGCTCACGTGTAGGTGAGATTCCGTGCTCCCGTTCTCGCTTTGCGTTGCACGTGTTGGTGATTTTCATGCTCACGTGTAGGTGAGATTCCGTGCTCCCGTTCTCGTTATGCGTTGCACGTGTTGGTGATTTTCATGCTCACCTGTAGGTGAGATTCCGTGCTCCCGTTCTCGTTATGCGTTGCACGTGTTGGTGATTTTCATGCTCGCGTGTAGGTGAGATTCCGTGCTCCCGTTCTCGCTTTGCCTTGCACGTGTTGGTGAGTTTTCATGCTCGCATGTAGGTGAGTTTTCGTGCTCCCGTTCTAGCTTTGCGTTACATGTGCGGATGAGTTTTCATGCTCGCGTGTAGGTGAGTTTTCGTTCTCCCGTTCTCGCTTTGCGTTACATGTGCTGATGAGTTTTCATGCTCGCGTGTAGGTGAGTTTTCATGCTCCCGTTCTCGCTTTGCGTTACATGTGCTGATGAGTTTTCATGCTCGCATGTAGGTGAGTTTTCATACTCTCCTTCGAGTTTTCATACTCCGTTCGAGTTTTCATACTCTCCTTCGAGTTTTCATACTCCGTTCGAGTTTTCATACTCCGGTTCGAGTTTTCATACTCCTATTCAAGTTTTCATACTCCGTTCGAGTTTTCATACTCTCATCTTGTGATTTCTGGATTTCTTGTGTAGTATCTGGAATTTGTGCTTCACCAATTTTCGTGATTTCTATTGATAAGTTTTATCAATTTTTGTGCATTGGTGAATTCGTGTGTTATTGACTTGTTATGAATACAAGTTTAGGGTATGAAACCCTTTCCTATCTTTGAGAAGATTCTTGTGACATTTTTTGATAAATGAAAATTCATTGGTATTATATTTTGATGCTAATTATTTCGATGAAATTTTGACGTATGTCGAAGTTGCTACGGATGTTGCTGCTTTAATCACGTGTTTTAAAAATTGTTTCAAAATATAAATCATAACTGTTTTCAAAATTTTTACGATTTGCGTTTTCAAAAGAATGAGGAAGCGAATTAAACGTTTCAGTAAAATCGAGGACTATGACCCCTTTCTTTTGCTGATTCGCTTAATTCCGGACTTGTCCGTTTGAGAATGTAAATTGTAATTTTATAAATAAAATTGTTTTCAGAAGTTTTGCACTTTGCGCTTTCAAAAGAACGAGGAAGCGATTTAAACGTTTCAGAAAAATCGAGGACTATGACCCCTTTCTTTTACTGATTCGCTTAATTCCGGACTTGTCCGTTTGAGAACGTAAAATGTTATTTATTTAAAATACACAATTGTGCACTTTCAAGGAAACGATGAAGTGAATTAAACGATTTAGTAAAACTCGTGGTTATGGGTCATGTGCGTTTGCTATTTCGGCTAATTTCGGACTCGTTAATTGAAAAATTTGTGATTTCTGATTATCGTTTTTGATAATCAGATATTTGCTGTTTCTGATTATCGCTTGTGATAATCAGATATTTGAGATTTAATTATCGTTTGTCATAATTAAACATTTGTGATTTGAGATTTGATTATCAATTGTGATAATTAAATATTTGTGATTTGAAATTTGATTACCATTGTGGTAATTTCTGATTATCGTTTTGATAATCGGATGTTTGTGATTTCTAATTTATCGTTTTTGATAATCAGATATTTATTGTTTCTAATTATCGTTTGTGATAATTAGATATCTGTTGGTTTGATTATCGTTTATGATAATTAAACATTTGTGATTTGAGATTTGATTATCAATTGTGATAATTAAATAATCGTTGATTCATGATTTCTGATTATCGTTTTTCGTAATCAGATATTTATTGTTTCTAATTATCGTTTGTGATAATTAGATATCCGTTGGTTTGATTACCGTTTGTGATAATTAAACATTTGTGATTTGAGATTTGATTATCAATTGTGATAATTAAATATTTGTGATTTCTGATTATCGTTTCTGATAATCAGATATTTGTTGTTTTTGATTATCGTTTGTGATAATTAAATATTTGTGATTTGAGATTGATTTTCGATGTTGAAAATCGAATATCTGTTGATTTGATTATCGTTGTTGATAATCGATTATTTGTGATTTGAGATTTCTGAATTATCTATCGATAATTAGATTTTGTTGAGAATTTGTGAATTTCTTTTATGAAATTAAAAGATTTCTTTGGCGTTTATATTGCACTACGCTAGTGTACTGGCTCAACTTTCTGCTATTCATGACGTTTTCCACGTCTTCCAATTACGGAAATGCCTTTGGGATTTCCGATCCTTATTCTTGAGCAACCTTCTATTCACATCATTGCTACGGAGGTTCAGCACCCTCGAAATAAAGTTGTTTTTCTCGTGAAAGTTCAGCGGATCTCAAATTCTATGGATTTCACTTTGGAATCCAGAGAATTCATCGAGCAAACACGTTCAGGCTCTCTCTCTCTCTCTCGTGCTCTATATGTTGAACTTCCTATTTTCAAATTTCGTCATTTTATGATGACATGCTTTTATGGTTGTTACCTTTTGTCCATTTATTCCTTAAGATTGCGAGGACGCAATTTCTTTATGAAGGGGAGTCTGTAACAACTCGAAATTTCGCATCAATTAATAACCGATATCTGGACGATTAATATTGTTGCAAATTTCCATTTGAAGTTTTTAAATTTTGAATTAAAATTCTTTTATAAATTGTTAAAAGAAATTTTGGGCTTTGAAACTAAATAGTGGTCCATGTTTTTATATTGGGCCGAGTTAATTCTCGAAGCATAATAACCGGTTTCTTTTTCCCCCCATTTTATTCATTTTCGTTCGAGACCTAAAATGAACGAAAGAAAATAAATGGCTGCCGTTCGTCCCCCTTTTCAAAATTTTGGGCTTCAGCAATCGTCGTCTTCAATTCGATCGAGTTCAACTTCGATGGAGCATGGAGCCTTCGCACGTCATTCGAAACTAGGGCTTCACGATTCTTCGAATCGCGACCGATTAAAGGTGAGACTTTCTCACATCTAATTCACTCAAAATATGAGATTTCGTTCGTTTTTGTTTTCGTGGTCATCTTTGTTTCGATATTGGGTTATTGACTTTGTAAATTCGTATATGTGGTGATTTTGGCTTCACTTTAATTGGTAGGTTCGATTTCTTTGTTGGCTTCGACTTCGACTTCGTCGATTTTTATCTGATGGTTTGTGGGTTCGATTTCATTATTCGAAGTTCTGTCTCGTTCCGATTTTGTTTAGTTGGGCGGTGTTCGAATTCATATATTTCGTGATATTTTTTTGGGTTCCACAGTTTGGGTTGTGAATTTCTGGTGACTTCGGTCACTAGATTTTTTGCTTTGGTCACGTTGCAGTGTCATTGCTTATGTATTCATGTATGTATATACATTATTTGATATGTATATATGTGCATTCGAATTCGCACTGCTTGCTCTTGAATTTATTGAGCTCGGTTGTTGTTCCTTGTGGCATTGTTTAAGGCTGGAAGTTCACTTTCGTTTTTCTTGTTCACTGAACTGTTAGCCTATGAACTGATATTTGGTGGTTCCACTGATCCATTTTTGTTGAACTCTTTTGCACTGTGCTTGATGGAATTTGGTCCGATTACTTCTCTGTGCTCAGTATCACAGGATGTTGATTTCTTTTGTGATTTCAATCACTATCATGCGATGTTGTTTCATTTTTTTATTGTATATACATATGTGTATTTTCCAGATTTTTAATAACTCTGAGCTGCCTTTTGCTCAGGTGTTCATGTATATATGCAGTCACGTATGTATATACATCATCTGATATGTATATACGTTGTTGGGATCATTTTATTGATAGGCTTGTTCTTATTTTTGTGCGTCTTCATATATGTGCATACATACTATGGTATGTGTGCATGCATATGTTCTTGAGTCTACTCTTGTGGTTTCACTGCGCTTGACTTTGAGTGCTGTTATTCTTTATTTAATGGGTGCGATGCACTTTGGTTTCATGATGTACCCTTGCAATTGTTTTCAATTTCTTCGAGAACGGTTTTAACAGCAAGTGTAATTGCAGTCTTGTTTTGTTGGGCCTTCGACTCTGCTTTGAAGTATCTCTTTGGTGCACTATGCCTTAGCCTTGCTTGTGCATTGTGCCATACATCTGTTACATCCAAATGTCACTGTATCACTTTTGATATAGTTGGCATTTCAGTTGTACATGCTGTTTTCATTTGGTTGTATATGCAGTCTTTAGTGACGTGCCACTATTGTGTAATGTGCCTTGGTTTTTGGGTATTGCTGTGTTCGATTCTGTTTAATGTAGCATACGGCTGTTGTTTTGTTCTCTGGTTCTGGCTCCTGTAGTCTTGACTTGGAGTACTTACGTGTGCGCGCACATATATCTGGTATATGTGCTTTGTGCATTTCTATTGTACTTCTTTTACTTGTTTGGGCTGGATTGAGTTCTGGTTCATATATAATCTAATTTCATTTGGGTTGTTATCACACTTGAGTTGAATCCGGTAATTCGGAGTTGACCTTGTGTCCGTTCGTGAATTTTAATTGTGTACATACGTGCAAATTGTCCATGTCTGTCTACTTTGACCACTGAGGCCGGGACATTGATATTTGATTCCTCATATGATTTTGGTTCGTTGATCTTTTGGGTACATCATCACTGTAGTGGCAAGGCAGTGCACGCAAGCGTGAACTGTAGCCACACGGTATTGAGTTTTTGGGCACGACATCACTTTAGTGGCAAGGCAGTGCACGCAAGCGTGAACTGCAGCCACACGGTATGGCGTGTATGATATTTTATTTGTTTGATTTATGGATCTTTTGCATATTCCATATGTCGTGGTGGCGAGGCAGTGCACGCGTGCGTGTACTGCAGCCCTACTTGAATTAATATTTTAATTGATATTTCAATGGTTTGAACTGTTTTGTTTATTCAATTCATTATTCTGAATTGCATTCTGATTTGGTTTAATTACTGTCGTCTATTCATTATTTAATTATTATTGCTTCTGTGCACTAATAACTGAGTTTGAATTAGACTGACCCGAGTATTATTTTCTTTTGAATCTAATACTCGGGTCAGACCGAGTATTTCAGGTTGTAGATATTCTGCTTTGGGTTGCTGCCAGAGCTATGAAGTTCTTTCATATCTTTTGCAGTAGTCGTCGTCATTTGTAGTAGTCTGTATAATTGTATAGGAAGATATGTATTCATGTATATTATATACGTTAATGTACTTGTATATGTAACTTCTTGAGTCGACTGTGGTAGTTGTATCATATGTACCGTGTCATATGTATTGTATCAAATGTAGTGTAACTGACATCAGTTATTGTATATATGAGACTTTCTGTTTTATTTGTGTTTCGCATTATATTATCTGTGTAATATTTTATATTTACTGTTCTAAACTATTACGAACCATCGTAGTTCGTTTTATACTGGAATTGGGGTATGTCGATGGGAGAAAATAAAAATCAGAGATGAAAAAAATGAAAGAATATTTATATATATATATACCACTCCTATCGAGATAACCAATACTAGTGTAAGGCCTAACTATTGATGGCCGCTCCTCAACAGCCTTATTCTCCATGCTAGTTGACAGCACTACACCGTAGTGTTCTTGGCTAGCGTGGGTATAGAGGTGGGGCGTCACAATAACACTACACACCAAATTCCTATTTATTAAAGAATTTCATTAATTACTTTCATTACCTCATGTTTATAACTTGTATAGTATCTATTACATTTTCTTATTAACATTTCAACTTCTTATATCTTTTGGTAAGTTATATATATGCCTTTAAGAATGTAATTGAAATTTATACAAGTTTATTCTATCTCTTTAATTAATTTAATGTTCAATAATAATATTCTTGTTTTATACATTACACATTTCAAATTCTTTTAATTTCCATTTATAACTTAGCATTAAATCTCTTATTTCCTTTAGAGGTTTCAATTTATTAATTACCTATGTTCCAATTCACTACAGTAATTGAAACAATTAATTAATGGAAACTTAAGAATTAAATATCGGGTTTTATTCAAAATCATTTGTAACGACCCTGGATTTTGGCCCTGTTTATTTTAATAAACATTTAATCAAATTAAATAGAATGAAATCAGATCATATTAAAATGAATATGATTTTGGAGATAATTGCATTTGTTTATGGATTAGTATTTTAAAAGGGAAATTTATATGAAAATTTGAAATAAAATATCTCAATAATATTTATAATAGAATTTATATTATATAATTAAAATAGAATGCTTTCTCTTATTATCAATTGATAAAAATATATTTGGATGATAATGTTTAAATTAAAATCTAATTCTACAAATTTAAAATATAAAATACAAATATAAGTCAAACATATGGATATAATTTAAATAACATATAAAATAGAAATAAATGTAAAGCAAGAATTAATTAGTAAAAATATAACATATAAATGTAAAATATAAGTCAAACTTATGTAATAAAATACAAATAGAAATAAATATACGTATAAAATATAAGTCACCATATTGAATATAACTTAAAACATTGATAGTCAAAATATATAAATACAAATGTAAATACAAACAAGAGTTAAATGAAACACTAAGTATAAAATAAAATAATCAAAATATAAAATATAAATATAAATTAGTAAGCAAAGTTAAATGAAATCTAACACATATATGTAAAATATTCAAATTGGAAGATAATAACAATACATAAAGTATCTTCTTCTACAACACCCTAGTCTATCTGAAATGAATATGTATATACAAGTATCTTCATACAAGACCAAAGTCAAACTGAAAAAGTATTTTTCCAAATAAAATTAACAAGACATATAGCTTCATATACATGCCAAACATTTACGTGCAAGTTGTACACTTTCATACAAATATCTATACAGTATAAACATAATAATAATTATGTAAACATGTTATGAAGCCAAGGCATTTATTGCCATCAGCTCAGCATGCATTTTTTCATTTCAAATATGTATAAAAATTTGGACATGTTATAAACAAAAGGAAGAAAGCAACAGAACTAGAAAACACCTTCCCTTACAATCCACTCTCTTCTATATGTATATGTATTCATCTTGTATTTAGTTCGTTCAGTTAAAAAAAATTATTAGCAAACCTGAGAAAAATAAAAAAAAGAAAAAGAAGAAAACAAAACTTAAATCTTTATTCAAATCAAAAACAGAAATACTAGGCAGTTTCAACTGCAGATTTAAGAAAACATGAGATATTCTCTGTTCAAAAAGAAATTGCAGGTGGGTAAACAAATTTTAAAGTTTTATGTTTAAATTAAAATCAGTAAAAATGATTTCTTTATTATAGGGTATTTGTACATGTTTTATCTTGAACATGATTCTGTGTATATATATTGTTACTCTGCACATTGTTCTTCACTTTGTTTGGATCAGGGTTGATTTTCATTCAAATCAAATTTGTTTTCAACTGAATCATGCTAAAGTTTTCATTTTTTTAATCAAACAAGATGTTAAAACTTCAAACAAGTCGAAGCTGATTGAATATGTTAGTGAAGTATTCCTACTGGAAACTTTATTACAGGAAATCAAGGAATATATTGATAAACTCAACTGCTATAAAAATCTAATTCAAGTTTATAACTTGAAAGCTTAGTGAAATTGATGATTTTTAAAACGAAAATGAAGATTTTTAGATTTGTAATTAAGGTGCAGTTTGTATATGAACAAATATTACATTTTTGCCAATTTCAGGTTATCAATCCAATTTAAAATGTTGGAATTTGAATTGAAGGGAGTATTAACATCATGGGTCTTGGGAAAATTATCAGAAAATTTCTCTAATGTATAAATTAAACAAACGAATACATTTTAGGGTTTTATATCAAGTTTTTGAACGTGTCAGTAAAGTGACGATATCGTCATCTATGTGCGATCGAGCTTCAGGCGTTTCAGGAGGGTGGAATCTCGTCGTGTTGTCGAGGCGGGGATGAGTTTTGGGCTTCTCTAGTGGTCCATGTGGCGATCGCGAGGCGTTTAAATTTTGATGTCGTGTTACAGTTTTCAACCTAATGCCTAATTTTCGATTCGAAAGTTTTTGGACCGAGTCGTGTTTGATTTTCGAGTTTACTGGAGATTTGCAACTTGCCGATGTTGTGGGTGTTCACCGGAGGCCAGTGGTGCCGCCGGGCACGTGTACGGCGGTCGGTTGTTGTGTCAGTGTCGACGTGGGTTGTTGTCTCGTGTCGTGCTTTAGTGGATGGGGTGTTTGCTTCGAGTTTAATCGCGAGCGTAAGTATGTTACCTGATGCTTTTTATACTTAGTTAAAATTTAAACTACAAAGGAAAAAAAAGAAAGAGAAGAAGAAGAATGCGAGTGGGAGAGAGGTGATACGGGGCAAATCAGGTGAGGCTCGAATTCACACTCGAGTAAACGCAGGAGTGTCTCGGGTTTCCTTTAAAACTGCAGTAGTGTATTTTGGAGGTTAAGTTAGTAAACAGATTTCAGCACTATAAAACTTAACAATTGTTTAACAAATTTAAGTTAAAACTCTAATACAAGTTTTGACTATCTTAGTTAATACTTAACAATATTTTTAACACTTAATTATTTCTTTACTTAAGCAATTACTTCAAGACAAGTATGAATTTACTAATATTTAAGTTTGTAGTTAGCAATATATTGATTTTCAAGAAGATTTCTTTTAAAATGTTAATTAATTGAATGATTAACAATAATTAATTGTTTTTAGAAAATAATTAAGAATGATTAACTTTTTTAATTTTAATTAGAACTTGGATTACTTAATGATTAAGTGATAAATAAAGGGTAATTAACTACTTAAGTTAATTAATGAATGGTAATAGTTAATTAATTAAGTAATTTAATTAAAGATTAATAATGGATTAATTAAGTAATTAACAGATAAAAATTGGGTAATTAAGTTATTAAATATTAATTAAGGTAATAATTAATGATTAAGGAATAGTAATTAAAGATAAGCAACTTGATTATGAAGTAATTAATTAAATGGTGAAATAAAATAAGTAATTAATTACGTAAATAAGACTTAGTAAGTGATTAAGAAATGATCTATTAATAATTTGAAAAGAAATAAGTAATAAACTGTTAATCAATAATTAATTAAACCGAGTTAAGTGATTAACTCTTAGGTAATTAATTTAAATTAAATTAATTACAATAGGAATTAAAGATGACTGTTTATGAATTATTGGGTAGAATATCTGATCTGCGATATTTATTTGATGACATTCTGTGATGTTCTGTGATATGCTGTGACATATCTATGATGATTGTGTATAATTCATCTGTGATAAATGCTATGTTAATTCAATTGTTGAAATTAAACTGTTTAATTTAGTTAGACAACTTGGCCTTTAAAATGACGTTTGGATTTCGATGAGACCAGGATCGGATGTCATTTATGATTATCCAAAAACCACATCGATCCAAATTAAACGATAGGTCGTGAACTCTCAAGTGGATATCGAGATGGTGTTTTCAGAATGCAAGGGTTATTGTCGTTGACTCTGTGGGTGATTCCAAAATGAGTGTAACGAGATAATGTCCTCGGTTTCGTTCGAACCTAGAACGAACTTGTATGGATTGAATGCTTTTAGCACATCGTCAGGCGAACGATGAGCATTCTTAGAGATATGTCATGTAAAGGTAATTGCAGCCTAAAGCCTCATCAACCGGGAATGGCTAAAACCGGGGAGGTGCAGCAAGGTTAGATGGGTCATGCCCAAGAAGGACGAGATATACCGCTGTCTAGATGTCCCTTTTTATTTCGGTTGTGTGGGCGGTTGCTAGCTACAACTGCGGGGTTATCTTGTTCGGGACTATTCAGTAAGGAATGGTTTCGGCCTTGTGTTGTAGAGGTTCGAGAGTGATCCTCGGTACGGTGATCTAGGCCCTGTACTGTGACGTGCGGTACCCTAGTAGCCCTGCCATTGATTGAAATCCATTTTCCCTACGAGACCTTACGGATTTGATTTGTATTACCCACTTTTGTGGCTAGTAGCTGGAATTTAATAGATGTAACAATTTCGGCTATTTTCTATTTACTTGAAAACCCTAGACACTATTATAATATCACCAGATTTCCTATAAAATGGTTTGGTTAGTGTAAGGTATAAACTTGCCCGTATTTATGTGTGGGAAGTCTTACGTGATACCTTTATTTTCAAAAGTTTTTCAAAGTTAAACAACTTTAACCATTTACTCATACGAGACCCATGTCTGACCCAGAGTTTATATTTTGTGTTTCATAAACTCTTGGGTACTCAAATTTTTATGAGTATCCAAGTGATAGGTTTTGGACTTTGATTTCTGGAGAAGCTTGGAGCAGGAGTTTCCAGACGTATGTAGCTATCTATCTAGTTCCGCTGTGTAGTTGATGTATGTTGTATCTCTGATGTATTTAATGACAGATGTATGTATGACTGTCATATGTATTGATATTGTATAACTTTGATATATGTAAAACAATGTAATAGTTATGTGATATATTATATTTTGTTCCATTTCCGCTATGAGATTCTGATGTTGTTGTTCTTTCTTTTCTATTCTTTTCTATTTCTATCCCTTTCTTTTTTAATGATGATATGTCTTTTTAGGAGTACAAGGGCGGGGCGTCACAGTTGGTATCAGAACGAGGTTGAGCGAATACCTAGGCTCTTGAGTTATTTCTTTCTTGAGAGAGCGTATTTGTAATTTTCATATATATATATATACATACATACATACATACATACATACATACATACATACATACATACATATATATATATATATATATATTTCTACCTATTTGTTGGGTTACCTGTCCGGGTTTTCCAATATAAGTTATAAAGGTAGATAGGGTAGTGGTGTGTGTAACACGACTACTAATGGTTGGAGCTTTGAATATTTGAGGTTGGAAGTGCATCTGTCGAGACTATAGACCTATTACCATTTCGAGTAAACTTTGGATGGTGTAAGGATTTCATAGATCTCTGAAGGAAACCTATTAAGATTTGGAGTTCATCTTTGAAGTGTAAGTTTGGATGAGCTAGAGTTTTGATCTGTTAGTTGGACGGAAGAAAGTAATGATATCTTGATACCTCAGGATGTAGTAGCTGTGTGATGAGACGCAGTAATTATGGAAGTCTCTGAAGATATTTCTTTGGGACAAGTTAAGGAAGTATGTCTGCTTTGGTGTTGTGGCTAAGTTCAGTAGGGTGTTTCTGTTTGGTTTGAGGTTCGAGTTTCTAGAAGAGCTTTGGATAGGAAGTCTTTACGCATATGAGTCAGTAGTACAGCTCGGAGTGTTCTGTGTGCCGTCACGGAGATTTTCCGGCTAGCAGTTTTTCTTGAGGTAATTTCAGAAGTAGCAGGGTAGATCCATTTCTTCGATGGATTGGCTCGATAAGTGTAAGGCTGTTCTGAATTTATGATGAGAGACAGTTTCTTTGGAAACTGATTTTGGATAGAATTGCCAGAATGTCGTGTGATAATTCTGGAATTCACTTGAGTAGTCTTTTACATGGAGTAGAGATTTCTTAAGAGAAGGTTGAAGTTATCGGTGTGGTCCAAGATTTCCCTGATGTATTTGAGGAAGTTAAGTGTTTGCCTCCGCGACGAGAGGTAAAGTTTTGTATTGATCTGATTCTAGGAGCAGTGCCGGTGATTCAGCTTAGTAGGAAGATGGCTCCTAAAGAGAGAAAGGAGTTAGTTAAGCAGACTCAGGATCTTTTGGAAAAGAGGTTAGTTAGGCCTAGTTTTTCTTGTTGGGGTTCTGCGGCAGTGTTTATCACTAAATCAGACGGATCGCTAAGGTTCTTTGTTGACCTGATGAACAGAGAATAAGTTTTTTCTGGTATTCATCGATGATATTTTGGTCTTTTCTAAGTTTGAAGAAGAGCATAAGCAGCATTTGAGGATAGTGTTGGAAACACCGAGGAGGCATATTTTGAAAGCGAAGTTCTCCGAGTGCCATTTCTGGAAATCGGAAGTTATATCTTTTGGGTACATTGTTTTTGGTGAAGGTATCTCTATAGATCCAGCAAAGGTCGAGTCTAATTCTGGAATGGAAGCAACAGAAGTCACCAACGGAAGTTCGAAGTTATCTGGATTAGCTGGCTACTACAGGAAGTTTATCAAGGATTATTCCAAGATTTCTTCGCATCAGACTAAGTTGACAAGGAAAGGAGCTAAATTCAAATGGACACCCCGGTGCGAAGAAGCTTTTCAAGATTTGAAGACGAGGCTAACCAGTGCACCAGTGTTTGTTATTCCGGATGGGAAGAGCAAATTTGAAGTTTATACGGATGTTTGTATAGTTGGTCTAGGAGTAGTGTTGATGCAGTATGGAAGAGTAATTGCGTATGCGAGTTGGCAATTAAAGCCACATGAAAGGAACTACGCTACGCATGATCTTGAGTTGTTGGCCATTGTTTTGCTTTGAAGATTTGCAGCCACTATCTCTTAGGAGAGAAGTTTGAGTTATTCACGGATCACAAACCGTTGAAATATCTTTTTCTCTCAAAAAAGATTTTTATCTGAGGCAGCAGCGATGGGTTGAATTTCTGACATCATATGATTGGATATTCTGTATACCCAGGAAAGTAGAATGTCGTTGCTGATGCTCTTAGCAGGAATGCAGTTTTGTTTCTTTTGGAAGTTGTTCCATCTCTCCTGGTTGGAATCATTAGTAAACAAATGGAGACTAGATCTTTTGAGGAACTGATTCTTGGAACTAAGGATGGTCGGTATTCTGATTTCATGGTGGATGATTAAGGTATTGTGTGGATTAATGGTCATTTGTGTGTGACCTAATATAGATGGATTGAGGCAAGGAGTTTAAGCCGAGTGTCATCGCTCTAGACTGAATATTCACCTAGGAATTTCTAAGATGTTTAAAGACATGAGAAGAATTTTCTGGTGGCCGAGCATGAAGAAGGATGTAGCTGCTTTCGTTAGTAGTTGTGTTATCTGTCAGCAGGTGAAAGAAGATCAACAGAAGTCAGCCGGATTATTGCAGCCTTTGGAAATTACAGAATGGAAATGGGAAATGATATTGATGGACGGTTTTCCTAGAACCAAGAAAGGAAATGATGGAATATGGGTTATTGAGGATCTTTTAACTAAGAGTACCCATTTTATACCGGTTAAGGCAACTTGTACTGTAGTTTCTCTGGCAGAGATTTTCTCGAGCGAGATAGTCAGATTACATGGTGTTCCTATCAGTATAGTAAGTGATCGTGGTCCTATTTTCACCAACAAATTCTGGGAGGCTCTACAATCAGCTTTGGGATCGAGTTTGAGATTGAGTACAGCCTATCATCCTCAAATCGATGGATAGACGGCGAGGCTGAATAGTATTCTAAAGGTTATGCTGCGAGCTTATATTTTGGAATTTTGGTGGATTTTGAGAAGACCATATTCATATGGTAGAATTCTCCTATAATAGTAGTTACCAAGCAAGTATTAAGATGGCGCCTTGTGAAGCTCTTTATGGAAGACCGTGTAGATCCCCTTTCTGTTGGATATAATCGAAAGATCGTCTTGTGTTTGGACTAGTTTTGATTTGTGAAACTTCTGCTAAAGTTGAGTTTTTCAATAGGGATGAGAGCTACTCAGGACCGTCAGAAGAAGTACGCAGATAAGAGAAGGAGACAACTAGAATTTGAGATTGATAATTTAATTTTTGTCAAGTTTCCCCTATTAAAGGAGCTATAAGATTCAGAAAGACGGGAAAACTTGCCCCAAGATATATTGGTTCATGGTCCATCAGTTGTTGTAGAACCGGTAGTTCAGGAAGATTTGGAAATCGAGTTGAATTAGACTGTGGTCAGGAATCCAGTTCGGGTTGTTGATCAAGACTAGAGGCAACTCAGGAGTTAGGTAGTGAAGCTTATTAAAGTGTAGTAGAGCGAGGATCCCGGAGATTGCACCTGGGAAACTAGGGATAATTTTAGGAA
This sequence comes from Allium cepa, assembly GCA_030765085.1. Taxonomy (NCBI): domain Eukaryota; kingdom Viridiplantae; phylum Streptophyta; class Magnoliopsida; order Asparagales; family Amaryllidaceae; genus Allium; species Allium cepa. Next base: position 75,161,462 of record CM060939.1, on the reverse strand, counting down.
AGCTTATCCGGATTCGTGTCCGGATAGCTAGAGATGTTTGTTAGGATAGACTGTTTGGTTGTTTGCTAATGTATGAAAGATATGTATGTTTGAATGGTTGGTATATCGGCTTTTGAATTATCTTTGTTTTAAATTTCGGGGACGAAATTCTTTTAAGGGGGGAGGAATGTAACGACCCCGGATTTTGGCCCTGTTTATTTTAATAAATATTTAATCTAATTAAAGAAAATTTAATCTGATCATATTAAAATGAATATGATTTTGGAGATAATTGCCATTTGTTTATATGGATTAGTATTTTAAAAGGGAAATTGATTTGAAAATTTGAAATAAAATGTCTCGATAATATTTATAATAGAATTCATTTTATATAATTAAAATAGAAAGCTTTCTCTTATTATCAATTGGAAAAAAAATATTTGGATGATAATGTTTAAATTAAAATCTAATTCTACAAATTTAAAATATAAAATACAAATATAAGTCAAACATATGTATATAATTTAAATAACATATAAAATAGAAATAAATGTAAAGCAAGAATTAATTAGTTAAACTATAAAATATGAATGTAAAATATAAGTCAAACTTATGTAATAAAATACAAATAGAAATAAATATAAGTATAAAATATAAGTCACCATATTGAATATAACTTAAAGCATTGATAGTCAAAATATATAAATACAAATGTAAATACAAACAAGAGCTAAATGAAACACTAAGTATAAAATAAAATAATCAAGATATAAAATATAAATATAAATTAGTAAGCATAGTTAAATGAAATCTGACACATATATGTAAAATATTCAAACTGGATGCTAATAACAATACATAAAGTATCTTCTTCTACAAGGCCCTAGTCTATCTGAAATGAATATGTACATACAAGTATCTTCAAACAAGACCAAAGTAAAACTGAAAAGGTATTTTTCCAAATAAAAATGACAAGACAAATAGCTTCATATACAAGCCAAACATTTACCTGCAAGTTGTACACTTTCATACAAATATCTATACAGTATAAACATAATGATAATTATGTAAACATGTTATGAAGCCAAGGCATTTGTTGCCATCAGCTCAGCATGCATTTTGTCATTTCAAATATGTATAAAAATCTGGACATGTTATAAACAAAATGAAGAAAAGAACAGAACTAGAAAACACCTTCCCTTACAATCCACTCTATTCTATATGTATATGTATTCATCTTGTATTTAGTTCGTTCAGAAAAAAATTCTTAGCAAACCTGAGAAAAATAAAAAGAAGAAAAAGAAGAAAACAAAATTCAAATCTTTATTCAAATCAAAAATAGAAATACCAGGCAGTTTCAACTACAGATTTAAGAAAACTGGAGATATTCTGTGTTCAAAAAGAAATTGCAGGTGAGTAAACAAATTTTAAAGTTTTATCTTTAAATTAAAATCAGTAAAAATGATTTCTTTATTGTAGGGTATTTGTACATGTTTTATCTTGAACATGATTCTGTGTATATATTGTTACTCTGCACATTGTTCTTTACTGTGTTTGGATCAGGGTTGATTTTCATTCAAATCAAATTTGTTTTCAACTGAATCATGGTAAAGTTTTCATTTTTTTAATCAAACAAGATGTTAAAACTTCAAACAAGTCGAAGCTGATTGAATATGTTAGTGAAGTATTCCTACGGGAAACTTTGTTACAGGAAATCAAGGAATATATTGATAAATTCAACTGCTATAAAAATCTATTTCAAGTTTATAACTTGAAAGCTTAGTGAAATTGATGATTTTTAAAACGAAAATGAAGATTTTGAGATTTGTAATTAAGGTGCAGTGTGTATATGAACAAATATTACATTTTTGCTAATTTCATTTTATCAATCCAATTTAAAATGTTGGAATTTGAATTGAAGTGAGTATTAACATCATGAGTCTTGGGAAAATTATCATAAATTTTTTCTAATGTATAAATTAAACAAACGAATACATTTTAGGGTTTTATATCAATTTTTTGAACGTGTCAGTTATGTGACGATTTCGTCATCTATGTGCGATCGAGCTTCAGGCGTTTCAGGAGGGTGGAAGCTCGTCGTGTTGTCGAGGCGAGAATGAATTTTACGCTTCTCTGGTGGTCTATGTGGCGATCGCGAGGCGTTTAAATTTTGATATCGTGTTACAGTTTTCGACCTAATGCCTAATTTTTGATTCGAAAGTTTTTGACCAAGTCGTGTTTGATTTTCGAGTTTACTGGAGATTTGCAACTTGCCGATGTTGTGGGTGTTCACCGGAGGCCAATGGTGCCGCCGTGCACGTGTACGGTGGTGGGTTGTCGTGTCAGTGTCTACGTGGGTTGTTGTCTCATGTCGTGCTCGAGTGGATGAGGTGTTTGGTTCGAGTTTAATCGTGAGCGTAAGTATGTTACCCGATGCTTTTTATACTTAGTTAAAATTTAAACTACAGAGAAACATAAAGAAAGAGAAGAAGAAGAATGCTAGAGGGAGAGAGGTGATACGGGGCAAATTAGGCGAGGCTCGGAGTCACACTCGAGTAAACGCAGGCGTTTCTCGGGTTTCCTTTAAAACTGCAGTAGTGTATTTTGGAGGTTAAGTTAGTAAACATATTTCAACACTGTAGAACATAACAATTGTTTAACAAATTTAAGTTAAAACTATAATACAAGTTTTGACTATCTTAGTTAATACTTAACAATATTTTTAACACTTAATTATTTCTTTTATTAAGCAATTACTTCAAGACAAGTATGAATTTACTAGTATTTAAGTTTGTAGTTAGCAATATATTGATTTTCAAGAAGATTTCTTTTAAAATGTTAATTAGTTGAATGATTAATATTAATTAATTATTTTTAGAAAATAATTAAGAATGATTTACTTTTTTAATTTTAATTAGAACTTGGATTTCTTAATGATTAAGTGATAATAAAGGTTAATTAACAACTTAAGTTAATTAATGAATGGTAATAGTTAATTAATAAAGTAATTTAATTAAGGATTAATAATTGATTAATTAAGTAATTAACAGATAATTGGGTAATTAAGTTATTAAATAATAATTAGGGTAATAATTAATGATTAAGGAATAGTAATTAAAGTTAAACAACTTGATTATGAAGTAATTAATTAAATGGTGAAATAAAATAAGTAATTAATTAAGTAAATAAGACTTAATAATTGATTAAGAAATGATTTATTAATAATTTGAAAAGAAATCAGTAATAAACTGTTAATCAATAATTAATTAAATAAGGTTAAGTGATTAACTCTCAGGTAATTAATTTAAATTAAATTAATTACAATAGGAATTAAAGATGACTGCTATGGATTATTGTGTAGAATATCTGATCTATGACATTTATTTGATGACATTCTGTGATGTTCTGTGATATGGATATATATATGATGATTGTGTATAATTCATCTGTGATAAATGCTATGTTAATTTAATTGTTGAAACTAAACTGTTTAACTTAATTAGACAACTTGGCCTTTAAAATGGCATTTGGATTCTGATGAGACCGGGATCAGATGACATTTATGATTATCCGAAAACCACATCAATCAAAATTAAACGATAGGTCGTGAACTCTCAAGTGCAGATCGAGATGGTGTTTTCAGAATGCAAGGGTTATTGTCGTTGACTCTGAGGGTGATTCCAAAATGAGTGTAACGAGATAATGCCTTCGGTTTCGTTCGAACCCGGAACGAACTTGTATGGATTGAATGCTTTCAGCACATCGTCAGGCGGACGATGAGCATTCTAAGAGATATGTCCTGTAAAGGTAATCGCAGCTTCAAACCTCATCAACCGGGAATGGCTAAAACAGGGGAGGTGTAGCAAGGTTAGGTGAGTCATGCCCAAGTAGGACGAGATATACCCCTGTCTAGATGTCCTTTTTTATTTCGGCTGTGGGGGCGGTTTCTAGCTGCAACCACGGGATTATCTTGTTCAGGACTGTTCAGTAAGGAATGGTTTCGGCCTTGTGTTGTAGGGGGTCGGGAGTGATCCTCGGTACGTTGATCTAGGCCCCTTACTGTGACGGGCGGTACCCCAGTAGCGCTGCCATTGATGGAAATCCATTTTCCCTTGGAGACCCTACGGATTTGATTTGTATTACCCACTTTTGTGGCTAGTAGCTGGAATTTAATAGATGTAACAATTTCAGTATTTTCTATTTACTTGAAAACCCTAGACACTATTATAATATCATCGGATTTCCTATAAAATGGTTTGGTTAGCGTAAGGTAAAAACTTACCCGTATTAATGTGTAGGAAGTCTTACGTGATACCTTTATTTTCAAAAGTTTTTTAAAGTTAAACAACTTTAACCGTTTACTCATACCAGACCCATGTCTGACCCGGAGTTTATATTTTATGTTTCATAAACTCTTTGGTACTCAAATTCTTATGAGTAGCCAAGTGATAGGTTTTGGACTTTGATTTCTGGAGATGCTTGGAGCAGGAGTTTCCAAACGTATGTAGCTATCTATCTAGTTCCGTTGTGTAGTTGATGTATGCTGTATCTCTGATGTATTTAATGACGGATGAATGTATGACTGTCATATGTATTGATATTGTATAACTCTGATATATGTAAAACTAAGTAATAGTTATGTGATATATTATATTTGTTCCGTTTCTGCTATGAGATTCTTACGTTGTTGTTCTTTCTTTTCTATTCTTTTCTATTTCTATCCCTTTCTTTCTTAATGAAGATACGTCTTTCTGGAAGTAAAAGGGCGTGTCGTCACATCATTTTAAAATAACAAATAATTGTATATACTTACCCTTTATGTATCCAATTATATTTAAAACAATTTAAATTTATATTTGTTTATCAAAAATGAATCTTCAGTAAACTACTACAGTGGCCTTCCTACTTCGAAACTTGAAAATGAATGTCGATGATGCGTGCACTCATCACCGAAATTATTTTCCAGCGACAGAGAGGGGAGTATCGAACATATTTCTTTCAAAGTTTCTTTTAAAACAATTCTTTCAATTTAAATTGAATATTTACATCATAAAATACTTGTAAACAATACTATTATATTCCAAAAAATTTCGAAAGAAATTTTCAAAAATCTCGGAACTAAAGCTTTAAGTTTCCAATTTCATTTATTTTGCTTTTCAAATCTTATTTCAACTGTTATTTATAAATTTCACTACCTAACAACCAATATAATACAACCAAATATAACCTTTATAAAAAATTATTTTATATATATAGAAAATTTAATAGGCAAAATTATTTCATTCACCTATATTAAAACCAAATATTATGTTGGTCTGTCCTATTAAGTGATTAGAAATCCCTATTGATGTCACAGCGTCCCATGCATCAACTAGAATTTATAAATACAAAACGGAACAAATTGACACAATATTAAAACCTTTTTATAACACTAACAAATGCGCTCTCTCATATATATACACTCAGTGACTCATAATAGGGTATTACTACCCTATTAGTAAAGAGTCAAACCCCACAAAGCTAAGGTTTATCGCTAAACCTCGCTCTGATACCAGATGTAACGCCCCGCATTTTCACACGCTTTAAATCGACACACGTGCCAATTCAAATCATACGGAAGGGCGAATTGTTATGGGGTAAATAGAAAACAAGAAAGAAATAAAAACAAATCTCACAGCGGAAGGATAAAACCTAATAATCAAACATACAGTACATGAAGGTGTTTACAAAATATTAAATTTTACTTATACAAAATTTATCAGAGTTACACCTACCAATAACAATGCAGCGGAACAGTATGAGTGTAGTGGAATAATATAATAGGTAATAGTAATAAAATCTTCGTCTTCGTCCTCCAGAATAAAATCTTTGATCCTGAAATGCTCGGACCGACCCAAGCGAATTGAAAAGACAAAACACTCGAGTCAGAATTAAAAGATCTTATGTAAGTAAAACCAACATAAATAAATATGAGTGCAATAACTCAAGAGATGCTCGAGATTTACATCTCTTAAGGATCCGTTAAACTATTAACTATGTAGTATATTTCGCTATTATAATAATGTCTAATTGTAAAATAAACTTACTTTTAAATAGCGTTAAGGGGTTACCCATATAGCCCTTAACACGCTTTTATATTCCCATAGTCTATAAAGTACCGTAATCTCCCCCGTACTGGGCGTCGTCAAAGGGCACTCCATAAGTATGGTACAAAACAAAATCGTATAAGGCGCGCTAGGGTAGGTGATACGGCACAACTAGGCAATGCCAGGGTAGATATACCAATTACGCTTCCGGGTCGGTTGAAACGCGTAGCCGCAGCTACCGCCTACCTCGAACAACACCCCCAAATCAAAGAAATCAAAAGTGGCCACCAAATAAATCCAAAAGTCAAAGGATATTATCGAAGGGATGTGTCCGATCAAAGGTGCTACCTCATTAACCCGTCAATCGCTCCTGTTTTAGCCACCTTATGCCAACTCACGGGAGTCGGGTCCAAGTATTTACCTTACAGGAAACGCCGCCACCAACCTACTTCATTCTGGCATCACCACCGCGTACACTGTTGTTAAAGTGGTTTTCGAAGTTGGCAGAGAGTATGACAACTTCCGATCCCGGTCTCTTCAACAACCAAACATTATTATAACACCGCGGTCTTATCAAAATAGTTTATACCTTTAAAACCAGAATATAATATCCATTTCAAATCCATATAAATACAATATCATTTCCATTTCAAAAACAAACTCATTTTGATATTATTTTTATAAAAAACCCAAATCAATATAATATCATTTTTATTTCAAATATATTTCTTTTCCAAAATCATACTGCTTTAAAATTTATAATATCTGGAAACCAAACATTTGAATTATAACTTTCAAAACATAATACTTCGAAATTCATAGCCTTAAAACCATAACTTCTAAAACTCAGATGGTTTGGATATTCCAACAGTATATAGAATAAAATAGTTTAAATTTAAAAAAATTACTTTATAAAATAAAATAAAATAATTTCCACGACTTTAAAATTTTATTCATTTAAATTAAGTCTAAATCCATAAATTTTAAATTCACTTTCAGTTTCAATAAACCACTTCAATTTCAATATATTTCAAACTTTGAGTATTTAACAACTTCAAAACTAAGGTTGGAAATTTCTATTCAACAATTCATTGTCCTATTATTTATTTTTGAATATTTACATAATAAATCCATAATCATTGAAAATAAAACTCAAATTACTAACCATTAAATATTTCCTTCAATTTATTTATACTAGAAATATTCATTTAATTCATCTTGAATAAAAATCCAGTTATAAATATCATACCTTTTAAAATTTCAAGTTTAATAAGTTTTACATCAACTTATGGAGTTTAATTCTTAAATAAGCTCAATTCCAAATAAATTTCCAATTTACCTTCCAAACTTAATTGATTTAAATCATTAAGACTTTATATATATACAATATCTTAAACATGTACTTAGCCATATAACATAAAATAATCAAACTCCATTATTCAACTTATTTATTTTTATTTAACAAATTTATACATAGCTTAAATTCAATAATTTAACTATATATGTATATATATAAAATAATATTTATATAATATCAAAATTTAATATTTATTAAACCGTATATTCCTTTCCAAAACCATAGAAAATCATTTTCAAAATATTTTATATATATAGACCGCAGTGCCTGTATATAATTTTCTATCCTATGGTCAAGTGATATGAATATTTATCATTTCAATCCGCAATTTAAAAATCAAAATGCGGTTGTATATCATTTCAAACCGCAATCCCGAATGAGATGAAAATGCATAATAACTTGCAGTTTATACAATATATATCACATCATCCATTTACTCAATATCAATCATCAACCATTTATTACAATCATCATCAAATTTAAAACAAACATCAATATAGAGCATATAAGATATCATAGGTATCAACGAACAGTTTATATTCAAAATATAAATTTATAACTGTTTAGCTGGCAGTTTATATGCACAATAAATTAACTAATAATTTAACTATCAGTCTATATGACATAATAAATTTAACTAAAAATTTAACTGGCAGTTTATATGCAATAATGAATTTAATAACAAGTAAATTAAATGAATGCAAATTAACTGAGATAATGATGAAATATATGACAAACAACTATAAATAAATTTTTGAACACATCATAAATCAATTTAACAAACATAAGAAATCTTAGAAGTTGTGAGTGGGTTAAAAAACTCACCTTTTGAATTTAAATTGAATTTAAATTCAATTTAAACCCAAAAATTTGATCGTCTCAAAATTCGTCCAAACCAGCGTAATCAAGTCTGGAATTTTAATACAATCCTATCAAAATAAAACGCGCTTAAATCAGATATCTTATGCAAATATTTTGACGATTAACGCGATAGAAAACAATTAAAAAAAATAAATAGAATAGAACACATTTCACCTCTTGCAAGTGCCACGTCACTATTTGTTCAGATTCAAGCTACAGGGGGCACATAACTATAGGACACGCAATCTGCAGAACACCACCTCCTCACGTAACTGTCGTTCGAACCCATTGAATCACGAAAGCACACCGCCTCAACGACCTACTTTCGTCAACGCCTGACGCCGCCCTCGCCTACTCGACCATGGACGCCCCTCATCGGCCCACGTGCAGCTCTACGAGGCCAGAAACTCACCGGCGCCGTCATGAACAAAGAACCCTCATTGAATTTTTCACCTCGATCCAACCGTTGAATCGACGAGCCAAATACACCGATGGACTACTCTTGTCAATCTCCACAAAACCCAGAAAGGAATTTCCGATCAGGCGAATTTCATCGTCGAGCGATGAACGGCCGAAACTTCTTCGATTTTTACTGATCAGACGATGAACCAAAATGAAAAACGAATTTCTTATTTAGGTTGCGCACATCGAGAGCTTCTACATATATTTTTTTCAGATTTTTCTGAGGAATTTGAAATTTATGCTTTGGATTTGATTTGCAATTGGATCTGGAAATATAGAATTTTGTCTGTCATTGGGGAAGAGGAGGAATATAATGAATTTACGTACAGCCAAATGTGAATTAGGGAGGCTAGGGTTTATAGCAGGATATTTATAGGGATAGTTGAAATAGGATGGATCGGATAAGATAGATGTACGCGCTGACGACAAAGTGGCCCAAAAAGCCCATTTTGACTACAGAATGAAACTGGCTCAACCCATATATCAAAATAGATGTTTTAAAATATTTTAAATGCGATGTAACAGGTTTCACGTCCAAATTTCATCGTATGAAGAAGTTATGTTAAAATAAATACTTTAATTGATTTCAATTAATCGATTTCAAGGCGTTTCGAGTCCATACGATCAAACGACAAGTCCGATCGATATGAAACTTGAAATCCTACAATAATTCACGGTTTCAGATCTGATGAAACATGTTTCGTCGAAATCCGAGTCAGTGGCCAAAATGGCGATTTTCCCATTAATTAAATAAATAAATAAATAAATAATCAATTAAATCAAATTTTCAATTTTATTTCGATAATCGACAAATTTCAACATTTTAAACTTCTTAATCATATACAATGATTTAAACAAATTTAATTGTCAATTTAGAGGTGAATAATTTATAAATGTCAATATTAACCTCAATTTCATTAAATTCAACAATTATACGTTTAATCTCCAAAAATTAAATTTGATTTACTCCCTCTTATTATCCCATCAATTCCACCTTATGGTATAATTATCATGATTTACATCTTAGTGCATTAAAATTTCCAAATACATCCAATTTCAACTAACATAGTTATTAGTCTCCTTAATATACATCACAGTTCAATTAATTCCAATTGATTTCCCTTTTAATTATTTACCCAAATAAATGGGTAATTTATAATAAATTCATTGACCAATTAATTAGGTAATATTCAAATAATTGTTATCAAAACCTTTAATTACACATGGGAATTCACTATTCACAAACAATGTTACAATTCTTGTATGGTATTGATTTTATTCAAATTATTACGTATTTCTTCCTTAGTTAATAACTTTTGAATTGATTCCCCGATTCTCAAATTTATATTAACATAACATTTCCTTTAGATTTATTGCAATGATTTCCAAATTCAATTTAATGAATTAAATATAATTGTATAACTCATAATAATTTGTGGTCACAACTCTTAATCACCTTTTATAAGTTTATTATTTCCACTCCAATAATCATCATTTATCATATATATATATATATATATATATATATATATATATATATTAATTAATTCAATATTTAAGTTCGTTTTCCTATATTAAATTTATTACCAAGTATACATCCAACAAATTGGAATTCCATTCAATTACTATAAACAATCATTTCCCTATTCACACATTCTCATTAACCCACAATCATTGAATTTATTATCTTATATTGATTTCATTCTTTTATTACACCATTTATTACTTTACAATATAAAATATCTGTAACAACCCGCATATTTATCGATTGTATATTTAAATATTTTATTTAAATATTTTATCGTTCATTGGATTTTGGTCCGAGAAGCTACTTTTTTCAAACAGTCGAATTGCGACTCGAGACCCTTTTTCATTGAGTTCAAAATGTCGTTTGCAACCTTTTTGAGTATAAGCTTCAATATGTTTGGAGTAAGTTGATTTTTGCTACTTTTTCACTTAGGGCTTCGGTTTGGGCTGAACCCTTTTACTAACTCAGTTCCAACCCTCTTTGCTCTTCATTATTGCATTCCTCATTTCCTAACACTTCAAGCTAAACTAAAAATGATGGAAGAGATTGGAAATGGAAATTCCTAAGCCCTAGTTTTCTTTGCAAATCCAACTTCTAGCTCCAAATTTAAGAGAACCTATTGGTAAGCCTTCTCTTCATCTTCCCCAACTCATTCTCTCTTTGATTTCAGAAAATTCCTAAACCTAATTTGGGAAATATTTCTCTTTTAAGCTTAGAATCAAGCTTCTTGAGTTGGGATTGAAGAGTGGTTGATCCTCCTTTGTTTTCAAGCTTCTTCTTCATTGATTTGGGTTCAAAGGTGAGATTTTTATCCCACATCTTTGTCTATAATTACCTTCGGCTGTTAGATTTGAATTCCTAACACTTATTCTTGTACAATTGATTTTGGTTTGGATTGACTTGGTGTATATTCCAATTTATGGTGTTTTGAAATCAAAATCTATGAAAATCCTTTTATGGATATTTGGACATTGATATTTGAGGCGTATCGAAGAGCCGTTAAGGCTGGGTTGTCGCTTGGCGTAAATCCTTAGTCGTTGTCGCTCGATCGATTGCTTCCGGCATTCGTTTGGCCATTTTTAGCCTAGGTTCAGGGAATGCCCTGAACCCTTGATTCAGACGTCTGAAACGTAGTATTCAGACGTCTGAATATTATACTGGGAATTTTTATTCCCCAGTATTCAGACGTCTGAATCTATATTTCAGACGTCTGAATTGGTTCGAATTGAACCAGAAGGGAAATAGGCTAAAATGTTGCATTTCCAGACGTCTGAATTTATTGATTCAGACGTCTGAATTGTGTCTTGGAAAGTATTTTATTTTCCAGATTCAGACGTCTGAATCATACCTTTCAGACGTCTGAATATGCAAATTTTTACCTATTTGCCTATTTGCTTGAGAATTCCAACTTTAATCGATTCGTGTTGATTCACTTTTGTTATTATCACTTATCATCGACTTTGATGACATTTTCTTCGTGATTTTGGGAATATCCATCTCGATGGATTCAGTAATCGATTTCTTTGGATTTTATTCACGTCTTCAAATGTGAATTTTGATGATTGATTGTTTCTACAATCCTTTCTATGATTTGTCACTTTAAAAATATAAAGGTTTTTTATACAAGTAGTAAATATCAAAACTCTTTCTTCAAATGATTTCAACATTATTTTATTACAAAGCTCGTTTTCTCAAACCGATTTCCAATCTATTAGTATATACAAACCTTTACCTCACTTGGATGAGAAATCTAATTAAACGGCTTAGTAAAACAAGTGTTATGAAACGCTTGCGTTTACTTCGTCGGTGAATTCTTGGACTTGTTCGATGAATCTCTTGTGACAATATTCTAGTGGAGATCTACAATTTGTTCGTAAATATTTAAGTTAAGCTAGTGGTTATGGGACATGAAGCTATATCATATATTTACTAGCTTACTGTAATTGACACTTCTCTGTGATCATGACGATCATTTTTATGTTTTAGACTAGCATTATGCGATGTCTTTTTGATTTGGTTCATCGGATGTCACGCTGTATGACGTCGATGCCCCGAATTATTTGATACATTCGAGGTATCGTTTGCACTACACCAATGTCTTTGCTTTTGATACATTGGATGTACCGTTTGTACTACATCAATGTCTTTGCTTTTGATACATTGGATGTACCGTTTGCACTACATCAATGTCTTTGCTTTTGATACATTGGATGTACCTTTTGGACTACATCAATGTCTTTGCTTTTGATACAGTGGATGTACCATTTGGACTACACCAATGTCTTTTCTTTTGATACATTGTGACGCAGCGGATAATTCGAAATAAACTTCAATCTGTGAATGTAGCAATCGGTGAGTTGAAAATACCAAAACGCCCAAGTTCGTTGATCCAAAGATACCGAACTCTAGCTATCTCAAACACGTTGATAGCGCACTATACCGTGTTAAAGATCTACGATTCTTCGCACGTTGATCTAGCGCACTAGATTCCGTGAATCGGCTTCTGCAATCGTTGAATCGAGCGCACTCGATTATCCGAAAGAGGAGATAGGAGATCACACTCAACTACCAATTGTATGAAAGCACAAAGCTAACAAAAGGAAATTTTATTCAAAATTCAACAACCTCAAAAATGTACAACACACGCGTATTTATAGAGTTTTACAACACAGCCCCCTTGAGTCGTTTGCGACTCACGACTCATCTTGAGTCGGCCCCGACTCATCACATTAGCACATCTACAACGACTCATTACAACATACTCTCCAACCCAGCTTACGACTCATCTGGACCACTAGGTCGGCATCGGCCTACGACTCACGACACAAACACACAGTTAAAACCCAGCGACTCATCACTCCTTCGACTCATCAGCAATACAGGTGACACGACTCAAAATATGTACCGACTCAAGACAGTACACGACTCAAAAAATACAAACGACTCAAGGACACAAACATACAGTGTAACGACTCAAGAAGAAAAACACTACATACGACTTAACATCAACGACTCATCCCCAACGACTCATCATTTACGACTCATCGCCAACACATCACAACACTAACTCTTTACAACAGAACACAAAGCAAACGACTCACGACTCATACTAGGTCGTCAACGACCTACGACTCACGACTCAAGCTCCCAAGTTCACTTCTGCATATCTCCTTCTTGATGCTATCTCTCCACCACGACATATCCCTTCAAGCGACTCAATTCTGGACGACTCATCTAAGTCGTAATCCCTCCACCGACTCAAGCCTCCATCAGCTAAACCCTTCTCCTTCTTGATGCTATCTCGGGCACGACTCATGGATACGTTGTTAAGTCGTGTACGACTTATCAAGTACGAACACTCCAAGTTTCCCTTGAGTCGTAACCCTGTTCCATTATCCCGTATACGACTCAAGCTCGAACGACTCAAACCCACTGTCTTGTTATCTCCCCCTTGTAACTCCCTAAGTCGAAAACGACTCATGGTTAGACCGTTGAGTCGGGGACGACTCAACTCCGATGCTTGGTTATCTCGGCTTGTCTTCTCCCTTGGTTTGTTAGGTCGTGGACTTCTTTCCCTAGCTCGGAAACGACTCAAACCTTCCTTGAGTCGTGGACGACTCATGACACTACACCACAAATTCATATTTTCAGGAATCAAAGTTTGCACAACTTCTTCTTGGGCCTTGGCTGCATCATCCTCCCCTGGTTGAGAAAAATTCGACCTCGAATTTGTAAATTCTTCCTCAACAATTCCACCTCCATGATATGGAATTAAATGTTTGACGTTAAAAACATCAGAAGTATAAACATCATCTGGTAACTTTAATCGATAAGCATTCTCATTAATTTTCTTCAAAATTTCAACTGGACCAATTTTTCGCGCCTTCAACTTGTTATAAGCACCCACCGGAAAACGATCCTTTGTTAATACAGCATAGACCAAATCACCTTCTTTAAATTCAACATTTCGTCGTTTCGAATCTGCAAACTTCTTATATTTCTCATTCGATTTCTCCAATCGTTCCTGAACGATTTTATGACATTCATTCAGCTCATCAACAAAATCAGCAGCTCGTTTAACTGTTCCTTTCGACGGTGGTACTACTGCTAAATCCAACGGTCCCCTAGGTAAATTTGAATAAACAATCTGAAACGGACTGAATCCTGTGCTTCGATTTACTGCATGATTGTGAGCAAATTCTGCCTGGCATAGCTTCAGGTCCCAACTTCTCAAATTATCCTGTACAAGACAACGCAACAAATTACCCAATGACCTGTTAACAACTTCCGTCTGCCCATCGGTTTGTGGATGATAAGCACTGCTGAAATTCAACTTCGTTCCCACCATTTTCCACAAACTCAGCCAAAAGTGACTCAGAAAACGAGTATCTCGATCAGAAACAATAGATTCTGGCAATCCATGAAGTCGATAAATCTCCTTGAAAAATAACTGTGCTACTCGAACTGCATCTGCTGTCTTCTTGCAAGCAACAAAATGTGCCATCTTTGAAAACCTGTCCACCACAACAAATATCGAATCATTTCCCCTTTGAGTTCTCGGCAAACCCAAAACGAAATCCATGCTAATATCAACCCATGGCTTAGATGGTACTGGTAATGGCATATACAACCCTGCATTCGTTGCTGTTCCTTTTGAAACTTGGCAAATATGACATCGCTCCACAAATCTCTCAACTTCTTTTCTCATCGATGGCCAAAAGTAAGATTGCGAAATCAACTGTAAAGTACGATCACGGCCCACATGTCCTTCCTCGTGCAATTCCTTCACAATTTTCATCCTCAAACTACAATCCGGAATACATAATCGACTTCCTTTAAACAGAAAACCATCAACCAACATGAATTCATCGGTAATCCCATCCTTCACTTTTTCAACATATTTCACAAAGTAAGGATCTTCTTCAAGCATCTCTGGCAACATTTCAAACCCCGTCACTTCAATCTTCATTGTCGTTAGTAAATGATTCCTCCTACTCAAAGCATCAGCAACTCGATTTGTCACCCCTGATTTGTGCTTAACGACAAAAGTAAACTGCTGCAAATAAGCAATCCATGATGCATGTCTCGCGGAAATTTTATCCTGTCCCTGTAAATGTTTCAAAGCTTCATGATCTGTGTAAAGAACAAATTCCTTCTGAAACAAATAATGCCTCCAATGCTTGACAGCCTGAACAACAGCATAAAATTCAACGTCATATGTACTGTATCTCATCTTCGCCCCTGACAATTTCTCACTGAAATATGCAACTGGCTTCCCATTCTGACTCAGAACTCCTCCAATACCAACCTTCGAAGCATCAGTATGCAATTCAAACAACAACTGAAAATTCGGTAGAACAAGAATTGGTGCAGACGTCAACAATTCCTTGATCTTCTCAAAGGCAACCCCCGCTTCCTCTGACCACACAAACTGTTTACCCTTCATGCAATCAGTCACTGGAGCCATCACGCTACTGAAGTGTGGAATGAATCTTCGGTAGAATGACGCTAGCCCATGAAAACTTCTCACTTCTGTAATTGTCTTTGGCTGTGGCCAATTCCTGACTGCTTCAACTTTGCTCTGGTCAACTTGGATTCCTTCCCCTGAAACAACATAACCCAGGAATAAAACAGTAGGTGTCATAAACACACATTTCTTTGTAGCAGCATAAAATTGTTCTTCTCGAAGAATAAGCAACACTTCCCTCAAATGTAGAACATGCTCCTCCGTACTTCTGCTATAAATCAGAATATCATCGAAATACACCACGACAAACTTCCCAATGAATGGTCGAAAGATTTGATTCATCACCCGCATGAATGTACTAGGTGCATTAGACAACCCAAATGGCATAACCAACCATTCGTACAACCCTTCTCTAGTTTTGAAAGCTGTCTTCCATTCATCTCCAGGTCTGATTCGAATCTGATGATAACCACTCTTCAAATCAATCTTCGAAAATATAGTTGCCCCACTCAACTGATCTAACAAATCATCCAACCTCGGCATAGGAAATCTGTAACGAACAGTGATCTTATTCAAAGCTCTACTATCAGTGCACATCCTCCAAGTTCCGTCCTTCTTTGGTACTAACAATGCAGGCACAGCACACGGACTCAAACTTTCCTGGATACGACCCTGCTCAAGCAACTCTTCCACCTGCCTTCGTAACTCCTCATGTTCCTTCGGACTCATTCTGTAATGTGGTCGGTGTGGTAACACTGCTCTTGGAACAAGATCAATCTGATGCTGAATGTCTCTAAGTGGTGGTAACTCCTTTGGTAACTCATCTGGAAAGACATCTTCAAATTCTTTCAAAACAGGCTTTACTTCTTCTGGAATCTCAACTTCTTCGCTGCTCTCTCTCCCAATCAACAAAAACATCTCAGGCTCTTCCTCTACTTCTTTAACAAACTCCTTCAAAGTCAACAGAGTTTTCAATTCTTCAATCTCTTCTAGCTTGCTCTCCTTCTGTTGCTGTCTCTTGGGAACCAAAGTGATCTTAGTACCTTCGAACATGAAACTGTAACTGTTGGCACGACCGTCATGCTGTACTGCTCTGTCAAACTGCCATGGTCTGCCCAACAATAAGTGACAAACATCCATATCTACGACATCACACCAAATTTCATCCTTATACTTTTTCCCAATCGAAAAATTAACACAAGCTCTTCGACACACTTTCACTTCACCTCCCTTCCTTAACCATGCTAGCTTGTATGGTTTAGGATGCTTCTCGGTCTTCAAGTTCAACTTTCTAACTGCCTCTGTAGAAATAATATTATCACAACTTCCCGCATCAATAACGAACTTGCAGACTTTTCCCAGAATAGTACATGTCGATTGAAAAATATTGCTTCTCAGCCAACTACAATCCTCCTCTTGCTTTGGTGTCAAACAACTTCTCCTCAACATAAGATTACAACCTTCATCACCCGACACTTCTTCTTCCTCCTCAACATAAAGTGTATTTGAACATTCTGCCTCCTCACCATCATCTGCCTCAACCTCTGCAACCATGGTCCTCTTCTTCGGCTTCGGACACTCATTGCTTTTATGACCAAACTCCTGACAGTTATAGCATTTGAAAACAGTACTAGCCTTCGCTTTCTCAGCCTCCTTCACCACTGGCTTACTGACAGGTTTAGGAACATGAGAACTTCCACTGACCCCCTTCACCGGATTATTGGAATTAGTAAACACACCACCTCCACGCCTTCCCTGCTTCTCCCAAGCCAACGCCTTTTGATGTGCCTCCGCCACAGATCTTGGATCGAACATATTAACCATATCCTGGATCTGCATTCTCAATCCCCCAATGAATCTAGCAGTCAGCTGCTCTTCTGTCTCCATGATATCATTCCTGGCAATGAGTTGGTAGAATTCATCAGCATAATCACTAACAGATTTCGTCCCCTGCCTCAGATTCTGCAACCTCTGGTACATAAGTGATTGATAGTTATAAGGTAAGAAAGTAGATCTCATCAACTTCTTCATCTTCTCCCAAGATTCTATCTTTGACTTCCCCATCCGTTCACGAGTAAGTTTAGTTTGCTGCCACCATGCCAATGCTCTTCCCCTCAGCCTTGTAGCAACTAACTTCACCCTTCTATTCTCCGGCACCTCCTTGAAATCAAAGATTTCCTCCACATTAGATAACCAATCCAAAAACTCCTCAGCAACCATCCCTCCTTTAAATTCTGGAATCTCCATTTTCATACCCGATTCCCATCGACGATCATCCTCAATATCCCGATAAGAATTCCGAACTTGGTCTCGATCTCGATAATGAATACTTGCTCTATCACCCTCTTCAACAAAATCAAAAGTACGCCTACATCGATCTCGACCAATGTCTTCCCTCCGTTCATGCATGCTTCGTTGACTATGTCTCTCTTCATCTCTATATGCTTCATGGTCAAATTCACGATGACTTCTTCTCTCTTCATGTGCATAGTCATGATGATCTCTTCGTGATGAAATTGATGTTTCTCTTCTATCTCTACAAGAATGTGGTGATACCCTCCTCGCTTCCGTAACCGATGGCGAAACTCGGTTTCCTCCATGGTTCGAGTTTGGTGATCTCCTCCTTTGATTCAAATCATTCATCAATCTCTCCAATTTACCAATGCCTTCATCAAATTTTTCATTAATACGTTGTTCCATAAGTTCAGCTTCTTCTCTACGATACAAAGCTTCAACGTTTTGATGTCGATTAGCTCTCCTCGGTGGCATGGTTGAAAACTTCACAAACACTTCAACAATTCACTCACAAAATTTCAAAACTTCACATAAGATAACACCCAACAATGTCTCGGCTATGCTTATATACGGCTCTACCTTAACTCGGCACAGTTGGATCGGCACACTTAGCTCGGCAAAGAATGTACACTTCACAAAGTTCGGCCTTAGCCCGGCTATGCTTGACTCGGTTCAACGCGCACGACTTATAGATAGGTCGGCACGGCTTCACTCAAGTATCACAGCCAATCCCTTAACTCGGCAACGAGTTAACGACTCAAGATAAAGTCGGCTCCAACCTATCTCGGCCTTCAACCCAAACCCTTCAACACTTTGGCGCGCAAGCACCAATTCAAATCCAAACAAAGTCCCACTCCTCGATCCAAAATGCAATGGATCAAACACTCCAACTTTGTTGCAACTTCAATATGAACACGATGAACAACTTCAAACTTCAAAAACTTCAAAACTTGGCTCCAAGAATCAACTTAGCTATGATTGGCTAAGTATGGCTTTGATACCAATAATGACGCAGCGGATAATTCGAAATAAACTTCAATCTGTGAATGTAGCAATCGGTGAGTTGAAAATACCAAAACGCCCAAGTTCGTTGATCCAAAGATACCGAACTCTAGCTATCTCAAACACGTTGATAGCGCACTATACCGTGTTAAAGATCTACGATTCTTCGCACGTTGATCTAGCGCACTAGATTCCGTGAATCGGCTTCTGCAATCGTTGAATCGAGCGCACTCGATTATCCGAAAGAGGAGATAGGAGATCACACTCAACTACCAATTGTATGAAAGCACAAAGCTAACAAAAGGAAATTTTATTCAAAATTCAACAACCTCAAAAATGTACAACACACGCGTATTTATAGAGTTTTACAACACAGCCCCCTTGAGTCGTTTGCGACTCACGACTCATCTTGAGTCGGCCCCGACTCATCACATTAGCACATCTACAACGACTCATTACAACATACTCTCCAACCCAGCTTACGACTCATCTGGACCACTAGGTCGGCATCGGCCTACGACTCACGACACAAACACACAGTTAAAACCCAGCGACTCATCACTCCTTCGACTCATCAGCAATACAGGTGACACGACTCAAAATATGTACCGACTCAAGACAGTACACGACTCAAAAAATACAAACGACTCAAGGACACAAACATACAGTGTAACGACTCAAGAAGAAAAACACTACATACGACTTAACATCAACGACTCATCCCCAACGACTCATCATTTACGACTCATCGCCAACACATCACAACACTAACTCTTTACAACAGAACACAAAGCAAACGACTCACGACTCATACTAGGTCGTCAACGACCTACGACTCACGACTCAAGCTCCCAAGTTCACTTCTGCATATCTCCTTCTTGATGCTATCTCTCCACCACGACATATCCCTTCAAGCGACTCAATTCTGGACGACTCATCTAAGTCGTAATCCCTCCACCGACTCAAGCCTCCATCAGCTAAACCCTTCTCCTTCTTGATGCTATCTCGGGCACGACTCATGGATACGTTGTTAAGTCGTGTACGACTTATCAAGTACGAACACTCCAAGTTTCCCTTGAGTCGTAACCCTGTTCCATTATCCCGTATACGACTCAAGCTCGAACGACTCAAACCCACTGTCTTATTATCTCCCCCTTGTAACTCCCTAAGTCGAAAACGACTCATGGTTAGACCGTTGAGTCGGGGACGACTCAACTCCGATGCTTGGTTATCTCGGCTTGTCTTCTCCCTTGGTTTGTTAGGTCGTGGACTTCTTTCCCTAGCTCGGAAACGACTCAAACCTTCCTTGAGTCGTGGACGACTCATGACACTACACCACAAATTCATATTTTCAGGAATCAAAGTTTGCACAACTTCTTCTTGGGCCTTGGCTGCATCACATTGGATGTACCGTTTGCCCTACATCAATGTCTTTGCTTTTGATACATTTGATGTACCGTTTGCACTACATCAATGTCTTTGCTTTTGATACATTGGATGTACCGTTTGCACTACATCAATGTCTTTGCTTTTGATTCATTGGATGTACCGTTTGCACTACATCAATGTCTTTGCTTTTTGATTCATTGGATGTACCGATGTACCGTTTGCACTACATCAATGTCTTTGCTTCTTGATTCATTGGATGTACCGTTTGCACTACATCAATGTCTTTGCTTTTTGATTCATTGGATGTACCGTTTGGACCACATCAATGTCTTGGCCATCCTTTTCTTTTGATTTCTGGATTTCTAATTATTAATTTCTGGAATTTATGTTTATAGATATGTCATTTATTGCGGCTTGGTGAAGCAAATAAAGAATATGATATTCTTTTTGGAGCTATGAGATCCTTGAGATATTTGTATGATTTTCCTTTGTTGATTTTCCTATGTATACTTGTCGCAGTATGACATTTTTGGTTATCATACGTTTTACTACATCTCTTATTATATCTCATTTTATCTGAAAATTATAACTAAACTGATCCGTTTATTATTTTTCTTATTAAATAATACTCAGGTCAGACTGAGATATTACAGGTGCTTCTGCTTGACTTCTCCCCAGGGATTCATTACTCTGACTTTTGGCGAACCACATAGATTAGCAGTTTTTGTTGTATACACTTGAGATATAGACTCATAGTTGTATTCTTTTGCATAGCACGTGTTGCTATTCTTCTGTATTATTGTGGATCTTTCTGACCACTACACCGATGAACAGTTTCATGTGTTAGTTATATATTCATATCTATTTCCGCCTTTGTGATATGAATTATCTGTGACTGATTTATGTTATGTCTATTTCTATATTTGTTTCCGAAGATTTTATATAGCCACTGTGTCATATCTTTGAGTTTGTATCGGTATGTCGGATTTCCTCCTTAAATGAAATATGCTTTACTATCTGACATATCGGTGCTCACACAAAGAAATTACACGGATGGTCGCTCCTCAACAGCCCTATTCTTCGTGCTAGTTGACAGCATTACTCCGTAGTGTTCTTGGCTAGCGTGGGTATAGAGGTGGGGCGTCACAGCTTGGTATCAGAGCCAAACTTCGGAACAATGTAGAATAATTTAACAAGGATCATCATCCTAAGTCCATCTTCGGAGTCGTGCTTTAGGATTTTATTCGGGTCTTCGTACCATCCTATCCTATTTTCTTTTATGATTCCTTGTTTTATCTATCAAGATTGCTTGAAATTTATTTTGAGAATAACTTTTCTCCTTCTTTCTTTCTTAAAGAAGAAGAATGGTTAGGTCTAACCGACCCAGTGCGGGTCAATCTAGTGCTACTCCCCAAGATGGTGTATTCATGTCTACTCAGCAGCTTCTTGATCTAGTAAAGAACGCTCAAGCAGCCGGTCCCAATCTAGAGCCTACTCATCCTAGATCCGGTTTTGCATGCTTGTGTAGGGACTATACCGATTTGGGTGGAAGGCCATTCAGGGGATCCGAGAGTGTTATAGAAATTCAAGCTTGGCTCAAATCATGCGATCACATCTTTTCTCGCATGAACCTTATTGACCTTCATCGAGTCCAAGTGGCTTCTAGCATGCTCCAAGAAAGAGCGTTAGATTGGTATGAGCTTTTAATTTCTGAAATCGTTGAAGCGGATCTCACTTGGGAGCAATTCGGGGAAAGATTCGAATTGAAATTTGTGCCGGAGGCTGAAAAAGTAACTTTGGCCCGGCGTTTTATTGACCTTGTTCAAGGTGGATCTTCTGTGACAGACTATGTCGCATCTTCGAATCTCTTTCCAAATACGGGGTTGAATATATTAACACCCCATTGAAGAAAAATCAGAGATTTGTCTATGGCTTGAATAAGAATCTTAAGAAGCCATTACTTCTGAAACTTGAGGTTTCATTTGATCAGCTTATTGATATTGCTCTTCGTCTTGAAGAGGCCGATAATGAAGGTGATGTTGAAGTTGTGCGTGCCCAACAAAACTTCGACAATAACTTGAAGAGGCCTATCAAATTCAAAGGCCCCAACTCGAAAGGGAAGCAACAAACTCCGGTAGCAAAGTCTCCTACCTCTAGTCGTGGGCAATGCTACAATTGTGGTTCCACAGACCACTATGCAAGGGAGTGCCCGAAACCCCTCTTTTGTCGTTATTGCAAAGGTTCGGGTCATCTTTTATCTTCGTGTCCTAATCATCCAAGCAAGAGAGAAGGAAAGCTGCAAGCCCCTAGCAACTCTTCTCTTACTCAAGGTATTTCTCGTTCAGTCCTTGATTTCATTTGTTTTGTTATTATCCTTTTCAAGTTCTTGTTGATATAATCATCTCGTTACTTTGTATCAAGAGAACTTGTTGATTCTTTTTCTTTAAATATTTTGGGCTTGATGACTTCTTTGGGAATTGCGAATCCGGAAGGTGGATCCGCAACACTCAACTTACTATCTATTGATGACGAAATTATTTTATGTGATTTTTCTTTCCGAGCCGATAATTTTTTTCTTAGGCTTCAGAATTGATTTGTGTGAAAGGATTGGCTTAATCATTATGAAGCCATATCCTTTGTCCCTAGTGGACTACTTATCTTTGACATTCTTAATCTGTTAAGCAGATTTCTATTTCTCCTATGTGATTTCGATTCCAAATTTTTAAAGGCATCATTTTATTCTTTAAGCCCTCAAGATGAAAAAGTGTTACTTCTCTTATCTAAATAATTTGTGAAACTTTTCCGATATTTTTGATTTTGTCTTAGGATTATCATCTAATAAATTTTTTGTGTGGTGTTAAGGACTTTCAGTTCGACCTTGCCAACGATTTTCATTTGGCTACGAGTTGCGGGAGTTTGCATTCCACTTACCGCATACCGCACTCATTAAGATTCTTATGAATGACTTATTTTGTCATTTAGTTTGTCCAGCTTATTTCATCCATTTTATAAATCGAGTATTCTATGAATATTTCGATGAGACCATTCTTGTATTTATTGATTTTGGATGAAAATGGCAATTTAAAAATTTTGCAAATCTTTTTCATAAGATTTATTTATAAGTACAATTTGACTTTGCTCTTAAACAAGCAAAGAATATTCTTAAAGGTTTTTAAGAAACATGTTTATCCTATAAAAGATGATTTTGTGATTGTATTGCACGTTGAGTGCTTTAAGAATTCTGGTCGATGCGCTTGATCAACGTTATCGATAAGAATTTCCTAAACGCTTTGATGTGACAATCAGATACGATATATTGACTTGTAAAATGTAAATTTTTGCTAGAAAGATTTTTACATTGAGATAATTGTATTTGGAAAGTTTTAGCTTTTCGGGAAAGAAAATTATTTAAAAGAAATTCTTTCTGTTCGATACTCTTATTCTTGTGATTACCGATGGAAACCAAGACTTTATCTTTTGTACCAATGCTTATCGTATTGGTTTAGATGTTGTTCTCTTGCAAATGAGAACGTGCTATCACTTGTGCTTCTAAATCGTTATAGCTTATCGAGACGAGATATGCCGCTCATGATCTAGTGCTCGCGGCTATTGTTTTCACTTTTAGAATTTGGCATCATCATTTTGGATGAGAAATTTGTTCTCTACCCCGATCATAAATCTTTGGAATATTTATTTTCTCATAAGGAACTTAATGTTGGCTAGAGATCCTTGCATCTTATGATCTTGATATTCTTTTTATTCTTGGAAGGGAAATCATGTTGCCAAATGAGCTTAGTCGTAAGCAACAAGTGGTTGATTCTTTGATGTTGTCTGAATGGAATTATCTTTTTATCAAGTTCATCGGACGTTTTGACTTCGTTTTATTGAGCTTTATCTCATTTTTTTTATGGGCTAGCGTCCGATGTTCTTTTATGGTGTTCGATTCATCGGATGTACTATTATTATACTACATCGATGTTCCGTCTTATCTGGATCAATGGATGTACCATTATTATACTACATCGTTGTTCCGGTTTATCAGTTCATTGGACGTACCGTTTTTGTACTACGTCGGTGTTCCGAAATTATTTGAGCTTTGGTTCATTGGATGTACCGTTTTTGTACTACGTCGGTGTTCCAAATTTTTCGAGCTTCTAGTATCTTGGGCGTACCATTTCTGTACTACGCCGTTGCACTGGCTCAATTTTCTGCTATTCTTGACATTTTCCGCGTCATTTAACTATGGAAATGCTTTTAGGTTTCCTGTTTTTATTCTTGAGCCCGGTGTTATTGAAGAAATTGAAGTTTCGCTTAATTTACTTTTAAGCAACAATTTATTCGCACCATTGCTTCGGAGGTTGAACGCCTTCGAAACAAAGATGTTTTTCTTGTGAAAGTTCAATGGTTCTCAGATCCTAAGGATGCTCTTGGGAATCTTGGGAATTCACCGTGCGAACCCATTCAGGCTTACACTTTCATGCTCCTTATGGTGAACTTCCTATTTTAAATTTTCTTTTGTGTTGATATGCTTCTATGGTTGTTACTTCTTATTTTCTCCTTAAGTATTGTGAGGACGCAATTTCTTTAAGGAGGGGAGTCTGTAACAACCCGCATATTTTTCGATTGTATATTTAAATATTTTATTTAAATTTTTTATTGTTCATCGGATTTTGGTCCGAGAAGCTACTTTTTGCAAACAGTCGAATTGGGACTCGATACCCCTTCCATTGAGTTCAAAATGTCGTCTGCAACCTTTTTGAGTATAAGCTTCGATATGTTTGAAGTAAGTTGATTTTTGCTACTTTTTCACTTAGGGCTTTGGTTTGGGCTGAAACCTTTTACTAACTCAGTTCCAACCCCCTCTCCTCTTCATTACTTCATTCCTCATTTCCTAACACTTCAAGCTAAAGTAAAAATGGTGGAAGAGATTGGAAATGGAAATTCCTAAGCCCTAGTTTTCTTCGCAAATCCAACTTCTAGCTCCAAATTCAAGAGAACCCATTGGTAAGCCTTCTCTTCATCTTCCCCAACTCATTCTCTCTTTGATTTCAGAAAATTCCTAAACCTAATTTGGGAAATATTTCTCTTTTAAGCTTAGAATCAAGCTTCTTGAGTTGGGATTGAAGAGTGGTCGATCCTCCTTTGTTTTCAAGCTTCTTCTTCATTGATTTGGGTTCAAAGGTGAGATTTTTATCTCAC
This sequence comes from Allium cepa, assembly GCA_030765085.1. Classification (NCBI taxonomy): domain Eukaryota; kingdom Viridiplantae; phylum Streptophyta; class Magnoliopsida; order Asparagales; family Amaryllidaceae; genus Allium; species Allium cepa. The sequence goes on along the minus strand of CM060939.1, from coordinate 75,135,837 downwards.
ATCTTTGTCTATAATTATCTTCGATTGTTAGGTATGAATTCCTAACACTTATTCTTGTACAATTGATTTTGGTTTGGATTGATTTGGCGTATATTCCAATTTTTGGTGTTTTGAAATCAAAATCTATGAAAATCCTTTTATGGATATTTGGACATTGATATTTGAGGCGTATCGAAGAGCCGTTAAGGCTGGGTTGTCGCTTGGCGTAAATCCTTAGTCGTTGTTGCTCGATCGATCGCTTTCGGTATTCGTTTGGCCATTTTTGGCCTAGGTTTAGGGAATGCCCTGAACCCTTGATTCAGACGTCTGAAACGTAGTATTCAGACGTCTGAATATTATACTGGGAATTTTTATTCTCCAGTATTCAGACGTCTGAATCTATATTTCAGATGTCTGAATTGGTTAGAATTGATCCAGAAAGGAAATAGGCTAAAATTTAGCTTTTCCAGACGTCTGAATTTATTGATTCAGACGTCTGAATTCTGTCCTGGAAAGTATTTTATTTTCCAGATTCAGATGTCTGAATCATACCTTTCAGACGTCTGAATATGCCAATTTTTGCCTATTTGCTTGAGAATTCCAACTTTAACCGATTCGTGTTGATTCCCTTTTGTTACTATCACTTATCATCGACTTTGATGACATTTTCTTCGTGATTTTGGGAATATCCATCTCGATGGATTCAGTAATCGATTTGATTGGATTTTATTCACGTCTTCAAATGTGAATTTTGATGATTGATTGTTTCTACAATCCTTTGTATGATTTTTCACTTTAAAAATATAAAGGTTTTCTATACTAGAAGTAAATATCAAAACTCTTTCTTCAAATGATTTCAACATTATTTTATTACAAAGCTCGTTTTCTCAAACCGATTTCCAATCTATTAGTATATACACACCTTTACCTCACTCGGATGAGAAATCTAATTAAACGGCTTAGTAAAACAAGTGGTATGAAACGCTTGCATTTACTCCGTCGATTAATTCTTGGACTTGTTCGATTGAATCTCTTGTGACAATTTTCTAATGGAGATCTACAATTTATTTGTAAATATTTAAGTTAAGCTAGTGGTTATGGGACATGAAGCTAAGCTCATATATTTACTAGCTTACTGTAATTAACACTTCTCTGTGATCATGACGATCATTTTTATGTTTTAGACTAGCATTGTGCAATGTCTTTTTGATTTGATTCATCGGATGTCACGCTGTACGACGTCGATGCTCCGAATTATTTGATACATTGGAGGTACCATTTGCACTACATCAATGTCTTTGCTTTTGATACATTGGATGTACCGTTTGCACTACATCAATGCCTTTTCTTTTGATACATTGGATGTACTGTTTGCACTACATCAATGTCTTTGCTTTTTATACATTGGATGTACCGTTTGCACTACATCAATGTCTTTGCTTTTGATACATTGGATGTACCGTTTGCACTACATCAATGTCTTTGCTTTTGATACATTGGATGTACCGTTTGCACTACATCAATGTCTTTGCTTTTGATACATTGGGTGTACCGTTTGCACTGCAACAATGTCTTTGATTTTGATACATTGGGTGTACCGTTTGCACTGCATCAATGTCTTTGCTTTTGATTCATTGGATGTACCGTTTGCACTACATTAATGTCTTTGCTTTTGATTCGTTGGATGTACCGTTTGCACTACATCAATGTCTTTGCTTCTTGATTCTTTGGGTGTACCGTTTGCACTACATCAATGTCTTTGCTTTTTGATTCATTGGATGTACCGTTTGCACTACATCAATGTCTTGGCCATCCTTTTCTTGTGATTTTCGGATTTCTAATTATTGATTTCTGGAATTTATGTTTCACCACCTTTTTCGATTGGCTTTGATAGGTATGTCATTTATTGCGGCTTGGTGAAGCAAATAAAGAATATGATATTCTTTTTGGAGCTAATGAGATCCTTGAGATATTTGTATGATTTTCCTTTGTTGATTTTCCTATGTATACTTGTCGCAGTATGACATTTTTGGTTATCATACGTTTTACTACATCTCTTATTATATCTCATTTTATCTGATAATTATAACTAGACTGATCCGTTTATTATTTTTCTTATTAAATAATACTCGGGTCAGACTGAGATATTACAGGTGCTTCTGCTTGACTTCTCCCCAGGGATTCATTACTCTGACTTTTGGCTAACCACATAGATTAGCAGTTTTTGTTGTATACACTTGAGATATAGACTCATAGTTGTATTCTTTTGCATAGCACGTGTTGCTATTCTTCTGTATTATTGTGGATCTTTCTGACCACTACTCTGATGAACAGTTTCATGTGTTAGTTATATATTCATATCTATTTCCGCCTTTGTGATATGAATTATCTGTGACTGATTTATGTTATGTCTATTTCTATATTTGTTTCCGAAGATTTTATATAGCCACTGTGTCATAGCTTTGAGTTTGTATCGGTATGTCGGATTTCCTCCTTAAATGAAATATGCTTTACTATCTGACATATCGGTGCTCACACAAAAAAATTACACGGATGGTCGCTCCTCAACAGCCTTATTCTCCGTGCTAGTTGACAGCATTACTCCGTAGTATTCTTGGCTAGCGTGGGTATAGAGGTGGGGCATCACAATAACATTTGAACTCATTAATGTAATACCAAAGTTCATTTTATCCATTTAGTTTACATTAACTCCACTCCATAAATTGACATCCAATTACTACCTTAAAATAAGTTTACGTTTCTATAAATTTCCGTTCACACTTCCATTTTTTTATTTTACAATCATTATAGTAACGTTTTTTTCATCAACACAAACATTATGAATACTTAACAACCTGCATCATCCTTATTACATTAATTTACAATAACATTGATTCCCATCAAATTTGCACTTATCGCATATTATTCCGTTAATTTATAACTTTGAATCTATTTTCCAATTTACAGATTAAAATCAATTAAACCTTACAATTGTTTTAAAATAAACTGGAATTTCACTAAATTTTTCGTTTATCAACTTGCCATATACTTATTTCCTTAACTTATGTCCAGTTACTGTTAAGCAATATATTATTGCATTGGTTAATTCAACAGTTACTTTATTTACTCATTTTATATTTTATAACCAAATATGACAATCCCCATTATTTTAATTGACTGCAATTTCCTTTTAAGTTGTAAATTTTAATTACAACTACTACATTTAATTTCTAACATTCGCTCTAATATAAATTAAAGATTTTCAAAAAATTTCTCAACTTAATTACAGAATCTTAATTAAATTAACCAATTTATTTATCAAAATTTACGGGTCGTTACAACATAACTGTTTTTTAAATCTATTTTCCTAGTTATTTACTATACAACCTTTCCTTTTAAAACCCAAACTGTCTTATACTTATTTTACAACTATTTTGAAACTAATTACTATTCTACATCTGTTTTACAAACAAATTACTGTTTTACAACTATTTTACTACTATTTTACAACCAGTTGTTATTTTACATTTACTTATCTATTTTTAAACTTTTCAAGCTATTTTGTAATTTTAAGTTGGTCAGAGTGCAAACTGTTTAGAATTGAAGTGATAACTCAAATGGAAATTGAAGCAATTGTGAATAAGTGAATAGAAATCTAAATTAACGTGAAGTAAAAAAAATTGATTTAGCTGATAATCAATGAAGATAAATACGTAGGATGTGCGTATATTATTATATTCGCAGAATGACTTGATCCAGATTCGAGCACAGAATGTCGAGATAATATATCGATCCGAGTTGGGATTTTTCACTCGATTTTCGACGGCGAACCCTGGATATGGATTTTTGATTGATTTAGGAAATTCTCTATCATAGTTAGGGCTATGCAAGGAGAACGACGGTTTCTAATTAAGAAACAGATCTGAGTCCATATTAGGAGGTCGGGTGGACGATACTAGTTCGGAAGTGGAATTGTGTGCTTGTGAAAGCGATCAGATTTGATGTTGCGTACGGATGATATATGTACATCATACATGCTTGAATGAAATTGATATTGAAATTTTAAAAGAAATGAGAAATGGTTTTTGAAAGGAAAGGTATATTTTGAGAAATATTTGATGATTAAAGTGGAAGTTGAATATCTCTATTGTTGAAATTTACTTTTTGAAAGATAAGAAATATGGTCGCCAAATTTATAAGGGAAATCAAACTTGAATATTTGATCTGGTATAAATAAAGTCATATATATTTGTTATACATAATAAACTCCCCTTGTTGAATCTACAGCCAGAAGAAATGATCTTTGGAAAATATTTGAAGTATAGAAGGCAACTTATATAAGTATGAAGTGATCTAAGATTTTTCTAGGATATATATATATATCTATATATATATAAATGGTTTATGAGAATGATTTTGGGAAAAAGGTTTTTGGAACCCACTGTTTTGTAAAGGCTTTTGACTATTGGGAAAATCAATTTTTGGAATTTGGAAAGCTAAAGTTTGGATCTATCGATTTGAGATATCGATTTTGTGTAAAGGAGATTTATGTGAATCATAAAGAGTATGATTTGGAAGATACTATATGTGTATAGTATAAAATGTTTTGAGATTGGCTCCGGGGAAAAAGGCGCTCCCATTGAAATGAACTTCATAGGAGATCCACGAGGTGGTTCTTCCTTGAGCCCTAAGGGGGAGGCTCTAAATTAAATCCTGGGAGGAAGTCCGAAAAAACTGAAGTTCCTAAGGATTTTGTGTGTGGGTAGCCAAAGTGGAGGGAGCTGATGCCTATAGAGACACTTGGGTTATGCTGTGGCGACTATGTAACTCAATGTCCCTACAGACCATAGCGGAAGTCGTGTGGCCGTGAGAGCCAACGGTCTACGTTTGATTTTTCCATGATGGCAAAGTAACGTCGGTTGACTATGATCTATGAAGACTTAACGAAAGTCGTGAGGCTGTGAGAGCCTATATGCTACATTAGGACTCGACTGATGTAGTCTGCGATCTATGTAGGAGTGGTAGGGTTTCATTTGGCAGCGAAATTCGAGGGCGCTGATGCCTACAGTTACATTTATTTTTTTCCCTGATGGCGACGTAACTCTGGGTGTAGCTGCGTTCTATGGCGGGTTCCATGGCGTAATCGAGGGGCGTGGAGTGCCTACAGTTATCTATGGATTTTGCCGGGATGGCAACGTAACCATCGGGTTAACTGCGACCATGGAGGGGGTGATGATTTCCAGAGCATTCTCACCAAAGATGTTTTCAATATTTTCAAAAATGTTTTGCATATTTTCACCAAAATATTTTTCAAGTATTTTCACTGGGTGTTGAAAACTGGTTTGCTAAGTATTTATAGATCTTCAGTACTACGCTTGATCGACGTACGACCGAATTTCTATGAGAACGAGGATGGACTTGTTGAGACATCAAGTTATAAAAAATAGTTTTATAAAAAACTATTTTGGCAATATTATATTTTTTTTAAAGTGTTTTAAATAAAGAGATTTCAAGAGTTAAAATTTTTAAATAACGGAAATTGAGAGTTCAAAATGCTTAAAGGATAATTCAACTGATAATTAGCTATAAAATTGTAACGACCCGCCTTTCTCTCCACAGAAAGACACATCATCTTTAAGAAAGAAAGGGATAGAAAAGAGAAAGATAGAGAAGAAAGAAAGAAACAACATCAGAATCTCAACAGCGGAACGAATAAATTATATTAATCACATAAAATAGTACGTAGTATACAACAGCTATTAGGGTTACACAGATTATACATCACATACTAGACCGTTATAAATACCTGTCTAGTTATTACAACTCAAATACAACTAAACAAACGACTCAGAAATCAACACAGCGAAAAACTATATATCTACAACACTGTAGCCTCCTGCTCCATAGCTCCTCTAGAATTCGTCAAAGCTAACATGAATCCCTTAGCTACTGTAACATCCGTCCTTTTCGCACACTTTAAATCGACACACGTGCCAATTCAAACCGTTCGCAAGGGCGAATTGTTATAGGGTAAATAAGAAAACGAGAAAGAAATAAAACAAACAGAATCTCACAGCGGAAGGATAAAATGTAATAATCAAACATACAGTTTATAAAGCAGTTTTAAAATATTCCATTATACTTATACAACATATATCAGAGTAACACATACCATATAACAATGCAGCGGAACAATATGAGTGTAGTGGAATATAATAAATAATAACAGCAGAAATCTCCATCTTCGTCCTCCAGAGCTAAAGTCTTCGATCCTGAAACGCTCGGACTGACCCGAACGAATTGAAAAGACAAAACACTCGAGTCAGAACTAAAAGATCTTATGTAAGTTAAATCAACAGAAATAAATATGAGTGTAGTAACTCAAGTGATTCTCGGGATTTGCATCTCTTAAGGATCCGTTAAACTATTTACTATGTAGTATATTTCGCTATTATAATAGCGTCTAATTGTAAAATAAATATACTTTTAAATAGCCTTAAGGGGTTACCCATATAGCCCTTAACGCAAAATATATTCCCATAATCTATACAGTACTGCGATCTCCCCCATACTGGGCGTCGTCAGAGGGCACTCCATAGGTATGTACAAAACCAAAATCGTATAAGGCGCGCTAGGGTAGGTGACACGGCACAACTAGTCAATGCCAGGGTAGATATACCAATTACGCTTCCGGGTCGGTGGTAACGCGTAGCCGCAGCTACCGCCCACCATGAGCCACACTCCTAAATAAAAAATCAAAAGTGGCCATCGAATCAATCCAAAAGTCAAAATATAATATCGAAGGGATGTGTCCGATCAAAGGTGCTACCTCAATTAACCCGTCGATCGCTCCTGTTTTAGCCACCTTATCCCAACTCACGGGAGTTGGGTCCACGTATTTACCTTATAGGGAACGTCGCCACCATTTTACTTCATTCTGGAATCTCCACCGCATACACAGTTGTTAAATTGGTTTTCGGGGTTGGCAGAGAGTATGATAACTTCGGACCCGGTCTCTTCAACAACCAAACGTTATTATAACACCGAGGTTACTTCAAAATAATTTATATTTTAAAACCAGAATAAAATATCCGTTTCAAAACCATATAAATACGATATCACTTCTTCTTTTAAAACCAAATAAATATGATATCATTTCAATATATCCTTTCTAAAACTCATTTCAAGTTATAATATTTTGAAACCAAATACTTGAAATATAGCCTTCCAAAACATAAAACTTTGAATTTCATAACTTTGAAATATAACTACACCACTTAAATGGTTTAAATATTAAATTACTTAATAAGATAACTTAGCTTCTTAAATTTCGCAATCAATTCTAATACAGATTTAAATCCTCAAATAAACCATTTCAGATTTTATATATTTCAAAGCTTTAATATTAAATGTTTCAAAACTAAATTTTATAATTCACATTTATATAAAATTTACGTTACGATCATTTAATTTTGAAATAATTTAATTTAATCAATCCAGAATCCTTTAAATAGACTTCAATTTCAAAAATTTAATATTCCTTAATTTATTTAGACTTTATATATTTACTTAAATCATTTTAGACCCGAATTTAGTTATAACACCGTATTCCTTTTAAATCTAAATTTCAAAACTATCTTCTCAACTTTGATTCATAAAAATCAATATAAACTCTATATTAGAATATAATTTTAGTAAATACTTATCCATAATATATTCCACTTTATCATTAAACTTACTTCATACTTCAAACAATTTTATACATAGTTTTAAACCAAGAAATTAACTATATATAAAATAACCTTTATCAAATATCCATCATCAATATTTCATGAAACCATATATATATTTCTTTACAAAACCATAGGGAAAATTACTTCAAATATATATATATATATATATATATATATATATATATATATATATATATATATATAAACCGCGGTGCCTGTATAAAATTTTCTATCCTATGGTCAAGTGATACGTATATTTATATTTTCAATCCGCAATTTAAAAATAAAAATGCGGTTGTACATCATTTCAACCCGCATCCCAAATGAGATGAAATGCATAATAATTTGCAGTTTATAACAATATACAATACAACATCCATTCATCCAGTATCATCCATTAACCATTTATCAAAATCATCATCAAATTCAAACAATACATCAATATATAATAGGTAACAAATAACAGGCATTTATTGGCAGTTTATTATGCAAAATAAGTTTACTAATAATTTAACTATCAGTTTATACGCAATAATGAATTTAACTAGAAATTTAACTGGCAGTTATATGCAATAATGAATTTAAATCACAATTTAATTAAATAAATGCGATTTAACTGAGATGCTGAATAAAAATATGCCAAACGGTCATAAATAAATTTCTACTAATATCCTTAATCAATTTAACAAACATAAAAAATTTTAGAAATTGTGAGTGGGTTAAAACACTCACCTTTGTATGAATCTGAAAATAATAGGCTTCCACTCAATAGCTTCGCTCTACGTTTCCTTAGTCTTTTTCTTGATTGCTAGCTTTATTCCGCATTTTTTCTTTTATTCTTATTTACTTTAATTTCCCTCCTTATTATATTAATATATATATATATGTATATGTATATGTATTTATGTATGTATTTTTACAAGGTTTAGAAAGATTTTAAAAAGAAGAATTGAGAAAGAAAAGGACTGAAATAAGAAGAACTGAAAATTGTAGAGAATATCAAGATTTGAAAAGAAAGAAGAAAGTTTGAAATAGAATAAAATTTGTGAAGAAGAATATTTGAAGAGGAAGGAAAAATTAAAATGAGATATAATAAGGAGATTTGAAAAAAAGAAGAAGATTAGATTAGAGGCTAGGGTTTCATTTGCATAATATCGTATTTATAAGGTTAGAGTTAGATTTAGGGACAAAGAGATTTGGAAAGAGAGGCTGCTATTAATTAGAAATAAATGAAATGACGTTTCGGAAAAAGGAAGTCAGAAATGAATGAAAAAAGGTAAATATGAACAAACTTGGTATTGAAATGTAGTAAATATGACAGCCTTTTTAAAAGTAGCAGGTATAAAAAAGAGGCAATTATTAATTAGAAAGGGAATAAATGGACTAACTCTATACTGTAAACAAACTTTTAGAATTCAAATTTCAAAACAATCGTTTTCTTAATTAATTTGGTTAACCCTAAATATACCAAAATTAACATCTTTTCAAGATTTAATTAACACACAATAAATGAAAATAAATTCTCCACACAAATTTGTGTCATAAATTAAAAGAATATACAGCATTAAGAAATCTTCAATTCTCCCTCTTTGTGATTAGATTGGAAATTAAACAACATGTTAACATTTTGATTGAATGTTTTACAAGGAATGCATTAACATACATTCAAAAATATGATAACATAAACAAGGTAATATAAACAGGTGTATAATATATATGTACATCTTTATCGCCACTTATAGTTTACATTCATAAATAAAAGGCATGTAAATAATCCACGTAAGGAGGAAATGAATGTAAGAGTAAATTAGAAAAGTGAAGATGGATAGGTAAGTTATGTTGCAATAAAAATCTAATAAAGTCTAATTGGAAAGGAAATAGTCAAGTGTAAATCTATTTTATCCCCTTTATCATCACCTATTAACATTTAATTTAACAACGTATGAGATTTCAATATAAACTAGCATTAAATTTTGATCTAAAACATAAGTTTGAATTTAGGTATAAACATATATGTAGTAATCTAGCATTAAATTTTGAAACATGAAATGAATTAATTTATTTCAATATATGTTTACAATTAACGTCTTCCCACTTAAAAAGATTCCAATCATATTAATTGTCATTGGTTTCTAAGGTAAAAATGAATGAGACAATTCAATTCCTTTTTTACAGTAATTTAACGTATTTACGGAAATATTGTATACAAACCAAATGTTATTAATTTCTTACTTCTGTAATAAAATTTTCAGCTACCAACATTTCAAATAAATAAACATATGATTTTTTTATTTAGTAAAGAAACGTATATCATTCTTTTTATTATGTTCATTACTACTCTAAAATCCGGTTAACCTTTGTTCAACCATTCATTACTTTACTATACTCTAATTTGACAACTCCTAACATTGTAGTACATTTCACATTAATATAACATTTATTAAAATTTATTTCCAATCCTAATTCTATTAAATTCCCTTTTCATTTTATTATTTAATTCATTGTTATTAAAAGGGTGCAATTTACATTGGTTCACGATTGTTTACATTTATTTTCTTAGATTTCATCTACATTCCCTTTTAGGAAATATTTTAAATATTAAAATTTTCATTTAATTGCAATAAATCATACTATCGTAATTAGATCCAATAAATAAATAAATGTTGATTCCCATTTTTATTATTCAACAATCATTATCCTATAAACCTATTTTACATCTGTTTACGTTCCCTTACCTTGGTACTTCTATAAGCATCTTAGGCTTGTATAAATGTCTTTATTTCAAAATGTGAAATCTTCTTTATTACCCATATTACTTAAGGTTTTAAAAATAAAAATTCCCTTACATGTAATCATATATTCATTCATTCACCATTAGAGATACATTATTGCCCATTTCTACCCTAATTTATACTAATATAACCTTTAATTAGATTGATTTCTATTGATTTCCCATTTTAATTTATTAGCCTCCATTACCGTTAAATTACCTTTAAGCTTATTTCAATTATTCTCTTATTCCTTACCAATATTCGTTATCATTTATAAATGACATGTCAGTTTCTCCTTCTATTGCAATATATTTATTCATTCATTTTCATAACTTCATTTATTTTCATTTATTTATTTATAGTATTTGTGCTTAATCCAATTTCTTAGCATCTCAATTGTTTACTTAAATTTATACCCAGTTATTTATACTTTCCTTTATTTTATTTTATTGGAAACAATCTCAATAATACCTAAGTTTATAATACTAAAACAACAAGTTCTCATTTATTAAAGAATTTCATCAAATACCTCCCATTACTTCAAGTTCATTACTATATAACACCCATCATATTTCTTATTAGCATTAATTTTATCAAATTTTAGTTTATCCCATATTATTACACCAATTAATGTAACTTTGAAATTTATTACCCAACTTACTATTTCATACCTTAATCCAATAATTTCATTTGTTTTGTCAAATTCCATTTAAACATCAAATCATAATATTTAAATTATTTTATTGAATTAGAATTTCATTTAAGTCATTAATTATTAACTTGCATTAACTCGTTTCCTAATTTTACAATCAATTACTGTAACAACGTGTTCTTACATTAACTAATTCAATGCCTGCCCTATACTCTTCATATTCAATTATATCCTGATATAATACTTACGCTATTTCATTAATTGAAATTTTATTCAATTTACTAATAAATAAGTTTTAATTGCCCTTGCTATATTTTAGTTTAGCGTTCATTCCAATACGAATTTATCACCTTTATTATTTCTACAAAAATTTAATTACAAAATCCTATTTAATTAACAAATTTAATTGTCGAAATTTACGGGTCGTTACACTCTCCCCCACTCAACACTTTTCGTCCCCGAAAAGGAAAAGAAGGGAAAAGAAGAATTAAGAAATCAATATATCTTATTTTAAAATATTAAATTTTTATAAACAATAAGTTTACAAAATTAATTAATTTATATAAAATATATCAATTTATAACCATTAAATCTTCTTATACTTAAATTATTAAAGTTCGAAAATCATTTCGAAAAATTTCTCAGTCCAAAATTCTTTTACGGAAAATTTTGGCAGAGTCTCCTTTGTACGAAGAGGTTCGGGAGAAAATATAATATCAAAAATAACAATATATAACATGTTTTCCAAAATAATATATATCCCAACACGGGAAAACAATATAATAGCGCTATAAATGTAATCCGAAAACGTACCTAATTGTCGGGCAATTTACGCTTATATTACGTAACCAACTGCAGTAACAATTGCTTCCATAACCTGCACTTCACTTATATAATCCAATTAAAGTTACGATTATATAAAATGAAATATTAAAAATGGTTTCAACAACAAATATCCAATTTAATACAAACAACCATCAATGAACAAAAATCAATACAACATCAAACACTTGCAATAAGGCATACGACTGTAAAAACAATCATTCATTCATATCAAACACAACAAATAGTTGTTCGGGTTCAAACTTTAAATTGCACGGAATGAAAAATAAACTATTGAGTGTACCCTTTATTCAACAGTCTTAGGTGAAACTAAATAGATTATTCACTCATCCAAACAATTTTAAATTTCCTTACCCAAACAACCATAATCAACACAATTCAAATCAAATTTACTTATTATTAATTTTATTTCATACATTTGTTGTTTGATTTCCTTTTTATTTATACGATGATTTCCCCTTTTAATTTACATTTATTTCTAACAAACTTTTAATTTCATTTACTTATTCAATGTTTGTTTCATTTATTTTCAGTTATTACTTACAATTATTCATTTCCATTAACTCAGGTCATGCCAGTTCTTTTTATTTCATTATAATTATTCATTCATTTATTACATGCCCTCATTTATTTACATTCGTTTATCAATAGTATTCATGTCCCATTCAATTTCTTAGCATTTCCATTTATTTACTTATGTTTATAATCATCTATTTGTAATACTTACCTTTAATTTATTAGCAGTCTTTTAAATTACAATTAAGATTACAATATTACAAGATCAAATTCTTATTTATTAAGGAATTTTCATTAATTGTTTTCATTACCTCAAATTTATTACTTGTGTAATATCTATTTCATTTTCTTATTAACATTTCAACTTTTAATATTCGGTAAGTTATATATATGTTTATAAGGATGTAATTTAAAGTTATACAAGTTTCTTCTATTTTCTTTAATTAATTTAATGTTCAACCTTAATATCCTTGTTTTATATGTTACACATTTCAATTTCTTTTAATTTCCATTTATAACTTAGCATTAAATCCCTTATTTCCTCTAGCGGTTTCAATTATTATTTAAATTTTGTTTCACTACATTAATTAAACTATTAATAAATGGAAACTTAAGAATTAAATGCCGGGTTTAATTTCAAATTATTCTAAACTAATAGATAAATATACTTACAACTTATCTATATCCAAGTATATTTAAAATAAATTAAAAATTCATTTTGTTTATCAAAATAAATCTTTACTAAAACTACTATAGTGGCCTTCCCCCTTCGAAACTCGAAAATGAATGTCGATGATACGGCTGCCATCACTGAAATTATTTTCCAGCGACAGAGAGGGAAGTACAAACTTATTTCTTCCAAAATCCTCTTAAACAATTCTTTTTAATATTTATATCAAAATACTTCTAATAATATTATTACTATATTTTCAAAATCACTCAAAAGAAATATTCAAAACCTCGGAATTTATGTTCTAAATTCCCATTTTCCTTTTTATTTTATTTTCAATTTTACTTCAACTATTAATTATAAAGTTATTACCTAACAACCCATATATTGCAACCAAATATATATATATATATATTATTTAAATATTTATTTTATATATAGAAAATATAATAGGCAAAATTATTTCATTCGCCTATAATAAAACAAATATTATGTCGGTCTGTCCTATTAAGTGTTTCGAAATCCCTGTTGATGTCACAGCGTCCCATGCATCGACCAGAATTTCTAAATACAAAACAGAACAGATTAACACAATATTTAAACCTTTTTATAAAACTAACAAGTATGCTCTCTCATATATACACTCAGCGACTCCCATAGGGTATTATTACCCTATTAATAAAGAGTCAGACCCCACAAAGCTAAGGTTTATCGCTAAAACAAAGCTCTGATACCACATTGTAACATCCCGCCTTTTTGCACGTTTTAAATCGACACACGTGCCAATTCAAACCGTTCGGAAGGGCGGATTGTTATAGGGTAAATAAGAAAACGAGAAAGAAATAAAACAAACAGAATCTCGCAGCAGAAGGATAAAATATAATAATCAAACATACAGTTGATAAAGCTGTTTTAAAATATTCGATTATACTTATACAACATATATCAGAGTTACACATACCATACAACAATGCAGCGGAACAATATGAGTGTAGTGGAATATAATAAATAATAACAATACAAATCTCCATCTTTGGCCTCCAAAGCTAAAGTCTTCGATCCTGAAACGCTCGGACTGACCCGAGCGAATTGAAAAGACAAAACACTCGAGTCAGAAATAAAAGATCTTATGTAAGTTAAATCAACAGAAATAAATATGAGTGCAGTAACTCAAGAGATGCTCGGGATTCGCATCTCTTAAGGATCCGTTAAACTATTTACTATGTAGTATATTTCGCTATTATAATAGTGTCTAATTATAAAATAAACTTACTTTTAAATAGCGATATATTCCCATAGTCTATACAGTATCGCAATCTCCCACCTACTGGGCGTCGTCAGAGGGCACTCCATAGGTATGGTACAAAACCAAAATCGTATAAGGCGCGCTAGGGTAGGTGACACGGCACAACTTGGCAATACCGCGGGTGATATACCAATTACGCTTTCGGGTCCTTGGTAAAGCGTTGCCGCAGCTACCGCCCACCCCGAGCCACACCCCTAAATAAAAAATCAAAAGTGGCTACCGAATCAATCCAAAAGTCAAAATATAATATCAAAGGGATGTGTCAGATCAAAGGTGCTACATCAATTAACCCGTCGATCGCTCCTGTTTTAGCTACCTTATGCCAACTCACGGGAGTTGGGTCCACGTATTTACCTTATAGGAAACGCCGTCACCATCCTACTTCATTCTGGAATCTTCACCGCGTACACGGTTGTTAAAGTGGTTTTCGGGGTTGGCAGAGAGTGTGACAACTTCCGATCCCGGTCTCTTCAACAACCAAACGTTATTATAACACCGCGGTTATTTCAAAATAATTTATATTTTAAAACCAGAATAAAATATCCGTTTCAAAACCATATAAATACGATATCACTTCTTCTTTTAAAACCAAATAAATATGATATCATTTCAATATATCCTTTCTAAAACTCATTTCAAGTTATAATATTTTGAAACCAAATACTTGAAATATAGCCTTCCAAAACATAAAACTTTGAGTTTCATAACTTTGAAATGTAAGCACACCACTTAAATGGTTTAAATATTAAATTACTTAATAAAATAACTTAGCTTCTTAAATTTCGCAATCAATTCTAATACAGATTTAAATCCTCAAATAGACCGTTTCAGATTTCATATATTTCAAAGCTTTAATATTAAATGTTTCAAAACTAAAATTTATAATTCACATATATATATCAAATTTACTTTACTATCATTTAATTTTGAAATAATTTAATTTAATCAATCCAGAATCCTTTAAATAGACTTCAATTTCAACAATTTAATATTCCTTAATTTATTTAGACTTTATATGTTCACTTAAATCATTTTAGACCCGAATTTAGTTATAACACCGTATTCTTTTTAAATCTAAATTTCAAAACTATCTTCTCAACTTTGATTCATAAAAATCAATATAAACTCTATATTAGAATATAATTTTAGTAAATACTTATCCATAATATATTCCACTTTATCATTAAACTTACTTCATACTTTAAACAATTTTATACATAGTTTTGAACCAAGAATTTAATTATATATAAAATAACCTTTATCAAATATCCGTCATAAATATTTCATGAAACCATATGTATATTTCTTTACAGAACCATAGGGAAAATTACTTCAAAAATAATTTTATATATATACATATATACACCGTGGTGCCTGTATAAAATTTTCTATCCTATGGTCAAGTGATACGGTTATTTATCATTTCAATCTGCAATTTGAAAATAAAAATGCGGTTGTATATCATTTCAAACCGCAATCCCGAATGAGATGAAATGCATAATAACTTGCAGTTTATAATAATATACAATACATCATCCATTTATCCAATATCATCCACCAACCATTTATCAAAATCATCATCAAATTAAGACTATACATTGATATATAACAGGTAACAAGCAGCAGCATTTACTTGTAGTTTATTATGCAAAATAAATTTACTAATAATTTAACTATCAGTTTATACGCAATAATGAATCAAATAGAAATTTAACTGGCAGTTATATGCAATAATGAATTTAAATAACAATTTAATTAAATAAATGCGATTTAACTGAGATGATGAATAACAATATGCCAAACGGTCATAAATAAATTTCTACTCATATCATAAATCAATTTAACAAACATAAGAAATTTTAGAAATTGTGGGTGGGTTAAAACACTCATCTTTATATGAATCTGAAAATAATAGACTTCTAATCAATAGCTTCACTCTACGTTTCCTCAGTCTTCTTCTTGATTGCTAGCTTTGTTCCGTAATTTTTCTTTTATTTCGATTTACTTTAATTTCCCTCCTTATTATATTAATATATATATGTGTATGTGTGTGCGTGCGTGTGTATGTATGTATTTTTAAAAGGTTTGGAAAGATTTGAAAAAGAAGTATGGAAAAAGAAAAGGAATGAAATAAGAAGAATTGAAAATTATAGAGAATATCAAGATTTGAAAAGAAAGAAGAAAGTTTGAAACAGAATAAAATTTCAGAAGAATAATATTTGAAGAGGAAGGAAAAATTAAAATGAGATATAATAAGGAGATTTAAAAAAAAGAAAAAAAAGAAGAAAAAGATTAGAATGGAGGCTATTGTTTCATTTGCATCATATCGTATTTATAAGGTTAGAGTTAGATTTAGGGACAAAGAGATTTGAAAAGAGAGGCTGCTATTAATTAGAAATAAATGAAATGACGTTTCGGAAAAATGAAGTTGGAAATGAATGAAAAAAAAAGTAAATATGAACAAACTTGGTATTGAAATATAGTAAATATGAACAACCCTTTTAAAAGTAGCAGGTATTAAAAAGGGGTAATTATTAATTAGAAAGGGTATAAATGGACTAACTTTATACTGTAAACAAACTTTAGAATTCAAATTTCAAAATAATCGTTTACTTAATTAATGTGACGACCGCCCATGACTCCAGCATTAAAGAAGGAAATAGTGCGCTGTAAAGTGTGCCAGGAAGCCATGGATGATCATCAAGGTAAGGTAAAAACAACGGAGTTTATCGTATTACTCACAGTGCATGGGTAAAATACAATAGAAAATATATATATATAGTGAAGCTCCACAAAACAGAATCTCGCCCAAATAAGCCTCATAGTAGTTTGATACAAAAATCTGAATAGTCAATACATCAAGCCTCACTACATATCACTCAGAGAATATACAAGCAGCGGAACATCCAGTACATATAGTAAGAAAATAATATGCAAGCCTCCAGCTCGTCTTCGTCATCAGCATCGTTGGTCACTAAGAACAGCACCTGTCACCTGCTACCTAGTCTGCCCATCCCAAAATGGATGAACAGCCCAAGGGAATAAGAGTTGAACATAAAACCTTGAGTCAGACAACAGTCTTAGTGAGCGGTAAATTAACTAACAACATGCCAAAAGAGCATAAAGGTAAAAGGAATAGGAACCCAACCCTCCAACTCCACCTCTTTCTACAGTGATAGCCCCCAGACACACTAAGCAGAAGTAAACATAGCAAATCAGACATTTAAAGTAAAGCAATTATCACTCGATTAAAGGTCGGTGTTTTCCAAGTACAAACCCCAAGGCCTAAACCAAGATCAGATAAGCACCCAGAAAACATCGCTCTTGAGACCGAATGATGATACAACCAAAACATCCAAACATCCATGACTCTGGCTATCACTGTTATCATTGCTTCGATACCACCGTTAATTGAATGACCGGCATATTCTTTCAGTCGTCCGTCAAGGGCTAATAGTAACCCCGGTTCTAGACATAACTCCGCACGTTGTCGCAGCCCGTGCCTAGGACTATCGAATCTTCCCAGAGTACTCGACCACCAACTGTAGACTTTTGGGACTATCGAATCTGCCCAGCGTACTCTTGCTTTGATTCTGCTAGAACCTTCAATAACGATGAAATCTCAGCCTTCTAGTCATCCTCCTCGACGACTATTCTCATACTAGCTCAAGCGCCTCTCGAGCCAACCATTGTCCACAAACTCGAACCATCCCTCGAGTTATCAACATGCTTGGAATGATCCCGTCTGGATTATACCAAAGCTACCTCACATCATGCCTCGCTTCATCTCATTCATAGCAAAGCTACATCTTAACATCTTCATCAAATCCGTTCATATGAGCTTTATCATCCACTATATATGCCACGTGCAGCTTTTCTATTCAAGAGCTTCCCCCTTAGCCTTTGAATCATCTCCGACCAACTTGTCCAAATCCAACCACTAATCAACTAATTTATAACAACCAATCAAGTCAATAATTAATCCATGTAATTAAGCATTCAAACATGATCTAAAAGCAATTATAACAAAAATGGCAATCTTGTAAATAAAGAGTCTAAATCTAACAAGCATAGTCATGAATAATATCTCTACAACTTGATGGATGAACTTGCACAGGTTAACATGTATTATAATGGATGTCAAATCTTCATGAACCATGGATCTATACTTAGGTTTACGAAAATGCATGAAATCACTATTTTTTACACAAAATCAAGCCAACAATCCAATATACTCATTTGGGTCCGTGTGAGAGATAACCACCACTCACCGAATCACCTAAACACCTTAAAAGAAACACACTCCAAATCTGGACAGCGAAGGACCTAGCTCGATCCACCAAAATTCCGCTTCAAACGATGAAATCTCTCTTCAATGGATGGAGATCTTCAATCTAAGCTCTTGGATCTTCGATTTGATCTTCAATTTGGATGGAAGGAAGCACTAGATTAAAGAAGAGATAAGAAGTGATGAAGTGTAACACTCGAGCTCTCAAAATGGCAGAACTTCGTCGCTTCAAAATTCGGATCCCAAAAAATGAAGCTAACCCGTGTATTTATAGGCCGAACCCTTAAGTCGCTCGCCCTTAAGTCGCTCACGACTTAACAAAACCCCATGACCTAAAAATCCAACGACCTATGACCTAACGGTTCAAGCCATCACACAACCTAACAGAAACACGACCTAACACATGCGCGACCTAACATACAAGCCGCGTTCCTACCTAAGTTGTCTGATCGACCTAACGACTCAACGACCTAACAAACATGCAGCGACTCATCACAGGCACGACCTAACAAACACGACGACTTAGCGACTTAACGCTACACCACTTAACCACCTTAGGTCGTTTCACGACCTAACTACACACAGCAACCTAACATAGGTCGCTCACGACCTAACTAAACACAGGGTCTCAACGACCTATACTATAACGATTTAAACTATTATCCTTAAGTCGCTCGAACGACCTATCTTCCTTATGTCGTCAACTCGCTCAACCTCCTAGGTCGCTACTCCTATGCCGTTAGTTTCTACGCCGCTAACTCCCTTTTCCAACTTCCTTAAGTCATTAGTTCCCTTAGGTCGCTCCAATCTCTTAAGTCACTCCAATCTATGCCGCTAAGTCGCTCCACGACCTATCTGCTATACGACCTAAGCTATCATACGACCTAACTCCTTAGGTCGCCTAAACTCTTAAGTCGCCGACTTCCTTGGGTCGCTCTGCCTTACCTTTAGGTCGCTCAACACTCTTCTACGACCTAACTCTGGATGACTTAACAACACTAACGACCTAATAACAACGGTTTTACGGTCTTTTGATATGTAAAATACGGGTTGTTACATTCTCTCCCCCTTAGGAATTTCGCCCCCGAAATTCCAAACAAACAAGAGCAACCAAAAACTATTCTGCATGCCTACCATCCATAGCAACCAACAAACCAAACATCCAATTACTAGCCTACCATGCAGAATTCTAAGACTAGAACAAGTTACAATGTCATGAGATGACACGACACCTTATGGTCATACCTCGAAGAGTTCAGGATAAGTTGCCTTTATCCTCTCTTCCACCTCCCATGTACAGTCGTTAAAATCATCACTCCATTGTATCTTGAGCAACCTAACTACCTTCCTCCTAAGCTGTTTCAGGTCAGTTTCCACAACACGAAGCGGCATACGAGGTCTCTTATCAACTGGATCAACCTCAAAATCTTCACATCTATCTGCAGAAACCACTGTATTCGAGTCGTGCACATACTTCCGTAGATACGATACATGAAAAACATTGTGCACACCCAACATCTTTTTTGATAACTCCAATTTATAGGCGAGCTTTCCAATTCGATCGATGATCAGGAATGGTCCAACAAATCTCAGAGTCAATTTTCCTTTCTTCCCGAATCGAATAACTTTTTTCAGTGGAGAAATCTTCATAAAAACCATATCACCTACGTCGAACTCCAAATCCTTACGACGCTTATCGGCATAACTTTTCTGACGGTCTTGGGATACCTTCATTCGTTGCCGAATGATCTCTATGCAATCCGAAGTCTGTTGAATCATTTCTGGCCCAAGTATCAACTTTTTTCCCTTTCCAACCAACATGTCGGGGAGTTACACGGTCTTCCATACAATGCTTCATAGGGCGCCATACCAATGCTTGACTGGTAACGGTTGTTATACGAAAATTCCACCAAATGAAGATGATCTTCCCATGATCCTCCGAAGTCCAAAACACATGCTCTGAGGAGATCTTCCAAAACACGGTTGACTCTCTCGGTCTGACCATCTGTTTGGGGGTGATAAGCTGTACTCAAACACAACTCGGTTCCCAAAACTTCCTGGAAACTCTTCCAAAATCCACTAGTGAACAACGGGTCTTGATCGCTCACTATACTTCTCGGAATACCATGGAATCGAACTAACCACTTAACATACAACTCAGCCAACTTCGATGCAGTCCTAGTTGATCGAACAGGAATAAACCTTGCACTCTTAATCAAACGATCTATGATGACTCAAATCCCTTCATTTCCCGTTGTTGTTCTATGTAACCCATCGATAAAATCCATCGATATTTGCTCCCACTTCCATGTAGGAACTTCTAATGGCTGAAGCAATCCACTTGGCTTCTTCTGCTCGGCTTTTACCAACTGGCAGTTCATACACTTGGAAATAAAATTCCCAACATCCTTCTTCATACCTTCCCAGTAATAGGTTCTTTTCATATCCCGATACATCTTATTTCCACCTGGATGAATTGTCAGCTTCGAGTGATGACTTTCCTTCAGAACTTCATCTCTCAATTCATCTATATCGGGAACAACTAGTCGTCCTTGCTTCCGAAGCCAACCCTCTCGATCGACCTCGAATCCTTTATCCTTCTCTGGGTCCAACCCAGATTCCAAATCATGGATAATCTTGACAAGCTTATCGTCTCGCTTTTGGCTCTCGCCAATCCTTTCCACAAGAGTAGGTCTTATCGATAAGTTTTCCAACATCTCAGGTTCCAATTCACATCTGGGCGTGAAGTCAAATGCAGCCAAATACTCAAGATTCTTCCATTTTGAAAACATGGCCCCCAATCCTGCATGTCTTCGACTTAATGCATCTGCCACTGCGTTACCCTTTCCCGGAGTATAGGCTATACCATAATCATATGATGCTAAAAACTCTAGCCATCGTTGCTGCTGAAGATTCAAATCCTTTTGGGAGAAAAGATACTTTAATGACTTATGATCTGTAAAGAACTCGAATCGAACTCCCAATAGGTAATGTCTCCATAGAGCAAATACAATCGCCGCCAACTCCAAATCATGAGTCGGATAATTGCTTTCATGCGGCTTCAGTTGTCGACTTGCATACGCAACAACTTTACCCTTATGCATCAGCACTGCTCCAAGTCCCGTACCACATGCATCGGTGTAAACCACCATCTCATCATTTCCACTTGGAATAGTGAAAACAGGAGCACTTGTTAGTCGCTCTTTCAGGATTCCGAAAGCTTGCTCACACTTAGTATCCCATCTGAATACTTGGTTCTTTTTCGTCAATCCTATTAATGGTGCAGCTACCTTGGAAAAGTCTTTGATAAAACGACGATAGTATCCTGCTAATCCAAGAAAACTTCTCACATCAGATGCATTCTTAGGTCTAACCCAATCCTGGATTGCTGCCACCTTGGCGGGATCAACCGCTATTCCATTTCCAGAGATAATATGGCCTAAGAACCTCACTTCGCTCTTCCAGAAGTGACACTTCGAAAACTTAGCCTTCAGCTGATGTTTCCGCAAGGTTTCCAAAATAATACGCAAGTGCGTCTTGTGCTCTTCTTCATTACTGGAATAAATCAAAATATCATCGACGAACACTAGTACAAACTTGTTCAATTGATCCCTGAACACTCTATTCATAAGATCCACAAAATATGCTGGTGCATTGGTCAATCCAAACGGCATTACCAGCCACTCAAAGAAACCAAATGGTGTCCTAAAAGAAGTCTTCGGCACACTATCCATTGCCACTCTTAATTGGTGAAATCCCGTTGCCAAATCCATCTGGGAAAACACCTTGGCTTCGTGAAGCTGATCAAACAGGTCATCTATTCTCGGCAATGGATACTTGTTCTTCTTAGTCACTTTATTCAGCTCACGATAATCCACACACAACCTTAACGATCCATCCGCTTTGGTTGCAAACACAACTGGTGCACCCCATTCGGACACACTACGCCGAATGAATTCTTTCTGTAAAAGACCATCAACTTGCACCTTCAACTCTTGCTGTTCCCTAGGCGCCATCCGCCTAAGAGGCATCACAACAGGTCTGGCTCCTTTAACTAGATCGATGCAAAACTCGATCTCTCTATGCGGCGGTAACCCTTTGACCTCATCAAAGACATCCTCAAATCAATTTGCGATTGGCACCGATGACAGTCCATCCCGTGGAACAACCAGCGAATACATGAAGCTCATGAAGACGCCTTCCTCATGCTTACATCGTATCACAACTCTTCGTCCTTCCACATTCTTGACTGTCACCTCCAACCTTTTACAATCAACCTTTGCAGCATACTTCCTAAGCCAGTCCATACCCAAAATAATTCCAAATCCCTCAAAGTTCAGAACAAAACAATCACAAACAAAAGAGCAATCATGACTCGATACAACCAGACCACGACATATCATACACAGACAAGACAAACCCCCAACTGGTTTAGTCACAACCAATGGTCTATTAAAAATATCCGGTTCCAAACCCAACCGGCATACAAGTTCATTACAAAAAAAAGAATGCGACGCCCCAGTATCGAACAACACTCTAACTGGAACACCACAAATGGAAAGAGTACCTTGTACCACCACACTCTTTCCTTTCTCTTCCGTAGTAGGAGCCTTTGAAGATGATGGCACAGCCCCCAAAGCATAAGCTTGTACAACCTGCCTGTCCTTCCTCGGTTCTTGAAAATTCTTCTTAATATGCCCTAGCTTGTCACAGTTGTGGCACTTCACCGGCACCTTTGGATTCTTTCAATCTTTGGAGAAATGGCCCTTCTGCTGACAGTTGTAGCAGGTCACTTTGCCCTTCGGCTTCTTCTGGCCATCCTTACCCTTCTGCTGCTGCTGCTTCCTCTTCTTGTTTCCACCTTGCTGTGGTTTAGATGCCTCCTTGGTCACAACAACAACAGATCCTTCTTTAGGAAACAGATTCTCATGCCTGAGAGCCTTCTCCGCAAGCTTCTCAAATGGATCGTCCAGATGATCCACCAACTGCCTCCCAAGATAAATGTCCAAGTCTGTCACAAACTTCTCGTTCTTCTGATATGGAGATTCAATATACGACCGAGCATACTTGGACAAGGCTTCAAACTCAGAAACATACTCAAGGACTGGTCTTCCTCCTTGCTTGAGTTCCACAAACTTCTTGAACAGAACAGATTTCTGAGGTGTAGAAATGAACTTAGCTTCAAATCTGGCTTGGAATTGCTCCCAAGTAATTTCTTCCTCCGGAGTATCAATGGTGATAGAGTTCCACCAGTCAGAAGCTCTCCCCTGAAGCTGTCTTGATGCGAGCTTCCTTTTGGTTGCATCCTCGATACCCAAGTCACCAAAGATTCTTCTACAAGCATCTATCCATCTCTGGACTTCAATGGTTGACTCTGTTCCCAAGAAAACCTTCCCTCCAAGAGCAGTATAGTCTTTACCCAACTTAGCGAAATCCACCGGTCTTGGAGCTTGAACTTGAACCCCAACATCTACTGCTAACCCCGGAGCTGGCATCCTCCTCATGATCGAAGTCATCATAGCCTCGAACATAGCAGCATACTCAGTAGCCCCCTCAGCAACACGGCCTTCCCTAGCAGCTGGTCTCCCTCTTCGACTCATTCTTAATATCTATAAAAAAAATGATTAGTGCACCTTGAGAAACAACTGCATAAGAGGTTCAAACCCTTCTAAGCCACTATATTATATATGGTAATCATCCATAAATATACAATTACGTCTCTCATACGTAGTTACGTCAGCGAGCGTTGGCTAAAATCGATTAACCAAAGCTCTGATACCAAATGTGACGACCGTCCATGACTCCTGCACTAAAGAAGGAAATAGTGCGCTGTAAAGTGTGCCAGGCAGCCATGGATGATCATCAAGGTATGGTAAAAACAGCGGAGTTTATCATATTACTCACAGCGCATGGGTAAAATACAATAGAAAATATATATATAGTGAAGCTCCACAAAACAGAATCTCGCCCAAATAAGCCTCATAGTAGTTTGATACAAAAATCTGAATAGTCAATACATCAAGCCTCACTACATATCACTCAGAGAATATACAAGCAGCAGAACATCCAGTACATATAGTAAGAAAATAATATGCAAGCCTCCAGCTCGTCTTCTTCATTAGCATCGTTGGTCACTAAGAACAGCACCTATCACCTGCTACCTAGTCTGCCCATCCCAAAATGGATGAACAACCCAAAGTAATAAGAGTTGAACATAAAACCTTGAGTCAGACAACAGTCTTAGTAAGCGGTAAATTAACTAACAACATACCAAAAGAGCATAAAGGTAAAAGGAATAGGAACCCAACCCTCCCAGTCCACCTCTTTCTACAGTGATAGCCCCTAGACACACTAAGCAGAAGTAAACATTGCAAATCAGACATTTAAAGTAAAGCAATTATCACTCGAGTCAAGGTCGGTGTTTTCCAAGTACAAACCCCCAAAGCCTAAACCAAGATCAGATAAGCACCTAGAAAACATCGCTCTTGAGACCGAATGACGATACATCCAAAACAACCAAACATCCATCACTCTGGCTATCACAGTTATCATTGCTTCGATACCATCGTTAATTAAATGATCGGCACATTCTTTCAGCCGTCCGTCAAGGGCTAGTGGTAACCCCGGTTCTAGACAGAACTCCGCACGTCGTCGTAGCCTGTGCCTAGGACTATCGAATCTTCCCAGAGTACTCGACCACCAACTATAGTCTTTTGGGACTATCGAATCTGCCTAGCGTTCTCTTGCTTTGAGTCTGCTAGAACCTTCAACAACGATGAAATCTCAGCCTTCTAGTCATCCTCCTCGACGACTATTCTCATACTAGCTCAAGCGCCTCTCGAGACAACCATTATCCACAAACTCGAACCATCCCTCGAGTTATCAACATGCTTGGAATGATCCCGTCTGGATTATACCAATGCTACCTCACATCATGCCTCGCCTCATCTCGTTCATAGCAAAGCTCCATCTTAACATCATCATCAAATCCGTCCATATGAGCTTTATCATCCACTACATATGCCACGTGCAGCTTTTCTATTCAAGAGCTTCCCCCTTAGCATTTGAATCATCTCCGACCAACTTGTCCAAATCCAACCACTCGTCAACTAATTTATAACAACCAATCAAGTCAATCACTAATCCAAGTAATTAAGCATTCAAACATGATCTAAAAGCAATTATAACAAAAATGGCAATCTTGTAAATAAAGAGTCTAAATCTAACAAGCATAATCATGAATAATATCTCTACAACTTGATGGATGAACTTGCATAGGTTAACATGTATTATAATGGATGTCAAATCTTCGTGAACCATGGATCTATACTTAGGTTTACGAAAATGCATGAAATCACTATTTTTAACACAAAATCAAGCCACCAATCCAATATACTCCTTTGGGTCCGTGTGAGAGAAAACCACCACTCACTGAATCGCCTAAACACCTTAAAAACAACACACTCCAAATCTGGACAGCGAAGGATCTAGCTCGATCCACCAAAATTCCGCTTCAAACGATGAAATCTCTTTTCAATGGATGGAGATCTTCAATCTAAGCTCTTGGATCTTCGATTTGATCTTCAATTTGGATGGAAGGAAGCACTAGATTAAAGAAGAGATAGGAAGTGAAGAAGTGTAACACTCGAGCTCTCAAAATTGCAGAACTTCATCGCTTCAAAATCCGGATCCCAAAAAATGAAGCTAACCCATGTATTTATAGGCCGAACCCTTAAGTCGCTCGCCCTTAAGTCGCTCACGACTTAACAAAACCCCACGACCTAAAAATCCAACGACCTACGACCTAACGGTTCAAGCCATCACGCAACCTAACACAAACACGACCTAACACATGCGCGACCTAACATACAAGCCGCGTTCCTACCTAAGTCGTCTGGTCGACCTAACGACTCAACGACCTAACAAACATGCAGCGACTCATCACAGGCACGACCTAACATACACGACGACTTAGCGACTTAACGCTACACCACTTAACCACCTTAGGTCGTTTCACAACCTAACTACACACAGCAACCTAACATAGGTCGCTCACGACCTAACTAAACACAGGGTCTCGACGACCTATACTATAACGACTTAAACTATTATCCTTAAGTCGCTCGAACGACCTATCTTCCTTAGGTCGTTAACTCACTCAACCTCCTAGGTCGCTACTCCTATGCCGTTAGTTTCTAGGCCACTAACTCCCTTTGCCAACTTCCTTAAGTCGTTAGTTCCCTTAGGTCACTCCAGTCTCTTAAGTCGCTCCAATCTACGCCGCTAAGTCGCTCCACGACCTATCTGCTATACGACCTAAGCTATCATACGACCTAACTCCTTAGGTCGCCTAAACTCTTAAGTCGCCGACTTCCTTGGGTCGCTCAACACTCTTCTACGACCTAACTCTGGACGACTTGACAACACTAACGACCTAATAACAACGGTTTTAAGGTCTTTCGATACGTAAAATACGGGTCGTTACAATTAATTTGGTTAACCCTAAACATACCAAAATTAAAATCTTTTCAAGATTTAATTAACACAAAATAAATGAAAATAAATTCTCCGTACAAATTTGTGTCATAAATTAAAAGAATATACAGCATTAAGAAATCTTCATTTCTCCCTCTTTGTGATTAGATTGGAAATTAAACAACAAGTTAACATTTTGATTGAATGTTTTACAAGGAATGCATTAACATTCATTCAAAATATGATAGCATAAACAAGGTAACATAAACAAGTGTATAATATATATGTACATTTTTATCGCCACTTATAGTTTACATTCACAAATAAAAGGTATGTAAATAATCTATATAAGGAGGAAATGAATGTAAGAGTAAATTAGAAAAGTGAAGATGGAAAGGTAAGTTATGTTGCAATAAAAATCTAATAAAGTCTAATTGGAAAGGAAATGGTCAAATGTAAATCTATTTTACCCCTTTTATCATCTCCTATTAACATTTAATTTAACAACGTATGAGATTTCAATATAAACTAGCATTAAATTTTAATCTAAAACATAAGTTTGAATTTAGGTGTAAACATATATGTAATAAACTAGCATTAAATTTTGAAACATGAAATGAATTAATTTATTTCAATATATGTTTACAATTAACGTCTTCCCATTTAAAAAGATTCCAATCATATTAATTGTTATTGATTTATAAGGTAAAAATCAATGAGACAGTTCAATTCCTTTTTTATAGTAATTTAACGTATTTACGGAAATATTGTATACAAACCAAATGTTATTAATTTCTTACTTCTGTAATAAATTTTTCAGCTACCAACATTTCAAATAAATAAACATATGATTTTTTTATTTAGTAAAGAAACGTATATCATTCTTTTTATTATGTTCATTACTACTCTAAAATCTGGTTAACCTTTGTTCAAACTTTCATTACTTTACTATACTCTAATTTGACAACTCCTAACATTGTAGTACATTTCACATTAATGTAACATTTATTAAAATTTATTTCCAATCCTAATTCTATTAAATTCCCTTTTCATTTTATTATTTAATTCATTGTTATTAAAAGGGTGCAATTTACATTGGTTCACGATTGTTTACATTTATTTTCATAGATTTCATCTACATTCCCTTTTAGGAAATATTTTAAATATTAAATTTTTCATTTAATTGCAATAAATCATACAGTCGTAATTAGGTCTAATAAATAAATAAATGTTGATTCCCATTCTTATTATTCAACAATCATTATCCTATAAACCTATTTAACATCCGTTTACGTTCCCTTACCTTGATACTTCTATATGCATCTTAGGCTTGTATAAATGTCTTAATTTCAAAATGTGAAATCTTGTTTATTACCCATATTAATTAAGGTTTTTAAAATAAAATTCCCTTACATGTAATCATATATTCATTCATTCACCATTAGAGATACATTATTAACCATTTCTACCCTAATTTATACTAATATAACCTTTAATTAGACTAATTTCTATTGATTTCCTATTTTAATTAATTAGCCTCCATTACCGTTAAATTACCTTTAAGCTTATTTCAATTATTCTCAGTTATTCCTTACCAATATTCGTTATCATTTATAAATGTCATGTCAGTTTCTCCTTCTATTACAATATATTTATTCATTCATTCATTTGCATAACTTCATTTATTTTCATTTATTTATTTATAGGATTTGTGCTTAATCCAATTTCTTAGCATCTCAATTGTTTACTTAAGTTTGTACCCAGTTATTTATACTTTCCTTTATTTTATTTCATTGGAAACAATCTCAATTATACCTAAGTTTATAATACTAGAAGAACAAGTTCTCGTTTATTAAAGAATTTGATCAAATACCTCCCATTACTTCAAGTTCATTCCTGTATAACACCCATCATATTTCTTATTAACATTAATTTTATCAAATTTCAGTTTATCCCATATTATTATATCGATTAATGTAACTTTGAAATTTATTACCCAACTTACTATTTCATACCTTAATCCAATAATTTCATTTGTTTTCTCAAATTCCATTTAAACATCAAATCATAATATTTAAATTATTTTATTGAACTAGAATTTCATTCAAGTCATTAATTATTAAATTGCATTAACCAGTTTCCTAATTTTACAATCAATTACTGTAACAACGTGTTCTTACATTAACTAATTCAATGCCTACCCTATACTCTTCATATTCAATTATATCCAGATATAATACTTATGCTATTTCATTAAATTGAAATTTTATTCAATTTACTAATAAATAAGTTTTAATTTCCCTTGCTATATTTTAGTTTAGCGTTCATTCCAATACTAATTTATTACCTTTATTATTTCTACAAAAATTTAATTACAAAATCCTATTTAATTAACAAATTTAATTGTTGAAATTTAAGGGTCGTTGTAGCTACTCGTAAAAATTTCAGTACCCAAGAGTTTAAGAAAACAGAAGATAAACTCTGGGTCAGACATGGGTCAGGTGTGAGTAACAGGTTAAAGTTGCTTAACTTTGAAAATTCTTCAAAAAAAAAGGTATCACGTAAGACTCCCGACACATAAACATGGGTAAGTTTTTGCCTTACGCTAACCAAAACATTTGATAGAAAATCCAGTGATATTATAATATGGTCTAGGGTTTTCAAGTAAATAAGAAATAGCCGAAATTTTTACATTTAGTAAATTCCAGCATACATAGATATACAATCAAAACCGTAAACGCAAGTAGGAAAAATGGGTTTCCATCAATGGAAGGGCTACTGGGGTACCGCCTGTCACATTATGCGGCCTAGATCACCGTACCGAGAATTACTCCCAATCCCATGCAACACAAATCCGGAACCATCCCTTACTGGACAGTCCCGAACAAGATAACCCCGCAGTTGTTTACAACCAACTTCCCACACAACGAATATAAAGGGACTTCTGGACAGGGGAAGATCTTGTCCTACTTGGGTGCTACCCACTTAGCCTTGTTGCACCTCTCCTGTTTTAGCCATTCCCGGTTGATGAAGCTTGAGGCTACGATTAGCTTTATAGAAAACATCTATCTTAGAATGCTCATCGTCAACCTGGCGATGTTATGAAAGCATTCAATCCATACAAGTTTGTTTCGGGTTCGAACGAAACCGAAGGCACTATCTCATTACACTCATTTTGGAATCACCCTCAGAGTTAACGGCGATAACCCTTGCATCTGAATCTTCATCTTCACTTGTGATTCACGACCTATAGATAATTTGGATCGATGTGGTTTTCGGACATCCAAATCTACAAACCCGATCCCGATCTCATTGAAATCCAAAACATAATTTTTCAAGTCCAAGTTGTTTTAAAGTTAAAACAATTCAATTCTATTATCTATATTCACACAGATAGATAAGTTACAGTATCACAACAAGATAATCCACATTATCATCACAATTCAACCAAAGCACCCAATATCACATATCAACACATATCTCATCAGAGAAATTAAACAATCAAGGCATTCAATATCAATCAGCCATTCATTAGCAAAGATCTATTAATCACACTATCTATAATTAATTTGAAATAAATTAAACTAATTACTTTTACCTCTAATTAATATAAAATAAATTAAATTAATTACTTTCACCGCTATAAATCTTGCTTACTTAACCATTAGTTATTTACAAATTAATTAATCATTCTCTAAGTATCATCTCAATTAATCACCCTTGATTAATTATTCTCTAATTACTTTAAGTAATTAGCCTTTAATTAATTACACAAATTAATTATTCTTAACCATTTACAGTAATTTACCTTTAATTACTTCATTAATTAATTAATTATAATTAATTACATTAATCCTTAATTAATTACATTAATTAATTATCCTCTAATCACTTATATTGATTTATTACCTTTTAATTAATCAAACCTTAATTACATCATTAATTACATTAATTAATGATCCTCTAATTATTTATTAATTAATTATTGTTCTAATCAATCACATTTAATAATTAATCTTGATTAATTATTCATTAATCAGCCTTGATTAATCACATTAGTAATTAATTACCCTTAATTAATTGCATCACTTAATTATCTTCAAATAACTTTATTAATCGATTCTTAAATTAATTACACCAATTAATTAATTATTAATTAGTTGCACTAAGTAATTATCCTTCATATTAATTGCACAAAGTAATTAATCCCAAATCTCTTCCATTAATTAATTATCCTTTAATTAATTACACAAGTAATTATACCCCAAACTACTTCATTTCTTCGATTAAATACATCCTGTAATTTCCATCACTGATTACTTTACTAAGTAATTACACTTAACCAATCATTCAGTGATTATTTTAAATTAATTAAACTAATTAATTAACTTAAATTAATCACATTAATTTTGATTAATTACACTGAGTAATTAATCCCTTTAATTATTTTCATTAAGTAATTATACTTAACTAATTCCACAAATGATTATCCTTAATTAATTAATCTAATTAATTATTAAAATTAATCACATTAATTAATTATTTAATAATCCCTAGTTAATGATCTTCATTAACTATTAACAATTCCTTAATTACTTCTCTCAAGTAATTAAATTTAGATTAATCATTATTAATTACAAATTAATTAATCTTTAACAACAAATTAATTAATCTCTAATTATTTAATTAATTAAGTGCTTAACTGTAACTTAATTATTCTTTAATTACTTGATTAATTAATTTCTAATCATTAATTAATAACCTAATCTTATCTAATTAATGATCCTTAATTACAAATTAATTAACCCTTAATCAATTAACTTAAATTCTTAATTACATATTTAATTAATCGTTAATTAATTATATTACACCCTTAATTACTTAACTAATTAATCCTAAATTATTAATTAATTAAATTAATTAAATAACATTAACTTTCCCTATTTATTTAATGAATCACAAATGATTAAATTTTAATTTACTTTAAGATAAAACATTTTCTTATTTATGACTAATTTTGTAATTAACAAAAACATTTGGAAAAAAATTTACTTTTAAATTTTCTATTAGATTCATTTCAAATTAAGATTCAAAATAAATGCAAGCTTAACTTTAACAAAATTAAAAACAATTTAAAAACCTTTTAAATCACATGTTAGTAAAGACTTATCTTATAGAAGAAATTTACAGGAGTTTTTAAAACCAAATTCATTTTAAATTCCAATCATATAAAATATATTTTAACATTTAAAGTTGTTTTAAACATTTTAAATTTTCTTAAAACTTTACTTATCTCAAAACTGGGATATAAATTAAATTTGAATCCAGATTAAAACTTTGATTTAAAATTTGTTTAATTTTACTTACAAGTTTTAAACTCATTTTAAAATTTAAAAGCAGATAGGTTTTTTTTTACAAAAACCTGTAACAATATTATTTGACCCGAGCCATACCATTAAGACTTCGAGCCAACGCACTCATCACTTCGAGCTAAACACTCGAACTACTTGAGAAATACTCGGGTACCTCACTCCTGCCTCAATCCCAACTTCACCAGGCACGTAAAAATGCACCGTGCATATGCACGATGGCTACGACCAACTCCAGTCATCGCCGAAGCCTTCCTCATGTCGCTGATTATCCTTGCACCTGATCCCGACCATCCAAACCTCGACAACACCCCCAAAATTAAAATCGAGCATTATGGCATAAACCTGTAACAACCATCAAAACCTGGAACCACCTGAATCTCGCACCTCCGACCACCGGAGTGTCAGCTCCTCCGGCCACGGCCTCGTCAACATCCCCTCTTCCTTCTCCTAGAATATGGTGGAACTCGATCCACCAGAGACGCCGTGGTGGATCATTTCCCGACCATCACCAAAACTAGGTTTATAAACTAAAACGATCAACTACCGCTGCTACAGCGCCTTGCTCCTCCATCTGACATTTTTCCCACCATTTTCGATCATCCTTGCATCACCAGAGAAAACCCTGACCTTCCCGAGCAAGTGGATCACCAGAAACCCACCAAACCACATTTTCTGATTAAACAAGAACTGCTCCAATATTCCGCTACTAAAATCATTTTAAAATTTAAAAGCAGACAGTTTTTTTTCTAAAAACCTATAACAAATTTTTTTGACCCAAGCCATACCCTTAAGACTTCGAGCCAACACACTCATCACTTCGAGCTAGACAATCGAACTACTCGTGAAATACCCGAGTACCTCACTCCTGCCTCAATCCCCATTTCACCAGGCACATAAAAATGCACCGTGCATATGCACGGTGGCTCCGACCAACTCCAATCATCGCCGAAGCCTTCCTCATGTCGCCGATTATCCTCGCACCTGATCCCGACCATCCAAACCTCGACAACAACCTAAAAATCGAAATTGCGCATTAAGGCATAAACGTGGAACAACCATCAAAACCTGGAACCATGTCAATCTCGTGCCTCCGACAACCGCACTGTCAACGCCTCTGGCCATGATTTCATCAACATCCCCTCTTCCTTCTCCTGGAATATGGTGGAACTCGATCAACCAGAGACGTCGTTGCGGATCATTCCCCGACCATCACCAAAACTACGTTTACAAACTAAAACGATCAACCTGCGTTGCTACAGCGCCTTGCTCCACCATCTGACATATATCCCACCATCTCCAATCATCCTTGCATCACCATAGAAAACCCTGACCTTCCCAATCAAGTGGATCACCAGAAACCCCCTAAAACACATTTTCTGATTAAATCAGAACTGCTCCAATATACCACTACTAAAAATCATGATTTCGTTCTTAAAAATCATGATTTTGGATGAGTTCCCATATCATATGTCTGAAACAATGAATTAGGATGATTAAATTTACTCCTATGTTAAGCTTGCTCTGTTATTTTCCTATTTCCAAAGACATTTCAACTTATTTTGTCTTAAATAAAATTTTAAACTATAATTCATGATGAATCAAACAAATTTTGTTTAAATCTTAAATACAAACAAGGACTAGATCAAGAGAAAATGATTTTTAAATCAAAAACTGGAGCTTGGTATTTAAAAATAGATAAACACAGATACACAGCAACATGCACACACATATATACATTTATATATATATATATAGACACACACACACACACCGAACCCATCTACATATATTCACACAAAACACAATTACGAAAAAAATTAACATGCAACCATATTTATACTTAATTTTTTTTTAAATGTTACTCAGCAGATTGCAAATGAAGATGAACAGAGCACCTTCTCTTTTATTAGAAAAAGCTTTTGACACTTTAAAACTTAAATTTGATGGAAATGGTTATGATTTTAAAAACTGCATTGCTGAAGTATGAGCTTGTTGCTGAACTTGATTACAAACAGAATGGTATTTGCTTGCTTTTAGAAAATCTCAGATTTAAGAATGCATGCAGGCTTTTTGATCCCAGATTTCACTTGCTTTGATTATCTGCTATAGGCCTTTTTGTTTTTTGAAAACGCTTTGCATGCTTTGATTTTTGATTTGCAAATGATTACAGGTTTGCTTACTTTGATATTCTTTGGTTAAAGAATTTAGTTCAGGCTTTTGTTGTTTGATAAATTCTGGTTTGAGGAGGATGATTTTCGAATTCTTTTGAGAATTGTAGGCTGAAGATTAGGTTTTCATATTTTTTTAGAGAAATTGGTTTGAGTTTTCTTCTTAGTTTTGAGTAAAAAGATAGAAAAGAAAATGAAGAATGAGAAAACAACGTGCATAGGCTGAAAATATGATTTAAAAAAAAAAGAAAACTAAAATTAAATAACACTTGTAAAATCATTCAACACTTTTTATACACATTTGTTTAGTAATTACACATGTTATTTAGGTGTCTTAAGGAATTAACACTTGTAATAACATAAATTTTGTTTATTTAAAATTTAAAAATAATCTTTTATACTTAATTAGTTAGTTTATAAATACTTATTTATATATAAATAACTTAAAAGAAAATAAAACTAATTATATTTATAAATAAAAGCTTATACATATGTTTTAAAACCCAAAATATATAAAAATGTCTATCTTTTAAATTTTAAATACATATTCAACTTAGATTTGAATAATCTAAATTAAAGTCAACTTATTCAATTTGAAATAATAATCCCTTTTCTTATTGAAATCTTTTTATATTTATATACAAAAATAATACATTATTTATATTGTTTAAAAGTAACAAATTTGTCAATTTTAAATAATTTATAAAAGAAATTATAACTTACTTTTATTACTAAATGAATTTATGAATCATATGCTTTAAGTATTTCTAAATTGTATTTTAAACTGATATATTTCAAATCATATTTCTCAAGTAATATTTAAAAACAAAACAAATCTTTTTATTGATCTTATTTAAATTTAAACTTGAGCTAAAAATATATTTTAAACAATTTAACATTTACCTTGAATATTTTAAAGCTATATAATTATTTATTTGAATAGCTTTGAAAAGTTTTATACTAAATTAATTAGAATTTCCAAATTGCCAAATATATATATTTTAGAATTTGAAAACATCATTTTTTTTATTAAATTCAACCTAAAGAAAACCAAAGATTTCTACTTACAATATATACAAATATATACATAATAAAAAGAAAATATTTTATTAGTTTTCAAAAGATAAAATTCACCGATTTAAATATTTATTTGCTTATAAAAGAATAAAATTTCCAATTTAAATTACAATTATAAAAGAAAATTATTAAATCAATTAAATTTTTTAATACAGATTATTAAATTTATATTGCCCAAAATTCTGGGTCATCACATCCCCCCCTAAAAGAATTTCATCCCCGAAATTTAAAAGCAAAGGTAATTTAATAATCCCATACATAATTTAATTTAAAATAGCCAGCATATGCTATCAACCATTCACAAGCAACCATAGCAACCAATTCAAACAAACAATTCTAATGATCCTGACAAAAATCAGGATAGATCTCTTAACATTATATAGAGTTTCCCAGGTATAAATACTGGAATACTCGCTTTACAGAATCCAAACAATCAACACTACTAAGCTACAGAGCTCCTACTCAACTAGATCTACAAACTGAACAGGATATCAGACCACGGTCATGTCCTACTCAATTACACCGTCTTCTTGAACCGCTGGTTCCAAAACCAGAAATAGATCTTACACGTACTCCCTCAGAGATACGTGAAACACAATAAATCCCAGTCTTCCAAAATAGCCATTCAATCCGAAGACCAAAACACTTATCTTATCAGAACAAAGAAAGATCCCATACTCCTCGGAGCTAGCTTCCTAGTCTTACCAAATCTTATAGCTCCTTTGATCCGAGAAAACTTATCTAAAATCAAATCTCCATTTTCGAAATCCCAAATTCCTTCGTCTCTTATCCACAAAATTCTTCGGACGATCCTAGGCTGCCTTTATCCTTCTCGATCAGCTCAACCTTCACTGATGCTTCTAGAAACAAACTGGACCAAAACAATCCAACAAAATGATCGCCTCAAGATCAACCAAAATCAAGAACACAAACAGAAGACTTCAGATCTCACCCATCCGGAAAAGACAAAACAAGAGCACTTCCAAACTGCTTCCGCTCCACAACTCTGATCTGGAGTACATGAGAATGCTGATGATGAACACGAACTAGTCCAACACATCCCTGATGACACGATTCATCAGATCCATAAAGAGAAAATTCAGAAGTTCAATAGTATTCTGAGCTGCTTCACCAAAACCTCTCTCTGGAAACCATCCTTCTACTAGCTGAACCACTGGTACCTCTCCTGGAATTCTAGTCGATACGAAAACTCAACCTCCAGATGCTAAGGCAAACCTCAGACCTTTACGAAGGCATCCGAAAAATCTCTGATAACTCCAAGAGAATACTCAACTACCACAAGTCACTTTTGCGATCAATCCATACCAACTTCCAAAGAAACTGTTCCTTCTTTACCAATCATAACATCTTACGCTATCAAGCCAATCCATCGAAGAAATGGATCCACTCTGCTGCTTCTGAATTCCACTCTAGAAAACTGCATGGCCTGATGACCTTCCTACCTGCACACAAAACACCTCTGAGCTATACTGCTGACACAGATGCCAAAGACTCCCTATCCAATGCTTCTTAGAATCTCAAATCCATATCATCCAACTCCTCACAGAGCCTCGAGATGGGCAGACATCTCCTCAAGAAACTCGGGCCTAAACTAAACACAAACACCCAGCTGA
This sequence comes from Allium cepa, assembly GCA_030765085.1. Classification (NCBI taxonomy): domain Eukaryota; kingdom Viridiplantae; phylum Streptophyta; class Magnoliopsida; order Asparagales; family Amaryllidaceae; genus Allium; species Allium cepa. The sequence goes on along the minus strand of CM060939.1, from coordinate 75,098,353 downwards.
ACTAATCTCATCACTGATGCAGACACACTTCCTTAAACTTTCTCCAAAGGAAACATCTTCGGAGACATTCATAGTTACTGCATCTCATCACACAGCTGCTTCTTCCTGAAGTTGCCAAGATACCATCGCTAGCTTCTGCCCATCCACCAAATCCAAATCCTACTCAATCTTCAAAGATGGATTCCAAACCTCAAAATACTTCCTTCAGTAATTGGTGAAATCCTTACACCAAAACAAAACTCACTCAAGACAGTATTGGGTCTACAGTCTCGGCAGATACACTTCCAAACCCAACAATCAGACTCCTACCATTGGTAGTCGTGTTACACACACCACTACCATATCTACCTCTATAACTTATATTGGAAAACTGGAACAGGTAATCCAATCAAATAGGTAGAAATATATATATATATATATATATATATATATATGTATGTATGTATATATATGTATGTATGTATGTGTGTGTGTGTGTACATATATATTAAAAATACAAATATGCTCTCTCAAGAAAGAAATCTCTCCAAAGCCTAGGTATTCACTCAACTTAACGCTCTTATACCAAATGTAACAACCCGCCTTTCTCTCCACAGAAAGACGCATCATCTTTAAGAAAGAAAGGGATAGAAAAGAGAAAGATAGAGAAGAAAGAAAAAACAACATCAGAATACCAACAGCGGAACGATTAAATTATATTAATCACATAATATAGTACGTAGTATACAACATCTATCAGAGTTACGGAGATAATACATCACATACTAGAAAGCTATATACACCTGTCCGGTTATTACAACTCAAATACAACTAAACAAACGACTCAGAGATCAACACAGTGGAAAACTATATATCTGCAATGCTGAAGCCTCCTGCTCCATTGCTCCTCCAGAATTCGTCAAAGCTAACCCGAAGCCCTTGGCTACTCGTAAAAATTTGAGTACCCAAGAGATTAAGAAAACAGAAGATAAACTCCAGGTCAGACATGGGTCTAGTGTGAGTAACAGGTTAAAGTTGCTTAACTTTGAGAATCCTTTGAAAAGAAAAGGTATCACGTAAGACTCCCCATACATAAACATGGGTAAGTTTTTACCTTACGCTAACCAAAACATTTGATAGGAAATCCAGTGATATTATAATGGGTCTAGGGTTTTCAAGTAAATAAGAAATAGCCGAAATTGTTACATTTATTAAATTCTAGCATATATAGGTATACAATCAAAACCGTGAAGGCACGTAGGAAGAATGGGTTTCCATCAATGGCAGGGCTACTGGGGCACCGCCCGTCACAGTACGTGGCCTGGATCACCGTAGTGAGGATTACTCCCAATCCTCTGCAACACAAAGCCGAAACCATCCCTTACTGAACAGTCCCGAACAAGACAACCCCACAATTGTTTGGAACCAACTGCCCACACAACCGAATGTAAAGGGACTTCTAGACAGGGGAAGATCTTGTCCTACTTGGGTGCTACCCACTTAGCTTTGTTGCACCTCCAATGTTTTAGCCATTCCCGGTTGATGAGGCTTGAGGCTACGATTACCTTTATAGGACATATCTATCTTAGAATGCTCATCGTCCACGTGACGATGTCCTAAAAGCATTCAATCAATACAAGTTCGTTCCGAGTTCGAACGAAACCGAAGGCATTGTCTCGTTACACTCATTTTGGAATTACCCTCAGAGTTAACGACGATAACCCTTGCACTCTGAATCTTCATCTTCACTTGAGATTCACCACCTATCGTTAATTTGGATCGATGTGGTTTTCGGACATCCAAATCTAGAAACCCGACCCCGGTCTCATCGAAATCAAAAACGCCTTTTTTAAAAGTGCAAGTTGTTTTAATGTTAATATAATTCAATTCTATTATCTATATTCACACAAATAGATAATTAATAATATCACAACAAGATAATCTACATTATCATCACAAATACATAATTTACATTATCATCACAATTCAGCCAAAGCACCCAATATCACATATCAACACATATCTCATCAGAGATATTAAACAATCAAGGCATTCAATATCAATCAGCCATTCATAAGAAAAGATCTATTAATCACACTATCTATAATTAATTTAAAATGAATTAAATTAATTACTATTATCTCTAATTAATTTAAAATAAATTAAATTAATTACTTTCACCACTATAAATCTTTCTTACTTAACCATTAATTAATTACAAATTAATTAATCATTCTCTAAGTATCATCTCAATTAATCACGCTTGATTAATTATTCTCTAATTACTTTAAGTAATTAGCCTTTAATTTATTACACAATTTAATTATTCTTAACCATTTACAGTAATTAAACTTTAATTACTTCATTAATTAATTAATTATAATTAATTACATTAATCCTTAATTAATTACATTAATTAATTATCCTTTAATCACTTATATTGATTTATTACCTTTTAATTAGTCAACCTTTAATTACATCATTAATTAATGATCCTCTAATTATTTCTTAATTAATTATTGTTCTAATTAATCACATTTAATAATTAATCTTTAATTAATTATTCATTAATCAGCCTTGATTAATCACATTAGTAATTAATTACCCTAAATTAATTATATCACTTAATTAACTTCAAATAACTTTATTAATCAATTCTTAAATTAATTACACCATGTAATTAATTATTAATTATTGCACTAAGTAATTATCCTTCATATTAATTGCACAAAGTAATTAATCCCAAATCTCTTCCATTAATTAATTATCCTTCAATTAATTACACAAGTAATTAAACCCCAAACTACTTCATTTCTTTAACTAATTACATCTTGTAATTTCCATCACTAATTACTTCACTAAGTAATTACACTTAACCAATCATTCAGTGATTATTTTAAATTAATTAAACTAATTAATTAACTTAAGCTAATCACATTAATTTTGATTAATTACACTGAGTAATTAATTCCTTTAATTACTTTCATTAACTAATTATACTTAACCAATTCCACAAATGATTATCCTTAATTAATTAATCTAATTAATTATTAAAATTAATCACATTAATTAAGTATTTAATAACCACTAGTTAATGATCTTCATGAACTATTAACAATTCCTTAATTACTTCTCTAAAATAATTAAACTTAGATTAATCATTATCAATTACAAATTAATTAATCTTTAATAAAAAATTAATTTAATTATTTAACTAATTAAGCGCTTAATTGTAACTTAATTAATCTTTAATTACTTGATTAATTAATTTATAATCATTAATTAATAATCTAATCTTATCTAATTAATGATCCTTAATTACAAATTAATTAACCCTTAATTAATTAAATTTTTTGAGAAAAATGTGTTATCCTCTACAGGAGAGGAGAGCACACATGCAAACTTATATAACAACAATAGTAAAGGAGCTTCAAACAAGCCTGGCAGGTAGCAAAAGACACTCCCGTACAAAAGAAAAATCGAACCCACCCAAACTCCTAAAAAAACTAAAAACTAACCCTAGAGAGACAACACCATCAAGATTTCATGGCCTGAAGCGACACCAAAAGAGAAGTAGTCATCTGAAAAAGCTTCTACAATCGCAACCTCAAAAGCCAAGCTGAAACATCTCAATATACTACATTTACACAGACCACTAACAAACTCCAAAACCACAAAAATCAAAATAAATCCTACAAAAAAACAACAACCATCAATCAAAAGACTTAAAAGCTTTACGATTTAAATGAGGACTTCTACTAATAATACCAGTTGAATTACTTAACTAATTAATCCTAAATCATTAATTAATTAAATTAATTAAATAACTTTAACTTTCCTTATTTATTTAATGAATCGCTAATCATTAAATCTTAATTTACTTTAAGATAAAATAAATTCTTATTTATGACTAATTTTGTCATTAACAAAAACATTTGAAAAACATTTTACTTTTAAATTTTCTACTAAAATCATTTCAAATTAAGATTCAAAATAAATACAAATTTAACTTTAACAGAATTAAAGACAATTTGAAGAACTATTAATTAAAATGAATACATGAAAATACGAAGGATAGAAAAGCACTTTCCATTATTCAGACCACTATCACCTATTATACAAGACAACCAGACCGAGAGAAAATAAGGCCCAAACAAATCAAACAATGCATGATATGTACATACTCACAACACAACACAACACAGTACAAAACTGAAATAATATGTACACACAAATACATTAACTGAAATATAAACTATCTACACAATACTCACAACACTCCCCCTCAAGTTGGAGCATACAAATTACTCATGCCCAACTTGCTGCATAAGAAATTGATCCTCTTTCCATGCAAAGGTTTGGTGAGAAGATCAGCCACCTGCTCCTCTGACTTCACATAACTGGCACAAACAAGTCCCTGTTGTATTTTCTCTCTAATGAAATGGCAATCCACTTCAATGTGTTTTGTTCTTTCATGGAAGACTGGATTAGATGCAATATGAAGAGTTGCCTGATTATCACACCGCAATCTCATAAGAATATCACATTGCAATCCTATTCCATTCATAAAATGCTTAATCCACATTAATTCACAAACTGTGTTGGCCATTGCTCTATACTCTGACTCAACACTTGATCGAGATACCACTCTTTGTTTCTTGCTTTTCCATTAGACCAGATTGCCTCCAATCAACACACAAAAACCGGAAATAGATCTTCTATCTAATTTTGAACCAGCCCAATCAGCATCTACAAATGCCTCAATTCTGCTATGTCCCTTGTTTGTGTATACTATACATTGTCCAACAGTACCCTTCAAGTAGCATAATATTTGCTTTAATGCATTCCAGTGATCAATAGTAGGTGAACCCATAAATTGACTAACCATACTGACTGAATAAGCAATATCAGGTCTTATTGCAACCAAATAATTTAGCTTACCCACTAGTCTTCTGTATTTCTCAAGATCTTCTAATAATTCTCCTTCTTTTGTAAAAGATGTATTAACTAACATAGGTGTATTACAAGGCTTAGCACCCAATTTTCCTGTATCTTTCAACAGATCAAGAACATATTTCCTCTGTGGCAAGCATATCCTTTCACGACTCCTAAGAACTTCAATGCCTAAAAAATATTTCAACTCCCCCAATTCTTTTGTATGAAACTGTGAATGAATAAATGCTTTGAGAGCAGAAATTCCTTTTTCATCATTACCAGTGATAATAATATCGTCTACATATACTATTAACAAAAAAAGTGTACCTTTCACATTCCTGTAAAAGACTGAACGATCTGCTTTGCTCTGTGACAAACCAAATTTGTAAATTGTCTGACTGAATTTACCAAACCATGCTCTCGGGCTTTGCTTCAGACCATATAAACTCTTCTTCAAATTGCATACCTTTCCATGCTCCCCCTGAGCAACAAACCCAGGTGGCTGCTCCATATACACCTACTCGGCTAGATCCCTACGAAGAAATGCATTTTTGATATCCAGTTGGTGTAATCTCCAGTTATGTTGTGCTGCCAAGGATATGAACACTCTTATTGAAGTCATCTTAGCTACTGTGAGAACATTTCAGAATAGTCAATTCCATATGTTTGAGCATACCCTTTTGCAACCAAACATGCTTTCAATCATTTAAGAGACCCATCTGAGTTCATTTTTACTGAAAATACCCATTTGCAGCCTATTGTCTTTTTATTCTCTGGTAACTGAACTAAATTCCGTGTATCATTCTGATCCAGTGCACTTATTTCCACTAGCATAGCATCACACCATTCTTTCTTTGATAAGGCTTCTTCAACTGTCTTTGGAATGGAAATGGAATCCAGTGTAGAAATGTAGGCATAGGATTTTGGGGATATGTTATTGTATGTTACAACATATGAAATTGGGTAAGTACATTTCCTTTTTCCTTTACGCAATGCAATAGGTAAATCAAGACTTGATACTGGTACATGAGTATCTTTTAGATCAGAAATAGGTAAAGGTGGAGTGTTAGTATTCAACACCTCATTTCCAATGTGATCACTATTCTGTGTGAATACATTAGGATATACCAGAGATTCATCATCTTCTTCTGTTAACTGTTCATCATGGGTCTCTTGAATTGGGGAAATTACTGATGATGAATAGAAAGGTTCATTTTCAACAAATTTAACATCAATTGATACAATATACTTGTGAAGACTAGGACAAAAACACTTATATCCTTTTTGAAGTCTTGAATAACCAACAAATATAAACTTCAATGACTTTGGATCTAATTTTGTTAATTGCGGATTGACATCTCTAACAAAACAAGTACAACCAAAGATCCTCGGTTTCACTGCATAAATTGGCTTATTTGGGCATAGAACTTGATAAGGTATTTCGTAATCCAAGACAGTTGAGGCCATTCTATTAATCAAAAAACATAAAGTACTTACTACCTCTGCCCAGAAGCTTTTTGGAACATTCATTTGAAAAGTAAGAGCTCTAGCAGTTTCCAATAAGTGTCTATTTTTTCTCTCACCTACACTATTTTGTGTTGTTCTTTCTACGCATGATGTTTCGTGAATGATGCCATGTTGTGCCATGTATGAATTAAACTGATTGCTAGTATATTCCTTTGCATTGTCACTCCTTAAGATTTTGATTTAAGTATTAAATTGATTCCGTATTTCAGCACAGAGAGTACAAAATATAGAAAACAACTCTGATCTATTCTTCATTAAAAACCACCAAGTTACACGTGAGTAATCATCAACAAATGTAACAACTATACCCTTGCTTAGACATAACTGCTGACAGACACCAAATATCAGAGTGTACAACTTCAAAAAATGAACTAGATCTTTTGTTAACTCTAGTATATAAACTAACAAGCTGATGCTTTGCATATTGAGAAGACTCACAATGCAATGTAGATAAAGAGCTAAATTGTGGACATAGTTTCCTGAATAGAGACAATGAGGGATGGCCTAGATGACAATGTATTTGAAATGCAGAAGAAGTTAAACTTGAGAAGCTTATAGATTTGGATGGCATGGTATTAAGCACATATAAACCTCCACATTCTTCACCTCTACCAATAATCTATCTCATCGTTAGATCCTGAAACTCACAGTGATCAGGAAAAAATGATATGCTACATTTCAGACTCTTAGTAATCTGACTCACAGATATCAAATTAAATTATAAGTTTGGCAAATATAAAACTGAACTTAATGGTAAATTTGAATTCACCCTCATTTTCCCAGTTCCTTGAACACATGCTTGTGATCCATCAGCTAATGTAACAGCATTAGTTAACTGCTTATATTGTATATCTGAAATCAAATTACTATTACTTGTCATATGGTCAGTTGCTTCAGAGTCTATGATCTATTTTGATTGGCTTATAGAATTGGCAATAGTTGAAACAGATGATGTTAATCCCTGATTTGTTGATTCCTTCTTCAATGATTCTTGAAATTTCATATACCGATCATAATCTTCTGCTGACATGAGAACAGATTTCATATCCTTAATCAACTGGGAATTCTTGTATTGAAGTTTCCTACACTCAAATTTCAAATGCCCTGGCTTCTTACAATATGTACAGAATTTTCCCTGATTTGAAGATCTAAACTCTGGAGCATTTGGCCTTGGCGAATTGTAAATTGGCCTTGGTGAATTATTCCACAGTGATTTGGTTTCAAATTGAGTTTTCTAGTTTGGTTTCCTTGCACGTAACCTCTGTTGCTACTAATCAAAGCACTCTCTAATCTAGTACTTGATACTTGTGCATGAGCAATATCAGAACGAAGAATTCTGCTGAACACTTCTTGTAACGATGGGATATCTGAAACAGATAAGATCTGTGACCTAGTAGATTCAAATTCTAATGTTAAACTAGCCAAGAAACTCATACTTGCCATCTGTTCTCATTGTCGCTACTGAACCTTAACATCTGAACTGATTCGAAGAAGCATGTTGAATTCCTCATATGTCTTCTTGAAGCTCATAAAATAACTCATAAGAGTTTGTTCTTGTTTCTCTGCTCGATAGAATGATTTTCACACATCATACATCCTTGTTAGCTTTCCCTTTCCAGAATATAAGAAATCTAAATATTCCATCAGCTCCTTAACAAACTCGCAATGATTGACCAGACCAATTACCTCACTATCAATTGAATTTCTGATTTGTAGAAATAATCGAGCATTAGATCTGAACCACATCAAGTCTTTCTCACCTTTTGAATCTGCCATAGGTGGATATTCAGTTAAATGTCTATCTTTATCTATACTACGAAGATAAAATCAGGTTGTCTTAATCCAAAATTAGGAAATTCAAATTATTCAATTTATGATCTGTAATTTTGGGCATCAATTGCATCGCATCCATCGCGATCTTGTTCTCTCCAATTCTGGCATTACTTTCTGCACTACTATCTCCCTTCCTTACTGATTCAAGCTAAAAAAACCCTCGTTAAACTTGAATCTTGAATTTTCGTGGCTTTGATAGCATGTTAATTCAAATGAATACACGAAAATATGAAGGAGGGAAAAGCACTTTCTATTATTCAGCCCACTATCACCTTTTATACAATACAAACAGGCCGAGAGAAAATAAGGCCCAAACAAATCCAATAGTACATGATATGTACATACTCACAACACAACACAACACAATACAAAACTGAAATAATATGTACACACAAATACATGAACTGAAATATAAACTATCTACACAATACTCACAACATAAATCACATGTTAAAGAAACATTTATTGTTGAATATGCGCTTTGCGCTATATGATTTTTGTTTGATGATAATAAACATATATACATTCATTTAAATGTATTTGTTAATGTACTATTTTTCATAGAATAAATAAATATTTGTTGAATAAAATATATTACACAGAATTTGATTTTGAATTCAAACAGAAATTTTATTCAAACAAATATTTATTACAATCTTGAAAAATACAAATTCATGCTCTCACTATACATATACATTTCTGATTACATCACGATTACATCACAAATATTTTTACATTGATAAACTCACTACATATCACTCACACTCGTGTTTTTTTTTTGTCTTCAACTGCATTCCGGTTTGAATCCAGCATCTGAGTGATCTGCAAAAATATTCTCAAACACAGTAAAATTGAAAGAGAAATATTTTTGAAATTTGAAAGAAACGATGATTTTGAAAACATTGTTTGCCTCAGTTATTTGGGTTGTTCGTCATCATTTTTGACTGTGCAATATCTGTGCATATCAGTATTTTTATCAGGAACAGGCAATTATAAGTGGCTGCAGTACACACGTGTACATTCGTATACATGTGCACTGCCTCGCCAACTCATATACGCAGCCAAAAATAGCAAGTGTGCAAGGACAACTTCACAACAAACAAGGCAATGCACTATGCAGTGTACAACAAATCCAGCCAGTTCAACAAAGATCAAGTCATGGAGTCGCAGTCACAATAAAACTGCAGTGGAACAGTTGCAACATAAATAAAAAGACCAGACAACAAAGCAACTGCCACAAGACCACACAGCAGTATACATGAATACGACAACAGTACCGAATATAATACGCACAAGCGAAGAACCAAAGTCAGGCATGTACAACAGGTCAGAGACAACACTCAAGTACACGAATGAAACAACAAACTACAGAATCAAGTTCAAGTCACAAGTGTACATGAATATAACTCGACTGCAACAGTACAGTCATGAAGACTGCAATGACCAATGAGCAATGAACAACTTGAAGCAACAGTCAGACCAAAAGACTGCATAAGTGACCATGCATAAACATATCAGAGTGAAACATTTGAGTTGCAAAGAACCTAACACAACAGTGCACAAGTACAAGAAACTTGAATTCAATTGCAACAACTCAATGGACCAAACTGCAAGTACAGGAGGCAGTTCAATATAAACATGCTCAAGTCAGAGACTACAACATCAAAGTGCAGTGCAACATGAACCAACTCCAAGATGTATCACTAACATATACTACAGGGATGAACACATGAGAATGGACAAGGCACAAATCAAGTCCAGCTACAAGTTGCAGACTCAAAACAAACATGACACCAAGCTACAAACCCAAATGCAAACAGGAATAGAATATATACAATGCAAATGTATGCAACAGGGTGATAGATCAAGTGACTCAGAGAAATCAGTATGCAGCAATACCAAGTTCAACAACAAACATAGCAACTCAAGCTCGAGGCAGTGACAGTATGAAATAGAATGTAACTACAAGGCATGAAATCATAGTGAAACAGTTCAAGTGGACAGTAAAGGCAATACACAAGTCACGACAGCTACTCAATGATACAGTAGCAAACTATGGTGAAGCAGCATTGATACAGCAAAGTCAACGACCTCAAATTCAAGTGCAGACCAGAGGAACCAGTGAAAATAGTGGACATCAAGTACACAAATTCAATTACAAGAACATCACAAGTTGCCAACATACACTTCAGAATGTATATGACTACACTGACACAAAGCACAAAAGTGCAACAGCAAAAGCAATGACCATGTACAGGTGCAAGTGAATCAGAATGAAGCATGCAACAGAGACCAAGAACAAGCACAACATGTATCAGTGGATCTGCATACATGAATACCAGATGTTCAAGTGAAGTTCAGGTAAAGGTTATGGAGACCAGAGCATAGAAATGTGCAGACCCAACCAACAAACTCAAATCAGAGAGCATATGCATCAACTACAAGCAGATACAAGCTAACCAGCAAATGAACAAAGGCAACATGAACAAGTGTAGCATCTGTATCAAAAGCAAAACGAGTACAACACAGCAAACAACTCTGTGCTCATGTGAAGCCAGAAGAATTGCACAACTACAAGTACAGGGATGAATACAACATAATGAAACCCAAGAATATATGCATACACACATACATATGTATGTATGCACATATATAATAATCAGGTGAATATGCAGTAGAAAACGAAAGACAATGGCAAGTACAAGTCAGTGCAGAAATCAAGCCGAAGCTAAATTAGTGCAAGAAATTAATTTTTGGAAAGAAATCTCTGCATTTAACTTCTCAAGTATATATGGTCAATATTAATTCAAATGGGGACCGAGACATCAAATACAGCAAAATACTTTCGAATTAATTAATTCGAATCCAAATATGGTCAGCAATTACTTGAAATTGAATCAAGAAAGGAAAACCCCAAAACAAATTCAGGAAAATCAACAACGTGAGAAATCAAATCAGACAGTGTTAATTAGGGTTTCAACACTATAAATAAACCCCAAGAAAACATCACAGGCATCGAGTTCAAGTATCAATTTAGAAAAGCAAAAGGAGACAGTACATACCGAATTCACAAGCTACAAACTCGATCATCAGAGAACAAGCAACGCAAGCCATCAAATCAGATAATCAACATAAGCGAAGCAGTGAGCAAGGGCAACAATCGAACATCAGAGAAGCAAGAGCATCACAAATCAGAACGAAGCCCTAATTCGAAAAAGGCCGAAGCCCTAATTCGACAAAGAGAGGCCGACATTTTTCACAAGCTAAAGAAGGGAACGGGTTGAAAGAATAGTGGGCCGGCCTAATTATTAAAAAGGGGGTTTAGCTTTTTATTTTATAAAAGGGGTTTTTTTTAGTTTTTATAATTGAGCAAAAATTATGCATTCACATTCGTATTTTAATTTTTGCTCCTGCGGTTATTTTTGAAGTTGTTTTTCTTTTCGAGTCAAAGATTTTGTAAATCACCACCTAGAGTTTAGGTAGTGTCAGATTGTCTATTTAGAATTAGTTCAGTGAGCAGGGAGTGCGAGTTTGCAAAGCTCTATAGGCGGGAGCAGTGTTTGCGAGTATGCGGAACTCTATAGGCGGGAGCAGGGTGTGCGAGTCTAGTAGAGTGTTTGTGAGCGGGAGCAAAAGGGTCTGCGAGTCTAAGTAGAGTGTTTGTAAGCGTGATACTATTTAATTCTAATAGAAATCTGGGAATGCAGCAGTAGGAAGGGGTTGCCGAAGCTGGGTAAATTTTGTGTGTGATTTACTTTTCAGCATATTTATTTCTGCAGTTTATTTCTGTGTTTAAATCGAGAAAATTTGCTATAACCCTATTCACCCCCCCCCTCTAGGGTTAATCTAGATCCTACAAGTGGTATCGGAGCCTGGTATTTTTCTTTAACTCTAGAGTCATGAATCCGTCAAATAGATCTTTTTCTAAGGGGCAATCTATTGTTAGGCCACCCATGTTTAACGGAAGTGATTATGCTTATTGGAAAGTTAGGATGGGTATTTATCTTAGTTCTGTTGATTATGATGTTTGGGATATTATTGAAACTGGCTATAAACCTCCCACTATAATCGTTGGTGGTACTGAGATTCCTAAACCTAAGGATAGGTGGGATGCTAACGATAAGAAATTAAAAACTACAAATGCCAAAGCAATGAACGCTTTGATCTGTGCTCTTGATAAAAATGAATTTAATAGAATTTCTCATTGTACAACAGCACGGGAAATTTGGCACACTTTGGAGGTGACACACGAAGGAACTTCTCAAGTCAAAGAGTCTCGTCTAGCCCTATTCAGCAATGAATACGAGAACTTTGTGATGGACAAAGGTGAGAGCATAAAGGACATGTTTGGACGCTTTTCAACCTTGGTATACAACGCTAGAGCGCTTGGGAAGGTCTTCACTGAGGTAGAGCTTGTGCGGAAGATACTACGAGTTTTACCAATGAACTTTGAGGCAAAAGTCACGGCAATCCAGGAATCGAAAGATTTGAGTAAGCTAAGCATGGAGGAGTTGATTGGCAACTTGATGACATACGAGCTTGAGCTAAAAGCAAAGGAAGAACGCAACAACTCCGAACCAAAGAAGAAGACGATTGCCTTAAAGAGCAAACAAGAGAGCGATGAAGATGAAATAGATCCAATTGAAGAGCTTGCAATGGCTGTCAATAAACTCAGAAACTCGTCTAGATTCAAGCCACGCAAGAAGAAAACAAAGGGCAATAGGTCAGAAGATTCCGAAAATTCCGATAATAAACTGACGTGTTATAACTGCAACAAGTCTGGCCACATCAAACCAAAATGCCCACTTCTCAAAAACAACAAAGAAAAGAAGAAGGCGAAGAAGGTATTCGCAGCAACTTGGGATGATGAAGAAGGAGAGGAAGCTTCGGATAGCAGCCCAGAGGAGGCTAACTTGTGTTGCATGGCAAAGTCAGAATCAGAAGCAACCTCCGACGAATCTAGTGAGGCAGGTGAGTTTTCTTATAAAGAACTTGTTTTTATGTGTTCTGATCTTACTAAGGTAGTGGATACTCTTGAATCTAAAATTGAAAAACTGAAATCTGATAAGAGAGAATTTGCTCGTGAAAATTTTAGGTTAAAAACTGAACTTGAAAATATTCAAAACCTAGAATGTAAAAAATGTAAGATTTTAGATTCAGAATTATCAAAAATCAAGAATAACTTTGAGAGTCTTGAAAAAGAAAACTTGAATCTTAAGGAAATCATTGACACTAGGAAAAAGGATTTTATAAATCAATGCACCTCACTTGTCACTGAAAACACAACACTAAAAACCAAAGTCCAAAATCTTGAGAAATCTTTGAATAACTTTTCAAGAGGCGAAAAATCTTTCAACATGCTATTGGGAAATCAAATTTTTGCTAACAACAGAAAAGGACTAGGTTTTGGGAAAACACAAGTTGAGGATAATGCAAAAGGGAAGAGTGTCTTTGATAGATGTGAAATAATTGGACGTCGTGTTGAAAATTGTAATCATAGGAACAAGAACACGAAATTTATACAAGTTTGGGTTCCTAAGAATTCTATAAACAAATTTCATGTTTATTGGAACAAGAATAAAAGGACTAAACAAGTTTGGGTTCCAAAGGGTTTGTTTATTCATAATGTTTCTGCCACTAACAATCATGGACCTAGAAATAGGTCACAAAACTCTTTCATCGTGTAGGTGTGGTGGCAGGCTAAGGAACAACAACGGTGTTCTCTGGGTTTTGGCTGTTCCAGAAACACAACGGGCAACATACCAAAGTTCCTTAGCCTAGTATAAAGGTGACAGAATCACAATGGGCAATCACGAGAAATTATCGTAAAGGTAAAACAGGTAATTTTGTTTTGAACGATATATTAAATGTGATAATCTGCACCATATTCTGAATAAAATCAGCCAAAGATTGTGATGATTCTGACTTATTCTTAATTGAAATAATTTCTTTTGACTTGTTCTTACTTTGATTTGTGTTTAAAGGTAGACAACCATCCTTTCATCATTGAACTTAATCTGTTTGGTCAATTTATGATGTTGATTGATTACTGTCTACTTATGCTACACGTAAATATATTTTTGACATCTTGATCACTGCTTGTAAATTTGCACGATTTCAAACTCATGTGAAAAAGGATTTTTAAAAAAAAAAAAAATGGTTGAAACTTCAAGAAATTGGTTTTGAAATAACTATGATGTTGATTGACTGTTGATTACTCATGAATATAATTGTTTATCCTATGGTTTTCTGAAATCAACACCATGATAGTTGTTTGAGTGAGAACATGGCTTCAATTCAAAATCCAAAGAATGTCATTTAAATTGTTGCTAAAAATTGGGTTTGAAATTTTTATGCACACTTCATGTCTGGCTTACCAAATCCAGTTAGTGATATTTTGGATTGAAAAAGAAATTCAGATGCAATTCATACTAGTAATCTAGTTGTTAGAAAACTTACGAGTTGAACGTGATTTATTGTGAAATATTCATTTGCTGCATCATTTTTTCAAAGAAAATTTCTGCATATTTTTCACTTGAAATAATTTTTCCATTTAGCAGAATTTTTTTTTCTCATATAACCCCTTCGAGAAAATAATTGTTTGACCATATTTACAGAGTAGTCATTTTTTTTGAAAAATTGATTTTATAATTTTTGAATTTGATTTTAAATGACTATTTTGACTAATCTGACTCCCTTTGATTATCGAAAAGATAAATAGTGATTGAAAAAGTGATGAGTGTTGATATTTATCATATATTATAACTCCATATATTTAGAAAAATTTCTTTAGAATTTCATAACAAGAGTTATAAAAACTTTTTGTTCGGTAAAATTCCATGATCATTTCTATTTCTATCATCTTTCTAATCGACCATCACTCATCAAAATTACACGTAGTATGTAAATTTGTGGTAGTTTACAAAGGAAATCATTCGTTCTTCAATATCTTTAAATTTGTAAAGGAAATTATTTGTGCTTCAATTTATTATATTTAGCAATAAAAATAAATATCCAAAGTATTCACTCTCATTTAAAAGTCCTCACGGTTATGCGTGGTTAGAAGACACTTGAATTTTTTAAAAATTGTGAATACTACTAATCTCATTTAAAAGTCCTAACGGTTATGCATGGTTAGTAGATATTCAAATTTCCTGAAATAAATATACCATAAATAAGCAGAGCTGTATGATTTTTGATGATTTTATTCCCATCACTTCTGAAAGTGGAATATGCGCTTGACAAGGGTAATTATGATTTTTGTTTGAGTTTTATTGAAATGTGATATTTGTATTCAATTGAGTTAAATGTTTGATTCATGTCTATCACTTCATCCCTATTTTTATAACACTTATTCTTTTGCTGATAACAAAAGGGGGAGAGAAAAGTTAAGATTTTGTCAAAAAGAATCAAGCAAAGGTCAAATAATTTTCACTTTGCATATAGACTCATTTACATATTTTTATTTGTATGCATATATGTAGGGGGAGCCATATATGTAGGGGGAGTATCACATAAAAAGGAAGCATTCAAATAGGGGGAGCAAATGAAATTATCAAATACATTTAATATATTCAAAATCTTAAATATATGTTTGTTATCATCAAAAGGGGGAGATTGTTGAATATGCGCTTTGCGCTATATGATTTTTGTTTGATGATAATAAACATGTATACATTCATTTAAATGTATTTGTTAATGTACTATTTTTCAAAGAATAAATAAATATTTGTTGAATAAAATATATTACACAGAATTTGATTTTGAATTCAAACAGAAATTTTATTCAAACAAATATTTATTACAATCTTGAAAAATACAAATTCATGCTCTCACTATACATATACATTTCTGATTACATCACGATTACATCACAAATATTTTTACATTGATAAACTCACTACATATCACTCACACTCGTGTTTTTTTTTGTCTTCAACTGCATTCCGGTTTGAATCCAGCATCTGAGTGATCTGCAAAAATATTCTCAAACACAGTAAAATTGAAAGAGAAATATTTTTGAAATTTGAAAGAAACGATGATTTTGAAAACATTGTTTGCCTCAGTTATTTGGGTTGTTCGTCATCATTTTTGACTGTGCAATATCTGTGCATATCAGTATTTTTATCAGGAACAGGCAATTATAAGTGGCTGCAGTACACACGTGTACATTCGTATACATGTGCACTGCCTCGCCAACTCATATACGCAGCCAAAAATAGCAAGTGTGCAAGGACAACTTCACAACAAACAAGGCAATGCACTATGCAGTGTACAACAAATCCAGCCAGTTCAACAAAGATCAAGTCATGGAGTCGCAGTCACAATAAAACTGCAGTGGAACAGTTGCAACATAAATGAAAAGACCAGACAACAAAGCAACTGCCACAAGACCACACAGCAGTATACATGAATACGACAACAGTACCGAATATAATACGCACAAGCGAAGAACCAAAGTCAGGCATGTACAACAGGTCAGAGACAACACTCAAGTACACGAATGAAACAACAAACTACAGAATCAAGTTCAAGTCACAAGTGTACATGAATACAACTCGACTGCAACAGTACAGTCATGAAGACTGCAATGACCAATGAGCAATGAACAACTTGAAGCAACAGTCAGACCAAAAGACTGCATAAGTGACCATGCATAAACATATCAGAGTGAAACATTTGAGTTGCAAAGAACCAAACACAACAGTGCACAAGTACAAGAAACTTGAATTCAATTGCAACAACTCAATGGACCAAACTGCAAGTACAGGAGGCAGTTCAATATAAACATGCTCAAGTCAGAGACTACAACATCAAAGTGCAGTGCAACATGAACCAACTCCAAGATGTATCACTAACATATACTACAGGGATGAACACATGAGAATGGACAAGGCACAAATCAAGTCCAGCTACAAGTTGCAGACTCAAAACAAACATGACACCAAGCTACAAACCCAAATGCAAACAGGAATAGAATATATACAATGCAAATGTATGCAACAGGGTGATAGATCAAGTGACTCAGAGAAATCAGTATGCAGCAATACCAAGTTCAACAACAAACATAGCAACTCAAGCTCGAGGCAGTGACAGTATGAAATAGAATGTAACTACAAGGCATGAAATCATAGTGAAACAGTTCAAGTGGACAGTAAAGGCAATACACAAGTGACGACAGCTACTCAATGATACAGTAGCAAACTATGGTGAAGCAGCATTGATACAGCAAAGTCAACGACCTCAAATTCAAGTGCAGACCAGAGGAACCAGTGAAAATAGTGGACATCAAGTACACAAATTCAATTACAAGAACATCACAAGTTGCCAACATACACTTCAGAATGTATATGACTACACTGACACAAAGCACAAAAGTGCAACAGCAAAAGCAATGACCATGTACAGGTGCAAGTGAATCAGAATGAAGCATGCAACAGAGACCAAGAACAAGCACAACATGTATCAGTGGATCTGCATACATGAATACCAGATGTTCAAGTGAAGTTCAGGTAAAGGTTATGGAGACCAGAGCATAGAAATGTGCAGACCCAACCAACAAACTCAAATCAGAGAGCATATGCATCAACTACAAGCAGATACAAGCTAACCAGCAAATGAACAAAGGCAACATGAACAAGTGTAGCATCTGTATCAAAAGCAAAACGAGTACAACACAGCAAACAACTCTGTGCTCACGTGAAGCCAGAAGAATTGCACAACTACAAGTACAGGGATGAATACAACATAATGAAACCCAAGAATATATGCATACACACATACATATGTATGTATGCACATATATAATAATTAGGTGAATATGCAGTAGAAAACGAAAGACAGTGGCAAGTACAAGTCAGTGCAGAAATCAAGCCGAAGCTAAATTAGTGCAAGGAATTAATTTTTGGAAAGAAATCTCTGCATTTAACTACTCAAGTATATATGGTCAATATTAATTCAAATGGGGACCGAGACATCAAATACAGCAAAATACTTTCGAATTAATTAATTCGAATCCAAATATGGTCAGCAATTACTTGAAATTGAATCAAGAAAGGAAAACCCCAAAACAAATTCAGGAAAATCAACAACGTGAGAAATCAAATCAGACAGTGTTAATTAGGGTTTCAACCCTATAAATAAACCCCAAGAAAACATCACAGGCATCGAGTTCAAGTATCAATTTAGAAAAGCAAAAGGAGACAGTACATACCGAATTCACAAGCTACAAACTCGATCATCAGAGAACAAGCAACGCAAGCCATCAAATCAGATAATCAACATAAGCGAAGCAGTGAGCAAGGGCAACAATCGAACATCAGAGAAGCAAGAGCATCACAAATCAGAACGAAGCCCTAATTCGAAAAAGACCGAAGACCTAATTCAACAAAGAGAGGCCGACATTTTTCACAAGCTAAAGAAGGGAACGGGTTGAAAGAATAGTGGGCCGGCCTAATTATTAAAAAGGGGGTTTAGCTTTTTATTTTATAAAAGGGTTTTTTTTTAGTTTTTATAATTGAGCAAAAATTATGCATTCACATTCGTATTTTAATTTTTGCTCCTGCGGTTATTTTTGAAGTTGTTTTTCTTTTCGAGTCAAAGATTTTGTAAATCACCACCTAGAGTTTAGGTAGTGTCAGATTGTCTATTTAGAATTAGTTCAGTGAGCAGGGAGTGCGAGTTTGCAAAGCTCTATAGGCGGGAGCAGTGTTTGCGAGTAAGCAAAACTCTATATGCGGGAGCAGGGTGTGCGAGTCTAGTAGAGTGTTTGTGAGCGGGAGCAAAAGGGTCTGCGAGTCTAAGTAGAGTGTTTGTAAGCGTGATACTGTTTAATTCTAATAGAAATCTGGGAATGCAACAGTAGGCAGGGGTTGCCGAAGCTGAGTAAATTTTGTGTGTGATTTACTTTTCAGCATATTTATTTCTGCAGTTTATTTCTGTGTTTAAATCGAGAAAATTTGCTATAACCCTATTCACCCCCCCTCTAGGGTTAATCTAGATCCTACATTTATCTTATAAAAGAAATTCACAAGAGTTTTAAAACCAAATTAATTTTAAATTCCAATCATTTGAAATATATTTTAACATTTAAAGTTGGTTTAAACATTTTAAATTTTCTAAAAACTTTATTTATCTCAAAACTAGGATATAAATTAAATTTTAATCCAGATTAAAACTTTAATTTAAAATTTTGTTTAAACCATGCTTTCAAATTTTAAAATCATTTAAAAATTTAAAAGCAGACAGTTTTTTTAAAAAAAAAACCTGTAACAAAATTATTTGACCCGAGCCATACCCTTAAGACTTCGAGCCAACACACTCATCACTTCGAGCTAAACACTCGAACTACTCGAGAAATTATCGATTACCTCACTCCTTCCTCAATCCCAACTTCAGCAGGCACATAAAAATGCACCGTGCATATGCTTGGTGGCTCCGACCAACTCCAGTCATTGCCGAAGCCTTTCTCATGTCCCCGATTATCCTCGCACCTGATCCCGACCATCCAAACCTCGACAACACCCCATAAATCAAAATCGAGCATTAAGGCATAAACCTGGAACAACCATCAGAACCTGGAACCACCTCAATCTCGCGCCTCTGACCACCGGAGTGTCAGCGCCTCCAGCCACTACCCTGTCAATATCCCCTCTTCCTTCTCCTAGAAAATGGTGGAACTCGATCCACTAGAGACACGGTGGTGGATCATTTCGCGACCATCACCAAAACTAGGTTTACAAACTAAAACGATAAACCACCGCAGCTACAGCGCCTTGCTCCACCATCTGACAATGTTCCCACCATCTCCGTCATCTTTGCATCACCAGAGAAAACCCTGACCTTCTCGAGCAAGTGGATTACCAGAAACACCCCAAAAAAAATTTTCTAATTAAAGCAGAACTGCTCAAATATCTGACATTTTCTGATTTCATTCTTAAAAATCATGATTTAGGATAAGTTCCCATATCCTATGCCTGAAACAATGAATTAGGATGATTAAATTTATTCCTATGTTAAGCTTGCTCTGTTATTTTCTTATTTCCAGAGACATTTCAACTTATTTTGTCTTAGATAAATTTTTAAACTATAACTCATGATGAATCAAACAAATTTTGTTTAAATCTTAAATCCAAACCAGGACTAGATCAAGAGATAATGATTTTTAAATCAAAAACTGGAGCCTGGTATTTAAAAACAGATAAACACAGATACACAGCAACATGCACACACCTATATACATTCATGTATACACACACACACACACAAAACCCATCTACATTTTTTTTGAATAAAGGTTAAATGGGCCAAGCCCAAAAGTTTACAAGCAAATGGGTAGAAATATCATACCCGAACCAATCGAACAACACTAAAACCCTAATCAGGGCAACGCCGACAACACAAACTCAAACAAAAACATACGAAGCTTAAAAATGGCTGCTCTCTAAAGCCATTTCTCTTTCACTATTCACACTGCTACTCTCCCCTCGCTACCAATAAGAAAGAGCTTTGTTAAAATCATCTCTCATGCCTCTGCCGCTCTCTAAGTTACTCGAGGCTTTATGATTGTTGCTGAGAAGCAAATAATTGTTAGATCTAGCGTCATCGCGACCTAGATCTGATGATATCTTCTTCGATTTGTTACTTCTACCCAGATTAGCTCTGATACTCGAGTTAGCAGTGCTGGAACTGTGATGTCCCGGAAATTTAGGCAATAATTATTTAATAATTTCATTGATAATTGTTTTAAAATGGGAAATATTGATTTAATAATTTAATTCAAACTGGAATTCTCTTTTGAAAATTATAATTATTTAGTTTGTTAAATGATATTATTTTCAAAAGCTAAAAATATTTAAATGATAAATTTATCTTTCTACACTATTTTAAAAATATTTTATTTATAATGTATAAATGTTTATACATTGTAAATAGAGGATTTGGTTTTAATTTTAATTTATATTAAATAAAAGATGTTTTCTAATATATATATATATATATAAATGTATAACTTGTAAATTGATTTAAATTAGTATTGTAAACTTTTCAATGGTTTGTTTTAAAAAGATCTATCTTATAATTTTCATAGAAAGTAAATAAGTATTTGTTTTGTTTTTGAAAAATAAATATAGTTTAAATTTCATTTTATAATAAAGGTCTATTTTGTTTTGTTTTATTTTAAAATTGCTTTTCTTTTGAAATTTAGTTTTATAAAGAATATTATTTTAAAAATAATTAAACAAGCATTGAAATGTAAATGTATAATTTTAGAAAGAAGTTTATATGTATTTATTTGAAGACTAGATGTTAATAAACATTTGAAACTTGCTAAAATTAATTAGAAATGTTTTAAGATAAATTCAAATACATGTATAAATTTAAAATTTGCTTTTAAACATTGATATGTACATGTGTTAAGTTCTTAAACATAAACTAGACACTTGTAAAAATTTTGAGATAATAAGTTAACAAGTGGCGTTTTTTTAAAATCTCATTGTTTAAATTATCGATAAGAGAATATAGCTAATGCATTTTGTTAAAAACACATTTTCTCATTTGAAACCTGAAATCAGATCTCAGTAAATCAAAACCCTATACAAACAACAAATGCATGTTTTAAAATCTGCAAATCAATTTCTTCAAAAACAAACTTCAATCAAATCTGCACTCAACTTCAAATTTCTCCAAAACATACATCTTCAAATCTGCAAACCAATCTTCAAATTTCCTCAAATATGCAAATAACAACTTCAAATCTGAAAACCTATCTGCAAATCAATTCTCAAATCTACAATCATTTTCTTCATTAATTCAACCGCAAATTTGTGCATTTGAGAATGGGGTCTGCATGCATCATCAACAACAACAGAAAGCAACAAGCAATTTCAGTGATCTACTATAAAATACAAGCCAGGATCAACATGCATTTCAATATGCAGTCTATGGAATATGAATCTGCACTTAAGCTTCTGCTCTGCATCTTCATAAATAAGGTGAGTAAGCATCTTTTATTTTAAAACCAATTTCTTTAAAAATAAAAATCAAGCATAAATAACAGAACCTAAGTTTAACACACAGATGTCAAACTTGTTTAGGCAAAATTTGTGCTGTTCTCTGTTTTAAGAAAATGATGAATTGAGTAACTTCATCGTGTAAGAAGCCTGTGATCTCTGTGCATATAAATTAGTAGAAAAAAAAGTATGTTGTGATGGTTGTCTGTTGATGACTGTTATATGTGATTATATATATGAATATGTATATATATGAAGCTGCAGATATAAGTTGCATTGTTTGTTCACTTCTCTTGTATCATTGGTACATGTACATTTGTGGTCTTTGAGTTGCTGTGTTGATTTAGCTTGCTACATTCTGGTCTTTGTTTGCTTGGTGGCATTTCTGGTTGGTCTGCACTGTTGAAATGTGTTTGACCATGTTGCTAGCTGTTACTTACTTGGTGCATTGTGTAGTTGTACTGCACTGTTGCCTTGAGTTTCACTACCATACTTGTTGTTGCCTGTTTGCCAGAACCGTCCACTGCCCTTGTGTCTGAACTTGTGAATTTTGTTGTGTCTTTTTCATTGGGCTGTGTAGTTGCTATGCCTTGTATCATTTTGTTCTTTGATCCGGTCATTGCTTGCATCACTGGTCTTTGCATCCATTCATGTTTGTGTCTGGTGAACTATTTTGGGTGTGCAGGGTTATTTACTCGGGTAGTCCTTGGGTAGTTTTGATTTTGACTCGAAGAAAAGGGTTTAAGAACTCGAAGTAAATGGTTGAGTTTCTCGGGTAAGTTGACTTCAGGTGTTAAACCAGAGAGTTTGCAGTTTTTTTTTTAAATTTTTGAATGAAATTCAAATTCTAGTGCAGGGTTGGATTTAAGTGAAAATTGAATCTGAATTCAAATGAAGTTTGAGTTCAAGGTTTTAAAAATGAAAATTTTAAATTTAAACAAGGTTTAAATTCTGTTTAAAATCAAGATTTTTAAAAAAAAACAAAATAGTTTCAGGTTTTAACAACCTGTAATTTTGCAGTTTGTAGTTTAAATAAAATTCATATTTTTAAATTGCAACTTGATTCAAGTATGAATTGAAACTGAATTTAAGTGTAGTTTGAAATTCAAAGTTTTTTCTTTTTAAAATTGAAATCTTAAATTTAAACAGGATTTAAACTCAGTTTTGAGGTCAATTTTAAAAACAGTTTCAGTTTTAAACCTGAAAGTTATTTTGCAGTTTTTAAAATGTTGAATGAAATTCAATTTAGTGCGGGAATTGATTCAAGTGTAACTTAAATTTGAATTCAAATGTTAGTTTGAATTCAAAGTTTTAAAAATGAAATCTTAAATTTAAACAAGATTAAATTTCAGTTTAAAATCAATGTTAAAACAGTTTCAGGTTTGTTTTGTTAAAAAAACCAGAATTTGATTTAAACAAGTTTTGTATGTTTAAATGATTTAACAAGATTTAAATTGGTTTTGAAATTTAGTTAAAAACAGTTTTCAAATTTTCTTTGGAAACAGTTTTTATTTCCAAACCAGATTGTAAAAAAAAATGATGAACATATTCAAATGTTTTCAAAATAGAGTTGAAAATGAAATTTGATTTCAAATAAGTTTTAAAACTTGAATGAATTTAGTTTCCATTAGTATTGAATTAAAATATGAAGTGTTAATTCAAATTTGAAATTGAAATAATCAATCAAGTTACAAAACTTAATTTATTTTAATCAAGTAAGTTATGTTAATCTTTCTTTTATATTTAAGTAATGAATGTTGTTTAAACATTCATTTTTATTTTAAGGTTTATAATTATTTTTGGAATTAATGTTTAAATAATTAAACATTTGAATCTTTAAATAAATTGGAATTTGAATTTAATTTTTAGAAATGTATTGTTTTAATACATTTTGAATTTAAATGAGTCATTTGATAAGTAATCTAAATTATTTTGAAAATATTTAAAATAATTAAGGATTTTACTTAATTATTTGATTTTTAAATAATGATTTAGATTAATATTAATTAGAAAGGATTTATTGATAATTAATCTAACTCAAATTTTCTTAAGTATGTAATTATGGAAATGTTGTTAATTAATAATTGGTGATAATTATCTAGGGATAATTTAGTAATTAATTAATGTAATTAATTTTGATAATTAACTAGATTAATTAATTGAATATAATTAATTGTTAAAGTAATTAAGAATTTAATTACTTATTGTAATTAATTTTAATATTGTGATTTAATTAAGTTAATTAATTTAGTTTAATTAATTTAAATAAATCATTTGATGATTTAAGTGTAATTACTTAATGTAATTAATGGAGCAGGATTACTTAGAGAAGTAATAATGATAATTACTGGAATGTAATTAGTAATTTGGATAATTACTTTTGTAATTAATTAAGGAATTAATTAATGATTAATTATTGGATAATTAATTTGTTAATGAGTAATTAAAGATAGTTAATTACTTAATTCAATATTAATCAAGGTGATTAATAATTAGATTAATTTCTAAATGTAAATAAATTTTAATTCATTTAAATATTAAAGATCATTAATTATTATAATTAATGATGTAATTAAGGATTGTTTGATTAAGTTAAATTAAAATAAGTGATTAATTAATTGATATTGATTAAGGATAAATATAATTAATTATAATTAATTAATAAATGAGTAATTAAATGGTAATTACTTATGATTAAGTTTAATTAATTTATGAAATTAATTAAAGACTAATTACTCATTGTAATTAGTGAACGATTAATCAAAGTTGTTTAATCAGGTTGAATACTTAGTAGATAATTAATTAACTGGTTTAATTAATTAATGGATGTTAAGCAGGATTTAAATACGGTAATTAATTTAATTTATTTTAAATTAATTAGAGATGATTGTAGTTAATTTAATTCATTTTAAATTAATTATAATTATTGAAAAAAAATCATTGCTTGTGGATGTTATTGATTGAATGTTGTGATCTCAGTAATGAGATGAGCCGTATCTGTATGATATGAATGCTTGGTTTAGGTATGATGGTTTGTGATGGATTATTTGGTTGAGATGATTATCTGTTTATGGATGATACAGATTATCTGTTTATGTTATGAATATGATTATCTATTGTGATATATAATTTATCTATCTGTGTGAATTAGATAATAATGAAATAAGTTAATTGTTTAAAACCCTTAAGTACAACTTGGACATTAAGATGGCATTTGGTTCCTGTGAGACCGGGATCGGGTTTCCATATTTGGATATCCGAAAACCACATCGATTCCAATTAAACGTTAGGTCGTTAATCCAAGTGGAGTAAGTGAAGACTCGAGGTGTAAGGGCTATACGTCAGTATAACTCTGTGGGTGATTCCGTAATGAGTTTGACGGAATAGTACTTATAGGTTCGAGATGGTGATTTAGAGTGCAAGGTTTATCGTCGTTAACTCTGAGGGTGATTCCAATACGAGTGTAACGAGATAATGCCTTCGGTTTCGTTCGAACCCGGAACGAACTTGTATGGATTGAATGCTTTCAGAACATCGTCAGGTGGACGATGAGCATTCTAAGATTTGATATGTCCTATAAAGGTAATCGTAACCTCAAGCCTCATCAACGGGGAATGGCTAAAACAGGGGAGGTGCGGCAAGGCTTCGGGGGTAGCACCCACTTGAGAGCAAGATTTTCCCCTGTCTAGAGGTCCCTTTTTATCCGGCTTTGTGGGTAGTTGGAATCGCGTGCCAACTGCGGGGTTGTCTTGTTCGGAACTATTCAGTAAGGAATGGTTCCGGCCTTGTGTTGCAGGGGAGTGGGAGTACTCCTAGGTACGTTGATCTAGGCCACATACTGTGACGGGCGGTACCCCAGTAGCCCTGCCATTGATGGAATCCATAATCCAATAAGTGCCTGTATGGTTTTGATTGTACCCAACTATGTTGGAACGTGAGATGTAAGCATTCCAACTATTTCTGTATTTTATTTTGAAAACCCTAGACCCTATTATAATATCACTGGATTTCCTATCAAATGTTTTGGTTAGCGTAAGGTAAAAACTTTTCCATGTTTATGTGTGGGAAGTCTTACGTGATACCTTTTGTTTTCAAAGGATTTTCTAAAGTTAAGCAACTTTTATTCCCGTTTACTCACACCAGACCGCTGTCTGACCTGAGTGTTTATTTTCTGTTTTATTAAACTCTTGGGTACTCATATTACGTATGAGTAGTCAAGTGTTTCAGGATTGCTTTGACAAGTTCTGGAGGAGATAATGGAGCAGGAGGCTTTAGCGTGTAGATATATTTAGTGGTTCCACTGTGTTTGAGTTGTATCTGTTTCTCTGATGTACTTGGATTGTAATTGCTAGACAGATGTTTATAACTATCTAGTTTGTGTTGTATTAGCTGTTTAACTCTGATGTATATGATACTATGTAAAGTTTTATCTGATATATTATAAATTATTTGATTCCGCTGTGAGATTCTGATGTTGTCTGTTCTTTCTTTCCTTTCCTTTCTCTTTTCTATACCTTTCTTTCTTCTTAACGATGCAACTTTCTGGAGTTCAGAAGTTGGGTCATTACAGGAACACAAAGATTCGTTAGATCTAGCGTCAACATGACCTAGATCTAACGATGTAATCCTCGAATTGATATTACTACCTAAATTAGCTCTGATATTAGAAGGATTGATGGCTGTAGCTTGGTGTCGGTTAGCGCAGTTGTTCTCAGCCTCAAGGAAACTGATTTTATCTGTTATTTCAACAATCACTTACAGGTTGACTGTCTCCGCCTGTCGAAGAATATGATTGTTGGTCTGCAAGCATTTCAGATGCAAAAGATAAGCTTCTAAATGTTTGCTTCCAGCTTCAGATCTCCAGTCCTTAGCAAGGGAAGCGAACTTGGTTTGGATTTTAAATATTTTCTTAGATTTTTGCAGAATAATCTTGCTATCAGTACTAATAATTAACCAAACTTGCTCTTTACTTCTAGAACCCATCTACATATATTCACACAAAACACAATTATCATAGAAATTAACATGCAACCATATTTATACTTAAGTTATTTTTTTTAAAAATGTTACTCACCAGATTGCAAATGAAGATGAACAGAGCACCTTCTCTTTTATTTGAAAAAGCTTTTGGCACTTTAAAACTTGAATTTGCTGGAAATGGTTTTGATTTTAAAAACTGGATTGCTGAAGTATGAGCTTGTTTGTGAACTTGATTACAAACAGAATGGTATTTGCTTGCTTTTTGAAAATCTCAGATTTAAGAATGCATGTAAGCTTTTTGATTCCAGATTTCACTTGCTTTGATTATCTGCTACAGGCCTTTTTGATTTTTGAAAATGCTTTGCATGCTTTGATTTTTGATTTGCAAATGATTATAGGTTTGCTTACTTTGATATTCTCAAGTTGAAGAATTTAGTTCAGGCTTTTGTTGTTTGATAAATTCTGGTTTGAGGAGAATGATTTTGCAGATTGTTTTGAGAATTGCAGGCTGAAGATTTGTTTAGAGAATCTGGTTTGAGTTTTCTTCTTAGTTTTGAGTAAAAAGATAGAAAAGAAAATGAAGAACGAGAAAGCAATGTACATAGGCTGAAAATATGATTTAAAAAAATAAAAGAAAACGAAAATTAAATGACACTTGTAAAATCATTCAACATTTATCATACACATTTGTTTATTAAATTACACATGTTATCTAGGTGTCTTAAGAAATTAACACTTGCAATAACATAAATTTTGTTTATTTAAATTTTAAAAATAAGCTTTTATACTTAATTAGTTAGTTTATAAATACTTATTTATATATAAATAACTTTAAAGAAAATAAAACTAATTATATTTATAAATAAAGGCTTGTACATATGTTTTAAAACCTAAAATATTTAAAAATGTCTATCCTTTTAAAATTTAAATTCAAATTCAACTTAGACTTGAAAAATCCATATTAAATCAACTTATTCGATTTGAAATAAAAATCCCATTTTCGTATTGAAATCTTTTTATATTTATATATAAAAAGTACAAAATTTATATTATTTAAAAGTAACAAATTTGTCAATTTTAAATAATTTATAAAAGAAATTATAAATTAATTTTATTACCAAATGAATTTATGAATCATATGCTTTAAGTATTTGTAAATTGTATTTTAAACTGATATATTTCAAATCATATTTCTCAAGTAATATTTAAAAAAAACATATCTTTTTATTAATCTTATTTAAATTTGAACTTAAGCTAAAAATATATTTTAAACAATTTGACATTTACCTTGAATATTTTAAAACTATATAATTATTTATTTAAATAGCTTTGAAAAGTTATATACTAAATTAATCAGAATTTCCGATTTGCCAAATATATATTTTAGAATTTGAAAACATGATTTTATTTATTAAATTCAACCTAAAGAAAACCAAAGATTTCTATTTACAATATATACAAATACGTATACATAATAAATAGAAAACATTTTATTAGTTTTTAAAAGATAAAATTCACCAATTTAAATATTTACTTGCTTATGAAAGAATAAATTTTCCAATTTAAATTACAATTATAAAAGAAAATTATTAAATCA
Source organism: Allium cepa (assembly GCA_030765085.1). Lineage (NCBI taxonomy): Eukaryota > Viridiplantae > Streptophyta > Magnoliopsida > Asparagales > Amaryllidaceae > Allium > Allium cepa. The sequence continues at coordinate 75,069,493 of CM060939.1, read as the reverse complement.
ATTAAATTTCTTAATACATATTATTAAATTTATACTGCCGAAAATTCTGGGTCATCACAAAAATTAAATTCTGGCTTCATTTCTTTTCGAGGATGAAAAGATTCAAAGGAGGGAGGAATGTGATAACCTGGATTTTTGGGCATTGGGCACTAGGATAATTATCTGATATTGACTATTGAAAACACTGATTTATAAGTTGAATAAATAAATCTGATAATGAATATTTACTATTTTCTTATATAAAGACTTTTAAAATGGTTTTAAAATTAGTATTTTGATATATATAAAGCTAACAAATAATTCTGATAATAAATAATAATATCTGGATAAATATTTATTTGATAATCTCCTAATATAATTATTTAAATTTGGCAAAATTATTATTTTCAAGCAAATTAAATATGTGTTTGTTTAAATATATATATGAGTTGATTTTAAATAGAATTTGAAATTGAATTTGAGATTCAAAGATAAATATCTTAAAATAAATTGGATTTAAAGATATATAAGTATACGATTTTTATTAGTACATAATTAGTTTTACATTATTTTGTTTAAAGGATTTTATAAATGTAAATTAAGAAAAGTATTAAATAAATAGTAAATAAATATAAAGTTTTATAAAAGCATATTAAAAATTAATTAAAACATGCATAATACAAGTGTTGAGATATTGTCATATAGTTTAACAAATTTAAGATAATTAACACATGCTAATGACAAATGGATGCTATTTTTAACAAGTGTCACATACTTTTAAATTTTCTATTCATTTTAAATTCAATACAAAAAGGGGATGAACAAAGTTATATAAACATATCTAACCCCTAAACTTCATTTTTCTTTGATATCGTCTCAAAATCCAAGCTGAGGAAAATTATAAACCTAGAAAATTGAAAACATAAACCAGAGACAAGGATCAAAACAAAAGTAAAACCTGGAAAGGATTAAAATCAAGCCAAGATTCAAATCAAATAACAACTTCTCCTTCCATTTCAAATACTTGGAAACTGTAAAATCTATGCTAAAGCAACATAGTTGAGTCAAGCGCAAAACAAAATTCAAGATAAATTCAAATTCAAAACGTCAAGTAAATCAAAACCAGCTTCAGTTCTAGACCAAGGCAGTCCTGATCAAAGTTCATTCCCTCTATTTTTCTATTAAAGGTGAGTAAACTACACCTTTTTATAACTGAATCTATTTTATATTCTGTTGCATGTGATGGGAATGGAGTAATAATTAATGGGTTGTATGTGTATAAACATAGAATATCTGTGTGATCAATTGAATGACTACATATACATATATGTAGTCTCTGTTCTTGGTTTACAGGCCTAAAAATTCAATCAAAAATCCATTTCTTTTTCTAGAAAGCATTATGGGTTAGGATGTTTATAGGAAATAAGTTTGAATTAACAAAATATTTTTTAAAAAATATATATTTTTATGTGGGATTTTAAAGTAATTACCTGAGAAAAATAAGTTACAGTAAAATTTCAAAACTAAGTCAAGAAATTAATTATTTAAATCCTGTGTTTTACTTATATTATCAAGTTTGATTTTGGAAACCATGAATTTTAATAAAAATTTCAAGATTTGTAATCGGGTATTTGGGGAGATATTGGGAGATGATCGGTTTCCAATTCTAGGGCTAATACTGACGAGGTAGTCGACGATAGGGGTTGTGTGACGAGACGAATTTTGCCCGCTCGAAAATCGACATCCATACTTCGTATCGTATTCGAATGCCATAGATTCGACCGTTCAAATCGGATTCGCCGGAGCTTATAACAACATTAAGTAAATAACACAGCAGAATAAAAGAATAATACATTGATATACAACTTTGATACAATATATGATACTACAGATGATCCAATAGATATCAATATACATCAGAGATACGATACAATAAAATAGCAGCGAAAAGAAAACGATAACATCAGCAGCGGAACAATTTGCTCTAAGATAGTCTTCAAGGAAGAACTCCAAAACCGCAACTCCATCTCCAAGAACCAATCCAGCAATAGCTCGAACTCCCAATAACGATGCACCAAGCTAGGCAAGACTGGTGCGATCCAAAGACTGAACTAACTCCAGATAACCTACTAAACTGACTATCTGAAAAACCCAACTCAAGACTGCTCGTGTAGAAAATAATGAGCACCCAGAGTTTAGGAAAGATAACAATAAACTCCGGATCAGTCGTGGGACTGGTGTGAGCAACAAAAAACAGTTTATCTTTTTTAAAACATTCAACAAAAGATTTTCAAAATCAATTCGCAATGCTTTTTTTTGAAAAATGAGACTACCATAAGGCCTCCCACACACACACACAATGCAAACGCAGAATCGGAGGAGATTTCTCCTTATGATAGTCAAAGATGCTTGATACGCATTAAAAAGAAACATTTGATATTATTACTAGTGCATAGTGTAGAAGAATCATTTCGAAAGTAAAGATATAAATCTTAGCCAGCATAGGCATTTCGCACTTATGCCTACTATAGCTACCATCCAAACAGTGGGGCGCCACCATAAGTGAATGATAGGTTCTAAAACTAAATCCGTACAAGATCGTATTGTTTCTTTGGATTTCCAACAAATGGTCAGGCCAAGGAACTTCCCATTGCCACATGAGAATGCCTCTGGAAGGACATCCCCGAGAACCAAACCGGATCTCTGCCAACACAAGGCCGGGTTACCCCTAACTGGGTAACTACTGACACGAGTATGCCATCCCCCGGTCCTTTGGGACCTTTAACCGAGAGCTCTCTAATCAACATCACACCATAATAATAAGTGTTTCAACATGAGTAAGCATCTGGGCTCCATACCATGACACCACCCTTTTCCAGAAGGAAATGCACACACCCTAAAGGGAGCTACCCCTCATAACCTTGCCGCATCTTTCCTGTTTTGACCATTTCCGGGGTGTGAGGCTCGACGAAGTCTCGTCCACAAAAACACACTTTATACAAAAGCCGTGATTTGGGTCAACAAATGATCATAGAAATGATCACTAAGATAGACGATCAAACAAATGATCCTATCACAAATGATCAACACAATGATCATTTCGCAGCAACACTCAGCATGTCACATTACCAAATTGGGAATATATCGCTAATAACCTTCAACTATATAACCTCTGAGCTCGTACGTCTCAGAGAAGGGTGTTAAGCTAAGAGAATAAATTCTCCGCCACCAACAGAAATATATTTGAAAGAAATCGGCTTTATAACTCAATTTGTAATGTCAGACATACTATCCATACAAGTCTGTTCCGGGCTCGAACAGAACCGAAGGCACTTACAAAGAAGTCCTTGCAATCCGGATATTCACTAATCACGTTCGGACTTCCCATCACATATGGAGTCTCTATACCGGGGACCAGTCGATGCAAAGACATTCGACGAGTTGTCCTTTCGCTTTCAAAAATATCCGGTCTTCAACACCGGTCATCAAATGCTATCCATAACAACATATCACATATTCGGAATGGGATATATGACACAAAGGTCGTCTCCCGGCTAAACCGAACAGTGAGCGCAGTATTTCAAAAACATATGGATATTGGGATTTCAATTAAGTCACAACTTAAAACCCAAAAACTTTCCTTTTCAAATGGTTTAAACCAATTACTATTTCAAATCTTTATATTACAAAAAGATTTATTTCACAAAGATCAATTCATAGACTTCAAAACAATTTTCATTCCAATTGGATTAACTCATTAAATCTTTAAATCAAAGATTTAACTCATAGCTTTTAAAATTCGATTAACTTGTTGAATCTTTAAATCAAAGATTCAACTTATAGCTTTCAAATCATTTTAATAATTTGAAAATTATCTTCATTTTCAAACTTGAAATTCTTTTTAACACATATTGGACGTTCATTTCTTATGTGAAAGCTTTTATTATTTGAAAACAAACAGTTTTCATTTCAGAAAAATCCAATTATATTTATACGAGTTAAAATTCTTAATTTATATTCATATTCCGAAATTAGTACATTTTAAAATAGTTTAACCCATATATAACTGGTATAACATCTTAAATCCCTAGTTTCAAATTATAGAATTTAGTGTTAACGCTCAAATTTAAACGCTAACACCCTGGTGTATAGGATGTGATTGTGAAAGCACCACCCGTTCGTACGGGAATCAGAAATAAGCAGTAAGTATGCAGAAAAACAGTAAGAGACACAGTATTTATAGTGGTTCGGCTTATAATCAAGCCTACGTCCACTTTAATCTTTTTATCACTAGTTTGATTACAATTCTTTACAAAATCTCTCAATTACAACACACTTCAAGTGATGGGATATGTAGAACAAGTAGCTCAAGCTTTAATGTTGACCATCATCTTCAAATCCATGGTGAATGTAGATGATTTCTTTATGGAGTTCTTTTAGAAGTTTGTTGGATCTCAAAAGCTTTGAAGTAGTCTGGAATTCGGCAGAGTAATGGCGCTTGAAATTGATCAACCAAAAGTCCCTTGAATGTTGGAGGAAGGTTGGTATTTATAGGCAAAGATTTTGGACCTAAGCTCGGTCTTAACTCCTCACCGACCCAGTTAAGTCGCGGCCGACTTAATGGAGCCCTGATATGGTCAAGCCGTGTTTACCTGTCTTCGATGAATTCACACAAGTCCTAAGTCGTTTCCGACTTAGACTAAGTCGCCTCCGGTCTAACGTGCTACGTGTTAAATGGTTGCACCGTTTCACCCTTCATCCCTCTGGGTCGGTTGCGATTCATTGTAATTAGGTTGGCACCATGTTAAGGCATTGGGTTGACACGCTTCTTAACCAATTAGGTCGGCATCACTTTAAGTCGGCCACCTTGTTAATTAGTTAGGTCGGCACACATGCTGGGTCAGAACTCACTACTGATCATTAAGTCGGCAAACCTCCTTTAAGCTTTAGGTCGGCAACTGGATCGAACCTTGGGTCGGCGACCCACTTAAACCTTAGGTCGGCAACCTATGTAGACTTTTAGGTCGGCAACCCTTTTCTACCTTATGCAGTTAAGTCGGTCTCCCATATTAAGGCACTAGGTCGGTACCCCTTCGTAAGTCCTAGGTCGGAACCTCTTTAAGCCTTAAGTCGGCATTACTTTAACTCTTAGGTCGGCATCACTTGGGTCAGTAGTCTATGAGCCGAGGCAGGGTTAACATTTGCCCCTCGAAGTATACGCCTAATGCTTTGGTCGTATGCTTCGATATCTTTTATCTCGTCCTCCATTAGGTCGGTACACTTGTTAGGTCGGACACGATCCAATCAGTTAGATTAACAAGTCGGCGCTTCAGTTTCTTCCTCCTGTATAAAGCATTCGTTCCTTTCTCTCTTTAGCTTTACTTACTCTCTTGCTTCTGCCATTAAAGATTTTTTCAAGCTTCAAAAGTTGATTCGATTCCAATTAATCACTGACATCCTCTGCTATCCATTGCGTAAGTGAATCCTTCTTCTTCGATTATAGATCACTGTTAGTTCGTGAATTTCGCCATCTAAATCGCTTCCTGACATGACGCTTTATCGCGAATCCTATTACATCCACGGCTGTTGGAGTTTAGGTTGCTAGGTTCGATTTCAACTGACCGATGAAACGATGAAGATGGTTCACTGATTCAGGCTAGTGGATTTTGATGTGTGCTAGGATTGCAAGGTTTCGAATTTGCAGAGGTTATGAATTGGTGCATTGGATGATCTGAAAGTATGAACTAATAGGAATGAAGTGTGGGTTTTTTGATTCGAGGGGGTAGCTAACGGTTTGAGTGGATCGAAGTATTGACTTTGATGCGACCCGTTGATTTCAGGCGACTTAGATTTTGGCCGATTCAATCCTTAAATCGTGGCCGTGTTAATGCATGTAGGAAACCCACTGACCTACCATTCTGCCGATCTAAGCTTTAAACCGTGGCCGAGTTAGCACTGGGGCGTACCTTCTTGTCTTCCCCCTTGCAACCTAGGGGAATGAGTCGTCAAGTTAAACCGTCTAGGCTTCGACCCGTTACCGACTTAGGCTTATCTCGCATGAGACTTTTGAACCGTAGCCGAGCTAATACTTGGGCTCTGGACGTCTTGACACTTAGAAACATAGGCCTTCTTCAAGTATTTTGACCCGGACTACCGAACTAATTTGAATAAACTTTGAATTGTGATCAAACTTTGAACAGGGATTAAAGATTTGAATTGCCCCAACCTTAAATTTGTTTAAATGTCATTGTGTCACTTCACAGATCATTCTCACTTTTTAAGTTACCAACCTGTTGAGAATAACAAACAAACAAAGGAAAACAAGGCGCACATACTGCCATTGACTGCCCACGTCAGATGACAGATTAGTCAAAACAAGACAGGCAACTTAATTATATTACATGAAATGTTTGTGAATCAATCAATTATAGTAAAATATTAATGCAAAGTATCAATGATTTGAACTGATTTATCTGCATCAACATCTTACTTGCATATTTAGGCTTAAAACAATGGTCCCTGAATTTTATAACTAACAAATGCTTGCTAGTTTTTAATTCAGTTATATTTGTTTACTGCTTAATTGATTTTGCACAACACTTCACACACTTTAGGAAACGTGCACCTTCATATTTGAATATCCAGTTGCTTGTGTAGAATGACTTCCCCTCGAGGAGAAGAAGTGGCAAGTCAAGAAGGAGAAACTTTCCCGATAGCTGTTCCTATAGAGAATCCTCCGGAAAGAACTTCGACTATTCTATCTTTGAGAACGTTTATTCAGTTGCGTACTCAATTCGGCTTTGCTGAAGATGATGTCATACTTCCTGGACCGAATGATACTGCTGACAGACCTCCCTATGGTTTTGTTGCGATTAACCGTCAAATGTGCTTAAGTGGGGCGATCCCACCTTTCAATGACTTTCTTCGAATTCTTCTTCTTCGGATGTCAATTTCTCCGTCCCAACTTCATCCTAACGGCTACGCTATTTTGATGGGGTTGGGTATATTGTTCAGGAGAACTCTTGATCGCTTGCCGAGCTTCGAAGAAATTCGCTACTTATGCTCGTTTGCAAAGAGCAAAGACCATCCTTCTCTTATCATTGTGAGAAGTGCCAGAAACCGCAAGCTTATTCTTGATCTTACTGAAAGTGTCCACGGATTTTTAAACCAATTTTTCTTTGCCCGCAGTCCCCCAGAGTTTTATGCTTCTTGGAGAGTAGGAAGTAAGATCATTTGTTCCCGTCTTTCCATTTTCTTTCTTAATTCTTTTCGGGATCCAAATTGCTAATTCTCATTCTTTGCTCTTTTCAGCACTTCCCCTCCCTTCTAGAGATCCAATACATAAGCAGACTTTTGATAGATTGAGCGCTGTAGCCGCAGAAGAGAGAAGTATCAAGTTTCTGCTACGCGACGAATTTCTACATCAATACGGACTTCTCCATCCCTCTCGCTATAATCAGCTTTGCGAAGCTCCAACAGAAGTTCCTGATTCTCCGGTGAAAACTCTTGACGCCTCGGTCTCCACTAAAGATCGTGCGCAGGGAGAAACTTCTACTGGGACTTCATTAGTGAAGTGCTCTACTCCACGAGACGACACGGGGCCATCCGAAAGATCCGCGCTTACCCCCATTACTGAAGAAGAAGGGGAGCAACCTTCCCAAACTATGAAAAACGCCGATAAAGGAACTGATGGAGGGAACCAGGCTGGGCATGATGATGATGACGTCTTTGGGGATTTAAGTGACTTAATTGTTACTTCCCAAGAGCTTTTTAAAGATGACCCTGCTCGTGGTAAAGCTGTACCTCCGACGATTGAGGCGACATCCGCCCTCCAACTGACTCCAACTCCTTTATCTCAAGAATTGTCACCGACAGTGAAATCTATTACTTCCCCCCATCCGAGGAGTGGTTCGTTAGCCCAACACGAGTAGTTTGCACTTCACACACCACTAAGAATTTTCCAGCACACTTATGTACCTATTTTCTTATACTTTAAGGATTTCTGAAGCTTATCTTTTCTTATTTCAGATTCTTCGATGACACGCGGCGGATCATATTATCAAGATTTTCAACGCTATGGTGGGCGTGGCCAGTATAATTATGGGCGCTACTTCTCCTCCTATAGAGAGTCTGACGAAGAGAGGGCTGCTCGAAAAGCTCGGGAAAGGAGGGATGCCGAAGAGCGTCGTGACAGAAGGGATAGGGATGAGCATCGCGACTCCCCGCAGAGAGGTGACGACTCTCATAAAAGGAAATCACACGATGACCGGGGAAAAGGTCATGCAGTCGAAGATTCGAGCAAACGGGCCCGATACGGTGAGAGACATGTTTCCACTACTCCCGACAAGCCTACTGCCCATGCCCCTCTTGATATTTCTTCCGACTCTCCTGCTCTCGGGAAGGAGGACATCCAGACAATAATAAGCAGGCCTAAATTTCAAGTGGGGCCTGGCCCAGCCACTTTACAAAGTCGCTTTCCACAATGGTGCCTAAAGGGTGTGAGATTCGATCTTGACCTGGTTCCTATTGACAAGTCTGCTATGCTGCGAAATCTTGACGCCGTCAAACTTGATATTGAGAGGATGTCAAACTGGCAGAAGCTTGTTGATGAGCTTCAAAGAGTTAACCGTGCCAACTTAGAGGCCATGCTCACCATGGAAAACGATAAGGCTGAGTGGCAAAAGGTCCTTGAGCAGCATGACACCGAAATGAGGAACATTACTTCCTACAACGAGGAGCTCGAAGCAAAGGTTGAGAAGTTAAAAGATGAGCTTGTTGCGACCTCTACTTCATACTCTCAAAAGGAAGAAGTGCTTCTCAGACAAGTAAGAGATGCTCATGCCAGCCAAAGGGATGCTGAGGAAAGGCTTGAAGCGCAAAAGAAAATCAGTGAAGGGTATGTTTCTAATATTGCTGAGCTTCAAGAGAAAAACAACTCCCAGGAAGCGGAGATACAAATGCTTAAGCTTCAGCTTTCTAAAACTGAAAGGGAGCGTGATGAGGCTGTCGCCGGCAGAATCGCTGCTGAAGAATCTCACGAGGCGACCAAAAACAGCTTTGGCTCAACATTATTCGACTTCTACTTACATAGCGTCTTGGGGCGTGGAAGCCTTGCTTTTCTAGGTCCCAAGTACGAGATCACTTTAGCCGAAGTGTGGGAGGCCGCCCTCGATATGCTTGGTGCTGAAGGAGCTGGTTATGACGAATCAGCCCTGGAAAGGCATTACTTTGATGAAGACGCTCGCGCTGCCCTTGCCAAGGGAAGGGAACAACTTGCTAAGCTAAGAACCGAAGCGACAGAAGGGGGTCAGGTTGGAGGAACTTCTTCAACTACTCCGGTTCAGCCTCCTTCTTCGTCTGAGGTCAACATCACTGGTTCCAGTTCCCATTTTGCTTCTCCTACCAAAGTTACCACTGAGATTACAGGCGCACATGGTGGAGACGAGGGTGATGACAGCGCTGACACGCAAGCTTATGAAGTTGATATCAGGAAATCAGCTTCACCAGGTAATTTCACTGTTAATCCCGCTACTGTCAATTTTGCCCAAGCGGGTTACTCATCTGTTTCACATGAGTTTCATGAACTCCTTGGCTATCTTCTCAACCTTGATGAGCCTTCATCTCCTCTCTCTACTAATTTTGTTGGTGAGCCTTCATCCCCTCTCTTTACTGACTTTAACCTCTTTTCTTCTGTAGAGAAAGCACCAAGCACTGCTCAAACTTCTACTCCTCCGGTTATCCTTCCTCCATCTCTTCAAGTGGCGCCTCCTTCTGCCTCGCAACCTGGATCACAGGAAGAACAAATAGAGGCTCTTCACGGCTTGGATGATCCTGTCGCTTCACAAGAGCAGAAAGATGAGAGACTTGAGGGAGGTGACACATCTCCGGAGCGAACTCCCTCTGACGACATTGTCCTATCCAAACTTGTCACTCCAGGGAGTGAGTCTTCCTCAAAAAGGAGAAAGAAGCGTGGGACACCAAAGAGGAGGGGGAAGATAGTCACCACCACTGAAGAGGAGCTGGAAGTTGGACCGGTTGCGCCTTCCTCTCCTACTTCCCTTATGCCCACTGACCGCCCTGAAAAGCTGATCATCCGGCCGGGTAAAGGGTCTAAAGGCAGCAAAAAGAAGTGAAGATCTTCAGTTTCTAGTTTTTTGTGTTTTGCATGCACTGGCCGAGAATTGTGCGGGTACCGGCCCCCGCCTTTCTTTATTTTGAAACCTGTACCTGCACTATAATTGAATAAAATGATTCTTCGTTTGTACAAACTTTTGTTTGAATTAGAGAATACATTTGTTATTCGTTTTGGCACAAGTTTTCTTACGCTATTGCAACGGGTTTATGGTATGTTGCTTGAACATTATCTTACCGACATAGCTATATCGTTTTGTATGTAACTATACCATGTTGCCCCCGTACCATAAGCTTGTTGCAATATTTTATTCTTGAGGGGACTTGCACTCTTTATTGAAGAATAATTATTTTATTCTTTTTAAAGAAAATTTTTATAGAGTACAACCCCCCTTCGTACAAGTTTCTACGCTTTGTCCTTTGAAGAAATCACTTCTTTCTTTTGCTTAAGTATATATTTTTTGCCGAGTGATTCCTTTTATGTAGCAAAGCGGACCTCTGAAGGGTACTTTAACTCCTTTTCTCTTCTTTTTTTTTTTTTTTTTTTTTTTTTTTTTTTTTTTAAAGGAAGATCATTCTCCAGAATAGGTAAATTACTCTTCCTTCGTGAGTTAAAGCATGCCCCTGATGAGGATTTTTCTTTTTTATATATGGAAAGTTGTACCTCTGAGGAGGGATTTTTTCACGTTTCAACACTTGGAAGTTTTATTTCAATCTCGGCGAAACGTGTACCTCCAAAGAGTTTTGCCTTAGAAAGCTTTTCCACGTTTCAACACTTGGAAGTTTTATTTCAATCTCGGCGAAACGTGGGCTTCCGAAGAGGTCTTTCTTCTTGATTGTGCCTCCGAAGAGGGCTTTATTTTGCTTGTCTTTCAGCTCCGGTGAAGTGAAATTCCGAAGAGCGGCTGTTACACTTCAACTCCTGGTGAAATATGCCTCCGAAGAGGTCTTTATTTTGTTTGCATTTCAACTTCGGTGAAGTGAAACTCCGAAGAGTAACTACCCCGACTCTTGGTGAAATGTGCCCCCGAAGGGGTCTTTATCTTGTTTGCATTTCAACTTTGGTGAAGTGAAACTCCGAAGAGTAACTACTTCGACTCCTGGTGAAATGTGCCTCAGAGAGGGTTTTCATCGCCTGGAAGTTGCTCTCTCATGGTTGGAGGGTCATGACTCCTCCAATCTTTTTTGTTGAGTAGAGAACTTTCCTTTTTTGTGGCATATGACCCATTAGAGGTCTTTTATCCTCCGAAGAGTTGTGCCTCTGAAGAGGACTTGTGTTGCTGATGATGGATTTTGGTTGTTTCCTCGTCTTCTTGCTTATGCCTTTTCAGCAATCCCTCATTTTTTCTTTTTCAAGTTTTCATTCCCCTTTTCTGGCAAGTAGCTTGTTTAATCCAAGGAAGTGTACTTCATTGACAGGCAAGTTCGTGAGAACGGGCACTAGCTTCCTAATTGGATGTTTGTTTAAACAATCTCAATTTATTAGCAAGGGCTCGTTTCTACGAAATCATTAGCCGTTCAATTGAAGTATTTCCTATCTAGGATTTGAATTCGGGGTCTTTGTGACTTGAAATTTGTTTGTTGAATGATGGAGTGAATTGCTCGGTCTTATTATGCGCAAGTTTTATTTCCATTGTCTGCAAAAATTTAAATCGACATTTCAGCAATACATTTTATGTACTTTCATATCGAAAATAAAGCAAACATGTAATAAAAATAAGGAACACAAGATTTATAGTGGTTCGGCCAAGAATTTGGGCCTACATCCACTTTATATTCTTTCATTAATCACTTGCATCAGTTTTACAATTGCTTTCAATTACAAGAATTATACATTCACAATCCTTTTTTACAATATCTCAACAAAATTTCAAGTAAAATATGGACGCAAGTGATTGCTGTTCCATGCCCTTGGAATTTGATCTCCTTCAACAGTTGTGAGTTTGAATGTGCCGTCAAGAAGCTTCTGACCTATGACATACGGTCCTTCCCAATTTGGCCCAAACACACCTGTCGCTGTCATAATTCTTTTCAGAACTAGATCTCCAATTTCAAAGCTGCGTTGACGAACTTTGGAATTGAAATGTCTGGCTATCCTTTGCTGATGAGCTGCAATTCTGAGATTAGCTTCGTCTCTTTTTTCATCAAGGAGATCGAGCGCTTCAAGTTGTAGCTTTTCATTTTCTGCTTGATTGAAATGGATTCTTCTGTGTGAAGGGATTTCTTTTTCAATCGGGATCATTGCTTCCGATCCGTATGCTAATGAAAAAGGAGTATGCCCAGTCGCAGTTTTGTGAGTAGTTCTGTATGCCCATAGTGCAAGTGGTAGCTTATCAACCCAACCACCTTTTGCCCTTTCAAGTTGCTTCTTGATGGTTGATTTGATGATCTTGTTTACTGCTTCCACTTGCCCGTTTGCCTGCAGATGAGCCACTGCTGAAAAGCTTTTCTGAATTTTGAATTGTTTGCAAAAATCCTGGAATTCTTCGCTTTCAAACTGAGTACCATTGTCTGTAATTATTTTCTGAGGTACACCGTATCTGCAGATGATATTCTTGGTCACAAAACTTATCATCTTCTTAGAGGTGATAGTAGCCAATGGTTCAGCTTCAGCCCATTTAGTAAAGTAGTCAACTGCAACAATAGCATATTTAATCCCCGATTTGGCAGTTGGTAGTGGTCCAATGAGATCCATTCCCCAAATTGCGAACGGCCATGGACTGATCATCTGTGTAAGTTCAGTAGAAGGTGCTCTAGGAATTTTGGCAAATCTTTGACATCTGTCACATTTTCGGGAGTAATCTGCAGCATCTCGATTAATTTCTGGCCAAAAATATCCGTATCGGAGAATTTTCTTTGCTAATGTTTGACCACCTGAATGATCTCCACATTCTCCTCCATGTACCTCAGCTAGGATTGTCTTGGATTCTTCTCTGGATACACATCGGAGTAAAGGCATTGAAAATCCCCGTCTATACAATCGGCCATCCTGGATTACATAGCGAGAGGCTTTCCTCAGTAGTTTCTGTCTCTCTTTCGAATTTTCTGGCAAAGAACCTTTGAGTAAGTAGTCTGATATGGGAGTCATCCACGACTCTTGTTCCTGAGATACATTCATAATCCAATCTATATCCATCTCGTCTGTACTTGGCGCTGACAGGACTTCCACGGGGACTAATCCCAATAGTTGAGCTTCACCGGAACTTGAATACTTTGCGAGGGAATCTGCCTTCGTGTTCTCCTCCCGGGGAATATGGCTTATTGAATAATGATCGAGCTCACTTAGAAGTTCACAAGCCTTTGACAAGTAGGCAGGTAGATTTCCCCCTTTTGTTTGGAATTCCTTCTTGACTTGACATACAATAAGCTGAGAATCACTGAAGATCTGTAATGTCCGGATGTTTAGTTCTTTAGCGATTTTCAAACCTGCGATAAGGGCTTCATATTCTGCTTCATTATTTGTTGAAGGAAATTCCAATCTTAGTGCATAACATAAGGATCGACCTTCAGGAGTTTCAAGTACCACCCCGGCTCCAGAACAGTAGTCATTTCTTGCGCCATCAACATACATCTTCCACTGGATTGGGGAATCACTGATCACTTTTTCCTCACCATTATCTTTCCCTGTGAATTCTGCAATGAAATCAGCTAAAGCCTGTCCGTTGATTGCTTTTCGGGGATGATAAGTGATGTCATATTGACTGAGCTCAATGTTCCATTTTAGAAGGCGACCCGAAGTTTCTGGGCGAAATAGGACTTGCTTTAGAGGTTGATCAGTGAGTACTTTGATAGGATGAGCTTGGAAATATTGCCTTAGTTTCCTCGATGCAACTAGTAGGCAATAGGCGAGTTTTTCCAACTTGGAGTAATTCAGCTCTGCCCCAGTGAGTCTTTTGCTGATATAGTAAACTGGATGTTGAATCCTTTTGTCTTCCCGTATCAGCGCTGCACTTAGAGCATGAGATGATACTGCCAAGTATATAAGAAGATCCTCACCATTGCCTGGCCTAGAAAGTATTGGAGGCGTTTCCATATGACGGATCAACTCATCAAAGGCTTTCTGGCATTCGGGAGTCCATTCGAAGTTCTTCTTTCCTTTTTTCAGAGCATCGAAGAATGGGATGCATTTATCAGTAGCTTTGGAAATGAACCGACTTAAGGCGGCGACCTTTCCGTTAAGACTTTGCAATTCCTTCTTTGTCCTAGGAGCTTTAACTTCTTTTAAGGCAGTGATTTGAGCTGGACTAGCCTCAATGCCCCTAGCACTGACGATGAAACCTAAGAACTTTCCGGATTCGACCCCAAATGTGCATTTCAGAGGGTTAAGCTTCATTCTGTATTTTCGGAGGACTGCAAACATTTCTGCTAAGTGTTCAATGTGATCCGCTGCTTTCTTAGACTTCACTAACATGTCATCAACGTAGACTTCCATAGTTTTACCCAATTGCGGTTTGAACATAGCATTAACAAGCCTCTGGTAAGTTGCCCCTGCGTTTTTCAACCCAAAGGGCATAACCCTGTAGCAATAGAGACCAACATCTGTGATAAAGCTTGTATTTTCCTGATCCGGCTCGTGCATCATGATCTGATTATAACCGGAGTAGGCATCCATGAAAGATAACAATTCATGTCCTGCAGTTCCGTCTACCAGTTGATCGATTCTGGGTAATGGGAAGCAATCTTTGGGGCAAGCCTTGTTTAGATCAGAGAAATCAATGCACACTCTCCATTTGCCATTAGCTTTCTTGACCAGCACAGGATTTGAAACCCAATTTGGATATGTAGATTCTTTGATAAAGTTATTTTCCAAGAGTCGATCAACTTCCTCTTTTAATGCTGCTGACCTTTCTGGACCTTGGGTTCTTCTTTTTTGTTTAACCGGTGTAAACTTTGGGTCAATATTCAGAGCGTGTACTGCAACTTCTGGAGATATTCCACACATGTCAGCATGAGTCCAGGCGAAGACATCCAGATTTGCTTTTAGGAAAGATATCAAGATATTCTGAATTGACACATTAAGCTGTGAACCCACATTCAACACCTTATTCGGGTCCTTTGGATCAACAGGTACCGGTATTGTTGTTTCCACCGGTACTACTCTATTCTCCCCTGCACTGGCTTTTCTGGGATCCATCTCTTTCCGTGCCCCGCTGTGCTCGCCAGTGCAGGGTCCGCCCCGTAATTGCTACAAGGCCGGCTCTTTGATGCGGACTGGAGCTGCCGCATCCTTTCCCATTTCTCTTTTTCCCGACTCTCGCAGCTCTGTCAAGTAGCATTTTCGCGCAGCATTTTGATCCCCTTTTATAACTCCTACTCCGTTGTCAGTAGGGAATTTAATAGTGAGGCACCACGGGGCTAGGATAGCTTTGAATGCTGCGAGTGTTGGACGGCCAAGAAAAGCATTATAAGCAGAATATTCATCGATGATCACAAAGGTTTGCTTTCGGACCACTTTCCTTTCTCCTTCCCCAAGTTCTACAAACAGATCGATGGTTCCTACTGGTTGCTTTGGCTCCCCAGTGAAGCCAACGATTTTCTGTGATGAGGCTTGCACATCGATCATAGGGATTTTCATCTGGTCAAATGTCTTCTTGAAGAGGATATTACATGATGCTCCGCAGTCTATAAGAACTCTTCTGACAATAGCTGGTCCAATACCAGCCGAGATGACCAAGGGATCTAAAGTAGGAGCTTCAATACCTGTAGAATCTCTGGCTCTGAAAATAATATCATCACTGAAAGTTTTTTGTTGCTTCAGGGGCGTGGTGTCTTCTAGAACAAAGACGTCTTCTTCGGCTGGAGCATATTTCAAAGCCCTGGAATATCTCTCCATCTCACTCCAGCTCTTGCCAGCTGGGTGGGGCCCTCCTGAAATAACATTGATAACGGGCCTTCCAGATTCATGCCCATTAGCTTTCTCACTTGCCCCAGGCTGATGAACAGGAGCCCGTTGACCCTGACTTGACGATGCAGGATTGTTGCTATTCTTTTTCACAAATTGTTGCAGCTTGTTCTCTCTTAGCAACTCTTCAATCAGATTTTTCAGCTGGCGGCATTCATCAGTCTCATGACCGGGTTGATTGTGGAAGCGGCAGAATTTTCCACTTTGTATGGCCTTTTTCCCGGTCCTTAAAGGGATAGGTTTAGGGAAATCAACGGAATCTTTGGTGGCAAGGTAGATGTGCTCCGGGGTATGCGATAATGGAGTATATTCTGACGGTTTGAAGGAGCGAGGCTTCTTGAAGTTACCCTGTTTCTTCCCATTATTATTCTCCCTTTTTTGCCCCACCGATTCATTTTTTCGTGGAGCTACAGTGTTATCTTCATGTTTCTCCAACACTGCCTTTACTGGTAAAGGACGATTTTCTAAGCGAATGAATTCATCTGCTTTTTTGTAGAACTTCTCGAGAGAGGTTGGCTCCTTCATATTTAACCATTTCCCAAATTCACTTGACTTATCAATAGCCCTCATGAGATAAGTCAGTATCATTCGTGGTTCAGCATTGTCCACCTCAGCCAGCGCTATATTAAAGCGGTTCAAGAAAGATCTGATAGACTCACCAGGATTCTGCTCTAGACTGGATAATGACATGATGTCCTTGGCCTTCGAAGCATACAGTCTAAACTGCTCCTTGAATTTTCTGGTCAAATCTGAAAACTGATCAATAGATCGAACTGGCAGCTTGGTGAACCATAATAGCGCCACACCTTCCAGGTATACGGGAAAATATCGGCATTTTATCTCGTCAGAGGGTCGGGCACCTGTCATGTGCCAATCATATTTATACAAAAATTCATTTGGATCACTCGTCCCTTTGTAAGCTGGAATGGTTGGAGGAATAAACTTTCTTGGGAATTCCGCCTTTAAGATTTTCTCAGTAAATGGAGTCTTGCTTGGGGCGAAACCCCATTCCTTCTCATCTTCAACCCTTTGCATACTTTCTTTCATGATCTGTCGGACCATTCCAGAAAGATATTCTTCATCATGTCGGGTTCCAGATCCACCAACCTCAGGGAGCGTTTGCTAAAAGGGACTAGCAGCCCTTTCAGAAGCATTCCTTTCATTACCAGCCGGCTGATTGTTTGCCCCAAGTAAATCATTCAACTTATTCAGAATAAGAGCATTCTGGGCACTTTGGGCCTCTAATTGTGCATTCTGGGCGTTTATCTGCTGGTTCAATCCCAGAATCACAGCATCCAACTCCGCTTTCGTAACTCCAACAGATGGAGTGGGGATTGGTACAGGGGAAGCAGAGGTTCCCTCTTGAATGTTGCCAGATCTAACAGATCTACTTTTCCTTCCAGGAGCCATAATCTCAGACAGACTTCTGGTTCTCAAGGAAATTCTCTCAACAAATCTCTGCGAAGCAATGATGACGGTTTTCCTGAGTTGGGTTCTCAGTGAAAGCACCAAAATGTTAACGCTCAAATTTAAACGCTAACACCCTGGTGTATAGGATGTGATTGTGAAAGCACCACCCATTCGTACGGGAATCAGAAATAAGCAGTAAGTATGCAGAAAAACAGTAAGAGACACAGTATTTATAGTGGTTCGGCTTATAATCAAGCCTACGTCCACTTTAATCTTTTTATCACTAGTTTGATTACAATTCTTTACAAAATCTCTCAATTACAACACACTTCAAGTGATGGGATATGTAGAACAAGTAGCTCAAGCTTTAATGTTGACCATCATCTTCAAATCCATGGTGAATGTAGATGATTTCTTTATGGAGTTCTTTTAGAAGTTTGTTGGATCTCAAAAGCTTTGAAGTAGTCTGGAATTCGGCAGAGTAATGGCGCTTGAAATTGATCAACCAAAAGTCCCTTGAATGTTGGAGGAAGGTTGGTATTTATAGGCAAAGATTTTGGACCTAAGCTCGGTCTTAACTCCTCACCGACCCAGTTAAGTCGCGGCCGACTTAATGGAGCCCTGATATGGTCAAGCCGTGTTTACCTGTCTTCGATGAATTCACACAAGTCCTAAGTCGTTTCCGACTTAGACTAAGTCGCCTCCGGTCTAACGTGCTACGTGTTAAATGGTTGCACCGTTTCACCCTTCATCCCTCTGGGTCGGTTGCGATTCATTGTAATTAGGTTGGCACCATGTTAAGGCATTGGGTTGACACGCTTCTTAACCAATTAGGTCGGCATCACTTTAAGTCGGCCACCTTGTTAATTAGTTAGGTCGGCACACATGCTGGGTCAGAACTCACTACTGATCATTAAGTCGGCAAACCTCCTTTAAGCTTTAGGTCGGCAACTGGATCGAACCTTGGGTCGGCGACCCACTTAAACCTTAGGTCGGCAACCTATGTAGACTTTTAGGTCGGCAACCCTTTTCTACCTTATGCAGTTAAGTCGGTCTCCCATATTAAGGCACTAGGTCGGTACCCCTTCGTAAGTCCTAGGGCGGAACCTCTTTAAGCCTTAAGTCGGCAATACTTTAACTCTTAGGTCGGCATCACTTGGGTCAGTAGTCTATGAGCCGAGGCAGGGTTAACATTTAGTTTTACATTTTGAATTTAAATCAAACTATTTAAATTTCAAACTTTATCAAGTAATTTAAAAATACATTTTTTTTTACTTTGAAATTCCATTTCCAAAAGCTTTTCACATTTATTCCGATTCCATTTCCAAAACATTTGAATTTAAAAATACAAATTTTTAAACTATTTCAAAATCTGTGACTTAACCGATTTCCTCGTGAAATCCATCATTGTGTGTGTATAGTGTGGTCCAGGGGTTTAACACACTAGTGCAACATCAGTCAATCATCACAGATCAAATACAACAATATATTCGATAAGCGATATAAATTATAACGCTTATCTTTCATACACAGACTCACAGATATATATATATATATATATATATATATATATATATATATATATATCACAGATAATAAACTATATCACAGATCACAACACAAATCAGAATATAACAGAAAGCATCACATATCAGGGATATCAAACAATTCAACATCTAATATATCCAAACATCCATAAATAGGGTCAATTTAATTATCTGATTAATTTAAATCAGATTAATTCTTATGAATGGATTTGCTAGTTAGGGTCAATTAGTAATCAATTAATTACAAACATTTAATAAACTATCTTTTAGTTAATCATTAATTATCGCTTAGTTAATAATTTATCCTCAATAAATTATTTTTAAATAAATTTGCAACAACTAAGTAATTACTCCTTAATTAATAATAAATCTTTAATCACTTTCATTAACTCAATTAACCTTTAATGAATTAATAATTCTCACATAAATTACCAAATTGGTTTATCATATTATCCTTAAATTAACTATTGCTTAATCACTTGATTTAGTCCAATTTAATCATTAATTAATATCTAATTAACATTCAAATATTTGATTTACAAAACTTTACTTAGTATCAAAATCTCGACTTTAATTCCAGTCTTAAATTCAGATTTCTCTTTTGGTTTTACTTTGTTTAAATTCCTTTCTTTCATTCCAACTTCATTTTGAAATTCAAGTTCTTTTAAATCCACTTTTATGCTTAACTAACTTTAAATTTCAAAACTGAACATGCATTTATTTTTAACTTTGATTAATTAATCCTTAATTTACAAACCAAGATTCAAACTAAATTTGATTTACAGAATTAAACCTTGATTTAAAACTTTTTGTTTAAATCTTTTCCTTACATTTACAATTTATTTTTAAATCCAAACCTTTAAAGTATACTTCAAACATTCAGGTTGTTTAAACATTTTAAATCTCCTTGCAAACTTATATTATTTTAAAACCAGATTGCAAAGGTTAAATCTGAATCCATCTTTAAATCTGGATCTCAAAACTTGTTCAAGTCAGGCTTTCAAAGTTTTTTTTTCTTTCTCATTTCCAGATTTAAAACACAGACGGTTTTCTTTTTCAACCTGTAACTAGTCAATCAGCCGAGCCATCTTATTTTTCTTTGAGTCAACAACTCGATTTACTCGAGTATTACTTTGAGTCATTTACCCATCTTCCCCGAGACTCCCTTTACGCAACCCATCTCCTTCTTCTTCTTCCCAACTCCTATATTTCCCACTTGCACAAGCTTGCACCTACACGTGCACAAACGCCACGACCAATTCCGATCATCCACGATGATCCTCACAAGTCGTCAATCACCCTCGCTTCTAATTACGATCTTCAGAACATTGTTACTAACTCGAATTCAAATTCGAGTGTTTAAATCCAAATTCTGGAACCACCTTCGAAACCTAAAACCACCTCGTTCTTCGTCCCCTGACCAGCAGAGGTCGCGTGATCGCAACCGAAGCTTTGCGTATACCTGACGCTACTATCCCCACCGATGCGAACAGTTTCGGTCAACTGAGGACGACGCAACACTAGGAATTTCGACCAATATACCAACACCCACTTAAACCCTACACTCGACTCGTCCAAACTATTTATGCAACAGATAAAGTTTTTTGCATTTTTCCTGGATTTGAAAACCTTCAAGCTAACTTCACCTCAAATTTCATCATCTATAATTCGTTAAATCAACAGAATTTCATGAAAAATCATTTTTGGTTCCTTTATAAACCGCACCTTGTATACTTAGCTAAAAATCATCGTTCTTGTTTTAAAATTCCTACTTTTGTATGTTTATTTAAAATATGAAATCAAATCAATGATTTAAAATAGTTGAATTTATCACAAATTTTGTTTTTACTGTAAAACCAATGCTTACAGTGTCAAACCCTTCATGAACAGGCTTAAAACCAAATTTAACTCATAGATGATGTTTAACTAACCTGTTTGTTAAAGATTGAAACCTACCAGAGATCACAGGTGAAAGAAGTGAAGTTTGGATTTAAATTTAACTCTGTGATAAAAAAAAACAGAGATGAACATTTTACCAAATCATCCAAACATTCATATGTATACTCAAAAAAAATGTGTATCTATATATATATAAAGCATATCATTCCAGATTCTATCATGCAACCAAAATTCACATACTCAAATTTTTAAAGTGTTACTCACAGATAAAAGAATCAAAGAAGTTTAATTTTTTTTTTTTAAAAAAAAAAAAAATTGCTCACTTGAAATTGTTGAAACAGAGGTAGCAAAAGCCTGGAAAAAGTTCCAAAATCTGGAATTGAATTTTCATTTTGATCTGGGCTTTGATATTATTGAACTTGTATTTGATTTACTGCTTCAGGCTTCAAACTTTCCTTTGATATTGAAACTGAATTTGTTTTGCTTTTGTTATTGACTAATGTTTCTTATTTTTTTATTTTTTTTCTTTCTCTCTGGTTTTGCTTAACTTTTAGTGAATGAATGAAATGGGATAGATGTATACATGTAGAGAAAATTGTTTGTACAGGGATTATTATTGTTTGTTTGTACAATAGTTATGGGCTGAGATGATCTTGCTATGATATGCTATTGTACTTGGTTATGCATGTTAATGCATTTGTTTACTTCAGCCTTACTTCGGCTGAGATGAAAAATGTGAGCTAGGATATTTACAGTGTACTAAGGATCTTGGTATTTCTTTGTTTATGTTTTATTTTGTACTTATATTTATTTGTTTGAAAACCTTATTTTGTTTGCCTGCATACTTGTCTTTATACTTAAATATAATTTACTGTCTTGTGTTATACTTACCCAATTTGATTTGTTTCCAATGTGTTACTTATCAAACATTTGTCTATATACTTGTATGTTTATATTTTTACTTTGTTTTGTTTATGTTTGATAGATATTTATTTACAACTTTGTTTCATATTTAAATGTCATTTCTTTTCTTTTCTTTTATATCTATTATAAATGCTTACTTTTATTTCTTTGTTTGCCTATACATTTAATCCTATTATTTACATTGCTTTACATACTTGAGTATATATTTTTTTTTTGTTTGCTTCAGATTTTGGATTTGTTTAGTAGATATTTCTCTTTTGTTTTAACTTAAATTATTTATTTTACTTTAATATTTATTGTTTTATATTAAATTTATAAATTCAAATTATTATTAACCATCAATTGTAATACTTATTATTATCACTTATTATTAAACCATTCATTTACAATTCATATCTAATGTATATACATATATATATCTCTATATTTATTTTTAAAACCATTTATTTAAGATTTTATTTCAAATCCAATTTAAATATATATACTAATTGTCAAATCCATATGACTTTATATATTTTCTAGACGAATCGAGGAAACTCGCTTCCATTTAAATCAATTTATCTTACAATTTTATTCAAAAATTCATTTAATTATAAATTTAAATTAAATTAAAATCTAGGGTCCTTACAAACTTCCCCGCTTAAAAGAATTTCGTCCCCGAAATTCGCAGGCACAAAAACAACACAGAGATAGACTCAATCTCTACAATTTCTCGAATACAAGATATGGATTCCAAATTCAAGTCGAAATATCTTAAAATATATACCAATTTGTCCCTCTTCGGACTTCGGCCAACCCAAGAAATTACGACAGAATTTCAAATTTGGTTTTAAACGAAATCGCTGTATCGATACAATTCAATTTATCCTTCATATTCTATTAATCAATTTTAACTCAATTTTAAAATTTCCAATTCATTTAAAATTTCCAATTTCAAATTTCAAATTCATTAAGGTTTAAATCAAAAACTGATAAGAAATCGATGAAATACGAAGTAAGAATTTTCCTATTACGATTCGTAGGGCCTCCATTACACCGAAACTTCTCTCTGGAGCTATCACGAAGAAATCAAAAGAATTTGGAAACGAATCAAAGGAAATTGATAAGAAAGTTGTTTCCACTGTTGTTACAGAGTATTGACCAATTATAGTCGTATTTTCCTGTCCCCTATCTCGTCTTCTTCTTGCACTCATACTCACTATCAGTGGATAGCAAGAGAATTTACTGAGGCATTCAAACGGATATCTTAGGGATATACTCATTCTAGGGATACATCACCCTATCTCTAATGAGCTTCTTAATGTGTTATACTCCTGAGCTAAAGTTTTACCTTAGCTCTGATACCAAATGTGACGAGACGAATTTTGCCCGCTCGAAAATCGACATCCATACTTCATATCGTATTCGAATGCCATAGATTCGACCGTTCAAATCCGATTCGCCGGAGCTTATAACAACATTAAGTAAATAACACAGCAAAATAAAAGAATAATACATTGATATACAACTTTGATACAATATCTGATACTACAGATGATCCAATAGATATCAATATACATCAGAGATATGATACAATAAAATAGCAGCGGAAAAGAAAACGATAACATCAGCAGCGGAACAAATTACTCTAAGATAGTCTTCAAGGAAGAACTCCAAAACCGCAACTCCATCTCCAAGAACCAATCCAGCAATAGCTCGAACTCCCAATAACGATGCACCAAGCTAGGCAAGACTGGTGCGATCCAAAGACTGAACTAACTCCAGATAACCTACTAAACTGACTATCTGAAAAACCCAACTCTAGACTGCTCGTGTAGAAAATAATGAGCACCCAGAGTTTAGGAAAGAAAACAATAAACTCCGGATCAGTTGTGGGACTGGTGTGAGCAACAAAAACAGTTTATCTTTTTTAAAACATTCAACAAAAGATTTTCAAAATCAATTCGCAATGCTTTTTTTTTAAAAAATGAGACTACCATAAGGCCTCCCACACACACACACAATGCAAACGCAGAATCGGAGGAGATTTCTCCTTATGATAGTCAAAGATGCTTGATACGCATTAAAAAGAAACATTTGATATTATTACTAGTGCATAGTGTAGAAGAATCATTTCGAAAGTAAAGATATAAATCTTAGCCAGCATAGGCATTCCGCACTTATGCCTACTATAGCTACCATCCAAACAGTGGGGCGCCACCATAAGTGAATGATAGGTTCTACAACTAAATCCGTACAAGATCGTATTGTTTCTTCGGATTTCCAACAAATGGTCAGGCCAAGGAACTTCCCATTGCCACATGAGAATGCCTCTGGAAGGACATCCCCGAGAACCAAACCGGATCTCTGCCAACACAAGGCCGGGTTACCCCTAACTGGGTAACTACTGACACGAGTATGCCATCCCTCGGTCCTTTGGGACCTTTAACCGAGAGCTCTCTAACCAACATCACACCATAATAATAAGTGTTTCAACATGAGTAAGCATCTGGGCTCCATACCATGACACCACCCTTTTCCAGAAGGAAATGCACACACCCTAATGGGAGCTACCCCTCATAACCTTGCCGCATCTTTCCTGTTTTGACCATTTCCGGGGTGTGAGGCTCGACGAATTCTCGTCCACAAAAACACACTTTATACAAAAGCCGTGCTTTGGGTCAACAAATGATCATAGAAATGATCACTAATATAGACGATCAAACAAATGATCCTATCACAAATGATCAACACAATGATCATTTCACAGCAACACTCAGCATGTCACATTACCAAATTGGGAATATATCGCTAATAACCTTCAACTACATAACCTCTGAGCTCGTACGTCTCAGAGAAGGGTGTTAAGCTAAGAGAATAAATTCTCCGCCACCAACAGAAATATATTTGAAAGAAATCGGCTTTATATCTCAACTTGTAATGTCAGACATACTATCCATACAAGTCTATTCCGGGCTCGAACAGAACCGAAGGCACTTACAAAGAAGTCCTTGCAATCCGGATATTCACTAATCACGTTCGGACTTCCCATCACATATGGAGTCTCTATACCGGGGACCAGTCAATGCAAAGACATTCGACGAGTTGTCCTTTCGCTTTCAAAAATATCCGGTCTTCAACACCGGTCTTCAAATGCTATCCATAACGACATATCACATATTCGGAATGGGATATATGACACAAAGGTCGTCTCCCGGCTAAACCGAACAGTGAGCGCAGTATTTCAAAAACATATGGATATTGGGATTTCAATTAAGTCACAACTTAAAACCCAAAAACATTCCTTTTCAAATGGTTTAAACCAATTACTATTTCAAATCTTTATATTACAAAAAGATTTATTTCACAAAGATCAATTCATAGACTTCAAAACAATTTTCATTCCAATTGGATTAACTCATTAAATCTTTAAATCAAAGATTTAACTCATAGCTTTCAAAATTCGATTAACCTGTTGAATCTTTAAATCAAAGATTCAACTTATAGCTTTCAAATCGTTTTCATAATTTGGAAGTTATCTTCATTTTCAAACTTGAAATTCTTTTTAACACAAATTGGACGTTCATTTCTTATGTGAAAGCTTTTATTATTTGAAAACAAACAGTTTTCGTTTCAGAAAAATCCAATTATATTTATACGAGTTAAAATTCTTAATTTATATTCATATTCCCAAATTAATACATTTTAAAATAGTTTAACCCATATATAACTGGTATAACATCTTAAATCCCTAGTTTCAAATTATAGAATTCAGTTTTACATTTTGAATTTAAATTTAAATCAAATTATCTAAATTTCAAACTTTATCAAGTAATTTAAAAATACATTTTTTTTACTTTGAAATTCCATTTCCAAAAGCTTTTCACATTTATTCCGATTCCATTTCCAAAACATTTGAATTTAAAAATTCAAATTTTTAAACTATTTCAAAATCTGTGACTTAACCGATTTCCTCGTGAAATCCATCATTGTGTGTGTATAGTGTGGTCCAGGGGTTTAACACACTGGTGCAACATCATTCAATCATCACAGATCAAATACAACAATATATTCGATAAGCGATATAAATTATAACGCTTATCTTTCATACACAGATTCACAGATATATATATATATATATATATATATATATATATATATCACAGATAATAAACTATATCACAGATCACAACACAAATCAGAATATAACAGAAAGCATCACATATCAGGAATATCAAACAATTCAACATCCAATATATCCAAACATCCATAAATAGGGTCAATTTAATTATCTGATTAGTTTAAATCAGATTAATTCTTATGAATGGATTTGCTAGTTAGGGTCAGTTAGTAATCAATTAATTACAAACATTTAATAAACTATCTTTTAGTTAATCATTAATTATCGCTTAGTTAATAATTTATCCTCAATAAATTATTTTTAAATAAATTTGCAACAACTAAGTAATTACTCCTTAATTAATAATAAATCTTTAATCACTTTCATTAAATCAATTAACCTTTAATGAATTAATAATTCTCACATAAATTACCAAATTGGTTTATCATATTATCCTTAAATTAACTATTGCTTAATCACTTGATTTAGTCCACTTTAATCATTAATTAATATCTAATTAACAATCAAATATTTGATTTACAAAACTTTACTTAGTATCAAAATCTCGACTTTAATTCCAGTCTTAAATTCAGATTTCTCTTTTGGTTTTACTTTGTTTAAATTCCTTTCTTTCATTCCAACTTCATTTTGAAATTCAAGTTCTTTTAAATCCACTTTTATGCTTAACTTACTTTAAATTTCAAAACTGAACATGCATTTATTTTTAACTTTGATTAATTAATCCTTAATTTACAAACCAAGATTCAAACTAAATTTGATTTACAGAATTAAACCTTGATTTAAAACTTTTTGTTTAAATCTTTTCCTTACATTTACAATTTATTTTTAAATCCAAACCTTTAAAGTATACTTCAAACATTCAGGTTGTTTAAACATTTTAAATCTCCTTGCAAACTTATATTATTTTAAAACCAGATTGCAAAGGTTAAATCTGAATCCATCTTTAAATCTGGATCTCAAAACTTGTTCAAGTCAGGCTTTCAAAGTTTTTTCTTTCTTTCTCATTTCCAGATTTAAAACACAGACAGTTTTCTTTTTCAACCTGTAACTAGTCAATCAGCCGAGCCATCTTATTTTGCTTTGAGTCAACAACTCGATTTACTCGAGTATTACTTTGAGTCATTTACCCATCTTCCCCGAGACTCCCTGTACGCAACCCATCTCCTTCTTCTTCTTTCCAACTCCTATATTTCCCACTTGCACAAGCTTGCACGTACACGTGCACAAACGCCACGACCAATTCCGATCATCCACGATGATCCTCACAAGTCGTCAATCACCCTCGCTTCTAATTACGATATTCAGAACATTGTTACTAACTCGAATTCAAA
This sequence comes from Allium cepa, assembly GCA_030765085.1. NCBI lineage: Eukaryota > Viridiplantae > Streptophyta > Magnoliopsida > Asparagales > Amaryllidaceae > Allium > Allium cepa. The sequence goes on along the minus strand of CM060939.1, from coordinate 75,042,250 downwards.
TTCGAGTGTTTAAATCCAAATTCTGGAACCACCTTCGAAACCTAAAACCACCTCGTTCTTCCTCCCCTGACCAGCAGAGGTCGCGTGATCGCAACCGAAGCTTCGCGTATACCTGACGCTACTATCCCCACCGATGCGAACAGTTTCGGTCAACTGAGGACGACGCAACACTAGGAATTTCGACCAATATACCAACACCCACTTAAAACCTACACTCGACTCGTCCAAACAATTTATGCAACAGATAATTTTTTTTGCATTTTTTCTGGATTTGAAAACCTTCAAGCTAACTTCACCTCAAATTTCATCATCTATAATTCGTTAAATCAACAGAATTTCATGAAAAATCATTTTTGGTTCCTTTATAAACCGCACCTTGTATACTTAGCTAAAAATCATCATTCTTGTTTTAAAATTCCTACTTTTGTATGTTTATTTAAAATATGAAATCAAATCAATGATTTATAATAGTTGAATTTATCACAAATTTTGTTTTTACTGTAAATCAAATGCTTACAGGGTCAAACCCTTCATGAACAAGCTTAAAACCAAATTTAACTCATAGATGATGTTTAACTAACCTATTTGTTGAAGATTGAAACCTACCAGAGATCACAGGTGAAAGAAGTGAAGTTTGGATTTAAATTTAACTCTGTGATAAAAAAAACAGAGATGAACATTTTACCAAATCATCCAAACATTCATATGTATACACAAAAAAAAACGTGTATCTATATATATATATATATATATATATATATATATATATATAAAGCATATCATTTTAGATTCTATCATGCAACCAAAATTCACATACTTAAATTTTTAAAGTGTTATTCACAGATAAAAGAATCAAAGAAGTTTATTTTTTTTTAAAAAAAAAAAATAATTTTGCTCACTTGAAATTGTTGAAACAGAGGTAGCAAAAGCCTGGAAAAAGTTCCAAAATCTGGAATTGAATTTTCATTTTGATCTGGGCTTTGATATTATTGAACTTGTTCTTGATTTACTGCTTCAGGATTCAAACTTTCCTTTGATATTGAAACTGAATTTGTTTTGCTTTTGTTATTGACTAATGTTTCTTATTTTTTTATTTTTTTTCTTTCTCTCTGGTTTTGCTTAACTTTTAGTGAATGAATGAAATGGGATAGATGTATACATGTAGAGAAAAATGTTTGTACAGGGATTATTATTGTTTGTTTGTACAATAGTTATGGGCTGAGATGATCTTGCTTTGATATGCTATTGTACTTGGTTATGCATGTTAATGCATTTGTTTACTTCAGCCTTACTTCGGCTGAGATGAAAAATGTGTGCTAGGATATTTTACAGTGTACTAAGGATTTTATGTTTTATTTTGTACTTATATTTATTTGTTTGAAAACTTTATTTTGTTTGCCTGCATACTTGTCTTTATACTTAAATATAATTTACTGTCTTGTGTTATACTTACCCAATTTGATTTGTTTCCAATGTGTTACTTATCAAACATTTGTCTATATACTTGTATGTTTATATTTTTACTTTGTTTTGTTTATGTTTGATAGATATTTATTTACAACTTTGTTTCATATTTAAATGTCATTTCTTTTCTTTTCTTTTATATCTATTATAAATGCTTACTTTTATTTCTTTGTTTGCCTATACATTTAATCCTATTATTTACATTGCTTTACATACTTGAGTATATATTTTTTTTTTGTTTGCTTCAGATTTTGGATTTGTTTAGTAGATATTTCTCTTTTATTTTAACTTAAATTATTTATTTTACTTTAATATTTATTGTTTTATATTAAATTTATAAATTCAAATTATTATTAACCATCAATTGTAATACTTATTATTATCACTTATTATTAAACCATTCATTTACAATTCATATCTAATGTATATACATATATATCTCTATATTTATTTTTAAAACCATTTATTTAAGATTTTATTTCAAATCCAATTTAAATATATATACTAATTGTCAAATCCATATGACTTTATATATTTTCTAGACGAATCGGGGAAACTCGCTTCCATTTAAATCAATTTATCTTACAATTTTATTCAAAAATTCATTTAGTTATAAATTTAAATTAAATTAAAATCTAGGGTCGTTACAGGTTGGCTTTTGGACAAGAGGTGGTTGCATAGTATGGGAATTTAGGAAAAATCAGTGGTGATTTTTCAGATCATCGGGGAGATTTGTAGATGGAGGATTTGGGTTTTAGGCTTCGTCTTCTGTGGAGACTGTTTTCGGCGCGCGATGGCGAAGAAGGTGATTGGATGGGTCCCCGATGGTCCAGGAGGTTAGCGCGAGGTGTGGCGGTCACATCGGCGGGGGGTAGCAACGTCTCTGGTCAACGGAGGTGAGGGTATGAGTGCTTTGGAGAAGTCTGTAAGGTTGCGAGATGTAGGGTCGATTTGAGTCACGAGGTCGAATCTCAATCGGGAAAAGGGAGAGGCCATGGTGGTGGTGCAGTGTGGCAAGGAGGTTAAGTTGGACTTGAGAGCATCGTTGGTTGGTTGGTCGGCGATGGAGGAGCAGTGTGCACATGCAGACGGTTCTTGGATGTATCAGTTACTAGCGGGTTTCAAAGAGAAAGAAGAATTTAGGGATGGGGGTGAAGAAGAAAGAAGAGAGTAGGGGATCAGGTTTGCCTCGGGAAATTTGTGGGTAAGGCTCGGGAAAAACAAGTGTGAGCTCGGGTCGTTGCTCGAAGTGTTTATGGTTGGTCTCGGGTTGTTGTAATAACAGGTTTGAAATATGGGAAGTAAAGTGTTATCATGTTTAAGAAAGATGACCAAAGATTTAAAACATATAGGGATAAACCAAGTTTCAAGGCAAAGTAAATTCTAAAACAAGTTTCCTAAATTTTAAAATGTTTTAAAATTGTTTGCTTAAAAGTAATTATATAATAGGTAAATTTGTAAATGATTTCGAAGGTGATTTAAATGATACAATTAAATCAAGGATTAATTATTTAAGCATGGTTAATTAATTAATGTAACCAGTTAAGGGAGTAATTAATTAATTAATTTAATAAGATAATTAATTAAAGGTTAATTAATTTGTGTAATCAATTTAAAGGATTGATTTATTAATGTGATAAATTAATTAAGGTAATTAATTAAAAGAATGATTGATTTATTACTTGATGTAATTAATTAATGATAATTACTTAATGAAAGTAATTAAAGAATAATTACTTAATGTCATTATTTAAGGTAGGTAATTAATGGATAATTACTAAATGTGATTTATTAAAAGGTAATTACTTAATGTGATTAAATATAGTATAATTAATTAATGTTAATAATTAAAGTTTGATTAGTTAATTTCATAAATTAATTAAAGTGATGATAAATGGCTTGTAATTAATTATTATTAGGTAAGCAGGATTTAACGCAAATTAATTTAATTTATTTGGAGATTAAATTGAATAATTTAGGAATTGAACAACCAATTAATCTTGCTTATGGATGATTAATAATTGAATGCCTTGGATTATTTGATATCTCTGATATGTGATTGTTGGGCTATGTGATACGATGTTAGGTTGAACTGTGATAATGTAAGTTATCTATCTGTGATGAAATGTTTAAAGAATTGAATTGCTTTCACTTAAACAACATGAATTAAGAGGACATTGGACTCAAAGAGGTCGGGGTCGGGTATCAGCAAATACCCAAAAGCACTTCGATTCTTTATAGATTAGAGTTTAGAACCAAACAGGCTGGAATTGGAATAAATTAAGTAACTTGGCATTTATCCGAGTAATAGTTCTTGGATATTATTTGTAATAAGTGTTGACTATAACAAGTTAAGAACTCGTAGTAACGAATGAGTTACCCCAGGATTTTAAATAATTTTATACCTTAGTATTTCTTGTTATATGGGTTTACTCACGCTGGTTTCCAGCCTGACCCGGGTGTTACTTGGTTGTAATGCTCGGGTTAGACCGAGTATTACAGATTTTCAGGATAGGACGTTCTGGAGCTCAGGTGGCGAGTTGGATGGCAGGAACGTATGGAGTATATTCCGCTGTGTGTTTGAGTGTTGTATTGATTATTTTGGGACAAGTTAATTTCAACTGTCCAGTTTATGTATAAATGATTGTACTCAAATGTATTGTTATAAAATTGACAACTACAGCTTTCTTTATATAAATGCGATTATTTGATATTATATTTAATCTGCTGCAAATGTCAGATGCTGTTGTTTTCTGTTCTTCTTCTACCTTCTTCTTCTTTTCTCTTACAATCTGAAATTTCTGGCGTTCGATTATTTGGCACTTCTACAGTGACCGTATTAATGTCGAATTCTCAAGGTCAAAAATTTTGGGTCGTTACAAAGGAGGTGAAGAAGCTTGAGAAAAGTAGAAGAAGAAGTGTGAATGAAAGTGAACAAGCAGGTGGGCATTTATAGAAAAAGAAAGAAGTGGTAAATTTACCAAAATAACCTCTTACCAAATCACCAAACTATCCTTACTTCAACCTAAAGCAAACTTAACTATTTCAACACTTAACACCATCCTTTCATTTTTTACCTTATGTCTTAATCACTTAATGATTAATTAAAGAATATCATAATTATGTTGGCTTTGATTTGATGTGATTTGATGTTTACTTTTCTTACTTTTTTAATTCTTACTTACTTTTACTAATGACTTCTAGAAGTTTTCTAATATTATTTAGTAAAAGTAAACTTGATTAGAATAAAATTTGTACATTTATACATGTAACAACCCAGAATTTTGGATATTTCCAATTGGAATATTTAATTGATTTTAAATATTTAAAAGTTAATTTTTAACTTGAATTTCAAATCTCACTATTTATTGGATAATTTAATTATTGGATTAAATAATTGGAAATTGGGTAAAATATGAAATCAGTAGTTTCGAGCTTGTTAAAAATAGTTAGAAGACTTGTAAATTTTGTATTAATAATACTGAAGGTAATAAAAGTTTTAAATTTGAATTTAAAAGTGTTTTGTTCAGTTTAAAAAATATAGCGTTTAAATTGACATTTAAAAATAGCCTTTCGACGCACTGTCTCAGAATTCGACGAAACAGGTTCCATTGGATCCATAATAGTGTATTATTGTAGGATATCAAATTTCGTAGCATTCGGAGTTGTCCTGTGATCGTACGATATATAAACGGGCTGAAATTTATACCGAAAATTCAATATAAATATTAAGTCCAAAAAGCAATCTTCTCCATACGATCGAATTAGGACTCGAAATCTTTTACATTGCATTCGGAATAGGGGTATAACATTATGAACGCCTAGCGGCACGTCTCGGTAGGAGGTAGAGGTTTTGAGTTCGAAAATTCGAGACGGTTAAAATTTAAATAATATTGTATATATGTTTTTGATTGGTCAAAACTTATCACATCAGCACTTTGTCAATTCTCACTTCAAATCACTGTAGCAAGTTGGTTGTTGCACGTTAATGTCTCTTCTTATTCCATCCCTTCCTTCTTGTGACAATGCAACATTTTCAAAAAAAAATTAAAACATTTCGAAGAAATATATATAACATGGGTATGCCTGCAAGGAAAAGCATCGGCCTCCTCGCTCTCTTTTCTTCCCAGTTGGAAATTAAGCCATTGCGGATACATAAATAAAAAGATTTTGTTCAACTTTAAAAAAAATCTGCAATGTCTTCTTCTCTCGTTCAAAACAAATCCCTCTCCATCCCTTCAGTTTATTCGCGAATCGATCGAAAAAAAGCCGAGGGAAATTCGCGAGCTCTTTTTTGAGCTACGTCGAATCGCGGCCGCGACTAGGGTGATGTCTGGGGTTTTGAAATTTCGAAATCGATTTCAATCGCGAGGCGTATTGTCGATAGAGTGTGGTCGAGGCGTGCGAAGGCAGGGAGGTCTGGCAAAGTTGGGTTGCTCAACGTTTGATTTGGGGGACGAAGCCGCAACTATAGCCGATGGAGGAGGGGTTTGTGGCAAGGACAATGTCAGGGCCGGTACTCGATCGCGAGTGGATCAAGGGTTGGCTGTTCGAGGAAATGCGGGAATCGTTGGCCTCGATTGTGCATGCGTTGACCTATGAGCAGTGAGGTATATCTGCTTTTGGTTTATTTTAATTTAAATATATACACACACACACACACACACAATTTAGAAAACAGATAGTATATATATCAACCTATTGTTAATTTGAATAGAGCTTTAATTTAAAATTCAGATGGGTAGGTACGATAATAGTAAACAGAAATATATATATATACACACACACATGCATACAAGTTTCAATTTAAATATATATAGGATTTTGGGATAAAGATAGGAATCATTTTAAAGGGTTTGAAGAATTTATATAAAACCAGATTTTGGAACCTCTATAGACTATTTCATAAATATATATGTAGTTTCAAAAAGAAAATAAATATACGTATATATTTTCACTTACTGTTTAATTTTAAAATATGTATTAGGGTGATTAACTTGTTCAATCAACTTATTAAATTATTTTAGTTACTAAAGATAATTTACTAAAGGAAAATTAGTTTAAATTAAATTATTGGTTAGTTGAATTATTCAAAGGGCAATTGATTGTTCGATGATTTAAAATGTTAATAAACTGGGAAATATTTATACAAGGTCTAAAATTGTTGTGAGACAAGCCGGTTTGGACCGGATTGCAAACTAAAAGGACAAAGGTGAGTTAATCTCACTCAAATTGGATTGCTGGTGAATTTAAATAGTTAAAATTTAAATTATTGATTGATTGCTTGAATTGATAATTTATTATCAGTCTGGATGTGATATTATATATAATAGTGTGTGTGTGTATATATTGGAGTGATTGATATTCCCGCATTATATATCGGATGATACCCTATGCGCCCCGTATAATAGCAGATGAGCCTATATAGCACGATATCCCCTTCGAAGTGGGATTGGTATTTTTATATTGTGCTAACATCTATGGATGCAGTAAAACAGGTTGGGGAGATCCAACTGGATTCCTCCAAAATGTCGAAATTATTTATATATTCGGTGATATGATTTATTTGATTGCCTGTGATAGGTTATGTTGGGAAAGTTTGATTTATTGGGTGTTATGATACGGTTGGACATATTTTTGGCATTTTAAAATATCAAAAATTTAAGTATTGGGTTTATGAAAGAAATTAAAAAGGGAATTTGTAAGTAAACTAATTATAGTGAAGCTGAATAAATAAAAAGGGTGAGTTTGAGAAAAGTAAATAGTTGATTTTTAAACCCTATATAATGAATTCCGGAATATGGAAAAGAAAAGAGTCTTGAATAAATAGCCTGCAGCGACTACCAAGTGACTCGAAACGAAGATATGCCAAATGGCACTTGCATGCCTAGCCACCTATCCAGGTCGAACGACATTCGTATGCCGAGCGAGGGATTCATGCCGAATGAGGCTTTTAGGAATGAGGCTTGTGCCGAGCGATGCTTTGTGCAGAACGAGGCTTGCGTCGAATGAGGTTTGTGTCGAACGAGGCTTGCGCCGAACGAGGCTTGCCAAACGAGGCTTGCCGAACAAGGCTTGCCGCACGAGGTTTGCCAAAATAGGCTTGTCGAACAAGGCTTGCCGAGCCGTCTAGGCCGAGCAACGTGTGCCGAACCATGCCTAAATGCCAAACATGTCGACTTCATCAAACCCGTATACTACTAGGCTCCTTTTGGTCAGAACCTTGTCTCATGCTCATGATAATGTCTTTAACTGTCGCCTTGTTTCTTGGGCCATGGTGCCGAGTAACATTTGCCCCCCAAATTGTGTTGGGTGAAGCAACACGACACGCTTTGAATCAGCGAGTATTCCTTGTTCCCAGAATGAAATCCATCACTTTTCATGAATAGTCATTATCCTTCAATTTTATCCTCCCAAGGTGTCGTATCTTTCCTTGGTCGTCACGAAGCTTGGTGGATTCCCAATATTATAAATCCAGGGTTGTAGTTCATCAGTGGCCATCCGTGTCCGGTTCTACAGGGCTAGTAAGCTTCGGCTATCTGATCGGGTCTTTTCTTAGTAACCCTAAGTAAAATTTCAACTTCTGTTGATTTTAAGAAGTTGAACTTTTTCGGATGTACACATGCATGTCCGGGTACATGTTCTTGCCATTTGCTCTCAGATGCATTTTATATGCTCATAAGTCGTCACCAGTTCCATCTAGTTTAATTGCAATTCAATTGTGGTTCCTTATTTGTATTTTTTTGTGAAATAAGGGTTGTATCAGCCACTTGATGAGAGGGGACTTCAAGTTTTACGTGGATGACGACCTCAGAGCAGTATGCAAGGGCGAATGGAGTATGGCCAGTCACGGACTCATGGGTAGTTCTATAAGCCATAATGTTGTTAGGAGTTCATCCACCCATTTACCTCTAGCCTCTACCAAACTTCTCTTCAGAACAGTATTTATGATTTTGTTCATAGCTTCAACCTGTCCATTTGTAGTTATAATGGATCGTGGAAGGTCATAAGGACAGATGACGTTACAGACAATGAAATTGATTATTTTCTTCATCTTGTTCGTAGTTATAAGTTCTTCATCTGCCCATTACGTGAAGCAATCAACTGCTATGATGGCGTATTTTGCACCACCGTTAGGATCGGTAAGAAGATGATGTCAATGCCCCTAAGTGGTAAACGGTATGGACGAGCCATTTGAGTAATTTCCATCGACGGGGCTCCCGGATTTTTAGCAAACATCTTGCACTTGTCGCATTTTCTAGCATGATCAACTACATCTGGATTGATAGTTGGCCAGTAATACCCATAGTAGAGTATTTTCTTTATCAGTGTTTTCCACCTGATGTAATCGCCACATTCTTCTTCATAGACTTCTCTTAAGACCCATTTGATATCATCATGGGTGATACACCGAAGTATGGGAATGGATAAACTCCTTTCTACACATGATTTCTTCTTGGATGATTTGGTATGAAGCTTTGAGGAGGATCTGTCATTTTTCATTCCTCCGTTCGGTAAGAATTCCACATTGTAGATAGCCTTTGATAGGAGTCAACCATGACCCCTTTTCTGGCATTGTCTCCAAGATCTAGCCGATCTTCGTCCGTCAATTGTTGGAATATTAAGTATTTCAACCGAAATAATGTATGTCTGTTGCGCGTCCCTAAAAATAGCCAGCTTGGCCAATGACTGTACCTAGCCGAGATAAGGAGCAAGACAATGCCCCCTATCAAGATTAACTTCCTTAAGTTTGCATACTATCAATCAGGAACCACAAAAGATATATAAAGTTTCCACTCCAATTCGTCTAGCAAGTTTGAGGCCAGCGGTCGAGGCTTTATACTATGCATCATTGTTTGTTACAGGCAAATCGAGTTTTAGGATGTAGCAGATCGATCGTTCCTTAGGATTCGTTAACATGACTCCTGAGCTATAACACTGATCACTGGATGCTCCATCCGCCCACGTTTTCCATATGTTAGTTGGTTCTCTACTACTCCTCGAGTAGTCATCTGATGTAGTGAATTCGAGTATAAGGTCTGCTAATTTCTGTCCTTAGATAGCCCTTCGAGGGAAATAACTGATATCAAGTTGGCTTAGGTCGATATTCTATTTAAGTAGTCTTTCAGACATCTCAGGTCGTTGTATGCTCTGTCGCAACAGTTGGTAGTCATAGACATAGATGGTTACTCTAGTCGAATCCTAGAGTCTTGTCATGAGTTATTAAGTCTAATAGTGAAGGACTCTTAATGCCCTAATCGATTATCTGCAAATGGCCAAAGATCAGGCTTAAAAGCATGTTGAAGGAAATGTCGAGTAGGGGTAGGCCTTGAGTTGCGTGCAGCTGCATAGCTGGATCTTGCTATGAGTTTGAATTTGCTTGTATACTCGAGTAACGCACTTTCTTTTCAATGCATTCTTGATCCTTCACCCGTCCTTCGGGTTGGAGTGACAGTCAGTTGCCCACGAGCTTAGGTATCGATTTAATGATTCTATCTCTAAGCATTCTTTTGGTCGTAGCCTTGAGTAGCTGTAAGCACTATATATAAGTTCCAATATTGAGCTCTCACAGCCAGTCTCTTGATGACCATGCGTTTGTTCCCAGTCTCGGGTTGTAAAATGCACTACATGGACGGTTGAGTCTCTCCTTAGCTATGTTTATATTCCCACTTAACTCCAAAGACATAGAGTTGATCGGTGAATAGTCGGTTCATATTCATCTTTCTTCTCGCTTGTGCCCCCAGGTCTGGGGCATACACCGATAAGTAGGAAGGACAGCCATGCCCACATTAGCTTTACTCTCTTTTCCGTTGAATCGTGGGATCAGGTCAGTTGATGGAAGGCTGTGTCTCGCCTATCTTGGATTGTATTGTGGTTTTTCATTCCAAGAGGAATACTTCGACGCTTCGTCAGTTTCAGGGAGTAATTTGGACACAGTACGGTCAGCCACATCCACTTTTGTTCATGTCTTGTAGTCAGATCTCGAGGTGAAGTTGGCTCAAATGAAGTCGGGTCATGCTCATCTAGTTTCATACTCCTCTTGACGGATCGAAGGAGGGCGCTGGAGAATTTTTGACAAAGCCTTCATGGTTTACTCTCCTTTCCACACTCTGGGGGTCATAGTTTTTCAAGGAACATCTGAGGCACATTCGTATGTGCTTGGTGTGGATCGGTATTGCCCCTCGATTTTGAGGTATGATATAGTCGGTCGCATGTAGCTTTAGATGCAGTTTCAATTGGTTCTGTATTGAGACCTCCCTGTAGTCGTTGCCTTAAGTTGTAAAGTACGCCAAGCTACAGCTATAGTAAGCTGTCGTATTCAGCTTTCAGTGATTTTCTCATTCTTCCAGCATTGATTTGGCCAGGCCACTAGTCGGATGGTCGAACTCCATCCTTAGTGATTTAATACTCCTCCTGTCGATTTTAGACCGAAGTTTGCGGAAAAGTGAACGATCGGAATCCACTCGTCTATTTATCGATGTTTATACACCACTATGCATTCTGGTGACTTAGTGTTATTCTCCCCCCGGTCGACTCATGCCCAATTTTTGTCATGCTTCATTCCATGCTACGAGGACTTAGAGATTTGTCGAAAAGTTTATGCTTTAGTCCACAGTTTGGGAAACAGAGATATTCGTCAATACGTTTATACTCTAGTTCGCACTCCAGGGACTCAAAGAATTCTAGTCCGTGCTTCGGGGACTTAGAGATTTTTGAGTCGTTTATAATCTAGTCCGCACTCTGGGGACTCAAAGTACTCTAGTCGGTGCTCTGGGGACATAGAAATTTTTAAGTCGTTCATACTCTAGTCCGCACTCCAAGGACTCAGAGTACTCTAGTTTACTTAAGGGACTTGGAGGTTTTTAAGTTGTTTATACTCTAGTCCGCACTCTGGGGACTCAGAGTACTCTAGTCCGTACTCTGGAAACGTAGATATTTTTAAGTCATTTATACTTTAGTCCACGCTGAGGGGACTTAGAGTACTCTAGTCTGCTTCAGGGACTTAGTGTTTTTTATGTCGTTTATACTCTAGTCTGCACTCAAGGGAATTAAAGTACTCTAGTCTGTTTCAGGGACTTAGAGGATTTTATGTCGTTTATACTATAGTCCACACTAAGGGGACTTAGAGTACTCTAGTCCGCTTTAGAGACTTAGAGGATTTTATGTCGTTTATACTATAGTCCACACTCAGGGGACTTAGAGTACTCTAGTCCGCTTCAGAGACTAAGAGGTTTTTAAGTCGTTTATACTCTAGTCCACGCTCAGGGGACTTAGAGTACTCTAGTCCTCTTCGGGGACTTAGAGGTTTTTATGTCATTTATACTATAGTCTGCACTTAGGGGACTTAGAGTACTCTAATTTGCTTTAGGGGTATAGAGATTTTTAAGTCGTTTATACTCTAGTCCGCGCTCAGGGGACTTAGAGTACTCTAGTCCACTTCAGGGACTTAGAGGTTTTTATGTCGTTTATATTCTAGTTTGCAATCAGGGGACTTAGAGTACTCTAGTCCGCTACAAGGACTTAAAGGTTTTTAAGTCGTTTATACCCTAGTCCACGCTCAGGGGACTTAGAGTACTCTAGTCCGCTTCAGGGACTTAGAGGTTTTTATGTCGTTTATACGCTAGTCCGCACTCAGGGGACTTCGAGTATTCTAGTCCGCTTTAGGGGCTTAGAGGTTTTTAAGTCGTTTATAACCTAGTCCACGCTAAGGGGACTTAGAGTATTCTTGTTCGATTCAGAGACTTAGAGGTTTTTATGTTTTTTATACCCTAGTCCACGCTCAGGGGACTTGGAGTACTCTAGTCGGCTTCAGGGACTTAAAGGATTTTATGTCGTTTATACTCTAGTCTGCTCTCAGGGGACGGAGAGTACTCTAGTCCGCTTCAGGGACTTAGATGTTTTTAAGTTTTTTATAATCTAGTCCGCGCTCAGGGGACTTAGAGTACTCTAGTCCGCTTCAGGGACTTAGAGGTTTTTAATTTGTTTATACTCTAGTCCGCACTCATGAGACTTAGAGGACTCTAATCCGCTTCAGGGACTTAGAGATTTTTGTTGAGAGCCATATTTCCACCCGTTTAATTTGTATTTAATTTACCGTATCGAGGCTAAAGTTTTCGAATGAACGATCAAACCACCTTTGCTCATGGAATGGGACTCCGCCCCCAGCATGAAGGACAAACTTGAAGAATGGATGGTCGATTCTCATCCACTTGGTGATTATAGATCTTCCAATCAAGTCAAGGAAGGAAGTACATGACAAATGGTCGGATCATCCATGATCGGTTGGATAATCAAGTCTCGCACAATTTGCTTCGTATCTCTTTATAGAAAATAAGGATAATAGACTATTGAGTAGTCAAAGTAAGTTGCATATGTTTCAAGGTGCAGTCGTGTCCATGTATTGAGAGCGATGGTTGACGAGTAGGTAGTCCATTAAGCTACTCCAAGTTGGGCTTTCGAACAACCTTTCTATTCAAGGTAGGATCTGATGTGTAGATGATCAAATCACGCCTAATCTAGATAGATCCCGACGTCGCTGAGCTTCGGGAGAGGCATCTGTAGTTTGTCGAACTTGGTTTTATGACTCGATTTGAATGGATGATTGGGCCATATTCATTCCAAGCCTTGCTTAGGTCTTTAAGTCGAATGTGGAGGTTGACGAATGGACGGTCGGTTATGTTCACTTTGTATTAGGCTCTGATCGTGATGAGCTTTTCAATTTCTAGTCCATAGCCCCAAATTAAAGGCATATGGTTGATGGTGAGCGGTCGAATGATGCGCATCTTGATGAAACTCCACAGGTCCGATCAGGATCTGTGTGGATTGATTCGTGGCCAAATCTGAGCACTTGATCGCCTGCATGGTTTTGAAAGAAGTTTAGTTCAAGTCGGTCGTAATTCAAAGCATAATTGCAATCAATATGTCCAAAGAAGATTGGAATAAATCTCATTGATAAAGGGGGGCAATATCGTGTGATCGCTATTCAACTCTGTCCCTAGCCTCTTCTAGCGGGATGTTGGCTACCCATGGTCCAATTGATAATTGGATTTCTTTATTGATGGGCATCCGAAGTTCCTGGCTCGCCATTCTGCAAGGTTTGCACATACTATTGAAGCTTTTCTTTCTGAATCGGCTTTTCGATCACACCTCTTAGGTGTTTGTAATCGCCCGTGTTAGGAACAGTGAGCATCTTGGAATATATTACAATCCCCTAATTTTCTTTAGACATCGGTGGACTCTCTCGAGGTTGGTTTCCAATACCACTCTGAGTCACAAGTCTTCATGTAGAGGCTGTCGACTGAATCTTTCAAAGAGCATATGAGTCGAATTTTGAGATTTGTGTTGTCTACTGGAATCAGTCACCTTAGCCGATGGGCCTGCATTATTATTTCTCCTAGTCTGCTCCTCTTCTCCTCACTTTGGTTCTAATTCATTTTGTAATAGAAACAATCCATGGTCCTCGGAGGCTCTCCAGCTAACTAGCTTCCAAAATATATATGGAGGTCGACTTTCCTCAAACGCGATCAATATGATATCCTTGTTAGCATTTGAAATAAATTGCTTAGAGCCAAACATTGGTCTGCTTGGAGTCACTAAATTTTAAGTGCTGGGTCAGAGAAGAATGGTGCTTGGAGTCATCTTGGCGTTTGTCTAGAGTCATATCATCTATGTTCTCCAACCTTTGGGAGTATCGTTTGAGTAGCGGTTGCTTGTTCATTCACTTATTGTCGTTCAGAAGCTGCTGCCAGATCCTTTATGCCCTAGTGGATTATGGGATGTAAGGGAATTGGATATAATGTTCCTTTATTAAGTTGAGTTTTGAATTCATTATCTTGAGGCACTGCGCTGGGTCTAGGGTTCGATTGATTGTTCAATGATTTAAAATGTTAATAAATTGTATAATGTTTATACATGGTCTAAAATCGTGGAGAGACAAGCAGGTTTGGATCAGATTGCAAATTAAAAGGACAAAAGTGAGTTAATCTCACTCCAATTGGATTGCTGGTGAAATTAAATAGTTAAAATTTAAATTATTGATTGATAGCTTGAATTGATAATTTATTTCCAGTCCGGATGTGATATTATATATAATAGTATATATATAAGAGTGATTGATTGTAAAGACCCGCAAATCCGTACCCCTTGAATATAAACTAATCTCCAATGATTAACTCAAGATGAACAGAAATACGAATTCTCAATGTTTAAGAAAAAGAAAAAGAGAGAAAAAGAGAGAAGATAGTAGAAAATAGAGAGAAAAGAAAATAAGAGAAAACAAAATAGAACGGAACAGAAACACAACAGAACAACATCAGAATCTCATAATTCGCAGTGGAACAACATATAATAGATAAATGAATAATCTTTAAACAAAGAACCATATCAGTTATTACATTACATCATATCATCAGAGTGTACAACAACAAACAACATCAAACAGCGGAAAAGAAATACTATATACTAGTGAGTACGCCATGCCATCCAGCTTGCCTCCAGCAACTCCTGAATTCCAGAATATCCTGATAAACCTTAACTCTTGACTGCCCGTGTGGAAATTGGTGGGCACCCAGAGTTTAGGAAGGAAAACAATAAACTCCGAGTCAGTCATGTGACTGGTGCGAGAACTCAAAACAGTTTATTTTTCTTTAAAATCAAATAGAGGAATATTTTTTTTAAGTTAATTCGCAATGCTTTTAAAAATGAGACTACCATAAGGCCTACCGCACGCACACACAATGCAAATGCAGAAGCAGAGGAGATTTCTCCTTATGATAGTCAAAGATGCTTAATACGCATTAAAAAGAAACATTTGATATTATTACTAGTGCATAGTGTAGAAAATATTTCGAAAGTAAAGATATAAATCTTAGCGAGCATAGGCATTTCGCACTTATGCCTACTATAGCTACCATCCAAACAGTGGTGACCACAATAAGTGAATGATAGGTTCTACAGCTAAAACCGTACAAGACCGTATTGTTTCTTTGGATTTCCAACAAATGGTCAGGCCAAGGAACTTCCCATTGCCACATGGAAACGCCTCTGCAAGGACGTCCCGAGAACCTAACCGGATCTCTGCCAACACAAGGCCGGGTTACCCCTAACTGGGTAACTACTGACACGAGTATGCCATCCCCCGGTCCTTTAGGACCTTTATCCGAGCGCTCGTAACCAATTCACACAATCATAAATAAAGTGTTTCAACATGAGTAAGTATCTGGGCTCCATACCATGATACCACCCTTTTCCAGAAGGAAATGGACATACCCTAAAGGGAGCTACCCCTCATAACCTTGCCGCATCTTTCCTGTTTTGACCATTTCCGAGGTGTGAGGCTCGACGAAGTCTCGTCCACAAAGCCATGCTTTATACAAAAGCTGCGCTTTGGGTCAACAAATGATCATAGAAATGATCACAAAGATAAACGATCAAACAAATGATCCTATCACAAATGATCAAACAATGATCATTTCACAGCAACACTCAGCATGGCACATTACCAAATTGGGAATATATCACTAATGACCTTCAACTACATAACCTCTGAGCTCGTACGTCTCAGAGAAGGGTGTTAAGCTAAGAGAATGAATTCTTTGCCACCAACAGAAATATATTTGAAAGAAATCAGCTTTATAACTCAATTTGTAATGTCGGACATACAATCCATACAAGTCTGTTCCGGGATCGAAAAGAACCGAAGGCACTTACAAAGAAGTCCTTGCAATCCGGATATTCACTAATCACGTTTCGGACTTCCCATCACATATGGAGTCTCTATACCGGGGACCAGTCGATGCAAAGACATTCGACAAGTTGTCCTTTCGCTTTCAAAAATATACGGTCTTCAACACCGGTCATCAATGCTATCCATTACGTCGTATCACTATTCGGAACGGGTAATCCGAATAACGAGCGCAATAATTTAAAAATAAGTGTGGCATTCAATTCCAAGCAAATCACAACAAATACCCATTCAAAGGTGAATATTGATAGTCGGTTATTGAACTATCAATGGATATGCACACATCACAAGATTCCAAATAATTTTCCAAATTATTTATTTCCCAAAGATATCTTTACAAGATATATAATTTCAATACCTCAAAAATAAATCAATATTTATTTTTAAACAAATTCCCCTTTTCTTTTATAAATTCCATAGTGAATTTATAATTTCCAAAATATCTATGAATATACGTTTCCAATTATTCATTTTCAATTTATATTCAAAAAGATAAATTCTCAAAATATCTATGAATATACGTTTTCAATTATTCATTTTCAATTTATCTCAAAAAAATAAATTCTCAAAATATCTGTGAATATACGTTTTCAATTATTCATTTTCAATTTATCTTTACAAGGATAAATTCTAAAAACGTTTCATTTCACATTGGGAAAACATTCCCGTACTTATTAAATAAGTAATTCACAAATCTCTTTTATTTTCTATACTTGGAAAATATTCAATATACTTAAATCGAAATTAAGCATATATTTCATTCTTTAAGAAAATCATTCTCTTAAACATATTTATTTGGGCCAAAACGAATGTTGCGTAAAACATCGTTACGACAACCCAAAATCACTAGTATAGGGATTCGAAATTAAAATAGATATATAAATCCCAGTACTATACAAAATATTTCCTTTCGGGAATCATTTACTATAACAACAGTGTTATAGTCCACCATTTCCTTCTATTTCTTGAAAATGTCTATTTCAACAATAAATGTTGAAATCTATGATTTCGAATCTCAACACATTTTAAAACATCGTTAGATCGTTTTAATTCTATTTAAAACATCACATCCAAAACATTTTCTTTAACATATTATTCACTATTCAAAAACGTGAATATACTTGTTAACCAATTTCATCATTTCTATTCATTTTGTTTTAAAGGATTATTCACTGTCTAAAACGTGAATATAACTCCATAAATAAGTTATACAATTTACTTATCAAAATAAGTCGTTTGCGGATTTATAAAACAACGTTTATAATTTCCATTTCTAATCATTTCATAACAACTTCCATTTATAGATTCCTTTATTAATCTATTCATATTCATATCTCAATGATATACTAAAAATCCATATCATAAGTTAAATACTTATAATTTATTTGTTTACAAAATCGTTCTTTTTAAACTTCCTAAATTATAAACCTTATAACTTATAAGATTTATTTATTTATCCAAATCTATTCCTTTAATAACTTTATAAATTTTATAAACCTACTGCTTATAAAATTCCATTTATAACTTCACCGTTTATAATTCTATAAATTTCATTCATTTTTGAAATTCATTCACAATTCATCCTAACACTTATAAAATCTCGTTTTACAATTCCAGCATTTTATTAATTTATAAATATCAATTTATAAATCTTTTATATAAATCAATTTATATTATTATTTTAAAACGTCTTTAAAATCCTTTATAATTTCACCATTTTGATTTATAAAATAATCAAACTTTATAAATCCTATTTTTAAACTTTTCACAATAAATTAAAAAATCCCAATTTAAACTATTTTATAAAATCATTAATCCCATATCTTCAAAAATCAACTTTTGACTGTATTTCTCAAAAATCATAATTTTTATAACATTAAAAATTATAACGTTTATTTATTTATAATGGATCAATTCCAAAAATATTTTATAACGTATACTTTTCAAAAATCACTTTAAAAATCATTTTAAAATTCCAAAATTTGGTCCAATGATGCTACACACCAAATAGTCAATCACGACTACAACGACATCATATATCGTATATGATAATCAACGAATATCAAAATATCCATAATCAATATAAATACTGTTGAGGAATCCAGTTGGATCCCTCCAACCTATTTTCATGCATCCAAAAACATTAGCACAATACCAATTCCGCTCTAGTACGGAATTATCGCGGTATATGGGATTTAAAATATTATCCGCTATTATGCCGCGCAATAGGGTCTCATCCGCTATATAATGCGGGAAATAAATTCCAAGTACATAAATAATACCAATTTCACTGTACTGTGAAATATTCGCGGTATATGTTTTTAATAAATAACCTCCGCTTACTAAAGGCGCATAATGTCTATTTTAACAATCAATAGATAACAATCATCATTCAAGCATACATTCAATAATTTTAAATCTAACTATTTAAAATAAAAATCGAAACCGATTCGATTGAGTGAGAAGTTCTCACCTTGATTTCAATTTCGTTTTAGCGATTTATTTCGAATAAAATTAAACGGATGTTTAATTTTACCCAAAATTCTCACTAACTCCAAACGACTCCAATCTAATTCCATGGCGTAGTGCTCGTCCATACGATTCCAACGCAACTGGTTTCGCGCGTTTTCGCCCTCGTATGAAAAAGATATGATTTTTACAAGTTTACAAGATTTTATATAAACTAAATTTATAAATTCCTTTTTAATTTTAACCTACAACCAATCGCAGCCACCAGATCCATGCTCTGCAAATCTCGGCCATCCACTTCATCTCCTTCCCCACGCGACTACACTATAGGTAAACACGCATTTGAACCCAACTATAGGCCGAACAAGGGTTTATTTTCGCGCCACCAACACTCGATTAAAATTCGATCAGGTAACATCGCTCTGAAGAGCATCACGTCCACTACCCTCGGCCGTGACAGGGTTAAACTCGGCCACCCCGCTTGTCGAAACTCCATCACTCCACCACCAAACGAAAGCTCATCACCTCCTCAACCTTTGGCCGCGAGCATGAGAAGCTCGGCCCCCTCCTCTGCATGAAAAAACGTGCGCAATTTCGTCCCTTCTACCTCAATTTGCCGACGATCTACCGCTCCATTTACGATCTCAGCCGTTGAATACGTAGAGCTCGAGACGCTCTACAAGTTTCATGTTGAAAGATTTTTGAATCGTTGCACGGATTTGAAGAAATTTGAGGAGAAAGGAAACTAAATTTCGGCCATTGAATGTTTAAGGGGGGTGGCGGCCTGCAGATGGACCTAGGGTTTCTAATTTTGCAAAGTGAAGATAATAAGGTGCTTATATAGAAAATCGCCCAATTTACTATTCATCGAAATTTTTCGAACTCCAAACGAAGCATGCCGCTTGGCGTTTCTAAGGTTTACTCCGCGTTTCGAACACAATGGAACGTGTGTCGGGAGCTAATTCGGTCATCTGTGCGAGTTATGGCAATAAACGTTCAATTTAAAATTAAACCGATTAAAAGATTTTCTAGGCGTTTTAGCTTGCACCGGACAAACGGTAAATCCGATTGACACGAAATTTGAAACCATACAATAATATCACATTACGGATCCGATGAAACTAGTTTCGTCGAAATCCGAGACAGTTTGAAAAATGACTATTTTAACTCGCCAAATTAATATTAAAACAATTTCGATGCGTTTTGAGCTGCCACGGTCAAACGATAACTCCGATTGCTACGAAAATTGAAATTCGATAATAACAAACTATTACGGATCCAATGGAACTAGTTTCGTCCAATTCTGAGACTGTTCGAAAATTGGCTATTTTCACTAGTCGACTAAATATTAAAATATTCAATTTTCACAAATAAACTTTTAATTCGATTTTAAAAGTTCTAAAATATCATTATAACTCCAACATGATAAAATAAAATTTTACAAATCATTTTCAATCATATTTAAACCAATTTTCAATTATTTCCATAATTTCACATATTAAATTATCGATTTAATTATTCAATTAAATCCAATTATTCGAAATAAAATGTATTTGACTTATAATTTTCACTTACAAATATTTAAAATAAATTAAATATTAAAATTTTAATTAATAAAATTCTTGGATCGTTACATACTTCCCCCCTTAAAAGAATTTCGTCCTCGAAATTACCAAGTAAGAAAACTTACAGAATCTATTAACTTTCCCAAAATTTATAGTTAAACTTCTTACAATAACTTTACTAAGTTTCCAAATCATACTTAGTTATTCTTTTCAAAAACAACTACTATTGTTTAACTTTCAATTTCAAACAAAAATTTAGTTTTCACAATTTTCCAATTTTTCTCAAATTTTTTTTTAACGCCTTAAATTTTCGAAAAATTCCGCCATAGTCTCCTTTGCGCGGCTCGATCCGAAAAAAAAAATGACAGTATATATATATCACAAATATACATCTCATCAAGTGATGAGGCATCCCGCAGGGAAAAAATGTAAAAGTACGATATTTAATCCGAGATATGTACCATATATTTTATTAGCAAGCATATACGGCTAATATAGCGCGAAAGCGAGCTCCAAATGCGAAGCAAACGTGATCCGCACCTACTAAACACTCAACAAATAGATGAGAAACATGTATATAGAAAATAGTATCGATATACAACATATAGCAACATAATAACTATATATGCCAACATAACAAATGCACTAAAAGCAATTATATTCAACCATCAACCAACTATCATCCAACTAGCATTCATAACCAATAAATATTCATTCATATTCTCATTAATATCCAATGAATTGGGTTTTCAATTTAGATCACATTTGATTTATATACAGTGGATGTTTTTACTAACATTCATTTATATTCAATTTTAATTAGAAATCATTCACTAATTTATATTCAAGCTAGTTCACTTCCAAATCAAATTCAATTCCATTTAAGATTCACTTAACTTCCAATTGAATTTCAATTACTTCAACTTCCAATTTCATTAACTCCATTTCATTAATACTTAATGAATTATATACAATCAACTAACATCAAATAATAACCAATGTTTATTAATTAAAACCAAATTCCTTTGCTTATATTCATTCAATTTGGTTTAATACCATCACTTTCAATTGGTTTAATTAAATTGATTTCCATTCAATCTTTCAACTTCCAATAACATTAGATTTTAATGAATTAACACCTACATTCATTATTTCATATCAACTTAAATTTACATTCAATTGATTAACATCCAATCCATTAATTCAATTCAATTACTAAAGTTGAATTTCATTTATATAACTCAATTTCACGTTTATCACTTAACTTTATTAATTTACTTTGATACCAATATCAACTTCATTCAACATCTCTTAAGTTATATTCCATTTAAATAAACATCACTTGTTTTTACTTAACTTAAATTCCCACTTATAAATAAATTTCAGATTCCAATTCTAATGTAAATTTCCATTTAACTTTAAATTCAATTTTTATTTACAACTCATATTCATGAATATATTCATATAGTTTCACTTCTTATATATATATATAAGTTTATTTCGCAATTGTAAATCACTTTAATTATAATTCAATTCTTATAATTCATTTTATTTATACAATTATTCTTTTATTTAGATTATTCAAACATCTTATCAATAACCAAACAATCTACTTATATACACTTTAATAATTCTGAAAAATTATTTCTTTATATATAAAATATAATCAAGGTAAAATTATTTCATTTACCCTATTTAAAACAATATCGTGTCGAATTGTTCTATACAAGTGTTTAGAGATCCCTATCAACAACGTTAATTACTCGTATTAACCAAAATCCATATACCACTCAAAACACCAATCATCACAATATAAAACAATTTTATATTCACTAACAAATACGCTCTCATAGCTATTATTACACTCAAACTCATTCTAGAGTACTACTGACTCTATCTCTAATGAGTAATACCCAACAGAGCCATGGTTGTCGCTTAACCATATGCTCCGACACAGGTCCCAAGATCGAAACCTGGCTTTGATACCAAATGTAAAGACCCGCAAATCCGTACTCCTTGAATATACACTAATCTGCAATGATTAACTCAAGATGAATAGAAATACGAATTCTCAATGTTTAAGAAAAAGAAAAAGAGAGAAAAAGAGAGAAGATAGTTGAAAATAGAGAGAAAAGAAAATAAGAGAAAAGAAAATAGAAAGGAACAGAAACACAACAGAACAACATCAGAATCTCATAATTCGCAGCAGAACAACATATAATAGATAAATGAATAATCTTTAAACAAAGAACTATATCAGTTATTACATTACATCATATCATCAGAGTGTACAACAACAAACAACATCAAACAGTGGAAAAGAAATACTATATACTAGTGAATACGCCATGCCATCCAGCTTGCCTCCAGCAACTCCTGAATTCCAGAATATCCTGATAAACCTTAACTCTTGACTGCCCGTGTGGAAATTGGTGGGCACCCAGAGTTTAAGAAGGAAAACAATAAACTCCGAGTCAGTCATGTGACTGGTGCGAGAACTCAACACAGTTTATTTTTCTTTAAAATCAAATAGAGGAATATTTTTTTAAGTTAATTCGCAATGCTTTTAAAAATGAGACTACCATAAGGCCTCCCGCACACATACACAATGCAAACGCAGAATCGGAGGAGATTTCTCCTTATGATAGTCAAAGATGCTTGATACACATTAAAAAGAAACATTTGATATTATTACTAGTGCATAGTGTAGAAAATATTTCGAAAGTAAAGATATAAATCTTAGCGAGCATAGGCATTTCGCACTTATGCCTACTATAGCTACCATCCAAACAGTGGTGACCACCATAAGTGAATGATAGGTTCTACAACTAAAACCGTACAAGATCGTATTGTTTCTTTGGATTTCCAACAAATGGTCAGGCCAAGGAACTTCCCATGGCCACATGGAAACGCCTCTGGAAGGACGTCCCGGGAACCTAACAGGATCTCTACCAACACAAGGTCGGGTTACCTCTAACTGGGTAACTACTGACACGAGTATGCCATCCCCCGGTCCTTTAGGACCTTTATCCGAGCGCTCGTAACCAATTCACACAATCATAAATAAAGTGTTTCAACATGAGTAAGTATCTGGGCTCCATACCATGATACCACCCTTTTCCAGAAGGAAATGCACATACCCTAAAGGGAGCTACCCCTCATAACCTTGCCGCATCTTTCCTGTTTTGACCATTTCCAGGGTGTGAAGCTCGACGAAGTCTCGTCCACAAAGCCACGCTTTATACAAAAGCTGTGCTTTGGGTCAACAAATGATCATAGAAATGATCACAAAGATAAACGATCAAAAAAATGATCCTATCACAAATGATCAATCAATGATCATTTCACAGCAACACTCAGCATGTCACATTACCAAATTGGGAATATATCACTAATGACCTTCAACTACATAACCTCTGAGCTCGTACGTCTGAGAGAATGGTGTTAAGCTAAGAGAATGTATTCTCCACCACCAATAGAAATATATTTGAAAGAAATCAGCTTTATAACTCAATTTGTAATGTCAGACATACAATCCATACAAGTCTGTTCCGGGATCGAACAGAACCGAAGGCACTTACAAAGAAGTCCTTGCAATCCGGATATTCACTAATCACGTTTCGGACTTCCCATCACATATGGAGTCTCTATACCGAGGACCAGTCGATGCAAAGACATTCGACGAGTTGTCCTTTCGCTTTCAAAAATATCCGGTCTTCAACACCGGTCATCAATGCTATCCATTACGTCGTATCACTATTCGGAACGGGTAATCCGAATAACGAGCGCAATAATTTAAAAATAAGTGTGGCATTCAAATCCAAGCAAATCACAACAAATACCCATTCAAAGGTAAATATTGATAGTCGGTTATTGAACTATCAATGGATATGCACACATCACCAGATTCCAAATAATTTTCCAAATTATTTATTTCCCAAAGATATCTTTACAAGATATATAATTTCAATACCTCAAAAATAAATCAATATTTATTTTTAAACAAATTCCCCTTTTCTTTTATAAATTCCATAGTGAATTTATAATTCCCAAAATATCTATGAATATACGTTTCCAATTATTCATTTTCAATTTATCTTCAAAAAGATAAATTCTCAAAATATCTATGAATATACGTTTTCAATTATTCATTTTCAATTTATCTCAAAAAAATAAATTCTCAAAATATCTGTGAATATACGTTTTCAATTATTCATTTTCAATTTATCTTTACAAGGATAAATTCTAAAAACGTTTCATTTCACATTGGGAAAATATTCCCATACTTATTAAATAAGTAATTCACAAATCTCTTTTATTTTCTATACTTGGAAAATATTCAATATACTTAAATCGAAATTAAGCATATATTTCATTCTTTAAGGAAATCATTCTCTTAAACATATTTATTTGGGCCAAAACGAATGTTGCGTAAAACATCGTTACGATAACCCAAAATCACTAGTATAGGGATTCGAAATTAAAATAGATATATAAATCCCAATACTATACAAAACATTTCCTTTCGGGAATCATTTACTATAACAACAATGTTATAGTCCACCATTTCCTTCTATTTCTCGAAAACGTCAATTTCAACAATAAATGTTGAAATCTATGATTTCGAATCTCAACCCATTTTAAAACATCGTTAGATCGTTTTAATTCTATTTAAAACATCACATCCAAAACATTTTCTTTAACATATTATTCACTATTCAAAAACGTGAATATACTTCTTAACCAATTTCATCATTTCTATTCATTTTGTTTTAAAGGATTATTCACTGTCTAAAACGTGAATATAACTCCATAAATAAGTTATACAATTTACTTATCAAAATAAGCCATTTGCGGATTTATAAAACAACGTTTATAATTTCCATTTCTATTTATTTCATAACAACTTCCATTTATAGATTCCTTTATTAATCTATACAATTTCATATCTCAATGATATACTAAAAATCCATATCATAAGTTAAATACTTATAATTTATTTGTTTACAAAATCGTTCTTTTTAAACTTCCTAAATTATAAACCTTATAACTTATAAGATTTATTTATTTATCCAAATCTATTCCTTTAATAACTTTATAAATTTTATAAACCTACTGCTTATAAAATTCCATTTATAACTTCACCGTTTATAATTCTATAAATTTCATTCATTTATGAAATTCATTCACAATTCATCCTAACACTTATTAAATCTCGTTTTACAATTCCTGCATTTTATTAATTTATAAATATCAATTTATAAATCTTTTATATAAATCAATTTATATTATTATTTTAAAACGTCTTTAAACTCCTTTATAATTTCACCATTTTGATTTATAAAATAATCAAACTTTCTAAATCCTATTTTTAAACTTTTCACAATAAATTCAAAAATCCCAATTTAAACTATTTTATAAAATCATTAATCCCATATCTTCAAAAATCAACTTTTGACCGTATTTCTCAAAAATCATAATTTTTATAACATTAAAAATTATAACGTTTATTTATTTATAATGGATCAATTCCAAAAATATTTTATAACGTATACTTTTCAAAAATAACTTTAAAAATCATTTTAAAATTCCAAAATTTGGTCCAATGATGCTACACACCAAATAGTCAATCACGACTACAACGACATCATATATCGTATATGATAATCAACGAATATCAAAATATCCATAATAAATATAAATACTGTTGAGGAATCCAGTTGGATCCCTCCAACCTGTTTTCCTGCATCCAAAAACATTAGCACAATACCAATTCCGCTCCAGTACAGAATTATCGCGGTACGTGGGATTTAAAATATTATCCGCTATTATGCGGCGCAATAGGGTCTCATCCGCTATATAATGCAGGAAATCAATTCCAAGTACATAAATAATACCAATTTCACTGTATTGTGAAATATTCGCGGTATATGTTTTTAATAAATAACCTCCGCTTACTAACGGCGCATAATGTCTATTTTAACAATCAATAGATAACAATCATCATTCAAGCATACATTCAAGAATTTTAAATCTAACTATTTAAAATAAAAATCGAAACCGATTCGATTGAGTGAGAAGTTCTCACTTTGATTTCAATTTTGTTTTAGTGATTTATTTCGAATAAAATTAAACGGACGTTTAATTTTACCTAAAATTCTCACTAACTCCAAACGACTCCAATCCAATTCCATAGCGTAGTGCTCGTCCAAATGATTCCAACGCAACTAGTTTCGCGCGTTTTCGACCTCGTATGAAAAAGATATGATTTTTACAAGTTTACACGATTTTATATAAACTAAATTTATAAATTCCTTTTTAATTTTAACCAACAACCAATCGCAGCCACCAGATCCATGCACTGCAAATCTCGGCCATCCACTTCATCTCCTTCCCCACGCGACTACACTACAGGTAAACACGCACTTGAACCCAACTATAGGCCGAACTAGGGTTTATTTTCGCGCCACCAACACTCGATTAAAATTCGATCAGGTACCATCGTTCTGAAGAGCGTCACGTCCACTACCCTCGGCCGTGACAGTGTTGAACTCGGCCACCCCGCTTGTCGAAACTCCATCACTCCACCACCAAACGAAAGCTCATCACCTCCTCAACCTTTGGCCACGAGCATGAGAAGCTCGGCCCCCTCCTCTGCATGAAAAAACGTGCGCAATTTCGGCCCTTCTACTCAATTTGCCGACGATCTACCGCTCCATTTACGATCTTAGCCGTTGAAAATGTAGAGCTCGAGACGCTCTACAAGTTTCCTGTTGAAAGATTCTTGAATCGTTGCACGGATTTGAAGAAATTTGAGGAGAAAAGAAACTAAATTTCGGCCATTGAATGTTTAAGGAGGGGTGGCGGCCTGCAGATGGACCTAGGGTTTCTAATTTTGCAAAGTGAAGATAATAAGGTGCTTATATAGAAAATCGCCCAATTTACTATTCATCGAAATTTTCCAAACTCCAAACGAAGCGTGCCGGTTGGCGTTTCTAAGGTTTACCCCGCGTTCCGAACACAATGGAACGTGTTTCGGGAGCTAATTCGGTCATCTGTGCGAGTTATGGCAATAAACGTTCAATTTAAAATTAAACTGATTAAACGATTTTCTAGGCGTTTTAGCTTGCACCGGACAAACGGTAAATCCGATTGACACGAAATTTGAAACCATACAATAATATCACATTACGGATCCGATGAAAATGGTTTCGTCGAAATCGGAGATAGTTTGAAAAATGACTATTTTAATTCGCCAAATTAATATTAAAACAATTTCGATGCGTTTCGAGCTGCCATGGTCAAACGATAACTCCGATTGCTACGAAAATTGAAATCCGATAATAACAAACTATTACGGATCCAATGTAACTAGTTTCGTCCAATTCTCGGACTGTTCGAAAATTGGCTATTTTCACTAGTCGACTAAATATTAAAATATTCAATTTTCACAAATAAACTTTTAATTCGATTTTAAAAGTTCTAAAATATAATTATAACTCCAACATGTTAAAATAAAATTTTACAAATCATTTTCAATCATATTTAAACCAATTTTCAATTATTTCCATAATTTCACATATTAAATTATCGATTTAATTATTCAATTAAATCCAATTATTCGAAATAAAATTTATTCGACTTATAATTTTCACTTACAAATATTTAAAATAAATTAAATATTCAAATTTTAATTAATAAAAATCCTGGGTCGTTACATTGATATTCCCGCATTATATAGCGGATGAGACCCTATGTGCCCTGCATAATAGTCGATGACCCTATATACCACGATATCCCCCTCGAAGTGGGATTGGTATTTTTATATTGTGATAACACCTGTGGATGCAGGAAAGAAGGTTGAAGAGATCCAACTGGATTGCTCCAAAATGTCGAAATTATTTATATATTCGGTGATATGATTTATTTGATTGCCTGTGACAGGTTATGTTGGGAAAGTTTGATTTATTGTGTGTTATGATATGGTTGGACATATTTTTGGCATTTTAAAATATTAAAAATATAAGCATTAGATTTTTGAAAGAAAGTAAAAATGGAATTTCTAAGTAAACTGATTAAAGCGAAGTTGAATAAATAAAAAGAGTAAGTTTGAGAAAAGTAAATAGTTGATTTTTAAATCCCATATAATAAATTATGGAATATGGAAAAGAACATAGTCTTGAATAAATGGAAATTAAAGGTTTGAAAGGTAAGGACTTAAGCAATATTGATTTGAATACAAAGAATTTATTTTAAAAGTTTAAGTGTTAAATCTGTTGGGAAAAATAAAATGAGAATTTTGAAATAGAGCATGTAATTGATACTTCAGATTTAAATACGGTTTAAAATCAAAAATGAAGGTGTGAATCTGGAATTAATGGATTTTGGAATAAATTTGGGTAAATCATGTAATGAATTTTTAAATGGAATTAATTCAGAAAATCGATTTAAAAATCTATTTAAGTGTTTCAATGCAGTGATAAAAGTAATGAGATTATGGGATTTATAAACTGGGTTTATAAATAAAGGGAAGTAAATATCGGTGGATATTTGAGATTTTAAATTCATGGCGGAAATTTATCAAGGGATGAATAAATCATTTTAAAAATAGAAGAGAGTTTTCTTTTAAAAGTATGGAAAGGAATTTACGAGATTGAGAAGTAAATTAAACTGGAAATAAATCAAGAAGGATTTATAAATAATTAGATGGGATATATTAAAGTGGAAAGTGTACTTTCTTGAAAAGCTAAGTATGTTTTCAAAGAAATATTTTTAAGTATAAATTAGAAATTTTAAAGAAGTTTTAAATGAATGTTTCTAGAGAAATTTATTATTTAAATTGTGTTAGAAGTCTTACAGTAAATATATTAATTAAGAAAATTTAGCAGTTAATTGTTTTTAAAGGTTAAATTTGGTATTGTGATTTTGAAGGATAACAATTAAACATTTATACCTTGTATAATAGTTTTATTTTAAAAGTAGTTTTTGGATAAAGTATTACTTGGGAAATTATTATAGAATTTTATAATTATTATTTTGAATAAAGTTATTTAAGTAGCTTTGTTTTAAATGTTTTAAATGTATATTTTTGGATAAAGGGATTTAATTTATTTAAAAGCTAAATTCAATAAGGCTTAGTGTTTTTCAGTGAAAATAAAATAATTAGTTGGATGATTGTTTAATTTGATAGTTAAATAACAAAATATCAATATTGGCCAATGCGCTGATCATTTCGAAAGGACCGGGATAGGGTTTAATTATCCGAAATCCACTTCGATCCTGTTTGAACATTTGTGAATGAAGACCGTGATGGTGATGAAGACGGTAATTCGGTTTGTCCAGACCCAGGGAAACTTATATGGACGAATTCTATCAGACCATCGTCGTTGGAGGACGATAAGCATTCTAAGTGAATGTGTTCTAAAAAGGTAACGCATAGCCTCAAGCCTCATCAACCAGGAATGGCTAAAATAGGGGAGGTGCATCAAGGCTAAGTGAGCAGAACCCAAGTAGGGTAAGGTCATCCATGTCTAGAGTCCCTTTTTGATCTTAGCTTAGTGGGCGGTTGCTAATCCCAACCGTGGGATGATCTTATTCGGAATATGTAGCTCCGGTCTTGTGTTGTAGGGGATCGAGAGTGGTCCTCGGTACTCTAATCTAGGCCAGATACTATAACGGGTGGTACCTCAGTAGCCCTGCCATTGTATGGAATTCAATCTCCAATAAGTGCCCGTACGGTTTTGATTGTGCCCAACTATTGCTGGAACATGAGATGCAAGCATTTCAGCTTGATTCTATTTTACTTTCTATAGACACTATTGTAATAGAGATGGATTTGATAAAAGTGTTTTGGTTATCGTAAGGTAAAAACCAAGCATATTTATTTATGGCACGGTCTTTCGAGATACCTTTGATTTCAAAAGATTTTGAAAACTTTAATAATCCAATTGAGTGTGTTTTCGCAAACTGTTTTCCAGACTGACTCGGGTGTTATATAATTATGTTGCTCAGGTTAGACCGAGTATTACAGATACAGGATAGGATGCTATTAGTTCAGAAGATGAGCTGGATGACGAGACGTATAACACTTATCTGACTTATATTCCGCTGTGTATGGTATGCTGTATATTCAGCTTTGTGAGGACAAGATATTATATGATGCAGTGCAATCTGATGTTGCCTTAGGTCGCGAGCGACCTAACGAGCTGATAAGTCGTTTGCGACCTAACGAGCTAGGACTTAAACCGTTCCAGCAACCTATCGCAAAGTCGCGAGCGAGCTATGTGGACCAACCAAGCAAGTTGAACGACCCAGGGCGCATTTCTTCAGTTCACTCTGACCTAAACAAGCTACGACCTAAAACTACATGCTATCTGGGGTTATGCCGCGATCTTACTTAGGTCGCTTCATGCTATGCCGCATTGCCTTAGGTCGCCCTGAAGCTTAGGTCGCAAGGCTTTGAAGACGTGTTATTCCTTATGTTGCTGAAGGCCTGTTACATGCTTAGGTCGATCCGGGTGTTATGTTGATAAGTCGCATGAACGTTGTATATATTTGTTAGGTCGTATGTGATTAACTCGTTTGAGGTGTTGTATTTTTCTTAAGTCGTATGATGTTTGTATGTGGTTTCTGCTGTTATGTCGTGGGTTGTAACTCGTATGTTACTGATAGGTAATGGGTTGTATTGAGTCGCATCTGTTAGGTCGCCACTGTTAGGTCATGGCTGCTTGTGTTAGGTCATTAGCGACCTACGGTAGGCCGGTGAAAACTGTGTTGTGTGAGTTGTAAATCTCTATAAATAGAGGGGTGATGGTCATTTGTAGGTGGTTGATTTTTGAATAAACTTTTTTTGAGTGCTTTGTGCCTCTTTGAAATTGGAAGTTGAGTATGAGCTCCTTTCTCCATTTGCGGTATTCGAGTGCGCTCGAACCAATGGATTTGAAGCCGATTCACAGAATCTCGTGCGCGAGATCAACGTCGATGAATCGTAGATCTTTTAACATGGTATCGTGCGCGATCAACGTGTTGGAGATAGCTAGAATTCGGTATCTTTTGGGAGATCAACGAATTTGGGCATTCGGTATCTTTCAATCCAGCGATTTATATTGCTTCATCTAATCGTTCTTTGATTAGTTTGACACAAAATCTTCATTTCGTCGTCATTCGTTATAATCTGCTGCGTCAGTTTGGTATCAGAGCTAGACTTAGCCAATCATAACTAAGCCGAGTCCTTGGAGCCAAAGAGAAGAGTTTGAAGAGTCAAGGCCGAGCTAAATCAAGCAAAGCCTAGCTAAGTGAAGTGTTGTTCAAAGCCGAGCCGAACTTGTTCAAGTTTGTGGGAGATTTGTTCATGTTAAAGCCGTACGTCATTTTGAAGTACATGCTGAAAGTTCAGTTGTTGAAGTTTAAGCCGAGTTGTAAAAGATTATGTGATTCAATCATGCCGCTGAGGAGAGCTAATTGTCATCAAAATGTTGAAGTGTTGTATAGAAAAGAAGAAGCTGAGCAAATGGAACAACGTATTAATGAAAAGTTTGATGAAGGTATTGGAAAGTTAGAGAAATTGATGAATGATTTGAATCAAAGTCAAAGGAGAAGGTCGCCAATCTCAAACCATAGAGGAAATAGAGTTTCGCCATCGGTTACGGAAGCGAGGAGGGTGTCGCCACAATCTTATCGAGAAAGAAGAGAATCATCAGTTTCATTGAGACGAGATCATCATGAGTATAGAAACGAAGAGAGAAGAACTCCACGTGAGTTTGGAGATGAGCCATATAGTAATGCTGAAAGACATAGTAGAAGAGATATGCGTGATCATAGAGATGTTGATGGTCGAGATCGATATCGAAGTACATTTGATTTTGATGAAGATGGTGATAGATATAGTGTTCATTATCGAGATCGAGACCAAGTATGAAATCACTATCGGGAGGTAGAAGATGATCGTAAATGGGAGTCGAGAATGAAGACTGAAATTCCAGAATTCAAGGGTGGAATGGTAGCTGAAGAATTTCTTGATTGGTTATCTAATGTTGAAGAAATTTTTGACTTTAAGAAAGTTCCTGAGCATCGCAGAGTTAAGTTAGTTGGTACTCGTTTGAGAGGAAGAGCTATGACATGGTGGCAGCAAACTAAACTTACACGGGAGAGAATGGGGAAGTCAAAGATTGAATCATGGGAGAAGATGAAGAAGTTGATGAAGGCTACATTCTTGCCTTATGATTATCGGTCTCTTATGTATCAGCGATTGCAGAACTTGAGACAGGGAACAAAGTCAGTGAATGATTATGCGGACGAATTTTATTTATTGATTGCCAGGAATGATATCACGGAGACAGAGGAACAGCTGACTGCTAGGTTTGTTGGAGGGTTTAGAATGCAGATCCAGGATATGGTGAATATGTTTGATCCGAGATCTGTCGTAGAAGCACATCAGAAAGCACTTGCTTGGGAGAAACAAGGGAGAAGAGGAGGTGGTGTGTTTACAAATTCCAACAATCAAGTGAAAGGGGGCTAGTAGCAATGCGAACGTTTCCAAGGCTGTTGCGAAACCAGTTGTCAATGAAGTTGCTAAGACCAAGGTTAATAGTGGTATCAAATGCTTTAATTGTCAGGAGTTTGGTCACAAGAGCAATCAATGTCCGAAGCCAAAGAAGCAAGCGATGGTTGCTGAGGTTGAGGATGAGGATACAGAAGTAGAATGTTCCATTTCGCCACAAGCTGAGGAAGAAGAATTATTGTCGGGAGATGAGGGACGTAATTTGATGATGAGGAGATCTTGTTTGACACCAAAGCAAGCCAACTGTAACGACTCGCCTTTTTGGACAATTTAAATCGACGATCAAATACACATGTCGATTCCAAACCATTCAAAAGGGAAGATAGTTACTGGGGTAAATAAGAAAAGAAAAGAAAGAGAAATAGAGGAAATGAAACAACACAGAATCTCGCAGCGGAACGATAAAATATAATAGTCAAATAAACAGTTCATGAAGCTGTTTACTATACTTTGACAATTATTTATACAACATTTATCAGAGTTATACATATACAACAGAACAATTAAAATAATGCAGCAGATAGCATGATGCAAGGGTAATAATAGTAATAGTATACCAAATCTTCGTCTTCATCCTCCAGAATAGATCTTCAAAAATCTGAAAAACTCAGGACTGACCCGAGCGTAATGAAAAGACAAAACACTCGAGTCATTACTAAAATATCCTTATGAAAGTTAAATCAATTGTAAATAAATATGAGTGTAACGGCGTCAGAGATGTTTACGGGGTTTGACAACTCATATCCAGTGTCAACGTGCGTGCAATAACTTAAGAGATGTTACGGGATTTTCCATCTCTTAAGGATCCGTTAAACTATCTACTATGTAGGAATGTACGCTAAGTAGATAATGCCTATCAGTAATATAAAGTATCAAAATAGCGTTAAGGCGTTACCATAATCCCCCTTAACACATTTTTATAATGCCATAGTCTATACAGCACCGTAAGCCCCACCGTAAACTGGTGGTTATCAGAGGGTACCCCATAGGTATAACACAAAACAAAACGTAATGGTCGCGAATAGGATAATCAGTATGACAAGGTACATGATGCGATACCAACTAGGATACTAGTAGTTGCGTGATCCGGACTGATGTTGGGCATAGCCAGCAGCTACCCCAACACCGCGAAACATCAAGCTCCAAATCGATATAAATTGAAATTGAATAAATTAAAGGTGAATGACTTTTCGTCCTCGAAAAGGAAAAAGAAGGGAAAGGAACTAAGTATAGAATTTAACATTAGATATATTTTTATTCAAAGTTACCAACTTATAGAACAATGTAATTCCACTTATAAAGTCGTAACTACGCTTCCACTAAGTTTCTCCAAACGGCTTTCTAACTTAAAAGGTTAGTTATCAAAACAAGTTATAAATAATTTTTAAAACTTGAAAAAATTTCTAACACCCGGATTTACGGAAAATTTCGGCAGAGTATCCTTTGCGCGGCTCGATCGGTACAACTACAAAACGCCTCTACGGGCCCCAAACCAACAAAAGAAAATCAAGAGCCAAGTGGCTCATCCAAAATCACCAAATCCAATGACAAAATAAACATGTACCTTATATTTTATTAGCGAGCATATACGACTAATATAGCGCGAAAGCGAGCTCCAAATGCGAAGCAAACGCAACCCGCACCTACTAAACACTCAACAAACCATGAGAAACATGCATATATGAAAATAATATCAATATACATCATATAGCAACATAACAACTACATGTGCCAACATAGCAAATGCAACAAAACAACAAATGCAACCATCAATCCAGTATCTTCCAACAAATCCATAACGAATCAATATAAATTCACTTCTCATTAATATTTATTGACTTGGATTTCAATTTTAATCATAGTTGATTCATTTACGTTGGATTTTACTAACATTCATTCTCAATTCAATTTGTTAATATTCACTAATTTATATTTACATTAGTTCACTTTCAATTTGAATCAAATTAAATTCTATTTAAATTCATTTAACTTCCAATTTGATTCCAATAACTTATAGCTTTCAATTTCATTAACACTTAATGAATTATATATACAATCAACTAACAATGATATAACAACCAAATCATACCCAATATAACCAAATTATTAATTTTACATTCAATTTGGTTTATCTCTTTTATATATATATCATGTTATATAATTTTAACAGAATCATTTTATATTTGGCGTCTTAAATTTCCAATATTAACTTTATTTAAGTCCGTAAGCCGTACATATATCATCCGTGAGCAATATCAATCTAATCGCTTATTCGATCACACAATTTCACTTCCAAACTAGTATCGTTCACACGACTCTCTAGTGCGGACTCAGATTTGGTTCCTTGATTTGAAACTGTTACTCTACTTGCATAGCCATATACTATGATAGAGAATTCCAGAATCAAATTAAAAATCCATATCCAGGGTTCGCCGTCGAAAATCGAGTGAAAAATCCTAACTTGGATCGATATAAATCTTCTCGAAATTTTATGCTCAAATTTTGGATCAAATCGTTATGCAAATAAATTAATATACGTACAATCTCACGTATTACCTTCCAATGGATTTCTATCCAATTTTATCTATACTAAATTATTTTATTGACTTCTATTTCTTTTTTTTCACTTAATTACTCACAATCCATTATTCATTTAGTATATTCATTTCTTTACATAGCATATTCTTCAACATTATCTTTTCTTAAACATCATATCATAGAATTTGCCTACTTAAGTTCATTTTAGACATTCTATATAATTTTAATTAAATTCAATTTCATCTTCCAATTGATTCTTAGCTATAAGAAATTCCTTTGTTTATATTTACTTCAATTTCATAATTTTAGTTAATAACAAATTTCTTTATGGAACAGTTTATTAACCAGCACTTTAGTTTATTAATCATCCTATAAAAGTCTAACCTCTCATAAATGACTTTTCTTAGTTTACAGTTATCTTAAAGGTTACAAATTCAATTATTTTTTTCTATGCAATTTATATTTATTTTCTATAACCAATTTACAAGGATATAATACGATTCATTTATCTCCTTTCTTAAGTTCACTTACTTGTTCCATTTATCCATTCATCATTTCATGTTATATTTAGTATATAACATTTTTATCACAACCAAAATTTTCATTTATATACATTTAATTCCCTTTGAGTTTTCCTTACTCTCATATTTCAATTACTTTCAGGTTCTGTTTATCTATACAATATCTCATTACATATCCAAAACATCATTTTAACTTTTAACATTTGGTAAGTCTTGTTATATGTTATCAGAATGTAATTTTGGTATTATACAAATTTATAGAATTTCATTTTACTAAATTAGAATGTACACAAATTTAATTTATTTAAATCCCCTTTACCTTTCAACTTTAAAGTTTTTCCCAAACTATAGCTTAGATATCTTAATCCTCTTATTTTATAAATTCTGGTTATTCACAATTCATTCAAATAATTTGAAAATTATTAATTAACAGAACTTAGAATTTTAAATGCCCGGTTCTTTCCAAATCGTTTGAAATAAACATATATACTTATATCCTTTTAAATTATCAAATCATACCTTTGGAGTTTAAACTAAAACACATTTACCTAAAATAATTTCGAAGAAAAGCAAAGCTTCTTAGAAGTCTCCCCCACTTTGAGACTCGAAAATGAACGTCGGTGATGCTGCATAGTCATCACCGAAATTATTTTCCAGCGACATAAGAGAGGAGTAATTAATTCATTCCTTCTTAAAATCATTTCAAAATATTTCCTATAAATATTTTCCAACTAATATCACAATATATTTTCTTCAAAACTTTGAGAAATATTTTTCAAAATCTCCGGGTCTTAAATTCAATATTTCTAATTTAAATCTATTTTAAGTCACCTTTATAAAACATTCTTATAGGATTTTCTTTCTTAAAACATTCCACAAGTGTTTCATCATTGTTTATTTTGTAGTTCAGCTTATTTATTAAATTACAATATCCAATTAATGATAATAACCAATATTTCCATTCCTAACAACCAGGTAAGCTAAATAAGTCACAATAATTTTTGAAAATTTTCTTTATATACAAAATATAATTAGAGCAAAATTATTTCATTTACCCAATTTCAAAACAATACTATGTCGAATTGTTCTGTTTAAGTGTTTAGAGATCCCTATCAATGACGTTAATTACTCGTATTGACCAGAATCCATAAGCCACTCAACAAATCAACCGACACAATATAAAACATTTTATATCACTAACAAATACGCTCTCTCATATATATATATTCACTCAGCGACTCATCATAGGGTATTACTACCCTATTTATAAAGAGTCAGACCCCACAAAGCTAAGGTTATCTCTAAACCAATGCAATTTGTGTAAACCTATTACATGGATGAATAAAAAAATAAATGACTTTGTGTTTATGATTGTTCTTTATAAAATTTTAAGTTTTGATGGTTTGCACTTTGAAATAATAAAAGCAAATTTTTGGAAAAAATCCAAATTTGTCCAATATATGCTGAAACGAAAACAACAATAACTTTTAAATGGATGAACGGAATTCGACGATCTTAGACTTTTCGAAAAGCTTAGAAACTATAGCACAACTTCTGTTTAGATTACTTGAGAAAATTCCTTCGTCTACTAGGTTAAAAACTTGAATGTGACTCGCTGTCCTGTGTAAAAATAAGTAAAATCAGTAGTATACACCCTTAGTATTTTCGCCATATCTTTTGACTAGTTTATCGAATTTTGATGATCTTGCACTTTCTGGAAAACTAAGAACTTAAGCTAAAACTTTTGTTTTAAGTATTTTGTGTTTTGATGTCGTTTATAAGGTCAAAAACGCAGGTGAACGTCGCTGACCTGCGCAATTCATTGCCCAGGCTGAGGCGTATTCTCTAAGTAAAACGGCCATAATTTTTGAACGTGTGGTCCGAATTCGATGATTTTGGACATTCCGGAAAGCCTGAAATGTATGCAACAACTTTTGTTTAGATTCTGTTGCCGAATTTTATCGTTTAGTTGACCTAAAACTAAGATTCGTTTACTCTCTTGAAATTGAAATCTCAGTTTTGAAGCTAAATATGTTATATATATGTTGTGTAGGCTAAGTATATCGATCTATCTTTATATGCATGGTTCTAACTTAGTTATTGAGCATTTTAGTAGGTACGGATTGCGCTTGCTTCGCATTTGGAGCTTGCTTTCGCGCTATATTAGCCGTATATGCTCGCTAATAATATATAAGGTACATATCTCGGATTACATACCGTACTTTTATACTTTTTCCCTACGGGATGCCTCATCACTTGATGAGATGTATATTTGTGATATATATACTATCATATTTTTTTCCGATCGAGCCGCGCAAAGGAGACTCTGCCGAAATTTTCCGTAAATCCGGGTGTTATAAAAATTTTCAAGTTTTAAATTTTTATTTTTTTATTTTTTATAACTTGTTTTGATTACTAACTTTTAAAGTTAGGAAGCCGTTTGGAGTAACTTAGTGGAAGCGTAGTTATGACTTTATAAACGGAATTTCATTGTTTTATAAGTGGATAATTTTGAATAAAATATATCAAATGTTGAATTCTATACTTAGTTCTTTTTCCCTTCTTTTTCCTTTTCGGGGACGAAAAGTTTTGAGTGGGGGAGAGTGTAACGACCCGTAAATTTTCGATAATTAAAATAGCTAATTTAATAAGGTTTCGTGATTTAGTGTTAGAAAAAAAATTTGTAAGTCGTTTGGAATAATAATAAATGTTGAATCCATTGGGTATAATAGAGTAATTGATTGATAAGTAAAATCTATTTAAATCAAATATTGAATATTGAACAGGTAAATTGTATAAATTAAATATTTAAAACTTATTGAATAATTGAATAACTGTAAAATGAAAATAGTGTTCTAAATTGTGAATTGGTTTTAAAGGTTAAGTTGTATAAGTTCGTTTTGAATATTTCAAAGGATAGTGATTTAAAGATAATCAAATTTGTTTAAATTTAATATTACAAATGTTTGAACGATTAAATTCCGAATTTGATATAATCAATTTGATATTAAGATTTAATATATGAAAATAGAGTGAATAATTGAAATTTGAGTTAATATGATTCAAATTGGTTTCCAAAGTGAACGTAAGTTATATTGGGATTATAATAGAGTTAATAAGATTGAAAATTGGAATTTATTGGATAAATTGAATAACGGGTTTAATATGATTAAAAATGATTTGTAAAATTTTATTTTATCATATTAAAGTTAGAATGATGTTGTAGAACTTTTAAAATCGAATTAAAAGTAAATTTGTGAAAATTGAATATTTTAATATTTAATTATCGATTGAAAAATAGCCAATTTTCGAACAGTCTCAGAATTGGACGAAACTAGTTCCATTGGATCCGTAATAGTTTGTTATTATCGGATTTCAATTTTCGTAGCAATCAGAGTTTTTGTTTGACCGTGGCAGCTCGAAACGCATCGAAATTGTTTTAATACTAATTTGACGAGTTAAAATAGTCATTTTTCAAACAGTATCGGATTTCGACGAAACAAGTTTCATCGGATCCGTAATATGATATTATTGTAAGGTTTCAAATTTCGTGTCAATCGGATTTACCATTTGTCCGGGGCAAGCCAAAACGCATAGAAATTTAGTTAATCGGTTTAATTTAAAATCGATCGTTTATTTCCGTAACTCTCACATACGATCGAATTAGCCTCCGAAACCTATTCCATTGTGTCCGGAACGTGGGATAAACCCTAGAAACGCCTGCCGGCACGCTTCGTTTGGAGTTCGGAAAATTTTCGTTGAATAGTGTTTTTGCGAAATTCTATATAAGGACCTCAACATTTCATTTTGCACTCAAAACCCTTGCTTCTTCTCCAGCCGGCCCTAGATATTAATGGTTGAGAAAATTCGAAACTTCCTCCTCTATTATCTCCAAATCTACAAACAATTAGCAAAAGTCGTCAACTACAAAGTTGTAGAGGGCATCAAGATCTAGCTATCCAACGGTGGAGATCGAAAACGGAGCCACGGATCGACGGCAAATCGAGATTGAAGCCACTGCATTTTACATGTTTTTCGAGGCCAAAGGGGCAGCCGAGTTTCATGCTATTCACGGTGTAGGCAGAGTTCGCCGAGGGCTTCGCGATGGAGGTGGCCGATCGTCTTCAAGTCGTGTATTTTGGTCGTGAAAATTCGTTGAAGCTTGGCGGCATTGGGTTCCTGTACGTGGGCGCGTGAACGTGAGAAAGGAGGAGATGGGGTGTGGCCTGATGCGTTGGATGCAGGGATGGACGGCCAGATTTTGATAGGGTTAGGAAATTTAATATGTTGTATAATTATTTATATTCAAATCCGTATAAACTTTGAAATGACGTAACTTTTTGATGCGAGGTTCGTTTCGGACGAATCAAATTGCGTTGGAATCATTTTGACGAGCACTACGCAATGGAATTGGATTGGAATCATTTGAAGCTAGAGAAAATTTTGAGTTAAATCGAACGTCGTTCGATTTGATTTAAAATCGTAAAAATCAAGGTGAGTGTTTTATAACGCTCACAACGTACTAAATATCTTTATGCTAGTTAAATTGACATTATGAAGTGTTATGATTTTTATTTGTCGTTGTTTGATAAAATTTAATTGTCATATAGATTGTCACTTAATTAACCGTTGAAATTAAATTGACAGTTAAATTTAAATTGAAATTGAAATTGAATTGCGATTAAATTACCTGACATTGATAACTATGAAACTGCCATGAATTGTATTGTCTATTAGATGATGTATTTTGATGGATGTTATTGGTTGATATTTAAATGTTTGGATGTTTATTTGCTTATATATACTCTTATGCATACATATGACACTGTGATTGGTTTAAGTGATATATATTCATCCCTGACATTTAATTGAAATAAATAATTACTTGGCCATAGGATAGAAAATTATATAAGGACACCGAATTGGCTAAATTAATAATAATAAAAAATCGTCGATTTGAAATTTGTTTAAATGTTTTGATTTAAAAGTTATAAATAGAAATCAATTTATAAAAATCGAATTTATCGAAATTTGAGTTTGGAATGTTGAAATTAATTTTGGTTAAAAGAAATTGTTAAAGAAATTAAGTGGAGACTTTGGAATTTAAAATCAGGATATGATTGAAATTGATTTGTTTAAAGATTTAACCTTAATTCGAGCTTTGAATATTACTAAGTAA
Source organism: Allium cepa (assembly GCA_030765085.1). Taxonomy (NCBI): domain Eukaryota; kingdom Viridiplantae; phylum Streptophyta; class Magnoliopsida; order Asparagales; family Amaryllidaceae; genus Allium; species Allium cepa. Next base: position 75,001,212 of record CM060939.1, on the reverse strand, counting down.
AAGTGATATAAAAATGATATTTTGAAATCGAGCTTGGAATTGAACCATATTTGAAATTTGGATTTAAACTTGAATATTGATGGAAAATTGGTTAAGTGTTATAAATGGATATTTTTAAATCAAGCTCCAAATCGATAAAAATTGAAATTGAATAAATTGAAGGTGAATGTAGAATTGAATTGATTTGAAGTTAAAGTTGACGTTGTTTTGAATTGAAATCGAAATTGAATCGGTAGAATGGAAATTGAAAGTGATTTGAATTTGGAAGTTATAAATTGAAATGGTTTGGTTTTGAAGCTGTTTTATTTGTTTTCCAAATTACTCGGTTTATAAACCATTTTGGATACTTAAACTGTTTTAATCTATTTTAAATCTACTTAACCCGATTTAAATTATTTTAAACTAATTTATCTATTTCACATCCATTTTAAGAGTTTAAGTATTTTAAGTATTTTAATTATTTAAACTACTTTTAAACTACTTAAAACTATTTTTCTAAGATTCCAAACTGGTTAATAAGGTGAAATGTTTATGTTTAAATCTTGAATTTAAATACGAATTGAGTTAAATGAAGTTGCAACCTAAACTGAAATTCGAAATGATTTTGAAATCGAAATGAGATATTGATGCGAAAAATGATTTTTGAAACGTAATCTTACATTTGAATAGATACGATGATATTTGAAATGGACTTGATTTTTGAAGCGAATATGATATTTTGATATCAATTATGAATCGATTTGAAATATAAAAGAGCCAACGGTGTAATAATACGTAGTTATTAAAGATACCGGGATCGGATATGGACATACTCTCTGTCGATACCGAAAACCACTTTAATAACTATTATACGCGGAGTGTTGATCCAGAATGAAGTGGATGGTTTGGTAAACGCGTTGACTGAAGAAAGAGAACGATATTGGATGACCCTTGACATGACTAAAACAGGAGCCGCGCCGGGCCATTGAGGTTCGCCACCTCTAGCGGACACGCTTCTTCGATACCATTTCTATTACATTTGTGATTCGATTTGGGTGCACCCTTGATTTGGGAGTGTTGTTTCGTGGTGTTGGGGTAGATGCTGGCTATGCTCAACATCAGTCCAGATCACGCAACTACTAGTATCCTAGTTGGTATCGCCTTATGTACCTTTTCATACTGATTATCCTATTCGCGACCACTACGTTTTGTTTTGTGTTATACCTATGGGGTACCCTCTGATAACCACCAGTTTACGGTGGGGCTTACGGTGTTGTATAGACTATGGCATTATAAAAATGTGTTAAGGGGGATTATGGTAACGCCTTAATGCTATTTTGATACTTTATATTACTGATAGGCATTATCTACTTAGCGTACATTACTACATAGTAGATAGTTTAACGGATCCTTAAGAGATGGAAAATCCCGTAAAATCTCTTGAGTTATTGCACGCACGTTGACACTGGATATGAGATGTCAAACCCCGTAAACATCTCCGACGCCGTTACACTCATATTTATTTACGATTGATTTAACTTTCATAAGGATATTTTAGTCCTGACTCGAGTGTTTGTCTTTTCATTACGCTCAGGTCAGTCCTGAGTTTTCCAGATTTTTTTGAAGATCTATTCTGGAGGATGAAGACGAAGATTTGGTATACTATTACTATTATTACCTTGCATCATGCTATCTGCTGCATTATTTTATTTGTTCTGTTGTATATGTATAACTCTGATAAATGTTGTATAAATAATTGTCAAAGTATAGTAAACAGCTTCATGAACTGTTTATTTGACTATTATATTTTATCGTTCCGCTGCGAGATTCCGTGTTGTTTCATTTCCTTTATTTCTCTTTCTTTTCTTTTCTTATTTACCCCAATAACCATCTGCACTTTTGAATGGTTTGAAATCGACAAGTGTATTTGATCGTCGGTTTAAACTGTCCAAAAGGGCGGGTCGTTACACAAGTTGGTTGAGGAGTAACATCTTTCAGTCAACGTGTGCTATCTTGGGAAGGGTGTGCAAGTTTGTTATTGATGTGGGAAGTTGTGACAATATCATTTCTATAGAGGCTGTAAAGAAGTTGGAATTAAAGACTGAGAAGCATCCTAAACCTTACAAGTTAGCTTGGTTGAGGAAAGGTGGGGAAGTGAAGGTTAATCGAAGAGCTTGTGTAAATTTTTCAATTGGGAAGAAATATAAAGATGAAATTTGGTGTGATGTTGTGGATATGGATATATGTCATCTATTGTTGGGGAGATCGTGGCAGTATGATAGAGCTGTGCAACATGATGGTCGTACCAAGAGCTACAGTTTCATGTTCGAGGGCACCGAAATCACTTTGGTTCCTAAGATACGACAACAAGAAGAAAGCAAGTTGGAGGAGATTGAAGAGCTGAAAACTTTGCTATCTTTGAAGGAGTTTGTTAAGGAAGTGGAAGATGAACCTGAAGTATTTTTGTTGATCGGACGTGAAAGTAGTGAGGAGGTTGAAATTCCATAGGAAGTCAAACCAGTATTGGAAGAATTTGAAGATGTATTTCCAGAAGAATTGCCAAAGGAGTTACCACCGTTAAGGGACATACAACACCAAATAGATCTTGTTCCAGGAGCTGTGTTACCACATAGACCACATTACAGGATGAGCCCAAAGGAACACGAGGAGTTGAGAAGCCAGGTGGAAGAGTTGCTTGAACAAGGACACATACAAGAGAGCTTAAGTCCTTGTGTTGTACCAGCATTGTTAGTATCAAAGAAGGATGGTTCATGGATGATGTGTACGGATAGCAGGGCACTAAACAAAATAACTGTCAGATACAGATTTCCGATGCCAAGGCTTGATGATCTGTTAGATCAAATCAGTGGGTCTGTAATCTTTTCGAAGATTGATCTCAAGAGTGGTTATCATCAGATTCAAATTAGACTAGGGGACAAATGGAAGACAGCGTTCAAGACAAGGGAAGGGTTGAATGAATGGCTGGTTATGCCGTTTGGTCTATCGAATGCACCAAGTACATTTATGAGGGTGATGAACCAAATTTTCAGACCGTACATTGGAAAGTTTATGGTAGTTTACTTTGATGATATTTTGATTTATAGTGCTAGTACAGAGAAGCATATTCGGCATTTACGAAAGGTGCTAATTATTCTTCGTCGAGAACAATTCTATGCTGCAACGAAGAAATGCGTGTTCATGATGCATAGTGTTTTATTTTTGGGATACGTTGTATCTGGAGGAGGTATACAGGTGGATCGGAATAAAACTGAAGCAATCATAAATTGGCCACTGCCCATGACTATAACAGAAAACCGAAGTTTTCGTGGGTTGGATTCATTTTACTGAAGATTTATACCACACTTCAGTAGTGTGTTGGCACCAGTTACTGATTGTATGAAGGGGAAGCAATTTTTATGGACAGAGGAAGCAGGATTTTCTTTTGAGCGAATCAAGGAACTTTTGACGTCAGCACCAATTCTAGTATTGCCGGATTTTCAGTTGTTGTTTGAGTTACATATTGATGCATCGAAGGTTGGGATTAGAGGGGTGTTGAGTCAGAAGGTATGACCAATTGCATACTTCAGTGAGAAACTTTCTGGAGCAAAGATGAGATATAATACTTACGATGTAGAATTTTATGCTGTTGTGCAAGCCGTGAAGCATTGGAGACACTATTTGTTCCATAAAGAATTTGTTCTGTATACTGATCAAGAAGTGTTGAAGCATTTGCAAGGGCAGGACAAGTTTGCAGCTGGGCATGCCTCGTGGATTGCATACTTGCAATAGTTTACATTTATTGTGAAACACAAATCGGGAGTTACAAACCGGGTGGCAGATGCATTGAGTAGAAGGAATCATTCGTTGACTGCAATGAAGGTTGAAGTGACTGGGTTTGAAGTACTTCTAGAATTGTTTATTGAAGATCCTTACTTTGCGGAGTTTGTAGATGTAGTCAAGAAGGGAAAGACAGATGAGTTCGTGTTGGTGGATGGTTTTCTTTTCAAAGGAAATTAATTGTGTATACCAGATTGCAGTTTATGGATGAAGATTGTGAAAGAATTGCATGAAGAAGGCCATGTGGGTAGAGATCGTACATTGCATTTGATTTCTCAATCCTATTTTTGGCCGTCAATGAGAAAATAAGTTGAATGATTTGTGGAGAGATGTCATATCTGTCAAATTTCGAAGGGAACAGCTACGAATGCGGGATTATATATGCCATTACCTGTGCCTACTAAACCGTGGGTTGACATTAGCATGGATTTTGTTTTGGGTTTGCCTAGAACTCAAAGGGGGAATGATTCTATATTTGTTGTGGTGGATAGATTTTCAAAAATGGCACATTTCATAGCTTGTAAGAAGACAGCTAATGTCGTCCGTGTTGCTCAATTATTCTTTAAAGAGGTGTATCGACTACATGGGCTACCTGAATCTATTGTTTCTGATCGGGATACTAGATTCTTAAGTCATTTTTGGATGAGTTTGTGGAAGATGGTTGGAACGAAGCTGAATTTTAGTAGCGCCTATCATCCGCAAACAGATGGCCAAACAGAAGTGGTGAATAGATCATTGGGAAACTTGCTGAGATGTCTTGTGAAAGATAATTTGAAGATCTAGGATATGAAGTTTGTTAACGCTAAAATTTGAACGCTAACACCCTGGTTTATAGGATGTGATTGTGAAAGCACCACCCGTTCGTACGGGAATCAGAAATAAGCAGAAAATATGCAGAAAAACAGTAAGAGACACAGTATTTATAGTGGTTCGGCTTATAATCAAGCCTACGTCCACTTTAAACTTTTTATCACTGGTTTGATTACAATTCTTTACAAAATCTCTCAACTACAACACACTTCAAGTTATAAGATATGTAGAACAAGTAGCTCAAACTTCGATATTGACAAAAATCTTCAAATCCATGGTGGATGTAGATGATTTCTTTATGAAGTTCCTTTAGATGTTCTTTGAATCTCAAAAGCTTCAAGTATTGAAGTAGTCTCGAATTCGGCAGAGTAATGGCGCTTGAAATTGATCGACCAAAAGTCCTTTAGATGTTGGAGGTAGGTTGGTATTTATAGGCAAAGATTTTGGACCTAAGCTCGGTCTTAACTCCTCACCGACCCAGTTAAGTCGTGGCCGACCTATAGGGGCCCTGATATGGTCAAGCCGCGTTTTCCTGTCTTCGATGGATTCACACAAGTCCTAAGTCGTTTCCGACTTAGACTAAGTCGCCTCCGGTCTAACGTGCTACGTGTTAAATGGTTGCACCGTTTCACCCTTCATCTCTCTGGGTCGGTTGCGATTCATTGTAGTTAGATCGGTGGCATGTCAAGTCGGTAGGCTATGTAAGTCTTTAGGTCGGGACTCCTTGATAAGCAGTTAGGTCGGCAACTTCATTAGGCAATTAGGTCGGCACCTTGTTAAGTCGGATCCTTCTGAAGCACTAGGTCGGCATCTATGTGAAGGCATTGAGTCGGCTTGCTTTTTAACCAGTTAGGTCGGAATTCTCCTTAGGTCGGCATAGCCTCGTTAGACCGGCATCCCTTCATGCATTAGGTCGGTATCACTTGGGTCGGCATGCTTCGTAAGGTTAAGCAGTTAAGTCGTCATCCCTTCAAGCCTTAGGTCGGTGTGCCTTGTGAGAGTTAAGTCGGTATCGTATTAGGTCGGCCACCTTGCTAATCAGTTAGGTCGGCGCTATCTCCACATACCTGCTGAGTCGTAACCGAGATAGGGTCAACATTTGCCCCTCGAAGTATACGCCTTAGGCTTAAGTCGTGTGCTTCGAAATATCTTAGCTCGGCTTCCCTTAGATCGGTAGATTGCGTACGACCTACCAATTAGCGCCGTTTCATAATCCTTCACCGTGAGATATAAATTAGCTCCCCTCCTCCTTCTTCTTTATTCAACCTCTTGCTCAATTCCGCCATTAAAGCACCCTCAGATCCTTAAAGGCGATTTTATTCAATCGATCACAAACAACCTCTGCTACGCATCGTGTAAGTGATCCTCTTGATTGTATCCTACTGCCGATTCACATATCTTGTTGTTCGAACTCGAATCGCCTCTTTGCACAACGCTTCATTATGAATCTCATCGCATTCACAGTTGATGAAACTTAGGTTGTGAGGTTTTGGCTTCAGATTGGTCGTTGAGGCGATGAAGACGGTTTATTACCTCAAGCTCGATTCCGAATCGTTCAATTGGGTGATTCGACAGCATGAGTAGAAGCGGGTGTTGAAGGAATGGCTATTGGGTTATCGGGTTTAATGCTGTGGGATGTTGGCTCGAAGGCGAGTTAGTGGATTTAGGTGGCTTAGCCTTCGACCGATCTAGCTTTTACACGACCTTAAATCGTGGTTGAGATAATGCTTGAAAGAATCCTGCCGACCTAAACATTAAAGCTTAGATCGTGACCGAGTTAATACTTGGAGAAATTCCTGCCTTTCGACTCGGAGCTTGCCTTCTTATCTCCCCCATGCGAACTAGAGGAAAACTATTTGGATTCCGACCCGCTACCGATCTAGCCTTATCCCGTAAAAGATTTTTAGAACATAGCCGAGTTAGTACTTAGGCTTTGACGTTTAGGAGCATAGACCAACTTTATGCATTTTGACTTTGACTACCGGACTAAGTTGAATAAACTTTGAATTGTGATCAAACTTTGAACAGGGATTAAAATTTGAACTGCCCCAACCTTAAATTTGTTTGAATGTCATTGTGTTACTTCACAGATCATTCTCACTTTTAAGCTGTAAATCTGTTGAGAATAACAGACAAACAAAGAAAACCAAGGCGCACATACTGCCATTGACTGCCCATATCAAATGACAGATTAGTCAAGACAAGATAAAAGACATGAATATATTGCATGAAATGTTGTGAATTAATTGACTAAAGTAAAATATTAATGCAAAGTATCAACAATTTGAACTGATTTGTTTGCATCAACATTATATTTGCATATTCAAACTCAAAACAAAGATTCCTGGTCTTTATAACTAACAAATGTTTGCTAGGTTTTATTCCAGTTGCCTTTGCTTATTGTTTGATTGATACTTGTACAACACTTCACACACTTTAGGAAACGTGCACCTTCATGTTTGAATATCCAATTGCTTGTGTAGAATAACTTCTCTCCAACAAGAAGAAATGGTGGCTCAAGAGGAAGAAATTTTCCCGGTGGCTGTTCCCATAGAGAATCCTCCGGAGAGAACTTCGACCATTCTAACCCCAAGAATGTTTATTCAGATACGCACTCAATTCGGCTTTGCTGAAGATGATGTCATACTTCCTGGACCGAATGATACTGCTGACAGACCTCCCTATGGTTTTGTTGCGATTAACCGTCAAATGTGCTTAAGTGGGGCGATCCCACCTTTCAATGACTTTCTTCGAATTCTTCTTCTTCGGATGTCAATTTCTCCGTCCCAACTTCATCCTAACGGCTACGCTATTTTGATGGGGTTGGGTATACTGTTCAGGAGAACTCTTGATCGCTTGCCGAGCTTCGAAGAAATTCGCTACTTATGCTCGTTTGCAAAGAGCAAAGACCATCCTTCTCTTATCATTGTGAGAAGTGCCAGAAACCGCAAGCTTATTCTTGATCTTACTGAAAGTGTCCACGGATTTTTAAACCAATTTTTCTTTGCCCGCAGTCCCCCAGAGTTTTATGCTTCTTGGAGAGTAGGAAGTAAGATCATTTGTTTCCGTCTTTCCATTTTCTTTCTTAATTCTTTTCGGGATCCAAATTGCTAATCTCATTCTTTGCTCTTTTCAGCACTTCCCCTTCCTTCTAGAGATCCAATACATAAGCAGACTTTTGATAGATTGAGTGCTGTAGCCGCGGAAGAGAGAAGTATCAAGTTTCTGCTAAGCGACGAATTTCTACATCAATACGGACTTCTCCATCCCTCTCGCTATACTCAGCTTTGTGAAGCTCCAACAGAAGTTCCTGATTCTCCGGTGAAAACTCTTGATGCCTCGGTCTCCACTAAAGATCGTGCGCAGGGAGAAACTTCTACTGGGACTTCATTAGTGAAGTGCTCTACTCCACGAGACGACACGGGGCCATCCGAAAAGTCCGCGCTTGCCCCCATTACTGAAGAAGAAGAGGAGCAACCTTCCCAAACTATGAAAAACGCCGATAAAGGAACTGATGGAGGGAATCAGGCTGGGCATGATGATGATGACGTCTTTGGGGATTTAAGTGACTTAATTGTTACTTCCCAAGAGCTTTTTAAAGATGACCCTGCTCGTGGTAAAGCTGTACCTCCGACGATTGAGGCGACATCCGCCCTCCAACTGACTCCAACTCCTTTATCTCAAGAATTGTCACCGACAGTGAAATCTATTACTTCCCCCCATCCGAGGAGTGGTTCGTTAGCCCAACACGAGTAGTTTGCACTTCACACACCACTAAGAATTTTCCAGCACACTTATGTACCTATTTTCTTATACTTTAAGGATTTCTGAAGCTTATCTTTTCTTATTTCAGATTCTTCAATGACACGCGGCGGATCATATTATCAAGATTTTCAACGTTATGGTGGGCGTGGCCAGTATAATTATGGGCGCTACTTCACCTCCTATAGAGAGTCTGACGAAGAAAGGGCTGCTCGAAAAGCTCGGGAAAGGAGGGATGCCGAAGAGCGTCGTGACAGAAGGGATAGGGATGAGCATCATGACTCCCCGCAGAGAGGTGACGACTCTCATAAAAGGAAGTCACACGATGACCGGGGAAAAGGTCATGCAGTCGAAGATTCGAGCAAACGAGCCCGATATGGTGAGAGACATGTTTCCACTACTCCCGACAAGCCTACTGCCCCTGCCCCTCTTGATATTTCTTTCGACTCTCCTGCTCTCGGGAAGGAGGACATCCAGACAATAATAAGCAGGCCTAAATTTCAAGTGGGGCCTGGCCCAGCCACTTTACAAAGTCGCTTTCCACAATGGTGCTTAAAGGGTGTGAGATTCGATCTTGACCTGGTTCCTATCGACAAGCCTGCTATGCTGCGAAATCTTGACGCCGTCAAACTTGATATCGAGAGGATGTCAAACTGGCAGAAGCTTGTTGATGAGCTCCAAAGAGTTAACCGTGCCAACTTAGAGGCCATGCTCACCATGGAAAACGATAAGGCTGAGTGGCAAAAGGTCCTTGAGCAGCATGATACCGAAATGAGGAGCATTACTTCCTACAACGAGGAGCTCGAAGCAAAGGTTGAGAAGTTGAAAGATGAGCTTGCTGCTTCCTCTACTTCATACTCTCAAAAGGAAGAAGTGCTTCTCAGACAAGTAAGAGACGCTCATGCCAGTCAAAGGGATGCTGAGGACAGGCTTGAAGCGCAAAAGAAAATCAGTGAAGGCTATGCTTCTAATATTGCTGAACTTCAAGAGAAAAGCAACTCCCAGGAAGCGGAGATACAAATGCTTAAGCTCCAGCTTTCCAAAACCGAGAGGGAGCGTGATGAGGCTGTCGCCGGCAGAATCGCGGCTGAAGAATCCCATGAAGCGACCAAGAACAGCTTCGGCTCAACATTATTCGACTTCTACTTGCATAGCGTCTTGGGGCGTGGAAGCCTTGCTTTTCTTGGTCCCAAGTACGAAATCACTCTAGCTGAAGTGTGGGAGGCCGCCCTCGATATGCTTGGTGCTGAAGGTGCTGGTTATGATGAATTTGCCCTGGAAAGGCATTACTTTGACGAAGACGCTCGCGCTGACCTCGCCAAGGGAAAGGAACAACTTGCCAAATTAAGAACTGAAGTGATGGAAGGGGATCAGCTGGGAAAAACTACTTCAACTACTCTAATCCAGCCACTTTCTTCATCTGAAGTCAACATTATTGGTTCCAGTTCCCATTTTACATCTCCTACCAAAGTTACCACTGAGATTACGAGCGTACATGGTGGAGACGAGGGCGATGAGAGCGCCGACACGCAAGCTTATGAGGTTGATATCAGGAAATCAGCTTCACCAGGTAACTTTACTGTTAATCCCGCTACTGTCAATTCTGCCCAAGCGGGTTACTCATTTATTTCGCATGAGTTTCACGAGATCCTTGGCTATCTTCTCAACCTTGATGAGCCTTCATCTCCTCTCTCCACTGACATTATTGGTGAGCCTTCATCTCCTCTCTTTACTGACTTTTGACCTCTTTTCTTCTGTAGAGAAAGTACCAAGCACTGCTCAAACTTCTACTCCTCCGGTTATCCTTCCTCCATCTCTTCAGGTGGCGCCTACTTCTGCCTCGCAACCTGGATCACAGGAGGAACAAATAGAGGCTCTTCACGGCTTGGATGATCCCATCGCTTCCCAAGAGCAGAAAGATGAGAGACTTGAGGGAGGTGACATATCCCCGGAGCGAACTCCTTCTGATGACATTGCTCTATCTAAACTTGTCACTCCGGGGAGTGAGTCTTCCTCACAAAGGAGAAAGAAGCGTGGGACATCAAGGAGGAGGGGGAAGAAAATCACCGTCACTGGAGAGGAGCCGGAAGCTGGACCGGTTGCACCTACCTCTCCTACTTCCCTTATGCCCACTGACCGCCCTGAAAAGCTGATCATTCGGCCGGGTAAAGGGTCTAAAGGCAGTAAGAAGAAGTGAAGATTTTAGCTTTTTATCTTTTGTATGTACTGGCCGTGAATTGTGCGGGTACCGGCCCCCGCCTTTTTTTATTTTGAAACCTGTACCTGCACTATAATTGAATAAAATGATTCTTCGTTTGTACAAACTTTTGTTTGAATTAGAGAATACATTTGTTATTCGTTTTGGCATGAGTTTATTTGATATTGCAGCGAGCTTATGGTATGTTACTTGAGCGTTACCTTTTGCTGGTTTAGTTATACCATATCGTGTGTAATTATACTATATTGCCCCCATTCCATAAGTTTGCTGCAATATTCTATACTTCGAGGGGACTTGCACTCTTATCTGCTAAAGAATAATTATTTTATTTTTATTTTAAAAAGAATTCTTGTAGAGTACAACCCCCTTCATATGAGTTTCTACGCGCTTTGTCCTTTGAAGAAATCACTTCTTTCTTTTTGCTTAAGTACATTTTCTTTTTTGCCGAGTGATTTCTTTTATGTAGCAAAGCGGACCTCTGAAGGGTACTTTAACTCCTTTTCTCTTCTTTTTTCTTCTTTTTTTTTCTTTTTTTTTTTTTTTAGGAAGATCATTCTCCAGAATAGGTAAATTACTCTTCCTTCGTGAGTTAAAGCATGCCCCTGATGAGGATTTCTCTTTTTTTTTATATATGGAAAGTTGTACCTCTGAGGAGGGATTTTTTTTTACGTTTCAACACTTGGAAGCTTTATTTCAATCTCGGCGAAACGTGTACCTCCAAAGAGTTTTGCCTTAGAAAGCTTTTCCACGTTTCAACACTTGGAAGTTCTATTTCAATCTCGGTGAAACGTGGGCTTCCGAAGAGGTCTTTCTTCTTGATTGTGCCTCCGAAGAGGCCTTTATTTTGCTTGTCTTTCAAGTCCGGTGAAGTGAAATTCCGAAGAGCGGCTGTTACACTTCAACTCCTGGTGAAATATGCCTCCGAAGAGGTCTTTATTTTGTTTGCATTTCAACTTTGGTGAAGTGAAACTCCGAAGAGTAACTACTCCGACTCTTGGTGAAATGTGCCCCCAAAGAGGTCTTTATTTTGTTTGCATTTCAACTTTGGTGAAGTGAAACTCCGAAGAGTAACTACTTCGACTCCTGGTGAAATGTGCCTCAGAGAGGGTTTTCATCGCCTGGAAGTTGCTCTCTCATGGTTGGAGGGTCATGACTCCTCCAATCTTTTTTGTTGAGTAGAGAACTTTCTTTTTTGTGGCATATGACCCATTAGAGGTCTTTTATCCTCCGAAGAGTTGTGCCTCTGAAGAGGACTTGTGTTGCTGATGGTGGATTTTGGTTGTTTCCTCGTCCTCTTGCTTATGCCTTTTCAGCAATCCCTCTATTTTTTCTTTTCAAGCCGTCATTTTCCCCTTTCTTGCAAGTAGCTTGTTTAATCCAAGGAAGTGTACTTCATTGACAGACAAGTTCGTGAGAACGGGCACTAGCTTCCTAATTGGATGTTTGTTTGTTCAAACAATCTCAATTTATTAGCATGGGCTCGTTTCTACGAAATCATTAGCCGTTCAATTGAAGTATTTCCTATCTAGGATTTGAATTCGGGGTTTTTATGTCTTGAAATTTGTTTGTTGAATGATGGAGTGAATTGCTCGGTCTTATTATGTGCAAGTTTTATTTCCATTGTCTGCAAAAATTTAAATCGACATTTTAGCAATACATTCTATGTACTTTTTATATCGAAAATAAAGCAAACATGTAATAAAAGTAAGGAACACAAGATTTATAGTGGTTCGGCCAAAAATCTGGGCCTACATCCACTTTATATTCATTCATTATTCACTTGCATCAGTCTTACAATTGCTTTCAATTACAAGAATCATACATTCACAATTCTTTTTACAATATTTCAACAAAAATTTCAAGTAAAATATGGACGCAAGTGATTGCTGTTCCATGCCCTTGGAATTTGATCTCCTTCAACAGTAGTGAGTTTGAATGTGCCGTCAAGAAGCTTCTGACCTATCACATATGGTCCTTCCCAATTGGGCCCAAACACACCTGTCGCGGTCATAATTCTTTTCAGGACTAGATCTCTGATTTCAAAGCTGCGTTGGCGAACTTTAGAATTGAAATGTCTGGCTATTCTTTGTTGATGAGCTGCAACTCTGAGTTCAGCCTCTTCTCTTTTCTCATCAAGAAGATCTAGTGCTTCGGATTGCAATTTTTCATTTTCTGCTTGATTGAAATGGATTCTTCTGTGTGAAGGGACTTCTGTTTCAACCGGGATCATTGCTTCCGATCTGTATGCTAACGAAAAAGGAGTATGCCCAGTCGCAGTTTTGTGAGTAGTTCTGTATGCCCATAGTGCAAGTGGTAGCTTATCAACCCAACCACCTTTTGCCCTCTCAAGTTGCTTCTTGATGGTTGATTTGATGATCTTGTTTACTGCTTCCACTTGCCCGTTTGCCTGCGGATGAGCCACTGCTGAAAAGCTTTTCTGAATTCTGAATCGTTTGCAAAAATCCTGGAATTCTTCGCTTTCAAACTGAGTACCATTGTCTGTAATTATTTTCTGAGGCACACCGTATCTGCAAATGATATTCTTGGTCACAAAACTTATCATTTTCTTAGAGGTGATCGTAGCCAATGGTTCAGCTTCAGCCCATTTAGTAAAGTAGTCGACTGCAACAATAGCATATTTAATCCCTGATTTGGCAGTTGGTAGCGGCCCAATGAGATCCATTCCCCAAATTGCGAATGGCCACGGACTGACCATCTGTGTGAGTTCAGTAGAAGGTGCTCTAGGAATTTTGGCAAATCTTTGACATCTGTCACATTTTCGAGAGTAATCTGCAGCATCTCGATTAATTTCTGGCCAAAAATATCCGTATCGGAGAATTTTCTTTGCTAATGTTTGACCACCTGAATGATCTCCACATTCTCCTCCATGTACCTCAGCTAGGATTGTCTTGGATTCTTCCCTGGATACACATCGGAGTAAAGGCATTGAAAATCCCCGTCTATACAATTGGTCATCCTGGATTACATAGCGAGAGGCTTTCCTCAGCAGTTTCTGTCTCTCTCTCGAATTTTCTGGCAAAGAACCTCTGAGTAGGTAGTCTAATATGGGAGTCATCCACGACTCTTGTTCCTAAGATACATTCATAATCCAATCTATATCCATCTCATCTGTACTCGGTGCTGAGAGGACTTCTACGGGGACCAATCCCAATAGTTGAGCTTCACCAGAACTTGAATATTTTGCAAGGGAATCTGCCTTCATGTTCTCCTCCCGAGGAATATGGCTTATTGAATAATGATCGAGCTCACTCAGAAGTTCGCAAGCCTTTGACAAGTAGGCAGGTAGGTTTCCCCCTTTTGTCTGAAATTCCTTCTTGACTTGGCATACAATAAGCTGAGAATCACTGAAGATCTGTAATGCTCGGATGTTTAGTTCCTTAGCGATTTTCAGACCTGCGATAAGAGCTTCATATTCTGCCTCGTTGTTTGTTGAAGGGAATTCCAATCTTAGTGCATAACATAAGGATCGACCTTCAGGAGTTTCAAGTACCACTCCGGCTCCAGAACAGTAGTCATTTCTTGCACCATCAACATATAACTTCCACTGGATTGGGGAATCATTGATCGCTTCTTCCTCACCATTACTTTTATCTGTGAATTCTGCAATGAAATCAGCTAAAGCTTGTCCGTTGATTGCCTTTCGGGGATGATAAGTGATGTCATACTGACTGAGTTCTATGTTCCACTTTAGAAGGCGACCCGAAGTTTCTGGGCGAAATAGGACTTGCTTTAGAGGTTGATCAGTGAGGACTTTTATAGGACGAGCTTGGAAATATTGCCTCAATTTCCTTGATGCAACTAGTAGGCAATAGGCGAGTTTTTCCAACCTGGAGTAATTCAACTCTGCCCCAGTGAGTCTTTTGCTGATATAGTAAACCGGATGTTGAATCCTTTTGTCTTCCCGTATCAGCGCTGCACTTAGAGCATGAGATGATACTGCCAAGTATATAAGAAGATCCTCACCATTGCCTGGCCTAGAAAGTATTGGAGGTGTTTCCATATGACGGATCAACTCATCAAAGGCTTTCTGGCATTCGGGAGTCCATTCGAAGTTCTTCTTTCCTTTTTTCAGAGCATCGAAGAATGGGATGCATTTATCAGTAGCTTTGGAAATGAACCGACTTAAGGCGGCGACCTTTCCGTTAAGACTTTGCAATTCCTTCTTCGATCTAGGGGCTTTAACTTCTTTTAAGGCAGTAATTTGAGCTGGACTAGCCTCAATGCCCCTAGCACTGACGATGAAACCTAAGAACTTTCCAGATTCGACCCCAAATGTGCATTTCAAAGGGTTAAGCTTCATTCTGTATTTTCGAAGGACTGCAAACATTTCTGCTAAGTGTTCAATGTGATCCGCTGCTTTCTTAGACTTCACTAACATGTCGTCAACGTAGACTTCCATAGTTTTACCCAGCTGCGGTTTGAACATAGCATTAACAAGTCTCTGGTAAGTTGCCCCTGCGTTTTTCAATCCAAAGGGCATAACTCTGTAACAATAAAGACCAACATCTGTGATAAAGCTTGTATCCTCCTGATCCGGCTCGTGCATCATGATCTGATTATAACCGGAGTAGGCATCCATGAAAGATAACAATTCATGTCCCGCTGTTCCGTCTACCAGTTGATCGATTCTGGGTAATGGGAAGCAATCTTTGGGGCAAGCCTTGTTTAGATCAGAAAAATCGATGCACACTCTCCATTTGCCATTAGCTTTCTTGACCAGCACAGGATTTGAAACCCAACTCGGATATGTAGACTCTCTGATGAAGTTATTTTCCAAGAGTCGATCAACTTCTTCTTTTAATGCTGCTGACCTTTCTGGACCTTGGGTTCTCCTCTTTTGTCTAACCGGTGTAAACTTTGGGTCAATATTCAGAGCGTGTACTGCAACTTCTGGAGATATTCCACACATGTCGGCATGAGTACAAGCGAAGACATCCAGATTTGCTTTTAGGAAAGATATCAAGATATTCTGAATAGACACATTAAGCTGTGAACCCACATTCAACACCTTATTCGGGTCCTTTGGATCAACAGGTACCGGTATTGTCGTTTCCACCGGTACTACTCTATTCTCCCCTGCACTGACTTTTCTGGGGTCCATCTCTTTCCGTGCCCCGCTATGCTCGCCAGTGCAGGGTCCGCCCCGTAATTGCTACAAGACTGGCTCTTTGATGCGGACTGGGGCTGCCGCATCCTTTCCCATTTCCCTTTTTCTTGATTCTCGCAGCTCTGTCAAGTAGCATTCTCGTGCAGCATTTTGATCCCCTTTTATGACTCCTACTCCGTTGTCTGTAGGGAATTTAATAGTGAGGCACCATGGGGCTAGAATAGCTTTGAATGCTGCGAGTGTCGGACGGCCAAGGAAAGCGTTATAAGCAGAATATTCATCGACGATCACAAAGGTTTGCTTCCGGGCCACTTTCCTTTCTCCTTCCCCAAGTTCTACAAGCAGATCGATGGTCCCAACTGGTTGCTTTGGCTCCCCAGTGAAGCCAACGATCTTTTGCGATGAGGCTTGTACATCGATCATAGGGATTTTCATCTGGTCAAATGTCTTCTTGAAGAGGATATTACACGATGCTCCGCAGTCGATGAGAACTCTTTTAACAATGGCCGGTCCAATACCAGCCGTGATAACCAGGGGATCAAGGGTAGGAGCTTCGATGCCTGTGGAATCTCTGGCTCTGAAAATAATATCATCACTGAAAGTTTTTTGTTGCTTCAAGGGCGTGGTGTCTTCTAGAACAAAGACATCTTCTTCGGCTGGAGCATATTTCAAAGCCCTGGAATATCTCTCCATCTCACCCCAGCTCTTGCCAGCTGGGTGAGGCCCTCCTGAAATAACATTGATAACGGGCCTTCCAGATTCATGCCCATTAGCTTTCTCACTTGCCCCAGGCTGATGAACGGGAGCCCGTTGCCCCTGACTTGATGATGCAGGATTGTTGCTGTTCTTTTTCACAAATTGTTGCAGCTTGTTCTCTCTCAGCAACTCTTCAATCAGATTTTTCAACTGACGGCATTCATCAGTCTCATGACCGGGTTGATTGTGGAAGCGGCAGAATTTTCCACTTTGTATGGCCTTTTTCCCGGTTCTTAAAGGGATAGGTTTAGGGAAATCAACGGAATCTTTGGTGGCTAGGTAGATGTGTTCCGGGGTATGTGATAATGGAGTATATTCTGACGGTTTGAAGGAGCGAGGCTTCTTGAAGTTACCCTGTTTCTTCCCATTATCATTCTCCCTCTTTTGCCCCCTTGATTCATTCTTTCTTGGAGCAGCAGTGTTATCTTCATGTTTCTCCAACACTGCCTTTACTGGTAAAGGACGACTTTCCAGGCGAATGAATTCATCTGCCTTTTTGTAGAATTTCTCGAGAGAGGTTGGTTCCTTCATATTCAACCATCTTCCAAACTCACTAGATTTATCTATGGCCCTCATCAAATAGGTCAAGACCATGCGAGGTTCTGCATTATCCACCTCAGCTAACGCTATATTAAAGCAATTTAAGAAAGACTTGATAGTTTCCCCCGGATTCTGCTCCAAACCGGATAACGACATGATGTCTTTGGCCTTTGAAGCATATAGCCTAAATTGCTCTTTAAATTTCCTGGTTAGGTCTGAAAACTGATCGATGGACCGGACAGGTAGCTTTGTGAACCAAAGCAGAGCTACGCCTTCCAGATATACGGGGAAATATCTGCATTTTACTTCATCAGAGGCTCGGGCGCCCGTCATATGCCAATCATATTTGTACAGAAATTCGTTTGGATCACTTGTCCCCTTATAAGCTGGGATAGTTGGAGGAGCAAATTTTCGTGGGAATTCAGCCTTTAAGATTTTTTCCGTAAATGGAGTTTTGCTTGGGGCGAAACCCCATTCCTTCTCATCTTCAACCCTTTGCTTACTTTCTTTCATGATCTGGCGGACCATTCCAGAAAGATATTCTTCATCATGTCGGGTTCCAGATCCACCAACCTCGGGAAGCGTTTGCTCAAAGGGACTAGCAGCCCTTTCAGGAGCATTCCTTTCACTAACATTATGAATGTTACCAGCATAATTCCTTTCATTACCAGCCGGTTGATTGTTTGCCCCAAGTAAATCGTTCAACTTATTTAGAATCAGAGCATTCTGGGCACTTTGAGCCTCTAGTTGTGCATTCTGGGCGTTTATCTGCTGGTTTAACCCCAGAATCACAGCATCCAATTCCGCTTTCGTAACTCCAAAAGACGGAGTGGGGATTGGTACAGGGGATGCAGAGGTTCCCTCTTGAATGTTACCAGATCTGACAGATCTACTTTTCCTTCCAGGAGCCATAATCTCAGACAGACTTCTGGTTCTCGAGGAAATTCTCTCAACAAATCTCTGTGAAGCAATGATGACAGTTTTCCTGAGTTCAATTCTCAGTGAAAGCACCAAAATGTTAACGCTAAAATTTGAACGCTAACACCCTGGTTTATAGGATGTGATTGTGAAAGCACCACCCGTTCGTACGGGAATCAGAAATAAGCAGAAAATATGCAGAAAAACAGTAAGAGACACAGTATTTATAGTGGTTCGGCTTATAATCAAGCCTACGTCCACTTTAAACTTTTTAT
This sequence comes from Allium cepa, assembly GCA_030765085.1. Taxonomy (NCBI): domain Eukaryota; kingdom Viridiplantae; phylum Streptophyta; class Magnoliopsida; order Asparagales; family Amaryllidaceae; genus Allium; species Allium cepa. The sequence goes on along the minus strand of CM060939.1, from coordinate 74,982,989 downwards.
CACTGGTTTGATTACAATTCTTTACAAAATCTCTCAACTACAACACACTTCAAGTTATAAGATATGTAGAACAAGTAGCTCAAACTTCGATATTGACAAAAATCTTCAAATCCATGGTGGATGTAGATGATTTCTTTATGAAGTTCCTTTAGATGTTCTTTGAATCTCAAAAGCTTCAAGTATTGAAGTAGTCTCGAATTCGGCAGAGTAATGGCGCTTGAAATTGATCGACCAAAAGTCCTTTAGATGTTGGAGGTAGGTTGGTATTTATAGGCAAAGATTTTGGACCTAAGCTCGGTCTTAACTCCTCACCGACCCAGTTAAGTCGTGGCCGACCTATAGGGGCCCTGATATGGTCAAGCCGCGTTTTCCTGTCTTCGATGGATTCACACAAGTCCTAAGTCGTTTCCGACTTAGACTAAGTCGCCTCCGGTCTAACGTGCTACGTGTTAAATGGTTGCACCGTTTCACCCTTCATCTCTCTGGGTCGGTTGCGATTCATTGTAGTTAGATCGGTGGCATGTCAAGTCGGTAGGCTATGTAAGTCTTTAGGTCGGGACTCCTTGATAAGCAGTTAGGTCGGCAACTTCATTAGGCAATTAGGTCAGCACCTTGTTAAGTCGGATCCTTCTGAAGCACTAGGTCGGCATCTATGTGAAGGCATTGAGTCGGCTTGCTTTTTAACCAGTTAGGTCGGAATTCTCCTTAGGTCGGCATAGCCTCGTTAGACCGGCATCCCTTCATGCATTAGGTCGGTATCACTTGGGTCGGCATGCTTCGTAAGGTTAAGCAGTTAAGTCGTCATCCCTTCAAGCCTTAGGTCGGTGTGCCTTGTGAGAGTTAAGTCGGTATCGTATTAGGTCGGCCACCTTGCTAATCAGTTAGGTCGGCGCTATCTCCACATACCTGCTGAGTCGTAACCGAGATAAGGTCAACAAAGTTGTGTCAAGCAGAGTTTGCACATAATCACGCTGTTAATCGGAGTACTGGTTTCAGTCCGTTTCAAGTTGTTTATTTAGCGATTCCAAAGGGTCCGTTGGATTTGACGACAGTGCCAATTCAGAAAGGAGTTGTTAGACGAGCTGGTGATTTCGTGAATGAGTTGCAGGAGTGTCACAAAACTATTCATGAACGATTGCTTGCATCAAATGAGAAGTAAAAACAACTAGCGGATAAGAAGCGAAGGAGTGTAGACTTCAAAGAAGGTGATTTTGTTTACGCGGTGTTGACGAAGGATCGTTTTCCAGTTGGAACTTACAACAAGTTGAAGGCTCGAAAGATTGGTCCGGTAAAGATCTTGAAGAAGATCGATGATAATTCATATCAGTTAAGGTTGCCAGATCATATTCACACAACAGACGTTTTCAACGTTAAATATTTGATTCCATATCATGGGGATAAGCTTGTTGAGGAAGAAGAAGGTGTAAATTCGAGGTCGATTTCTCGTCAACCGGGAGAGGATGATGCAGCGCAATCTGATTTTGCCTTAGGTCGCGAGCGACCTAACGAGCTGATAATTCGTTTGCGACCTAACGAGTTAGGACTTAAACCGTTCCAACGACCTATTGCAAAGTCGCGAGCGAGCTATGTGGACCAACCAAGCAAGTTGAACGACCCAGGGCGCATTTCTTCAGTTCACACCGACCTAAACAAGCTACGACCTAAAAGTACATGATATCTGGGGTTATGCCACGATCTTACTTAGGTCGCTTCATGCTATGCCGCATTGCCTTAGGTCGCCCCGAAGCTTAGGTCGCAAGGCTTTGAAGACGTGTTATTCCTTATGTTGCTAAAGACCTGTTACATGCTTAGGTCGATCCGGGTGTTATGTTGATAAGTCGCATGAACGTTGTATATATTTGTTAGGTCGTAGGTCATTAACTCGTTTGAGGTGTTGTATTTTTCTTAAGTCGTATGATGTTTGTATGTGGTATCTGCTGTTATGTCGTGGGTTGTAACTCGTATGTTACTATTAGGTAATGGGTTGTATTAAGTCGCATCTGTTCGGTCGCCACTGTTAGGTCGTGGCTACCTGTGTTAGGTCGTTAGCGACCTATGGTAGGTTGGTGAAAACTATGTTGTGTGAGTTGTAAAACTCTATAAATAGAGGGGTGATGGTCATTTGTAGGTGGTTGATTTTTGAATAAACTTTTGTTTGAGCGCTTTGTGCCTCTTTGAAATTGGAAGTTGAGTGTGAGCACCTTTCTCCATTTGCGCTATTCGAGTGCGCTCGAATCAACGGATTTGAAGCCGATTCACGGAATCTCATGCGCGAGATCAATGTCGAAGAATCGTAGATCTTTTAAAACGGTATCATGCACGATCAGCGTGTTGGAGATAGCTTGAATTCGGTATCTTTTGGGAGATCAATGAATTTGGGCATTCGGTATCTTTCAATCCATCGATTTATATTGCTTCATCTAATCGTTCCTCGATTAGTTTGACACGAAATCTTCATTTCGTTGTCATTCGTTATAATCCGCTGCGTCATTATAGCTGTCCAGTATTGTGTTATTGTTTGATTGTGTACTCTGATGATTGTAATTATTAAACAGTTATAGATTCTTTTGTTTAAAAATCTGTTGTTATATATATATTTTGTTCTGCTGTGATTGTGAGATTCCGATGTTGTTATCTATTTCTTCTTCTACCTCTTTCTTCTTTAACCCTAATGGTTCGTATTTACGTCTAATTTGAGTTGAACTGATGGTAAATATTGTCGACTCAAAGCAGTACGGGTTTGCAGGCTGTTACAATATATTTCAAACAAGTTATCCAAGGTGTAACGACATTGCGACAACTTATGTCGAACAAAACATTGATTTTCGACAAAACTTTTAACGGTCACATTTTGACGTTTTTGTTAAACTATTTATTCATGCAAGCCAAACTTCAAAATAAATTTCTTATTATCTTTAAATGGTTAGAACAAGTATTTTTCTTATAAAATAATATAAAAAATATCGAAATCTTTCTGTAAAAATACGACATCGATTTATCGGTATGCGACGAAATTTGTCAACTTTTATAAAACAAGTTTTATATATTTATCAAACCATTATAAATTAAGTTACTATGATTATCAAATGAGTTTGATAACATTATATATATATATATATATGTATGTATGTATATATGTATATATATTTAAAAGGAATTATTTATCCTTTAAAACCAATTTCACGAATATTTATCCTACTTTGTTGGAATCCGACTTTTGTCAAATTTACAATGGAAATCCAAATCTTTATTCAATATCAATTTTTTTTTCCATTCTTATTTATCATATAAAATTTGATTGTTTAAGTTTGAAAGTCCTACAATTGAATATTTAAAATAATTAAATAGCACGTTTTCGAAGCAGTAAAATTACGGGTTGTTACACATATGTTTTTAACTTCGACTTTGAACCTTTAGGATACCATTGTTTATTTTTTAAAAGTTCGACATGAAACAATTTGGGATACCAATTTATGTCACTTTGAAATATTACAAATTTAAGGGGAAATAACCTAATTGGGGATACGAATAGACATAGGTTAAACATGTAGGTAACATGAATTAAATTGTAAATGATGGGTTCATAGTTATCCTAGGAAAACTATAGGATGTTTGAAGTATAGTCCATATCAGGAAGGAGATGGATAGACTCTGTGAAAATAATGAAGGGTTCATAATCATCCTAGGGCAACTATGGAATGTGTGATGGATAGTCCAATTCATTTTAAGTTAAATGGAATATGTGTGATGGATAGTCCACATAATTTTAAATAAGTAAACCATACATAATGTGTAGTCAATGTTGTAGGGGATAGGTAATCCAAGTAATATTTACACGTGAGATGGACCACATAATTCTGAGTATTCTTACATGTGAGATGGGTTGTTAATATAATTATAAGATGGGTAGTCAGATTAAAATAAGATGGGTGGCCAGTTTAAATTGTGGCAGATAGTCATTTGAAATTAAGATGGATAATCTAATGAATTGGGATAGGTAATCCAATATATGTTGCATGATCATAAATGATATTTTCTATGTTCTAACCGTTGTGGTTGGAGGAGCACAATATATAGTTGTTATGTTTTAGTTAAGATATTAGTGAGGGGAAAACATGTTCCGCTCAGCCGCGTGGTCCCACTAGATGTAATATCCCGGAATTTCCAGGAGTTTAAAATGCTGATAATCTCTAAAATTTAAACTATTTGAAATTGATAAATTGTTATTTTCAAAAGTAAATAACTAAGTAATATAATATAATGTTTTAATTTTGGTTATAAATTGGTTTTAAAATAGAAATAATTATTTTATTTGTGTAAATAAATTCTAAGTAGATTTATTGTTTTCAAAATTGATAAGTGTGTTTAAATATATCTATATCTGTGTATTTTAAATTGATTTTTAAGATAGGATAAATTATTTGTAAATAATAATAATCTTATTTAAAAATTGATATTTATTTATTTAAATTGATTTTAGATGTGGATTTTTAAATTGACTTTGACATTGAATATAAATTTGAATTTAAGAATATACATACATCTTAAAATAGAATAATTATATATTTTGGTTTTAAAATATATAGATAATGTTTTTATTTAAAAATAAGATTTGTTTTGTATTTTTCTTTTTACAGAAATTTATCTATAGAAAATTTGATTTGTGTCTATTTAATAAAATAAATACAAGGCTTTTGAAATAGCATTTTTTTTCAAATGAGTTTGCAATGTTTTATAATTTTATTTAAATTATATTTGGTTCGTTCTTTTCAAAGATTGTATTTTATATAAATTTAGCATACATTTATAAATGTATAAGTGTGTTTGTTTATTAGATATTTAATTAGAGAGTATTTTTAAAATTAAGAAAACATGTTTGTTAATTAGGAAAATAATTTAAAAAGCTTTTTAAATTTCTTTAGAATTAAAAACAAACTCATTTTGACAAATGTTTAGTTCTAAAACAATACGTTAATAAGTGTTAAATATTTATGATTTATAAGACAAGTTTCCATATCTTTTTCTATTTTCTTTTAATTTATTAAATCTGAAACTTGCCTATATAAACACCATTTCCTCCATCTTTCTTTTTCTTTAAATTTTTTGTTCATTTCTAAAAAGAGAAACTTGAATATGCATGCAAATCTGAAGCTCCTCAATTCAAACCATCCTCAAAACAAAAATCATTGTTCAAATCAAAATTCTGCTCAAAATAAAATCTGCAAATTTATCTTCCTGTAAAAATTTTCCCAAGCCTGCATTAACTCCTCAAACTCAAATAAAAAACATGAAGTATTGTGTGCAAATCAAACTGCATGCCTGCAGTTGTCTTCAAAACAAAATCACAGTTGTTTTCAAAAAATTCAAGTATCTGCAAAATATTCATATGCATGCAAGTGTATATTATGAGTCAATGTATTACCTGAAACAAATTGTTGAAACAAACCTGAAGGTTTCTCTGTTTCAAATGAAGCTTCATCATCAATTCAAAGCATTTTTGTAAGTACTTCTGTATTTTTTAAAGCTTCAAGCTCAAGTGTTTACAAGTTTTTCAAATTGCAAATCTGAAAAAGCAAGATTTAAAGGATAAAGCAATCCTATTTTTAAAGGCTTCAGGTTCACAGAATTTTGCAAACTTCCAGTTCATCTTCAAAACCCCTGCACTGTCTTTCTTTTAAATTGAGGTGAGTAAACATTTAAGTTTAAAAACTTAAGTACTTGATGGTAGTTGCATGTAAGCTGCTGTGTAGATTTAAGAATGCAATAGGTTTGTTTAGTAGAAACTGTGCATGTTGATTTTTTATTCTCCTCTCTGTATTTTTCTGTAGGATCTGAGACAAAGATCAAATCTTCAAACAATTCTATTCAAAAATTGTTAAGTCATAGATTTAAACTAAAACAAGTTAGTTCAAGTATAAACTAAAAACAAAAATAGATCTAGTCTCTTGGTTTTGAAATGTACGTGGGAATTAAACTATGCAGTAACAAATTTATCATCAATGTTTGAAACCAAGTATTTAATTTTGTTAAAATGATTATATAAACTAAAGTGTCATTGGAAATTATGAATTTTGAAAGGAAATTCACAATTTTTAAAACTGTATTGAGTATGTAATTGGGTATTTACTGGAAGTTGGGTTTTTGCATAAATCTGTTGATTTATACATCTGGAATGCTTGAGATTCTTGATGGAGCTAGGGTTTGGATTGGAGAGTGTGGCCAAAATAGTTGAAGTGTTTGTAATCCACTATGAATTGGATTTGCTCGAAATTGATTTTTAACCTAGTTTTGGGTTCTTGTTGTAAATTGGTCTCCTACATTTACATCTCTGCATCGAGCTTGAAGGGAATTTGGGTGAAGGATGCGCGGTGAGTCAGCGAGCCTTGACCGGAGTGGTGGACATTTTAGATGATCGAAGGCGTGGAATTTAGGGATTTGCTGATGATGGTTTTTGGGTTAAGTTCAACCAGGGTGCTCGATTTTGAACCGGGATAGGTGTTGAAGTTTGGTTGATCGTGGAGGCTTGTAGGATGGAATTTATCGCCATGGTTGAACTTGAAGGTGAAGGGGGCCATGGAGATCATAGGAAAAATGAGATTTGATTTTATTTTGGATCGAGTTGATCATGAATTGAAGGATTAGGGTTTTATCACCTGTTTTTGGCCGTCGTTTTCATCATGGTTTCGCGGCGACGTGGGGGTGTCGGTGTTGATCGCACTCGGTGCCAAAGGTACTGGGGAGTGATGGGAAGCTATGGTGGTGAAGGCGTTGTCTCTGGTGAAGGAATTGGTCGGCGGTGGTTGATTTTGTTGTGAGTGGGTTTCGAACAGGTTGGGGTGAAGATCGAATTCTCGTTCTCGATTGAGTTTGGGTGTTCTGGGTGATGCAGTTGGATGTGGAGGACGAGAGTGAAATGGGGACGGTCGGCATGGTGATCGCCGGCGTCCATCGGCGCCGTGCACGTTAACGTGCACGGTGACATGTTGGCTTTGGGTTCTGGGAGAAGATGAATGGAGAACTCGGGGTTGACGCGATATTTTCGTTTGGGTTACTCGGGTTTTAGGGGGAGTGTACTCGAGTCTGTTTTGTAGTTTTGGTTTGCTGCAGAATTTTAAAATATAAAAGAAATGTTAAAGATTTTGTAAGCAAGAAGAATTTGCTTTCTAAAATTTAAGTAAAGTTTGTAAAAATATAAACAAGCTTTCTCTTATAAACTAATTTGGTTTCAAAGTTAAGTTTAATAAATTTTATATATTTAAAACATAAAGGTTTTAAAAATGAAATAAGTGGATTTTAATAATGAGTATTATATTATATTTTATTTAATAACTTTGGAAGTTCAAACATTTTAATTTGAATGTTCCAATGGTTTTAATTAAAATTTATTTCTAAAGTATTTTATTTTAATTAAGTTAAATAATTAAGATTTAGAGATCAATTAAAAATAAGGATTATCTTTAGTGATTTAGAATTTGATTTAATTAAAGATAATTACATTTTTTAAAGATAATTGAGATAATTGAATTATTTTTAATTATCCAGTTTAGTTAAGATAATGATTTCTTAATTAAGAACCTTTATAATATAATAAGTTAAGAATCATTTAATTAATTTTAAATGATTAAGTTAATTAATTAATTAAATAATTAATTAGTGGTTAATTAAGATAATCACTTTGAATTAATATAATTACTTAGGGAAGTAATTAAAGTAATTAAATGGTTAATTACTAAAGGTAATTAAATAAAGAATAATTACTTTATGAAAAGTAATTAAGTAAATGTGATTAAGAGTTAATCACTTTAGTTATTAATTAAAGAATTAATTAATAATTAGTTAAAGGTTTAAATTATTTGATTAATGATTAATTAAGAGTAATTAATTAAGTTATTAATTACTTGTAAAAGTAATTAATTAAGATAGAATTTAATTAATGATGTAATCATTAATTAATGAAAATAATTAATTAATTGTTAATTAATAATTTAAGAATAATTAATTTATAATTAAGTTTTAATTACTAAATGTAATTTAAGTAATTAATCAAAGGTGATTAATTAAAAGTAATTAATTAAAGGTGATTAATTAAGAGTAATTAATCAAGTGTGATTAATTAAAAGTGATTAATCAAGTGTAATTGATTAAAGATAATTAAGGGATAATTAATCAGGGAAGATTAATTGAAATGGATAATTAAGTGATGTTAATTAATTAATTTGTAATTAATTAATGAGTAGTAAAATGGACTGAAGATAATCCAAGTGTTTAATTAAGGATTAATTTAATTTAAGGATTAATTAAATTAATCAAGGTTGAATCAAATTTGTTTATGAATGGTTAATGATTGGATGATTTATATCATTGAATGAGTTAATGATATTGGATGTTGTTGGATGGCATTGATTGATGGATGATGATATGTATATGCTATACCTGATTGTGATATATATGCTGCTTTGTGATATGTATAGATACATGTGATAATAGATGCTTATCTATCTGTGTTGTGAATACATCCATTTATGTTAAGTGATATTTCTAAATATCTATTGTTTAAATCCCTTAAGTACAACTTGGACATTAAAATGGCGTTTGGTTTCGGTGAGACCGGGATCGGGTTTGCTTCATTACAGCGTGATAGGGGGTTCTCGCTTCGCGTTAGGTGGCGAACGGGAGACTCTTACCCCTACATGTCCCTTTTGGGTAGTAGAAGGCCCTGGGTTGGTTGCGAGTCGAGAGGCTCGCCGTAAAAGCAAATCCGAGGTACCAATGTGAGCCACGGCGGGGCTGGGATGGTTGCAAAGCCTACCGGTCGTGAGCCGCTACCCGATGGTTGAAAAGCCTAGGGTCGTCTCAGTTGGTATCAGAGCGTTAGGTTGAGTGAATACCTAGGCTCTGGAGTGGTGTCTATCTTGAGAGAGCGTATTTGTAATTTTTATATAAATATATATTTATATATAACTACCTAATCTGTTGGGTTATCTGTTCAGATTTTCCAACATAGGTTATAAAGGTAGATAAGGTAGAAGTGTGTGGAACACGACTACCACTATTGGTTGAGGCTTATATGTTGTGGTTGGAGGTGTTTATCGAGATTGTAGATCTAATACCGTCTCGAATAAGTTGTGTAGATTGGTGAGAGGATTTCTTTGAGTCCAGAGGAAGTATTTTCAAGAATTGGAGTATATTCTTGAAGTGTGAGGTTGGTTTGCTCTCAAGTGAGCGGGGTTTCTGAGAGTTGAGTTGCCAGCTAAATAGAAGCAAGTGGTGGTATCTTGATAGCTTCAAGAAGGAATAGCTGTGTGATGGGATGCAATTTTCCATAGATGGTTCTGAAGATGTTTCTTTTGGAGCCAGTTTTAGATGGTGTTGGAAGAGCATTGATGTCTACTGCAATGAAGATTCGAATGTTTAGAGATTCTCTGGATCTTAAGTAAGGGTATCTTATCTTTATTGAAGTAGGAGACTAAGGTCGATGAGTTACCTCATTTCAGACATGGTCTCATTTGTTTTCCCTTAAGAAGATAAGTGGTTGGTGTTTGATTTGGAGCCGAGTTTCTTTGAGGAGATGTCTACTCGTCTCAAGGATGTTTTAGAGGAATTGGATGTTAGTTTTGAGTTTCAAGAAGCTTTTGGTTAAGGATGATTTTTTGGTTTAGCTGTATCATTGAAGTGAAGTTTGGAAGCAGCAGCGTGGATCTGTTTCTTCAATGATTCAGTAATCTTTGGAATTCTATTATCGGTAGACCAGGTAGATGGTGAGGCTTATTCTTTTCTTTGGGAGGCTCAGTAGAGCGAGATTTGTTGGAAGTGATCTATCATTTTATGATAGGTAAGCCATTCTTGAAGATTTATCTTGGATAGGAAAAGCTGTTCTAGTTGGGGAGACAGTTCTTTGGAATCTGAACTGAGTAGGATCGCAAAAGTGACTTGCGATTAGTTTGGGAATCTTGGAGTATTCTTTGATTTGAGATTGAGGCTTCTCATATGAAGGTGGAAGCTATGAAGTAGTCGGAGATTCTCCAGATGTTTTTGAGGGAATTAGAAGTTGACCCGAATCGGGGACTGAGTTTTCTTGTCGACTTGGATTCCAAGAGTAATTTTGATGGTTCAACCTTATAGTGGGATGACTCTTGGAGCGAGAAGAGTTTGGTGAGGCAGCTCAGGATTCTTTGGATTGATCATCTTATTCTGAGTTGAGATTCTGTTAAGATGTTTTGACCAAGTGGAATGGTCGTCGAGATTTTTATGAGTCGGTGTACTGTGTATGGAGATAGATTGTGCTTGTGTTCTTCGATAGCATTCTTATCTGCTCTAGATCAGAGTTGTGCAGCGGAAGCAAGTTGAGAATTATTCTAGAATGGGAGCAACCGGATGTTGCAGTTGAGGATTTCTACTTGAAATTCTGATCTATGAAGGAATTTTCTAGATTTGGTAGGCAAGATTGTCAAGTACAACTGTTTGGCTATTTAGATATGAGATATAGGTTTGAAGTCCATTGATGTTTGTGGTATAGAGTGGTATTTTGGATTTCAGCAAATTATATTTGGAAGAGCCATTTTGTTGAGTAGGATCTGGAGATTTGGTTTGAGTTGGCGCTGTTGTTTCATGGAGCAATCAGCAAGGGTTGGGCTGATCAGGAATATTAGAGGTGACTCAGGATCATCTGAAGAGTTGGGAAGTTAAGAATTGAGAAATTTTGGAATGTGCAGTTAGAGTTTGGATATTAATTTGGTTTTATCCGATCAAAGGAGATATAAGATTGGGTAAAACTGGAGAGTTAGCTCTGGAGGTATGTTGGGGTTGTTTCTGTGTTCTCTAGAGATTTGATTTTGATCTACAGGATTGAATTGCCAGTTCGGATAACTGGAATTCATTGTATTTCACATATCTCTGAGGAATATGTGTATGATTCTTCAAGTGATAGAATCAGCAGTCCAGAAGGAATCTGGTGGTTGAGCTGGTTTTGAGTTAGTCTGATATCTTGTTCATATTTGAAGAATCAGGTGAAGGAGTTTTTGATTTTAGTAGAGTAGTTAGTTAAGATTTGTAGAGCGAGTATTCCAGTATAGATATCTGGAAACTCTAGATAATATTAGGAAGTTCTATTCAGAATTTTTTCTAGATAGATGAAATTGTTTGTTTGAATTGGTTGCTATGATTGATTGTATGATTGCTGATAGAAATTTAAATTCTTTAGCTGGGTTATTAAATTATCTTTGCTTTTAAATTTCGGGGACGAAATTCTTTTAAGGGGGGAGGAATGTGACGACCCGGAATTTTGAGCAATATCAATTTAATAATCTTTGTTAAAAATTAAATTGATTTGATCATTTTATATTATAAATTGACAAGTTAAAATTTTATTTTAAAGGTTAATGATAACAATTTGGTAATATCTATTAATATTATTTTTCTAACAATATGAATTGGCAAATTTAATTCTTGTGAAAGCTAATAATCTGATTTGAAATTATTCATTTTGGTAAATAAGAAGTTTTTAATGTAATAAAAACTTTATATTCAAATTATAATATATATGAACGTATATATTGTGATTTGATATTTGTTTTAAAATTTAATTTGGAAATTAATAAATTTAATGTTAGAATGTTTCTATTTGAAATGTATATATATATATTTGTATATATATATTTGAAATAAGAATTATTGATTTGAATTTAATAAGAGTTTTTCAAACTTGAATATATTTAGTTTTGAATTTAAAATGATAATTTGATTTAATGACTTTGAATTGATAATTGAGATTTAAATTTAAAATAACAAAGTTAATTACTTATTTATGATAAATATGTACTTTAAGCTTTTAAATAAGATTTAAATTTAAAATAGAAGTTTCAAACATATAAACATGATTGAATTAAAAATGTAAGCTACTTGTTTCATATGAATAAGTATGTACATTTTATATTACATAAATATATGTATATAAGGATTTAATAAATTGTTAAAGACAAATAACATTTAAAAGCAACATTTAATAAAACAATTAAAACACTTGTTAAACTTTTAACTATGGGTTAAGACAAGTGTAAGATCATTATGATCTTAAGTGACAAATGTCTCTCCTTTGCAAAATTAAATTTAAAATTTAACTTGTAAATATAAAACAAAAGTTTTACTTTCAGCTGAAAATATTTTTTTCTCTTCAAACTCAAAACTGAAAAAGGAAAATGTAAACCGAAACAAATCAAAGATTAATACAAATCTGGGAAATTAGAAACAAAGGAAGAAACCTGGAATAATGAAGTCAGAAAGCAAAGATAAACTCAAACAAAGAATCTGCAAATCTGGAAATCCAGGAAACAAAGGGAAAATTCAAATCTGAGAATAATTCAATCAACTGCAAGTAAAACACCAACATGCAGCAACAATTTATCAAATGCAAGCTCTTCTTCAATACAAACATGCAATTCTGGAATCAAGAAATTCAAAGGCATGCAAATAAATTTCAGAGCCTGGAAAATGCAATTTCTGTTCTCTGTTTTCTGCAAATTTTCAGGTGAGCAAACGAATCTTAAAAACAGTTTTAAACTTGAATTTCATCTTGCTTTTGAATGTTGTCTTGATATCTGAAATACTTGATTTGAAGTGAATGCATGTTTTAGGAAGTATGAAATTTTGAATGCCTGTGAATTGAAACTGCTGTTCTCTGTCCTCTGCATTAAACAAGTGAGAAAACGCTATTTGAAAAACAGTTTTGAATCTTAAAAATTATCTTGTTCTTGTGTAATTAGGATGACTTGTCTGGATTTAGGTATTTAATCTAATGCATGTAGATGTATAGGTGATTTATGATGATGAGTTGCCTGTGAACATGAATATAGGCCCAGTATCCTTATAAATAGATATCCAATGTCATAATAAATTCAAGATTACAATATTTAGTTCGAATTTGCTTATGATTTGTTTACAAATGTTGTTTGTAATCACATAAGCTATCATCTAAAATCAATTACAGGATTTTAAATTGAAGAATTTATTATAAAAAGATGAATTTACAGTACAGTTTCATTTTTGGGTCAGAATTCATGAATTCAATTTTAAATTTTGGATTCATAATTGAATTGTAAATGGTAAATGATGATTTTTAGTATTTGAATCACAATTTCTAATGGAGTATTCTGTGAGCATTTTGGGATTCTTGGATTTGGGGTTTTTGGCCAAATCACGGCGAACGGCGGCGAATTTATCGCCGTGGTTGAACTTGAAGGTGAAGGGGGCCATAGAGATCATAGGAAAAATGAGATTTGATTTTATTTTGGATCGAGTTGATCATGAATTGAAGGATTAGGGTTTTATCACCTGTTTTTGGCCGTCGTTTTCATCGTGGTTTCGCGGCGACGTGGGGGTGTCGGTGTTGATCGCACTCGGTGCCAAAGGTACTGGGGAGTGAGGGGAAGCTATGGTGGTGAAGACGTGGTCTCTGGTGAAGGAATTGGTCGGCGGTGGTTGATTTTGTTGTGAGTGGGTTTCGAACAGGTTGGGGTGAAGATCGAATTCTCGTTCTCGATCGAGTTTGGGTGTTCTGGGTGATGCAGTTGGATGTGGAGGACGAGAGTGACTTGGGGACGGTCGGCATGGTGATCGCCGGCGTCCATCGGCGCCGTGCACGTTAACGTGCACGGTGACATGTTGGCTTTGGGTTCTGGGAGAAGATGAATGGAGAACTCGGGGTTGACGCCATATTTTCGTTTGGGTTACTCGGGTTTTAGGGGGAGTGTACTCGAGTTTGTTTTGTAGTTTTGGTTTGCTGCAGAATTTTAAAATATAAAAGAAATGTTAAAGATTTTGTAAGCAAGAAGAATTTGCTTTCTAAAATTTAAGTAAAGTTTGTAAAAATATAAACAAGCTTTCTCTTATAAACTAATTTGGTTTCAAAGTTAAGTTTAATAAATTTTATATATTTAAAACATAAAGGTTTTAAAAATGAAATAAGTGGATTTTAATAATGAGTATTATATTATATTTTATTTAATAACTTTGGAAGTTCAAACATTTTAATTTGAATGTTCCAATGGTTTTAATTAAAATTTATTTCTAAAGTATTTTATTTTAATTAAGTTAAATAATTAAGATTTAGAGATCAATTAAAAATAAGGATTATCTTTAGTGATTTAGAATTTGATTTAATTAAAGATAATTACATTTTTTAAAGATAATTGGGATAATTGAATTATTTTTAATTATCCAGTTTAGTTAAGATAATGATTTCTTAATTAAGAACCTTTATAATATAATAAGTTAAGAATCATTTAATTAATTTTAAATGATTAAGTTAATTAATTAATTAAATAATTAATTAGTGGTTAATTAAGATAATCACTTTGAATTAATATAATTACTTAGGGAAGTAATTAAAGTAATTAAATGGTTAATTACTAAAGGTAATTAAATAAAGAATAATTACTTTATGAAAAGTAATTAAGTAAATGTGATTAAGAGTTAATCACTTTAGTTATTAATTAAAGAATTAATTAATAATTAGTTAAAGGTTTAAATTATTTGATTAATGATTAATTAAGAGTAATTAATTAAGTTATTAATTACTTGTAAAAGTAATTAATTAAGATAGAATTTAATTAATGATGTAATCATTAATTAATGAAAATAATTAATTAATTGTTTAAGAATAATTAATTTATAATTAAGTTTTAATTACTAAATGTAATTCAAGTAATTAATCAAAGGTGATTAATTAAAAGTAATTAATTAAAGGTGATTAATTAAGAGTAATTAATCAAGTGTGATTAATTAAAAGTGATTAATCAAGTGTAATTGATTAAAGATAATTAAGGGATAATTAATCAGGGAAGATTAATTGAAATGGATAATTAAGTGATGTTAATTAATTAATTTGTAATTAATTAATGAGTAGTAAAATGGACTGAAGATAATCCAAGTGTTTAATTAAGGATTAATTTAATTTAAGGATTAATTAAATTAATCAAGGTTGAATCAAATTTGTTTATGAATGGTTAATGATTGGATGATTTATATCATTGAATGAGTTAATGATATTGGATGTTGTTGGATGGCATTGATTGATGGATGATGATATGTATATGCTATACCTGATTGTGATATATATGCTGCTTTGTGATATGTATAGATACATGTGATAATAGATGCTTATCTATCTGTGTTGTGAATACATCCATTTATGTTAAGTGATATTTCTAAATATTTATTGTTTAAATCCCTTAAGTACAACTTGGACATTAAAATGGCGTTTGGTTTCGGTGAGACCGGGATCGGGTTTCCATATTTGGATATCCGAAAACCACATCGATTCCAATTAAACGTTAGGTCGTTAATCCAAGTGGAGCAAGTGAAGACTCGAGGTGTAAGGGCTATACGTCAGTATAACTCTGTGGGTGATTCCGTAATGAGTTTGACGGAATAGTGCTTATAGATTCGAGATGGTGAATCAGAGTGCAAGGGCTATGGTCGTTGACTCGGAGGGTGATTCCAAAATGAGTGCAAGGAGATAGTGCCTTCGGTTTCGTTCGAACCCGGAACGAACTTGTATGGATTGAATGCTTTCAGCACATCGTCAGGTGGACGATGAGCATTCTAAGATAATTGGTCCTATAAAGGTAATCGCAGCCTCAAGCCTCATCAACCGGGAATGGCTAAAACAGGGGAGGTGCAGCAAGGCTTCGTGGGTCGCGCCCACTAGAGGGCAAGATACATCCCTGTCTAGAGGTCCCTTTATATTTCGGCTTTGTGGGCAGTTGGAACTACAGCCAACTGCGGGGTGGTCTTGTTCGGGACTGTTCAGTAAGGAATGGTCCCGGTCTTGTGTTGCAGGGGATGAAGGGAGTAAT
The DNA here is from genome assembly GCA_030765085.1 of Allium cepa. Classification (NCBI taxonomy): domain Eukaryota; kingdom Viridiplantae; phylum Streptophyta; class Magnoliopsida; order Asparagales; family Amaryllidaceae; genus Allium; species Allium cepa. The sequence goes on along the minus strand of CM060939.1, from coordinate 74,967,138 downwards.
CCTCGGTACGGTGATCTAGGCCACGTACTGTAAAGGGCGGTACCCCAGTAGCCCTGCCATTGTTGGAAACTCATTTTCCCTACGAGACCCTACGGTTTTGTTTGTATTACCCACTTTGTGGCTAGTAGATGGAATTTAATGAATGTAACAATTTCGGCTATTTCATATTTATTTGAAAACCCTAGACACTATTATAATATCACTGGATTGCCTATCAAATGTTTTGGTTAGCGTAAGGTAAAAACTTTTCCATGTTTATGTGTGGGAAGTCTTACGTGATACCTTTTATTTTCAAAGGTTTTTCTAAAGTTAAGCAATCTTAAACCGTTTACTCACACCAGACCCCTGTCTGACCCGAGTGTTTATTTTCTGTTTTATTAAACTCTTGGGTACTCATATTATGTATGAGTAGTCAAGTGATTCAGGTTATCTCTTGACGAATTCTGGAGGAGTTTTGGAGCAGGAGGCTTCAGCGTGTAGATATATGGTTAGAGTTTCCGCTGTGTGTTATTCTGTGTTGTATTCAGTGTTGATGTCTTGTATTGTATTAGACAGAAATGTTATAACTGTCTAAATTGAGATGTTTAGTTGTGTACTCTGATGTATATGAACTATGTATATGTTCTATATTATATTTAAATCGTTCCGCTGTAAGATTCTGATGTGTTGTTTTCTTTTTCTTCTCTTTCTTTTCTTCTTCTATCCCTTTCTTTCTTAATTAGTGATGCGATTTTCCGGTAGTGGAAAGTTGGGTCGCTACACGGGATATTAGAGAGATGGCTCGAGTAATACTCGGGTGGGTTCTGGGTTGTGTGTAGAGTTAAACTGTTTTGTTTTAACAGTTTTTAAGTTTTAAAGTAAACAGTTTTTAAAATTTTAAAATCAAATTTTTTTAAAAAAAAAGAAAAGAAAAGAAAGATAGTACTTTGTTCTTGAATTCAAGTATATGTGGGTTGAACCCTAATTAATGTTCAACTACATTTTTAGTTTAAAATTGTTAAGTTTAAACTTTAAATAGTTTAAGTTAAATTAAAATTCATTCTTTAAATTGATTTGTTTTTATAAATGAATTTGTTGAATGTTTAAAATGTTTTTTTAAGTTAAAACTTTAATGTTATTTTCAAAACTTACTTTGGAAATTTAAAAAAGGAAATTTATAAATGTTTTTATTAATTAACAATTAAGGTATAAGTAATTTTTGAATGTGAAACTAAAGAATATTAATTAATAATTAAAGATAGGTAATTAATGTTTTCTTTATATTTTAAGTAATGAATTATGTTAAGTAAAGATTTCAAGGATAATTCAAGATAATTTTTTATCTTTAAATAATAATTAAGTGTTAATGATGTGTAATTTATTAAGGTGAATAAGAATTTTAAGTTTAATTAATTAATTTAATTAATTATTTAAATGGGGTTAATTAAGTAATTAATGAAGCATGATTATTAATTTAATTAAATAATAATTATGATGGTTTAATTAATGACTAATAATTAATTAAATTGTAATTACTTATTAATTAAGCAATTAAGGGTTAATTAAAATAGTAATTAATTAATACTTAATAAAGGTTTTATTGAGTAATTAAGTTTTAATTTTGTTTTCTAAATTAATAATTTAAAGGTTATGAATCTATAATGCAAGTTAATTAAGAATTAATTAACTATTATTTAAGGTTAATTAAGTATAATTAAGGATTAGTTAATTATATTTATGGGTTAATTAATTTGTAATTATGGCTGTTAATTAATAATTAAGAGATAATTAATTGGTTAATTTATGTTAATTAATTAATTATAAAAGTAATTGGTGATTAATTACTTTGTAATAAAGGATTGATTAATTACTTAATAGTTGATGATAATTAATCTGTTAATTGAAGATTAATTTGGTAAAGAGTAATTAAGGAATAAATTACTCAATTTTGACTGATGAGATAAGTCGTTTGCGACCTAACAATTCTTCAGAACGCGAGTTAAGAAAGTCGAAGCACACGACCTATGGCTAAGTCATATACTTCGAGGGGCAAATGTTAACTCCCTTCTGTAAGAGACTTAAGGAAAATGTAGCGACCTAACCAATTCGAGAACCTAGCGACTTAAAAAAGGCTGCGACTTAAAGATGGCTCGACCTAAAAAGGAGAACAACCTAAAAATGCTTCGCGACCTAAAGGAGGCCGCGACCTATGAAGCCTCGCGACCTAACAGGGAGCTGCGACTTAAGGAAGGCTGCGACTCAGAAGATGTTTCGACCTATCAAGCTTCGCGACCTAAGAGTGAATGCGACCTAAAGACGGTCTCGACCTATGGAACTCTGCGACCTAACGGCATGATTGCCTTAGCGACCTAAAGCTTTAACGACCTAAAGATTCAGCGACTCCGCGACCTAAGGAAGGCCGCGACCTATAGAACTCACACGACCTAACGGAGTACTTCGACCTAAGGAAGGTCGCGACCTAAGAGACTCAACGACTTAAAGACTCCAGCTATGGCTACAGGAAAGTACTCACGACCTATCATAGGTCGCTAACGACCTAAGATAAGTCGCTCTCGACCTATCTGCATGAATAAAGAAGCCGCCTATGCCATGCCGCTAGGGGATAGGTCGTTCACGACCTTGGACTTGTACAAATCAGCATGTATGTTCTTATGGAAGGAGGGCAAGTGCTTCTTAGGTCGACTACGACCTACGACCTAACTTAGGTCGGTCACGACCTACGACCTAACTACGATAAGTGCCTATAAATACAGCCCTAACTCCAACTAGCAGGGGACTTTTGGCTCATTCTCTTCAAGCGCCGATACTCTGCTGCATTCCAAACCAATCCAACACTCGAAGCTCTCAAGACACGAAGAACGCTACAAACAACTTCAAGAAGAGATCACATACATCCAACATGGATTTGAAGACTCTTATCTATATTGAAGTTTAGGCTGCTTGTTCTAAGTCATTTGTAATTCAAAGTGTATTGTACTTGGGAAGAATTGTATCAGCTTGAAACGAGATCATCAATAAAAATACTTAAAGTGGACGTAGGCTATACCCTCAAGCTGAACCACTATAAAATTGTTGTTGTTTACTGCTTTTCTGCTATTATCTGCTTATAATCTGTTCCCGAGTTATCGGGTGGTGCTTTCACAACTACACTTCACACACCGGGGTGTTAGCGTTCAAATTTTAGCGTTAACATTTAGAGATGAAGTAATTAATTTAATTCACTTTAAATTAATTAGAGATTGAAATAGTTAATTTAATTCATTTTAAATTAATTATGTTATGATTAATAAATCATTGCTTATGTATGAATGGATGACATTGATTGTTTTGAATGGATGTAATCTCAGAAATGAGAGTAGTAATCTTGTGTGGTATGAATGCTTGGTTGCATTGTGATGGTAATATAGATTATCTATTGTGTTAATGATGTGGATTACCTATTTTGTTATGGATCGTCTGTTTATTTGATAATGTAGTTATCAATTGTGACTTGTGAATTATCTATTATGTGTGTATATAGATAGTTGAATTTAATTGTTTAACTTTAAAACAACTTGGACCTAAAAGACACTCTTTGGATTTCGATGAGACCGTGATCGGGTTTCTATATTTGGATATCTGAAAACCACATCGATTCCAATTAAACGTTAGGTCGTAAATCAAAGTGGAGCTTTGTGAAGACTCGAGGTGTAAGGATTATACGTCAGTGTAACTTTGTGGGTGATTCTGTAATGAGTTTGATGGAATAGTACTTATAGGTTCGAGATGGTGATTCAGAGTGCAAGGATTATTGTCGTTAACTCTGAGGGTGATTCCAAAATGAGTGTAACGAGATAATGCCTTCGATTTCGTTTGAACCCGGAACGAACTTTTATGGATTGAATGCTTTTAGAACATCGTCAGGTGGACGATGAGCATTCTAAGTGATGTGTTCACTAAAGGTAATCGTAGCCTCAAGCCTCATCAACCGGGAATGGCTAAAACAAGGGAGGTGCAGCAAGGCTTCGTGGGTAGCCCCCACTTGAGAGTAAAATTTACCCTTGTCTAGAGGTCGCTTTTATTTCGGCTGTGTGGGCGGTTGAATAGCTACATCCACCGCGGTTGTCTTATTTGGAACTGTTCAGTAAAGAATGGGTCCAACTTTGTGTTGCAGGGGAGCGGGCGTACTCCTCGGTACGGTGATCTAGGCTATGTACTGTGACGGGCGGTACCCTAGTAGCCCTGCCATTGTATGGAATCCAAAATCCAATAAGTGCCAACGGTTTTGATTTTATTACCCACTTTTGTGGCTAGTAGCTGGAATTTAGTCATGTAACAATTTAAGCTATTTCTTATTTATTTGAAAACCCTAGACCTATTATAATATCATCGAATTTTCTATCAAATGTTTTGGTTAGCATAGGGTAAAAACTTTTCCATGTTTATGTGTGGGAAGTCTTATGTGATACCTTTTCTTTCAAAAAGTTTTTAAAGTTAAGAAACTATAACCGTTTCCTCACACCAGACCCATGTCTGACCCGGAGTTTATTCTGTTTTTTCTTAAACTCTTGGGTAGTAAAATTTTTACGAGTAGCCAGGGGATTTAGGTTGGCTTGACGGATTCTGGAGGAGCAAAAGGAGCAGGAGGCTTCTGCGTATAGCTATAGAGTATTCCGCTGTGTGTTCTCCGAGTTGTTGTCTTTGTACTGTATAGAGTTGTATAACTAGACAGGTGTTTATAACTGTCTAGTATGTGTTGTTTAGCTGTGTATCTCTGATGTATATGATACTATGTAATGTATTATGTGATTAATATAATTTATTCATTCCGCCATTTAGAATTTGATGTTGTTTCTTTCTTTCTTCTCTGTCTTTTCTCTTTTCTATCCCTTTCTTTCTTAAAGATGAGGCGATTTCCTGGAGATAGGAAGGCGGGTCGTCACGTTTGGTATCAAAGCATTAGGTTGAGTGAATACCTAAGCTCTGTAGTGGTGTCTTTCTTGAGAGAGCGTACTTGTAATTTTTATATATAACTATAAATGTATATATTTCTACCTATCTGTTGGGTTACCTATTCGGGTTTTCGAATATAAGTTATAAAGGTAGATGAGGTAATGGTGTGTGTAACACGACTACCAATGGTTGGAGTTTGAATGTTTGAGGTTAGAAGTGTATCTGTCGAGACTATAGACCTAATACTGTCTCGAGTGAGTTTTGTTGTGATGAGAGGATTTCATTGATCTTTGAAGGAATCCTGTTAAGGTTCGGAGTTCATCTTTGAAGTGTAGGTTTGTTTGCACTCGTGTGAGCGGATTTTTGAGATTTTGGATCTGTCGGGTAAGCAGAAGAAAGTGATGATATCTTGACAACCTCAGGAAGTAGTAGCTGCGTGATGAGATGCAGTGATTATGGATGTCTCCTAAGATGTTTTCTTTTGGAGCAAGTTTAAGGAAGTTTGTATGCTTCAGTGTTGTAGCTGAGTTCAGCAGGATGTATGTGTTTAGTTGGAGGTCCGACTTTCTCAAAGAACTCTAGATAAGAAGTCTTTGGCATCTGTGTTAGTGGTGCAGCTCGGGTGTGTTCTATGCTTCAAAAGGAAGAACTTTTTGGTTTAGCATTTCCTTGAGGTGGAATTCAGAAACAGCAGTGAGGATCTATTTCTTCGATAGATTAGTTGGTCGGGGATAAACTGTTTTGATTAGTGGAGAAAGAACAGTACCTTGGATATTGGATTGGTTGATCGCAAAAGTGACTTGCGTTAGTTTGGTGATTATCTTAGATAATCTTTTGTTTGGATTTGTGGCATATCTAGAGGATGTAGAAGTTATGGAATTTTCAAAGATTTTTAAAGATATATCTTCAGGAAAGTTAGAGATTTGCCCATATTGGAGATTGAGTTCTGAATCGACATGATAAGAGTGATACCGGTGATCCAGCTGGGTAGATGGTTGTCTCTTAGGTTTATTGTTTGGTGAAGCGGCTCTGTATTTCTTGGTATTCTGTTGAACCTTATTTTCGAGATGTGCTGTCTAGTTTGTGCCTGTGTTCTTTACGGCGTTTCCATCTGCTTCAGATCAGTGTTGTGCAGCGGAAGCAAGGTGACTGTTGTTCTTGAGTAGAAGCAACCGGAAGTTGCAGTATTTTGGATTAGAGAGTTTCTACTAAATTTATTTTTCAGAATCTGAGGAATGTTGGCGAGTGATTCTTTTCTGTCTTTTCCAGATGAAAGAAGTGGTTTTCTTCTGTTGAAAGTTTGGTTTTCATTTTGGATTGATCTTGTGAGGATCAGTTTATGGGTTGATCCAGTTTGTTTGTAGAAGCATCGACTAAGATTGAGCTGATCAGAAAGGATCTGTAGGCAGCCCGGATCATCCGGGAAGTTTTTGAGGTTAAGAAACAGAAGAATTTGGAATTCGAAGTTGTAGGCTTCGATATTGTTGAGATTTTCTCTGGTTAAAGGGAGTAATAAGTTAAGGTGATCTCCGAGGTATATTAGATTCTTCTGAGTTTTTGTAAGGATCAGTGCTTTGGTTTGAAGAGTTGAATTGTTAGTTTGGAACACTGGAATTCAAAATATTTCACGTGTCTCTGAGGGAGTACGTGTTTTGGTCCATCACTAGTTTTGAGACCAGTAGTTCTGTGAAGGATTTAGTTGATTGATCAGACTTGTCAATGGTCTGGTATCTTGTGTAGATTATAGATCTAGCTGAGTGGGAACTCAGTAGTAGCAGTATAGCAAGTTTGGATTTAGTAGAGCGAGTATCCCTGTGTCTGTACTTGGGAAACTCGAGATAATTTTAGGAAATTTATCCGGATCTGTGTCCGGATAGCTAGTGTCATTTATTTTTTGATTGAATTGGTTGTTTGGATGAAATTGTTTGATTAATAGTGTATGGCTGTTATATATGTTTGAATTGGTTAAAATAAAATAAAACTGTAGATTATCCTTATTTTAAATTTCGAGGACGAAATTCTTTTATGGGGGGAGGAATGTAATATCCCGGAATTTCCAGGAGTTTAAAATGCTGATAATCTCTAAAATTTAAATTATTTGAAATTGATAAATTGTTATTTTCAAAATTAAATAACTAAGTAATATAATATAATGTTTTAATTTTTGTTTATAAATTGGTTTTAAATAGGAATAATTATTTTATTTGTGTAAATAAATTCTAAGTAGATTTATTGTTTTCAAAATTGATAAGTGTGTTTAAATATATCTATATCTGTGTATTTTAAATTGATTTTCAAGATAGGATAAATTATTTGTAAATAATAATAAGCTTATTTAAAAATTGATATTTATTTATTTAAATTGATTTAAATCTGGAATTTTAAATTGACTTTGACATTGAATATAAATTTGAATTCAAGAATATACATACATCTTCAAATAGAATAATAATATATTTTGGTTTTAAAATATATAGATAATGTTTTTAATTAAAAATAAGATTTGTTTTGTATTTTTCTTTTTATAGAAATTTATCTATAGAAAATTTGATTTGTGTTTATTTAATAAAATAAATACAAGGCTTTTGAAATAGCATTTTTTTTCAAATGAGTTTGCAATGTTTTATAATTTTTTTAAAATTATATTTGGTTCATTCTTTTCAAAGATTTATTTTATATAAATTTAGCATATATTTATAAATGTATAAGTGTATTTGTTTATTAGATATTTAATTAGAGTGTATTTTTAAAATTAAGAAAACATGTTTGTTAATTAGGAAAATAATTTAAAAAGCATTTTAAATTTCTTTAGAATTAAAAGCAAACTCATTTTGACCAATGTTTATTTCTAAAACTCTATGTTAACAAGTGTTAAATATTTACGATTTATAAGACAAGTGTCCATATGTTTTTCTATTTTCATTTAATTTATTAAATCTGAAACATGCCTATATAAACACCATTTCCTCCATCTTTCTTTTTCTTTAAAATTTTTGATCATTTTTAAAAAGAGAAACTTGAATATGCATGCAATTCTGAAGCTCCTCAATTCAAACCATCCTCAAAACAAAAATCTGAAAAATCATTGTTCAAATCAAAATTCTCCTTAAAATAAAATCTGCAAATTTATCTTCCTGTAAAAATTTTCCCGAGCCTGCATTAACTCCTCAAACTCAAATCAAAAACCTGAATTATTTTGTGCAAATCAAACTGCATGCCTGCAGTTGTCTTCAAAACAAAATCACAGTTGTTTTCAAAAAATTCAAGTATCTACAAAATATTCATATGCATGCAAGTGTATATTATGAGTCAAAGTATTACCTGAAATAAATTGTTGAAGCAAACCTGAAGGTTTCTCTGTTTCAAATGAAGCTTCATCATCAATTCAAAGCATTTTTGCAAGTACCTCTGTTTTTTAAAGCTTCAAGCTCAAGTGTTTACAAGTTTTTCAAATTGCAAATCTGAAAAAGCAAGATGTAAAGGATAAGGCAAATCCTGTTTTTAAAGGCCTCAAGTTCACAGAATTTTGCAAACTTCCAGTTCATCTTCAAAAACCCTGCACTGTTTTTCTTTTAAATTGAGGTGAGTAAACATTTAAGTTTAAAAACTTAAGTACTCGATGGTAGTTGCATGTAAGTTGCTGTGTAGATTTAAGAATGCAATAGGTTCGTTTAGTAGAAACTGTGCTTGTTGATTTTTTTTCTCCTCTTTGTATTTTTCTGTAGGATCTGAGACAAATATCAAATTTTCAATCAATTCTATTCAAAAATTGTTAAGTCATAGATGTAAACTAAAACAAGTTACTTCAAGTATAAACTAAAAACAAAAATAGATCTAGTCTCTGGGTTTTGAAATGTACCTGGGAATTAAACAATGCAGTAACAAATTTATCATCAATGTTTGAAACCAAGTATTTAATTTGGTTAAAATGATTATATAAACTAAAGTGTCATTGGAAATTATGAATTTTGAAAGGAAATTCGCAATTTTTAAAACTGTATTGACTATGTAGTTGGGTATTTATTGGAAGTTGGGTTTTTGAATAAATCTGTTGATTTATACATCTGGAATGTTTGAGATTCTTGATGGAGCTAGGATTTGGATTGGAGAGTGTGGCAAATATAGTTGAAGTGTTTGTAATCCATTGTGAAGTTTGGATTTGCTCGAAATTGATTTTTAACCTAGTTTTGGTTTCTTGTTGTAAATTGTTCTACTGCATTTACGTCTATGCATCGAGCTTGAAGGGAATTTGGGTGAAGGATGCACGGTGAGTTAGCGAGCCTTGAATGGAGTGGTGGCCATTTTAGATGACCGGAGGCGTGGAATTTAGGGATTTGCTGATGATGGTTTATGGGTTCCGTTCAACCAGGGCGCTCGATTTTGAACCGGGGTAGGTGTTGAAGTTTTGTTGATCGTAGAGGCTTGTAGGATGGAAGAGTGATGTGTCGGTGGGTTCGACATTTGCCAGAGAGGGTTCCGGCGCCGGTGCACTTGCACGTGTTGGTTGGTGTCAGCAGTTTGTTTTGTTTTGGGTTGCTTGATTTTCTCGAAGGATGACTCGGGATATTAGGGAGATGGCTCGGGTAATACTCGTGTGGGTTCTGGGTTGTGTGCAGAGTTAAACTGTTTTGTTTTAACAGTTTTTAAGTTTTAAATTTAAATAGTTTTTAAAATTTTAAAATCAAATTTGTTTTAAAAAAAAGAAAAGAAAAGAAAGATAGTACTTTGTTCTTGAATTCAAGTACATATGGGTTGAACCCAAATTAATGTTCAACTAGATTTTTAGTTTAAAATAGTTAAGTTTAAACTTTAAATAGTTTAAGTTAAATTAAAATTCGTTCTTTAAATTGATTTGTTTTTATAAATGAATTTGTATGAATGTTTAAAATGTTTTTTTAAGTTAAAACTTTAATGTTATTTTCAAAACTTACTTTGGAAATATAAAAAAGGAAATTTATAAATGTTTTTATTAATAAACAATTAAGGTTTAAGTAATTTTTGAATTTGAAACTAAAGATTATTAATTAATAATTAAAGATAGGTAATTAATGTTTTCTTTATATATTAATTAATGAATTATGTTAATTAAAGATTTCAAGGATAATTTAAGATAATGTTTTATCTTTAAATAATAATTAGGTGTTAATAATGTGTAATTAATTAAATTGAATAAGAATTTTAAGTCTAATTGGTTAATTTAATTTATTATTTAAAAGAGGTTGATTAAGTAATTAATTAAGTATGATTATTAATTTAATTAACTAATAATTATGATGGTTTAATTAATGATTAATGATTAATTAAATTGTAATTACTTATTAATTAAGTAATTAAGGGTTAATTAAAATAGTAATTAATTAATACTTAATAAAGGTTTTATTGAGTAATTAAGTTTTAATTTGGTTTTCTAAATTAATAATTTAAAGGTTATGAATCTATAATGCAAGTTAATTAAGAATTAATTAACTATTATTTAAGGTTAATTAAGTACAATTAAGGATTAATTAATTATATTTATGGATTAATTAATTTGTAATTAAGGTTGTTAATTAATAATTAAGAGATAATTAATTGGTTAATTAAGGTTAATTAATTAATTATAAAAGTAATTGGTGATTAATTACTTTTTATTAAAGGATTGATTGATTAATTAATAGTTGATGATAATTAATCTGTTAATTGAAGATTAATTTGGTAAAGAGTAATTAAGGAATAAATTACTCAATTTTGATTGATGAGATAAGTGCGATCAAGTAAGTTAATTAATTTGTTAATTAACTAAGAATAGTCACTAGTGATTAAGTATGTTTACTTAATAAATTTGATAAGGTAATTACTTAAGATAGTAATTGATAAATTACAAGGGTAATTGAGTTAAGTAAAATTACTTATTGGGAAGTAATTTAAAATGAATAATTACTTGAGGAAGCAATTAAGGGGTTTATTACTTGGTGTAATAAATCAAAGAATTTTTAAAGTAATTAAAAATTAATTAAGAACTAATTAGAATAATTAATTACTGTATTTATTTATTAAAGTTGATTAATCGAAAGTAATTAATTAAGCATGATTAATTAACGTAATTAATTAAGAAATAATGTATTTAATTATAATTAATTAATTAATGGAAGTAATTAATTAAGGTTGATTTATTGATATGATTAATGATAATAATTAAGGATTAATTACTTGATTTAGAGTTAATTAATCAATGTTGATTAATTAGGATGATGATTAATTAATTGGTTTAATTAATGGATGAGTAAGCAAGATATATTGATGAAGAAGGTAATTAATTTAATTAACTTTAAATTAATTTAGAGATGAAGTAATTAATTTAACTCACTTTAAATTAATTAGAGATAGAAATAGTCAATTTAATTCATTTTAAATTAATTATGTTATGATTAAGTAAATCATTGCTTATGTATGAATGGATGACATTGATTGTTTTGAACGGATGTAATATTAGAAATGAGATAAGTAATGTTGTGTGGTATGAATGCTTGGTTGCATTGTGATGGTAATATAGATTATCTATTGTGTTAATGATGTGGATTACCTATTTTGTTATGGATCGTCTGTTTATTTGATAATGTAGTTATCAATTGTGACCTGTGACATATCTATTCTGTGTGTATGTAGATAGTTGAATTTAATTGTTTAACTTTAAAACAACTTGGACCTAAAAGACACGCTTTGGATTTCGATGAGACTGGGATCGATTTTCCATATTTGGATATCCGAAAACCACATCGATTCCAATTAAACGTTAGGTCGTAAATGAAAGTGGAGCTTTGTGAAGACTCGAGGTGTAAGGACTATACGTCAGTATAACTCTGTGGGTGATTCCGTAATGAGTTTGACGGAATAGTACTTATAGGTTTGAGATGGTGATTCAGAGTGCAAGGATTATTGTCCTTAACTCTGAGGGTGATTCGAAAATGAATGTAACGAGATAATGCCTTCGGTTTCGTTCGAACCCGGAACGAACTTGTATGGATTGAATGCTTTCAGAACATCGTCAGATGGACGATGAGCATTCTAAGTGATGTGTTCACTAAAGGTAATCGTAGCCTCAAGCCACATCAACCGGGAATGGCTAAAACAGGGGAGGCGCAGCAAGGCTTCGTGGGTAGCCCCCACTTGAGAGTAAGATTTACCCCTGTCAAGAGGTTCCTTTTATTTCGGCTGTGTGGGTGGTTGAATAGCTACATCAACCGGGGGTGTATTATTTGGAACTGTTCAGTAAGGAATGGGTCCGGCTTTGTGTTGCAGGGGAGCGAGCGTACTCCTCGGTATGGTGATCTAGGCCACGTACTGTGACGGGCTGTACCCCAGTAGCCCTACCATTGTATGTAATCCAAAATCCAATAAGTGCCAACGGTTTTGATTGTATTACCCACTTTTGTGGCTGGTAGCTGGAATTTAATCATGTAACCATTTCGTCTACTTCTTATTTATTTGAAAACCCTAGACCTATTATAATATCATTGAATTTCCTATCAAATTTTTTGGTTAGCGTAAGGTAAAAACTTTTCCATGTTTATGTGTGGGAAGTCTTACGTGATACCTTTTCTTTCAAAAGGTTTTTAAAGTTAAGCAACTATAACCGTTTACTCACACCAGACCCACGTCTGACCCGAAGTTTATTCTGTTTTTTCTTAAACTCTTGGGTATTCAAATTTTTACGAGTAGCCAGGGGATTTAGGTTGGCATGACGAATTCTGGAGGATCAAATGGAGCAGGAGGCTTCTGCGTATAGCTATAGAGTATTCCGCTGTGTGTTCTCTGAGTTGTTGTCTTTGTACTCTATTGAGTTGTATAACTAGACAGGTGTTCATAACTTTCTATTATGTGTTGTTTAGTTGTGTATCTCTGACGTATATGATACTATGTAATGTATTATGTGATTAATATAATTTATTCGTTTCGCTGTTTAGATTCTGATGTTGTTTCTTTCTTTCTTCTCTGTCTTTTCTCTTTTCTATCCCTTTCTTTCTTAAAGATGATGCGATTTCATGGAGATAGGAAGTCGGGTCGTCCCACTGGATATCTATTTTGGTTCGAGTTGATATGTTATTATTCACATCAGAGATTTTATTTGGCCCAAAGTTTTTGCTTTTCCCCTTGAACGTTTAGGTATTCATTTGAATAGGTCGAGATTAAGGATTTTCAGGTTTTCGTTAGGTTAATAAGCTTCCGAAGACATGCAAGAGGCATTCTAGCTAATTAGAATTTCATATATGATGCGCTATGTATTTGATTTATTTGAAAGTATGCAAGGGCAAAGTTGTAATATTGTTGAGTATTTAACTGTAATCAATCAAAGAGGAATCTTCAAATGTCCCTCTTGAAGTATATTGTAATAACTATAATTTCTATGAACATGGGTTTACGAATGAGATGATGTAATGAATATGAAATATTATTTGTGAAATGAGATGTGAAAATTTGTTATTAAACTGTAATGAAATTTTTCATATTTATGTGCTTCTAGTTATTGGTATGATTAACATAGCCACATTTTACCATCAAGAATTAATAACTATGGATGACTGCAACATCCGTAGTAGTGAGTTTTGGACCTCAAAATGAGAGATGTTACAACACCTCGAGGTACAAATCCTCTTTACAATTTTCCATAACAGGGTACAAATGAGTATTCCAAGTTTTACTTATTTTCCATAAATGGTTTATTTGTGGAGAAGGAGAGGTATGTGAAAAAGTAGAACTAGAGGCGTTCTAAATCAAGGAACCCCGATTGCAGAGGAAAGTCAAAGAAAAGAAATGGCAAGTGCTATATTTGTAAGAAGCCCAGTCATTGGAAGAATGAGTGTCCGGACAAGGAGAAGGCAAAGAAGGAAGTACCGTCTTCATCAACAGCGGTGGAGAGTGTAGTTGGTGAGGGCGAGGTAGATGTGTTGTCGGAAGTAGCATCAGATGTTACGGGTAGCGAATGGATGCTCGATTCGGGGGCCATCTTATCATATGATGCCAAATACGAATTGTTTTTCTTCTTACATCGACAAAGAAGGAAATTCAAGTGCTATGGGAAATTTGTGCTATATGTAAGTCAAAAGGCATTGGTTCCGTGCAAATTCGGATGTTTGAAGGAGTGGTTCTTACTCTCACTAATGTGTGCTATGTTCTGAGACTCAAGTAGTCCCTTATCTCTTTGGGACAGTGAAAATCTTTAGGTTGTAAGTTCACAATTGAGAGTGATAGCTTGCAGGTTTTGACGGGTGCACTTGTGGTGATAAAGGATGCTTGGACTTATGGTATTTTTTTGCTTCAAGGAGTGAATGTAGAAGGTGAAATTTGTATAGGAGTTGATAGTTCTCGTGGCTTGGATGCGACTAAGTTGTGGCATTTGAGGTTAGGTCGTGTCTTAGAGGGGAGATTGGATATTCTTCGAAGAGGGGAATGATCAATGGAGAGAGTTTCAACAAATTATAGTTTTGCGATGAATGTGCCATGGGGAAGCAAACTACAGTTTCATTCGGTAAGGGAAAACATGATTCGAGAAGGATTCTTGAGTGTGTTCACACGGATGTTTGGGTACCAGCACCAGTAGCTTCTTTAGATGGAGCTCGCTGTTATATTTCTTTTATTCGTGACTTTTCTTGGAAAGTATGGGTGTATGTAATGAGGGCAAGTCGGAGGCGTTTGCAAAGTTCAAAGAATGGAAAGCACTTGTTGAGAATGAGAGTGGCATGTCTTTTAAGATCTTAAGGCCCGACAATGATGAAGAGTATGTTTCAAGAGAATACTTGGAGTTTTGCAAGCATCATGGTATTCAGAGGCATTTTACTACACTGAAAGATTCGCAGTCGAATGGTGTTACGGAGAGCATGGATCGTACTCTACTTAAGAAAGCTTGATGCTTGAGATTGACATCAGATTGGGCTAAAGGATTTTGGGTTGAAGCTTTGTCAACCGTTGTGCATATTATTAATCGAATTCCATACTCAGCTAATGGCAACAAATTCCGGAGGAAGTGTGGAAGGGAAAGAGCATTGACTTGAGTTATCTTTGTGTGTTTCGTAGTCTTGTTTATGTGTATGATCCGTGAAATGGTGAGCTTGAACCTAGAGATTTCAAGGGGATATTACTTGTTTATACGGACAAAGGAAAAGGCTATCCATTTGGAATCCGAAAACGAAGAAGGTGGTGAATTCTCATCATGTTACTTTTGATGAGTTGGCATTATTCAATGAGAATAAAAGCTCATCTGATGTTCTAGATTTGGTTCATGTTGAATCAAAAGAGAAGGAAATTATTTTCGCATTTTGTCCAAGGAGTAGAGAGTGTAGAGCAGTTGGAGATGCTTCCAAGGAGGTAGCGGTTGATGTTACATGACATAGTCCATAGGGTTCCTCTAGTAGTGTTGTTGATATGCATGATTCTAGAGAAGATTCGGTTCAAGTTAGAGCCGAATAGGGTTTGGGTGATAGTATTGCTACTTGAGATGGTCGTCGTACTATCAGGCCACTTTGAAAGATATGGTGATTGAAACTATCTAGCTTTGTGATAATTTAGACTATGCTCTTCATGTAGTCCAAGATGAGCCAATGAACCTTGATGACGTCATGGAGTCGAGTGATAACTTAAAGTGGATTTGTGCCATGGAGGAAGAGATGCAATCATTGTTGAAGAATAAAACTTGGAATTTTGTTCAAATTCCTAAAGGAAACAATGCTATTAGGTGCAAATGGATATACCAGGTGAAGGACGATGGTAGGTACAAAGCTAGGCCAGTGGCTAAGGGGTTTGCACAAAGGAAGGGGAAGGAGTATGATGAAATATTCATACTGGTTGTGCGTTGTACTTCTATTTGGATACTACTTGTTATAGTTGCTATTCATGACTTGGAGTCGTAAAACTTGATGTGAAAACTGCCTTCTTGCATGGTGACTTTCGGATATGTCTTCACACTTAGGGGTATAGCCATAAGTTGGAGATCGAGATTGTAAACCATAATTGCTTTATCCATTATGGAGGCAGAGTTGATATTTAACAACCCTGTTTTTAATTAACTATTTAGTTAAGTTAATTATTGATAATTAATTTTTAATTGTATTTTGTGAAATTTGAGTGTGAAATTAAATCTAGTTTTGTGAATAATTGATTAAATTTAAATATTGTTGTAAATTTAAATTAATCTTAAGATTTATTATTGTAAAATGAAAAATTGTAATTGATAGTTTGTTTGTTAAAAATAATTTAATCTTTTTTATTAGGATAAAATTTGATAAATTGATTTATTTCTTCGTTGGGCTAATTTAATTAAATTTATACTAAAGAGAGTATTGTGTTATTCATTTTTTTATTAGGCGAAATAAGGATTTAAGATAATTGAATTTAATTATCTAGTTTAGGCTTTTGATTTCCAAACCCATTAACCCATCAGCCTATCCTAATACTCTAGCCGATCAAAACAAAGCTTCCCATTATTCATTCACTTTTATGTCTCCCTCCTACAACCAAAAATAAGAAAAGTTCATCTCAACCCTAGTTTCGTTCTTAAAAAATCAAAGGAAATTCAACAAATTATAAGAAAATAAGGTATGAGTTCTATAGCCTCTTCTCTACCTAATCATACAATAAATTTGAGATTTTGGTTATGTTTTAATTTCTGAAAGTATTGGTCAGGAGAGGAAATTAGATGTTTTAGAGAAGGAGGTGACTTGCTTAGCATATTTGAGAAGATAGCTTGTAATCTCTAGTGAAAGGTTAGTTGAATACTCAACCTACCATCTCTAATTCAAATTTATAATTTATTAGTCACTGTTTGGATTAAATTTGATGGATTGTTGATTAACTTGCTTTTAATTTCATTGTGAATTGTTTGCTTGAGTTTGATGATTTTTTATTGTTTGTTGAAAATAAATTGTGAAAATCGCTATTGTAAAACAGCGATATCTTGATGCGAAATTATCCAAATCGGTTCAATCCTTTTGTGCAAGAAAGATGTTAAAATAAGCCATAAGTTCTCCTATGATCATTATTCGAAACTTTGTGTTTAAACGGGGCCTAAATTCAGTTTGAAACCATTGTTATACCACAGCCATATCCAATTTTCTAAGTTGATACTTGAAAGTAAAATGGTCATAACTTTTTAGCCGTAAACCCGAATTATGTAATCTTTTTTTGACATAAAGCTGAAACATTATGGAACAATATTCATGTTACAAATTTTGTATAATTCTATGATTTAAAGGGTCAAAATTGGGTTTGAAACTTGCATACATGTTCTGCTCTATCAATTTTTCGAGTCTAAACCTAAAACTAAGATTGCCATAAATTTTTAACCATATACCAAAATTGAGCATGTCATATTTTATGGAAAGATGAGACATTAAGGAACAACTTTCGTGCTATAGGTTTTTGAAAATTCTTTGATTTAGAAGGTCGAAATTGCATTTTAAAACTGGAATTCGTGACTAAGTTGTAACTGGTGGAGCGTTTTAATTGACCGCTGCATTCCCGACCCATTGAACCTGTGTGTGTTGGTGTGTTTTAAGTGTTGCACTCAGTTGTTGGAGTGATTATTTTAGTCATTGGTTATATATAAATATATATTTACAATAATAAATTTATATTATATGTTTAAATTGGAATATAGTTAACAGTATGAATTCTAAGGAGTTGGTCCATGACTAAAATCCTATGTTAATCTAATATTTAGTCATAGTGAATTCTAATGTGCTTGTGGATTTTGAGTCATTTGATTCAAAATTTGGAATTAAATAAATATGTATCTATTTATTTATAGAGATAAATATTTAGTTATAAACACCAATAATTTGGTAAGGAGAGTTATTAAAGTTATAAATATTAAACTTGTTTTATAAATTGGTCTAATCTCTTTTATAAATAGTTTTGCCAAATATTTATGCTTATATTAAGTATTACTGGTATAAACAGATAGGATTTGGAAATAAGTTTTGTGAAATGCAAATTTAATTTATTAAATAAAATGGTTGTGAAATTTTAGTAACATGGTTTTGAAATATAAACTTTATTTGTTTTATACTAGTGTATAAATACTAATTTGGACATTTCTAAGAGTAATAAATATGGTTTTAAAGAATAAGTGATTACTTAAATATGTGTATAGTTTTAAAATATGGTTTTTGAACAATACAAGTTTATGGACATTTAAGTTTCAATATGGTTTTAGAAAATGGGAAAACATAGCTCATAAAGTAAATACAATTGGAACAATTTGGAATGACGGAAAATTTTAGTAAATGACAAATTAAATAAATGTTCTGAGAACCTTAATTATATTATTTGAGGAGTACTAATAATCGACTTAGTATCATCGATTGGTTTAAATGCTTTCAGATAACGCTTCGTCGAATATGGTATAACTCATTGAATAGAATACTTGAGTGGAACTTACTAGCCCATTAGCGAATTCTCAAATTTCATTGGGTAGTATGGGATGCCTTGGTTAAATTCATGTGATTGGTATTAGGAAGCATTTTACATTTTAGAGTTGTAGTCTCTTCTGGTATGCGATAAGTGGTTGCTAGATTCTTAAGAGAATGTAGTTCAGGTTTTCCAGTGGTATCTGTAACAAGTGATACTTATTGGCTTTTAGTAAATACTTGGATTTCACCATATGGTGTGGGTCATATTAGTTAAATTTTTTTGATTACTAAAGGTGATAGTATTTGGCACTTCAGAGTTTACTCTCTTTTGGTGTGCATCAAGCGGCTGCTAGATACTTAAGAAGTTTATCCATGGATTTCTTTTCGAACTTAACAATATAATAATATTAAATAAATGTAGAGTTATCGATTCATGGTTTCTACGATCACCATGATTAGTATGGATTATCCTTGAGATCATTTTGTGATTATGTGTTCCCGTTCTGAGTACAATCCTTGTATCGGATCGGATCGAGTGATAAAAATTTGTTTGTTTGTTTGCCACGAGTTTTGAGTACAATCATTGCGATTTTTTTGGACGATCGTTATGATTGGTTTAGATTAAGATCTCTTGGATTCTGGATATTTGGATTTTGTGATTATTCTGTGTTCATGAAATAAATATATACATTCTTATGTCTTGTGTTCATGAAATAAATATATATTCTTATGTCGTGTGTTTATGAAATAAATATATGTTCTTGTGTCTTATGATGGATGTTAAGTTAGTTCTGTTATTTTATGTTTAGTGATTTCTTCATGTTTGTGACTTAAACTTATAACCCTATTCTGAGTTAATCATTGATATTTGTGTGCTTAGAGATATTGTGTTTTGTTCTATGAATTCAGTGTTTAGTGACTAATATGTGTTCGTGACTTAAATGTATAACCATGTGCCTTGTAATGAACTGTAAGTTAATTTTATTCCCCTAAACCATTATTTCATGGACATCTGTATTTAGTTATATGATGTTTGTTCTTGTGTTATATCTTGTTCTCACCCTATTAGATATTTAGAAATAGTCTGACCTTGGTGTTATTTTGCCTAGGTCAAGCCGAGACTTTTCAGGTTATAGGACAGGTTAAGATTTGAAGGGTTATGCTGCCAAGGAGATAAACGTTTGACCTTTTAGTCTATCCTATTTAGGTATTTGGACCTCGTATATAAAATGTATAATTGAGATTAGAGAATTGTTAAACTTGTATAACAATCGAGTTTAGTATTTCATTTTGTAAACACAAATTTTTTTATATGTGTAAGTTGAGATATATTCCGCCCTGATCTGTGACTGCTATTTATATGATATATTGTTCTAATTTTAAATAATCGGTGTGTGTATTACTTTGCATTAATACTATACACGTTAAATTCAATTCATATATTATGTGAAAAAGGAATAAATGATGTGTTGGTGTTATTAGAAATATATATTCACATTCTATCATCCCTAACAAGTCGTATTCTCCTTGTTAGTAGACCACATTACTTATACTGTTCTTTGCTAAACTAGGCATCGTGGTGGGGTCATTACATGATAGCTATGGTGGAGGTGGCAAAGGAGGTACTTTATTTGAAGCGATTGTTGTGTGACTAGGGATTCGAGCATGATAGCATCGATGTTCGATGTGATAGCCAAAGTGCTATTCACTTGGCAGAGAATTTGGCGCTTAGCTCACAGACTATTAAACCGCCTTTTGAGCAAGGCAACATAGATGCAGATTTAACCCAATCGACTGCATGATTATCAAGGCTGTAATATTATTGGTTTGGTTCGAATAGGCGAATGGATGAATAATTACAGGTAATAAATATGAATATGAAGTCGGGATTGAGCATGGTCAATGGATAAATGATGCAGGATGCTTGAAATATGAAATTTGGCAATAGATGGGTCTACTTCGAGTCATTGAGGTGATTGCTTCGAGTCAGGAGAGCACTTACTTCGAGTCGTTGAGTGATTGGCTTGGGGTTGGCTTGCTTACAAGGGATCAACATTCGATCAACTCCGGGTCGATATGGTCCCTGCTTTGGGTCGGCATCAGAATGAGCTTCGGGTTGGTGAGTAAACAGTGGCAGATCGGCATATTGAGAGGGGTCGGCATCAACTGCGGGTCGGAGTGTGCCTTGCTTCGGGTCGGCTATTACAAGGGGTTGGAATACAACCAAGGGATCGACATACAACTAGGGATCGGCATCTCTTCGGGTCGGCTATAGGTGGACTTCGGTCTGCATCAGGAGATATGGGATCGGCATGAGGCATCGCTTCAAGGGGCTGACACTTGGGAAACTTTGGGTCGACATGCATATAAATCTAGGTCGGTGTTCATCATGGTTCGGGTCGGCATTCATACTAGGTGTCGGCATTGAGAAGGGATCAGCTACTTCGGGTTAGCCACGAGCTTGCTTCGGGTCATCATCTGGGTTACATCGGGTCAGAACGCTACTTACTCCGGGTCAGCACACGAACTACCTCAGGTCGGCATAGATTGATGATATGGGCTCGACCATGGTTATAGTGGGCCCATGTAGGTGAGAAGGCCCGGTAGCCGGGATTTCTTCTATAAATACTCAGTACTAACTTCAGAAAGGAAGATTCTTGTTCTGTTTCTCTTCATCTTCTTCTACGAATAGCTACTCTGCCAATTTTGATTCAAAAATTTCAGATTGTAATTGTAATCGAATTTTAGTATAATAAAAAGGAAATTTCGTGAGTGGATGTAGGCCGGAGTTGACCGAACTACTATAAATCTTCTCTTTTTACTACTTTCATTTTAATTTTGATTATTCTTCATGTTATGCTCTCTACATATACTCTATCTGTGATCTGCGACTAGATATCGGTGCTTTCACTGGCAATTGGGTGTTCGTGGCCAATATTTATGCTAACATTTTGGTGCTTTCACTGAGAAGGGCTAGCACTCAAGGATTCGAAAGTTTGGAATTTTGATTTAGGAAGCTATGGCTACGCAATCATCAAGGAGACAGAGGACAGAGAGGAGTCATCATGAAGGAAGTCATGAGGCTTCCTCAGGAGCTAATCAGACCTTAATCTATATTACTAGAGACGAGATGGAAACAAAGATTAAAAGGCAGGAGGATATGATACAAGACTTACTCCGACGGATTGGACAAGCTGGAGTGCAAAATCAAGGGTATGGGGCAACAGTAAATGCTAGAAATGTGGATCATGAAGTTGAAGCATCAAGAGTAGAGAAATTCGAGAATCAAAACCAAGGAAATGGAGCTACCAGGATACGAGATAGAGTGGAGCCACTTGGAGCAACCCCTGAACTTTGGGGCATGCCACAGACCATATTGGCTCAATTTTAAGCAGGATACCAAGCGATGCTGTGCAAGGTGTTGATAGGGAGACAAATGATTGTCGAAAAGAACATATTTCATGATTCCCTTGCAGACTCGAGGGGCAAGTAAGAGGCAATAAACAAAGACTACCGCTTGGTGATAACGACAGATTGGTGGAAATGGTCAGACGGGCCGTAAGAGGAGGATTGGTGAATCGAGATTTAAAGGCTGTGAATAGAAGCCCCTTCGCTCCTACAATTAGACAAGCTAGGAAACTGCCGGAATTCAAACTACCAATGCTGGAGACATATGCTGGAAGAATGGATCTCGCTGTTCATCTGGCAAGGTATATGAGGCATATATAAGTACTGGGGGCAATGGAGGAAGTCATGGCATGGTGTTTCCTTTTGTATTTGATGGATATAGCAACAATGTCGTTTGGGCAATTGGTAAGCGGCTCTTTTGAAACGTGGACCGAATTGATCGAAAGGTTTATGAGGAAGTTTAGAGTACACATCTTGAGACCCAAGAATGTGATGAGTTTGACAACACTTAAACAAGGGACCGGAGAGTCTCCAAGGAGCTTTCTAACACAATTCAATGCTGTTGCGACGGCATATGTGGATCGCCCAGATCCATCCATGGTTTTGTTGGCGGTTATATCTTGCATTGCCGATGGCACGAAATTCAAGGATTCACAAACACAGGATCAACCTATGGATTTAGGAAAGTTTTTCCTTGTGGCAGAAAGGTTTCTGTGATAGGAAGACGTAAAACTGAAAGAGAGGAAGGAGAGGAAGTTGAGGTTTATGTAGTCAAAGGAGGAGATCCGCCCGGGAAAGATTCAGACAAGGATAAAGAAAACGAAGAGCAAAGAATGGCTTTGATGAACCAAGGCGGCCACGAAAGGAACCGAGATTCACCTCTTACACGGAATTGAGTGAGACCTTAGATGGATATACATCGATGAGGGTGCAAATTCTGTACTGAAGGCCAATCAGGAGGGAGCCCACCAATAATGAAAGTAAATCAGAAAAATACTGCATGTTCCACGAGCTACGTGCCATAGTACAAACGATTGCAGGCACTTGAAGGTTGACATCGAGGGACATCTCCAAAACGATGAGCTGTTATAATACATAAAAAGGCGAGCAGCGGTGGAATAGAAGCGATTGCCATCTGAATCAAATGGAAACGTCTCTAGATCGAGGTGTCAACTTATGGTCAACTGATCGGATGGCAAGGAATAATTAATAAACTCTGGAATAAAACGACTAAGTCACTTACAAATGTACGGGATCGTGAACGGTCCTCGGGCATGCTTTGAGATGATAATGAACCATCACTCTCAGAGATGCATGCATTTTGATGTTTTAGTTTTGCTTTTGTTTCTCTTATTTGTATTTGGACTTGATTTTCTTAGTTGGATGTTTCAATTATAAGATTTACTCGAATGTGAAATCTGACATGCATAATTTCACCCTTCAGCTTGAACGGCACCCGACCACGAACGATCATATTTCGCCTCGAAAGGTAGCCGACCTCAAACGGTAATATTTTGCCTCGGACGACATCCAACCCCAAATGGTCATATTTCGCCTCAAATGGCATCCTACCTTGAATGGTCACCATTTGCCTCAAACGACATCCGACAACGAATGGTCACCTTTCTCCTCGAATGGCTCTCGATCTCAAACGGTCATATTTCGCTACGAACGGCACCCGATCTCGAACGATCACATTTCACCTCGAATGGCAAACGATCCCAAATGATCTTTACTAACAATCAGGCAAGATCATTGATCTCCTAACGGGACATTAAAAGGTTCCAAACATCCAACCTATGGAAATACAAAACACGCCTTCTTATCGCAAGGCATGTTTTAAGGGCCAATGTGTTAACCCGCCTTTTGGGCAAGGCAACATGTAGGCAGCTTTAACCCAATCGACTTCAAGGCTATCGCAGCTGTAATATTACAGTTTGGGTTCGAATAGGTGGATGGATGATTAATTATACGTAATAAATATGAATATGAAGCCGGGATTGAGCATGGTCGATGGATAAATGATGTAGGATACTTAGAATATGAAGTTTAACAAGATATGGGTCTAATGTGAGTCGCAATCGTACTAGGGGTCGGCATTGAGAAGGGATCAGCTACTTCAGGTTGGCCATGAGCTTGCTTCGGGTCATCGTCAAGGTTACTTTGGGTCAAAACACTACTTACTTCGAGTCAGCACACGAACTACCTCAGGTCGACATAGATTGATGATAAGGGCTCGACTATGGTTATGGTGGTCTCACGTAGGTGAGAAGGCCCTGTAGCCGAGATTTCTTATATAAATACAGCAGTACTGGCTTCAGAAAGAGGGATTCTCACTCGTTTCTCTTCATCTTCATCTACAAAAAGCTACTCAGCCATTTTTGTTTCAAAAATTCCAGATTGTAACTGTAATTAGAATTCGGTATAATAAAAAGGAAATTTCTATAGTGGACGCAGGCTGGAGTTAGTCGAACCATTATAAATCTTGTCTTTTTTACCGCTTTTATTTTAGTTTTGATTATTCTTCATATTATGCTCTCTACATATACTCTATCAGTGATATGTGACTGCATATTGGTGCTTCACTTGTAATTGGGTATTAGTGGTCAATTTTGACACTAACACGAACTAAGCATATTGAAGTAGGAGAGTCATTTCTAGAAGCCATGGATGAGAATAAGCAAGTACTTCTTCGGAAAGTGCACACAAAAGATAATGCGGTGGATATGTTCACTATGGCATTGCCGGTTAGGAATTTCGAGCATTGCTCGAACTTGATTTGCTTGGAGAATTGCTAGATGCCATGGTGTGGCACGGTTGAGGGTGAAGCTTTGTTGTAGATGAGGAAGAGTATCGGTGAGAGATTGAGGTCCTATCTTCTTGGTGAAGTGCTAGTTTACACTCCTTGGCACTTTAGTCTTTGGTGAGATGGTTTAGGATTTGGATGATTTCAACACTTCATTAGCGGGCAGGAGCTTTGCCTGAGCTCTTTGGTGGACTACAATGGGTGCTGGATTTGCCCGAGTTCGTTGGTAGAGTACAATAGGTGGTGGCTTTGCCGGAGCTCATTGGGAAAGCATTCATTTTGATTGAAGGTAGAAATGGTGATAGTCTGTGTTATCGGTTTTTGCTGATGGTATGGTATCATTGAAGTTGGAGATGGATATAGTGTCGAGATGCAATGTTGGATTTTGGTGACACTAGATTAACTTAGTAACGAGATTCGCAAATCGGAGCTCGAAGGTGGAAGTTATGGCGAAAAAGGTGGAGAGGTGCTTAAGTGACAGCATAGACGTCTGAGGAAATAGTCAGATGTCCGAAGCTTCAGCAGACCTGTTTCGGAGACCCAAGACAAAGGTTCGAATTTTTGGTCAGACGTCTGACTCTGTTGTAGAATTTTTCCAAGAGCAAGAACAGACGTTTGATGTCTCATGGAAAATTTTCCCGAGACCTTGGACCGATATATGTCCCGTTATGACAGACGTCTGATGTCTCATGGAAAAACTTCCCGAGACCTTTGACAGACATCTATCCCATTATGACAGACGTCTGTGGGGACTTCTTCTAGTTTTGGCTTGTGCTTGACGTGAAGATTGGTGATATCTGAGTGGGAAATTTTGAAACTTTGCCTAGGTTTTTTATTCTCCTATATAAGCTTTCTTCAGGTTCCAGATCTCGAGGCAACAGAAAGCGACTACAACGGTTTTAGCCTCCACTAATTAGGGTTTATCAAAACCTAATTTTCTTCAATTCTCTTCTCCACAAATCAATTCTATTAGAATTTTTATCATTGTAATCAATCACTTGTACTCTTCTCATCGATATTAATGAAAGCTCTCTCTTAAAGTGGATGTACACTAACACAACGTTAGTGGAACCACTATAAATCGCTATGTGATTTATTTTTCATTATTGTTTTGACTTCTATATTGCTTATTTGGAGATTATGATTGGATTTGGATTGGTTGAGATTAAGATTGAGTTATTGATTGGTCGTTTTTACACCTCTTACCAATATTCCGTCTTCTGTTGCGCTATTGGGATTTTGATTTCAGTGGCATCGAGTTAGAATCCCATCCAACTAATACACATACATATGAGCTAGGATCAACTGTCCCTCATATTTAGCATCATTTGTAGCTCCTGATATTAACCACTTGTTCATATTTAGATAGTTGGTCCATCTAGTCAAAAGAAGAGAGAAATAACAAGTATTTAAACATGCTTTGGTTATCGACTGTTTAAAAATAATATATATATATATATATATATATATATATATATATATATATATATATATGAATATATGTATATACATACATATGTATAAATAAGTATAAATATATGTATATGTATATATATGTGTGTGTATGTATGTGTGTTTGTCTATATATATGTATGTGTGTGTCTATATGTATATATATATATATATATATATATATATATATAGACACAAACACATACACAAATATCTAACCAAACAATGAGCTTTAAAAAAGGTTTAAAATGTGTCAAATTATCAAGCATTCGGTACAATACATATTCTAGTGAGAAATGCTTAGGGTTGAAGTTTTTCGATCAAAGAAATGCTTTGTATTTGAACCATTCTAAAAGTACATTTTGTTTGAAAATTTCCTTGAATATGAAGTTTACATGAATAGCCCCTCATGATGTTCTTTGATCTAAATGAGTCCTTTCTTTTTTAACTATGAATATAATCCTTAAACTTGAGTTATGGTTTAGTACTTTCTGATTAAAGAGCATAGATAACATATGTTATCATTGTATGTATATCTACACCATTTACAATGTACCTTCAAAACTAAAAATAAAGCTCGGGTTATACGTAAATACACTTTACTAAACAAACACATTAAATAAAACATATATTTATTAATAGCAAACAAAGATTAACTGCAATATTCAAAATATTATTTTTGATAATAATTGACATTTATTATTTATACAGACAAAATAAGATGTGCTTAGAATGGTGTGAGATAAAAAACTAATTGAAATCGAAATCGCGCTTTGATATTTTTTTACTAAACATGCTCAAACAAAAAATCAAACATAAAAATATATAATTTTTAATATCAAACGAGGCGCATACTCCAGTGATCTAAAATTATTGGAGTCTAGATTGAAAACAGGCATGATTCCTTCAAAGAAGAAAAGCGAATTAATTTGCATTAAAAATGACATAAACACCCAATGAAATAAGAAACATGAAAATTACAAGAAAATGCGAGAAATAGAAAAGAAGAAAACACAATTTTGTAGTGGTTCGGTAAACGCTCTTGTCTACGTCCACTTAAATTTTGTTATTCGATTTATGTAACTTTTACAAACCATGATCTTATGGGTCAACATTCTATGGATCGGTATTCCATGGATCGGTGAGTATCAAACAAGGTTTCGTTGTAGAGAAAAAATATCCATTTTCAAAGTGCACACCACCTCCATTTATAGACGATAAAACATGAAGATAATCTTTGAAACTTGCATCACACGTCCACTGCGTCATGCACGTTCTTCCACAAAAATCTCGGGGTCAACCAATCCAAGAGATAATGGATAGCTACCAATCCATGGCATATGGATCGGTAAGGAACCGATTTAGAGTCGAATCTAAGGAATTTAAGTGTTTACCAGGGGCTCGACCAGAAGATTTCTTGGGACTTCTGTGCTTGAGTTTTCCTTGGCTTGCTTGGAGTCCGATCCAAGATTTTTGTGTGTCTGACCTAAATTACATGTATCAATATTGATCCAAGGTCATGGTCTGGTACCAAACGGTCGCGCTTGGTGTTTTTGCATGTGGGTTGCTTCGGGTCTTACTTGGAATTTTCCCAGGACTATTGTACATCGAGTTTATTCTCTCCTGCTTCGAGTCTAATGTGACGACCCACATTTTGGAAGGTTTAAATTGATAATAATCCACATATGTCCAACTCAAACAATCAGGAAAATAGATAATGGATGGGGTTAGTTAAAAAATAAGAAAAGAAGAAGAAAACAAACACAGAATCTCGCAGTGGAATGACAAAATATAATAATCAAATAAATAGTTCATGAAGCTGTATACTATACATTTGATTATAATTTATACAACATTTATCAGAGTTATATACATACAACAGGGATAAATAGATAATGCAGCAAACAACATGACGCAGGAATAATAACAGTGATAATATACTAAATCTTCGTCTTCGTCCTCCAGAAAATGATCTTCAATGCTCTAAAACCTCAAGGGTGACCTGAGCGTAATGAAAAGACAAAACACTCAAGTAATGACTAAAATACCCTTATATAAGTCAAATCGATAACACATACAACATTAGTATAATAGCTTCAAACATGTTTATGGGATTTCACATCTCGTATCCAATGTATAACGTGCGTACAATAACTAAAGAGATGTTACGGGATTTTCCATCCCTTAAGGATCCGTCGAAATATTTATGTATAGTAGAATACACTATATATAATGTCTAATCGGTAAAATAAATATTTTTCTTAGCTTTAAGGCTTTACATTAACACCCATTGATGCGTTATAAGCATTTTTCGTACAGTTTGCATATTAAACACCAGTAACCCGTTGGTGGATAAGGATGAACCGTGATACAACAACACTAAACCAAAATCGTGTGGGTCTCGTACAAGTATAAAAGTTTGACAAGGCATGTGAAGCAATGTCCAAGGTAGGATACTACTAGTTCGGGTCGCGGGGCTGGTGGTAACACATCATAGCCATGACCGCCCACCACGTCCATCCCTCCTATATCGAGTCAAAGGAAGGTTATCCCAAAATCAAGGTAAACCAATCGAAGCCAACAACAAGAGTAATAATATGGACCAAGTCTAAGGAAATCGAAGAACGGATGTCCGCTCGGGGTAATCAGACCACTTGTCCTAGCAAGCCATCCTATTTTAGTCACTTCAAATTAGCAAAAGTGCCAGGGTCTGTCCATCATCATTCTCTTTCTTAAAATCCAGCAAATGACGCCAAATCCAACCACTTCGCTCTGAAGTCCCCTCCGCGTACACAGTTCTTAATGTGGTTCCAATATTGATAAAGAGTATGTCAAGAAGAGGCCCCGGTCTCTTTAACAACTAAACGTCGTTTTACACACCAGTAGGTACTTTTATAATTCAAAAACAATTTGTACTTGATATCAAAATATCATATTCGCTTCAAAAATCAAACTCATTTCAAAATCACCATATTTACTACAAAATATACAAATTCAGTTCAAACTGTCGACACTTAAAATTTCAATTCGAATTACCAATTTGGTTATAACTTTGTTTTAACCCAATTTGTATTTAAATCTACGATTTAAATATAAATGATTCCCACTCTGACCAGCTTGAATATTAGAAAATAGTTTGAATTTTTTTAGATATTTTAAAACTTAAAATAGTTTAATATAAAATAATTTGAGTATTGAAAATGGTTTATATAGGAAGATAGCTTGAAAGATTAAGATAATTTGAATATTTACAAAGATAGATTTTAAAACAGTTTATAATCAAAAAATTATTTAAAAACAATTTCAAAATCAAACTAGTTCCATTCCAAATCTCCCAATTCAAATCATTTTCACTCTCAATCCACTTCAATTTAAATCGATTCAATTTCGATTTCAATCTAAATTAACTTCAATTCCAATTCCAATACAAATCAATTTCAACATCGATATTTTCACATTAATTCAATGCCTATTTTAAATTAATTAATTTCAATTTCAAATTAATTAATTAATTTCATCTCACTTCTAATTTGGATTTAGTTCCAATTCAATTATCAAATTTAAAGCCATTTAAGTTTATCGATTCCAAGTTCAATTTTAAAATATTGACCTAATCATTTAATTCCAATTAAACTTCAATGTTCGAATTTAGATTCAAATCTTCGAAATAATTCAGTTCCGAGCTCAAGTTTGGAATATTCATTTAAATTTACCTTTACTTAAATAACTTCAAAGTTTAAGTAAAGTTCAAATCTTGTTAAACAATTCAATTTCGATAATCCAAATTATATTTCAATTATGACTTCAAATTCCAATTAAATTCTTAAAACAATTTCTTTTAGCCAAAATTAATTTCAACATTTCAAACTCGAATTCGTGATTAATTCAAACTTAATAAATTCGATTTTCATTTCTTTAAATCAAAATCATTTAAATAATTTTAAAACCAAGACTTTAAAATTATTAAATTTAACCAATCCGTTGTTCGTATATAATTTTCTGTCCTATAGCCAAGTGATCGGTTATTTTTCTTTTAATTTCAGGATGGATATATATCATTTCAATCCAAAATAAATTTCATAGGTACATATCATTTTAACCTATTTCTTAATTTATTCGAAATATTCCAATTTTCCAATTATATACTGTAAACAATTTACGGGGTGATAACAATATATATAAAAATATAAATAAACAACCAATCGTCCAAATATCATCCAATTGGCATCCATCACAAACAATTGTCCAAACAGCCAACAAATCTCAACAGTTATCTATTTATTAGCAATCGGGCTAGCAGTTAATTTCAATTTGACTTGTAACGACCCGGATTTTCAACGTTTGATTTGGAATGTTTAAATTCTTTTTAAATGTCGAATTTGAATTACAATTGACTTTGAATATGAAAAATTGGTTTTAATTTATAAAATAAATTCAGAATTTAAATATAGTGATTTATTGGATAAGTTAATTTTTGAATTTTATAATTGAATATTGGTTAAATTATTGTATCTGAAGTTTAAGCTCGATAAAAATAAATTAAAGGCTTATAAAATTCATATTGACAATAATAAAGATAATAAAAGTTTTAAAATTGAATTTAAAGGTGATATGCTCAATTTTAAAAATAGTTTGTTTATATTGACATTTAGAAACCGCGTTCCAAGGCACGGTCTCAGATTTCGACGAAACTAGTTCCATTGGATCCGTAATAATGTATTATTATCGAATTTCAAAATTTGTAGCCTTTGGAGTTATCGTTTGATTGTACGGGGTATAAACGCGCCGAAATTAGTATCAAAATTCATTATAATGATGGGGTCCAAAAGGCTATCTTCTCCATACGATCGAAGTAGGACTCAAAACCTTTTCCATTATGGTCGGTATAGGGGTATAACATTATGAACTCCTAGCGACATGCCTCGATAGGGATTCAAAATTTTGAGTTGCGTATATCGAGATATTTTGGAATTAAATTAATATATTAACCAGTCGATCTCCCTTTCAGTTGTTATTCTATCTCTTCACTACAACCTTTACCTATCAAAACACACTACCTAGTATCCTTGAATCACGTGTCCTATCCTTTACTCTTTTCGTAATCAAATCGATCTTTATAAAAGAAAAAAATAAATGAAACGAATCAGTTTGATCACAAAGAAAAAAGAATTGAACGTGATTATATCGCGATGGTGCTGCATAAGAAGTAGAGGCGCGACGTCGATGGATGGGGAGAGTGTCGCATGCGAGCGCGATTTTAGGGAATGCGACAGACGAAGTCGCGTATCCATGGGAGGTTGATTGATTTGGGGTTATCTGCCTTTTGGCTTGCGATAGGGGGTAGCGTGGTTGTTGGGAAGTGTGCGCCTAAGGCAGGGACTTCACGATCGATATCGCGATGTTTTTGTTCAGGCGATGGGGTAGAGTTTCAGGAGAGGCGCAGCTTTGTACTGTTCATGTGACGCCCCACCTCTATACCCACGCTAACCAAGAACAATACGGTGTAATGCTGTCAACTAGCACGGAGAATAAGGCTATTGAGGAGCGACCATCCGTGTAATTTCTTTGCGCGAGCACCGATATGTCAGATAGTATAACATGCATTCTATATCAAGAGGAAACCCGACATACTGATACAAACTCAAAGCTACTACACAGAGGCTATATAAATCCTTCGGAAACAAATATAGAAATAAGCATAACTTAAATCAGTCATAGATAATTCATATCACAAAGGCGGAAGAAGATATGAATATATAACTAACACATGAAAGTGTATATCAGAGTAGCGGTCTAAAAAGATCCGCAATATCATAAAAGAATAGTTACAAGAACTAGACAAAAGAATAAGTATACATCATGGAGTCTATATCTCGATTGTATACAATCCAAAAACTACTAATCTAAGTAGTTAACCAAAAGTCAGAGAAATCAATCCTAAGAGAGAAGTCAAGCAGAAGCACCTATAACATCTCGGTCTGACCCGAGTATTATTTAATAAGAAAATAATAAACGGATCAGTCTAACTATAAATATAAGATGAAATGATATAGAATAAGAGATATGACTAAACACATAATAATCACAATGCCAAGCTGTGATATATATAAGTAATTGAAAATCAACAAGAGATTAATCAATATCACAGAATCTACACAAGAATCAAAGAAATGTCATACTCCTTATTTCGTTCACCAAACCATAATTATTGACGTTTATATCAATGTCAATCACAAAAGTCAATGACACACAAATTCACCAATGTACAAATATTGATAAAACTTATCAATGGAAATCATGAAAATTGATGAAACACAAATTCCAGAATTCAACACACGAAATCCAAAAATCACATAAGTCAATGACATACAAATTCACCAATGCACAATTATTGAGAGAACTTATCAATGGAAATCACGAAAATTGGTGAAACATAAATTCCAGAATTCAACACACGAAATCCAGAAATCACAAGAAAGGGGGGAAGGCCTATCACACGAACGGGAGCATGAAAACTCACCAACAGCTGTATCACACGAACGAGACGCTATCTCATGGTAGCTAACCATTATATTTTTGACACACGAATGGCCCAAAGGCCGTGGGGCGCTACCCTACCAATTTGAGTCGAAACTCCACAAAACGGGGTTTAGTCTCCCTCGTAGACAAAGAGACATCGCACATTGCTAGTCTAAATCACAAAAATGATCATCATTGATCATCAAGAAGTGTCAATTACACTAAGTTAGTAAATATAAAAGTTTAGCTTCATGACCATAACCACTTGCTTAACTTAAATATTTACGAACCAACTGTAGATCTCCACTAAAAAATTGCCACAAGAGATTCAATCGAACAAGTCCAAGAATTAACCGACGAAGTAAACGCAAGCGTTTCATACCACTAGTTTTACTAAGTCGTTTAATCAGATTTCTCATACGAGTGAGGTAAAGGTTTGTGTATACTAGTAGATTGGAAAACGGTTTTATAAAAGAGTTTAATATTGGAAATATAGTTGAAATCATTTTGATGAAGAGGTTTTGATATTTAATACTAGTATTGAAACCTTTATATTTTTAAAGTGAAAAATCACAAAGAAGATTGTAGGAACAATCAATCACTAAAATTCACATTCGAAGACGTGAATAAAATCCAAAGAAACCGATAAAGAATCCATCGAAATGGATATTCAAAAATCCCTAAAAAGGAGTCATCAAAGTCATAATAAATGATAACAACAAATAGGATCATCACGAATCGATTTAAATTGGAGTTCTTAAACAAAAAGGCAAGTAGGCAAAGCAGCACAGTTTCAGACGTCTTAAACAAGTGGTTCAGACGTCTGAACCTGGAAAAATAAAAATTTTCAAGAACGTGATTCAGACGTCTGAATCAAATGTTTCAGACGTCTGAAATAGCCATTTTTAGCCTATTTTCTTTCAGTTTGAAAGTGAACCAATTCAGACGTCTGAAATCCAAGATTCAGACGTCTGAAACTGTAATTTTGAGGATTTCCTGAACCTCGACCAAAAATGGCCATACGAATATCGAAAATTATCGAACGTGCAAACGACGACTAAGGATTTAAGCCACGCGACAACCCAGCCTTAACGGCTCTTCCATACGCCTCAAATATCAATGTCCAAATATCCATAATAGGATTTTCATAGATTTTGATTTCAAAACACCAAAAATTGGAATATACATGAACTCAATCCAAACCGAAATCAATTGCACACGAATAAGTGTTAGGAATTCATACCTAACAATCGAAGATAATTATAGACTAAGATGTGAGATAAAAATCTCACCTTTGAACCTAAACGATTGAAGAAGAAGCTATAGAACAATGGTAAGAACAATCACTCTTCAATTCCAACCCAACAAGCTTAAATCTAAGCTTAAAGGAGAAACATTTCCTAAATTAGGTTTAGGAAATTTCTGAAATTGAATGGAGAAAGAGTTGGAGAAGATGAAGGAGGTGCTTACCAATGGGTTCACTTGAGTTTGGAGCTAGAAGTTGGATTTGCAAAGAAAGCTAGGGCTTAGGAATTTCCATTTCCCATCTCTTCCACCATTTTTACTTTAGCTTGAAGTGTTTAAGTAAAGAGGAGAAGTTATGAAGAAAAGGGGTTGGGCTGAGCTAATAAGGGTGCAGTCCAAACCAAAGTCATAAGCGGGAAAAAGTAGCAAAAATCAACTATATCCAAACATATCGAAGCTTATATTCAAAAAGGTCGCAAACGGCGTTTTGAACTCAATGGGAGTGGTCCCGAGTCCTAATTCGACCGTATGCAAAAAGTATCTTTTCGGACTAAATTCCGAGTATCGACAAAATATTTATATAAAATATTTAAATATAAAATCGATAAATATGCGGGTTGTTACAGACTCCCCTCCTTAAAGAAATTTCATCCTCGCAATATTTAAGAAGAAGATATATAGTAACAACCATAAAAGCATATTAACACAAAAGAATTTTGAAGTAAGAAGTTCACCTTAAAGAGCATGAGAAAGTAAGTCAGGATGCGTTCGCTCGATGAATTCTCTAGATTCCCAAGAACAATCCTTAGGATTTGAAGACCATTGTACTTTAACAAGCGGAACATCTTTATTTCGAAGTCGTTTGACTTCCGAAGCAATGATACGAATAGGATGTTGCTCATAAATTAAATCAGGCGAAACTTCAATCTCTTCCACAACACCGGGCTCAAGAATAGAATCGGAATCTCGAAGGCACTTCCGTAATTGAGAAACATGAAACACGTCATGCATAGCAGAAAACTGAGCCGGTAATGATAGGCGATAAGCCATGGAACCAATAAGTTCAGTGATAGGAAATGGCCCAATATATCGAGGCGGTAACTTTCCCGATCGACTGAAACGCACAACACCTTTCATAGGTGAAACACGAATGAACACAAGATCTCCCATAGAAAATTCTAACTTCCTTCTCCGGTTATCGACATAGGATTTTTGCCTACTCTGGGCTTCTTTCATCCTATGTCGACTAAGTTCAATTTTCTCTGTGGAATCACGAATAAAGTCTGGACCTAAAACCAGCTTCTCACTGTCCTCAAGCCAACAAGAAGGAGATCGGCATGGCCTTCCATAGAGTGCCTCGAAAGGTGCCATGCCAATACTAGATTGAAAGCTATTATTATAGGAAAATTCAACAAGTGAAATATGATCTTCCCAACTTCCACCAATATCAAGAACACATGCACGAAGAAGATCTTCAAGAGTTTGATTCACACGCTCGGTTTGTCCATCGGACTGAGGATGATAAGCGGTGCTAAAATTAAGCTTCATTCCCAAAGATTTTTGAAGACTCTTCCAAAATCCACTAGTAAACAATGGATCACGATCACTAACAATAGAAGTAGGAAGTCCATGCAATTTAAAAATTTCTTTAACAAAGAGTTTGGCCAAAAGAGGTACGGTTCGGTTAGACCGAACGGGAATAAAATTGGCGGATTTAGTAAGCCTATCAACAATCACCCATAAGCTGTCATGACTCGAACGAGAACAGGGAAGGCCATCTATAAAGTCCATGGAAATTTGGTCCTACTTCAAAATTGGAATTTCTAAAGGTTGCAATAACCCACCGGGCTTTTGATGTTCGGCCTTAACGAGTTGGCAAGTCATGCAACGCTTAACGAAGTTAGCGATGTCAAGTTTCATTCCCTCCCAATAATAAAGTCGCTTCATATCCGCGTACATTTTACTACTACCGGGATGAATGGTAAATTTAGAATGATGGGAATCTTTTAAAATATCTTTTCGAAGATCACTTATATTTGGTACGATGAGTCTACCAAATCTCCGAATACCGCCACGGGAATCGATATCAAAGTCCTTCAAACCTTCAATATCAATTTTATCCTTAATATTTTGGCCGAGAAGAGCCAATTCGGGATCCAGCCTTTGAGCTTCATGAATGCGGTCTAAAAGAGAAGGATAAGCCTCAAGGCTAAATAAAATAAGAGATGAACATAAATCGAAAACACGGTCTCGAATCTCGCAAGTGGATAAAATCTCGAGATCGTTCCATTCGGATATCATCATAGAAACAACTGCTTGTTGCTTACGGCTAAGAGCATCGGCGACACGATCACCCTTACCGGGGGTATAAAGGATATCAAGATCATAAGGAGCAAGGAACTCGAGCCAACGTTGTTGACGCAAATTAAGTTCCTTTTGAGAGAATAAATATTTCAAAGACTTATGATCCGTGTAAAGAAAAAATTTCTCTCCCAATAGATAATGACGCCAAATTCGAAGAGCGAAAACAATAGCCGCGAGTTCTAAATCATGTGTGGCATATCTAGTCTCGGCTGGCTTTAATTGCCTAGAAGCATAAGCAATAACACGTTCTTTTTGCATAAGAACGGCACCCAAACCAAGGCGACTAGCATCGGTATAAACAATAAAATCTTGATTTCCATCGGGAATCGCAAGAACAGAAACATCAGAAAGAAGTTCCTTTAGTTTCTGAAAAGAAGTTTCACATTTATCCGACCAAATGTATTTAACACCTTTCTTCGTTAAGCTAGTGAGAGGCACGACAATCTTTGAAATGTCTTTGATAAAACGGCGGTAATAGCCCGCCAATCCTAGAAAACTATGAATCTCTGTCACACTCTCCAGTCTCTTCCAATCTTGAATCACTTCAATCTTTGAAGGATCAACGGAAATTTCGGATTCGAAAATAATATGACCGAGAAACTTCACACGAGATTGCCAAAAGGGGCATTTAGAAAATTTCGCCTTTAATTGATTACTCCTAAGAGCTTCCAATACAATCCGACGATGCTTTTCATGTTCCTCCTCGGTTTTTGAATACACAAGAATATCATCAATGAAGATGAGAACAAACCGATCGAGGAAGTCTTTGAAAACTCTATTCATAAGGTCAATGAAATAAGCCGGGGCATTTGTTAACCCAAATGGCATAACGAGCCATTCATAAGATCCATACCGAGTACGGAACGACGTCAAAGGAATGCTATCCTCAGCAATACAAAGCTGATGAAAACCAGTAGCTAAGTCTAATTGTGAAAAGACTTTAGCACCACTAAGCTGATCGAATAGATCATCAATCCGAGGTAAAGTATATTTATTTTTGATAGTAAGATCATTAAGCTTGCGGTAGTCAACGCAAAGCCTAAGTGTACCATCGGATTTCTTCACAAAAATAGCCGAAGCTCCCCAAGGCGAGGAACTTGGGCGAATAAACTGCTTCGTTTCCAAATCGAATAACTGTATGCGCATCTCCTCATTTTCTTTATTGGACAAACGATAAGGAGGACGAGTGATAGGTTGAGCTCCATGAATGAGATTAATTCTGAACTCAATTGCTCGCTTAGGTGGTAATCCTAAAACGGGCTCGAATATGTCGGAAAATTCACGAACGACGTGAATAAGAGAAATAATATCACACTCATCATCATCATCGTCATCTCGAGGGTTTAAAGAATATAAAGATGCAACCAAGCTGGAATCCGAATCTTTAAGGTCAATAGAAATCTGCTTAACAGATTGAGGATGTCGAAGATGAATAGTCCGCTCAGGACATAGGATATGAGCTTCATAACGGTTAAGCCAATCCATTCCCAAAATTATTCCAAAGCCTAATAACGCATGACATGCAAATCGGCTAGAAAAGGAAAATCACACAAAATAATCTCGACATCTTTACACAATAAACTGATTGTTGCGGATCCACCAACCGGATTCGCAATTCTCAAAGAAGTCATTAAGCACAAAACATCCAAAAAAAATGTATCAACAAGTTCTTTTGATATAAAAGAATGGGACGCACCCGTATCAAAAAGAACTCGAATAGGATGAACACGAAATAAAATAATTCCATCAAGGATAGAACGAGAAATACCTTGATTTCGAGATGTGTTGCCAGGGGCTTGAGCAACATTAAGCTTTCCCTTCTTCCTATTTTGAAGTTTGGGACATACATGCATAAAATGGTCCGGGCTTTTACAATAGCGACAAGTACGAGGCTTTGAACACTTGTTCGCAAAATGGTCTCTGGAGCCACAGTTAAAGCATTTCCCTTCAGTAGAGGAAAAGGTCTTTGCAGCAGGAGTTGCATGTTTACCCTTTTTACTGGGGTAAGGACCTTTGGATTTATTAGGCCTCTTCTTGTTGTTGAAGTTTGGTATGGAACCCACCACTTCAACATCGTTCTCCCTATCCGCCTCTTCAAGACGAAGAGCGATATCAATGAGTTGGTCGAAAGAAACTTCTAATTTTAGAAGTAATGGATTCTTGAGACTCTTGTTCAAGCCATAGACAAATCTCTGATTTTTCTTCAATGGGGTATTGATGTATTCAACCCCATATTTGGAGAGAGATTCAAAAGATGCGACATAATCTGCCACGGAAGATTCACCTTTAATAAGGTCTATGAAACGCCGAGCCATGTCACCTTCTCTGCTTTTGGCACGAATTTTAATTCAAAACATACCCGGAATTTCTCCCAGGTGAGATCCGCTTCATTAATCTCAGAAACAAGAAGTTCGTACCAGTCCAATGCTCTTTCTTGGAGCATACTAGAAGCCACCTGAACTCGGTGAAGATCGGTAAGATTCATGCGAGAAAAGATTCGATCGCATGACCTTAGCCAAGCCTGTACTTCAATAATAATTTTAGAACCTTTGAATGGCTTCCCACCCAAATTGATGTAATCGCTGCACAAGCGTGCAAATCCCGACTTTAGGTGAGTAGGTTCCGGGTTAGCTCCAGCTGCTTGAGCATTTGTCACTAAATCAAGTAGCTGTTGAGCAGTCATAAAAACTCCATCTTGGGGTGGAGTGATAGACGGTACGGCTCTAGGGCGGCCTGGTCTAGACATTTCTCTTCCTTTAAAAAGAAAGAAGAACAAGAAAAAGATTATTCACTAATGAATATCAAGCAATCTTGGTAGATAAAACAAGGAATCATAAAAGAAAATAGGATGAATCGGTACGAAGACTTGAAGTAAATCCTAAAGCACGACTCCTAAGATGGACTAGGACGATGATCCTTGTATAATATTCCATATTGTTCCGAAATTTGGCTCTGATACCAAGCTATGACGCCCCACCTCTATACCCACGCTAGCCAAGAACACTACGGTGTAATGTTGTCAACTAGCACGGAGAATAAGGCTTTTGAGGAGCGACCATCCGTGTAATTTCTTTGCACGAGCACCGATATGTCAGATAGTATAACATGCATTCTATTTCAAGAGGAAATCCGACATACCGATACAAACTCAAAGCTACTACACAGTGGCTGTATAAATCCTTCGGAAACAAATATAGAAATAAGCATAACATAAATCAGTCACAGATAATTCATATAACAAAGGCGGAAGAAGATATGAATATATAACTAACACATGAAAGTGTATATCAGAGTAGCAGTCTAAAAAGATCTGCAATATCACAAAAGAATAGTTACAAGAACTACACAAAAGAATAAGTATACATCATGGAGTCTATATCTCGATTGTATACAATCCAAAAACTACTAATCTAAGTGGTTAACCAAAAGTCAGAGAAATCAATCCCATGAGAGAAGTCAAGCAGAAGCACCTGTAACATCTCGGTCTGACCCGAGTATTATTTAATAAGAAAATAATAAATGGATCAGTCTAACTATAAATATCAGATGAAATGATATAGAATAAGAGATATGACTAAACACTTAATAATCACAATGCCAAGCTGTGATATATATATATATATAAGTAATTGAAAATCAACAAGAGATTAATCAATATCACAGAATCTACACAAGAATCAAAGAAATGTCATACTCCTTATTTCGTTCACCAAACCATAAATATTGACGTTTATATCAATGTCAATCATAAAAGTCAATGACACACAAATTCACCAATGTACAAATATTGATAAAACTTATCAATGGAAATCATGAAAATTAATGAAACACAAATTCCAGAATTCAACACACGAAATTCAGAAATCACATAAGTCAATGACACACAAATTCACTAATGCACAATTATTGATAAAACTTATCAATGGAAATCACGAAAATTGGTGAAACATAAATTCCAGAATTCAACACCCGAAATCCAGAAATCACAAGAAAGGAGGGAAGGCCTATCACACGAACGGGAGCATGAAAACTCACCAACAGCTGTATCACACGAACGAGACGCTATCTCATGGTAGCTAACCATTAAATTTTTGACACACGAATGGCCCGAAGGCCGTGGGGCGCTACCCCACCAATTTGAGTCGAAACTCCACAAAACGGGGTTTAGTCCCCATCGTAGACAAAGAGACATCGCACATTGCTAGTCTAAATCACAAAAATGATCATTATTGATCATCAAGAAGTGTCAATTACACTAAGTTAGTAAATATAAAAGTTTAGCTTCATGTCCCATAACCACTTGCTTAACTAAAATATTTACGAACCAAGTGTAGATCTCCACTAAAAAATTGTCACAAGAGATTCAATCGAACAAGTCCAAGAATTAACCGACGAAGTAAACGCAAGCATTTCATACAACTTGTTTTACTAAGTCGTTTAATCAGATTTCTCATACGAGTGAGGTAAAGGTTTGTATATACTAGTAGATTGGAAAACGGTTTTATAAAAGAGTTTAATATTGGAAATATAGTTGAAATCATTTTGATGAAGAGGTTTTGATATTTAATACTAGTATTGTAACCTTTATATTTTTAAAGTGACAAATCACAAAGAAGATTGTAGGAACAATCAATCACTAAAATTCACATTCGAAGACATGAATAAAATCCGAAGAAACCGATAAAGAATCCATCGAAATGGATATTCAAAAATCCCTAAAAAGGAGTCATCAAAGTCATAATAAATGATAACAACAAATAGGATCATCCCGAATCGATTTAAATTGGAGTTCTTAAACAAAAAGGCAAGCAGGCAAAGCACCACAGTTTCAGACGTCTGAAACAAGTGGTTCAGACGTCTGAATCTGGAAAAATAAAAATTTTCCAGAACGTGATTCAGACGTCTGAATCAAATGTTTTAGACGTCTAAAATAGCCGTTTTTAGCCTATTTTCTTTCTGTTTGAAAATGAACCAATTCAGACGTCTGAAATCCAAGATTCAGACGTCTGAAACTGTAATTTTGAGGATTTCCTGAACCTCCACCAAAAATGGCCATACGAATATCGGAAACGATCGAACGAGCAAACGACGACTAAGGATTTAAGCCACGTGACAACCCAGCCTTAACAGCTCTTCGATACGCCTCAAATATCAATGTCCAAATATCCATAATAGAATTTTCATACATTTTGATTTCAAAACACCAAAAATTGGAATATACATGAACTCAATCCAAACCAAAATCAATTGCACACGAATAAGTGTTAGGAATTCATATCTAACAATCGAAGATAATTATAGACTAAGATGTGAGATAAAAATCTCACCTTTGAACCCAAACGATTGAAGAAGAAGCTATAGAACAATGGTAAGAACAATCACTCTTCAATTCCAACCCAACAAATTTGAATCTAAGCTTAAAGGAGAAACATTTCCTAAATTAGGTTTAGGAAATTTCTGAAATTGAATGGAGAAAGAGTTGGAGAAGATGAAGGAGGTGCTTACCAATGGGTTCACTTGAGTTTGGAGCTAGAAGTTGGATTTGCAAAGAAAGCTAGGGCTTAGGAATTTCCATTTCCCATCTCTTCCACCATTTTTACTTTAGCTTGATGTGTTTAAGTAAAGAGGAGAAGTTATGAAGAGAAGGGGTTGGGCTGAGCTAATAAGGGTGCAGTCCAAACCAAAGTCATAAGCGGGAAAAATTAGCTAAAATCAACTATCTCCAAACATATCGAAGCTTATACTCAAAAAGGTCGCAAACGGCGTTTTGAACTCAATGGGAGTGGTCCCGAGTTCTAATTCAACTGTATGCAAAAAGTAGCTTTTCGGACTAAATTCCGAGTATCGACAAAATATTTAAATAAAATATTTAAATATAAAATCGATAAATATGCGGGTTGTTACAGTTCAAAGCGAGCATGAGGCTGTGGGTGAGGTCGTAGGTCGAGTGTGAACAGAGGAGTGGCGAGGTTGAACAATCGAGGCAGGTGGTCTTCGAGTCGTCATGGGATGAAAGGGGGGCTATTGTGGGTCGAGGCATGATCAAGGTTTCCGGTAACATTAGTTTAGGATCTGGATGCACGCTGAAGAATTTGTTGGGATCTCGGGTATTGTTTGGGTGAGTGTTCAGATGGTAATTCGGATTTTAAATTTTTAAGTTAACTAAATTGATGAATAAATGATTAGCTTGGAATATATAAATAGTTGGTTTCTTAAGATTAAATTTGTAATCTTTAATTTTTATTATTCAGAATTTCTTATACAGGGTTAAATCAAATGGCATCAATTGTGAAGGAGGGGTTCGAAGCTGCAAAATCTAAGAAAAAGGATTTAAATTGTAACTATTACAAGTTAAAAATCAAGGTGAGTAAAATCTCACTCATTTGGATTGCTAGAATAATTTAAAAATAATGAATATAAATTATTGGTTGTTGATTGATTTTATAAGTTATTGTCTATTGAATGATATAATATATATTGTGGTATATATATATATATTAGTATTTGGAGTGA
Organism: Allium cepa; assembly: GCA_030765085.1. Lineage (NCBI taxonomy): Eukaryota > Viridiplantae > Streptophyta > Magnoliopsida > Asparagales > Amaryllidaceae > Allium > Allium cepa. The sequence goes on along the minus strand of CM060939.1, from coordinate 74,924,517 downwards.
TATTCCCGCACGTTATAGAGGATGAGACCATGTGCGCCCAAATAATAGCGGATGACCCTATATACCACGATATCCCCCTCGAAGTGGGATTGATATTTAATTTTTGTCTAACATCTATGGATGCAGGGAAACAGGTTGGAGGGATCCAACTGGATTCCTTAAATATATTGTTTATTTTTCATATGTAGTGATATATGATTTGTGTAGAATAATATATTATAGATTATTGTTGTGTTTTGAATTATTGGATGCTGTTGTAGCACTGGCCTGAATTTTGATAATTTAAATACTATAAATATTTTTTAAAGTTTATAGAATTAAAGGGAATTTGATATAAAAATATATATATTTTGGGATTGGAGTTATTTTAAAGAAATTGAATTAGAAAAAATATATTTGAGTTTGGTTATACGTAACTACTATGAATTAGTAAATGGAGATTATTAAAAATGAATTATTTAAAAGAATTTATAAATGATATTCTAGAAATTTAAAAAAAGAGTTAAAGTCAATGTTTAAAATAGATTGGAAGTATAAAAGGAATTCATAAGAAATTAATGTATATAGTGGAATTTTATAAATAAGGTTTGTTGTATAAACAGGTAAACTAAGGGGGTTATAAAACTGATAAACGATGTTTATAAATAAAGGAATTCGATATCAGATGATAATTGGAAATATAAATTCATAGTGTGAATTTATATTAGAATATGGAAATAGGGTTGAGAAAAGTAGTAGATTTTATTTTGAAATGGGAATGGTTAGGAAATTGACAATGAATCGATATGTTGTGGAATCGAGAGGAAGTTATAAATTAAATTGGCTATTGAGATTTCAAAATATATATTATTCTTAAGAAGTTAAGTTCATTTTTCAAAGGGAAAACTTTATTATTTAATCTATGAAATTTTAAACTAGTTAGTATTCGAATACTTCGAAAAATGGATTGTCAAATATTTAATATTTATTGAAATAATTTTTTTTATAATCAGCTTTGCAAATTCATTAGCTTTATTTTAAGTGAGTTATCGATGACTTATCAAAAATGTTTAATATGTTTAAGCAATAACTTAAAAAATATTTAAAATAAAAATAAATAAATAAGTTACTGTTTTTTAAAAATGATTTTATATATATATAGTTTTGAAATAATTGAAAACTTATTATAGAAATTCTCTTGAGATGTGTAGACATGTTTTATTTTAAGGAGGAGATTTTATGAGAGAAATCTTATAAATGGATTCTAGAAACTTAAGAGAATTTTAAATGCTTAGATGCGATAACTTCGGGAAGAATGTGAATTCATTTAAAGAAGTTAAAAATGCTTGGTCGGGATTGTAACTAAGTATAACCGGTTTGAAAATCGTAAGAAGAATTTATTAAAATTTCGGAGACTTATGAGATAAGTTGTGAAATATTCCCAAGTTAAATCTTATAAATGGTTTTGGAAATTATACGTATACATAGTTTCCTAAACATAGGAAGGAAGATTGTGGAAAATATTTTTATTGTTAAAGATTTGAAATAGAAATATTTTCTAAGTGTATAAAAAATGAAGTTGGAAAAATATCTAGGTATTGGAAATGGTGGAATATCCTGTTAGGGATAAAAGGGCTGAAATTGTTTTCAAATATAAAAATATTGAAAGAGATTGAATATATATTTCGGTAGAGATGTTTTGGAATAAATAATTTGGAGGTTCATAAAATTTGGCCCTAGTGGCTGCTTATGGATGTTTTTATTGATAGTTAAATAACCGACTATCAATATTGGCCAATTACGTTAGTCGTTTCAAAGAGACCGGGATCAAATTTAATTATCTGAAAACCACTTCGATCTAGTTTGAACGTAAGGAATGAATATCGTGAAGATGATGAAGACGGTGGTTCCATTTTCCCACACTAAGGACAACTTGTATGGACGAATGCTATCAGAGCATCGTCATTGGAGGACGGTGAGCATTCTATGTAAAATTTTGTTCTTGAAAGGTAACGCTTAGCCTCGAGCCTCATCAACCGGGAATAACTAAAATAGGGAAGATGCAGCAAGGATAAGTGGGTCGCACCCAATTAGGGTATGTGATCACCTTTCTAGATGTCCTTGGAAACTTGTTTATTACAGATATGGTTCTGCATGGAAGGAGCACTCGATTAGAAAAGGTAGGAACACCCGGGGTGATAACATATTCGGTCAATCTAGGTTAGGGGTAGGCTTGTCTTTTGTAGCAGGGGATCCCGGCATGGTCCTCGGCACATTGTCCTAGAGGTGTACTGTGATGGGCGCTACCCTAGTGGCCCAGTCATTCGATGGAAACCATTCCCCAATAAGCGGCATACGGTTTTGATTGTGTCCAACTATGCTAAAACGTAAGATGCAAGCATTTCAGCTATTTTCCATTTACTTTCTATAGGCACTATTATAATATCAGATGATTTTGATAAAAATTGTTTTGGTTATCGCAAGGTAAAAACCCATCGTGTTTATTTATGATGTGGTCTTACGAGATACCTTTGTTTTCAAAAGGACTTTGAGAAATGTTAATAATTCAAATTGAGTGTGTTTTCTCACGCTGGTTTTCGAGACTGACTCGTGTGTTATTCTATTATAATGCTCCGGTAAGACAGAGTATTTCTGCTTCGGGATAGAATACTATAGAGCTCTGGAGACGAGCTAGATGACATAGACGTATCTCCGTACTGGGCTTATATTCCGCTGTGTATGGACAAGTTATATAAATGTCCAGTTGATGTATTGATTGTTGTATTCTGATGATTGTAAGTATAAAAAAGTTACAGATTCTTTTGTAGAAAAATATGTTATTATATATATATATATATTATATTTTGTTCCGCTGCATTTGTGAGATTCTATGTTTGTGGTTCTATTTTCTCCTCTCTCTTTCTTCTTCTTACCCTAAAGATTCATATTTTCGTCCAATTTGAGTTGATCTTATGTGAAATATTGCCGAATCAAAGGGGTACGGATTTGCGGGTCGCTACATTTGGTATCAAATCTGAAGGTTAAGCGAGAACCTTGGCTCTGGTGGGGATTACTCATTAGAGATATGGTTAATAGTACCCTAGGATGAGTTTGAGTGTATTAACCGATATGAGTGCGTATTTATTAGTGAATATAAAAAGGTTTTATATTGTGTTAACTTATTTTTTGTGTGGTATATAAATTCTTATCGAATAATGGGTCACCACTAAATCGAATTTAACGCGATAAATTGACACAGTATTGATTTGAAGCGGGTAAATGAAATAATTTACCCAAATTACATTTTTGATATAGGAGAAATAATTTTATGGAAATTATTATAGTGGTGTGATGGTTGTTAATGTTTAATCAAAAATAGATTATAATTGGAAATAGATTATTAAAAACCAAATTGGATTGTATAAGTCAAGTTTACAAATGATTTAAAAACTACAAACGGTTTCAAACCAGAATTTGGAAAATTTAAAACCCGGAAAGCTTTTAAAGTATTTTCCAAAGTGATTGAAGTTTAATAATAGAAATGCTATTTTGGAGATATTTTCGAAGAGAAAATTTGTTTTAAATGGATTTTGGAAGTGATGTAGCACTGAACTCACTTCAGTCACTGGAAAATAATCTTGGTGATGACCGCAGATCATCAGTATTCATTTTCTGAGTTTCTAAGTGAAAGACTGCTACCAAATTTGATCTAATTCAGATTTGTTGGAAAAACAAGTTTTGTTTAAAAACGTCAAAAGGGGTTATTTTGGATAAAATCAGGTTGAATTTAAAATTTAGAGGAAGTGGTTTGTTGAACCAAAAGGGTATATATATGTATATATTTGATTTCAAAGGATTTGAAATTAATACCAGGTGTTTGAATTCTAGAATCTTATTTGAATGTTTTAGAAAACATTAGGAAATATGTTTTAAACTTATAAAATTGAGAATGATTTTAAAGAGGAGATAAAAGTGTGGAATTTGAATGTCGGAATTAAATTTTAACTTGAGAAAGTTAAAATAAATGGAGTTAATTTAAGCAAAGTTAAATGGAATAAATAAATGAAGTAATGGCCATAATAAAAGGAATTTAAATTTAAATAAAAAGGTGAATTAGATCTGAATTATATGTAATTGAATTAAATATGTAAATGTGAATTGTAAAGAGACTATATAACTATAGGTTATAAAATTTGAATTGGATTAGTAATAATACTGAATTGAAGTAAGTATAAATTTTGAATTGTGAAATATCATAACAACATATGGTATAAATTATGAGTTAGATAAAAATTAGTGGAAACTGGAATTGTGAATAAATAAATTGGAAAAGCTTATAAAAATTGAAACAAATGGAATAAAAGTATGTTTAAGCTATAAGTAATGTATAATCTCGAGTTAAAAATGAAGTGTGAATATATTCAAGTATAAAATTGATGGAAATGGGGAAAATAAGTCATGTGACTTATAAAATTGAAAATTGGAATAGAGAAGCTAAAATAAAAGAATTTGATATTCTAAAAACGAAATAAAAACCCAAACTTGAATTATAAAATAAATTTGAACTCAAGTAAATTGGTTAAAGTGATTTTTGAATAAAAATTAGAAGTTGAATGAGGAACTTGAGTATAAATTAAAATTCGACAAAATGAAAGCGAATTAAATATATTTTGAAATGTGGACGAATAAAATGGTATTGGATTGAAATAAAAATGGCTTAAGTTATAAATAGATTCAATTTGAGTATAAATAAATTGAATATGACCTTGATATCATTTAAATGAATTCAAAAATAAATTTGAATATGGAATTGAATTTGAAGTGGACTAAATGAATGAACTAATTAATTAATTAATTAGTAAATGGGATGGAAGTTGGTTAAAATGAAATAAACTTAAGTTATGGAGTTGAAATGATTGAAGTAAATAAATTAACTTAAGTAGATATTTTAAATGGAAGCTTGGCTTAAATTAATTTGTGAAATGGTTATTAAATATAAAAACATGGAATGTTTCCGAGCGACATAAAATGGATTTGAAAGCAACAAAGGTGGATATGAATGGTATGTAAATAAATTGATCGAGAATCAATTAGAAATGGATTATAATTAAATATAAATTGAGTTGGAATCAATTTAAAATAGTTCTAAACTAAAATGGATGTTTTATAAAACGAATATCGCCGAATTTGCATAAAAAAATTGGTCGTTTGACGTAAACAAAAATTAATTAATTTTTACGAATGAATGGAAAGAGAATAAATTGATTTTAGTCAATTTGGAATGGATATGAGTTTGTTGGTTTAAAAATAAATTGAATGCAAATAATTTGGTTGTAAATCATTTCAGATTGAATGTAGTAGTATATGGATTGGTTGAAAGCAATTAAATTAGTAATGATACCTTATAAATTGCTTATGAATATTTGCTTAGCATGCTAGTTTATGAAGCTTATGTGTGTACACTAGTTAAATAAACGAAAAATCATGGAATTTCATATATTTGGTACTTATGTGTTTAAATTGAGTAAGTACGGGTACCTGAAGTTGTTTTGCTTGACTTTGATTGCACGAATTGCAAACTAAAATATGCCACTTGCTTAAAAATGATAAAATAAGGTACGTTTTCGGATTAAATACTGCGAAAATATAAAATATTATTATATATTTTGTTTTCTAACCGTATGGGTCGATGTATAAATATTTATATCTCTTGTCATATTGCAAAAGTCTCTCCATACAAGGGAGAGTCTGTAAAAAAAAATCGGAAATTCAGGATGTTAATTTTTTTTTGAAAATCTTTCTAAAATTTTTGTTAACTATGAATTGATTTCGTATTTATAATCGAAATGAAGGATTTTTGAAACAGAATTGAAACTGATTATTTTGGGAGAAACAAAAGATTAGAAAAGTGAATATCGAATTTTCACTAAGTGGATTTTGAAAAAGTAAGGGGTTTGGTGCATTTTCCTGCCTTAGCAATTTCGGGGACGAAATTCTTTTAAGTGGGAGGAATGTAACGACTTAGATTTTCAACGTTTGATTTGGAATATTTAAATGATTTAAATATTGAATTTGAATACAAAAATTTGGGTTTAATTTATAAAATAAATTCAGAATTTAAATATAGCAATTTATTGGATAAGTGAATTTTTGAATTTATAATTGAATATTAGTTAGCCTATTGTATCTTAAGTTTAAGCTCGATAAAAAAAATTAAAGGGTTATAAAATTCATATTGATAATTATGAAAATAATAAAAGTTTTAGTATTGAATTTAAAAGCGATCTATTCAATTTTAAAAGGGTACTTTTGGCACAGGTCCTTGATAGGTTTCAAAATTCATAAAAAACCCAGTGGAAAAAGTATGTAAATTAGGTCCTTATTTTTCGTAAGGAAAATCATCAACAAACGTACAAAAAACAAAAAAAAACTTTAATATTTTAAAACTTATTCCAATCAATATTTATCTTCGTATTCATGTCAAAAAAATCTAAAAAAAAAGAATGAAAAGGGAAAAAATGACACAGTATGTTTCGGGAATACTTACAGACATGTATGCAATTTTAGAGAATAATTGCACACATGTCTGCACTTATTCTGGATAGCATGCATTTGCAACTAAAAATTGCAGATATGTTTGTTGTTTTAAGAAATAAGTGCGAATATTTAAGTAACTATCCTGATTTTTTAATTAAGGTGCTATTATTTAGTGAATAATTGCATGCATGTCTAGAAATATATGGAATAATTGCATTCATATCTGCAATTATATAGATTTTTATTAAACGCAGTTATTCAATGAATGATTGCATACATGTCTGCAATTACATGAAATAATTGCATACATATCTGTAATTATTCAGATGTTTATTGATTGCAATTATTAAGTGAATAATTGCAGATATACTTGCAATTATATGGAATAATTGCAGATATGTCTACAATAATTGTAGATATGTCTCCCATTTCTTTTTTTCTTTCAGAAACCTACTTATAATATTTACAATTTTTTGAAATTTTTTTTAAGTACTGGTGCAAAAAAAGATGAAAAATACATGCTACTACAGTAAAATAATTATAGGGACCCGCTTTACAACTTTTTTTAGGGAGGATGCCTTTTGAATTAAATTTCTTTAGGGTTGCATGACTAATATTCACATTTTAAAAATAGTTTGTTTAGATTGGCATTTAAAAATAGCCTTCCGAGGCACAGTCTCGGAATTCGACTAAACCGGTTCCATTAGATATGTGATAATGTATTTTATCGGATTTCAAAATTCGTAGCTTTTGGAGTTATCGTTTGATCGTACAGGATATAAACGCATTAAAATAATATTGAAATTCAATATTACAATGGGGTCCAAAAAGCTATCTTCTTCATTCGATCGAATTATCTTCTCCATACGATCGAATTAGGGCTCGAAACATTTTCCATTGTGGTCGAAATAGGGGTATAACATTATGAACGCCTAGGAGCATGCCTCGATAGGGATTCAAAATTTTGAGTTGCATATATCGAGATATTTTGGAATTAAATTAATATATTAACTAGTCAATCTCCCCTTTAGCTGCTATTTTATCTCTTCACTGTAACCTTTACCTATCCAAACACGCTACCCAGTATCCTTAAATCACGTACCGCTATCCTTTTCTCTTTTTGAAATGAAATTGATCTTATAAAAGATATATATATATATATATATATACACACACACACATACACACACACACACCGAACGAATCAGTTCAATCATAAAGAGAGAGAAATGAGTTGAATGCGATTATATCGCGATGGCGCTGTAGAAGGAGTAGTGAAGCGACGTCGACGGATGAGGAGAGTGTCGCACACTAGCGTGATTTTGGGGAAAGCGATGGGCGAAGTCTCATATCCATGGAAGGTTGATCGATTTAGGGTTTTCTGCCTTTTGGCTGGCGGCAGGGGGTAGCGTGGTTATTAGGGAAGGGTGCACCGAAGGTGGGGACTTTGCGATCGATATCCCAATGTTTTTGTTGAGGCGATGGGGTAGGGTTTCAGGGGAGAAACGACTTTGACCAGTTCAAGGCGAGCAGGAGGTTGTGGGTGAAGTCGTAGGTCGAGTGCGAAAAGAGGAGTATGGCGAGGTTGAACAGTCAAGGCTGGTGGTCTTCGAGTCGTCGTGGGACGCCAGAGGGCTGTTGTGTGTCGAGACACGATCAAGGTTTCCGGCAGCATTGGTTTGGGATATGGATGTAGGCTGAAGAATTTGTTGAGATCTCGGGTATCGTTTGGGTGAATGTTCAGATTGTAATTCAGATTTTAAATTTTAAGGTTAATTAAGTTCATGTGTAAATAATTAGCTTGGATTAAATAAATAGTTGGTTGATTAAGATTAAAATTGCAATCCTTAATTTATATTATCCAGAATTTCTTATATGAGGTTAAATCTAACGGGATCAATCGTAAAGGAGGGGTTCAGAGGTGCGAAATCTAAGCATAAGGATTTAAATTGGAACGGTTACAAGTTAAAAATCAAGGTGAGTAAAATCTCACTCATTTGGATTGCTAGAATAATTTAAAAAAGATGAATTTAAATTATTGGTTGTTGGTTGATTTTATAAATTATTGTCCGTTTATTGATATAATATATATAGTAGTATATATATATATATATATTAGTCTTTGGAGTGATATTCCCGCACATTATAGCCGATGAGACCCTATGCGCCCGCATAATAGCGGATAACCCTATATACCGCGATATCCCACTCGAAATGGGATTGGTATTTTTATTGTTGTCTAACGTCTGTGGGTGATGGGAAACAAGTTGGAGGGATCCAGCCGGATTCCTCAAATATATTGTTTATTTTTCATATATAGTGATATACGGTTTGTATAGAATAATCTATTATAGATTATCGTAGTGATTGGAATTATTGGATGCTACTGTAGCACTGACCTAAATTTTGATAAATTAAATACTATAAATATTTTTTTAAAATTTAAGGAATTAAAGGGAATTTGATGTAAAAATATATGTAATGGAAGTGGAGATATTTTAAGGAAATGGAGTTAGAAAAAAAAAATTGAGTTTGGTTATACTTAACTATTATGAATTAGTAAATTGAGATTTTTAAAAATGAATTATATAAAAGAATTTATAAATGATATCCTAGAAATATAAAAATGAAGTTAAAGTAAATACAAGTAGATTGGAGTATAAAAGGAATTTATAAGAAATTAATGTATATAATGGAATTTTATAAATAAGATTTGTTTTATAAAAAGGTAAACCAAAGGGGTTATAAAATTGATAAACGATGTTTGTAAATAAAGGAATTCGATATCAAATGATAATTGGAAATATAAATTCATTGGGTGAATTTATAATAGAATATGGAAACAGGGTTGAGAAAAATAGTAGATTCTATTTTTGAAATGGTAATGGTTAGAAAATCGACAATAAATCGATATGTTGTGGAATCGAGAGGAAGTTATAAATTAAATTGGCTATTAGATTTTAAAATATATATTTGTCTTAAGAAGTTAAGTTCATTTTTCAAAGGGAAAACTTTATTATTTAAACAACCAAATTTTAAAATAGTGAGCGTTGGAAAACTTCGAAAAATGCATTTTCAAATACTGAATATTATTGAAGAAAAAAAATATTTTTATAATTAGGTTTGTAAATTGATTAGCTTTATTTTAAATGAGTTATCAATGACCCATCAAAAATGTTTAATATTTTAAGTAATAACCTATAACATATCTAAAATAAAAATAAATAAAGAAGTTACTATTCTTTAAAAATGCTTATTGTATACATATATATATTTTTGAAATGATTGAAAATTTGTTTATGAATTTCTCTCGAGATGTGTGGATAGGTTTTATTTTAAGGAGGAGATTTTATAAGAGAATTCTTATAAATGGAATACTAGAGACTTAAGAGAATTTTAAATGCCTAGATGCGATAACTTTGGGAAGAATGTGAATTCATTTAAGGAAGTTAAAATTGGTTGGTCGGGATTATAACTAAGTATAACCGGTTTGGAAATCGAAGGAAGAATTTATTGAAATTCCAGAGACTTATGAGATAAGTTATGAAATATTCCCAAGTTAAATCTTAAAAATTATTTTGGAAATTATATGTAACGACCCACTATTTTAGACCATTCAAATCGACAATAAAACCACACATGTCAGACTTGAATAATTCAAAACAGTAGATTGTAATATAATTTGGAGAAATAAAAGCAATCACAGACAAAGATAAATCAGAATAAATCGCGGCGGAAATAAAATAACCATAGTAGTTCATGAAGCCACTACAACACAAAGTCACAAAACAAGTTCAAAGTCCTAAGTCTAAAAAGTAATTATAACAGAAATCCCAATACATAAATGTCCACTAGTACATAAGATGAATAGAAAATACTGAATGGAAATAGATAACGACCAGATAGATTAATATCTCCAGCAAATCCTAACTCCATAAAGTGAAATCCAAAGCTGATTCTCAGGCTGACCCAAGCGTAAGAAAATAAACACAAACACTCGAGTCAGGACATACATACTTATACAATGTAATCCAAATCAAGTGAATTGTAATATAAATGCACAAGTAAATTAAAGGATGCTCGGGACCGACCATCCTTTAAGGATCCATTAAACTATTTACTATGTAGTAGTATACACTATTATAATAATGTCTAAAGTAAAGTATAATATGTTTAAAAATAGCGTTAAGGAGTTACCCAATATCCCCCTTAATAAATTTTATAGTGCCAATAGTCTATACAGTACTGTCGTACCTCCAGATCGAGAGGCTACCACAAATACTCCTTAGGTACGACACAAATCAAACTCGTACAGGCGCGCTAGGGTAGGTGACACAGCACAACGAGGCATTGCCAGGGTAGATATACCAATTACGTATCCGGACTGGTGGTAATGCATAGCCGCAACTACCGCCCACCTCGAGCCATACTCCCGAAAATCAAAGGTACACACCATATCAATCACAAAGTAATAGAATGGCGTACGAAGAAGTGTGTCGGATCGGAGGAGCTACCTCATTGGCCCGAGAATCGCTCCTGTTTAAGCCACCTTATGCCAACTCACGGGAGTTGGGTCCACGTATATACCTCAATAGAACGTCGCCACCATCCTACTTCATTCTGGAATCTCCACCACGTACACGGTTGTTAAAGTGGTTTTCGGTATCGACAGGGAGTATGCCCATATTCGACCACGGTCTCTATAACAACCAACCGTTATTATAACCCGTGGTCATAAATTTCAAATATGGTTTATATTACAAAGCAAAATAATTCATTTAAACCATTTAAATATGAAGTCGCTATCCTTTCAAATAAAATATTCGATTTCTGGAATTGTAGCATTTTCTAAGTTCATTCGTTCATTTACAACAATTTCAAAACATTGTATTTTTCAGAAACCGCAGCACTTATAAAGTGTTACAGTAGATATATTAGTATTTTAAAAACAGTTCAATTTCAGAAATAGCAGCACTTATAAAGTATTACAGTAGATATTCTAGTATATCAAAAATAGTTCAATTCCAGAAACAACAGCACTTATAAAGTGTTACAGTAGATATTTTTGTGTTTCAAAAACAGTTCAATTTCAGAAACAGCAACACTTAAGAAGTGTTACGGTAGATATTTTAGTGTTTCAAAAACAGTTCAATTTCAGAAAAAACAGCACTTATAAAGTGCTACAGTAGATAAAATTAGAATTCCAGAACATAGTTAAATTTCAGGTATGGTAGCACATAGCAAATACTACCTTAAAACCACAGCATGTTAGAAATGCTTCCAATACAAATTCCAGATTTATTATAACATTTCAAAAACATTAAAATCCTAATTTTAGCCATTTTTAACTTATAAAAACACATCTCACGCTTCAGAAAATATTCATTTGGATATCATTTATGCTTATCTTTATCTTATCTTAACTTTCAGCTAATGGCTGAAAGAGGCAGAGGACGACGCTCGGATGCTATGCAATCCAGCGGCTCGCATCCGAATGGCATTTATATGTCTGCCGATCAGTTTATGGAGTTATTTAGGAGTACTCAGCCTCTAGATCCTACTCGAGCATCTCCTCCAGGCAAGTCTGTCTTTATACGCTTGTGCAGTGATTTCTCTAATCTCGGAGGAAAGCCGTTCAAAGACTCCGCGTCCATTCTAGAGGTCCAAGCTTGGATTCGTACGTGCGAGCGCATCTTCTCTCGCATGGATCTTTTTGACAATGACAGAGTTCCTGTAGCATTTAGCCTATTGCAAGGGCATGCCCTAGATTAGTATGAGCTTCTCATAGTTGAGCACGATGACTCTACTCTTTCTTGGCTCAGTTTCGGGAACGGTTTGAGCTCAAATTCGTTCCTGAATCTTGCTTTATTGACCCGTCGCTTCCTTGAGTTGAAGAAATGAAAGTCCTCCATCTTTGTATATATTTCATCATTCGGTGACTTATCTAAGTATGGTCTTGAATACATTAGCACCTCTTATAAGAAGAATCTGAAGTTTGTCACTGGTTTTAAGAAGTATCTCAAGAAGACTTCGATGCTCCATCTCAAGCTTTCGTTCAAGGAGTTGGTTGACTAGACACTTCATCTCGAAGCCACGAGAAGGAGTGCCAGAGTGGTGATGAGGTTGAGGTTCGTAAGAACCCCGATAAGAAGAAGTTCCCATTTCATAAGCGGGAGGTTTTCCCCTCCAAGAAGAAGAAGCCTACTAGATCTAGTCCTAGTTCCAAGCCTAGTGCAACACCTCCTACTCAAAAGTGGTGTTTCAATTTTGGTTCTTCTGATCATATGATCCGTGACTGCCCTAAGGCTATTATTTGTCGCTATTGCAAGAAGAAGGGTCATCGAGTTGCCACTTGTCCTATTGCTCCGAATTCCCAGTCGGGCAAGCTGAATGTAGTGGATGCTTATAAAGGGTCTTCTCAGCGCAGAGGTACTTCTCCTTCTGTTCTTGAAGGTTCATTATTGTTCTGTGATCATTCTATTCGACTCCTCTTCGATACGGGTGCGTTGCATTTATTCATATCGAAGAAGCTTGATTATTTGTCTTTGGATGTTTCTTGTATGGTTACTTCATTGAGGATTGCAAATCCTATCAGAGGATCCACAACCCTTAGCATGCTTTGTGATGATGTTGAGATTGTTTTATGTGGCTTTTCTTTCCGTTTGAATCTGCACGTTATTTTTTATATGGGATTTGATATGATTTTGGGTATGGACTGGCTAGTGTAATATTACGCCAGGATTATTTGTTCTGAGAGAATTTTATATCTTCGACATCCAGGTTTTTCTGCTCAGCCATCACTTGTTCTTTGAAATGTGGATAATTCTTAAGCATCTTTATTTTCCCTCGACTCACGAGATGATGATGATATATCTCGTAATCCTATTGTTTGTGATTTCTCTGATGTATTTGAGCCAGTTTCGGGTTTGCCACCCAAGCGAGCGATTGAGTTCCATATTGACCTCATTCCAGGCACGTAGCCAGTTAGTCGTCCTCCCATGAGGATGTCTACAAAAGAAAATAAGGAACTCAAGAAGCATCTTTTAGAGCTTGAGTCCAAGCAGTTGAGTCGGTCCAGTTTTTCACTGTGAGGTGTTGCATTCATCTTCGTGAAGAAGTCCGATGGAACTCTAAGGCTTTGCATCGATTATCGCAAGCTTAACAAGTTGACAATCAAGAATAGGTATCCATTAACTAGGATCGATGATATGTTCGATCAATTGAGTGGCGCTAAGGTCTTTCCTCTGCTCGACCTTGCCACTGGTTTTCATCAGCTCCGAGTTGCGGAAGATAGCATTCCTCTTACAGCTTTCCACACTCAATATGGATCTTACGAGTGGCTCATTATGCAGTTCGGATTGACGAACACTCCTCCATTCTTTGTTGATCTTATGAATCGAGTATTCCGATAATATCTCGATAAGTTCGTCCTTGTGTACATCAACGACATCCTTGTTTATTCGAAGTCTGAAGCCGAGCATGCTAATCACTCGAGAATTGTCTTAAGTACTCTTAGTTACCATCAGCTTAAATCCAAATTCCCCAAGTGCCATTTCAGGGAGAATAAGGTTAAGCTCTTAGGCCACGTTGTTTCTTTCGAAGGCATTTCGACCAATCCTTCGAAGATCGAATCCATCTAGAATTGGAAGAGGCCTGTTAACCCAATTCTGAACAACGACTTAATTACTCAATGAAGGCAAGCGATCAAACAAGTTAACATGGTAACAACTAGTGACTTAACAACCTAAAGTTCAAGCTTCCTAGCGACCTAAACTTGTGACAAGCTAACGACCTAGCAATCCATACAGATCAACGACATAACATAACAATGGAGTAAACACTACAGTATCTCAGCGACCTAACGACCTACATGTCCAACGACCTAACAACTTAACATCTCCTTTTCACGACCTACCGACTTACCGATCTAAAGAACCAAGCGACTCAGTTAGTCAATGACCTAATAGTCCTAGTGACTTAATGAGTTACCACCTAGCATCTTCCACTAGCAAGAGCTGAATTCAAATGACCTCTTCTATTAGGTCGCTCACGACCTAAGCTGCATACTGCATCTTCTACTAGGTCGCTCACGACCTTAACAGACCAAGGCAACTTCCTGATGCCGCTATTCCTTGTGCCGCTGGCTTTTATGCCGCTACTCCTTATGCCGTAGTTCCTTAGGTCGCCACTCCCTCTACTCCTAAGGTCGCCCATGACCTATAACATGGCCGACCTAACCCTTAGGTCGTCTACGACCTACGACCTAACTCCAGAAATTTCCTATAAATACCTTGCCTACTCCACCAAAGGGAGGACTTAGGGCGGCTCATTTCTGAAACGCCTATACTCTGCTGTTTTCTCGATTTATTTGACACTTCAAACACCGAAGAAACTTCAACGAACTTTAGGAAGAGATCTAACACATTTAACGTGAATTCGAAGAGCTCTTCTACACTGAAGTTCTAGCCACTTGTCTTAGTTGTGTTGTAATCAAAGATCATTGTAAAAGTTGTAATCGAATCAGCAATAAAGAGGATTAAAGTGGACGTTGGCTTGACATTAAGCCGAACCACTATAAAAACTGTTGTGTCTTTACTTGACATTCTATTATTTTCTGCTTATCTCTAGCTCCCGTACCAACGGGTGGTGCTTTAACATTTTTACTGCTTACACCGAGGTGTTTGCATTCAATTTTAGCGTTAACATTTTTTGTGCTTTTACAAAGAACTGAACTCAGGATGCTTTCACCATTGCTTCGCAAAAGTTCGTTGAAAGAATCTCTCTCAAAACCAGAAGGCTTTCAGAGATTATGGCTCCTGGAAGAAAGCGCAGATCTACTAGATCCGGCGATGTCCACGAGAATACTGCCACTTCTCCTTCATCGAATCAAGCGGCTCCAAGTGTTGGAATTACAAGGGCCGAATTGGACGCTATAGTGTCTGGGATGTACCAACAGATGGAAGCTCATAACACTTTGATGTTAGACAGGATAAATGCTTTACTTGGAGTCAACCGTCAACCAGAAGATAATGAAGAAACCTTTGCCGAAGAAGTCCATGATTCTCAAGGAAAGAGTATTCCTCAAAAGGCAGCTGGCACCGCCGAAGGAGCACCTCCCCAAGCTGGAGGTTTAGGCCACATCCAACTTTTCGTGAACATTTGCCCAGGAAAACTCCCGAGAAAGTAGCTGACGTCAGTCCTGCGGGGCCTCTAAACGATGAGGAGTACCTCTTGGGAATGATTCGACAGATTATGAAGGAAAGTATGCAAAGGGAAGAAGATGAGAATGACTGGGGGTTTTCTCCAAGCAAAACTCCTTTCACTGAAAGAATCCTGAAAGCCGAATTTTCAAAGAAGTTTATTCCTCCCACTATATAAGCTTATCGGGGAACAAGCGATCATAACCAATTCTTATACAAGTATGACTAGCATATGACTGGTGCTAGAGCATCAGATGAAATCAAGTGCAGATATTTCCTGGTGTATTTGGAAGGAGTGGCTCTGCTTTGGTTCACAAAGCTACCAGTTCGTTTTGTGGATCAATTCTCTGATCTCACTCGAAAATTCAAAGATCAATTTAGGTTATATGCTGTGAAGGCCAAGGATATAATGTCACTATCCAGCCTCGAACAAAACCCAGGAGAGCCTCTCAAATCTTTCTTAAACCGCTTCAATTTAGCCTTAGCCGAAGTTGACAATGCGGAGCCTCGAATGATTCTCACTTACTTGATGTGAGCTATTGACAAATCTAGTGAATTCGGGAAATGGCTAAAAATGAAAGAGCCAAATTCGCTTGAGAAATTCTACAAGAAGGCCGACGAATTTATGCGCTTAGAGAGCCTTCCTGTGTCGGTAAAAGTGGTCGTGAACGAAGTTGAAAATAACAACGTTGCTTCTAACAAAAAGGAATCTGGAAGTCAGAAAAGGAAAAATGACGATGGAAAAAAGCAAAAAGATGCGAAGAAAACTCGCTACTTTAAACCTTCAGATTTTACTCCTTTAACTGATACTCCAGAGAATATCTTTTTCACAACCAAGGATGTTATCGAATAACCTAAACACCTAAGTTGAAGCTTGGGAAAAATATTGCGCAAATTGAAAGATTCTGTCGATTCCACAATCAACCCGGACATGACACCAATGAATGTCGCCATTTAAAGAGTTTGATTGAGGAGCTCTTAAGCCAGAATAAACTTCAACAATATGTGAAGAGAAACAGAAACGACCCAACCTCATCTACTCAGAGGCAACAAGTTCCTGCTTATCAATCCGGCTCAAGTGAGAGAGCTGCAGCGCAGGAGTCCGAAAGGCCTATCATTAATGTTATCACAGAGGGTCCTCACCCAGCAGGCACAAGTTGGGATGAGATGGAAAGATACGCTCACGCCTTGAGATATGCCCCAGCTTGTTCTATGCCAAGTCAAGAAAGAGTTTCAGACTAAAAGAAGAAATTTGCCTGCTAACTTGTGAAAGGCCTGGGGGTTTCTTGATGTTTTTAATTATTATACAATAAGCCATATACCCTGGGAAGAAAACATGAAGGCAAATTATCTCGCAAAGTGTTCAAGCTCTGACAAAGCTCAAGCATTGGGATTGGTCCCTGTGAGAGTCTTGTCGGTTCCAAGTGCTGATGAGATTCAATTCCAGAAGCCTGGAACAGCAATCACTTCGATCCATATTTTACTTAAAAGCAATGCTTAAATTTGAAAAATGGTTATGGATGTATCATTTTTGTATTGATTCACACTGATTTTACTATAAATCTTGTGTTCTTTATTACTATAAAATGCCTCTTTTATTTCGATGTGTACATACCTTAAATGTATTGCTAAAATGTCGACTGAATATTGCATGCCATTAAAACAAAGCTTACCTACCACAAGGCTAAGCGATCCCTAATATCACTCAATAAACAAATGTCAAGCCACAAAAAAATTTAGATTCAAATCCCGAGTAAGAAGTGCTTCAAGCAAACAGTTAGTGATTCCGTCGAAGGGGCACCTCCCTAACGTGAAGGTTACAGGCCCTTGCTAACTGATTGTGATTGTTTGTGCAAACGGACATCCGGTTAGATAGCTTGCGTCTGTCCTATGGACTCGCTTAACAATGAAGTACACTCCTTTTGATAAAACAAACTACTTGCAAAAGAAAGGAACATGTGCTTGGAGATGATAACTGGGAATCGTTGATGAGCAAATGACAAACAGACAAGGGCGAGCAGACAGAAAACAACCAAAAAGGAGTCTTGCCTCTCAGCAAAAAGGTTGGTGGAACCACCGGAGGGGCACCTTCCCAAAGCGAAGGCACCAGGCCCTTGCTAGCTGATTGTGATCGTTTGTGCAAACGAACATCCGGTTGGATAGCTTATGTCTGCCTCGTGGATCCACTTAACCGTGAAACGCAACCTTCATGGCGAGCCAACCACCCAAAGCCCTCTTCGGAGGCATAAGCCCTCTTCGGAGGCACAACTCTTCGAAGGATAAAGCCCTCTAACGAGGCACGCCGAAAAAATAATGTTCTCTTTTCAACCAATAAGTTTGGTGAAATCACCGGAGGGGCACCTTCCCAAGTGGAAGGCACAGGGCCCTTGTTGACTGGTTGTGATCGTTTGTGCAAACGAACATCCAAATAAGTAACTTGCGTCCGCCCCGTGAATCCACTTAACTGTGAGAAAGTAACTTCCAGGCAATCAAATTAAGACCTCTTCGGAGGCACAAGCCTTCACCAAAGGCACACCTGCCCTCTTCGGAGGTAGAAGACCTCTCCCGAGGCACCACAAGCCCTCTTTAGAGGCACTAGCCTTCACCAAAGGCATACCTGCCCTCTTCAGAGATAGAAGACCTCTCCCGAGGCACCACAATACATCTTTGGAGGCACAAGACCTCTTCGGAGGCACGTCCTAAGAAGAGATGCTTTTCTCAACCAACAAGGTTGATGGAACCAACGGAGGGTCACCTTCCCAAGATAGAAGGCACAAGGCCCTTGTTAACTAGCTGCGATCGTTTGTGCAAATGGACATCCGACTAAGTAACTTGAGACCGCCCCGTGGATCCATTTAACTGTGAGAAAGAACTTTCAAGCGAACAAAACAAAAATGCCCTCTAACGAGGCACAATAAAAAAAGAAATCCCTCTACGGAGGCACACTGCAACTCTCAAGGGAAGATCAATTTCCCCACCTTGAAAATATTCTTCCTCGGAAGTTGAAGTGCCAATTCAAAGCCTTCTTTAGGAACACACTTCACCGCGTAGGAAAATCCACTTGTCAAACATAAAAGTGACTATCTCCGAAATTGAAGTGTAAAAACCTTTTCAAACAAAAGAGAGAGAAGACTTCTTCAATACAAGGCACACTGTACTAAAGCAGAGTAATATTTCCTCAAAAAATGTAAAAAATTATTCTCTAAAGTAGGAGTACAAGTCTTCTCGAAACAGAAGGATTGTTCTCCAACTTAAGAGTACAAGTCTTCGCGAAACAGAAGAATTGTTCTCCAACTTAAGAGTACAATTCTTCTCGAAACAGAAGAATTGTTCTCCAACATAAGAGTACAAGTCTTCTCGAAACAGAAGAACTGTTCTCCAAAATTTTATCAAATGAAAGAAATTGCAATAAGCCTTGGTATGGGAGAAATACAATACAATATAGCTACATTAATAAAATAACGCTCAAGCAACATACCACAGACTTATTGCAATATCACACAAAGAAAATGAAGAAACTTGTGCGAAAATAAGGAATAAATGCGTTTACAAATACAGTCAAAAGATTGTACAAGTAATGTAACGACCCGTATTTTATGTGTCGATCTAATCGTAGAATTTACAGGTCGTTAGTGTTGTTTATGTTATCCCCAGCCTAAGTCGTATGGGAGGTTAACTCGTGTAGGCAACTTAAGCTTAGGTCGTGTGAGAGATAGGTCGAGTAGAGCGACCTATAGGTTTGGACGAGTTAGCATGTTACGGGTTAACGAGTTAAGGCTTAAGGACTTATGAGTTAACATGTTATCTGATGAGTCGTTAGCGAGTTAGGTAGTGTAGCCGAGTTAAAATGTTAAGTATAAGGTCGTAGGCGACCTATAAGACATGAGCAAGTTGGTAGAGTCAGCGACCTACGAGTTATCAGGTTAGAGGGGATAGCGACTTAAGGGCTGGGATGAGTTAGCGGGTTAGTGGAAGTAACGAGTTAACGAGTCAGCGACCTACGTGTTAGCGAGTCAGTTGTTGGCGAGTTAAGTATGTCAACGACCTAAGAAAAGTTAGGTCGTTGAGCGACTTAAGGGAGTGTTAGGTCGCTGGGCAAGTTAAGTTGTTTAGTAGTTAGGTTGAGCGACTTAGAAGCTCGAGTCCTAACTCGTAACTCGTTAACGAGTTAGCAATGATAGTTAGGTCGTTAAGGAAGATAGGTCGGCAGGCTCGATGAGTCGTAACCCGTTAGGTCGTTTGGTTGGACTTAAGTCGTTAGGTCGTTAAACGACCTAAGATAGGTCGTGACTCGTATGTAAGTTAGGTCGTATGTCGTTAGGGGCTTAGGTCGTTGAACCATATGGTATTGCTGAACCGTGTGGGTTAGGTTGCGTGGGTCTGATGGGTTGTTAACTTGCGAGCGACTTAAGCTAAGTCGGTAGGTCGCTATGTCGTAGAGGCGGGTTTGATTTAGGTCGTAGGATTTTGATGGGTCGTGAGCGACTCATGGATAGGTCGTGACCGACCTAAGGGGCGACGACTCATGGAGTTTTCAGCCTATAAATAGAGGGGTTTGGCTCACTTTTTGGCATCGGATTTTGAAGCGACGAAGTGCTGCCATTTTGAGAACTCGACTACAACATTTCTTCATCTTCTTTTCTCCATTCCAATCTAGTTCTAACATCCATCCAAGATCGAAGATCGAGATCAAAGATCCAAGAGCCAAAGTTGAAGATCTTCATCCAACGAAGCTAGATTTCATCGTTTCAAGCGAGATTTCGGCGAATCAAGCTTGAATCTTCGCTCTCCAGATCTGGAGTTGATAGTTTTTGAAGTGTTTGGTTGATTTGGTGAGTGGTAGTTATCTCTCACGCGGACCCAAAGGAGTGTATTGGATTGGTGGTTTGTTGGAGTGTTGTAGATAGTGATTTTATGCATTTTTCCTTAGATCCAAGTGTAGATCCATTACTTATGAAGATGTTTACCTTTGCAAGTTCATTTGCCAAATTGTAGAGACAAAACCCATGATTTATAATTGTTAGATCTATGCTAAAAACCCATGATTCATGTATGTTAGATCTATGCTCATTTATTTACGAAATTGCCATTTTAGTTATAAATGCCTATTTAGGTCTTGATTGACTACTTATTTGTTTGGATTAATATTTGCCTTGTTTGATTGATGTGAATGAGTTATCTAGTTGATAGATTTGGACAAGTATGGTCAAAGACGATTCAAAAGCTACGGAAGAGGCTCTTAAATGATGAAAGCTGCTTGAGACATATGTAGCGGATGTTGAAGCTCATATGTATGGATTGGATGATGTTGAGATGGAACTTTGCCATGATGCGATGAGGCAAACCATGTTGTTGAGTTAAGACTTTGCTATGGTGTGATAAAGCGAAGTATGATGTGATGTAGACTTGGCGTAATCCAGGCAGGGATCATTCCAAGCATGTTGATAACTCGAGGGATGGTTCGAGTTGGTTGATAATGGATTGCTCGAGAGGTAGCTTGAGCTAGTATGAGAATAGTCGTCGAGGAGGATGGCTAGGAGGCTTGGATCTCATCGTTGCTGATGGTTCTAGCATGCTCAAAAGCAAGAGTACATGGGGCGCCCATAACGACTACAGGTAGGTAGTCGGGACACCCAAAAGACTACAGGTAGGTAGTTGAGTACTCTGGGTAGAGTAGGTAAGTCTTAGGCACGGGTCACGATGACGTGCGGAGCTATGCCTAGAACCGGGGTTACCATTAGCCCTTGACGGATGGTCATTCAATTAACGGTGAAATCAAGGAAAAGATAACAGTGATAACCAGAGTCATAGATGTTTGGACGTTTGGTTGTATCATCATTCGGTCTCAAGAGTGGTATTTTCTAGGTGCTTATCTGATCTTGGTTTAGGCCTTGGGGGTTTGTATTTGGAAAACATCGCCCTTGACTCGAGTGATTATTGCTTTACTTTAATTGTCTGCTATGTTATGATTGCTTCTCCTTAGTGTGCGTGTCCGGGGGCTATCACTGTAGAAAGAGGCGGAGTGGGATGGTTTGGTTCCTATTCCTTTTATCCCTTATGCTCTTTTGGTATGTTTGGTAGTTAATTTACTGCTCACTAAGACTTTGTATGACTCAAGGTTTTATGTCTCCTCTTATTACCTTGGGCTGTTCATCCATGTTTGGGATGGGCAAACTAGGTAGCAGGTGACAGCTGCTGTTCTTGGAGATCTACGCTGATGATGACGAAGACGAGTAGGAGGCTTTTGCATATTATTTCTTATATGTACTGGGTATCCGCTGCTGTATTTGATTGAGTGTTATGTAGTGAGGCTTTGATGTATGGATGATTCACATGTTTGTATAAAACTATTATGATGCTTATATGATGATTTTCTGTTATGAAGCTTCACTATATATTTCTCTATTGTATTTTATCCATGCGCTGTGAGTTGTACGATAGAGGTTCCGCTGTTTTAATTTACCCTGACTATCGTCCATGGCTTCCTGGCACACTTTTCAGCGCACTATTCTCTTGTTTTGGTGCGGGGGTCATGGGCGGTCGTCACATTTGGTATCAAATCTTTGGTTAATCGATTTTAGCCAACGCTCGCTGACGTAACTATGTATGAGAGACGTAATTGTATTTTAATGGATGATTACTATACATAATATAGTAGCTTAGATGGATTTGAACTCCTTATGCAGTTGTTTCTCAAAGGTGTTCTAATCATTTCTTTTTCTAGATACTAAAGATGAGTCGAAGAGGGAGACCAGCTGCAAGGGAAGGCCGTGCTGCTGAAGGAGCAGTTGATTATGGAACTATGTTCGAAGCGATGATGACTTCGATCATGAGGAGGATACCAGCTTCAGGATCATCAATGGATGTGGGAGTTCAAGTCCAAGCTCCAAGACCGGTGGATTTTGCTAAGCTTTGCAAAGACTATACTTCTCTTGGAGGAAAAGCTTTCTTGGGGACAGAGTCGACCATTGAAGTACAAAGATGGATAGATGCATGTCGAAGAATCTTTGGTGACTTAGGGATTGAGGATGCAACTAAGAGGAAGCTTGCATCGAGACAGCTTCAGGGAAGAGCTGCTGATTGGTGGAATTCTATTACCATCGATACTCCAGAAGAAGAGATTACTTGGGAGCAATTCCAAGTCAGATTTGAGGCTAAGTTCATCTCTACGGCTCAGAAGTCTGTTTTGTTCAAGAAGTTTGTAGAGCTCAAGCAGGGTGGGAGGTCCGTTCTAGAGTATATTTCTGAGTTTGAAGCTTTGTCCAAGTATGCTAGATCGTATATTGATTCTCCCTATCAGAAGAACGAGAAGTTTGTGACCGGTTTGGATGCTTATCTTGGGAGGCAGTTGGTGGATCATCTGGACGATCCATTTGAGAAGCTTGTGGAGAAAGCTCTCAGGCACGAGAGTTTGTTTCCTAAGGAAGTATTTGTTGTTGCTGTAACCAAGGAAAGATCTAAACCACAGCAGGATGGGAACAGGAAGAGGAAGCAGCAGCAACAGAGGGGTAAGGATGGCCAGAAGAAGCCGAAGGGCGAAGTGACCTGCTACAAATGCCAACAGAAGGGCCATCTCTCTAGAGATTGTAAGAATCCCAAGGTACCAGGGAAGTGTTACAACTGTGATAAGCTGGGACATATCAAGAAGGATTGCCCAGAACCAAGGAAAGACAGGCAGATTGTGAAAGCTTATGCTTTGGGGGCTGTTCCATCGTCTTCGAAAGCTCCTACTGCTGAAGAGAAGGGGAAGAGTGTGGTGGTTCAAGGTACTCTTTCTATTCGTGGTGTTCCAGTTAGAGTGTTGTTTGATACTGGAGCGTCGCATTCTTTTGTTTGTGATGATTTGGTAGGCCGGTTAGGTTTGAAACCGGATATGGTTGATAGGCCATTGGTTGTGACTAATCCAGTTGGGGGTTCGTCTTGTTTGTGTATGTTATGCCGTGGCCTAGTTGGGTCGAGTCATGATTGCTCGTTTGTTTGTGATTGTTTTGTTCTGAACTTTGTGGGGTTCGGAATTATTTTGGGTATGGACTGGCTTAGGAAGTATGCGGCAAGGATTGATTGTGAGAGGCTTGAGGTGACAGTCGGGAATGTGGAAGGGCGAAAGGTTGTGATACGATGTAAGCATGAGGAAGGTGTCTTCATGAGCTTCATGTATTCGCTGGTTGTTCCACGGGATGGACTGTCATCGGTGCCTATTGTGAATGGATTTGAGGATGTCTTTGACGAAGTCAAAGGGATACCGCCGCATAGGGAGATCGAGTTTCGTATCGATCTAGTTGAGGGAGCCAGACCTGTTGTGATGCCTCTTAGGCGGATGGCGCCTAGGGAGCAGCTAGAGTTGAGGGTGCAAGTTGATGACCTTTTGCAGAAAGGATTCATTCGGTGTAGTGTGTCCGAATGGGGTGCACCAGTTGTGTTCGCAACCAAGGCGGATGGGACGTTGAGGTTGTGTGTCGATTATCGTGAGCTGAATAAAGTGACTAAGAAGAACAAGTATCCATTGCCGAGAATAGATGACTTGTTTGATCAGCTTCACGAGGCTAAGGTGTTTTCTCAGATGGATTTGGCAACGGGATTTCACCAGTTGAGAGTGGCTAAGGATAGTGTTCCGAAGACTGCTTTTAGGACACCATCCGGGTTTTATGAGTGGCTGGTAATGCCGTTTGAATTGACCAATGCACCAGCATATTTTGTGGATCTTATGAATAGAGTGTTCAGAGATCAGTTGAACAAGTTTGTACTTGTGTTCGTGGATGATATTTTGGTTTACTCCAGAACAGAAGAAGAGCACAAGACGCACTTGAGAATTGTTTTGGAAATCTTACGGAAACATCAGCTGAAGGCTAAGTTTTCAAAGCGTCACTTCTGGAAGAGTGAAGTGAGGTTCTTAGGTCATGTTACCTCTGGAAATGGAATCGCGGTTGATCCCGCTAAGGTGGCAGCAATTCAGGATTGTGTTAGACCTAAGAATGCATCTGATGTGAGAAGTTTTCTTGGTTTAGCAGGATATTATCGTCGGTTTATCAAAGACTTTTCCAAGATAGCTGCACCATTAACAGGATTGACGAAAAAGAACCAAGTGTTCAGATGGGATGACAAGTGTGAGCAAGCTTTTGTAATCCTGAAAGAGCGACTGACAAGTGCTCCTGTTTTGACTATTCCAAGTGGGAATGATGAGATGGTGGTTTACACCGATGCATGTGGTACTGGACTTGGAGCAGTGCTGATGCAGAAGGATAGAGTTGTTGCGTATGCTAGTCGACAACTGAAGCCGCATGAAAAGAATTACCCGACTCATGATTTGGAGTTAGTGTCGATTGTGTTTGCTTTGAAGATGTGGAGACATTATCTATTGGGAGTTCGATTCGAGTTGTTCACGGATCATAAGTCGTTAAAGTATCTTTTCTCCCAAAAGGATTTGAATCTTCGACAACAACGGTGGCTAGAGTTCCTAGCATCTTATGATTTTGGTATAGCCTATACTCTGGGAAAAGGTAACGCAGTGGCAGATGCATTAAGTCGAAGACATGCAGGATTGGGAACCATGTTTTCGGAATGGAAGAGTCTCGAGTATTTGGCTGGATTTGATTTCAGGCCTAGATGTGAATTGGAACCTGAGATGTTGGCAAACTTATCGATAAGACCTACTCTTGTGGAAAGAATTGGCAAAGGCCAAAAGCGAGACGATAAGTTTGTCAAGATTATCCGTGATTTGGAATCTGGATTGGACCCAGGGAAGGATAAAGGATTCGAGGTCGATCGAGAGGGTTGGCTTCGGAAGCAAGGACGACTAGTTGTTCCCGATATAGATGGATTGAGAGATGAAGTTCTAAGGGAAAGTCATCACTCGAGATTGACGATTCATCCAGGTGGTAATAAGATGTATCGGGACATGAAGAGAACTTATTACTGGGAAGGCATGAAGAAGGATGTTGGAAGTTTTATTTCCAAGTGTATGAACTGCCAGTTGGTGAAAGTTGAGCAGAAGAAGCCCAGTGGGTTACTTCAGCCATTAGAGGTTCCTACATGGAAGTGGGAGCAAGTGTCGATGGATTTTATCGATGGTCTACCTAGAACTAGGGCAGGGAATGAAGGTATTTGGGTCATCATAGATCGTTTGACTAAGAGTGCAAGGTTCATTCCTGTTCGATCGACTAGGACTGCATCGAAGTTGGCTGAGCTTTATGTTAAGTGGATAGTTCGACTCCATGGTATTCCGAAGAGTATAGTGAGCGATCGAGACCCATTGTTCACTAGTGGATTTTGGAAGAGCTTCCAGGAAGTTTTGGGAACTGAGTTGTGTTTGAGTACAGCTTATCATCCCCAAACAGATGGTCAGACCGAGAGAGTCAACCGAGTTTTGGAAGATCTTCTCAGAGCATGTGTTTTGGACTTCGGAGGATCATGGGAAGATCACCTTCATTTGGTGGAATTTGCGTCTAATAACAGTTATCAGTCAAGTATTGGTATGGCACCATATGAAGCATTATATGGAAGACCGTGTAACTCTCCGACATGTTGGTTAGAAACTGGAGAAAAGCTGATACTTGGGCCAGAGATGATTCGGCAGACTTCGAATTGTATAGAGATCATTCGGCAACGAATGAAGGCAGCCCAAGATCGTCAGAAAAGTTATGCCGATAATCGTCATAAGGATTTGGAGTTCGACTTAGGTGATATGGTTTTTGTGAAGATTTCTCCATTGAAGAGTGTTATTAGATTCGGGAAGAAAGGGAAATTAACTCCGAGATTTGTTGGACCATTCCCGATTATCGAGCGAATTGGAAAGCTCGCCTATAGATTAGAGTTACCGGAAAAGATGGCGGGTGTGCACAATGTTTTTCATGTATCTTATCTACGAAAGTATGTGCACGACCCAACTACGGTGGTTTCTGCTGATAGCTGTGAAGATTTAGAGATTGATCCAGTTGTTTCGAGACCTCGTAAGCCGCTTCGTGTTGTTGGAACCGACACGAAACAGCTTAGAAGGAAGACGATTACGTTGCTCAAGGTACAATGGAGTGATGATGTTAACGACTGTACGTGGGAGGAGGAAGAGAGGATGAAGGCAGCTCATCCTGAACTCTTCGAGGTATGGCCCTAAGGTGTCGTGACATCTCATGAATTTGTAACTTGTTCTAATCTTCGAATTTTGCATGCTAGGCTAGAATTGGATGCATGGTTTGTTGATTTCTATGGATGGTAGGCATGCGGAATAGTTTTGGTTGCTGTTGTTTGCTTGGAATTTCGGGGACGAAATTCCTAAAGGCGGAGAGAATGTAACGACCCGTATTTTACGTGTCGATCTAATCGTAGAATTTACAGGTCGTTAGTGTTGTTTATGTTATCCCTAGCCTAAGTCGTATGGGAGGTTAACTCGTGTAGGCAACTTAAGCTTAGGTCGTGTGAGAGATAGGTCGAGTAGAGCGACCTATAGGTTTGGACGAGTTAGCATGTTACGGGTTAACGACTTAAGGCTTAAGGACTTATGAGTTAACATGTTATCTGATGAGTCGTTAGCGAGTTAGGTAGTGTAGCCGAGTTAAAATGTTAAGTATAAGGTCGTAGGCGACCTATAAGACATGAGCAAGTTGGTAGAGTCAGCGACCTACGAGTTATCAGGTTAGAGGGGATAGCGACTTAAGGGCTGGGATGAGTTAGCGGGTTAGTGGAAGTAACGAGTTAACGAGTCAGCGACCTATGTGTTAGCGAGTCAGTTGTTGGCGAGTTAAGTATGTCAACGACCTAAGAAAAGTTAGGTCGTTGAGCGACTTAAGGGAGTGTTAGGTCGCTGGGCAAGTTAAGTTGTTTAGTAGTTAGGTTGAGCGACTTAGAAGCTCGAGTCCTAACTCGTAACTCGTTAACGAGTTAGCAATGATAGTTAGGTCGTTAGGGAAGATAGGTCGGCAGGCTCGATGAGTCGTAACCCGTTAGGTCGTTTGGTTGGACTTAAGTCGTTAGGTCGTTAAACGACCTAAGATAGGTCGTGACTCGTATGTAAGTTAGGTCGTATGTCGTTAGGGGCTTAGGTCGTTGAACCATATGGTATTGCTGAACCGTGTGGGTTAGGTCGCGTGGGTCTGATGGGTTGTTAACTCGCAAGCGACTTAAGCTAAGTCGGTAGGTCGTTAGGTCGTAGAGGCGGGTTTGTTTCAGGTCGTAGGATTTTGATGGGTCGTGAGCGACTCATGGATAGGTCGTGACCGACCTAAGGGGCAACGACTCATGGAGTTTTCAGCCTATAAATAGAGGGGTTTGGCTCACTTTTTGGCACCGGATTTTGAAGCGACGAAGTGCTGCCATTTTGAGAACTCGACTACAACATTTCTTCATCTTCTTTTCTCCATTCCAATCTAGTTCTAACATCCATCCAAGATCGAAGATCGAGATCAAAGATCCAAGAGCCAAAGTTGAAGATCTTCATCCAACGAAGCTAGATTTCATCGTTTCAAGCGAGATTTCGGCGAATCAAGCTTGAATCTTCGCTGTCCAGATCTGGAGTTGATAGTTTTTGAAGTGTTTGGTTGATTTGGTGAGTGGTAGTTATCTCTCACGCGGACCCAAAGGAGTGTATTGGATTGGTGGTTTGTTGGAGTGTTGTAGATAGTGATTTTATGCATTTTTCCTTAGATCCAAGTGTAGATCCATTACTTATGAAGATGTTTACCTTTGCAAGTTCATTTGCCAAATTGTAGAGACAAAACCCATGATTTATAATTGTTAGATCTATGCTAAAAACCCATGATTCATGTATGTTAGATCTATGCTCATTTATTTACGAAATTGCCATTTTAGTTATAAATGCCTATTTAGATCTTGATTGACTACTTATTTGTGTGGATTAATGTTTGCCTTGTTTGATTGATGTGAATGAGTTATCTAGTTGATAGATTTGGACACGTATGGTCAAAGACAATTCAAAAGCTACGGAAGAGGCTCTTAAATGATGAAAGCTGCTTGAGACATATGTAGCGGATGTTGAAGCTCATATGTATGGATTGGATGATGTTGAGATGGAACTTTGCCATGATGCGATGAGGCAAACCATGTTGTTGAGTTAAGACTTTGCTATGGTGTGATAAAGCGAAGTATGATGTGATGTAGACTTGGCGTAATCCAGGCAGGGATCATTCCAAGCATGTTGATAACTCGAGGGATGGTTCGAGTTGGTTGATAATGGATTGCTCGAGAGGTAGCTTGAGCTAGTATGAGAATAGTCGTCGAGGAGGATGGCTAGGAGGCTTGGATCTCATCGTTGTTGAAGGTTCTAGCATGCTCAAAAGCAAGAGTACATGGGGCGCCCATAACGACTACAGGTAGGTAGTCGGGACACCCAAAAGACTACAGGTAGGTAGTTGAGTACTATGGGCAGAGTAGGTAAGTCCTAGGCACGGGTCATGATGACGTGCGGAGCTATGCCTAGAACCGGGGTTACCATTAGCCATTGACGGATGGTCATTCAATTAACGGTGAAATCAAGGCAAAGATAACAGTGATAGCCAGAGTCATAGATGTTTGGACGTTTGGTTGTATCATCATTCGGTCTCAAGAGCGGTATTTTCTAGGTGCTTATCTGATCTTGGTTTAGGCCTTGGGGGTTTGTATTTGGAAAACATCACCCTTGACTCGAGTGATTATTGCTTTACTTTAATTGTCTGCTATGTTATGATTGCTTCTCCTTAGTGTGCGTGTCTGGGGGCTATCACTGTAGAAAGAGGCGGAGTGGGATGGTTTGGTTCCTATTCCTTTTATCCCTTATGCTCTTTTGGTATGTTTGGTAGTTAATTTACTGCTCACTAAGACTTTGTCTGACTCAAGGTTTTATGTCTCCTCTTATTACCTTGGGTTGTTCATCCATGTTTGGGATGGGCAGACAAGGTAGCAGGTGACAGCTGCTGTTCTTGGAGATCTACGCTGATGATGACGAAGACGAGTAGGAGGCTTTTGCATATTATTTCTTATATGTACTGGGTATCCGCTGCTGTATTTGATTGAGTGTTATGTAGTGAGGCTTTGATGTATGGATGATTCACATGTTTGTATAAAACTATTATGATGCTTATATGATGATTTTATGTTATGAAGCTTCACTGTATATTTCTCTATTGTATTTTATCCATGCGCTGTGAGTTGTACGATAGAGGTTCCGCTGTTTTAATTTATCCTGACTATCGTCCATGGCTTCCTGGCACACTTTTCAGCGCACTATTCTCTTGTTTTGGTGCGGGGGTCATGGGCGGTCGTCACAAGTAAAAAGAATCATTTTATTCCATACTATAAAAAATTTATACATGTGCAGGTTTCAAAAACCGGGGGCCGGTACCCACATAGTCTCCGGTCGATACAAGCCTTTATATACAAGCAAAAAGCAAAACAAGAAGAGTAAAGCGAGACTCGTTATTTCTTCTTCCCGCCACCTTTAGAGCCCTCGCCTGGCCTGATTGTTAACTTTGGGAGCTGGCTTGAATGGGTCGGAGAAGAAGGAGATAGAGGTACAGCTCGGTCTACTTCTGCCTTCTCTTCACTAGCAGAAGTGCTTTTCTTTTTCTTCTTCGAAGTTACACGCTTCCCCTACTTCCTTGAAGAAGACTCGCTGCCCGGAGTGATAAGTGGAGACAACTTTGTGTCATCATGAAATTTCTCCGGAGTCCATTCACCTTCTTCAAGTTCCTCAACCTTCTGCTCTTGTGAAGCGGCTGGGTCATCCAAGCCTTGAAGAGCTTCTATTAATTCTTCTTGCGACCCCGATTGAGAAGCAGAAGGAGGCATAATTTGAAGAGATGGAGGTGGAACATCTGGAAGAGGAGAAATCTATGCAGCACTTGGCGTTTTCACTACAGAAGAAGACAAGTTAAAAAACAGTATTCCTCGCAAAGAGAGGAGATAGTGGTGCGTCAAGGCTTAAGTAATAATCAAAAAGTTCATCAAGCTCATGTGAAGTGAACAAGTAGTCCACTTGAGCTAAATCAACGTTGAAGTTACCTGGAGAAATTGGCTTTATCACGTCAACTTCAAAGCCATGTGCTTCAGCGCTTTCATGAGCCTCATCTCCAGTATGAGCAGTTACAATTTCAATGTCAGCTTTGGCAGGAGGCGAAGAATGGGAACTGGAGCCAATGATATCAATGTCGGCCGAAACCGAAGGAAGAGTCAGGTCGGTCAAAGGTGCCTTCCCTAAAGGTTCTCCTTCTGCCGTTCCGGCTCGCTCTTTAGCAAGTTGCTCCTTCCCCCTGGCAAGGGCAGCACGTGCCTCATTATCCATATTGTGTGCCTCGAGATCTGCCTCAACACAGCCAGCGCCTCCGAGCATATCAAGTGCGGCCTCCCGCACATCGGCCAAGGTAATCTTGTACTTCGGGCCCAAAAACGGAAGGCTATCGTGCCCCAGCACACTCTGCAAATAAAACTCGAATAAGGTAGAGCTGATGTTGGCTTTGGTTGTCTCATGAGATTCTTCGGCAGCTGCTTTGCCGAAGATAGCTTCATCAAGCTCTTTTTCAACTTCAGAAAGCCGAGATCTTAACATTTCAATCTCCATGTCCTGGGAGCTGGTTTTCTCTCGCAACTGAGCAACATCAGTGCGGTAGCTTTCTACAATTTGCTGTTGTATCTCGAGTCTAGCCTCAGCGTCTCTTTGACCAGCATGGGCATCTCTCACTTGTTTTTGAAGCACTTCTTCCTTTTGAGTATAGGAAGTGGAAGAAGTGGCAGCTCTTCTTTGAGTTTTTCAATTTCTGCTTCATGCTTCTCATTGTAAGCGGTGATATTCTTCATCTCTGCATCGTGCTGGTTGAGAGTTTTCTGCCACTCGGACTTATCGCTCTCCATGGTTAACATAGCCTCAAGATTTAAATGATTCACCAGTTGAAGCTCATCAACTAACTTTTGCCATCCAGACATTCTCTCAATGTCAAGTTTAACAGCGTTGAGATTCTTTAGCATGGCCTACTTGTTAATGGGAATCAAGTCCAAGTCGAAGCGTACTCATTTTAAACACCAGTGTGTAAACCAGCTTTGGAGTGCAGGCGGGGCATTCTCAATTTGATACGGAGGCCTGTTGATGATCGTCTGAATGTCAGCTCTTTCGAGGGTAGGAGATCGAGAAGCAATGTCCAAAGAGATGGGAGCAGCAGGCTTTTCAGAAATTGCAGGCGTCAACCTTTCGCTAAGCTTGGCCCGCTTGCTTGGATCTTCAGCGATATGACTTTTCCCTTTGTCATCATGAGATTTTCTTTTGTGGGAATCATCATCTCTTTGGGAAGAATCATGTCGTTCATCCCTTCTCCCATCGCGCTCCTCATAAGTCCGCCTCTCGCGAGCTTTCTTGCAGCTCTTTATTTGTCGGTCTCCCTAGGTGCAGGAAGATACCGCTTGGTATCATAAGAGTCGCGTCTTCCATAATGCTGAAAGTCATCATAGTATGAGTTGCTGCGTCCCATTGGAGAACCTGAAAGTGAAAGAGAGACAAGTTCAGAAATCTTCGAAGTAAAGAAGCTAAGTGCGTGTAGTTGCCAAAAGTCCTAAGTGTGTGCGTGACGTGTAAACTACGCACGTCAAACTACAGACCACTCTTCGGTTGGGGAGTGATGACGGATTTTGCAGCGGATGTCAACTTTTGGGCTGACGAAATTTTTGGCAAGGTTGATGTCGCCTCAACTGTTGGGGAAATAACCTTAGTGGTGGTAATGTCATCTTTAAAGTGCTCCTGTGAAGTAACCACCAGGTCGCTCAATCCCTCAAAAATGTCATCACCGTCATGCCTAGCGGGACTCTTTCTCTCAGCTCCTTCATCAGCAGCCTTCCCGGAGTGTTGAGGAGGATCCTCTTCTTTGATAATCGGATAAGTGCAAATTTGTCGGATGACCCCGCAACGTCAACGGAAGCAGAACATTTCACTAATGAAGACCAGTAGGTTCCTTCGGTGTAAGTTCTTCGGCGGAAACTAGTGCATCTGGAGTCTCTGCTTGAGAACCAGGGGCATTATGAAGCTGAGTAGATCGGAAAGAATGAAAAAGTTCTAATTGATGCAAAAATTCGTCCTTCAGCAAAAATTTAACGCTTCTCTCCTCAACCGCCACAACACTTAATTAGTCTTTCAAAAGTCGGCTTATGGCTAGAATCTTTAGAAAGAGGAGGAAGTGCTGTAAAAATAAAGAACGAAGTTAGCACTTGACAACTCGGATTTTGAAAAGCTCAGAAATGAAAAGAAAGGAGATAGGCAATCTTACTTCCTACTCGCCAGATACTGTAAAATCCTGGGGGGCAGCGAACAAAGAAAAATTAGTTCAAAAACCCATGGGCGCTTTTAGGAAGATCGGTGATCAATTTACGTTTCCTTGCGCTTCTCACAAGCATAATAGAAGGATGATCTATGTTCTTCGTAAATGTGCACGTATAGCAAATCTCTTCAAAGCTTGGAGGACGGTTGAGTGTCCTCCTAAACAGTACACACAGTCCCATCAAGATAGCGCAGCCATTGGGGTGCAACTGGAAGGGAGAGATAGTTAGTCGAAGAAGGAGCTGTCACAGAAAATTGTTAAAGGGAGGAATAGCTCCACTCAAGTACATCAGACGATTAATTGCGATGAAACCAAGAGGTGGCCTGTCAGCAGTATCGTTTACCCCAGGAAGCAAAGCGTCTGCTTCAGCAATACCGAACTGAGTGCATAACTAGCTGAACACCCGTTGATTCAGAGTGGTTGAAGTTCTTTCCAGTGGATTATCCAAGGGGTTAGCAATTAGGAAGACTTCTTCAGCTTTCCCTACTATCTCTTCTTGTTGAGAAGTCATTCTACACAAGGAACTGGATATTCAAATATGAAGGTGCATGTTTCCTAAATGTGTGGAGTGTTGTGCAAAACTAATAAAATGACAAGCAAATATAACCGGAATTAAACTAATTGGCATTTGTCAATTATAAAGTTTCAAGGCTTGTTATTTTAGGTCCAAGTGCAAGTGCAGTGTTGATGCAAACGGATTAGCTTTAGTTGATTAATTTTGCTTTGCTTTAATACTTCACTTGGATTTGTTGATTAATAGCACTTCATTCATATAATTTCTTTAAGTTGATTATTCTTTATCGACTAATCTGTCATTCGATGTGGGCAGGAAGTGGCAGTATATTCGCCCTAGTTTTCTGCAAATGTTGTATTTAACAGGTTGTTAGCTTCAAAAGTTAATATAATCTATGAAAAAGTGCAATAAGTTCAAGCAGTTCATTCCAGCTGTTCAAGTTGGAAATTCAATCAAGTTCCGTCAAATTTTACAAGTGTTCAAGTTCTGTTCACTTCTTAGGTCGCAGGAACGACTTAAGTTAGCGTGGGGTTCTTTAGGTCGTCCAGATTGTGCTCGAGCGACTTAACTTAGGACGGCCTTTTTTAAGTCGCTCTGTTAGAATTCATATGCTGTTCTGGCAAAATTAATTCACTACAAGGAAATTTTTTTAAGTGTTAGATCACTCAAATCATAATGCGACCTAAAGGTAGGTCGTTAAAAGGATTAACTCATCCTAAGCAACATGCCATACATCTTAAGTCGCAAAGTTCATAGGTCGTTAAGATGGGTCATTCAGATTTCCTAAAGTCGCAAAGTTCATAGGTCATTCAGTGCGGTAAGAAACTTTACAAGGTTAACTCGCTTCATGCCGTAGGTCGCTCCAAGAGTAGTTCGAAAATGCCGAGCTTTCTTCCATTAAGAAATCCTAAGTCCTACTCTCCACTCACACGTTGCCACGTGTCCATCTCCCTTGCCTCACAAAAACGCCATGACATAACCTAAAATCCAATAACTCGTTAACCTAAAACCTCATCATCTCTTCCCAATTTTCCAAAAACCATCGTAAGCTCTACAAATTCGAACATTCGCCAAATACCCCCTAAAACCCTAGGCCGATTCGTTTTACAGCAATTACCAGCGATTCAACGATGGCCGGAGGGCGAATCAGAATATAATCTTACAACATGGATATGAAAATTGTATGGAGCTGATTATGGAGGAATCGATGGTAAACGTGACAGAGGGAAGATCGGAATTACCTAAATTCACTGTTGGAATTGACGATTGGAGATGAAAAAGGAAAATTTTCGTGCTATGTCTCTGAGCTCGGGTGTATCAATGGCGGCAGAGGTAAACAATTCAATGAAGAAGATGAAGCGAGCTAACGACTTATATAGGGGAAAGAGTAAAGGATGCATCGGCACGCGAGTTAGCGAGCTTATTAAGTCGCCCACAACCTAGCAGAATTAGATCGAAGCACACGACCTATTACATAGGTGTATACTTCGAGGGTCAAGTGTTAACCCTATTCTGAACAGTGACTTAATTACTCAATGAAGGCAAGTGATCAAGCGAGTTAACATGGTAACATCTTGCGACTTAGCGACCTAAAGTTCAAGCGACCTAGCGACATAAACTTGTGACGAGCTAATGACCAAGTAATCCATACAGATCAACGGCATAACATAACAATGGAGTAAACACTACAGTATCTCAGCGACCTAACAACCTACATGTCCAGCGACCTAAAACTTAACATCTCCTTTTCACGACCTACCGACTTACCGATCTAAAGAACCAAGCGACTCAGTTACTCAACAACCTAAAAGTCCTAGCGACTTAACGAGTTACAACCTAGAATCTTCCACTAGCAAGAGCTGAATTCACATGACCTCTTCCATTTGGTCGCTCACAACCTAAGCTGCATACTGCATCTTCTAATAGGTCGCTCACGACCTAAACAGACCAAGGCAACTTCCTGATGCAGCTATTCCTTATGCCGCTGGCTTTTATGCCGCTACTCCTTATGTCGTAGTTCCTTAGGTCGCCACTCCCTCTAATCCTTAGGTCGCCCATGACCTATAACATGGCCGGCCTAACCCTTAGGTCGTCCACAACCTATGACCTAACTTTAGAAATTCCCTATAAATACCTTGCCTACTCCACCAAAGGAAGGACTTGGGGGATGGGCTCATTTCTGGAACGCCTATACTCTGTTGTTTTCTCGACTCATCTGACACTTCAAACACCGAAGACACTTCAACAAACTTTAGGAAGAGATCTAGCACATTCAACGTGAATTCAAAGAGCTCTTCTACATTGAAGTTCTAGCCACTTGTCTTAGTTGTGTTGTAATCAAAGATCATTGTAAAAGTTGTAATCGAATCAGCAATAAAGAGGATTAAAGTGGAAGTAGGCTTGACATTAAGCCGAACCACTATAAAAACTGTTGTCTCTTTACTCGACTTTCTGTTATTTTCTGCTTATCTCTAGTTCCCGTACCAACGGGTGGTGCTGTCACATTTTTACTACTTACACCGAGGTGTTAGCGTTCAATTTTAGCGTTAACAAGGCCTGAGAATGTTCATGAGATTCGCAGCTTCCTTGGATTGGCGGGTTATTACCACCGATTCATTAAGGATTTCTCTCGTATTGTGCTTCCTCTCACTAGCCTTACATGAAAAGGCGTTCGATTTATTTGGTCTGACAAGTGTGAAGATTCTTTTCAGCAGTTGAAGGAGCTTCTCACTAATGCCCTTATTCTAGTGGTTTCCGAAGGGAATCAAGATCTTGTTGTATACACCGATGCTAGTCATTGTGGCCTCGGTGCCGTTCTTATGCAGAATGATTGGGTAGTTGCTTATGCTTCTAGGCAACTGCGACCGAATGAAGTACATTATGCCACTCATGACCTCGAGTTAGTCGCTACCGTCTTCGCCTTGAAGATTTGGTGCCATTATCTATTAGGTGAGCGCTTCATTCTCTATACCGATCATAAGTCT
This sequence comes from Allium cepa, assembly GCA_030765085.1. Lineage (NCBI taxonomy): Eukaryota > Viridiplantae > Streptophyta > Magnoliopsida > Asparagales > Amaryllidaceae > Allium > Allium cepa. The sequence goes on along the minus strand of CM060939.1, from coordinate 74,888,021 downwards.
TTAAAATATCTTTACACTCAAAAGGAGCTCGATATGAGGCAACAACATTGGCTCTAGTTCCTTGCCTCCTATGACTTCGATATCCAGTATACCCCTGGTAAGGGTAATCGTGTTGCTGATGTGCATAATCGCAAACATTCGGCTGTTTTTTCTATAATGCTAGTTGAGTGGGATGTTCTAGAGACCTTATCCCTTTGTGATATTCGTGATCAAGCTCCATCTTCTGATTGTCCAATTTTGTTATTCAGTTTGGAAGCTCGACTTAGCTTATTGGATCGTATTGCTGATGCTCAGCGGCGTGATCTCGATTTTGTGCACCTTATCCAGATTTGTGAGTCTGAGTCCCATGATGAGGAGTTGCGAGATTTAAGCATTAATTCTCATGGGTGTCTTCGTAAGAAGAATCATCTTGTTGTGCCTTCCGATGATGCTCTTAGGCATGACATTCTCGATGACCGTCACAGTTCTAAGTATACCATTCATCCCGGCAGTAGTAAGATGTATGCCGATATGCATCGCCTTTATTATTGGGAAGGCATGATGTGCGATGTGGCGAGTTATGTGAATAAATGCATGACTTGTCAATGTGTCAAAGTCGAACATCAGCGCCCTTCTGGTCTCCTTCAGCCTCTAGAGATTCCATCATGGAAATGGGATCAAATTTTGATGGATTTCATTGACGGCCTACCTCCTTCAAGATCGGGCCATTCTAGCATTTGGGTTATTGTTGATCGCCTCACAAAATAAGCTCACTTCATTCCTATTAAGTCTAATATGAGTGCTTCTCATTTGGCCTAGTTATATATCAAGGAAATCATGAGACTTCACGGTGTTCGTATTTCGATTTTTTTTAACCGTGACCCGTTATTCACAAGTCATTTCTGGCAGAGTCTTTAGCAAGCTTTGGGAACAAAGCTTAATTTCAGCACAGCATATCAACCACAGTCTAACAGACAAACTAAAAGGGTGAATCGTATTCTTGAGGATCTTCTCTGTGCTTGCACTCTAGATTTTGATGGTAGTTGGAGGAATCAAAAACCTCATGTGGAATTCTCCAACAACAATAGTTTTCAGTCCAGTATCAGTATGGCTCCATTCGACGCCTTATATGGAAGGCCATGTCAATCACCTTCTTACTGGCTGGAATATGGTGAGAAGCATATTCTTCGCCAAGATTCTGTTCTTGATTCTTCTTAGAAGATTGATCTTATTCGTTAGTGAATGAAAAAGGAACAGAGCCGCAAGAAATCCTACATGGACAACCGTAGAAAGCCTCTCGAGTTCTCGATTGGTGATCTAGCCTTTATTCGTGTTTCTCTTCTGAAAGGTGTTATGTGCTTCAGTACGACTGGCAAACTGGCTCCTCCCTTTATAGGACCATTTCCTATTACTGAACTTATCGACCCTGTGGCTTATAGATTTTCACTTCCATCTCATCTATTTGGCATTCATGATGTGTTTCACGTCTCTCAGCTTCGAAAGTGTCTTCGAGAGTCGGATTCTGTTATCGATTCTCCTGATTTGTAGGAGCATGTGATCTCACCAGAACTTTCTGTTGTGCAGCAACCTATTCGCGTACTTGCTTCGGAGGTGAGATGCCTTCGAAACTAGGCCGCTCGTTGAAGTTCAATGGTCCGCTAATCCCAATGACTGCACTTGGGAAACCAGAGAGTTTATCGAGGGATCCTATCTTGATTTTCTATCTTTGCATAGCGATGGTGAGAATCTCTCTTTACCTTATGCTTATTTTATTTTCTTTTTGAGGGATGAAATTAAATAGTTCAATAAAAATTCTTCTCTAGGAATTGCAAGGATGCAATTTTTTAAGGGGTGGCCTGTAACAACCCTGGTTTTGGAGATTACATGTAAATATTAAATTATAACAGTAGTTATGATTTAATATTGTGAACTAAAATTAAAATTGAAGATTTTAAATTGCTTATTTGAAATAAACAACGAATTTTGGGAAATAAAATGTGAAAATAAAGTTTAAAAGCTTTATTTTATTTGTTTGGATTAATAATGAATGGAAAATAATTTTTACTTAGAGAAAATGCAACAAGTTTATTAATTATTGCCAGTTACTTCTATTAATAATTTTTAAAGGAAGTACTTGACTTTTAGATGTTGTTTATTTAAATAAAAAGGTGGAAATTGGTTTCAAAATGAGTTTTAATTATAAATATTAGTTCTAAATGGTTAGTTAAATTTTTCTAAGCAAGAAAAATATTTTTGTGTAATTTTAAAAGTTAAAAATAAGGTTTTGTGCATTTATTTGTGAAAATAGTGTATTTATGTAAAATAAGGCTTAATTTTAATAAAAATGTTTTTAAAACTAAAATTTTGTTTTTATATGATGAAAAATATTTTATTTCACATGTATGTAAATTTATATAAATTGTTTGTAGGAAAATTTGATGAAAATGACACTTGTTTTATAACTTAGTGTACATTTGGTTTAAGTCTTGAAATAGATTAACTTAGGCAAATTAAATTTTTTTTTTCTAATTTAGGTCCAAAACCCATTAGCCAACCTTAACAAGAAAAGAGAACGAAAGATTCTTTCTCAATTCATGTACGTTCAGTACAATTCTTCTACTCCCTGTAAACTAAAAGAAGAGAAATCAAAAATCTACTTTCCTCTTTCAAAGTAAAAATCAAAATCTTCATTCCAATCCAATTAATTGTTGAAATTTATCAAAATAGAGTCAATTGTTTTTGGTAATCTAAGCCAAAACCAAACTTATGTTCATCCTTTCTCTAATTTGGTGAATTGATTGTCAATATTGAAGTTTTGTTCTTGCATGTTTGTATAAACTCTTTTTTTAGGTTGTTTCCTCAAGGCCAAAGCTTGCATCTTCTCTCCAACTCGCTCTTGTTGCTCCACTATTTTGTAAGGTGAGCATCAAAACTCACAAATGATAGTTGAAGCCATGTTTCAAAATGCCAAAATCTAACAAAAAATAGCTTCAATATATTGATTTATGTTCGTGTTTTGTTTATGTGAAAACGGAGTTTGTATTTCACTTTGCGCATCATTTTCTCCTAATTTTGGAAACTAAATTCTGCTGGATTCTCTTCATTTGATATCCTATGAGTTGTAGTATATGTGTGCCAAATTTCATTCAAAACTTATTCGTTTGATGCCTGAAAACTGCACTGCAAAATCAATGCACAGCTTAGAAATCACCTGTACACTGTTGTGTTGCTGCAAATATGGTCTGAGTCCATGTTTGAACATGCATAACTTTTACATTTCTGGTCGAAATTCATCGATTATTTTTTGTTTGAAAGGTTATGTATATTACTATAAGAAAACCAAATTTCAAGTCATTTCGATCTATATAGCTTACAGAAGTATACTGCCGAACATCGATTCGAAGCGTGTTTTTGCCCAGATTTTTATAGTGAAAACACTGCTTGGGTTCAGCTATGAGATATCATAACTTTCTCATACTTTGCCCAAATTGTATGATTCCTTTTTTGTTTGAAAGTCAAAGTTTTCTACTATATATTTATAAATTTTCAGTCCAATATGAGGCCGTTTGGTCCTCTATATTATACCTGAAATTTGAACCCGGTATGGATTTTTAGGCCTGAGCACATTCTTGTTTTTGAACTATTGCGAACATGCTCTGAGTCCATGTTTGAGACACTGTAACTTTTTCATTTTCTGTCAGAATTCATTGATTCTTTTTTTTGAAAGATGAAGTTTTCTATTAGGTGAAAACCAATTTTTAGTTCAATCAGACATAGTTTGTGTAACAACCCGCATATTTAACGATTTTATATTTAAATGTTTTATTTAAATATAGCGTCCTTAGTCGGATTATTAGGTCCGTAATGTTACTTTTTCCAAACGGCCAAATTGGGGCTCGATACCACTTCCCTTGGTTCCAAAATGGTGTTTGCGATCTTTTTGAGTATAAGCTTTGATATGTTTTGAGTAAGTTGAATTTTGCTACGTTTTCTAGTTGGATTTTGGGTTTGAGTTCAGCCCACTAGCTAACTAAATACCCTAGCTCATCCCATCTCTTTCCATTCACTCGTTTTCACCTCCAAACTTAAGCTAAAACTGAAAATGGGGGAAAGGAAGAGGAATTAGAAATTCCAAACCCTAGTTTCTTCTTGCAACTTGAATTTTTGCTCCAAAATCAAAGTGAGAAGATATTGGTAAGCCTCTTCTTCATCTTCTCCAACTCTTCTCCTCTTCAATTTCAGAAGTTTCCTAAACCTACTTTGGGAAATATGTATTTATTCTTAGATTGAAGCTTGTAGAGTTAAAGTGAAGAGTGGTTAATCTCCTTCTTGTGTTGAGTTTCTCATCTTTGTTTGTGTGTAAAAAGGGTGAGTTTTGAACTCACATCTTTATCTCTTGATATCATGGGTGATGGGTATGAATTCCAATTACTTATTCATATGCATTTGATTTTTGATTGGGTTGGTTTTATGAATATTCCAATTCTTGAGTTTCAAAGTCAAATTTTTATGAACATTCTCTTATGGATGTTTTGATCTTTGTTTTGGTGATGAATCGAAGTGCTTATAGAGCCGGGTAGCCTCTAGGCGTGAGCCACTGGCGTCCGCGCTCGTCCATTGAAAGTTGGGAGAGTTTGCTCACCATTTGGATAGGCTGAAAACAGCCCAGGTCCAGCTCCGGCCTACCGAAAACCCTGTTCGGTCGACCGACCTGCTACCAAAGTGCTTAGCACTTCTCTGTCTCTGGTCCGGTCGACCAGCTACAGAGCTCAGTCGACCATCCTGCTTCCCGAGAATTTTCCAGAATAGGGTCCGGTCGACCGAGCTTTGTATCCGGCCGACCGACCTGTTGCTATTTTGCCTATTTCGCCTATTTTGCGTGGTTTCCAAATTTTATCGATTCAAATTGGTTCTTAGGTGTTGTTATTGCATTTTTTGGCTTTGATAACTTCTTTTTGACTTCATTCACGGGTTTTTATAAAATAATCTTCTAAAATTGCATTAAAAGCTCATTTCTCCAATTTATAAATTCTATTTAAACACACACGATTTCGCACTTCGAGCGAAGTGGAAGGGAGATTAAATGGTTAGGTAAAGCACGGACCATGAATCCATGCGTTTGTCTTTCCGATTAATCCCCGACGTATTCGATTGATTGTTTTGACCTTTTGGTCTGGTTTACCAATGAGATGAGGTAGACATTGTACCGCTTTGATGTAAAATTAACAAACGGATAGTAAACCGTTTAGTGCGAACGAGTGGTTATGGGACTCACGTTACCACTTTTCGGATTCCTTTTGGAGAGTTATGACACATTCTGCCAATTAGTGGTGTCTAGTACTGGGCCTCTAGACCTTCACCACTACGGTTTGTTGCCTTTGGGATAGTGTCTTCAGACTGTCTCCTTCACGTTTGTTGCCTTCGGGTATGTTGCCTTCGGGTATGTTGCCTTCGGGTTTGTACCTACGGGTTTGTGCCTTCGGGTTTGTTGCCCTATTGTATCGCTTTCGAAGTTGGTCTTTATGAGCAGCTCGAGTGATATTGGGTTTGGAGTCTTCGGACTTATGGATCCTTGTTTATACAGTACTGAGCTCGAGCAATCTTTTGTTTTCATTGATATGTATATTCCCTAGGTATCGCCCTTCGGTGTTGGTCTTTTTGAGCCGCACGATATGTAGCGATTACCTTGTGGAACTTGTGTTACCTTCATTGGTATTTGTTATTTGCCTTTATGGCTTGTTTTGGGATATTCATATCCTTTGTTTGTTGTGTTGCCGATGATATGAGGCTTGTTAAGATATGATTCATCTTTTTGTTAGATGATTGTGTTATCTCTTTTAGAGATATTTGTTATACATTATGACCTTGCAGGTTATTGTTGTTCAGTTTATCTAACTGATTTATTTTGCTAGACTGACCCGTGTATTTTATACTCGGGTCAGACCTGGATGTTTCAGGTTAGGTGCATTTGAACTTAGCCTATTTTTCTTCCGCATGGACTATCCAACTTGTTCCTTTTTGTTAAATCTTTTTGTGTAGTCCTTTTTATTGTAACTCTGATATATGTATTATTTTGAATTCGTTTGTATATTGTGGTTTGCTTTACCACTTGACGTGTATCAGTTTGTAAACTCTATTATGTATCAATATTTGTGTATATGATGATCTACTGTTCTGTGATGTATATTACATTTGAGTTGTTATATTCTGTTCTGATAGATCCTCCAACCACCTATGGTTTTGTTTTAAGTATTCATTGGATATGTCGACCTGCTTGGTATGTCTATTGTCGATGAATTCAATGGATAGTTAGAGCAAGGCTATAGATGGTCGCTCCTAACCAGCCTTATTCTCCATATTAGTTGACGGCATTACCCTGTAGTGTCCTTGGCTAGCGTGGGTATAGATGTGGGGCGTCACAGCGTGGTATCAGAGCTGAGTTAAGAATAAAGTATGATAAATGCAGAATAGATGCACATATTACGATACATCAGAGTGTAATAAGTGATACAAATCTTTAAATCATCGTGTCTCCCCATTCCTTCTACCATCAAAGGGTAGATAGAATGTGGGAATACGTCTTGGAATGCATTTATTCCGTAGTATTCCATCTTGGATTATCTACCTTGTGAATAATCTTGTTCTTATCTTGCTTTCAGCGTATGGCTGGAAGAGGCAGGGGACGACGTTCGGATGTTGGGCAATCCAGTGGCTCACATCCGGATGGCGTTTATATGCCTGCCGATCAGTTTTTGGAGTTGTTTACGAGCACTCAGCTTCCAGTTCCTCCTCGATTTTCTCCACCTCACAAGTCTGCCTTTGCACGTCTGTGCAGTGATTTTTATCATCTTGGGGGAAAGACGTTTAAAGGCTCCGAGTCTGTTCTTGAAGTCCAAGCTTGGTTTCGCACGTGCGAGCGTATTTTCTCTTGCATGGATTATTTCCGACAATGATAGAGTTCTTGTAACTTTTAGCTTATTACAAGAACATGCTCTTGATTGGTATGAGCTTCTTGTAGCCGAAATTGATGAGTCAACCCTTTCTTGGACTCAGTTTCAGGAGCGATTTGAACTCAAGTTCGTTCCTGAATCTGAAAATGTTTTATTGACCCGTCGCTTCCATGAGTTGAAGCAAGGGAAATCTTCTGTTTCTGAGTATGTTGCATCATTCGAGGCTTTATCCAAGTATGGTCTTGAATTCATTAGCACATCTTATAAGAAGAATTTGAAGTTTGTCTCTGGTCTTAAGAAGTATCTTACGAAGTCTTTGTTGCTCCAGCTTAAGCTTTCTTTTGAGGAGTTGGTTGATTCTGCACTTCTTCTTGAAGCCGTCGAGAAGGAGTGTGATAGTGGTGATGATGTTGAGGTTTCCAAGAACCCCAACAACAAGCAGTTTCCATTCCAGAAGTCCAGGTCTTTTCCTTCTAAGAAGAAGAAGACTGGTGGTTCTAGTTTTTAGCCTCAATCTTCTGGAACACCTTTCGTTCGGAAGTGTTTCAATTGTGGTTCTCCCGATCATATGATTCGAGCTTGTTCCAGGTCTCTCTTCTGTCGCTACTGCAAGAAGGAAGGTCATCATGTTTCCACTTGCCCTACTGTTCCGGCTAGTGCCAAGTCTAGCAAGCTTTATGCTGCTAAGGCTTCTGAAGGTCCTTCTCAGCCCAAAGGTATATCTCCATCTATTTTGGAAGGTTCTATTTCATTTCATGACCATAGTATACGAGTTCTTTTCGATACGGGTGCTTCACATTCTTTCGTATCGAAAAAGCTCGTTGATGATTTGTCTTTGGATGTTTCTTGTTTGGTTACTTCTTTAAGGACTGCGAATCCTATTGGGGGATCCGCGACCCTTAGTATGCTTTGTGATGATGTTGAGATTGTTTTATGTGGCTTTTCTTTTCGTGTGAATCTGCACGTTATATCTTGTCCGGAATTTGATATGATTTTGGGTATGGACTGGCTAGTGATCTATGATGCCAGGATTATTTGTTCGGAGAGAATTTTGTATCTTCGACATCCGGATTCGCCTACTCAGCTATCACTTGTTCTTCGGGATGTGGATAATTCCGAAATGGCTTTATATTCTCTTGATTCGCGAGATGATGATGACATATCTCGTATTCCTATTGCTTGTGACTTTTCTGATGTTTTTGAGCCTGTTTCGGGTTTGCCACCCAAGCAGGCAATTGAGTTCCGCATTGATCTCATTCCAGGCGTGCAGCCAGTTAGTACTCCTCCTACGAGGATGTCTACAAAGGAAAATGAGGAACTCAAGAAGAAGCTTTTAGAGCTTGAGTCCAAGCAGTTGATTCAGTCCAGTTTTTATCCGCGGGATCCGCGGTCGTCTTCGTGAGGAATTCCGATGAAACTCTTAGGCTTTGCATTGACTATCGCAAGCTTAACGAGTTAACCATCAGGAATATGTATCCATTGCCTAGGATCGATGATATGTTCGATCTATTGAGAGGTGCTAAGGTCTTTTCTCAGCATGACAGCCACGGGTTTTCATCAGTTGCAAGTCGCGGAGGATAGCATACTGCTTACCGCTTTCCGCACTCGTTATTGTTCTTTTGAGTGGCTTGTTATGCCGTTTGGGTTGACGAACGCTCCTGCTTTCTTTGTTGATCTCATGAATCGAGTATTCCGGGGATATCTTGATAAGTTTGTCCTTGTCTTCATTGATGATATCCTTATTTATTCTAAGTCTGAAGCTTAGCATGCTAATCACTTGAGGATTGTCTTGAGTACCCTCCGTCACCATCATCTTAGAGCCAAATTCTCCAAATGCCATTTTTGGGAGAATAGGGTTTTGTTCTTAGGCTATGTTGTATCTTCTGACGGTATTTCTGTCGATCCCTCAAAGATCGAAGCCATCCAGAATTGGAAGAGGCCTTAGAATGTTCATGAGATTCGTAGTTTCCTTGGATTGGCGGGTTATTACCGTCGGTTCATTAAGGATTTTTCCCGTGTTGTGCTTCCTCTCACCAGCCTTACTCGGAAAGGCATTCGTTTTATTTGGTCCGACAAGTGTGAAGCTTCCTTTCTGTCATTGAAGGAACTTCTCACTAATGCTCCTATTCTTGTGGTTCCCGAGGAGAATCATGATCTTGTTGTCTACACCGAAGCTTGTGGTAGTGGTCTTGGTGCCGTTCTTATGCAGAAGGATCGGATAGTTGCTTATGCTTCTAGGCAACTGCATCCGAATGAAGTTCGCTATGCCACTCATGATCTTGAGTTAGCCGCCATTGTCTTCGCCTTGAAGATTTAGCGACACTATTTATTGGGCGAGCGCTTCATTCTCTATAACGATCATAAATCCTTGAGGTATTTGTTTACTCAGAAGGAACTCAATATGAGACAACAACGTTGGCTCGAGTTTCTTGCTTCCTACGAATGTGATATCCAGTATACCCTAGTAAGGGTAATCGTGTTGCTGATGCGCTTAGTCGCAAACATTCGGCTGTTATTTCTATGATGCTTGCCTAATGGGATATTCTTGAGACTCTATCTTTTTGTGAAATTCGTGATCGAGGTTCATCTTCTGATTCTCCTATTCTATTATTTAGTTTGGGAGTTCGACCCATTTTGTTGGATCGTATTGCCGATGCTCAGTGGAGTGATCCTGATTTGTTGCATCTTATTCAGCTTTGTGAGTCTAGATCCTGTGATGAGGCGTTGCGGGATTTCAGCATTGATTCTCGTGGGTGTCTTCGCAAGAAGAACCGTCTTTTTGTGCCTTCTGATTTTGCACTTAGGCATGACATTCTTGATGACTGTCACCGTTGTAAGTATACCATTCATCCTGGTAGTAGTAAGATGTATGCAGATATGCATCGTCTTTATTATTGGGAAGGCATGAAGCGCGATGTGGCGAGTTATGTAAGTAATTGCATAACATGTCAGCGTATTAAGGCCGAACATCAGCGTCCTTCGGGTCTTCTTCAGCCTCTAGAGATTCCATTGTGGAAATGGGATCAGATTTCTATGGATTTCATTGACGGCCTACCTCGTTCAAGATCAGGCCATTCTAGTATCTGGGTTATTGTTAATCGCCTCACTAAGTCTGCTCATTTTGTTCCTATTAAGTCTAATAGGACTACTTCGCATTTGGCTAAGTTATATGCCTAGGAAATTGTGAGACTTCACGGTGTTCCTAGTTCTATTGTGAGTGACCGTGATCCTTTATTCACGAGTCATTTTTGGAAGAGTCTTCAGCAAGCTTTAAGAACAAAGCTTAATTTCAACACAGCTTATCATCTGCAGTCTGACGGACAGACTTAACGGGTAAATCGTATCTTGGAAGATCTTCTTCGTATTTGTATTTTTGATTTCGGTGGTTGATCGGAGGATCACCTACCTCTTGTAGAGTTCTCCAACAATAATAGTTTTCAATCTAGTATCGGTATGTCTCCTTTCGAAGCTTTATATGGAAGGCCATGTCGATCACCTTCTTGTTGGTTGGAATCTGGGGAGAAGCTTATTCTTGGTCCAGAATTTGTTCGTGATTCTTCCGAGAAGATTGATCTTATTCGTTTGAGAATGAAAGAGGCACAAAGCCGCCAGAAGTCCTACGTGGACAGTCGTAGGAAGCCTCTCGAGTTCTCAGTTGGTGATCATGTCTTTTCGTGTTTCTCCTTCGAAAGGGTTTATGCGTTTCAGTACGACTGGGAAATTGGCTCCTCGCTTTATTGGACCATTTTCTATTACTGAACATATTGGCCCTGTGGCTTATAGAGTTTCACTTCAAGCTCGTTTATCTGGCATTCATGACGTGTTTCACGTCTCTCAACTTTGGAAGTGTCTTCGGGCGTCGGATTCTGTCATTGATTCTCCTGATTTGCAAGAGCTTGAGGTCTCACCGGACTTATCTTATGTACAGCAACCTATTCGCGTACTTGACACGGAGGTGCGACACCTTCGAAACAAGGATGTGCCGCTTGTTAAGGTTCAATGGTCCGCTAATCCCAATGACTGTACTTGGGAAACCAGAGAGTATATCGAGTGATCTTATCCGGGTTTTCTATCTTTGCTTGGGAACGGTGAGAATATCTTTTCATCTCAAGCTTATTTCCCTTTCTTTTGAATGATGCATATATGCAGTTGTTACAAGTATCATCTCTAGGAATTGCGGGGATGCAATTTTGTAAGGAGGGGAGATCTGTAACAACCCTCATATTTAATGATTTTATATTTAAATGTTTTATTTAAATATAACGTCGTTAGTCGGATTTTTAGGTCCGAAATGTTACTTTTTGCAATCGGCCAAATTGGGGCTCGATACCGCTTCCATTCGTTCGAAAATGGCGTTTGTGATCTTTTTGAGTATAAGCTTTGATATGTTTGGAGTAAGTTAAATTTTGCTACTTCTTCTAGTTGGGTTTTGATTTTGGGTTCAACCCACTAGCTAACTAAATACCCTAGCTCAGCCCATCTCTTTCCATTCACTCATTTTCACCTCCAAACTTAAGCTAAAACTGAAAATGGGGGAAAGGAAGAGGAATTTGATATTCCAAGCCCTAGTTTCTTCTTGCAACTTGAATTCTTGCTCCAAAATCAAAGTGAGAAGATATTGGTAAGCCTCTTCTTCATCTTCTCCAACTCTTCTCCTCTTCAATTTCAAAATTTTCCTAAACCTACTTTGGAAAATATGTGTTTATTCTTAGATTGAAGCTTGTAGAGTTAAAGTGAAGAGTGGTTAATCACCTTCTTGTGTTGAGCTTCTCATCTTTGTTTGTGTGTAAAAAGGGTGAGTTTTGAACTCACATCTTTATCTCTTGATATCATGGGTGATGGGTATGATTTCCTATTACTTCTTCATATGCATTTGATTTTTGATTGGGTTGGTTTTATGAATATTCCAATTCTTGAGTTTCAAAGTCAAATTTTTATGAACATTCTCTTATGGATGTTTTGATCTTGTTTTGTTGATGAATCGAAGTGCTTATAGGGTCGGGTAGCCGCTAGGCGTGAACCCCTAGCGTCCGCGCATGTCCGATTGAAAGTTGGGAAAGTTTGCTCATCATTTGGATAGGCTTAAAACAGCCCAGGTCCAGCTCCGGCCGACCGAAAACCCTGTCCGGTCGATCGACCTTCTACCAAAGTGCTTAGCACTTCTCTGTCTCTGGTCTGGTCGACCAGCTACAGAGCTAAGTCGACCGACCTGCTTCCCGAGAATTTTCCAGAATAGGGTCCGGTCGACCGAGCTCTGTATCCGGCCGGCCGACCTGTTGCTATTTTGCCTATTTCGCCTTTTTGCGTGGTTTCCAAATTTTATCGATTCAAGTTGGTTCATAGTGGTTGTTATTGCTTTTTTTGGCTCTGATAACTTATTTTTGATTTCATTCATGGGTTTTTATAAAATAATCTTCTAAAATTGCATTAAAAGCTCATTTCTCCAATTTATAAATTCTATTTAAACACACACGATTTCGCACTTCGAGCGGAGTGGAAGGGAGATTAATTGGTTAGGTAAAACACGGACCATGAATCCATGCGTTTGTCTTTCCGATTAATCCCCGACCTATTCGATTGATTGTTTTGACCTTTTGGTCTGGTTTACCAATGAGATGAGGTAGACTTTGTACTACTTTGAGTGTGAAATTAACTAACAGGTAGTAAACCGTTTAGTGCGAACGAGTGGTTATGGGACTCACGTTACCACTTTTCGGATTCCTTTTTTAAAGTTATGACACATTCCGCCAGTTAGTGGTGTCCAGTACTGGACCTCCGGACCTTCCCCACTACGGTTTGTTGCCTTTGGGATAGTGTCTTCGGACTGTCTCCTTCAGGTTTGTTGCCTTCGGGTATGTTGCCTTCGGGTTTGTACCTTCGGGTTTGTTGCCCTATTGTATCGCTTTAGGAGTTGGTCTTTATAAGCCGCTTGAGTGATATTGGGTTTGGAGTCTTCGGACTTATGGATCCTTGTTTATACAGTACTGAGCTCGAGCAATCTTTTGTTTTCATTGATATGTATATTCCTTAGGTATCGCCCTTCGGTGTTGGTCTTTTTGAGCCGCACGATATGTAGCGATTACCTTGTGGAACTTGTGTTACCTTCATTGGTATTTGTGATTTGCCTTTATGGCTTGTTTTGGGATATTCATCGTTAATACCTATGATCAGTGACTCAAAAAGGCTCACGACTTAACAAGAGCAACGACCTAATTGATATGCGACTCATTGAGGTGCCACGACCTAACATCGGAGAGGCAACCTGCTCAACATAGATACCGACTCAACGGCCTTGAGGGGTTACCGACTCAACGGCCTTGAAGGGTTGCCGACCTAAGAGGTTCCCAATCCAACGACTCAAAAAGGACAACAACTCAATGGATAAGCGACTCATCGAGTTATCAACTTAGCGACCTAAGAAATGGCACAATTTAACGAGTTAAGGGAGGCGCGACTCAGCAAGTCAAGGGGTTGGACGACTTAACGGTTTAAAAGAGAAAGGATGGTTCACGACCTAAGGTCTCTACGGCTTAAGGAAGTATGCAGTCTACGACTTAAGGAAGTCCACGACTCAAGGACAGTATGACTTAACGATTCAAGACATGAAAGGGACTTTTTGGCCGATCGTTTCAAGCGCCGATACTCTGCTGAATTCTCGACCCACTCGACACTTCAAACACGAAAGACATCTCAACAAACTTCAAGAGGAAATCTAACGCAATCAACATGGATTCAAAGGATTTTTCTACATCGGAGTTCTAGTTGTTTGTCTCATCAGTATTGTAATTGAAGATTGTTGTAGAGTTGTAATTGATTCAGTAATAAAGAGGATTAAAGTGGACGTAGGCTTAACCTGAAGCCGAACCACTATAAAACTGTTGTCTTTTACTGCCTTCTCTGTGACTTTTCTACTTGTTTTTAGTTCCCGTGCTCACGGGTGGTGCTTTCACTTAATCTCTACATGCACCGGGGTGTTAGCGTTCGATTTTAGGTGTTAACATTTTTTGTGCTTTCACTAAGAGTTGAACTGAGGATACTTCCATCATTGCTTCGCAAAAGTTTGCGGAAAGGATTTCTTTTAAAACTAGAAGTCTATTGGAAATAATGGCTCCTGGGAGAAAGCGAAGTTCTGTAAGACCCAACAATGTTCAAGAGAACACCGCTACCTCTCCTCCTTCAAGTCAAGCAGCTCCAACTGTTGGAGTTACGCGAGCAGAATTGGACGCCGTAGTTTTAGGGTTGAATCAACAATTGAATGCCCAAAATGCACGGTTGGAGGCTCAGAATGCCCAGAACGCCCTGATCTTAAGTAAGTTGAATGATCTACTTGGGGCATACCGTCAACCGGTTAATAATGATGGAAACCCTACTGCGGGAGTTCAAGATGTTGAAGAAGGGAACATTTCTCAGAGAGCCGCAGCCCCTGTGGAAAAGTCACCTCTTCAGGCTGGGGGATCAGGACCGCAGCCGACCCTCCGTGAACGGTTGTCAAGACAGAATTCAGAGAGAATGGCTGATGTTTGCCCTACAGAGCCTCTAAATGATGAAGAGTATTTTTCGGGTATGGTTCGTCAAATCATGATGGAAAATATGCGAAGAGATGAAGATGAGAGAGAATGGGGTTTTGCTCCAAGCAAAACTCCATTTACTGAAAAAATCTTGAAGGCAGAATTCCCAAGAAAATTCATTCCTCCTACTATTCCGGCATACAAAGGGACAAGCGATCCTAATGAGTTTCTGTATAAGTACGACTGGCATATGACGGGTGCCAGAGCGTCTGATGAAATCAAATGTCGATATTTCCCAGTATATCTGGAAGGTGTGGCTCTATTGTGGTTTACAAAGCTGCTGGTCAGGTCCATTGATCAGTTCTCCGATTTGACCAGAAAATTCAAGGAGCAATTTCGGTTATATGCTTCAAAGGCAAAAGATATAATGTCGCTATCAAGTCTAGAGCAAAATCCGGGAGAATCCATCAAATCATTTTTGAATCGTTTTAACATAGCATTGGCTGAGGTAGATAATGCTGAGCCACGCATGGTCTTAACATACTTGATGAGGGCGATTGACAAATCAAGAGAATTTGGAAAATGGTTGAAAATGAAAGAACCAAACTCGCTTGACAAATTCTACAAGAAAGCAGATGAATTCATGCGCTTGGAGAACCTCCAAGCACCGGCTTAGGTGGTATCAGTAGAAGCTAGGAACAATGGTGCTGCTTTGAACAAGAAAGAACCTAACACTCATAAAAGGGGAAATGATGGTGGAAAGAAATAGGGAGAAGCTAAGAAAGGCCGTCCTCTCAATTTCACACCCTTGACCGATACCCCTGAGAACATCTTCTTTGCGACCAAGGATGATGTCACTTATCGAACACCGCCTAAAATGAGAGTTGGAAGTAAGATGGAAAAAAGTGGAAGGTTCTGCTGGTTCCATAACCAACCCGGCCATGACACCAACGAATGCCGTCAGTTGAAGGAGGTAATTGAACAACTCTTGAAGGAGAACAAGCTCCAGCAGTATGTGAAAAGGAATAGAAATGCCCCAGCCTCGTCGACTCAAGGACAACAAGTTCCCGCTCACCGTCCTGGCTCAAGTGAGAAGGCCGTAGAACATGAGTCAGAAAGACCTGCCATCAACATAATAACTGGAGGGCCTCACCCAACAGGCAAAAGCTGGGGCGAGATGGAAAGGTATGCCCGGGCCTTGAGGCATGTACCGGCTGAAGAGAATGTTTTTGTGTTAGAAAATGATGCGCCTTGAAAGCAACAAAAGACTTCCACAGATGATATTGTATTCAGTGCTAGAGATTCTTTGGGCATCGAGGCTCCTACCATAGATCCTTTGGTCATATCCGTTGGTATTGGGCCGGCTACTGTAAGAAGAGTTCTAGTTGATTGTGGAGCTTCATGCAACATTCTCTTCAAGAAGACCTTTGATCAAATGAAATTCCCAATGGCTGACGTTCAAGCTTCATCACTTAAGATTGTTGGGTTTACTGGGGAACCCAAGCAGCCGATTGGGACCATAGATTTGTTTGTGAAACTTGGAAAAGGGCCGAGGAAGGTGGCTCGGAAGCAAACCATTATAATTGTTGAAGAATTCTCTACCTACAATGCCTTTTTAGGCCGACCAACTCTTTCTGCATTCAAAGCTGTTCTTGCCCCATGGTGTCTGACTATAAAATTCACCACAGATAATGGAGTTGGTGTGATTAAAGGAGACCAAGATGCAGGGCGAGAATGTTATCTTACAGAGTTGCATGAATCAAGGAAAAGAGAAACGGGAAAAGGTGCGGCGGTTCCAGTCCGCATCAAAGAACCAACGTTGTAGCAATTACAGGGTGGACCCTGCACTGGTGAATATAGTGGCGCACGAAGAGAGATGGATCCCAGGAAAACCGGTGCAGGGGAGAATAGGGTAGTACCGGTGGAAGTAACAGTGCCGGTACCCGTTGATCCAAAGGACCCAAATAAAGTGCTGAATGTGGGTTCACAACTCCATACAACAGTTCAGAATGTTCTGATTTCATTTTTGAAGGCAAATTTAGATATATTCGCTTGGACTCATGCTGACATGTGTGGGATATCTCCAGAGATTGCAGTACACACTCTGAACATTGATCTAAAGTTTACACCCGTGAAAAAGAAAAGGAGAACTCAGGGTCCCGAGAGGACGGCAGCATTGAAGGAAGAAGTGGATCGGCTCATGGAGAACGGTTTCATCAGAGAATCTACTTATCCAAATTGGGTATCAAATCCAGTGCTGGTTAAAAAAGCTAACGGAAAATGGAGAGTATGCATTGACTTTTCGGATTTAAACAAAGCCTGCCCCAAAGACTGCTTCCCGCTGCCCAGGATCGATCAGTTGGTGGATGGGACAACGGGGCATGAATTGTTATCTTTTATGGATACATACTTCGGATATAACCAGATTATGATGCATGAGCCAGATCAGGAGGACACAAGCTTCATCACAGATGTTGGACTCTACTGCTACAAGGTCATGCCTTTCGGACTCAAGAATGCAGGGGCAACTTACCAAAGGCTTGTTAATGCCATGTTTAAACCGCAGATTGGCAAGACAATGGAAGTTTATGTTGATGATATGCTAGTAAAGTCTAAGAAAGCAGTGGACCACATGGATCACTTGGTAGAGATGTTCGCAGTACTCCGAAAGTACAGAATGAAGCTTAATCCCTTGAAATGTTCATTTGGAGTGGAGTCCGGAAAGTTTTTGGGTTTCATTGTGAGCGCTAGGGGCATTGAAGCTAAACCTGCTCAGATCACTGCCCTGAGAGAGGTCAAAGCTCCTAGAACGAAGAAGGAATTGCAAAGTCTCAATGGAAAGGTTGCAGCCTTGAGTCGGTTCATTTCAAAAGCTACTGACAAATGCATCCCATTCTTTGATGCTCTAAAGAAAGGAAGAAAAAGCTTTGAGTGGACTCCTGAATGTCAGAAAGCATTTGATGAATTGGTTCGTCATATGGAAGTGCCTCCGATACTTTCAAAACCTGACAATGTTGAAGATCTATTCATATATTTGGAAATCTCGTCTCATGCTCTTAGTGCAGTATTATTACGGGAAGAAGCAAGGATTCAACGCCCAGTCTATTATATCAGCAAAAGATTCACTGGGGCAGAAACGAACTATTCAAGGTTGGAAAAGCTCGCTTATTGTTTGTTGATCGCATCTAGAAAATTGAGGCCGTATTTCCAAGCTCGTCCCATCAGAGTCCTCACTGATCAACCTCTAAAGCAAGTCCTATTCCGTCCTGAGACTTCGGGCCGTCTTTTGAAATGGAATATTGAACTCAGCCAATATGACATCACTTATCATCCCCGGAAAGCAATCAATGGACAAGCTTTAGCAGATTTCATCGCAGAATGTACGGATAAAGGTGATAGTGAGGAAGAAGCCACTGATAACACCCCAATCCAATGGAAATTGTATGTCGATGGTGCAAGGAATGATTACTGTTCTGGAGCAGGGGTTGTCCTTGAAACCCAAGAAGGGCGATCGCTATGTTATGCACTGAGACTAGAATTTCCTTCGACGAATAATGAAGTAGAATATGAAGCTCTCATCACTGGTTTAAGGATCACTAAAGAACTAAACATCAAGGCATTGCAGATTTTCAGTGATTCTCAGCTTATTGTCTGCCAAGTCAAGAAGCAATTTAAAGCTAGAGGGGGAAATCTTCCCGCTTATTTGTCAAAGGCCTGGGAACTTCTTGACGATTTTGATCATTATTCAGTAAGTCACATACCCCGGGAAGAGAACATGAAGGCGAATTCTCTCGCAAAGTATTCAAGTACTGGCGAAGCTCAACTATTGGGATTAGTTCCCGTGGAAGTCTTATCAACTCCGAGCACATATGAGATGGATGTTGATTGGATTATGAGTGTATCTCAAGAGCAAGAATCTTGGATGACTTTGATATTGGAATATTTACTCAATGGATCTTTGCCAGAAAGTTCAAAGGAAAGACAAAAGCTGATAAGGAAAGCCTCCAGATATATAGTTCCAGATGGTCGTTTGTATAGACGAGGATTTTCAATGCCATTACTCCGATGCGTGACAAAGGAAGAAGCTAAGACAATTCTGACTGAAGTACACGGAGGGGAATGTGGGGATCATAAGATGGTCAGACTTTAGCAAAGAAAATCCTCCGTTATGGATACTTCTGGCCAGAAATTAATCGAGATGTTGCTGACTATTCCCGAAAGTGTGATAAATGCCAGAGATTTGCAAAAATTCCTAGAGCACCTTCCACTGAGCTAACACAAATGGTCAGTCCATGGTCGTTTGCTATCTGGGGAATAGATCTCATTGGGCCTTTGCCGACTGCCAAATCAGGGATTAAATATGCTATTGTTGCTGTCGATTATTTCACTAAATGGGCTGAAGCCGAACCATTGTCCACTATTACCTCTAAGAAAATGATAAGTTTTGTGACTAAAAATATCATTTACAGGTATGGTGTGCTTCAGAGGATAATCACAGACAATGGTACCCAGTTTGAAAGTGAGGAGTTCCAAGATTTCTGCAATCGATTCAAAATTCGAAAAAGCTTCTCAACAGTGGCTTATCCGCATGCAAACGAGCAAGTGGAAGCAGTAAACAAAATCATCAAGTCGACCATTAAAAAGCAATTGGAAAAAGAAAAAGGTGGTTGGGTCGATAAGCTTCCGCTAGCACTATGGGCATACAGAACTACTCATAAAACTACGACTGGGCACACTCCATTTTCATTGGCATACGGATCAGAAGCGATGATTCCAGTGGAAACTGAAGTCCCCTCACACAGAAGGATCCATTTCGATCAAACTGAAAATGAAAAACTACAACTTGAAGCGCTTGACCTTCTTGATGAAAGAAGAGAAGAGGCTAAGCTCAGAGTTGCAGCCCATCAGCAAAGAATAGCCAGGCATTTCAATTCCAAAGTTCGCCTGCGTAGCTTTGAAGTTGGGGATTTAGTCTTGAAAAGAATTATGACAGCAGCAGGAGTGTTTGGGCCAAACTGGGAAGGGCCATATGTCATAGGCAGCAAACTTCTTGATGGCACATTCAAACTCACAGCTGTCGAAGGAGATCCAATACCAAGAGCCTGGAACAGCAATCACTTGCGTCCATATTTTACTTAAAAGCTTTACTGAAATATTGTAAAAGAATTATGAATGTGTGATTCTTGTATTGAAAGCCATTGTAAAACCAGTGCAAGTGAATAATGAGAACTATAAAGTGGATGTAGGCCCAGCTTTTGGCCGAACCACTATAAATCTTGTGTTCTTTACTATTATAAGTCGCTTATTTTATTTCGATATGTAAAGTACTCTGAAAATATTGCTAAAAATGTTGATTTAAATTTGCAGGCAATTAAAATTAAGCTTACCCATCGCAATACCAAGCAATCCTTGGCATCACTCAAAAGCAAGTTTCAAGCAACAAAAATTTCAGGATCGGATCCTATATAAGAAGTACTCTAAGCAAACAATTAATTTTCCGCTGGAGTACATTTCTTTGGATAAAACCACCCGCCAGCAAAAGAAGATGATGCGTGCTTAAAGATGGTATCAAGGGATTGCTAATATGGACAACCAGCAAAAAGATATGGGCAAGCAAACCAGCAACAGCAAAAGACCTCCTCAGAGGCCCACATTTCACCGAGATTGAAATAGAACTTCCAAGTGTAGAAACGTGGAAAATCCCTCTTCGGAGGCACAACTCTTCGGAGGATAAAGACCTCGAACGGGCCTCACCAGAAAAAGAGAGTTCTTTCTCGACATAAAGTTGTGGACTGATCGGTGATACACTCCCGTGAATCCATCCAACTAAGAGAAAGAAACTCCAAACTCCCAGGAAAAAGCCCCACTTAGAGGCACACGTTTCACCGAGATTGAAATAAAACTTCCAAGTGTTGAAACGTGAAAAGCCCTCTTCGGAGGCCCATTTCACCATAGTTGAAATGCTAAAAGACCTCGACCGGGCCTCGATAGAAAAAGAGAGTTCTTTCTCGACATAAAGTTGTGGACTGATCGGTGATACACTCCCGTGAATCCATCCAACTAAGAGAAAGAAACTCCAAACTCCCAAGCAAAAGCCCTACTCAGAGGCACACATTTCACCGTGATCTAAAATAAAACTTCACATGAGTCGAAATGTGAAAAGCCTTCTTCGGAGGCCCGCTTCCCAGCGAACAGGGAATAAATAAAAGCCTCTCCCAAGAGGCAGAAACAAAAAGACCTCTTCCCAGAGGCACAATCAAACAAAAAGACCTCTTCCCAGAGGCACAATCAAACAAAAATACCTCTTCCCAAAGACACAATCAGAAGAAAAGACCTCTTCGGAGGCACACATTTCACCGAGATTGAAATAAAACTTCCAAGTGTTGAAACGTGAAAAAGCCCTCTTCGGAGGCACAACTCTTCGGAGGCACATGTTTCACCAAGATTGAAATAAAACATCCAAGTGTTGAAACGTGAAAAAGCCCTCCTCAGAGGTACAACTTTTCAAAGAAGCATTTCATCAGAAATGCAAAACAAAGACCAAAAAGCCCTCCACTGAGGTGCAATATAAAAAAAAGAAGGAGAAGCCCTCTTTAAAGGCACACTTTAGCTTTCAAAGGAAGATTGGTTCATTAGTTCTTGAAAATACCCTTCCTCAAAAAAGTTGAAGTACCCTTCGGAGGCCCGCTTTACCACATAGGAGAATTCATTTTGTAAAAATGTATATATGCAAAAGAAAAAGTGATATCTCCAAAGGGTAGAGCGTGAAAACTCATATGAAAAGAACTGTACTTTATTTTGAGCAGAATAATATTCCTCCAAGTATGGAATAATTATTTTCCAGAGAATAAGAGTACAAGTCCCCTCAAATTTGAAAATATTGCAACGAGCTTATGGTATAGGGGCAACATGATACAGCTACATTAGTAAAAATAACGCTCAAACAACATACCACAAGCTCACTGCAATATCATATAAAGAAACTTGTACAAAAACAAAGAGTAAATGCATTCTCAAATACAGACAGAAGTTTGTACAAACAAAAAGAATCATTTTGTTCAATACTGTCAAAATTTTGTACAGGTACAGGTTTCAAAATAAAAAGAAAAGCGGAGGCCGGTACCCGCACAATCTCCCGCCAGTACATGCAAAAAGCAAAAAGTAAAAATAAGTCGAAGCAGGGCCCGTTACTTCTTCTTGCCACCACCTTTAGAGCCTTCACCTGACCTAATAGGCAGTTTTTCAGGATGGCTTGGGAGAGTTGGGGATGAAGGAGAGAGAGTTACTGCTGGATCAACCTTCGCTTCCTCTTCAGAAACAAGAATGCTTTTCCTTGTCTTCTTGGAAATGGTACGCTTCTTCTTCCTCTTTGAAGAAGACTCACTTCCTTGGGTAATGAGAGCAGCCAGTTTTACGTCATCGGAAATAGTATGCTCCAGGGATTTGTCGCCTCCTTCAAGTCCTTCGTCCTTCCGCTTCTCCGAAGCGATTGGATCATCCAAGCCTTGAAGGGCTCCTATTAATTCTTCCTGTGATCCCGGCTTGGAAATAGGAGTGATTTGAGGGAATGGATGAGGGATAGCGGGAGGAGGAGAAGTTTGTGTGGCACTTGGCGTTTTTGCTACAGAAGAAGAAAAACCAAAAATATTAGTATCTCCCGGGAAGAAAGAAGATAGCGGCTCATTGAGATTTAAGAAATACTCAAAAAGTTCATCAAACTCATGGGGAGCAAACAAACAGTCCACTTGTGCAAGATTAACAGTAGAGTTACCTGGAGAAGTCGGCTTCTTAATGTCAACTTCATAAGCATGTGCTTCGGTGCTCTCTTCGCCTTCATCCCCGACCTGCGTGCTTGTGATCTCAGTTATAACTTTAACAGGGGACGAAGAATGAGAACCGGAGCCTGTGATGTCAACATCGGCCGAAACCGAAGGAGGGACGGGGGCAGTTAATGGTGCTTCTTTCACAAAGTGCTGCTCCCCTGCCTCAGCTCGTGCTTTGGCAAGCTGCTCTTTTCCTCAGGCTAGGGCAGCTATGGCATCATCATCTAGAAAATGTTCTGCAAGAGATGCTTCAGCATAGCCGGCGCCTGCACCTCCAAGCATGTCAAGAATTGACTCCCAAACTTCGGCCAGGGTAATCTCATACTTCGGTCCTAAGAATGAAAGGCTTCCACGCCCCATAACGCTATGCACGTAGAAGTCAAATAAAGTGGAGTTGACATTGGCTTTATTCGCTTTATGCGATTGTTCAGTAGCCTGCCTTCCAGCGATAGCTTCATCGCGTTCCTTCTCGGTCTTTAATAATTGGGCCTTTAGCCTCATAATCTCCAAATCCTGGGAGTTGACCTTCTCCCGTAACTCTGCAACCTCAGCACGATACCTTTCCGTTGTTTTCTGCTCAGCCTCAAGTTGTGCCTCGGCATATCGCTGAGTAGCGTGAGCATCGCAAACTTTCTTTTGAAGTACTTCTTCTTTTTGAGTATATGAGGTAGAAGAAGTAGCAAGCTCTTGTTTAAGTTTCTCAACTTCTGCTTCAAGCTTCTCGTTGTAATCAGCAATGTTCCTCATCTCAGTATCATGCTGGCTTAAAGTTTTTTGCCACTCGGCCTTATCATTTTCCATGGTCAGCATGGCCTCTATATTCATGCGGTTGACCTCTGAAGCTCATCAACAAGCTTTTGACACCCTGACATCCGCTCGATGTCAAGTCTAACAGCATTAAGATTTTGCAGCATTGCTTGTTTGTCAATAGGGACCAAGTCAAGATCGAACCGCACTCCCTTTAGGCACCAGTGCGAGAACCGGCTTTGCAGAGTAGCCGGGCCTGGTCCAACTTGGAATTTAGGCCTGTTGACTATTGTCTGAATGTCTGTCTTCCCGAGAGCAGGAAAGCCTGAAGGGATGTCAAGCGAGACGGGGCAGTGGCCTTTTCAGAAATTGTAGATGCAGGCTTTTCACCATGTCTGGCACGCTTGCTTGGGTCCTCAACCATATGACTTTTTCCCCGGTCGTCATGCGACTTTCTTTTGTGAGAGTCGTCACCTCTCTGGGAAGTATCATGGTGCTCCTCCCTTTCTCTCCTCTCATAACGCTCTTCTTGAGCCCTCCTCTATAGAGCCTTACGAGAGGCTCTCTCTTCGTCAGTCTCTTTATAAACGGGAAGGTAGCGCCTATAGTCATATTGATTATGCCTCCCGTAGCGCTGAAAGTCGTCATAATAAGAGCCACTACGTCCCATTGGAGAATCTGAAATTGAAAAAAGACAAGTCTTAAATGTCTTCAGAGAAAAGAAGTTAAGTACGAATAAGTGCTGAAAATCCTATGTGTGTGGTGTGCAATCTACACGCATCAGGCTACAAACCACTCTTTGGCCAGGGGTGGTGGTGACTTGAGTGGCAGGCGTCATATTTTGCTGTAAAGTGGATGTTGCCTCGACAACAGGAGAAACAGCTTTAGGAACATCATCTTTAAAAAGTTCCTGTGAAGTTATGAACATGTCGCTTAGCCCCTCAAAAGTATCATCAGCGGGAGTTTCTTTTTCGGCTTCTAGACCGGCCGCATCTTCAGAGCAACGAAGAATTTCTTCCTCCTCGATAACTGGGGCAAGTGCCAATTTGCTGGATGGACCCGCAACATCGGTAAGTGTGGAGCACTTTACCAGTGAGGTTTCAGTAGAGGGCTCCTTCGGCATAAGCTTTTCAATAGGGTTGAGACATCTGGTGCCTTCGCTGGAGAATCGGGGACTTCATGAGGCTGAGTGGAGCGAGAAGGGTGAAGTAGTCCGAACTGGTGAAGGAATTCGTCGTTCAACAAAAATTTCATATCCCGCTCTTCAACCGGCACAGCCACGAGCCTCTCCAGAGTTGGCTTGTGACTGGGATGTCCAGAAGGAGGGGGAGCGCTGAAATGAAAAAAAATGAAGTTAACACTTGGCAATTCGGACTTCGCAAGACTCAGAGAATAGAAGAAGTAAAGGTAGATGATCTTACTTCCTTCCCTCCACACAGCATAAAACCCCGGGGGGCAGCGGACAAAGAAGAACTGAGTTAAGAACCCATGAGCAGTGTCAGGAAGGCCAAAGATCAACTTGCGATTTCGGGCACTTCTCACGACGGTGATAGAAGGGTGATCCTTAGTCCTGGTAAAGGAGCATAAGAAGCAAATCTCGTCAAAGCTTGTAAGTCGATCAAATGTTCTCCTAAACAGCACACACAGCCCCTTCAGAATGGCATAGCCATTAGGGTGTAGTTGGAATGGGGAGATGGCTAATTAACGAAGAAGATTCTGGAGAAAGTCGTTAAAAGGAGGAATGGCCCCGCTCAGGCACATTTGCCGGTTAACCACTACAAAGCCAGTAGGTGCCACATCAGCGGTGTTACTTTTCTCAGGAAGAATGGCATCTGCTTCAGCAATGCCAAACTGAGCACACAGCTGAAGAAAAACATTGTACGATAAAGTGGTAGAGGCTCTCTTTGGGGGATTAACAAGGGGAGCCGGAATAAGGGTGGCTTCTCCAGTCTGGACTGTTATCTCTTCTTGTTGAGAAGTCATTCTACATAAACAACTGAATATTCAAACGAAAAGGTGCACGTTTCCTAAATGTGTGAAGTGCTGTGTAAAATTAACAAAGCAACAAGCAAATATAACTGGAATTAAGACTAGCAAGCATTTGTCAGTAATGAAGTTTCATGGCTTGTTGTTTTAAGTCCAAATACGCAAGTGTAATGTTGATGCAAACAAATCAGTTCAAGTTAACGATGCTTTGCATTAATACTTCGCTTTAGTTGATTGGTTCACAACACTTCATATAGTTTCTTTAAGTTGATTATGTTTTATCGAGTAATCTGTCATTTGATGTGGGCAATCAGTGGCAGTATATTCGCCCTAGTTCTTTGCAAATGTTGTGTATGACAGGTCATTAGCATTAAAGTCAGCCTAATCTGGAAACAAAGCATAGTAAAATAATGAAAGTTATCTCGGCAATTCAAAGGTCAGAATAAAAGTGCAATCATGTTATATCAAAAGTTTGAAGTTCCCAAGTTGTTCAAGTCATAAGTGGAGTGCAAGACACGGCAGTAGTTCACATCCAAGTTCAAAATCGTTCACGACCTAACCAGAAGGTCGAAAAGGGGTTTAAGCCACAAGAAGCAACTCGACCTAAAGCATAAGTCGTTCATGGTCTAAAAGATAGGTCGTGTTAAGAATCCAAAGGGCTGAGTCGCTCGTGCAACCTAAGTCCTAAGTCGTCAGGAAATCAATACGACCTAAAAGCTAAGTTGTGTGCAGTTGAGATTGCAAGAAATTCCTAAGTCGGTAGATTCAAAAACTAACTAAGCCGTGAGAATTTCAGGTCATCCACTCAACCAGTTAACTCCTCTCCAACCCAATACCCGTTATCGCCTAAATAACATCAATCCATCATTCCCTCAACCAAGCCTATTATCCATTCACCCCATCATCTTATCAAACACCAATCCAAACCATCATGAAGCCTCCATAAATTAATCGCGATGCTACAATCTTGAGAATCGCAACGGCAACGTAGCCAACGGTGATTGGAATCGATCACAATTTAACTCAAAAGTTAGGTAAGACATGCGGAGGTGATTTGGGAACAGGAAGTGAAAACTCGTGTCTTAGCAATAGTCGCAGTTGGGTTAGAATTCAAGATCACTTACGCAATGTAATGGAAAGGATGGATTTCTGATTAACTAGCTTGGACTCGCCTTCAGAAAGTTGAGAGGTCGCTAATGGTGGAAAGGAATGATAAAGCAGTAAAGTGAGAAGGAAGAGGTGACTTAACAACTTATGTAGGAGGCAGGGGAGAAGATGGAAGGACGAATGAGTTAACAAGCCTCTTTGAGTCGTTCACGACTCAGGAGCTAGATCGAAGCACACGACTCACGACTTAAGCGTGTACTTCGAGGGGCAAATGTTAACTCCTATGATCAGTGACTCAAAAAGGCTCACGACTTAACAAGAGCAACGACCTAATTGATATGCGACTCATTGAGCTGCCACGACCTAACATCTGAGATGCTACCGACTCAACATAGATACCGACTCAACGGCCTTGAGGGGTTACCGAATCAAAGGCCTTGAAGGGTTGCCGACCTAAGAGGTTCCTGATCCAACGACTCAAAAAGGACAGCGACTCAATGGATAAGCGACTCATCGAGTTATCAACTTAGCGACCTAAGAAATGGCGCAATTTAACGAGTTAAGGGAGGCGCGACTCAGCAAGTCAAGGGGTTGGACGACTTAACGGTTTAAAAGAGAAGGGATGGTTCATGACCTAAGATCTCTACGGCTTAAGGAAGTATACAGTCTACGACTTAAGGAAGTCCACAACTCAAGGACAGTTTGACTTAACGATTCAAGAGATGGCACGACTCAAGAAGGAAATAAGTTAACGACTTAAAGCTGTCCGCGACTTACGACCTAGCGTGTGTCGTGAACAACTTAAGCAAATGAAGCGCTGCTACTTATTTAACACGGTGGCTTCCTAGCTCGTCAACGAGTTAAGACTTGTGTTATTATCTGAAATAAGCAAGCTTACCAGTTAAGCCATGACTCACGACTTAGCTTAAGTCGTCCACGACCTAAACCGCTAAGTTATAGTCCGCTGCCACAATACTTATGCCGGAGGAAGTTGACTCGTAACCGACCGAGGACTTATGCCACATCTTGATTACTCAGTCGCGACTTAAGACTACGGAGTTAAGGTTTAATACAACATCGCTTACGAAGAGGACCGGTTGACTCGTTTGTGACTTAGGACATGTGATATATCCAGAGTTCAGCAAGGATGCCTTTCCGAAGTCTCGACCCAGCAGTTAAGTCGCAAATGACCCACGACCTAGTTTAAGTTGTCCACGACCCAACTTAGGTCGGTTACGATTTAGAACTTGGCAATGTTTCTTGCCCAAATTTCCCTGTAAATACCAACCTACCTCAAGCATGAAAGGGACTTTTTGGTCGATATTTTCAAGCGCCAATACTCTGTTGAATTCTCGACCCACTCGACACTTCAAACACGAAAGACATCTCAACAAACTTCATGAGGAAATCTAACGCAATCAACATAGATTCAAAGGATTTTTCTACATCGGAGTTCTAGTTGCTTGTCTCATCAGTATTGTAATTGAAGATTGTTGTAGAGATGTAATTGATTCAGTAATAAAGTGGATTAAAGTGGACGTAGGCTTAACCTGAAGCCGAACCACTATAAAACTGTTGTCTTTTACTGCCTTCTCTGTGACTTTTCTGCTTGTTTTTAGTTCCCGTGCTCACGGGTGGTGCTTTCACTTAATCTCTACATACACCGGGGTGTTAGCGTTCGATTTTAGGCGTTAACATTCATATCCTTTGTTTGTTGTGTTGCCGATGATATGAGGCTTGTTAAGATATGATTCATCTTTTTGTTAGATGATTGTGTTATCTCTTTTAGTGATATTTGTTATACATTGTGACCTTGCAGGTTATCGTTGTTCAGTTTATCTAACTAATTTTTTTAGCTAGACTGACCCGTGTATTTTAAACTCAGGTCAGACCGAGATGTTTCAGGTTAGGTGCATTTGGAGTTAGCCTATTTTGCTTCCGCATGGACTATCCAGCTTGTTCCTTTATGTTAAAGCTTTTTGTGTAGTCCTTTTTATTGCAACTCTGATATATGTATTATTTTGAATTCGTTTGTATATTGTGGTTTGCTTTACCACTTGACGTGTATCAGTTTGTAAACTCTGTTATGTACCAATATATTTGTATATGATGATCTACAGTTCTGTGATGTATATTACATTTGAGTTGTTATATTCTATTCTGATAAATCCTCCAACCACCTATAGTTTTGTTTTAAGTATTCGTTGGATATGTCGACCTGCTTGGTATGTCTATTGTCGATGTATTCAATAGATAGTTAGAGCAAGGCTATAGATGGTCGCTCCTAACCAGCCTTATTCTCCGTATTAGTTGACGGCATTACCCTGTAGTGTCCTTGGCTTGCGTGGGTATAGAGGTGGGGCGTCACAGTTTGGCCACATGTTTCATGTCCTAAAGTTGAACCCAGAGAAGATTTCATACTTGGGTATTATTTTGCCTATGCGTTTTTATAATCTTTTTCCGTCCGACTTTTGACTTTTACTTCATGTTTTATGATATTTCTGAAATGTTTTGAGGCCATAATATCTATCGGTAGACTAGCCAAATTTTGGAGATTACAAATTCAAATTTTGGATTAAATTTGAATTGAATTCGAATAATGAATTGAGTGATTTCTCGGGTTTTTATTTGTTTTCGAGCATGGATTTTCCATAACTTTTTGAAATAATTTTTAAAATAAATGGGCATTTTAAATTATTAATATATTATACTTTTAAAATGTTTTCAAATATAGAATCTATTTATTCTCGATAATAAGGGAATTTTCAAATATGGCTTTCAAAATTGGTATTAAAATCTTGTTTTCTCAAGTATATTATTTTGTATATAAAATACACATTTTTTACACTATTCGAGTGAATGAGAAGGAGAATTAAACGGTTTGGTAAAACATGTGGTATGCGACACGTGCGTTTATCTTATCGGTTAATTCCCGACTTGTCCTTTTGATTGTTTTGACCTTTGGGTCGAGTTTACTAATGAGATAAGGTAAACTTTTTACTACTTTGAGTGTAATATTTACAAATGGTTAGTAAACTGTTTAGTGCGAACGTGTGGTATGTGACACATGTTAACACTTTTTGGGTTCCTATCCGAGAGTTTGTGACACATTTGTCTAAGAGACGTATTATCCAGTACTGGACCTTTGGGTCATTTGTCCTTCGGATGTTTGTCAAATACATTTGTCATTGCAACGTATTTGTCCTTCGGGATGTTGTCCTTCGAGATGTTTGACTATGAGAGGTATTTATTATCCTTCGAGACGTCTGTCTAAGAAACATGGTGCCTTAATTTGAGAGAGCAGTTGTAACGTCCTGCCTTTTTGTACACTTTAAATCCACGATAAAACCACACAAGTCAGACTCAAACCATACAGAAGGGCGGATTGTAATTGGGGTGAATAAGAAAAAGGAAGAAAGAAACAAAACAAAACAGAATCTTGCAGCGGAACGACAAAATATAAGAATCAAATAACAGCTCATGAAGCTGTTTTACAAAACATTTGATTATACTTATACAATACATATCAGAGTTACACATACTAGAGAATATTCAATAACAATGCAGCAGAATATTGTGATGCAGTGGAACAATATAGTAAATAATAATACAATCTTTGTCTTCGTCCTCCAGTAATAGGGTCTTCAAATCCTGAAATGCTCAGGCTGACCTGAGCGAATTGAAAAGACAAAACACTCGAGTCGGAACTAAAAAATCTTATGTAAGTTAAATCAAAAGTAAATATTATGAGTGGATTGGCGTTAGAGATGTTTACGGGAATGGACATCTCCTATCCAGTGTCAAACGTGAGTGTAGTAACTTAAAAAATGCTCGGGATTCACATCTTCTAAGGATCCGTTAAACTATTTACTATGTACTAATATTTCGCTATTATAATAATGTCTATTAGTAAAATAAACTTACTTTTAGATAGCGTTAAGGGGTTACCTATATAGCCCTTAACACGTAATAGTGCCAATAGTCTATACAGTACCGTAACACCTCCTGATCGGGATGCTACCAAAGGATACTCAATAGGTACGACCCAAATCAAACTCGTTTAAGGCGGCTAGGGTAGGTGACACATCACAACTAGGCAATCCCAAGGTAGATATACCAATTACACTTCCAGGCCGGTGGTAACGCATAGCAGCTACTACCACCCACCTCAAGCCACACCCCCAAATCGAAAGAATCAAAAGTGGCCACCGAATAAATCTCAAAGTCAGAATATAATATCGAAGGAGTGTGTGTAACGACCCGCTATTTTGGACCATTCAAATCGACAATAAAACCATACATATCCATCTTGAATAATTCAAAATACCGAATTGTTAATTAAAATTTAGCAAAACTTAAAGTATACAGTAAATAAATCAATCACAGATCATAGAGTAATATAATGCAGCGGAATAGATAAAGAATAGTAGTTCATGAAGCTACTATATACATTAGAGTTAGAAAAATACAACCGAATAGTTCAAATGCAGTTAGAAAAATCAACTGGAAAGGCTAGAATCTGAATCGATAGTTGGATTTCCAAATGAAGCTCCGAACTCCAAAGGTGAGTCTCAAATGATGTATCACTCAGTCTGACCCGAGCGTAAAGCAAAACATAAAGCACTCGAGTGAGGATTAACATTCTTATATCAATAAATCTAACTCAAGTGCAATATCAACTGAAATACAAATAACTTAAAGGATGTTTGGGATAACCATCCTCTAAGGGTCCATGGAATTATCTACAAGGTAGAAATATACAGTATAACACCGTGGTCAATTCAGCTTAATTTATACTTCAAAACCAAATATCATTTCACTTCAAATATCTCTATATCTCCCAAAATAGTATTTATATATATTAAATAATTTATACAATAAAGTATTTTCAATTCCCTCAAATTAACAAATCCTTTCAACATCAACCCGACCTTCCCATTTAAATTAAATTCAATCTCAATTTATCAATTTAAATTCAACTCAATTCCTAAAACAAACATTTTAATTTATCGATCTCAAGTTTGGATTTGAAATCACAAAATACCCCTTTATATTTCAATATATTTCAAAACTTTGAGTATTCAACGTTTCAACTAAATTTTTATTCAATCTAGTTTTCTAAATAATAATTTCAAATTTAGTTCAACCTAAATTTTAACTTAGTTTCTAAATAACAAATTCAACTATATTGATTTCAAAAACAGATCTGAATCTCAAAATAAACCATTTAAATTCCAATTTAGTTCAAGGCTTTAATATTTAAATGCTCAATATAACATTTTCGTATAGACCTCGATTTATCCTCATTATTATTTAGTCTTGAAATACTCCCTCATTAGATTCAATATCATTTAAGAAACCTTAATTTACATTTTACTCAATATTTTCTTTAATTTATTTAAACGCGAAATATTCATTAAATCACTTAAATCAAAATCCAGTTATAAAATCATACCTTTTAAATTTCCCATTCAATAATTTCAAATCGATTTAATTAAATAAATCCTTATTTAAATACCACTTTTAATAAACCCAAATTTATCTCACAATCTTAATTCTTCAACTTTGACAACGGTAAATTTTGAAATATAAATCCTAAATAATACTCAAACATATTATATGGATTCAACCAATCTCAATAATATTATTATTAAATCTATGTATAAAATTTCCATTTATATATATAATATTTTAAGAACCAATATTTATTAAATCCCACATATTTCCTTTCAACTGTAGAAATTTATTTTCAAAATATTTACATGGACCAACGGTGTCTGTATATATTTCCTATCATATAGTCAAGTGCTACGGATATTTTTCATTTCAACCCGTACACTAAATATATACGGGTGGATATCATTTCAACCCGTAATCCCAAATTCAATTAAATGAAAATCGCTTGGGTTTATCATTTCAACCCATAACGATTTTCTCCTATTCTAAAGTTCGTTCGGGTATGTATCATTTCAACCCACAATGATTTCTATACTAACAGGGAACTTGCAGAGTGATAACAGATATGAAAATAATAATAACAACGGGCATATATTATCAAAATTAATATAAACAATAGGATACGGTGTCATATCCCATAAGTGAACAGTTATAGATAATAGCATATATAACAAATTTAAATAAATCAGCAGCATATTTCAATTGTCGTTTCAATTGAAATCAAATTTAATGCATAAAAGAATGTTAATCATGAGTGATTGCTCACCTTCGAGTCAAGAGACGAACGATCAAGAGTTGAATTACAAATTCAAGCAGGAATTCCAAAATAGAGCGAAATGGGCACGAATTGACGAACAAATCTGCTCAATAGAAATAGACAAAATCAAATAAGGCTGGATTTGACGAAGAAAATTGATATAGGTAAACTTGTAAATATATATAACTATATTTATAAAACCATATTCTAAATTTAAACGTATTTTAAATTAAAACATACATAATTATTTTCAAGTCAAAAATTTATCTTTAGTATAAAATAACGCCTATGGATAAGACAAATTTCCTATGTACTTCACACTGTAACTTTATATCTAACATAAATATGCTTTAATTACCATAACCATTATAAAACTAATAAAAAATCTTTCCCAAAAGATCGCTATATACTATAAAATACATGCGCTAAACAGGGAAGCATGCAGACATAGCCTAAAATATACAGACTAAATATACACTACTATGCATACGGCTACAAGACTAAACAGAGCCTAAAACCTTCCCTGACCAAACCACTATGTATAAATAATATAACCTATTCCAAAACTGTAAACAGTATTATATGTAAATATTCATCCAAAATATCATATATACACAGTATGCCTAAAATATAGCATAATATAGCAGCATATGCATCTTTATATACTCTACAACAAATCAAAACACACGCTATATTAAAATACAAATATATATTAACTGATATTTTATAACTTTTATAAACTAGTATATTTATATAATCCTATAAATAAGAAAACTTCAGCACCAAGGAATCCAGCTGTAGACCTCTTAAGTATTACCTATATTATATACTAGTTTAACAAAAGTTGTTGTAACGTGTTTACATATATCACCAGCTTTGAATATATACAAAAGATGATATAAACTTAATTAAGAAAACATTCATATATTTATAAAATCACGCAACCAAAAGTAAAACAATATTTTTTTTTCTTTTCACGCAACACACTTATATACATACCATGAATATAATATGTATATATACATATTCAACAAATACAAATAAACTAACAGGCATGAAATACTATATATAACTAACGCAACCCATACTATATATGCATAATATATTATACAGGTACAACTTCTTATATTATAACCGAAATATGTATATGTAAACCTTCTGATTATAATTTAAAATTTATACTTTACATAAACATTACATAGAAACTAATACATATATTAATGTATTGTATAGATATAGATTTCTAACCCAAAATATAAGAATCTATTTTGCTATATGAACACCACTTACCTTAAAACAACAGAGAGGCTGGCTCGTCTAGGTACTAGTGAAAAATGCGCACGGGGTGCATGAGTTAGGGTAGGGTGGTGTAGGTCGCAGTGCGGAGGCGATGGAGGGGAGGCCGACGAGTTCCAAACAGATGGTTTCTTCTCTCTCTTTTTTTTCAAATAAAAGGACAGGGAAGAAGGAGAGGGGGGAGAAGGAAAGAGGAGAGAAAACAAAATGTCAGTGGTTTCACTTTGGAAGCAATGCAAAGAATACAACGTAAGTTTGTTATTAAAATTTTCTTTTATACGAAGCAAGAAAAACGTAACAGCTTGGATGGGAAAAGGCAACAGTTAAATTTTGAATAAGAAAATGGCAGAAGAGGAATGAAAACGTAAAGAAAATAATAAAAGAAAATAATAAAAGAAATAAGTGAATGCGAAGTAACGTATAGAAATTTTATACGTTTCAAACTAAATTTGGCAATGGTCATGAGTTGATTTAGCTACATTTAAAGCAATAAATTTTTATTTGTTTGGATAGTTCGTAATGAGTTTGGAAAGGCGATGATATTTTAAATGGAAAAAGGAATGAACGGAGAAATTTAAGCAAAGTTAAAACGTAAGAATAAATATACAGTAACAGGACAGTCACGATAATTCAGTGGATAATTAAAGAAACTTTCAATGCCACCAGCTGCACGTTCAAATCTGAAAAGGCAGAGTAACGGATCACATAATAAATTGAAGTGATCGATTGATAACAGCTGCAAGTATATATTTAATAGAAAAGAACGGACAGAGAAAATTTTGTGAAACGTACTGAAAATAAATATGAAGTACTTATTATATTATACGTTTCTTTTTGAATGGAGAGTCCAAAATTTGAAAGCCAAGTAACGGTCAACCCTTGATTTGGTGAAAATAATTGTAGCAATTAATAAAAGAAATAAATAGCAACGATCACGTTGCTTTGATTTAGCTGGCCCATCAATGCAAATTATTTATAATTTAACCGGTAGGAAACGTAAAGGAACGTACTACCATAAAATTAAATTTATAACATTTGTGCATTGACTCTGCAAAATTTATTAAATAAATTGATTCTGCAATATCTATTAAAGCAATTTATTAGCTAGCTTGAATAAAATAGAATTTCACAATGGAATAAACTTTGATAAAATAAATTGAAAATTTAAAATCTGCTATGTTTAAATGGACGTAATCCAAATATTAAATTTTTATTTCAAAATATTATTATATAAAATTTCAAAAAAGTTTCAATTAATTACGTTAAATAAAACCATTTAAAATTATCAAAATCTACGGGTCGTTACACTCTCCCCCACTCAAAACTTTTCGTCCCCGAAAAGGTATGAGGTAGGAAAATAGAACAACCAGAAATAACATAGATTGAAAGACAAGATAAACAATTAATTTAAAACTATATAAATTTTATTTGAAATATTTATTTGATAGCTTCATTTGAAATTTAATTTTCTTTAATACTTTAATACTTTTCAAACTCCTTTGAAAACAATTATTTACATTATTACTTATATTTACAAAGAAGCTATTGAAATATTAAATCCAAAATTCATAAATTTTTATTTTGTTTCAAGATACCTTTCAAAAATTATTATTAGATCACAAATCTTTTTTTTTTTTAAAATTATGTTTTATTTTAGATAAATAACTTCTAAAATATTTATAACACTAAAATTTCTATTAAACTATGTAGTTAATTAAACAATATTTTAAAGGATATATCCAACAAGGAAGGAAGGTAGATTTTGAAAATAGAATCAAGGTCAATAACTAAACTGAGCAGATAAGGTAGATGCAAGGAATAGTATCAGGCACGAATAATTAATCTAGAACCATAAGAATTTAAATTTCAAATACTAATTCAACAATTCTTTGTTGGGAAAAATACTTTTATAATAAATACCTTTATAATAATACTTTTATAATAAAATACTATTATATCGAAATAAATTTTCCTTTCGAAAATACTTTTATAACTCGATGTTTTAACAAGTTTATCCTCGTTCCTGCAGACTCTGGCCATGCGTTGATCAGGCGCAAAGCTAGAATTTTTCAAGTACTTAGTAGACTTGTTTCAACACCCAATGAAAATACTTGAAAAACCTTTAAAACATATATGGAAAGTACAATCCAAACAAAACAACCAAACCAAAACCTTTGTCCGACCATGGTTCGCAGATACACAATGGTTACGCCTGGATCCCCCAGGAAACAATCCGTATCCGTAAGCTTTCTCAGCCCTGCGAGTTACGCCATGATGACTAGTAGAGTGCAAGATACACAATGGTTACTCCTGGGTCCCCCAGGAAACAATCCGTACCCCTAGGCTGTCTCAGACAGGCAGTTTCGCTACTATTCGCGACCTACACAGATTGCCGGATACAAAATGGTTACGCCTGGATCCCCCAGGAAACAATCCGTACCCCTAGGCCAGACTCAGTCAGGCAATTGCGCTATGCAGTCACGAGAGAAAAAAAACCATGGGTTACGCAAACGGTGGGAACACTCGAGTATTACATCCGAAAAACCAAAAATCAGAGAGAATAATATCGATAGAATGAATCCACATGTGGCCACAAAGCGGATATCAAGCAGAAGGCACTTTCCATATCTTTACTTCGAAAATATATATCATATAGTACCTTTTCAAATCACTTTCAAATATCATACTTATATAAAGTCCATATATATAGGATTCCATTTTTCCCAAATCGAATACTTTCCAAATCAATAGTAGATCAAATCATACTTATATAGACTTCGATTATATAAAATCTCTTTCCAAATTGAGTACCTTTCAAATCAATAGATTTCGAATCAACTTCATAATTGTACAATCCATTTTATTTAAGTTCGATTACTCCCAAATCAAGTGTTTAATAGTATAAAGTTCTCAAAATTCAAATCATTTCAATATCAATTCAGTTTCAAAATCATATATGATTTCACCAAATTTTCTTCCAAATTAAATATCTAAATTTCAAAGTTCCTAAAATTATAGGTTTAGAAAATAATCCCATTTTCCAAATTAAAATAATTCAAGTCAAACAAATTCATTTCCAAAAATCACCATATAAGTACTGGTTTTTAATTCCAATTTAATTTCAAAACCAAATATTTTCCCAAAATCAATTATACTCAAAATGGTTTCCAAATTTACAATTATCCCTTTTTTTTAAAAAACTTTTAAACTATCTATTTCTATGTGAAATATCCAATTTACCTTTCTGAAACCATTATTCAACTAATTTTTTTTCAAAACAATTCAAAACTAAATTTATATTCTTTATCAAACATTTTATACTCTTCGAAATTTCTTGGCTTTGAAAATTTAATCTCGATTTGTAAGTGTTTGAACATTCAAAATAGTTAGGGAAATTAAATTTCAAACCCAAGAGTTGGAAATCAGCAACAAATAAGTAAATTAATTTTTATAAATAGAGTTATACTAAATCAAATCGAAAACTTGAGGATTGATCACCGGCTTTCTTTAAATCGTTTTAAATATATATACATATATCTTTCGAATATCGAATTCTACTTTGGAATTTGAAATCAAAATTTGTTTCACAATATCACTCGCATAGCAAAGCTACTAGAGTGGCCTCTCCCCCACTCTGAAACTCGAAAATCAATGTCGATGTTGCGTGCACTCATCACCAAAATTATTTTCCAACGGCAAAGTGAGTTCTGGACTTCTATTTTCTTGAAACTTTATTGAAATTTCTTCTAAATCGTTGTAATTCTTTTGAACTCTTTTGAAATATTTATTATCCGGAAAATACTTTTAAATCGTATTATTATTATAGTTTCAACAATCTTAAAACCAATTTCAAAATACCGGAGTTCAGTTCCTCGAAATTAAAATTCAAAATCGCTCAGTTATAAATTCTTTATATAATCGAATTCCTTATAAATTTCCAAAATTTCAAATCCTTTCAAAATTTCAGACTTTCATTTATAAAAGATATATAATCCTTATCGAAAATATTTCACTTATATATATATATAATAAAATCATACTTATCGAAATAATAATTTCTATATATAAAACAATTTCAAAATACAAACAAAACCCGATTTTTCAAAGGATGATTCAAGAATGGATTTTAAAACAAAGCTAGAGATTCAAATTAGAGGAACTCTAATCAAATAGAATTCTGATTCGAAGATAGGCTTGATCGAAGATGAGGTAATTAAAATTTTAAATAGAAGATGGATATAAATCGCGGGCGACCTTAACCGAGCCAACCGTGACTTCAGGAATATGATCGATGTGGAATTCCAAGTCAAATCGACATTCGATCGCCAGATATAGAATTCGGCATAACCAGAGATAGCTGCATCCAAACCGAGGATATATAAATCTTCGGTGAATCAATGCCAATTGTAAAGGAGTTTTCACCCCCTTTACAAAACATTCAGTGGAGTTATGGAATAATCTAGAATCAAACAAATATAAATAGAAGAGACAGGAATGAATTTCGGAACTGAGGGATATTCCAACGTTCAAAGGAAATCGTGTCAAAAGGAAGAGATTCAACCCGAATGAAAGTGATTCTGTAAATAAATTTACCATATATGCTAAGTTTTGCCTAGAGCCAAAGCTCTGATACCAACTGTAACGACCCGCTATTTTGGACCATTCAAATCGACAATAAAACCATACATATCCGACTTGAATAATTCAAAAAACTGAATTGTTAATTAAAATTTGGCAAAACTTAAAATATATAGTAAATAAATCAATCACAGATCACAGAGTAATATAATGCAGCGGATTAGATAAAGAATAGTAGTTCATGAAGCTACCATATACATCAGAGTTAGAAAAATACAACCGAATAGTTCAAATGCGGTGAAGTCTCCAATGCAACAGATGACTTCTCTGAACCAATCAACTGGAAAGGCTGGAATCTAAATCGATAGTTGGATTTCCAAATGAAGCTCTGAACTCCAAAGGTGAGTCTCAAATGTTGTATCACTCAGTCTGACGCGAGCGTAAAGCAAAACACAAAACACTCGAGTCAGGATTAACATTCTTATATCAATAAATCCAACTCAAGTGAAATATCAACTGAAATACAAATAACCTAAAGGATGTTTGGGATAACCATCCTCTAAGGGTCCATGGAACTATCTACAAGGTAGAAATATACACTATAACACCGTGGTCATTTCAGCTTAATTTATACTTCAAAACCAAATATCTTTTCACTTCAAATATCTCTATATTTCCCAAAATAGTATTTATATATATTAAATAATTTATACAATAAAGTATTTTCAATTCCCTTTAACTTAACAAATCATTTCAACATCAACCTGACCTTCCCATTTAAATTAAATTCAATCTTAATTTATCAATTTAAATTCAACTCAATTCCTAAAATAAACACTTTAATTTATCGATCTCAAATTCGGATTTGAAATCACAAAATACCCCTTTATATTCCAATATATTTCAAAACTTTGAGTATTCAACGTTTCAACTAAATTTTTATTCAATCTAGTTTTCTAAATAATAATTTCAAATTTAGTTCAACCTAAATTTTAACTTAGTTTCTAAATAACAAATTCAACTATATTGATTTCAAATACAGATCCGAATCTCAAAATAAACCATTTAAATTCCAATGTAGTTCAAGGATTTAATATTTAAATGTTTAATATAACAGTTTCGTATAGATCTCGATTTATCCTCATTATTATTTAGTCTTGAAATACTCCCACATTAGATTCAATATCATTTAAGTAACCTTAATTTACATTTTACTCAATATTTTCTTTAATTTATTTAAACGCGAAATATTCATTAAATCACTTAAATCAAAAATCCAGTTATAAAATCATACCTTTTAAATTTCCCATTCAGTAATTTCAAATCGATTTAATTAAATAAATCCTTATTTAAATACCATTTTTAATAAACCCAAATTTATCTCACAATCTTAATTATTCAACTTTTACAATGGTAAATTTTGAAATATAAATCTTAAATAATACTCAAACATATTATATGGATTCAATCAATCTCAATAATATTATTATTAAATCGATATATAAAATTTCCATTTATATATATAATATTTTAAGAACCAATATTTATTAAATCCCACATATTTCCTTTCAACTGTAGAAATTTATTTTCAAAATATTTATATGGACCAACGGTGTCTGTATATATTTCCTATCATATAGTCAAGTGCTACGAATATTTATCATTTCAACCCGTACACTAAATATATACGGGTGGATATCATTTCAACATGTAATCCCAAATTCAATTAAATGAAAATCGCTTGGGTTTATCATTTCAACCCATAACGATTTTCTCCTATTCTAAAGTCCGTTCGGGTATGTATCATTTCAACCCATAATGATTTCTATACTAACAGGGAACTTGCAGAGTGATAACAGATATGAAAATAATAATGACAACAGGCATATATCATCAAAGTAAATATAAACAATAGGATATGGTTTCATATCCCATAAGTGAACAGTTATAGATAATAACATATATAACAAATTTAAATAACTACAACAACATATTTCAATTGTCGTATCGATTGGAATCAAATTTAATGCATAAAAGAATGTTAATCATGAGTGATTGCTCACCTTTCGAGTCAAGAGACGAACGATCAAGAGTTGAATTACAAATTCAAGCAGGAATTCCAAAATAGAGCGAAGTGGGCACGAATTGACGAACAAATCTGACCAATAGAAATAGACGAAATCAAATAAGGCTGGA
The DNA here is from genome assembly GCA_030765085.1 of Allium cepa. Lineage (NCBI taxonomy): Eukaryota > Viridiplantae > Streptophyta > Magnoliopsida > Asparagales > Amaryllidaceae > Allium > Allium cepa. The sequence goes on along the minus strand of CM060939.1, from coordinate 74,847,637 downwards.
TTTGACGAAGAAAATTGATATGGGTAAACTTGTAAATATATATAACTATATTTATAAAACCATATTCTAAATTTAAATGTATTTTAAATTAAAACATACATAATTATTTTCAAGTCAAAAATTTATCTTTAATATAAAATAACGCCTATGGATAAGACAAATTTCCTATGTACTTCACACTGTAACTTTATATCTAACATAAATATGCTTTAATAACCATAACCATTATAAAACTAATAAAATATTCTTTCCCAAAATATTGCTATATACTATAAAATACATGCACTAAACAAGGAAGCATGCAGTCATAGCCTAAAATATACAGACTAAATATACACTACTATGCATACGGCTACATGACTAAACCGAGCCTAAAACCTTCCCTGACCAAACCACTATGTATAATTAATATAACTTATACCAAAATTGTAAACAGTATTATATGTAAATATTCATCCAAAATATCATATATATATACAGTACGCCTAAAATATAGCATACTATAGCAGTATATGCATCTTTATATACTCTACAACAAATCAAAACACACGCTATATTAAAATACAAATATATATTAACTGATATTTAATAACTTTTATAAACTAGTATATTTATATAATCCTATAAATAAGAAAACTTCAGCACGACGGAATCCAGCTATAGACCTCTTATGTATTACCTATATTATATACTAGTTTAACAAAAGTTGTTGTAACGTATTTACATATATCACCAGCTTTGAATATATATAAAAGATGATATAAACTTAATTAAGCAAACATTCATATATTTATAAACTCACGCAACCAAAAGTAAAACAATATTTTTTTTTCTTTTCACGCTACACAATTATATACATACCATGAATATAATATGTACAGCATGTATTACTTATATATACATATTCAACAAATACAAATAAACTAACAGGCATGAAATACAATATATAACTAACGCAACCCATACTATATATGCATAATATATTATACAGGTACAACTTCTTATATTATAACCGAAATATGTATATGTAAACCTTTTGATTATAATTTAAAATTTATACTTTACATAAACAATACATAGAAACTAATACATATATTAACGTATTGTATAGATATAGATTTCTAACCCAAAATATTAGAATTTATTTTGCCATATGAACACCACTTACCTTAAAACAACAGAGTGGCTGGCTCGTCTAGGTACTGGTGAAAAATGCGCACGGGGTGCATGAGTTAGGGTAGGGTGGTGTAGGTCGCAGTGAGGAGGCGATGGAGGGGAGGCCGACGAGTTCCAAACAGATGGTTTCTTCTCTCTTTTTTTTTCAAATAAAAGTACAGGGAAGAAGGAGAGGGGGGAGAAGGAAAGCGGAGAGAAAACAAAATGTCAGTGGCTTTGCTTTGGAAGCAATGCAAATAATACAACGTAAGTTTGTTATTAAAATTTTCATTTATATGAAGCAAGAGAAACGTAACAGCTTGGGATTGGAAAAGGCAATAGTTAAATTTTGAATAAGAAAATGGCTGAAGAGGAATGAAAACGTGAAGAAAATAATAAAAGAAAATAATAAAAGAAATAAATGAACGCGAAGTAACGTATAGAAATTTTATACGTTTCAAACTAAATTTGGCAACGGTCATGACTTGATTTGGCTACATTTAAAGCAATAAATTTTTATTTGTTTGGATAGTTCGTAATGAGTTTGGAAAGGCGATGATATTTTAAATGGAAAAAGGAATGGACAGAGAAATTTAAGCAAAGATAAAACATAAGAATAAATATAGAGTAACGGGACAGTCACGATAATTCAGTGGATAATTAAAGCAACTTTTAATGCCACCAGCTGCACGTTCAAATCTGAAAAGGTAGAGTAATGGACCGCATAACAAATTGAAACGATGGATTGATAACAGCTGCAAGTATATATTTAATAGAAAAGAACGGACAGAGAAAATTTTGGGAAACGTACTGAAAATAAATATGAAGTACTTATTATATTATACGTTTCTTTTTGAATGTAGAGTCCAAAATTTGAAAGCCAAGTAACGGTCAACCCTTGATTTGGTGGAAATAATTGTAGCAATTAATAAAAGAAATAAATAGCAACGGTCACGTTGCTTTGATTTAGCTGACCCATCAAAGCAAATTATTTATAATTTAACCCGTAGGAAGCGTAAAGGAACGTACCACCATAAAATGAAATGTATAACATCTGTGCATTGACTCTGCAATATTTATTAAAGAAATTGATTCTACAATATTTATTAAAGCAATTTATTAGCTAGCTTGAATTAAATAGAATTTCACAATGGAATAAACTTTGATAAAATAAATTGAAAATTGAAAATCTGCCATGTTTAATTGGACGTAATCCAAATATTTAAATTTTTTTTCAAAATATTATTATATAAAATTTCAAAAAAGTTTCAATTAATTACGTTAAATAAAACCATTTAAAATTATTAAAATCTACGGGTCGTTACAGTGTGTCTGATCAGTGGAATGACCTCATTAGCCCATCAATTGCTCCTGTTTTAACCACCTTATGCCAACTCAAAGGAGTCGAGTCCACATATATACCTCAAAGGAAACACCGCCACCATCCTACTTCATTCTAATCTCTACCGCGTACACGGTTGTTAAAGTGGTTTTCGAAGTTGGCAGAGAGTATGACAACTTCCGATCCCGATCACTTTAACAACCATAGGTTATTATAACACCGTGGTCATTTCAAAATAATTATACTTCAAAACCAGAATAAAATATCCATTTCAAAACTATATAAATACGATATCATTTCTATTTCAAAAACCAAATCAATATGATAATATTTTTATAAAAACCCAAATCAATATAATATCATTTTTATTTCAGACATATCCTTTTTCCAAAATCGTAGCACTTCCAAGGTTATAACATTTTGAAATCAAAACACTTGAATATAACACTTTCAAATTTTAATACCTTGAAACTCGAAACTTTGAAATATAACTTCCACCATTTAAATGGTTTAAATATTTAAAATACTTTATATAATAAATAGCTTCTTCAATTTCACAAACCAATTCAAAAATAACTCGAGTTTCTAAAATTTTAATTTTAACCAAAATCCAAATCATAAATTTCAATACGATTCAGTTTCCAATTAAACTATTCCAAATTTTATAGACTTCAAAACAGATTTGATCCACAGAATAAAATATTTCAAATTAAATATTTTTCAAACTTTAAGTATTCAACAATTTCAAAACTAAGTTTGATAATTTCATATATATACCAAATTCAGTTTTATATTATCTAATTTCGAAATATTTACTTAATAAATCCATTATCATTTAAAGAAAACCCAAATTACAAATAACAAAATGTTTCCTCAATTTATTTATACTTGAAATATTTATTTGATTCACCTTAAACAAGACCAAGTTATAGATCATATCCTTTACAAATCTCAAATTTTATAAGTTCCAAATAGGTTTCATTTAATAAATTTCTACATTAAATACAATTTCAAATCAATTTCAAATCTATCTTCTCAGCCTTAATTTTATAAAAATCATTATAACTCTATATAAATGTAATTTATATAAATACTTAACCATATTACATTTTTAACAAAATCAATCTTTATTTTTAAACTTGTTTTATACTAACAATTTATACATGGCTAAAAATCAGGAATTTAACTATATATATATATATATATATAAAGTAACATTTATATAATATCTAAAATCAATATTTCTGTAAAACTATATATTTCTTTACAAAACCATAGAAATCATTTCAAATATTTTTATATATACACCACGGTGTTTGTATGTAATTTTCTATCCTATGGTTAAGTGATACGGATATTTATCATTTCAATCCGCAATTTAAAATAAAAATACGGTTATATATCATTTCAATCCGCAATCCCGAATGAAATAAAAATCCATAACAATTTGCAGTTTATAACAATATAAAATACAACATCCATTCATCCAATATCAAACACCAAACATTTATCACAATCATCATCCAATTCAAACAATAACATCAATATAGAACAGATAATAAATAACAGGTATTTACTGGCAGTTTATATTCAATAATAAATTAAATAACAATTTAACTTGCAGTTTATATGCAATGATAAAATAAATAACAATTTAATTCAATAAATTCAATTTAACTGAGATGATGATTAAAAATATGCCAAACCGTCATAAATAAATTTCTAATCACAACATAAATCAATTTAACAAACATAAGAAATTTTAGAAGATGTGAGTGGGTTAAAACACTAACCTTTTGAATTTAAATTGAATTTAAATCCAATTTAAACCCAAAATTTGAACAGTCTCATAATTCGTCAAAGCTAGCGTCAAAATGTCCAGAATTCCAATATGAACTTAGCGGAGAAAACCGCACGTGAAACGGACCTCGTACGCAAAAGTTATGGGTGTTAGAACATTTGAATTTTAACATATAATAAAGAATAAATAAATAAAAAAGGCACATACACCTTCTTCCCCGATGGTTCACGTACGTAACCCACTAACGCACATCCTCCTCCAAACACGCACGCCCCTACGCCTGATCGCAGCATGATCGAGGGCCTCCATCAGATGCGCCTCATCTATATCCTCTTATTCCAGGGATTGCACCCCTTCTGCATCCGCTGTTTGTGCAAAAATCGAGGAAAAGACGATCGACTTCAAGTCCAGATTCTGGTGAATTCGAGAAGTTATGGCGCAAATCAACCTTTAGATGTGTAGAGCTCGTCGAGCTCTACAACTTTACTTTTGAATGTTTCTGATTTCGATGCACGGATTGGAAGAAATCAAGGCAAGAAGATCGAGAACTTATGGCCATAGAAAAGAAAAGAGGAGTGGCTAGGGTTTCAGAATAATATAATATTATTTTATCGTTTTGCGTGCCTATTTATAACGTGAGGTCCAAAACAGCTCGAACTCCAAACGAAGCGTGCCACCTAGCATTCCTAACGTAAAAAGGTCTTTTGAATATAATGGAACTAGTTTCAAGGCTCAATTCTATAATTTTCATAGGTTAGTACTAAAAGTCGAGTTGGTTTAAAATGACAATAATGCCCCGAAAAGCCCGTTTCGACTCCGGAACGAAAATGGGTCAACCCATATATCAAAATAGATGTTTTAAAATATTTTAAACGCGATGAAATAGGTTTCAAGTCCAAATTCCATCGTATGAAGAAGTTATGCTCAAATCAAGTTATTCCAAATTGATTTCAATTTAATTGATTTCAAGGCTTTTCAAGCTCGTATGATCAAACGACAATTGGGAATTTGAACTCTTGGAAGTTCTATTTTTTGGCGATTACTTATTGGGAATTTGAACTCTTGGAAGTTCTATTTTTGAGATTTGAATTCCCTACACTAGCATTATATGAGATTTGCCTTTTGGCATTTACTTGAGATTTTATTCTCCTCTTTTGAGATATATTGGCCTTATGGCGTGTTTGAGATGAGATCTCTTTATGCATATTTTGGATTTGCCAAGATGGCGGGTTTAGGTTTTCCCCTAAGCCATATTTGAAGGTTTATAAATGCCGATGATACGAGGATCACTACTTTTACCATTTTATGGGTTACTTTATCTCTTTTGAGATTATATGTTTGTGTAGTGATACCATATTATCACTTGATGTAATCATACACATTAATTCTGACTTCTCCCTTGAGAATATTATCACATTATCCTTATGCTCATATTATCGCTTATCCTTGTAAACTGATTTGTTTAGTACCCATGTATTTTATGCTCGGGTCAGAACGAGGTGTTTTAGGTTAGGCACCCTTTGGACTTAGCCTATTCTGCTTCCGCATGGACTTTTCTGCTAGCTCTTTTTGTTATAGCTTTTGTGTTGTACTTTTTGTTGCTAATGAATATGTATATTCTTTTGACTCGTGTTATATTGTGGTCGTCATACCACATATGTGATGTATCATTTTGTATACTCTGTGATGTAACTGTATATGTGTATATATCTGATTATCTGATGTTCTGTGATGTGTTTTGCATTTGAGTTGTTGTATTTTGTTTTGATAGATCCTATAGCCACCTACGGCTTTGTATTAAGTATTTATTGGATATGTCGATTCACTTGAAATAAAAATAAATATAGAGCATTTATCGACTTATTCAATAGATATTTAAGACAAGGCTATAGACGGTCGCTCCTAACCAGCCTTATTCTCCGCATTGGCAGACGGTATTACCCAGTAATACTCTTTGTTAATGCGGGACTCGGGGTGGGCCGTTAAAATTTCTCATTAACATTCAATTTTTATTAAAGTTTAACCGCTTTGCTTCAAATTTATTTACATCTATTTCGTTTACATTCAATTTATTTCACCCTTTTTTTAACATATTTCATATAAATTTATTTATGATTCACTTTATAATTTGTTTCATATTTATTTTTCATAACTTAAGTTCAATATTAATTCTTTGATTCATTGCATTAGTTCACTTCATTTATACATATCATTAACTTAAGTAAATTCAATTTTATAAACGATTAATTTCATTAGTTTATTTCAATGAACCAAATTCATTTTAATGATTTTACTTAAGTAAATTTTATTTTATAACTCCAATTCATATGGATAAATCTTTTACCACTATCAATTTCATTCAAATTCTCTTAAGCTAACTTCAACTTATAATTCATTTTAACTTGAATCATATTCAATTAGTTGTCGGTCCATTTATTTAAACTCACTTCTCTTGCAATTATTTTATTTACATTCCATTTTAAATTAAATTCAATTACTCGTTTTCATTTTCTACTTACACTCATTTATTTTATTTAATTTCTTTCAAACTTAAATTGCATTTCATTTTAAAATTCAAGTTTGTATTCATTGTATTAATTCATTTTATAGCTTAAGTTGAATTAATTCACTTTACTAATTCATCTAGTTTAATCCAAATCCAATTCAATTCCTTTAATCTTCATTAAGTTAAATTTTTATTTTATTTTATCCTTTACTAATTTATTTAACTCTATTTTTAATTTTTCTTTCTTCTTGTCATTCACAGTGAACAAATTTAAAATTTGCTTTAGCTTAAATTTATCAATCTATAAGTTGTACAAATTTATTCACTTAAAGTTGCATTTTATTATTTATCCAATTCATTTGAAATACAACTCATTTTTATTTGCTTTCTTGAGTTAAACATCATCTTTATTTACTTCATTTCACTGACTCAATTAATTTAACATCTCTTAAGTCAATTATTTTATTTCATATCCCAAATTCAAAATTTCTTTGTTTGCTTAACCAATAATTTAACCATTTTAGATTTTGTTTCATTTCCTATTCAAATTTATAGTTTACAAACTTATCTCTTATATTTACTATTTCCATTATAAGTTGACAAATATTTTCAAACATTTACCAAACCATACTTAGAATATCTTTCACAACAAAACTTTTTTAATCGAAAATAGATTCCTTTTGGTAGCAATTCTCACTCAAAAACTCAAAAATGAATAATGGCGATGATGTAGTCATCTCTATAACTATTTTCCAACGAATAAAGTGAGTTTAATGCTTTTATTTCTTTCAAAAATCTTTTCAAAATATATCTCTCGTCAAAACACTTTCGAATAATATTATTATTAATTTTAAAGCTTTGAAAATAAATTTTGAAAACAAAAGGATTTTAGATTTCAAAATTCCCGGCTTTTAAATTCTTTCTATTTACAAACTATATTATAAATATACATATATAAATTCCATTACCTTATTGCCAAAACATTATTTTAAAAAATTCTTATTTTAATTAAATTTCAATCAAATTTAATTATCAGACACTTCGTAAAATAGAATTCACAAAGTATTTGTTTTTTTATTATACCCATAATTGATTATAACTAAGTATTATCATCTCCTAACAACAACTTCATTAAAATTATTACTTAATATACATATAATATAAGTTAGGTAAAATTATTTTATTTATCCAACTTTAAAACAATATTATGTCGACCTGCCTCGTTTAAGTGTTTAAAAATCTCTATCGATAACATGGCGTCCCACACATCGAGCAGAATTCATAAACAACTCAATGGATAAGGAAACACAATATAAAACAATTTATAACACTAACAACTATGCTCTCTCATATATACACACTCAAACAGACTCATTCTAGAGTATTACTACCCTATCTCTAATGAGTCAAACCCCACAAAGCTAAGGTTGTCACTATACCAAAGCTTTAGTACCAACTGTGACGACCCACATTTCAGAAGGTTGAAATTGACATAATCCACACATGTCCAACTTCAACAATCCGAAATATAGATATTCAATGTGATAAGTTACAAAATAAGAAAAGAAGAAGAAAACAAACACAGAATCTCGCAGCAAAATTACAAAATATAACAATCAAATAAATAATTCATGAAGATTTTTAATATACATTTTATTATAATTTATACAACATTTATCAGAGTTATATATATACAGTATGGATAAATAAATAATGCAGTAGACAACATGATATAGGAAAAATAATAGTGATAATATATCAAATCTTCGTTTTTGTCCTCTAGAAAATGATCTTCGATGCTCTGAAAACTGAGGGTTGACCCGAACTTTAAGAAAAGTCATATATCAACCCGAATTTTTGGGCATCTGTTAATTGGTAATTAACTGGATTAAGTTATTAAAAATACTGATTTATAAGTCGAACAAATAAATTCTGATAATTTAAATATCTGGATATATATATATATAAATGGATTTGAAAACTATAATAAATGCTGAATTATAAATCTGTGGAAATGATAAATCTTATAGTAAATTAATAAATATATATGTATATGCCATGAGAAGTAAAATATAAGGAAGTTTGTAAAAGTGTGGATATATATTTATAAAATATCAAAAATTCATATAAGATATTTTATCTGTTCCTAAGTTATATTTTTATTTTCAAAATCCCAAAAATAATTTATAATTAAACTTTACATTTTTACACTAGTGTGTGTGTGTGTGTAGTTATCAATTATAGTATAAATAGCTTAAGATTAAAATAAGAATAAATAAGTGTTTTATCATATTACGTAAATATGATAAATAATAAACAAATATAAAAATATAAATATAAATATAAATAAAAAGAAAATATAAAATATTGCGTATAGACATTTGTAGGCTTCAGAAGAACATGCAAATTCACAAGTTCACAAGTGTCAAATTTATGGTTTTCTTCATTTTAATACACTTGTGTGTGTGTGTGTGTATCAAAAATCTTCTTTTCTTTCATTTTCAACAACAAATTAAATTCAGAGAAAAACCAAACAAACTAGAAATTAAACAAACTCTATCAGTTCCCATCTACAATAAAGCAATTCAAACTCAAATCCAAGGAAGATCGGATCAAAAACAAGTAGTTGTTCCTATATTTCAAAATCATCATCTGTTCAAGTTTCATAGTGAGTGAACATCATTTTTTTAAAAACCAAATCTTTTTTTTATCATCACGCATGTAAGTTTGGATTGTAGTAATAGCTTGAATTGATTTGCATGGATAAAATGAATGTTTGTATGGGTATATAAGTATGAGTTACTGTGTGCATGCCTGTGAATACAAGTCCTGGTCTCTGGTTCTTGATTAATAGAACAAATAATCACTCAAATTTCAAATCCTCTTCATCTAAGCAATTATAGGCAATGACCATTAAAGAGAAAAATTTATATGGATGTGATATCATTTTTAAAAATATTTCCAAGTGAATATATTAATTTATTATTTAGAAAACAAGAAATTATAGTAAAAATCAAGCTAAGTCAGAAAATCAATTGACTAAATTTCATGTTCTGATTATATGACTGGATTCGTGCTTAAAAATGATGATTTTTGATAATAATATCAAGATTTTTAAATTCGTATTTATTGAGAAATTGCGAGTTGAACGACAATCGGGTTTTGGTCAAATTCTGGCGATCAAAGGATGAGGGTGTGTCATGCTCGTTGTTGGAGGTAGCTGGGTTTCTGAGGATTGAGGGAAAAATGGCCAGTGATTTTCTAGATCACGGTGGTGGCACAGCGTAGAGGATCTGGGGTTTAAGAACATTCTCAAGACGACGAGGTTGTCGAGGTCAATGCATCGCTGTGGTCGCATCAGAGTTAATCGTAGGTTGGGAAAAGAAGCACGGGATAATGGCAAAGGTCTGTGTTGATCGGCGAGGCCTCTGGTGGTTGGAGTTGGGTGGCACGAGGCAAATCAGGTGATCGAGTTTTTTTCCGGTAGTTCGATTCGGTCGATTTCGATATCGTGTTTGGTTCTGGGTGGTTGTATGGTTGGAGAGGGTCATCGGCGACTGGGGGTCGTTGGCGATGATGGCCAGTGTAGCGTTGATCGGTGTGCACGGTGCACTGGGTATCAGCGTGTATCAGTTGTTTGCTGTAGTTAGAATCGAAGAAGAGAAGAGAAGGAGAGGGGTTGGACTCGGGTTGCTGAAGGGTTGGGCTTGGGTTTACACGCGACTAGATTAGCAAGTTTAAAGAATAAGATGGAGGGGAGAAGAAGGAGGAAGGTTGGGAAAGATTAGATCTGGCTCTAGTATGTGATCAGGATTTTTGGGTTGGGGCCCGAGTATTTTTGAAGGTAATTAATATATTAACCAAGTTTCCAAAGCAAAATATGAAACAAGTTTCCAAAGCAAAGGTATATCAACATGTTTTCAAAGCAAGCTTCAAAAAAAATTTATAAAGTTAAATGTTTTTGAATTTAAAATTTTTTAATTTAGAATAATTGTATGTTAGGTCAATTATTTAATTTAATTCCTAAGTGTTCCAAATAAAATTTAAATGCTGATTAAGTAAATGATTAAGATAAATGGTTTATCTTTAATTAATTAAGGTCTTAAGTAATTAAAGGATAATTAATTAATTTCAATAATTTATTAAAATAAAAATAAATGGCTTGGAATTAATTAATGTTAATTAATCAGGATTTAGAAATAATTAATTTAACCTATTTTGTGATTAAATTAAATTAATTAGAAATGGTGTATTAATCTTGCTTATGAATGATAAACTTGAATTGAATGATTTGATTGATTAATATCTTTAGTCTGATAATTTTGTGATGTTCTGTGATATGAAATGCTTGGTTGAACAGTGATAAATGTGAGTTATCTATCTGTGATGAATTACTATGTGAATATGATATTCTTAATTTCAATTGAAATGTTTCCTTAAACAACTTGGCTTAAAGATGGAATTGAATTCAAAGAGATCGGGGTCGAATATCAGTGATATCCGGAACCACTTTGATTAGTAACTACTATAATTCTTTATAGATTTGATTATAAAATCAAATAGGCTGGAATGGAATAAATTAAGTAACATGGCCATTTAAACTAGGTAACGGTACTTAGATATTGTTATGTGAAATAAGTATTTGGCTATAGCAAGAGAAAACTCGTAGTGATGAACGAGTTACCTGGGTTTCAAGGAAGTTTATAACTTTAATATTACATATTATATGGGTTTACTCACGATGGTTTCCAGCCTGACTCGGGTGTTACTTTAATGTAATGCTCGGGTCAGACCGAGTATTCCAGATTTTCAGTTAGGACGTTCTAGAGCTCAGGAGATGAGATGGATGGCAGGGACGTATGGAGTATATTCCACTGTGTATTTGAGATTGTATTGATAGTAGTCAGGGACAAGTTGCTACAGCTGTCCAGTTTATTTGTGAATGATTGTACTCTGATATATTGACATCTACAACTTTCTTTGTGTAAATATTGTTATTTGATATTATATTTTGATCCGCTGCGAATGTGAGATTCTATGTTGTTGTTTGCTGTTCTTCTTCTACCTCTTTTTCTTCTTTACCCCAACAATCTGGAATTTCCGACATTCGATTGCCCGGCACATCTACAGTAAACGTATTAGTGTCGAATTTCCGGAGTCGAAAATTTCGGGTTATTAAATTTTGGTATCAGAGCAGAAGGTTAAGCGAGAACCTTGGCTCTGGTGGGTTATTCATTAGAGAAAGGGTATGTAGTACCCTAGAATGAGTTGAGTGTATTATATATGAGGGCATACTTGATATTTTCTTATATAATGATTTTAAAAACAGTTTTAAAAATGAATGGTTTTGATATAAGTTTATATTTTGATATATTATGCAATAATTTTTCCAATTGTTATATATATTAAGGTAATTGGATTTTGATTACTGGAATTAAATATAATAATAAGAACTAAGTGGTAATAGAAATACAACTAAATAAGGATTTGGGTAAGGATTAACTATGAAGATAAATTGAGCTAAAAATGGATTCAAAACTGAATTTAAGTCCTAGAAAATTTAAAAAGAATTTTCAAAGTATTGAAATAAGTTACCTTGACTTGCTTTTCTAGCGAATAATTATGGAATAAATGGTATCATTTCTATACATGATAATTAGCATAAATTAGGTATTGTATCTTAATAAAGAGATATTTATTTTTCTAAATAAATAATGGTAAAGCAGAATGAAATGTTTTAAGGAAGCAATAATTTATATAAGTATAAGTTACAAATTGAAATTGTTTCAAAGGGTTAAAAGATATAATAAATAATATTATTCGGAATATTTTTGAGTGTAGGAATCTTATTTTAAACCAAGAGTTGTTTTTAAAATTTTAAAGGGATTTGTTTGAATTAAAAACCAAGAATGGTTTAAAATTTAAAATATGAATTGGTGTGAAAGGAAATAAATATGTGTATATGTGGGATATGCATAATATCAAAGTTGATTAGAAATAAACACTAAGTGTTGAGTTTTGAATTTTCCCCTAAAATGTGATGTAAACCCATAGAGAAAAAAGTTTTTGAACTTAAAAGCGGGAAGGGATATTGATAAGAAGTTTAAAATTTGAAATGGAGAATTCAAATTGAGCAAGGTTGACTGGATTAAATGAATTGAATATAACTTAGGGGAAGTTAAATAAATTTAACGAACAATCTGAATTAGAAATTTCAAGATGAAATTGAGATTTAACTTAGGGAAGTTAAATGGGTTGAATTAAAATGGGGGTTATGTGTGTTCTCAAAACAGATTTGAGTTCTGGAAATGGGTAATGGTTTCTATTGATGGTTGTTTTAGATAATTTGGATGTTTATTTACTTTGACGTTGTAACAACCCTGTATTTTGTGGTTACTTTTATATTTAAATTATTTTAACTTAAATTCCTGATTTTAAAAAAAACTTTATTTTATTTATTAAAATGGATAAATTTTGTTCTTTTAAATATAAATTTTGAATTTTGTGTGAATTATAATTCCAAACCAAAATAAATGGAATATTTCCAAAAAAGTGGATTTGGGTCAAAATGGTCAAACTTGGACTTTTTAATTTTAAATTTAAATATTTGAAATTTTGAATTTTATCTTTTATTATGAAAATATATTTAATTCCAAGAATACTGCTTTTTGTTTCGTTGAAATCAGATTAATATTGTGAAAATTATGCTTTTTACAATATTGTGTGTAAATTGTTTCATTTAACAAATTTGTTTATTTTAATTTATGTAAATAATATCTTTTTTGCAAAATCATGTTCTAATTTGTGTAACATGATATGTTATGCATATATTTTATTTTTTTAAAGTATAGTTATAATGTTCAAATGTTGACTGTATGTTGTTTTCAATCTTTAATTCTGGTTTCCATTAAATAAAGCATTTTCTTTATTTATATCCTACTTTTCCTAAAACAATTTATTTATCCTTCATAATATATATCTCTACCTTATTTTTCCTATTTATACATTCATTTAGTAATTAAATGGATGTTAACGTGAAAATCGGACGCTAACACCCTAGTGTGATAAAGCGAGTGCGAAAGCACCACCCGTTTGCACGGGAATCAGATTTAAGCAGGAGAAATTATAGAGAAAACAGTAAGAACACAACGTTTATAGTGGTTCGGCTCCAAATTGAGCCTACGTCCACTTTAATTCTTTTTTATTGTTGAATCAAATACAATTCTATAACAATCTTCGATTACATCACTTGGAAAGACAAATAGCTAAAACTTCGATACGAGAAAATCCCTTGAATCCATGTCGAATAGGTTGAATCTCGAGTTGAAGTTGATTGAAGCGTCTTAAGTGTTGCGATTGTTGATGAAGTAGCTCGGCAGAATATAGTTGCTTCCAAGAAGAATCATCCAAAAAAGTCCCCCAAATGTTGGAGTTCGTGGGGTATTTATAGGAATTTTCGGTGTCAAGTTGTAAGTAGTGGCCGACCTAAATTAGATCGTAGGTCGTCACCGACCCAGGATAGATTGTAGGTCGCCCTCCCTTTCTCATGCATGGCTTACGGCTTAAATGGGTGGTGTATGCTCTTCTGGATTCAAATCACAAGTCCCAAGTCGTCGCCGAGTTAACAGGCTGCGTGCTAAGTAGCTGCACCGGATTCTTCTTCGTTGCCTGGGTCGGGAACGACCTAGCATAGGCCATAAGTCGGTCATGACTCAAGTGTAGACCGTGAACCTGTCACGAGCAGTTAGGTCGTCAACCATCTTAGGTAGGTATCACTCTTAAACCCATGGTCAGCATCCCTCTTAAGTCTGCTAAGCCGGCATCCCTGTTAAGTCTTAGGTCGGTATCCCTCTTAGGGCTTAGGCGGTAAGATCGGCATCCATGTTAGGTCGGCAACCTTTTGGGTCGGTAACCTTGTTAAGGCATTAAGTCGGCATTCCTCTCAAGTCTGTTAGGTCGGTATCCCTCTTAGGGCTTAGGCAGTTAGATCGGCATCCATGTTAGGTCGGCAACCTTTTGGGTCGGTAACCTTTAAGTCGCTGAGTCATGGCCGGGGCGTAGTTAACATTTGCCCCTCGAAGTATATGCCTAATGGTTAGGTCGTGTGCTTCGATATCCTCTGACCCGTCCACTCTCTAAGTCGGTAGGTCGTGTACGACCTAAAAGTTAGGTCACACGTGCCGCTTCAGTTCTCACCACTGTGAGGTATAAGTCATTCATCTTCTTCTTCCTCTTCATTACTTGCTCCTTTGCTTTATTCGGCCATTAAAATTCTCCTGAGCTCCCAAAGGCGATTTCACTCCAATTGATTACTGATAACCTTTGCTATTCATCGCGTAAGTAAACCTTCTTCTTCCTCGATCATAGATTATTGTTGGTTCATGAATTCCGTCACTCAAACTTAAACCGCCTCCTTGTATAATGCTCATCACGAATCCCATTACATCTATAGTTGATGAAGCTTAGGTTGCTCGGTTTGGCTTTAAATAACCGATGAGACGATGAAGATGGTTTACCACTTCAGGCTAGTCGATTTTGATTTGCGTTAGGATTGCAAGGTGTTGAACTCGTAGTGGTTTGGAACTGGTTTAATGGATGATCCGATAGCATGAAACAGCATGAATGGAATGAGGGTTTTTTGTGCATGGAGCGGCTATCGGGCTAACGGGTCGAGTGGATTGAGATATCGGCCTGGATTCGACCCAGCAATTTTTGGGCGACCTATCTTTTGGCCGACCTAATTTGATACGATCTAAACCTTAGATCGTGGCCGAACTAGCACTTGGGGAAATTTGCCGACCTAATTCTTAAATCATGGCCGAACTAGCACTTGGGGAATCTTGCACCACTTTTGAACCGGAGCCTTTCTCCTTACTACTCCTCACGACCTAAAGAAACACCGATTTAAGGAATCAGAAACTCAACCTTAACTCACGAGAGATTCCTTGGGTTGTAGCCGAGTTAACACTTGGATGCCCAACTCGAATTCTCACTTAAAAGCATAATTCCAACTTGAATACTTAACTTTTTCTACTGGACTGAATTGCTTAAATCCTAGATTGTTTTAACTTTGTTGCCTTATTTCACAGATCACATTAACTTATAGGCTAACAACCTGCTGAAAACAACAATCACAGAAAACCAAGGCGAATATACAGCCATTGACTGACCACATCAAATGACAGTTTAGCCGACATAGAGTAATCAACTTAAATACACTATATGAAATGCTGTGAACCAATCAACTAAAGTAAAGTATCAATGCAAAGCATCGCTAACTTGAATTGATTTGTTTGCATCAACATTACACTTACATATTAAAGCAATGAACCCTGGACTTTATAACTGACAAATACTTGCTAGTTTTTATTCCAGTTATATTTGCTTATTGCTTTGTTGATTTTTCACAACACTCCGCACATTTTAGGAAACGTGCACCTTCATGTTTGAATATCCAGTTGTTTGAGTAGAATGACTTCCCTCCAAGAAGAACAAGTGGTAGCTCAAGCGGGAGAGAACTTTCAGATAGTTGTTCCCATAGAGAATCCTCCAGAGAGAACTTCGACTATCCTAACTCCGAGAGCGTTTATTCAGCTACGTACTCAATTTGGCTTTGCTGAAAATGAGGCCCTACTTCCCATGCCAAATGATACTGCCGACAATCCTCCCCACGGTTTTATTGCAGTCAATCATCAAATGTGCCTAAGCGGGGGCGATTTCTCCCTTTAACGACTTCCTTCGAACCCTTCTCTTCCGGTTGACAATTTCTCCATTCCAACTGCATCCTAATGGCTACGCCATCTTGATGGGGTTGTGTGGTTTGTTTAGGAGAACTCTTGATCGCTTGCCAAGCTTCGAAGAAATTCGCTACTTATGCTCGTTTGCAAAGAGTAAAGACCATCCTTCCCTTATTATTGTGAGAAGTGCTAGAAACCACAAGCTTATTTCTGATCTTACCGAAAGTGTTCATGTATTTTTGAACCAGTTTTTCTTTGCTCGCTGCCCCCCTGGGTTTTATGCCATCTGGAGAGTAGGAAGTAAGATTACATGTTTCTATTTTCTCCATTTTCAAACTTTTTCGAGATCCGAATTACCA
This sequence comes from Allium cepa, assembly GCA_030765085.1. NCBI lineage: Eukaryota > Viridiplantae > Streptophyta > Magnoliopsida > Asparagales > Amaryllidaceae > Allium > Allium cepa. The sequence continues at coordinate 74,830,737 of CM060939.1, read as the reverse complement.
ATTGCTAATTTCATTCTTTGCTCTTTTCAGCACTTCCTCTCTCCTCTAGAGATCTAAGCCATAAGCAAATTTTTGAAAGATTAAGTGCTGTGACTGCTGAAGAGAGAAGTATAAAGTTTTTGTTGAGGGATGAATTTTTGCATCAGTATGGACTTTTACACACTTCTCTCTTTACACACCCCCATGAGATTCCAGACTCCCCATCTAAAGCATTAGATGCCCCAGTTTCCATTGACGAACCCATACCGAAAGAACCTGCCTCTGAGGCTTCCCTGGTGAAGTGCTCTACTACTGTCGATGTTGCGGGGTCGTCTGGCAAATCCGCACTTGCCCCAGTCTTTGAGGAAGAAGAGCCTCAGGGATCTCCCCAACATTCACAGAAGTCTGGTGAAGGAGTCGGGAAAACAAGCCCTGTCAAGCAGAGCGGGGACGACACTTTCGAAGGTTTGAGCGACCTCTTTGTCACCTCACAGGAGCTCTTTAAAGACGACCCTGTCATTACTAGGGTTTCTTCTTCAGTAGTGGAAGCGACTTCTTCTTTGCAACAAGCTCCATTGACCCAAGAGTTGACGTTAACTACTACCTCCACGATTCCTCCGCAATCGAAGAGTGGTTTGTAGTTTGATGCGCGTAGTTTGCACATCACACACACTTAGAACCTTTCGGCACTTTCATGCACCTAACTCTTTGTACTTTGAAGATTCTGAAGTTACGCTTCTTTTATCTGAAGACTTTTAAGACTTGTCTCTTTTTAATTTCATATTCTCCGATGGGACGCAGCGGCTCTTACTATGACGACTTTCAGTGCTACGGGAGGCGTAGTCAATATGACTATAGGCGCTACCTACACGCTCACAGAGAGACTGACGAAGAGAGAGCCGCTCGAAAGGCTCAGGAGAGGAGGGTTCAAGAAGAGCATTACGAGAGGAGAGAAAGGGAGGAGCACCATGATTCTTCCCAGAGAGGTGACGACTCTCATAAAAGAAAGCCACATGACGACCGGGGAAAAGGTCATATAGTTGTGGACCCAAGCAAGCGTGCCAGGCACGGTGAGAAGCATGCATCTTCAACTCCTGAAAAGGCCGCTGCCCCCGTCTCACTTGACATCCCGTCTGGCTCTCCTGCTCTCGGGAAGACAGACATTCAGACAATAGTCAACAGGCCTAAATTCCAAGTTGGACCAGGCCCGGCTACTCTGCAAAGCCGTTTCCCGCACTGGTGCCTAAAGGAAGTGCGGTTCGATCTTGACTTGGTCCCTATTGACAAACAAGCAAAGCTGCAAAATCTTGATGCTATTAGACTTGACATCGAGCGGATGTCAGGGTGGCAAAAGCTTGTTGATGAGCTTCCGAGGGTCAACCGCATGAATATAGAGGCCATGCTGACCATGGAGAATGATAAGGCCGAGTGGCAAAAAACTTTAAGCCAGCACGATACTGAGATGAGGAATATTGCTGACTACAACGAGAAGCTTGAAGAAGAAGTTGAGAAACTTAAACAAGAGCTTGCTACTTCTTCTTCCTCGTATACTCAAAAAGAAGAAGTACTTCAAAAGCAAGTTCGCGATGCTCATGCTGCTCAGCGACATGCCGAGGCACAACTTGAGGCTGACCAGAAAACAACGGAAAGGTATCGTGCTGAGGTTGCAGAGTCACGGGAGAAGTTCAACTCCTAGGATTCGAAGATTATGAGCCTAAAGGCCCAATTATTAAAGACCGAGAAGGAACGCGATGAAGCTATCGCTGCAAGGCAAGCTGCTGAACAGTCGCATGAGGAGACTAAAGCCAATGTCAACTCCACTTTATTTGACTTCTACGTGCATAGCGTTATGGGGCGTGGAAGCCTTTCATTCTTAGGACCGAAGTATGAGACTACCCCGGCTGAGGTTTGGGAGTCAATTCTTGACATGCTTGGAGGTGCAGGCGCCGGCTATGTTGAAGCATCTCTTGCAGAACACTTTCTAGATGATGACGCCAGAGCTGCCCTAGTCCGGGGAAAAGAGCAGCTTTCCAAAGCATGAGCTGAGGTAGGGGAGCAGAACTTTGCGAAAGAAGCATCATTAACTGCCCTCGTCCTTCCTTCGGTTTCGGCCGATGTTGACATCACAGGCTCTGGTTCTCATTCTCCATCCCCTGTTAAAGTTACAACTGAGATCACAAGCACGCAGGGTGGAGATGAAGGCGAAGAGAGCACCGAAGCACAGGCTTATGAGGTTGACATTAGGAAGCCAACTTCTCTAGGTAACTCTACCGTTAATCTTGTCCATGTGGACTGTTTGTTTGCTCCTCAAGAGTTTGATGAACTTTTCAATTATTTCTTGAATCTCAATGAGCCGCTATCTCCTTTCTTCACAGGAGGTACTAATATTTTTGGCTTTTCTTCTTCTGTAGCAAAAACGCCAAGTGCCACACAGACTTCTCCTCCTCCAGCTGTCCCTCCTCCATTCCCTCAAATCACTCCTCTTTCCCAGCCGGGATCACAAGAAGAATTGATAGGAGCCCTTCAAGGGTTGGATGATCCAATCGCTTCGCAGGAGCAGAAGGGCGAAGGACCTGAAGGAGGCAATAAATCCCCGGAGCATACCTTTTCTGATGACATAAAACTGGCTGCTCTTGTTACCGTGGGAAGTGAGTCTTCTTCATGGAGGAAGAAGAAGCATACCATTTCCAAAAAGACAAGGAAAAGCATTCTTGTTTCTGAAGAGGAAGCGAAGGTTGATCCGACAGTAACCCTCCCTCCTTCATCCCCAACTCTTCCAAGCCGTCCTGAAAAACTGCCTATTAGGTCAGGCAAAGGCTCTAAGGGTGGTGGCAAGAAGAAGTAAGGGGCCCTGCTTCGATTTATTTTTACTTTTTGCTTTTTGCATGTACTGGCCGGAGATTGTGGCTTCCGCTTTTCTTTTTCTTTTTATTTTGAAACCTGTACCTGTACAAAATTTTGAAAGTATTGAATAAAATGATTCTTTTTGTTTGTACAAACTTCTGTCTGTATTTGAGAATGCATTTACTATTCGTTTCTGTACAAGTTCCTTTGTACGATATTGCAGTGAGCTTGTGGTATGTGGTTCGAGCGCAATTCTTACCAATGTAGCTATACCATGTTGCCCCTATACCATAAGCTTGCTGTAATATTTCAACTTTGAGGAGACTTGTACTCTTATTTTCTGGAGAATAATTATTCCATACTTGGAGGAACATTATTCTGCTCAAAATAGAGTACAGCTCGTTTCATATGAGTTTTCATGCTCTACCCTTTGGAGATATCACTTTTTCTTTTGCATATAAACATTTTTACAAAGCGAATTCTCTTATGTAGTAGAGCGGGCCTTCTAAGGGCACTTTAACCACTTTTTGTTTTTGGTATTGCGCCTCGGTGGAGGGCTTTCTGACCTTTGTTTTGCATCTCTGATGAAATGCTTCTTGGAAAAGTTGTACCTCTGAGGAGGGCTTTTTCACATTTCAACACTTGGAAGTTTTATTTCAATCTTGGTGAAACGTGTGCCTCCGAAGAGTTGTGCCTCCGAAGAGGGCTTTCCTTCTGATTGTGCCTCTAGGAAGAGGTATTTTCGTTTGATTGTGCCTCTGGGAAGAGGTCTTTTTGTTTTATTGTGCCTCTGGGAAGAGGTCTTTTTGTTTTTGCCTCTTGGGAGAGGCTTTTATTTTTTCCCTGTTCGCTGGGAAGCGGGCCTCCGAAGAGGGCTTTTCACATTTTGACTCGTGTGAAGTTTTATTTCAGATCACGGTGAAATGTGTGCCTCTGGGTAGGGCTTTTGCCTGGGAGTTTGGAGTTTCTTTCTCTTAGTTGGATGGATTCACGGGAGTGTATCACCGATCAGTCCACAACTTTATGTCAAGAAAGAACTCTCTTTTTCTAGCAAGGCCCGGCTCGAGATCTTTTAGCATTTCAACTGTGGTGAAATGGGCCTCCGAAGAGGGCTTTTCACGTTTCGACACTTGGAAGTTTTATTTCAATCTCGGTGAAACGTGTGCCTCAAAGTGGGGCTTTTGCCTAGAAGTTTGGAGTTTCTTTCCCTTAGTTGGACGGATTCACGGGAGTGTATCACCGATCAGTCCACAACTTTATGTCGAGAAAGAACTCTCTTTTTCTGGCGAGGCCCGTTCGAGGTCTTTATCCTCCGAAGAGTTGTGCCTCTGAAGAGGGCTTGTGCCTCCGAAGAGGTCTTTTGCTGTTTGATGCATGCTTGCCCATATCTTTTTGCTGGTTGTCCATATTAGCAATCCCTTGGTACCATCTTTAAGCATGCATCATCTTCTTTTACTGGCGGGTGGCTTTATCCAAAGAAATGTACTCCAGCGGAACCATTAATTGTTTGCTTAGAGTACTTCTTATATAGGATCCGACACTGAAGTTTTTGTTGCTTAAAACTTGCTTTTGAGTGATGCCAAGGATTGCTTGGCATTGCGATGGGTAAGCTTGATTTTAATTACTTGCAAATTTAAATCAATATTTTCAGAGTACTTTACATATCAAAATAAAATAAGCGACTTGTAATAGTAAAGAACACAAGATTTATAGTGGTTCGGCCAAAAGCTGGGCCTACATCCACTTTATAGCTTTTCATTATTCACTTGCTTTACAATTGCTTTCAATACAAGAATCATATGTTGGTAATTCTTTTACAACATTTCAGCAAAGCTTTTAAGTAAAATATGGACGCAAATGATTGCTGCTCCAAGCTCTTGGAATTGGTTCTCCTTCGACAGTGGTGAGTTTGAATGTGCCATCAAGGAGTTTCGCGCCAATGACATATGGCCCCTCCCAGTTTGGCCCAAACACACCTGTGGCTGTCATAATTCTCTTCAGGACTAGGTCCCCAACTTCAAAGCTGCGCTGACGAACTTTGGAATTGAAGTGCCTGGCTATTCTTGCTGATGAGCTGCAATTCTAAGCCTAGCCTCTTCTCTTCTTTCATCAAGGAGGTCAAGTGCTTCCAATTGCAATTTTTCATTCTCATCTTGATCAAAATGGATCCTTCTGTGTGAGGGGACTTCGGTTTCCACTGGAATCATCGCTTCTGATCCGTAGGCCAATGAAAATGGAGTATGCCCAGTCGCAGTTTTGTGAGTGGTTCTGCATGCCCATAGTGCAAGCGGTAACTTATCGACCCAACCACCTTTTGCTTTTTCCAGCTGCTTTTTGATGGTTGATTTGATGATTTTGTTTACTGCTTCCACTTGCCCATTTGCCTGCGGATGAGCCACTGCTGAGAAGCTTTTCCGGATCTTGAATCGTTTGCAGAAATCATGGAAATCCTCACTTTCAAACTGGGTACCATTGTCTGTGATTATCTTCTTAGGCACACCATACCTGCAAATGATATTTTTAGTCACAAAACTTATCATTTTCTTAGAGGTAATAGTAGCCAATGGTTCAGCTTCAGCCCATTTAGTGAAATAATCAACAACAACGATAGCAAATTTAATCCCCGATTTGGCAGTCGGCAAAGGCCCAATGAGATCTATTCCCCAGAGGGCAAACAACCATGGACTGACCATTTGTGTTAGTTCAGCAGAAGGTGCTCTAGGAATTTTGGCAAATCTTTGGCATTTATCACACTTTCGGGAATAGTCAGCAGCATCTTGATTAATTTCTGGCCAAAAGTATCCATAACGGAGGATTTTCTTTGCTAAAGTTTGACCACCTGTATGATCCCCACATTCCCCTCCGTGTACTTCAGTCAGAATTGTCTTGGCTTCTTCTTTAGTTACACAGCGGAGTAGTGTCATTGAAAATCCTCGTCTGTACAAACGACCATCTTGAACTATATATCTGGAGGCTTTCCTTATCAGCTTCTGTCGCTCTTTTGAACTTTCTGGCAAAGAACCGTTGTGCAAATATTCAAATATCGGAGTCATCCATGATTCTTGCTCTTGGGATACATTCATAATCCAATCAACATCCATTTCATCTGTGCTTGGAGCTGACAAGACTTCGACGGGAATTAATCCCAATAGTGGGGATTCACCGGTACTTGAATACTTTGCGAGAGAATCCGCCTTCATGTTCTCTTCCCGGGGTATGTGACTTATTGAATAATGATCAAAATCATCAAGAAGTTCCCAGGCCTTTGACAAATAAGCGGGAAGATTTCCCCCTCTAGCTTGAAATTCCTTCTTCACTTGGCAGACAATAAGCTGAGAATCACTGAAGATCTGTAATGCCTTGATGTTTAGTTCTTTAGCGATCTTTAAACCAGCAATGAGAGCTTTATATTCTGCTTCATTATTTGTCGAAGGAAATTCTAGTCTCAATGCATAACATAGCGATCGCCCTTCTGGGGTTTCAAGGATAACCCCTGCTCCAGAACAGTAATCATTTCTTGCGCCATCAACATACAATTTCCATTGGATGGGGATGTTATCAGTGGCTTCTTCCTCACTATCACCTTTATCGGTACATTCTACGATGAAATCTGCTAGAGCTTGTCCATTAATTGCTTTCCGGGGATGATAAGTGATGTCATATTGGCTGAGTTAAATATTCCATTTCAAAAGACGGCCCGAAGTTTCAGGACGGAATAGGACTTGCTTCAAAGGTTGATCAGTGAGGACTTTGATGGGATGAGCTTGGAAATACGGCCTCAATTTTCTTGATGCGATCAACAAACAATAGGCGAGCTTTTCCAACCTTGAGTAGTTCATCTCTGCCCCAGTGAATCTTTTGCTGATATAATAGACTGGTCGCTGAATCCTTGCGTCTTCCCGTACCAATACTGCACTGAGAGCATGAGATGAAATTGCCAAATACACAAAGAGATCTTCATCGTTGTCAGGCTTTGAAAGTATCAGAGGCACTTCCATATGACGAACCAACTCATCAAATGCTTGCTGACACTCAGGATTCCACTCAAAAATTTTCCTTCCTTTCTTCAGAGCATCAAAGAATGGAATGCATTTGTCAGTAGCTTTTGAAATGAACTGACTCAGGGCAGCAACCTTTCCATTGAGACTTTTCAATTCCTTCTTTGTTCTAGGAGCTTTGACCTCTCTTAGGGCAGTGATCTGAGTAGGATTAGCTTCAATGCCCCTAGCGCTCACAATGAAACCCAAAAACTTTCCAGACTCCACTCCAAATGAACATTTCAAAGGATTAAGCTTCATTCTGTACTTTCGAAGTACTACGAACATCTCTGCCAGGTGATCCATGTGGTCCACTGCTTTCTTAGACTTTACTAGCATATCATCAACATAAACTTCCATTGTCTTGCCAATCTGCGGTTTAAACATGGCATTAACAAGCCTTTGGTAAGTTGCCCCTGCATTCTTGAGTCCGAAAGGCATGACCTTGTAGCAGTAGAGTCCAACATCTATAACGAAGCTTGTGTCTTCCTGATCTGGCTCATGCATCATAATCTGGTTATATCCGGAGTATGCATCCATAAAAGATAATAATTCATGCCCCACCGTCCCATCCACCAACTGATCGATCCTGTGCAGCGGGAAGCAGTCTTTGGGGCAGGCTTTGTTCAAATCTGAAAAGTCAATGCATACTCTCTATTTTCCGTTAGCTTTTTTAACCAGCATTGGATTTGATACCCAATTTGGATAAGTAGATTCTCTGATGAAACCGTTCTCCATGAGCCGATCCACTTCTTCCTTCAATGTTGCCATCCTCTCGGGACCCTGAGTTCTCCTTTTCTGTTTCACGGTTGTAAACTTTGGATCAATGTTCAGAGTGTGTACTGCAATCTCTGGGGATATTCCCCACATGTCAGCATGAGTCCAAGTGAATACATCCAAATTTGCCTTCAAAAATGAAATCAGAACATTCTGAACTGTTGCATTGAGTTGTGAACCCACATTCAGCACTTTGTTTGGGTCCTTTGGGTCAACGGGTACCGGTACTGTTACCTCTATCGGTACTACCCTATTCTCCCATGCACCGACTTTCCTTGGATCCATCTCTCTCCGTGCACCACTACATTCACCAGTGCAGGGTCCACCCTGTAATTGCTACAAGGTTGGTTCTTTGATGCGGACTGGAGCCGCCGCACCTTTTCCCGTTTCTCGTTTCCTTTATTCACGCAACTCTGTAAGATAACATTCTCGCCCCACATCTTGGTCTCCTTTAATCACACCAACTCCATTATCTATGCGGAATTTTATAGTCAGACACCATGGGGCAAGAACAGCTTTGAATGCAGCAAGAGTTGGTCAGCCTAAAAAGGCATTGTAGGCAGAGAATTCTTCAACAATTATAAAAGTTTGCTTCCGAGCCACCTTCCTCGGACCTTTTCCAAGTTCCACAAACAAATCTATGGTCCCAATCAGCTGCTTGGGTTCCCCAGTAAACCTAGCAATCTTAAGTGATGAAGCTTGAACGTCAGCCATTGGGATTTTCATCTGATCAAAAGTCTTCTTGAAGAGAATGTTGCATGAAGCTCCACAATCAACTAGAACTCTTCTCACAGTAGCCGGCCCAATATCAGCGGATATAACCAAGGGATTTATGGTAGGAGCCTCGATACCTAAGGATCTCTGGCATTGAATACAATATCATCAACGGAAGTCTTTTGTTGCTTTAGAGGTGCATCATTTTCTAACACAAAAATATTCTCTTGAACCGGTAAATGCCTCAAGGCCCGGGCATACCTTTCCATCTCGCCCCTGCTTTTTACTGCTGGGTGAGGCCCTCCAGTTATTAAATTGATGATAGGTCTTTCCGATTCATGTTCTGCGGCCTTCTCGCTTGAGCCAGGACGGTGATCGGGAACTTGTTGTCCTTGAGTTGACGAGGTTGGGGCATTTCTATTCCTTTTCACATACTGTTGGAGCTTGTTCTCCTTCAAGAGTTGTTCAATTACCTCTTTCAACTGACGGCATTCGTTGGTGTCATGGCCGGGCTGGTTGTGGAACCGGCAGAACCTTCCACTTTTTTCCATCTTACCTCCAACTATCATTTTAGTCGGCGTCGGATAATTGACATCATCCTTGGTCGCAAAGAAGATGTTCTCAGGGGTATCAGTCAAGGGTGTGAAATTGAGAGGACGGCCTTTCTTAGCATCTCCTTGTTTCTTTCCACCATCATTTCCCCTTTTATGAGTGTTAGGTTCTTTCTTGTTTGAAGCAGCACCATTGTTCCCGGCTTCTACTGATACCACCTTAGCCGGTGCTTGGAGGCTCTCCAAGCGCATGAATTCATCCGCTTTCTTGTAGAATTTGTCAAGCGAGTTTGGTTCTTTCATTTTCAACCATTTTCCAAATTCGCTTTATTTGTCACTCGCCCTCATCAAGTATGTTAGGACCATGCGTGGCTCAACATTATCTACCTCAGCCAATGCTATGTAAAAACGATTCAAAAATGATCTGATGGACTCTCCCGGATTTTGCTCTAGACTTGACAGTGACAATATATCTTTTGCCTTAGAAGCGTATAACCGAAATTGCTCCTTGAATTTCCTGGTCAAATCGGAGAACTGATCAATGGACCTGACCGGCAGCTTTGTAAACCACAATAGTGCCACACCTTCTAGATATACCGAAAAATATCGACATTTGATTTCATCAGACGCTCTGGCACCCGTCATATGCCAGTCGTACTTATACAGAAACTCGTTAGGATCACTCGTCCCCTTGTAAGCCGGAATAGTAGGGGGAACGAATTTCCTTGGGAACTCTGCTTTCAAGATCTTTTCAGTAAATGGAGTTTTGCTTGGAGCAAAACCCCACTCTTTCTCATCTTCATCTCTTCGCATATTTTCCTTCATGATTTGACGAACCATACCCGAAAAATACTCTTCATCATTTAGAGGCTCTAGAGGGCAAATATCAGCCATTCTCTCTGAATTCTGTCTTGACAATCGTTCACGGAGGGTCGGCTGAGGTCCTGATCCCCCAGCATGAAGAGGTGACTTTTCCACAGGGTCTGCGGCTCTTTGAGAAATGTTCCCTTCAACATCCTGAACTCCCACAGTAGGATTTCCATCATCATTAACCGGTTGACGGTTTGCCCCAAGTAGATCATTCATCTTACTTAAGATCAGGGCATTCTGGGCATTCTGGGCCTCCAACTATGCATTCTGGGCATTCAATTGTTGATTCAACCCCAAAATTACGGCGTCCAATTCTGCTCGCGTAACTCCAACAGTTGGAGCTGCTTGACTTGAAGGAGGAGAGGTAGCGGTATTCTCTTGAACATTGTCAGATCTTACCGAACTTCCTTTTCTCCCAGGAGCCATTATTTCCAATAGACTTTTGGTTTTAAAAGAAATCCTTTCAACAACCTTTTGAGAAGCAATGGTGAGAACAACCTGAGTAGGATTCTCAGTGAAAGCACCAAAAATGTTAACGTGAAAATCGGACGCTAACACCCTAGTGTGATAAAGCGAGTGTGAAAGCACCACCCGTTTGCATGGGAATCAGATTTAAGCAGGAGAAATTACAGATAAAACAGTAAGAACACAACGTTTATAGTGGTTCGGCTCCAAATTGAGCCTACGTCCACTTTAATTCTTTTTTATTGTTGAATCAAATACAATTCTATAACAATCTTTGATTACATCACTTGGAAAGACAAATAGCTAAAACTTCGATACGAGAAAATCCCTTGAATCCATGTCGAATAGGTTGAATCTCGAGTTGAAGTTGATTGAAGCGTCTTAAGTGTTTCGATTGTTGATGAAGTAGCTCGGCAGAATATAGTTGCTTCCAAGAAGAATCATCCAAAAAAGTCCCCCAAATGTTGGAGTTCGTGGGGTATTTATAGGAATTTTCGATGTCAGGTTGTAAGTAGTGGCCGACCTAAAATAGATCGTAGGTCGTCACCGACCCAGGATAGATTGTAGGTCGACCTCCCTTTCTCATTCATGGCTTACGACTTAAATGGGAGGTGTATGCTCTTCTGGATTCAAATCACAAGTCCCAAGTTGTCGCCGAGTTAACAGGCTACGTGCTAAGTAGCTGCACCGGATTCTTCTTCATTGCCTGGGTCGGGAACGACCTAGCATAGGCCATAAGTCGGTCACGACTCAAGTGTAGACCGTGAACCTGTCCCGAGCAGTTAGGTCGTCAGCCTTCTTAGGTAGGTATCACTTTTAAACCTTGGGTCGGCATCCCTCTTAAGTCTGCTAAGCCGGCATCCCTGTTAAGTCTTAGGTCGGTATCCCTCTTAGGGCTTAGGCGGTTAGATCGGCATCCATGTTAGGTCGGTAACCTTTTGGGTCGGTAACCTTGTTAAGGCATTAAGTCGGCATCCCTCTCAAGTCTATTAGGTCGGTATCCCTCTTAGGGCTTAGGCAGTTAGATCGGCATCCATGTTAGGTCGGCAACCTTTTGGGTCGGCAACCTTTAAGTCGCTGAGTCATGGCCGGGGCGGAGTTAACAATGGATAAGCATTTAGATCCCTATTTATTTCTTGGACAGAAATTTCAAATATATATATATATATATATATATACACGTTATTGTTTTAAAAGGCATTCCTTTAAATGTTGATTTTATTTAATATAAGTAATATTTTTGGTTGATATATCATGTTATAATTGTGAATATATATGTAACATTACGTGCTATGTATATATTTACAACATTTGTCTGTTTTGTTTCATTTAATTTGGTTATATACTTTGTAAATTAAGTAGCATACATAGATGTAAATAGCAATTAATTTATACGTTTCTATAACCGTTTTCTTATTTATTTATACAGTGTTTATATAAACAATATGTATTTATTGAATTATTTCTTTGGCATATATTTTATTAAATAGATGGGAAACAAATCAAATTTAGATACGTTACCTATTTTTAATTAAAGGCATGTGTTACATTTGATTTATTGCCTCTTTATCTTTCCATCCATTAATTTCATACCATAACTCCTCCATATGTTGCAGTTTATTTCCTTGATCGCTAGCTGTGTATTTTGTATATTACGTGAAAGAAAACATCTCTTTCTCACTCATCGTACACTCCATTTTCAGATCTAAAGAAAAAGGTAATGGCTTCCTTCTCTTTTTTCCACTTTTCTTCTTTGTTTTACCTTGTTTTTCACTTGATTTTGCTTGATCTTCACATATGGCTCTCAGCCTAACCCCTTCACCATCACCCCCACCGACAACCACCACTTCTTCCCCACCTAATCCACGGCCTAACCACCGTACTCCTCTGACCTGAAAGTGCTATGGTGTGACAACCAAATTTTTAACGTGGGTTAATTAGGTAATTAACCGGTTTAAATTATCGGAATATTAGTTTTATAAGTTATCAAACCCATTTATTTACGTTTTCATTATAACATTTAACCTAACAATCTCAAGAATATTTAAATATAAAACTCTACCTTATTAACACCCAATACAAATATATATATATATATATATATATATATATATATATATATATAGAGAGAAGAATATAAATTAAGTAATTAAGCCTTGGCTAAGAATAAAAATATATGTTTAAATAGGAATAAAAGATTATAAGTAACTTATATGGTTGTATGAAACATAAGGTAAAACATATAAAATAACTATGGTAAAATAATATGTATACCTATGTATGAGATGTGTATATATATGAATGGATATGCATGTAAACAAAAGAGGAGACAAGCATTTAAAGCCAAGTTTACAAAACATAACATCAAAGCTTTTTCATTTGAAATCAAATCACTTCTTTCACTAAATTAGCAAAATCGGAAAAGAAAGGAAGAATATGAAAAGGAAATAAAGCCAATACATGTTATGACATCATCACATAATATATCAAATCTAAAAAAAAGAGTGAGAAGCCTGTACAAGCTTCACTAGTACATTTTATCTCCTCTTATACGTACCAAGGCTTATAAAGCACCGGGGCAAAGAAGAGAATGGTTAGGCTGCTAATTAAAAACCGAGTAATATAAAAATCAGGGCATTCGAAAGTTAAGGGAAGAAAGATTAAAAAGAAGAACAGAGGAGGTAAAGCAGAGACAAAGCAACAACAAAAACAATAGGTGAGTAAACACTTTTGAAATTTAAAATCTAAGTAGATAAACATCTGTTTGCTTGAGTCTGAGATGAATGATGCATGTTATGCATATATATGAGATATATTTGTGTTGTGAATGGTTGAAAGTGTGCATGCTGATTTTATTTAAAAAAGCATCTATGTTTTTGGTTCAGGACATAAATGTTGATCTGAAATCCTGAATCTAATTATATGATCTTTGTTAGGCTTAGAAATTCAAGCATAATATGTTTGTTTAGTTACAAACTAATGTTTAAAAAATTATTTCTAGCAAAATAAGTTTGAAATATTTCTGGACTTAATATAGTACATATGAAAATGTAAATGCATGTTAAAGTCAAGTGTTGAATTATTATGATTCAAGTTTATATCTTGAATTGACTTAGAAAAACATGATTTTTAAAATGAAAATCACATTTATAATGTTGTATTGGTTGAGTATTTTATAAATGACTAGTAATTAGGTGTCTGATTATTTCTGGCGATCTTTTGGAGATGAGGCCTTAGGGTTTAATCTAGAGGTGGAGGACTGTGCGGTGAGGTTGGGAAAAATGGTGGGAAGGGTGACCGTTCATCATGGCGTTGGCGGTGAGGCAATTTGGTTTCTAACCCTAGTTTTCAGACGAGCTGTAAGATTTGATCACTCCTCTCTCTTTGGTGCATAGAGTGCAATGGAGCTTTGGGGATGGGTTCGTGGAAGAGAGGTGATGATGTGGCTGGAGTTACAGCGATTCTGGTGGTCAAAGGAAGGTGAACGAGTCATTTTCTTGTGAGGTTGGGTGCTCTAGTTTGTACTCTCCTATTAGATTTTTCTTTAAAGCTTGGCTTTGCAATTGGATGATCGGGATTTGATGTTTGGAAGATGGTCGTGGTGTCGAAGGGTACGGCGCTGATCATCGTCGTCGAGGAAAATTGTGCAGGTGCACAGAGTTGCTGATTGTGTCAGTGGTGGTGGTGTTATTATGTGTTGGTTTTGACTCGAAGGTGATATTGGGTCTTGGAGGTGGTAACTCGATTTAGAACTCGAGTAGAATGTAGGTGTTTAAAAGCTACAGGTTTATAAACTTTAAAATTTAATTTAAGTTTTTAAATCAGGTAGAAAAGGGAGTTTACTCGGGGGTAGACCCAAGTTATCTTCGGGTTTGACCCGAAGATTAGTTTATAACAGTTTTTTTAAAAGTGTTTTAGAAATCAAATTGGGTATTGGAACTTAAATTTAAATCTAGTTAAATTTCTTATTTGAACTTAATCTATTTATAATTCTTTCTTTAACAATTAATTAAGAGATTTTGAAAATTTGTTTAGTTTAAATTTTATAAAAATTAAAGTGATTTTAAAACATCAATTTAAAATGAAAGTTTAAGATTTTATAAAAGTAAGTTTTAAAATACAAATTGTATGAAACCTCAACTTGATAATGTTTGAGTTATTAAAGGAAGTTAAGTATTGTTAACTTTTAATTTATCAAGTTAAATGGTTATCTTATTTCAAATTTTAATTAAAGGATTTAATTAAGTTTATTTAATTACAATGTTAAAATGTTTTAAAAATGTTAATGTTAATTAAGGCATTAATGAGATAATGTCTTATCTAAAGATGATTAATGGTTTAATGCCTTAACTAACTAAGTTAATTTTGGAAGTTAAGTATAATTAATTAATTTTATTAATTAATTATAAAGGATTAATATAATTAATTAAGGAGTAAATTAATTAAGGTAAGTAACTACAGAATGGATAATTACTGTTATGATTGATTAAGGCGGATTAATGGTAGTAATTAATTTATTTCATTAACTAATGTAATTAGTTAATGGATAATTACTTTATGTAATTAAAGATAATTAATCAAGGATGATTAATTAATTTATTTGTAATTAATGTTAAGTAAGCGGGATTAAGGGTGATTAAAGTAATTAATTTAATTTGTTTAAATTAATTAGAAGTGGTATGACTAATTTATCTTGCTTATGATTGAATAATATTGCATGCCTTAGATTGATTGATATCTCGGATATGTGATTTGTGATGCTATGCGATATAATATGTTGGGTTTAAACTGAGATAACGTGGTTATCTATCATTGATGAGTTAATGTGTATAGGTGACACCTTGTATTTGAAGTTTGAACTGTGTTTTCATTTTAATAATTCGGGATAAGATGTTATTGAATTTGAAGAGACCGGAGTTGGGTATTAATAGATTTGTGAAATCAATAAGCTGGAATGGAATGATTTAAGTGAATTGGACCATTTAATCTAAGTTGGTACTTAGAAATTTGTGAGTGAAACAAGTGATGTCTATAACAATTTGTGAACTTGTAATTAACACAAGTTACCCGGGTTATATATATATAAGATGTATGCTTTTGAATTCCATATTATATGGGTTTACTCTGGTTTCCAGCCTAACCTAGGTGTTTCGTTGATGTAATGCTCGGATCAGACTGAGTATTACAGATTTTCAGGTAAGGACGTTCTGGAGCTCAGGAGGCGAGCTGGATGGCAGGAACGTATGGAGTGTTTCCGCTGTGACTGTTATTTCTGTTTATCTAAGACATATTTTGATTTGTATATGTCCAGTGTTTGTGTATGAAAGTAACTCTGATGTATTATAAATGTATTTGACAAATACAGAATTCTTTTGCAAACTGTTATTATTTGATATTATATTTTGATCGGCTGCGAATGTGAGAATCTATATTGTGTTTCTTCTTCTTCTTCTTCTATCTCTTTCTTCTTTCTTTAACTATCTGGAGTTTTCGAGATCGAAAATTCTGGGTCGTTACAGTTGGTATCAGAGCTGAAGGTTAAGCGAGAACCTTGGCTCTAGTGGGATTGCTCATCAAGGATATGGTCAATAGTACCCTAGAATGAGTTAAGTGTGTGTATATATATGAGTGCGTACTTGTTATTTTCTTATATAAAGATTTTAAATGATTTTATATAAGAATATATTTTGATATATATACATAAAGCAATATTTCCTAACCAATAAATGTTAAGGTAATTGGTTGTTAAATTATTGGAATTAAATTAAGAGGTAATAGAAATACAACCAAATTGGAATTAAATAAAGGTAAGTTTGAAATGGATTCAAACTGAAATTAAATCTTGAATTTGGGAAAAAGTTTCAGAATAAGATAATAATGAATTGGTTTCCAGATATGATAATCTTGGTTATTATCATAAATGATTGTTTTGTTTAATAATAAGATGTGTATTAATGAGTAAGCAAAATGAAATGTTTTAGACAAGTATGACTTATAAATTGGAACTGAAGATGATCAAGATTGTGAGGTTTTAAATCTAAGCCAGAAAATTTGAAATTTGTTTCAAAGTGATAAAAGAAATAATAAATAAGTATTATTTGAATAAAAAGGACTTGTTGCAAACAAAGGGTTGTTTGAAAATTTGTTTTGAATTAAAAACCAAAAGTGGTTTAAAACTTAAGGATAACTTAGTGTGTAAAGAAAATAATATTTATATATGAGGAATATACATAATATCAAAGATGGTTTAAAATAAACTCTAAATGTTGAGTTTTAAATTTTGGAATGAGATGTGATACCCAAGGTGATAAGTTTTTGAACTTATAAGATTATTAATGTGAAGTTTAAAATTTGAAATGGGAATCCAAATTGGGCAAGGTTGGCTAGATTAAGTAAATTGGATTTAACTTTGGGAAAGTTAAATAATTTAACAAGCAACCTGAATTGGAAATTTCGAGATGAAATTGGAATCTAACTTAGGATGTATAATAGTAAATTTGAATTGGGAGTTTGAGTGATCTCAAAACGGGTTTGAGATCTAGAAATTGAAAATGGATGGTTGTTTTAGAATAAATTGGTTATATCTATTATTATGAAGAAAAATTTAAATGGAGTTTTGAAATTTGGACTCAAAATTTAATTGTTTAAAGATTTAGATTGTTGGTTTAAAAATAAGGGTTAATTTGATTTAAGGGGTTAAATCATAATTTGAAAATTTATCTCGAATTTATATAATTCGAGATGGTTTATAGTTGAGATTTAGATTTCATTGGTTCAAATTGAATTTAGTCTGAATTAACTAGAATTGAAGATGGATAAGTATAAAATTCAAATGGAAATTTCGAATTGGATTAATTTGAAATAAAACTGAAGATTTAATGAGTTCAAATTCAAATGGGAATTGGGATTAATTCATATATAAATTGAAATGATTTGAAATTGAAGTGGATTCAATTTGAAATTAGTCTAAATTAATTTGAATAATTTGAAATTGTAATTAAAGTGAATATGTTTAAAATCAAATGGCATTTGATCTGAATTTGGAAAGAAATTGAGGTTAATTCAACTTGAATTGGGGATAAATCAAGTTCAAGGGAAATTGAAGTTATTCAAATTAGTAGTGATTCAATTTAAATGGAAGTGGAAATTTAAATTGAATTGATGGGGAATCGAACAGTTTGACTTTGGATTATTTTCAAAATAAATTATTTTAATATAAATCTATTTTTCCAAACTATTTACTATACAACTTTTCTTTTTAAACCTAAAACTATATTAAACTTGATTTACAATTACTTTTGGAACTATTTAACAATTTACAACTGATTTATAAACTAATTACTATTTTTCAATTGTTTTAATTACTATATTTCAACTATTTACAATTACTTAACTATTTTACAGCAATTTTACAGTTAATAATTATTTTACAACTACTTATTTATTTTAAAAAAATTCAAGCTATTTTCTAAATTTAAGCTGATTAGAGTAAAAACTATTTATGATTAAATACCCAACTGAGATAAGAATTAAAATGGTAATCCAAGAGAGGATTGAAGCAAAGGTGAATAAGTGGATAGAGATGAAAAGGAATGTGAGTAGAAAAGGAGAAATTGATTTAGCTAATAATCAATGAAGATAAATATGTAGGATGTACGTATATTATTCTATTCGCATAGTGAATGGATCTAGAATCGAGCACAGAATTCCGAGATAGGTATATCGATCCGAGTTGGAATTTTTCACTCAATTTTCGACGGCGAACCTGGATATGGATTTTTGATTGGTTCTGGATATTCTCTATCATAGTCGTGACTGTGCAAGGAGAATAACGGTTTCTGATCAAGAAACCATATTTGAGTCCGCACTAGGAAGTCGGGTGGACAATACTAGTTCGAAAGTGAAATTATGTGATCAAGTGAGCAATCAGGTTGATATAGCGCATGGATGATATTTGTACATCGTACAGGTTTGAATGAAATTGATATTGAAAATTTATGGATAAGAACTATAAAATGATCTTTGAAATGAAGATATATTTTGTGAAATATATGATGAGGTAAAATGGAAATTGGAAATTTCTATGATTAAAGATTCACTTTATGAAGAAAAGTAACGTGGTTAATAAATTTATAAAAGAGTAATCAAATTTGAATATTTGATTTGGAATAAAAAAAGTTATATATCTTTGTTATATATGGTAAACACCCCTTGTTGAATCTATTGCCAGAAGAAAAGGGTTTTGAAAGTATTTGAAGTATAAAAGTGAGTTTATACAAGTATGAAGTGATTCAAAAATTTCCCCAGGTTATTATATATATATATATATATATATGTATATATATATATATATATATATATAAAGGATTTTGTGAAAATGAATTTGGAAAAAAGTTTTGGGAACATATGGATTTCTAAATAAGGCATTTGATTTTTGAGGAAAATCAAATTTGGAATTTGAAAAGCCTAGTTTGTGAATTATCGATTTTGAGAAAGGAGATTTATATGAGATTCATACTTGGTGTTTGATTTGGAAATACTATATATATATAGTATAAAGTGTTTTGAAAGTGGCTCTGGTGGAAAAGGCGCTCCCTTGAATGAACTTCTCAAGAGTGCCACAGGGTGGTACTTCCTTGAGCCCTAAGGGGGGGTTCTAAAGTTGATCCTGTGAGGAGTCCTGACAAACTAGTTCCTGAGGATTGTTGGGTAGCGAAAGTCGAGGGCGCTGATGCCTACAGAGGCATTTGGGTTACGCTGTGACGACAATGTAACTCGATATCGCTGCGATCCACCGTGTAGACCATAGCGAAAATCATGTGGAGGACGAGTGCCAACAGTCTACACTTGATTTTGCTGGGATGGCAACATAACATCGGTAGACTGCGATCTATAGCCGAGTGGAGGAGTTTCATTCTTTTGGCCGCGAAATTTGAGGTCGTTGATGCCTACAGTTATATGGGTTTTTGCTGTGATAGCAACTTAAAGCCCGAGTATAACTGCAATTTGTAGCGGGTTCCTTGGCGTAATCGAGGGATGCGGAGGCCTATAGTTATCTATGGATTTTGTCGGGATGGCAACGTAACCATTGGGTTAACTGCGACCATGGATGGGGGTAATGATTTCCAGAGCATTCTCACCAAAGATATTTCCTCTATTTTCAAAAATTGTTTTCTATATTTTCAGTAAAATTATTTTCCAAGTATTTTCACTAGGTTTTAAAATGGGTCTGCTAAGTACTTATAGATTTTCAGTCCTACGCCTGATCAACGTATGACCGAATTTATATGAGAACAAGGATGGACTTGTCGAAACATCGAGTTATAAAAGTATTTTTATAAAAAACTATTTTAGTATTATTATATATATTTTTAAATTATTTTAAAAATGATCAAAAAAATATTTATCTGATTTTAAGCATTTTCATAAATCCTGGTTACGTTCCTTTTCGAGGACGAAAAGATTCAAAGAGTGGAGGAATGTGACGACCCAGATTTCTAACGTGGATTAATTGGGTAATTAACCGGTTTAAATTATCGGAACATTAATTTTATAAGTTATCAAACCCATTTATTTACGTTTCCATTATAACATTTAATCTAACAATCTCAAGAATATTTAAATATAAAACTCTACCTTATTAACACCCAATATGAATATATATAGAGAAGAATATAAATTAAGTAATTAAGCCATGGCAAAGATTAAAAATAAAAATACAAATAAAAATATATGTTTAAATAGGATTAAAATTTTATAAGTAACTTATATGGTTGTATGAAACATAATGTAAAAACATATAAAATAACTATGGTAAAATAATATGTGTATGATGCAGCTCAGGCCAGAGAAGAAAATACGCAACCAATAATTCTCCAAAGGATAAGTTGTACACGACTTAAGGAAGAGTTAAGTAGTCCATGACTTAAATGGAAGCTATAGGTCGTCCACGACCTAAGGAGTCACATGAGTGGGAGCTGCGAGTTAATGAAGCGGCTTTAAGTCGTCTACGACCTAACAGATCAGATGGAAAGGAATTACGACTTAATAGGAGCTTAAGCCGTTCAGGTTTGATGAGTCGTATACGATCTAACGACACAGCTATAAGTCGTCCACGACTTATCAAGAAGCAGAGAGAAGTTCCAGTAGTTGAAGTCTTAAGTCGTCCATGATTTAAGTCGTATGAAGGTGCTGTTTTAAGATGTCCTTATGTCGTAAGTAGTTAGGTCGTCTGCAACCTAAGTGATGTATTCTGTTAAGTCGTAAGTCGGGTTTTGTTTTCTCTTTAAGCCATAAGTCGTCTGTTTCTTAAGTCATAAGCCGTCTGCTTCTTACATTGTGTGTAGCTATCTTGAGTCGTTGTTGTATAAGTCGCGCACGACTTAAGTAAGGGCATGAGTCGGGGGTGTTAAGTCGGAAACGACATAAGGAGCTGGTTGAAAATTGCTATAAATAGCGGGTGTGTTGTAATATTTAGGGTTGTTGATTGTTGAATAAAATTCTTGTTTGATTGTTGTGTGCTTTCATCTAAAATTGGTAGTTGAGTGTAATCTACGATCTCCACTTTCGGTTATTCGAGTGTGCTCGAATCAACGATTGTCGAAGCCGATTCGCGGAATCAAGTGCGCTTGATCAACGCTTGAAGAATTGAGGATCTTCTTTCACGGTATCGTGCGCGATCAACGTGACGAGGATAGCTAGAATTCGGTATCTTCGGATCAACGAATTTGGGCATTTCAGTATTCATCAATCCACCGATTGCTACTTTCGTCGATCTATATCGTTTTGTTATTATCCGCTGCGTCAGTTTGGTATCGGAGCTAGACTTAGCAAATCATAGCTAAGCCGAGTCTTGGAGCCAAGGAGTTTGAAGTTGGTGTTCATCGTGTTCATCTTGAAGTTGCAACAAGTTAGAAGCTTTCGATCCACTTCATTTTGGATCAAAGTTGGAAAGGTGTTTGAGTTTGAGTCGTGCATCATTTGTTGAGCCGAGCTAAGTATAAGCCGTGCACCACTTTGTGTTGAAGTTTGAATTTGATTTGTTGAAGTATTTGTGATTGTGTAATCATGCCGCCGAGAAGAGCTAATCGCCATCAGAATGTTGAAGCGTTGTATAGAAGAGAAGAAGCCGAGCAAATGGAACAACGCATTAATGGGAAATTTGATGAAGGCATTGAAAAGTTAGAGAAATTGATGAATGATATGAATCAAAGTCAAAGGAGGAGATCACCAATCTCGAACCATGGAGGAAACAGAGTGCGGTTACGGAAGCGAGGAGGGTATCACCGCAATCTTTTAGAGAAAGAAGAGAAACATCAATTTCATCAAGGAGAGATCACCATGACTATAGACATGAAGAGAGAAGAACTCCACGTGAGTTTGAAAATGAATCACATCCCGATATGGAGAGACCGGGTAGAAGGACCATGCATGACTATAGAGATGAAGAAAGACAAGATCGATATAGATGTACATTTGATTTTGATGAAGATGGGGATAGAGGTAGTATGCATTATCGAGATCGAGGTCAAATGCGGAATCAATATGTGGATGTAGATGATGATCGTCGATGGGAATCAGGTATGAAGATGGAAATTCCAGAATTCAAGGGTGGAATGGTTGCAGAAGAATTCTTGGATTGGTTGTCTAATGTTGAAGAGATTTTTGACTTTAAAGAAGTTCCTGAGCATAGAAGAGTTAAATTGGTTGCTACTAGGTTGAGGGGAAGAGCTTTGGCATGGTGGCAGCAAACTAAACTTACAAGGTAGAGAATGGGAAAGTCAAAGATTGAATCATGGGATAAGATGAAGAAATTAATGAGAGCTACATTTTTACCTTACAACTATCAATCACTTATGTATCAGAGGTTGCAGAATCTGAGGCAAGGGACGAAGTCAGTTAATGATTATGTAGATGAATTTTATCAACTGATTGCCAGAAATGATATTATGGAGACAGAAGAACAGCTAACTACTAGATTTGTTGGAGGGTTGCGAATGCAGATCCAGGATATGGTTAATATGTTTGATCCAAGATCTGTGGCAGAAGCACATCAGAAAGCGTTGGCTTGGGAGAAGCAGGGAAGACGTGGTGGTGGAGTGTTCACAAATTCCAACAATCAAGTGAAGGGTGCTAGTGCAAGTTCCAATGTTTCCAAAGCAGTTACAAAACTAGTTGTACAGGAGGTTACGAAGGCGAGGGTCAATAACAGTTTCAAGTGCTATAATTGCCAACAAGTGGGTCTTAAAATCAATGAATGTCCAAAGCCGAAGAAACGAGCTATGATAGCTGAGGTTGAGGATGAGGAAGTAGAAGCCGAATATTCCAATTCACCACTTGTTGAGGAGGAAGAAGAGTTGTTCGGAGATGAGGGTTGTAATTTGATGATGAGGAGGTCTTGTCTAACACCAAAGCAAGAAGATGATTCTAGTTGGTTGAGGAGCAATATTTTTCAGTCAACATGCACTATTCTGGGGAAGGTTTGTAAATTTGTTATTGATGCTGGAAGTTGTGATAATATTATTTCTACAGAAGCAGTGAAGAAGTTGAATTTGAAAACTGAGAAGCATCCTAAACCATACAAGTTAGCTTGGTTAAGGAAGGGTAGTGAAGTGAAGGTTTGTCGAAGGGCTTGTGTGAATTTTTCAATTGGGAAGAAATACAAAGACGAAGTTTGGTGTGATGTAGTAGACATGGATGTTTGTCATCTGTTGTTGGGCAGACCATGGCAGTTTGATAGAGAAGTACAACATGATGGTCGTGCTAATAGCTACAGTTTCATGTTTGAAGGTACTAAAATCACTTTAGTTCCCAAGAAGCAACAACAGAAGGAAAGCAAGTTGGAGGAGATTGAAGAGTTGAAAACCTTATTGTCTTTGAAGGAGTTTGTCAGGGAAGTCGAAGAGGAACCTGAAGTGTACTTGTTGGTAGGGCGTGAGAGCAGTGAAGAGATTGAAATTCCAGAAGAAACGAAGCCAGTTTTGAAAGAATTTGAGGATGTATTTCCAAAAGAGTTGCCAACGGAGTTACCACCGTTGAGAGACATACAACATCAAATTGATCTAGTGCGAGGTGCAGTTTTACCGCATAAGCCACATTACAGGATGAGTCCGAAGGAACATGAGGAGTTGCGAAGGCAAGTGGAAGAATTGTTAGAACAAGGGCGCATACAAGAGAGCTTAAGTCCTTGTGCCGTACCAGCATTGTTAGTGCCAAAGAAGGATGGAACATGGAGAATGTGTACCGATAGTCAGGTATTGAACAAGATTACTGTTCGCTTAAGATTTCCTATGCCTAGACTGGATGACTTGCTAGATCAGTTGAGTGGAGCTGTTATATTTTCAAAGATTGATCTTAAGAGTGGTTATCATCAAATTCGAATGAGACCAGGAGACGAATGGAAGACATCATTCAAGACGAGGGAAGGATTATATGAATGGTTGGTTATGCCGTTTGGTCTATCAAATGCACCAAGTACATTCATGAGGGTGATGAACCAAATTTTCAGACCGTACATTGTGAAGTTTGTGGTAGTTTATTTTGATGATATTCTGATCTATAGTGCAAGTACAGAAGAGCATATTCAGCATTTGCGGAAGGTGTTAATTATTCTTCGTGAAGAGCAGTTTTATGCAGCAACAAAGAAATGTGTGTTTATGGCAAGGAGTATTTTATTTATGGGATATGTTGCGTCAGGAGAAGGAATCCAGGTGGACCAGAATAAAATTGAAGCGGTCGGAAATTGGCCACAGCCGAAGACAATCACGGAAGTTAGAAGTTTTCATGGGTTGGCATCATTCTACCGAAGATTCATTCCACACTTCAGTAGCGTGATGGCACCAGTTACGGATTGCATGAAGGAAAAGAAGTTTTCGTGGTCAGAGGAAGCAGGATTCGCTTTTGAGAAGATCAAGACACTATTGATGTCAGCACCAATTCTTGTATTACCAGACTTTCAGTTGTTATTTGAGCTACATACGGATGCATCTAAAGTTGGGATTGGTGGAGTACTGAGTCAGAGTGGAAGACCAGTTGCTTATTTCAGTGAGAAATTATCTAGAGCCAAGTTGAGATATAGTACTTATGATGTTGAGTTTTATGCAATTGTTCAAGCCGTGAAGGGCTGGAGACATTATCTGTTTCAGAAGGAATTTGTTCTTTATACAAATTATGAAGCTTTGAAGCATTTGCAAGGGCAGGATAAGATTTCAGCAAGGCATTCATCGTGGATTGCCTATTTGCAGCAGTTTACTTTTATTGTGAAGCACAAATCTGGGGTAACAAATCGTGTAGCTGATGCTTTAAGTAGGAGGAGTCATTTATTGACGACAATGAAAGTTGAGGTGACAGGCTTTGAAGTATTACCAAAGCAGATTGAAGAAGATCCTTACTTTATGAAAGTTGTTGGAAAAGTCAAGGATGGGAGTGCTGATGAATTTGTGTTGGTGGATGGTTTTCTGTTTAAAGGAAATCGATTATGTATACTAGATAGCAGCTTGAGAATGAAGATTATCAAGGAGTTGCATGAGGAATGACATGTAGGAAGGGATCACACATTACAGTTGATTTCTCAATCTTACTTTTGGCCGTCAATGAGGAAAGAGGTTGAAAGGTTTGTGGAAAGATGTCATATCTGTCAGGTTTCGAAGGGAACAGCGACGAATGCGGGATTATATATGCCGTTACCAGTGCCTACCAAACCATGGGTTGATATCAGTATGGATTTTTTTTGGGGTTACCTCAAACTCAAAGGGGGAATGATTCTATATTTGTTGTGGTGGACAGGTTTTCGAAAATGGCGCATTTTATTGCTTGTAAGAAGACGGCGGATGCTGTTCGTGTTGCTCAGTTGTTTTTTAAAGAAATCTATCGTTTACATGGGTTGCCGGAGTCTATTGTTTCAGACAGGGATACCAGATTTTTGAGTCATTTTTGGCTAAGTTTGTGGAAGATGGTTGGAACGAAGTTAAACTTTAGCAGCGCTTATCATCCACAAACAGATGGACAGACAGAAGTTGTCAATAGATCGTTGGGAAATTTGTTGCGATGTCTTGTGAAGGACAATCTGAAGAGTTGGGACATGAAGTTATGCCAAGCAGAGTTTGCTCATAATCATGCAGTGAATCATAGTACGGGTTCCAGTCCATTTCAGATTGTATATTCAAATTTACCAAGGGGACCATTGGACCTAACGGTAGTGCCATAACCGAAGGGGACGGTTAAACGAGTTGTAGATTTTGTTGATGGGTTGACCGAATGTCATAAGATCGTTCAAGAACGATTGGAGAAGGCAAATGAGAAGTATAAAAGATCCGCAGATCTGAAGCGAAGAAATATTGAGTTTAATGAAGGGGATATGGTGTATGCTGTGTTAACAAAAGACCGTTTTCCAGTGGGCGCTTATAACAAATTGAAAGCCAGAAAAATTGGTCTTGTAGAAGTCGTGAAACAGATTAATGAAAATGCTTATAAGTTGAAGCTACCGGAAGATGCGTACACTTCTGACATGTTCAATGTTGAACATCTCGTGCCATATTATGGGAATGAACAATCCGATGTGGAAGAAATTACAAATTCGAGGACGAATTTTTCTCAACCTGGGGAGGATGATGCAGCTCAGGCCAGAGAAGAAAATACGTAACCAATAATTCTCCAAGGGATAACTCGTACACGACATAAGGAAGAGTTAAGTCGTCCACGACTTAAGATGGAAGCTATAGGTCGTCCACGACCTAAGGAGTCACGTGAGGGGGAGCTGTGAGTTAATTAAGCGGCTTTAAGTCATCTACGACCTAACAGATCAGATGGAAAGGAATTACGACTTAATAGGAGCTTAAGCCGTTCAGATTTGATGAGTTGTATACGATCCAACGACACAGCTATAAGTCGTCCACAACTTATCAAGAAGCAGAGAGAAGTTCCAGTAGTTGAAGTCTTAAGTCGTCCATGATTTAAGTCGTATGAAGGTGCTGTTTGAAGATGTCCTTATGTCGTAAGTAGTTAGGTCATCTACAACCTAAGTGATGTAATCTGTTAAGTCGTATGTCGGGGTTTGTTTTCTCTTTAAGCCATAAGTCATCTGTTTCTTAAGTCGTAAGCCGTCTGCTTCTTACATTGTGTGTAGCTGTCTTGAGTCGTTGTTGTATAAGTCGCGCACGACTTAAGTTAGGTCGTGAGTCGGGGGTGTTAATTCGGAAACGACTTAAGGAGCTGGTTGAAAATTGCTATAAATAGCGGGTTTGTTGTAATATTTAGGGTTGTTGATTGTTGAATAAAATTCTTGTTTGATTGTTGTGTGCTTTCATCTAAAATTGGTAGTTGAGTGTAATCTCCTATCTCCACTTTCAGTTATTCGAGTGTGCTCGAATCAACGATTGTTGAAGCCGATTCGTGGAATCAAGTGCGCTTGATCAACGCTTGAAGAATTGAAGATCTTCTTTCAAGGTATCGTGCGCGATCAACGTGACGAGGATAGCTAGAATTCGGTATCTTCGGATCAACGAATTTGTGCATTTCAGTATTCATCAATCCACCGATTGCTACTTTCATCGATCAATATCGTTTTATTATTATCCGCTGCGTCAGTATACCTATGTATGAGGTGTCTATATATATGAATGGATATGCATGTAACCAAAAGAGGAGACAAGCATTTAAAGCAAAGATTACAAAACATAACATCAAAGATTTTTAATTTGAAATCAAATCACTTCATTCACCAAATCAGCAAAATCAAAGGAAAAGAAAGGAAGAATATGAAAAGGAAATAAAGCCAATACATGTTATCACATCAGCACATAATATATCAAATCTAAAAAAAAGTGAGAAGCATGTATAAGCTTCACCAGTACACTTTATCTCCTCTTATACGTACCTAATCTTATAAAGCACTAAGGCAAAGAAGAGAATGGTTAGGCTGCCAATTAAAAACCGAGTAATATAAAAATCAGGGCATTCGAAAGATAAGGGAAGAAAGATTAAGAAGCAGAACAGAGAGGTAAAGCAGAGACAAAGCAGCAGCAAAAACAATAGGTGATTAAACACTTTTGAAATTTAAAATCTAAGTAGATAAACATCTGTTTGCTTGAGTCTGAGATGAATGATGCATGTTATGCATATATATGAGATATATCTATGTTGTGAATGATTGAAAGTGTGCATGCTAGATTTTATTTTAAAAAGCATCTCTGTTTTTTGGTTCAGGAAATAAAAGTTGATCTGAAATCCTGAATCTAATTATATGATCTTTGTTAGGCTTAGAAATTCAAGCATAATATGTTTGTTTAGTTATAAACTAATGTTTAAAAATTTATTTCTAGCAAAATAAGTTTGAAATATTTCTGGGCTTAATATAGCACATATGAAAATGTAAATGCATGTTAAAGTCAAGTGTTGAATTATTATGATTCAAGTTTATATCTTGAAATTGGCTTAGAAAAACATGATTTTTAAATGAAAATCACAATTTATAATGTTGTATTGGTTGAGTATTTTATAGATGACTAGAAATTGTGTTTCTGATTATTTCTGGTGATCTTTTGGAGATGAGACCACGGGGTTTCACTTAGAGGTGGAGGACTGTGCGGTGAGGTTGGGAAAAATGGTGGGAAGGGTGACCGATCATCATAGCGTTGGCGGTGAGGCAATTTTGTTTCTAACCCTAGTTTTGGGACGAGCTGAAAGATTTGATCACTCATCTCTCTCTGGTGGATCGAGTGCAATGGAGCTTTGGAGATGGTTTCGTGGAAGACAGGCGATGATGTGGCTGGAGTTATAGTGATTCTGGTGGTCGGAGGAAGGTGTTCGAGTCATTTTCTGGTGAGGTTGGGTGCTCCAGTTTCTACTCTCCTGTTCGATTTTGCTTTGAAGCTTGGGTTTGTATTTGGATGATCGGGATTTGATGTTTGGAAGATGGTCGTGGTGCCGGAGGGTACGGTGCTGATCATCATCGTCGAGGACAACTGTGCAGGTGCATAGAGTTGCGGATTGTGTCAGTGGTGCTATTGTTTTTATGTGTTGGTTTTGACTCGAAGGTGATATCGGGTCTTGGAGGTGGTAACTCGAGTTAGAACTCGAGTAGAATGTAGGTGTTTAAAAGCTACAGGTTTATAAACTTTAAAATTAAATTTAAGTTTTTAAATCGGGTAGAAAAGGGAGTTTACTAGGGGGTAGACCCGAGTTATCTTTGGGTTTGACCCGATGATTAGTAAATAGCAGTTTTTTTTAAAAAAAATTTAAAAATCAAATTGGGTTTTGGAATTTAAATTTAAATGTAGTTAAATTTCTTATTTGAACTTAATCTATTTATAATTGTTTCTTTAATAATTAATTAAGCGATTTGGAAAATTTGTTTATTTTAAATTTTATAAAAATTAAAGTGATTTTAAAACATCAATTTAAAATGAAAGTTTAAGATTTTATAAAAGTAAGTTTTAAAATACAAATTGTATGAAACCTCTGCTTAATAATGTTTAAGTTATTTAAGGAACTTAAGTATTGTTAACTTTTAATTTATCAAGTTAAATGGTTGTCTTATTTCAAATCTTAATTAAAGGATTTAATTAAGTTTAGTTAATTACAATTTTAAAATGTTAATGGTAATTAAGGCATTAATGAGATAATGTCTTATCTTAAGATGATTAAAGGTTTAATGCCTTAAGATTAACTAAGTTAATTGTTGAAGTTAAGTATAATTAATTAATTTGATTAATTAATTATAAAGGATTAATATAACTAATTAAGGAGTTAATTAATTAAGGTAAGTAATTACAGAATGGATAATTACTGTTATGATTGATTAAGGCGGATTAATGGAAGTAATTAATTAATGTAATTAACTAATATAATTAATTAAAGGATAATTACTTTATGTAATTAAAGATAATTAATCAAGGATGGTTAATTAATTTATTTTTAATTAATGTTAAGTAAGCAGGATTAAGGGTGATTGAAATAATTAATTTAATTTGTTTGAATTAATTAGAAATGGTATGACTAATTTATCTTTCTTATGATTGAATAATATTGCATGCCTAAGATTGATTGACATCTCGGATATGTTATTTGTGATGCTATGTGATATAATATGTTGGGTTTAATCTGAGACAATGTGTTTTTCTATCGAAGATGAGTTAATGTGTATAGGTGACACCTTGTATTTGAAGTTTGAACTGTGTTTTCGTTTTAATAATTCGGGATAAGATGGTATTGAATTCGAAGAGACCAGAGTCGGGTATTAGTAAATACCCGAAACCACTTCAATTCTTTATAAATTGATTTGTGAAATCAATAAGCTGGAATGGAATGATTTAAGTGAATTGGACCATTTAATCTAAGTTGGTACTTAGAAATTTGTGAGTGAAATAAATAATGTCTATAACAATTTATGAACTTGTAAGTGATACAAGTTACCCGGGTTATATATATATATATAAGCTGTATACTTTTGTATTCCATATTATATTTGTTTTCTCACGCTGGTTTCCAGCCTGACTCGGGTATTACTTTGATGTAATGCTCGGGTCAGGCCGAGTATTACAGATTTTCAGGTAAGGACATTCTGAAGCTCAGAAGGCGAGCTGGATGGCAGGGACGTATGGAGTGTTTCCGCTGTGACTATTATTTCTTTTTATCTGAGACATATTTGATTTCTATATGTCCAGTGTTTATGTATGAGAGTAACTATGATCTATTATAAATGTATTTGACAGATACAGATTTCTTTTTTAAACTGTTATTATTTGATATTATATTTTGATCCGCTGCGAATGTGAGAATCTATGTTGTGTTTCTTCCTCTTCTTCTTCTTTCTCTTTCTTCTTTCTTTAACTATTTGGAGTTTTCGGGATCGAAAATTTTAGGTCGTTACACATGGCCTCCCTTTGAAAAAAACTTCACAAAATCTATGAAAAACTCCACAAAACCATGCTAACCGAGCCCTACATGCAACACCACCTTCATTGCTTGCCACGTCCATCTCCTTAGCCACCACCACCATCAAGCACCACCTTTGAACAACATTGCTAACCTCTGACCTGACCTGACCTGTAGCAGCCTCTCGCTGAGCCCAAATATGCCTTTGACCGAGACGAAATTGAACCAAAACCCTTTCTAGCCTCGCCTTTTGACCTTCCACACTTTGTAACTTCCAAACCCTTCCTATCCTTGACCAAGCCATGTTATTTTCAGTCCAAACCTGATCCTTTACCACCTGAAACATGTCATGGCTGAACCAATTTAGCCTTAAGGTCGAGCACATGTTGAGTCAAGAGCAAGCAAAACTTGTTTGAAACTTGGTGATGTCTTTGTTTATCTCTATTTCAATTTGTTTCAATAATTTTGGTATTGTTTATTTATATATGGTCTTGTTTTATTGTTATATACAAGATATACATCTTGGCTCTCTTCCCACTTGAATCAAATCGTGTTATCGTGCTTTCCGGATTCTCTTTTGTGTGTTGTTTGAGAACTCCAGGTTTAAAGAGGTGAGTAATCACACTTGACATTTATACTTATATGACTGTGAACTGATAGCAAGTGAAAGTGTAGGAATTATTACATCATGTTAGAGCTGCCTGTGTTATAAATTATATGATGTTAATCCTGTTTATTTATCTGTCATATCATCTGATACTGCTTTATGTCGTTATACTGTTATTTTATTCTGTTCTCACACTGCAAGTTCTCTATAGAATAGAATCACTATGGGTTGAAATGATACATACCCGAACAGACTTTAGAATAGGGAAAAATCATTACGGGCTGAAATGATAGGTCTGGGTGATTTTTATTTATTTGTATTTGTCTTGGGATTGCGGGTTTGAAATAATCAAAACCCGAAAATTTTACTAATTTCGGATACAAATGATAATTTACGTATCACTTGATTTAGGTGAGAAATATTTTCCGGACCCGTGGTTGATTTCAAAATATGATTTCTTATAAATTTCATGTATTCTAAATGAAAGAATTTTTTTTTTGAAATTTAACTTATATTGGATTTAAAATGTTTAATCAGTGATTTTCTAAAAGGTTAAATGTTAAAAGTTAATAGATGGTTTAAGTTGTAGTGTGAAAGTTTGATTTAACTTAATAACGGGAATTTAAGTAAAAATGGAATTATAAGCTCAACTTGGTAATTAATATAATTAATGTATGAATTGGATAAATATAAAGTAAAAGAAAATATAAAGTAAAAGAAAATATCAAGTAATTTGTAAAATAAAGTTAAGCAACTTACAGTGTATTTTGAATTTATGTAATTAGTTTAAATGTTAAATAAATGGATAGTTAAATGGAAATTTGGAATTTAACTTGACTTGGAATTGTGAGATTTGGTTTTAAAATGGAAGTTTGAGTAAATTAAATAAAAGGGAAATTTAGTTTAATGTACGAAATGGTAATTTGAAATTTAAGTGATAAATAATTGTTAAAAGGTAAAGAATGGGAAATTTGTATACTTGAATTTAATAAGTGAAATTTTTGATATTTATTTGTGAAATTTACTTTATAAAAATATAAGTTCAAGCGTATTTAAATGACCATTTTATAGTGGAAAATATGAAATTTTATAAGTCAAAAATGGTTTAAATTGAAGTTTATTTAAGTGTTTAACTGAATAAATGAACTCAGAAAAGACTGAATTTTTGGGAATTGAATATTTGATTTGAAGGAATAATGACTTTACTTTTTAATGGTTTAAATGAATGATTTTAATTTGAAATTATAAATCATTTTGAAATTTATAACCATGGGTACACTACTTTGTGTGTAATTTGATTTCCTTGTGATTGTTGATGCACATCTTTGATTTTAAGAGTGTGGCTAGAGGTGAGCGGTTACTGTAGCTCTATGCTACCCTAGTCATAATAACACTGTTATTTGCATTGTTTACTTTAGTATGGATATTTGTAGGATAGTGTTTATTACTACTTAATTGAAGGTTTGACTGATCCTTAAAGGATAGGCGATCCCAAGCATCCTTTAAGTTATTGTGCACTGCTATTACAGTTCACTTAAGTTGGTTTACATTGTGTAAGTATGTATGTCCTGACTCGAGTGTTTGCATTTTACTTTACACTCAGGTCAGCCTGAGAATCACAGCTTTGGATTTACCTTCTGGAGCTAGAGAATTGTTGGAGCTTATCTGACTATCTATTCGTCTACAACTTCCAATTACCTCATATTCGGTATTGCTTCTATATTAGTGAGTCATGTATCCAGACTTCTATTATATCCATTTTTAAACTATGATATTTTGTATATGATTTGAGAGTACGTATATAGTAGCTTCACGAACTACTATGGAATTTTAATTCCGCTGCGAGTTATTATGATAATTCTGTGTCTGTGATTCTGTGAATGATTATATTTGCTCCAAATTTCTTAACAATCCACTGTTTTGAAGTATTTAAGTCTAACATGTGTGGATTATTGTCGATTTGAATGGTCCAAAATAGTGGGTCGTTACATTTCGTATCAGATCTTTGGTTTTAGGAAAAAACCTTAGCCTGTGGAGCAAAAACTCATTAGAGACAGGGTAGAAATACCCTAGAATGAGTGAAATCAATCTAAGAATCACTTCTTTGTGAGAGAATGTATTTTCGAAGTATAAAATGATTTTCAAATGATTTTAAAGGAGTTTCAAAGATTATATCGATATTAATTTTCTTATTTTGAAATCAAGATTTTCTAAACTTCATCCCATCTATATCCACCTTGTTAGTAATCTCTTTGGTTAGGATTCTTATTGATTTGGATTCCTTTGAACTTTTGGAACGCTCCCACTTGTCCTAAAATCCAGTCTTGTCTTCCCTATTTTATCCTTTTGATTTGGGGCATTCCGTAGCTCCACTTTGAATAACCTCTATAAAGATCTGTGATTCCGCAAATCTTTGAATGATTTGTAAAGGTGTGAAACTCCTTTACAATTGGCATTGATTCACTGGAAATTTCTATATCCTCGGTTTACGATGCTATCTATCTTCTGCTCTACCAGGACTCTATCTCTGGTGATCGAAGGTCGATCTGCCTTAGATTTCCGCATAGATTATATTCTTGAAGTCATGGTTGGCCGGTTAAGGTCATCCGCGATTTATATAGGCTTAGCCATCTTCTATTTGGTAATTTAATTATCCCATCTTCGTTCGAGCTTATCTTTGAATCAGAATTATATTTGATTAGGGTTCCTCTAAATTTGAATCCTTGTTCTGTTTTAAATCCATCCTTGAATCATCCCTTGGAAATTTGTGTTTGGTTGTATTTTGAAATTTTGCATACATCGAAACTATTAGTTTGATAAGTGTGACCACATTTTATATATAAGAGTGAAATGTTTCTGATATGGATTATATGCCTTTTAAAAAAATGAAAATTTGAAGCTTTGAAAGGATTTGAAATTTTGAAATTTTTATAAGAAATTGATTTATATAAAAATGATTTATAACTGAACGGTTTTTAATTTGAAATTTGAGAGATTGAACTCCGGTATTTTGAAAATTGGTTTTAAGGTTTTGAAAATATATGATAATATGATTTGAAAGTATTTTCCTTATGAGAATTGTTTCAAATGACTTCAAATGAGTTTCAATGATCTCAAAGAAATTTCAAGGAAGTTTTAAGAAAATAGAAGTCCAAAAACCACTTGTGTTGCTGGAAAATAATCTCAGTGATGAGTGCATGCATCATCGACATTGATTTTTGAGTTTCAGAGTGGAGGAGAGGCCACTTTAGTAGCTTTTCTATGCGAGTGATTTTGTGAAACCATTTTGATTTCAAATTCCAAAGTACGATTTGATATTCGAAGGATATATGTATATATATTTGAAATGATTTAATGTAAGCTGGTGTTCAGTCCTCGAGTTTGAGATTTGTTTTGGTGTAAGCTTATCTATCAAAATTGATTTCACCAACTATTTTTAAGGTTCGATCACTTCCAAATCGAGGTTAAATTTTCAAATCTAAGAAATTTCGAAGAGTATAAAATATTTGATAAAGTATATAGGTTTGGTTTTGTATGTTTAAAGTATGAAGAGTATGACTTAAATAAATTTGAAACTTTTGTTAAGTAAATAATTTGCAAAGGTAAATTGGATCTTTTAAATAGAAATAGATAGTTTAAAGGTTTTAAAGGGATAGTTTTAAACTTAGTAACCATTTTGGGTATAATTGATTTTAAGAAAATATTTGGTTTTGAAAATAGATTGGAATGTAAAACCCAGTATTTATATGTTGATTTCGAAAATGGATTTGTTTGACTTAAATTATGTTAATATGGAAACTTGGATTATTTTTCTAAACCTATTATTTTTGGAAACTTTGAAACTGAAGATATTTAATTTGGAAGAAATGATTTGGTGAAATCATATATGATTTTGAAACTGAATTGATATTGAATTGATTTGAAATTTAGAACCTTATTTTTCTAAATACTTGATTTGGGAGTTATCGAACTTATATAAAATGGATTTGTATAAGTATGAAGTTGATTTGGAAAGAGAAATCTTATATAATCGAAGTCTATGTATGTGTGATTTGATGTACTATTGATTTGGGAAGTATTCTTTTTGAAAGTGGAATCTTATATATAATGGGTTTTATATAAGTATGATATTTGAAAGTGATTTGAAAAAGGTACTATATGATATGTATTTTTGAAGTAAAGTATGGGAAGTGCCTTCTGCTTGATATCCGCTCTGTGGCCACATTGTGGATTCATTCTATCGATATTATTCTATTTGGTTTTGGTTTTTCGGATGTGATACTCGAGTGTCCCACCATGGCGATCTCCATGGTTTTTTTTAAGTGCGACTGCATAGCGCAATTCAACTGGCTGAGCTGGCCTAGGGGTACGGATTATTTCCTGGGGGATCCAGGCGTAATCATTGTGTATCCTGTGAACTATGTAGGTCGCATTAGTAGCGAAATCCGCCTGGCTGAGAGGGCTTAGGGGTACAGATTGTTCCCTGGGGATCCAAGCGTAATCATTGTGTATCTTGCAGTCTACTTGTCATCATGGCATAACTCGCAGGGCTGAGAAAGTTTACTTATGGATTGTTTCCTGGGGGATCTAGGCGTAACCATTGTGTATCTACGAACCATGGTTAGACAAAGGTTTTGGTTTGGTTGTTTTGTTTGGATTGTACTTTCCATATCTGTTTTTAAAAGTTTTTCCAGTATTTTCACTAGTTATTGAAACAAGTCTACTAAGTACCAGGAGAATTTTAGCTTTGCGCCTGATCAACGCATAGCCAGAGCCTGCAGGAACGAGGATAAACTTGTTAAGACATCGAGTTATAAAAGTATTTTGATAAAGTATTACATAAAGGATATTTTGATCATTTATTTTACCTTTCTAATAATCGAAATCTATATAGTTTTAAATAATGGTTCATCCTTGTCTTTCTACCTATTTACCTTCCTAGATATTCCTATCCACCTATTTTCCCTTCTAGCTATTCTTACTCTCCACCTTGATAAACTTACTTATAACCATAGTTATCAGGTATAATTTCAATCTTCTGGTCATCTTGTCTTAATCTTATTTCATTTTTATCTTTTCTGTGTTTTCCATACCTCGTTCCTTTTCGAGGACGAAAAAATTTGTGTGGGGGAGAGTGTAACAACCCTGTATTTCATGGTAATTTTAATTTTATATTTTAATTATTTTAACTGAAATTCCTGATTTAAAAATAAAACTTTATTTTATTTATTAAAATGGATAAATTTTGTTATTTTAAATATAAAATTTGATTTTTGTGTGAATTATAATTCCAAACCTGAATAAATGCAAAGTGGATTTTGGTCAAAATGGTAAAACTTTGACTTTTAAATTTAAAATTTAAATATTTGAAATTTTTAATTTTATCTTTCATTATGAAAATAGATTTAATTTCAAGAATACTGCTTTTCGTTTCGTTGAAATCGGATTAATATTGTGAAAGTTATGCTTTTTACAATATTGTGTATAAATTGTTTTATTTAACAAATTTGTTTATTTTAATTTATATAAATAATATATTTGTTTGTAAAATCATGTTCTAATTTGTGTGACATGATATGTTATGCATATATTTTTTTTTTTTAAAGCATAGCTATAATGTTCAAATGTTGATTTTATATTGTTTTCAATCTTTAATTCTCGTTTCCATTAAATAAAGCATTTTCTTTATTTATTTCCTACTTTTCCTAAAAATATTTATTTATTCTTCGTAATATCTATCTATACCTTATTTTTCTTATTTATACATTCATTTAGTAAATAAATGGATAAGAATTTAGATCCCTATTTATTTTTTGGAAAGAAATTTCAAATATATATACACGTTGTTGTTTTACAAGGCATACCTTTAAATGTTTATTTTAATTAATATAAGTAATATTTTTGGTTGATATATCATGTTATAATTGTGAATATATATGTAACATTACATGTTATGTATATATTTGCAACATTTGTCTGTTTTGTTTCATTTAATTTGGTTATATACTTTGTAAGTCAAGTAGCATACAAAGATGTAAATAGCAATTAATTTATACGTTTCTATAACCATTTTCTTATTTTTTTATACAGTGTTTATATAAACGGTATGTATTTAATAAATTATTGCTTTGGCATATATTTTATTAAATAGATGGGAAACAAATCAAATTTAGATACGTTACCTATTTTTAATTAAAGGCATGTGTGTAAAGGCCCGCAAATCCGTACCCCTTTGAACTAACCAAATTCACCACAGTTCAATCCAAAGAGGCACAAAATGTAACAGCCCGCTATTTTGGACCATTCAAATCGACAATAAAAACCATACATGTCTGACTTGAATAATTCAAAATACCGAATTGTTAATTTAAATTTAGCAAACGTAACATATACAGTAAATAAATCAGTCACAAATCACAGACACAGAGTAATAAAATGCAGCGGAATAGATAAGGAATAGTAGTTCATGAAGCTACTATATACATCAAAGTTAGAAATAAAATACATCAGAATATCCCAGATGCAGTGAAGTCTCCAGTACGAGCAGATGACTTCTCTGAACCAATCAACTGGATGACTGAAATGATAGATAGCTGGATCTTCAAGCAAAGCTCCAACTTCGAAGGCGAGTCTCAAATGCTGTATCACTCAGTCTGACCCGAGCGTAAAGCAAAACACAAAACACCCAAGTCAGGATTAACATTCTTATATAAATAAATCCAACTCAAGTGAAATATCAACTGAAATACAAATAACTTAAAGGATGTTTGGGATAACCATCCTCTAAGGGTCCATGGAAATATCTACAAGGTAGAGATATACACTATAACACCGTGGTCATTCCCATTTATTTATACTTCAAAACCAAAATATCATTTTCATTAGATATATAACTATTTCCAATTCTTCACTTTCAAAATTACGATTTAAGTTACTAAATTTCCAAACTTAGATCTAGCCAAATCTCAATTTAAATCAATTTAAATTCAACTCAATTTCTAAATACCCATTTGAATTTCATCGATCTCAATTACGGATTTGAAATCACAAAATAACCCTTTTACATTTCAATATTTCATAACTTTAAATATTAAACGTTTCAAACTAAATTTTATTTCAATTCAGTTTTCTAAATAATAGATTCAACTTATATTGATTCAAATACAGATCTGAAACTCAAATAAACCGATTAAATTCTAGTATAGTTCAAAGCTTTAATATTCTACATTCCCCAAAGTTCAATTTAATAGTTTCATAAAGATCTTGATTTAACCAAATTATTATTTAGCCTTGAAATATTTCCTCCTTAGATTTAATATCATTTAAGTAACCTGAAATTACATTTTTCTCAATATTTCCTTTAATTTATTTAAACTTAAAATGTTCATTAAATCCCTTAAATCAAAATCCAGTTACAAAATCATACCTTTAAATTTCCCATTCAAAAATTTCAAGTCGATTTAATTAAATTAATCCTTATTTAAATACCATTTTAATAAACCCAAATTTATCTCCCAATCTTAATTATTCAACTTTTTACAACGGTAAATTTTGAAATATAAATCTTAAATAATACTCAAACATATTATATGGATTAAATCAATCTCAATAATATTATTATTAAATCTATATGTAAAATTTCCATTTATATATATAATATTTTAAGAACCAATATTTATTAAATCCCATATATTTCTTTTCAACTGTAGAAATTTATTTTCAAACTATTTATATGGACCAACGGTGTCTGTATATATTTCCTATCATATAGTCAAGTGCTACGGATATTTATCATTTCAACCCGTACACTAAATATATAAGGGTGGATATCATTTCAACCCGTAATCCCAAATTCAATTAAATGAAAATCGCTTGGGTTTGTCATTTCAACTCATAACGATTTTCCCCTATTCTAAAGTCCGTTCGGGTATGTATCATTTCAACCCATAATGATTTCTATGCTAACAGGGAACTTGCATAGTGATAATAGATATGAAAATAATAATAACAATAGGCATATATCATAAAAATAAATATAAACAATAGGATATGGTGTCATATCCCATAAGTGAACAGTTATAGATAATAGCATATATAACAATTTAAATAACTACAGCCTCATATTTCAATTGTCGCTTCAATTGAAATCAAATTTAATAAATAAAAGAACGTTAAACATGAGTGATTGCTCACCTTTCAAGGCTAGAGAGATTTGAAATGGGTTACGTACCCAAGAACGAATTTCCAAAACGAACAAGATTGGCACGAATCATAGATAAGCTGATAAATAAGAATAGATGAATTCAAATCAAAATGGGATCGATGAAGAAGATACATTGCATATAAAAATTTTAGAAAAATCAATTTAAAACGTATATTTTCAAATTGATATTTAATTCAACACAAATAAAATTACATATATATATCTATTGCAAACATCGTTGTTTTAAATTGAACCCGTATACTAAAATCAACATATATTTTATATCAATATAATTTATATGCTGAAAAATCATCATAACACTTGTTATAAAACAATCCAACTTTTATAACCAGATTATATAATACTAATATAGTCCAATACTATTGTCTAATATATATGTAAACTAATATACGTAAGACCAATAAAATTTATACATACTGCGAGCATATTTAAGATTTGTATAAACTAGTATTCATCAACAACCCATATGCAAACTGACCAAGTATAAAACTTACCGTATTGATAAATATCAACTATCGATTAACCAATATATATATATATATATATATATATAATACACGTGAAAATCATTTTAGAGTGGTTATAAAACAAATTATACAACTTACATACATTTTTCTAAACTTATGTGCACGTAATTCAACCATTATAGGACATGTAAACGACATATATCACAAACAATACCTTTATAACTTGAGATACTTAAAATATAGCCATAAAGAACAATACACGCAACTTGATACATATATAAAACTTATATGAATGTTTATGCATACACTATATAGACATATGGTGCTATATACAAACTACAACATGCACACTGTCGACATACATATGCAGACAAAAATGCGAGCAACATAAAATCTCGAAAACAAATGCAGACCGCCCTATATAAAGAATACGACTAAATATATATCTACACTCAGCTAGTAAACTATTATATATAAACAACACTTTTAAAACTTGTCCAAACTATACATGTATACGCACTTATAAATAAACATACACAACATAACTATTTTATCAACTAAACATGTTATATCATTTAAATGCACGTACTGAACATCAAACTATTTAGTGAACGACTAGTTTCCATAACATATAAAATAGATAAATGATTCCTTCCGCTTTAGTTGATATAAATTTAATATATATATACCAGCTTATCAATATAATATCTAAAATTATCATTTAAACTTTACACCAAAACAGTATGTATAAAATATAACTTTTTTTTTATAAACATATAAATCAGACTAATTACTAACGATGTTCAAAACAAAAATATACAAATGATGTGCTACCGGTATAACTTACTTAAACTGTAATATCTCAGAAAAACAAAACAAACATAGCTTGATAAAAACTTTATATAACAAATATATGAATCTATATATATATAGCTATATATTACCATCAGGTGGACCAAATCAAAAAAAAAAAAAAATATGTGAGTCATATATTGTAGGTTTGACGCACAGCTAGTATACAGGGTATGCTAACAAATACAAACAAATATATTCATAGCAAACAGAACTA
This sequence comes from Allium cepa, assembly GCA_030765085.1. Classification (NCBI taxonomy): domain Eukaryota; kingdom Viridiplantae; phylum Streptophyta; class Magnoliopsida; order Asparagales; family Amaryllidaceae; genus Allium; species Allium cepa. Next base: position 74,790,261 of record CM060939.1, on the reverse strand, counting down.
TACAGAAAAGAAAAATATATATATATATAAACTTTAGTATTCTAGAACAACTCTGCTACAAAACGTAAATAAACCTATACATGACATTTTACCTCACATAAATGCTCGGCTTTACTGCTGCTCACGTGGGAAAGAGAGGGACGGTGAAGGAAATGAGAAGCCTGCGTGGTTGGAGGGACAAGGCACGGGCGAGTGGAGGTCGGAAGGGGGAGGATGTGACTCGGTAGATGTAGGTGGCTGAGGAAAGGGGAAAGGATAGGTGGTCGCGACGTGGAGGGGGTCGGCTAGGTGATTGGTGGAGGCGGATGGAAGGAAGGAGACGTGGAGGATGAGGTCAGTGATAGCTCGGGCACGACGCGGTGGAAATATGGATGGAGTGGTGGATTAGAGAGAGAGAAAAGGGGAAGGCGAAGGTAAAGAAGGAGGGCGCTAGGGTTTTTAAGGCTTGAAAGAAAAAAGAAGGCGAGAGGAGAGATGAAGAATTAGGAGGAGGAGAGTTTCTGTAGTGAACAGATGTAATGACCTGTAAATTTAGAGAATTAAACTCGTTAATTTAATAAGATTTTTTGTAACTAAATTTAAGAAGAAAAATAAAACTTTATAATTTATAATGGAGTGAGTGGTAACTAAATGTTTTTGGATATTATCATAATATCTGTCGTTATACCCATTCCCTAAAAATAATAAAAAGGGAAAATTTGTAACATATTAAAGTAGTTAATTAATGATGTTAATTGGGTAGGTTATGACATGCAAATCATGTTGGTGGAATATTGTCAATTTTGACATATTAATTATGTTAGTGGTGAACATTGTTAAGCAATTTAAAACAATGAAACTTGCAATCAGTTTATTTGATGAATCTATCTTATTCCTAGTTAGCAATTCAAAACATGAATAAAGGCATATACAGATATTTTAAAAAGAAATTTATGACAATATTTCAAAAAAGGAAATTTATGACAATTAATAGGAAAATTAATTGTAAAATTTCAGTAGTTGACCAGAATTAATTTATTGAATAATTTATGCAAGTTAATTAAATTGATGAAAGATAAATAAGTTAATTCTTTTGGTTAATGGCATGAGGACAAGAGGTTAATCCCCATTTTGTAGGAGAAATCTGCCCGTGTAACCAGTCCGGCTACCAGTGCCTACAAAGTGGACGGATTAATGTGAGACGTCGCAGGATTGATAATTAACCAAAAGGGTTAATTAACTAATTAAGTTAGTAACCAAATTTGAATATGTAACTCAAGGAGATTGATAGACGTGAAGGAATATGGTAATTAATTGAAATTTGGATGAATTGGGAATTTTTTTTTATGTACTAGTATAAAAACCAATTTTAATATTACCCATAAAGAGGATAAGTTAATAGTCGATTCAATAACATGATTGAGAAATCAAATATATGGATTTATTGGGAATTTAAAACTTATACTTTTTATATACAGCGTTTTACACGCAATAAATTTTTCTACTTTTATTACATATTATATATATATCTGTGTGTGTGTGTGTGTGTGTGTGTGTTCTTATTATTATTATTTCATATATCCACCTCTATTTTATCTGTCTATTTTTATTTTTGACAGTCATGTTTATTTATTAGATTATTGCTTGTTTATATCTTTTATTTATGGCTTGGAAGAAACTAAAAGGGTATGCGTTATATTGTCTTAATTGCTTGACTTTTTAATTGCCTACTCTTTATTTCTTTTATTTATTTGATCTTGAAATTTATTTTTATTTATATATATTAAATTGATTAAATCATTTCCCAAAAGTCTAAACATAAACTGAAAGTTTTGAAGTTTTTAACTTTGTTAAAAGACGACTCAATTCGCAATGTTAATAAAATGAATTTTGTATATGTATAATATATGTAAACCAATAAAATTTTGGTAAGTAATAACTTTGTAAAAAAAAATTTAGTGTATTAATGAACTGTTGGATTTCGCGTTTAAAGGGCGCGTAAAATTTATGGTATAAGTAACGAAATAAACGTATAAACTAAAAACGTTATTTTTATATAAATTTTTAGGTGTTTTGCATTGCATCGGTTTGGCGTATTTTAAAAATCATATTTATATCTATATGGATTTAAAATATCAGTCAGTAGTTTTATAGTAAACGTTACCTTTTCCATAGCTTTCAATTGGGTTTTAATTTTTGTATATGATTTTTTTTCATTCCAAAATCTTTGCCGATTCTTGCCGTTTCATTTAATTCAATCAAAATAAAGATCAAATTTTCATAAATTGGCAGCATAAATCACGCATATAAAATAACGTTCAAACTAAAGAAACTGGAAAGTAATCAACGCATGCATTTAATCAAGATTTTTGTATAACTGGAAATAGTGAATCACGCTCCTCTATTTCATAAAGAACGAATCCATATCTCTTGCTTCTTGTTTCCGACTGTAATTTGTTTTGCAAATTTTCGTACAACTGATCAAGCAAATTATGTAAACATTTATTTCATTTGCCTTTTCAGTACAGAGCCAATTTATATTCGCTGACCGTTTTGCCTATAATCGCGCATATTTTTCTAGAGATCTCTTGCCAATTTTCACCTATTTGTTTCCCTGCATGCCGTGCCTATGTTCCATTTTGGACCGAGTATACTTCACTTCCTTGCATACAAAGCAACTCCTCTTTATAAATACTAGCCTCGTTCACATAAACTTTATACCTCCTCTGATTCTTCTCAAGAACTTTTGCAAGCTACAGGTAATGGGTATTCTCTTTTGTTTCCTTTCATTTTTTTTTCTTTCTTTCTTCTTTGCTTCAGATTTCATTTATTTTACTCGACTGCTCTATCTCCTCCACGACTGCACCACCTGTCCTTGCCACATTTTTTTTCCTTTTTCCCGCTGACTTGGTTTCGTCCCTGTAGTGGGTGAAATCATCTAAGCCTGCAATACTTTGATACATATGGTTAAATATATATATAACAGAGGAAGGAGAGGAAAGGAAGAGGGAGAGGAGAGATATTGAGTGTACCTGTACATGCATCACGGCCATAAAAATGTTTAAAACATGCATTTATGTTTTGAAATTTTCGGCCATGTATATATATTGTTGAAGCATGCATTCAGTTTTTCTTAAATTTTGGGCTGAGCGTGTTGAACTAGGAAGCAGTGCAATATCATATTTAAACATATATCATAGATGCGTGAGTCATAGTGATGTGAGTTAGCAAATGGGAATATATTTGGAGCCATCTGAATATTTTGTGATATAATAGTTACGTGTGCCATGCATAAGTGCTGCCTGCATATTTTTTTCCAAAGTGTTTATAATTTTGCAAATCTAGTTCACGTGTTGAAAAAGGAAATTGATATTTGGTAGAGAAAGAGAATAGGAGTGCAGAGTACACGTATATGGTTTATGAAGTAGCGTGTTTAGGTGCATTGGTGCATGTTTTGAAATTTAAGTGGCAGAGACGTGTTGTATTTATGAACAGAGAGAGTTTGCATTAGGCAGAGACGCATGTTTTGTGTAAATACATATTTTTCAAACTAGATAAGTTGGACATGCCGTTGGAAAAAAAAATATATAAATAATAAATAATAATAAATAGTATTGCCAAGCCTATGAAGTTGGGGTCGGGATGTGGGGCGAGGCAGTCGAGCAAAAGTTGAACCAAAATTTCTTCTACTCCATTCGTTCCAGTTGTTTCAAAATATTTGCTTTAACCGTAAATTGAAGTCGCGTATTGGTTTTATTTGGATTTTCTTCTAGATTTTGATCAAGTCGTTGCTTCCGCTGTGAATTGATCGTGCTTTCTATACTCTTATTTCGGGATTTTCGTTTTGCATCAAATTTTTTCTGCAGCATTCAGGTGAGTATTTCTCACCAGACAAACATACTTATATTTCTGTGAATTTTCGCAATTGTATTTGTAAATTATTTATTAAATGTCTTCTGTCTGTAATATAACGTATGATGTAAACCCCATTTAAATTGACACATCATCAGTTGTTTATCTATTGTAATACTATTTCAGTTATACTATTTAATGCTATTTACTGTTAAATCATCACTGCCAGTTCCTTGTAAAGATGAGATCATTATAGGCTGAAATGATAGGCCTGAACGATAAATTTATTTATCTATTTATTTATTTATTTAATTGTTAATTATTTATTATTTAACTTGGGATTGCGGGTTTGAAATGATAGAACCCGGGTTTTTGTAAATTGCGGATTGAAATGATATATATCCGTATCACTTGACCTAGGCCAGAAAACTATATACAGACCCGTGGTTTATATAATATTTTATGAAATGTTTTGAAAATATTTTAAATAGAAAGTTTATGATATTCTGGCTTAAATGTATTTAAAGGATTTTATGAAATTTATAATGATTTTTGAATGAGTCAAAATGTTAAATAAATGGAAGTTTAAGTAAATTTTTTTTGAATATAACTTATTCTGAATTTTTGTTAAAAGTGAGATTTTAGTTAATTAAAATAATTGACAATAAGTTATATTTATGAATTTAAAATTTATTGTTAAGTTAATAATTTATTTCAGCACCTAAATGCTGTCTTTTGTAAATGGACTGTTTTAACCTATAACTTTAGGTAGCATTTTTATAAGTGCTATGGGAACTGAATTTTTGGATTTTTTTAATAAAATTAAATGGAAATAATCTTTTGCAAAAAGGCTTAAATTTTGGAATTTAATACGAATTAATAAAAATAAGGAATTGACTTTAAATGGTTTTAAATGGAAGAATTTAGCTTTTAAATGTGAGTTGAAAGGCAATCAAATCATAAATAAATTAAATAGATTTAAATGATAGTTTGTATTAAATAAAATGACTGATGGTTTAAATAAATAATGTTTAAAATGATATTATGATATTGAAGTGTATTTGAAATTTATATTGATTTTTAAAGTATAAATACTATTTTTAAAAGTTGTAACCACGGGTTATAATAAAGTTTGGTTGTTAAAGAGACTGGGATCGGATATCTGGCATACTCTCTGTCCATACCGAAACCACTTTGACAACCGTGTACGTGGTGGATATTCCAGAATGAAGTAGGATGGTGGTGACGTTTTCTTGATGTAAATAGGTGGACCCCACTCCTGTGAGTTGGCATAAGGTGGCTAAAACAGGAGCGATTCTCGGATTAATGAGGTAGCACCTCTGATCGGACGCACTTCTTCGTATGCCATTCTATTACTTTTGAGATTGTTTGGTGCGCACCTTTGATTTGGGAGTGTTGTTCGAGGTGGGCGGTAACTGCGGCTACGCGTTTCCATCGGTCCGGATAGCAATTGGTATATCTACCCTGGCATTGCCTAGTTGTGCCGTGTCACCTACCCTAGCGAGCCTTATACGATTTTGGTTTTGTACCATACCTATGGAGTGCCCTCTGACGACGCCTAGTATGGGGGAGATTACGGTACTGTATAGACTATGGGAATATATTCTGTGTTAAGGGCTATATGGGTAACCCCTTAACGCTATTAAAAAGTAAGTTTATTTTACAAATAGACACTACTATAATAGCGAAATATTACTGCATAGTAAATAGTTTAACGGATCCTTAGGGGATGGGCGGTCCCAAGCATCCTCTAAGTTACTTGCTTTATATTACAGTACACTTGAATTAACTTACAATATATAAGTATATATGTCCTGACTCGAGTGTTGTGTTTATTTTACGCTCGGGTTAGCTTGAGTTGCAGTTCAGTTTTCATCCCGGAGCTAGGATTTCTGTAGATCACTTTCAAGCTGCTGGTAAACTTCCCTTCCAGTTCTTTATCTAAAATTTTGAAATCGAGACTAGTGGACATTTGGATTGTTTACTGATAATTTAAAACTATATTTGGATTAAAGACTATGTAAATTTTATTTGATTGAGACTATTTATAGTGGCTTCATGAACCACTAAGTATTTTTAAATTCCGCTGCGAGTATTCTGATTCTGTGTTTGTGATCTGTGATTAATTATTTACTGTATATTTTGAGATTTGCCAAATTTTATTTACAACGCGGTATTTTGAAAAATTCAAGTCCGGCATGTGCGGATGCGAATGGTTGAAAATATCGGGTCGTTACATTTGGTATCAGAGCTTTGGCTCTAGGCAAAACTTAGAATGTATTGTAAATTTGATTTGCAGAATAACTTTCATTCGAGCTTGAATCTCTTCCTTTTCGAATTTTGGAACATTCCCTATGGTTCCGAAGTTCATTCGTGTCCCTCACTATTCATTTTCTTTCGATTCTGGAGTATCCCATAACTTCACTTAGGATGATCTTTATAGTGAATTGGCGGTCTCGCCAATATTCTAATAAAGGAGTGAAACTCCTTTACAATTAGCATTGATTCACCAGAGATTTATATTTATCCTCGGTTTAGATACTAGTGTCTTTGGTAATTCTGAACTCCATCTCTTCAGATCGAATGTAGATTTACCCTAGAAAATCCACATTGATCTTATTCTTTAAGTCACGATTGACCCGGTTAAGGTTACCCGCGATTTATATAAACTTATCTGGTTCCTTATTCTGTTATTTAATCATTGGATCTTCTGATTCCAACTTATCTTTAAATCAAAATTCTCTTTAGTTTGAGTCCTTCAAATTTGAATCTCTATACTTGTTTGAAAATTTTTATTCCTATATTTGGGAAAAATCTAATATTATATATATAAGTATAATTTTCAGAATTTAACTAGCTGTTTAGAGATAATAGTGTTTGATTTTATTTATGGTTTTGTAAACCATTGGTTTTGTCTTATATAAATAATTGAACTATAAACAATGGTTATAAAATAATTTGGAAACAAAAAAAAAATGAATTTAAAACCAGAGTTTAAGAATTTAAATTCTGATAGTTACAAACTTTGTGTTTAAAGTCTTAAAAGGATATATTATTTAAAGGGACATATTATTTAAAGGGACATATTATTTAAAGTATTTTCGAATAGAAATTTGTTTCCAAAGCATTTTAAAGTTTTAAAAATTAGTGCTCTTGTCTTTGTCGTTGGAAAATAATTTCGGTGATGACTGCCGCGTCATCGACATTCATTTTCGAGTATCGAAGTGAAGAGACCACGCTGTAGTTTTGCTTCAAGAATTTAATTGATTTGAATTTCTAAAATATGACTTAATTTATAATATATATAGATATATGATTTAAATTTGATTTGACATATACTATATGTATGCATTTATTTATCTCTAAAGTGTTTTAAGTTAATTGGAAATTTAATTCATAAATTTATGTTAAAAGGTGATTCTAATGATAAAATAAAGTCAAATTTGGAATGAATATTTAAACTTGAATAATATAATTGGAAAATTTTTACTTGTATAATTGCATGCCAATATAACTTACCTAAATCATTCAGAAATTAACTGTGTAATTGGATAATGTATAATATAAAAGGATTTTATAAATAAAATTTGAATGGTTATAATAAATGTTATACACTTAAAGTTTCAGTTACAACAAGACAAATAGAAGTAAATAGAAATAAAATAATAATTGAATAATATACAATATCAAATGGTGTTAAAGGAAATTTAGAAATAAATTGGAATAGTTATAATAAATGTAATCTACTTAATATGTGCGATAAGATATATTAAGTAGAATATATTTAATAATAATCTGGAATAAAGAAGAATTAAATTTGTTGAATAAAAGATGATTATTATAAATGACTACACAAATTTATGATTTTAGAAATTGTTAATTTCAAAATAATTGGATAATAAGATAACTAATTTTGAAATAGTTAAGATTGATTTATTTTCAGTAAAAAATCAAATGAATTAAATCAATTATTGAATATTAATTAATTTAAATTGAATTTATATGGTTTAAATTGATGACTCCATTTTTAGTTTCGATTTAGTTTTCTTTCAGGGTGTTCCTACCTCCTTCCTTTTCGGGGACGAAAAGTTTTGAGTGGGGGAGAGTGTAATGACCTGTAAATTTAGAGAATTAAACTCGTTAATTTAATAAGATTTTTTGTAACTAAATTTAAGAAGAAAAAAAAACCTTTATAATTTATAATGGAGTGAGTGGTAACTAAATGTTTTTGGATATTATCATAATATCTGTTGTTATACCCATTCCCTAAAAATAATAAAAAGGGAAAATTTGTAACATATTAAAGTAGTTAATTAATGATGTTAATTGGGTAGGTTATGACATGCAAATCATGTTGGTGGAATATTGTCAATTTTGACATATTAATTATGTTAGTGGTGAACATTGTTAAGCAATTTAAAACAATGAAACTTGCAATCAGTTTATTTGATGAATCTATCTTATTCCTAGTTAGCAATTCAAAACATGAATAAAGGCATATACGGATATTTTAAAATGAAATTTATGACAATATTTCAAAAAAGGAAATTTATGACAATTAATAGGAAAATTAATTGTAAAATTTCAGTAGTTGACCAGAATTAATTTATTGAATAATTTATGCAAGTTAATTAAATTGATGAAAGATAAATAAGTTAATTCTTTTGGTTAATGTCATGAGGACGCGAGGTTAATCCCCATTTTGTAGGAGAAATCTGCCCGTGCAACAAGTCCGGCTACCAGTGCCTACAAAGTGGACGGATTAATGTGAGACGTCGCAGGATTGATAATTAACCAAAAGGGTTAATTAACTAATTAAGTTAGTAACCAAATTCGAATATGTAACTAAAGGAGATTGATTGACATGAAGGAATATGGTAATTAATTGAAATTTGGATGAATTGGGAATTTTTTTTTATGTATTAGTATAAAAACAAATTTTAATATTACCCATAAAGAGGATAAGTTAATAGTTGATTCAATAACATGATTGAGAAATCAAATATATGGATTTATTAGGAATTTAAAACTTATACTTTTTATATACAGCATTTTACACGCAATAAATTTTTCTACTTTTATTACATATTATATATATATATATATATATATATATATATGTTCTTATTATTATTATTTCATATATCCACCTCTATTTTATCTGTCTATTTTTATTTTTGACAGTCATGATTATTTATTAGATTATTGCTTGCTTATATCTTTTATTTATGGCTTGGAAGAAACTAAAAGGGTATGCGTTATATTGTCTTAATTGCTTGCCTTTTTAATTGCCTACTCTTTATTTCTTTTATTTATTTGAATCTTGAAATTTATTTTTATTTATATATATTAAATTGATTAAATCATTTCCCAAAAGTCTAAACATAAACTGAAAGTTTTGAAGTTTTTAACTTTGTTAAAAGACGAAACAATTCGCAATGTTAATAAAATGAATTTTGTATATGTATAATATATGTAAACCAATAAAATTTTGGTAAGTAATAACTTTGTAAAAAAAAAATTAGTGTATTAATGAACTGTTGGATTTCGCATTTAAAGGGCGCGTAAAATTTATGGTATAAGTAACGAAATAAACGTATAAACTAAAAACGTTATTTTTATATAAATTTTTAGGTGTTTTGCATTGCGTCGGTTTGGCGTATTTTAAAAATCATATTTATATCTATATGGATTTAAAATATCAGTCAGTAGTTTTATAGTAAACGTTACCTTTTCCATAGCTTTCAATTGGGTTTTAATTTTTGTATATGACTTTTTTTTTCATTCCAAAATCTTTGCCAATTCTTGCCATTTCATTTAATTCAATCAAAATAAAGATCAAATTTTCATAAATTGGCAGCACAAATCACGCATATAAAATAACGTTCAAACTAAAGAAACTGGAAAGTAATCAACGCATGCATTTAATCAAGATTTTCGTACAACTGGAAATAGTGAATCACGCTCCTCTATTTCATAAAGCACGAATCCATATCTCTTGCTTCTTGTTTCCCACTGCAATTTGTTTTGCAAATTTTCGTACAACTGATCAAGCAAATTATGTAAACATTTATTTCATTTGCCTTTTCAGTACAGAGCCAATTTATATTCGCTGACCGTTTTGCCTAAAATCGCGCATATTTTTCTAGAGATCTCTTTCCAATTTTCACCTATTTGTTTCCCTGCATGCCGTGCCTATGTTCCATTTTGGACCGAGTATACTTCACTTCCTTGCATACAAAGCAACTCCTCTTTATAAATACTAGCCTCGTTCACATAAACTTTATACCTCCTCTGATTCTTCTCAAGAACTTTTGCAAGCTACAGGTAATAGGTATTCTCTTTTGTTTCCTTTCATTTTTTTTCATTCTTTCTTCTTTGCTTCAGATTTCATTTATTTTACTCGACTGCTCTATCTCCTCCACGACTGCACCACCTGTCCTTGCCACATTTTTTTTCCTTTTTCCCGCTGACTTGGTTTCGTCCCTGTAGTGGGTGAAATCATCTAAGCCTGCAATACTTTGATACATATGGTTAAACATATATATAACAGAGGAAGGAGAGGAAAGGAAGAGGGAGAGGTGAGATATTGAGTGTACCTGTACATGCATCACGGCCATAAAAATGTTTAAAACATGCATTTATGTTTTGAAATTTTCGGCCGTGTATATATATTGTTGAAGCATGCATTCAGTTTTTCTCAAATTTTGGGCTGAGCGTGTTGAACTAGGAAGCAGTGCAATATCATTTTTAAACATATATCATAGATGTGTGAGTCATAGTGATGTGAGTTAGCAAATGGGAATATATTTGGAGCCATCTGAATACTTTGTGATATAATAGTTACGTGTGCCATGCATAAGGGCTGCCTGCATATTTTTTTCCAAAATGTTTATAATTTTGCAAATCTAGTTCACGTGTTGAAAAAGGAAATTGATATTTGGTAGAGAAAGAGAATAGGAGTGAAAGTACACGTATATGGTTTATGAAGTAGCGTGTTTAGGTGCATGGGTGCATGTTTTGAAATTTAAGTGGCAGAGACGTGTTGTATTTATGAACAGAGAGAGTTTGCATTAGGCAGAGACGCAAGTTTTGTGTAAATACATATTTTTCAAACTAGATAAGTTGGACATGCCGTTGGAAAATATATATATATATATATAATAAATAATAATAAATAGTATTGCCAAGCCTATGAAGTTGGGGTCGGGATGTGGGGTGAGGCAGTCGAGCAAAAGTTGAACCAAAATTTCTTCTACTCCATTCGTTCCAGTTGTTTCAAAATATTTGCTTTAACCGTAAATTGAAGTCGCGTATTGGTTTTATTTGGATTTTCTTCTAGATTTTGATCAAGTCGTTGGTTCCGCTGTGAATTGATCGTGCTTTCTATACTCTTATTTCGGGATTTTCGTTTTGAATCAAATTTTTTCTGCAGCATTCAGGTGAGTATCTCTCACCAGACAAACGTACTTATATTTCTGTGAATTTTCGCAAGTGTATTTGTAAATTATTTATTAAATGTCATCTGTCTGTAATATAACATATGATGTAAACCCCATTTAAATTGGCACATCATCAGTTGTTTATCTATTGTAATACTATTTCAGTTATACTATTTAATGCTATTTACTGTTAAATCATCACTGCTAGTTCCCTGTAAAGATGAGATCGTTATAGGCTGAAATGATAGGCCTGAACGATAAATTTATTTATCTATCTATTTATTTAATTGTTAATTATTTATTATTTAACTTGGGATTGCGGGTTTGAAATGATAGAACCCGTGTTTTTGTAAATTGCGGATTGAAATGATATATATCTGTATCACTTGACCTAGGCTAGAAAATTATATACAGACCCGTGGTTTGTGTAATATTTTATGAAATGTTTTGAAAATATTTTAAATAGAAAGTTTATGATATTCTGGCTTAAATGTATTTAAAGGATTTTATGAAATTTATAAAGATTTTTGAATGAGTCAAAATGTTAAATAAATGGAAGTTTAAGTAAAAAAAATTTGAATATAACTTATTCTGAATTTTTGTTAAAAGTGATATTTTAGTTAATTAAAATAATTGACAATAAGTTATATTTGGGAATTTAAAATTTATTGTTAAGTTAATAATTTATTTCAGCACTTAAATGTTGTCTTTTGTAAATGGACTGTTTTAACCTATAACTTTAGGTAGCATTTTTATAAGTGCTATGGGAACTGAATTTTTGGATTTTTTTTAATAAAATGAAATGGAAATAATCTTTGGGCAAAAGGCTTAAATTTTGGAATTTAATATGAATTGATAAAAAAAAGGAATTGACTTTAAATGGTTTTAAATGGAAGAATTTAGCTTTTAAATGTGAGTTGAAAGGCAATCAAATCATAAACAAATTAAATAGATTTAAATGATAGTTTGTATTAAATAAAATGACTGATGGTTTAAATAAATAATGTTTGAAATGATATTATGATATTGAAGTGTATTTGAAATTTATATTGATTTTTAAAGTATAAATACTATTTTTAAAAGTTGTAACCACGGGTTATAATAACATTTGGTTTTTAAAGAGACCGGGATCGGATATCTGGCATACTCTCTGTCGATACCGAAACCACTTTGACAACCGTGTACGCGGTGGATATTCCAGAATGAAGTAGGATGGTGGTGACGTTTCCTTGACGTAAATACGTGGACCCGACTCCCGTGAGTTGGCATAAGGTGGCTAAAACAGGAGCGATTCTCGGATTAATGAGGTAGCACCTCTGATCGGACGCACTTCTTCGTATGCCATTCTATTACTTTTGTGATTGTTTGGTGCGCACCTTTGATTTGGGAGTGTTGTTCGAGGTGGGCAGTAACTGCGGCTACGCGTTTCCATCGGTCCGGATAGCAATTGGTATATCTACCCTGGCATTGCCTAGTTGTGCCGTGTCACCTACCCTAGCGATCCTTATACGATTTTGGTTTTGTACCATACCAATGGAGTGCCCTCTGACGACGCCCAGTACGGGGGAGATTACGGTACTGTATAGACTATGGGAATATATTCTGTGTTAAGGGCTATATGGGTAACCCCTTAACGCTATTAAAAAGTAAGTTTATTTTACAAATAGACACTATTATAATAGCGAAATATTACTACATAGTAAATAGTTTAACGGATCCTTAAGGGATAGGCGGCCCCAAGCATCCTCTAAGTTACTTGCTTTATATTACAGTACACTTGAATTAACTTACAATATATAAGTATATATGTCCCGACTCGAGTGTTGTGTTTATTTTACGCTCGGGTCAGCCTGAGTTGCAGTTCAGTTTTCATCCCGGAGCTAGGATTTCTGTAGATCACTTTCAAGCTGCTGGCAAACTTCCCTTCCAGTTCTTTATCTAAAATTTTGAAATCGAGACTAGTGGACATTTGGATTGTTTACTGATAATTTAAAACTATATTTGGATTAAAGACTATGTAAATTTTATTTGATTGAGACTATTTATAGTGGCTTCATGAACCACTAAGTATTTTTAAATTCCGCTGCGAGTATTCTGATTCTGTGTTTGTGATCTGTGATTAATTATTTACTGTATATTTTGAGATTTGCCAAATTTTATTTACAACGCGGTATTTTGAACAATTCAAGTCCGACATGTGCGGATGCGAATGGTTGAAAATATCGGGTCGTTACAACAGATCTGGGAAGAAGTTAAATAAGCACAGGCAAAAGAGGAAGGAAAGTAATATATATAAAATCTTATAAATCAATGAATAGAGAAACACGAAGAGACCCAAAATAAACGCACCCTCAATTAATAAATTGAAGAGATAGGATTCCAGCTAGCTATCAATTCAGGTAACACAATTTTTTTGCTTGCGTGGGCTGCATGTTTCAATTTGAAACCGATGGAAAATATAAAGTCAAAGTTTAAGGTACCGTTACAACGAACAGCTTATTGATTATGTCGTGTATCGGACCTCAAAATACATAAATAAATATACTGAGGAGATCAGCACGACGAGACGATCAAAACGGTGTACAAATATCAGGGGTACAATCATTCGATCAAAAGTCAATAATCGGTACTGAAGATGTTGTTATTTTATCAGAATTAAGATAAACGAAGCAATAGAAATTCGAATTTTGAAAAATGAAAGATGACGTCTCACTCAGAAGAGGATTTAGAATTTTCTATAGAAAAATATTCAGGGTTGGAAATAAATTTATTACCATCAATTTTTAACTGTTTTACATGTAATAGAATTACTTAATGACATAAACTTTGATAAAATTAATTGAAAATTTAAAATTTGCTATGTTTAATTGGACGTAATCCAAATATTAAGTTTTTATTTCATAATATTATTATATAAAATTTCTCAAAAGTTTCAATTATTTACGTTAAATAAAACCATTTAAAACTATTAAAATCTACGGGTCGTTACACTCTCCCCCACTCAAAACTTTTCGTCCCCGAAAAGGTAGGAGGTAGGAGAACAGAACAACCAGAAATAAAGTAGATTGAAAGATAAGATAAACAATTAATTTAAAAATATATAAATTTTATTTGAAATATTTATTTGATAACTTCATTTGAATTTAATTTTCTTTAATACTTTAATACTTTTCAAAATCCTTTGAAAACAATTATTTACATTTTCAATTATATTTACAAAGAAGCTATTGAAATATTAAATCCAAAATTCATAAATTTTATATTTCGTTTCAAGATACCTTCCAAATATTATTACTACATCACAAATCATTTTTTTAATATGTTTTATTTTAGATAAATAACTTCTAAAATATTTATAACACTAAAATTTCTATTAAACCATGTAGTGTATAATTAAACAATATTTTAAAGGATATATCCAACAAGGAAGGAAGGTAGATTTGGAAAACAGAATCAAGGTGAATAACTAAACTAAGCAGATAAGGTAGATGCAAGGAATAGTATCAGGCACGAATAATTAATCTAGAACCATAAGAATTTAAATTTCAATTATTAATTCAGAATTTCTTTGTTGGGAAAAATACTTTTATAATAAAATACTATTATATCGAAATAAATTTTCCTTTCGAAAATACTTTTATAACTCGATGTTTCAACAGGTTTATCCTCGTTCTTGCAGACTCTGGCCATGCGTTGATCAGGTTTAAAGCTATAATTCTTCAAGTACTTAGTAGACTTGTTTCAACACCCAGTGAAAATACTTGAAAAGCCTTTAAAACAGATATGGAAAGTACAATCCAAACAAAACAACCAAACCAAAACCATTGTCCGATCATGGTTCACAGATACACAATGGTTACGCCTGGATCCCCTAGGAAACAATCCATATCCGTAAGCTTTCTCAGCCCTGCGAGTTACGCCATGATGACTAGTAGAGTGCAGGATACACAATGGTTACGCCTGGATCCCCCAGGAAACAATCCGTACCCCTAGGCAAGACTCAGCCAGGCACTTGCGCTACTATTCGCAACCTACACAGATTGCAGGATACACAATGGTTACGCCTGGATCCCCCAGGAAACAATCCGTACCCCTAGGCAAGACTCAACCAGGCAATTGCGCTATGCATTCCCGAGAAAAAAAAAACCATGGGTTACACCACGGTGGGAACACTCGAGTATTACATTCGGAAAACCAAAAATCAGAGAGAATAATATCGATAGAATGAATCCACGATGTGGCCACAAAGCGGATATCAAGCAGAAGGCACTTTCCATATCTTTACTTCGAAAATATATATCATATAGTACCTTTTCAAATCACTTTCAAATATCGTACTTTTATAAAGTCCATATATATAGGATTCCCTTTTTTTCCAAATCGAATACTTTCAAAATCAATAGTAGATCAAATCATACTTATATAGACTTCGATTATATAAAATATCTTTCCAAATTGAGTACCTTCAAATTAACGGATTTCAAATCAATTTCATACTTTTACAAATCCAATTTATATAAGTTCGACCACTCCCAAATCAAGTGCTTAATAATATAAGGTTCTCAATTTTAAATCATTCAATATCCACTCAGTTTCCAAATCATATATGATTTTACCAAATTTTCTTCCAAATTAAGTATCTAAATTTCAAAGTTCACATAATAATATGTTTAGAAAATAATCCTAGTAGTTTCCAAATTAAAATAATTCAAGTCAAATAAATTCATTTCCAAAATCAACATATAAGTACTGGTTTTAATTTCAATTAAATTTCAAAACCAAATATTTTGTCAAAATCAATTATACTAAAAATAGTTTCCAAATTTATAATTATCCCTTTAAAACTTTTAAACTATCTATTTCTAGTTGAAATATTCAATTTACCTTTCTGAAAACCATTATTCAAAACTATATTTTTTTTTCAAAACATTTCAAAACTAAATTTATATTCTTTATCAAACATTTTATACTCCTCGAAATTTCACAGCTTTGAAAATTTAATATCGATTTGGAAGTGTTCGTACATTCAAAATAGTTAGGGAAATCAAATTTTCAATTCAGGAGTTGAAAATCAACAATAAATCAATAAACCAATTATTAAATCCGAAACTCGAAGACTGAACACCGTTCTCATTTTAAATTGTTTCAAATATATACTTATATCTTTCTAAAATATCAAATTATACTTCGGAATTTGAAATTAAAAACGGTTTTACAAAATCACTTGCATAGCGAAGCTATTTAAGTGGCCTCTCCCCCACTCTGAAACTCGAAAATCAATGTCGATGATGCGTGCACTCATCACCGAAATTATTTTCCAGCGACATACACGAGTTCTGGACTTCTATTTTCTTGAATTTTTTTTTTCAAAATTATTGGAACTCATTTGAGCTCATTTGAAACATTTCTTATTCGAAAAATACTTTTAAATCGTATTATTTATATATATTTTTCAAAATCTTAAAACCAATTTCAAAATACCGGAATTCAATTCTCGAATTTCAAATTTAACCCTTCAGTTATAAATCATTTTTATATAAATCAATTTCTTAAAATTTTTCAAAATTTCAAATCCTTTCAAAACCCTTTTATATAGAATAACATTTCTTATTTGTTTTGTATATAGGTATATAATCCTTATCGGAAACATTTTCACTTTTATATATATAATAAAATCATAGTTATCAAAATAATAATTTCGATATATAAAACAATTTCAAAAATGCAAACATACCCGATTTTCAAAGGAAAATTTTTAAGAATGGATTTCAAAACAAGGATAGAGATTTGAATTAGAGGAACTCAAATCAATAGAATTCTGATTCAAAGATAGACTCGATCGAAGATGAGATAATTAAATTACAAAATAGAAGATGGATATACTTCTAGAAATCGCGGGCGACCTTTACCGGTCAACCGTGATTCCAAAATTAGATCGGTGTAGAATTTTGAGGCAATTCGACGTTCGATCGCCAGAGATATAGAATTCGACATAACAAGATATAGCAGCATCGTAAACCGAGGAAAAAGAAATCTTCGGTGAGTCAATGCCAATTGAAAAGGAGTTTTCACCCCCTTTACAAATCATTCAGTGGAGTTATGGGATACTCCAGAATCAAACGAATATAAATAGGGAGAGACAAAATGAATTTCGGAACGGAGGGACATTCCAAAATTCAAAGGAAATCGAGTCAAAAGGAAGAGATTCAACTCGAGCGAAAGTGATTCTGTAAATAAATTTACCATATATGCTAAGTTTTGCCTAGAGCCAAAGCTCTGATAACAACTGTAACAGCCCGCTATTTTGGACCATTCAAAACGACAATAAAAACCATACATGTCTGACTTGAATAATTCAAAATACCGAATTGTTAATTTAAATTTGGCAAACGTAACATATACAGTAAATAAATCAGTCATAAATCGCAGACACAGAGTAATAAAATGCAGCGGAATAGATAAGGAATAGTAGTTCATGAAGCTACTATATACATCAAAGTTAGAAATAAAATACATCAGAATATCCCAGATGCAGTGAAGTCTCCGGTACGAGCAGATGTCTTCTCTGAACCAATCAACTGGATGACTGAAAGGATAGATAGCTGGATCTTCAAGCATAGCTCCAACTTCGAAGGCGAGTCTCAAATGTTGTATTACTCAGTCTGACCCGAGCGTAAAGCAAAACACAAAACACTCGAGTCAGGATTAACATTCTTATATAAATAAATCCAACTCAAGTGAAATATCAACTGAAATACAAATAACTTAAAGGATGTTAGGGATAACCATCCTCTAAGGGTCCATGGAAATATCTACAAGGTAGAGATATACACTATAACACCGTGGTCATTCCCATTTATTTATACTTCAAAACCAAAATATCATTTTCATTAGATATATAACTATTTCCAATTCTTCACTTTCAAAATTACAATTTAAGTTACTAAATTTCCAAACTTAGATCTAGCCAAATCTCAATTTAAATCAATTTAAATTCAACTCAATTTCTAAATACCCATTTGAATTTCATCGATCTCATTACGGATTTGAAATCACAAAATAACCCTTTTACATTTCAATATTTCATAACTTTAAATATTAAACGTTTCACACTAAATTTTATTTCAATTCAGTTTTCTAAATAATAGATTCAACTTATATTGATTCAAATACAGATCTGAAACTCAAATAAACCGATTAAATTCTAGTATCGTTCAAAGCTTTAATATTCTACATTCCCCAAAGTTCAATTTAATAGTTTCATAAAGATCTTGATTTAACCAAATTATTATTTAGCCTTGAAATATTTCCTCCTTAGATTTAATATCATTTAAGTAACCTGAAATTACGTTTTTCTCAATATTTCCTTTAATTTATTTAAACGTAAAATGTTCATTAAATCCCTTAAATCAAAATCCAGTTACAAAATCATACCTTTAAATTTCCCATTCAAAAATTTCAAGTCGATTTATTTAAATTAATCCTTATTTAAATACCATTTTAATAAACCCAAATTTATCTCCCAATCTTAATTATTCAACTTTTTACAACGGTAAATTTTGAAATATAAATCTTAAATAATACTCAAACATATTATATGGATTAAATCAATCTCAATAATATTATTATTAAATCTATATATAAAATTTCCATTTATATATATATAATATTTTAAGAACCAATATTTATTAAATCCCATATATTTCTTTTCAACTTTAGAAATTTATTTTCAAAATATTTATATGGACCAACGGTGTCTGTATATATTTCCTATCATATAGTCAAGTGCTACAAATATTTATCATTTCAACCCGTACACTAAATATATACGGATGGATATCATTTCAACCCGTAATCCCAAATTCAATTAAATGAAAATCGCTTGGGTTTATCATTTCAACTCATAACGATTTTTCCCTATTCTAAAGTCCGTTCGGGTATGTATTATTTCAACCCATAATGATTTCTATACTAACAGGGAACTTGCATAGTGATAACAGATATGAAAATAATAATAACAATAGGCATATATCATCAAAATAAATATAAACAATAGGATATGGTGTCATATTCCATAAGTGAACAGTTATAGATAATAGCATATATAACAATTTAAATAACTACAGCCTCATATTTCAATTGTCGCTTCAATTGAAATCAAATTTAATAAATAAAAGAATGTTAAATGTGAGTGATTTCTCACCTTTCGAGGCTAGAGAGATTTGAAATGGGTTACGAATCCAAGAACGAATTTCCAAAACAAACAAGAATGGCACGAATCACAGATAAGCTGATAAATAAGAATAGACGAATTCAAATCAAAACGGGATCGATGAAGAAGATACATTGCATATAAAATTTTTAAAAAAATCAATTTAAAACGTATATTTTCAAATTGATATTTAATTCAACACAAATAAAATTATATATATATCTATTGCAAACATCGTTGTTTTAAATTGAACCCGTATACTAAAATCAACATATATTTTGTATCAATATAATTTATATGCTGAAAAATCATCACAACACTTGTTATAAAACAATCCAACTTTTATAACCAGATTATATAGTACTAATATAGTCCAATACTATTGTCTAATATATATGTAAACTAATATACGTAAGACCAATAAATTTATACATACTGCGAGCATATTTAAGATTTGTATAAGCTAGTATTCATCAACAACCCATATGCAAACTGACCAAGTATAACACTTACTGTATTGATAAATATCAACTATCGATTAACCAATATATATATAATACATGTGAAAATCATTTTAGAGTGGTTATAAAATAAATTATACAACTTACATACATTTTTCTAAACTTATGTGCACGCAATTCAACCATTATAGGACACGTAAACGACATATATCACAAACAATACCTTTATAACTTGAGATACTTAAAATATAGCCATATAGAACAATACACGCAACTTGATACATATATAAAACTTATATGAATGTTTATGCGTACACTATATAGACTTACGGTGCTATATACATACTACAACATGCACACTGTCGACATACATATGCAGACAAAAATGCGAGCAACATAAAATCTCGAAAACAAATGCAGACCGCCCTATATAAAGAATACGACTAAATATATATCTACACTCAGCTAGTAAACTATTATATATAAACAACACTTTTAAAACTTGTCCAAACTATACATGTATACGCACTTATAAATAAACATACACAACATAACTATTTTATCAACTAAACATATTATATCATTTAAATTCACGTACTGAACAACAAATTATTTAGTGAACGACTAGTTTCCATAACATATAAAATAGATAAATGATTCCTTCCGGTTTAGTTGATATAAATTTAATATATATATGTTGAGTCACAGGTTCTATGAAGGTTTTGATTTCTGACAAAGAAATAAAGACGATCGACAAAACAAAGACATCAAGGCTATAAAGAGGCACAAAAGAGCTACATATGGTACTCTAGATTATAGGTTGATTATTTGATATTGTAATAGTGATAAACTTGTTAAAATCTATCCTCAAATAATCATGCATTTTAATATAATTAATATATATATATATTTAAATTGCATTATACATTCATTGTGCAAAGTATCAGAGACCGGTCGACCGGTAGTAAAAGAGGCGGTCGATCGTTTCTGTATAATATGCACAATGAACATGCTCACATGCACATAACGACTATATATTTGAAATCCTGTCTACTGGCTAATTTTTGACCTGTCGACCGTTTTTAAACAGAGAGCAACCTTTCCCAAAAGACATTTCTTTCTCCAATGGTTGCATCTCTTACCTTTCATCAATGATCATAACTATTAATGGCAACTGTTCACAAAGAGTTACAACTATTTTTCTCTATATATACTCATCTAAATCATTGATTCATATATATGATCACATACATTTTTACTCTAATTTCTGATCTTACTTTCTAAATACTCCTGCATTCTAAAAGCTCTCAATTATTTTAATTGCTTATTGAATCATTGAAATTATTTCATATCTTTTGATTCAATAAGTAATATACTTCCCTTATTCTTCACAAAACATCATTCACATATTTTGAGGATAAGATTATAGGAAGTTTGTACTGTAAGTGACAAAACTGTGTTAGCAAGAACACATACCGTCAACAAACAATTATATTCATCTTTGTTGAAGTCATCGGTGTTGTAAGAGGCAAGTGTTGAAGTCCTCAGTGTTGTAAGAGGCAAGTGTTGAAGTCCTCGGTGTATTAGAGGCGTGAAATCCCGTTCGTTTGCTCGGGTGTTGTAAACTTATTCCTCCGGGTGAAGCGAGGTAGTTAATAGTGAAAATCTAGATAGAAGTCTGGGACTGGACGTAGGACGGTGCTCCGAACCAGTATAAAAATCTCTGGTGTGATTTTTCTATTTTTATTTTACTTTGCTACTATCATTTATGTCAACCCCGTTAAGGCAATGACTCGAAGGAAACAGCAACTCAACGGACCAAGGAGCCTACGACTTAAGAGATGGCCTGACTCAAGAGGGAAATAAGTTAACGACCTAAAGCTGTCTATGACTTACAACCTAGCATAAGTCGCAAACGACTTAGGCAAACAAAGCGACTCACATCTCAGAGAGATCCATGACTTAAATCCTCTGCGACTTAAGATATGTCATGTCTCAGGGAAAGCTTACGAGTTAAGGAGCTAACGACCTAACAGGATCAAGAACTAAGCAACTTAGGTATTGTCACGACTTAAAGACGTACGACCTAAGACTTAGAGAACAAGTTCAATACCATGCCATAATAAGATGACTCATCGATGACTTACGACATAGTTTAAGTCGTACACGACTTAAAACCGCAGAGCCAAGATTTTAGTGCTGCCTCACTTTAAACCATGACCTCTTAACCCGCGAACGAGTTAGGACTTGTATCCAGACGAACAAAGAAAAGTCTAAAGCCACTTCACTTACTTCACTGCCTACCGACCCTTGAACCTTGAGTCGAGCGCGACTTACGACTCTCCATGAGTCGTGCACGACTCATGACTTGAGAAAAAAGGCTGCCCAGAATCACACCTATAAATACGTGACTACCTCCAACATTCAGAGGACTTTTGGCCGATCGTTTCTTTAAGGCAACGAGACTCTGCCATTTTTCATCAATTCGAGCAATACTCCAAGCACTCCAAGGACACTACAACGAACTTCAAGAAAGAATCTGCATCTTCTAAAATGAATTCAAGAGATTGTTCTCCTTCGAAGTTTAAGCTACTAGTCTGAAGTGTGTTGTAATCAAAGTGCAATTGTATCGACTTGTAATCGATTCATAAATAAAGATTTTCTAAGTGGACGTAGGCTCTTCCTTAAGCCGAACCACTATAAAATAGTTGTTGTTTACTGCTTTTTCGTACTTTTTCTGCTTATACTCTGTTCCCGAATCATCGGGTGGTGCTTTCACATCTACACTATACACACCGGGGTGTTAGCGTTCGAATTTTAGCGTTAACATTTTTGGTGCTTTCACTGAGAAACTGAACCCAGGTGGATTGTCATCATTACTCCACGAAAGTTTGTTGAAGTAATCCCTCTGAAGACTAGAAGTTTATCTGAAATCATGGCTCCGGGGAGAAGGAGTAGATCTGTTAGATCTGGAAATGTTCAAGAGGGAACCTCCGCTTCCCCTGTACCTAATCAACCCACTCCATCTGTTGGGGTTACAAAAGCGGAGTTGGATGCTGTAATCTTAGGGCTGAACCAGCAGATAAATGCCCAAAATGCACAATTAGAGGCTCAGAGTGCCCAAAATGCTCTAATTTTGAATAGGTTGAATGATTTGCTTGGGGCAAACCGTCAACCAACGAGTAATGAAAGGAACTTTGCTGGCAACGTTCACGATGATGAAGAAAGGAACGCTCCTGAGAGGGCTGCCAGTCCCTTTGAGCAGGCACTTCCTGAAGTTGGTGGATCTAAGACTCGGAATGATGAGAGGTATCTTTCTGAAATGGTTCGACAAATCATGAAAGAGAGTATGCAGAGGAATGAAGACGAGAAAGAATGGGGTTTCGCCCCAAGTAAAACCCCGTTTACCGAAAGAATCTTAAAGGCTGAATTTCCGAGGAAGTTCGTCCCCCCAACCATTCCAGCTTACAAGGGGACAAGTGATCCGAACGAATTCTTGTATAAGTATGATTGGCACATGACAGGTGCCAGAGCTTCTGATGAAATAAAGTGCCGATATTTTCCTGTATATCTCGAAGGTGTAGCTCTGCTTTGGTTCACCAAGCTCCCAATCCGATCTATAGATCAATTTTCTGACCTAACCCGGAAATTCAAGGAGCAGTTCAGACTATATGCTTCAAAAGCCAAGGATATCATGTCACTGTCGAGTTTAGAACAGAATCCAGGTGAAAATATCAGATCTTTCTTGAATCACTTTAATATAGCGCTGGCCGAGGTAGACAATGCAGAACCACGGATGATCTTGACTTATCTGATGAGGGCCATCGACAAGTCGAGCGAATTTGGAAAATGGCTAAACATGAAGGAACCAAATTCCCTTGAAAAATTCTACAAGAAAGCAGATGAGTTCGTACGCCTGGAAAGCCGTCCTGTACCGGTAAAGGCAGTGTTAGAAAAAGCTGAAGATAACATTGCTGCTCCACGCAAGAGTGAATCTGTAGGACAGAAAAGTGAAAATAACGATGGAAAGAAACAGAAAAACCTAAAGAAGCCGCGTTCCTTCAAGCCATCGGAATATACTCCTCTACCAGATACTCCGGAACGTATATACCTTGCCACTAAAGATTCTGTTGAATATCCTAAACCTCCTGTTCTGAGAACCGGGAAAAAAGCTGTACAGAGCGGGAAGTTCTGTCGCTTTCATAATCAACATGGTCATGATACCGATGAATGCCGCCAATTGAAGAATTTGATTGAAGAGTTGATAAGGGGAAAAAAGCTGCAAAAATTTGTGGAAAAGAATAGCACCAATCCTACTTTGTCTAATCAGGGGCAACAAGCTCCTACTCATCAACCAAGGACAATTGAGAAGGCTACAGGGCATGAATCCGGAAGGCCTGTTATCAATGTCATTACGGTAGGACCTCACCCAGCAGGCAGGAGCTGGGGTGAGATGGAGAGATATACCCGGGCTTTGAAATATGTACCGACCGAAGAAGATGTCTTTGTTTTGGAAGACACTACGCCCCTGAAACAACAGAGAACTTTCAATGATGATATTGTGTTCAGAGCCAGGGATTCCACAGGTGTCGAAGCTCCTACCTTAGATCCTTTAGTCATCTCAGCTGGTATCGGGCCAGCTATTGTCAGAAGAGTTCTCATTGATTGTGGCGCATCCTGCAATATCCTCTTCAAGAAAACATTCGACCAAATGAAAATCCCTATGGCTGATGTGCAAGCCTCGTCACAGAAAATCGCTGGCTTCACTGGGGAGCCAAAGCAGCCAATAGGAACCATTGAATTGCTTGTAGAACTCGGAGAAGGAGAAAGAAAAGTAGTCCGCAAGCAAACTTTTGTGATTGTCGACGAATTTTCTGGTTATAATGCTTTCCTTGGCCGTCCAACTCTTGCAGCGTTCAAAGCTGTTCTGGCCCCATGGTGCCTCACCATTAAATTCCCCACATACAATGGAGTAGGAGTTATAAAAGGAGATCAAAATGCTGGGCGGGAGTGTTATCTGACAGAGCGGCGAGAGGCAAGGAAAAGAGAAATGGGAAAGGATGCGGCAACCCAAGTCCGCATCAAAGAACCAGCCTTGTAGCAATTACAGGGAGGACCCTGCACTGGCGAGCATAGCGGGGCACGAAAAGAGATGGATCCTAGAAAAACCAGTGCAGGGGAGAATAGAGTAGTACCGGTGGAAACGACGGTACCGGTACCTGTTGACCCGAAGGACCCAAATAAGGTGTTGAATGTGGGTTCACAGCTTAATGTGTCAATTCAGAATATCTTAATATCTTTTTTGAGAGCAAATCTGGATGTCTTCGCTTGGACTCATGCCGATATGTGCGGAATATCCCCAGAAGTTGCAGTACACGTCTGAATATTGACCCAAAGTTTATGCCTGTGAAACAGAAAAGAAGAACCCAAGGTCCAGAAAGGTCAGCAGCATTAAAAGAAGAAGTTGATCGACTCATGGAAAATAACTTTATCAAGAATCTACCTATCCGAGTTGGGTTTCAAATCCAGTGCTGGTTAAGAAAGCTAACAGAAAATGGAGAGTGTGCATCGATTTTTCAGATCTAAACAAGGCCTGCCCCAAAGATTGCTTCCCATTACCCAGGATCGATCAACTGGTAGATGGAACAGCGGGACATGAATTGTTATCTTTTATGGATGCCTACTCCGGATATAACCAGATCATGATGCATGAACCAGATCAGGAGGACACGAGCTTTATCACCGATGTTGGTCTTTATTGCTACAGAGTTATGCCCTTCGGACTGAAAAATGCGGGGGCAACCTACCAAAGACTTGTTAATGCTATGTTCAAACCGCAATTGGGCAAGACTATGGAAGTCTACGTCGATGACATGTTAGTAAAGTCTAAGAAAGCAGTGGATCACATTGAACACTTAGCAGAAATGTTCACAGTCCTCCGGAAATACGGAATGAAGCTTAACCCTTTGAAATGTTCATTTGGGGTGGAGTCCGGAAAGTTCTTAGGTTTCATCGTGAGCGCTAGGGGCATTGAAGCTAGTCCAGCTCAAATTACCGCCTTAAAGGAAGTCAAAGCTCCTAGAACGAAGAAGGAATTGCGAAGTCTCAACGGAAAAGTCGCCGCCTTGAGTCGGTTCATTTCCAAAGCTACTGATAAATGCATCCCATTCTTTGACGCTCTAAAGAAAGGAAAGGAAAACTTTGAATGGACTCCCGAATGCCAAAAAGCCTTTGACGAATTGATTTGTCATATGGAAATGCCTCCAATACTTTCTAGGCCCGGCAATGGTGAGGATCTTCTTATATACTTGGCAGTGTCATCTCATGCTCTAAGTGCAGCGCTGATACGAGAAGACAAGAGGATTCAACATCCGGTTTACTATATCAGCAAAAGACTCACTGGGGCAGAGATGAATTACTCCAAGTTGGAAAAACTCGCCTATTGTCTACTGATTGCATCAAGGAAGTTGAGGCAATATTTCCAAGCTCATCCTATCAGAGTCCTCACTGATCAACCTCTAAAGCAAGTCATGTTTCGCCCTGAAACTTCGGGTCGTCTTCTAAAGTGGAACATTGAACTCAGTCAATATGACATCACTTATCACCCCCGAAAAGCAATCAACGGACAAGCTTTAGCGGATTTCATTGCAGAATTCACAGATAGGGGTAACGGTGAGGAAGAAACGATTGATGATTCCTCATTCCAGTGGAAGTTATGTGTTGATGGCGCGAAAAATGACTACTGTTCTGGAGCCGGGGTAGTACTTGAAACCCCTGAAGGTCGGTCATTATGTTATGCGCTAAGATTGGAATTTCCTTCAACAAACAATGAAGCAAAATACGAAGCTCTTATCGCAGGATTGAAAATCGCTAAAGAACTAAACATCCGAGCATTACAGATCTTCAGTGATTCTCAGCTTATTGTATGCCAAGTCAAGAAGGAATTTCAAACGAAAGGGGGAAACCTGCCTGCCTACTTGTCAAAGGCCTGGGAACTTCTATGTGAGTTCGATCATTATTCAATAAGCCATATTCCTCGGGAAGAGAATATGAAGGCAGATTCCCTCTCAAATTATTCAAGTACTGGTGAAGCTCAACTATTGGGATTAGTCCCCGTAGAAGTTCTGTCAGCACCAAGTACAGACGAGATGGATGTAGACTGGATCATGAATGCATCTTAAGAACAAGAGTCATGGATGACTCCAATACTGGACTACCTACTCAGGGGTTCTTTGCCAGAAAATTCGAGAGAGAGACAGAAGCTACTAAGGAAAGCCTCTCGCTATATAGTCCAGGATTGCCGATTATACAGACAGGGGTTCTCAATGCCATTACTTCGATGTGCATCCAAGGAAGAATCCAAAACAATCTTAGCTGAGGTACATGGAGGAGAATGTGGTGATCATTTAGGTGGTCATACTTTAGCAAAGAAGGTTCTCCGGTACGGATATTTTTGGCCAGAAATTAATAGAGATGCTGCAGACTATTCCCGAAAATGTGACAGATGCCAAAGGTTTGCCAAAATTCCTAGAGCACCTTCTACTGAACTCACACAGATGGTCAGTCCATGGCCGTTTGCAATCTGGGGAATGGATCTCATTGGGCCGCTACCGACTGCCAAATCAGGGATTAAATATGCTATTGTTGCAGTTGATTATTTTACTAAATGGGCTGAAGCTGAACCATTGGCTACTATCACCTCTAAGAAGATGATAAGTTTTGTAACTAAGAATATCATGTGCAGGTATGGTGTGCCTCAGAAGATAATCACAGACAATGGTACTCAATTTGAAAGCGAGGAATTCCAAGATTTTTGCAAACGATTCAAAATCCAGAAAAGCTTCTTAGCAGTAGCTCATCCGCAGGCAAACGGGCAAGTGGAAGCAGTAAACAAGATCATCAAATCAACCATCAAAAAGCAGCTGGAAAAAGTGAAAGGTGGTTGGGTCGACAAGTTACCACTTGCACTATGGGCATACAGAACCACCCACAAAACTGCGACTGGGCATACTCCTTTTTCATTAGCATACGGGTCAGAAGCAATGATCCCGGTTGAAACAGAAGTCCCTTCACATAGAAGAATCCATTTCAATCAAGCGGAAAATGAAAAACTACAGCTTGAGGCACTTGATCTCCTTAATGAAAAAAGAGAAGAGGCTAAGCTCAGAATTGCAGCTCATCGGCAAAGGATAGCTAGACATTTCAATTCCAAAGTTCGCCAACGCAGTTTTGAGATTGGAGATCTAGTCCTGAAGAGAATAATGACAGCAACAGGTGTATTTGGGCCAAATTGGGAAGGACCATATGTCATAGGTCAGAAGCTTCTTGACGGCACATTCAAACTCACTACTGTTGAAGGAGATCAAATTCCAAGGGCTTGGAACAGCGATCACTTGCGTCCATACTTTACTTGAAAGCTTTGTTGAAATATTGTAAAAAGAATTATGAATGTATGATTCTTGTAATTGAAAGCTATTGTAAAACCGATGCAAGAGAATAATGAAAGAATATAAAGTGGATGTAGGCCCAAATTCCTGGCCGAACCACTATAAATCTTGTGTTCCTTATTATTATTACATGTTTGCTTTATTTTCGATATAAAAAGTACATAGAATGTATTGCTGAAATGTCGATTTAAATTTTTGCAGACAATGGAAATGAAACTTGCATATAATAAGACCGAGTGATTCTCGCTATCATTCAACAAACAAATTTCGAGTCACAAAAGCCCCGAATTCAAATCCTAGATAGGAAGTACTTCAATTGAACGGCCTATGATTTCGACAGAAACGGGCCCTTGCTAATAAATTGAGATCGTTTGAACAAACAAACATCCAATTAAGAAGCTAATGCCCGTTCTCACGAACTTGCCTGACAATGAAGTACACTTCCTTGGATTAAACAAACTACTTGTAAGAGAAGGGAGTATGAGCTTGAAAAGAAAAACAGAGGATCACTGAAAAGGCATAAGCAAGTGGACAAGGAACAACTAAAGTCCTCTTCGGAGGCATAACTCTTCGGAGGATAAAGACCTCTAATGAGGCATATGCCACAAAAAAGAAAGTTCTCTACTCAACAAAAAAGATTGGAGGAGTCATGACCCTCCAACCATGAGAGAGTAACTTCCAGGCAATGAAAACCCTCTTTGAGGCACATTTCACCAGGAGTTGAAGTGTAACAGCCGCTCTTCGGAGTTTCACTTCACCAGAGTTGAAATGCAAAACAAAGAAAAGCCCTCTTCGGAGGCACATTTCACCAGGAGTTGAAGTGTAATAGCCGCTCTTCGGAGTTTCACTTCACCAGAGTTGAAATGCAAAACAAAGAAAAGCCCTCTTCGGAGGCACATTTCACCAGGAGTTGAAGTGTAACAGCCGCTCTTCGGAGTTTCACTTCACCAGAGTTGAAATGCACAAAGAAAATAAAAGACCTCTTCGGAAGCCCACGTTTCACCGAGATTGAAATAAAACTTCCAAGTGTTGAAACGTGAAAAAAGCTTTCTTTAAAGGCACAACTCTTTGGAGGTACACGTTTCACCAAGATTGAAATAAAACTTCCAAGTGTCGAAACGTGAAAAATCCCTCCTCAGAGGTACAATTTTCTAAAAAAAGGGGGTTAAAGTACCCTTCAGAGGCCCGCTTTACCACATAGAAGAATTCACTTGGTAAAATGTGTACATAAACAAAAGAAAAAAGTGATTTCTTCGAAGGACAAAGCGTAAAAACTTGTATGAAGGGAGTTGTACTCTACGGAATATTTCTTTAAGTATGAAATAATTATTCTTCAGAAAGTAAGAGTACAAGTTCCCTCGAAGTATAAAATATTGCAGCAAGCTTATGGTATGTGGGCAACATGGTATAGTTACATACAATATGGTATAGCTACATCGGTAAAAGTACGCTCAAACAACATACCACAAGCTCACCGCAATTGTAACATCCCGCCTTTTCGCACGATTTAAACAGAAACACATGCCAGTTCAAACCATACGGAAGGGCGGATTGTTATGGGGTAAATAAGAAAAACAGAGAAGAAATAAACAAAATAGAATCTCACAGCGGAAGGATAAAATATAATAATAAAATATACAGTTTATAAAACTGTTTACAAAACATTTGATTCTTCTTTATACAATTAAATATCAGAGTTCACATACCAACAATATCAATGCAGCGGAATACAGTGTAGTGGAATAAAATAGTAGGTAGTAATACTAAAATCTTCGTCTTCGTCCTCCAGAGCTAAACTTCAAATCCTGAAACGCTCGGACTGACCCGAACGAATTGAAAAGACAAAACACTCGAGTCAGAACTAAAAGATCTTATGTGAGTTAAATTAACAGAAATAAATATGAGTGCAGTAACTCAAGAGACGCTCGGGATTTACATCTCCTAAGGATCCGTTAAACTATTTACTATGTAGTATATTGCGCTATTATAATAGTGTCTATTTGTAAAATAAACTTACTTTTAAATAGCGTTAAGGCTTTACATTTTCCACCTTAACACATTTATATATTCCCATAGTCTATACAGTACCGTAATCTCCCCCGTACTGGGCGTCGTCAGAGGGCACTCCATAGGTATGGTACAAAGCTAAAATCGTATAAGGCGCGCTAGGGTAGGTGACACGGCACAACTAGGCAATGCCAGGGTAGATATACCAATTACGCTTCCGGGCCGATGGTAACGCATAGCCGCAGCTACCGCCCACCTCGAATAAACTCCCCAAAAATCAAAGTAAAAGTGGCCACTGAATCAATCCAAAGTCAAAGTATAATATCGAAGAGGAGTGTCCGATCAGAGGAATGACCTCATTAACCCGTCGATCGCTCCTGTTTTAGCCACCTTATGTCAACTCACGGGAGTCGGGTCCACGTATTTACCTTAAAGGAAACGCCACCACCATCCTACTTTATTCTGGAATCTCCACCGCGTACACGGTTAGTCAAAGTGGTTTTCGGTATCGACAGAGAGTATGTCCATATCCGTTCCCGGTCTCTTTGCCAACCCATCGTTATTATAACACCGCGGTCATTTAAAAATAGTTTATACTTTAAAACCAGAATAAAAATTTCCATTTCAAAACTATGAATACGATATAAATTTAAAACCAAAACAATATGATATCATTTTATCTCAACTATAATTCTTTTCCAAAATCATGCTGGTTTAAAATTTAAATATCTGGAAACCAAATATTTGAAATATATTTTCAAAACATAATATTTCGGAATTCATACTTTTAAAACCATACTTCTAAAACTTGAATGGTTTGGATATTCAACAGTATATAAAATAAATGGTTTACTTTTAAGGTTACTTTGTAAAGAATTTATTTCCAGGGCTTTACCAATATACTTCTTTATTTAAAGTCTAAACCAATTTTAAATATCACTTTCAAGTTCCAAAACCACTTCAATTTCTATTTATATATATATCCATTTGGAGTATTAATATTTCAAAACTAAAGTTGGAATTTATTCTTTCAACAAATTAAATGTTCTATTATTTAGTTTTGAATATTTACATAAAATCTATAAATAAAACTCCAATTTCTAGAAATTAACTATTTTCTTCAATTTAATTTATACTAAAATATTCCATTTAAGTAAATCTTGGAAAATCCAATTATAAATATCATACCTTAAAATTTCCAAACTTAAACATATAAGATAAATTTACCAAATTCCATTTTCTCAAATTTTTATCATTTTATTCAACAGGTTTATACACAACTTAAATTTAAAATTTTAACTTCATATGTGTATATATCGAAGAATAATATTTTATAAAATATCAAAATAAGTTTTTATAAACCGTATCCCATTCAAACCATAGAAATCACTTTAAAATAATTTTATATATAGACCACGGTGCCTGTATATAATTTTCTATCCTACGGTCAAGTGATACGGATATTTATCATTTCAATCCGCAATTTAAAAATAAAATTTGCGGTTGTATATCATTTCAAACCGCAATCCCGAATGAAATGAAAATGCATGATGACTTGCAGTTTATACAATATAATTATAGCATTCATTCATCCAAATATCAATCATCAATCATCAATTGCAATCATCATCCAAATTTAAACAATCATCGATACATAGCATATGAATTTATACAGAAATCAATAACAGATATTAACTAACAGTTTATATTCCATAATAAATTATATGACTGTTAACTAGCAGTTTATGTGCAAAAATAAATTTTAACTGTCAAATTTTATGCAATAAATAAAATAAATTAACACTTAAATTAAATAAATGCGAATTAACAGATATGCTGAATAAAACATACCAAACAGTCATAATTAAATTTCTACTCATATCTAAAATAAATTTAACAAACATAAAAACTTTTAAAAGTTGTGAGTGGGTTAAAACACTCACCTTTTTGAATTTAAATTGAATTCAAATCCAATTTAAATCCAAAAATTGGATAGTCTCCAAATTCATCCAAACCAGTGCCAAAACGTCAGAAATTCCGATACGATCCCAACAAAACAAACCGCGCATGAATCCGAGCTCGTATGCAAAAGTTATGAAAATTTGAAAAATGGAAAATTCTGGTCCTGGGTCAACTTAGGGTTCGACTTCGGTGCGCCGCCTCAATTCCCCGATGCTTGCTTGGAGTTTTCGCCAAAACGACCCGGAGTGACCCGAGTCATTTTCTTCCTGACCCAAAGTTGCTCTAGGGTTTTCTCCTCTGAAACCCGAAGCGCGACCAGAAGCTGCTGCAGATCCACAAATTTTTTTTTTTTTTTTTTTTGAAATAAAATTTTAGAATTTGGGAATTAGGTTTTTTCTGCCATTGGAATGAGGAGTTGAGAAGGAGACGTACGTATAGAAAAATGAAAATAAGGAGTGGCTAGGGTTTATAACGGGTTATATATAGACAAGGCTGAAAAATAATAGATGGATCGGATTGGTATACGCGCTGAACGCTAAATGGCCCGAATAGCCCGTTTCTTCTCCGGAACGAAATTTAAATTCTGCAATTCATAAATTTATCCCCTAGTATTACCTAATACATTTCAAATCCTTTAATCCAAATTCTAATACAAAGGTAAAGTAAATAAATTAACAATTTATAGTATTTAACATTAAATTTAATAAATCCAGTTATTAAATAATTATTCCTTTATACCTGATTTCAATTCTCCCATTATCTATTAAATCCCTTCTAGAATCATAGCTAATATTGGTTTTTCCTTCATCACCCAAATGTTCTTATTCCATCCAATTCCAATTATCGAAATATTAAATATTGGATTCCTTTTAATTGCAATAAATTTATTGAAGGTTGCACTTAATCTAATTAACAAATATTGCCCCTTTTTACTCTTTAAATCAATGAAATCTTCATATAGTAAATAGGTTTATCATAAATTTTATCTACTCTTCCTTTTTAGGCAATGTTATATATATTGGATTTTCACTTACTTGTAATAAATCCACAAATTCCATTTTAAATTCAATAACGTAATATTAAACGTTAAATTCCCTTTATTTATGCAATAAATGCAATTATTGAATCTGATACTCAAATTAATTTATAAATCCTGCTTTCTAAAAATCTTTATCAACAATTGGTCCAATTAAAATAGAATTAGTATTAACCTCATCTTAAAAAAATTAACTACTGCAATTACAAAACCAAAACTACGCTAACTGCAATAATTTAGTGAATAAATTTGAGATTGATTTCAAAATAAACTTAACAACAAATAAGATAGGTAACGAACAATAATTATTGTTATTAAATCTATTTCAAAAAGTCTACACTCAATTATTACCTTAAAGTAAGTCTTACGTTTCTATAAATTTATTCATACTTCCGTTACTATATTTATACTTAATAAAGTAACGTTTATTCCTAATAACAACATTATAACTATTCAACATATAAAAGAACTCTATTCCCAAATACATTCATTGACAAATAAGTTAAGAAATTTATAATGGTTGTTATCCTTTCTTAAATTTATCTCCAAATAACGTACTTCCCAATTGCATTCACTTATGTTCTATCCAACATTCATTTATATTTTATTTCCATCAATTTGTTAATATCTACATCCCTTTATTAACAATTTACTCCCATTATACAATTGCAATTTATTATAGTTATTATTACATTAATACTATTTCAAATTTTATTCTTTTAGTATTAATTAAACAATCGTATTAAATTAAGAGATTATAATGATTTTCACTGTTTATATACACTCCATTAATTCCACTGATTTAACTTTCATTCAATTAATTAACGATTCCCTCAGTTAGCAATAACGTAACATTTTCTTTATTTGTATTGCAAATAATTCAAAATTCAATTCATAATTCTTAATATCCTCTAAATTACAACTTCCAAACATGGCATTAATCATCATTTACGTACCTCTAATTATTTATATTTACATTAACATAATAAATAAATTAGCTTTAATGAAATCTATCCCCCAATTTATTATATGCAATAAATTTTGACCTTACAACAGTTTCAATTAATTATTTATATTTATTGCGATTGAATACCAAAATTTATTTAACACATCAAATAAATGACCAATCTATATTCATTGTCACCTATTTTCTTTTAAATTTAGTTATAAGTTTGTTACTTACCAACCAGGTCATAATAACACTAATTTTTTTTATTCCACTGCTATATATGATATATTTGCATCACATGCTTGAATTTTTCAATTTCATCTTAATTCCAATTCACGATAGTATTATTTCTTACTATAAACCCATTTATAATTTGCATACCAATTAATTAGTTTCAACTAAATAGATTGATTCAATTCAACTCTTTTATTAAGTCTATATAAATCAATATACTATTTCATTGGTAATTGTTTATTTCAATTATTCTTCTATTACTTACAAATCTTATTTCATTCATGAATGCCATTATTTATCAATTATTACATAATTTCATTAATTTATATTCAGTTACAACTAAATTAATACACTGATTTCATTTGTAAATTAAATGCTTACAATTTATAAGCTTTCATTCCAAACAACATTTCAATTTGTACCGGACATTGATTTAATTCAATTTACTATTTAATATTCTAAATTCATTAACTAAATTCACTACTTACCTTTGTTCTCTTATATGCAACACTTAGCCTAGTATAACAATTTACATTACTTCAATTTATTCGTCATTTTGTTTCAACTGTAAATACTTAGCCTTATATTCCCATGATTTCATTTCATTCTCAGCATTTGCTTCATTATTAATTATAAAATCTTTATTTCTTCTAAATTAAATTTACGCAAATCTTATTAAATGACAAATTTAATTAACCAAAATTTCGGGTCGTTACACTCTCCCCCACTCAAAACTTTTCGTCCCCGAAAAGGAAAAAAAAGGGAAAAAAAGAATTAAGAAATCAATATCATATTAAATATTAAATTTAGATAAAATATACTAATTTATAATCATTAAATTTTTTTTATATACTCAAACTAATAAAGTTTGGAAAACATTTTTAGAATATTTTCTAAGTCCAAAATTTACGGAAAATTTTGGCAGAGTCTCCTTTGTACGGGGAGGCTCGGGAGAAAATATAATATCAAATATATCAAAATATCACATATAATATCCAAAATATAATATCCCAACATGGGAAAATATATAAAATAGCGCTATAAACCGTAATCCGAAACGTACCTATTTGTCGGGCAATTTACGCTTATTATTATGGAACCAAAAGCAGTAGCAATTGTTTCCATAACCTGCATTTCACTTATAAAATCCAAAGGGTTAACTATTTATATAAAGTGAAATATTTTCATGGTTTCAAACACTAACAACAATCAATACAACAACCATCAATTTTAACAAACAGCACACACCACAAACAACAATCATTAAATCAAACAAACAAATAGTTGTTCGGGTTAAAAACTTGAAATGGTACGGAGTGAAAAATAACTATCCAGTGCATCATTTACTCAACAGTCTTAGATGGGACAAAAATAGATTATTTATTCATCCAACAACTTCAAATTTCCTTACCCAACCAACCATAGATCAAACAATAACAATTCAAACCAACAAATCAAATTACCTTATATAAATTCTTTACATACTCTAGTTGTTTGATTTCCTTTCTTTTATTCATACCACATAAATTTTCCTTTTTATAATTTACATTTATTTCTAACAAACTTCAAATTTTATTTCTCATTCAATGGTTGTTTCCTTATTTCTATTTATTACTTACAATTATCCATTTATATCTATTCAGGTTATGTAAGTTTCTGTTATTTGTATTACATTTAATGCACTTCTCAATTTCAATCATTTATTAAATGCTTACATTCTATTATATTTAATTACCGTAACCCTTTTTAATTACACTTAAATTCTTAACCTTATAACCTTCATCCTCATAAATAAAGGAATTTTATTAATTTATTACCTAGGGTTACAATCATTTAATCATATTATCTACTTTCTATTATATTAAACTAGTAGCATTAATATCATACTTAAGTTTATAACCCTACACATCAATCTTTATTTATTAAAGAATTTCATTTTATTTACTTAAGTTAAAATCACCTATTAATAATACTCACCTTTAATTTGGGTAAAATTTCAATTATCACTTAAGTTTATACTAATAAATTCTTTCATTATTTCCAATTTCTACTTGTACAAATTTCACTTCTTATTAAACATTTCAACGTTTAATATTTGGTAAGTTATATATGTTTTAAAGAGTATACTTGGAATTTATACAAGTTTCTATTTACCTATGGTTAATTAAATGTTTTAATAATAATTATTCCTTATTTCGTAGGTTACAAATTTCAAATTTCATTTAATACCATGAATATCCTATCATAAAATCTCTTATTTCCTTCAGAGGGTGAAATTTATATATTAGCTACGTTCCAATTCACTACAGTAATTGAAACTATTAATTTATTCATTGTTCAATAAGTTTTACCTTTCTTATAAGTTACAATTTCAGCTTACCCTTTAATTTATTTAATGCTTCCTTTCAATTGTTTCAATTATAATACATTTTAATTAAACATACATTTACAACTTATAGCATCAAATTTTTATCAATAAAGATTTTCATTAATTCAATTTCTAAGGTTTACAACACTTATTTTCATTTTCTTATCTATTAATTATATTAAATTTTTACTTCATTTAAGCGTTCCAATTATTTATTTACTAATCTTTCGTTTCACTACAATAATTGAAACAATTTATTAATTAATTAGTGGAAATTTAAGAAATAAATACCGGGTTAAATTTCAATAGATCAATATATTCTTATAACTTACATACCTCTAATTATATTCAAAACAATTAATTTTTTTAGATAATTTCAAAATAAATCTGCAGTAGGATTTACTACAGTGGCCTTTCCCCTTCGAAACTCGAAAATGAAAGTCGGTGATGCGGCCGCCATCACCGAAATTATTTTCCAGCGACAGAGAGGAAAGTACAAAGCTTATTTCTCCAAAATCTTCTTTAAAACAATTCTTTCGAATTGTACTAAATATTTATATAAGAAATTACTTATAAACCAAATCATTATATTCCATAAATCCTTTGAAAGCAGATTTTCAAAAATCCCGGACTTAAGTTCTAAAATCTCCAATTTGATTTATTATAATTTCAACTTAGCTTCAATTATTATAAATATTTTTATTACCTAACACCCAATCTATAGCAACCAAAATATATATATCTTTATAAAAAAAAATTATATATAGAAATATAATAGGCAAAATTATTTCATTCACCTATATTAAAAACAAATATTATGTCGGTCTGTCCTATTAAGTGTTTAGAAATCCCTATTGATGACATAGCGTCCCATGCATCAACCAGAATTTATAAATACAAAACGGAACAGATTAACACAATATTAAAATCTTTTTATAACACTAACAAATACGCTCTCTCATATATATATATATATATATATATATATATATATACTCAGCAACTCCCATAGGGTATTACTACCCTATTAACAAAGAGTCAAACCCCACAAAGCCAAGGTTTATCTCTAAACCAAAGCTCTGATACCAGA
Organism: Allium cepa; assembly: GCA_030765085.1. NCBI lineage: Eukaryota > Viridiplantae > Streptophyta > Magnoliopsida > Asparagales > Amaryllidaceae > Allium > Allium cepa. The sequence goes on along the minus strand of CM060939.1, from coordinate 74,752,201 downwards.
TGTAACATCCCGCCTTTTCGCACGATTTAAACAGACACACATGCCAGTTCAAACCATACGGAAGGGCGGATTGTTATGGGGTAAATAAGAAAAACAGAGAAGAAATAAACAAAATAGAATCTCACAGCGGAAGGATAAAATATAATAATAAAATATACAGTTTATAAAACTGTTTACAAAACATTTGATTCTTCTTTAAACAATTAAATATCAGAGTTCACATACCAACAATATCAATGCAGCGGAATACAGTGTAGTGGAATAAAATAGTAGGTAGTAATACTAAAATCTTCGTCTTCGTCCTCCAGAGCTAAACTTCAAATCCTGAAACGCTCGGACTGACCCGAGCGAATTGAAAAGACAAAACACTCGAGTCAGAACTAAAAGATCTTATGTGAGTTAAATTAACAGAAATAAATATGAGTGCAGTAACTCAAGAGATGCTCGGGATTTACATCTCCTAAGGATCCGTTAAACTATTTACTATGTAGTATATTGCGCTATTATAATAGTGTCTATTTGTAAAATAAACTTACTTTTAAATAGCGTTAAGGCTTTACATTTTCCACCTTAACACATTTATATATTCCCATAGTCTATACAGTACCGTAATCTCCCCCGTACTGGGCGTCGTCAGAGGGCACTCCATAGGTATGGTACAAAGCTAAAATCGTATAAGGCGCGCTAGGGTAGGTGACACGGCACAACTAGGCAATGCCAGGGTAGATATACCAATTACGCTTCCGGGCCGATGGTAACGCATAGCCGCAGCTACCGCCCACCTCGAACAAACTCCCAAAAAATCAAAGTAAAAGTGGCCACTGAATCAATCCAAAGTCAAAGTATAATATCGAAGAGGAGTGTCCGATCAGAGGAATGACCTCATTAACCCGTCGATCGCTCCTGTTTTAGCCACCTTATGTCAACTCACGGGAGTCGGGTCCACGTATTTACCTTAAAGGAAACGCCACCACCATCCTACTTCATTCTGGAATCTCCACCGCGTACACGGTTAGTCAAAGTGGTTTTCGGTATCGACAGAGAGTATGTCCATATCCGATCCCGGTCTCTTTGCCAACCCATCGTTATTATAACACCGCGGTCATTTAAAAATAGTTTATACTTTAAAACCAGAATAAAAATTTCCATTTCAAAACTATGAATACGATATCAATTTAAACCCAAAACAATATGATATCATTTTATCTCAACTATAATTCTTTTCCAAAATCATGCTGGTTTAAAATTTAAATATCTGGAAACCAAATATTTGAAATATATTTTCAAAACATAATATTTCGGAATTCATACTTTTAAAACCATACTTCTAAAACTTGAATGGTTTGGATATTCAACAGTATATAAAATAAATGGTTTACTTTTAAGGTTACTTTGTAAAGAATTTATTTCCAGGGCTTTACCAATATACTTCTTTATTTAAAGTCTAAACCAATTTTAAATATCACTTTCAAGTTCCAAAACCACTTCAATTTCTATTTATATATATATCCATTTGGAGTATTAATATTTCAAAACTAAAGTTGGAATTTATTCTTTCAACAAATTAAATGTTCTATTATTTAGTTTTGAATATTTACATAAAATCTATAAATAAAACTCCAATTTCTAGAAATTAACTATTTTCTTCAATTTAATTTATACTAAAATATTCCATTTAAGTAAATCTTGGAAAATCCAATTATAAATATCATACCTTAAAATTTCCAAACTTAAACATATAAGATAAATTTACCAAATTCCATTTTCTCAAATTTTTATCATTTTATTCAACAGGTTTATACACAACTTAAATTTAAAATTTTAACTTCATATGTGTATATATCGAAGAATAATATTTTATAAAATATCAAAATAAATTTTTATAAACCGTATCCCATTCAAACCATAGAAATCACTTTAAAATAATTTTATATATAGACCACGGTGCCTGTATATAATTTTCTATCCTACGGTCAAGTGATACAGATATTTATCATTTCAATCCGCAATTTAAAAATAAAATTTGCGCTTGTATATCATTTCAAACCGCAATCCCGAATGAAATGAAAATGCATGATGACTTGCAGTTTATACAATATAAGTATAGCATTCATTCATCCAAATATCAATCATCAATCATCAATTGCAATCATCATCCAAATTTAAACAATCATCGATACATAGCATATGAATTTATACAGAAATCAATAACAGATATTAACTAACAGTTTATATTCCATAATAAATTATATTACTGTTAACTAGCAGTTTATGTGCAAAAATAAATTCTAACTGTCAAATTTTATGCAATAAATAAAATAAATTAACAGTTAAATTAAATAAATGCGAATTAACAGATATGCTGAATAAAACATACCAAACAGTCATAATTAAATTTCTACTCATATCTAAAATAAATTTAACAAACATAAAAACTTTTAGAAGTTGTGAGTGGGTTAAAACACTCACCTTTTTGAATTTAAATTGAATTCAAATCCAATTTAAATCCAAAAATTGGATAGTCTCCAAATTAATCCAAACCAGTGCCAAAACGTCCGAAATTCCGATACGATCCCAGCAAAACAAACGGCGCGTAAATCCGAGCTCGTATGCAAAAGTTATGAAAATTTGAAAAATGGAAAATTCTGGTCCTGGGTCAACTTCGGGTTCGACTTCGGTGCGCCGCCTCAATTCCCCGATGCTTGCTTGGAGTTTTCGCCAAAACGACCCGGAGTGACCCGAGTCATTTTCTTCCTGACCCTAAGTTGCTCTAGGGTTTTCTCCTCTGAAACCCGAAGCGCGACCAGAAGCTGCTGCAGATCCACAATTTTTTTTTTATTTATTTATTTTTTGAAATAAAATTTTAGAATTTGGGAATTAGGTTTTTTCTGCCATTGGAATGAGGAGTTGAGAAGGAGATGTACGTATAGAAAAATGAAAATAAGGAGTGGCTAGGGTTTATAACGGGTTATATATAGACAAGGCTGAAAAATAATAGATGGATCGGATTGGTATACGCGCTGAACGCTAAATGGCCCGAATAGCCCGTTTCTTCTCCGGAACGAAATTTAAATTCTGCAATTCATAAATTTATCACCTAGTATTACCTAATACATTTCAAATCATTTAAACCAAATTCTAATACAAAGGTAAAGTAAATAAATTCACAATTTATAGTATTTAACATTAAATTTAATAAATCCAGTTATTAAATAATTATTCCTTTATACCTGATTTCAATTCTCCCATTATCTATTAAATCCCTTCTAGAATCATAGGTAATATTGGTCTTTCCTTCATCACCCAAATGTTCTTATTCCATCCAATTCCAATTATCGAAATATTAAATATTGGATTCCTTTTAATTGCAATAAATTTATTGAAGGTTGCACTTAATCTAATTAACAAATCTTGCCCCTTTTTACTCTTTAAATCAATGAAATCTTCATATAGTAAATAGGTTTATCATAAATTTTATCTACTCTTCCTTTTTAGGCAGTGTTATATATATTGGATTTTCACTTACTTGTAATAAATCCACAAATTCCATTTTAAATTCAATAACGTAATATTAAACGTTAAATTCCCTTTATTTATGCAATAAATGCAATTATTGAATCTGATACTCAAATTAATTTATAAATCCTGCTTTCTAAAAATCTTTATCAACAATTGGTCCAATTAAAATAGAATTAGTATTAACCTCATCTTAAAAAAATTAACTACTGCAATTACAAAACCAAAACTACGCTAACTGCAATAATTTAGTGAATAAATTTGAGATTGATTTCAAAATAAACTTAACAACAAATAAGATAGGTAACGAACAATAAGTATTGTTATTAAATCTATTTCAAAAAGTCTACACTCAATTATTACCTTAAAGTAAGTCTTACGTTTCTATAAATTTATTCATACTTCCGTTACTATATTTATACTTAATAAAGTAACGTTTATTCCTAATAACAACATTATAACTATTCAACATATAAAAGAACTCTATTCCCAAATACATTCATTGACAAATAAGTTAAGAAATTTATAATGGTTGTTATCCTTTCTTAAATTTATCTCCAAATAACGTACTTCCCAATTGCATTCACTTATGTTCTATCCAACATTCATTTATATTTTATTTCCATCAATTTGTTAATATCTACATCCCTTTATTAACAATTTACTCCCATTATACAATTGCAATTTATTATAGTTATTATTACATTAATACTATTTCAAATTTTATTCTTTTAGTATTAATTAAACAATCGTATTAAATTAAGAGATTATAATGATTTTCACTGTTTATATACACTCCATTAATTCCACTGATTTAACTTTCATTCAATTAATTAATGATTCCCTCAGTTAGCAATAACGTAACATTTTCTTTATTTGTATTGCAAATAATTCAAAATTCAATTCATAATTCTTAATATCCTCTAAATTACAACTTCCAAACATGGCATTAATCATCATTTACGTACCTCTAATTATTTATATTTACATTAACATAATAAATAAATTAGCTTTAATGAAATCTATCCCCCAATTTATTATATGCAATAAATTTTGACCTTACAACAGTTTCAATTAATTATTTATATTTATTGCGATTGAATACCAAAATTTATTTAACACATCAAATAAATGACCAATCTATATTCATTGTCACCTATTTTCTTTTAAATTTAGTTATATGTTTATTACTTACCAACCAGGTCATAATAACACTAATTTTTTTTATTCCACTGCTATATATGATATATTTGCATCACATGCTTGAATTTTTCAATTTCATCTTAATTCCAATTCACGGTAGTATTATTTCTTACTATAAACCCATTTATAATTTGCATACCAATTAATTAGTTTCAACTAAATAGATTGATTCAATTCAACTCTTTTATTAAGTCTATATAAATCAATATACTATTTCATTGGTAATTGTTTATTTCAATTATTCCTCTATTACTTACAAATCTTATTTCATTCATGAATGCCATTATTTATCAATTATTACATAATTTCATTAATTTATATTCAGTTACAACTAAATTAATACACTGATTTCATTTGTAAATTAAATGCTTACAATTTATAAGTTTTCATTCCAAACAACATTTCAATTTGTACCGGACATTGATTTAATTCAATTTACTATTTAATATTATAAATTCATTAACTAAATTCACTACTTACCTTTGTTCTCTTATATGCAACACTTAGCCTAGTATAACAATTTACATTACTTCAATTTATTCGTCATTTTGTTTCAACTGTAAATACTTAGCCTTATATTCCCATGATTTCATTTCATTCTCAGCATTTGCTTCATTATTAATTATAAAATCTTTATTTCTTCTAAATTAAATTTACGCAAATCTTATTAAATGACAAATTTAATTAACCAAAATTTCGGGTCGTTACAGCAATATCATATAAATAAACTTGAAACTTGTATAAAAATGAATAATAAATGCATTCTCAAATTCAAACAAGAATTTGTACAAATAAAGAATCGTTTTATTCAATTATATTGCAGATACAAGTTTCGAAATAAAGGAAGCAGGGGCCGGTACCCGCACAATTCTCGACCAGTATGTGCAAAAGACAAAAAGCTAAAAACTGGAATCTTCATTTCTTCTTACCACCTTTGGACCCTTTACCCGGCCGAATGGTTAGCTTTTCAGGTCGATCTATAGGCATAAGGGAAGAAGGAGAGGGAGGTGCAACTGGTCCAACTTCCGGTTCCTCTTCAGTAGCGATTATTTTCTTCCCCCTCCTCTTTGATGTTCCGTGCTTCTTTCTCCTCTTTGAAGAAGACTCACTCCCTGGAGTAACAAGAGCAGACAAAATTATGTCATCAGAAGGAGTCCGCTCCAGAGATATCTCGCCTCCCTCAAGTCCCTCGTCTTTCTACTCTTGCGAAGCGATAGGATTATCTAAGCCATGAAGAGCCTCTATTTGCTCCTCTTGAGACCCGGGCTGTGAAGCAGAAGGAGGAGTCACCTGAAGAGGCGGAGGAGGGATAACCGAAGGAGGCGAAGTCTGAAAGATGCTCGATACTTTCTCTATAGGAGAAAAGAGGGTAAAGTCAGTAAAAAGAGGAGATAAAGGCTCGTCAAGATTCAGAAAATAGTCAAGAAGCTCATTGAACCCATAAGAAACAAGTGAGCAGTCTACTTGAGAGAGGTTTACAGTAGCAAGATTAACGGTTGAGTTACCTGGAGAAGTTGGTTTCCTGACATCAACCTCATAAGCCTGCGCGTCAGCACTCTCGTCACCTTCATCTCCACCCTGTATGCTTGTAATCTAGGTAGTAACTTTGGTAGGAGATGCAAAATAGGAACTGGAACCAATAATGTTGATTTCAGACGAAGAAGGAGGCTGGACTGGAATAGTTGAAGCAGTTTTTCCCAACTGGTCCCCTTCTGTCGCTTCAGTTCTTAATTTTGCAAGTTGTTCCCTTCCTTTGGCGAGAGCAGCGCGAGCATCATCATCCAAGTAATGCTCTTCAAGGGCTGATTCGTCATAACCAGCGCCCTCAGCACCAAGCATATCAAGTGTGGCCTCCCACACTTCAGCTAAATTAATTTCATACTTGGGACCTAGAAAGGCAAGGCTTCCGCGCCCCAGGACGCTGTGTAAGTAGAAGTCAAATAATGTTGAGCTGATGCTGGCTTTCGTCGCCTCATGAGATTCTTCAGCTGCAATTCTGCCGGCAACGGCCTCATCACGCTCCCTTTCAGTTTTGGAAAGTTGAAGCTTAAGCATTTGAATCTCCGCCTCTTGGGAGCTGTTTTTCTTCCGAAGCTATTCAACCTCAGTAACATAGCCCTCACTAATTCTTTTTTGCACTTCAAGCCTGTCTTCGGCATCCCTTTGGCTAGCGTGAGCATCTCTCACTTGTTTTAGGAGCACTTCTTCTTTTTGAGAATAGGAAGTAGAGGAAGTAGCAAGCTCATGTTTCAGTTCCTCAACCTTTGCTTCAAGCTCCTCATTGTAAGAAGCGATGCTCCTCATTTCAGTGTCGTGTTGCTCAAGAACCTTTTGCCATTTGGCTTTATCATTTTCCATAGTGAGCATGGCCTATATATTAGCACGGTTAACCCTTTGAAGCTCGTCAACAAGTTTTTGCCAGTTCGACATCCTCTCAATATCAAGCTTGACGGCATCGATATTTCGTAACATGGCAGACTTGTCAATGGGGACCAAGTCAAGGTCGAACCTCACTCCCTTCAGGCACCACTGTGGAAACCGGCTTTGCAAAGTGGCTGGACCCGGTCCAACTTGGAATTTGGGCAAGCTAATTATTGTTTGAATATCTGCTTTCCCAAGAGCAGGAGAGCTAGAAGGAATGTCGAGCGAGGCGGGGGCGGTAACTTTTTCAGGAGTAGTAGAGGCATGCTTCTCACTATGACGGGCTCGCTTGCTTGAGTCTTCAACCATATGACCTTTTCCTCGGTCATCATGGGATTTTCTCTTGTGGAAGTCATCGCCTCTTTGCAAAGAATCGTGGTGCTCCTCCCTCTCTCTTCTTTCATGACGCTCTTCTTCAGCCCTCCTTTCACGAGCCTTTCGGGCAGCCCTCTCTTCATCGGATTCTCTGTAGGTGGAGAAGTAGCGAATGTAATCATATTGACCACGTCCCCCGTAGCGCTGGAAATCATTGTAGTAGGATCCACTGCGTCCCATCGGAGGATCTGAAATAAAAGATAAGCTTTAGAAGTATCCAGAGTACAGAAAGTCAGAAGCATAAAAGTGCCAGGAATTCTAAGTGTGTGTGATGTGCAAACTACGCGCATCAAACTACGAACCACTCTTTAATTGGGGAGTAGTTGTGGGTGTAATAGTTAGCGTCAACTCTTGAGTCGATGGAGACTGTTGCAAAATAGAAGTAGCCTCGACTACTGAAGAAGAAATCCCGGTAGTGATAGGATCGTCTTTAAAGATCTCTTGTGAAGTAGCAAAGAGGTCGCTCAGTCCTTCGAAAGTATCGTCCCTGCTCTGCTTAACAGGACTGGATTTCTCATCTTTTTCACTAGATTCTTGTGAATGATGGGAAGATCCCTGAGGCTCTTCTTCCTCGATAACCGGGGCAAGTTTGTTAGATGGCCCCACAATATCAACAGAGGTGGAACACTTCACTAGCGGAGGCTCAGGGGCAGGTCCTTTTGGTATGGGTGTGTCGGTAGAAACTGAGGCATCTGGCGCTTTAGCCGGGGAGTCTGGGATTTCATAAGGATGTGTAGAACGAGAAATATGCAAAAGTCCGTGCTGATGTAAAAATTCGTCTTTCAACAGAAATTGAATGTCTCTCTCCTCAATTGGCACGGCCTTGAGCTTCTCGAAAGTTGGCTTATGACTGGGATCCCCGGAAGGAGGGGGAAGCGCTGAGAATAAAAAAAAAAGAAGCGAAGTTAGCACTTAACAGTCTCGCAAAGGTCGGATAACAAACATAGTAAGAATGGTTAATCTTACTTCCTTCCCTCCATACAGCATAAAACCCCGGGGGACAATGAACATAGAAGAATTGAGTCAAAAACCTATGAGCACTATCAGGAAGACCAATGATCAATTTACGATTTCGAGCACTTCTCACGACAGTAATAGAGGGATGATCTTTAGTCCTGGTGAAAGAGCATAAGAAACAAATCTCGTCAAAGCTTGGGAATCGATTAAGCGTCCTCCTAAACAGTACACACAACCCCATCAATATGGCATAACCGTTGGGGTGTAATTGGGATGGGGCGATGGCCAATTGACGAAGAAGTTGTTGGAAAAAGTCATTGAAAGGAGGAACGCCCCCACTCAGGCACATTTGTCGATTGACCGTTACAAAGCCAGGGGGTGCCATGTTAGCAGTGTTACTTTTCTCGGGAAGAATGGCATCTGATTCAGCAATGCCAAACTGAGCGCACAATTGGCGAAAAACTCTATACGATAAGGTAGAAGAGGCTCTTTCGGGAGGGTTAACCAGTGGAGCCGGAATAACAGTTGCCTCTCCAGTCTGGACCGTTGTATCTTCTTCCTAAGAAGTCATTCTACACAAGCAACTGGATATTCAAATGTGAAGGTGCACGTTTCCTAAAAGTGTGAAGTGTCGTGCAAAACTAATAAAAATAGCAAGTAAATATAACTGGAATTAAACTAGTCGATGATTGATCGATTACAAAATTTCAGAACTTGTTAATATAAAGTTCAAGCATAATATTAGTGCAGGCCGGTCAGTTTCAATCGACTATTTCAGTGTTGCTTTAATATTTTACTTGAAATTGATGAAAGCACTTCGTTCACACAATTTATTTGAGTTAATTATCTGTTATTAACTAATATGTCATTTGACGTGGGCAGTCGATGGCAGTATATTTGTCCTATTTTTCTGCAAATGCTGTGTTTAACAGGTTGATAGCATTAAAGTTAGAGTAATCTGTAAAGAAACGCAGCAAAGCTCAAGCAGTATATTCTGGCAATTTAAATTGGAAGTACAATCGAGTTTCGACGACATCTTGAAGTTTTCAAATTTTTGTTCAAGCCCTTTAGTCACAGTCCAAAAATCCTCTAAGCCCTAAATCGTTCACAACCTAACAAAAGGATGAAATTGGCTTAGGCTAAAGGAAATAATTTGGCCGTAAAAAATTATTCAAGTGCTGAGTCGTCCACGATCTAAAGGATTAAGTCGCCCACGACTTACAAGACTTCCTGCAAGTTAAGTCGTTGGCTCATTGAATCGTTGGACCGATAAGCCGCAAGACGTGTTTAGAAGGAGAGGCTTCGGTTTAAAGTGGAGTGAGTCTCTTAAGGTCTTAACTCGGCTACGACTCAGGACTAAATTGTTCACAACTCTGAGGCCAAGTCATGAAAATCTCAAATCAAGACAAAGCAATGGAGTACAAATGAAGCTAAGTCTTAAGTCGTCTAGAAACAAGCACAATCTGAAGGGTTAAGTCGTGTGTAATTAGGGTCGTAAGGGATCTTAAGTCAGTTACTTCGAGAATTGTGCAAATCGGCAGAGTTGTGAAAATCTCACAACACCTCACCTAACCCGTTAACCTTTTAAACATTTAACCAGTTAGCCCGATAATTTCTCAATCGGCAACAACCCCAGTCCTGCCACACCACCGAATCGTCGCAAATCATGAGTCGTCTTAGGTCAAATCGGACGAACTCCGAGTTCTTCGACGACCGACGCAATACTCGCACAGTTAAAGGGGGGAATCGGAGACGGAAGACGGGGCTAAAAGATTGACAATGATAATCGGTGATTGGAAAAAGGGAAAATTGCTCACGTAATATGAAACTGGATATGGTTGGAAATATATCAAGTCAGGATCGCCGTAGGAAGCTCGGAGAGATGCTGATGGCGAACACGACAGAAAGCTTGGAGAGATGTTAATGGCGGATATGACTTAGGAGATTGATAGTGAGAAGAAAGAAATAAGAGAAACGGCTCAAGCCTTTTATACACCAAGAAAGCGGAACTTGAAACGGCACAAGCGAGTTAAGGAAAGTTGAAGCACACGACCTACGACTTAGGCGTGTGCTTCGAGGGGCAAATGTTAACCCCATTAAGGCAATGACTCGAAGGAAACAGCAACTCAACGGACCAAGGAGCCTACGACTTAAGAGATGGCCTGACTCAAGAGGGAAATAAGTTAACGACCTAAAGCTGTCTATGACTTACAACCTAGCATAAGTCGCAAACGACTTAGGCAAACAAAGAGACTCACATCTCAGAGAGATCCGCGACTTAAAGCCTCTGCGACTTAAGATATGTCATGTCTCAGGGAAAGCTTACGAGTTAAGGAGCTAACGACCTAACAGGATCAAGAACTAAGTGACTTAGGTCTTGTCACGACTTAAGAAAGTCCACGACTTAAAGACGTACGACCTAAGACTTAGAGAACAAGTTCAATACCATGCCATAATAAGATGACTCATCGACGACTTACGACATAGTTTAAGTCGTACACGACTTAAAACCGCAGAGCCAAGATTTTAGTGCTGCCTCACTTTAGACCATGACCTCTTAACCCGCGAACGAGTTAGGACTTGTATCCAGACGAACAAAGAAAAGTCTAAAACCACTTCACTTACTTCACTGCCTGCCGACCCTTGAACCTTGAGTCGAGCGCGACTTACGACTCTCCATGAGTCGTGCACGACTCATGACTTGAGAAAAAAGGCTGCCCAGAATCACACCTATAAATACGTGACTACCTCCAACATTCAGAGGACTTTTGGCCGATCGTTTCTTCAAGGCAACGAGACTCTGCCATTTTTCATCAATTCGAGCAATACTCCAAGCACTCCAAGGACACTACAACGAACTTCAAGAAAGAATCTGCATCTTCTAAAATGAATTCAAGAGATTGTTCTCCTTCGAAGTTTAAGCTACTAGTCTGAAGTGTGTTGTAATCAAAGTGCAATTGTATCGACTTGTAATCGAATCATCAATAAAGATATTCTAAGTGGACGTAGGCTCTTCCTTAAGCCGAACCACTATAAAATTGTTGTTGTTTACTGCTTTTCCGTACTTTTTCTGCTTATACTCTGTTCCCGAATCATCGGGTGGTGCTTTCACATCTACACTATACACACCGGGGTGTTAGCGTTCGAATTTTAGCGTTGACAATTTATTTCCGCATTTATATTATATTCCATATTACACGATCCGTGTGTACTATATTAGCACGTGCATTCGTACGCACCGTACTTTCATTTGGTATCAGAGCTTGGTCATCATATAACCATAACACAGTTATTTGATATATTCTTGTAATATGGCAAATAACGCAAGTACTAGCACTCAAAACACCACTTACACGGAAGGTCAATCGACACAAAGACCTCCATTTTTCAATGGTCTTAACTATAGTTATTGGGCAACACGTATGTCATTTTTTATGCAATCAAATAGTTATGATGCTTGGAATGCAACTCAAAAAGAAATAGTGAATCCAACAACTGATTATTCAGAATGGACTGCGGCTGAGAAAACGGCAGCAGCCGTAAATGCAAGAGCAATAAATATGTTGTTCTGCGCATTAGACCAAAATGAATATAACCGTGTTAGTATCTGCACTACTGCATATCAAATTTGGCAAACGCTAAAAACCACTCATGAAGGTACTAACAAGGTTAAACAAGCCAAAATAGCCATGCTGAAAAGTCAATTTCAAAATTTCAAAATGAAACCAAATGAGACAATCAATTAGCAGACATTTTTACTAAGCCTCTGCTCGAATCTAGTTTTATTAGATTTCGAAGAGAGATTGGTTTAGTTTCAAGAAAAGATCTTGACTAGTAATTACTAATGAACGTCTTCTCTTTTGGTTATTTTTTAACTATAACTTTTGCTTAAACTATTTTTTAACAATGAATTTGAGCCTCTGCTTTCTTTCATGGTTAGTTTTCTTTATTCATTCTCATCCACAGACTTATTTACAAGGAAACTCTTTATAAGCTTGTAAAAATTTAATCTCTCCTTATTCTTTTTTCTTTTATCTGAGCATAAGAATCTATACATAATTCTCTATGGCTCACATTTGTGATAAATGTGCTCAAGAATCACACATTTCCATTACAAGTTCTGAGTCAGAGGAGTATTTTTCTCCCAAAACACCAAAACAGAAACCAAGGTATCATCATCAATGCTCTCGTACTCCTGGTAGTACACCATCCTCAAAACGAGTAAAGAAGACGTTGTTTTGTTCTCCTCGTACCAAAGCACAGATCGACGAGATTCACCACTATCAGAAACATCAAATAGATCCTCAGAGACAGCTCCATAATGGGCAAAGCCAGCTTTATCATGAGCAACAACGGACATCGGCACGTTTATCTGTTTTAGAAAAGTTGGCATCATTCTTCTGTAGTTCCAACAAGCATGACGTGCATGAACAAATGCCGTCTAGGCCATCAACATCTAAAAGTCCTAACTCTTGGGATCGGAATTATGAGAAGAATGAAGGTGCTCAGAAAAACTGGAGTCCATGGTCAAAACGTATTGAAGATAATAAAAATTCTAATGACGAACCTACCACTTCTCATTAGATTTATATATAGTTGTTGTATCTTTTTCTCTCTATCACTTATGTAATAATGCTTGTGCTTTACAATAAGAGTGAAAATATAGCACGTTATATTTCAAAAAATTGCAAAACAGGCTATTACTCAGCAGATTTTACAACCGGTCGACCCCCCATATTATAACCGGTCGACCGTTTGCTTTCTGGTTGAAAACGGTTGACCGACCATATTCGAGCGGTCGACCGGTTGACGTATGTTCAGTTTTTATATATATCCTTTGCGTCATTTTTCCATCCTTCTTCTCATTTGACTCAACCGGTTATTTTTCCCCAAACTCCAAAAACCCTATTTTCTCAAATTCAATTTCCAAATCTCTAAATCTTCTAACAATGGCTCCTCCGCAAAAGAAATCCAAGAAAGGAATATCCTCCGAAACTTCATCTCTCAATATCTCCGCCAAGAAATGGCTTCAAAATCCGAAAGCTATCACAAGATGGAATCAAATGACTAACTACAAGTTTCATCCGGGTTCTTTCATCAAGTTTGAAGATTTTACATCTTATGGAATTCGTAGGTTAGCAAATAACTCCAGTCTTACTCCATTGCTCGATTTTTCAGAAAATAGTGTGGAAATAAATCACTTGATGATAAAATTATTCTATGCCAACATGAACCTGGACGAATATAAACCTGATTATCCGAACGGAGTCATTTGGTCTGTCGTCTGTGGCAAACAAATTTTTATCACTCATGATAGGATTGCTTCTATACTTGGTATACCAAATCGAGGTGATGAGTTTTCATCTAATTTCTGTGAAGTCTTCACTCGCAATAGCATCAGCCATCAGTTCATAGAGGACAACAGTGATGGCACAAAATCTATTGGACTTCGACCCACCGCCAGACCACTACATCGAGTCTTGATGCATTCTCTGTTTCCTAGACTAGGAAATTACGATGCTGTATATAAAGAAAACTTCAAGGCTCTCTATGCTATTTATGGGGATATCCAAATCAATTGGGTTCATATGCTATTTGACGAGATTCTCAAGGTGAACAACTCTTCTCGATCTCATTTTTTCTACAATGAATATATCATGCGTATTTTGCTAGCTTGTGGCGTAAGACCTCCTGACTCTGCCACCTCGAAACCAAAATGTATTGATTCCGTAACCATCAAACGCATGAAGCTTCCTCCTCCTTACCTTGAGATTATGCCGTTTGAACAATGGCAACAAAGAGGTCCAAAAAAACAACAAGCTACTTCCTCTCGACCTCGTTCCGACGAAGTTAAGTTGTTGAAATCAAAATCCACGACAAAAGAATCACTTGAAACTATTGCGCGTAATCAATTCTTGCTTGAATCAAGACTCAAGCGCATGGGCACGAAAATTGATAAACGCTTCAACAAAGTCAAGTCATTCTTTGGTATCTTATGGGATGCTATTTCATGTAGCACATCCATCTCCGCTAAAGACCCAGGCAAACGTCCTGCTCCCCCTGCTTTTAGTTGGTCAACATCAGAGGAGTCTGCTGGTACTAGTGGACATGGTCGTGGAGAAACATCTAGAGAGGAAGAGGAAGAAGAAGAAGATGATGATGATGATGATGATGATGAGGAAGAAGATATTCAAGAGAAGACAGCTTCTGACTTATCCTAGTTTCTATTTTCTATTTCTATATTTTGGTTCAGCAATTTAAAACATCATTTGACACTTGTACTAAACAGTGTCGTTAGTTTCATTCGTACGATATTATGGTGAATGATACTTCGGTATGTTTGGATACTCTGGTATGTTTGGTGTGTATGATAATCCTATATTATGGTGTATGTTATATTATGTTACATTCATTTGGTAGGAATATATTCCTTTATCTACTCCTATATTATTCCATTATCTATTCCTTTTTGTTGATGACAAAGGGGGAGAAAGGTGCTAACAATTATTTGCAGGAATATAAATATATATAGAATACAAATAAAATCTCAAGGGTAGATCACATATTCAGGGGGAGATTCAGAACTTCAGATATATTGTCATCAATCAAAAAGGGGGAGAATGTTGAGTCACAGGTTCTATGAAGGTTTTGATTTCTGACAAAGAAATAAAGACGGTCGACAAAACAAAGACATCAAGGCTATAAAGAGGCACAAAAGAGCTACATATGGTACTCTAGATTATAGGTTGATTATTTGATATTGTAATAGTGATAAACTTTTAAAATCTATCCTCAAATAATCATGCATTTTAATATAATTAATATATATATATATATATATTTAAATTGCATTATACATTCACTGTGCAAAGTATAAGAGACCAGTCGACCGGTAGTAAAAGAGGCGGTCGACCGTTTCTGTATAATATTCACAATGAACATGCACACATGCACATAACGACTAGATATTTGAAATCCTGTCTACTGGCCAATTTTTGACTTGTCGACCGTTTTTAAACAGAGAGCAACCTTTCCCAAAAGACACTTCTTTCTCCAATGGTTGCATCTCTTACCTTTCATCAATGATCATAACTATTAATGGAAACTGTTCACAAAGAGTTACAACTATTTTTCTCTATATATACTCATCTAAATCATTGATTCATATATACGATCACATACATTTTTACTCTAATTTCTGATCTTACTTTCTAAATACTCCTGCAT
Source organism: Allium cepa (assembly GCA_030765085.1). Taxonomy (NCBI): domain Eukaryota; kingdom Viridiplantae; phylum Streptophyta; class Magnoliopsida; order Asparagales; family Amaryllidaceae; genus Allium; species Allium cepa. The sequence goes on along the minus strand of CM060939.1, from coordinate 74,736,502 downwards.
TCTAAAAGCTCTCAATTATTTTAATTGCTTATTGAATCATTCAAATTATTTCATATCTTTTGATTCAATAAGTAATATACTTCCCTTAATCTTCACAAAACATCATTCACATATTTTGAGGATAAGATTATAGGAAGTTTGTACTGTAAGTGACAAAACTGTGTTAGCAAGAACGCATACCATCAACAAACAATTATATTCATCTTTATTGAAGTCCTCGGTGTTGTAAGAAGCAAGTGTTGAAGTCCTCGGTGTTGTAAGAGGCAAGTGTTGAAGTCCTCGGTGTATTAGAGGCGTGAAATCCCGTTCGTTTGCTCGGGTGTTGTAAACTTGTTCCTCCGGGTGAAGCGAGGTAGTTAATAGTGAAAATCCAGATAGAAGTCTGGGACTGGATGTAGGACGGTGCTCCGAACCAGTATAAAAATCTCTGGTGTGATTTTTCTATTTTTATTTTACTTTGCTACTATCATCTATTTCCGCATTTATATTATATTCCATATTACACAATCCGTGTGTACTATATTAGCACGTGAATTCGTACACACCGTACTTTCAATATATACCAGCTTATCAATATAATATCTAAAATTATCATTTAAACTTTACACCAAAACAGTATGTATAAAATATAACTTTTTTTTATATAAACATATAAATCAGACCAATTACTAACGATGTTCAAAACAAAAATATACAAATGATGTGCTACCGGTATAACTTACTTAAACTGTAATATCTCAGAAAAACAAAACAAACATAGATTGATAAAAACTTTATATAACAAATATATGAATCTATATATATATATATATAGCTATATATTACCATCAGGTGGACCAAATCAAAAAAAATAACAAATATGTGAGTTATATATTGTAGGTTTGACGCACAGCTATTATACAGGGTATGCTAACAAATACAAACAAATATATTCATAGCAAACAGAACTATATAGAAAAGAAAAATATATATATAAACTTTAGTATTCTAGAACAACTCTGCTACAAAACGTAAATAAACCTATACATGACATTTTACCTCACATAAATGCTCGGCTTTACTGCTGCTCACGTGGGAAAGAGAGGGACGGTGAAGGAAATGAGAAGCCTACGTGGTTGGAGGGACAAGGCACGGGCGAGTGGAGGTCGGAAGGGGGAGGATGAGACTCGGTCGATGTAGGTGGCCGAGGCAAGGGGAAAGGATAGGTGATCGCGACGTGGAGGGGGTCGGCTAGGTGATTGGTGGAGGCGGATGGAAGGAAGGAGACGTGGAGGATGAGGTCAGTGATAGCTCGGGCACGACGCGGTGGAAATATGGGTGGAGCGGTAGATTAGAGAGAGAGAAAAGGGGAAGGCGAAGGTAAAGAAGGAGGGCGCTAGGGTTTTTAAGGCTTGAAAGAAAAAAGAAGGCGAGAGGAGAGATGAAGAATTAGGAGGAGGAGAGTTTCTGTAGTGAACAGATCTGGGAAGAATGTAAATAAGCACAGGCAAAAGAGGAAGGAAAGTAATATATATAAAACGTTATAAATCAATGAATAGAGAAACATGAAGAGACCCAAAATAAACGCACCCTTAATTAATAAATTGAAGAGATAGGATTCCAGCTAGCTATCAATTCAGGTAACACAATTTTTTTGCTTGCGTGGGATGCATGTTTCAATTGGAAACCGATAGAAAATATAAAGTCAAAGTTTAAGGTACCGTTACAACGAACAGCTTATTGATTATATCGTGTATCGGACCTTAAAATACAGAAATAAATATATTGAGGAGATCAGCACGACGAGACGATCAAAACGGTGTACAAATATCAGGGGTACGATCATTCGATCAAAAGTCGATAATCGGTACTGAAGATGTTGTTATTTTATCAGAATTAAGATAAACGGAGCAATAGAAATTCGAATTTTGAAAAACGAAAGATGACGTCTCACTCAGAAGAGGATTTAGAATTTTCTATAGAAAAATATTCAGGGTTGGAAATAAATTTATTACCATCAATTTTTAACTGTTTTACATGTAATAGAATTACTCAATGACATAAACTTTGATAAAATTAATTGAAAATTTAAAATCTGCTATGTTTAATTGGACGTAATCCAAATATTAAGTTTTTATTTCATAATATTATTATATAAAATTTCTCAAAAGTTTCAATTATTTACGTTAAATAAAACCATTTAAAACTATTAAAATCTACAGGTCGTTACACAAAAGTACGAGTCTTCGGGTAAAAGAAGAAAGAGGTAGAAGAAGAAGAAACAAAAATAACATCAAAATCTCACATCGCAGCGGAACAAAATATAATATATACAACTCATATACATATATACCATCATCGAAGTACATCAATCAATCATACATGTCCATACACAACGAAAATAATAGACAACTACGGGAATACGCTCTGTTATCCAGCTCGTCTCCTGAGCTCCATCATATAACCTGAACCTGTTTAACTCGGTCTGACCCGAGCATCATATAAAACAACACCCGAGTCAGTCTGGAAAACCAGCGTGAGAGAATCACACTCAATTGGATTATTAAAGTTTCAAAATCCTTGAAAACGAAAATATCTCGTAAGACCACGCCACAAATAAACATGTCGGGTTTTTACCTTACGATAGCTAAAACAATTTTTATTAAAGTTCTCTGATATTATTATAGTGTCTATAGAAAGTAAATAGAATCTAGCCGAAATGCTTGCATCTCACGTTTCAGCAATAGTTGGTCACAATCAAAACCGTACAGGCGCTTATTGGAGTTTGGATCCCATACAATGGCAGGGCTACTGGGGTACCGCCCGTCACAGTACCTGGTCTAAATCAGAGTATCGAGGAGCCACCCTAAGTCCCCTGCAACACAAGACCGGAACCATTCCTTACTGAACAGTTCCAAGCAAGATCACCCCGCAGTTGGCGCGACCAACCGCCCACTAAGCCGAATAAAAGGGACATCTAGACAGGGGAAACCTCACTCTCCAGTGGGGGCTACCCACGAAGTCTTGCTGCACCTCCCCTGTTTTAGCCATTCCCGGTTGATGAGGCTTGAGGTTAAGCGTTACCTTTCAAGATCGCGTCACTTAGAATGCTCATCGTCCTCCTGACGATGTTCTGAAAACATTCAATCCATACAAGTTGCCCTGGGTCTGGACAATCCAAATCACCGTCTTCAACTCTTCACGGTCTTCATTCGTAATTGTACAAACCGGATCGAAGTGGTTTCCGGATAATTAAATCCGATCCCGGACTCTACGAAACGATCAGCGCGTTGTCTAATATTGATAGTCGGTTATTTAACTATCAATTAATCATACACAAGCAATCATCAAATAATTTCCACAATTATTTATCTCAATTATCATACAAATAATATTCCCATTTAACTTATTTGAAAAAAATTTCCAAAGTTCTTTTATTTCCATGAAATCACCTAACTGATTTCTCATACCCCCTCAATTTAATTTGACCTTGAAAATATTTCTTATTATCTCATTCCCTTTCTCAAAAATCAATTTATACTTTGTTTATAAATTTTCAAACTCAATTCCTTCACTTAATAAGATTTCCCATAATCTTATCTCATTTAATAACTCACTTATCATCACAAGAGGATTATTAATTGGATTTTAAAAAAAAAAAACATTAGAAAACATTTAGATTTATAAAATAAGAAGTAATATTAAATATTAAAAATTATATTTAGTTATTTATAAACTTCAAAGTGGGTTTTAGAAAATTAGAGTTTATTCCAAAAAATTGCTAAGCCTTCAAAATAACTAATTTGGAATATTCTAAGTTCAAAAATGATTTATAAAATAACCTATATAGTATAGTAATTGTAAAAATATTCCTTTTAAAATAAGTTTATAATTTTAGAAAAACTCAATATCCATCTATCATACCTCTTGTCCAAATTCACACTTCTTACTTTCGGAAATATTCTACTATATCCGTTTCAAAACAAATTTATAACTCAATATAAGTTTCATGACTTATTTATTTCATATCCACTGATATCTTCTTGTCCATTTATAAACTCCGTTTATAAATTTATAAACTCCACTGAGTTTTTCCTTCTCATTTATTTATATAAACAATTTATTCAGTAATTCACTTCATAAATTTTATACTTCAATTCAATTTCATATTGCTTCTAAAAAAAAACAATTCCATTTCATTCCTCAATAAAATTCCCTTATTTTATTTCTGAATATAGTTCTCTTATTTTAATTTTATTAATATAGCTTTGCTTTACTTCAATCCATTCTTCGATTACAATATTTTCTTCAAGTCTTTAATATATAATTTACCCTTTTTCCCGAACTCACTTTAACTAATTTTAAATTTAACCAAAGTCATAAATATTCTATTAATTTTACTTTAGTCTCAATAGATGTAAATTTAAACCTTAAAGAAATATTCTTTTAATTTAAATTTCATTTAGCTTCCCTTAATTAAATTATATATAGTCTTTAAAAATTACCAAATTTCAATTCCATATTATTAACACTATATAATTCAATTCGCATGAAATTAAATACTAATTCATTCAACCTGTCATAAGACAACATATATATAAAATCAATAAATATTCGTGAGGAATCCTGTTGGATCCCTCCAACCTGTTCTCCCTGCATCCACAGACGTTAGCACAACTAAAATATCAATTCCACTTCAGTGGTGGAATATTGCACTATATGGATTCATATATTATCATCCGCTATTATGCGGTATGTAGGGTCTATTAATTATTCACTAATTTCAACTATCATTCAAGCAATTCAACAAATAAATTTAAATTCAACAATTTAAATTTACAAATCAACTAAGTGAGATTAACTCACCTTCGATTTTTATTTTGCCTATCCAACCCAAATCCCGACTCGTTTCCATATTTTTGACCTTGAATAACAATTGCATGGATTTTATCAATATGTGAACTGATCAACAATTAATTTCTGTTTAAATAAATTTATTCTTCAATCAAATAATTCAAATTAACCGGTGATATAATTTTAAAAAAATACTTTTTAAACACAAGGTAATTTCATTTACTGGTTAGTCTAAATTAATCAAATGAGTTTAATAAATATATAAATCAACCTAAGTAATTATTATTATTATTATTATTATTATTTTCATCATCTAGTAAATTTTATTTTATATTTTTTTTCCAATCTGTATATATACAAATAATCTGTAGATGTTTAAAAATCGAATTTTCATAAACTTTAAACATTTCTATATATATCACTTACCTTATTCTCTCTGACTAAAAATCCTATTTTAAACTTTACTGTTTGATTCTATTTTAATTTTTGTAAACAAACAGATAATCCATACCTCACTGCCATCAGATCCGAGACCACTGCTTCCCCCAATTCCATTTGACTCACAACGTCACTTGAATAGCACGCGAAGCCGCGCCGCCGCCACGAACGGGTTGCCACCCCACTCGCGACGCGCCTAAGACGCGACCCCGCTTCCTGCATTCGCGTGCGACTCTATAAATTTGCGAACCAATCTGCGGCTGCCTTCTCATCTCAACTGTCAAACCCAAATTTTGCACGCGACCCGCCCTTCCTTTGCTTTGATCGACTCGCGCGACTCAGGCATGAGCGCCCCTCCCTCTCTCTTCGATTGATTTGGGTTAGGGATTTTTTTTTATAGGCCGTGAATCGGCATAGGGAAGATAACAGAAAATGAAGCAGGCTTCGTTAATTAGAATATGAGGAGGAGTTAAATCGATTTGGGGAAATGGAGAAAGGAAGTAGCGGTCAGAATAGAAAATGAGGAAGGGATGACTGAGAAAAGGAAGGGAAGCGATTAGAAGAAAATAAGCGGCCATGAAAAATAGTTTCTGAGATCGAAAAGTGAAACAGGCAGCATCGATAATAAAGAAGATGGAAGCGTATTCAAGAAGACGTAGTAATAGTGTGTTGATGAAGCTATGCGAATTATTTTATTTTAAACGTTATATTTTGAAATCTTCTCGAATTCAATTATAGCGCATTTGTTTATCGTACAATCACCCGGTCACTCCAAAAATTACGAAATTTGAAATCCGGCAATAATTCAATATTACGGATCCAACGGAACTAGTTTCGTCGCAATCCGAGACTGTACCTCGGAAGGCTATTTTCAATTGTCAATTTAAACAATGTAAATTTAAAATTGAATAAACGGCAGTTAAATTCAATTTTAATCCATCTATTATTCTCAGTATTATTAATATAAATTTTATAAGTCGTTAAAATATTTTTAACAAACTTATAATTCCAAATCTAAATAATTTACCCAATTGTCAACTACTATTTAATTTATTCAATTAATTGTAATATTTAAAATCTGAATCACTTTTATATAAATAAAACCAAACTTTTCATATCCAAATCAATTTATAATTCAAATTAAATATTTAAATTCATTTTAAATATCGCAAATTAACTGTTGAAAAAGCCAGGTCGTTACATTCCTCCCCCCTTAAAAGAATTTCATCCCCGAAATTACTAACTCATAAGAATGTCCTAACCCGCTAACTATTTTCAAAACCAACAATTCAATGTTCTATCAACTATCCTTTATGTTATCCCATTTTTGGTCAAAACTGGAATATCAATGTTGTGTGCAGTTCCACCACGACCGAACCAAGAAGAAAGAAGCAATGCTGAACCATCTTCTTCTCTGCATAGCCGGTCCAAAGCCCACTTCCAAGCAATGTCGAACCAGGCTCCGCCGAACCAAGCCCCAAAGTCCACATCCAAGCATTGCCGAACCAGAGTGCCTGCCGAACCAAGCCTCTCCGCCGCCGAACCAAACTCCTGTCGAACCAGGTGACAACCGGACCGGCTCTCCAAGCATCCATCACCGGACCAACCTCTATCGGTCCAACACCTCTCCCTGCAGAGCCGAACCAACTCTTCACCCAAGCCATGCCGAACCAACTCACTCCAACCACTACCGGACCAAGTGGATACTGAACCAACATCGCCAGACCAGGTTGCTTCAGCCCAAGCCCACCAGCAGCTATAAACATCCAAGACCCCTGTTCCCAACCTCACTCTATAAATAGAGGGGCAGGGGTACAACAATGGCAGAGAAGTTTGAGAGCTCGAGCACGGATAGAACTTTCAAACAACTTTCAATTACTTGTAATCAAAGCTTTGTACTTGTAATCTGTAGAGAAAAGGGGAATAACATATAAAGTGGACGTGGGCACGTTCTGGCCGAACCACTATAAATCTGTGTGTCTTTTACAGTTTAGTCCCTGCTTTTTATATATTTGCATAAATCACCCAAATCACTAAGAACAACATAAAATCAACTAACTCATACGACTTGGAGGTGTTTGCCCATTTTTTGTGCAAACATTTTTGGCGCTTTCACTGAGAATTGAACTCAGGAGCACTTTCATCGTTGCTTCGCAAAGATTTATTGAGAGACTCTCTTTGAGAACCAGAAGTCTATCCGACATTATGGGTCCTGCAAAGAAAACAAGTAGAAGACAGAGACCAGGAAGAAGTGAGCGCGAAGGGAGTGAAGGGTCTTCCTCAGCGGAGAACCAAACTTTAGTTTTCATCACCAGGGATGAGATGGAGACAATGATGAAAAGACAAGAGGAGTTGATTCAGAATTTGTTTCATCAGATTGGGCAACTTGGAGCACAGAATAGGGAAGCGGATAGAATTTGGAACGGAGCAGGACCATCCGGCATAGCACCTGGATTAGGAGGCACACCCATGGAGAACATTGATTCAATTTCGGAGAGAGAAAGAGGAGCATCTGCACAACCTGGGAGTAGTAGAGGAGTGAGCTCTCAGTCAAGGGGGCAGATCCCAGAATTCCCTCGTGGACTCAGGGGGCAGGTTGAAAGTAATGAACGAAGATTGCATCTCGGTGACAACGACAGATTGGCAGAGATGGTTAGAAAAGCTATGAGAGGCGATTTGGTAAACAAAGATTTGGAGGATGTTAATAGGAGTCCTTTTACTCCAGCAATCAGGCAAGCAAGGAACCCATCGGATTTTAAGTTACCATCGTTGGACATGTACAAGGGGAAAACGGACCCCACGGTTCATCTAACGAAGTATATGAGACATATGGAAGTGCTGGGGGCATCAGAGGATGTTATGGCCTGGTGCTTTCCATTGTACTTGACGGATATTGCAGCATTGTGGTTTAGACAATTGGAGAATGGATCCATCGGAACGTGGAATGATTTAATTGAGAGATTTATGAGGCAATTCAGGGTCCACATTACAAGACCCAAGAATGTGATGACTTTGGCAACCCTAAAGCAAAAAACCGGAGAGACTTTGAGGAGTTACCTAACGCGATTCAATGCGGCAACAGCTTCGGTGGATCGACCAGATCCGTCCATGGTCATGATAGCAGCTGTGTCCGGGATAGCTAACGGAACAGAGTTCAATAATTCATTAACTAAGGATCCACCAATGGATCTAGGAGAATTCTATTATGAGGCGGAAAAGTTCCTATGATTGGAGGATGCGAACGCCGAAAGAGAAGAAGAAATTGATATTTATGCGATCAAAGGAGGAAATCCCCCTGAGAAAGGCACGGAAACTAGTAGGGGTAAAAGAAAGACTGAGAACGACGGGGACAGGTCAAAGCGGCAATGGTGGGAGCCACGATTCACCACTTACTCTGAGCTAAACGAGAGCCTGGAACGAATTTATCAGGATACTAAAGAGCAGGTTCCGTATCGTAGACCGATGCAAAGGGATCCAACTTCTGACGAAAGAAAATCAGATAAGTTTTGTGTATTTCATGAATTGAATGGTCATAACACTAATGATTGTAGGCATTTGAAGGACGAGGTGGAAGGGCATATCAGGAACGGTATGCTCCTTCAGTATGTGAGGAGGCGAACTCCAGCAGTGGAGCCAGAGCGACCACCGTCTACATTGGCTAGAGGTGACCCTGGATCGGGGCACCATTTGATTATCCATTGATTGCTTGATTAAAATAACGATGAACAAGTTGTAAACCTTTCACTAACGCGGTTAAATCATTTACACATGTGAGCGATCGCGCACGATCCATAGGCATGCTCTGAATGACTATCAACCGCGTTATAGTAAGAATTTACGCCTTAACATCTTCATTTTCTTTTTTGCTTTGATTTTGGTTTGAACATTTAAATTCTGCCTGTTTGGACATTTCCGCTGTAAGGTTCATATGATTATTGCTTTAATATTTACAATTCTATAAAAAAAATCTGCTTGTATGCCCGTTGGATCACGAACGGTCCACGAGCACCTCTTGCATGGCAGTGAACTGCCGAAGTCTATGATTCGGGAACTCCCCCAAACAACAACTCCGACATAGATAATATTAAGTCCCCCTCGGGCACACTCACTCGCATCGAACGGCACCCGACCTCGAACGGTCACAACTCGCCTCGAACGGCACCCGACCTCGAACGGTCACATCTCGCCTCGAACGGCACCCGACCTCGAACGGTCATATCGCGCGTCGAACGGCACCCGGCCTCGAACGATCACAACTCGCCTCGAACGGCACAACTCGACCTCGAACGGTCACAACTCGCCTCGAACGGCACAACTCGTCTCGAACGGCACAACTCGCCCCGAACGGCACAACTCACTTCCCCTCAAATGGCTCGATCACGAACGGTCGTCATTTGAGGTCCGCCACTTGACCGTGCACGGTCGCACTTCACCTCAAATGGCTCGATCACGAACGGTCGTCATTTGATGTCCGCCACTTGACCGCGCATGGTCGCACTTCACCTCAAATGGCTCGATCACGAACGGTCGTCATTTGAGGTCCGCCACTTGACCGCGCACGGTCGCACTTCACCTCAAATGGCTCGATCCCGATCGATCGTCATTTGAAGTTAGGCGCTTGACCATGAACGATCGCCCTTCATCTCAAATATCTCGATCCCGAACGGTCGTCATTTGAGGTCACATAAAACTGTAAATTCCTTTGCAGGACATCAACAGGATATGAACATCCGGCTCATGGCATTATAAAACACGCCTTCCTACCGCAAGGCATGTTTTGGGGGGCAAAGTGTTATCCCATTTTTGGTCAAAACTGGGATATCAATGTTGTGTGCATTTCCACCACGACCGAACCAAGAAGAAGGAAGCAATGCTGAACCATCTTCTTCCCTGCATAGCCGGTCCAAAGCCCACTTCCAAGCAATGCCGAACCAGGCTCTGCCGAACAAGGCTCCTCCGCCGAACCAAGCCCCAAAGTCCACATCCAAGCAATGCCGAACCAGAGTGCCTGCCGAACCAAGCCTCTCCGCCGCCGAACCAAACTCCTGCCGAACCAGGTGACAACCGGACCGGCTCTCCAAGCATCCATCACCGGACCAACCTCTACCGGTCCAACACCTCTCCCTGCAGAGCCGAACCAACTCTTCACCCAAGCCATGCCGAACCAACTCACTCCAACCACTACCGGACCAAGTGGATACCGAACCAACATCGCCAGACCAGGTTGCTTCAGCCCAAGCCCACCAGCAGCTATAAACATCCAAGACCCCTGCCCCCAACCTCACTTTATAAATAGAGGGGCAGGGGTACAACAATGGCAGAGAAGTTTGAGAGCTCGAGCACGGATAGAACTTTTAAACAACTTTCAGTTACTTGTAATCAAAGCTTTGTACTTGTAATCTGAAGAGAAAAGGGGAATAACATATAAAGTGGACGTAGGCACGTTCTGGCCGAACCACTATAAATCTGTGTGTCTTTTACAGTTTAGTCCCTGCTTTTTATATATTTGCGTAAATCACCCAAATCACTAAGAACAACATAAAATCAACTAACTCATACGACTTGGAGGTGTTTGTCCATTTTTTTTGCAAACACTTTAAATAAAAGTCGCATCACCCTTTTTATTAATTTTCCAAACTTTTTCTTAGTTTCAAACTATACTATTTGTTTAACCATTCAAGTTTTCAATTTAAATCCAAATTTTGACTTATCAAAATTTTCTCAAAATTTTTCTAACACCCTAAATTCCCGAAAATTTTTGCCAGCGTTTCCTTTGCGCGGCTAGCTCGGTACAACTACAAAATGGCTCTACGGCCTCTCAAAAACCGAAAAGAAAACAAAAAGCTAAGTGGCTCAATCAAAATCCCAATCAATTTCCATATAGAAATTCAAACACATACCTTTTTTTGTCGGGCATTACTTATTTATCTTCTGAAACAAAATCAATTCTCTTTACCTTTATATTACCTGCATAACCTTACACAGCAATTTATCCAATCACAATACACAAAACATTTTATCGACATTCTTACAAATGTCCATATCTATTCATTCAAATATTATTTTAGACTGTTTATGCAATACCAATTCCCAATTGAGAATGCATAATTCCTTACTCCCCTTAGTATAAGCATCTTATGTATTACTTATATTTATTTCCATCTCACCACTTTAGTTTGTATTCATTCTTATTCAATTGATCCTTCCATTTCCAGAATTTGATTTATCTATAACTCTAAATATTTAAATTCTAATATTCATTTATATCAAATTCATGTCTTTATTTTAAATTAGTTTCATTCACTAATTTATTTCAATTTCCAATTTGAAAACGTTCGTCTTAACAAAATTTTCAAAAACATTCAAAAATTTTCTAACTCCCAAAATTTATGAAAATTTTTGGCAGAGTCCCCTTTGTACGGAGGAGCCTTTGCAATTTGACAATAGAGATAAATATATATACATCAACCCACACGGTCGGAAAAACCAAAAACAGTTCATATATCCTATTTTTATTGCGTAAGCGTACCTTATTTAGCATTTTAAGCAAGCGGCTTATTTAATTTTAGCATTTGCGCATCCAAAATCCCGCTATACAGTCTTTTGATACCTGTACTTACTCAATTTACACATATAAGTAACATATTTTCGAAATTTACAACATCGCATTTATTTAACCAACTACAACAATCAAAATCATAAGCAATGCAACATAAATAACTTCATAATAACTTTATATAATTCCCAAGCTATTTCCATTCGTTTATAACGAACACAAATACCGTTTGCATTCAACTTCAAGTAGGTTACGACACATTTACTTAACTCCAATTCATAATTATGTCCAAACAAATTCATTTTCAGTTTAATTGATTTCAAAATCAATTCCGCTAGTTATCAATTCAAAGTCATTCTATAAACAATATATACAAATAGTTGTATAAACAATTGATAAGGTTCCAATTAAATCCAGCTGCTTTTACTCAATTTATAACATCACATTCGATTCAGAATGATTTTCACATCATTCTTTTATTCAACTCACGTCAATTTTACTCCAAAAATCAATTTTAATTACTTTTATTATTCCACGGAATTTTATTTAGTCATGTATACGACAACAACAATTATTTCTATGCAAATTCCGACAATATTCATTTAACAAACAATTCTTCAATTTTATAACTGTTTTAAAATTAATTCCAACTCTAGTTATATGAAATTTTCTTCCATTCTAATCAAAATTGTTTTTTTTAAACCACATCTTTGCATTGATTTTATTCAACACCATTTTTATTAAGCTCGACAATTTCAAAGCTTAAAATTTACACATGTATCAAATTTATATAAGTCATGTTTCATTGAAATTTAAACTCAAGTTAATTTACTTCAAATTATTTAACTTTCATAACTTAAGTTTATTTCATTGCCATAAATTCTTTTCCAATTTAATTTGATTTTATTTAAATCAAACTTCTTTCATTTACTTCTTAACTCAATTAGTTTTTCATTTAAGAATTTCAATTCCCATGTTCGATTCATTCTCGAACTTATTTAACTTATTACAAGACCATCTTCACTTTATTTATACACAATTGAATTTTTTGTTTGCACTTCTAACCATTTATATTTAATCCAATTTCATTTCATAGGCTAACCAATCCAAGTTGAATTTAATATTTATAATTCAAGGGCTCTTCCCCCATTCACTTTAATTCACTCTCCACATTATTAATTCTCTATTCAATTCTTATAAAACCAATTCAAAGTTTATTCACATATTCAGGTTACTAATTTATCCCAAATTTATTTATTCCCAATTTATAATTCAATACTTGACTTTTAGCTTCAAAACACTCTCCATTTAAATTTCTTTGGTTCAATTTTATTTTATAATTCAAGTTTGGATTTCTATTCAATTTCCAGGTTCAAACAATTCTATTTGACTTATTTATTCCATCATAATTTTATAAGTCCACTGTTCTTATTTATTCAAATTCAAATTTTACTTAATTCTGCTTACATTAAATTCAACCTTATTTCATTATTATGAATTTTACTCAAGGGAGAGTTTTATTACAATATCATTTACATCTCAATTTTAATTCATCTTCATTCACATGATAAACATTAACTTAGCTTAAGATAATTACAGTTTAATCGAAGTTCTCAATCCAATTAAATTGGCTATTTACTATCCATTCACATCCAAAGTTTAAGATACTTTACCCATCTATTTTATTCAATGAACTTCCACTTTCATCGAAATCACCTTTCCATAAATTTTACATCTTAAGTTAATTTAATTATTGCAACTTCTTACATAAATTCATTGCAATTGATTTGATACTCATCTAAATCAAATTCCATGTAATTTAATTAGCCATTCTAAATCTGTTAAGATAGTTTTCAAGTCTAATTTATTCCATCTATACTTGATGTGGATTTTATTTGTAACTTCAAATTATCTTTACTTTAGTCCAATTCTAAAACAATTCCAATTCATATTTAATTTACTTACCATTCAATGGAATTTTTATTTCTAACTCGGGTTCCATCACTGAATTTCATTTTTAATTCAAATTACAACTTAATTCAAATACAGCTGAATTTTATTTTCAGTTTAATTCAATTTACTACCATCTCATAACTTGGAGTAATTCCAATCCACCTTAAGTTTTATTTCTCATTTCAATTTCATTTAAAATCTACTAACTTATTCTTTCCAAATCATTAATTAAATTTCAAGTTTAAATTTTAATCCAAGTTAAATTTTCCACCTTTAACTTTTTGCTTTAAATTTTAATTCCAAAATTCAACCTTTAATTGTTTTCCTTGATTAGACAACTATTTTAAATTTAATTATATCATTTGTCTAACATATTATCATCCAAACATCCAGGTAATATTAGTTCAGAAAATATTCCCTTTTATATCAAAATATATTTTGGATGAAATTATTTCATTCACCCACTTTAGAAAATCAATATTGTGTCAACTTGCTCTATTTAAGTGTATAGAAACCCCTTCGGCACAGTTGTGCAGACTGTGCTGACGAAGGTTCATATACCACTCAATAAATCAATCAACACAATATAAAACCATTTTATACTCACTAACAAATACGCACTCATGTCTATTAATACGCTCAAACTCATTCTAGAGTACTACTAACTCTATCTCTAATGAGTAATCCCCACCAGAGCCAAGGTTCTCACTTAACCTTTCAGCTCTGATACCAAGTGTAAAGGCCCGCAAATCCGTACCCCTCTGAACTAACCAAATTCACCACAGTTCAATCCAAAGGGGCACAAAAGTACGAGTCTTCGGGTAAAAGAAGAAAGAGGTAGAAGAAGAAGAAACAAAAATAACATCAGAATCTCACATCGCAGCGGAACAAAATATAATATATAGAATAAAGTTTTAAATACAAGAAATCTGTACTGTATACATATACATATATACCATCATCGGAGTACATCAATCAATCATACATGTCCATACACAGCGGAAATAATAGACAACTACGGGGATATGCTCTGTCATCCAGCTCGTCTCCTGAGCTCCATCATATAACCTGAACCTGTTTAACTCGGTCTGACCCGAGCATCATATAAAACAACACCCGAGTCAGTCTGGAAAACCAACGTGAGAAAATCACACTCAATTGGATTATTAAAGTTTCAAAAATCCTTGAAAACAAAAGCATCTCGTAAGACCACGCCACAAATAAACATGTCGGGTTTTTTCCTTACGATAGCTAAAACAATTTTTATTAAAGTTCTCTGATATTATTATAGTGTCTATAGAAAGTAAAATAGAATCTAGCTGAAATGCTTGAATCTCACGTTCCAGCAATAGTTGGTCACAATCAAAACCGTACAGGCGCTTATTGGAGTTTGGATCCCATACAATGGCAAGGCTACTGGGGTACCGCCCGTCACAGTACCTGGTCTAGATCAGAGTACCGAGGAGCCACCCTAACTCCCCTGCAACACAAGACCGGAACCATTCCTTACTGAAGAGTTCCAAGCAAGATCACCCCGCAGTTGGCGCGACCAACCGCCCACTAAGCCGAATAAAAGGGACATCTAGACAGGGGAAACCTCACTCTTCAGTGGGGGCTACCCACGAAGTCTTGCTGCACCTCCCCTGTTTTAGCCGTTCCCGGTTGATGAGGCTTGAGGTTAAGCGTTACCTTTCAAGATCGCGTCACTTAGAATGCTCATCGTCCTCCTGACGATGTTCTGAAAACATTCAATCCATACAGGTTGCCCTGGGTCTGGACAATCTGAATCACCATCTTCAACTCTTCACGGTCTTCATTCGTAATCGTACAAACCGGATCGAAGTGGTTTTCGGATAATTAAATCCGATCCGGGACTCTTCTAAACGATCAGCGCGTTGTCCAATATTGATAGTCAGTTATTTAACTATCAATTAATCATACACAAGCAATCATCAAATAATTTCCACAATTATTTATCTCAATTATCATACAGATAATATTCCCATTTAACCCATTTGAAACAAATTTCCAAAGTTCTTTTATTTCCATGAAATCACCTAACTGATTTCTCATACCCCCTCAATTTGATTTGACCTTGAAAATATTTCTTATTATCTCATTCCCTTTCTCAAAAAATCAATTTATACTTTGTTTATAAATTTTCAAACTCAATTCCTTCACTTAATAAGATTTCCCATAATCTTATCTCATTTAATAACTCACTTATCATCACAAGAGGATTATTAATTGGATTTTAAAAAAAAAACCATTAGAAAACATTTAGATTTATAAAATAAGAAGTAATATTAAATAATAAAAATTATATTTTGTTATTTATAAACTTCAAAGCGGGTTTTTGAAAATTAGAGTTTATTCCAAATAATTGCTAAGCCTTCAAAATAACTAATTTGGAATATTCTAAGTTCAAAAATGATTTATAAAATAACCTATATAGTATAGTAATTGTAAAAATATTCCTTTTAAAATAAGTTTATAATTTTAGAAAAACTCAATATCCATCTATAATACCTCTTGTCCAAATTCACACTTCTTACTTTCGAAAATATTCTACTATTTCCGTTTCAAAACAAATTTATAACTCAATATAAGTTTCATGACTTATTTATTTCGTATCCACTGATATCTTCTTGTCCATTTATAAACTCCGTTTATAAATTTATAAACTCCACTGAGTTTTTCCTTCTCATTTATTTATACAAACAATTTATTCAGAAATTCACTTTATAAATTTTATACTTCAATTCAATTTCATATTGCTTTTAAAAAAAAACAATTCCATTTCATTCCTTAATAAAATTCCCTTATTTTATTTCTGAATATATTTCTCTTATTTTAATTTTATTAATATAGCTTTGCTTTACTTCAATCCATTCTTCGATTACAAAATTTTCTTGAAGTCTTTAATATATAATTTACCCTTTTTCCCGAACTCACTTTAACTAATTTTAAATTTAACCAAAGTCATAAATATTCTTTTAATTTTACTTTAGTCCCAATAGATGAAAATTTAAACCTTAAAGAAATATTCTTTTAATTTAAATTTCATTCAGCTTCCCTTAATTAAATTATTTATAGTCTTTAAAAATTACCAAATTTCAATTCCATATTATTAACACTATATAATTCAATTCGCATGAAATTCAATACTAATTCATTCAACCTGTCATAAGACAACATATATATAAAATCAATAAATATTCTTGAGGAATCCTGTTGGATCCCTCCAACCTGTTTTCCCTGCATCCTCGGACGTTGGCACAACTAAAATATCAATTCCACTTCAATGGTGGAATATTGCAGTATATGGATTCATATATTGTCATCCGCTATTATGCGGTATATAGGGTCTATTAATTATTCACTAATTTCAACTATCATTCAAGCAATTCAACAAATAAATTTAAATTCAACAATTTAAATTTATAAATCAACTGAGTGAGATTAACTCACCTTCGATTTTTATTTTGCCTATCCAACCCAAATCCCGACTCGTTTCCATATTTTTGACCTTGAATAACAATTGCATGGATTTTATCAATATGTGAACAGATCAACAATTAATTTCTGGTTAAATAACTTAATTCTTTAATCAAATAATTTAAATTAACCGGTGATATAATTTTAAACAAATACTTTTTAAACACAAGGTATTTTCACTTACTGGTTAGTTTAAATTAATCAAATGAGTTTAATAAATATATAAATCAACCTAAGTAATTATTATTATTATTTTCATCATCTAGTAAATTTTATTTTATATTTTTTTTCCAATCTGTATATATATAAATAATCTATATATGTTTAAAAATAGAATTTTCATAAACTTTAAACATTTCTATATATATCACTTACCTTATTCTCTCTGACTAAAAATCCTATTTTAAACTTTACTGTTTGATTCTATTTTAATTTTTGTAAACAAACAGATAATCCATACCTCACTGCCATCAGATCCGAGACCACTGCTTCCCCCAATTCCATTCGACTCACCACGTCACTTGAATAGCACGCGAAGCCGCGCCGCCGCCACGAACGGGTTGCCACCCCACTCGCGACGCGCCTATGAAGCAACCCCGCTTCTTGCATTCGCGTGCGACTCTACGAAGTCGCGAACCAATCTGTGGCTGCCTTCTCATCTCAACTGTCGAACCCAAATTTTGCACGCGACCCGCCCTTCCTTTGCTTTGATCGACTCGCGCGACTCAGGCATGAGCACTCCTCCCTCTCTCTTCGATTGATTTGGGTTAGGGATTTTTTTTCATAGGCCGTGAATCGGCATAGGGAAGATAACAGAAAATGAAGCAGGCTTCGTTAATTAGAATATGAGGAGGAGTTAAATCGATTTGGGGAAAAGGAGAAAGGAAGTAGCGGTCAGAATAGAAAACGAGGAAGGGATGACTGAGAAAAGGAAGGGAAGCGATTAGAAGAAAATAAGCGGCCATGAAAAATAGTTTCTGAGATCGAAAAGTGAAACAGGCAGCATCGATAATAAAGAAGATGGAAGCGTATTCAAGAAGACGTAGTAATAGTGTTTGAGGAAGCTATGCGAATTATTTTATTTTAAACGTTATATTTTGAAATCTTCTCGAATTCAATTATAGCGCGTTTGTTTATCGTACAATCACCCGGTCACTTCAAAAATTACGAAATTTGAAATTCGGTAATAATTCAATATTACGGATCCAACGGAACTGGTTTCGTCGCAATCCGAGACTGTGCCTCGGAAGGCTATTTTCAATTGTCAATTTAAACAATGTAAATTTAAAATTGAACAAACGGCAGTTAAATTCAATTTTAATCCATCTATTATTCTCAGTATTATTAATATAAATTTTATAAGCCGTTAAAATATTTTTAACAAACTTATAATTCCAAATCTAAATAATTTACCCAATTGTCAATTACTATTTAATTTATTCAATTAATTGTTATATTTAAAATCTGAATCACTTTTATATAAATAAAACCAAACTTTTCATATCCAAATCAATTTATAATTCAAATTAAATATTTAAATTCATTTTAAATATCGCAAATTAACTGTTGAAAAATCCGGGTCGTTACAATGTGTTACGTTTGATTTATTGCCTCTTTATCTTTCCATCCATTAATTTCATACCATAACTCCTCCATATGTTGCCATTTATTTCCTTGATCTCTAGCCGTGTATTTTGTATATTATGTGGAAGAAAACATCTCTTTCTCATTCATCATACACTCCATTTTCAGATCTAAAGAGAAAGGTAATGGCTTCCTTCACTTTTCTCCACTTTTCTTCTTTGTTTTACATTGTTTTTCACTTGATTTTGCTTGATCTTCACATATGGTTCTCGGCCTAACCCCTTAACCATCACCTCCGCTGACCACCACCACTTATTCCCTACCTAATCCACAGCCTAACCACCATACTCCTTTGACCTCAAAGTGCCATGGCCTCCCCTTGAACAAAACTTCACAAAAACTATGAAAAACTCCATAAAACCATGCTAACCGAGCCCTATATGCAACACCACCCTCATTGCTTGCCACAGATACCTCCTTAGCCACTACAACCATCAAGCACCACCTCTAAACACTATTACTCACCTCTAACCTGACCTGTAGCAGCCTCTGGCTGAGCCCAAATATGCCTTTGACCGAGCCCAAGTTGAACCAAAACCCTTTATAGCCTTGCCTTTTGACCTTCCACACTTTGTAACTTCCAAACCCTTCCTATCCTTGACCAAGCCTTGTTATTTTCAGTCCAAACCTGATCTTTTACCACCTGAAACATGTCATGGCTGAACCAATTTAGCCTTAAAGCCGAGCACATGTTGAGTCAAGAGCAAGCAAAACTTGTTTGGAACTTGGTGATGTTTTTGTTTATCTCTGTTTCAATTTGTTTCAATAATTTTGGTATTGTATTTATATTTATGTATGGTCTTGTTTTATTGTTATATACAAGATATACATCTTGGCTCTCTTCCCAATTGAATAAAATTATGCTATCGTGCTTTCCGGATTCTCTTTTGAGTGTATTGTTTGCGAACTCCAGCTTTAAAGAGGTGAGTAATCACACCTGACATTTACACTTATATGATTGTGAATTGATAACAAGTGAAAGTGTAGAAATTATTACATCATGTTATACCTGCCTATGTTATAAATTATATGATGTTAATCCTGTTTATTTGTCTGTCATATCATCTGATACTGCTCTATGTTATTATACTGTTATTTTATTATGTTCTCACACTGCAAGTTCCCTGTGGAATAGAATCACTATGGGTTGAAATGATACATACCCAATCGGACTTTAGAATATGGAAAAATAATTACGGGTTGAAATGATAGGCCTGGGTGATTTTTATTTATTTGCATTTGTCTTGGGATTGTGGGTTTGAAATAATCAAAACCCGGAAATTTTACGTATTTCAGATATAAGTGATAATTTACGTATCACTTGATTTAGGTGTGAACTATTTTCCGGACCCATGGTTGATTTCAAAATATGATTTCTTATAAATTTCATGTATTTTAAATGAAATAAAAAAAATTAAATTTGACTTATATGGGATTTAAAATGGTTAAGCAGTGATTTTCTAAAAGGTTAAATGTTATAAGTTAATATGGTTTGAGTTGTAGTGTGAAAGTTTGATTTAACTTAATAACAGGAATTTAAGTAAAAATGGAATTATAAGCTTAACTTGGTAATTAATATAATTGATGTATGAATTGGATAAATATAAAGTTAAAGAAAATATCAAGTTATTTGTAAAATAAAGTTAAGCAACTTACAGTGTATTTTGAATTTATGTAATTAGTTTAAATGTTAAATAAATGGATAGTTAAATGGAAATTTGGAATTTAACTTGACTTGGAATTGTGAGATTTGGTTTTAAAATGGAAGTTTAAGTAAATTAAATAAAAGGGAAATTTAGTTTAATGTATGAAATGGTAATTTGAAATTTAAGTGATAAATAATTGTTAGAAGGTAATGAATGGGAAATTTGTACACTTGAATTTAATAAGTGAAATTTTTGATATTTATTTTTGAAATTTACTTTGTAAAAATCATAAGTTCAAGGGTATTTAAATGACCATTTTATAGTGGAAAATATGAAATTTTATATGTTAAAAATGGTTTAAATTGAAGTTTATTTGAAGTGTTTAAGTGAATAAATAAACTCAGAAAATGCTAAATTTTTGGGAATTGAATTTTTGATTTGAAGGAATAATGACTTCACTTTTTAATGGTTTAAATGAATAATTTTAATTCGAAATCATAAATCATTTTGAAATTTATAACCACGGGTACAATGCTTTGTCTATAATGTGATTTCCTTGTGATTATTGATGCACACCTTTGATTTTAAGAGTGTGGCTAGAGGTGAGCGGTTACTGCAGCTCTACGCTACCCTAGTCACAATAACACTATTATTTGCATTATTTACTTTAATATGGATATTTCAAAGATAGTGTTTATTACTACATAATTGATGGTTTGAATGATCCTTAAAGGATGTGCGACCCCAAGCATCCTTTAAGTTATTGTGCATTGCTATTACAGTTCACTTGAGTGGGTTTACATTTTATAAGTATGTATGTCCTGACTCGAGTGGTTGTGTTTTACTTTACGCTAGGGTGAGCCTGAGAATCACAGCTTTGGATTCACCTTCTGGAGCTAGAGAATTGTTGGAGCGTATCTGACTATCTATTCGTCTACTTCTTCCAGTTATCTCCTATTCGGTATTGCTTCTGTATTAGTGAGTCATGTATCCAGACTTCTATTGTATCCATTTTTAAACTATGATATTTTGTATATGATTTGAGAGTATGTATACAGTAGCTTCATGAACTACTATGGTATTTTAATTCCGCTGCGAGTTATTCTGATATTTCTGTGTCTATGTGTGACGCCCCACCTCTATACTCACAATAAAAAAGGTTATTATAGGGAATAACATCTGCTATTGCGAAGAATAAGGCTTGTTAGAAGCGACCATCTATCAGTTATGCCTTAGACGAGTGTTGATTACGTCAATAGGAGTTGTGTGAATTACTCCCAAAGATATATATTCAATCCGACTCTAAAACGAAACTACGGTGGCTAATGAAAAATTCAGAACAACTCATAATAACAATAACACAGATAAGTATAATCACAATAGAACAGAAATATTAGATATAGCGGAAGATAAGTCTGGATACATGCTACAACACTTAATGGTTCACATGAACCTAATATACATACAAAGTCATCATATCTTACATGAGACTAGAGTTGAAACAACCCGCATATTTTACGATTGAATATTTAAATATTTTATTTAAATATTTCATCGTTTGTCGGATTGTTGTCCGAAAAGCTACTTTTTGCAAATGGTCGAATTAGGACTCGAGACCACCCCCATCGTGTTCAAAATGACGTTTGCGACATTTATGAGTATAAACATTGATATGTTTGAAGTTAGTGGAATTTTGCTACCTTTTCATTTAGGGCTTTGGTTTAGTTTCAGCCCATTAGAACCAAGCTCCACCCCCTCTTCTCTTATTTCCTTCATAATTTCCTAATACTCAAGCTTTAGATAAAAATGGGGGAAGAGAGAAAGAATTAGAATTCCTAAGCCCTAGTTTCCATTTGCAAATCAAGTTCTAGCTCCAAATTCAAAGGAGAAGCTTTGGTAAGCCTTCTCTTCTTCTTCTCCAACTCATTATCCTTCCAATTTTAGAAATTCCTAAACCTAACTTAGGGAATGTTCTTTCTTTTAAGCTTAAATTCAAGCTTCTTGATTTGGGATTGAAGAGTGGTTGATCCTCCTTTGTTTTCAATCTTCTCCTTCCTTGTTTTCATGTAAAATGGTGAGATTTTTATCTCACATCTATGACTATAACTATCTTTGATTGTTGGATATGAATTCCTAACACTTATTCATGTGCATTAGCTTTTGGTTTGGATTGAATTAGTGAATATTACAATTTTTAGCGTTTTGAAGTCAAATGTTTAAAAAAAATCCTAAATTTGATGTTTGAACATGTTTTTGGCAATGCATCGAAGAGCCTATAGGGCAGGTTTGTTGATTGGCATAAACCCCTAGCGCCCGTCGCTCGTCCGATCGCAATCGGCGAAAGTTTTCTCTTCATATAGAAAGGCTGGAAATGCTGGGTAATAGGCACCGGTCGACTGGCCCTCTGTGTCCAGTCGACTGACCTACAACATGAGAGTTTTTCAGGGTCTATCCAGTCGACTGTTCTCAGAGAGCCAGTCGACTGACCTGCTTCTATAGGCCCAATTTTCCTATTTTGTTTGTGAATTTCAACTTTTATCGATTTGTTATCATCCGAGTTGTTGTTATCAATTATTCGACCTTGATGACTTCTATTTTGTAATTTTTGGAAATATACATTTTGATGGATTTGATATCGATTTCTTTGGAATTAATTCACGTCTTCGAATGTGAATTTTGGTGATTGATTGTGTTTACAATCATTTCTATGGTTTGTCGCTTTTAAATGCAAAGGTTTCTATACTAATAGTAAATAATCAAACTCGTTTACAAAGATGATTTCAACTCTATTTTTAATAACACAAAGCTCTCTATAGAAGCGTTTTTCCCACCTATTAGTATGTCCAAACCTTTACCTCATTCGTTTGAGAAATCTAATTTAACGGCTTAGTAAAACAAGTGGTATGAAACGCTTGCGTTTACTTCGTCGATTAATTTTTGGACTTGTTCGATTGAAACTCTTATGACAATTTTCGAGTGGAGATTTACAGTTTGTTCGTAAATACTTAAGTTAAGCAAGTGGTTAGGGGACATGAAGCTAAACTCATCTATTTACTAGCTTAGTGTAATTGACACTTCCTGATGATCATTGATGATCATTTTTCTGATTTAAACTAGCGATATGCTATGTTTCCTTGTCCACATAGGGGACGGTACCTCGTTTTATGGAGCTTCGTCAAATTTCTATTATAAGCTAACGACCTATTTATTTCTTGGAGTTTTGACTCAATTTTTGTGGGCTAGCGACCCATATTCTTTTATGAAGTTCGGTTCTTCGGACGTACCATTGTACTATGTCGTTGTTCCGGCTTATCGGGTTCATCGGGCGTACCGTTGTATTACGTCGATGTTCCGATGTATTTGAGTTTCTGGTTCCTCGGGCGTACCAATATTGTACTGCGTCGTTGCACCGGCTCTATGGTTAGCGGCTATGGGATAGCGTCCCGTTTGTGATGCATGTGTTGGTGAGTTTTCGTGCTCCCGTTTTGTGATAGGCCTCCCACTTTTTGTGATTTCTGGATTTCTATTGATGATTACTAGAATTTGTGTTTTACCAATTTTATGATTGCACTTATATGTTGTTAATATATGTGGCTTGGTGAATGAAATAAGGAGTACGACATTCCTTTTTGATCTTTGAGAAGATTCTTGTGATATTGATTAATCTTTGGTTGATTTTCAATTACATACTTATCATAGTATGGCATTATTGTTATTATACGTTTTTGTCATATCTCTAATTCTATATCATTTCATTTGATAATTATAGCTAGACTGATCCGCTTATTATTTACTTATTAAATAATAATCGGTTCAGACCGAGATGTTTCAGGTGCTTCTGCTTGACTCGTCATCTGGGAGTATTATTTGATTTTTGGCTAACAACTTAGATGTGTAGTTTTTGCTGTTATACACTCGAGAGATAGACTCATTGATGTATACATATTCTTTTGTGAAGCTCTTGTATCTATTCTTTTGTAGTATTGTGGATCTTGTTAGACCACTACTTTGATATACACTTATACGTGTTTTATTCATATCTTTTTCCGCCTTGTGATATGGATATCTGTGACTGATTTGTGTTATTTTATTTCTATATCTTTTTTTGAAGATTATATATAGCCAATGTAGTAGCTTTGTGTTTGTAGCGGTATGTCGAATTTCTGTTCGCCTATCTGACATGTCAGTACTCGCTCAAAGCAATTACACGGGTGGTCGCTCCTCAACAGCCTTATTTTTCGTGCTAGTTGATGACATTACCCAGTAGTGTCCTTGGCTAGCGTGAGAACAGAGGTGGGGCGTCACAAGAGTCAATACCAAAAGTAACACCTCGAAGCCTAAACAAAAGATGAGGTGAAATCCCAAAAGCTGAAGCAGCAACTGAATCAGAGATAGCGATTATCCTGAAATAACTCGGTCTGACCAGAGTATTATTTAAAAGAAAATAATAAACGGATCAGTCTAATTTAATCTTCAGAAATAAATGTATGATAAACAACACTTAAGCAAATAATTATAGTCTCGAATGAGACTATTCAGCATAAATAATCAACATAGTTTAAATGAATAAATCTCATTAAACTCCATCAAAATCAACTCTAAATTCATAATTGAATTCAAGACAGCAATACACAAAATTATAATCTCGGATGAGACTATACACTAAACTATAATCTTGAATGACACTATACACAAAATAATCAAAATAGTTTAAAGGAAGAAATCCCATTAAACATCATCAAAATCAACTTCCTAATTCATAATTGAATTCGAAACAGCAATACACAAAAATATGGAGATCCAAATAAGATAACTAGACAAATCAATATTCACAAAATCTAGAATTCCAAATAAGATAACTAGACAAATCAGCATTCACAAAATCTAGAAATCAAAATAAGATAACTAGAAAATCAACATAAAAGTGGATAGATCTCAGCAGATGTCGAGTTTAAGCTACGTCGCATGTGCATCTCATATGCCCGAAGCCTACCAACTACTATAATTTTTTGCGCCCAACAAATGACCCGAAGGTCTAGTACTGGTAATTGACCCGAAGGTGGGCTCGAATGCCCAACAAAATCGTCAAAATCATCAAACAGCAAATCTTCAGCAAATATTTCAATTAACGAGTCCGTAATTTACCGAATTAGTAAAAGTGTGGTTCCATACTCTGCACTTTTGCTAAACCGTTTAAATCACTTCATCGTTTCCTTGAAAGTGAAAAATTGTGTATTTTATGTAAATAACATTTTACGTTCTCAAATGAACAAGTTCGGAATTAACCGAATCACTAAAAGTAAGGGTTCATAGTCGTTAATTTTGCTGAAACGTTTAAATCGATTCCTCATTCCTTTGAAAGCGTAAACTGTGAAATTTTTGGAAACAATTTTATTTTAAATTGATTTTAAAAACACGTGATTAAAACAGCAGCAACTATAGCAATTTCGATAAAAAAATTGTGCTTCACAAAATACCGTAAAAACGGATATCAAATCAGCTGTTATCCTAACTTTTGGCAAAGTTAAGATATCCAAAATTTACTGAGAATCAATGATTATTATTCTTGAGTATCAACTATGTACTGCAGGATAACCATGGATATCGATGAATTTTGTCCGAGTCCAGATTGAGCTACAATGGATAGGACATGACCAGAAAGATCATAGAAGCCAGCGGTTCAAATTTCAAGTCAATTCGAGTTAGTATGCTCAATTTATGATGGATTCAATTTGAGGGAAACAAACCTTGCTCGGTTCGAATCGATGGGATACCCCCTAGTTCGAATCGATGGACTTCGCATCCATCGGTTCGACTCCATCTACCTCGAATCCATCATCCTTGCATTAGTTCAAACCCAAGAGGTGTAGCCGTGACTCGAATCCATTAAGCAAGCCCCCAGATAGCCATGCTTCGAATCCATCCGCGCCCGCCCTGTTCGAACCCAACATGATGAAATCCTTCGAACCCATCACGATGGCCTACCTTCGAATCCATCCACATGTCTCAACTCGACTCCATATAGTTCGCATCCATCAACACCTCGCTCCATGCAAACCCACCAGGTTCGAATCCATCGAGAGTTGGTTACTTTGAACCGAACTTGTTCGAATCGATCGAGTTCGAACCCATTGGGGTACCTCAGTTCGAATCGGTCGCGTTCGAATCCAGGAAACATTCACTCGCTCGTATCCACCGAGTAAACTAACTTGGATAACGTGTCACTCCACGATGCAAAGTCGGCGAGATCCACGAAGATGAAGCGTTCAACCCGGAGAGAAGGCCGGATCGACTCGAAGGACGCGTGCCACCTCATCACAAAACCGTGTGCGCTGATGGATTCAAGGGGAGTGGGTTCGAAGGGATCGATTCGACCCAAACAGCCAAACGAAAATCTCCACTTCGAATCGATCATATCTCCCAATCCCTTAATCCAAGTGCCATGAAATATTTACAGGAGTTTTCCTACGTGTTGAAAAATGTCCTCGCCAAGTTTCATCACGATTGGACAATTTCTTGATCGATTCGAACCAAGGGTCGAATCGATCCCAATGTGTGCCCGGATCTCCTGGTTTCGGCCGTGTGGGCCGCCTCACGTGCCAGAAGTGGTCTACCGGATTTTTAGGAGAAATATCAGCCTCCTACGCCTATAAATAGAGGCCCAGGTCATTCAGGAAAGGGAATCGGTATTCTGAAGCACCGAGACTCTACTAGATTCAATTCTGCACCTTATCGTCGCTATTGCATTCAAGTTTCAGAGTTATAATCCATTGTAATCTGCTGTAATCAACTGTAGTTAGCAAAGAACATCAATAAAAGTGAAAATCTTTGAAGTGGACGTAGGCCGAAGATAGCCGAACCACTATAAATCGTGTGTTCTTGTTCATAATTTCTGTTTTGCTACGTGTTGCCTGCTTAGATCTGTGATTTGTGTTTGAATATTGCTGATTTATATTCCAACACTGGTGCTTTCACAATACTTGGGGTTTGTGACCAATTTTGGCGCAAACACTTTGGTGCTTTCACCGAGAGGAACCAACACCCGCTACATCAGATTCAGAATTCAGATTTAAGAGTTTGAAGAATTCCGATTCAGAGACAATGACTCGACAAACAAGACAAAGAGTTGATCGGAGCCAACAAGGAGGAAGCCAAGAAGCATCCTCAGGAGCAGGAGAAGGACAAGCTTCCGTCTACATCACTAGAGATGAGATGGAGGCTATGGCTAATTCAATACGCGAAAGCATGATGAAGACCCAATAGGAGTTGCTGCAGAATTTCCTCAAACAAATGAGGGCGGCGAATATGCAAAACCTTGGACCAACTACAACAACTGCAAGTGCGGGACAAGGAATCAGGATTACAGAAGCTAATGAAGGACAGGTTCAAGACCAGAACGCAGGAACTGAAGGTGACCGACAAGGACTTGGGGGTAGACCCTCAGGGTCCGATACTGGAAGGCCAATAGACAGAGCTCAACAAGCTGGAGCCAATGCTTATGCTAACGAGCCACCAAAAGAATACGTACCAGAATTCCCTTCAAGGCTCGGGGGGCAGGATAGGAACTTGACAAGGGGCAAACCCCTAGACGGAGACGAGAGAATGATTGCCCTAATGCGACGAATCATGAGAGGAGGATTGCCTAGTGGAGGGCTGGAAGAAGTCAGTCGGAGTCCTTTCACTCCGAACATCCGTAACGCAAGGAACCCTCCAAAATTCAAGCTACCAACGCTAGAATCTTATGAAGGGAGGTCAGACCTGACCATGCATATTACCAGATATATTAGGCACATGGAAGTGTTGGGGGCATCCGAAGAAGTGATGGCACGATGCTTCCCTCTATATTTGTCAGATTTGGCTGCAATTTGGTTCGGAAAACTGGAGAATGGATCAATCGGGACATGGGGCGAGCTTGTAGATTGCTTCATGAGACAGTTCAGGGTCCACGTGACGCGACCCAAGAGTGTGATGACTTTATCCTCGACAAAGCAAAGGACCAGAGAGTCCATAAAAGATTTTCTGCTAAGATTCAATGTAACGGTGACTTCTGTAGATCGCCCGGATCCATCAATGATTTTAATGGCGGCGGTGGCAGGAGTCGCGGAAGGCACCAAATTTAAAGATTCTATGACTAAAGATCTACCGCAAGATCTTGGAGAGTTCTTTCATAAAGCTGAAAAGTTCCTCCGATTAGAAGAATCACGAGCCGAGGAGAAGGAAATAAATGCCACGCAAAGCGTAGGATCCTCCAGAGAACAGTCCGGAGCGGACAAGGGAAAGAGGAAACAGGATGACAGATATGATGGTCCTGACAAACGCAAGAGATTCCGAGAACCAAGGTTCAGGCAATACACAGATCTGACTGCAGGCCTAGAAAGAATTTACATTGAAACTCGGGGGCAACTCCCCTATCAAAAGCCACCTATAAGGGATCCCACTGAGCGGGAGCGCAGGATTGGAAAATACTGCCTATTCCATGAGCTAGATGGGCACATCACCGATGAATGCCGCCACCTAAAGGATGAGGTGGAAGAACATGCCAGGGGTGGTAGATTGCCGCAATTTGTTAGAGAACGGACAGCGGCGGTAAGGCCTGAATAACTATCGCCTCCACCTAACAGGAACGATCCTGTATCGGGATCACGACTCGTCATCCACTGATTAAAGATGGCAAGGGCCAAGTCCAGGATTTGGACTTCGGTCGAATAATTCTATTTAGATTTGTTTTCAGAATAAACGGTTACTCCACTTACACATGTACGGGAACCGGAGAGATCCCTAGGCATGCTCTGAGATGGAGACAAACCAATATGCCCGGAGAGGCAATGTTTAGCTTTTTCTGATGTTTGAGATTGAACATCTAGAACTCGAATTTTAATAAATAAATTAGAATCTCCTGCAATAAACCTTTTGACCAGAGAGTCGGAAGATGAACATTAAATACCAATATAAAAATGATCGCTTTATGACCCTACACGGAGAGGCGGGGTCCGGAGTGCAAGAAGTGAGTTGCTTCGCCGGAGAGCGACATGATCAACTCACTTGAGCGATGTTTCCCCTTCACCGGAGAGAGACAGGATGGGATCCAGCAAGAGCCCGGAGAGGCTATGATCGGTCTCGAAGGACCAAGACATCGCTTAATGTTCAGATACACTGAACCGGAGTGCAAGAAGTGAGTTGCTTCGCCGGAGAGCGACAGGATCAACTCACTTAAGCGCTGTTTCCCCTTCACCGGAGAGTGATAGGATGGGATCCAGCAAGAGCCCGGAGAGGCTATGATCGTTCTCGAACGACCAAGACATCGCTTAATGTTAAGATACACTGAACCGGAGTGCAAGAAGTGAGTTGCTTCGTCGGAGAGCGACAGGATCAACTCACTTAGGCGCTGTTTCCCCTTCACCGGAGAGTGACGGGATGGGATCCAGCAAGAGCCCGGAGAGGTCGAGAACGACCATGACATTGCTATACGTCCTAACCAGGACCAGAGTGCAAGGGATAAAAGGCGACGCCAGAGTGCAATAGGATCTTTCTATTCAATCACTAAGTCTAGAATGGACTTAACAAGGGTTCAGAGTAGTCATTAATAGTCCAGAGAGACTACCGAACTTCATTCTCAACTTCTACGGAAAGAATGAATGCTGATTCGGCTTCGAACAGCCATAAACTTGATTGATAATACTACAGCTATGAATGAAACGTGAACTTACTACATTCGATTTAAGACCGTTCAAAACATACCTTTTACCAAAAGGCATGTTTTGGGGGGCAAAGTGTTATCCCAACTATTGGCAAAGTTAAGATATCCAAAATTTACTGAGAATCAATGATTATTATTCTTGAGTATCAACTATGTACAGCAGGATAACCATGGATATCGATGAATTTTGTCCGGGTCCAGATTGAGCTACAATTGATAGAGCATGACCAGAAAGATCATAGAAGCCAATGGTTCAAATTTCAAGTCAATCCGAGTTCGTATGCTCAAGTTATGATGGATTCAATTTGAGGGAAACAAACCTTGCCCGGTTCGAATCGATAGGATACCCCCTAGTTCGAATCGATGGACTTCGCATCCATCGGTTCAACTCCGTCTACCTCGAATCCATCATCCTTGCATTAGTTCGAACCTAAGAGGAGTAGCTGTGACTCGAATCCATCAAGAAAGCCCCTAGATAGCCATGTTTCGAATCCATCTGCGCCTGCCCTGTTCGAACCCAACATGATGAAATCCTTCGAACCCATCGCGATGGCCTACCTTCAAATCCCTCCACATATCTCAACTTGACTCCATATAGTTTGCATCCATCAACACCTCGCTCCATGCAAACCCACCAGGTTCGAATCCATCGAGAGTTGGTTACTTCGAACCGAACTTGTTCGAATCGATCGAGTTCGAACCCATTGGGGTACCTCAGTTCGAATCGGTCGCGTTCGAATCCAGGAAACATTCACTCGCTCGTATCCACCGAGTAAACAAACTTGGATGACGTGCCACTCCACGATGCAAAGTCGGCGAGATCCACGGAGACGAAGCGTTAAACCCGGAGAGAAGGCCGGATCGATTCGAAGGACGCGTGCCACCTCATCACAAAACCGCGTGCGCTGATGGATTCGAGGGGAGTGGGTTCGAAGGGATCGATTCGATACAAACAGCCAAACGAAAATCTCCACTTCGAATCGATCATATCTCTCAATCCCTTGATCCAAATGCCATGAAATTTTTACAGGAGTTTGCCTACGTGTTGAAGAATGTCCACGCCAAGTTTCATCACGATTGGACAATTTCTTGATCGATTCGAACCAAGGGTCGAATCGATCCCAATGTGGGCCCGGATCTCCAGGTTTCGGCCGTGTGGGCCCCCTCACGTGCCAGAAGCGGTCTACCAGATTTTTAGGAGAAATATCAGCCCCTTACGCCTATAAGTAGAGCCCCAGGTCATTCAGGAAAGGGGATCGGAATTCTGAAGCACCGAGACTCTACTGGATTCAATTATACGCCTTATCATAGTTATTGCATTCAAGTTTCAGAGTTATAACCATTGTGATCCGCTATAATCAACTGTAATCAGCAAAGAACATTAATAAAAGTGAAAACCTTTGAAGTGGACGTAGGATGGAGATAGCCGAAACACTATAAATCCTGTGTTCTTGTTCATAATTTCTGTTTTGCTACGTGTTGCCTGCTTAGATCTGTGATTTGTGTTTGAATATTGCTGATTTATATTCCAACACTAGTGCTTTCACAATACTTGGGGTTTGTGACCAATTTTGGCGCAAACATCAGCGTTGTGGGATAGCTACTTGAAAATTCACTTTAAATTGACGGTTACTAAAGTCGAAACAACAGTAATTTTTTATTCATAAAAAATGTCATCATAACAAAACACTTGAAAAATATATCACCGGAGTAAAAATCCGTTATAAAAACGACGGCAACAAAATACGTTTTAAAAACAAACACCGGTTCAACGTAAATTAAATAGTGGACTGCACCACTATATTTTTATCAAAAATTTCACTACCATGGCCAGTATACCCGTGCACACACGCTACTACATGCAGGCACGTTATATAATACTTTAGAAATATTCTTGCATAAATGAAATGCACGCACAAATAAATATAGAATAACATGACCTAGACATGCATCACATAATGTTAGGAAATGACCTGAACACGTTACATTCTTCACACACGTATCTGGACTCTACCCATGCATGCAAGTACAAAATAAATGGTGCACACCTATACGAAACAAATACACTCCTGGGCGTGAATTTTTAATGTACACGTGAACTACAATTGCAATCAAAATATAACTTAAAGCATGGACAAATTATGCAATTACATGCATATACTTAATCATATATGCGAAAGGTGATCTGGGCATATATTTGTGTGTGCTTCTTACATGTAAAAGTGAAAAATATGGACTTGACTTAAAAATTTAGTCTGGGCACATTACTATCTCTCACGTTTAATATCCACACGCATGCATGTAACCTGGGCATGGAAATGTAACACACGCACTGACTTGACTTGTTTTCACACATGAATAAAAATGAAAACTAAGAAGATGGCCTAAAAAATGAAGTCAATAAAACTATTACACACAAAAATGAAATGGTACTACTTTGCGTGCAAAAATATCAAACAAAGTGACCTACACGAATTTAAGTTTGCACGCATAGATTAAAATGAAAATTGTCGTGATTTGGAACAAACATGCAAAGTCAGTGACTTGGCAACACTACTATTATACAAGATACAATGCCTACCATCCCACAAGCTAACATGTCAATGTGTACAAAATGAAGTAAAAATAATAGTGCACGAATTTAAAAAAAGTGACCTGGGTTTGAAATTTTCGCACAATTCAACTTTTCGTGATACTTGTTTTTACAAGCAGCACGTCAAAAATAGCAATTTAAAACCTGGACAATGCTATCTACAAGCGCACTAAACAAATATGTAGCCAGCCTAATACTTCATACACATGTAAAAATGAAGAAGGTCTGGTACACTTAAATTTTTACGCACAGAAAAATGTAAAACGAAAGAAAAGAACAAAAGACTTGAGCAATATATAAGTAATCACGAATATAAGAAGGGTTTAATAAGTTAGAAATTGTGAGTTTTCACTCACCTTTTATACGTTTCAACAATCAGTAAGAAACAAAATTCACTCTTTACAACCAGTTAGCACCAAAATCTGAGTGGAGGAAGAAATGGACTGCCGTTAACATATTTGTAGAGCAACCAAAATTTTGAACGAGAGAATGGTGTAGCTCCTTTTTTCTTTTATCGATTTATGCACAAGTCAAATAAAGTATGTGCTGGAAATTTTGCAGAGGCATTTAATGTAAATATGCACTAGTGAATAAAAAGGACATGGCTTGGA
This sequence comes from Allium cepa, assembly GCA_030765085.1. NCBI lineage: Eukaryota > Viridiplantae > Streptophyta > Magnoliopsida > Asparagales > Amaryllidaceae > Allium > Allium cepa. The sequence continues at coordinate 74,703,033 of CM060939.1, read as the reverse complement.
TATAAAATAATAATTGTGACAAAGCAATGCGTTCAAACTTTCTTTTGTAAAATTGTGACAGCAAAAGCTAAGTGCAAAATGTTCCAACTTTGTTTATAAATGGACCCTTATATGATACACATGAATGAATTATGCAAATTCATTTTAACTGCTACCCCATGTAGGAATTCAATTGACTTCGTAACGGTTTTATATACATATATATATACATATACATGTATATATATATATATATATTTTCAAAACTTAATTTAAAATTTCTATTTTAAATCTTTATTCCGACGGTAATAAAATCATGGTTGTTACAAACTCCCCTCCTTATAAAAATTGCGTCCCTGCAATTTTCATACTGCAAGTTGTTTATAACACAAATTAATCATCACAACAAAGATTCAAATAGAAAAGATGAATAAGAATGCTCACCTCCCCCCGAAGAGGAGAGAAAACCGGGATAAGAACGCTCGATGAATTCTTTGGTTTCCCAAGTGCAATCTTTGGGGTTTGCGGACCATTGAATTTTCACAAGCGAAACTTCTTTATTCCGAAGGCGTTTAACCTCCGAAGCTAGCACACGAATAGGATTTTTCACAGTAGACAAGTCGGGCGAGATCTCAAGATCTTGCAACACATGAGGATCAATGATAGAATCCGAATCTCGAAGCCATCGACAAAGCTGGGATACATGAAATACGTCGTGAATTCTCGAAAACTGAATAGCTAGCGATACACGATAAGCAACAGGGCCAATGCATTCCGTAATTGGAAACGTTCCAATATATCGAGGAGCCAATTTCCCGGAGCTACAAAAACGCACCACACCCTTCATCGGAGAAACACGAATGAATACGCGATCGCCAACAGAAAATTCCAAAGGCTTCCTACGATGATCGGCATAAGATATCCGCCTATTCTGAACCTCTTTCATTCTCTGTCTAATGATATCATTCCTCTCAGAAGATTCACGAATATAATCGGGGCCGAGAACTAACTTTTCTCCGGATTTCAACCAACAAGATGGTGGTTGACACCGCCTTCCATAAAGGGCTTCGAAAGGAGCCATACCGATATAGAATTGGAAACTGATGTTATAAGGGAATTCAACAAGAGATAAGTGGTCTTTCTAACTACCACCAAAGTCAAGAAGTAATCCGATTGGACTTGATAGGAATAAAATGGGCTTATTTGGTCAATCGGTCATCAATCACCCAAATACTAGTATGGTCCGACCTCGAACGAGGTAGACCATCCATGAATTCCATAGAAATTTGATCCCATTTCCATAATGGAATCTCAAGAGGCTGCAAAAGACCACTAGGACGTTGGTGTTCTGCTTTAATAAGTTGACAAGTCATGCAACGACTCACATAACTTGCAACATCACGCTTCATACCTTCCCAAAAGTATAAGCATTTCATGTCAGCATACATCTTACTAATACCCGGATGGATAGTATACTTAGAATGATGACAGTCCTCAAGAATGTAATTTCTAAGATTAGGAACATTAGGCACGATCAACCTAGCCTTCTTCTGAATACAACCATGAACATCAATATCGAAATCCTTAGATTACCACTTCGAGATTCCGATTTACAACTCTGAATAAGATAAGAGAGATTTGGATCTTGTTTCTGGGCATCGACAACACGATCCAACAAACTAGGACGAGCTTTCATGCTAAATAAAAGCACGGGAGAATCAGAAACTGAAGGACGGTCTCTAATATCACAATGAGATAAAGCTTCCAAAATATTCCACTCTGCTAGCATCATGGAAACAACAACTTGCTGCTTGCGACTAAGCGCATCAGCATCTCGATTACCCTTACCAGGGGTATACTGAATATCAAAATCATATGAAGCAAGAAATTCGAGCCAACGCTGTTGCCTCATATTAAGTTCCTTCTGAGTGAATAAATACTTCAGAGATTTGTGGTCAGTGAAGAGAACAAAACGCTCGCCCAATAAATAATGTCGCCAAATCTTTAGAGCAAAGACTATGGCGGCTAACTCCAAATCATGGGTAGCATAACGAATCTCGTTAGGCTATAGTTGTCTAGAAGCAGAGGCAACTACTTTATCCTTTTTTTTACATAAGAACAACACCGAAACCAATACGGCTAGTATTGGTACAAATACTGAAGTCTTGGTTCACTTCGGGAATCACAAGGATAAGAGTATCAGAAAAGAATTCTTTCAAATAATCTTCTTTCCTGAAAAGCTAAAACTTCCAAAATTTCAATTATCTTTATGAAATCATTTTCTAGAAAAATTTACTATTTATAGGCCAATTTATTGTGTCAAATTGTCTCATCAAAGCGTTTAGAAGATTCCAATCGATAACGTTGATCAAGCGCATCGACCAGAATTCTTAAAGCACTCAATAGGCAATACTATCACAAAATCATCTTCTGTATGATAAACACAAATCCAGTTATACTTGTAAATAAATCTTATGAAAAAGATTTGCAAAATTATAAATTGTTGTTTTCATCCTAAATCAATAAATACGCAAATGGAGTCATCGATATATTCGTAGAATGCTCGATTCATAAAATGGATGAAATAAGCTGGGCAAACTAAATGACAAAATAAGTCATTCATAAGAATCATAACGAGTGCAAAATGCGGTAATGGAATGCTATCTTCTGCAACTCGTAACTGATGAAACCGGTAGCAAGATCGAGTTGGGAGAAAAGCTTAGCGCCACTTAATTGATCGAACATGTTATCGATCCTAGGTAGTGGATACCTATTATTGATAGTGAGCTCGTTAAGCTTGCGATAATCAATGCAAAGCCTAAGAGTACCATCTGGATTCTTAACGAAGACAACGGCTACACCCCAAGGAGATGAGCTAGAACAAATAAATTGCTTAGCTTCCAATTCAGATAATTGTTGCTTGAATTCCTCATTTCTTTAGCAGACATCCTCGTGGAAGGACGACTGACAGGATGAGCACCAGAGATAAGATCAATACGGAACTCAATTGCACTCATCGGAGGCAAGCATGAAATAGGCTCGACAACATCAGAAAAATTACAAACGATCGGAATATTATCTATGACATCCTCCGATTCGAAGAAAGAAATGAGAGCATTCGAAGTATGATCCATGCTTCAAAATATAATAGATAACTGCTCGCTAGCATCGGGATGCTTGAGATATACAGTTCTTTCAGGACGTAGGATTTGAACTTTATAACGGACGAGCCAATCCATTCCCAAAATCATATCAAAACAAAGATGATCCATAACATGCAGATTCGCATAAAATGTAAAACCACAAAGAATAATCTCAACATCAACACATAACAAACTAAGAGTAGCGGATCCACCAATAGGATTCGCAATCCTCAAAGGGTCGCAAAGACTAACAACATCCAAAGGAATAACATCATCAAGCTCCTTCGACACGAATGGATGTGGTGCACCCGTATCGAAAAGAACTCTAATAGAATGGCCATGAAATAAAATAAAACCTTCTAAGAAAGAAGGAGTAATACCTTTGGACTGAACCACCAAAAGCTTTAGCAGCATTAAGCTTCCCAAACTTGAAACCCTTAGGAGCAGTTAAAACAATCGAAAATAAAGGACTTTCCTTGTTTTAACTCAAGGAAACTACAAGCAAGATTGATAATGAATTTAAAAAATGGAATACTACGGAAATATGAGATATATTCCTAGAAATATTCCAACTTGTTAGAGAGGATAAAAGTTTAAGAACAACGAAGGAATAGATTAGAAAGGCACGAATAAAACCCTTGACTAGTTGTAACACATGTTCCATTCTTCTTCTGTTCCGTGTTTACTATAATTTGTTTTGAATCTCAACTCCGATGCCAAGCTGTGACGCCCCACCTCTATACTCACAATAAAAAAGGTTATTATAGGGAATAACGTCTGCTATTGCGAAGAATAAGGCTTGTTAGAAGCGACCATTCGTAAGTTATGCCTTAACGAGTATTGATTACATCGATAGGAGTTGTTTAAATTACTCCCAAAACATATATGTTCAATCCAAATCCAAAACGAAACTACGGTGGCTAATGAAAAATTCAGAATTACTCATAATAACAATAACACATATAAGTATAATCACATCAAAACAGAAATATCAGATATAGCAGAAGATAAGTCTAGATAAATTCTACAACACTTGATGGTTCACATGAACCTAATATACATAAAAAAATCATCATATCATACATGAGACTAGAGTCAGCACCAAAAGTAACACCTCGAAGCCTAAACAAAAGATGAGCTGAAATCCCAAAAGATGAAGCAGCAACTGAATCAGAGATAGCGATTATCCTGAAATAACTCGGTCTGACCCGAGTATTATTTAAAAGAAAATAATAAACGGATCAGTCTAATTTAAACTTCGGAAATAAGTGTGTAACAACCCGTAAATTAAACTGTTTTAATAACGTTATTAATTGAAATTTTGTGAAATTATAAATGATAAAATTTTGAAATCTAAATTTGATATTTGGAATGCGTCCAGTTAAATATAGCAACTGGTAAATTTTCGTCCGAAAATATGAAAGTTTATTTCTGTAACGGTCCTGAAATTTTAACAATTTAAAATTGAAAATATTTAATTAATTTTAAATATTTGAATGATAATTTAATTTGATTTCCCAATATAACCATGAAATTGGCGATTAAATTTTTAGAATTTAATCTATTTAAAGTTGATTAGAATTTAAATTTGACTTTGGAGTTTGAAATTGAATATTTGAATTTGTATTTTAAATTCAAACAAATGACTTAGAAAAAAAATAGTTTGGAGCTACGAATTATATTCATGTAAATTTATAAATCGATGTTTAGTTATAAATAACATTTTTCTTTAACATAAATAAAATGGACTAAATTTTATTAGTATAAAATACAAGTATAAAATCAAATTGTAAACATGTTAACATAAATATATATTTGATGGTGGAACTTCAAAACAATATATGTCTATGAAGCTTGCTAAGGAAGATTTTAACAATAAAAAAAATAATAATAATAATAAATGAAATAAAATAAGAAAAGAAAGAGATTGCAAAATCTTTTAGTACACAATATTTTATCATCTGCAAAAATCGCGTACCTTGGTATTAAATGCAGCCACCCTAAAATCTTCTCAGCCGAGATATCGTTTATTAAAAAAATAGATACGGTACCTCTCTTTGTTTTGTTTATTCATTCGTTCGAACCCTAAGAAAAATCATTCCAGAAAAAGAAAAAAAGAAAAAAAGCGAACGATAATGGCGGCCCTCTGTTGAATTTCGTTCGATCCAAATTGGGGCTTTTTGCTCTTGCTCGCTTCATAGATCAGCTCCTTTCTTCGATTTTACGGCTTTGACTTCAAATCGTTCGACTTCAGTAGCTCGCGGCTGCTCCAATTCGTGATAATGTGAGTTTTCTCACGATTAATTTTGATTCAAGTTTTTAAATTGGTTGAATTGGATGCTTGGTTGCATGCTATGTTTTGGGAAGTTATTCGTTATCGATTGCTGGGGTTTTTGTTGGATTTAAACTGATATGAGCAGATTTGTCACTGCACGTTGTTCGTTGGGTGATATTTGCTACCAATTGCTCTGATAATTGGTTTTAAACTGTTAAGAACAAACACTAATTGATATTGTTTTCTTAAGACTGTTAAGAACAAATGCTATTTAAATTTTTTTTATTTAAATTGATGAGAACAGATGTTAACAAATTTTTGCTCTTAACTGATAAGAACAGATGCTACTTATAATTTGTTTTAAATTGATAAGAACAGATGCTATATCAAAAAACCTTGCTTGTTTGTTGTTGCTGCATGTGATGGATTTTAAATCTAGATGAGGAAAATTTTGTTATATGTGCTTGGTTGAACCTCTGTTCATATGTGATGTACATATGTGTCTGTAAAACCCCCCCATGTGTTGCTGTGTATTATGCTTGCATGGATGTGAAATTGCTTCTACATGTTTGTTTTCCATCTGAAATACCCCTGTTTCCTGTCTTCATCCCTCAGTGAGTAAACTTTTAATTTTAAAAACAGTTTTCTTTTGAAATAAATGCACATGCAAGTATTAGAACTCAAGTTCAAAGCAAAACTGTCATTTAAATATATATATATAAATTGCTATGGATGAAAACTGCAGTGATTCATTTTGTTTGAGGAAGATATCTTCACAAATGGAAAAGCTTAATAATCTGTTGCATGTGTATTGATAGTAATAAGCAAGCTTGAATGATTAAATTGTGGTGAATGTTCTGTTTATACATATATAACTATGTATATATATGATGCTTTGGCCAGGAAGCTGCATACCTGTTTGTTTTATTTTTACTAAGATTTTTAAAAGAAAATCTTTATCTCTGAGTTTAGTCTCTGTTAGAATTGATCAGTGAACAAAATGTGTTAGTTTAGTTTAGATGCAGGTTTGTAAATCATGATTAGCTAAACTGAAAACTTAATTTTGTCTCTGTAACAAATACATACAATTTTTTTTGTTTTAATTAAGAATAACAAACATCTGAAATTATTTAAAACAAGCTTACAACATTGATGTATGTTAGAATCAGAAAGTGTAAAATAAATTTCACTTTTAAAATGAACTGTAGAATTAGCTATCCTGTTTTGAATAAAATCAGGAATTTGGAAGAGGTCTGTAAGCTAGTGGATTTAAGATGTTATGATGTTTCAGGTTTTTAAATCTGTAATTTTACAGTTTTTAAATTTTTGAATAAAGCTCCTATTTTAAAGATTGTAAATTTAATCAAGTGTAAGATTTAAACTGAATTCAAATGTAGCTTTGAATTCAAAGTTATTTTTTTTAAAAGTAAAATCTTAAATTTTAATAAGATTTAAAATTCTGTTTTAAATCAAGTTTTAAAACAAAACAGTTTCAGGTTTAAAATCCTGTAGCTTTGCAATTTCTAACATTTGAATGAAATTTAAATTTTTGTGTGGGAATTTGATTTTAGGTGGAAGTTGAAAACTAAATTAACATGTAGTTTGAAATTTAAAGTTTTTGAAAATGAGAATCTTAAATTTTAAACAAAATTTAATCTGGGTTTAAGTCAAGATTTAAAATAGTTTCAGGTTATCTTTTAAACCTGATTATTGATTTAAGCAGTTTGTTTGAGTTTTAAATTTTGAGCAGATTTGAATGTCTTAAACAAGATTTAAATTGGTTTTGAAATTTAGTTAAAAACGGTTTATGGTTGATGAGACCTGTTGCATGTAAGTATATAATGTTTGCTTGTGATGTAATGTAAATGTGTGCCTATGAGCATGCAATCTGGAAAATGACCAGAAATCATATTTTTGAGGTGGATCTGAACATTTAAATAATGCTGTGTTTTTATAAGTATGAATGTGATGCATGTTGGATTTCCTAAGCTACTTGATGTTTCCTGATTTTCGTGCATCGTTACTGTTGTTAGATTTTTAATTTGATATTTATTTTAAACAGTTAGTCAAGCACTATGCCTATGCATTAACTTATTTCGTCCTTGTTGCATTTTTACCTCTGGTAGCACTGTGTTATTAGTCTGCACTTGTCCAGTGCAGTTCCATTGTATCTTCACTTGATTTGAAGATTTTAAAACTTGTTGTTGAGTACATATTGGGTGTGTTTGCAGGTACCTGATCACCTATTCTGTGTTACAGGTTTATTACCTGAAGCTTTTGCAGTTTTGTTTAAACTGTTTCCAGTTTTAAATTTTGATATAAATTACAAACTACATTGTAAACTTGGAGTTTGAAACTGAATTTAAGTTGAATTCAAATAAGTTTGAATTCAGTTGTCTTTTGAAATGGTTTAAATTCAGGGAATTTCAAAGTTGATTTTTCTTAATAAAACAGAAACTGTTTCTGTTTATATGTAAGAGTAAAATTTAAATTGAAGGTGGAGATTAAACTTCAGTTTTTAAATATAGGTTTAAAAAAAAAATTGAAGTGTTTGAATGAATTGCATGTTTGCTCTTTGCATTTTGTCACTTGAACTTTTGTGACACTTGACCCTTTGTGGTTTCTGACCTGTGCACATTGGTCATTGGTTGATGTTCTTCTCTTATGTACATTTGTGATCTTCATTTGCATATGCTCTGCCTTCGAGCTGCTGTGTTGACTGCATTTGTTTCACTGTACTTGTTCACTGCCCTGTACATGATCCATGTTGCATGTTGCTGCTGCATGTTTGTTTGCTTACTGTTTTGTTCAAGTTGGCACTGGTTTTGCCTTAAGCATTTTCTTTGCTGTGATTTGTCCGATTTGCGCTTGCACGCGTGTTGGCGAGGCAGTGCACATGTGTATAAATATACGTGTGTACTGCAGCCACACGGGATTGACAGATTTTAAAAATTAAAGTTGTTAATATGAAAATCCATAATAGATTTTGAATTGATTCATGTGATCCATTTTATTCAGTTCATTGCAAATTTATTTACTTGAGTTAAGATTAATCCTGACTCGAGTGTTTTTGTGTTTTGCAATTAACGCTCGGGTCAGACCGAGTATTTTACAGCTTGAAGATTTTCAGGCCGCGAAGTTAGAGAGAGAGGGGAAAGCACTCCACTAAAGTTTTTCGCAAAATTTTCTTGTACTTTAAAATATATAAATTGTTTCCGCTGTAAAAATTTAAATATAATTTATTGTATTACTCTGATATTTGTATATAAAAGAAAAGTTTGTTTATAAAATATGATTATTATTCTGTGATTCTGTGACTGATCTTGCTTATCTAGGTGAAATGTGACGGGGGGTTCTCGCTTCGCGGTTAGGTGGCGAATGGGAGACTCTTACCCCCACACGTCCTCTTTACGGGGTTGGTTAGGCGTAAGCCGTGACAGTCGAAAGGCTGGCCGTAAAAGCAAGGGCAGGGTACCATTTGTAGCCACGGTGGTGCTGGGATGGTTGCAAAGCCTACCGTTGCTGCTGAGATTCTGTTTAAATGTTATAAACTAAATAACAATCCGTCATCTTGAACGTTTCTAGTTGGTTTAATTACCGACTAGAGGCGGTCAGAGCGGCGGGTCGTTACAAAAGTGGTATCAGAGCTTTGGTTTACACAAAGCTTAGTTTATGGCGTTTAATATGAATAGTTACTAGAACCACTTCAAAGAAAGTGTTTTCAAATTTAAAGAAGTATGAAATTGTTTTCTTTAAAATAAAAGGTATTTTGAAAATTAGAATTATTTTCGGAGATTCCCCTCTCTAAATTTAAGTGCGATAATTTATATTCGGTGAGGTCTCGTTAGACTTGAGTTTCGATCATTCGGAAACTCATTATCGAATTTTTGAGAGTTATGGAAAATGAAATATGAGTTAAGTGAATTAATGAATTGGTTTAAATTGGTTTAAGTCGAATAACTTGAATATTTCGAGTAATGATTGTGAAATAAAATGATATGTTAATTTGGTTATAACCAAGAGAATTATTGAACTATAACTTGGAAATTTAATTTTGAATTCTTTCAAAAAATTGATTTCAAACGTTGTGAGGAACGATTTAGTAAATAAATGGATTATGAGTGTTTAACTTATAATATGAACTTTTGGTATATAACTGAGTTATATAAATTGAATTGAATTAATAAGAAGATTTATGAATTGAAGTTTATAAATAGAAAAAGAATTTATGAAGATTTTTATAAATTCGAAACCAATTGAATTTGATAAGTAATTTGTTGTAGCTAATTAAAGGAGATATATCCACGATTTTGGAGAGTGAGTAACCCTTTAAAAATAAAAATAAGTTGTAGAAATGATGAAATTGGTTGACAAAGCATATTCACGATTTTGGACAGTGAATATATTATTGAATAAAACAGATATGTTTTAGGGAAATGATATTATGGAATGAAATTTAATTGTCAACTTAACTGTATGAATCAAACTGAGTTTGATGTAAAGTTATATTTCAAGTTTAAAACTATTGCCTAAAATAGTTAATGTGGAAATATGAATTTAATGGAGCTAAATTGATGAATAATTTACTAAAGAACTAGTTGACTATTTTTGAAATATAAAGTAAATGCAAAGTTCAAATAGAATTTAAATTTCAAATTTGAAGTTGTCAACATGATAATCCATTATAGGTTTAATAGATTCAGTGATGAATTTGAATTTAAACATGCGGAAAATTAAGTTAAGAGAAAAAAACTTAATATTGAAAAGTTTGAAATCGGTTTAAAACCAATATTGTGAAAAGTATGAGAAATTCAAACTTTGAATTAAGTGAAGTTGAAAAAGTTAATAGTTTTAAAAGATGTTTTAAAATACATTAACTATCAAATACATAGATTTCAACATTCAATTTGTTGAAATAGACGTTTTCGAGAAAATTAAGGAAATGATGGACTATAACACTGTTGTTATAGTAAATGGTTTCCGGAAGGAAATATTGTTTACAGTATTGGGATTTATATATCTATCTTAAAGCCGAATCCCTATACTAGTGATTTTGAGTTGTCGTAACGATGTTTTACGCAACATTCGTTTTAACTCAAATAAATGTATTTAAAAGAATGATTTCCTTAAAGAATGGAATATATACTTAATTTTGATTCAAGTATATCGAATATTTTCCAAGTGTTGAAAATAAAAGAATTTGTGAATTACTTATTATTGAATAAGTATGGAAATGTTTTCCAATATGAAATGAAAAGTTTGAAATTTTATCTTTTAAAGATAAATTGAAAAATGAATATTTGAAATTTGTTTCAAATGGCTAGGTGTGAAAATTATATATCTTGTAAAGATATTATTTTTGGAAAATTTGAACAATTAGTTCAACTTGGAAAATTTTTCAAAAAGATTGAATCTTGAGTTAAATTGAGTTTAACTTTGACACAAAAATAATATAAGTTGAACTTTGAATTTTGAATGATCGATTTGGATTGTATGTCTAACATTGTGAATTGATGACATATCAATTGATCTCTATTAAATATATATCTGCGGTGGCGGAGAATTTATTCTTTTAGCTTAACACCCTTCTCTGAGACATATAAACTCAGAGGTTATATATCGGTAGAAATCAATTATGTGTTGAGAATTGACGATGTAACCTGAAATCCAAATCGAATGTGAAGTCGATAATAAATTGGATTATGAATGTGAATTTGGTTTGATATAACCTTAAAATTTCCAAATCGACTTAAAGGAAAATTTTAAATAGAGAATGAAATGGAAAATTTGTGAATCCTCTATTTGTTATGGATATGAAATATTTTGGTTTTCAGAACGTATATATGAGAATACGATAAAATTCGAAAACCATTAGTTTGGAAAAGAAATTGTTATGGAAACTTATATAAGTACATGAGTATGACATGTACGAAATGTGAAATGGAATATTATATATGTATGTATGATATTATGTTTTCCAAACTGAGGATATGGAAAAGTAGCTTCCATTTGAAAATTGGTGAAGGTATTGGAACTCGATATGAGTGTCCATTTGAAATTCGTAGCTACGTTGAATTTCCATATGTGGAATGTCCATTCGGACTAAAATCCCCCACGATGGATCATCGTGTTTGGGATCAGGAACTAGCGGAATTCGAGGGGCGAGATGCCTATGGGTACAAGCGATTCTACTGGGATAGTAGCGTAACCGCCGGGTACACCGCGATCTAGATGATATGAAATAGCGTAATTCGAGAGGCGAGATGCCTAGGTTTACGAGCGACTCTACTGGGATAGTAGCGTAACCGCCGTGTAAACCGCGATCTGATGGTATAGCGTAATTCGTGGGGCGAGATGCCTACAGTTACAAGCGATTCCACTGGGATAGTGGCGCAACCGCCGAGTAAACTGCGATCTATGCAACAACCATGGCGAAATTCAAGAGATGAGAAATCTATAGTTTACAAGCGACTCTACTGGGATAGTAGCGGAACCGCCGGGTAAACTGTGATCCATGGGGGAATGTGCTTTCCATATCCATTTTTTTTAAAAGAATTTTAAAAGTATTTTCACTGGGAATTGAAGCAAGTATGTTTAGTACTTGGAGATTTTTAGTCCTGCGCCTGGCCAGCGTATGCCTAATGTCTTTAAGAACGACAATAGACTTGTTAAATTTCGAGTTAGCAAGTATTTTCAAACTTTAAATGGCAAATCAATAATCTGGAATTAAAATTTGCATAATTCCAACCTAATGAATTAAGGAAGAGGATTTTTTAGATATTTTGGAAGTCCACAGCTTTGGAAAAGTTATACTATGTAGATTTTTAACAAGATTTCAAGTTTAAAAATTTGGGTTTTGTAAATTGAAAACTTTAGTAAAAGACCTTTACGTCTTGATTGTAGAAAATGATGAACAAATGAGTTAATTAACAAAGTTAGTGAGATAAAACAAATAGAATGAATCCTATATTCATTTATTTCTAATAAGTTTCAAACTTGATAAAATTGTGTAAAATATAAATATTAGTGAAATTTCAACAATCATTTTTCCTTACTTGTAATTTCGGGACGAAATTCTTTTAAGGAGGGGAGATTGTAACGGTCCTGAAATTTTAACAATTTAAAATTGAAAATATTTAATTAATTTTAAATATTTGAATGATAATTTAATTTGATTTCCCAATATAACCATGAAATTGGCGATTAAATTTTTAGAATTTAATCTATTTAAAGTTGATTAGAATTTAAATTTGACTTTGGAGTTTGAAATTGAATATTTGAATTTGTATTTTAAATTCAAACAAATGACTTAGAAAAAAAATAGTTTGGAGCTACGAATTATATTCATGTAAATTTATAAATCGATGTTTAGTTATAAATAACATTTTTCTTTAACATAAATAAAATGGACTAAATTTTATTAGTATAAAATACAAGTATAAAATCAAATTGTAAACATGTTAACATAAATATATATTTGATGGTGGAACTTCAAAACAATATATGTCTATGAAGCTTGCTAAGGAAGATTTTAACAATAAAAAAAATAATAATAATAATAAATGAAATAAAATAAGAAAAGAAAGAGATTGCAAAATCTTTTGGTACACAATATTTTATCATCTGCAAAAATCGCGTACCTTGGTATTAAATGCAGCCACCCTAAAATCTTCTCAGCCGAGATATCGTTTATTAAAAAAATAGATACGGTACCTCTCTTTGTTTTGTTTATTCATTCGTTCGAACCCTAAGAAAAATCATTCCAGAAAAAGAAAAAGAAAAAAAAAGCGAACGATAATGGCGGCCCTCTGTTGAATTTCGTTCGATCCAAATTGGGGCTTTTGGCTCTTGCTCGCTTCATAGATCAGCTCCTTTCTTCGATTTTACGGCTTTGACTTCAAATCGTTCGACTTCAGTAGCTCGCGGCTGCTCCAATTCGTGATAATGTGAGTTTTCTCACGATTAATTTTGATTCAAGTTTTTAAATTGGTTGAATTGGATGCTTGGTTGCATGCTATGTTTTGGGAAGTTATTCGTTATCGATTGCTCGGGTTTTTGTTGGATTTAAACTGATATGAGCAGATTTGTCACTGCACGTTGTTCGTTGGGTGATATTTGCTACCAATTGCTCTGATAATTGGTTTTAAACTGTTAAGAATAGACACTAATTGATATTGTTTTCTTAAAACTGTTAAGAACAAATGCTATTTAAATTTTTTTTATTTAAACTGATGAGAACAGATGTTAACAAATTTTTGCTCTTAACTGATAAGAACAGATGCTACTTATAATTTGTTTTAAATTGATAAGAACAGATGCTATATCAAAAAACCTTGCTTGTTTGTTGTTGCTGCATGTGATGGATTTTAAATCTAGATGAGGAAAATTTTGTTATATGTGCTTGGTTGAACCTCTGTTCATATGTGATGTACATATGTGTCTGTAAACCCCCCCATGTGTTGCTGTGTATTATGCTTGCATGGATGTGAAATTGCTTCTGCATGTTTGTTTTCCATCTGAAATACCCCTGTTTCCTGTCTTCATCCCTCAGTGAGTAAACTTTTAATTTTAAAAACAGTTTTCTTTTGAAATAAATGCACATGCAAGTATTAGAACTCAAGTTCAAAGCAAAACTGTCATTTAAATATATATATATATATATAAATTGCTATGGATGAAAACTGCAGTGATTCATTTTGTTTGAGGAAGATATCTTCACAAATGGAAAAGCTTAATAATCTGTTGCATGTGTACTGATAGTAATAAGCAAGCTTGAATGATTAAATTGTGGTGAATGTTCTGTGTATACATATATAACTATGTATATATATGATGCTTTGGCCAGGAAGCTGCATACCTGTTTGTTTTATTTTTACTAAGATTTTTAAAAGAAAATCTTTATCTCTGAGTTTAGTCTCTGTTAGAATTGATCAGTGAACAAAATGTGTTAGTTTAGTTTAGATGCAGGTTTGTAAATCATGATTAGCTAAACTGAAAACTTTATTTTGTCTCTGTAACAAATACATACAATTTTTTTTGTTTTAATTAAGAATAACAAACATCTGAAATTATTTAAAACAAGCTTACAACATTGATGTATGTTAGAATCAGAAAGTGTAAAATAAATTTCACTTTTAAAATGAACTGTAGAATTAGTTATCCTGTTTTGAATATCAGGAATTTGGAAGAGGTTTGTAAGCTAGTGGATTTAAGATGTTATGATGTTTCAGGTTTTTAAATCTGTAATTTTACAGTTTTTAAATTTTTGAATAAAGCTCCTATTTTAAAGATTGTAAATTTAATCAAGTGTAAGATTTAAACTGAATTCAAATGTAGCTTTGAATTCAAAGTTATTTTTTTTAAAAGTAAAATCTTAAATTTTAATAAGATTTAAAATTCTGTTTTAAATCAAGTTTTAAAACAAAACAGTTTCAGGTTTAAAATCCTGTAGCTTTGCAATTTCTAACATTTGAATGAAATTTAAATTTTTGTGTGGGAATTTGATTTTAGGTGGAAGTTGAAAACTGAATTAACATGTAGTTTGAAATTTAAAGTTTTTGAAAATGAGAATCTTAAATTTTAAACAAAATTTAATCTGGGTTTAAGTCAAGATTTAAAATAGTTTCAGGTTATCTTTTAAACCTGATTATTGATTTAAGCAGTTTGTTTGAGTTTCAAATTTTGAGCAGATTTGAATGTCTTAAACAAGATTTAAATTGGTTTTGAAATTTAGTTAAAAACGGTTTATGGTTGATGAGACCTGTTGCATGTAAGTATATAATGTTTGCTTGTGATGTAATGTAAATGTGTGCCTATGAGCATGCAATCTGGAAAATGACCAGAAATCATATTTTTGAGGTGGATCTGAACATTTAAATAATGCTGTGTTTTTATAAGTATGAATGTGATGCATGTTGGATTTCCTAAGCTACTTGATGTTTCCTGATTTTCGTGCATCGTTACTGTTGTTAGATTTTTAATTTGATATTTATTTTAAACAGTTAGTCAAGCACTATGCCTATGCATTAACTTATTTCGTCCTTGTTGCATTTTTACCTCTGGTAGCACTGTGTTATTAGTCTGCACTTGTCCAGTGCAGTTCCATTGTATCTTCACTTGATTTGAAGATTTTAAAACTTGTTGTTGAGTACATATTGGGTGTGTTTGCAGGTACCTGATCACCTATTCTGTGTTACAGGTTTATTACCTGAAGCTTTTGCAGTTTTGTTTAAACTGTTTCCAGTTTTAAAATTTGATATAAATTACAAACTACATTGTAAACTTGGAGTTTGAAACTGAATTTAAGTTGAATTCAAATAAGTTTGAATTCAGTTGTCTTTTGAAATGGTTTAAATTCAGGGAATTTCAAAGTTGATTTTTCTTAATAAAACAGAAACTGTTTCTGTTTATATGTAAGAGTAAAATTTAAATTGAAGGTGGAGATTAAACTTCAGTTTTTAAATATAGGTTTAAAAAAAAATTGAAGTGTTTGAATGAATTGCATGTTTGCTCTTTGCATTTTGTCACTTGAACTTTTGTGACACTTGACCCTTTGTGGTTTCTGACCTGTGCACATTGGTCATTGGTTGATGTTCTTCTCTTATGTACATTTGTGATCTTCATTTGCATATGCTCTGCCTTCGAGCTGCTGTGTTGACTGCATTTGTTTCACAGTACTTGTTCACTGCCCTGTACACGATCCGTGTTGCATGTTGCTGCTGCATGTTTGTTTGCTTACTGTTTTGTTCAAGTTGGCACTGGTTTTGCCTTAAGCATTTTCTTTGCTGTGATTTGTCCGATTTGCGCTTGCACGCGTGTTGGCGAGGCAGTGCACATGTGTATAAATATACGTGTGTACTGCAGCCACACGGGATTGACAGATTTTAAAAATTAAAGTTGTTAATATGAAAATCCATAATAGATTTTGAATTGATTCATGTGATCCATTTTATTCAGTTCATTGCAAATTTATTTACTTGAGTTAAGATTAATCCTGACTCGAGTGTTTTTGTGTTTTGCAATTAACGCTCAGGTCAGACCGAGTATTTTACAGCTTGAAGATTTTCAGGCCGCGAAGTTAGAGAGAGAGGGGAAAGCACTCCACTAAAGTTTTCAGCAAAATTTTCTTGTACTTTAAAATATATAAATTGTTTCCGCTGTAAAAATTTAAATATAATTTATTGTATTACTCTGATATTTGTATATAAAAGAAAAGTTTGTTTATAAAATATGATTATTATTCTATGATTCTGTGACTGATTCTGTTTAAATGTTATAAACTAAATAACAATCCGTCATCTTGAACGTTTCTAGTTGGTTTAATTACCGACTAGAGGCGGTCAGAGCGGCGGGTCGTTACAATTTCGTGCGTAAATTTACATCAATTTAATCAGTTAAAAAGCGATGAAAATAAAACATTTTCGAAACCTAAATATTTTTACGTAGAAAATTTTTAAATCATCTTCTGAGCAAGTCGTCATTTTTCGTTTTTCCAAATTCGGACTTCTTTAGCTCCGTCGATCTTATTTTTCTGAGTTTTTCTTGCATTTTCCGCTGGTAGAAAAATTTGAATTTTTAAAATTCAATCGTACCACTGACATCTACATACCATTTTGATTGTCTCGTCGCGCCAATCTCTGAAGTATATTCGTTTGCATGTCTCGAAGTTCGATACTCGACGAAATCAATAAAACAATAAATCGTACCGGTATCTAATTCTAACCCTTTGGTTTCTCTGCGCCTTTGATTTTTAACAGGATAAACTGAACGGCCATTTGTTTATTACTCCCCGAATTTGCATGCATGACTTTCAATGTTCTATCGGTTTCCAATATAGCTAGTTCGTTCTAGCTGGCACTTTAATTCTTAGTTTCTTTCCGTATAGTATAAAATATACAAAGCATCGTTATCATCAACGGACCCTCAGTTTCTAGGTTAATTCGAAGCTGTCACCAACTTTTATTTTATTATTTACAAAATTTAACATCAATTGTGACTATTTGCATTGACGGATATTTATTCAATTCGCCCCTTTACTGCCGAGGCTCTCTGTTTTCTTCCTCTCTTCACGTTCTCTCTCTTCACTTATCTCTGTCTCTTGTTGTACATTTATTTTTATTATTATTTTTTTTCTTCATTTCCTGCTCCTCCATAAAGCTTGCTCGCACCCCATCACTTTCTCGTTCGCCCCTCTCTCTCCTTGGCATGTCTCCGCCTGCCGACGTGGCCGAACTCACCACCTTCGAGCCCTCCGCCTCTGACCCTTCACCCATGACAACCGGCCCCGCCTTTTCTCTTCCTTCCACTTCTCCACTAGACCCTGATTTCTACAATCCCACTCGCACCACATCTCACCACCCATTTATTTCGGCCTCCACATTTTTTTTACCTGCAACCCCTTCCCATGATGGCCACGTAACCATAAAGCAACGCCACCCGACCCAAGATCCGCCTAAGCTCAACGACATGCCACGTCGACAGCCGCTCCACCCCAGTAACCACCACGTCGAGCTTCCACTCTTCCTTCATCCACCACCTCAACATGCAGCCTCGTCCTATAAAAGAATGCAAAACCAGTCGCCGACTCTGCCTTCTCACTCCCAGCCTCCCCTTCCATTTGCCAAGATCTAAGCACTATGTTCCTCCTGAAGCCGACCACGTCCCCTACACTGCTCCTCCTCAACAACTCCAGCCGCTTATCTAGGTATGCAGATATATGTATGTCAGTAGTAACATACGTATATAAGTTGTATATATTACATTATAATGTTGATTTATTTTGTACACTATTAGACATAGTATAAGTATTGTATATAATTTGCATTTTTCCATTCACTGTTAGTTTGCGTGAGATGTGTGTGTGAGTATATATATATTTATATTATATTAAGTAGTTGTTAATTTATATATAATAGTCAAATTTGGTTTTCTTCCATATACTTTGTTTTAAAGTTGTTAGTTCATGTATATTTGGAAAAATAGGTTCTGTTTATATACTGTAAATTCTTCTTTTTCTTTCTGAGGTATGGTATGTGATATGTACTATATATTATCTTATATATGTTGCATGTACCTATTTTAGCTGTTGTTTATATAAGTTTAGTTTAAAAGTATACTATAAATTTATGAGGCTAAGGTATAATTAGATTTAAGTGATTATATAGGTTATTCTAATAAGCTTATAGAGTGTTAATATGAGAAAGGGATGTACAGTTTGAACTTGAAGTAAATATGGTGTTATAAGTGCAGGCTTGTATATATGCAATACACACACACACACACACGAAAGTAGTATAGGATAGGTTTTTTGAAGTTTTGGCTTTTAGTAGTAGTTCTTGTAATCAAAATGTATAATACAATGTTTAAAGATTATCTGTACATATGAATTCATGCTTGCCTTGCCTTTACGTTTTGAAAAGAAAATATGGTTTTAAAAAAATACCGGTTCTTAAAATGTAATATATAATGGTAGTTTAGATATTATAATAATAATATAATTTGACGTTATATTAGTTATATTTATGGAAGTACTGTATTTTTACTAAGTTTACAAAGTTATAAATGTGTTGTTTGATATATAATATAAGTTGTGTGTCAGAGCATATCAAATCTGTAGTATTAGTCGACATGTTGTTATAAGTATATATAAATATAAATTGTTACTGTCGAGTTTATATAGTAGTTATGTATATATCATGTTGTCTAAAGAACATGATTTTTTTTTAATTTTATATACATTTGCTGTAGCGTCTGCATATTTTATTTGGCGGTTAGTAATATGTGAATTTGGTTTTCAATGATATGAATGCCTTTATGGGTTCGGATTTAATGTTTATGTGAAAATAAATAAATATATTTAGATATTTTGGTTTTAATATATGTATTTGATTTAGAAACAAGGAGGTTTTAAATACATATGTTTATTATATTTTTTGGTATTTGAGTTTAGACTACATCTATATATATATGAATAGTTGTATATATAGCTTATACCATATATACTCATCGACACAATCCTGATTTAATTTCGTCAATCTCTATTCATCAGCTTTGTTCGTCGAACTCGAGTCTATCGTACTTTGCTTCGAAATTCGTGCTGGATCCATAACTTATCCTGTAATGACCTGTAAATTTAGAGAATAAACTCATTAATTTAATAAGATTTTTTGTAACTAAATTTAAGAAGAAAAAAAAAACCTTTATAATTTATAATGAAGTGAGTGGTAACTAAATGTTTTTGGATATTATCATAATATCTGTTGTTATACACATTCCCTAAAAATAATGAAAGGGGAAAATTTGTAACATATTAAAGTAGTTAATTAATTATGTTAATTGGGTAGGTTATGACATGCAAATCATGTTGGTGGAATATTGTCAATTTTGACATATTAATTATGTTGGTGGTGAACATTGTTAAGCAATTTAAAACAATGAAACTTGCAATCAGTTTATTTGATGAATCTATCTTATTCCTAGTTAGCAATTCAAAACATGAATAAAGGCATATACGGATATTTTAAAATGGAGTTTATGACAATTAATAGATATTTCAAAAAGAAATTTATGACAATTAATAGGAAAATTAGTTGTAAAATTTCAGTAGTTGACCAAAATTAATTTATTGAATAATTAATGCAAGTTAATTAAATTGATGGAAGATAAATAAGTTAATTCTTTTGGTTAATGGCATGAGGACGCGAGGTTAATCCCCATTTTGTAGGAGAAATCTGCCCGTGTAACCAGTCCGGCTACTAGTGCCTACAAAGTGGACGGATTAATGGGAGACGTCGCAGGATTGATAATTAACCAAAAGGGATAATTAACTAATTAAGTTAGTAACCAAATTTGAATATGTAACTAAAGGAGATAGATTGAAATGAAGGAATATGGTAATTAATTGAAATCAATTAAGGAAAGTGTAACAGCCCTAGTTTTTCTGGCAATTTATTTCTTTTTATTTATAAAACCTTGAAATTTAATATAAATTTTAATTTGATTTAATCATTTTCCCAAAATTCTAAATATAAAATTGGAAGTTTTGAAATTTTTACTTTGTTAAAAGACAACTCCAATTGGAATTTTAATAAAAATGAATTTTGTACATTTAAAATAAGTAAATACGAAGAACGTAAACAAGTTAAAATTTTAGTTAAGTAATAACTTTGTAAAATTCAGTGTTTTACAGACTGTTAAATTTCGCATTTAAAAAGGGCACGCATTGTAATGGTATAAGTAACGTATAAACGTATAAATTAAAAATGTTACTTTTGCATAAATTTTGGGCGTATTGTATTGCGTTGGTTTGGCGTAATTTAAAATTCATACTGCAATATCTATATGGATTAATAAATCAGTTAGTAGATTTTATAGCAAAACGTTACTTTTTCCACAACTTTCATTGGTTTTAAATTGGCGTAAAATCCTTGCTGAAATCACTCGGCCTATATAAAGAAAGAAACGCACGCAATCATTAATTGAAGAAAAAGTTTGAAATGAACCAATCTATTAATCACTTGCCGTTTCTTCACCATAAATTTCACTCATCCCTCTTTATCAACGCACGGAAATTTCAAATTTTCTAGTTGCCGTTTCTTTCTTGTCTGCATTTATTTTTTACCTAGATTTCAAAATTCTCTGTATATGTATACATCTTTTAGCCTAACAAATTTTTAACACACAACTATTATATTTAGTATAAAATCTATGCTTGAAGTAGCATCCAAAGCAAATAAATTCCTTGCCGTTTCTTCCACCTTTAATTTTGCTCATCCTTCCTTTATCATAGCGCACGGAAAATTTCAAATTCTTTCCTCTTGCCGTTTTTTTCTTCTCTACATTTAAATCCTTGCTGTTATTTTGTATAAAAAAATCACTTAGCCTATAAATAACGCACGCAACCTATTAATAAAAAAAACGTTTACAATCAATTTTTCGTATAACTGGAAATAAATCACGCAAGTTACCCTGTATTCATTCAAAATATCGCGCACCCCTGCCTTTATAAATTCGTTCACAACCTCTGTTGCATAACATCTTATCCTCATTCATATTCGAGCAAGCTTCAGGTATGGGTTCCTACTTCTTCTTCTCTTTTATATTTCCTTTCTATATTTTTTACTTTTACCATTCTCAGCAATAAATTCTTGCTGTTTCTCCACCCCAGTCACATTTACTTCTTATTTAAAGCAAGAGCAAATATTTCCTTGATATTTTGTTTTTCCTCTTCCTAAATTCGTGCACGTAAGAATGCATTTACAAAATAAAACGCTTGCTACTGGAAACGTTTGCAATCAATGAAAGAAATTTATTTCCTCACCTGTAGAACGAGATTTCTGAAAAATCAAAGGAAAATCATGCAGCTTCCTTCTTTTACACGTTCAAATCAAAATTTTATCTTTGCCAAAAATTTATCAACGCATTCAATATCTGTTTAAATTTGTCATAAAATCTTTGCCAAAACTTTACCGTTTCTTCTTTTTAATAAACGTAATTATTTCCAAAATTTTTAAAGGAGAAAAGAAACGTGTACAAATGTTGCCTAATATTCCTGTCTGTTTCTTTGTGTAAATCCAAGCCACCGTGCAGTTAATTTAAAAATTTATTTCCTTCCTATTTTTGTTCACCTTAAATCACGCAAATATCCTCTGAGAAGAAATCAAAAAGAATGTGCATTTTAGCTTCGAAATTTATCCTACCTTACCATTTATCTACACTTAATTCATGGAAGAAAAAAAATCTCCTCTGGAAAAATCAATAACCTCTGCATATATTTGTTCGCTGATCTCATTCACCATTTCCTTGCATACAAAGCAACCCAATATTCTCCTATAAATTCAAGCCTCACATAATTTTTCATTTCATCTCAGCTTCTTCTCGCATGCAGCATCAGGTATGGCCTATGTTTATATTTTTCCTTCTTCCTCCTTTGCTTTCTTCTTCTTTATTTCCATTTTTTTCTCTTTTTTTTGTTCACGCAAAGGCTTAAAACTCCACTACCTTAGGCTATGACTCCTCCTTCACCACTATATCCCTGCCCTCCTCCTTTACCACTGATGTCAGCCTCTCCTCCAAATAAAATTGCACGAAAATTTTTCATAAACTGATAACTAAGGTTTTATGTCATCTAGCCATCCTTCAAGATTTTCAGTAGTGAATTTGACCAATTTATTTTAGAAATAAAATTTAAACTTTACCCAAAATATAATAGAGTAGAATAAAAAAAATATGGATGGAGGAGAAAGTATGCGTGTGGGTCATAAGTGTCCAAACTAGGTTGCAACAGTAGTTAGAGAAGGAAAATAATTAATAATAATAATTGAATAAGCAAATATAAGAATCAGCTGTAGGAGGGTTTTTGTACTAGTGAAGAAGTGTTCATATAATTAGTATTGTGAGTGTATATATATTATCAACGTTATGCGCATAAATTTTTTTTATGATGCCGAGAATTAGATTTAAATTAATAGTGTTTCCGCCACTTGTAGAAATAAAAAGGGGTGAAAGTAAGTAACGGGAAAATTTTTGAACCAAGCTTTGAGAACGTAGTCTAATCGTGTGGTGGAGTAGTTGAGCCTATGGGGCGAATTTATTTCCATTTGTTCCCTTTTGTTTTGAGAATTCGGGTTAAAAATTTTCTTAGTTTTGATTCGTTCCCTTTTCAAAATATAAATCTGGTCGCAGCCTCTGCATCAGTTTGATCGTGCTTGTGTGCGTTTACTTTTTTCCAAGTGTTACCATCATTGGAAATCAAACTTTCTGCAGCATTCAGGTGAGTATTTCTCACCAGACAAACATACCTATATCTGTGAATTTATCACAAGTGTAATTGTAATTTATTTTATTAAATTTTATATGTCTGTGATATAACGTATGATGTTAAACCCCATTATAAATTAACACATCATCAGTTGTTTATTTATTTTATATTATTGCAGTTATACTATTTAATGCTTATTTACTGTTAAATCATCACTGCAAGTTTCCCTGTAAATTTGAGATCGTTATAGGATGAAATGATAGGCCTGCACGATAATTATTTATTCATTTATTTATTTAATTGTTTAAATTTAAATATTTAACTTGGGATTGCGGGTTTGAAATGATAGAACCCGGGTTTTTTTTGTAAATTGCGGATTGAAATGATATATATCCGTATCACTTGACCTAGGCTAGAAAACTATATACAGACCCGTGGTTTATATAATATTTTTCTGAAATATTTTAAATGGAAGTTTATAATATTCTGATTTAAATGTATTTAAAGGATTTATAAAATTTAAAATGATTTTTTTTGAATGAGTCAAAATGTTAAATAAATGAATGGTTAAGAGATTTTGGAATATAACGTATTTTGGGAAATTCTGAATTCTTGTCAAAGGTGAGATTTTAGTTAAGTAAATTTATTTGATAATGAGTTATATTTGGGATTTAAAACTTAGTTGTAAGTTAATACAGCATTTAATTGCTGTCTTTTGTAAATGGACTGTTTTAACCTATAACTTTAGGTAGCATTTTTTAAGTGCTATGGAAACTGAACTTTTGATTGTTTTAATAAGATTTGATGGAAATAATCTTTGGGAAAAGGGCATAAATTTTTGAATTTAATATGTAATTAATAAAAATAAGGAATTGGCTTTAAATGGTTTTAAATGAAAGAATTTAACTTTTAAATGTGAGTAAAACGGCAATTAATTCCTAAATAAATTGAATAGATTTAAATGGTATTTTATATTAAATAAAATGACTGATGTTTAAATAAATGATGTTTGAAATGATATTATTGAAATGTATTTGAAATTTATTTTGATTTTTAAAGTATCCATTTTTAAAAGTTGTAACCACGGGTTATAATAACGTTTGGTTGTTAAAGAGACCGGGATCGGATATCTGGCATACTCTCTGTCGATACCGAAAACCACTTTGACAACCGTGTACATGGTGGAGATTCCAGAATGATGTAGGATGGTGGTGACGTTTTCTTTGAGGTAAATATGTGGACCCGACTCCCGTGAGTTGGCATAAGGTGGCTAAAACAGGAGCGATTCTCGGATTAATGAGGCAGCACCTCTGATCGGACGCACTTCTTCGTATGCCATTCTATTACTTTTTTGATTGTTTTGGTGCGCACCTTTGATTTGGGAGTGTTGTTCGAGGTGGGCGGCAGCTGCGCGCTGCGCGTTTCCATCGGTCCGGATAGCAATTGGTATATCTACCCTGACATTGCCTAGTTGTGCCGTGTCACCTAGCATAGCGAGTCTTGTACGAGTTTGGTTTTCTCCCGTAGCCCGTGTGGTATCCTCTGCTGGCTTCCCGATCAGGAGGGACGATGATATTGGATGGACTAATGGGACTATTACGTGTTAAGGGGAATATTGGGTCACTCCTTAACGCTATTTAAAAGTAAGTTTATTTTAATACAGACACTATTATAAATACTACATAGTAAATAGTTTAACGGATCCTTAGAGGATGGGCGGTCCCAAGCATCCTCTAAGTTACTTGCTTTATATTACAGTACACTTGAATTAGCTTACACTATATAAGTATGTATGTCCTGACTCGAGTTTTTATGTTTTATTTTACGCTCGGGTCAGCCTGAGTTGCAGTTCTGTTTTCATCCCGGAGCTAGGATTTCTGTAGATCACTTTCAAGCTACTGGCAAACTTCCTTTCCTGTTCTTTATCTAAAATTTTGAAATCGAGACTAGTGGACATTTGGATTGTTTACTGATAATTTAAAACTATATTTGGATTAAAGACTATGTAAATTTTATTTGATTGAGACTATTTATAGTGGCTTCATGAACCACTAAGTATTTTTAAATTCCGCTGCGAGTATTCTGATTCTGTGTTTGTGATCTGTGATTAATTATCTACTGTATATTTTGAGATTTGCCAAATTTTATTTACAACGCGGTATTTTGAACAATTCAAGTCCGACATGTGTGGATGCGAATGGTTGAAAATATCGGGTCGTTACATATCCCGTTGTTTTCTAGCCTCGAAAGGTGAGCAATCACTCACGATTAATGTTCTGTTATTTATTTAATTTGATTTCAATTGAAACGACAATTGAAATATGCTGCTGTTATTTTTTGCACTGCTATTTATGTATCAGTTCACCTTCGACATCTGACACTATTATCTGTTATTTACACGATGATAATCTCGTTTGATTGATAATTGATTGATTGTTTGTTGTTTATATTGGATGTTAAATTATAATGTATAAAGTGATAAATATTATGCAATTGAATATGACGTAGGATAGTTAAAATTTGAATCGACATATGTGTTGAACACGATCAATTAAATTTGTAAAATATGACCCCGTAAATGTTTAATTATTTGACATGTAGAAAATGGTTAATTACCCTTGAACCATTTAAATTTATGTTATATTAATTTATGAAGTATGAAATTGAATAATGGATGTCAAGTGTAGAATTGCATAGAAAATTAGTGTAATAATCTTTAATCTACATGAAACGATAGTGTAGATTCTAGAAATAATTATATTAATTTGCACAAACAAAAATGTAAATTAATACGATTATTTCGGGATTATTTGAATTAATTATTGGATTGTTTTGATTGTTGTTATTACTTGTTTATTTACTTTGACACCATCTCAGTTATCACACTGCATGTTCCTTTTTCTATGCTTTGATTTTTGAATTGAAATGGAATCGGGTTGAAATGATAAATACCTAAATAAACTTTGACTTAGGATAGAGAATTAAATTGAACCCGATTGGTCAATTTTTTGATTTAAATAAAATAAGATTTTATTTGAAAAATGATAAGGTTTTGAAATAAATTGAAATTTAAATCTTAATGAAAGGAAATAGGAATATTTGAAATTTGGAAAAAATATTAACGTAGTAATATATGAAGAACATTGTTTAAAAATTTAATTATTTAATAATTAAATTTAGAATTATTAATAGTTAAGTTTCGAAATATTAATAGTTAAGTTTTGAAATTATTAATAATTAAGTTTTGAAATTAGTAATAATTAAATTTTGAAATTATTAATAATTAAGTTTTGAACTAGTAATAATTATGATTTGGAACTATTTGATAAATTAATGAGATTGAATTGTTTAATAATTTAATTAAAATGAATTCTTTATTAATTGAAATTGAACCTCTTGAATAAGTGAAACTAAGTTTCTTTATTAATTGAGTTTTGAAATTGTAATTAAATAAAATGAAATGGAATTTCTTTAACAAGAAATAAAATGCGTTTTATCGAAATAAATGTAAGACTTGTAATTTAAAGAATTGGATTTGACAAATTTAATATAAATTAAATTGTAAGCTTGAGATAATGAAGTTGAACTTAAGTGATTAATTTAATGAATTGGAAATTTAATAGAAATTGTTTTAAATGATAAATTAATTTAATGAATATTGAATGAAATAGATCAATGGGTTTAAATCGATTTGAACGTTAAATTAAATTTATTTTAAATGATTACGGAATGAAATTTATATACGAATTTAAATGTATATTTTAATTGTTTTAAATTAAATTTTGAAATTGAATTATAGAAATTTGAAATGGAAATTTGGAAGTTATGAAACGTAAATTTCGGAATTGTTTTACAAGGACAAATGGAATGTTGGTTTACAAATTCTAATTGAAATTGAATCTAATTTGGTTTTGAGCTATATTAAACGACCAATCGGTGTAGTAATTACGATAGCTATTAAAGAAACCGAAATCGATTATGGATATATCTCTATCTAAACCGAAAACCACTTTAATAACTATACGCATAGTGTGATCCAGAATGAAGTAGTTGGAATGATGTACATGATGACTGAAGAAAGAGAACGATAATGGATAGCCTTGACACTCATGTCAAATTGGAAATGACTAAAACAGGAGCCGTTCCGGGCCAAATGGGGTTAGCCACCTCGAGCGAACACACTTCTTCATAAATTACTCATTACTTGTTATTGATTGTTGCACCCTCGTACTTTTGGGATTGTTGTTTCACGGTGTTGCGATCGTTGCGGCGATGCGTTTTCACCAGTCTGGATCAGGCAAACGGTAGTTTCACTACCTTGGGTATTGCCTCATGTGCCTTGTCATACTTATATCCCTATATACGCGACCAATAAGAATTTGTTTTGTGTTATACCTATGGAGTACTCCCTGATATCCCACTAGTTTACGGTGGAGTTTACAGTGTTGTATAGACTATAACGCTTATATAAAATGTGTTAAGGGGGATAATGGTAACGCCTTAACACTATTTTGATATTTTATATTACTGATAGATAATATCTATTTAGCGTATACTACTACATAGTAGATAGTTTAACAGATCCTTAGAGTATGGTTATTCCAAACATCCTTTGAGTTACTTGTATTTCAATTGTTATTTCACTTGAGTTGGATTTATTGATAGGAGAATGTTAATACTGACTCGAGTGTTTATGTTTTGCTTTACGCTCAGGTCAGACTGAGTGGTTCAGCTTTTGAGACTCGCCTTTGGAGTTAGAGCTTCGCTTGGAGATCCAGCTATCTATCCATCTTTCAGATATTCAGTTGATTCTAGTGATGTATTCTGATTCTTTTATTTGTCTACTGTATTCGAGACCTCTGTTGTAACTTATTTAACTCCGTTATATACATAGTAGCTTCATGAACTACTATCTTTTACTTCCGCTGCATATTATTACTCTGTGTGTGATTCTGTGATTATTTATTTACTGTATATCTGAGTATTGCCAAATATAAATTAACAATTCAGTATTTTGAATTATTCAAGCCCGACACGTGCGGATACGAATAGTCTAAAATAGCGGGTCGTTACAGTTGGTATTAGAGCTTTGGTAGCTCTAGGCAAAACTTAGCATATAGGGTAAATGTATTTACAGAATCACTCTCATTCGAGTTTCAATCTCTTCCTTTTGACTCAATTCCTTTGAATTTTGGAACGATCCCTGCAGTTCCAAAATTCATTTTTGTCCCTCACTATTCGTATTCGTCTGGATTCCGAAGTATCCATAACTTCACTTCGAATGACCTTTTTAATGAATCGACGGTCTCGCCAAACTTCGAATGATTTGAAAGGTGGTGAAACTTCTTTACAATAGGCATAGATTTACCGGAGATTTCCGTACCCTCGGTTTACGATGCTATCTATCTCTTGCTATACCTGAATTTTCATCCTTGAGATCGAATGTAGATTTACCTCGAAATTCTGCATCGATCATATTCTTGAAGTTACTGTCGACCCGGTTAAGGTTGCCTGTGAATTTAAAAAGATTATCCATCTCCCGATTTTTGTTAATTAAATCATCCTATCTTTTCTTTCGAACTCGTATTCGAATCAGAATTCTCTTGTGACGCCCCACCTCTATGCTCACAATAACAAAGAGTATTAAAGGAAATACTGTCTGTTGTCACGAAGAATAAGGCTGGATAGGAGCGGCCATCCGTAGTTAGGCCTTACACTGGTATTGGTTACTTCGATAGGAGTGGTATATATTTTTTATCTTTCATCTCTTATTTATTTACTCCCATCGACATACCCAATTCAAGAATAAAACGAATTACGATGGTTCATAATAGTTTAGGACAATAAATATAATAATAACACAGATAATATAAATGCGGAACACAGATAAAACAAAAAGTCTCATATATATAATAACTGATGTCAGTTAGAATACATATGATACAATTACTACTGTCGACCCTGGAAGTTACATATACATGTACATTATCGTATATAATACACAAGAATACATATCTTCCTATACAAATACACTGACTACAATAAATGACGACGACTATTTCAAATGATATAAAGAAACTTCATAGCTCTAGCAGCAACCCAAAGCAAGATATCTACCACCTGTAATAACTCGGTCTGACCCGAGTATTAAATTCAAAAGAAAATAATACATGGTTCAGTCTACTTCAAACTCAGTTATTAGAGCATAGAATCAATAATAATTAAATAATAATTAGACAACAATCAAAATAAATTCACCTATCCGATTCTTAAATAAGAAATCGGATAGCGATAAATGTAACACGTAACAGTGTTAAACAACAAAACAGCAAATTCAAATTATCAACGAAGATAAATGAAAAGATTAGAAATGAAGATAATTTAGAAAACAACAGAATTGCCTAAACGGCAATTAACAACAAAATCTAATTATTAAGTAAATAATTAGAAACTCTTAATCTAATTATCAAATTGATAATTAGACAACAAAAAATCATCAAATTAACCAATCAAAATACAAATCCAAAACATATTGAAATATCAATTAAAAATGTCAACTCGAGTAGGGCTGCAGTACACGCACGCGTGTACTGCCTCGCCACTACAGTAATTAAATACGCAAAAGATCAATAATTCAAAAGCAATAGAATATCAATAAAAGCAATACCGTGTGGCTGCAGTACACGCTTGCGTGCACTGCCTTGCCACTACAGTGATGGCGTACACAAAAGCTCAATGGAAGTTCACAAACGAGCACAAGGTCAAACCCGAAATACCGGATTCAACTCTAGTGTAATTAGAAATGCAAATAATTCTCGAGTGAAACTAAGACCATCAACCTGACTTAAGACTACACTACAAGAGCAATCATATACCAGAACTGGAAACTAGTGGAGAAAGTATACTTTGCACAGTTCAAAGGAATGCATAAAGTCATGCAACAGAGAAACGAATCAGTGCAGTGATATGCACAATGCACAGCAATGACCCAGTGACAACAAAACAGGTCGAAGTTAACCCGTGAACAAGACTCAAATGTACAGCGTCCAGTATATGAAGTAAAATGGCCGCGACAAAATCAGAGTAGTGAAGAATGAATGCCACGACTCCAGAGTGCATGCGCAAGTGACTCGAAGCAGCGAGTCAAATACAGTTAGGACAGTGGTAAATATGCATTACCATGCAACACAAAGCAAACCCATATGAACATGTACACAGGAAACAAAAATCTGGACCAATTTCCATCAAATGAATATGAAACAAAACCGGGCTCAATGCAACATAGTGGCAGCATATAGGTGTACAAACCAATTTAATGATTCGATCCTGAACCAATAGCCAGATTTAATTAACAAATGCACTCGATTAAAAGACACAACTGTACGGAATGTACACATAACAGCATCCCTACCAAAAGACTACACCAATACATGAACCAGTGCGCATGTAAACGGTGACGTGAGAAAACAATGCAACCCAATGAATAAGGGCAGAACAAGATCAACCCAACTTCAACAACAACTTCAAATGAGAATGATGTCACCAGTGAATTGCAGTGACCAAACGAAAATGAGTACAGTGCATCAATGCAATGTATCAGACTCGAGCACAAACAAAGGCGATATAAGCCTAACAGTGCAAAATGGCGATGGTACAACTAATGGAGTATACAAGCTACTAAACCCCAAGCAAAATTCAAAGGCAAGCATACACATACGGTTGCAGTGAAACTACAATGATGACCAAGGCAACAATACAACACATAAAAGGTACAACATAAATGGAGCAACATCAATATGCAATTATGCACTCCAGCCCTGAGACATATTAGAGGTGAACCCAACAGATGTAACTTAAAAAGGTGCGGACAACTGAGGTGATATCATACATGAGGTTGCAAAAGCACCTATGCACAGCATCACGAATACAAGAGATTGGGGATAAACAGTGCAGACTATACCAAAGCTACAATGACCAAAGTGTTATCGAGACTTCAAGCCAGAAATAAAAGGAAATTAAAAACCAGTTCAAATTAGAATCCAAGTGGTTAAAGTCAAAAAGAATCATCTTCACAGTCAACTCAGTGCCAAAGACAACAAGAACAAAATCACAAAGCATCATAAAATCAACCGATGACAGTAAATTCAAACGAAATAAAATCACGCAGCAGTCTTAGCAAAATCAAACATGAAACATAGTACTGAATTAGATGTGAGTGTCACTCACCTCGCTTCGAAGAATGCACCCAAAGATCGCATACTTCAGAGACTAAGCCGTGGTCCTCGAGGAATCAAGCGGAGTCAAAAGAAAACGAAACCCTAATTTTTGTTGAACGAATGAGCCGCCATTTTTAATTTTTTTCTTCTTTCGATTAGGGCTTGCGAATGAATAAAGGGGGAACGGTATACTTGAGATAATACGGCATCAAAAGTAAATGGGCCGAGATTCGCATTTTCAGAGCCTACAAATCCTTTTAACAATTTATAAAAGAATTTCAACTCAATTTAAAAACTACAATTAGCAATTATCAACAATTTACTCGTCACTTTGCAATAATTAATTTTCACAAAACACCGGGTTGTTACAGACTCCCCTCCTTATGAAAATTGCGTCCTCCCAATTTTCATAATTAAAGTCGTCAATAAAAATTATATTTCTAACATAAACTGGTTAAGCTGGAAAAAAAAAAGTCGGGAACACAAACGCCAAAGAAATCTTTTAATTTCATAAAAGAAATTCACAAATTCTCAACAAAATCTAATTATCAAGTAGATAATCAGAAAACAACAAAACTGAATAAATACAGTTATCAGTAATATTTAATCATCAATTGGATAATTAGAATACAGAAATCACAAAACAACAATATCTAATTATCGATACGATAATTAGAAAACAGCAAAATCTAATTATCAACAAAGTTAATTACAAAACATCAATCACAATTCACATAAGTGCAATTATCTAGTATCAACCAGATAATTTAAAAACAACTCTTATCTAATCACCAAAAACGATAATCAGAATTCTCAAATCACAAATATTTAATTATCACAAACGATAATCAAATCTCAAATCAACAAATATTTAATTATCAAAAACGATAATCAAATCACAAATCACAAATATTTAATTATCAAAAACGATAATCAAATCTCAAATCACAAAAATTTAATTATCACAAACGATGATCAAATCTCAAATCAATAAATATTTAATTATCACAAACTATAATCAAATCTCAAATCACAAATATTTAATTATCAAAAACGATAATCAAATCTCAAATCACAAATATTTAATTATTACAAACGATAATCAAATCTCAAATCAACAAATATTTAATTATCAAAAACTATAATCAAATCTCAAATCACAAATAATTAATTATCAAAAACGATAATCAAATCTCAAATCACAAATATTTAATTATCACAAACGATAATCAAATCTCAAATCAACAAATATTCAATTAGCAAAAACTATAATCAAATCTCAAATCAACAAGTATTTAATTATCAAAAACGATAATCAAATCTCCAATCACAAGTATTTAATTATCAAAAAAGAAAATCAAATCTCAAATCACAAATATTTATTTATCACAAACGATAATCAAATCTCAAATCACAAATATTTAATTATCAAAAACGATAATCAGAAGAAACAAATATTCGATTATCAAAAACGAAAATCAAAATCAACAAATATGCGATTATCAAAAACGATAATCAGAAGCAACAAATATTCGATTATCAAAAACGATAATCAGAACTCATATCAACAAATTTCCAATTATCACAAGCGATAATCAGAAACAACAAACATCCGGTTATCAAAAACGATAATCAGAAGTCATATTAACAAATATACAATAACCTGCAGATAATTGGAAACAACAAACATCTAGAAAACAATTAAGATGATCTAGAAAATCAACATAAAAGGTGGATCGATCCCATCATATTGCGAGTTTTAGCTACGCCGCACGTGCACCTCGTATGGCCGAAGCCTACCAAGTACCGTCATCATAATTTTGGCACCCATCATATGACCCGAAGGTCCAATATATGACCCGAAGTCTTGTACTGATATTTGACCCGAAGGTCCTCATATGACCCGAAGGTCCATCATAGCGGCTCGAAAGCACACGAAAATCATCAAATATTTCAATTAACGAGTCCGGAATTAACCAAAATAGCAAACGCACATGTCCCATAACCACGAGTTTTACTAAATCGTTTAATTCTCTTCATCGTTTCCTTGAAAGTGTAAAATCATCAAACATCAAATATTTCAATTAACGAGTTCGGACTTAACCAAAATAGCAAACGCACATGTCCTATAACCATGAGTTTTACTAAATTGTTTAGATCTCTTCATCGTTTCCTTGAAAGTACAAAATTGTGTATTCCAAAAATAACATTTCACATTCTCAAACGAACAAGTCCGGAATTAAGCGAATCAGTAAAAGAAAGGGGTCATAATCCTCGATTTTGCTGAAACGTTTAAATCGCTTCCTTATTCCTTTGAAAGCGCAAACTATAAAAATTTTGGAAAACAATTTTATTTTTAAAACGATTTGTAAATCTGTGATAATAACAGCAACATTAGTGACAATTTCGACAAGGAAATTGCACTTCTCAAAAGACCGCAGAAACGGGTCCCAAAATCAGCATTGCGGGATAACCGCTTGAAAATCTACTTTAAAATATGACGGTCACTGAAGTCAAAGCGATAGTGATTTTTAAACGTCAAAATCTCATCAAAATAATTCGCATCAAAATATAACACCTGTGAATTTCCATTTATAAGAATATCAACAAAACATCGTGCTTCAAAAATTTAGCACCGATGTAAAAATCCCGTTATAAAAATAACGGCAACAAAATACGTTAAAACCATACATCTGTTCAACGTAAAAATAATGTAGTAACATGCAACTTAAGTTTGCACGTACACCACAAAATGAACAAAGAAATCATTCGAATATATCTTCAATGAAGATAATTTAAAACAGCAGAAATCTCAACAAAATCAGATAACTACAATCGCTTCGGATCCTCAAATCGGACTCAAAATTTTCAAAGAAAACAAATTAAACACAGCTATGTAAACAACAAATGAAATTTATTTTAATTTCATATTTTGATTTTTAAATCAAAAAGGATATCAGCTGTACTCAGCGAAGACAGTCTCAGACACAATTTCACTTTTATTTTTAAATAAAGATATTTAAAAATTTCATCAAAATTTAAAAAATTTGGTTTTGACTCAAAACACAAATAAAACATCGACTAATAGTTGCAACACATGTTCCATCTAAGTTATGTTTTATATTATGTCCATAAACCCCAAGCTCTGGTACCAACTGTGACGCCACACCTCTATGCTCACAATAACAAAGAGTATTAAAGTAAATACTGTCTGTTATCACGAAGAATAAGGCTGCATAGGAGCCGCCATCCATAGTTAGGCCTTACACTAGTATTGGTTATTTCGATAGGAGTGGTATATATTTTTTATTTTTCATCTCTTATTTATTTACTCCCATCGACATACCCAATTCCAGTATAAAACGAACTACGATGGTTCATAATAGTTTAGGACAATAAATATAATAATAACACAGATAATATAAATGCGGAACACAGATAAAACAAAAAGTCTCATATATATAATAACTGATGTCAGTTACAGTACATGTGATACAATACATGTGATACAACTACAACTGTCGACTCTGGAAGTTACATATACATGTACATTATCGTATATAATATACAAGAATTGTGACAACCCGAACTCGATATCCGATAAATGACATCAAATTCGTATCGCCGGAGCTTATAACAACATCAGATGAATATAAAACAGCGGAACAAAATGAATATCATGCATACATCACAGGTACAATATCATAATACCCAACAATACATCAGAGTATATAATACATACACCACAACTCTAAATAACATCATAACAATACATCGATGATCATATAACCAAAAGTCTTCATAGGAATGATATGATAACAACATTCCAAGAAACACTAACCACCTGAGATCCAAAAAGCTTCTAGAATATCTCCCAAAGTAAAAGCTTCAAAATACTGCTGACTCCAAAATATGAAAACCTGGTACTAGGCTGCCCGTGTAGAAATTATGGGCACCCAGAGTTTAGGAAAGAAACAATAAACTCCGGGTCAGTCATGGGACTGGTATGAGTAAACAAAAATAGTTGATTTTAAATAAATTAGACTTATAAAGAAAATTCGTTATGCTTTTGGAAAATGAAACTACCATAAGACCTCCCGCCACACACACAATGCAATCGCAGAATTGGAGGAGATTTCTTCTTATGATAGTCAAATATGCTTAATACGAGAAAATTCTTTGATATTATTACTAGTGCATAGTGTAGAAAAATATTTCGAAAATAGAATATTAATCTTAGCCAGCATACGACCATTATCGTATGCCTACTATAACTACCATCTAAACAGTGGTGACCACCATAAGTAAATGGCAGGTTCTACAACTAAAACCGTACAGGGTTTCGTATTAGGAATTGGATTTCCAACTAATGGTCAGGCTAAGGAACTTCCTACTGCCACATGGGTACGCCTCCGGTGGGACGTCCCGAGAACCTACCCGGCTCTCTGCCAACACAAGGCCGGGTTACCTCTGTAACTAGGCAACTACTACTCGAGTATGCCACTCCTCGGTCCTCTGGGACCTTTATCCGAGGGCCCTCTGTCACAAAGCAACAACCACACAGTAAATGAGATTGGAGCTACCACACAGGTAAATATCTGGGCTCCATACCATGACATTACCTTTTTCCAAAAGGAAATGACATACCCAAAAGGGCGCGACCCTCATAACCTTGCCGCATCTTTCCTGTTTCGACCATTTCCGGGTTGTGAGGTCCGATGAGGTCTCATCCACAAAGCTATGCTTTACACGAAAGCTTTGCTTTGATCACAAATGATCAACTAATGATCATCAACATACAGCAGCACTTAGCATGCCACACTACCAATTTGGGAATATATCGCTGATAATCTTCAATTACATAACCTCTGAGCTCATACGTCTAAGAGAAGGGTGTTAAGCTAAGAGAATAAATTCTCCGCCACCAACAGATATGTATTTGAAAGAAATCGGCATTATATCTCAAAGTGTAGGGTCGGACACACGACCATACAAGTCTGTTCTGGGTTCGAACAGAACCGAAGGCACTTCGTCCAGTAAAGGAAGAAGCCCTTGCAAATCTGGGTATCCACAATCCCGATCGGACTTCCCATCACTTAGGAAATCTCTATACCGGAGCAACTCAGTGCATAGACAATCGATAGTTTATCCTATCGTTTTCGAAGACACCCGGTCTTCACCACCGGTCTTCAAATGTTATCCATTTCGACGTATCACTATTCGGAATGGGTTATATGACACGAAGGTCCTCTCCCGGCTAAACCGAATAGTGAGCACTCAATTTTTAAACACGTGGGTATATCAATCACAAAGATTCATATTTAAGGTTCGATGTGGGTTTCAGATAACAAACTGAAATCCGACTCCCTGTCGCATCGAAGTTTACGATAAAAAGGGTTTTCACATCGATACAGAGCAAATCACAGTCATAGTGCAACATACAGTACCACAATCACAACAGTCCATAAGCAATCACCTTTAAGTCTTATTTATAATTAATTCAATTTTGAACCAATTACCTGAGAGTTAACCACTTAACTCTGTTTAATAAATCATTAATTAAAAATCAATTACTTATTTCATTTCAAATTGTTTAATTAATGATTTCTTAATTAATTATTAAGTCTTAATTACATAATTTTTTTATTTCACACTATCAATTACTTAATTACTTCTTAACCCAAGTGATTTAACTCCAATTAACCATTAATTAATAACCTTAATTATAAATAAATGAAACTTAATTACCTATTTATTTGCTGCATAATATAATAATTTATCATTTATTAATAAGTAATTAAATTAGTTAATTAATTGACTATTAACTATTCTTAAATTAACTTAAGTAGTTAATTGCAATTTCGTTTATTACTTAAACATTGATTTATCCATTTCTAATTATAATTTAAAAGGTAATTATTCTAAATTGTTTTCTAAGATAATTAATTAATTATCATTCAATCTAATTAACACTTAAAAGCTCTTCTTTAAATTTTGAAATCCAATAAATTTTTAACTTCAACTTAAAATGTTAATTAAATTCATTCTTACCTAAATTAATCACTGTATGATAATTAAGTGTTAAAACATTTTTAAGATATTAACTAAAAATGTAAACTTATATTCTAATCTCATTCCATCAATTAAATATTAATTAAACGATAGAATTAAAACTTGTCGAGATAGCTTCTTAACTTCATCTTAAAATGCATTACTGCAACCGAGTCTTCTCTGCAGATAACTCGAGTACGGCTCCGAGTTAACTATCAAAACACCCGAGCCCCTTTCCCATACTTCTTCTTCTCCTCTTCCTGTTTCCTATTCTTCTTGTCACTTATTTTTTTTTTTAAACTGTTAAATTTACAAGCCTTAAACACGAGATGCCTGCGCTAACTCGAGACCATGGCTTCCATCCCCGAGTCTTCCCTCGCGTCAAAAGCCCAGAAACCCTGAAGCAAAATACCCTCCAACTCGAGTATTACGCGAGTCGACGCAACCCACAACCTCATTGACATGCTTATGCCACCGTGCACGTGCACGGTGGCTCTCCACTCCTTCGGTGGCTCGCGACAACATCCACAAACCCTATATCACCCACATACCCAACAGCGAACCCCCACTTCCACGATCAAGCCAAAAAGCAAAATTCACCTGAAACACGAACACCATACGAACTTACAGGAAAACAAAATCGCTTCGACCAAACTACGGCGACCACTGGAAGCGATGGGTCTCCGGCCATAGCTCAACCACATACCCCTCTACCCTCACTCAAAATCGCGATCAACTCGGTCTCCCTATGATGCCGAAATCAAATGTTTTACAGAGCATTGAAAATGTAAGCAGTAAACCCTATCTTCAATTCAAACCCAAAACCCTTGCATTAGTAAATTATTTCGACATTTTTCTTGAATTAAATGGTTTACAAACTTGCTTCCTATCGATTTACAGAAATTAAAATCAACTTTATCATCCCAATTTGACGAAAATCCATTTTAGTTTCATTTAAAAACTGCTCTTCATACCCTTGCTTAAAAATTCTAATTTTTAAGTTAAAAAACATAATTATGTAGATGAAAACTAAATATGCTATTGAATTTATAAACTTAAACATTCAAATTTTGATCCTTTAATTGGTTTACCTATAACCTGAAATACAGTATTATAACATACTGTAAGACTGCAAAGCCAAAATTGCAGGCCTTGATTTAGGTAACAACTTACATTAGCTTTAAATGTTTAGGATTCAAACATTTATATAAAGAAAACTTTACAATTTCTTTACTTTGATATGTTCAGAAACTTGGAAAAACATTAAAGACAGCCATATCCAAATTTTCTAGAGCAACAGTAGCATATACAGATTCATATTCAACTTAAAACCATATCTAAACTATATTGGTTAAAGGATCATAACTTTATAATTAACTTAAACTTTAAAAAAAAAACTTTGTTTACTCACCTGACAATTGTTTGAAACAGAGGCTATATCGATTTTTCTTTGAACTGCAGTTTGAATTTTTCTTTCCTGTTTGTTTTTTTTTCTTCAATCAAAAGTTTTGAATGGAATGGAGGTAGTATGGATGTGTTTATATAGCACTGCATATATAGAGTAGATATGAGGGTAGGTGATAACTGGTTCAATAAGCTTCTCTTTTTTTTTTCTTTTGTTCGGATATTTTTTTTTCTTCCTTGCCTACAATTTTTTGACCAAGCAAATTTTCTTATTGACTAAGCCAATTTAATTCGGCTGATATGATTTTTTTTGTTTGTGCTAAGTAAGATTTTCATTTGTGTTTGAATAGATGGCATTTAATGCCTTTGTTCCCATTTTAGTTTACATATATATGCTATGGATTTTTTTCTTTTTTTCATAAGTACAATTTTGTTTGTTCTTGAAGATATTTATCTTTGTTAATCTTCTTGCATAAGCTTCATTTTATTTATACATGTACTGTTGGTTTTGGTTATAGAATTTGTTCCTTTTGCAATCAAATTTTGTTTTTGTTTTACATACAATTTGTTTCCTTGTTTCCTTATTGACAATTTATATGCAAGTTGATATATTACATATGTCATGTTATAATCATAAGATTTCAACTATATAGTTTTATCATAAGCATACTCTTGAAAACTTTTTTTTTTTTTTTATTTATTTAAAGTTTAACTATAAGTTTTAAATTTGTCACATATCCTTTAAACAATTCCCTGTTTAATATATATATATATATATATTTTCATTTATTTATCATTACTATTATTGTTTATTTATTTGATTCCATATATCTTTCCTTTATCTCATATTAATAATATTTAATTTGTCTTGAAATTTCACAATTTGAATTTAAAAGTTCAAATAATTTACTAAATTTAATTTAACAAATTTCCAGGATGTTACAATATCCCCTCCTTAAGAAAATTTCGTCCTCGAAATTGAAAGAGAGAGAAAAGTAAACAAAGAATATACGAATTCGGAAAAATAAAGAAATAACTTACAGTTTAAGCCGAGATGTCTATTCTGCAATTGGGATATGATTTCTTCATATTATCTTCAGTTTCCCAAGTATAGTCCTTTGGATCACCACTCCATTGAACTTTGACCAATTTCACAACTTTATTTCGCAATCGCTTTTCATCACGATCAATAATCTTTATTGGTTCCCTTCTTACAGCCAAGTT
Organism: Allium cepa; assembly: GCA_030765085.1. Lineage (NCBI taxonomy): Eukaryota > Viridiplantae > Streptophyta > Magnoliopsida > Asparagales > Amaryllidaceae > Allium > Allium cepa. Next base: position 74,662,983 of record CM060939.1, on the reverse strand, counting down.
GGGAGTGATCTCAAGGTCTTGCTGAGCAGCTTCTTCAATAATATCATCTGGATCGTGCACATAATTCCGAAGACTAGAATTGTGAAATACATCATGCAAGCCAGACAACCAGCTGGGTAACTGTACTCGATATGCTAGAGGACCGATCCTTTCCAGGATAGGAAAAGGACCAATATAACGCGGTGCTAGCTTTTCAGTTTTCCCGAATCTCAATACACCCCGCATTGGAGACACTTTCAGAAATACAGAATCTCCAACTTGAAATTCTAAATCTCTTCTTCGGCGGTCATAATAGCTTTTCTGACGGCTCTGAGCAGTTAATAACTTCTTTCGTATAAAATCAACCTTTTCAGTGGCTTCTTTAATCATGTCTGGTCAAAGGACAAGTCTATCACCTGATTCGATCCAACATGCAGGTGATCGACACGGACGACCATATAGGGCTTCGAAAGGAGCCATTTCGATACTAGCCTGATAGTTGTTGTTATAAGAGAATTCGACCAGATGCAAATAGTCCTCCTAAGATCCACCAAAGTCAAGAATGCAAGCGCGCAATAGGTCTTCTAAAATTCGGTTAATTCTCTCAGTCTGCCCATCAGATTGTGGGTGATAAGCAGTGCTGAGATTCAATTTGGTTCCCAAAGCGTCTTGGAATGCCTCCCAGAATCTACTAGTGAAGATCGGATCACGATCACTCACAATACTGCTGGGAATACCATGGAGACGAACAATTTTGTAACGATCGCGATTTTTCGTTGCCGAAAAATCGAACCGTTAAGGTTTTAGAAGAAGAAAGAGGTAGAAGAAGAGAGAAAAGATAGAAGAAATAGAAACAAGTAACAGAACAGGAAACAATATCGGAATCTCACAATCGCAGCGGAACAATATATAATAGATAAATGAATAATCATTAAAACAAAAGAGCAGTATATTTTATACATTTTATACATTACATCACATTACATTACATCAATCAGAGTGTACAACAACAACAGCGGAAAAAAACTATATACAATAAATAATAGACTACGCTATCTGGCTCGCCTCCAGATCTCCACAGCAACTCCCGAATCCAGAATAACCTGATATCCTAACTCTAGACTGCCCGTGTGGAAAATAGTGGGCACCCAGAGTTTAGGAAAGGAACAATAAACTCCAGGTCAGTCATGGGACTGGTGTGAGAACTCAAAACAGTTTATCTTTAAACAAGCAACAAGAAAATTTAAATTTCGAAATCCGCAATGCTTTTTGGAAAATGAAACTACCATAAGGCCTCCCGCCACACACACAATGCAAACGCAGAATTGGAGGAGATTTCTCCTTATGATAGTCAAAGATGCTTACTACGCAAAAATCAATCATTTTTGATATTATTACTAGTGCATAGTGTAGAAACAATTTCGAAAGTAGAATATAAATCCTAGCCAACATACGACATTTCGTCGTATGTCTACTATAGCTACCATGTTCAATAGCAGGTTACCGCCACATTCCATGGCAGGTTATACAACTAAAACCGTACAGGGCGCGTATTGTTTTGATTGGATTTCCAACAAATGGTCAGGCTAAGGAACTTCCTACTGCCACATGGGATCGCCTCTGGCGGGACGTCCCGAGAAACTAACGTTACGGTTAGATCTCTGCCAACACAAGGCCGGGTTACCTCTGTAACTAGGTAACTACTACACGAATATGTCATCCCCCGGTCCTTTGGGACCTTTATCCGAGCGCTCGATACCAACAACACCACACAGAAATAGATATAGTGTTTCCACATGAGTAAATATCTGGGCTCCATACCATGATACCACTCTTTTCCAGAAGGAAATGACATACCCTAAAGGGCGCGACCCTCATAACCTTGCCGCATATTCCTGTTTCGACCATTTCCGGGGAGTGAGGTCCTGACGAAGTCTCGTCCACAAAGCTACGCTTTGTGCAACAAAGCCATGCTTTGGGTCCACAGATGACCAAAGCAATAATCACAAAGATAAATGATCAAACAAATGATCATATCCAAACGATCAACCAATGATCATCACACAGCAGCACTCAGCATGCCACATTACCAGATTGGGAAATATCGCTGATAACCTTCAACTACATAACCTCTGAGCTCGTACGTCTCAGAGAAGGGTGTTAAGCTAAGAGAATAAATTCTCCGCCACCAACAGAAATGTATTTGAAAGAAATCTGCTCTATCTCTCAAAATGTAATGTCAGACACGTAACCATACAAGTCTGTTCCGGGTTCGAACAGAACCGAAGGCACTTCCAAAGAAGCCCTTGCAATCCGGGTATCCACAATCCCGATAAAATTTCCCATCACAAAGGAAATCTCCATATCGTAGCTAACGATGCGGAGACAATCGATAGGTCATCCTATCGTTTTCACAAATACCCGGTCTTCACACCGGTCTTCAAATGCTATCCATAACGACGTATCACATATTCGGAATGGGATATACGACACAAAGGTCCTCTCCCGGCTAAACCGAATAGCGAGCGCTTATTTTAAAAATAAGTGTAGCATTCAATTTCAAACAATCACAACAATTACCATCCAAGGGTAAATACTGATAGTCGGTTATTTAACTATCAATAAAGATGCGCCACATCATCAGATTCCAAATAATTTTTCCAAAATTATTAAATCCCAAATTATCTTTACAAGATATATATACACAATTTCCAAATAATTTCCCAATTTATTTGCTTTACCAAAACACCTTCACAATAAAATTTTCCACACTTTACCCATTTGAAAACCCATTTCAAATTAAACACCTTAACCATTTGAAAACAAATTTCAAATTACACAACTCAACCATTTGAAAACAAATTTCAAACCACCATTCATCCTTTATCCCTTTTGAAAACAAATTTCAAAACAACATATAAATCCTTACCGATTTATTTTTAAATTTTACGCTCCAAATTCGTGATTTTAATTCCATCTTTAAAAAATAAATCAACATTTATTTTTAAACCAATTTCCCTTCCTATTATAAATTCCAACGTGAATTAAATCCCAAATACCCATTCATATTTGATTTCAAATCGATTCCAAAATATTCGCTTACAATTTACCTTTAAAAGGTGAATTCACAAAAACGTTCCATTCCATATTGGAAAATCATTTCTAAACTTATTTAAAAATAAGTAATTCACAATTCAATTTATTTTCAACAATTCGAAAATATTCCATATGCTTAAACCATAGTTAAGTATTAATTTCATTCCTTTAAAGAAATATTCTTTTATTCACATTTATTTGGGTTAAAAACGAATGTTGCGTAAAACATCGTTACGACAACCCAAAAACACTAGTATATGGATTTGAAATAAAAATGGATACATAAATCCACTACTATTCAAAATATTCCCTTCTATTTCTCGAAATCGTCTATTTCAACAATCAATGTTGAAATCTATGATTTCGATACTTAATATATCTTAAAAAGTCTTTAATTTGTTTTAAATTCCATTTAAAACGTTCTTTTCCAAAAACACGTTCATTTAATAAAATAATACATTCACCGTTCAAAAATAGTGAATACAACCCCTTTAACAAATTCCATATTCAATTTATCAAATTCGATGAATTTCAAATTTATAACATAGTTTATAAATTCCATTTCTATTATAAACCCCAATTTTATAAATCCCTTTGTTAATCCGATGCAATTTACATAACCCAATTTCATACCCAAAAGCCACATTGTAAGTTAAATACTTATAATATTATTTATTTACCAAATCGTTCCTTTGAACTTCACCAATTTAAAAATCTTATCACTTACAAGATTTCTTAATGGTTTATAATAATTTGAACTAATGAAATCTTCATTTATTAATGATTTCTATAAAATTCCCCTTTTTAATGCTCAAATCCATTTCTATAAGTTAATAACTTATAAACTTAAAATTTTCCAATAACCGTTCGTTTTATAAATTTCACATTTTATAAATCTAAAATTTTAAATGAAATTCATCTTATACATTAACTTAGCACTTTATAAACTCATTTTATAATCCCAAAAATTCTATTTAAAAATATCAATTTATAAAAATCTTTTATATTCATCCTTTATAAAAGTTCAAAAATCTAAAATTTAACTATTTTATAAATCTATCTCTTTTAAATTTTCCTTTTGGTTATATTCCATAAAAATCATAGTTTTATAATTTTAAAATTTTAAATCTTAATTTATTTTAAATTGCATCAAGTTCAAAATTTTACTAAAAACATATACTTGAAAATTTTCTTTAAAATCCCTTTTTAAATTCAAATCATTATTTTTAACTTAAAAATTTTGAATCCGATAATGCAACAGCATCATATGGTCAATTACGGGAACTAACAACATATGTCGATATGAACATCAACAATAACACAATATCAATAATCAAATAAATATGTGAGGAATCCAGTTGGATCCCTCCAACCTGTTTCCCTGCAACCACAGACGTTAGCACAATACCAATTCCACTTCAAGGTGGAATATCGCGGTATATGGGATTTTATAAATATCCGCTTAATAACGGCGCAATAGGGTCTCATCCGCTATACGAGGCGGGAAAACAAATCCGATATATACATATGCCAATATATATATATCGCTATATATAGTATATATCCTACTATATCTACTACCACAATCAAACAGCAATCAACAATCAATATTAACTATTTAAAATTTTAAACCAAACGGTTTGATTGAGTGAGGAGTTCTCACCTTGATTTTTATTTCAGATTTCGCGTTCATTTCGAATAAAATTAAACGAACGTTTAATTTTACCCGAAATTCAAACGAGCTCCAATCGACTCCAAACCAGTTGCATTGCGAAGAGCACGACGATACGAAGCCAACGCAAAAAATCTCGTTCGAATCCGACCTCGCATGCAAAAGTTATCACGTTTTAAAGTTACACGATTTTGAATTTCAGATTTAAACTTAAAAAAAAATAAAAGAAACACCCTCACCCCCAACGCACGTGGCCCCCACCATCTTCCTCCTACCCGTGCGTGCGTTCCAAACTCCAGGTAGTAAAAATGCACAAAACCCATACAAGTAGAAATTAGGGTTTGATCTTCCGACCACCACGAAGCACGAAATTCGATCATACCACCGCCAAATGAAAGCTCTCGACGAGAGCCACCTTCACCAGCAACCATGACGAGCTCGGCCACCTCAGGACCCTTGGAAAACGTGTGCAACAGCCCCATGAACGCGGGTCCCTCTCCCTCACCCCGTTGCTCCAATTTCGATCTCGACCGTTGAGATCGAAGCCCTCTCTGCCCTCTACGACTTTCCAGTTGGAAGTTTCTTCTAAAACTCGACGGATTTGTGTGGATTTGAGGTGGAAGTTGGGTGATTTCTGGCCTTTGAATAATTAGGGCCGGCCATAAACATGATGAGCTAGGGTTTTGGTGAAAATTTGCATTTATAACCTCATACAATTATTATTTAAATAATAAAATTCCCAAATTGACACTTTTGCAAACGAACTCCAAACGACGCGTGCCGCCAGGCGATTCTAAGGTTTTTCCACATTCCGGACACAATGGAACAAGTTTCGGAAGCTAATTCCATCATATGTGTGAGATACGGCAATAAACGCTCGATTTAAATTTAAACCGATTTAAGCGATTTCTAGGCGTTTTGGCTTGTACCGGACAAACGACAAATCCGATTGACTTGAAATTTGAAATCTTGCAAAAATATCACATTACGGATCCGATGAAACTGGTTTCGTCGAAATCCGAGACCGTTTGAAAAATGGCTATTTTTACTCGCCGAATTTATATTAAAACAATTTGGATGCGTTTCGAGCTGCCACGGTCAAACGACAACTCCGTTTGCTACGAAAATTGAAATCCGATAATAACTAACTATTACGGATCCAATGGAACTCGTTTCGTTCAATTCTGAGACTGTTCAAAAATTGGCTATTTTACAGTCGATAATTAAATATTAAAAAAAATCAATTTTCACAAATTAATTCCAAATTCAATTTTAAAAGTTCTAAAATATTTCTATAACTTCAATATGATAAAACAAAATTTTCCAAATCATTTCCAATTATATTTAACCCAATATTTAATTATTTCTGGAATTTCACTATTAAATAATCGATTTAAATCACCCTATTAAATCCAATATTCGAGAAATAAATTATTTAACTTCAAATTTCTACTTATTAATATTTAAAATTAATTAAATACTCAAATTAAATTTATCAAAAATTCTGGGTCGTTACAATCTTCCCCCCTTAAAAGAATTTCGTCCCGAAATTACAAGTTAAGGAGAATGATCCTAAACCGTTTATTATTTTCCAAAGCTAATTAGTTTTATCAACCTTTCAAACAAATCTTTTTATTAAAGATCTACTATCATTTCAATTAGCTTTCCAAACTCAATTTTAGGTTTCAAACAACTTTGTTTGCTTAACAATTCAAATTTAAATTTAAATTCAAATTTTCAACTTTCAAAATTTTCTCAAAATTTTTCTAACACCCGAAATTTTCGAAAAATTTCGCCAGAGTCTCCTTTGCGCGGCTAGATCGGCACGACTACAAAATGGCACCACGGCCCCTCAGAATCAAAAAGAAAAGAGAAAGCCAAGTGGCTGGAGAAGAAAATCATCAAATCTCATATAAAAACTGAAATACGTACCTTTTTGTCGAGCGATTCAATTTAACTTCATAACCAAAATCCCAATTCCATTATATACCTGTATATCATACTAGTAATAGTATCCAATTATAATATTCAAACCAATTTGCCAATTCAATTATAAAATTTCCGATACTTACTTTTTATCCCAATTCTAGCTTTACTATTGAAGTTGCATATTCATTTTCATTCGTTTCCCATTAGTTTACATTCACTAATTAATTTTACATTGGTTCACTTTCAACTCAATTCAAATTCAATTCTATTCAAATTCATTTACTTTACATTCAATTTGAATTCAATTACATAGCTTTCAATTTAGCCAATTCAATTTCATTAACACTTAAGGAATTTTCATACAATCAACCAACAAGCAACAACGACCAATGTACATCCAATACTACCAAATTTATTTATTTTACCTACATTAAATTTGATTCAACCGTTTTAATTCCAATTGGTTTAACATTCAATTGATTTTCATTCTATTATTCAACTATTTTCAAATGAATTTACGGTTATATATATCAACTTATTTACATTCGATTGATTAACATTCAATCCATGCTTTAATTCAATTGCTAGTTCTTTTTACAGATCAATTTGAATTTCATTTATATAACCTAAGTTCACATCTTTAACAATTTCATTTACTCACTTTATTCACTTACTTTGATATTAACATCAATTCTTCCAATATTACTTAAGTTATATTCCATTTCAACTCCATTTACATCATTTAATTCACTTGATTATTTAACTTTGATACAAATATCAATTTTTATTCAACTTCACTTAAGTTATACTCCACTAACGTCATTTGTTCAATTAAACTTAAGTTTACACTTGTCAATCCAATTTGGTTTTCAATTCTAAAGTGAATTCTATTCAATTTTTACTCAAGTCGAATTCGTATCAACATTCAAATTCGTATTTCATTTTACTTAACTTAATGGTTTAACCACTTCAATAATTGGTTTCACTTACATCTTCCCATTTAATAAGTTATAAAACTTATTATTCAACTTCTTATATCATAAGTTCAAAACTTATTTCGCTTATATTTATCAACTTCAAGTTGAATTTTAATTTCAAATTGGTTTATTACAACAAAACTTCAATTTTAAATTTATTATTGTAGCAAATCCATCACATAGAAACTCGAAAATGATACTGATGATGCTGCAGTCATCACCCTTATTATTTCCCAGTGACAATAGTGAAATCAATGCTAATTATTCTTTCAAAAAGTTTTCTTTTATTATTCATAAATCACTTTTATAAACCTTTTATATAATTTTACTTCTTATATACATATATGATTATCTTACAATTGTAACTCATTATAATTATAATTTCATACTTATAATTCATTAGTTTATACAATTATTCTTTTTTACAATTTGTTGCTTTTATTGGCTTATTCAAACAACTTTTAATTATTTTATATATATATCATTTACAACAACCAAGCAATCAATTATATACACACTTCAATAATTCTTGAAAAATTATTTTCTTTATATACAAAATATAATCAAGGTAAAATTATTTCATTTACCCAATTTACAACAATATTGTGTCGAATTGTTCTATTCAAGTGTTTAGAAACCCCTTCGATTCAGTTTTCGAGGCTGCGCCGACGAAGGTTCATATACCACTCAACAAACCAATCATCACAATATAAAACAATTTTATATTCACTAACAAATACGCACTCACATCTATTATTACATTCACACTCATTCTAGAGTACTGCTGACTCTATCTCTAATGAGTAATACCCAACAGAGCAGGTTGTCGCTTAACCATATGCTCTGATACCAAATGTAACGATCGCGATTTTTCGTTGCCGAAAAATCGAACCGTTAAGGTTTTAGAAGAAGAAAGAGGTAGAAGAAGAGAGAAAAGATAGAAGAAATAGAAACAAGTAACAGAACAGGAAACAATATCGGAATCTCACAATCGCAGCGGAACAATATATAATAGATAAATGAATAATCATTAAAACAAAAGAGCAGTATATTTTATACATTTTATACATTACATCACATTACATTACATCAATCAGAGTGTACAACAACAACAGCGGAAAAAAACTATATACAATAAATAATAGACTACGCTATCTGGCTCGCCTCCAGATCTCCACAGCAACTCCCGAATCCAGAATAACCTGATATCCTAACTCTAGACTGCCCGTGTGGAAAATAGTGGGCACCCAGAGTTTAGGAAAGGAACAATAAACTCCAGGTCAGTCATGGGACTGGTGTGAGAACTCAAAACAGTTTATCTTTAAACAAGCAACAAGAAAATTTAAATTTCGAAATCCGCAATGCTTTTTGGAAAATGAAACTACCATAAGGCCTCCCGCCACACACACAATGCAAACGCAGAATTGGAGGAGATTTCTCCTTATGATAGTCAAAGATGCTTACTACGCAAAAATCAATCATTTTTGATATTATTACTAGTGCATAGTGTAGAAACAATTTCGAAAGTAGAATATAAATCCTAGCCAACATACGACATTTCGTCGTATGTCTACTATAGCTACCATGTTCAATAGCAGGTTACCGCCACATTCCATGGCAGGTTATACAACTAAAACCGTACAGGGCGCGTATTGTTTTGATTGGATTTCCAACAAATGGTCAGGCTAAGGAACTTCCTACTGCCACATGGGATCGCCTCTGGCGGGACGTCCCGAGAAACTAACGTTACGGTTAGATCTCTGCCAACACAAGGCCGGGTTACCTCTGTAACTAGGTAACTACTACACGAATATGTCATCCCCCGGTCCTTTGGGACCTTTATCCGAGCGCTCGATACCAACAACACCACACAGAAATAGATATAGTGTTTCCACATGAGTAAATATCTGGGCTCCATACCATGATACCACTCTTTTCCAGAAGGAAATGACATACCCTAAAGGGCGCGACCCTCATAACCTTGCCGCATATTCCTGTTTCGACCATTTCCGGGGAGTGAGGTCCTGACGAAGTCTCGTCCACAAAGCTACGCTTTGTGCAACAAAGCCATGCTTTGGGTCCACAGATGACCAAAGCAATAATCACAAAGATAAATGATCAAACAAATGATCATATCCAAACGATCAACCAATGATCATCACACAGCAGCACTCAGCATGCCACATTACCAGATTGGGAAATATCGCTGATAACCTTCAACTACATAACCTCTGAGCTCGTACGTCTCAGAGAAGGGTGTTAAGCTAAGAGAATAAATTCTCCGCCACCAACAGAAATGTATTTGAAAGAAATCTGCTCTATCTCTCAAAATGTAATGTCAGACACGTAACCATACAAGTCTGTTCCGGGTTCGAACAGAACCGAAGGCACTTCCAAAGAAGCCCTTGCAATCCGGGTATCCACAATCCCGATAAAATTTCCCATCACAAAGGAAATCTCCATATCGTAGCTAACGATGCGGAGACAATCGATAGGTCATCCTATCGTTTTCACAAATACCCGGTCTTCACACCGGTCTTCAAATGCTATCCATAACGACGTATCACATATTCGGAATGGGATATACGACACAAAGGTCCTCTCCCGGCTAAACCGAATAGCGAGCGCTTATTTTAAAAATAAGTGTAGCATTCAATTTCAAACAATCACAACAATTACCATCCAAGGGTAAATACTGATAGTCGGTTATTTAACTATCAATAAAGATGCGCCACATCATCAGATTCCAAATAATTTTTCCAAAATTATTAAATCCCAAATTATCTTTACAAGATATATATACACAATTTCCAAATAATTTCCCAATTTATTTGCTTTACCAAAACACCTTCACAATAAAATTTTCCACACTTTACCCATTTGAAAACCCATTTCAAATTAAACACCTTAACCATTTGAAAACAAATTTCAAATTACACAACTCAACCATTTGAAAACAAATTTCAAACCACCATTCATCCTTTATCCCTTTTGAAAACAAATTTCAAAACAACATATAAATCCTTACCGATTTATTTTTAAATTTTACGCTCCAAATTCGTGATTTTAATTCCATCTTTAAAAAATAAATCAACATTTATTTTTAAACCAATTTCCCTTCCTATTATAAATTCCAACGTGAATTAAATCCCAAATACCCATTCATATTTGATTTCAAATCGATTCCAAAATATTCGCTTACAATTTACCTTTAAAAGGTGAATTCACAAAAACGTTCCATTCCATATTGGAAAATCATTTCTAAACTTATTTAAAAATAAGTAATTCACAATTCAATTTATTTTCAACAATTCGAAAATATTCCATATGCTTAAACCATAGTTAAGTATTAATTTCATTCCTTTAAAGAAATATTCTTTTATTCACATTTATTTGGGTTAAAAACGAATGTTGCGTAAAACATCGTTACGACAACCCAAAAACACTAGTATATGGATTTGAAATAAAAATGGATACATAAATCCACTACTATTCAAAATATTCCCTTCTATTTCTCGAAATCGTCTATTTCAACAATCAATGTTGAAATCTATGATTTCGATACTTAATATATCTTAAAAAGTCTTTAATTTGTTTTAAATTCCATTTAAAACGTTCTTTTCCAAAAACACGTTCATTTAATAAAATAATACATTCACCGTTCAAAAATAGTGAATACAACCCCTTTAACAAATTCCATATTCAATTTATCAAATTCGATGAATTTCAAATTTATAACATAGTTTATAAATTCCATTTCTATTATAAACCCCAATTTTATAAATCCCTTTGTTAATCCGATGCAATTTACATAACCCAATTTCATACCCAAAAGCCACATTGTAAGTTAAATACTTATAATATTATTTATTTACCAAATCATTCCTTTGAACTTCACCAATTTAAAAATCTTATCACTTACAAGATTTCTTTATGGTTTATAATAATTTGAACTAATGAAATCTTCATTTATTAATGATTTCTATAAAATTCCCCTTTTTAATGCTCAAATCCATTTCTATAAGTTAATAACTTATAAACTTAAAATTTTCCAATAACCGTTCGTTTTATAAATTTCACATTTTATAAATCTAAAATTTTAAATGAAATTCATCTTATACATTAACTTAGCACTTTATAAACTCATTTTATAATCCCAAAAATTCTATTTAAAAATATCAATTTATAAAAATCTTTTATATTCATCCTTTATAAAAGTTCAAAAATCTAAAATTTAACTATTTTATAAATCTATCTCTTTTAAATTTTCCTTTTGGTTATATTCCATAAAAATCATAGTTTTATAATTTTAAAATTTTAAATCTTAATTTATTTTAAATTGCATCAAGTTCAAAATTTTACTAAAAACATATACTTGAAAATTTTCTTTAAAATCCCTTTTTAAATTCAAATCATTATTTTTAACTTAAAAATTTTGAATCCGATAATGCAACAGCATCATATGGTCAATTACGGGAACTAACAACATATGTCGATATGAACATCAACAATAACACAATATCAATAATCAAATAAATATGTGAGGAATCCAGTTGGATCCCTCCAACCTGTTTCCCTGCAACCACAGACGTTAGCACAATACCAATTCCACTTCAAGGTGGAATATCGCGGTATATGGGATTTTATAAATATCCGCTTAATAACGGCGCAATAGGGTCTCATCCGCTATACGAGGCGGGAAAACAAATCCGATATATACATATGCCAATATATATATATCGCTATATATAGTATATATCCTACTATATCTACTACCACAATCAAACAGCAATCAACAATCAATATTAACTATTTAAAATTTTAAACCAAACGGTTTGATTGAGTGAGGAGTTCTCACCTTGATTTTTATTTCAGATTTCGCGTTCATTTCGAATAAAATTAAACGAACGTTTAATTTTACCCGAAATTCAAACGAGCTCCAATCGACTCCAAACCAGTTGCATTGCGAAGAGCACGACGATACGAAGCCAACGCAAAAAATCTCGTTTGAATCCGACCTCGCATGCAAAAGTTATCACGTTTTAAAGTTACACGATTTTGAATTTCAGATTTAAACTTAAAAAAAAATAAAAGAAACACCCTCACCCCCAACGCACGTGGCCCCCACCATCTTCCTCCTACCCGTGCGTGCGTTCCAAACTCCAGGTAGTAAAAATGCACAAAACCCATACAAGTAGAAATTAGGGTTTGATCTTCCGACCACCACGAAGCACGAAATTCGATCATACCACCGCCAAATGAAAGCTCTCGACGAGAGCCACCTTCACCAGCAACCATGACGAGCTCGGCCACCTCAGGACCCTTGGAAAACGTGTGCAACAGCCCCATGAACGCGGGTCCCTCTCCCTCACCCCGTTGCTCCAATTTCGATCTCGACCGTTGAGATCGAAGCCCTCTCTGCCCTCTACGACTTTCCAGTTGGAAGTTTCTTCTAAAACTCGACGGATTTGTGTGGATTTGAGGTGGAAGTTGGGTGATTTCTGGCCTTTGAATAATTAGGGCCGGCCATAAACATGATGAGCTAGGGTTTTGGTGAAAATTTGCATTTATAACCTCATACAATTATTATTTAAATAATAAAATTCCCAAATTGACACTTTTGCAAACGAACTCCAAACGACGCGTGCCGCCAGGCGATTCTAAGGTTTTTCCACATTCCGGACACAATGGAACAAGTTTCGGAAGCTAATTCCATCATATGTGTGAGATACGGCAATAAACGCTCGATTTAAATTTAAACCGATTTAAGCGATTTCTAGGCGTTTTGGCTTGTACCGGACAAACGACAAATCCGATTGACTTGAAATTTGAAATCTTGCAAAAATATCACATTACGGATCCGATGAAATTGGTTTCGTCGAAATCCGAGACCGTTTGAAAAATGGCTATTTTTACTCGCCGAATTTATATTAAAACAATTTGGATGCGTTTCGAGCTGCCACGGTCAAACGACAACTCCGTTTGCTACGAAAATTGAAATCCGATAATAACTAACTATTACGGATCCAATGGAACTCGTTTCGTTCAATTCTGAGACTGTTCAAAAATTGGCTATTTTACAGTCGATAATTAAATATTAAAAAAAATCAATTTTCACAAATTAATTCCAAATTCAATTTTAAAAGTTCTAAAATATTTCTATAACTTCAATATGATAAAACAAAATTTTCCAAATCATTTCCAATTATATTTAACCCAATATTTAATTATTTCTGGAATTTCACTATTAAATAATCGATTTAAATCACCCTATTAAATCCAATATTCGAGAAATAAATTATTTAACTTCAAATTTCTACTTATTAATATTTAAAATTAATTAAATACTCAAATTAAATTTATCAAAAATTCTGGGTCGTTACAAATTTCCTTTATATATATACCTGCTAAGCTTGCTGCAGTTCGAGTGGATTTCACTGGAATAAAGTGAGCAGTTTTGGTTAGACGGTCCACTATAACCCAAATTGCTTCATTTCCCCTCCTGGTTCGTGGTAATCCGTCGATGAAATCCATCGATACCAGATCCCATTTCCATTTCGGTACTTCCAAAGGCTGAAGTAAACCGGCCACTTTCTTTTGATCGCTTTTGATTTGCTTACAAGCAGCACAGCGACTCACATAAATGGATATGTCTCTCTTCATCGTCTTCCACCAGAAAGTTCTTTTAATATCTCGATAAATCTTATTGACTCCGGGATGTATGCAAAGTTTGGACTTGTGGCATTCGTCCAATACTTCACGTTTCAACCCTGGAATGTCAGGAACACAAATTCTTCCTTTCATCCTTATGACCCCTCTATTAACTACCTCAAAACTAGTATCTTCAGCACGACCTATTCTTCTCCGCATTTCTCGAAGAAACTTGTCTCCAGTTTGCTTGGTGGCGATCCTCTTAAGAAGAGTAGGTGTGATAACAAGATGACCAAGAATAGCGTGCTTTCTACTTAAGGCGTCTGCAACTACATTGGCCTTTCCCGACGTATACAGAATATCCAGGTCATAAGATGCCAAAAATTCCAACCAACGTTGTTGTCGCAAATTCAGATCCTTCTGGGTAAAGAGATATTTCAAGGATTTATGGTCGGTGAATAATTCGAATTTTTCACCTTGGAAAAAGAGAGTTCATTAAGAATATTGTTTAAGTTAAGTTAATTTCGTAAATTATTAAGAAAGCTGAAAAGATTCTTACCCAGAAGATAATGTCGCCATATTTTTAAAGCGAAGATAACAGCTAGAAGCTCCAAATCATGGGACGGATAACTTTTTTCATGAGGACGTAATTGTCTACTCGCGTAGGCAATCACCTTTCCGTTTTGCATCAATACTGCACCCAAACCATCACCGCAAGCATCGGTATAAACAGATAATTCCTGGTTCCCGTTGATAATAGCGAGAACAGGAGCGGTGGTTAATCTCTTCTTCAGTTCCTCAAAAGCTTCTTCACATTTTGAAGTCCAAACAAACTTTGCATTCTTCATTGTTAGCTTGGTCAAAGGACTAGCTATCTTCGAAAAGTCTTGGACAAATTTCCGGTAATAGCCTGCTAAACCCAAAAAGCTTCGAACTTCCCTTGGTGTAGTGGGTTTTCACCAATCAAGAATGGCCGAAATTTTGCTAGGATCAGTTGAAATCCCTTCTTCATTAACAATATGGCCGAGAAATTTGACTTCTCTGACCCAGAAGTGGCATTTGGAAAATTTTGCATATAGAATATTTCTCCTCAAAATCTCCAAAACAATTCTAAGGTGTTCGGCATGCTCTTCTTCTGTCTTGGAATAGATCAAGATGTCATCAATAAATACGAGCACAAATTTATTCAAAACTTCTCGAAACACCCGAGTCATAAGATCTACGAAGTATGTTGGAGCATTGGTTAGCCCAAAAGGCATGACTAACCATTCGTAGAACATATTGGGACCCCTGAAAGCAGTTAAATGTACACAATCTTCGGCGATGCGTAGTTGATGGAATCCCTAGGCTAGATCCATCTTCGAAAAGAAACGAGCGCCGCATAACTGATCAAATAGATCATCAATTCTAGGTAGTGGAAATTTATTCTTGAGAGTCTGCTTATTGAGATCGCGAATCTACACACAACCTCAAAGATCCATCCGATTTAGCGACGAACACAACGGCTGAACCCCATTCAGAAACACTGGGTCCAATCAACCCTTTTTCTAGTAAATCTCTAGTTTGCTCGACTAATTCAACCCTTTCCCTGGGCGCCATCCTGCGACTTGCGTGAACTATAGGACGAGCATTAGGTACAAGGTCAATTCTGAATTCAATTTCTCGATGTGGAGGTAGAGATTTCACTTCTCCGAACACGTCCGGAAAATCTCTAACAATTGGAATGGACTCCAAACTGGGTTCGGGATAACCCATATTATACATCAACCCTTCTCTTTTAGGACTAGGGTCCTCACAAGAAATTTCAATGAAATCTCCAAATTCAGTTTTAATAGAAATCAATCGATTGTTGCAATCTAATTTGGCTTCGTATTTTGCTAGCCAATCCATCCCGAGTAAGACTTCAAACTCGTTAAAATCAAGAACAAAGAGACCAGTAGGGAATTGGTAACAAGAGTATGAGATAGGAATATCTCTACATCGAAGACAAAGGCTCGTGGGACCTCCAACTGGATTCTTTACGCATATAGGCTCATCAACAAAATCGGGTTCCAGATTTAATTCATTAATGGTTTGCTGAGAGATAAAACTATGTGTAGCACCCGTGTCAAAAAGAACTCTAACAATGCTATCATAAATGGTAAGATTATCTTCGGGAACTCCTTTTCCTTTTTCTGCCATGGAAGATGCAGGTTGGTCTTTGATTGCGTACACTTTTGCTGTTTGAGCTTGCTTCATGGTTGGACAGTCCTTAACATCATGCCCCACTTTCTGACAGTAATAGCACTTCCTAGGATTTGCTTGGGCGGATTGGTCTCTCTTTGGCTTCTTGCAGCTATTTGAGTATTGGCCTTTTTCTAAACAATTATAACAAGTAACATTCTCAACTGTACTACCCTGAATGCTCTTCTTTTTATCCTTGCTTTGCCACTATTTCTTGCCTACAAATTTCCGTTTCTTCCAATTTGGATTGCCCGAATTTCCCTTTTCTACCGGGGTTCCTTGCATATCAAGTGTGGCATATCGGTACCCCATATCAACCAAATCTGAAAAAGACTCCTTAATGTGGCCCGTCATTCTTTCGTGAAATTTCTTATTCATCCCGCGAATGAATCTTTCATTCTTCTTTAATGGCGTATTCACCAATTCGGGACCAAAACGAGATAACTCATTAAATTTATTCAGATATTCTTCGAATGATAAACTTCCCTGCTTCAGGTCCATAAATTCCTGGTACATCCGAGAAATTCCGCTTGATGGCAAATATCGCTTCTCAAACACATCTTTGAATTTCTCCCAAGAAAACTCATCTTCTGGCCTATCTACCGTGATTGTCTCCCACCAAGCTGAGGCTTCATCCTGAAGTTGCCAAGAAGCTATAAGTCGCTTCTGATCGTCTTGCAATTTCAGCCCTCTAAAGATTTTCTCACATGATCTAATCCATGCTTGAGCCTCAATAATTGACTCCTTGCCAGTAAACGGCTTACCACCAAGCTTTGCGAATTTCTTATATAAATCAGCCAAGTCCGGCTGATGCTGGATAGGTACTGCTGTTACCGCTGTTGGGGGAACTTGATTAGGCACTGTAGCACTTCCTTGACCCCTAACTCTTCCCCTATGCCCGCTCATTCTTACTATCTGAAATTAGTAAGAAAATTGATTTAGATAAATGGACGAAATATCTTAAGGAATATCAGCAGTAAATAGACTAATAAAATTTGGAGCTTCGGTCTTGATTATACTCATTCTAGGGTACACTTCACCCCATTTCTAATGAGCCATCTGATGTGTTATACTCCGTAGCTAAAGTTCTTACTCAACCTCGCTCAGATACCACTTGTGACGACCCGAACTCGATATCCGATAAATGACATCAAATTCGTATCGCCGGAGCTTATAACAACATCAGATGAATATAAAACAGCGGAACAAAATGAATATCATGCATACATCACAGGTACAATATCATAATACCCAACAATGCATCAGAGTATATAATACATACACCACAACTCTAAATAACATCATAACAATACATCGATGATCATATATCCAAAAGTCTTCATAGGAATGATATGATAACAACATTCCAAGAAACACTAACCATCTGAGATCCAAAAAGCTTCTAGAATATCTCCCAAAGTAAAAGCTTCAAAATACCGCTGACTCCAAAATATGAAAACCTGCTACTAGGCTGCCCGTGTAGAAATTATGGGCACCCAGAGTTTAGGAAAGAAACAATAAACTCCGGGTCAGTCATGGGACTGGTATGAGTAAACAAAAATAGTTGCTTTTAAATAAATTAGACTTATAAAGAAAATTCGTTATGCTTTTGGAAAATGAAACTACCATAAGACCTCCCGCCACACACACAATGCAATCGCAGAATTGGAGGAGATTTCTTCTTATGGTAGCCAAATATGCTTAATACGAGAAAATTCTTTGATATTATTACTAGTGCATAGTGTAGAAAAATATTTCGAAAATAGAATATTAATCTTAGCCAGCATACGAACATTATCGTATGCCTACTATAGCTACCATCTAAACAGTGGTGACCACCATAAGTAAATGGCAGGTTCTACAACTAAAACCGTACAGGGTTTCGTATTGGGAATTGGATTTCCAACTAATGGTCAGGCTAAGGAACTTCCTACTGCCACATGGGTACGCCTCTGGTGGGACGTCCCGAGAATCTACCCGGCTCTCTGCCAACACAAGGCCGGGTTACCTCTGTAACTAGGCAACTACTACTCGAGTATGCCACTCCCCGGTCCTCTGGGACCTTTATCCGAGGGCCCTCTGTCACAAAGCAACAACCACACAGTAAATGAGATTGGAGTTACCACACAGGTAAATATCTGGGCTCCATACCATGACATTACCTTTTTCCAGAAGGAAATGACATACCCTAAAGGGCGCGACCCTCATAACCTTGCCGTATCTTTCCTGTTTCGACCATTTCCAGGTTGTGAGGTCCGATGAGGTCTCGTCCACAAAGCTATGCTTTACACGAAAGCTTTGCTTTGATCACAAATAATCAAATAATGATCATCAACATACACCAGCACTTAGCATGCCACACTACCAATTTGGGAATATATCGCTGATAATCTTCAATTACATAACCTCTGAGCTCGTACGTCTCAGAGAATGGTGTTAAGCTCAGAGAATAAATTCTCTGCCACCAACAAATATGTATTTGAAAGAAATCGACATTATATCTCAAAGTGTAGGGTCAGACACACGACCATATAAGTCTGTTCTGGGTTCGAACAGAACCGAAGGCACTTCGTCCAGTAAAGGAAGAAGCCCTTGCAAATCCGGGTATCCACAATCCCGATCGGACTTCCCTTCACTTAGGAAATCTCTATACCGGAGCAACTCAGTGCAGAGACAATCGATAGTTTATCCTATCGTTTTCGAAGACACCCGGTCTTCACCATCGGTCTTCAAATGTTATCAATTTCGACGTATCACTATTCGGAATGGGTTATATGACACGAAGGTCCTCTCCCGGCTAAACCGAATAGTGAGCACTCAATTTTTAAACACGTGGGTATATCAATCACAAAGATTCATATTTAGGGTTCGATGTGGGTTTCGGATAACAAACTGAAATCCGACTCCCTATCGCATCGAAGTTTACGGTAAAAAGGGTTTTCACATCAATACAGAGCAAATCACAGTCATAGTGCAACACACAGTACCACAATCACAACAGTCCATAAGCAATCACCTTTAAGTCTTATTTATAATTAATTCAATTTAGAATCAATTACCTGAGAGTTAACCACTTAACTCTGTTTAATAAATCATTAATTAAAAATCAATTACTTATTTCATTTCAAATTGTTTAATTGATGATTTCTTAGTTAATTTTTAAGTCTTAATTACATAATTGTTTTATTTCACACTATTAATTACTTAATTACTTCTTAACCCAAGTGATTTAACTCCAATTAACCATTAATTAATAACCTTAATTATAAATAAATGAAACTTAATTACCTATTTATTCGCTGCATAATATAATAATTTATCATTTATTAATAAGTAACTAAATTACTTAATTAATTGACTATTAACTATTCTTAAATTAACTTAAGTAGTTAATTGCAATTTCGTTTATTACTTAAACATTGATTTATCCATTTCTAATTATAATTTAATAGGTAATTATTCTAAATTGTTTTCTAAGATAATTAATTAAATATCATTCAATCTAATTAACACTTAAAAGCTCTTCTTTAAATTTTGAAATCCAATAAATTTTTAACTTCAACTTAAAATGTTAATTAAATTCATTCTTACCTAAATTAATCACTGTATGATAATTAAGTGTTAAAACATTTTTAAGATATTAACTAAAAATGTAAACTTATATTCTAATCTCATCCCATCAATTAAATATTAATTAAATCATAGAATTAAAACTTGTCGAGATAGCTTCTTAACTTCATCTTAAAATGCATTACTGCAACCGAGTCTTCTCTGCAGATAACTCGAGTACGGCTCCGAGTTAACTATCAAAACACCTGAGCCCCTTTCCCTTACTTCTTCTTCTCCTCTTCCTGTTTCCTATTCTTCTTCTCACTTATTTTTTTTTTAAACTGTTAAATTTACAAGCCTTAAACACGAGATGCCTGCGCTAACTCGAGACCAAGGCTTCCATCCCCGAGTCTTCCCTCGCGTCAAAAGCCCAGAAACCCCGAAGCAAAATACCATCCTACTCGAGTATTACGCGAGTCGACGCAACCCACAACCTCACTGACACGCTTATGCCACCGTGCACGTGCACGGTGGCTCGCCACTCCTCCGGTGGCTCGCGACAACATCCACAAACCCTAAATCACCCACATACCCAACAGCGAACCCCCACTTCCATGGTCAAGCCGAAAAGAAAAATTCACCTGAAACACGAACAGCATACAAACTTGCAGGAAAACAAAATCGCTTCGACCAAACTACGGCGACCACTGGAAGCGATGGGTCTCCGGCCATAGCTCAACCACATACCCCTCTACCCTCACTCAAAATCGCGATCAACTCGGTCTCCCTATGATGTCGAAATCAACTGTTTTACAGAGCATTGAAAATGTAAGCAATCAACCCTATCTTCAATTCATACCCAAAACCCTTGCATTAGTAAATTATTTCGACATTTTTCTTGAATTAAATGGTTTACAAACTTGCTTCCTATCGATTTACAGAAATTAAAATCAACTCTATCATCCCAATTTGACGAAAATCCATTTTAGTTTCATTTAAAAACTGCTCTTCATACCCTTGCTTAAAAATTCTAATTTTTAAGTTAAAAATCATAATTATGTAGATGAAAACTAAATATGCTATTGAATTTATAAACTTACACATTCAAATTTTGATCCTTTAATTGATTTACCTGTAACCTGAAATACAGTATTATAACATACTGTGAAACTGCAGAGCAAAAATTGCAGGCCTTGATTTAGGTAACAACTTACATTAGCTTTAAATGTTCAGGATTCAAACATTTATATAAAGAAAACATTACAATTTATTTACTTTGATATGTTCAGAAACTTGGAAAAACATTGAAGACAGCTATATCCAAATTTTCCAGAGCAACGGTAGCATATACAGATTCATATTCAACTTAAAACCATATCTAAACTATATTGGTTAAAGGATCATAACTTTATAATTAACTTAAACTTTAAAACAAAAACTTTGTTTACTCACCCGACAATTGTTTGAAACAGAGGCTATATCGATTGTTCTTTGAACTGCAGTTTGAATTTTTCTTTCCTGTTTGTTTTTTTTTTCTTTAGTCAAAAGTTTTGAATGGAATGGAGGTAGTATGGATGTGTTTATATAGCACTGCATTTATAGAGTAGATATGAGGGTAGGTGATAACTGGTTCAATTAGCTTCTCTCTTCTTTTTTTTCTTTTGTTCAGATATTTTTTTTTCTTCCTTGCCTACAATTTTTTGACCAAGCAAATTTTCTTGTTGACTAAGCCAATTTAATTCGGCTGATATGATTTTTTTTGTTTGTGCTAAGTAAGATTTTCATTTGTGTTTGAATAGATGGCATTTAATGCCTTTGTTCCCATTTTAGTTTACATATATATGCTGTGGATTTTTTTCTTTTTTTCATAAGTACAATTTTGTTTGTTCTTGAAGATATTTATCTTTGTTAATCTTCTTGCATAAACTTCATTTTATTTATACATGTACTGTTGGGTTTGGTTATAGAATTTGTTTCTTTTGCAATCAAATTTTGTTTTTGTTTTACATACAATTTGTTTCCTTGTTTCCTTATTGACAATTTATATGCAAGTTGATATATTACATATGTCATGTTATAATCATAAGATTTCAACTATATAGTTTTATCATAAGCATACTCTTGAAAACATTTTTTTTATTTTTTTTATTTAAAGTTTAACTATAAGTTTTAAATTTGTCACATATACTTTAAACAATTTCCTGTTTAATATATATATATATATATATTTTCATTTATTTATCATTACTATTATTGTTTATTTATTTGATTCCATATATCTTTCCTTTATCTCGTATTAATAATATTTAGTTTGTCTTGAAATTTCACAATTTGAATTTAAAAGTTCAAATAATTTACTAAATTTAATTTAACAAATTTCCGGGATGTTACAAGAATACATATCTTCCTATACAAATACACTGACTACAATAAATGACGACAACTATTTCAAATGATATAAAGAAACTTCATAGCTCTAGCAGTAATCGAAAGCAAGATATCTACCACTTGTAATAACTCGGCCTTACCCGAGTATTAAATTCAAAAGAAAATAATACACGGGTCAGTCTAATTCAAACTCGGTTATTAGAGCACAGAAGCAATAATAATTAAATAATAATTAGACGACAATCAAAATAAATTCACCTATCCGATTCTTAAATAAGAAATCAAATAGCGATAAATATAACACGTAATAGTGTTAAACAACAAATCAGCAAATTCAAATTATCAACGAAGATAAATGAAAAGATTAGCAATAAAGATAATTTAGAAAACAACAGAATTGCCTAAACGGCAATTAACAACAAAATCTAATTATTAAGTAAATAATTAGAAACTCATAATCTAATTATCAAATTGATAATTAGACAACAACAAAATCATCAAATTAACCAATCAAAATACAAATCCAAAACATATTGAAATATCAATTAAAAATGTCAACTCGAGTAAGGCTGCAGTACATGCACGCGTGTACTGCCTCGCCACTACAGTAATTAAATACGCAAAAGATGAATAATTCAAAAGCAATAGAATATTAATAAAAGAAATAGCGTGTGGCTGCGTACACGCTTGCGTGCACTGCCTTGCCACTACAGTGATGATGTACACAAAGGCTCAATGGAAGTTCGAAAAAAAGAATAAGGTCAAACCCGAAATACCGGATTCAACTCAAGTGTAATAGAAATGCAAATAATTCTTGAGTGAAACTAAGACGATCAACTAGACTTAAGACTACACTACAAGAGCAATCATATACCAGAACTGGAAACCAGTCGAGAAAGTATACTTTGCACAGTTCAAAGGAATGCATAAAGTCATGCAACAGAGAAACGAATCAGTGCAGTGATATGCACAATGCACAGCAACCAGTGACAACAAAACAGGTCGAAGTCAACCCGTGAACAAGACTCAAATGTACAGCCTCCAGTATATGCAGTAAAATGGCTGCGACAAAATCAGAGTAGTGAAGAATGAATGCCACGACTCCAGAGTGCATGCGCAAGTGACTCGAAGCAGCGAGTCAAATACAGTTAGGACAGTGGTAAATATGCAGTACCATGCAACGCGAACCAAACCCATATGAACATGTACACAGGAAACACAAATCTGGACCAATTTCCATAAAATGAATATGAAACAAAGATCGGGCTCAATACAACAGAGTGGTAACATATAGGTGTTCAAACCAATTTAATGATTCGATCCTGAACCAATATCCAGATTTAATTAACAAATGCACTCGATACAAAGACACAACTATACGGAATGTACACATGACAGCATCCCTACCAAAAGACTACACCTATACATGAACCTGTGCGCATGTAAACGGTGACGTGAGAAAACAATGTAACCCAATGAATAAGGGCAGAACAAGATCAACCCAACTTCAACAACAACTTCAAATGAGAATTATGTCACCGGTGAATTACAGTGACCAAATGCAAATGAGTACAGTGCATCAATGCAATGTATCAGACTCGACCACAAACAAAGGCACCATGAGCCTAACAGTGAAAAATGGCGGTGGTACAACTAATGGAGTATACAAGCTACTGAACCCCAAGCAAAATTCAAAGGCAAGCATACACATACGGTTGCAGTGAAACTACAATGGTGACTAAGGAAAAAATACAACACATAAAAGGTACAACATAAATGGAGCAACATCAATACGCAATTATGCACTCCAGCCCTGAGACATATTAGAGGTGAACCCAACAGATGTAAACTTAAAAAGGTGCAGACAACAGAGGTGATATCGTACACGAGGTTGCAAAAGCACCTATGCACAGCATCACGAATACAAGAGATTGGGGATAAACAGTGCAGACTATACCAAAGCTACAATAACCAAAGTGCTATCGAGATTTCAAGCCAGAAATAAAAGGAAATTCAAAAACTGTTCAAATTAGAATCCAAGTGGTTAAAGTCAAAAAGAATCATCTTCACAGTCAACTCAGTGCCGAAGACAACAAGAACAAAATCACAAAGCATCAGAGAATCAACTGATGGCAGTAAATTCAAACGAAATAAAATCAAGCAGCAGTCTTAGAAAAATCAAACACGAAACATGGTACTGAATTAGATGTGAGGGTCACTCACCTCGCTTCGAAGAACGCACCTAAAGATCACATACTTCAGAGACTAAGCCGTGGTCCTCGAGGAATCAAGCGGAGTCAAAAGAAATCGAAACCCTAATTTTTGTTGAAGGAATGAGCCGCCATTTTTAATTTTTTTTTCTTCTTTCGATTAGGGCTTGCGAATGAATAAAGAGGGAACGATATACTTGAGATAATACAGCATCAACAATAAATGGGTCGAGATTCACATTTTCAAAGCCCACAAATCCTTTTAACAATTTATAAAAGAATTTCAACTCAATTTAAAAACTTCAATTAGCAATTAGCAACAATTTACTTGTCATTTGACAATAATTAATTTTCACAAAACTCCGGGTTGTTACATCTCTTCGGTTTGATTTCCATCAAATTTGAATTACTATACTTATTCGAATCCATCCTTGTATCGTCAAGCGACGGAGTGTATTTGTATTTATACTAAAATGTTTTATATATATATCGTGTTGTTGAGTTGTTGATGTTGATTTGGGTTTCCGATCGATTCGTCTGATCAACACAGTCGATAGGATTTTCAAAACACTTGAACAGAGCAAACTGACACAATAGTATTTTCGAATTTGGTGAACAAAATAGTTTTGTATGATTATATTATATATAAATATAAGTTTTATGAAATTAAATGTTAATGAATTTGTTGTGAGAAATGATAATATTTGATTTTCATTTATTGTTCTGTAAACCATTGATTTTACCAACACATAAATAAATGAATTTATAAAACTGGGTTAAAATTGATTTAAAATTCAACTAGATTTAAACTAAAATTGAGAATTTAATATCCGGTGATTTCAAACTTTGATTTGAAAGTTTTACTGTGTATAGTATTTAAAATAATTTCCAAAGAATTTTAAATATATAAATAAGTGCTCTTCTCTTTGTCGCTGGAAAATAATTTCGATGATGGCGGCCGCATCATCGACATTCATTTCGTGTTTCGAAGTCGAGAGACCATTCTGTAGCTTTGCTACAGTTTTGCTTTGGAAATGAATTTGATTTGAATTTATAATGGATGACTTGATTTAGAAAAAATATATTAGTATTTGATTTAGACTTGACTTGGATAAATTGTATGTATATAATTATCTCTAAATTGTTTAAAGTTAATCGAAAATTTAATTCTTAAAGTTTGAGTAAAAGATGATTTTAACTATAAATGAATCCAAATTTTGAATTAATATTTAAACTTGAGAGAATTGAATTAGGAATTTTATTCGGATGACACACAAATTGCATTATATATAACTTACCTAAAATTTTCAAAAGTTAACTATGTAATTGAATATTGTAAAGTAGAAAATGATATCAAAGGAATTTTTAAATAAAATTTGAGTAGTTATAATAAATGTAAATATACTTAATATATATGTGTTAAGATACATTAAGTAGAATAAATTTAATAATAATTTAGAATAAAGAAGAATTAAATTTGTCGAATAAAGTATGATTATAATAAATGACTATTCAAATTTATGATCTTAGAAATTGTTAAATTAAGATAATTGGATAATATACAATATAAATTGTCATTATAAATAAAACTTGAGTGCGTAAAAAAAATGTTATACACTTAAAGTTTAATTATAAAATGATTAATAGAGATAAATAGAATACAAGGTTAGTTGAATAAAAATGGATTAATAAAATAAATTGTTGATTGAAATAATTTTGTAACAAACGATGATAAATTGAAAATAAATCAAGTTAATGAAATTCCTCGAGTTTAAAGACAATTGTTAGAAATAAATTAATTTAAACTGAAATTTATATGGTTTGAATTATTTGTTTTTACTCCGTTTTCAATCTATTTTCTTTCTGGTTGATTCTATTCTCCTACCTCCTTCCTTTTCGAGGACGAAAAGTTTTGAGTGGGGAAGAATGTACCGACCCGTAAATTTAATTGGTTTTAATAACGTTATTAATTGAAATTTTGTGAAATTGTAAACGATAAAATTTTGAAATATAAATTTGATATTTGGAATGCATCCAGTTAAACATAGCAACTGGTAAATCATCTTCTGAGCAAGGCGTCATTTTTCGTTTTTTCAAATTCGGACTTCTTTAGCTCCGTCGATCTTATTTTTCTGAGTTTTTCTTGCATTTTCTACTGGTAGAAAAATTCGAATTTTTAAAATTCAATCGTACCACTGACATCTATATACCGTTTTGATCGTCTCGTTGCGCCGATCTCCGCAGTATATTCGTTTGCATGTCTCGGAGTTCGGTACTCGATGAAATCGATAAAACAATAAATCGTACCGGTATCCAATTCTAACCCTTTGGTTTCTCTGTGCCTTTCATTTTCAACAGGATAAACCGAACGACCATTTGTTTATTACTGCCCGAATTTGCATGCATGACTTTCAATGTTCTATCTGTTTCCAATACAGCTAGTTCATTCTAGCTGGCACTTTATTTCTTAGTTTCTTTCTATATAGTATAAAATATACAAAGCATCGTTACCATCAACGAACCCTCAGTTTCTAGGTTAATTCAAAGCTGTCGCCAACTTTTATTTTATTATTTACAGAATTTAACATCAATTGTGACTATTTGCATTGACGGATATTTATTCTATTCGCCCATTTATTGCTGAGGCTCTCTGTTTCCTTCCTCTCTTCACATTCTCTCTCTTCACTTATCTCTGTCTCTTGTTATACATTTTTTTTCCTTCATTTCCTGCTCCTGCATAAAGCTTGCTCGCAATCCATCACTGTCTCGTTCGCCCCTCTCTCTCCTTGACATGTCTTCGCCTACCGACATGGCCAAACTCACCACCTTCGAGCCCTCCGCCTCTGACCCTTCACCCATGACAACCGGCCTCGCCTTTTCTCTTCCTTCCACTTCTCCACCAGACCCTAACTTTTACAATACCACCCGCACCACATCTCACCACCCATTTATTTCGGCCTCCACATTTTTTTTACCTGCAACCCCTTCCCATGATGGCCACGCAACCATCAAGCAACACCACCCGACCCAAGCTCCGCCCAAGCTCAACGACCTGCCACGTCGACAACCGCTCCACCCCAGTAACCACCATGTCGAGCTTCCACTCTTCCTTCACCCACCACCTTAACATGCAGCCTCGTCCTATAAAAAAATGCAAAACCAGTCGCCGACTCTGCCTTTTCACACCCAGCCTCCCCTTCGATTTGCCAAGATCTGAGTACAGTGTTCCTCCTGAAGCCGACCACGTCCCCGACAACGCTCCTTCTCAACAACTCCAGCCGCTTATCTAGGTATGCAGATATATGCATGTCAATAGTAACATACGTATATAAGTTGTATATATTACATTATAATGTTGATTTATTTTGTATACTATTAGATATAGTATAAGTATTGTATATAATTTGCATTTTTCCATTCACTGTTAGTTTGCACGAGATGTGTGTGTGAGTATATATATATATATATTTATATTATATTAAGTAGTTGTTTATTTATATATAACGGTCAAATTTGGTTTTCTTCTATATACTTTGTTTTAAAGTTGTTAGTTCGTGTATATTTGGAAAAATGGGTTCTGTTTATATAGTGTAAATTCTTCTTTTTCTTTCTGAGGTATGGTATGTGATATGTACTATATATTATCTTATATATATGTTGCATGTACCTATTTTAGCCGTTGTTTATATAAGTTTAGTTTAAAAGTATACTATAAATTTATGAGGCTAAGGTATATTTAGATTTATGTCTTCAAATAGGTTATTCTAATAAGCTTATAAAGTGTTAACATGAGAAAGGGATGTACAGTTTGAACTTGAAGTAAATATGGTGTTATAAGTACAGGCTTGTATATATGCTATATATACATATATACGAAAAGTAGTATAGGATAGTTTTTTTTTTTTGAAGTTTTGGCTTTTAGCTGTAGTTCTTGTAATCAAAATGTATAATACACTGTTTAAAGATGATTTGTACATATGAATCCATGCTTGCCTTGCCTTTACGTTTTGAAAAGAAAATATGGTTTTAAAAAAATACCGGTTCTTAAAATGTTATATATAATGGTAGTTTAGATATTATAATAATAATATAATTTGACTTATATATTAGTTATATTTATAGAAGTACTGTATTTTTACTAAGTTTACAAACTTATAAATGTGTTGTTTGATATATAATATAAGTTGTGTGTCAGTGCATATCAAATTTGTAGTATTAGTTGACATGTTGTTATAAGTATATATAAATATAAATTGTTACTGTCGAGTTCATATAGTAGTTATGTATATATTATGTTATCTAAGTAACATGATTATTTTTTTAAATTTTATATACATTTGCTGTAGTGTCTGCATATTTTATTTGGCGGTTAGTAATATGTGAATTTGGTTTTCAATGATATGAATGCCTTTGTGGGTTGGGATTTAATGTTTATGTGAAAATAAATAAATATGTTTAGATATTTTGGTGTTAATATATGTATTTGATTTAGAAATAAGGTGGTTTTAAATGCATATGTATATTAAATTTTATTGGTATTTGAGTTTAGACTACAACTATATATATATGAATAGTTGTATATATAGCTTATACCATATATCCTTATTGACACAATCCTGATTTAATTTCGTCAATCTCTATTCATCAACTTTGTTCATCGAACTCGAGTCCATCGTACTTTGCTTCAAAATCCGTGTTGGATCCATAACTCATCCCGTTGTTTTCTAGTCTCGAAAGGTGAGCAATCGCTCACGATTAATGTTCTGTTATTTATTAAATTTGATTTCAAATGAAACTACAACTGAAATATGCTGCTGTTATTTATTGCACTGTTATTTATGTATCAGTTCACCTTCGACATCTGACACTATTATCTGTTATTTACACGATGATAATCCCATTTGATTGATAATTGATTGATTGTTTGTTGTTTATATTGGATGTTAAATTGTAATGTATAAAGTGATAAATATTATGCGATTGAATGTGACGTAGGATAGTTAAAATTTGAATCGACATATGTGTTGAACTTGATGAGTTAAATTTGTAAAATATGACCCCTTAAATGTTTAATTATTTGACCCGTAGAAAATGGTTAATTACCCTTGAACCATTTGAATTTATGTTATATTAATTGGTGAAGTATGAAATTGAATAATGGATGTCAAGTGTAGAATTGCATAGAATAATTAGTGTAATAATCTTTAATCTACATGAAATGATAGTGTAGATTCTAGAAATAATTATAATAATTTGCACAAACAACAATGTAAATGAATACGATTATTTCGGGATTATTTGAATTAATTATTAGACTTTTTTGATTGTTGTTATTGCTTGTTTATTTACTTTGACACCATCCCAGTTATCACACTGCAAGTTCCTTTTGCTATGCTTTGATTTTTGAATTGAAATGGAACCGGGTTGAAATGATAAATACCCAAATAAACTTTGACTTAGGATAGAGAACTAAATTGAACCCGATTGGTCAATATTTTGATTTAAAGAAAATAAGATTTTATTTGAAAAATAATAAGGTTTCGAAATAAAATTGAAATTGAAATCTTAATGAAAGGAAATAGGAATATTTGAAATTTGGAAAAAATATTAACATAGTAATTTATGAAAGAACATTGTTCAAAAATTTAATTATTTAATAATTAAATTTGGAATTATTAATAGTTATGTTTCGAAATATTAATAGTTAAGTTTTGAAATTATTAATAATTAAGTTTTGAAATTAGTAATAATTAAATTTTGAAATTATTAATAATTAAGTTTTTAATTAGTAATAATTATGATTTGGAACTATTTGATAAATTAATGAGATTGAATTGTTTAATAATTTAAGTAAAATGAATTCTTTATTAATTGAAATTGAACCTCTTGAATAAGTGAAACTAAGTTTCTTTATTAATTGAGTTTTGAAATTGTAATTAAATAAAATGAAATGGAATTTCTTTAACAAGAAATAAAATGCGTTTTATCGAAATAAATGTAAGACTTGTAATTTAAAGAATTGGATTTGACAAATTTAATATAAATTAAATTGTAAGCTTGAGATAATGAAGTTGAACTTAAGTAATTAATTTAATGAATTGGAAATTTAATAGAAATTGTTTTAAATGATAAATTAATTTAATGAATCTTGAATGAAATAGATAAATGAATTTAAATCGATTTGAACGTTACATTAAATTTATTTTAAATAATTACAGAATGAAATTTATATACGAATTTAAATGTATATTTGAATTGTTTTAAATTAAATTTTGAAATTAAATTATAGAAATTTGAAATGGAAATTTGGAAGTTATGAAACGTAAATTTCGAAAATTGTTTTACAAGGACAAATGGAATGTTGGTTTACAAATTCTAGTTGAAATTGAATTTGATTTGATTTTGAACTATATTAAACGACCAATCGGTGTAATAATTACGATAGCTATTAAAGAAACCAGAATCGGTTATGGATATACTCTCTATCTAAACCGAAAACCAGTTTAATAACTATACGCAGAGTGCGATCTAGAATGAGGTGATTGGAATGATATACGTGATGACTGAAGAAAGAGAACGATAATGGATAGCCTTGACACTCGTGTCAAATTGGAAATGACAAAAACAGGAGCCGTGCTGGGCCAAATGGGGTTAGCCACCCCAAGCGAACACACTTCTTCGTAAACTACTCATTACTTGTTATTGATTGGTGCACCCTCGTACTTTTGGGATTGTTGTTTCGCGGTGTTGCGATCGTTGCGGCGATGCGTTTTCACCAGTCCGGATCAGGCAAACGGCAGTTTCACTACCTTGGGTATTGCCTCATGTGCCCTGTCATACTTGTATCCCTATATACGCGACCAATACGAATTTGTTTTGTGTTATACTTTGGAGTACTCCCTGATATCCCACTAGTTTACGGTGGAGTTTACAATGCTGTATAGACTATAACGCTTATATAAAATGTGTTAAGGGTGATAATGGTAACGTCTTAACACTATTTTGATATTTTATATTAATAATAGATATTATCTATTTAGCGTATACTACTACATAGTAGATAGTTTAACGGATCCTTGGAGGATGGTTATTCCAAACATCCTTTGAGTTACTTGTATTTCAATTGTTGTTTCACTTGAGTTGGATTTATTGATACGAGAATGTTAATCCTGACTCGAGTGTTTGTGTTTTGCTTTACGCTCGGGTCAGACTGAGTGGTTCAGCTTTTGATACTCACCTTTAGAGTTAGAGCTTCGCCTGGAGATCCAGCTATCTATCCAGCTTCAGATATTCAGTTGATTCCAATGATGTATTCTGATTCTTTTATTTGACTACTGTATTCGAGACTTCTATTGTAACTTATTTAACTCTGTTATATACATAGTAGCTTCACGAACTACTATCTTTTACTTCCGCTGCATATTATTACTCTCTGTCTGTTATTCTGTGATTATTTATTTACTGTATATATGAGTATTGCCAAATATAAATTAACAATTCAGTATTTTGAATTATTCAAGTCCGACATTTGCGGATGCGAATAGTCTAAAATAGCGGGTCGTTACAAAGTGTATGATAAACGACACTTAAGCAAATAATTATAGTCTCGAATGAAACTATTCAGCATAAATAATCAACATAGTTCATGTAACGACCCAGAATTTTTATTAATTAAAATTTGAATACTTAATTAATTTTAAATATTAATAAGTGAAATTTATAAGTCAAATAAATTTTATTTCGAATATTGGATTTAATTGGATAATTAAATCGATAATTTAATATGTTAAATTATGGAAATAATTGAAAATTGGGTTAAATATGATTGGAAATGATTTGTAAAATTTTATTATATCATATTGAAGTTAGAATGATATTTTAGAACTTTTAAAATTGAATTAAAAGTTAATTTGTGAAAATTGAATATTTTAATATTTAATTGACTAGTGAAAATAGCCAATTTTTGAACAGTCTCAGAATTGAACGAAACCAGTTCCATTGGATCCGTAATAGTTAGTTATTACTGGATTTCAATTTTCGTGTCAATCGGAGTTATCGTTTGATCGTGGCAGCTCGAAACGCATCGAAATGTTTTTAATATTAATTTGGCGAGTTAAAATAGCCATTTTTCAAACAGTCTCGGATTTTGACGAAACCAGTTTCATCGGATCTGTAATGTGATATTATTGTAAGGTTTCAAATTTCGTGTCAATTGGATTTACCGTTTGTCCGGTACGAATTAAAACGCATTGAAATCGATTTAAATCGGTTTAATTTAAATTGAACGTTTATAGCCATAACTCGCATAGATGACCGAATTAGCTTCCGAAACCTGTTCCATTGTGTCTAGAACACGGGGTAAACCCTAGGAACGTCAGTCACCGCACGTAAATCGGAGTTCGGAATTTCCGGAATGAATATTGTTTCGTTCGTTTCCTATAAATAGACCCTTACCCCTTCATAAATTAAAAAAAAAATGAAACCCTAATATAAACAGCCGCCGCCACCATCAATGGAAGGCCAGAAATCATCCTCCTTTCCCCTCAATTTTCTTCCAATCCGTGAACATTTGGCCAAAAGTCTCAACTGCAAAGATCGAGAGCTCGTCGAGAGCTTTACATCCAACGGTGGATCGTGTGTATTGTCGTCGTTTGGAGGGGCTATGGACCTGCGTTCGACAGCGTTTCGTGCACGCAGTTCGAGGAGAAGGGGAGGCCGCACGTGACCGGTCGTGGGCTGAGGGTGGTTCTTGCATTGGCCTTCGACGTGGCACACTCTGATCATCCTGGAAGTCGTTGTTGTTGCCGTGATTTTCAACCCTAATTAGTATAGATATGGGTTCAAGTGCGGCTATCACCTGTAGAATTTACGTGAGTGGGAGATGAAGGTGTTGCACGGCTATGATGGAGAGGAGATGGATCCTACGGCTACGATGGCATAGGTTTAAAAATTTAAAGAAATTGTTGTAATTTATATATATATAATTCGTGTAACTTGTAAAAATCATATCTTTTTCATACGAGGTCGAAAACGTGTGAAACCAGTTGCGTTGGAATCGTATGGACGAGCGCTACGCGATGGAATTGGATTGGAGTCATTTGGAGTTAGCGAGAATTTCGGGTAAAATTAAACGTCCGTTTAATTTCATTAGAAATAAATCGCTAAAACGAAATTGAAATCAAGGTGAGAACTTCTCACTCAATCGAATCGGTTTCGATTTTATTTTAAATAGTTATATTTAAAATTGTTGAATGCATGTTTGAATGATGATTATTATCTATTGATTGTTAAAATAGACATTATGCGCCGTTAGTAAGCGGATGTTATTTATTAAAAACATATACCGCGAATATTTCATAAACAGTGAAATTGGTATTATATATAATAGCAATATATATATATATAATGGCATATGTATATATTGCAGTTGTTGATTCCCCGCATTTTTTTAGCGGATGAGACCCTATTGCGCCGTTATTAAGCGGATAATATTTTAAATCCCATATACCGCGATAATTTCGTACTGGAGCGAAATTGGTATTGTGCTAATGTTTGTGGATGCAGGAAAGCGGGTTGGAGGGATCCAACTGGATTCCTCAACAGTTTTTATTTGATTTCAGATATTTTGATATTTGATGGATTATCATATCGATATATGATATCGTTGTAGTCGTGATTTACTATTTGGTGTGTAGCATCATTGGACCAAATTTTGGAATTTTAAAAGGATTTAAAAGTGATTTTTTTTGAAAGTATACGTTTATAAAATATTTTTGGAATTGACCCATTTTAAATAAATGAACGTTATAATTTTAAAAGTTGTAAAATTACGGTTTTTGTGAAATAATGTTAAAAGCTGATTTTTGAGAAATATGAATTTACGATTTTATAAAAAAGTTAAAATTGGGATTTTTGAATATATTATAAAAAGTTTAAAAAATAGGATTTATAAAATTTGATTATTTTATAAATCAAGAGAACGGTGAAATTATAAAGGAGATTAAAGATGTTTTAAAATAATAGTATAAATTGATTTTATAAAAGATTTATAAATTGATATTTATAAATTAAAACATTTGAATTATAAAACGAGTTTTTATAAGTGTTTGAATGAAGTGAAAATGGATTGCATAAGTGAATGGAATTTATAAAATTATAAATGGTGAAGTTATAAATGAAATTTATAAATAGTAAGATTTATAAATTTTGTGAAGTTATTAAAGAATATATTTGGATAAATAATTGAATCTTATAAGTTATAAGATTTATAATTATGAAGTTTAAAAGAACGATTTTGTCAAATAATTGTTTTATAAGGCTTTAACTTGTAATGTGAATTTTTGGTTTATAATTGAGTTATAAATTAAATAAGTTAATAAAGGAGATTTATAAAAAGGAAGTTGTTATAAAACCAATAGAAAATGGAATTTATAAACGTTGTTTTATAAATTCGCAAACGACTTATTTTGATAAATCAATTGTTATAATTTATTTATGGAGTTATATTCACGTTTTTAGACAGTGAATAATACTTTAAAATAAAATGAATTGAAAGGATGAAATTTGTTAATGAAGTATATTCACGTTTTTGAATAGTGAATAACATGTTAATGAAATTGTTTTGGATGTGATGTTTTAAATAGAATTAAAACGATCTAACGATGTTTTAAAAGGTGTTGAGATTCGAAACCATAGATTTCAACATTCATTGTTGAAATAGACGTTTTCGAGAAATAAAAGGAAATGGTGGACTATAACACTGTTGTTATAGTTAATGATTTCTGAAAGGAAATGTTTTGTATAGTATTGGGATTTATATATCTATTTTAATTTCGAATCCCTATACTAGTGATTTTGGGTTGTCGTAACGATGTTTTACGCAACATTCGTTTTGGCCCAAATAAATATGTTTAAGAGAATGATTTCCTTAAAGAATGAAATATATACTTAATTTCGATTTAAGTATATTGAATATTTTCCAAGTGTAGAAAATAAAAGATTTGTGAATTACTTATTAAATAAGTATGGAAATGTTTTCCAATATGAAGTGAATATTTAGAATTTATCTTTTCGAAGATAAATTGAAAATGAAAAATTGAAATCGGTTATTCATAGATATTTTGGGAATATAAATTGATCATGGAATTTATAAATGAAAAGGGGAATTTGTTTGAAAATAAATACTGATTTATTTTTGAAGTATTGAAAATTATATATCTTGTAAAGATATTTTGGAAAATAAATAATTTGGAAAATTATTTGGAATCAGGTGATGTGTGCATATCCATTGATAGTTCAATAGCCGACTATAAATATTTCCCTTTGAATGGGTATTGGATGTGATTTGCTTGAATTTGAATGCCACACTTATTTTTGAATAAGCGCTCACTATTCGGGTTAACCGGGAAAGGACCATGGGGTCGTATAACCCATTCCGAATATGTGATACGTCGTTATGAATTGCATTTGAAGATTGGTGTTGAAGACCGGGTATTTGCGAGAGCGATAGGGTGACCTGTCGATTGACTCTACACCGAGTAGCTACGGTATAGAGTTCTCCATATGTGATGGGGAATCCGATCAGGATTGTGGATATCCGGATTGCAAGGACTTCTTTGTAAGTGCCTTCGGTTTTGTTCGAGCCCGGAACAAACTTGTATGGATTGTATGTCTGACATTACAAATTGAGATATAAAGCCGATTTCTTTCAAATATATTTCTATTAGTGGCGGAGGATTTATTCTCTTAGCTTAACACCCTTCTCTGAGACGTACGAGCTCAGAGGTTATATAGTTGAAGGTTATCAGCGATATATTCCCAATTTGGTAATGTGACATGCTGAGTGTTGCTGTGAAATGATCATTGTGTTGATTATTTATGATAGGATCATTTGTTTGATCGTCTATCTTGGTGATCATTTCTATGATCATTTGTTGACCCAAAGCATGGCTTTTGTATAAAGTATGTTTTTGTGGACGAGACTTCGTCGAGCCTCACATCCCGGAAATGGTCAAAACAGGAAAGATGCAGCAAGGTTATGAGGGGTAGCGCCCTTTAGGGTATGTGCATTTCCTTCTGGAAAAGGGTGGTATCATGGTATGGAGCCCAGATACTTACTCATGTTGAAACACTTTATTATTATGATTGTGTGAATTGATTATGAGCGCTCGGTGAAAGGTCCCAAAGGACCGGGGGATGGCATACTCGGTCAGTTGTTACTCAGTTAGCGGTAACCCGGCCTTATGTTGGTAGAGATCCGGTTTGGTTCTCGTGGATGTCCTTCCAGAGGCATTCTCATGTGGCAATGGGAAGTTCCTTGGCCTGACCATTTGTTGGAAATCCAATTCCCAATACGAAACTTGTACGGTATTAGTTGTAGAACCTATCATTCACTTATGGTGGCGCCCCACTGTTTGGATGATAGCTATAGTAGGCATACGATAATGGTCGTATGTTGGCTAAGATTTATATCTTTATTTTCGAAATAATTTTCTACACTATGCACTAGTAATAGTATCAAATGTTTCTTATAATGTGTATCAAGCATCTTTGACTATCATAAGGAGAAATCTCCTCCGATTCTGCGTTTGCATGTGTGTGTGTGCGGGAGGCCTTATGGTAGTCTCATTTTTAAAAGCATTGCGAATTGATTTTAAAAATATTCCTCTTTTTGATTTTTAAAGATAAATAAACTGTTTTGAGTTCTCACACCAGTCTCATGACTGACTCGGAGTTTATTGTTTTCCTTCCTAAACTCTGGGGGCCCACCAATTTCCACACGGGCAGTCAAGAGTTAAGGTTTATCAGGATATTCTGGATATTCAGGAGTTGCTGGAGGCAAGCTAGATGGCATGGCGTATTACTAGTATATAGTATTTTTTTCCGCTGTTTGTTGTTGTTTGTTGATGTACACTCTGATGATATGATGTAATATAATGTGATGAAATGTAATAACTGATATAGTTCTTTGTTTAAAGATTATTCATTTATTATTATATGTTGTTCCGCTGCGATTGTGAGATTCTGATGTTGTTCTGTTGTTTTCTTTCTGTTCCGTTCTATATCTCTATTTCCTTTTCCCTCTATTTCCTATCTTTTTCTACCTTTCTTCTCTCTTTTTCTTTTTCTTAAACATTGATAATTCGTATTTCTGTTCACCTTGAGTTAATCTATGGAGATTAGTGTATATTCAAGGAGTACGGATTTGCGGGTCTTCACAGGTGGTATCAGAGCTGTTGGTTAAGCGACAACCATGGTTCTGTTGGGTATTACTCATTAGAGATAGAGTCAGTAGTACTCTAGAATGAGTTGAGTGTAATAATAGATATGAGAGCGTATTTATTAGTGAATATGAAATTGCTTTATATTGTGATGATTGGTTTATTGAGTGGCATATGAACCTTCGTCAGCACGGTCTGTACAACTATGCCGATGGGGTTTATAAACATTTGAATAGAACAATTCGACATAATATTGTTTTAAATTGGGTAAATGAAATAATTTTACCTTGATTATATTTTATATATAAAGAAATAATTTTTCAGAATTATTAAAGTGTATATAAGTTGATTGTTTGGTTTTTTGAATAATCTAAATAAAAGAATAATTGTATAAGTATAAAGAATTATAAGAATTGAATTATAGTTAAAGTGATTTACAATTGTGAAATAAACTTATATATATAAGAAGTGAAACTATATGAGTATATTTATGAATATGAGTTGTAAATAAAAATGAATTTAAAGTTAAATGGAAATTTACTTTAGAATTGAAATCTGAATTTATTTACAAGTAGGAATTTAAGTTATGTAAAACCAAATAATGTTAAATGGAATATAACTTAAGTGTTGTTGAATGGAATTGATTTTGGTATCGAAGTAAATAATCAAGTGGATTAAATGAATATGAACTTGAGTTATGTAATGAAATTCAACTTTAGAAATTGAATTGAATGAATGGATTGAATGTAAATCAATTAAATGTGAATAATTGATATGGAATAATGAATGTAACTGTAAATTCATTAAAATCTAATGTTATTGGAAGTTGAATAATTAAATGATTAAACCAATTGAAGGTGAAGGTGTTAAACCAAGATGAATATAAGCAAAGGAATTTGGTTGTAATTAATATACTTTGGTTGTTATATGATTGTTAGTTGATTGTATGTAATTCATTAAGTATTAATGAAATTGGAAGCTAAAGTAATTGAAATTCAATTGGAAGTTAAGTGAATCTTAAATAAATTGAATTTGATTTGGAAGTGAACCAACTTGAATATGAATTAGTGAATATAAACTAATTGAAAATGAATGTTAGTAAAAACATCCACTGTTAATGAATCAAATGTGATTAAATTGAGAAACCATTTCATTATATATTAATGAGAATATGAATGAATATTTATTGGTTATGAACGTTAGTTGGATGATAGTTGGTTGATGTTTGCATTTGTTGCTTTTAATGCATTGCTATGTTGACATATATAGTTATTATATTGCTATATGTTGTATATCGATACTATTGTCTATATTCATGTTCTCATGTTGTTTGTTGAGTGTTTAGTAGGTGCGGATCGCGTTTGCTTCGCATTTGGAGCTCGCTTTCGCGCTATATTAGCCGTATATGCTCGCTAATAAAATATAAGGTACATATCTCGGATTAAATATCGTACTTTTACATTTTTTTTTCCTACGGGATGCCTCATTACTTGATGAGATGTATATTTGTGATATATATACTATCATTTTTTTTTCGGATCGAGCCGCGCAAAGGAGACTATGGCGAATTTTTCTGAAAATTTAAGGCGTTAGAATATTTTTGAGAAAAAATTGGGAAATTTTGTGAAAACTTTAACTTTGATTTTGAGTTGAAAGTTGAACAATAGTAGTTGTTTTTGAAAAGATAACTAAGTATGATTTGAAAACTTAGTAAAGTCTTGAAAAAAATTTAACTATGACTTTTGGGAAAAGTTAATAAATTCTGTAACTTTCTTACTTGGTAATTTCGAGGACGAAATTCTTTTAAGGAGGGAAGATTGTAACGACCAAGAATTTTTATTAATTAAAATTTTAATATTTAATTGATTTTAAATATTAATAAGTGAAATTTATAAGTCGAATAAATTTTATTTCGAATATTGGATTTAATTGGATAATTAAATCGATAATTTAATATGTTAAATTATGGAAATAATTGAAAATTGGGTTAAATATGATTGGAAATGATTTGTATAATTTTATTATGTCATATTTAAGTTAGAATGATATTTTAGAACTTTTAAAATTGAATTAAAAGTTAATTTGTGAAAATTGAATATTTTAATATTTAATCGACTAGTGAAAATAGCCAATTTTTGAACAGTCTCAGAATTGAACGAAACCAGTTCCATTGGATCCGTAATAGTTAGTTATTATTGGATTTCAATTTTCGTGTCAATCGGAGTTATCGTTTGATCGTGGCAGCTCGAAACGCATCGAATTGTTTTTAATATTAATTTGGCGAGTTAAAATAGCCATTTTTCAAACAGTCTCGGATTTCGACGAAACCAGTTTCATCGGATCCGTAATGTGATATTATTGTAAGGTTTCAAATTTCGTGTCAATTGGATTTACCATTTGTCCGGTACGAATTAAAACGCATTGAAATCGATTTAAATCGGTTTAATTTAAATTGAACGTTTATGGCCATAACTCGCACAGATGATCGAATTAACTTCCGAAACCTGTTCCATTGTCTCCGGAACGCGGGGTAAACCCTAGGAACTAGGGCTGTCAATGGGTCAGGTCGGGTCGGGTTTGGGTCGGGTCAAGTCGGGTTCGGGTTGATTTTAAATGGGTCGGGTCAACCCGTTTATTAAACGGGTCG
This sequence comes from Allium cepa, assembly GCA_030765085.1. Classification (NCBI taxonomy): domain Eukaryota; kingdom Viridiplantae; phylum Streptophyta; class Magnoliopsida; order Asparagales; family Amaryllidaceae; genus Allium; species Allium cepa. Next base: position 74,622,442 of record CM060939.1, on the reverse strand, counting down.
AAAAAGCTCAACCCTAACCCGACCCGTTTATAAACGGGTTAACCCGACCCAACCCGTGTAACCCGATTATAAACGGGTCGGGTCGGGTCGTAAACGGGTCGGGTCAACCCGTATAAGGTATAATTGGGTCGTAAACGGGTCGAAACGGGTCGTAAACGGGTCGGGTCAACCCGTATAAGGTACAAACGGGTCATAAACGGGTCGGAGCGGGTCGTAAACGGGTCAGCTCAACCTATATACTGTATAAACGGGTTGTTAACGGGTCAGTTTCGGGTTAGCGGGTCAACCCGAAACCCACCCGTTTATAAACGGGTCAAATTCGGGTTGACCCGAAAATGACCCGCCAATTAAATGGGTCGGGTTAACCTGCTAATTTCCGTGCGGGTTTCGGGTCGTGTTTCGGGTCGTGTAGGAAATTGACAGCCCTACTAGGAACGTCGGTCACCGCACGTAAATCGGAGTTTGGAATTTCCGGAATGAATAGTTTTTCGTTCGTTTCCTATAAATAGACCCTTACCCCTTCATAAATTAAAAAAAAAATTGAAACCCTAATATGTACAGCCGCCGCCACCATCAATGGAAGGCTAGAAATCATCCTCCTTTCCCCTCAATTTTCTTCCAATCCGTTAACATTTGGCCAAAAGTCTCAACTGCAAAGATCGAGAGCTCGTCGAGAGCTTTACATCCAACGGTGGATCGCGTGTATTGTCGTCGTTTGGAGGGGCTATGGACCTGCGTTCGGCAGCGTTTCGTGCATGCAGTTTGAGGAGAAGGGGAGGCCGCACGTGACCGGTCGTGGGCTGAGGGTGGTGCTTGCGTTGGCCTTCGACGTGGCACACTCTGATCATCCTGGATGTCGTTGTTGTTGCCGTGATTTTCAAACCTAATTAGTATAGATATGGGTTCAAGTGCGGCTATCACCTGTGGAATTTACGTGAGTGGGAGATGAAGGTGTTGCACGGCTATGATGGAGAGGAGATGGATCCTACGGCTATGATGGCTTAATTTTAAAAATTTAAAGAAATTGTTGTAATTTATATATATATAAAATTCGTGTAACTTGTAAAAATCATATCTTTTTCATACGAGGTCGAAAACGCGTGGAACCAGTTGCGTTGGAATCGTATGGACGAGCGCTACGCGATGGAATTGGATTGGATTCGTTTGGAGTTAGTGAGAATTTCGGGTAAAATTAAACGTATTCGAAATAAATCGCTAAAATGAAATTGAAATCAAGGTGAGAACTTCTCACTCAATCGAATCGGTTTCTATTTTATTTTAAATAGTTATATTTAAAATTGTTGAATGCATGTTTGAATGATGATTGTTATCTATTGATTGTTAAAATAGACATTATGCGCCGTTAGTAAGCGGATGTTATTTATTAAAAACAAATACCGCGAATATTTCATAAACAGTGAAATTGGTATTATATATAATAGCAATATATATATATATATATATATATATAATGGCATATGTATATATTGCAGTTGTTGATTCCCCGCATTTTTTTAGCGGATGAGACCCTATTGCGCCGTTATTAAGAGGATAATATTTTAAATCCCATATACCGCGATAATTTCGTACTGGAGCGAAATTGGTATTGTGCTAATGTTTGTGGATGTAGGAAAACAGGTTGAAGGGATCCAACTGGATTCCTCAACAGTTTTTATTTGATTTCAGATATTTTGATATTTGATGGATTATCATATCGATATATGATATCGTTGTAGTCGTGATTTACTATTTGGTGTGTAGCATCATTGGACCAAATTTTGGAATTTTAAAAGGATTTAAAAGTGATTTTTTTTGAACGTATACGTTTATAAAATATTTTTGGAATTGACCCATTTTAAATAAATTAACGTTATAATTTTAAAAGTTACAAAATTATGGTTTTTGTGAAATATAGTTAAAAGCTGATTTTTGAGAAATATGAATTTATGATTTTATAAAAAAGTTAAAATTGGGATTTTTGAATATATTATAAAAAGTTTAAAAAATAGGATTTATAAAATTTGATTATTTTATAAATCAAGAGAACGGTGAAATTATAAAGGAGATTAAAGATGTTTTAAAATAATAGTATAAATTGATTTTATAAAGGATTTATAAATTGATATTTATAAATTAAAACATTTGAATTATAAAACGAGTTTTTATAAGTGTTTGAATGAAGTGAAAATGGATTGTATAAGTGAATGGAATTTATAAAATTATAAATGGTGAAGTTATAAATGAAATTTATAAATAGTAAGATTTATAAATTTTGTGAAGTTATTAAAGAATATATTTGGATAAATAATTGAATCTTATAAGTTATAAGATTTATAATTATGATGTTTAAAAGAACGATTTTGTAAAATAATCGTTTTATAAGCCTTTAACTTGTAATGTGAATTTTTGGTTTATAATTGAGTTTTAAATTGAATAGGTTAATAAAGGAGATTTATAAAAAGTAAGTTGTTATAAAATCAATAGAAAATGGAATTTATAAACATTGTTTTATAAATTTACAAACGACTTATTTTGATAAGTCAATTGTTATAATTTATTTATGGAGTTATATTCACATTTTTAGACAGTGAATAATCCTTTAAAATAAAATGAATAGAAAAGATGAAATTTGTTAATGAAGTATATTCACGTTTTTGAATAGTGAATAACATGTTAAAGAAATTGTTTTGGATGTGATGTTTTAAATAGAATTAAAACGATCTAACGATGTTTTAAAAGGTGTTGAGATTCGAAACCATAGATTTCAACATTCATTGTTGAAATAGACGTTTTCGAGAAATAAAAGGAAATGGTGGACTATAACACTGTTGTTATAGTAAATGATTTCCGAAAGGAAATGTTTTGTATAGTATTGGGATTTATATATCTATTTTAATTTCGAATCCCTATACTAGTGATTTTGGGTTGTCGTAACAATGTTTTACGCAACATTCGTTTTGGCCCAAATAAATATGTTTAAGAGAATGATTTCCTTAAAGAATGAAATATATACTTAATTTCGATTTAAGTATATTGAATATTTTCCAAGTGTAGAAAATAAAAGATTTGTGAATTACTTATTAAATAAGTATGGAAATGTTTTCCAATATGAAGTGAATATTTAGAATTTATCTTTTCGAAGATAAATTGAAAATGAATAATTGAAATCGGTTATTCATAGATATTTTGGGAATATAAATTCATTATGGAATTTATAAATGAAAAGGGGAATTTGTTTGAAAATAAATATTGATTTATTTTTGAAGTATTGAAAATTATATATCTTGTAAAGATATTGTGGAAAATAAATAATTTGGAAAATTATTTGGAATCAGGTGATGTGTGCATATCCATTGATAGTTCAATAGCCGACTATAAATATTTCCCTTTGAATGGGTATTGGATGTGATTTGCTTGAATTTGAATGCCACACTTGTTTTTGAATAAGCGCTCACTATTCGGGTTAACCGGGAAAGGACCATGGGGTCGTATAACCCATTCTGAATATGTGATACGTCGTTATGAATTGCATTTGAAGATCGGTGTTGAAGACCGGGTATTTGCGAGAGCGATAGGGTGACCTGTCGATTGACTCTGCACCGAGTAGCTACGGTATAGAGTTCTCCATATGTGATGGGGAATCCGATCAGGATTGTGGATATCCGGATTGCAAGGACTTCTTTGTAAGTGCCTTCGGTTTTGTTCGAGCCCGGAACAGACTTGTATGGATTGTATGTCTGACATTACAAATTGAGATATAAAGCCGAATTCTTTCAAATATATTTCTGTTGGTGGCGGAGGATTTATTCTCTTAGCTTAACACCCTTCTCTGAGACGTACGAGCTCAGAGGTTATATAGTTGAAGGTTATCAGCGATATATTCCCAATTTGGTAATGTGACATGCTGAGTGTTGCTGTGAAATGATCATTGTGTTGATTATTTATGATAGGATCATTTGTTTGATCGTCTATCTTGGTGATCATTTCTATGATCATTTGTTGACCCAAAGCATGGCTTTTGTATAAAGTATGTTTTTGTGGACGAGACTTCGTCGAGCCTCACATCCCGGAAATGGTCAAAACAGGAAAGATGCAGCAAGGTTATGAGGGGTAGCGCCCTTTAGGGTATGTGCATTTCCTTCTGGAAAAGGGTGGTATCATGGTATGGAGCCCAGATACTTACTCATGTTGAAACACTTTATTATTATGATTGTGTGAATTGATTACGAGCGCTCGGTGAAAGGTCCCAAAGGACCGGGGGATGGCATACTCGGTCAGTTGTTACTCAGTTAGGGGTAACCCGGCCTTGTGTTGGTGGAGATCCGGTTTGGTTCTCGGGGATGTCCTTCCAGAGGCATTCTCATGTGGCAATGGAAAGTTCCTTGGCCTGACCATTTGTTGGAAATCCAATTCCCAATACGAAACTTGTACGGTATTAGTTGTAGAACCTATCATTCACTTATGGTGGCGCCCCACTGTTTGGATGATAACTATAATAGGCATACGATAATGGTCGTATGTTGGCTAAGATTTATATCTTTATTTTCGAAATAATTTTCTACACTATGCACTAGTAATAATATCAAATGTTTCTTTTAATGCGTATCAAGCATCTTTGACTATCATAAGGAGAAATCTCCTCCGATTCTGCGTTTGCATATGTGTGTGTGCGGGAGGCCTTATGGTAGTCTCATTTTTAAAAGCATTGCGAATTGATTTTAAAAATATTCCTCTTTTTGATTTTTAAAGATAAATAAACTGTTTTGAGTTCTCACACCAGTCTCATGACTGACTCGGAGTTTATTGTTTTCCTTCCTAAACTCTGGGTGCCCACCAATTTCCACACGGGCAGTCAAGAGTTAAGGTTTATCAGGATATTCTGGATATTCAGGAGTTGCTGGAGGCAAGCTGGATGGCATGGCGTATTACTAGTATATAGTAATTTTTTTCCGCTGTTTGTTGTTGTTTGTTGATGTACACTCTGATGATATGATGTAATATAATGTGATGAAATGTAATAACTGATATAGTTCTTTGTTTAAAGATTATTCATTTATTATTATATGTTGTTCCGCTGCGATTGTGAGATTCTGATGTTGTTCTGTTGTTTTCTTTCTGTTCCGTTCTATATCTCTATTTCATTTTCCCTCTATTTCCTATCTTTTTCTACCTTTCTTCTCTCTTTTTCTTTTTCTTAAACATTGATAATTCGTATTTCTGTTCACCTTGAGTTAATCTATGGAGATTAGTGTATATTCAAGGAGTACGGATTTGCGGGTCTTCACAGTTCAAATGAATAAATCTCATTGAACTCCATCAAAATCAACTCTAAATTCATAATTGAATTCAAAACAGCAATACAAAAAGTTATAATCTCGGATGAGACCATACACAAAACTATAATCTCGAATGAGACTATACACAAGATAATCAACATAGTTTAAAGGAAGAAATCCCATTAAACATCATCAAAATCAACTTCCAAATTCATAATTAAATTCGAAACAGCAATACACAAAAATCTAGAGATCAAAATAAGATAACTAGACAAATCAGCATTCACGAAATCTAGAAATCCAAATAAGATAACTAGACAAACCAACAATCACAAAATCTAGAAATCAAAATAAGATAACTAGAAAATCAACATAAAAGTGGATCGATCCCAGCAGATGGCGAATTTAAGCTACGTCCTGCGTGCATCTCATATGGCCGAAGCCTACCAAGTACTATAATTTTTGGTGCCCAACAAATGACCCGAAGGTCTAGTACTGGTAATTGCCCCGATGGTCCATCATATGACCCGAAGGTCCAGCATAGTGGCTCGAAAGCCTAACAAAATCATCAAAATCATAAAACAGCAAATCTTCAGCAAATAATTCAATTAACGAGTCCGGAATTAACCGAATTAGTAAAAGTGTGGTTCCATACTCTGCACTTTTGCTAAATCGTTTAAATCTCTTCATTGTTTCCTTGAATGTGCAAAATTGTGTATTTTATGTAAATAACATTTTACGTTCCCAAATGAACAAGTCCGGAATTAACCGAATCAGTAAAAGTAAGGGTTCATAGTCCTTAATTTTGCTTAAACGTTTAAATCGATTCCTCATTCCTTTGAAAGCGTAAACAATGAAATTTTTGGAAACAATTTTATTTTAAAACGATTTGAAAAACACGTGATTAAAACAGCAACATCAATAGCAATTTCGACAAGGAAATTGCGCTTCACAAAGCACCGTAAAAACGGATATCAAATAAACGTTGCGGGATAGCCGCTTGAAAATTTACTTTAAATTGACGGTTACTGAAGTCGAAACAACAGTAACTTTTTATTCGTCAAAAATGTCATCAAAACAACACGCTTCAAAAATATATCACAGGAGTAAAAATCCGTTATAAAAACGACGACAACAAAATACGTTTTAAAACCAAAGACCGGTTCAACGTAAATTAAATAGTGGACTGCACCACTATATTTTCATCATAAATTTCACTACACGGGGCAGTATACCCTTGCACACACACGCTACTACGTTCAGGCACGTTATATAATACTTTAAAAACATTCTTGCACAAATGAAATGCACGCACAAATAAAAATAGAATAATATGACCTAGACATGCATCACATAGTGTTAGGAAATGACCTGAACACGTTACATTCTTCACACACGTATCTGGACTCTACCCATGCATGCAAGTACAAAATAAATGGTGCACACCTATATGAAACAAATACACTCTTGGGCATGAATTTTTAATGTACACGTGAACTACAATTGGAATCAAAATATAACTTAAAGCAAGGACAAATTATGCAATTACATGCATGTACTTAATCATCTATGCGAAAGGTGATCTTGGCTTATATTTGTGTGTGCTTCTTGCATGTAAAAGTGAAAAATATGGACTTGACTTAAAAATTTAGTCTGGGCACATTCCTAACTCTCATGTTTAATATCCACACGCATACATGTAACATTGGCATGGAAATGTAACACACTCACTGACCTGCCTTGTTTTCACGCATGAATTAAAATGAAAACTAAGAAGATGGCCTAAAAAATGAAGTCAATAAAACTATTACGCACAAAAATGAAATGGGTACTACTTTGCATGCAAAAATATCAAACATAGTGAATTGGGGGAAATTAAGTTTGCACGCATTGATTAAAATGAAAATTGCCGTGACTTGGAACAAACATGCAAAGTTAGCGACTTGGCAACACTACTATTATACAAGATACAATGCCTACCCTGCCACAAGCTGACACGTCAATGTGTGCAAAATGAAGTAAAATAATTGATGCCCGTATTTAAAAAAAAGTAACCTGAAATTTTCGCACAACACAACTTTTCATGATACTCATTTTTACAAGCAGTACGTCAAAAATAGCAATTTAAACCCTGGATAATGCTATCTACATGCGCACTAAACAAATATGTAGCCAGGCTAATACTTAATACGCATGTGAAATTGAAGAAGGTCTGGTACACTTAAATTTTTACGCATAGAAAAATGCAAAATGAAAGAAAAGAACAAAAGACTTGAGCAACTTATAAGCAAGCACGAATATAAGAAGGATTGAATAAATTAGAAATTGTGAGTTTTCACTCACCTTTTATTCGTTTCAACAATCAGTAAGCGAAAAAATTCACTCCTTAGAACCACTTAGCACCAAAATCTGAGTGGAGGAAGAAATGGACTGCCATTAACATATTTGCAGAGCTACTGAAATTTTGAATGAGAGAATGATGCAGCTCCTTTTTTCTTTTATCGATTTGTGCACAAGTCAAATAAAGTATGTGCTGGAAATTTTACAGAGTCATTAATGTAAACGTGCACTAGTGAATAAAAAGGACATGGCTTGGATATAAAATGATGATTGTGACAAAGCAATGCATTCAAACTTTCTTTTGTAAAATTGTGACAGCAAAGGCTAAGTGCAAAATGTTCCAACTTTGTTTATAAATGGACCCTTATATGATACACGTGAATGAATTATGCAAATTCATTCAACTGCTACCCCATGTAGGAATTCAACTGACTTTGAAACGGTTATATATATATATATATATATATTCAAAACTCAATTTAAATTTTCTATTTTAAATCTTTATTTCGACGGTAATAAAATCACGGTTGTTACACTATGATTCTGTGAATGATTTTATTTGCTCCAAATTTCTTAACAATCCACTATTTTGAAGTATTCAAGTCTGACATGTGTGGATTATTGTTGATTTGAATGGTCCAAAATAGTGGGTCGTTACAGACATATCCTCCTATCATCCTATTATCATTAATATTCTATGAAACTGTGAATTGGATTGTTTTAAATAAATTAAGAAGTGGATTGAGAAAATATACGTCCATTGCAGAAATAAAGTGGAAATAACACCTTATTTTAAAACTTTTTTGGTTTTTAGAGATAAAGATTGAACTTATGAAAATTAAATCACTTTGAACTTAAGATTTAAATGAACTTGCAAACTAAAATTGTTGAGAACTAGTTTCAAAGTTAGAAGTTAAAATTGGGTGATAAATTGGATTCCGAAGATTGAATTGTTTAAAAAGTTTTGAACTCTTACTTGAATCTTGAAATAAGTTAAGTAAAAGTAATATAAATGAATGTTAGAATTTAGACTTGGAATTAAATTTTTTAAAGACCTAGGTTGTTAAACTAAAAGTAAGGGTCAATTTGATTTAAGTGATTAAATCAACGTTTTGAAAATTGAACTCGAATTTATACAATTTGAGACAATTTAAATTAGAATTGAAATTAGCTCAAATTGAAATTTGTTTTGAATTAATTGGAATTGTAATCGAAGTCGAATAAGTTTAAATTCAAATGGGAATTGATTTAAATTTGGAAGGGATTGATGTTAATACCAATTGAATTGAAATTTAATCAGTTTAATGGAAGTGGAGATTAAAATTGACTAGAATTGGAGATTGCGAAATTGAACAGAATAGATTAGCTCTGAACTATTTTCAAATAAATTTTCTTAATATAAACTGTCTTAAATCTATTTTTCTAGCTATTTACTATACATCCTTTCTTTTTTAAAACCCAAACTATCTTATACCTATTTTACAACTACTTTACAACTAATTATTAATATTGTACAACTATTTTGCAACTATCTAACTATTCTATAACTATTTAACTATAAGGACCTGAAATTTTCGACTCCGAAAATTTCAAATTGTTAGAGAAAGAAGAAAGAAGGAAAGACAGAAAAACAACAACTCTAACATTCGCAGCGGATAAAATATAATAACAAATAATAGCATTTTAAAAAGAAAGCTGTAATTTTTATTTTACATACAATTCATCAGTGTTACAATCATTTACACAAACGCTGGACAGATAAAATCAACATGTCCTAGATAAACTACAATATCACAACGGAATACTCTCTATACGTTCCTGCCATCCAGCTCACCTCCTGGGCTCCAGAACGTCCTAACCTGAAAATCTGTAATATAAAGACCTCTGACCCAAGCATTACATCAAAGTAACAACCGGGTCAGGCTGGAAACTAGAAATAGTAAACCCATGCAATTTTAAATAATAAGCTATAAAAACTTATTTTAAAACCCAGGGTAACTCGTACCTCACAATGAGTTCTTAACTTGCCATGGTCAAATACAGATCTTACCATTGTATCTAAGCGTTATTTCTCAGATTAAATGACTAAGTTTACATCATTTATTCCATCCCAGCCTATTTATTAAAAGTCAAATCCATAAAGAATTATTATAGATTAAAAATCGAAGTGGTTTCGGGTATTCACTAATACCCGATCCCGGTCTCTTCGAATTCAATATCATCTTCAAAACAAAGCTGCGTTAAGTTTTAAACAATTCCATTTATATCCAGAATTACACATTTACATAGCCATTCATCACAGATAGACAAGCTATATTATCACAGTTCAACCCAAACATACACATCATATCACAAATCACATATCAGAGATATCAACTAATCTTAGGCATACAATATCGTTCAATCATTCATAAGCAAGATTAATTTGCCACACCATTTCTAATTAATTTAAATAAATTAAATTAATTACTTCAATCACCCTTTTAAATCCTGCTTGCTTAATCAATTAATTAATTACAAATCAATTAAGTAATCATCCTTAATTATCATCTTAATTGCATTAAGTAATTAACCGTTAATTAATTACACAAATTAATTAACTTCAACTATTCATTTTAATTACATTTATCCTTAATTAATTACTCCAATTAATTATCTATAATCACATACATTGATTAATTATCCTTTAATTAACCACAATCATAAATGAACTAACCCTTAATTAATTTCCTTAATTGATCCATGCCTTGTACTAATTACACTAAGTATTAATACTCAATTACTTCCATTAAGTAATTATCCCCTAATTACTTCCTTAAGTAATTATTCTCTTATTAATTACATTCAGTAATTATTCATAAATCACCGATTACATTAAGTAATAAATTTCATTAAGTGATTACCTTAATTAATTAAATCAAATAATTGTTTAAACAAATTACATAAATTAATTATCCTTAATTAATTTAGTAATTATACTTTAATTACTTTTATTAATAAGATTTAAATTTAACTAGGATAAACCATATATCTTAATTAGATCCTTAACATTTATATTTTCTTAAAGTAGATGCTTGAAAACAAAATCTTTCGAGAATACTTTTATTTATTAAAGTTTAATTACTCTTCTTTTCCACATCTTAATTTAAACATCATCTTTTTATTTCTGAAAACACATAGTAATTTAATTCCCAAAATTAACCTAATATATACATAATTTCTTTACAACCAAACAATTTTAAATCATTTAACCTTTACATTTAAACTTGAAACTTGTTTAAACAATTACTTTGCTTTAAAAACTTTGTTAATACTTTTTTGAAAAATTGATTTAACTAAAGTTATTTTGTTTTAAAAATCCTGTAATGCCTTTATATAAAATTCAAAACGAGACAAGGAGAGTATAGATCCTGAGCCCTAGCTTCAAAACCCCAAACAAAGCTTTGAGCCATCCAACAAATCCATGCAAACCCTTCTTCCTCGAGCAAATTCTCAAACCCACTCGAGACCAACCCGAGAAAAACACCATCATTCCCATGCCCATATCAACACAGTCATCAACGTTCACGTGTATACGTGCACGCCATAACCACACCCTCCGATCAACTCTTCGGCCATCCTCTAAGTCGACGACGACTCCAACTATCTACCCGATCACCAGACTTCATCACGAACCCTTTAATCAAAATCAAGCATACTCAAACCCATCAGGCAGAAAACCTGATCACCAAATTCACCCATAACTCCCATCTCCGTTCACCGGAGGCCACGTCCTCCTTCCTGGACCTCTGCCTGAGTTCCTCGTTTGCTTCCCCATAGCGCCAATCCAACTCGACACAATGTCGACACCTCAATGGCCGTGAAAACAACCTCAGCCCAAAACATAGCTTAAACCCTAATTCGCCTTAGCCCGATCACCCCAGTGATCTATATACCTTCTGAGCAATTTTCCCCCAATCGTCGATCTATGAACAAGCTCTCGCTTTAACCCTGACACCTCCGATCAATGCGATCGCCTAAATTTGTCGAACACACCGTTTACGTTCAACTCGAGAAATCACTATCGAATCAAAGCTAAAAAATTAGTTTTCTATTTTATAAATCAAAGTTCTTAAATACAAATTCATTGATATAACCCAAACTCGAAATTGAAACATCAATTTCTAGATTTGAAAAGATGTCACTGTAATTTTCTTATTTCCTGGGTATTTACAAACTACTTTTACTTAAATTGTATTTTTTTTAAATGATATTACCCATACAAACATATTTTACTCAGAGATCAAAGCTAAAAATCATCTAGTTGGATGATTTGAATCTTTGAATTAGGATTAAAACCTGAAATGTTTGAACAGAGGCATGTTTGCCTGTTCTCAGTTATCAACACAAATACTAACACCTATTTGTATACATAAAATCATTTTTTAACAACATCCACAACAAAATTCATATCATACTTCAATGATTAATCACATTCCAATTAAATATATAACAGATTCTAAGAGTTTACCCACCTCTTTTGTTTAAACAGAGCAGGTTTTCGAAATCTGAAAACTGAATTTGAATGTAGATCATTGAACTGCTGTTTTATTATGATCTATAACTTGATTTAGTTGATGTTTGAGGTGACAATTTGATTGCATGCTTCCATATTTTGAAAGTTTTAGAACTTGAATCAATTGCAATTTGAAAATTTTAAAGTTGTTGTTTCATTTGGTTTTTATTATATGTTTTCTCTGGTTTTGTTTTCAGACTTTAGCTTGCTTTGTATTTGTTTAGTTTTGAATATAAGAAAAAGATAATAGAGGGGAAATAGTGTTATATATATATAACTTTGTTTTACTTTTAATTATTGTTTTAAAAAAAATTAGGAGAAGCTAAAGACACTTGTTTACCATGCATATTATTATCTTTACAAATGTTAAATTGATGACAAAATTGACTTACACTTGTAAATATGCATGTTTTTATGTCCTTTATATGTTTTCATATAGATTTATGCTATATTTATCATTTAGGTTGTATTTATATATATATATATATATATATATATATATATATATATATATATATTCTTTTAATTATATTTAGTTTAATGTGTTCTTATATTAATAAATATATTTATAAGCCATATTTATCATATATAAACTTTTAAAGTAATATTTTGAACCTTTTATTTAATCTTAACTAACGCTATTATATCCTTAAATAAATAATATTTATTTTAAAATTACAAAATCAAATTCGAACCCTAATTCAATTTAAAATCAACTCATACATATACATATATATAACACATAATTGATTTGTTTGAAAATAATAATTTTGCAAATTTTAAATAATTACTCTAGGAGGATTATCACACCAATACTTATTCAGATATATATTTTTATTACCTGAATTATTTATTTAACTTATAAATCAGTGTTTTAAATGGTTAAATCAGATAATCATCCAATTACCTTATTCCCACTAATCCGGGTTATCACATTCCTCCCCTCTTAGAATCTTTTCATCCTCGAAAAGGAACGAAGCCAGAATTTATTAAAATGATTATTATCAGCTTATATAGTTCTTTGACCATTACAACTATAAATCCTTTATTTAAGAATTTTAAAATATTTTAAAATCTATACAATATCGCCAAAATAGCTTTATAAAAATACTTTTTATAACTCGATGTTTCCACAAGTCCATCCTTGTTCTTATAGAAATTCGGTCATACGTTGATCAGGCGTAAGACTGAAAATCCATAAGTACTTAGCAGACCCGTTTTCAACACCTAGTGAAAATACTTGAAAATATTTTGTTGAAAATATAGAAATCATTTTTGAAAATAGATGATATATTTTTGGTAGAATGCTTTGGAAATCATCACCCCCATCCATGATCGCAGTTAACCCGATGCTTACGTTGTCATCCCGGCAAAATTCATAGATAACTGTAGGCACTCCGCACCCCTCGATTATGCCATGAAGCTCGCTACAGATCACAGCTACATCTATGGTTACGTTGCTATCACGGCAAACACCCATATAACTGTAGACATTAGCGCCCTCGAATTTCGCTGCCAAAAGAATGAAACTTCTCCACTCGACCATAGATCGCATTCTACTGATGTTACGTTGCCTTCCTGGCAAAATCAAACGTAGACCGTTGACACTCACCTTCACATGATTTCCTCTATGGTCTACAGTAGATCGTAGCGACATCGAGTAACATTATCGTCACAACACAACCCAAATGCCTCTGAGGAATCAGCGCCCTCGAGTTTCGCTACCCAATAATCCTCAGGACCTTCAGTTTGTCCGGGCTTCCTCGCAAGATCATCTTTAGAACCCCCCTTTGGGCTCAAGGCAGTACTAACCTATGGTACTCCTAAGAAGTTCATTTCAAGGGAGCGCCTTTTTCTCCAGAGCCATTTTCAAAATACTTTATACTATACACATATAGTATTTTCCAAATCGTACACCTAGTATGAATTCCATATAGATCTCCTTTTCTCAAAATCGATTATTCCAAAATCAATAATTCTCAAACTAGGCTTTCCAAATTTCCAAAATTGGTTTCACCCAAAAATCAAAAGCCTTTCCAAAATCCATAGGTTCCAAAAACCTTTTTCCCAAAATCATTCACATAAAATCCTTTACATATATATATATATATATATATATATATATATATATAACCTTGAAAAATCTTTGAATCACTTCATACTTGTATAAAATTTCTTTTATACTTCAAATACTTCTCAAAAACCCATTTCTTCTACCAATAGATTCAACAAGGGGAGTTTATCAAATATATATAACTTATTTATAACTAATCAAATATTCAAATTTGATTACTCTTTATAAAGTTATTAACCATATTACCTTTCTTTATAAAGTGAACCTTTAATCATAGAAATTTCCAATTTCCATTTTACTCTATCATTCATTTTTCAAAATATTCCTATCCATTTCAAAAGTCATTTACAGTTCTTGACCACAAATTTCCAATAACAATTTCATTCAAACCCATACGATAAACACATATAATCTGTACGTAATATCAATCTAATTGCTCACTCGATCACACAATTTCCCTTTCGAACTAGTATCGTCCACCCGACTTCCTAGTGCGGACTCAGATCTGATTCCTTGATCAGAAACCGTCATTCTCCTTGCATAGCCATAACTATCATAGAGAATTTCCATAACCAATCAAAAATGCATATCCAGGTTCGCCGTCGAAATCGAGTGAAAAATCCCAACTCGGATCGATATACTATCTCGAAATTCTATGGTCGAATCTGAATCAAATCACTATGCGAATAGAATAACATACGCACATCCTACGTATTTTTCTTCAATGATTATTAACCAAATCAACATTCTTTTCTATTCACCTTTATTTAAATTCTAATCACTTATCCACAGTTTCTTCAATCCCTATTTGGATTACCACTACAATTCTTATCTCAATTGGTAATTAATCATAGACGGTTTGCACTCTGACCAGCTTAAATTTAGAAAATAGCTTAAAAAGTTAAAAATAGATAAGTAGTTGAAAAATAATTATTAGTTTGTAAAATAGCTGTAAAATAGTTAGATAATTCCAAAAAAGTGGTAAATAGTAATTAGTTATAAAATAGTTGAAAAACAGTAATTAGTTTATAAAACAATTGTGAAATTGTTAAATAGTTTCAAAAATAATTGTAAAATAAGTATAAAATAGTTTGGCTTTAAAAAGAAAGGTTGTATATAGTAAATAGCTTGGAAAAATAGATTTAAGAATGCTTATAATAAAATAATTTGTTTGAAAATAGTTTCAGAGCCAAACTGTTCCATCACCCAATCTTCATTCCAATCAATTCAATTTTAAATTTTTAGTACCTCTTAACATTGATTTAATCCCAAATCAATGTAAACAACTTCATTTCAACTCCAATTTGAATTAATCCCAATTCAAGTTGAATTAACCTCGATTCTTTTCAAATTCAAATCATATTCAATTTGAATTTAAAACTATTCAACTTTAATCAAAAATCCAAATTATTTAAATCAAATTTCAGTTCGAACTAATTTCAAATTCAATCTCACTTTAAATCATCTTGAATTACATAAATTCGAGTTAAATTTCAAATAGTGACCTAATTTCCTTAAATCAAATTAACCTTTACTTTTTAATTTAACAACCCAAGTCCTTACACGATTAAATTTTGAGTCCAACATTTTAATATTTATTCAAATCCTTTTTTTAAATAATTTATTCTTTGAAATTCAATTTATTACCCAATTTAAATTTTTGAAACCAATCCTTGACAATTTAAATTTCCAAGTTCCTTTCGAACATTTAAATCTTAATTTCGAAGTAATCTCATTCCACAAGCTCAATTTCCTGATTAAAGTTTTATTTCCATTTAATTTCTGCAATGGACATATATGTTACTCCAATCCATTTCTTTTTTTTTGGTAATGCCAGCCTGTTTTTATAGTGGTCAGTCCACTTTTATTAACAAAAACAAACATACAAATATAAACGATACATAGCACTATGACAGAGGAACTACCCACCATCAACAATTATAAAGCGACAACAATAGGGCAAATTTTGGAAATAAGATTAGAAAGAGAAGACGAAGACCGCGCAAATCTTCTCGAATTCCTTTCCTCCCATATCACTGCTATCGATAATTTGAGGTAACTGAGAAACCTCTTGGTCGACATGGTTTTCCACCTGGTTAACTGGAATATCCGAACCCATTCAAGCTTGAAATCACGTTGCGGTGGCCTCTCATGTATACGATGAAGAACCTCCTTCCATAAATGATAAGAAAAATGGCAATTGAAGAATAAATGTCCGACATTTTCAGCAGCCCGGTTGCAAAGGATGCACACTGACTGATCGATTAAATGCCTTCTAACAAGATTATCTTGAGTGTGCAGAGCGTTCATCAGACATTTCCAAAGCAGCAGATTATGTTTTTGTTTCGAACCAGACTTCCATATTCGCGCGTGCCAAGGAAATGAAGAAGTGCATTGATTTTGTATTATAGTTCTGTAAACTATGGAGATGCTATGAAGATTTCCATTCCAGCTGAGCCCATCATGTTCCACATGCTTAAAAGAGGCAGTAATGGAAGACCAGAGATTGTTCAGCACAGGCGAACTGACATGAGGCAAATGTAGGACTTCATTGACATAAAAAGCATTAGCATTAGCATTAATGGGAATACCAGAGTTAAGTAAAAGATTATAATCAGTACGTTGAGAGAGAATCATTCCTGGAGCACACCAGAGGGAGTACCAAAAGGAGTTCATAGTGTTGCATTGAACCATAGGCAGGTAATATCTTCTATTAGCCAAAAGTCTTTTCCGTAAAAAGCTATTGGAATTGTTAGCTTCCATAGTCCAAAAATTGCCACCCTTAAGGTTGTATTGCCTATTCCAGATCTCCCACATCCCCATGCTATTACCGAGCAATTTGTTAACAAGATGGGATGTAGTGGCAATATTCCAAATTTTTAGATTAATGATACCCAGGCCTCCCTTATTAAAAGGATAAATAATTTTCTTATAAGCAATCGGTATGAGTTTAGAGGAGTAAATATTTCCATGCCATAGGAAATGATTAAATGCCCGATTTAGCATGTTAATAAGCTTATAAGGAATGATGAATAGTTTAAAGAAATGTGCACACATAGCAGTGGCAATACTCTGTATGATGACAAGCCTACCAGCTTGAGAAATTTTAGTACCATTATAATTATAGAGTTTATTAGTTATTTTTTCATATAAAAGGAAGGCATTGTGCATTGGAAATTCTAGCCTTACACATAGGAGCACCAAGGTGCATAGCATTTTGATCAATGGCATGAAGCCCAGAAACCAGAAGAATATTCTGGTAGTTATTATCAGATACCCCAGCAATATTAATTTGAGATTTACTTTTATTTATATATAGACCTGTCATTTGATTAAATTTTTGAAAGATGGAAAACACATTAGTGATGGATTCAGTGTTTGGTTTTGTGAAAAGCAGGAGATCATCAGCAAACATTAAAGTTGAGATATGCTGTTTCTGACACTTAGGATGATAATCAATATTTTTTTTATGGCATTCAACACTAATCAATTGGGTAAGTAGGGCTGTCAATGGGTACCCGAAAAATCCGATATCCATCCGAATCCGTATCCGAAAATATGAAAAATATCCGTTATCCAAAAAGCGGATACGGATATCCGATATCCGAAAAGCTTTTCGGATACGGATAAGGTTATAGTGGTATCCGTATCCGAAAAATATCCGTCCGATTAACTGATGCATATTTATATAATTTAAAATAGGAAAATAGGGCTATGAGTGTTTAACTTTTGAATATTTTTGGATACACATACATATATTAGTATAAAACAATGTTTTATCACCATATTTTTTATTTCTTTGTTTTTTTATAAACAATAGTACAAAAAATGTTTTATGTTGATCTAAATTTTTTCGTTTATACCTTTAAATTTATCAATTATTGGAGGAGCGGATAAATATCCGATATCCGTCCGTATCCGAAAATTAAGCGGATACGGATATTCGATATCCGAAAATTAAACGGATACGGATATCTGATATCCGAAAATGATTTCTGATACGGATATGGATATGGCACTATCCGTATCCGAAAGCATCTGTTGACAGCCCTATGGGTAAGCACCTCCATAACTAAAATGAATAAGGTAGAGGAGATAGGATCCCCTTGCCTTATACCTTTTTGAGTTTTGAAATAACCAAATGACTCACCATTGATAGATAAAGAAACATGCACAGATGATATGCACGTATATATCCAAGCTAAGAAAGGTAAGGGAAAGTTCATCTTGGACATAATGGATATGATAGCCTCCCAACAAACAGAGTCATATGCTTTATGAATATCCAACTTCGTAAAACATCTTGGAGAAATGTTTTTCCTATTGTAACCTTTAATCAGTTCTTGGGAGAGTAATATGTTATCAATAATAGATCTTCCAGTAACAAAACCATTTTGGTTAGGAGATATTAAATCAGCAAGGCATGTTTTCATTCTAGAGGATATAATTTTTGCAATACATTTATATATGACATTACAACAAGCAATGGGCCTCAGTAACAGACTGAGGCATGTTAACTTTAGGAATAAGGGCAAGTATAGTATGATTTATACCTTTCAACAAGGTATTGGTTTTAAAGAAGTGTTGAATTGCTTTACAAAAGTCATGTTTAATAATATGCCAACATTTTTGAAAAAACAAAGCAGAAAACCCATCAGGGCCAGGAGAGCTAGTGCTTTTCATTTTGATAATGGAATCATGAATTTCATCTGGAGTAATAATCTTTATTAAACTATTAGCTTGTTCATTAGAGATATTATTAATAGGTAAGTCATTAAGGACTTGAATATTAGTTACAGCGTCAGATTGAGTAAAAAGAAATTGATAGTAATTAAGAAAAGATTGCTTTATAATGGAATGAGTGTTAACTTCAAATCCATGCCTATCTTTAATCCTATGAATTAAAGAACCAGACTTCTTAAGTTTCAGAGAATTATGAAATATTTTAGTGTTTCTATCTCCTCCTATATCCCAATTTAGTTTGTTTTTTTCACGGAGCATTTTAAGTTCAGTTTTGATAGCTATTTTCAATCTTTTGGTAAGCTCATTAGCTTTATTAGAAATAGTTATATTACTTCGGTCATTTTGCAGTTGAATATGAGTATCATTAAGTTCAGAGCTTAAAGCGGTGAATAGAAGATTACCAGTACCATACTTATTTAATGACCAACCTTTAATGGAAGCTTTACAATCTTTAAGCTTCGATTGAAGAATATACATGGGATTGCCAAATTTTGGAATGCTCCAAACTAGCTCAATTAAAGGAAAAAATTCAGGATCATCAATCCAACTATTAAAAAAATTAAAAGAAGAAGGACCTTTATTACTTCTATTTCCCCAGTCCATAATGATAGGACTATGATCAGAAAGAGATGAAGTAGGGAAATTAGAAATCAGAGAAGGCCAAGCACTGAAAGCAGAAGAATTAAAATAAGAACGATCCAATTTGCAAAAGGTTCTATTACCTGATCTGCTACAATTATTCCAAGTGTAAAAAACACCAGATTTTGGAACTTCATGAATTGAGAAAGAATGATAGCATTATTAAGAGGAGCAACATCCACTAGAGCCAATGGTAACCCTCCCACCTTATCCACAGAATTTTGCATACAATTAAAATCACCTAGGCACATCCAGGGGGTGGTAGTGTGCAAAGTAGGAAGAATGTCAAGAAAAACCTGCCTGTTAGCTTTTATATTATCTGCATAAACAAAAGTAGAATTAAAATTGAAATGGGCAGGAAGGTGATCAATATTGCAGTGGATGAATTGTCTATGAGTTTCAGCAGCACTAATTGTATACAACTGGGGGTTCCACAAAATCAACAGCCTCCCAAAAGGGGCAGCAGTATGATTGTGAATAAATGCCCAACCAGGAGCAATTCTATTAGCAAACATGTTAGTTTCTGCTTCAGAATATTTAGTTTCACTGATCCATATAATTCCCAATTTGTTGCCTTTGATAAGAAGTTTGATTTCGTATACTTTGGCATCATCATGCCCACCACGAACATTCCAATATCCAATGTTGTCTAGCATCATATTTTTTTGTGTTTATTGGAAGATTGCCGAGTAAATCTTTGTGGCCTTTGTATCTTAGCAGAGGCATCTTTTTTGTTTTTTTTTGAATTCTTTGAAGTGAGCTTGGCCATAATTTGCTCTTGATTGTATTCATAGCCTTCATTCATGTCATCTTCCGAGCAAAATTCAGCATCTGAAGATGATCCTATATTGGATTCAATTGTGTTATCCTTAGAAGGAGTAAAAAGAGGAATTTCTTACGGTGGTTTTAAATTTTCATATGGGCTGACAGATGTGTTAACAGTAGTGTTCAAACAAGTTGTAGCTACTGCTGTAAAAATCTTATTCTGTGACACAGGAAAGCAATTAAGAACTGGTACCTCCTTTTCATTGTGCTTGCTTGTATTTGTATCTAGCTGATGTTTACTTACTTTAGTTTCATTTTTAACTTGCTTCTTTTGATAACTGTTGTAAAGAACAGAGGAACCGCTCTGCTGATTAGCATTTATGTTAGGTTCCACTCGCAAGTTACTTAATGTTCCCCCCTCCTCTTCTATTAATTCTCCTTCCTCTATTTCCGACAGAATTGCAAATGCATTACATGTTTCAATTGGGTTTTGTGTTACCCCCTGTAACTGAAATTCTTTGGTAGCCTGTATTGAGTCAGAACTAATTAAATTACTTAAGTTCGAATCAGTATTCTTTTTTGCTATGACTGGTTCCACCTCTTTATGGTTCACTTGATTAATTTTAGGCTTCCATCTTTGATGCCTATTCTTCACATTGTCACCAAGAAAGTTCCTATGCACTGAAGTTTTATTTTTAATTGTAGGACCTGGACCATTAGCCAGAACTTCTTTTTCACTGCTAATTTTCCCTTCTCCAATACTTTTGTCCATATCACAAATTTTAGTTGAGTGACCAAAGACTTTACAGGCAGTGCATATCAGCGGCCTCCAATTGTACTCAATGTATACTTTTTGACATTTCTCAACTCCATCTCCTATTAATAAAAATTCAGGTAATTCTTTGTGAGGAGATATTTCAACTAAACACTTTGCGTATTCCATTCTTGCCCTCTTTTCAGTAGCTTCATTGGAACAGACAAGCTTCCCCAGATGACACGCTATCCAATTAATTCCAATAAGTGCCCAAGCAATGTGGGGAATATTATAGAGTTGGATCCATATGGGCACAGATTTCACTTGAGATTGAACTGAACCAAAAGCTGGTTTCCAAGTAGTAATGACGAACATTTGACCTCGTATAAAGGTAGGATCTGCACAAAGAACCGTTTGCTTGTCCTCAGGACAAGAAAACTTGAGGAAATAATTAGCACCATCAGATTTAATATCATATGAACCTTTCAGATTGCATGTTTTTTTTAAATGAGACATCACTGCCATATAATTCACTGGCACACCCAGAAAGAAGCCCACAAGATAACCATCCTAATAATTCATACCTTCAGACACCAACACTTCAGGGGGAGGAAGCGGCGAGCCTTGGTAATCAATATTGAACTCCAGTGGAGTATATGAACCCTCATTTCTAGGCTTAGAAGCAAACAGAGAAGACCATGACGCCAGCGGTGGAGGACCAGATAGAGCATTAGACCGAGAAGCTAGGGGAGCAGAACCGGGGTCCGGAGGATCAGAAGGAATAGGAGGTGGTGGGTTGATAGCAGGAGGAATAAGAAGCGGTGAGGGATTAAGGAGGGATGGAGAAGAAGAAGAAGGAACAGAAATGCCAGAAATAGCCGTTGCAATGGACACCATTTTTTGAACGTGATTTTTTGGAGGAGCAATTAAATTTGACTCCAATCCATTTCTTAATTCATTTTAAACTACATAATTCACAATTTCAAAATTATTGATAATAACAGGATTATATTAGGATAAATAAACATCCAATTTATTCAAAAATATCCATCAATAGCATTCACTACCCCTTCCCAGATCTCAAACCTGTTTGAGATCACACATAACTCTCTTTCAAACAACCCATTTAACTTCCCTAAGTTAAATCTCAATTTAATCCCATTAACCTTACTCAAATTTGAATTTTCCATTTCAAATTTCAAATTTCTATCACTTAAAAGTTCAAAAACTTATTTTACTTTGGGTTTTCACATAGCACTTCAGGGAAAATCAAAACTCATCACTTTAGAGTTTATTCCAATTCATTTTTGCACATCCATACATATATACATATTTATTTCTAAGCCCACCAAGTCATTCCTTTAGTTTTAAACCACCTCTGATTTTTAATTCAAAACAGATTTCTTTAAAATTTTGAAACAACTTTGGTTTGAATCAAGCCCATTTATTCAAATAATATTATTTATTTCTCTTAGCACCTCGAAACAAATTCTAAATTTTTTGATCTTAAATTTAAAACATCACAATTTTAAATTATACAATTCCAATTTATAAGTCGGACTCACCTAAATGTTTATTTCCTTAAAACATTTCATTTTACTTTATCATTAACAAACATTTCATTATTAAACACAACTAGCATTTATGATAATAACCAAAATTATCATATCTGGAAATCAATCCATTATTATCTTATTCTGAAAATATTTCTACAAATTCAGGGTTTTAATTTTAGTTTGGATCCATTTATTTTATTTATGTAGTCCGTATCATTCAATTCCTATTTGATTGTATTTCTATTACTACTTAATTTTTATTATATTTTATTAATTCAAATAATACAACAACCAATTACCTTTATATGTTAGAAAAACTATTGCTTAACATATCAAAATATAAACTTGTACAAAAACAAATTTTAAAACCGTTTTAAAATCTTTTTATATGAAAATAACAAATACGCCCTCATATATATATATATATATGTACTCTCAACTCATTCTAGGGTACCATCGACCCTATCCTTAATGAGTAAACCCACCAGAGCCAAGGTTCTCGCTCAACCTTATGCTTTGATACAAAATGTAATGACCCGAAATTTTCGACTCCGAGAATTCCAGATTGTTAGAGAAAGAAGAAAGAAGAAAGAAGGAAAGACGGAAAAAAACAACATCTCACATTCGCAGCGGATAAAGTATAATAACAAATAATAGCATTTTATAAAGAAAGCTAATTGTTACTTTACATACAATTCATCAGGGTTACAATCATTTAAGCAAAACACTGGACAGATAAAATCAACATGTCCCAGATAAACTACAATATCACAACAGAATACACTTCATACGTTCCTGCCATCCAGCTCCCCTCCTGAGCTCCAAAACGTCCTAACCTGAAAATCTGTAATACTCGGTCTGACCCGAGCATTACATCAAAGTAACAGCTGGGTAAGGCTGGAAACCTGCATGAGTAAACCCATGCAATTTGAAATACTAAGCTATAAAAACTTATTTTAAAACCTGGGGTAACTCGTACCTCATAATGAGTTCTTAACTTGCCATAGAAAAATACACATCTTACCATTCTATCTAAGCATTATTTCTCAGATTAAATGACCAAGTTTACAACATTTATTCCATCCCAGCCTAATTATTCAAAGTCAAATCCATAAAGAATTATTGTAGATTCCAAATCGAAGTGGTTTCGAGTATTCACTAATATCTGATCCCGGTCTCTTTGAATTCAATATCATCTTAAAAATAAAGCTGCTTAAGTTTTAAACAATTCCATTTATATCTAGAATTACACATTTACATTGCCATTCATAACAGATAGATAAACTATATTATCACGGTTCAACCCAAACATACATATCATATCACACATATCAGAGATATTAACTAATCTAAGGCATACAATATCATTCAATCATTCATAAGCAAGATTAATTTTCCAAACCGTTTCTAATTAATTTAAATAAATTAAATTAATTACTTCAATCACCCTTTTAAATCCTGCTTACTTAATCAACTAATTAATTACAAACCAATTAATTAATCATCCTAAATTATCATCTTAATTACATTAAGTAATTAACCTATAATTAATTACCCAAATTTGTTAACTTCAACTATTCATTTTAATTACATTGGTCCTTAATTAATTACTCCAATTAATTATCTATAATCACTTACATTATAACAACCCAATATTTTTGAAATTTATTTTTATTTGTTTTAAATTATTTTTATAGTGAATTAGAAATTTTTCTAGAATTAATGGTAATTTATTGGAATTTTTAGGTTCTGTTTCCTATTTTTAAGCAATTTCTTTAATTCTTTGGATATTTTCCATGAATTTAATTATTTATTTCACCTTGAAAATGTTTTAAAAATCATTTTTATTTCAAATTTTGTTTTATAATATATTTAAAATGAAATACATAATTTTCCAAAGCTATTGGAATTTTCTTGTAATTTTTAGGCCATGTTTTCTATTTTTAGCAATTTTTCTTATTCCTTTTTCTATTTTATATTAAATTAATTATTTATTTTATTCTATTCTTGCTTATTTTTGGTTTTTAATAATCATTTCTGAGTTTATTTTGTTTTTATAAAATTAAAAAGAAAAAGAAATGCAAAGGGTTTAGAAAGTGACAAACTTAAGGCTTTTCACCTTCAAAACTCTTCATTTTCTTTAAACTCCTCATTTATTTTGTTTTAGCCGTGTAAAAATAATTGTTAAGCCGTGTATCTCATTATCTTTTCACTTAAGAAAACATCTTCACATCATTTCTCACGGCTTCAACAAGATTTGGTAATGGCTTCTCTTTCTCTTTTCTTTTTTTCTTCTTATTTTTCTGTGAATTATGCCTTGTTTTCTCATGCTTTTTGCTAGGCTTCTCCTCCATAGCCGCAGCCACGAACTCCTACACTCCTCCCCTGCCATCACCACTACCTATGCTTCCCGCCATGACCAAGGCCGAGCCATCCATGGTGGTCAAACCCTTCAAAATTGCAACGTACATGCCTAAAAACACTGTTTTTGACCATTGTTGCCTCACTCCCTTCAACCACCACCTAAATCACCACCATAGCCGCCACCACCACCACTGACCTGACCACCACACACCCCTTCCACCTCTGTCCAGTCATGATGCACCCTTAGGCCAAGCACACTTTCCATGGCCGAGCCCCCTAGCCAACCAAAACTCCCTTTTTTTGCCTAAAGACCCTTCACCTCTTCATGTATGAAACTCCACCTAGCTCATGACATGAACCCGACCCATGCTAACCTAGACCTGAACCAAAACTTTACCAAATCTGAAAAAAAACATACCCTAGGTCGTGACAAAGGTTAGAGGAAGCAAGGCAAAAGTTTGGCAATCCATTTCTCTTTTATTTCAATGTTATTGCATGTTATAGTCATATTGAATTATGTTGTTTTGTTTGTTTATTTTGGGTTGTACACAAGAGTTGTAGCTTGGATTCAACTTCCACTCAAGTCCGTAATAGTTTCATCGTGCCTTATTGTCTATTTGTGCCTTTGGTTTGGAAATATTCAGCAATTAGAGGAGAGTAAATCTCACACGACAATTATATACTTATGCAGTTGTAAAACAACCACAACTGAATGTGTAGAAATATTTATGATATTATAACTGCCATGTGATTTTATATATATGATGTTAACATGTTAAATTATATGTCATTTCACCTGTTACATGTCACATCACCTGTTACTATTATATATTGTTAAACTGTTCATTTTTATCTGTTTATCACACTGCAAGTTCCCTGTAGGTTAGAAATCACTATGGGTTGAAATGATACATACCCGAACGGACTTTAGAATAAGGAAAAATCGTTATGGGCTGAAATGATAGGCCTGAACGGTTCTTAAATTATTCTTTTTGACTTGAGATTGTGGGTTTGAAATGATGGAACTCGGATTTTTATTTTTAAACTGCGGATTGAAATGATACATATCCGTATCACGTAAACTAGGATAGAAAACTATATACAGACTCGTGGTTATTTTATAAATGTTTTATGGAATTTTAAATATTTTAAATCGTAAATATATGAAAATTTGATTTAAATTGGATTTTTATTTATTAATTATAGAAATTTGGAATTCTCTATAAGTAAAAATGTTGAAAAAAAATGAATAGTTGCATTGAACTTTTGAAATATAACTTAAGTGGACAATTGGAATTCTAGTTAAATAAATTAAGTTATATAAATAAAAATTGGAAATTAAATTTTTTGAAAAAAAATGAAGAAATTTAAGTGTTAAGTTGTTTATTTAAAAATGTGAAGAATTGGAATTTTACACTTGAATTTATTAAAGGAATCTGTTGAAAATTGGATTTAATAATAAGAAATTTATTGTATATAAATAATATGTTAATGAACATTTTATTGTCAAAAATATGATTTTGAAATATTTAAAGGATTTAAAATGAAGTTTATTATTTGCTGAAAATACACTAAATTCTGGAAATCACTTTTAATAGCATTAAGAAATGCTATGGTTTCTGAATCGAACTAAAAATATTGTAAATAGAGCTATTACAGCATTTCTGAAATGCTGTAGTTGCTGTAATTGAATTTATAGGCTAATATTGGACTCAGGCCTATTATAGCATTCTCTGGAAATGCCGTAGTGGTCCGCTGTGTTTGCTGAAATCAATTTAAACCTTTGTTTTGAAATCTGAACTACCGCAGCACTTCTGAAATTCTGTCTTTTCTGTTTTAAACTATAATTCAACTAAAAACTGAGTTTTTAACAGCAGTTTTAAGTGCTGTCTTTACTGAATAAAAATGTTTTCATATATAACTTATAACAGCTTTTTCTAAATGCTGTAAAAGGCTGAAATTTCTATAATTATGGTTCTTGACTTAGTAAACGAACTCTGAATGATTTGAAACTTTGGAAATTGAATACTTGAAATGGAAGAACAATAAGTCCACTTTTAAAATGATCTTAATGAATAAATTAAATTGGAAATGAATCATTTTAAAGAGAAGTTCAAATTGAAATAGATGAATGTTATCTTTGAACTTTAAAAGGGTATTAAGTTTGATAATTTGCATTTGAATTTAATAATGATTTAAAAAGGGAATTGAAAAGATATGTTGTTTTGAAATATTGACATGATTTTTGGGAATGATTAAATCTTTATTGGATAAATAATTGAGTTTTGAAATGATGTTTTCATTTGAAGTAAAGTATTATTTTAAAGTAATAACCACGGGTTATAATAACGATTGGCTGGCAAAGAGACCAGGATCAGATATGGACACACTCTCTGTCGATACCGAACTCCACTTTGACTAACCGTGTACGCGGTGGAGATTCCAGAATGAAGTAGGATGGTGACGACGTTCTTGTGGTATGTTACGTAGACTCAACTCCCGTGAGTTGGCATAAGATGGCTAAAACATGAGCGATCTCGGGCCAAATGAGGTAGCACCTCTTATCGGACGCATTTCTTCGATACCATTCTATTACTTGTGATTGTTTGGTGGCTACCCTCCGATTTTGGGAATGTGTTCCGAGGTGGGGTATGTGGCTGCTGCGTTACCACCAGCCCGTGTGCGTAATTGTTATATCTACCCTGGCATTGCCATGTGTGTCGTATCACCTACCATACCGAGCTTTTACTACGAGTTTCTATTCGTGTCGTACCTATGCAGTATCTTCTCATAGTCTCCCGATCAGGAGATATGCAGGTACTGTATAGACTATTGGCATTAATTGTGTTAAGGTGGAAAATGTAAAGCCTTAACGCTATTTAAAAGTATGTTTATTTTACTGTTAGACATTATTATAATAGCGCAATATACTATATAGTAAATATTTTAGCGGATCCTTAGAGGATGGGCGGTCCCAGGCATCTTCTAAGTTATTTGTACCTTTACTATAGTTCACTTGAGTTGGTTTACACTGGATAAGTATGTATGTCCTGACTCGAGTGTTTGCTTTTTATTTACACTCGGGTAAGCCTGAGTTTATTCACAGATTTGGATTCCCACTCTCTGTAGGTCTGGAATCGCTGGAGATTTCTCAGCTTATCTAGTTATCTATATTTCAGTTCTGTTGTTCTGTTGTCAGCTTTGTATTAGTGGACTTCTTTGTATTTGGGATTTGATGTCGTATTTACTTTCAGTCAGATATTATGTATTTTGTATTTGGTTTTGAGACTTTGTGATAGTTGCTTCATGAACTACTATGGTATTTAATTTCCGCTGCGAGATATTCTGATGTTCTGTGTCTGTGATTCTGTGATTTGATTTTTATTTGCTCCAATTTTTTTTTATAATCTGTTATTTTGTGCTATTCAAGTCTGGCATGTGTGGATTATTGTCAATTTGAATAGTGGAAAATAGTGGGTCGTTACAGTTGGTATCAGAGCTTTGGTTTTAGGCAAACCTTAGCCTGCGGAGCAAAAACTCATTAGAGATAGGGTAGAAATATCCTAGAATGAGTGAAATCAACTTCAGAATCATTTCTTTGTGAGAGAACGTATTTTCAAAGTATAAAATGATTTTTTAAATGATTTTTAAAAGGTTTTTCAAAGATTATTTCGGGATAAACTTTTTCTTGTTTTAAAAGCAAATTTTCTAACTCCTTTCCTTTCGTATCTACCTTGTTAGAAATTTATGTAATTAGAATGTTCTTCTAAGTGAATTTATTTTGTCCTATCTTATCTTTATCTTATTTCTACCTGTGTCCTAATATTCATTCATGATGTTTCAGGATGAATCGTAGGAATGCTAGAGGTCAGGGTCGTGGTGCTGTCCCAGTTCCAGCCCGAGCTCCTGTCCGTTTCACTGTTCTTTGCAAAGAATTTACTCAGCTTAGAGGAACCAAGTTCACTGGTTCCGAATCTATCATTGAGGCTCAGCAATGGCTGAGGAGTATCGAGAGGATATTTACTGGTCTTGATATTACTGATGCCCGGAAGCGTCAGTTAGCCGCATGGTAGTTGCAGGAGGCTGCCCAAGATTGGTGGGAGTCGGTTACGGCTAACACCAATGAGGCTTATCTTACTTGGGAACAGTTCAGGTATCTTCTTGTGTCTCTTTGAATTTTGTTTAGTACCTTTCCGTGCCTTGTCTAAGCTTATCTATAATTCTTCTCAAGGAAGCTTTCATTGCTAAGTGGATGCCAGAGGCGGGGAAATCCCAGCTTTATAGAGAGTTCATGGACCTCAAGCAGGGAAGCATGTCTTTTTCAGAGTACGAGAGGAAGTTTAACAAACTTTCTAAGTTCGGACCTGGTCTCATAGACACTCCTCTGAAGAAGAACGAGAAGTTTATTGCTGGTGCTCGTCCCGAGTACTACAGTCGTCTCATTTCTCATGTTCATGGCACCTTTACCCAGCTTATGGATTTGTCTCTTCGTTATGAGAACCCTACTTCTAAGGGTCCTGCTTCAGTTGGTGCTCCATCATCTCAGACTTCTTCTGCAAATTCTAAGAAGAGGAAGCTTAGTTTTCAGCAATAGAAGAAGAATTTGCTCAAGAATCCGGGTTTGGGATCTTCAGCATCTGCTCCATCTCAGAGGCAGCCAATTGACCTTTCCTCCATCACCTTCTTCAAGTGTGACCAGAAAGGGCACTATGCGAATAGTTGTCCTACTAGTGTTGGTGCTGCCATTCCTCCACCTGCTCAGCCAGCTAGGCGTGAGCTTTGCCACATCTGTCTCCAGCCTGGCCATTTTAGGAAGGATTGCCCTACCCAACAGAGGGGTAAGCCTTCTGGTATATTTGCTGTCACCTCTGCCACTTCTCCAGCACCTGCTCCTTCAGCTCCTTGTGATGACCAAGGTACGCTCCAAGGTTCCTTTTCTTTGTTTCAGCATCCGGTTCGTGTTCTGTTTGATACTGGTGCATCCCATAGTTTTATATCTGTTGATTTGTGTGATAAGTTTGAGCATCTCCTTTCTCCTGAGTATGTTTCTGAACCCTTATGTGTTTCAAATCCAATTTGGGGTCCTGCAAACCTTAATAGGATTTGTAAACAAGTGAAGCTTCTTTATTCAGATCATCGTTTCAGTGGTGATTTCTATGTTTTGGGCTTCGATGCTTTTGATTTGTTGCTTGGTAGTGATTGGCTTGGTAGGCATAATGCTCACATCTCTTGTAAAGCCCGGTCTGTTTATCTTGAGGATGATCTGGGTAATTCCTTTGTTATTCAGTGCCGCATGCCTCAGGATTTTGCTGGCAGTTTTATTTATTCTCTGGATTCTGCTTCTGGTGACCTTCATTCGACCCATGTGGTCAAACTCTTTCCAGATGTTTTTTTTGAAGTCACTGCTTTGCCTCCTAAGCGGGAGATAGATTTCCGCATTGTCCTTATTCCTGGAGCTCGACCAGTTGTTCTTCCTCCTAGAAGAATGGCACCTCGTGAGAAGGTTGAGTTAGCAAAACAAATTGAGGACTTATTCTCCAAAGGTCTAATCAGACCCAGTCATTCCGAATGGGGAGCAGCGGTGGTTTTTTTCACCAAGTTAGATGGTTCTCTTAGGATGTGTGTTGACTATAGGGAGTTAAACAAGCTCACTGTGAAAAACAGATATCCAATGCCTCGCATCAATGACATGTTTGATCAGCTTTATGGTGCTACTTGTTTCTCTCAGCTTGATCTTGCCACAGGTTTTCACCAGCTCAGAGTCGCTGAGGAAAGTATTCCTGAGACCGCTTTCCGTATAGAGAATGGTTTTTTCGAATGGTTAGTCATGCCTTTTGGTTTGACTAATGCTCCTGCTTTCTTTGTTGATTTGATGAATCGTGTTTTTCGAGATGTTCTTAATAAATTTGTTCTAGTCTTTGTTGATGACATCCTCGTCTTTTCTAAGACCAAGGCCAAGCATGAGTCCCACTTGAAATCTGTTCTAGAGATTCTTAGAAGCCATCAATTGAAGGCTAAATTTTCTAAATACCATTTCTGGAAGGATGTAGTCCGGTTTCTTGGACATATTGTTTCTGGTAATGGAGTTTCTGTTGATCCAACCAAGATTGCTGCGATCAATGTAAGTCTTTCCTTCTTTCTCTTTCCTTTATCATTTAATTATTCTATCCCTTATGTGGTTTTCATTTTCCCTATTTTTGTTACAAGATTGGGAAACTCCTAAGACTCCATCGGATATTCGTAGTTTTCTGGGCCTTGCCGGTTATTACCGGAGATTCATCGAGAATTTTGCTCGCATTTCTGCACCGCTCACTGCTTTAACTCGTAAGAATGCAAAGTTTTTCTGGGTTAATAAGTGTGAAGCTGCATTCGCTGAGTTAAAGAGCAAGCTAACTTCCGCACCAGTTCTTAAAGTAACGAACGGAAGTGAAGGATTGACGGTATATACTGATGCTTGTCATGAAGGATTGGGTGCTGTTCTCATGCAGGATAGTAAGGTCATTGCCTATGCCAGCGGTCAGCTAAAAACCCATGAAGCTAATTATGCCGCCCATGATTTAGAGTTGCTTGCTGTTGTCTTTTCTTTGAAGCCTTCGAGGCATCATTTTCTTGGAACCAAGTTTGAGCTTTTCACCGATCATCAGTCTCTAAAATATATCTTCACCCAAAAGGATTTGAATCAGAGGCAAGTTCGTTGGCTTGAGTTTTTGGCTTCTTACGACCTTGATATTAGTTATACTCCCGGCAAAGCTAATGTTGTGGCCGATGCTCTGAGTCGGAAGAAGGCATTGTTGTGTCAACTTGTTGTTTCTTCTTCTCCTCTTTTGGATCGTATCAAGGCTAAGCAGGATGAGGATAGGATACTTAGGCTTAATAAGGAGAGTGTTCGTAACAGAGTTGGTGGCAGTAGTAGTGGTAGTAGTGCAGCTCAGATCGATGTCATAGGGGTTTTGAGGATTAATGGTAGGATTTGTGTCCCGAATGTAGATGGTGAGGCAGGAGTTACTTTGGGAGAATCATCGATCCAGACTTTCTATCTATCCCGGCGTGACAAAGATGTATCAGGATATGAAGAAACTTTATTGGTGGAGAGGGATGAAGAGGGATGTCTCTATCTTTGTTTGTAGGTGTGCGATTTGTCAGCAAGTCAAGGCCGATCATCAGAAGACTCCTGGTTTGTTGCAGCCTCTTGAGATTCCCGACTGGAAGTGGGAACAGGTTTCCATGGATTTCATTGATGGATTGCCGAGGTCTAGGAAGGGCAATGAGAGTATCTGGGTTATTGTGGATAGGCTGACCAAATCTGCTCATTTTGTTCCGGTCAAGTCGACCCGTTCTGCTTCTAGCTTGTCTGAGATCTACATGAGGGAGATTGCTCGTCTCCATGGTGTTCCTCTCAGAATTGTTTGTGATCGTGATCCTATCTTTACCAGCCAGTTCTAGAAAGCTTTTCAGGAATCTTTGGGTACTCATCTGAATCAGAGCACTGCTTACCATCCGCAGACTGACGGTCAAACGGAAAGGGTGAATCAGATACTCGAAGATCTTCTTCATGCTTTTGTGCTTGATTATGGTGGATCTCGGGAAGATCATTTGCATCTTGTCGAGTTCACCTACAATAATAGTTATCAGGTATAATCTTATCTTTTGTTTTAAGTTCATCTTAATATTTTATCTATTCCCTTTCTATCTTTGAATTCAGGCCAGTATCAAAATGTCTCCATTTGCTGCTTTATACGGACGACCTTGTCGATCTCCATCTTGCTGGATTGAATCTGGTAATCGTCTGATTCTTGGTCCTGGTATGATTCTGGAAGCTTCTGAGAGAGTTGAGGAGATTAAGAGAAGGTTGAGGGTTGCTCAGGATAGGCAGAAGAAGTATGCTAATAGGCGTCGGCGGAAGCTTGAGTTTGATGTTGGCGATATGGTTTTCCTTAAGGTCTCTCCTTGAGGAATGTCATTCGTTTTGGTCGTAGAGGGAAGCTTTCTCCCAGATTCATTGGTCCTTTCCGCATTTTGGAAAGAGTTGGTTCCTTGGCTTATCGTCTGGAGTTACCCGAGAAGCTTTCTGGAGTGCATGATGTATTCCACATCTCACATCTTCGCCGGTATCTCCATGACCCATCTTTGGTTGTTCAGCCTTCTGCTCTTGACAGCTTGGATATTGAGCCTAATCTGACTGTCGAGAGGAAGCCACTTTGTATTATCGATAGAGGTACGAAGCAGCTAAGAAGGAAATCTATTAGTCTGGTCAAAGTACAATGGAGTACGGATGATCGTGACTGTACTTGGGAGACAGATGAGAGCATTCGTGCTTCAAATCCAGAATTGTTTATTCCTGGTACTATTTTTGTTTTCTATCTTGTTTTCTTTTTGTTTCCTAGTTTCCGTTCTTTTCGAGGACGAAAAGGTTTGAGTGGGGGAGAGTGTAACAACCCATTATTTTTGAAATTTATTTTTATTTGTTTTAAATTATTTTTATAGTGAAGTAGAAATTTTTCTAGAATTAATGGTAATTTATTGGAATTTTTAGGTTCTGTTTCCTATTTTTAAGCAATTTCTTTAATTCTTTGGATACTTTCCATGAATTAATTATTTATTTCACCTTGAAAATGTTTTAAAAATAATTTTTATTTCAAATTTTGTTTTATAATATTTTTAAAATTAAATACATAATTTTCCAAAGCTATTGGAATTTTCTTGTAATTTTTAGGCCATGTTTGCTATTTTTAGCAATTTTTCTTATTCCTTTTTCTATTTTAAATTAAATTAATTATTTATTTTATTTTATTCTTGCTTAGTTTCGGTTTTAAATAATCATTTCTGAGTTTATTTTGTTTTTATAAAATTAAAAAGAAAAAGAAATGCAAAGGGTTTAGAAAGTTACAAACTTAAGGCTTTTCACCTTCAAAACTCTTCATTTTCTTTAAACTCCTCATTTATTTTGTTTTAGCCGTGTAAAAATAATTGTTAAGCCGTTTATCTCATTATCTTTTCACTTAAGAAAACATTTTCACATCATTTCTCACGGCTTCAACAAGATTTGGTAATGGCTTCTCTTTCTCTTTTCTTTTTTTCTTCTTATTTTTCTGTGAATTATGCTTTGTTTTCTCATGCTTTTTGCTAGGCTTCTCCTCCATAGCCACAGCCACGAACTCCTACCTCCTCCCTTGCCATCACCACTACCTATGCTTCCCGCCATGACCAAGGCCGAGCCATCCATGGTGGTCAAACCCTTCAAAATTGCAACGTACATGCCTAAAAACACTGTTTTTGACCATTGTTGCCTCACTCCCTTCAACCACCACCTAAATCACCACCATAGCCGCCACCACCACCACTGACCTGACCACCACACACCCCTTCCACCTCTGTCCAGTCATGATGCACCCTTAGGCCAAGCACACTTTCCATGGCCGAGCCCCCTAGCCAACCAAAACTCCCTTTTTTTGCCTAAAGACCCTTCACCTCTTCATGTATGAAACTCCACCTAGCTCATGACATGAACCCGACCCATGCTAACCTAGACCTGAACCAAAACTTTACCAAATCTGAAAAAAAAAACATACCCTAGGTCGTGACAAAGGTTAGAGGAAGCAAGGCAAAAGTTTGGCAATCCGTTTCTCTTTTATTTCAATGTTATTGCATGTTATAGTCATATTGAATTATGTTGTTTTGTTTGTTTATTTTGGGTTGTACACAAGAGTTGTAGCTTGGATTCAACCTCCACTCAAGTCCGTAATAGTGTCATCGTGCCTTATTGTCTATTTGTGCCTTTGGTTTGGAAATATTCAGCAATTAGAGGTGAGTAAATCTCACACGACAATTATATACTTATGCAGTTGTAAAACAACCACAACTGAATGTGTAGAAATATTTATGATATTATAACTGCCATGTGATTTTATATATATGATGTTAACATGTTAAATTATATGTCATATCACCTGTTACATGTCACATCACCTGTTACTATTATATATTGTTAAACTGTTCATTTTTATCTGTTTATCACACTGCAAATTCCCTGTAGGTTAGAAATCACTATGGGTTGAAATGATACATACCCGAACGGACTTTAGAATAAGGAAAAATCGTTATGGGCTGAAATGATAGGCCTGAATGGTTTTTAAATTATTCATTTTGACTTGAGATTGCGGGTTTGAAATGATGGAACTCGGATTTTTGTTTTTAAACTGCGGATTGAAATGATACATATCCGTATCACGTAAACTAGGATAGAAAACTATATACAGACCCGTGGTTATTTTATAAATGTTTTATGGAATTTTAAATAATTGAAATCGTAAATATATGAAAATTTGATTTAAATTGGATTTTTATTTATTAATTATAGAAATTTGGATTTCTCTATAAGTAAAAATGTTGAAAAAAAAATGAATAGTTGCATTGAACTTTTGAAATATAACTTAAGTGGACAATTGGAATTCTAGTTAAATAAATTAAGTTATATAAATAAAAATTGGAAATTAATTTTTTTGAAAAAAAATGAAGAAATTTAAGTGTTAAGTTGTTTATTTAAAAATGTGAAGAATTGGAATTTTACACTTGAATTTATTAAAGGAATCTGTTGAAAATTGGATTTAATAATAAGAAATTTATTGTATATAAATAATATGTAAATGAACATTTTATTGTCAAAAATATGATTTTGAAATATTTAAAGGATTTAAAATGAAGTTTATTATTTGCTGGAAATACACTAAATTCTGGAAATCACTTTTAATAGCATTCAGAAATGCTATGGTTTCTGAATTGAACTAAAAATAGTGTAAATGGAGCTATTACAGCATTTCTGAAATGCAGTAGTTGCTGTAATTGAATTTATAAGCTAATATTGGACTCAGGCCTATTATAGCATTCTCTGGAAATGCTGTAGTGGTCTGCTGTGTTTGCTGAAATCAATTTAAACCTTTGTTTTGAAATCTGAACTACCGCAACACTTCTGAAATGCTGTCTTTTCTGTTTTGAACTATAATTCAACTAAAAACTGAGTTTTCAACCGCAGTTTTAAGTGCTGTCTTTGCTGAATAAAAATGTTTTCATATATAACTTATAACAGCTTTTTCTAAATGCTGTAAAAGGCTGAAAATTCTATAATTATGGTTTTTGACTTAGTAAACGAACTCTGAATGGTTTGAAACTTTGGAAATTGAATACTTGAAATGAAAGAACAATAAGTCCACTTTTAAAATAATCTTAATGAATAAATTAAATTGGAAATGAATCATTTTAAAGAGAAGTTCAAATTGAAATAAATGAATGTTATCTTTGAACTTTAGAAGGGTATTAAGTTTGATAATTTGCATTTGAATTTAATAAAGATTTAAAAAGGGAAATTTGAAAAGATATGTTGTTTTGAAATATTGACATGATTTTTGGGAATGATTAAATCTTTATTGGATAAGGAATTGAGCTTTCAAATGATGTTTTCATTTGAAGTAAAGTATTATTTTAAAGTTATAACCACGGGTTATAATAACGATTGGCTGGCAAAGAGACCGGGATCGGATATGGACATACACTCTGTCGTTGCCAAAAACCACTTTGACTAACCGTGTACGCGGTGGAGATTCCCGAATGAAGTAGGATGGTGACGACGTTCTTGTGATATGTTACGTGGACCCCACTCCCGTAAGTTGGCATAAGGTGGCTAAAACAGGAGCGATGTCGGGCCAGCTGAGGTAGCACCTCTTATCGGACGCATTTCTTCGATACCATTCTATTACTTGTGATTGTTTGGTGGCCACCTTCTGATTTTGGGAATGTGTTCCGAGGTAGGCGTATGTGGCTGTTGCGTTACCACCAGCCCGTGTGCGTAATTGGTATATCTACCCTGGCATTGCCTTATGTGTTGTGTCACCTACCATACCGAGCCTTTACTACGAGTTTCTATTCGTGTCGTACCTATGCAGCATCTTCTCATAGTCTCCCTTCAGGAGATATGCAGGTACTGTATAGACAATTGGCATTAATTGTGTTAAGGTGGAAAATGTAAAGCCTTAACGCTATTTAAAAGTATGTTTATTTTACTGTTAGACATTATTATAATAGCGCAATATACTATATATTAAATATTTTAACGGATCCTTAGAGGATGGGCGGTCCCAAGCATCTTCTAAGTTATTTGTACCTTTACTACAGTTCACTTGAGTTGGTTTACACTGGATAAGTATGTATGTCCTGACTCGAGTGTTTGCTTTTTATTTACGCTCGGGTCAGCCTGAGTTTATTCACAGATTTGGATTCCCACTCTATGGAGGTCTGGAATCGCTGGAGATTTATCAGCTTATTATTTCAGTTCTGTTGTTCTGTTGTCAGCTTTGTATTAGTGGACTACTTTGTATTTGGGATTTGATGTTGTATTTACTTTCAGTCAGATATTATGTATTTTGTATTTGGTTTTGAGACTTTGTGATAGTAGCTTCATGAACTACTATGGTATTTAATTTCCGCTGCGAGATATTCTGATGTTCTGTGTCTTTGATTCTGTGATTTGATTTTTATTTGCTCCAATTTTTTTTTTTACAATCTGTTATTTTGTACTATTCAAGTCTGGCATGTGTGGATTATTGTCGATTTGAATTGTGGAAAATAGTGGGTCGTTACATACATTGATTAATTATCATTTAATTAACCACATTTATAAATGAACTAACCCTTAATAAATTTCCTTAATTAATCCATACCTTAAACTAATTACACCAAGTAATTAACACTCAATTACTTCGATTAAGTAATTATACTCTAATTACTTCCTTTAGTAATTATTCTCTTATTAATTACATTCAGTAATTATTCATAAATCACTGATTACATTAAGTAATAAATTTCATTAAGTGATTACCTTAATTAATTAAATTAAATAATTGTTTAAACAAATTACATTAATTAATTTTCTCTAATTAATTTAGTAATTATACTTTAATTACTTTTACTAATAAGATTTAAATTTAACTAGGACAAGCCATTTATCTTAATTAGATCCTTAACATTTATATTTTCTTAAAGTAGATGC
This sequence comes from Allium cepa, assembly GCA_030765085.1. Taxonomy (NCBI): domain Eukaryota; kingdom Viridiplantae; phylum Streptophyta; class Magnoliopsida; order Asparagales; family Amaryllidaceae; genus Allium; species Allium cepa. Next base: position 74,584,337 of record CM060939.1, on the reverse strand, counting down.
TTGAAAACAAAATCTTTAGAGAATACTTTTATTTATTTAAAGTTTAATTACTCTTCTTTTCCATAACTTAATTCAAACATCATCTTTTTATTTTTGAAATCACATAGTAATTTAATTCCCAAAATTAACCTAATATATACATAATTTCTTTAAAATCAAACAATTTTAAATCATTTAACCTTTACATTTAAACTTGAAACTTGTTTAAACAATTACTTTGCTTTAAAAACTCTATTAATACTCTTTTGAAAAATTGATTTAACTAAAGGTATTTTGTTTTAAAAATCCTATACATGCCTTTATATAAAATTCAAAACCAGGTAACGAGAGTATAGATCTTGGGCCCTAGCTTCAATACCCCAAACAAAACTTTGAGCCATCCAACAAATGCATGCAAACCCTTCTTCCTCGAGGAAATTCTCAAACCCACTCGATACCAACCCGAGAAAAGCACCATCATTCCCATGCCCAAATCAACACGGTCGTCAACGTGCACGTGTTCATGTGCATGCCGTAACAACGCCCTCCGATCAACTCTCCAGCCATCCTCTAAGTCGACGACGACTCCCACTATCCACACGATCACCCAGACTTCATCATGAACCCCTTAATCAGAATCGAGCATACTCAAACCCATAAAGCAGAAAACCTGGTCACCAAATTCACCCGTAATTCCCATCTCCATTTACCGGAGGCCAAGACCTCCTTCTTGGACCTCCGCCTGAGTTCCTCGTTTGCTTCCCCGTAGCTCCAATCCAACTCGACACAATGTCGACACCTCAATGGCCTTGAAAATAACCTTGGCCCAAAACATAGCTTAAACCCTAATTCGACTTAGCCCGATCACCCCGGTGATCTATAAACCTTCCGAGCAATTTTCCCCGAATCGCTGATCTATGAACAACCTCTAGCTTTAACCCTGACAACTCAGATCAATAAGATCGCCTAAATTTGGCGAACACATCATTTACGTTCAACTCGAGAAATCTCTCTCAAATCAAAGTTAAAAATTTAGTTTTCTATTTTAAAAATCGATGTTCTTAATCACGAATTCATTGATATAACCCAAACTCGAAATTGAAAACATCAATTTCCAAATCTGAAAAGTTGGCACCGTAATTTTCTTATTTCCTGGATATTTACAAACTAATTTTACTTAAATTGTATTTTTTTAAGTGATATTACCCATACAAACATATTTTACTCAGAGATCAAAGCCAAAAATCATCTAGTTGGATGATTTGAATCTTTGAATAAGGATTAAAACCTGAAATGTTTGAACAGAGGCATGTTTGCCTGTTCTCGGTTATCAACACAAATACTAACACCTATTTGTATACATAAAATCATTTCTTAACAACATGGACAACAAAATTCATATCATACTTCAATGATTAATCACATTCCAATTAAATATATAACAGATTCTAAGAGTTTACCCACCTCTTTTGTTTAAACAGAGCAGGTTTTCGAAATCTGAAAAATGAATTTGAATGTAGATCATTGAACTGCTGTTTGATTATGATCTACAGCTTGATTTAGTTGATGTTCGAGGTGACTATTTAATTGCATGCTTCTAGATTTTGAAAATTTTCGAACTTGAATCAGTTGCAGTTTTAAAATTTTAAAGCTGCTGTTTAATTTGGTTTTTATTATATATTTTTCTCTTGTTTTGTTTTCAGACTTTAGCTTGCTTTGTATTTGTTTAGTTTTGAACATAAGAAAAAGAGAATAGAGGGGAAATAGTGTTATATATATAACTTTGATTTACTTTTAATTATTGTTTAAAAAAAAAAAAGGAGACTCTAATGACACTTGTTTACCATGCATATTATTATCTTTACAAATGTTAAGTTGATGACAAAATTGACTTACAGTTGTAAATATGCATGTTTTTAGATCCTTTATATGTTTTCGTATAAATTTATGTTATATTTAACATTTAGTTTGTGTATATATATATATATATTCTTTTAATTATATTTAGTTTAATGTGTTCTTATATTAATAAATATATTTATAAATCATATTTATCATATATAAACTTTTAAAGAAATATTTAAACCTTTTATTTAATCTTAACTAAAGCTATTATATTAAATGAATAATATTTATTTTTGAATTAAAAATTCAAATTGAAACTCTAATTCAATTTAAAATCAATTCATACATATACATATACATATACATATACATATATATATAACACATAATTTATTTATTTGAAAATAATAATTTTCAAATTTTAGATAATTACTCTAGGAGGATTATCACACAATTACTTATTCAGATATATATTTTTAATACCAGAATTATTTATTTAACTTATAAATCAGTGTTTTAAATGGTTAACATCAAATAATCATCCAATTACCTGATGCCCAATAATCCGGGTTATCACATTAACTATTTTACAACTATTTTATAACTACTTAACTATTCTACAGCTATTTTACAACTACTTATTCATTTTAAACTTTTCAAGCTATTTTCTAAATTCAAGTTGGACAGCGTGCAAACTGTTTATAATTGAAGTGAAAACCCAAATGGAAATTGAAGCAATTGTGAATAAGTGAATAGAAAACAAAATGAATGTGAAGTAAAAGAAAATTGATTTAGTTAATAATCAATGAAGGTAAGTACGTAGGATGCACCTATTTTATTCTATTCGCATAATGATTTGATCCAGATTCGAGCATAGAATTTCGAGGTAATATATCGATCCAAGTTACGATTTTTCCACTCGATTTTCGACGGCGAACCCTAGATATGGATTTTTGATTGTTCGGGAAATTCTCTATCATAGTTATGGCTATGCAAGGAGAATGATGGTTTCTGATCAAGAAACCAGATCTGAGTCAGCACCAGGAAGTCGGGTGAACTATACTAGTTCGGAAGTGAAATTTTGTGATTGAGTGAGCGGTCAGAATTGATATTGCGTAGGGATGATATATGTAAATCGTACGTGCTTGAATGAAATAGATATTGAAAATTTTGAAAAGAAATGTAAAAATGATTTTTGAAAGGGAAAAGTATATTTTGAGAAATATATGATGAATAAAAGTGAAAGTTGGATATCTCTATGATTAAAATGCACTTTATGAAAAGTAAGTAAGGTGGCAAATAACATTATAAAAGAAATCAAATTTGAGTATTTGATTTGGCATAAATGAAGTTATATATATTTGTTATATATGACAAACTCCCTTTGTTGAATTTATAACTAGAAGAAAAGATCTTTGAAAATATTTGAAGTATAAAAGGTAATTTATATAAGTACAAAGTGATCCAAGAATATTTTTATTGTAGTTAAAGGAATAAACTTATATCTTTCTATATATAAATGATTTTTAAAAATGGAACTGAAAAAGGTTTTTGGAACCCATTGATTTTGAAAGGCTTTTGATTTTTGGGAAAAATCAATTTTGGGAATTTGGAAAGCCAAGTTTGAGAATTATCGATTTTGGGATATCGATTTTGTGTAAAGGAGATTTATATGTGATACATATAAAGAGTATAATTTAAAAGATACTATATGTGTATAGTATAAAATGTTTTTAGAATGCTGTGGGGAAAAAGGCGCTCCTATTTAGGGTGAAACTTCTAGTAGGAGCTCCACGGGGTGGTTCTGCCTTGAGCCCTAAGAGGGGGTTCTAAATTTGATCCCAGAGGATGTCCGGACAAACCGAAGTTCCTGAGGATTGTGGTTGGGGTGGCGAAAGTCAAGGGCGCTGATGCCTACAGGGACATCGCATGTTATGACGATAGTGTAACTCGGTGTAACTACGATCTGCTGCATTCCATAGCAGAAGTCGAGGGGTAGTGATTGCCTAAGGTCTACGCTTGATTTCGTTGGAAGAGCGACGTAACATCAGTAGACTGCGATCTATGAAGACATAGCGAAAGTCGTGTGGCAGTGAGTGCCTATAGACTACATTGGGACTTGACTGATGTAGTCTGCGATTTATGTGGTCTGTGTGGTGAAGTTTCAATTGGCAGCAAAATTCGAGTGCTTCGATGCCTACAGTTACATGGTTTTTGCTGTGATGGCAACGTAACCCAGGGCATAGCTGCAATCTGTGGTGCTTCCATGGTGTAATCGAGAAGCGCGGGGCCTATAGTTTTCAACGGTTTTGCCAGGATGGCAACATATTTATCGGGCTAACTACGACCATGGAGGGGTGATGATTTCCAAAGCATTCTCACCAAAAAAATATTTTCTATATTTTCACGGAAGTTTTCCAAGTATATTCACTGGGTATTGAAAATGGGTCTACTAAGTACTTATAGATCTTCAGTCCTACGCCTGATCAACGTATGACCAATTGTAAGAACGAGGATGGACTTGTTGAAACATCAAGTTATAAAAAGTACCTTTATAAAACTATTTTGATAATATTATGTAGATTTTTAAAGTGTTTTAAAACTTTAAGAATAAAAAGAGTAGAGAGTTAAGAATATCTAAAGAATAATTTAACTGATAATTAACACTATAATTTAAATTCTTGCTTCGTTCCTTTTCGAGGATGAAAAATTCTAAAGGGGAGGAATGTGATAAACCGGATTTTTGGACATCTGTTAATTGGTAATTAACTGGAGTAAATTATTAAAAATACTGATTTATATGTCAAACAAATAAATTATGATAATTTAAATATCTGGATATATATATATATATATATAAATGGGTTTGAAAACTATAATAAATGCTGAATTATAAATCTCTGGAAATGATAAACCAAATAGTAAATTAATAACTATATATGTATATGCGATGAGAAGTAAAATATAAGAAAGTTTGTAAAAGTGTGGATACATATTTATATAATATCAAAAATTCGCATAAGATATTTTATTTGTTCCAAAGTTATATTTTTATTTTCAAAATCCCAAAAATAATTTATAACTAAACTTTACATTTTTACACTAGTATATATATATATATATAGTTATTAATTAAAGTATAAATAGCTTAAGATTAAAATAAGAATATAATAAATAAGAGTTTATCATATTAAGTAAATATGATAAATAATAAGCAAATATAAAAATATAAATAAAAAGAAAATATAAAATATTGCATATAGACATTTGTAGGCTTAAGAAGAATATGCAAATTCACAAGTTCACAAGTGTAAAATTTTGGGTTTTCTTCATTTTAATACACTTTTGTATATATAATATATATCAAAAATATTATTTTCTTTCATTTTTAGCAACAAACTAAAATCAAAGAAAAACCAAACAAACCAGGAATTAAACAAACTCTATCAGTTCTCATCTATAACAAAGAAATTTAAATTCAAATCCAGGGAAGATCAGATTAAAAACAAGTAGTTGTTCCCAGATTTCAAAATCATCATCTATTCAAGTTTTACAGTGAGTAAACTTCATTTTTTTTAAAACCAAATCTTTTTTTATCATCACGCATGTAAGTTTGGATTGTAGTAATGGCTTGAATTGATTTGCATGGATAAAATGAATGTTTCTATGGGTATAAGTATGAGTTACTATGTGCATGTCTATGAATACAAGTCCTGGTCTCTGGTTCTTGAATAACGAAACAAATAATCACTCAAATTTCCAATTCTCTTCAGCTAAGCAATTATAGGCCATGATCATTAAAGAGAAAATGTTTGTATGGATGTAATATCATTTTTAAAAATATTTCCAACTGAATATATTAAGTAATTATTTAGAAAACAAGAAATTGCAATAAAAATCAAACCAAGTCAGAAAATCAATTGATTAAATTTCATGTTATGATTATATGACTGGATTCGTGCTTTAAAATGATCATTTTTTTATAATAATATCAAGATTTTTAAATTCGTATTTATTGAGACATTGCGAGTTGAACGATAATCGGGTTTTGGTCAAATTTCGACGATCGGAGGACAGGGGTGTGTCGTGCTCGTTGTTGGAGAAAGCTAGGTCTCTGGGATTGAGGGAAAAATGGTCGGTGATTTTCTAGATTACCGTGATGGCGCGGCGAAGAGTATCTACGGTTTAAGACTGTTCTCCAGACGACAAGGTTGTCGAGGCCAATGCGTCGTCATGGTCGCATCAGGGTTGATTGGAGGAGGGTGAAAAGACGTGCGGGACAATGGCAAAGGTCTTGGTCGATCGGCGAGGCCTCTGGTGGTCGGAGTTGGGTGGCGCAAGGCAAATCAGGCGGTCGAGTTTTTTTTCTGGTGGTTCGATTCGTTCGATTTCGAATTGCAATGTCGTGTTTTGTTCCTGGTAGTCGTATGGTTGAAGAGGGTCGTCGGCGACTGGGGGTCGATGGCGATGATGGCCGAAGCAGCGTTAATCGATGTGCACAGTGCACTGGGTATCAGCGTTTATCAGTTGTTTGCTGTAGTTAGAATCGAAGAAGAGAAGAGAAGGAGAGGGGTTAGACTCGGGTTGCTGAAGGGTTGGGCTCGGGTTTACACGCGAGTAGATTAGCAAGTTTAAAGAATAAGAAGGAGGGGAGAAAAAGGAGGAAGGTCGGGAAAGATTGGATCTAGCTCGAGTATGTGATCGGGATTTTTAGGTTGGGACCCGAGTATTTTTGAAGGAAATTAATGTATTAACCAAGTTTCCAAAGCAAAATATGAAACAATTTTTCAAACCAAAGGTATATTAACAAGTTTTGAAAGCAAAGTTCAAAAAAAAAATTTAAAATTTTTGAAATTGTAAAGTTAAATGCTTTTTAATATAAATTATTTTTATTTAGAATAATTATATATTAGGTCAATTATTTAATTTAATTCCTAAGTGTTTCAAATAAAATTTAAATGGTGATTAAGTAAATGATTAAGATAATTGGTTTATCTTTAATTAACTAAGGTCTGAAGTAATTAAAGGATGATTAATTAATTTCAATAATTTATTAACATAATAATAAATGGCATGGAATTAATTAATGTTAATTAAGCAGGATTTAGAAATAATTAATTTAATTTATTTTGAGATTATTAAAATAATTAGGAATGGTGTATTAATCTTGCTTATGAATGATAAATTTGAATTGAATGGTTTGATTTATTAATATCTTTAGTCTGATAATTTTGTGATCTTTTGTGATATGAAATGCTTGGTTGAACTGTGATAAATATGAGTTATCTATCTGTGATAAATTACTTTGTAAATATGATATTCTGAATTTGAATTGAATTGTTTCCTTAAACAACTTGGCTTAAAGGTGGCATTGAATTCGAAGAGATTGGGGTCGGATATCAATTATATCAGAAACCACTTCGATTAGTAACTATTATAATTCTTTATAGATTTGATTATAAAATCAAATAGGCTGGAATGGAATAAATTAAGTAACATGGCCATTTAAACAAAGTAACGGTACTTAGATATTGTTATGTGAAATAAGTGTTTGGCTATAGCAAGAGAAAACTCGTAGTGATGAACGAGTTGTCTGGGTTTCAAGAAAGTTTATAACTTAAGTATTTCTTATTATATGGGTTTTACTCACGCTGGTTTCCAGCCTGACTCGGTTGTTACTTTAATGTAATACTCGGTTCAGACCGAGTATTACAGATTTTCATGTTAGGACGTTTTGGAGATCAAGAGACGAGCTGGATGGCAAGGATGTATGGAGTATATTCCGCTGTGTATTTGAGATTCTATTGATAATAGTCAGGGACAAGTTGTTACAACTGTCAAGTTTATTTTTGAATGATTTTACTCTGATATATTTGACGTTTACAGCTTTCTTTGTGTAAATGCGGTTATTTGATATTATATTTGGATCCGTTGCAAATGTGAGATTATGTGCTGTTGTTTCATGTTCTTCTTCTACCTCTTTTTCTTCTTTACCATAACAATCTGGAATTTCCAGCGTTCGACTGCTCGGCACTTCTACAGCAAACCAATTAGTGTCGAATTTTCAGAGTAGAAAATTTCGGGTCATTACAAGACAAAACACTCAAGTCAGGACTAAAATATCCGTACGTATGTCAAATAAATAACACGTACAACATGAATGCAATAGCATCAGAGATGTTTGTGGGATTTCACATCTCCTATCCAGTTTATAACGTGCGTGCAATAACTCAAGAGATGTTACGGGATTTTCCATCCCTTAAGGATCCGTCAAAATATTTATATATAGTAGAATACGCTATATATATAATGTCTAATCAGTTAAACAAATATTTTTCTTAGCATTAAGGCTTGACATTGATCCTCCTTAACGCGTTTTTAATCATTGTCGTACAAAACACTTAGGAATTAATAAATTAATTAGGAATTAATATATTAATTAACCTAATATATAATTATTCAAAACCAAAAGAATTAATCTTAAAAAAACTTTTAACTTTAAAATTTTAAATCATTGAAACTTGTTTGATAACTTGATTAATACCTTTGCTTTTCAAACTTGTTTAATAATTTATTTTGGAAACTTTTTATTTTTAAACTTGGTTAATATTTACTAGAAACTGGTTAATCATTCTTATCAAAAATACCCGGGTCCAAACCCAAAACCCCGAACCAACTTTGAGCCACTCCTCTCTTCTTCTTCTTCATGAAAATTCACGTATTACTTCGAGCCTGACCCGATGCATTCCTCTACTACGAACATACCTAGACACAACGTACACATGTGCATCGTGAACGCCGATCCGATCACCTCCGACCAATTCTGACTCTCCTGATCCATCGCCGACGACCTCGTCGATATTCCTGGCCACCCAGAACATCGATCGACTCCGCCTATCGAAAATGAGCTAGAAGAGCATCCACCGAACCCAACGCTGATGGACAAATCCTTCTCGCATCGCCGCCTCCGATCGCCAAAGACCTCACCATCACCTCCAAACCTTCGTCGCAGTCCCATGCTTCTATCCCCCTCACTCTGGTTCATCCCAATGCACCCACGATGACGAAATTGCCTCGACAACAACGTCGACCATAACTGGTCGTTAAACCTTAAATCGCCGTCGCCAGGCCACCCCGACGATCGATAAATCCTCTGACTATTTTTCCTTTGACCCTCGACAAGCGAACAACCTCCAGCCTCAAGCATGATGGTCTACTATCTTCGATCGTCGAGAAATCGACAAAAACTCAATCTCCGTTCAACTCGAAAAATCTCAGCAATCAAAAACTTAAAAATTATGATACTATTATCAAAATTCATCACTTTTCAGTACGAATCTAATCCTATAAGCAAAACATAGAATTTAGATAATCGATTTATCGGATTTGAAAAGATTTTCACTGTAATTTCTTATTTTCGAAATATTTACTAAATATTTCACTTGAAATTATTTTTACAAATGATGTTACATCCATACAATTGCTTTTCCTTTAGAGATCATATCCTAAAAGAGATTGGAGAAAGAGAATTTTATTTTTGAACTTGATTTGGTCTGTTGAAATAAAACAGAGACTTGAATATACACATACACATACATGCATTGGTATATCATATTTATATTCATGCAAACACATTGATTCATACATGCAAACATTTCTACAACATTACTTTAAATACTTATTACATGCATCTAGTTAAAACAGATTGAACTAAAAAAAAAATGATGTTTACTCACTTTATTTTGTTGAGCAGAGAACAGAGAACAGAGAACATAGAACAGCTTTGGAAAACTGGGCTTGATTTTGAAACTGATAGTTGATTTTGAATTGTAACTTAAATATGAATTGCTTGAATTGCTTGCTTAGGTTGAAAGCTTAGAGAAGTTTGATTTAGTTTCTCTCTGGTTTTAATTTGGAAGATGAAACAAAGAAAGAGACTGAGAAATATGTATATGAAAAAGTTTTTGAACTGTATATAGCCCTAGTTCTCTAAAACATTTTATTTATATATTTTTTTTAAAAGAAAACAATTGCCACTTGTATTTGCATGACACTCCAAGCTTACAAATGTCTTAATGCATGTATTTGTATTTAATTTTGTTTTTGTTTTTATCTTTTATATTTTCTTTTTATATGATTTATATTTATACTTTTATATTTATCCTTATTTAAAATTTAAACTAAGATTATTAATATTTAAATCAATAACAAAGTATATATACTAGTATTTAAAAATGTAGAGTTTCAAATATAAATTATTTTTATCTTTGAATTTCAAATCATAGTATTATTTACAAACTATATATATAAAGGGATAACATATTTTTATTTGTTTTTGAAAAAAATAATTTCGGCACATTTAAATAATTATAAATGAAGATTATCAAATAAATATTTATATCTAGATATTTTCTTAATTATCAAAATTTATTTGTTCAACCTACAAATTAGTATTTTTAATAGATTTAATCGTGTCAATCACCAATTAACAGATGTCCAAAAATCTGGGTGATCACATTCCTCCCCCCTTTAGAACTTTTCGTCCCCGAAAAGGAACGAAGCAAGAATTTTAATTACAATGCTTATTATGAGTTAAATTATTCTTAAACATCTTTAAATCTTTTTATTTAATTTTTATTTAAAACACTTTAAAAATTTACATAATATTATCAAAATAGTTTTATAAAAACACTTTTTATAACTCGATGTCTCAACAAGTTCATCCTTGTTTTCACAGAAATTCGGTCATACGTTGATCAGACGTAGGACTGAAAATTTATAAATACTTAGCAGACCCGTTTTCAACACCCAATGAAAATACTTGGAAAACTTTTTGTGAAAAATATAGAAATCATTTTTGTGAGAATGCTTTGGAAATCATCACCCCTCCGTGGTCGCAATTAGCCAGATGATTATGTCGCCATCCCGGCGAAACCATAGAAAACTGTAGGCCTCCGCGCCCCTCGATTACAACGTGGAACCGCCACAGATCGCAGCTACACCCAGGGTTACGTTGCCATCATGGCAAAAACCATGTAACTGTAGGCATCGGCGCTCTCAAATTTCGTTACCAAATGAAACTTCACCACACTGACCACATAAATCGCAGACTACATCAGTCGAGTCCGAATGTAGCCTATAGGCACTCACTGCCACACGACTTTTGCTATGTCTTCATAGATCGTAGTCTACCGATGTTACGTCACTCTCCTAGCGAAATCAAACGTAGACCATAGGCAATCGCTGCCCGTCGGCTTCCGCTATGGTGCATAGTAAATCGCAGTCACACCGAGTTACACTATCGTCACAGCATAACCCAATGTCTCTGTTGGCATCAGCGTCCTCGACTTTCGCTACCCCAACCACAATCCTCAGGAACTTCTGTTAGTCTGGACATCCTCTTTGGATCAAATTTAGAAACCCCTTAGGGCTAAAAGCAGAACCACCCCATGGATCTCCTACTAGGAGTTTCACTCAAAGTGGGAGCGCCTTTTTCCCCACAGCATTCTCAAAACATTTTATACTATCCACATATAGTATCTTTCAAATCATACTCTTATATGCATCACCTATAAATCTCCTTTACACAAAATCGATATCCCAAAATCGATAATTCTCAAACTTGGCATTTTATATTCCCGAAATTGATTTTTCCCAAAAATCAAAAGCTTTTCAAAAATAGTAGGTTCCAAAACCTTTATTCCCAATTTCATAAAATCATTTGTATATATAGATATATTTAAGTTTATTCTTTTAACTGGAACAAAATATTTTCCAACGATCTTTTCTTATGGTTATAGATTCAATAAGAAGAGTTTATCATAGAAAACCAATATATATATAACTTTACCTCTGCCAAATCAACATTCAAATTCGATTTCTTTTATAAAGTTATTTACTACCTTTCTTACTCCTCATAAAGTGAATTTCAATCATAGAAATATCCTACTTCCACTTTTATTCATTACATATTTCTCAAAATATACTTCTCCATTTCATAAATCATTTTTATATTTCTTTTTTCAATATCTTCAGCAACTATTTTATTTAAGCACATACGATGTACATATGTCATCCGTACACAATATCAAATCTGATCGCTCTCGATCACACAATTTCACTTCTGAACAAGTATCGTCCACCCGACTTCCTAGTGCGGACTCAGATCTGGTTTCTTGATCAGAAAATATCACTCTCCTTGCATAGCCATAAGTATGATAGAGAATTTCCAGAACTAATCAAAAATGCATATCCAGGGTTTGTCGTCGAAAATTGAGTGAAAAATCCCAACTCGGATCGAATGTACTATCTTGAAATTATGTGCTTAAATCTGGATCAAACCGTTATGGGAATAGAATAACATACATACATCCTACGTATTTATCTTCATTGATTATTAACGAAATCAATTTTCTTTTATATCACATTCATTTTTACTTCTATCCACTTATTCATAATTACTTCAACTTCCATTTAAGTTATCACTTCAACTATAAACAGTTACACTCTGACCAACTTGAATTTAGAAAATAGGTCGAAAAAGTTTAAAATAGACAAGTGGTTGTAAAATAGTTATTGGTTGTAAAATAGTTACTATTTGTAAAATAGATGTAAATAGTTAACTAGTTATAAAATAGTTAAATAGTTGTAGAATAGTTCAATGGTTGCAACATAGTTGTAAAATAGATGTAAAATTTTTGTCAAATAGTAATTAGTTTCCAAAATAGTTGTAAAATAAGTATAATATAGTTTGGGTTTTAAAAAGAAAGGTTGTATAGTATATAGCTAGGAAAAATAGATTTAAAACATTTTATATTAAAACAATTTATATGAAAATAGTTTCAGAGTCAAACTGGTTCTATTTCCCGATCTCCCATTCCAATCATTTTCCAATTTCCACTTCCATTTAAATTGATTCAATTTCAATTTAACTTGTATTAACCTCAATTTCCATTCCAACTTCAAATCAATTCTCATTTGAATTTAAACTTATTCAACTTCAATCATAATTCCAAATTATTCAAATCAAATTCAATTTGAACTAATTTCAATTCCAATCTCAACTTTAAACCATCCCGAATTATATAAATTCGAGTTAAATTTTTAAATGTTGATTTAATCCTTTAAATCAAATTAACTTTTACTTTTAATTTGACAACCTAAGTCTTTAAACAATTTAATTCTGAGTTCAAATTTCAAAATCCCATTTTAAATTACATTTACTTCTACATAAACTTATTTCTCTTTGTGTTTACATCACATTTCCGGGAAAAATTCAAAACTTAACACTTAGTGTTTACTTCCAATAAACTTTGTTATTATGTATATCCCATATGTATATACATATTTATTTCATTTGCACACCAAGTCATACTTTAAATTTTAAACCATTCTTAGTTTTTTAATTCAAAACAAATTCCTTTTAAAATTTTATAACAACTCTTGTTTCAAAATAAGGTTCCTACATTTAAAAATATTATTCATTATATTTTCTAATACTTTGAAACAATTACAAATTTTCTGGACATAGATTTTTAAATCTTTTTCAATTTATAGGCCATACTTATCTAAGTTATTACTTCCTTAAAACATTCCATTTCGCTTTATCATTGTCTATTTTAAAAATAAACATCCCTTTATTAAGATACAACAACATTTTATGATAATAACTAAGATTATCATATCTGAAAACCAATTCATTACATAATATCTCACATTTTGTTGGAAAATAAAATCAGGGTAACTGTTAGCACCAGAATTGGTCACTAACACCCTTAAGAAAGATTGTGTAGAGAGGTTAATGAAGATAATGAATTTAAATAGAGAATAGTATGCTAATTTCAATGCGGAAAATAAGAACACCAAATTTATAGTGGTTCGGCGTAACTGCCAACGTCCACTTTGAAGTTAATCTTTATTGCTTTACTTAATAATTGATTACAGATACAATCCGTCTCCAATTACTTGAATACAATTCCAAAGTAAAAAGATTAAGTCTTGAGTGAGTGTTGAATGCGGCAGAGTCTCCCCAGTGTTCTCGAAATTCCGATCCCTTTCACTTTGCCCCTACCTCTCTATTTATAGACGAAGATAGGTTGGACTTCCCTGGTGGGCCTAACAGTTAGGTATCTCGACCCAAAATGGGTAACCTCTGAGTGCCGAACCAAAAATGCCGAACGACGTCGACCCAGTTATGCCCAATGCTCTAGAAGCCGAACGCTCTTGGATGTCGGTCAACCCATGAATGCCGAACGATCCATGAGTGCCGAATGCTCTTGAATGCCGGTCATCCCATGAATGTCGAACGCTCCATGTATGTCGAACGCTCTCAAACGCCGGTCGACCTAGTTATGCCGAACGCTCTGGAAGCCGAACGCTCTTGGACGCCGGACGCTCTCGAATGCTGAACGTTCCTGAATGTCGAACGCTCTCTAATGCCGAACTCTCTCAAATGTCGAACGTTCCTAAATGCCAAGCGCTCTCGAATGTCGAGCGCTCCTGAATGTCGAGCGCCCTCTATTGCCGAATGTTCTAGAAGCCAAACGCTCTTGATGCTGAGCAACGCATAAATGCCGACCAGTATGCAAATGTCGAGTGCTTACTTGCCTAGTCAAACCTTCAGGTAACACTTTCCCCCCAAAGTGCATCATGTGGTTGAACATGATGTGCTTTTGAATTATGAGTCCACCGTGCTTTGCTTCGAGCCTTGGCTTAGTCTTCATGATAGTATCTTCTCTTAAATACCGGGTGAGGCAATGCGGTGCGAATGACAGACAAATGCCGAACAACATGGTCGAAGTCGAACGCTCTGGATGTCGAACGATATAGCTGATGCTGAACGAATGATGCGCTTTGACCAGTTCTACCGGTCATCATCTCTTCGACTTCCTTTCTTCCCCTATAAAATCTGCACTCCACTCCTTTTTCTCTTTTTACCTTTTTACCTCCGTTATTTTCCAAGAACACGTAACTTACCTCCCTTAAGTTTTATTCAACTGTCCGATCTTCCCTTCCTACTTCGGATCCATCACGCCCTTCCTATAACTCCTTCCCAAGTTAAGTTCGAACAACTTCCAATCTTAAGCTTACAGACCTCCACGCTCCCGCCGCTCTCTTCGGTAAGAACCTTTCGATTGCTTTCTTAAATCAAGAAGTATAACATAGAACTTGAACGCGTCCATTGATTGTAGAAAGTAGGAGGCGTGTGGATGAGGGAGACGAATTGAGGTTCGAACGTGTCCTATGGCTGGAAGTTAGTATGCTTTTAGGCAATTTCAAGGTGGGTGGATTGGAGAAGAGAAAAGTGGAAGATGTATTGTTGTGGCTCGGCGTGATCTTTTAATGCTGAGTGATCCTATGGGAGTGTGGGAATGGAATTAGAGATAGGTCCTATTGGTGTGGATTGACATGGCCATGGTTCGGCATGATCTCCCCATGCCGATTGAGGTTGGAGTGGAAAAACTGAAAGGAGGTGGGGAATGGACAGGATGTCGATCGATATTTTGGCCGAACAGCACTTAGGCCGAACGGCATGAATGTCGATCGATATTTAGGCTGAAAGTGGGTAACGGACAGGATGCCAATCGATATTTGGCCGAACGGCACTTAGGCCGAACGGCATGAATGCCGATCGATATTTAGGATGATCGGCACTTAGGCCGAACAACATGAATGACGATCGATATTTTGGCCGAACGGCATTTAGGTTGTGCGTTTCGAGCATCGCTCGGCCTTCACCCTTGATAAATGAATAACAACAGTCGAAAACATTCCAACTTGAATACAACCCTCATCCAATTCACTTTCCCTTATGCCTAATCATATGACAAAAACAAGGACAAGGACCTAAGCAAACTAGCATATCGAGCTAATCTGGACTGATAATTTCCTACTTTCCATAATCACAAGCCTGAACTTAAATCGATAAAAACAGATAAAAGCTTTTAAAATACTGCGCCAATGTCTGAGTCCAAAATTGAAAACATTGCAAGGCTGTCTTTTGGAGACGGCCAGCGATGACGGTCTTTGAAGACGATAGTTCAAAGCTCAACTTTATACCATCAACTCTGTGACTTATAACTTCTCAGCATTTATACTTGAATGATCGCACTAGTTCACACACCACATGGGAGGGATATTTATGTTGTTAAGTCTCAGTTCGATTGTTTTTCAAGTATAGTTCAAATAGGTGCTCTGCTAGATTCAATCTTTATTAGAGATGTCTAGGAAATCTAGCTTCGCTACGATCTCAGACAGACCTCGGCCATCCTCCCGACAAGAAGTCGCATATACTTCAAATTCGTCAACTTTCCCTTTACATAACTTAGCTGCCGACGCTCTGGGGGCAGCAATTTTTTGGACAACCCTGTTGATTCACAGGCTTCGTAGATTAATGAAAGTACACTCCGTCAGATATGCTCTGTCTAGGGAATCCCGTTTGATGATGTGCTAGTTCCATCGGGGCACGATCGTCCACACTTGCTCCTAGTTGGATACATGCCTTGTAATAAATTTATGTGCTGGGTTGGCAGTGTTCCATCATTCAACTCATTTCTTCGGGACGTGCTGCAATATATCGACATTGCCTCATCACAACTGCACCCGAACGGCCACGCATTCCTCTATGGTACTTGCATCCTCTTCATGAATGTCCTCTCAAGGCTTCCAACTCCGAGCGATATCATATACACATATTGCATCAAGAAGTGAAGGGATAACCCATCTTTCATGTTTCTCGAGCCGAATAACAAATGTCAAATCTTAACTGGGGCATGGACCAAGTTGCCTGTATAAATAGGAATGGTTTTATGTGCGCTGCCCTTCCGGCATTGCGAGGAGATGGGTGGAAGGAAGTAAATCTTTTTCCTGGACCGATACTCATGCTCGGT
The DNA here is from genome assembly GCA_030765085.1 of Allium cepa. Classification (NCBI taxonomy): domain Eukaryota; kingdom Viridiplantae; phylum Streptophyta; class Magnoliopsida; order Asparagales; family Amaryllidaceae; genus Allium; species Allium cepa. Next base: position 74,567,625 of record CM060939.1, on the reverse strand, counting down.
CGAAGCTGTACCTTTCCTAACTCTTTTCCATCTTTGCAGTATCAATCCACGTCCCGAGGGTCGTGGATATTCTGAAGCCGTCGAAGCTATTCGAGCTCTTCCCGCCGAAGAACGGGACATCAGAACTCTCATTTCGAATAAGTAATTTACAAGTTCAGACTATTGGCAGAAGGCCGTCGGATAAGCCTTCCTTAGGGCGTTACCATACCCTGGCCTGCCTCTGGAAAAGGGAAAAAATAAGCTAAGTCTTCAGCACATAACGCCCCTGACGCGCTAGAAGAGGGGGAAATTAAGGAAAATGAAACACCCGAAGCACAAGATGAGAACGTTGGTCCAACTTAGGATCCGGTAGTCGAAGTTCACGACATCGAAATATCATCTTCCCCTTCGAAGAGGAAAAAGAAACCGACGTACAAGACAAGGAAGGAAAAGGTTGGCGGAACTTCTAAAGTTACCCTTATTCCAATGAAGAATGAGGCTTCCTCACAGCATTTAGAAAGTTCTTTAAAAGGCCTATCGAACCTCTCCATACCTGATGATCTACTAAATTATGATTTTGATGATCTAGAGGCACTTAGACTTCACTCGCTCATCAGAGGCGATGCAGGCGTTCAAGCCCAAAATCAGGAAGAAAAAACTCCCGTTAGTAAAAAAACCGGTCCGTCGGGGGGAAACACTAGGATACACACAAACACGTGCACTTCACCTTGCACTTAAGTTTCTATCGTCATACTACTTTTTGCTAATTCGTCGTTATTTAAATTCTGTGTAGATGACATGGGGCGTACACATGGAATTGATCGTCCACGCGGGTCGTCTATCTTCCATCACTCTGGACAGGACTCAGGTTCCATAAGATGTTGGGACAGGGAAGGTGATGGCGATGGGGATTATCATTCCCAGGACTCATCATCTCGGAAGAAAACTTATTATCAGGCCATATACCACCAAAATCCCCCTCCTCACTCAAAGCAAAGCAAAGATAAGCATGGCTATAAGGGGTCGCAATCCGATGCCCTCCATGATCAACACTCTGATTACTCTACCACACGACAGTCACGGGATCCTTACAAGAGAGCTGAACTTTCAAAGCCATCTCCTCCTGTTCCCGCAATAAATCCAATAGTATCGGAGAGACTGACCAAGCTTAAGGCTAAATTTCCAAAAATCTGCTTCGATGGCCTGAAGTTCCTCCCGGCGATCCATCATATACCTGGAGATGTCAAACAGAGCGCCAACGCTTGCACCAACGACGTCTGTGTTCAACATGACGCGTTTTTTCATCTTGCTGAGAAGTATCAGAAGTCTCGATAGAGCGTCAGCATAAGATAGATCGTTTGAAGCTTGAAGCCATCCACGACAAAGATATCATTAAAGCTCAAGAAAAAGAGCTTGCCTCTTATAAATCTCAGCTCAAAGCCGCCCAACAGAGCGCCAAAGAAACTGCCGAAGCCGTAACTCGTCTGGAATCAACGCATAAAAAAGAAATCGACGAGGCGGTCCAACATTGTGGCGCCCTTGCTTTAGAGAAAGTATTAATGTAGAAAGAGAGGGATGCATTTAGCCTCCGAGTCAAAGAACTTGAGGAGCAACTCCGCAAAGAGAAGGAAGAGAAGATCGCTGCCCAAGAAGAGTCGCAACGATATTGCGACGAGATCATTTCCACACGACTTCTAAAGGCAAAGCTTGAGGATGAACTTCCAAGGTTAAGGCACTAAAGATTGAAGCCCGTGAAGAGGGAAAGAAGATAGCGTCTGCGGAGATTGACTCCCATCTTGAGGCGACTAAAGAAGAAGGTAGGAAAGAGGTCAATAGCATGTTCGACCCGTTAATTGCAGAATTCAATGCCCGCGTTCTCATGCACCAAAATTTGACTTTTCTGGGCGAGGGCTATCTCGAATCTTTAGCCGAGGCGTGGGAGACCTTAATAGAAATCAAGTAGGCCGAACTTAACACCGACAAGGTTGACGAGGATGCTCTAATAAAGGAATATCTTAAGGGGAACGAGCCTTCAAACCTGTCTGCAGCGAAAGCCCTTTATTGCAAAGTCTCCCCCTTATCAAAAGGGAAAGATGATATTACCAGTCCATCTGGGATAGTGCCTCCAGCTCATGTGCCTACTCAGTCGGCCGATCGGCCGATACTCGATCCATTTGAGCAACATATTGTTTATAACCCGGTGGACACTGGCCTTGGCGTCCACATTCTGTCTCCCATTCCATAGGGAGAGACCCCTCGGACGGTTGAAAGTTTTCCAGAACCTGGTAGATAACCCTTCACTTTAAGATTACAAAAGTCGTCGTTCTTCATGAAGGACTATTGTATTCTAATGCTTGTTTTTCATGATTTTATGTAGGCCATTCTGATCTTGAGCCTACTACGAGGAGCGATGTCGCCAAGGAGGTGGAGTAAACAACAAGTGAGGCAACTCAACCGGGGAGGCTCCTAGTCCAAATGCTCTAGTGATCGGAGCGCTTGATGAGGACAAGTCCGAGACTTCCTCTCCTATCGATGGGAGTTATGAAGTCGAGATTACGGTAGCTTCTAAACACACATCCAAACTGAGCATGAACGAGTAGCTTGAGAAGGAGAAGAAAGAGACAGTCAAGATCAAAGTCGAGCATCAAGTTGTGGACTTAAACGATCCCCTGAACAAGCCGTTGGAAATTATCCTTCCTGGCGGGTCCAGGCAATGGAAGTTCCCCATACTTCTTCGGTCGCTACCTCTCCATCAAAGTGGATACCAAGGTAAATGCATAGGAGAGGAGCCGTTTGAGAAGACAAAGGAGGGGAAGAAGTCGAAGAAATCCAAGAAGTAATTATTACTCTCGTTCAATGAGAGTTAGTTTAAGTTATGTAATTATTTCTATCTATTTTCGTAGACCTTGTAAATAGACTGTTGACTCCAAATTCTAGAGGAGTTGTAGTAGAAACTCATTTTTGAATAAAGTTTAGTTTTTCTGTCTTTCAAAAGACTCTTAACGTTCAATTTTCTGCGTGATTGTGATTGAAATCCAAGCTGTTGTGAATAACATAGACTTCTCGGTTCACCTTGATATAGCTCGGAAATTCTTTGGGAGCTGTTCATTTTCCATTCCGTGCTTCAAGCACTTAGAATATTTTTTAGTCCGAATGTCGGGGGTTTGATAAATTAAAGTCATTTGTGTCTTAGTTCGCACTCAGGGAACTTGGAGATTTGAATCACTTATACTTGAGTTCGCACTCTGGGGATTTAAAGTGCTTTAGTCCGCATTCAGGGGACTTGGAGATTTGAGTCGCTTCTACTCGAATCCGCACTCCGGGGACTTAGAGTACTTCAGTCCGCACTCAGGGGACTTAGAGATTTGAGTCGTTTATACTCGAATCCGCACTCCGGGGACTTAGAGTACTCCAGTCTGCACTCAGGGGACTTGGAGATGCGATTCGTTTACACTCGAATCCGCACTCTGAGGACATAGAGTACTCCAGCCCGCACTCAAGTGACTTGGAGATTTGATTCATTTATACTCGAATCCGCACTACGGGGACTTAGAGTACTCCAGTCTGCACTTAGAGGACTTGGAGATTTGACTCGTTTATACCCGAATCCGCACTCTGAGGACATAGAGTACTCCAGCCCACACTCCGGGGACTTGGAGATTTGATTCGTTTATACTCGAATTAGCACTCCGAGGACTTAGAGTGCTCCAGTCCGCACTCTGGGGACTTGGAGATTGGATATTCGTGCGCGTTCGTACGTTGGAGAGAATAATATTGTTCTAGTTCCTTGCCCTAGGATTATCATGCGCAGAAACATTAATAATTCATGGAAAAGATGGCTTCAAGCCTTTATTAATGAAAACAAGCTAAATTGTCTGATTACATGCCAAGAACTAGTAATAAAAACGTACTGGAAGTAAATGCAACTAATACAAAAAAGAAATAAACTAAGTATAATAATGCCGCAATTGCTTGCTGTTCCATGCTCGAGGGAGTGTCGCACCATCGACGGTCGCTAGCTTAAAAGTTCTTTCTCCAAGGTTCCGTTCGATGACGTATGGACCTTCCCATGCGGGATTCATATGCGATAGGATCGGAAAAACTCGTTTCCAAAACGAGGTCTCCCACATCAAAAATTCTCAAACGGACCTTTTCGTTATAATATTTAGCGACTCGATGTCTGTATGCGTCCGCTCTTAAATCAGCTTCTTTGCGTTTTTCATCAATGAAGTCCAATGATTCCAGTAAAAGATCCCAATTCGACTCAGGGTCGTAATAATTTACCCGATATGATGGAACTTCAAGTTCCATGGGTATAACAACTTCCATGCCATATGCCAATGCGAATGGAGTGTGGCCAGTCGCGGTCTTATGGGTGGTTCTATAAGCCCAAAGCGCTGTTGGGAGTTCATCCACCCACTTGCTTCTAGCCTTTTCCAAATGCTTTTTCAATATGGACTTGATTATTTTGTTCACGGCTTCCACCTGTCCATTTGCTTTTCGGTGAGTAACCGCTGCAAACTTTTTCTCAATGCCATATCTCTGGCAAAATTCTTTGAACTCCTTACTTTCGAATTGAGTTCCATTGTTTGTAATGATGGTCCGTGGAAGGCCAAAATGGCATATGATATTTCGTATAACGAAATTAATAACCTTCTTGGTGGTGATTGGGGCCAAGGGCTCTGCTTCTGCCTATTTGGTAAAGTAATCGACTGCAACTATCACATATTTCTTACCACCTTTGGATATGGGTAAAGAACCGACTATGTCGATCCCCCACATTGCAAATGGCCAGCGACCAACCATTTATGTGAGTTCCATTGGCAGAGCTCTCAGGATTTTTTCATATATCTGGCATTTGTCACATCTTCTCACATAGTCTGCAGCATCCCGATTTATAGTCGGCCAATAGTATCCGTAACGGAGGATTTTCTTTGCTAATGTATGCCCCTAGTATGGTCACCACACTCTCCTTCGTGGACTTCCTTTAATACTCGTTTTATCTCATCGTGGGCCACGCACCAGAGTAATGGGGTTGAGAATCCCCTTCGATACATTATTCCATCCTGCATTATATATCATGAAGCCTTACGAAGGACTTGTCGTCTTTCCCACCTTCTTTCGGGTAAGACCTCGCGTAGCAATTATTGTTTGATTGGGGTCATCCATGACTCCTTATCAATTTTGGTTTCTAACACCAAATCAACATCCATCATATCTATACTCGGAGCACGTAAGGTTTCAATGGGAAATAATCTCATTTGATGCACGTCGCCAGTGCTTGCAAATTTTGCCAACGAATCGGCTGTTCTATTTTTTCCATGTGGGACATGCTAAATGTCATAATATTCCAGATTTGCCAATAGCACTTAAACCCAAGCATGGTAAGGGGCGAGTCTTTGTCCCTTCGCTTGATAGTCTCCCCGCACTTGATACACCACTAGTTGCGAGTCATAGAAGATTTCAACCGATTTCACTCCCAATTCATTAACAAGTCTTAAGCCAGCAATCAATGCTTCATACTCGGCTTCGTTATTTTTTGCCGCAAATTCGAGCTTCAAAGCATAGCAAATTGATTGGTTTTCAGGCGTCGCAAGAATTATGCCAGCCCTCGAACAACGGTCGTTAGATGCCCCATCGGTGTACATCTTCCATCGAATGGGAGGTATGACATTGTGGCCGTTTGATTCGTTTGACACAGTAAATTCAACAATGAAGTCAGCTAGTGCTTGCCCTTGTATGGCCCTTCGCGGCAGAAAGGTAATATCGAACCGACTTAACTCGATTTCCATTTTAACATCCTTTCGGAAGTTTCCGGTCATTGGAGTACTTGTCACAAGGGTTGATCAGTGTAAACACTGATTGAGTGCGCCTGAAAATATGAACGAAGCTTGCGTGATGCAATCACCAAGCAATAGTCTAGTTTCTCAATCTTTGGATAATTTCTTTCCACCCCTGTCAAGCATTTACTAACATGGTAAACTGGCTTTTGAACCCGGTCCTCCTCGCGAACCAAAGCTGTACTGATAGCATGCAGGGATACGGCCAAGTGCACATACAACATTTTGTGCTCCATCGGTTTTAACAATACCGGAGGACTTTCTAAGTGCCTTACCGGAGCTCGGAATGCTTCCTCACATTCGGATGTCCACTCGAAATTTCTCTTTCCTTTCTTTATCACATCGAAGAAAGGAATACACTTGTCTATAGCGCTGGATATAAATCGATTCGGTGCAGCCACCTTCCTATTCAAGCTTTGCACCTGCTTCATATTTCTGGGCACTTGTATATATCAGATAGCTTGAATCTTTTCCGGGTTGGCTTCCATTCCCAATGCATTCATGATGGAACCCAGGAACTTTCCCGATGCTATACCAAATGAACACTTCAAAAGGTTGATCTTCATTCCGTAATGCCTGAGTATATCGAACATCTCCGCTAAGTCTCGGATGTGGTCCTTTGACTGCCGTGACTTCACGAGCATGTCATCCACATAAACTTCCATCGTTCTAACAATCTGATCTTTAAACATTTGATTCACCAGACGTTGATAAGTTTCTCCTGCATTCTTCAATCCAAAGGGTATTACTACATAGCAATATAGCCCAACGTTCGTGACAAAACTGGTGTGTTCTTGGTCTAGGATGTGCATCGGGATTTGATTATATCCAGAGTACGCATTCATAAATGACAGTAATTCATGTATGGCCGTTGAATCGACCAGATGGTCAATTCTAGGTAATGGGAAACTATCCTTCGTGCATGCTTTGTTTAAATCAGAATAATCAACACAAGTCCTCCACTTTCCATTCGCTTTCTTTACTAGCACCGGGTTAGATACCCATTCAGGGTAGAGGGCGTCGCGGATGAACCCATTGGCTTTGAGTTTGTCCACCTCCTCTTTGAGAGCCGCGGACCTCTCCGGGTCCATGCCTCTCCTTTTCAATTTCACAGGAACATGCTTCGGGTCTATGTTCAACATATGACTCGCAATTGCAGGAGAAATCCCGCGCATATCAGAATGTTTCCAAGCGAAAACATCCAGGTTCGCTCGGAGGAAGTCGGTGAAGTTCTCGGACACCAAGCGGTCGAGTTGTGATCTAATTTTAAGAACTCATGACGGGTCATCCCGGATGACTGGGATGTCAATTGTCAGTTCAGCCGGTGCTGCATTCGTTTCCCTAGGTTCCCCATCATCATCTCTCCGATATATGTCTCTATGGATCCGAGAATGTCGCCCGAGCCAGGGCTCGGGCACTACTTGTCAATCATCAGAATTTTGGATGCGGACGGAGCTGTCCGCAAAGTTTCCTTTCTCTCTACGCTCAGCCTCTCTTAGCTCTGCCACGTAGCATGCACGACCGGTCGCCTGATCTCCATGTACCACTCCAAGTCCATTGTCTGTTGGAAATTTTAACGTCAAACACCATAGGGCAAACGTTGCCCTAAACTCCGCAGGGCCGGACGACCCAGAAATACGTTATATAGAGAATCAACATCCAACACTATGCACGGTCGGATTCGCACCCTCATACATTCGCCTTATCCCAGTTCAACTAGTAACTCCACATATCCCAATGCATTAGTTGCTGCGCCATTAGAGCCATGGATTTTGACTTTAGAAGGTTTCAAATTCTTGGTCTCCATCTTCATTTGGTCGTAAGCCTTCTTGAAAATGATGTTAACGGAATTTCCACAATCAATTAGAATTCTCTTCATGAACGCCGGCCCCATTGTCATAAATAAGACCATCGGGTCAACGGTAGGAGCCTCCACCTTGTCCGTATCGCAGCTCCTAAACATGATATCATCATTCATCGTGCGTTGCTGCATTTTCGGGGTCCCATCTTCCACATTCAAACAACACGCATACTCCGCATGTCTTAAAGAGTTAACATATCGCTCAATCTCTTCCTAGTTCTTATCTGCAAGATGAGGTCTGCCTGCAATTATGTTAATAACCAATCTACCTACAGTTCGAGAAGGCTGTTCTTGTTGGCATGGAGCCGACACACGTTCGGGGTTCGATGTTCCTTGCCTTCCATCTTGCGGGTATTTGACAAATTCCTACAGGTTTTTCTGTCTGATCAACTTTTCTATAGCATCATGGAGGTGTCTGCACTCCTCTGTGTTGCGTCCATAAGACTCATGGAAGCGGCAATACTTCCCAGTCTACTTCTATTCTTCCGTTGATTCCTTTGGGCGTAGTTTTCTATATTGAAAAGTGTTGCAAGTTGACAAATAGATGTTCTCAAGAGATGCGTTCAGCGGGGTGTAATCGTTGTAGGTCGGAATCCTTGGCTTCCATTTCCCCGATTCTCTTTTCTTTTTGAGATTTCCACCTCCGTATCCTTTGTTGCCCAGGCTTGTTCTGGACATTGACTTGAACATTTCTCGAGTTATCACCGGTTTGCTTCATGGCGATGTTACTTTTCACAGTCTCCTGAACAGGCCCTGGTGTCTTGTCTCGCCTTGTCCATCGAGCTTCCTCCCTCCTTATGAATTGATGAGCTTTCGAATGGAAACGCTCCCGCGTAGTTGGGGGCTTTCCCGCCAACCAATCTCCAAATTTAGAATCTAGATCCACTCCACGCATTACCGCCATCAAAATCGCGTGGTCGTTAGGATTGCTCACTTCAGTAGAAGTAACATGAAATATCTGCAAGTATGCTTTCGTTGACTTTCCCAAAGCCTAAATTACGCTCGATAACGACATCACATCCTTTGGACGTGTGGTATGTATCCTGAATTGTTCTATGAATTTCATTGCCAATTCGTCAAAGCTGGATATAGATCGTGGGGGTAGTCGAGTAAACAACATGGCGGCAATTCTCGACAAAGTGATTGGGAAGCACCTACACTTCACATCATTAGCTCTTGCAGAATCCATCATCCATCCGTACCTCATTACATGTTTCCTGAAATCAGTCTTCCCTTCATAGGCTGGGATGGTTGGCATGCTAAACTTTCTTGGGTACTCAGCCTGTAGAATTATATCCGTGAAGAGAGTATGACTCTTAGACACTCCCCAATCTTCATTAGTCAAACCCTGGTTCTCCCTCATTAACTGTCTGACCATTGTTGACAAGTCTGGGGTAGGTATGGAAGAGGGGTGGTTAGGTTCCGTTCTGTGGGACTGATCGAGTTGGTGTCGCCTCTGTTGGTGATTGGCCAACCATGCATCTTGAAGGCCAGTTTCATTGGAATCTTGGTGAGCCGGGCATCCAGTCTCCTCACGGGCTTGATCCCTAGTTGATCGGTCAGTTGCACCTGCCTGTGCGACTTTATCCTTACGGCATCTACGCCTAGGTGGTTCGTCAAATGAGGTCAAACTATCAGATTCGGAATATGGAGCAGGGCTACCACCGGCATTTTGATGCTGCTGCTGAGTAAGCAGGGTCATGAGGTTAGTTTTGGCTTGAATCTGCTCAGCAAGTTGCCTTCTACTTTCCCTGAGTTCTCTTATCAAGTCGTTGAACCCTGTTCGAGAAACGACTTCTGCTTGGTTTTGGGTGGAGGTCCCTGCGCCTTGAATTGCTTGCGGAACGACATCTTTGTGTCGGTCGACCCAGTTATGCTGAACGCTCTGGAAGTCGAACGCTCTTGGATACCGGTCGACCCATGAATGTCGAACAATCAATGAATGCGAACGCTCTTGAATGCCGATCGCCCCATGAATGTCGAACGCTCCATTTATGCCGAAAGCTCTTAAATGCAGGTCAACCCAGTTATGCCAAACGCTTTGGAAGCCGAACGCTCTTGGATGCCGGACGCTCTCGAATGCCGAATGTTCCTGAATGCCGAGCGCTCTCTAATGCCGAATGCTCTCGAATGCCGAACGTTCCTAAATGCCGAGCGCACTCGAATGCCAAAACATTCCTGAATGACGAGCGCCCTCTAATGCCGAAAGTTCTGGAAGCCGAATGCTCTTGATGCCGAATGGCGCATAAATGCGGACCAGTATGCAAATGCGGAGTGCTTACTTGCCTGGTCAAACCTTTAGGTAACAGTAACTTAATTCAACATTCTGAAAACACTTCTACAAATTCAGGATTTTAATTTATGGTTTGAATCCATTTCTATCTTATCTTATTTGTATAGTTCATATTATCCAATTCCTATTTGGTTATATATATTACCACTTAAATTTTGATGATCGTAATCAACTTTAATAATCGATAACCAATTACCTTAATATATATAATAATTAGAAAAATTATTGCTTTATATACCAAAATATAGGCTAATATAAAAACTACTTTTAAAACCATTATTAAAATCATTATACAAGAAAATAACAAGTACGCCCTCATATAATACACTCAACTCATTCTAGGGTACTACTGACCCTATTTAAATGAGTAACCCCCACCAGACCCAAGGTTCTCGCTTAACCTCGCTCTGATACCAAAATGTAACGACCCGAAATTTTTGACCCCGAAAATTCGACACTAATACGTTCACTGTAGAAGTGCCGAGCAATCGAATGACGGTAGTTCCAAATTGTTGGAGTAAAGAAGAAAAATTGGTAGAAGAAGAAATAGAAAAACAACAGCACAGAATCTCACAATCATAGCGGATCAAATATAATATCAAATAACAGCATTTACGTAAAGAAAGACGTAATTATCAATTTACATACAATACATCAGGGTACAACCACTCACAAATAAACTGAACAGTTGTAAAACCTTGTCCCTGACTACTATCAATACAAACTCAGATACACATCGGAATATACTCCATACGTCCCTGCCACCCAGCTCGTCTCCTGAACTCCAAAACGTCCTAACCTGAAAATCTGTAATACTCGGTCTGACCCGAGCATTACAGTGAAGTGACACCCGAGTCAGGCTGGATACTAACATGAGTAAACTCTTATAACTTGAAATATTTAAGTTGTAAACTTCTTTGAAAACCAGGGTAACTCGTACATCACTACGAGTTCTAAATACTTATTTCACAAAATTATATTTAAGTATCGTTACTCTGTTCAATGGTCCAGTTTACGTAATTTGTTCTGTTTGCACAAAAAATGGACAAACACCTCCAAGTCGTATTATTTAGTTGATTATATGTGATTTTCAGTGATTTTAGATGAGTATGCAGATGTGAAAGAAGTAGGGGCTGAAATGTAAAAGACACACAGATTTATAGTGGTTCGGCCAGAATGTGCCTACGTCCACTTTATATGTTATTATCTTCTTTCTTTCAGATTACAAGTACAATGCTTCGTATACAAGTATATGAAAGTAGTTTGAAAGTTCCTTCCTTGCTTGAGCTCTCAAACTTGTCTGCCATTGTTGTACCCCTGCCCCTCTATTTATAGAATGAGGTAGGGGGCAGGGGTCTTGGAGGTATATAACTGCTGGTGGGCCCGGGCTGAAGCAATCTGGACTGGCAATCATATGGTTCGGCGGAGCTCCATTCGGTTGTAGGGGCCGGTCCGGTGATGGGTGATGCCTTGGTCCGGTGGCGGCCTTGGTCCGGTGGGAAAGGGTGGTCCGGTATTAGTAGGGAGAGATGTTGGTTCGGCATATGGTGGTCCGGCTGTGGCTTGGGAGTCGGTTCGGCTAGGAGTGGTGGAAGGGTTGGTTCGGTTGGTGGCTTTGGTCCGGTGGACCGGATATGGTATGCCGAATGTGGTTGAACCGGATGAGATCCTGACCTTCATTGCCGAATGGGATTATTGCCGAATGGGATTGAACCGGATGAGATCCTGACCTTCATTGCCGAATGGGATTGAACCGGATGTGATCCTGCCCCTCGTTGCCGAATGGGATTGAACCGGATGAGATCCTGCCCCTCGTTGCCGAATGGAGCTTGTTACCCTTGAATTGCCGAACGGACTCTAGGTTGGGCTGTGCCGGATGAACTCAGGGGTTCCGAGTGTTGAATGGAGGTTGCGAACCTGGCGCTTCTCGGTCTTGAGATTTTCTGGGTGAGAATTCGCCCAACATTTGCCCCCCAAAGTGGGGCACGTGCTTGCATGTGTCGCGCTTTGTTTCCATGCTTGCATGTGTCGCGCTTTGTTTCCCTGCGGTAGAAGGCTTGTTTTGCAATGCCATGGACTGGATGTTCATATTCCGTTGGGGTTCTCATGCCTTGCGGTAGGAAGGCGTGTTTTGTAAGGCAATGGACTGGATGTTTATATCCTGTCGATATCCTGCAAAGGAATTTACAGTTTTAGTGTGATTTCAAACAACGACCGTTCGTGATCGGAATATTTGAGATGAAGTGAACTGTGTCGTTTGGGACGAGAGAGTGAGCCCCGAGGGGGCTTCGCATCATTGATGCCAGGTTTATGTCAGAGTGGATCCTTGGATCGTCTGTCAAGATGGTTTATCGCCAGCTCAGAGCATGCCTAGGGATCATTCGCGACTCCGTACATGTGTAAGTAGCTTAGCCATTTCATAATTATCAGAATCAAATGTCCGTTTAACCTATGAGTTTAAAAGGCGTGTCAAAGTGTAAATTCTCACGACGATAGGGTTAATAACCATTCAGAGCGTGCCTATGGACCATTCGTGGTCGTGTACACGTGTAAACGATTAATCCATGCTAGTGAGAGTTTTATGACTTATTCATCGTTGTCATAACCCTCATTTTATTAGTTAGTTCTAGAGTTCGGTACTTATCTGAGTGAAGCGCCTGCGTGCCCCTAGTCCCTGGTTGTTGTTGGTAGAGAGTTCATTCGGTTTTGTGTTGGTCCGGTCGTGCCCATCCGGCTTTTGGCTTCATTCGGCATTTGATTGGTTCGGTGTGTTTGTTCCTATCCGGTGGGCCGAACCAGTTGGTTCGGCGGCCCTGAGTTTGCCTATATATAGAGGCCGTACCCCCCTTGGTTTTCCCTTACCGAACCAGAGAGCCGAATCAACTGACTTGCCGGACCAGATTGTCTGCCGAATCAAACCACTACCGAATCAGGTACACACCCTATCGCCGAATGCCTTTATTTCCGAATGGTTTTGTATGCCGAATGAGCTTAAGGCCTTAGTGCCGAATGAACTTCATGCCCCATTGCTTACCGGATGAACTTCCAATGCCGAACGGAACTACCGAATGAGGCATATACCGAATGGGACTCGGAATTTGAATGAGCGAAATCTTAGGCCTTTATATGCTTTCTTTAGATACTTGCTTGTTTATTTTTCTATACTTCTTGCTCTAACACCGTGTTTTTCTTGTGCTACAGAAAATGTCTCGCAAAGCGGAAACACGATCGGACAGAAAGAAGTCTAAAGGCACAGGAGAGCCTTCTTCTTCCTTGCCCCCAGTCCAACCAGGATCCGGGCAACATCGACCTATTCCGAGGTCTCTAGTGGATGGATATGGTCCACAGGAACTTTTGATCTCCCCCCCTGATTGCTTTCCAAGCTCCCTAAAGGAGGAGCAACTTGACGTCATATCCCGTTCCTTCGGGATAGATAGGGCTCTTATGCTGCTGCCGGGAGATGGAGTGATGCCATATAATCCTCCCGAGGGCTACTTTGCTTATAGCAGATACCATTGCATGTGCGGTGCTATCCCTCCTATCAACGCTTGGATAGTAAGCTTCACCACATACTTAAAGGTGGCTCCCTTTCAGCTTCAACCTAACTCTTATGCCATCCTGGTGAGCCTCTTTGTTATCTTCCAGAGGAGGTACGGGCGTCCTCCTTCTAACCGGGAAATCCGATACTTGTACAACCTGAGAGGCTATAAGAAGGGGTCTCCGTATATTAGTCTGGAGGCGGCCGTGCCCTTCAAACCAGTCCTGGACTTGTATTCCAAATTTACCATGTTCAAGAAAGAGTGGTTCTTCATCAAGGACGATGCTGTTTCTTTCCGCCTTTTCACTTTCGGCTGTAAGATGGATTTCATTTGTACTTTCCATGTTCTGACTGTAGTGTTTATTCTGACATGCTTCTATTTCTGGCTAGCGACAGGTGGTACTGCAGTCGTAGAGGACGACTCTTTGGTGCGAATGGCTGCTGAACTAAAGGCTATTCCGGCACGGGACCGATCGGCCTCCTTTTTGATCAGGAACACAACCCTCTTGGAGCATAATTTGATCTTACCGCGCCAATCTGTGGTTAAGCAGAGGGATACGGCTGAGGAGAAGGCCGCTAAAGCTAAGGAGGGGGCTATGGTGAAGAGCGGTAAGAGGGAGCCTTTTGCAGAGCGTCCCGTTGTTGGAGGAAAGAAACTGAAGAAGTCCGATGGCCCTTCTCCAAGCACTTGCCCGACTGTCCCGGAGGAGGAAGGTGCGGAAGAGGAGGAAGGTGCAGAAGAGGAGGAAGGAGGCGAAGTTGGAGAAGGATCGGAGGGTGGAGGAGATGGCGACGGTCAAGGTGGTAGTGGTGTTGCTGCCCTAACCTCTGAGCAAGACCTTGAACTGGATGAGGCTCTCCGTCGGGCTTTCGGGGAGTCGGAGGGAGAGTCGGAAACGGAGAAGGCAAAGGAAACCGGCAAAGCTGTGGCTGGCGCTGACCCATCCTCTAAGGGTTCTTCAGCTAGGGTGACTCCGGCGACGCAAGGTGAACTTTTGTCTTCTGCCAATTCCATTTTCGATAGGGACTTAGAAATTTTTTACGGTTCACTTCCGTCCTGGGATGAGATCCAGGACTTATTGCAGTATCCCACTCCTCCGCCGGGTTTGTATAATAGATGTGTCTTCTCACTTTTCTTTCATTTTAACTTAGCACATTTTCTTGAATTGTGGATTATGGTATGTTCGTAACACTCGCTCCTTATTCCAGGGGCAGGCCAGGTGGTTAAAACGTCGGACGTTCGACACCGCCTTGAACAATTTAAGTCGAGGAGAGCTTCTGCGAAATCCTCTACTGGCTGCACTGGGGATGTAGTCAGTTATCGCCCTCTTCTTGGGGTCATTGAAGAGGGCATTCGGAAAAAGAAGCGGAGCCGTTCCTTATTCGAGTCTTCCCCTGCTTCGCAGCTTCCTACTCAGCCTCCTCGTGACACTACGGAGGAGAGCACGGAGTCCGGTCCCCCTCCTCCTCCTTTCAAGAGTGCTACTATTATCCGTATAAGGCGTCCTGATGTGCCTCGCCCCGTGCCTCGTGACCCTTTTGCCGGTCATCCTGATTTAGATCCAAGCTTTCAGGACATTTCATTTGATGAGGCCACGGGCGAGCACCTCCTTCCCCGCAATCCCATGGTAAGAGTGCTGGACGAGGCCAAGTCTTTAGATCTTGATTTACTTACTACACGGGTAGTCACCATGGGGGACGAAGCCAAGGCTAATATCGATCGGGTGGCCGCAGAGACCAAGAAGTTAATGGAGCATCATGCTAAATTGGTCAAGGCCGGGGAAGGGATCGGGAGTGCTAATATTCGGTTGAGGTTAAAAGTTGCCGATCAGGCCAAGCAGCTCGCCGATCAAGCCATCCAGATTTCCCAGCATGAGGAAGCCTCCAAGCGGCTGAAAGAGACCATAGAGAAGGCCAGTAGGGCGGAATTACGGAAGATGGAGGTCGCCTGCAGGGAACGGATTAACATGGCCATTACGACGGTGGATGAGGTTCGAAATGCGGATCTCGAGCGGGTAGAGGAGTTGTCTGGGAGGCTCGAGGCTGCGGAGATGGCTCAGGCCGAGTTGAAGGAGGAGATGGAGGAGATGAGGAGGTCCCTCAAGTTAAAGGAGGAGGAAATGAGGAGGTCTCTCCAGGCTGATTGCTTGAGATACCAATCAGAGAGGGATGTCGCCGTCGCCAAGTTGCGAGCTTCCGAGGCCCGGGTGAGGGAGTTTGAGGAGAATGAGGGGATGATGGATGAGATGCTGCAGGACATGTACTTCCACACTTGGAAGGAGGGCGGCTTGTCTTGGATGGACGATTACCTTCGGGTCCTGGCCAAGGTGTATCTCCAGGCTTTAGAGGAGGCCAGGGTGAATGCGGTAAGGAAGGCGGAGAGGCTTTCAATTTGGATGCGGTCACTGCTCAGTTCTCGAAGGAGGAGCAAGCGGCGGTGAAGGAGGGGATGCGGCTGCTTGCTGCAGAGGAAGCGGGCGTGCAGTTGGAGGATGAGGATCAAGCGGCGGATGCTGGTGAGTTATTCTTTTCCCTTTCTTTTCTTTCCGTGTTTCCATAACTTGATCGTTCGTTTAATGAATTCCTCTTCTGAACTGGACAGGTGGGACTTCTGATCCACATGCTGGGGGCTCTGATCCTGCGGCTAAGTAGACTGGGGAAGTTGGAGTGTGGACGCAGCTGCCACCTTTTTATTTCTTTTTATCACTGTTTACGTAAATCATTGACATGCGACTGTAGTAATATTATTTGCAAAGAATAACTTCGTGTGATTTTATAATATAAACTGATTTTGTTATGTTTGAATGTTGTTGTCATCTTGATGTGCTGCGTGAGAAGTATAACTATGTATATGCCTGTGATTCTAGTTGTGTTTGATGTTAAGTTTTTGCTTGAAATATAATTTCATGTTTTGCAATGTTATTGTACGAACAAGCTATAGTTACGTATTTATGTACAAGAAAAGAGAGTACCGCCCTTCATGTTTTATTCGCAGGCGGTAGCTTTGAGTGTCTTGTGTAACTGTTCACGGATATAGCGTAGTACTCTGCCACCCAGCATGCAGGCTTGGATCCTCATGAGTGAATGATTCCTATTTGGTTTCCTGTACTTTAGAGTTCGTTATATAGGATAGGAGAAAAGTATTTAAATGAAATGGAAATATAGGAAAAGTAAAACTTCCAGTCACGGAAGGCCGTCGATGTGCTTAAGTTCGTGGCAAACGGGTTTTGTAGTCACTTTCCCTAGCTGTGGGTCTTGGAGACATTTGTCACCCATCTTACGCCTCCGCGGGGAGTTTTCTTTTTTACCACAGCCACACTTAAGACACATCGGAGCCGAGATCGCGCGCGGTAACTACCCGAACCATTATGGTCCGTAATCGTGGGTATTATTCGATTTACCGTGGCCGGCTAGCGTGGGTGCCGTTGGCCGTGAACTACCCCTGGCTGGCCACACCTTATGTTGGGGCTTAAAGTAGGTTCACAGTTGCCGGCGAGCCGAACGCCGTAATGAGCTGCCATCGGCTATAGTCGGCCTTTATGATGACTTATAATCGGCTCATTACAGTTGGCTTTGAGGGCAGGCGCGCAATGAGTTAACCCGCAGCAGAGGGATGCTGGAGCAAAAGTGTCTCATTGGCGAGTGCATAGAATCGTAGCGTACTTGTTAGGCCTTGTCCAGATGAGGCCGCGGTGCGTCTTGAGTGGAGATGCCATAGGATTTTGTTCAACAGAAAGGGATAAAGCTTAACAAGCAGCCAAGATATGAAGGCACAAGGTAACAAGAGATAAGATTTTTAAAGTGGTTCGGCACGATAATGCCTACGTCCACCGTGTTAATACGCTTCATATGGGCGGTACATGTTAAGCAAAGTATCGACGGAGGTGTCGGATGTTCCAAGCCCTCCGGAACACCACTCCATCCACTATTGACAAAATATAAGCTCCGTTGTGAAGATCTTGATGAATTTCATAGGGTCCGTCTGCTGGTGCTTTCATGGTTAGGTAGCATGACAGGCTCAGCTAAATCTGTCCCCTGCCTGGCACCTCCCCCGTTGGGTTTAGTTCCAAGTGTTTCCTCGGGTCGGAATTCGGGCTGAGTCCGGACTCGGCTCCTACCATGACTATTTCTGTTATTAATCTCTTCGAAGAAGAAATGTCATTGTTGTCTCCCAGATCCTCCAGATTGGGACTTGGTCCATGATTCGGTGTTGCGGGAGGATCCGCTTGAGGATAAGATCTCCCTCTTGTAAGCTGCGATGTGCATTGTGCTGCCACTTTTTGCTTGTGGGCTTCTGCTTTTAAGTGTTGCATCGTTTCTCCTCTCCTCAATCAGGTCCAAAGACATGAGGAGGAGTTCTTCGTTTTCTTCTGGGTTGCAGTGGGTCCCATGGTGAGATGGCGCTACAGTTTCAACTGGGAGCATGGCCTCCAATCTGTATGCCAAAGAGAAAGGAGTATGCCCCGTTGATGTTCTGTAAGAGGTGCGGCAGGCCCAGAGTGCCGTAGGAAGTTCGTCCACCCAAGCGCCTTTTGACTTTTCAAGCTTCTTCTTGATTAGGGTTTTGAGAATTCTGTTGACAGCTTCGACTTGTCCGTTTGCCTGAGGATAAGCTACAGATGAGAAGCTTTTGTGAATTATGTGCTCTTGGCATCGGTTGGCAAATTCTTTGTTGTCAAACTGGAGTCCGTTGTTTGATATGATCTTGAGTGGGACTCCGTACCTGCATAGAATATTTTTGATCAAGAAGTTGATAATTTATGCAAGAAGTTGATAATTTACGCCAAAGATATTTTATTTTAAAGGGTCCGCTTCCACCCATTTGGTGAAATGATTAAAAAACATCCTTCTAGCCATCCAGGACAAAGTTTAAAGCCAGGAAGGGAGGCAAGAGTCAAATCTCTGTCCTGGTTGACATAAACGCTTTCCTCCCTTCTTGCCCCCAGTGTTATCTCTAGAGTCATTTCTTCAAACGTCCTTTGCTGCAGCGGGAGTGTCGCCATGGGTAGTCGTAGCCTGTTGTCCTGACTGTCTTTCAGCGGTAGCGTCTTCAAGCCTCATATACTTCCCGGCTTCATGGAAGAAGTCAGGTAACGTAGCTGGTTTTTCTTTTGTTAACCTCCTAGCAAACTTGGTATCCGGATGCACGCCACTACAAAGGGCCGTCAGGATAAGTTTCTCATTGGCATCTTGAACTGTTGCTGCTGTGGCATTGAATCGGGTTAGGTATTGCTGCAGTGTTTCTCCGGGTTCCTGTCTGACAGTAGATAGGGAGTAAGCATCCTTGGGTTGTTCCACATGAATGCGGAACTGACTGATAAACTTCTCCTTCAAAGTTTCCCATGAGCTGACGGATCCTTGGGGTAGATGGCTGAACCAGGAGGTAGCTAGATCTGCTAAAAATAATGGAAAGCATTTGCATAATACTCCTTCTGTCGCTCCGCTCATGAGCATATGCTGGGAATATCTCTGTAAGTGTACGATGGGGTCAGAGGTTCCTTTGTAGGGTTCCATTGTTGGCATTTTCCATTCTCGGGGGGTGATGGCGATTTCAATGTCGCGGGTGAAAGGGCTGGTTACCCTAGCACCTATACCACGATCTCTTTGGTCCCGTTGGACACATTCCCTAAATAGTCGAGCCATTCTTTCATCAGAGTTTGGAGCTGACAAAAATGAGCTTGGCTCTTCCCTGTGGGATCTACCTCGCCCAGATGACCTGTAGGGATGGTACAGTCTATCGCTTTTGGCATTGTTCAGTGGCTGTCTCTGGCTGCTCGGATGCATGCTAGGACCAGCTACGGTTGCCCCCTGCCTTGATCTTACCCGGTGGGGTTCTGTTTCGAGCATTTCCATGGGGTCAACTTCGGGTTGGGTTCCAGCTTGGCTTCGTTCAGCGGGGTTTCTATGATTCCTGTCGATAATTTCTTCGAAGGAGGAAGACCTTTGCTGTCTCCGAGATCCTCCAGATTGAGACTCATCCCATGATTCAGTGTTGCGGTTGGATTCTTCAGCATCCCTTAAGCGTGACATAAGTTGGTCCACCAAAGCTTCTTGTTGGGATGTGAAGCGGTTGGTTACTTCAGCCACAACTCTGTCTAGATCTGCCCTAGTTATTGGTTGTTCCGTGGCAGGAGCTATCGGATTTGCCTGATATCCATCTGGTGCTGCTGTTGAAATTGGATGATCCTCTTGATCTGGGGCTACTGGATCCGGAAGACTACTAGTTGCGATGTTCTTTCCTTTGTTAACATCCTTCCGTTGCTTGGAAGGCATGATTTCTAGGCGACGAACGTCGTTATGAGGAAGAAGGTTGAGTGGGAGAAGCTGAAGCTTCGAGTTCAATTCTCAGTGAAAGCACCAAAAATGTTTGCACAAAAAATGGACAAACACCTCCAAGTCGTATTATTTAGTTGATTATATGTGATTTTCAGTGATTTTAGATGAGTATGCAGATATGAAAGAAGTAGGGGCTGAAATGTAAAAGACACACAGATTTATAGTGGTTCGGCCAGAATGTGCCTACATCCACTTTATATGTTATTATCTTCTTTCTTTCAGATTACAAGTACAATGCTTCGTATACAAGTATATGAAAGTAGTTTGAAAGTTCCTTCCTTGCTTGAGCTCTCAAACTTGTCTGCCATTGTTGTACCCCTGCCCCTCTATTTATAGAATGAGGTAGGGGGCAGGGGTCTTGGAGGTATATAACTGCTGGTGGGCCCGGGCTGAAGCAATCTGGACTGGCAATCATCTTGTTCGGCGGAGCTCCATTCGGTGGTAGGGGCCGGTCCGGTGATGGGTGATGCCTTGGTCCGGTGGCGGCCTTGGTCCGGTGGGAAAGGGTGGTCCGGTATTAGTAGGGAGAGATGTTGGTTCGGCATATGGTGGTCCGGCTGTGGCTTGGGAGTCGGTTCGGCTAGGAGTGGTGGAAGGGTTGGTTCGGTTGGTGGCTTTGGTCCGGTGGACCGGATATGGTATGCCGAATGTGGTTGAACCGGATGAGATCCTGACCTTCATTGCCGAATGGGATTATTGCCGAATGGGATTGAACCGGATGAGATCCTGACCTTCATTGCCGAATGGGATTGAACCGGATGTGATCCTGCCCCTCGTTGCCGAATGGGATTGAACCGGATGAGATCCTGCCCCTCGTTGCCGAATGGAGCTTGTTACCCTTGAATTGCCGAATGGACTCTAGGTTGGGCTGTGCCGGATTAACTCAGGGGTTCCGAGTGTTGAATGGAGGTTGCGAACCTGGCGCTTCTCGGTCTTGAGATTTTCTGGGTGAGAATTCGCCCAACATGTTCCATTCCAGCCTATTTTATTTTTCAAAAAAAAAATATAAAGAATTATAGATTACTAATCGAAGTGGTTCCGGATATCGCTGGCATCCGACCCCGATCTCTTCGAATCTAACGCCATCTTTAAGCCAAGTTTTTTAAGTAAAACAATTCAATTTAAAATTAGAATATCATATCCACACAGAAATTTTTATTCAAATAAATGGCTCACATTTATCCATAGCTATATCATGGAACATAACAATTATTAGAGTAGAGATAATAATCAATCCAAACACTCAATAAAATTTAATCATCCATAAGCAAGATGGTCACATCATTTCTAATTAATTTAATTAAATCATGAAATAAATTAAATTAATTATAAATCCTGCTTAATTACAAACCCTTAATTATTATTTTAATTATAATTAATTAATTATCCTTTAATTTCTTGAGACCTTAATTAATTTAAAGATAATCCATTTATCTTACTTACTTAATTATCATTTTATTTAAATTAAATGTTTGAAATTAAAAAAAAATCACTTGAGAACTTTTGATTAATTAAAGTTTATTACATTTATCTAATCACTTACTTAACTACATTATTAAAGTTTATTCGTAAACACTTAGGAATTAATTTTTTAATTAACCTAATATATAATTATTCAAAACCAAAACAATTAATCTTAAAAAAATCTTTTAACTTTAAAATTTTAAATCTTTGAAACTGGTTTGATAACTTGATTAATACCTTTGCTTTTTAAACTTGTTTATTAATTTACTTTGGAAACTTTTTATTTTTAAACTTGGTTAATATTTACTTGAAACGGTTAATCATTCTTATCAAAATACCCGGGTCTAAACCCAAAACCCCCAAGCCAACTTCGAGCCACTCCTCTCTTCTTCTTCTTCATGAAAATTCGCATACTACGTCGACCCTGACCCGATGCATTCCTCTACTACGAACATACCCAGACACTGTAATGACCCGTAAATTTCAATGATTAAAAATTGTTAAATTAATAAGATTTTGCAATTAAATTTAGGAAGAAATAATTTTTTTATAATTTATATTGAAGTAAATGTTAAAAATGAAATGCAGCCATGGAAATTAAAGCTAAATGTTAGCAATCGAAATGAAATTACGATTAATTGAAATAATGGAAATTGTTATACTAGGCTAATAATTGAATATAAGAAAACAAATGGGAATATTGTATTAATTAATGAAATGTTATAATTAGTGGTGATTGAATGAATTCAAAGTTATATTAACCGATGAGGTAATGCGTAATAAATTGAAAATTTATGCAATCAATGTAGGTAAGTAATTATAATGTTTGTTGTTGATAAAAACGTTACTTAAATGGTAATTAATATGATAACGTAAAGTGTGAAAGTATAAATTTCATAGAAAAGTAATGTATGTATAAAATAATAAATTGGTACTAGAATGGAACTCAAATTAATTGAAATAGTGGAAATAATACAATTTGTTATAAATGAAACATAGGTAAACAAATGTAAGTATTGAATTAATATGTTAGTTATTTAGGGTGTTGAATAAAATTGGTAATCTATTTGCAATTAAAGGTAATAATGTTGATGTAAGCTAATAAATAAAAATTTCAATGCAATACCAATTAATGGAAACAAATTGTAAGGTCATAATTGATTGCATTAGATAAAATGGGAAATAAATTTCTTTAAAGGTAATTAAATAATATCTTAATGTAAATTAAGATAATAATTGAAATTAATGTTAATTCCATTCATAATATGAACATTGGTTGAAGTATGAGAAACTTACGTGTAACATTTGGCTTGTAAACAAATAGTATAAGTTACCTTTTGAATTAGTTGATGGAATTAGAATTGGAAATAAATGTTAATAAAATAAATAAATGTTACATTAAAGGGAAATGTAATTGTTTGCACAAAAAATGGGCAAACACCTCCAAGTCGTATGATTTAGTTGATTTTATGTTGTTTCTAGTGATTTGGGTGATTTAAGCAAATATATGAAATAGATGGACTGAACTGTAAAAGACACACGGATTTATAGTGGTTCGGCCAGAACGTGCCTACGTCCACTTTATATGTTATTCTCCTTTTCTATTCAGATTACAAGTACAAAGCTTTGATTACAAGTAACTGAAAGTTGTTTGAAAGCTCTCTCCGTGCTTGAGCTCTCAAACTTTTCTGCCATTGTTGTACCCCTGCCCCTCTATTTATAAAGTGAGGTTGGGGGCAGGGGTCCTGGATGTATATAGCAGCTGGTGGGCCTGGGCTGAAGCATTCTGGCCTAGTAGTGCTAGTCCGGTACGCCTTCCTCGTGTTGGCTCGGTAGGAGATGGTATGTTGTTTGGACCGGTAATAGGTGGAGTGAGGGTTGGTCCGGTCGTAGGTGGTTCGGTAGCGCATGGGGATGGAGTTGGACCGGTGGAGGTTGGTTTGATGTTGCTTGGAGATGGAGGCTTGTTCCAGTGGAGGTTTCGTTCGGTGGTAGGAGTATGGTGGTTTGATTCGGTGATAACTGGTTCGGCTAGGCATGGTCATGGAGTTGGACCGGCAGTTGGTTGGTTCGGTCATGGTGGTCGTTGAAGAAGCTTGTGTGTCGATAGTCACCTGGTTCGGCAATGGTTATTGGAGAAGCTTTTGGATCAGTGGTAAGAATTTGCCCAACATTTCCCCCCCAAAGTGGGGAACATGCCTGCATGTGTCACGCTTTGTTTTCTTGTAGTTGGGACAACTTCATTCGGTTTAGAGTGCCGAACCGGTTGGTCCGGTTGTCCTACGCTTGCCTATAAGTAGGGGCGTTATGCCACCGTTATTCCTTTACCTTTTGAGATAGCCGAATCAACTGATTGCCGAATCAAACTCCTGTTCATGCCGAATCAAACTCTTATCTTTGTCGAATCAAACCCTTATCTTCGCCGAACCAGGTGAGACCCCATTCTGCCGGATTAAAATTCTTATTTTCGAACTGCCGAATGAAACTTATACTTAAATTACCAGATGAACCCTGAGACTCTGAATACCGAATGAACTCCTTGGAGCTCAAGTGTCGAATGAGTCTCGTGCTTTGCTTTACCGAATGAGCTCCGTGGTGTGAGTGCCGAATGGCCTTTCGGTCTTGTGTTACCGAATGAACCAGAAAACCTTCATCCCTTGACTTTTGAATTCGAGCGAAATTCCAGACCACATGCCTTTGTTTTCTTATATCTTTATACTCCTTGTTTTAACAGTGCGTTTGTTTTTTGGTGTTGCAGATAAATGTCGCGTAAAGTTGAAACTCGAACAGAGAAGAGAAAATCTACGGACCAAAGTGGGCCTCCCGTTGTGCCCCCTGCCCAGCCAGGACCGGAACGTCGTGGACCCACCCCGAGGTCGCTAGTAGACGGGTATGGTCCCCAAGAGCTTCTGAATTCTCCTCTTGATTGCTTTCCGAGCTCTCTCAGAGAGGAGCAACTTGACGTTATCTCTCGCTCCTTTGTGATTGATAGAGCTTGCATGCTGTTGCCAGGGGAGGGGGTCATGCCATATAATCCCCATGAAGGATACTTCGCGTATAGCCGATACCATTGCATGTGCGGGGCCATTCCTCCGATCAATGTGTGGATAGTCAGCTTCATTACGTACCTGAAGGTGGCTCCTTTTCAGCTTCATCCCAACTCCTACGCCATCTTAGTGTGTCTATTCATTATCTTCCAGAGGAGATATGGGCGTCCCCCTTCTAACCGGGAAATCCGATATCTGTATAATCTGAGGGGCTACAAGAAGGGGTCTCCGTACATTAGTCTAGAGTCGGCCGTGTCCTTCAAGCCGGTCTTGGACTTATACTCGAAGTTCACCATGTTTAAGAAGGAATGGTTCTTCGTCAAGGACGACTCCGTTTCTTTTCGCCTTTTCACTTCTGGCTGTAAGTTGAATTCCATTAGTAATTTCTTTATCCCGACTGCAATCCTTCTTCTTATGTGCTTTTATTTCTTGCTAGCGACAGGTGGCTTTGCGGTCGTGGAGAATGATCACCTGGTACAGATGGCTACGGAGATAGAGGCTATCTCAGGAAGGGATAGGTCGGCTTCTTACCTGATCAGGAATGCCACTCTCCTGGAGCACAACTTGATTCTGCCACGTCAATCTGTGGTTAAGCAGAGGGATACAGCCCAGGAGAGGGCTGCTAAAGTTAAAAACGGGGCCACTGCGAAGAGTAGCAAGAGGAGACCTTTCTCGGTACCTCCAGCCGTCGGGGGGAAGAAGCTTAAGAAGTCTGATGGACCCTCCCCTAGCACATGCCCAGATATTCCGGAGGAGGAAGGTGGAGAGGAGGAAAGAGGCGAGGAGGAGAGCAGAGGAGATGGAGAGGGTGAAGGACAGGGTGGTAGTGGTGCTGGGCTCTTGTCTTCTGAGCAGGCAGGGGAGATCCAAGAGTGGACGGATAATGCCTTCCGTCAGGCTTTTGAGGGGTTGGAGGAAGGATCAGCCTCGGTGGAGAAGGCAATGAAAGCTGACAAGGCTGGGACTGGTGCCGATCCATCCTCTAAGGGTCCTTCAGCTAGGGTAACTCAAGGTGAATTCTCGACTTCTGCAGACTCCCTTTATGATAAGGACTTAGGAATATTTTATGGCCAGCTCCCGTCCTGGAATGAGATCCAGGACTTATTGCAGTACCCCACTCCTCCTTAGGGTTTGTAAAATAAACGCGTCTTCCTACTTCTTTTAACTTGACATATTTCTTGAATTATGGATTAGTTTATGCTTGTAACACTTGTTCTTTATTCTAGGGGCAGGTGAGGTGGCCAAGACCTCAGACGTTCGACACCGCCTCGAACAATACCGACTTCTCAAAGCTTCTGCCAAACCAAAGCCTCCTACTAACCGCCCTCGAGACGTAGTTGGCTATCGCCCTCTTCTCGGAGTTATTGAAGAAGATATGCAGAAGAGGAAGAGGGGCCGATCTTTGTTTGAACCTTCACTTGGCCCTCAGCCCCCAGCCCAGCCTATTCATGATATTATAGAGGAAGATACTGAGTTTATGCCTTCCCCACATCCGTCCGAAAATCCAACCGTCACCCCGATAGACCACCCATGTTTGGTTCGCAACCCATTTGCCGGCCACCCGGATCTGGACCCGAGCTTTCAGGACATTTCTTTTGACGAGGCCACGGGTGAGCATCTTCTTCCTCACAATCCCATGGTACGGGTGCTTGATGAGGCTAAGTCCTTAGACCTCGATTTGCTTACTACTCGGATTGTGACCATGGGAGATGAGGCCAAGGTAAACATCGATCGGGTGGCTGAAGAGACCAAGAGGCTAATGGAGCATCACGCTCGACTGGCTAAGGCTGGAGAGGAAATCGGAAGTGCTAACATTCGGTTGCGGCTAATGGTTTCTGATCAGGCCAAACAGCTTGCCGATCAGGCTATCCAGATATCCCAGCATGAGGCGACCTCTAGACGACTGAAGAAAACCATGGAAGAGGCTAGCAAGGCTGAGTTGCGAAAAATGGAGGCTGTTTGCAAAGAGCGAAATGACATGGCCATCGCAACGGTGAATGAGGTTCGGAGAGCGGATCTCGAGCAGGTAGAGGAGTTATCTGGGATGCTTGAGGCCGCAGAGCTTGCTCAGGCCAAGCTGAAGGAGAAGATGGAAGTGATGTGGAAATCCCTTCAGGCTGACTGCTGGAGATACCGATTGGAGTGAGATGCTGCCATCGCACGGCTGTCGGCTTCTGAGGCCCGGATGAAAGAGTTTGAGGAGAATGAGGGGATGACGGACGAGATGCTCCAGGACATGTATTTCCGAACTTGGAGGCAGGGCATCCTGTCCTGGATGGACGACTATCCCCGGGTCATGGCTAGGATATGTCTTCGGGCTTTGTAGGAGGCTAAGGCCGATGCGGATAAGGAAGGTGGAGTGGCTTTCAGGATGGATGTGATTACGACCCAATTCACTAAGGAAGAGAAGGTGGCGGTTAAGGAGGGCATGCAGCTGCTCGCTGCGGATGAGGTAGGCGTGCAGCTAGATGATGATGATTAGGGAGCAGATGCTGGTAAGTCTCCCTCTTTAGTCTTTTCAGGATTTGATTGCTTATCTTTCGTGACTATTGATGGATTCTCTTCTGAATTGAGCAGGCGAGGCCTCTGGAGTACACGCGGGGAGTTCTGACCCTGCAGTTAAGTAGATCAGGATGGCGGGCAGGATAGAGGCGGAGCCCCGATGTAGTTGACACTTTTATTTGGTCTGTTTGATATTCCTGTATATACTAGTCCAAAACATTAATGTACTTTCAGGTTGTAATTATGTCATCGCAACGAACGACTTTATGTAATTTTATGACATAAACAGATTCTGCTATATTTGAATGCTTTTGTTATTTTGATGTGTTGCATAAGAAATATAGTTGTGTATGTGCTAGTGATTCAATTGTGTTTAATGCTAAGTTCTTGCTTAAAATGTAATTTCATATCTTGCAATGTTTGTGTGATGTGCGAATGAATTGTGGTTACATATTTGTGTATAAGAGAAGAAAATACCGCCCTTCAAGTTTTAGCTATAGACGGTAGCTTTGAATGTCTCGTGTAACTGAGTACGGAATGCAGCTGAGTGTCTTGTTATCCAGTTCTCGAGTCTCCTATTTGGCGTCCTGTACTTTAGGGACCGTTATATAGGATAGGAGAAACGTTTTTAAATGAAATGGAAATATGAGAAACAGTAAAACTTCCAATCACGGAAGGCCGTCGATATGCTTAAGTTCGTGGCAAAAGGGTTTTGTAGTCACTTTCCCTAGCTGTGGGTCTTGGAGACATTTGTCACCCATCTTACGCCCCCGCGGGGAGTTTATCTTACCACAGCCGCACTTAAGACATATCGGAGCCGAGATCACGCATAGTAACTACCCGAGCCATTATGGCCCGCAATCGTGGGTATTATTCGATTTACTGTGGTCGGCTAGCGTGGGTGCCGATCGTCAACCGTGAACTACCCCTGGTTGGCCACACCTTATGTTGGGGCTTAAAGTAGGTTCACAGTTGCCGGCGAGCCGAACGCCGTAATGAGCTGCCATCGGCTATAGTCGGCCTTCTTGATGGCTTATAATCGGCTCATTACAGTTGGCTTTGAGGGCAGTCGTGAGCAATGAGTTAACCCGCAGTAGAGGGATGCTGGAGCAAAAGTGTCTCATTGGCGAGTGCATAGAATCGTATAGTACCTGTTAGGTCCTGTCCAAGTGAGGTTGTGCCGTGAAGTGTCCAGAATGGAAATGTCGTTATACAGGATTTTGTTCAACAGAAAGGGATAAAGCTTAACAAGCAGCCAAGATATAAAGGAACAAGTTAAAAAGAGACAAGATTTTTTAAAATGGTTCGGCACGAAAATGCCTACGTCCACTGATTCTCTTTGTTAATTCACTTCATATGGGCAGTACAAGTTAAGAAAAGTATCAACGGAGGTGTTGGATGTTCCATGCCCTCTGGAACACCTTTCCATCCACTGTTGACAAAATATAAGCTCCGTTGTGGAGATCTTTACGAGTTACATAAGGTCCGTCCCAGATGGGATCTAGCGCTCCAGGGCGCTGGAAGATCCGCTTGAGGACAAGATCTCCTTCTTGTAAGCTGCGGTGCTTGACTTTGGAATTGTATTGTGCTGCCACTTTTTGCTTGTGAGCTACCGCTTTAAGTGCTGCATCATTTCTTCTTTCTTCAATTAGATCCAAAGACATGTGTAGGAGTTCTTCATTCTCTTCTGGGTTGTAGTGAATCCAACGGTGGGAAGGCACTACAGTTTCAACTGGGAGCATGGCCTCTGATACGTATGCCAAAGAGAAAGGAGTATGCCCTGTTGATGTTCTGTAAGATATGTGGTAGGCCCAAAGTGCCGTAGGAAGTTCATCCACCCAAGCGCCTTTTGACTTTTCAAGTTTCTTCTTGACTAGAGTTTTGAGAATTTTGTTGGCAGCTTCGACTTGTCCGTTTACCTGAGGATAAGCCACAAATGAGAAGCTTTTGTGAATTCCATGCTCTTGGCACCAGTCAGCGAACTCTTCGCTGTCAAACTGGAGTCCATTGTCTGATATGATCTTGAGTGGGACTCTGTACCTGCATAGAATATTTTTGATCAAGAAGTTGATAATTTTTGCCGAAGATATTTTATTTAGAGGTTCCGCTTTCACCCATTTAGTGAAATAGTCGACTGCCACTATAGCATATTTTGCTCCGCCTCGGCCCTTTGGCAGTTCGCCAATCAAGTCAATTCCCCATACGGCAAAGGGCCAAGGGCTGGTCATTTGAGAAATCTCATTTGTGGGTAGTCGAGGAATCTTAGCAAATTTCTGACATGTCGCATCTCTTGACGAAGTCTAAGGCATCTTTGTTCAAAGTGTGCCAGTAATATCCATATCGGAGTATCTTCTTTGCCAGAGTCTGCCCCCAGTGTGATCTCCGCAACTTCCTTGATGGATGTTGGATAAGATTTCCTCGGCTTCCTTTCCAGCGACACACCTTAATAAGGGGTTAGAGAAGCCGCGCCGATAGAGGATGCCTTCTTGTAATGTGTAGCGGGAAGCTCTCCTTAAGATTTTCTTAGCTTCGTTACGCCAGTCGGGCAGTGTGCCATCTTGTAAATATTTCCGGATAGGAGTCATCCAGGTTTCTTCTTCAATTACAGCTATCATATTCATTGGCTCGTAGCTCAGGGCCAGCTGCTTTGAGATGGTTATTGTTCGGGAAGCAGTGTCGTCCTTCATGCTAGCTTGCTTTGCCAGTTCGTCGGCCTCCTGATTCTCTTCTCGAGGAATGTGTTTGATTAAATAGTGATCCAATTGATTGAGCAGAAGCTTGGTCTCTTTTAGATATGCTGTGAGTCGTTCTCCTCGAGTCTGGAATTCTCCTAATATTTGATTTACAATGAGTTGAGAATCACTATGGAGACATAAAGAACCGACTCCAATCTCCAGGCAAGTTCTAATTCAGCTATCACTGCTTTGTATTCTACGTCATTGTTTGTGGCAGCGAATTTCAACCTTAGGGCGTAGTGCAGCTTCCTTCCTCTTAGGCTGATTATCACAACACCTTCCCCCGAGCCTTGTTCATTTGATGCTCCATCTGCGAAGAGATTCCACTTGATATCTTCTTCTATTTCAGATTGCTCCTTACCTTTGTTTGTAGTAAATTCGGCAATGAAATCAGCTATGGCTTGCCACTTGATAGCGGTGCGAGGATGGTAGGTGATATCATATTAACTTAGTTCAGTGCACCACTTAAGTAGTCGTCCAGAAGTGTCGGGGCGATGGAGTACATGGCTTAGCGATTGATCGTTTAAAACTCTCATGGAATGAGATTGGAAATAGTGTCGCAGTTTCCGTGACGTGATTAGCAAACAGTATGCTAGCTTTTCAAGTTTAGGGTATCTGGCTTCTGCCCCCGTAAATCTCTTGCTTACAAAGTATACGGGCCGCTGCGCGCGGTCGTCTTCTCTCACCAAAGCGGCGCTTAAAGCATGGGACGATACAGCAAGGTATAGGTATAGTTCCTCGCCTTCGTTTGGAGTTGAGAGTACTGGTGGTCTCTGGAGGTGTTCGATTAAGTTGAGGAATGTTGTCGAGCATTCGTCAGTCCATTCGAACTTTCCTTTGTCTTTCTTTAGAGCTTCAAAGAATGGGATGCATTTGTCGGTTGCTTTAGAGATGAACCTGCTTAGGGCGGCCACTTTCCCGTTTAGGCTTTGCATCTCTCTTCAAGCGGATGGTATCTTGATATCTTGCAAAGTCCGAACCTGTTCGGGGTTTGCTTCAATCCCTCTGGCATGGACGATGAATCCCAAGAGCTTTCCCGACGATACTCCGAAGGAGCACTTTAGAGGGATCATCTTCATTCCATATTGGCGAAGTACTTGAAAAATCTCATCCAGGTGGTTTATATGATCGTTGGCTTTCCTCGATTTTACCAGCATGTCATCCACATAAACCTCCATAGTTCGTCCTATTAGTTCTGCAAACATCTTGTTGACGAGGCGCTGATAAGTAGCTCCGGCGTTTTTAAGTCCAAAAGGCATTACTCTGTAGCGGTACAATCCCCGATCAGTGATGAAACTAGTGTGGTCTTGATCGGGGGCGTGCATAGGGATCTGGTTATATCGTGAGTATGCGTCCATAAAATACAAGAGTTCGTGTTCGGCGGTGCTGTGCACGAGCTGATCGATTCGGGGCAGTGGGAAGCAATCCTTCGGACAAGCGTCATTTAAGTTGAAGAAGTCGATGCATGTTCGCCACTTCCCATTAGCCTTCTTTACCAGCACCGGGTTGGCGATCCATTCTGGGTAGATGACTTCTCGTATGAAGTTATTGGCAAGTAGGTTCTTTACTTCTTCCTCTAGGGCTGCTGATCGTTCTGCCCCCATGCTTCTCTTTTTCTACTTTACTGGCACCTTGGTGGGATCGATGTTCAGTACATGGCATGCTACATCTGGGGAGATTCCTGTCATATCAACGTGCGTCCATGCAAATACATCCATGTTGTGGCGAAGAAAATCAATGAGTTGATCCTTTAATTCTTCTTATAGTTGAGATCCGATTTTCAATAGTCTACTCGAGTCATGTTTGTCTACAGCTACGAATTCCATAGCCTCTGCAGGCTCGACGGTGGCCTCCTCCTCTTTGTCCCTGGGGTCTAATTCATTGAAAGGATCACTGGTATATCGAAGAGGAGGGGCTTTCTTTAGTTGCTATGCTTCCAAGCTTTTCATGCAGAGAGTAGTCTCTGCGTTTTTCCCTTTATCTTTTCTGCAGTTATTGCGAAGTTCAGTTACATAGCAGTCTCGAGCAGCGTCTTGATCTACCTCTATTTCTCCTATTCCGTTATCTGTTGGAAATTTCATCTTTAGGCACCATGGGGCTAGGACAATTTGGAAGTTAGACAAGGCTGGTCTTCCCAAAAAGGCGTTGTAGGCCAAGTGGTTCTCTATTAGTACAAACGTTTGTTTTCGCACAACAGAGCGGGGATGACTTCTGATTTCAACAAAAAGGTCCAGTTGCCCGAGGGGCATCTTCGCATCTCCAGTGAAACCATGTAGTGGTTTGTTGCAGGGAGACACGTCCTTCATTGACAACTTCATTTTGTCGAAAGCGTGCTTGAATAGGATATTCACCGAGCTTCCAGTGTCTACTAAAATTCGGAAAACTTTGGCTAGACCGAACCAGGCAGAGATGACCATAGGATCCATGTGTGGGTACTGTCTTCCCTTTAGATCATGCCTACTGAATGTGATGTTGCCATTCTCTTTCCGTTTCGGGTGGCGTTCTTCCATAACAGAGTTAACGTAGCCTTCATCGTTTCCAAGTGATTTACCATATCTTTCCATCTCTGCCCAGCTTCTGTCGGCGATGTGTGGTCCTCCTGATACGGTATGGACCACTATCTTCTCTTGACTAGAGCCATTGGTGTTGCGATTTCCTCCGCCTACTTCTCGGAGGGGTAGCCCAGGATTCTCATTGGCAGGAGTCGAAGTCCTATCCTGGCTTTATATAGCGTTCTAGTCTCTTCCTTATGTTGTGTTCTTCAATCAAGTCCCGGAGATGGTGGCATTCATTGGTGTCATGTCCATGGGATTCATGGAAGCGGCAGAACTTTCCAGACTTGAGTGTTTTATCTGACTCCTTCTTGTGCAGGGGGCGCTTGTATCTAACTTCGTCTTGAGTGGCTAGGAAGATGTTTTCGATTGTTTCATTCAAAGGAGTGTAAGAGTCAAATCTTGGTCCAGGTCGATACAAGCGCTTTTCTCCATTCTTGCCCCCAACATTGTCTCCAGAGTCATTTCTCCGAACATCCTTTGCTGCAGCGGGAACCCTGTCTGTAGCTGTCTTAGCCTGTTGCCCTGACTGCCTCTCAGTGGCAGCGTCTTCAAGTCTCATATATTTTCCAGCTTCATGGAAGAAATCAGGTAAAGTAGCTGGTTTTTCCTTGGTTAGTCTTCTATCAAATTTAGTATCCGGATGTACACCACTATAGAGGGCCATTAGGATAAGTTTCTCGTCGGCATCTTGGACTGCGGCCGCTGCGACGTTGAATCGGGTTAGATATTGTTGCACTGTCTCTCCGGGTTTCTGTTTGACATTATATAAGGAATAAGCATCCTAGGGTTGTTCCACATGAATGCGGAACTGGCTGATGAACTTTTCTTTCAACATTTCCCATGAGCTGATGGACCCCTGGGGTAGGTGGTTGAACCAGGAAGTTGCTAGATCTTCCAAGAATAGTGGGAAGCATTTACACAACACTCCCTCCGTTGATCCGCTCATGAGCATATGCTGGGTGTATCTCTGTAAGTGTATGATGGGGTCAGAGGTTCCCTTGTAAGGTTCCATTGTTGGCATTTTCCATTCCCGGGGGGTGATGGCAGTTTCGATATTGCGGGTGAAGGGGCTGGTTACTCTAGCACCGATCCCCCGATCCCTTCGTTCCCGTTGGATGCACTCTCTAAACAATCGTGCCATCCTTTCATCTGAACTTGGAGCGGATAGAAATGAGTTTGGTTCTTCCCTGCAGAACAGATTCCGTCCAGACGGCTTGTAGGGATGGTATCGTCTGTCACTCCTAACATTCTCCAATGGCTGCCTCTGGTCTTCTGGGGGCATGCTGGGGTCAGCCACAGTTGGCCCTTGCCTTGATCTTCCCCTGCTGGGTTCTGTTCTCAGCACTTCCTCGGGTCCAACTTCGGGCTGGACTCCAGCACGGCCCCGTCTACTGGTGTTTTCATGGTTAGGTAGCATGACGGGTTCAGCTACATCTGACCCCTGCCTGGCACCTCCCCCGTTGGGTTCGGTTCCAAGTGTTTCCTCGGGTCGGAATTCGGGCTGAGTCCGGGCTCGGCTCCTGCCATGGCTGTTTCTGTTGTTAGCCTCTTCGAATAAGAAAGACCATTGTCGTCTCCCAGATCCTCCAGACCGGGACTCACCCCATGATTCAGTGTTGCGGTTGGATTCTTCAGCATCCCTTAAGCGTGACATGAGTTGGTCCACCAAGGCTTCTTGCTGAGATGTGAAGCGGTTAGTTACTTCAGCCACAACCTTGTCCAGATCCGCCCTTGTAATTGGTTGTTCCATAGCAGGGGCTGTCGGGTTTGCCTGATTTAAATTTGCTGTTGGAACTGGATGATTGTTTTGGTCTCTGATCACTGGATCTGGGATACTGCCAGTTGCGATGTTCTTTCCTTTGTTTGCATCTTTCTTACGTCCGGGAGGCATGTTTTCCAGGCAATGAACGATGCTGATAGGAAAAGGGTTAAGTGGGAGAAGCCGAAGCTTCGAGCTCCTGTTCTCAGTGAAAGCACCAAAAATGTTTGCACAAAAAATGGGCAAACACCTCAAAGTCGTATGATTTAGTTGATTTTATGTTGTTTCTAGTGATTTGGGTGATTTAAGCAAATATATGAAATAGATGGACTGAACTGTAAAAGACACACAGATTTATAGTGGTTCGGCCAGAACGTGCCTACGTCCACTTTATATGTTATTCTCCTTTTCTATTCAGATTACAAGTACAATGTTTGATTACAAGTAACTGAAAGTTGTTTGAAAGCTCTCTCCGTGCTTGAGCTCTCAAACTTTTCTGCCATTGTTGTACCCCTGCCCCTCTATTTTTAGAGTGAGGCTGGGGGCAGGGGTCCGGGATGTATATAGCAGCTGGTGGGCCTGGGCTGAAGCAATCTGGCCTAGTAGTGCTAGTCCGGTACGCCTTCCTCGTGTTGGCTGGGTAGGAGGTGGTATATTGTTTGGACCGATAATAGGTGGAGTGTGGGTTGGTCCGGTCGTAGGTGGTTCGGTAGCGCATGGGGATGGAGTTGGACCAGTGGAGGTTGGTTCGGTGTTGCTTGGAGATGGAGGCTTGCTTCGGTGGAGGTTTGGTTCTGTGGTAGGAGTACATTGGTTTGATTCGGTGATAACTGGTTCGGCTAGACATGGTCATGAATTGGACCGGCAGTTGGTTGGTTTGGTCATGGTGGTCGTTGAAGAAGCTTGTGTGTCGGTAGTCACCTGGTTCGGCAGTGGTTATTGGAGAAGCTTTTGGATCGGTGGTAAGAATTTGCCCAACAGTAATAAGAGGTTTAGGAGTTGATAAATTTGGTACATTATGGTAATGAATGGAAAGAAAACAAGGTAATTATGTTTATAGAATAGTAGTGAACATAATAAAAGATTTGGATTGAAACAAATCAATCCATTGAAATCCAAATAATAATAAGTGTAATTATTGTAGAAATTGAGATTTAAAGGTTATGCAATTTGAAATAAAAATAATATGAGAAAATTAATGTAATAGTTTGAATCCAATATTAAATCCATCTATTTGACAATAATGAATGGAATAATTACCGATTAATTTAATTAAATGGAATTCTTGGGAATTTTATTTATAAATTCTGAATTCAATAAAGGGAGGTTAACACTGAAATTTGATAAATTAATTAACTTTAAATGGACATCTAAATTTGTTAAATTAGTGTGAATGATTTGGAAATATAAAAATGATAAGAATTGTCAATTTTAGAATTTAAATTGGAAATTTGATTTAATTAATCAATTATTAATTTATTTAATTAATGTAAAAATAGCCATTTTGGCCGCTGACTCTGATTTCAACGAAACCAGTTTCATCGGATCGGTAATGGTGAATTATTGAAGGATTTCAAGTTTCGTAGCGATCGGACCTGACGTTTGATCGTACGGACTCGAAACGCCGTGAAATCAATGAAATTGAAATCAATTGAAATCAACTTGAAAAAATATTGATTTTAGCATAACTTCTTCATACGATGGAATTTGGACTTGAAACCTGTTCCATCGAGTTTAAAATATTTAAAACATAAATTTTGATATATGTGTTGACCCAATTTCGTTAAGGAGTAAGAACGGGCTATTTCGGGCCATTTATCGTTCAGCGCGTTTATAAATCGGGTCCATCTATTCTATTTTCAACTTTGTCTATAAATACCGGTTATAAACCCTAGCCTACCTTTATTTCTCATTTGTCTGTGCGTACAAATCCTCCTTACCTCCTCATTTCAATGGTAGACAATCCTAAATCCAATTGCAAATCAAATTCAAAGCCAAAAATTCAAACTCCGCAAACCTATCGAATTTTATATGGATTCGAAGCTCTCAAAGAGCGTAACTCAGATTTGTGATTCGTTTTCCAATCTGAATAACTGTTCGTCCAGAAATTAGAGAGCAAAGCATGGTCGTTCATCGTGCCGTAATAAACTTCCTCTGATCGTGGAATCGAAGGCACCGTTGTGTAGAGAGTCGAGAGCGTTGATCTTCGGTGGTGTTCGTTTGGAGTTTCAACGGTTGGATTTCACGCATAATTCAAACTACAGTTTGAATTCTTTTGGTGGCTGGTGGGTTTTGGGTCGCGATTTGGCATGGGATCTGAGGCGAGGAGCGGCGCTCGGTGTACGGTAGGTGGGGCGACGTTCTGGCAGGCCGCGATGGCCAGCGGCGATGGAAGTAGCCGCCTCTGTGGCGTGTATAGGGTTTCGTTAGAAACCTATAGGGAGAACGCGTGCGTGCAAACGATGGAGGCTTCGGTGATGACGTGTTTGCTACTGTTGTTCGATTAGTTTTCTTTTTCTTATTTTATTTTTTTAAATTTTGATTCCAATAGTTCTAGCATGCATAACTTTCTCTTACGATATCCGATTTACGCGCGGTTTTCTCCGCTAGGTTCGTATTGGAATTTCGGACATTTTGGAAACCGTTTGGATGGATTCTGAGATTGGTCAAATTTTGGGTTTAAATTCAATTTTAATTCAAAAGGTGAGTGTTTTAACCCACTCACAACTTCTAAAATTTCTTATGTTCGTTAAATTTAATTTATGTTGTGATTATGAATTTATTTATGACTGTGTTGTATATTTTGAAATCATCATCTCAGTTAATTGCATTTATTTAAATTAAATTGTTATCTGACTTATTATTGCATATAAATTGCCAGTTGGATAGATTGTTTAATTTATTATTGAATATAAGCTGTCAGTAATTACCTGTTATTTATTTTATGCTCTATACTGATGTTATTGTTTAAATTGGATGATGATTGTAATAAATTATTGATGATTGATATTGGGTGAATGGATGCTGTATTTTATATTGTATAAACTGCAAGTTGTTATCCAATTTTTATTTCATTCGGGATTGCGGTTTGAAATGATATAACCGTAATTTTTACTCTGAATTATGGATTGAAATGATAAATATCTGTATCACTTGACCATAGGGTAGAAAATTATATACAGACACCGTGGTCTATATATAAAAATATTTTGAAATGATTTTTATGGTTTTGGAAAGAAATATACGGTTTAAATAAATATTAATTTTTGGATATTACATAAATATTATTCTATATATATATATATATATATATATATATATATATATATAGTTAAATTCTTGAATTTAAGCTATGTAAAAATTTGTTAAATAAAATTAAGTTAAAAAATGGAGCTTGATTGTTTTATATTATATTGTTAAGTACCTGTTTAGGATATTGTATATATAGAGTTTTAATGACTTAAACAAAAATTAAGTTGGAAGATGAATATGAAATTGGTTTGAATTTAATTATTTAAGAATTATACTCGAATAAATTTGATTTGAAACTTAAAAAAATTGAGGTTTTAAAGGGTATGATTCTTATAACTTGATTTGGTTTAGAGTGATTTAAATGAATATATCAAGTTAAATAAATTGAAAGAATATCCAGTTCTGAAAAGTTAAAAGTTTTCTTAAATGATATGGGATTTATTACGCAAACATTTCAAATCTAAATAAAAATAATTGAATTTGATTATCAAAGAGTTAGTTTTGAAATGGTGGAATATTTAAAGCTTTGAAATATATGGAAATTGAAATGGTTTATTTAGGAATTTAAATCTATATTTGGAATTGATTTGTGAAATTAAAGAAGCAAATTTATTATATAATGTAATGTAATATTAAACCATTTAAGTATTGGAAGTTATGTTTCAAAGTTATGGGTTTCAAGGTATTATGATTTGAAATATACTATGATTTTTGGAAAAGAATATATTTGAAATATAAATGATATTATATTGATTTGGGTTTTATAAATGATATAAAAATGATTTGGTTTTTAAAACGAAAATGATATCGTATTTATATGGTTTTGAAATGGATATTATATTCTGGTTTTAAAGTATAAACTATTTTGAAAAGACCGGGGTGTTATAATAACGTTTGGTTGTTGAAGAGATCGGGATCAGAAGTTGTCATACTCTCTGCCAACTCCAAAAACCACTTTAACAACCGTGTACGCGGTGGAGATTTCAGAATGAAGTAGGATGGTGGCGGCGTTTCCTGTGAGGTAAATACGTGGACCCGACTCCCGTGAGTTGGCATAAGGTGGCTAAAACAAGAGCGATTGACGGGCTAAGAAGGTAGCACCTTTTATCGGACACACTCCTTTGATACCATTCTATTACTTTGTGATTGTTTGGGGCCCCTTTTTGATTTTGGAGGTGTTGTTCGAGGTGGGCGGTAGTAGCTGCTACGCGCTACCACCGGTCCGGAAGCGTAATTGGTATATCTACCCTGGCATGGCCTAGTTGTGCCGTGTCACCTACCCTAGCGCGCCTTATCTGATTTTGTTTTGTAACGTACCTATGGAGTGGCCTCCGACGACGCCCGGTACGGGGGAGATTACGGTACAGTATAGACTATTGGAATATAAAAGTGTGTTAAGGTGGAAAATGTAAAGCCTTAACGCTATTTTTAGTATATTATACTTTACTTTAGACACTATTATAATAGTGTACATTACTGCATAGTAAATTGCTTAGCGGATCCTTAGGATATGTGAATCTCGAACATCTCTTAAGTTACTGCACTCACGTTAGACATTGGATAGGAGATGTAAAATCCCGTAAACATCTCTGACGCTGTTCCACTCATATTTTACCGTGATTTAACTTACGTAAGATCTTTTAGTTCTGACTCGAGTTTTTTGTCTGTTCAATTCGCTCGGGTCAGCCTGAGCATTTCAGGATTTAGAAGACCGTACTCTGGAGGACAAAGACGAAGATTTATTATTATTTATTAAAGTATTACACTACATTCATACTGTTCCACTACAGTATTTATTGTTTTCTTGTATGTGTAACTCTGATATGTATTGTATAAGTAAAGTCAAATATTTTATAAAACAGCTTCATGAACTGTTTATGTGATTATTATATTTTGTCGTTCCACTGCAAGATTTTATTTTGTTTTTTTTCCTTCTCTACCTTTTCTTATTTACCCCATAACAATCCACACTTCTATATGGTTTAAGTCTGACGTGTGTGGTTTATCGTCGATTTAAAGCGTACAAAAAGGCGGGACATTACATCTGGTATCAGAGCTTTGGTTTAGCGATAAACCTTAGCTTTGTGGGGTCTGACTCTTTATTAATAGGGAAGTAATACCCTATGATGAGTCCCTGAGTGTATATATATGAGAGAGCGTATTTGTTAGTGTTATAAAAAAGTTTTAATATTGTGTTAATCTGTTTCGTTTTGTATTTATAAATTCTGGTTGGTGCATTAGACGCTGTTAACGCTAAATATTGAATGCTAACACCACGGTGTATGTAGAGATTAACTGAAAGCACCACCCGTGAAAACGGGAATTAAAAACAAGTAGGAAAGTCACAGAGAAATCGGTAAAAGACAACAATTTTGTAGTGGTTCAGCTTCAGGTTAAGCCTACGTCCACTTTAATCCTCTTTATTACTGAATCAATTACAACTTTACAAAAATCTTCAATTACAATACTGATGAGGCAAACAACTAGAACTCCGATGTAGAAGAATTCTTTGAGTCCATGTTGATTGTGTTAGATTTCCTCTTCAAGTTAGTTGAGATGCCTTTCGTGTTTGAAGTGTCGAGTGAGTCGAGAATTCAGCAGAGTATAGGCGTTCCAAGAATGAGCCAAAAAGATCCCCTTTCGGTTGGAGCTAGTGCCGTATTTATAGGAGAGTTCGGCTTTAGGTCGTAGGTCGCGAGCGACCTTGGATAGGTCGTAGGTCGTCCGCGACCTAATGGGAGTCGTCTACGGCTTATACATGGAACACTTGATCGCTCTGGAGAAACTAGCAAGTCATAGGTCGTGGCCGACCTAGGTAGGAAGCGGCATAGGAAGCTCCTTTGGTATGTTTAGGTCGTGAGCGACTTAGGTATAGGTCGTATGTCGTGGGAGACTTAGTAGACACGGTTTACGGCCTAACAGGAGCACCCTTGATCATTCGAACAAGTCATAGATCGTGGGCGACCTAGGGAAGGAACGACATAAGGAAGACAAGTTTCCTCGGCTTTGCATAGCTCGCTAGGTCGTTGGAGAGCTTTATTCCTGTTAGGTCGCGTCCAAGTGAACTCGTTCGCACTTTAGGTCATTAACCCGTTGTTGGTCCATTAGTCCGTTAGGTCGTAATGCCTCAGCTCACTGCAGAACTTTATCCCTGTTAGGTTGCTCCCCTTATTAACTCGCTAGGTCGCGTATACCTTTAGGTCGCTAGGTCACCTCAGTCCATAGGTCGTTGGTGCGCTATGTCGCTCAGTCCATTCAGCAACTAAGTCGTTTAACTTGCCGAACCGCTTTATGTGTTAGGTCGCTTACTCCCTTAAGTAGTTAGGTCGCGCCTTTACATAAGTTGTTAACTTGTTGAGTCATAGGTCGCTGGACCATCTAATCCTTTTGGTCGCTGAGCTCTGTAAGTCGCTGGCTATTTGAGTCGCTAGGTCGCTACTTTCTCTAGATCGCAGGGTCGTAGAAAAAAGAGGGTTAACAGACGTTATGACATCAATAGGGATTTCTAAACACTTAATAGGACAGACCTACACAATATTTGTTTGGAATATAGGTGAATGAAATAATTGTGCCTATTATATTTTCTATATATATAATAGATTTTTATAAATCATATATATATTTGGTTGTGTATATTGGTCGTTAGGTAGTGAAATAAAAAAAGAATAAGTTGGAAATTTTAGAATCTAGGTTCAGGGGTTTTTGAAATTTCTTTCGAATGATTTTGAAATATAGTAATAATATTATTGTCACGGTCCAAATTTCAGTGTTCGAAAATCGACATCCGTACTCCACTTGTACCTGAATGCCACAGATCCAAACGTTGGAATTCGAGTCATGCCGGAGCTTATAACACATTAAGTACAACACAACGGAAGAAATGAATAATACATTTGATATACAACATTGATACAATATCAGATACAACTAAATGATGCAATGAATGTCAATATACATCAGAGATATGATACAAGATAATAGCAGCGGAAAGAAAAGATAACACTAGCAGCGGAACAATATCACCAATATGGTCTTCAACAGCGAACTCCAGTATCGGTAATCTCCATCTCCAAGGCAGCAATCCAGAAATAGCTCGATCTTCCAATAACAATGCACAAAGATAAGCAAGTGAAGTCCTGATCCAAATACTGAACTAGCTCCAGATAATCTACTAAACCTGACTATCTGAAAAACCCAACTTTAGACTGCCCGTGTGGGAAAATTGTAAGTTGCTGAGCTTTGTAAGTCGCTGGCTAGTTGAGTTGCTAGGTCGCTACTTTCTCTATATCGCAGGGTCGTAGAAAGAAGAGGGTTAACACTTGCCCCTTGAAGTATATGCCTAAGAGTTAGGTCGTGTGCTTCGATATCTTTTAACCTGTGCAAGCTTAGATCGTTAAGTCTCGGGCGACTTATGAGAGAGTTAGGTCGCTCGTGTCGATTCGTTATCCTTTCTCTCCCCTATATAAGCCATTAGGTCATTTTCTTCTTCCTTCACCTTATTGTATTCTACTGCCGCCATTACTATCTTTGAGCTCGAGAATTTTTGAAGCCAATCTACTTGTTGATTTGATCATCATCTCCTCAATCTCATTACGTAAGTGAATTCGGCCATTATTCAATCACGACCACCATTGAATTGTGAATCCCCCAATTTTCGGCCCTATCCCGATTTTGCATGCTGCATTTCGCCGTGGATCATGTCACGATTAAATTTTGATCGTTTTTGGACACGTTGTCGCTGTGATTCACGAGAGTACATTGGGTTTGTGATGGATCAGAGGCGATTTGCATTAGTTTAACGGGTTATTGGGTTAACGGGTTAGGTGATTTGCTGAGAGAAGAAGAGTTAGCGAGTTAGGGGGAGTTAGGTCATGCTCGACTTAGGATCCTTGAACAATTTAGGGCTTTAGCGGTTCGAGACATGAATCATGAGACTTAACTCGACAAACGGCTTAAAGAATCGGCGCGACCTAAGGATCCTTATGACCCAAAAAAGGGGTTGAGTGATTTAACTCATAGCGACTTAAACTTTACATCGCGTGAGCGACCTAGTGTTTAGGTCGTGTGAACGACTTAGTGCCTTGGTCGTGCGAACGACTTAGGACTTAAACAATTTTTCACTCCCGAGTGGCTTCTTGCGACCTAGACCAATCTCAACCCAACCTGTTAGGTCATGAGCGACCTAGAACTTAGAGAATTTCTTGACTTGGATTGTGACTTAAGGACTTGAACAAAACTTGAAAGCTTCAGAATTTTGATAGAACTTGATTGTACTTCTAACTTGAACTGCTAGAATGAACTGCTTGAACTTTGAACTGTCTGGACTTTAAACTGTTTGAACTTTACTGCACTTCTTTACAGATTATATTCACTTGTAAGCTAACAACCTGCTGAGCACAACATTTGCAGAAAACTAGGGCGAATATACTGCCATTGATTGCCCACGTCGAGTGGCAGATTAGTCGATAAAAGATAATCAACTTAAAGAAATTTTATGAAGTGCTATAAATCAACAAATTCAAGCGAAATATTAAAGCAAAGCAATATTAATCAATTAAAACTGATTTTTTTGCATCAATACTGCACTTGCATTTGGACTTAAAACAACAAAACCTGAAACTTTGTAACGGACAAATGCCTATTAGTTTAATTTCAGTTATATTTGCTTGTCATTTTATTAGTTCTGCACAACATTTCACACATTTAGGAAACATGCACCTTCATATTTGAATATCCAGTTCCTTATGTAGAATGTCTTCTTAAGAAGAGATAATCGAGCAATCTGAAGGAGTCTTCCCGATAGCCGACCCCTTGGATAATCCTCCGGAAAGAACTCAAACTACCCTGAGTCAACGGGCATTCAACCAATTACGTATTCAATTTAGGATTGCCGAAGTGGATGTTACACTTCCTGGCCCAAATGATACTGCTGACAGGCCACCTCTCGGTTTTGTCGCCGTCAACCGTCAGATGTGCCTTTGTGGTGCCATTCCTCCTTTCAATGAATTTCTTCATCAACTCCTTTTCCGATTAACCATCTCTCCCTTTCAACTACATCCCAATGGCTACGCCATTCTGATGGGATTGTGTGTTTTATTTTGTAGGACACTTAACCGTCTTCCGAGCTTCGAAGAAATCTGCTACTTATGCACATTCACAAAGAATAAAGACCACCCCTCCATTATACTCGTGAGAAGTGCCAGAAATCGTAAACTTATCACCGATCTTTCCGAAAGTGCTCACTGTTTTCTGAATCAATTCTTCTTCGTTCGCTGCCCCCTATGGTTTTATGCCATCTGAAGAATAGGAAGTAAGATTGCACATCCCCGTTCTTTCCGTTTAAGCTTTTCGAGATCCGAATTGCTAAGTGCTAATTTCATTCTTTTCTTTTACAGCACTTCCTCCTCCCTCTAGAAATCCCAGTCACAAGACGACTTTTGATAGATTAAGTGCCGTGCCGGTTGAAGAAAGAAGTATTAAGTTTTTGCTGAAAGATGAACTTCTGCACCAATACGGGCTTTTGCACCCTTCTCGTTCTACCCAAACTCATGAAGTCCCCGACTCTCCAGTAAAAACATCGGATGCCCCAGTTTCCGTCGAAGAACTTACACCGAAAGAACATACTGTTGAGGCTTCGTTGGTAAAGTGTTCTACTTCAATTAATGTTGCGGGGTCGTCCGGCAAACTTGCACTTGCCCTGGTGATCGAAGAAGAGGAACTTCCCCAACAATCTGGGAAATCTAGTGACGAAGGAACTGGGAGAGCGGGTCCCGCTAGGCACAGCGTTGATGATACTTTTGAGGGGTTGAGCGACCTGATGA
Organism: Allium cepa; assembly: GCA_030765085.1. Taxonomy (NCBI): domain Eukaryota; kingdom Viridiplantae; phylum Streptophyta; class Magnoliopsida; order Asparagales; family Amaryllidaceae; genus Allium; species Allium cepa. Next base: position 74,523,643 of record CM060939.1, on the reverse strand, counting down.
TTACTTCACAGGAGCTTTTTAAAGATGATCCTACCACTGCTAAAGTTACTTCACCAGCAGTTGAAGCGACATCCGTTCTGCAACAAACTCCATCAGCCCAAGAGTTGACATTGGCTGTTAAATCCATCATCACCTCCCAACCCAGGAGTGGTTCGTAGTTCGACGCGCGTAGTTTGCACGATACACACACTTAGGACTTTTCAGCACTTATATGCGTTCAACTTTCTTGCTTTCAAGATTTCTGAGTTTATCTTTTCTTCATTTTCAGATTCTTCGATGGGACGAAGTGGATCCTACTACGATGATTTCCAGCGTTACGGGAGGCACGGTTCTTATGACCCCAAGAGGTATCTCCCTGCCTCCTGGGAAACCGACGAAGAAAGAGCTGCGAGGAAAGCTTGTGAAAAGCGTGCCTATGAAGAACGCCACGAATGAATAGATGAGCGACATGATTCTTCCCAAAGGGCAGATGATTCTCATAAATGGAAATCCCGTGATGATAAAGGGAAAAGCCACATCCCTGATGATGCGAGTAAAAGGGGCCAAACATGGCGAAAAGCCGGCGTCCGAACTTCCTGAAAGGCCCGCTGCTCCTGTACCTTCTCAATCTCCTGCCCTTACTTATATTTATATTCAAACAATTATTGGCAGGCCCTCATATCAAGTCGGATAAGGCCCAGCCACTCTTCAAAGTCGGTTTCCGCATTGGTGCTTGAAGGGAGTGCACTTTAACCTTGATTTGGTCCCGATTGACAAGCAAGCTATGCTGAGCAATCTTGATGCCGTCAAACTCGATATTGAGAGAATGTCGGGTTGGCAAAAGCTTGTCGACAAGCTTCAGAGGGTAAACCGTGCAAATCTTGAGGCCATGCTAACAATGGAAAACGAAAAATCTGAATGGCAGAAAACTCATGAGCAGCATGACGCGGAAATGAGGAGCATAGCCACTTATAATGAGAAGCTTGAAGTAGAAGTTGAAAAACTTAAGGAAGAGCTCGCCACTTCTTCCACTTCCTACTCTCAGAGATAGGAAGTGCTTCAAAAACAAGTGAGAGATGCTCATGCGGCACAAAGAGATATTGAAGCTAAATTTGAGGCACAGCAACAAGTTGTAGAAAACTACCGAGCTGGTGTTGCTCAACTTTGAGAGAAGAACAACTCCCAGAATTTGGAGATTGAACTGCTCAAAACTCGACTTTCTGAAGCTGAAAAAGAGCGTGATGAAGCTATTGCCGGCAAAACTGCATCCAAAGAATCTCATATGGCAACTAAAGCTGAAGTCAGCTCAACTCTATTCGAGTTTTACATCCATAGTGTTTTGGGGCACGCTAGCCTTAAGTTTTTGGGACCGGCATAAGAAATCACTTTGGGAAAAGTGTGGGAGGCCATACTTGATATGCTTGGAGGAGCTGGATATGCCGAAGTAGATTTAATGGCGCACTATCTAGATGATGATGCATGTGCCGCTCTTGCCGGGGGAAGGAGAAACTCGCCAAAGAGAGAGCCGAAATGACAGAAGGAGAACATTTAGGAAAAACAATCTCAACCGACCCAGTTCTACCTTCAGTTTCAGCCGATATCAATATTGCTGCTCCAGTTCCCATTCTCCTCCTCCTGCTAGAGCCGTTATTGAAAGTGCCGCCGCCCACACTGGAGATGAGACTCAAGAAAGTGCTGAAGCGCAGGACTTCGAAGTTGATATAGTAAAGTCTGCTTCTCTAGGTAACCTCAATGTTGATCTTGCTCAAGTGGACTGCTTGCTTTCTTCACATGAGATTGATGAACTTTTTGATTATTACTTAAATCTTGACGTGCCACTTTCTCCTCTTTTCATGAGAGATACTGACTTTAACTTCTCTTCTCATGCAGTGAAAGCGCCAAGTGTTGCTCAACCTTCCCCTCTTCCAGTTGTTTCCTCTCCGCCTATTCAGATTACTCCCCCTTCTGTTTCTCAACCGGGGTCACAAGAGGAGCAGATAGAAGCTCTTTAAAGCTTGGATGACCCGGTCGCTTCTCAAGAACAGAAGGCCGAAGAACCTGAAGAAGGCGAGAGAACTCCGGAACTGACTGCTTCTGATGACAAAACATTATCCACTCTTTTCTCTCCGGGCAGTGAATCTTCTTCTAAGAAGAGGGGGAAACGCGGAGCCTCAAAGAAAAAGAGAGAAGCTTCTGCTGGCGAGGAAAAAAAAGAAGAACGTCCAATTGCACCTCTTCCTCTTTCTTCCCCTACTCTCACAAGCCGGCCCCAAAAATTGATCATCCGGCCAGGCGTAGGCTCGAAAGGTGGCAGGAAGAAGAAATGATGAGTTTGGAACTTATGCTTTTCGTCTTGCTTTTTTCTTTTTTGCTTGTATATACAAAGACTTGTGTTGACCGGAGATTGTACGGGTACCGGTCCCCGCCTTCTTTTGTTTTGAAATCTGCACATGTATAAAAAAATTTATAGTATGGAATAAAATGATTCTTTTACTTGTACAAACTTCTGTCTGTATTTGAGAATGCATTTATTCTTCTTTTTTTTATACAGGTTTCTTTATTTTCTCTGTGTGATGCTGCAGTAAACCTATGGTATGTTGTTTGAGCATTGTTTTTATTTTTGTAACTATATTATATTGCCCCCATACCATGGTTTCTTGCAATCTCTTTCACATTGGCAAAATTTTGGAGAATAACTCTTCTGTTTTGAGAAGACTTGTACTTTTTCTTTAAAGAACAGCTTTTCCATTTGAAGGAGATTTGCATTTGTACTTTACAGGATAATATTTCCGTTTTAAGGAAATATTTTTTCTGATTTAGTAGAATGCGCCACGTATTGGAGAAGTCTTCTCTTTTTTTTGTTGCGAAGTTTTTACACTTAATTTTTGGAGAAAGTCACTTTTATTTTGGCAAGTGAATTTTCCTTCGTGATAAAGTGGGCCTTCGAAAAAGGGCTTCGACCTGTTTGTGCCTCCAAAGAGGGCTTTTGTTTGATTGTGCCTCTAGGATGAGGGCTTTTGTTTGATTGTGCCTCTGGGAAGAGGGCTTTATGTTTGTGCCTCTGGGGAGAGGGCTTTTTGTTTGTGCCTCTGGGGAGAGGGTTTTTTTTGTTTCTGCCTCTGGGGAGAGGCTTTTATCTTTTCCCTGTCCGCTGGGAAGCGGGCCTCCGAAGAGGGCTTTCACATTTCGACTCGTGCGAAGTTTTATTTCAGATCGCGGTGAAATGTGTGCCTCTGAGTAGGGCTTTTGCCTGGAAGTTTGAAGTTTCCTTCTCTCGGTTGGATGGATTCACGGAGCGGACACAAGTTACTTGGATTGTTTGTTTGCACAAACGTTCTCAGCTAGTTAACGAGTGTCCTGTGCCACCGGTCAGTGCACAATTTTCTATTGAGAAAGAGAACTTTCTTTTTCTGGCAAGTCCCATTAAAGGTCTTTTAGCATTTCAACTATGGTGAAATGGGACTCCGAAGAGGACTTTTCACAATCCAGCACTTGTGATGTTTTATTTCAGATCTCGGTGGAATGCATGCCTCTGAGTAGGGCTTTTGCCTGGAAGTTTGAAGTTTCCTTCTCTTGGTTGGATGGATTCACGGAGCAGACACAAGTTACTTGGATTGTTTGTTTGCACAAATGTCCTCAGCTAGTTAACGAGTGTCCTGTGCCACCGGTCAGTGCACAACTTTCTATCGAGAAAGAGAACTTTCTTTTTCTGGCAAGTCCCATTAGAGGTCTTTATCCTCCGAAGAGTTGTGCCGCCGAAGAGGGCTAGTGCCTCCGAGGAGGTCTTTAGCTGTTTGCTGCCTACTCGCCCATGTCTTTTCGCCATTTGCTCATATCAGCGGTTTCCTGTTATCATTTCCAAGCGCACATTCCTTTCTTTTGCAAGTAGCTTATTCTATCCAAAGAAGTGTACTTCACTGTTAAATGAGTTCGCAGGGGTAGACACAGGCTAATTAATCGAATGTTTGTTTGCACAAACGATCGCAATTAGTTAGGAAGGGTCTACCTCTGGCGGAACCACTAACTGTTTGCTTGAAGCACTTCTTATATAGGATTTGAATCTGGAATTTTTGTGGCTAGATATTCATTTGTTGAGTGACGTCAGGGATCGCTTGGTCTTATGATGGGTAAGCTTTGTTTTTATAGCCTGCAATATTAAATCGACATTTGAGCAATGCAATTGAAGTACTTTATATATCGAAATAAAACAAGCAGTAGAGAACACAAGATTTATAGTGGTTCGGGCAAGAATTGGGCCTACATCCACTTTATAGTTCTTATTATTCACTTGCACTGGCTTTACAATGGCTTTCAATACAAGAATCATAAATTCATCATTCTTTTTACAAACTTAAACAAAGCTTCTAAGTAAAATATGGACGCAAATGATTGCTGCTCCAAGCTCTTGGAATTGGATCTCCTTCGACAGTTGTCAGTTTGAAAGTGTCATCAAGAAGTTTTTGGCCAATGACATATGGCCCTTCCCAGTTTGGCGCAAACACTCCTGTTGCTGTCATGACCCTTTTCAAAACTAGATCTCCAATCTCAAAGCTGCGTTGGCGAACTTTGGAATTGAAATGCCTGGCAATTCTGTGCTGATGGGCTGCAATTCTGAGCTGAGCCTCTTCCCTTTTTTCATCAAGGAAGTCAAGTGCTTCAAGTTGCAACTCTTCGTTTTCAGCTTGGTTGAAATGAATTCTTCTATGTGAAGGGACTTCTATTTCCACCGGAATCATTGCTTCCCATTCATATGCTACTATATGCCAATAGTGCTAGTGGAAGCTTATCGACCCAACCACCTTTCGCTTTTTCCAGCTGTTTTTTGATGATTGATTTGATAATTTTGTTTACTGTTTCCACTTGCCCATTTGCCTGCGGATGAGCCACTGCCGAGAAGCTTTTCTAGATCTTGAATCGCTTATAAAAATCTTGGAACTCTTCACTTTCGAATTGGGTTCCATTGTCTGTGATTATCTTTTGAGGCACACCATACCTACAAATGATATTCTTAGTTACAAAGTTTATCATCTTTTTAGAGGTAATAGTAGCTAATGGTTCAGATTCAGCCCATTTAGTAAAATAATCAACAGCAACAATAGCATATCTGATTCCGGATTTGGCGGTTGGCAAAGGCCCGATGAGATCTATTCCCCAAATACCAAATGGCCACGGACTGACCATCTGTGTTATCTCGGTGGAAGGTACTCTTGGGATTTTTGCAAATATCTGGCATCGGTCACATTTTCGGGCATAGCTTGCAGCATCACGATTAATATCTGGCCAAAAATACCCATAACGAGGGATTTTCTTTGCTAGAGTTTGACCACCTGAATGGTCTCCACACTCTCCTCCATTTACTTCAGATAGAATTGTTTTAGCTTCTTCCTTGGTCACACATTGGAGTAATGGCATTGAGAATCCCCGCCTGTACAATCGACCATCTTGAATTATGTATCTGAAGACTTTTCTTAGTAACTTCTGTCGTTCTTTTGAACTTTCTGGTAGAGAACCGTTGAGCAGATATTCCATTATCAGAGTCATCCATGATTCTTGCTCTTGAGATATAGTCATGATCCAGTCAATATCCATCTCATCAGTACTTGGAGCTGACAGGACTTCCACAGGAACTAATCCCAATAATTGAGCTTCACCAGTGCTTGCGTACTTTGCGAGAGAATCTGCCTTCATATTCTCTTCCCGGGGTACATGATTTATCGTATAATGGTCAAGATCATCGAGAAGTTCCCAAGATTTTGACAAATAAGCAGGCATATTTCCTCCTTTAGTCTGAAACTCTTTCTTGACTTGACATACAATAAGCTGTGTTCACTGAAGATCTGCAACACTTTGACATTCAACTCTTTAGCAATTCTCAAGCCGGCAATAAGAGCTTCATATTCTGCTTCATTGTTTGTCGAAGGGAATTCCAATCTCAATGCATAGCACAACGACTGCCCTTCAGGGGTTTCAAGTACAACCCCAGCTCCGGAACAGTAATCGTTTCTTGCACCATCAACATATAATTTCCATTGAATTGGGGGATTATCAGTCACTTCTTCCTCACTATCACCTTTATCTGTGCATTCTGCGATAAAATCTGCCAAAGCTTGTCCATTGATTGCTCTCCGAGGATGATAAGTGACGTCGTATTGGCTGAGTTCAATATTCCACTTCAGAAGACGACCCGAAGTCTCAGGACGAAACAGGACTTGCTTTAGAGGTTGATCAGTGAGGACTTTGATAGGATGAGCTTGGAAATACGGCCTCAACTTTCTTGATGCAATTAGTAGACAATAGGCGAGCTTTTCCAATTTTGAATAATTCATCTATGCCCCGGTGAACCTCTTGCTGATATAATAGACCGGGCGCTGAATTTTTGCGTCTTCCGGTACCAACGCTGCACTAAGAGCATGATATGAGATTGCCAAATATACGAAAAGATCCTCACCATTTGTCGGGCTTTGAAAGTATTGGAGGCGTTTCCATATGACAAATCAATTCATCGAAAGCATTCTGGCATTCAGGAGTCCAGTCAAAATTCTTCCTTCCTTTCTTCAGTGCATCAAAGAATGGAATGTATTTATCAGTAGCTTTGGAAATGAATCGACTCAAGGCAGCGACTTTTCCATTAGGACTTTGCAATTCCTTCTTCGTTCTAGGAGCTTTTACTTCTTTTAAGGCAGCAATCTGAGTTGGATCAACTTCAATGCCCCTAGCACTCACAATGAAACCCAGAAACTTTCCGGACTCCACCCCAAACGAACATTTTAAAGGATTAAGTTTCATTCCATACTTTCGGAGGATTGCAAACATTTCCGCCAAGTGGTCCATATGGTCTACTGCTTTCTTTGACTTCACCAACATATCGTTAACATAAACTTCCATAGTTTTGCCAATCTGCGGTTTGAACATAGCATTGACGAGTCTTTGGTAAGTTTCCTCTGCATTCTTAAGTCCGAAAGGTGTGACTCTATAGCAGTAGAGACCAACATCGGTGATGAAGCTTGTATCCTCCTGATCCGGCTCATGCATCATAATCTGGTTGTATCCGGAGTAAGCATCCATGAAAGATAACAATTCGTGCCTCGCTGTTCCATCCACCAACTGATCTATCCTGGGTAACGGGAAGCAGTCTTTGGGGCAGGCTCTGTTTAAATCTGAGAAGTCAATGCAAACTCTCCATTTCCCATTAGCTTTCTTAACCAGTACTGGATTTGAAACCCAATTCGGATAAGTAGACTCCCTGATGAAACCATTCTCCGTAAGCCGGTCTACCTCTTCTTTCAACGCTGCTGACCTTTCAGGACCCTGGGTTTTCTTTTCTGTTTTACCGGTGTAAACTTCGGATCAATATTCAGAGTATGTGCCGCAATTTCTGGGGATATTCCGCACATATCAGCATGAGTCCAAGCGAATACGTCCAGATTTGCCTTCAAGAATGATATTAAGGAATTTTGAACCGCCATATTAAGTTGTGAACCCACATTCACTACTCTGTTCGGATCTTTCGGTCAACAGGTACCGGCACCGTTACTTTAACTGGCACCACTCTATTCTCCCCTGCCCTAGCTTTTCCGGGATCCATTTCTCTTCGTGCCCCGCTATGCTCGCCAGTGCAGGGGCCACCCTGTAATTGCTACAAGGTTGGTTCTTTGATGCGGACTGGGGCTGCCGCATCTTTTCCCATCTCTCTCTTCCTCGCTTCACGCAACTCTGTTAGATAACATTCTCGCCCAGCATTCTGATCCCCTTTAATAACTCCAACGCCATTATCCGTGGGAAATTTCATAGTGAGGCACCATGGGGCGAGAATTGCTTTGAAAGCCGCAAGAGTTGGTCACCCTAGGAAGGCGTTGTAGGCAGAAAATTCATCAACAATTACAAAAGTCTTTTTCTGAACTACCTTTTTCTGCCCCTCTCCAAGCTCCACGAACAAGTCAATGGTTCCAATGGGCTGCTTCGGTTCCCAGTAAACCCAACAATTTTCTGAGATGAAGCTTGAACGTCAGCCATTGGAACTTTCATTTAGTCGAACATCTTTTTGAAGAGAACATTGCAAGAAGCGCCGCAATCTACAAGCACTCTTCTCACAATAGCCGGCCCAATGCCTGCAGAGATGACCAAGGGATCCATGGTTGGAGCTTCAATACCCATAGAGTCCCTGGCTTTGAACAAAATATCATCATTGAAAGTTTTCTGCTGCTTCAAAGATGCAGTATCTTCTAGCAAAAAAACACTCTCTTCTGTTGGTGCGTACTTCAAGGCACGGGCATATCTTTCCATCTCGCCCCAGCTTCTGCCTGCTGGGTGAGGACCTCCTGTAATCACATTAATAGCAGGCCTTTCTGATTCATGCGCAGCATTCCTCTCACCCGAGCCAGATGGATGAGCAGGAAGTTGCTGACCCTTAGTAGACGAAGTTGGGTCATTTCTACTTCTCTTAACATATTGCTGCAACTTGTTTTCTCTCAATAGTTCTTCAATTAAATTTTTCAGATGGCGACATTCGTTGGTATCATGACCGGGCTGATTATGAAACCGACAGAATCTCCCACTTTGAGCAACTTTTTTGTTAACTCTCATCTCAGGCGGTTTAGGATATTCTATCGCATCTTTGGTAGCAAAGAAGATATTCTCTAGAGTGTCAGTCAAAGGAGTGAAATCTGAAGATTTAAAGAAGCGAGCTTTCTTCATATCTTTCTGTTTCTTCCCGCTGTTATTTTCCCTCTTTTGACTTCCGGATTCCTTTTTGATAGGGGCAGCAGTATTATCCTTAACCTCTGTCAATGCCACTTTAACTGGTGCCCGAAGGCTTTCCAAGCGCATGAATTCATCAGCTTTCTGATAGAATTTCTCAACTGAATTTGGTTCTTTCATCTTCGGCCACTTCCAAAATTCGCTTGATTTGTCGATTGCCCTCATCAGGTATGTCAAGACCATTCGTGGCTCCGCATTGTCCACTTCAGCCAAAGCTATGTTGAAGCGGTTCAAGAAAGACCTAATAGATTCCCCAGGATTCTGTTCCAAGCTTGACAGTGACATAATGTCCTTCGCCTTTGAAGCATACAACCTGAATTGCTCTTTAAACTTCCGAGTCAAATCGGCGAACTGGTCTATGGATCGGACCGGAAGCTTTGTGAACCATAGCGGAGCCACTCCTTCCAAATATACAGGAAAGTACCGGCATTTGATCTCATCAGACGCTCTAGCACCACTCATGTGCCAATCGTACTTATACAGGAATTGATTGGGGTTGCTGGTTCCCTTATAAGCCGGGATGGTAGGAGGAACAAACTTCCTTGGGAATTCCGCCTTTAGAATCTTTTCAGTGAACGGAGTTTTGCTCAGAGTGAATCCCCATTCCTTCTCATCTTCATCCCTCTGCATGCTTTCTTTCATGATTTGTCGCACCTTGCCCGAACGATATTCCTCATCATTTAAAGGATCTGCAGGACAGACTTCGTCCATTTTCTCGGAAGTTTGTCGGGACAAACGTTCGTGGAGAGTTGGCTGTGGTCGCGATCCTCCAGACTGAGGAGGTGTTTCTTTGGCGGGGCTAGCTGGTCTTTGAGGAATATTCCTCTCTTCAGGATTATGAACATCATCTGCAAGGTTTTCTTCATTACTCACCGGTTGACGGTTAGCTCCGAGCAATGCATTTAACTCTCAAACATTAAAGCATTCTGAGTTTCTATCTGCTGGTATAATCCAGATACTGCAGCATCTAACTCCGCTCGTGTAATTCCGGCACTTGGTGCTGCTTGACATGGCGAAGGAGAAGTGGCAGTATTTTCATGGACATTACTAGGTCTTGTAGATCCACGCTTTCTTCCAGGAGCCATTATTTCTGATAGACTTCTGGTTTCGAGAGAGACTCTTTCAACAAACTTTTGCGAAGCAATGACGAAGATAGCCTGAGTTGGATTCTCAGTGAGAGCAACAAAAATGTTAACACTAAAAATTGAACGCTAACACCCCGGTGTATGTAGAGATTAAGTGAAATCACCACCCGTGAACACGGGAATTAAAAACAAGTAGGAAAGTCACAGAGAAAGCAGTAAAAGACAACAATTTATTAGTGGTTCGGCTTCAGGTTAAGCCTAGGTCCACTTTAATCCTCTTTATTACTGAATTAATTACAACTTTACAACAATCTTCAATTACAATACTGATGAGACAAACAACTAGAACTCCGATGTAGAAGAATTCTTTGAATCCATGTTGATTGTGTTAGATTTCCTCTTCAAGTTAGTTGAGATGCCTTTCGTGTTTGAAGTGTCGAGTGAGTCGAGAATTCAGCAGAGTATCGGCGTTCTAGGAATGAGCCAAAAAGACCCCTTTCAGTTGGAGCTAGTGCCGTATATGTAGGAGAGTTCGGCTTTAGTTCGTAGGTCGCGAGCGACCTTGGATAGGTCGTAGGTAGTCCACGGCCTAATATGAGTCGTCTACGGCTTATACATGGAACACTTGATCGCTCTGGAGAAACTAGCAAGTCATAGGTCGTGGCCGATCTAGGTAGGAAGCGGCATAGGAAGCTCCTTTGTTAGGTTTAGGTCGTGAGCGACTTAGGTATAGGTCGTATGTCGTGCGAAACTTAGTGGACACGGTTTACGACCCAACAGGAGCACCCTTGATCATTCGAACAAGTCATAGATCGTTGGCGACCTAGGGAAGGAACGACATAAGGAAGACAAGTTTCCTTGGCTTTGCATAGCTCGCTAGGTCGCTAGGTCATTGGAGAGCTTTATTCCTGTTAGGTCGCGTCTAAGTTAACTCGTTCACACTTTAGGTCATTAACCCGTTGTTGGTCCATTAGTCCGTTAGGTGGTAATGCCTTAGCTCTCTGCAGAACTTTATCCCTGTTAGGTCGCTCCCCTTATTAACTCGCTAGGTCGCGTATACCTTTAGGTCGCTAGGTCACCTCAGTCCATAGGTCGTTGGTGCGCTAGGTCGCTAAGTCCATTTAGCAACTAAGCCGTTTAACTTGCTGAACCGCTTTATGTGTTAGGTCGCTTACTCCCTTAAGTAGTTAGGTCGCGCCTTTACATAAGTTGTTAACTTGTTGAGTCATAGGTCGCTGGACCATCTAATCCTTTAGGTCGCTGAGCTTTGTAAGTTGCTGGCTAGTTGAGTCGCTAGGTCGCAACTTTCTCTAGATCGCAGGGTCGTAGAAAGAAGAGGGTTAACAGACGCTATGACATCAATAGGGATTTCTAAACACTTAATAGGACAGACCGACACAATATTTGTTTGGAATATAGCTGAATGAAATAATTGTGCCTATTATATTTTCTATATATAAAATAGATTTTTATAAATCATATATATATTTAGTTGTATATATTGGTCGTTAGGTAGTGAAATAAAAAAAGAATAAGTTGGAAATTTTAGAATCTAAGTTCCGGGGTTTTTGAAATTTCTTTCGAATGATTTTGAAATATAATAATAATATTATTGTCACGGTCCAAATTTCAACGTTCGAAAATCGACATTCGTACTCCACTTGTACCTGAATGCCACAGATCCAAATGTTGGAATTCGAGTCATGCCAGATCTTATAACACATTAAGTACAACACAGCGGAAGAAATGAATAATAAATTTGATATACAACATTGATACAATATCAGATACAACTGAATGATACAATGAATGTCAATATACATCAGAGATATGATACAAGATAATAGCAGCGGAAAGAAAAGATAACACTAGCAACGGAACAATATCACCAATATGGTCTTCAACAGCAAACTCCAGTATCGGTAATCTCCATCTCCAAAGCACCAATCCAGAAATAGCTCGATCTTCCAATAATGATGCACAAAGATAAGCAAGTGCAGTCCTGATCCAAATACTGAACTAGCTCCAGATAATCTACTAAACATGACTAACTGAAAAACCCAACTCTAGACTGCCCGTGTGGGAAAATTGTGGGCAACCAGAGTTTAGGAAAGGAACAATAAACTCCAGGCCAGTCATGGGACTGGTATGAGCAAAAAAAACAGTTTTACCTTTTAAAAACAAACAACAAAAGAGTTTAAAATAAATCCACAATGCTTTTCGGAAAATGAAACTAGCTTACGGCCTCCCGCCACACACACAATGCAAACGCAGACTTGGAGGAGATTTCTCCTTATGATAGTCAAATATGCTTAATACGAGAAAACTTCTTTGATATTATTACTAGTGCATTATGGAAAATCTTTCGAAAGTATAATGTTAATCCTAGCCAGCATAGGTACTACGATACTATGCCTACTATAGCTGCCATGTTAAATGGCAGGTTCTACAACTGAAACCGTACAAGGCCCTATTGTTTTGTTTGGATTTCCAACAAATGGTTAGGCTATGGAATTCCTACTGTCCATGGGTACGCCTCTGGCGGGACGTCCCGAGAGCTTAACCAGCTCTATACCAACACAAGGTCGGGTTACCTCTGTAACTAGGTAACTAGTACAAGGGCGTGCCATCCCCCGGCCCTTTGGGACCTTTATCCGAGGTACTATAATCCAACAGCCACAAAGCAATCACAAAGTAAAAGATCTGCAATATCCACATGAGTAAGTATCTGGGCTCCATACCATGATACCACCATTTTCCAGAAGGGAATGACAAACCCTAAAGGGCGCGACCCTCATAACCTTGCCGCATCTTTCCTGTTTCGACCATTTCCGGGGTGTGAGGTCCTGATGCAGTCTCGTCCACAAAGCTACGCTTTATACAAAAGTCATGCTTTGATCAACAAATGATACAAGGCAGCACTGAGCATGCCATACTACCAAATTTGGGAGTATATCACTGATATCTATCAACTACATAACCTCTGAGCTCGTACATCTCAGAGAAGCGTGTTAAGCTAAGGGAACAAATTCTCCGCCACCAAGCATAAATGTATTTGTTAGAGATCGGTTTAATATCTCAAAGTGTAATGTCAGATATACAACCATACAAGTCTGTTCCCGTTCGAACATAACCGAAGGCACTTCCGAAGAAGCCCTTGCAATCCGGGTATCCACAATCCCGATCGGACTTCCCATCACTTAGGGAATCTCTATACCGTAGCTACTCGGTGCAGAGACAATCGATAGGTTATCCTATCGTTTTCGAAGACACCCGGTCTTTAACACCGGTCTTCAAATGCATCCATAACGTCGTATCACTATTCAGAATGGGTTATATGACACAAGGTCCTCTCCCGGCTAAACCGAATAATAAGCGCAATATTCAAAAATATGCAAATATGGGATTTATGTTAAGTCACAACTTATAAAATCCAAAACTTTTCTTCAAATGGTTAAACAAATTACCATTTCAAATCTTTAAACAAAAAGATTCATTTCACCAAGTTCACCTAGTTACACAAAGATCAATTCAAAGATTTCAAAACAATTTCCATTTCAATTAGATTAACTCATTTATCTTTAAATTAAAGATTTAACTTATAGCTTTCAAACCCTTTTCCAAAGATTTATCCATAACTTGGAAAACTATTTTTATTTCAAACTTGAATTCCTTTTAACACAAGTTGGAAGTTCATTTCCTATGTGAAAGCTTTTTTTTTTTGAAAACGAACAGTTTTCGTTTTGGAAAAATCCGATTTCATTTATACAAGTTTAAATCTTTGGGTTAAATTTAAAGTCCCAAAACTACACCTTTGGAATGGTTTAAAAACCCATATAAACACATTTATAAGTTGAATAACCTTTTTAAACCATAGTTTCCAAATCATAGAATTCAATTTCAAATATTGAATTCAAGTTTAAATCAAATTATTTAAATTTCAAAACTGAATCAAGTTATTCAAAATAACTTTTATTTTAGAAATTCATTTCCAAAAGCTTTCAATTCTAATTCCAAAACTATTTTGGATTCATAAATTCAATTTTTAAAACTATTTCAAAATCTGTGAGTTAACCCATTTCCACATGCAATCCATATTTGTGTGTGTGTATGTGTGGTCCAGGGGTTTTACAGCATAAAAGTGCCACATCATCAATCAGCACAGATTCAAATACAGTAATAAATTTGATAAGCGGTATAAACTATAATGCTTGTCTTTCATTCTCAAATCACAGATATATATCACAGATAATAAATTACATCAAACATAGCTCAAATCAAAACAGAGCATATCAGGGTATCAAACAATTCAATCATCTAATAGAAACCAAACATTCATAAGTAAGAGCAGTTAATTGTCTGATTAATTTGAATCAGATTAATTACTTATGAATTACTAATCCTGGTTACTTAACATTAATAATTTACAAATCATTCTGATTAATTATTCTTTAATCATTTATTAATTAACCATTAATAATAAATTAGTTATAATTAATCAACCTTTAGTTATTAAATAATTAACCTTTAATTATTTAACTCACCTTTTAATTAATTATCTTTAACTAATTAAATTAACCCTTAATTAATTAATTACCATATAATTAATTATTCTTAATTAATTTACACTTTAATTAATCATCCTTAATTAATTGAAATAAGTAATTACACCTTAACTACTAGGTTAATCAACCTCAAATCATTAATTAATTATCCTTAATTATTTAATTAAGTAAATATCTTTTAAGTGGTTAAATACCTTTAGTAGTTAATTATTTATATTTTAATTTCTTTCATTAATTAATTAACCTTTAATTAATTATTCATTCTCAAAATATTTACCTTAATTAATTAATCACATTAATTAATTATTCTTAAAATATATTATAATGAGTGATTATACTTAATCACTTAATCATCCTTAACTATTAATTTTTTACCCTTTATTATTAATTAATTCTTTGATTAATTATCCTTAATTACTAAAAAATTTAATTAATTCTTAATTGATAATCATACCTTAATCACTTTCATTAAGTAATTAATTATCTTTTAAATCAATTATTCTTTAATTACTTGATTAGTCAACTTTTAATTATTAATTAATCAATCTTAATTAATAAGTAAATTAATCCTTAAATCATTAAATAATTACCCTATAATTATAATTCATCAACTTTTAATTATTAAGGAATTTACCTTAAATTATTTAATTCACCATTTCATTAATTATCTTATAATTAACCATATTAAAATATTAACTTTTAAACAATCACATTAATTAATTCACCCTGTTGATAAATTTTATTTTTAAATAATTATATAAACCAAAATCATTTCAAAAACATTTATCTTTGAAATCAAATCATTGAGACTTATTTTAAAAACTTGTTTAACGATTTTCTTCTGAAGAACCTGGTTCATATTCCTATGGAAACATATCCATTTCTTTTTTTTTTCGATAAAATCTTGGTTTAGTAATTTTCTCAAATACTTGAACATCCCCTTGTTTTAAAAAATAGTAACTTTAAACTTGTTAACTAACAAACTCGAGCTCGCCACAAAAACTACCCGAGCCACCCTTCCTTTTTAAAACTTTATCATGCTTAAAATTTAAAACATGCTACCCAATTAACATATGCGAACGAACCCGAGACCTATCTACTTCCCCAAATCAATGTCATTCCCTGATACACCGGCCTTACACGTGCATGTCCACCCTCAATTAGATCGTCGCCGACCATCTCCAAGACTTCCGGCATATCAGCGTCGATCTCCACATGCATCCCGACCTTACAGATTGTCGAATTCAACCATGAAATGTAATCGAGTAAAACGACGGACCACCTAAACCAAACTGGTCAAAAACCCAACGCGTATCGTCACCTCCAACCACCGATGCACTCAACACCGCGCCCAAACCTGCGCCAGACACTCTTCTTCCATTTCCCCTATGCCCGGTGTGACTCAATTCATTCATGCCAACAAACCACCTCTTCAAAATTCGACGAGCAAACTATTCCATAAACCCTAAATTAATACCAACTGACCTCACCAGTTATCTAAAAATTAATTCTCCAATTTTCTGATGATCACTAGTCCTCAAGCTTTGCTCAGCCCTAATCTTGAGACTAGAAAAAAAACCCAATCACCAGAATTCGACAGTTTTGTGTTTTTCATTCAATTCGATAATTTTATCTCGAACCAAAATCAAAAATCTTGATTCACCCTTTAAAATTCATGATTTTACAATTCGAGTTGGTTTCTAAATTCAAAACTGGATATTTTGAATATCAATTTTCTGACTTTGATTTACTTTCACTGTAATCTCTTATTTTCTGTATTATTGTTAATTGTTTATAATTTCAAAGGTTTTCAAAAATTGAATCAGGTAATTGCAGCCAAATTTCATATAAAGATCATTACTCAAATCCTTTTATATTATTAGATATGAATTTTCTTCTTAAATTTGTTAGCCTGTTACTTGAACAAAGTATCTACAACATACACACAAGTATACACAGGTAAATCTACATAGATATATACATGTAGACAATTATTCAACAACAACTTGAAGCATTCATCATATATTAACCATAGATAACAGACTAAAACATACATTAGGTCAATCTGCTCACCTGGGTATTTGCAAACAGAGAAGCAAAGATGAATTTGAGAAGGTTGAAAACTGAATTGTTTGGAAAGCTTGTTTTACTGGAACCTTGAATTGCTAAGATTCCTATTGAAACTGAAATGTTTGAGAAGATGGAAACTTGCTTAGTTAAATCATATCGAAGCTTGTTTATTGATGATTCCAGTTTTGTTTTCAAACTACTATTTGAAGTTTGTTCTCAGATTCTTTTCTGTTTTAATTTCTGAAACTTTTGGGATTTCTTCTTTTCTTTTATTTTTCTTTTAATTGCTGGTTTTGAATTTGAGAATGCAGACGAATGCAAGAAAAGCATGCAGCCTGGTTTCACTTTTCAGATCTGAGGAATTTTGAATGGCCTGCATTCTTCTGTCATTTGATTTTTTTATTTACATTAAAATTTTAAAAGAAAAATTTTTGCCACTTGTATTTTGCATGGTGACATTGTTTAACACTTGTAAATATTTTTATTGCATGCTCTACACTTGTGATTTGCTTACATTTTTATGTTTAAATCCCTAATGCAATTTTTTTGTAAATTTTGTTTTAAACCCACTTGTTATTATATTTACACTTATGTTCAAACTACATACTTTAACCCTTTTTTACTTAAGTATCTATGTATATATAAACAAACAAACTTCATTTTTGTATTTATTAAAACAAATTATACTTTTATAAATAACACACAAATGTATATTATAAATTTAGCTTTTAAACAACATTCAAAATCTTTACTATATTTTCAACATTTCAAATAATATTTTAAATATAAATTTATATTATATTTCTTATTTAAATAAATACATCTCTTTATTAATCATTTATATAATCTTTTAAAGCAGAAGATGGTTTTGCAATTTAACCTCTCATGAATAAATAATTTTATTCTTAATTATCCTTTGAAAAATTTATAACCAAATTCAAAACTTCATTTTCAAATTATAATGCATAGTTTTAATAGAATTAGAACAAATTCTTATTAGCTTAAAAGTAAAAATTCTTGAATTCAATTTATCTCTAGAATCCAAATTATTTCTCAAAATATTTATTCTTGAATTTTCAAATTCCAAATTCATTTTAGAAATACATATCATTATTTATTCTGGAAATTTTCATTTTAATCCACAATTAATTTCTTAATTAAATCTAGAATTTTATATTAATTATCAATTATTTTAAAGTTTAATTCCAAAGATTAAATTAATTATCAAATTATCCTTAGCTGAAATCCAGGAATGTTACAGATTCACTCCTTAAGAAAATTTCGTCCCCGAAATTTGCCAGGGAGACGAGATTGAACAAGTGAAAGATAGAGAAATGATTGATCAGATTAGATCGAAAAATTTATTCTGCATTCAGTGTACCGAATCAGAATATCAACAATATGAGAACAAACTCATACAATATTACACAAGATACTCGGGTCCACCGGTCTACGAATATGCAAGGGCATTGATTAGTTCAAAGGGATAACTAATCGTTCGTAGAATATATCGGATCCCAGAGAATAGATAGATAGGTTCAATCTTCTAAAATTTCTAAAACACTAGATATGCATTCCAACTTAGGTCGGAAGACCCCAAAGTATATATCAACTTGTCCCTCTTCGGACTTCAGTTTAACAATAGAATTTCAAATTTGTTTTAACTGATATCGTTTTATTGATACAATTCAAATTTAGCTCCATATTTGTTAACCAATTCAACTTAATTTAAAATTTCCAATTTATTTAATTTAAATTTCCAAATTTCAAATTCATTATAGTTTAGATCGAAAAGCTGATAATGAGAATACAAGTTAGGAACTTATCTACACGATTCGCAGGCCATCATCGCACCGAAACTTCGTTCTGGAGCTATCACGAGCCATCAAAGAATTTTGGAATTGAATCAAAGGAGATTGAGATGAAAGTTGTTTCCGCTATTGTAGGGTATTGACCATTTGTAGTGGTATTTCCCTGTCCCCTATCTCGTCGTCATCTTGCACACATACTTACTATCAGTGGATAGCAAGAGAATTTACTGAGGCGTTCGAGCGGATATCATAGGGATATACTCATTCTAGGTATACTTCACCCTATCTCTAACGAGTTACTTAATGTGTTATACTCCTGAGCTAAATTTTAAACCATCAGCTCTGTTACCACTTATAACGGTCTAGGCTTTCAGCCATCGAAAGTAGCTTCTCTCGACTGGTAGGCTTTTCAACCATCCCAGCCCTGCCGTGGCATATAATGGTACCCCAAACTTACTTTTACGGCTAGCCTTTCGACTGTCACACCTTACGGCTAACCAACCCCGTAAAGAGGACGCATGGGGGTAAGAGTCTCCTGCTCGCCACCAAAAAAAAAGTGAGAATCCCCCATCACTTTTCACCTAGATAAGCAAGGTCAGTCGTGGGACTGGTATGAGCAAACAAAAACAGTTTTATCTTTTAAAAACAAACAATAAAAGAGTTTAAAATAAATCCACAATGCTTTTTGTAAAATGAAACTACCATAAGGCCTCCCGCTACACTGACAATGCAAACGCAGACTTGGATGAGATTTCTCCTTATGATAGTTAAATATGCTTAATACGAGAAAAATTCTTCGATATTATTTCTAGTGCATAATGGAAAATCTTTCGAAAGTATAATATTAATCCTAGCCAGCATAGGTACCATGATACTATGCCTATTATAGGTGCGATGTTCAATGGCAGGTTCTACGACTAAAACCGTACAAGGCGCGTATTGTTTTGTTTGGATTTCCAACAAATGGTCAGGCTAAGGAACTTCCTACTTTCCATGCGTACGCCTCTGGCGGGACGTCCCGAGAGCTTAACCAGCTCTCTGCCAACACAAGGCCAGGTTACCTATGTAACTAGGTAACTACTACACGAGCGTTCCATCCCCCGGTCCTTTGGGACCTTTATTCGAGGTACCTCTAATCCAATAACCATAAAGCAATCACAAAGTAATAGATGTACAATATCCACATGAGTAAGTATCTGGGCTCCATACCATGATACCACCCTTTTCCAGAAGGGAATGACAAACCCTAAAGGGCGCGACCCTCATAACCTTGCCGCATCTTTCCTGTTTCGACTATTTCTGGGGTGTGAGGTCCTGATGCAGTCTCGTCCACAAAGCTACGCTTTATACAAAAGCCATGCTTTGATCAACAAATGATACACAGCAGCACTCAGCATGCCACACTACCAAATTTGGGAGTATATCACTAATATATATCAATTACATAACCTCTGAGCTCGTACGTCTCAAAGAAGGGTGTTAAGCTAAGAGAATAAATTCTCCGCCATCAAGCAGAAATGTATTTGTTAGACATTAGTTTAATATCTCAAAGTGTAATGTCATACATACAACCATACAAGTCTGTTTCGGGTTCGAACAGAACCGAAGGCACTTCCGAAGAAGCCCTTGCAATCCGGGTATCCACAATCCCGATCGGACTTCCCATCACTTAGGGAATCTCTATACCGTAGCTACTCGGTGCAGAGACAATCGATAGGTTATACTATCATTTTCGAAGACACTCGGTCTTCAACACCGGTCTTCAAATGCAATCCATAACGTCATATCACTATTCGGAATGGGTTATATGACACAAGGTCCTCTTCCGGCTAAACCGAATAGTGAGCGCAATATTCAAAAATATATGGATATGGGATTTTAGTTAAGTCACAACTTATAAAATCCAAAACTTTTCTTCAAATGGTTAAACAAATTACCATTTCAAATCTTTAAACAAAAAGATTCATTTCACCAAGTTCACCTAGTTTCGCAAAGATCAATTCATAGATTTCAAAACAATTTCCATTTCAATTGGATTAACTCGTTCAATCTTTAAATTAAAGATTTAACTTATAGCTTTCAAACCCATTTCCAAAGATTTATTCACAACTTGGAAAACTATTTTTATTTCAAACTTAAATTCCTTTTGACACAAGTTGGAAGTTCATTTCTTATGTGAAAGCTTTTTTTTTTGAAAACGAACAGTTGTCGTTTTGGAAAAATCCGCTTTCATTTGTACAAGTTAAAAGCTTTGGGTTAAATTTAAAGTCCTAAAACAACACTTTTGAAATGGTTTAAAAACCCATATAAACACATGTATAAGTTGAATAACCTTTTTAAACCATAGTTTTCGAATCACAGAATTCAATTTCAAATATTGAATTCAAATTTAAATCAAATTATTTGAATTTCAAAACTCAATCAAGTTATTCATAAAAACTTTTATTTTAGAAATTCATTTCCAAAAGCTTTCAATTTTAATTCCAAAACTATTTTGGATTCAAAAATTCAATTTTTAAAACTATTTCAAAATCTGTGACTTAACCCGTTTCCACGTGCAATCCATATTTGTGTGTATAAGTGTGGTCCAGGTGTTTTACACAATAAAAGTGCCACATCATCAATCAACACAGATTCAAATACAACAATATATTTGATAAGCGGTATAAATTATAACGCTTATCTTTCATTCACAGATCACAGATATATATCACTGATAATAAATTACATCAAACATAGCTCAAATCAAAACAGAGCATATCAGGGTATCAAACAATTCAATCATCCAATAGAATCCAAACATTCATAAGTAAAAGCAGTTAATTATCTGATTAATTTGAATCAGATTAATTACTTATGAATTACTAATCCTGGTTAATTAACATTAATAATTTACAAATCATTCTGATCAATTATTCTTTAACCATTTATTAATTAACCATTAATAATTAACTAATTATAATTAATCAACCTTTAATTATTAAATAACTAACCTTTAATTATTTAACTCGCCTTTTAATTAATTATCTTTGATTAATTAATTTAACCCTTAATTAATTAATTACCATTAAATTAATTATTCTTAACTAATTTACACTTTAATTAATCATCCTTAATTAATTAAAATAAGTAATTACACCTTAACTACTTGGTTAATCAACCTCAAATCATTAATTAATTATCCTTAATTGTTTAATTAAGTAGTTATCTTTTAAGTGGTTAAATACCTTTAATTGTTAATTAATTAAATTCTGATTTCATTATTAACTAATTAACCTTTAATTAATTAATCATTCTCAAAATATTTACCTTAATTAATTAATCACATTAATTAATTATTCTTCAAATAAATTACATTGGGTGGTTATTCGTAATCACTTAATCATCTTTAACCATTAATTTTTCACCCTTTATTATTAATTAATTCTTTAATTAATTATCCTTAATTACTTAAAAATTTCATTAATTCTTATTTGATAATCATTTCTTAATTACTTTCATTAAGTAATTATTTTTAAGTAATTAATTATCCTTTAAATCGATTATTCTTTAATTACTTGATTAGTCAATTTTTAATTATTAATTAATCAATCTTAATTAATAATTAAATTAATCCTTAAATCATTAAATAATTACCATTTAATTATAATTCATTAACTTTTAATTATTAAGGAATGCACCTTAAATGATTTAATTCACCATTTCATTAATTATCATACAATTAACCATATTAACATATTAACTTTTAAAAAATCACATTAATTAATTCACCTTATTGATAAATTTCCTTTGTCAATAATTATATAAACCAAAATCATTTCAAAAACATTTATCTTTGAAATCAAATCATTGAGACTTATTTTAAAAACTTGTTTAACGATTTTCTTCTGAAGAACCTGGTTCATATTCCTATGGAAATGTATTCATTTCTTTTTTTTTGATAAAAACATGGTTTAGTAATTTGCTCGAAAACTTGAACATCTTCTTTTGTTTTAAAAAAAGTAACTTTAAACTTGTTAACTAACAAACTCGAGCTCGCCACAAAAACTACCCGAGCCACCCTTCCTTTTTAAAACTTTATCATGCTTAAAATTTAAAACCTGTTACCCAGTTAACATATGCGAACGAACCCGAGACCTATCTTCTTCCCCAAATCAGTGTCATTCCCTGATACACCAGCGTTACGCATGCACGTGCACCCTCAATCTGATCGTTGACGACCATCTCCATGACTTCCGGCACGTCATCGCCGATCTCCACAAGCATCCTGACCTTACAGATTGTCGAATTCAACCACGAAACGTAATCGAGTAATACGACCGACCACCTGAACCAAACATGGTCAAAAACCCACCGCATATCGTCACCTCCGACCATTGATGCACTCGGCGCCGCACCCAAACCTACGCTAGACACTCTTCTTCTATTTCCCCTAGGCCCGGTGCGACTCGATTCATCCTGGCCAACAAACCACCTCTTCAAACTTCGACGAGAAAACTGTGCCCTAACCCTAAATTAATACCAACTGACCTCACCAGTTATCTAAAAATTATTTCTCCAATTATCTGATGATCACTAGTCCTCAAGCTACCCTCGGCCCTAATTTCGAGACTAGAAAAAAACCCAATCACCACAATTCGACAGTTTTGTGTTTTTCATTCAATTCGAGAATTCTATCTCGAACCAAAATTAAAAATCTTGATTCACCCATTAAAATTAATGATTTTACAACTCGAGTTGGTTTCTAAATTCTAAACAGGATATTTCGAATATCAATTTTCTGACTTTGATTTACTTTCACTGTAATCTCTTGTTTTCTGTATTATTGTTAATTGTTTATACTTTCAAATGTTTTCAGAAATTGAAGCAGGTAATTGCAGCCAAATTTCATTTAAAGACCATTACTCAAATCCTTTTATATTTTTAGACATGAGTTTTCTTCTTAAATTTGCTAGCCCGTTACTTGAATAGAGTATCAACAACATACACACAAGCATACACAGGTAAATCTACATAGATATATACATGTAGACAATTATTCAACAACAACTTGAAGCATTCATCATATATTAACCATCAATAGCAGATTAAAACATAAATTAGGTCAATCTGCTCACTTGGGTATTTGAAACCAGAGAAGCAAAGATGAATTTGAGAAGGTTGAAAATTGAATTGTTTGGAAAGCTTGTTTTACTAGAACCTTGAATTGCTTAGTTTCACATTGAAACTGAAATGTTTGAAAAGCTGGAAACTTGCTTAGTTAATTCAGATTGAAGCTTGTTTGTTGATGATTCTAGTTTTGTTTTCGAACTGCTATTTGAAGTTTGTTCTCAGATTCTTTTCTGTTTTGATTTCTGAAACTTTTAGGATTTCTTCTTTTCTTTTCTTTCGTTTTGTTTGTAATTACTGGTTTTGAATTTGAGAATGCAGACGAATGCAAGAAAAGCATGCAACCTGGTTTCACTTTTTAGATCTGAGGAATTTTGAATGGCCTGCATTCTTCTTTCATTTGATTTTCTTATTTACATTAAAATTTTAAAAGAAAACATTTTTCCACTTGTATTTTGCATGGTGACATTGTTTAACACTTATAAATCATTTTATTGCATGCTCTACACTTGTCCTTTGCTTACATTTTTATGTTTAAATCCCTAATGCAATTTATTTTGTAAATTTTGTTTTAAACCCACTTGTTATTATATTTACACTTATGTTCAAACTACATACTTTAACCCTTATTTACTTAGGTATCTATGTATATATAAACAAACAAACTTCATTTCATATTTATTAAAATGAATTATATTTTTATAAATAACAAACATATGTATATTATAAATTTAGCTTTTAAACAACATTCAAAATCTTTACTACATTTTAAACAGTTCAAATAATATTTTGAATATAACTTTATATTATATTTCCTATTTAAATAAATACATCTCTTTATTAATCATTTACATAATCTTTTAAAGCAGAAGATGGTTTTGCAATTTAACCTCTCATGAATAAATAATTTTAATCTTAATTAGCCTTTGAAAAATTTAAAATCAAATTCAAAAATTCATTTTCAAATTACAATGCATAGTTTTAATAAAATTAGAACAAATTCTTGTTAGCTTAAAAGTAAAAAATTTTGAATTCAATTTATCTCTAGAATCCAATTTATTTCTCAAAATATTTATTCTTGAATTTTCAAATTCCAAATTCAATTTAGAAATACATATCATTATTTATTCAGGAAATTTTCATATTAATCCACAATTAATTTCACAATTAATTCTAAAATTTTATATTAATTATCAATTATTTCAAAGTTTAATTCCAAAGATTAAATTAATTATCAAATTATCCTTAGCTAAAATCCAGGAATGTTACAATTATTTAGAAGTATTTTGTAATATAAATATTTCAATATGATTTGAAAGAATGGTTTTAAAGAAATTTTGAAAAAAATGGTTCTGTACTCCCCTCTCTGTCGTTGAAAAATAATTTCGGTGATGAGTGCACGCATCATCGACATTCATTTTCGAGTTTCGAAGTGGTAAAGCCACTGCAGTAGTTTTACTGCAGATTTATTTTGATAACCATATATAAATTTTAAATTGTTTTAAATATAATTAGATATATAAATTGTAAGTATATACATTGTTCTGTTATTTTTAAATGATTTGAAATTTAACCCAGTATTTAATTCTTAAGTTTCCGTTAATCCATGGTTTCAATTATTGTATAAAATGGGTTGTAACTAATTTATAAATTGGAACCTTAATTAAAATAAGTGATTTAACGATAAGTTATAAATGGGATTGAAAGAAATTTGAAATTTGGAACCTATAAGACAAAGGATATTATTATTAAGCATTAAGTTAATTAAGAGAAATAAAATAAACTAGTGTAACTTTCAATTACATTCTTAAAGGCATATATATAACTTACCGAGCGATATAAAAAGTTGAAATGTTATTAAGAAAATGTAATAGATATTGTACAAGTAATAAACTTGAGGTAATGAAAGTAATTAATGAAATTCTTTAATAAATAAGAATTTGGTGTTGCAGTTGTTATAAACTTAAGTATAATCGAAATACTACTAATTAAATATAATAGAATTTAGGTATTGTATGTAAGAAATTTTAAACTTAAGTAAATAAGTTGAAGTTATTTCTAAATAAATTAGTAAGAAATAAATGTAAATTAAGAAGATAAATCATTATACGAATGAAAAAGAGAAATCAAATAACAAATGTATGAATGGAATTAATAAGGATAAACTAAATCTGTTGTTTGAAATGGTTGTTGTTTGTTTTGGTTTATGGTTGTTTGGGTAAGGATACTTTAAAATTGTTTGGATGTATGAATAATCTATTTAGCTTCATCAGAGACTGTTGAGTAATTGGTGCGCTTAGTAGTTTATTATCCATTCTGTACAATTTAAAGTTTTGAATCCGAACAACTATTTGTTTGCTTGATATGGATGGATAGTTGAATTGTGTTGATTTTGTATGATGGTTGTATGCCTTGTTGCAAGCGATTGTTGTTTGTATTGATTTTTTTGTTCATGGTTGAAGCATCTTTACCTATTTCATTTTACATAATTGTTAACTCTTTTCGGATTATATAAGTGAAATACAGGTTATGGAAGCAATTGCTACTGCTTTTGGTTTCATACTTTAGCGTAATTGCACGAACAATAGGTACGTTTTCGGATTACGGTTTTCTAGCGTTATTATATTGTTTACCCGTGTTGGGATATATATTATTTTGGAAAATATATATTGTATATTGTTATATTTGATATTATATTTTCTCCTGAGCCTCTCCGTACAAAGGCGACTCTGCCAAATATTTTCCGTAAATTTTGGACTCAGAAAATTTTTGAAAATGTTTTCAAAACTTTATTAATTTAAGTATAAGAAGATTTAATGGTTATAAATTGGTATATTTTATTAAAATTAATAAATTTTGTAAATTTATTTGTTTATAAATTTAATACTTTAAGTAAGATATATTGATTTCTTAATTCTTCTTTTCCCACCTTTTTTTCCTTTTCGAGGACGAAAAGTTTTGAGTGAGGGAGAGTGTAACGACCCGTAAATTTCAATAATTAAAAATTGTTAAATTAATAAGATTTTGTAATTAAATTTAGGAAGAAATAAAAAATTTATAATTTATATTGAAGTAAATGTTAAAAATGAAATGCAACTACGGAAATTAAAACTAAGTATTAGCAATTGAAATGAAATTACGATTAATTGAAATAATGGGAATTGTTATACTAGGCTAAGAATTGAATATAAGAAAACAAATGGGAATATTATATTAACAAATGAAATGTTATAATTAGTAGTGATTGAATGAATTCAAAGTTATATTAACCGATGAGGTAATACTTAATAAATTGAAAATTTATGCAATCAATGTTGGTAAGTAATTATAATGTTTGTTGTTGATAATAAACGTTACTTAAATGGTAATTAATATAATAACGAAAAATGTGAAAGTATAAATTTCGTAGAAAAGTAATGTATGTATAAAATAATAAATTGGTACTAGAATGGAATTCAAATTAATTGAAATAGTGGGAATAATACAATTTGTTATAAATGAAACATAGGTAAACAAATGTAAGTATTGAATTAATATATGTTAGTTATTTAGGGTGTTGAATAAAATTGGTAATCAATTTGCAATTAAAGGTAATAATGTTGATGTAATATAATAAATAAAAATTTCAATGCAATACCAATTATTGGAAACAAATTGAAAGGTCATAATTGATTGCATTAGATAAATTGGGAAATAAATTTCATTAAAGGTAATTAAATATTTTCTTAATGTAAATTAAGATAATATTTGAAATTAATGTTAATTCCATTCATAATATGACAATTGCTTGAAGTATGAGAAACTTACGTGTAACATTTGGCTTGTAAACAAATAGTATAAGTTACCTGTTTAATTAGTTGATGGAATTAGAATTGGAAATAAATGTTAATAAACTAAATAAATTTTACATTAATGGGAAATGTAATAAGAGGTTTAGGAGTTGTTAAATTTGGTATATTAAGGTAATGAATGGAAAGAAAACAAGGTAACTAAGTTTATAGAATAATAATGAACTTGATAAAAGATTTGGATTGGAAAAAATCAGTCCATTGAATTCCAAATTATAATAAGTGTAATTATTGTAGAAATTGAAATTAAAGGTTATGCAGTTTGAAATAAAAATAATATGAGAAAATTAATGTAATAGTTTGAATCCAATATTAAATCCACCAATTTGACAACAATGAACGGAATAATTACTGATTGATTTAATTAAATGGAATTCTTGGAAATTTTATTTATAAATTCTGAATTCAATAAAGTGAGGTTAACACTGAAATTTGATAAATTATGTGACGACCCGGGATTTTGAGCAATATCAATTTAATAATCTTTGATAATAATTAAATTGATTTGATCATTTTACAATTATAAATTGTCAGGTTAAAATTATTTCAACGGTTGATAATAATGATTTGATAAATATCTATCAACATTTTTCTTAACAATATAAAATTTGGCAAATTCAATTCTTTTGAAAATTTGTAATTCTTTAATTTGGAAATATTTATTTTGGTAATTTAAAACTGGTAAGATTTATTTTTCAAAAGCTAATCAAAAATATTTTCTATTTATAAAATATATATATATTGATATATCTTGTAAAAACGAAGTTTTTAATGTAATAAAACTTTATATTCAAAAATGTAATATATATATAAATGTATATATATTATGATTTGGTTTGTGTTTTAAAAATTCAACACGGTAATTTTCAAATTTAATGTTAAAATGATTTCCAATTGAAATATTTATATATTTGTATATATATATTGGAAATGGAAAATTGTATTGATTTGAATTTAATAAATATTTGCAAACTTTAATAAATATATAGTTTTGTAATTTGAAATGTTAATTTGATTTAATGCTTTTGAAATGATATTTGAAATTTTAAAATTTAATAACAAAGTTAATTTCTTATTTTATAAACATATATTTTAGATTTTGTTTTAAATAAGAATAAAATTTGAAGTTCACTTTCAATTATTTTTTATATTCTTTCATTTTATTTTTTATCATAAGATAAAATTGTTTTAAGAATTTTTATATGAAGAGTTAAACTAAGTTTCTCAATTTATAAACAAATGATAGAATTAAATTGATTAAAATATATGTTATTTATAAATGCCTATAAGAATTTGCTTTTAAGATATTTATGAAAGTCCAAAGTTTATTTTTATATGATAAAAACATTTTATAATATTACGTAAATACATTGTATATAACTTAAATAGATTATTAAAAATAAAATAACATTTAAAAACATTAATAAAACATTTGAAAATAACACTTGTAAATACATAATCATAACAACACTTGTAAAACATTTAGTGTACATATTAAGACACTTGTTAATCATATACATATGTGTTAGATAATTAGGCATTTAAGTAAACAAGTGTAATCCTCTTGAAATTTAATTTAAAATTAAATTTGTAAAATAAGAAGAAGAGTTATTTTCAGCTAAAAAAAATATTTTCTTCATCTTCAATCCAATAACAAAATAAAAGCTAAGCAAAGATCAGAGAGAGAAAAAAGGAAAATCTGTAGAAAAATCTGAAACAAAAAAGGAAATTGCAGCATCAAGGAACAAGAGAATCAATGCTAGAATTTCAAGTACAATCATGCAGTTCAAACAAGAAATTCAGGAAATATCAACATGCAACTGATATTAATCAAGCAAAAAATTCAAGAAGTATGCAGAAATTACAACAAGCCTGGAAACATTTCTGTCTTCAGCAAAATAAAGGTGAGTAAATGCAAATTTAAAAACAGTTTTAAATCTTAAATTCCATCTTGTTCTTGTGCATGAAACAATGATGATTTGTTTTGATTTCTGAAATTAAGCTGATGCATGCTGGAATTGTGTATATAGATTGCCTGTATAAATAAAAATAAAAATAAATGTCACTGTGTTTATAACACAGTTTTCAAATCACAAAATAAAATTCAATAACTAAAATTTTGATTTGAATTGGCCTATGAATTGTAAACAATAGTTGCTTAGAATCATGCCATCTTCCTTCTAAAAATAATTACAAGTTTTTATAATGTATATTTATTTCAAATTTTGAAAATTTACAGTAAAAAATTAAATTGGGTTATAATTGGATGATTTCAATTTCTAATTTTGATATCATAGTTGGATTGTAAGCAAGGAATCATGATTTTTAAGGTAGGTTTGATGATTTTTAGAGGTGGATTTTGAGGCAGTTTGAAGATGATCGGAATGGGTTGCTTGATCATACTCCGGCGTCACAGTGAACTAGGGAGGTCGTGTTGTTTTGTGGAGATAGAGGGGCCTATGGTGGTCCTAGGAAAATTATTGTGGGGGTCGACCGATGGCCATGGTGGCGGCGGGAGGCACTTGAATTTTGGTAACCTAGTTTTAGCGTGGTATGGAACTATGGTGATTTCATCACCACGATACGATCGAGTGTAGCAGGCTTCAGGGTGATGGAAGTAGGGTTGATGTTGAGGCCATGACTGGAGGTGCTGGCTCTCAGGGTGGTTGGATTATCGAGGGGGAATCGGTGATAGTGGTGTGCTGGTGATGTTGCTTCGGGCAATTGGGGGTTCGTTGCTCATATTTCAATTTTCGAGTGTAATTGGATTTTTGGGTTGCGCGATTCGTTGTAAGGGTCGTGAGCGACTTGGTGGAGGCCGGAGAGGAGATCGTCGTCGACCAACGGCGATGTGCACGTTAATGTGCACCGATCTGTGCTTCAGCGATGGGTTGGGGGAGAAGATGGGTTGGAGCTCGTAGCAGGCATCGGGAGTTTGAGGGTCTAACTCGAAGCAAAGTGGAGATCGGGGGACTCGGGGTAAGCACGGGGAAGTCAGTGGGGAGACTCGGGGTTTTGTTAGGTAACTCGAGGTTTGCTTGGTTTTGTATTTAAGTAACCATATTTTATAAAATCGGTGAAAAATGAATTGATGATATAGAAATTGATTTTGGATTGTGCGGTTTAAAGTTTTTTTTAAATCCTAATAGCAATTGCAATAAAAAGGAAATTGTGACAAATAAATTTGATTTTAGGAATAAAGTTTTAAACAAAGGTTAAAAAAGTTTATATGTAAAGCTAAATTTGTTTCAAAGTTATGTTCTAAACAAGTTTTATATATAAATAAATATGGAAGTTTTTAAAGGAAAATAAGTGAAATTTTGAAATAAAATTTGTATTGAATTTTATTTAATAACTTTGGGAAGTTTTAAAAGATTTAAAAGTTTTAGTTTGAATGTTTAAATTATTTTAATTATAATTGATTTCCAATATATTTTATTTTTAAATAAAGTTTAATGCTTTAGAATTTGGTAATCAATTATAATAAAGATTATCTTAAGTATTTAGAATTTTGAATTAATTAAAGATAAATAAAATTGTGAAGATAATTAAGACAATTGAATTATTAATAATTGAAAATTTATTGGTTAATATAAATGATTTAATTAAGTAATGGTTTTCTTAATTAAGAATCTTTTTATAATATAAAAGTTAAGAATCATTTAATTAAATTTAAATGATTATGTTAAGTAATTAATTAAGTAATTAATTTGTGATTAATTAAAAATAATCACTTGGAGTTAATTATGTATAATTACTGGGTAAAGTAATTAAATGGTTAATTTAGGAGGTAATTAGGAAAGAAATAATTACTTTATAGAAGTAATTTAATGGATGTGATTAAGAATTAATCACTTGAGTTATTAATTTAAGAATTAATTAATACAATTAATTAAAGGTTTTATTTATTTAATGAATGGTTAATTAATAATGGATTAAGAGAATTTAACTAAGTGAATAATTACTTGTTAAAGTAATTGATTAAGGAAAAATTTTTAATTAATGAAGTAATCATTAATAAATGGAAATAATAAAAAAATTGTTAATTAATAATTAAAGGATAATTAATTTATAATTAAGTTTTAATTACTAAATGCAATTAAAAGGTAATTAATCAAAGATGGTTAATTAAGAGGGTTAATTAAATATGATTAATTAAAAATAATTAATCAAGTAAATGTAATTAAAAATAGTTAACTAAATATGATTAATTATAAATAATTAATGTAGTATGATTAATTAAAGGTAATTAATCAGGTATGATTAATTAAAGGATAATTAAGAAATAATTATCAGAATAATTAAGTAATTAATCAAGTGTGATTAATTTAAAAGGGGTAATAAAGAGATAATTACTTGGATAACTAAGAAGTAATTAATAAGTATGATTAATTAAAATTGTAATTAAGGAATAATTACTTAAGGTAATTAAGTAGTAATTAATCAAGGGAGATTAATTAAGGAAAATAATTAAGTGATGTTAATTAATTAATTTGTAATTAATTAATGAATAGTAAGACGGATTGACGATAATCCAAGTGATTACGTAAGGATCAATTTAATTAAGGATTAATTAGATTAATTAAGTTGGATCAACCTAGTGTATGAGTGATTTTTGATTGGTCGAAAGTATCATTGGATGAGATAATGATATTGGTTGATATCGTATGTCATTGGTTGATATGTGATGATGTGAATGTGATATATCTGAGATGTGATATATATGCTGCTTTGTGATATGTATGGATGAACTTGATAATTGTGAACTATCTATCTGTGTAATGTGAATCATCCATTTATGTTAAGTGATATTATGAATATCTATTGTTTAAATCCCTTAAGTACAACTTGGACATTAAAATGGCGTTTGGTTTCGGTGAGACCAGGATCGGGTTTCCATATTTGGATATCCAAAAACCACACCGATCCAAAATAAACGTTAGGTCGTGAATCCAAGTGGAGTGCAAGTGAAGACACGAGGTGTAAGAACTATATGTCAGTATAACTCTGGGGTGATTCTGTGATGAGTTTGACGGAATAGTACTTATAGGCTCGAGATGGTGATTAAGAGTGCAAGGGCTATGGTCGTTGACTCTGAGGGTGATTCCAAAATGAGTGCAACGAGATAGTGCCTTTGGTTTCGTTCGAACCCGGAACGAACTTGTATGGATTGAATGCTTTCAACACATCGTCCAGTGGACGATGAGCATTCTAAGATAGATGTATCCTACAAAGGTAATCGCAGCCTCAAGCCTCATCGACCGAGAATTGCTAAAACAGGGGAGGTGCAGCAAGGCTTCGTGGGTAGCTCCCACTGGAGGGTGGGATTCATCCCTGTCTAGATGTCCCTTTTTATTTTGGATTTGTGGGCAGTTGGATCTGCAGCCAACTGCGGGGTGTTCTTGTTCGGGACTGTTCAGTAAGGAAGGGTCCCGGCCTTATGTTGTAGGGCAGTTAGGGTGGCTCCTGGTACGGTGATCTAGGCAACGTACTGTTACGTGCGGTACCCGAGTAGCCCTGCCATTTTTGGAAACCCATTCTTCCTACGAGACCCTACGGTTTTTTTTTGTATTACCCACTTTTGTGGCTAGTAGCTGGAATTTAATCATGTAACAATTTCGGCTATTTCATATTTACTTGAGAACCCTAGACACTATTATAATATCACTGGATTTCCTATCAAATGTTTTTGTTAGCGTAAGGTAAAAACTTTTCCATGTTTATGTGTGGGAATTCTTACGTGATACCTTTTCTTTCAAAGGATTTTCTAAAGTTAATCAATCTTAAACCGTGTACTCACACCAGACCCCTGTATGACCCGAGTGTTTATTTTTTGTTTTATTAAACTCTTGGGTACTCATTTTTCTGTATGAGTAGTCAAGTGATTCAGGTTATCTTTGACGAATTCTGGAGGAGCTTTGGAGCAAGAGGCTTCAGCGTGTAGATATATAGATAGTGTTTCCGCTGTGTGTTATTCTGTATAGTTGTTCTTGTATTCTATATTAGACAGAAATGTTATAACTGTCTAAATTGAGACGTAAGTTGTGTACTCTGATGTATATGGTACTATGTATATGTTCTATATTATATTTAAATCGTTCCGCTGTGAGATTCTGATGTGTTGTTGTTCTTTCTTCTCTTTCTTTTCTTCTTCTATCTCTTTCTTTCTTAATTAGTGATGCGACTTTCTGGTGATAGAAAGTCGGGTCGCTAAAGTTGGTATCAGAGCGTTGGTTGTGTGAATACCTAGGCTCTGGAGTGGTGTCTTCCTTGAGAGAGCGTACTTGTAATATATATATATATATATGTATATATATATATACCTAATCTGTTGGGTTATCTGTTTAGATTTTCCAACATAGGCTATAAAGGTAGATAAGGTAGGAGTGTGTGGAACACGACTATCACTAATGGAAAAGGTTCATATATTGTGGTTGGAGGTGTATCTGTCGAGATTGTAGATCTAATACCGTCTCGAATAAGCTTTGTAGATTGGTGAAAGGATGTCATTGATTCCAGAGGAAGTATTTGCAAGGATTGGAGTATATTCTGGAAGTATGGGGTTGATTTGCTCTCGAGTGATCGGGATTTGCAAGAGTTGAATCTATCAGCTAAGCAGAGCAAGTGATGGTATCTTGGTGACTTCAAGAAGGAATAGCTGTGTGATGGGGTGCAGTATCCATAGATGGTTCTAAAGATGTTCTTATGGACCAAAGATTAAGATGGTGTTGAAGGAACTGTGATGCCTACTACAGTGAAGATTCGGATGTTTAGAAATTTTCTGGATCTCAAGTAGGGGTGCTTATCTATATTGAAGTATGAGACTAATATCGATGTGTTACCTCATTTTGGACATGGTCTCAATTGTTTTCCTTAAGAGGAACAAGTGATTGGTGTTTGGTTTGGAGCCGACTTTCTTAAGGAGATGTCTACTCGTCTCAATGATTTTTGGTGAATTGGGTGATAGTTTTGCATTTCAGGAAGCTTGTGGTTAAGGTTGATCTTTTGGCTTAGCTATATCATTGAAGTGAAGTTTGGAAGTAGTAGCATGGATCTGTTTCTTCGATGATTCAGAAATCTTTGAGATTCTACTATCGGCAGTCCCGGCAGTAGTGAAGGCTTATCCATTTCTTCGCAAGGCTCAGCAGAGCAGGATATTGGTTGGGAGTGATCTATCATTTTTTCTGGTAGATAAGCCATTCTTGAAGATTGATCTTGATTAGGGAAGCTGTTCTAGTTAGTGAAGATAGTTCTATGGAATCTGAACTGTGAGGGATCGCAAAAGTGACTTGCGATTAATTTGGAAATCTTTGAGTATTCTTTGGTTTGAGATTGGGATATCTCAAGTGGAGGTGAAAGCTATGAAGGTAGTCAGATATTTTTTCCAATTGCTTTTTAGGAAATCAGAAGTTTACCGAATCGGAGATTGATTTTTCTTATCGACTTGGAATCCAGGAATAATTTTGATGGTTCAGCCTTGTTAAGCGATGACTATTGGAGCGAGAAAAAGTTGGTGAGGCAGCTATGGATTCTTGAGGACGGATTGAACATCTAGTTCTAGTTGAGATTCTGTTGGGATGTTTTGACCAAGTAGAATGGTCCCTAAGATTTTATGGATTGGATGAACTGTGTATGGAGGAAGATTGTGCTCGAGTTCTTCGATAGCATTCTCAACTACTCAAGATCAGAGTTGTGCAGCGAAAGCGAGATAGCAGTTATTCTAGTATGGGAGCAACCGGGAGTTGCAATTTTCTTGGATTAAAGAATTTCTACTGGAAATTCAGGTATGAAGGAATTTTCTGGATTTGGAAGGTAAGGTTGTCAAGTGCAACTATTTGATTATTCCAGATATGATATGTAGGTTTGAAGTTCACTAATGCTTGTGGAATAGAGTTGTGTTTTGGATTTCAGCAAATTTTTGGGAGAACCATTTTGTTGAGTAGGATCAGTTGATTGGTTTGATTTTTGTCCTGTTTGTTCTTGAAGCAATCGGCAAGGGTTAAGCTGATCAGGAAAGTTGTAGGTGACTCATAGCATTTGATGAGTTATGCAGTTAGAATTGAGAAGATTTGGGATGTGGAATTTGAAATTTGGATATTGGTTTATCAAATTAAAGGAGATATAAGATGTGGTAAAACAGGAGAATTAGTTCCGGAGGTATTTTGAAGTTTTCCTGTGTTCTCTGGAGATTAGATTTTGACCTACAAGATTGAAGTGCCAATTCGAATAGCTAGAATTCATTATATTTCACATATTTCTGGGAAATATGTGTATGATTCATCGAGTCATAGAATCAGCAGTTCAGAAGGATTTGGCAGTTGAGCTGGTTTTGAGTTTAATCTAATATCTTGTTCAGATTTGTAGGATCAGATGAGGGAGTTCTTGGTTGTAGTAGTGTAGTTACTTAAGATTCTGCAGAGCGAATATTCCAATATAGATAACTGGAAACTGTAGATGATATTAGAAAGTTCTATTTAGAATTTTGTCTGAATAGATAAAATTGTTTGTTTGAATTGGTTTTTATGATTGATTGTGTGATTGATGTTTGGAATTTAAATTCTTTTGCCAGGTTATTAAATTATCTTAGCTTTTAAATTTCGGGGACGAAATTCCTTTAAGGGGGGAGGAATGTGATGACCCGGGATTTTGAGCAATATCAATTTAATAATCATTGATAATAATTAAATTGATTTGATCATTTTACAATTATAAATTGTCAAGTTAAAATTATTTCAAAGGCTGATAATAATGATTTGATAAATATCTTTCAACATTTTTCTTAACAACAAAAAATTTGGCAAATTCAATTCTTTTGAAAATTTATAATACTTTAATTTGGAAATATCTTTTTTGGCAATTTAAAATTGGTAAGATTTATTTTTCAAAAGCTAAACAAAAATATTTTCTATTTATAAAATATATATATTGATATATCTTGTAAAAAGGAAGTTTGTAATGTAATAAAAACTATATATTCAAAATTGTAATACATATAAAAATGTATATATATTATGATTTGGTTTGTGTTTTAAAAATTCAACACAGTAATTTTCAAATTTAATGTTAAAATGATTTCCAATTGAAATATGTATATATTTGTGTATATATATATTTGAAATGGAAAATTGTATTGATTTGAATTTAATAAATATTTGCAAACTTTAATAAATATATAGTTTTCTAATTTGAAATGTTAATTTGATTTAATGCTTTTGAAATGATATTTGAAATTTTAAAATTTAATAACAAAGTTAATTTCTTATTTTATAAACATATATTTTAGCTTTTGTTTTAAATAAGAATAAATTTGAAGTTCACTTTCAATTAATTTTGATATTCTTTCATTTTAATTTTTATCATAAGATAAAATTGTTTTAAGAATTTTTATATAAAGAGTTAAACTAAGTTTCTCAATTTATAAACAAATGATAGAATTAAATTGATTAAAATATAAGTCATTTATAAATGCCTATATGAATTTGCTACTAAGATATTTATGAAAGTCTAAAGTTTATTATTATATGATATAAACATTTTATAATATTACATAAATACATTGTATATAGCTTAAATATATTAATAAAAATAAAATAACATTTAAAAACTTTAATAAAACATTTGAAAATAACACTTGTAAATACATAATAACACATAATAACAGTTGTAAAACATTTAGTATACATATTAAGACACTTTTTAATCATACACATATGTGTTAGATAATTAGGCATTTAAGTAGACAAGTGTCATCCTCTTGAAATTTAATTTAAAATTTAATTTGTCAAATAAGATGAAGAGTTATTTTCAACCAAAAAATATATTTTCTTCATCTTCAATCCAATAACAAAATAAATGCTAAACAAAGATCAGAGAGGAAAAAAAGGGAAAATCCATAGAAAAATCTGAAACAAAAAGGAAATTGCAGCATCAAGGAACAAGAGAATCAATGCTAGAATTTCAAGTACAATCATGCAGTTCAAACAAGAAATTCAGGAAATATCAACATGCAACTGATATTAATCAAGCAAAAAATTCAAGAAGAATGCAGAAATTACAACAAGTCCGGAAACATTTCTGTCTTCAGCAAAATAAAGGTGAGT
This sequence comes from Allium cepa, assembly GCA_030765085.1. Lineage (NCBI taxonomy): Eukaryota > Viridiplantae > Streptophyta > Magnoliopsida > Asparagales > Amaryllidaceae > Allium > Allium cepa. The sequence goes on along the minus strand of CM060939.1, from coordinate 74,486,319 downwards.
AAATGCAAATTTGAAAACAGTTTTAAATCTTAAATTCCATCTTGTTCTTGTGCATGAAACAATGATGATTTGTTTGGATTTTTGAAATTAAGCCGACGCATGTTGGAATTGTGTATATAGATTGCCTATATAAATAAATAAAAATGTCACTGTTTTTATAACACACTTTTCAAATCACATAATAAAATTCAATAACTAAAATTTTGATTTGAATTGGCCTATGAATTGTAAACAATAGTTGCTTAGAATCATGCCATCTTCTGTTGGGCGCGTTTCTACCCTTCACCGGACCAAGTCCACCGAACCATCCGGTCCACCCAACCACACTCCTTTCCAACCAATGCCGAACCACCATCTACCACACCTCCCATTGCCGGATCAACTCACTACCGTACCAAACCAAAAGCCAACCACAACCGATCCAACCATTGCCGAGCCAACCCAGTCCCACCTACTACTGGATTCACCTTCACCGAACCACCTCCTCTCCAAACAATGCCGGACCGATAAACTCTCCAAAGCCGGTCCAACACCACTCCCTACATGGCCGAACACACCAACTTCCTCTACATAGCCGAACCAACCTGCCTCCATCCACTTCCGAACCAGAAGCAAGGGAGGACGAGACCGGACCGATTCTACCAGGCCAAATTGCATCGGCCCAGGCCCACCAGCAGCTATATACATCCAAGACCCCTGCCCCCAACCTCACTCTATAAATAGAGGGGCAGGGGTACAACAATGGCAGACAAGTTTGAGAGCTCAAGCACGGAAGGAACTTTCAAACAACTTTTATATACTTGTAATCAAGGCTTTGTATTTGTAATCTGAATAGTAAGAGGTGAATAACATATAAAGTGGACGTAGGCACGTTCTGGCCGAACCACTATAATCTGCGTGTCTTTTACATTTTAGTCCCTGCTTTTTACATATTCGCACAACTCATCCAAATCACTAAGAACGACATAAAATCAACTAAATCACAAGACTTGGAGGTGTTTGCCCATTTTTTGTGCAAACATTTTTGGTGCTTTCACTGAGAACTTGAGCTAGAAGCTACAGCTTCTCCTACTCAACCTTCTTCCTAACAGCATCGTTCCTTGCTCCGACAACATGACTTCCAGGCAGAGGAGAGATGTTAACAAAGGAAAGAACGTCGCAACTAGCAGCATCCCAGATCCAGTGGCCCCAAATCAAGAGAATCATCCCGTTTTAACAGCAGTACCAGACGAAAATCAGGCAAATCCAACAGCCCCCGCCGCGAAACAACCAATTACTAGGGCAGATCTGGACAGGGTTGTGGCTGAAGTAAGTAACCGCTTCGCATCTCAACAAGAAGCCTTTGTGGACCAACTCATGTCACGCCTAAGGGATGCTGAAGAATCCAACTGCAACACCGAATCATGGGGTGAGTCCCAATCTGGAGGATCTAGGAGGCGACGAAGACCTTCTTCGAAGAGGTTAACAACAGATACAGCCATGGTAGGAGCCGAGCCTGGACTCAGCCCGAATTCCGACCCGAGGAAACACTTGGAACCGAACCCAACGGGGGAGGTGCCAGGCAGGGGTCGGATGTAGCTGAGCCTATCATGCTACCTAACCATGAAAACACCAGTAGACGAGGCCGAGCTGGAGTCCAGCCCGAAGTTAGACCCGAGGAAGTGCGGAGAACAGAACCCAGCAGGGGAAGATCAAGGAAAGGGCCAACTATGGCTGACCCCAGCATGCCCCCTGAAGACCAGAGGCAGCCTTTGGAGAATGTTAGGGGTGACGGACGATACCATCCCTACAAGTCGTCTGGACGGACTCAATCCCGCAGAGAAAAACCAAACTCATTTCTATCCGCTCCAAGTTCTGATGAAAGGATGGCGTGACTGTTCAGAGAGTGCGTCCAATGGGAGCAAAGGGATCGGGGAATAGGCGCTAGGGTAACCAGCCCCTTCACCCGCAATATCGAAACTGCCATCACCCCCCGGGAATGGAAAATGCCAACAATGGAACCTTACAAGGGAACCTCTCACCCCATCGTACACTTACAGAGATACACCTAGCACATGCTCATGAGCGTAGCAACAGAGGGAGTGTTATGTAAATGTTTCCTACTTTTCTTGGCAGATCTAGCTACCTCCTGGTTCTGCCACCCACCCCAAGGGTGCATCAGCTCATGGGAAATGTGGAAAGAAAAGTTCATCAGCCAGTTCCACATTCATGTGGAACAACCCAAGGACGCTTATTCCTTATCTATTATCAAACAGAAGCCCGGAGAGACATTGCAACAATATCTAACCCGATTCAACGCCGCAGCGGCCGCAGTCCAAGATGCTGACGAGAAACTTATCTTAATGGCCCTCTGCAGTGGTGTACATCCGGATACTAAATTTGCTAGAAGACTAACCAAGGAAAAACCAGCTACTTTACCTAATTTCTTCCATGAAGTTGAAAAGTATATGAGACTTGAAGACGCTGCCACTGAGAGGCAATCAGGGCAACAGACTAAGACAGCTCCGGACAAGGTTCCCGTTGCAGCAAAGGATGTTCAAAGAAGTGACCCTAGAGACAGTGCTGGGGGCAAGAAGGGAGAAAAGCGCTTATACCGACCAGGACCAAGATTTGACTCCTACACTCCTTTGAATGAAACAATCGAAAACATCTTCCTAGCCACTCAAAACGAAGTTAGATACAAGCGCCCCCCGCACAAGAAGGAGTCAGATAACGCACTCAAGTCTGGAAAGTTCTGCCGCTTCCACGAATCCCACGGACATGACACCAATGAATGCCACCATCTCCGGGACTTGATTGAAGAACACATTAGAAGAAGGAGACTAGAACGCTATGTAAAAAGCCAGAACAGGACTCCAGCTCCCGCCAATGAAAACCCAGGGCTACCCCTTCCAGAAGTAGGCGGAGGAAATCGCAACACCAACGGCTCTAGTCAAGAGAAGATAGTGGTCCATACCATATCAGGAGGACCACACATCGCCGACAGAAGCTGGGCAGAGATGGAAAGATACGACAAGTCACTTAGAAACGTTGAAGGCTACGTTAATCTTGTTATGGAAGAACGCCACCCGAAACGGAAAGAGAATGACGACATCACATTCAGTAGGCGTGATCTAGAGGGAAGACAGTACCCACGCATGGATCCTATGGTCATCTCTGCCTGGTTCGGTCCAGCCAAAGTTTTCCGAATTTTAGTAGACACTGGAAGCACGGTGAATATCCTATTCAAGCACGCTTTCGACAAAATGAAGCTGTCAATGAAGGATGTGTCTCCCTGCAACAAACCACTACATGGTTTCACTGGAGATGCGAAGATGCCCCTCGGGCAACTGGACCTTTTTGTTGAAATAGGAAGTCATCCCCGTTCTGTTGTGTGAAAACAAATGTTTGTACTAATAGAGAACCACTCGGCCTACAACGCCTTTTTGGGAGGACCAGCCTTGTCTGACTTCCAAATTGTCCTAGCCCCATGGTGCCTAAAGATGAAATTTCCAACAGATAACGGAATAGAAGAAATAGAGGAAGGTCAAGATGCTGCTCGAGACTGCTATGTAACTGAACTTCGCAATAACCGTAGAAGGGATAAAGGGAAAGATGCAGAGACTGCTCTCTGCAGGAAAAGCTTGGAAGCATAGCAACTAAAGAAAGCCCCTCCTCTTCGATATACTAGTGATCCTTTCAATGAACTAGACCCCAGGGACAAAGAGGAGGAGGCCACCGCCGAGCCTGCAGAGGCTATGGAATTCGTATCTGTAGACAAACATGACTCAAATAGACTATTGAAAATCGGATCTCAGCTGAAAACAGAATTGAAGGATCAACTCATCGATTTTCTCCGCCACAACTTGGATGTATTTGCATGGACGCACGCTGACATGACTGGAATTTCCCCAAACGTAGCATGTCACGTACTGAACATCGATCCTACCAAGGTGCCAGTAAAGCAGAAAAAGAGAAGTATGGGGGCAGAACGATCAGCGGCCCTCGATAAGGAAGTAAAAAACCTACTCGCTAATGGCTTCATACGAGAAGTCATCTACCCAGAGTGGATCGCTAACCCGGTACTAGTAAAGAAGGTCAATGGGAAGTGGCGAACATGTATTGACTTCTCCAACTTAAATGACGCTTGCCCGAAGGATTGCTTCCCACTCCCCCGAATCGATCAACTTGTGGACAACACAGCCGGCCACGAACTCTTATCTTTTATGGATGCATATTCCGAATATAACCAGATTCCTATGCACGTTCCCGATCAAGACCACACTAGCTTCGTCACTGACCGAGGATTATACTGTTAGAAAGTCATGCCTTTTGGACTCAAAAATGCCGGAGCTACTTATCAGCGCCTCGTCAACAAGATGTTCGCAGAACTAATAGGACGAACTATGGAAGTTTATGTGGACGACATGCTAGTAAAATCAAGGAAAGCCAATGATCACGTAAGCCACCTGGGCGAGATGTTTCAAGTACTTCGCCAATATGGAATGAAGCTGAATCCTCTAAAGTGATCCTTCGGAGTATCATCGGGAAAGTTCTTAGGATTCATCGTCCATGCCAGAGGAATCGAAGCGAACCCTGAACAAGTCCGAGCTCTGAAAGAAATAAGGATACCTTCCACTCGAAAAGAAATGCAAAGCCTAAACGAGAAGGTGGCTGCCCTAAGTAGATTCATCTCTAAAGCGACTGACAAGTGCGTCCCTTTCTTCGAAGATCTAAAGAAGGACAAAGGAAAGTTCGAGTGGACTGACGAATGCTTAAAAGCCTTCCTTAACCTAATCGAACGCCTCCAAAGACCACCAGTACTCTCAACTCCAAATGAAGGCGAAGAGCTATACCTATACCTCGCTGTACCTCTCATGCTCTAAGCGTCGCCTTGGTAAGAGAAGATGACCGCACGCAATGCCCGGTATACTTTGTAAGCAAGAGGTTTACAGGGGCAGAAGCCAGATATCCTAAGCTTGAGAAATTAGCATATTGTTTACTAATCACGTCACGAAAACTGCGACACTACTTCCATTCTCATTCCATCAGAGTTCTAACCGATCAACCGCTAAGACAGGTGCTCCATCGTCCCGACACTTCTGGACGACTCCTCAAATGGTGCATTGAACTAAGTTAATATGATATCACCTACCATCCTCGCACCGCCATCAAGGGGCAAGCCATGGCCGATTTCATTGCCGAATTCACTACCAACGAAGGTAAGGATCAATCTGAAATAGCAAAAGATATCAAGTGGAATCTCTTTGTAGATGGAGCATCAAACGAACAGGGCTCGGGGGCAGGAATTGTGATAGTCACCCCCAGGGGAAGAAGGCTGTACTATGCCTTAAGGTTGGAATTCGCAACCACTAACAACGATGCAGAATATGAGGCATAAATAGCAGGATTGGAACTTGCCTTGGAAATTGGAGTCAATTCTTTACGTCTTCATAGTGATTCTCAACTTATCGTAAACCAAGTACTGGGAGAGTTCCAGACCCGAGGAGAACGACTCACAGCGTATTTAAAGAAGACCAAGCTGCTGCTCGATCAATTGGACCACTATCTAATCAAACACATTCCTCGAGAAGAGAATCAAGAGGCCGACGAACTAGCAAAGCAAGCTAGTATGAAGAACATCACCATTTCCGGAGCATTAACCATCTCAAAACAGCTAGCCCCAAGTTTCGAGCAAGTGAATCTGATAGCTGCGATTGACGAAGAAACTTGGATGACTCCTATCCGGGAATATTTACTAGATGGCACACTGCCCGACAGGCGTAACGAGGTCAAGAAAATCTTGAGGAAAGCTTCCCGCTACACAATACAAGAAGACATCCTCTATCGGCGTGGCTTCTCCAACCCCTTATTAAGGTGCGTCGCTGGAAGGGAAGCTAAGGAAATCTTGTCCAACATCCATCAAGGAAGTTGCAGAGATCACACTGGAGGACAGACTCTGGCAAAGAAGATACTCCGATATGGATATTACTGGCCCACTTTAAACAAAGACGCCTTAGACTTCGTTAAGAGATGCGACAGATGTCAGAAATTTGCTAAGATTCCTCGACTACCCACAAAGGAGATTACTCAAATGACCAGCCCTTGGCCCTTTGCGGTATGGGGAATTAACTTGATTGGCGAACTGCCAACGGGCCGTGGCGGACCCAAATATGCTATAGTGGCAGTCGACTATTTCACCAAATGGGTGGAAGCGGAACCTCTAAATAAAATATCTTCGGCAAAAGTTATCAACTTCTTGATCAAAAATATTCTGTGCAGGTACGGAGTCCCACTCAAGATCATATCAGACAACAGGCTTCAGTTTCACAGCGAAGAATTCGCCGATTGGTGCCAAGAGCACGGAATTCACAAAAGCTTCTCATCTGTAGTTTATCCTCAGGCAAACGGACAAGTCGAAGCTGTCAACAAAATTCTCAAAACCCTAATCAAAAAGAAACTTGAAAAGTCAAAAGGCGCTTGGGTGGATGAACTTCCTACGACACTTTGGGCCTACCGCACATCTTACAGAACATCGACAGGGCATACTCCTTTCTCTTTGGCATACGGATCGGAAGCCGTGCTCCCAGTTGAAACTATAGTGCCTTCCCACTGTAGGATCCACTACAACCCAGAAGAGAACGAAGAACTCCTCCACATGTCTTTGGATCTAATTGAAGAGAGAAGAAATGATGCAGCACTTAAAGCGGTAGCTCACAAGCAAAAAGTGGCAGCACAATACAACTTCAAAGTCAAGCACCGTAGCTTACAAGAGGGAGAACTTGTCCTCAAACGGATCTTCCCGCGCCCCGGAGCGCTAGATCCAATCTGGGACGGACCCTATGTAATTCATAAAGATCTCCACAATGGAGCTTATATTTTGTCAACAGTGGACAGAGAGGTGTTCCAGAGGGCATGGAACATCCAACACCTTCGTCGATACTTTTCTTAACTTGTACTGCCCATATGAAGTGAATTAACAAAGAGAATCAGTGGACGTAGGCATTTTCGTGCCGAACCACTTTAAAAATCTTGTCTCTTTTTAACTTGTTCCTTTATATCTTGGCTGCTTGTTAAGCTTTATCCTTTTCTGTTGAACAAAATCCTATGGCATCTCCATTCAAGATGCATCACAACGCGGCTTCACCTAGACAAGACCCAACAGGTACTATGCGATTCTATGCACTCGCCAATGGGACACTTTTGCTCCAGCATCCCTCTGCTGCGGGTTAACTCATTGCTCGCGACTGCCCTCAAAGCCAACTGTAATGAGCCGATTATAAGCCATCAAGAAGGCCGACTATAGCCGATGGCAGCTCATTACGGCGTTCGGCTCGCCGGCAACTGTGAACCTACTTTAAGCCCCAACATAAGGTGTGGCCAGGCAGGGGTAGTTCACGGTTGACGATCGGCACCACGCTAGCCGGCCACAGTAAATCGAATAATACCCACGATTACGGGCCATAATGGCTCGGGTAGTTACTGTGCGCGATCTCGGCTCCGATATGTATTAAGTGCGGCTGTGGTAAAAAAGATAAACTCTCCGCGGAGGCGTAAGATGGGTGACAAATGTCTCCAAGACCCACAGCTAGGGAAAGTGACTACAAAACCCGTTCGCCACGAACTTAAGCATATCGACGGCCTTCCGTGATTGGAAGTTTTACTGTTTCTCATATTTCCATTTCATTCAAAAACTTTTCTCGTATCCTATATAACAATCCCTAAAGTACAGGTCACAAAATAGGGGAACTCTCGCTTGTGGAAATATGAACTCACATCCGGATGACGGAACACTCAGCTACATTCCATACTCAGTCACGCAAGACATTCAAAGCAACCCTCTACAACTAGAACACAATGGTGGTACTATCTTCTCTTGCATACAAATATGTAGCTTTAGTTTATTCACACATCATATTGGCATTACAAGACATGAAACAATATTTTGAGCAGAAACTTAGCATCAAATACGATTAAATCACATGCATAAACACGCAGCTGTATTTCCTATGCAACATATCAGAATAACAACCACATTCGAACATAACAAATCAGCTTATGTTATAAAATTACAGAAAGTCATTCTTTACTAATGATATAATTACAAGTTACATTAATGTTTCGGACTAACATAGACAGCAACCAAAATATGTACAAGTCAAGTCAAGGAATCGGAAGCTTCGCCTCCATCCCGCTAGCACTCTGGGTCTACTTAACTGCAGGGTCAGAACTCCCCGCATGTATTCCAGAGGTCCCGCCTGCCCAATTCAGAAGAGAATCCATCAATAATCACGAAAGATAAGCAATCAAATCATGAAAAGGTTAAAAGGAAAGACTTACCAGCGTCTGCTCCCTGATCATCATCATCTAGCTGCACGCCTACCTCATCCGCAGCAAGCAGCTGCATGCCCTCCTTAACCGCCACCTTCTCTTCCTTAGTGAATTGGGCCGTAACCACATCCATCCTGAAAGCCGCACCACCTTCCTTATCCGCATCGGCCTTAGCTTCCTCCAAAGCACGGAGATATATCCTAGCCATAACCAGGGGATAATCATACATCCAGGACAGGTTGCCCTGCCTCCAAGTACGGAAATACATGTCTTGGAGCATCTCATCCATCATCCCCTCGTTCTCCTCAAACTCTTTCATCCGGGCCTCAGAAGCCGACAGCCGTGAGACAGCAGCATCTCTCTCCAATCGGTATCTCGAGCAGTCGGCCTGAAGGGACTTCCGAATCACTTCCATCTCCTCCTTCAACTTGGCCTGAGCAAGCTCTGCGGCCTCAAGCCTCCCAGATAACTCCCCTAACTGCTCGAGATCCACTCTTCGAACTTCATCCACCGTTGCAATGGCCATGTCAATTCGCTCTTTGCAAACAACCTCCATTTTTCGCAACTCAGCCTTGCTAGCCTCTTCCATGGTTTTCTTTAGTCGTCGGGAGGCCGCTTCATGCTGGGATATCTGGATAGCCTGATCGAAAAGCTATTTGGCCTGATCAGAAACCATTAGTCGCAACCGAATGTTAGCGCTTCCGATTTCCTCTCCAGCCTTAGCCAGTCGAGCGTGATGCTCCATTAGCCTCTTGGTCTCTTCAGCCAGCCGATCGATGTTTGCCTTAGCCTCATCTCCCATGGTCACGATCCGAGTAGTAAGCAAGTCGAGGTCTAAGCACTTAGCCTCATCAAGCACCCATACCATGGGATTGCGAGGAAGAAGATGCTCACCCATGGCCCCGTCAAAAGAAATGTCCTGAAAGCTTGGGTCCAGATCCGGGTGGCCGGCAAATGGGTTGCGAACCAAACAAGGGTGGTCTATCGGGGTGACGGTTGGATTTTCGGACGGATGTAGGGAAGGCATAAGCTCGGTATCTTCCTCAGTAATATCATGGATAGGCTGGACTGGAGGCTGAGGGCCAGGTGAAGGTTCAAACGAAGATCGCCCCCTCTTCCTCTTTCGCATATCTTCTTCAATAACTCCAGAAGAGGGCGATAGCTAACCACGCCTCCGGGACGGCTAGTTGACGGCTTTGGTTTGGCAGAAGCTTTGAATAGTTTGAATTGTTCAAGGCGGTGCCTAATATCTGAAGTCTTAGCCACCTCACCTGCCCCTAGAATAAAAACAAGTGTCACAAGCATACACTTATCCGTAATTCGAGAAATATGTCAAGTTAGAAGGAGTAGGAAGACGCGTTTATTTCACAAACCCTGAGGGGGAGTGGGGTACTGCAATAAGTCCTGAATTTCATTCCAGGACGGGAGCTGGCCGTAAAATATTCCTAAGTCCTTATCATAAAGGGAGTCCGCAGAAGACAAGAATTCACTTTGAGTTACCCTAGCTGAAGGACCCTTAGAAGATGGATCGGCACCAGTCCCAGCCTTGTCAGCTTTCTTCGCCTTCTCCACCGAGGCTGATCCTTCCTCCAACCCCTCAAAAGCCTTGCGGAAGGCATCATCCGTCCACTCTTGGATTTCCCCTGCCTGCTCAGAAGACAAAGCCCCGGCACCACTACCACCCTGTCCTTCACCTCCTCCATCTCCTCCGCTCTCCTCCTCACCTCTTTCCTCCTCTCCACCTTCCTCCTCCGGAATATCTGGGCATGTGCTAGGGGAGGGTCCATCAGACTTCTTAAGCTTCTTCCTCCCGACGACTGGAGGTACCGAGAAAGGTCTTCTCTTGCTACTCTTCGCGGTGGCCCCATCTTTAGCTTTAGCAGCCCTCTCCTCGGCTGTATCTCTCTGCTTAACCACAGATTGACGTGGCAGAATCAAGTTGCGCTCCAGGAGAGTGGCATTCCTGATCAGGTAAGAAGCCGACCTATCCCTTCCTGAGATAGCCTCTACCTCCGCAGCCATCTGTACAAGATGATCATTCTCCACGATCGCAAAGCCACCTGTCGCTAGCAAGAAATAAAAGCACATAAGAAGAAGCATTGCAGTCGAGACAAAGAAATTACGAATGGAATTCAACTTACAGCCAGAAGTGAAAAGGGGAAAAGAAACGGAGTCGTCCTTGACAAAGAACCATTCCTTCTTAAACATGGTGAACTTCGAGTATAAGTCCAAGACCGGCTTGAAGGACACGGCCGACTCTAAACTAATGTACGGAGACCCCTTCTTGTAGCCCCTTAGATTATACAGATATCCGATTTCCCGGCTAGAAGGGGGGCGCCCATACCTCCTCTGGAAGATAACGAATAGACACACTAAGATGGCGTAAGAGTTAGGCTGGAGTTGGAAAGGAGCCACCTTCAGGTAGGTAATGAAGCTGACTATCCACGCATTAATCGGAGGAATGGCCCCGCACATGCAATGGTATCGGCTATAAGCAAAGTATCCTTCAGGGGGATTATATGGCATGACCCCATCCCCTAGCAACAGCATGCATGCTCTATCAATCCCAAAGGAGCGAGATATATCGTCAAGTTGCTCCTCTCCGAGAGAGCTCGGAAAGCAATCAGGAGGAGAGTTCAGAAGCTCTTGGGGACCATACCCATCTACTAGCGATCTTGGGGTGGGTCCACGACGTTCCGGTCCTGGCTGAGCTAGGGGCACAACGGGGGACTCTCGTCTATCCGTAGATTTTCATTTTTCTGATCGAGTTTCCACTTTGCGAGACATTCTGCAACACCAGAAAAACATATTGTTAGAACAGAGGATATAAACAAGCAAGTGTATATAGTCTGAAATTTCACTCATAAATCAAAACGCTCAAACTCCCAGTGTCATTCGGTAAAGCAAATGTAAAATTTCATTCGGTGTTCGGAGTCTCAAGGTTCATCCGGTGATTCAAGAATGAGTTCATTCGGCGTTTTCCGTTCTCAATCGGTGGTCCGGGCACGAGTCTCATTCGGCAATTCAATATGTCAAAGGGTCATTCGGTACTTAAAACACCTAGGGTCCATTCGGTGAACCAAAGACATGAAGTTCATTCGGAAGTTCGACATTAAAAATTTGTTCGGCAGATGAAAGCTTACCTGGTCCGGTAGATAAGTTGATTCGGTAGTCAGAAATGGCTCGGCACTAATCGGTTCGGCAGTCAGGAATTCGATTCGGCTATTTCACTGGGTAGGGAATAATGGAGGCCTAACGCCCCTACTTATAGACGAATGCAGGATGACCGGACCGGGTGGTTCGGCACATAAGACCGGATGAGAATCACCTAAGCTAAAAACAAAGCGCGACATACAATGGCATATGCCCCACTTTGGGGGGCAAATGTTGGGCGCGTTTCTACCCTTCACCGGACCAAGTCCACCGAACCATCCGGTCCACCCAACCACACTCCTTTCCAAGCAATGCCGAACCACCATCTACCACACCTCCCATTGCCGGATCAACTTACTACCGGACCAAACCAAAAGCCAACCACCACCGATCCAAGCATTGCCGAACCAACCTAGTCCCACCTACTACTTGATTCACCTTCACCGAACCACCTCCTCTCCAAAAAATGCCGGGCCGATACACTCTCCAAAGCCGGTCCAACACCACTCCCTACATGGCCGAACCCACCAACTTCCCCTACATAGCCGAACCAACCTGCCTCCATCCACTGCCGAACCAGAAGCAAGGGAGGACGAGACCGGACCAATTCTACCAGGCCAAATTGCATCGGCCCAGGCCCACCAGCAGCTATATACATCCAAGACCCCTGCCCCCAGCCTCACTCTATAAATAGAGGGGCAGGGGTAAAACAATGGCAGACAAGTTTGAGAGCTCAAGCACGGAAGGAACTTTCAAACAACTTTTATATACTTGTAATCAAGGCTTTGTATTTGTAATCTGAATAGTAAGAGGAGAATAACATATAAAGTGGACGTAGGCACATTCTTGCCGAACCACTATAATCTGCGTGTCTTTTACATTTTAGTCTCTGCTTTTTACATATTCGCACAACTCATCCAAATCACTAAGAACAACATAAAATCAACTAAATCACACGACTTGGAGGTGTTTGCCCATTTTTTGTGCAAACATCTTCCTTCTAAAAACAATTACAAGTTTTTATAATGTATATTTAGTTCAAATTTTGAAAATTTACAGTAAAAAATTAAATTGGGTTAAAATTGGATGATTTCAATTTCTAATTTTGATATCATAATTGGATTGTAAGCAAGGAATTATGATTTTCAAGGTAGGTTTGATGATTTTTAGAGGCGGATTTTGAGGGCAGTTCGATGATGATCGGAATGGATTGTTTGATCATATTCCAGCGTCACAGTGAACTAGGGAGGTCGTGTTGTTTTGTGGAGATAGAGGAGCCTGTGGTGGTCCTAGGAAAAATATTTTGGGGGTCGCCCGATGGCCATTGTGGCTGCGGAAGGCACTTGAATTTCGGTAACCTAGTTTTAGCGTGGTATGGAACTATGGTGATTTCATCACCATGAGTCGATCGAGTGTAGCGGGCTTCAGGGTAATGGAAGTAGGGTTGATGATGAGGCCATGACCGGAGGTGGTGGCTCTCAGGGTGGTCGGATTATCGAGGGGGATTCGGTGACAGTGGTGTGTTGGTGATGTTGCTTTAGGCAATTGGGGGTTCGTTGCTCATATTTCAATTTTCGAGTGTAATTGGATTTTTGGGTTGCGCGATTCGTTGTAAGGGTCGTGAGCGACTTGGTGGAGGCCGGAGAGGAGATCGTCGTCGACCAACGACGATGTGCACGTTAATGTGCACCGATTTGTGCTTCAGTGATGGGTTGGGGGAGAAGATGGGTTGGAGCTCATAGCAGGCATCGGGAGTTTGAGGGTCTGGCTCGAAGCTAAGTGGAGATCTAGGGACTCGGGGTAAGCACGGGGAAGTCAGTGGGGTGACTCGGGGTTTTGTTAGGTAACTCGAGGTTTACTTTGTTTTTTATTTACGTAACCATATTTTATAAAATCGGTGAACAATGAATTGATGATATAGAAATTGATTTTGGATTGTGCAGTTTAAAGTTTTTTTTTAAATCCTAACAGCAATTGCAATAAAAAGGAAATTGTAACAAATAAATTTGATTTTGGGAATAAATTTTAAACAAAAGTTAAACAAGTTTATATATAAAGATAATTTTGTTTTAAAGTTATGTTTCAAACTAGTTTTATATATAAATAAATATAGAAGTTTTTAAAGGAAAATAAGTGAAATTTTGAAATAAAATTTGTATTGAATTTTATTTAATAACTTTGGGAAGTTTTAAAAGACTTAAAAGTTTTAATTTGAATATTTAAATTATTTTATTTATAATTGATTTCCAATATATTTTATTTTTAAATAAAGTTTAATGCTTTAGAATTTGGTAATAAATTATAATAAAGATTATATTAAGTATTTAGAATTTTGAATTAATTGAAGATAAATAAAATAGTGAAGATAATTAAGACAATTGAATTATTAATAATTGAAAAGTTATTGGTTAATATAAATGATTTAATTAAGGTAATGGTTTTCTTAATTAAGAATCTTTTTATAATATAAAAGTTAAGAATCATTTAATTAAATTTAAATGATTAAGTTAAGTAATTAATTAAGTAATTAATTTATGATTAATTAAAAATAATCACTTGGATTTAATTAAGTATAATTACTGGGTAAAGTAATTAAATGATTAATTACAGGAGGTAATTAGGTAAGAAATAATTACTTTATAAAAGTAATTTATTGCATGTGGTTAAGAATTAATCACTTGAGTTATTAATTTAAGAATTAATTAATACAATTAATTAAAGGTTTTAATTATTTATTGAATGGTTAATTAATAAAGGATTAAGAGAATTTAATTAAGTGATTAATTACTTGTTAAAGTAATTGATTAAGGAAGAAATTTTAATTAATGAAGTAATCATTAATAAATGGAAATAATAAATAAATTGTTAATTAATAATTAAAGGATAATTAATTTATAATTAAGTTTTAATTACTAAATGTAATTAAAAGGTAATTAATCAAAGATGGTTAATTAAGAGTAGTTAATTAAATATGATTAATTAAAAATAATTAATCAAGTAAATGTAATTAAAAATATTTAACTAAATATGATTAATTATAAATAATTAATTCAGTATGATTAATTAAAGGTAATTAATAAGGTATGATTAATTAAAGGATAATTAAGAAATAATTATCAGATAATTAAGGAATTAATCAAGTGTGATTAATTTAAAAGGGTTAATAAAGAGATAATTACTTGGATAATTAAGAAGTAATTAATCAGTATGATTAATTAAAATTGTAATTAAGGAATAATTACTTAAGGTAATTAAGTAGTAATTAATCAAGGGAGATTAATTAAGGAAAATAATTAAGTGATGTTAATTAATTAATTTGTAATTAATTAATGAATAGTAAGATGGATTGATGATAATCCAAGTGATTAAGTAAGGATCAATTTAATTAAGGATTAATTAGATTAATTAAGTTGGATCAACCTTGTATATGAGTGATTTTTGATTGGTCGATAAGTATCATTGGATGAGATAATGATATTGGTTGATATCGTATGTCATTGGTTGATATGTGATGATGTGAATGTGATATATCTGAAATGTGATATATATGCTGCTTTGTGATATGTATGGATGAACTTGATAATTGTGAATTATCTATCTGTGTAATGTGAATCATCCATTTATGTTAAGTGATATTCTGAATATCTATTGCTTAAATCCCTTAAGTACAACTTGGACATTAAAATAGTGTTTGGTTTCGGTGAGACCGGGATCGGGTTTCCATATTTGGATATCCTAAAACCACAGCGATCCAAAATAAACATTAGGTCGTGAATCCAAGTGGAGTGCAAGTGAAGACTCGATGTGTAAGAACTATACGTCAGTATAACTCTGGGGTGATTCCGTGATGAGTTTGACGGAATAGTACTTATAGGCTCAAGATGGTGATTTAGAGTGCAAGGGCTATGGTCGTTGACTCTGAGGGTGATTCCAAAATGTGTGCAATGAGATAGTGCCTTCGGTTTCGTTCGAACTCGGAACGAACTTGTATGGATTGAATGCTTTCAGCACATCGTCGGGTAGACGATGAGCATTCTAAGATAGATGTATCCTACAAAGGTAATCGCAGCCTCAAGCCTCATCAACCGGGAATGGCTGAAACAGAGGAGGTGCAGCAAGGCTTCGTAGGTAGCTCCCACTGGCGGGCGAGATTCATCCCTGTCTAGATGTCCCTTTTTATTTCGGCTTTGTTGGCAGTTAGATCTGCAGCCAACTGCGGGGTGGTCTTATTCGGGACTATTCAGTAAGGAATGGTCCTGGCCTTGTGTTGCAGGGGAGTTGGGATGGCTCCTCAGTACGGTGATCTTGGCCACGTACTGTGACGGGCGGTACCCCAGTAGCCCTGCCATTGTTGGAAACCCATTCTTCGTACGAGACCCTACGGTTTTGTTTGTATTACCCACTTTTGTGGCTAGTAGTTGGAATTTAATCATGTAACAATTTCGGCTATTTCATATTTACTTGAAAACCCTAGACACTATTATAATATCACTGGATTTCCTATCAAATGTTTTGGTTAGCGTAAGGTAAAAACTTTTCCATGTTTATTTGTGGGAAGTGTTACGTGATACCTTTTCTTTCGAAGGATTTTCTAAAGTTAAGCAATCTTAAACCATTTACTCACACCAGACCCCTGTCTGACCCTAGTGTTTATTTTCTGTTTTATTAAACTCTTAGGTACCCATATTCTGTATGTGTAGTCAAGTGATTCAGGTTATCTTTGATGAATTCTGGAGGAGCTTTGGAGCAGGAGGCTTTAGCGTGTAGATATATAGATATTGTTTCTGCTGTGTGTTATTCTGTATAGTTTTTCTTGTATTGTATATTAGACAGAAATGTTATAACTGTGTAAATTGAGATGTAAGTTGTGTACTCTGATGTATATGATACTATGTATATGTTCTATATTATATTTAAATCGTTCCGCTGTGAGATTCTGATGTTATGTTGTTCTTTCTTCTCTTTCTTTTCTTCTTCTATCTCTTTCTTTCTAAATTAGTGATGCGACTTTCTAGTGATAGAAAGTCGGGTCGCTACAAATTAATTTACTTTAAATGGACATCTAAATTTGTTAAATTAGTGTGAATGATTTGGAAATATAAGAATGATAAGAATTGTCAATTTTAGAATTTAAATTGGAAATTGGATTTAATTAATCAATTATTAATTTATTTAATTAATGTAAAAATAACCATTTTGGCCACTTACTCGGATTTCGACGAAACCAGTTTCATCAGATCGGTAGCGGTGAATTATTGTAGGATTTCAAATTTCATAGCGATCGGACCTGTCGTTTGATCGTACGGATTCGAAACGCCTTGAAATCAACGAAATTGAAATCAATTTGAAAAATATTGTTTTTAGCATAACTTCTTCATACGATGGAATTTGGACTTGAAACCTGTTCCATCGAATTTAAAATATTTTAAACATCAGTTTTGATATATGGGTTGACCCAATTTCGTTCCGGAGTTAGAACGGGTTTTTCGGGCCATTTATCGTTTAGCGCGTTTATAAATCGGGTCCATCTATTCTATTTTCAAATTTTTCTATAAATACCCATTATAAACCCTTGCCTACCTCTATTTATCATTTGTCTGTGCGTACAATTCCTCCTCACCTCCTCATTTCAATGGCAGACAATCCTAAATCCAATTGCAAATCAAATTCAAAGCCAAAAATTCGAACTCCACAAACCCTGTCGAATTTTATATGGATTCGAAGCTCTCAAAGCGCGTAACTTAGAACTTTTAACAGCCCAAAAAGTTTAACAAATATTTTATCCATTTATTTAAAAACTTTGGGGTTTTATATAACAAAAGTTTGAACTTTTAAATTAATTATAAATCATTGCCCAAATTTTTGTAACTATAAGCAATTTCAATAATTTTTATTTTGGTTAAAGTTTAACTCTAATTGGAATTTTAAATTTGTAAATTCTGACTTCCAAATCTTTTATTTAAACAATATATATTTGTACACCATTTTGTTCCACTTTTGTTTCTTTTAAAATTGGTTATATTCTTTTAAAATTAAGTAATAAATATTGCGTAAAAAGAAATAAATTTTACGTTTCTTTTATACGTATATACATGAGTTTCATAGTTAAATGATAAATAAATAAAATTTTAAATTAAGTAATAAATAGTGTATAAATAAGCTATTTAATTACATGTTTTAATTGGTACGTTTATATCCATTCTTGTTTAACTTAGTTGGCGTTATAAATGGTACGTTATTTGATGAAATATTCTTTAGCGTGTATTTTACTACATATATAAGAAGCGAATAAATAAGAAACGAATAAATTAAAAATACGTTACTTTTGTTATAAATTTGGGCGTGCGTTTCGATTAAATTATTGCATCGATAATACGCGCTCATTAATTTCTTACCTCGGATTTTAAAAAAAATCAAATCAGCCGTGCTTTTGGAACAAAAGAATTTTGTAACCTTGCTTTGCCATTCATGTGGAAAAATTATTCTACACTTTCCTTTTGCTTCATCTGTTTTAATTGGTATAAAATCTTTGAATGCCCATAGTCGTTCCAAAATCAATATTTATTGTCGTTTTCTTTTCCCTAAATCAACGCAACCTCTCTGATTAAATACTAAACGCATATTCCCAATTTCCTTACCACATCAGTTGCCTTCGTTTCTTCTTTTGCATGAGCTTCTGCTACAAGTAATGGCCGCACTTTTTTTTCTTTCTTCTTTTATTTTATTTTCTTTTTCTTGCGTTTCTTTACTCCATTGTTTGTTCCCCCAAGTACTCGGCCCTCCACCACCTTCACGTCCCGCCTACATCCACTTCTCCGCCACCACCTCCAGTGCGGCCTCTTCTCCTTCCCTGATGTGACAGCTAGCTGAGAGTTTGTGAGCAAGGTGACCATTTCAAAACCCTTAGTATAATTCCTTGCCGATCAAATAGTTGCCTCCACCATCACGTACAGCGGCCACTTCCACCATCACCGTCACCCACTCCAGACAATGACCCCGCCCTGTCCTTGCTGCATCACCGAGTGGTGATGGCCCACTGGCGAACCCATCCACTGAACCGAGCCCATGTTAAACCAAGCCTGAAGCTTAGGAACCAACCATGGAACCATGCCTTTGCACCACCTTTCCTATTGAATCACAACATCCACTGCCTTGCATGTTTTAGGCCGTGAAATTTGGTCATGGCCGAGCTATATGGAGCGTTGATGGAGCCGTAGGGTGGAGTGGCCGAGCCACTCATGGTTCATGTCATATTTTCCTCCCTTTTGTTTGTTCAACTTGTTTTGTTCGAGCTACTTGTGTTCAAGTTTTGATATCACTTGTTCCAGCTTGTTTTTTCAATCTTGATGATCATATTTGGATTTACATACTTAGATTTGATTTATTTTTGTTTCAAGATCTAAATCGGGTTGTTGCATCCTCTGAAATTTGAGCGTGCCTTCTTTGCACTTTTCCGGTGTGGTTATCGTTGTTTTGAATCAAATCTTCAGCATCGTAGAGGTGAGTATTCACGCTTGACATTCATACTTATAGAATCGTAAATTAATAACAAGTGAAATTGTAGAAAAGTTAAATTATATTTTACTTGCCTGTGATAAATTTTATGATGTTAAAAACCCTGCATTAAATTGACACGTCATCCGTTATATTTTATGTTGTTATATTTTATGCTGTTATACTATTTATTTATTTACTGTTTATCACACTGCAAGTTCCCTGTAGAATAGAATCATTACGTGCTGAAATGATAGACCTGAACGATATTAATTTGATTATTCTATTTATTTAATTACTTGGGATTGCGGGTTTGAAATGATAGAACCCGGGTTTTTCTTTGTAAATAACAGATTGAAATGATATATTATCCGTATCACTTGACCTAGGTTAGAAAATATTATACAGACCCATGGTTATTATATATATTTTTTATGGAAATATTAAATATTTTTAAATTAGTATATTATAATATTTTGTCTAAAATTGGATTAAAAATGATTTTTATGAATTATAGTGATTTTGTACAAGTTAAATATGTAAATAAATGAATGGTTAAGTTAGAAATTGAAGCATAAATGTATTTTGTAAAAATAAAATATAATTCAAGTTAGGAAATAAAATATGATAATTTGGTATAAATTTGAATATAGAGTGAATTAATAAAGGGTTAAGTTTTCTACGAATTAAATGGTTAAATAAGTGAATATTTAAAATGGAAGTTGAAATATACCAAAATTTAGAAATGTGAAGTTGGTTTTTGACGCAGCAGATTAACAAACTTGACATGCTATTAATGTTTGATACAAATTGATGCAAATTTCTTCCTCACGAAATGATTCGTGTCAAGTAAACAAAGATAAATGCCCAAATCCATTGATCTCTCGAGATATCGGATTCCAACTATCTTCAACACGTTGATCGCGCATGATGTCACGTTAGAAGATCTACGATTCTTCGACGTTGATCTCGCGCACGAGATTCCGTGAATCGGCTTCAAATTCGTTGATTTGAGCGCACTCGAATAACCGAAGATGGAGAAAGGAGCTCACACTCAACTTCCAATTTTAAAAGAGGCACAAAGCACTCAACAAAATTTTATTCCAAAATCAACCAACTTTACAATGACAACACACCTGTATTTATAGAAGATTACAACACCACACATATGTGACTCAACCAACACACGACTCACGATCTATCAACAGTACATGTTACAAAAATTCACGACCTAACAATACACACGACCTATGACTTAACATAAGCGACATAACACGTTACAACATATATATGACATAACAATAAACGACCTAAGAGAATTACAACATATTTGACTCAACACCATTTGCGACTTAACGGCAGCGACATAAGGAACTTCTCGCGAACAAGTCTCTGCGGCTTAAGAAAATTGCTTCTGGAGTGATTCAAGGTTTTATAACATACGCGACCTAACTTGCTAGGTCGTAGCTCGTTAGGTCATAGCTCGCTGCTTTGTTAGGTCGAAGCGCGCTATGATAGCACGCAGATGGTTCCAAAAGACCTGCAGGGTCGCTAGGGTGACTTATCAACCCGTTAGGTCGCTGGAACGACTTACCATCGTGTGCTGCATCAATGTCGCGACTTATGGCATAATTCATTTGGTCGCTTGAGCGACTGAGTAACTCGCTAGGTCGCTGGCGACTTAAGACACACGACCTAAGGAAAAACGGCTTAAGTTGTTGAGTCTTTGGCGACTTCATATAACTCGCGAACGACCTTCGGCTGGAAACATGGTGCGCTGCATCAGTTTTAGAATAAAGGTAACTTAAGAAATAAATTGGAAATTATGTTTATTTTTGAAATGGTAACTAAACTTAATTGTTAAGTAAAAATTTATAGAAAATTGTGCCCTTGATTTTAATAAGTAAAGCATAGAGAAGTTTGATATTTATTTGCGAAATTTACTTTATAAAAATCATAAATTATTGAGTAATTTAATGACTATTTCATCCTCCCTTGGTTGAAAAGAATTTGACCCTGAATTCACACTCTCCTCTTCTTCGACACACTTATCCCCATGATATGTAATCAACTGTTTGACGTTGAAAACGTTTGTAGTATGGATATGATCCGGTAATCTTAACCGATAAGCATTATCATTGATCTTCTTTAAGATTTCTACTGGACCAATCTTTCGAGCTTTCAATTTGTTGTTAGTTCCAACTAGAAAATGATCTTTCGTCAATACTGCGTAAACAAAATCACCCTCTTTGAAGTTAACACTCCTTCGCTTCTTATCTGCTAGTTGCTTATACTTCTCATTTGACTTAAGCAATCGTTCATGAACAATCTTGCGACACTCCTGCAACTCATTCACAAAATCACAAGCTCGTTTGACAACCCGTTTCTGCCGTGGAACTGTCGACAAATCCAACGGTCCTTTCGGAATTGCTGAATATACTACTTGAAATGGGCTGAATCCAGTACTTCGATTAACAGCATGATTATGTGCGAATTCTGCCTGACACAAGTTCACATCCCAGCTCTTCAAATTATCCTTCACAAGGCATCTCAACAAGTTTCTCAAAGATCTGTTCACCACTTTCGTTTGCCCATCCGTTTGTGGATGATAGGCGCTACTAAAATTCAGCTTAGCCCCACCATCTTCCACAGACTCAACCAAAAATGATTTAGAAATCGAGTATCCCGGTCAGAAACAATGGTCTCAGGTAGCCCATGTAGTCGATAAACCTCTTTAAAGAACAATTGAGCAACACAGACTGCATCGGCGATCTTTTTACAAGCTATGAAATGTGCCATCATCGAAAATCTATCCACCACAACATATATAGAATCATTCTCTCATTGAGTTCTTGGCAAACCCAAAATAAAATCCATGCTAACATCAACCCATGGTCTAGTAGGCACGGGCAATGGCATATACAATCCTGCATTTGTAGCTGTCCCTTTGGAATCTTGACATATGTGACATCTCTGCACAAATCTTTCAACTTCTTTCCTCATGGAAGGCCAAAAATATGATTGAGAAATCAACTACAAGGTACGATCTCTTCCCACAAGACCTTCTTCATGCAATTCCTTCACAGTCTTCATTCGCAAACTGCACTCTGGTATACACAACCGATTTCCTTTGAATAGAAAACCATCTACCAACACATACTCATCCGTCTTCCCTTTCTCGACTTCATCTACAATCTTAGCAAAGTAAGGATCCTCAACAAACAATTCTGGAAATACATCAAACCCCGTCACTTCAACTCTCATCGTAGTCAACAAATGATTTCTTCTACTCAATGCATCTGCCACAGGATTTGTAACTCCCGACTTATGCTTTACAACAAATGTAAACTGTTGCAAGTATGCGATCCATGAAGCATGTCTGGCTGCAATCTTATCCTGTCCCTGCAAATGTTTCAGTGCTTCATGATCATTATACAACAAAAACTCTTTATAAAACATGTAGTGTCTCCAATGCTTTATGGCTTGGAAAATAGTATAGAACTCCAAGTCATAGGTACTGTATCTTGTCTTGGCTCCAGAAAGTATCTCGCTAAAATAAGCAATTGGACGACCCCTTTGACTTAACACTCCACCAATTCCAACTTTAGACGCATCAGTATTCAGCTCAAAGAGTAACTGAAAGTCCGAGTATCTAAGAATCGGTGTTGTAGTCAAAAGTGTCTTGATCTGTTGGAAAGCAGAATTAGCTTCTTCAGTCCACACAAACTGTTTTCCTTTCATACAATCTATCACTGGTGCCATCACGCTACTGAAATGTGGAATAAACCTTTGGTAGAATGATGCTAAACCATGGAAACTTCTCACTTTGGTTATAGTCCTGGTTTATCGTCAATCCTTGATTGCTTCAACTTTACCTTGATCCACATGAATACCTTCCTTGGACAACACATGTCCCAAGAACAAAATACTGTGTGTCATGAAAATGCACTTTTTTGTGGCCGCGTAAAATTGCTCCCGACGAAGTATCATCAACACTTTCCACAAGTGTTGTAGATGTTCTTATGTGCTTCCACTGTATATCAATATATCATCAAAGTATACCACCACAAACTTTCGAATAAATGATCGAAAGATCTAATTCATCACTCGCATAAAAGTACTACGTGCATTCGAAAGACCAAATGGCGTGACCAACCATTCATATAACCCCTCCCGTGTCCTGAAGGCTGTCTTCCATTCATCCCATGGTCGAATTCGAATCTGATTTTACCCACTCTTCAGATCAATCTTTGAAGAGATAGCAGCATCATTCAACTGATCTAACAAGTCGTCTAATCTTGTCATCGGAAATCTGTACCTCACTGTAATCTTGTTTAGTGCTCGACTATCTGTACACATTCTCCAAGTTCCATCCTTCTTTGAGTTGGCATAAGGTGGCTAAAACAGGAGCGATTGACGGACTAATAAGGTAGAACCTTTGATCGGACGCACTTCTTCGTATGCCATTCTATTACTTTGTAATTGTTTAGTGCGCACCTTTGATTTCAGGAGTGTTGTTCGAGGTGGGCGGTAGTCGCAGCTACGCGTTACCACCGGTCCGGATGCGTAATTGGTATATCTACCCTGGAATTGCCTAGTTGTGCCGTGTCACCTACCCTAGCGAGCCTTTGTACGAGTTTGGTTTTCTCCCGTAGCCCGTGTGGTATCCTCTGGTGGCTTCCCGATCAGGAAGGACTATGATATTGGATGGACTACTGGGACTATTACGTGTTAAGGGGAATATTGGGTCACTCCTTAATGCTATTTAAAAGTAAGTTTATTTTATTATAGACACTATTATAATAGCGAAATTATTACTACATAGTAAATAGTTAAACGGATCCTTAGAGGATGGGCGGTCCCAAGCATCCTTTAAGTTACTTGAACCTTATATTATAGTTCACTTGACTTGGTTTACACTGTATAAGTATGTATGTCCTGACTCGAGTGTTTATGTCTTATTTTACGCTCGGGTCAGCCTGAGTATCAGTTCGGACTTCATTTCCCGAAGCCAGGACTGCTGAAGGTCATCTTTATCGAGCTGCTATCTATATTATGTTCCTTCTTTCATCTTAGCCTATGTAATTGAGACCAATAAATTTGGGATTTTCTGTGTTTTTTTCAAACTGTATTGGTTTTAAAACTATGTAATTTGTACTTATTTTGAGCCTATGTGATAGTGGCTTCATGAACCACTAAGTTATTTTATTTCCGCTGTGAGTATTTTGATTTCTATGTCTGTGATTCTGTGATTTTATTTCATTTGCTCCAATTTTTACTACAATCTATTATTTTGAACTATTCAAGTTTGACATGTTGTAGTTTATTGTCGAATTTGAATGGTGCAAAATAGTGGGTAGTTACAAATCTGTGATTCGTTTTCCAATCTAAATCCCTATTCGTCTAGAAATTAGAGAGCAAAGCACGACCGCTCATCATGCTGTAATAAACTTCGTCTGATCGTGGAATCGAGGGCACCGTCGTGTAGAGAGTCGAGAGCGTTGATCATTGGTGGTATTCATTTGGAGTTTCAACGGCAGGATCTCACACATAATTCGAACTAGGATTCGAATTCTTTCGACGACTGATGGGTTTTGGGTCGTGAGTTGGCAAGGGAGCCGAGGCGAGGTGCGGTGCTTGGTGCACGGCAGGCGTGGCAACGTTCAGGCAGGCCGCGATGGCCAGCGGCGATGGAAGTAGCCACCTCTGTCACGTGTATAAGGTTTCGTTCGAAACCTATAGGGAGAACACGTGCGTGCAAACGATGGATGCTTCGGTGATGACGTGTTTGCTACTGTTGTCCGGCTAGTTTATTTTATTTATTTTATTTTGTTTTAATTTTGATTCCAATCGTTCTAGCATGCATAACTTTCTCTTACAATATCCGATTTATCCGCAGTTTTCTCCACTAGGTTCGTATTGGAATTCCGGACATTTTGGCATCGGTTTGGATGGATTCTGAGACTGGTCAAATTTTTGGTTTAAATTGGATTTTGATTCAATTTAAATTCAAAATGTGAGTGTTTTAAACCACTCACAACTTCTAAAATTTCTTATGTTCGTTAAATTTAATTTATGTTGTGATTATAAATTTATTTATGACTGTTTTGTATATTTTGAAATCATCATCTCAGTTAATTGCATTTACTTAAATTAAATTGTAATTTGATATATTATTGCATATAAACTTCCAATTAGATAGATTGTTTAATTTATTATTGAATATTAACAATCAGTAATTACTTGTTATTTATTTTATGCTCTATGTTGATGTTATTGTTTAAATTGGATGATTATTGTAATAAATGATTGATGATTGATATTTGGTGAATGGATGTTGTATTTTATATTGTATAAACTCCAAGTTGTTATCCAATTTTTATTTCATTCGGGATTACGGTTTGAAATGATATAACCATAATTTTTATTTTAAATTACGGATTAAAATGATAAATATCGGTATCACTTGACCATAGGGTAGAAAGTGATATAAAGACACCGTGGTCTATATATAAAAATATTTTGAAATGATTTTTATGGTTTTGGAAAGAAATACAAGGTTTAAATAAATATTAATTTTTAGATATTATATAAATATTATTTTATATATATATATAGTTAAATTCTTGAATTCAAGCTATGTAAAAATTTGTTAAATAAAATTAAGTTGAAAAATGGAGCTAGATTTTTTATATTATATGGTTAAGTATCTGTTTAGGATATTGTATGTATAGAGTTTTAATGTAACAACCCGCAAATCCGTACCCCTTGAGTTAACACTATTCTACAACAATGAACTCAAGTTGTACAGAAATACGAACCATTTGGGTTTAAAGAAGAAGAGGTAGAAGAAGAAAATAGAAAACAACAACAGAATCTAACCATCGTAGCGGAATAAAATATAATAGAAAATAAATTATCTTTACTCAAAAATCAAATATCTCTGTTTATATATTACATCATCGGAGTACATCAATCACAGCTCAACATCAATATCATACAAATGGATACACAACAACTCAACGCAGCGGAAATATATATATAAACAAGTACGAGAGTATGTATCGTCATCTTGCTCGTCTCCTGAGCTCCACAGCATCATATCATGTATTCTATAATACTCGGTCTGACCCGAGCATTACAGTTAAATAACACCCGACTCAGTCTGGATTACCAGCGTGAGAAAATCACACCCAATTGATTATTAAAGTTTCAAACATCATTTTGAAAACAAAAGCATCTCGTAAGACCATGCCACAAATAAACATGTTGGGTTTTTACCTTACGATAGCTAAAACATTTTTATTAAAATCCTCTGATATTATAATAGTGTCTATAGAAAGTAAAATAGAATCTAGCTGAAATGCTTGCATCTCATGTTTCAGCAATAGTTGGGCACAATCAAAACTGTACGGGCGCATAGGGAAAATGGATTCCAACTAATGGCTAGGCACTGGGGTACCATCTGTCACAGTACCTGGTCTAGATCAGCGTACCGAGGAGCCACCCTAACTCCCCTGCAACACAAGACCGGAAACATCCCTTACTGGACAGTCCCGAGCAAGATCACCCCGCGGTTGGGATCAGCAACCGCCCACTAAGCCGAAATAAAAAGGGACATCTAGACAGGGATGACCTCACCCTCCAGTGGGGGCTATCCACGAAGCCTTGTTGCATAACCCCGGATTTTCTGCCATTCCCATTTGATGAGGCTTGAGGCTAAGTGTTACCTTTTTAGAATATATCCCTTAGAATGCCCATCGTCCACCTGACGATGTTCCACAAGCATTCATCCATAGAAGTCCGTCCCGGGTTCCAACGGAACCGAAGGCACTATTCCTACTACATCCATTTTGGAAATATCTTCAGGATTAGTAGCGATTAGGCCTTGCACTTCACTGCTCCATCTTCGACTCCGAACTCGTTTCCCCACGAAACGTACAAACCGGATCGAAGTGGTTTTCGAGAAATAAATCCCGATCCCGGTCTCTTTGAAACGATCAACGTATTTGTCCGATATTGATAGTCGGTGATTTAACTAGCAGTTAATATTCACAAACAACCATCAACCAATAAATAATTTCCCAAATTATTTATTTATCTCAAAATATCTTTACAAGATATATTCTCACTTTCAAAATCTTTTGAAATCAGTTTTCAAACTATCTTCCTTTTCTTAGAATAAATTCCGAGTATTTCCATTTCCGCTGGAATCACCAATCACAAAACTTTAGATTTTTAAAATAATTTAAATCACTTTATTGTAAAATATATTTAACATTCAATTTAGAAAATTTTACTTTAATACTTAATTTAAAATAGTACTTTAAACAAAAGACCAAATCATTCTTTAAATAATGTAATAGTCCGCTTTTCCGTACCCCTTGAATATACACTAATCTCCATAGATTAACTCAAGATGAACAGAAATACGAACCATTAGGGTTTAAGAAAAAGAAAAAGGTAGAAGAAGAGAGAAAGAAAAAGACAGGACAGAAAGAAACAACAGAACAACATTAGAATGTCACAATCGCAGCGGAACAACATATAATAGATAAATGAATAATCCTTAAACAAAGAACTATATCAGTTATTACATTACATTACATCATCAGAGTGTACAACAACAACAAACAATGCAGCGGAAAAGAAATACTATATACTAGTAATACGTCATGCCATCCAGCTTGCCTCCAGCAACTCCTGAATTCCAGAATATCCTGAATAAACCTTAACTCTTGACTGCCCGTGTGGAAATTGGTGGGCACCCAGAGTTTAGGAAGGAAAACAATAAACTCCGAGTCAGTCATGTGACTGGTGTGAGAACTCAAAATAGTTTATTTTTCTTTAAAATCAAATAGAGGAATATTTTTAAACTCAATTCGAAATGCTTTTAAAAATGAGACTACCATAAGACCTCCCACCACACACACAATGCAAACGCAGACTTGGAGGAGATTTCTTCTTATGTTAGTCAAAGATGCTTACTACGCAAAATCAAATCATTTTTGATATTATTATTAGTGCATAGTGTAGAAAAATTATTTCGAAAGTAAAGATATAAATCTTAGCCAGCATAGGTACCATTATAGTATGCTTACTATAGCTACCATATTAAATGGCAAGTTCTACAACTAAAACCGTACAATTCTCGTATTGTTTCTTTGGATTTCCAACGAATGGTCAGGCCAAGGAACTTCCCATTGCCACATGAGAATGCCTCTGGAAGGACATCCCGAGAACCAAACCGGATCTTTGCCAACACAAGGCCGGGTTACCCCTAACTGGGTAACTACTGACACGAGTATACCATCCCCCGGTCCTTTGGGACCTTTAACCGAACGCTCGTAATCAATTCACACCATAATAAATAAGTGTTTCAACATGAGTAAGTATCTGGGCTCCATACCATGATACCACCCTTTTCCAGAAGGAAATGCACACACCCTAAAGGGAGCTACCCCTCATAACCTTGCTGCATCTTTCCTGTTTTGACCATTCCGGGGTGTGAGGCTTGGCGAAGTCTCATCCACAAAAACATGCTTTATACAAAAGCTGTGCTTTGGGTCAACAAATGATCATAGAAATGATCACTAAGATGAACGATCAAATAAATGATCCTATCACAAATGATAAACACAATGATCATTTCACAGCAACACTCAGCATGTCACATTACCAAATTGGGAATATATCGCTGATAACTTCAACTATATAACCTCTGAGCTCGTACGTCTCAGAGAAGGGTGTTAAGCTAAGAGAATAAATTCTCCGCCACCAACAGAAATATATTTGAAAAAATTAGCTTTATATCTCAATTTGTAATGTCAGACATACTATCCATACAAGTCTGTTCCGGGATCGAACAGAACCAAAGGCACTTACAAAGAAGTCCTTGCAATCCGGATAATCTCTAATCACGTCTGGATTTCCCATCACATATGGAGATCTCTATACCGGGGATCAGCCAGTGCAGAGACAATCAACAAGAAACACTTTCGTTTTCGAAAATATCCGGTCTTCAACACCGATCTTCAAATGCAATTCATAACGACGTATCACATATTCGGAATGGGTTATACGACCCCAAGGTCCTTTCCCGGTTAACCCGAATAGTGAGCGCTTATTTTTTTTTAAAAAATAAAATAAGTGTGGCATTCAAATTCAAGCGATCACAACAAATACCTATTCAAAGGTACATATTGATAGTCGGTTATTGAACTATCAATAGATATGCACAACATCACCAGATTCCAAATAATTTTCCAAATTATTTATTTCCCAAAAATATCTTTAGAAGATATAAACTTTCCATACTTCAAAAATAAATCAATATTTATTTTTAAACCCATTTTCCAAATTTCATTTATAAATTCCATATTGAATTTATATTCTAAAATATCTATGAATATACGTTTTCAATCATTCATTTTCAATTTATCTTAAAAAAGATAAATTCTCTAAACTTTTCATTTCACATTGGAAAAACATTTCCATACTTATTTATTTTATAAGTAATTCACAAATTTTATTTATTTTCAACCCTTGGAAAATATTCAATATACTTAAATCGAAATTAAGGATATATTTCATTCTTAAGGAAATCATTCTCTTTAACATATTTATTTGGGCCAAAACGAATGTTGCGTAAAACATCGTTACGACAACCCAAAATCACTAGTATAGGGATTCAAAATTAAAATAGATATATAAATCCCAATACTATACAAAACATTTCCTTTCGGAAATCATTTACTATAACAACAGTGTTATAGTCCACCATTTCCTTCTATTTCTCGAAAACGTCTATTTCAACAATGAATGTTGAAATCTATGATTTCGAATCTTAACATATTTTAAAAATATCGTTAGATCGTTTTAATTCTATTTAAAACATCACATCCAAAACAATTTCTTTAACATATTATTCACTATTCAAAAACGTGAATATACTTCGTTAACCAATTTCATCATTTCTATTGCTTTTATTTTGAAGGATTATTCACTGTCTAAAACGTGAATATAACTCCATTAATAAGTTACAACAATTTTCTTATCAAAATAAGTTGTTGCGGATTTATAAAACAATGTTTATAAATTCTATTTCTATTTATTTTATAACAACTTCCTTTTATAAATTTCCTTTATCAATCTATTCAATTTCATATCTCAATGATATACTAAAAGTTCATATTATAAGTTAAATACTTATAGTTCATTTGTTTGCAAAAACATTGTTTTAAACTTCCCTAATTTATAAATCTTATAACTTATAAGATTCATTTATTTATCCAAAATCTATTCTTTTAATAACTTTACAAATTTTATAAACCTACTGCTTATAAAATTCCATTTATAACTTCACCGTTTATAATTCTATAAATTTCATTCATTTACGAAATTCATTTACAATTCATTCTAACACTTATAAAAGCTCGTTTTATAATTCAAATATTTTAATTTATAAATACCAATTTTATAAATCTTTTAATATAAATCAATTTATATTATTCTTTTAAAACGTCTTTAAACTCCTTTATAATTTCATCATTTCTCTTAGATTTACAAAATAATCAAATTTCATAAATCCTATATTTAAACTTTTTATAATAAATTCAGAAATCCCAATTTTAACTATTTTATAAAATCATTAATCCCATATTTTCAAAAATCAACTTTTAACTGTATTTCTCAAAAATCATAATTTTTATAACATTAAAATTATAACGTTTATTTATTTAAGATGAATCAACTCCAAAAATATTTTATAAACGAATACTTTCAAAAATCACTTTAGAAATCCCTTAAAATAAAAATCGTTATTTTTAAACTTCAAAAATTGGATCCGATGATGCAACACATCAAATAGTCAATCACGACTTTCCAAAATCATATATCGATATGATAAACAATCAAATATCACAATATCTGAAATCAAATAAATATTTGTGAGGAATCCAGTTGGATCCCTCCAACCTGTTTCCCTGCATCCACAGACATTAGCACAATACCAATCCCGTTTCTAGACGGAATATCGCGGTATATGGGATTTTATAAAATATTATCCGCTTAATAACGGCGCAATAGGGTCTCATCCGCTATACAATGCGGGAAATCAATCAACTGCAATATATACATATGCCAATATATATATATATATATATATATATATATTACTATATACTAATATAATACCAATTCCACTTCAAGGTGGAATATCGCGGTATATGGGTGTAATAAATAACCTCCGCTTACTATCGGCGTATAGGGTCTGTTCACATCCAATATATATATATATATATATAACAATCATCATTCAAGCATTCAATCAACACAACTAACAATTTTAAATCTAACTATTTAAAATATAAGTAAAATCCTTTTGAGTGAGAAGTTCTCACCTTTATTTCCGTTTGCAATCCACTTCCAATTCAACTTGTTTTCTTCACTATTTTTGAACCTTGTATAAATATTTACACAATTTATTAATATTCGAACAGATCAATAACCAATTTTCGTTCTTGATTGTTTAATTAATCAATAGTTTTATTTAAACCAATTTCTTCTTAAATAAATTTATTTTAACTAATTATTTTACTTTAAATTAATATCTTTAAATCAATTTCTTTTAATAAATTTGTTTAACTAAAAATTTAAATTTTAAACTAATTTTATTTAATTTATTTACTCAACCAATAATTTCATTTAAAAATTCAAAATGTGATTTTTAACTAATTCCTTTAAATTTTTAAAAGATTACTCTTAACAAATTTATCTAATAAAATTTAAATTTCAACTAAATTTACTTAAATAAATTTATTTAACTACAATTTAATTTTAAAACTAATGATTAAATTTCAAACAAAGAATTAAATTTTTAAACAAATTTTGTTCCTTTAAATAAATTTATCTAGCTAACGATAAAATTTCTTTTTCTTACCAAAAATTATATTTTTTAACTAATTCTCCTTTTATATAAACTTTTGTTTATATAACCTAATTTTCTAGTTTCTTAAAATAAAATATTAACTAAAAATTTATTTTCGAAACTTCAATATTTTTCTGTATAAATTTAAATACTGATTTCTAAATAATTCAAGAGTTTAAATTGTTTAAACTTACTATCTGTATTTTTCTATACTTCTACTCACTGCAACTTAAATTTCCATAAGTGTAAAGAAATCTATGTGAATCAATTTAAACTAAACGAAACAAGATCGATACCTTACCGCAAAAATCGAAATCGATTCCACCTACGACGTACACAAAACCATTGCGATGCCGACCTCATGCTGCCTCTGCCATCAACTCGCGATTCCTCCTGCCTGCGCGATGCTCCACCTAGCCCTAGCCCATGGCCATTGATGAGTCGCCGCTTGCTTGAAGCCGCCGCCGCCCACGATCCACTACCACCCTTCCAGAAATCGCGAGCCCTCGCGAACGCGGTCCCACTGCTCGATATTGCCTTGCCGCCGCTCTGGCCTGATGCCGCGCGCTTTGCGAATTTCCCCCAGCCTTGCCGCCGACGAGGCCGAACGCGATGATGTTCAAATCGTGTAACTTCCCCCATTTTTTTCGGCGATTGATTTGGGAAAGAAAGATGAACGCGGCCATTAAAATTTTGTTCATTCTCTTTTTTTTTTATTTGAATCTGAAGAGGGGGGCCGAGATAATTATATTCGAATGAGGTATGCGTTACACGATTTATTTCGTGAATTTAGGCGTGATCCTAGGCGCGATTTAGGGAAGACAATGTGTGTTTGTTTGACTAATTAATAAATTTAAATTTAAATTTAAATTGAATTCGACTTAAATTCCAATGCGTTTATGCATCGTACGCTCACACGGCAACTCCGAAAAATACGAAATTTGAAATCCGAGAATAATTCAATATTATGGACCCCATGGAACTGGTTTCGTCGAATTCCAAGACTGTGCCTCGGAAGGCTATTTTTAAATATCGATTCAAACGATATATTTTTAAAACTGATCAAATCACTTTCAATTTCAATTCTGAAGCTTCTATTATCTTCAGTATTATCAATATGAATTTTACAAGCCTTTGAAATATTTTAAATCGGCTTAAAATTGAAGATTCAAATTTTTATTCAACTTTCAATAGATTAAATTCTATAATTTTATCACTAAATTCATTCTGATAATTTGAAATTCAATTCAAACCATCATTCAAATATTTAAAATTAATTAAATATTTTCAAATTAAATTGTTCAAAATTCTGGGTCGTTACAATCCTCCCCCCTTAAAAGAATTTCGTCCTGAAATTACAAGTTAAGAAGAATGCCCTTATCCCGTCTATTGTTTTTCACAATCTAAATAGTTTTATCAACTTACTAACCTAAACCTTTAATTAGAGATTCATTATCATTTCAACTAGCTTTCCAACTTCAATTATAAGTTTCAACCAACATTGTTCTCCTAACCATTCAAATTTAATTTCAAATACAAATTTCAAACTTCCAAAATTTTCTCAAAATTTTTCTAACAGTCTAAATTTTCGAAAAATTTCGCCAGCGTTTCCTTTGCGCGGCTAGCTCGGTACGACTACAAAATGGCACCACGGCCCCTCAGAATCAAAAAGAAAAGAGAAAGCCAAGTGGCTGGAGAAGAAAATCATCGAATTTCATACCGAAATTGAAATACGTACCTTTTTGTCGAGCAATTTAATTTTATTTTCGAAATCAAAATCCCAATTCCTTTATATACCTGTATATCCTGCTAGTCATAATATCCAATTCCAACATTCAAATCATTTTGCTAATTCCATTACAAAATTTCCAACATATGTTTCTTATACGTTTTTACTTCACTATTGAAGTTACACATCCACTTTCATTCAATTTTACATTTCAATTTCATTTGAATTCAATTCACAATTTTAATTCTATTTGAATTCAATTTATCTTCTAAATATTGAATTTTATCGATTAACTTTCATTTACTAATTCATATTACTACTTTAAATTAGTTGTATTCACTAATTTATTTCAATTTTCAATTTCCATATTCAATTCATCTCGAATTTACTTAATTACTAACAAAGGAAATTTCAATTTATTTCTTTTACTTACTTGAATTTATATACAATTCAAATTTATCTTCAAATTTAGCTCACGACTAAACCTTAATTTAACCAATTCAAATTCCAATTCATTAGTTCATGAATTAATAATTTATCAAGTTAGTTTACTTGAATTCAATTCATTTTATTTTATTTAATTCCATATACTAATGATAATAATTCAATATTATCATTTCCTAATAACCATGCAACCAAAAACTATAATAATTCATAGAAAATCATTTCTTTTTTATACAAAAATAGTTTTGGGAAAAATTATCTTACTCACCCGATTCAAAAACAATTTCATATTCACTAACAAATACGCGCTCACAGCTATTATTACACTCAAACTCATTCTAGAGTACTACTGACTCTATCTCTAATGAGTAATACCCAACAGAGCCATGGTTGTCGCATAACCATATACTCTGATACCAAAAGTAATAGTCCGCTTTTCCGTACCCCTTGAATATACACTAATCTCCATAGATTAACTCAAGATGAACAGAAATACGAACCATTAGAGTTTAAGAAAAAGAAAAAGGTAGAAGAAGAGAGAAAGAAAAAGACAGGACAGAAAGAAACAACAGAACAACATCAGAATCTCACAATCGCAGCGGAACAATATATAATAGATAAATGAATAATCTTTGAACAAAGAACTATATCAGTTATTACATTACATTACATCATCAGAGTGTACAACAACAACAAACAATGCAGCGGAAAAGAAATACTATATACTAGTAATACGTCATGCCATCCAACTTGCCTCCAGCAACTCCTAAATTCCAGAATATCCTGAATAAACCTTAACTCTTGACTGCCCGTGTGGAAATTGGTGGGCACCCAGAGTTTAGGAAGGAAAACAATAAACTCCGAGTCAGTCATGTGACTAGTGTGAGAACTCAAAACAGTTTATTTTTCTTTAAAATCAAATAGAGGAATATTTTTAAATTCAATTCGAAATGCTTTTAAAAATGAGACTACCATAAGACCTCCCACCACACACACAATGCAAATGCAGACTTGGAGGAGATTTCTTCTTATGTTAGTCAAAGATGCTTACTATGCAAAATCAAATCATTTTTGATATTATTATTAGTGCATAGTGTAGAAAAATTATTTCGAAAGTAAAGATATAAATCTTAGCCAGCATAGGTACCATTATAGTATGCTTACTATAGCTACCATATTAAATGGCAGGTTCTACAACTAAAACCGTACAAGTCTCGTATTGTTTCTTTGGATTTCCAACGAATGGTCAGGCCAAGGAACTTCCCATTGCCACATGAGAATGCCTCTGGAAGGACATCCGCGAGAACCAAACCAGATCTCTGCCAACACAAGCCCGGGTTACCCCTAACTGGGTAACTACTGACACGAGTATGCCATCCCCCGGTCCTTTGGGACCTTTAACCGAGCGCTCATAATCAATTCACACCACAATAAATAAGTGTTTCAACATGAGTAAGTATCTGGGCTCCATACCATGATACCACCCTTTTCCAGAAGGAAATGCACACACCCTAAAGGGAGCTACCCCTCATAACCTTGCTGCATCTTTCCTGTTTTGACCATTCTGGGGTGTGAGGATCGACGAAGTCTCGTCCACAAAAACACGCTTTATACAAAAGCTGTGCTTTGGGTCAACAAATGATCATAGAAATGATCACTAAGGTAAACGATCAAATAAATGATCCTATCACAAATGATCAACACAATGATCATTTCAAAGCAACACTCAGCATGTCACATTACCAAATTGGGAATATATCGCTGATAACTTCAACTATATAACCTCTGAGATCGTACGTCTCAGAGAAGGGTGTTAAGCTAAGAGAATAAATTCTCCGCCACCAACAGAAATATATTTGAAAGAAATCAGCTTTATATCTCAATTTGTAATGTCAGGCATACTATCCATACAAGTCTGTTCCGGGATCGAACAGAACCGAAGGCACTTACAAAGAAGTCCTTGCAATCCGGATAATCTCTAATCACGTCCGGATTTCCCATCACATATGGAGATCTCTATACCGGGGATCAGCCAGTGCAGAGACAATCAACAAGAAACCCTTTCATTTTCGAAAATATCCGGTCTTCAACACCGATCTTCAAATGCAATTCATAACGATGTATCACATATTCGGAATGGGTTATACGACCCCAAGGTCCTTTCCCGGTTAACCTGAATAGTGAGCGCTTATTTTTTTTAAAAAAAAAAATAAGTGTGGCATTCAGATTCAAGCGATCACAAAAAATACCTATTCAAAGGTAAATATTGATAGTCGGTTATTGAACTATCAATATATATGCACAACATCACCAGATTCCAAATTATTTTCCAAATTATTTATTTCCCAAAAATATCTTTAGAAGATATAAACATTCAATACTTCAAAAATAAATCAATATTTATTTTTAAACCCATTTTCCAAATTTCATTTATAAATTCCATATTGAATTTATATTCTAAAATATCTATGAATATACGTTTTCAATCATTCATTTTCAATTTATCTTAAAAAGATAAATTCTCTAAACTTTTCATTTCACATTGGAAAAACATTTCCATACTTATTTATTTTATAAGTAATTCACAAATTTTATTTATTTTCAACCCTTGGAAAATATTCAATATACTTAAATCGAAATTAAGGATATATTTCATTCTTTAAGGAAATCATTCTCTTTAACATGTTTATTTGGGCCAAAACGAACGTTGCGTAAAACATCGTTACGACAACCCAAAATCACTAGTATAAGGATTCGAAATTAAAATAGATATATAAATCCCAATACTATACAAAACATTTCCTTTCGGAAATCATTTACTATAACAATAGTGTTATAGTCCACCATTTCCTTCTATTTCTCGGAAACGTCTATTTCAATAATGAATGTTGAAATCTATGATTTCGAATCTTAACATATTTTAAAAATATCGTTAGATCGTTTTAATTCTATTTAAAACATCACATCCAAAACAATTTCTTTAACATATTATTCACTATTCAAAAACGTGAACATACTTCGTTAACCCATTTCATCATTTCTATTGCTTTTATTTTAAAGGATTATTCACTGTCTAAAACGTGAATATAACTCCATTAATAAGTTACAACAATTTTCTTATCAAAATAAGTTGTTGCGGATTTATAAAACAATGTTTATAAATTCTATTTCTATTTATTTTATAACAACTTCCTTTTATAAATTTCCTTTATCAATCTATTCAATTTCATATCTCAATGATATACTAAAAGTCCATATTATAAGTTAAATACTTATAATTCATTTGTTTGCAAAAACATTCTTTTAAACTTCCCAAATTTATAAATCTTATAACTTATAAGTTTCATTTATTTATCCAAAATCTATTCTTTTATTAACTTTACAAATTTTATAAACCTACTGCTTATAAAATTCCATTTATAACTTCACCGTTTATAATTCTATAAATTTCATTCATTTACGAAATTCATTTACAATTCATTCTAACACTTATAAAAGCTCATTTTATAATTCAAATATTTTAATTTATAAATATCAATTTTATAAATCTTTTAATATAAATCAATTTATATTATTCTTTTAAAACGTCTTTAAACTCCTTTATAATTTCATCATTTCTCTTAGATTTACAAAATAATCAAATTTCATAAATCCTATATTTAAACTTTTTATAATAAATTCAGAAATCCCAATTTTAACTATTTTATAAAATCATTAATCCCATATTTTCAAAAATCAACTTTTAACTGTATTTCTCAAAAATCATAATTTTTATAACATTAAATTATAACGTTTATTTATTTAAGATGAATCAACTCCAAAAATATTTTATAAACGAATACTTTCAAAAATCACTTTAGAAATCCCTTAAAATAAAAATCTTTATTTTTAAACTTCAAAAATTGGATCCGATGATGCAACACATCAAATAGTCAATCACGACTTTCCAAAATCATATATCGATATGATAAACAATCAAATATCACAATATCTGTAATCAAATAAATATTTATGAGGAATCCAGTTGGATCCCTCCAACCTGTTTCCCTGCATCCACAGACATTAGCACAATACCAATCCCGTTTCAAGACGGAATATCGCGGTATATAGGATTTTATAAAATATTATCCGCTTAATAACGGCGCAATAGGGTCTCATCCGCTATACAATGCGGGAAATCAATCAACTGCAATATATACATATGCCAATATATATATATATATATATATATATATATATATATATTGTTATATACTAATATAATACCAATTCCACTTCAAGGTGGAATATCGCGGTATATGGGTGTAATAAATAACCTCCGCTTACTAACGACTTATAGGGTCTATTCACATCCAATATATATATAACAATCATCATTCAAGCATTCGATCAACACAACTAACAATTTTAAATCTAACTATTTAAAATATAAGTAAAATCCTTTTGAGTGAGAAGTTCTCACCTTTATTTCCGTTTGCAATCCACTTCCAATTCAACTTGTTTTCTTCACTATTTTTAACCTTGTATAAATATTTACACAATTTATTAATATTCGAACAGATCAATAACCAATTTTCGTTCTTGATTGTTTAATTAATCAATAGTTTTATTTAAACCAATTTCTTCTTAAATAAATTTATTTTAACTAATTATTTTACTTTAAATTAATATCTTTAAATCAATTTCTTTTAATGAATTTGTTTAACTAAAAATTTAAATTTTAAACTAATTTTATTTAATTTATTTACTCAACCAATAATTTCATTTAAAAATTCAAAATGTGATTTTTAACTAATTCCTTTAAATTTTTAAAAGATTACTCTTAACAAATTTATCTAATAAAATTTAAATTTCAACTAAATTTACTTAAATAAATTTATTTAACTACAATTTAATTTTAAAACTAATGATTAAATTTCAAACAAAGAATTAAATTTTTAAACAAATTTTCTTCCTTTAAATAAATTTATCCAGCCAATGATAAAATTTCATTTTCTTACCAAAAATTATATTTTTTAACTAATTCTCCTTTTATATAAACTTTTGTTTATATAAGCTAATTTTCTAGTTTCTTAAAATAAAATATTAACTAAAAATTTATTTTCGAAACTTCAATATTTTTCTGTATAAATTTAAATACTGATTTCTAAATAATTCAAGAGTTTAAATTGTTTAAACTTACTGTCTGTATTTTTCTATACTTCTACTCACTGCAACTTAAATTTCCATAAGTGTAAAGAAATCTATGTGAATCAATTTAAACTAAACGAAAGAAGATCGATACCTTGCCGCAAAAATCGAAATCGATTCCATCTACGACGAACACAAAACCATTGCGATGCCGACCTCATGCTGCCTCTGCCATCAACTCGCGATTCCTCCTGCCTGCGCGATGCTCCACCTAGCCCTAGCCCACGGCAATTGATGAGTCGCCGCTTGCTTGAAGCCGCCGCCACCCACGATCCACTGCCACCCTTCCAGAAATCGCGAGCCCTCGCGAACGCGGTCCCACTGCTCGATATTGCCTTGCCCCCGCTCTGGCCTCATGTCGCGCGCTTCGCGAATTTCGCCCAGCCTTGCCGGCGACGAGGCCGAACGCGATGATGTTCAAATCGCATAACTTCCCCCATTTTTTTTTGGCGATTGATTTGGGAAAGAAAGATGAACGCGGCCATTAAAATTTTGTTCGTTCTCTTTTTTTTATTTGAATCTGAAGAGGGGGGCCGAGATAATTATATTCGAATGAGGTATGCGTTACACGATTTATTTCGTGAATTTAGGCGTGATCCTAGGCGCGATTTAGGGAAGACAACGTGTGTTTGTTTGACTAATTAATAAATTTAAATTTAAATTTAAATTGAATTCGACTTCAATTCCAATGCGTTTATGCATCGTACGCTCACACGGCAACTCCGAAGAATACGAAATTTGAAATCCGAGAATAATTCAATATTACGGACCCCATGGAACTGGTTTCGTCGAATTCCGAGACTGTGCCTCGGAAGGCTATTTTTAAATATCGATTCGAACGATATATTTTTAAAACCGATCAAATTACTTTCAGTTTCAATTCTGAAGCTTCTATTATCTTCAGTATTATCAATATGAATTTTACAAGCCTTTGAAACATTTTAAATCGGCTTAAAATTGAAGATTCAAATTTTTATTCAACTTTCAATAGATTAAATTCTATAATTTAATCGCTAAATTCATTCTGATAATTTGAAATTCAATTCAAACCATCATTCAAATATTTAAAATTAATTAAATATTTTCAAATTAAATTGTTCAAAATTCTGGGTCGTTACAAATAATTATTATGATAATAGATTAAACAAAAATACTTACTTTGGAATTTACCTTTAAACACTTAAGTTAAAACTACTTTAATAATTTACTAAAAATACGTACTATATAAACATTTTAAAATAAAGTTACTTAATAAAATATAAAAACTAGATTTCTACTTTTAAAAACAAAATACTAAGTTACTTCTTAATAATTACTGCTCAAATAGATTAAAAGAAAATACTTACTTTAGACTTTAAATATTAGAAATAACAAATTTTACAAAACTTGCTTGCTTTTAAAAACAACTTCAAACCATTTAATTTATATTTAAAAATTTACTTTTTAAAAACATGTACTTGGCTATCTAGAGAATATTCCAACTTCAATCACTTAAATCAATTTCCCCAAATTGATTTCTAATTTATTTTATTTTGAAATAAGTTCCTTTAATTACTCAATTCATTTCATAATTCATTGATTATGGACTTATTGTTATTGTTATTATTTTCCGTTTGATTTAAAATCTTTTAACTGAAATATACCAATTTCAGATTTTCCCACTTACTTCTTTATTCTTCTTAAATGATCTAAACCTTTAATTTTAAATTAATGTTTTAATCGTGCTGAAGTTTGAAAATTCGTTAATCTTCTGTATATTCAAAATTTCCCTTCCATATACGAAATTTACTTATTCGAATTTAAAACTATTATTATTCTTATCCAATTTATTTCTAATTTATTTAAATTCTCTATAATTTTTCACTTGCAAATTCTTTTCATTTTATTTCCAAAATCCAATTCTATATATCTTGATAAATTAGTACACCGGAACATATTCAGGTAAACCATAACATCCAATATTCCAGTTGTTAATAATATTCATCACAGAATATAAAATAATCACAATAGAGGGTATTAAATATTTTAAATAAATGTTAAGGGATCCAGTTGGATCCCTCCAACCTGTTTTGCCTA
Organism: Allium cepa; assembly: GCA_030765085.1. NCBI lineage: Eukaryota > Viridiplantae > Streptophyta > Magnoliopsida > Asparagales > Amaryllidaceae > Allium > Allium cepa. The sequence goes on along the minus strand of CM060939.1, from coordinate 74,444,995 downwards.
CATCCATAGACGTTAGCACAATATAATACACCAGTTCCAAATATCATACTGTATCACATCAACCAATTCAATCATTCAAACAATTATTTAAATTTAATATTTAAATTTAAATTTAACTGAGTGAGATTAACTCACCTTTGATTTCTGATTCCAATCCAACCAAACCAGCTTGTTTTCTTCACGTTTTAGACCTTAAATAAATGTTATATGATCTATTAATATTTGAATTCATTGAACAATTTATTTTTATTCATTTAATTTAAACCGACAAATGTTCTTTTAAACTAATGTTTTAATTTTAACTTGATCTCCTTTATATCTACGTATACTAGAATAACCTATATATATTTATATATTTAAATATCTACCTGTTTATAAATCTTACAACATTTCGAAAGCCCTATTATAATTTAAGCTGTATATGTATGTATTTCAGTATATAAACAGAAATAAATAATTTACTTACTGTAATCTTATCATCGAAATTGAAAACGATACCTCACGGCAAAAACCCCAACCTGCCTCCACGCGCACAAGTCAACGAGAACTCGCTCCACCACTGCAAACCAACGAGCATCTCTTCGCCGCGTCCCTCCAGATCGCAATCCACTGTGCGACGAGCTCGAGAACGGACTCGAGAATGCCCAGCTCGAAACCCTAAACGCGTCGCCACCACGAACGAACACGACCCCTTCATCAGCTCCCACCACGCGTGCTCGACCAAACCCCACACCTCCGCCACGTCGTCGACCTCGTCGCTTCCCAAACCCTCAGATCCATTTGCACGCGTCAGAGTTTTGTCGCCCCCCCGCCCGATCCCTTATATAGAACGCGGTTGTGAGATTGTGAAGGAGAGGGGAGGTGCGAATTGATTTGTTTGTTCGGCAATAATTTATTTTTTTAAAATCAACGAACTGATTTCCGAAGAGAAGGAATGTCGTGAGATATATGAAAGGGGCAGGATCGATTTTGGGTGGCTCATACCAGATAGGTCGGTAGAGGGGAAAAGATTTGACAGATGAAAAGACGAAAGATATTTAAATTTAAAACAATTAATTATTGTCTAGACGTTTCTATCTCGTATGGTCACATGGTAGCTCCAAAAATTAGGAAATTTGAAATTCGGCAATAATACAATATTACAGACTCAATGAAACTGGTTTCATTGAATTCCGAGCCTGTGCCTCGGAAGGCTATTTTTAAATTCAATTTAAACGATATACTTTCCAAACTGAACAAATCATTGTTAAATTTGATTTTAACACTTCTATTATCTTCAATGTTATCAATATAAATTTTACGAACCTTCAAATTATTTTTAACAAGCTTAAAATTCCAGATTCAATATTTTACTCAGCTTCAAATTGTTTAATTCCATAATTCAATAATTTAATTATCAAATAAATTTTAATATTTGTTATTCAAGTTAAAGTTGCCCTATTGAATACTTAAAATCAATTAAATATTCTGATTTTCAAATGCTTGAAAAATCCGGGTCGTCACATTCCTCCCCCCTTAAAAGGATTTCGTCCCCGAAATTACTAGTTAGGAAGAATGGTCCTATACCCGTTTACTATTTCCCAAAACCAAACTGTTTAATTAACTTGCCATAACATATCCTTTTTATTATAGACCCACTATTATTTCAACCAACTTCCAAAACCTTCCATAGTCTTCATAACTTTACTTACTCAAATATTATTACTTGCTCATTCATTCAAATTAGAATTCAAAACTAAATTTTGAATTATCAAAATTTTATCAAAAATTTTCTAACTCTCTAATTTTCCGAAAAATTTCGCCAGCGTCTCCTTTGCACGGCTAGCTCGGTACAACTACAAAATGGCCCTACGGCCTCCCAGATCCAAAAAGAAAACAAAAGGCCAAGTGACTCGATCCAAAAACCCAATCAAATTTCACACCAAATTTAAATACATACCTTTTTGTCGAGCATTTCAAATTTATCTTCTGAAATCAAAATCAATTCTCTTTTCCCTTTATATTACCTACATATCCTGCTTAGTACTAATATCCAATCACAATATCCCAAAACATTTTATCGACTTCCTTACAAAATGTCAATATCTATTCATTCAAATATCAACTTAGAATATATTTGCAATATCAATTTCCAATTAAGAATTCTCCATTCCTTACTTGAGTTTAGCATAAGCATTCTATATGCTTCTTTATTTATTTTTACTTTACCACCTTTAGCATATATCTTTTTCTATTCCAATTGATTCTTCCATTTCTATATGAATTTAATTTATCTTCAACTTTGAATATTTAGATTTTATCTTCCATTTAACTGATTCATTTCGTTATTTTAATTAGTTCCATTTCTTAATTTATTTCAATTTCCAATTTGAAATTGTTTTGTTGTTATCAAAAAATTTCAAATTTTTCAAAAAATTTCTAACTCCCAAAATTTCTGAATTTTTTTGGCAGAGTCTCCTTTGTACGGAGGAGCTTTCGCAATTTGACAATAGATATAAATATATATACATCGACCCACACGGTCGGAAAAATAAAAAAACAGTTCATATTTCCTATTTTTATTGCGTAGGCGTACCTTATTTTGCATTTTTAAGCAAACGGCTTATTTATTTAGCAGTTAGCATGCCCAAAATCCAGCCACACGGCTTCACGGTACCTGTACTCACTCAATTTAAAAATGTAAGTACCAAATATATGAAGTTTAACAATATTTCAATTATTTGCAATAGTTATACACATTAAACACATGAATTCTAACAGCAATGCATATTAAACACTCTTTATAAGCAAATTTAAATATTCCAACATTAATTTTTTATTTGCTTATAACCAATCACATATCAAATCACTTAATATGAATGGTTAACAACTCACAAGCTTGCATTAATTTATTTTTTAAGCATAACGAACTCATATTTAATTCAATTGTTCTCAAAATCAATTTATTTTACTCCTATCAATTTATAGAATTTTAATTACTTCCATTTACATCCAATGATAATTTATTCAATGTGAATAAATAAGTGTTTATGTTTTATAACCAATTTAAATTGATTTCAACTCAATTTATACTTAATTCTATTCCGTTTTTAAAATTTATTCACAATCCATATATTCTCATTTTCCTTGCATTTTAAATTTGAATCCATTTACTTACATTTTATTCCATATTTGTTTATTCCAAACTATTTTATTTAGCTCGACAACAATCCAGGCTTGTTCACTCAATAACCATTTCAATTCTTTAACATTTTAAATGGTTTACAATTATTTAATTAAGAATCCCCTTCCATTTGTTTATTCAATATAATTAGTATATCCACTCAATTCATTATGAATTTTCATTTCCTTAAATATTATTTACAACCCACCAAATTCTATTACGATCCAAATTTATTTTTACTTGATTCAAATTTAATCCAATATCGTTAAACTTGGTTTTAAGTAGAATTCAATTCAACTCTCCCCCTTATATTCAGCTTAAGTCAATTTATTTTGATTTATTCAAATTTTATACTTAAGCTCATTTTCATTTCACACATAAATATTTTTCTCTTTTATTCAACATGATTCTATCTCAATTAAATCTCATTTTAAATCTACAATTTCCTTTGATTAGTTATTATAAAATTTAACTTTCATACTCAACTCATTCAACTGATTACATGGCCATCTTCAATTTATTTCCACTTATTTGGATTTTATTTGCACGTTCCAACCATTATTATTTTAATCCATTTACATTTTCGTTCGATACACTTCAATTATATTTAATTTGTTAACATTTCAAGTTAAATTTTGATTTAAAACTCAAGTTCTGAGTCCACTATCCATTTTCAATTTACCACCCAATTTCATGGGCTCACAATTCAATTTCATTAACTAATTGGTTATCTAATTAGTTGTTCCCCTGGTTAAATTCAACACTTGATTTTTAATTCCAAATATCACTTTATTTAATCTCCTTAGTTCAATTTATTTAATAATTCAAGTTTAGATTTTCATTTCATTTTCCAATTCATCAAACAATATTTGTTTTGGGTTTTCTATTTCACTTTCAAATCTTATAAGTTACAACTTATTATTTACACTATTCCATTCATTATAGGCTTGAATATATTCTTCTTTCATTTTTAACTCAAGATTTTCACTTATTTATAACTCAAGCATATTTTTATTCCATGCATTTTTAATTCTTTTATAAGTTATTCTGATTTATTTATTTCAATTCCAATCCTTATCCCACTTATTTTCCATTTGTTCAGGTAAGAATTTAATTTCATTCATTAATTCAATTGAATTCTTATTCCAATTCAATTTTACTTTAACTTGGATTTATTTAACTCGATTCAATTTCAAATTAATTCGAAAACAACTGGATATTATTTTCAGCCTATTCAATCAATTTCAATCCAGTTAAATTTTATTCTCCAATCCAAGTTAATTTCATTTTTAAACTTTCATTTTAAATTCAAATTCTCAACATTCAAAGCTTATATTCCTTTCCTGATTTAAAATAATCTCAATTTATAAGCTTACAACCTATTTTATCAGGATTTTTAAACACCCGACTTTTGGTTTCAAATCATTTTGAAATCTCCAACATCTCAAAATCACACATCTCAAAAAATTTAAACTAATCCTGGTTTTTTTTCCAACAAATTTCCTTTGAAATTTCAAAAATAAACTGGTTTTCCCTGAACAAATCAATTTGGCAGCAATCTGTCACTTAGAAACTCGAAAATGAACATCGATGATGCTGCATTTGTAACGACCCGTAAATTTTCGAAAATTAAAATAGCTGATTTAATAAGATTTCGTGATTTAGTTTTAGAAAAAAAATTGTAAGTCGCTTGGAATAATAATCACTAGAATGAAATGCAACAAGATTTTTCTAAGTTAATTATTTATGAATTGAATGAAATCCCATATCAATCGAAATGATATGTAGTCAAAGGTAATTGAATGAATTTGTATTGTACAGGTAAATTGTTTTAATTAATTATTTAAAACTTATTGAATAATTGAATAACCGTATAGTGGAAATAGTTGTTCTATAGTTTTAATTCTTTTCAAAAGTTAAATTTTATAAGTTCGTTTTGAATATTTCAAAAGACAGTGATTTAAGGATAATCAAATTTGTTAAATTTAATACTACGAATGTTTGAATAAATTAAATTTCTAATTTGATATGATTAATTTGATATTGAAATTTAATATATGAAAATAGAGTGAATATTTGAAATTTGATTTAATATGATTCAAATTGGTTTCCAAAGTGAATGTAAGTTATATTTGGATTTTAATAGAGTTAATAAGATTTTACAATTTGAATTTATTGGATAATTGAATAGCGGGTTTAATATGATTAAAAAAATGATTTGTAAAATTTTATTTTATCATATTAAAGTTAGAATGATGTTGTAGAACTTTTAAAATCGAATTATAAGTAAATTTTGGAAAATTGAATATTTTAATATTTAATTATCGACTGAAAAATAACCAATTTTTGAATAGTCTCAGAATTGGACGAAACTAGTTCCATTGGATTCGTAATAATTTGTTATTATCGGATTTCAATTTTTGTAGCAATCGGAGTTGTCGTTTGACCGTGGCAGCTCGAAACGCGTTGAAATTGTTTTAATATTAATTTGGCGAGTTAAAATAGTCATTTTTCGAACGGTCTCGGATTTCGATGAAACCAGTTTCATCGGATCCGTAATGTGATATTATTGTAAGATTTCGAATTTCATGTCAATCGGATTTACCGTTCGTCCGGGGCGAGCAAAAACGCATTGAAATTCGTTTAAATCGATTTAATTCAATTTGATCGTTTATCACTATAACTTGCACAGACGATCGAATTAGCTTCCGAAATCTGTTCCATTGTGTCCGGAACGTGGGGTAAACCCTAGAAACGTCAGTTATCGTGCGAAATTCGGAGTTTTGAAATCCGGATTGAATAGAGTTCGTCGTTTCCTATAAATAGCCCCCTTGTTCACATTTTTTTTTTTAAAAAAAAAGAAAGAAAACCCTAGCCGCCTCCTCTACAGCCAATAGCCGAAATGCTACCAGATTCCCCCTCGTTTTTCTCTCTATCCACACATTTTTAGCCAAATGTTCCAACTAGGAAATCAAAGAACTCGTCGACCTCTGTAACTTCAACGGTCGAGATCGAGTATGGAGTTTGTATTCAACGGCAATTGGAGCTGGAAGGTCGTGCGTTCTTGCACCAAAACCGAAGCAAGGAGGCGGCCGAGCTGCATCATCCTTTGGTCGAGGGTCGTGCTCGCGGTGGGATTCGAAGTGGTATATGTTGATCGTCCTGGAAGTCAATGATTTGCGTGCGGCCATTAGGGTTTAGTGGACGTTGTGGGTTCGGCTTCACTGTGCGCGAACGAAGATGGAAGGAAGGGGTTTGTGCGGCCACGATCGTGGATTTGCTGAATGTGCGGCCCGGATATGTTTTAGGGTATTTATAAAAGAGATTAGTTAAAGTTAATTTTATTTAAATCGTATAAACTTTGTAATAGCGTAACTTATTCATACGAGGTCGGATTCGGACGGAATTTTATGCGTTGGATTCGTATGGACGAGGACTACGCTATGAAATTGGATTGCAGTCGTTTGGAGCTAAAGAAAATTTCAGGTAAAATTAAACGCTCTTTTAATTTTATTCGAAATAAAACGCTGGAACTGAATTGAAATCAAGGTGAGTGTTTTATAACGCTCACATCGTACTAGATATCTTTATGCTAGTTAAATTTGTCATTATGTAGTGTTATGATTTTATTTGTCATTGTTTGATAAAATTTAATTATCATATAGATTGTCATTCGAATTAATCGTTGAAATTTAAATTTGACAGTTAAATTGAAATTGAAATTGAATTGCAATTTAATTACCTGACATCGATAACTATGAAATTGCCATGAATTGTATTGCCTATTGGATGAGGTATTTCGATGGATGCAATTGGTTGATGTTTGGATGTTAGGATGTTTATTTGCTTATATATATCCTGTTATGCATACATATGATACTGTGATTTAATTTAAGTAATATATGTTCATCCCTGACATTTAAACTGAAATAAATAACTACTTGGCCATAGGATATAAAATTATATACGGACACCGAATTGGCTAAATTAATAATTTTTGAGATCGTCAATTTGAAATTTATTTAAATGTTTTGATTTAAAAGTTATAAATAGAAATCGATTTATAGAAATTGAATTCATCGGAAAAATTGAGTTTGGAATGTTGAAATAAATTTTGGTTAAAGGAAGTTGGTTAAATAATTAAGTTGAGACTTTGAAATTTGAAATTAGATATGATTGAATGTCGAAAATTGATTTGTTTAAAGATTTAACCTTAATTCGAGCTTTGAATATTACTAAGCAAAAGTGATATAAAAATGATATTTTGAAATTGAGCTTGGAATTGAATCACATTTGGAATTTGGATTTAAACTTGAATATTGTTGGAAATTTTGTTAAGTGTTATAAATTGATATTTTGAGAAATCAAGCTCCAAATCGATATAAATTGAAATTGAATAAATTAAAGGTGAATGAAAAATTGAATTAATTCGAAGAAAAATTGACGTTGATTAAATTGAAATCGAAATTGAATCGGTAAAATGGAAATTGAAATTTATTTGAATTGGGAGGTTATAATTGAAACGGATTAGTTTTGAAGCTGTTTTAATTTGTTTTTCCAAATTACTCTGTTATATAAACCATTTTGAATACTTAAACTATTTTAATCTATTCTAATCTATTTTTAATCTACTTAACCCAATTTAAATTATTTAAACTAGTTTATCTATTTTAAATCCATTTTAAAGATTTTTAGTATCTTTAACTATTTTAATTATTTAAACTACTTTTAAACTACTTAAACCATTTTCTAAAAATTTCAAGCTGGTTAATAAGGTGAAATGTTTATATTTAAACCTTGAATTTAAATACGAATTGAGTTAAATGAAGTTGCAACCTAAATTGAAATTCGAAATGATTTTGAAAACCGAAATGAGATATTGATGCGAAAAACGATTTTTGAAACGAAATCTTATATTTGAAAGGATGCGACGATATTTGAAATGGATTTGATTTTTGAAGCGAATATGATATTTTGATATCAATTATGAATCGATTTGAAATGTAAAAGAGCCAACGGTGTAATAATACGTAGTTATTAAAGAGACCGGGATCGGATATGGACATACTCTCTGTCGATACCGAAAACCACTTTAATAACTATTATACGCGGAGTGTTGATCCAGAATGAAGTGGATGGTTTGGTGAACGCGTTGAATGAAGAAAGAGAACGATATTGGATGACCCCTGACATGACTAAAACAGGAGCCGCGCCGGGCTATTGAGGTTCGCCACCTCTAGCGGACACACTTCTTCGATACCATTTCTATTACATTTGTGATTCGATTTGGGTGCACCCCCTTGATTTGGGAGTGTTGTTTCGCGGTGTTGGGGTAGCTACTGGCTATGCCCAACATCAGTCCGGATCACGCGACTACTAGTATCCTAGTTGGTATCGCCTCATGTACCTTGTCATACTGATTATCCTATTCGCGACCACTACATTTTGATTTGTACCTTGAGTATATGGATTGCCCTCTGGTGACTTCCGGTTTTGGGGAAACTACGGTCTTGTATATGCTTTTGGGAATATAAAATGTGTTAAGGGGGATTATGGTAACGCCTTAACGCTATTTTGATACTTTATATTACTGATAGGCATTATCTACTTAGCGTATATTACTACATAGTGGATAGTTTCACGGATCCTTGAGAGATGAAAAATCCCATAACGTCTCTTGAGTTATTGCACGCACGTTGACACCGGATATGAGATGTCAAATCCCGTAAACATCTCTGACGCCGTTACAGTCATATTTATTTACGATTGATTTAACTTTCATAAGGATATTTTAGTCCTGACTCGAGTGTTTTGTCTTTTCATTACGCTCGATTCAGTCCTGAGTTTTTCATATTTTTGAAGACCTATTCTGGAGGACGAAGACGAAGATGTGGTATACTATTACTATTATTACCCTTGCATCATGCTATCTGCTGCATTATTTAATTGTTCTGTTGTATATGTATAACTCTGATAAATGTTGTATAAATAATTGTCAAAGTATAGTAAACAGCTTCATGAACTGTTTATTCGACTATTATATTTTATCGTTCCGCTGCGAGATTCTGTGTTGTTTCATTCCCTTTATTTCGCTTTCTTTTCTTTTCTTATTTACCCCAATAACTATCTGCCCTTTTTAATGGTTTGGAATCGACATGTGTATTTGATCGTCGGTTTAAACTGTCCAAAAAGGCGGGTCGTTACAGTTGGTATCAGAACTTTGGTTTAGCGATAAACCTTGGCTCTAGTGGGGAATAACTCATTGAAATAGAGGTAAACTATATGAATGAGTTGAGTGTATATGAGAGAGCGTATTTGTTAGTGATATAAAATGTTTTATATTGTGTCGGTTGATTTGTTGGGTGGCTTATGGATTCTGGTCAATACGAGTAATTAACGTCATTAACAGGGAGCTCTAAACACTTAAACAGAACAATTCGACATAGTATTGTTTTGAAATTGGGTAAATGAAATAATTTTACTCTAATTATATTTTATGTATAAAGAAAAATTTTCAGAAATTAATGTGACTTATCTAGCTTACTTGGTTGTTAGGAATGAAATATTGGTCATTATCATTAATTGGATATGGTAAATTAATAAACAAGCTGAATTACAAAAATGAACAATGATAAAACACTTGTGAAATGTTTTAAGAAAGAAAATCCTATAAGAAGGTTTTATAAAAGGTGACTTATAAATTAAAATAGATTTGAACTGGAAAATATTGAATTTAAGACCAGGAGGTTTTAAATGGTTTTCAAAGCTTTGAAGAAAATATATTGTGATATTAGTTGGAAATTGTTTATGGAAATATTTTGAAAGGATTTTAAAGGAAGGAATGAATTCAGTACTCCTCTCTTATGTCGCTGGAAAATAATTTCGGTGATGACTGCGCAGCATCATCGATGTTCATTTTCGAGTCTCAAAGTGGGGGAGACTTCTAAGAAGCTTTGCTTATCTTCAAAATTATTTTGGGTAAATGGGTTTTGGTTTAAACTCCAAAGGTATGATTTAAAATATTAAAGATATAAGTGTATATATTTATTTCAAACGATTTGAAAAGAACCGGGCATTTAAATTTCTAAGTTCTGTTGATTAATAATTTTCAAATTATTTGAATAAATTGTGAATAACCAGAATTTATAAAATAAGAGGATTAAGATATCTAAGCTATTGTTTTGGGAAACTTTAAAGTTTAAAGGTAAAGAGGATTTAAACAAGTTAAATTTGTGAACATTCTAATTAAGTAAAATGAAATTCTATAAATTAGTATAATACCAAAATTACATTCTGATAACATATAACAAGACTTACCAAATGTTAAAAGTTAAAATGATGTTTTGGATATGTAATGAGATATTGTATAAATAAACAGAACCCGAAGTAATTGAAGTATACAAGTAAGGAAAGCTCAAAATGAATTAAAATGTACGTAAATGGAAATTTTGGTTGTGAAAAAATGTTATATACTTAAATATAACATGAAATGATGAATGGATAAATGGAACAAGTAAGTGAACTTAAGAAAGGAATCGTATTATATCTTTGTAAATTGGTTATAGAAAATAAATATAAATTGTAAAGGGATTGTAAAATAATGGAATTTGTAACCTTTAAGATATCTGTAAACTAAGAGAAGTCGTATATGAGAAGTTAGACTTTTATGAGATGACAATAAACTAAAGTAATGATTAATAAAATGTTCCATAAATAAATTTGTATTAACTGAAATTATGAAAAAGTAATAAATGTAAACAAAGGAATTTCTTATAGCTAAGAATCAATTGGAAAATGAAATTGAGTTTAATTAAATTATATAGAATGTTTAAAATGAACTTGAGTAAGCAAATTCTTTGATATGATGTTTAAGAAAAGATAATGTTAAAGAATATGCTATGTAAAGAAATGGATATATTAACTGAATAATAGATTGTGAATAATTAATTGTAAATAAAATGAAAGTCAATAAAATAATTTAATATAGATAAATTGGATAGAAATCCATTGGAAGGAAATATGTGAGATTGTACGTATATTATTTTATTCGCATAACGATTTGATCCAAATTCGAGCACAAAATTTCGAGATGATTTATATCGATCCAAGTTCGGATTTTTCACTCAATATTCGACGGCGAACCCTGGATGTGGATTTTTGGTTGATTCTGGAATTCTCTATCATAGTATATGGCTATGCAAGGAGAGTAACAGTTCCAATCAAGGAACCAAATCTGAGTCCGCACTAGAGTGGCGTGTGAACGATACTAGTTTGGAAGTGAAATTGTGTGATCGAATAAGCGATTAGATTTATATTACTCACGCATGATATATGTACGGCTTACGGACTTAATTAAAGTTAATATTGGAAATATATGATGCCAAATATAAAATGATTCTTTTAAAATTATATAACAGGATATATATATAAATGAGATAAACCAAATCGAATGTAAAATTAATAATTTGGTTATGTTGGGTATGATTTGGTTGTTATATGATTGTTAATTGATTGTATATAATTCATTAATTGTTAATGAAATTGAAAGCTATAAATCACTGAAATCAAATTGGAAGTTAAATGAATTTAAATAGAATTTAGTTTGATTCAAATTGGAAGTGAACTAATGTAAATATAAATTAATGAATGTTAACTAATTGAATTGAGAATGAATGTTAGAAAAATCCAACGTTAATGAATCAACTGTGATAAAAATTGAAAACCAAGTCAATAAATATTAATGAGAAGTAAATTTATATTGATTGGTTATAGATTCGTTGGATGATAGTTGATTGATGGTTGCATTTGTTGTTTTGTTGCATTTGCTATGTTGGCACATGTAGTTGTTTTGTTGCTAAATGGTGTATATTGATATTATTTTCATATATGCATGTTTCTCATAGTTGTTGAGTGTTTAGTAGGTGCGGATTGCGCTTGCTTCGCATTTGGAGCTCGCTTTTGCACTATATTATTCGTATATTCTCACTAATAAAAATATAAGGTACATGTTTATTTTATCATTGGATTTGGTGATTTTTGATGAGCCACTTGGCTTTTGGATTTTCTTTTGTTGGTTTGGGGCCCGTAGAGGAGTTTTGTAGTTGTACCGATCGTGCCGCGCAAAGGAGACTCTGCCGAAATTTTCCGTAAAATCCGGGTGTTAGAAATTTTTTTCAAGTTTTAAAATTTTTATAACTTGTTTGATAACTAACTTTTAAAGTTAGAAAGGCGTTTGGAATAACTTAGTAAAAGTGTAGTAATGACTTTGTAGATGGAATTTCATTGTTTTATAAGTTGGTAACTTTGAATAAAATATATCTAATTTTGAATTCTATACTTAGTTCCTTTTCCCTTCTTTTTCCTTTTCGAGGACGATAAGTTTTGAGTGGGGGAGAATGTAACGACCCGTAAATTTTCAAAAATTAAAATAGCTGATTTAATATGATTTCGTGATTTAGTGTTAGAAAAAAAATTGTAAGTCGCTTGGAATAATAATAACTAGAATGAAATGCAACAAGATTTTTCTAAGTTAATTATTTATGAATTGAATGAAATCCCATATCAATCGAAATGATATGTAGTCAAAGGTAATTGAATGAATTTGTATTGTACAGGTAAATTGTTTTAATTAATTATTCAAAACTTATTGAATAATTGAATAACCGTATAGTGGAAATAGTTGTTCTATAGTTTTAATTCTTTTCAAAAGTTAAATTTTATAAGTTCGTTTTGAATATTTCAAAAGACAGTGATTTAAGGATAATCAAATTTGTTAAATTTAATACTACGAATGTTTGAATAAATTAAATTTCTAATTTGATATGATTAATTTGATATTGAAATTTAATATATGAAAATAGAGTGAATATTTGAAATTTGATTTAATATGATTCAAATTGGTTTCCAAAGTGAATGTAAGTTATATTTGGATTTTAATAGAGTTAATAAGATTTTACAATTGGAATTTATTGGATAATTGAATAGCGGGTTTAATATGATTAAAAAAATGATTCGTAAAATTTTATTTTATCATATTAAAGTTAGAATGATGTTGTAGAACTTTTAAAATCGAATTAGAAGTAAATTTTGGAAAATTGAATATTTTAATATTTAATTATCGACTGAAAAATAACCAATTTTTGAATAGTCTCAGAATTGGACGAAACTAGTTCCATTGGATCCGTAATAATTTGTTATTATCGGATTTCAATTTTCGTAGCAATCGGAGTTGTCGTTTGACCGTGGCAGCTCGAAACGCGTTGAAATTGTTTGAATATTAATTTGGCGAGTTAAAATAGTCATTTTTCAAACGGTCTCAGTTTTCGACGAAACCAGTTTCATCGGATCCGTAATGTGATATTATTGTAAGATTTCAAATTTCATGTCAATCGGATTTACCGTTTGTCCGGGGCGAGCCAAAACGCATTGAAATTCGTTTAAATCGATTTAATTCATTTTGATCGTTTATCGCTATAACTCGCACAGACGATCGAATTAGCTTCCGAAACCTATTCCATTGTGTCTGGAACGTGGGGTAAACTCTAGAAACGTCAGTTACCGTGCGAAATTCGGAGTTTGGAAATCTGGATTGAATAGAGTTCGTCGTTTCCTATAAATAGCCCCCTTGTTCACATTTTAAAAAAGAAAAAAAGAAAAGAAAACCCTAGCCGCCTCCTCTACAGCCAATAGCCGAAATGCTACCAGGTTCCCCCTCGTTTTTCTCTCTATCCACACATTTTTAGCCAAATGTTCCAACTAGGAAATCAAAGAACTCGTCGACCTCTGTAACTTCAACGGTCGAGATCGAGTATGGAGTTGTGATTCAACGGCAATTGGAGCTGGAAGGTCGTGCGTTCTTGCACCAAAACCGAAGCAAGGAGGCGGCCGAGCTGCATCATCCTTGGGTCGAGGGTCGTGCTCGCGGTGGGCTTCGAAGTGGTATATGTTGATCGTCTTGGAAGTCAATGATTTGCGTGCGGCCATTAGGGTTTAGTGGACGTTGTGGGTTCGGCTTCACTGTGCGCGAACGTAGATGGAAGGAAGGGGTTTGGGCGGCCACGATCGTGGATTTGCTGAATGTTCGGCCCGGATATGTTTTAGGGTAATTGTAAAAGAGATTAGTTAAAGTTAATTTTATTTAAATCGTATAAACTTTGTAATAGCGTAACTTATTCATACGAGGTCGGATTCGGACGAAATTTTATGCGTTGGATTCGTATGGACGAGGACTACGCTATGAAATTGGATTGGAGTCGTTTGGAGCTAAAAAAAATTCGTGTAAAATTAAACGCTCGTTTAATTTTATTCGAAATAAAACGCTGGAACTGCATTGAAATCAAGGTGAGTGTTTTATAACGCTCACATCGTACTAAATATCTTTATGCTAGTTAAATTTGTCATTATGTAGTGTTATGATTTTATTTGTCGTTGTTTGGTAAAATTTAATTTTCATATAGATTGTCATTCGAATTAATCGTTGAAATTTAAATTTGACAGTTAAATTGAAATTGAATTGCAATTTAATTACCTGACATCGATAACTATGAAATTGCCATGAATTGTATTGCCTATTGGATGAGGTATTTCGATGGATGCTATTGGTTGATGTTTGTGTGTTAGGATGTTTATTTGCTTATATATATCCTGTTATGCGTACATATGATACTGTGATTTAATTTAAGTAATATATTATCATCCCTGACATTTAAACTGAAATAAATAACTACTTGGCCATAGGATAGAAAATTATATACGGACACCGAATTGGCTAAATTAATAATTTTTGAGATCGTCGATTTGAAATTTATTTAAATGTTTTGATTTAAAAGTTATAAATAGAAATCGATTTATAGAAATTGAATTCATCGGAAAATTGAGTTTGGAATGTTGAAATAAATTTTGGTTAAAGGAAGTTGGTTAAATAATAAAGTTGAGACTTTGAAATTTGAAATTAGATATGATTGAATGTCGAAAATTGATTTGTTTAAAGATTTAACCTTAATTCGAGCTTTGAATATTACAAAGCAAAAGTGATATAAAAATGATATTTTGAAATTGAGCTTGGAATTGAATCACATTTGGAATTTGGATTTAAACTTGAATATTGTTGGAAATTTTGTTAAGTGTTATAAATTGATATTTTGAGAGATCAAGCTCCAAATCGATATAAATTGAAATTGAATAAATTAAAGGTGAATGAAAAATTGAATTAATTCGAAGAAAAATTGACGTTGATTAAATTGAAATCGAAATTGAATCGGTAAAATGGAAATTGAAATTTATTTGAATTGGGAGGTTATAATTGAAACGGATTGGTTTTGAAGCTGTTTTAATTTGTTTTTCCAAATTACTCTGTTATATAAACCATTTTGAATACTTAAACTATTTTAATCTATTCTAATCTATTTTTAATCTACTTAACCCAATTTAAATTATTTAAACTAGTTTATCTATTTTAAATCCATTTTAAAGATTTTTAGTATCTTTAACTATTTTAATTATTTAAACCACTTTTAAACTACTTAAACTATTTTCTAAAAATTTCAAGCTGGTTAATAAGGTGAAATGTTTATATTTAAACCTTGAATTTAAATACGAATTGAGTTAAATGAAGTTACAACCTAAATTGAAATTCGAAATGATTTTGAAAACCGAAATGAGATATTGATGCGAAAAATGATTTTTGAAACGAAATCTTATATTTGAAAGGATGCGACGATATTTGAAATGGATTTGATTTTTGAAGCGAATATGATATTTTGATATCAATTATGAATCGATTTGAAATGTAAAAGAGCCAACGGTGTAATAATACGTAGTTATTAAAGAGACCGAGATCGGATATGGACACACTCTCTGTCGATACCGAAAACCACTTTAATAACTATTATACGCGGAGTGTTGATCCAGAATGAAGTGGATGGTTTGGTGAACGCGTTGACTGAAGAAAGAGAACGATATTGGATGACCCCTGACATGACTAAAACAGGAGCCGCGCCGGGCCATTGAGGTTCGCCACCTCTAGCGGACACACTTCTTCGATACCATTTCTATTAAATTTATGATTCGATTTGGGTGCACCCCCTTGATTTGGGAGTGTTGTTTCGCGGTGTTGGGGTAGCTGCTGGCTATGCCCAACATCAGTCCGGATCACGCAACTACTAGTATCCTAGTTGGTATCGCCTCATGTACCTTGTCATACTGATTATCCTATTCGCGACCACTACGTTTTGATTTGTACCTTGATTATATGGATTGCCCTCTGGTGACTTCCGGTTTTGGGGAAACTACGGTCTTGTATATGCTTTAGGGAATATAAAATGTGTTAAGGGGGATTATGGTAACGCCTTAACGCTATTTTGATACTTTATATTACTGATAGGCATTATCTACTTAGCGTATATTAGTACATAGTAGATAGTTTCACGGATCCTTGAGAGATGGAAAATAACATAACGTCTCTTGAGTTATTGCACGCACGTTGACACTGGATATGAGATGTCAAATCCCGTAAACATCTCTGACGCCGTTACACTCATATTTATTTACGATTGATTTAACTTTCATAAGGATATTTTAGTCCTGACTCGAGTGTTTTGTCTTTTCATTACGCTCGGGTCAGTCCTAAGTTTTTCAGATTTTTGAAGACCTATTCTGGAGGACGAAGACGAAGTTGTGGTATACTATTACTATTATTACCCTTGCATCATGCTATCTGCTGCATTATTTAATTGTTCTGTGTATGTGTATAACTCTGATAAATGTTGTATAAATAATTGTCAAAGTATAGTAAACAGCTTCATGAACTGTTTATTTGACTATTATATTTTATCGTTCCGCTGCGAGATTCTGTGTTGTTTCATTCCCTTTATTTCTCTTTCTTTTCTTTTCTTATTTACCCCAATAACTATCTGCCCTTTTTAATGGTTTGGAATCGACATGTGTATTTGATCGTCGGTTTAAATTGTCCAAAAAGGCGGGTCGTTACAGCATTCATCACCGAAGTTATTTTCCAGCGACTGAAGTGAATTTAATGCTATATCTATTTGAAATAATTTCCTTCCAGAAATACCCCAAAAACAACAATGCTGCTATTTATCTTCAAAATACACCCAAAATCTCCGGCGTTTCAACGTTTCAAATTCTATTTTAATTCAAATTTTAATTATAATGCATTTGTATAGTTTATGCTTATACAAATTCCCATTTAATTGTATTTCAATTTATAATTTACATTTATAATTTACATTTACAAATTTCATTTAATAATGAATTTATTCCCTTCAACTTTGGTTATATTTTCAATTTCTAGTTAATTTTTTTTCACAATGATGATAATATTTCAATATTATCATTTCTAACATCCAAGCAACCATATATTAGCTAAATAGTTTAAGAAAAACTTTTCCCTGTACCCAAAATATATTTTTGGGTAAAATTATTTCATTCACCCATATTTAAATAATACAGTGTCGATTGTTTTGTTCAAGTGTTTAGAAACCCCTTCGATACAGTTTTCCAGACTGTGCCGACGAAGGTTCATATGCCACTCAATAAATCAATCAACACAATATTAAAACAATTTATATTCACTAACAAATACGTACTCATATCTATTTATACGCTCAAACTCATTCTAGAGTACTACAGACTCTAATTTAAATGAGTAATTCCCACCAGAGCCAAGGTTATCTCCAACCTAAGCTCTGATACCAAGTGTAACAGCCCGCAAATTCGTACACCTTGAGTTAACACTATTCTACAACAATCAACTCAAGTTGTACAGAAATACGAACCATGTGGATTTATAGAAGAAGAGGTAGAAGAAGAAAATAGAAAACAACAGCAGAATCTAACCATCGCAGTGGAATAAAATATAATAGAAAATAAATGATCGTTACTCAAAAATCAAATATCTCTGTTTATATATTACATCATAAGAGTACATAAATCACAGCTCAACATCAATATCATACAAATGGATACACAACAACTCAACACAGCTGAAATATATATAAACAAGTATGAGATTACGTATCGTCATCTTGCTCATCTCCCGAGCTCCACAGCATCATATCCTGTATTCTATAATACTCGGTCTGACCTGAGCATTACAGTTAAATAACACCCGAGTCAGTCTGGATTACCAGCGTGAGAAAATCACACCCAATTGATTATTGAAGTTTCAAAAATCCTTTTGAAAACAAAAGCATCTCGTAAGACCACGCCACAAATAAATATGTCGGGTTTTTACCTTACGATAGCTAAAACATTTTTATTAAAATCCTCTAATATTATAATAGTGTCTATAGAAAGTAAAATAGAATCTAGCTGAAATGCTTGCATCTCACGTTTCAGCAATAGTTGGGCACAATAAAAACCGTACGGGCGCGTAGGGAAAATGGATTCCAACTAATGGCTAGGCACTGGGGTACCACCTCTCATAGTACCTGGTCTAGATCAGCGTACCGAGGATCCACCCTAACTCCCCTGCAACACAAGACCAGAACCATCCCTTACTAGACAGTCCCGAGCAAGATCACCCCGCAGTTGGGAACAACAACCGCCCACTAAGCCGAAATAAAAAGGGACATCTAGACAGGGATGACCTCACCCTCCAGTGGGGGCTACCCACGAAGCCTTGCTGCATATCCCCTGATTTTCAGCCATTCCCATTTGATGAGGCTTGAGGCTAAGCGTTACCTTTTTAGAATATATCCCTTAGAATGCCCATCGTCCACCTGACGATGTTCCGCAAGCATTCATCTATACAAGTCCGTCCCGGGTTCGAACGGAACCGAAGGCACTATTCCTACTACATCCATTTTGGAAATATCCTCAGGATTAGTAGCAATTAGCCCTTGCACTTCACTGCTCCATCTTCGACTCCGAACTCGTTTCCCCACGAAACGTACAAACCGGATCGAAGTGGTTTTCGAGAAATAAATCCTGATCCCAGTCTCTTCGAAACGATCAACGTATTTGTCCAATATTGATAGTCGGTGATTTAACTATCAATTAATATTCACAAACAACCATCAACCAATAAATATTTTCCCAAATTATTTATTTATCTCAAAATATCTTTACAAGATATATTCTCACTTTCAAATTCTTTTGAAATCAGTTTTCAAACTATCTTCCTTTTCTCAGAATAAATTCCGAGTATTTCCATTTCCACTGGGATCACCAAGCACAAAACTTTAGATTTTTAAAATAATTTAAGTCAATTTATTGTAAAATATATTTAACATTCAATTTAGAAAATTTACTTTAATACTTAATTTATAATATACTTTAAACAAAAGAGCAAATCATTCTTTAAATAATTATTATGATAATATATTAAACAAAATTACTTACTTTGGAATTTACCTTTAAACACTTAAGTTAAAACTACTTTAATAATTTACTAAAAATACATACTATATAAACATTTGAAAATAAAGTTACTTCATAAAATATAAAAACTAGATTTCTACTTTTAAAAACAAAATACTAAGTTACTTCTTAATAATTACTGCTAAAATAGATTAAAAGAAAATACTTACTTTAGACCTTAAATATTAGAAATAATAAATTTTACAAAACTTGCTTTCTTTTAAAAACAACTTTAAAACATTTAATTTATATTTAAATATTTACTTTTTAAAAACATGTGCTTGGCTATCCAGAGAATATTCCAACTTCAATCACTTAAATCAATTTCCCCAAATTGATTTCCAATTTATTTATTTTGAAATAAGTTCCTTTAATTCATCAATTCATTTCATAATTCATTAATTATGGACTTATTATTATTGTTATTATTTACTGTTTGATTTAAAATCTTTTAATTGAAATATACCAATTTCAGATTTTCCCACTTACTTCTTTATTCTTCTTAAATGATTTAAACCTTAAATTTTAAATAAATGTTTTAATCATACTAAAGTTTAAAAATTCGTTAATCTTCTGTTTATTCAAAATTTCCCTTCCATGTATGAAATTTATTTATTCGAATTCAAAACTATTATTATTCTTATCCAATTTATTTCTAATTTAATTAAATTCTCTATAATTATTTCACTTACAAATTCTTTTCATTTTATTTCCAAAATCCAATTCTATATATTTGATAAATTAGTACACCGGAACATATTCAGGTAAACCATAACATCCAATATTCCATTTGTCAATAATATTCATCACAGAATATAAAATAATCACAATAGAGGGTATTAAATATTTTAAATAAATGTTGAGGGATCCAGTTGGAACCCTCCAACCTGTTTTCCCTGCATCTACAAATGTTAGCACAATATAATAAACCAATTCCAAATATCATACTATATCACATCAATCAATTCAATCATTCAAACAATTATTTAAATTTAATCATTTAAATTTAAATTTAAATTTAACTGAGTGAAATTAACTCACCTTTGATTTCTCATTGCAATCCAACCAAACCAGCTTGTATTCTTCACGTTTTAGACCTTAAATAAATATTATATGATCTATTAATATTTGAATTCATCGAACAATTTATTATTATTCATTTAATTTAAACCGACAAATGTTCTTTTAAACTAATGTTTTAATTTTAACTTAATCTCCTTTATATCTACATGTAACGACCCAGAATTTCTGTCAATTAAAATTTGTATATTTAGTTGATTTTAAATATTATTGAGTGAAATTTATAAGTCGAATAAATTTTATTTCGAATAATTGGATTTAATTGGATAATTAAATCGATAATTTAATACGTGAAAATACAGAAATAATTGAAAATTGGGTTAAATCTGATTAAAATTGATTTGTAAAATTTTATTTAATCATGTTGGAGTTAGAAAGATGTTTGTGAACTTTTAAAATTGAATTTAAAGTTAATTTGTGAAAATTGAATATTTTAATATTTAATTGACGAGTTAAAATAGCCATTTTTCAAACAGTCCCGAAATTCGACGAAACCAGTTTCATCGGATCCGTAATGTGAGATTATTGTAAGGTTTCAAATTTTGTGTCAATCAGCTTTACGATTTGTCCGGAGCAAGCCAAAACGCGTAGAAATTAGTTTAAATCGATTTAATTTAAATTAATCGTTTATTGCCGTAACTCGCACAGATGATCGAATTAGCTCCCAAAACACATTCCATTGTGTTCGGAACGCGAGGTAAACCTTAGAAACGCCAACCGGCATGCTTCGTTTGGTGTTCGGAAAATTTCGGATGAATAGTAATTCGTGAATTTTCTATAAAAGGCCCTCCATTTCACAATTTGCAAACAAAGGCTAGGGTTTCTAGTGCATCCGCCACCCACCATTTCTATGGCCAGAAATCATTCACCTTTCTCCTCCAATATCTCACAATCCATCGATAATTAGCAAAAACCTCCAACTACAAAGTTGTAGATCTCGACAAGATCTACAAATCCAACGGTCATGATCTGAAATGGAGCTTCAGATCGACGGTAAATGGCGCTCAAAGTCACTGCGTTTTTCACGTTTTTCGAGGCCAAAGGGGCAGCCGAGTTTCATGCTATTCACGGTGTAGGTAGAGTTCACCGAGGGGTTCGCAATGGAGATGGCCGATCGTCTTCAAGTCGTGTATTTTGGTCGTGAAAATTCGTTGAAGCTTGACGGCGATGGGTTCGTGTTCACGTGATGTTCTGGGGAAGAAGGATATGCATTCTACGGCCTTGATCTCATAGAAAAGAAAATGTACGGCCTTGATGCAGTTTAGGTTTTAAATTATAAAAATAAATTGTGAAATTGATTTATATTGAATTGTGTAAACTTTAAAACCCTGTAACTTTTTGATACGAGGTCGGAATTTGACGAAACGACTTGCGTCGGGTTCATTTTTTCGAGCACTACGCAATGAAGCTAGATTGGAGTCGTTTAGAGCTAGTTTGAATTTCGGGTAAAATTAAACGTACGTTTAATTTTATTCGAAATAAACGCGGAAACTGAATTGAAAGCAAGGTGAGAACTTCTCACTCAATCAAATTTCGTTTCTATTTAAATTTTAAATAGTTATATTTAAAATTTATTGATTGTATGTTTGAATGATGATTGTTATCTGTTGATTGTTAAAATAGACATTATACGCCGTTAGTAAGCGGATGTTATTTATTAAAAACATATACCGCGATAATTCCAACTTGTATGGAATTGGTATTATTTATGTACTTGGAGTTGATTTTCCTGCATTATATAGCGGATGAGACCCTATTGCGCCGCGTAATAACGGATAATTTTTTTATGAATCCCATATACCGCGATATTCCGTATTGGAATGGAATTGGTATTGTGCTAACATCTTTGGATGCAGGGAAACAGGTTGGAGGGATCCAATTGGATTCCTCACCAGTATTTATTTGATTACAAATATTGTGTTAATTGTTGATTTTCATATCGATATATGATGTTTGGATGTCGTGATTGACTATTTGGTGTTGTTGCATCATCGGATCCATTTTTGAAGTTTAAAAATAACGATTTTGATTTTTAAGGGATTTTTAAAGTGATTTTTGAAATGATACATTTTATTAAAACATTGAATTGATTCATCTTAATAAAATAAACGTTAAAATTTTAATATTATAAAGATTTATGATTTTTGAGAAATATAGTTAAAATGTGATTTTTGAAATATGGAGTTAATGAATTTTATAAAATAGTTAAATTGAGATTTTTGAATTTTTATAAACGATGTGTATAAAAGATTTATATCATTGATACTTATAAATTAAAAATATAGGAATTATAAAACGAGTTTTTATAAGCGTTAAAATGAATTACAAATGAATTCATAAGTGAATGAAATTTATAATTTGTGAAGTTTTAAAAGAAAGATTTTGTAAATAAATGGATTATAAGTTCTTAACATATAATATGGACTTCTGGTATATAATTGAGTTATAAAAATTGAATTGGATAATAAAGGAGATTTATAAATCGAAGTTTTATAAGTAGAAATGGGATTTATAAACATTGTTTTTAAATTCGAAATCAATTGAATTTGATATATCAAACATAGAAGGTTATTAAAGGAGATATATTCGCGATTTCGGATAGCGAATTATCCTTGAAATAAAATGTGTAGAAAATATTGAATTTGGTTAGTGAAGTATATTCACGATTTTGGACAGTGAATATATTATTAAAGAAAATGGACATGTTTTTGGGGAAGTGGTATTATAAAATGAAGTTAATTGTTTTAAAGATGTTTTAAAATGGATTAACTATCTAAACCATAGATTTCAACATTTATTGTTGAAATAGACGTTTTCGAGAAATAGAAGCAAATGGTGGACTATAACACTGTTGTTATAGTAAATGATTTTCGAAAGTAAATGTTTTATATAGTGTTGGATTTATATATCTATCTTAATTTCGAATCCCTATACTAGTGATTTTGGGTCGTCGTAACGATGTTTTACGCAACATTCGTTTTGACTCAAATAAATGTGTTTGAAAGAACGTTTTCTTTAAAGAATGAAATATATACTTAATTTCGATTTAAGTATATTGAATATTTTCCAAGTGTTGAAAATAAATAGATTTGTGAAATACTTATTATTAAATGAGTATGGAAATGTTTTCTAATATGAAGTGAATATTTTAAGATTCTATCATTTAAAGATTAATTGAAAATGAATATTAGAAATCGATTTGAAAATTGTATATTCATAGATATTTTGGAATTGTAAATTCACTATGGAATTTAGAAAAGAAAGGGAAATTTGTTTAAAAATAAACGTTGATTTATTTTTGAAGTGTGGGAATAAATTTACGGATTTGGAACGTAAATATAAAGTAAATCAGTAAGGATTTATTTAATTGGTTTAAATGAACCATTTTGAAATGAAAGTATTTCCGCATCAGGAAAATGATTGAAATTTGTTTTCAAAAGGGGTAAAGGTGAAAAGTGATTTGAAAATTTGTTTTCAAATGGTTGAAGTTTGGAAATTATATATCTAGTAAAGATATTTAAGGAAAATAAATAATTTGGAAAATTATTTGGAATCTGATGATGTTGTGCACGCCTATTGATAGTTAAATAACCGACTATCAATATTTACTTTTAAATAGGTATTCGTTGTGATTTGCTTGAATTTGAATGCCACACTTATTTTTGAATAAGCGCTCACTATTCGGGTTAGCCGGGAAAGGACCTTGGGGTCGTATAACCCATTCTGAATATGTGATACGTCGTTATGGATTGCATTTGATGACCGGTGTTGAAGACCGGATATTTGTGAAAACGGAAGGATTACCGTCGAATGTTTCTGCATCGGCTGATCTCCGATATAGAATTTATTACCCTTTGCGATGGGAAGTCCAGTCGTGATTAGTGAATATCCGGATTGCAAGGACTTCTTTGTAAGTGCCTTCGGTTCCATTCGATCCCGGAACGGACTTGTATGGATGTGTGTCTGACGTTACAATTTGAGATGTAGAGCTGGTTTCTATCAAATATATTCCCGTTGGTGGCGGAGAATTTATTCTCTTAGCTTAACACCCTTAGAGGTTACGTAGTTGATGGTTACTAGTGATACATTCCCAAATTGGTAATGTGGCATAAGAAGTGCTGTTGAGTATTTGATGATCAAAGCACAGCTTTTATATAAAGCATGGCTTTGTGGACGAGATTTCGTTGGACCTCACACCTCGGAAATGGTAAAAATAGGAAGGATGCAACAAGGTTATTAGGGAGTAGCGCCCCTTTAGTGTATGTTATTCCTTCTGGATAGAGGTGGTATCATGGTATGGAGCCCAGATACTTAACCTATGTTGTTGCTGCAAATTTATTGCTTTATGGTTGTTGGAAATCGTAGATCCTCGAATATAGATCGGTTACGATCGGGGAATGACATATTCGTGTCAGTAGTTACCTAGTTTGAAAGGTAACCCGGCCTTATGTTGGCAGAGATCCGGTTAGGTTCTCGGGTCATCTTTCCAGAGGCGTACCCATGTGGCAATGGGAAGTTCCTTGGCCTGACCATTTGTTGGAAATCCAAAGAAACAATACGATCTTGTACGATTTTAGTTGTAGAACCTATCATTCACTTATGGTGGCGCCCCACTGTTTGGATGGTAGCTATAGTAGGCATAAGTGCGGAATGCCTATGCTGGCTAAGATTTATATCTTTAATTTCAAAATGTTTTCTACACTATGCACTAGTAATAATATCGAATGTTTCTTTTTAATGCGTATCAAGCATCTTTGACTATCATAAGGAGAAATCTCCTCCGATTCTGCGTTTGCATTGTGTGTGTGTGCGGGAGGCCTTATGGTAGTCTCATTTTCTAAAACGCATTGCGAATCTATTTTAAAATTATCCTGTATTTTTTTTAAAAATAAACTGTTTTGGTTCTCACACCAGTCACATGACTGACTCGGAGTTTATTGTTTCCTTTCTAAACTCTGGGTGCCCACCAATTTCTACACGAGCAGTCTAGAGTCAGGTAAGCAGGATATTCTGGAATTTAGTAGTTGCTGGAGGCAAGCTGGATGGCATGGCGTATTCACTAGGATATAGTATTTCTTTTCCGCTATTTGTTGTTGTTTGTTGTTGTACACTCTGATTATGTAATGTAATGTAATATGATGTAATGTAATAACTGATATAGTTCTTTGTTTAATGATTATTCATTTACCTATTATATGTTGTTTTGTTGCGATTGTGAGATTCTGATATTGTTCCGTTGTTTCTTTCTGTTCCGTTCTATCTTTTTCTCTCTTCTTCTCTCTTTTTCTTCTTCTTTAACCATAACGGTACGGTTTTCTGGCATTCGATTGCTCGGCAGTTGATACAGTGGACGTATTGATGTCGGTTTTCGAGCGTCGAAAAGTCGCAACCTTTACATTTGGTATCAGAGCGTATGGTTAAGCGACAACCATGGCTCTGTTGGGTGTTACTCATTAGAGATGGAGTCAGTGGTACTCTGGAATGAGTTTCAGTGTAATAATAGATACGAGCGCGTATTTGTTAGTGAATATGAAATTGTTTTATATTGTGATGATTGGTTTGTTAAGTGGTATATGGATTTTGGTCAACACGAGTAATTAACGTTATTTATAGGGATCTCTAAACACTTGTATAGAATAATTTGACACGATATTATTTAAAATAGGGTAAATGAAATAATTTTACCTTGATTATGTTTTATATATAAAGGAATAATTTTTCAGAATTATTAAAGTGTATATGAATTGATTGTTTGGTGTTGAAAATATAAGATATATGCAAGTTAATAAAAGTTGTTTGAATAAGTTGAATGAAACATATTGTAAAAGAATAAATTTTATAAGCAAATGAATTATAAGTATGAAGTTATAATTAAAATGATTTACACTTGGGAAATAATCTTATATATAAAAGAAGTGAAATTATATAAGTAAAAGATTTATAAATGTGATTTATAATCTAAAAAAAAATTCCAGAGAAGTGTTTTGAAAGGATTGATATTTTGGAAAATTGTTTTGAAGAAAGTAAAGCTCTAAACTCTTTTCGGTCGCTGAAAAATAATTCCAATGATGATCGCGACATCATCGGTGTTCATTTTCGAGTTTCCAAAAGAGGGATTGCTGCCAAATTATTTTATATGGAAGTTGTTTGGAAAATTTGGATTTGGTTTTGGAAATTCAAAAGGTAATTTTAATTGATTTCAAAAAATGGTTTTGAAAGATTGAAAGGACTCTGGAATCCTATTTAAAATATTTATGGGAATGATAAATGAGTTGATGACTTATACAATTTGAATTTTGATAGAATAAATTTAACTTAAAGGATGGAGTTAAATTAAAGGAAGTATAAGCGAACCAATAAAAATCCACGTGGGAATTGTTGAATATAAGTTGTATAACTTATGAAATGAGAAAATGAAAGTGAAACAAATTGTTAAAAATGGTTAAAAACAATTTGGTTAAGCAAAACAAAATCCGAATTTGATAGTGATATGAGATAATAAATTTGACTTGCTAAAGGTTAAATAAAATTTTCTTCAGAATTGGAATCTAAATTAAATTTATAAGTGGAAACTTAAGTTAAGTTAAACAAATGATGTTTGAAATGAAATATAACTTAAGTGATGTCGAATGAAGTTAATTTTGGTGTCGAAGTAAATTAATAAGTGAATTAATGAAATGAAGTCATTAAGAATTTGAACTTGAGTTATATAAATGAAATTCAACCTTATATTTTTAAAGGAATTATCAATTAAATTAATAATGGATTGAATATTAATCAATCAAATGTAAAAGAATTGATATGGGATAATGGATGTAAGTGTTAATTCATTAAAAGATAATGTTATTGGAAGTTGAATAATTGAATGAAAATCAATTTAATATAAACCAATTGAAAGTAAAAAAGTGTTGAACCAAATTGAATGTAAAGAAATGTAAATTTAATAATTTGGTTATGTTGAATATACATTGGTTGTTATATGGTTGTAAATTGATTATGTATAATACATTAAGCGAATGAAATGAATTAATGAAATGGAAAGCTATAAATCATTAAATTCAAATTGTAAGTAAATGAATTTGAATAGAATTGAATTCAGAAGGAAAGTAAACAAACTTGAAAGTAAATTAGTGACTATGAACTAATTGAAAAAATTGAATGAATGGATATTTATAAAATCCAATGTCAACAAATCAAATGTGATTTAAATGAAAAACCAATTCATTGAATATTAATGAGAAGTGAATTTATATTGATTTTGTTTTCGATTTGTTGAATGCTAGTTGGAAGATGGTTGGATCTGTTGTTTTGTTGCATTGCTATATTGGCACATGTAGTTGTTATGTTGCTATATGTTGTATATTGATATTACTTTCATATATGCATGTTTCTCATGATTTGTTGAGTGTTTAGTAGGTGCGGATTGCGCTTGCTTCGCATTTGGAGCTCGCTTTCACGCTATATTAGCCGTATATGCTCGCTAATAAAATATATGAGGTACATATCTCGGATTAAATATCGTACTTTTACACTTTTTTCCCTGCGGGATGCCTCACCACTTGATGAGATGTATATTTGTGATATATATACTGTCTTTTTTTTCGGATCGAGCCGCGCAAAGGAGACTATGGTGAATTTTTCCGAAAATTTAAGGCATTAGAAAATTTTTGAGAAAATTGGAAATTTTTTGAAAACTAAGTTTGGATTTAGAAACTTAGTAGAGATTTTGTTAGAAATTTAACTATAAATTTTGGAAAAGTTAAACACTTAAGAGATTTGTAAAATCCAATTTGAATGGTTCGTTTTGGAAAGCTAATGGATTCTGTAACTTTTTCTTACTTGGTAATTTCGAGGACGAAATTCTTTTAAGGGGGGAAGTTTGTAACGACCCAGAATTTCTTTCAACTAAAATTTGTGTATTTAATTGATTTTAAATATTAATGAGTGAAATTTATAAGTCGAATAAATTTTATTTCGAATAATTGGACTTAATTGGATAATTAAATCGATAATTTAATATGCGAAAATACAGAAATAATTGAAAATTGGGTTAAATATGATTAAAATTGATTTGTAAAATTTTATTTAATCATGTTGGAGTTAGAAAGATGTTTGTGAACTTTTAAAATTGAATTTAAAGTTAATTTGTGAAAATTGAATATTTTAATATTTAATTAACGAGTTAAAATAGCCATTTTTCAAATAGTCTCGGATTTCAACGAAACCAGTTTCATCGGATCCGTATTGTGATATTATTGTAAGGTTTTAAATTTCGTGTCAATCGAATTTACGGTTTGTCCGGGGCAAGCCAAAACGCATGGAAATTAGTTTAAATCGATTTAATTTAAATTGATCGTTTATTGCCGTAACTTGCACAGATGATCGAATTGGCTCCCGAAACACGTTTCGGGGTAAACCTTAGAAACGCCAACCGGCACGCTTCGTTTGGAGTTCGGAAAATTTCGGATGAATAGTAATTCGTGAATTTTCTATAAAAGGCCCTCCATTTCACAATTTGCAAACAAAGGCTAGGGTTTCTAGTGCAGCCGCCGTCCACCATTTCTATGGCCAGAAATCATTCACCTTTCTCCTCCAATATCTCACAATCCATCGATAATTAGCAAAAACCTCCAATTACAAAGTTGTAGATCTCGACGAGATCTACAAATCCAACTGTCACGATCTGAAATGGAGCTTCGGATCGACGGGAAATCGCGTTCAAAGTCGCTTCGTTTTTCACGTTTTTCGAGGCCAAAGGGGCAGCCGAGTTTCATGCTATTCACGGTGTAGGTAGAGTTCGCTGAGGGGTTCGTAATGGAGGTGGCCGATCGTCTTCAAGTAGTGTATTTTGGTCGTGAAAATTCGTTGAAGCTTGACGGCGATGGGTTCGTGCTCGCGTGATGTTCTGGGGAAGAAGGATACGCGTTCTACGGCCTTGATCTTAGAAAAAGAAAATGGACGGCCTTGATGCAATTTAGGTTTTAAGTTATAAAACTAAATTGTGAAATTGATTTATATTGAATTGTGTAAACTTTAAATCTTTGTAACTTTTTGATATGAGGTCGGAATTTGACGAAACGACTTGCATCGTTCGTTTTGTCGAGCACAACGCAATGAAGCTGGATTGGAGTCGTTTGGAGCAAGTTTGAATTTCGGATAAAATTAAACGTACGTTTAATTTTATTCGAAATAAACGCGGAAACTGAATTGAAAGTAAGGTGAGAACTTCTCACTCAATCGAATTTCGTTTCGATTTAAATTTTAAATAGTTATATTTAAAATTTCTTGATTGTATGTTTGAATGATGATTGTTATCTATTGATTGTTAAAATAGACATTATACGCCGTTAGTAAGCGGAGGTTATTTATTAAAAACATATACATCGATAATTCCAACTTGTATGGAATTGGTATTATTTATGTACTTGGAGTTGATTTTCCCGCATTATATAGCGGATGAGACCCTATTGCGCCGCATAATAGCGGATAATATTTTATGAATCCCATATACCGCGATATTCCGTATTGGAACGAAATTGGTATTGTGCTAACATCTTTGGATGAAGGGAAACAGGTTGGAGGGATCCAACTGGATTCCTCACTAGTATTTATTTGATTACAGATATTGTGATATTTGTTGATTTTCATATCGGTATATGATGTTTGGATGTCGTGATTGACTATTTGGTGCTGTTGCATCATCGGATCCATTTTTGAAGTTTAAAAATAACGATTTTGATTTTTAAGGGATTTTTAAAGTGATTTTTGAAATGATACGTTTTATTAAAACATTGAATTGATTCATCTTAATAAAATAAACGTTAAAATTTTAATATTATAAAGATTTATGTTTTTTGAGAAATATAGTTAAAATGTGATTTTTGAAATATGGAGTTAATGAATTTTATAAAATAGTTAAATTGAGATTTTTGAATTTTTATAAACGATGTGTATAAAAGATTTATATCATTGATGTTTATAAATTAAAAATACAGGAATTATAAAACGAGTTTTTATAAGCGTTAAAATGAATTATAAATGAATTCATAAGTGGATGAAATTTATAATTTGTGATGTTTTAAAAGAACGATTTTGTAAATAAATGGATTATAAGTTCTTAACTTATAATATGGACTTCTGGTATATAACTGAGTTATATAAATTGAATTGGATAATAAAGGAGATTTATAAATCGAAGTTTTATAAGTAGAAATGGGATTTATAAACATTGTTTGTAAATTCGAAATCAATTGAATTTGATAAATCAAACATAGAAGGTTATTAAAGAAGATATATTCGCAATTTCGGATAGCGAATTATCCTTGAAATAAAATGTGTAGAAAATATTGAATTTGGTTAGTGAAGTATATTCACGATTTTGGACAGTGAATATATTATTAAAGAAAATGGACATGTTTTTGGGGAAGTGGTATTATAAAATGAATTTAATTGTTTTAAAGATGTTTTAAAATGGATTAACTATCGAAACCATAGATTTCAACATTTATTGTTGTAATAGACGTTTTCGAGAAATAGAAGGAAATGGTGGACTATGACACTGTTGTTATAGTAAATGATTTCCGAAAGCAAATGTTTTATATAGTGTTGGGATTTATATATCTATCTTAATTTCGAATCCCTATATTAGTGATTTTGGGTCGTCGTTGTTAGGAACTGAGTTGATGATGTTTTGATGACAACAACCTTATATAGTTATTATACTTTACTTCATAAAATATATACTAACATTTCTATATATATATATATATATATGTGTGTGTGTGTGTGTGTATAGGAAGTATATGCAGGTATCATCGAAGACTGATCAGTATAAAGACTCAAGCATCAAGATGAAGATTAGAGATTCAAGATTCAAGACTCTAGAGAATCAAGATTTCAAGATCTCAAGATAAGTGTCTAGTATTTTTTTAAAACTTCGTAATAGCACTCTTATCTTTCTTCCAATTTTCTTTTGGGATGGAACCCAATTTCTATCGAAACCAGTGGCTTACAAACCCACGACAAGTAGCTTACAAACCTACGACAAGTGGCTTACAAAGCCACGAAAATCAAAATCATTTAAACTACTTTGTACAAGTTCTCGAGTCCTATGGAGGAGCTCTATAGGAAGGTTCTTGCAATTTCAGTTTGAATAGGTTTTTCAAAATGTTTTTAAATCTGTTTTCAAAATGTTTTAGCTTTCAAAATCATGTTTTCAAAAATATTTTCAAACTTTGTTTTAGCCTTAAAATATTCCTCTATTCTGATTTTAAAAAAAAACTTCTATTTTTAAAACATCAAAACTTATTCTAATTTTAAATATCACTTATATAATTGACGGTCTATATCAATTATATATACATATTTAAAATAATGTTTTACATTCATTCTCTATCTCAAAATATTGTTTAAACACTTTACTTTGCTTCAGAGAAGTTTCAACTTGTTTTAAATTCAATTGTCTTTACAAAACAACATCTCTATAGTTTTGAACTAAGGGATGTCGAAGTAAGGGGATACCCCATGTCGACATGGTGACAGTTGGATTCAAAATTCAATTTTCAAAAGAAGTGTCCATTCGTTCGAAAACCTTTCGCCAATGGTTATGACTGTTGTGCATCTATATAAAGGCTTCCAAAACGAATTTTTTTTAACAACTACTTTCTTATTTTCTTCACTCTTTCTTCTCCACCATTCCATATCCATAAAACTTCATATTTTCAAGATCGTGCCATCATTCTGCCAAATTCTCAATAGGAAATCATTTAGATCTCTCTCTATTTGATTCTCCATCATTCTACTAAAGATCAAAGTGCTATTCAGAGTTATAGGATTTATTTGTTTTCAAAAAGTCCATAGTGTCTATCCATTCAAAAGGATTGTGATTAAGAAGTATTAGGGTGATCTTATGTCCCGAAAATCAAGAGAGTTTACCCCAGACTCGGAGATAGGAGGGTTCCTCAAGGCCTTAGAAATTGAGGGTTGCAATTTAGATATTGGCTTATAAAAATTTGTACAAGGATATTGCCTTGGTACAGGACTGGATGTAGGAGGATTCCGAACCAGTATAAAATCTTGTGTGTTCTTTCCTTTTACTTGCTTTACTTTACTATTTGCATTTGTTATATGTTCTATGATCATTCTGTGTTAGAATTCTGTTTAGATTTGTGTTGAAAGTTTTAATTTAGTCATACAGTTTATATATTCTTTAAAACACTATTCACCCCCCTCTAGTGTTATTTCTGCCTTAAGATCCTTAATCCGCATCCCTAACAATTGCTATCAGAGCATTGGTTTTCATTATTTTCATAATCTAAAATTTTGAAAAGTTTTAATGGCACAACACACTAATAATGTCACGCCTGTCACCACTACTTCTGTCAACACAAGCACTAACACTAGTTCATTTGTAGAAGGTCAGTCTACTGTCAGACCACCACTTTTTAATGGCAGTAATTATGCATATTGGGCATGTAGGATGAAAATTTATTTACAATCCATAAGTTTAGATACTTGGAATATGACACAAATTGAATATGTTGAACCAACTACTAATTTTGCCCAGTGGACTACTGAGCAAAAGACGGTTGCACAAAACAATTCTAAGGCTATGAATATACTATTTCGTTCACTAGATAGGAATGAGTTTAATAGAGTCTCTGTTTGTAAGTCTGCATTTGAAATCTGGAAAACTTTGCAAGTAACTCATAAAGGAACAAGCAAAGTTAAACAGACTAAAATTTCCATATTAACTAACCAGTTTCAGTTGTTAAAAATGCATGAAAATGAGTCCATTTCTGACATGTATTGTCGATTTCAAGATATTGTACATTCATTGATTGCTTTAGGAAAGGGTTTCCCAGAAGAAGATCAAGTCAGAAAGATACTCAATTCACTCACTCCAGAATGGGATCAAAAGACACTTACTATTGAAGAGGCAAATGATGTTAGTCAAATGAAGATCGAAGAGTTAATCGGTAATCTAATGTCTTATGAAGTTCAACTACAAGGGAGGAAAGAATCTAAGGCAACGGAAAAGAAATCAATCGCATTCAAAGCAACAACTGGAGATTCAGAACAAGATAGTGATAAAGAAATTGCTTTCATGACCAGAAATTTCAGAAAGTTTCTGAAGTATAGAAAGATGAATAACTTTAAAAGAAATGATCAAAGGAATTCCAGAAATACTTCGGAGAACAACAACAATTACAACAACAACAACAATGGTGATAGATGCTACATCTGCAACAAAACAGGGCACTACAAGATAGATTGTCCATATCCAGACAAACAGACATTTCAACCAAACAATGAGCAACTATGGAAAAGAAAGAAGGCATATGCAGCAACTCTTGACGATTCAGATTCATCCAGTGATGACGAGAAGAAAGCTGATAATTCAAATCTGTGCTGCACTGCTATTCTCGAATCAGAAGATGATCGGGGTTTGGATCTAAAAATAGGTACACGTTTATTTTAATTTTATTTGATGCTTGTTTGTTTTGATTTTGTTTGCAATGCTTGAATTTTTAAATTCAAAACCACCCATTGAAATTTCAATTTTTAAATTCAAAATAATATTATTTTAATAATATTTTAAATATTAAAATATTTTAATATTATTATATTTAATATTATTACTGGAATTATATATAGATATAGAATATAGATTAGTTTTCTTAAGATTTTAGGAATTTCTTAGATGTTAGAAAAAGACACCCCTTTTCAAATTCAACAGGCACATGTCGACATGCCAGGATACCCCATGTCGACATGTCTCTCAGAAATTTGATTTCAAAATTTGAATTCAAACTTTTGAATTTCCCTTCACCTTTTCACTTACTTCAAAATTCTGAAAAGATACCTCTTGACCAGAGAACATGACTTTAGAGAGTCTATTTAATATACTTCTCTTATCATCTCTTTTCACTTTATTCTCATAATTCAAACTTTCTTCATTATCTTCTACTCCTCTCAAACACTCATCAATGGCTTCCTCAAGTACCCCATCAACTATGAGGCTGACCAAATCCATCAAAAATGATCTTTTTAATGACCCAGAAGCTATCAAAGCTTACATAAATTATGTAAACTATGGTAAAGTCAATACGGGAAAATTTGCTATTTTTGATGATTTTCCTTCTTATGAAATCGATCAACTTTTTGAAGAAAACTCCATTCTTAGCTTGTTTGATAACAAGCAAAATGATTTCGTTTGTCATCCAAATCTTGTCAAAATGTTTTATGCAAACCTAAACCGTGAATTTTATAATGGAAGTGAAGATCAAATTTGGAGTAGTGTCAAAGGAACACTTATTGTTTTTGATTCCGATATTTTGGGTACTATTTTGGGTTGCAAATCTACCGGTATGAATCTCTCCCAATTTCAAATCAATGAAACCGATCGAGAGAATTTTCATCACATTTTTGAAAGCGATGACCACATGGATTTTAAGAATCGCTTTTTCCGCCCAAAAGCAAGAATTGTCAACCTTCTTATTCAACACACCGTTATTCCTAGGTCGGGAAACTACAATAATCCCACCTCAAAAGTGTGTAAAGCTCTTTTTGCTATATTCGGAAAATATGTTATTAATTGGGTAAAAACTATTTTGGATGAGTTAAGACCCAAAAATTTTACTATGGGAGAAAACACTCTTTATCATGGAATTTATCTTACTCGGATTTTCAATTATTTTGGTGTGGATGTTAAAAAGGAAGAGTTTGTAAGTAGGAAAGTGTTCAATCATGGGAACATTTCCCTTATGAAAATCCCACTTATGTTTCAACCATATGAAACACTTACCGAAAAGGAAGAGAGACTTGCTCATGAAGAGATGGAAGAAGAGGGAGAAGAAGAGGAAGAAGAAGGGGAAGGAATGGAAATTGAAGAAGAAGAAGAAGAGGAAGATGAAGAAACCTCTTTGGAAATTAGAGTATCAACATACACCCGCCAATCCGTCCAACAAAACCATACTCAAGAGTCAAAAGATACTTGCTCAAAACCAAAAGGTTCTTAAGAGATCTATTAGCAAGAAAATGGATAAAATCTCTACCAAGATCGACAAGTTCTTTGGGAAGATAGGCAGGAAACTTAGCTTGTCCTCATCATCATCTTCATCAAACTAATCCTAGCCACTATCTCTCTAGCTATCATTTATCAATCTTTGTATTTTCTATTTTTTTTGGTTAATATTATGTAATGTTAACTAATATAAGTAATGCTATCTTATTCTCTGTTTTCCAGCTTTATATATCTCTGATAGTTATTTATATTAAGTTTATATAGGTCCATTAGTATAAAAATAAACTTAGAAATAAAAAATAACTCAACTTGGTCATTCTGTTTAGACCATGTCGACATGCCCCATCCCCTCCATGTCGGCATATAACAGTCAGAAAGTAGTTACAATTTCTAACTTCAAATTCTTGCAACTACCAAGTGACAATTCATTTTGAACGGCCAATAACTCCTATAAATACATATTTCTTCCAGAAAAACTTCTCTAGCTCCATTTTCATTCATCTCCTCTCATACTTCAACTTATTTCTTAAATTATGGCTTCTCCAATAAAGAATTTAAGTGAAAATCTTGAAGAAACTCTTACTTCTTTCAAGAATATTCTCTCTTTTATACTTAGAAATCAAAGGCACTTAGAATTAAGCCAAATGCAGATGATCAAAGAGCAAGAGAGACACTTCGACGCACTTCGTTGGATGATCTCAAGCCTTAGCAAAGACGAGCCCGAAGCAAATCCACTGGTCACCCTCGACAAAGATAATTGGGATGTTATCAAAACTGATCCTATCTTTGGAGAAGATGGATGGGTGGAAGTCCCAAGGAATGTCTGATCATTATGTATGTTTTTTTTTTTGTTTGATTTGATTTGATTTGGATTTGGTTTGTATATAATTTCATGATTGGTTTGCTATGTATTGATTTGATTGTCAAGTTACACTTATATATATGCTCACACACTTGATCACTTACATGTTCACTTTACACTTTTATTCTATATATACTTGATTATCTTAGAACAGGTAAATCTTTTATTCCTTTTTGCTAATGTCAAAGGGGGAGAAAGTTAAAAAAAAATATGTGCTTGGTGTAAGGGGAGTCATGGAATAAAGGGGAGTTGTAGTTTTAAGAAGAAGTCACGGAGTAAGGGGGAGTTATGGAGAGTTATGGTATGGTAAGAATATTTTATAAATAAAGGTTTTCATCATCAAAAAGGGGGAGATTGTTAGGAACTGAGTTGATGATGTTTTGATGACAACAACCTTATATAGTTATTATACTTTACTTTATAAAATATATACTAACATTTCCATATAGATAGATATATATGTATATAGGAAGTATATGCAGGTATCATCGAAGACTGATCAGTATAAAGACTCAAGCATCAAGATGAAGATTAGAGATTCAAGATTCAAGACTCTAGAGAATCAAGATTTCAAGATATCAAGATAAGTGTCTAGTATTTTGTTAAAACTTCATAATAGCACTCTCATCTTTCTTCCAATTTTCTTATGGGATGGAACCCAATTTCCATCGAAACCAGTGGCTTACAAACCCAGGACAAGTAGCTTACAAACCTACGACAATTAGCTTACAAACCCACGAAAATCAAAATCATTTAAACTACTTTGTACAAGTTCTCGAGTCCTATGGAGGAGCTTTGTAGAAAGGTTCTTGCAATTTCAGTTTGAATAGATTTTTCAAAATGTTTTTAAATCTGTTTTCAAAATGTTTTAGCTTTCAAAATCATGTTTTCAAAAATATTTTCAAACTTTTTTTTAGCCCTGAAATATTCCTTTATTCTGATTTAAAAAAAACTTCTATTTTTAAAACATCAAAACTTATTCTAATTTTAAATATCACTTATATAATTGACGGTCTATATCAATTATACATACATATTTAAAATAATGTTTTATATTCATTCTCTATCTCAAAATATTGTTTAAACACTTTACAATGCTTCAGAGAAGTTTCAACTTGTTTTAAATTCAATTGTCTTTACAAAACAACATCTCTATAATTTTGAACTAAGGGATGTCGACATAAGGGGATACCCCATGTCACATGGTGACACTTGGATTCAAAATTCAGTTTTCAAAAGAAGTGTCCATTCATTCGAAAACCTTTCGCCAATGGTTATGACTGTTGTGCATCTATATAAAGGCT
Organism: Allium cepa; assembly: GCA_030765085.1. Classification (NCBI taxonomy): domain Eukaryota; kingdom Viridiplantae; phylum Streptophyta; class Magnoliopsida; order Asparagales; family Amaryllidaceae; genus Allium; species Allium cepa. The sequence continues at coordinate 74,407,181 of CM060939.1, read as the reverse complement.
TCCAAAACGAATTTTTTTTAACAACTACTTTCTTATTTTCTTCACTCTTTCTTCTCCACCATTCCATATCCATAAAGCTTCATATTTTCAAGATCGTGCCATCATTCTGCCAAATTCTCAATAGGAAATCATTTATACACTCTCTCTATTTGATTCTCCATCATTCTACTAAAGATCAAAGTGTTATTCAGAGTTATAGGATTAATTTGTATTCAAAAAGTCATAGTGTCTATCCATTCAAAAGGATTGTCATTAAGAAGTATTTGTGTGATCTTGTGTCCCGAAAATCAAGAGAGTTTACCCCAGACTCGGAGATAGGAGGGTTCCTCAAGGCCTTAGAAATTGAGGGTTGTAATTTGGATATTGGCTTATAAAAATCTGTACAAGGATATTGCCTTGTTACAGGACTGGATGTAGGAGGATTCCGAACGAGTGTAAAATCCGGTGTGCTCTTTCCTTTTACTTGCTTTACTTTACTATTTGCATTTGTTATATGTTCTGTGATCATTCTGTGTTAGAATTCTGTTTAGATTTGTGTTGAAAGTTTTAATTTAGTCATATAGTTCATATATTCTTTAAAACACTATTCACCCCCCCATAGTGTTATTTCTGCCTTAAGATCCTTAATCCGCATCCCTAACAGTCGTAACGATGTTTTACGCAACATTCGTTTTGACTCAAATAAATGTGTTTGAAAGAACATTTTCTTTAAAGAATGAAATATATACTTAATTTCGTTTTAAGTATATTGAATATTTTCCAAGTGTTGAAAATAAATAGATTTGTGAATCACTTATTATTAAATAAGTATGGAAATGTTTTCCAATATGAAGTGAATATTTTGAGATTCTATCTTTTAAAGATAAATTGAAAATGAATATTAGAAATCGATTTGAAAATCGTATATTGATAGATATTTTGGAATTGTAAATTTACTATGGAATTTATAAAAGAAAGGGAAATTTGTTTAAAAATAAACGTTGATTTATTTTTGAAGTGTGGGAATAAATTTACGGATTTGGAACGTAAATATAAAGTAAATCGGTACGGATTTATTTAATTGGTTTAAATGAACCATTTTGAAATGAAAGTATTTCCGCATCAGGAAAATGATTGAAATTTGTTTTCAAAAGGGGTAAAGGTGAAAAGTCATTTGAAAATTTGTTTTCAAATGGTTGAAGTGTGGAAATTATATTTCTAGCAAACATATTTAGGGAAAATAAATAATTTGGAAAATTATTTGGAATCTGATGATATTGTGCACGCCTATTGGTAGTTAAATAACCGACTATCAATATTTACCATTAAATAGGTATTTGTTGTGATTTGCTTGAATTTGAATGCCAAACTTATTTTTGAATAAGCGCTCACTATTCGGGTTAGCCGGGAAAGGACCTTGGGGCCGTATAACCCATTCCGAATATGTGATACGTCGTTATGGATTGCATTTGATGACCGGTGTTGAAGACCGGATATTTATGAAAACGGAAGGATTACCATCGAATGTTTCTGCATCGACTGATCTCCGATATAGAAATTTATTACCCTTTGTGATGGGAAGTCCGGTCGTGATTAGTGAATATCCGGATCGCAAGGACTTCTTTGTAAGTGCCTTCGGTTCCGTTCGATCCCAGAACGGACTTGTATGGGTGTGTGTCTGACGTTACAATTTGAGATGTAGAGCTGGTTTCTACCAAATATATTCCCGTTGGTGGCGGAGAATTTATTCTCTTAGCTTAACACCCTTAGAGGTTATGTAGTTGATGGTTACTAGTGATACATTCCCAAATTGGTAATGTGGCATACGAAGTGCTGTTGAGCATTTGATGATCAAAGCACAGCTTTTATATAAAGCGTGGCTTTGTGGACGAGACTACATCGGACCTCACACCTCGAAAATGGTCAAAACAGGAAGGATGCAGCAAGGTTATTTGGTGGTAGCGCCCCTTTAGTGTATGTCATTCCTTCTGGATAGAGGTGGTATCATGGTATGGAGCCCAGATACTTAACCTATGTTGTTGCTGCAAATTTATTGCTTTGTGGTTGTTGGAAATCGAGGATCCTCGGATATAGATCGGTTACGATCGGGGAATGACATATTCGTGTCAGTAGTTACCTAGTTTGAAAGGTAAACCGGCCTTGTGTTGGCAGAGATCCGGTTAGGTTCTCGGGTCGTCTTTCCAGAGGCGTACCCATGTGGCAATGGGAAGTTCATTGGCCTGACCATTTGTTGGAAATCCAAATAAACAATACGATCTTGTACGGTTTTAGTTGTAGAACCTATCATTCACTTATGGTGGCGCCCCACTGTTTGGATGGTAGCTATAGTAGGCATAAGTGCGGAATGCCTATGCTGGTTAAGATTTATATCTTTACTTTCGAAATGTTTTCTACACTATGCACTAGTAATAATATCAAATGTTTCTTTTTAATGCGTATCAAGCATCTTTGACTAACATAAGGAGAAATCTCCTCCGATTGTGCGTTTGCATTGTATGCGTGTGCGGGGGGCCTTATAGTATTCTCATTTTCTAAAAAGCATTGCGAATCTATTTTAAAATTGTCCTGCATTTTGTTTTAAAAATAAACTATTTTAGTTCTCAGACCAGTCACATGACTAACTCGGAGTTTATTGTTTCCTTCCTAAACTCTGGGTGCCCACCATTTCCACACGGGCACTCTAGAGTCAGCTTAGCAGGATATTCTGGAATTCAGGAGTTGCTGGAGGCAAGCTGGATGGCATGGCGTATTCACTAGGATGTAGTATTTCTTTTCCGCTGTTTGTTGTTTGTTGTTGTTTGTTGTTGTACACTCTGATGATGTAATGTAATCTAATATGATGTAATGTAATAACTGATATAGTTCTTTGTTTAAAGATTATTCATTTACCTATTATATTTTGTTCCGCTGCGATTGTGAGATTTTGATATTGTTCTGTTGTTTCTTTCTGTTCTGTTCTATCTTTTTCTCTCTTCTTCTATCTTTTTCTTCTTCTTTAACCATAATGGTACGGTTTTCGGCATTCGATTGCTCGGTAGTTGATACAGTGGACGTATTGATATCAGTTTTCGAGCGTTGAAAAGTCGCAACCTTTACACTACATATACTAGAATATCCTATATATATCTATATATTTAAATATCTACCTGTTTATAAATCTTACAACATTTCAAAAGCCCTATTATAATTTAAGCCGTATATGTATGTATTTCGGTATATAAACAGAAATAAATAATTTACTTACTGTAATCTTATCATCGAAATTGAAAACGATACCTCACTGCAAAAACCGCAACCTGCCTCTACGCGCGCGAGTCAACAAGAACTCGCTCCACCACTGCAAACCCACGAGCATCTCTTCGCCGCATCCTTCGAGATCGCAATCCACTGTGCGACGAGCTCGAGAACGGTCTCGAGAATGCCCAGATCGAAACCCTAAACGCATCGCCACCACGAACGAACGCGACCCCTTCATCAGCTCCCACCGCGCGTGCTCGACCAAACCACACAGCTCCGCCACGTCGTCGATCTTGTCGCTTCCCAAACCCTCAGATCCATTTGCACGCGTCAGAGTTTCGTCGCCCCCCACCTGAGCCCTAATATTGAACGCGATTGTGAGATTGTGAAGGAGAGGCGAGGCGCGAATTGATTTGTTTGTTCGGCATTAATTTATTTTTTTCAAGTCAACGAACTGATTTCTGAAGAGAAGGAAATGTCGTGAGATAAATGAAAGGGGCAGGATCGATTTAGGGTGGCTCATATCAGACTAGGTCGGCAGAGGGGAAAAGATTTAATAGTTGAAAAGACGAAAGATATTTAAATTTAAAATAATTAATTATTGTCTAGACGTCTATCTCGTACGGTCACACGGTAGCTCCAAAAATTACGAAATTTGAAATTCGGCAATAATACAATATTACGGAATCAATGAAACTGGTTTCATTGAATTCGGAGACTGTGCCTCGAAAGGCTATTTTTAAATTCAATTTAAACGATATATTTTCAAAACTGAACAAATCATTGTTAAATTTGATTTTAACACTTCTATTATCTTCAATGTTATCAATATAAATTTTACGAACCTTCAAATTATTTTTAACAAGCTTAAAATTCCAGATTCAATATTTTACTCAGCTTCAAATTGTTTAATTCCATAATTCAATAATTTAATTATCAAATAAATTGTAATATTCGTTATTCAAGTTAAAGTCGCCCTATTGAATACTTAAAATCAATTAAATATTCTGATTTTTAAATGCTTGAAAATTCCGGGTCGTCACATTTAATGACTTAAATAAAAATAAAGTTGGAAGATAAATATGAAATTGGTTTGAATTGAATTATTTAAGAATTATACTCAAATAAATTTGATTTGAAATATAAATAAAATTGAGGTTTTAAAGGGTATGATTCTTATAACTTGATTTTGTTTAGAGTGATTTAAATAAATATAAAGTTGATTTAAATGAATATATCAAGTTAAATAAATTGAAGGAATATCCAGTTATGAGAAGTTAAAAGTTTTTTAAATGATTTTGGATTTATTACGCAAACATTTCAAATCTAAATAAAAATAATTGAATTTGATTATCGAAGAGTTAGTTTTGAAATGGTGGAATATTTAAAGCTTTGAAATATATGGAAATTGAAATGGTTTATTTAGGAATTTAAATCTGTATTTGGAATTGATTTGTGGAGTTAAAGAAGCTAATTTATTGTATAAGTAATGTAATATTAAACCATTTAAGTATTGGAAGTTATATTTCAAAGTTATGGGTTTCAAGGTATTATGATTTGAAATATACTATGATTTTGGGAAAAGAATATATTTGAAATAAAAATGATATTATATTGATTTGGGTTTTGTACATGATATCAAATTGATTTGGTTTTTAAAAGGAAAATGATATCGTATTTATATGGTTTTGAAATGGATATTATATTCTGGTTTTAAAGTTTAAACTATTTTGAAAAGCCCGCGGTGTTATAATAACGTTTGATTGTTGAAGAGACCGAGATCGGAAGTTGTCATACTCTCTGCCAACTCCAAAAACCATTTTAACAACCGTATGCGCGGTGGAAATTCCAGAATGAAGTAGGATGGTGGCGGCGTTTCCTGTGAGGTAAATACGTGGACCCGACTCCCGTTAGTTGGCATAAGGTGGCCAAAACAGGAGCGATTGACGGGGCTAAGAAGGTAGCACCTTTTATCAGACACAATCCTTCGATACCATTCTATTACTTTATGATTGTTTGGGGCCCCTTTTTGATTTTGGGGATGTTGTTCGAGGTGGGCAGTAGTAGCTGCTATGCTACCACCAGTCCGGAAGCGTAATTGGTATATCTACCCTGGCATTGCCTAGTTGTGCCTTGTCACCTACCCTAGCGCGCTTTATACGATTTTGTTTTGTACCATACCAATGGAGTGCCTTCTGATGACGCCCAGTATAGGGGAGATTACGGTACTGTATAGACTATGGGAATATAAAAGTGTGTTAAGATGGAAAATGTAAAGCCTTAACGCTATTTTCAGTATATTATACTTTACTTTAGACACTATTATAATACCGTATATTACTACATAGTAGATAGTTTAATGGATCCTTAGGAGATGTGAATCCCGAACATCTCTTAAGTTACCGCACTCACATTAGACACTGGATAGGAGATGTCAAATCCTGTAAACATCTCTGATGCCGTTCCACTCATATTTTACCATGATTTAACTTACATAAGATCTTTTAGTTCTGACTCGAGTGTTTTGTCTTTTCAATTCACTCGGGTCAGCCTGAGCATTTCAGGATTTAGAAGACCGTACTCTGAAGGATGAAAACGAAGATTTATTATTATTTATTATAGTATTCCACTACATTCATACTGTTCCGCTGCAGTATTTATTGTTTTCTGGTATGTGTAACTCTGATATGTATTGTATAAGAAAGTCAAATAATTTGGAAAACAGCTTCATGAACTGTTTATGTGACTATTATATTTTATCGTTCCGTTGCAAGAATCTATTTTGTTTTTTTCCTTCTCTACTTTTTCTTATTTACCCCATAACAACCCGCCCTTCTGCATGGTTTAAGTCTGACGTGTGTGGTTTATCGTCGATTTAAAGCGTACAAAAAGGCGGGACATTACAGACACAATGTACACCTGTGAACCATGCATGCCGATCCGAACACCTCCGACCAACGCTGACTCTCCTGATCCATCGCCGATGACCTCGTCGACGTTCTTAGCCACCCAAAACATCGATTGATTCCGCCTATCGAAATCGGGCTAGGCGACCATCCACCGAACCCAACCCTGATCGAAAAATCCTTCTCGCGTCGCTGCCTCCGATCGCCAGAGACCTCGCTATCACGTCCAAAGCTTCGTCGCAATCCCACGCTTCTATCCCCCTCACTCTGGTCCATCCCGATGTGCCCACGACGACAAAATTGCCTCGACAACAACGTCGACCAAAACAGGTCTTTAAACCCTAAATCGCCGTCGCCAGTCCACCCTGACGATCAACAAATCCTCTGACTATTTTTCCTTTGATCATTGATAAGCGAGCTACCTCCCGCCTCGAGCACAACGCTCCTCCATCTCCGATCGTCGAGAAATCAATGCAAACTCAATCTTCGTTCAACTCGAAAAATCTCAACAATCACAAACTCAAAAATTTTGATACTATTATCAAAATTCGTCATTTTTCAGTACGAATCTAATCTTATAATCAAAACATTGAATTTAGATAATCGATTTTTCTGATTTGAAAAGATTTTTACTGTAATTTCTTATTTTCGAGATGTTTACTAAATATTTTCACTTGAAATTATTTTTAAAAATGATGTTACGTCCATTCAATCGCTTTTCCTTTAGCGATCATATCCTGAAAGAGATCGGAGAAAGAGAATTTGATTTTTAAACTTGATTTGGTCTATTGAAATCAACCGGAAACTTGAATATACATATACAAAGACATGCATAGATATATCATATTTATATTCATGCAAACACATTGATTCATCCATGCAAACATTTCTACAATATTACTTTAAATACTTATCACATGCATCAAGTTCAAACAGATTAAACTAAAACAATGATGTTTACTCACTGTATTTTGTTGAGCAGAGAATAGAGAACAGAGAACAAGCTTTTAAAAACTGGGCTTGATTTTGAAATGATAGTTGATTGTGAACTACAACTTGAATATGAATTGCTTGAATCTTTGCTTGCTTAGGTTGAAAACATAGAGAAGTTTGATTTAGTTTCTCTTTGGTTTTAATTTGGAAGATGAAAGAAAGAGACTGAGAAATATGTATATGAAAAAGTTTTTGAACTGTATATATCCCTAGTACTCTAAAACATTTTATTTATATTAATTTTATTTAAAAGAAAACAATTGCCACTTGTATTTGCATGACACTCCTAGCTTACAAATGTCTTAATGCGTGTATTTGTACTGATTTATGTTTTTATTTTTATCTTTTGTATTTTCTTTTTATATGATTTATATTTATACTTTTATATTTATCCCTATTTAAAATTTAAACTAAGATTATTAATATTTAAATCAAAAACTAAGTATATATACTAGTATTTAAAAACGTAGAGTTTCAAATCCAAATTATTTTTAAGATATTTACTATGAATTTCAAATCATAGTTTTATTTACAAACCATATATACATATGAATAATAGTAAAGGGATAACTTATTTTTATTTGCTTTTGAAAAGAATAATTTTGGCATATTTAAATAATTATAAAAGAAGATTATCAAACAAATATTTATATCCAGATATTTTCTTAATTATCAGAATTTAGTTGTTCAACTTACAAATCAGTATTTTTAATCCTGTTAATCACCAGTTAACAGATGTGCAAAAATCTGGGTTATCACAAGCAAGACATTCTGTTTTAGTCATTTCAAATTGGCACAATTGTCGAGGTCTGTCCATCATCGTTCTCTTTCATCAAATCTAGCAAACGATACCAAATCCAGCCACTTCGTTCAGGAGTCTCCTCCGTGTACACAGTTGTTAAAGTTGTTCCAATATTAACAGCGAGTATGCCAATAAGAGGCCCCAGTCTCTTAAACAACCAAATGTCGTTTCACACACCGATTGGTACTTTTATATTTCAAAAACAATTCGTACTTGATATCAAAATATCTTATTCGCTTCAAAAATCAAATTCATTTCGAAATCACCATATTTACTCCAAAATATACCAATTTAGTTTGATGTGTCGATTTCACTTAAAAATTCAATTCAAATTACCAATTAGGTTATAATTACGTTTTAACCCAATTCGTATTTAAATCCACGATTTAAATATAAACGATTTCCACTCTGACCAGTTTGAATTTCGAAAATTAGTTTGAAACTTTTTATGTAGTTTAAAAGTTAAAATAGTTTAATTTAAAATAGTTTGAGTATTGAAAATGGTTTATATAGGTAGATAGCTTGAAAGATCAAAATAATTTGTTTATTTACAAAGATAGATTTTAAAACAGTTTTTAATAAATAATTAATTTAAAAACAGTTTCAAAGTCAAAAAGGTTCAATTCCAAATCCCCCAATTCAAATCATTTTCAATCTCAATCCACTTCAATTTAAATCGATTCAATTTCGATTTCAATCCGAATAAACTTCAATTCCAATTTCAATACAAATCAATTTCAATTTACATTATTTTTAACATTAATTCAATTTCGATTTCAAATTAATTAATTAATTTCATCTCACTTCCAATTTTGATTTAGTTCCAATGCAATTCTCAAATTTAAAAACATTTAAGTTTATCGATTCCAAGTTCAATATCAAAATATCGGCCAAATCATTTAATTCAAATTAAACATCAATGTTCGAATTTGGACTCAAATCATCGAAATAATTCAGTTTCGAGCTCAAGTTTGGAATATCCATTTTAATTTACCTTTACTTAAATAACTTCAAAGTTTATGTAAAGTTCAAATCTTTTTAAACAATTCAATTTCGATAATTCAAATTATATTTCAATCATGTCTTTAGATTCCAATTAAATACTTTAAAATAATTTGTTTTAACCAAAATTAATTTCAACATTTCAAACTCGATTTCGCGATTAATTCATACTTCATAAATTCAATTTTCATTTCTTTAAATCAAAATCATTTAAATAATTTCAAAACAAAGACTTTTAAAATTATTAAATTTAACAAATCCGGTGTTCTTATATAATTTTCTATCCTATGGCCAAGTGATCGGGTATTTTTATTTTTATTTCAGGGATGGATATATATATATCATTTCAATCCAAAATAAATGTCATATGCACATGTCATTTCAACCTATTTATTAATTTATTCAAAATAATTCCATTTTTTAGCTTATATATTGTAAATAATTTGCGGGGTGATAACAATATATAAAAAAAAAAAAAATAAACATCCAATCATCCAAATATCATCCAATTAGCATGCATCATAAACAATCGTCCAAACAGCCAACAAATTTCAATAGTTATCTATTTATTAGGAATCAGAAATTTAACTAGAAGTTAATTTCAATTTAAATGTTAATTCAAAATTCCTAACGTATGAATTTTTATATCGGTTTCTATGTTAATTAGATTATCAAATAATGATCAACAAAATTAAATCAGTTAATGGTTTTTAATTTTACTAATCGTAAAAATGTTTTAGTACTTGTGAGCAATATAAAAAACTCACCTCTTCTTTAAAACTGAAAATATTTTCAACGTCAAACAAATTCCACTTCCACTCCAAGCTATAGACAACGACGATAACGGATCTCGCATGGAAAGAATATGCAATATTCAATATAACGATAATTAGCTATATAATTGATATTTACTTAACATTTTAATTAGTCCAATAATAAAGTAATAAATTACCGGTTACCTTTTGTCTTCGTTCACAGCAGCATATTGTGAGAAATGCGGATTATGGATCTTAAGGCTAGGATTAACACTAGAGGGGGATGAATAGTGTTTTAAAGAATTTCTAAATCTTTTTGAGTTTTTGTTAATTTAAACGCAGATGTATGCAATATTCAGACACAGATATAATCATAGAAACAAACACAGAAGCAGAAGTAAAGTAAAAGCAGTAAAGGAAAGAACACACCAGATTTTATACTGGTTCGGAGTTACCCTACATCCAGCCCCGCACACAAGTACGGATTTCCTTTTAAAAGAAATCTTACAATTACACCCTCGATTTCAAGGCAATGAGGTACACCCTCCAGAATCACAATCCTTTGGGTAGAGATACTTGATTTCTCGGGCAACAAGTTAACCTAATTGATTTCCTAAGGCTACAATCACACCTTATCTCGCTTAATTGATTTCCAAGGCTACAATCACACCTTTTCTCGCTAAATTGATTACAAATAAATCTATAACTCTGAATAGCGCTGAGGTCCTGTTGAGATAGTGATAGAGAATCAAACTAGAAATAATCGAGTTAGATTCAATGTTAATTTCGGCAGAGTAATGGTAAGAATGTATATAAGAAATGTGGAAGAAGAAGAGGAGTGAAAAACCAGAAAATAATGATTGAAAATTCATTGAAAACAGCCCTTATTTATAGAACAACAACAGCCATGTCCATTCGTGAAAGGTTATGGCGAATAGACACTTCTTTTGAAATTCAAATTTTTGAAACCAACTGACACTATGTCGACATGGGGTACTTAGGCATGTCAACATCCCAAAGGAAATTTTGGTGTTTTATTTTTCTTTGAAAATAACCTCTATCTTAAATTAAAATTATTTTAAACTTTGTAAATATACTTAACTACAATTAAAATACATAAGTAAATATAGAGAATAATATATATAAAATTTTACTATAATTTTATATTTCAATCTAAGTATAAAGATTAAAAATATATTATATTGGAAAGATAGTTTAAAACTAAGGATAATTTGATTTTGAAATTAAAGATTATTTTGAGGCTAAAAGTATTTAAAATCAGGATAGATGTTTTTGATTCTTCTTAAAGGAAGGTTTTGAAATCATTTTTAAAACAAGATATAATTTTGAAAAACATTTTGAATAAAAGTTAGCGGATAGAAAACAATGTTCTACTAGATTTTTCGTAGGTTCCATCCTACTTAGGGCTCCATCCCTTTAACGGGCTTGAAGTGGATTCCATTCCATGAATAAATTGGATTTTAAGATGCCAGTGCTTTTCTAGGAGTTTTAACAAAATTCCTAATTAAAATTACTTATTCTTGAAATCTTGAACTCTTAATAATGTTGATATTCTTGATACTCATGTGTCTTTAACCTTGATATCTTGAATCTCTATACTATACAGTCTTCATTCTTGGTACCTGCAAGATTAAATCCTGCATATACGTATATATCTAAACTATAATGTTAGTATTTATATTTTATAATCTATTATAAGGTTGTTGTCATCAAAACCGTCATCTCAAGGACTAACAATCTCCCCCTTTTTGATGATGACAACCTTTGTTTATAAAATATTACTTCTAACCTAATAACTCCCCCTTGATCTATGCCTAACTATCCTATTTTATACTTCTCCCCCTTTATCATCAACAAATGTCAACTCCAAACTATATAATTCCCCCTCATTCTTGTACTAAAGTACCTGCATTAATAAACTATAGGAGTATATAATAAATAAATTAATATAATAGATACTGATGGACATGATAATTAATCAAAGATTATATACATTTCAATGTATACATGTTTTTTACATCAATCCATACCAAATATCAATCTATATCAAAGAAAATAAAAGCAAATGAAATCAAATCAACCAAAGCAAACAATTCAAACAAAGCAATCAAATCAAACATTACGAGGAACGTTACCCTATCCTTCTTCTCTAAATATAGGGTCTGCTTTAATGGCATCACAATTTTCACTAACATTGGTGACAGAGACTGGAGGATGTGCTTCGTTACCATCCTTGTGCAGGGAGGAAATCATCCATCGTATCGCATCGAAATGCCTTTCTTGGTCCTTGATCATCTCCATTTGACTCAACTCTAAGTGTCGCTAGTTACAAAGAATAAACGAAAGAATATTCTTGAACGAATTAAGAGTTTCTTCAAGATTCTCGGTTAAATTATGAATTGGACTGGCCATATTTGAGTATAAAAAGAGAATGAGGGATAAAGTAGACAGAAAATAATATTGAGTGATGAATTCTGGAAGAAATAGGAATTTATAGGTGTAGAAATTCGTTTGAAATGAATAGACATATAGTAGTTATTCAAAATTCAAATTCAAAATGAAGTGTCATTTCTGACCAGTACATGTCGACATGGTCATAGGGGGGATGTCGACATGGTGTAATGAATTTTGATGGCCTTTTTGATTTTGTGAATAATTGTGTGTGTGTATATATATATTTATATAATATACTTACAATTAATCTGGAAATAAGATAAGCTAGATAACATAAAAGAAATTCAATTTCATTTCATACTAGAACAATACATCGATTAAACATAAAGAAATACATGAACTTTCAAATTAAAACAAACTAAACTAATACAATATGAAATGAAATAATAGAACAAGTTAGAGGATGATGAAGATGAAGATAATCCAAGCTTCTTGCTGACTTTGGAAATAAACTTGTTAATCTTCGATGAAATTTTATCCAACTTTTTACTAACGGATCGTTTAAGAATCCGCTGATTATCAACAGTGGCCTTTTGGTTTTTGAGAAGGGTTTTGTTTGATGGATTAGGAGGATAGTCGATGCTTTCCAAAGAAGTTTCACCTTCTTCTTCTTCAATTTCCATTTCATCCCCTTCTTCTTCATCTTCTTCTTCCTCTTCTTCCATTTCCTCTTGAGCCAAACGATCTTCCTTTTCGGCAAGAGTCTCATAAGGTTGAAAAACAAATGGAATTTCATAAGAGAAATATTTGAATGATTGAAAATTTTTCTAGAAATAAATTCTTCTCCTTTAAAATCCACTCAAAAATAGTTAAAAATCCAAATGAGATAAATACCATGATACAAAGTATTCTCACCCATTTCAAAAATTCTGGGATGAAGTTCAACCAAAATAACTTGCGCCAAATTAACATCATAATTTCCAAAAATAGCAAAAAGTGATTTGCAAACTTTTAAAGTTGGATTGTTAAAATTCCTCGATCTTGGGGTCAAAGTATGTTGTAAAAGAAGTTTGAAAATTCTAGCTTTTGGTCGAAAGTTTCGATTTTTAAATTCAAAATCATCATTTCCTTCAAAAATGTGATGATATGTCTCATGATCATTTTCATAAATCTTGAAACTAGAAAGATCCATTCCTGTGCACTTGCAATTGAGAATGGTACCCAAAAGATCACAATTCAAAACAATTCTAGTGCCTTTGACACTACTCCAAATTTCATCATCGTATCCACGATTACGATTAGCGCAGAAAGATCCAAATTTCATCAATAAGACTAAGAACATTATTGTTTGCAAAAAGAGAATCAATTTCTTAAGTAGAAAAATCTTGAAATATAGCAAACTTTCTGGGATGGACTTTTCCCTGTTTAGCATAGTTGATATATGCTTGTATAGCCTCTGTATCATTGTAGAGTTGCTCTTTTATCTTTCTAGAAATTCTCATGGTGGAGGGGTTGCTTGAAGAAGACATTAGAGTAGAGAGTAGAGAGCTTGAAGTTTTGAAAAGAGAGTTTGAATTTTAAAATGAAAGTGAAAGGATGTGATAAAAGATAGTGAATAAATAGATTCTCAATGGACATGTTCTCCGGTCAAAAGATGCCTTTTCAGAGAATTGAATGGAGTGAAAAGGTGGAGGGAAATTCAACCATTTGAATTCAAATTTTGAATTTCAAATTCTAGTACCCATGTCGACATCATGGTAGGGACCACGTCGACATGTGCCTGTGAATTTCTATGATTAATTTTTCCTAAGTATTCTAATACACACACACACACACCTATTATTTTTAATGTCTATATACATCTGAAATATTACTAAAATTATAGTATATTCCAAAATATTATTATACTATTAAAAGTAATTATAAAAATAATAATAAAAAAAAATTAAAATTCAAACAACACACCAATTCAAAATCAATCAATCAATCAATCGAGCAATCAAGCATCCAATTCTAAGCATGCAATTTCAACCAATTTTATTGTAAATGTGTAACTTTTTCTGAGTCCGTTTCTTTGAATTTGTCTGAGTCGTGAACTGCCGTGAAACACAAATTTGAATTATCTGTCTTCTGATCATCATCGCTTAAGGACGAGTCTGAGTCATCTTGTAACGACCCGTATTTTTCGAAAAGAAGAAAATTCAAATTTTAGAATTTTAATACAGTAAGAAATTAAAAATTTATGATTTGAAATAAAGTTTAATTTGAATTATAACATCTGATTTTGATTTAATAAAATGACAACTATTTTATGTGATTTCAAACGTATAGTTTAATAAAAGTTTAATTGGATATTAATATTATATAAAGCATGAAATCAATTTATAATTAACTTGAATTGGGTTTTATTTGTAAATTAACTTCTAATCTATTTGTAAACAATAAATGTATAATTATGTATTCAAACTTATTTAAATTGCAGTCTTGATTTTCGCTCATCTTACATATCAACCTATTGAAATTAATTTGTTAATAAAATTTAGTATAATTGGATTTTACATAAAAGGAAAGAAGTATAAATTTTAATTTAATAAGACTTAATTAGTTAAACGATTCAGGAATTAAGAAGATAAAGTTGAATTAATTGAAATTGTATTTATTTAAGAACTGTACTAAATTTAATCGAATTTAAACTTTTGAAGTTGGTGAAATTATCGATAATAATAAAATATAAATATAAATTTTGTTGTTTGTATGTCATTGATACTATTTAAGCAAGTTAATTTATAACTCTTGTATGTGAACAATAATTCTACGAATGTATTTAAGTTACTGTAAAAAGAATCCAATTGTTTTAATTATCTTATGTGTAAACAACAATTCTATAAATGTATTTAAGTTACTGTAAAAAGATTACAATTATTTTAATTATCTATCTATTAATTATGTTCCGTTTTAAATTCTAATGTTGAAATTTATTGCCGTTAATTTAACTTGGAATCTTTGAATAAAAGGGAAAGAGAATTTAATTAAAATTAATGATGTTTAATGAAAGAAATGTATGTTTGTTAGAATCCACTTTAAAGTGTAATCGTGAAGTTAATTACAATTATGTCGATTTGGAATGTTTCAATATTAAAAAGGCAAAAGAAAGAAATACATTAATTGTAATTAATGGATTTAACGAAAGAAACATACGTTATTGTTAAAATAAAAAGGATGTTTTAGTGAAAACCAAATGAATGATATTGTTTTTAAAGTTAGCGTAATTTTATAAAAGAGAAAAATTGAATATTGAAGCAACATTTTACAGTCGTTAAATAGTGTTCTTTGATAGTATAAAGGTATAATGTTAATCGTAAAATTTAGAATAAATTAAATATTTTATGTTCATGATTGTGCACTGAGAAAAACGCCAACTTTGATTTGAATTCGGAATCATGGTTCATCTTTTATTTTATGTTGCGGTGGTCCCCGTTTGTGACGCCCCACCTCTATACCCACGCTAGCCAAGGACACTACAGGGTAATGCCGTCAACTAACACGGAGAATACGGCTGGTTAGGAGCGACCATCTATAGCCTTGCTCTAACTATCTATTGAATACATTGACAATAGTCATACCAAGCAGGTCGACATATCCAATGATAATTAAAAAAAAACCATAGGTGGTTAGAGGATCTATCAGAACAGAATATAAAAACTCACATGTAATATACATCACAGAATAGTAGATCATCATATACACATATATTGATACGTAACAGGGTATACAAACTGATACACATCAAGTGGTATAGAAAACCACAATATACAGACGAATCCTAAAGAATACATATTTTAGAGTTACAATATAAAGGACTACACAAAAACTATAACAAAAAGGAACAAGCTAGACAGTCCATGCGGAAGCAAAATAGGCTAAGTCCAAAAGCACCTAACCTTAAACATCTCGGTCTGTCCCGAGTATAAAATACACGGGTCGGTCTAGCAAAACAAATCAGTTAGATAACCTGAAGAACAATAACCTGCCAGGTCACAAAGTATTACAAATATATCTAAAAGAGATAACACAATCATCTAACAAAAGATGAATCATATCATAACAAGCCTCATATCATCGGCAACACAAATAAACAAAGGATATGAATATCCCAAAACAAGCCAAAAAGGCAACATCAAATACCAATGAAGGTAACACAAGTTCCACAAGGTAATCGCGATATATCGTACGGCTCAAAAAGACCAACACCGAAGGGCGATACCTAGGGAATATACATATCAATGAAACATCAGAAAATTTGCACGTGCTCAGTACTGTATAAACAAGGATCCATGAGCCCGAAGACACCAAACCCAATATCACTCGAGCGGTGACGAATGAACAACTCCGAAAGTGATACATAGGACAACAAACCCGAAGGCACAAACCCGAAGGCACAAACCCAAAGGCAACATACCCGAAGGCAACATACCCGAAGGCAACAAACCTGAAGGAGACAGTCCGAAGACACTATCCCAAAGGCAACAAACCCGAAGGTGCAAACCCGAAGGCAACACACCCGAAGGCAACAAACCGTAGTGGTGAAGATCCAAAGGCCCAGTACTGGACACCACTAACTGGCAGAACATGTCATAACTCTCAAAAAGTAATCCGTAAAGTGGTAACGTGAGTCCCATAACCACTCGTTCGCACTAAACGGTTTACTATCCATTAGTTAATTTCACACTCAAAGCAGTATAAAGTTTACCTCGTCTCATCGGCAAACCAGACCAAAAGGCCAAAACGATCAATCGAATAGGTCGGGGATTAATCGGAAAGATAAACGCATGGATTCATGGTCCGTGTTTTACCTAACCATTTAATCTCCCTACCACTCCGCTCGAAGTGCGAAATTGTGTGTGTGCGTTTTAAAATAAGATTTATAAATTGGAGAAGCAAGCTTTTAATACAATTTGAAAGATTATATTATAAAAACCACGAGGAATAAGGCTAGCCAAGGACACTACAGGGTAATGCCGTTAACTAACACGGAGAATACGGCTGGTTAGGAGCGACCATCTATAGCCTTGCTCTAACTATCTATTGAATACATCGACAATAGTCATACCAAGCAGGTCGACATATCCAATGAATACTTAAAACAAAACCATAGGTGGTTAGAGGATCTATCGGAACAGAATACAAAAACTCACATGTAATATACATCACAGAATAGTAGATCATCATATACACATATATTGATACATAATAGAGTATACAAACTGATACACGTCAAGTGGTATAGCAAACCACAATATACAGATGAATCCAAAAGAATACATATTTCAGAGTCACAACAAAAAGGACTACACAAAAACTATAACAAAAAGGAACAAGCTGGATAGGCCACACAGAAGTAAAATAGGCTAAGTCCAAAAGCACCTAACCTGAAACATCTCGGTCTGACCTGAGTATAAAATACACGGGCCAGTCTAGCTAAACAAATCACTTAGATAAACTGAACAACAATAACCTGCCAGGTCACAAAGTATAACAAATATCTCTAAAAGAGATAACGCAATCATCTAAAAAAAGATGAATCATATCATAACAAGCCTCATATCATCGGCAACACAAATAAACAAAGGATATGAATATCCCAAAACAAGCCAAAAAGGCGATATCAAATACCAATGAAGGTAACACAAGTTCCACAAGGTAATCGCGATATATCGTACGGCTCAAAAAGACCAACACCGAAGGGCGATACCTAGGGAATATACATATCAATGAAACATTAGAAAATTTGCACGTGCTCAATACTGTATAAAGAAGCCATGAGCCCGAAGACTCCAAACCTAATATCACTCGAGCGGTGACGAATGACCAACTCCGAAAGCGATACATAGGGCAACAAACCCGAAGGCACAAACCCGAAGGTATAAACCTGAAGGCAACATACCCGGAGGCAACAAACCTGAAGGAGACAGTCCGAAAACACTATCCCAAAGGCAACAAACGTGAAGGTGCAAACCCGAAGGCAACACACCCAAAGGCAACAAGCCATAGTGGTGAAGGTCCAAAGGCCCAGTACTGGACACCACTAACTGGCATAATGTGTCATAACTCTCAAAAAGGAATCCGAAAAGTGGTAACGTGAGTCCCATTACCACTCGTTCGCACTAAACGGTTTACTATCCGTTAGTTAATTTCACACTCAAAGCAGCACAAAGTTTACCTCATCTCATCGGTAAACCAGACCAAAAGGCCAAAACGATCAATCAAATAGGTCGGGGATTAATCGGAAAGATAAACGCATGGATTCATGGTCCGTGTTTTAACTAACCATTTAATCTCCCTTCCACTCCGCTCGAAGTGCGAAATTATGTGTGTGTGCGTTTTAAAATAAGATTTATAAATTGGAGAAGAAAGCTTTTAATACAATTTGAAAGATTATTTTATAAAAACCCATGGATGAAGTCAAAAAAAGGAATCATCAAGGTCAAATATGCATAAACAACTAATTGGAATCAACTTGGATCGATATAAGTTGGAATTACAAAAAAATAGGCACACTAGGAAAAACAGGGAAACAGGAGCAGGTCGGTTGAGCGGACATCCTGAGTCGGCCGACCGAAATACCCCAGAAATGTTTCGGCTACAACTTCGGTCGACCGACCAGAGAGCTCGTTCGACCGAACCACATGTTCCTGCATTTCCTACCCTATTAATTGAAGTGTAAACTCTCCCAATTCTCAACCGGTCGAGCACGGACGTTAGGGATTACTCCCATCGGCTACCTGGTCCTATTGGCTTCTCAATGCATCAACAAAAACATGTTCAAACATCAAAGATAGGATCTTTAAAGATTTGAACCCAAATACTAAAAATTTGGATATTCACCAATTCAATCCAAACCAAAAGCAAGTGCACATGAATAAGGGTTAGGAATTCATACCCAATAATCAAAGATAGTTATAGAAAAAGATGTGAGATAAAAATCTCACCTTTTAAGTCACAAACAAAGAAGAAGAAGCTCAAATGCAAAGAAAAGACCAACCCCTCTCCACTTCAACACTACTAGCTTCAATCGAATATCAAAACAAGTATTTTCCTAAGTTAGGTTTTGGAAACTTTCTGAAATTGAAGGAGAAAGAGTTGGAGAAGATGAAGAGAGGGCTTACCAATAGCTTCACATTGATTTTGGAGCAAGAATTCAAGTTTGCAAGAAGAACTAGGGCTTGGAATTTCTAATTCTTCTTCTCTTCCCCCATTTTCATTTTTGAGCTTAAGTTTTATAAAATAAAATGAGTGAGTGGAGAGGTGAGGGGCTGAGTTAGGGTATTTAGTTAGCTAGTGGGCTGAACCTAAACCCGAAACCCAACTAGAAAAAGTAGAAAAATTCAACTTACTCCAAACATATCAAAGCTTATACTCAAAAAGATCGCAAACGCCATTTTGAACTCAATGGAAGTGGTTTCGAGCCCTAAATCGACCATTTGCAAAAAGTAACATTTCGGATCCAAAAATCCAACTAACGACGCTATATTTGAATAAAATATTTAAATATATAACCGTTAAATATGCGGGTTGTTACACCGTTACCTTGGTTGGTGTGTTTAATTTTTTTTTATTGTATGTTATAAAACTTTTAAATAGGTGTAAATTTGAGTTGATTTGGGATTAACGAAATTAACTGAATTGAAATACATTTCCATATTGGATTAATGTGGCATTACATTTTGCTCTAAGCTGATGGTGACGGAGAGTACTTAGTACAATTCTCAAGTGATTAGCATGCTCAGCTTCAGACATAGAATAAACAAGGATGTCATCAATAAACACAAGGACGAGCTTATCGAGATATTCCCAGAATACTTGATTCATGAGATCGACAAAGAAAGCAGGAGCGTTCGTCAAACCGAACGGCATAACGAGCCACTCAAAAGAACCGTAACGAGTGCGGAAAGCGGTAAGAGGTATGCTATCCTCCGCGACTCGTAACTGATGAAAACCCATGGCCAGGTCGAGTTGAGAAAAGACCTTAACACCACTCAATAGATCAAATATATCATCGATCCTAGGCAATGGATACCTTTTTTTGATGGTTAACTCGTTAAGCTTGCGATAGTCAATGCAAAGCCTAAGAGTTCCATCGGACTTCTTCACGAAGACGACCGAGGATCCCCACGGAGAAAAACTGGACTGAATCAACTGCTTGGACTCAATCTCTAAAAGCTGCTTCTTGAGTTCCTCATTTTCCTTTGTAGACATCCTCGTGGGAGGACGACTAACTGGCTGCACGCTTGGAATGAGATCAATACGGAACTCAATTGCCCGCTTAGGTGGCAAACCCGAGACAGGGTCAAAAACATCAGGAAAGTCACAAGCAATAGGAATACGAGATATATCATCATCATCTCGAGAATCAAGAGAATGTAAAGCTATTTCGGTATTATCCACATTCCGAAGAACAAGTGATAGCTGATTAGGCGAATCCAGATGTCGAAGATATAAAATCCTCTCCGAACAAATAATCCTTGCATCATATCTCACTAGCCAGTCCATTACCAAAATCATATCAAATCCCAGACAAGAAATAACATGTAGATTCGCACAAAAAGAAAAGCATCATAAAACAATCTCAACATCATCACAAAACATACTAAGTGTCGCGGACCCCCAATAGGATTCGCAATCCTTAAAGAAATAACCAAACAAGAAACATCTAAAGATAAATCATCGACGAGCTTTTCCGATACGAAAGAATGTGAAGCATCCGTATCGAAAAGAACTCGAATACTATAGTCATAAAATAAAATAGAACCTTCTAAAATTGATGGAGACATACCTTTGGGTTGAGAAGGACCTTTAGAAGCCTTAGCAGCATAAAGCTTGCTAGACTTGGCACCAGCCGGAACAGTAGGGCAAGTGGAAACATGATGACCTTCCTTCTTGCAATAACGGTAGAAGAGAGGCTTAGAACAAGCTCGAATCATATGATCAGGAGAACCACAATTGAAACACTTCGAATGAAAGGTGTTCCAACAGACTGAGGCTGAGAGCTAGAACCACCTGTCTTCTTCTTCTTAGAAGGAAAAGACCTGGACTTCTGAAATGGAAACTGCCTCTTGTTGGGGTTCTTCGAAACCTCAACATCCTCACCACTATCACACTCCTTCTCAATGGTCTCGAGATGAAGTGTCGAATATACCAACTCCTCAAAAGAAATCTTAAGTTGGAGCAACAAAGACTTCTTAAGATATTTCTTAAGACCACAAACAAACTTCATATTCTTCTTATAAGAAGTGCTAATGAATTCAAGACCATACTTAGATAAAGCCTCGAATGATGCAACATACTCAGAAACAGAAGATTTTCCTTGCTTCAACTCAAGGAAGTGACGGGTCAATAAAACTTTTTCAGATTCAGGAACGAACTTGAGTTCGAATCGTCCCCGAAACTGAGTCCAAGAAAGAGAAGACTCATCAATTTCGGCTACAAGAAGCTCATACCAATCAAGAGCACGCTCCTGCAATAAACTAGAAGTTACAAGAACTCTATCATGATCAGAAAGATCCATGAGAGAGAAAATGCGCTCGCACGTGCGAAGCCAAGCTTTGACTTCAAGAACAGACTCGGAGCCTTTAAACGGCTTTCCCCCAAGATGAGCAAAATCACCGCACAGACATGCAAAGGCAGACTTGCGAGGTGGAGATACTCGAGGAGTAACTGGAGGCTGAGTGCTCCTAAAAAATTCCAAAAACTGATCAACAGACATATAAACGCCATCCGGATGTGAGCCACTGGATTGCCCAGCATCCGAACGTCGTCCCCTGCCTCTTCCAGCCATACGCTGAAAGTAAGATAAGAGCAACATTATTCACAAGGTAGATATCACCAATCCAAAAATGGAATACTACGGAACAAAATGCATTCCTAGACGTATTCCCACATTCTATCTACTACCAAAGGCACAGAAGGTATAGAGAGACGTGATAATTCAAAGATTTATATCACTTATTACAATCTGATGTATCGTAATATGTGCTTCTATTTTGTGTTTATCGTACTTTGTTCTTAACGCAGCTCTGATACCAAGCTATGACGCCCCACAGCTATATCCACGCTAGCCAAGGACACTACAGGGTAATGTCGTCAGCTAACACAGAGAATAAGGCTGGTTAGGAGCGACTATCTATAGCCTTGCTCTAACTATCTATTGAATACATCGACAATAGTCATACCAAGCAGGCTGACATATCCAGTGAATACTTAAAACAAAACCATTGATGGTTAGAGGATCTATCAGAACAGAATTGTTAACCCCGCCTCGGCCGTGGGTCACCGATCCAAAGTGATAGACGACCTAACATTCTGCCGACTTAACGAGAGGGGTGCCGACCTAATATCTTAGCACGGGAGACCGACCTAATTGCATAAGGTTTAAGAGGGGTGCCGACCTAATATCTTAGCACGGAAGACCGACCTAATTGCATAAGGTTTAAGAGAAATACCGACCTAAGAGGCTTGAGAAGGAGACCGATCTAAGGCCTTAAAGAAAGTTCCGACCTAACGTCTTGAAGTAATGCCGACTTAAGGCTCAAAGGAAGTTCCGACTCAATAGCCTTAGCTTGTTGCCGACCTAACCATTCGCATCATCTGCCGACCCAACCGCTAAGAGTGTGCCGACCTAACTTCTTAAAAAGCGTGCCGACTTAATGCTTAGAAGAAGGTTCCGACTCAGCAGGTGTACCGACCTATCTACCCAAATTAGTGGCCGACCTAAATGTTGAAAGTAAATCGGTTCATACTTGAGTCGGCAACTCGGTAACTCGGCGACGACCTAAGGGATAAAGGAGAAGGAGGGGTTAAAACTTAACACGCAGCACGTTAACTCGGTAGCGACTTGGGACTTAGGATTTGGGGCCAGAGGAATATGCGCCTCCCATTTAAACCATAAGCCGTGCATAGGTAAGGAGCAGCGACCTACGACCTAGCCTAACCCGGAGCCGACTCATGACCTAACTCATCTCGGCTGTCGCTCACAACTTGGTACCAAGAATCCCTATAAATACGCGACTACCTCCAACACTTAAAGGACTCTTGGCTCATTCTCTTCCAGCACCGATACTCTGCTGCATTCCAAACCAATCCAACACTTGAAGCTCTCAAGACACAAGGAACGCTACAAACAACTTCAAGAAGAGATCATATACATCCAACATGGATTCGAAGACTCTCATCTCCATCGAAGTTTAAGCTACTTGTTCTAAGTCTCTTGTAATTCAAAGTGTATTGTACTTGGGAAGAATTGCATCAGCTTGTAATGAGATCATCAATAAAAGTACTTAAAGTGGACGTAGGCTATACCCTTAAGCCGAACCACTATAAAATTGTTGTTGTTTACTGCTTTTCTGCTATTATCTGCTTGTAATCTGTTCCCGAGCTATCGGGTGGTGCTTTCACAACTATAACTCATACACCGAGGTGTTAGCGTTCAAATTTTAGCGTTAACATTTTTGGTGCTTTCACTGAGAATTGAACTCAGGAATATTATCATCATTGCTTCACAGAGATTTGTAGAGAGAATTTCCTTGAAAACCAGAAGTCTATCTGAAATTATGGCTCCTGGAAGGAAGAGTAGATCTGTCAGATCTGGGAATGTTCAAGAGGGGACCTCCGCTTCCCCTGTACCTAATCAACCCACTCCGTCTGTTGGAGTTACGAAAGCGGAGTTGGATGCTGTGATTCTAGGGCTAAACCAGCAGATAAACGCCCAGAATGCACAATTAGAGGCTCAAAGTGCCCATAATGCTCTGATTCTGAATAAGTTGAACGATTTACTTGGGGCAAACAATCAACCGGCTGGTATTGAAAGGAACTATACTGGCAACATTCATGATGCTAATGAAAGGAATGCTCCTAAAAGGGCTGCTAGTCCCTTTGAGCAGGCATTTCCTGAGGCTGATGGATCTAGAACTCGACATGATGAGGAGTATCTTTCTGGAATGGTCCGGCAAATTATGAAAGAAAGTATGCAGAGGGTTGAAGACGAGAAGGAATGGGGTTTCGCCCCAAGTAAAACTCCATTTACTGAGAAAATTTTAAAGGCGGAATTTCCAAGGAAGTTTGTCCCTCCAACTATTCCAGCTTATAAAGGGACAAGTGATCCGAATGAATTTTTGTATAAATATGATTGGCACATGACAGGTGCCAGAGCCTCTGATGAGATAAAGTGCCGATATTTTCCCGTTTATCTTGAAGGCGTGGCTCTACTGTGGTTCACCAAGTTGCCAGTCCGATCTATTGATCAGTTTTCAGACTTGACCCGGAAATTTAAGGAGCAATTCAGACTATATGCTTCAAAGGCCAAGGACATCATGTCGCTGTCGAGTTTAGAACAAAATCCTGGTGAATCAATCAGATCTTTCTTGAATCACTTTAATATAGCGCTGGCTGAGGTGGACAATGCTGAACCGCGAATGATATTGACTTATTTGATGAGGGCTATTGATAAGTCGAGCGAATTTGGGAAATGGCTAAACATGAAGGAGCCAACCTCCCTCGAAAAGTTCTACAAAAAAGCAGATGAATTCATACGCTTGGAAAGCCGTCCTATACCGGTAAAGGCAGTGTTGGAAAAAGCTGAAAATGACACTGTCGCTCCACGCAAGAGTGAATCGGTAGGGCAGAAGGGAGAATAATAATGGGAAGAAACAGGGTAATCTGAAGAAGCCACGATCCTTCAAGCCATCAGAGTATACTCCATTATCACATACGCCGGAGCACATCTACCTTGCCACTAAAGATTCTGTTGATTTTCCTAAACCTATCCCTCTGAGGACCGGGAAAAAGGCAATACAGAGTGGGAAGTTCTGCCGCTTCCATAATCAACCCGGTCATGAGACCGATGAATGCCACCAGTTGAAAAATCTGATTGAAAAGTTGCTAAGGGAGAACAAGCTACAGTAATTTGTGAAAAAGAATAGCAACAATCCTGCATCGTCAAGTCAGGGGCAACCAGCTCCTGCTCATCAGCCTAGGACAGGTGAAAAGGCTGCAGGGCATGAATCTGGAAGGCCCATTATCAATGTCATTACAGGAGGACCTCACCCAGCTGGCAAGAGCTGGGGTGAGATGGAGAGATATACCAGGGCTTTGAAATATGTTCCAGCCGAAGAAGACGTCTTTGTCTTAGAAGACACTACGCCCCTGAAACAACAGAAAACTTTCAGTGATGATATTGTTTTCAGAGCCAGAGATTCCACAGGTATCGAAGCTCCTACCCTAGATCCCTTGGTCATCTCAGCTGGTATCGGACCGGCCATTGTCAGAAGAGTTCTCATTGATTGCGGAGCATCATGTAATATCCTCTTCAAGAAGACATTCGACCAAATGAAGATCCCTATGGTCGATGTACAAGCCTCATCGCAGAAAATCGCTGGCTTTACTGGGGAGCTAAAGCAACAAATAGGAACCATTGATCTGCTTGTAGAACTTGGGGAAGGAGAAAGGAAAGTGGTCCGAAAGCAAACCTTTGTGATTGTCGATAAATATTCTGCTTATAATGCTTTCCTTGGTCGTCCGACGCTCGCAGCGTTCAAAGCTGTTCTAGCCCCGTGGCGCATCACTATTAAATTCCCTACAGACAATGGAGTAGGAGTTATAAAAGGGGATCAAAATGCTGCGCGAGAGTGCTATTTGACAGAGCTGCGAGAATCAAGAAAAAGGGAAATGGGAAAGGATGCGGCAGCCCCGGTCCGCATCAAAGAGCCAGCCTTGTAGCAATTACGGGGCGGACCCTGCACTGGCGAGCATAGCGGGGCACGGAAAGAGATGGATCCCAGAAAAGCCAGTGCAGGGGAGAATAGAGTAGTACCGGTGGAAACGACAGTACCGCTACCTGTTGATCCGAAGGACCCAAATAAGGTGTTGAATGTGGGTTCACAGCTTAATGTGTCAATTCAGAATATCTTGATATCTTTCCTGAAAGCAAATCTGGATGTCTTCGCTTGGACTCATGCCGATATGTGTGGAATATCTCCAGAAGTTGCAGTACACGCTCTGAATATTGACCCAAAGTTTACACCAGTAAAACAGAAAACAAGAACCCAAGGTCCGGAAAGGTCAGCAGCATTAAAAGAGGAAGTTGATCGACTCATGGAAAATAACTTCATCAAAGAATCTACATACCCAAATTCGGTTTCAAATCCTGTGCTGGTTAAGAAAGCTAATGGAAAATGGAGAGTGTGCATCGATTTTTCAGATCTGAACAAGGCCTGCCCCAAAGATTGCTTCCCTTTACCCAGGATCGATCAACTGGTAGATGGAACAGCGGGGCATGAGTTGTTATCTTTTATGGATGCCTACTCCGGATATAACCAGATCATGATGCATGAGCCGGATCAGGAGGACACGAGCTTTATCACTGATGTTGGTCTTTATTGTTACAGAGTTATGCCCTTCGGATTGAAAAATGCAGGGGCAACCTACCAAAGACTTGTTAATGCTATGTTCAAACCGCAATTGGGCAAAACTATGGAAGTCTACGTCGACGACATGTTAGTGAAGTCTAAGAAAGCAGCGGATCACATTGAACACTTAGCAGAAATGTTCGCAGTCCTCCGGAAATACAGAATGAAGCTTAACCCTCTGAATGTACGTTTGGGGTCGAGTCCGGAAAGTTTTTAGGGTTTATTGTCAGCGTTAGGGGCATTGAGGCTAGTCCAGCTCAAATTACTGCCTTAAAAGAAGTTAAAGCTCCTAGAACGAAGAAGGAATTGCAAAGTCTCAACGGAAAGGTCGTCGCCCTGAGTCGGTTCATTTCCAAAGCTACTGATAAATGCATCCCATTCTTCGGTGCGTTGAAGAAAGGAAAGAAGAACTTTGAATGGACTCCCGAATGCCAAAAAGCCTTTGATGAGTTGATCCGACATATGGAAACGCCTCCAATACTTTCTAGGCCAGGCAATGGTGAGGATCTTCTTATATAATTGGCAGTATCATCTCATGCTCTAAGTGCAGCGCTGATACGGGAAGACAAAAGGATTCAACATCCGGTTTACTATATCAGCAAAAGACTCACTGGGGCAGAGCTGAATTACTCCAAGTTGGAAAAACTCGCGTATTGCCTACTAGTTGCATCAAGGAAGTTGAGGCAATATTTCCAAGCTCATCCTATCAGAGTCCTCACTGATCAACCTCTAAAGCAAGTCCTGTTTCGCCCTGAAACTTCGGGTGGTCTTCTAAAGTGGAACATTGAACTCAGTCAATATGACATCACTTATCACCCCCGAAAAGCAATCAACGGACAAGCTTTAGCTGATTTCATTGCAGAATTCACAGAGAAAGGTAATGGTGAGGAAGAAGCGATCAATGATTCCCCAATCCAGTGGAAGTTATATGTTGATGGCGCAAGAAATGACTACTGTTCTGGAGCCGGGGTGGTACTTGAAACTCCTGAAGGTCGGTCATTATGTTATGCACTGAGATTGGAATTTCCTTCAACAAACAATGAAGCAGAATATGAAGCTCTTATCGCAGGTCTGAAAATCGCTAAAGAACTAAACATCCGAGCATTACAGATCTTCAGTGATTCTCAGCTTATTGTATGCCAAGTCAAGAAGGAATTTCAAACAAAAGGGGGAAACCTGCCTGCTTACTTGTCAAAGGCTTGGGAACTTCTGTGTGAGCTCAATCATTATTCAATAAGCCACATTCCTCGGGAAGAGAATATGAAGGCAGATTCCCTCGCAAAGTATTCAAGTTCTGGTGAAGCTCAACTATTGGGATTGGTCCCCGTAGAAGTCCTCTCAGCACCAAGTACAGATGAGATGGATATAGACTGGATTATGAATGTATCTCAAGAACAAGAGTCGTGGATGACTCCAATATTAGACTACCTACTCAGAGGTTCTCTGCCAGAAAATTCGAGAGAGAGACAGAAGCTACTAAGGAAAGCTTCTCGCTATGTAATTCAGGATGGCCGATTGTACAGACGGGGATTCTCAATGCCATTACTTCGATGTGTATCCAGGGAAGAGTCCAAAACAATCCTAGCTGAGGTACATGGAGGAGAATGTGGTGATCATTCAGGTGGCCAAACATTAGCAAAGAAAATTCTCCGATACGGATATTTTTGGCCAGAAATTAATCAAGATGCTGCAGATTACTCCCGAAAATGTGATAGATGCCAAAGATTTGCCAAAATTCCTAGAGCACCTTCTACTGAACTCACACAGATGGTCAGTCCATGGCCGTTCGCAATTTGGGGAATGGATCTCATTGGGCCGCTACCGAC
Organism: Allium cepa; assembly: GCA_030765085.1. Classification (NCBI taxonomy): domain Eukaryota; kingdom Viridiplantae; phylum Streptophyta; class Magnoliopsida; order Asparagales; family Amaryllidaceae; genus Allium; species Allium cepa. The sequence continues at coordinate 74,378,786 of CM060939.1, read as the reverse complement.
TGCCAAATCAGGGATTAAATATGCTATTGTTGCAGTTGACTATTTTACTAAATGGGCTGAAGCTGAACCATTGGCTACTATCACCTCTAAGAAGATGATAAGTTTTGTGACCAAGAATATCATTTGCAGATACCGTGTGCCTCAGAAAATAATTACAGACAATGGTACTCAGTTTGAAAGCGAGGAATTCCAGGATTTTTGCAAGCGATTCAAAATCCAGAAAAGCTTTTCAGCAGTAGCTCATCCGCAGGCAAACGGGCAAGTGGAAGCAGTGAACAAGATCATCAAATCAACCATCAAGAAGCAACTTGAAAGAGCAAAAGGTGGTTGGGTCGATAAGCTACCACTTGCACTATGGGCATACAGAACTACTCACAAAACTGCGACTGGGCATACTCCTTTTTCATTAGCATACGGGTCGGAAGCAATGATCCCGGTTGAAACAGAGGTCCCTTCACACAGAAGAATCCATTTCAATCAAGCAGAAAATGAAAAGCTACAACTTGAAGCGCTAGATCTCCTTGATGAAAAAAGGGATGAAGCTAATCTCAGAATTGCAGCTCATCAGCAAAGGATAGCCAGACATTTCAATTCCCAAGTTCATCAACGCAGCTTTGAAATTGGAGATCTAGTCCTGAAGAGAATTATGACCGCGATAGGTGTGTTTGGGCCAAATTGGGAAGGGCCATATGTGATAGGTCAGAAGCTTCTTGACGGCACATTCAAACTCACTACTGTTGAAGGAGATCAAATTCCAAGGGCATGGAACAGCAATCACTTGCGTCCATACTTTACTTGAAAATTTTGTTGAAATATTGTAAAAAGGATTGTGAATGTATGATTCTTGTAATTGAAAGCAATTGTAAAACTGATGCAAGTGAATAATGAAAGAATATAAAGTGGATGTAGGCCCAAATTTCTGGCCGAACCACTATAAATCTTGTGTTCCTTATTATTATTACATGTTTGCTTTATTTTCGATATAAAAGTACATAAAATGTATTGCTGAAATGTCGATTTAAATTTTTGCAGACAATGGAAATAAAACTTGCACATAATAAGACCGAGTGATTCTCACCATCATTCAACAAACAAATTTCAAGTCGCAAAAGCCCCAAATTCAAATCCTAGATAGGAAATACTTCAATTGAACGGCTTATGATTTCGATAGAAACGGGCCCTTGCTAATAAATTTAGATTGTTTGAACAAACAAACATCCAATTAGGAAGCTAGTGCCCGTTCTCACGAACTTGCTTGACAATGAAGTACACTTCCTTGGATTAAACAAGCTACTTGCAAGAAAAGGGGAATGAAAACTTGAAAAGAAAAAAAAAACAGAGGATCGCTGAAAAGGCATAAGCAAGTGGACAAGGAAACAACCAAAACCGTCATCGGCAGCACAAGTCCTCTTCGGAGGCACAACTCTTCGGAGGATAAAGACCTCTAATGGGTCATATGCCGTAAAAAAGAAAGTTCTCTACTCAACAAAAAAGATTGGAGGAGTCATGACCCTCCAACCATGAGAGAGTAACTTCCAGGCAATGAAAACCCTCTCAGAGGCACATTTCACTAGGAGTTGAAGTGTAACAGCCGCTCTTCGGAATTTCACTTCACCAGAGTTGAAATGCAAACAAGATAAAGACCTCTTCGGAGGCACATTTCACCAGGAGTTGAAGTGTAACAGCCGCTCTTCGGAATTTCACTTCACCAGAGTTGAAATGCAAACAAAATAAAGACCTCTTCGGAGGCACAATCAAGAAGAAAGACCTCTTCGGAAGCCCACGTTTCACCGAGATTGAAATAAAACTTCCAAGTGTTGAAACATGAAAGGGCTTTCTTCTAAGGCACAACTCTTTGGAGGTACACGTTTCACCAAGATTGAAATAAAACTTCCAAGTGTTGAAACGTGAAAAAATCCCTCCTCAGAGGTACAACTTTCTATGTTTAAAAAAAAAAATCCTCGTCAAGAGCATACTTTAACTTCCAAAGGAAGAGTAATTTATCTATTCTGGAAAATTAATCTTCTTCATGAAAAAGTTAAACCACCCTTCAGAGGTCCGCTTTACCACATGGAAGAATTCACTTGGCAAAATTTGAACATAAGCAAAAGTGATTTCTTCGAAGGACAAAGCGTAAAAACTTATACGAAGGGAATTGTACTCTACAAAAAATTTCTTCAAGAATAAAATAATTATTCTTCAGCAAATAAGAGTGCAAGTCCCCTCGAAGTATAAAATATTGCAACAAGCTTATGGTATGGGGGCAACATGGTTTAGTTACATACAAAACGGTATAGCTACGTCGGTAAGGTAATACTCAAGCAACATACCATAAGCCCGTTGCAATATCATAAGTAAACTTGTGCAGAAATGAATAATAAATGCATTCTCAAATTCAAACAAGAGTCTGTGCAAATAAAAGATCATTTTATTCAAATGTATTGCAGATACAGGTTTCAAAACAAAAAAGCGGGGGCCGGTACCCGCACAATTCTCGACCGGTACAAACAAAAGACAAGAAGCTAAAATCTTCACTTCTTTTTACCACCTTTGGACCCTTTGCCTTGCCGAATGATCAGCTTTTCAGGTCGGTCAGTGGGCATAAGGGAAGAAGGAGAGGTAGGCGCAGCTGGTCCAACTTCTGGCTCCTCTTCAGTAGCAGTGATTATCTTCCCCCTCCTCTTTGACGTTCCGCGCTTTTTTCTCCTTTTTGAGGAAGACTCACTCCCTGGAGTGACAAGTTTAGATAAAGTTATGTCATCAGAAGGAGTCCACTCCGGAGATATCTCACCTCCCTCAAGTCCCTCGTCTCTATGCTCTTGCGAAGCGATGGGATCGTCTAAACCGTGAAGGGCCTCTATTTGCTCCTCTTGCGACCCGGGCTGTGAAGCAGGAGGAGGAGCCACCTGAAGAGACGGAGGAGGGATAACCGGAGGAGGAGAAATCTGAGCGGTGCGTGATACTTTCTCTACAGAAGAAAAGAGGTTAAAGTCAGTAAAGAGAGGAGATGAAGGCTCATCAATAAAGTCAGTAAAGAGAGGAGATGAAGGCTCATCAGGGTTGAGAAAATAGTCAAGGAGCTCATTAAACCCATGTGAAATAAATGAGCAATCCACTTGAGCGAGATTGACAGTGGCGAAATTTACAGTAGAATTACCTGCAGAAGTTGTCTTTATTACGTCAATTTCATAGTCCGGAGCTTCAGCACTCTCTTGCGATTCATCTGTGGCTTGAGTAATTTTGGCCCCGGTATCAGTTTGAGCAGGGATCGGTACATAAGAGCTAGAACCAACAATGCCAGCATCGGACGAAGTTGAAGGAGGGAGAGGAACAGTCAAATTTGTTTCTTTTTCTTGATGCTCTTCCCCCACTATTTCAACCCGCGATCTGGCAAGTTGCTCCTTCCCTCTGGCAAGGGCTGCGCGAGTCTCAAAGTCTAAGTAGTTCACCTCCAACTCCTCTTCAGTGTATCCGACCCCTTTAAACATATCTAGTGCGGCCTCCCACACTTCGGCCAGGGTAATCTCATACTTGGGGCCCAGGAATGCAAGACTGCCATGCCCTAATACACAATGCAAGTAGAAATCAAATAGTGTCGAGCCAATATCAGCTTTGGTGGCTTCATGGGCCTCTTCAGCTGCAATTCTACCTGCAACAGCCTCATCTCGCTCTCTCTCGACTTTGGATAGCTGGGCTTTCAACTTTTCAATCCCTGCAGCCTGAAGGCCAGTTTGTCCTCGTAACTGAGTAATATCAGTACGGTTGCCCTCTATAATCTGCTCCAACCCATCAGCCTTGGCCTCAGCATCCCTTTGCGCGGCATGAGCATCCCGCACCTGTTGAAGAAGCACACTCTCCCTTTGGGAATAAGAAGTGGAAGAAGTAGCAAGCTCCTCTTTAAGTTTCCCAACTTCTGCCTCAAGTTTCTCATTATAATCGGCAATACTCCTCATTTCTGCATCATGCTGTTTAAGGATCTTTTGCCATTCAGTTTTGTCATTCTCCATGGTAAGCATAGCTTCGAGATTGGCCCTATTCACCCTTTGGAGCTCATCAACGAGTTTCTGCCAAGATGACATCCTCTCAGTATCAGTTCTGACTGCATCAAGGTTCCGTAACATAACACTTTTATCTATGGGAACCAGATCGAGGTCGAAGCGAACTCCTTTTAAACACCAATTAGGAAATCGGCTTTGAAGAGTGGCTGGACCTGGTCCGACTTGGTAAGATGGCCTATTGATGATTGCTTGGATGTCAGTAAGAGAAGGGGCAGGAGATTGAGAAGAAGTAGGAGCAGTAATCTTCTCTGAAGGCGCAGGCATTGGCTCCTCAATAACTTTGGCCCGTTTGCTTGAGTCATCAGTTGTGTGACTCTTCCCTCTATCATCATAAGATTTGCGTTTAAGGGAGTCACTCTCTCTGTGGGAGGAATCATGTCGATTATCTGGTCTTCCAAAGCGTTCTTCATAATCACGTCTTTCCCGAGCCTTCCGGGCAGCCCTTTCTTCATCAGTCTCTCTATGAACAGGAGGATAGGATTGATAGCCATACTGGCTGCGTTTCCCATATCGCTGAAAGTCATTATAGTACGAGCTGCCTCGCCTCATTGAAGAACCTAAAATTAAAAAAAAACAACAAAACTTGAGAATTTTTCAAATATAAAAAAAAGAGAAGGCATGTTCGTGGAAAGGTTAAGGAAATTCTAAGTGTGTGTGATGTGCAAACTACGCGCATCAAGCTACGAACCACTCTTTAATTGGGGAGTAGTTATGGGTGTACTGTTAACGTCAACTCTTGAGTTGACGGAGATTGTTGCAGAACAGAAGTAGCCTCGATTACTGAAGAAGAAATTCCGGTAGTAATAGGATCGTCTTTGAAGATCTCTTGTGAAGTAGCAAAGAGGTCGCTCAGTCCTTCGAAAGTATCGTCCCTGCTTTGCTTAACAAGACTGGATTTCTCAGCTTTTTCGCCAGATTCTTGTGAATGATGAGAAGATCCCTGAGGCTCTTCTTCCTCGATAACCGGGGCAAGTTTGTCGGATGGCCCCGCAACATCAACAGAAGTGGAGCACTTCACTAGCGAAGACTCAGGAGTCTTTATCGGAGAATCGGGAACTTCCGTTGGAACTTCATGAGGATGCGTAGAGCGAGAAGCATGTAGAAGCCCATGTTGATGTAAAAATTCATCCCTCAACAGAAATTTTATGCTCCTCTCTTCTGCGGCCACGGCACTCAACCTCTCAAAAACTTGCTTATGAATTGGATCTCTAGAAGGGAGAGGAAGTGCTGAAAAGAGCAAAGAATGAAATTAGCAACTGAAAGTTCGGATCTCGAAAAGATTTCAAAATAGAAAAAATAGAAACACTAATCTTACTTCCTACTCTCCAGATGGCATAAAACCCTGGGGGACAGCGAGCAAAGAAAAACTGGTTCAAAAATCCATGAACACTTTCAGTAAGATCGGAAATGAGCTTGCGGTTTCTAGCACTTCTCACAATAATGAGGGAAGGATGATCTTTACTCTTTGCAAACGAGCACAGATAACGAATTTCTTCAAAACTCGGTAGGCGATCAAGAGTTCTTTTAAACAAAACACACAACCCCATCAAGATGGCATAGCCATTAGGATGAAGTTGGAACGGAGAGATTGTCAACCGAAGGAGAAGAGTTCGAAGGAAGTCATTAAAAGGAGGAATCGCCCCACTTAAGCACATTTGGCGGTTGACTGCAACAAAACCATGGGGAGGATTGTCAGCAGTATCACTAGGCCCAGGAAGTAGGACATCACTTTCAGCAAAGCCAAATTGAGTGCGTAGCTGAATAAACACTCTCGAAGTTAGAATAGTCGAGGTTCTCTCCGGAGGATTCTCTATGGGAACAGCTATCGGGAAAGTTTCTTCCTCTTGAGTTACCACTTCTTCTTCTCGGTGGGAAGTCATTCTACATAAACAACTGGGTATTCAAACATGAAGGTGCACGTTTCCTAAAGTGTGTGAAGTGTTGTGTAAAATCAATCAAGCAGTAAACAAATATAACTGGAATGAAAACTAGCAAGCATTTGTTAGTTATGAAATTCAGGGACTATTGTTTTAAGCCTAAATATGCAAGTATGATGTTGATGCAGGCAAATCAGTTCAGATTGTTGATACTTTGCATTAATGTTTAACTTTAATTGATTGATTCACAAACATTTCATGCAATATATTTAAGTTGCTTGTCTTGTCTTGACTAATCTGTCATCTGACGTGGGCAGTCAATGGCAGTATTTTCGCCTTGGTTTTCTTTGTTTGTTATTTTCAGTAGGTTAGCAGCTTATAAGTTAATGCGGCTTGTGATATAATACAATGAGATTCAAGCAAGTTTAAAGTTGGGGCAGTTCAAAATTCAGACAATTTAGTTCGGTAGCTCAAGACAAATGCTCAAAGTGGGTCTATGCTCTTAAATGATAACATGTCTAAAGCTCAAGTATTAAGTCGGCTACGGTTCAAAAGTTTTTCGCGAGATAAGGCTAGGTCGGTAGCGGGTCAGAGTCTAAGCAGTTTAATTTGGCAACTTAGTCCTCTAGGTCGCAAGAGAGAGATAAGAAAGTAAGCTTCGGTCCGAAAGGCAGGAACTTTTCCAAGTATTAACTCGGTCACGATTCAGGCCTTAAAGTTTAAGTCGGCAAGTGTTCTTCAAGCACTATCTCAGCCACGACTTAAGGTTGCTAAGAGCCAGGTCGGCCAAAGGATAAGCCACCCAAAATCACTGACTCGCTCCCAAACCAACATCACACTCCATCTACCCATTAACCCGATAACCATTCCATCAACAACAGCCTTCATTCATGCTATCGAATCACCCAATACAACAGTTCGAAGTTGTCACAAATCCAATACCCTGCCATCAGAGATCATCGAGCCTAAGGTGATAAATCACCTTCGTTGTATCAGCGATCATCTGAAATCGAATTGAGCAACCTAGGCTTCATCAGCTATAAACGTGATGAGATTCATGATGAAGCATCATATAGGGAGGCGATTCAAGTTCAAGCAATAGAATTCACGAATCAATAGTAATCTACGGTCGAAAAAAGAATGAAATCACTTCCGCAATGAATAGCAGATGTTTTCAGTAGTTGATTGGAATTAAATCGCCTTTTTGGAGCTCGGAAGATTTTTAATGGCGGAATCGAAGAAATAGGTAATGAGAAGGAAAAAGAAAATGGACGATTTATATCTCACTATGGTAGGGACCAGAACGACATAGGCCATCCAACTGTTAGGTCGCGTACGACCTATCGATTTAAAAAGGAACGGGTTAAAGGATATCGAAGCATACGACCTAACTATTAGGCGTATGTTTCGAGGGGCAAATGTTAACCCCGCCTCGGCCGTGGGTCACCGATCCAAAGTGATAGACGACCTAACATTCTGCCGACTTAACGAGAGGGGTGCCGACCTAATATCTTAGCACGGGAGACCGACCTAATTGCATAAGGTTTAAGAGGGGTGCCGACCTAATATCTTAGCACGGAAGACCGACCTAATTGCATAAGGTTTAAGAGAAATACCGACCTAAGAGGCTTGAGAAGGAGACCGATCTAAGGCCTTAAAGAAAGTTCCGTCCTAACGTCTTGAAGTAATGCCGACTTAAGGCTCAAAGGAAGTTCCGACTCAATAGCCTTAGCTTGTTGCCGACCTAACCATTCGCATCATCTGCCGACCCAACCGCTAAGAGTGTGCCGACCTAACTTCTTAAGAAGCGTGCCGACTTAATGCTCAGAAGAAGGTTCCGACTCAGCAGGTGTACCGACCTATCTACCCAAATTAGTGGCCGACCTAAATGTTGAAAGTAAATCGGTTCATACTTGAGTCGGCAACTCGGTAACTCGGCGACGACCTAAGGGATAAAGGAGAAGGAGGGGTTAAAACTTAACACGCAGCACGTTAACTCGGTAGCGACTTGGGACTTAGGATTTGGGGCCAGAGGAATATGCGCCTCCCATTTAAACCATAAGCCGTGCATAGGTAAGGAGCAGCGACCTACGACCTAGCCTAACCCGGAGCCGACTCACGACCTAACTCATCTCGGCTGCCGCTCACAACTTGGTACCAAGAATCCCTATAAATACGCGACTACCTCCAACACTTAAAGGACTTTTGGCTTATTCTCTTCCAGCACCGATACACTGCTGCATTCCAAACCAATCCAACACTTGAAGCTCTCAAGACACAAGGAACGCTACAAACAACTTCAAGAAGAGATCATATACATCCAACATGGATTCGAAGACTCTCATCTCCATCGAAGTTTAAGCTACTTGTTCTAAGTCTCTTGTAATTCAAAGTGTATTGTACTTGGGAAGAATTGTATCAGCTTGTAACGAGATCATCAATAAAAGTACTTAAAGTGGACGTAGGCTATACCCTTAAGCCGAACCACTATAAAATTGTTGTTGTTTACTGCTTTTCTGCTATTATCTGCTTGTAATCTGTTCCCGAGCTATCGGGTGGTGCTTTCACAACTAAAAATCATACACCGGGGTGTTAGCGTTCAAATTTTAGCGTTAACAAGAATATAACAACTCACATGTAATATACATCAAAGAATAGTAGATCATCTTTTACACATATATAAATACATAATAGAGTATACAAACTGATACACGTCAAGTGGTATAGAAAACCACAATATACAGACGAATCCAAAAGAATACATATTTCAGAGTTACAACAAAAAGGACTATACAAAAACTATAACAAAAAGGAACAAGCTGGATAGGCCATGCGGAAGTAAAATAGGCTAAGTCCAAAAGCACCTAACCTGAAACATGTCGGTCTGACCCGAGTATAAAATACACAGGTCAGTCTAGCTAAACAAATCACTTAGATAAACTGAACAACAATAACCTGCCAAGTCACAAAGTATAACAAATATCTCTAAAAGAGATAACGTAATCATCTAAAAAAAGATGAATCATATCATAACAAGCCTCATATCATCGGCAACACAAATAAACAAAGGATATGAATATCCCAAAACAAGCCAAAAAGGCGACATCAAATACCAATGAAGGTAACACAAGTTCCACAAGGTAATCACGATATATCGTACGGCTCAAAAAGACCAACACCGAAGGGCGATACCTAGGGAATATACATATCAATGAAACATCAGAAAATTTGCATGCGCTAAGTACTGTATAAACAAGGATCCATGAGCCCGAAAACTCCAAACCCAATATCACTCGAGCGGTGACGAATGTCCAACTCCGAAAGCAATACATAGGGCAACAAATCCGAAGGCAAAAAACCCGAAGGTACAAACCCGAAGGCAACATACCCGAAGGCAACAAACCTGAAGGAGACAGTCCGAAGACACTATCCCAAAGGCAACAAACCTGAAGGTGTAAACCCAAAGGCAACACACCCGAAGGCAACAAACCGTAGTGGTGAAGGTCCGAAGGCCCAGTACCGGACACCACTAACTGGCAGAATGTTTCATAACTCTCAAAATGGAACCCGAAAAGTGGTAACGTGAGTCCCATAACCACTCGTTCGCACTAAACGGTTTACTATCCGTTAGTTAATTTCACACTCAAAGCAGCACAAAGTTTACCTCATCTCATCGGTAAACTAGACCAAAAGGCCAAAACGATCAATCGAATAGGTCGGAGATTAATAGAAAAGATAAACGCATGGATTCATGGTCCGTGTTTTACCTAACCATTTAATCTCCCTTCCACTCCGCTCGAAGTGCGAAATTGTGTGTGTGCATTTTAAAATAAGATTTATGAATTTTAGAAGCAAGCTTTTAATACAATTTGAAAGATTATTTTATAAAAACCCGTGGATGAAGTCAAAAAAAGGAATCATCAAGGTCAAATATGCATAAACAACTAATTGGAATCAACTTAGATCGATAAAAGTTGGAATCACAAATAAATAGGCACACTAGGCAAAACAGGGAAACAGGAGCAAGTCGGTTGACCGGACTTCCTGAGCCGGCCGACCGAAATAGCCCAGAAATGTTTCGGCTACAGCTTCGTTCGACCGACCAGAGAGCTCGGTCGACCGAACCCCATGTTCCTGCATTTCCTACCCTATTAATTGAAGTGCATACTCTCCCAATTCTCAAACGGTGGAGCATGGACGCAAGGGGATTACTCCTATCGGGTACCCGGTCCTATTGGCTTCTCGATGCATCAACAAAAACATGATCAAACATCAAAGATAGGATCTTTAAAGATTTGAACCCAAACACTAAAAATTTGGATATTCACCAATTCAATCCAAACCAAAAGCAAGTGCACATGAATAAGGGTTAGGAATTCATACCCAACAATCAAAGATAGTTATAGACAAAGATGTGAGATAAAAATCTCACCTTTTAACTCACAAACAAAGAAGAAGAAGCTCAAATGCAAAGAAAAGACCAACCACTCTCCACTTCAACTCTACTAGCTTCAATCTAAGATCCAAACAAGTATTTTCCTAAGTTATGTTTTGGAAACTTTCTGAAATTGAAGGAGAAAAAGTTGGAGAAGATGAAGAGAGGGCTTACCAATAGCTTCACTTTGATTTTGGTGCAAGAATTCAAGTTTGCAAGAAGAACTAGGGCTTGGAGTTTCTAATTCTTCTTCTCTTCCCCCATTTTCAGTTTTGAACGAAGTTTTATAAAATGAAATGATTGACTGGAGAGGAGAGGGGCTGAGTTATGGTATTTAGTTAGCTAGTGGGCTGAACCCAAACCCAAAACCCAACTAGAAAAGTAGCAAAATTCAACTTACTCCAAACATATCAAAGCTTATACTCAAAAAGATCGCAAACGCCATTTTGAACTCAATGGAAGTGGTTTCGAGCCCTAAATCGGCCGTTTGCAAAAAGTAACATTTTGGATCCAAAAATCCGACTAACGACGCTATATTTCAATAAAATATTTAAATATATAACCGCTAAATATGCGGGTTATTACACCGTTACCTTGGTTGGTGTGTTTAAATTTTTTTTATTGTATGTTAATAAAACTTTTAAATAGGTGTAAATTTGAGTTGATTTGGGATTAACAAAATTAATAGAATAGAAATATATTTCCATATTGGATTAATGTGGCATTACATTTGTAACAACCCTAGATTTTTTTATGTATGTTTTAATTTCGACTTTATTTCATTTTGAAATTATTTTAAACTTGTTTCATTTCAAACATTTCATTTTAAATATAAACTTTGATTATTATGTGAATTATAATTTCAAACTGGTATAAATTGAATATTTTCCTGAAATGTTGATTTTGGTCAACTTGGGTCAAACTTTGATTTTTAAATTTCAAATTTAAATATTTAAATTCTTAAATTTTATCTTTTATTATGAAAATAGATTTAATAACTTGAATACTGCTTTTCGTTTCGTTGGAAACGGTGATAAACTATGAAAGTTATGTATATTTCAATATTAAATGCAATTTGTTTTATTTAGCAATTTTGTCTATTTTAAATTATATAAATTATATTTTCTTTGTCATATTTTTATTTTAATATGTGTTAATATGTTATTTTATTTATATTTTTGTCTTTTAATATTTTTAAAGAGATAAAATAATTTTTCTAAAGTTCATTTGAATTTATTTCAATTTATACAGCCTAGTTATATATATTGCTATTTTCTTTATTTAATTGGTTTTATTTAAATTGATTTAATTATTTTTCTAATTTACTTTATTTCTGATTTTATTTATCTCTATTATCAGCTATTTTCATGTATATATAAATTAAAAATAAATTAGTGAAAATATGAAAGGTTTTAAACTTTTTATATTCTAAAGTCCTTTTATCTTCCGCCTTTTCATTTTCTCAACTTACATCTTATTTACTTTTGGCCATGCATCTCCTACTTTATTTCAGCCGCCTCGTTCATTTTTTTCATGTAAACTAAAATACTTCTCAACCTAAAATACACGGCCACCATTTCTGATCAAAGGAGTTTGGGTAAATTCTTCTTTTCTTCTCTTGTTTCTATGTTTTTCTACTTGATTTTTTGCAATTATTTTCAACTAGATTTGATCGACTCCTCCTCCAGGCCTAGGCCGACCTACGCCACCTCCTTCTCTGATCAACCACCCCTCTAGTCCACCACCTTGGCCAGGTCGAGCCCATCTAGGCAAGCTTCAACACCAAAATCCACTTAAACCATCACTTTATACATAAACCAAGCTATCTCTTGTTCCATCACCTTCTACCACCTCTAGCCGCCACTTCCTCCACCACCACCACCTATGACCTGACATCCAACCTTTGCCATGTCACTCACCACCATCTGGACATTAGGCCTTGACTTTAGAACCTCTGGACGATCCCATTTGTAGCCAAGATATGTTGTATATTGCCTAGTTGTTGAAGATTTATGCACCTAGATCTATGCACCATCAAAACCATCATAGGACGACCTTGTTTGAACCCAAACCAGACCCAATTTCATGTCATGGCCAAGCTTATACCATGCCTAGCTGAAACATATGAAGTTGGGAACAAATTTAATGCATTTGTCTTTGTTTTGGGTATTGATTCATAGCATTGATTGGTATTTAATTGTTTTGAAACTTATATGTATTTTATTGTTTTGTGTAATTGTATTCAAGGCTTTTTTAGCTTCGGCTCTCCACTCTCAAGTCATTTCCGCATTTTCGCGCCTTCGAAGTGTCTGTATTGTTTGCTTTGGCAGCTATCTCCAGCTCTGAACAGGTGAGTTATTTTCACCAGACAATCTGTACCTATACAACCGATAAACTAACACCACCTGAATTTGTAAATGTATTTCCTCCTGTTATAACTACTATATTATGACCATATGATGTTTACACCTGTTATTACACCTGATATATCACATATTACTGTTATATTATACTATTATGTCATTTATATCAGTTATCACCATTGCAAGTTCCCTGTAGACTAGAATCACTATGGGTTGAAATGATATATACCTGAACGGACTTTAGAATAAGGAAAAATCGTTATGGGCTGAAATGATAGGCCTGAACGATTTTTATTTATTTCATTCTTACTTGGGATTGCAGGTTTGAAATGATCAAACTCGGATTTTCATTGTAAATTACGGATTGAAATGATATAGTATCCGTATCACTTTACCTAGGCTAGAAAATGATATACACACCCGTGGTTAAATTATGTTTTTCTAAAAATTTTAAAATATTTTAGAAATGTAAATATTATAATATTTTGATTTAAATTTAAATAAAAAATTTGATTTTTGTAAAGTATTATTGATTTTCTGAGAATTTGTAAGTGAAATAAATAAATGGTAAAGTCAGAAATTTGAAATGTAAGTTATTTTGGAAATTCTAATTTGGCGATGAAATGGAATTTAAATTAAATATGAAATATGATAAATTTATGATATTTTGGATTAAAATGAATTTAAAATGATTTTTTAATACATTATGATTTTGAATAAAGTTAAAATGTGAAATGAATGAATATTTAAGTTGAATTTTGAAATATAACTTAAATTGGAATTTATGAATTTTGTTTAAAAGTGAATTTTTGAAGGTAAGTAAATAAAATGAAAATAAGTTATATGGGAGATTTAAATGTAAGTATTAAGTTAAAATTTAATTGTAAAGAATTGAAATTTAATATGTGAATTGTTATTAAATATTGACTTTTGAATAGAAATTTAACTTTATAAAATCATGAATATAAGGGTGTTTAAATGATTGTTTTAAAAATCAGAATATATGATTTTATAAGTTAAAAATGATTTGAATTAAAGTTTAATGTTTATGAAATTGTATTGAATACCTTGAATTTAATTTGACAACATTTTTGAAATGCTATCATATCTAAAGCAAAGATATTACAGCATTTTGTAAATGCTGTAGTTGATATAAATGAACCAAATGGCTAAATTTTAATAAAGGGATATTATAGCACTTTGTAAGTGCTATAATTGTTGAATTTAACTATGGTTTTATTTGAACTAATGTAACCCTATTACAGTGTTTTAATGCTGTCTTTTGTAAAATTGATCTGTTTTGAAAGTAACTTTCTGTAGCATTTTCCAAATGCTGCGAAAGGTGAATTTTCATTGTTTTGATAAGTTTAAGTAAATAAATGAACTTTGAAAGATTTAAGTTTTGAAGATTTAATAAGTTAATTATTAAATATAATAACTTCATTTTAATGATTTAAATGAAGTAATTAGTTTGAAATATAAACTATTTTGAAATGTGTGTTGAAATGATGTTTTAAATAAAATGAATGTAGTTTTGAAAAGATATGATATTGTGATATTTTGAAATGGATTTTTGAATGATATTGAATTTTTGAAATGATATTTGATTTCAAAATATAAATTACTATTTGAAATTTTAATCACGGGATGTATATAAATTTATGGTTTAACAGATCCTTAGAGGTAGGGCAGTCCCAAGCATCGTTTAAGTTATTGTGCATTACTGCTACAGTTCACTTGAGTTGGTTTATATTATATAAGTATATATTGTCCTGACTCGAGTGTTTTGTGTTTTGCTTTACGCTCGGGTCGGTCTGAGTATTTACAGCTTTGGATTCTTTTCTGGAGCTGGTCTTTGCTGGAGATTCTATCTATATATCTGCTTAGTTGTCTATTTCAAAATTTCAGCTGTTTCAGTTTATTTGATGTATTAATGACCTCTATGTACTGGATTTCTATTATGCTGTTGTGTTGAAAGTGATATTATGTATTATGTTTTGAGAGTTTGTAATAGTAGCTTCATGAACTACAATGATTTTATATTCTGCTGCGAGTTATTCTGATATGTTCTGTGTTTTTGATTCTGTGTATTTGATTTCATTTGCTCCAAATTTATTTACAATGCGGTATTTTGAGCAATTCAAGTCCGACATGTGCGGATGCGAATGGCTAAAAATACCTGGTTGTTACAAAATTCATTTTTAAGTATGAAAGGTGATGTTCATCACGAATTCATATTCATGCACATTTCATATTCTATTGTTGTTTTCTAACTACTATCTCATTCATGTTTTTTTTTGCCTTGTTGACTTTCACATTTTAAATAAAAAATAAAAATAAAAACCTCTCTCTTTATTTCATAAAACTTTCATTTATCCTCGATATATTCATTTTCCATTCTTATTATTAGATATACATTCTCCCACCTACTTTTATTAGGCCTAATTCTTATATACCTCTTGTATTTGCATCTAAGCATTTATTATTGCATGTCACAACTTTTAGTATTCATTCTTTTTCATAACATCTGCCTGCACTAATTCATCTATTGATAATTCATATTTAATGCACATGCATCATTCATGCTAGCATGTTCATGTTTATATTTATTAAACACATAAACACATCGTTTCTTTGAAAAGCTTACTGTATTTTTATATTCTTTTGTCACCTCCTCCTTTCAAAAACTATGCTGCTCCGCCAAATTTATTTCTTCTCATTCTCATTATTTTGTCTCTTTCTTCCAACATTTATACCTTCTGCATGCTTTAAACAAAAAGAGTACACACAAGTGCCTAATTTAGTTTTTTTCCAATCCTTCCCCTAGGAATTTGGTAATATGAGCCAATAAATGTTTTATTTTATATATTTTCTTATTAAATTTGTATATATATACTATTTTATTAATATTTCGTATGACTTGAATTTGAGTTTCGGATCATCATTTATTTTGTGTAACGTTACATTGGTTGTTGTATTCAAATTTATTTATTATATGTTAATTTTGTTTAAAACGGGTGTATAAAAGTATATTTTGTGCTATTATATTTAATTGTGGAACATGCAATTAATTAAATCCTAAGTGGTCCCTTCATTTCCTTATTATTCAATACATCTGCCACTATTTCCACATTTTCGTTTTATTGCTTTCTTTTATTAAATACATGCCTCTTTTGGTTTTCCACTAGAGAACAAAACCAAAGTACTTACAGATTGTTTCTCATTACTCTATCTGAAGCTTTCTGCTCATAATTTCTCCTTCTTCCTCATAAATACAGAAACTTTAAAATTCCTAAATCCACAAATTCCCAAACTTCAAACTATATCCCTTCTCTCTTCAAACGCCAAACTGCATCACTCCTCTCTTGCTTCATCTCTCTAAAAAAATGAAAACTCAGTTTGTTCGACTTGCGTTGTCATGATTTGCTTTCCTATTAGATTGTTGTATGGATAGGATTGGTTAGCTTGTCGTGTTTGGATTTCATCTAGAATCTATCTATTTGAGTTGTCAAAAACTCTCTAATCTCAAAAGGTGAGCAATCACTCACGATTAACATTTTTGTTGTTAGGTAAATAACATTGATTGAAATGTTTGCTTTAGATATGAATATGTGATATATGTTGTTATGTTCCCTTGAACTTGTGTTATAACATTCACATGCACATGTTGTTTTATATGTCACAAATAGTATATTATGTTGATTTGATTGATTTACACAAATGTATGTTAAATATGTCACATATGAGATGTAAACAAAATTGTGCTATGTCAAAAAATTTTATATGCCTTGTTTTGAAATATGTCACATATGCTTTGTAAAAAAATGAGTTAATTAATAAAATCATATGCTATACATACTATGTTAATAATATGTCACCTATGCTATGTGTAAATAATGTGTTATGTTTGGGAAAATGAGATGCAATGTTATTTCACCTTGCAAGTTCCTTGTATATATGACGTGTTATATGTCTATATGTTATGTTAGTGTATGACATGTCAGAATTTGAAATATTCACTTATGTTGTTCACGATATGTGACACATGTGATATGTTAGTGATGCCTGTGCAAATATTAAGTTGTTAATTATGCACGCATGTTGATCAGTGACATGTTATGTTATGTATGTTATTATTGTTCTCATACTTCAAGTTCTCTTTAACAAAATCACTTTGGATTGAAATGACGTATACCCGATATAAAACAACTTTGGGTTTTGATAAATTGATTTAGAAATAAAATTGGAATATTGTAAGTTTGAATTTATGTTTGAACTTAAAATTATGAAATTGAAATTTAATAAATTTTTTTATTGGATTTTTAAACATAAACTTGTTTGATTTATAACTTAATAGCTTTAAGAGAAAAAATTAAATTTGAAGTTAGATTTAATAATAAATCAATTGGAAATGAACATAAAGTCGGTATTTGAACTGAACCGATTCATAGTGTTAAAGATGATGTTTATTTAAACCTAAGTATTTCACTTATTGAGTTATTTGTACATTTTACTTGAATTTACCTACTTACATAAGAATGTTGGTCCTGAATCGAGTGTTTTTGTTTTACTTTACGCTCGGGTCAGACTGAGTATTTCAGTTTAGCGAAGACACTTAGTTCTAAAGGCGAAGACGAAGTCGAGGACCGTATCTACTATTATTACAGCAATTGTTTATTCTGCCTGAAAAAGTGTAAATTTTGATTTTGTTGAAAATAGTTTCATGAACTATTTATGTATTTATTTTTTTGTATTATATTTCATCCTTCTGCTGCGAGATTCTGTGTTTTATTTTTCCTCCTTTTCCTCCTTTTCTTTTATTTTCTTATTTACCCCATTAACTATCCTCCCTTTTGAATGGTTTGAATTAGACATGTGTAGTTTATTGTCAATTAGAACATTCCAAAAAGGTGGGTTGTCATAGTTGGTGTCAGAGCTTTGGTTTAAACATACGTTAACCTGATTAACTCATTAGGGATAGGGTAGTGATACCCTAGAATGAGTTGTCTGAGTGTATATATGAGAGCGCGTATTTCTTAGTGTTATAGAAATGTTTTGTATAAATTTTGAAATGAAATTATTTTTCCTAATATTATATGATATATATAAAGGAATGATATTTTAATATAGTTATTTGTAATGTGTTTGATTTATGAAATGGTAATATTTAATTATTATCATTTTTGTTGACTTATTGTATTTAATCAAATTATAAACATTTTTTAATTATTGTTGATTGAATTAATGGACTAAACATTAGTTTAATAATGGTGTATTAAAGAGAATAAAATGAAAAATTAGGAGAAATGTTGTTGTGAATTTTGTTGTTTGTTGACATGCTGTTTCAACTATTGAAGAAAATGGAATATTTGGATATTTTGGATAATCGAAACCTTTTGAATTAATATATGAGTGAAACTTGATAACTGGGTTGAATTATATGGTGGAATTGATAACCTTAATTTTAAAGCAAGTAAAACAAGGTTTAATTTTTTATATCTATGTTTATTAAATGAATAGAATTGGGGTATACATTCTTGGAATATAATGTAATAATATACAAGTGTGAACTTTAAGCCTTGGGATCTTTAAATTGAAACTGTGATTAAGGAAATGTTGTAAATGAGATTAAATTGGAAAAATATGTTTATAAACCTAATTAACATTTATGAAATGTGTCATAAATAAATTGAAAGGTAAAGGTGAAACTAAATGGAATAAGCAAATATGAACTAAAATTGAAATGATTACAAATAAAGCCATGACTTGTAAATTATTATGAAATAAATGAATGTTGCAATAAATGGTTATAAATAAAGTTGTGATAACTTTAAACTAGAACAATGTCTTATAAAAAGGAATTAAGTTTAATAAATTGGTTATAAACGTAAGAAAATTCCTTATGAAATGATTTGCAAATAAATGTAGTATAAATGAGAAATATTGCATGTGAAATGAATGTAATTTAAATTAAAGAGAAATATAAGCAATATTATGAGAAGGGATATATTATTGTTTATATCAAAGGGAGAAATTCTACGAAACAAATATGAAGTATGATTATATTCTATATATAAAAGAGAAATTGCTTTCGATAAGGATTATATACCTTTTTTTAAAAAAACTAGAATTTGAAGTTTCGAAAAGATTTGAAATTTTGAAAATTATATAAGAAATTGATTTATATAAAAATGATTTATAACTGAAGGATTTTAAATTCGAAATTCGTGGAGTTGAATTCCGGTATTTTGAAATTGCTTTTAAGATTTTGAAAATATATAATAATATGATTCGAAAGTATTTTTCGTATAAGAAATGTTTCAAATGACTTCCAATGATTTCAAATGATTTCGAAGAATTTCAAAGAAGTTTTCAAGGAAATAGAGGTCCAGAACTCACTTGTATCGCTGGAAAATAATTTCGGTGATGAGTGCACGCATCATCGACATTGATTTTTGAGTTTCAAAGTGGAGGAGGGGCCACTTTAATAAGTTCGCTATGCAAGTGATTTTGTGAAACCAAATTTTGATTTCAAATTTCGAGGTATAACTTGATATTCGAAAGATATATGTATATATATATATATATATATATATATATATATATATATATATATATTTGAAATGATTTGAAATGAACCGGTGTTCAGTCCTCGAGTTTCGAATTCTGATTTGGTATAAACCTATCATTTGGAAATTGATTTACTGATTGGTTGTTGATTTCCAACTCTTGAATTGGAAATTTGATTTCTCCAACTATTTTGAATGTTCGAACACTTCCAAATCAAGGTTTAATTTTCAAAGCTAAGAAATTTCGAAAGCATAAATCTTTTGATATAGTATATAAGTTTATGATGCAGCGCACCATGATAAGTCGCCTGCTATGAGTCGCGTTTCCTTAAGTCGCATCATGAAAAATGACCTAACGAGCTAATGCATCATAATACGCGACCTAACGAGTTAGCGCACCAGGATGAGCGAGTTAGGCCAACTGACCTTAAGTTGTAAGTCATCCCAATAAATCAAGCCGCATCCCTTAAGCGACCCAATATATAAAGCGACCCAATATATCAAGCCGCATCTCTTAAGTCATCCCTGAAGCCGCATTTCTTAAGTCGCGTATGTCTTAAGTCGTTTCTCTTAAGTTGCTCACCTATGCTGCTTTCTATAAGTCACTCTCCTATGCTGCCTCCTTAAGTTGCTGATTCCTTCTGATTCCTTATGTCGCTGATTACTTAGGTCGTGGGTCGTATGTTGTATTGTTGCACTGTTATGTCGCATGGTGTTGTAATATATATTGTATTGTTAAATCGCATATGTTAAGTCATGTGTTATTGTATTGTGAGTCATATGTCGTATGTCGTGTAAGTCGCGTGTGATGTTGTATTGTTAAGTCATGAGTCGTGTATGATTGAGCAGTTTATGTTGAGTCGTGTGAGTTGTAAATTCCTATAAATAGGTGCGTGATGTCATTGTGAAAGGGAGTTGACTTTTGGAAATAAAATTTGTTTGAGCTTTTGCCACCTTTGTTGGAAGTTGAGTGTGATCTCCTTCTACCTTCCATCTTCGGTTATTCGTGCACGAATCAACGAAGTTGAAGCCAATTATCGGTATCACTTGCGAGTGATCAATGATCGAATTGTAGATCTTTCAACATGGTACCTTGCGAGATCAATGGGTTGGAGATAGCTAGATTCCGGCGTCGTCCCGATCAACGGAATTGGGCAATTATCGTTCTATCGGGTTATTTGACATTAAATCATCATTTCATGAGAGGGATCCTATATAAGCTTCGTTAATTCGGTATCAAAGCTTTCGAGCTGCGTCACTTTTTGTAATCAGAGCTTCCGAGCTGCATCACTTTTTGGTATCACTTTTTGGTTCCATAAGGAATTTGTTTTATATACGGATCATGAAGCATTGAAACATTTACAAGGGCAGAATAAAATTGCAGCTAGGCATGCATCGTGGATAGCTTATTTGCAACAATTTACATTTGTCGTAAAGCACAAGTCTGGAGTAACTAATCGCGTTGCCGATGCATTGAGTCGGATGGAGAATTTACTAACTACCATGCGAGTAGAGGTGATGGGTTTTGACTTACTTCCAATTTTTTTTACTTCAGATTCATTTTATTCCAAGATCCTAGACGGAGTCAAGCAGGGAAACGATGGATATATGCTGGTTGATGGTTTTCTATTCAAAGGATATCAGTTGTGTATTCCAGATTGTAGTCTGCGAATGAAAATCATCAAAGAATTACATGAAGAAGGACACGTGGGCCGCGACCGTACTATGAAGTTGATCTCAAAGTCTTACTTTTGGCCATCAATGAGGAAGGAGGTTGGAAAGTTTGTTCAGAGCTGCCATATTTGTCATGTTTCAAAGGGGACTGCGACAAATGCAGGGTTATATATGTCGTTGCCTATACCTACTAAACCATGGGTGGATGTTAGTATGGACTTTGTATTGGGATTGTCGAGAACGCAAGATGGCAATGATTCTATCTACGTAGTGGTTGATCGGTTTACAACAATGGTACATTTTATCGCATGCAAGAAGAACGCAGATGTAGTTAATGTCGCACAGTTATACTTCAGAGAGATCTATCGTCTTCATGGCTTGCCTGAATCTATTGTATCAGATAGAGACACTCGTTTTCTGAGTCATTTTTGGATGAGTTTATGGAGAATGGTCGGGACAAAGCTGAAATTTAGTAGTGCATATCATCCACAGGCGGATGGATAAACAGAAGTTGTGAATAGATCCCTAGGTAGTCTATTGAGATGCCTCGTGAATGAAAATTTGAATAGTTGGGATTCCAAGCTGTGTCAAGCTGAGTTTGCACACAACCATGCAGTTAATCGTAGCACTGGGTTCAGTCCAATCCAGATCATTTACTCAACAATTCCTAAGGGGCCATTAGATTTATCTATAGTACCACAGCAGAAAGGAGTGATCAAACGAGCTAGTGATTTTGTGAATGAATTGCAAGAGTGCCACAAGGTTGTGCAAGAACGATTGCTTAAGGCGAATGAGAAATATAAGCAATCCGCAGATATTAAACGATGAAAGGTTGAGTTCAAAGAAGGAGATTTTGTATATCCAGTTTTAACTAAGGATCGATTTCCTATTGGTACGTACAACAAACTAGCTGCTAGAAAGATTGGTCCTTTGGAAATCGTAAAGAAGATCAATGAGAATGCTTATCGGTTGAGATTTCCATATCTTATTCATACTGCCGACTTTTCCAACATCAAACACTTGATTCCATATCATGAGAATAAGTATGTCGAAGAAGAGGAAAGTGTAAATTCGGGGTCGAATTCTTTTCAACCAGGGGAGGATGATGCAGCGCACCATTATAAGTTGCCTGCTATGAGTCGCGTTTCCTTAAGTCGCATCATGAAAAACAACCTAACGAGCTAACGCATCATAATACGCGACCTAACGAGTTAACGCACCAGGATGAGCGAGTTAGGCCAACAGACCTTAAGTCGTAAGTCGTCCTAATATATCAAGCCACATCTCTTAAGCGACCCAATATATAAAGCGACCCAATATATCAAGCCACATCTCTTAAGTCGTCCCTGAATCCGCATTTCTTAAGTCGCGTATGTCGTAAGTCGTTTCTCTTAAGTCACTCACCTATGTTGTTTTCTATAAGTCGCTCTCCTATGCCGCCTCCTTAAGTCGCTGATTCCTTCTGATTCTTTATGTTGTTAAGTCGTTGCTGAAGCCGTGCTCAATCTTATGTCTCTGATTAGTTAGGTCGTGGGTCGTATGTTGTATTGATGTACTGTTATGTCGCATGGTGTTGTAATATGTATTGTATTGTTAAATCGCATATGTTAAGTCGTGTGCTATTGTATTGTGAGTCATATGTCGTATGTCGTGTAAGTCGCGTGTGATGTTGTATTGTTAAGTCATGAGTCGTGTATGATTGAGCCGTTTATGTTGAGTCGTGTGAGTTGTAAATTCCTATAAATAGGGGCGTGATGTCATTGTAAAAGGGAGTTGACTTTTGGAAATAAAATTTGTGTCAGCTTTTTCCACCTTTGTTGGAGTTGAGTGTGATCTCCTTTTACTTTCCATCTTCGGTTATTCGTGCACGAATCAACGAAGTTGAAGCCAATTCTCGGTATCACTTGCGAGTGTCAACGATCGAATTGTAGATCTTTCAACACGGTATCTTGCGAGATCAACGGGTTGTAGATAGCTAGATTCCGGCATCGTCACGATCAACGGAATTGGGCATTTATCATTCTATCAGGTTATTTGACACGAAATCATCATTTCGTGAGAGGGAACCTATATAAGCTGTGTTAATTTGGTATCAAAGCTTCCAAGCTGCATCACTTTTTGGTATCAGAGCTTCCGAGCTGCGTCACTTTTGTTGGTATATTTAAGTATGTAGTAATATGAATTAAATAAGTTAAGCTATACTGATATGAAACTTAGTTTGAAATGTTTGAATAAAATTTAGATTAAATGTTTTAACTTAGTATCATCTTTTATAATATCATATATATAGAGTAATAGTGTTCAGAAAGGTAAATTGGATATTTCAAATAGAAATAAATAGTTCAAAGGTTTTAAAGGGATGGTTATAAATTTGGTAATCATTTGGGTATAATTGATTTTAGAAAATATTTGGTTTCGAAAAATAAGATTTGGAATTTAAAGCCAAGTATTTATATGATGATTTTGGAAACGAATTTGACTGACCTAAATTATGTTGATTTGGAAACTAAGATTATTTTCTAAACCTATTGTTTGGAAAATTTGAAACTGATGATATTAAATATGGAAGAAATAATTTGGGGAAATCATATTTGTTTTTGAAACCGAAACAATATTGAAAGAAATTGAAATTGAGAATCGTGTTTTACTAAATACTTGATTTGGGAGTTATCGAACTTATATAAAAATGATTTGTATAAGTATGAAGTTGATTTGAAAACTATTGATTTGGAAAGGTACTGAGGTTGAAAAGTGAAATCTTATATTATCGAAGTCTATATAAGTGTGATTTGATATACTATTGATTACGGAAAGTATTCAATTTTGAAATGAAATCTTATATATAATGGACTTTATATACATACGATATTTGAAATGGATTTGAAAGGTGCTATATGATATATATTTTCGAAGTAATGATAAGGAAAGTGCCTTCTGCTTGGTATCCGCTTTGTGGCCACATTGTGGAGTCATTCTATCGATATTATTCTCTCTGATTTTGATTTTTTGGATGTGATACACGAGTGTCCTACCATGGCGTAACCCATGGTTGTTTTTTTGGGTAGCATAATCCGCAAGGTAGAGATTGCTTAAAGGGTATGGATGTTTCCTAGGGGATCCAGGCGTAACCATTGTTATGTATCCTGCGATCTACAGTTTGTTGTGGTGGCAAAATCCTCAAGGCAGAGATTGCTTAAAGGGTATGGATGTTTCCTGGGGGATCCAGGCATAACCATTGTTATGTATCCTGCGGTCCAAAGTTTTGGTTATCATAGTGTAACTCGCAAGGCAGTGAATGCTTAAAGGGTACGGATGTTTCCAGGGGGATCCAGGCGCAACCATTGTTATGTATCCTGCGATCCAAGTGATTTGTTTAGACTGTACTTTCCATATCGGTTTTGAAGGTTTTTCAAGTATTTTCATTGGGTGTTGAAACATGTCTACTAAGTACTTGGGGAATTCTAGCTTTGCGCCTGATCAACGCATGGCCAGAGTCTGCAAGAACGAGGATAAACTTGTTTAAACATCGAGTTATAGAAGTATTTTCGAAAGGAAAATTTGTTTCGATATAAAGGTATTTTACTATAAATATATTTCCGACAAAGAAATTTTATATTGGATTAACTATTCGTGCCCGATTCTATTCTTTTGAATCTACCTTATCTGCGCAGTTTATTTATTCACCTATATTCTGTTTTTCCGAATCTACCTTCTTTTCCTTATTGACTATATCCTTTTTAAATATTGTTTATTTATATACTGCATTGTTTAACAGAAATTTTTAGTGTTATAAATATTTTAGAAGTTAATAATTAAATAAAACATATTTAAGGTATATGATTATTGATTTATTAATAATATTTGAAAAGTATCTTGAGATAAATTTATAAACTTATGAATTATGGATTAATGTTTTCAATAGCTTCTTTGTAAATATAAGTAATGATGTAAATAATTTTTTTCAAATAGTTTTCATATATTTATAAAGGTGTTATTTAAACATATAAATTATATTTGTAGAGGAAGCAGGAAATTTTACAAATGGGTTTTGAAAAGTATGAATATTTCAGGTAAAATTTATATAGTTTCAAATTAATTGTTAATTTTAACTTTCAATCTACTTTTATTTCTGGTTGTTCTATTCTCCTGCCTCCTTCCTTTTTGGGGATGAAAAGTATTGAGTGGGGAAGAGTGTAACGACCCATATTTTTCGAAAAGAAGAAAATTCAAATTTTAGAATTTAATACGGTAAGAAATTAAAAGTTTATGATTTTAAATAAAATTTACTTTGAATTATAACATCTGATTTTGATTTAATAAAGTGACAACTATTTTATGTGATTTCAAACGTATGGTTTAATAAAAGTTTAATTGGATAGATTTAATATTATGTAAAGGGTGAAATCAATTTATAATTAACTAGAATTTGGTTTTATTTGTAAATTAACTTCTAATCTATTTGTGAACAATAAATGTATAATTATGTATTCAAACTTATTTAAATTTTAGTCTTGATTTTCGCTCATCTTACATATCAACATATTGAAATTAATTTGTTAATAAAATTTTGTATAATTGGATTTTACATAAAAGGAAAGAAGTATAATTTTTAATTTAATAAGACTTAATTAGTTAAACGATTCAGGAATTGAGAAGATAAAGTTGAATTAATTGAAATTGTATTTAATTAAGAACTGTACTAAATTTTATCGAATTTAAACTATTGAAGTTGGTGAAATTATTAATAATAATAAAATATAAATATAAATTTTGTCGTTTGTATGTCATTGATACTATTTAAGCAAGTTAATTTATAACTCTTATATGTGAACAATAATTCTACGAATGTATTTAAGTTACTGTAAAAAGAATCCAATTGTCTTAATTATCTTATATGTAAACAACAATTCTATAAATGTATTTAAGTTACTGTAAAAAGATTTCAATTGTTTTAATTATCTATCCATTAATTGTGTTCCGTTTTAAATTCTAGTGTTGAAATTTATTGCCGTTAATTTAACTTGGAATCTTCGAATAAAAGGGAAAGAGAATTTATCTGAAATTAATGATGTTTAATGAAAGAAATGTACGTTTGTTAGGATCCACTTTAAAGTTTAATTTTGAAATTATGTCAATTTGGAATCTTTCAATATTAAATAGGAAAAAAAAAAGAAATACATTAATTGTAATTAATGGATTTAACGAAAGAAACATACGTTATTGCTAAAATAAAAAGGATGTTTTAATGAAAACAAAATGAATGTTATTGTTTTTAAAGTAAGCGTAATTTTATAAAAGAGAAAAATTGTATATTGAAGCAACATTTTACAGTCGTTAAATAGTAGTCTTTGATAGTATAGAGGTATAATGCTAATCGTAAAATTTAGAATAAATTAAATATTTTATGTTCATGATTGTGCATTGAGAAAAACGCCGACTTTGATTTGAATTTGGAATCATGGTTCATCTTTTATTTTATGTAGCGGTGGTCCTCGTTACCTTGGTTAGCGTGTTTAAATTTTTTTATTGTATGTTAATAAAAAATTTAAATAGGTGTAAATTTGAGTTGATTTGGGATTAACGAAATTAATCGAATTGAAATATATTTCCATATTCGATTAATGTGGCATTATATTAATTTTGAAGTATGAAAGGTGATGTTCATCACGAATTCATATTCATGCACATTTCATATTCTATGTTTTTTTCTAACTACTATCTCATTCATGTTTTTTTTGGCCTTGTTCACTTTCACATATAAATAAAAAATAAATAAAAAAACCTCTCTCTTTATTTGATAAAACTTTCATTTATCCTATGTATATTCATTTTCCATTCTTACTATTAGATATGCATTCTCCCACCTACTTTTATTAGGCCTAATTCTTATATACCTCTTGTATTTGCATCTAAACATTTATTATTGCATGTTACAACTTTTAGTATTCATTCTTTTTCATAACTTCTGCCTGCACTAATTCATCTATTAACAATTGATATTTAATGCACATGCATCATTCATGCTAGCATGTTCATGTTTATATTTATTGAACACATAACCACATCGTTTCTTTAAAAAGCTTACTGTATTTTTATATTCTTTTGTCACCTCCTCCTTACAAAAACTATGCTGCTCCTCCAAATTTATTTCTTCTCATTCTCATTATTTTGTCTCTTTCTTCCAACATTTATACCTTCTGCATGCTTTAAACAAAAAGAGTACACACAAGTGCCTAATTTAGTTTTTTTCCAATCCTTCCCCTAGGAATTTGGTAATATGAGCCAATAAATGTTTTATTTTATATATTTTCTTATTGAATTTGTATATATATATATATATACATACTATTTTATTAATATTTCGTATAACTTGAATTTGAGTTGTGGATCATCTTTTATTTTGTGTAACGTTACATTGATTGTTGTATTCAAATTTATTTATTATATGTTAATTTTGTCTAAAACGGGTGCATAAAAAGTATATTTTGTGCTATTATATTTAATTCAGTGGAACATGCAATTAATTAAATCCTAAGTGGTCCCTTAATTTCCTTATTATTCAATACACCTGCCACTATTTCCACATTTTGGTTTTATTGCTTTCTTTTATTAAATACATGCCTCTTTTGGTTTTCCACTAGAGAACAAAACCAAAGTACGTACAGATTGTTTCTCATTACTCTATCTGAAGCTTTCTGCTCACACTTTCTCCTTCTTCCTCATAAATACAGAAACTTTAAAATTCCTAAATCCACAATTTCACAATGTAACAACCCATAATTTTGTAAATATTTCAATTAAGTTTTACTTGAAAACGTTGTTTTTTTTTTAATAGTTAAATTTTCAATAATTAAATTTTTAAGTTAATAAGTTTTGGGAAAAAACTTATTGTAATTTAAATTTAAGCCTTAATTAATGTAATATTTCTGTTATTGATTCAAATAGAAAACATATGTAGTGTATTAATGTTTGCATGTGTTCGTTATTTAAATCCAATCTTTTGGTTTTTGCATACTTTTGTTTAAAGTTAAAAAAAAGGAGGGGCTTCTTTATAAAAATAACTTGAATTTATTACAAAATATCACGATTCCTTTTATTTTCTTTTAAATTAACGTTAGACCTTAATTTATTGCTTAATATTAAAGAATTTACTAAGTTATAAATTTTAACATAAAGATGTTGTATTAAGTTTAAGGCATTATTTACAATGATTTGTATATACATATGCATGCGCGTTAATTTGACATAAGATTTATAAGATGGACTTGTATGCAAAGTCATAACTTTTTCAATCTTAAACCCTTTTAATCT
The DNA here is from genome assembly GCA_030765085.1 of Allium cepa. NCBI lineage: Eukaryota > Viridiplantae > Streptophyta > Magnoliopsida > Asparagales > Amaryllidaceae > Allium > Allium cepa. The sequence goes on along the minus strand of CM060939.1, from coordinate 74,350,499 downwards.
GGAGATTAGGTTCAAAATTGTTGTCTTTAATTTTAGGCTCATAGTGAAACTTAATTTTAACACATTCATATGTATAAGTCTATTATACACACACACACGCACGCACACACACGTATACGTATGTAACGACCTATAAGATTTCAATAAATTTTATTGTTTTATTTACGTATTTAATTGGACTTTGGTGAAAATTTAAATAAATAAATTTGCAAATAAAAAGTTAATATTTGGACCACGTCCAATTAAACATAGCAGATTTTTAATTTTCAATTTATTGTATCAAAGTTATTGTATGGTGAAATTCTATTTAATTCAAGCTAGCCAATAATTGCCGATAATAAATTTATTTTCAAGCCTGAATATTTTTCTATAGAAAAATTCTAAATCCTTTTCTGAGTAGGAGGTCATCTTTTGTTTTCCAAATTCGGACTTCTATTGCTCCGTGTATCTTAATTCTAATCAAATTTGCTGCATTTCTGGTACCGATTATCGACTTTTGATCAGATGATCGTACCACCGAAATCTGTATACCGTTTTGATCGTCCCGTCATGCTGATCTTAGCTGTATATTTATTTATTTATGTATTTTGAAGTCCGGTATGAGACGGAAACAATAAAACAGTGCACCGTATCGGTACCGGATCCGTGACCGTTTATTTTCTTTTACTTTTCAAACTTCAACTTGGATCCCAAGCAGTATAATAGATTGATTTAATAGCCTCTAAATCAATGCACGGCTGTGCGTTTCTTTTGCTTTTGAAAAAAAAAAAAAAAAAAAAACTTAACATTATAGTGTCCGTTTCTTTGCAATTCAAACATTGGAAACGTGCTGTCCCTTTTTAGTCATATATATCGTCCTAGCCTTTTTAAAACTGGACGTGTTGTTTTTCCGGAATCTATGGGTGCTGTCACTATTACCGATTCATGTTAACATTTTATTCTTTTACTATGTATCTTGGTCTCTTCAAATTTTATTTGCTGAGAAACCAATTTGTTCGTAACCTTCTTTGTACCGTTACTTTTGGAAACCTGATATATTTATTTCCAACGTATAAATTCGAAATATCACTTTCCCTGCCTCCTTGATTCACGTATCCGTTTCTATTTCTTTTATTTTGTGGTCTGCACTGCTTTTGTTTTCCCATTGCTTACGTTACTTTTTATTTTATACCATTCTTGTCTGTTCAGAAATCTTCCCTTCACCACTATAAAAATTTAAACCATACCTCATTCTTCTCCAAATAGTACTAAGAATTGCTCCTCCTTCTTTACATCATCCTTCCCTACGGCATTAGCCAAGGCCAAGCCCCTTGCCCTTGCTTGCTGACCCAGGCCGAACTGCTGAACCTCGACACTCCTCTCTTCATTGCCCGAGGCTCCGATCCCACGCCTCCACCATATCAAAACTTCACCCAAGACAGCCTCGTGCCACGCCCTCCACGGCAAATCATCTCCGGCCTAGCCTCCTTGATTACCGAGTCCACCTTTCACCTTCTCTTCACCAACAGAGCAGCTTGTCCCCTCCTACAACGCCGCATCTGCCTCTCGCCCCGACAGCTTCATCACGGATCCACACTCGCCCTTGCAAACTCCTCCGCCCAGAACTCCTTGATTTCGGCCTAGTTTCCCTCTCCTCCTTTGTGCATGTATCTTGGTAAGTATATATATTATCTTATATATATACTATGTTTTGCTGCTCGTGCCTGCTCTCAAATATTCAAGTTTTAACGCATAATATGCAATATGTGATATGTTAATTTTATGGTACAAACTCTGTAGCCATTTCATAATCTGCTAGAAAGAAATATACATATACTATAGAATGGGTTGTATTACATATATATAGGTATATTTTTCTGTGGGTTTGTTTTGTTATATATATAGTATAAGTTTTTCGTATGTGGTAATTATTATGTTGTGACAGCATAATATTGTAAGTAAAGATATTTTATGATTTTAATATATATATATAAATCTGGATTTCAAAAGAGGGCTAGCTATATATATAAGTTTATATCTATATTTTGCGTAAATAAAGCATAGGTAAAATGTGGAATAGATGAAGTTTAGTCTGATGGTTTCATATAAACAATTAAACGATTATATAACCTATGTTTATGTATGCATGCGCTGGTAGGCGATTATAGGGGTTGTTTATTTTATGTTGTACTTATGGGATAGTACATATAATTATATTTACTGTAAATTTGAGTAAAATAATAAGTAGGCGTTGATTTTAAGTATAGGTGGACTTGTTGTATAACAATAATAGGTGAATCTGAGGATGTGTATAATTTATAACAGTTGAATATGTATTCGGTCAGCATGTGTTAAGTGGGTACATTATGGGTATATAAGAGTAGTCTGCATATAAGTTAAGAGTACATTGTTTTTAGGATAGTCTTTATATAAGTTAGATCGGCCATATATTAAAAAGTTGGTATATAAGTTCATACAGTTCATATAAAAAAAGCATGTTGCAGGCCCGTGTATAAAGCATTGCTAGTGATTAGACTTAATATTACATATGCATACCTTGTATATAATAGTTAACCACCTAAAATTGCATTAAGAACATGATCATGTAGGGACGCATAATAAATAGCATTATTAACTTTATATTTTAAATTTTGTATATGACTTGGAGATGAGCTTGTTAACTATTGGAGCATTGGTACAGTATATTATCAACTTACTGTATGTCACACACTAGGATTTCCGAACCAAGTTTTAGTTAACAAAGCTTGGGCAGGAGTTAGTGAATAACATCCTTTACTACCATCAATTCTGGATGATATAATTACAATTTACTCTAATAATGGAAAGAAATAACTCAATTAGAAATATAATAGCTTTACCATTTCGAGGGTGTAATTTAGTTTATATATATTTGATTGGTTCATGATAAGTGTGGGTCTTTAAGGGTAATATTCTAATAGATATACAAGTTTAAATTATTGATTTAAAGGATAATAACAACAATATTAAATTTTATATATATTTCCAATTTTATATCAACCGATTTAAATCGTTCTCTTCGTTTTCCCCTTTATCAGCCTTGATCGTCGATTCGTGCCATCTTGCTTTGATTCAGAAGGTTGTACGTGCATTTCGTAACTCAATATTCAGTGTCAAACTATCTAGCCTCGAAAGGTGAGCAATCACTCACGATTAACGTTCTTTTATTTATTAAATTTGATTTCAATTGAAACGACAATTGAAATATGTTACTGTAGTTATTTAAATTGTTATATTTATGCTATTATCTGTAACTGTTCACTTATGGGATATGACACCATATCCTATTGTTTATATTTATTTTGATGATATATACCTGTTGTTATTATTATTATTTTCATATCTACTATCACTCTGCAAGTTCCCTGTTAGGAAAAAATCACTATGGGTTGAAACGATACATACCCGAACGGACTTTAGAATAGGGGAAAATCGTTATGGGTTGAAATGATAAACCCAAGCGATTTTCATTTAAATTGAATTTGGGATTACGGGTTGAAATGATATCCACCCGTATATATTTAGTGTACGGATTGAAATGATAAATATCCGTAGCATTTGACTATATGATAAGAAATATATACCGACACCGTTGGTCCATATAAATAATTTAAAGATAAATTTCTACAGTTTGAAAGAAACATATGTGAATTAATAAATATTGGTTCTTAAAATAATATATATAAATGGAAACTTTATATATAAATTTAATAATATTTTGGGACTGATTTAATCCATATAATATGTTTAAGTATTATTTAAGATCTATATTTCAAATTTTACCGTGTAAAGAATTTGAATAATTAAGATTAGGAGATAAATTGGGTTTATTAAAAATGGTATTTAAATGAAGATTTATTTAATTAAATCAATTTGAATTTATTGAATGGGAAATTTAAGGGTATGATTTTTGTAACTGGATTTTTGTTTTAAGTGATTTAATGAATGTTTCACGTTTAAATAAATTAAAGAAAATATTGAGTAAAAGGGTAATTTTAGGTTACTTAAATGATGTTGAATCTAAGGAGGAAATATTTCAAGGCTAAATAATAATTTGATTAAATCAAGATCTTATGAAACTGTAAAATTGAACTTTGGGAATGTAGAATATTAAATCTTTGAACTATACTAGAATTTAATTGGTGTTTCAAATCTGTATTTGAATCGATATAAGTTGATTTTATTATTTAGAAAACTAAATTATTTAATATATAAATACTATTTTGGGAAATATAGAGATATTTGAAAAAAAAAATGATATTTGGTTTTGAAGTATAAATTAAGTTAAAAGGGCCACGGTGTTATAGTGTATATTTCTACCTTGTACAAAGTTCCATAGACCCTTAGAGGATGGTTACCCCAAACATCCTTTAAGTTATTTGTGTATTTCAGTTGATATTTCACTTGAGTTGGATTTATTGATATAAGAATGTTAATCCTGACTCGAGTGTTTTGTGTTTTGCTTTACGCTCGGGTCAGACCGAGTGATACAGCTTTTGAGACTCACCTTCGAAGTTGGAGTTTAGCTTGAAGATCCAGCTATATATTCTTTCAGCTTTTCCAGTTGATTGGTTCAGAGAAGTCATCTACTCGTACTGGAGACTTCACTGCATCTGAGAGTTCTGCTATATTTATTTCTAACTCTAATGTATATAGTAGCTTCATGAACTACTATTTTTATCGATTCCGCTGCATCATATTACTCTGTGTCTGTGATCTGTGATTGATTTATTTATTGTATATGTTACGTTTTGCCAAATTTAAATTAACAATTCGGTATTTTGAATTATTCAAGTCGGGCATGTATGGTTTTATTGTCGATTTGAATGGTTGAAAATAGCGGGTCGTTACAGTTGGTATCAGAGCTTTGGCTCTAGGCAAAAACTTAGCATATACGGTAAATTTATTTACAGAATCACTTTCGTTCGAGTTAATCTTTTCCTTTCTGACTCGATTTCCTTTGAATTTTGGAATGTCCCTCGGTTCCGAAATTCATTCTTGTCTCTTTCTATTTTCGTTTGATTCTGGAGTATCCCATAACTCCACTGAATGTTTTATAAAGGGGTGAAAACTCCTTTACAATCGGCATTGATTCACCAAAGATTTCTGTATCCTCGGTCTACGATGCTGATATATCTTGATATGCTGAATTCTATCTCTGGCGATCGAATGCCGATTTGTTTTGGAATTGCGCATCGATTATATTCCTAAAAGTCACGGTGGACCGGTAAAGGTCGCCCGCGATTTATAGAAGTATATCCATCTTCTATTTTGAAATAAAATTTCCCCATTTTCGTTCGAGACTTCCCACTTTGTTTCGAAACTTCCTTTGGCCAGTTCCCCTTAAAATTTTGAACCTTTATCTTGTTTGATTTTGGACTCCTTGATGATAGGAAACTATTTTGTAGATGGCAAAATCGGAAGAGCAAAAAGCAGCTCGTCGAGCTCGGAGAGCACTAGCCCGTAAGGAACAGGAGGAAGCAATGGAGAAGTGGGAAAGGTTGTGGAGGGAAAGGGCAGGACCTGGTCCTTATGACCATGTCATCTGTTATCGGTGTCAGGAGAAGGGACATTATGCAGCCATGTGCGGAAAGAGAGATGAAGGAAAGAAGAAAGAGGGCAAGCGTTATCGATCCAAGATCTTCTGTTTTAAATGCCGTAGTACGGGGCACTTTCCCAGTCGCTGCCAGAAAGTGAAGAAAGTAAAAGCTGCACCCACTGCATCAGTCGACCAGTCAACCATTTGCTATCACTGCAGGCTGCCTGGGCATATAGCCAGGAATTGTCCTGTGAGGAAGTACGGAAGGAAGGCTGCGTTTCCGCAGTTTGTTAGGGAGGATGGGCGTGTCGTGCATTTATGCAAGAAATGCCGAAGTTGGGGCCATATTGAGGGGGAGTGTTCTGGACTCGTTGAAGTGCCACCCGGTAGAATTAATACCGATGCTTTGTTTATGTAGAGTGGTTTTCTGTGGATCTGTTTGTTTTCTGCAGTTGTTATGTTACTTTCGGTAAACTCTATTGTATCTTTTGCTTAACTGAAGTTCTCAAATAAAGTATTCATGTTCCTGTTTCGTGGATATGAAATTGAATCTCTGTTTGTTTGAAATCCATTCTTAAAATTATCCTTTGAAAATCGGGTATCTTTGCATTTTGAAATTGTTTTAAATATCGAAATTATTATTTTGATAACTATGATTTTACTCTATATATAAAAGTGAAATGTTTTCCATAAGGATTATATACCTATATACAAAACAAATCAGAAATGTTATTCTATATATAAAATGTTTTGAAGGGATTTGAAATTTTGAAAAATTATAAGAAACCGATTTATATAAAAATGATTTATAACTAAAGCGTTAAATTTGAAATTCGAGAATTGAATTCCAGTATTTTGGAAATGAGTTTTAAGATTTTGGAAAATATATAAAAATAATACGATTTAAAAGTATTTTTCCGAATCAGAAAGGTTTCAAATGAGTTCAAATGAATTCCAATAATTTTGAAGAAATATCGAAGAAGTTTTCAAGAAAATAGAAGTCCAGAACTCACTTATGTCGCTGGAAAATAATTTCGGTGATGAGTGCACGCATCATCGACATTGATTTTCGAGTTTCAGAGTGGGGGAGAGGCCACTTTAATAGCTCGCTATGCGAGTGATTTTGTAAAGCCGTTATGATTTCAAATTCCGAAGTATAATTTGATATTTTCGAAAGATATATGTATATATTTGAAATAATTTGAAATGAGACCGGTGTTCAGTCCTCGAGTTTCAGATTTAATAATTGATTTATTGTTGATTTTCAACTCTTGAATTTAAAATTTGATTTCCCTAACTATTTTGAATGTTCGAACACTTCCAAATCGAGATTAAATTTTCAAGCTAAAAAAATTTTTTTTTCGAGAAGTATAAAATGTTTGATAAAGAATATAAATTTAGTTTTGAAATGTTTAAAAAAAATATGGTTTTGAATAATGGTTTTCAGAAAGGTAAATTGGATATTTCAAATAGAAATAGATAGTTTAAAAGTTTTAAAGGGATACTTATAAATTTGGAAACTATTTTTAGTATAATTGATTTTGAGAAAATATTTGGTTTTGAAATTTAATTGAAATTAAAACCAGTACTTATATGGTGATTTTGGAAATGAATTTGTTTGACTTGAATTATTTTAATCTGGAAACTGGGATAATTTTCTAAACATATTATTTTGGGGAACTTTGAAATTTAGATACTTAATTTGAAAGAAAATTGGTGAAATCATATATGAGTTGGAAACTGAATGGATATTGAATGATTTGAAATTGAGAACTTATATTATTAAGCACTTGATTTGGGAGTGGTCGAACCTATATAAAATGGATTGTATAAGTATGAAGTTGATTTGAAATCTATTGATTTGAAAGGTACTCAATTTGGAAAGAGATTTTATATAATCAAAGTCTATATAAGTATGATTTGATCTACTATTGATTTGGAAAGTATTCGTTTTAGAAAGAAATCCTATATATATGGACTTTATATAAGTACGATATTTGAAAGTGATTTAAAAAGGTACTATATGATATATATTTTCCAAGTAAAGATATGGAAAGTGCCTTCTGCTTGATATCCGCTTTGTGGCCACAGCGTGGATTCATTCTATCGATATTATTCTCTCTGATTTTGGTTTTCCGGATGTAATACTCGAGTGTTCCCACCGTGGCGTAACCCGCGGTTTCTTTTTCTCTCGTGAATGCACAGCGAAATTGCCTGGCTGAGTCTTGCCTAGGGGTACGGATTGTTTCCTGGGGGAACCAGGCGTAACCATTGTGTATCCTGCAATCTGTGTAGGTCGCGAATAGTAGCGCAAGTGCCTGGCTGAGTCTTGCCTAGGGGTACGGATTGTTTCCTGGGGGAACCAGGCGTAACCATTGTGTATCCTGCACCCTACTAGTCATCATGGCGTAACTCGCAGGGCTGTGAAAGCTTACGGATATGGATTGTTTCCTGGGGGAACCAGGCGTAACCATTGTGTATCTGCGAACCATGATCGGACAAAGGTTTTGGTTTGGTTGTTTTGTTTGGATTGTACTTTCCATATCTGTTTTTAAAGGTTTTCAAGTATTTTCACTGGGTGTTGAAACAAGTCTACTAAGTACTTAAAGAATTCTAGCTTTGCGCCTGATCAATGCATGACCAGAGTCTGCAAGAACGAGGATAAACTTGTTGAAACATCGAGTTATAAAAGTATTTTCGAAAGGATAATTTATTCCGATATAACAGTATTTATTATGAAAATATAATTATAAAAGTACTTAATATAAAAGTATTTTCCCGACAAAGAAATTTTGTATTAATCTTTGGAATTTAAATTCCTTTGGTGAATTAACAAATTCGTGCCCGATCCCTTCTTTTGAATCTACCTTATCTGCTCAGCTTATTTATTCACCTTGATTCTGTTTTCAAAATCTACCTTCCTTCCTTATTAGATTTATCCTTTAAAATATTGCCTAATTATATACTACATTGTTAAAATAAAATTTTAGTGTTATAAATATTTTTGAAGTTATTAAATTAAATAAAACATCTTTATAGAAAAAGATTATTAATTTATTGATAATATTTGAAAGGTATCTTGAGATGAATTAAAATTTCATAAATTTTGGATTTAATATTTTCAATAGTCCTTGTAAAAATAAGTAATAATGTAAATAATTGTTTTCAAAAGGAGTTCGAAAAGTATTAAATATTAAAGAAAAATATAATTGCAAATGAAGCTTCAAATGAATATTTCAAGTAAAATTTATATAGTTCCTGGTTGTTCTATTCTCCTACCTCCTTCCTTTTCAGGGACAAAAAGTTTTGAGTGGGGGAGAGTGTAACGACCTGTAAGATTTCAATAAATTTTATTGTTTTATTTACGTATTTAATTGGACTTTGGTGAAAATTTAAATAAATAAATTTGCAAATAAAAAGTTAATATTTGGACCACGTCCAATTAAACATAGCAGATTTTTAATTTTCAATTTATTGTATCAAAGTTATTGTATGGTGAAATTCTATTTAATTCAAGCTAGCCAATAATTGCCGATAATAAATTTATTTTCAAGCCCGAATATTTTTCTATAGAAAAATTCTAAATCCTTTTCTGAGTAGGAGGTCATCCTTTGTTTTCCAAATTCGGACTTCTATTGCTCCGTGTATCTTAATTCTAATCAAATTTGCTGCATTTCTGGTACCGATTATCGACTTTTGATCGGATGATCGTACCACCGAAATCTGTATACCGTTTTGATCGTCCCGTCATGCTGATCTTAGCTGTATATTTATTTATGTATTTTGAAGTCCGGTATGAGACGGAAACAATAAAACAGTGCACCGTATCGGTACCGGATCCGTGACCGTTTATTTTCTTTTACTTTTCAAACTTCAACTTGGATCCCAAGCAGTATAATAGATTGATTTAATAGCCTCTAAATCAATGCACGGCTGTGCGTTTCTTTTGCTTTTGAAAAAAAAAAAAAAAAAAAAACTTAACATTATAGTGTCCGTTTCTTTGCAATTCAAACATTGGAAACGTGTTGTCCCTTTTTAGTCATATATATCGTCCTAGCCTTTTTAAAACTGGACGTGTTGTTTTTCCGGAATCTATGGGTGCTGTCACTATTACCGATTCATGTTAACATTTTATTCTTTTACTATGTATCTTGGTCTCTTCAAATTTTATTTGCTGAGAAACCAATTTGTTCGTAACCTTCTTTGTACCGTTACTTTTGGAAACTTGATATATTTATTTCCAACGTATAAATTCGAAATATCACTTTCCCTGCCTCCTTGATTCACGTATCCGTTCCTATTTCTTTTATTTTGTGGTCTGCACTGCTTTTGTTTTCCCATTGCTTACGTTACTTTTTATTTTATACCATTCTTGTCTGTTCAGAAATCTTCCCTTCACCACTATAAAAATTTAAACCATACCTCATTCTTCTCCAAACAGTACTAAGAATTGCTCCTCCTTCTTTACATCATCCTTCCCTACGGCAATAGCCAAGGCCAAGCCCCTCGCCCTTGCTTGCTGACCCAGGCCGAACTGCTGAACCTCGACACTCCTCTCTTCATTGCCCGAGGCTCCGATCCCACGCCTCCACCATATCAAAACTTCACCCAAGACAGCCTCGTGCCACGCCCTCCACGGCAAATCATCTCCGGCCTAGCCTCCTTGATTACCGAGTCCACCTTTCACCTTCTCTTCACCAATAGAGCAGCTTGTCCCCTCCTACAACGCCGCATCTGCCTCTCGCCCCGGCAGCTTCATCACGGATCCACACTCGCCCTTGCAAACTCCTCCGCCCAGAACTCCTTGGTTCCGGCCTAGTTTCCCTCTCCTCCTTTGTGCATGTATCTTGGTAAGTATATATATTATCTTATATATATACTATGTTTTGCTGCTCGTGCCTGCTCTCAAATATTCAAGTTTTAACGCATAATATGCAATATGTGATATGTTAATTTTATGGTACAAACTCTGTAGCCATTTCATAATCTGCTAGAAAGAAATATACATATACTATAGAATGGGTTGTATTACATATATATAGGTATATTTTTCTGTGGGTTTGTTTTGTTATATATATAGTATAAGTTTTTCGTATGTGGTAATTATTATGTTGAGACAGCATAATATTGTAAGTAAAGATATTTTATGATTTTACTATATATATAAATCTGGATTTCAAAAGAGGGCTATCTATATATAAGTTTATATCTATATTTTGCGTAAATAAAGCATATGTAAAATGTGGAATAGATGAAGTTTAGTCTGATGGTTTCATATAAACAATTAAACGATTATATAACCTATGTTTATGTATGCATGCGCTGGTAGGCGATTATAGGGGTTGTTTATTTTATGTTGTACTTATGGGATAGTACATATAATTATATTTACTGTAAATTTGAGTAAAATAATAAGTAGGCGTTGATTTTAAGTATAGGTGGACTTGTTGTATAACAATAATAGGTGAATCTGAGGATGTGTATAATTTATAACAGTTGAATATGTATTCGGTCAGCATGTGTTAAGTGGGTACATTATGGGTATATAAGAGTAGTCTGCATATAAGTTAAGAGTACATTGTTTTTAGGATAGTCTGTATATAAGTTAGATCGGCCATATATTAAAAAGTTGGTATATAAGTTCATACAGTTCATATAAAAAAAAGCATGTTGCAGGCCCGTGTATAAAGCATTGCTAGTGGTTAGACTTAATATTACATATGCATACCTTGTATATAATAGTTAACCACCTAAAATTGCATTAAGAACATGATCATGTAGGGACGCATAATAAATAGCATTATTAACTTTATATTTTAAATTTTGTATATGACTTGGAGATGAGCTTGTTAACTATTGGAGCATTGGTACAGTATATTATCAACTTACTGTATGTCACACACTAGGATTTCCGAACCAAGTTTTAGTTAACAAAGCTTGGGCAGGAGTTAGTGAATAACATCCTTTACTACCATCAATTCTGGATGATATAATTACAATTTACTCTAATAATGGAAAGAAATAACTCAATTAGAAATATAATAGCTTTACCATTTCGGGGGTGTAATTTAGTTTATATATATTTGATTGGTTCATGATAAGTGTGGGTCTTTAAGGGTAATATTCTAATAGATATACAAGTTTAAATTATTGATTTAAAGGATAATAACAACAATATTAAATTTTATATATATTTCCAATTTTATATCAACGGATTTAAATCGTTCTCTTCGTTTTCCCCTTTATCAGCCTTGATCGTCGATTCGTGCCATCTTGCTTTGATTCAGAAGGTTGTACGTGCATTTCGTAACTCAATATTCAGTGTCAAACTATCTAGCCTCGAAAGGTGAGCAATCACTCACGATTAACGTTCTTTTATTTATTAAATTTGATTTCAATTGAAACGACAATTGAAATATGTTACTGTAGTTATTTAAATTGTTATATTTATGCTATTATCTGTAACTGTTCACTTATGGGATATGACACCATATCCTATTGTTTATATTTATTTTGATGATATATACCTGTTGTTATTATTATTATTTTCATATCTGCTACCACTCTGCAAGTTCCCTGTTAGGAAAAAATCACTATGGGTTGAAACGATACATACCCGAACGGACTTTAGAATAGGAGAAAATCGTTATGGGTTGAAATGATAAACCCAAGCGATTTTCATTTAAATTGAATTTGAGATTACGGGTTGAAATGATATCCACCCGTATATATTTAGTGTACGGATTGAAATGATAAATATCCGTAGCATTTGACTATATGATAAGAAATATATACCGACACCGTTAGTCCATATAAATAATTTAAAGATAAATTTCTACAGTTTGAAAGAAACATATGTGAATTAATAAATATTGGTTCTTAAAATAATATATATAAATGGAAACTTTATATATAAATTTAATAATATTTTGGGACTGATTTAATCCATATAATATGTTTAAGTATTATTTAAGATCTATATTTCAAATTTTACCGTGTAAAGAATTTGAATAATTAAGATTAGGAGATAAATTGGGTTTATTAAAAATGGTATTTAAATGAAGATTTATTTAATTAAATCAATTTGAATTTATTGAATGGGAAATTTAAGGGTATGATTTTTGTAACTGGATTTTTGTTTTAAGTGATTTAATGAATGTTTCACGTTTAAATAAATTAAAGAAAATATTGAGTAAAAGGGTAATTTTAGGTTACTTAAATGATGTTGAATCTAAGGAGGAAATATTTCAAGGCTAAATAATAATTTGATTAAATCAAGATCTTATGAAACTGTAAAATTGAACTTTGGGAATGTAGAATATTAAATCTTTGAACTATACTAGAATTTAATTGGTGTTTCAGATCTGTATTTGAATCGATATAAGTTGATTTTATTATTTAGAAAACTAAATTATTTAATATATAAATACTATTTTGGGAAATATAGAGATATTTGAAAAAAAAATGATATTTGGTTTTGAAGTATAAATTAAGTTAAAAGGGCCACGGTGTTATAGTGTATATTTCTACCTTGTACAAAGTTCCATAGACCCTTAGAGGATGGTTACCCCAAACATCCTTTAAGTTATTTGTGTATTTCAGTTGATATTTCACTTGAGTTGGATTTATTGATATAAGAATGTTAATCCTGACTCGAGTGTTTTGTGTTTTGCTTTACGCTCGGGTCAGACCGAGTGATACAGCTTTTGAGACTCACCTTCGAAGTTGGAGTTTAGCTTGAAGATCCAGCTATATAATCTTTCAGCTTTTCCAGTTGATTGGTTCAGAGAAGTCATCTACTCGTACTGGAGACTTCACTGCATCTGAGAGTTCTGCTATATTTATTTCTAACTCTAATGTATATAGTAGCTTCATGAACTACTATTTTTATCGATTCCGCTGCATCATATTACTCTGTGTCTGTGATCTGTCATTGATTTATTTATTGTATATGTTACGTTTTGCCAAATTTAAATTAACAATTCGGTATTTTGAATTATTCAAGTCGGGCATGTATGGTTTTATTGTCGATTTGAATGGTTGAAAATAGCGGGTCGTTACAACGTATATGTTTTTAACAATACTATGACCAATAAAGATATATATGAAGGAAACATCATCTTTGTACACAATCTAATATTGCACTTACATAATTTACTGTAGAATACATTTGGACATAGTTACATTCCATGCCATGAATAAATAGCTTGTTAATGACATTTAATTAATCAATCAATTTGATTAGAGAAAGAATGAAAGGTTTCTCTCTCCACATACATAATTAAGGTCTAGATTAATTACCTGTTCTTAGGGAAAGAAACGAAATGTTGCCTTAATTCTTGCCTTTTTGTTTTCCTAACATTTGTTCCTTTCTAGCCATTCATTCCTTTAGTTTAGTCATATAATTTGCCTCGCAATTCACGTATAAGTTTCTCTTTTTCTCATCTTCTTTATTTTCTCATTTCATAAAAGAGAGAAAAATATTACAAGCACTTTATTCTTTTATTTATAAAACCTTGGAATTTATTAAAATATAAATTTTTAATTTGAGTAAATCATTTCCCAAAATTCTGTAATAAAAATAAAAGTTTCTGAAATTTTTTAACTTTGTTAAGGATAACTCTAATTGGAATTTTAAATAAATAAATGGATTATCTACTTTCTTTAAAAATGTGTAATATTTTTGAATAATAAATTTCATTGGAAATGGTAAATAAATCAGAATAATGTAAACTTGTTAAGGAGTAACTTTTAAGAATTCAGTGTATTAATAAACTGTTAAAATTACGCATTTATAAGGGTACGATATTTAATGGAATAAATAACATATAAAATAGGAAAATATATTAATTAAAAAACGTTACTTTTGTATTAACTTGGGGGTATTTTATTGCATCGGTTTTGCACATTTTAAAATTCATACCACAATATCTATATGAATAAAAAAATCAGTTAAAGAATTGCTTTAGCCAAAAGTTACACTTTCCATAGCTTTCATTGGTCTTATGCTGGCATAAAATCTTTATTAGAGTAACGTTCACAAATTTGTCCAAACTCCATCTCCATTTCAGAGACAAATATTATTACTTGTAGTTACTTTTCTTAATTCGCTCAACCTATTTAAACCGCAAATCGCGCAACCGTTAATTTATGCAATGCAAGGAAATCATTTTCTTCCATTTACGTCTAAAATTTGAAAATTTACATGCCGTTTTCCCCTGATAAATGCAAGCTTCCTATCTATAACACGTTCTAAATGAATTATAATTTTTGCCTTTGTTCCAAAATAAATTGCCATGCACTTTTAAAAGAGGAAATTCAACCGTGCCTTGACAATGCGTTTAAAGGTATTTCACCTTCCATTTATTTTAATAAGTATAAAATCTTGTAAATCCATAACCGTTCAAATTTTTGATTTTTTTCCACTCCTTTATCAAATCAATGTACGTTACTTTTGGATATGTGGTCCAAGATACCACTGCAAAAATTAACTATTTGATTTAAATAATCTTTGCCTTATAAAAGAAATATTTCAACATCCCATATCAAAGCAAAAATATTTGCTTGCCTTTTTGTTCCCATTGATTTGCACACGTTACTTTTCCTTGCGTACAAAGCTTCTGCCTATAAATACAAACCTCGTATCACATTTCCTCACCTCAAAATTGTCTGCATCTCCATCTACTTCTTTCTTTATCGTGAGCAGTGAATCAGGTAATGGTTTATTTATTTTTCCTTCCTTCTTCTTTTTGTTTTGTTATATTTTGTCATACACTTCATGCTCGGCCGCACCCTACCCTCTCTATCACTACTGTTGCCAACTCCTCCTCCAAACCGATCCTTTTATTTGACAAACTTTGTTAAATATTCATGATACAAGTGCATGCGTGCATGCTTTTTGTTAGTCAGAGCCGTGTCATATTGTAGAAGCAAGAGCAAGTAAATTTTTATAAGTGCAGTTGTGTAGCAAAAATAAGAAAAAGAAAAAAAAGAAAAAAAAATAAAAGTAAAATAGAATGGATAGGCGGAGCACCACTTTTTGAAATAGTATCTCAACGATTTATCCACTGTTTTAGTATAGAGTGCGTTCATATAACTCAAATAAAAGGTGGGCTGAGCAGTGAGAACATGGCCAAGATGTGGGTGGAGTGGTCGAGAATTTGGGTCAAAATTTTCTTATTCCATTTTCAATAATCATAGAAAAATGCGAATGCTTAGTTTTTCATTCATCTTGTTCAAGATTTGAATCAAGACGTTGCCTCCACGGAAATCTGATCGTTCCGTTTGTACGTTTCTTTATCCAGTGATACAATCGTTTGAATCTAATTTTCTGCAGCTTTAAGGTGAGTATTTCTCACCAGACAAACATACCTATATATCTGTAGATTGATAACAAGTGTAATTGTAAATTTATTTTATTTAATTTTATCTGCTTGTGATATAAACTTATTAAGTTAAAACCCCATTATTTAATTGACCCATCATCAGCTGTATTATCTATTGTTATATTGTTGCAATTAGATTTTTTTTATTATTATTTACAGCAAATCACACTGCAAGTTCCCTGTAGAATAGAAATCGTTACAGGCTGAAATGATAGGCCTGAACGATACTTGCTATTTGTGCATTCATTTGCTTATTTAGTGATTTATTTAACTTGGGATTTGCGGGTTTGAAATGATAGAACCCGGGTTATCTTTGTAAATTGCGGATTGAAATGATATATATCCGTATCACTTCACCTATGCTAGAAAACTATATACAGACCCGTGGTTTATATAATATTTTTCTGAAATATTTTAAAAATATTTTAAACGGAAAATTTATAATATTCTGGTTTAAAATGTATTTAAATGATTTTTATAAAATTTATAATGATTTTCGAATGAGTCAAATGTTAAATAGATGAATGTTTAAGTAAAATTTTGAAATATAACTTATTTGTAAAATTTTGAAATATAACTTATTTTGGGAAATTCTGAATTTTTGTTAAAAGTGAGATTTTAGTAAAGTAAAATAATTGATAATAAGTTATATTATGGGAATTTAAAACTTACTTGTTAAGTTAATAATTTAATTAAAGAAATGGGAATTTAATACTTGGATTTAAATAAGAAATTCATAATAAAATTTGATTTTTTTTTTGTATGAAAATTTACTTATAAATTCATAAAAATATGAGTATTGAAATTATGACTTTATAATGTGAAAATATATGATTTGTAAGTTAAACATGATTTAAATAAAATTTACTTAGTTACGAAATTATAGTTAAACCTTGAAATTTTAAATATAAAGGATATTACAGCATTTGTGAATGTTGTAATTAAATTTAAATGAACTTAAAGGTTAATTTGAACTAAAAGCTATTATAGAACTTTGTAAGTGCTATAGTTGATAAAGATAACTAAAGTTTAGTTGGAAATAAAGAAATCTATTACAGCACTTAAATGCTGTCTTTTGTAAATGAACTGTTTAACCTATAACTTTAGGTAGCATGTTATAAGTGCTACGGAAACTGAATTTTTGATTGTTTTAATAAAATTTAATAATCTTTGGGAAAAAGGCTTAAATTTTGGAATTTAATATGTAATTAATAAAAATAAGGAATTGACTTTAGATTGTTTTAAATGGAAGAATTTAACTTTTAAATGTGTGTTGAAAGGCAATTAATTCCTAAATATACTGAATAGATTCAAATGGTATTTTATATTAAATAAAATGACTGATGTTTAAATAAATGATGTTTGAAATGATATTATGATATTGAAATGTATTTGGAATTTTTTTTGATTTTTAAAGTATAAATACCATTTTTAAAAGTTGTAACCGCGGGTTATAATAACGTTTGGTTGTTAAAGAGACCGGGATCGGATATCTAGCATACTCTCTTTCGATACCGAAACCACTTTGACAACCGTGTACGCGGTGGAGATTCCATAATGAAGTAGGATGGTGGTGACGTTTCCTGTGAGGTAAATACGTGGACCCGACTCCCGTGAGTTGGCATAAGGTGGCTAAAACAGGAGCGATTCTCGGATTAATGAGGTAGCACCTCTGATCGGACGCACTTCTTCGTATGTCATTCTATTACTTTTGTGATTGTTTTGGTGCGCACCTTTGATTTGGGAGTGTTGTTCGAGGTGGGCGGTAGCTGCGCGCTACGCGTTTCCACCGGTCCGGATGGGTAATTGTTATATCTACCCTGGCATTGCCTAGTTGTGCGGTGTCACCTACCATAGCGAGCCTTATACGATTTTGGTTTTGTACCATACCTATGGAGTGCCCTCTGACGACGCCCATTCCGGGGTAGATTACGGTACTGTATAGAGTATGGGAATATATTATGTGTTAACGTGGAAAATGTAAAGCCTTAACGCTATTTAAATGTAAGTTTATTTTAATATAGACACTATTATAATAGCGAAAATATTACTATATAGTAAATAGTTTAACAGATCCTTAGAGGATGGGCGGTCCCAAGAATTCTTTAAGTTACTTGCTTTATATTACAGTTCACTTGAATTAGCTTACACTATATAAGTATGTATGTCCTAACTCGAGTGATTATGTTTTATTTTACGCTCGGGTCAGCCTGAGTTGCAGTTCAGTTTCATCCCGGAGCTAGGATTTATGTAGATCACTTTCAAGCTGTTGGCAAACTTCCCTTCCAGTTCTTTATCTAAATTTTTGAAATCAAGACCAGTGGACATTTGGATTGTTCTACTGATGTTTTAATACTATATTTGGATTAAAGACTATGTAATTTTTATTTGATTGAGACTATTTATAGTGGCTTCATGAACCACTAAGTATTTTTAAATTCCGCTGCGAGTTTTCTGATATCTGTGTCTGTGATTCTGTGATTATTTATTTACTGTATATTTTGAGATTTGTCAAATTTTATTTACAACGCGGTATTTTGAACAATTCAAGTCCGACATGTGTGTCGGCCATTGCACTTGGAGGGTGCAGCATGATAGGGGGTTCTCGCTTCCTGGTTTGGTAGCGAACGGTTGACTCTTACTCCTACATGTCCATGTGGTGGTTGGTGGTGCAGTCGAGAGGCTGGCCGTAAAGGCAGAACACAGGTACCAATGTATGCTACGGTGGGCGTTATCCCATTGGCGTGGCCCATTACATTTGGTATCAGAGCTTTGGCACTAGGTAAAACTTAGAATGTATGGTAAATTTGATTTACAGAATCACTTTCATTCGAGCTTGAATCTCTTCCTTTTCGAATTTTGGAACGTTCCCTGCGGTTCCGAAGTTCATTCGTGTCCCTCACTATTCATTTTCTTTCGATTCTGGAGTATCCCATAACTCTACTTCGGATGATCTTTATAGTGAATTGGCGGTCTTGCCAATATTCTAATAAAGGGGTGAAACTCCTTTACAATTAGCATTGATTCACCAGAGATTTATATTTATCCTTGGTTCAGATGTTAGTATCTTTGGTTATTCCAAACTATATCTCCTCGGATCAAATGTAGATTTACCCCAGAAAATCCACATCGATCTTACTCTTTAATTCACGGTTGACCAGGTTAAGGGTGCCCGCGATTTATATAAACTTATCTAGTTCCTTATTCTGTTATTTAATCATCGGATCTTCTGATTCTAAGTTATCTTTAAATCAAAATTCTCTTTGATTTGAGTCCTTAAAATTTGAATCTCTATACTTGTTTTGAAAAATTTATTCCTATATTTGGGAAAAATCTAATATTATATTTATAAGTATAATTTTCAGAACTTAACTAGTTGTTTAGAGACAATAGTCATTGATTTTATTTATGGTTTTGTAAACCATTGGTTTTGGCTTATATAAATAATTGAACTATAAATCATGGTTATAAATTTATTTGGAAACAGAAATAAATTTAAAACAAGAATTTAAGAATTTAATTTCTGATAGTTTCAAACCTTGTGTTTAAAGTCTTAAAAGGATATATTATTATCTAAATAGAAATTTGTTTCCAGATAATTTTAAAGTTTTAAAAATTAGTGCTCTTCTCTTTGTCGTTGGAAAATAATTTCGGTGATGACTGCAGCATCATCGACATTCATTTTAGAGCATCGAAGTGAAGAGACCACGCTGTAGTTTTTCTTTAAAAATTTAATTGATTTGAATTTCTAAAATATGACTTAATTTATAATATATATAAATATATGATTTAAATTTGATTTAACATATACTATATGTATGTATTTATTTATCTCTAAAGTGTTTGAAGTTAATTGGAAATTTAATTCATAAATTTATGTTAAAAGGTGATTCTAATGATAAAAAAAGTCAAATTTTGAATAAATATTTAATCTTGAATAATGGAATTGGAAATTTTTTTACATGTACAATATTAAATTTCATGCCAATATAACTTACCTAAATCATTCAGAAATTAACTATGTAATTGGATAATGCACAATATAAATGCATTTTATAAATAAAATTTGAGTGGTTATAATAAATGTTATACACTTAAAGTTTCAGTTACAAAAGGACAAATAGAGGTAAATAGAATAAAAAATAATTGAATAATATACAATATCAAATGGTGTTAAAGGAAATTTTGAAATAAATTGGAATAGTTATAATAAATGTAGTCTACTAAATATGTGCGATAAGATATATTAAGTAGAATAAATTTAATAATAATCAGGAATAAAGAAGAATAAAATTTGTTGGATAAAAGATGATTATTATAAATGACTATACAAATTTATGATTTTAGAAATTGTTAATTTCAAAATAATTGGATAATAAGATAATTAATTTGGAAATAGTTAAGATTGATTTAACTTCAGTAAAAATCAAATGAATTAAATCAATTATTGAATATTAATTAATTTAAATTGAATTTATATGGTTTAAATCAATGATTCCATTTTGAGTTTCAATTTAGTTTTCTTTCAGGGTGTTTCTATTCTCCTACCTCCTTCCTTTTCGGGGACGAAAAGTTTTGAGTGGGGGAGAGTGTAACAACCCATAATTTTATAAATATTTTAATTAAGTTTTACTTGAAAACATTGTTTTTTTTTAAAAGTAAAATTTTCAATAATTAAAATTTTAAGTTAATAAGTTTTGGGAAAAAAACTTATTGTAATTTAAATTTAAGCCTTAATTAATGTAATATTTCTATTATTGATTCAAATAGAAAACATACGTAGTTTATTAATGTTTGCATGTGTTCATTATTTAAATCCAATCTTTTGGTTTTTGCATACTTTTGTTTAAAGTTAAAAAAAAGGAGGGGCTTCTTTATAAAAATAACTTGAATTTATTACAAAATATCACGATTCCTTTTATTTCCTTTTAAAATAACGTTAGACCTTAATTTATTGCTTAATATTAAAGAATTTACTAAGTTATAAATTTTAACATAAAGATGTTGTATTAAGTTTAAGGCATTATTTACAATGATTTGTATATACATATGTGCGTGCGTTAATTTGACTTAAGATTTATAAGATGGACTTGTATGCAAAGTCATAACTTTTTTAATCTTAAACCCTTTTAATCTGGAGATTAGGTTCAAAATTGTTGTCTTTAATTTTAGGCTCATAAAATAGTGAAACTTAATTTTAACGCATTTATATGTATAAGTCTATTATATATATATATACACGTATACGTATATATTTTTAACAATACAATGACCAATAAAGATATATATAAAGGAAACATCATCTTTGTACACAATCTAATATTGCACTTACATAGATTACTGTAGAATACATTTGGACATAGTTACATTCCATGCCATGAATAAATAGCTTGTTAATGACATTTAATTAATCAATCAATTTGATTAGAGAAAGAATGAAAGGTTTCTCTCTCCATATACATAATTAAGCTCTAGATTAATTACCTGTTCTTAGGGAAAGAAACGAAAGGTTGCCATAATTCTTGCCTTTTTGTTTTCCCAACATTTGTTCCTTTCTAGCCATTCATTCCTTTAGTTTAGCCGTATATTTTGCATTGCAATTCACGTACAAGTTTCTCTTTTTCTCATCTTCTTTATTTTCTCATTTCCTAAGAGAGAGAAAAATATTACAAGCACTTTATTCCTTTATTTATAAAACCTTGGAATTTATTATAATATAAATTTTTAATTTGAGTAAATCATTTCCAAAAATTCTATAATAAAAATGAAAGTTTCTAAAATTTTTAACTTTGTTAAGGATAACTCTAATTGGAATTTTAAATAAATAAATGGATTATCTACTTTCTTTAAAAATGTGTAGTATTTTTGAATAATAAATTTCAATGGAAATGGTAAATAAATCAAAATAATGTAAACATCTTAAGGAGTAACTTTTAAGAATTCAGTGTATTAATAAACTGTTAAAATTACGCATTTATAAGGGTACGATAGTTAATGGAATAAATAACATATAAAATAGGAAAACATATTAATTAAAAAATGTTACTTTTGTATTAATTTGGGGGTATTTTATTACGTCGGTTTTGCGCATTTTAAAATTCATACCGCAATATCTATATGAATAAAAAAATAAAAATCAGTTAAAGAATTGCTTGAGCCAAAAGATACACTTGCCATAGCCTTCATTGGTCTAAAGTTGGTATAAAATCTTTATTAGAGTAACGTTCACAAATTTGTCCAAACTCCATCTCCATTTCAAAGACAAATATTATTACTTGCAGTTACTTTTCTTAATTCGCTCAACCTATTTAAATTTCAAATCGCGCAACCGTTAATTTATGCAATGAAGGGAAATCATTTTCTTCCTTTACGTCTAAAATTTGAAAATTTACATTCTGTTTTCCACTGATAAATGCAAGCTTCCTATCTATAACACGTTCTAAACGAATTATAATTTTTCCCTTTGTTCCTAAATAAATTGCCATGCACTTTTAAAAGAGGAAATTCAACCGTGCCTTGTCAATGCGTTCAAAGATATTTCACCTTCCATTTATTTTAATAAGTATAAAATCTTGTAAATCCATAACCATTCACATTTTTGATTTATTGCCATTCCTTTATCAAATCAATGTACGTTACTTTTGGATATGCGGTCCAAGATACCACTGCAAAAATTAACTATTTGATTTAAATTATCTTTGCCTTATAAAAGCAATAATGCAACATCCCATATCAAAGCAAAAATATTTGCTTGCCTTTTTGTTCCCATTGATTTACACACGTTACTTTTCCTTGCATACAAAGCTTCTGCCTATAAATACAAACCTCGTATCACATTTCCTCACCTCAAAATTGTCTGCATCTCCATCTACTTCTTTCTTTATCGTGAGCAGGAAATCAGGTAATGGTTTATTTATTTTTCCTTCCTTCTTCTTTTTGTTTTGTTATATTTTGTCATACACTTCATGCTCGGCCGCACCCTACCCCCTCCATCACTTGCCAACTCCTCCTCCAAGCCGATCCTTTTATTTGACAAACTTTGTTAAATATTCATGATACAAGTGCATGCGTGCATGCTTTTTGATAGTCAGAGTCGTGTCCTATTGTAGCAGCAAGAACAAGTAAATTTTTATAAGTGTAGTTGTGTAGCAAAAAAAAGAACAAAAAAAGAAAAAAAAGAGAAGCAAAATAGAATGGATAGGCCAAGCACCACTTTTTGAAATAGTATCTCAACGATTTATCCACTGTTTTAGTATAGAGTGCGTTCATATAACTCAAATAAAAGGTGGGCTAAGCAGTGAGAACATGGCCAAGATGTGGGTGGAGTGGTCGAGAATTTGGGTCAAAATTTTCTTATTCCGTTTCAATAATCATAGTAAAATGCGAATACTTAGTTTTTCGTTCATCTTGTTCAAGATTTGAATCAAGACATTGCCTCCACGGAAATCTGATCGCGCCCTTTGTACGTTTCTTTATCCAGTGATACAATCGTTTCAATCTAATTTTTTGCAGCTTTAAGGTGAGTATTTCTCACCAGACAAACATACCTATATATCTGTAGATTGATAACAAGTGTAATTGTAAATTTATTTTATTTAATTGTATATGCCTGTGATATAAACTTATGATGTTAAAACCCCATTATTTAATTGACCCATCATCAGCTGTATTATCTATTGTTATATTGTTGCGATTAGATATTTTTTTATTATTTACTGCAAATCACACTGCAAGTTCCCTGTAGAATAGAAATCGTTATAGGCTGAAATGATAGGCCTGAATGATACTTACTTATTTATGCATTCATTCATTTATTTAGTGATTTATTTAACTTGGGATTTACGGGTTTGAAATGATAGAACCCGGGTTTCCTTTGTAAATTACGGATTGAAATGATATATATCCGTATCACTTGACCTAGGCTAGAAAACTATATACAGACCCGTGGTTTATATAATATTTTTCTGAAATGTTTTAAAAATATTTTAAATGGAAAATTTATAATATTCTGGTTTAAAATGTATTTAAATGATTTTTATAAAATTTATAATGATTTTCGAATGAGTCAAATGTTAAATAGATGAATGTTTAAGTAAAATTTTGAAATATATCTTATTTTGGAAAATTCTGAATTTTTGTTAAAAGTGAGATTTTCGTAAAGTAAAATAATTGATAATAAGTTATATTCTGGGAATTTAAAACTTAATTGTTAAGTTAATAATTTAATTAATGAAATGGGAATTTAATACTTGGATTTAAATAAGAAATTCATAATAAAATTTGATTTTTTTTGTATGAAAATTTACTTATAAATTCATAAAAATATGAGTATTGAAATTATGACTTTCTAATGTGAAAATATATGATTTGTAAGTTAAATATGATTTAAATAAAAATTTACTTAGTTACGAAATTATAGTTAAACCTTGAAATTTTAAATATAAAGGATATTACAGCATTTGTGAATGTTGTAGTTAAATTTAAATGAACTTAAAGGCTAATTTGAACTAAAAGCAATTATAGCACTTTGTAAGTGCTATAGTTGATAAAGATAACTAAAGTTTAGATGGAAATAAAGAAATCTATTACAGCACTTAAATGTTGTCTTTTGTAAATGAACTGTTTAACCAATAACTTTAGGTAGCATTTTATAAGTGCTACGGAAACTGAATTTTTGATTGTTTTAATAGAATTTAATAATCTTTGGGAAAAAGCCTTAAATTTTTGAATTTAATATGTAATTAATAAAAATAAGGAATTGACTTTAAATGGTTTTAAATGGAAGAATTTAACTTTTAAATGTGTGTTGAAAGGCAATTAATTCCTAGATAAACTGAATAGATTCAAATGGTATTTTATATTAAATAAAATGACTGATGTTTAAATAAATGATGTTTGAAATGATATTATGATATTGAAATGTATTTGGAATTTTTTTTGATTTTTAAAATATAAATACCATTTTTAAAAGTTGTAACCGCGGGTTATAATAACGTTTGGTTGTTAAAGAGACCGGGATCAGATATCTGGCATACTCTCTGTCGATACCGAAACTACTTTGACAACCGTGTACGCGGTGGAGATTCCAGAATGATGTAGGATGGTGGTGACGTTTCTTGTGAGGTAAATACGTGGACCCGACTCCCGTGAGTTGGCATATGGTGGCTAAAACAGGAGCGATTCTCGGATTAATGAGGTAGCACCTCTGATCGGACGCACATCTTCGTATGCCATTCTATTACTTTTGTGATTATTTTGGTGCGCACCTTTGATTTGGGAGTGTTGTTCGAGGTGGGCGGTAGCTGCACGGTACGCGTTTCCACCGGTCCGGATGCGTAATTGTTATATCTACCCTGGCATTGCCTAGTTGTGCGGTGTCACCTACCATAGCGAGCCTTATACGATTTTGGTTTTGTACCATACCTATGGAGTGCCCTCTTACGACGTCCATTCCGGGGTAGATTACGGTACTATATAGACTATAGGAATATATTATGTGTTAAGGTGGAAAATGTAAAGCCTTAACGCTATTTAAAAGTAAGTTTATTTTAATATAGACACTATTATAATAGCGAAAATATTACTATATAGTAAATAGTTTAACGGATCCTTAGAGGATGGGCGGTCCTAAGCATCCTTTAAGTTACTTGCTTTATATTACAGTTCAATTGAATTAGTTTACACTGTATAAGTATGTATGTCCTGACTCGAGTGTTTATGTTTTATTTTACGCTCGGGTCGGCCTGAATTGCAGTTCAGTTTCATCCCGGAGCTAGGATTTCTGTAGATCACTTTCAAGCTGCTGGCAAACTTCCCTTCCAGTTCTTTATCTAAATTTGACATTTGGATTGTAATACTGATGATTTAATACTATATTTGGATTAAAGACTATGTAATTTTTATTTGATTGAGACTATTTATAGTGGCTTCATGAACCACTAAGTATTTTTAAATTCCGCTGCGAGTTTTCTGATATCTGTGTCTGTGATTCTGTGATTATTTATTTACTATGTATTTTGAGATTTGCCAAATTTTATTTACAACGTGGTATTTTGAATAATTCAAGTCAGACATGTGCGGATGCGAATGGTTGAAAATATCGAGTCGTTGCACACAAATTCCCAAACTTCAAACTTCATCCCTTCTCTCTTCAAACGCCAAACTGCATCACTCCTCTTTTGCTTCGTCTCTCTAAAAAACACTCAGTTAGTTAGACTTGCGTTGTCGTGATTTGCTTTGCTATTTGATTGTTGCTATGGATAGGATTGGTTAGCTTGTCGTGTTTGGATTTCATCTAGAATCTATCAATTTGTGTTGTCAAAAACTCTCTAACCTCAAAAGGTGAGCAATCACTCACGATTAACATTTTTATTGTTAGGTAAATAACATTGATTGAAATGTTTGCTTTAGATATGAATATGTGGCATATGTTGTTATGTTCCCTTGAACTTGTGTTATAACATTCACATGCACATGTTGTTTTATATGTCACAAATAGTATATTGTAACGACCCTGAATTTTGAACAATTTAAATTGAAAATATTTAATTAATTTGAAATATTTGATTGATGATTTAAATTGAATTCCTAATATAACTATGAGTTTGGCGATTAAATTTTTAACGATTCCGAATTTTTAATTCATTTTAAAATTGATAACTGGTTTAATTCTTGATTTAAAAATTTGAGATTTATTGGTTAATCGATTTGATTTTTTCCAAATTCAAATAGATTATGTTGTTTATTTATAAGAGATAGTTTCTTTATAAATTGTTTTAAGTTAATATCTAGATAATGAAGGAATGACAATGTAAATATCTTAAACTTTAAAATATAAGGTAAATATGTTAGATAAAATTCTAATATCGTGTTAATAAGAACCTCATTTGTATTGCAAAGCAATTAGACTAAATAAAAAGAAACATAAATATCTATGAAGGCTTGCTAAAGAAGACAACATTATATTCATGTACAAACAAGATTAGGATAAGTATGTAGGCTTGGGAAGTAAGACAAGTATAATAAATGCCAGCACAAATTATATCATCTCAGCCTCCAAAAAAGAAAAAAATATATCTCTGTCAAATGTTTATACCAGTATAACACTTTAGCCACCCTACCCTTCATCATTTCAATGCAGATAGAAAATAAATAAATAAATCTAACTGAAGAAAAAAAGATGGCGGCCTCTCTCTAAATTTCGTTCGTCTTCCTTCAACAATTAGGGCTTTTCGGAATCAAAGGCTCGATCTTCTTCCTGCTCATCTTCAAAGCTAGGGCTCGTGAGAATCGATGATGATTTCACTTCCCTCGCGGCTGCTCAATCTCACGCTCGTTCGTCTCTTCGAGTTGCTCCTACATCCCCTTCTATTTGTTCAAATTCGAAACCAGGTGAGTGAAACTTTCACTCACATTTAATTCGAGCTCCATAATTTCTTTGATTTTTTTGATGTTATTTCGTTTAAATGTTGATGCTTTCTTCGATGTTTCCAATCTGCTCGTTTGTGGAACAATTGATTGACTTTGGCTGTTTAATTTTTATGATGTCGATGTTGTTCGTTTTTTTTTTAGTTCTAACCTTGTTCGTAAATTCTTGAGTATCACTGTTTTGATTTACGTGTTTGTTGGCTATATGCACTTGAAAGGATTAAGTTGATTTTGTGAAAAATACTTCGTGTATGACATTAAGCTCGACTAGATGCACCACTTTGTTGTTCCACAACTTCGGTCTGTGGTTCACGGCCTTGATTTGTTTATCACCTGACTTCAGCTTGTGTTAACGTTTGACTTCGGTCACTTGATTTTTAGGCAATTTCAGGTCTTCAACCATCACCATTGCATTGATATTGGTGGTTGTTGCTGTATTTTGTGATAGTTGAGTCGGTGAGCATTTTTGTTTCAAGAATGCTTGCTGCTTGACCCTTGTTGTTTGTTGCCGAATTTCTGGGGTATTTACTTATTCAAATTTATATTTGTTCGAACTACTGTGTTAACTGGAGCTTGCTTGAGTATGCTAATTGGGTTTGTGATTCTGGTATATTGCAGTTTGATTGAACTGCAGTTTTCTGTTGCACCATGTCTGTACCACTGCCTTTGTGCACTTGTTATAAAACTGCAAGTGGCCTTCCACTTTGAATACTAGGGGTAGTTGCAGCTTCTTTTGTTGCAAATTGCACCCTTGTTATTTTGCATTGCACTGAGTCAATACTCACGTGCCCTGATACATTTTTTTTTTTGTGTTACTGTGAGTAACACTTTTAAATAACTTTAGTTTTCAAATCTGTTGCATGCTAACATTTGGATGCTCAATATACTTGTGTGGATATTTGTATATATTCTTTTCTTTGGGCAATTGTGTGATGAAATTACTGCATATTGTATACCCTGTTAAAAATTTAAAGTTTCAAATTCAAACTGCTTTTAAAAAATATATATATAATAATAATATGAAATCTCACCCCTCAACCTCCTTTAAGATTTGATGTTTGAACAATTTATGTTTAAACATGCAAGCTCCAAGTTTAAGAATACTGTGAGTAAACCTATGTTTGTTTAAACTCTTTTGTGCCTTGAATTCCTGCATGAATGTGATAGCTTTGAACTGAATGAATGGTATGATTGTATTTTTATTTCCCTGGAAAACATTGTTTTCCTGTCTCTGTCTTCCTGTAACACTTTTGTGCCTTGAACTAGTTACAGTGAAGTTTTAAAAGGGGCTTAAGCAACAAATATATGATGCAATGAATCACTTTGTTGATGTTGCTTTGCCTATCAGTATGTATACAGGGTTTGTACCTTCCTGTTATTAGTTTCAAAACCTCAGTTCCAGTTCAACCCCTCTGTTTTGTTTTCTGAAACATGAAACACTCCAAAAATCTAACACACATGGAATTTGGATGAAGTTAAGTAGTTTTGTATACTCGAAAATGTGTTTGTATAATTGTTTTAAGTTCTGCATTTTTTTGTCATAAATGAAGAGACTGGGTATACTTATGGAATGGTCCTCATTTGCGTTATGCAGTAGCTTGAGCATTGAGTTGTTGTATTGGTTATCTCTCTGGACTTGTTGAGTCATCCCTGTTGTCACTTTAATATGGTCTGCACATAAGAAAAGATCACTGACCTGAGTGTTGCATTGGTTAACTTCACTTGACTTTGTTGAGCTTCCCACTGTTGTCTTTCTGACCTGGGGCCTGTAGTGATGTTGCCATTGTCTTGAGTCTGAGTTGTACTTCATGTTAGTACCCTATTTACCCTGCCTGTGTTCGGTTTGAACTGGTTTCCAGTCTGATTGAGGATAGAATTTTGCTTTGTGAAATGCTTGAGTTTGTACATTTTTACTGCACCTGTGTTGAATCCAGTTTTAGGCTCGGGTTTGACCTTGTGCTCGGGCGAGAACTTTCATTGTGCATTTCCTGATCTTTTACATGGTTCACATGTCGTAGTGGCAAGGCAGTGCACGCAAGCGTGAACTGCAGCCACACGGTATTCATTGGGTACATCGTCACTGTTGTGGCGCGGCAGTGCACACAAGCGTGAACTGCAGCCACGCAGTATTGATTTTAATTGATATTTCTTTTGCCTTTGTTCCTTGCGTATTTCATAGACAGTATTGATGAGGCAGTGCACGCGTGCGTGTACTGCAGCCAATCAGTTTCAGTATTTTTAAGTAACTTTTCAATTATTTGAATTGATTTGTTTTAAATTGATGGTTTTGTTGTTAATCGTCGTTTAGGCAATTTTGATGTTTTTCTAAATTATCTTCAATAATAATCCCTTCATCTATCTTCGTTGATAAATTGAATCTATCGATTTGTTGTTTTAACACTGTTAAGTATTATATTTACCGTTATCCGATTTCCTTGTTAAAAGGGTCGGATAGGTAAATTTATCTTTGACTGTCGTCTAATTGCTATTTAATTATTATTGCTTCTGTGCACTAATAACTGAGTTTGAATTAGACTGACCCGTGTATTATTTTTCTTTGAATGTAATACTCGGGTCAGACCGAGTATTTTACAGCTTGAAGATTTTCGGGCAGTGAAGTTAGAGAGAGGGGGATTACCGCATCACTAAAGTTTTTCAGGAAAAATTTTCTTGTACTAAATAATAAATAAATTGTTCCACTGTATTAAAATGTAATGCATTGTATAAACTCTGATATTTGTATATAAATGAAAAATTATTTATGTGAAATGTTATTATTATTCTGTGATTCTGTGGCTGATTCTGTTTAAACTCTATAAACTAAATAACAATCCGTCATTTTGAACATTTCTAGCCGGTTTAATTACCGACTGGAGACGGTCAGAACGGGGGATCGTCACATTTGGTATCAGAGCTTTGGTTTACACAATGCTTAGTTTATGGCGTTTAATCTGAATAGTTACTAGAATCACTTTAAAGGAAATGTTTTTCAAATCTATTGAAATATAAAATTTTTTTGAAACTAAAAGTTATTTTGAAAATTCAAATCTTTTCGGACAATCCCTCTCTTTTGTAGCTCCAAATTTAGGTTTGCGATAGTTTCTCTTCGGTGAGGTCTCCTTAGATTTGAGTCCCGATCATTCGAAAACCCATTATCGAACTGCAGAGATTTATGAAAAATAAAATATAAGTAAAGTGAATTAATGAATTGGTTTGAATCAAATATTTCGAATATCTCCAAAGTAATAAATTGTGAAATAAAATGACATGTTAATTTAGTCATGGCTAAAGGGATCATTGAACTATAACTTGGGAATTTGATTCTGAATTCTTTTGAAAATTGATTTCAAATGTCGTGAAGAACGATTTAGTCAATAAATGAATTATAAGTACTTAACTTATAAATGGACTTTGGATATATAATTGAGTTGTATAAATGGAATTGAATTAATAAAGGAGATTTATAAATCGAAGTTTTATAAATAGAAATGGAATTTGTAAAGATTGTTTATAAATTCGAAACCAATTGAATTTAGTAAATGAAACATATAAGTTATTAAAGGAGATATATTCGTGATTTTGGACAGCGAATTATCCTTTAAGTTAAATATTGTGATAATAAAAGTTGGTTAGGAATTTTATCCACGATTTTGGACAGTGGATAATTCTGAATTAAATGCGTAGAAATGATGAAATTGGTTAACGAAGTATATTCACGATTTTGGACAGTGAATATATTATTAAATAAAACGGATATGTTTTAGGGAAATGATATTATGAAATGAAGTTAATGGTTTTAAAGATATTTTAAAATGCATTAAGTATCGAATACATAGATTTCAACATTCATTGTCGAAATAGACGTTTTCGAGAGAAATAAAAGGAAATGGTGGACTATAACACTGTTGATATGGTAAATGGTTTCCAAAAGGAAAGGTTTATGTAGTATTGGGATTTATATATCTATCTTAAATTCGAATCCCTATACTAGTGATTTTGGGTCGTCGTAACAATGTTTTTCGCAACATTCGTTTTGACTCAAATAAATGTGTTTAAAAGAACGGTTTCCTTAAAGAATGAAATATATACTTGATTACGATATAAGTATATTGAATATTTTTCAAGTGTTGAAAAGAAATGGACTTGTGAATTACTTATTATTAAATAAGTATGGAAATGTTTTTCCAATATAACGTGAAAGGTTTGAAATTTTATCTTTTTAAAGATAAATTGATAACGAATATTTGAAATCGATTTGAAAATCGTATATTCATAGATATTTTGGAAATATAAATTCATTATGGAATTTTATTAAAGAAAGGGAAATTTGTTAAAAAAAATAAACATTGATTTATTTTTGAAATGTGAAAATAAATTTACGGATTTGGAACGTAAGTTTAAAATAAATCGGTAAGGATTTATTTGATTGATTTAAATGAACCATTTTAAGTTTAAAATGGATAAATATTTGGAAATGTTTCCGTTTAAGGAAATTGCTTTGAAATTTGTTTTCAAAGGTTGAAAGGTGAAAAATGATTTGAAATTTATTTTCAAAATGGTTAATTGTGGAAAACTATATATCTGGTAAAGATATTTTTGGGGAAAGTTTGAAGTTGGTTTATAACCAATATTCTGAAAGGTATGCGGAATTCAAACTATGAATTAAATCAAAAGTTGAAAAAGTTAAATGGGAAATTTGAACAATTAGTTCAACTTGGAAATTTTTCCAAAAAGATTGAATCTTGAGTTAGAATGAGTTTAACTTCGACACCGAAAACAATATAAGTTGAGTTTTGAATTTCAGATGGTTTATTTGGATTGTATGTCTAACATTGTGAATTGATGACATATCAATTGATCTCTATTAAATATATATCTGTTTGGTGGAGGAGAATTTATTCTCTTAGTTTAACACCCTTCTCTGAGACGTACGAGCTCAGAGGTTATATATCGATAGACATCAATCATGTGTTGAGAATTTACGATGTAATGTGAAATCCAAATCGAGTGTGAAGTCGATAATTAATTGAATTATGAATGTGAATTGGGTTTGAGATAACCTTAAAATTCTAAATCGACTTAGAGGAAAATTTTAAATTGGTAATGAGGTGGAAAACTCTTGAATCCTCTATTTGTTATGGGTATGAGATATTGTGGTTTTCGAAACTTATATATGAGAATGTAGTAAATTCGAAAACCATCAGTTTAGAAAGTAATTGTTATGGAAAACTTGTGTAAGATTACATAGGTATGATATGTACGAAAGGTGAAGTACTACATATGTATGATATTATGTTTTCTAAATTGAGGATATGGAAAAGTACCTTCCATTTAAAATTTGTGAAGGTTGTTGGAACTCGAGATGAGTGTCCATTTGAAAATCGTAGCTACGTTGAATTCCATTAGTTGGATTGACCATTTGAATTCCATTAGTTGGATTGGTCATTTGTTTTCCATTAGTTGGATAGGCCATTTGTTTTCCATTAGTTGGAGTGCCTAGCGTAATTTGAGGGGCGAGATGCCCACAGTTACAAGCGATTCCACTGGGATAGTGGCGCAACCGCCGAGTAAACTGCAATCTAGAAGCCAAAGCGAAATTCGAGGGGCGAGATGCCTATGGTTACAAGCGACTCTACTGGGATAGTAGTTTAACCGCCGTGTGGACCGCGATCTATGGCAACAACCATGACGAAATTCAAGAGAGATGAGAAATCTACAGTTACAAGCGATTCTACTGGGATAGTAGCGTAACCGCCGGGTAAACTGTGATCCATGGGGGAACGTTCTTTCCATATCCATTTTTTAAAAAGAATTTTTAAGTATTTTCACTGGAAGTTGAAGCAAGTATATTTAGTACTTGGAGATTTTTAGTCCTGCGCCTGGCCAGCGTATGCCTAATGTCTTTAAGAACGACGATAGACTTGTTAAATTTCGAGTTAGCAAGTATTTTCAAACTTTAAATAGCAAATCAATAGTCTGAAATAAAAAATTACATAATTCCAACCTAATAAATTAAGGAAGAGGATTTTTGAAATATTTTGAAAAGTCCACAGCTTTGGAAAAGATATAATATGCAAATCTCTAACGTGAAGAATTTTAAGTTAAAATCTGAGTTTCATAAGTCGAAAATTTTAGTAAAAGATCTTTACGTCTTGATTGTAGAAATTAATGAGCAACGGAAATAATGAAAAATACTAGTGAGATAAAATAAATGGAACGAATCCTATATTTATTTTTAATAAGTTTCAAGCTTGGTAAAATTGTGTAGGGTGTAAATATCGGTGAAATTTTAGCAATCATTTTTCCTAACTTATAATTTCGGGACGAAATTCTTTTAAGGGGGGAAGGTTGCAATGACCCTGAATTTTGAACAATTTAAATTGAAAATATTTAATTAATTTGAAATATTTGAATGATGATTTAAATTGAATTCCTAATATAACTATGAGTTTGGCGATTAAATTTTAACGATTCCAAATTTTTAATTCATTTTAAAATTGATAACTGGTTTAATTCTTGATTTAAAAATTTGAGATTTATTGGTTAATCGATTTGAGTTTTTCCAAATTCAAATAGATTATGTTGTTTATTTATAAGAGATAGTTTCTTTATAAATTGTTTTAAGTTAATATCTAGGTAATGAAGGAATGACAATGTAAATATCTTAAATTTTAAAATATAAGGTAAATATGTTAGATAAAATTCTAATATCGTGTTAGTAAGAACCTCATTTGTATTGCAAAGCAATTAGACTAAATAAAAAGAAACATAAATATCTATGAAGGCTTGCTAAAGAAGACAACATTATATTCATGTACAAACAAGATTAGGATAAGTATGTAGGCTTGGGAAGTAAGACAAGTATAATAAATGCCAGCACAAATTATATCATCTCAGCCTCCAAAAAAGAAAAAATATATCACTGTCAAATGTTTGTACCAGTATAACACTTCAGCCACCCTACCCTTCATCATTTCGATGCAGATAGAAAAAAAAAATCTAACTAAAGAAAAAAAAATGGCGGCCTCTCTCTAAATTTCATTCGTCTTCCTTCAACAATTAGGGCTTTTCGGAATCAAAGGCTCGATCTTCTTCCTGCTCATCTTCAAAGCTAGGGCTCGTGAGAATCGATGATGATTTCACTTCCCTCGTGGCTGCTCAATCTCACGCTCGTTCGTCTCTTCGAGTTGCTCCTACATCCCCTTCTATTTGTTCAAATTCGAAACCAGGTGAGTGAAACTTTCACTCACATTTAATTCGAGCTCCATAATTTCTTTTATTTTATTGATGTTATTTCGTTTAAATGTTGATGCTTTCTTCGATGTTTCCAATCTGCTCGTTTGTGGAACACTTGATTGACTTTGGCTGTTTAATTTTTATGATGTCGATGTTGTTCGTTTTTTTTTAGTTCTAACCTTGTTCGTAAATTCTTGAGTATCACTATTTTGATTTACATGTTTGTTGGCTATATGCACTTGAATGGATTAAGTTGATTTTGTGAAAAATACTTCGTGTATGACATTAAGCTCGACTAGATGCACCACTTTGTTGTTCCACAACTTCGGTCTGTGGTTCACGTCCTTGATTTGTTTATCACCTAACTTCAGCTTGTGTTAACGTTTGACTTCGGTCACTTGATTTTTAGGCAATTTCAGGTCTTCATCCATCACCATTGCATTGATATTGGTGGTTGTTGCTGTATTTTGTGATAGTTGAGTCAGTGAGCATTTTTGTTTCAAGAATGCTTGCTGCTTGACCCTTGTTGTTTGTTGCCGAATTTCTCGGTTATTTACTTATTAGAATTTATATTTGTTCGAACTACTGCGTTAACTGGAGCTTGCTTGAGTATGCTAATTGGGTTTGTGATTCTGGTATATTGCAGTTTGATTGAACTGCAGTTTTCTGTTGCACCATGTCTATACCACTGCCTTTGTGCACTTGTTATAAAACTGCAAGTGGCCTTCCACTTTGAATACTAGGGGTAGTTGCAGCTTCTTTTGTTGCAAATTGCACCCTTGTTATTTTGCATTGCACTGAGTCAATACTCAAATGCCCTGATACATTTATTTTTTTTGTGTTACTGTGAGTAACACTTTTAAATAACTTAAGTTTTCAAATCTGTTGCATGCTAACATTTGGATGCTCAATATACTTGTGTGGATATTTGTATATATTCTTTTCTTTGGGCAATTGTGTGATGAAATTACTGCATATTGTATACCCTGTTAAAAATCTAAAGTTTCAAATTCAAACTTCTTTAAAAAATATATATATAATAATAATAATATGAAATCTCACCCCTCAACCTCCTTTAAGATTTGATGTTTGAACAATTTATGTTTAAACTTGCAAGCTCCAAGTTTAAGAATACTGTGAGTAAACCTATGTTTGTTTAAACTCTTTTGTGCCTTGAATTCCTGCATGAATGTGATAGCTTTGAACTGAATGAATGGTATGATTGTATTTTGATTTCCCTGGAAAACATTGTTTTCCTGTCTCTGTCTTCCTGTAACACTTTTGTGCCTTGAACTAGTTACAGTGAAGTTTTAAAAGGGGCTTAAGCAACAAATATATGATGCAATGAATCACTTTGTTGATGTTGCTTTGCCTATCAGTATGTATACAGGGTTTGTACCTTCCTGTTATTAGTTTCAAAACCTCAGTTCCAGTTCAACCCCTCTGTTTTGTTTTCTGAAACATGAAACACTCCGAAAATCTGACACACGTGGAATTTGGATGAAGTTAAGTAGTTTTGTATACTTGAAAATGTGTTTGTATAATTGTTTTAAGTTCTGGATTTTTTTATCATAAATGAAGAGACTGGGTATACTTATGGAATGGTCCTCATTTGCATTATGCAGTAGCTTGAGCATTGAGTTGTTGTATTGGTTATCTCTCTGGACTAGTTGAGTCATCCCTGTTGTCACTTTAATATGGCCTGCACATAAGAAAAGATCACTGACCTGAGTGTTGCATTGGTTAACTTCACTTGACTTTGTTGAGCTTCCCTCTGTTGTCTTTCTGACCTGGGGCCTGTAGTGATGTTGCCATTGTCTTGAGTCTGAGTTGTACTTCATGTTAGTACCCTGTTTACCCTGCCTGTGTTCGGTTTGAACTGGTTTCCAGTCAGATTGAGGATAGAATTTTGCTTTGTGAAATGCTTGAGTTTGTACATTTTTACTTCACCTTTGTTGAATCCAGTTTTAGACTCGGGTTTGACCTTGTGCTCGGGCGAGAACTTTCATTGTGCATTTCCTGATCTTTTACACGGTTCACATGTCGTAGTGGCAAGGCAGTGCATGCAACCGTGAACTGGAGCCACACGGTATTCATTGGGTACATCGTCACTGTTGTGGCGCGGCAGTGCACGCAAGCGTGAACTGCAGCCACGAAGTATTGATTTTAATTGATATTTCTTTTGCCTTTGATCCTTGCGTATTTCATAGACAGTATTGGCGAGGCAGTGCACGCGTGCGTGTACTGCAGCCAATCAGTTTCAGTATTTTTAAGTAACTTTTCAATTATTTGAATTGATTTGTTTTAAATTGATGGTTTTGTTGTTAATCGCCGTTTAGGCAATTTTGATGTTTTTCTAAATTATCTTCAATAATAATCCCTTCATCTATCTTCGTTGATAAATTGAATCTATCGATTTGTTGTTTTAACACTGTTAAGTATTATATTTATCGTTATCCGATTTCCTTGTTAAAAGGGTCGCATAGGTAAATTTATTTTTGACTGTCGTCTAATTGCTATTTAATTATTATTGCTTCTGTGCACTAATAACTGAGTTTGAATTAGACTGACTCATGTATTATTTTCCTTTGAATGTAGTACTCGGGTCAGACCGAGTATTTTACAGCTTGAAGATTTTCGGGCAGTGAAGTTAGAGAGAGGGGGATTACCGCATCACTAAAGTTTTTCAGGAAAATTTTCTCGTACTAAATAATAAATAAATTGTTCCGCTGTATTAAGATGTAATGCATTGTATAAACTCTGATAATTGTATATAAAAGAAAATTTATTTATGTGAAATGTTATTATTATTCTGTGATTCTGTGGCTGATTCTGTTTAAACTCTATAAACTAAATAAAAATCCGTCATTTTGAACGTTTCTAGCCGGTTTAATTACCGACAGGAGGCGGTCAGAACGGGGGATCGTCACAATATTATGTTGATTTGATTGATTTACACAAATGTTTGTTAAATACGTCACATATGAGATGTAAAAAAAATTGTGCTATGTCAGAAATTTTTATATGCCTTGTTTTGAAATACGTCGCATATGTTTTGTAAAAAAAATGAGTTAGTTAATAAAATCAAATGTTATACATACTATGTTAATAATATGTCACCTATGCTATGTGTAAATAATGTGTTATGTTTGGGAAAAATGAGATGCCATGTTATTTCACCTTGCAAGTTCGTTCTATATTTGTCGTGTTATATGTTTACATGTTATGTTAGTGTATGACATGTCAGAATTTGAAATATTCACTTATGTTGTTTACGATATGTGACACATGTGATATGTTAGTGATGCACGTGTATATATTAAGTTGTTAATTATGCACGCATGTTGATCAGTGACATGTTATGTTATGTATGTTATTATTGTTCTCACACTTCAAGTTCTCTTTAACAAAATCACTTTGGATTGAAATGATGTATACCCGATATAAAACAACTTTGGTTTTAATAAATTGATTTAGAAACAAAATTGGAATATTGTAAGTTTGAATTTATGTTTGAACTTAAAATTATGAAATTGAAATTTAATCAATTTTTTTATTGGATTTTTAGATTTAAACTTGTTTGATTTTAACTTAATAGCTTTAAGAGAAAAATTGAAATCTGAAGTTAGATTTAACAATAAATCGATTGGAAATGAACATAAAGTCTGTATTTGAACTGAACCGATTTATAGTGTGAATGATGATGATTATTTCAACCTAAGTATTTAACTTATTGAGTTATCTGTACATTTCACTTGAGTTTACCTGCTTACATAAGAATGTTAGTCCAGACTCGAGTGTTTTTGTTTTACTTTACGCTCGGTTCAGACTGATTATTTCAGTTTAGCGAAGACACTTTGTTCTGAAGACGAAGACAGAGTCGAGGATCATGTCTACTATTATTATAGCAATTGTTTATTATGCCTGAAAAAGTGTAAATTTTGATTTTGTTGAAAATAATTCCATGAACTATTTATGTATTTATTTTTTTGTATTATATTTCATCCTTCCGCTGCGAGATTCTGTGTTTTATTTTTCCTCCTTTTCTTTTATTTTCTTATTTATCCCATTAACAATCCTCCCTTTTGAATGGTTTGAATTAGACATGTGTAGTTTATTGTCAATTTGAACCATCCAAAAAGGTGGGTCGTTACACATCCAGAGTAGCAGTAATTGCACGCTTCCGTTTCTTTTACTGAATCAATGTTTATAGGAGGATTTTGCCTATTTGGATGCGGATAGTCTCTTTTGATATGGCCTGGCTCATCTATAACGTCCTGATATATTGGACCATTCGCATCCGCACATGTCGGACTTGAACTGCTCAAAATATCAGATTGTTAATTCAAATTTGACAAATTCAACATACACAGTAAATAAATAATCACAGATCACATACATAGAGTAATATAATGCAGCGGAATAGATAAAGAATAGTAGTTCATGAAGCTACTATATACATCAGAGTTAGAAAAATACAACTGAATAGTTCAAATGCAGTGAAGTCTCCAATGCAACAGATGACTTCTCTGAACCAATCATCTGAAAAGGCTGGAAGCTGAACCGATAGTTGGATTTCCAAATGAAGCTCCGAACTCCAAAGGTGAGTCTCAAATGCCGTATCACTCAGTTTGACCCGAGCGTAAAGAAAAACACAAAACACTCGAATCAGGATTAACATTCTTATATCAATAAATCCAACTCAAGTGAAATATCAACTGAAATACAAATAACTTAAAGGATGTTTGGGAAAACCATCCTCTAAGGGTCCATGGAACTTTCTACAAGGTAGAAATATACACTATAACACCGTGGTC
Organism: Allium cepa; assembly: GCA_030765085.1. Taxonomy (NCBI): domain Eukaryota; kingdom Viridiplantae; phylum Streptophyta; class Magnoliopsida; order Asparagales; family Amaryllidaceae; genus Allium; species Allium cepa. The sequence goes on along the minus strand of CM060939.1, from coordinate 74,311,077 downwards.
ATTTCAGCTTAATTTATACTTCAAAACCAAATCTCATTTTCACTTCAAATATCTCTATATTTCCCAAAGTAGTATTTATATATATTAAATAATTTATACAGTAAAGTATTTTCAATTTCCTCAACTTAACAAATCGTTCCAACATCAACCCGACCTTCCCATTCAAATTAAATTCAATCTCAATTTATAAATTTAAATTCAACTCAATTTCTAAAATAACCACTTAAATTTTATCGATCTCAAATTCGGATTTATAATCACAAATACCCCTTTATATTTCCATATTTCAAAACTTTAAGTATTCAACGTTTCATCTAAATTTTCATTCAATTTAGTTTTCTAAATAATAAATTCAAATTTAGTTCAACCTAAATTTTCATTTTAATTCAATTTAGTTGCAAAATAACAAATTCAACTACGTTGATGTAATATCCCGAAATTTTGGAAAATATAAATTTAATAATCTGTGTTTAAATTTAAATTGAATTGATAATTATTGTTGATAAATTTGAATTGATACAATAATCTTCTTTATTAAAATAATTAATTTGTGAATTTATTTTTAACAAACTAATAAATCTATTTTCTATTTAATAATGTATATATATTTACATATATTTTAAATAGATAAGTTGTTTTTAATTAAATTAGTGTAGCATAATTTTAATATTTTGAATTTAGGAATTGTGATTTATTTTTGATTTAAGCTTTTCAAAAATAATTAATAAAATAACTAAATGATTTTAAATATGTGAGATAAATGTTTTATTGGTTTAAAATTCATTTTAACTTAAGTTTGAATATTAAAATAAGTTATAAAATGTTTGTTTTATTCTTTTTAAATTATTGATTAATAATTATGATTTGTAAATTAAAATATGAAATTTAAAATACAATTAAAATATGAAACATGTATTCAAGTAAGTTACAACCTTTTTTATAAATTTATTTTAATTGTTTAAAAGTGTCTTTGTCAAATGATTTATTTGTATATGTTTTCTTTTTATAATAATACTTGGTTTATTCTCTAGAAGTTATTCATATATTTAACTAAGTATTAAAGAAATGATTAATCAAATTTGACACTTCATTTACACATAATTAAAATACTAATTACTTAGATTTACAAGTGTAAGTATCTTAAAGCTTAAACTAACAAATGTAAACTAAATACCATTTTTAAATGACAAGTGTGACTAGCTTAAGCCAAGTGTCAAATTATATCTTTTATTTTTCTTTGTTATTAATAAATCATAAATTTAGTTTATAAAACATTGCATTCTTTCATTCCTAGCTTTTTCTCAGTTTCATTTCTTAACTAAAGAAACCTTTCAACTGAAAACATCTCACACCAAAGTAATCTTCATTCTATTGAAAATCAGTGAACAAAAACTCCTCAAAATGCAAATCATTACCCTGTAAATCCTCAAACTAGAAATACATCTCAAATCCCTTATCCATTTTAAAAATCTGTAAAACTATTCCCTGTGCATCATACCAAAGTGTGCATTTTATTCAATATGAAACAAAGGCCTGCATTCATTCTTCAAAAACTGAAAAATCAAGAAAACCTGCATTTTCTTGTAAGCTGGAGCATGAATGCAAGTTTGTAATTAATCAGGGGGAAAAGGCATTTTAAAAGCATCAAACAACTCAAGCTTTTCAAGCATACAAGCAGGATTTCAAAAAAAAAAATTCAAGGACTTTTCAAATCAGCAACTGTGCTCTGTTCTTCATATATAAAAAAAAGTGAGTAACTTTTTGACTTAAAAGCTTAAATAAATAGTCTTGTCACATGTTAATATCTGAATATCTATATTGTTGTGTTGTAAGTGCATTTCTGTGTATATATGTGATTGCATGAATATGTGCCTGACGGTATTACCTGTAAATGGATTGTTCATAGTTTCAAAACTAAAAATCTAAACAAAATTGATTCCATTTTGATCTAGGCTTTGCTAAGGTTTAAGTTCTAAACCAAAATTTGTTGTTACATCATAAAGTAAATTTTAAAATCTGTTTTAAGTAAAAATAAATTCTGAAACTTACTGGAAACCGTAAATAACAGAGTAAAATTTGTATAAGTGAAAATTTAAGCATTTCAATTCAATACTTCAGGGTTATAAATCAAATCATAATACAAAATTATGATTTTTAAAAGTAGGATTTCAATTTTAGTGTTAATTCCAGAATGCAGTTCATATTTTACTGTATTTTGCATTTTGGGTTCTAACTGTTAATCCATGGGTTCGAATGGGTTGGAATTTCTCCTGGAGGTGGGGAAACGATCAAGGGTGAGTAGAAAATTATCAGTTTATGGTGTATTTCATTTTGGAAGAAGAGATTGTGATTTGTAGTTTTAAGCCCTAGTTTTATTGGGTTTGAGAAATTGGATCATTTCAGCTAATATAATTGTCCGAGCTACTTGGGGTTTTGGGAAATGGGGGTTGAATGGTTGTTGAAGACGTCGCCGGCGTTTCGAAGGTGATGGTGGCCAAAGTCGCATCAATGTGTCGTTGACAGGTTTTGAGTGAAGATGCTGTGTTTGTTTCCAAGTTTTGAATTTTGGGTCTCGATCTCGAATTCGAGCAAGTGTTGTTGGAGTTGGCGTTTGGTTGGTCTGAGGGGAGGGTTGTTGACCGAGGGATGGTCGTGTGGTCGGCCAGTGATGGCCGGAGTTGATGTACAGGTGTACAGTGCAGTAGTGTACATGATGGCGATGTTGGGTTTCAGGATTTTGTTGCCCGGAATTGTCTCGGGGAATTTAGGTAGTAACTCGAAGCAATTGTACTTGTGACTCGAAGTAAAATCAAGAAGGCTCGAGTATACCTGATTGTTTCAAGTTTTAGGAATTAGCAGAATCTTCTTTCCAGTTTTAAAATTTAAACGTAAAATTTTAAAATGCAAACTAAAATCTGAAACTAAGTTTAACCTGGGATTGAATTTGAATTCAAAAAGTTTAAATCTTGGGTTTTGTAAAATTTGAATTTTTAAATTTTAGTTTGGATTTAAATTAAAGGCAGGAATTTGTTACTGCTTTTAAAAAATTAAAAGAAAGTATAAAATGCAAACAGGAATTTAAACTGAGTTTTGAAAATCTGATATTGAATATGATTTCAAATTTATTTGAATCTGAGATTGGAAAATATTTAAGTCTTAAAATTTAAAAATTGGGTTTAAAACTTATAAGTGTAAAAGCATATGTGTTTTGCATTTGAATTGGAAGTTTCAAATTGTAAATTATGAAATTTAAAATAAGTTTATATTCTAGTTTTTTAATCTGGAATTAAATTTGAACCCCAGTTCTTAAAATAAAATAAAGTTTAAATTTAAATTGTTTAAATTACTTTAAAATGATTAAATGATTTGCATTTAAATTGAAGATGTAGATTATAGGAAAAGTTTTAAAGAGTTAAGTTAAATCTAGAATGAGTTTGGAAGTTGTATTTCCATTTTGAAATTTAAAAGTAATTTTTAAATTGATTTGAATTTAAATTGAATTGTAATTTAAATTCTTTGAACTTATTGATAAAGTAAATGTTTCTTTTGACATATTAGATAAAAGTTTTGAATTGTTTTAAAATCTTATTTAAGATAAATTTGAATCTTAAGTTTAAAAGAGAAGTTAAATGGAATTTGAAGTAAATTTAAAAACATTTTGTTTTTATATGCTTAATTAAGTAAGAAATGTTTATCTAAAAGATAAATAAAATTTAATGATTGGATTCATTAAATTATTAATTAAGATGGATAATTAATTATTGAATTAATTAATAATGTGGATGATTAATTAAGTAATTAATAATTTTTAAAATTTGATTAATTAAGATTTGAGATTAATTAATTAAGGTTAATTAATCTATAATTAAGGATTGTTAATTAATTTTAATTAATGACTAAGATTATTTAATCAAGTGATTAAGGATTAATTAAGATTGTAATTAACACTTAATTAATAAATAATTAGAGATTAATTAATTGATAATTAAATATTAATTAATTGGTAATTAATAATTAATATAAGTTAATTTCTTAATTAAGTAATTAAGAAATGTTAATGAAGGTCATTAGCTTAAGATTATTTAACAATTAATTAATGTAATTAATTTTTGATAATTAATTAAGTTAATTAATTAATAATAATCAATTATTTAGGTTTAATTACTTAATGAAAGTAATTAATGAATTAATTACTTGGTGTAATTAATTTGATTAGTTTAGATTAATTAAGTTTAATTAATTTAAACAATTGTGGATTGATGAATAATTACTTTATGTAATTAATGAAATTGTAATTACTTAGGGAAGTAATTAATTAAATAATTACTAGATGCAATTAAAGATATTAATTATGGAAGTAATTTAAATTGCTTTGAAATTAATCAAGGGATTAATTTAGATAATGAATTAAGAGTAATTAGTTTATGGGATGAGTAATTAAAGTAGTTAATTACTGAATGGTTATTAATCATGGGTGATTAATATATATATATGATTTAAGTTGAAGATTAATTACTTATGTAATTAATTTATAGTTAGAGATTGATTAAATGCAATCAGAAATCATTAATAAATTAATTAATGATGTAATCTAGAATTGATTAATTAAGAAATAATCAATAAATGAAGTAATTAATTAAAAATGGATTAATATAATTAATTTTAGTTAATTAATTAATTAAGTAATTATAAGTTAATTATGTGTTAAGAGTTAAGTATAATTAACTTATGGAATTAATATTAAAGGCTAATTACTTATTATAGTTAGGGAATTATTAATCTGAAATGATTAATTGAAATGAATATTGAGATGGTGATTATTTAAATTGATTTGTAATCAATTGATGGTTAAGTTAAGTAGGATTTTAATGATGAGGTAATTAATTTAATTAATTTTAAATTAATTAGAGATTAAGTAGTCAATTTAATTCATTTTAAATTAATTATAAATGGTGTAATAATTAAATCATTGCTTATGTTTGATGATTGGTATTAATTGCCATGTATGGTTTGTAATCTCAGTTATGAGATGAGTAATGTTATGTGATATGGATGTATTGGTTGCTTTTGGATGATAATATGGATATGATATGAATTAACTATTGGTAATGATAAGGTTGATTATCTATTGTGTTGTGAATTATCTATCTGTATGTATATAGATGATGAATTGAATTGTTTTAAACTCTAAAACAAATTGGCCTTAAAAGACACGTTTTGGATTTCGATGAGACCGGGATCGGGTTTCCATATTTGGATATTCGAAAACCACATGGATCCAAATTAACATTAGGTCATGAATCTCAAGTGAACGTGAAGATTCAGAGTGCAAGGATTATTGTCGTTAACTCTGAGGGTGATTCCAAAATGAGTGTAACGAGATAATGCCTTCGGTTTCGTTCGAACCCGGAACGAACTTGTATGGACTGAATGCTTTCAGAACATCGTCAAGTGGACGATGAGCATTCTAAGAGATGTGTCCTATAAAGGTAATCGTAGCCTCAAGCCTCATCAACCAGGAATGGCTAAAACAGGGGAGGTGCAGCAAAGCTTCGTGGGTAGCCCCCACTTGAGAGTGAGATTTACCCCTGTCTAGATGTCCGTTTATTTCGGCTTAGTGGTGCGGTTGCTGATCACAACTGCGGGGTGGTCTTGTTCGGAACTGTACAGTAAGGAATGGTTCCGGCTTTATGTTGCAGGGGAGCGGGCGTACTCCTCGGTACGGTGATCTAGGCCACGTACTGTGATGAGCGGTACCCCAGTAGCCCAACCATTGTATAGAATCCAAAATCCAATAAGTGCCAATGGTTTTGATTGTATTACCCACTTTTGTGGCTAGTAGATGGAATTTAATGAATGTAACAATTTCGGCTATTTATTATTTACTTGAAAACCCTAGACACTATTATAAGATCATCGGATTTCCTATCAAATGTTTTGGTTAGCGTAAGGGAAAAACTTTTCCATGTTTATGTGTGGGAAGTCTTACGTGATACCTTTTCTTTTCAAAGGTTTTTCAAAAGTTAAGCAACTTTAACCTGTTACTCACACCAGACCCATGTCTGACCCGGAGTTATTCCTGTTTTTCTTTAACTCTTGGGTACTCAAACTTTTACGAGTAGCCAAGGGAATTTAGGTTAGGATTCAGGTTAGCTTTGACAAATTGTGGAGAAGCAATGGAGCAGGAGGCTTCTGCGTATAGTTATATAGTTTTCCGCTGTGTTGGTATCTCTGAGTGTTTTCTGTAATGTATTGAGTTGTAATAACTAGACAGGTGTTTATAACTGTCTAGTATATGTTGTATTGTCTGTGTAACTCAGATATTTGATGTATACGATATAATACTTATGTTATTAGTATAATTTATTCGTTCTGTTGAGATTCTTTTGTTGTTTCTTCTTTCTCTTCTTTCTTTTCTTTTTTCTATCCCTTTCTTTCTTAAGGATGATACGACTTTTTGTGGGGAAAAAGTCGGGTCGTCTCAGTTGGTATTAGAGCATTAGGTTGAGTGAATACATAGGCTCTGTAGTGGTGTTTATCTTGAGAGAGTGTATTTGTATTTTTAATATATATATATATATATATATATATATATATATATGGTTCTACCTATTTGTTGGTTTACCTGTTCGGGTTTTCCAATGTAAGTTATAAAGGTAGATGAGGTAGAAGTGTGTGTAACACGACTACCATTGGTTGGAGTTTGATGGATGAGGTTGGAAGTGTATTTGTCGAGACTGAAGACTTAATACCATCTCGAGTGAGTTCTGTAGTGATGAAGGACATCATCGTTCTCTGAAGGAAACCTTCTAAAGGTTCGGAGTAAATCTTTGAAGTGCAGAATTGAGTTTTGATCTGTCGATAAGGATGAAGCAAGTGTGTGATGGTATCTTGATATCTCAGGAAGTAGTAGCTGCTTGATGAGATGCAGTGATTATGGATATTTCCGAAGATGTTTCTTTGGAACAAGAGTAAGAAGAGAGTCTGCTCGATGATGTGGCTGAGTTTAGCAGAGTATTCTGAGTTAGTAAGGAGTCTTCTGGTTGAGTAGTTTTTCTGAAGTGGAGTTCAGAAGCAGCAAAGTGGACTCTTTTCTCTGGTAAGTTGGCTAGGCCAGCATAAACTGTTCTGTTTGGTTAAGAGGGAGAGCAGTTTCTTTGGATTTAGGCTGAGTTGATCGCAAAAGTGACTTGTGATTGTTGAGTGTTTTCTTGAGTTGTTGGGGATTGTCCGGATGTCTTCAAGGAAGTCAGAAGTTTGTCCGCATCTGGAGATCGAGTTTTCTTTCCAGGAATGGAACTGATGGTTCAGTTTGTAGATGGACGGTTCCATGAGATAGAAGTTGGCGCAGCAGCTCAGGTTTCGGAGAAACATCTGTGTTTTCTTTATGGATATGTGGAACCATATTTCTGTGCTGGGTTGTCTAGTCTATGCTCATGTTCTTCAGCATTTTCTTCTACTTCGGATCAGATTTGTGCAGCGGAAGCAGTTTGGGAGTATTTCTGATTTTCTTTTCCGGATAAGAAGAAGTTTGTTCTGTCTTCAGTTATTGAGAAGCAAGGTTTGTGTTATTGGTTTTTGAGTAATCTAGAGGAGATCATTTGATTGTTTTATCCAGTCTGTTTCTAAAGGCATCAGCAAAAATTAAGCTGATCAGGATGGATGTTGGTAGCCCAGGATCGTCCGAAGAGTTTTTATGGATAAGAGACGGAGAAATTTTGATTCTAGAATCGAAGATTTGATTTGGGATAAGTTTTTCTCTGATCCAAGGAGGTATAAGTTTGGGAAGCTAGCTTCGAAGTGCTTTGGTTTCTTCTGTGATGGGTAAGATAAGTGTCTGGTTTTCTAGAGTTGAATTGCCAGTTTGGATAACTGGGATTCAGGATGTTTCACGTATCTCTGAGGGAGTATGTGTTTGATATTTTTGGTTGTAGAACCAGCAGTTCTGAAGGTTTAGTTGATGAGTCAGACTCGTTTGTAGTCTGATATTCTGTTTAGAGTTGTTGATAGGAGCTCTATAGCTTAGTAGTATTGATTGATTAGATTCTATAGAGCGAGTATCTCGATATATATACCGGGGAAACTCGTGAAAGTTTTATCCAAAATTCTTTTGGATAATTAGATTTGTTTTGATTGTGTGAATTGGTTGCTTTGATTATCAACATATGATTAACATATGCTGTATTTTAAAATAAATCTGTAAATAGATTATTAAGTTACCTTTGTTTTAAATTTCAGGGATGAAATTCTTTTTAAGGGGGAAGGATTGTAATATCCCGGAATTTTGGACAATATAAATTTAATAATCTGTCTTTAAATTTAAATTGAATTGATAATTATTGTTGATAAATTTGAATTGATACTATAATCTTCTTTATTTAAATAATTAATTTGTGAATTTATTTTTAAATATATTTTCTATTTAATAATGTATATATATTTATATATTTTTTAAATAGATAAGTTGTTTTTAATTAAATTAGTATAACATAATTTTAATATTTTGAATTTAGGAATTGTGATTTATTTTTCATTTAAGCTTTTCAAAACTAATTAATAAAATAACTAAATGATTTTAAATATGTGAGATAAATGTTTTATTGGTTTAAAATTCATTTTAACTTAAGTTTGAATATTAAAATAAGTTATCAAATGTTTGTTTTATTCTTTTTAAATTATTGATTAATAATTATGATTTGTAAATCAAAATATGAAATTTAAAATACAATTTAAAATATGAAACATGTATTCAAGTAAGTTACAACCTTTTTTATAAATTTATTTTAATTGTTTAAAAGTATCTTTGTCAAATGATTTATTTGTATATGTTTTCTTTTTATAATAGTACTTGGTTTATTCTTTAGAAGTTATTCGTATATTTAACTAAGTATTAAAGAAATGATTAATCAAATTTGAGACTTCATTTACACATAATTAAAATACTAATTACTTAGATTTACAAGTGTAAGTATCTTAAAGCTTAAACTAACAAATGTAGACTAAATACCATTTTTAAATGACAAGTGTTAATAGCTTAAGCCAAGTGTCAAATTATATCTTTTATTTTTCTTTATTTTTAATAAATCATAAATTTAGTTTATAAAACATTGCATTCTTTCATTCCTGGCTTTTTCTCAGTTTCATTTCTTAACTAAAGAAACCTTTCAACTGAAAACAGCTCACACCAAAGTAGTCTTCATTCTATTGAAAATCACTGAACAAAAACTCCTCAAAATGCAAATCATTACCCTATAACTCCTCAAACCAGAAATACATCTCAAATCCCTTATCCATTTTCAAAATCTGCAAAATTATTCCCTATGCATCATACAAAAGTTTGCATTTTATTCAATATGAAACAAAGGCCTGCATTCATTCTTCAAAAACTGAAAAATCAAGAAAACCTGCATTTTCTTGTAAGCTGGGGCATGCATGCAAGTTTGTAATTAATCAGGGGGAAAAGGCATTTTAAAAGCATCAAACAACTCAAGCTTTTCAAGCATACAAGCAGGATTAAAAAAAAAAATTCAAGGACTTTTCAAATCTACAACTATGCTCTGTTCTTCATATATAAAAAAAAGTGAGTAACTTTTTGATTTAAAAGCTTAAATAAATAATCTTGTTGCATGTTCATATCTGAATATCTGTATGGTTGTGTTGTAAGTGCATTTCTGTATATATATGTGATTGCATGAATATGTGCGTGATCGTATAACCTGTAAATGGATTGTTCATAGTTTCAAAACTAAAAATCTAAACAAAATTGATTCCATTTTGATCTAGGCTTTGCTAAGGTTTAAGTTCTAAACCAAAATTTGGTGTTACATCATAAAGTAAATTTTAAAATCTGTTTTAAGTAAAAATAAATTCTGAAACTTACTGGAAACCGTAAATAACAGAGTAAAATTTGTATAAGTGAAAATTTAAGCATTTCAATTCAATACTTCAGGGTTATAAATCAAATCATAATACAAAATTATGATTTTTAAAAGTAGGATTTCAATTTTAGTGTTAATTCCAGAATGCAGTTCATATTTTACTGTATTTTGCATTTTGGGTTCTAACTGTTAATCCATGGGTTCGAATGGGTTGGAATTTCTCTTGGAGGTGGGGGAACGATCAAGGGTGAGGAGAAAATTATCAGTTTATGGTGTATTTCATTTTGGAAGAAGAGATTGTGATTTGCAGTTTTAAGCCCTAGTTTTACTGGGTTTGAGAAATTGGATCATTTCAGCTAATATAATTGTTCGAGCGGCTTGGGGTTTTGGGAAATGGGGGTTGAAGGGTTGTTGAAGACGTCGCCGGCGTTTCGAAGGTGATCGTGGCCGGAGTCACGTCAATGTGTCATTGACAGGTTTTGAGTAAAGATGCTGTGTTTGTTTCCAGGTTTTGAATTTTGGGTCTCGATCTCGAATTTGAGCAAGTGTTGTTGGAGTTGGTGTTTGGTTGGTCTGAGGGGAGGGCTGTTGACCGAGGAATGGTCGTGTGGTCGGCCAGTGATGGCCGGATTTGATGTACAGGTGTACAGTGCAGTAGTGTACATGATGGTGATGTTGGGTTTTAGGATTTTGTTGCTCGGGATTGTCTCGGGGAATTTAGGTAGTAACTCGAAGCAATTGTACTTGTGACTCGAAGTAAAATAAAGAAGGCTCGAGTATACCAGATTGTTTCAGGTTTTAGGAATTAGCAGAATCTTCTTTCCAGTTTTAAAATTTAAAAGTAAAATTTTAAAATGCAAACTAAAATCTGAAACTAAGTTTAACCTGGGATTGAATTTGAATTCAAAAAGTTTAAATCTTGGGTTTTGTAATAATTTGACTTTTTAAATTTTAGTTTGGATTTAAATTAGGCAGGAATTTGTTACTGTTTTTAAAAAATTAAAAGAAAGTATAAAATGCAAACAGGAATTTAAACTGAGTTTTGAAAATCTGATATTGAATATGATTTCAAATTTATTTGAATCTGAGATTTGAAAATATTTAAGTTTTAAAATTTAAAAATTGGGTTTAAAACTTATAAGTGTAAAAGCATATGTGTTTTGCATTTGAATTAGAAGTTTAAAATTGTAAAGTGTAAAATTTAAAATAAGTTTAAATTCTAGTTTTTAAATCTGGAATTCAATTTGAACCCCAGTTTTTAAAATAAAATAAATTTTAAATTTAAATTTTTTAAATTACTTTAAAATGATTAAATGATTTGCATTTAAATTGATGATGTAGATTGTAGGAAAAGTTTTAAAGAGTTAAGTTAAATCTAGAATGAGTTTGGAAGCTGTATTTCAATTTTGAAATTTAAAAGTAATTTTAAATTGATTTGAATTTAAGTTGAATTGTAATTTAAATTCTTTTAAACTTATTGATAAAGTAAATGTTTCTTTTAACAAATTAGATAAAAGTTTTGAATTGTTTTAAAATCTTATTTAAGATAAATTTGAATCTTAAGTTTAAAAGGGATGTTAAATGGAATTTAAAGTAAATTTAAAAACATTTTGTTTTTAAATGCTTAATTAAGTAAGAAATGTTTATCTAAAAGATAAATAAAATTTAATGATTGGATTCATTAAATTATTAATTAAGATGGATAATTAATTATTGAATTAATTAATAATGTGGATGATTAATTAAGTAATTAATAATTTTTAAAATTTGATTGATTAAGATTTGAGATTAATTAATTAAGGTTAATTATCTATAATTGAGGATTGTTAATTAAATTTTAATTAATGATTAAGATTATTTAATCAAGTGATTAAGGATTAATTAAGATTGTAATTAACACTTAATTAATAAATAATTAGAGATTAATTAATTGATAATTAATTATTAATTAATTGGTAATTAATAATGAATATAAGTTAATATCTTAATTAAGTAATTAAGAAATGTTAATGAAGGTTGTTAACTTAAGATTATTTAACAATTAATTAATGTTTGCATAAAAAATGGGCAAACACCTCCAAGTCGTATGATTTAGTTGATTATATGTTGTTCTTAGTGATTTGGGTGATTTATGCAAATATATAAAATAGATGGACTAAACTGTAAAGGACACACAGATTTATAGTGGTTCGGCCAGAATGTGCCTACGTCCACTTTATATGTTATTCTCCTTTTCTCTTCAGATTACAAGTACAAAGCTTAGATTACAAGTATCTGAAAGTTGTTTGAAAGTTCTATCCGTGCTTGAGCTCTCAAACTTGTCCGCCATTGTTGTACCACTGCCCCTCTATTTATAAAGTGAGGCTGAGGCTAGGGGTCCTTGATGTATATAGCTGCTGGTGGGCCTGGGCTGAAGCAATCTGGCCTGGCAAGGTTAGTCTGGTACTCCCTGATCCGGTAGTACGTTGGTTCGGTGGAGGTTATTTTGGTGGAGGTTGGTCCGGTGGTGGCCTCCCTTGCTTCTGGTCCTGTGGTGCTAGTTCGGTAGACACTTGGAGCAGGATGGTTCGGTGGTAGATGGAGAAGGATGGTTCGGTGATGGGGACATAGCTTGGTCCGGTGGTGGTTGATTCGGGGGTGGTCAATTGGGGTTCGGTTCGGTAGGTGTTGGAGAGGTTTGGTTCGGTGGGACTTGGTCCGGTGGTGAGTGGATGAAGCTTGGTTCGGCTATGTAGGGGAAGACGTCTGGTTTGGTGGTAGGCGACTTGGAGCTTGGTTCGGCTATGTTTTCCTTTCCTTGGTTCGGTGGTGGTGAAAACGCACCCAACACTTGCCCCCCAAAGTGGGGCATATGCTAGCATATGTCACGCTTTGTTTTTTCGTAGTTTGGATAGTCTCATTCGGTTCTAAGTGCCGAACTGTTTGGTCCGGTGTCCTGCGCTCGCCTATAAGTAGGGGAATCATGCCACTGTTATTCCTTTATCGTTTTGAGATAGCCGAATCAATCGAGTACCAGATCAACCAAATACCGAATCAATCAAATACTGAACCAACCAAGTGCCGAATCAAACCTAACTGCCGGACCAGGTGAGTTTTCTTCTGCCGAATGAGTTCTTATGATGGGCTACCGAATGAAACATTAGGTTCGAATACCGAATGAATTTTCATTATTGAATTGCCGAACGAGACTTGGGGGTTCGAGTGCCGAATGGGCCTTATATGCTTGGATTTTTATGTTTTGAATTGCAAGTGAAACTCCGGACTACATATACTTACGTGTTTATATCCTCTGTTCTAACGATGTACTTTCTCGTGGTGCATGTAAATGTCTCGTAAAGTGGAAACTCGATCAGATAAGAAGAAATCCATGGACGAAGGAGAGTCCACCGTAGTGCCCTCAGCTCAGCCTGGACCGGAACGTCGTGGACCCACCCCGAGATCGCTAGTAGATGGGTATGGTCCTCAAGAGCTTCTGAATTCTCCTCCTGACTGCTTTCCTAGCTCTCTCAAAGAAGAGTAGCTTGATGTTATCTCCCGCTCCTTTGGGATTGATAGAGCACGCATGATGTTGCCAGGGAAGGGGGTCATGCCATATAATCCCCCTTAAGGATACTTCGCTTATAGTAGGTACCAATGCATGTGTGGGGCCATTCCTCCAATCAATGCTTGGATAGTTAGCTTCGTCACCTATATGAAGGTGGCCCCTTTCCAGCTCCATCCCAACTCCTACGCTATCTTGGTGTGCCTATTCGTGATTTTCCAGAGAAAGTACGGGCGCCCCCTTCCAACCGGGAAATTCGGTACCTATATGACTTGAGGGGTTACAAGAAGGGGTCTCCATACATCAGCTTGGAATCGGCCGTGTCCTTCAAGCCGGTCCTGGACTTGTATTCAAAGTTCACCATGTTTAAGAAGGAATGGTTCTTCATCCAGGATGACTCCGTTTCTATCCACCGCTTCACCTCTGGCTGTAAGTTGAAGCTTATTTATAATTTTCGTTCTAACTGAAATGCTTCTTCTCATGTGTTTTTATTTCCTGCTAGCGACAGGTGGCTTTGCGGTCGTGGAGAACGATCACCTAGTTCAGATGGCCGCGGAGATAGAAGCCATATCGGGAAGGGATAGGTCAGCTTCTTACCTGATCAGGAATGCCACTCTCCTGGGACACAACTTGATTCTACCACATCAGTCTGTGGTCAAGCAGAGGGATACGGCTGAGGAAAGGGCTGATAAATCCAAAGGAGTGGCCACGACAAAGAGCGGCAAGAGGAAACCTTCTCGATACCTCCAGTCGTCGGGGGGAAGAAGCTCAAGAAAACTGATGGACCCTCTCCCAGCACGTGCCCAGATGTTCCGGAGGAGGAAAGTGGAGAGGCGGAAAGAGGCATGGAGGAGAGCGGAGGTGATGGAGAAGGTGATGGTGGCAATGGTGGCGAAGGACAAAGTGGTAGTGGCGTTGGTGCCTTGACCTCTGGGCAAGCAGGTGAGATTCAAGAGTGGACGGATGATGCTTTCCGCCAAGCTTTTGAGGGGTTGGAAGAAGGGTCGGTGTTAACTCCGCCCCGGTTTTGACTCAACGACTCGAAAGATTCCGACCTAAGACCCAAGAGGGATGCCGACTTAAGTTCCAAGAGGGATTCTGACTTAAGGTCCAAGAGGGATGCGGACTTAAGGTCTAAGAGGGATACCGACTTAAGGCTGAACAGTTGCCGACCTAATGCTTTAACAAGGTTACTGACCCAACTGCATAAAACAGGATGCCGACTTAAGATAGCTACCGACCTACGACCTATGTTAAGTCGTTCACAACCCAAGCAAAGAAAGACAAGTTCAATGTAGCTACATGGCACAGTGGGCTCTTAACTCGTACATGATCCAAGACTTATCAGTTGAGCCGTGACTTGCGGCTTACCAGTTAACTCGTCTACGACCTAAGCTATTAAGTGTAAGCCCGATGCCATACTACTGGTACAAGGTTGTGTTGACTCGGGGACGACCTGGGACTTGTACGAACGGACCTATGTGAAACCAGGGGGTTTGGCCAGATGAGTCGGCCACGACCTACCATAGACCGGACACGACTTACGACCTAAGGGGAGAATTTTCCTATAAATACCAACCTACCTCAAACATGAAGGGGACTTTAGGCTGATTTCTTTAAGCGCCTATACTCTGCTTAATTCTCGACTCACTCGACACTTCAAGTTCGAAAGGCATCTCAACTAACTTCGAGAGGAAATCTAACGCAAGCTACATGGATTCAAAGAATTCTTCTGCATCAAAGTTCTAGTGGTTGTAAAGTTGTAATCGATTCAGTAATAAAGAGAATTAAAGTGGATGTAGGCTTACTCTAAGCCGAACCACTATAAAAACTGTTGTCTTTTCTGCTTTCTCTATGACTTTTCTACTTGTTTTTAGTTCCCGTACTCACGGGTGGTGCTTTCGCTCAACTTTAATCCACACCGGGGTGTTAGCGTCTGATTTTTCACGTTAACATTTTTGGTGCTTTCACTGTGAATTGAACTCAGGATATTTCCATCATTGCTCAGCAAAAGTTAGTGGAAAAGATTTCTCTCCGAACCAAAAGTCTAACAGAAATCATGGCTTCTGGAAGGAAACGTAAATTTTTGTGGTTTGAAGGTACTTGTAGCAACGCCATTACTTTTCCCACACCAAGTGAAGCAGCTTCTAGTATTGGAGTTACAAGGGCTGAATTAGATGCTGTGGTGTATGGATTATATCAACACATGGAAGTCCAGAGCAATAGGATATTTGACAAGATGAATGCATTGTAGGAGAAGGTTCAACGACTAGAAAGTAGTATAGAAACCATCGCCAAAGCGGCTCATGTTTCCAAAGGATTGAATACTCCTCAAGGGGCAACTGGCATTATCGTAGGAGCATCCCCCCAAGCAGGAGGTTCATGGCCACGACCAACTATCCACGAACGTTTGTCAAGGCGAACTTTTGAAAGAATAGTCGACGACTATCCCTTGAGTCCTCTCAATGATGAGGAGTACTTACCGGAGATGATCCAACAGAAAAAGGAGAATGATGGTAGGAAAAAGCAGAAAGACTTGAAAAAACCTCGGCGCTTTAGATCCTCAGACTTCACTTCCTTGACTGACACTCCGAAAAATATCTTCTTGGCAACAAAAGATGTTGTCGAATATCCCAAACCATCTGTATGGGGAGAGGTGCGCCAGACAATGAGAAATTCTGTCAATTTCACGATCAGCCTGGCCATGACACTAACCAATGTCGCCAGTTAAAGAAAGAGATTGGAGAATTGCTAAAACAGAATGAACTGCAACAATATGTGAAGAAAGATAGAAATGACCTCTCCTCATCCGCCAAGGGGCAACTAGTTCCCGCCCGTCAATATAGCTCAGATAAAAGAACTGTAGCGAAGGGAGATGAGGGGACTATTATCAATGTCATCACACCAGGCCCTCACCCAGCAGGCGAAAATTGGATGAGACGGGAAGACATGTGCATGCCTCAGGAAAAGCCTCAAAGTGATAGAAGATTTCGATTCTGGGAGATGCTGCCATCTAGTCTCCTCAGGCCGTAGATTCGATTCCTAAAAGCCTGGGACAGCAATTGCTTGCATATTTCACTTAAATGCCTTGTTACAAATTTGTAAAAGAATGTTGGACATATCATTCTTGTATCAAAAGCTATTGTAAAAACAGGGCAAAGAAATAATAGAAACTATAAATCTTGTGTTCTTTACTATTACAAGTCGCTTATTTTATTTCGATATGTAAAGTACTCTGAAAGTATTGCTAAAAATGTCGATTTAAATTTGCAGGCAATTAAAATCAAGCTGACCCATCGCAATACCAAGCAACCCTTGGCATCACTCAAAAGCAAGTGTTAAGCAACAAAAATTCCAGGGGGTCGGATCCTATATAAGAAGCACTCTAAGCAAACAATTAAGGATTCCGCTGGAGTACATTTCTTTGGATAAAACCACCCGCCAGCAAAAGAAGATGATGCGTGCTTAAAGATGGTACCAAGGGATTGCTGATATGGACAACCAGCAAAAAGATATGGGCAGGCAGACCAGCAACAGCAAAAGACCTCTTCAGAGGCCCACGTTTCACCGAGATTGAAATAAAACTTCCAAGTGTAGAAACGTGGAAAAGCCCTCTTCGGAGCCACAACTCTTCGGAGGATAAAGACCTCGAACGGGCCTCGCCAGAAAAAGAGAGATCTTTCTCGATATAAAGTTGCGGACTGATCGGTCGATACACTCCCGTGAAACCGTCCAACTGAGAGAAAGAAACTCCAAACTTCCAGGCAAAAGCCCTACTCAGAGGCACACGTTTCACCGAGATTTGAAATAAAACTTCCAAGTATTGAAACGTGAAAAGCCCTCCTCGGAGGCCCATTTCACCACAGTTGAAATGCTAAAAGACCTCGAGCGGGCTTAACCAGAAAAAGAGAGATCATTCTCGATACAAAGTTGCGGATTGATCGGTTGATACACTCCCGTGAATCCGTCCAACTGAGAGAAAGAAACTCCAAACTTCCAGGCACAAACCCTACTCAGAGGCACACATTTCATCATGATCGGTGATACACTCCCGTGAATAGAAATGTGAAAAGCCCTCTTCGGAGGCCCGCTTCCCAGCGAACAGGGAAAAAATAAAAGCCTCTCCCAAGAGGCAGAAACAGAAAGACCTCTTCCCAGAGGCTCAACCAAACAAAAAGACCTCTTCCGAGGGGTAGAAACAAAAAGACCTCTTCCAAGAGGCACAATCGAACAGAAAGACCTCTTCGGAGGCACACGTTTCACCGAGATTGAAATAAAACTTCCAAGTGTTGAAACGTGGAAAGCTCTCCTCAGAGACCAACGCCCTCTTCAGAGGCAAAATGCTTCTCTACGGAGACCAAATGCTTCTCCTCAGAGACCAAAGCCCTCTTCGGAGGCAAAATGCTTCTCTACGGAGACCAAATGCTTCTCCTCAGAGACCAAAGCCCTCTTCGGAGGCAAAATGCTTCTCTACGGAGACCAAATGCTTCTCCTCAGAGACCAAAGCCCTCTATGGAGACCAAATGCTTCTCCTCAGAGACCAAAGCCCTCTTCGGAGGCAAAATGCTTCTCTACGGAGACAAAATGCTTCTCCTCAGAGACCAAAGCCCTCTTCGGAGGCAAAATGCTTCTCTACGGAGACCAAATGCTTCTCCTCAGAGACCAAAGCCCTCTTCGGAGGCAAAATGCTTCTCTGCGGAGACCAAATGCTTCTCCTCAGAGACCAAAGCCCTCTTCGGAGGCAAAATGCTTCTCTACGGAGACCAAATGCTTCTCCTCAGAGACCAAAGCCCTCTTCGGAGGAAAAAAGCTCCTCTATGGAGACCAAATGCTTCTCCTCAGAGACCAAAGCCCTCTTCGGAGGCAAAATGCTTCTCTACGGAGACAAAATGCTTCTCCTCAGAGACCAAAGCCCTCTTCGAAGGCAAAATGCTTCTCTACAGAGACCAAATGCTTCTCCTCAGAGACCAAAGCCCTCTTCGGAGGCAAAATGCTTCTGTACGGAGACCAAATGCTTCTCCTCAGAGACCAAAGCCCTCTACGGAGGCAAAATGCTTCTCTATGGAGACCAAATGCTTCTCCTCAGAGACCAAAGCCCTCTTCGGAGGCAAAATGCTTCTCTATGGAGACAAAATGCTTCTCCTCAGAGACCAAAGCCCTCTTCGGAGGCAAAATGCTTCTATACGGAGACCAAATGCTTCTCCTCAGAGACCAAAGCCCTCTTCGGAGGCAAAATGCTTCTCTACGAAGACCAAATGCTTCTCCTCAGAGACCAAAGCCCTCTTCGGAGGCAAAATGCTTCTCTACGGAGACCGAATGCTTCTCCTCAGAGACCAAAGCCCTCTTCGGAGGCAAAATGCTTCTCTACGGAGACCAAATGCTCCTCCTCAGAGACCAAAGCCCTCTTCGGAGGCAAAATGCTTCTCTACGGAGACCAAATGCTTCTCCTCAGAGACCAAAGCCCTCTTCGGAGGAAAAATGCTTCTCTACGAAAACCAAATGCTTCTCCTCAGAGACTAAAGCACTCTTCGGAGGCAAAATGCCTCTCTACGAAGACCAAACGCTTCTCTTTAGAGACCAAAGCCCTCTTCGGAGACAAAATGCTTCTCCTCAGAGACCAAAGCCCTCTTCGGAGGCACAACTCTTTGGAGGCACGCGTTTCAACGAGATTGAAATAAAATTTTCAAGTGTTGAAACGTGAAAAAACCCTCCTCAGAGGTACAACTTTTCAAAGAAGCATTTCATCAGAAATGCAAAACGAAGATCAAAAAGCCCTTCACCGAGGCGCAATATAAAAAAAAGCCCTCTTTAAAGGCACACTTTAGCTTTCAAAGGAAGATTGGTTCATTTGTTCCTGAAAATACCCTTCCTCAAAAAAGCTGAAGTGCCTTTCGAAGGCCCGCTTTACCATATAGGAGAATTCATTTTGTAAACATCTATATATGCAAAAGAAAAAGTGATATCTCCGAAGGGTAGAGCGCGAAAACACATATGAGAAGAGCTGTACTTTATTTTGAGTAGAATAATATTCCTCCAAGTATGGAATAATTATTTTCCAGAAAATAAGAGTACAAGTCCCCTCAAAGTTGAAAATATTGCAACGAGCTTATGGTATAGGGGCAGCATGGTATAGCAACATTGGTAAAATAACACTCAAACAACATACCACAAGCTCGCAGCAATATCATATAAAGAAACTTGTACAAAAAAGAAGAGTAAATGCATTCCCAAATATAGACAGAAGTTTACACAAACAAAAAGAATCATTTTATTCAATACTGTCAAAATTTTGTACAGGTACAGATTTCAAAATTAAAAGAAAAGCGGAAGCCGGTACCCGCACAATCCCCGGCCAGTACATGCAAAAAGTAAAAATAATTCGCAGCAGGGCCCGTTACTTCTTCTTGCCGCCACCTTTAGAGCCTTCACCTGACCTAATAGGCACTTTTTCAGGATGGCCTGGGAGAGTTGGGGATGAAGGAGAGAGGGTTACTGCCGGATCAACCATCGCTTCCTCTTCAGAAACAAGAATGCTTTTCCTTCTCTTCTTGGAAATGGTACGCTTCTTCTTCCTCTTTGAAGAAAACTCACTTCCCGGAGTAACAAGAGAAGCCAGTTTTACGTCATCAGAAATAGTTTGCTCCGGAGATTTGTCACCTCCTTCAGGTCCTTCGCCCTTCTGCTCTTGCGAAGCGATTGGATCATCCAACCCTTGAAGGGCTCCTTTCAATTCTTCCTGTGATCCCGGCTGGGAAATAGGAGTGATTTGAAGGAATGGAGGAGGGACAGTTGGAGGATAAGTCTGTGCGGCACTTGGCGTTTTTGCTACAGAAGAAGAAAAGCCAAAAATATTAGTATCTCCCGTGAAGAAAGGAGACAGCGGCTTATTGAGATTTAAGAAATAATTAAAGAGTTCGTCAAAATCTTAGGGAGCAAACAAACAGTCCACTTGGGAAAGATCAACGGTAGAGTTACCTGGAGAAGTCGGCTTCCTAATGTCAACCTCATAAGCCTGTGCTTCGGCGCTCTCTTCGCCTTCATCTCCACCCTACGCGCTTGTGATCTCAGTTGTAACTTTAACAGGGGATGGAGAATGAGAACCAGAGCCTGTGATGTCAACATCAGCCGAAACCGAAGGAAGGACGGGGGCAGTTAGTGGTGCTTCTTTCACAAAGTGCTGCTCCCCTACCTCAGCTCGTGCTTTGGCAAGCTGCTCTTTTCCGCGGACTAGGGTAGCTCTGGCGTCATCATCCAGAAAGTGTTCTGCAAGAGATTCTTCAGCATAGCCGGCGCCTGCACCTCCAAGCATGTCAAGAATTGACTCCCAAACCTCGGCCAGGGTAATCTCATACTTGGGTCCTAAGAATGAAAGGCTTCCACGCCCCATAACGCTATGCACGTAGAAGTCAAATAAAGTGGAGTTGATATTGTCTTTAGTCGCCTCATGTGACTGTTCGGCAGCCTGCCTTCCAGCGATAGCTTCATCCTGTTCCTTCTCGGTCTTTAATAATTGGGCCTTTAGCCTCATAATCTCCAAATCCTGGGAGTTGACCTTCTCCTTTAACTCTGCGACGTCAGCACGATACCTTTCCGTTGTTTTCTGCTCAGCCTCAAGTTGTGCCTCGGCATGTCGCTGAGCAGCGTGAGCATCGCGAACTTGCTTTTGAAGTACTTCTTCTTTTTGAGTATATGAGGTAGAAGAAGTAACAAGCTCTTGTTTAAGTTTCTCAACTTCTGCTTCAAGCTTCTCATTGTAATCAGCAATGCTCCTCATCTCAGTATCATGCTAGCTTAAAGTTTTTTGCCACTCGGCCTTATCATTTTCCATGGTCAGCATGGCCTCTATATTCATACGGTTGACCCTCTGAAGCTCATCAACAAGCTTTTGCCACCCTGATATCTGCTCGATGTCAAGTCTAACAGCATCAAGATTTTGCAGCATTGCTTGCTTGTCAATAGGAACCAAGTCTAGATCGAAGCGAACCCCCTTCAGGCACCATTGTGTAAACCGGCTTTGGAGAGTAGCTGGACCTGGCCCAACTTGATATGAAGGCCTATTGATAATTGTCTGAATATCAGTACGAGAAGGGGCAGGAGATTGAGAAGTAATTGGAGCAGTGGCCTTTTCGGGAGTTGTAGATGCATGCTTCTCGCCATGTCGGGCACGCTTGCTTGAGTCCTCAACCATATGGCTTTTTCCCCGATCATCATGCGACTTTCTCTTATGAGAGTTGTCACCTCTCTGGGAAGAGTCATGATGCTCCTCCCTTTCTTTTCTCTCGTAACGCTCTTCTTGAGCCCTCCTCTCTTGAGCCTTTCGGGCAGCTCTCTCTTCATCGGTTTCTCTTTGAACGGGAAGGTAGCGCCTATAATCGTATTGACTACGCCTCCCGTAGTGCTGAAAGTCGTCATAGTAAGAGCCGCTGCGTCCCATCGGAGAATCTGAAATAAGAAAAAGAGACAAGTCTTAAAAATCTTCAAAGTACAAAGAGTTAGGCATATGAAAGTGCCGAAAGATTCTAAGTGTGTGTGATGTGCAAACTACGCGCATCAATCTACGAACCACTCTTCGATTGCGGAATAATCGTGGGGGTAGTAGTTAAATCAACTCTTGGGTCGACGGAGCTTGTTGGAAAGAAGAAGTCGCTTCCACTACTGAAGAAGAAACCCTAGTAGTGACAGGGTCGTCTTTAAAGATCTCGTGTGAGGTGGCAAAGAGGTCGCTCAACCCTTCGAAAGTGTCGTCCTCACTCTGTCTGACAGGGCTTGTTTTCCCGGCTCCTTCGCCAGACTTCTGTGAACGTTGGGGAGATCCCTGAGGCTCTTCTTCCTCAATGACTGGGGCAAGTGCGGATTTGCCAGATGACCCCTCAACATCAACAATAGTAGAGCATTTCACCAGAGAAGCTTCAGAAGCAGGATCTCTTGGTATAGGTGCGTCAGAAGAAACCGGGGCATCTAATGCTTTAGCCGGGGAGTCTGGGACCTCATGGGGTGTGTAGAGAGAGAAGTGTGTAAAAGCCCATACTGATGCAAGAATTCATCCCTCAACAAAAAATTTATACTTCTCTCTTCTGCAGCCACGGCACTCAATCTTTCAAAAACTTGCTTATGGATTGGATCTCTAGAAGGGAGAGGAAGTGCTGAAAAGAGCAAAGAATGAAATTAGCAATTGGAAGTTCGGATCTCGAGAAAGTTTAGAAACGGAGAAAATAGAAACAGTAATCTTACTTCCTACTCTCCAGATGGCATAAAACCATGGGGGGCAGCGAGCAAAGAAAAACTGGTTCAAAAATCCATGAACACTTTCGGTAAGATCAGAAATAAGCTTGCGGTTTCTAGCACTTCTCACAATAATAAGGGAATGATAGCCTTTACTCTTTGCAAATGAGCATAAGTATCGAACTTCTTCAAAACTTGGCAAGCGATCAAAAGTTCTCCTAAACAAAACACACAACCCCATCAAGATGGCGTAGCCAATAGGATGAAGTTGGAACGGAGAGATTGTCAACCGAAGAAGAAGGGTTCGAAGGAAGTCGTTAAAGGGAGGAATCGCCCCGCTTAGGCACATTTGGCGATTGACTGCAACAAAACCGTGGGGAGGACTATCGGCAGTATCATTTGGCCCGGGAAGTAGGACATCATTTTCAGCAAAACCAAATTGAGTACGTAGCTGAATAAACGCTCTCGAAGTTAGGACAGTCGAAGTTCTCTCTGGAGGATTTTCTATGGGAACGGCTATCGAAAAGGTCTCTTCCGCTTGAGCTTCCACTTCTTCTTCTTAATGGGAAGTCATTCTACACAAACAACTGGACATTCAAACATGAAGGTGCACGTTTCCTAATATGTGTGGGGTGTTGTGTAAAATCAATCAAGCAATAAGCAAATATAACTGGAATAAAAAATAGCAAATATTTGTCAGTTATAAAGTCCAGGGTTCGTTGTTTTGATACGCAAGTGTAATGTTGATGCAAACAAATCAGTTCAAGTTAGCGATACTTTGCATTAATATTTCACTTTAGTTGATTGGTTCACAGCATTTCATACAGTGTTTTTAAGTTGATTACTCTATGTCAACTAATCTGTCATTTGATGTGGGCAGTCAATGGCAGTATATTCGCCTTGGTTTTTTTGTGATTGTTGTTTTCAGCAGGTTGTTAGCCTACAAGCTAATGTGGTCCGTGAAATAAAGCAACAAGGTTAAAACAATCCAGGATTTAGGCAGTTCAATACAATAAATCAAGTTAAGAATTCAAATTGGAACTATGCTTTTAAGTGAGAACTCAAGTGGGCATCCAAGTGTTAACTCGGCTGCGACTCAAGGAATCTCTCGCGAGTTAAGATTAAAGTTTCCAATTCCTTAAATCGGTGGTTCTTTAAGTCATGAGGAGTAGTAAGGAGGAAGGCTCCGGTTCAAAAAGTGGTATGAAATTCCCCAAGGGTTAACTCGGCCACGGTTTAAAGGTTAACTTAGCCACGGTTTAAGGGTTGGATTGGCAGAAGATTAGGTCGGCAGTTTTCTCCCCAAGGGTTAATCCGGCCACGATTTAAGGATTAGGTCAGCCAAAGGTTAGGTCACCCAAAATCACTGGGTCACGTCCGAGTCAGTATCTCACTCCACTCAACCCGTTAACCCATTAGCCCTCCATTCACAAAAAACTCTCATACCATTCACGCTGTTTCATTCATGATATCGGATCATCCAATAAACCAGTTCGAAACCACTACAAGTTCAATACCTTGCAATCCTAACACAAATCGAAATCAACTAGCCAGAAGCAGTAAACCATCTTCATCGTCTCATTGATCATTTAAAGCCAAAACCAAGTTAACTCGGGCTCACAAACTGCAGACCTAATGAGATTCGCAGTGAAGCAGTGCGCAAGGGGTGGGTTTGGTTTGAATGGAATTCGTGAGTCGATGACAATAAGGGATCAAGGTAAGAGCAGAATCACTTACGTAATAAGCGGCAAAGGTTATCAGTGATTGATGGAATGAAATCGCCTTTTGGAGCTTGGGAGAGTTTTTAATGGCAGAATCAACGAGAGTAGGTAATGAGAAGGAAGAAGAAGATGTAACTTATACCTTGCAGTGGAGGGATCTGAAGCGGCACGTACGACCTAACTGTTAGGCCGCATGCGACCTAACTGTTAGGTCGCGTACGACCTACCGACTTAGAGAATGGACGGGTTAGAGGATATCGAAGCACACGACCTAACCAGTAGGCGCATACTTCGAGGGGCAATTGTTAACTCCGCCCCGGTTTTGACTCAACGACTCGAAAGATGCCGACCTAAGACCTAAGAGGGATGCCGACTTAAGGTCCAAGAGGGATGCCGACTTAAGGTCCAAGAGGGATGCCGACTTAAGGTCTAAGAGGGATACCGACTTAAGGCTGAACAGTTGCCGACCTAATGCTTTAACAAGGTTACCGACCCAACTGCATAAAATAGGATGTCGACTTAAGATAGCTACCGACCTACGACCTATGTTAAGTCGTTCACGACCCAAGCAAAGGAAGACAAGTTCAATGCAGCTACTTGGCACAGTGGCCTCTTAACTCGTACACGATCCAAGACTTATCAGTTGAGCCGTGACTTGCGACTTACCAGTTAACTCGTCTACGACCTAAAGCTATTAAGTGTAAGCCCGATGCCATACTACTGGTACAAGGTTGTGTTGACTCGGGGATGACCTGGGACTTGTACGAACGGACCTATGTGAAACCAAGGGGTTTGGCCAGATGAGTCGGCCACGACCTACCATAGACCGGACACGACTTACGACCTAAGGGGAGAATTTTCCTATAAATACCAACCTACCTCAAACATGAAGGGGACTTTGGGCTGATTTCTTTAAGCGCCGATACTCTGCTGAATTCTCGACTCACTCGACACTTCAAGTTCGAAAGGCATCTCAACTAACTTCGAGAGGAAATCTAATGCAAGTTACATGGATTCAAAGAATTCTTCTGCATCAAATTTCTAGTTGTTTGTCTCATCAGAATGGTAATTGAAGATTGTTGTAAAGTTGTAATCGATTCAGTAATAAAGAGAATTAAAGTGGACGTAGGCTTACTCTAAGCCGAATCACTATAAAAACTGTTGTCTTTTCTGCTTTCTCTGTGACTTTTCTACTTGTTTTTAGTTCCCGTACTCACGGGTGGTGCTTTCGCTCAACTTTAATCCACGCCGGGGTGTTAGCGTATGATTTTATACGTTAACAGTCGGCCTTGGTGGAGAAACCGAAGGAAACTGATAAGGCCCGGACTGGTGCCGATTCATCTTCTCAGAGTATTCCGGTTAAGGCGACTTCGGTGATTCAAGGTGAATTTTTGACTTCGGCAGACTCCCTTTATGATAAGGACTTAGGAATATTTTATGGCTAGCTCCCGTCGTGGAATGAGATTCAGGACTTATTGCAGTATCCCACTCCCCCTCAGGGTTTGTAAAATAAATGAGTCTTCCTACTCCTTTTAACTTAACATATTTCTCGAATTATGGATTAGTGTATGCTCGTAACACTTGTTCTTTATTCCAGTGGCAGGCGATGTGGCTAAGACATCAGATGTCCGACACCGCCTCGAACAATGCAAGCTACTCAGAGCCTCTGCTAGACCGTAGTCTCCTACTAGCCGCCCCGGGGATGTAGTCGGCTATCATCCTCTTCTCGGGATCATTGAAGAAGATATCCAAAGGAAGAAGAGGGGCCGCTCCTTGTTCGAATCTCCATCTCGTCCTCAGCCTCCAACTCAGCCGCTTCAGGATATTACGGAAGAGACTACTGATTTTGTACCCTCTCCGCATCCATCTGAGAACCCTACCGTTACTCCGATAGATCGTCCCAGCTTGGCTCGCAACTCATTCGCGGGTCATCCGGACCTGGACCTGAACCTCCATGATATTTCCTTCGATGAGGTTACTGGTGAGCACCTCCTACCCCGCAATCCTATGGCAACGGTGCTTGATGAGGCTAAGTCTTTGGATCTCGACTTGTTGACCACTCGGATTGTGACTATGGGGGATGAGGCCAAGGCAAACATCGATCGGGTGGCTGAGGAGACCAGGAGGCTAATGGCGCATCATGTCCGACTGGTCAAGGCTGGAGAGGAAATCGAAAGTGCTAACATTCGGTTGCGGCTAATGGTTCCCGATCAGGCCAAACAGCTTGCCGATCAGGCCATTCAGATCTCCTAGCATGAGGCGGCCTCCAGACGACTAAAGAAAACCATGGAAGAGGCTAGCAAGGCAGAATTGCGAAAGATGGAGGCTGCTTGCAAGAAACGAATTGACATGGCCATCGCAACGGTGGATGAGGTTCAGAGAGCGGATCTCGAGCAGGTAGAGGAGTTACCTGGAAGGCTCGAAGCCGCAGGGCTTGCTCAGGCCAAGCTAAAGGAGGAGATGGAGGCGATGAGGAGATCCCTTCAAGCTGACTGCTCGCGATACCGATTGGAGTGGGATGCTGCCGTTGCAAAGTTGTCGGTTTCTGAGGCCCGTATAAGGGAGTTTGAGGAGAACGAGGGGATGATGGATGATATGCTGCAGGATATGTATTTTCATACTTGGAAGTAGGGCAACCTATCCTGGATGGACTATTACCCCCGGGTCATGGCTAGGATATATCTCTGGGCTTTGGAGGAGGCCAAGGCTGATGCGGATAAAGAGGGTGGCTTGGCCTTCAGAATGGATGTGGTTACCGCTCAGTTCACCAAGGAGGAGAAGGTGGCGGTGACGGAGGGCATGCGGCTGCTTACCGCCGAGGAAGTGGGTGTGCAGTTGGAGGATGATGATCAGGGAGCAGACGCTGGTAAGTCTTCCCTTTTAATCTTTTCTTAACTTGATTGCTTATCATTTGTCTAGTAGATTCTTCTCCTGAATTGGACAAGTGGGACCTCTGGTCAGCATGCTAGGAGTTCTGATCCTGCGGTCAAGTAGATCTTGGGGGGTTAGAAGGATAGAGATGAAGTTCTGATGCTGCCGACTATTTTGACTTGATCCGGGCATTTTTGGTTTTACTTGACATTCCTGTATATACTAGTTCCAAAACATTAATGTACTTTCAAGTTGTAATTATGTCATTGCAACGAATGACTTTTTTTTAACATGTAATTTTATAACATAAGCTGATTCTATCATATTAGGATGCTGTCATTATTTTGATGTGTTGCATAAGAAATATAGCTGTGCATGTGCTAGTGATTCAATTGTGTTTTGATGTCAAGTTCTCTCTTAAAATATAATTTCATGTCTTGCAATGTTAATGTGATGTGTGAATATATCAGAGCTACTTATTTGTATACAAGAGAAGAGAGTACTGCCCTTTCAATTTTTAGTTGTAGATGGAAGCTTTGAATGCCTTGTGTGATCGAGTACGGAACGCAGTTGAGTGACCCGTCATCCAGCTGTGAGTTCTCATTCCTATTAGCGAGTGCCTCCTACTTGCTGTCCTGCATTTAAGGGTTGTTATAGAAGATAGGAGGAAAGTTTTTAAATAGAATGGAAATATAAGAAAAAGTTAAACTTCCAATCACGGAAGGCCTTCGATGTGCTTAAGTTCGTGGCAAACGGGTTTTGTAGTCACTTTCCCTAGCTGTGTGTAACGACCCGTATTTTTACGGATCGAAAGATTGTAAAACTGTCGACATTAAGTCGTTAATGTTGTTAAGTCGTTTAGAGTTTGAGTCGACCAAAGCTTAAGTCGTCCGGTGTTAGCTCGTGAGCGACTTAGTGAGGTAGAACGACCTAGGGAGTTAGGTCGTATGATAGTTAGGTCGGTGGAGTTTTGGAACGACCTAAGGAGATAGGTCGGTTAGGCAGGTTAGCGACCTAGGGGAGCTAGGTCGTTCGAGCGACTTAAGGAAAGAGAACGAGTTAGGGGTTAACGGCTTAAGGTTTGGACCGACCTATAGAGTGACCGACCTATAGGAGTGACCGACTTAAGGTAGTTAGCGAGTTAGTGGCTAGCGGCTTAGGGATAGGTCGGTTGAAGTGAGTTAGCGACCTAGTGGTGAGCGACCTAGTGGTGAGCAACCTAGTGGTGAGCGACCTAGTGGTGAGCGACCTAGTGGTGAGCGACTTAAGGGGGGGTAGCGACCTAGTGGTGAGTGCCGAGTTATAGTTAGGTCGTGAGACGACCTAAGGTTGCAAGCGACTTAGGGTTAGGTCGTAAGTCGCTGGGTCGTATGCGACCTATGGTGGTTTGCCTTGTGTAGTTAGGTCGCTGTAGTGGTTAGGTCGGCATCTCAGTTAGGTCGTAAGTCGCGTAGTTGTGTTGAGTGTTAGGTCGTGTGCGTGCTAAGCCGTGTGTGTGTGTTAGGTCGGCTAAGTGTTAGGTCGCGACCATAGTTCCATAGCTTAAGTCGTTAGGTCGCGCATAGGCTCGTGAGTGGTTGGTTTTAGGTCGGGGACTGATAGGTCGTTAGGTCGTAGGTCGGCCATGGTTAGGTCGTGAGCGACCTAATAGCGAGCGAGCGACCTAAGGTTTGGCCTATAAATAGAGGGGTTTGGTTCACTTTTTGGCACCGAATTTTCAAGCGACGAAGTGCTGCCATTTTGAGAGCTCGACTTCAACACTTCTTCATCTCTTTTCTCCACTCTAATCTAGTGCTTCCTTCCATCCAAGATTGAAGATAAAATCGAAGATCCAAGAGCCAAAGTTGAAGATCTTCATCCATCGAAGAGAGATTCACCGTTTGAAGTGGAATCTTGTTGGATTAAGCTAGACCCTTTGCTGTCCAGATCTGGAGTTGGTTGTTTTTGAGGTGTTTAGGTGATTCGGTGAGTGGTGGTTATCTCTCACACGGACCCAAAGGAGTATATTGGATCGGTGGCTTGTTTATGTGTTTAAGAGAGTGATTTCGTGCATTTTCCTTAAGTCTACATGTAGATCTATTGTTCATGATGATTTGACACCTATTTTACTACATGTTTACTTATGCAAGTTCATTCATCAAGTTGTAGAGATATTGTTCATGATTCATGCTTGTTAGATTGTATGTTAGATTTGGACCCTTTATTTACGAAATTGCCATTATTGTTATAATTGTTTATTTAGATCTTGTTTGAATATTTGATTACTTGGATTAATGATTGATTTGATTGATTGGTTGATTAGTGATTGAATGATGATGATTCAAAAGCTAAGTGGAAAGGCTCTTGAATAAGGAAAGCTGCTTGTGGCATATGAAGCGGATGTTGAAGCTCATATGGATAAATTGGATGATGATGTTGAGATGGGACTTTGCCATGATGCGGTGAGGCAAACCATGATGTTGAGATGAGACTTTGCCATGATGCGATGAAGCAAAGCATGATTTGAGAAAGCCTTGGTTTAATCCAGACGGGATCATCCCAAGCATGTTGATACCTCGGTGATGTGGTCCGAGTTTGTGGATAATGGTTAGCTTGAGAGGCGCTTGAGCTAGTATGGAAATAGTCGTCGAGGAGGATGACTAGAAGGCTGAGATTTTATCATTGTTAAAGGTTCTAGCATGCTCAAAGCAAGAGTACGTTGGGACGGGTCACGATGACGTTCCAAGCACGGGTCACGATGACGTGCTAGTACTCTGGGCAGATGCGATAGTCCTAGGCACGGGTCACGACGACGTGCGGAGTTATGTCTAGAACCGGGGTTACCATTAGCCCTTGGCAGGCGATCATTCAACTAACGGTGAAATCGAGGCAATGATAACAGTGATAGCCAGAGTCAATGATGTTTGGATGTTTGGATGTATCGTCGCCTGGGTCAAGAGCGATGTTTTCACGGTGCTTATCTGATCTTGGTTTAGGCCTTGGGGGTTTGTGCTCGGAAAACACCGACCTTGACTCGAGTGATAATTACTTTGTTTTATTGCTATGTTTGCTTCTCCTTAGTGTGTTTGGGGGCTATCACTGTAGAAAGAGATGGAGTGGGATGGTTGGGTTCCTATTCCTTTTTACCCTTTATGCTCTTTTGGTATGTTTGATAGTTAATTTACTGCTCACTAAGACTTTTGTCTGACTCAAGGTTTTATGTTTAACTCTTATTACCTTGGGCAGTTCATCCATGTTGGGATGGGCAGACTAGGTAGCAGGTGACAGGTGCTGTTCTTAGTGGTCAACGCTGTTGATGACGAAGATGAGCTGGAGGCTTTTGCATATTTTTTTCTTACTATATGTACTGGATGCTCCGCTGTTTGTATTCTCTGAGTGATATGTAGTGAGGCTTGATGTATTTACTATTCAGATATTTGTATCAAACTATTACAAAGTGTATTGATGAATTTCTGATTTGAGGAGCTTCACTATATATATTTCTCTATTGTATTTTATCCATGCGCTGTGAGTTATACGATAGATTATTCTGTGTTTTACCTTACCTTGACGGTCGTCCATGGCGGCCTGGCACACTTTTCAGCGCATTATTTCCTTGTTTAGTGCAGGATTCATGGGCGGTCGTCACATTTGGTATCAGAGCTTTGGTTAATCGATTTTAGCCAACGCTCGCTGACGTAACTACGTATGAGAGACGTAATTGTATTTTGATGGATGATTACTATATATAATATAGTAGCTTAGAAGGATTTGAACTCCTTATGTAGTTGTTTCTTAAGGTGTTCTAATCATTCTTTTTATAGATATAAAGGATGAGTCAAAGAGAGATACAAGCTACTAGGGAAAGCCGGGCTGCTGATGCTGATTATGCTGCTATGTTCGAGGCCATGATGACTTCGATCATGAGAAGGATGCCAGCCTCGGGGTCATCAGTCGATGTTGGAGTTCAAGTTCAAGCTCCAAGACCAGTGGATTTTGCTAAGTTGTGCAAAGACTATATTTCTCTTGGAGGAAAGGTTTTCTTGGGAACAGAATCAACCATTGAAGTGCAGAGATGGATTGATGCTTGTAGAAGGATTTTTGGTGATTTGGGAATTGAGGATGCAACTAAGAGGAAGCTTGCATCAAGACAGCTTCAAGGGAGAGCTTCGGATTGGTGGAATTCTATCACCATTGATACTTTAGAAGAAGAGATTACTTGGGAGCAATTCCAACTAGATTTGAAGCTAAGTTCATTTCTACAGCTCAGAAATCTGTTCTGTTTAAGAGGTTTGTGGAGCTCAAGCAAGGTGGAAGACCAGTTCTTCAGTATGTTTCTGAGTTTGAAGCTTTGTCCAAGTATGATCGGTCGTATATTGATTCTCCCTATCAGAAGAATGAGAGTTGGTGACAGGCTTGGACACTTATCTTGGGAGACAGTCGGTGGATCATTTGGACGATCCATTTGAGAAACTTGTGGAGAAGGCTCTCAGGCACGAGAATCTGTTTCCTAAGGAAGGATCTGTTGTTGCTGTGACCAAGGAGCAAGTTGGAAACAAGAAGAGAAAGCAGCGGCAGCAGAAGGGTAAGGATGGACAGAAGAAGCCGAAGGGCGAAGTGATCTGCTACAACTATCGGCAAAAGGGTCATCTCTCCAGGGATTGCAAGAATCCGAGAGTGCCGGTGAAGTGCCACAACTGTGACAAATCATGGCATATCAAGAGGGATTGTCCGGAACCGAGGAAGGACAAGCAGATTGTGCAAGCTTATGCTTTGGGGGTTGTGCCTTCGTCTTCGAAAGCTCCTACTGCTGAAGAGAAAGGAAAGAGTGTGGTGGTTTAAGGTACTCTTTCTATTTGTGGTGTTCCAATTAGAGTGTTGTTTGATACTGGAGCATCGCATACTTTTGTTTGTAGTGAACTTGTAGGCCGGTTGGGTTTGGAACCGGATATTGTTAATAGACCATTGGTTGTGACTAATCCAGTTGGGGGTTCATCTTCTTTGTGTATGTTATGCCGTGGTCTAGTTGTATCGAGTCATGATTGCTCTTTTGTTTGTGATTGTTTTGTTCTGAAATTTGCGGGGTTCGGAATTATTTTGGGTATGGACTGGCTTAGGAAGTATGCGGCAAGGATTGATTGTGAGAGACTGGAGGTGACAGTCGAGAATGTGGAGAGGCGAAAGGTTGTGATACGATGTAAGCATAAGGAAGGCGTCTTCATGAGCTTCATGTATTCGCTGGTTGTTCCACGAGATGGACTGACATCGGTGCCTATTGTGAATGGATTTGAGGATGTCTTTGACGAGGTCAAAGGGTTACCGCCGCATAGGGAGATCGAGTTTCGTATCGATCTAGTTGAGGGAGCCAGACCTGTTGTGATGCCTCTTAGGTGGATGGCGCCTAGGGAACAGCTAGAGTTGAAGGTGCAAGTTGATGACCTTTTTCAGAAAGGATTCATTCGGTGTAGTGTGTCCGAATGGGGTGCACCAGTTGTGTTTGCAACCAAAGCGGATGGATCGTTGAGGTTGTGTGTGGATTATCGTGAGCTGAATAAAGTGACTAAGAAGAACAAGTATCCATTGCCGAGAATAGATGACTTGTTTGATCAGCTTCACGAGGCTAAGGTGTTTTCTCAGATGGATTTGGCAACGGGATTTCACCAGTTGAGAGTGGCAAAGGATAGTGTGCCGAAGACTGCTTTCAGGACACCATCTGGCTTTTATGAGTGGCTGGTAATGCCGTTTGGGTTGACCAATGCACCAACATATTTTGTGGATCTTATGAATAGAGTATTCAGGGATCAGTTGAACAAGTTCGTATTGTGTTCGTGGATGATATTTTGATTTATTCCAGAACTAAAGAGGAACACAAGACACACTTGCAGATTGTTTTGGAAATCTTGCGAAAACATCAGCTGAAAGCTAAGTTTTCGAAGTGTCACTTCTGGAAGAGTGAAGTGAGGTTCTTAGGCCATGTTATTTCTGGAAATGGAATAGCGGTTGATCCCGCTAAGGTGGCAGCAATCCAGGATTGGTTTAGACCTAAGAATGCATCTGATGTGAGAAGTTTTCTTGGATTAGCAGGATATTATCGTCGGTTTATCAAAGACTTTTCCAAGACAGTTGCACCGTTAACAGGATTGACGAAAAAGAACCAAGTGTTCAGATGGGATGATAAGTGTGACAAGCTTTCGGAATCTTGAAAAAGCGACTGACAAGTGCTTCTGTTTTGACTATTCCAAGTGGGAATGGAGAGATGGTGGTTTACACCGATGCATGTGGTACTGGACTTGGAGCAGTGCTAATGCAGAAGGATAAAGTTGTTGCGTATGCAAGTCGACAACTGAAGGCGCATGAAAAGAATTATCCGACTCATGATTTGGAGTTAGCGGCGATTGTTTTTGCTTTGAAGATGTGGAGACATTACCTATTGGGAGTCCGATTCGAGTTGTTAACGGATCATAAGTCATTGAAGTATCTTTTCTCCCAAAAGGATTTGAATCTTCGACAGCAACGGTGGCTAGAGTTCTTAGCATCATATGATTTTGGTATAGCCTATACTCCGGGAAAAGGTAACGCAGTGGCAGATGCGTTAAGTCGAAGACATGCAGGATTGGGAGCCATGTTTTCGGAATGGAGGAGTCTTGAGTATTTGGCTGGATTTGACTTCAGTCCTAGATGTGAATAGGAACTTGGGATGTTGGCAAACTTATCGATAAGACCTACTCTTGTGGAAAGAGTTGGCGAGAGCCAAAAGAGAGACGATAAGCTTGTCAAGATTATCTGTGATTTGGAATCTTGATTGGACCCAGAGAAGGATAAAGGATTCGAGGTCGATCGAGAGGGTTGGCTTCGGAAGCAAGGACGACTAGTTGTTCCCGATATAGATGAATTGAGAGATGAAGTTCTGAAGGAAAGTCATCACTCGAAGTTGACAATTCATCTAGGTGGAAATAAGATGCAATCTGGATATGAAGAGAACCTATTACTGGGAAGGAATGAAGAAGGATGTTGGAAATTTTATTTCCAAATGTATGAACTGCCAGTTGGTAAAAGCCGAGCAGAAGAAGCCAAGTGCTTTGCTTCAACCGTTAGAAGTTCCTACATTGAAGTTGGAGCAAATATCGATGGATTTCATCGATAGGTTACCTAGAACCAGAGCAGGAAATGAAGGTATTTGGGCCATCGTAGATCGATTGACTAAAAGTGTGAGATTTATTCCTGTTCGATCAACTAGGACTGCATCAAAATTGGCTGAGTTGTATGTTAATTGGATAGTTCGATTCCATGGTATTCCGTAGAGTATAGTGAGCAATCGAGACCCATTGTTCACTAGTGGATTTTGGAAGAGCTTGCAGGATGTTTTGGGAACTGAGTTGTGTTTGAGTACAGCTTATCACCCCCAAACAGATGGTCAGACTGAGAGAGTCAACAGAGTTTTGGAAGATCTCCTCAGAGCACGTGTTTTGGATTTCGGAGGATCATGGGAAGATCATCTTCATTTGGTGGAATTTGCGTATAATAACAGTTACCAATCAAGTATTGGTATGGCACCATATGAAGCATTATATGGAAGACCGTGTAACTCTCCGACATGTTGGTTGGAAACTGGAGAAAAGTTAACACTTGGGCCAGAAATGATTCGACAGACTTCTGATTGCATAGAGATCATTCGGCGACGAATGAAGGTGTGACGACCGCACATGACTCCCGCACCAAAACAAGAAAATAGTGCGCTGAAAGGCGTGCCAGGCAGCCATGAACGATTGTCAGGGTAAAATAAAACAGAAACTCTATCGTACAACTCACAGCGCATGGACAAAATACAATAAAGAAATATATGTATATAGTGAAGCTCATAACAGAATATCATCACATAGACTTCATAAAGGTTTGATACAAACATCTGAAAAATCAATACATCAAGCCTCACTACATAACACTCAAAACATATACAAGCAGTGGAATATCCAGTACATATAGTAAGAAAACTAATATGCAAGCCTCCAGCTCGTCTTCGTCATCAACAGCGTTGGTAGCCAAGAACAGCACCTGTCACCTGCTACCTAGTCTGCCCATCCCAACATGGATGAACAGCCCAAGGTAATAAGAGTTGAACATAAAACCTTGAGTCAGACAAAAGTCTTAGTGAGCAGTAAATTAACTATCAAACATACCAAAAGAGCATAAAGGATAAAAGGAATAGGAACTCAACCATCCCACTCTACCTCATTCTACAGTGATAGCCCCCAGACCCACTAAGCATAAACAAGCATAGCAAAGCAGACAATTTAAGTAAAGTAATTATCACTCGAGTCAAGGTCGATGTTTTCCAAATACAAACCCCCAAGGCCTAAACCAAGATCAGATAAGCACCCAGAAAACACCGCTCTTGAGGCCGAATGATGGTACAATCAAACATCCATGACTCTGGCTATCACTGTTAACATTGCCTCGATATCATCGTTAGTTGAATGACCGCCTGTCAAGGGCTAATGGTAACCCCGGTTCTAGACATAACTCCGCACGTCATCGTGACCCGTGCCTAGGACTTACCTACTCTGCCCAGAGTACTCGACTACCTGCCTGTAGTCTTTTGGGTGTCCCGACCACCTACCTGTAGTCGTTTTGGGCGCCCCATGTACTCTTGTTTTGAGTTTGCTAGAACCTTCAACAACGATGAAATCCAAGCCTCCTAGTCATCCTCCTCGATGACTATTGTCATACTAGCCCAAGCTACCTCTTGAGCAATCCATTATCAACCAACTCGAACCATCCCTCGAGTTATCAACATGCTTGGAATGATCCCGTCTGGATTATGCCAAGGCTTTCTCACATCATTCTTTGCTTCATCGCATCATAGCAAAGTCTCATCTCAATATCATGGTTTGCCTCGCCTCATGGCAAAGTCCCATCTCAACATCATCATCAAATCCATCCATATGAGCTTCAACATCCGCTTCATATGCCACAAGCGGCTTTCCTTATTCAAGAGCCTTTCCACTTAGCTTTTGAATCACCATCGACCATACTTGTCCAAATTAAGTTATCAATCAACTAATCAATCAAATCAAACATTAAACCAAATAATCAAACATTCAAACAAGATCTAAATAGGCAATTAACAATAATGGCAATTTCGTAAATAAAGGGTCCAAATCTAGCATGTAATCTAACAAGCATGAATCATGAACAATATCTTTACAACTTAATGAATGAACTTGCATAGATGAACATATGGTGAAAATAGGTGTCAAATCATCATGGACAATAGATCTACATGCAGACTTAGGGAAAATGCATGAAATCACTATCTCTAACACATAAACAAGCCACCGATCCAATATACTCCTTTGGGTCCGTGTGAGAGATAACTACCACTCACCAAATCACCTAAACACCTCAAAAGAAACCCACTTCAGATCTGGACAGCGAAGAACAAAGCTTGATCCGGTAAAATCTCGCTTCAATCGATGAAATCTCACTTCAATGGATGAAGATCTTCAACTTTGGCTCTTGGATCTTCGATTTGATCTTCAATCTTGGATGGATGTAATCACTAGATTAGAGTGGAGAAAAGAAATGAAGAAATGTTGTAGTCGAGTTCTCAAAATGGCAGCACTTCGTCGCTTCAAAATCCGGTGCCAAAAAGTGAGCCAAACCCCTCTATTTATAGGCTGAAATCCCCATGAGTCGAATCCCCATAAGTCGTCGCCGATCTATCCATGAGTCGTTCACGACTCATCAAAGCCTACGACCCAAGCCTCAACAACCCACGGCCTATATGACCCGCGACTCAACAGTGCCACACGACCTACGACTTAACACACTCGCGACCTAACGGCTTACGACCTAACTGGTCCTACGACCTAACTACACAGCCTACAGACTCGAGTCAACGACTCAACAGGTATGCATGACTTACGACATAACCCTTGCCGACCTAACGACTCAACAGGACTCACGACTCAACACACTGCCGCATTGTTCCTAAGTCCTAAGTCGTATGACGACTCAACAAACATGCCGACTTAACCAACACACGACTCAACACTAAGTCGTCTGGACGACTTAACATCCTAACGACTCACACGGCTTAGCTTCCCAACGACCTAACACTAACACCCTACGACTTACGACTTAACCTATTATCCTTAAGTCGCTAGCCCGTTAACCCTCAACCTCCTTGAGTCGTAACTCGTTCAACCGACTCAAGCCATAACACTATTCCTTAGGTCGGTCCAACCCATGACTCGGTCATACTATAAGTTGTCTACACCTTAAGTCGACCATACTTTAACTCGGTGCCAACCCTATAAGCCGCTAACTCTTAAGCCGTTCAACCCCTAAGTCGGCCAGTTCCTATAAGTCGTTAACTCGGCAACACGACCCAAGCTTCCACACGACCTAAGCACTAAGTCGGTCACGACTCATGCCTCCATACGACTCAACTCCGAACGACTTAGGCTACCCACGAGCTAGTTATTACACGGCCTAACCCTTTAAGCCGTAAACCCTACTACTTAGGTTCAAAACGACTCAAGCAATACTAACGACTTAATGCAACTATTTCACGATTTAATCGACACGTAAAATACGGGTCGTTACAGAAGGCAGCCCAAGACCGTCTGAAAAGTTATGCCAATAAGCGTCGTAAGGATTTGGAATTCGACGTAGGTGATATGGTTTTTGTGAAGATTTCTCCACTGAAGAATGTTATTCGATTCGGGAAGAAAGGAAAATTGACTCCGAGATTTGTTGGACCATTCCCGATCGTCGAGCGAATTGGAAAGCTCGCTTATAAGTTGGAGTTACCGTAAAAGATGTCGGGTGTGCATAATGTTTTTCACGTATCGTATCTACGGAGGTATGTGCATGACACAAGTACAGTAGTTTCTGCTGATAGCTACGAAGATATAGAAGTTGATCCAGTTGTTAGAAGACCTCGTAAGCCACTTCGTGTTATGGGAACCGACACGAAACAGCTTAGGAGGAAGGTAGTCAAGTTGCTCAAGGTACAATGGAGTGATGATGTTAACAACTGTACATGGGAGGAGGAAGAGGGGATGAAGGCAGCTCATCCTGAACTCTTCGAGGTATGGCCCTAAGGTGTCGTGGCATCTCATGAATTTGTAACTTGTTCTAGTCTTAGAATTCTGCATGCTAGGCTATTGATTGGATGCATGGTTTGTTGATTGCTATGGATGGTAGGCATGCAGAATAGTTTTGGTTGCTCTTGTTTTTTTGGAATTTCGGGGGCGAAATTCCGAAGGGGGAGAGAATGTAACGACCCGTATTTTTACGGATCGAAAGATTGTAAAACTGTCGACATTAAGTCGTTAATGTTGTTAAGTCGTTTAGAGTTTGAGTCAAGCAAAGCTTAAGTCGTCCGGTGTTTGCTCGTGAGCGACTTAGTGAGGTAGAACGACCTAGGGAGTTAGGTCGTATGATAGTTAGGTCGGTGGAGTTTTGGAACGACCTAAGGAGATAGGTCGGTTAGGCAGGTTAGCGTCCTAGGGGAGCTAGGTCGTTCGAGCGACTTAAGGAAGGAGAACGAGTTAGGGGTTAACGGCTTAAGGTTTGGACCGACCTATAGAGTGACCGACCTATAGGAGTGACCGACTTAAGGTAGTTAGCGAGTTAGTGGCTAGCGACTTAGGGATAGGTCGGTTGAAGTGAGTTAGCGACCTAGTGGTGAGTGACCTAGTGGTGAGTGACTTAAGGGGGGGTAGCGACCTAGTGGTGAGTGCCGGGTTATAGTTAGGTCGTGAGACGACCTAAGGTTGCAAGCGACTTAGGGTTAGGTCGTAAGTCGCTGGGTCGTATGCGACCTATGGTGGTTTGCCTTGTGTAGTTAGGTCGCTGTAGTGGTTAGGTCGGCATCTCAGTTAGGTCGTAAGTCGCGCAGTTGTGTTGAGTGTTAGGTCGTCTGCGTGCTAAGCCGTGTGTGTGTGTTAGGTCGGCTAAGTGTTAGGTCGCGACCATAGTTGCATAGCTTAAGTCGTTAGGTCGCGCATAGGCTCGTGAGTGGTTGGTTTTAGGTCGGGGACTGAGAGGTCGTTAGGTCGTAGGTTGGCCATGGTTAGGTCGTGAGCGACCTAAGGTTTGGCCTATAAATAGAGGGGTTTGATTCACTTTTTGGCACCGGATTTTGAAGCGACGAAGTGCTGCCATTTTGAGAGCTCGACTTCAACACTTCTTCATCTCTTTTCTCCACTCTAATCTAGTACTTCCTTCCATCCAAGATTGAAGATAAAATCGAAGATCCAAGAGCCAAAGTTGAAGATCTTCATCCATCGAAGAGAGATTCACCGTCTGAAGCGGAATCTTGTCGGATTAAGATAGATCCTTTGCTGTCCAGATCTGGAGTTGGTTGTTTTTGAGGTGTTTAGGTGATTCGGTGAGTGGTGGTTATCTCTCACACGGACTCAAAGGAGTATATTGGATCGGTGGCTTGTTTATGTGTTTAAGAGAGTGATTTCGTGCATTTTCCTTAAGTCTGCATGTAGATCTAATGTTCATGATGATTTGACACATATTTTACTACATGTTTACTTATGCAAGTTCATTCATCAAGTTGTAGAGATATTGTTCATGATTCATGCTTGTTAGATTGTATGTTAGATTTGGACCCTTTATTTACGAAATTGCCATTATTGTTATAATTGATTATTTAGATCTTGTTTGAATATTTGATTACTTGGATTAATGATTGATTTGATTGATTGGTTGATTAGTGATTGAATTTGGACAAGTATGGTCGATGATGATTCAAAAGCTAAGTGGAAAGGCTCTTGAATAAGTAAAGCTGCTTGTGGCATATGAAGCGGATGTTGAAGCTCATATGGATAGATTGGATGATGATGTTGAGATGGGACTTTGCCATGATGCGATGAGGCAAACCATGATGTTGAGATGGGACTTTGCTATGATGCGATGACGCAAAGCATGATTTGAGAAAGCCTTGGTTTAATCCAGACGGGATCATCCCAAGCATTTTGATAACTCGGTGATGTGGTCCGAGTTTGTGGATAATGGTTAGCTTGAGAGGCGCTTGAGCTAGTATGGAAATAGTCGTCGAGGAGGATGACTAGTAGGCTGAGATTTTATCGTTGTTGAAAGGTTCTAGCATGCTCAAAGCAAGAGTACGTTGGGACGGGTCACGATGACGTTCCAAGCACGGGTCACGATGACGTGCTAGTACTCTAGGCAGATGCGATAGTCCTAGGCACGGATCACGACGACGTGCGGAGTTATGTCTAGAACCGGGGTTACCATTAGCCCTTGGCAGGCGGTCATTCAACTAACGGTGAAATCGAGGCAATGATAACAGTGATAGCCAGAGTCATGGATGTTTGGATGTTTGGATGTATTGTCGCCTGGGTCAAGAGCGATGTTTTCAGGGTGCTTATCTTATCTTGGTTTAGGCCTTGGGGGTTTGTGCTCAGAAAACACCGACCTTGACTCGAGTGATAATTACTTTGTTTTAGTGCTATGTTTGCTTCTCATTAGTGTGTCTGGGGGCTATCACTGTAGAAAGAGGTAGAGTGGGATGGTTGGGTTCCTATTTCTTTTTACCCTTTATGCTCTTTTGGTATGTTTGATAGTTAATTTACTGCTCACTAAGACTTTTGTCTGACTCAAGGTTTTATGTTTAACTCCTATTACCTTGGGCTGTTCATCCATGTTGGGATGGGCAGACTAGGTAGCAGGTGACAGGTGCTGTTCTTAGTGGTCAACGCTGTTGATGACGAAGACGAGCTGGAGGCTTTTGCATATTGTTTTCTTACTATATGTACTGGATGTTCC
This sequence comes from Allium cepa, assembly GCA_030765085.1. Taxonomy (NCBI): domain Eukaryota; kingdom Viridiplantae; phylum Streptophyta; class Magnoliopsida; order Asparagales; family Amaryllidaceae; genus Allium; species Allium cepa. The sequence goes on along the minus strand of CM060939.1, from coordinate 74,270,056 downwards.
GCTGTTTGTATTCTCTGAGTGATATGTAGTGAGGCTTGATGTATTGACTATTTAGATATTTGTATCAAACTATTACAAAGTGTATTGATGAATTTCTGATTTGAGGAGCTTCACTATATATATTTCTCTATTGTATTTTATCCATGCGCTGTGAGTTATACGATAGATTATTTTGTGTTTTACCTTACCTTGACGGTCGTCCATGGCGGCCTGGCACACTTTTCAGCTCATTATTTCCTTGTTTAGTGCAGGACTCATGGGCGGTCGTCACACTGTGGGTCTTGGAGACATTTATCACCCATCTTATGCCTCCGTGGGGAGTCTTCTTTTTTACCACAGCCGTACTTAAGACACATCGGAGCCGAGATCGCGCACAGTAACTACCCGGGCCATTATGGCCCGTAATCGTGGGTATTATTCGATTTACCGTGGTCGGCTAGCGTGGGTGCCGATCGTCAACTGTGATCTGCCCCTGGCTGGCCATACCTTATGTTGGGGCTTATAATCGGTTCATGGTTGTCGGCGAGCCGAACGCCGTAATGAGCTGCCTCGGCTATAGTCGGCCTTTTCGGTGGCTTATAATCGGCTCATTACAGTTGTCTTTGAGGGCCGTCGCGAGCAATGAGTTAACCCGCAGCAGAGGGATGCTGGAGCAAAAGTGTCTCATTGGCGAGGGCATAGATTCGTATAGTACCTGTTTGGTCTTGTCCAGGTGAGGTTGCGCCGTGAAGTGTCCAGGATGGAAATGCCGTTACACAGGATTTTTTTCAACAGAAAAGGATAAAGCTTAACAAGCAGCCAAGATATAAAGGAACAAGTTAAAAAGAGACAAGATTTTTAAAGTGGTTCGGCACGAAAATGCCTACGTCCACTGATTCTCTTTGTTAATTCACTTCATATGGGTAGTACAAGTTAAGAAAAGTATCGACGAAGGTGTTGGATGTTCCATGCCCTCTGGAACACCTATCCGTCCATTGTTGACAAAATATAAGCTCCGTTGTGGAGATCTTTATGAATTACATAGGGTCCGTCCCAGATTGGATCTAGCGCTCCGGGGCGCGGGAAGATCCGCTTGAGGACAAGATCTCCTTCTTGTAAGCTGCGGTGCTTGACTTTGGAGTTGTATCGTGCTGCCACTTTTTGCTTGTGAGCTGCCGCTTTAAGTGCTGCATCATTTCTTCTTTCTTCGATTAGATCCAAAGACATGTGGAGGAGTTCTTCATTCTCTTCTGGGTTGTAGTGGATCCTACGGTGGGATGGCACTACAGTTTCAACTGGGAGCATGGCCTCCGATACGTATGCCAAAGAGAAAGGAGTATGCCCTGTTGATGTTCTGAAAGACGTGCGGTAGGCCCAAAGTGCCGTAGGAAGTTCATCCACCCAAGCGCCTTTTGACTTTTCAAGTTTCTTCTTGATTAGAGTTTTGAGAATTTTGTTGACAGCTTCGACTTGTCCATTTTCCTGAGGATAAGCTACAGATGTGAAGCTTTTGTGAATTCCGTGCTCTTGGCACCAGTCGGTGAATTCCTTGCTGTCAAATTAAAGTCCATTGTCCGATATGATCTTGAGTGGAACCCCGTACCTTCATAGAATGTTTTTGATTAGGAAATTAATAATTTTTGCCGAAGATATTTTATTCAGAGGTTCCGCTTCCACCCATTTGGTGAAATAGTCGACTGCCGCTATAGCATATTTTCCTCCGCCTCGGCCCATCAGCAGTTCGCCAATCAAGTCAATTCCCTATATTGCAAAGGGCCAGGGGCTGGTCGTTTGAGTAATCTCACTTGTTGGTAGTCGAGGGATCTTAGCAAATTTCTGACATCTGTCACATCTTTTGACGAAGTCCAAGGCGTCTTTGTTTAAAGTGGGCCAGTAATACCCATATCGAAGTATTTTCTTTGCTAGAGTATGCCCTCTAGTCTGATCTCCACAACTTCCTTGATGGATGTTGGATAAGACTTCCTCGGCTTTCCTTCCAGCAACACACCTTAATAAGGGGTTAGAGAAGCCACGCCGATAGAGGATGCCTTCTTGTATTGTGTAGCGGGAAGCTTTCCTCAAGATTTTCTTAACTTCGTTACGCCCATCGGGCATTGTGCCACTTTGTAAGTACTTCCGGATGGGAGTCATCCAAGTTTCCTCTTCGATTGCTGCTATCAGATTCATTGGCTCAAAACTCAAGGCTAGTTGCTTTGAGATGGTTATTGTTCCGAAAGTGGTACCATCCTTCATGCTAGCTTGCTTTGCCAGTTCGTCGGCCTCTTGATTCTCTCCTCGAGGAATTTGTTTGATTAAATAGTGATCCAATTGATTGAGCAGCAGCTTGGTCTTCTTTAGATATGTTGTGAGTCGTTCTCCTCGAGTCTGGAATTCTCCCTGTATTTGATTTACAATGAGTTGAGAATCACTATGGAGACATAAAGAACCTACTGCAATCTCTAGGGAAAGTTCTAATCCGGCTATCACTGCTTCGTATTCTGCTTCGTTGTTAGTGGCAGCGAATTCCAACCTTAGGGCATACTGCAGCTTCCTTCCCCTGGGGGTGATTATCACAATACCTGCCACCGGGCCTTGTTCGTTTGATGCTCCATCTACAAAGAGATTCCACTTGATATCTTTTGTTATTTCAGATTGATCTTTACCTTCGTTGGTGGTGAATTCGGCAATGAAATCGGCCATGGCTTGTCCCTTGACGGCGGTGCGAGGATGGTAGGTGATATCATATTGACTCAGTTCAATGCACCATTTAAGTAGTCACCCAGAAGTGTCGGGGCGATAGAGTACCTGCCTTAGCGGTTGATCGGTTAAAACTCTGATGGGATGAGATTGGAAATAGTGTCGCAGTTTACGTGGCGTGATTAGCAAAGAGTATGCTAGGTTTTCAAGTTTAGGGTATCTAGCTTCTGCCCCTGTAAATCTCTTGCTTACAAAGTATACGGGCCGCTGCGCGCGGTTGTCTTCTCTCACCAAAGTGGCGCTTAAAGCATGGGACGATACAGTAAGGTATAGGTATAGTTCTTCGCCTTCATTTTGAGTTGAGAGTACTGGTGGTCTCTGAAGGTGTTCGATTAGGTTAAGGAAGGCTGTCGAGCATTCGTCAGTCCATTCGAACTTTCCTTTGTCCTTCTTTAGAGCTTCGAAGAAAGGGATGCATTTGTCGGTTGCTTTGGAGATGAACCTGCTTAGGGCAGCCACTTTCCTGTTTAGGCTTTGCATCTCTCTTCGAGTGGATGGTATCTTGATATCTTGCAAAGCACGGACTTGTTCGGGGTTTGCTTCAATCCCCCTGGCATGGACGATGAATCCCAAGAACTTTCCCGTCGATACTCCGAAGGAGCACTTTAGAGGATTCAGCTTCATTCCATATTGGCGAAGTACTTGAAACATCTCGTCCAGGTGGTTTATATGATCGTTGGCTTTCCTCGATTTTACCAGCATGTCATCCACATAAACTTCCATAGTTCGTCCTATTAGTTCCGCAAACATCTTGTTGACGAGGCGCTGATAAGTAGCTCCGGCGTTTTAAAATCCAAAAGGCATTACTCTGTAGCAGCACAATCCCCGGTTAGTGATGAAACTAGTGTGGTCTTGATCGGGGGCGTGCATAAGGATCTGGTTATATCCTGAGTATGCGTCCATAAGGGATAAGAGTTCGTGTCCGGCTGTGCTGTCCACGAGCTGATCGATTCGAAGGAGTGGGAAGCAGTCCTTCGGGCAAGCGTCATTTAAGTTGGAGAAGTCGATGCATGTTCGCCACTTCCCATTAGCCTTCTTTACCAGTACTGGGTTGGCGATCCATTCTGGGTGGATGGCTTCTCGTATGAAGTTATTGGCAAGTAGGTTCTTTACTTCTTCCTCGAGGGCTGCTGATCGTTCTGCCCCTATGCTCCTCTTTTTTTGCTTTACTGGCACCTTGGTGGGATCGAGGTTCAGTACGTCGCACGCTACGTCTGGGGAGATTCCAGTCATGTCAGTGTGCGTCCATGCAAATACATCCAAGTTGTGGCAAAGAAAATCGACGAGTTGATCCTTCAATTCCACTCTTAACTGGGACCCGACTCTCAGCAGTCTACTTGGGTCGTGTTTGTCCACAAATACAAATTCCATAGCCTCTGCAGGCTCGCTGGTGGCCTCCTCCTCCTTGTCCTGGGGTCTAATTCATTGAAAGAATCACTGGTATATCGAAGAGGAGGGGCTTTCTTTAATTGCTATGCTTCCAAGTTTTTCTTGCAGAGAGAGGTCTCCGCATCCTTCCCTTTATCCTTCCTGCGGTTATTGCGAAGTTCAGTTACATAGCAATCTCAAGCGGCGTCTTGATCTCCCTCTATCTCTCCTATTCCGCTATCTGTTGGAAATTTCATCTTCAGGCACCACGGGGCTAGGACAATTTGGAAGTCAGACAAGGCTGGTCTTCACAAAAAGGCATGGTAGGCCGAGTGGTTATCTATTAGCACAAATGTTTGTTTTCTCACAACGGAGCGGGGATGACTTCCTATTTCGACAAAGATGTCTAGTTGCCCGAGGGGCATCATCGCATCTCCAGTGAAACCATGTAGCGGTTTGCTGCGGGGAGACACATCCTTCATTGACAGCTTCATTTTGTCGAAAGCGTGCTTGAATAGGATATTTACTGAGCTTCCGGTGTCTACTAGAATTCGAAAAACTTTGGTTGGACCAAACCAGGCAGAGATGACCATAGGATCCCTGTGAGGGTACTGCCTTCCCTCTAGATCACGCCTACTGAATGTGATGTCATCATTCTCTTTCCGTTTCGGGTGGCGCTCTTCTGTAACAGAATTAACGTAGCCTTCATTGTTTCTAAGTGACTTACCGTATCTTTCCATCTCTGCCCAGCTTCCGTCGGCGATGTGTGGTCCTCCTGATATGGTAAGGACCACTATCTTCTCTTGACTGGAGCCGCTGGTGTTGCGATTTCCTCTGCCTACTTCCGAGAGGGGTAGCCCTGGATTCTCATTGGCAGGAGTTGAAGTCATGTTCTGACCTTTCACATAGCGCTCTAGTCTCTTCCTTCTGATGTGTTCTTCAATCAAGTCCCGAAGATGATGGCATTCATTGGTGTCATGCCCATGAGATTCGTGGAAGCAGCAGAACTTTCCAGACTAAATTGCATTATCTGATTCCTTCTTGTGCGGGGGGCGCTTGTATCTAACTTCGTCTTGGGTGGCCAAGAAGATGTTTTCGATTGGTTCATTTAAAGGAGTGTAAGAGTCAAATCTCGGTCCTGGCCTATATAAGCGCTTTTCTCCCTTCTTGCCCCCAGCACTATTTCTGGAGTCATTTCTTCGAACGTCCTTTGCTACTACGGGTGTGTTGCCATGAGCTGCCTTGGTTTGTTGCCCTGTCTGCCTTTCAATGGCAGCATCTTCAAGTCTCGTGTATTTGCCGGCTTCGTGGAAGAAATCGGGTAAGGTAGATGGCTTTTCTTTCGTTAATCTCCTAGCAAATTTAGTATCCGGATGTACACCGCTGCAGAGGGCCATTAGGATAAGTTTCTCGACGGCATCTTGGACTACGGCCGCTGCGGCGTTGAATCGGGTTAGATATTGTTGCACTGTCTCTCCGGGTTTCTGTTTGATATTAGATAGGGAGTAAGCGTCCTTGGGTTATTCCACATGAATGCGGAACTGGCTGATGTACTTTTCTTTCAACATTTCCCATGAGCTGATGGACCCTTAGGGTAGATGGCAGAACCAGAAGGTAGCTTGATCTGCCAAGAATAGTGGGAAGCATTTGCACAACACTCCCTCTGTTGCTCCGCTCATGAGCATATGTTGTGTGTATCTTTGTAAGTGTACGACGGGGTCCAAGGTTCCCTTGTATGGTTCCATTGTTGGCATTTTCCATTCTCGGGAGGTGATGGTGATTTCGATATTGCGGGTGAAGGGGCTGGTTACCCTAGCGCCTATCCCTCGATCTCTCTGGCCCCGTCGGACGCACTCTCTAAACAATCGCGCCATCCTTTCATCAGAACTTGGAGCGGATAGAAATGAGTTTGGTTCTTCCCTGCGGGATTGATTCCGTCTAAATGACCTGTAAGGATGGTATCGTATATCACTCCTAACATTCTCCAATGGCTGCCTCTGGTCTTCCGGGGGCACGTTGGGGTTAGCCATAGTTGGCCCTTGCCTTGATCTTCCCCTGCTGGGTTCTGTTCTCAGCACTTCCTCGGGTCCAACTTCGGGCTAGACTCCAGCTCGGCCCCGTCTATTGGTGTTTCCATGGTTAGGTAGCATGGCAGGCTCAGCTACATCCGACCCCTGCCTGGTACCTCCCCCGTTGGGTTCGGTTCCAAGTGTTTCCTCGGGTCGGAATTCAGGCTGAGTCCGGGATCGGCTCCTACCAATGCTGTTTCTGTTGTTAGCCTCTTCGAAGAAGAAAGAACTTTGTCGCCTCCCAGATCCTCCAGACCGGGACTCACCCCATGATTCAGTGTTGCGGTTGGATTCTTCAGCATCCCTTAAGCGTGACATGAGTTGGTCCACCAAGGCTTCCTGTTGAGATGCGAAGCGGTTAGTTACTTCAGCCACAACCCTGTCCAGATCCGTCCTTTTAATTGGTTGTTCCGTAGCAGGGGCTGTCGAATTTGCCTGATTTCCATTTGCTGTTGAAACCGGACGATTGTCCTGATTTCTGATCACCGGGTCTGGTATACTGCTAGTTGCGATGTTCTTTCCTCTGTTAGCATCTTTCTTCCGTCCGGAGGCATGTTTTCCAAGCAAGGAACGATGCTGGTAGGAAAAGGGTTAAGTGGGAGAAGCTGAAGCTTCGAGCTCCTGTTCTCAGGGAAAGCACCAAAAATGTTTGCAAAAAAAATGGGCAAACACCTCCAAGTCATATGATTTAGTTGATTATATGTTGTTCATAGTGATTTGGGTGATTTATGCAAATATATAAAATAGATTGACTAAACTATAAAGGACACACAGATTTATAGTGGTTCGGCCAGAATGTGCCTACGTCCACTTTATATGATATTCTCCTTTTCTCTTCAGATTACAAGTACAAAGCTTAGATTACAAGTATCTGAAAGTTGTTTGAAAGTTCTATCCGTGCTTGAGCTCTCAAACTTGTTCGCCATTGTTGTACCCTTGCCCCTCTATTTACAGAGTGAGGCTTAGGCTAGGGGTCTTGGATGTATATAGCTGCTGGTGGGCCTGGGCTGACGCAATCTGGCCTGGCAAGGTTAGTCTGATACTCCCTGATCCGGTAGTACGTTGGTTCGGTGGAGGTTATTTTGGTGGAGGTTGGTCCGGTGGTGGCCTCCCTTGCTTCTGGTCCGGTGGTGCTAGTTCGGTAGAAACTTGGAGCATGATGGTTCGGTGGTAGATGGAGAAGGATGGTTCGGTGATGGGGACGTAGCTTGGTCCGATGGTGGTTGATTCGGTGGTGGTCAATTGGGGTTTGGTTTGGTAGGTGTTGGAGAGGTTTGGTTCGGTGGGACTTGGTCCAATGGTGAGTGGATGAAGCTTGGTTCGGCTATGTAGGGGAAGACGGTTGGTTCGGTGGTAGGCGACTTGGAGCTTGGTTCGCTATGTTTTCCTTTCCTTGGTTCGGTGGTGGTGAAAACGCACCCAACAATTAATGTGATTAATTTTTGATAATTAATTAAATTAATTAATTAATAATAATCAATTATTTGTGTTTAATTACTTAATGAAAGTAATTAATGAATTAATTACTTGGTGTAATTAATTTGATTAGTTTAGATTAATTAAGTTTAATTAATTTAAACAATTGTGGATTGATGAATAATTACTTTATGTAATTAATGAAATTGTAATTACTTAGGGAAGTAATTAATTAAAATAATTACTGGATGTAATTAAAGATATTAATTATGGAAGTAATTTAAATTGCTTTGAAATTAATCAAGGGATTAATTTAGATAATGAATTAAGAGTAATTAATTTATGGGATGAGTAATTAAAGTAGTTAATTACTGAATGGTCATTAATAATGGGTGATTAATATATATATGATTTATGTTGAAGATTAATTACTTATGTAATTAATTTATAGTGAGAGATTGATTAAATGTAATCAGAAATCATTAATAAATTAATTAATGATGTAATCTAGAATTGATTAATTAAGAAATAATAAATAAATGAAGTAATTAATTAAAAATGGATTAATATAATTAATTTTAGTTAATTAATTAATTAAGTAATTATAAGTTAATTATTTGTTAAGATTTAATTATAATTAACTTGTGGAATTAATATTAAAGGCTAATTACTTATTGTAATTAGGGAATTATTAATCTGAAATGATTAATTGAAATGAATATTGAGATGGTGATTATTTAAATTGATTTGTAATCAATTGATGGTTAAGTTAAGTAGGATTTTAATGATGAGGTAAGTAATTTAATTCATTTTAAATTAATTAGAGATTAAGTAGTTAATTTAATTCATTTTAAATTAATTATAAATGGTGTGATCATTAAATCATTGCTTATGTTTGATGATTAGTATTAATTGGCATGTATGGTTTGTAATCTCAGTTATGAGATGAGTAATGTTATGTGATATGGATGTATTGGTTGCTTTTGAATGATAATATGGATTATCTGATTATGATATCAATTAACTGTTGGTAATGATAAGGTTGATTATCTATTGTGTTGTGAATTATCTAACTGTATGTATATAGATGATGAATTGAATTGTTTTAAACTCTAAAACAACTTGGCCTTAAAAGACACGTTTTGGATTTCGATGAGACCGGGATCGGGTTTCCATATTTGGATATCCGAAAACCACATCGATCCAAATTAACGTTAGGTCGTGAATTTCAGGTGAAGGTGAAGATTCAGAGTGCAAGGGTTATTGTCTTTAACTCTAAGGGTGATTCCAAAATGAGTGTAACGAGCTAATGCCTTCGGTTTCGTTCGAACCCGGAACGAACTTGTATGGACTGAATGCTTTCAGAACATCGTCAGGTGGACGATGTGCATTCTAAGAGATGTGTCCCATAAAGGTAATCATAGCCTCAAGCCTCATCAACCGGGAATGGCTAAAATAGGGGAGGTACAGCAAGGCTTCGTGGGTAGCCCCCACTTGAGAGCGAGATTTACCCCTGTCTAGATGTCCCTTTATTTCGGCTTAGTGGTGCGGTTGCTGATCACAACTGCTGGGTGGACTTGTTCGGAACTGTTCAGTAAGGAATGGTTCTGACTTTGTGTTGCAGGGGAGCGGGCGTATTCCTCGTTACGGTGATCTAGGCCACGTACTGTGACGGGCGGTACCCCAGTAGCCCAGCCATTGTATGGAATCCAAAATCCAATAAATGCCAACGGTTTTGATTGTATTACCTACTTTTCTGGCTAGTAGCTGGAATTTAATGAATGTAACAATTTTGGCTATTTCTTATTTACTTGAAAACCCTATACACTATTATAATATCATCGGATTTCCTATCAAATGTTTTGGTTAGCGTAAGGTAAAAACTTTTCCATGTTTATGTGTGGGAAGTCTTATGTGATACCTTTTCTTTTCAAAGGTTTTTTAAAAGTTAAGCAACTTTAACCTGTTACTTACACCAGACCCATGTCTGACCCGGAGTTATTTCTGTTTTTCTTTAACTCTTGGGTACTCAAAGTTTTACGAGTAGCCAAGGGAATTCAGGTTAGGATTCAGGTTAGCTTTGACAAATTGTGGAGGAGCAATGGAGTAGGAGGCTTCTGCGTACAGTTATATAGTTTTCCGCTGTGTTGGTATCTCTGAGTGTTTTCTGTAATTTATTGAGTTGTAATAACTAGACAGGTGTTTATAACTGTCTAGTATATGTTGCATTGTCTGTGTAAATATGATATTTGATGTATACGATATAATACTTATGTTATTAATAGAATTTATTCGTTCCGCTGTTGAGATTCTTGTGTTGTTTCTTCTTTCTCTTCTTTTTTCTGTCCCTTTCTTTCTTGAGGATGATACGACCTTTTGTGGAAAAAAAGTCGGGTCGTCTCAGTTGGTATTAGAGCATTAGGTTGAGTGAATACATAGGCTCTATAGTGGTGTCTATCTTGAGAGAGCGTATTTGTATTTTTAATATATATATATATATATATATATATATATATATATATTTATGGTTCTACCAATTTTTTGGTTTACCTGTTCGGGTTTTCCAATGTAATTTATAAAGGTAGATGAGGTAGAAGTGTGTGTAACACGACTACCATTGGTTAGAGTTTGATGGATGAGGTTGGAAGTGTATTTGTCGAGACTGAAGACCTAATACCGTCTCGAGTGAGTTCTGTAGTGATGAAGGACTTCATCGATCTCTGAAGGAAACCTTCTAAAGGTTCGGAGTTCATCTTTGAAGTGCATAATTGAGTTTTGATCTGTTGATAAGGCTGAAGCAAGTGAGTGATGGTATCTTGATATCTCAGGAAGTAGTAACTGCTTGATGAGATGCAGTGACTATGGATATTTCCGAAGATATTTCTTTGGAACAAGAGTAAGAAGTGAGTCTGCTCGATGATGTGGCTGAGTTTAGCAGAGTATTATGAGTTTGTAAAGAGTCTTCTGGTTGAGTAGTTTTTCTGAAGTGGAGTTCAGAAGCAGAAAAGTGGACTCATTTCTCTGGTAAGTTGGCTAGGCCAGCATAAGCTGTTTTGTTTGGTTAAGAGGGAGAGCAGTTTCTTTGGATTTAGGCTGAGTTGATCACAAAAGTGACTTGCGATTGTTGAGTGTTTTCTTTAGTTGTTGGGGATTGTCCGGATGTCTTCAAGGAAGTCAGAAGTTTGTCCGCATCTGGAGATCGAGTTTTCTTTCCAGGAATGGAACTGATGGTTCAGTTTGTAGATGGACGGTTCCATGAGATAGAAGTTAGTGAAGAAGCTCAGGTTTCGGAGAAACATCTGTGTTTTCTTCATGGATATGTGGAACCATATTTTTGTGCTGGGTTGTCTAGTCTGTGCTCATGTTCTTCAGCATTTTCTTCTACTTCGGATCAGAGTTGTGCAGCGGAAGCAGTTTGGGAGTATTTCTGATTTTCTTTTCCGGATAAGAAGAAGTTTGTTCTGTCTTCTATTGTTGAGAAGCAGGGTTTGTGTTATTTGTTTTTGAGTGATCTAGAGGAGATCATTAGATTGTTTTGATCCAGTCTGTTTCTAAAGGCATCAGCAAGAGTTAAGCTGCTAAGGATGGATGTTGGTAGCCCAGGATCGTCCGAAGAGTTTTTATGGATAAGAGACGGAGAAATTTGGATTCTAGAATCAGAGATTTGATTTGGGATAAGTTTTTCTCTGATCCAAGGAGCTATAAGTTTGGGAAGCTAGCTCCGAAGTGTTTTGGTTTCTTCTGTGATGGGTAAGATAAGTGTTTAGCTATCTAGAGTTGAATTGCCAGTTTGGATAACTGGGATTCAGGATGTTTCACGTATCTCTGAGGGAGTACGTGTTTGATATTTTTGGTTGCAGAACCAGCAGTTCTGAAGGTTTGGTTGATGAGCCAGACTCGTTTGTAGTCTGATATTCTATTTAGAGTTGTTGATAGGAGCTTTATAGCTTAGTAGTATTGATTGATTAGATTCTATAGAGCGAGTATCCCGATATATATACCGAGGAAACTCGTGAAAGTTTTATCCAAAATTCTTTTGGATAATTAGATTTGTTTTGATTGTGTGAATTGGTTGCTTTGGTTATCAACATATGATTAACATATGTTGTATTTTAAAATAAATCTGTAAAAAGATTATTAAATTACCTTTGTTTTAAATTTCAGGGATGAAATTCTTTTAAGGGGGAAGGATTGTAATATCCCGGAATTTTGGACAATATAAATTTAATAATCTTTGTTTAAATTTAAATTGAATTGATAATTATTGTTGATAAATTTGAATTGATATTATAATCTTCTTTATTTAGATAATTAATTTGTGAATTTATTTTTAATAAACTAATAAATCTATTTTCTATTTAATAATGTATATATATTTATACATATTTTAAATAGATAAGTTGTTTTTAATTAAATTAGTATAGCATAAGTTTAATATTTTGAATTTAGGAATTGTGACTTATTTTGATTTAAGCTTTTCAAAAATAATTAATAAAACAACTAAATGATTTTAAATATGTGAGATAAATGTTTTATTGGTTTAATATTCATTTTAACTTAAGTTTGAATATTAAAATAAGTTATAAAATGTTTGTTTTATTCTTTTTAAATTATTGATTAATAATTATGATTTGTAAATTAAAATATGAAATTTAAAATACAATTTAAAATATGAAACATGTATTCAAGTAAGTTACAACCTCTTTTATAAATTTATTTTAATTGAATAAAAGTATCTTTGTCAAATGATTTATTTGTATATGTTTTCTTTTTATAATAATACTTGGTTTATTCTTTAGAAGTTATTCATATACTTAACTAAGTATTAAAGAAATGATTAATCAAATTTGAGACTTCATTTACACATAATTAAAATACTAATTACTTAGATTTACAAGTGTAAGTATCTTAAAGCTTAAACTAACAAATGTAAACTAAATACCATTTTTAAATGACAAGTTTTAATAGCTTAAGCCAAGTGTCAAATTATATCTTTTATTTTTCTTTGTTTTTAATAAATCATAAATTTAGTTTATAAAACATTGCATTTTTTCATTCCTGGCTTTTTCTCAGTTTCATTTCTTAACTAAAGAAACCTTTCAACTGAAAACATCTCACACCAAAGTAATCTTCATTCTATTGAAAATTAGTGAACAAAAACTCCTGAAAATGCAAATCATTACCCTGTAACTCCTCAAACCAGAAATACATCTCAAATCCCTTATCCATTTTCAAAATCTGCAAAATTATTCCCTGTGCATCATACAAAAGTGTGCATTTTATTCAATATGAAACAAAGGCCTGCATTCATTCTTCAAAAACTGAAAAATCAAGAAAACTTGCATTTTCTTGTAAGCTGGAGCATGCATACAAGTTTGTAATTAATCAGGGGGAAAAGGCATTTTAAAAGCATCAAACAACTCAAGCTTTTCAAGCATACAAGCAGGATTTCAAAGAAAAAAATTCAAGGACTTTTCAAATCTGCAACTGTGCTCTGTTCTTCATATATAAAACAAAGTGAGTAACTTTTTGATTTAAAAGCTTAAATAATTAGTCTTGTTGCATGTTCATATACGAATATCGGTATGGTTGTGTTGTAAGTGCATTTTTGTATATATATGTGATTGCATGAATATGTGCCTGACAGTATAACCTATAAATGGATTGTTCAAAGTTTCAAAACTAAAAATCTAAACCAAATTGATTCCATTTTGATCTAGGTTTTGCTAAGGTTTAAGTTCTAAACCAAAATTTTTGTTACATCATAAAGTAAATTTTAAAATAAGTTTTAAGTAAAAATAAATTCTGAAACTTACTGGAAACCGTAAATAACAGAGTAAAATTTGTGTAAGTGAAAATTTAAGCATTTCAATTCAATACTTCTGGGTTATAAATCAAATCATAATACAAAATTATGATTTTTAAAAGTAGGATTTCAATTTTAGTGTTAATTCCAGAATGCAGTTCATATTTTACTGTATTTTGCATTTTGGGTTCTAACTGTTAATCCATGGGTTCAAATGGGTTGGAATTTCTCCTGGAGGTGGGGGAACGATCAAGGGTGAGGAGAAAATTATCAGTTTATGGTGTATTTCATTTTGGAAGAAGAGATTTTGATTTGCAGTTTTAAGCCCTAGTTTTACTAGGTTTGAGAAATTGGATCATTTCGGCTAATATAATTGTTCGAGCTACTTGGGGTTTTGGGAAATGGGGGTTGAAGGGTTGTTGAAGACGTCGCTGACGTTTCGAAGGTGATCGTGGCCGGAGTCACGTCAATGTGTCGTTGACAGGTTTTGAGTGAAGATGCTGTGTTTGTTTCCAGGTTTTGAATTTATGGGTCTCGATCTCGAATTCGAGCAAGTGTTGTTGGAGTTGGTGTTTGGTTGGTCTGAGGGGAGGGTTATTGACCGAGGGATGGTCGTGTGGTCGGCCAGTGATGGCCGGAGTTGATGTACAGGTGTACAGTGCAGTAGTGTACATGATGGTGATGTTGGGTTTCAGGATTTTGTTGCTCGCGATTGTCTTGGGGAATTTAGGTAGTAACTCGAAGCAATTGTTCTTGTGACTCGAAGTAAAATAAAGAAGGCTCGAGTATACCTGATTGTTTCAGGTTTTAGGAATTAGCAGAATCTTCTTTCCATTTTTAAAATTTAAAAGTAAAATTTTAAAATGCAAACTAAAATCTGAAACTAAGTTTAACCTGGGATTGAATTTGAATTCAAAAAGTTTAAATCTTGGGTTTTGTAATAATTTGACTTTTTAAATTTTAGTTTGGATTTAAATTAAAGGCAAGAATCTGTTATTGTTTTTAAAAAATTAAAAGAAAGTTTAAAATGCAAACAGGAATTTAAACTGAGTTTTGAAAATCTGATATTGAATATGATTTCAAATTTATTTGAATCTGAGATTTGAAAATATTTAAGTTTTAAAATTTAAAAATTGGGTTTAAAACTTATAAGTGTAAAAGCATATGTGTTTTGCATTTGAATTGGAAGTTTAAAATTGTAAAGTATGAAATTTAAAATAAGTTTAAATTCTAGTTTTTAAATCTGGAATTAAATTTGAACCCCGGTTTTTAAAATAAAATAAAGTTTAAATTTAAATTGTTTGAATTACTTTAAAATGATTAAATGATTTGCATTTAAATTGAAGATGTAGATTGTAGGAAAAGTTTTAAAGAGTTAAGTTAAATCTAGAATGAGTTTGGAAGCTATATTTCAATTTTGAAATTTAAAAGTAATTTTTAAATTGATTTGAATTTAAATTGAATTGTAATTTAAATTCTTTTAAACTTATTGATAAAGTAAATGTTTCTTTTAACATATTAGATAAAAGTTTTGAATTGTTTTAAAATCTTATTTAAGATAAATTTCAATCTTAAGTTTAAAAGGGAAGATAAATGGAATTTAAAGTAAATTTAAAAACATTTTTTTTTAAATGCTTAATTAAGTAAGAAATGTTTATCTAAAAGATAAATAAAATTTAATGATTGGATTCATTAAATTATTAATTAAGATGGATAATTAATCATTGAATTAATTAATAATGTGGATGATTAATTAAGTAATTAATAATTTTTAAAATTTGATTAATTAAGATATGAGATTAATTAATTAAGGTTAATTAATATATAATTAAGGATTGTTAATTAAATTTTAATTAATGATTAAGATTATTTAATCAAGTGATTAAGAATTAATTAAGATTGTAACTAACACCTAATTAATAAATAATTAGAGATTAATTAATTGATAATTAAATATTAATTAATTGGTAATTAATAATTAATATAAGTTAATATCTTAATTAAGTAATTAAGAAATGTTAATGAAGGTCGTTAACTTAAGATTATTTAACAATTAATTAATGTGATTAATTTTTGATAATTAATTAAATTAATTAATTAATAATAATCAATTATTTTGGTTTAATTACTTAATGAAAGTAACTAATCAATTAATTATTTGGTGTAATTAATTTGATTAGTTTAGATTAATTAAGTTTAATTAATTTAAACAATCGTGGATTGATGAATAATTACTTTATGTAATTAATGAAATTGTAATTACTTAGGGAAGTAATTAATTAAATAATTACTGGATGTAATTAAAGATATTAATTATGGAAGTAATTTAAATTGCTATGAAATTAATCAAGGGATTAATTTAGATAATGAATTAAGAGTAATTAATTTATGGGATGAGTAATTAAAGTAGTTAATTAGTGAATGGTTATTAATCATGGGTGATTAATATATATATGATTTAAGTTGAAGATTAATTACTTATGTAATTAATTTATAGTGAGAGATCGATTAAATGTAATCAGAAATCATTAATAAATTAATTAATGATGTAATCTAGAATTGATTAATTAAAAATAATCAATAAATGAAGTAATTAATTAAAAATGGATTAATATAATTAATTTTAGTTAATTAATTGATTAAGTAATTATAAGTTAATTATGTGTTAAGAGTTAAGTATAATTAACTTGTGGAATTAATATTAAAGGCTAATTACTTATTGTAATTAGGGAATTATTAATCTGAAATGATTAATTAAAATGAATATTGAGATGGTGATTATTTAAATTGATTTGTAATCAATTGATGGTTAAGTTAAGTAGGATTTTAATGATGAGGTAATTAATTTAATTCATATTAAATTAATTAGAGATTAAGTAGTTAATTTAATTCATTTTAAATTTATTATAAATGGTGTGATCATTAAATCATTGCTTATGTTTGATGATTGGTATTAATTGCCATGTATGGTTTGTAATCTCAGTTATGAGATGAGTAATGTTATGTGATATGGATGTATTGGTTGCTTTTGGATGATAAAATGGATTATCCGATTATGATATGAATTTACTGTTGGTAATGATAAGGTTGATTATCTATTGTGTTGTGAATTATCTATCTGCATGTATATAGATGATGAATTGAATTGTTTTAAACTCTAAAACAACTTGGCCTTAAAAGACACTTTTTGGATTTCGATGAGACCGGGATCGGGTTTCCATATTTGGATATCTGAAAACCACACCGATCCAAATTAACGTTAGGTCGTGAATCTCAAGTGAAGGTGAAGATTCAGAGTGCAAGGGTTATTGTCGTTAACTTTGAGGGAGATTCCAAAATTAGTGTAACAAGATAATGCCTTCGGTTTCGTTCGAACCTGGAACGAACTTGTATGGATTGAATGCTTTTAGAACATCGTCAGGTGGACGATGAGCATTCTAAGAGATGTGTCCTATAAAGGTAATCGTAGCCTCAAACCTCATTACCCGGGAATGGCTAAAACAAGGTAGGTAGCAACGCTTCGTGGGTAGCCCCCACTTGAGAGCGAGATTTACCCCTGTCCAGATGTCCCTTTTTTTCGGCTTAGTGGTGCGGTTGCTGATCACAATTGCGGGGTGGTCTTGTTCGGAACTGTTCAGTAAGGAATGTTCCGGCTTTGTGCTGCATGGGAGCGGGCGTACTCCTCGGTATGGTGATCTAGGCCACGTACTGTGACGGGCGGTACCCCAGTAGCCCAGCCATTGTATGGAATCCAAAATCCAATAAGTGCCAACGGTTTTGATTGTATTACCCACTTTTCTGCCTAGTAGCTGGAATTTAATGAATGTAACAATTTCGGCTATTTCTTATTTACTTGAAAACCCTAGACACTATTATAATATCATCGGATTTCCTATCAAATGTTTGGTTTAGCGTAAGGTAAAAACTTTTCCATGTTTATGTGTGGGAAGTCTTACGTGATACCTTTTCTTTTCAAAGGTTTTTGAAAAGTTAAGCAACTTTAACCTGTTACTCACACCAGACCCATGTCTGACCCGGAGTTATTTCTGTTTTTCCTTAACTCTTGGGTACTCAAATTTTTACGAGTAGCCAAGGGAATTCAGGTTAGGATTCAGGTTAGCTTTGACGAATTGTGGAGGAGCAATGGAGCTGGAGGCTTCTGCATATAGTTATATAGTTTTCCGCTGTGTTTGTATCTCTGAGTGTTTTCTGTAATGTATTGAGTTGTAATAACTAGACAGGTGTTTATAACTGTCTAGTATATGTTGTATTGTCTTGTGTAACTCAGATATTTGATGTATACGATATAATACTTATGTTATTAATATAATTTATTCGTTCCGCTGTTGAGATTCTTGTGTTGTTTCTTCTTTCTCTTCTTTCTTTTCTTTTTTCTATCCCTTTCTTTCTTAAGGATGATACGACTTTTTGTGGAGAAAAAGTCGTGTCGTCTCAGTTGGTATTAGATCATTAGGTTGGGTGAATACATAGGCTCTGTAGTGGTGTCTATCTTGAGAGAGCGTATTTGTATTTTTAATATATATATATATATATATATATTTATTGTTCTACCTATTTGTTGGTTTACCTGTTCGGGTTTTCCAATGTAAGTTATAAAGGTAGATGAGGTAGAAGTGTGTGTAACACGACTAACATTGGTTGGAGTTTGATGGATGAGGTTGGAAGTGTATTTGTCAAGACTGAAGACCTAATACCATCTCGAGCGAGTTCTGTAGTTATGAAGGACTTCATCGATCTCTGAAGGAAACCTTCTAAAGGTTAGGAGTTCATCTTTGAAGTGCAGAATTGAGTTTTAATCTGTCGATAACGCTGAAGCAAGTGAGTGATGTTATCTTGATATCTCAGAAAGTAGTAGTTGCTTAATGAGATGTAGTGACTATGGATATTTTCGAAGATGTTTCTTTGGAGCAAGAGTAAGAAGTGAGTCTACTCGGTGATGTGGCTGAGTTTAGCTGAGTATTCTGAGTTGGTAAGAAGTCTTCTGGTTGAGTAGCTTTTCTGAAGTGGAGTTCAGAAGCAGCAAAGTGGACTCATTTCTCTGGTAAGTTGGCTTGGCCAGCATAAGATGTTCTGTTTGGTTAAGAGGGAGAGCAGTTTCTTTGGATTTAGGCTGAGTTGATCGCAAAAGTGACTTGCGATTGTTGAGTGTTTTCTTGAGTGGTTAGGGATTGTCCGGATGTCTTCAAGGAGGTCAGAAGTTTTTCCACATCTGGAGATCGAGTTTTCTTTCCAGGAATGCAACTGACGGTTCAGTTTGTAGATGGACGGTTCCATGAGAAGAAGTTGGTGAAGCAGCTCAGGTTTCGGAGAAACATCTGTGTTTTCTTTATGGATATGTGGAAACATATTTTTGTGTTGGGTTGTCAAGTCTGTGCTCATGTTCTTCAGCATTTTCTTTTACTTCGGATCAGAGTTGTGCAGCGGAAGCAGTTTGGGAGTATTTTTGATTTTCTTTTCCGGATAAGAAGAAGTTTGTTCTGTCTTCTGTTGTTGAGAAGCAGGGTTTGTGTTCCTGGTTTTTGAGTGATCTAGAGGAGATCATTGGATTGTTATGATCCAATCTGTTTCTAAAGGCATCAGCAAGAGTTAAGCTTATCAGGATGGATGTTGGTAGCCCAGGATCGTCCGAACAGTTTTTATGGATAAGAGACGGAGAAATTTGGATTCTAGAATCGGAGATTTGATTTGGGATAAGTTTTTCTCTGATCCAAGGAGCTATAAGTTTGGGAAGCTAGCTCCGAAGTGTTTTGGTTTCTTCTGTGATGGGTAAGATAAGTGTTTGGTTTTCTAGAGTAGAATTGCCAGTTTAGATAACTGGGATTCAGGATGTTTCACGTATCTTTGAGGGAGTACGTGTTTGATATTTTTGGTTGTAGAACTAGCAGTTCTGAAGGTTTGGTTGATGAGTCAGACTCGTTTGTAGTCTGATATTATGTTTAGAGTTGTTGATAGGAGCTCTATAGCTTAGTAGTATTGATTGATTAGATTCTATAAAGCGAGTATCCCGATATATATACCGGGGAAACTCGTGAAAGTTTTATCCAAAATTCTTTTGGATAATTAGATTTGTTTTGATTGTGTGAATTGGTTGCTTTGGTTATCAACATATGATTAACATATGCTGTAATTTAAAATAAATATGTAAAGAGATTATTAAATTGCCATTGTTTTAAATTTCGGGGACGAAATTCTTTTAAGGGGGAAGGATTGTAATATCCCGGAATTTCGGACAATATAAATTTAATAATCTGTGTTTAAATTTAAATTGAATTGATAATTATTGTTGATAAATTTGAATTGATACTATAATCTTCTTTATTTAAATAATTAATTTGTGAATTTATTTTTAACAAACTAATAAATCTATTTTCTATTTACTAATGTATATATATTTATATATATTTTAAATAGATAAGTTGTTTTTAATTAAATTAGTATAGCATAATTTTAATATTTTGAATTTTGGAATTGTGATTTATTTTTGATTTAAGCTTTTCAAAAATAATGAATAAAATAACTAAATGATTTTAAATATGGGTGATAAATGTTTTATTGGTTTAAAATTCATTTTAACTTAAGTTTGAATATTAAAATAAGTTATAAAATGTTTGTTTTATTCTTTTTAAATTATTGATTAATAATTATGATTTGTAAATTAAAATATGATATTAAAATACAATTTAAAATATGAAACATGTACTCAAGTAAGTTACAACCACTTTTATAAATTTATTTTAATTGTTTAAAAGTATCTTTGTCAAATGACTTATTTGTATATGTTTTCTTTTTATAATAATACTTGGTTTATTCTTTAGAAGTTATTCATATATTTAACTAAGTATTAAAGAAATGATTAATCAAATTTGAGACTTCATTTACACATAATTAAAATACTAATTACTTAGATTTACAAGTGTAAGTATCTTAAAGCTTAAACTAACAAATGTAAACTAAATACCATTTTTAAATGACAAGTGTTAATAGCTTAAGCCAAGTGTCAAATTATATCTTTTATTTTTCTTTGTTTTTAATAAATCATAAATTTAGTTTATAAAACATTGCATTCTTTCATTCCTGGCTTTCTCTCAGTTTCATTTCTTAACTAAAGAAACCTTTCAACTGAAAACATCTCACACCAAAGTAATCTTCATTCTATTGAAAATCAGTGAACAAAAACTCCTCAAAATGCAAATCATTACCCTGTAACTCCTCAAACCAGAAATACATCTCAAATCCCTTATCCATTTTCAAAATCTGCAAAATTATACCCTGTGAATCATACAAAAGTCTGCATTTTATTCAATATGAAACAAAGGCCTGCATTCATTCTTTAAAAACTGAAAAATCAAGAAAACCTGCATTTTCTTGTAAGCTGGAGCATGCATGCAAGTTTGTAATTAATCAGGGGGAAAAGGCATTTTAAAAGCATCAAACAACTCAAGCTTTTCAAGCATACAAGCAGGATTTCAAAAAAAAAATTCAAGGACTTTTCAAGTCTACAACTGTGCTCTGTTCTTATATATAAAAAAAGTGAGTTACTTTTTGATTTAAAAGCTTAAATAAATAGTCTTGTTGCATGTTCATATCTGAATATCTGTATGGTTGTGTTGTAAGTGCATTTCTGTATATAAATGTGATTGCATGAATTTGTGCCTGACAGTATAACCTGTAAATGGATTGTTCATAGTTTCAAAACTAAAAATCTAAACAAAATTGATTCCATTTTGATCTAGGCTTTGCTAAGGTTTATGTTCTAAACCAAAATTTGTTGCTACATCATAAAGTAAATTTTAAAATCTGTTTTAAGTAAAAATAAATTCTGAAACTTACTGGAAACCGTGTTAACGTAAAAATTGGACGCTAACAGCCCGATGCAAATAGAGATTAAGTGAAATCACCACCCGTTGGTACGAGAACAAAGTATAAGCAGAGAAATCACAGAAAAGTAGTAAAAGACAACAGTTTTATAGTGGTTCGGCTTAAGATCGAGCCTACGTCCACTTAAAATTCCTTTATTGATGATTTGTTTACAATTCTTTACAATGCACTTCGATTACAACACACTTTTGACTAGTAGCTCAAACTTTGATGTAGAAGAATCTTTTGAGTTCATGTTCAATGATCCAGATATCCTCTTGAAGTTTGTTGTAGCGTCTTTGGTGTTTGGAGTGCTTGAAGTGCTGTTTGAGTCGAGAGAATGACAGAGTATCGACGCTTCGAAGAATGAGCCCCTCAAAAAAGTCCCTTCAATGTTGGATTTTAGGCCGTATTTTATGAGCGACTTAAAGTAAGTCGTAATTCGTAGGCTACGACCTTAGATAGGTCGTAGGTCGTCAGCAAGTTAAGGAGATATGAGTTACGACCTATCTGGTTCGCACTTGGCCATCTGAACTAACTGGTAGGTTCTAACGACTTAGGGAAATGCGACATAGTTTAATCACTAAGTGCTAAGCCGTGAACGACTTAAAGTAAGTCGTGAAAGCATTAGGTCGTTGCCGCTTTAACTCTTTAGGTCGTGAAGTACTTAAGTCGTTAAGTCGACCACCTCTTAAGTCGTTAAGCAGTTAGGTCGTAAGTCCTTTTATCCTTCTAGGTCGCTAACTCCTTTAACCCTTTAGGTCGTTACCCCGCTTCATCAGTTAGGTCGCTAGGTCGTCCCACTTTTAGGTCGTTAGGTCGTTCAACTTCTTAAGTCGTTAAGTCATGGGTTCCTGTAGGTCGCTTGAGTTGTTTCATTCCTTAGGTCATTTAACTCGGTAGGTCGTAGGTCGTTGAACCACTGAGTCGCCTAGTCTTCAGATAGTCAGGTCGTTGTGCCACCTTAGGTCGCTGGAACCACTAGGTTGTAGGTCGCTACATCCTTCAAGTCGTATACCGTTTTGGACGGGGCGTTGCCCCGCACCCCGCCGGGGGCGCTGCCCTCTAGACCCCTGCGACCTGACCGGGCAGGTCGAACACCGTAGCTGTGGCGTTGCCTCCGTACCCCCACCTTGGGGGGTTGGTGCCCCCTTGGACCCCCCCTTTGTAGGGGATCTTATCTGAAAAACCATTCAACAGAACTTGCTTTGTTGAGATGTTGAGCTGACCATTCTTCGAGATGAACTATCATTGGCTTCCTCGGTCGATTTTTTGATATCACGGCCCTGCTGAAAAAGTGGAGTTAACACTTGCCCCTTGAAGTATACGCCTAGGGACTAGGTCGTGTGCTCCGATTCTTCTTAACTCGTGCTTTACTGAGTTGCTAGGTCGAGAGCGATTGACGACCTAACCTCTTACGGCTTAATTTTTAGGTCGCTGCTAAGCTCGTACCTAGGCAAACTTGCTTTGTTTTGACCTGAAGACTTTTGACTTGACCAGTGCGACTTAATGGAACTTTGACCAGAACTTGTTGCATCTCTTTACAGATTATTTTAACAACCTGTTAAATGCAACATTTGCGGGAAAATGGGGCGAATATACTCATCACCGATTGCCCATATCGGGTGATGGATTAGATCAAAGAACTGATATTTTACGATAAGTAAATTAGCATGGATTTGATGAAGTGTTGCGAATCAACTATCTTGAATGAAGTATCAACACAAAATTTACACAGTTATAACTGCTATCTGCATTGATACTGCACTTATTTTCAAATAACAAGCCTCGAATTTTTCTAAATTGACATATTTGCCAAACAGTATTATTTCGAGTATTACTTTATTTACTTGTTATTTAAGTACCTTTGCACAACACTTCACACGCTTTTAGGAAACATGCACCTTTACTTTTGAATATTCAGTTCTTTATGTAGAATGTCTTCTTGATAAGAAGAAATAGTGGAGCAAGCTGGACTTTTTCATTTCTGAGATTTTCAGAACCCGTAATTTCATTATTTACTTTGCAGCATCCCCTCTCTTTCTGAATATTCCAATCATAAGTCAATTTTTAAAAGACTAAGTGTTGTGGCGGTTAAGGAGAGGAGCGTTAAATTTATGCTAAAAGACGAATTTCTGCACTTAATTCGGACTTTTGCCCTCTTTTAATTGACTCAGCTTTACGATGCCCCAGATTTTCAAGCAGAGACTTCAGGTGCCCCAGCTCCCGCAAAGGAACTTGCATCTAGGGGACCTGCACATGTATGAAATTTTTTATAGTATAGAATGAGATGATTCTTCCTACTTGTACAGACTTTTGTCTGTATTTGAGAATGTATTTATCCCTCATTTTCATACAAGTTTCTTTATTTTTCTCTGCATGATACTGCAGTGAGCTTGTGGTGTGTTGCTTGGGTACTGATTTTTACTAATGTAGCAATATTATATTGCCCCCACACCATAGCTCATTGTAATATTCTCCATTTTGCGGAGACTTTGGGGAACAATTCTTCTGTTTTAAGAAGACTTGTACTCTTATTTTAGAGAATAATTCTTCCATTTCGAGAAGGCTTGCACTCTTCCTTTAGAGAATAATTCTTCCATTTTTGAGGAAAAGTTATTCTGCTTTAGTAGAGTGTGCCTTGTATTTGGGAAGTTTTTTCTCTTTTTTCATTTACACTTCATCCTTCAGAGATGGTCACTTTTGTTTTTTGAGAAGTGGATTCTCCTGCGCGGTGAAGCGGGCTTCCGAAGAAGGCTTTGGCGCTTCAACTTGGTGAAGTGGGCCTCATTAGAGGGCTTTTTTTTTACAAACTTGGGGAATGTGCCTCATTGGAGGACTTTAATTTGCACTTCAAACTTGGTGAGTGTGCCTCATTGGAGGGCTTTAATTTGAACTTCAAAATTGGGAAGTGTGCCTCATTGGAGGGCTTTGATTTGCACTTCAAACTTGGAAAGTGTGCCTCATTGAAGGGCTTTAATTTGCACTTCAAACTTGGGAAGTGTGCCTCATTGGAGGAATTTTATTTGCACTTCAAACTTGGGAAGTGTGCCTCATTGGAGGACTTTAATTTGCACTTCAAACTTGGGAAGTGTGCCTCATTGGAGGACTTTAATTTTCACTTCAAACATGGGAAGTGTGCCTTATTGGACGACTTTGATTTGCACTTCAAACTTGGGAAGTGTGCCTCATTGGAGGACTTTAATTTGCACTTCAAACTTGGGAAGTGTGCCTCATTGGAGGGCTCTAATTTGCACTTCAAACTTGGGGAGTGTGCCTCATTGGTGGACTTTAATTTGCACTTCAAACTTGGGAAGTGTGCCTCATTAGAGGACTTTTTCCTCCGAAGAGTTGTGCCTCCGAAGAGGGCTTGTGCCTCCGCAGAGGTCTTTATTTGGCATTTTGAGCTCTGGTGAAATGTGCCTCCGAAGAAGTCTTGTGTGTTTTATGTCTGCTTGCTCATGCCTCTTCACCATTTGCTCCTCAGCGATTCATCGTTATCATTTCCAAACCCATGTTCTTTTCTTTGCCAGTTATTTGATTCTTTTCCAGAGAAGTGCTCTTCATTGCTAAGTGAATCCATAAGGAAGACCCAAACTACCCAACTTGATGTCTGTTTGCACAAACGATCTCCGTCGGTTTGCAAGGGCCTGGAACCTTCGCGTTGGGAAGGTACCCTTTTGGTAGAATCAACTGTTTGTGAGGAGCACTTCTTATGCAGGAATTGAATTTGGAACTTTTCTGGCTTGACATTTATTTGCTGAATGATTTATAGGAACCGCTTAGCTTAGTGATGTGCTGACTAGGTAAGCTTTGCTTTGATTGCCTGCAATATTAAATCGACATTTTAGCAATATATTCAAGATATTTGCATATCGAAATGAAACAGGCATTTTATAGTAATAGAAAACACAAGATTTATAGTTCCTATATCTCATTTGCAATGTTTTTACAATGGCTTTTAATACGAGAATGATACATCCATCATTCTTTTACAAATTTGTAACAAGGCCTTAAAGTAAAATATGGATGCAAGTTATTGCTGTCCCAAGCTTTCGGAATTGATTCTCCAGTGTGAGGGGACTAGATGGTAGCATTTTTCAGAATATGAACTTTTTCTCCCTCCGAGGCTTTTCTTAGGGCATGAGCGTATCTTTCCATCTCATCCCATCTTCCGCCCGCTGGGTGAGGGCCTCCTGTGATAGCATTAATGATAAGCCTCCCTGGTCCCTGTGCTACAGTTCTTTCATTTGAGCCATATTGATGAGCGAGAAGTATTTTCCCTTGAGTCGATGAGGATGGGTCATTCTTGTTTCTCTTTACATATTGTTGAAATTTATTCTGTTTCAATAGTTCTTCAATCAAATTCCTTAGATGGCGACATTCATTGGTGTCATGATCAGGTTGATTGTGGAACTGACAGAATCTTCCATTATGCATTGCATTTTTCCCAATCTTCGACTCAGGTGGCTTAGGATAATCAATAGCATCCTTGGTTGCGAGAAAGATGTTCTCTAGAGTATCAGTTAAGAGAGTAAAGTCTGAAGGTTTAAAGCGGCGAGCTTTCTTCAAGTCTCTCTGCTTTTTTCCACCATCGTTCTTCCTCTTCTGTCCTCCAGACTCTCTTTTATCAGAAGCAACACCGACATTCTGAATTTCGGCCACGATCGCTTTTGATGGCGCATGAAAGCTTTCCAAACGCATAAATTCGTCGACCTTCTTATAGAATTTGTCAAGTGAGTTTGGCTCCTTAATTTTTAGCCATTTGCCAAATTCACTCGATTTATCGATAGCCCGCATCAGATAAGTCAAAACATTCCGTGGCTCTGCGTTCTCGACTTCAGCTAGGGCTATATTGAAACGATTTAAGAATGATCTGATAGATTCCCCGGGGTTTTGTTCTAGACTGGAGAGTGACATTATATCCTTGGCCTTTGTAGCATATAGCCTGAATTGATTGTTGAACTTTCATATTAAGTCAGAGAATTGATCCACGGATCTAACTGGAAGCTTTGTGAACCAAAGTAAGGCCATTCCCTCTAAGTATACTGAAAAGTAACGGCACTTGATTTCATCTGTTGCTCGTGCCCCAGTCATATGCCAATCGTACTTGTACAGGAACTGATTAGGGTCACTTGTCCCTCGATAGGCCGGGATAGTAGGAGGTACAAATTTCTTGGGAAACTCTGCTTTTAAGATCTTTTCGATGAACGGAGTCTTGCTCGGAGCAAACCCCCAATCCTTTTTATCCTCTTGCCTCTGCATGCTTTCTTTCATAATAGAGCGAACCATCCCTGATAGGTACTCCTCATCGTTTAGAAGCCTCGCCGGGAAGATGTCAGCTGCCCTTTCGGAAGTTTGCCTTGGCAAATGTTCGCGAAAAGTTGACTATGGCCCTGAACCTTCAGCTTGGGAAGGTGCCCTTGCGGCGGTGCCAACGGCTCGGGGAGGAATACCTTTCTCTTCGGTGTCACGGGCATCTTCGGCAAAAGTTGTTTCATTGTCTTGTCGTTCGCGACTTGCCCCAAGCAGGGCGTTTAACCTGTCCATCATCAAAGCATTCTGAGTTTCCATTTGTTGGAACAATCCAGATACTACATCATCTAATTCAGCTCTTGTGACTCCAACGATAGGAGTTGTCTGATTTGGTGCTGAGGAAGTGGAGGTTCCCTCATGAGCATCTCCGAATCTGGTAGATTTACTCTTTCTTCCTGGAGCCATTATCTCTGATAGACTTCTAGTTTTGAGAGAGATTCTTTCCACAAAAGTTTGTGAAGCAATGATGAAAATAGCCTGAGTTGGGTTATCAGTGAAAGCACCAAAAATGTTAACGTAAAAATTGGACGCTAACTGTGACGACCGCCCATGACTCCCGCACCAAAACAAGGAAATAAAGCGCTGAAAGGTGTGCCAGGCAGCCATGGACGATAGTCAGGGTAGAATAAAATCGCAGAATCTCTATCGTACAACTCACAGCGCATGGATAAAATACAATAGAGAAATATAATATAGTGAAGCTCCATAGAACAAAACATCATCATATAAGAATCACAGTAGTTTTATACAATCATCTACACAGATCCATACATGAAAGCCTCACTACAAATCACTCAAACAAATATAGCAGCGGATACCCAGTACATATAGAAAGAAAACTAATATGCAAAGCCTCCTGCTCGTCTTCGTCATCTTCAGCGTAGAACTCCAAGCACAGCACCTGTCACCTGCTACCTAGTCTGCCCATCCCAAACATGGATGAACAGCCCAAGGTAATAAGAGGAGACATAAAACCTTGAGTCAGACAAAGTCTTAGTGAGCAGTAAATTAACAATCAAACATACCAAAAGAGCATAAGGAATAAAAGGAATAGGAACCAAGCCATCCCACTCCACCTCATCTCACAGTGATAGCCCCCAGACACACACTAAGGAGAATCAAGCATAACAATATAGACAATTAAGGTAAAGCAATAACCACTCGAGTCAAGGACGATGTTTTCCAAATACAAACCCCCAAGGCCTAAACCAAGATCAGATAAGCACCCAGAAAACACCGCTCTTGAAGCCGAATGATGATACAACCAAACATCCAAACATCCATGACTCTGGCTATCACTGTTATCATTGCCTTGATTTCACCGTTAGTTGAATGACCATCCGTCAAGGGCTAATGGTAACCCCGGTTCTAACCATAACTCCGCACACTGCCTTGTGCCTAGGACTTATCTACTTTGCCCAGAGTACTCGACTACCTACCTGTAGTCTTTTGGGTGTCCCGACTACCTACCTGTAGTCGTTATGGGCGCCCCATGTACTCTTGCTTTTGAGCATGCTAGAACCTTCAACAACGATGAGATCCAAGCCTCCTAGCCATCCTCCTCGACGACTATCCTCATACAAGCTCAAGCTACCTCTTGAAAAATCCATTATCAACCAACTTGAACTACCCTTCAAGTTATCAACATGCTTGGAATGATCCCTGCCTGGATTAAGCCAAGACCCACATCATACTTCACTTCATCGCATCAAAGTAAAGTCTCAACTCAACAACATGGTTTGCCTCATCGCATCATGGCAAAGTTCCATCTTAACAACAACATCCAATCCATACATATGAGCTTCAACATCCGCTACATATGCCTTAGCAGCTTTCACCATTCAAGAGCCTTCTTCCTTAGCTTTTGAATCATCTTCACTCATCTTGTTCCAAATCAACTACTAGCTAACTTGGAGCAATCAAATCTATCATACATTCACACAATCAATCATTAATACCACCCATCAAGCATTCAAACAAGATCTAACAAACAATATCAACTATAATGGCAATTTCGTAAATAAATGAGCATAAGTCCAACATATGTGAAATCATGGTTTTTAGCATAGATCTATCAAATATAAAACATGGGTTTTGTCTCTAATACTTGTTAAATAAACTTGCATAAGTAAACATCTTCAAAAACAATGGATCTAGACTTGGATCTAAGAAAAATGCATGAAATCTCTAACTTTAACACTCAAACAAGCCACCAATCCAATATACTCCTTTGGATCCGCGTGAGAGATAACTACCACTCACCAAATCACCCAAACACCTCAAAATCTAAACACTTCAGATCTGGACAGCGAAGATCACGGCTTGATCCGGCGAAATCTCACTCAAAACGATGAAATCTAGCTCGAACGGATGAAGATCTTCAACTTTGGCACTTGAATCTTCGATCTCGATCTTCAATCTTGGATGGATGTTAGAATTAGATTGGAATGGAGAAAAGAAGATGAAGAAATGTTGTAGACAAGTCTTCAAAATGGCAGCACTTCGTTGCTTCAAAAACCGGTGCCAAAAAGTGAGCCGAACACCTCTATTTATAGGCTGGAACCTCCATGAGTCGTCGCCCCATGAGTTGGTCCCGACTCATCATGAGTCGTCCACGACTCATCTCCTGCCGACTCATCCTTGCCGACTCACGACCTAACTCACTGCCGACTCACTACACATGCGGTTTAACACACGCGACTCAAACACAGGCCGACCTATTTTCATACAACCCAACTACACGACTCACGACTCACCCATTAGGCCGACTCAACACAATACAGTGCTTCACGACTTAACCTATAAGCCGCTTATCCTAGACACGACTCAATAAGCCCCCGCCGACTCAGCACCTACCGACTCAAGCTCTACACAGACACGCACACGATAGCATGTACACGACTCAACTATGATGCCGACTCACGACCTAAGGCCTCACCGACTCATCCCATGAGTCGTCCCTAACGACTCAAGCCTTAGATCCTATAAACCGTTAACCCCTATAAGCCGCTACAACCTTAAATCGTCTAAGCCTTAAGTCGGCTACTACCATGAGTCGGTTGTCCTATGAGTCGCTCACCACCTTGACTCGCCTACGGCTTATCCCCTTAAGTCGCTCCACACACTAACTCGTTAACCTGTTAACTCGGCAACCTTATGAGTCGGTCACTAGCTAACTCCATGACTCGGTCAAACGACTTAAACACCTAACCTATGAGTCGCTGCCTACCTTAACTCGGAGATCCTTAAGTCGGTCACCAATCCTATGAAGCTAACTCCTACTAGGTCGGTCCATCCCATGAGTCGGTTACGACTCAAGCTTTAACTCGGCTATGTTTATGAGTCGGTCACGACTCATCACTTCACTCGAGTTAACTTCTAAACGACTCAGGCTAGAAACAACACAAACAACGCTAACGACCTGCAAATTCTACGATTTATCGACACGTAAAATACGGGTCGTTACATTCTCTCCCCCTTAGGAATTTCGCCCCCGAAATTCCAAGCAAACAACAGCAATCAAAGATATTCCGCATGCCTACCATCCATAGCAATCAACAAACCATGCATCCAATTCTAGCCTAGCATGCAGAATTCTAACACTTAGAACAAGCTACAAATCCATGAGATGTCACGACACTTTAGGGCCATACCTCGAAGAGTCCGGGATGAGCTGCCTTCATCCTCTCTTCCTCCTCCCATGTACAGTCGTTAACATCATCACTCCATTGTACCTTGAGCAACGTAATCGTCTTCCTCCTAAGCTGTTTCGTATCGGTTTCAACAATACGAAGCGGCTTACGAGGTCTCGAAACAACTGGATCAACCTCCAAGTCTTCACAGCTATCAGCAGAAACCACCGTAGTTGGGTCGTGCACATACTTCCGTAGATAAGATACATGAAAAACATTGTGCACACCCGCCATCTTTTCCGGTAACTCCAGTCTATAAGCGAGCTTTCCAATTCGCTCGATAATCGGGAATGGTCCAACAAATCTCGGAGTCAACTTTCCTTTGTTCCCGAATCTAATAACATTCTTTAATGGAGAAATCTTCACGAAAACCATATCGCTTACGTCGAACTCCAAATCCTTTCGACGATTATCAGCATAACTTTTCTGACGATCCTGGGCTGCTTTCATTCTTTGTCGAATGATCTCTATACAATCCGAAGTTTGTCGAATCATCTCTGGCCCAAGCATCGTCTTTTCTCCAGCTTCCAACCAACATGTCGGAGAGTTACACGGTCTTCCATATAACGCTTCATATGGTGCCATACCAATACTCGACTGATAACTGTTATTATAAGCAAATTCCACCAAATGAAGGTGATCTTCCCATGATCCTCCGAAGTCCAAAATACAAGCTCTAAGAAGATCTTCCAAAACTCGGTTAACTCTCTCAGTCTGACCATCTGTTTGAGGGTGATAAGCTGTACTCAAACACAACTCAGTTCCCAAAACTTCCTGGAAGCTCTTCCAAAATCCACTAGTGAACAACGGATCTCGATCGCTCACTATACTCTTCGGAACACCATGGAATCGAACAATCCACTTCACATACAACTCAGCCAACTTCAATGCAGTTCTAGTCGATCGAACAGGAATGAACCTTGCACTCTTGGTCAAACGATCTACAATAACCCAAATCCCTTCATTCCCTGTCCTGGTTCTAGGTAGACCATCAATAAAATCCATCGACACTTGCTCCCACTTCCACGTAGGAACTTCTAATGGCTGAAGTAATCCACTGGGCTTCTTCTGCTCAGCTTTCACCAACTGGCAATTCATACACTTGGAAATAAAATTTCCAACATCCTTCTTCATACCTTCCCAGTAGTAAGCTCTCTTCATATCCCGATACATCTTATTTCCTCCTGGATGAATTGTCAACTTCGAGTGATGACTTTCCCTCAGAACTTCATCTCTCAATCCATCTACATCGGGAACAACCAATCGTCCTTGCTTTCGAAGCCAACCCTCTCGATCAACCTCGAATCCCTTATCCTTCTCTGGTTCCAATCCAGATTCCAAATCACGGATAATCTTGACAAGCTTATCGTCTCTCTTTTGGCTCTCGCCAATCCTTTCCACAAGAGTAGGCCTTATCGATAAGTTTGCCAACATTTCAGGTTCCAATTCACATCTAGGCCTGAAATCAAACTCAGCCAAATACTCGAGACTCTTCCACTCCGAAAACATGGCTCCCAAACCTGCATGTCTTCGACTTAACGCATCAGCCACTGCGTTTCCTTTTCCCGGAGTATAGGCTATACCGAAATCATAAGATGCTAGAAACTCTAGCCATCTTTGCTGCCGAAGATTCAAATCCTTTTGGGAGAACAGATACTTCAACGACTTATGATCTGTAAATAACTCAAATCTAACTCCCAATAGGTAATGTCTCCACATCTTCAAAGCAAACACAATCGCCGCTAACTCCAAATCATGAGTCGGATAATTCCTTTCATGCGGCTTCAGTTGTCGACTAGCATACGCGACAACTTTATCTTTCTGCATTAGCACTGCTCCAAGCCCAGTACCACATGCATCGGTGTAGACCACCATCTCATCATTCCCACTTGGAATAGTCAAAACAGGAGCACTTGTCAGTCGCTCTTTCAGGATTACGAAAGCTTGCTCACACTTGTCATCCCATCTGAACACTTGGTTCTTCTTCGTCAATCCTGTTAACGGTGCAGCTATCTTGGAAAAGTCTTTGATAAACCGTCGATAATATCCTGCTAATCCAAGAAAACTTCTCACATCGGATGCATTCTTAGGTCTAATCCAATCCTGGATTGCTGCCACCTTAGCGGGATCAACCGCTATTCCACTTCCAAAGATAACATGGCCTAAGAACCTCACTTCACTCTTCCAGAAGTGACACTTCGAAAACTTAGCCTTCAGCTGATGTTTCCGTAAGATTTCCAAAACAATCTTCAAGTGCGTCTTGTGCTCTTCCTCAGTTCTGGAATAAACCAAAATATCATCAACGAACACAAGCACGAACTTATTCAACTGATCTCTGAATACTCTATTCATAAGATCCACAAAATATGCTGGCGCGTTAGTCAACCCAAACGGCATTACCAGCCACTCATAAAACCCGGATGGTGTTCTGAAAGCAGTCTTCGGCACACTATCCCTCGCCACTCTCAACTGGTGAAATCCCGTTGCCAAATCCATCTGAGAAAACACCTTAGCCTCGTGAAGCTGATCAAACAAGTCATCTATTCTCGGCAATGGATACTTGTTCTTCTTAGTCACCTTATTCAGCTCACGATAATCAACACACAACCTCAACGATCCATCCGCTTTGGTTGCAAACACAACGGGCGCACCCCATTCGGACACACTTCTCCGAATGAATCCTTTCCGTAAAAGGTCATCAACTTGCACCTTCAGCTCTTGCTGCTCCCTCGGTGCCATCCGCCTAAGAGGCATCACAACAGGTCTGGCTCCCTCAACTAGATCGATACGAAACTCGATCTCCCTATGCGGCGGCAACCCTTTGACCTCGTCAAAGACATCCTCAAATCCGTTCACAATAGGCACTGATGACAGTCCATCCCGTGGAACAACCAGCGAATACATGAAGCTCATGAAGACGCCTTCTTCATGCTTACATCGTATCACAACCTTTCGCCCTTCCACATTCCCAACTGTCACCTCAAGCCTCTCACAATCAATCCTAGCCGCATACTTCCTAAGCCAGTCCATACCCAAAATAATTCCAAACCCCGCAAAGTTCAGAACAAAGCAATCACAAACAAACGAGCAATCATGACTCGACACAACTAGACCACGGCATATCATACACAAACATGACGAACCCCCAACCGGATTAGTCACAACCAATGGCCTATCAACAATATCCGGTTTCAAACCCAACCGGCCTACCAAATCATCACAAACAAAAGAATGCGACGCTCCAGTATCAAACAACACTCTAACTGGAACACCACAAATGGAAAGAGTACCTTGAACCACCACACTCTTCCCCTTCTCTTCAGCAGTAGGAGCTCTTGAAGACGACGGCACAGCTTCCAAAGCATAAGCTTGCACAACCTGCCTATCTTTCCTCGGCTCTGGACAGTCCTTCTTGATGTGTCCCGGCTTATCACAGTTGTAACACTTTCCCGGCACCTTGGGATTCTTACAGTCTTTGTAAAGATGGCCCTTCTGCTGGCAGTTATAGCAAGTCACTTCGCTCTTCGGCTTCTTCTGGCCATCCTTACCCTTCTGTTGCTGCTGCTTCCTCTTCTTGTTGCCACTCTGCTGTGGTTTAGATACTTCCCTGGTTACAACAACAACAGAACTTTCCTTAGGGAACAAACTCTCATGCCTCAAAGCTTTCTCCACAAGCTTCTCAAATGGATCGTCCAGATGATCCACTAACTGCCTTCCCAGATAAGCATCCAGACCAGTCACAAACTTTTCATTCTTCTGGTAGGGAGAATCAATATATGATCTGGCATACTTAGACAAAGCTTCGAATTCAGAAATATACTCAAGAACAGGCCTCCCTCCTTGCTTGAGCTCTACAAACCTTTTGAACAAAGCAGACTTCTGAACAGTGGAGATGAACTTAGCCTCAAATCTAACTTGGAATTGCTCCCAAGTAATCTCTTCTTCTGGTGTATCTATGGTGATAGAATTCCACCAATCCGCAGCTCTCCCCTGAAGCTGTCTCGATGCAAGCTTTCTCTTGGTTGCATCCTCAATCCCTAAGTCACCAAAAATCCTTCGACATGCATCAATCCATCTCTGCACCTCAATAGTCGACTCCGTTCCCAAGAAAGATTTTCCTCCAAGAGAAGTATAATCCTTGCAAAGCTTAGCAAAATCTACTGGCCTCGGAGCTTGGACTTGAACTCCCACATCCACAGATGATCCTGAAGCTGGTACCCTCCTCATGATAGAAGTCATCATAGCTTCAAACATAGCTCCATAATCAACAGCTTCCCTAGCAGCTCGACTATCTCTTGCAGCTTGTCTCTCGCTTCTACTCATTCTTATTATCTGTAAAGAAGAATGATTAGAACACCTTAAGAAACAACTGCATAAGGAGATCAAATCCATTTAAACTACTATATAATATATAGTAATCAACCATCAAAATACAATTACGTCTCTCATACGTAATTACGTCAACGAGCGTTGGCTAAAATCGATTAACCAAAGCTTTGATACCAAATGTGACGACCGCCCATGACTCCCGCACCAAAACAAGGAAATAAAGCGCTGAAAGGTGTGCCAGGCAGCCATGGACGATAGTCAGGGTAGAATAAAATCGCAGAATCTCTATCGTACAACTCACAGCGCATGGATAAAATACAATAGAGAAATATAATATAGTGAAGCTCCATAGAACAAAACATCATCATATAAGAATCACAGTAGTTTTATACAATCATCTACACAGATCCATACATGAAAGCCTCACTACAAATCACTCAAACAAATATAGCAGCGGATACCCAGTACATATAGAAAGAAAACTAATATGCAAAGCCTCCTGCTCGTCTTCGTCATCTTCAGCGTAGAACTCCAAGCACAGCACCTGTCACCTGCTACCTAGTCTGCCCATCCCAAACATGGATGAACAGCCCAAGGTAATAAGAGGAGACATAAAACCTTGAGTCAGACAAAGTCTTAGTGAGCAGTAAATTAACAATCAAACATACCAAAAGAGCATAAGGAATAAAAGGAATAGGAACCAAACCATCCCACTCCACCTCATCTCACAGTGATAGCCCCCAGACACACACTAAGGAGAATCAAGCATAACAATATAGACAATTAAGGTAAAGCAATAACCACTCGAGTCAAGGACGATGTTTTCCAAATACAAACCCCCAAGGCCTAAACCAAGATCAGATAAGCACCCAGAAAACACCGCTCTTGAAGCCGAATGATGATACAACCAAACATCCAAACATCCATGACTCTGGCTATCACTGTTATCATTGCCTTGATTTCACCGTTAGTTGAATGACCATCCGTCAAGGGCTAATGGTAACCCCGGTTCTAACCATAACTCCGCACACTGCCTTGTGCCTAGGACTTATCTACTTTGCCCAGAGTACTCGACTACCTACCTGTAGTCTTTTGGGTGTCCCGACTACCTACCTGTAGTCGTTATGGGCGCCCCATGTACTCTTGCTTTTGAGCATGCTAGAACCTTCAACAACGATGAGATCCAAGCCTCCTAGCCATCCTCCTCGACGACTATCCTCATACAAGCTCAAGCTACCTCTTGAAAAATCCATTATCAACCAACTTGAACTACCCTTCAAGTTATCAACATGCTTGGAATGATCCCTGCCTGGATTAAGCCAAGACCCACATCATACTTCACTTCATCGCATCAAAGTAAAGTCTCAACTCAACAACATGGTTTGCCTCATCGCATCATGGCAAAGTTCCATCTTAACAACAACATCCAATCCATACATATGAGCTTCAACATCCGCTACATATGCCTTAGCAGCTTTCACCATTCAAGAGCCTTCTTCCTTAGCTTTTGAATCATCTTCACTCATCTTGTTCCAAATCAACTACTAGCTAACTTGGAGCAATCAAATCTATCATACATTCACACAATCAATCATTAATACCACCCATCAAGCATTCAAACAAGATCTAACAAACAATATCAACTATAATGGCAATTTCGTAAATAAATGAGCATAAGTCCAACATATGTGAAATCATGGTTTTTAGCATAGATCTATCAAATATAAAACATGGGTTTTGTCTCTAATACTTGTTAAATAAACTTGCATAAGTAAACATCTTCAAAAACAATGGATCTAGACTTGGATCTAAGAAAAATGCATGAAATCTCTAACTTTAACACTCAAACAAGCCACCAATCCAATATACTCCTTTGGATCCGCGTGAGAGATAACTACCACTCACCAAATCACCCAAACACCTCAAAATCTAAACACTTCAGATCTGGACAGCGAAGATCACGGCTTGATCCGGCGAAATCTCACTCAAAACGATGAAATCTAGCTCGAACGGATGAAGATCTTCAACTTTGGCACTTGAATCTTCGATCTCGATCTTCAATCTTGGATGGATGTTAGAATTAGATTGGAATGGAGAAAAGAAGATGAAGAAATGTTGTAGACAAGTCTTCAAAATGGCAGCACTTCGTTGCTTCAAAAACCGGTGCCAAAAAGTGAGCCGAACACCTCTATTTATAGGCTGGAACCTCCATGAGTCGTCGCCCCATGAGTCGGTCCCGACTCATCATGAGTCGTCCATGACTCATCTCCTGCCGACTCATCCTTGCCGACTCACGACCTAACTCACTGCCGACTCACTACACATGCGGTTTAACACACGCGACTCAAACACAGGCCGACCTATTTTCATACAACCCAACTACACGACTCACGACTCACCCATTAGGCCGACTCAACACAATACAGTGCTTCACGACTTAACCTATAAGCCGCTTATCCTAGACACGACTCAATAAGCCCCCGCCGACTCAGCACCTACCGACTCAAGCTCTACACAGACACGCACACGATAGCATGTACACGACTCAACTATGATGCCGACTCACGACCTAAGGCCTCACCGACTCATCCCATGAGTCGTCCCTAACGACTCAAGCCTTAGATCCTATAAACCGTTAACCCCTATAAGCCGCTACAACCTTAAATCGTCTAAGCCTTAAGTCGGCTACTACCATGAGTCGGTTGTCCTATGAGTCGCTCACCACCTTGACTCGCCTACGGCTTATCCCCTTAAGTCGCTCCACACACTAACTCGTTAACCTGTTAACTCGGCAACCTTATGAGTCGGTCACTAGCTAACTCCATGACTCGGTCAAACGACTTAAACACCTAACCTATGAGTCGCTGCCTACCTTAACTCGGAGATCCTTAAGTCGGTCACCAATCCTATGAAGCTAACTCCTACTAGGTCGGTCCATCCCATGAGTCGGTTACGACTCAAGCCTTAACTCGGCTATGTTTATGAGTCGGTCACGACTCATCACTTCACTCGAGTTAACTTCTAAACGACTCAGGCTAGAAACAACACAAACAACGCTAACGACCTGCAAATTCTACGATTTATCGACACGTAAAATACGGGTCGTTACACTAACACCCCGATGCAATTAGAGATTAAGTGAAAGCACCACCCGTTGGTACGGGAACAAAGTATAAGCAGAGAAATCACAGAAAAGTAGTAAAAGAAAACAGTTTTATAGTGGTTTGGCTTAAGATCGAGCCTACGTCCACTATAAATTCCTTTATTGATGATTTGATTACAATTCTTTACAATGCACTTCGATTTCAACACACTTTTGACTAGTAGCTCAAACTTTGATGTAGAAGAATCTTTTGAGTTCATGTTCAATGATTCAGATCTCCTCTTGAAGTTTGTTGTAGCGTCTTTGGTGTTTGGAGTGCTTGAAGTGCTGTTTGAGTCGAGAGAATGACAGAGTATCGGCGCTTCGAAGAATGAGCCCCCCAAAAAAGTCCCCTCAATGTTGGAGTTTAGGCCATATTTATAGGGAATTCTGGACAGGCCCTTAAGTCGTGAGCGACTTAAAGTAAGTCGTAAGTCGTAGGCTACGACATAAGATAGGACGTAGGTCGTCAGCAAGTTAAGAAGATATGAGTTACGAGCTAACTGGTTCGCACTTGGCCATCTGAACTAACTGGTAGGTTCTAACGACTTAAGGGAAAGCGGCATAGTTTAATCACTAAGTGCTAAGCCGTGAATGACTTAAAGTAAGTCGTGAAAGCATTAGGTCGCTGCCACTTTAACTCTTTAGGTCGTGAAGTACTTAAGTCGTTAAGTCGACCACCTCTTAAGTCGTTAAGCAGTTAGGTCGTAAGTCCTTTTATCCTTCTAGTTCGCTAACTCCTTTAACCCTTTAGGTCGTTACCCCGCTTCATCAGTTAGGTCGCTAGGTCGTCCCACTTTTAGGTCGTTAGGTCGTTCCACTTCTTAAGTCATTAAGTCGTGGCTTCCTGTAGGTCGCTTGAGTTGTTTCATTCCTTAGGTCGTTTAACTCGGTAGGTCGTAGGTCGTTGAACCACTGAGTCGCCTAGTCTTCAGATAGTTAGGT
Source organism: Allium cepa (assembly GCA_030765085.1). Classification (NCBI taxonomy): domain Eukaryota; kingdom Viridiplantae; phylum Streptophyta; class Magnoliopsida; order Asparagales; family Amaryllidaceae; genus Allium; species Allium cepa. Next base: position 74,231,359 of record CM060939.1, on the reverse strand, counting down.
CGTTGTGCCACCTTAGGTCGTTGGAACCACTAGGTTGTAGGTCGCTCCATCCTTTAAGTCGTATACCGTTTTGGACGGGGTGCTTCCCTTTGGACCCCTGCGACCTGACCGGGCAGGTCGAACACCGTAGCGTTGGTGTTGCCCCCGCTCCCCCACCTTGGAGGGTTGGCGCCTCCCTTGGACCCCCCCTCCGTAGGGGATCTTATCTGAAAAACCATTCAACAGAACTTTCTTTATTGAGATATTGAGTTGACCATTCTTCGAGACGAATTATCATTGGCTTCTCGATCGATTTTTTGATATCACGGCCCTACTGAAAAAGTGGAGTTAACAAACTGTAAATAACAGATTAAAATTTGTATAAGTGAAAATTTAAGCATTTCAATTCAATACTTCAGGGTTATAAATCAAATCATAATACAAAATTATGATTTTTAAATGTAGGATTTCAATTTTAGTGTTAATTCCAAAATGCAGTTCATATTTTACTGTATTTTGCATTTTGGGTTCTAACTGTTAATCCATGGGTTCGAATGGGTTGGAATTTCTCCTGGAGGTGGGGGAACGATCAAGGGTGAGGAGAAAATTATCTTTTTATGGTGTATTTCATTTTGGAAGAAGATATTGTGATTTGCAGTTTAAGCCCTAGTTTTACTGGGTTTGAGAAATTGGATCATTTCGGCTAATATAATTGTTCGAACTACTTAGGGTTTTGGGAAATGGGGGTTAAAGGGTTGTTGAAGACGTCGTCGACGTTTCGAAGGTGATCGTGGCCGGAGTCGCGTCAATGTGTCGTTGACAGGTTTTGAGTAAAGATGTTGTGTTTGTTTCCAAGTTTTGAATTTTGGGTCTCGATCTCGAATTCGAGCAAGTGTTGTTGGAGTTGGCGTTTGGTTGGTCTGAGGGGAGGGTTGTTGACCGAGGGATGGTCGTGTGGTCGGCCAGTGATGGCCGGAGTTGATGTACAGGTGTACAGTGCAGTAGTGTACATGATGGCGATGTTGGGTTTCAGGATTTTGTTGCCCGGGATTGTCTCGGGGAATTTAGGTAGTAACTCGAAGCAATTGTACTTGTGACTCAAAGTAAAATAAAGAAGGCTCGAGTATACCTCATTGTTTCACGTTTTAGGAATTAGCAGAATCTTCTTTCCAGTTTTAAAATTTAAACGTAAAATTTTAAAATGCAAACTAAAATCTGAAACTAAGTTTAACCTGGGATTGAATTTGAATTCAAAAAGTTTATATCTTGGGTTTTGTAATAATTTTACTTTTTAAATTTTAGTTTGGATTTAAATTAAAGGCAGGAATTTGTTACTGTTTTTAAAAAATTAAAAGAAAGTATAAAATGCAAACAGGAATTTAAACTGAGTTTTGAAAATCTGATATTGAATATGATTTCATATTTATATGAATCTGAGATTTGAAAATATTTAAGTTTTAAAATTTAAAAATTGGGTTTAAAACTTATAAGTGTAAAAGCATATGTGTTTTGCATTTGAATTGGAAGTTTAAAATTGTAAAGTATGAAAGTTAAAATAAGTTTAAATTCTAGTTTTTAAATCTGGAAATAAATTTGAACCCCAAATTTTAAAATAAAATAAAGTTTAAATTTATATTGTTTGAATTAATTTAAAATGATTAAATGATTTGCATTTAAATTGAAGATGTAGATTGTAGGAAAAGTTTTAAAGAGTTAAGTTAAATCTAGAATGAGTTTGGAAGCTGTATTTCAATTTTGAAATTTAAAAGTAATTTTTAAATTGATTTCAATTTAAATTGAATCGTAATTTAAATTCTTTTAAACTTATTGATAAAGTAAATGTTTCTTTTAACATATTAGATAAAAGATTTGAATTGTTTTAAAATCTTATTTAAGATAAATTTGAATCTTAAGTTTAAAAGGGAAGTTAAATGGAATTTAAAGTAAATTTAAAAAGACTTTGTTTTCAAATGCTTAATTAAGTAAGAAATGATTATCTAAAAGATAAATAAATTTTAATGATTGGATTCATTAAAATATTAATTAAGATGGATAATTAATTATTGAATTAATTAATAATGTGGATGATTAATTAAGTAATTAATAATTTTTAAAATTTGATTAATTAAGATTTGAGATTAATTAATTAAGGTTAATTAATCTATAATTAAGGATGTTAATTAAATTTTAATTAATGATTAAGATTATTTAATCAAGTGATTAAGGATTAATTAAGATTGTAATTAACACTTAATTAATAAATAATTAGAGATTAATTAATTGATAATTAGATATTAATTAATTGGTAATTAATAATTAATATAAGTTAATTTCTTAATTAAGTAATTAAGAAATGTTAATGAAGGTCATTAACTTAAGATTATTTAACAATTAATTAATGTGATTAATTTTTGATAATTAATTAAATTAATTAATTAATAATAATCAATTATTTATGTTTAATTACTTAATGAAAGTAATTAATGAATTAATTACTTGGTGTAATTAATTTAATTAGTTTAGATTAATTAAGTTTAATTAATTTAAACAATTGTGGATTGATGAATAATTACTTTATGTAATTAATGAAATTGTAATTACTTAGGGAAGTAATTAATTAAATAATTACTGGATGTAATTAAAGATATTAATTATGGAAGTAATTTAAATTGCTTTGAAATTAATCAAGGGATTAATTTAGATAATGAATTAAGGGTAATTAATTTATGGGATGAGTAATTAAAGTAGATAATTACTGAATGGTTATTAATCATGGGTGATTAATATATATACGATTTAAGTTGAAGTTTAATTACTTATGTAATTAATTTATAGTGAGAGATTGATTAAATGTAATCAGAAATCATTAATAAATTAATTAATGATGTAATCTAGAATTGATTAATTAAGAAGTAATCAATAAATGAAGTAATTAATTAAAAATGGATTAATATAATTAATTTTAGTTAATTAATTAATTAAGTAATTATAAGTTAATTATGTGTTAAGAGTTAAGTATAATTAACTTGTGGAATTAATATTAAAGGCTAATTAATTATTGATATTAGGGAATTATTAATCTGAAATGATTTATTGAAATGAACATTGAGATGGTGATTATTTAAATTGATTTGTAATCAATTGATGGTTAAGTTAAGTAGGATTTTAACGATGAGGTAATTAATTTAATTCATTTTAAATTAATTAGAGATTAAGTAGTTAATTTAATTCATTTTAAATTAATTATAAATGGTGTGATCATTAAATCATTGCTTATGTTTGATGATTAGTATTAATTGCCATGTATGGTTTGTAATCTCAGTTATGTGATGAGTAATGTTATGTGATATGGGTGTTTTGGTTGCTTTTGGATGATAATATGGATTATCTGATTATGATATGAATTAACTGTTGGTAATGATAAGGTTGATTATCTATTGTGTTGTGAATTATCTATCTGTATGTATATAGATGATGAATTGAATTGTTTTAGACTCTAAAACAACTTGGCCTTAAAAGACACGTTTTGGATTTCGATGAGACCGGGATCGGGTTTCCATCTTTGGATATCCGAAAACCACATCCATCCAAATTAACGTTAGGTGGTGAATCTCAAGTGAAGGTGAAGATTCAGAGTGCAAGGGTTATTGTCGTTAACTCTGAGGGTAATTCCAAAACGAGTGTAACGAGATAATGCCTTCGGTTTCGTTCGAACCCGGAACGAACTTGTATGGATTGAATGCTTTCAGAACATCGTCGGGTGGACGATGAGCATTCTAATAGATGTGTCCTATAAAGGTAATCGTAGCCTCAAGCCTCATCAACCGGGAATGGCTAAAATAGGGGAGGTGCAGCAAGGCTTCGTGGGTAGCCCCCACTTGAGAGCGAGATTTACCCCTGTCTAGATGTCATTTTATTTCGGCTTAGTGGTGCGGTTTGCTGATCACAACTGCGGGGTGGTCTTGTTCGGAACTGTTCAGTAAGGAATGGTTTTGGATTTGTGTTGCAGGGGAGTGGGCATACTCCTCGGTACGGTGATATAGGCCTCGTACTGTGACGGGCGGTACCCCAGTAGCCCAGCCATTGTATGGAATCCAAAATCCAATAAGTGCCAACGGTTTTGATTGTATTACCCACTTTTGTGGCTAGTAGCTTGAGTTTAATGAATGTAACAATTTCGGCTATTTCTTATTTACTTGAAAACCCTAGACACTATTATAATATCATCGGATTTCCTATAAAATGTTTTGGTTAGCGTAAGGTAAAAACTTTTCCATGTTTATGTGTGGGCAGTCTTACGTGATACCTTTTCTTTTCAAAGGTTTTTCAAAAGTTAAGCAACTTTAACCTGTTACTCACACCATGTCTGACCCGGAGTTATTTTTGTTTTTCTTTAACTCTTGGGTACTCAAATTTTTACGAGTAGCCAAGGGAATTCAGGTTAGGATTCAGGTTAGCTTTGACGAATTGTGGAGGAGCAATGGAGCAGGAGGCTTCTGCGTATAGTTATATAGTTTTCCGCTGTGTTGGTATCTCCGAGTGTTTTCTGTAATGTATTGAGTTGCAATAACTAGACCGGTGTTTATAACTGCCTAGTATATGTTGTATTGTCTGTGTAACTCAGATATTTGATGTATACGATATATTACTTATGTGATTAATATAATTTATTCGTTCCGCTGTTGAGATTCTTGTGTTGTTTCTTCTTTCTCTTATTTCTTTTCTTTTTTCTATCCCTTTCTTTCTTAAGGATGATACGACTTTTTGTGGAGAAAATGTCGGGTCGTCTCAGTTGGTATTAGAGCATTAGGTTGAGTGAATACATAGGATCTGTAGTGGTGTCTATCTTGAGAGAGCGTATTTGTATTTTTAATATATATATATATATATATATATTTGTATTTTTAATATATATATATATATATATATATATGGTTCTACCTATTTGTTGGTTTACCTGTTCGAGTTTTCCAATGTAAGTTATAAAGGTAGATGAGGTAGAAGTGTGTGTAACACGACTACCATTGGTTGGAGTTTGATGATGAGGTTGGAAATGTATTTGTCGAGACTGAAGACCTAATACCATCTCGAGTGAGTTCTGTAGTGATGAAGGACTCCATCGATCTCTGAAGGAAACCTTCTAAAGGTTCGGAGTTCATCTTTGAAGTGCAGAATTGAGTTTTGATCTGTCGATAAGGCTGAAGCAAGTGAGTGATGGTATCTTGATATCTCAGGAAGTAGTAGCTGCTTGATGAGATGCAGTGACTATGGATATTTCCGAAGATGTTTCTTTGGAACAAGAGTAAGAAGTGAGTCTGCTCGATGATGTGGCTGAGTTTAGCAGAGTATTCTGAGTTAGTAAGGAGTCTTTTGGTTGAGTAGTTTTTCTGAAGTGGAGTTCAGAAGCAGCAAAGTGGACTCATTTCTCTGGTAAGTTGGCTAGGCCAGCATAAGCTGTTCTGTTTGGTTAAGAGGGAGAGCAGTTTCTTTGGATTTAGGTTGAGTCGATCGCAAAAGTGACTCGCGATTGTTGAGTGTTTTCTTGAGTTGTTGGGGATTGTCCGGATGTCTTCAAGGAAGTCAGAAGTTTGTCCGCATCTGGAGATCGAGTTTTCTTTCCTGGAATGGAACTGATGGTTCAGTTTGTAGATGGACAGTTCCATGAGATAGAAGTTGGTGCAGCAGCTCAGGTTTCGGAGAAACATTTGTGTTTTCTTTATGGATATGTGGAACCATATTTCTGTGCTGGGTTGTCTAGTCTGTGCTCATGTTCTTCAGCATTTTCTTCTACTTCGGATCAGAGTTGTGCAGCGGAAGCAGTTTGGGAGTATTTCTGATTTTCTTTTCCAGATAAGAAGAAGTTTGTTCTGTCTTCTGTTGTTGAGAAGCAGGGCTTGTGTTATTGGTTTTTGAGTGATCTAGAAGACATCATTGGATTGTTTTGATCCAGTCTATTTCTAAAGGCATCAGCAAGAGTTAAGCTGATCAGGATGGATGTTGGTAGCTAGCCCAGGATCGTCCGAAGAGTTTTTATGGATAAGAGACGGAGAAATTTGGATTCTAGAATCGGAGATTTGATTTGGGATAAGTTTTTCTCTGATCCAAGAAGCTATAAGTTTGGGAAGCTAGCTCCGAAGTGTTTTTGTTTCTTCTGTGATGGGTAAGATAAGTGTTTGGTTTTCTAGAGTTGAATTACCAGTTTAGATAACTGGGATTCAAGATGTTTCACGTATCTCTGAGGGAGTACGTGTTTGATATTTTTGGTTGTAGAACCAGCAGTTCTGAAGGTTTGGTTGATGAGCCAGACTCGTTTGTAGTCTGATATTATGTTTAGAGTTGTTGATAGGAGCTCTATAGCTTTGTAGTATTGATTGATTAGATTCTATAGAGCGAGTATCCCGATATATATACTGGGGAAACTCGTGAAAGTTTTATCCAAAATTCTTTTGGATAATTAGATTTGTTTTGATTGTGTGAATTGGTTGCTTTGGTTATCAACATATGATTAACATATGCTGTAATTTAAAATAAATCTGTAAGTAGATTATTAAATTACCATTGTTTTAAATTTCGGGGACGAAATTCTTTTAAGGGGGAAGGATTGTAATATCCCGGAATTTTGGACAATATAAATTTAATAATCTGTGTTTAAATTTAAATTGAATTGATAATTATTGTTGATAAATTTTAATTGATACTATAATCTTCTTTATTTAAATAATTAATTTGTGAATTTATTTTTAATAAACTAATAAATCTATTTTCTATTTAATAATGTGTATAAATTTATATATATTTTAAATAGATAAGTTATTTTTAATTAAATTGGTATAGCATAATTTTAATATTTTGAATTTAGGAATTGTGATTTATTTTTGATTTAAGCTTTTCAAAAATAATGAATAAAATAACTAAATGATTTTAAATATGTGTGATAAATGTTTTATTGGTTTAAAATTCATTTTAACTTAAGTTTGAATATTAAAATATGTTATAAAATGTTTGTTTTATTCCTTTTAAATTATTGATTAATAATTATGATTTCTAAATTAAAATATGAAATTTAAAATACAATTTAAAATATGTAACATGTATTCAAGTAAGTTACAACCTCTTTTATAAATTAATTTTGATTGTCTAAAAGTATCTTTGTCAAATGATTTATTTGTATATGTTTTCTTTTTGTAATAATACTTGGTTTATTCTTCATATATTTAACTAAGTATTAAAGAAATGATTAATCAAATTTGAGACTTCATTTACACATAATTAAAATACTAATTACTTAGATTTACAAGTGTAAGTATCTTAAAGCTTAAACTAACAAATGTAAACTAAATACCATTTTTAAATGACAAGTGTTAATAGCTTAAGCCAAGTGTCAAATTATATCTTTTAATTTTCTTTGTTTTTAATAAATCATAAATTTAGTTTATAAAACATTGCATTCTTTCATTCCTGGCTTTTTCTCAGTTTCATTTCTTAACTAAAGAAACCTTTCAACTGAAAACATCTCACAACAAAGTAATCTTCATTCTATTGAAAATCAGTGAACAAAAACTCCTCAAAATACAAATCATTACCCTGTAACTCCTCAAACCAGAAATACATCTCAAATCCCTTATCCATTTTCAAAATCTGCAAAATTATTCCCTGTGCATCATACAAAAGTCTGCATTTTATTCAATATGAAACAAAGGCCTGCATTCATTCTTCAAAAACTGAAAAATCAAGAAAACCTGCATTTTCTTGTAAGCTGGAGCATGCATGCAAGTTTGTAATTAATCAGGGGGAAAAGGCATTTTAAAAGCATCAAACAACTCAAGCTTTTCAAGCATACAAGCAGGATTTCAAAAAAAAATTCAAGGACTTTTCAAATCTGCAACTGTGCTTTGTTATTCACATATAAAAAAAAGTGAGTAACTTTTTGATTTAAAAGCTTAAATAAATAGTCTTGTTGCATGTTCATATCTGAATATCTATATGGTTGTGTTGTAAGTGCATTTCTGTATATATATATATATATATGATTGCATGAATATGTGCCTGACAGTATAACCTGTAAATGGATTGTTCATAGTTTCAAAACTAAAAATCTAAACAAAATTGATTCCATTTTGATCTAGGCTTTGCTAAGGTTTAAGTTCTAAACCAAAATTTGTTGTTACATCATAAAGTAAATTTTAAAATAAGTTTTAAGTAAAAATAAATTCTGAAACTTACTGGAAACCGTAAATATAAGAGTAAAATTTGTATAAGTGAAAATTTAAGCATTTCAATTCAATACTTCAGGGTTATAAATCAAATCATATTACAAAATTATGTTTTTTAAAAGTAGGATTTCAATTTTAGTGTTAATTCTAGAATGCAGTTCATATTTTACTGTATTTTGCATTTTGGGTTCTAACTGTTAATCCATCGGTTCGAATGGGTTGGAATTTCTCCTGGAGGTGGGGGAACGATCAAGGGTGAGGATAAAATTATCATTTTATGGTGTATTTCATTTTCGAAGAAGAGATTGTGATTTGCAGTTTTAAGACCTAGTTTTACTGGGTTTGAGAAATTGGATCATTTCGGCTAATATAATTGTTCGAGCTACTTGGGGTTTTGGGAAATGGGGGTTGAAGGGTTGTTGAAGATGTCGTCGGCGTTTCGAAGGTGATCGTGGCCGGAGTCGCGTCAATGTGTCGTTGACAGGTTTTGAGTGAAGATGTTGTGTTTGTTTCCAGGTTTTGAATTTTGGGTCTCGATCTCGAATTGGAGCAAGTGTTGTTGGAGTTGGTGTTTGGTTAGTCTGAGGGGAGGGTTGTTGACCGAGGGATGGTCGTGTGGTCGGCCAGTGATGGCCGGAGTTGATGTACAGGTGTACAGTGCAGTAGTGTACATGATGGTAATGTTAGGTTTCAGGATTTTGTTGCTCGGGATTGTCTCGGGGAATTTAGGTTGTAACTCGAAGCAATTGTACTTGTGACTCGAAGTAAAATAAAGAAGGCTCGAGTATACCTGATTGTTTCAGGTTTTAGGAATTAGCAGAATCTTCTTTCCAGTTTTAAAATTTAAAAGTAAAATTTTAAAATGCAAACTAAAATTTGAAACTAAGTTTTACCTCGGAATGAATTTGAATTCAAAAAGTTTAAATCTTGGGTTTTGTAATAATTTGACTTTTTAAATTTTAGTTTGGATTTAAATTAAAGGCAGGAATTTGTTACTGTTTTTAAAAAATTAAAAGAAAGTATAAAATGCAGACAGGAATTTAAACTGAGTTTTGAAAATCTGATATTGAATATGATTTCAAATTTATATGAATCTGAGATTTGAAAATATTTAAGTTTTAAAATTTAAAAATTGGGTTTAAAACTTATAAGTGTAAAGCATATGTGTTTTGCATTTGAATTGGAAGTTTAAAATTGTAAAGTATGAAAGTTAAAATAAGTTTAAATTCTAGTTTTTAAATCTGGAATTAAATTTGAACCCAAAATTTTAAAATAAAATAAAGTTTAAATTTAAATTGTTTAAATTACTTTAAAATGATTAAATGATTTGCATTTAAATTGAAGATGTAGATTATAGGAAAAGTTTTAAAGAGTTAAGTTAAATCTAGAATGAGTTTGGAAGCTGTATTTCAATTTTGAAATTTAAAAGTAATTTTTAAATTGATTTGAATTTAAATTGAATCGTAATTTAAATTCTTTTAAACTTATTGATAAAGTAAATGTTTCTTTTAACATATTAGATAAAAGTTTTGAATTGTTTTAAAATCTTATTTAAGATAAATTTGAATCTTAAGTTTAAAAGGGAAGTTAAATAGAATTTAAAGTAAATTTAAAAACATTTTGTTTTTAAATGCTTGATTAAGTAAGAAATGTTTATCTAAAAGATAAATAAAATTTAATGATTGGATATTAAATTATTAATTAAGATGGATAATTAATTATTGAATTAATTAATAATGTGGATGTTTAGTTAAGTAATTAATAATTTTTAAAATTTGATTAATTAAGATTTGAGATTAATTAATTAAGGTTAATTAATCTATAATTAAGGATTGTTAATTAAATTTTAATTAATGATTAAGATTATTTAATCAAGTGATTAAGGATTAATTAAGATTGTAATTAACACTTAATTAATAAATAATTAGAGATTAATTAATTGATAATTAAATATTAATTAACTGGTAATTAATAATTAATATAAGTTAATTTATTAATTAAGTAATTAAGAAATGTTAATGAAGGTCATTACCTTAAGATTATTTAACAATTAATTAATGTGATTAATTTTTGATAATTAATTAAAGTAGTTAATTAATAATAATCAATTATTTAGGTTTAATTACTTAATGAAAGTAATTAATGAATTAATTACTTGGTGTAATTAATTTGATTAGTTTAGATTAATTAAGTTTAATTAATTTAAACAATTGTGGATTGATGAATAATTACTTTATGTAATTAATGAAATTGTAATTACTTAGGGAAGTAATTAATTAAATAATTACTGGATGTAATTAAAGATATTAATTATGGAAGTAATTTAAATTGCTTTGAAATTAATCAAGGGATTAATTTAGATAATGAATTAAAAGTAATTAATTTATGGGATGAGTAATTGAAGTAGTTAATTACTAAATGGTTATTAATCATGGGTGATTAATATATATATATATATGATTTAAGTTGAAGATTAATTACTTATATAATTAATTTATATTGAGAGATTGATTAAATGTAATCAGAAATCATTAATAAATTAATTAATGATGTAATCTAGAATTGATTAATTAAGAAATAATCAACAAATGAAGTAATTAATTAAAAATTGATTAATATAATTAATTTTAGTTAATTAATTAATTAAGTAATTATAAGTTAATTATGTGTTAAGTGTTAAGTGTAATTAACTTGTGGAATTAATATTAAAGGCTAATTACTTATTGTAATTAGGGAATTAATAATCTGAAATGATTAATTGAAATGAATATTGAGATGGTGGTTATTTAAATTGATTTGTAATCAATTGATGGTTAAGTTAAGTAGGATTTTAATGATGAGGAAATTTATTTAATTCATTTTAAATTAATTAGAGATTAAGTAGTTAATTTAATTCATTTTAAATTAATTATAAATGGTGTGATCATTAAATCATTGCTTATGTTTGATGATTGGTATTAGTTGCCATGTATGGTTTGTAATCTCAGTTATGAGATGAGTAATGTTATGTGATATGGATGTATTGGTTGCTTTTGGATGATAATATGGATTATCTAATTATGATATGAATTAACTGTTGGTAATGATAAGGTTGATTATCTATTGTATTGTGAATTATCTATATGTATGTATATAGATAATGAATTGAATTGTTTTAAACTCTGAAACAACTTGGCCTTAAAAGACACGTTTTGGATTTCGATGAGACCGGGATCGGGTTTCCATATTTGTATATCCGAAAACTACATTGTTCCAAATTAACGTTAGGTCATGAATCTCAATTGAAGGTGAAGATTCAGAGTGCAAGGGTTATTGTCGTTAACTCTGTGGGTGATTCCAAAATGAGTGTAACGAGATAATGCCTTCGGTTTACTTCGCACCTAGAACGAACTTGTATGGATTGAATGCTTTCAGAACATCGTCAGGTGGACGATGAGCATTCTAAGAGATGTGTCCTATAATGGTAATCGTAGCCTCAAGCCTCATCAACCGGGAATGGCTAAAACAGAGGAGGTGTAGCAAGGCTTCGTGGGTAGCCCCCACTTGAGAGCGAGATTTACCCCTGTTTAGATGTCCCTTTATTTCGTCTTAGTGGTGCGGTTGTTGATCAACTGCGGGGTGGTCTTGTTCGGAACTGTTCAGTAAGGAATGGTTTCGACTTTGTGTTGCAGGGGAGCAGGCGTACTCGTCGGTACGGTGATCTAGGCCATGTACTGTGACGGGCGGTACCCCAGTAGCCCAGCCATTGTATGGAATCCAAAATCCAATAAGTGCCAACGGTTTTGATAGTATTAGCAACTTTTGTGGCTAGTAGCTGGAATTTAATGAATGTAACAATTTCGGCTATTTCTTATTTACTTGAAAACCCTAGACACTATTATAATATCATCGGATTTCCTATCAAATGTTTTGGTTAGCGTAAGGTAAAAACTTTTCCATGTTTATGTGTGGGAAGTCTTACGTGATACCTTTTCTTTTCAAAGGTTTTTCAAAAGTTAAGCAACTTTAACCTTTTACTCACACCAGACCCATGTCTGACCCGGAGTTATTTCTGTTTTTCTTTAACTCTTGGGTACTCAAATTTTTACGAGTAGCCAAGGGAATTCAGGTTAGGATTCAGGTTAGCTTTGACGAATTGTGGAGGAGCAATGGAGCAGGAGGCTTCTGCGTATAGTTATATAGTTTTCCGCTGTGTTGGTATCTCTGAGTGTTTTCTGTAGTGTATTGAGTTGTAATAACTAGACAGGTGTTTATAATTGTCTAGTATATGTTGTATTGTCTGTGTAACTCTGATATTTGACGTATACGATATAATACATATGTTATTAAGATAATTTATTCGTTCCGCTGTTGAGACTCTTGTGTTGTTTCTTCTTTCTCTTCTTTCTTTTCTTTTTTCTATCCCTTTCTTTCTTAAGGATGATACGACTTTTTGTGGAGAAAAAGTCGGGTCGTCTCTGTTGATTTCAAATACAGATCTGATTCTCAACATAAACCATTTAAATTCCAATATAGTTCAAGGCTTTAGTATTTAAATGTTCTATATAACAGTTTCATATAGATCTCGATTTAACCTCATTATTATTTATTCTTGAAATACTCCCTTATTAGATTCAATATCATTTAAGTAACCTTAAATTACATTTTACTCAATATTTTCTTTAATTTATTTAAACGTGAAATATTCATTAAATCGCTTAAATCAAAAATCCAGCTACAAAATCATACCCTTTAAATTTCCCATTCAAAAATTTCAAATCGATTTAATTAAATAAATCCTTATTTAAATACCATTTTTATAAACCCAAAATTATCTCCCAATCTTAATTATTCAATTTATTACAAGAGAATCTATTTGAAATGTAGATTTACATAAATACTTAACCATATTATATGTATTAAATCAATCTAATTTAAATCAAATATTACTACTAAATCTATATATACAATTTTCATTCATATAATATCTTAAGAATCAAATTTATTAAACTATATATTTCTTTCCAAAATTATAGAAATTATTTTCAAAATATTTATATAGACCAACGGTGTCTGTATATATTTCCTATCATATAGTCAAGTGCTACGGATATTTAACATTTCAATCCGTATACTAAATATATACGGGTGGATATCATTTCAACCCGTAATCTCAAATTCAATTAAATGAAAATCGCTTGGGTTTATCATTTCAACCTATAACAATTTTATCCTATTCTAAAGTCTGTTCGGGTATGTATCATTTCAACCCATAGTGATTTCTAAACTACAGGGAACTTGCAGAGTGATAACAGAAAATACAATAAAATAACAGGCATATATCATCAATACCAATATAATATAAACAACAGGATAGGGTGTCATATCCCGCAGGTGAACAGTTACAGATAATAGCATATATAAAAAATTTAAATAACTACAGCAACATATTTCAATTGTCATTTCAATTGAAATAAAACTTAATGAATAAAAGAATGGTAATCATGAGTGATTACTCACCTCTCGAGCCTAGAGAATACAGAAGATGACACGGATATGCATACTGCTACAGACACTGAAATTTGAATTATGAATCGAAGCAAAGCAAAATCGGCACGAATTCAACGATCAAAGCTGATAACAAGAATTGATGGAACAAGTCAGAACGGGATCGGCGAAGATAATGGTATAAGTGGACTCATATATATATAATTATATATAACTATATATATAAAGTCATATTCTAAATTCAACACATATTAAATTAAATTAAATATATATGTATTTATATTTTCCAAAATCATTGTTTTTTTATTTAAAACACATAAATTAGAATCAAGCATATATACAATATGAAATTTGAAATAAATACTTATGTAAACAGACTAATATTAATCATGTGCTAGGTTACAATACTGACATATTTTAGCTGTAAGAAAGAGTATAATGAAAGAAGTCAACATCAGTTATAATATATTTATATAAACCAAATGTAACATATATTGTGACGCCCCACCTCTATACCCACGCTAGCCAAGAACATTACGGTGTAATGCTGTCAACTAGCACGGAGAATAAGGCTGTTGATAAGCGACCATCCGTGTAATTGCTTTGTGCGAGCATCGATATGTCAGATAGTATAACATGCATTTCTTTTCAAGAGGAAATCCGACATACCGACACAAACTCAAAGCTACTACACAGTGGCTATAATATCTTCGGAAACAAATATAGAAATAAACATAACATAAATCAGTCACGGTTAATTCATATCACAAAGGCGGAAATAGATATTAATATATATAACACATAAAAGTGTTCATCAGAGTAGTGGTCTAACAAGATCCACAGTATCACAAAAGAATAGATACAAGTGCTAGACAAAAGAATATAGGATAATGCCTTCGATATGCCTTTCCAGGGCTGATTCGTCATAACCAGCACCTTCAGCACCAAGCATATCGAGGGCGGCCTCCCATACTTCAGCTAAAGTGAGCTCATACTTGGGACCTAGAAAAGCAAGGCTTCCACGCCCCAAGACGCTATGCAAGTAGAAGTCGAATAATGTTGAGCCGAAGCTGTTTTTGGTCGCCTCATGAGATTCTTCAGCCGCGATTCTGCCGGCGACAGCCTCATCACGCTCCCTCTCAGTTTTGGAAAGTTGAAGCTTAAGCATTTGTATCTCCGCTTCCTGGGAGTTGTTTTTCTTTTGAAGCTCAACAATATCAGAAACATAGCCTTCACTGATTCTCTTTTGCGCCTCAAGCCTGTCTTCGGCATCCCTTTGGCCGGCGTGAGCATCTCTCACTTGTTTCAGGAGCACTTCTTCCTTTTGAGAATATGAAGTAGAGGAGACAGCAAGCTCATGTTTCAAATTTTCAACCTTTGCTTCGAGCTCCTCATTGTAGGAAGTTATGCTCCTCATTTCGGTATCATGCTGCTCAAGGACCTTTTGCCATTCAGCCTTATCGTTTTCCATGGTGAGCATGGCCTCTAAGTTGGCGCGGTTAACTCTTTGAAGCTCATCAACAAGCTTCTGCCAGTTTGACATCCTCTCGATATCAAGTTTGACGGCGTCAAGATTTCGTAGCATAGCAGGCTTGTCAATAGGGACCAGGTCAAGGTCGAACCTCACACCCTTTAAGCACCACTGTGGAAAACGACTTTGTAAAGTGGCTGGGCTTGGTCCAACTTGAAATTTGGGCCTTCTTATTATTGTTTGGATGTCCGCCTTTCCAAGAGCAGGAGAGTCGGAAGGAATGTCAAGAGGAGCAGGGGCAGTATCCTTTTCAGGAGTAGTGGAAGCATGTTTCTCACCATATCGGGCTCGTTTGCCTGAATCTTCGACTACATGACCTTTTCCCCGGTCATCGTGTGATTTCCTTTTGTGAGAGTCGTCACCTCTCTGCAGAGAATCGTAGTGCTCATCCCTATCCCTTCTGTCATGACGCTCTTCTGCATCCCTCCTTTCACGAGCCTTTCGAGCAGCCCTCTCTTCGTCAGACTCTCTATAGGAGGTGAAGTAGCGCCCATAATTATACTGGCCACGCCCCCCGTAGCGTTGGAAATCCTGATAATATGATCCGCCGCGTGTCATTGAAGGATCTGAAATAAGAAAAGATAAGCTTCAGAAATCTTTAAAGTATAAGAAGATAAGTGCATAAATGTGCTGGAAAATCCTTAGTTGTGTGTGAAGTGCAAACTACTCGCGTTGGACTAACGAACCACTTCTCAGTTGGGGGGAAGTAATAGGTTTCACTATCGGTGACAATTCTTGGGATAAAGGAGTTGGAGTCAGTTGGAGGGCAGATGTCGCTTCAATTGTCGGAGGTATAGCTTTACCACGAGCAGGGTCATCTTTAAAGAGCTCTTGGGAAGTATAATTAAGTCACTTAAATCCCCAAAGACGTCATCATCATCATGCCCAGCCTGGTTCCCTCCATCAGTTCCTTTATCGACACTTTTCATAGTTTGGGAAGGTGGCTCCTCTTCTTCTTCAGTAATGGGGGCAAGCGCGGATTTTTCGGACGGCCCCAAGTCATCTCTTGGAACAGAACACTTTATTAGTGAAGTTTTTGCAGAAGTTTCTCCTTGCATGTGCTCTTTAGTGGAAACCGGGGGATCAAGAGTTTTCACCGGAGAATCAGGAACTTCTGTTGGAGCTTCATGAGGCTGAGTAAAGCGAGAGGGATGGAGAAGTCCGTATTGATGTAAAAATTCGTCGCTTAGCAGAAACTTTATGCTCCTTTCTTCTGCCGGCACAGCATTTAATCTTTCAAAAATTTGCTTATGGCTTGGGTCCCTAGCAGGGGGTGGAAGTGCTAAAACAGGAACAAAGAATGAAATTAGCAACTGAAAGTTCGGATCTCAAAAAAATGGCTTCAAAACGGAAAAAGTAGAGACAGGAAATCTTACTTCCTACTCTCCAGATGGCATAAAACCCTGGAGGGCAGCGAACAAAGAAAAACTGATTCAAAAATCCGTGAGCGCTTTCGGAGAGATCAGTAATAAGTTTGCGGTTTCGAGCGCTTCTTATAACCACAATGGAGGGATGGTCTTTAATTTTCGTGAATGAGCAAAAATAGCAGATCTCCCCGAAGCCCGGTAATCGATCCAAAACTCTCCTAAATAGAACACATAATCCCATCAGAATAGCGTAGCCATTGGGGTGTAATTGGAATGGAGAGATAGACAACCGAAGCAGGAACTGTTGAAGAAAGTCATTAAAAGGAGGAATAGCGCCATTTAAGCACATTTGGCGATTGACAGCAACAAAACCAAGAGGTGGCCTATCGGCAGTATCATTTGGCCCCGGTAGTAAAGCGTCAGCATCATCGATGCCAAACTGGACGCGCAATTGATTAAACATCCGCTGATTCAAAGTTGTGGGTGTTCTCTCCGGAGGGTTATCCACAGGAATAGCTACTGGGAAGACATCTTCAGCCTGACCCATCGGCTCTTCTTGATGAGAAGTCATTATACACAAGCAACTGGATGTTCAAATGCGAAGGTGCGCGTTTCCTAAAATGTGTGAAGTGTTGTGCAAGACTAATAAAAGTGACAAGTATATATAACTGGAATTATACTAATCGATGCTTGATCGATTGTAAACATTTCAGAACTTGTTAATCTAGAAAATTTAAACATAATATTAGTGCAAGCAAGTCGATTTCAATTGACTATTTCAGCATTGCTTTGGTATTTTGTTTGAAATTGATATGTTAAAGGCACTTCATACATGCAGTTAATTCAAGTTAATCATCTGTCGTTAACTAATCTGTCGTTCGATGTGGGCAATCAATGACAGTATATTCGTCCCAGTTTTCTGTGAATATTGTATTGAACAGGTCATTAGCCTGCAAGTCAAAATAACCTGTGAATGAGTACAATAAAATTCAACAGTTCAAAGTTAATGCAATGGTCCAGTGTTCAAACAGAGTTCACACAAGTCATAACCCATCAACGGTTCAAAGGTTCTGAGTTGGCAGTGTCCTAAGTCATGAGTCGTGGAAATAAGGAGATTTTCTCCAAGTTTTGTCTCGTCAACGACTCAGGGCTTAGGCCGTGGAGTATGTTAAAAAAGCTCAGGTTCAATGGTTTCGTCTCGGCCACGACTCAAGAGTTTTGTCCCGGCTACGACTCAAGGGTCTTATCTCGGCCACAACTCAAGGGTTTAGGTCGTGAAGCATGATTGAGTCGAGTCAAACCTATGGCAATATTCGAATCAATCTGACCAACTAATCACCTAACTCCTAATCAGGTGGCCTTCTAACCCATAAACCATCTCGCTCCTAACCCCTAACCCGTTGATCTTCTAACATCTAACCCATTAAACCAAGAAACTCTCAACCTACAACCCCAATTTCATGGCATCAGTAGATCGCCTCGGATCACAAATCGTTGGATCAAACAATCCTCAACCCATCAATGATTAAGACGATCAAACTCGCAAAGCTCAGAAGGGTGGATTGAAGATAAAGACGGAGCGCACAGGTTAATAGTGATCGACAATCAGAAAGGAGGCGAAATTGCTTACGTGGTATGAATTCAGAGATGATCGGAGGAGATTTGAGTTGAAATTGCTTTTGGGAGCTTGGAGATGTGTTAATGGCGGAACACGACTCACGAGAATGGTAAAAGAAGTAATGAGAAGAAAACGACTTAAGCCATTTATACCTCGGAGTAGTGGAAGATGAGTCGGCATGCGCGAGTCAGGATAAGTCGAAGTACACGACCTACGACTTAGGCGTGTACTTCGAGGGGCAAATGTTAACCCCGTTTTGTCAACGAGTTAAGGTCTGGGCCGACTCATCTGATAAGGTTCTCAGCGACTCAGTGGATTTACGACCTACCTTGAGTCGTCAGCGACTCAAGCATGCAAACCAGAAAGCCAAGCACAATTATCTCGTGTGCGACTCATGACTTAAGGGAGTGCTCGACTCAAAGACAGGATGGTTTCGCGACTCAACTGATATGCGGCTTATCGGAGTGTTTGACTCAGCGACTCACGACTTAAGGAGCCTTATGAGTTAAAAGCATTAGCGACTCATTGAAAGGATGACTTAGGGAAAGTACCGACTCATCTGACCTGGCTCCGACTCATCAAAGACCGACTCATCTGATCACGACTCATCAACTTAAGGTCTTACCGACTCATTGGAGCTACGACTCAGGAAAAGTCCACGACTCAACAGGCTAACGACTCAAGAAACCTACGACCTAAGGAACCTGACGAGTTAAGGAGATTCTATGAGTTAAGGATGGCACGACTCAGGGAGGTTTACGACTCAAAAGATAGGTCGACGCACGACACAAGACTCAGAGGCAAGTTCAGAGTCATGCTGCAAAGGGGTGACTCGCAGACGACTCACGACTCATCATGAGTCGGTCACGACTCATCATGAGTCGGTCACGACTTATGACTTGACAGTTTCAGCCTAACATTTTGCCTATAAATACATGACCATATTCAACATTTAGAGGACTTTGGAGACTCACTTGCTAGGCGCCATTACTCTGCTATTGTCTCGACTTCAAGCAACACTCAAGCAACACTTCTATCACTCCAATTACCAAAGACATTTCAACAAATCTCAAGAAGAAAAACAACTCATTCATCATGCATTCGAAGGAATCTTCTACATCGGGGTTTGAGATATTTGTCTAAGTGTGTTGTAATCGGAGTTGATTGTAAAGAATTGTAACTAAATCAGCAATAAAGAGCTTTAAAGTGGACGTAGGCTTGATCCTAAGCCGAACCACTATAAATATTGTGTCTTTTATAGCTTTTCTGTGATTTCTTTGCATATACTTTGTTCCCGTACCAACGGGTGGTGCTTTCACAATTTCCATCTATACACCGGGGTGTTAGCGTTTAATTTTTAGCGTTAACATTTTTGGTGCTTTCACTGAGAACCCAACTCAGGAGAACTGTCATCATTGCTTCACAGAGATTTGTAGAGAGAATTTCCTTGAAGACCAGAAGTCTATCTGAGATTATGGCTCCTGGAAGGAAAAGTAGATCTGTCAGATCTGGGAACGTTCAAGAGGGAACCTCTGCTTCCCCTGTACCAATCCCCACTCCGTCTGTTGGAGTTACGAAAGCGGAATTGGATGCTGTGATTCTGGGGTTAAACCAGCAGATAAACGCCCAGAATGCACAATTAGAGGCTCAAAGTGCCCAGAATGCTCTGATTCTGAATAAGTTGAATGATTTACTTGGGGCAAACAATCAACCGGCTGGTAATGAAAGGAATTATGCTGGTAACATTCATAATGCTAGTGAAAGGAATGCTCCTGAAAGGGCTGCTAGTCCCTTTGAGCAAACGCTTCCCGAGGTTGGTGGATCTAGAACCCGACATGATGAAGAGTATCTTTCTGGAATGGTCCGGCAGATCATGAAAGAATGTATGCAAAGGGTTGAAGACGAAAAAGAATGGGGTTTCGCCCCAAGTAAGACTCCATTTACTGAGAAAATCTTAAAGGCGGAATTCCCAAGAAAGTTTGTTCCTCCAACCATTCCAGCTTACAGAGGGACAAGTGATCCAAATGAATTTTTGTATAAATATGATTGGCACATGACAGGTGCCCGAGCCTCTGACGAGATAAAATGCCGATATTTTCCCGTATACCTTGAAGGTGTGGCGCTACTATGGTTCACCAAGCTGCCAGTCCGATCTATTGATCAGTTTTCAGATTTGACCAGAAAATTCAAGGAGCGGTTTAGACTGTATGCTTCGAAGGCCAAGGACATCATGTCGTTGTCCAGTTTAGAGCAAAATCCTGGTGAGTCTATCAGATCTTTCTTGAACCGCTTTAATATAGCGCTGGCTGAGGTGGACATTGCTGAACCACGAATGATATTGACTTATCTGATGAGGGCAATTGATAAGTCAACCGAATTTGGGAAATGGTTAAATATGAAGGAGCCAACTTCTCTCGAAAAGTTCTACAAAAAAGCAGATGAATTCATTCGCTTGGAAAGTCGTCCTTTACCAGTAAAGGCAATGTTGGAGAAACCTGAGGATAACACTGTTGCTCCACGAAAGAATGAATCGGTGGGGCAAAAAAGGGAGAATAATAATGGGAAGAAACAGGGTAATTTGAAGAAGCCTCGCTCCTTTAAGCCGTCAGAGTATACTCCATTATCACATACCCCGGAGCACATCTACCTTGCCACCAAAGATTCTGTTGATTTCCCTAAACCTATCCCTTTAAGGACCGGGAAAAAGGCCATACAAAGTGGGAAGTTCTGCCGCTTCCACAATCAACCCGGTCATGAGACTGATGAGTGCCGTCAGCTGAAAAATCTAATTGAAGAGTTGCTAAGAGACAACAAGCTGCAGCAGTTTGTGAAAAAGAATAACAACAATCCTGCATCGTCAAGTCAGGGGCAGCGGGCTCCTGTTCATCAGCCTGGGGCAAGTGAGAAAGCTAATGGGCATGAATCTGGAAGGCCCATTATCAATGTCATTACAGGAGGACCTCACCCAGCTGGCAAGAGCTGGGGTGAGATGGAGAGATATTCCAGGGCTTTGAAATATGCCCCAGCCGAAGAAGACGTCTTTGTTCTAGAAGACACCACGCCCCTGAAACAACAGAAAACTTTCAGTGATGATATTATTTTCAGAGCCAGAGATTCTACAGGTATCGAAGCTCCTACCCTAGATCCCTTGGTTATCACGGCTGGTATTGGACCGGCCATTGTTAAAAGAGTTCTCATTGACTGCGGAGCATCATGTAATATCCTCTTCAAGAAGACATTCGACCAAATGAAAATCCCTATGGTCGATGTACAAGCCTCATCACAAAAGATCGTTGGCTTCACTGGGGAGCCAAAGCAACCAATAGGAACCATCGATCTGCTTGTGGAACTTGGGGAAGGAGAAAGGAAAGTGGTCCGAAAGCAAACCTTTGTGATCGTCGATGAATATTCTGCTTATAATGCTTTCCTCGGCCGTCCGACGCTCGCAGCATTCAAAGCTGTTCTAGCCCCGTGGTGCCTCACTATTAAATTCCCTACAGACAACGGAGTTGGAGTTATAAAAGGGGATCAAAATGCTGCACGAGAGTGCTACTTGACAGAGCTGCGAGAGTCAAGAAAAAGAGAAATGGGAAAGGATGCGGCAGCTCCAGTCCGCATCAAAGAGCCAGCCTTGTAGCAACTACAGGGCGGACCCTGCACTGGCGAGCATAGCGGGGCACGGAAAGAGATGGATCCCAGAAAAGCCAGTGCAGGGGAGAATAGAGTAGTACCGGTGGAAACGACAATACCGGTACCTGTTGATCCAAAGGACCCGAATAAGGTGTTGAATGTGGGTTCACAGCTTAATGTGTCAATTCAGAATATCTTGATATCTTTCCTAA
The DNA here is from genome assembly GCA_030765085.1 of Allium cepa. Taxonomy (NCBI): domain Eukaryota; kingdom Viridiplantae; phylum Streptophyta; class Magnoliopsida; order Asparagales; family Amaryllidaceae; genus Allium; species Allium cepa. The sequence goes on along the minus strand of CM060939.1, from coordinate 74,209,322 downwards.
AAGCAAATCTGGATGTCTTCGCTTGGACTCATGCCGACATGTGTGGAATATCTCCAGAAGTTGCAGTACACGCTCTGAATATTGACCCAAAGTTTACACCGGTTAAACGAAAAAGAAGAACCCAAGGTCCAGAAAGGTCAGCAGCATTAAAAGAAGAAGTTGATCGACTCTTGGAAAATAACTTCATCAAAGAATCTACATATCCGAATTGGGTTTCAAATCCTGTGCTGGTCAAGAAGGCTAATGGAAAATGGAGAGTGTGCATTGATTTCTCTGATCTAAACAAGGCCTGCCCCAAAGATTGCTTCCCATTACCCAGGATTGATCAACTGGTTGATGGAACAGCGGGACATGAATTGTTATCTTTCATGGATGCCTACTCCGGTTATAATCAGATCATGATGCACGAGCCGGATCAAGAGGATACGAGCTTTATCACGGATGTTGGTCTTTATTGCTACAGAGTTATGCCCTTTGGGTTGAAAAACGCAGGGGCAACTTACCAGAGGCTTGTTAATGCTATGTTCAAACCACAATTGGGCAAAACTATGGAAGTCTACGTTGATGACATGTTAGTGAAGTCTAAGAGAGCAGCGGATCACATTGAACACTTAGCAGAGATGTTCGCAGTCCTCCGGAAATACAGAATGAAGCTTAACCCTCTGAAATGTACATTTGGGGTTGAATCCGGAAAGTTCTTAGGTTTTATCGTCAGTGCTAGGGGCATTGAGGCTAGTCCAGCTCAAATTACTGCCTTAAAAGAAGTTAAAGCTCCTAGAACGAAGAAGGAATTGCAAAGTCTTAACGGAATGGTCGCCGCCTTGAGTCGGTTCATTTCCAAAGCTACTGATAAATGCATCCCATTCTTCGATGCTCTGAAAAAAGGAAAGAAGAACTTCGAATGGACTCCCGAATGCCAGAAAGCCTTTGATGAGTTAATCCGTCATATGGAAACGCCTCCAATACTTTCTAGGCCAGGCAATGGTGAGGATCTTCTTATATACTTGGCAGTGTCATCTCATGCTCTAAGTGCAGCGCTGATACGGGAAGACAAAAGGATTCAACATCCGGTTTACTATATCAGCAAAAGACTCACTGGGGCAGAGCTGAATTACTCCAGGTTGGAAAAACTCGCCTATTGCCTACTAGTTGCATCAAGGAAGTTGAGGCAATATTTCCAAGCTCATCCTATAAAAGTCCTCACTGATCAACCTCTAAAGCAAGTCCTATTTTGCCCAGAAACTTCGGGTCGCCTTCTAAAGTGGAACATTGAACTCAGTCAGTATGACATCACTTATCACCCCCGAAAGGCAATCAACGGGCAAGCTTTAGCTGATTTCATTGCAGAATTTACAGAGAAAGGTAATGGTGAGGAAGAAGCAATCAATGATTCCCCAATCCAGTGGAAGTTATATGTTGATGGCGCAAGAAATGACTACTGTTCTGGAGCCGGGGTGGTACTTGAAACTCCTGAAGGTCGATCATTATGTTATGCACTAAGATTGGAATTTCCTTCAACAAACAATGAAGCAGAATATGAAGCTCTTATCGCAGGTCTGAAAATCGCTAAGGAACTAAACATCCGGGCATTACAGATCTTCAGTGATTCTCAGCTTATTGTGTGCCAAGTCAAGAAGGAATTTCAAACAAAAGGGGGAAACCTACCTGCCTACTTGTCAAAGGCTTGCGAACTTCTAAGTGAGCTCGATCATTATTCAATAAGCCATATTCCCCGGGAAGAGAACATGAAGGCAGATTCCCTCGCAAAATATTCAAGTTCCGGTGAAGCTCAACTATTGGGATTGGTCCCCGTAGAAGTCCTATCAGCACCAAGTACAGATGAAATGGATGTAGATTGGATTATGAATATATCTCAAGAATAAGAGTCATGGATGACTCCAATACTGGATTACCTACTCAGAGGTTCTCTGCCAGAAAGTTCGAGAGAGAGACAGAAACTGTTAAGGAAAGCTTCCCGCTATGTAATTCAGGATGGCCGATTATACCGGCGGGGATTCTCAATGCCATTACTTCGATGTGTATCCAAGGAAGAGTCCAAAACAATCCTAGCTGAGGTACATGGAGGAGAATGTGGAGATCATTCAGGTGGTCAAACATTAGCAAAGAAAATTCTCCGATACGGATATTTTTGGCCAGGAATTAATCGAGATGCTGCAGATTACTCTCGAAAATGCGACAGATGCCAAAGATTCGCCAAAATTCCTAGAGCACCTTCTACCGAACTCACTCAGATGGTCAGTCCATGGCCGTTCGCAATTTGGGGAATGGATCTCATTGGGCCGCTACCAACTGCCAAATCAGGGATTAAATATGCTATTGTTGCAGTTGACTATTTTACTAAATGGGCTGAAGCTGAACCATTGGCTACTATCACCTCTAAGAAAATGATAAGTTTTGTGACCAAGAATATCATTTGCAGATACGGTGTGCCTCAGAAAATAATTACAGACAATGGTACTCAGTTTGAAAGCGAGGAATTCCAGGATTTTTGTAAACGATTCAAAATCCAGAAAAGCTTTTCAGCAGTAGCTCATCCGCAGGCAAACGGGCAAGTGGAAGCAGTGAACAAGATCATCAAATCAACCATCAAAAAGCAACTTGAAAGAGCAAAAGGTGGTTGGGTCGATAAACTACCACTTGCACTATGGGCATACAGAACTACTCACAAAACTGCGACTGGGCATACTCCTTTTTCATTAGCATACGGATCGGAAGCAATGATCCCGGTTGAAACAGAGGTCCCTTCACACAGAAGAATCCATTTCAATCAAGCAGAAAATGAGAAGCTACAACTTGAAGCGCTCGATCTCCTTTATGAAAAAAGAGATGAAGCTAATCTCAGGGTTGCAGCTCATCAGCAAAGGATAGCCAGACATTTCAATTCCAAAGTTCGTCAACGCAGTTTTGAAATTGGAGATCTAGTCCTGAAAAGAATTATGACTGCGACAGGTGTGTTTGGGCCCAATTGGGAAGGACCATATGTGATAGGTCAGAAGCTTCTTGACGGCACATTCAAACTCACAACTGTTGAAGGAGATCAAATTCCAAGGGCATGGAACAGCAATCACTTGCGTCCATACTTTACTTGAAAAATTTTGTTGAAATATTGTAAAAAGAATTGTGAATGTATGATTCTTGTAATTGAAAGCAATTGTAAAACTGATGCAAGTGATTAATGAAAGAATATAAAGTGGATGTAGGCCCAAATTCTTGGCCGAACCACTATAAATCTTGTGTTCCTTATTTTTATTACATGTTTGCTTTATTTTTGATATGAAAAGTACATAGAATGTATTGCTGAAATGTCGATTTAAATTTTTGCAGACAATGGAAATAAAACTTGCACATAATAAGACCGGGAAATTCACTCCATCATTCAACAAACAAATTTCAAGTCACAAAGACCCCGAATTCAAATCCTAGATAGGAAATACTTCAATTGAACGGCTAATGATTTCGTAGAAACGAGCCCTTGCTAATAAATTGAGATTGTTTGAACAAACAAACATCCAATTAGGAAGCTAGTGCCCGTTCTCACGAACTTGCCTGTCAATGTAGTACACTTCCTTGGATTAAACAAGCTACTTGCAAGAAAAGGGGAATGAAAACTTGAAAAGAAAAAATGAGAGATCGCTGAAAAGGCATAAGCAAGAAGACGAGGAAACAACCAAAATCCATCATCGGCAACACAAGTCCTCTTCAGAGGCACAACTCTTCGGAGGATAAAAGACCTCTAATGGGTCATATGCCACAAAAAAGAAAGTTCTCTACTCAACAAAAAAGATTGGAGGAGTCATGACCCTCCAACCATGAGAGAGTAACTTCCAGGCGATGAAAACCCTCTCTGAGGCACATTTCACCAGGAGTTGAAGTGAAATAGCCGCTCTTCGGAATTTCACTTCACCAGAGTTGAAATGCAAATAAAGAAAAAGACCTCTTCGGAGACACATTTCACCAGGAGTCGGAGTAGTTACTCTTCGGAGTTTCACTCCACCAAAGTTGAAATGCAAACAAAATAAAGACCTCTTCGGAGGCATATTTCACCAGGAGTTGAAGTGTAACGGCCGCTCTTCGGAATTTCACTTCACCAGAGTTGAAAGACAAACAAAATAAAGACCTCTTCGGAGGCACAATCAAGAAGAAAGACCTCTTCGGAAGCCCACGTTTCGCTGAGATTGAAATAAAACTTCCAAGTGTTGAAACGTGGAAAGGCTTTCTAAGGCAAAACTCTTTGGAGGTACACATTTCACCAAGATTGAAATAAAACTTCCAAGTGTTGAAACGTAAAAAATCCCTCCTCAGAGGTACAACTTTCTATATATATAAAAAAAAATCCTCATCAGGGGCATACTTTAACTTCCGTAGGAAGAGTAATTTACCTATTCTGGAGAATGATCTTCCTCAAAAAAAAAAAAAAAAAAAAAGGAGTTAAAGAACCCTTCAGAGGTCCGCTTTGCCGCGTAAAAGAATTCACTTAAAAAAAAATGTACTTAAGCAAAAGAAAGGAGTGATTTCTTCAAAGGGCAAAGTGCAGAAACTTATGCAAAGGAGTGATTTCTTCAAAGGGCAAAGTGCAGAAACTTATGCGAAGGGGGTTGTACTCTACAAAAATTTTCTTTAAAGAACAAAATAATTATTCTTTAGCAAATAAGAATGCAAGTCCCCTCGAAGTATAGAATATTGCAGCAAACTTATGGAATGGGGGCAATATAGTATAATTACACACAATATGGTATAACTAAACCAGCAAAAGGTAACGCTCAAGTAACATGCCATAAGCTCGCTGCAATATCGTATAAATAAACTCATGCCAAAATGAATAATAAATGTATTCTCTAATTCAAACAAAAGTTTGTACAAACAAAGAATCATTTTATTCAACTATAGTGCAGGTACAGGTTTCAAAATAAAGAAAGGCGGGGACCGGTACCCGCACAATTCTCGGCCAGTACATGCAAAACACAAAAAGCTAGAAGCTGAAGTCCTCATTTCTTCTTACTGCCTTTGGATCCTTTGCCCGGTCGAATGATTAACTTTTCTGGTCGATCAGTGGGCATAAAGGAAGAAGGAGAGGTAGGCGCAACTGGTCCAACTTCTGGCTCCTCTTCAGTAGCAGTGGTTATCTTCCCCTTCCTCTTGGACGTTACGCGTTTTTTCCTCCTCTTTGAGGAAGACTCACTTCCTGGAGTGATAACTTTAGAAAGAGCTATGTCGTCAGAAGGAGTTCGCTCTGGAGATATGTCACCTCCTTCAGGTCTCTCATCCTTCTGCTCTTGCGAAGCGATGGGATCATCCAAGCCATGAAGAGCCTCTATTTGCTCCTCCTGCGATCCAGGCTGCGAAGCAGAAGGAGGAGCCACCTGAAGAGATGGAGGAAGGACAACCGGAGGAGTAGAAGTTTGAGCAGTGCTTGGTACTTTCTCTACAGAAGAAAAGAGGTTAAAGTCAGTAAAGAGAGGAGATGAAGGCTCACCAATAAAGTTAGTAGAGAGAGGAGATGAAGGCTCATCGAGGTTGAGAAAATAGCCAAGGAGTTCATGAAACTCATGCGAAATAAATGAGTAGCCCGCTTGAGCAGAATTGACAGTAGCGAGATTAACAGTGAAGTTACCTGGTGAAGCTGATTTCCTGATATCAACTTCATAAGCTTGCGCATCAGCGCTCTCATCGCCCTCGTCTCCACCATGTACGCTTGTAATCTCAGTGGTAACCTTGGTAGGAGATGCAAAATGGGAACTGGAACCAATAATGTTGACTTCAGACGAAGAAGGTGGCTGGATTAGAGTAGTTGAAGTGGTTTTTCTCAGCTGGTCCCCTTCTACCACTTCAGTTCTTAGTTTGGCAAGTTGTTCATTTCCCTTGGCGAGGGCAGCGCGATCGTCTTCATCAAAGTAATGCCTTTCCAGGGCTGATTCGTCATAACCAGCACCTTCAGCACCAAGCATATCGAGGGCGGCCTCCCACACTTCAGCTAAAGTGAGCTCATACTTGGGACCTAGAAAAGCAAGGCTTCCACGCCCCAAGACGCTATGCAAGTAGAAGTCGAATAATGTTGAGCCGAAGCTGTTTTTGGTCGCCTCATGAGATTCTTCAGCCGCGATTCTGCCGGCGACAGCCTCATCACGCTCCCTCTCAGTTTTGGAAAGCTGAAGCTTAAGCATTTGTATCTCCACTTCCTGGGAGTTGTTTTTCTTTTGAAGCTCAGCAATATCAGAAACATAGCCTTCACTGATTCTCTTTTGCGCCTCAAGCCTGTCTTCGGCATCCCTTTGGCCGGCGTGAGCATCTCTCACTTGTTTCAGGAGCACTTCTTCCTTTTGAGAATATGAAGTAGAGGAGACAGCAAGCTCATGTTTCAAATTTTCAACCTTTGCTTCGAGCTCCTCATTGTAGGAAGTAATGCTCCTCATTTCGGTATCATGCTGCTCAAGGACCTTTTGCCATTCAGCCTTATCGTTTTCCATGGTGAGCATGGCCTCTAAGTTGGCGCGGTTAACTCTTTGAAGCTCATCAACAAGCTTCTGCCAGTTTGACATCCTCTCGATATCAAGTTTGACGGCGTCAAGATTTCGTAGCATAGCAGGTTTGTCAATAGGGACCAGGTCAAGGTCGAACCTCACACCCTTTAAGCACCACTGTGGAAAACGACTTTGTAAAGTGGCTGGGCCTGGTCCAACTTGAAATTTGGGCCAGCTTATTATTGTTTGGATGTCCGCCTTTCCAAGAGCAGGAGAGTCGGAAGGAATGTCAAGAGGAGCAGGGGCAGTATCCTTTTCAGGAGTAGTGGAAGCATGTTTCTCACCATATCGGGCTCGTTTGCCTGAATCTTCGACTACATGACCTTTTCCCCGGTCATCGTGTGATTTCCTTTTGTGAGAGTCGTCACCTCTCTGCAGAGAATCGTAGTGCTCATCCCTATCCCTTCTGTCATGACGCTCTTCTGCATCCCTCCTTTCACGAGCCTTTCGAGCAGCCCTCTCTTCGTCAGACTCTCTACAGGAGGTGAAGTAGCGCCCATAATTATACTGGCCACGCCCCCCGTAGCGTTGGAAATCCTGATAATATGATCCACCGCGTGTCATTGAAGGATCTGAAATAAGAAAAGATAAGCTTCAGAAATCTTTAAAGTATAAGAAGATAAGTGCATAAATGTGCTGGAAAATCCTTAGTTGTGTGTGAAGTGCAAACTACTCGCGTTGGACTAACGAACCACTTCTCAGTTGGGGGGAAGTAATAGGTTTCACTATCGGTGACAATTCTTGGGATAAAGGAGTTGGAGTCAGTTGGAGGGCAGATGTCGCTTCAATTGTCGGAGGTATAGCTTTACCACGAGCAGGGTCATCTTTAAAGAGCTCTTGGGAAGTGATAATTAAGTCACTTAAATCCCCAAAGACGTCATCATCATCATGCCCAGCCTGGTTCCCTCCATCAGTTCCTTTATCGACACTTTTCATAGTTTGGGAAGGTGGCTCCTCTTCTTCTTCAGTAATGGGGGCAAGCGCGGATTTTTCGGACGGCCCCAAGTCATCTCTTGGAACAGAACACTTTATTAGTGAAGTTTTTGCAGAAGTTTCTCCTTGCATGTGCTCTTTAGTGGAAACCGGGGGATCAAGAGTTTTCACCGGAGAATCAGGAACTTCTGTTGGAGCTTCATGAGGCTGAGTAAAGCGAGAGGGATGGAGAAGTCCGTATTGATGTAAAAATTCGTCGCTTAGCAGAAACTTTATGCTCCTTTCTTCTGCCGGCACAGCATTTAATCTTTCAAAAATTTGCTTATGGCTTGGGTCCCTAGCAGGGGGTGGAAGTGCTAAAACAGGAACAAAGAATGAAATTAGCAACTGAAAGTTCGGATCTCAAAAAAATGGCTTCAAAACGGAAAAAGTAGAGACAGGAAATCTTACTTCCTACTCTCCAGATGGCATAAAACCCTGGAGGGCAGCGAACAAAGAAAAACTGATTCAAAAATCCGTGAGCGCTTTCGGAGAGATCAGTAATAAGTTTGCGGTTTCGAGCGCTTCTTATAACCACAATGGAGGGATGGTCTTTAATTTTCGTGAATGAGCAAAAATAGCAGATCTCCCCGAAGCTCGGTAATCGATCCAAAACTCTCCTAAATAGAACACATAATCCCATCAGAATAGCGTAGCCATTGGGGTGTAATTGGAATGGAGAGATAGACAACCGAAGCAGGAACTGTTGAAGAAAGTCATTAAAAGGAGGAATAGCGCCATTTAAGCACATTTGGCGATTGACAGCAACAAAACCAAGAGGTGGCCTATCGGCAGTATCATTTGGCCCCGGTAGTAAAGCGTCAGCATCATCGATGCCAAACTGGACGCGCAATTGATTAAACATCCGCTGATTCAAAGTTGTGGGTGTTCTCTCCGGAGGGTTATCCACAGGAATAGCTACTGGGAAGACATCTTCAGCCTGACCCATCGGCTCTTCTTGATGAGAAGTCATTCTACACAAGCAACTGGATGTTCAAATGCGAAGGTGCGCGTTTCCTAAAATGTGTGAAGTGTTGTGCAAGACTAATAAAAGTGACAAGTATATATAACTGGAATTATACTAATCGATGCTTGATCGATTGTAAACATTTCAGAACTTGTTAATCTAGAAAATTTAAACATAATATTAGTGCAAGCAAGTCGATTTCAATTGACTATTTCAGCATTGCTTTGGTATTTTGTTTGAAATTGATATGTTAAAGGCACTTCATACATGCAGTTAATTCAAGTTAATCATCTGTCGTTAACTAATCTGTCGTTCGATGTGGGCAATCAATGACAGTATATTCGTCCCAGTTTTCTGTGAATATTGTATTGAACAGGTCATTAGCCTGCAAGTCAAAATAACCTGTGAATGAGTACAATAAAATTCAACAGTTCAAAGTTAATGCAATGGTCCAGTGTTCAAACAGAGTTCACACAAGTCATAACCCATCAACGGTTCAAAGGTTCTGAGTTGGCAGTGTCCTAAGTCATGAGTCGTGGAAATAAGGAGATTTTCTCCAAGTTTTGTCTCGGCAACGACTCAGGGCTTATGCCGTGGAGTATGTTAAAAAAGCTCAGGTTCAATGGTTTCGTCTCGGCCACGACTCAAGAGTTTTGTCCCGGCTACGACTCAAGGGTCTTATCTCGGCCACAACTCAAGGGTTTAGGTCGTGAAGCATGATTGAGTCGAGTCAAACCTATGGCAATATTCGAATCAATCTGACCAACTAATCACCTAACTCCTAATCAGGTGGCCTTCTAACCCATAAACCATCTCGCTCCTAACCCCTAACCCGTTGATCTTCTAACATCTAACCCATTAAACCAAGAAACTCTCAACCTACAACCCCAATTTCATGGCATCAGTAGATCGCCTCGGATCACAAATCGTTGGATCAAACAATCCTCAACCCATCAATGATTAAGACGATCAAACTCGCAAAGCTCAGAAGGGTGGATTGAAGATAAAGACGGAGCGCACAGGTTAATAGTGATCGACAATCAGAAAGGAGGCGAAATTGCTTACGTGGTATGAATTCAGAGATGATCGGAGGAGATTTGAGTTGAAATTGCTTTTGGGAGCTTGGAGATGTGTTAATGGCGGAACACGACTCACGAGAATGGTAAAAGAAGTAATGAGAAGAAAACGACTTAAGCCATTTATACCTCGGAGTAGTGGAAGATGATCGGCATGCGCGAGTCAGGATAAGTCGAAGTACACGACCTACGACTTAGGCGTGTACTTCGAGGGGCAAATGTTAACCCCGTTTTGTCAACGAGTTAAGGTCTGGGCCGACTCATCTGATAAGGTTCTCAGCGACTCAGTGGATTTACGACCTACCTTGAGTCGTCAGCGACTCAAGCATGCAAACCAGAAAGCCAAGCCCAATTATCTCGTGTGCGACTCATGACTTAAGGGAGTGCTCGACTCAAAGACAGGATGGTTTCGCGACTCAACTGATATGCGGCTTATGGGAGTGTTTGACTCAGCGACTCACGACTTAAGGAGCCTTATGAGTTAAAAGCATTAGCGACTCATTGAAAGGACGACTTAGGGAAAGTACCGACTCATCTGACCTGGCTCCGACTCATCAAAGACCGACTCATCTGATCACGACTCATCCACTTAAGGTCTTACCGACTCATTGGAGCTACGACTCAGGAAAAGTCCACGACTCAACAGGCTAACGACTCAAGAAACCTACGACCTAAGGAACCTGACGAGTTAAGGAGATTCTATGAGTTAAGGATGGCACGACTCAGGGAGGTTTACGACTCAAAAGATAGGTCGACGCACGACACAAGACTCAGAGGCAAGTTCAGAGTCATGCTGCAAAGGGGTGACTCGCAGATGACTCACGACTCATCATGAGTCGGTCACGACTCATCATGAGTCGGTCACGACTCATGACTTGACAGTTTCAGCCTAACATTTTGCCTATAAATACATGACCATATTCAACATTTAGAGGACTTTGGAGACTCACTTGCTAGGCGCCATTACTCTGCTATTGTCTCGACTTCAAGCAACACTCAAGCAACACTTCTATCACTCCAATTACCAAAGACATTTCAACAAATCTCAAGAAGAAAAACAACTCATTCATCATGCATTCGAAGGATTCTTCTACATCGGGGTTTGAGATATTTGTCTAAGTGTGTTGTAATCGGAGTTGATTGTAAAGAATTGTAACTAAATCAGCAATAAAGAGCTTTAAAGTGGACGTAGGCTTGATCCTAAGCCGAACCACTATAAATATTGTGTCTTTTATAGCTTTTCTGTGATTTCTTTGCATATACTTTGTTCCCGTACCAACGGGTGGTGCTTTCACAATTTCCATCTATACACCGGGGTGTTAGCGTTTAATTTTTAGCGTTAACAAATATATATCTATATATTTGTATATATTGTAAATAGTTCATATTTGTTTTAAATTTAATAAATAAAGTTATGTTTTCTAATTCTAATATTTCTGATAACTTGGAAATTTGATTTTATTTAGTATTAAGCTATTAAATAGTCATATGGCTTTAAAATACTTAAGATTTAAGTTTAATTTGTTTAAAATAATTTTAGCTTAAATTTAAATTAAAGAAAAGGTTCGTTTGTTCTTTTTAAATATAGATTGACACAATAAGTAATTTATTTATGTAGTGATAATTTTATTTAATAATGAGTTATTTTTAAACAGTATCAATAACGTAATATCTTTACAATGGATTTTAAATAAATAGGAATTATTATTTTAAACTTATGTTTATATATATACACATATTTTGGGAAGCTATGATTTAAAATAAAATCTTTCAACAATGTTTAAAAATAAAACAAACTTTATAAATATGAAACCTAAGTGTAAACTAAATATATGGTTATAAAAATAGGTCTGAATACATAAAACTTAAGAAATTGTAATATTAACATAAGTGTAAGAAACAATAAGTAAATAAAGTAATAAACCAAACAAAAGACTAAAACAATTTTTATAATAGGTATGTAAAATACAAAGGCAAGTAATCGTGTCTATAAAATAGATATGCAGGTAATCAAAGTAAAGTGTTTCAGGCAAATAAAAACAAGGCTAAAGTAAAAAAAAATACATAATATATGCAGGCGGCAAAGTGTGCAGGCTGAAACAAATAAGCAAGTTAAAATAACAACATATCTATGCATAAAGTAAGCTAGGTAGGGAACATAAGGTACTTCTTCATTTTAATGCAAGCAAGTAAAGTCAAATTCAAATTTGTATTAAAGATCAACTCAGCCTCCAAAATAAGATTTTTGATCAGTAAGAATAATAAAAAGCTAAGTAAGAATTGAACAATATAAATATACATACTTATCAACTGAACCAGGTTGTACAAACCTGAAGAGATGAATGGATCAAAGACAAGCTATATGTATATTTTACTGTGTTCACAAATCAATGGTTACGCTGCAACTAATATAATAAATTACATAAGACAAAGTAAACTAATGTGCCACCCATTGTATCATATCAGCCTACAATTTGAAAATAAAATCCTCTACCAAAGATATAAACAAAGTATTTCTAGTACAAGGAAAGTATTGTACCAGTATTGACACAGCCTGTACATTTCTTCTATATATCATCCTATATTTTCACTTTCGTTCATTAAATTGAAACTGAGAAAAAACATATAAACTATCAACCTAAACAAAATCAAACAGCCTATGATCATCTAGGAAAAACATCTTTGTTCTTCTCAATAATCCAGGTGTGCTCTGTTCATTTTCAAAAGCAAAAATGTGAGTAACCTAAATTTTAAAATACTTAAGTTTATATATTGCTTAACTACTGATGTGTATATAACTTAATGTATTCCTGGGTATATGTGTTACTGTGTATGTGTGTTGATAGCCTGTAATACACCTCTGTATTTAAGATTTAAGCTCATGCATTACTTTCAAAAACCATTCTTGCTTGATCTATTGTATATTAGGATTTAGTGTCTTAACAAAATACGTTTGTTTAATCATAAAGCAAATTTTAAAATTTGAATCTGAGCTTGAAAGGTAGAAAGACTCTTTGAAAACATAAGGAACAGGGAATGTTAAAAAAAAGTGAAATGTCAAACATTTTAAAACATCAATCCAAGTTTATAACTTGAATTCTAATCTGTAATTAGGAATTTTAAAACTATAATCACATTTTTGTGTTTAGTAATTAAAGAGTATTCCTATGATAATTGTTTTGGGGTTTGTAGAGGGTTTCTGGTGATCTAAGTGGATTTGGGGGTCGGGTTTGTGGCTGGAGATAGTGGAGTGACCGGAGCATTTTGGAAAATTATCAGTTTGGTGTTCTGATCCCTGTGTTGATGATGGTGGAGGATTTCGGTTCTTAACCCTAGTTTAACTGGGCTTGTTTGTTTGATCAACTGCACGTTCTATGATTGATCGAGAGTTTCGTGTTTTTGGGAGATGGTGGTTGGGTTATAGAGGAAGGCAAGGCCGAAGTTTCAAGACACCTGATGGTCGGAGTAGCAGCGGCGAGCCGTTGACAGGTTCGAGAGGGGGAAGAGCCGTTGGGTTCCAGGTTGAGTTGGATGCTCGAATTCGTTTTCAGGGATGCGTGGAAGTCTTGGTGATCGGAACTGGACTAGGTGGTGACGGATGACTCGTGGAGGTCATCAAAGATGGACAGAGTTAGGTGGGGGATCGATGCACGTGCACCGTGCCCATTGCAGTGTTGAAGTGTTTGTTGGGTGCAGAGTTTTTGGCCTCGAGACGTACTCGAGTCACTCGAGTATGTGACTCGAAGCAGGGGAGGGTTTGACCCGAAGCATTTTTGCTTTGGTCTTGGGTTGGGTAGTTTTGCTACAGGTTGTATAAAACTGCCTGTAGTTTTAAATTTAAACTAAATTTAAAGCAAATTAAATTGTAAGCTAGTTATAACCAAAAGTTAAAACTAGTGTGATGTTAGATTCAAATGAAAGTCAAATCCAGTTTGAAGTTTGAATTCAAATTTGTATTTCTGAATTCAAATTTGAAATGAACTAAAAGTTAAAAAGTTTGAAGTTGGGTTTCAGGTTTAAACCTAACAGTTTCCCAGAATTTAAAACCTGAAATATATAATTTAAAAAGTGATTTAAATCCTAAGGTTAAGTTCAGTTTTGAATAACTTTGAATCTTAAGGCTTTAAAATAGATTTGGATTTGAAAAAAATCAAGATTTTAATTCAAGTTGTTAAACGGAAGTTTAAATCCAAGTTTTTAAATCAAAGATAAATTGATGGATTCGAGTTTACTTCGAATTCAAATCTGAAAGATTAAATCAATTTTTAAGCATGATTGTTTTAAAAATAAGTTAAAATAAAATAGTTTTGAAAAGTAAATTTGTTTCAAATAAATGTTTAACTTGATGTTGAGAAAAGTTTTTAAATGGAAAGTAAATAAATTGTTTTAACTTGAACTTGCAAGTTAAAACATTAATGTATTTTGGAAATTTAAATTTAGATAAAAGTTAGGTAGTTGAATTTAAGAAAGGCCTTTCTTATATAAGTTTCATATGTAAGTAATTAATGTTATTTACAAGATTTTAAATTGAATTTAAATTTGATTAATGTTTAAATAAATAGTCATTTTGAATCTTAAATTCAAATGATATTTGAATTTAAATTTAAAATGTAATGTTAATGAAGTCATTGATAAAGAAATAAATTATCTTAGAAATAATTAAGTTATTTGGGTATATACCATGTTAAGCATAATTTCAAGATCAAGAAATAATGGAGACGACTTCTTGCTCCCGATCTCAGTCTTTCCCTTCTTCTTCTTTTAATCCTCCATTGCTACAAGATAAATTTTTGGCTAGTGGTTCGGAATCGAGTAGGCAGCGTTCTTATGCCCAAGTGGTCAAAGACCGGCCGTCATTCTTTTCTCCTCGAATTCTGCGGACTCAAGCCTCGAACAAGAGATGGATTGATTCCCATGTCAACAAATTTTATTGCTTTAGATGTGGTGATAGGAATCATTTCGCGTCCCAATGCCGTGATCCCATCAGATGTTTCAATTGCGGCAAATTTGGTCACAAAAGCTTCAATTGTTCGTCTTCTTATAGAGCATCGGTTTCTTCTGATTTTTTAGTTGAGAATGGTTTCCAGTTTATTTTAAAGATCATGCTTTTGAAAGCAATTATGCTCGATCATTTATGGCATTTTCGTGTTGAGGGTTTTAATTTTCTGGAGGATCTGCTTCTTCATTTCAATGTGGTTAACGCCCCAAATATTGGTAAAGGGTATAAGGCAAGATTTGGAGACCCTGAATTATATTTTGGTAAAATTGTTTCTGTCTCTGTCTGTTCTTCTGATCTTTTAGTCGAGCATGGTTTCCTTTTTGTTTTAAAGTTCATCCACTTGAGAGGTATCTTGATTAATAATCTCAGGCTCAAGCGAACAGATGGTTTAAAGTTTCTAGATGATCTTTTGATCCATTTTAACAATGTGAATTTGCCAAATATTGGTAAGGGTTTCCATGAATTTTCTGGTGTCTCTAAGCAGGCTGTCGAGAATATTGTTTCTTTAGTTGGTTCAGTTGTTGAAGACGGTGCTTAATCTTGAAATTTTTAGAAGTGTAGATTTTGCTTCTTTGGATCCCATGTTACTTGATCCAGATGTTGCCCATTGTATGCCAAAGTTAGTGACTGAGGGCTTTCTTTCTAATTTGATAAGCGATTTTATCATTCCAAAGTCTAAAAAAGGTTTGCTCTGTTCACAAAATTTGGATTCTTTTAAGATTCCTATCTCCAACAGATATGATTGCTTAGATTCTGAATTAGCTTCAGAGAACCCGTCTTTTTTTGATGACTGTGATCCTTCCTTATTCAATTTCTTTTGCCTGGACTCAGTGTTATCTCCTGTTTGTTCCTTGTATAAGGATAAATGTGTTCATCCTATTGTTGGATCAGTTTGTACATCTGCTGTGGATAATGCTTTTAATTCCTCTGATTGCTTTGTTTCATCCTGCATCTTTTCTTGTGAGCCTCAATCCACCATATCTGAGAGTGGTTTCAATCCACTCTTTGTTGTTGATAGTTGCTTATCATTTGATGATTCAGCTAGTAGATAGCTTGTTATGGATTTTGATCTGCCTTTGGGTTCTGATTCACAGTTAAGCTTGGATCTCTTCGATAAGTGTTATTGGGCAGAAGAGTCCTTGAATGGGATTGTTGTTCCTCTTTCTTCAGAGGTTTCTGATGTTGACGTAGTTTCTAGGATGCATCAATCAGAGGGTTTTCGTGATTGGTGCTTGAATTCAGTTGCACTTTTGGATGTTGGGTCGGTTTCGTTTGTTGATGATCGTATGGACCCTGATTTGCTTTTGGCTAGTAGGACTGATGTGCCAGTTGTGCATGGTGCACATTTTTTTGGATCAGTTTGATCATGTTGGTGTTCAGGAGAGTATTGAAGCTTCCTCGGTTGTTCATTTGGATGATAGTGCGAATCTGGTAGTGGCTGTCAATAATCCAGTTGATACTAGTGGTTTGATTAGTGTTTCAGGGTGCCTTATGTCTGGTCAATCAGGTGAGGCTGATGGCGATTCAGCTCCTTTGTTTTCTTTTTCGAGGAGGGGAAGGCGTAGAAAGTTTTTTGCATCTTGTGGGTTGGTTCGTCGTAGTGTCAGGATTCGTGGCAGCTGCTCTCGGCCTTCGGGTGAGTTTCCTGATTCGAGCACCGCGAGCGGTGTTTCGGAATCAGGCTCAGGTGCGCATTTTGTTTTGGGTAGTGTTTATTCGTCTTATGCTTTGGGTGACTTATTAGCTGCTGATTTCAGTCAGTTAGCTAGTAGATCTGCTTTTATTTTTTCTGACATTGAGTTAGATCGTGAGTTTATTAGTAGTAAGGAACTTGATAGGGCTAGATCTATGGGCTTATGAGAATCATTAGTTGGAACATTAGAGGTCTGAATGACCTTAATAAATGTGATAAAGTTAAAATCTTTCTTAAAGACTTTTCGATTGACATTGCTCTTTTACAAGAAACTAAAATAGAATGTCCTGATTTTCGTTTTTTTAGAAGATTAGGAGGCTTTTGTTTTAGTAAATGGGTTTTTCTTCCTTCGGTGGGCGGTTCGGGGGGTTTAATGATTGGTTGGAGAGATAACCTGTTTAAATTAATGCAGTGTATTCAAAAGAAGCACTCTTTACACATTATTTTAATTAATTTAGCTGACAGTTCTTTTTTAAACATTTCTAATGTTTGTGGGCCTAATTCTAAAATTGATAGGCGGATTCTTTGGAATGAATGCTTTGAGTTTAGATCTTTTGCCCCCGGATCTTGGATATTGGGGGGTGACTTTAATGTTACCCCATTTTTTGGGGAGCGTTCTCCCCGAGAAGGTGATTATTTGGCTATGGAGGAATTCGATCAATTTATCATTCATTCTAATTTGATCGAAATTCCTTTATCCAATAGAGTTTTTACTTGGAGTAATAATAGGGATTCTCCCTCTTTTGCTCTCTTAGATAGATTTTCTGTTAGTAATGAAATTGAGGATAAGTTTCTTATCTGTAGAGTGTCAGGTTTACCATACACCCTTTCAGATCATTTTCCTATTATTCTTTCTTGCGATAGTCATAGATTTTTTAGTAGAGCCTTTAAATTTGAAAAAATGTGGCTTCAAGAGCCTAGTTTCTCTAATTTAATCATCAATAAATGGTCTTCTATGAGTTTTTATAATTTTAGGTATTGTGACAATTCAGCTAAAGCTTTTGTGCTCAAACTTAGAAAACTTAGGATTTTTCTTCAAAACTGGAATAAAAACGTTTTTGGTAATATTAAAAATAAAAAAGATAATATTCTCAATGATCTGCTTAAACTTAATAAGATTGAAGAATCTAGACATTTAAGTTTAGGTGAGAGAAATGTTCTTAATGTGACGTTTCGGATTTTTCGCGCTCGAAAATTGACATCCATACTTCAAATCGTATTCGAATGCCGTAGATTCGACCGTTCAAATCCGATTCGCCGGAGCATATAACAACATTAAGTAAATAACACAGCGGAATAAAAGGAATAATACATTGATATACAGCATTGATACAATATCTGATACAACAGAGTGATACAATGATATCAATATACATCAGAGATACAAGAAAATAGCAGCGGAAAAGAAAAATAGATAACACCAGCAGCGGATAATCTCCATCTTCAAGCACCAATCCAGAAATAGCTCGAACTCCCAATGACGATGCACAAAGATAAGCAAGTGCGGTGTGGTCCAGAGACTAAAATAACTCCAGATAATCTACTATATCTAACTATCTGAAAAACCCAACTCTAGACTGCTCGTGTTGAAAATAATGAGCACCCAGAGTTTAGGAAAGAAACAATAAACTCTGGATCAGTCGTGGGACTGGTGTGAGCAACAAAAACAGTTTATCTTTTTAAAACAATCAACAAAAAATTTTAAAGTCAATTCGCAATGCTTTTAGAAAATGAAACTACCATAAGACCTCCCACCACACACACAATGCAAACGCAGACTTGGAGGAGATTTCTTCTTATGATAGTCAAACATGCTTAATACGCAGAAAATTTCTTTGATATTATTATTATAAGTGCACGGTGTAGAAAAGCATTTCGAAAGTAGAATATTAATCTTAGCCAGCATACGACCATTATCGTATGCCTACTATAGCTACCATCCAAACAGTGGGGCGCCACCATAAGTGAATGGCAGGTTCTACAACTAAAACCGTACAGGGTTTCGTATTGTTTCTTTGGATTTCCAACAATGGTCAGGCCAAGGAACTTCCCATTGCCACATGAGAACGCCTCTAGAAGGACGTCCCCGAGAAACTAACCGGATCTCTGCCAACACAAGGCCGGGTTACCCCTAACTGGGTAACTACTGACACGAGTATGCCATCCCCCGGTCCTTTAGGACCTTTAACCGAGCGCTCGATAACCAACATCACACCATAATAAATAGAGTGTTTTCCACATGAGTAAGTATCTGGGCTCCATACCATGATAGCACCCTTTTCCAGAAGGAAATGAACATACCCTAAAGGGGCGCTACCCCCTAATAACCTTGCCGCATCTTTCCTTTTTTGACCATTCCGGGGTGTGAGGCTCGACGAAGTCTCGTCCACAAAGCTACGCTTTATACAAAAGCTGTGCTTTGGGTCAACAAATGATCATAGAAATGATCACAAAGATAAACGATCAAACAAATGATCTTATCACAAATGATCAACACAATGATCATTTCACAGCAACACTCAGCATGTCACATTACCAAATTGGGAATATATTGCTGATAACCTTCAACTATATAACCTCTGAGCTCGTACGTCTCAAAGAAGGGTGTTAAGCTAAGAGAATAAATTCTCCGCCACCAACAAAAATGTATTTGAAAGAAATCTGCTTTATATCTCAAATTGTAATGTCAGACATACAATCCATACAAGTCTGTTCCGGGCTCGAACAGAACCGAAGGCACTTCCGAAGAAGTCGTTGCAATCCGGGTATTCACAATCCTGATCGAACTTCCCATCACTTAGGAAATCTCTATACCGTAGCTACTCGGTGCAGAGACAATCGATAGGTCATCCTATCGTTCTCGCAAATACCCGGTCTTGACCACCGGTCTTCAAATGCTATCCATAACGACGAATCACATATTCGGAATGGGATATATGACACAAAGGTCCTCTCCCGGCTAAACCGAACAGTGAGTGCAGTATTTCCAAAACATATGGATATTGGGATTTCAATTAAGTCACAACTTAAAACCCAAAAACTTTCCTTTTCAAATGGTTTAAACCAATTACCATTTTCAAATATTTATATTACAAAAAGATTTATTTCACAAAGATCAATTCATAGACTTCAAAACAATTTCCATTCCAATTGGATTAATTCATTTAAATTCTTAAATCAAAGATTTAACTTATAGCTTTCAAATCGTTTTCATAACTTGGAAATTATCTTCATTTCAAACTAGAAATCATTTTAACTCAAATTGGAAATTCATTTCTTATGTGAGAGCTTTTAATATTTGAAAACAAACAGTTTTCGTTTCAGAAAAATCCAATTATATTTTTACGAGTTAAAGTTCTTAATTTATATTCATATTCCCAAATTTATACATTTTAAAATGGTTTAACCCATATATAACTGGTATAACATCTTTAATCCTTAGTTTCAAATTATAGAATTCAGTTTCACACTTTGAATTTAAATTTAAATCAAATTATTTAAATTTCAAACTTTATCAAGATATTCAAAATAAATTGCATCTCTGAAATTCCATTTCAAAAGCTTTTCACTTTAAACCCAATCCATTTCAAACCATTTGAATTTAAAAATTCAAATTCAAAACTATTTTCAAAAATCTGCGACTTAATTGATTTCCTTGTGAAATCCATATTTGTGTGTGTATTGTGTGGTCCAGGGGTTTAACACAATAGTGCAACATTATTCAATCATCGCAGATCAAAACACAGAAATATAGTGGATAAGCGATATAACTATAAAGCTTATCGTCCATTCATAAATTCCCAGATAATATACAGATGCAATAAATATACACAGTTCAATCTATAGAACAAAATATCACAAATCAGATAGGATAATCAATTCAAGGCATTTCATACAATACAATCGTTCATAAGCATTCAATAAACATTTGTAAGCAGGATTTATTAATTGTTTAATCCTAATTAATTCAATTTATTTTAAATTAAATAAATTACTTATGATTTAATTATCCAATTCTGATTTATTAATTCCAAATCAATTGATATAAATTAATTTATCAAACACTTTAATTAATTAAATTATTTCTAATCAATCATATTAATTTAATTGACCTTTGAACCAATTATATAATTAATAAACTTCTTAATTAATTTTTTTTCAAGAAATTTACTCTTTAATTACTTATCATTAAGCAATCATTTCATAATAACAAATCATAAATTACAAATTTATCTTTATCATTAATTAAGTCAAAATATCCAAATTTAATTACAATTGGTAATTAACCCTTTAATTTTCCATTGCATTAATTGCCATACTTCATCTTTAATTATTATTTGATTTATAAACCTTGTAATTTGTTATCCTTACTTAATTACAAAAATAAATTACCCCTTTAATTACTACTTAATTTTAAATTGCCCAAAACTTAAACAAGATGACCCAATTATCTTAATTACTTAACCTTTTTAAATTCTTTGAAACAACTTAGAAATAATTATCATTTACCAATTAATTTTCATGTCTTAAGTTAATTTATTCTTCAAGACAATTAATCTTCTTAATTTACTCCTTAATTATTTTTATTTAGTTTAAGCTTGATTACACCCCAACTTCAAAGTTTGAGAACTCATTCCTTAAAACTGAAACATGTTTTAGCTTGAAACAGAAAACTCTGTAGTTGCTAAATCTATCCCCAACCAATTCCCAAATTTCCCGAGACAACTTTTTTTTTTATATTTGTTTAACTTAAGCTTTAAAAGCAAATCATAACTGGAACACCCACGCACAATCGAGCCTGCACCCAAATCCCCAAAGAAATAATTCGAGTTTCTTCTTTCGTCTTCCCCCCAGGCAAATCACTCCCCAGTACACAAACGTGCACGGCGCACGTGCACAGTCGCGATCGACGACGTCGATCATCACTGATGTTCACCTCAAGTCACAAACCACCCTCGCATCCCACTACGATCATCCAAACCACCTAGTCACCTCGAAAACGAAATCGAGTCACCCATTCAAAACTGGAACCCACGAACTGGAAACACCCTCTAACCTGAAACCACCTCGTACCGCCGCTACACAGTGACAGAACCCCCGCGCCTTCGCCATGAGCTTCCCCTATCGATCACACACCGCCACCCATCAACTCTATCTGGTCCGATGCGACATAGATTGCACCATTGCCTCGAGAATCGATCGGCAAAAACATAGGGATAAAACCCTAACTCGTTCTCGTCCCCAAAATACTTACATTAGAAAAAAAAATTCAATATTTTTCCTAGATTCCAAAGTGATCAAACTAACTCCTCAATGAATTTGAACAATTAAAATTTTTTGAACTAACATAGATTTATGAAAATGTATTTTTAGTTCATTCATAGTTTACTATTGATATACTCAATGAAAAATTACAATTTTTGGTTTAAAAATCTTATTTTTCAGTAAGGATTGAAGATAGGTATTCAAATTTGCAAATTGTTAGGTTCGAATTTTATTAAATTTTGAAAATTTTCTCTGTAGAACTTGATTTGTTCATCTTGTATATGTCTACCCTTCATGAAACTATTTTTAGAACAAAGTTCTTACTTAAATACACCTTTTTGCTTTAAACATCAAAGCTTGAAAATGAGTAGAAATGGAGAGATCGAATTGTTTTCAATTGGGTTTCATCCTAACTATAAACTGAGAAGAGGAACATCTCAGTTCTGTCAAATTCGAATACATACACCCAATATTCATACTAAGAAGATATCCAAACATCCATATTTAACATGAATCATACAGTGATTAAAATTAACCCAATTTTTTTACTGACCTTGAAAGGTTCTGAAACAGAGAATAATCCTGTTTCTTTAAAGGCCTGCAGTTATGATTTTTTTTTCCTTCTTGAATCTTGTTTTACTTTAAATTGAAGGATGTCTGACGCAGCGGATAATTCGAAATAAACTTCAATCTGTGAATGTAGCAATCGGTGAGTTAAGAATACTGTATGGCCCAAATCCGTTGATCCAAAGATACCGGATTCTAGCTATCTTCGTCTCGTTGATCGCGCACGATACCGAGAAACAAAGATCTACGATTCTTCGCACGTTGATCTAGCGCACTAGATTCCGTGAATCGGCTTCTACGATCGTTGAATCGAGCGCACTCGATTACCCGAAAGAGGAGATAGGAGATTACACTCAACTACCAATTTGGTATGAAAGCACAAAGCTAACAAAAGGAAATTTTATTCAATATTCAACAACCTTCAAAATGTACAACACACGCGTATTTATAGAGTTTTCTTACAACACAGCCATAAGTCGTGACCGACTCATGAACCCCCCGACTCATCATAAGTCGTTAACGACTTAGCAACACACCATACCCACGACTCATCAAACTATACAAATTACACGACTCAAACTCTCTCCGACTCAACACAGATCGTGAGCGACTCACGACTCATACACACATAACCGACTCATAAGCCAACGTCTCAAAATATAGCGCATCAGAACACAGGACACGACTCATCATATACGACTCAAGACAAACGACTCAAGACTCTTATCACAGTACACGACTCAAGAAAAATACAACCGACTCATCATACAAAGCGACTCAACATACGCAGTTACACGACTCACGACTCATACTAGGTCGGCAACGACCTACGACTCAGTATAAGTCGGTAGCGACTTAAAGAAGGCATTCCAAACTCCATACGACTCTCCTCTGTGCGACTCAAATCTTCCAACGACTCAGTTAAGTCGTGCCCCACTTCCTCCGACTCAAGGCTTTCCCAAGACGGTGCTCTCCCTTGCTTTATGATGAGTCGTAGACGACTCATGAACGTGTTGTTAGGTCGGAACATTTTCCCCTGAACTTGGTTAAGTCGCAAACGACTCAAGTGCACTGTCTTGTTATCTCCCCCTTGTAACTCCCTAAGTCGGAAACGACTCATCCCTTTGTTGAGTCGTGGACGACTCATCAAGTCTTTGTTAGGTCGGCAACGACTCATCAAACACGTATGACTTAAGCCGTTAAGAGATGCATCCCTCTCATATATCTCCTTCAATTGTCTCGTGTACGACTTATGAGTTAATTCTGAAGCTCCTTGACTCGTGCACGACTTAATATGGTCTAACTTCTGAATTCCCATAGGCTTTGCTGCATCAATGTCTCTATATATTCTTTTGCTTGCTATTTGCTTTTACAGGTTGCTTGTGTTTGATTTGAACGAACAAGTGTATATGGATGGGTATGTACCTATATGAATGTATAAATAAAGGAACAGGTTTGTACAGAGAGGTATTTCTTTTGTGCTGAGAGGATGGGCATTAAATGCAAATCCTATTTTGTTTACAAGCCATGCTTTTTTTTAAAATATTAATGTGCAGTCTTTGCTTTGTTTATGTTTGTACCAGTGCACTTTGTTTATACTTTATTTTATTTATACTTGCCTTGCCTTACCAATGCAGGCTACATATGTACTTTGTAATTCATTTTCTTACTTTGTTCTTGCATTTATCTCGGGTGAAGTGATGATTTTTGGTGGCTTCATTAATTCACATTGTTCAATTGAATATCTTTGTTTTGTTTCTTATTTATGCATTTGTTTATTTATGTACTAAGGGCCTTTTTATTTTACTTTGCAAGTGTTTACTCGGCTGAGATGATTTTGTACTTATATTTTTATTTGTTATATTTTATTCTTGCTTTGGTGGCTGATATGTCTTTGTTTGTTATTTTATTTTGTCTTGCTTTTTATACTTGTCTTTTGTTTTTTCATGCTTGCCTTACTTACCTGGCAGCCTTTTCATTTCATTTGATTTCTTTTTCTTTGTACATAGATTTACTTGAATATTTTTACTTTGATCTTGCCTAGCATATTAAACTTTACAGGCCTATTTTGCTTGCCTGCATACTTATTTTTCAAGTTTAAATATTTTTTATAATTTTTAGCTAATCTGTTTCTTTATATTTTAATTTGTTTACAACTTCAAACAGGCTACATGTTCTTGTATGTATTAGAGATGACATTCCTTTACTTAGTTTGATTTTATACTTCATGTATATAAATATAAAGCTATTTTACTTATTGTTATAAAAATAACTCCTTGTTGATTTAAAATAATTTATAAAAGAAATTGTTTTCTTATTAATAAATAACACAAACTATTTGAATTTGGAAAAACTCCAATCGATTATCATTTAATTTCACAATTTTAAATCAAAAGTAAATTTAATTATCAATTTAAAATAAATTAGAATTCAGGATCGTTACAGATTTCCCCCCTTAAAAAGAATTTCGTCCTCGAAATTCGCAGGCACGAAAACAAGACAGAGATAGATAGATTCAATCTCCTACAATTCATCAAACACAAGATATGGATTCCAAATTCAAGTCGGAATATCTCAGAATACATACCAATTTATCCCTCTTCGGACTTCAATATTTACAATGAATTACAATAGAATTTTAAATTTGGGTTTAAACGAAATCGTTTTATTGATACCCTTCAATTCTATCCTTACATTCTATTAACCAATTTAACTCAATTTAAAATTTCGAATTTATTTAAAATTTCCAATTTCAATATTTCAAATTCATTAAGGTTTAAATCAAAAACTGATAAGAAACAGATGAAGATACGAAGTAAGAATTTCCTACAACGATTCATAGGCCATCACCGCTCCGAAACTTCTTCTTGCAACTGGTACGAAGCAATCAAAATTTTTTTTTTTTTGGAATCGAATCTAAGGAAATTGATAAGAAAGTTGTTTCCACTGTCGCAGGGTATTGACCATTTATAATGGTACTCCCCTATCCCCTATCTCGTCCACTTCTTGCACCCATACTTACTATCGGTAAATAGTAAGAGAATTTACTGAGGCATTCAAACAGATATCTTAGGGATTATACTCATTCTAGGGATACTTTACCCTATCTCTAATGAGCTACTTAATGTGTTATACTCCTGAGCTAAAGTTTCACCTTAGCTCTGATACCAAATGTGACGTAACGGATATTTCCGACAGCAGCGACCGGTAGGCTTTGCAACCATCCCAGACCCACCGTGGCTCACACTGGTACCCCAGACCTTGCTTTTACGGCCAGCCTTTCGACTGTCACGGCTTACGCCTAACCAACCCCGTAAAGAGGCTGTGTGGGGGCAAGAGTCTCCCGTTCGCCACCAAACCGCGAAGCGAGAATCCCCCATCACATTTCACTAAGACAAGCAAGACTGGTGTGAGCAACAAAAACAGTTTATCTTTTTAAAACAATCAACAAAATATTTTAAAGTCAATTCGCAATGCCTTTAGAAAATGAAACTACCATAAGACCTCCCACCACACACACAATGCAAACGCAGACTTGGAGGAGATTTCTTCTTATGATAGTCAAACATGCTTAATACGCAGAAAATTTCTTTGATGTTATTATTATAAGTGCACGGTGCAGAAAAGCATTTCGAAAGTAGAATATTAATCTTAGCCAGCATATGACCATTATCGTATGCCTACTATAGCTACCATCCAAATAGTGGGGCGCCACCATAAGTGAATGGCGGGTTCTACAACGAAAATCGTACAGGGTTTCGTATTATTTCTTTGGATTCCCAACAATGGTCAGGCCAAGGAACTTCCCAATGCCACATGAGAACGCCTCTGGAAGGACGTCCCCGAGAACCTAACCGGATCTCTGCCAACACAAGGCCGGGTTACCCCTAACTGGGTAACTACTGAAACGAGTATGCCATCCCCCGGTCCTTTAGGACCTTTAACCGAGCGCTCGATAACCAACATCACACCATAATAAATAGAGTGTTTTCCACATGAGTAAGTATCTGGGCTCCATACCATGATACCACCCTTTTCCAGAAGGAAATGAACATACCCTAAAGGGGCACTACCCCCTAATAACCTTGCCGCATCTTTCCTGTTTTGACCATTCCGGGGTGTGAGGCTCGACGAAGTCTCGTCCACAAAGCTACGCTTTGTACAAAAGTTGTGCTTTGGGTCAACAAATGATCATAGAAATGATCACAAAGATAAACGATCAAACAAATGATCTTATCACAAATGATCAACACAATGATCATTTCACAGCAACACTCAGCATGTCACATTACCAAATTGGGAATATATTGCTGATAACCTTCAACTATATAACCTCTGAGCTCGTACGTCTCAGAGAAGGGTGTTAAGCTAAGAGAATAAATTCTCCGCCACCAACAGAAATGTATTTGAAAGAAATCTGCTTTATATCTCAAATTGTAATGTCAGACATACAATCCATACAAGTCTGTTCCGGGCTCGAACAGAACCGAAGGCACTTCCGAAGAAGGCGTTGCAATCCGGGTATTCACAATCCCGATCGAACTTCCCATCACTTAGGAAATCTCTATACCGTAGCTACTCGGTGCAGAGACAATCGATAGGTCATCCTATCGTTCTTGCAAATACCCAGTCTTCACCACCGGTCTTCAAATGCAATCCATAACGACGAATCACATATTCGGAATGGGATATATGACACAAAGGTCCTCTCCCGGCTAAACCGAACAGTGAGCGCAGTATTTCCAAAACATATGGATATTGGGATTTCAATTAAGTCACAACTTAAAACCCAAAAACTTTCCTTTTCAAATGGTTTAAACCAATTACCATTTTCAAATCTTTATATTACAAAAAGATTTATTTCACAAAGATCAATTCATAGACTTCAAAACAATTTCCATTCCAATTGGATTAATTCATTTAAATCCTTAAATCAAAGATTTAACTTATAGCTTTCAAATCGTTTTCATAACTTGGAAATTATCTTCATTTCAAACTAGAAATCATTTTAACTCAAATTGGAAATTCATTTCTTATGTGAGAGCTTTTAATATTTGAAAACAAACAGTTTTCGTTTCAGAAAAATCCAATTATATTTTTACGAGTTAAAGTTCTTAATTTATATTCATATTCCCAAATTTATACATTTTAAAATGGTTTAACCCATATATAACTGGTATAACATCATTAATCCTTAGTTTCAAATTATAGAATTCAGTTTCACACTTTGAATTTAAATTTAAATCAAATTATTTAAATTTCAAACTTTATCAAGTTATTCAAAATAAATTTCATCTCTGAAATTACATTTCAAAAGCTTTTCACTTTAAACCGAATCCATTTCAAACCATTTGATTTAAAAATTCAAATTCAAAACTATTTTCAAAAATCTGTGACTTAATTGATTTGCTCGTGAAATCCATATTTGTGTGTGTATTGTGTGGTCCAGGGGTTTAACACAATAGTGCAACATTATTCAATCATCGCAGATCAAAACACAGAAATATAGTTGATAAGCGATATAACTATAAAGCTTATCGTCCATTCATAGATTCACAAATAATATACAGATGCAATAAATATACACAGTTCAATCTATAGAACGAAATATCACAAATCAGATAGGATAATCAATTCAAGGCATTTCATACAATACAATCATTCATAAGCATTCAATAAACATTTGTAAGCAGGATTTATTAATTGTTTAATCCTAATTAATTCAATTTATTTTAAATCAAATAAATTACTTATGAATTAATTATCCAATTCTAATTTATTAATTCCAAATCAATTGATATAAATTAATTTATCAAACACTTTAATTAATTAAATTATTTCTAATCAATCATATTAATTTAATTGACCTTTAACCAATTATATAATTAATTAACTTCTTAATTAATTTTTTTTCAAGAAATTTACTCTTTAATTACTTATCATTAAGCAATCATTTCATAATAACAAATCATAAATTACCAATTTATCTTTATCATTAATTAAGTCAAAATATCCAAATTTAATTACAATTGGTAATTAACCCTTTAATTTTCCATTGCATTAATTGCCTTACTTCATCTTTAATTATTATTTGATTTATAAACCTTGTAATTTGTTATCCTTACTTAATTACAAAAATAAATTACCCCTTTAATTACTACTTAATTTTAAATTGCCCAAAACTTAAACAAGATGACCCACTTATCTTAATCACTTAACCTTTTTAAATTCTTTGAAACAACTTAGAATTAATTATCATTTACCAATTAATTTTCATGTCTTAAGTTAATTTATTCTTCAAGACAATTAATTTTCTTAATTTACTCCTTAATTATTTTTATTTAGTTTAAGCTTGATTACACCCCAACTTCAAAGTTTGAGAACTCATTCCTTAAAACTGAAACATGTTTTAGCTTGAAACTGAAAACTCTGTAGTTGCTAAATCTATCCCAAACCAATTCCCAAATTTCCCGAGACAACTTTTTTTTTATCTTTGTTTAATTTAAGCTTTAAAAGCAAATCATAACTGGAACACCCACGCACAATCGAGCCTGCACCCAAATCACCAAAGAAATAATTCGAGTTTCTTCTTTCGTCTTCCCCCCAGGTAAATCACTCCCCAGTACACAAACGTGCACGGCGCACGTGCACAGTCGCGATCGACGGCGTCGATCATCACTGATGATCACCGCAAGTCACAAACCACCCTCGCATCCCACCACGATCATCCAAACCACCTAGTCACCTCAAAAACGAAATCGAGTCACCCATTCAAAACTGGAACCCACGAACTGGAAACACCCTCTAACCTGAAACCACCTCGTACCGCCGCTACACAGTGACAGAACCCCCGCGCCTTCGCCATGATCTTCCCCTATCGATCACGCACCGCCACCCATCAACCCTATCTGGTCCGATGCGACATTGATTGCACCATTGCCTCGAGAATCGATCGGCAAAAACATGGGGATAAAACCCTAACTCGTTCTCGTCCCCAAAATACTTACATTAGAAGAAAAAAAATTCAGTATTTTTCCTAGATTCCAAAGTGATCAAACTAACTCCTCAATGTATTTCAACAATTAAAATTTGTTGAACTAACAAAGATTTATGAAAATGTGTTTTTAGTTCATTCACAGTTTACTATTGATATACTCAATGAAAAATTACAATTTTTGGTTTAAAAATCTTATTTTTCAGTAAGGATTGAAGATAGGTATTCAGATTTGCAAATCGTTAGGTTCGAATTTTATTAAATTTTGAAAATTTTCTCTGTAGAACTTGAGTTGTTCATCCTGTATATGTCTACTCTTCATGAAAATATTTTTAGAACAAAGTTCTTACTTAAATACACCTTTTTGCTTTAAACATCAAAGCTTGAAAATGAGTAGAAATGGAGAGATCGAATTGTTTTCAATTGGGTTTCATCCTAACTATAAACTGAGAAGAGGAACATCTCAGTTCTGTCAAATTCGAATACATACACCTAATATTCAAACTAAGAAGATATCCAAACATCCATATTTAACATGAATCATACAGTGATTAAAATTAACCCAAGTTGTTTACTGACCTTAAAAGGTTCTGAAACAGAGAATAATCCTGTTTCTTTAAAGGCCTGCAGTTATGATTTTTTTTCCTCCTTGAATCTTGTTTTGCTTTAAATTGAAGGATGTCTCTATATTTTCTTTTGCTTGCTATTTGCTTTTACAGGTTGCTTGTGTTTGGTTTGAACGAACAAGTGTATATGGATGGGTATGTACCTATATGAATGTATAAATAAAGGAACAGGTTTGTACAGAGAGGTATTTCTTTTGTGCTGAGAGGATGGGCATTAAATGCAAATCCTATTTTGTTTACAAGCCATGCTTTTTTTTAAAATATTAATGTGCAGTCTTTGCTTTGTTTATGTTTGTACCAGTGCACTTTTGTTTATACTTTATTTAGTTTATACTTGCCTTGCCTTGCCAATGCAGGCTACATATGTACTTTGTAATTCATTTTATTACTTTGTTCTTGCTTTTATCTCAGCTAAAGTGATGATTTTTGGTGGCTTCATTAATTCACATTGTTCAATTGAATATCTTTGTTTTGTTTCTTATTTTTGCATTTGTTTATTTATGTACTAAGGGCCTTTTTATTTTACTTTGCAAGTGTTTACTCGGCTAGGATGATTTTGTACTTATATTTTTATTTGTTATATTTTATTCTTGCTTTGGTGGCTGATATGTCTTTGTTTGTTATTTTATTTTGTCTTGCTTTTTATACTTGTCTTTTGTTTGTTCATGCTTGCCTTACTTACCTGGCTGCCATTTCATTTCATTTGATTTCTTTTTCTTTGTACATAGATTTACTTGAACATTTTCACTTTGATCTTGCCTAGCATATTAAACTTTACAGGCCTATTTTGCTTGCCTGCATACTTATTTTTCAAGTTTAAATATTTGTTATAATTTTTAGCTAATCTGTTTCTTTATATTTTAATTTGTTTACAACTTCAAACAGGCTACATGTTCTTGTATGTATTAGAGATGACATTCCTTTACTTAGTTTGATTTTATACTTCATGTATATAAATATAAAGCTATTTTACTTATTGTTATAAAAATAACTCCTTGTTGATTTAAAATAATTTATAACGGAAATTGTTTTCTTATTAATAAATAACACAAACTATTTGAATTTGGAAAAACTCCAATCGATTATCATTTAATTTCACAATTTTAAATCAAAAGTAAATTTAATTATCAATTTAAAATAAATTAGAATTCAGGATCGTTACACTTAATAACTTAAAAGATGAACTTAATTCTATTCTTATAAAAGAGGAAGTTATGTGGAAACAAAGATCTAATTTTCAATGGATTAATGAAGGTGATAATAGTACCAAATTTTTTCATAATATAGCTAATAGTAGAAAACGTAGTAACACTATCAATTCCATTTTAGTTAATAATGTGGAATTAGTCGAACAACGTGATCTTAACAATGCTTTTACTGATTATTATAAAGAAATCTTTGGTAATAAAATCAAGCATTGAGTTAATGTTAGACGGAATGATCTTTATCCATCTGTCTCTAATATTAATCTTTCTGATTTAGATGTTCCTTTTACTGAAGAGGAAATCCGAAAAGCCATTTTTGATTTACCTGGAGATAAATCTTCAGGCCCGGATGGATTTCCTATTCTCTTTTATCAATCTTTTTGGGAGGTTTTCAAATTATATTTAATTTGTATGTTTAATGAATTTTATAATGGTAATCTTCAATTAGGTTGTTTTAATTTTGCTAATGTTTTTTTATTACATAATAAAGTTGGTGTTAATACTTTAAAAGATTTTAGACCCACTTCTTTGATTAATTGCTCTGTTAAAATTATTTCCAAAGTTTTAGCTAATAGGCTTAGTTTAAAAATGAATGATCTTATTGACTGTTCTCAATCAGCTTTCATTAAAGGAAGGAGTATTACTGATGGTGTAGCTGTTGTTCAAGAATATATTAATTTTTGTTGTAAAAATAATATAACTTGTGCTATTTTAAAATTAGATTTTGCTAAAGCTTTTGACTCGGTTGATTGGGATTTTCTTATAGATATTTTCCTTGCCAGAGGCTTTAGTAATAGATGGACTAATTGGATTTTTAACTTGCTTAAAATGGGTAATTCTAGTATTATGGTTAATGGTGTTTTAGGTAATAAAATTCAATCCAAGAGATGTTTAAGGCAAGGGGATCCTTTATCTCCCCTTCTTTTTAATTTAGCGGCTGATGTCTTTTCTAAGATTATTAAGAATGCCGTTAGTAATAATCTTTTAGGTTCTATTAGTAATGCTATTTCTCGTTTTGGTTTGTCTGTCCTTCAATTTGCTGATGATACTTTGCTTTTTTCCTCTCATCTTCCTAGTCACATTGTTGCTCTCAAGTTTATTCTTTATAGTTTTGAACTTTTATCAGGTTTGAAAATAAATTTTGATAAAAGTTCTGTTTTAGTTTTAAATGATTTTGATAATGTAGAAAATTTAGTTGCTAATACTTTAAATTGTAAAACTATGAGTTTTCCATTTGACTATCTTGGTTTTGTAATTAGTCCTTCAAAACTTAAGCATGATGATTGGTTAATAATCATTGATAAAATTAAAAATAGGATTACTAATTGGAATGTGAGATTCTTATCTAGAGCTGGTAGACTGGTTTTGATTAATTCTGTCTTATCAGCTCTCCCTATCTATTGGATGTCTATGCACCTTTTTCCTGATTGGGTGATAGATAAAATAGATAAAATTAGAAGGGATTTCCTTTGGAGTGGTGATAATCCTAACTGTAGCATTAAATGTTTAGTTAATTGGGATACTATCTATAAATCTAAAAAAGAGGGTGGTTTAGGTGTCATTAATTTACACAATATGAACCTGTCTCTTCTTGGTAAATGGTTATGGAAATTCAGAGATTCTAGTGATAATGCCATTTGGAAGGAGATTATTTCTAAATATTATTACAATGGTAGTTATAATCTCTATCAAATTAGTCCTTCTATTTTTAGTAATCTTTCTTATTTTTGGAAATCAATCTTAAAATGTAGTGATATTTTCAAATTAGGTATTAATATTATTGTTCATTCTGGTAATAATACATCTTTTTGGCATGATAGTTGGATTTCTTCTTCTCCTCTTAAGAATGAGTTCAAAGATTTATATGATATTTGTAACTTTAAATTTGCGTTAATTTCTGATGTTTTCAACTCTGAGTCTGACCCTCCTTGGATTTTCAGTTTTAATTGTATTTTAGTAGGCCCTTCCCTTAGACTTCTTTTCTTGCTTTATGATAAACTTAATCTTTATAACATTGACAATGATAATGAATTTATTAGTTGGGAGTGGGATAAAAGTAAGAAATATTCCTCTAATTCCTTTTACAAATTTATCAACTTCTCGGGGGTTTCTGTCAATTGTTTTAAATTTATTTGGAAGTCTAATGCCCCTCCTAAATCTAAGATTCATATGTGGCTCATCATTCATGGTAAGTTAAACACTATTGAATTATTAAAAAAGAAAAATATTAGTACTGATAATAAATGTTTCTTTTGCAACTCATTCTCCGAAGATATTAATCACATTTATTTTGATTGCTTGGATACTTATTTTATTCTTATAAAGACCCTTAACATTTTTGAGTTTCATCTTAGTTCTAGAGTTTTCTGATTGTTTTTTCTATTGGAACACTTTTAGATTTATGTTCAATAAGGATTTTAGATATTTGCTTGATACTTTATTCTCTATTACTTGTTGGTACATTTGGTTTGAATGAAATCAAAGAATTTTTAATAATAATATCAACATAATAATAATTTGATTATTTTAATTTCAAATTTCTGCTTTAATTGGATATCTAATCCCAAATATAATTTAGCCAATAATAATTGCTTTAAGGATTATCTTAACAAGGTTAGAAATAATATTAATATATTCAAACTAAATATTAATAATTTTGTTTCTAATAACTCTTTTATTATTCGATATTCTGATTTAAGTCATGTTCACATGATGAATCATAATTCTCTTTCTTTATTAGGCCCATAATTTTGTTCCTTATTTTGTTTTTTCTTCTCTTAATTATATTGCCTCTTTTTTCCTTTTCTTTTCTAGTCTTGTTTGTTTTGTTTCTAGGTTATCCTCGCTTTTTTTCTCTCTTTGATTTTTATTCTCACATATATGTATATAAATTCTATTTATACACATATATGTGATTCTTTCTAACTTGATTTCCTAGTTTTGTTCCAGGTATGGTTTAGGTTGGTTGCTGGTTTTTCTCTTATCTGACTTTCAGGATAGCATTCAGCTTTATTCAGGTTTTTAGGATAGCTCTTCTCAGGGATTTGGATCGCATCTGGCTTTTCTCTTCGGTTACTCCAGGTCTTCTGTATGGAGTTCTTCATTTTGGTCCTTTTGTTGGTGTTCTTCTCTATGGATCTTTTCTTATGAGAGTTTGATTTTTTAGATACCTCTAACACTCTAGTATTGGACGGTGGCCTTGCCAGAGCTCGGTATTAGGGTGTAATGGGCAGTGGCTTTGCCGGAGCTCATTTGAGGAGTATCTTTTTCTTTATTTTTTCTTGTTTTATAGTCTGGCCACCTGTCAGGCATGTTGGCAGCTCCTTCTTTTTGTTATATATATATAGTGTTCCATGTGTGCTCTCCTCTTTTGTTAGAGGATCACACATTTTTCTCAAAAAAAAAAAATTAAGGTATTTAAATGATTAAATGATTAAGTTAATTAAGGAATGATTTATGTACTTAATTTACAAATTAATAATTTAGATTAATTTATAATTAAGATCCATTAAGAATTAAATTAAGAAATGTTATTAGTTAATGAAGATAATTAACTAAGGATTATTACTAAATTAATTTTGATAATTAATTAGATTTATTAGATAATCATTTGTAAAGTGGTTAAGTGTAATTACTTGATAAAAGTAATTAAGAGATTAATTACTTATTGTAATTAATTTTGATAAAATGATTAATTTAAGTTAATTAATTTATTTTAATTAATTTAAGAGAATCATTTGATAATTGATAAGTATAATTACTTAGTGTATTCAATGGAGCATAATTACTTAAGGAAGTAATTAATGTTAATTACTGAATGAAATTAGTGGAATATGATGTGTTAATAAAGTAATTTGGATAATTACTTTTGTAATTAATCAAGGTATTAATTAATGGAGATAATTAATTATGGGATAATTAATGTATTAATATAAGTAATTAATGATAATTAATTACTGGAATGTTATTAATCAAGGGTAATTAATAATTGAGTTAAATTAAAGATGAATCATTTAATGTAAATTAATTTAACCAAAGAAATTTAATTTAAATCTAAATTAAAGATCATTAATTAATAATTAATGATGTAATTAAGAATTGGTTAATTAAGGAATAATCAATAATGGGGTGATTAATTTATGTAATTAATTAAGAATAAATGTAATTAAGTAAATGAAGTAATTATATGTTAGTTACTATAAATGATTTAGGATAATTAATTTGTAAAATTAATTAAAGATTAATTATTTATTGTAAATAGAGAATGATTAATCAAGGGTGTTCAATCAAGAGAATATTTAGAGAATAATTAATTAATTTGATTTATAATTAATTAATGGTTGTATAAGCAGGATTTATAGATAAAGAATCAATTTAATTTACTTTAAATTAATTAGAGATAAAAGTAGTTAATTTAATTCATTTTAAATTAATTATATATTGTGGTTTATAAATCATTGCTTATGAATGAATGATATTGATATTTCATTTGATGATTGTGAATTCAGATATGACATGAGTAATATCTATGTGACATGGATGCTTGGTTTAAGTATGATAATATTTAATTATCTGTTTGGATGATGATATTAATTATCTGTTTATGATGATGATGTGATTATCTACTGTGATATTATGAATTATTTATCTGGGTGTATATTGATAATATTGAATTAAACTGTTAAGACAAAATAGACAACTTGGCCTTAAAAGACACGTTTTGGATTTCGATGAGACCGGGATCGGTTTTCCTTATTTGGAACATCCGAAAACTACATCGATTCCAAATTAACGATAGGTCGTGAATTTGAATGAAGATGAAGATTTAGAATGCAAGGGTTATCGTCGTTAACTCTAAGGGTAATTCCAAAATGAGTGTAACGAGATAATGCCTTCGGTTTCGTTCGAACCCGGAACGAACTTGTATGGATTGAATGCTTTTAACACATCGTCAGGTGGGCGATGAGCATTCTAAGAAATATGTTCTCTAAAGGTAATCGCAGCCTCAAGCCGCATCAACCGGGAATGGCTAAAACAGTGGAGGTGCAGCAAGGTTAGAAGGGTCATGCCTAAGCAGGACAAGGATATTCCCCTGTCTAGATGTCCCTTTTTATTCGACTGTGTGGGAAGTTGGTTGCAAACAACTACGGGGTTATCTTGTTCGGGACTGTTCAGTAAGGAATGGTTCCGGCCTTGTGTTGCAGGGGGTCGGGAGTGATCCTCGGTACGTTGATCTAGGCCACGTACTGTGACGGGCGGTACACCAGTAGCCCTGCCATTGTATGGAATCCAAAATCTAATAAGTGCCAACGGTTTTGATTGTATTACCCACTTTTGTGGCTAGTAGCTGGAATTTAATGAATGTAACAATTTCGGCTATTTTCTATTTACTTGAAAACCCTAGACCTATTATAATATCACAGAATTTCCTGTCAAATGTTTTGGTTAGCGTAAGGTAAAAAATTACCCATGTTTATGTTTGGGGAGTCCTACGTGATACCTTTTGTTTCGAAAGGATTTTCAAAATTAAGCAACTTTAACCTGTTACTCACACCAAACTCATGTCTGACCCGGAGTTTATTTTTGTTTTTCATAAACTCTCAGGTACCCAAATTTTTTCGGGTAGCCAAGGGATTCAGGTTAGCTTTGACGAATTCTGGAGGAGCAATGGAGCAGGAGGCTTCAGCATTGTAGATATACATATAGTTCCGCTGTGTTGGTGTCTTTGAGTTATTTGTTTGAGTTGTGTTGTGTTGTATTAACTGGACAGGTGTTTATAACTCTCTAGTATGTGATGTATTGTATGTATAACTTTGATTGAATGTTGTATATTATGTAAATACTTATGTGATTATTATAATTTATTCGTTCCGCTGTGAGATTCTGATGTTGTTGTTCTTTCTTCTCCATCTTTTCTATTTTCTCATCCCTTTCTTTCTTCAAGACGAAACGGTTTTCTGAGCGTAGAAACTCGGGTCGTCATAGTTGGTATCAGAGCGCTAGGTTGAGTGAATACCTAGGCTCTTGAGTGTTTTCTTTCTAGAGAGCGTATTTGTAATTTATATATATATATATATATATATATATATATATATATATATATATATATATATATATATATATATATATATTTCTACCTATTGTTGGGTTACCTGTTCAGGTTTTCCAATAAGCCATAAAGGGTAGCGGTGTGCGTAACACGACTACCAATGGTTGGAGTTTAAATGTTTGAGGTTGGAAGTGTATTTGTCGAGACTGTAGACCTAATACCGTCTCGAGTGAGCTTTGGATGGTGAAAGGATTTCATCGATCTCTGAAGGAAACCTGTTAAAGTTCGGAGTTCATTTTTGAAGTGTAAGAGTTTGGATGAGCTAGAGTTTGGATCTGTCGGTTGGACAGAAGCCAGTCATGATATCTTGATACATCAAGGTGTAGTAGCTGTTTGATGAGACAAAGTGACTAGGGATGTCTCCGAAGATGTTTCTTTGGGACAAGTAAAGGAAGAGTGTCTGTTTCAGTTGTGGTTGTGTTTAGTTGGGTGTTTCTGTTTGCTTTGAGGTCCGAGTTTCTCGAAGAGCTTTGGATTAAGAAGTCTTCTGGCTTAGCATTTTTTCTTGGGGTAACTTCAGAAGCAGTAGAGTAGATCCATTTCTTCGATGGATTGGCCACATAGGCGTAAGCTGTTCTGATTTGTAAAGAGAAAGCAGTATCTTTGGAATTAGGCTGGATTGATCGCAGAAGTGACTTGCGATAATTTGAGTGTTCTCTTGTGTTTCTGAGATTTTCTGGATGTCTTCAGGAAGTCAGAGTTTTGTCAGCATTTGGAGATAGGGTTTGGTGTCAACTGGATATCGAGGAGTGGTACCGATGAATCAGATTAGTAATTGGATGGTTATTGAGTTTGGTAGCTCAGGTTTTGGAGGAACTTCTGAGTTTTATTTTTGGATATGTGAACTTTATTTTTGGAATGTGTTGTCCAATCAATGCTTGAGTTCATCTTCAGCATTTACATCTGTTCAGTCAGAGTTGCACAGTGGAAGCATGGTGGTATCTGTTTTGGTTTGGAAGCAATAGGATGTTGCAATGTTTGGATTGGAGAGTTCTACAGGTAATTTTTCAGGATCTTAAGACCAGTTGGAGTGCACCTGTTTTATATTTTCCGGATGAGAGAAGTGAATTCTGTTTTCTTATTTAGAATAGAGTTTGTGTTCTGAGTTTTGGTCGATCTTGAAAAGATCAATTTGTTGGATTGTTTGGTCCAGTTTGATTCGAGAGGGACATCAGCAAGGGTTGAGGTGACCAGGAAGATGTAAGCAGCACAGGATCGTCCGTAGAATTTTATGGATAAGAGACGGAGGAATTTGGATTCTGAAGTGGGAGATTTGATTTTGGATAAGTGTTTAGTCTTCAGGATTGAATTGTCAGTTTGGATAAATGGAATTCGTTGTGTTTCACGTATCTCTGAGGGAGTATGTGTAAGATCTATCTCTGGTTGTAGAATCAGCAGTTCAGGGAGTTTTGGTTGTTGATTCAGACTTGTCTATAGTCTGATATCCTGTCTTGTTTTGTAAATCTAGGTGAGTGGGCTCTGTAGCTTAGTAGTATTGGTTGTTTGGATTCTGTAGAGCGAGTATCCCGATATTTGTACTTGGGAAACTCGAGAGAGTTCTATCCAAAATTTTGTCTTGATAGTTAGATTTGGTTGTTTGGATGAATTGGTTGCTATGGTTGTTAGCATATGATTAATATATGCTTGTGTTTTAAAATAAATATTTAATTAGATTATTAAATTACCTTTGTTTTAAATTTCAGGGATGAAATTCTTTTAAGGGGGAAGGAATGTGACATCCCGAAAAATTTGGCGCAATATCAATTTAATAATCTACTTTAAAAATTAAATTAAGTTGATAATAATTGTTAATAATATTTGAATTGATTTAATAATCTTCTTTAGAATAAGTATTTAATTGATTATTTATCTTTTGAAAACTAATTTAATTGTTTTCTATTTACAATATATATCTATATATTTGTATATATTGTAAATAGTTCATCTTTGTTTTAAATTTAATAAATAAAGTTATGTTTTCTAATTTTAATATTTCTGATAACTTGGAAATTTGATTTAATTTAGTATTAAGCTATTAAATAATCATATGGCTTTAAAATACTTAAGATTTAAGTTTAATTTGTTTAAAATAATTTTAGCTTAAATTTAAATTAAACAAAAGGTTCGTTTGTTCTTTTTAAATATAGATTGCCACAATAAGTAATTTATTTATGTAGTGATAATTTTATTTAATAATGAGTTATTTTTAAACAGTATCAATAATGTAATATCTTTACAATGGATTTTAAATAAATAGGAATTATTATTTTAAACTTATGTTTATATACATACACGTATTTTGGGAAGCTATGATTTAAAATAAAATCTTTCAACAATGTTTAAAAATAAAACAAACTTTATAAATATGAAACCTAAGTGTAAACCAAATATATGGTTATAAAAATAGGTCCGAATACATAAAACTTAAGAAATTGTAATATTAACATAAGTGTAAGAAACAATAAGTAAATAAAGTAATAAACCAAACAAAAGACTAAAACAATTTTTATAATAGGTATGTAAAATACAAAGGCAAGTAATAATGTCTATAAAATAGATATGCAGGTAATCAAAGTAAAGTGTTTCAGGCAAATAAAAACAAGGCTAAAGTAAAAAAAAATACATAATATATGCAGGCAGCAAAGTGTGCAGGCTGAAACAAATAAGCAAAGTAAAATAACAACATATCTATGCATAAAGTAAGCTTTGTTATAAAATATTGTTGAAATCATTTGAAGAAAGAGTTTGATATTTACTACTAGTATAGAAAACCTTTATACTTTAAAGTGACAAATCATAGAAGTAATTGTAGAAACAATCAATCATAAAAATTCACATTCGAAGACGTTAATAAAATCCAAAGAAACCGATAAAGAATCCATCGAAATAGATATTCAAAAATCCATAAAATCGACCGAGAAGCCCAAGATAGTTTGTCTCGGCGAATGGTCAACTCAGCATCTCAACAAGCAAGTTCTGTTGAATGTTTTTCAGATAAGATCCCCTACGGTGGGGGGGGCGTCCGGGGGGGTGGCAACCCCCCCCCCCCCCCAAGGTGGGGGTGGGGGGGCAACGCCCCCGCTACGGGGTTCGACCTGCCCGGTCAGGTCGCGTGGGTCCAGGGGGCAGCCCCCCGGCAGGGTGCAGGGCAGCGCCCGGTCCAAAACGGTA
Source organism: Allium cepa (assembly GCA_030765085.1). NCBI lineage: Eukaryota > Viridiplantae > Streptophyta > Magnoliopsida > Asparagales > Amaryllidaceae > Allium > Allium cepa. The sequence continues at coordinate 74,169,139 of CM060939.1, read as the reverse complement.
CGATCTAGTGAAGACCTAAGGGAGGATAGGATCGAGCAACCTCGATAATAAATGATAATAACAAATAGGATCATCACGAATCGATTAAAGTTGGAAATTCAAGTTAAATTGGCAAATAGGCAAAAGACTGCAGATTCAGACGTTTGAAATCAAGGATTCAGACGTCTGAATCTGGAAAATAAAATATTTTCCAAAACAGAATTCAGACGTATGAATCCTTGAATTCAGACGTCTGAAATAGGCACTTTTTAGCTTATTTCCTTTCTGGTTCCAAACGAACCAATTCAGACGTCTGAAATCGTATATTCAGACGTCTGAATCTGGGAATAGAAATCTTCCCAGAATAATATTCAGACGTCTGAATACTACGTTTCAGACGTCTGAAACTGGGGTTCATGGCATTCCTTGAACCTAGGTCAAAAATGGCCAAATGGACACCGGAAGCGATCGATCGAGCGACAATGACTAAGGATTTACGCGAAGCGACAACCCAGCCTTAACGGCTCTTCGATACGCCTCAAATATCAATTTCCAAATATCCATAAAAGGCTTTTCATAGATTTTGATTTCAAAACACCAAAAATTGGAATATACACCAAATCAATCCAAACCAAAACCAATTTGTAACGACCCGGAATTTTCGGGCATTTAAAATCGGAATATTTAGATGATTTTAAATTATTCAATAGAGTAATTTTAACTTGAATTCAAATCACTATTTATTTGATAATTAAATAATAGGATTGAATAATTAGAAGTTGGACAAAGTATTTAATCTGGAATTCTAAGCTGTTCGATCAATAATCAAAATGCTCGAAGAAAATAATAATAGTAATAAGATAAAAAAATGATATTAATAATAATAATAATAATAAATATATAACTAAAAAAATATAAAAAATAAAATAAAAGAAGAAGCTTCTAAGGGAAGCCTCGTTCCGCCTTCATTATCCTTTTAAAATCACACAACCAAGAGAAGAAAAATAATGTTCGTTCTCTTCTATTTAAAAAAAAAGAGAAGAAGGAATGGCCCTGCAAATAAATCGCAAACCCCTCCTTTCTTCGAACCAGTTCAAATTCGAAACTGAAATTGCAAGCCCTCATTCGAAATCGTGTTCCCTCTTCATTTGTTCAAATCGAATCCTCCTTTTAAAAAAAAAGAGAATTGATGCGATTGGGCGACATCGTTTACGACAGAGGAGATGGTTGAAGATGTAGGCAACTGCACAGCAAGTGGTCTCAGTCGAAGTTGCGATTTTGGGGATGCGCGACTTTGGAGGAGTAGATAAGCGTGGAGATTAGTCAATTTTGCTCGATTCAAGGAGTTCGACAGTGGCATTTCGCAAAAAATGAGGCAGAGATGCTGGTCTATTTCCAGCGATTGGCGACTTACTAGAGGTCTGGACCTATGGCAAACGTAAGGAGGTGAGGCTGGGCTATCTCCAGGCGAAGGGAGGGGGTCGCGAACGTAAGAGGAGGAGTGGCACGTGTGAAGTGGTTTGCTCGCATACGTATGGATCTCGTGGGTGAAGCGGGTGGTCTCAGGCGAGGATAGGGGAAGCTTATTAATCACGTTCAAGTTGGGTTGTTATTCGATTTCTTGCATGGAACGAATGATGGAGGTCAAACATCAGGAAACCAAAGCAATATTGAAGTGGACTACTACTAGGAAAGGTGAGTTAATCTCACTCAGTTAAATTTAAATTAAAATGATTAAATTTAAATAATTGTTTGAAATGGTTGAATTGATTGATGCGCTGTAGTGTGGTATATATTTGGAATTGATGCATTATATTGTGCTAATTTCTGTGGATGCAGGGAAAATAGGTTGGAGGGATCCAACTGGATCCCTCAACATGTATTTAAATTATTTAATATCCACTGCTGTGATTGATTGATATTCTGTGATGAATTATATTAGAATATTGAATGTTATCGTCTGCTTGAATATTTTGGTACTCTGTTTTATCCAAATATATAGAATTGGATTTTGAAAGGAAGTAAAGAAGTGAACTCGTAAGAAATAATTATAACGAATGTATATAAATTAAAGTGAATTGGATAAGAATATTAGTAGTTTCAAAATACTAATTAATCAAATTCTGTATATGGAAAGGAATTTTTGAATAAACAGAAAGTTAGTGAAGTTTGAAACTTCAGTGATATTATTTAATAGAACAAAATATTTATTTAATATTTTAAGATTTAAATTATGGAAAGGAATAAAGGAGAATTTGGGAAAAGCCTGAAATTGATATATTTCCCTTAAAAGATTTTACATCAAACGGAAAATAACAACAATAATAATAAGTCCATAACTAATGAATTTTGAAATAAATTGAGAAATTAAAGAAACTTATTTCAAATAAATTAAATTGGGAATCAATGTGGGGAAATTGATTTAAGTGCTTGAAGTTGGAATTTTCTCTAGATGGCCAAGTACACGTTTTTAAAAGTAAATTTTAAATATAAATTAAATGTTTTAAAGTTGTTTTTAAAAGAAAGCAAGTTTTGTAAAATTTATTATTTCTAATATTTAAAGCCTAAAGTAGGTATTTTCTTTTATTCTATTTCAGCAGTAATTATCAAGATGTAACTTAGTATTTTGTTTTTAAAAAAAAAGTAGAAACCTAGTTTTATATTTAATTAAGTAACCTTATTTTCAAATATGCTTATAATAAATATTTTTAACAAATTATTAAAGTAATTTTAACTTGAACGTTTAAAATATTTTTTTTTAGAAGTAAAGTGTTTTAAATCAATTTAGAAAAATCTAGTTATGTGCTGGTTGTTAACGTGAAAATCATATGCTAACACCCCAGTGCAATAAAGCAAATATGAAAGCACCACCCGTTTACACGGGAATCAGATTTAAGCAGGAAAAATCACAGAGAAAAACAGTAAGAACACAACGTTTATAGTGGTTCGGCTCCAGATTAAGCCTACGTCCACTTTAATCCTCTTTATTATTGAATCAATTACAACTTTACAACAATCCACAATTACAATACTGATGAGACAAACAACTAGAACTTCGATGTAGAAGAATTCCTCGAATCCATGTTGATAGCATTAGGTTTCCTCTTGAAGTTTGTTTAGCTGTCTTTCGTGTTTGAAGTGTTGATTGAGTCGAGAATTCTGCAAAGTATCGGCGCTTGAAGAAATCGGCCAAAAAAAGTCCCTCTCATGTTCGAGGTAGGTTGGTATTTATAGAGAATTCTGGGCAGAAATCATTACCAAGTCTTAAACCGGTGCTGACCTAAGTTAGGTCGTGGACGACTTAAACTAAGTCATGGGTCAGTTGCGACTTAACTGCCGAGTCAAGACTTTGGTAAGGCATGCTTGCTGAACATCCTAAGTCGCAAATGAGCCAACCGGTCCTCTTGTAAGTGACGCGGCACTGAACCTTAACTCCGCAGTCTTAAGTCGTGACCGAGTTAACAAGATGTGGCAAAAGTATCGTGGCAGCGGACTATAACTTAGCAGCTTTAGGTCGTGGACGACTTAAGCTAAGTAGCTACCTCGGACTTGCCTTCCTTTGCCTGGGTCGTGTACGACCTAGCGTAAGCCGTAAGTCGGTCGCGACTCAACTGTGGTTCATAATCTTGTCCCTGTCTTGGTGGCAACCTCCTTGGATAATTAGATCGTCATCTATCTTAGGCCAGCATCCACGTTAGATCGGTAGCTACCTTAGGTTGGCACTCCTGTTAAGTCTTAGGTCGGTAACCTTTCAAGTCTTAGGTCGGTAACCTTGTTAAGTCGACAACCTTCAAAGAATTAGGCCGGTACCCATGTTAGGTCGGTAGCCATCTTAGGCCGGTATCCTTTAAGCCGTAGATCGTGATGTATTGCTAAGTCGTCAAAGCCTTAAGTCGTGAGTCGTCCCAGTCCTTAACTTGTTGTTTAAACGGGGTTAACATTGGTGATTGCAGAAGAAATAAAAATGCTTGAAATTTATTCTGAGAAGGCGGATAGTTTTGAAAACTATTTTCAAGGAGTTTGAAAGATATATATATATATATATATATATATATATATCTTGTAAAGATATTTTTGAAGTTAATAAATAATTTGGGAAATTATTTATTGTGTGATGGATGTTGTGAATCTTAATTGATAGTTAAATAACCGACTATCAATATTGGACCATGCGCTGATCGTTTCGAAGAGACCGTGACGCAGCGGATTAATCGAAATAAACTTCAGTCGATGGAATGTAGCAATCGGTGAGTTGTGAATACTGCAAGGCCCAAATCCGTTGATCCAAAGATACCAGATTCTAGCTATCTTCGTCTCGTTGATCGCGCACGATGCCGAGAAAGAAGATCTACGATTCTTCGCACGTTGATCTAGCGCACTAGATACCGTGAATCGGCTTCTACGATCGTTGAATCGAGCGCACTTGATTAACTGAAATAGGAGATAGGAGATCACACTCAACTACCAATTTGTATGAAAGCACAAAGCTAACAAAAGAGAATTTTATTCAAATATCAACAACCACAAATGTACAACACACACCCCTATTTATAGAGTTTTCGACCCCGACCTTAAGTCGTTGAGCGACCTACGACCTATACAAGGTCGGCAACGACCTACCATTACAACACAACACCACATGTTTACATTACACGCGACTCACGACCTAAAAACAACTCACGCGATCAAACAGACACTCAAACACACGACCTACGACTTACAAAAGGTCGTTAGCGACCTAACACACATATATACAACACATAGTGACTTAAACAAGGTCGTTCGCGACCTAAAAGAGTGGCATCAGCAATCTTCTTGCGACCTATATGAGTTAGGTCGTTCGCGACCTAAAAGATGCGTCAACAAAGAATCACGCGACCTATCTTCCTTCACGCGACCTATCTCTTCGCGACCTAATTTCAGCTCACTTTCAGCATAAGGTCGCTGGAGCGACTTACTAGACATGTTAGGTCGTTCGTGACCCATATTTGCTTCCTTTTGTGTTATCTCGTTAGGTCGTTCCACGCGACTTATCTTAGGTCGTGATCTTTCTCCTTCAGCATACCCACTAAGTCGTAGTCGACCTAAAATGCCTCTCTTAGGTCGTGGCCGACCTAAAACCGACTCTTCCTCCTCACGACCTATAAAACCCGAACGACTCAGGTTTCTGTTTGGTCGTTGCTTCTCCTCTCGTGAACCGTTAGGTTGTGGCCGACCTTCATTAGGTCGTGAGCGACCTATATCTTGAGAATTTTCAGATTGCACTGCATCATCCTCTCCGGGTTGACAAAAATTCGACCTCGAATTCTCAACATCTTCTTCCACAACAATTTCATTTCCACGATACGGAATTAAATGTTTGACATTGAAAACGTCAGAAGTATGAACACCATCTGGTAAATTCAATTGATAAGCATTTTCATTGATTTTCTTCAAAATTTTAATTGGACCAATTTTCCGCGCCTTCAATTTATTATAGGTTCCAACCGGTAAACGATCTTTTGTTAACACTGCATAAACCAAATCACCTTCGTTAAATTCAACATTTCGTCGCTTCAAATCTGCAGATCGTTTATACTTCTCATTTGCCTTTCCCAATCGTTCCTGAACGATTTTATGACATTCATTCAATCCATCAACAAAATCTACAGCTCGTTTAACCGTCCCCTTCGGTTGTGGTACCACCGCTAAATCCAACGGTCCCCTGGGTAAATTTGAATATACAATCTGAAATGGACTGAATCCCGTGCTACGATTCACTGCATGATTATGAGCAAATTCTGCCTGGCACAACTTCATGTCCCAACTTATCAAATTATCCTGTACAAGACATCGCAACAAATTTCCCAATGTCATGTTTACAACTTCTGTCTGCCCATCAGTTTGCGGATGATAAGCACTACTAAAATTCAACTTCGTTTCCACCATTTTCCACAAACTTAACCAAAAGTGACTCAGAAAACGAGTATCTCTATCCGACACAATAGACTCTGGCAATCCATGAAGTCGATAGATCTCCTTGAAAAATAACTGAGCAACAGGAACAGCATCTGCCGTCTTCTTGCAAGCAATAAAATGTGCCATTTTAGAAAATCTGTCAACCACTACATATATAGAATCATTACCACGCTGCGTTCTCGGCAATCCCAATACAAAGTCCATGCTCACATCAACCCATGGTCTAGCCGGTACAGGCAACGGCATATACAACCCAACATTGGTCGCGGTTCCTTTCGAAACTTGGCAAATATGACATCGCTCCACAAACCTTCCCACTTCTTTCCTCATCGACGGCCAAAAGTAAGACTGTGAAATCAATTGCAAAGTACGATCACGGCCCACATGCCCTTCCTCGTGTAACTCCTTTACAATCTTCATTCTCAAGCTACAGTCTGGAATGCATAATTGATTTCCTTTGAACAAGAATCCATCAACCATCACAAATTCATCGGTATTCCCTTCCTTGACTTTCTCTACACATTTCACAAAGTAAGGATCTTCTTTAATCAGCTCAGGCAACATTTCAAACCCTGTCACTTCAACCTTCAATGTTGTCAACAAATGACTCCTCCTACTTAAAGCATCAGCTACCCGATTGGTCACCCCTGATTTGTGCTTAACGACAAAAGTAAACTGCTGTAAATAAGCAATCCATGATGCATGTCTTGCTGAAATCTTGTCCTGCCCCTGTAAATGCTTCAATGCCTCATGATCAGTGTACAGAACAAACTCTTTCTGAAATAGATAATGTCTCCAATGCTTAACAGCTTGCACAACAGCGTAAAATTCAACGTCATATGTACTGTATCTCATCTTTGCGCCTGATAACTTCTCACTGAAATATGCAATAGGTCTCCCCTGCTGACTCAACACTCCTCCAATCCCCACCTTTGATGCATCAGTGTGTAGCTCAAACAACAACTGGAAATTAGGTAAAACAAGAATTGGCGCTGTAGTCAACAGTTCTTTGATTTGTTCAAAAGCAATCCCGGCTTCTTCTGTCCACGAAAACTGTTTACCCTTCATGCAATCAGTAACTGGAGCCATCACGCTACCGAAGTGTGGAATGAATCTTCGGTAGAATGACGCTAGCCCATGAAAACTTCTCACTTCCGTAATTGTCTTTGGCTGTGGCCAATTCCTGACTGCCTCAACTTTACTCTGATCAACTTGAATACCTTCTCCTGAAACAACATAACCCAGAAATAAAACACTAGGCGTCATAAACACACATTTCTTTGTAGCAGCATAAAATTGTTCTTCATGAAGAATAATCAACACTTCCCTCAAATGTAGAACATGCTCCTCCGTACTCCTGCTGTAAATCAGAATATCATCGAAATAAACTACGACGAACTTCTCAATGAATGGTCTAAAGATTTGATTAATCACCCGCATGAATGTACTAGGTGCATTTGACAAACCAAATGGCATAACCAACCATTCGTATAACCCCTCTCTTGTCTTGAAAGCTGTCTTCCATTCGTGTCCAGGTCTAATCCGAATTTGATGATAACCACTCTTCAAGTCAATCTTTGAAAATATAGTTGCCCCACTCAACTGATCCAGCAAATCATCCAACCTTGGCATAGGAAATCTATAACGAACAGTAATCTTGTTCAAAGCTCTACTATCTGTGCACATTCTCCATGTTCCGTCCTTCTTTGGTACTAAAAATGCTGGCACGGCACAAGGACTTAAGCTTTCCTGAACACGTCCCTGTTCCAACAACTCTTCCACCTGCCTTCGCAACTCCTCATGTTCCTTCGGACTCATTCGGTAATGTGGTCGATGTGGTAACACTGCTCCCGGAACAAGATCAATTTGATGTTGAATGTCTCTTAATGGTGGTAATTCCTTAGGCAACTCTTCTGGAAAGACATCTTCAAATTCTTTCAAAATTGGCTTTGCTTCTTCTAAAATCTCAACTTCTTCACTACTCTCTCTCCCAATCAACAAAAACACTTCAGGTTCTTCCTCCACTTCCTTAACAAACTCCTTCAAAGATAATAAAGTTTTCAACTCTTCAATCTCTTCTAGCTTGTTCTCCTTCTGCTGTTGCTTCTTGGGAACCAAAGTGATTTTAGTACCCTCGAACATGAAACTGTAACTATTGGCACGACCATCATGTTGAACTGCTCTATCGAACTGCCATGGTCTGCCCAGCAACAAATGACAAACATCCATGTCCACTACATCACACCAAATTTCATCTTTGTACTTCCTCCCAATAGAAAAATTCACACAAGCCCTTCGACACACCTTCACTTCACCACCCTTCCTTAACCATGCTAGCTTGTATGGTTTAGGATGCTTCTCAGTTTTCAAGTTCAATTTCTTCACAGCCTCTGTAGAAATAATATTATCGCAACTTCCAGCATCAATAACGAACTTGCAAACTTTCCCCAGAATAGTACATGTCGACTGAAATATGTTACTCCTCAACCAACTACAATTCTCCTCTTGCTTTGGTGTAAGACATGACCTTCTCATCATAAGATTACAACCTTCATCCCCAGACAATTCTTCTTCCTCCTCAACATAAGGTGCATTTGAACATTCTGCCTCCTCACCATCATCCTCAACCATGGTTCTCTTCTTCGGCTTCGGACATTCGTTACTTTTATGACCCTACTCCTGACAATTATAGCATTTGAAACCACTGCTAACCTTCGCCTTCTCAACTTCCTTAACCACTGGCTTTGTAACAGGTTTTGGAACATTAGAACTTCCACCAACACCCCTTGCTTGATTATTGGAATTAGTAAACACACCACCTCCACGCCTTCCTTGTTTCTCCCAAGCCAACGCTTTCTGATGCGCCTCTGCAACTGATCTAGGATCGAACATATTAACCATATCCTGGATCTGCATTCTCAATCCCCCAATGAATCTAGCAGTTAGCTGTTCTTCCGTTTCCATGATATCATTCCTGGCTATGAGTTGGTAAAATTCATCAGCATAATCACTAACAGACTTCGTCCCTTGCCTCAGATTCTGCAACCTTTGGTACATAAGTGACTGATAGTTGTAAGGTAAGAAAGTAGATCTCATCAACTTCTTCATCTTGTCCCACGATTCTATCTTTGACTTCCCCATTCTCTCCCTGGTAAGTTTAGTTTGCTGCCACCATGCCAAAGCTCTCCCCCTCAACCTAGTAGCAACCAACTTCACCCTTCGATGTTGATGTGCACGTAAATGTGCACATTTTTATCGCCATATTTAATCTATTTAAATTAAATAAATGATCATATTGGGTATTTTAACTTGTTTTAACCAAAATTCACATTAATTCCAAATTGTCACACATTCATCTTCATACAAGGGTGAAATGGTCATTTTTGTGCATTTATTAAATTGTGAAAATTTACTTAGAATTTTCTATGTTTTTTGTAGGAAATTTGGTGACATTTACAAGTGGTTTCATGAAGATATGCATGCACAAAATCAATACAAAGGAATGAAGATGTAAATAATTCAAAGTGAAGATCATGGAGGACCCCACCTACCCACCTACCTTAATGTACAAATTAAAGGCTAATGCACATGCTTATGGATTTAATGGCTTCATGTACATTTAAGTGGGGATTAAAACATGCTAATGATAACTTGGCCTCCACACTTTCTCATGGGCATTTTGGGCATTCCCCAAAAATAGAAATTAGGGTTTTAAACTTGTATAAATACCCATATGTTTCATGTATCATATCTCTTCTCTTAGTCTCTTTTAGGCCTCCTTCTCTTTAGTTTAGTTTTAGATCAAATAAAAGAAAGCTCTCTTCTCTTTTCCATGGCTACTTAGCCATTTCTCTTTTATGTAATTTTTTTTATGTAACTTCAATACATGTTCTTTTTCTTTTCATGCTTATTTACTTTCATGCTGTAGTGTAGATTTACTTTCATGCAAGTAGAATAGTTTTTTCATTTAATTTTGCTCTCTTTTTCTTTTCTTATTCTTTCATGTTGAAAGCTACATTTGTTGTTTTGATAACAAATATGAGAGGCTAAACCCCTTCAATTTAGGGGTAATGAAGCTCTCTAATCATGTAGCTTCAACTTAACTTGATGTTTATGCTCTCTTTTTGTGCTTAATGAGAATGATCGAAGTGGTTTAATGATGTTGTTTTGCTTTGAATTTGATAGTCTATGTTGTTCATACCAAATAGACTATGCTTAAACAAACATAACACAAATTGTCTCTTCATCTAAATATGATTATGGCAAAGAAGTGAATGTTGAAATTGAAATTTGATAGCCTATATTTCTAAACAATAGTTAATAGGCTATGCTTAAAATAGATTTTGCTTTCAACTTTGTTGTCATATTTCATGAGAGTTAAATGTGCATTAGTGGTTGTGTTATAGTTTGATGGTTTATATTGAGCTAATTAATAGCACAAATATACCATACTTATGATAAGCACATCAACTAATTCACTAATGATAAGAAAAGAGAGATCATAACTTCATTTTGTTGATTTATATGATCTAGAGAGTGGATTTATCTCTAAATTATTCTTTTAACTCATATTTTTATCATTTTCTTTTGCTAGTTTTTGTTAGTTTCTTACATTTCTAACTATTCACTCTCGACTTGGTATAATTTGATTGAATAGAATTTTAAAATCATCAATTCCCTGTGGATCGACCCGTATTCGCCGCGTGCTACATTCGTACACCGTGCGCTTGCGGTTACTTTTAATCTAAATTCGTTCGACGGTTTTCTAATCCGATAGAATTTCCGTCGACGAACAAGTTTTTGGCGCCGTTGCCGGGGAGTTGCTTTGATTTTGATTTTTTATTCTTCGAATTATGTTTGTTTGATGTTTGCTTGTTTATATTTTGTGTGTTTGTATAAATTTTTTTTATATATATTGTGTGTTTTGGTGACATTGTGTTTTCCATTTGCATTGCATATCATACCAAAAAAAAAAAAAACATTGCATTTATCTTCAATTTTATTCCATTTCCTTTTCAATTACATTTTCCATTTACAATTTACAATTTAAAAAAAAAAAACACTGTTACATTATATTTTTCATTACTGTTTGCATTTTCTGTTCTCTGTTCACATTCACTGTACATATCTTCCTGACCAAAACTCATACTGTTCTTCCTTTCCACAAATACATATCTAACTGCACATCTGACTGCATAGCAGTTCCACTGCTGCCTTGCTACAGCCTGCAAACCTCTGGCCAAATCAGTTCACAACATCAGAGACCATTACAACATATATCACCAATTTCCCACCATTGTCTGCACTTCAACACACCACTCTTACTTCTCTTCACATAAATCCTCTCTGCAAAACTTCAACATTCAACTGCCACTCTTCCTACATCAATCACTGACTGGCCACCATCAACTTTTCATCATAATCATTGCCATCCCCTTTGCCCTCTGACCTATACATATTGCCTCCCCCTGTCTTCCACTTCTACTTCACTTCCAATCCCTGACCTCTCAACTCATCAACCATCTGCCCACTACTTCGAACAGCTCGGTCACCATCTACTTCGAACCAAAAACCATACACAACCAACATACATCACCATATCAGCTGCACTGACCTACCCTCACCATCTTCACTGTCAAAGACTATCACTGCTGCCATCACTTCAATCATCTCCTCACTTTCCACTATGCAAAACATCTATCTGATACAAAATTCACAAACAGTCATTCCTACTCCACTATCACCACTGTCCACAATCTGTTCCATTCAAACACATCCATTCAATATCACAATATCACCATTGTGCTTGTCATCACAATCGCCCTGCTTCCTGCATACCCATCCTCTCCCACGACAGTAGCTACAACTCCACCACAAACACCTCTGTCCCCATTCAAACAACAACCAATCTTCCCTGCAACATCGCAGTCCTCAAACCGCAAAAATCCAAACTCCACCAAAAAAAAAAAAAAAAAAAACTTGCCTGCATCTCATCAGTCCATCGCCTAGAACCACTGCAGATCGCCACTTTGCCCCACTCGACCATAACTTCGATCGCGACTTCATCAAATCCCCTAACGCATTGACTCGAACCACGAATCAAACAATTGGCGACACCCACTCAACCGAACCCACGCCAATACGTGCCTCGAACAACCCCCGCATCCAAATCCTTACCGCCGCGACTTCTGGTTCCGGTGCCGTCATTCAAGCTCTGACTTACGAATTTGGGAAGACAAAATTGGAAAATGAACTCGAATGAAATTTGGGAAAGTTGGAGGAATTGAATTCAGTTTTGGCAGCTAAAAATTGGAATGCAAATTTGAGTGTTAGAGTAAAAGTTTGATCTTGAAAGAAACTGTGGTAGTGTCTCTTTTTGGGCCGGGCCCGTGTGCTGCATATATATATAAAAAAGAAATTTTAAAATTATTTCCTTGTTTCTTTCAAAGTTTTACAAAAAAAAAAGGTTTTGCTTTCAATTGTTTTGAGTTTTTCCGTTTTCTAAAAATAAAAATAAAAAATTGGTTTACTTAGTTTGTTTTCTTTCTTTGATTTTAGTTTTGTTTCATCCTTTTTCTTTGAAAAAAAAAGTTTTGAATTTTTTTTTTTTTTTGTTTTAAATTGTTTTAAGTGTCATCCTTAAACTGTATATATATTTTGTTTTTATTTTCAGGTTGTCAAAGCAGGAAATAAAGGAAGAATAGCTTGCTGAAAATTGCTTCCTTAGCTAGCCAAAATAAATTGCTCTGCTTGCTAAAGAATTCTGCTTTCATTTCTAATTTTATTTGAATTGAATTGTTGGTTGCTGGCATTTGCATTTTTTTTTAAAAAAAAAAATTCATTCGTAGTTGCATTGTTAATACACGTTTTATTTCATCTTAGAATTTGATTAGATAATAACTCACTTAATTGTATATTGACAGTTGTCTTCTTTGAACAATTTAATTTCTTGGTGTCTAGGCTACGGCAGAGTAATAACCATTTATAAATATTACGGTGATTCGTAAATATTATAGTGGTTGTTCCTCTGAAGGTACTTAAACCTTCGGCTGCATTGCTACGGTGATTCGTGGTGCACCGATAAATCCTGTCTGTTACCTGGCTGAGAACTATCTTGTTGATTTAAGACAATTTGTAATTATACAATTTTGGGTTAACTTAGGATAAATCATTTGTAATTAACCCCTGCATTCCTTTAGTTGCATTAGTTCATGCATATTTAAAAAAAAACAAAAAAAATTCAAATATCTAAAAAAAACTGTAAATATTCCTTTTATTTTTCTTTGAAATTTTTAAATCCTTTTCCTTTGAAATTTCGAAAATCCAGAAAAATAAGAAAAACAAAAATCCAAAAAAACAAAAATCAAAAAAAAAAAAATTATAAAATCTTTTCAAAAGCCAAAAAAAATTGAAAAATAAAAACAAACAAAAATCGATTTTCCTTTTTAAAAATAAATTTTCTTTGTAAATATTTTCCGTTTATAAAAAAAAAATTCTTGAAAATGTCCGAGATTCCCCACTTAAGTGAATTTTACAATAGTTGTGAAAATCAATATAATCCATACGATTTCACTCCAAATTCTTATGGATATTTTAACGCCAACTATTGTTTAAACGATTCAAATTTTGAACCACAAAATTTTCAAGACAATGACCAACACTTAAATCTCGAAAATAGCATTTCATCTTTACTTGAAATCTCTACACAACAAAATCAAATGATAAATGATTTGTGTAATTCATATTTCTGCGATAACTCGAGTCAAAGTTTTCAAGGATTTCAAAATTTGAATTCAATTCAAAATTCAAACGATTTCGATGATAACCCATGCCAATTCAATTTTGAACTCCAAAATGAATTTCAAAATCAAAACGAAAATGTGATCCACTTTTCAAATAATTTTGGCAATGGGAATAATCTTGACTACGATACGAGTGAAATTTTTTGTTCTAAACAAATCCAAATCGAAAATTATCAAGTTAATAATTACAAATTGGATTTTGTTGAACAAATGAATGAAATTTACGATGATCACACGGATTTGTTGTTTGAAACTTATATGAAACAACGTGAAATGCAAAATCAAAATCCAATGTGTGACGAGTCAAGTGAGAATTCATCTTTTACCCAAATCGACGATTTTCAAATAACAACTTTTGAAATTGAAAACGAAAATCTTAATGAAGTTGTTGAAAACATGGTAATTGAATTGGATTTCAATTCTTTTAAGGGTGTGGAACCAAAATTAAAATTCGATCTTCCTTTTCTTGATTTTGAAAATTTGAATACAACTTTGAATTTTGAACTTGAGACATGTAATGAAGTTGTTGATAAGCCAACAAAGGAAGTCGAATTTAACGAACATGAGTTTTATAGACTTTTTGAAGATGAGTTATCGGATTCCAAAGGGGACGATTTACATCACCATTTTGAAATCAATAATTTTGAAGAATTTTTCAATGACAAACTTGACTTTCAATTTGGTGAAAATAAACTTGAATTTCAATCAATCGTTATATCTACCCTAAAAATCATCGAAAACAAAACAACTCGTACAATTTTCAATAAAACAACATTCGTTTTTCCAAACCAACTTTCATCTTCGAAATCTTTTACGGTTTGGTTTTCTGCGCTTGAGCTGTGTCTCGTATACTTGACGAGACAAATGAATCGGCCTTTGGAAGACCGTTTCATTTACTTTTTGGCAATATACTTTCTGATGTCGTGTAAATACATATCATTTTCATGTAAATAATAATAAACGTTCCTTTTGACTTGGGTTGACTGTGGGGACACAGTCAAAATCAAGTGTGGGGGGGGGGGGGGAGATTCATCTTCTTCTTGATTTTTCAGGATTAATTTTTCATTTTTCTTCCAAAAACTCAAAAAAAATTCCAAAAACAAAAGAAGAATTTTTTCTTTTTAGCGTTTTTGATTTATTTTTAAAGAAACACTATAGGATAAATATATGGTTTTGGTTTATTAAATTGAAATTATTGAAAATTTATTTGTCTTAACAAAAATAAAAATGAAGTTTGATTATAAATAACAATGGTTTAACTAGTATATAGGAAGATTCATACGTGTTAATTATGAAATACATCCTAATTGAAAATCTTTGTTTTAAAAGTGGTGAATTTAAAGTAAAGGATGTAACATTTTTTTTTGTCTTCTAAGTTAAATGGTGCTAAGATGATTTCGCAAAACTCTCTCTCTTTTAAAAAAAAATATAAAAATAAAAATAATAACATCCAAGTATTCACTCTCGTTTAAAAGTCCTCACAGTTATGAATGGATGAATTACTTGGAATCTTTGATTATGTGTTTTCATGCTCATTTAAAAGTCCTCACGGTTATGCATGTATGGAACACATGTAAAAAAAATAGACTTAATAAAAACCACTTACGGTCGATAGGTGTATGCATGAAAGTGTGTGCACTCGCCATGCTCTGTACTCCCCTCACATAAGCCCGAAAGGCAGTGCATGGGTGGTATATCTGGCCTCAGTTTACCTGAGCTAGGTGTGTAATTTTTCTTGCAAATAATGAGAGAGCAAGCAATTGAAACCCTAGCACTATTTTTACTTAGTTGATTTGATTTGTTATTGAAAAGAAATGAAAATACCACTTTGATAAACTTTGATAATCAATTAAGGATCCATTTTATAATTACACTTTGTTATCAACCGAAAAAACGAGTAAAACTATAGTCTATTTGTTATGATAACTTTGTTTTTATTGAAAATTTTGACGAGTAAATGACTAAATTTTTTCAAGATAATGACCAAAACCTATATTTAACTTATTCGTGTCAATTTAAAAATAAATCCTTCATTTGTAAATATTTTCAAAAATTTGCATTCATCTCTTTGTAAATAAATCTTGCATTTTGTAAATATTTTCATCATGCATTTGGATTTTGTGGGTAGTATCCGCTGAAAACCCTCACGAGACAACACTCGTCCTACTGGGGACACCCAGAGGTTTAACGGCTTGTTGCATACGCTCAATGCAATCGTGCTCCCTACGAAAATGGATTTATCTTAGTTTTTCTTTATTCGAGGACGAATAAAAAGATAAGTGTGGGGGTATTTGATGTGCACGTAAATGTGCACATTTTTATCGCCATATTTAATCTATTTAAATTAAATAAATGATCATATTGGGTATTTTAACTTGTTTTAACCAAAATTCACATTAATTCCAAATTGTCACACATTCATCTTCATACAAGGGTGAAATGGTCATTTTTGTGCATTTATTAAATTGTGAAAATTTACTTAGAATTTTCTATGTTTTTTGTAGGAAATTTGGTGACATTTACAAGTGGTTTCATGAAGATATGCATGCACAAAATCAATACAAAGGAATGAAGATGTAAATAATTCAAAGTGAAGATCATGGAGGACCCCACCTACCCACCTACCTTAATGTACAAATTAAAGGCTAATGCACATGCTTATGGATTTAATGGCTTCATGTACATTTAAGTGGGGATTAAAACATGCTAATGATAACTTGGCCTCCACACTTTCTCATGGGCATTTTGGGCATTCCCCAAAAATAGAAATTAGGGTTTTAAACTTGTATAAATACCCATATGTTTCATGTATCATATCTCTTCTCTTAGTCTCTTTTAGGCCTCCTTCTCTTTAGTTTAGTTTTAGATCAAATAAAAGAAAGCTCTCTTCTCTTTTCCATGGCTACTTAGCCATTTCTCTTTTATGTAATTTTTTTTTATGTAACTTCAATACATGTTCTTTTTCTTTTCATGCTTATTTACTTTCATGTTGTAGTGTAGATTTACTTTCATGCAAGTAGAATAGTTTTTTCATTTAATTTTGCTCTCTTTTTCTTTTCTTATTCTTTCATGTTGAAAGCTACATTTGTTGTTTTGATAACAAATATGAGAGGCTAAACCCCTTCAATTTAGGGGTAATGAAGCTCTCTAATCATGTAGCTTCAACTTAACTTGATGTTTATGCTCTCTTTTTGTGCTTAATGAGAATGATTGAAGTGGTTTAATGATGTTGTTTTGCTTTGAATTTGATAGTCTATGTTGTTCATACCAAATAGACTATGCTTAAACAAACATAACACAAATTGTCTCTTCATCTAAATATGATTATGGCAAAGAAGTGAATGTTGAAATTGAAATTTGATAGCCTATATTTCTAAACAATAGTTAATAGGCTATGCTTAAAATAGATTTTGCTTTCAACTTTGTTGTCATATTTCATGAGAGTTAAATGTGCATTAGTGGTTGTGTTATAGGTTGATGGTTTATATTGAGCTAATTAATAGCACAAATATACCATACTTATGATAAGCACATCAACTAATTCACTAATGATAAGAAAAGAGAGATCATAACTTCATTTTGTTGATTTATATGATCTAGAGAGTGGATTTATCTCTAAATTATTCTTTTAACTCATATTTTTATCATTTTCTTTTGCTAGTTTTTGTTAGTTTCTTACATTTCTAACTATTCACTCTCGACTTGGTATAATTTGATTGAATAGAATTTTAAAATCATCAATTCCCTGTGGATCGACCCGTATTCGCCGCGTGCTACATTCGTACACCGTGCACTTGCGGTTATTTTTAATCTAAATTCGTTCGACGGTTTTCTAATCCGATAGAATTTCCGTCGGCGAACAGATGCTCAGGAACCTCCTTGAAATCAAAGATCTCTTCAACATTAGAAATCCAATCGAGAAATTCTTCCGCAACCATCCCTCCTTTAAACTCCGGAATCTCCATCTTCATACCCGATTCCCATCGTCGATCATCTTCAATATCCCGATAAGAATTTCAAACTTGGTCTCGATCTCGATAATGAATACTAGCTCTATCACCTTCTTCAACAAAATCAAAAGTACGCCTACATCGATCTCGACCATTATCATCCCTTCGCTCATGCATGCTTCTTCGGCTATGTCTTTCTTCATCTCTATATGCTTCATTGTCAAATTCATGTTGACTTCTTCTCTCCTCATGTGCATAGTCATGATGATCCCTTCGTGATGAAATTGACGTTTCTCTTCTATCTCTACAAGAATGTGGTGATACCCTCCTCGCTTCCGTAACCGATGGCGAAACTCGGTTTCCCCCATGGTTCGAGTTTGGTGATCTCCTCCTTTGATTCAAATCATTCATCAATTTCTCCAATTTTCCAATGCCTTCGTCAAACTTCTCATTAATACGTTGTTCCATAAGCTCGGCTTCTTCTCTACGATACAAAGCTTCAACGTTTTGATGACGATTAGCTCTCCTTGGTGGCATGATTGAAAAACTTCACAAACACTTCAACAAAACAACAATAAGTCACGGCTTCAAACTTCAAAACCCTTCACTAGGCTCGGCTACTTCCCAAGTATACACGGCCTTCAACCCAAACACTTCAACAAAGTCCAAATTCAAACTCCTTTGCTTACTTTGATCCAAAAAACAATGGATTAAATACTCCAAACTTGTTGCAACTTCAATAAGAACAAATGAACACAACTTCAAACTTCAAATACTTGGCTCCAAGAATCAACTTAGCTATGATTGGCTAAGTATGCTCTGATACCAAACTGACGCAGCGGATTAATCGAAATAAACTTCAGTCGATGGAATGTAGCAATCGGTGAGTTGTGAATACTGCAAGGCCCAAATCCGTTGATCCAAAGATACCGGATTCTAGCTATCTTCGTCTCGTTGATCGCGCACGATGCCGAGAAAGAAGATCTACGATTCTTCGCACGTTGATCTAGCGCACTAGATACCGTGAATCGGCTTCTACGATCGTTGAATCGAGCGCACTCGATTAACCGAAAGAGGAGATAGGAGATCACACTCAACTACCAATTTGTATGAAAGCACAAAGCTAACAAAAGAGAATTTTATTCAAATATCAACAACCACAAATGTACAACACACACCCCTATTTATAGAGTTTTCGACCCTGACCTTAAGTCGTTGAGCGACCTACGACCTATACAAGGTCGGCAACGACCTACCATTACAACACAACACCACATGTTTACATTACACGCGACTCACGACCTAAAAACAACTCACGCGATCAAACAGACACTCAAACACACGACCTACGACTTACAAAAGGTCGTTAGCGACCTAACACACATATATACAACACATAGTGACTTAAACAAGGTCGTTCGCGACCTAAAGGAGCGGCATCAGCAATCTTCTTGCGACCTATATGAGTTAGGTCGTTCGCGACCTAAAAGATGCGTCAACAAAGAATCACGCGACCTATCTTCCTTCACGCGACCTATCTCTTCGCGACCTAATTTTAGCTCACTTTCAGCATAAGGTCGCTGGAGCGACTTACTGGACATGTTAGGTCGTTCGTGACCCATATTTGCTTCCTTTTGTGTTATCTCGTTAGGTCGTTCCACGCGACTTATCTTAGGTCGTGATCTTTCTCCTTCAGCATACCCACTAAGTCGTAGTCGACCTAAAATGCCTCTCTTAGGTCGTGGCCGACCTAAAACCGAGTCTTCCTCCTCACGACCTATAAAACCCGAACGACTCAGGTTTCTTTTAGGTCGTTGCTTCTCCTCTCGTGAACCGTTAGGTCGTGGCCGACCTTCATTAGGTCGTGAGCGACCTATATCTTGAGAATTTTCAGATTGCACTGCATCAGACCGGGATCGAAATTTATTTCTCGAAAACCACTTTGATCCGGTTTGTACGTTTCGTGTAAACGATTTTGGATTCGAAGATGGAGCAGTGGAGTGCAAGGGCTAGTCGCTACTAATCCTGAGGATATTTCCAAAATGGACGTAGTAGAAATAGTGCCTTCGGTTCCGTTCGAACCCGGGACGGACTTGTATGGATGAATGCTTGCGAAACATCGTCAGGTGGACGATGGGTATTCTAAGGGATATATTCTATAAAGGTAACGCTTAGCCTCAAGCCTCATCAAATGGGAATGGCTGAAAATCAGGGGATATGCAGCAAGGCTTCGTGGGCAGCCCCCACTGGAGGGTGAGGTCATCCCTGTCTAGATGTCCCTTTTATTTCGGCTTAGTGGGCGGTTGCTGATCCCAACCGCGGGGTGATCTTGCTCGGGATTGTCCATTAAGGGATGGTTCCGGTCTTGTGTTGCAGGGGAGTTAGGGTGGCTCCTCGGTACACTGATCTAGACCAGGTACTGTGACAGGTGGTACCCCAGTGCCTAGCCATTAGTTGGAATCGATTTTTCCTACATGCCCGTACGGTTTTGATTGTGCCCAACTATTGCTGAAACGTGAGATGCAAGCATTTCAGCTAGATTCTATTTTACTTTCTATAGACACTATTATAATATCAGAGGACTTTAATAAAAATGTTTTAGCTATCGTAAGGTAAAAACCCGACATGTTTATTGGTGGCGTGGTCTTACGAGATGCTTTTGTTTTCAAAGGATTTTTTAAACTCTAATAATAAATTAGGTGTGATTTTCTCACGCTGGTATTCCAGACTGACTCGGGTGTTATTTAACTATAATGCTCGGGTCAGAACGAGTATTATAGAATACAGGATGCTATGGAGCAGGAGAGGAGCTGGAGTCCGAGACGTATTATCTGTACCTATATATATATATATTCCGCTGTGTTTGAGTTGTTGTGTATCTAGAGTTGTGTATTCATTGTGTGATATTGATGTTGAGCTGTGATTGATGTATTCTGATGATGTAATATATAAACAGAGATATTTGATTTGAGTAAAGATCATTTATTATCTATTATATTTACACCGCTGCGATGGTTATATTCTGATGTTGTTTTCTATTTTCTTCTTCTACCTCTTCTTCTTTAACCCAAATGGTTCGTATTTCTGTACAATTTGAGTTGATTTAGGTAGACTAGTGTTAACTCAAAGGGTACGGATTTGCGGGTCGTTACACTTGGTATCAGAGCCAGGTTGGTGATAACCTTGGCTCTGGTAGGAAATTACTCAATTAGAGTCCGTAGTACTCTACAATGAGTTTGAGCGTATTAATAGATATGAGCGCGTATTTGTTAGTGAATATAAATTGTTTTAATATTGTGTTGATTGATTCATTGAGTGGCATATGAACCTTCGTCGACACAGTCTGCGCAACTGTATCGAAGGGGTTTCTAAACACTTGAATAGAACAATCGACGCGGTATTGTTTTAAATGTGGGTAAATGAAATAATTTTGCCCAAAATTATATTTTCGATATAAAGAAAGTTTTTGTGAACTATTTAGCTAATATATGGTTGCTTGGATGTTATAAATGACAATATTAAAGTATTATCATTATTAAGTTAAAATTTAACTCGAAATTGAAAATATAACCAAAGTTGGAAGGAATAAATTCATTATAAAATGAAATTTATAAATATGAATTATAAATGTAATTTATGAACTGAAATACATTCAAATGGAAATTTATATAAGCATAAACTATACAAATGCATTATAGTTAAATTTGAATTTAAAATAGAATTTGAAACTTTAAAACCCCAGAAATTTTGAAAGTATTTTGAAGATAAATTGTAGCATTGTTGTTTTTGGGGTATTTCTGAAAGGAAATTGTTTCAAATAAATTTTGGAAAGAGATATAGCATTGAATTCACTTAAGTAGCTGGAAAATAACTTCGGTGATGACTGCAGCATCATCGATGTTCATTTTCGAGTTTCTAAGTGATAGATTGCTGCCAAAAATTTATTCGTTCAGAAAAGCTAGTTGTTTTTGAAATTTCAAAGGAAATTTGTTGGGAATAAAAGCCAGGATTGGTTTAAAGTTTTTGAGAAGTGGGATTTTGAGATGTTGAAGATTTCAAAATGATTTGGAACCAAAGTCGGGTATTTAAAAATCCTGATGAGATAGTTGAAAGCTTATAAATTGAGATGATTTTAAATCATGAAGGAAATATAAGCTTTGAATAATGGAGTTCAAATTTAAAAGGATAAAATGAGGTTAACTTGGATTGGAAAATAAAAACTCACCTGGATTGAAATTAATCAATTAATTAGGCTGAAAAATAATATCCAGTTATATTTGAATTAAGTTGAACTCGAATTGAATTAAATAGATTTGAGTTAAAATAAAATTGAATTGGAATAAAAAGATTCAATTGAGTTAATGAATGGAATTAGATTCTTACCTGAACAAATGAAAAATGAGATGGATAAGGATTGGATTGAAATAAATAATTTAGAATGACTTATAAGAGAATTAAAAAAAATCCATAGAAATAAAATATGCTTGGGCTATAAATAAGTAGCAGGCTTGAGCTAAAAATAAAAGATGAACATATTTAAGCCTAAAATGAATGGAATTGTGTAAATAATAAGTTGTGACTTATAAAATTGGAAATGGAATACAAAGCCCAAATTTTATATTTTGATGAATTGGAAAATGAAAAGAAAATCCAAGCTTGAATTATAAAGTACATTGAACTTAAGAAAATAAAATGAGTGGTATTTGGAAAAAATTAATAATTAAGTGTTGAATTCTGACCAAGGGAAGAATTAATTAGATAATAAATTAGTTAATGGAATTGAATTTTGAGATTATGATGAAGTTCGGTAATAAAACTCAAGTTATAAATTGAATTCGACTTGAATTGTCAGCAAAGTAAATGTAACTGAATTGTGAGTTCATGAAATTTGGTGGTAAATTTAAATTGGATGGTGGAATCAGAAATAAAATTAACTAGAAGTGTTAACAAATTAGATATAATTGAAATGTATCGTGAAAAAAATGGAAATGGATTTAAATAGTAATGGTTTGGATTGAAAATAAAATCCAACTAAGTGGAAATAAATTGGAAATGGCCATGTAATAAATTGGATGAACTGAATCCGAAAGGTTAAATTTGATAATAACTAATCAAATGAAATTGTAAATTTTAAAAGGAGATTTAACTGAAATAGAATTAAACTGAATGGAAGAGAAAGATTTACTTGAAACGAAATGAGCTTAAGTATAAAATTGGAGTGAATAAACTTAAGCTAAAAGAGGGAAAAGAGTTGAATTGAATTCAACTAAAAATTAAGTTTAATAATAGTGGATTGGATTTAAATCAAGTAAAAATAAATTTTAATTGAAATAAAATTCGGTGAGTTGCCGATAATATTTAATGGAATGAAAATGCTTAAATAAATAATTGTAAACCATTTAAATTATTAAGGGATTGAAATAACTTGAGACAATAAGGAAAATATAATGTTTCGAGTTTATTAGAATGGTTTAAGTGAATGTGGATAAACTAATTATATTGAATAAATAAATGATGGAATAAATAAGTATCAAATGAAGTGTGGTTTAAATAAGTTAAGAAATGGTTATTGAATGAAATAGATTGGATTGTCTTCGAGCTAAATAAAATAGTTTGGAATAAACAAATATGGAATGAAATGTAAATAAATGGATTGTAAATGAAATTTGAATGGAATGTGTCGAGTTAGATAAATGGTTGTGAATGGATTAAAATAAAAAGGAAATTTAATTGGTAATGAAGATGAACCTAAGTTGTTACTGGTTTTGGATGAACTAGTTTGGTTAATAAAATGAAATGCTAGTGAATGTATTCAAATCTAAAATGCAATGAAAATGAGAATATATGGATTGTGAATAAATTTAAAAATGGAATAAAATTAAGTATAAATTGAGTTAAAATCAATTTAAATTGGTTATAAACATAAGTACTTATTTATTCACATAAGTCTCGTCGAATTGCATGGAATAAATTGTCGTTGGATGTAAATGGAAGTAATTAAAATTCTATGTGTTGATAAGGGTAAAATAAATTGAGTTTGAGAGCAATTGAATTAAATATGAGTTCAGTTTGCTTAAAAATAAATTAATTGTAAATTTGTGAGTTGTTAACCATTCGGATTAAGTGAAACGATATGTAGTTGGTTGTAAGCAATTAAAATTAATGTTGGAATATTTAAATTGCTTATATAAAGTGTTTAATGGGCATTTCTTTTAGAATTCATATGTTTTAACTATTTCAAATAAGTGAAATATAGTTAAACTGTGTATATTTGGCACTTACATGTTTAAATTGAGTAAGTACAGGTACCTGGAAGCCGTGTGGCTGGATTTGGTTGTGCTATTTGCTAAAAATAATAAGCTGCTTGCTTAAAATGCTGAATAAGGTACGCCTACGCAATAAAAATAGAAAATATGAACTGTTTTTGGTTTTTCCGACCGTGTGGATCGATGTATATATATTTATCTCTTTTGTCAAATTGCAAAAGCTCCTCCGTACAAAGGGGACTTTGCCAAAAAAATTCGCATATTTTGGAAGTTAGAAAATTTTTGAAAATTTTGTTAACGACCAAACGATTTCAAATTGGAAATTGAAATAAGTTAGTAGATGAAAATAATTAAAATAATGGCATAAATTAGTTTTAAAATGACAAATAAAATTTAAATATTCAGAGTTAAAGATAAATTGAATTCATATGGTAATGAAAGAATCAATTTGAATAGAAATAGATATAAATGAAGTGGTAAGACGGAAATAAATAAAGAAACATATAAAATGCTTATGTTAACTTAAGTAAGGAATGATCAATTCTTAATTAGAAATTGAATATTGCAAATATATTCTAAGTTGATATTTGGATGAATATTGACATTTGGTAAGGAAGTCGATAAAATGTTTTTGGGAATATTGTGATTGGATATTAGTGTTAAGCAGGATATGCAGGTATTATAAGGAGAAAGGAAAATTGGTTTTGATTTTAGAAGATAAATTTGAAATGCTCGACAAAAAGGTATGTATTTAAATTTGGTATGAAATTTGATTGGGATTTGGATTGAGCGACTTGGCATTTTGTTTTCTTTGTGGATTTGGGAGGCCGTAGAGCCATTTTGTAGTTGTACCGAGTCAGCCGCGCAAAGGAGATGCTGGCGAAATTTTTCGGGAATTTAGGGAGTTAGAAAATTTTTGAGACAATTTTGATAATTCAAAATCTTGTTTTAAAATTGAAAACTTGAATGGTTAAACAAATGGTATAGTTTGAAACTAGGGAAAGGTTTGAAATGTTAATAAGAATGATAATGGATCTTTTATAAAAAGATAGTTGGTAAGATGTTGAACTGTTAGAAACTGTTTGGTTTTGGGAAAAATAGTAACGGGTATTGGATCATTCTTCCTAACTAGTAATTTCGGGGACGAAATTCTTTTAAGGGGGAGAAATGTAAGACCCGGAATTTTCGGGCATTTAAAATCGGAATATTTAGATGATTTTAAAATATTCAATAGAGTAATTTTAACTTGAATTCAAATCTATTTATTTGATAATTAAATAATAGGATTGAATAATTAGAAGTTGGACAAAGTATTTAATCTGGAATTCTAAGCCGTTCGATCAACAATCAAAATGCTCGAAGAAAATAATAATAATAGTAATAAGAAAAAACAAATGATATTAATAATAATAATAAAAAAGCTTCTAAGGGAAGCCTCGTTCCCCCTTCATTATCCTTTTAAAATCACACAACCAAGAGAACAAAAATAATGTTCGTTCTCTTCTATTTAAAAAAAGAGAAAAAGGAATGGACCTGCAAATAAATCGCAAACCCCTCCTTTCTTCGAACCAGTTCAAATTCGAAACTTAAATTGCAAGCCCTCATTCGAAATCGTGTTCCCTCTTCATTTGTTCAAATCGAATCCTCCTTTTAAAAAAAAAAGAGAATTGATGCGATTGGGCGACATCGTTTACGACAAAGGAGATGGTTAAAGATGTAGGCAACTGCACAGCAAGTGTTCTCAGTCGAAGATGCGATTTTGGGGATGCGTGACTTTGGAGGAGGAGATAAGCGTGGAGATTAGTCAATTTTGCTCGATTCAAGGAGTTCGACAGTGGCATTTCGCAAAGAATGGGGCAGAGATGCTGGTCTATTTCCAGCGATTGGCGACTTACTAGATGTCTGGACCTATGGCAAACGTAAGGAGGTGAGGCTGGGCTATCTCCAGGCGAAGGGAGGGGGTCGCGAACGTAAGAGGAGGAGTGGCACGTGTGAAGTGGTTTGCTCGCATACGTGCGGATCTCGTGGGTGAAGCGGGTGGTCTCAGGCGAGGATAGGGGAAGCTTATTAATCACGTTCAAGTTGGGTTGCTATTCGACTTCTTGCCTGGAACGAATGATGGAGGTCAAACATCAGGAAACCAAAGCAATATTGAAGTGGACTACTACTAGGAAAGGTGAGTTAATCTCACTAAGTTAAATTTAAATTAAAATGATTAAATTTAAATAACTGTTTGAAATGGTTGAATTGATTGATGCGCTGTAGTGTTGTATATATTTGGAATTGATGCATTATATTGTGCTAACGTCTGTGGATGCAGGGAAAACAGGTTGGAGGGATCCAATTGGATCCCTCAACATGTATTTATTTAATATCCACTGATGTGATTGATTGATATTCTGTGATGAATTATATTAGAATATTGAATGTTATCGTCTGCTTGAATATTTTGGTACTCTGTTTTATCCAAATATATAGAATTGGATTTTGAAAGGAAATAAAGAAGTGAACTCTTAAGAAATAATTATAACGAATGTATATAAATTAAAGTGAATTGGATAAGAATATTAGTAGTTTCAAAATGTTTCAAAATACTAATTAATCAAATTCTGTATATGGAAAGGAATTATTGAATAAACAGAAAGTTAGTGAAGTTTGAAACTTCAGTGATATTATTTAATAGAACAAAATATTTATTTAATATTTTAAGATTTAAATTATGGAAAGGAATAAAGGAGAATTTGGGAAAAGCCTGAAATTGATATATTTCCCTTCAAAGATTTTACATCAAACGGAAAATAACAACAATAATAATAAGTCCATAACTAATGAATTTTGAAATAAATTGAGAAATTAAAGAAACTTATTTCAAATAAATTAAATTGGGAATCAATTTGGGGAAATTGATTTAAGTGCTTGAAGTTGGAATTTTCTTTGGATGGCCAAGTACACGTTTTTAAAAGTAAATTTTAAATATAAATTAAATGTTTTAAAGTTGTTTCTAAAAGAAAGCAAGTTTTGAAAAATTTATTATTTCTAATATTTAAAGCCTAAAGTAGGTATTTTCTTTTATTCTATTTCAGCAGTAATTATTAAGAAGTAACTTAGTATTTTGTTTTTAAAAAAAAGTAGAAACCTAGTTTTATATTTTATTAAGTAACCTTATTTTCAAATATGCTTATAATAAATATTTTTGACAAATTATTAAAGTAATTTTAACTTGAACGTTTAAAATAAATTTTTTAGAAGTAAAGTGTTTTAAATCAATTTAGAAACATCTAGTAATGTGCTTGGTGATTCCAGAAGAAATAAAAATGCTTGAAATTTATTCTGAGAAGGCGGATAGTTTTGAAAACTGTTTTCAAGGAGTTTGAAAGATATATATATATCTTGTGAAGAAATTTTTGAAGTTAATAAATAATTTGGGAAATTATTTATTGTGTGATGGGTGTTGTGAAGCCTAATTGATAGTTAAATAACCGACTATCAATATTGGACCATGCGTTGATCGTTTCGTAGAGACGGGGATCGAGATTTATTTCTCGAAAACCACTTCGATCCGGTTTGTACGTTTCGTGTAAACGATTTTGGATTCGAAGATGGAGCAGTGAAGTGCAAGGGCTAGTCGCTACTAATCCTGAGGATATTTCCAAAATAGATGTAGTAGGAATAGTGCCTTCGGTTCCGTTCGAACCCGGGACGGACTTGTATGAATGAATGCTTGTGAAACATCGTCAGGTGGACGATGGGCATTCTAAGGGATATATTCTATAAAGGTAACGCTTAGCCTCAAGCCTCATCAAATGGGAATGGCTGAAAATCAGGGGATATGCAGCAAGGCTTCGTGGGTAGCCCTTACTGGAGGGTGAGGTCATCCCTGTCTAGATGTCCCTTTTATTTCGGCTTAGTGGGCGGTTGCTGATCCCAACCACGGGGTGATCTTGCTCGAGACTGTCCACTAAGGGATGGTTCCGGTCTTGTGTTGCAGGGGAGTTAGGGTGGGTACTCGGTACGCTAATCTAGACCAGGTACTGTGACAGGTGGTACCCCAGTGCCTAGCCATTAGTTGGAATCCATTTTCCCTACGTGCCCGTACGGTTTTGATTGTGCCCAACTATTGCTGAAACGTGAGATGCAAGCATTTCAGCTAGATTCTATTTTACTTTCTATAGACACTATTATAATATCAAAGGACTTTAATAAAAATGTTTTAGCTATCGTAAGGTAAAAATCCGACATGTTTATTGGTGGCGTGGTCTTACGAGATGCTTTTGTTTTCAAAGGATTTTTGAAACTCTAATAATAAATTGGGTGTGATTTTCTCACGCTGGTATTCCAGACTGACTCGGGTGTTATTTAACTATAATGCTTGGGTCAGACCGAGTATTATAGAATACAGGATGCTATGGAGCAGGAGAGGAGCTGGAGTCCGAGATGTATTATCTGTACCTATATATATTCCGCTGTGTTTGAGTTGTTGTGTATCTAGAGTTGTTGTGTATTCATTGTGTGATACTGATGTTGAGCCGTAATTGATGTATTCTGATGATGTAATATATAAACAGAGATATTTGATTTGAGTAAAGATCATTTATTATCTATTATATTTACTCCGCTGCGATGGTTAGGTTCTGATGTTGTTTTCTATTTTCCTCTTCTACCTCTTCTTCTTTAACCCAAATGGTTCGTATTTCTGTACAATTTGAGTTGATTTAGGTAGACTAGTGTTAACTCAAAGGGTACGGATTTGCGGGTCATTACACAATTGCACAAGAATAAGTGTTAGGAATTCATACCTAACAATCGAAGATAATTATAGTCAAAGATGTGAGATAAAAATCTCACCTTTGAACCTAAATCAATGAAGGAGAAGCTTATAAAACAAGCTAAGATCAATTTCTCTTCAATAACAACTCAAGAAGCTTCAATCTAAGCTTACAAGTAAAATATTTCCTATGTTAGGTTTAGGAATTTCTGAAATGGAATGGAGAAAGAGTTGGAGAAGATGAAGAGGATGCTTACCAATGGGTTCTCTTAGAATTTGGAGCTAGATCATGCATTTTGCCAATGAACTAGGGTTTTGGATTTCTATTTCCCATTCTCTTCCACCATTTTTGCTTTAGACGAGGAAGTGAGAGTGAATGGGAAGAAGTGGTTCAGATTTGGGTATTAAGTTGGTAGTGGGCTGAACCCAAACCGAAATCCAAAGTGAAAAAGGTCAAATTTTTAGCTAGCTCCAAACATATCGAAGTTTAAACTCAAAAAGGTTGCAAACGGCATTTTGAACTCGATGGGGGGGGGGTCTCGAGTCCTAATTCGACTGTTTTCTAAAAGTAGGTTTTCGGACAAAAATCCGACGAACGATGAAATATTTAAATATACAATCGATAAATATGCGGGTTGTTACATATATTTAGTTGACATAACAAATGAATTCTTTTATAAAATAATATACATTGGGCGTTATTTCATAAAAATGCACATACAATACCATTTATATACGAACAACAAAAGTAGCTTATATATATAGATATACTATTTAAAAATCAATATTTACATTTCAACTAACATCAGAAAACAAATATAAACTTTATACTTCATATATGTTTTATGGAAAAAGAGAAAAAAAAACAGAAGGCAAAGTGGATCCAACGTTTGGAATTCAGGGATTAGTCCTGAAGGCTAATACACCGTCGGATCATTTTTATTAAATTTTTGGATAAATTTCAGTAGAAGAGTAGCAATTTATTTAAAATAACGTGGTGTGAAATGAATTGATGGAATGAATAAAGTAACGTATTATTAGTACCCAAATAATCAAATGACACAATACGTTGGTTTCTTAATAACGACGGTAACGTTCAATTTGCTAAAAGTTAATTTAGGACGTTAACTTCGTCTTATTTGTAAGCGATTGATATATCATACCTCTTTTAAATTTAAGATCAGCTCATGGCACGGCCTATGAAAATTCAAATTCCATCGCATCATATATTTATTATTTTCAGTTTATAAATGTATGAACTTATCAATTATTTTTTTGGCTATAAATGACATAAAACACCACTGCTTATTAAATTTTTCGTGTACTGCGTTTAAATACTTCCAAAGCGTCTATCAATTTATTTAAAAGCAATAAAATGAAAGGAGTGAAAAGAGAAAGAAAGAAAGAATATATATATATATAATAAAAAACATAGGGAGAGAGACGAAGATACAGATGGTGGTACGTATCTTGTTCTACTCATAAGTAAATATCACCATAAATTCCTTTGCATATTTTTAATTGCTATAACCAATGCTTTCATATATAACAGGTCCAATCTTATATACATAGCTACATATTATAAAGGGTTATGAAAACTTATGTATATACCCCTTATAGTATAATATATATAACTAGATAAAATGTATATATTAGATAATAGAATACAATAATATAGATGAAAAGAGAATTGTAGCAAGCTAAAATTTATAATAAAAAAACAAAGTGTTGCAGGAAGTTGAAAACAACAACTAATGCAATAATATTTATTATAAGTTTCGAAATCATTAAACAAAAGAAAACACAGCTTGTATAACATATCCATTAAACAAAATAGACTATATATAGTACTAGTACATATTCATGCTATATGTAAACATTTAAAAACAAAACATATATTGCAATATGATACGCATACCGTTTATAAAAATATGGAGGACGAGGGGAGGAGGAATGGAGTGGGTTGTGGCTCTTGACAGGTGGTTCGAGCTGTGGTGGCGGAGGCTTGACGAAGCTATAGGAAGGAGAACTGATCCTTTTTCATTTTTCCATCATATGTGTTTTAGCATAGTAATGGGAAAAATCTCTTTTTGTTTCAAGAAGCAGCAGAGAGGAAGAAAAAATAAAGCTAAATAGGCTCAGAGACTACACGTTATAAATATTTAATATAGTTGAACGATAGGAATGAGTAATCCAGCAACTAAAATTGGAACCATGGAAATAGAGGGGTCAATCGCTAGAATTTAGGAGGTATGAATGGTAACGGTTGTTTGAATTGTATACCAAATTTATAACTTTACATTCCATTATTAATTGAATAGGAGAAATGAATGGGTGGAGAATGAGCTGTCCATTTATGATATATTGTTACATATAATTTATTAAAGAAGAAACGGTAGAATAACATAGATTTGAATTATATGCTGGTGTGATGCAATAACAACGGTCAAGTTGATAAGGTGGATATTTAAACAATTTTTTGCTTGATTGGAAAGCACGTGAGTATGGAAAGGCCAGGATATTAAAATGGAAAAAGGAATGGACAGAGAAATTTAAGCGAAGATAAAACGTACAGGAATAAATATAGTGTAGTGGGATGGTCACGATAATTCAGTGGATAATTAAAGCAACTTTTAATGCCACCAGCTGCACGTTCACATCTGAAAAGGCAGAGTAACGGACCACATAATAAATTGAAACGATGGATTGATAACAGCTGCAAGTATACATTTAATAGAAAAGAACGGACAGAGAAAATTTTGTGAAACGTACGGTAAATAAATATGAAGTACTTATTATATTATACGTTTCTTTTTGAATGCAGAGTCCAAAATTTGAAAGCCAAGTAACAGTCAACCCTTGATTTGGTGAAAATTATTGTAGCAATTAATAAAAGAAATAAATAGCAACGGTCACATTGCTTTGATTTAGCCGACCCATCAAAGCAAATTATTTATAATTTAACCGGTAGGAAATATAAAGGAACGTACCACCATAAAAATGAAATTGATAACACCTGTGCATTGATTCTGCAATATTTATTAAAGAAATTGATTCTGCAATATTTATTAAAGCAATTTATTAGCTAGCTTGAATTAAATAGAATTTCACAATGGAATAAACTTTGATAAAATAAATTTAAAATTTAAAATCTGCTATGTTTAATTGGACGTAATCCAAATATTAAATTTTTACTTCAAAATATTATTATATAAAATTTCTCAAAAGTTTCAATTAATTACGTTAAATAAAACCATTTAAAACTATTAAAATCTACGGGTCATTACACTCTCCCCCATTCAAAACTTTTCATCCCCGAAAAGGTAGGAAGTAGGAGAATAGAACAACCCGAAATAAAATAGATTGAAAGACAAGATAAACAATTAATTTAAAACTATATAAATTTTAGTTGAAATATTTATTTGATAACTTCATTTGACATTTAATTTTCTTTAATACTTTAATACTTTTCAAACTCCTTTGAAAACAATTATTTACATTATTACTTAAATTTACAAAGAAGCTATTGAAATATTAAATCCAAAATTCATAAATTTTTATTTTGTTTCAGGATACCTTCCAAATATTATTATTAGATCACAAATCATTTTTTTTTTGAATATGTTTTATTTTAGATAAATAACTTCTAAAATATTTATAACACTAAAATTTCTATTAAACCATGTAGTATATAATTAAACAATATTTTAAAGGATATATCCAACAAGGAAGGTAGATTTGGAAAAAAGAATCAAGGTGAATAACTAAACAGAGAAGATAAGGTAGATGCAAGGAATAGTATCAGGCACGAATAATTAATCTAGAACCATAAGAATTTAAATTTCAAATATTAGTTCAAAATTTCTTTGTTGGGAAAAATACTTTTATAATAAATAGCTTTATAATAATACTAATATAATAAAATACTATTATATCGAAATAAATTTTCCTTTCAAAAATACTTTTATAACTCGATGTTTCAACAAGTTTATCCTTGTTCTTGCCGACTCAGGCCATGCGTTGATCAGGCACAAAGCTAGAATTCTTCAAGTACGTAGTAGACTTGTTTCAACGCCCAGTGAAAATACTTGAAAAACCTTTAAAACATATATGGAAAATACAGTCCAAACAAAACAACCAAACTAAAACCTTTGTCCGACCATGGTTCGCAGATACACAATGGTTACGCCTGGATCCCCCAGGAAACAATCTGTATCCGTAAGCTTTCTCAGCCCTGCGAGTTACGCCATGATGACTAGTAGAGTGCAAGATACACAATGTTTACGCCTGGGTCCCCCAGGAAACAATCCGTACCCCTAGGCTGTCTCAGCCAGGCAGTTTCGCTACTATTCGCGACCTACACAGATTGCAGGATACACAATGGTTAAGCCTGGATCCTCCAGGAAACAATCCGTACCCCTAGGCCAGACTCAGCCAGGCAATTGCGCTATGCAGTCGCGAGAGAAAAAAAACCATGGGTTACGCCACGGTGGGAACACTCGAGTATTACATCCGGAAAACCAAAAATCAGAGAGAATAATATCGATAGAATGAATCCACGATGTGGCCACAAAGCGGATATCAAGCAGAAGGCACTTTCCACATCTTTATTTCGAAAATATATATCATATAGTACCTTTTCAAATCACTTTCAAATATCGTACTTATATAAAGTCCATATATATAGGATTCCGTTTTTCCCAAATCGAATACTTTCCAAAATCAATAGTAGATGAAATCATACTTATATAGACTTCGATTGTATAAAATCTCTTTCCAAATTGAGTACCTTTCAGATCAATAGATTTCAAATCAACTTCATACTTATACAATCCATTTTATATAAGTTCGACCACTCCCAAATCAAGTGCTTAGTAATCTAAGGTTCTCAATTTCAAATCATTTCAATATCAATTCAGTTTCAAAATCATATATGATTTCACCAGATTTTCTTCCAAATTAAATATCTAAATTTCAAAGTTCCAAAAATAATACGTTTAGAAAATTATCCCAGTTTCCAAATTAAAATAATTCAAGTCAAACAAATTCATTTCCAAAATCACCATATAAGTACTGGTTTTTAATTTCAATTTAATCTTCAAAACAAAATATTTTCTCAAAATCAATTATACTTAAGATGGTCTCCAAATTTATAATTATCCCTTTTTTTAAAACTTTTAAACTATCTATTTCTAAGTGAAATATCCAATTTCATTTTTGAAAACCATTATTCAACTATTTTTTTTTCAAAACATTTCAAAACTAAATTTATATTCTTTATCAAACATTTTATACTCTTCGAAATTTCTTAGCTTTGAAAATTTAATCTCGATTTGGAAGTGTTCGAACATTCAAAATAGTTAGGGAAATCAAATTTTCAATTCAAGAGCTGAAAATCAACATTAAATCAATAAATCAATTATTAAATCTGAAACTCGAGGACTGAACACCGGTCTCATTTTAAATTGTTTCAAATATATATTTATATCTTTCTAAAATATCAAATTATACTTCAGAATTTGAAATCAAAAACGGTTTTACAAAATCACTTGCATAGCGAAGCTATTAAAGTGGCCTCTCCCCCACTCTGAAACTCAGAAATCAATGTTGATGATGCATGCACTCATCACCGAAATTATTTTCCAGCGACATAAGTGAGTTCTGGACTTCTATTTTCTTGAAAACTTCTTTGAAATTTCTTTAAAATTATTGGAATTCATTTGAACTCATTTGAAACATTTCTTATTCGGAAAAATACTTTTAAATCGTATTATTTTATATATTTTCCGAAATCTTAAAACCAATTTCAAAATACCGGAATTCAATTCTCGAATTTCAAATTTAACCCTTCAGTTATAAATCATTTTTATATAAATCAATTTCTTATAATTTTTCAAAATTTCAAATTCTTTCAAAACCTTTTTATATAGAATAACATTTCTTATTTGCTTTATATGTATAGGTATATAATCCTTATCGAAAACATTTTCACTTTTATATATATAAAAAAAATCATAGTTATCAAAATAAAATTTCGGTATAAACAATTTCAAAAATACAAACAAAACCCGATTTTCAAAGGATGATTCAAGAATGGATTTCAAAACAAAGATAGAGATTTAATTTAGAGGAACTCCAATCAATAGAATCCTGATTCGAATATAGACTCGATCGAAGATGAGATAATTAAATTACAAAATAGAAGATGGATATACTTCTATAAATCGCGGGCGACCTTTACCGGTCAACGGTGATTCCAAAATTTGATCGGTGTAGAATTCTGAGGCAATTCGACATTCGATCGCCAGAGATATAGAATTCGACATAACAAGACATAGCAGCATCGTAAACCGAGGATACCTAAATCTTCGGTGAGTCAATGCCAATTGAAAAGGAGTTTTCACCCCCTTTACAAATCATTCGGTGGAGTTATGGGATACTCCAGAATCAAACGAATGTAAATAGGGAGAGACAGAATGAATTTCGGAACCAAGGGACATTCCAAAATTCAAAGGAAATCGAGTCAAAAGGAAGAGATTCAACTCGAGCGAAAGTGATTCTGTAAATAAATTTACCATATATGCTAAGTTTTTCCTAGAGCCAAAGCTCTGATACCAACTGTAACAGACTGATATTTTGGACCATTTGCATTCGCACATGTCGGACTTGAATTGCTCAAAATATCTGATTATTAATTTAAATTTTACAAACTCAACATATACAGTAAATAAATAATCACAGATCACATACATAGAGTAATATGATGCAGCGGAATAGATAAAGAATAGTAGTTCATGAAGCTACTATATACATCAAAGTTAGAAAAATACAACCGAATAGTTCAAATGCAGTGAAGTCTCCAATGCAACAGATGACTTCTCTGAACCAATCAACTGGAAAGGCTGGAATCTGAACCGATAGTTGGATTTCCAAATGAAGCTCCGAACTCCAAAGGTGAGTCTCAAATGTTGTATCACTCAGTCTGACCCGAGCGTAAAGCAAAACACAAAACACTCGAGTCAAGATTAACATTCTTATATCAATAAATCCAACTCAAGTGAAATATCAACTGAAATACAAATAACTTAAAGGATGTTTGGGATAACCATCCTCTAAGGGTCCATGGAACTTTCTACAAGGTAGAAATATACACTATAACACCGTGGCCATTTCAGCTTAATTTATACTTCAAAACGAAATCTCATTTTCACTTCAAATATCTCTATATTTCCTAAAATAGTATTTATATATATTAAATAATTTATACGGTAAAGTATTTTCAATTTTCTCAACTTAAAAATCGTTCCAACATCAACCCGACCTTCCCATTCAAATTAAAGTCAATCTCAATTTATCAATTTAAATTAAACTCAATTTCTAAAATAACCACTTAATTTTATCGATCTCAAATTCGGATTTATAATCACAAATACCCCTTTATATTTCCATATTTCAAAACTTTAAGTATTCAACGTTTCATCAAAATTTTCATTCAATTTAGTTTTCTAAATAATAAATTCAAATTTAGTTCAACCTAAATTTTCATTTTAATTCAATTTAGTTGCTAAATAACAAATTCAACTACGTTGATTTCAAATACAGATCCGAATCTCAACATAAACCATTTAAATTCCAATATAGTTCAAGGCTTTAGTATTTAAATGTTCTATATAACAGTTTCATATAGATCTCGATTTAACCTCATTATTATTTAGTCTTGAAATACTCCCTTATTAGATTCAATATCATTTAAGTAACCTTAAATTACATTTTACTCAATATTTTCTTTAACTTATTTAAACGTGAAATATTCATTAAATCACTTAAATCAAAAATCCAGTATAAAATCATATCCTTTAAATTTCCCATTCAAAAATTTCAAATCGATTTAATTAAATAAATCGTTATTTAAATACCATTTTTATAAACCCAAATTTATCTCCCAATCTTAATTATTCAATTTATTACAAGAGAATCTATTTGAAATGTAGATTTACATAAATACTCAACCATATTATATGTATTAAATCAATCTAATTTAAATCAAATATTACTACTAAATCTATATATACAATTTTCATTTATATAATATCTTAAGAATCAAATTTATTAAACCATATATTTCTTTCCAAAATTATAGAAATTATTTTCAAAATATTTATAAGGACCAACGGTGTCTGTATATATTTCGTATCATATAGTCAAGTGCTATGGATATTTATCATTTCAATCTGTATACTAAATATATACGGGTGGATATCATTTCAATCCGTAATCTCAAATTCAATTAAATGAAAATCGCTTGGGTTTATCATTTCAACCCATAACGTTTTTGATGCAGCTAAAGCCAGAGAAGAAATTATGCAATCTTTAAACATGAGTTTGTGGTGTAGTTTGATGAGTCGTCCACAACTCAGTAAAGGCTTGAGTCGTTTCCGAGCTAAAGAAGAATGGCCACGATCTAACAAGCCATGGGGGGAGTCAGACCGAGTTAATGAGGTATCGGACTTGAGTCGTCCACGACTCAATGAAAGCATGAGTCGCTTCCGAGCTAACTGGATATCAGAAGGGGACCGTGCCGAGTCAATGAGTTACGACCTAGATGAGTCATCCGGAGTTGATCCGCTTGAAGGGACGTACCGCAGAGAAGCTATGAGTCGGTGAAGGCCATGAGTCGGTGAAGCCCTGAGTCGTGAGTAATTGTAACTTGTATGGGTGTTGAGTCGGTTGAGTCGTTTTGTCCTTTGAGTCGTATGTAGCGTACATTATGTTGTATTGTTTTAGGTTGGTATTGTAATATGCTGAGTCGTGTGAGTTAAGTCGCTACCGACTTATGTGAAGTTGTATGAAGGTCACGTGTAT
The DNA here is from genome assembly GCA_030765085.1 of Allium cepa. Taxonomy (NCBI): domain Eukaryota; kingdom Viridiplantae; phylum Streptophyta; class Magnoliopsida; order Asparagales; family Amaryllidaceae; genus Allium; species Allium cepa. The sequence goes on along the minus strand of CM060939.1, from coordinate 74,131,557 downwards.
ATATGAGTCGGCCATGTTTGAGTCGTTTGCATTGTGCTGTGTCGTAGAGGGTTGAGTCGCTTGCGTTAAGTCGGTGCCGACCTATGAGTTGTACAGTTTTTGTGTTGTGAGTCGAGAGCCTTAAGTCGTGAATCGCAAGGGATGAGTCGTGTACGACTTAAGGCTGGGTTGTAACTCCTATAAATACGCGTGTGTTGTACATTTTGTGGGGTTGATTTTTGAAATAAAATTTCTTGTTGATTGCTTTGTGCTTTCTTCTCCGATTGGTAGTCGAGTGTAATCTCCTATCTCCTCTTTCGGTTAATCGAGTGCGCTCGATTCAACGATCGTAGAAGCCGATTCACGGTATCTAGTGCGCTAGATCAACGTACGAAGAATCGTAGATCTTCTTTCTCGGCATCGTGCGCGATCAACGAGACGAAGATAGCTAGAATCCGGTATCTTTGGATCAACGGATTTGGGCCTTGCAGTATTCTCAACTCACCGATTGCTACATTCCATCGATTGAAGTTTGTTTCGAATTATCCGCTGCGTCAGTTTTGGTATCAGAGCCATACTTAGCCAATCAAAGCTAAGTTGATTCTTGGAGCCAAGTATTTGAAGTTGAAGTTTGAAGTTGTGTTCATTTTGTTCTTATTGAAGTTGCAACAAGTTTGGAGTATTTGATCCATTGCTTTTTGGATCAAAGTGAGCAAAGGAGTTTGAATATGAAGTAGGCCGTGTATACTTGGGAAGTAGCCGAGCCTAGTGAAGGGTTTTGAAGTTTGAAGCCGTGACTTATTGTTGTTTTGTTGAAGTGTTTGTGAAGTTTTTCAATCATGCCACCAAGGAGGGCTAATCGTCATCAAAACGTTGAAGCTTTGTATCGAAGAGAAGAAGCCGAGCTTATGGAACAACGTATTAATGAGAAGTTTGATGAACGCATTGGAAAATTGGAGAAATTGATGAATGATTTGAATCAAAGGAGGAGATCACCAAACTCGAACCATGGAGGAAACCGAGTTTCGCCATCGGTTACGGAAGCGAGGAGGGTATCACCACATTCTTGTAGAGATAGTAGAGAAACATCAATTTCATCACGAAGAGATCATCATGACTATGCACATGAAGAGAGAAGAAGTCAACATGAATTTGACAATGAAGAATATAGGGATGAAGAGAGACATAGTCGAAGAAGCATGCATGAACGAAGGGATGATAATGGTCGAGATCGATGTAGGCGTACCTTTGATTTTGTTAAAGAGGGTGATAGAGCTAGTATTCATTATCGAGATTGAGACCAAGTTCGAAATTCATATCGGGATGTTGAAGATGATCGTCGATGGGAATCGGGTATGAAGATGGAAATTCCAGAATTTAAACGAGGGATGGTAGCAGAAGAATTTCTTGATTGGATTTCTAATGTTGAAGAGATCTTTGATTTCAAGGAGGTTCCTGAGCATAGGAGAGTGAAGTTGGTTGCTACTAGGTTGAGGGGGAGAGCTTTGGCGTGGTGGCAACAAACTAAACTTACCAGGGAGAGAATGGGGAAGTCAAAGATAGAATCGTGGGAAAAGATGAAGAAGTTGATGAGATCTACTTTCTTACCTTACAACCGTCAATCACTTATGTACCAGAGGTTGCAGAATCTGAGGCAAGGGACGAAGTCTGTTAGTGATTATGCTGATGAATTTTACCAACTCATTGCCAGGAATGATATTATGGAAACGGAAGAACAACTAACTGCTAGATTCATTGGGGGATTGAGAATGCAGATCCAGGATATGTTTAATATGTTCGATCCTAGATCAGTTGCAGAGGCACATCAGAAAGCATTGGCTTGGGAGAAACAAGGAAGACGTGGAGGTGGTGTGTTTACTAATTCCAATAATCAAGTGAAGGGCGTTAGTGGGAGTTCTAATGTTCCTAAGCCTGTCAATAAGCCAATTGTGAAGGAGGCTGAGAAGGCGAGGTTAGCAGTGGTTTCAAATGTTATAATTGTCAGGAGTTGGGTCATAAAAGCAATGAATGTCCGAAGCCAAAGAAGAGAGCAATGGTTGCAGAAGTTGAGGAGGATGATGGTGAGGAGGCAGAATGTTCAAACGCATTTTATGTTGAGGAGGAAGAAGAATTGTTTGGAGATGAAGGTTGTAATCTTATGATGAGGAGGTCATGTCTTACACCAAAGCAAGAGGAGGATTGTAGTTGGTTGAGAAGCAATATTTTTCAGTCGACATGCACTATTCTGGGGAAAGTTTGCAAGTTCGTTATTGATGCTGGAAGTTGCGATAATATTATTTCTACAGAAGCAGTAAAGAAGTTGAACTTGAAAACTGAGAAGCATCCTAAACCGTACAAGCTAGCATGGTTAAGGAAGGGTGGTGAAGTGAAGGTGTGTCGAAGGGCTTGTGTTAATTTTTCTATTGGGAAGAAGTACAAAGATGAAATTTGGTGTGATGTAGTGGACATGGACGTGTGTCACCTGTTGTTGGGCAGACCGTGGCAGTTTGATAGAGCAGTTCAACATGATGGTTGTGCCAATAGTTACAGTTTCATGTTCGAAGGTACTAAAATCACTTTAGTTCCTAAGAAGCAACAACAGAAGGAGAGCAAACTAGAAGAGATCGAGGAATTGAAGACTCTGTTGACTTTGAAGGAGTTTGTGAAAGAAGTTGAAAAGGAGCCTGAAGTATTTTTGTTGATTGGGCGAGAGAGAAGTGAAGAAGTTGAAATTCCAGAAGAAGCAAAGCCAGTCTTGAAAGAATTTGAAGATGTATTTCCAGAGGAGTTGCCTAAAGAGTTACCGCCAATTAGAGACACTCAACATCAAATTGATCTTGTTCCGGGAGCAGTGTTACCACATCGACCACATTATCGAATGAGTCTGAAGGAACATGAGGAGTTACGAAGGCAGGTGGAAGAGTTACTTGAGCAGGGACGTGTTCAGGAAAGCTTGAGTCCTTGTGCTATGCCAGCTTTGTTGGTACCGAAGAAGGATGGAACATGGAGAATGTGTACAGATAGTAGAGCTTTGAACAAGAATACTGTTCGCTACAGATTTCCTATGCCGAGGTTGGATGATTTGCTAGATCAGTTGAGTGGGGCAACTATATTATCAAAGATTGACTTGAAGAGTGGTTATCATCAGATTCGGATAAGACCTGGAGACGAATGGAAGACAGCTTTCAAAACAAGAGAGGGGTTATACGAATGGTTGGTTATGCCATTTGGTTTGTCAAATGCACCTAGTACATTCATGCGGGTGATGAATCAAATCTTTAGACCATTCATTGGGAAGTTCGTCGTGGTTTATTTCGATGATATTCTGATTTACAGCAGGAGTACGAAGGAGCATGTTCAACATTTGAGGGAAGTATTGATTATTCTTCGTGAGGAACAATTTTATGCTGCTACGAAGAAATGCGTGTTTATGACACACAGTGTTTTATGTCTGGGTTATGTTGTTTCAGGAGAAGGTATTCAAGTTGATCAGAATAAAGTTGAAGCAGTCAGAAATTGGCCACAGCCAAAGACAATTACAGAAGTGAGAAGTTTTCATGGGCTAGCGTCATTCTACCGAAGATTCATTCCACACTTCAGTAGCGTGATGGCTCCAATGACTGATTGCATGAAAGGGAGACAGTTTGTATGGTCAGAGGAAGCGGGGGTTGCTTTTGAGAAGATCAAGGAACTATTAACGACAGCACCAATTCTTGTTTTACCTGATTTTCAGTTAGTATTTGAACTACATACTGATGCATCAAAGGTTGGGATTGGAGGAGTGTTGAGTCAGTGTGGGAGACCTATTGCATATTTCAGTGAAAAGTTATCAGGAGCAAAGATGAGATACAGTACATATGATGTTGAGTTTTATGCTGTTGTACAAGCTGTTAAGCATTGGAGACACTATCTATTTCAGAAAGAATTTGTTCTCTACACTGATCATGAAGCTTTGAAGCATTTACAGGGACAAGATAAGATTTCAGCAAGACATGCATCGTGGATAGCATATTTACAGCAGTTTACCTTTGTTGTTAAGCACAAATCGGGGGTGACGAACCGTGTGGCTGATGCTTTGAGTAGGAGGTGTCATTTATTAACGACATTGAAGGTTGAGGTAACAGGGTTTGAAATGTTGCCAGAATTGTTTGGGGAGGATCCTTACTTTGCAAAGTTTGTTGAGAAAGTTAAGGATGGAAGTTCGGATGAATTTGTGATGGTTGATGGATTCTTGTTCAAGGGGAATCAATTATGTATTCCAGATTGTAGTTTGAGATTGAAAATTATCAAGGAGTTACACGAGGAAGGACATGTGGGCCGTGATCGTACTTTGCAATTGATTTCACAGTCTTAATTTTGGCCGTCGATGAGGAAAGAAGTGGGATGATTTGTGGAGCGATGTCATATTTGCCAAGTTTCGAAAGGAACCGCGACCAATGCTGGGTTGTATATGCCGTTGCCTGTACCCGATAGACCATGGGTTGATGTGAGTATGGACTTTGTATTGGGATTGCCGAGAACGCAGCGTGGTAATGATTCTATATATGTAGTGGTTGACAGATTTTCTAAAATGGCACATTTTATTGCTTGCAAGAAGACGGCGGATGCTATTCGTGTTGCACAGTTATTTTTCAAGGAGATCTATCGACTTCATGGATTGCCAGAGTCTATTGTGTCGGATAGAGATACTCGTTTTCTAAGTCAATTTTGGGTAAGTTTGTGGAAGATGGTGGGAACGAAGTTGAATTTTAGCAGTGCTTATCATCCACAAACAGACGGACAGACCGAAGTTGTTAACAGATCATTGGGAAATTTGTTGCGATGTCTTGTGAAGGACAATCTGAAGAGTTGGGACGTGAAGTTATGCCAAGCTGAGTTTGCACATAATCATGCAGTAAATCGTAGCACAGGATTCGGTCCATTTCAGATTGTATATTCAAATTTACCCAGGGGACCGTTGGACTTAGCGGTGGTACCACAACCGAAGGGGACGGTTAAACGAGCTGCTGATTTTGTTGAAGGATTGACGGAATGTCATAGAATCGTTCAAAAACGATTAGAAAAGTCGAATGAGAAGTATAAGCGGGCTGCTTATTTGAAACGACGGAATGTTGAATTTAAGGAAGGTGATTTGGTTTATGCTGTATTGACGAAGGATCGTTTTCCGGTGGGTGCTTAAAACAAGTTAAAGGCGCGGAAAATTGGCCCAGTTGAAGTTTTGAAGAAAATCAATGAGAATGCTTATCGATTAAAGTTACCAGATGATGTTTATACTTCAGATATTTTTAACGTCAAACATTTAATTCCATATCATGGAAGTGAGATTGTTGAGGAAGAATTTACAAATTCGAGGACGAATTTTTCTCAGCCAGGGGAGGATGATGCAGCTAAAGCCAGAGAAGAAATTATGCAATCTTTAAACATGAGTTTGTGGTGTAGTTTGATGAGTCGTCCACAACTCAGTAAAGGCTTGAGTCGTTTCCGAGCTAAAGAAGAATGGCCACGATCTAACAAGCCATGGGGGGAGTCAGACCGAGTTAACGAGGTATCGGACTTGAGTCGTCCACGACTCAATGAAAGCATGAGTCGCTTCCGAGCTAACTGGATATCAGAAGGGGACCGTGCCGAGTCAACGAGTTACGACCTAGATGAGTCATCCGGAGTTGATCCGCTTGAAGGGACGTACCGCAGAGAAGCTATGAGTCGGTGAAGGCCATGAGTCGGTGAAGCCCTGAGTCGTGAGTAATTGTAACTTGTATGGGTGTTGAGTCGGTTGAGTTGTTTTGTCCTTTGAGTCGTATGTAGCGTACATTATGTTGTATTGTTTTAGGTCGGTATTGTAATATGCTGAGTCGTGTGAGTTAAGTCGCTACCGACTTAGGTGAAGTTGTATGAAGGTCACGTGTATATATGAGTCGGCCATGTTTGAGTCGTTTGCATTGTGCTGTGTCGTAGAGGGTTGAGTCGCTTGCGTTAAGTCGGTGCCGACCTATGAGTTGTACAGTTTTTGTGCTGTGAGTCGAGAGCCTTAACTCGTGAATCGCAAGGGATGAGTCGTGTACGACTTAAGGCTGGGTTGTAACTCCTATAAATACGCGTGTGTTGTACATTTTGTGGGGTTGATTTTTGAAATAAAATTTCTTGTTGATTGCTTTGTGCTTTCTTCTCCAATTGGTAGTTGAGTGTAATCTCCTATCTCCTCTTTCGGTTAATCGAGTGCGCTCGATTCAACGATCGTAGAAGCCGATTCACGGTATCTAGTGCGCTAGATCAACGTACGAAGAATCATAGATCTTCTTTCTCGGCATCGTGCGCGATCAACGAGACGAAGATAGCTAGAATCCGGTATCTTTGGATCAACGGATTTGGGCCTTGCAGTATTCTCAACTCACCGATTGCTACATTCCATCGATTGAAGTTTGTTTCGAATTATCCGCTGCGTCAGTTTTAGTATCAGAGCCATACTTAGCCAATCATAGCTAAGTTGATTCTTGGAGCCAAGTATTTGAAGTTGAAGTTTGAAGTTGTGTTCATTTTGTTCTTATTGAAGTTGCAACAAGTTTGGAGTATTTGATCCATTTCTTTTTGGATCAAAGTGAGCAAAGGAGTTTGAATTTGAAGTAGGCCGTGTATACTTGGGAAGTAGCCGAGCCTAGTGAAGGGTTTTGAAGTTTGAAGTCGTGACTTATTGTTGTTTTGTTGAAGTGTTTGTGAAGTTTTTCAATCATGCCACCAAGGAGGGCTAATCGTCATCAAAACGTTGAAGCTTTGTATCGAAGAGAAGAAGCCGAGCTTATGGAACAACGTATTAATGAGAAGTTTGATGAAGGCATTGGAAAATTGGAGAAATTGATGAATGATTTGAATCAAAGGAGGAGATCACCAAACTCGAACCATGGAGGAAACCGAGTATCGCCATCGGTTACGGAAGCGAGGAGGGTATCACCACATTCTTGTAGAGATGGTAGAGAAACATCAATTTCATCACGAAGAGATCATCATGACTATGCACATGAAGAGAGAAGAAGTCAACATGAATTTGACAATGAAGCATATAGGGATGAAGAGAGACATAGTCGAAGAAGCATGCATGAACGAAGGGATGATAATGGTCGAGATCGATGTAGGCGTACCTTTGATTTTGTTAAAGAGGGTGGTAGAGCTAGTATTCATTATCGAGATCGAGACCAAGTTCGAAATTCATATCGGGATGTTGAAGATGATCGTCGATGGGAATCGGGTATGAAGATGGAAATTCTAGAATTTAAAGGAGGGATGGTAGCAGAAGAATTTCTCGATTGGATTTCTAATGTTGAAGAGATCTTTGATTTCAAGGAGGTTCCTGAGCATAGGAGAGTGAAGTTGGTTGCTACTAGGTTGAGGGGGAGAGCTTTGGCGTGGTGGCAACAAACTAAACTTACCAGGGAGAGAATGGGGAAGTCAAAGATAGAATCGTGGGAAAAGATGAAGAAGTTGATGAGATCTACTTTCTTACCTTACAACTGTCAATCACTTATGTACCAGAGGTTGCAGAATCTGAGGCAAGGGACGAAGTCTGTTAGTGATTATGCTGATGAATTTTACCAACTCATTGCCAGGAATGATATTATTGAAACGGAAGAACAACTAACTGCTAGATTCATTGGGGGATTGAGAATGCAGATCCAGGATATGTTTAATATGTCCGATCCTAGATTAGTTGCAGAGGCACATCAGAAAGCATTGGCTTGGGAGAAACAAGGAAGACGTGGAGGTGGTGTGTTTACTAATTCCAATAATCAAGTGAAGGGCGTTAGTGGGAGTTCTAATGTTCCTAAGCCTGTCAATATGCCAATTGTGAAGGAGGCTGAGAAGGCGAAGGTTAGCAGTGGTTTCAAATGTTATAATTGTCAGGAGTTGGGTCATAAAAGCAATGAATGTCCGAAGCCAAAGAAGAGAGCAATGGTTGCAGAAGTTGAGGAGGATGATGGTGAGGAGGCAGAATGTTCAAATGCATTTTATGTTGAGGAGGAAAAAGAATTGTTTGGAGATGAAGGTTGTAATCTTATGATGAGGAGGTCATGTCTTGCACCAAAGCAAGAGGAGGATTGTAGTTGGTTGAGAAGCAATATTTTTCAGTCGACATGCACTATTCTGGGGAAAGTTTGCAAGTTCGTTATTGATGCTGGAAGTTGCGATAATATTATCTCTACAGAAGCAGTAAAGAAGTTGAACTTGAAAACAGAGAAGAATCCTAAACCGTACAAGCTAGCATGGTTAAGGAAGGGTGGTGAAGTGAAGGTGTGTCGAAGGGCTTGTGTTAATTTTTCTATGGGAAGAAGTACAAAGATGAAATTTGGTGTGATGTAGTGGACATGGACGTGTGTCACCTGTTGTTGGGCAGACCGTGGCAGTTTGATAGAGCAGTTCAACATGATGGTCGTGCCGATAGTTACAGTTTCATGTTCGAAGGTACTAAAATCACTTTAGTTCCTAAGAAGCAACAATAGAAGGAGAGCAAACTAGAAGAGATTGAGGAATTGAAGACTCTGTTGACTTTGAAGGAGTTTGTGAAAGAAGTTGAAAAGGAGCCTGAAGTATTTTTGTTGATTGGGCGAGAGAGAAGTGAAGAAGTTGAAATTCCAGAAGAAGCAAAGCCAGTCTTGAAAGAATTTGAAGATGTATTTCCAGAGGAGTTGCCTAAAGAGTTACCGCCACTTAGAGACATTCAACATCAAATTGATCTTGTTCCGGGAGCAGTGTTACCACATCGACCACATTATCGAATGAGTCCGAAGGAACATGAGGAGTTTCGAAGGCAGGTGGAAGAGTTACTTGAGCAGGGACGTGTTCAGGAAAGCTTGAGTCCTTGTGCTGTGCCAGCTTTGTTGGTACCGAAGAAGGATGGAACATGGAGAATGTGTACAGATAGTAGAGCTTTGAACAAGATTACTGTTCGCTACAGATTTCCTATGCCGAGGTTGGATGATTTGCTAGATCAGTTGAGTGGGGCAACTATATTATCAAAGATTGACTTGAAGAGTGGTTATCATCAGATTCGGATAAGACCTGGAGACGAATGGAAGACAACTTTCAAAAAAAGAGAGGGGTTATACGAATGGTTGGTTATGCCATTTGGTTTGTCAAATGCACCTTGTACATTCATGCGGGTGATGAATCAAATCTTTAGACCATTCATTGGGAAGTTCGTCGTGGTTTATTTCGATGATATTCTGATTTACAGCAGGAGTACGAAGGAGCATGTTCAACATTTGAGGAAAGTATTGATTATTCTTCGTGAGGAACAATTTTATGCTGCTACGAAGAAATGCGTGTTTATGACACACAGTGTTTTATTTCTGGGTTATGTTGTTTCAGGAGAAGGTATTCAAGTTGATCAGAATAAAGTTGAAGCAGTCAGAAATTGGCCACGGCCAAAGACAATTACAGAAGTGAGAAGTTTTCATGGGCTAGCGTCATTCTACCGAAGATTCATTCCACACTTCAGTAGCGTGATGGCTCCAATGACTGATTGCATGAAAGGGAGACAGTTTGTATGGTCAGAGGAAGCGGGGGTTGCTTTTGAGAAGATCAAGGAACTATTAACGACAGCACCAATTCTTGTTTTACCTGATTTTCAGTTAGTATTTGAACTACATACTGATGCATCAAAGGTTGGGATTGGAGGAGTGTTGAGTCAGTGTGGGAGACCTATTGCATATTTCAGTGAAAAGTTATCAGGAGCAAAGATGAGATACAGTACATATGATGTTGAGTTTTATGCTGTTGTACAAGCTGTTAAGCATTGGAGACACTATCTATTTCAGAAAGAATTTGTTCTCAACACTGATCATGAAGCTTTGAAGCATTTACAGGGACAAGATAAGATTTCAGCAAGACATGCATCGTGGATAGCATATTTACAGCAGTTTACCTTTGTTGTTAAGCACAAATCGGGGGTGACGAACCGTGTGGCTGATGCTTTGAGTAGGAGGAGTCATTTATTAACGACATTGAAGGTTGAGGTAACAGGGTTTGAAATGTTGCCAGAATTGTTTGGGGAGGATCCTTACTTTGCAAAGTTTGTTGAGAAAGTTAAGGATGGAAGTTCGGATGAATTTGTGATGGTTGATGGATTCTTGTTCAAACGGGAATCAATTATGTATTCCAGATTGTAGTTTGAGATTGAAAATTATCAAGGAGTTACACGAGGAAGGACATGTGGGCCGTGATCGTACTTTGCAATTGATTTCACAGTCTTAATTTTTGCCGTCGATGAGGAAAGAAGTGGGAAGATTTGTGGAGCGATGTCATATTTGCCAAGTTTCGAAAGGAACCGCGACCAATGCTGGGTTGTATATGCCGTTGCCTGTACCAGATAGACCATGGGTTGATGTGAGTATGGACTTTGTATTGGGATTGCCGAGAACGCAGCGTGGTAATGATTCTATATATGTAGTGGTTGACAGATTTTCTAAAATGGCACATTTTATTGCTTGCAAGAAGACGGCGGATGCTATTCGTGTTGCACAGTTATTTTTCAAGGAGATCTATCGACTTCATGGATTGCCAGAGTCTATTGTGTCGGATAGAGATACTCGTTTTCTAAGTCAATTTTGGGTAAGTTTGTGGAAGATGGTGGGAACGAAGTTGAATTTTAGCAGTGCTTATCATCCACAAACAGACGGACAGACCGAAGTTGTTAACAGATCATTAGGAAATTTGTTGCGATGTCTTGTGAAGGACAATCTGAAGAGTTGGGACGTGAAGTTATGCCAAGCTGAGTTTGCACATAATCATGTAGTAAATCGTAGCGCAGGATTCAGTCCATTTCAGATTGTATATTCAAATTTACCCAGGGGACCGTTGGACTTAGCGGTGGTACCACAACCGAAGGGGACGGTTAAACGAGCTGCTGATTTTGTTGAAGGATTGACGGAATGTCATAGAATCGTTCAAAAACGATTAGAAAAGTCGAATGAGAAGTATAAGCGGGCTGCTGATTTGAAATGACGGAATGTTGAATTTAAGGAAGGTGATTTGGTTTATGCTGTATTGACGAAGGATCGCTTTCCGGTGGGTGCTTATAACAAGTTAAAGGCGCGCAAAATTGGCCCAGTTGAAATTTTGAAGAAAATCAATGAGAATGCTTATCGATTAAAGTTACCAGATGATGTTTATACTTCAGATATTTTTAACGTCAAACATTTAATTCCATATCATGGAAGTGAGATTGTTGAGGAAGAATTTACAAATTCGAGGATGAATTTTTCTCAGCCAGGGGAGGATGATGCAGCTAAAGCCAGAGAAGAAATTATGCAATCTTTAAACATGAGTTTGTGGTGTAGTTTGATGAGTCGTCCACAACTCAGTAAAGGCTTGAGTCGTTTCCGAGCTAAAGAAGAATGGCCACGATCTAACAAGCCATGGGGGGAGTCAGACCGAGTTAACGAGGTATCGGACTTGAGTCGTCCACGACTCAATGAAAGCATGAGTCGCTTCCGAGCTAACTGGATATCAGAAGGGGACCGTGCCGAGTCAACGAGTTACGACCTAGATGAGTCATCCGGAGTTGATCCGCTTGAAGGGACGTACCGCAGAGAAGCTATGAGTCGGTGAAGGCCATGAGTCGGTGAAGCCCTGAGTCGTGAGTAATTGTAACTTGTATGGGTGTTGAGTCGGGTGAGTCGTTTTGTCCTTTGAGTCGTATGTAGCGTACATTATGTTGTATTGTTTTAGGTCGATATTGTAATATGCTGAGTCGTGTGAGTTAAGTCGCTACCGACTTAGGTGAAGTTGTATGAAGGTCACGTGTATATATGAGTCGGCCATGTTTGAGTCGTTTGCATTGTGCTGTGTCGTAGAGGGTTGAGTCGCTTGCGTTAAGTCGGTGCCGACCTATGAGTTGTACAGTTTTTGTGTTGTGAGTCGAGAGCCTTAAGTCGTGAATCGCAAGGGATGAGTCGTGTACGACTTAAGGCTGGGTTGTAACTCCTATAAATACGCGTGTGTTGTACATTTTGTGGGGTTGATTTTTGAAATAAAATTTCTTGTTGATTGCTTTGTGCTTTCTTCTCCAATTGGTAGTTGAGTGTAATCTCCTATCTCCTCTTTCGGTTAATCGAGTGCGCTCGATTCAACGATCGTAGAAGCCGATTCACGGTATCTAGTGCGCTAGATCAACGTACGAAGAATCGTAGATCTTCTTTCTCGGCATCGTGCGCGATCAACGAGACGAAGATAGCTAGAATCCGGTATCTTTGGATCAACGGATTTGGGCCTTGCAGTATTCTCAACTCACCGATTGCTACATTCCATCGATTGAAGTTTGTTTCGAATTATCCGCTGCATCAGTTTTTCTCCTATTCTAAAGTCTGTTCGGGTATGTATCATTTCAACCCATAGTGATTTCTAAACTACAGGGAACTTGCAGAGTGATAACAGAAAATAAAATAAAATAACAGGCGTATATCATCAATACCAATATAATATAAACAACATGATATGGTGTCATATCCCGCAGGTGAACAGTTACAGATAATAGCATATATAACAAATTTAAATAACTACAGCAGCATATTTCAATTGTCGTTTCAATTGAAATCAAATTTAATGAATAAAAGAATGTTAATCGTGAGTGATTACTCACCTCTGGATCCTAGAGAATACAGAAGATGACACGGATATGCATACTGCTACAGACACTGAAATTTGAATTATGAATCGAAGCAAAGCAAAATCGGCACGAATTCAACGATCAAAGCTGATAACAAGAATTGATGGAACAAGTCAGAACGAGATCGCCGAAGATAATGGTATAAGTGGACTCATATATATATAACTATATATAACTATATATATAAAGTCATATTCTAAATTCAACACGTATTAAATTAAATCAAATATATATGTATATATATTTTCCAAAATCGTTGTTTTTTTTTATTTAAAACACATAAATTAGAATCAAGCATATATACAATATGAAATTTGAAATAAATACTTATATAAACAGACTAATATTAATCATGTGCTAGGTTACAATACTGACATATTTTAGCTGTAAGAAAGAGTATAATGAAAGAAGTCAACATCAGTTATAATACATTTACATAAACCAAATGTAACAAATATTTAGTTGACATAACAAATGAATTCTTTTATAAAATAGTATACATTAGGCGCTATTTCATAAAAATGCACATACAATACCATTTATATACGAACAACAAAAGTAGCTTATATATATAGATATACTATTTAAAAATCAATACTTACATTTCAACTAACATCAGAAAACAAATATAAACTTCATACTTTATATATGTTTTATGGAAAAAGAGAAGGAAAAAAACAGAACGCAAAGTGGTTCCAACGTTTGGAATTCAGGGATTAGTCCTGAAGGCTAATACACCGTCGGATCATTTTTATTAAATTTTTGGATAAATTTCAGTAGAAGAGTAGCAATTTATTTAAAATAACGTGTTGTGAAATGAATTGATGGAATGAATAAAGTAACGTATTATTAGTACCCAAATAATCAAATGACACAATATGTTGGTTTCTTAATAACGACAGTAACGTTCAATTTGCTAAAAGTTAATTTAGGATGTTAACTTCGTCTTATTTGTAAGCGATTGATATATCATACCTCTTTTAAATTTAAGATCAGCTCATGGCACGGCGTATGAAAATTCAAATTCCATCGCATCATATATTTATTATTTTCAGTTTAGAAATGTATAAACTTATCAAATTTTTTTTGCTATAAATGACGTAAAACACCACTGCTTATTAAATTTGTCGTGTACTGCGTTTAAATACTTCCAAAGCGTCTGTCAATTTATTTAAAAGCTATAAAATGAAAGGAGTGAAAAGAGAGAAAAAGAAAGAAATAATATATATATATTTAATAATAAAAAACATGGGGAGAGAGACGAAGATACAGGTGGTACGTATCTTGTTTTATTCATAAGTAAATATCACCATAAATTCCTTTGCATATTTTTAATTGCTATAACCAATGCTTTCATATATAACAGATCCAATCTTATATACATAGCTACATATTATAAAGGGTTATGAAAACTTATATATATACACCTTATAGTGTAATATATATAACTAGATAAAATGTACATATTAGATAATAGAATACAATAATATAGATGAAAAGAGAATTGCAGCAAGCTAAAATTTATAATAAAAAAACAAAGTGTTGCAGGAAGTTGAAAACAACAACTAATGCAATAATATTTATTATAAGTTTCGAAATCCATTAGATAAAAGAAAACACAGCTTTTATAACATGTCCATTAAACAAAATAGACTATATATAGTACTAGTACATATTCATGCTATATGTAAATATTTAAAAATGAAACATATATTGCAATATGATACGCATACCGTTTATAAAAATATGGATGACGAGGGAAGGAGGCATGGAGTGGGTTGTGGCTCTTGACAGGTGGTTCGAACTGTGGTGGCAGAGGCTTGACAAAACTATAGGAAGGTTAACTGGTCCTTTTTCATTTTTCCATCATATGTGTTTTAGCATTGTAATAGGAAAAATCTCCTTTTTTTTCAAGAAGCTGTTGAATATGCGCTTATATGTTTTTGTTTGATGATAATAAACATATATATTCATTTAAATGTATTTGGTAATGTACTATTTTGTTTTCCATAGATTAAATAAATATTTGTTGAATAAAATAAATTACACAGAATTTGAATTCAAACAGATATTTTATTCAAACAAATATTTATTACAATCTTGAATAGTACAAATTCAAGCTCTCACTATACATATACAATTTTGATTACATCACAGTTATTTTTACATTAATAACCTCACTACATATCACTTACATTCGTATTTTGTCTTCAACTTCATTCCAGTTTGAATCCAGCATCTGAGCAATCTGCAAAAATATTCACTAACGCAGTAAAATTGAAAAAGAAATATTTTTGCAATATAAAATGAAATATGATTTTTGAAAATATGATTTACCTCAGTTACTTGGGTTGTTCGTCATCATTCACATTTGAATTCGTCACATACGAACAATGTGACATGCACAGTGTATCACTGTACATGCCACAAGGCCGTGCACATCGATATACACTTGATAATGCTACAGGGACAGGTAAGCACAGGTCAAACCTAAATGAAAAGCCGGGTTCAACTTACGTGCAATATACTCAAAATCACGACACGACCACAAGGTCAAACCCGAGTTTTTGAAACTGGATTCAACGCAAGTGAAATTTCAAAAATCAACATGAATGGATGCAAAGACCAGTGATCCAAGCAATGACCAGCTCAACCAGCGGAAATGATACAAGGGAAACTGGCAACAACAAGTATGGTGAAGCACTGACTCAAATACAGAACTACAAGGCATAGCAACTGCATAGCAACTTCAATAACCAGGCAGACCATAAAGAAATGCCATCAAGTAAACAAACTCAGGCAAATGTACACAGTTCATGTATGTATCAGCAACCAACACAATGAACAAGACACAACAAAGTTCACAAGTGCAAACCAAATGCAGCGACACAGCAGTCTTTGAACAAGAAAACCAGTGACATGAATGTAGTGTACATGAATGCAACATCAATGAACCAAATACTCAATTTGATTGTAAGCATGTACAACAGGACAGAGAAGTGAACAACAATGGAACAGTGTACACAAGTGAAACCAGGAAAATCATGACATCAAGTAAACAAATGAAGTCAGCAACTTCAAACTGCTTATATACACAAACAAATGCAACAGACACACATGAATGAGAAGACCACAAGGACAACAGTAAGACCACAAAGACAACAGCCAGAGCCATCAGGTCAGAGACAACTACAAGCCCAAGTGAAACCAGACCACAAAGCCAAGCATGATACAGTGGTGATGCGATGCAAACAACAGTAATGCTCAGGTTCAACCTCTACATACACAGCAATAACCAATAAACCAAATGCAAGACCACAAGTACAACAACTCGAGACCATGCTACAGAATGTACATGTGAGGACAGTGAATACAAGAACAAGTTGAGATAAACAATGTAAACTACAATGCAAACAGTAAATAGTTCAGTGTGACAATATGAATGCAACAACAAACCCAAATGTCCAGACCACAACATGTATGCAAACATGAAGTGAATACAACTACAGATGACAAAGTGTTCAATGCACAGTGCAGACAAATGCACGAATACTGCAACAACCAAGACCACAAAGATAGTAACATTCAGTTTTGCAGTGATACAAATGCAACAAACAAAGTCAAGGGCCAAGCAACAGAAGCAAGTATGCATAGTATGAAGAACACTAAGGTTCAAGTGCAAAAGAAAGAATGGCCAGAACTAAATGTAACAAGGACTAGAGACGAAGCTCACAGTGATGAAAACAGTGATGGTCGAAGTAATGCAGATTCGTGAATGTATACAGTCAAGAAAATCAAGTGCGTGCAATGTTTGAAAAAGTCACAAATTAAAAGAGGAAAGTCACTGAAGTATAAAACAAGAAAAATCGAACGTTCTCAAGGTAAAGTCGTGCGCATCAAGTCAGGAAATCAAATTTCAGGAAAGTATCAAATTAATTAGGGTATAGGAATTCATATAAATACCAAACCGAAAATCATCATCAGTGTGCAGAAAATTCAATCAAATCTAAATATAAACCCAAACGTCATCATCGGCAATCGGTACAAAGTCGAAGTATTAAAATCCAAATTCATCATCGACATCGTGTGCAAAAAGAACGATCGAGTTCAAGTATGAAAAATCATGTAACAACCCGTATATTTGGACCATTTAAATTGACAATAATCCATACATGTCAACTTAAATAATACAAAGCACGAATCATTATGGGATTATATATACATAAATGTAAATGAAAATCAATACAACATCACAGACACAGAACAGTCACAGAATAATGCAGCGGAAAATACATCGTCATAATAGCAGTTCATGAAGCTACTATATGAAATACAACAATGTCTAAACATAAAGTGACTGAAAGGAAATACATAAATGTCCAACAGACAAGAACAACAATACTGGAATAGAAATAGACTGATAAAGATAAATGCTAAGTCTTCAACATCTTCAACCAACCTTGATCAGCAAACTGGATAGCTTCAGACTGACCCGAGCATATACAAAAAGAAACACTCGAGTCAGGACTCAAAATCTTATACAGGATAATCAAGTGCAGGAAATAAAGTCCATAACTCAAAGATGAATAAAATAACATCTCTAAGGATCCGATAAACTATCTATATACACAGTAGAATACGGTATGTAGGTAATGTCTAATCAATAAAATAGAATATTAAAATAGCGTTAAGGCGTTACCATAATTCCCCTTAACACATTTTATATTCCCAAAAGCATATACAAGACCGTAGTTTCCCCAAAACCGGAAGTCACCAGAGGGCAATCCATATACTCAAGGTACAAATCAAAACGTAGTGGTCGCGAATAGGATAATCAGTATGACAAGGTACATGAGGCAATACCAACTAGGATACTAGTAGTTGCGTGATCCGGACTGACGTTGAGCATAGTAGCTACTATCTCAGCACCGCGAAACAACACTCCCAAATCAAAGGGTGCACCAAAATCGAATCACAAAAGTAATAGATATGGTATCGAAGAAGCATGTCCGCTAGAGGTGGTGATCCTCAATGGCCCGGCGCGGCTCCTGTTTTAGTCATGTCAGGGGTCTTCCAATATCGTTCTCTTTCTTCAGTCAACGCGTTCACCAAACCATCCACTTCATTCTGGATCAACACTTCGTGCATAATAGTTAATAAAGTGGTTTTCGGTATCGACAGAGAGTATGTCCATTCCCGATCCCGGTCTCTTTAATAACTACGTATTTTTTACCCGATGGTCGGTTAAATTAACGTTTAAACAAATCAAAGTCCAAAAGTCAAGGTGCAAATTTGACTTCCAAAATTTGACATTTCACGATTCAATTTATTTTAGATATTTTACAACATATTTTCGAATGCAATTTTTTTTGTTCAAACACTTGAGTTACAATTTAAAATTAAGTATCAAGTTTGATTTAAGGTCTAAAAGTCGCTTATTAAATTTAGTTCAAAATCAATGGATTCAATTTAAAGGTAAACTTAGTTAAAATACTAACTCAAGTTCAATTCATCTCACTTTATGTTTATATCCACTCTTATCATACATTCGATTAAATCAACTTTATTAACTAAATTCCCCCTTTCAAACTTCATTGGTTTATTTACCGATTCAATTAAATTTCAAATCAAAGAAGTTCATTTCCATATACAATGTCCTGATTTGGTAAATTCGTTAATATTTAAAATCCTTTAATTCAAATCATCCCTAATTTAAATTCGTTAAATTAGTAAGTCAAAATTTCCTAAATCTCAATATAACTTATACAAGTTCAATTTATTACATTAAAGCCTGAGTTTAAAACTAGAGCTAACAAATCTTTAAATCTTTAAATTATTAAATTCTAAAACTTACTTGCTTCTAAATCTTATTTCACTTAAAATTTCAATTCATTTTATCCAATTTGGTAAGTTATTAATCCGTTTCAATTTTAAATCCGCTAATTTATTCCAACTTAAATTCCTAAGTTCGTTATTAAATTTCCAAACAAATTGTTAAGTTCATTTCTTAAATTAAAATATATTTCAATTTCGAAAGTGGTTTTGTTGACCAATCGGGTTTCTTATTTTATTTTCTATCCTAGGCCAAATTGTTTAAATGGGGTATTTATCATTTCAACCCAATATTATTCAATATAAAACAAAGCATAGCAAAGGGAACTTGCAGTGTGAAATAACTGGGATGGTGTCAAAGTAAATAAACAAGCAATAGCAACCATACATACAATTTAACAATTTATTAAATAATCCCGAAATAATAGTATTAACTTACATTTGTTATTTATGCAAATTAATATAATTATTCCTAGAATCTACACTATCGTTTCATGTAGATTAAAGATTATTATCTTATGGTTTCACTTGGTGTCTATTATCACATTTCTACATCAATCATACATACAATGGTTCAAAGTGTAGTTAATGCTATTTCTACGCGACGGTTGATTTAACAGTTAAGGGGTCAAGTTCAACATATATAGTCCAATTTAAATTTTGTCGACTATCCTATATCAATTTCAATTTCATATTCAAATTCACTTACATTAACAACCAAATTCAATCATCACATAATAAATTTTAGTGTCACACTTGTTTGTCGTGAACTAACAATATTAAATTTTTAACTTGCATAGTGATTTGCTATCCTTATTTCAACAATTCTAAAAATCAACAATTTAACATCCAAATTAACATAAACAACAATTTATCACTTGATTATCATAGCATAATAGATTGAGTCGTGAATGAAATATTCACCTTGCGTGGTTAGAGAAGACGACAAAGCATGAAGACGAATAGATAAGAGACACGAACAAGCACGATGCAAAACGACACAAACTACAATTCAAACAATTAAATAAATCAACTATTTGTTTATTGCAATATATATCAATTGAATATATATATAAACCATACCAAACAACGAAACTAGGTAGATTCAGACAAGTCGGATGAAGCCTAGGACTGAGATCCCGGATTAGCAGTTGCTGTAACAACCAAATCAAATATCGTGAGCCCCTAGATTATAACTCCTCACTGCTTCATAGATTAACATATTATATACCGAACTATAAACCAAACTAAAATATGGACACTTACATATCTTAATACAACATGATTATAAGAAAACTGCTTTAAATAAAATTTTCAAAACCTGTAGCTTTGTATATAATTTCAATAGCTTTGTATAAAATTTTAAAACTGTAACCTATCAACTACATAGGAACTAATATATAATGCAACTTATATTACTTATTGATAAGATGGCTATATAAACAAATAAGGTGGGTTTGGGACGCGGGTCTGGATGTGTAGGCAGGGGAGGCGGTTCTGCGTTCGGGTTGCGGTGGTTAACGGATGTGGGTTCTTGGCTATATGCGAACTGGTGGAGGCGAGCCGGTGGTTGCATGCTTGGGGACAGAGCTGGGCAAAGGCCGGCTGTGGTCTGGGTGAAGGCTGGCGGGTCTGGGCGAAGGCTGGTGGGGTTTGGGCGAAGGCTGGCGGGTCTGGGCGAAGGCTGGCGGAGTCTGGGCGAAGCTGGCGGGTCTGGACGAAGGCTGGCGGGTCTGGGCGAAGCTGGCGGGGTCTGGGCGAAGCTGGCGAGTCTGGGCGAAGCTGGCGGGGTCTGGGCGAAAGCTGGTGGAGTCTGGGCGAAGCTGGCGGGGTCTGGGCGAAGCTGACGGGTCTGGGCGAAGCTGACGGGGTCTGGGCGAAGGCTGAAGGCTGGTGGAGTCTAGGCGAAGGCTGGTGGGGTCTGGGTTCGACAGGGTGGCTGCGGCGGGCAGTGGATTCGGGTTCGTGTGGTGTAACGGTGACCGAGTGGAGGCAGTGCAGGGTTTTGCAGTGGAGGGGAGGCGCTGGTTGGAGGGGTTTCGGAGGAGCAGTGGGTAGGTGCATAGAGGAGGGGAGAGGTTTTGGAAAAATGGACGGGGAAAATGTGCTAATACTGTAGAGAGAAGAGAAAAATACATAATAGAAGAAGATGAGAGAAGGGAAAGACACGAACCAGAGAGTTTTCTTTTCGAAGTGAACGAATGAAAGTGAAATGAACTCAGTATATACTGAATAGTGCAGGAAATCAAAGGCCTCAAATTTATTTTCTTGGTAACCGAGCTGGCTATTGGCTTTCCAATGTAAATGAACAGTAACAAGGCTGTTAGGACTCTGATCGTTGGAGAAAACGGATACCGCTTTTGTGCTGCGTAACGGACCGATTTGCTATCCGTTAAACAATTATAGTTCGCAGTGCCGAACTCCGATTTACACAAACAAATATACCGTTCTGATCAGCGCGTCGAGACGGACACAACGGTATAAAGATATTGATGGTTCGACACCGTTTGCAAAGTGGTAAATTTTATTGAACCATTTGCACGAGCGAACATTTTAGCTAGCAATTAACAGCGAAATTTGACGAAACGAAATGCGTCGTCAAGTTCAGAATATTTTTCTTTTGCAACATCGAGAAAAATATTTGAGTTCGGACGATAGAAAATTTTCACATAAGATTTAAACTAAAATGTAAATGCGACGAGCGTAATTTACTTCAATATTTTTCAACGAAATTTGGCGCACGCCTATGTCTATCTAGACGCATTCCGAATGACAAGTTTGGTTGGCAACGGAAATTGTTTGTGAAAATTCGAATTTCTACATCAAATAAGCGATTTAAAAATTTTAATCTGGGTCTGAATTTCAGGGTCGTTACATTCTCCCCTACTCAAAACTTTTCATCCCCGAAAAGGAACAAAGGAAAGAGTGGAAGAACAATAAAAGAGGTACGATAGATATAGAATAGATTATCGAATAAAATAAAGAATATAGAATGGAATTTACCTTCAACAAACAATTCTGGATTAGAATCTCGGATACTCTCCTCGGTTTCCCAAGTACAATCACGGTCATCGGGACTCCATTGGACTTTGACTAGGCTAACAGTCTTCCTTCTAAGCTGCTTCGTATCTCTATCAACAATACGAAGCGGTCTCCTCTCTATAGTCAAATCCGGCTCAACATCAACCTCATCTAACTGAGCAATAGGAATGGTCATGGATGGATCGTGTACAACCTTCCGGAGATGTGAAACATGGAATACGTTGTGCACGCCCTCAAATTTCTCCGGCAGCGCAACTCTGTAGGCTAGTGTACCAATCCTCTCAGTGATAGTGAATGGTCCAACAAATCTAGGAGCGAGATTCCCTCTACGACCAAATCGAATAACATTCTTCGAAGGTGATACCTTAAGAAATATCTCATCTCCAACCTGAAATTTTAACTCTCTTCTACGCCTATCGGTATAGCTCTTCTGCCTATCCTGTGCGGTCTTCATCTTCCTTCTGATCTCATTGACCTTCTCGGATGCTTCCATAATCATATCTGGGCCAAGAACTAATCGGTCACCAGGCTTAATCCAACGAGCTGGCGATTTGCATGGCCGTCCATATAATGCTTCGAACGGTGCCATATCGATACTCGCCTGATTATAAAGATAGTTATATTTCAATTCAAATTTTTACTTATTCAAATTGAAAATTTTGGATTACCTGATAGCTGTTATTATAAGTGACTTCAACAAAATGGAGGTGGTCTTCCCAAGATCCGCCGAAATCAATAATGCAAGCTCGGAGCAGATCTTCCAAAATCTGATTTACCCTCTCAGTTTGGCCATCTGTATGAGGATGATAAGCCGTGCTCAGATTTAGTTTAGTGCCCAAGACGTCCTGAAATGCCTTCCAGAATTTACTAGTGAATAAAGGATCTCTATCGCATACAATACTAGATGGAACTCCATGAAGTCTGACAATCTCTCTCATATAAATCTCGGCCAAACTCGAAGCAGTACGAGTGGTCTTAACAGGAATAAAGTGAACAGATTTTGTCAACCTATCAACAATCACCCATATACTCTCGTTCCCTTTTTTGGTCCTCGGTAATCCGTCAACGAAGCCCATAGAAATCTGATCCCATTTCCAACACGGAATCTCTAGGGGTTGAAGTAATCCTGCTGTCTTCAGGTGATCGGCCTTGACTTGCTGGCAAGTGGTGCATCTACTGACATATATGTAAATATCTCTCTTCATCCCACTCCACCAATATAAACGCTTCATATTTCGATACATCATGGTGGCACCAGGATGAAATGAAAATGATGATTGATGGTTCTCTCTAAGCACTTCTTGTCTCAGTCCATCAACATTTGGAACACAAATACGGTTGTCAATCTTCAGAACTCCATTACTATCTATCTGTGCTCACACTTTACTGTCAGCATTTCCAACTCTACCAAGAACTAACTCCTTCATGCGATAGAGCAAGGTGTCCTCATATTGCTTAGCTTTGATGCGATCCAAAAGAGATGGGGAGATAACAAGCTGAAATAGCATACCTTCTACAAGATTACAACAAGACAATGCTTTACTACGGCTCAAAGCATCAGCTACAACATTTGCTTTTCCAGGAGTATAATTGATGTCGAGATCATATGTAGCTAAGAATTCGAGCCATCGGACTTGTCTCTGATTCAAGTCCTTTTGAGAGAAAATATACCGCAAGGACTTATGATCTGTGAATAATTCAAATTTTGTCCCCAAAAGATGGTGCCTCCATAGTTTCAAAGTGAATACAACTGCTAGAAGCTCTAAATCATGGGTCGCATAGTTTACTTCATGAGTTTTCAACTGACGGCCCGCATAAGCAATAACCTTTCCATTTTGCATAAGGACAGCGTCTAAACCTTCTCGACAAGCATCGGTATAGGCAGTTAATCCTTCACTCCCGTCAATTACCGCAAGAACTGGGGCTGAAGTTAACTTACGCTTCAACTCATTAAAAGCTGATTCTCACTTCTCACTCCAAATAAACTTGACATCCTTTCGAGTTAAAGCAGTGAGTGGGGCAGAAATCCGGGCAAAGCGCTCAATGAATCTGCGATAATAACCGGCTAGGCCCAAGAAGCTACGGATATCAGTAGGAGTTTTGGGAGTCTCCCAATCCTGTAGATAAGTTTTAAAATTAGAAAGGAATATGATGCAGCTCAGACAAGGGTTAAAAAATTACAAGTTATCGACATGAGTCGTTCACGACTTAGTGTAGTTTAAGTCGTTCACAACTTGACAGATCAGAAGGAGAAATCATGAGTCGTACACGACTCAAGTTGTCACGAGATAAGGAACAGCGCGTTAAGTCGAACGGAAGGATTGAGTCGTCCACGACTCAACATGGAGGAGTTGAACCATACACGACTCAACTGGAGACCAGAGGGGACACGGAGAAAGAGACGCGAGTTAAAGAAAGAGATTTGAGTCGTATCCGAGTTAACAAGAAAGAAAAGAAGGAGTTACGACTTAGCAGAAGCTTGAGGTGTGCGAGTGTGATGAGTCGTACACGACCCAACGACTCATCCATAAGTCGTGTACGAGTTAACAAGAGCAGAGATGTGGAAGTAGATGAGTCGTTCGGAGTTGACTCGGTTGAAGGGATATGCCGCAAGTAAGCTTGGGAGCTTGAGTCGTTGGAAGTATGTTGAGTCGTGACATATGTTGAGTCGGGTAGTATGCATATGTTGTTGAGTCGTATATCGTACACATTGTGTTGTATTTTGAGTCGTTTGTGTTGTCTGAGGCTGTAAATATTTTAAGTCATAATTGCCTTGAGTCGTATGTCGTGTACAATGTTCTGTGAGATGTAAGTATGTGTCGCATTATAGTATGAGTCGTGAGTCCTAAGTCATGAGTCGTGAATCTGTTGAGTCGTGAGTCATTGAGCCGGCATGGTGTTGTAAGTGTTAAACCGTGTGCATTGAGTCGCCGCCGACTTATAGTGAGTCGTAAGTCGTATGCGACTTAAGGGTCAGGGTCAAAACTCTATAAATAGGGGGGTGCGTTGTACATTTGTGGTTGGTTGATTTTTAAATAAAATTCTCTTTTGTTAGCTTTGTGCTTTCATACAAATTGGTAGTTGAGTGTGATCTCCTATCTCCTCTTTCGGTTAATCGAGTGCGCTCGATTCAACGATCGTAGAAGCCGATTCACGGTATCTAGTGCGCTAGATCAACGTACGAAGAATTGTAGATCTTCTTTCTCGGCATCGTGCGCGATCAACGAGACGAAGATAGCTAGAATCCGGTATCTTTGGATCAACGGATTTGGGCCTTACAGTATTCTCAACTCACCGATTGCTACATTCCATCGATTGAAGTTTATTTCGATTAATCCGCTGCGTCAGTTTTGGTTTCAGAGCCATACTTAGCCAATCATAGCTAAGTTGATTCTTGGAGCCAAGTATTTGAAGTTGAAGTTTGAAGTTTGTTCATCTTGTTCATATTGAAGTTGCAACAAGAGGGAGAACTTTCGATCCATTCCATTTTGGATCAAAGTGTTGAAAGTGTTTGAATTTGAAGTAGGCCGTGTATACTAGTGAAGTAGCCGAGCCTAGGGAGGATCATTGGAAGCTTGTTTTGAGCTAAGGAGTTAAGGCCGAGCCTTGTGAAGTTGTGTAGAAGTTTGAAGCCGTGACTTGTTATTTGTGAATTATTGAATTTGTGAAGTTTTCCAATCATGCCGCCAAGGAGAGCCAATCGTCATCAAAACGTTGAAGCTTTGTATCGAAGAGAAGAAGCCGAGCTTATGGAACAACGTATTAATGAAAAGTTTGATGAAGGCATTGGAAAATTGGAGAAATTGATGAATGATTTGAATCAAAGGAGGAGTTCACCAAACTCGAACCATGGAGGAAACCGAGTTTCGCCATCAGTTACGGAAGCGAGGAGGGTATCACCACATTCTTATAGAGATAGAAGAGAAACATCAATTTCATCACGAAGAGATCATCATGACTATGCACATGAAGAGAGAAGAAGTCAACGTGAATTTGACAATGAAGCATATAGAGATGAAGAGAGACATAGTCAAAGAAGCATGCATGAGCGAAGGGATGACAATGGTCGAGATCGATGTAGGCGTACTTTTGATTTTGATGAAGAGGGTTATAGAGCTAGTATTCATTATCGAGATCGAGACCAAGTTCGAAATTCTTATCGGGATGTTGAAGATGATCGTCGATGGGAATCGGGTATAAAGATGGAAATTCCAGAGTTTAAGGGTGGAATGGTAGCTGAAGAATTTCTTGATTGGTTATCTAATGTTGAAGAGATTTTTGATTTCAAGGAGGTTCCTGAGCATAGGAGAGTAAAGTTGGTTGCTACTAGGTTGAGGGGGAGAGCTTTGGCGTGGTGGCAGCAAACGAAACTTACAAGGGAGAGAATGGGGAAGTCAAAGATAGAATCTTGGGAGAAGATGAAGAAGTTGATGAGATCTACTTTCTTACCTTACAACTATCAGTCACTTATGTACCAGAGGTTGCAGAATCTGAGGCAAGGGACAAAGTCTGTTAGTGATTATGCTGATGAATTTTACCAACTCATTGCCAGGAATGATATTATGGAGACTGAAGAACAGTTAACTGCTAGATTCATTGGGGGATTGAGAATGCAGATCCAAGATATGGTTAATATGTTTGATCCAAGATCTGTAGCAGAGGCACATCAGAAAGCGTTAGCTTGGGAGAAGCAGGGAAGGCGTGGAGGTGGTGTGTTTACTAATTCCAATAATCCGGTGAAGGGGGCCAGTGGAAGTTCTAATGTTCCTAAACCTGTCAGTAAACCAGTTGTGAAGGAGGGTGAGAAGGCGAAGGTTAGCAGTGGGTTCAAATGTTATAATTGTCAGGAGTTGGGTCACAAAAGCAATGAATGTCCGAAGCCGAAGAAGAGAACTATGATAGTTGAAGCTGAAGATGAGGAGGAAGAAGCTGAATGTTCTAATTCACCTTATGTTGAGGAGGAGGAAGAAGTGTCAGGAGACGAAGGTTGTAATCTGATGATGAGGAGGTCTTGTCTCACACCAAAGCAAGAGGAGGACTGTAGTTGGTTGAGGAGTAACATATTTCAGTCGACATGTACTATTCTGGGGAAAGTTTGCAAGTTTGTCATAGATGCTGGGAGTTGCGATAATATTATTTCCACAGAGGCTGTAAAGAAGTTATCATTGAAGAATGAGAAACATCCGAAACGGTACAAGCTGGCTTGGTTGAGAAAGGGGGGAGAGGTGAAAGTTGGACGAAGAGCTTGTGTTAAATTTTCAATTGGGAAGAAATACAAAGACAAAATCTAGTGTGATGTAGTCGATATGGATGTTTGTCATCTGTTGCTGGGAAGACCGTGGCAGTATGATAGAGCGGTGCAACATGATGGTCGTTCTAACAGTTATAGTTTCATGTTCGAGGGTACAAAGATTACTTTGGTTCCTAAGAAGCGACAACCAGAAGAAAGCAAGCTGGAGGAGATTGAGCAATTGAAAACTTTATTATCTTTAAAGGAGTTTGTTAAAGAGGTTGAAGAGGAGCCTGAAGTATTTTTGTTGATTGGGCGAGAGTGCAGTGAAGAGGTTGAGATTCCAGAAGAAGCAAAGCCAGTTTTGAAAGAATTTGAAGATGTATTTCCAGAAGAGTTGCCTAAGGAGTTACCGCCACTTAGAGACATTCAACATCAAATTGATCTTGTTCCGGGAGCAGTTTTACCACATAGACCACATTACCGAATGAGTCCGAAGGAACATGAGGAGTTACGAAGGCAAGTGGAAGAGTTGTTAGAGCATGGACGTGTTCAGGAAAGCTTGAGTCCTTGTGCAGTGCCAGCATTGTTGGTGCCATAGAAGGATGGAACATGGAGAATGTGTACAGATAGTCGAGCTTTGAACAAGATTACTGTTCTTTACAGATTTTCTATGCCAAGGTTGGATGATTTGCTGGATCAGTTGAGTGGGGCAACTATCTTTTCGAAGATTGACTTGAAGAGTGGTTATCATCAAATTCGAATTAGACCAGGTGACGAATGGAAGACAGCTTTTAAGACGAGAGAGGGGTTATACGAATGGTTGGTTATGCCATTTGGTTTATCAAATGCACCTAGTACATTCATGCGGGTGATGAATCAAATCTTTAGACCATTCATTGGGAAGTTTGTTGTTGTTTATTTCGATGATATTCTGATATATAGCAGGAGTATGAAGGAGCACGTTCTACATTTGAGGGAAGTGTTGATTATTCTTCGTGAAGAACAATTTTATGCTGCTACAAAGAAATGTCCGTTTATGACGCCTAGTGTTTTATTTCAGGGTTATGTCGTTTCAGGAGAAGGTATTCAAGTTGATCAGAATAAAGTTGAAGCAGTCAGAAATTGGCCACAGCCCAAGACGATAACAGAAGTTCGGAGTTTTCATGGGCTAGCATCATTCTACCGAAGGTTCATTCCACACTTCAGTAGCATGATGGCACCAGTCACTGATTGTATGAAAGGGAAGCAGTTTTCTTGGTCAGAGGAAGCGGGAGTTGCTTTTGAACGAATCAAAGAACTTTTGACGACAGCACCAATTCTTGTTTTACCAGATTTTCAGTTGTTGTTTGAGCTACATACTAATGCGTCAAAGGTTGGGATTGGAGGAGTGTTGAGTCAACAAGGAAGACCTATCACATATTTCAGTGAAAAGTTGTCAGGGGCAAAGATGAGATACAGTACATATGACGTTGAATTCTATGCTGTTGTACAAGCTGTTAAGCATTGGAGACACTATCTATTTCAAAAAGAATTTGTTCTGTACACTGATCATGAAGCTTTGAAGCATTTACAGGGACAGGATAAGATTTCAGCAAGACATGCATCGTGGATTGCATATTTACAGCAGTTTACTTTTGTCGTTAAGCACAAATCAGGGGTGACGAATCGGGTGGCTGATGCTTTAAGTCGGAGGAGTCATTTGCTGACAACAATGAAAGTGGAAGTGACAGGTTTTGAGCTATTGCCAGAGCTGATTGAAGAAGATCCTTATTTTGTTAAATTTGTTGAAAAGGTAAAGGAAGGAAGTGCTGACGAGTTTATATTGGTGAATGGTTTTCTGTTTAAAGGGAATCGTTTATGCATATCGGATTGTAGCTTGAAATTGAAAATTATCAAGGAGTTACACGAGGAAGGGCATATGGGCCGTGATCGTACTTTGCAATTGATTTCAGAGTCTTACTTTTGGCCGTCGATGAGGAAAGAAGTGGGAAAGTTTGTGGAGCGATGTCATATTTGCCAAGTTTCGAAAGGAACCGCGACCAATGCTGGGTTGTATATGCCGTTGCCTGTACCGGCTAGACCATGGATTGATGTGAGTATGGACTTTGTGTTGGGATTGCCGAGAACGCAGTGTGGTAATGATTCTATATATGTAGTGGTTGACAGATTTTATAAAATGGCACATTTTATTGCTTCCAAGAAGACGACGGATGCTGTTCGTGTTGCTCAGTTATTTTTCAAGGAGATCTATCGACTTCATGGATTGCCAGAGTCTATTGTGTCGGATAGAGATACTCGTTTTCTGAGTCACTTTTGGTTGAGTTTGTGGAAGATGGTGGGAACGAAGCTGAAATTTAGTAGTGCTTATCATCCGCAAACTGATGGACAGACAGAAGTTGTAAACAGGTCATTGGGAAATTTGTTGCGATGTCTTGTACAGGATAATTTGAGAAGTTGGGACATGAAATTATGCCAAGCAGAATTTGCTCATAATCATGCCATGAATCGCAGTACGGGATTCAGTCCATTTCAGGTTGTATATTCAAATTTACCAAGGGGGCCGTTGGATTTAGCAGTAGTACCACAACCGAAGGGGACAGTTAAACGAGCTGCTGATTTTGTTGATGAGCTGACTGAATGTCATAAAATCGTTCAGGAACGATTGGAGAGATCGAATGAGAAATATAAGAAATCTACAGACCTAAAGTGACGAAATGTTGAATTTCACGAAGGTGATTTGGTTTATGCAGTGTTGACAAAAGACCGTTTTCCGGTGGGATCATATAATAAATTGAAAGCGCGGAAAATTGGTCCAGTTGAAGTTTTAAAGAAAATCAATGAGAATGCTTATCGATTAAAGTTACCAGATGATGTTTATACTTCTGATGTTTTTAACGTCAAACATTTAATTCCATATCATGGAGGTGAGATTGATGTGGAGGAATTTACAAATTCGAGGTCGAATTTTTCTCAACCAGGGGAGAATGATGCAGCTCAGACAAGGGTTAAAAAATTACAAGTTATCGACATGAGTCGTTCACGACTTAGTGGTAGTTTAAGTCGTTCACAACTTGACAGATCAGAAGGAGAAATCATGAGTCGTACACGACTCAAGTTGTCACGAGATAAGGAACAGCGCGTTAAGTCGAACGGAAGGATTGAGTCGTCCACGACTCAACATGGAGGAGTTGAACCATACACGACTCAACTGGAGACCAGAGGGGACACGGAGAAAGAGACGCGAGTTAAAGAAAGAGATTTGAGTCGTATCCGAGTTAACAAGAAAGAAGAGAAGGAGTTACGACTTAGCAGAAGCTTGAGGTGTGCGAGTGTGATGAGTCGTACACGACTCAACGACTCATCCATAAGTCGTGTACGAGTTAACAAGAGCAGAGATGTGGAAGTAGATGAGTCGTTCGGAGTTGACTCGGTTGAAGGGATATGCCGCAAGTAAGCTTGGGAACTTGAGTCGTTGGAAGTATGTTGAGTCGTGACATATGTTGAGTCGGGTAGTATGCATATGTTGTTGAGTCGTATGTCGTACACATTGTGTTGTATTTTGAGTCGTTTGTGTTGTCTGAGGCTGTAAATATTTTAAGTCATAATTGCCTTGAGTCGTATGTCGTGTACTATGTTCTGTGAGATGTAAGTATGTGTCGCATTATAGTATGAGTCGTGAGTCCTAAGTCATGAGTCGTGAATCTGTTGAGTCGTGAGTCATTGAGCCGGCATGGTGTTGTAAGTGTTAAACCGTGTGCATTGAGTCGCCGCCGACTTATAGTGAGTCGTAAGTCGTATGCGACTTAAGGGTCAGGGTCAAAACTCTATAAATAGGGGGGTGCGTTGTACATTTGTGGTTGGTTGATTTTTAAATAAAATTCTCTTTTGTTAGCTTTGTGTTTTCATACAAATTGGTAGTTGAGTGTGATCTCCTATCTCCTCTTTCAGTAAATCGAGTGCGCTCGATTCAACGATCGTAGAAGCCGATTCACGGTATCTAGTGCGCTATATCAACGTACGAAGAATCGTAGATCTTCTTTCTCGGCATCGTGCGCGATCAACGAGACGAAGATAGCTAGAATCCGGTATCTTTGGATCAACGGATTTGGGCCTTACAGTATTCTCAACTCACCGATTGCTACATTCCATCGATTGAAGTTTATTTCGATTAATCCGCTGCGTCAGAATAAGATGGGTTGAATAGAATTAACGAATAGGATAGGACTTACATTGATTACGGCGATCTTAGATGGATCGACCGAAATCCCGTTTTCAGAAACAATATGGCCAAGGAATCGTACTTCGTCTCGCCAGAAGTGGCATTTCGAAAACTTGGCTTTAAGCTGATGATTTCGGAAAGTTCCCAGAACATAAGCAAGATGTGTCTCATGCTCTTTCTCATCTTTGGAGAAGACGAGAATATCATCAATGAAGACGAGAACAAACTTGTTAAGGACATCACGGAAGACTCTATTCATTAAGTCGACGAAATAAGCAGGTGCGTTGGTCAAACCAAATGGCATAACCAACCATTCATAGAATCCATTCTCGGTACGGAAAGCTGTTTTATGAATACTATCTTCTGCTACTCTTAGTTGGTGGAACCCAGTGGCTAGATCAAGTTGTGAGAAAACTTTAGCTC
This sequence comes from Allium cepa, assembly GCA_030765085.1. Classification (NCBI taxonomy): domain Eukaryota; kingdom Viridiplantae; phylum Streptophyta; class Magnoliopsida; order Asparagales; family Amaryllidaceae; genus Allium; species Allium cepa. The sequence goes on along the minus strand of CM060939.1, from coordinate 74,100,174 downwards.
CATGGAGCTGATCGAATAAATCATTGATGCGAGGCATCGGATAGCGGTTCTTGAGAGTGCGCTTGTTTAATTCTCGGTAATCAACACACATGCGAAGAGATCCATCTGATTTGGTGACAAAGACGACTGCGGCGCCCCATTCAGAACAACTTCTCCTGATCAAACCCTTAGCAAATAGATCATCAATTTGGGTTTAAAGTTCAGCTTTTTCTTTAGGAGCCATCCTTCTGTGAGGGAGAACTACGGGAGTAGCTCCGGGAATAAGGTCAATGCGGAAATCGATCTCTCTCTTTGGCGGTAGAGAGTCGACCTCTCCAAATACATCGGGAAATTTCTGAACAATAGGAGTAGTACTAAGGTCATCCGGGTGAGCATCAAGAGAGAATATGAAGCTTCCCGCATATTTCTGAGGTGATTTGCATTCGATGACAAGCGGTAGACCCTTGTCATTGACTAGAGAAACAGATTGAGCTTTGCAAGAAATAACAGCATCGAAATTTCTTAACCAATCAGCACCCAACAAAATGTCAAATGCTACGAATCCAAGCACATAGAAATCCCAAGTGAATCGATATCTTCCATACAAGAGCACAACCCCTTTACAAATTCTACTGAGGTTGGCAAGTCCTCCAATAGGGTTGGAGACACATAAGGAAGTAGTAGCAAGAGTAGGTTCTAATTTGAGCTTATTACAAAGATCAATAGATATGAAGCTATGAGAAGCACCAGTATCGAATAATACCCGAACAGGTAAATTATGAAATGAAAAAGTACTTCGTAAGGTACCTTGGTCATCCTGAGCAGGTGGTGGAGGTGGTGCAGGAGTGGTGACAGCATATACTCCTGATGGTGTGCCTTTCTTCCTCAATGGGCAATCTCTTTTGAAGTGACCTGGCTGGAGGCATACATGGCATAAATCATTCCTCATCTGAGGAGGTGGTGGAATAGCAGCTCCGGTGGATGGGCAGCTATTTGTATAATGACCCTTCTTATCGCATTTGAAGCAAGTGATATTAGCAAGGTCGATTGGGCTTTTCTGGGCATATCCCAATCCTGTAGTCTTTTGCCAAGCTTTCTTTTGTTGATCAAAGTTCATCTTCCTCTTTCCGAGCTAGCTGGAAGAGGACTGAGTAGGAGTGGCCTTGGCAGTGGGTCCCTTAGGCTTCGCCTCATATCGAAGAGCATAGTCAACAAGCTCTGTGAAAGTGCAGTGAATGTGGCAAGTAAGCAAGTCATAATACTCCGATCTAGCTCTCAAAATGAATTTCTCGTTCTTCAGAAGTGGGGTATCGATCAATCCCGGGCCAAACTTGGAGAGCTCGTTGAATTTCCTCTCGTACTCAGAAAAAGTCATACTGCCTTGCTTAAGGTCCATAAAAGCTCTATAAAGTTGGGTTTTCCCAGCAGCTGGCATCCATTGTTCCGAGAAAGTATCCCTAATCAAAAGATAGACTAGATAAATAACATTCCAAGGATTGAAAGAAGAATTTAGACTATGAAATCCAAATAAATTTATACCTAAACTGGGCCCAAGTGATGGTGTTCTCCTCGATACGAGAAGTAACAGATTCCCACCAGTCTCGTGCGGCATCCCGAAGTTGCCAAGCAGCAAGCTGACGCTTCTGAGCATCAGTGATCTCCAATCCAAACAATATCATCTCTAAGCTTTTGAGCCATTGTTGAGCTTCAATAATATTCTCGGATCCAGAGAACTTAACACCACCAAGCTGTGTATACTCCTTACTAAGAGTGGTGAATTTGACTGGAGCTGGGGCGGCAGGTGCAGCCTGGGCAGGACCATTTCCCCTTCCTCCCCTGTTGTTTCTTCTGGCACTCATCCTGAAATACCAAAAGAATTTTTTTTTTTTTTAGAACCAAGGATAGAAAATCATAGAACTTTAAGGAAAGTCTAATCAACGAATCAATTAAGAAGTTTGAATTTGAAAGGATATGTATATTGAATTGATTCTCCTCATCCCAGGGTATTGCTACCCTATGTCTAATGAGTTTATATAACCCCAACTAAGGTTTTTAGTGGAAACCAAAGCTCTGATACCAACTGTAACAACCCGTATATTTGGACCATTTAAATTGACAATAATCCATACATTTCAACTTAAATAATACAAAACACGAATAATTATGGGATTATATATACATAAATGTAAATGAAAATCAATACAACATCACAGACACAGAACAGTCATAGAATAATGCAGCAGAAAATACATCGTCATAATAGCAGTTCATGAAGCTACTATATGAAATACAACAATGTCTAAACATAAAGTGACTGAAAGGAAATACATAAATGTCCAACAGACAAGAACAACAATACTGGAATAGAAATAGACTGATAAAGATAAATGCTAAGTCTTCAACATCTTCAACCAACCTTGATCAGCAAACTGGATAGCTTCAGACTGACCCGAGCATATACAAAAAGAAACACTCGAGTCAGGACTCAAAATCTTATACAGGATAATCAAGTGCAGGAAATAAAGTCCATAACTCAAAGATGAATAAAATAACATCTCTAAGGATCCGATAAACTATCTATATACACAGTAGAATACGGTATGTAGGTAATGTCTAATCAATAAAATAGAATATTAAAATAGCGTTAAGGTGTTACCATAATTCCCCTTAACACATTTTATATTCCCAAAAGCATATACAAGACCGTAGTTTCCCCAAAACCGGAAGTCACCAGAGGGCAATCCATATACTCAAGGTACAAATCAAAACGTAGTGGTCGCGAATAGGATAATCAGTATGACAAGGTACATGAGGCAATACCAACTAGGATACTAGTAGTTGCGTGATCCGGACTGATGTTGAGCATAGTAGCTACTATCTCAGCACCGCGAAACAACACTCCCAAATCAAAGGGTGCACCCAAATCGAATCACAAAAGTAATAGATATGGTATCGAAGAAGCGTGTCCGCTAGAGATGGCGATCCTCAATGGCCCGGTGCGGCTCCTGTTTTAGTCATGTCAGGGGTCATCCAATATCGTTCTCTTTCTTCAGTCAACGCGTTCACCAAACCATCCACTTCATTCTGGATCAACACTTCGCGCATAATAGTTATTAAAGTGGTTTTCGGTATCGACAGAGAGTATGTCCATTCCCGATCCCGGTCTCTTTAATAACTACGTATTTATTATCCGATGGTCGGTTAAATTAACGTTTAAACAAATCAAAGTCCAAAAGTCAAGGTGCAAATTTGACTTCCAAAATTTGACATTTCACGATTCAATTTATTTTAGATATTTTACAACATATTTTCAAATGCAATTTTTTTTGTTCAAACACTTGAGTTACAATTTAAAATTAAGTATCAAGTTTGATTTAAGGTCTAAAAGTCGCTTATTAAATTTAGTTCAAAATCAATGGATTCAATTTAAAGGTAAACTTAGTTAAAATACTAACTCAAGTTCAATTCATGTCACTTTATGTTTATATCCACTGTTATCATACATTCGATTAAATCAACTTTATTAACTACATTCCCCCTTTCAAACTTCATTGGTTTATTTACCGATTCAATTAAATTTCAAATCAAAGAAGTTCATTTCCATATACAATGTCCTGATTTGGTAAATTCGTTAATATTTAAAATCCTTTAATTCAAATCATCCCTAATTTAAATTCATTAAATTAGTAAGTCAAAATTTCCTAAATCTCAATATAACTTATACAAGTTTAATTTATTACATTAAAGCCTGAGTTTAAAACTAGAGCTAACAAATCTTTGAATCTTTAAATTATTAAATTCTAAAACTTACTTGCTTCTAAATCTTATTTCACTTAAAATTTCAATTCATTTTATCCAATTTAGTAAGTTATTAATCCGTTTCAATTTTAAATCCGCTCATTTATTCCAACTTAAATTCCTAAGTTCGTTATTAAATTTCCAAACAAATTGTTAAGTTCATTCCTTAAATTAAAATATATTTCAATTTCGAAAGTGGTTTTGTTGACCAATCGGGTTTCTTATTTTATTTTCTATCCTAGGCCATATTGTTTAAATGGGGTATTTTTCATTTCAACCCAATATTATTCAATATAAAACAAAGCATAGCAAAGGGAACTTGCAGTGTGATAACTGGGATGGTGTCAAAGTAAATAAACAAGCAATAGCAACCATACATACAATTTAACAATTTATTAGATAATCCCGAAATAATCGTATTAACTTACATTTGTTATTTATGCAAATTAATATAATTATTCCTAGAATCTACACTATCGTTTCATGTAGATTAAAGATTATTATCTTATGGTTTCACTTGGTGTCTATTATCACATTTCTACATCAATCATACATACAATGGTTCAAAGTGTAGTTAATGCTATTTCTACGCGACGGTTGATTTAACAGTTAAGGGGTCAAGTTCAACATATATAGTCCAATTTAAATTTTGTCGACTATCCTATATCAATTTCAATTTCATATTCAAATTCACTTACATTAACAACCAAATTCAATCATCACATAACAAATTTTAGTGTCACACTTGTTTGTCGTGAACTAACAATATTAAATTTTTAACTTGCATAGTGATTTGCAATCCTTATTTCAACAATTCTAAAAATCAACAATTTAACATCCAAATTAACATAAACAACAATTTATCACTTGATTATCATAGCATAATAGATTGAGTCGTGAATGAAATATTCACCTTGCGTGGTTAGAGAAGACGAGGAAGCACGAAGACGAATACGTAAGAGACACGAACAAGCACGATGCAAAACGACACAAACTACAATTCAAACAATTAATTAAATCAACTATTTGTTTATTGCAATATATATCAATTGAATATATATATAAACCATACCAAACAACGAAACTAGGTAGATTCAGACAAGTCGGATGAAGCCTAGGACTGAGATCCCGGATTAGCAGTTGCTGTAACAACCAAATCAAATATCGTGAGCCCCTAGATTATAACTCCTCACTGCTTCATAGATTAACATATTATATACCGAACTATAAACCAAACTAAAATATGGACACTTACATATCTTAATACAACATGATTATAAGAAAACTGCTTTAAATAAAATTTTCAAAACTTGTAGCTTTGTATATAATTTCAATAGCTTTGTATAAAATTTTAAAACTGTAACCTATCAACTACATAGGAACTAATATATAATGCAACTTATATTACTTATTGATAAGATGGCTATATAAACAAATAAGGTGGGTTTGGGACGCGGGTCTGGACGTGTAGGCAGGGGAGGCGGTTCTGGGTTCGGGTTGCGGTGGTTAACGGATGCGGGTTCTGGGCTATATGCGAACTGGTGGAGGCGAGCCGGTGGTTGCATGCTTGGGGACAGAGCTGGGCAAAGGCCAGCTGTGGTCTAGGTGAAGGCTGGCGGGTCTGGGCGAAGGCTGGTGGGATCTGGGCGAAGGCTGGTGGAGTCTGGGCGAAGCTGGCGGGTCTGGACGAAGGCTGGCGGGTCTGGGCGAAGCTGGCGGGGTCTGGGCAAAGCTGGCGGGTCTGGGCAAAGCTGGCGGGGTCTGGGCGAAGGCTGGTGGAGTCTGGGCGAAGCTGGCAGGGTCTGGGCGAAGCTGACAGGTCTGGGCGAAGCTGGAGGTGCCTGGGCGAAGGCTGAAGGCTGGTGGAGTCTGGGCGAAGGCTGGTAGGGTCTGGGTTCGACAGGGTGGCTGCGGCGGGCAGTGGATTCGGGTTCGTGTGGGGTAACGGTGACCGAGTGGAGGCAGTGCAGGGTTTTGCAGTGGAGGGGAGGCGCTGGTTGGAGGGGTTTCGGAGGAGCAGTGGGTAGGTGCATAGAGGAGGGGAGAGGATTTGGAAAAATGGACGGGGAAAATGTGCTAATACTGTAGAGAGAAGAGAAAAATATATAATAGAAGAAGATGAGAGAAGGTAAAGACACGAACCAGAGAGTTTTCTTTTCGAAGTGAACGAATGAAAGTGAAATGAACTCAGTATATACTGAATAGTGCAGGAAATCAAAGGCCTCAAATTTATTTTCTTGGTAACCGAGCTGGCTATTGGCTTTCCAATGTAAATGAACAGTAACAAGGCTGTTAGGATTCTGATCGTTGGAGAAAACGGATACCGCTTTTGTGCTGCGTAACGGACCGATTTGCTATCCGTTAAACAATTATAGTTCGCAGTGCCGAACTCCGATTTACACAAACAAATATACCATTCTGATCAGCGCGTCGAGACGGACACAACGGTATAAAGATATTGATGGTTCGACACCGTTTGCAAAGTGGTAAATCTTATTGAACCATTTGCACGAGCGAACATTTTAGCTAGCAATTAACAGCGAAATTTGACGAAACGAAATGCGTCATCAAGTTATGAATATTTTTCTTATGCAACATCGAGAAAAATATTTGAGTTCGGACGATAGAAAATTTTCACATAAGATTTAAACTAAAATGTAAATGCGACGAGCGTAATTTACTTCAATATTTTTCAACGAAATTTGACGCACGCCTATGTCTATCTAGATGCATTCCGAATGAGAAGTTTGGTTGGCAACGGAAATTGTTTGTGAAAATTCGAATTTCTACATCAAATAAGTGATTTAAAAATTTTAAACTGGGTCTGAATTTCAGGGTCGTTACAAATCAGAAGAAGCAAAAGCACAAATTACATACCGAAGCAACAACCATCGATCAACAGAGAAGCAACGCAAACCATCGATCATCAGAGAAGTAGCGAGCAAGCTGACACTCAAACCAGAGAGTTGATCAGTATAGGCGTGCATCAAAAGCCCTAATTTGATCAAAGACTCAAGCCCCAATTTCAGAGCAAGGCCGCCATTTTTTCACAAGCAAAAGAAAAAGGAACGGGCAATTGAATTAGGCCGGCTTGCTTTATTTTAAAGGGGCTTTAGTTTTATTTTATTTAGGGTTTATTTTAAAAGGGGGTGTTTGTTTAATTTCTGTTTTTAAGTTTGTTTTTAAATTTTCTTTTTGAATCAAAGTATTGGTAAATCACCACCTAGGTTGTAGGTAGTGTCAGATTGTCTAGTTAGAATTAGTTCAGTGAGCAGGGTGTGTGAGTTTGCAAAACTCTATAGGCGGGAGCAGAGTTTGCGAGTTTTCAAAATTCTATAGGCGGGAGCAGGGGGTGCGAGTCTATTAGAGTGTTTGTAAGCGGGAGCAGGGTTTGCGAGTCTGTTAGAGTGTTTGTAAGCGGGATACTGTTTAATTCTAATAGAAATCTGGGAATGCAGCAGTAGGCAGGGATTGCCGAAGCTGGGTAAATTTTGTGTGTGATTTACTTTTCAGCGTATTTATTTCTGCAGCTTGTTTTTGTGTTTAAATCAAGAAAATTTGCTATAACCCTATTCACCCCCTCTCTAGGGTTAATCTAGATCCTACAGAAGCAACAGAGAGGAAGAAAAAATGAAGCTAAATAGGCTCAGAGACTACACGTCATAAATATTTAATATAGTTGAACGGTAGGAATGAGTAATCCAGCAACTAAAATTGGAACCATGGAAATAGAGGGGTCAATCGCTAGAATTTAGGAGGTATGAATGGTAACGGTTGTTTGAATTGTATACCAAATATATAACTTTATATTCCATTACTAATTGAATAGGAGAAATGAATGGGTGGAGAATGAGCTGTCCATTTATGATATACTGTTACATATAATTTATTAAAGAAGAAACGGTAGAATAATGATAGATTTGAATTATATACTGGTGTGATGCAATAACAACGGTCAAGTTGATAAGGTGGATATTTAAACAATTTATTGCTTGATTGGAAAGCACGTGAGTATGGAAAGGCAAAGATATTAAAATGGAAAAAGGAATGGACAGAGAAATTTAAGCGAAGATAAAACGTACAGGAATAAATATAGAGTAGTGGGATGGTCACGATAATTCAGTGGATAATTAAAGCAACTTTTAATGCCACCAGCTGCACGTTCAAATCTGAAAAGGAAGAGTAACAGACCAAATAATAAATTGAAACGATGGATTGATAACAGCTGCAAGTATATATTTAATAGAAAAGAACGGACAGAGAAAATTTTGTAAAACGTACTGAAAATAAATATGAAGTACTTATTATATTATACGTTTCTTTTTTAATACGGAGTTCAAAATTTGAAAGCCAAGTAACAGTCAACCCTTGATTTGGTGAAAATAATTGTAGCAATTAATAAAAGAAATACATAGCAACGGTCATGTTGCTTTGATTTAGCCGACCCATCAAAGCAAATTATTTATAATTTAACCGGTAGGAAACGTAAAGGAACGTACCACCATAAAAATGAAATTGATAACATCTGTGCATTAATTCTGCAATATTTATTAAAGAAATTGATTCTGCAATATTTATTAAAGCAATTTATTAGCTAGCTTGAATTAAATAGAATTTCACAATGGAATAAATTTTGATAAAATAAATTTAAAATTTAAAATCTGCTATGTTTGACGTAATCCAAATATTAAATTTTTATTTCAAAATATTATTATATAAAATTTCTCAAAAGTTTCAATTAATTACGTTAAATAAAACCATTTAAAACTATTAAAATCTACGGGTCGTTACATCATCACAGTTGAAACATTTGACATTGTTTGGCGCTACATTCTGATTTCCAAAGTTCTTATAGTTGTTTCTCTTGAGATTATTCATCTTTTTGTATTTTAGAAATTTCTGAAAATTCCTGGTCATAAATGATATCTCTTCATCGCTGTTTGAGTCTGATCCATCTGTCAATGCATTGAATGCCATTGATTTCTTTTCAGACGCTTTACTTTCTCTTCTCCCGATTATTTAGACTTCAAACGACATTAGATTTCCAATTAATTCTTCTATCTTTAAGGTACTGATGTCATTTTCCTCTTCGATTGCAAGTGTCTTTTGATCCCATTCCGGAGTAAGAGAATTTAAAAAAATTTGACTTGATCTTCTTTAGAAAATTCTTTTTCCATGGATATTAGAGATTGCACAATATCCTGAAATCTACTATACATATCTGGAATAGACTCATTTGAATTCATTTTAAATAATTGAAACTGATTTGTGAGCATGGAAATTTTGGTCTGTTTAACTTTATTTGTTCCTTCGTGAGTAACTTGCAAAGTTTTTCAGATTTCCCAGACTTACAAGCTGACACTCTATTAAATTCATTCCTATCAAGTGAACAAAACAGAATATTCATTGCTTTAGAATTATTTTGTGCAACAGTCTTTTGCTCAGCGGTCCACTGTACAAAATCAGTTGTAGGTTCAGAATATCCAGTTTGTGTGATATTCCAAGTATCTAATCCTATAGATTGTAAATATATTTTCATCCTACATGCCCAGTATGCATAGTTACTGCCATTAAAAAGTGATGGTATGACAGTAGACCGAATGAACTAGTGACAAGATACTAGCGTTAGTAATAGTACCAGTGTTGGTAGCATTTTGAAATTTTTTCAAAATTCAGGTTATGAAACTTTTGAAAACCTTGCTCTGATACCAAATGTGAGAAATGCGGATTACGGATCTTAAGGCTAAGATTAACACTAGAGGGGGGTGAATAGTGTTTTAAAGAATTTATAAATCTTTTTGAGTTTTTGTTAATTTAAACACAGATGTATGCAATATTCAGACACGGATATAATCACAGAATCAAACACAGATGTAGAAATAAAGTAAAAGCAGTGAAGAAAAGAACACATCGGATTTTATAATGGTTCGGAGTTACCCTACATCCAGTCCCGCACAAAAGTATGGATTTCCTTTCAAAAGCAATCTTACAATTACACCCTCGATTTCAAGGCAACGAGGTACACCCTCCAGAATCACAATCCTCTGGATAGAGATACTTGATTTCCCGGGCAACAAGTTCACCCAATTGGTTTTCCAAGGCTACAATCACACATTATCTCGCTTAATTGATTTCAAAGGCTAAAATCACACATTTTCTTGCTAAATTGATTACAAAGAGGTCTATAATTCTGAATAGCACTAAGGCTTGTTGAGATAGTCATAGAGAATCAAACTAGAAATAATCTAGTTAGATTTAGTGTTGAATTCGGCAGAGTAATGGTAAGAATGTATATAAGAAATGTGGAAGAAGAAGAGGAGTGAAAAACCAGAAAATATTGATTGAAAATTCATTGAAAACAGCCCCCATTTATAGAAGAACAACAGCCATGTCCATTCGTGAAAGGTTATGGCGAATAGACAATTCTTTTAAAATTCAAATTTTTGAAACCAACTGACACTATGTCGACATGGGGTACTTGGGCATGTCGGCATCCCAATGGAAATTTTGGTGTTTTGTTTTTCTTTGAAAATAACCTCTATCTTATATTAAAACTATTTTAAACTTTATAAATATACTTGACTATAATTAAAATACATAAGTAAATATCGAGAATAAAATGTATAAAATTTTACTATAATTATATATTTAAATCTAAGTATAAAAATAAAAAATGTATTATATTAAAAAGATAGTTTAAAACTAAGGATAATTTGATTTTGAAATTAAAGATTATTGAGGCTAAAAGTATTTAAAATCAGGATATATGTTTTTGAATCTTTTTAAAGGAAGGTTTTGAAATCATTTTCAAAACAAGATATAATTTTGAAAAACACTTGAATAAAAGTTAGCGGATACAAAACAATGTTCCACTAAATTTTTCGTAGGTTCCATCCTACTTAAGGTTCCATCCGTTTGACGGGCTCTAAGTGGATTCCATTCCACGAATAAATTGGATTTTAAGATGCTAGTGATTTTCTGGGAGTTTTAACAAAATTCCTAATTAAAATTACTTACTTTTGAAATCTTGAACTCTTGATAATCTTAATATTCTTGATACAATCTTCATTCTTGGTACCAGCATGATTAAATCTTGCATATACATATATATCTAAACTATAATGTTAGTATTTTATAATGTATTCGAAGGTTGTTGTCATCAACACCATCATCTCAAGGACTAACACATATGAGAACCCACAACGCAATCGACCTCTCAATAAAAACGACGCAACCAGGCCACGCGAGCCACAATCGCACGTGCGCCTCCTCTGCCATAATGCATCGATCTCATGCCAGTGCTCGCCGCGTCCCACCTATCCCCAACCATCTACCAATGAACCCCAGGCTCACGTGATAATCATCTGGAAACGCACGCACACTGTTAACGCTAAAATTGAACGCTAACACCCAGGTGTAAGTAGAGAAAAAATGAAAGCACCACCCGTCGATACGGTAATCAGAAACAAGGAGAAATTACAGAAAAACAGAAAAGAGACAACAGTTTTATAGTGGTACGGCTTCAAGTTAATCCTACGTCCACTTTAATCTTCTTTATTGCTGAATCGATTACAACTTTACAACAATCTTCGATTACAACACTAATAAGACACAGCTAGAACTCCGATGTAGAAGAACTCTTTGAATCCATGTCGAATGTGTTAGATTTCTTCTTGAAATTCACTGAGGTATCTTTGATGTTTGAAGTGTCGGATGAGTTGAGAAATCAGCAGAGTATAGGCGTTCCAGAAATGAGCCAAAAGGTCCCCTCTTCAGTGGTGTAGGCATGGTATTTATAGGAAATCTCTGGAGTAAGTCGTAGGTCGTGGGCGACCTAAGGGTAGGTCGTAGGTCGTAGGGATGCGAGCTACGGCTCATCTTGGTTGCACTTGGTTTTCTCTGAGTCAGGTTGGTAGGTCGTGGGCGACCTAGGGAGCATGGGTTACGGTCTAACAGGGTTGGACTTGATCTCCTGAACAAACTGATAGGTCGTAGTGACCTAGGAGGGAAGCGGCATAAGAAGTTACGGCTTATGGAGTTACCTTGGTCTATTTAGGTCGTGAGCGACCTAATGAAGAAGCAGTATGTATGCGGCCTCACACCGTCTTAACCCGTTAGGTTGCTAGGTCGCTAGGTCGCTAGGTCGCCTAATTCATTAGGTCGCTAGGTCGCTGCATCCCTCTGTTGCAATATATTGTTGCCCTGTGTTGGTTGCTAGGTCGCAAGGGATCTTTAGGTCGCTAACTTCGTTAGGTCTAGACATATTTAGGTCGTTAGGTCGTGTTAACTTCGCCCTTGCTAGCTTGTTCACGCTTTAATTCCTTGGGTCACTTATACCCTTAGGTCGTTGAGTCATGAAATAGAGGAGTTAAAATTTGCCCCTCGAAGTACACGTCTATGCAATAGGTCGTGTGCTTCGACCTAATTCTGCTAGGTCGTGAGCGACCCAAGAGATAAGCTAACTCGCGTGCCCATTCGCCTTTTTCTCTTTGCCCTATATAAACTGTTAGCTCGTTTCTTCCTCCTTACTTAACTGTTTCGACAACGTGCTCTGCCATTAACGAACCTTCGAGCTTCCAAGGGCAAATTCAATCCAACCAGTCGTCAAATCATCTTCATCATCATATTACGTAAGTAATCTCGGTCAAAATTCAACTACGGCCATCATCGAAACGCAAATCCCACCTTTTTCCGGCGTTAATCCAATTTCATGTGCGGCGTCTTACCATGAATTATGTTACAATCGATCTTTAGTCGTCATTGGACACGTTGATGTTATAATTCATGAGTACGCGGTAATGCACTGGATCCATGATGGATTTGAGGTGATTCGAATCAGTTTTAGGTGATTTGATGGTGTTGAATGATGATGGATTCTACTGTGGAGATGATAGAGGGTTATCGGGTCACAAATTAACGGGTTATCGAGTTTGTGAGTGAAGCAAAGTTAGCGAGTTAAGGCGAGTGAGGGAGTGACCGGCTTAGGAGCTTCGAACGACCTAAGGCTTAACGGTTTAGATGTGAATTGCACGACCTTAATGACTTAACAACCTAACTTTTAAATTCTGATAGACATAGGAGACGGCGACCTAAGATGTATAGTATGTTGTTTCCGATGAAATACACCTTTAACGATCTAACTTTAGGTCGAGCTAGATTTTGGGCGAGCTAACTCTTTGTCATACAACTTGTACGTCGCAGAAGAGCTAATACTTAGACAATTTTGGACTGCCTTGACCTCCTTGGCTCGAACAATGCGACTTATGAAAGTTCGACTTATGTTAGGTCGTTGGATTTGATCTGGATGACCTAAATAAGCCACGAGCTAGCTTGAGTCGTTCTTGCGACTTAAGGACTTGAACAGAACTTGAACAATTGCAAGAATTTGATAGGACTTGATTAAATTTGCAACTTCAACAGCTAGAATGAACTGCTTGAACTCGTTGTACTTCTTCACAAATTTTAATGCTAACAACCTGCTAAATACAACATTTGCAGAAAACTAGGGCGAATATACCGTCACTGACTATCCACATCGAATGACAGATTAGTCGATAAAGAACAATCAACTTAAAGAAATTATACGAATGAAATGCCATGAATCACCAAATTCAAGTGAAGTATTGAAGCAAAGCAAAACTAATCAACTAAACTGATTTGTGTGCATCAACACTACACTTGTACTTGGACCCAAAACAACATGCCCTGAAACTTTATAATTGACAAATGCATATTAGTTTAATTTCAGTTATATTTGCTTGTCGTTTTATTAGTTTTGCACAACACTTCACACACTTAAGAAACGTGCACCTTAATATTTGAATATCCAGTTCCTTGTGTAGAATGTCTTCTCAACAAGAAGAAGTAATGGGATAAGCTGGAGATGTCTTCCCGATAGACGATCCACTGAATGATCCCCCGGAAAGGACTTCAACTACCCTGAATCAACGGGTGTTCAACCAACTACACATTCAGTTTGGTATTGCTGAAGCATATGCTTTACTTCCTGGGCCAAACGATACTGCTGACAGGCCACCTCTCGGTTTTATCGCTGTCAATCGCCAGATGTGCTTAAGTGGAGCTATTCCTCCTTTTTATGATTTTCTTCAATGACTCCTTCTCCGATTAACTATCTCTCCTTTCCAATTGCATCCCTATGGCTACGCCATTCTGATGGGACTATGTGTGCTATTCAGGATGACACTTGATCGTCTTTCGAGCTTTGAGGAGATTTGCTTCTTGTGCACATTTGTAAAAAACAAAGATCATCCCTCTATCACACTCGTGAGAAGCGCCAAGAACCGTAGACTGATCGTTGATCTTCCGAAAAGCGCCCACGGGTTCTTAAATCAATTCTTCTTCATTCATCGCCCTTCAGGATTTTACGCCATCTGGAGAGTAGGAAGTAAGATTGCTTATCCCTGCTCTTTCGATTTGAGCTTTTCAAAGTCCGAGTTTCTAGGTGCTAACTTCACTCTTTATTTTTACAGTACTTCCTCCTCCCTCTAAAGATTCCAGCCACAAGCCGACTTTTGAAAGATTAAGTGCCGTGGCGGTTGAGGAAAGAAGTATTAAATTTTTACCGAGAGATGAGTTTCTGCACCAGTTCGGACTGCATTCTTCCCGTTCTACTCAGCCTCATGAAGTCCCTGATTCTCCAGTAGAGGCAACGGATGCCCCAGTTTCCGCCGGAGAACTTACACCGAAAGAACCTACTGTTGAGGCTTCACTGGTGAAGTGTTATGCTTCTATTGATGTTGTGGGGTCATCCGGCGAATTTGCACTTGCCCCAGTCATTGAGGAAGAGCAACCTCCTCACCAATCCGGAAGACTACTGATGAAGGAGCTGAGGGGAAGGGTCCCGCTGGGCACAATGGTGACGACATTTTTGAGGGGTTGAGCGACTTGATGATTACTTCACAGGAGCTCTTTAAAGACGATACCAATACTACTAAAGTTATTCTCCAGTAGTTGAAGCAACATCTGTCTTGCAACAAACTCCGTCAGCCCAAGAGTTGACACTTGCTGTAAAATCCGTCATCACCCCCAACCGAGGAGTGGTTCGTAGTTTGACATGCGTAGTTTGCACGTTACACACACTTAGGACTTTTCAGCACTTATATGCATTCAACTTCCTTGCTTTGAAGATTTATGAACTTGGCTTTTCTTCATTTTCAGGTTCTCCAATGGGACGTAGCGGCTCTTACTATGATGATTTTCAGCGTAATGGGAGACACGGCTCTTATGACCCCAAGAGGTATCTTCCTGCCTCCTGGGAGACCGACGAAGAAAGAGCTGCAAGAAAAGCTCGTGAGAGGCATGCTTATGAAGAACGCTATGGGAGAAGGGACGAATGACATGATTCTTCCCAGAGAGAGGATGATTCTCACAAACGAAAATATCGTGATGACAAAGGGAAAAGTAATGTCGCTGAAGATCCGAGTAAACGGGCCAAACTTGGCGAAAAGCCGGCATCTGAAATTTATGAAAAGCCCGCTGCTCTCATCTCTTTGGAAATCCCTTCCAGCTCTCCTTCCCTTCAAAGAGATGATATTCAAACAATCATCAGTAGGCCCCCTATCAAGTTGGACAGGGTCCGGCTACTCTTCAAAGCCAGTTTTCGCACTGTTGCTTAAAAGGAGTGCGTTTCGATCTTGATTTGGTCCCAATCGACAAGCAAGCTATGTTGCGAAATCTTGATGCCGTCAAACTCGATATCGAGAGAATGCCTGGTTGGCAAAATCTTGTTGACGAGCTTCAAAGAGTAAACCGCGCAAATCCCGAAGCCATGCTGACTATGGAAAATGATAAATCCGAGTGGCAGAAAACACCCGATCAGCATGATGCAGAGATGAAGAGCATCGCCGCTTACAATGAGAAGCTTGAAGCGGAAGTTGAAAAACTTAAAGAAGAGCTTGCCACTTCTTCCACTCCTATTCTCAAGGAGAAGAAGTGATTCAAAAGCAGGTGAGAGATGCTTATGCCGGGCAAAGAGACGCTGAAGCTAAATTCGAAGCCCAGCAGCGAGTTGTAGAAAGCTACCGAACCGACGTTGCTCAGTTGCGACAAAAAAACCAGCTCCCAAGACATGGAAATTGCAATGTTAAAAGCTCGACTTTCTAAAGTTGAAAAAGAGCGTGATGTAGCTATTGCCGGCAAAGCAACAGCCGAAGAATCTCATCAGGCAACTAAAGCCGACATCAGCTCTACTTTATTCGAGTTTTACATACATAGTGTTTTGGGGCGCGGTAGCCTTAGGTTTTTGGGACCGAAGTACGAAATCACTTTGGCCGAAGTGTGGGAAGCTGCACTTGATATGCTTGGAGGCGCTGGATATGCTGAGGCAGATTTGGAGGTGCACTATCTAGATGACGATGCACTTGCTGCTCTTGCCAGGGGAAAGGAGCAACTTGCTAAACAGTGAGCCGGAATGGCGGAAGGTGAACATTTAGGGAAGGCAACCTCAACCGACCCAGTTCAACCTTCGATTTCGGTCGGCATCGATATTGTTGGCTCCAGTTCCCATTCTCCACCTCCTGCTAAAGCTGTCGTTGAAAGTACAACCGCTCACACTGGAGATGAGACTCAAGAAAGCACTGAAGCACAGGACTTTGAAATTGACATAGTAAAGCCTACTTCTCCAGGTAACCTCAATGCTGATCTTGCTCAAGTGGGCTTCTTGTTTACTTCACATGAGCTTGATGAACTTTTTGATTATTACTTAAATCTTGACGCGCCACTTTCTCCTCACTTTATGAGAGATACTGACTTTAACTTCTCTTCTCCTGTAGTGAAAGTGCCAAGTGTTGTTCAGACTTCCCCTCCTCCAGCTATCCCCTCTCCGCCTCTTCAGATTACTCCTCCTTACGTTTCTCAACAGGGGTCTCAAGAGGAGAAGATAGAAGCTCTTCAAGGCCTGGATGACCCGGTTGCTTCACAAGAATAGAAGGCCGAGGAACCTGAGGAAGGTGAAAGAACTTCGGAGCAAACTATTTCTGATGACATAAAGCTGTCTGCACTTTTCACTCCAGGCAGTGAGTCTTCTTCAAGGAAGAAGGGGAAGCGTGTAATCTTGAAGAAAAAGAGGGAAGTTTCTGCCGGCAAAGGAAAAGCAGAAGAAGGTCCAATTGCACCCCTTTCTCCTTCCTCCCCTACTCTTACAAGCCGACCCAAAAAGTTAATCATCCGGCCAGGTGAGGGCTCCAAAGGTGGCAAGAAGAAGAAGTGATGGGTTTGGTCCTATGCTTTTCGTCTCGCTTTTTGCTTCTTCTTTTTGCTTGAATGTATAAAGGCTTGTGTTGACCGGAGATTGTGCGGTTACCGGTCCCCGCCTTCTTTTATTTTGAAACCTGCACATGTACAAAATTTTCATAGTATGGAATAAAATGATTCTTTTACTTGTACAAACTTCTGTCTGTATTTGAGAATGCATTTATTCTTCTTTTTCATACAAATTTCTTTATTTTCTTTGTGTGATGTTGCAGTAAGCCCGTGGTCTGTTACTTGAGCATTGCTTTTATTTTTGTAACTATATTATATTGCCCCCATACCACGGTTTATTGCAATCTCTTTCACATTGGCAAAATTTTAGAGAACAACTCTTCTGTTTCGAGAAGACTTGTACTCTTTCTTTGGAGAACAACTTTTCCATTTGAAGAAGGCTTGCATCCGTACTTTAGAGAATAATTTTTCCATTTTAAGGAAATATTTCTCTGATTCAGTAGAATGCGCCTTGTATTGGAGAAGTCTTCTCTTTTTTTTTATATACACTTCAACTTTTGGAGATGATCACTCTTTTTCTCCTTTTTTTCTCATTTTTTTAAAAGAAAAGTAGTGAATTCTCTTGTGTGGCGAAGTGGGCTTCAAAAGAAGGCTTTGATTTGGTACTTCAATCTTTGGAGAAAAATATTCCCATTGTGGAGAGATTGATCTTTTCTTGAAAGTAGAAGTACGCCTCCGAAGAGGGCTTTTCACATTTCAACTCTTGTGAAGTTTTATTTCAAATCTCGGTGAAATGTATGCCTCCGGAGAGGGCTTTTAGCATTTCAACTCTGGTGAAATGGGCCTCCGAAGAGGGCTTTTCACATTTCAACTCTTGTGAAGTTTTATTTCAAATCTCGGTGAAATGTGTGCCTCCGAAGAGGTCTTTTAGCATTTCAACTCTGGTGAAATGGGCCTACGAAGAGGGCTTTTCACATTTCAACTCTTGTGAAGTATTATTTCAAATCTCGGTGAAATGTGTGCCTCCGAAGAGGTCTTTTAGCATTTCAACTCTGGTGAAATGGGCCCCCGAAGAGGTCTTTGGCTGTTTCTTGCCTGCTTGCCCATGTCTTTTCGCCATTTGCTCATATCAGCGACTCCTTGTTATCATTTTCAAGCACACGTTCCTTTCTTTTGCAAGTAGTTTGTTTTGTCCAAAGAAGTGTACTTCATTGTTAAGTGAGTTTGCAGAGGTAGACACAGGCTACTTAATCGGATGTTTGTTTGCACAAACGATCACAATTAGTTAGCAAGGGCCCACCTCCGGCGAAATCACTAACTGTTTGCTTGAAGCACTTCTTATATAGGATTTGAATCTGGAATTTTCGTGGCTTAACATTCATTTGTTGAGTGATGTTAGGGATCGCTTGGTCTTGTGATGGGTAAGCTTTGTTTTAATGGCCTGCAATATTAAATCGACATTTTAGCAATACTATTAAAGTACTTTATATATCGAAATAGAACAGACATTTTATAATAGTAGAGAACATAAGATTTATAGTGGTTCGGCCAAGAACTGGGCCTACATCCACTTTATAGTTCTTATTTTTCATTCATACTACTTTTACAATGGTTTACAATGCAAGAATGAAACATCCATAATCATTTCACAAATTTAAGCAAAGCTTTTAAGTAAAATATGAACGTAAGTGATTGCTCTTCCAAGCTCTTGGAATTGGATCTCCTTCGACAGTTGTCAGTTTGCATGTGCCATTAAGAAGTTTTTTGCCTATGACATACGTCCCTTCCCAGTTTGGCGCAAACACTCATGTTGCTGTCATGATCCTTTTCAGGACTAGATCCCCAATCTCAAATCTGCGTTGGTGAACTTTGGAATTGAAGTGCCTGGCAATTCTTTGCTGACGAGCTGCGATTCTGAGCTGAGCGTCTTCCCTTTTTTCATCAAGGAAATCAAGTGCTTCAAGTTGCAACTCTTCGTTTTCAGCTTGGTTGAAATGAATTCTTCTATGTGAAGGGACTTCTATTTCCACCGGAATCATTGCTTCTGACCCATATGCTAATGAGAACGGAGTGTGCCCAGTCGCAGTTTTGTGGGTAGTTCTGTATGCCCATAGTGCTAGCGGTAGCTTATCGACCCAACCACCTTTTTCTTTTTCCAGCTGTTTTTTGATGGTTGATTTGTTAATTTTGTTTACTGCTTCCACTTGCCCGTTTGCCTACGGATGAGCCACTGCTGAAAAGCTTTTTTGGATCTTGAATCGCTTGCAAAAATCTTGGAACTCTTCACTTTCGAATTGGGTTCCATTGTCTGTGATTATCTTTTGAGGCACACCATACCTGCAAATGATATTCTTATTCACAAAGTTTATCATCTTTTTAGAGGTAATAGTAGCTAATGGTTCAGATTCAGCCGATTTAGTAAAATAATCAACAGCAACAATAGCGTATCTGATTTCGGACTTGGCAGTTGGCAAAGGCCCAATGATATCTATTCCCCAAATAGAAAATGGCCACGAACTGACCATCTGTGTTAGCTCGGTGGAAGGTGCTCTTGGGATTTTTGCAAAACTCTGGCATCCGTCACACTTTCGGGCGTAGCTAGCAGCATCACGATTAATGTCTGACCAAAAATACCCGTAATGGAGAATTTTCTTTGCTAGAGTTTGACCACCAGAATGATCTCCACACTCTCCTCCGTGTACTTCAGCTAGAATTGTTTTAGCCTCTTCCTTTGTCACACATCAGAGTAATGGCATTGAGAATCCCCGCCTGTACAATCGGCCATCTTGAATTATATATCTAGAGGCTTTTCTTAAGAGCTTCTGGCGCTCCTTTGAATTTTCTGGAAGGGAGCCGTTAAGCATATATTCCTTGATTGGAGTCATCCACGACTCCTGCTCTTGAGAAACAGTCATGATCCAATCAATCTCCATTTCATCAATACTTGGGGCTGACAAGACTTCTACAGGAACCAATCCCAGTAATTGAGCTTCGCCAGTGCTTGCGTACTTTGCGAGAGAATCTGCCTTCATGTTCTCTTCCCGGGGTATATGACTTATCGTATAATGACCGAAATCATCGAGAAGTTCCCAGGCTCTTGACAAGTAAGCAGGCAGATTTCCTCCTTTAGTTTAAAACTCTTTCTTGATTTGGCATACAATAAGCTGTGAATCACTGAAGATCTGCAACACTTTGACATTCAGTTCTTTAGCAATCTTCAAGCCGGCAATAAAAGCTTCATATTCTGCTTCATTATTTGTCGAAGGAAATTCCAATCTCAATGCGCAACACAATGATCGCCCTTCGGGGGTTTCAAGCACTACCCCAGCTCCGGAACAGTAATCATTTCTCGCACCATTAACATATAATTTCCATCGATTTAGGGTATTATAAGTCACCTCTTCCTCACTATCACCTTTATCTGTACATTCTACGACGAAATCTGCTAAAGCTTGTCCATTGATTGCTCTCCGACGATGATAAGTGATGTTGTATTGGCTTTGTTCAATATTCCACTTCAGAAGACGACCCAAAGTCTCAGGGCGAAACAGGACTTGCTTCAGAGGTTGATATGTGAGGACTTTGATAGGATGAGCTTGGAAATATGGCCTCAATTTTCTTGATGCAACTAGTAGACAATAGGCGAGCTTTTCCAACTTTGAATAATTCATCTCTGCCCCAGTGAATCTTTTGCTGATATAATAAACCGGGCATTGAATTTTTGCGTCTTCCCGTACCAACGCTGCACTGAGAGCATGAGATGAGATTGCCAAATATACGAAAAAATCTTCACCATTGTTGGGCTTAGAAAGTATTGGAGGTGTTTCCATATGACGAATCAACTCATCGAAAGTTTTCTGGCATTCAAGAGTCCAGTCAAAGTTTTTCCTTCCTTTCTTCAGAGCATCAAAGAACGGAATGCATTTGTCAATGGCTTTGGAAATGAACTGACTCAAGGCAGCGACTTTTCCATTGAGACTTTGCAATTCCTTCTTCGTTCTAGGAGCTTTGACTTCTCTTAAAGCAACAATCTGAGCAGGGTTAGCTTCAATGCCCCTAGCACTCACAATGAAACCCAAGAACCTTCCAGACTCCACCCCAAATGAACATTTCAAAGGATTAAGCTTCATTCCGTACCTTCGGAGGACTGCAATCCATATGGTCTACTGCCTTCTTTGATTTCACCAGCATATCGTCAACATAAACTTCCATAGTCTTGTCAATCTGCGGTTAGAACATAGCATTAACAAGTCTTTGGTAAGTTATCCCTGTATTCTTAAGTCCGAAAGGCATGACTCTATAGCAGTAGAGACCAACATCGGTGATGAAGCAATCTGGTTCATGCATCATGATCTGGTTATATCCGGAGTAAGCATCCATAAAAGATAACAATTCATGCCCCGCTGTTCCATCCACCAACTGATCTATCCTGGGTAACGGGAAGCAATCTTTGGGGCAGGCTTTGTTTAAATCTGAAAAGTCGATGCATACTCTCCACTTTCCATTAGCTTTCTTAACCAGTACTAGATTTGAAACCCAATTCGGATAAGTAGACTCCCTGATGAAACCATTCTCCATGAGCCGATCTACTTCTTCTTTCAATGTTGCTGACCTTTCGGGACCCTGGGTTCTTCTTTTCTGCTTTACCGGTGTAAACTTCGGATCAATATTCAGAGTATGTTCTACAACTTCAGGGGATATTCCACACATATCAGCATGAGTCCAAGCGAATACGTCCAGATTTGCTTTCAAGAATGATATCAAGGAATTTTGAACCGTCACACTAAGTTGCGAACCCACATTCACCACTTTGTTCGGATCTTTCGGGTCAATAGGTATTGGCACCGTTACTTCCACTGGCACCACTCTATTCTCCCCTGCACTGGCTTTTCTAGGATCCATTTATCTTCGTGCCCCGCTATGCTTGCCAATGCAGGGTCCACCCTGTAATTGCTACAAGGTTGGTTCTTTGATGCGGACTGGGGCTGCCGCATCTTTTCCCATCTCTCTCTTCCTTACTTCTCGCAACTCTATTAGATAACATTCTCGCCCAGCATTCTGATCCCCTTTAATAACACCCACTCCATTATCCGTGAGGAATTTCATAGTAAGGCACCACGGGGTGAGAATTGCCTTAAATACTGCAAGAGTTGGTCGGCCTAGGAAGGCGTTGTAGGAAGAAAATTCATCAACAATTACAAATGTCTGTTTTCGAACCACCTTTTTCTGCCCCTCTCAAAGCTCGACGAACAAGTCAATAGTTCCAATTGGCTGCTTCGGTTCCCCAGTAAACCCAACAATCTTCTGAGATGAACCTTGAACATCAGCCATTGGAATTTTCATTTGATCGAATGTCTTTTTGAAGAGAATGTTGCAAGAAGCGCCGCAATCTACAAGCACTCTTCTCATAATAGCCGGCCCAATACCTGCAGAAATGACTAAGGGATCCATGGTAGGAGCTTCAACGCCCATAGAGTCCCTGGTTCTGAACACAATATCATCATTAAAAGTTTTTTGCTGCTTCGAAGGTGCAGCATCTTCCAACACGAAAACACTCTCTTCTGTTGGTGCATACTTCAAGGCACAGGCATATCTTTCCATCTCACCCCAGCTTCTGCCTGCCGGGTGAGGATCTCCCGTAATCACATTAATAACAGGCCTCTCCGATTCATGCGCTGCCACCCTCTTACTCGAGCTGGGTTGATGGACAAGGACTTGTTGCCCCTGAGTTGAAGAAGTTGGGTCGTTCCTGTTCCTCTTCACATATTGCTGAAGTTTATTTTCTTTCAATAGCTCCTCAATCAAGTCCTTCAAATGACGGCACTCATTAGTATCATGGCCGGGTTGATTGTGGAATCGGCAGAATCTTCAACTTTTCTCAGCTTTTCTCCCAAGCCTCAGTTTAGCTGGTGTGGGGTATTCAACAGTGTCCTTGGTGGCAAAGAAAATGTTTTCTGGTGTATCGATTAAGGGAGTGAAGTGAAAAGGATGATTTTTCTTCGCATTTCCCTGCTTCTTGCCTCCATCGTTCTCCCTCTTCTAAGTACCAGATTCTTTTTTATTCGAAGCAGCATTATTGTTTCTAACCTCTGTCGATGCCACCTTGGCCGGTGCTTGAAGGCTTTCCAAGCACATGAATTCATCAGCTTTCTTATAGAATTTCTCAAGCGAATTCGGTTCTTTCATCTTCAGCCACTTCCCAAATTCACTCGATTTGTCGATTTCCATCATCAAGTATGTCAAGACCATTCGTGGCTCTGCATTATCCACTTCAGCCAAAGCTATGTTGAAGTGTTCCAAGAAAGATCTAATAGATTCTCCAGGATTCTGTTCCAGGTTCGACAGCGACATAATATCCTTTGCCTTTGAAGCATACAACCTGAATTGTTCTTTAAACTTCCAAGTCAAATCGGAGAACTGGTCTATGGATCGGACCGATAGCTTTGTGAACCAGAGTAAAGCCACTCCTTCCAAGTATACCGGAAAGTACCGACATTTGATCTCATCAGATGCCCTACCACCAGTCATGTGCCAATCATACTTATACAGGAATTGGTTAGGGTCGCTTGTTCCTTTATAAGCCGGGATGGTAGGAGGAACAAACTTCCTTGGAAATTGTGCTTTCAAAATCCTTTCAGTGAACGGAGTCTTGCCCGGAGCGAATCCCGATTCTTTTTCATCTTCTTCTCTCTACATACTCTCTTTCATGATTTGTCGAACCATTCCAGAGAAGTATTCCTTATCATTTAGAGGCTCTGCAGCAAAGACATCAGCCATTTTCTCGAAAGTTTGTCTTGACAAGCGTTCGCGGAGGGTTGGCTGCGGCCCTGATCCTCCAGCTTGGGGAGGTGTCCCTTCAATGGGGCCATCTGCCCTTTGAGGAATATTTCTTGCTTCAACATTTTGAACACCATCGGCAAAGTTTTGTTCATTGTTCACCGGTTGATGGTTAGCTCCAAGCAAGGCGTTCAACCTTTCCAACATTAAAGTGTTTTGGGCTTCCATTTGCTGATATAGCCCAGAAACTGCAGCATCAAACTCCGCTCGTGTAACTCCAACACTTGGAGCTGTTTGACTTAACGGAGGAGAAGTGGCTGTATTCTCATGAACATCACCGGATCTAACAGATTTGCGCTTTCTTTAAGGAGCCATTATCTCTGATAGACTTCTGGTTTTAAGAGAGATTCTTTCAACGAACTTTTGCGAAGCAATGATGAAAGTAGCCTGAGTTGGGTTCTCAATGAAAGCACCAAAAATGTTAACGCTAGAATTGAACGCTAATACCCCGGTATAAGTAGAGAAAAAATGAAAGCACCACCCGTCAATACGGGAATCAGAAACAAGCAGAAATTACAGAAAAACAGTAAAGAGACAATAGTTTTATAGTGGTTCGGCTTCAAGTTAAGCCTGCGTCCACTTTAATCTTCTTTACTGCTGAATTGATTACAACTTTACAACAATCTTCGATTACAACACTAATAAGACAAACAGCTAGAACTCCGATGTAGAAGAACTCTTTGAATCCATGTCGAATGTGTTAGATTTCTTCTTGAAGTTCGCTGAGGTATCCTTGATGTTTGAAGTGTCGGATGAGTTGAGAAATCAACAGAGTATAGGCGTTCCAGAAATGAGCCAAAAAGGTCCCCTCTTCGGTGGTGTAGGCATGGTATTTATAGGAAATCTCTGGAGTAAGTCGTAGGTCGTGGGCGACCTAAGGGTAGGTCGTGGGTCGTGGACGACCTAGGGGTAGGTCATAGGTCGTAGGGATGCAAGCTACGGCTCATCATGGTTGCACTTGGTTTTCTCTGAGTCGGATTGGTAGGTCGTGGGCGACCTAGGGAGCATGGGTTACGGTCTACCAAGGTTGGACTTGATCTCCTGAACAAACTGATAGGTCGTAGTGACCTAGGAGGGAAGCGGCATAAGAAGTTACGGCTTATGGAGTTACCTCGGTCTATTTAGGTCGTGAGCGACCTAATGAAGAAGCAGTATGTATACGGCCTCACACTGTCTTAACCCATTAGGTCACTAGGTCGCTAGGTCGCTAGGTCACCTAATTCATTAGGTCGCTAGGTCGCTGCATCCCTCTGTTGCAATATACTGTTGCCCGGTGTTGGTTGCTAGGTCGCTAACTTCGTTAGGTCGAGACATATTTAGGTCATTAGGTCGTGTTAACTTCGCCCTTGCTAGCTTGTTCACACTTTAATTCCTTGGGTCGCTTATACCCTTAGGTCGTTGAATCATGAAATAGAGGAGTTAACACACACAAACCCAACATTACGACCTAGCCAACGAAACGTGCCACCTATATGACAACTGAACGATGATCCGAACACTTCAACGCGTGCGCCCACTCCACCACCACCTACGCCAGCCACCACGTCTCCAACGCATGCACAAAACCCTAACGTCAAACTGCATCATGCCTAAGCCCTAGGCCTTTTTGTCGCCTTCCACACACAAGTGCATGCGAGCGCCAATGCTTGCCTGATCGGCATTTTATTTTGTTCAGCATTTTATTTTATTTTATTTTATTCCGATTGTCTGTTGAAATCAAATGTGTAAAATCAAACGTGAAAAAGAGAAGTAAGGGATGCAAATTTCGGCTGATATATTTTGAAATTAAAGAGGTACAGGAATGAGATTGGAAAGAGGTTTCCTTTTGTAGCTTTTAATTAAAATTTATTCAACAAAACATACTTGAAAACGTCAAACTCCAAACGAAACGTGCGGCCTAGCGTTCATAATGTTTTAACCCCGCTCCAAACACAGTAGAACCAGCTTCGAAGCCTACTATCACAACCCGGCCTTTTGACCCTCGAAAACAGATATAAATCCACCCATTGTATATCATGCCAAATGATCGAGTGTCGGAAAGACAGATTGTTAACTGAAAAGAAAATAGGTAAAAGAAGGAGAAAACTAAACAAAACAGAATCTCACGGTGGATAGAACAATATATAATATCAATAACTCTTTACACAATTCAAAACTGTAATATACATCTCACATCAGAGTACACAAATCAATTATTACCAGCTTGGACAGTTATAACAACCCGCCCTCACATTTGCTGGTAATTTCAAACAAAACACTATAATGGAATAAAACAAGTACGAGAATACGTCTTGGTCTCCAGCTCGTCTCCTGAGCTCCATAGCATCCTAACCTAAACCTAAAATACTTGGTCTGACCCGAGCATTATAATGAAATAACATCCGAGTTAGTTTGGAAAACCAGCGTGAGGAAACACACTCAGTTTGAATTTTTAAAGTTTTCAAAACCCTTTGAAAATCGTAGTTATCTTGTAAGACCACGCTACAAATAAACACGATGGGTTTTTACCTTACAGTAACCAAAACATTTCATATCAAAAATTCATATGGTATTATCGTAGTGTCTAAGTACAAATACTTATTGAAATAGCTGAAATTCTTGCATCTTACGTTTCAGCATAGTTGGGCACAATCAAAACCGTAACCCGCTTATTGGATAATGGATTGCATCTGAATGACTAGGCATTGGGGTAGCACCAATCACGGTACACATCTAGAACAGCGCACCAAGGACCATGCCGGGATCCCCTACAACACAAGACCGGACTATCCTTGACCTGGATAGACCGAATATGCTATCACCTCGGGTGTTCCCACCCTTTTCGAGCTCCTTTCACAATCATAGTAATAATATCCGAGGGTATCTTGAAAGGTGATAGACATACTCTACTTGGGTGTTACCCACTTAGCCTTGCTACATCCCCTCTGATTTTCAGTCATTCTCGGTTAATGACGCTAGAAGCTACGGTTACCTTTTTAGAAATATTCACTTAGAATGCTCATTGTCCTCCAACGACAATGTTCTAATAGCATTCATCCATACAAGTCTACTCTCGGTCCAAACGGAACCGAAGGCACTACTCCTACTACATCCATTTTAGAATCACCCTCAGGATTAGTAGCGATTAGCCCTTGAACTTCACTACTCCATCTTCTACTCCATGCTCTTATCTTCACTTCGAAAACGTACTCGTTGGATCGAAGTGGTTTCTGCATAAAAAATCCGATCTCGGGCTCTTCGAAACAACGTTCGCTATTTTCGGTAAACTCAACTCCGTTTCTTTAGGAAATAATCAGACGGAAATAAGATCTGCGGTTACCTCCCAACCATTAGTGGATAAATTTCCTTATAAATGTCCTAGAAGAGCGAACGAGTTTATACGTACAGTATAGCACCTCGAATGGTAACTGTACCATATAAATCTCGTGTTTCTCCCAAATATTTCCAAAGTTATATTTAGGTCCAAATTTGATAGTCGGTTTTTTAACTATCAAATAAACAATCAATTCAACCAAATACTTCAATTTCACTTAAAAACACCAAGTCTTATTTAAATTAAATTTTAAATAAATTAAATCTCTTTATCTGAAGTTTATACTTATCTTATCGAATTTGGTATATTCACAAAGTATTCCTTTTTAAAATATTTAAAAAACTTATAAAATAATTTAGAAAGTACCACTGCGGTATCAAACCACGTATCACAGCTCAACGGTTGCATCTCTATCCCAGAGAAACCTAAAACTTAACTGCAGGCACTCACTGCCTCCAATTTACGCCACACAAGTATACCATTACTTTCTGAAACTTTATTTAGAAATTATCTCAAAATAATGCTTGTAAATTTTAAAATAAATTTCAAGTTTAATCTAGGCAAATATACTTAAATAAAAGTTATTATATAAAGCTATATTAATATTTAATAATTTATCCTTTAAAATAAAAAAATGCTGACTATTTCTTAAATAATAATAAATCTTTAAAAATCATTATGAAGTAACTATTAATAATTAAATATGCTTTAAACGCTTTAAAATACTTCAATAACTAATTTCTAGAGTATTATTAACACTTTTAAAATCACCAATTTAATAATTGAAAATCCTCTTTTTTAAACAAGTCAAATTCCTCGATTCCAATCCCATTTCGTAAATTTGGAAATCTCACTTGAACTGTTGATTAACCAATTTTATTATTATTTCCCAAATTCACTTCCATCTTCAAAATATTTAAAATCTTGATTTTACAACCTTTATATTTTAAACAAGTACCATATACAGATTTATCATTTGAAAATCCATTATTTTATCATTTGAAAAGCCTTTATTATATACGTTTATTCCAAAATCCTCTTCACGATATCTCGATTTAGTTAAGTACAAATTTCATCCCATTTATTTTATCCAATTTATTTATCCAAAATACTTTATAAACATTTTTCTTCAAAATCCTTTTAATTTTCTTTTCCAATATAAAATATATATTACTTTTATTTAAAAATACCAAAATCTAGGTCAAAACCTACTATAGCGTCCAATCAATTCAAATCACACAACGATCTATCACGGATTATCCAAACAAATCGTATACAAATAAATATGAAATTAAATTCATCATTTTTACGGAATCCAGTTGGATCCCTCCAATATGTTTCCCTGCATCCACAGATGTTAGCACAACATAAAAATACCAATTCCGCTTCGAGGTGTAATATCATGGTATATAGGGCCATCCCTATTATGTGGCGCATAAGGTCTCATCCACTATATATTTGTGGGAATATCAATCACTCCAATATATACACACTACTATATATAATGTCACATTCAAATGATAAAAATGCATCAATTTAACCAATTAACCATTTATAATTTTAACCATTTAAAATGAAAGCCAGCAGTACAAAATTGAGTGAGAATAACTCACCTTGATTTTTCTTTCGCCAAACGATCAAATTTTAAATTAAATCGAACACGTTCGATTTAACCCAAAAATTTCACTAGCTCCGAATGACTCCAGATCGGCACAGCGTGTAGTACTCATCGCTGCGATTCTGACGCTGCTTGTTTCATCCAATTCCAACCTCGTATGGATGAGATAATCAATTTTAAAGATTGAGTATAAATTTATATAAATAAATTTCAATTTCTTTTTTTTTTCTTTTTTTTATTACCAGCGAAATATGGCCGTTGAATTAAACATTGCAAATCTCGGTAGAACATGTCTTCTTCCTCCATCTCTAGGAAATCGCATTGCTTGAAATCACACGTCCCTCCGTCCATCCAATATCGCGGCCACCACCACTTGTCTATATCCCGATCAGGAACTATATATACATGCGGCTCCACGCCGTGCACCACCAATCCCAGCCTTGTGAAACTCGGCCCCCCTATGCTTCTCGAAAAATCGAACAAATGCATGGTCTTCATCAACTATTTGTCGCTTCATCGACGAACTCTAGACGATCTTGACCATTGGATCTCTAGAGCACATTGAGCACTACGTTTTCCCAGTTAGAAGTTTCGGCTAATAGCGTGTGGATGGGAAGAAAAATGAGGGGCAAGGTCGCATAGTTTTGGCCATTGAAATGTTTTACGCGGCGGCTGCATTGTTTCTAGGGTTTCACTGTTGAAACATGAATATATATATATATATATATATATATATATATGTATGTATGTATGTATGTATGTATATGTATATATGTATATTAATTATTTTAATATTATTTCCAATTTTAACGTGCTTTTTCCAACGAACTCCAAACGAGACGTGCCACCACGCGTTCATAATGTTTTACCTCTATTCCGAACATAATGGAACGTGTTTCGGGGCTTAATTCGATCGTATGTGGAAGATAGCTTTTTAAATTGAATTTAAAATATCAAATTTTTGATATTTATTTCCACGCGTTTCTCTCCCGTACGGCCAAACAGTAACTCCAAACACTATGAAATTTGAAATCCGACAATTATACACTATTACGGAACCATTGGAACTAGTTTCATCAAATTCCGAGATTGTGCCTTGGAAGGCTATTCTAACTCATCGATTAAATCGAGCGATTTTCAAAATCATCGAAATTGCTTGAAATTCCAATTTTAAAATTTTACTAACTCAATCATAATTCAAATAGAATTTATATTCATATTAGAAATCACTCCAATTCGTATTAAATCAAAATTCAATTGTTTACATTATTATCATATATATTAAACTTCACTATTAAATTAATATATAAATTTCCAATTTTCTAACATATCGACTTTTAATTCCATTCAAAAGTCCAATATTACAATTCTAATCCAAATAAAATTTAAATCAACTTTAGAAATCATTTTCATCCACAATCACACCAGATTCATCAATTTACGCAATTTTCATACATAAATTTACTATTTTACTAAATCAAATAAATCGCTATATTTGGAATTATAAACCATTTCAGAAATTCTTCCGTATTCAAAATCAATTAGTAATTCAAATTCAACATTGAAAATAAAATAGATGTGCAAAAAAACAAACGGCCAAAACTCTGGATCGTTACATTCCTTCCCCCTTATAAAAATTTCTTCCTCGAAATTCCTAAGGTAGGAAAAATGCTCCCAAACCCATTAACTTTTCTAAAATCCACTTAAATAAAATCCTACATTCACTTTTCTAGCCCTTTTAGTTTTATCCAAAACAATTATCATTTCAATTTCAAAAACCTTGATTTCTAATACTACTCAAAAATCAACTTTTCTGGTTAAATAAAAAATTTCCAAAAATTTTCAAAAGTTTTCAAACACCTTGAATTTCAAAAAAATTTGACTGTGTCTCCTTTGTGTGGCGAGCGTTTTACGATATCATAAGAGATATAAATATATATACATCGACCCACCTGGTCGAAAAACAAAATATATATCAATATATAATCATTTCTTTGTTTTTATTGCATAGGCGTACCTCATATTAGAGTTTTTAAGCGAGAGGCTTATTTTATATGCATTTACGCAACCAAAAATCTATCCAGACAGCTTCACGTACATGTACTTACTCAAAATAAGCATATAAGTAACAACAATATGAAATTTATAATATATCATTCCTTCAGCTCTCTAAACGTATAAATTCCACAACCCAAACATGCCTAACATACATTACAAGAAATTTAAAGTTTCTAACACTAATTTAATTTCTTTCCATGGACCATATATCATTTCATTCAATTTAAATTGATTTACAACCAAATTTATTACATTCAATTTGTATTTACAACAACTAAACTCATATTCACTCCAACTTGATTTATATGTGCCTTACTTGCATAAATTCACCATTATTCAATTTCGAATTGATTACAGTCAATTTATTTGCATTCCATTTATATAAATTCCTACTATATGTAAATCTATTTTATTAACTTCAATATATTCCTTTTAAATTGACTCTAAATCAATGTTTCTATTTTCTAGCTAACTCCCCTTTTATGCTATTCATCAACCCTTGTTTTTCTTTATGTTGCATTAACAACATTTCAATCCATGTTAATTTTATTGATGAATTCATTTCATAATAACCACTTAAGTTAAGTTTCCATTGTAACCAAATACCGTTTTCCCTTTAAATTGATTTTCATTCAATTTATTTGCTTTCATTTACTTAATATATCCAATTTATACTATATCATTGGGGAATTATTCCATATAATCGATTCTCGAGCAATTCATCATGTCACACATGGTTCCTACACTTGCATTTCATATTAACTTTACTTCCAACTTATATTACATCCTTTCCATTCACTTCCACTTTATTCATGTACATTTATTCACTTCATTTATAGTGAACGACATTTCATTATAAGCTAATTTTCTTTATAATCCATTTCACGAAATTATTTCTAAGGTTTATTATAGGCAGTCCATATCACTGCTTAAGTTCTAATCAGCTTTAAAACTTAATTTCATACCCAATCTTATCCAACCCATATTCCAAAATCATATTAAATTCATTTCTTATTATCCAATAATTAACCATTCTACTTGGTTATAACCTTTCACTTTTCCAGTTTAATAAGTTATACAACTTATTTATCCACAATTCCCTGAATTTACTGCTTAACTTTATTCACATTTTCTATTTATAACATATACTTATATAATCACTTCACAATTCATATTTACTTTCAATTTTCTTCATTTCAATTCACCCTTCATTTAGGTTTGCTATTTGATTTCTCAATTCATAAGTTCAAGAGTTTATTTACTTAATATCTCCCGTTACTTAAGTACATTTACATCTTATAATCATACCCTGGATTATTCACATCACTTAATAGCATAAGTAAATCCATTTCATTCAATAATTATAATTTGCAGTTATAAAATCATCTTGCATTTCACTTTACATCCAATTCAACTCAAATCCAATTCCAATTTTATTTAACTTATCTTAAGTTAAATTCCAAAATATTTTATTCACTTTAATTTACTTAAGTTAAATTTTAATTCCAGGATTAAAATTTTCATTCCTTTGGTTCCAAATTTAGTTTAATAGACCAAATAAATAGGTAACATATAATAATTGTTACCATTAACTTTTAGTCACTCTTATAAGTTCATTATTTACAAACAACGACGAGATTGCCTCGAGAACAACGTCGATCCATAGAGCTCCTAAAACCCAACTTCGACGTCGATCAACCACCCCGGCGATCGAGAAAATCCCAGACCATTTTTCCTCTAATCTCCATCACGACAACTTCCTTCAGGAACGAGCACGCCACCCAGCTCATCGTCGATTCGCCGTGAATCGATGGAGAATCGAAAACCATTCAACTCGAAATTTCTCAACATCTACTTGCTTAAAAATCATTATTTTAACATCAAAAGCACTATTTTGTAAAACGATTCTGATCCTATGGTCAAAACTCGAAATTGTAAACATTGATTTTTTTGACTTCTATAGGATCATCTCTGTTATTTATCATTTTTGAAATAAATATTCAACTTAAACACTTGAAATTATTTTTAAAAATGATGTTAAATATATAGAAAAAAAATTCATTCAGAGATTAAAGCTTAAAATCATTTAGGTGGAATGATTTGATTTTTGAACAGGTTTTAAAAACCTATAAACAATGAACAGAGACCCATATATATATATATATATATATATATATATATATATGTATGTATGTATGTATGTATGTATGTATGTATGTATGTATGTATGTATGTATATATGTATGTATGTATATGTATATGTATATATATATGTATATGTATGTCCGGACATGTATAAAATTTTCTATATACTATATATACATGTAGGAAATATTTTTATTCATGCAAATATTTTTCACAACATATCTCAATGACCATCACAAGCATCAAGATATCAAACCAAATTAGCTTTTTGAAAAGGTGTTTACTCGTAGTTTTTGGAAAGAAACAGAGAGTAGGCTAAAATTCTTTGATCTAGAAATTGTTTTGATGTTTGATCTTTTTGAAACTGGAACTTGGATTGATCCTGACTTTGATCTGAAACTTGCTTGATAAAACTGAATTGATTCAATGCTAAGCTTCAGGTTAAAGTTTGTTAAGATGATCCTGCTTGATTTATTTTGGTCTGATGGTTTCAGGTTTGAAGTTATTGAATTTGTTTTGGTTTTAAGATGAATTTGAACTTGCTTTGAATTTTTAATCTCTGGTTTAGTTTTCAAATTTTTCCTTTAGTTTGAAAGATTTAAAGGATGAAGAAAATAAGAGAGTAAGGGTAGAGATATGTGTATATAATCTTGATTTTCTTTTTTTCTTTTTTAAAATAAAAGAAAACTTAATAATTGACACTTGTTTAATTTTATGCCTAATGTTTTACACTTGTTTATTATATGTTGTACAAAACTTACAAATGTCTTAATGTATGTTAAAATCTTCACACTTGTTTATTTTCTCATTAAAATACTTACACATGTTAAAATGGCATGTATTCATGTTTTCAACATATTTATACAATTTTTGTATTATATTTTTAATTAGTTATATATATATATATATATTATATTTTCCAATTTTTATAAATATATTTCTTTTTTAGATATTAACATATGTTTTATATTTATATATATATATTCAAAATATATTTATTTTATGTGAAAATTTAAAAGAAGGAATATAAACCTTTTATTAAATCTTTTTCGACTAAAGCAATTACATCTTTAAATAAATAAATATTTATCTATATACATTTCTTTTTATATATATATTTATAACTTTAAAGAATATGATTTAAAATTTAATTATACATTAATAAATAAACATGTATATATATATATATATATATATATATTAGAATTTAACCTTTAAATAGCTTTTGAACATTTATTATATTAAATTCAAAATATAACTTCATATATATATATATATATATTATATAAAATTAGAAAACAAATTTTCTATTAGTTTTAAAATATCGAGTTTTAAATCCAATTTATTTTTAATATATTTATATTTGAATTTCAAATTCAAATTCTATTCACAATCTATTTATATATATATATATATGTATGTATGTATGTATGTATATGTATATGTATATTTATAAAACAAAGCACATATCTTATTTATTTTGAAAATTTCAAATTAATACACAAATTAAATACAAAAATTTGTATTAACTACCAAATTAAATTTAGCTTAAAAACAGGATCATTACAGATTCCCCCTTAAGAAAATTACTTTTTTTGTTCAAACTGTAGTAACTTCTTCATGCTAACTCGGAATCAAGTAAGACATCGACCGATTAACTCCCACCTAAATTACGGACAGTATGATATATTTGGATACTTCATCGTGTGAATGTTAGTTCTCTAAGGGGAATGACGGTTGTACTTAGAAAATAACATGCTACCGCATCCTCATATTTGAACTCATCCTAGTGCAAAAGCCACTATTTTTTTGTTTAGACTGCAATAACTTCTCCATACTAACTCGAATCGGGATCGACGGTGCAAGCTAGTTTTCGTTGATTGATTTGGGTTATTGGGTTGCTAGATCAGCTCGATTTTGATTTATTGGTAATTTCGTCGATCTAGGATATCGAGATCGTCGTGAAGTTGTAGGTGACCTAAGGGTGGTCATGGTGATGGTCGTAATTAAATTTGGTCAGGACCAAGTTGTAGGCAACCGGAGGGTGGTCACGGTCAAAGCGTAGACCAGGTTATTCCAAGTACAATTTTTGTAAATCCAAAAGAAAGCAATATCTTGCTAACTTCAAAGTCTTTAAATTTGGTGCATTTTTAGAATAAAATCCCCTCAAATTAACATATTGACTGAGGTGGTCTCTTGGGATGGCACGACCAAAGAACTGAAATTCTGAAATAACACAGTAAAGGAAAGCTAAGCATAGAAAACGTAATAAAAACATATATTCATAAGTCGATTACTTGCTACATATTTACAATCACTCATGAGGTTCATACAAAATGGACTTAAAGAAAAACTCAGAAACAAATTTATCCTTAAAATATTCAAGCTTTTGGGGGAAGATCTTATGGAATCGATCCAACCTATGGTAAATTCTAGTAGGTTCCAGGTTGCGGGTCAGAACCGAATTCATCTAAGTATCTCTTACGAAAATTTCTAAGTAGACCCCCACTCAACTCGCCTAGATACAAAAAATCTATGATTGAGTGTCTACAATATACTTTATACAAAAAAATAATTAAGATGCCTCTCTCTTTCATCATCATCCATAATAGAGTTGTTAACTGTCTATTTTCCTTTAAGAGGGCATCGTATCTGGTATGCGCTTTCTTTTGGAAAGGAGTTGCCCTCTTATATTTAAAAGATGCTAAAAAGGAGGCACTCCTATCCAAACTATGATATTTCTGAGATAGAGCATTGTGTTCCTTTATTAATTTTTCTAACTCCCTATAGAACTTGTTAATCTCCGCTTGTTTTCCCTTAAGTTTTGTGCAATAGGGAAAGTTTGACTTCTTCTTTATTAAGACAAATAATTTATCACTAATTATTATCTTCGAAGTGCAAGATATTTAAATAGGGAATTCCATAACTATGAAACTGGAATGAAAGCTTAGGGTGCTTGATCTTCCCTTGAGGATCCTCGGGATGAGTGGGAGTAGTTTCCACTTTTAGAGGGGCAGTTGGACTAGGGGATGTTGGAGGCAAATCATTGCTAGGGGATGACTCCTTTTCAGAAGGTATAGTTGACCATCGCCATTTTTTATGTGGCATTGGAGGGACCCCATTTATCTCCTCCAAGGCCATGACCCTCAGAGGGATTCTCATCATTATCGTCATCATCATCGCTGTCCCAGTTGATCCCGGCATAATCGTCATCTTTTTCCTTGGGATCCTTGTCTTTATCATCCTCCTCTTTAGAATTAAATTCAATACCAAAGGAGGGGATATCAAAAGAAAGAGTTTCCTTTTTTGTTAAACCTCTCTTCCTCACCTTTGACTCGGAACCCTACCTAATTTGTTCAATTTTGTCCATGACTCTCTTGGCTAAAATCGGGTCGAGAGAAGAAAAGCCAAAGTATGGACATTTATCGGGATTGTCGGCATAGGCAAGCATGAGGGCATCTTCATAATGAATCGGCATCATAGGCCCTAAGGTAGTGTTGACAAATTCAGAAACATGCTTTTGGAAATCAGAGAAGGTTTAAATAGCTAGCATAAGTGAATTTCTTATCCTCTTGAATTTAGCTTTCAGTAGAGTATTTTTAGTAACCAAGTGAGTTTTCTCCTCCTACGAATCCTTCAAAACGAACTCCCATGCAAATTTTCCATCGGAGGTAGGTCGATGGGCTTGCTTCTCTGCCTCTTGATCATTCTCATACCTCGTGACGGAAGCCATGTTTCGCTCTAATTCAGAGGAAGTGGCATTTTGAGTAGCCATCAATGAAGTCAGTTGACTTTTCAGTTCAACATTCTCCACCTAAAGCCTGGAAGATCCAGAAGAGAGACTGGAGACATGTTCATTAAGGGAAATCCAGTTCCTGGAAATCTAAAACAAGAGGAGAAACACAAGTTAGCAAGTGGAAAGATTTAGTGATGATAGGATTAATTTGATAAGAACTTACCAAGAGTTGATACTCCACGAGAGAAAGATGAGCTTCTGCCAAGTCTGGGCTAAATGATGGCAGAGAAGAAGAAGTGAAAGATTCTAAATGAAGGATGAGCAAGACGAGTTGGTCGAAATTAGATGGCGGAGGGGCAGAAGATGATGACTGCGGAAGTGTAACGACCTACCTTTTTGGATGGTATAAATCGACGATAAACCACACACATCAGACTCGAACCATTAAAAGGACATATTATTATAGGGTAAATAAGAAAAAAACAGAGAAAGAAAGAAAACATATATAGAATCTCGCAGCGGAATGAAAAAATATAATAATCAAATAAACAGTTCATGAAGCTGTTTACAAATAACATTTGATTATACCTTTACAATACAGATTAGACTTACATACAACAGGAGTGAATAAATAACTTCAGCGGAACAACATGATGCAGTGGAAAAAGTATGGTAAATATTAGTAATATAAAATCTTTGCCTTCGTCCTCCATAAAGCAGTCTTCGATAAACTGAAAAGCTCAGACTGACCCGAGAGAATCGAAAAGACAAAACACTCGCGTCAGAATTAAAAGATCTTACGTAAGTTAAATCAACAGTAAATGAATATGAGTGTAACGACGTCAGAGATGTTTACGGGTTTTGACATCTCCTATCCAGTGTCAACTATGAGTGCAATAACTTAAGAGATGTTCGGGATTTCCATCTCCTAAGAATCCATTAAACTATCTACATACATAGTACAATACGCTATTATAATAGTGTCTATAATGTATTAAAATAGCGTTAAAGCGTTACCCATATCCCCCTTAACACATTTTTATATATTCCCATAGTTTATACAGTACCGTACGCTCCTCCGTGAGGTTTACCCATAGGGCACTCCGTAGGTATGGTACAAAACAAACTCGTAGAAGGCGCTATAGGGCATGTGAACAAAGCACTCGAGGAAATGCCAGGGTAGATATACCAATTGCACATCCGGACTGGTGGTAACGCATAGCAGCTACTAACGCCCACCTTGGAACACACTCCTATAATCAAAATCGAAGGGTGGCCACCAAATCATCACAAAGTCATAATATGGTATCGAAGAAATGTGTTCGATCGGAGGTGCGATCTCACTTGGTCCAGCACGGCTCTTGTTTTAGTCACATCTAAGTTGACTCATGGGAGTCAGGGTCACATAAATACCTCATACAGAATCGTTGCCAAACCATCCTACTTCATTTCTTGAATATCCACCATGTACACAGTTGTTAAAGTGGTTTTCGGCATTGGCAGAGAGTATGACAATATCCGATACTGGTTTCTTTAACAATCAAACGCTTATTTCACACTGGATGGTTTTTTACATTTCAAAACTCAATTCACAATTGGTATCAAAATATCATATTCTCAAAACCATATCACTTTCGAATCATATTCACTTTCAGAATCACATTCACTTTAAAAATCATATTCACTTTCATAATCATATTCGCTTTTGAATTTATCAATAAGATAGGTTAATTAAGTCCTTGTTTCAAAATCGTCGTGTTTACTCAAATATGTCATTCATAAAAAAAAGGTGTCAATTCCAAATTCCAACTTATGTTGTATCATCATCAAGGATTTAAATATAAATACTTCAACTTTACACAGTCTGAAATTTTAGAAAATAGTTTAGATAGTCATAAATAGTTTTAATATTTTAAAAATAGTTTAAAATAGATTAAAATAGTTTAAATAGTAAAAATAGTTTAAATGGATTTAAATTTGATTTAATTAGATTTAAAATGATTTAAATAGCTTTAAAATAGATTAATTAGATTTAAATTATATTAACTGAATTTTAAATAGATTAAATAGACTTAAAATATATTATATAAATTTTAAATAGATTAAATAAATTTTATATAGATTAAATAAATTTTAAAAAGATTAAAAAAATTTAAATAGATTTAAATTATATTAAACATATTTAAAATAGATTAAATAAATTTAATTAGTTTAAAATAGGTAAAATAGATCAAATTGGATTAAATAGGTTATAATAGATTAAAATAAATTAAAATAGTTTTAAATTGATTAAAATAGTTTAATTAATTAAAATTGTTTAAATTAGTTTAAAATAGATTTTAAAGTTATTTCCAAACATTTTCAATAACTCAATTCCGATAAATTCATTTATATTTGACACCTCAACTTTGAAATTCCAATTTAAATCCTTTGAACAATTCATTAAATCAATTCCAATCCCAACATCAACGCTTCGATTATCGAAAATAATTCAGTTTATATAAATCAATTTCTATTTCAAATTGCAAGTTAACTAAATTCAAAATTTAAGGAATTAAAAATCATTTAATTTAACCAATCCGGTGTCCGTATATAATTTTCTACCCTATGGTCAAGTGATACGGACATTTACATTTCAATCCGCAATTTAAAATTTTATGGTTATATATCACCCGTAGTACCGAATTAAATAAAATCCATAAAATCGCTCGAGTCTATCATTTCAACCCACAACGATTTTTCCCTAATCTATAGATCATTCGGGTATGTATCATCTCAACCCATAGGGAATGTAACGACCCATGAATTTTAATAATTAAGTTGGTTATTTTAAATTAAAATTTAGTAATTAAATTTAGATGAAAAGAAAAAAAGAAAAAAAAAAACTTTATAAGTTAATATTAAAATGAACGCTGAAATAAAATATATTGAATAGTAGTTAAATGAAAATGTATGTGAAAAGGTTTATGCAAGTTGATAAGTGACGATATTGGTGCAATACCTATTAATCGGGAAAAATTTGTAAAGTTATATTCGAGTGAAATTGTAAATGTGAAGTTAAGTAATAATGGACATGGTGAAGATGGCAATCAAATCAAATTATCTAATTTTGAAGGTAATCAATAATTTATGAATTAAATGGTAAGTAATTAGAATTAAATTCTATATTAATTGAAATTGAATGTAGATTTAATGTAATAACGTTAAGGCTAACTATATTAGCGAATTCCAAATTATGAAAACCAATTGCAATAAATGTTAGAAAAGTAATTTTAAATGGTCATTGTTGAAATTATACGTTATCTCAATGATTATTAAAAGGGTAACGGAGGTGAATGAAAATTTAATAGAAACAATGCAAATTTAAGGTTAATGATTTATGAACTTGCATAAAATTTCAATTATAGAAAATTATCTAAATGTATGTTTGGCTATAAATTGTACACAAGAAAATAAATGGATTAAGAATATAAATAGTATATAGTGTACATACTTGGCAAATATAACTAAATAGTATGGAATGAAGCATTTATTAATGAAATAACTACGAACCAATGAATGTATTTAAGTTGTAAAAATCATAATTGATTGCATTAAATAAACTGGGAATTAAATTCAAAGGTTATGTTAATTGAGAAATAGTACGTAATAAATTGCAATGTGATTGAATCAAGGCTAGGTAAGTAATTTTAATAAATTGTAGTTGATATTTAAGTATGAATGTGAGAAAATTTGGCATTTAGTGATAATTGTTAAAATTTACCCATCATTTAATTTGCTTAATTAGAGCTAAGTCAATGACAACATTTGTGTTAATAATAGCTTGTAAGTGGAAGTAAATGTTAAATGGTAACAATTATTTAGGTTAACCATTTATTTAGTGTATTAAAGTATAACCGGTAACCGATTACAATAAATATAAATAAATTATGATGTTAATGTTAATATAAAGTAATATTTGAAAATAATGTCAATTTCATTTATAATATGACAATTGGCTAATTTAAAGAATTGAAAGCTAGATTTATTTATTTAATTGAAAAGAAAAACTTTCAATAATTGAATTTATAGTGAATAAATGAAATATAACGGTTAAATTTTACGTTAAAGGAAATGTAGAGGAAATCTAAGATAAAATAGGGATATTAATGCAATATGATATAAACCATGATAATTGTACCGTAAATTGAAATTTGATTGAATAGCTAAATTTGTCCATGCCCAATTTATTGAAACAGATGGTAAAGTTTAATTGATTGAAATCAGCAAATTGGAAAATAAATTCAATTGATGAAATAATACGCAGTAAAATGTAATTTGACATAATCAATGTTAGGTAACAAATTTTATTTTTGTCAATTGATAATAGGGTATGAATGGGAGTAGATTTGGCTTATTGTGATAACTATTAATTGTTTACCTATGTATATAATTTAGTGAATTAGATCTAAATCCATTGAAATAAACGTAATTAATCACTACGTTGATATAAATTTAGTTGATTACTGGAAAATATTAGGGAATTGGATTTACAGTAATGTAAAATGTACCCATAAGATAATGATTGACTGAATTTAAAAGAATGGAAAGTAAGATTTTTAATTTAATTGAAGTGTAGAAAAATTCAGTAATTGGATTTATGGCAAATAAATGAAATTTAACACATAATTATTACGTTAACAAAAAGTTAGATGGAATGTAAGAACATTATGATAGTTTGCAAATTCAATGAAATTTTTTATCCGTTTGGGAATAGTGAATTGAATAATAGATATAAAACAAAATAATTATACCATAAGAAGAATGTATTGAAAATAAATGGAAAGCTAATTTCATTGAAAATTTTGGAAGATTTAATGTATAATCTATAAACAATTGAAATAGAATTAAAGCTTTGAAAGTGTGGAATTTGCAACATCTAATCCATATGAGGAATCTTTAACTTAAAAGGAAAGACAAGTTAATTGAAATTTATGGCATTTAATATAAGAAACGTACATTTTTGGATTAAATAGAAAGAGCATTTTTAATGAAAATAAAAGAACAGTTTGAGAAAAATAAAATGAACGTTACATTTTAAAGATAAGTAAAAAATTTTAAAAAAGGAAATTTTGAATTTTGAAACAACATTTTACATTCATTTTATAATAATCAGAGGCAGTATAGAAGTGATTTTAATGCTAACCTCATATTTTAAAGTAAATTAAATATTTTGAATCGTGATTGCGCGCTGAGAAAAACGCCGTTTTTAAATTTGAATTTCCAGTTTCATCTTTTATTGCGTGCAGTGGAGGTCCCCAGTGGCATTAATTGGACAGTTACATTTTATCATGTGTGTTAATAAAATTAAATTGGGTATTAATTAGGTGTATATTTAGGGTTAATAGAAATTAATTTAGCAGAGTAGACGTTTTG
The DNA here is from genome assembly GCA_030765085.1 of Allium cepa. Classification (NCBI taxonomy): domain Eukaryota; kingdom Viridiplantae; phylum Streptophyta; class Magnoliopsida; order Asparagales; family Amaryllidaceae; genus Allium; species Allium cepa. Next base: position 74,058,054 of record CM060939.1, on the reverse strand, counting down.
CAATTGGATCTCAAAGATTTAGTACAACTGGTCCATTTGTTACCTTATATTTATTATTCGTTACCATCTCTTTGTTTACAATGTATAAATTTTCATTTTTGCTACTTGAAGCATTCATTTCATTAGTTCCATCCTCCTTTAGCCTCATTTCAATTTTCCAATCTCACTGAACTTCATTATGCAAACATGACCCTATTTCATTTTCTCCCTCACCTGCTTGCAACACTTTTTCCTAATCCTTCTTGAAGCTTTGAGTTGCGTGAAAGCCTCTCCACCTCACCCAAGCCTTGCCACCACCTTGTTAGCAGGTACCCTAGTCTTCTCATACCAAAACGTGAAATTTAGTATTTATTTTGTTATTTTTAATATCACTATATATATACACTTTATTATGGCAATAGTCATCTTATAACTTGAATAACTTTCGCATACAAATTCAGATTTACGCGCGATTTTTTTTGTAAGGATCATATTGAGATTTATGACATTTTGACGCTAGTTTGGGCAGATTCTGAGGCTGTTGAATTTTTGGTTTTAAATTGGATTTTAATTCAATTTAAATCCAAAATGTGAGTATTTTAACCCACTCACAATTTCTAAAATTTCTTATGTTTGTTAAATTGATTTATGATGTGTTTAAAATTTTATTTATAGCCGTTTGGAATATATTTCATCATTTTCTCAGTTAAATTGCATTCATTTAATTTACGCGTTATTTAATTCATTTTGCATATAAACTGTCAATTAAAAATTTAGTGAAATTTATTATTGCATATAAACTATAGTTAAACAGTATTAGATTCATTATTGAAAAATTAACTGTCAGTAATTAATTATTATTTATTGATGTGATTGTTTGAATTAGATGATAAATTGATGAATGCTTGATGATTGATATGATGGATGAATGAATGCTGTATTTATATTGTATAAACTGCAAGTTATTATGCATTTTCATTTCATTCGGTATTGCGGTTTGAAACGATATACAACCACATTTTTTTTTAATTGCGGATTGAAATGATAAATATCTGTATCACTTGACCATAGGATAGAAAATTTTATACAGGCACCGCGGTATATATATATATAATTATTTTTGAAATGATTTTCTATGGTTTTGGATAGGATACGGTTTAATAAATATAAAAATTTGATATTATATAAATATTATTATATATATACATATATAGTTAAATGTTTGAATTTAGGCTATGTATAAATCTGTTAAATAAAAATGAATAAGACGAAAAAATGAAGTTTAGTAATTTATATTTTTGTTTAAGTACAGGTTTAAATTTTGTATATATATATATATATATATATAGTTTTAAATGATTCAAATCAATTAAGATTGGAAGATAAATTGAAAATTTATTTGGAATTGAGCTTTTTTAAAATTAAACTCCATAAGTTGATGTAAACCTATTTAAATTTGGAAATTTAAAGGTATGATATTTATAACTGGATTTTTATTCAAGATAAATTAAATGAATATTTCTAGTATAAATAAATTCAAGGAAATATTTAGTTGTTAGTAATTTGAGTTTATTTTTAATGATTTTGGATTCATTATGTAAATATTTCAAACTAAATAATAGGGCAATAAATTGTTGAATAGAAATTTCCAACCTTAGTTTTGAAATTGTTAATTACTCAAAGTTTGAAATATATTGGAATCGAAGTGTTTTTATTGAAACTGGAAGTGAATCTAAAAATTTATGGGTTTAGACTTAATTTGAAGTGAATAATGGTAAAGGCGTGGAAATTATTTACTTTATAAAGTAATTTAAAATCAACTATTTTACATACTGTTGAATATCCAAACCATTTAAGTTTTGAAAGTTATGGTTTTAAAGCTACAAATTTCGTAGTTTTATGTTTGAAAGTTATAATTCAAATGTTTGGTTTCCAATTATTATAAATTTTAAAGTAATATGATTTTGGAAAAGAAATATATTTGAAATAAAATGATATTATATTAATTTGGGTTTTATAAAAATAATATCAAACGAGTTTGTTTTGAAATGGATATCGTATTTATATGGTTTTAAAATAGATATTATATTCTGGTTTTGAAAGTAAAATTACTTTTAAATGACCGCGGTGTTATAATAACGTTTGGTTGTTAAAGAGACCAGGTTCGGAAGTTGTCATACTCTCTGCCAACTCTGAAAACCACTTTAACAACCGTGTACGCGGTGGAGATTCCAGAATGAAGTAGGTTGATGGCGGCGTTTCCTTGAGCTAAATACGTGGACCCAACTCCCGTGAGTTGACATAAGGTGGCTAAAACATGAGCGATTCTCAGGCCAATGAGGTCATTCCTATGATCGAACGCACTCCTTCGATATTATACTCTGACTTTTGGATTGATTCGGTGGCCACTTTTTATTTTTATTTGGGGGTGTTGTTCGAGGTGGGTGGTAGTAGCAGCTACGCGTTACCACCAGCTCGTATGCGTAATTGGTATATCTACACTGGCATTGCCTAGTTGGGCCGTGCCACCTACCCTAGCGCGCCTTGTACGAGTTTGGATTTCTCTCGTAGCCCGTGTGGTATCCTCTGGTGGCTTCCTGATCAGGAGGGACTATGATATTGGATGGACTACTGGGACTATTACGTGTTAAGGTGGAAAATGTAAAGCCTTAATGCTATTTAAAAGTAAGTTTATTTTACTATAGACACTATTATAATAGCGAAATATACTACATAATAAATAGTTTAACGGATCTTTAAGAGATGTAAATCCCGAGCATCTTTTAAGTTACTGCACTCATATTAATTCCTGTTGATTTAACTTACATAAGATTTTTTAGTTCTGACTCGAGTGTTTTGTTATTTTCAATTCGCTCGGGTCAGTCCGAGCATTTCAGGATTAGCACTGGAGGACGAAGACGGAGATTTCTATTATTATTATTTATTATATTCCACTACACTCATATTGTTCCACTGAATTGTTATTGGTATGTGCAACTCTGATAAATGTTGTAAGTATAATCGAATATTTGTAAAACAACTTTATAAACTGTATATTTGATTATTATATTTTATCCTTCCGCTGTGAGATTCTATTTTGTTTTATTTCTTCCTTGTTTTTCTTATTTACCCCATAACAATCCGCCTTTCCGTATGGTTTGAATTGGCACGTGTGTCGATTTAAAAAGTGCGAAAAGGCGGGACGTTACAGTTGGTATCAGAGCTTTGGTTTAGCGATAAACCTTAGCTTTGTGGGGTCTGACTCTTTATTAATAGGGTAGAAATACCCTATGGGAGTAGCTGAGAGTATATATATGAGAGAGCGTATTTGTTAGTGTTATAAAAAGGTTTTGATATTGTGTTAATCTGTTCCGTTTTGTATTTATAAATTCTGGCTGGTGCATAGGACGCTATGACATCAATAGGAATTTTTAAACACTTAATAGGACAGACCGACATAATATTTGTTTTAATATAGGTGAATGAAATAATTTTTCCTATTATATTTTCTATTTATAAAGTAATAAATTTTTATAAAGATTATATATTGGTTGTTAGGAATAAAATTTATAAATAATAGGTAAAATAAGATTGAAAATAAAATCAATGAAATTTGGAAATTTTAGAACTTAAGTTCGGGATTTTGAAAAATTGCTTTCAAAGGATTTTGAAAATATAATAATAGTATTTAGAAATCTTTTCTGTGAAAGTATGTTTTTAAAGAAATTCTGGAAAGTAATAAGTTGTACTCCCCTCTCTGTCGTTGGAAAATAATTTCGGTGATGAGTGCACGCATCATCGACTTTCATTTTCGAGTTTCAAAGCGGGAAGGCCACTGTAGTAGTTCACTACAGACCCATTTTTGATAAAAAAATATAAATTTTAATTGTTCTAAATATAATTTGATATATAAAGTTAAGTATATACATTTATCCGTTATTTTAAAATGATTTTGAATAAAACCCGGTATTTAAATTCTTAAGTTTCCATTAGTTAATAGCTCAATTACTATAGTGAATTGGAACGTAGGTAATTAATAAATTGAAACCTCTAAAGGAAATAAGAAATTAAATGCTAGGTTATAAATGGTATTAAATGAAATTTGAAATTTGTAACCTATGAAATAAAGGATATAATTATGGAACATTAAATTAATTAGAAGAAATAGAATAAAACTTGTATAACTTTCAAACTACATTCTTAAAAAGCATATATATGACTTACCAAATATTAAAAGTTGAAATGTTAATAAAATAATGTAATAGATATTATACAAGAAATAAACTTGAGGTAATGAAAGTAATTTGTCAAATTCTTTAATAAACAAGGATTTGATGTGTAATTGTTGTAAACTTAAGTTACAATTGAAATTTTACTGTATTTAAATATAATTAAAGGTAAATATCATAAATAGATGATTATAAACTTAAGTAAATAAAATGAAATGATACTATAATAAAATATGATGCAATAAAGAAGAAACTTACATGACATTAAAATGGAAAATGAATATTGTAAGTAATATATGGAAATAAATGAAGGAATCACTGAATGAATGAAAGAAAGGAAATCAAACAACTATTGTATGAACTAAAATTAATAATGTAAATTTGATTTGAATTGTTGTTTGGTTTATGGTTGTTGGGGTAAGGATACTTTAAATTGGTTGGATGAGTGAATAACCTATTTAGTTTCATCTAAGATTGTTGAGTAAATGGTGCACTTGATAGTTTATTTTTCATTCCATACAATTTAAAGTTTGACCCGAACAACAATGTGTTTGTTTGCTTGAATGGTTGATTTGTATTTTTGTGTATGTTGTTCATTGGAATTGATTGTTGTTGTGGTTGAAACAACTTTAATATTTCATTTATATAATTGTTAACCCTTTTAGATTTTATAAGTGAAATGCAGGTTCTGGAAGCAATTGCTACTGCTTTTGGTTTCATAAAATAAGCGTAATTTGCCCAACAAATAGGTACGTTCTCGGATTACTGTTTTATAACGCTATTTTATATATTTTCCCGTGTTGGGATATAATATTTTGGTTATTATATGTGTATATTATTATATTTGATATTATATTTTCTTACGAGCCTCTCCGTACAAAGGAGACTCTATCGAAATTTTTCAAAAATTTCAGACATAGAAATTATTTTGAATATGTTTTCCAAATTTTATTAATTTTAGTATAAAAGTTTTAATGGTTATATATTGTATATTTTATTTAAAATAATTAATTTTGTAAATTTATTTTTTATAAATTTACTATTTTAAATAAAATATATTGATTTCTTAATTCTTCTTTTCCCTTCTTATCCTTTTCGGGGACGAAAAGTTTTGAGTGGGGGAGAGTGTAACGACCCGTGAATTTTAATAATTAAGTTGGTTATTTTAAATTAAAACTAGTGCGAACCCGTACTTCGCACACGGCATGATCTTAAGTTATAACAAACGTTATGTTTCGAGGGTATAATTTTATGCTTTTGAAGTAAATTTGCAAAGTGAGAAGAAATATTGGTGAGTAATTAGCATTGTACACGTTCTTACAATAAAGTAAATTTGAAAAACCTAACAGAAACAGAACTAAACTTGGAAATGAATAATGTTTAGTTGGAATTATAGTTAATTCTTCGACTACAAAAACATTGCCTTAAAATCACTATCATTACTTTCTTTTAGTCATAAGTCACGTTATTGGCACTTTACTGGCATATTCATTATGTAAATCATGCTCTAATCGTGCAGGTATAAAAATATTTGTTCACAATCGTTAATTGTCAAACCATAAACTGTTATTCATGATATTTTGAACTGGAAATAGAGGTTTGCAATGCAATATATCCTTTAAAGCAACCTATTGGCTTAGTGGAACAGCAACAGGCTGTGGAAAATAATTTAAAAGAAATAAAGGAACAAAAGAATAAAGAAAAAAAAAAGTATAGGCACAACACAATAGAAGTACATACACAATGCTGACCCATAATATTCTTCAAGATATATTTGAAATCAAAATCTAATATGCTAAACATCCTTCTATAAAACTGTATTAAGCAAGCAAAATTGTAGATTGCAAATTATAAACGCATATATTTTCATAATATTCTAGGTATTAACTTGTGGTAATGCTGAGCAAAATTAATTGAATGCATAGTAAAATCTTGTTAGAGACCAAAAATTAAACGGCTGTATAGTGTTGAATGAAGTGAAATGTATATCACTTGGTAAGAAATTAAAGTGGGTAATGTTAATCTGTGAAAATACAGACATGACATATTATGCAAAGCAAAGATTGCAAGTTTGACTCAATTATTTTCACAAGAACAAATGTCTACATCACAAAAGTGGAATGACATGTTATTTGCATAATCATTTAGAAAAAGTGTTCAGATTAAAATGGAGCTTCATTGATGAAACCTCGGTTGTCAATTGAATTTTTCAGTTGACGACATCCATGCAGCCAACCCAGTTGGACTGAACGTTCTCCTATTTATCATGTAAGAAAATCTATTAGATTTTGTAATGACGCAAAACATGGTAGGCGCAACAAACTAATATGGCATAATAAAAAAAACCTTCGTTATAAACCAAGCACATAGAAGCATTAAAGGCGGATGAAATTATTGATCAACGTGTAAATTGATCTTCAATCAAGCTGAAGTATTCGGCATTTTGAATTGAGTTATAGTAATGTAGAAGCTTTATTCTGTTTTATATAACCCCGCCTATTTTTTATGATATATAAAGATGTTATAGTAAACGCTTAGACTGGTACAGAAGTGATAGCGTAGGTGTAGCATAAAATTCTCAAAGATTTTATAGAATGATGAAAAATAATTGAGTACCATGTGAGATGCAAACAGTAGAAAAGAAGAAAAATTTATTGTTTATTATTGTAAGCAAGTGAAAACTTATATTAAAATGAGTGTAAGCTTAAATATTCTAGTTGCACCTAGAAAATTAAATATTTTTAAAATAATTTTAAGATTCTATTTACATATGTTGTGAAACATTATTACAATATTTTGATAAACCAAGAATCGGATTCAACTTCAATTACTTAGTGGTTTGAATGAAACGGTTGACTCAATCTAAAAGTAAGTACTATAAATTATAGGTTTAATCAACAACAAGTCTTCAAATTCCTTAGCAAAAAGGTTCAAAACAAATCACAGAAATTGGCCAATTGCTAAAACTGATTGTAGACATTTAACTACGTTGTGTTCCATTGCATATAAACTATAACTTCTTATCAAAATATATTGAACAAAAACTACAAATGCACAGTCAAAAAGGAAAGAAAAGCAAGTTGATTTGGTCACCATCATTAAATGGATTGTATAGGCTTGTACAATAATGAAGATGTTTTGATTTTTTTTCATATTTTCAGGTGATACACTGCCAAACGTATTAAAAAATATGAAGAAGCAGGCTTTCAATATCCATTGTCAAATGGATGAAGGAATGTTCAATGTTATAGTAATATATGTTGTAAATACACCCACTACAACAAAATATTAATTTTAAGACAAATTTTAGGGACCCAAAACGTTTTTGTCTTTAAATAAGGTCTAATTAAAGACAAAATAATTGTGTTACTAATTATTACTAAAAGATTGAAATTATGGTCTTTAGTGGGTCTCAACATGAAATGCTTTTAATTAATTGCTAAAAAATTTAAACCATAGTGCTCAAGTTGGTCTCAACACAAGAAAACCTCTGATAAACAAATTAATTATGTACATTTAATAAACGTTTTATTAATTAACGCTCCACCCTTCCCACGCACGTAAAAAAAAAAGGAATTTCATCCGCTCAAAAAAAAACAAAACCGAGAAGGAACCTAGCCGCCTCCAGAAATTTTCTCCCCCAAAAAACTAGAAGTCGATCCTCCTTCAATCAAAGCTCTATTCCTCAGCATAGACGAGCCATCGATCTGCAGAGTTGAAGAACATATAGGTTCGTGTTTCAATTTCTAATTGATTTGTTACTTGTTTTATGCAGATTTGTTTGATGACTACAAGTCGATATTACAATTAATTTTCTGATTTTTACTTTTCTTTTTCATCATTTTGTGTTCAAGAATCATTCCGATATCATCTTGTGAATCGATAGAAACTAGAAAGGATGCTTCAAGCTACCGAGTTTCGTATGTGAAGAAAACAACGGTTCGATTTCTGAATCCCTTATTTCTACTAATTATTGTATACGAATTTATCTAATTTGAATGCAAGTGTTGAATGATTTTATTGATTATCAATTGGTGAGAGTTGAATTCATTTGCCAATTTGATTTATATGGTATTTTATTTCTGATTTTGTCGTAGGACTAATTCAGCAGATATTGATGTTGTGCTAATAGTATTATGCCTAGCTGTTTGTACTTTAGACATAATTTTTTAAACTGCTTGAAGTTGTAAGAAATGCCTATGCGACAATAAATAGAAAAGAGAATAGTAGATAAAGCTAAATGGCTATGTTCAAGTTTAGCAATGTACAAGAAACCAAAAAAATAGATTATTTTGTTAAGGATCTTGATTAGAATAACAAACTTGTTGGTGAACTAAATGACATGCTGTTCAAACTGATTATGCTATATTACACAAATATAAATGTCATTTAGTTCAAAAGTAATATAGCGTACTCAGATTCATGCTTTTCAAAAGTAATGCTACAACTAAAAAGTTCGATGAAACCTCAAAATTATTCTCCACACTCTACGTTCCAGCTAATAGTTTTTTCATCAATGAATGGCAGTTTACAAACACCCTAAACTCAAAGGAAAAAAAAGTAAAATAAAAAAAATAACAACTACCTTGAAATTTACCAGTGAACATAAATTAGAAGCTGCAGACTTACCTGCCATGTGTATCTTTTACCATTGGCATCTAGTTCAAAATCTAAAATTGGAGTATATAAACCCTTCAGGGGAAAAAAAGGTGTCCAATATTAATAATTATTTTTATTTTTAAACAATTGTAGCCTACCTTTCGGATAAAATTCCATTAAAGGTGAATCCTCGCTCTTCATTAAGTTCATATAGCTTTAGGCAATGTGTTCGAGCTACAAAATGTAAATAATTCTTATAAATATTGTTATAGCTACAAAATATACATTTGCGCTTATGAGTTGCAAGTGTTAACTGACCACTGCCCCTGATACTAGGATATAGAAGTCAGTTGGAGCATCGTTCTGAAGTATCACATCCTCATTGGGTGGATAATAATCTGCTTTCATTTCTGTGACCTACAAAAAGTGTAATATACTCACTTCAATTTTTATATTTTAAACTACACGCACAATTAAAATACAGCAATCAAGAGTATTTCCTATTCATTAAATTTCATGTGTCGGTTTTATTCATTTTCTTTTAGTACATGCCTTTGTTGTGTATATGTTCATAGGGAATCAAAGTCTTCAAAGTTTAAGGGAGTTTCGGGTACTTGTAAGTTGTACTCTAGCTATTTTCTCACAAATGCCTAGAGTCAAAAATGATACATGGTATGAAAATACAATATATACCTGAATGCATTCCCACAAAGCAACTTATATTTCATCACTTAGATTCTTCCACTTATCAAGTTTAACCGAAACATGTTCCCTTACTAGCGGACCTAGGTATAAAGATAGCATGACAGACCCATCTCCCATTGGTTTTCCATCCGCATCGAACACAACTTCAATACGACTAAAATGATTCGATGGAAGTCTTTTCACTTTGGTTGGACCTCTGCCTTTGCACTTCTCAATTGGATTTTCAATGGCAGCTCAAGTAGTTCCCTCATTCACATGAACTTCAAAATTTTCTGAAAGTTATATTGTATCTTCGTATCAACTGCTTCAGCATTGTCTTGAATTCAAGCATCGTTATTCTCAATGTTTACTTCGAATTGGTTGACTTGGTTTCCCATTTCTTTAAGTTTTCTTTAATATGAACATTGCTATCCACCATATTGTCCTTATCTTTTGCATTATCATTGGATATGGTGGATTCTTCGATTGCTTTTAACCATTTTTGGGCAGCCTTCTTTCTTTTACTCATTTTCTACAGATAAAAAAAATATTTGAATTATATGAGACCGCATAATAAAGTATATCAGGTAGGAAATAATATCAAAAGCATAACAATGTAATAGTATATGACGATATCAAGTAGTATCACTGACCTCTAAATTTGCACAGCCTATAGAAAATCAACCTTTTTCCACTAAGGTCGATGCTGCTTTATCAATGATGAAGTTAATGAGAAAATAGATGTAATATAAACTCCATTAATATTCTTACAACTGATAGCTTACCACGAATATTTATTCACATTTTTTATCTTGACTCATCTTCATATTGGATTAGTTTTTCTATTCCATCTTGACTCGTTCTAATAGCCTACTCATATGTGCATCAGAACTAAATATGCTATATTTAATGTAGCTTCATTGATTGATTCGGATGTTAATTAAGCATTCAGTACATTTTCTTTATATCTTTATATGCCATTGAAAGAAGTTAAGTTTAAAGTTGTTTTTTTAAGGCCCGTATAAGCTATATTGAAGTTAAAACACAATTAGGCAATGTTTAATTTATTAGTTTGATACATGTTAATCACATCTTTCAAATCATTGACAGTACAAACTTATGTGACCTTCTTTGAGATGAATGTATTTTACATCCTTATAGACAATCGAAATGTTTGAAATAGACATCCTAATCTCAAACATGTTGATAAAATTATATAAAGAAAACATCATAAGCTAAATCTTTATAATTCAACTCAGAAAGTGTATTTCAATGTTTGTTAAATATGAGACGGTTTATAATTCAACTTCCAAGAAAGGAGGCTTGCAACATCATCCACTACATCCAAAAGGTAACCAATTTTTTAAAAATATACATGCCATGCCGTTTATCATATCATAGGCAAAAGCAATAATGATCAATTCTTACTGTTCTATTATTTGATGTTGCAAAAATATTATATACAGTTACTTAAATAACCTTCACGAGCATAGTGATTCTCTTTTTGCGACCATTTTGTTGATTCAAGAAAAAATGGTTTTCTTTGGTTAAAATTTAAATCGTCAAAGTTAAGTTATTAACAGTAGAAATGATAGGCAACAAAGTTCTCTCTTACTAAAATTAATAAATTAATTAAAAAATTTATGCAAAATATTCAAGTCATAGCAATGCAAATGCTTGTTTGAATTAGAATCACACTAATACTAATATTTCCAGTATGGTCCTAACTAACTAGTTATTAATCTATGTTAGGTTGTCCTAAAATTAACACATAAGCATATGGTACATTGTTAATTTTCTCTTATGTTCATAAAGAGTCTATGGAACTAAAGAAGGGTAGACTTACTTTTGTCTTCTAATTTACCTTTATCTTCTTATTGTACCTTATTGAAAGCATGGTACGCATATATGACACTACTGAAAGCTCTTTATTTAGGAAACATAAAGAAATTTTATCTACTCCCATCTTTATCCAAGAATTTGTTCATAATTTGTTGATCAAATGTTTGAAAGAGCAGAGACAGCTGCAGTCTTTCTTAGTAGATCAATTGATTACTAGGCTTAATCGCATTGTAGAAGAACACTGACTGCATCCCAAAGAGGTTGCTATGTTTATGAAGAGAGAGAACAAGGGAAAAAAGGTTTAAAACTGATACCAGAGGTGATATTATATTCTTAACCTGAGTAAGAGGAAAAAATAATATAGGAAAAAATGATACTTATTATACAAAACTGAAATTCTAACGAATTCTACAAATATTTTAACTACTGGTCGAATACAAAGCAAACGAACATTTACTTCATAGACAATTTTTAACAGTAGCTTAGTTTAACATGCTCATCATATATGCTTTGATTTTTGTTCGATGTTCCATATTTTGGCAGTCAACATTAAAGAGATAGTTATGGCCCTAATGCATAATCATTGACATTCAGATAGACATTATGATCGTTTACCAAAAGAACTTAAAAATTAAGCTCAATATATACCTAGCAGCAAGCCTTTGCTTCTTCTTTCCGAATCTTTCCTCTTTGCAGAATTTCTTTTTCAACCCGAGTGACGCAGTCTCCTTTTCTCTCTCTTTTCTTTGTGCAGCAAGGCATTCTTTAAAGTAGTAATTTAATCAGCAAATGGATTCAGCTGTAGATAATGTAATAGATAACCTTAATATGTGAAACTATTTTCAATATTATAAACTGCTAGCTCCTTAATAGTATTTTCAATATTATAAATTGCTAGCTCCTTAATACACATTAGTAATTCATAACAACTCCTTTTACATGATGTTTTTAGAATATATGGTGGCTGCAAATCTTAGCTGTAAAAAAACATACAATTTGTATTTCAGTTCATCATATAATTGGAGCATTTTACATCACTGCTGCTCAATGTTGCAATTTTATGGCAACAGAGAATCTTGCCCACAAATAGTCTTTCCCATTTTATATATGTTATCTCACACATTATTGATGAACTGAGTAATTGATCCACATGTTAACGACATCCGAAATGTGAGCAGTATGTCGTGTCAACCTTTTCTGGTAAAAATGTAAATAATTTAGTGTTTTGGTATGATATATGGATACTTTGTCAAACTAACACTGTAGGCATAAATTTATTGTGAAAACGCTCTTTTTCACTTTTGTTTTTAGTAATTAGACCGGTGTTTCCTTCTTACATTACCGATGGGACATTTTAATGTTTTTATTTATGCGTTATTTCTATGAATTATATATTTTGAATCATTATTATTGTTTCACCAAGCTACATGTTTTTTCTTTAAGTATATTCTATTGATTATATGTTGTGAATCATTATTATAGTCTGGAATGTGTAATGTTTGATTCCCATACTTTTCCGTAGGTAAAAGTAGGTATGTATTGTATTATAAGTTTGTTTTATAATAACTTTTTACTGCTTATTAAAGATTAAGTAAGTTTTATTTCTTTGTAGGATAAGTCTCAAAATGAGCGACCGTTCATGGATGTATAGTAGGCTTAAAGATGGATATATAAATCTAGAATTTGTTAATGGTGTCAACAAATTTATTGATTATGCATTTTTACAAGTAGATTACGGAGGAACAGTTAGGTGTCCATGCTCCATGTGCAAAAACAAAAAATTTCAATTAAAGGAAGAAATTTCTAAGCATTTATTACTAAATGGTTTTGTTCCACTTTATTCTAAATGGATTTTCCATGGAGAGGAAGAAGTTGATGAACCAACAATGTCAGAGTCAGATACAAATAATTCGAATGATGATAATCCATATAGAGATATGGTATTAGATGCGATGGGTGTTGATAATGATGTGGAAGAGCAATCACCAAATGCCGAAGCTCAAAAGTTCTTACACATGTTAAAAGCGGCTGATGAACCACTTTGGGATGGATGCAAAAAAGAGACAAAGTTATCTGCATGTGCCAAAATGATGGCTCTTAAATCTCGACGAGGTGTAACAGATGCATGTTTCAAGGATATGAGTGCACTAATTGACAACATGTTACCTGAAGGACATAAGCTAATTCAAAATTTTTATGAAGCTAAAAAAATGTTGAAACCTCTTGGGCTTGGCTATGACAAAATTGATGTTTGTCAGAATTTTTGCATCTTGTATTACAAAGAAAATGATAGGAAGGTTATTTGTGATATTTGTAAAAGTCCTCGTTACAAGTCTGAAGGTATGGAAAATAATTGTAGAAAGATCGCTGCAAAACAACTTCGATACTTCCCAATCATTCCGAGATTGAAAAGGTTATTCATGTCACCAAATCATGCTAAAGACATGACATGGCATTATTATAATAAGTCAACTGATGGTTCAATGGCTCATCCGGTTGATGGCGAAGCATGGAAAGAATTTGATCGTCGACATCCAGATTTTACATCATCCGATCGAAATGTGCGATTGGGTTTATGTACCGACGGTTTTAGTACGTTTGGAACTTCTGCAAAAGCTTATTCATGTTGGCCGGTGATTTTGACGGTTTACAATTTGCCACCTTGGAAATGCATGAAACAACCATTTTTATTCCTAAACATGATCATACCAGGGCCTAAAGGTCCTGGAAAGAATTTAGATATTTTCTTACGACCTTTGATTGATGAACTATTAGAGTTGTGGAAAGGTGTTCTTGTTTATGATGTGCACAAAAAAGATAATTTTTTGCTGAGAGCTGCTTGGATATGGACAATTAGTGATTTTCCTGCGTATGGTATACTGTCCGGTTGGAGTACACATGGAAGATTATCATGTCCTTATTGTATGGAGAAAACAAAGTCCTTTACTCTTGAACATGGAGGAAAGGCTTGTTTTTTTGATTGCCACCGACAATTCTTGCCATTAAATCATCCTTTCAGAAGGCAAAAGGACAAGTTCAAAAGGAATGTCATTGAACGTGATATACCACCTCCTCGACGTTCTGGTATTGAGATGAGAGATATAGTGTCAAGTTTGCCTAATATTGTATTTGGATTTAAATCAGGTAATCAAAAAATAACAGGATTCGGTGAATCACATAATTGGGTACGTAGGAGTATATTTTGGGATCTTCCATATTGGGAATCAAATTTGATTCGTCATAATCTAGATGTGATGCATATTGAAAAAAACTTTTTTGACAATATATTTAACACATTAATGGACACCGACAAAACAAAAGATAATTTGAAGACTAGACTTGATCTTGAAAAAATTTGTAGCAAACAACGGTGGATGAGCTTAATTCAACATTCCAATGGTAATTATTACAAGCCAAAGGCTCCTTTTTGTCTTTCAAAAAAAGAGCAGAAAGATGTTTGTCATTGGATTAAAAGCATAAGTTTTCCAGATGGATATGCCTCTAACATTCAAAGATGTGTCAACGAGTATGAAACTAAAATTAGTGGGTTTAAAAGTCATGACTGTCATGTATTTATGCAAAGACTTCTTCCTACCGCATTTCGGTCATTCTTACCAAAGAATATATGGGAAACATTAGTCGAACTTAGTAATTTTTTTCGTGATATATGTGCGAAAAATATAAATGTTGACCACATGAGTTTGTTGGAAAAAAATATCGTTGAAATAATTTGTAAGCTTGAGAAAATATTTCCTCCTTCCTTTTTTGATTCCATGGAGCATCTGCCTATTCATATTCCATATGAAGCAAAAGTAGGTGGTCCAGTTCAATATCGATGGATGTACCCTTTTGAAAGGCACGCTTATTATTTTCTCGGTGATTCCGTGGATTATTTTTTAATTTATATTTATGGTTTAGGTATTTGTACTATTTGAAAAAGAAAGTGGGCAACAAGGCGCATGTTGAAGGGTCCATAGCTGAAGCATATCTTATTGATGAGATTTCAAACTTCACATCATGTTATTTTGGTCCAAATGTAGAAACTATATGGAGTCAAGCTCCGAGAAATGATGATGGAGGAGAGATTATGACTGATGAAAGACTATCCATTTTTTGTCATTCGGGCAGGGTGTTATCAAATGCATTCGTTAAGAGGAGACTGACCCCAATAGAACATCGTGCTATGCATAAATACGTACTTTTCAATTGCCCTGAATTGAAAGATTTGATGATGTAAGTAATATTGAATATCATTATAATTAGATATACCATAATACATCTTACCAACAAGAATATAATTTGCGCTTAGAAAATGTAAAGATGAACTACGAGTCCAGTATTCGGAAAAGGATGAGGATTTTATTGATATGAAGTTGGAATCAATATTTCATGAATGGTTAAAATCAAACGTAAGTTTTTTAATTTGATGTAACATTAAATATATTACATATAGTTTATGTTGTATAAATTGTTCACTTATCATGTGTATTTTTTTAATAGATTTCATCCCATCTAGATGGTATTATGCATCAACTATATTTACTTGCACAAGGACCCAGTTATTTGGTGGAGTGTTACAATGGTTACTTTGTGAACGGTTATAAGTTCCATACAATGCGGTATGGGAAGAACAAAAAAACAATGAATAGTGGCGTATGTGTGAAAGGAAGTTGTTATGATGATCTAGAAAGTGATTATTATGGGATGATTAAAGAAGTTATTAAGTTGACATATCTTGGAGAGAAGAACGAAATTTTTATGTTTAACTGTGACTGGTTTGACACACTGTCAAGAGATGGGATAAGAGTGCACTATACAAATGGATTGATTGAAGTAAAAAGTAATTCTCGACTTCAAATAGAAGATGTGTTTGTGTTTGCGCACCAGTGTCAGCAAGTTTATTTTACATGCCAACCCGGAAGTGCATCAAATGAATGGTTAACTGTGATTAAAACATGTGCAAGAAGTCGGTTTTCACTTAATGTATTCAACTCAGAGGAGAATACAGATGTGGATCAAGCAGATGAGATATCTCGACCCCCTAATGTTATTTTAGATGATAGTCTTGATCAACCAATAACAATTGAACATTATGATTTCGTTGATAATGAAGAACTGAATCTTGAAATGGAAACGACTGATAATAGTAGTGATGATTCAGAAGTGGATATAGAAGTAGATAACGACGAAGATGATGTTGATGAAAGTGACGATGAAGTAGCTATTGAGGATGAATACTCTCCCTAGTAGCATTAAATTATTATTAGATGTTATGGTTACTGTTTTATAGTTTCATAATGTCCATGAATAATTTTGTTATCATCTTTTATTGTTTTGAAACGTGATACGTTGCAAGTTGGAAAATGTTTCTAGATTACTTACTATTGTCTCTTCCAATCTAGATTTCATGTGCATGTGAATACTACATTTATGATGACTTTTTAATGAGGTATGAAAGTATATTTGATGCAGCCCAATGCTCTATAGGCTACAAATTCGACAGGTAAAATGTTAATTCTACCGTAAACAAACATGTTACGTATATGCAGAAACCGTTGACGGTGGTAGTGAATATCAATTCATTTACTTAATTATACATCCTGCTATTATTTTACCTCTATTCAAGCTAATAAACATATTTATTTGGATTTAGTGTGTCTTTTATTTTCAATATGTACATGGCATAAAAATTAGAAATTTGTTTAATAACTATATTGGGCTTTATTCTATCTGCTAATTTATAATATGGATTTTTTTTGTTATACAGGCATACACCATAATGTTGCTGACAGCACTAATGGCAAAGCTTAAAATTTTATTACAGTGAATACTTCTTTGACGTACTTCGGTGAGAATTTTTATCCACTCCTTTATCACTTTATCTTCCATTGAGAAAGAAGCAACTGTTATTTTATTTCCCACTGCTTACAGACAAGTTGTTCTTGTCTTTATATATCTCTATGTAAATATGAGCATTTCATTTGATAATTCAAATTGAAACAGTTTTTAACCATAAATTGATGAAACAAAATCTTGATGCATAAAACATTTAATTTAGAAATGAAAAATTATTGATAAAGTTGGTAATATTACTTGATGGGTCATAAAATGCACATATGGTAGGTAAGTTAAGTGGTACAGCATCTTGGAAATTCAGTCGAGTTCATGAATTTTTAGGAAATAACTGTGCTTCTCTATGCAGCTTACGAATTTAAAAAAGCAATGGTAAAAAGGATTTTATGTTATACATCCATATTATTTATCATAACAGGTAAAAATAAAATATGCCATTTTCATAC
Organism: Allium cepa; assembly: GCA_030765085.1. Taxonomy (NCBI): domain Eukaryota; kingdom Viridiplantae; phylum Streptophyta; class Magnoliopsida; order Asparagales; family Amaryllidaceae; genus Allium; species Allium cepa. The sequence goes on along the minus strand of CM060939.1, from coordinate 74,040,422 downwards.
TGTAATTCAAGCTTCTAAAATTGTGAATAATAAAATCACATACAAATTAATAATCCAAAAATAAATTCATATCCAAAAATTTTAAATTAAGTACAACAATGGGAAGTCAAGTTGCTTGAACTGTTTAAAATGCAAGGTACAATGAAGCAAATAAAAATGCACAATTGATAATACTGTACGAGCATCGTGTATTACGGTGTACTGCAAACAAATAAATTTAAAACTTTCAAATACGTTGTATTGTAAATTGCAAAACAGAACTCGTTTTATAAAAAAATAAAAGAGGAGCCACTTCACATGCAAGATAACTTAAGGTGTGTGTGTTCTGTGAGTTTAATAACACTAAAAAAGGCTGTAGCTTTTGAAATGGTTCACAAACTGAAGGTACAGCTTTTGAAGACAGTTGTTCTTTTTTTCAGCAGTTTAAATTCTAGATGCAATTCTTCCAAGCATTCAACTCTATGTCTGTATCAACTGCTTAAACCTCTCTCAGTACTTCGTTACTCCTTTTATGGTAGCATATTTTTTGATCATCAACATAGAAAAATGAATAAAAGTGTCTCCATGATTAAGGAGGTATGATTATGTATAACTTACCTACCATATGTAACACTTAAGTTTGAGCTTTGTACAAGAGAATGCTGATTCGCGATCAGTATGTTCCAGCTTGGTAATATTACCTACCATATGTACCATCTTGGAACTCCAACACATTTTTCCAGTTCTTTATTTTTTTTTTTGTTCTTTTTTATTTCCTTTTGCTAATTTTCACTGTAACCAAATTTAACGTATTCATGATGATCAATCACCCGTCTCTATTGAAGAAATTTTATGGAGTTAGCCACTTGGAAGCACAAAATATTTAAAGAAAAATGTTATTTTTTGGCATATCATTTTTTTTTAACAGGAAGATGCAAGTAATTTATGATCAGAAGTGTACAACCCCAAGTTCTTTCAATAGATTACATGCTAGTACATCATAAATATTCCATATAAAAAGAAATGTTATTTGCTAAATGCAGCATTATTCAAAGCCGCAACCTCATCAGATATAGTGAAATCAAGAAATGCATATTCTTTTTCAATCAATATCATCATCTTCATCTTCATCGGATATGGAAGAGCCAACTGGTTCATAATCGCTGCTTTGCAGTTCAGTTGCAACCTTTCTAGGCCTTCCCCTGGTAGCACCCATCTTTCTCTGTTTTTTGCTAGTGATAGCATTGTGTGTCAATGCTAGGAACTCTTCCCACTTGTATTGGCTCAACTCTTTCTTTTCTTCCTCTGAAAGTTCGAATTACGGTTCCCTTCCACATATAAAAGCTGCCCTATCATACAGTCTTGCTGCTTCCTCCTGTGATCCAACAGTGCCCAAATGGATTTGTTTTTTGTCAACTTTGATTGCCGCTTGCCATTTCATATTTTTCAAATACACACCTCTCATTATGCATGGTTCCTGATCCTCGTAATGCTTTCTCCTATGTCGTTTCCTGTGTTTCACCTTTTTTCCTGGATAATAGTTACCTGCATCTTCCCTCGATGAACTAGACACTGATATGTTGGATGATGCAAGGCTGGTTTGTTTAGTTTTCGTAGGATGTTGAAAGCTGAAATTAATAGATAAGGGATGCACACTCAATGGATTTGCATTCTTATGAGGGCTTTCTACAGTGCTTCCACTAACAGGAGATCCTGAAAACTGAACAGGAATGGAGCTTTTCCCTGAACATAATCCCAAAAGCCTACGTCTCCTCAAGCTAACCATGTCTTACTCAAGATTCCTGAAACGCAATAAAAGAAAACAGGGTTATTTCGGGGAAGCCGCTAAAATTGTGTGAATCGTGGAAGCAGAAGTTGGCGAGATAAAAAAAAAGATAGGAGGCAATACAAGATAGCCGCTAAAATTTTTTGGCATATCAATTTGGGAGCAAATGTAATATTGGAAGATTGGATAAATGGTATTTTAAAAAATTAATCAGATGAAAAATAAAAATCTCAACAGATTAACTTTTCCCATTTGCCTTGTACTTGTAGCAACATTGGTCCTTGTTAGCAGTATTCACCCTTTTGTGCTGCTTAGTGTCAACTGCAAGCTCCTTGCAGTTACTCCTTTGTACCTGGAGACCTAATTCTGAATAGTATTTCAGTCAACGGTGATTTCCAGTTAGCTGTTGAGTCTGCAAGCAGCACTATTGAACATAAGAAGATCTATATCCAGTTACTTGATTTTATCTATATAAAGGAATCCAATTTTGCATTCATTTCTTATTCCATCCCCTGTACTTTAAATTAAGACAACTGAATCATCAAAATCATGATGTTTTGGAGAACAATTCATTATACGATTTCAGTGACTACTCAGCTTGAAGAATAACACAAATATTATTGAGAATCAGACTACATTTACAATAACTAAAAGATAGGAGATGAGCTGTTTCCAATTTACATACTAATTAAGAAAACTCAGGTTTTCATGTTAACATGCTTGACTGCTTTGAACCATTTCAAGTTAGTACCAATCTTGTTGTTTATGTTTGTTTATAATTTTAGGCATATGCAACATTGTATGAATTGCAATAATGTGCATGCATTGGATAATCTTGCTCATTGAACAGTAATTGTTTAATGTAAATATATTTCAGTATTGAGCAAAATTCATGGAGGTTTATATAAAACTTCTTCTTGTTGGATTACAATCATACCAAGTAATTTTTATTATGAGGGAACTGATAAATGAATAGATTCCCATAACAGGTAATTTTTTATGTTTTAAATTACCTAATATCTACTGTAGTCTTCTTCTAAAGTTAATTAATCCTTTTGAAACCCATTAAACTCTCCAAAATAACTTGTTTACTCAACGAAATGACAACAAAATAAATTGATTTATTAGGATTTAAAAAGTCATCGCATAAATGTAAATATTGTGGTCTTACTGGCAATTTTTATTTATTTACCGAATTTTCATAAATACAATACTAGCAATAATAATGAGATTTTTTTACTAATGATATTTTGTGAAGGATTAATGGCAGGTTCAAAGATTCGAGGCCTCATGAGAAAGGCAACTAGTACAGGATGTAGACAAATCTCTGGAAGATCAGCACGAAATGACAGTTTATCTAACATCGATGAAAACCTATCAAACATATATGAAGATGGAGTGGAACATGTTCTGGGAATTGGAGGGGGCCAATGCATTGAAACAGAAGCAATATCACACTCATCTACCCGTGAGCACAGAGTTGCAAATATTATGGAAGTTGGAGGGGAGCAAACTTTCGAAGCAGAAGTAGGTGTCCACCAGAGAGACGATGCATTAGAAATTGGAGAACATGAGATGGATGGAGCAGAGACAGAAAATACAGTTGATGAAAGGGACTATATCCCGATCAGAGGATATGATACTCCAATTGATCCTATTACGCAAAAAAGGCCTCTTGAATGGAAAGGAACTCAGTAAGTTTTACATAATTTTACATTTACATTACGAAATAATATATATTAAATACTTTATATTTCTTTTGATTGTCGTAGATTTAAGAATAAATCCGCTTCACGTCTTATTGGATCTATCTGGGATATGCGATTTACTGAACCATGGTATGCATTTTCGAAAGTTCCCCAAGAGAAAAGACAACTATTATTTAATGAGTTTAAGGTATCTCAATATTTCCGACTCTTTATTAAATAAATATTCAATTTGTAACAGTTTTCTACTTTCATTTTGGAAATAACAAACCTTACTATGCGAACTAGTTACCCCTTAATGCAACTAATGACATTCATGTTGTGCGCATCTTTCTACGTCATCATTTTGTTTCTCTAATGCACTTATAGTATCACTTTGTAAAATTTAATTTCGATTATCTTGCTTTTTTTGTAGATGGCATACACTTATGACGCTATTTATGAGCACACGGTTTATGAGATTTGGAAAAAGAAAGCAGCTTCTATCTTGAAAAAAAAACTAAATCGTGCACGACAAAGAGCCAAAAGATTAAAGCAAACTACAAAAATGACCGACTGTCGAGACACACCTCCTGCATGGATACAGATAGATGTATGGAATAAAATGATTGATATTGAATGGCACAAAAGCACATACGATGACAAATGTAAGAAGATGAGAGCCAATCGTTTGACATCAAAAGAAGGGACACATACACGTCACACTGCTGGTTCTGTGTACATCGTTTCACATGATGCGCAAGTGGTATGTGTTTAATTAAAAATAACAAAATAACATTTGTCTCATTTATACCTAAATTTTAACCCGATAAGCTACAAAAGCTGTCTTCCCTATTTAACAAATAGGAAAGTAAATAAAGTAACAAACCTTATATTGATTGATATGTACGGAAATTGAGAGAAAAATTGCCTAAACTTATAATAATCATTGGACCAAATTTTTTAAGTGAATTACAGTAGTTTAACATTTAATTTACCACTTGTTCATGAATATCATATTCATCATCATATTAGTTGTTTCATATAAAAACAAAAAGGTTTCCTAACATGAATAGATTCAGAATTAAAGTAAGGTTTTGGCATTCATTGTTGGTAGCAGGGCAAAAAAATTGAAAACAAAAATTAATTGAAAATCAACTAATATCTATTCCAACTTGCAATAAAGTTTATTTTAAAAAGTTCAAAAAAATTGGAATAATAACTGCATCAATTGAAAACGGTTCTACAATAACCGTAGAAATCATGCAACATGGTCAGCATTAACTAAATTAATGTAATGTCAGCATGTGCATGTGTAGAAGGCAAAACAGGCACTTGGAGCATTAATAGTATTCGTCAAGTTTTTTTACCAAATGTATTTTTTGGTTAATGCAAAGATCATGGTGAAATCTCTAGATCCTTAGATATCAATCAACCCCTTACTATCATATCCAACCAAAAAACAGCCAGACAAGTGCTAGCTACATTCTTCAATATTTGTATTGATCTGTATATGATCTATTTGTAGGAACTTGAGACAGGTAAACCAATGAGTTTCGAAGAAAGTTTTGTGGCTTGGCATACTAAAAGAGAAAAAGCAAAGGAAAAGGGGAAAGCAAAGCGAGCTTCGGTATCAACTTGCGAATTTGTTGACAACAAGTCGCGGAAAGTCTACGTGAGTTATTTTAAACTTTATTAATCTTGTTATGTTCTATTTAGGTTGAAATCTAAATTAGTTACATTTGTTCGTCATTTGAATTAACATGATAGTCCAGTCCATATTTTCTTACTATGGTAATACAATGTTTTGGCTTTGATGCTTGTGAAGACATTATAAATCTAACGTAGTGCTGCTCAACCTGAAACATTACACCTAAAAAAACTATACACTTCATGTAACTCTGTAAATTTCATTTAACTCGGTTTGTTTGGAGCCTATTAGCTAAGCTAAAAACTCAGTTAACTCACTTTTTTAACTGAATTTTAACTTAGTTAAAAAAATGAGTTACAAGATAGTTTAAACTCAGTTTTTTAATCTCAGTTAAAAAAAAACTGATGTACTTAAGTTGAAACACAGTTAATTAAAAATTCCTATAAATAAATCATATTTATATGAGCAAATTCACATTTTATTCATCCAGTGGGTAAGAAGCATAAGTAATATATCGAAATCTCAATTAACTCACTTTTTTAACAGAGTTTAAACTTAGTTGAAAAAATGATTTAACTGAGAGTTTAAACTCAGTTTTAAACTCAGTGTTAAAATAGGTTTTAAACTCAGTTTGAACTGAGTTTTAAACTGAATTGTAAAATGATTTTAATATTCAGTTTTTTAAATTTAGTTAAAAAAATAAACTGCTTTACTCCTTAAAAAAAAATATACACTTCTTGTAACTCTGTAAATTTCATTTAACTCGGTTTGTTTGGAGCCTATTAGCTAAGGCTAAAAACTCAGTTAACTCACTTTTTTAACTGAATTTTAACTTAGTTAAAAAAATGAGTTACAAGATAGTTTAAACTTAGTTTTTTAATCTCGGTTAAAAAAAAACTGATGTACTTAAGTTGAAACATAGTTAATTAAAAATGCCTATAAATAAATCATATTTATATGAGCAAATTCTCATTTTATTCATCCAGTGGGTAAGAAGCATAAGTAGTATATTGAAATCTCAATTAACTCACTTTTTTAACAGAGTTTAAACTTAGTTGAAAAAATGATTTAACTGAGAGTTTAAACTCAGTTTTAAACTCAGTGTTAAAATAGGTTTTAAACTCAGTTTGAACTGAGTTTTAAACTGAATTGTAAAATGATTTTAAAATTCAGTTTTTTAAATTTAGTTAAAAAAAGAAACTGCTTTACTCCTAAAAAAACTATACACTTCATGTAACTCTGTAAATTTCATTTAACTCGGTTTGTTTGGAGCCTATTAGCTAAGCTAAAAACTCAGTTAACTCACTTTTTTAACTGAATTTTAACTTATTTAAAAAAATGTGTTACAAGATAGTTTAAACTCAGTTTTTTAATCTCAGTTTAAAAAAAAACTGATGTACTTAAGTTGAAACACAGTCAATTAAAAATGCCTATAAATAAATCATATTTATATGAGCAAATTCTCATTTTATTCATCTAGTGGGTAAGAAGCATAAGTAATATATTGAAATCTCAATTAACTCATTTTTCTAACAGAGTTTAAACTTAGTTGAAAAAATGATTTAACTGAGAGTTTAAACTCAGTTTTAAACTCAGTGTTAAAATAGGTTTTAAACTCAGTTTGAACTGAGTTTTAAACTGAATTGTAAAATGATTTTAAAATTCAGTTTTTTAAATTTAGTTAAAAAAAGAAACTGCTTTACTTAAGTTTAAACTCAGTTAGTTAAAAATACCTTAGAATAAATCATATTTAAATGTGCAAAATCTCATTAAATTCATCCAATGGGTAAGAAGCTTAGTTAACATAATAAAATATCAGTTACTTCATTTTTTAACACAGTTTAAAACTAGTTTAAACTTAGTTAACAGAAGGAGTGAACCAAGAGTAAACTGAGTTCAAATTAAGTTTTCGACTCAGTTTTAAACTGAGTTTGACTCATTTTAAAACTTATTTTTCCACTCTCAGCATAAGGAAAAATCGATTTACTGAAGTTTAAACTCAGTTAATTAGCATGTTAAATTCACAATGAAGTTTCATTACAGTGGGTAACAGTAAACAGTAAACTTAGTTAACTAATTTTAACATCCTTCAAGTTTAATTCACTTGTCTCACTGTGTTAACATGAAAATGAGTTAACATGAAATGAAACTCAGTGGGTAAGGTCAGTAGATATTTGTTTTCATGTGTTAACAGTTAACTTGAGGCAGATAGAGATGACACTTAGTTAACTGAGTGTTAACATTGTGTTAATTTTCATGTTTAATTAACATGTAACGAAACTCAGTTAATTAACATGTTAACAGTAAGCTCTTGTTACTTTAATTTTAAACATCAGTTTAACTATTCAAAACTTTATATTTAAGTTTAGAACTTTAACATACAGGAGATATGTAATGAGACTGTTGTCACTTAAGGTGTAATGAACCGTTACTTAAGTTTAAAACTCCTGTTATGTTAAAAGGTGTAAACAGCTCAAACTTTTGTAAGCTAAACAGCTCATATTTGTATGCAAATGTTAAAAGAGTTTTGAACATCCAGTGCCACTTAAAACAGAGTTTATTAAAACAGAATGTTACTTTACGTATCAAAGTTTATTAAAACTGAGTGTTAATTATGTAACATCCAGTGGTTCATTTGCAAAAATGTCACATCATATAAAAACTCTGTATATGTTCAAAACTCTTTTAACAAATCCTCATGTTATAGTCTGATCAACAGAACCATTTGGTCAGCAACAGCATTTGCAAATGGAGCACTGGATTTAACAGAGTTTGCAAATGGTGCTTTTAACATAAGGCACTCAATTTATACGATGTTTTAACATTTTCAGGAAACATACATGAAGAAAAAAGCTGAGCTACAAGAAGATGAAAATGTATGGAATCCACGACTTTGGATTGAGTCATCCGGAGGCTTTACAAGAGGAAGAGTTTATGGAGCACCTTATGTTGATACAAGTACTATATTGCATAAAAGTCTTCAATCCAACTGTTTAGCAGATCGTGTGAATCTAGAACAACCTGTTATGTCCAGTGGCATGTTGTTAACATCAGAGATAAAATCGATTATAGAAAGAGAAGTGCAGCTGAAAATAACTAGCTTGCTTGGTTCAGTTAATTCGACCAATCTCCAAAGCACAAACCAACAGTCGTGGGCGTTCAACCAACAACCCGGTCAAACACAGTCATTGGATCAGTTTATTGTACATCCACAGAGTCAAATCTCACAACAACTTACTCGGCCATTTGCACCACCAACTGCTCAATTACCACAACCACCAAATCAACTGTTGCAGCCTCCTCAACCATTTCTATATCCTTCAAGTTTTCCCTCGCAGCCATCATGTCAAGTCCCACAACCATGTGATCAACCGTTTGTACAAATGCCTAATCATATCTCCCAGCCATCTATTCAGTCCTCTCAATCACTTTATCAATTTCCACAACCATCGGTTCCTTGTCAACAAACACCCGAACAATATCAAATAATGCATGTGCCTTTTCAATCAACTTTTGGAAACATTTCAGAACAAGTTGGGTCTTTCATGCAACTATTGAGACCTATAACACAAGAACAACCGAATCATAATCAACTTGGAAACAATCAAGCATCAAACCCTCAAGGAAACATTCGGTCGCAAATTGAAGATGACGCATGACTGCCTTTTCAAGCATGCTCTGTTAGAACACTTGCCTCTTCTTTTGAACTACTCTAGGTTTTATTTTTGTTTGTATTTTGTTTCAAGGCTAGTTTGTAGGGTATAAATTAGCTATGTTGTTTTTTACTTCTAACATTTGAACTTTGGTTGTACTTTGTTTTTCAGCAATAGACAATTGGTTACTGTTTCACATATGTTATGAAAATTTGTCCTTCAGCTTGCTCTATCTGGCTTTATATTTTGTCTATTAATTGATTTGTGATGAAATTGAAATAAAATTATGTTTGATTTCTTGTCTCTAATTGGTTTATAATAATGACTGTATTAATGACTGATTTGAAACCTTTACTACGGTCTCTATAGATATAAAGAGACCCATAAAATTGTCTCTAACTAGTTTTTAATTTGGGTGCTTATTTGAGACCACCATTGAGGTCATTAATATTTTTGAGACGAATATATGTGGTCTCTGTTTATTTAGAAACCTGTTTTTTGAGACAATACTTATTTGTCTTAAGTGGGTTACAAGCATGAATTAGAGACATAATTTTTTGTTTAGAGACAAAATAAAATAGTCTTTAATAATCCTTTTTTTTGTAGTGACCGATTTGCATATACTGCCGTTGTTTGATAAAATATTGGAAAATACATAAAAATATGATTTCATGGCTGTTAAATTTGCCGCTTAATCAGTCTTTATGGTTTATTAACTACTGCTGCAAAGCAGATGAAAGAAAAATCATACATATAGATTAATTCAAAGGACGGAAGCAGTGTGGCAAAGAAGCCATACAGTGCATCTTCATATTGGCAAGTCAGATCAGTAATCACCTCGATTGGACTACAGTTCGATATGATTGAATGTGTGAGGAAATACCAAATGCTCTATTTAGTATGTCGGTTTCCCTGTCAGTTTTCTTCTAAGAATTAGCATTAAAAATAAAAAATAACAGAAGCAGCTCATGTAAAAGACGATAAATAGTTCCTCTTTTTGTCTTGCGGGAGAATAGCACTTATTTACCTACTTATATACTTCGAAAAGATATAATAAGTAATAATTATTGAATATATGCCGATGTGTTGGTTCTAGGAATTGAGCCAATGCCAATGAAAGTTCAATATTTCTCATAGGAGATTTGTCATTTACTGTGCAATTGGGTATAATCAACTTCTATTGCTTCAAAATCTATAGTATTTAAGGTATATAAACCGTACAAAATTATAAAATATTACGTCTAATGTTACGGCCTTTTTTACTTAACTATTTGTAAACATCATTCAGCACTACATGCAAGAATTCAAATGCCAAGATGAAGACCTAACTTCAAAATTAATTGAAACAGCTTGAAAACTCAAAAGAAAAATTCATACCTAGCCTTAAAGACATGTTAGAAATCATGGAAAGTCTTGGGTTGGCATCTGCTCACGACTTTTTATTGGAATATATAATATTGGAGAAGAAAAGAATGAAAGCCGAGTTAGAGAAAAATACAATTTAATTGAATAATTTGAATGAGATAATTGCACTACTTGCAAATATTCGACATTTAATGCCAAAATTGGAAAAGTTGGAATTTGTAAATGGGCTTCCAAACACTCTTGTAATTTCAATGTCCTCTCTCATTAGAACTTATGCAAAATCCCAATATTGTGGCTTAGGGGCAAAAATATGAAAGAGCCTTTATTGAAAAATGGCAAAACAATGGTTTAAAGTTTTGTCAAAAGAAAAATCTACCACCTGTCCACACTAATATTACAGCAAATTGTACGATCAGAGGTCTCATTGCAAATTGGTGAGAGGATAATAGCATAATTTCATGTGATTATGGGCATCCTACAATTGAGTCTTTCAGAGACTTAACCACTTTGATAGTTTTAATGACTCATTACGTACTGATTCATGTTCAAGAAGTGACATTTCATTTGCTATTGAAAATATAAATTCCCAAAGTAATTGCACTCATAGTAGTAGTGTATCATTGTCAGGTGATATTTCAACCATTGGCATAGATGATGATGAACATGTAGACGAATCTCATGTTTATAAATTAATCAATGACTTAGATATGAACTCCCCTAATCTACAATTATCTACAGCTTTAGAATTTCGAAGACATACGAAGCATAACATGGGAAATGGAATTTTGATCATGAAATGTGGGGCTATTTTATCCTTACTCATGTTACTAGCATCAAAAATTAAAGAAGTTCAAGAAAATGTAGTTACAACTTACAAGTATTTTGAACCTGTCTATCAACAACAGCTGTAAAGATTGCATAAAAGAAGCAGGAGCTATAGAACCCTTAGTAAACATGTTGAGTTATGGTAATAATAAAGAGGCACAACAAAATTTAGCAGCTACTTTGTACAGTCTTTCGCGTTCAATAGAATATAAATCTAAGATTGGACAGTCAGGAGCAATTAATTAAAGCTTTGGTCAATCTTTTAGCAACAGGGACATTATAATAGCAAATACAAGTATTAAAATTAGTACAGAATCCTTTTGAGTTAGTTCGAATGATTATAAAATATGTATATGTTTGGACTGTAATTTTCATGTGTGCATGAGGACACTGGACAGATTAATGTATTTAAATATATAAAATATGTATAAATACTGTACCAAATTTTGAACATATAATTTTTTTTGCTAAAGCCGTGTATATAGCTACAATTTTTTGCTAAACAACAATGGTTTTATTTATCTATTCATACGTATAAATACTGTCACTGAGTTTTTAAAAAATTAAGCAGTTTGGGTACCTGTCTGTACAGCGAGGAATCTGTGCGGGACTTCCTTAGTTCAACAACATATACAGATGGAACCCGTTCAAATACCTAACCAGTCATATGTTTCAGTACATAATTATATGGACATACCATAAACTATCAGTAATGGAGATATATAGACCATAACAAACGATAGTTATCTCTTCAGAAATTGAAATGGGTCTTGAGATTTTTGAGCTCGATGAACCGTCATTCTGTTGCGCAGCTTTCAACTGCAAAGTATTGATGTTAGTAATCAGCGACCTATTATTGAATGACACCGAGAACTCTTGTTCATTTTCTGTTTATATGAATTTAAGTATACCTTGCCATGTCCATTTTTATCCGACATCCCATTTCTCCAACAGTTCTCTCAATATTCTCAAACAGATCATTTAGAGAATAATTTAAGGTGAATCTTTTCTTCCTTTTTGAATTAGTCTGCACGTTCAATAAAAAATTGGGTAGTAGTTTATCCTATTTCCAAATTTCTTTACAATGGTTATATAACACTGTACCTCTGTTTCAAAAAATCCTGAGAGATAAAGAAATGAGGACATTCTGATAAGTTCAAAAGCATTGATCAACGTAGGATTTTCATTTTGACTTCCGTTTGCCTCGATGGGCTTTAAAATATGAATAAACATTAGAAAATTATACAAAAGTTTATCTAATCAAACTAATTTACAGAACATGCATAGAACGACATTATACCTTTTCGATCACTGCATCATTATTACTTGCATAAAATTCTTCTTCAACATCCTCCTCGTCATCATCGTATGCAATGACAGCCTTGTGTATACTAACTATCCACTTTAATTCTTTTAACGGTGGTTTGAGTTTTAGGAAGAGTCCTTTGAATTATGGTATGTGCTTCACATGATAGCCCTTTAGGAATCTGAAAGTCCTTGAAAATCCTTACCAAATTTCAAAATTGATATTTCAGTAGATGAGTAAATATGCATGTAATAATGAAACGCTTGTATTACTTTACAAAATGTACATTTTGATGTAGAACAGTAAGGCTTCTATTATCGAATGGAAGAGATCCTTTAAGTGTGACATCGAGAATTACACCACATGACCATATATCAGACATAGCACCATCATATCCTCTATTTGTATGCACCTACAAATGAAATACACAATAGGCATAAATCACTGCATTTACAGTAAAGTAAAAGAGAAAAAACAAAAATGGATAACATTAAAAATTGAATTAACCTTTTATCTTTGGAGCGATGTAAACATAAGCTGAAGTAGAATGATTTCATATTATAAAAGCTGAAAATCATACCTCTATAGTTGTTAACTCCTCTTCATTAGCGACCTAAGACCTAAAAACATGGAGCGACCTAACTACGTGCGGCTTAAAGATGACTCGACCTAAGAAGGGGAACGACCTATCAAGCTTTGCGACCTAACAAGGAGCTGCAACCTAAAGGAGGTGCCGCGACCTAAGAATGAGTGCGGCTTAAAGATAGTCTCGACCTATAGAACTCTGCGACCTAGGAATGCTTAGCGACCTAACTCCACAGGGCAACTATGCGACCTAAAGATTTAAGCACTGTCACGACCTATGACCTATTGAGAGTAGCGACTTAACTGGTTCAAAGAAGTGAGCGACCTAACGGTTCCCAGCGACCTAAGGAAGGCCGCGACCTAGCGGTTTAAAGACTTCACAACCTAACGACTTAAGGGGACGCCGCGACCTATAGAGCTCACACGACCTAAGATAGGTCGCTCACGACCTAAGCTAGGTCGCTCACGACCTAAGGACATTGCATTAGAAGACCGCCTTTTCTGTGCCGCTGCTAGTAAGGTCGCATACGACCTAGAACTTGTTGAAAAAAGGATGCGCTTATTCATGAAGAAGGAAAACAGGAGCTTCATAGGTCGAGGACGACCTACGACCTTACTTAGGTCGGTCACGACCTACGACCTAAGTCCGAGCAAAGCCTATAAATACACCCCTAACTCCAACTAAGAAAGGACTTTTGGCGCATTCTCTTCATACACCGTTACCTTGCTGCATTGAGAACTCCATCAACACTTAGAGCATTCAAGATTAGAGGAATACTCCAAAGAACTTCACGAAGAAACCACACATCTTCAACATGAATTCAAGGACTTTAATCGACATTGAAGCTTAAGCTACTTGTTCCGAATCACTTGTAACTTGAAGTATATTGTACTTGAGAAGAATTGTATCAACTTGTAACGAGATTATTAATAAAAGTACTTAAAGTGGACGTAGGCTATACCCTTAAGCCGAACCACTATAAAATTGTTGTTTTTTGCTGCTTTTCTGCTGTTTTCTGCTTATAATCCGTTCCCGAGCTATCGGGTGGTGCTTTCACAACTATAACTCATACACCGGGGTGTTAGCGTTCAAATTTTAGCGTTAACATTTTTTGGTGCTTTCACTGAGAATTGAACTCAGGAAAACTGTCATCATTGCTTCACAGAGATTTGTAGAGAGAATTTCCTTGAAAACCAGAAGTCTATCTGAGATTATGGCTCCTGGAAGGAAAAGTAGATCTGTCAGATCTGGAAACATTCAAGAGGGAACCTCCGCTTCCCCTGTACCCAATCAACCCACTCCGTCTGTTGGAGTTACGAAAGCGGAGTTGGATGCTGTGATTCTAGGGCTAAACCAGCAGATAAACGCCCAGAATGCACAATTAGAGGCTCAAAGTGCCCAGAATGCTCTGATTCTGAATAAGTTGAACGATTTACTTGGGGCAAACAATCAACCGGCTGGTAATGAAAGGAATTATGTTGGTAATATTCATGATACTGATGAAAGGAATGCTCCGGAAAAGGCTGCTAGTCCCTTTGAGCAAACACTTCCCGAGGTAGGTGGGTCTAGAACTCGGCATGATGAGGAGTATCTTTCTGAAATGGTCCGGCAAATTATGAAAGAAAGTATGCAGAGGGTTGAAGACGAGAAGAAATGGGGTTTCGTCCCAAGTAAAACTCCATTTACTGAGAAAATTTTAAAGGCGGAGTTTCCAAGGAAGTTTGTCCCTCCAACTATTCCAGCTTACAAAGGGACAAGTGATCCGAATGAGTTTTTGTATAAATATGATTGGCACATGACAGGTGCCAGAGCCTCTGACGAGATAAAGTGCCGATATTTCCCCGTATACCTTGAAGGTGTGGCTCTACTGTGGTTCACCAAGCTGCCAGTCCGATCTATTGATCAGTTTTCAGACTTGACCCGGAAATTTAAGGAGCAGTTTAGACTGTATGCTTCAAAGGCCAAGGACATCATGTCGCTGTCAAGTTTAGAGCAGAATCCTGGTGAATCTATCAGATCTTTCTTGAATCGCTTTAATATAGCGCTGGCTGAGGTGGACAATGCTGAACCGCGAATGATATTGACTTATCTGATGAGGGCTATTGATAAGTCAAGCGAATTTGGGAAATGGTTAAACATGAAGGAGCCAACCTCCCTCGAAAAGTTCTACAAAAAAGCAGATGAATTCATACGCTTGGAAAGCCGTCCTTTACCAGTAAAGGCAGTGTTGGAGAAAGCTGAAGATAACACTGTCGCTCCACGCAAGAATGAATCGGTGGGGCAAAAGAGGGAGAATAATAATGGGAAGAAACAGGGTAATTTGAAGAAGCCTCGATCCTTCAAGCCGTCAGAGTATACTCCACTATCACATACGCCGGAGCACATCTACCTAGCCACTAAAGATTCTGTTGATTTTCCTAAACCTATCCCTTTGAGGACCGGGAAAAAGGCGATACAGAGTGGGAAGTTCTGCCGCTTCCATAATCAACCCGGTCATGAGACCGATGAATGCCGCCAGTTGAAAAATCTGATTGAAGAGTTGCTAAGAGAAAACAAGTTGCAGCAATTTGTGAAAAAGAATAGCAACAATCCTGCATCGTCAAGTCAGGGGCAACAGGCTCCTGTTCATCAGCCTAGGACAGGCGAGAAAGCTACGGGGCATGAATCTGGAAGGCCCATTATTAATGTCATTACAGGAGGACCTCACCCAGCTGGCAAGAGCTGGGGTGAGATGGAGAGATATTCCAGGGCTTTGAAATATGTTCCAGCTGAAGAAGACGTCTTTGTCTTAGAAGACACTACGCCCCTGAAACAACAGAAAACTTTCAGTGATGATATTGTTTTCAGAGCCAGAGATTCCACAGGTATCGAAGCCCCTACCCTAGATCCCTTGGTCATCTCAGCTGGTATCGGACCGGCCATTGTCAGAAGAGTTCTCATTGACTGCGGAGCATCATGTAATATCCTCTTCAAGAAGACATTTGACCAAATGAAAATCCCTATGGTCGATGTACAAGCCTCATCGCAGAAAATCGCTGGCTTTACTGGGGAGCCAAAGCAACCAATAGGAACCATTGATCTGCTTGTAGAACTTGGGGAAGGAGAAAGGAAAGTGGTCCGAAAGCAAACCTTTGTGATTGTCGATGAATATTCTGCTTATAATGCTTTCCTTGGCCGTCCGACGCTCGCAGCATTCAAAGCTGTTCTAGCCCCGTGGTGCCTCACTATTAAATTCCCTACAGACAATGGAGTAGGAGTTATAAAAGGGGATCAAAATGCTGCACGAGAGTGCTATTTGACAGAGCTGCGAGAATCAAGAAAAAGAGAAATGGGAAAGGATGCGGCAGCCCCAGTCCGCATCAAAGAGCCAGCCTTGTAGCAATTACGGGGCGGACCTTGCACTGGCGAGCATAGCGGGGCACGGAAAGAGATGGATCCCAGAAAAGCCAGTGCAGGGGAGAATAGAGTAGTACCGGTAGAAACGACAGTACCGGTACCTGTTGACCCGAAGGACCCAAATAAGGTGTTGAATGTGGGTTCACAGCTTAATGTGTCAATTCAGAATATCTTGATTTCTTTCCTGAAAGCAAATCTGGATGTCTTCGCTTGGACTCATGCCGACATGTGTGGAATATCTCCAGAAGTTGCAGTACACGCTCTGAATATTGACCCAAAGTTTACGCCAGTTAAACAGAAAAGAGAACCCAAGGTCCAGAAAAGTCAGCAGCATTAAAAGAAGAAGTTGATCGACTCATGGAAAATAACTTCATCAAAGAATCTACATATCCGAATTGGGTTTCAAATCCTGTGCTGGTCAAGAAAGCTAATGGAAAATGGAGAGTGTGCATCGATTTTTCTGATCTAAACAAGGCTTGCCCCAAAGATTGCTTCCCATTACCCAGGATCGATCAACTGGTAGACGGAACTGCAGGACATGAATTGTTATCTTTCATGGATGCCTACTCCGGTTATAATCAGATCATGATGCACGAGCCGGATCAGGAGGATACGAGCTTTATCACAGATGTTGGTCTTTATTGCTACAGGGTTATGCCCTTTGGGTTGAAAAACGCAGGGGCAACTTACCAAAGGCTTGTTAATGCTATGTTCAAACCGCAATTGGGCAAAACTATGGAAGTCTACGTCGACGACATGTTAGTGAAGTCTAAGAAAGCAGCGGATCACATTGAACACTTAGCAGAAATGTTTGCAGTCCTCCTGAAATACAGAATGAAGCTTAACCCTCTGAAATGTACATTTGGGGTCGAATCCGGAAAGTTCTTAGGTTTCATCGTCAGTGCTAGGGGCATTGAGGCTAGTCCAGCTCAAATTACTGCCTTAAAAGAAGTTAAAGCTCCTAGAACAAAGAAGGAATTGCAGAGTCTCAACGGAAAGGTCGCCGCCCTGAGTCGGTTCATTTCCAAAGCGACTGATAAATGCATCCCATTCTTTGACGCTCTGAAGAAAGGAAAGAAGAACTTTGAGTGGACTCCCAAATGCCAAAAAGCCTTTGATGAATTGATCCGTCATATGGAAACGCCTCCAATACTTTCTAGGCCAAGCAATGGTGAGGATCTTCTTATATACTTGGCAGTATCATCTCATGCTCTAAGTGCAGCGCTGATACGGGAAGACAAAAGGATTCAACATCCGGTTTACTATATCAGCAAAAGACTCACTGGGGCAGAGCTGAATTACTCCAAGTTGGAAAAACTCGCCTATTGCCTACTAGTTGCATCAAGGAAGTTGAGGCAATATTTCCAAGCTCATCCTATCAAAGTCCTCACTGATCAACCTCTAAAGCAAGTCCTGTTTCGCCCTGAAACTTCGGGTCGCCTTCTAAAGTGGAACATTGAACTCAGTCAATATGACATCACTTATCACCCCCGAAAAGCAATTAACGGACAAGCTTTAGCTGATTTCATTGCAGAATTCACAGAAAAAGGTAATGGTGAGGAAGAAGCGATCAATGATTCCCCAATCCAGTGGAAGTTATATGTTGATGGCGCAAGAAATGACTACTGTTCTGGAGCCGGGGTGGTACTTGAAACTCCTGAAGGTCGGTCATTATGTTATGCACTAAGATTGGAATTTCCTTCAACAAACAATGAAGCAGAATATGAAGCTCTTATTGCAGGTCTGGAAATCGCTAAAGAACTAAACATCCGAGCATTACAGATCTTCAGTGATTCTCAGCTTATTGTATGCCAAGTCAAGAAGGAATTTCAAACGAAAGGGGGAAACCTGCCTGCTTACTTGTCAAAGGCTTTGGAACTTCTGTGTGAGCTCGATCATTATTCGATAAACCACATTCCTCGGGAGGAGAATATGAAGGCAGATTCCCTCGCAAAATATTCAAGTTCTGGTGAAGCTCAACTATTGGGATTGGTCCCCGTAGAAGTCCTCTCAGCACCAAGTACAGACGAGATGGATATAGACTGGATTATGAATGTATCTCAAGAACAAGAGTCGTGGATGACTCCAATATTAGACTACCTACTCAGAGGTTCTTTGCCAGAAAATTCGAGAGAGAGACAGAAGCTACTAAGGAAAGCCTCTCGCTATGTAATTCAGGATGGCCGATTGTACAGACGGGGATTCTCAATGCCATTACTTCGATGTGTATCCAGGGAAGAGTCCAAAACAATCCTAGCTGAGGTACATGGAGGAGAATGTGGTGATCATTCAGGTGGCCAAACATTAGCAAAGAAAATTCTCCGATACAGATATTTTTGGCCAGAAATTAATCGAGATGCTGCAGATTACTCCCGAAAATGCGGCAGATGCCAAAGATTTGCCAAAATTCCTAGAGCACCTTCTACTTAACTCACACAGATGATCAGTCCATGGCCGTTCGCAATTTGGGGAATGGATCTCATTGGGCCGCTACCGACTGCCAAATCAGGGATTAAATATGCTATTGTTGCAGTTGACTATTTTACTAAATGGGCTGAAGCTGAACCATTGGCTACTATCACCTCTAAGAAAATGATAAGTTTTGTGACCAAGAATATCATTTGCAGATACGGTGTGCCTCAGAAAATAATTACAGACAATGGTACTCAGTTTGAAAGCGAGGAATTCCAGGATTTTTGCAAACGATTCAAAATCCAGAAAAGCTTTTCAGCAGTAGCTCATCCGCAGGCAAACGGGCAAGTGGAAGCAGTGAACAAGATCATCAAATCAACCATCAAAAAGCAACTTGAAAGAGCAAAAGGTGGTTGGGTCGATAAGCTACCACTTGCACTATGGGCATACAGAACTACTCACAAAACTGCGACCGGGCATACTCCTTTTTCATTAGCATACGGATCGGAAGCAATGATCCCGGTTGAAACAGAGGTCCCTTCACACAGAAGAATCCATTTCAATCAAGCAGAAAATGAAAAGCTACAACTTGAAGCGCTAGATCTACTTGATGAAAAAAGGCATGAAGCTAATCTCAGAATTGCAGCTCATCAGCAAAGGATAGCCAGACATTTCAATTCCAAAGTTCGTCAACGCAGCTTTGAAATTGGAGATCTAGTCCTGAAAAGAATTATGACCGCGACAGGTGTGTTTGGGCCCAATTGGGAAGGACCATATGTGATAGGTCAGAAGCTTCTTGACGGCACATTCAAACTCACTACTGTTGAAGGAGATCAAATTCCAAGGGCATGGAACAGCAATCACTTGCGTCCATATTTTACTTAAAAATTTTGTTGAAATAATGTAAAAGAGTTGTGGATGTATGATTCTTGTAATTGAGAGCAATTGTAAAACTGATGCAAGTGAATAATGAATGAATATAAAGTGGATGTAGGCCCAAATTTCTGGCCGAACCACTATAAATCTTGTGTTCCTTATTATTATTGCATGTTTGCTTTATTTTCGATATAGAAGTACATAAAATGTATTGTTGAAATGTCGATTTAAATTTTTGCAGACAATGGAAATAAAACTTGCGCATAATAAGACCGAGTGATTCTCACCATCATTCAACAAACAAATTTCAAGTCACCAAGGCCCCGAATTCAAATCCTAGATAGGAAATACTTCAATTGAACGGCTAATGATTTCGATAGAAACGAGCCCTTGCTAATAAATTGAGATTGTTTGAACAAACAAACATCCAATTAGGAAGCTAGTGCCCGTTCTCACGAACTTGCCTGACAATGAAGTACACTTCCTTGGATTAAACAAGCTACTTGCAAGAAAAGGGGAATGAAAACTTGAAAAAAAAAAAAAAGAGGATCGCTGAAAAGGCATAAGCAAGAAGACAAGGAAACAACCAAAAACCATCATCGGCAGCACAAGTCCTCTTCAGAGGCACAACTCTTCGGAGGATAAAGACCTCTAATGGGTCATATGCCACAAAAAAGAAAGTTCTCTACTCAACAAAAAAGATTGGAGGAGTCATGACCCTCCAACCATGAGAGAGTAACTTCCAGGCAATGAAAACCCTCTCTGAGGCACATTTCACCAGGAGTTGAAGTGTAACAGTCGCTCTTCGGAATTTCACTTCACCAGAGTTGAAATGCAAACAAAGATAAAGACCTCTTCGGAGGCACATTTCACCAGGAGTTGAAGTGTAATAGCCGCTCTTCGGAATTTCACTTCACCAGAGTTGAAATGCAAACAAAATAAAGACCTCTTCGGAGGCGCAATCAAGAAGAAAGACCTCTTCGGAAACCCACGTTTCACCGAGATTGAAATAAAACTTCCAAGTGTTGAAACGAGAAAAGGCTTTCTAAGGCATAACTCTTTGGAGGTACACGTTTCACCGAGATTGAAATAAAACTTCCAAGTGTTGAAACGTGAAAAATCCCTCCTCAGAGGTACAACTTTCTATAAAAAGAAAATCCTCATCGAAAGCGTACTTTAACTTTCAAAAGAAGAGTAACTTACCTATTTTGGAAGACGATCTTTCTTTAAAAAGAAGAAGAAGAAGAGGAAAGTTAAAGTACCCTTCAGAGGTCCGCCTTACCACATAAAAGAATTCACTTGGTAAAATATGCACATAAGCAAAAGAAAAAAGTGAATTCTTCAAAGGACAAAGCATAAAAACTTATACGAAGGGAGTTGTACTCTACAAAAAATTTCTCTAAAGATAAGATAATTATTCTTCAGCAAATAAGAGTGCAAGTCTCCTCAAAGTATAAAATATTGTAGCAAGCTTATGATATGGGGGCAACATGGTATAATTACATAAAAGATGGAATGGCTGCATCGGTAAAGTAATATTCAAACAACATATCATAAACCCGCTGCAATATCATATGAATAAACTTGTGCAAAAATGAATAATAAATGCATTCTCAAATTCAAACAAAAGTCTGTACAAACAAAGAATTATTTTATTCAACTATAATGCAGGTACAGGTTTCAAAATAAAGAAAAGCAGGGGCCGGTACCCGCACAATTCTCGGCCAGTACATGCAAAAGACAAGAAGCTAAAATCTTCACTTCTTCTTACCCCCTTTGGACCCTTTACCCGGTCGAATGACTAACTTTTCAGGTCGGTCAGTGGGCATAAGGGAAGAAGGAGAGGTAGGCGCAGCTGGTCCAACTTCTGGCTCCTCTTCAGTAGCAGTGATTATTTTCCCCCTCCTTTTCGACGTTCCGCGCTTTTTCCTCCTCTTTGAGGAAGACTCACTTCCTGGAGTGACGAGTTTAGACAAAGTTATGTCATCAGAAGGAGTCCGCTCTGGAGATACCTCACCTCCCTCAAGTCCCTCGTCTCTATGCTCTTGCGAAGCGATGGGATCGTCTAAACCATGAAGGGCCTCTATTTGTTCCTCTTGCGACCCGGGCTGTGAAGCAGGAGGAGGAGCCACCTGAAGAGACGAAGGAGGGATAACCGGAGGAGGAGAAATCTGAGCGGTGCTTGATACTTTCTCTACAGAATTGCATGAGAATTGGAAAATGGCCATAACATGAATACCAAAATTGACGTTTCTCTTCTTTCTCTAAAAGATTGTGGCTCATTATTGGTATTCATGTTATGGCCATTTTCCAATTCTCATTTAATTTTCGTATTTCCGCTGCATCATTATTGGTATCAGAGCTAGACTTAGCCAATCATAGCTAAGCCGAGTCTTGGAGCCAAGGAGTTTGAAGTGTTTGAGCCGAGAATTGAAGCATCATTTTGGTATCACTTGTTGAAGTGATGGCCGAGCATAACTTTGTGTTGAAGTTTGAGCCGTGTATCATTTGTTTGAACCAAGCCGAGAGTTGAAGTTTGAATTGTTGAAGTATTTGTGTTTGATTCAACCATGCCGCCGAGGAGAGCTAACCGCCATCAGAATGTTGAAGCATTGTATAGAAGAGAAGAAGCCGAGCAAATGGAACAACGTATCAATGAAAAATTTGATGAAGGCATTGGAAAGTTAAAGAAACTGATGATTGACATGAATGAAGGTCAAAGAAGAAGGTCGTCAATCTCGAACCATGGAGAAAACAGAGTTTCGCCATCGGTTACGGAAGCGAGGAGGGTGTCGCCACAATCTTTTAGAGAAAGAAGAGAAACGTCAATTTCATCGAGAAGAGATCACCATGAATATAGACATGAAGAGAGAAGAACTCCACGTGAGTTTGAAGATGAGCCATATCGAGATGAAGAGAGACATAGTAGAAGAGACATGCGTGATCGAAGGGATGTTGATGGTCGAGATCGATATAGACATACATTTGATTTTAATGAAGAGGGTGATAGGCTAGCATTCATTACCGAGATCGAGACCAAGTTCGAAACTCGTATCGGGATGTTGAGGATGACCGACGATGGGAGTCGGGTATGAAGATGGAAATTCCAGAATTCAAGGGTGGAATGGTTGCAGAAGAATTTTTGGATTGGTTGTCTAATGTTGAAGAGATCTTTGATTTCAAGGAGGTTCCCGAGAATCGAAGAGTGAAGTTGGTTGCTACTCGTTTGAGAGGTAGAGCTATGGCGTGGTGGCAGCAAACCAAACTTACACGAGAACAGATGGGGAAGTTGAAGGTTGTTGCTTGGGATAAGATGAAGAAACTGATGAAAGCTACATTTTTACCTTACAATTATCAGTCATTAATGTATCAGAGGTTGCAGAATCTGAGGCAAGGTGTGACGACCCGCCCTTCTACTACCAGAAAGACTGACGCAGCGGATAATAACAAAACGATATAGATCGATGAAAGTAGCAATCGGTGGATTGATGAATATTGAAAATGCCCAAATTCGTTGATCCGAAGATGCCGAATTCTAGCTATCTCTGACACGTTGATCGCGCACGATACCGTGAAAAGAGATCTACGATTCTTCGACGTTGATCTTGCACACATGATACCGTGAATCGGCTCCAACAAACGATGATTCGAGCGCACTCGAATAACGTAGGTGAAGATAGGAGATTACACTCAACTACCAATTTGAATGAAAGCACAAAGCTAACAAAAGAGGAATTTTTATTCAAAAAGAACCACCCTAAAAATTACAGCACACTCGCTATTTATAGTAATTTCCAAACCCTGACCTTAAGTCGTTGCCGACTTAACTCCCACGACTTACGACTTAACCAAAGTTGTTAGCGACTTAACGAACCATCACGACATACCAGCACTTATATACAACACACACATGACTTAAGAACATAGCGACATACGACTTAGGCAAGCCATGACCTAAACAGTAACGACTTAAGAGTTTATACAACACAGAATTACAACGACTTAACATTGACACGACTTAACAACAAACGACTTATCATTGCCACGACTTAAAATTCAGCGACTCAAGAAAAAAAAAGCTGTTGCATCCCTTCACGCGACCTAGCTAGGTCGTAGGTCGTACGCGACTTATCTTAGATCGTGAGCTCCCTTATTCGGCATACTCGTTAGGTCGTAGACGATCTAAAACGCGCTCCTTAGGTCGTGGCCGACCTAATTCCTCTTCCTTAGGTCGTGAACGACCTAAACCCAGCAAATCCTTAGGTCGTGCTGCATCATCCTCTCCGGGTTGAGAAAAATTCGTCCTCGAATTTGTAATCTCTTCTCCATCAGCTTGTTCATTTCCATAATAAGGTGCCAGATGTTTAACATTAAACACATCAGATGTGTATACATCCTCCGGCAGTTTCACCCTATAAGTATTTTCATTGATCCGTTGCACAATTTTCACAGGACCAAATTTTCTGGCTTTCAACTTGTTATAAGCACCCACTGGAAAACGATCCTTCGTTAACACAGCATACACTAAGTCTCCTTTATTGAACTCAACATTTCTTCGTTTCAAGTCTGCGGATCTTTTATACTTCTCATTCGCCTTCTCCAATCGTTCCTGAACGATTTTATGACATTCCGTTAAACTATCAACAAAATCAGCAGCTCGTTTAACTGTCCCCTTTGGTTGTGGTATTGTCGTTAAATCCAATGGCCCCTTTGGCAAGTTTGAATAAACAATCTGAAATGGACTGAATCCTGTACTACGATTCACCGCATGATTATGAGCAAACTCTGCTTGACATAACTTCACATCCCAACTTTTCAGATTATCTTTCACAAGACACCGTCGTAAATTTCCCAAAGATCTGTTAACCACCTCCGTTTGCCCATCAGTTTGTGGATGGTAAGCGCTACTAAATTTCAGCTTCGTTCCAACCATCTTCCACAAACTTAACCAAAAGTGACTCAGAAAACAAGTATCCTTATCTGACACAATAGATTCTGGCAATCCATGAAGTCAATAGATCTCCTTGAAAAACAACTGAGCAACATGAACAGCATCAACCGTCTTCTTACAAGCTTTAAAATGTGCAATTTTCAAAAATCGGTCAACCACTACATAAATGGTATCGTTTCCCTTTTGAGTTCTAGGCAAACCCAAAACAAAATCCATGCTCAAATCAACCCAAGGTTTAGTTGGTACAGGTAACGGCATATATAATCCAGCATTGGTCGCAGTTCCTTTCGAAACCTGACAGATATGACATCGCTCCACGAACCTTTCTACTTCTTTCCTCATTGACTGCCAAAAGTAAGATTTAGAAATCAAATGCAACGTACGATCCCGTCCTACATGTCCTTCCTCATGTAACTCCTTGATAATCTTCATTCTCAAGCTGCTCTCTGGTATACATAATCGATTTCCCTTAAACAGAAAACCATCCACCAACACAAATTCATCAGCTCTTTCTTCCTTGACTTTTTCAACAAATTTCTTAAAGTAAGGATCCTCTTCAAACAGTTCTGGCAATAATTCAAAACCTGTCACCTCAACCTTCATTGTCGTCAATAAATGACTCCTCCTACTCAAAGCATCAGCCACACGATTTGTTACCCCAGATTTGTGTTTCACCACAAAAGTAAACTGCTGCAAATAGGCAATCCATGATGCATGTCTTGCTGAAATCTTGTCTTGCCCTTGTAAATGTTTCAACGCCTTTTGATCAGTGTAAAGAACAAACTCTTTCTGAAACAAGTATTGTCGCCAGTGTTTCACAGCTTGAACAATTGCGTAAAACTCTACATCATATGTACTATATCTCAACTTGGCCCCAGATAATTTTTCACCTAAAAAGCAACTGGTCTTCCATTCTGACTCAAAACTCCACCAATTCCAACTTTCAAAGCATCAGTATGCAGCTCAAACAACAACTGAAAATTCGGCAGTACCAGAATTGGTGTTGTCGTTAATAGTGACTTGATCTTTTCAAAAGCCACCCCTGCTTCCTCTGTCCACGCAAACTTCTTCCCTTTAATGCAATCCGTCACTGGTGCCATTACACTGCTAAAATGTGGAATGAATCTTCGATAGAAAGACACCAACCCATGGAAACTTCTCACTTCAGTAATTGTCTTTGGCTGTGGCCAACTCCTGACAGCTTCCACCTTACTTTCATCTACTTGAATTCCTTCTTTTGACAGAACATACCCCAGAAATAAAACACTGTTTGTCATAAACACACATTTCATTGCTGCTGCATAGAACTGTTCTTGTCGCAAAATCAACAATACTTTCCGCAAATGCTGGATGTGTTCTTCCGTACTTCCACTATAAATCAGAATATCATCAAAGTAAACAACCACGAACTTTCCAACAAATGGTCTAAAAATCTGGTTCATCACTCTCATAAATGTACTAGGTGCATTTGACAAACCAAACAGCATAACCAACCATTCGTATAAACCTTCCCTGGTTTTGAAAGCGGTTTTCCACTCATCGTCCGGTCTAATACAAATCTGATGGTAACCACTTTTTAAGTCAATCTTGGAAAACACCACTGCTCCACTCAACTGATCTATCAAATCATCAAATCTTGGCATAGGAAATCTGTATCTCACAGTGATTTTGTTCAGAGCTCTACTGTCCGTACACATCCTCCACGTCCCATCCTTCTTTGGTACCAATAAGGCTGGCAGAGCACATGGACTCAAGCTCTCCTGAATACGCCTCTGTTCTAACAATTCTTCCACTTGCCTTCTCAGCTCTTCATGCTCCTTAGGACTCATACGGTAATGTGGTCTGTGAGGTAAATCTGACCCTGGTACAAGATCAATTTGATGTTGAATATCCCTCACAGGCGGTAACTCCTTTGGCAACTCCTCCGGAAACACATCACTGAATTCTTCCACTACAAGCTTTACTTTTTCAGGAACTTCAATATACTCAGTAGCTTCATGTCCAATCAACAAAAATACCTCTGGACTCTCCTCTACTTCTTCAACAAATTCTTTCAAAGTCAATAAAGTTTTTAGCTCCTCAATCTCCTCAAACTTACTCTCTCCCTGCTGTCTCTTCTTTGGAACTAAAATAATCTTAACGCCTTCAAACATGATGTAGCTCAGGTTAAAGGAATAAGTCGTCCACGACTTAAGGGAAAAGAGCTCCGACCTAACTCCATTGGTTTGCAACCTAACGAAATGATTTTAAGTCATTTGCGACTTAACAAGAAGGATGCAAAGAAGTTACGACTTAGTGGGGACCTGAGTCGTTTGAGTTTAATAAGTCGTACACGAGTTAACAGATCAGAAGGTAATGGCATAGGTCGAATGGAGGAGACTTCGGACTTGAGTCGTCCACGACCTAACATGAGTCGTCCGCGACTTAACAGGTCAAGTGAAGGGGGGCTGCGACCTAACAGGTCTGAAGGAAAGGGGTTCCGACCTAACAACATTACTATAAGTCATCAGCGACTTATCATGAAGCAAGAGAAAGCTCCATCTATTGAAGGCCTTGAGTCGGTAAAAAGTTGAGTCGTGTGGACTTTAGGTCGTCACCGACCTAAGTGATGTTTTGTTGAGTCGCTTGTAATGCCGTGTCGTGTTGCATTGTGTCGTTAAGTCGTAACTGTTGTATCTCTGTGTTGTTTTGTTGAGTCGTAACATTCTTAAGTCGGTATGCAGGTGAGTCGGTTAAGTCGTGTTGTATGCATATATTGTTGAGTCGTATGTCGTTTGCATTGTGATTGTTTGTTGAGTTGAGTCGGCAAGGAGTTGAGTCGACCGAAGGCTGTTAAGTGGTGTTACTCTTAAGACGGTAGGGTGTTAAGTCGTACCTAATTAGGTCGGCTGAGTAATGATATTTGTTAAGTCGGCTGAGCCTATGTGTTGTGAGTCGAGAGCCTTAAGTCGTGAGTCGTGGGGGATGAGTCATGTACGACTTAAGGCTGGGTTGTAAACTCCTATAAATACGCGTGTGTTGTACATTTTTAAGGTTGTTGATTTTGAATAAAATTTCCTTTGATTGCTTTGTGCTTTCTTCAATTGGTAGTCAAGTGTGATCTCCTATCTCCACCTACGTCATTCGAGTGCGCTCGAATCCACGTTTGTGAAGCCGATTCACGGAATCTAGTGCGCTAGATCAACGTACGAAGAATCGTAGATCTTTGTTTCTCGGTATCGTGCGCGATCAACGAGACGAAGATAGCTAGAGTCCGGCATCTTTGGATCAACGGATTTGGGCATTTCGGTATCTTCAATCCACCAAGTACTACTTCCATCGATCCTTATCGATTTGTTGATTAATCCGCTGCGTCAGTTTGGTATCGGAGCCGTACTTAGCCAATCATAGCTAAGTTGATTCTTGGAGCCAAGTTTTGGAGTTGAAGTTGTGTTCGTTGTGTTCTTATTGAAGTTGCTACAAGTTTGGAGTATTTGATCCATAGCCTTTTGGATCAAAGTGTGCAAAGGAGTTTGAATTTGGAGTTTGTTGAAGTGTTTGAATTGGTGAAGGGAGATTTTGCGCGCCAAATTTTGAAGTTGCAAGCCAAGTTAAGTTGTGTAGTAGTATAGCCGAGTTAACATTGGTTGAAGCAAGTGTGTGAGTTAGTAGAAGCCAAGCCGAGATAAGGGTTGTGCGAGCTAAAGGGTTGAGCCGTGAAGTATTACCGAGCCGAGTTGCAAGTGAGCCAAGCAAGATAAGTCGTGCGGATTTGTAAACCGAGCTAAGTTGTAGCCGAGTCAAGGAGTTAAGCTGTATAAAGCAAGCCGAGTCAAGGGTGAGGCCATGCATTATTGAGCCGAGGTTGCTTATTTGCGTTGAAGCTTTTGAAGTCTTGTGTTCGAATTGTTGAAGTTTTGAAAAGTTTTCAATCATGCCACCAAGAAGAGCTAACCGCCATCAAAATATTGAAGCACTATATCGAAGAGAAGAGGCCGATCAAATGGAACAACGTATGCATGAGAAAATTGATGAAGGCATTGGTAGATTGGAAAAGTTGATGATTGACATGAGTCAAAATCGAAGGAGAGTTTCACCTGAATCAAACCGCGGGAATAGTAGAGTTTCATCACATTCAGAACGGGAGAGGAGAGAAAGTCAAGAGCCTAGAAGTGTTGACAATCGAAGTAGAAGGAATGTTGATGATCATGATAGAAGGGATGTTGATAGTAGGAGTGGTGTTAGAGATGTTGTAGGACGAGAACGACAACGATATACACCAGACTTTGATGAAGAGTTTGACGATGAGAGAGGAAGTGTTCATTTCAGAGATAGAGATCAGGGACAACGTCAGTATCGGGTTATTGATGATGATCGACGTTGGGAATTAGGAATGAAGATGGAGATTCCGGAGTTTAAAGGCGGGATGGTAGCTGAGGAATTTTTAGATTGGTTGTCTAATGTGGAGGAGATATTTGATTTCAAGGAGGTTCCGGAGAATCGAAGGGTGAAGTTAGTTGCTACAAGGCTGAGGGGGAGAGCATTGGCGTGGTGGCAGCAAACTAAACTTACGAGAGAACGGATGGGGAAGTCAAAGGTTGTAGAGTGGGATAAGATGAAGAAGTTGATGAGATCTACTTTCTTACCTTACAACTATCAGTCACTTATGTACCAGAGGTTGCAGAATCTGAGGCAAGGGACGAAGTCTATTAGTGATTATGCTGATGAATTTTTCCAACTCATTGCCAGGAACGATATTATGGAGACAGAAGAACAGTTGACTGCTAGATTCATTGGAGGGTTGAGAATGCAGATCCAGGATATGGTTAATATGTTTGATCCTAGATCAGTGGCAGAGGCATATCAGAAAGCGTTAGTTTGGGAGAAACAGGGAAGGCGTGGAGGTGGTGTGTTTACTAATTCCAATAATCAAGTAAAGGGTGTTAGTGGGAGTTCAAATGTTCCTGAACCTGTCAGTAAGCCAGTTGTGAAGGAGGCTGAGAAGGCGAAGGCTAGCAGTGGTTTCAAATGTTATAACTGTAAGGAGTTGGGTCACAAGAGCAACGAATGTCCGAAGCCGAAGAAGAGAACCATGGTTGTAGAAGTTGAGGAGGATGATGGTGAGGAGGCAGAATGTTCAAATGCACCTTATGTTGAGGAGGAAGAAGAATTGTCTGGGGATGAAGGTTGTAATCTTATGATGAGGAGGTCATGTCTTACACCAAAGCAAGAGGAGGATTCTAGTTGGTTGAGAAGCAATATTTTTCAGTCGACATGCACTATTCTGGGAAAAGTTTGCAAGTTCGTTATTGATGCTGGAAGTTGCGATAATATTATCTCTATAGAGGCTGTGAAGAAATTGAACTTGAAAACTGAGAAGCATCCTAAACCATACAAGCTAGCATGGTTAAGGAAGGGTGGTGAAGTGAAGGTGTGTCGAAGGGCTTGTGTGAATTTCTCGATCGGGAAGAAGTACAAGGATGAAATTTGGTGTGACGTAGTAGACATGGATGTGTGTCATTTGTTATTGGGCAGACCATGGCAGTTTGATAGAGCAGTTCAACATGACGGTCGTGCCAATAGTTACAGTTTCATGTTCGAGGGTACTAAAATCACTTTGGTTCCCAAGAAGCAACAACAGAAGGAGAGCAAGCTGGAGGAGATTGAGGAATTGAAAACTCTGTTGACTTTGAAGGAGTTTGTTAAGGAAGTTGAAGAGGAACCTGAAGTGTTTTTGTTGATTGGGAGAGAGAGTAGTGAAGAAGTTGAAATTCCTTAAGAAGCAAAGCCAGTTTTGAAAGAGTTTGAAGATGTATTTCCAGAGGAGTTGCCTAAGGAGTTACCGCCACTTAGAGACATTCAACATCAAATTGATCTTGTTCCGGGAGCAGTTTTACCACATCGACCACATTACCGAATGAGTCCGAAGGAACATGAGGAGTTACGAAGGCAGGTGGAAGAGTTGTTAGAGCAGGGACGTATTCAGGAAAGCTTGAGTCCTTGTGCTGTGCCAGCTTTGTTGGTGCCGAAGAAGGATGGAACATGGAGAATGTGTACAGATAGTCGAGCTTTGAACAAGATTACTGTTCGTTACAGATTTCCTATGCCGAGGTTGGATGATTTGCTGGATCAGTTGAGTGGGGCTACTATATTTGTTGGGCGAATTCTCACCCAGAAGACCTCGAGACCAAGAGGCGCCAACCTCACTTGTATTCACATCCTACCCTTCACCAGCAAAGCCAAGGGACCATTTGGAAGCCCAACCTATAGGCCATTCGGCAATAGCCCATTCGGCATCCCCAGTGCACAAGCCCATTCGGCAGAGAAATGGAGCCTCGTTCGGCAATGCATGTCCCAAGCATAGAAGCACATTCGGCAGGAGTCCATTCGGCAGATCTTATGTCCCATTCGGCATATCCTAGTTCTCATTCGGCGCGACCCATTCGGTAGCCAAGAGGAAGCTTCATCCGGTCAAACTCCTACCGGACCAACCCCATCTCCGGTCCACCATACCACTCCTACTACCGGACCAGGGTCCTACCGGTCCATGCGCCACTTCCCTACCAGTCCAACCTATGGCCGAACCAACTATTCTCCCACACATCACCTTATGCCGAACCAACAGCCAACCATGCTACCGAACCAGAGTGATGGGAAGCCATCACCGGACCAAACCTACCACCGAACCAATACATCACGCTAAACCAAAGCCTCTCCACTTCATCTCCATGCACGGCCGAATGAAGCTCCGCCGAACCAGATGACTACCAGGCCAGATTGCTTCAGCCCAGGCCCGCTGGCAGCTATATACACCCAAGACCCCTGCCCCCTACCTCACTCTATAAATAGAGGGGCAGGGGTACAACAATGGCAGACAAGTTTGAGAGCTCAAGCAAGGAAGGAACTTTCAAACTACTTTCATACACTTGTATACAAAGCATTGTACTTGTAATCTGGAAGAAGAAAGATAATAACATATAAAGTGGACGTAGGCACATTCTGGCCGAACCACTATAAATCTGCGTGTCTTTTACATTTCAGCCCTTACCTTTCTCATATTTACATACTCATCTAAAATCATTGAAAATCACACGTACTCAACTAAAATAATACGACTTGGAGGTGTTTGTCCATTTTTTGTGCAAACATTTTTGGTGCTTTCACTGAGAACTGAACTCAGGCTTCATCTTCTCCCACTCAACCTTCTTCCTAACAACATCACTCGTTGCTTAGAAATCATGCCTTCCAAACAGAGAAGGGATGTTAACAAAGGAAAGAACCTCGCAACTAGCAGCCTTCCAGATCCAGCAATCACAGATCAGCCCACTTCAACAGCAGTACCAGATGAAAATCAGGAAAATCCAACTGGTCCCGCAGCGGAACAACCAATCACTAGGGCAGATCTGGATAGGGTTGTGGCTGAAGTAACTAACCGCTTCACATCCCAACAAGAAACTTTGGTGGACCAACTCATGACACGTTTAAGGGACGCTGAAGAGTCCAACCGCAACACTGAATCATGGGGTGAATCCCAATCCGGAGGATCCCGGAGGCAACAAAGGTCTTCACTCTCCGAACAAGCTATCAACAGGAAAAACGATGATAGGGGCCGCGCCCGGACTCAGCCCGAATTCCGACTCGAGGAAGCCCTTGGAACCGAACCTAGCGGGGGAGGCACCAGGCGAGGGTCGGATGTAGCTGAGCCAGTCATGCCACCTAATCATAGAAACCCCGCTGAACGGAGCCGAGCTAGAACCCAGCCCGAAGTTGACCCCATGGATGTGCTCGAAACAGAACCCCACAGGGGAAGATCAAGGCGGGGGGCAACTGTAGCTGGTCCTAGCGTGCATCCAAGCAGCCAAAGACAACCACTGGATAATGCTAGAGGTGATAGACTGTACCATCCCTACAGGTCATCTGGGCGAGATAGATCCCGCAGGGAAGAACCGAGCTCATTTTTGTCCGCTCCAAGTTCTGACGAGCGGATGGCACGATTATTCAAAGAATGTGTCCAACGGGAGCAAAGGGACCGGGGAATAGGCGCTAGGGTCACCAGTCCCTTTACCCGAAATATCGAAACTGCCATCACTCCCCGGGAATGGAAAATGCCAACCATGGAACCTTACAAAGGAACTTCCGACCCCATCGTACACCTGCAGAGATACACCCAGCATATGCTCATGAGTGGAGCAACAGAAGGAGTATTATGTAAATGCTTTCCGCTATTCCTATCAGATCTAGCTACCTCCTGGTTCTGCCATCTACCCCAAGGATCCATCAACTCATGGGAGATGTTGAAAGAAAGGTTTATTAGCCAGTTCCGCATCCATGTGGAACAACCCAGGGATGCTTATTCTCTATCCAATGTCAAACAGAAAACCGGAGAGACGCTACAACAATATCTAACACGGTTCAACGCCGCAGCGGCAACAGTTCAAGATGCCAATGAGAAACTTATCCTAACGGCCCTTTGTAGTGGCGTGCATCCGGATACCAAGTTTGCTAGGAGGTTAACAAAAGATAAACCAGCTACGTTACCTGACTTCTTCCATGAAGCTGGGAAGTATATGAGGCTTGAAAACGCTACCGCTAAAAGACAGTCAGGACAACAGGCTGAGACTACCCATGGCGACACTCCCGCTGCAACAAAGGACGTTTGAAGAAATGACTCTAGAGATAACGCTGGGGGCAAGAAGGGAGGAAAGCGTTTATATCAACCAGGACAGAGATTTGACTCTTGCCCCCCTCCCTTGCTTTAAACTTTGTCCTGGATGGCTAGAAGGATGTTTTTAATCACTTCACCAAATGGGTGGAAGCGGACCCTTTAAAATAAAATATCTTTGGCATAAATTATCAACTTCTTACATAAATTATCAACTTCTTGATCAAAAAATATTCTATGCAGGTACGGAGTCCCACTCAAGATCATATCAAACAACGGACTCCAGTTTGACAACAAAGAGTTTACCAACCGATGCCAAGAGCACATAATTCACAAAAGCTTCTCATCTGTAGCTTATCCTCAGGCAAACGGACAAGTCAAAGCTGTCAGCAGAATTCTCAAAACCCTAACCAAGAAGAAGCTTGAAAAGTCAAAAGGCGCTTGGGTGGACGAACTTCCTACGGCACCCTGGGCCTGCCGCACCTCTCATAGAACATCAACGGGGCATACTCCTTTCTCTTTGGCATACAGATTGGAGGCCATGCCCCCAGTTGAAACTGTAGCGCCATCTCACCATGGGACCCACTGCAACCCAGAAGAAAACGAAGAACTCCTCCTCATGTCTTTGGATCTGATTGAGGAGAGGAGAAACGATGCAACACTTAAAAGCAGAAGCCCACAAGCAAAAAGTGGCAGCACAATGCAACTCCAAAATCAAGCATCGCAGCTTACAAGAGGGAGATCTTATCCTCATGCGGATCCTCCCGCAACACCGAATCATGGACCGAGTCCCAATCTGGAGGATCTGTGAGACAACAATGACCTTTCTTCTTCGAAGAGGTTAATAAAGAAATGGTCATGGTAGGAGCCGAGCCCGGACTCAGCCCGAATTCCGACCTGAGGAAACACTTGGAACCAAACCCAACGGGGGAGGTGCCAGGCAGGGGTCGGATATAGCTGAGCCTGTCATGCTACCTAACCATGAAAGCACCAGTAGACGGACCATATGAAATTCATCAAGATCTTCACAACAACGGAGCTTATATTTTGTCAACAGTGGACGGAGTGGTGTTCCAGAGGGCTTGGAACATCCGACACCTCCGTCGATACTTTGCTTAACATGTACCGCCCATATGAAGCGTATTAACACGGTGGACGTAGGCATTATCGTGCCGAACCACTTTAAAAATCTTATCTCTTGTTACCTTGTGCCTTCATATCTTGGCTGCTTGTTAAGCTTTATCCCTTTCTGTTGAACAAAATCCTATGGCATCTCCACTCAAGATGCACCGCGG
Organism: Allium cepa; assembly: GCA_030765085.1. Taxonomy (NCBI): domain Eukaryota; kingdom Viridiplantae; phylum Streptophyta; class Magnoliopsida; order Asparagales; family Amaryllidaceae; genus Allium; species Allium cepa. Next base: position 74,006,015 of record CM060939.1, on the reverse strand, counting down.
CCTCATCTGGACTAGGCCTAACAGGTACGCTACGATCCTATGCACTCGCCAATGAGACACTTTTGCTCCAGCATCCCTCTGCTGCGGGTTAACTCATTGTGCGCCTGCCCTCAAAGCCAACTGTAATGAGCCGATTATAAGTCATCATAAAGGCCGACTATAGCCGATGGCAGCTCATTACGGCGTTCGGCTCGCCGGTAACTGTGAACCTACTTTAAGCCCCAACATAAGGTGTGGCCAGCCAGGGGTAGTTCACGGCCAACGGCACCCACGCTAGCCGGCCACGGTAAATCGAATAATACCCACGATTACGGACCATAATGGTTCGGGTAGTTACCGTGCGCGATCTCGGCTCCGATGTGTCTTAAGTGCGGCTGTGGTAAAAAAGAAAACTCCCCGCGGAGGCGTAAGATGGGTGACAAATGTCTCCAAGACCCACAGCTAGGGAAAGTGACTACAAAACCCGTTTGCCACGAACTTAAGCACATCGACGGCCTTCCGTGACTGGAAGTTTTACTTTTACTATATTTCCATTCCATTTAAATATTTTTCTCCTATCCTGTATAACAAACTCTAAAGTACAGGAAACCAAATAGGAAGCATTCACTCATGAGGCTCTAAGCCTGCGTGCTGGGTAGCAGGGCGCTCGGCTATACCCGTGAACAGTTACACAAAACACTCAAAGCTAACGCCTGCGAATAAAACATAAAGGGCGGTACTCTCTTCTCTTGTACATAAATGCGTAACTATAACTTATTCATACACTGACATTGCAACACGTGAAGTTATATTTCAAGCAAAAACTTAACATCAAACACAACTAGAATCACAGGCATATACGTAACTATACTTCTCACACAACATATCAAGATAATCACAGCAACAACATTTAAACATGACAAAATCAGCCTATATTATAAGATCACACGAAGTTATTCTTTGCAAATAATTTTATTACAGTTGCATATCAAAGACTAACATGAACAGTGATAAAAAAAAGAAACAAAAAGATGGCAGATGCATCCACACTCCATCACCAACTCCCCCAGCCTACTTAGCCGCAGGATCAGAACCCCCAGCATGTGGATCTGAAGTCCCACCTGTCCAGATCGGAAAAGGAATTCATTAAACGAACGATCAAGTTATGAAAACACGGAAAGAAAAGAAAGGGAAAAGAATAACTCACCAGCATCCGCCGCTTGATCCTCATCATCCAACTGCACGCCCGCTTCCTCCGCAGCAAGCAGCCGCATCCCCTCCTTCACCGCCGCTTGCTCCTCCTTTGAGAACTGAGCAGTAACCGCACTCAAGTTGAAAGCCTCTCCGCCTTCCTTACCCGCGTTCACCCTGGCCTCCTCTAAAGCCTGGAGATACACCTTGGCCATGACCCGAGGGTAATCGTCCATCCAAGACAAGCCGCCCTCTTTCCAAGTATGGAAGTACATATCCTGAAGCATCTCATCCATCATCCCCTCATTTTCCTCAAACTCCCTCACCCGAGCCTCGGAAGCTTGCAACTTAGCGACGGCGACGTCCCTCTCTGATTGGTATCTCAAGCAGTCAGCCTGGAGTGACCTCCTCATTTCCTCCTCCTTCAACCTAAGGGACCTCCTCATCTCCTCCATCTCCTCCTTCAACTCAGCCTGAGCCATCTCCGCAGCCTCGAGTCTCCCCGACAACTCCTCTACCCACTCGAGATCCGCATTTCGAACCTCATCCACCGTTGTAATGGCCATGTTAATCCGCTCCCTGCAGGTAACCTCCATCTTCCGTAACTCCGCCCTACTGGCCTTCTCCATGGTCTCTTTCAGACGCTGGGAGGCTTCCTCATGCTGGGAGATCTGGATGGCTTGGTCGGCAAGCTGCTTGGCCTGATCGGCAACCTTTAGCCTTAACCGAATATTAGCACTCCCAATCTCCTCCCCGGCCTTGACCAATCGAGCATGATGCTCCATTAACTTCTTAGTCTCTTCGGCCACCCGGTCAATATTAGCCTTGGCCTCGTCCCCCATAGTAACTACCCGAGTAGTAAGCAGATCAAGATCTAGGGACTTGGCCTCATCCAGCACACGTACCATGGGGTTGCGGGGAAGTAGGTGCTCGCCCGTGGTCTCATCAAATGAAATGTCCCGAAAACTTGGGTCTAAATCAGGATGACCGGCTAAAGGGTCACGAGGCACGGGGCGAGGCACATCGGGACGCCTTATATGAATGACAGTAGATCTCTTGGAAGGAGGAGGAGGGGGACCGGACTCCGTGCTCTCCTCCGTAGTGTCACAAGGAGGCTGAGTAGGAGGAGGCTGAATAGGAAGCTGCGAAGCAGAAGAAGACTCAAATAGGGAACGGCTCCGCTTCCTTTTCTGAATGCTCTCTTCAATGACCCCGAGAAGAGGACGGTAACTAACCACGTCCCCAGTGCGATCAGTGGGAGGCTTCGCAGAAGCCCTCCTCGACTTGAATTGTTCGAGGCGGTGTCGAACATCTGAAGTTTTAGCCACCTGGCCTGCCCCTGGAATAAAGAACGAGTGTTACAAACATACAATAATCCGCAGTTCATAAAAATGTGCTAAGTTAAAATGAAAGAAAAGTGAGGAGACACATCTATTATACAAACCCGGCGGAGGAGTGGGATACTGCAATAAGTCCTGGATCTCATTCCAGGACGGAAGTGAACCGTAAAAAATTTCTAAGTCCTTATCGAAAATAGAATCGGCAGAAGACAAAAGTTCACCTTGCGTCGCCGGAATCACCCTAGCTGAGGAACCCTTAGAGGATGGGTCAGTGCCAGCCACAGCTTTGCCGGTTTCCTTTGCCTTCTCCGTCTCCGACTCTCCCTCCGACTCCCCGAAGGCCCGACGGAGAGCCTCATCCAGTTCGAGGTCTTGTTCAGAGGTTAGAGCAGCAACATCACTACCACCTTGACCGTCGCCATCTCCTCCACCCTCCGACCCTTCTCCAACTTCGCCTCCTTCCTCCTCTTCTACACCTTCCTCCTCCGGGACAATCGGACAAGTACTTGGAGAAGGGCCATCGGACTTCTTCAGTTTCTTCCCCCCAACAGCAGGACGCGCTGCGAAAGGCTCCCTCTTACCGCTCTTTACCGTAGCCCCCTCCTTAGCTTTAGCAGCCCTCTCCTCAGCCGTATCCCTTTGCTTAACCACGGACTGGCGCGGTAAGATCAAATTATACTCCAAGAGGGTTGCGTTCCTGATCAAGAAAGAGGCCGACCGGTCCCGTGCCGGAATAGCCTTTAGTTCAGCAGCCATTCGCACTAAGGAATCGTCCTCCACGACTGCAATACCACCTGTCGCTAGCCAGAAATAGAAGCATGTCAGAAAAAAACACTACAGTCAAAACACATGAAAAATGTAAATGAAATCAATCTTACAGCCGGAAGTGAAAAGGCGGAAAGAAACAGCATCGTCCTTGACGAAGAACCACTCTTTCTTGAACATGGTGAACTTGGAATACAAGTCCAGAACTGGTTTGAAGGGCACGGCCGCCTCCAGACTAATATACGGAGACCCCTTCTTATAGCCTCTCAGGTTGTACAAGTATCGGATTTCCCGGTTAGAAGGAGGACGCCCGTACCTCCTCTGGAAGATAACAAAGAGGCTCACCAGGATGGCATATGAGTTAGGCTGGAGCTGGAAAGGAGCCACCTTCAAATAGGTGGTGAAGCTTACTATCCAAGCGTTGATAGGGGGGATAGCGCCGCACATGCAATGGTATCTGCTAAAAGCGAAGTAGCCCTCGGGAGGATTATATGGCATCACTCCATCTCCTGGCAGCAGCATAAGAGCCCTATCTATCCCAAAGGAACGGGATATGACGTCAAGTTGCTCCTCCTTTAAGGAGCTAGGAAAGCAGTCAGGGGGGGAGATCAAAAGTTCCTGTGGACCATGTCCATCCACTAGAGACCTTGGAATGGGTCGATGTTGCTCGGATCCTGATTGGACTGGGGGCAAGGAAGAAGAGGGCTCTCTTGTGCCTCTAGATTTCTTTCTGTCTGATCGTGTTTCCGCTTTGCGAGACATTTTCTGCAGCACAAGAAAAACACGGTGTTAGAGCAAGAAGTATAGAAAGATAAACAAGCAAGTATCTAAAGAAAGCATATAAAAGCATAAGATTCCGCTTAAGGTTCAAGTATGAAGTCTCATTCGGCGGTGCAAGACGAGTTCATTCGGCACCAAACTCCAATGCTCATTCGGCATACATGTCGTTCGGCATGCATGTCATTCGGCATATCTCATTCGGCTATTCAATACACTCCGTACACATTCGGCAAACAGGGCCATCCGGTGGCAAAGGTTCATTCGGCAGAAAGTATACATACCTGGTTCGGTATAAGCTGGTTCGGCGAAGACTTTGGTTCGGCAGCACAATATGATTCGGCTCTACTCGTTCGGTAATGAAAAACGAGGGGGGTACGGCCTCTATATATAGGCAAGCTCAGGACCGGACCAAGGCATTCGACATACCGGACCGAGTGAAAACCGAATGGAACTATCCATACCGGACCAGCCTCCAACCGAATGAAACCTGTGCCAACTCAAACCCGAACGAAGCTACCTCTACCAGCAGAAACCAGAAACAGGGGGCACGCAGGCGCTTCACTCAGATAAGTACCGAACGCTAGAACTAACTAATAAAATAAGATTATGATAACGGTGAATAAGTCGTAAAATCCTCACCGACGTGGATTAAATCGTTTACACGTGTACGCGACCTCGAATGGTCCATAGGCACGCTCTGAATGGTTGTTAACCCTACCATCGTGGGAATTTACACTTTGACACGTCTTTTTAAACTCATAGGTGAGACGGATAGTTGACTCTGATAATTACGAAATGGCTAAGCTACTTACACATGTACGGGATCGCGAACGATCCCTAGGCATGCTCTGAGCTGGCGATAAACCACCTTGACAAACGATCCAGGGACCCACTCTAACGTGAACCTGGCATCGATAATGCTAAGCCCCCTCGGGGCACACTAACTCGCCTCGAACGGCGCAATACACTTCATCCCAGACATTTCGATCACGAACGGCCATCGTTTGAAATCATACTAAAACTGTAAATTCCTTCGCAGGACATCAACAGGATACGAGCATCCAGCCCATGGCGTTACAAAACAAACCTTCCTACCTCGAGGAAACAAAGCGCGACACGTGCAAGCACGTGCCCCACTTTGGGGGGCAAATGTTGGGCGAATTCTCACCCAGAAGACCTCGAGACCAAGAGGCGCCAACCTCACTTGTATTCACATCCTACCCTTCACCAGCAAAGCCAAGGGACCATTTGGAAGCCCAACCTATAGGCCATTCGGCAATAGCCCATTCGGCATCCCCAGTGCACAAGCCCATTCGGCAGAGAAATGGAGCCTCGTTCGGCAATGCATGTCCCAAGCATAGAAGCACATTCGGCAGGAGTCCATTCGGCAGATCTTATGTCCCATTCGGCATATCCTAGTTCTCATTCGGCGCGACCCATTCGGTAGCCAAGAGGAAGCTTCATCCGGTCAAACTCCTACCGGACCAACCCCATCTCCGGTCCACCATACCACTCCTACTACCGGACCAGGGTCCTACCGGTCCATGCGCCACTTCCCTACCAGTCCAACCTATGGCCGAACCAACTATTCTCCCACACATCACCTTATGCCGAACCAACAGCCAACCATGCTACCGAACCAGAGTGATGGGAAGCCATCACCGGACCAAACCTACCACCGAACCAATACATCACGCTAAACCAAAGCCTCTCCACTTCATCTCCATGCACGGCCGAATGAAGCTCCGCCGAACCAGATGACTACCAGGCCAGATTGCTTCAGCCCAGGCCCGCTGGCAGCTATATACACCCAAGACCCCTGCCCCCTACCTCACTCTATAAATAGAGGGGCAGGGGTACAACAATGGCAGACAAGTTTGAGAGCTCAAGCAAGGAAGGAACTTTCAAACTACTTTCATACACTTGTATACAAAGCATTGTACTTGTAATCTGGAAGAAGAAAGATAATAACATATAAAGTGGACGTAGGCACATTCTGGCCGAACCACTATAAATCTGCGTGTCTTTTACATTTCAGCCCTTACCTTTCTCATATTTACATACTCATCTAAAATCATTGAAAATCACACGTACTCAACTAAAATAATACGACTTGGAGGTGTTTGTCCATTTTTTGTGCAAACAATATTTTCGAAGATTGACTTGAAGAGTGGTTATCATCAAATTCGGATTAGACCTGGAGACGAATGGAAGACAGTTTTCAAGACAAGAGAGGGGTTATATGAATGGTTGGTTATGCCATTTGGTTTGTCAATTGCACCTAGTACATTCATGCGGGTGATGAATCAAATCTTTAGACCATTCATTGGAAAATTTGTGGTAGTTTATTTTGATGATATTCTGATTTACAGCAGGAGTACGGAGGAGCATGTTCAAAATTTGAGGGAAGTATTGATTATTCTTCGTGAGGAACAATTTTATGCTGCTACGAAGAAGTGCGTGTTTATGACACACAGTGTTTTATTTCTAGGTTATGTTGTTTCAGGAGAAGGTATTCAAGTTGATCAGAGTAAAGTTGAAGCAGTCATTAATTGGCCACAGCCAAAGACAATTACGGAAGTGAGAAGTTTTCATGGGCTAGCGTCATTCTACCGAAGATTCATTCCACACTTCAGTAGCGTGATGGCTCCAGTTACTGATTGCATGAAGGGTAAACAGTTTTTGTGGACAGAAGAACCCGGGATTGCTTTTGAGCGAGAGAACTGTTGACGACAGCGCCAATTCTTGTTTTACCTAATTTCCAGTTGTTGTTTGAGCTACATACTGATGCATCAAAGGTTGGGATTGGAGGAGTGTTGAGTCAGTGTGGGAGACCTATTGCATATTTCAGTGAGAAGTTATCAAGGGCAAAGATGAGATACAGTACATATGACGTTGAATTTTATGCTGTTGTGCAAGCTGTTAAACACTGGAGGCATTATCTATTTCAAAAGGAGTTTGTTCTTTACACTGATCATGAAGCTTTGAAGCATTTACAGGGACAGGATAAGATTTCAGCGAGACATGCATCGTGGATTGCATATTTACAGCAGTTTACCTTTGTTGTTAAGCACAAATCTGGGGTGACGAATCGGGTAGCTGATGCTTTGAGTAGGAGGAGTCATTTGTTAACAACATTGAAGGTTGAAGTGACGGGATTTGAATTATTGCCAGAGACGATTGAAGAAGATCCTTACTTTGTGAAATATGTTGAGAAAATCAAGGAAGGGAGTACCAATGAATTTATGTTGGTTGATGGATTCTTGTTTAAAGGAAATCGATTATGTATTCCAGAGAGCAGTTTAAGAATGAAGATTATCAAGGAATTGCACGAGGAAGGACATGTGGGCCGTGATCGTACATTACAGTTGATTTCTCAATCTTACTTTTGGCCGTCGATGAGAAAAGAGGTCGAAAGGTTTGTGGAGAGGTGTCACATTTGTCAGGTTTCAAAGGGAACAACGACGAATGCAGGGTTATACATGCCATTACCTGTACCGTCTAAACCATGGGTTGATATCAGCATGGATTTCGTTTTGGGTTTGCCTAGAACTCAAAGGGGAAATGATTCGATATTTGTTGTAGTGGACAGGTTTTCGAAGATGGCACATTTTATTGTCTGCAAGAAGACAGCGGATGCAGTTCGAGTGGCACAATTATTCTTTAAGGAGGTGCATCGATTGCGTGGTTTACCAGAATCTATTGTTTCTGACCGGGATACTAGATTTTTAAGCCATTTTTGGTTAAGTTTGTGGAAGATGGCGGGAACAAAGCTGAAATTTAGTAGCGCTTATCATCCGCAAACTGATGGGCAGACAGAAGTTGTTAACAGGTCATTGGGAAATTTGTTGCGATGTCTTGTACAGGATAATTTGAGAAGTTGGGACATGAAGCTATGCCAAGCAGAGTTTGCTCATAATCATGCCATGAATCGTAGTACGGGTTACAGTCCATTTCAGATTGTATATTCAAATTTACCCAGGGGACCGTTGGATTTGGCAGTAGTACCACAACCAAAGGGAACAGTTAAGCGAGCTGCTGACTTTGTTAATGAGCTGACTGAATGTCATAAAATCGTTCAGGAACGATTGGAGAAATCGAATGAGAAATATAAGAAATTTGCAGATTTGAAGCAACGAAATGTTGAATTTAACGAAGGCGATTTGGTTTATGCTGTGTTAACAAAAGGTCGTTTTCCAGTGGGTGCTTATATTAAGTTGAAAGCCAGGAAAATTGGTCCTGTAGAGATTGTGAAACGGATCAATGAAAATGCTTATAAGTTGAAGCTACCGGAGGACGTATATACTTCTGACGTATTCAATATTAAGCATCTTATGCCATATTATGGAGATGAACAATCTAGTACAGAAGAAATTACAAATTCGAGGGCGAATTTTTCTCAACCAGGGGAGGAGATGTAGCTCAGGTTAAAGGAATAAGTCGTCCACGACTTAAGGGAAAAGAGCTCCGACCTAACTCCATTGGTTTGCAACATAACGAAATGATTTTAAGTCGTTTGCGACTTAACAAGAAGGATGCAAAGAAGTTACGACTTAGTGGGGACCTGAGTCGTTTGAGTTTAATAAGTCGTACACGAGTTAACAGATCAGAAGGTGATGGCATAGGTCGAATGGAGGAGACTTCGGACTTGAGTCGTCCACGACCTAACATGAGTCGTCCGCGACTTAACAGGTCAAGTGAAGGGGGCTGCGACCTAACAGGTCTGAAGGAAAGGGGTTCCGACCTAACAACATTACTATAAGTCGTCAGCGACTTATCATGAAGCAAGAGAAAACTCCATCTATTGAAGGCCTTGAGTCGGTAAAAAGTTGAGTCGTGTGGACTTTAGGTCGTCACCGACCTAAGTGATGTTTTGTTGAGTCGCTTGTAATGCCGTGTCGTGTTGCATTGTGTCGTTAAGTCGTAACTGTTGTATCTCTGTGTTGTTTTGTTGAGTCGTAACTTCTTAAGTCGGTATGCAGGTGAGTCGGTTAAGTCGTGTTGTATGCATATATTGTTGAGTCGTATGTCGTTTGCATTGTGATTGTTTGTTGAGTTGAGTCGGCAAGGAGTTGAGTCGACCGAAGGCTGTTAAGTGGTGTTAGTCTTAAGCCGGTGGGGTGTTAAGTCGTACCTAATTAGGTCAGCTGAGTAATGATATTTGTTAAGTCGGCTGAGCCTATGTGTTGTGAGTCGAGAGCCTTAAGTCGTGAGTCGTGGGGGATGAGTCGTGTACGACTTAAGGCTGGGTTGTAAACTCCTATAAATACGCGTGTGTTGTACATTTTTAAGGTTGTTGATTTTGAATAAAATTTCCTTTGATTGCTTTGTGCTTTCTTCAATTGGTAGTCGAGTGTGATCTCCTATCTCCACCTACGTTATTCGAGTGCGCTCGAATCCACGTTTGTGAAGCCGATTCACGGAATCTAGTGCGCTAGATCAACGTACGAAGAATCGTAGATCTTTGTTTCTCGGTATCGTGCGGGATCAACGAGACGAAGATAGCTAGAGTCCGGCATCTTTGGATCAACGGATTTGGGCATTTCGGTATCTTCAATCCACCAAGTACTACTTCCATCGATCCTTATCGATTTGTTGATTAATCCGCTGCGTCATAACATAAAACTGTAGCTATTGGTTCGACCGTCATGCTGCACTGCTCGATCATACTGCCACGGTCTTCCCAAAAGCAAATGACAAACATCCATCTCAACTACATCACACCAGATCTCGTCTTTATATTTCTTCCCAATAGAAAATGGAACTCGAACTCGCCTATCCACTTTCACCTCTCCTCCTTTTCTCAGCCATGCTAACTTGTAAGGATTAGGGTGTTTTTCCGTCTTCAACTTCAGTTTCCTCACAGCTTCAGTAGAGATAATATTGTCACAACTTCCTGCATCAATCACAAACTTACAATCTTTTCCCAGAATAGTACATGTAGATTGAAAAATATTGCTCCTCAACCAACTAGAATCTTCCTCTTGTTTCGGTGTCAAACAAGATCTCCTCATCATAAGATTACAACCCTCATCTCCGGAAAACTCTTCTTCCTCCTCAACAAGTGGTGAATTGGAATATTCAGCTTCTACTTCCTCATCCTCAACCTCAGCTATCAAAGCTCGTTTCTTCGGCTTTGGACATTCATTGCTTTTGTGACCCATCTCCTGGCAATTATAACACTTGAAACTATTGTTAACCTTTGCCTTCGTAACCTCCTGTACAACTGGTTTTGTAATAGCTTTGGAAACATTGGAACTCGCACTAGCACCCTTCACTTGATTGTTGGAATTTGTAAACACACCACCACCTCGTCTTCCCTGCTTCTCCCAAGCCAACGCCTTTTGGTGTGCTTCTGCTACTGATCTAGGATCAAACATATTAACCATATCCTAGATCTGCATTAGTAATCCTCCAACAAATCTAACAGTTAGCTGTTCCTCTGTCTCCATAATGTCATTTCGAGCAATCAGTTGATAAAACTCGTCAGCATAATCATTAACAGTCTTCGCTCCTTGCCTCAGATTCTGCAACCTCTGGTACATAAGTGATTGATAGTTGTAAGGTAAAAATGTAGCTCTCATCAACTTCTTCATCTTATCCCAAGACTCAATCTTTGATTTTCCCATTCTCTCCCTTGTAAGTTTGGTTTGCTGCCACCACGCCAAAGCTCTTCCCCTCAACCTAGTAGCAACCAACTTCACTCTTCTATGCTTAGGAATCTCTTTGAAATCACAGATCTCTTCGACATTAGATAACCAGTCAAGAAATTCTTCAGCTACCATTCCACCCTTGAACTCTAGAATTTCCATCTTCATCCTCGATTCCCAACGTCGATCATCATCAATATCCCGATACTGATGTCGTCCCTGATCTCGATCTCAGAAATGAACACTCCCTCTATCACCATCAAACTCCTCATCAAAGTCTGATGCATATCATTGTCGATCACACCCTCCAACATCTCTACCACCACCACTTCTACTCCCAACATCCCTTCGACCAACATTTCTTCTATCACGATCTTCAACAACCCAATATGATTTTCAATACTTCTACGATCATGATCTTCCCTTCTATCCCGATCCGAATGAATTGAAGCTCTACTTCCTCCACGGTTCGATTCAGGTGAAATTCTTCTTCTATTTTGATTCAATTCAAGCATCATTCTCTCCAATCTACCAATTCCTTCATCAAATTTTTCATGCATACGTTGCTCTATTTGATCGACCTCTTCTCTTCTATACAATGCTTTAATATTTTGATGGCGGTTAGCTCTTCTAGGTGGCATGATTACAACTTCTCAATTACTTCAACAAATCAAATATAAGATTCAAAACTTCAAACATCTTCAAACCAAATTTCAACAAAACAAAGCACGGCTCAACACTAGCTCGCACAAACTCCTTAGCTCGGTTCAACTCAACTCGGCAATAGGCAACGACCTAAGGCTTAGGTCGGCTCGGCTTCAACAAAGCACGATTTCAATATCAAACTTTGGCGCGCAAACTCTCACAGCCAAATTCCAACAACTTCCACACTTTGATCAAAGTGGAATGGATCAAAAGTTCTCCTCTTGTTGCAACAAACTATGAACACGATGAACCACGACTTCAAACTTTGGCTCCAAGGTTCGACTTAGCTATGATTGGCTAAGTCTAGCTCCGATACCAAACTGACGCAGCGGATAATAACAAAACGATATAGATCGATGAAAGTAGCAATCGGTGGATTGATGAATACTGAAAATGCCCAAATTCGTTGATCCGAAGATACCGAATTCTAGCTATCTCTGACACGTTGATCGCACACGATACCGTGAAAAGAGATCTACGATTCTTCGACGTTGATCTTGCGTAAAAGATACCGTGAATCGGCTTCAACAAACGATGATTCGAGCGCACTCGAATAACGTAGGTGGAGATAGGAGATTACACTCAACTACCAATTTGAATGAAAGCACAAAGCTAACAAAAGAGGAATTTTTATTCAAAAAGAACCACCTAAAAATTACAGCACACTCGCTATTTATAGTAATTTCCAAACCCTGACCTTAAGTCGTTGCCGACTTAACTCCCACGACTTACGACTTAACCAAAGTCGTTAGCGACTTAACGAACCATCACGACATACCAGCACTTATATACAACACACACACGACTTAAGAACATAGCGACATACGACTTAGGCAAGCCACGACCTAAACAGTAACGACTTAAGAGTTTATACAACACAGAATTACAACGACTTAACATTTACACGACTTAACAACAAACGACTTATCATTGCCACGACTTAAAATTCAGCGACTCAAGAAAAAAAAGCTGTTGCATCCCTTCACGCGACCTAGCAAGGTCGTAGGTCGTACGCGACTTATCTTAGGTCGTGAGCTCCCTTCTTCGACATACTCGTTAGGTCGTAGACGATCCAAAACGCGCTCCTTAGGTCGTGGCCGACCTAATTCCTCTTCCTTAGGTCGTGAACGACCTAAACCCAGCGAATCCTTAGGTCGTGCTGCATCAAAGACGTATCATCGTTAAGAAAGAAAGGGATAGAAAATAGAAAAGAAAGAGAAAGAAAGAACAACAACATCAGAATCTCACAGCGGAATGGAACAAAATATAATATATCACATAAATAATACATAGTTTTTACATATATCAGAGTTTTACAATGTCAATACATATGTCAATCATACATACACCTATCACTATTTACATCAGTGATACAATACACATCAATTAACACAGGGGAACTAGATAGATAGCTACATACGTCTGGAAACTCCTGCTCCAAGCTCCTCTAGTAATCAAAGTCCAAAACCTATCACTTGGCTACTCATAAAAAATTTGAGTACCCAAGAGTTTATGAAAACACAAAATATAAACTCCGGGTCAGACATGGGTCTGGTATGAGTAAACGGTTTAAATTGTTTAACTTTGAAAAACATTTGAAAATAAAGGTATCACGTAAGACTCCCCACAAATAAATACGGGTAAGTTTTTACCTTACGCTAACCAAAACATTTTATAGGAAATCATGTGATATTATAATAGTGTCTAGGGTTTTCAAGTAAATAGAAAATAGCCGAAATTGTTACATCTATTAAATTCCAGCTACTAGCCACAAATGTTATTATTTCCTTCAAACTATTCCACCTAACAACTTAAGTTTATTCTATTCCACCAACTTCCTTTTAAATCTTTGATTTGATTTTCCTTTAATCAAATCCCAACTATTTACTGATTAGTTTATTCCTTTATCCATTCTTAAATTTACATGAACAATTTATTATTGAGTTTATAATAAGGTCATTTAATTTATGCTTGGATTAGATTTGTTTACACTCATACTAGTTCTATTTTAATTCAATATTACTTATTTGCATAAGAATTTTATTCTATTCAATATATTTATAACTCGATTGAATTCATTTAAATTCAATTTTATTTCTCAATATATGAGCTCAAAACTTATTTATTTACTTAAAAGCTTATATTACTCATTTGGGTCATTTCATCTTATAATTACAATTACAGATTACATATATATAACACTTACCCTCTTAAGGTATACATTTCATTTTGCCATTACAATCATTTTTCCCTTCCAGGTTTATATCCAGTTACGTTCATTTTGAACTTCAATTCCATTTAACTTCTCTCAGGTTAAGCTCCAATATGTTTTCCTATTTTCATTTACTTAAGTTAAATTTTAATTCCGGGATTAAAATTCCCAATTTCTTCTTATTAATATCAACTTTACTTTATAAGTTCAATAGTTGATTCACTTAAACTTTTCACACTATTAAATAGAATTCCTAGAATTCAATTGCCCGGTTTTCATTTCCAAAACCATTTTGAAATGATAACTACACATATCCACTTGGTATATCAAATCAAATTTCCAAATTCCAAACACTTGTTTTTACCAAAACAAATTTTTCTCTTTTTGAAAATTTCTAAAATAACTTGTATACCCAACAAGCCCAAACAATTATCATAACCAACTAACCTGGTAGCAATTCATCACTTTAGAAACTCGAAAATGAATACTGATGATGTGGCCATCATCATCAGGATTAATTTCCAGCGACTGAAGTGAGTTCAGTGCTTCCTTACTTTCACAAATTCTTTCCAAACAATTTCCATTCAATAATATTTTCCAAAACAATACTCCATTATTGCCTTCAAATCTTTGGAAAAACATTTCAAACATTCCCAAGATTTCAAATTCCCAAATCCTTTTGTTTAAATTCATTTAAACACCTTTAAAATTTCCGGGACTTAAATTCTAATTTTAATAAATTTTAGTCATATTCCTTTTATTTAAGATCATACTTAGACAATTTTATTTGGTTACAAACCACTCAAATTTTAATTTTTTTTATAGTATTAACAATCAAACATCCAAATATATAATAATTTCATAAAAATATTTCTTTTATATCAAAATATAACTTTTGGGTAAAATTATCTCATTTACCCTACTTTAAAAATAATACCGTGTCGGTCTACCTTGTTTAAGAGTTTAGAAATCCCTATCGATGAAATGGCGTCCCACACATCGACCAGAATTCATAAACACTCAACAGAATAGTCAACACAATATAAAAATAATTTTATATTCACTAACAAATACGCACTCATACCTATTTATACACTCAAACTCATTTTAGAGTACTACTGACTCTATTTTATGAGTAATACTTACCAGAGCTAAGGTTATCACCAACCTATGCTCTGATACCAACTGTGACGACCCGCCTTTCTACTACCAGAAAGACGTATCATCATTAAGGATAGAAAATAGAAAAGAAAGAGAAAGAAAGAACAACAACATCAGAATCTCACAGCGGAACGGAACAAAATATAATATATCACATAAATAATACATAGTTTTTACATATATCAGAGTTATACAATGTCAATACATATGTCAATCATACATACACCTATCACTATTTACGTCAGAGATACAGTACACATCAACTAACACAAAGGAACTAGATAGATAGCTACATACGTCTGGAAACTCTTGCTCCAAGCTCCTCCACTAATCAAAGTCCAAAACCTATCACTTAGCTACTCATAAAAAATTTGAGTACCCAAGAGTTTATGAAAACACAAAAATATAAACTCCGGGTCAGACATGGGTCTAGTATGAGTAAACGGTTTAAATAGTTTAACTTTGAAAAACATTTGAAAATAAAGGTATCACGTAAGACTCCCCACAAATAAATACGGGTAAGTTTTTACCTTACGCTAACCAAAACATTTTATAGGAAATCATGTGATATTATAATAGTGTCTAGGGTTTTCAAATAAATAGAAAATAGCCGAAATTGTTACATCTATTAAATTCCAGCTACTAGCCACAAAAGTGGGTAATACAAATCAAAACCGTAGGGTCTCGTAGGGAAAATGGATTTCCAACAATGGCAGGGCTACTGGGGTACCGCCCGTCACAGTACGGGGCCTAGATCATCGTACCGAGGATCATCCCGACCCCCTACAACACAAGGACGGAACCATTCCTTACTGAACAGTCCCGAACAAGATAACCCCGCGGTTGTAGCTAGCAACCGCCCACACAGCCGAAATAAAAAGGGACGTCTAGACAGGGGAAATATCTTGTCCTGCTTGGGCATGACCCACCTAACCTTGCTGCATCTCCCCTGTTTTAGCCATTCCCAGTTGATGAGGCTTGAGGCTATGATTACCTTTATTGAACATTATTCTTAGTATGCTCATCGTCCGCCTGACGATGTGTTGAAAGCATTCAATCCATACAAGTTCGTTTCGGGTTCGAACGAAACCGAAGGAATTATTTCGTCACACTCATTTTGGAATCACCCTCAGAGTCAACGACGATACCCTTGTATTCTGAATACACCATCTCGATCTTCATTTCAGGATTCACGACCTAACGTTTAAATTGGATCGATGTGGTTTTCGGAGAATCAAATTTGATTCTTCCGATCCCGGTCTCATCGAATCCAAACGCCATTTTAAGGGCCAAGTTGTCTAATTAACTTAACAGTTTAAGACAATTTAAATTCAACAATTGAATTAACATAGCATTCATCACAGATAAAACATATACAAGCATCATAGATATAACATAACATATCACAGAGCATCATAGGATATCGTCACATAAATAACACAATCAGATATTCAACATAACAACCCATAAGCAGTCATCTTTAAGTCTTATTTATAATTAATTCAATTTAGAATTAATTACCTGAGAGTAAATCGCTTAACTCTATTTAATTAATCATTAATTAACAATTAATTTCCTATTTCATTTCAAAGGTTTAATTAATGATTCCTTTATTCATCTTTGAGTCTTAATTTCATAATTGTTTTATTTCACACTATCAATTACTTAATTACTTCTTAACCCAGTCATTTACCTTAATCACTCATTTAATTAATAGTCTTAATTTTTAATCGACTTAATTGCCCATTTAATTTCTGCTAATTACTTACTTAACCATTTATTTATTCTTAATTAATTTACTCGATTAATTAGCTATTAATCATTCATAAATTGACTTTAAGTGATTAATTTCAAATTTACCCCTTTTCTTAATTATTTACTCGATCTCTGATTATAAAGTGATTACTTCCAATCACTTCCCAAAATATAATCAATCTATCGCTAATTGTGAATTAAAGGTAATCGTTCTTAATTCCTTTCTAAAATAATTTATTTATCTTACATGTTTGACTTAATTAAACATATAAAAGTTTTCTTTTAAATTTTGATAACCAAATATTAGTATTAACTACAACTTAATTATTAGTTAACCTCATACTTAATTTAAATTAATTCCATAATTAAATAGCAGCTAAGAATTTTGAAACATTGTGAAACGTTAATTTCATGATTAAAACAATATTAAATTTTATCTTAACTTTGTAAAACATCTCCACTGAAAACAACAAATCCAAAACTCAACAGTCCCGAGACTTCCCCACTAAAACCCGAGACTTCCCTTGTTCTTACTCGGGTGCTGCTTCGAGTTCTACGCCACCTTTTCCTGCGTCACCCCTGATTCATCTTCTTCTACCTCTCTTTTTTCTTTTTTTGCTTTTTTAAAAAACTGTTAAACTAAGTGGAAGGAAACAACCAGTATCACACTCGAATCGACACGAAACAAAACCCAAAGCTTCTCCCCATTACACTCCAGAACGACTCGAGTAAAAAAACAACACTGCCCTGAAACGACGACCTGCTCCCAAACGCCACCGTGCACGTGCACGGTGGTTCGGCGCACCTCCGACAACTCGCACCATTTCCAGCAAACCCCAATCCATCTTCTTAATCGAACACAAATCCAAACAAATCGAATAAAGGTCAAAACTAAAAATTTTCCTACAGCTAGAAAAAAATGCAACAAACACTCAGGAGAAACCGCCTGGCCACCACCGTAGGGACCATCGGCATCGCCCATACTACGTCTACGCCTTGACAACTCGATCATCCTCCCTCTCCCACACTCACGCGCAGCTCGATCATGTTATGGAGGCGCAATCGATGATTTACAGAGAAGAACAAAACACCCAAATAAAAACCCTAAATAAATCTCGTGTTCGAATTTCGATCAATAGAAAAATTAATTCGTATTTTTCCCGAGTTCATGGCCGTATAAACTTGCTTCAATCCAAGTTTCATTAAGTAAAAATAAATCAATCTCTTGAATTAAGCAAAAATGCAAATTTTCTTTAAACCCAAACCGCTTCTTGAATATAAAATTTTAAATTTTGATCTTTGTTTTAAAAATCCCACCTTGGAATGTATGTTCAAGATTTGAATCCAAACTAACAACTTTAATTATTCGAATTTCCACCTTGATCTTCCTTTTTACTGTAAAATTTAGTATACAGTGTTTTAACTACTGGCGCAGCGGATAATTCGAAAATAAACTTCAATCGATGAATGTAGCAATCGGTGAGTTGATAATACCAAAATGCCCAAGTTCGTTGATCCAGAGATACCGAACTCTAGCTATCTCAAACACGTTGATAGCGCACTATACCGTGTTTAAAGATCTACGATTCTTCGTACGTTGATCTAGCGCACTAGATTCCGTGAATCGGCTTCTGCAATCGTTGAATCGAGCGCACTCGATTATCCGAAAGAGGAGATAGGAGATTACACTCAACTACCAATTGGTATGAAAGCACAAAGCTAACAAAAGGAAATTTTATTCAATATTCAACAACCCAAAAATTTACAACACACCCGCTATTTATAGGCATTACAACTCAACACAATATACAACACTCAACTCCTAGGTCGGCACCGACTCAACAAACACGACTCATCTCGGCCGACTCAACATAAGTCGCTGCCGACTCAACAAGGCACGACTTATAGACACAGCAGGTAATACGACTCAACACATTACATACAGGTCCGACTCAAAGGTAACCGACTCATCAAACCCAGCGACTCAACAAACCTGCCAATACAACTCCTCCGACTCAAGAACAAGACGACTCACGACTCATACCAGACCGACTCATATATACATGACTCAACTCAACACGACCGACTCAAGATCCACAGCTTATCTCCTTGCCGACTCATCTTAGGTCGTAGCCCATTAGCTCGGTCCCGACTCATCCCTTCTGCATTAACTCGCACCTTTCCTTCCTGTGTTCCATTGAGTCGGGGACGACTCATACTAAGTCGTAAACGACTCATACTAAGTCGCGGACGACTCAACTCCGAAGCCCACTTTGCTCGACCTATGTTATCTCCCCCTTGTAATCTCTTAAACCGGAAACGACTCATCACTTTAAATTGTGGACGACTCATCAAGCAGGAACTCCTCCAAGCTTTGTTAAATTGGCACCGACTCATGCTCCCCCTATCTCGTGACCGACTCATCAAGCATGCATGTTTTAAACTTGTGTACGACTCACGAGTTAAATCCGAAGCTCCTTGACTCGTGCACGATTTAATATGGTTTAACTTCTGAATTCCTATATGCCTTGCTGCATCATCCTCCCCTGGTTGAGAAAAATTCGACCTCGAATTTGCAAATTCTTTCTCATCAAAATGTTCATCCCCATGATACGGAATTAAATGTTTAACGTTAAAAACATCAGAAGTATAAACATCATCTGGTAATTGTAATCGATAAGCATTCTCATTAATCTTCTTCAAAACTTCAACTGGACCAATTTTCCTGGCTTTTAACTTGTTGTAAGCACCCACCGGAAAACGATCCTTTGTCAATACAGCATAAACCAAATCACCTTCTTCAAATTCAACATTTCGACGTTTCAAATCTGCCAACTTCTTATACTTCTCATTCGATTTCTCCAATCGTTCCTGAACGATTTTATGACATTCATTCAGCTCTTCAACAAAATCGACAGCTCGTTTAACTGTTCCTTTTGACTGTGGTACTACTGCCAAATCCAACGGTCCCCTGGGTAAATTTGAATAAACAATTTGAAACGGACTGAATCCTGTGCTACGATTCACTGCATGATTATGAGCAAACTCAGCTTGGCATAATTTCATGTCCCAACTTCTCAAATTATCCTGTACAAGACAACGTAACAAATTTCCCAATGACCTGTTAACAACTTCTGTCTGCCCATCAGTTTGCGGATGATAAGCACTACTAAATTTCAGTTTCGTTCCCACCATCTTCCACAAACTCAGCCAAAAGTGACTCAGAAAACGAGTATCTCGATCAGAAACAATAGATTCTGGTAAACCATGAAGTCGATAAATCTCCTTGAAAAATAACTGTGCCACTCGAACTGCATCTGCTGTCTTCTTGCAAGCAACAAAATGTGCCATCTTCGAAAACCTGTCCACCACAACAAATATCGAATCATTTCCCCTTTGAGTTCTCGGCAAACCCAAAACGAAATCCATGCTAATATCAACCCATGGCTTAGATGGTACTGGTAATGGCATATACATCCCTGCATTCGTTGCTGTCCCCTTTGAAACTTGGCAAATATGACATCGCTCTACGAACCTTTCAACCTCTTTCCGCATCGACGGCCAAAAATAAGACTGTGAAATCAACTGCAAAGTACGATCACGGCCCACATGTCCTTCCCCATGCAACTCCTTCACAATCTTCATCCTCAAGCTACAATCCGGAATACATAAACGATTTCCTTTAAACAGAAAACCATCAACTAACATGAATTCATCGGTACTCCCATCCTTCACTTTCTCAACATATTTCTCAAAGTAAGGATCTCCTTCAATCATTTCAGGCAACATTTCAAACCCCGTCACTTCAACCTTCATTGTCGTTAGTAAATGACTCCTCCTACTCAAAGCATCAGCTACTCGATTCGTCACCCCTGATTTGTGCTTAACGACAAAAGTAAACTGCTGCAGATAAGCAATCCATGATGCATGTCTCGCAGAAATTTTATCTTGCCCCTGTAAATGTTTCAAAGCTTCATGATCTGTGTAAAGAACAAATTCCTTCTGAAATAAGTAATGTCTCCAATGCTTAACAGCCTGAATAACAGCATAAAACTCAACATCGTATGTGCTGTATCTCATCTTCGCCCCTGACAACTTCTCACTAAAATAAGCAACTGGCTTCCCATTCTGACTCAGAACCCCTCCAATACCAACCTTCGAAGCATCAGTGTGCAACTCAAATAACAACTGAAAATTTGGTAAAACAAGAATTGGTGCAGACGTCAACAATTCCTTGATCTTCTCAAAGGCAACCCCCGCTTCCTCTGACCACACAAACTGTTTATCCTTCATGCAATCAGTCACTGGAGCCATCACGCTACTGAAGTGTGGAATGAATCTTCGGTAGAATGACGCTAGCCCATGAAAACTTCTCACTTCTGTAATTGTCTTTGGCTGTGGCCAATTCCTGACTGCTTCAACTTTACTCTGGTCAACTTGAATACCTTTCCCTGAAACAACATAACCCAGGAATAAAACAGTAGATGTCATAAACACACATTTCTTTGTAGCAGCATAAAATTGTTCTTCACGAAGAATAAGCAACACTTCCCTCAGATGAAGAACATGCTCCTCTGTACTCCTGCTATAAATCAGAATATCATCGAAATAAACCACAACAAACTTCCCAATGAATGGTCGAAAGATTTGATTCATCACCCGCATGAATGTACTAGGTGCATTTGACAAACCAAATGGCATGACCAACCATTCGTACAACCCCTCTCTAGTTTTGAAAGCTGTCTTCCATTCGTCCCCAGGTCTGATACGAATCTGATGATAACCACTTTTCAAATCAATCTTCGAGAATATAGTTGCCCCACTCAACTGATCCAACAAATCATCCAACCTCGGCATAGGAAATCTATAACGAACAGTGATCTTATTCAAAGCTCTGCTGTCTGTGCACATCCTCCAAGTTCCGTCCTTCTTTGGTACCAACAATGCAGGCACAGCACACGGACTCAAACTTTCCTGAATACGACCCTGCTCAAGTAACTCTTCCACCTGCCTTCGTAACTCCTCATGTTCCTTCGGACTCATTCTGTAATGTGGTCGGTGTGGTAACACTGCTCCTGGAACAAGATCAATCTGATGTTGAATGTCTCTAAGTGGCGGTAACTCCTTTGGTAACTCATCTGGAAAGACATCTTCAAACTCTGTCAAAACAGGCTTTACTTCTTCTGGAATCTCAACTTCTTCGCTGCTTTCTCTCCCAATCAACAAAAACACTTCCGGTTCTTCCTCAACTTCCTTGACAAACTCTTTCAAAGTCAACAGAGTTTTCAATTCTTCAATCTCTTCTAGCTTGTTCTCCTTCTGCTGCTGTTTCTTAGGAACCAAAGTGATTTTAGTACCCTTGAACATGAAACTGTAACTGTTGGCACGACCGTCATGTTGAACTGCTCTATCAAACTGCCATGGTCTGCCCAACAATAAGTGACAAACATCCATATCTACGACATCACACCAAATTTCATCCTTGTACCTTTTCCCAATCGAAAAATTAACACAAGCTCTTCGACATACTTTTACTTCACCTCCCTTCCTTAACCATGCTAGCTTGTATGGTTTAGGATGCTTCTCGGTCTTCAAGTTCAACTTTCTAACTGCCTCTGTAGAAATAATATTATCACAACTCCCAGCGTCAATAACGAACTTGCAGACTTTCCCCAGAATAGTACATGTCGATTGAAAAATATTGCTTCTCAGCCAACTACAATCCTCTTCTTGTTTTGGTGTCAAACAACTTCTCCTCAACATAAGATTACATCCTTCATCTCCCGACACTTCTTCTTCCTCCTCAACATAAGGTACATTTGAATACTCTGCCCCCTCACCATCATCTGCCTCAACCTCTGCAACCATGGTTCTCTTCTTCGGCTTTGGACACTCATTGCTTTTATGACCAAACTCCTGACAGTTATAACATTTGAACACACTACTAGCCTTCGCCTTCTCAACCTCCTTCACCACTGGCTTTGTAACTGGTTTAGGAACATTAGAACTTCCACCGGCACCCTTCATTGGATTATTAGAATTAGTAAACACACCTCCTCCACGCCTTCCTTGTTTCTCCCAAGCCAATGCTTTTTGATGTGCTTCTGCAACGGATCTAGGATCAAACATATTAACCATATCCTGGATCTGCATTCTCAGTCCTCCAATGAATCTAGCAGTCAGTTGTTCTTCTGTTTCCATGATATCATTCCTGGCAATGAGTTGGTAGAATTCATCAGCATAATCACTAACAGATTTCGTCCCTTGCCTCAGATTCTGCAACCTTTGGTACATAAGTGATTGATAGTTGTAAGGTAAGAAAGTAGATCTCATCAACTTCTTCATTTTCTCCCAAGATTCTATCTTTGACTTTCCCATCCGTTCTCGAGTAAGTTTAGTTTGCTGCCACCATGCTAATGCTCTCCCCCTCAGCCTTGTAGCAACTAACTTCACCCTTCTATTCTCCGGCACCTCCTTGAAATCAAAGATTTCCTCCACATTAGACAACCAATCTAAAAACTCCTCAGCAACCATTCCGCCTTTAAACTCAGGAATCTCCATCTTCATACCCGATTCCCATCGTCTATCATCTTCCACATCTCGATAAGAATTCCGAACTTGGTCTCGATCTCGATAATGAATACTTGCTCTATCACCTTCTTCAACAAAATCAAAAGTACGCCTACATCGATCTCGACCAATGTCATCCCTTTGTTCATGCATGCTTCTTTGACTATGTCTCTCCTCATCTCTATATGCTTCACGGTCAAATTCACGTTGACTCCTTCTCTCTTCATGTACATAGTCATGACGATCTCTTCGTGATGAAATTGATGTGTCTCTTCTATCTCTACAAGAATGTGGCGATACCCTCCTTGCTTCCGTAACCGATGGCGAAACTCGGTTTCCTCCATGGTTCGAGTTGGGTGATCTCCTCCTTTGATTTAAATCATTCATTAATCTCTCCAATTTACCAATGCCTTCGTCAAATTTTTCATTAATTCGTTGTTCCATAAGTTCAGCTTCTTCTCGACGATACAAAGCTTCAACGTTTTGATGTCGATTAGCTCTCCTCGGTGGCATGGTTGGAAATTTCACAAAACTTCAACAATTCAATCACAAAACTTCAAACTTCTAACACAAGCAATCTCGGCTCAACAATGCTTTATATACGGCTCGCACTTAGCTCGGCACACAGTTAGATCGGCAAGGCTTAGCTCGGTCAAAAGTATCTCGCTTATCCCTTAACTCGGCAGCGGTTAACGACTCAAGTAATACCGGCTCCAACTTATCTCGGCTCACCACTAAGTCGGCCTTCAACTCAATCACACGGCACGGCTTAAACTAGCTCGGCCACGGCTCAAGGATGTCTCGGTGCAACACTATCTCGGCCACTTGCTTAGCTCGGCCTACAACTCCAAACCTTCAAACTTTGGCGCGCAAAACACCAATTCCAATCCAAACAAAGTCCAACTCTTCGATCCAAAAGGAAATGGATCAAACACTCCAAATTTGATGCAATCCAATATGAACACGATGAACTACTTCAAACTTCAAAAACTTGGCTCCAAGAATCAAACTTAGCTATGATTGGCTAACCTGGCTCTGATACCAAT
This sequence comes from Allium cepa, assembly GCA_030765085.1. Classification (NCBI taxonomy): domain Eukaryota; kingdom Viridiplantae; phylum Streptophyta; class Magnoliopsida; order Asparagales; family Amaryllidaceae; genus Allium; species Allium cepa. Next base: position 73,981,861 of record CM060939.1, on the reverse strand, counting down.
AATGGCGCAGCGGATAATTCGAAAATAAACTTCAATCGATGAATGTAGCAATCGGTGAGTTGATAATACCAAAATGCCCAAGTTCGTTGATCCAGAGATACCGAACTCTAGCTATCTCAAACACGTTGATAGCGCACTATACCGTGTTTAAAGATCTACGATTCTTCGTACGTTGATCTAGCGCACTAGATTCCGTGAATCGGCTTCTGCAATCGTTGAATCGAGCGCACTCGATTATCCGAAAGAGGAGATAGGAGATTACACTCAACTACCAATTGGTATGAAAGCACAAAGCTAACAAAAGGAAATTTTATTCAATATTCAACAACCCAAAAATTTACAACACACCCGCTATTTATAGGCATTACAACTCAACACAATATACAACACTCAACTCCTAGGTCGGCACCGACTCAACAAACACGACTCATCTCGGCCGACTCAACATAAGTCGCTGCCGACTCAACAAGGCACGACTTATAGACACAGCAGGTAATACGACTCAACACATTACATACAGGTCCGACTCAAAGGTAACCGACTCATCAAACCCAGCGACTCAACAAACCTGCCAATACAACTCCTCCGACTCAAGAACAAGACGACTCACGACTCATACCAGACCGACTCATATATACATGACTCAACTCAACACGACCGACTCAAGATCCACAGCTTATCTCCTTGCCGACTCATCTTAGGTCGTAGCCCATTAGCTCGGTCCCGACTCATCCCTTCTGCATTAACTCGCACCTTTCCTTCCTGTGTTCCATTGAGTCGGGGACGACTCATACTAAGTCGTAAACGACTCATACTAAGTCGCGGACGACTCAACTCCGAAGCCCACTTTGCTCGACCTATGTTATCTCCCCCTTGTAATCTCTTAAACCGGAAACGACTCATCACTTTAAATTGTGGACGACTCATCAAGCAGGAACTCCTCCAAGCTTTGTTAAATTGGCACCGACTCATGCTCCCCCTATCTCGTGACCGACTCATCAAGCATGCATGTTTTAAACTTGTGTACGACTCACGAGTTAAATCCGAAGCTCCTTGACTCGTGCACGATTTAATATGGTTTAACTTCTGAATTCCTATATGCCTTGCTGCATCAACTACACTGTACCCCTTCAAACATTTCTCCCAGGCCATGATTCTAGTTTAAACCAGTTTAATTATCTTAAATTAACCAGTTTAATTATCTTAAATTATCAAGTTTAAATATTAATAAGAAGATGCAAGTAAACTATTCTCTTTTTACTTTATACAGTAGCTTGAAAATTTGAAGAACACATATAAAAGAGCTTCCAACATTTCAGAATATACTGCAACATAAAATTTCATAATTAATTATCAAACTTAAACTTCAATATGTATGTTTACTCACCGAAAATTCCCTTGAACAGAAAGATGCATTCGAATTTTTGAACAACAGAAGCTTTAAAACTGCCTGTATATATTTTTCTTTGTTTTGTATTGAATTTATATTTTGAGTTTTGCTTGCTTTATTATTGGTTTCAGGTTTCCTAAGTTCCATTATACCCAATGAACTGAAAAGTAAACATATTCATATGTATATATAGAAGATAAGAAGAGATATAAGAGAGGCTTAACTGGATCAGGTATTTACCAAGCTTTGTTTTGTTTTAATAGATTTTCAATTATTACAGAAAATATTTGCAATATTTGTTTTAAACAAAAGCGTGGATGAAATGATAGCAAGTACATGTCTTGCTTCTCAATTAGTTTACACACTATATTTATACTATTATCATTTCGCAGTTAACTTACGGCCTGCATGTGCAACTATATTTATACATGAACATATACATGCAGGTCAAAGTTTGCCTTGAGCAGAAATTATACAGTACTTTGGTTTCAACTTAGTTTACATAATTATTATGTATTCTGCTGACATAAACATTTCAGGTCAAAGGCTTATGAATGAAGATACTTTGATTATGAAGATATTTTATTTTGTTATTATATTACTTGTTTTATTATCCTCTAGTTTGAACTCTATACACATATGTGTTGTGTTTACCCTTTATTTTGCTTACTAACTTCTTTGTTTTAAATTTATGTTGTATGTTATCAAAATTATTAAATCTTTGTTTTTCTTATATTTTCATTCTAACTTTAAATGTTTTAAGTTATTTTCTAGCTTGCATAATGTAATATAATTTATTTACATCCATATTTATATTTCATATTTAACTATCAATATTTAAATTATGTAAAATATGATTCATTTACATTTTATACTTATTATATTATATATTTTTCTATGGTCTTGCAAATTTAAAATGATATTATAAGTATTAACTACTTATTTCTTGTTTTGATTTATATTTATATTTTAATTTGTGTTTTATATTTGACTATTAATATTAAACTTAGATTGATGTGTTTACTTATTTATTTATATTTAATTTTGATTTATATTAATATTAATATCGTATATTGAACATTATCATTTATTCGTATTTTATATTTTATATTAATAAGCTTAGATGTTATTTTGAACATTATTTTCTATATATTGCATTTATATATTTATAATAAGAAAAAAATAATTTCCTCAAATACACAAGATAAATTTTATTTTAATTGAATTACATAAGAAAAATTTATTGTAAATATTATCAAAAGATTTTATTTTGAATTCCCAAAGTCTAATTCCTTTTTTAAAAATACAATTTAAATTAATAAATTGGCAGTATTTCCAAATTAAAATCATTTTCATATGGTCAGTTTACATTTTATTTAGTTTAGATTAAATGTCTATTAAAATAACCGGGGTCAGAATCCAGGTTCGTTACATTCCTTCCCCCTTAAAAGAATTTCGTCCCCGAAATTTAAAATAAAAATAATCTAAAAGCTGTTATGCCAATCATTTACATATTAACAAACAGCTAATTAAACAGTCTATTCTAACAACCAACACTAACTATCCAAACTGAATTCCTGACCACAGTCAAGTTCGACTCAACATCCAAATTTCAGAACTACTGGTTTAACAACTAATGGTGAATCATGAACAAATTTTCTTAGATGAGATATATGGAATACACAATAAATTCCAGATATCCACTCTGGCAATTCAATTCTGAAATCTACAGTATTTACTCTGTCCAAATTTTATTGACTTCTTTACAGAATTTCAATTTCTATTTAATCAAGCCCGTACGATGTACATATATCATTCGTACGCAATATCAAATCCGATCGCTCGCTCGATCACACAATTTCATTTCCGAACTAGTATCGTCCACCCGACTTCCTAGTGCGGACTCAGAACTGGTTCCTTGATCAGAAACTGTCTTTCTCCTTGCATAGTCACAACTATGATAGAGAATTTCCAGAATCAATCAAAATCCATATCCATTGTTCGTTGTCGAAAATCGAGTGAAAAATCCCAACTCGGATCGATATAATTATCTCGAAATTCTGTGTTCGAATCTGGATCAAATTGTTATGCGAATAAAATAATATACGTTCATCCTACGTATTTATATCCATTGATTATCAATCATATCAATTTCTTTTATTCACATTATTCCGATTTCTATTCACTTGGAATAATTTTCTCAATAACAACTTTACTTAAGAATTTTACCCCTCATGTCTTAAGTTTAATATAAGCATTATATATTCCCTTATATTATTACTCTACCACTATAGCCTTTATATCTTCTTATTTCAAATCTGAACTTCCAATTCCATGTGAATTCAATTTTATCTTTAACTCCGAATATTGAATTTTTATTGACTATCTTCCATTTAATACCGATTTTATTATTTAAATTAGTTTCATCCACCAGTTTACCTTCAATTTCCAGTTTGACATTGTTTTGTTGCTAATTTTTTTTTTAATTTTTTTTAATATATAGTTTTCAATTTTTGAAAAGTTTTGACAGTGTCTCCATTTGTTTAGTATTTCATATTTCCATAAGCACATATGTAAGGTTTCAATCCTTATCACAATTAATTCCAGTCAATTCTCAAACCATTCACTTTAGTTTAAAGGGATTTACAACTTACTTGCTTATATAATCCATTTGAGTAAAAAAAACTCATATTCATTCCAATTGGTTTCACAGTCATACTATTTTGCTTCTAATAATTCATAGAATTTTATTTAATCTTGTTTACCTCCAAAACAACTCATTTCTATACGCAATTCAACAGTATCATTGTGAATAAATAATCACTTAAGCTTTATAACAAATCTTAAATTGATTCCAATTTAATTTACACTTGATTCCATCCCAATTAAATTATTCACAATCCTTACATTGCCTTTTCTTTCATTACAAAAGTTTGATTTCCAAACCATTTTATCAAACTCAAAAACCAATATTTTAAACAACCATTTCACAATTTACTCATGTTATTATTTCCTTCAAACTATTCCACCTAACAACTTAAGTTTATTCTATTCCACCAACTTCCATTTAAATCTTTGATTTGATTTTCCTTTACTCAAATCCCAACTATTTACTGATTAGTTTATTCCTTTATCCATTCTTAAATTTACATGAACAATTTATTATTGAGTTTACAATAAGGTCATTTAATTTATGCTTGGATTAGATTTGTTTACACTCACACCAATTCTGTTTTAATTCAATATTACTTATTTGCATAAGAATTTTATTCTATTCAATATATTTATAACTCGATTGAATTCATTTAAATTCAATTTTATTTCTTAATATATGAGCTCAAAACTTATTTATTTACTTAAAAGCTTATATTACTCATTTGGGTCATTTCATCTTATAATTACAATTACAGATTACATATATATAACACTTACCCTCTTAAGGTATACATTTCATTTCGCCATTACAATCATTTTTCCCTTCCAGGTTTATATCCAGTTACGTTCATTTTGAACTTCAATTCCATTTAACTTCTCTCAGGTTAAGCTCCAATATGTTTTCCTATTTTCATTTACTTAAGTTAAATTTTAATTCAGGGATTAAAATTTCCAATTTCTTCTTATTAATATCAACTTTACTTTATAAGTTCAATAGTTGATTCACTTAAACTTTTCACATTATTAAATAGAATTCCTAGAATTCAATTGCCCAGTTTTCATTTCCAAAACCATTTTGAAATGATAACTACACATATCCACTTGGTATATCAAATCAAATTTCCAAATTCCAAACACTTGTTTTTACCAAAACAAATTTTTCTCTTTTTGAAAATTTCTAAAACAACTTGTATACCCAACAAGCCTAAACAATTATCATAACCAACTAACCTGGTAGCAATTCATCACTTTAGAAACTCGAAAATGAATACTGATGATGTGGCCATCATCATCAGGATTATTTTCCAGCGACTGAAGTGAGTTCAGTGCTTCCTTACTTTCACAAATTCTTTCCAAACAATTTCCATTCAATAATATTTTCCAAAACAATACTCCATTATTGCCTTCAAATCATTGGGAAAAACATTCCCAAGATTTCAAATTCCCAAATCCTTTTGTTTAAATTCATTTAAACACCTTTCAAATTTCCGAGACTTAAATTCTAATTTTAATCAAATTTTAGTTATATTCCTTTTATTTAAGATCATACTTAGACAATTTTATTTTGTTATAAATCACTCAAATTTTAATTTTTTTTATAGTATTAACAATCAAACATCCAAATATATAATAATTTCAGAAAAATATTTCTTTTATATCAAAATATAATTTTTGGGTAAAATTATCTCATTTACCCTGCTTTAAAAATAATACTGTGTCGGTCTACCTTGTTTAAGAGTTTAGAAATCCCTATCGATGAAATGGCATCCCACACATCGACCAGAATTCATAAACACTCAACAGATAAGTCAACACAATATAAAAATAATTTTATATTCACTAACAAATACGCGCTCATATCTATTTATACACTCAAACTCATTTTAGAGTACTACTGACTCTATTCTATGAGTAATACTTACCAGAGCTAAGGTTATCACCAACCTATGCTCTGATACCAACTGTGACGACCCGCCCTTCTACTACCAGAAAGACGTATCATCATTAACAAAGAAAGGGATAGAAAATAGAAAAGAAAGAGAAAGAAAGAACAACAACATCAGAATCTCACAGTGGAACGGAACAAAATATAATATATCACATAAATAATACATAGTTTTTACATATATCAGAGTTATACAATGTCAATACATATGTCAATCATACATACACCTATCACTATTTACATTAGAGATACGTACACATCAACTAACACAGGGGAACTAGATAGATAGCTACATACGTCTGGAAACTCCTGCTCCAAGCTCCTCGACTAATCAAAGTCCAAAACCTATCACTTGGCTACTCATAAAAAATTTAAGTACCCAAGAGTTTATGAAAACACAAAATATAAACTCCGGGTCAGACATGGGTCTAGTATGAGTAAACGGTTTAAATCGTTTAACTTTGAAAAACATTTGAAAATAAAGGTATCATGTAAGACTCCCCACAAATAAATACGGGTAAGTTTTTACCTTACGCTAACCAAAACATTTTACTATTATAGGAAATCATGTGATATTATAATAGTGTCTAGGGTTTTCAAGTAAATAGAAAATAGCCGAAATTGTTACATCTATTAAATTCCAGCTACTAGCCACAAAAGTGGGTAATACAAATCAAAACCGTAGGGTCTCGTAGGGAAAATCGATTTCCAACAATGGCAGGGCTACTGGAGTACCGCCCGTCACAGTACGGGTCCTAGATCACCGTACCGAGGATCACTCCCGACCCCCTACAACACAAGGCCGGAACCATTCCTTACTGAACAGTCCTGAACAAGATAACCCCGCGGTTGTAGCTAGCAACCGCCCACACAGCCGTAATAAAAAGGGACATCTAGACAGGGAAATATCTTGTCCTGCTTGGGCATGACCCACCTAACCTTGCTGCTTCTCCCCTGTTTTAGCCATTCCCGGTTGATGAGGCTTGAGGCTACGATTACCTTTATTGAACATTATTCTTAGAATGCTCATCGTCCGCCTGAAAATGTGCTGAAAGCATTCAATCCATACAAGTTCGTTCCGGCTTCGAACGAAACCGAAGGCATTATCTCGTCACACTCATTTTGGAATCACCCTCAGAGTCAACGAAAATAACCCTTGCATTCTGAATACACCATCTCGATCTTCATTTTAGGATTCACGACCAAACGTTTAAATTGGATCGATGTGGTTTTCGGAGAATCAAATTTGATTCTTCCGATCCCGGTCTCATCGAATCCAAACGCCATTTTAAGGGCCAAGTTGTCTAATTAACTTAACAGTTTAAGACAATTTAAATTCAACAATTGAATTAACATAGCATTTATCATAGATAAAACATATACAAGCATCATAGATATAACATAACATATCACAGAGCATCATTGTAACGACCCGTAAATTTCGACAATTAAATTTTTAATTAAAAAGGATTTTGAAATTTAAATCTTGTAGAAAAGGGAAATATATATATAAAAGAGATAAATTAATACTAGATGAACGCTAAATGAAAATTTATAGCAACGGTAATTAAAAATCTTAATTATTGTTAAATTTAATAGAAATCTAATGATTGAGATAATGTAAGATTTATACCCTTGTGTAAGTTGAATAAATAAAGGAGATTTAAATTTATAACTAATAATGAATTGTAGAAACGGTTATTTAACTTAATTATTGAAAAGTTAGATGAAATATCAATAAAGGAATAGTGTAATTTGTTGCACTTGAATAAAATATAAAATAAAGAATTAAAGACAAAAATTTAAATTACCTATGTATTAGTATATTGGTAAAACGGTAACTGTATGAGAATTAAGGTAGTAATACAAATGGCAGTTGCTGGACAACCAATTTAATGCAAATTCAAATGTGATTGAGACGACTGTTGGGTTTTAATGGAGTGTAAATAAATAGTGAAAAACATTATAATCTCTTAATTTAAATATGATTGTTTAATTAATACTAAAATAATAAAATTTGAAATGGTATTAATGTAATAATAACTATAATAAATTGCAATTGTATAATGGAAGTAAATTGTTAATAAATGGATGTAAATATTAACTAATTGATGGAAATAAAATATAAATGAATGTTTGGATAAGATCATAAGTAAAGCAATTAGGTAGCATGTATTGGAAATAAATTTCATTTAAATATTGAGAAATTTTAATGTTGTTATTAAGAAAAACGTTACTTTAGTAATTATTAATATAGTAACGGGTGTGCGAACGCGAATTTATGGAAACGTAAAACTTATTTTAAGTGAGTATTTGAGTGTAGACTTATGAAATAGATTAATGACAATATTTTTTGTACGTTATTTATTCTATTAGTTTGTTAAGTTTTATTTGTGAGTAAAGTTAACAAAATTACAATAAAATTAAATCCGGTAATTTGTGCAAATAAAGTTGAACATTGGGAAATATTAATGTATTGGAATATAAAAGAAATGTTAACTATGTAGTTGAGTAATAATTGATTTATTTTTGAGTTGTAATCCAATAAAATCAAATTTATAAGAATTTATTGCAATTAATTGGATTAATTGCAGTAACCTTTGAAAATTTATTTATTGAAATAATTAACAATGAATTTATATGTGAATTTGCTTTTAGTTATTTTTAAATATCTAAGGGGTTAGAAATGACACAAATCTACTAGTAAATATTTAATTTAAAGGAGGTAAGTTAATTTCTATTATTTAGATATTAGGAAGATACAAATTTAGACGGAATTGATTAGTTAATTATTTCATAAATTGAGATCTAAGTATAAATTGGAGATTTTAATGTATAGATATAGAGCCAATGATAATTTCATTTAATTGACATCAATAAATTTGAATAATAGAAAGGAAGGGAATTTAATAGATTTAATCAAATTTATTGTGTTGAATTTAATGAAATTGAAATTTTACGCTGAAATTGAAAATTGAATTAGCATTTAAGAAACACATAGATTCGTTTAAATTTGGATATATGACTAAGAATTATTAAGAGATAAACTTTTCAATTCTAAAATTGGAATATAGAAATTTGGATTTATTTACTAATTCTTAATTTATTTAATTTATATAAAAATAGCCATTTTGGCCACGGACTCGGATTTCGACGAAACCAGTTTCATCGGATCCGTATCAATGAATTATTGTAGGATTTCAAGTTTCGTATCGATCGGACCTGTCATTTGATCGTACGGACGCGAAACGCCTTGAAATCGATTTAATTAAAATCAATTTGAAATCAATTTGGAAATTTTGTTTTCAGCATAACTTCTCCATACGATCGAATTGGGACGTGAAACTTTTTCCATCGCGTACAGAATATTTTAAAATACCTATTTGGATATATGGGTTTAACAAATTTCGTTCCGGGGTTAGAACGGGCTTTTTGGACCAACTACCGTTTAGCACGTTCGTAATTCGTGCCCCCTAGCCTTCTTCTATTTGTCTATATATAGACGGTTATAAACCCTGGCCTCCATCTTCTATCATTTGTCTGTACGTTCTTTTCTTCAACTCCTTCTCCTCCTCAAATGGGTGCAAACCTAGATCTATTCCAATTCAAAATTCAAATGAAAAATTCAAGTCCTCGGAAAAATTCCGAAAAAATATATGTTGTTGATTTCATCGATACGAATCTGCGTCTGCTGTTCGTTTTTCAAGACGGTGACCGGATTTACCAGAAATCGCGGTCAAACCTTGGAATTTCGAAAACCCATATGTTTGATTGGGGCTTTCCGATTTGGGCTTCTATCGGAGAAATTGAAAGATGGGTATTGGAGCACTCATCAAAAGGAGTCGATAGGTGGTAGTCTCGTGACCTAGCATCGACTGTGGTGGCTGAATTTGGGGTTTTAGGGTTTCGGCAACCCTAATTGGAGGCGGCGGCGGCAACCGGTGATGGCCGCGTTGGCGTGGGGGCATGTGGCCGAGGTGCGCAAGTTCATTGAGGGGAGTGGCTTGGTCGATGGATGTCTCAGGCGAAGGCAAGAGACGGTCAAACGTTGGCAGGGGGAGGTGATTCGCGTGCGCGTAAACCTGGGCGCGCGTTTGAAGATGATGACGTGGATGATGTTTTTGTATGTAATTGTGTTCCATTCTCTTTTATTTAATATTGTTTTTCAATCAAATTTTCGACATAACTTTCGCATACGAACTCCGATTCACGCGATTTTTCTTTTGTTAGGATCGAAATTAAATTCCGGATCTGATGACGCTGGTTTGGACAGATTAGGAGACCGTCGAATTTTTGGGTTTAAATCGAATTTAAAATTCGATTTAAATTCAAAAGGTGAGTGTTTTAACCCACTCACAACTACTAAAAGTTTTTATGTTTGTTAAAGTCATTTTAGATATGAGTAGAAATTTATTTATGACTGTTTGGCATGTTTATTCAACATATCTGTTAATTCGCATTTATTTAATTTAACTGTTAATTTAGTTTATTTATTTCATATTAATTGACAGTTAGAAAGTTATTTATTTGCGTATAAACTGCTAGAAAACAGTTATAAAATTTATTACTGAATATAAAATGTTAGTTTAATAGTTGTTAAATTTATTTTGAATATAACTGCCAGTTATTACCTGTTATGATTATCTGACATATATTAATATTGATTTAAAATTGGATGATGATTGAAATTGATGATTTATGATTGATGAATGAATGGATGTTTATTGTATATCATTAAACCGCAAGTTATCATGCATTTTTTTCATTTCATTCGGGATTGTGGTTTGAAATGATATACAACCGCAAAATTTTATTTTTAAATTGCGGATTGAAATGATAAATATCCGTATCACTTGACCATAGGATAGAAAATTATATACAAGCACCGTGGTCTATATATAAATTATTTTAAAAGTTATTTTTATGGTTTGGATGGGATATAGTTTATAAAAGTTTAATTTTGATATTTTATAAAATATTATTCTTCGATATATACACATATGAAGTTAAAATTTTAAATTTAAGCTGTTTATAAACCTGTTGAATAAAATGATAAAAATTTGAGAAAATGGAATTTGGTAATTTATCTTATATGTTTAAGTTTGGAAATTTTAAGTATGATATTTATAAATGGATTTTCCAAGATTACTTAAATGGAATATTTTAGTATAAATTATATTGAAGAAAATATTTAATTCCTAGAAATTGGAGTTTATTTATAGATTTTATGTAAATATTCAAAACTAAATAATAGAACATTTAATTTGTTGAAAGAATAAATTCCAACTTTAGTTTTGAAACATTAATACTCCAAATGGATATATATATATAAATAGAAATTGAAGTGGTTTTGGAACTTGAAAGTGGTATTTAAATTTGGTTTAGACTTTAAATAAAGAAGTATATTTGTAAAGCCCTGGAAATAATTTCTTTACAAAGTGACCTTAAAGTTAAACCATTTATCCTATATACCATTGAATATCCAAACCATTTAAGTTTTAGAAGTTATGGTTTTAAATTATGAATTCCGAAATATTATGTTTGGAAAGTATATTTCAAATATGTGGTTCCAGATAGTATAAATTTTAAAGTAGTATGATTTTTGGAAAAGAATTATATTTGGATAAAATGATATCATATTGTTTTGGGTTTTAAAATGATATCGTATTCATAGTTTTGAAATGGAAATCTTTATTCTGGGTTTTAAAGTACAAACTATTTTTAAATGACCGCGGGGTTATAATAACGATTGGTTGGCAAAGAGACCGGGATCGGATATGGACATACTCTCTGTCGATACCGAAAACCACTTTGACTAACCATGTACGCGGTGGAGATTCCAGAATGAAGTAGGTTGGAGACGGCGTTTCCTATAAGGTAAATACGTGGACCCGACTCCCGTGAGTTGGCATAAGGTGGCTAAAACAGGAGCTATTCCCAGGCCAATGAGGTCATACCTCTGATCGGACACTCCTCTTCGATATTATACTATGACTTTGGATGGATTCAGTGGCCACTTTTATTTTTGATTTTGGGGAGTTTGTTCGAGGTGGGAGGTAACTGCGGCTACGCGTTTCCACCAGCCTGGGTCGCAATTGGTATATCTACCCTGGCATTGCCTAGTTGTGCCGTGTCACCTACCATACCGAGCCTTTACTACGAGTTTCTATTTGTGTCGTACCTATGGAGTATCCTCTGGTAGCTTCCCGATCAGGAGGTATTACGGTACTGTATAGACTATTGGCATTATTTGTGTTAAGGGCTATATGGGTAACCCCTTAACGCTATTAAAAAGTAAGTTTATTTTATAAATAGACACTATTATAATAGCGCAATATACTACATAGTAAATAGTTTAACGGACCCTTGAGAGATGTAAATCCCGAACATCTTTTGAGTTACTGTACTCATATTTATTTCCGTTAATTTAACTCACATAAGATCTTTTAGTTCTGACTCGAGTGTTTTGTCTTTTCAATTCGCTCGGGTCAGTCTGAGCGTTTCAGGATCGAAGACTTTAGCTTTGGAGGACAAAGACGAAGAATCCATATTATTATTATTTATAGTATTGCACCACACGCATACTGTTCCGCTGCATTGATTGTATTGGTATGTGTAACTCTGATATTTATTGTGTAAAGAAGAATCAAGTGTTTTGTAAACCGTTTATGAACTGTATATTTATTATTATATTTTATCCTTCCACTGTGAGATTCTGTTTTGTTTTATTTCTTCTCTGTTTTTCTTATTTACCCCATAACAATCCGCCATTCCGTATGGTTTGAATCGTCATGTGTGTCGGTTTAAAGTGTGCGAAAAGGCGGATGTTACAGTTGGTATCAGAGCTTTGGTTTAGCGATAAACTTTGGCTTTGTGGGGTTTGACTCTTTGTTAATAGGGTAGTAATACCCTATGGGAGTCGTTGAGTGTATATATATGAGAGAGCGTATTTGTTAGTGTTATAAAAGATTTTGATATTGTGTTAATCTTTCCATTTTGTATTTATGAATTCTGGTTGATGCATGGGACGCTGTGTCATCAATAGGGATTTCTAAACACTTAATAGGACAGACCGACATAATATTTTTTTTAATATAGGTGAATGAAATAATTTTGCATATTATATTTTCTATATATAAAAATATTTTATGAAGATATATATATTTGGTTGCTATAGATTTGGTGTTAGGTAATAAAAATATTTATACTAATTGTAGCTAAATTGAAATTATAATAAATCAAATTGGAGATTTTAGAACTTAAGTCCGGGATTTTGAAAATCTGCTTTCAAAGGATTTATGAAATATAATAATTTGTTTATAAGTATTTTCTTATATAAATGTTTAGTATAATTTGGAAAATTTTGTTTTAATGAAGATTTTGGAGAAAATAAGTTTCGTACTTTTCTCTCTGTCGCTGGAAAATAATTTCGGTGATGGCGGCCGCATCATCGACTTTCATTTTCGAGTTTCGAAGAGGAAAGGCCACTGTAGTAATTCTACTACAGCTTTATTTTGAAAATATCTAAATTTTAATTGTTTTAAATAAAACTAGAGGTATATAAGTTATAAGAAAATATTTATCTATTATTTCAAAATAATTTGAAATTTAACCCGGAATTTAATTCTTGATTTTCCATTAATTAATTATTTAAATTATTGTAGTAAAATAAAAGGTAAGTGATTAATAAATTGAAACCCCTAATTTAGGTAAGAGATTTAATGCAAAGTTATAAAGGGAAATATGGATTTGTTACATATGAGACAAGGAGTAATATTGTGAACATTAAATTTAATTAAAAGATGAGATAAAACTTGTATAAGTTCTTTTGCATTTTCTTTAACATATATAACTTACCAAATATGAAAAGTTGAAATGTTAAATAAGAGATTGGAATAGAATATTATACAATTAGGAATTTGGAAATGATGAAGTAATGAATTGCTATTATAAATAAGAATATAATGGTATAAACTTAAGTTATAATTGAAATTTTACCATAGTTTAAGATAAGTATTATTAATAGGTGATTTTACACTTAAGTAAATAAAATGAAATTCTTTAACAAATAAAGATTGATGTGTAGGGTTATAAACTTAAGTATGATTTAAATGCTACTAGTTTAATATAAGTGGAAGTGGGTAATTAAATTGTTACTACTATTAAATATAATAGAAACGTCAACATTTAATAAATGAATGAAATTAAAGGTAAGTTGAAATTGTAATTTATAAAACGAATATATATTTGATGAACCATTAATTAATTAATGGAATTGAGAAGAAACTTGTAAATTTTCACTTACATTCTTAAAACATATAAATAACTTACCATATAATAAAAGTTGCAATGTTAGTAAGAAAATGTAAGGGGAAATCTTATCAGTGAAGCTTGAGGCAATAAAGGTATTCAATAAATTGTTGATATAAAATGAGAATTAAATTGTATAAACTTAAGTTAAATTGGAAATTTTACTATATATGTAAAGGTAAGTATTATAAATAGATGATATAAACTTAAGTAAATAAAATGGAATGCAAATATAATGAATTTTGTAATAAATGAAAAAAATGAAATTGTAAGTAATAAAGAAATCACTCAATAAATGATAGAAAAAAAAAGATCAAACAACCAAGCAGGAAATAAATGTGTAATAATTTAATTTGGTGGTTGTTTGAATTATTATTGGTCGATTTATGGTTGGTTGGGTAAAGAAATGTGAAGTTGTTGGATGAATAAATAATCTATCTTTGTTCCATCTAAGACTGTTGAGTAAAGGATGCACTTGATAGTTATTTTAATTTCATACAATTTCAAGTTTTGAACCCGAACAACTTCTTGGTTGTTGGATAAATGGTTTCTTTGTCTTGTGTATATATGCTGTTTGTAAGGGTGATGGTTGTTGTATTGATTGGTTGATTAATGATTGAATCCACTTAAATATTTCACTGTATATAAATTTGTACATTTTAGCTAAATTAACTAATTTTGTAAATTTAAAATATTGATTTCGAAATTCTTCTTTTCCCTTCTTTTCCTTTTCGGGGACGAAAAGTTTTGAGTGGGGGAGAGTGTAACGACCCGTAAATTTCGACAATTAAATTTTTAATTAAAAAGGATTTTGAAATTTAAATCTTGTAGAAAAGGGAAATATATATATATAAGAGATAAATTAATACTAGATGAACGCTAAATGAAAATTTATAGCAACGGTAATTAAAAATCTTAATTATTGTTAAATTTAATAGAAATCTAATGATTGAGATAATGTAAGATTTATACCCTTGTGTAAGTTGAATAAATAAAGGAGATTTAAATTTATAATTAATAATGAATTGTAGAAACGGTTATTTAACTTAATTGTTGAAAAGTTAGATGAAATATCAATAAAGGAATAGTGTAATTTGTTGCACTTGAATAAAATATAAAATAAAGAATTAAAGACAAAAATTTAAATTACCTATGTATTAGTATATTGGTAAAACGGTAACTGTATGAGAATTAAGGTAGTAATACAAATGGCAGTTGCTGGACAACCAATTTAATGCAAATTCAAATGTGATTGAGACGACTGTTGGGTTTTAATGGAGTGTAAATAAATAGTGAAAAACATTATAATCTCTTAATTTAAATATGATTGTTTAATTAATACTAAAAGAATAAAATTTGAAATAGTATTAATGTAATAATAACTATAATAAATTGCAATTGTATAATGGAAGTAAATTGTTAATAAATGGATGTAAATATTAACTAATTGATGGAAATAAAATATAAATGAATGTTTGGATAAGATCATAAGTAAATGCAATTAGGTAGCATGTATTGGAAATAAAGTTCATTTAAATATTGAGAAATTTTAATGTTGTTATTAAGAAAAACGTTACTTTAGTAATTATTAATATAGTAACGGGTGTGCGAACGCGAATTTATGGAAACGTAAAACTTATTTTAAGTGAGTATTTAAGTGTAGACTTATGAAATAGATTAATGACAATAATTTTTGTATGTTATTTATTCTATTAGTTTGTTAAGTTTTATTTGTGAGTAAAGTTAACAAAATTACAATAAAATTAAATCCGGTAATTTGTGCAAATAAAGTTGAACATTGGGAAATATTAATGTATTGGAATATAAAAGAAATGTTAACTATGTAGTTGAGTAATAATTGATTTATTTTTGAGTTGTAATCCAATAAAATCAAATTTATTAGAATTTATTGCAATTAATTGGATTAATTGCAGTAACCTTTGAAAATTTATTTACTGAAATAATTGACAATGAATTTATATGTGAATTTTCTTTTAGTTATTTTTAAATATCTAAGGGGTTAGAAATGACACAAATCTACTAGTAAATATTTAATTTAAAGGAGGTAAGTTAATTTCTATTATTTAGATATTAGGAAGACACAAATTTAGATGGAATTGATTAGTTAATTATTTCATAAATTGAGATCTAAGCTTAAATTGGAGATTTTAATGTATAGATATAGAGCCAATGATAATTTCATTTAATTGACATCAATAAATTTGAATAATAGAAAGGAAGGGAATTTAATAGATTTAATCAAATTTATAATGTTGAATTTAATGAAATTGAAATTTTACGCTGAAATTGAAAATTGAATCAGCATTTAAGAAACACATAGATTCGTTTAAATTTGGATATATGACTAAGAATTATTAAGAGATAAACTTTTCAATTCCAAAATTGGAATATGGAAATTTAGATTTATTTACTATTTCTTAATTTATTTAATTTATATAAAAATAGCCATTTTGGCCACGGACTCGGATTTCGACGAAAGCAGTTTCATCGGATCCGTATCGGTGAATTATTGTAGGATTTCAAGTTTCGTATCGATCGGAACTGTCGTTTGATCGTACGGACGCGAAACGCCTTGAAATCGATTTAATTAAAATCAATTTGAAATCAATTTGGAAATTTTTTTTTCAGCATAACTTCTCCATACGATCGAATTTGGACGTGAAACTTTTTCCATCGCGTTCAGAATATTTTAAAATACCTATTTGGATATATGGGTTTAACAAATTTCGTTCCGGGGTTAGAACGGGCTTTTTGGGCCAACTACCGTTTAGCACGTTCGTAATTCGTGCCCCCCTAGCCTTCTTCTATTTGTCTATATATAGACGATTATAAACCCTAGCCTCCATCTTCTATCATTTGTCTGTACGTTCTTTTCTTCAACTCCTTCTCCTCCTCAAATGGGTGCAAACCTAGATCTATTCCAATTCAAAATTCAAATGAAAAATTCAAGTCCTCAGAAAAATTCCGAAAAAATATATGTTGTAGATTTCATCGATACGAATCTGTATCTGCTGTTTGTTTTTCAAGATGGTGACCGGATTTACCAGAAATCGCGGTCAAACCTTGGAATTTCAAAAACCCATATGTTTGATTGGGGCTTTTCGATTTGGGCTTCTATCGGAGAAATTGAAAGATGGGTATTGGAGCACTCATCAAAAGGAGTCGATAGGTGGTAGTCTCGTGACCTAGCATCGACTGTGGTGGCTGAATTTGGGGTTTTAGGGTTTCAGCAACCCTAATTGGAGGCGGCGGCGGCAACCGGTGATGGCCGCGTTGGCGTGGGGGCATGAGGCCGAGGTGCGCAAGTTCATTGAGGGGAGTGGCTTGGTCGATGGATGTCTCAGGCGAAGGCAAGGGACGGTCAAACGTTGGCAGGGGGAGGTGATTCGCGTGCATGTAAACCTGGGCGCGCGTTTGAAGATGATGACGTGGATGATGTTTGTGTATGTAATTGTGTTCCATTCTCTTTTATTTAATATTGTTTTTCAATCGAATTTTCGACATAACTTTCGCATACGAACTCCGATTCACGCGATTTTTCTTTTGTTAGGATCAAAATTAAATTTCGGATCTGATGACGCTGGTTTGGACAGATTTGGAGACCGTCGAATTTTTGGGTTTAAATCGAATTTAAAATTCGATTTAAATTCAAAAGGTGAGTGTTTTAACCCACTCACAACTACTAAAAGTTTTTATGTTTGTTAAAGTCATTTTAGATATGAGTGGAAATTTGTTTATGACTGTTTGGCATGTTTATTCAGCATATCTGTTAATTCGCATTTATTTAATTTAACTGTTAATTTAGTTTATTTATTTCATATTAATTGACAGTTAGAAAGTTATTTATTTGCATATAAACCGCTAGAAAACAGTTATAAAATTTATTACTGAATATAAACTGTTAGTTTAATAGTTGTTAAATTTATTTTGAATATAACTGCCAGTTATTACCTGTTATGCTTATCTGACATATATTAATATTGATTTAAAATTGGATGATGATTGAAATTGATGATTTATGATTGATGGATGAATGGGTGTTTATTGTATATCATTAAACTGCAAGTTATCATGCTTTTTTTTCATTTCATTCGGGATTGTGGTTTGAAATGATATACAACCGCAAAATTTTATTTTTAAATTGCGGATTGAAATGATAAATATCCGTATCACTTGACCATAGGATAGAAAATTATATACAGGCACCGTGGTCTATATATAAATTATTTTAAAAGTGATTTTTATGGTTTGGATGGGATACGGTTTGTAAAAGTTTAATTTTGATATTTTATAAATTATTATTCTTCGATATATACACATATGAAGTTAAAATTTTAAATTTAAGCTGTGTATAAACCTGTTGAATAAAATGATAAAAATTTGAGAAAATGGAATTTGGTAATTTATCTTATATGTTTAAGTTTGGAAATTTTGAGGTATGATATTTATAAATGGATTTTCCAAGATTACTTAAATGGAAAATTTTAGTATAAATTAAATTGAAGAAAATATTTAATTCCTAGAAATTAGAGTTTATTTATAGATTTTATGTAAATATTCAAAACTAAATAATAGAACATTTAATTTGTTGAAAGAATAAATTCCAACTTTAGTTTTGAAACATTAATACTCCAAATGGATATATATATAAATAGAAATTGAAGTGGTTTTGAACTTGAAAGTGGTATTTAAATTTGGTTTAGACTTTAAATAAAGAAGTATATTTGTAAAGCCCTGGAAATAATTTCTTTACAAAGTAACCTTAAAGTTAAACCATTTATCCTATATACCATTGAATATCCAAACCATTTAAGTTTTAGAAGTTATGGTTTTAAATTATGAATTCCGAAATATTATGTTTGGAAAGTATATTTCAAATATGTGGTTCCAGATAGTATAAATTTTAAAGTAGTATGATTTTTGGAAAAGAATTATATTTGGATAAAATGATATCATATTGTTTTGGGTTTTAAAATGATATCGTATTCATAGTTTTGAAATGGAAATCTTTATTCTGGGTTTTAAAGTACAAACTATTTTTAAATGATCGCGTTGTTATAATAACGATTGGTTGGCAAAGAGACCGGGATCGGATATGGACATACTCTCTGTCGATACCGAAAACCACTTTGACTAACCATGTATGCGGTGGAGATTCCAGAATGAAGTAGGTTGGAGACGGCGTTTCCTGTAAGGTAAATACGTGGACCCGACTCCCGTGAGTTGGCATAAGGTGGCTAAAACAGGAGCTATTCCCAGGCCAATGAGGTCATACCTCTGATCGGACACTCCTCTTCGATATTATACTATGACTTTGGATTGATTCAGTGGCCACTTTTATTTTTGATTTTGGGGAGTTTGTTCGAGGTGGGCGGTAACTGCGGCTACGCGTTTCCACCAGCCTGGGTCGCAATTGGTATATCTACCCTGACATTGCCTAGTTGTGCTGTGTCACCTACCATACCGAGCCTTTACTACGAGTTTCTATTTGTGTCGTACCTATGGAGTATCCTCTGGTAGCTTCCCGATCAGGAGGTATTACGGTACTGTATAGACTATTGGCATTATTTGTGTTAAGGGCTATATGGGTAACCCCTTAACGCTATTAAAAAGTAAGTTTATTTTATAAATAGACACTATTATAATAGCGCAATATACTACATAGTAAATAGTTTAACGGACCCTTGAGAGATGTAAATCCCGAACATCTTTTGAGTTACTGTACTCATATTTATTTCCGTTAATTTAACACACATAAGATCTTTTAGTTCAGACTCGAGTGTTTTGTCTTTTCAATTCGCTCGGGTCAGTCTGAGCGTTTCAGGATCGAAGACTTTAGCTTTGGAGGACGAAGACGAAGAATCCGTATTATTATTATTTATAGTATTGCACCACACGCATACTGTTCCGCTGCATTGATTGTATTGGTATGTGTAACTCTGATATTTATTGTGTAAAGAAGAATCAAGTATTTTGTAAACCGTTTATGAACTGTATATTTATTATTATATTTTATCCTTCCGCTGTGAGATTCTGTTTTGTTTTATTTCTTCTCTGTTTTTCTTATTTACCCCATAACAATCCGCCCTTCCGTATGGTTTGAATCGTCATGTGTGTCGGTTTAAAGTGTGCGAAAAGGCAGATGTTACAATCATAGGATATCGTCACATAAATATCACAATCAGATATTCAACATAACAACCCATATGCAGTCATCTTTAAGCCTTATTTATAATTAATTCAATTTAGAATTAATTACCTGAGAGTAAATCACTTAACTCTATTTAATTAATCATTAATTAACAATTAATTTCCTATTTCATTTCAAATGGTTTAATTAATGATTCCTTTATTCATCTTTGAGTCTTAATTTCATAATTGTTTTATTTCACACTATCAATTATTTAATTACTTCTTAACCCAGTTATTTACCTTAATCACTCATTTAATTAATAGTCTTAATTTTTAATCGACTTAATTACCCATTTAATTTCTGCTAATTACTTACTTAACCATTTATTTATTCCTAATTAATTTACTCGATTAATTAGCTATTAATCATTCATAAATTGACTTTAAGTGATTAATTTCAAATTTACCCCTTTTCTTAATTATTTACTCGATCTCTGATTATAAAGTGATTACTTCCAATCACTTCTCAAAATATAATCAATCTATCGCTAATTGCGATTTAAAGGTAATTGTTCTTAATTCCTTTCTAAAATAATTTATTTATCTTATATGTTCGACTTAATTAAACATATAAAAGTTTTCTTTTAAATTTTGATAATCAAATATTAGTATTAGCTACAACTTAGTTATTAGTTAACCTCATACTTAATTTAAATTAATTCCATAATTAAAATAGCAGCTAAGAATTTTGAAACATTGTGAAACGTTAATTTCATGATTAAAACAGTATTAAATTTTATCTTAACTTTGTAAAACATCTCCACTGAAAACAGCAGATCCAAAACTCAACAGTCCCAAGACTTCCCCACTAAAACCCGAGACTTTCCTTGTTCTTACTCGGGTGCTGCTTCGAGTTCTACCCCACCTTTTCCTGCGTCACCCCTGATTCATCTTCTTCTACCTCTCTTTTTTCTTTTTTTTTCTTTTTTAAAAAACTGTTAAACTAACTGGAAGGAAACAACCAGTATCGCACTCGAATCGACACGAAACAAAACCCGAAGCTCCTCCCCATTACACTCAAGAACGACTCGAGTAAAAAAAACAACACTGCCCTGAAACGACGACCTGCTCCCAAATGCCACCGTGCACGTGCATGGTGGTTTGGCGCACCTCCGACAACTCGTACCATTTCCAACAAACCCCAATCCATCTTCTTAATCGAACACAAATCCAAAAAAATCGAATAAAGGTCAAAACTAAAAATTTTCCTACAGCTAGAAAAAAAACTGCAACAAACACTCAGGAGAAACCGCCTGGCCACCACCGTAGGGATCATCGGCATCGCCCATACTACGTCTACGCCTTGACAACTCGATCATCCTCCCTCTCCCACACTCACGCGCAGCTCGATCATGTTATGGAGGTGCAATCGATGATTTACAGAGAAGAACAAAACACCCAAATAAAAACCCTAAATAAATCTCGTGTTTGAATTTCGATCAATAGAAAAATTAATTCTTATTTTTCCCGAGTTCATGGCTGTATAAACTTGCTTCAATCCAAGTTTCATTAAGTAAAAATAAATCAATCTCTTGAATTAAGCAAAAATGCAAATTTTCTTTAAACCCAAACTGCTTCTTGAATATAAAATTTTAAATTTTGATCTTTGTTTTAAAAATCCCACCTTGGAATGTATATTCAAGATTTGAATCTAAACTAACAACTTTAATTATTCGAATTTCCACCTTGATCTTCCTTTTTACTGTAAAATTTAGTATACAGTGTTTTAACTACACTGTACCCCTTCAAACATTTCTCCCAGGCCATGATTCTAGTTTAAACCAGTTTAATTATCTTAAATTAACCAGTTTAATTATCTTAAATTATCAAGTTTAAATATTAATAAGAAGATGCAAGTAAACTATTCTCTGTTTTACTTTATACAGTAGCTTGAAAAGTTGAAGAACACATATAACAGAGCTTCCAACATTTCAGAACATACAGCAACATAAAATTTCATAATTAATTATCAAACTTAAACTTCAATATGTATGTTTACTCACCGAAAATTCCCTTGAACAGAAAGATGCATTCGAATTTTTGAACACCAGAAGCTTTAAAACTGCCTGTATATATTTTTCTTTGTTTTGTATTGAATTTATATTTTGAGTTTTGCTTGCTTTATTATTGGTTTCAGGTTTCGTAAGTTCCTTTATACCCAATGAACTGAAAAGAAAACATATTCATATGTATATATAGAAGATAAGAAGAGATATAAGGGAGGCTTAACTAGATCAGGTATTTACCAAGCTTTGTTCTGTTTTAACAGATTTTCAATTATTATAGAAAAGATTTGTAATATTTGTTTTAAACAAAAGAGTGGATGAAATGATAGCAAGTACATGTCTTGCTTCTCAATTAGTTTAGACACTATATTTATACTATTATCATTTTGCAGTTAACTTACGGCCTGCATGTGCAACTATATTTATACATGAACATATACCTGCAGGTCAAAGTTTGCCTTGAGCAGAAATTATACAGTACTTTGGTTTCAACTTAGTTTACATAATTATTATGTATTCTGCTGACATAAACATTTTAGGTCAAAGGCTTATGAATGAAGATACTTTGATTATGAAGATATTTTATTTTGTTATTATATTACTTGTTTTATTATCCTCTAGTTTGAACTCTATACACATATGTGTTGTGTTTACCCTTTATTTTGCTTACTGACTTCTTTGTTTTAAAGTTATGTTGTATGTTATCAAAATTATTAAATCTTTGTTTTTCTTATATTTTCTTTCTAACTTTAAATGTTTTAAGTTATTTTCTAGCTTGCATAATGTAATATAATTTATTTACATCTATATTTATATTTCATATTTAACTAACAATATTTAAAGTATGTACAATATGATTTAGTTACATTTTATACTTATTATATTATATATTTTTCTATGGTCTTGCAAATTTAAAATGATATTATAAGTATTAACTACTAATTTCTTGGTTTGATTTATATTTATATTTTAATATGTGTTTTATATTTGACTATTAATATTAAACTTAGATTGATGTGTTTACTTATTTATTTATATTTAATTTTGACTTATATTAATATCAATATCGTATATTGAACATTATCTTCTATTCATATTTTATATTAACAAGCTTAGATGTTATTTTGAACAATATTTTCTATATATTGCATTTATATATTTATAACAAGAAAAAAATAATTTCCTCAAATACAAAAGATAAATTTTATTTTAATTGAATTACATAAGAAAAATTTATTGTAAATATTATCAAAAGATTTTATTTTGAATTCCCAAAGTCTTATTCCTTTTTTTAAAAATACAGTTTAAATTAATAAATTGGCAGTATTTCCAAATTAAAATCATTTTCATATGGTCAATTTACATTTTACTTAGTTTAGATTAAATATCTATTAAAATAACCGGGGTCAAAATCCAGGGTCGTTACACAAGGGATAAAGACTGTTAACGATTATGCTGACAAATTTTATCAACTGATTGCTCGAAATGACATTATGGAGACAGAGGAAAAATTGACTGCTAGGTTTGTTGGAGGGTTGAGGATGCAGATTCAAGACATGGTGAACATGTTTGATCCTAGATCTGTAGCAGAAGCACATCAGAAAGCGTTGGCTTGGGAAAAGCAGGGAAGGCGAGGAGGTGGTGTGTTTCCAAGTTCCAATACTCAGAGCAAGGGTGTTAGTGGGAGTTCCAATGTTTCTAAATCTGTTAGTAAACCAGTTGTGAATGATGTTGCGAAGGTGAAGGTCAACAACAGTTTCAAATTTTATAATTGCCAGGAAGTGGGTCACAAGAGTAATGAATGTTCGAAGCCGAAGAAACGAAATATGATTGCTGAAGCTGAAGGTGAGAATGTTGATGAAGGTTATTCTAGTCCAGCTGAGGAGGATGAACAGGATATCGCTTCGGGAGATGAAGGATGTAATCTAATGATGAGAAGGTCTTGTTGAACAATGAAGCAGGAAGAAGAAGCTAGTTGGTTGAGGAGTAACATCTTTCAGTCAACGTGCACTATTCTGGGGAAGGTTTGTAAATTTGTGATTGACGCAGGAAGTTGTGACAATATTATTTCTACCGAAGCTTTGAGAAAGTTGAAGCTAAAAACGGAGAAGCATCCAAATCCTTACAAGTTAGCGTGGTTGAGAAAAGGAGGAGAGGTGAAGGTGGACAGGAGAGTTCAAGTTCCATTTACTATTGGGAAGAAGTATAAAGACGAGATCTGGTGTGATGTTGTGGAAATGGATGTTTGTCACTTGCTTTTGGGAAGACCATGGCAGTATGATCGAGTAGTGCAGTATGATGGTCGAACCATTAGCTACCGCTTTATGTTTGAAGGTGTTAAGATCATTTTGGTTCCAAAGAAGAGATAGAAAGGAGAGAGCAAATCAGATGAGATTGAGGAGCTGAAGACTTTGTTGACTTTGAAGGAATTCATTGAAGAAGTAGAGGAGAGTCCAGAGGTATTTTTGTTGATTGGACGTGAAGTAACTGAATCTGTTGAAATTCCAGAGGAAGTAAAGCCGGTATTGGAAGAATTCAGAGATGTATTTCCTGAGGAGTTACCAACGGAGTTACCACCGTTGAGGGATACTCAGCATCAGATTGATCTTGTGCCAGGGGCAGTGTTACCACACAGGCCACATTACAGGATGAGTCCTAAAGAACATGAGGAACTGAGAAGGCAGGTGGAGGAGTTGTTAGAACAGGGTCGTTTTCAGGAGAGCTTGAGTCCTTGTGCAGTGCGAGCCTTATTGGTGCCGAAGAAGGATGGTTCGTGGAGAATGTGTACGGATAGTCAGGCTTTAAACAAGATGACTGTGAGATACAGATTTCCTATGCCGAGGTTCGATGATTTGATTGATCAGTTGAGTGGGGCTGTTGTGTTTTTCAAGATTGACTTGAAGAGTGGATACCATCAAATTCGTATTAGACCGGGTGATGAGTGGAAGACTGCTTTTAAAACCAGGGAAGGTTTATACAAATGGTTGGTTATGCCGTTTGGCTTGTCGAACGCTCCTAGTACTTTTATGAGAGTGATGAACCAGATTTTCAGACCATTCATTGGGAAGTTTGTAGTAGTTTACTTTGATGATATTTTGATCTATAGTGGGAGTTTGGAAAAGCATGTCCAACATTTGCGTGAAGTATTATTGATTCTACGATAGGAGAAATTTTATGCTGCAAAGAACAAGTGTGTGTTCATGACGCATAGTGTTTTGTTTCTGGGATATGTACTGTCGAAGGAAGGCATTCAAGTGGATGAAAGTAAAGTAGAAGCTGTCAGGAGTTGGACACAACCCAAGACAATTACTGAAGTGAGGAGCTATCATGGGTTGGTATCTTTTTATCGAAGATTCATTCCACACTTTAGCAGTGTAATGGCACCTGTAACCGATTGCATGAAAGGAAACAAGTTTGCATGGTCAGAGGAAACAGGGGTTGCTTTTGAGAAGATCAAGACACTATTGACGTCAGCGCCAATTCTAGTTTTACCGGATTTTCAATTGTTGTTTGAGTTACATACTGATGCTTCGAAAGTTGGAGTTGGTGGAGTTTTGAGTCAGAAAAGAAGACCAGTTGCTTATTTCAGTGAGAAATTGTCGGGAGCCAAGTTGAGATATAGAACTTATGATGTGGAGTTTTACACGATTGTTCAAGCTGTGAAGCACTGGAGACATTATCTATTTCAGAAGGAGTTTTTTCTTTATACGGATCATGAGGCTTTGAAACATTTGCAAGGGCAGGACAAAATTTCAGCTAGACACGCTTCATGGGTCGCAAATCTACAGCAGTTTACTTTTGTTGTAAAGCACAAATCAGGGGTGACGAATCGTGTAGCTGATGCTTTGAGCAGAAGGAATCATTTGTTGACAACGATGAAGGTTAAAGTGACAGGATTTGAATTATTGCCAGAATTGTTTGAAGAAGATCATTACTTTGCGAAATTTGTTGAGAAAGTCAAGGATGGAATTACTGACGAGTTTGTGTTGGTAGACGGATTCTTATTCAAGGGGAATCAATTATGCGTACCAGATTGCAGTTTGAGAATGAAAATTGTGAAAGAGTTGCATGAAGAAGGGCATGTGGGTAGAGATCGTACATTGCAGTTGATTTCTCAATCCTATTATTGGCCATCGATGAGACGAGAAGTTTAAAAGTTTGTGCGTAGATGTCATGTTTGTCAAGTTTCAAAAGGGATGGCTACAAATGCGGGATTGTATATGCCTTTACCTGTTCCTACCAAACCATGGGTGGACATTAGCATGGATTTCGTGTTGGGTTTGCCGAGGACTCAACGGGGAAATGACTCTATCTATGTTGTGGTGGACCGTTTCTCGAAGATGGTATATTTTGTTGCTTGTAAGAAGATGGCAGATGCAGTTCATGTGGCACAATTGTTCTTTAGAGAAATCTATCGCTTGCATGGTTTACCAGAATCTATAGTTTCCGACAGGGATACCAGATTTTTGAGTCATTTTTGGCTAAGTTTGTGGAAGATGGTGGGAACGAAGCTGAAATTTAGTAGCGCTTATCATCCGCAGACAGATGGACAAACGAAAATTGTGAATAGATCGTTGGGAAATTTATTGCGGTGTCTTGTGAAAGATAATCTGAAGAGTTGGGATGTGAAGTTATGTCAAGCAGAGTTTGCTCATAATCATGCGGTGAATCGTAGTACAGGTTTCAGTCCATTTCAGATTGTATATTCAAGCTTGCCGAAGGGACCGTTGGATTTGACGATAGTGCCACAACCGAAGGGGACAGTTAAACGAGCTGCTGATTTTGTTGATGGGTTGGCAGAATGCCATAGAATCGTTCAGGAACGATTGGAGAAGACATATGAGAGGTATAAACGATCTGCGGATTTGAAGCGACGAAGTGTTGAGTTTAATGAAGGAGATTCAGTATATGCTGTCTTAACGAAAGATCGTTTTCCAGTGGGAACATATAATAAACTTAAAGCTCGAAAGATTGGTCCTGTAGAGATTGTGAAACGGATCAATGAAAACGCTTACAGGTTGAAGCTGCCGGAGGATGTGTATACTTTTGATGTGTTTAATGTTAAACATTTAATACCTTATTATGGGGATGAACAGACCGATGGGGAAGAACTTTTAAATTCGAGGACGAATTTTCCCCAACCAGGGGAGGATGATGCCGACCAGCCTAAAGACAAAGCAGTGCGATATACAGACTCAAGGAAGTTGAATTGTTCAAACCTCTTAAGTCGTTTGGGGGAGGCCACGGTTTTAGGTCGCTCGGAAATTTTAGGTCGCTCACGACCTAGCGAAGGTCGCTCGCGAGTTAACGAGATAGGCATAAAGACATTCGAATGAGTTAACAAGTTAAACACTCCAGCGCTCAGTCCATTAAGTCGACTATCAATCTACGACCTAACGAAGCTTCGAGCTACCAATCCATGACCTAAAATCTTAAGTCGCTCAGATATTAGGTCGCCGGATGTTGAAGAATCCCTGTTGCCGCTTCTTTAAGTCGCGGCCATGTTAAGTCGTGAGTGTTTGGGTCGTTGTTGTGTTTGAGTCGTATGTCGTTGTATTGGTTAAGTCACGTGGGGATGTTAACTCGTAGGTCGTTCATATGTTGTTAGGTCGTGAGGGTCTTGAGTCATGTATATACTGTGTTGAAGTTGTATTTTCTTTAAGTCGTATGTCGTGTTGTATATATTGAGTTGTGTTGTGTTTCTTAGGTCGTTACATATTGTAACTGGTATGATGTTAAGTCGTTGGGCTATGTTAAGTCGTAAACCGCGTGAGTGTACTTAGGTCGTATGTGTTGAGTCGTTCACCGTTAAGTCGTTAGCGACCTAAGTTGAACCGTGTGTTGTAAGACTATAAATAGGCATGGTGTTGGTCATTTTTAAGGTGGTTGGTTGATTTTGGAATAAAACTCTTGTTTGTTAGCTTTGAGCTTTCATTAAATCGGTAGTTGAGTGTGATCTCCTATCTCCACCTACGGTATTTGAGTGCGCTCAAATCAACGTTCGTTGAAGCCAATTCGTGGAATCAAGTGCGCTTGATCAACGCTCGAAGAATTGTAAATCTCTTTTCAAGGTATCGTGCGCGATCAACGTGTCAGAGATAGCTAGAATTCGGTATCTTCGGATCAACGAATTTGGGCCTTGTAGTATTTTCAATCCATCGATTGCCATTTTCACCGTTTCATTTAACTTTCGTATTTCCGCTGCATCACTAACTTAAAGATATACAATGTAACATATTACTTGTACATAATGATTTCCTAGAAATACACTACATAATTTTAAACATATAAATTATCGTAAGCTGAAAATGCAGTTATATAAATAACGTCAATTTCAAACGGTAGGTGAAATAGTTGTAAGGTGGGAAAAAGATAGGTGAAATAATACGCATATTTATTTTACTATGTAAACTAAGCATGGTGGAACTTTTTTTCCACCTCTTAGAAAACATATATAGGCTATATATGTCTACATGTGAAAGATTTTCAACACAGAAACAATGTCAATTTCAAAAGGTTTGATGAATCATACACATAAATTAAAAAAATCAGAAAGTTAAAATATCATACTTTCTATGAATAATACAAATTTTAAAATGATATATATAAATGAGTTGTTTACTTCTGAGTTTTGAATGGTACTTGTATTCTGTACAAAAAGCCTACGCTATCGCTAATTAATCGATCACTTTAGGACACTAAAAGTGAATTTTTAGAGCTAGGGTGATTGCTAAAAGTGGACCATTACTAAATACAGGCTATTATTAAGTGTTTCAATACATTTTGATACCATGTAAAATTTTGTATTGCAGAAAGTTCTAAAACTACCTCTTCATTGCAAAATATTTCATTGTCTAATTATCTGTAACCTTTCAATACTTTAGTCATGAAACTTTAACGTGTAAATAACCATAAAACCAACAATTTTATCATTAAACATCAAAGTTTAAAAAATCATAAAAGGAATAACTTTTATACGAGATGTGATTTGGTTGGTGTGTTAACGTAAAAATCTAATACTAACACCCCGGTGTAAGTATTGTAAGTATGAAAGCACCACCCGTTCGCACGAGAATTAGAGTATAAGCAGAGAAATCACAGAAAAGCAGTAAAAGAAAACAATTTTATAGTGGTTCGGCTTAAGATCGAGCCTACGTCCACTTTAAACTTTTTTATTGATGATTTGATTACAATTCTTTACAATGCACTTCGATTACAACACACTTCGGACAAGTAGCTCAAACTTCAAAGAAGAGTAATCTTTTCGGATTCATGTTGAATGACGTAGATTCTCTCTTGAAGTTCGTAGTAGCGTCCTTGGAGATTGGAGTGTTGAATGTATTGCACGGGTCGAAGAAAATGACAAGGCCTTGATGCTTTTTAGAAATGATCCCAAAAAAGTCCCCTCAATGTTGGAGCATATGCCGTATTTATAGGTTTATCTGGACGGGTTTTAGGTCATGAGCGACCTAAAATAGGTCTTCAGTCATTGGCGAGCTAAGGAATCACGAGTTACGACCTAAGTGGTGCGCCCCTCTCTGTATGAACTAACGTGTACGACTTAACGACCTATGGGAAGCGGAATAGTTGATACATAGTTTTTCCACTAAGTATTAGATCGCTGCCGACTTAAAATAGGTTGTCAAAGCATTAGGTCGCAGAGAACTTTAGCCGTTAGGTCGTTCACCTTTAGGTCGTTAGGTTGTCCCATTCCTTTAGGCAGTTAGGTCGTCTACCTTTAGGTCGTTAGGTCGTCCATTCCTTTAGACAGTTAGGTCGTCTACCTTTACGTCGTTAGGTCGTCCATTCCTTTAGGCAGTTAGGTCGTCTACCTTTAGGTCGTTAGGTCGTCCATTCCTTTAGGCAGTTAGGTCGTCTACCTTTAGGTCGTTAGGTCGTCCATTCCTTTTGGCAGTTAGGTCGTCTACCTTTAGGAAGTTAGGTCGTCTACCTTTAGGTCGTTAGGTCGTCCATTCCTTTAGGCAGTTAGGTCATCTACCTTTAGGTCGTTAGGTCGTCCATTCCTTTAGGCAAATAGGTCGTCTACCTTTAGGTCGTCTATTCCTTTAGGTCGCGCTATATTTAGGTTGCTAGAAAAGCGGTGTTAACACTTGCCCCTCGAAGTACACGCCTAGATCGTAGGTCGTGTGCTTCGACCTAACTTTGTTAAGTCGCGGGCGACCTAAAAGATAGCTCAACCCGCACATCCATTTGCTTCTGCCCTATATAACCATTAGCTCGCTTCTTCCTCCTCACTAACTGCTTCCATATCTTTTTCTGCCATTAGCGACTTTCCGAGTTTCCAAAGGCGAATTCAAGCTAATCGATCAATAATTCAACCTTAATATTACATCGTGTAAGTGAACTTGGTCCCTAATCCAACCGCGACTATTGCTGAAACACGAATCTTTACCCCCGACCCCAAATCAACTTCGTACGCCTTGCCTAACTTTCGAGTCAAGTTGCGATTGATTTTAATCATCATTGGCTATATATTCATTGCGGTTCATAAGATTATAGCATCATGCTAGAATTATGGTAGCTCTGTGATGATTTAGATCAATTTTTTGGGTGATTTGGTGTAACTTGGATCAGGGTTTGGGTTTTTACTGAGAAGATGGTGGACTTTGTCGCTAATGGATGATAACGGGTTACCGGGTTGGAGAAGTGTTAGTGGGTTAAGGAGATAATCTGAAATTGCTAAGTAACACCAGAGTGACCTAGGGGTTCTGAACGACCTTAAAATCCTTGAGACCTAACAAATTTGCATGACTTATGACTTGACCGACCTAAGAAATCTTGCAGCCTTTATTTCACACGGCTTAACTCTTTAGGCCGTATCAGCTTCCTGACAACTTACGGCTTAGCCAGATTCAAAATGGTCTTGATTTGAAGCTTGACGACTTAACTTTTAGGTCGTGTGACGACCTAAGCTTTAGGTCGTGTAACGACTTAGGACTTGGACAACTTTTCACTGTCAAACCATTTCTTGCGACCTAGACCCACTTTGACCTTCCTGTTAGGTCGTGAACAACTTAGGACTTGGACAATCCGGCAGCTTCAAAATTTCTATGGAATTTGATTGCACTTCCAACTCGAACTTTGAACTGCCGAGATAACTTGCATGACTTTGCTATGCTTACTTAATCAGATTATACCAAACTTTAATGCTAATAACCTGTTAAATATAACATTTGTAGAAAACTAGAGCGAATATACTGCCACTGATTGCCCACATCAAATGACAGATTAGTCGATAAAATATAATCAACTTAAAGAAATCGTATGAAATGCTGCGAATCAACGAATTCAAGTAAAGTAGTAAAGCGATATTAATCAACTAGAGCTGATTTTTTTGCATCAATACTGCACTTGAATTCGAACAAGCCCTGAAATTTTTCATGTTTATTAATTTAATTTCAGTCATGTTTGCTTGTTACTCTACTAGTTTTGCATAACACTTCACACATTTAGGAAATGTGCACCTTCATATTTGAATATCCAGTTCCTTGTGTAGAATGTCTTCTCGTCAAGAGGGAGAAGCAGTACAAACTGGAGAGGCCATCCCGATGGCTGGTCCACTGGTCAACCCACCAAAAAGAACTCCAACTACCCTGAGTTACCGGGTGTTCAACCAGTTATGCGCCCAATTTGGGATTGTAGAAGCAGATGCTATTCTCCCTGGGCCAAATGATTTTGCTGACAGTCCTCCCTTCGGGTTTGTTGCCGTTAACCACCAAATGTGCCTTTGTGGAGCCATTCCTCCTTTCAACGATTTTCTCCAACAACTCCTTCGCCGATTGGCTATTTCTCCTTTTCAATTGCACCCCAACGGCTATGCCATTTTGATGGGATTATGCGTTCTCTTCAGAAGGACGCTTGACCGCCTCCCAAGCTTTGAAGAAATCTGCTATTTATGCACATTTGCGAGAAACAAAGACCATCCTTCCATTATATATGTGAGGAGCGCCAGAAAACGCAAGCTTATCACTGATCTCTCTGATAGCGCTCATGGTTTCCTAAACCAGTTCTTCTTTGTCCGTTGCCTCCAGGGATTTTACGCTATCTGGAGAGTAGGGGGTAAGCTTACTTATCCCCATTCTTTCCTTTTCTGATCTTTGCGAGATCCAAATTGCTAAATGTTAACCTCGCTCTCTACTTTTGCAGTCCTTCCTCCTCCTTGTAGAGATCCAAGCCACAAGCAGACTTTTGAGAGGCTTAACGTTGTGGCCGGTGAGGAGAGAAGTATCAAGTTTTTGCTAAGAGACGAGTTCCTTCATCAGTTCGAACTCTTACACCCTTCCCTCTCTACTCAGCCTTACGAAGTTCCTGATTCTCCGGCCGAGGCACCGGATGCTCCAGTTTCTGTTGAGGAGCCTACACTGAAAGAACCTGCTCCTGAGGCTTCTCTGGTGAAGTGCTCAACTTCTATTGATGTCGCGGGGTCATCTGGCAAATTTGCACTTTCCCCGGTCATCGAAGAAGAAGAGCCTCAAGAATCTCCCCAACATTCAGGGAAGTCCGGTGATGGAGAAGCCGGGAAAACAAGTCCTGCCAAGATGAGCGGGGATGACACTTTTGAAGGGTTGAGCGACCTGTTTATCACCTCACAGGAGCTCTTTAAAGATGATCCTGTTACCACTAGGGTTTCTTCTTCAGTAGTTGAGGCAACTTCTATTTTGCAACAGATTCCGTCGCTTAAGAGTTGACATTAGCTACTACACCCATCATTTCTTCGCAACCGAGGAGTGGTTCGTAGTTTAACGCGCGTAGTCTTCACGTTACACACACTTAGGATTTTTCAGCAATTATATGTACCTATATGCGCTTTTACTTCTAGGATTTTCAAGTTTTGCCTCTTTCTCATTTTCAGGTTGTCCAATGGGGCGTAGCGGTTCCTATTATGACGACTTTCAACAGTACGGAAGGCGTGGTCAGTATGATTATAGGCGCTATCTTCCCACCCACAGGGAAACTGATGAAGAGAGAGCTGCTCGAAAGGCTCAAGAGAGAAGAGCGTATGAAGAAAGGTACGGATGAAGGGATGAGCAACATGACTCTGCCCGCAGAGGCGATGACTCTCATAAAAGAAAAACTTATGACGGTAGAGGAAAGAGTCATGACATCAGAGACCCAAGCAAGCGGGCCAGGCTTGATGAAAAGACCGCATCTGCAACTTTAGAAAAGGCAGCTGCTCTCACTTCTCTTAAAATTCCTTCAAAGTCTCATGTCCTTGAAGGAGCTAACATTCAGACACTTCTCGACAGACCCTGTACCAAGTTGAGAGAGGTCCACCAACCCTTCAAAGTCGGTTCCCGCATTGGTGCTTAAAGGGAGTCCGCTTTGACCTTGACTTGGTTCCCATCGACAAAGAGGCCATGCTATGAAATCTTGACACTGTTAAACTTGATATTGAGAGAATGTCAGCATGGCAAAAGCTCGTCGATGAGCTTCCGAGGGTGAACCGGGCCAACCTTGAAGCTATGCTGACGATGGAGAACGACAAGTCTGAATGGCAGAAAATTCTAGATCAGCACAACACCGAGTACAACGAAAAGCTTGAGGCGGAGGTCGAGAAACTTAAGCACGAGCTTGCTACTTCTTCCACCTCTTACACTCAGAAGGAAGAAGTGCTTCATAAGCAAGTTCGAGATGATCATGCCGCTCAACGGTATGTTGAAACCCGTCTTTAAGCTACACAGAAGACGGTGGAAAAATATCATGCTTACTTTGCAGAGTTACGGGAGAAAGCTAACTCCCAGGACTTAGAAATCATGAGGCTGAAAGCTCAATTATCAAAGACTGAGAAAGAACGTGATGAGGCCATGGCTGGAAAGAGAGCCGCTAAACAATCTCATGAAGAGACAAAATCCAACATCAGCTCTACTTTGTTTAATTTTTACGTCCAAAGCGTCCTGGGGCGTGGCAGCCTTGCATTTTTAGGGCCTAAATACGAAATTACTTTGGCTGAAGTGTGGGAGGCTGTAATGGATATGCTCAAAGGTGCGGGTTATTCCGAAGATGAACTTGAGACACACTACTTTGATGATGAAACTCGTGCTGCTCTCGCCAGAGAAAAGGAGCAGCTTGTTAAAGTACGAGCCGAAACGATGGGAGGGGAGCATTCAGAGAAAGAAGCACCTTTAATTGTCCCTGCCTCTCCTTCTACTTCGGCCGACATTGATATCATGGGCACCGGTTCCCATTCTTCGCCCACGGCTAAAGTCGTAACTGAGATTACAAGCACACAGGCCGGAGACGAAGGCGAAGAAAGCACTGAAGCACAAGCTTATGAAATTGACGTTAGAAAGCCAACTTCTCCAGGTAACTTTAATGCTGATCTTGCTCAAGTAGACTGCTCATTTGCTTCATATGAGTTTGATGAGCTTCTTGATTATTTCCTGAATCTCAACGAGCCTTTATCTCCTCTCTTTACTGATTTTAACTTCTTTTCTTCTGTAGAGAAAGTACTGAGCATTGTTCAGACTTCCCCTCCTCCGGTTATCCCTCCCCTGTCTCTGCAAGTCACTCCTCCTTCTGCCTCTCAACCGGGATCACAAGAGGAGCAAATAGAAGCACTCAAAGACTTGGACGATCCCGGTGCTTCACAAGAACATAGAGGAGAAGAGACTGAAGAGAGCGAAAAGACTCCGGAACTAACTGGTTCCGACGATACTCCGTTGGCCACACTTTTTACTCCAGGAACGGGTCTTCTCCTAAGAAAAGGGGAAAACGTGGAGTCTCAAAGAAGAAAGAAGCTTCAGCTGGCGAAGAAAAAGCAGAGACAAGTCCGATTGTTCCCCTTTCTCCTTCTTCCCCTACTCTTTCAAGCCGGCGCAGGAAGTTGGTCATCCGGCTAGGTGCAGGCTCAAAAGGTGGAGGGAAGAAGAAATGATGGCTTTGGTCCTATGCTTTTTATCTCGCTATTTGCTTTTTGGTTGTATATAAGCTTGTGTTGACTGGAGATTGTGCGGGTACCAGTCCCCGCTTTCTTTTACTTTGAAACCTGCATATGTATAAAACTCTCATAGTATGGAATAAAATGGTTCTTTTAGTTATACAAAATTCTGTCTGTATTTGAGAACACTTTTATTTTCTGTTTTCATACAAGTTTCTTTATCCTCTTTATGTGAAGTTGCAGTAAACCTATGGTATGTTTCTTGAGCATTGTTTTCATTTTAATGATGACTATATTGTATTTCCCCCATACCATGGTTTATTACAATCTTTTTCACATTGGCAAAGTTTTGGAAGACAACTCTTCTGTTTCGAGAAGACTTGTGCTCTTTCTTTGGAGAACGACTCTTCCATTTGAAGGAAGTTTGCATTTGTACTTTATAGGATAATATTTCCGTTCTATGGAAATATCTTTCTCATTTAGTAGAACGCACTGCATGTTGGAGGAGTTTTTCTCTTTTTTTCTTTGTTGCGAAGTTTTTACACTTCACTTTTTGAAAAAAAGTCACTTTTGCTTTGGCAAGTGAATTTTACTTCATAGTATAGTGGGCCTTCCGAAAAAGGGCTTCAACCTGCTTGAGCCTCCGAAGAGAGTATTTTGTTTGATTGTGCCTCTGGGAAGAGGTCTTTTTGTTTGGTTGCGCCTCTGGGAAGAGGTCTTTTTGTTTGATTGTACCTCTGGGAAGAGGTCTTTTTGTTTCTGCCTCTTGGGAGAGGCTTTTATCTTTTCCCTGTTCGTTGGGAAACGGGCCTCCGAAGAAGGCTTTTCACATTTCAACTCGTGTGAAGTTTTATTTCAGATCACGGTGAAATGTGTGCCTCTGAGTAGGGCTTTTGCCTAGAAGTTTGGAGCTTCTTTCTCTTAGTTGGATGGATCCATGGGGCAGACACAAGTTTTCTGTGCAACCGATCAGTCCGCAACTTTCTGTCGAGAAAGAACTCTCTTTTTCTGGCGAGGCCCGCTCGAGGTCTTTTAGCATTTCAACTATGGTGAAATGGGCCTCCGAAGAGGGCTTTTCACATTCCAGCACTTGTGAAGTTTTATTTCAAATCTCGGTGGAATGCGTGCCTCCGAGTATACCTGGAAGTTTCTTCCTCATGGTTGGCCGGATTCACGGGGCGGACGCAAGTTAACCGACTTAACTGACCTCAACCGAACCGCTTTAACCGAAAAAATCGGTTAACCGAACTTTCGGTTAACCGACCGATGTTAACCGACCAAAATCGGTTCGGTTAACGGTTAACCATGGTTATAGCTTCGGTTAACCGTTAACCGAAACTATATTTTAAATTATTAAAAAAAGCCCAAATCCAATACTATTTGCAACCCGACCTGTCCATTTTATCCTAACCCTAATAGTTATCTCATGCCACTGCCAGCCGCTATTCACAATTCGTTCCCAAAATATTTATCCCTTTTTATTTTCCTTTGTTCCCAATTGTGATAATTGGATCGTGAGAATCGAATCGATCCTTTTTCGCCTTAGTCTTCATTCTTTTCTATCTAGATCGTCGATATAAGCAATGGTGAATGTTTGCAGGAATAGAAAAAATGTGAGTTTGATTTATTTTGTGCAGTTTTAATGTTAATCTATTTTATTTAAATTTTATTGATTGTTTAGTGCTTACTGTTTAATTCGTTTATGCTTATAGTTATAATAGCAGTTCATGTACAAATGCTTAGAAGCACAGTCAAATTTGTTATGTTGGAATGATGAAGAGGATGTTGTTTTTTCTTCTTATTTGAACATGTTTATTTATTTATTTTGGTAGTCTTGATAGATCAAGAAGTCTGAGAAAGAATGAAGTCATGAACGATAATTTGATAAATGTGATTGTTCACATTAACATCTGGATTAAAAATGTAGGAGGTGTTTAAGAAAATATGTGATTTTGATCAAGTAAAAGCTAAATACTTTGCAGTTTTATCAAAGTTACCAAGTCTTTATTATTTTCAATTTTTAATGTAACCCATGCATAGTGCATACTCTATGAAATCAAGTGTTGCAAATGCATGGTTTGTTTCTGTGTTAATGTACAAATTGTTAAAATTACAGCCATCTTGTTTCGTTTAAAACAATTATTTAGTAGCCTGAAGGCTGAAATTGCAAACAGTTGACAATAATAAAAGCTAAAAACTAAAATGCATATGGAAGTTTAGTTAATAAAAGCTAGCCTGCTTATGGAAATAGTTATTTGTCTACTCACTTTTTGAATTTTAGAAGGCAGACTCTTGGTGCGTGCAGAACTCGTATTTTATTTACGTGTTTACTGCAACTTCAAATATGATTAGTTTGGGGGCATATTTGCATGTTTACTGCAACTTCAAATATGATTAGTTTGGGGCATATTTGAATGTTTACTGCAACTTGCTTTCTTGAATTTGTACAGACAATGACTAAGATTAAATCACTTGTTAACAAAAAATTAGCAGACACTATCTTAGTCATAAAATAGCTAGAGACAACAAATAGTACAACATCAATTATCGAACAATAATTTAGCTATTTAAGCACAAATCCAATACGTATTATACATATTCAGTTAAACTTACTATTAACTAACTAGGTCAATAAAACTGAGAAAACCATAAATCCTAAGACTCAATTTGGGAAATAAATTCGATATGAGAAAACTTTTCTTTCTTTTAGAAAAGGATGTAATTTTCAAATTATCATGTACTGATATTTTACATTATCAACATTTTAAGTTATCTGCCACATGACTATTAATTGAAAATTACATGTCTATGATAAGAGGGAATCAATAGATTAGGATAGATAAACTTGAAAAGCTTGCATGTTTCATTTTCATTTCTGTTCATGACATTTTATTTGCTATGTTTTGTGTACATCTGGATGGAATATTCTTTTAACTGAGTAGTGAGTACACGTTGAGTAAATTTTTTTTAGGCTAGCATGACTTGGAATATAAGATGTAGAATTTCACTCATGAAATTGTTCTCATTGTAATGTTTTTTATGGAAATTGAGAATGTTCCAAATACTTTTTGTACAATAAGCATATTTAAAAGCAGCTATTTTTTATCATTGTTGAATCTGAAATCATGTTATTAACAACGTATATAAGATGTGATTGTCCTTGGTATATAAGATGTAGAATTATCCATGAAGTCAGTATTATATCTTGTTTTATTCCATGCGAATAGCCTTGTAAGTTATAACTTGTATTTAACTATTCATGTTTGTTGTTAGGTCAGTATTTGATCTTGGACTAACTTGCTAATACAAGTAGTTATATTCATATTCAGTTCATTAATATTCATATTCAGGTCAGTATTCACGTTCGTTTGATATGTTGAAATTCATATTCAGTTATAGTGCAGGTATGCTAATATAAATAATTACTTTTATTTGAACAGACTAAGAGAATAGAAAGTGGAGACTGGAAACCGAGGCAGTGAAGCTGAAGAATGGAGACTATAGACTAGGAGTTTGAATTTGTAGTCGTTGACACTTGACATTTTGTATTATTGTAATGTAATTTGAATTTGAGTTGCTATTGTAATGAAGCAACTATGAACTGAGAGTGACTGAGTGAGAACTTAAGTATATAGTGGTAGCCTGGTAAATATTGATTCAGTGTTTTATTGCATTGTAACTGTTAATGTATGAAGCAACTTTGCATCATTGCATTGGCTGTGTAGTGTATTATTATTGTATGTGTGTGTATGTACTATATAATGTCTGTAATGTTTGTGTAATTGAATGTATGTACTGTGTTGTGACCGTGTGTAATCATCACTATTTAAAAGATTAAATGAGGATAATATGTTGTTTTGATCGGTTAACCAGTTTATTTAACCGGTTAACCGACTAATTTGAATGGTTAACCGAACCGTTCAAATTAGTCGGTTAACTGGTTAAATAAACTGGTTAACCGCGGTTAATTTTAACCGGTTCGGTCGGTAGACCAAAACTGAAATTAACCGAAACCGGTTAACCGAACCGAACCTACTTTAGCGGTTAACCGAAAATTTTAACCGATTGAATCGGTTAACCGACCGCGCCCACCCCTACTTATTTGCGCAGATTGTCTCAACTAGTGAACAAGCGCCTTGCCTTCCACTTGGGAAGGTGCCTCCGATCATCGTATGGATTCACGGGGCGGACGCAAGTTACTCGGACGCTTGTCTACGCAAACTGTCTCAGCTAGTGAACAAGCGCCTTGCCTTCCAGTCGGGAAGGTGCTCCTGGTCATTCCATACCAATCTTTTTTGCTGAGAAAGTCTTCTGGCATGCCCTGTTTGAGGTCTTTATCCTCCGAAGAGTTGTGCCTCCGAAGAGGTCTTTTGCTGTCTGATGCTTGCTCGCCCATGTCTTTTTGCCATCTATTCATATCGGCGATCCCCGTTATCTTTTCCAAATACACTTCCTCTTTAGTTGCCAACAATTTCCTTTGTCCAAAGAAGTATACTTCATAATTAAGCGAGTTGGTGGTGGCAATCACAGGCTATTTAACTGGATGCTCGTTTGTTCAAACATCCACAATTAGTTAGCAAGGGCCCACTTCTAGCAGAATCACTAACTTTTTGTTTGAAGCACTTCTTCCGTAGGACTTGAGTATGGAAATTTTGATCAGCTTAGCGTTTGCTTGTTGGGTGATGTCGGGGATTGCTTGGCCTTGTGACGGGTAAGCTTTGTTTTTACGGCTTGCATTATTAGATCGACATTTTAGTAATACAATTGACGTATTTTATATATCGAAATAGAACAAAGCAGTTTATAATAGTAAGGAACACAAGATTTATAGTGGTTCGGCTAATAGTCAAGCCTACGTCCACTTTATAGTTCTTATTATTCACTTGCACTGGCTTTACAACGGCTTTTGATACAAGAATCATACATTCATCATTCTTTTACAGTATTTCATTAAAGCCTTTAAGTAAAATATGGGCGCAAATGATTGTTGTTCCAAGCTCTTGGAATTGGGTCTCCTTCGACAGTTACGAGTTTGAATGTGCCATCAAGAAGTTTTGGGCCTATAACATATGGCTCTTCCCAGTTTGGTCCAAACACGCCTGTAGGTGTCATAATTCTTTTTAAGATTAGATCCCCAACTTCAAAGCTGCGTCGCCGAACTTTGGAATTAGAGTGCCTGGCTATTCTTTGCTGATGAGCCGCAGTTCTGAGCTCAGCTTCTTCTCTTTTTTCATCAAGGAAGTCAAGGGCTTCAAGTTGCAGCTTTTCATTTTCAGTTTGATTGAAATGGATTCTTCTATGCGAAGGGACTTATGTTTCCACTGGAATCATTGCTTCCGATCCATATGCCAATGAAAATGGTGTGTGCCCAGTCGCAGTTTTGTGGGTAGTTCTGTATGCCCATAGTGCTAGTGGCAGCTTATCAACCCAACCACATTTTGCTTTTTCTAGCTGCTTTTTGATGGTTGACTTGATAATTTTATTCACTGCTTCCACTTGCCTGTTTGTCTGCGGATGAGCCACTGCTGAGAAACTTTTCTGGATCTTGAATTTCTTGCAAAAATCTTGGAACTCTTTAGTTTCAAATTGGGTTCCATTGTCTGTGATTATCTTTTGAGGCACACCATACCTGCAAATGATACTCTTAGTTACAAAGTTTATCATTTTCTTAGAGGTAATAGTAGCTAAGGGTTCACATTCAGCCCATTTAGTAAAATAATCAACAGCAACTATAACATATCTGATTTCGGATTTTGCAGTTGGCAAAGGCCCGATGAGATCTATTCCCCAAATAGCAAATGGCCACGGACTGACCATCTGTGTTATCTCAGTGGAAGGTGCTCTTGGGATTTTTGCAAATCTCTGGCATCGGTCATATTTTCTGGCGTAACTCGCGGCATCACGATTAATATCTGGCCAAAAGTATCCATAACGAAGAATTTTCTTTGCTAAAGTTTGACCTCCTGAATGGTCTCCACACTCTCCTCTTTGTACCTCAGTTAGAATTGTCTCAGCTTCTTCCTTGGTCACACATCAGAGTAATGGCATTGAGAATCCCCGCCTATACAATCGGCCATCTTGAATTACAAATCTGGATGCTTTTCTTAACAACTTCTGCCGTTCTCTTGAGCTTTCTGGTAGAGAGCCATCGCGCAGGTATTCCAATATCGGAGTCATCCATGATTCTCGCTCCTGTGATATAGTCATGATCCAGTCAATATCCATTTCATCAATGCTTGGAGTTGACAGGACTTCCACAGGAACTAATCCCAATAATTGAGCTTCACCAGTGCTTGCATACTTTGCGAGGGAATCTGCCTTCATTTTTTCTTCCCGAGGTATATGGTTTATCGTATAATGGTCCAGGTCCTCGAGAAGCTCCCAGGCTTTTGACAAGTAAGCGGGTAGATTTCCTCCTTTGGTTTGAAACTCTTTCCTGATTTGACACACAATAAGCCGTGAATCACTGAAGATCTGCAATGCCTTGATGTTCAGTTCTTTAGCAATCTTTAGTCCAGCAATGAGAGCTTCATATTCTGCCTCATTATTAGTCGAAGGAAATTCTAATCTTAACGCATAACACAGTGACCGTCCTTCAGGGGTTTCAAGCACAACCGCAGCCCCGAAACAGTAATCGTTTCTTGCACCATCGACATACAATTTCCATAGAATTGGGGAATTATCGGTTACCACCTCCTCACTATCACCTTTTTCTGTACATTCTGCGATGAAGTCTGCCAAGGCTTGTCCATTGATTGCTTTCCGGGGATGATAAGTAATGTCATATTGGCTGAGCTCAATATTCCACTTCAAAAGACGACCCGAAGTCTCAGGACGAAACAGGACTTGCTTCAAGGGCTGATCGGCGAGGACCTTGATGGGATGAGCTTGGAAATATGGCCTCAATTTTCTTGATGCAATCAGTAGACAATAAGCGAGCTTTTCCAACTTTGAATAGTTCAATTCTGCCCCAGTGAATCTCTTGCTGATGTAGTAGACCGGGCGCTGAATTTTGGCATCCTCCCGTACCAAAGCTGCACTGAGGGCATGAGACGAGATTGCCAAATATACAAAAAAATCTTCACCATTGTCAGGCTTAGAAAGTATAGGAGGCGTTTCCATATGACGAATCAGCTCATCGAAAGCTTTCTGGCATTCAGGAGTCCAGCCAAAGTTTTTTCTTCCTTTCTTTAAAGCATCAAAGAATGGAATGCCTTTATCAGTAGCTTTGGAAATGAACCGACTCAAGGCAGCAACTTTTCCATTGAGACTTTGCAATTCCTTCTTCGTTCTAGGAGCTTTGACTTCTCTTAAGGCAGTTATCTGAGCTGGATTAGCTTCAATGCCCCTTGCACTCACAATGAAACCCAAAAACTTTCCAGATTCTACCCCAAATGAACACTTCAAAGGATTAAGCTTCATACCATACTTTCGGAGGATTGAGAACATCTCTGCCAAGTGATCCATGTGGTCTACTGCTTTCTTTGATTTTACCAGCATATCATCGACATAAACTTCCATAGTCTTGCCAATCTGCGGTTTAAACATGGCATTAATCAGTCTTTGGTAAGTTGCCCCCGCATTCTTAAGTCCGAAAGGCATGACTCTGTAGCAATAAAGACCAACATCGGTGATAAAGCTCGTGTCCTCCTGATCTGGCTCATGCATCATGATCTGGTTATATCCGGAGTAGGCATCCATAAAAGATAACAATTCATGCCCCGCTGTTCCATCCACCAACTGGTCAATCCTGGGTAACGGGAAGCAGTCTTTGGGGCAGGCTTTGTTTAGATCTGAAAAGTCAATGCACACTCTCCATTTTCCATTAGCTTTTTTAACCAATACAGGATTTGAGACCCAATTCGGGTAAGTAGATTCCCTGATAAAACCACTCTCCATGAGCCGATCAACTTCTTCTTTCAATGCTGCTGACCTTTCAGGACCTTGAGTTCTTCTTTTCTGCTTTACCGATGTAAATTTTGGATCAATATTCAAGGTATACACAGCAATTTCTGGAGATATTCCACACATATCAGCATGAGTCCAAGCGAATACATCCAGATTTGCTTTCAAAAATGATATCAAAACATTTTGAACCGTTGCATTAAGCTGCGAACCCACATTCAATACTTTGTTCGGGTCTTTCGGGTCAACAGGTACCGGCACTGTCACTTCAACTGGTGCCACTCTGTTCTCCCCTGCACTGGCTTTCCTGGGATCCATCTCTCTTCGTGCACCGCTATGTTCGCCTGTGCAGGGTCCACCCTGTAATTGCTACAAGGTTGATTCTTTGATGCGGACTGGGGCCGCCGCATCTTTTCCCATTTCTCTCTTCCTCGTTTCACGCAACTCTGTAAGATAACATTCTCGCCCGGCATTCTGATCCACTTTCACCACACCGACTCCATTATCTGTGGGGAATTTTATGGTCAGACACCATGGGGCAAGAATAGCTTTGAATGCTGCCAGAGTTGGTCGACCTAGGAAGGCATTGTAGGCAGAAAATTCTTCAACAATAACAAAGGTCTGTTTTCGAGCCACTTTTCTCTGCCCCTGTCCAAGCTCTACTTACAAATCGATAGTCCCAATTGGCTATTTCGGCTCCCTGGTAAAACTAGCAATCTTTAGTGATGAAGCTTGAACTTCAGCCATTGGAATCTTCATCTGATCAAAAGTCTTTTTGAAGAGAATGTTGCACGAAGCTCCACAGTCAACCAGAACTCTTTTCACAGTAGCTGGCCCAATGCCAACGGAGATGACCAAAGGATCAATGGTAGGAGCTTCAACACCCATCGAATCCCTAGAACTGAATATAATGTCATCATTGAAAGTTTTCTGCTGCTTCAGGGGTGCAGCATCTTTTAACACAAAAACACTTTCATCTGCCGATGCATACTTCAAAGCACGGGCGTATCTTTCCATCTCACCCCAACTCCTGCCAGCTTTGTGAGGGCCCCCTGTAACCACATTTATAACAGGCCTCTCTGATTCATGAGCTGCCACCTTTTCACTTGAGCTAAGACGATGAACAGGAACCTGTTGTCCTTGAGTTGACGAAGTTGGACCATTCTTGTTCCTTTTTACATATTGCTGGAGCTTGTTTTCCTTCAATAGTTCCTCAATTACATCCTTCAAGTGACGACACTCGTTAGTATCATGCCCGGGTTGGTTATGGAACCGGCAAAACCTTCCATTGTTCTCAGCTTTCCTATTAACTCTTTGCTTAGCTGGTGTGGGGAATTCGACCGTGTCTTTGTTTGCAA
The DNA here is from genome assembly GCA_030765085.1 of Allium cepa. Lineage (NCBI taxonomy): Eukaryota > Viridiplantae > Streptophyta > Magnoliopsida > Asparagales > Amaryllidaceae > Allium > Allium cepa. The sequence continues at coordinate 73,937,181 of CM060939.1, read as the reverse complement.
AGTAGATGTTTTCCGGGGTATTAGTCAGAGGGGTGAAGTTGAAGGGACGACTTTTCTTTGCATCTCCTTGCTTCTTCTGGCCATCGTTCCCCCTCTTCTGATTGCCAGATTCCTTCTTATCCAGAACCACATTACTATTTCCAGCCCCTGCCGATACCATCTTAGCTGGTGCTTGGAGGCTTTCGAAGCGCATGAATTCATCGGCTTTCTTATAAAATTTGTCAAGCGAATTTGGTTCTTTCATTTTCAACCACCTTCCAAATTCACTTGATTTATCAATTGCCCTCATCAAGTATGTCAGGATCATGCGTGGCTCTGCGTTATCCACCTCGGCCAAAGCTATGTTAAAGCGATTCAAGAATGATATGATAGATTCTCTAGGATTTTGTTCTAGGCTGGAGAGCGACATTATATCCTTTGCCTTTGATGCATAAAATCGAAACTGTTCCTTGAATTTCCGAGTCAAATCAAAAAATTGGTCTATCGATCAGACCAGCAGCTTTGTGAACCAAAGTAGAGCAACTCCTTCCAGGTATACCGGAAAATACCGGTATTTGATTTCATCAGAGGCTCTGGCTCCCGTCATGTGCCAATCATACTAATACAAAAACTCATTAGGATCGCTCGTTCCCTTATAAGCCGGTATGGTAGGAGGAACAAACTTTTTAGGAAATTCTGCTTTCAAAATCCTTTCAGTGAATGGAGTCTTGCTCAGAGCAAAGCCCCATTCTTTTTCGTCTTCCTCCCTTTGCATAGTTTCCTTTATGATTTGTCGAACCATCCCTGAGAAATATTCCTCATCATTAAGGGGCTCAGCAGGACAAGCATCGGCCATCTTTTCATAAGTTTGCCTTGACAGGCGTTCACGGATAGTTGGCTGTTGTCCAGATCCTCTAACTTGGGGAGGTGTGCCTTTAACCGGGCCAGCTGCCCTTTGAGGAACATCTCTTTCTTCCACATCATGAACATTATCAGCAAAGTTTGGTTCGTTATTCACCGGTTGACGGTTAGCCCCAAGCAAAATGTTCAACCTTTCCAACATCAGATTGTTTTGGGCTTCCATCTGCTGATATAACCCAGAAACCGCAGCATCCAATTCTGCTCGCGTTGCTCCAACAGTTGGAGTTGTTTGACATAAAGGAGGAGCAGTGGCAGTAGTCTCGCGAACATCGTCGGATCTAACAGACTTGCGCTTCCTTCCGGGGGCCGTTATTTCTGACAAACTTCTGGTTTTTAGAGAGATCCTTTCCAAAAATTTCTATGAAGCTATGATGACAGTATCCTGAGTTGGGTTCTCAGTGAAAGCACAAAAAATGTTAACGTAAAAATCTGACGCTAACACCCCGGTGTAAGTAGTGTAAGTATGAAAGCACCACCCGTTCGCACGGGAATTAGAGTATAAGCAGAGAAATCACAGAAAAGCAGTAAAAGACAACAATTTTATAGTGGTTCGGATTAAGATCGAGCCTACGTCCACTTTAAACTCTTTTATTGATGATTTGATTACAATTCTTTACAATGCACTTCGATTACAACACACTTCGGACAAGTAGCTCAAACTTCAAAGAAGAGTAATCTTTTCGGATTCATGTTGAATGACATAGATTCTCTCTTGAAATTCCTAGTAGCGTCTTTGGAGATTGGAGTGTTGAATGTATTGCACGGGTTGAAGAAAATGACGAGGCCTTGATGCTTTTTAGAAATGATGCCAAAAAAGTCCCCTCAATGTTGGAGCATATGCCGTATTTATAGGGTTATCTGGACGGGTTTTAGGTCGTGAGCGACCTAAAATAGGTCTTGAGTCGTTGGCGAGCTAAGGAATCACGAGCTACGACCTAAGTGGTGCGCCCCCCTCTATATGAACTAACGGGTACGACTTAACGACCTATGGGAAGCGGCATAGTTGATACATAGTTTTTCCACTAAGTATTAGATCGCTGCCGACTTAAAATAGGTTGTCAAAGCATTAGGTTGATGTTGCTTTAACACCTTAGGTCGCAGAGAACTTTAGCCGTTAGGTCGTTCACCTTTAGGTCGTTAAGTCGTCCATTCCTTTAGGCAGTTAGGTCATCTACCTTTAGGTCGTTAGGTCGTCCATTCCTTTAGGCAGTTAGGTCGTCCACCTTTAGGTCGTTAGGTCGTCCATTCCTTTAGGCAGTTAGGTCGTCTACCTTTAGGTAGTTAGGTCGTCTACCTTTAGGTCGTTAGGTCGTCCATTCCTTTAGGCAGTTAGGTCGTCTACCTTTAGGTCGTTAGGTCGTCCATTCCTTTAGGCAGTTAGGTCATCTACCTTTAGGTCGTTAGGTCGTCTATTCCTTTAGGTCGCGCTATATTTAGGTTGCTAGAAAAGCGGTGTTAACATGGTGTATACCATTTTTTATAACTGTAAAAAATGTGCACCAAACTGAAGAACAATAAATCTCAAAAATGTTTAAGCAACCAAACATTAATAAGCCAAGAAAATGGTACAAATACATGGGAATAAAACTATTCACGGCTTGTCAGATCAGCACGAACTAAAGTCACATGTCTAATTTGATTTTATCAAGTATGTCAATACAAACTGTTAGTATAATTCAAAGAGCAACAACTTTTTTTATAAATAAAAATCACTTAGGATTTTTTTACCTGAAATAGGACAAATGATCGAGTCAATCAGGTCAAAGCGCTATCAAATCCAAGAAAGGAAGAATAACTGACCGACCAAAGCATGCCTTAGGAAAATATCAACGTACATGGGAAAGTGTGCTAACAGGAAGGTTGGGGTGAAGAATAATCTTCGAAAAACCGAAATTATGAAGGTTAGCTAGGGCAAAACATCGTTCGCCTTGAAATCAACCAGCAGAGAAATATGTAGTACTTGGAAAAAGGAAGAATTGTAAATTGAGGAGGCGGAAAACCAAATTCGATAGCCTAGGAAGAAGGAGAAGTCAAGCCGCGACTTTAAAATTTAGGAACAAAATTGAGGAGGCTTCTGAGAAAGAAATTTTGCAGGTGGACGAAACAGGAGGAAGAAGAACTATCGGGATGGAGAAAGAAACAAACATCTTATGATGATTAGGGTTAGGAGAAATGGAGAAGAGAAGAAAGTGAAAAAAAATTCTCAGATAAAATGAAAGGGGAGGGTAAGAAGCGGATGGCTAGGTACGAACAGTGGAAAGTAATAAAGCGACGGTTCATTACACAGAAACACGGAGATGGCTTGTGCCCCCCTGAAATCAAACTTTATAAGTTAACATTAAAATGAATGCTGAAATAAAAATATTGAATAGTAGTTGAATGAAAATGTATGTGAAAAGGTTTATGCAAGTTGATATGTAACGATATTGGCGCAATACCTATTAATTGGGAAAAATTTGTAAAGTTATATTTGAGTGAAATTGTAAATGTGAATTTAAGTAATAATGGACATAGTGAAGATGGAAATCAAATAAAATTTTATCTAATTTTGAAGGTAATCAATAATTTATGAATTAAATGGTAAGTAATTAGAATTAAATTCTATATTAATTGAAACTAAATGTAGATTTAATGTAATAACGTTAAATCTAACTAAATTAGTGAATTCCAAATTATGAAAACCAATTACAATAAATCTTAGAAAAGTAATTTTAAATGGTCATTGTTGAAATTATACGTTACCTCAACGATTATTAAAAGGATAACGAAGGTGAATGAAAATTTAATAGAAACAATGCAAATTTAAGGTTAATGATTTATGAACTTGCATAAAATTCCAATTATAGAAAATTATCTAAATGTATGTTTGTGTAACGACCCGTAAATTTTAACGGTTTTAGTAACGTATTTAATTGAAATTTTTGTGAAACTTTTAAAACGATAAAATTTTGAAACAAAAATTTGATATTTGGAACGCGTCCAGTTAAACATAGCAACAGGTAAATTTTCGTCCGAAATATGAAAGTTTATTTCGCGCGTAAATTTACTTCAATCTAATCAATTAAAAAGCGATGAAAATAAAACGTTTTCAAAACCAAAATATTTTTACATAGAAAAATTCTAAACATCTTTTGAGCAAGTTGTCAGTTTGTCGTTTTTCCAAATTCGGACATCTTTGGCTCCGTCGATCTTAATTTTCTGTGATTTTCATACATTTTCCGCTAGTATAAAAATTTGAATTTTTATAATTCGATCGTACAGCTAATATCTGTATACTGTTTTGATCATCTCATCGTGCTGATCTTTGTAGTATATTCAGTTCTGTGTTTTGAAGGCCGGTACGCGATGGAAACGACAAACAGTGTCATATCGGTAACGAAAGAAAATTGACTTTGATTTTTTTTCCCTTGCCTCTCAAACCTTTCACGTGCACTCCAAGCATCAATTTATTGCTTCAATTAATTTCACCAAATCAAGGGCTACACGTTACAATTACTTTTAGCTTTTGTTATTTCGAGACCACTATTATTCCAATTTATTATGTGCCAGTTTATTATGTTGGTTCACTTTATTTTCTGACGCTTCCCTTTCTCTTCTGTTCTCTGTAATTTGGTTTTGAAAGAAAATATCTTATAACCCAAAGTTGCTTATATTATTTTGAATCTGACTTGTTTTTTTCTTTCACTTGTTGTTTGAAACAACTTGTGCCTGTCCTGTAACGACCCTAGATTTTAATTTAATTTAAATTAATAATTCATCGAATTTTTGAATTTAAATTGTAAAATTGATTATAAAACAAAAACAATAAGTATAAAACTAAACTAAAAAGAACAAGTAAACAAATGTATGAATACATACAAGTAGGTAGCCTGTAGTATCATGCAGGCTTGAAATAAAAGAAGTACAAGCTTGAAGAAGAAAAGAATGCAAAGCAAAGTAAAAAGTATAAAATATCTACAACATAATAAAATACAGCACATCCTACCATAGGCTGTAAATCAAACAGAACAAGCATGTAATGCCATCTTCTCAGCGTGTATAAAGCAATTAATACATTACACCTCTAGCATTGAATGCAAGAATCTTCAGCATGCTTATTTTACAAATATATATCACCCTGTTGTACTAACTACACCTATAGCTTCACATATACATCACCACCAGTAAACTTCTTTTCTCATTTATATCAAGCATCTTCAGTTCGTCCATAAGCTATGCAAAACTGAAATGAATGTTATTTCAAAAACAAAATTATCAAAACAATGAATCAAATCAGAAATCTAAAAGATTTCAGCAAGCAATTTCAAACTGCTGTTTCAACTTGAAGTTCTGAGCTTGCTTTACTGGAAAATACAGGTGAGTAACTTGTTTTCTTTAATGTTTAAAGTATAAAACTGTTGCTTTTCTATAAATCTGTGGATATGTTTGTTTATGTGTATATATAGACCCTCTGAATATATTTAAACTGAAAGTGTTTTATACATTTCTGTTGTTAGCATATGTTTTTTTTTATTCTTAAATTTTAAGTACAAAACTTGATTTAAAGATGATTTCTTTAAAAATCTGTGCAATGTTAGGACTTAAGATTAAAACGAATGATATTTGTTTAATCCTAAACTAAGTTCTTAAAATAAATTTAAGTTAAAAACAATATATAAATACCATTGGAAAATCAAGGACTGAGCAAATTTGATTTTATCAAAATTTCAAATTCAAGAGCCTGTTCAGATTTAAGTCTCTGTTTCTTGTTTCAGAATATCAGGCAGGATTTTTTTTAAATAAAAAAAAAAGGAGAAAAAGAAAAATCCAAATATTAAATCACTTGATCATTATTAGACTTTGATTTCTAAACAAACATATGTATTTAAGTGTGAACTATAATTTAAAAATAGGTTCAAGGAGACAAAAGAATATACAGTATGAATAAATTTGATTTTACAGTGCTAAAGTCAAACTTTGATAAAATTCGACTATAGTAATTTAGAGATTCAAGTATATAATCTGAATCCACATACTTTAATATGATTTTTAAAGTTAAAATCATAAATTTTAGATGGGGGGTTAATGAGCAGTTGGTAGGTGAACCGAAAATGCATTTCTCCCATTTTCGAATCATTGAATCAATTATAAATGTTGAAAATTGTGTTGAAGTAAGTGTGAACATTGGCGATTTCGAGAAAATTGTCAGATAATTTTTCTATTGTGAGAATTAAGAGGACGAATTCAAATTAGGGCTTAAGTTCAAGTTTTGTTCATGTCTGTAGAAGGGGCGTGTTCGTTATCAAAACGTGACCGAGTTGCATGAATTTTTGGAGGTTGATAGCATTTCGTATTGTCATCGTGTGGCCGCAATATAGGCGACTCCGGTGGTGCCTGCAGCGGTGGTGAGGAAGTTTTGTGGTGAGGATGGAGCTACAGGTTTCGATCTGTAGGCCAATTTTTTGAATTCGATTTTCTGTTGGTAAATCGAGCTTTGATTTCGTGTCGTGGGTGATTTTATGACTCGCCGACAATGTGAGTGTTCACCGGAACTCTGTGGTGCCGCCGTACATGTGCACGGCGGTGGGTTTGGTGTCAGTGGCATGAAGATCGTGCGTCTCGAGCCATGCTCGAGTAGATGGGGTGGTAGCTTCGAGTTTTTGCCGAGTGAGTTCGAGTGAAGTAACGTGTTTCCTGACCTCTTTATTTTGTTTAAAACCTTAACTTATTGGAACAAATAAAAAAAAAAAAAAGAAGGAGGAGAAGACGAGCATGTAGGTGAGTACCTCAGGGAATATTGATGAGGAAACCAAAGCATTAGGAACCAGGAGATTCTCAGGTTTTACTCGAGTTATTCGAGTACTTAACTCGAAGCAATGGGGAGTTTGACTCGAAGCAAGTTTGTTAGCCTCGGGTTATTTTGTATGTTACAGGTTTTATGAAACCTGTCTGCAAAATTTAATTTTAAAGCAAATTTAAATGGAATTTGGATTTTAAATTAAAATTTCAAATCAAGATTTTAAAAACAAATATTTATTTTGATTTTGATAAAATTCTTTTATAAAGGGTTTCTTAAATTTTAATGAGAAGTAATAAAAAGTTTAATTACTTAAGATAATAAATTAAGAGGTTAATTAATTATGTAATTGGTTCAGAGGTTAATTTAATTAATATGATTAATTAAGAATAAATTAATTAATCAAAATGTTTGATAAATTAATTTATATCAAATGATTTGTAATTAATAAATCAGGATTAGATAATTAAATTCATAAGAAATTTGTTTTACTTGGAAATAAATTGAATCGATTAGGATTAATCAATTTAATTTATCCTACTTATAAATGATAATTGAATGCTTAACCTTACTTATGAATGATTGTATTGTATGAGATGCCTTGAATTAATTATCCTATCTGATCTGTGATATTTTGTTCTGTAGATTGAGCTGTGTATATTTATTTGCATCTGTATATTATCAGTGAATCTGTGAATGGACGATGAGCGTTATAATTTATATCGCTTATCAACTATATTTCTATGTTTTAAATCTGTGATGATTGTATGATGTTGCACTACTGTGTATAACCCTTGGACCACACCATACACACACAAATGATGGATTTCACGAGGAAATCGATTAAGTCGCAGATTTTTGAAATAGTTAAATTTGAATTTTTAAATTCAAATGTTTTGGAAATGGAATCGGAATAAATGAGAAAAGCATTTGGAATGAATTTCAAAATAAAAATTTATTTTTTTAAATTACTTAATTAAGTTTTGGAATTTAAATAATTTGATTTAAATTTGAATTCAAGATTAGGAATTTAATTCTGTAATTTGAAACTAGGGATTAACGATGTTATAAATATGTTTATATGAAGTTAAACCATTTTAAAAGTAATTTTGAGAATTTGGATTTAACCAAAGAACTTTAACTCGTATAGATGAATCAGATTTTCAAAATGAAAACTGTTTGTTTTAAAGAGAATAAAAAGCTTTCAGATAAGAAATGAAATTCCAGTTTAATTAAAGGAATTTCAAGATTGAATTGAAAAATGGTTTTCCAAGTTATAAATGAATTTTTTTGAAAACTATGAATTAAATCTGTTTATTTTTAACAGATTTAAATTGATGATTTGTTTAAATCAAATTGAAATGAAATTGTTTTGAAGCTATAAGTTAAATCTTTGATTTAAAGATTTAACGAGTTAATCAAATTGAAATGGAAATTGATTTGGAGAATCTATGAATGAATCTTTTGTTTAAAAGATTAAAATGTGAAAATGGTTTAAACCGTTAAAGGTTGTGAAAATGAATCTTTTTGTTTAAAGATTGAAATGGTAATTGGATTAAACCATTTGAAATAAAGTTTTGAATTATTAAGTTGTGACTTAATTGAAATCCCATTATCCATTTGTTTTTGAAATATCGCGCTCACTGTTCGGTTTAGCCGGGAGAGGACCTTTGTGTCATATATCCCATTCCGAATATGTGATATGTCGTTATGGATAGCATTTGAAGACCGGTGATGAAGACCGGGTATTTGCGAAAGCGATAGGATGACCTATCGATTGTTTCTGCACCGAGTCGCGCCGGTATAGAAACTCCCTAAGTGATGGGAAATCCGATCAGGATTGTGAATATCCGGATTGCAAGGACTTCTTTGTAAGTGCCTTCGGTTCTGTTCGAACCCAGAACAGACTTGTATGGATTGTATGTCTGACATTACGAGTTGAGATATAAAGCTGATTTCTTTCAAATATATTTCTGTTGGTGGCGGAGAATTTATTCTTTTAGCTTAACACCCTTCTTTGAGACGTACGAGCTCAAAGGTTATATAGTTGAAGTTATCAGCGATATATTCCCAATTTGGTAATGTGACATGCTGAGTGATGCTGAAATGATCATTGTGTTGATTATTTGTGATAGGATCATTTGTTTGATCGTCTATCTTGGTGATCATTTCTATGATCATTTGTTGACCCAAAACATGGCTTTTGTATAAAGTATGTTTTTGTGGACGTGAATTCGTCGAGCCTCACATCCCGTAAATGGTCAAAACAGGAAAGATGCGGCAAGGTTATGAGGGGTAGCTCCCTTTAGGGTATGTGCATTTCCTTCTGGAAAGGGTGGTATCATGGTATGGAGCCCAGATACTTACTCATGTTGATACACTATATCTATTTCTGTGTGGTGTTGTTGGTGACGAGCGCTCGGTTAAAGGTCCGATGGGACCGGGGGATGCCATATTCGTGTAGTAGTTACCTAGTGATAAAGGTAACCCGGCCTTGTGTTGGCAGAGAGCTGGTTAAGTTCTCGGGGACGTCCAGCCAGAGGCGTTTCCATGTGGCAGTAGGAAGTTCCTTAGCCTGACCATTTGTTGGAAATCCAATTCCCAATACGAAACTTGTACGGCATTAGTTGTAGAACCTGCCATTTACTTATGGTGGTCACCACTGTTTAGATGGTAGCTATAGTAGGCATACGATAATGGTCGTATGTTGGCTAAGATTTATATCTTTACTTTTGAAATGATTTTTACTACACTATGCACTAGTAATAATATCAAATGTTTCTTTTTAATGCGTATCAAGCATCTTTGACTATCATAAGGAGAAATCTCCTCCGATTCTGCGTTTGCATTGTGTGTGTGTGCGGGAGGCCTTATGGTAGTCTCATTTTTTAAAAGCATTGCGAATTGACTTTGAAAATTTTCTGTTGAATGTTTTAAAAAGATAAACTGTTTTTGTTGCTCACACCAGTCCCACGACTGATCCGGAGTTTATTGTTTATTTCCTAAACTCTGGGTGCTCATTATTTTCTACACGAGCAGTCTAGAGTTGGGTTTTTCAGATAGTCAGATGTAGTAGATTATCTGGAGTTAGTTCAGTCTTTGGATCGCACCAGACTTGCTTATCTTGGTGCATCGCTATTGGGAGTTCGAGCTATTGCTGGATGGGTTCTTGGAAATGGAGTTGCAGTTATTTTTGGAGTTCTTCTTTGAAGACTATATTGGAGTAAATTGTTCCGTTGCTAGATGTTATCTATTTCTTTTCCGCTGCTATTTATTGTATCATATCTCTGATGTATATTGATATCTATTGGATCATCTGTTGTATCAGATATTGTATCAAAGCTGTATATCAATGTATTATTCTTTTATTCCGCTGTGTTATTTACTTAATGATTGTTATAAGCTCCGGCGAATCGGGTTTGAACGGTCGAATCTATGGCATTCGAATACGATATGAAGTATGGATGTCGATTTTCGAGCGGGCAAAATCCGTCTCGTTACATGTCACCTTCATATGCCACCTCTTTCACAAAAAATAGAGAAGAGGATAATGATTTTAAACCGCTGCTTATAACATGAAGGCCGAACCAAGCCATCCACACCTCCACCGCGTGCGAACCCATCGCCGGCATTGCTTGCCAAAATCGCCATCAGCCTCTCACCTCGGCCTCTGCACATTTCGCAACCTGCCACCCAGATCCCAACCTCCCCCTCCAACGCCCCGGCCTCAGCCCACCTCCGACCTACCCTACCGCAAACCAACTCCTACAACCAAAAGCCTCTTCCACCGACCCAGCTTGGCTTCCCGAGTGGCCATATCCCCTCTCGTTCTCTACCTTTCCTCGCCTTCCGCCTTCTTCTTTCTTCGCAAGGTATTATATGTATGTATGTATATATATATATATATATATATGTTATAACGTATTAGTATATATAAGATCGTGTGTTATATTTAGACTTATATACATTTGGTTGCTTATGTAAATTCTGTAGTGATGATTTTATTTTATTTTATATATTTTTCTTTTCTCAGTAGCTTATATAAATACATTGAGGTTGTGTATTGAATAGGTTGTAATTATATATTAGAGTTTGTACGTCAGTTCTTATATGGAAGGTCTATTGAGTTTGATTTATAATTTTTTATTATTATTTATATATATAATCGGCTGCCATATGTTGTGATGTATATCTAGTATTATCATATTTTTAGTCATAAAACCTATATGTAAGTATATGTAATTGTGATATAAGATATATAATGCGTTAAAAATGTTGATTTATTTTGGTTTTATTTATTTACGATGTTCAAAGTCTCAGTTATATTTACTGTTTAAAATGTAATTTATATATGTTTTGATCTTAAATATGTGTTTATTGTCGACAAGTATATGAGTTTGGTTATAAATCGTATATGTGGAAGTTTTGTTTATATGTGTTTGTTAACTATTAACGTATAGTTGTATATGTATATATATTTGGGTCATATATCAGCTGGCAGATCTTAAAGTATAAATTTAAAAGGTATAAAATATATTAGCTTTTATTTTAAATTATATACGTAAAAATGGTCTTGATTTTAAGTATAAACATATGGGTTTCATTTCTGTATATGGATGAGAAGTAAATATTGATAGTAATAAATATAATGTATATATTGATTTTAGGGATATTCATGCTAGTTGTTTTATATTAGTTTTATCGATATGGCTAGGCATATACAAGAAATTATTTCAACATATTATGTGTTTATATTTTGACTTTAACATATGAGTTAAATTTAAACAATGGTTTTGAAATACATACACATTTAATCTAATATGTGTTGAAATTTCAAATATGATTTTATATAAATAGTTATATATAGTTATACATATAAGTTCGTTTATACCATCTATCTTCATTTATTCGGTTCTGATTCGTTTTATTGATTCCTATCAATCAGCTTGTCCGTCTAATCCGTATCCATCTAACTTTTCTTTGGGATTCGTGCCTGGATCGTAGCTCGTTCTTAGTCGAATCTATCTAGCCTCGAAAGGTGAGCAATCACTCACGATTAATATTCTTTTATTTATTAAATTTGATTTTAATTGAAACGACAATTGGAATATGCTGCTGTTAGTTATTTACACTGTTATATATGTTATTACCTGTATCGGTTCACCTATGACATCTGACACCATTATCTATTAATTATTTATGCGATGAGAATACAGTTTGGTTGATAATTGATTGATTGATTGTTGTTTATATTGGATGTAAATTGTAATGTATAAAGTGATAAATATTATGAAATTGAATTTGTGTAGGATAGTTAAATTTGAATCGACATAATTGTTGGATTTGATTAGTTAAATATGACCCCTTTAAATGTTTAAATTAATTGACACGTAGAAAGTAGTTAACCACCCTTGAACCATTTGAATTTATGTTGTATTAATTGATGAAGTATGAAATTGAATAATAAATGTCAAGTGTAGAACCGCATTAAATAATAGTGTAATGATCTTTAATCTACATGAAATAATAGTGTAGATTCTAGAAATAATTATATTAATTTGCACAAATAACAATGTGAATTAATACGATTATTTCGAGATTATTTGAATTAATTATTGAATTATTACTGATTGTTGTTATTGCTTGTTTATTTACTTTGACACCATCCCAGTTATCACACTCCAAGTTCCCTTTATTATGCTTGATCTTGAATTGAATTTGGAATCGGGTTGAAATGATATATACCCAAATGAATTGAACTTAGGATAGAGAATTTAATAAAAATCCGATTGGTCAATAATTTGATTTAAAAAAAAATAATGATTTTATTCGAATAAAGAATAGGTTTTGAAATGAAGTTGGAATTTGAATTTTGAATGGAAATTGTAAAGATTGAAATCTGAAACAAATATTAACGTAGTAATCGATGAAAGAACGTTGTTTGAAATTTAATTATTTAGTAATTAAATTTAGAATTAGTAATAATTGAGTTTTGAAATTATTAAGTTTGAAATCATTTAATAATTAAATTTGAAATTATAATTAAGTTGGAATTATAATTAAGTTTGAAATTATTAAGTTGAATTTATAATTAAGTTGAAATGATTTGATGATTAAGTTTGAATTCCTAATTAAGTGGAAATGATTTAATAATTAAGTTTGAATTAATAATCAAGTTTGTAATTATTAAGTTTTGAAATTATTAATAATTAAGATTGAAATTATTAAATAATTGAATAAGATTGAATTATTTGATAATTGAATAAAATTTGAATTCTTTGATGAGAGAAAATCGAACTTTTGATTAAGTGAATTTGATCTTCGTTAATAAATGAAATGGGGTTTCTTTATTTATGAAGTTTGAAAAAATATTTAAGTAAGTTAATAAGTGAAATCGAAACTTCTCGATTATGTGAAATTTAGTTCTTTATTAATTGAGTTTGAAATTTGTAATGAAGTCAATAAATAAGTGAAAATTGAATTTCTGTAACAAGAAATAAAATGTGATTTATTAAAATGAATAGGATTTATTGAAGTTAACATAAGACTTGTAATTTAACGAATTGATTTAACGAATTTAATTTGTTTCAATTTGATGTTTTGATGTAATGAAGTTGAACGTAAGCAATTGATTTAAATGAATTGGAATTTAAATAGAAGTTGTTTTGAATGACAAATTCACTTAATGAATATGGAATGAAATCGATAAATGAATTTAAATTGATTTGAATGAAAATTTAACCATTTTAAATGATTTCGGAATGAAATTTATATATGAACTTGAATCAATATTTGAATTGTTTAAATGAAAGTTGAAATTGAATTGTAAGTCTTTGAAATGGAATTTTGGATAGTTGAACGTAAATTTTGGAAATTGATTTAGAAAGACAAATGAAATGTTGGTTTACGAATTGAAATTGAAATTGATTTGGTTTTGAAATTTATTAAATGACCAATCGGTGTAATAATTACGAAAGTTATTAAAGAAACCGGAATTGATTATGGATATACTCTCTATCTAAGCCGAAACCCACTTTAATAACTATACACGGACTGATGATCCAGAATGAAGTGGTTGGAATGATGTACGTGATGACCGAAGAAAGAGAACGATAATGGATAGCCTTGACACTTGTGTCAAATTGGAAATGACTAAAATCAGGAGCCGTGCCGGGCCAAATGGGGTTAGCCACCTCGAGCGAACACACTTCTTTGTAACTACTACTCATTACTTGTTATCGATTGGTGCACCCTCGGAATTTCAGGAGTGTTGTTTCACGGTGTTGTGATCGTTGCGGCTATGCGTTTTCACCAGTCCGGATCAGGCAAACGGTAGTTTCACTACCTTGGGTATAGCCTCATGTGCCTTGTCATACTTGTATCCCTATATACGCGACCACCACGAATTTTTTTGTGTTATATCTATGGAGTACTCCCTGATAGCCCACTAGTTTACGATGGAGTTTACAGTGCTGTATAGACTATAACGCTTGTATAAAAATGTGTTAAGGGGGATAATGGTAACGCCTTAACACTATTTTGATACTTTATATTACTGATAGACATTATCTATTTAGAGTACACTACTACATAGTAGATAGTTTAATGGATCCTTAGAGGATGGTGATTCCAACATCCTTTGAGTTACTTGTATTTCGGTTGATATTTCACTTGAGTTGGATTTATTGATATGAGAATATTAATCCTGACTCGAGTGTTTTGTGTTTTACGTTACGCTCGGGTCAGACTGAGTGGTTCAGTTTTTGAGACTCGCCTTTGGAGTTGGAGCTTCGCTTGAAGATTCCAGCTATCTATCCAGCTTCCAGATATCCAGTTGATTCCAGTGATGTATTCTGATTCTTGTATTTGATTATTGTATTCGAGACTTCTGTTGTAACACATTTAACTCTGTTATATATATATATAGTAGCTTCATGAACTACTATCTTTTTTTTATTTCCGCTGCATACTATTACTCTGTGTCTGTGATTCTGTGATTATTTATTTACTGTATATCTGAGTTTTGCCAAATTTTAAATTAACAATTCGGTATTTTGAATTATTCTAGTCCGACGAGTGCGGATGCGAATAGTCCAAAATAGCGGCTCGTTACAGTTGGTATCAGAGCTTTGGTAGATCTAGGGAAAACATAGCATATAGGGTAAATGTATTTACAGAATCACTCTTATTCGAGTTTCAGTCTCTTCCTTTTGACTCAATTCCTTTGAATTTTGGAACGTTCCCTGCGGTTCCAAAATTCATTTGTGTCCCTCATTATTCGTCTTCTTTCAATTCTGGAGCATCCCATAACTCCACTTCGAATCATCTTTATAGGGAGTCGGCGATCATGCCCATCTTGATTTGTAAAGGGGTGAAACTCCTTTACAATAGGCATTGATTTACCAGGGATTTCTATATCCTCGGTTTACGATGCTATCTATCTCCTGCTATACCAGAATTCTATCCCTTGAGATCTGATGTTGATTTACCTCAGAATTCAGCATCGATCTTATTCTTGAAGTTACGGTCGACCCGGTTAAGGTTGCCCGTAAATTAAATTAGCTTACCCATCTCTCGATTCCGTTAATTGAATTATATTATCTTCTGTGTCGAACGTATTATCGAATCAAAATTCTTTTTGATTTGATTTCATCAAATTTGAATCTCTATACTTGTTTGAAATCCATTCTTATATCATCAAGCGAGGAAGTGCATTTGTGAATTAATATTAAAAATATTTTATATATATTGTGTTGTTTGATTGTTGATGTTGATTGGGTTTTCGATCGATTCGTCTGATCAACGCTATCGATAGGATTTCCAAAAAGCTTGAGCAGAGCAAACTGACACAATATTGTTTTCAAATTTAGTAAATAAAATAATATTGAATGATTTTATTATATATAAGTATAAATTTTTATGAAATTAAAATGTTAATGAAACTGTTGTTCGAAATGTTAAAATTTAATTTCCATTTATTGTTTTATAAATCATTGACTATTTCATAATAAATAAATGAATTTTTAAAACTTGGGTATTATTTGATTAGAATTTGAAGTGAATTTAATTAGAATTTGAGAATTTAATTTCCGATAATTTCGAACTATGGTTTTAAAGTTTAAAATATATATTATTCAAAATATTTTTGAATAGAAATGGTTTTCAAAGAATTTTAAATGGTTAAATTTGAGCTCTTCTCATTATCGCTGGAAAATAATTTCGGTGATGACGGCCGCATCATCGACATTCATTTTTGAGTTTCGAAGTGGAGAGACTATTTTGTAGCTTTGCTACGGTTTGTTTTGGAAAATAAATTGATTTGAATTTCTAAACATGACTTGATTTGAAATATATATTGAAAATTTTAAATTTGATTTAATATATATATATATATATATAAATGGTTTGAAGTTAATCGAAGTTAATTCGTAAAATTTTGATTTAAGGATGATTTTCAATGAAGCCAAGGTTTTGACTAAATACTTAACTTGAAATAAGCGAATGGTAAAACATCATTTGGATAATACTCAGTTGCATTATATATAGCTTACCTAAATGTTCAAAAGTTAATTATGTAATTGAATATTATACAATATAAATGATATCAAAGAAATTTTTAGATAAATTTGTGTAGTTATAATAAATGTAAATTATACTCAATATATGTGATAGGATATATTAAGTAGAATAAATTTAATAATAATTTGGAATAAAGAAGAATTAAATGTATCGAATAAAGTATGATTATAATAAATGATTATTCAAATTTACGATCTATGAAACTGTTAATTTAAGAAAATTGGATAATATACAATATAAATTGTCTTTATAAATAAAACGTGAGTGCGTATAATAAATGTTATTCGCTTAAATTTTAATTATAAAATGTTTATGGAGATAAATTGAATAATAAGTTATATAATAGGTATGATTAATAGATGAAAAAATTATTTTGAAAGTTAATAAATTGAATTAAATCGACGTAAGTGAGTATTTTGAATTAATTGAATTTAAATTCAATTTCATTTGAAAGAAACCTTTTGTACCTAACATTAATAAATGTGAAACCAAATCAATTTAATGGAAACGTTGAATTTTAAAAATCAATTGTTGAATATGAGTTGATTTAAATTAAAATATATAAGGTTTAAATTAATTATTTTATTTTGGAATTCAAATTTATTTTCTTTCTGGTTGATTCTGTTCTTGTACTTCCTTCCTTTTCGAGGATGAAAAGTTTTGAGTGGGGGAGAATGTAACGACCCGCAAATTTTAACAGTTTTAGTAACGTATTTAATTGAAATTTTTGTGAAAATTTTAAAACGATAAAATTTTGAAATAAAAATTTGATATTTGGAATGCGTCCAGTTAAACATAACAACATGTAAATTTTCGTCCGAAAATATGAAACTTTATTTCGCGCGTAAATTTAATTCAATCTATTCAGTTAAAAAGCGATGAAAATAAAACGTTTTAAAAACAAAAATGTTTTTACATAGAAAAATTCTAAAACATCTTTTGAGCAAGTTGTCAGTTTGTCGTTTTTCCAAATTTGGACATCTTTGCCTTCGTCGATCTTAATTTTCTACGATTTTCATGCATTTTCCGCTAGTATAAAATTTTGAATTTTTATAATTCGATCGTACAGCTAATATCTGTATATCGTTTTGATCGTCTCGTCGCGCTGATCTTTGTAGTATATTCAGTTTTGTGTTTTGAAGGCCGGTACGTGATGGAAACGACAAACTGTGTCATATCGGCACCGAAAGAAAATTGACTTTGATTTTTTTTCCCTTGCCTCTCAAACCTTTCACGTGCACTCCAAGCATCAATTTATTGCTTCTATTAATTTCACCAAATCAAGGGCTACACGTTACAATTACTTTTAACTTTTGTTATTTCGAGACCATTATTATTCCAATTTATTATGTGCTAGTTCATTATGTTGGTTCACTTTATTTTCTGACGCTTCCCCTTCTCTTCCGTTCTCTGCAATTTGGTTTTGAAAGAAAATATCTTATAACCCAAAGTTGCTTATATTATTTTGAATCTGACTTGTTTTTTTTCTTTCACTTGTTGTTTGAAACAACTTGTGCCTGTCACCTTCATATGTCACCTCTTTCATAAAAAAAGAAGAAGAGGATAATGTTTTTAAACTGCTGCTTATAACATGAAGGCCGAACACGCAAGCCATCCCCACCGCCACCGCGTGCGAACCCATCGCCGGCATTGCTTGCCGAAATCGCCATCAGCTTCTCACCTCGGCCTCTGCACTTTTCGCAGCCTGCCACCCAGATCCCAACCTCTCCCTCCAAAGCCTCGGCCTCAGCCCACCTCCGACCTACCCTAACGCAGACCAATGCCTACAACCAAAAGCCTCTTCCACCGACCCAGCTTCGCTTCTCGAGTGGCCGCATCCCCTCTCGTTCTCTACCTTTCCTCGCCTTCCGCCTTCTTGTTTCTTCGCAAGGTATTATATGTATATATATATATATATATATATATATATGTTATAACGTATTAGTATATATAAGATCGTGTGTTATATTTAGACTTATATACATTTGGCTGCTTATGTAAATTCTGCAGTGATGATTTTATTTTATTTTATATATATTTCTTTTCTCAGTAGCTTATATAAATACATTGAGGTTGTGTATTGAATAGGTTTTAAGTTTATATTAGAATTTGTACGTCAGTTCTTATATTGGAGGTCTGTTGAGTTTGATTTATAATTTTTTATTATTATTTATATATATAATCGGCTGCCATATATTGTGATGTATATCTAGTATTATCATATTATGAGTCATAAAACCTATATGTAAGTATATGTAATTGTGATATAAGATATATAATGCGTTAAAAATGTTGATTTATTTCGGTTTTATTTATTTACGGTGTTCAAAGTCTAAGTTATATTTACTGTTTATAATGTAATTTATATATGTTTTGATCTTAAATATGTGTTTATTGTCGACAGTATATGAGTTTGGTTATAAATTGTATATGTGGAAGTTTTGTTTATATGTGTTTGTTAACTATTAACGTATAGTTGTATATGTATATATATTTGGGTCATATATCAGCTGGCAGATCTTAAAGTATAAATTTAAAAGGTATAAAATATATTAGCTTTTATTTTAAATTATATACGTAAAAATAGTCTTGATTTTAAGTATAAACATATGGGTTTCATTTCTGTATATGGATGAGAAGTAAATATTGATAGTAATAAATATAATGTATATATTGATTTTAGGGATATTCATGCTAGTTGTTTTATATTAGTTTTATTGATATGGCTAGGCAAATACAAGAAATTATTTCAACATATTATGTATTTATATTTTGACTTTAACATATGAGTTAAATTTAAACAATGGTTTTGAAATACATACACATTTAATCTAATATTTGTTGAAATTTCAAATATGATTTTATATAAATAGTTATATATAGTTATACATATAAGTTTTTTTATACCATCTATCTTCATTTATTCGGTTCTGATTCGTTTTATTGATTCCTATCTATCAGCTTGTCCGTCTAATTCGTATCCATCTAACTTTGCTTTGGGATTCGTGCCTGGATCGTAGCTCGTTCTTAGTCGAATCTATCTAGCCTCGGAAGGTGAGCAATCACTCACGATTAATATTCTTTTATTTATTAATTTTGATTTCAATTGAAACGACAATTGGAATATGCTGCTGTTGGTTATTTACACTGTTATATATGCTATTACCTGTATCGGTTCACCTATGACATCTGACACCATTATCTATTAATTATTTATGCGATCATAATACAGTTTGGTTGATAATTGATTGATTGATTGTTGTTTATATTGGATGTAAATTGTAATGTATAAAGTGATAAATATTATGAAATTGAATTTGTTGTGGGATAGTTAAATTTGAATCGACATAAATGTTGGATTTGATTAATTAAATATGACCCCTTTAAATGTTTAAATTAATTGACACGTAGAAAGTAGTTAACCACCCTTGAACCATTTGAATTTATGTTGTATTAATTGATGAAGTATGAAATTGAATAATAAATGTCAAGTGTAGAACCGCATTAAATAATAGCGTAATGATCTTTAATCTACATGAAATGATAGCGTAGATTCTAGAAATAACTATATTAATTTGCACAAATAACAATGTGAATTAATAAGATTATTTTGGGATTATTTGAATTAATTATTGAATTGTTACTGATTGTCGTTATTGCTTGTTTATTTACTTTGACACCATCCCAGTTATCACACTGCAAGTTCCCTTTATTATGCTTGATCTTGAATTGAATTTGGAATCGGGTTGAAATGATATATACCCAAATGAATTGAACTTAGGATAGAGAATTTAATAAAAATCCGATTGGTCAATAATTTGATTTAAAAATAATAATAATAATGATTTTATTCGAATAAAGAATAGGTTTTGAGATGAAGTTGGAATTTGAAATTTGAAAGGAAATTGTAAAGATTGAAATCTGAAACAAATATTAACGTTGTAATCGATGAAAGAACGTTGTTCGAAATTTAATTATTTAATAATTAAATTTAGAATTATTGATAAATAATTTGGAATTAGTAATAATTGAGTTTTGAAATTATTAAGTTTGAAATCATTTAATAATTAAATTTGAAATTATAATTAAGTTGGAATTATAATTAAGTTTGAAATTATTAAGTTGAATTTATAATTAAGTTGAAACGATTTGATGATTAAGTTTGAATTCATAATTAAGTGGAAATGATTTAATAATTAAGTTTGAATTAATAATCAAGTCTGTAATTATTAGGTTTTGAAATTATTAATAATTCAGATTGAAATTATTAAATAATTGAATAAGATTGAATTATTTGATAATTGAATAAAATTTGAATTCTTTGTTAAGAGAAAATCGAACTTTTGATTAAGTGAATTTGATCTTCGTTAATAAATGAAATGGGGTTTCTTTATTTATGAAGTTTGGAAAAATATTTAAGTAAGTTAATAAGTGAAATCGAAACTTCTCGATTATGTGAAATTCAGTTCTTTATTAATTGAGTTTGAAATTTGTAACGAAATCAATAAATAAGTGAAATTGAATTTCTTTAACAAGAAATAAAATGTGATCTATTGAAATGAGTAGGATTTATTGAAGTTAACGTAAGACTTGTAATTTAAAGAATTGATTTAACGAATTTAATTTATTTCAATTTGATGTTTTGATATAATGAAGTCGAACGTAAGCAATTGATTTAAATGAATGGGAATTTAAATAGAAGTTGTTTTGAATGACAAATTTACTTAATGAATACGGAATGAAATCGATAAATGAATTTAAATTGATTTGAATGAAAATTTAACCATTTAAATGATTTCGGAATGAAATTTATATATGAACTTGAATCAATATTTGAATTGTTTAAATAAAAGTTGAAACTGAATTGTAAGACTTTGTAACGACCCGTATAAATTTTATGTTTAAAATGAATTAAATTTATAAGATTTTTAATTTAAAATTTAGAAAGAGGTAAAAATCTTATTTATTTATATGAAAGCAAATATTGGAATAATGGGAATTGTTGCATTTGGATAAAAGGTTAGAAATAAGTAAGTAAGTAAAGGCGAATGTTTGCAATCCTTTTTATTTACTATTGCAAAGTGCTAATTAATAGGTGAAATTTGGAATTTGATTAAAATTGTATGTAGATAATAAATTGCAATAAATAAGGTAGTAATAGATGGAAAACGGGATAATTATAAGGGTCAACAAATTTATTAGAATTCAAACCTATTTATAGGGTAAGTAAATTTGATAAATTGATATAAACGTTACTTTATCGTTCATTAATAAAGTAACGGTAGTGAATAAAAAGTAAAGTAATGCAAGTATTGGATTTAACAATGAAATAAAATATTGATTATGGGTATTGAATGTAGATGGGGGAAATAAAGAAATGCAGGGCAATAAATAATTTATTTAACACAATCCCTTTTATTTGTAAACTATTGCAAGGGTTAATTAATTATGAAAATTTGGAAATAGGTTCAAATTGTATGTTAGACAATCAAATTTCAAAGTTAGTAATTAATGGATTTGATGGAAAAATTTAATTAGATCTAAAATCTAAATTGGTATGGGTGCATATATATATAATGGAATATAAAAGGGTAAAATACTCATATACAAGTATAATTAAGGTTTAAATAGTGGGATTACAAGTAAATTCAGTCAATTACCAAAATAGATAATTTGACGTGCCTTAATTTTTATTAATTATAATTAGATAGAGATGTTAAGCAGCAATATTAATGCAATGCAAGTAATGCAAAATTTAGGTTGATAATAATAATGAATAGTAACGAATTAAAAATTTATAACGTATATCATCAATTACCTGATTACTTGTTAATGTGATTAGAATGGGTAATAAGTAATAATCAGATAAAGGAATGTTACCCTAATGAAAAAGGAAAAATTTAAGGGTTGAGTAAATTATAGGATCGTATTTATTATAAGCGCTATTCTAATAATAATGGTTAATTGTGGAATTAATATGGGAAGTATATAAAGAAATAACTACGGAAGTATACGTTATAAGTTAATTATAACCCAAACTTATGTGCAAAGTTGAAATTGGATCTAATTGGAAACTTATTTAATAAATTGGATTCAAGCGTAATAGAAAGATTACTTTAAGAAAATATTAAGTACTAAAATTAGTAGAATGATTTACATTTAAGATTTGAGATAGAGATTTGTCTAAGGAATTATAAAGTTAAGTAAAACAAGGTGATAGAAAAATTTTGAATTAAAAGAATGTTTAATTATAGATCCATGTTCTAAACTCTTAAACCAAATTGCATTTTTTTTTTTAGATCTGAAAGTTTATGTACATATAATTTGCATTTGTGTTGAAACAGAAATATTGTATACACATATTGTCACTTTATCTTGAATTGAATATATCATGAAATTTGAATACTTTGTTGAATAAATTATTTGTTCTTAATCTAATAAATTATAATAGAAGTTTACGTATGCTTAAAAATTTTTCGGTAATAAATCTAAGATTTGATTTTGATTACAACAATATTTAAATTTGTTACCTAATTTATTATCTCAAATGTCTGTATTTAAGGATCTTAAAGGTTTATTACTATATTGCTAAATTTGTCGTGTTCCAGTTTTATTTTGTTAAAATTTAAATAAATTTCATTAAGGTAAAAAGGTTTAATTTATATGTATATATGTATTTTTGACTTCAAGTATGCATAAGTTTACAAATACATTAGACAATTTAATGTGGTATGGAAGTATGCTTTGAATTAATTAATAAGCTTTGGTTTAATCTTTATACACACATGTATGTGTGTTTGTGTGCATGTGCATACATATAAACATGTAATATTTAAATTTCAAATTGCTAAAGCATGATTTATTTTTTTTATTTATTTTTTTTTTTTTTTTGTCAAACAATTTAAAAGTAAGGTAATATTATATACATATTAATTTATTGTTTGTTGTTTATGTTTTCTAGTCATATTACAACTTGCATTATAATTAAATGTCGTATTAATAAATTGGCTAAAGTGGGAAAGTGGAATTAATCAACGTCGTTACTTTTTATCTCCTTCCCTGTTAGATCCTTATGTGATTGCATTTACATTTATTCTTGTTTATTCCTATATATTGTCACCAATTAATCGTACTTGATATATGTTTAGCAATTTTGACACACAGTTAAAGTATGTATATATATATGATGTATTCAAATTTTTCTGTATCCAGCACTTAATTAATTTAGAATCAAACTAACGAAACGTGTCATTTATTCTGTCCCTCCATATTCATTTCCTTTCTAATAAATAATTACCTCTTTTAATACCAGCTACTTTTAAAAAGGTTGTTCATATTTACTATATTTCAAAACCAAGTTGTTCATATTTACTTTATTTCTTTCCATTCATTTTCCAACTTCATTTCATAATTATAAATAACCTACATCTTATTCTTCTATTACATTTTGTTTCTCCTAACTCTAACCCTAGCCTCCATGCTACTCTTCTTCTTCTTCTTCTTCTTCTTCTTCTTTTTTTCTTGTTTTTCTCAAAGCTCCTTATTATCTCTCATTTTAATTTTTCCTTTCTCTTCAAATATTCTTCTTCTTCTTCAAATTTACTTCTATTTCAAACTTTCTTCTTTTCAAATCTAGATCTTCTCTTCCGTTTTCAGTTCTTATTTTAATCATTTTTTTTCAATTCTTCTTTTTCAAATCTTCTTTTTCTTTCAAACCTTTTAAAATACATACATTCATATAATAAGGAGGAAAATTAAAGTAAATTGAAATAAAAGAAAAATTATGGAACAAGTTAGCAATCAAGAAGAAGCATATGCGTTTTTCACGAGGGAAGAGTGGATGTGGCACGGTATTTTATTTTTGTTTTGTTTATTTTTAATTTCAATTTCAAATCGTTTAATTGTGATAACTTTCACATACGAACTCCGTTTCACACGAAATTTCTTTTTTTTGGATCGTAATTAAATTCCAGATTTTTTGACGCTGGTTTGGACAGATTTGGAGACCGTCGAATTTTTGGGTTTAAATTGGATCTAAATCCAATTTAAATTCAAAAAGGTGAGTGTTTTAACCCACTCACAACTACTAGAAGCTTTTATGTTTGTTAAATAAATTTTAGAAATGAATAGAAATTTATTTATGAGCTTTTGGCATGTTATTTCATTCATATCTGTAGAATTGCATTTTATTGAATTTAACTGTTATTTAATTGATTTATTGCGTGTTAATTGGCTGTTAGAAATTATTGTTTGCATATGAACTGCTAGTTAACAGTTATGTCAAATTATCACTGAATATAAATTGTTAGATTAATAGTTGATAAATATAATTTGAAATAAAACTGCCAATTATTACCTGTTGTATATTACCAAACATATATTGTTATTGACTGATATTGCTTGATGTTTGCGATTGGATGATGGATGTGTTATTGAATGGATGTTTTATTTGATATCATTAAACTGCAAGTTAATATGCATTCTTCATTTCATTCGGGATTGCGGTTTGAAATGATATACAACCGCAGTTTTATTTTTTAAATTGCGGATTGAAATGATAAATATCCGTATCACTTGACCATAGGATAGAAAACTATATACAGGCACCGCGGTCTATATATATAACTATTTTTAATGTGATTTCTATGGTTTGGATGGAATACGGTTTATAAAAATCTTAAATTTTATACTGAATAAATGTTTTCTTCCATATTTATATACATATGAAGTTGAAATTTTGAAATTAAAGGTGAATAAATTTCTTTATTAAAAATGGAAGAAAATTAAGAAAATGGAGTTTGATGATTTATATCCTATGTTTAAATATTAAGTTGGAAATTTTAAAGATATGATATTTATAATTGGATTTTTCCCAAAATATTTTGAAATGAATATTCTAGAAAAATTTGAATTTGGAAATATATATATTTTACTAGAAATTGAAGTCTTATTAATTATGGATTCTATGTGAATGTTCAAAACTAATTAATAGAACATTTGATTTGTTGAAAGAATAAAATCCAACTTTAGTTGAAATATTTATACTCAAAATGGATATACGTATATATATGAATTTATTGAAATGGTTTTGGAACTTGAAGCGATATTAAATTTTGGTTTTAACTTTAAATAAAGAAATGTATTGTAAAGCCACGAGAAATATTTCTTTTCAAAGAAACCTTAAAGTTAAACCATTTATTATATATACCATTGAATATCCGAACCATTTAAGTTTAGAAGTTATGATTTTAAATTATGAATTTTGAAATATTATGCTTTGAAAGTATAAGTCAAACATTTGGTTTTCAGACGTTATAAATTTTAAAGCATTATGATTTTGGGAAAGAATTATATTTGGATAAAACGATATCATATTGTTTTGGGTTTTAAATTGATATCGTATTCATAGTTTTGAAATGAAATTGTTTATTTGTCTTTAAAGTATAAACTATTTTTAAATGACCGCGGTGTTATAATAACGATGGGTTAGCAAAGAGACCGGGATCGGATATGGACATACTCTCTGTCGATACCGAAAACCACTTTGACTAACCGTGTACGTGGTGGAGATTCCAGAATGAAGTAGGTTGGAGACGGCGTTTCCTGTAAGGTAAATACGTGGACCCGACTCCCGTGAGTTGGCATAAGGTGGCTAAAACAGGAGCTATTCCCAGGCCACTGAGATCATACCTCTGATCGGACACTCCTCTTCGATATTATACTATGACTTTGGATTGATTCAGTGGCCACTTTTATTTTGATTTTGGGGGAGTTTGTTCGAGGTGGGCGGTAACTGCGGCTACGCGTTTCCACCAGCCTGGGTCCGCAATTGGTATATCTACCCTGACATTGCCTAGTTGTGCCGTGTCACCTACCATACCGAGCCTTGTACGAGTTTGGATTTCTCCCGTAGCCCGTGTGGTATCCTCTAGTGCCTTCCCGATCAGGAGGGACTATGATATTGGATGGACTACTGGGACTATTACGTGTTAAGGGGAATATTGGGTCACTCCTTAATGCTATTAAAAAGTATGTTTATTTTATAAATAGACACTATTATAATAGCGCAATATACTACATAGTAAATAGTTTAACGGATCCTTAGGAGATGTAAATCCCGAACATCTCTTGAGTTACTGTACTCATATTTATTTCTGTTAATTTAACTCACATAAGATCTTTTAGTTCTGACTCGAGTGTTTTGTCTTTTCAATTCGCTCGGGTCAGTCCGAGCGTTTCAGGATTTGAAGATTTAGCTCTGGAGGACGAAGACGAAGATTTGTATTATAATTATTTATAGTATTGCACTACACTCACACTATATTCCGCTGCATTGATATTATTGGTATGTGAACTCTGATAGTTATTGTTTAAAGAAAAAAATCAAGTGTTTTGTAAACGGTTTATGAACTGTATATTTATTATTATATTTTATCCTTCCGCTGTGAGATTCTATTTTAATTTTATTTCTTCTCTGTTTTTCTTATTTACCCCATAACAATCCGCCCTTCCGTATGGTTTGAATCGTCATGTGTGTCGGTTTAAAGTGTGCGAAAAGGCGGGATGTTACAGCTGGTATCGGAGCTTTGGTTTAGCGATAAACCTTGGCTTTGTGGGGTTTGACTCTTTGTTAATAGGGTAGTAATACCCTATGGGAGTCGCTGAGTGTATATATATATGAGAGAGCGTATTTGTTAGTGTTATAAAAATATTTTAATATTGTGTTAATCTGTTCCGTTTTGTATTTATAAATTCTGGTTGATGCATGGGACGCTATGTCATCAATAGGGATTTCTACACACTTAATAGGACAAACCGACATAATATTTGTTTTAATATAGGTGAATGAAATAATTTTGCCTATTATATTTTCTATATATAAAAATATTTTATAAAAGATATATATATATATATATATATATATATATATATATATATATATATATATTTGGTTGCTATAGATTGGGTGTTAGGAAATAAAAATATCTATAATAATTGAAGCTAAGTTGAAATTATGATAAATCAAATTGGAAATTTTAGAACTTAAGTCCGGGATTTTTCCAAATATGTTTTCAAAGAATTTATGAAAAATAATGGTTCGGTTTATAAGTATTTTCTTATATAAATATTTCGTATAAATTTGAAGAATTGTTTTAAAGAAGATTTTGGAAGAGAATTAAATTCTGTACTTTCCTCTCTGTCGCAGGAAAATAAATTCGGTGATGACGGCCGCATCATCGACTTTCATTTTCGAGTTTCGAAGGGGAAAGGCCACTGCAGATTTATTTTGAAATTTTCTAAAAATTTTCTTTTATTGTTCTAAATATAATTAGAGATATTGAGTTGTAAGAACTTATTTATCTATTATTTTGAAATAAATTGAGATTTAACCCGGAATTTAATTCTAAAATCTCCCATTAACAAATTGTTAGTGAAATAAAAGTTAAGTAATAAATGAATTGAAACCTCTAATTTAAATAGGAGAATAATTGCAAAGTTATAAAGAGGAATTTGCATACATATGAGACAAAGAGTAATATGGAAAACATCAAATTTAATTAAAGAATGGAGATTTAACTTGTATAAGTTCAATTGCATTTTCTTTAACATAAATAACTTACCCAAATATAAAAGTTGAAATGTTAAATAAGAATTTTAAATAGGATATTATACAAGTAGAATTTTGGAAATAATGAAGTATTCAATAATTTATTGTTATAAATAAGAATTTAAATGGTATAAACTTAGGTTATAATTGAAATTTTATTATTAATAGATGATATGAACCTAAGTATATAAAATAAAATTCAAAATAAGAATTTATTATATGATTATTCACTTAAGTATGTTTTAATCTCCCCTATTCTAATATAATGGAAAGTAGGAAGAATTTAAATGACTGTAATCCATATTTAATGGATAAATAAAAAACTTCCACTTATAAGAATGAATGTTAGCAGATTAAGAATTTAAGGGAAATCTTACAAGTGAAGAGTAAGGAAAGGAAGATATTCAAAATATTTGTTGTTATTAATGAGAATTATTTTATAAACTTAAGTAATAAAAAGGAAATACAAATATAATAAATTTGGTGATAGTTGGAAAATAAAACTTGTAAGAACAAAGAAATCCCTCATAAATGAAGGGAAGAAAATCAAACCACTGAAGTATGAAATAAATGTATAATAAGCTATTTTGGTGTTGATTTGAATTGTTTGGTTGATGTATGGTTGTTGGGTAAGGAATTTTGGAGTTGTTGGATGGAGAAATAATCTATCTTTGTTCCATCTAAGACTGTTGAGTAAAGGATGCACTTGATAGTTATTTTACATTTCGTACAATTTCGGAATTTGAACCTAACAACTAATTGTTTGTTTGATTGAATGATTTTGTTTGTGGTGTGTGCTATTTGTTAAAAAGTATGGTTGTTGCATTTGATTGGATATGAATGATTGAATCCACTAGAATAGTTCATTTTAAAATAAATAATTAACCTTTTAGGCTTATAAGAAAATACAGGTTATGGATGCAACTGCTACTGCTTTTGGTTCCGTAATAATAAGCGTATATTGCCCGACAAATAGGTACGTTTTCGGATTACGTTTAAAGCGCTATTTTTCCGTGTTGGGATATAATATTTTGATAATATATGTAATATATTTGTATATTTGGATATTATATTTTCTCCAGAGTCTCTCCGTACAAAGGAGACTCTGCCAAGTTTTTCCGTAAATTTTAAACTTAGAATTTTGTGAAAGTATTTTTCCAACTTTAATAATTCAAGTATTAAAGGATATGATTGATTATAAAACAAGTATATTTCATTAAAGGAAATTAATCCAGTAAAATATTGTCTATAAGTTAATATTTGAAATAAGATGCACTGTAAATCTTCCTCCTCCATTCTTTTTCCTTTTCGGGGACGAAAAGTTTTGAGTGGGGGAGAGTGTAACGACCCGTATAAATTTTATGTTTAAAATGAATTAAATTTATAAGATTTTTAATTTAAAATTTAGAAAGAGGTAAAAATCTTATTTATTTATATGAAAGCAAATATTGGAATAATGGGAATTGTTGCATTTGGATAAAAGGTTAGAAATAAGTAAGTAAGTAAAGGCGAATGTTTGCAATCCTTTTTATTTACTATTGCAAAGTGCTAATTAATAGGTGAAATTTGGAATTTGATTAAAATTGTATGTAGATAATAAATTGCAATAAATAAGGTAGTAATAGATGGAAAACGGGATGATTATAAGGGTCAACAAATTTATTAGAATTCAAACCTATTTAAAGGTTAAGTAAATTTGATAAATTGATATAAACGTTACTTTATCGTTCATTAATAAAGTAACGGTAGTGAATAAAAAGTAAAGTAATGCAAGTATTGGATTTAACAATGAAATAAAATATTGATTATGGGTATTGAATGTAGATGGGGGAAATAAAGAAATGCAGGGCAATAAATAATTTATTTAACACAATCCCTTTTATTTGTAAACTATTGCGAGGGTTAATTAATTATGAAAATTTGGAAATAGGTTCAAATTGTATGTTAGACAATCAAATTTCAAAGTTAGTAATTAATGGATTTGATGGAAAAATTTAATTAGATCTAAAATCTAAATTGGTATGGGTGCATATATATATAATGGAATATAAAAGGGTAAAATACTCATATACAAGTATAATTAAGGTTTAAATAGTGGGATTACTAGTAAATTCAGTCAATTACCAAAATAGATAATTTGACGTGCCTTAATTTTTATTAATTATAATTAGATAGAGATGTTAAGCAGCAATATTAGTGCAATGCAAGTAATGCAAAATTTAGGTTGATAATAATAATGAATAGTAACCAATTAAAAATTTATAACGTATATCATCAATTACCTGATTACTTGTTAATGGGATTAGAATGGGTAATAAGTAATAATCAGATAAAGGAATGTTACCCTAATGAAAAAGGAAAAATTTAAGGGTTGAGTAAATTATAGGATCGTATTTATTATAAGCGCTATTCTAATAATAATGGTTAATTGTGGAATTAATATGGGAAGTATATAAAGAAATAACTACGGAAGTATACGTTATAAGTTAATTATAACCCAAACTTATGTGCAAAGTTGAAATTGGATCTAATTGAAAACTTATTTAATAAATTGGATTCAAGCGTAATAGAAAGATTACTTTAAGAAAAT
This sequence comes from Allium cepa, assembly GCA_030765085.1. NCBI lineage: Eukaryota > Viridiplantae > Streptophyta > Magnoliopsida > Asparagales > Amaryllidaceae > Allium > Allium cepa. Next base: position 73,906,728 of record CM060939.1, on the reverse strand, counting down.
ATTAAGTACTAAAATTAGTAGAATGATTTACATTTAAGATTTGAGATAGAGATTTGTCTAAGGAATTATAAAGTTAAGTAAAACAAGGTGATAGAAAAATTTTGAATTAAAAGAATGTTTAATTATAGATCCATGTTCTAAACTCTTAAACCAAATTGCATTTTTTTTTTTAGATCTGAAAGTTTATGTACATATAATTTGCATTTGTGTTGAAACAGAAATATTGTATACACATATTGTCACTTTATCTTGAATTGAATATATCATGAAATTTGAATACTTTGTTGAATAAATTATTTGTTCTTAATCTAATAAATTATAATAGAAGTTTACGTATGCTTAAAAAAATTTCGATAATAAATCTAAGGTTTGATTTTGATTACAACAATATTTAAATTTGTTACCTAATTTATTATCTCAAATGTCTGTATTTAAGGATCTTAAAGGTTTATTACTATATTGCTAAATTTGTCGTGTTCCAGTTTTGTTTTGTTAAAATTTAAATAAATTTCATTAAGGTAAAAAGGTTTAATTTATATGTATATATGTATTTTTGACTTCAAGTATGCATAAGTTTACAAATGCATTAGACAATTTAATGTGGTATGGAAGTATGCTTTGAATTAATTAATAAGCTTTGGTTTAATCTTTATACACACATGTATGTGTGTTTGTGTGCATGTGCATACATATAAACATGTAATATTTAAATTTCAAATTGCTAAAGCATGATTTATTTTTATTTTTTATTTATTTATTTATTTATTTTTTTGTCAAATAATTTAAAAGTAAGGTAATATTATATACATATTAATTTATTGTTTGTTGTTTATGTTTTCTAGTCATATTACAACTTGCATTATAATTAAATGTCATATTAATAAATTGGCTAAAGTGGGAAAGTGGAATTAATCAACGTCGTTACTTTTTATCTCCTTCCCTGTTAGATCCTTATGTGATTGCATTTACATTTATTCTTGTTTATTCCTATATATTGTCACCAATTAATCGTACTTGATATATGTTTAGCAATTTTGACACACAGTTAAAGTATGTATATATATATATATATATATATATATATATGATGTATTCAAATTTTTCTGTATCCAGCACTTAATTAATTTAGAATCAAACTAACGAAACGTGTCATTTATTCTGTCCCTCCATATTCATTCCCTTTCTAATAAATAATTACCTCTTTTAATACCTGCTACTTTTAAAAAGGTTGTTCATATTTACTATATTTCAAAACCAAGTTGTTCATATTAACTTTATTTCTTTCCATTCATTTTCCAACTTCATTTCATAATTATAAATAACCTACATCTTATTCTTCTATTACATTTTGTTTCTCCTAACTCTAACCCTAGCCTCCATGCTACTCTTCTTCTTCTTCTTCTTCTTCTTCTTCTTCTTTTTTTCTTGTTTTTCTCAAAGCTCCTTATTATCTCTCATTTTAATTTTTCCTTTCTCTTCAAATATTCTTCTTCTTCTTCAAATTTACTTCTATTTCAAACTTTCTTCTTTTCAAATCTAGATCTTCTCTTCCGTTTTCAGTTCTTATTTTAATCATTTTTTTTCAATTCTTCTTTTTCCAAATCTTCTTTTTCTTTCAAACCTTTTAAAATACATACATTCATATAATAAGGAGGAAAATTAAAGTAAATCGAAATAAAAGAAAAATTATGGAACAAGTTAGCAATCAAGAAGAAGCATATGCGTTTTTCACGAGGGAAGAGTGGATGTGGCACGGTATTTTATTTTTGTTTTGTTTATTTTTAATTTCAATTTCAAATCGTTTAATTGTGATAACTTTCACATACGAACTCCGTTTCACACGAAATTTCTTTTTTTTGGATCGTAATTAAATTCCAGATTTTCTGACGCTGGTTTGGACAGATTTGGAGACCGTCGAATTTTTGGGTTTAAATTGGATCTAAATCCAATTTAAATTCAAAAAGGTGAGTGTTTTAACCCACTTACAACTACTAGAAGCTTTTATGTTTGTTAAATAAATTTTAGAAATGAATAGAAATTTATTTATGAGCTTTTGGCATGTTATTTCATTCATATCTGTAGAATTGCATTTTATTGAATTTAACTGCTAATTTAATTGATTTATTGCGTGTTAATTGGCTGTTAGAAATTATTGTTTGCATATGAACTGCTAGTTAACAGTTATGTCAAATTATCACTGAATATAAATTGTTAGATTAATAGTTGATAAATATAATTTGAAATAAAACTGCCAATTATTACCTGTTGTATATTACCAAACATATATTGTTATTGACTGATATTGCTTGATGTTTGCGATTGGATGATGGATGTGTTATTGAATGGATGTTTTATTTGATATCATTAAACTGCAAGTTAATATGCATTCTTCATTTCATTCGGGATTGCGGTTTGAAATGATATACAACCGCAGTTTTATTTTTTAAATTGCGGATTGAAATGATAAATATCCGTATCACTTGACCATAGGATAGAAAACTATATACAGGCACCGCGGTCTATATATATAACTATTTTTAATGTGATTTCTATGGTTTGGATGGAATACGGTTTATAAAAATCTTAAATTTTATACTGAATAAATGTTTTCTTCCATATTTATATACATATGAAGTTGAAATTTTGAAATTAAAGGTGAATAAATTTCTTTATTAAAAATGGAAGAAAATTAAGAAAATGGAGTTTGATGATTTATATCCTATGTTTAAATATTAAGTTGGAAATTTTAAAGATATGATATTTATAATTGGATTTTTCCCAAAATATTTTGAAATGAATATTCTAGAAAAATTTGAATTTGGAAATATATATATATTTTACTAGAAATTGAAGTCTTATTAATTATGGATTCTATGTGAATGTTCAAAACTAATTAATAGAACATTTGATTTGTTGAAAGAATAAAATCCAACTTTAGTTGAAATATTTATACTCAAAATGGATATACGTATATATATGAATTTATTGAAATGGTTTTGGAACTTGAAGCGATATTAAATTTTGGTTTTAACTTTAAATAAAGAAATGTATTGTAAAGCCACGAGAAATATTTCTTTTCAAAGAAACCTTAAAGTTAAACCATTTATTGTATATACCATTGAATATCCGAACCATTTAAGTTTAGAAGTTATGATTTTAAATTATGAATTTTGAAATATTATGCTTTGAAAGTTTAAGTCAAACATTTGGTTTTCAGACGTTATAAATTTTAAAGCATTATGATTTTGGGAAAGAATTATATTTGGATAAAACGATATCATATTGTTTTGGGTTTTAAATTGATATCGTATTCATAGTTTTGAAATGAAATTGTTTATTTGTCTTTAAAGTATAAACTATTTTTAAATGACCGCGGTGTTATAATAACGATGGGTTAGCAAAGAGACCGGGATCGGATATGGACATACTCTCTGTCGATACCGAAAACCACTTTGACTAACCGTGTACGTGGTGGAGATTCCAGAATGAAGTAGGTTGGAGACGGCGTTTCCTGTAAGGTAAATACGTGGACCCGACTCCCGTGAGTTGGCATAAGGTGGCTAAAACAGGAGCTATTCCCAGGCCAATGAGGTCATACCTCTGATCGGACACTCCTCTTCGATATTATACTATGACTTTGGATTGATTCAGTGGCCACTTTTATTTTGATTTTGGGGGAGTTTGTTCGAGGTGGGCGGTAACTGCGGCTACGCGTTTCCACCAGCCTGGGTCCGCAATTGGTATATCTACCCTGGCATTGCCTAGTTGTGCCGTGTCACCTACCATACCGAGCCTTGTACGAGTTTGGATTTCTCCCGTAGCCCGTGTGGTATCATCTGGTGCCTTCCCGATCAGGAGGGACTATGATATTGGATGGACTACTAGGACTATTACGTGTTAAGGGGAATATTGGGTCACTCCTTAATGCTATTAAAAAGTATGTTTATTTTATAAATAGACACTATTATAATAGCTCAATATACTACATAGTAAATAGTTTAACGGATCCTTAGGAGATGTAAATCCCGAACATCTCTTGAGTTACTGTACTCATATTTATTTCTGTTAATTTAACTCACATAAGATCTTTTAGTTCTGACTCGAGTGTTTTGTCTTTTCAATTCGCTCGGGTCAGTCCGAGCGTTTCAGGATTTGAAGATTTAGCTCTGGAGGACGAAGACGAAGATTTGTATTATAATTATTTATAGTATTGCACTACACTCACACTATATTCCGTTGCATTGATATTATTGGTATGTGAACTCTGATAGTTATTGTTTAAAGAAAAAAATCAAGTGTTTTGTAAACGGTTTATGAACTGTATATTTATTATTATATTTTATCCTTCCGCTGTGAGATTCCATTTTAATTTTATTTCTTCTCTATTTTTCTTATTTACCCCATAACAATCCGCCCTTCCGTATGGTTTGAATCGTCATGTGTGTCGGTTTAAAGTGTGCGAAAAGGCGGGATGTTACAGACTTTGAAATGGAAATTTAGAAAGTTGAACGTAAATTTTGGAAATTGATTTAGAAAGACAAATGAAATGTTGTTTTACGAATTGAAATTGAAATTGAAATTGATTTGGTTTTGAAATTTAATAAATGACCAATCGGTGTAATAATTACGAAAGTTACTAAAGAAACCGGAATCGGTTATGGATATACTCTCTATCTAAACCGAAAACCACTTTAATAACTATACGCGGAGTGATGATCCAGAATGAAGTGGTTGGAATGATGTACGTGATGACTGAAGAAAGAGAACGATAATGGATAGCCTTGACACTTGTGTCAAATTGGAAATGACTAAAATCAGGAGCCGTGCCGGGCCAAATGGGGTTAGACACCTCGAGTGAACACACTTCTTCGTAACTACTACTCATTACTTGTTATCGATTGGTGCACCCTCGGAATTTCAGGAGTGTTGTTTCGCGGTGTTGCGATCGTTGCGGCGATGCATTTTCACCAGTCCGGACCAGGCAAACGGTAGTTTCACTACCTTAGGTATAGCCTCATGTGCCTTCTCATACTTGTATCCCTATATACGCGACCACTATGAATTTGTTTTGTGTTATATCTATGGAGTACTCCCTGATAGCCCACTAGTTTACGGTGGAGTTTACAGTGCTGTATAGACTATAACGCTTGTATAAAAATGTGTTAAGGGGGATAATGGTAACACCTTAACACTATTTTGATACTTTATATTACTGATAGACATTATCTATTTAGTGTACACTACTACATAGTAGATAGTTTAACAGATCCATAGAGGATGGTGATTCCAACATCCTTTGAGTTACTTGTATTTCGATTGCTATTTCACTTGAGTTGGATTTATTGATATGAGAATATTAATCCTGATTCGAGTATTTTGTGTTTTGCTTTACGCTCGGGTCAGACTGAGTGGTTCAGTTTTTGAGACTCACCTTTGGAGTTGGAGCTTCGCTTGAAAATTCCAGCCATCTATCCAGCTTCCAGATATCCAGTTGATTCCAGTGATGTATTCTGATTCTTGTATTTGATAATTGTATTCGAGACTTCTGTTGTAACTCATTTAACTCTGTTATATATATATAGTAGCTTCATGAACTACTATCTCTTTTTATTTCCGCCGCATATTATTACTCAGTGTCTGTGATTCTGTGATTATTTATTTACTGTATATCTGAGTTTTGCAAAATTTTAAATTAACAATTCGGTATTTTGAATTATTCAAGTCCGACGTGTGCAGATGCGAATAGTCTAAAATAGCGGGTCGTTACAGTTTGGCTATAAATTGTACACAAGAAAATAAATGGATTAAGAATATAAATAGTATATACTGTACATACTTGGCAAATGTAAGTAAATAGTATGGAATGAAGCATGCATTAATGAAATAACTATGAACCAATAAATGTATTTAAGTTGTAAAAGTCATAATTGATTGCATTAAATAAACTGGGAATTAAATTCAAAGGTTATGTTAATTGAGAAATAGTACGTAATAAATTGCAATGTGATTGAATCAAGGCTAGGTAAGTAATTTTAATAAATTGAAGTTGATATTTAAGTATGAATGTGAGAAAATTTGGCATTTAGTGGTAATTGTAAAAATTTACCCATTCATCTAATTTGCTTAATTAGAGCTAAGTCAATGACAACATTTGTGTTAATAATAGCTTGTAAGTGGAAGTAAATGTTAAATGGTAACAATTATTTAGGTTAACCATTTATTTAGTGTATTAAAGTATAACTGGTAACCGATTGCAATAAATATAAATAAATTATGATGTTAATGTTAATATAAAGTAATATTTGAAAATAATGTCAATTTCATTTATAATATGAAAATTGGCTAATTTAAAGAATTGAAAGCTAGATTTATTTATTTAATTGAAAAGAAAAACTTTCAATAATTGAATTTATTGTGAATAAATGAAATATAACAGTTAAATTCTACGTTAAAGGAAATGTAGAGGAAATCTAAGATAAAATAGGGATATTAATGCAATATGATATAAACCATGATAATTGTACCATAAATTGAAATTTGATTGAATAACTAAATTTGTGCATACCCATTTATTTAAACAGATGGTAAAGTTTAATTGATTGAAATCAGCAAATTGAAAAATAAATTCAATTTATGAAATAATACGCAGTAAAATGTAATTTGACATAATCAATGTTAGGTAACAAATTTTATTTTTGTCAATTGATAATAGGGTTTGAATGGGAGTAGATTTGGCTTATTGTGATAACTATTAATTGTTTACCTATGTATATAATTTAGTGAATTAGGTCTAAATCCATTGAAATAAACGTAATTAATCACTACGTTGATATAAATTTAGTTGATTACTGGAAAATATTAGGGAATTGGATTTACATAATGTAAAATGTACCCATAAGATAATGATTGACTAAATTTAAAAGAATGGAAAGTAAGATTTTTAATTTAATTGAAGTGTAGAAAAATTCAATAATTGGATTATGGCAAATAAATGAAATTTAACACATAATTATTACGTTAATAGAAAGTTAAATGGAACGTAAGAACATTATGATAGTTTGCAAATTCAATGAAATTTTTTATCCGTTAGGGAATAGTGAATTGAATAATAAATATAAAACAAAATAATTATACCATAAGAAGAATGTATTAAAAATAAATGGAAAGCTAATTTCATTGAAAATTTTGGAAGATTTAATGTATAATCTATAAAAAATTTAAATAGAAGTTAAACCTTTGAAAGTGTGGAATTTGCAACATCTAATCCATATGAGGAATCTTTAACTTAAATGGAAAGAGAAGTTAATTGAAATTTATGGCATTTAATATAAGAAACGTATATTTTTGGGTTAAATAGAAAGAGCATTTTTAATGAAAATAAAGGAACAGTTTGAGAAAAATAAAATGAATGTTTCATTTTAAAGATAAGTAAAAAAAATTTAAAAAAAGAAAAATTTGAATTTTGAAACAACATTGTACATTCATTTTATAACAATCAGAGGTAGTATAGAAGTGATTTTAATGCTAACCTTATATTTTAAAGTAAATTAAATATTTTGAATCGTGATTGCGCGTTGAGAAAAACGCCGTTTTTAAATTTGAATTTCCAGTCTCATCTTTTATTGCGTGCAGTGGCTGTCCCTAGTGGCATTAATTGGACTGTTACATTTTATTTAACGTGTGTTAATAAAATTAAATTGGGTATTAATAAGGTGTATATTTATGGTTAATAGAAATTAATTTAGCGGAGTAGACGTTTTGAAATTGGATCTCAAAGTTTTGGTACAACTAGTCCATTTGTTACCTTATATTTATTATTCGTTACAAACCTCTTTGTTTGCAATGTATAAATTTTCAATTTTGCTACCTGAAGCATTCATTTCATTAGGTCCATCCTCCTTTAGCCTCATTTCAATTTTCCAGTCTCAATGAACTTCATTATGCAAAGATGACCCTATTTCATTTTCTCCCTCACCTACTTGCAACACTTTTTCCTAATCCTTCTTGAAGCTTTGAGTTGCGTGAAAGCCTCTCCACCTCACCCAAGCCTTGCCACCACCTTGTTAGCAGGTACCCTAGTCTCCTCATCCCAAAACGTGAAATTTAGTATTTATTTTGTTTATTTTAATATCACTATATATATAAATACTTTATTATGGCAATAGTCATCTTATAACTTGAATAACATTCGCATACAATGTCCGATTTGTGCGCAGTTTTTTTTGTTAGGATCGTATTGAGATTTATGACGTTTTGACGCCTGTTTGGGCAGATTCTGAGGCTACTGAATTTTTGGGTTTAAATTGGATTTTAATTCAATTTAAATCCAAAAGGTGAGTGTTTTAACCCACTCATAATTTCTAAAATTTCTTATGTTTGTTAAATTGATTTATGATGTGTTTAAAATTTTATTTATAGCCGTTTGGCATATATTTCATCATTTTCTCAGTTAAATTGCATTCATTTAATTTACGCGTTATTTAATTCATTTTTCATATACACTATCAGTTAAAAATTTAGTTAAATTTATAATTGCATATAAACTACAATTAAACGGTATTAGATTCATTATTGAAAAATTAACTGTCAGTAATTAATTATTATTCATTGTTGTGATTGTTTGAATTGGATGATAAATTGATGAATGTTTGATGATTGATATGATAGATGAATAAATGCTATATATTTATATTGGATAAACTGCAAGCTATTATGCATTTTCATTTTATTCGGGATTGCGGTTTGAAATGATATACAACCGCATTTTATTTTTAAATTGCGGATTGAAATGATAAATATCTGTATCACTTGACCATAGGATAAAAACATTTATACAGGCACCGCGGTATATATATATAATTATTTTTGAAATGATTTTCTATGGTTTGGATAGGATACGGTTTAATAAATATAAAAATTTGATATTATATAAATATTATTATATATACATATATTGTTAAATGTTTGAATTTAAGCTATGTATAAATCTGTTAAATAAAAATGAATAAGTTGAAAAAATGAAGTATAATAATTTATATTTTTGTTTAAGTATAGGTTTAAATTTTGTATATATATATATATATATAGAGAGTTTTAAATGATTCAAATCAATTAAGATTGGAAGATAAATTGGAAATTTATTTGGAATTGAGCTTATTTAAAATTAAACTCCATAAGTTGATGTAAACTTATTTAAATTTGGAAATTTAAAGGTATGATATTTATAACTGGATTTTTATTCAAGATAAATTAAATGAATATTTCTAGTATAAATAAATTGAAGGAAATATTTAGTTGTTAGTAATTTGAGTTTATTTTTAATGATTTTGGATTCATTATGTAAATATTTCAAACTAAATAATAGGACAATAAATTGTTGAATAGAAATTTCCAACCTTAGTTTTGAAATTGTTAATTACTCAAAGTTTGAAATATATTGGAATCGAAGTGTTTTTATTGAAACTGGAAGTGAATCTAAAAATTTATGGGTTTAGACTTAATTTGAATTGAATAATGGTAAAGGCGTGGAAATTATTTACTTTATAAAGTAATTTAAAATCAACTATTTTACATACTGTTGAATATCCAAACCATTTAAATTTTGAAAGTTATGGTTTTAAAGCTACAAATTTCGTAGTTTTATGTTTGAAAATTATAATTCAAATGTTTGGTTTCCAATTATTATAAATTTTAAAGTAATATGATTTTGGAAAAGAAATATATTTGAAATAAAATGATATTATATTAATTTGGGTTTTATAAAAATAATATCAAATGAGTTGTTTTGAAATGGATATCGTATTTATATGGTTTTAAAATAGATATTATATTCTGCTTTTGAAAGTAAAATTATTTTTAAATGACCGCTGTGTTATAATAACGTTTGGTTGTTAAAGACACCGGGATCGGAAGTTGTCATACTCTCGCCAACTCCGAAAACCACTTTAACAATCGTGTACGCGGTGGAGATTCCAGAATGAAGTAGGTTGGTGGCGACGTTTCCTTGAGGTAAATAGGTGGACCCAACTCCCTTGAGTTGGCATAAGGTGGCTAAAACAGAGCGATTCTCGGGCCAATGAGGTCATTCCTCTGATCGAACGCACTCCTTCGATATTATACTCTGACTTTTGGATTGATTCGGTGGCAACTTTTTATTTTTATTTGGGGGTGTTGTTCGAGGTGGGCGGTAGTAGCAGCTACGCGTTACCACCATCCCAGATGCGTAATTGGTATATCTACCCTGGCATTGCCTAGTTGTGCCGTGTCACCTACCCTAGCGCGCCATGTACGAGTTTGGATTTCTCCCGTAGCCCGTGTGGTATCCTCCTGTGGCTTCCCGAACAGGAGGGACTATGATATTGGATGGACTACTGGGACTATTACGTGTTAAGGTGGAAAATGTAAAGCCTTAATGCTATTTAAAAGTAAGTTTATTTTACTATAGGCACTATTATAATAGCGAAATATACTACATAGTAAATAGTTTAACGGATACTTAAGAGATGTAAATCCCGAGCATCTTTTAAGTTACTGCACTCATATTTATTCCTGTTGATTTAACTTACATAAGATCTTTTAGTTCTGACTCGAGTGTTTTGTCTTTTTCAATTCGCTCGGGTCAGTCCGAGCGTTTCAGGATCGAAGATTTTAGCTCTGGAGGACGAAGACGGAGATTTCTATTATTATTATTTATTATATTCCACTACACTCATATCGTTCCACTGCATTGTTATTGGTATGTGTAACTCTGATAAATGTTGTAAGTATAATCGAATATTTGTAAAACAACTTCATAAACTATATATTTGATTATTATATTTTATCCTTCCGCTGTGAGATTCTATTTTGTTTTATTTCTTCCTTGTTTTTCTTATTTAGCCCATAACAATCCGCCTTTCCGTATGGATTGAATTGGCACGTGTGTCGATTTAAAGCGTGCGAAAAGGCGGGACGTTACAGGGAACCAACAGTGTTATAACAATATAAACAATATCTAGTCATCCGGTATCAACAATCAAACATCCATCACAATCATCATCCAAATAAACCAATAAACAACAATAGGTAATCGATTATCATTAACAAGTATAAAATTGACAATTAAATTCAATTTTATGTTAAAACGATGATTAAATGCAATAAAAGTCAAATTTAACTAGGATGATAATTGTACCAAATATCAATCAATTAATTTCTAATTACATCATAATTTAAGTGTAACTAACATAAGATAATTTAGTAGCTGTGAGTGAGTTAACACAGTCACCTTTGATTTCAAATCGATTTTGAATCCAAAATAGGACCCAAATCTCAACAGTCTCATTATTCGTTCAAACCATTTCCATAATGTCTGAAATTTCAATACGATCGCAGGGAACAAACCGTGCATAAATCCGACCTTGTATGCAAAAGTTATATACATTAGATCGTTTGACAATTTTAAATTTACATAAAATATGAAAGTAACAAATGCTCTTACACGTCATCATCCCTGCTATAGCTCAGAAACCCTAGCATTGGTTTCGTTCGAGCTAGATCGCACGCATGCTGCCCCTGAGCATCATCGTTCACTGCCCCAATACGATCGCGACCGCCCAAGACCCCTACCATCGCCTCAAGCTCTCCTTTATGGCCACGGTCCACAGGTGAATGTGACCACATGCTTGTATCGAGCAGCCACCGCCATGGGTTTTAAACCCTAGGCAAACTTTTGATGACAATCTGGTCGTTGATTCGATGACAATCTGGCCATTGATTTCTGGACAAATAGTGATCCGATTCGAGAAATGAATCATTGCAGTAGATTGCGTTTGTCGAGAGTTTCGAATCATTTTATAATATGAATTGTTTGACGAATTTTAGGTTTTCGATTTGATTTGCAATTGAATCTAGAAATTTGGGTTTCTGCCATTTGAGAAGGAAGAACAAATAGATTGAGTTGTACGTACAGAATATGGAAAATGACTGCTATGGTTTGGGAAACAAGACTAATTATATTGACAAAACCCGATAAGAAGATAAACACGTATCCAATTGGTATGACCGACATATAGCGATCCAAAAAGTCCGTTTTGCTTCAGAAACGAAAGTTGGTCGCCCCACATTTCAAAATATATGTTTTCAATATTTTTAAACTCAAAGGAACATATTTCAAGTCCTAATACTATCTTATGAAGAAATTAGCATAAAATCAGCTTATTTCAAACTGATTTCAATTAAATTGATTTCTAGGCGTTTCGAGTCCATATGATCGAACGACAAGTCCGATCATTACGAAACTTGAAATCCTACAACAATTCACCGTTACAGATCTGATGAAACTGGTTTCGTCGAAATCCGAGACAGTGGCGAAAATGGCTATTTTCATATTAATTTAATGATTTTTTCCATTAAAATTAGATATTTTACAAATTTGATCATTTTTTATCACTTAAACATTTACAATGATTTAATACAAATTAACATATCGATTCAATGTTGAATATTAGACTAATTATAGTGGTCCATTTCAACTGCAATGAATTCATTATATATAATTTAAATTTAATTAAATTCTTTTGATTTCAGTCTTTTCATTCAATCAATTTTGACTCTATAGACATAGTTAACATTGATTTATATCTTATTACACAAATACTCTACAATTATCATCCTTTACTATTTTAGTTGCAATATTTAATTACTGTGAATTTTTTCAATTTTATTATAATTTAAAATCCGAATAAATCAATTTATCTTTGCATCACTCTTTTTATTAAATCAATTATTGCCTTGTGAATATAATTAACATTTCTGTATATTTTATCGCATTCACATTTTAAAGTTATTGTCTTAACTCATATTAAGGTAACATTTAGTTACATTTAATTATAACTGATAAAATAAATGGGCAACAAATAACAATTGTCACCTTTTTTTAATTTAATAACATTTGTAAGTTTGTTATCTACACAAAATGCCATAATTACTACCACAACACTACTTTTATCAATTGCAATTAATTACATACTATTTGATTAATTTACGCATATTTAAATTATCAATTAAACCTTTTATACAATTTATCAATTAATACACACATTATTACAATTAATTTACAATATATAACCAATTATAACTTTTTAATCATTTCAATTAATTGGAATTACATTTAAACAGTTATCAATTTCCTTAAATTAATACTGTTACATTTCATGTCTAGTTAAATTCTTATTATTAAATCACAAATTTTTATTTCTTCCAACATTAAATCACGAAACCTTATTAAATTAACTATTTTCAATTATTGAAAATTACAGGTCGTTACACTCTCCCCTACTCAATACTTTTCATTCTCGAAAAGGGTAAGAAGGAATTAGGAAATCAATATAACTTATTCAAAATATTAAATTTATAACAATTATTTTACAAAATTAAATAATTTTAAATAAAATATCAGTTTATAAACAATTAAATCCTTTTATATTAAAGTAGATAAAAGTTTGGTAAACATCTCATAAAAATTTTCGAAGTTCAAAATTCATAGAAAATTTTGGCAGAGTCTCCTTTGTACGGAGAGGTCTGGAAGAAATAATAATATCAGAAATAACAATATATATCACATATTTCAAACTAATACATCCCAAACCATGGGAAAATAACATAATATCGCTAGAAAACCGTTATCCGAAAACATACCTATTTGTCGTGCAAAAATGCTTATTTATGAAACCAAAAGCAGTAGCAATTGCTTCCATAAAAATGTATTTCACTTATATAATAAAAGAAGAGTTAGAATGATGCAAAGAGAAATATTTACGTTATTTCAATTATTCACAACCAAATCAACACACATACAATAGTCACAAGCAACAAAACCATACAATTATCACATGCAATCAAAGCAATCAACCATCCATCTATATAAAATCAAAACAATGGGTTTTTTTGGGTTTAGAAACATTTAATCGTAGAAGATGATGAATAAACTATTAAGTATACCATACACTCATCAGTCTTAGATAAAACTAGATAGATTATTTATACATCCTACACTATAGAAGTATCCTTTCCCAGCCAATCCATAAGTCAAACAAACAATAATTTCAAATAATTTTAAAGTTTCATTCTTATTACTCTATCTTTCTCACATTATTCATTGTTTATACTCATTTGTTCATACAACGCTTGTTAATTTCTTACACTTATCACTTACAAAATTCATTTTCCATTCATTTATTCAATACCATTTTTTTCATTACCTTACGTTCATTGCTTACATAAATTATTTTCATTTCAATTATTTATAGTATTCATTTCCGCGTAAATCTCTTTATAATTTAATTCACCATTAATAGTGTAACAACCCACCTTTTTGGATGGTTCAAATCGACAATAAACCACACATGTCAAAATCAAACCATTCAAAAGGGAGGATTGTCAACGGGGTAAAGAAGAAAAAAAAGAAAAAGGAAAGGAAAAAAAGAAAAGGAAAGAAAAAAACAAATACAGAATCTCGCAGCGGAACAACAAAATATAATAATCAAATAAACAGTTCATGAAGCTGTTTTACAAATAACATTTGATTACACTTTTACAAATTCAAATCAGAGTTACACATATATCATAAATAAACAAATAATTTTATTCATGGATTTGCAACCCATGTATTTGATCTTTAGGATTTAGGAATTGATACATGTGGTTTTAGATTGATAAAGGATATTAAAACAATTCATATATGTTAGTCTAGCCCAGATTCTGAATTCTAACACAAACAAATCATGTCAAGCAAAATACACATATCCTGGTTAATGGAGAATGTAATGATCATATAAATAATAGGGTTTAAACTAGTCTAAAGGTCAAATAGATTAAAACAGTACAAATGATTAAAGTGCTAACTCAAACCAACATACCAAATGAGGACTTGCCATGTACATGAAGGCAGCAAATACAACTAATTCAAGTGAAAGGCACATATACACATGAAGTCGGTATGATCAAAGCCACAAGCCCTTAACCTAGGTTGGAGATGACATCAATATGTGCACATAGTCAGGCAATGTCAATAATCAGGATAATACAAAACTTCCAGATAAACATATGGTGAAGACAACTGATGAATCTCCAAATAAAGAACAAATGACAATGATCAATAGACAGTGGAGTAATGGACATGCTTAATACCCAAATAAGACCACATGATAATGCAAACTACAACTGACTTGACTAAGACCAAAATGCAACCAGTCTTTGGACCAAGCATATAGACAACAGAATTTAGTTCAATATGGTTGCGGTGAAGACTACAAGAACAAAGCATGCACATCAACTCCCTATATAATGCATTGCAGGCTTCCACTGGAAAATCTGATGTCCAGATTGGATTACAGGCTAAGTCTTCAAGCTTTTACATGTACTTATATTAATTACAAGACATGTTTAAGCCCTACTGGTTAGCCAAGACCATGTTCAACCCATTCACTTAAAACTTTGGCACATATTTATTCAAGTACAACTTGAACATTATAACTGAAGCAAAACAAATATGTCAAGGAAAACATATCCACATATCAGATTATATGGCATGTTCTCATTCATTCTAATCCATCAGATTCACTTTAGAATCTGTTGCTTAAATCAGTAACTCACAAGCACATATGATACTTAAGTTTTTACATGTTCTTTTCAAGTAAACAGTGCAAGCATTAATTCTGAGAATTGCAAAAGCCATAAGAGAGAGTTTGCTAGCTTATTTACTACAATGAAACTGCTACTTTTCTAAGCATTTTAAAATCATCAAGATCTTCAAACATTCATGCTAGCAAGCTACTCATGCCTCTTTCCCTGCAGCAACACTTTGAACTGCCTCAATAAAAATGAGACACCCCTAAAATTGCAAAGGCTAGGGTTAGAAAATATATTTTGGTGTGAGTGAAATCAAGGATTAAAAATAACTTGTAAATTCCTAAGACTGTGCAGAGAGTTTATATGTTTGATGCTATTTAAGTTCATACTAAAACCTGAGTATATGTATATATGAAAGCTTTATCTAACAGACATGCACCCAAGCATTCATCTATTCACTCCATTCAGTTATACATACACATGCTCCTATGGATTAACTCCCTAAATTCCATAGCTTAATTTATCAATCCCATTTACCTATTTAATTGGTCTTACTCTTGCCACTGAACACCAAGTGTGCATTGCAAAGGGGCTCAGTTCTGTTAACCCTTTACACAGAAGCCTATAGGACTTAAGCAAGTCATGCACATACCCATCATCCTCCTGATGATGAATAGATCAAGGCACTACTCCTAAATTAGCTTTGTAATCTAGAGACCATTCTTATTTTTCTTTCTAGAAAATATTATTAATTACTGAAATGGTTTATATTCTTCTCTTCCTTTCATAAATGAAAGAAAACTCACTCAAGGTGCGACGACCCGACTTTCTACCAACAGAAAATCGCATCATCTTTAAGTAAGAAAGGGATAGAAAAGAGAAAAGATAGAGAAGAAGAAAGAAACAACATCAGAATCTAAACAGCGGAACGAATAAATTATATTAATCACACAATACTTTACATAGTATCATATACATCAGAGATACACATCATAATCAACTCATACTAGACAGTTATAGACACCTGTCTAGTTATACAACTCAAAGACAAACAACTCAGAGAACACACAGCGGAAAACTCTATAGTTATACGCAGAAGCCTCCTGCTCCATTGCTCCTTCAGAATACGTCAAGCCAACCCAAAATCCTAACCTGAATCCCTTGGCTACTCGTAAAAATTTGAATACCCAAGAGTTTAAGAAAAACAGAATAAACTCCGGGTCAGACATGGGTCTGGTGTGAGTAAACGGTTAAAGTTGCTTAACTTAAAAACCTTTGAAAAGAAAAGGTATCACGTAAGACTTCCCACACATAAACATGGAAAAGTTTTTACCTTACGCTAACCAAAACATTTGATAGGAAATTCTATGATATTATAATAGGGTCTAGGGTTTTCAAATAAATAAGAAATAGCCGAAATTGTTACATGATTAAATTCTAGCTACTAGCCACAAAAGTGGGTAATACAATCAAAACCGTTGGCAATTATTGGATTTTGGATTCCATACAATGGCAGGGCTACTGGGGTACCGCCCGTCACAGTACGTGGCCTAGATCACCGTACCGAGGATTACTCACAATCCCCTGCAACACAAAGCCGGACCCGTTCCTTACTGAACAGTTCCAAATAAGACAACCCCGACAGTTGTAGCTATTCAACCGTCCACACAGCCGAAATAAAAGGGACCTCTAGACAGGGGTAAATCTTACTCTCAAGTGGGGGATACCCACGAAGCTTTGCTGCACCTCCCCTATTTTAGCCATTCTCGGTTGATGAGGCTTGAGGTTACGATTACCTTTATAGATCACATTTCTTAGAATGCTCATCATCCACCTGACGATGTTCTGAAAGCATTCAATCCATACAAGTTCGTTCCGGGTTCGAACGAAACCGAAGGCATTATCTCGTTACACTCATTTTGGAATCATCCTCAGAGTTAACGACGATAACCCTTGCACTCTAAACCACCATCTCGAATCTATAAGTACTATTCCGTCAAACTCATTACGGAATCACCCATAGAGTTATACTGACGTATAGCCCTTACACCTCGAGTCTTCACAAAGCTCCACTTAGATTCACGACCTAACGTTGTTTGGAATCGATGTGGTTTTCGGATATCCAAATATGGAAATACAATCCCGGTCCCATCGAAATCCAAAACGTGTCTTTTAGGTTCAAGTTGTTTTAAAGGTTTTAAAACAATTTAACACAGTATCTACATGCATACATGTAGATAACTCACATAACAATAATTGATAATCAGCATTATCAAATAACAGATACCTACATTATCAATATCAAAATATGTAGTCCCTATATCACCATCCCAATTTATAATCTATGAAATCATCACAATGCAACCAAGTATTCCTATCATACAACCATACTTATCTCATTACCGAGAACACAAAGCATTCAAGACAATCCATGACATCCATTCATACATTTGCAATGACTTATTCATACCAAAATATAATTAATTTAAAATGAATTAAATTAACTATCTCTAATTAATTTAAAGTGAATTAAATTAATTACCTAATCATTTAATTAATTTAAAATTAATTAAATTAATTACCTTCATCACAATAAATCTTGCTTAAATAATCATTAGTTAAATCAATTAATTAATCATAATCAACCTTGGTTAATTAATTCTTAATCAAGTAATTAATCCTTAATTATTCTCATTAATCATATCAATAAATGAACCTTAATTAATTAATCATGCTTAGATTAATTGCTTTAATTAATCAACTTAAATACAGTAATTAATTATTCTTAATTACTTCTTAATTACTTTTATTTATTTTATAAATTCATTGACTTATTACACCAAGTAATAAACCTTTAATTACTTTAACAAGTAATTATTCATTTAAAATTACTTTCCAATCAATAATTTTACCTTAACTCAACCATCTCTGTAATTTATCAATTACTTATCTTAAGTAATTAGCTATATCAAACTTATGAAGTAAACATACTTAATCCTTAATCAAGTGACTATATTTAATTAATTAACGAATTAATTAACTTACTTGTTTCCACTTATCTCATTAATTATAATTGAGTAATTCATCCTTCATTAACCCAAATTAATCTTTAATTATCAGATTAATTATCTTCAACTATTAATTAATAATCCTTAATTATTAATCAATACTTTAATACAAAGTAATTAATCACTAATTACTTTTATAACTAATTAATTAAACTTAATTAACTAATTAATAAACTCTTAATCATTAATTAATAAACTTAATTATTAATTAATAATCTTAATTTCAATTTAATTAATCCATAATTTAAATTAATTAATTCTTAATCACAATTAATTAACTTAAATAAAAACAGTTAGTTAATTCTTAATTAACTTTCATTATAAATTAATAACCCTCCTAATTATTAATTAAGTAAACCCAATTATTACATAATAAAACCTTTATTAAATATTAACTAATTACTATTTTAATTAACTCTTAATTACTTAGTTAATAAGTAATTACAATTTAATTAATCATTTGTCATTAATTAAATCATCATCTTAATTAATAGTTAATTAAATAATTAATTATACTTAATTAATTACTTAATTAACCCCTTTAAAAATAATAATTAAATGAATTAACTTAAACTTCCTTAATTAACTAACTAATTACAAATTATAAATACTTAAATATTATTTAAGATAATTTTTTTTTTGGCAAGGCCAGCCAGTTTTATAGTGGACCGTCCACTTTTATTACGAACGTAATAAAAATTGAAGTACAGGAGCAAGGTAAAAGCACCTTAACTACTAAAAAAAATACAGAAAATACAGCACAGGTACGTGAGAACTATGTCACGATAACTATAAGAACCACGAAAACTAGCACACCTCCGAGGAGGGAGAATGACCAACAGCCCCAAACACCAAGGAAGTGCACAATGGAACAGACCCAGAGAGACCAGCAAAGGGGCGAAACCGTAGAGCAAGACAAGGGTCATAATCCACATCATCAGCACAGTAGATAAAAGATCGATCCCAGGAAAGATCATCAAGCATGTCAGAATTAGAACTCGCATCCATACCGTCCAAATCAAGAACTAGAGAGTCACCAGATATTTTGTAGCGAAGACACCTAAGGTCATGTTGATCGTCAGAAACAAACCGGAAGAAAGATTCATTAACCGGGTTATACCTCATATCAGAAATGGGATCAATCCAACACCCTTCGGGCTCATCCCAAGCTATAGGAGGCCGCAGCAAGGAAGGGACTGGAGCAACTGAAGGGGTGGCAGGAGCAACACTCGGAACCTCAGAACCAGGAGGTAAAACAGGCGTAACTAGAGGCAAAGGAGGAACACTCAGAACAGACATCGTAGCCGAAGGAGCAGGATATGAGATAGAGGAAGGGGCAGAAGCCTTGGGGACCCAGATCCTACGACGGGGGCGCGGCAAGGGAGACTTCGGAGCAGCCGTGGAGGCTACAGAGTGATGGCAGTCGATAGACAGGTGTCCAAAAGAGTGACAAGCGGTACAAATATCTGGAACCCATCCATAGCGTACTCTGACTTCTACTACATGGCCGACAGCTAGCTGAATAGAAATAGAAGAAGGGAGAGGCTTAGTTGGGGAAATCTCAATGAGAGCCTTCGCAAACATCAACTTATCACGCGCCACAGTATTGGAGTCAAAACATTTCAGCTTACCCACATTACAAGCTAACCAGTTCAATCCAATAAGAGGCTGCAGAACAGAGGGAATCTGAGAAAAATATACCCAAATAGGGATAGAGAATACTTTCTCACGAGCACACGCCACGGTAGGAGACCATGGGGTAACAATAAAAGGCCTTCCATCAACAAAAGATGGCTCCGCATCCAAAACAAGCCGATGATCCTCAGCAGAGGAAAACTTCAGGTAGTACATCGTATCAATCAGCTTCACATGCAAATTTCCACAAAGCTTCCAAACCCTTCGAAGCACCGTAGATGCATACGAAAGACAGTGATGCAGATCCAAGAAAAAACCAACCAAATAGTCGGACCAAAAATCCTCACCGGCTTGCATTACACTCGGGGGAGGAATCATCACTCCATTTTCCTCAACCAAATCAAAATCAATTGGGATGTAAGCACCAGCATTACGGGGCAAGGTTGTGAAAAGAGAAGACCACAACTTAGAGGAGTTCATCGATCCATCAGTTACACGGCTATCAACAATACTGGGGGCAATAGCAGGATTGTGTATAGTAGCATCAGGGCATTTAACAGTGACATTAGGTACAGAATTCTTTGGGGAAATTGCACAAACATCTGATGTGCTATGTTCACAACTAGGGAGTCTGGTAGAAACACACCCCTGGACAAGGTCTTGCTTACCAACGACCACACTAGGAACACACTCAACAAACACAGTAGTTTTGCCCACATCACTACCCACTACAAGATGCGTAACAGGCTGAACAACACCTTTGGTCGATTTTAAACTAACATCAGAAATAATAGGACCAAAATCCCCTGTGTCATTTGAACATATAGGAGACGTGCAATGTTCAGAGAAAGTAGCCTCGCCCAACCCACGTTACAACCACTCGTGCCACCAACACCACACCCATAGTTAATTGCAGACGAACTCAAACCACCACAATCAATCAACAAATCTGTCATTCCGGAGCTGCCGATCATAGGCAAACTCGTTTTGGTACCAGGGAGAGGCGACACAACGCGAGAAGATCAAAGCCAGATGCCACAACCCCAAAATTTCCAGACGACGCAGCAGATGAAGCACGAAGCGGAGGAAAGTCGGAGTGGGAGTGAATTATTGGCATGGCAGCGAACTTGGTTTTGAAGGGGCGTCCAGACCTAGTCGAAGAGGGAGAGGAAAGGGGGGGAGGAGAGGGACGTGGCGGAGTGGGGGACATGGAAGAAAAGACGCGATTAGAAGAGAGAAGTCACAGCGAGGGAGAGCGCAGAGGCTACAAACAAAAGCGAATCGCCAGAAACCATTTTTTCAAAAAATTAAATTGAATTATAAGAAACCATTAATTACTTTCTCTAATTATTAATTAACAAATCTAATAAGTTATCTTTAACTTTATTTGTTAATTAATAAAAACAATTATAAATTTCCTTTATTATTTCCAAAATAAGTTTGAAAACAACATTAACTAAACATTTAAACAAATCATATACATTTCATTTAAAAACAATTAAATTTCACAAACAAGAATTTTACTTTAATGTAAACAATTTAAAGTTTAAAACTTATTCATTTAAATTTGAAATTTTTGTTAACACTTTATTTTGGGTTCACCCCTTATTTACTACAAACTAAGGAAACAAAGCACATGGATTTTGATCTTTAAAAACTGTTTAAAATAAAACTTAAAAAAATAAAACTGTTTTAATTTGAAATGTTACTACTATTAAAATCAAATAGTTTAACACTGTACAAAAATTGCCCAGATGAACACGGGTATAACACCGAGCCACATCCAAAAATGCGCGAGTTCCCCCCGAGCTAAACCCAGTACCCAAACCCAAACAAAACCCAAAACAACCCTGACACCACCATCCCCACCGTGCAACCTGCATCGTTGCCGGACCATCTCTGGTCATCGGCAAACCCACCGCCAAGTCATACCACCACCCTTCGAGCCTCCACGACCATTCAAACTCCAAAATTTATCTCAATTCAAAATCGAGCATTTTAGATGGACTGAACCCCTAAAACCACCACCAGAAAACCCCAAATTCTCACGACTCCGATCAACTACACATGCCACAACTCCGGCCATGGTCCACCGACACACTAAGCTTCCTACACTCCAATTTTCGCCTCACTCGATTCAAAGATGAAGACGTCGTGTTCATTTTACAGCAAGTTTCCCAAACTAGGTTTACAATCCAATTTCAGACAAAATCAAGCATCACAATGATTTAAAAATTCTTCAACTATTTTTCCTATACTCTCAGATGCAAACACTAACTCCATGAAGAATTTCAAGCAATCCAAATGAATAGATTATCAGTTATAGAGCAAAACCCCATTTGCAGTAAAAACCCAAATACAAACTCAATACAGATTTAAAAATTCTGAACTTCTTTTCACAATTCATAACTTCCAATGCTACTTTGATTTATGTAATTGTTTCAACCAAATTAAATACTTGTTTCCAAACATTGAAGATAAATTTGTTTACTGCATTTTTGGTTTCCAGATAAACTTCAAAATCCAGAAACCTTAATCTCTTTTTTTTTCTTTATGTTTATACTTGAGTTAACTTGTTTTTGTTTGAATCTATGTTCTAATAGTTGTTTAACAAAATAGCTTGAAGTTTAGTTTTAAACTTAACTCTGCAGTAAGAAAAGAAAACAGAGAGAATTTATGCAACAAGCATGCACAGTATCAAGCATAACAAACATAATAACATTTTCTACACAAAGGCAACCTATATGTATATAAACATCATCACTAACTCATAGAACAGCTAATAACTAATTAAGTTTTAGTACAAAAAGTTTACTCACCTCAATTAGAAATGCAGTGCAGGGGTTTAGGGAAAAGAACAGGAAATTGCAAAATGCTCTGAATTTTGAAGATGACTGGAACAAGAAGTTTGCAAAAGAATTGAACTTGAAGCCTTACAAATGGCCTTCCAGATTGCATTTTGAAAGCTTAGAAATATTTGAGCTAGAAGCTTTAGAAACTGAAGCCTTGAGACTTGCATGCACTTGAAAATTTGATGTAGACACTTGAGTTTGAGGAATTTAAATGCAGATTTTGTTTTGTATCTGCAGGCTTGCATTTTGATTTGCTCAAGAAAAAGTTAACGGGCTTTGATCACAGAAAAGGGTTTAAACTGTGGTGCTTTCAGGTTAACAAATTACAGAATTTGTTGCATTGAAGATTGATCATGTTTTTGTGAAAGGAAGTAGTGTTTGAGAAATTTCAGATTGCATTTCAGGTTTGAATTTGAGGAATTACAGGCTTTTTCAAAAAAAAAATGATTTACAGGGAAGTGTTACAGTTTTTGAATGAGTAAGAGTTTTCATTGATGGTTTTAGTTTTTATCTTAGAAATGAACAAAGAATTGAAGAAAATGAGAAAAGGTTTATATAGGAAAATTTTCAGATTTTAGTAATTAAAAAGAAAATTAGTAATAAATGGACACATGTCTTTTGTTTACACAAAGTTTGTAACACTTGTTATCAAAGTGTTTAAGAAATGAACAATTGTCAATATTGAGTTTGTTTTAATTTAAAAGAAAATTTAAAAGCCTTTTAAAATTATTTTTCCTAATTACTAATGTGCTTCTTAAATTTTAAAAATGCTTTTCTTATTAAATATCAAATAAACAAATACACTTACATTTATAAATGTATGTTAATTTATATACAATCTTTAAAAAGAAATGCAACTAAATAAAATTTTAAATAAAATTATATACAACATTTCAAACTTATTTTAAAAAGTGCTATTTCAAAAGCCATGTATTAATTTTTATTAAATAAACACAAATAAAATTTCTATTGATAATTTTTTATAAAAAGAAAAATAAAACAAAATCTTATTTCTTATTGAAAACATTATCTATATAATTTAAAACAAAACTATATTATTGTTTTATTTTAAGATGCATGTATAACTTTGAATTCAAATATATTCATTTTCAAAGTCAAATTAAAAAGTCAAATCTAAAATAAATTTAAATCAATATAAACAACTTATTTTAAAATAAGCTCATTATTATTTACGAATAATATATCCTATTTTAAAATCAATTTAAAATACACAAATTTAAATATACAAATATAAATGCATTTTAAACACACATATAAATTTTGAAGACAATACAACAATTAAAAATTTATTTATACAATGAAATAATTAATCTTAATATAAAACCAATTTATAACCAAAATTAAAACATTACTTGGTATTTATTTTTAAAAATAATAATTTATCAATTCAAATAAATTTAAATTAAGAGATTATCAGCATTTTAAATTCTTAGAAATTCCGGGATATTACAATCCTCCCCCTTTAATAGAATTTCGTCCTCGAAATTTAAAACAAAGATAATCCAAAGTTTTATTTTATTTAACCCAATTCAAACATACATATCAGCTATACACTATCGATCAAACAAACAATTTCATCCAAACAACCAATTCAAATAAACAACACTAGCTATCCAGACACAGATCCGGATAAACTTCTAAATTTTCTCGAGTCTCCCCAGTACAGACACAGGGATACTCGCTCTACTAAACCCAAACTTGCTATACATATAAGCTACCGAGTTCCTACTCAGCTAGATCTATAATCTACCCAAGATACCAGACCAAAAACAAGTCTGATCAACAACTAAAACCCTCACAGAATTACTGGTCTCAAAAACCAGTGATGAACCAAAACACATACTCCCTCAGAGATACGTGAAATGATTTGAATTCCAGTCTTCCAAACTGGAAATTCAACTCTTCAAACCAAAGCAATGATCTCACAAAACTCAGAAGAATCCAATATACCTCGGAGATCACCTCAAAATCTCACCAAATCTTATTGCTCCCTTTACCAGAGAAAACCTCAACAATATCGAAGTCTCCAACTTCGAATTCCAAATTCTTCCGTTTCTCAACTTCAAAACTTTACCGGATGATCCGTGCTGCCAACAGATCCTTCCTGATCAGCTCAACCTTCGCTGATACTTCTACAAACAAACTGGATCAACTCACAGACCGATCCTCACAAGTTCAGTCCCAAAATCAAAACCAAACTTTACTATCAACAGTAGAAAACAACTTCTCCCATCTAGAAAAGACAGAACAGATTCACTTGCCAACTTGCCTCCGATTCTGAAAAATTCCAGTAGACACTCTCTAATCCAAAATACTGAAATTTCCAATTGCTTCTACTCAAGAACAACAACCACCTTGCTTCCGCTGCACAAATCTGATCTGGAGCAGATGAAAATGCCGTCGAATGAATATGGGCACAGACTAACATCACATCTCAGAAATATGGTTCAACAGAATTTCCAAGAAATACAGAGCTGCTTCACCAAACAATCAATCTACGAGACAACCTTCTACCCAAATGAATCACTGGTATCACACCTGACATCAAGTCGATTAAGAACTCAAACTCCAATGCGGGAAATCTCTAACTCTCCTTGAAGATATATCAAGGAAAACTCAGAGAATCCGAGAGAACACTCAAACAATCGCAAGTCACTTTTGCGATCCACCAAACCAAATCCAAGTAAAACTTTTCTCTCTTTACCAAACAGAACAGCTTAAACTTAATTAGCCAACCCATCGAAGAAACGGGTCCACTTATCTACTTCTGAACTTCATACCAGAAAAACTGCTAAGCCAAAAGATCTCTTCCCAACATCGAGAACATTCCAAACTATAATGTTGCCACAGATGCCAAAGAATTCCAAAACAAAGCTCTCCGAGAAACTCGGACTTCAAAGCAAACAGAAACTCAAGCTGACCACAGCCACAACACTGAAGCAGACTTACTTCCTTAACTTGTTCCAAAGAAAACATCTTCGGGAACATCCATAGTCACTGCATCTCATCACACAGCTTCTATTTCCTGAGGTATCCAAAATACCATCACTCACTTCTGCCAACCAACAGATCCAAACTCTACTCATCCAACTTCAGAAATAGACTCTGAACCATAACAGGTTACCTTCAGAGATCAATGAAGTCCTTCATTACTACAGAACTCACTCGAGACGGTATTAGGTCTACAGTCTCAACAGATACACCTCTAACCTCAAACATTAAAACTCCAACTAATGGTAGTAATCGTGTTACACACACTACTACCCCATCTACCTTTATAACTTATATTGGAAAAACCTGAGCAGGTAACCCAACAAATAGGTAGAATATATATATATATATATATATATATATATATATATATTAAAAATACAAATACGCTCCCTCAAGAAAGATACCACAACAGAGCCTAGATATTCACTCAACCTAACGCTCTGATACCAAGTGCGACGACCCGACTTTATACCAACAGAAAATCGCATCATCTTTAAGAAAGAAAGGGATAGAAAAGAGAAAAGATAGAGAAGAAGAAAGAAACAACATTAGAATCTAAACAGCGGAACGAATAAATAATATTAATCACATAATACTTTACATAGTATCATATACATCAGAGATACACAGCATAATCAACTCATACTAGATAGTTATAGACACCTGTCTAGTTATACAACTCAAAGACAAAAAACTCAGAGAACACACAGCGGAAAACTCTATAGCTATACGCAGAAGCCTCCTACTCCATTGCTCCTTCAGAATACGTCAAGCCAACCCAAAATACTAACCTGAATCCCTTGGCTACTCGTAAAAATTTGAGTACCCAAGAGTTTAAGAAAAACAGAATAAACTCCGGGCCAGACATGGGTCTGGTGTGAGTAAACGGCTAAAGTTGCTTAACTTTAAAAAACTTTGAAAAGAAAAGGTATCATGTAAGACTTCCCACACATAAACATGGAAAAGTTTTTACCTTACGCTAACCAAAATATTTGATAGGAAATTCTATGATATTATAATAAGGTCTAGGGTTTTAAAATAAATAAGAAATAGCCGAAATTGTTACATGATTAAATTCCAGCTACTAGCCACAAAAGTGGGTAATACAATCAAAACCGTTGGCACTTATTGGATTTTGGATTCCATACAATGGCAGGGCTACTGGGGTACCGCCCGTCACAGTACGTGGCCTAGATCACCGTACCGAGGATTACTCCTAATCCCCTGCAACACAAAGCCGGACCCGTTCCTTACTGAACAGTTCCAAATAAGACAACCCCGACGGTTGTAGCTATTCAACCGTCCACACAGCCGAAATAAAAGGGACCTCTAGGCAGGGGTAAATCTTACTCTCAAGTGGGGGCTACCCACGAAGCTTTGCTGCACGTCCCCTGTTTAAGCCATTCTCGGTTGATGAGGCTTGAGGTTACGATTACCTTTATAGATCACATTTCTTAGAATGCTCATCGTCCACCTGACGATGTTCTGAAAGCATTCAATCCATACAAGTTCGTTCCCGGTTCGAAGGAAACCGAAGGCATTATCTCGTTACACTCATTTTGGAATCACCCTCAGAGTTCACGACGATAACCCTTGCACTCTAAACCACCATCTCGAATCTATAAGTACTATTCCGTCAAACTGATTACGGAATCACCCACAGAGTTATACTGACGTATAGCCCTTACACCTCGAGTCTTCACAAAGCTCCACTTAGATTCACGACCTAACGTTGTTTGGAATCGATGTGGTTTTCGGATATCCAAATATGGAAATCCGATCCCGGTCTTATCGAAATCCAAAACGTGTCTTTTAGGTTCAAGTTGTTTTAAAGGTTTTAAAACAATTTAACACAGTATCTACATACATACAGATAGATAACTCACATAATAATAATTGATAATCAACATTATCAAATAACAGATACCTACATTATCAATATCAAAATAGGTAGTCCCTCTATCACCATCCTAATTTATAATCTATGAAATCATCACAATGCAACCAAGTATTCCTATCATACAACCATACTTATCTCATTACTGAGAACACAAAGCATTCAAGACAATCCGTGACATCCATTCATACATAAGCAATGACTTATTCATACCAAAATATAATTAATTTAAAATGAATTAAATTAACTATCTCTAATTAATTTAAAGTGAATTAAATTAATTACCTAATCATTTAATTAATTTAAAATTAATTAAATTAATTACCTTCATCACAATAAATCTTGCTTAAATAATCATTAGTTAAATCAATTAATTAATCATAATCAACCTTGGTTAATTAATTCTTAATCAAGTAATTAATCCTTAATTATTCTCATTAATCATATCAATAAATGAACCTTAATTAATTAATCATGCTTAGATTAATTGCTTTAATTAATCAACTTAAATACAGTAATTAATTATACTTAATTACTTCTTAATTACTTTTATTTATTTTATAAATTCATTGATTTATTACACCAAGTAATAAACCTTTAATTACTTTAACAAGTAATTATTCATTTAAAATTACTTTCCAATCAGTAATTTTACCTTAACTCAACCATCTCTGTAATTTATCAATTACTTATCTTAAGTAATTAGCCTTATCAAACTTATGAAGTAAACAAACTTAATCCTTAATCAAGTGACTATATTTAATTAATTAACAAATTAATTAACTTACTTGTTTCCACTTATCTCATTAATTACAATTGAGTAATTCATCCTTCGTTAACCCAAATTAATCTTTAATTATCAGATTAATTATCTTCAACTATTAATTAGTAATCCTTAATTATTAATCAATACTTTAATACAAAGTACTTAACAACTAATTACTTTTATAACTAATTAATTAAACTTAATTAACTAATTAATCAACTCTTAATCATTAATTAATAAACTTAATTATTAATTAATAATCTTAATTTCAATTTAATTAATCCATAATTAAAATTAATTAATTCTTAATCACAATTAATTAACTTAAATAAAAACAGTTAATTAATTCTTAATTAACTTTCATTATAAATTAATAACCCTTTTAATTATTAATTATGTAAACCCAATTATTACTTAATAAAACCTTTATTAAATATTAACTAATTACTATTTTAATTAACTCTTAATTACTTAGTTAATAAGTAATTACAATTTAATTAATCATTTGTCATCAATTAAATCATCATCTTAATTAATAGTTAATTAAATAATTAATTATACTTAATTAATTACTTAATTAACCCCTTTAAAAATAATAATTAAATGAATTAACTTAAACTTCCTTAATTAACTAACTAATTACAAATTATAAATACTTAAATATTATTTAAGATAAAATATTATCTTAAATAAATCTTGAAATCCTTATTTAAATTAATTCATAAATTAAATTAAATTATAAGAAACCATTAATTACTTTCTCTAATTATTAATTAACAAATCTAATAAGTTATCTTTAAATTTATTTGATAATTAATAAAAACAATTATAAATTTCCTTTATTATTTCCACAATAAGTTTAAAAACAACATTAGCTAAACATTTAAACAAATCATACAAATTTCATTTAAAAACAATTAAATTTCACAAACAAGAATTTTACTTTAATGTAAACAATTTAAAGTTTAAAACTTATTCATTTAAATTTGAAATTTTTGTTAACACTTTATTTTGGGTTCACCCCTTATTTACTGGAAACTAAGGAAACAAAGCACATGGATTTTGATCTTTAAAAACTGTTTAAAATAAAACTTAAAAAAATAAAACCGTTTTAATTTTAAATGTTAAAACTGTTAAAATCAAACAGTTTAACACTGTACAAAAATTGCCCAGATCAACACGGGTATAACCCCGAGCCACATCCAAAAATGCGCGAGTTTCCCCCCGAGCTAAACCCAGTACCCAAACCCAAACAAAACCCAAAACAACCCTGACACCACCATCCCCACCGTGCAACCTGCACCATTGCCGGACCATCTCTGGTCATCGGCGAACCCACCGCCAAGTCATACCACCACCCTTCAAGCCTCCACGACCATTCAAACTCCAAAATTTATCTCAATTCAAAATCGAGCATTTTAGATGGACTGAACCCCTAAAACCACCACCAGAAAACCCCTAATTCTCACGACTCCGATCAACTACACCGGCCACAACTCCGGCCATAGTCCACCGACCCACCAACTTCCTTCACTCCAATTTTCACCTCACTCGATTCAAAGATGAAGACACCGTGTTCATTTTACAGCAAGTTTCCCAAACTAGGTTTACAATCCAATTTCAGACAAAATCAAGCATCACAATGATTTAAAAATTCTTCAACTATTTTTCCTATACTCTCAGATGCAAACACTAACTCCATGAAGAATTTCAAGCAATCCAAATGAATAGATTATCAGTTATAGAGCAAAACCCCATTTGCAGTAAAAACCCAAATACAAACTCAATACAGATTTAAAAATTCTGAACTTCTTTTCACAATTCATAACTTCCAATGCTACTTTGAATTATATAATTGTTTCAACCAAATTAAATAC
The DNA here is from genome assembly GCA_030765085.1 of Allium cepa. Classification (NCBI taxonomy): domain Eukaryota; kingdom Viridiplantae; phylum Streptophyta; class Magnoliopsida; order Asparagales; family Amaryllidaceae; genus Allium; species Allium cepa. The sequence continues at coordinate 73,876,009 of CM060939.1, read as the reverse complement.
TTGTTTCCAAACATTGAAGATAAATTTTTTTACTGCATTTTTGGTTTCCAGATAAACTTCAAAATCCAGAAACATTAATCTCTTTTTTTTTTCTTTCTGTTTATACTTGAGTTAACTTGTTTTAGTTTGAATCTATGTTCTAATAGTTGTTTAACAAAAAGCTTGAAGTTTAGTTTTAAACTTAACTCTGCAGTAAGAAAAGAAAACAGAGAAAATTTATGCAACAAGCATGCACAGTATCAAGCATAACAAACATAATAACATTTTCTACACAGAGGCAACCTATATGTATATAAACATCATCACTAACTCATAGAACTGCTAATAACTAATTAAATTTTAGTAAAAAAAGTTTACTCACCTCAATTAGAAATGTAGTGCAGGGGTTCAGGGAAAAGAACAGGAAATTGCAAAATGCTCTGAATTTTGAAGATGAATGGAACAAGAAGTTTGCAAAAGAATTGAACTTGAAGCCTTACAAATGGCCTTCCAGATTGCATTTTGAAAGCTTAGAAATATTTGAGCTTGAAGCTTTAGAAACTGAAGCCTTGAGACTTGCATGCACTTGAAAATTTGATGTAGACACTTGAGTTTGAGGAATTTAAATGCGGATTTTGTTTTGAATATGCAGGCTTGCAGTTTGATTTGCTCAAGAAAAAGTTAACGGGCTTTGATCACAGAAAAGGGTTTAAACTGTGGTGCTTTCAGGTTAACAAATTACAGAATTTTTTGCATTGAAGATTGATCAGGTTTTTGTGAAAGGAAGTAGTGTTTGAGAAATTTGAGATTGCATTTCATGTTTGAATTCGAGGAATTACAGGCTTTTTAAAAAAAATGATTTACAGGGAAGTGTTACAGTTTTTGAATGAGTAAGAGTTTTCGTTGATGGTTTTAGTTTTCATCTTAGAAATGAACAAAGAATTGAAAAAAATGAGAAAAGGTTTATATAGGAAAATTTTCAGATTTTATTAATTAAAAAGAAAATTAGAAATAAATGGACACATGTCTTTTGTTTACACAAAGTTTGTAACACATGTTATCAAAGTGTTTAAGAAATGAACAATTGTCAATATTGAGTTTGTTTTAATTTAAAAGAAAATTTAAAAGCTTTTTAAAATTATTTTTCCTAATTACTAATGTGCTTCTTAAATTTTAAAAATTCTTTTCTTATTAAATATCAAATAAACAAATACACTTACATTTATAAATGTATGTTAATTTATATACAATCTTTAAAAAGAAATGCAACTAAATAAAATTTTAAATAAAATTATATACAACATTTCAAACTTATTTTAAAAAGTGCTATTTCAAAAGCCATGTATTCATTTTTATTAAATAAACACAAATCAAATTTCTATTGATAATTTTCTATAAAAAGAAAAATAAAACAAAATCTTATTTCTAATTGAAAACATTATCTATATAATTCAAAACCAAACTATATTATTGTTTTATTTTAAGATGGATGTATAACTTTGAATTCAAATATATTCATTTTCAAAGTCAAATTAAAAAGTCAAATCTAAAATAAATTTAAATCAATATAAACAACTTATTTTAAAATAAGCTCATTATTATTTACAAATAATATATCCTATTTTAAAATAAATTTAAAATTCACAAATTTAAATATACAAATATAAATGCATTTTAAACACACATATAAATTTTGAAAACAATACACCAATTAAAAATTTATTTATACAATGAAATAATTAATCTTAATATAAAACCAATTTATAACCAAAATTAAAACATTACTTGGTATTTATTTTTAAAAATAACAATTTATCAATTCAAATAAATTTAAATTAAGAGATTATCAGCATTTTAAATTCTTAGAAATTCCGGGATATTACAATCCTCCCCCCTTAACAGAATTTCGTCCTCGAAATTTAAAACAAAGATAACCCAAAGTTTTATTTTATTTAACCCAATTCAAACATACATATCAGCTATACACTATCGATCAAACAAACAATTTCATCCAAACAACCAATTCAAATAAACAACACTAGCTATCCGGACACAGATCCGGATAAACTTCCTAAATTTTCTCGAGTCTCCCCAGTACAGACACAGGGATACTCGCTCTACTAAACCCAAACTAGCTATACTTATAAGCTACCGGGTTCCTACTCAGCTAGATCTATAATCTACCCAAGATACCAGACCAAAAACAAGTCTGATCAACAACTAAAACCCTCACAGAATTACTAGTCTCAAAAACCAGTGATGAACCAAAACACATACTCCCTCAGAGATACATGAAATGATTTGAATTCCAGTCTTCCAAACTAGAAATTCAACTCTTCAAACCAAATCACTGATCTCACAAAACTCAGAAGAATCCAATATACCTCGGAGATCACCTCAAAATCTCAACAAATCTTATTGCTCCCTTTACCAGAGAAAACATCAACAATATCGAAGTCTCCAACTTCGAATTCCAAATTCTTCCGTTTCTCAACTTTAAAACTTTACCGGATGATCCGGGCTGCTAACAGATCCTTCCTGATCAGCTCAACCTTCATTGATACTTCTACAAACAAACTGGATCAACTCACAGACTGATCCTCACAAGTTCAATCCAAAAATCAAAACCAAACTTTACTATCAACAGTAGAAAACAACTTCTCCCATCTAGAAAAGACAGAACAGAATCACTTGCCAACTTGCCTCCGATTCTGAAAAATTCCAGTAGACACTCTCTAATCCAAAATACTGAAATTTTCAGTTGCTTCTACTCAAGAACAACAACCACCTTGCTTCCGCTGCACAACTCTGATCTGGAGCAGATGAAAATGCCGTCGAATGAACACGGGCACAGGCTAAACATCACATCTCAGAAATACGGTTCAATAGAATTTCCAAGAAATACAGAGCTGCTTCATCAAACAATCAATCTAGGAGACAACCTTCTACCCAAATGAATCACTGGTATCACACCTGACATCAAGTCGATTAAGAACTCAAACTCCAATGCGGGAAATCTCTAACTCTCCTTGAAGATATATCCAGGAAAACTCAAAGAATCCAAGAGAACACTCAAACAATCCAAGTCACTTTTGCGATCCACCAAACCAAATCCAAGTAAAAATTTTCTCTCTTTACCAAACAGAACAGCTTAAACTTAATTAGCCAACCCTTCGAAGAAACGGGTCCACTTATCTGCTTCTGAAATTCATTCCATAAAAACTGCTAAGCCAAAAGATCTCTTCCCAACATCGAGAACATTCCAAACTATAATGTTGCCACAGATGCCAAAGAATTCCAAAACAAAGCTCTCCGAGAAACTCGGACTTCAAAGCAAACAGAAACTCAAGCTGACCACAGCCACAACACTGAAGCAGACTTACTTCCTTAACTTGTTCCAAAGAAAACATCTTCGGGAACATCCATAGTCACTGCATCTCATCACGCAGCTTCTATTTCCTGAGGTATCCAAAATACCATCACTCACTTCTGCCAACCAACAGATCCAAACTCTACTCATCCAACTTCAGAAATAGACTCTGAACCATAACAAGTTACCTTAAGAGATCAATGAAGTACTTCATTACTACAAAACTCACTCGAGACGGTATTAGGTCTACAGTCTCAACAGATACACCTCCAACCTCAAACATTCAAACTCCAACTAATGGTAGTAATCGTGTTACACACACTACTACCCCATCTACCTTTATAACTTATATTGGAAAAACCTGAACAGGTAACCCAACAAATAGGCAGAATATATATATATATATATATATATATATATATATATATATATATATATATATATTAAAAATACAAATACGCTCTCTCAAGAAAGATACCACTACAGAGCCTAGATATTCACTCAACCTAACGCTCTGATACCAAGTGCGACGAACCGACTTTCTACCAACAGAAAATCGCATCATCTTTAAGAAAGAAAGGGATAGAAAAGAGAAAAGATAGAGAAGAAGAAAGAAACAACATCAGAATCTAAACAGCGGAACGAATAAATTATATTAATCACATAATACTTTACATAGTTTCATATACATCAGAGATACACGGCATAATCAACTCATACTAGATAGTTATAGACACTTGTCTAGTTATACAACTCAAAGACAAACAACTCAGAGAATACACAGCGGAAAACTCTATAGCTATACGCAGAAGCCTCCTACTCCATTGCTCCTTCAGAATACGTCAAGCCAACCCAAAATCCTAACCTGAATCCCTTGGCTACTCGTAAAAATTTGAGTACCCAAGAGTTAAGAAAAACAGAATAAACTCCGGGTCAGACATGGGTCTGGTGTGAGTAAACGGTTAAAGTTGCTTAACTTTAAAAAACTTTGAAAAGAAAAGGTATCACGTAAGACTTCCCACACATAAACATGGAAAAGTTTTTACCTTACGCTAACCAAAACATTTGATAGGAAATTCTATGATATTATAATAGGGTCTAGGGTTTTCAAATAAATAAGAAATAGCCGAAATTGTTACATGATTAAATTCCAACTACTAGCCACAAAAGTGGGTAATACAATCAAAACCGTTGGCACTTATTGGATTTTGGATTCCATACAATGACAGGGCTACTGGGGTACCACCCGTCACAGTACGTGGCCTAGATCACCGTACCGAGGATTACTCCCAATCCCCTGCAACACAAAGCCGGACCCGTTCCTTACTGAACAGTTTCAAATAAGACAACCCCGACGGTTGTAGCTATTCAACCGTCCATACAGCCGAAATAAAAGGGACCTCTAGACAGGGGTAAATCTTACTCTTAAGTGGGGGATACCCACGAAGCTTTGCTGCACCTCCCCTGTTTTAGCCATTCTCGGTTGATGAGGCTTGAGGTTACGATTATCTTTATAGATCACATTTCTTAGAATGCTCATTGTCCACCTGACGATGTTCTTAAAGCATTCAATCCATACAAGTTCGTTCCCGGTTCGAAAGAAACCGAAGGCATTATCTCGTTACACTCATTTTGGAATCACCCTTAGAGTTAACGACGATAACCCTTGCACTCTAAACCACCATCTCGAATCTATAAGTACTATTCCGTCAAACTCATTACGGAATCACCCACAGAGTTATACTGACGTATAGCCCTTACACCTCGAGTCTTCACAAAGCTCCACTTAGATTCACGACCTAACGTTGTTTGGAATCGATGTGGTTTTCGGATATCCAAATATGGAAATCCGATCCCGGTCTTATCGAAATCCAAAACGTGTCTTTTAGGTTCAAGTTGTTTTAAAGGTTTTAAAACAATTTAACACAGTATCTACATACATACATATAGATAACTCACATAACAATAATTGATAATCAGCATTATCAAATAACAGATACCTACATTATCAATGTCAAAATAGGTAGTCCCTATATCACCATCCCAATTTATAATCTATGAAATCATCACAATGCAACCAAGTATTCCTATCATACAACCATACTTATCTCATTACCGAGAACACAAAGCATTCAAGACAATCCATGACATCCATTCATACATAAGCAATGACTTATTCATACCAAAATATAATTTATTTAAAATGAATTAAATTAACTATCTCTAATTAATTTAAAGTGAATTAAATTAATTATCTAATCATTTAATTAATTTAAAATTAATTAAATTAATTACCTTCATCACAATAAATCTTGCTTAAATAATCATTAGTTAAATCAATTAATTAATCATAATCAACCTTGGTTAATTAATTCTTAATCAAGTAATTAATCCTTAATTATTCTCATTAATCATATCAATAAATGAACCTTAATTAATTAATCATGCTTAGATTAATTGCTTTAATTAATCAACTTAAATACAGTGATTAATTATTCTTAATTACTTCTTAATTACTTTTATTTATTTTATAAATTCATTGATTTATTACACCAAGTAATAAACCTTTAATTACTTTAACAAGTAATTATTCATTTAAAATTACTTTCCAATCAGTAATTTTACCTTAACTCAACCATCTCTGTAATTTATCAATTACTTATCTTAAGTAACTAGCCTTATCGAACTTATGAAGTAAACATACTTAATCCTTAATCAAGTGACTATATTTAATTAATTAACAAATTAATTAACTTACTTGTTTCCACTTATCTCATTAATTATAATTGAGTAATTCATCCTTCGTTAACCCAAATTAATCTTTAATTATCAGATTAATTATCTTCAACTATTAATTAATAATCCTTAATTATTAATCAATACTTTAATATAAAGTACTTAATCACTAATTACTTTTATAACTAATTAATTAAACTCAATTAACTAATTAATCAACTCTTAATCATTAATTAATAAACTTAATTATTAATTAGTAATCTTAATTTCAATTTTATTAATCCATAATTAAAATTAATTAATTCTTAATCACAATTAATTAACTTAAATAAAAAAAAGTTAATTAATTCTTAATTAACTTTCATTATAAATTAGTAACCCTTTTAATTATTAATTAAGTAAACCCAATTATTACTTAATACAACCTTTATTAAATATTAACTAATTACTATTTTAATTAACTCTTAATTACTTAGTTAATAAGTAATTACAACTTAATTAATCATTTGTCATTAATTAAATCATCATCTTAATTAATAGTTAATTAAATAATTAATTATACTTTATTAATTACTTAATTAACCCCTTTAAAAATAATAATTAAATGAATTAACTTAAACTTCCTTAATTAACTAACTAATTACAAATTATAAATACTTAAATATTATTTAAGATAAAATATTATCTTAAATAAATCTTGAAATCCTTATTTAAATTAATTCATAAATTAAATTAAATTATAAGAAACCATTAATTACTTTCTCTAATTATTAATTAACAAATCTAATAAGTTATCTTTAACTTTATTTGTTAATTAATAAAAATAATTATAAATTTCCTTTATTATTTCCAAAATAAGTTTGAAAACAACATTAGCTAAACATTTAATCAAATCATATAAATTTCATTTAAAAACAATTAAATTTCACAAACAAGAATTTTACTCTAATGTAAACAATTTAAAGTTTAAAACTTATTCATTTAAATTTGAAATTTTTGTTAACACTTTATTTTGGGTTCACCCCTTATTTACTGGAAACTAAGGAAACAAAGCACATGGATTTTGATCTTTAAAAACTGTTTAAAATAAAACTTAAAAAAATAAAACCGTTTTAATTTAAAATGTTAAAACTATTAAAATCAAACAGTTTAACACTGTACAAAAATTGCCCAGATCAACACGGGCATAACCCCAAGCCACATCCAAAAATGCGCGAGTTTCCCCCCGAGCTAAACCCAGTACCCAAACCCAAACAAAACCCAAAACAACCCTGACACCTCCATCCCCACCGTGCAACCTGCACCGTTGCCGGACCATCTCTGGTCATCGGCGAACCCACCGCCAAGTCATATTACCACCCTTCAAGCCTCCACGACCATTCAAACTCCAAAATTTATCTCACTTCAAAATCGAGCATTTTAGATGGACTGAAACCCTAAAACCACCACCAGAAAACCCCAAATTCTCACGACTCCGATCAACTACACCGGCCACAACTCCGGCCATGGTCCACCGACCCACCAAGCTTGCTTCACTCCAATTTTCACCTCACTCGATTCAAAGATGAAGACGCCGTGTTCATTTTACAGCAAGTTTCCCAAACTAGGTTTACAATCCAATTTCAGACAAAATCAAGCATCACAATGATTTAAAAATTCTTCAACTATTTTCCTATACTCTCAGATGCAAACACTAACTCCATGAAGAATTTCAAGCAATCCAAATGAATAGATTATCAGTTATAGAGCAAAACCCCATTTGCATTAAAAACCCAAATACAAACTCAATACAGATTTAAAAATTCTGAACTTCTTTTCACAATTCATAACTTCCAATGCTACTTTGATTTATGTAATTGTTTCAACCAAATTAAATACTTGTTTCCAAACATTGAAGATAAATTTGTTTACTGCATTTTTGGTTTCCAGATAAACTTCAAAATCAAGAAACCTTAATATCTTTTTTTTCATTCGGTTTATACTTGAGTTAACTTGTTTTAGTTTGAATCTATGTTCTAATAGTTGTTTAACAAAATAGCTTGAAGTTTAGTTTTAAACTTAACTCTGCAGTAAGAAAAGAAAACAGAGAGAATTTATATGCAACGAGCATGCACAGTATCAAGCATAACAAACATAATAACATTTTCTACGTAGAGGCAACCTATATGTATATAAACATCATCACTAACTTATACAACAGCTAATAACTAATTAAGTTTTAGTAAAAAAAAGTTTACTCACCTCAATTAGAAATGCATTGCAGGGGTTTAGGGAAAAGAACAGGAAATTGCAAAAAGCTCAGAATTTTGAAGATGACTGGAACAAGAAGTTTGCAAAAGAATTGAACTTGAAGCCTTACAAATGGCCTTGCAGATTGCATTTTGAAAGCTTAGAAATATTTGAGCTTGAAGCTTTAGAAACTGAAGCCTTGAGACTTGCATGCACTTGAAAATTTGATGTAGACACTTGAGTTTGAGGAATTTAAATGCAGATTTTGTTTTGAATCTGCAGGCTTGCAGTTTGATTTGCTGAAGAAAAAGTTAACGGGCTTTGATCACAGAAAAGGGTTTAAACTGTGGTGCTCTCAGGTTAACAAATTACAGAATTTGTTGCATTGAAGATTGATCAGGTTTTTGTGAAAGTAAGTAGTGTTTGAGAAATTTCAGATTGCATTTCAGGTTTGAATTTGAGGAATTACAGGCTTTTTCAAAAAAAAAAAGATTTACAGGGAAGTGTTACAGTTTTTGAATGAGTAAGAGTTTTCGTTGATGGTTTTAGTTTTCATCTTAGAAATGAACAAGGAATTGAAAAAAATGAGAAAAGGTTTATATAGGAAAATTTTCAGATTTTATTAATTAAAAAGAAAATCAGAAATAAATGGACACTTGTCTTTTGTTTACACAAAGTTTGTAACACTTGTCATCAAAGTGTTTAAGAAATGAACAATTGTCAATATTGAGTTTGTTTTAATTTAAAAGAAAATTTAAAAGCTTTTTAAAATTATTTTTCCTAATTACTAATGTGCATCTTAAATTTGAAAAATTCTTTTCTTATAAAATATCAAATAAACAAATACACTTACATTTATAAATGTATGTTAATTTATATACAATCTTTAAAAAGAAATGCAACTAAATAAAATTTTAAATAAAATTATATACAACATTTCAAACTTATTTTAAAAAGTGCTATTTCAAAAGCCATGTATTCATTTTTATTAAATAAACACAAATCAAATTTCTATTGATAATTTTCTATAAAAAGAAAAATAAAACAAAATCTTATTTCTAATTGAAAACATTATCTATATAATTTAAAACCAAACTATATTATTGTTTTATTTTAAGATGCATGTATAACTTTGAATTCAAATATATTCATTTTCAAAGTCAAATTAAAAAGTCAAATCTAAAATAAATTTAAATCAATATAAACAACTTATTTTAAAATAAGCTCATTATTATTTACAAATAATATATCCTATTTTAAAATCAATTTAAAATTCACAAATTTAAATATACAAATATAAATGCATTTTAAACACACATATAAATTTTGAAAACAATACACCAATTAAAAATTTATTTATACAATGAAATAATTAATCTTAATATAAAACCAATTTATAACCAAAATTAAAACATTACTTGGTATTTATTTTTAAAAATAACAATTTATCAATTCAAATAAATTTAAATTAAGAGATTATCAACATTTTAAATTCTTGGAAATTCCGGGATATTACAATCCTCCCCCCTTAACAGAATTTCGTCCTCGAAATTTAAAACAAAGATAATCCAAAGTCTTATTTTATTTAACCCAATTCAAACATACATATCAGCTATACACTATCGATCAAACAAACAATTTCATCCAAACAACCAATTCAAATAAACAACACTAGCTATCCGGACACAGATCCGGATAAACTTCCTAAATTTTCTCGAGTCTCCCCAGTACAGACACAGGGATACTCGCTCTACTAAACCCCAACTAGCTATACTTATAAGCTACTGAGTTCCTACTCAGCTAGATCTATAATCTACCCAAGATAACAGACCAAAAACAAGTCTGATCAACAACTAAAACCCTCACAGAGTTACTGGTCTCAAAAACCAGTGATGAACCAAAACACATACTCCCTCAGAGATACGTGAAATGATTTGAATTCCAGTCTTCCAAACTGGAAATTCAACTCTTCAAACCAAAGCACTGATCTCACAAAACTCAGAAGATTCCAATATACCTCGGAGATCACCTCAAAATCTCACCAAATCTTATTGCTCCCTTTACCAGAGAAAACCTCAACAATATCGAAGTCTCCAACTTCGAATTCCAAATTCTTCCGTTTCTCAACTTCAAAACTTTACCGGATGATCCGAGCTGCCAACAGATCCTTCCTGATCAGCTCAACCTTCACTGATACTTCTACAAACAAACTGGATCAACTCACAGACTGATCCTCACAAGTTCAATCCAAAAATCAAAACCAAACTTTACTATCAATAGTAGAAAACAACTTCTCCCATCTAGAAAAGACAGAACAGAATCACTTGCGAACTTGCCTCCGATTCTGAAAAATTCCAGTAGACACTCTCTAATCCAAAATACTGAAATTTCCAGTTGCTTCTACTCTAGAACAACAACTACCTTGCTTCCGCTGCATAACTCTGATCTGGAGCAGATGAAAATGCCGTCGAATGAACACGGGCACAGACTAATCATCACATCTCAGAAATATGGTTCAACAGAATTTCCAAGAAATACAGAGCTGCTTCACCAAACAATCAATCTAGGAGACAACCTTCTACCCAAATGAATCACTGGTATCACACCTGACATCAAGTCGATTAAGAACTCAAAGTCCAATGGGGGAAATCTCTAACTCTCCTTGAAGATATAACCAGGAAAACTCAGAGAATCCAAGAGAACACTCAAACAATCGCAAGTCACTTTTGTGATCCACCAAACCAAATCCAAGTAAAACTTTTCTCTCTTTACCAAACAGAACAGCTTAAACTTAATTAGCCAACCCATCGAAGAAACGGGTCCACTTATCTGCTTCTAAACTTCATTCCAGAAAAACTGCTAAGCCAAAAGATCTATTCCCAACATCGAGAACATTCCAAACTATAATGTTGCCACAGATGCCAAAGAATTCCAAAACAAAGCTTTCCGAGAAACTCGGACTTCAAAGCAAACAGAAACTCAAGCTAACCACAGCCACAACACTGAAGCAGACTTACTTCCTTAACTTGTTCCAAAGAAAACATCTTCGGGAACATCCATAGTCACTGCATCTCATCACGCAGCTTCTATTTCCTGAGGTATCCAAAATACCATCACTCACTTCTGCCAACCAACAGATCCAAACTCTACTCATCCAACTTCAGAAATAGACTATGAACCATAACAGGTTACCTTCAGAGATCAATGAAGTCCTTCATTACTACAGAACTCACTCGAGACGGTATTAGGTCTACAGTCTCAACAGATACACCTCCAACCTCAAACATTCAAACTCCAACTAATGGTAGTAATCGTGTTACACACACTACTACCCCATCTACCTTTATAACTTATATTGGAAAAACCTGAACAGGTAACCCAACAAATAGGTAGAATATATATATATATATGTATATATATATATATATATTAAAAATACAAATACGCTCTCTCAAGAAAGATACCACTACAGAGCCTAGATATTCACTCAACCTAACGCTCTGATACCAAGTGCGACGACCCGACTTTCTACCAACAGAAAATCACATCATCTTTAAGAAAGAAAGGGATAGAAAAGAGAAAAGATAGAGAAGAAGAAAGAAACAACATCAGAATCTAAACAACGAAACGAATAAATTATATTGATCACATAATACTTTACATAATATCATATACATCAGAGATGCACAGCATAATCAACTCATACTAGACAGTTATAGACACCTGTCTAGTTATACAACTCAAAGACAAACAACTCAGAGAACACATAGCGGAAAACTCTATAGCTATACGTAGAAGCCTCCTGCTCCATTGCTCCTTCAGAATACATCAAGTCAACCCAAAATCCTAACCTGAATCCCTTGGCTACTCGTAAAAATTTGAGTACCCAAGAGTTTAAGAAAAACAGAATAAACTCCGGGTCAGACATGGGTCTGGTGTGAGTAAACGGTTAAAGTTGCTTAACTTTAAAAACCTTTGAAAAGAAAAGGTATCACGTAAGATTTCCCACACATAAACATGGAAAAGTTTTTACCTTACGCTAACCAAAACATTTGATAGGAAATTCTATGATATTATAATAGGGTCTAGGGTTTTCAAATAAATAAGAAATAGCCGAAATTGTTACATGATTAAATTCCAGCTACTAGCCACAAAAGTGGGTAATACAATCAAAACCGTTGGCACTTATTGGATTTTGGATTCCATACAATGGCAGGGCTACTGGGGTACTGCCCGTCAAAGTACGTAGCCTAGATCACCGTACCGAGGATTACTCCCAATCCCCTACAACACAAAGCCGGACACGTTCCTTACTGAACAGTTCCAAATAAGACAACCCCGACGGTTGTAGCTATTCAACCGTCCATACAGCCGAAATAAAAGGGACCTTTAGACAGGGGTAAATCTTACTCTCAAGTGGGGGCTACCCACGAAGCTTTGCTGCACCTCCCCTGTTTTAGCCATTCTCGGTTGATGAGGCTTGAGGCTACGATTACCTTTATAGATCACATTTCTTAGAATGCTCATCGTCCACTTGACGATGTTCTGAAAGCATTCAATCCATACAAGTTCGTTCTGGGTTCGAAAGAAACCGAAGGCATTATCTCATTACACTCATTTTGGAATCACCCTTAGAGTTAACGACGATAACCCTTGCACTCTAAACCACCATCTCGAATCTATAAGTACTATTCCGTCAAACTCATTACGGAATCACCCACAGAGTTATACTGACGTATAGCCCTCACACCTCGAGTCTTCACAAAGCTCCACTTAGATTCACAACCTAACGTTGTTTGGAATCGATGTGGTTTTCGGATATCCAAATATGGAAATCCGATCCCGGTCTCATCGAAATCCAAAACGTGTCTTTTAGGTTCAAGTTGTTTTAAAGGTTTTAAAACAATTTAACACAGTATATACATACATACAGATAGATAACCCACATAACAATAATTGATAATCAACATTATCAAATAACAGATACCTACATTATCAATATCAAAATAGGTAGTCCCTATATCACTATCCCAATTTATAATCTATGAAATCATCACAATGCAACCAAGTATTCCTATCATACAACCATACTTATCTCATTACTGAGAACATAAAGCATTCAAGACAATCCATGACATCCATTCATACATAAGCAATGACTTATTCATACCAAAATATAATTAATTTAAAATGAATTAAATTAACTATCTCTAATTAATTTAAAGTGAATTAAATTAATTACATAATCATTTAATTAATTTAAAATTAATTAAATTAATTACCTTCATCACAATAAATCTTGCTTAAATAATCATTAGTTAAATCAATTAATTAATCATAATCAACCTTGGTTAATTAATTCTTAATCAAGTAATTAATCCTTAATTATTCTCATTAATCATATCAATAAATGAACCTTAATTAATTAATCATGCTTAGACTAATTGCTTTAATTAATCAACTTAAATACAATAATTAATTATTCTTAATTACTTCTTAATTACTTTTATTTATTTTATAAATTCATTGATTTATTACACCAAGTAATAAACCTTTAATTACTTTAACAAGTAATTATTCATTTAAAATTACTTTCCAATCAGTAATTTTACCTTAACTCAACCATCTCTGTAATTTATCAATTACTTATCTTAAGTAATTAGCCTTATCAAACTTATGAAGCAAACATACTTAATCCTTAATCAAGTGACTATATTTAATTAATTAACAAATTAATTAACTTACTTGTTTCCACTTATCTCATTAATTATAATTGAGTAATTCATCCTTCATTAACCCAAATTAATCTTTAATTATCAGATTAATTATCTTCAACTATTAATTAATAATCCTTAATTATTAATCAATACTTTAATACAAAGTAATTAATCACTAATTCCTTTTATAACTAATTAATTAAACTTAATTAACTAATTAATCAACTCTTAATCATTAATTAATAAACTTAATTATTAATTAATAATCTTAATTTCAATTTAATTAATCCATAATTAAAATTAATTAATTCTTAATCACAATTAATTAACTTAAATAAAAATAGTTAATTAATTATTAATTAACTTTCATTATAAATTAATAACCCTTTTAATTATAAATTAAGTAAACCCAATTATTACTTAATAAAACCTATATTAAATATTAACTAATTACTATTTTAATTAACTCTTAATTACTTAGTTAATAAGTAATTACAATTTAATTAATCATTTGTCATTAATTAAATCATCATCTTAATTAATAGTTAATTAAATAATTAATTATACTTAATTAATTACTTAATTAACCCCTTTAAAAATAATAATTAAATGAATTAACTTAAAGTTCTTTAATTAACTAACTAATTACAAATTATAAATTCTTAAATATTATTTAAGATAAAATATTATCTTAAATAAATCTTGAAATCCTTATTTAAATTAATTCATAAATTAAATTAAATTATAAGAAACCATTAATTACTTTCTCTAATTATTATTTAACAAATCTAATAAGTTATCTTTAACTTTATTTGTTAATTAATAAAAACAATTATAAATTTCCTTTATTATTTCCAAAATAAGTTTGAAAACAACATTAGCTTAATATTTAAACAAATCATATAAATTTCATTTAAAAACAATTAAATTTCACAAACAAGAATTTTACTTTAATGTAAACAATTTGAAGTTTAAAACTTATTCATTTAAATTTGAAATTTTTGTTAACACTTTATTTTGGGTTCACCCCTTATTTACTGGAAACTAAGGAAACAAAGCACATGGATTTTGATCTTTAAAAACTGTTTAAAATAAAACTTAAAAAAATAAAACTGTTTTAATTTAAAATGTTGAAACTGTTCAAATCAAACAGTTTAACACTGTACAAAAATTGCCCAGATCAACATGGGTATAACCCCGAGCCACATCCAAAAATGCGCGAGTTTCCCCCCGAGCTAAACCCAGAACCCAAACCCAAACAAAACCC
This sequence comes from Allium cepa, assembly GCA_030765085.1. Taxonomy (NCBI): domain Eukaryota; kingdom Viridiplantae; phylum Streptophyta; class Magnoliopsida; order Asparagales; family Amaryllidaceae; genus Allium; species Allium cepa. The sequence goes on along the minus strand of CM060939.1, from coordinate 73,860,711 downwards.
AAAACAACCCTGACACCACCATCCCCACCGTGCAACCTGCACCATTACCGGACCATCTCTGGTCAGCGGCGAACCCACCGCCAAGTCATACCACCACCCTTCGAGCCTCCACGACCATTCAAACTCCAAAATTTATCTCAATTCAAAATCGAGCATTTTAGATGGACTGAACCCCTAAAACCACCACCAGAAAACCCCAAATTCTCACGACTCCGATCAACTACACAGGCAACAACTCCGGCCATGGTCCACCGACCCACCAAGCTTCCTTCACTCCAATTTTCACCTCACTCGATTCAAAGATGAAGACGCCGTGTTCATTTTACAGCAAGTTTCCCAAACTAGGTTTACAATCCAATTTCAGACAAAATCAAGCTTCAAAATGATTTAAAAAAATTTCAACTATTTTTCCTATACTCTCAGATGCAAATACTAACTCCATGAAGAATTTCAAGCAATCCAAATGAATAGATTATCAGTTATAGAGGAAAACCCCATTTGCAGTAAAAACCCAAATACAAACTCAATACAGATTTAAAAATTCTGAACTTCTTTTCACAATTCATAACTTCCAATGTTACTTTGATTTATGTAATTGTTTCAACTAAATTAAATACTTGTTTCCAAACATTGAAGATAAATTTGTTTACTGCGTTTTTGGTTTCCAGATAAACTTCAAAATCCAGAAACCTTAATCTCTTTTTTCTTTCTTTCTGTTTATACTTGAGTTAACTTGTTTTAGTTTAAATCTATGTTCTAATAGTTGTTTAAAAAAATAGCTTGAAGTTTAGTTTCAAACTTAACTCTGCAGTAAGAAAAGAAAACAGAGAGAATTTATGCAACAAGCATGCACAGTATCAAGCATAACAAACATAATAACATTTTCTACATAGAGGCAACCTATATGTATATAAACATCATCACTAACTCATAGAACGGCTAATAACTAATTAAGTTTTAGTAAAAAAAGCTTACTCACCTCAATTAGAAATGCAGTGCAGGGTTTTAGGGAAAAGAACAGGAAATTGCAAAATGCTCTGAATTTTGAAGATGACTGGAACAAGAAGTTTGCAAAAGAATTGAACTTGAAGCCTTACAAATTGCCTTCCGGATTGCATTTTGAAAGCTTAGAAATATTTGAGCTTGAAGCTTTAGAAACTGAAGCCTTGAGACTTGCATGCACTTGAAAATTTGATGTAGACACTTGAGTTTGAGGAATTTAAATGCAGATTTTCTTTTGAATCTGCAGGCTTGCAGTTTGATTTGCTCAAGAAAAATAACGGGCTTTGATCACAGAAAAGGGTTTAAACTGTGGTGCTTTCAGGTTAACAAATTATAGAATTTGTTGCATTGAAGATTGATCAGGTTTTTGTGAAAGGAAGTAGTGTTTGAGAAATTTCAGATTGCATTTCAGGTTTGAATTTGAGGAATTACAAGCTTTTTCAAAAAAAAAAGATTTACAGGGAAGTGTTACATTTTTTGAATGAGTAAGAGTTTTCATTGATGGTTTTAGTTTTCATCTTAGAAATGAACAAAGAATTGAAGAAAATGAGAGAAGGTTTATATAGGAAAATTTTCAGATTTTATTAATTAAAAAGAAAATTAGAAATAAATGGACACATGTCTTATGTTTACACAAAGTTTGTAACACTTGTTATCAAAGTGTTTAGGAAATGAACAATTGTCAATATTGAGTTTGTTTCAATTTAAAAGAAAATTTAAAAGCTTTTTAAAATTATTTTTCCTAATTACTAATGTGCTTCTTAAATTTTAAAAATGCTTTTCTTATTAAATATCAAATAAACAAATACACTTACATTTATAAATGTATGTTAATTTATATACAATCTTTAAAAAGAAATGCAACTAAATAAAATTTTAAATAAAATTATATACAACATTTCAAACTTATTTTAAAAAGTGCTATTTCAAAAGCCATGTATTCATTTTTATTAAATAAACACAAATCAAATTTCTATTGATAATTTTCTATAAAAAGAAAAATAAAACAAAATCTTATTTCTAATTGAAAGCATTATCTATATAATTTAAAACCAAATTATATTATTGTTTTATTTTAAGATGCATGCATAACTTTGAATTCAAATATATTCATTTTCAAAGTCAAATTAAAAAGTCGAATCTAAAATAAATTTAAATCAATATAAACAACTTATTTTAAAATAAGCTCATTATTATTTACAAATAATATATCCTATTTTAAAATCAATTTAAAATACACAAATTTAAATATACAAATATAAATGCATTTTAAACACACATATAAATTTTGAAAACAATACACCAATTAAAAATTTATTTATACAATGAAATAATTAATCTTAATATAAAACCAATTTATAACCAAAATTAAAACATTACTTGGTATTTATTTTTAAAAATAACAATTTATCAATTCAAATAAATTTAAATTAAGAGATTATCAGCATTTTAAACTTTTGGAAATTCCGGGATATTACACAAGGATTTCAGCCAGACACACAAAGTATTTTTGCCAAACAACACATCCCATTTTAGGTCATTTTTATTTAATCATAATTTCTAAAACTTGCTTAAATATTTATTTCCAGAAATATTCCAATGCTTCACATAAATCTGGGGAAGTCATATATGTATTTTATTGGGAACATAGGGTATGATTTTTGAGAAAAACCCATAAAAACATATTATCCTGTGATCTGAACAAATAAGCACATATATATAATATTGCATTGTTCATATCATTTTAAAAATGAATTAGACATGAGCATGAATCTCCTTATTCACACTGCCTACTTCATTCTGCAATAATACCCTATTTCTCAGTAAAACATTTAGCTCATTTTCATATAAAACTGGATTATAAAATCGAATTATGTGATCAGGGTATTTACTTTTTTATCATTATTATTATTTTTTTCCCAAAGCAAAAATCAAAACAATCATAACAAATCAAAACAGATTAAAACATCAACCAAAGATTCAACCAAAATACCAACCATGATCAACATTTATTTATTCAGAGAATAAAATAATCAAATAGAAAACATGATATGGTTTTATAAAAGTAATATGGCTGCCCTTAACTTGGGTCTTAATGCCTTAAATCTCATAAGATGATTAATCACTCACCTTCCTTCTTCTTTTCCCCGAGAATGCTTAAACTTGAAGACAGTGTGAGTTTTCTCTTCTATTTTTTTAAAAATATCTTTCTATTTTTCCACTCAGAGTAAACTGCTGCCATCCTTTTATCTTTAAAACATTTAGCTAGGGTAAAGTGGAACGAAAAACCCATTTTATCCTTACACAAATAAGAGAATTTTGTATATATGTTTATGGCTAATTGTGCCATTTTTTTGTGATTCCATTTCGGGTAAAACAGTTGCCTTTCTTCTTTTCTGTGCACATGCTATTTGCATGTTTCATATACAAATTATTTTCATGTGACTTATTAACATCATGTATTTTTTTTTCTTAAACAAATCTGAAAGGTTCACATATACATATCTTTTACCAATTTAATTCCTTACTAATATTTCGAACCATTTGTTTTCTTTTCATTTTTAAAAATGTATTTACACACATATAATACTAAACTGGTTTCATATATTTTTAATTATCATAAGAGTGTATTTTTATCACTCTATACTCCTCTGGTTTCTTATATAATTTATATATATATATATATATATATATATGAGATATGTGAATATAAAATTCATTCTTACTTAGTTATTTTCTTCTCATTATTATTCATTAAAAACAATTATTCTCTTACTTGTTTATCTCATTCATTCTTGATATTTATTTTTAAACAATTTTATCTTTTGTACATTTTCCATTAACTGATTATTTTTATCTCAATAATTTGGGTCTTCACGAGTAACTTAAGAGATGTTTGAGATTCACATCTCCTAAGGATCCGTTAAACTATTTACTATGTATTAATATTTCGCTACTATAATAATGTCTATTATTAAAAAAACTTTCTTTTAAATAGCGTTAAGGCTTTACATTTTCCACCTTAACACGTAATAGTGCCAATAGTCTATACAGTACCGTAATACCCCCTGATCGGGAGGCTGCCAGAGGATACTCCATAGGTACGACACAAATCAAACTCGTACAAGGCGCGCTAGGGAAGGTGACATGGCACAACTAGGCAATGCCAGGGTAGATATACCAATTACACTTCCGGACCGGTGGTAATGCGTTGCAGCTACTACCGCCCACCTCGAACAACACCCCCAAATCAAAAGAATAAAAAGTGGCCACCAAATAAATCTCCAAGTCAAAATATAATAGTGAAGGAGTGTGTTCGATCAGAGGAATGACCTCATTAGCCCGTTGATTGCTCCTGTTTTAGCCACCTTATGCCAACTCACGGGAGTTGGGTCCACGTATATACCTCAAAGGAAACGCCGCCACCATCCTACTTCATTCTGGAATCTCCACCGCGTACACGGTTGTTAAAGTGGTTTTTGGAGTTGGCGGAGAGTATGACAACTTCTGATCTCGGTCTCTTTAACAACCAAACGCAATTATAACACCGCGGTCTTTTCAAAATAGTTTATACTTTAAAAACCATAATATAATATCCATTTCAAAACCATATAAATACGATATCATTTCTATTTTAAAACCCAAATCAATATGATATCATTTTTATTTCAAATATATCATTTTTCCGAAATCATAGCACTTTCAAATCTATATACCTTGAAACCCATAGCTTTGAAACATAACTTTTAATACTTAAATGGTTTAAATATTAAATTACTTTATATAATAAAATAGCTTCTTTAATTTCACAAATAAATTCCAAATACTAATTTGAACCTCCAAATAACCATTTCAAATTCAATATATTTCAAAGCTTAAATATTCAATATTTCAAAACTAAATTTTATAATTCATATATATGTATATATATTTACCAATTTCACTTTTCTAATATTTAGTTTTGAAATATTCGCTTACTAAATCCAATATCCTTTAAATAAAATTTCAAATTTCAATAACTGAATATTCCTCAATTTATTCACTTAAATCACCCTTAACCCGAATTAAGTTATAAAACCATATTCTTTTTAAAATCTCAGTTTCAATAAATTCCAAATGGATTAAATTCCAAATGGATTCTTATTAAATATAACTCTAAATTAAATAAAATCTTAAATCAATTTCAAAACTATCTTCTCAACCTTGATTTATAAAATATAAACTCTATATTAAAATATAATTTAAGTAAATACTTATCCATATTATATTTTAATAAAATCAAACTTTATTATTTAACTTATTTTATACTTTAAACAATTTTTATTCATAACTTATAACCAAGAATTTAAAAATAACATTTATAAATATCCAAACCAATATCTCATAAAACCATATATTTCTTTACAAAACCATAGAAATCATTTCAAAATATTTTATATATAGACCACGGTGCCTGTATATAATTTTCTACTCTATTGTCAAGTGATACAGATATTTATCATTTCAATCCGTAATTTAAAATAAAAATACGGTTATATATCATTTCAAACCGCAACACCGAATGAAATGAAAATCCATACAACTTGCAGTTTATAACAATATAACATACAACATCCATTCATCCAATATCAATCATCAACCATTTACCACAATCATCATCCAATTCAAACAATAACATCAATATATAACAGGTAATAAATAACAGGCATTTGCTGGCAGTTTATATTCAATAATAAATTAAATAACAGTATAACTGGCAGTTAATATGCAATACTAAATTAAATAATAATTTAACTGGCATTTTAATGCAATACTAAATTAAATAATAATTTAACTAGCAGTTTAATGCAATACTAAATTAAATAGTAATTTAATTCAAATAAATTCGATTTAACTTAGATGATGATTAAAAATATGCCAAACGGTCATAAATAAATTTATAATCATACCATAAATCAATTTAACAAACGTAAGAAATTTTAGAAGTTGTGAGTGAGTTAAAACACTCACCTTTTGAATTTAAATTGAATTTAAATCCAATTTAAACCCAAAATTTGACCAGTCTCAGAATTTGTCCAAACTAGAGCTAAAATGCACGGAATTCCAATACGAACCTAGCGGAGAAAACCGCGTGTGAATCGGACATCGTATGTGGAAGATATTGCAGTTAGAACATTTGAGTTTTAAATTAAAAAATAAATATAAAATAAATAACCGAAACCAATACCAGAATGCCACGTTGCACGAGCGTGTTTTCCCAGCGAAACCCTACATCTCGTTCGATCGCGATATGCCTGAAGCCGCCACTTCTACCACCAAAAACATTGCCTCGTCCAACGCCTAGGATCTAATCAGTACTCGCCAACTTCTCCACTAGCTCAGGCCGACATGAACGATGCTTCGCGTGTGCCTCTTGATGGCCGGAACCACCTCCGCCGTTGATGACTTTCCCCCTTTTTCTGGCAAACTCTGACACACTGCAAGCCACAACGAACCCATGGATCGAAAGCATGCGACCCCCTCTATGCAACAGCGCAACCCGATCGATGATTCGACGAAAATCCACCACATGATCAAACCCTCACCAACGAACGGTTGAAACTAACTCGTCCAATTCTGGACACATCGAAACCCAGATTGAAAAAAGAATCCTACAATTGAGATGCGCTCTTCGAGAACTTTCTGACGATATAAAATATGATATAGTTTGTGGAGTTTGAAATTTTGATTTGATTTTGAATTGCAATTGGATCTAGAATTTGATTGTCTGCCATTGAGGAGGAGAGATAGCTGAATTGGAATTGTACGTATAGACAAATGAAAATGAGGAATAATTAGGGTTTATAACAAGGTATTTATAGACAAAGCTGAAAAAAGAATGGATGGACCCGATTGATATACGCGTTGAATGATAAAATGGCCCGAAAAGCCCGTTCTGACTCCGGAACGAAATTTGGTTAACCCTTATATCAAAGTAGATGTTTTAAAATATTTTAAACGCGATGGAATGGGTTTCAAGTCCAAATTCCATCGTATGAAGAAGTTATGCTAAAATCATTTTTTTTCAAATTGATTTCAATTCATTTCAATTTCATTGATTTATAAACGTTTCGAGTCCGTACGATCAAACGACAAGTCCGATCGCTACGAAACTTGAAATCCTACAATAATTCACCGTTACGGATTCGATGAAACTGGTTTCGTCAAAATCCGATTCAGTGGCCAAAATGGCTATTTTTACATTAATTAAATAAATTAATAATTGATTAATTAAATCAAATTTCCAATTTAAACTCTAAAATTGACAATTCTTATCATTTTTGATTTCTCAATCATTTACAATGGTTTTAAACAAATTTAAATGTCAATTTAGAGACGATTAATTAATAAATTCCAATAATAACCTCAATTTCATTAAATTCACAAATTATAAATAAAATTACCAAAATTCCATTTAATTAAATAAATTAATTATTATTCCATTCATTATTGTCAAATAGATGGATTAAACATTGGATTCAAAACTATTACATAAATTTCCTCATATTATCTTTATTTCAAATTGCATAACCTTTAATTTCAATTGCTACAATAATTACACTTATTAAAATTTGGATTTCAATGGATTGATGTGACGCCCCACCTCTATACCCACGCTAGCCAAGAACACTACGGTGTAGTGCTGTCAACTAGCGCGGAGAATAAGGCTGTTGAGGAGCGGCCATCAGTAGTTTGGCCTTACACTAGTATTGGTTATCTCGATAGGAGTGGTATATAAATATATATATTCTTTCATTTTTCATCTCTGATTTATTTTCTCCCATCGAAATACCCCAATTCCTGTATAAAACGAACTACGATGGTTCATAGTAGTTTAGAACAAAATATATAATAATAACACAGATAAAACAGAAAGTCTGATATATATAATAACTGATGTCAGTTACAATACATTTGACACGGTACATATGATACAACTACAACAGTCGACTCAGGAAGTTACATATACAAGTACATTAACGTATATAATATACATGAACACATATCTTCCTATACAATTATACAGACTACTACAAATGACGACGACTACTCCAAAAGATATGAAAGAACTTCATAGCTCTAGCAGCAACCCAAAGCAGAATATCTACAACCTGAAATACTCGGTCTGACTCGAGTATTAAATTCAAAAGAAAATAATACTCGGGTCAGTCTAATTCAAACTCAGTTATTAGTGCACAGAAGCAATAATAAGTAAATAACAATTAGACGACAGTCAAAATAAATCTCGTTTATCCGATCATTAAATAAAGAAATCGGATAACGATAAATATAACACCGAGCAGTGTTAAACAACAAATCAGCAAATTAAACCTAATCAGAATACAATTCAGAATGTTGAATTGAATCAATAAAATAGTTCAAACCATTAAAATATCAATTAAAATATTAATTCGAGTAGGGCTGCAGTACACGCACGCGTGCACTGCCTCGCCACTACAGCATATGAAATATGCAAAAGATCAATAAATCAAAGCAAGATAGAATATCAATAAAAGCAATCCCGTGTGGCTGCAGTTCACGCTTGCGTGCACTGCCTTGCCACCACAGTGATGATGAACCCAATGAATACCGTGTGGCTGCAGCTCACGCTTGCGTGCACTGCCTTGCCACTACAGTGATGATGTACCCAATGATAATTCACAAGCATCGCTGTGAATGTCTTAAGGATGTGTGTCGAATAAATTGCAAAGACAAATGCGAGGTCAAGCCCAATGTGTTTTAGGCTCAACTCAAGGCGATGAGTAAAGTAGCAAGTCAAGTACACCAAAACAAAATCAAGAAGCGTATAAATGCACATAACAAGTACTATGCATATACAAGTGCACATAAACAAGTGTAGTTCAACGACTAGACTAGCAAATGTAGTAAACAAGTGATGCAGGCAACAAGGAATATTCATGCATTGACAATCTACAACTAAGTGCAGGCATGCCATTGAACAAGACAGAGCTTCAAATAGTTGATAATGCACATGAATACTTGCTACAAAATGGTGCAACATAATGCAACAGTCAATGGTAAGATATGAGCAATGCATGACCAAAAATGCAACTGCACAGACCAAAATGCAACTGCACTAGATAGGTTAGCGAGGTGCAGGCACAAGCATGATTAATACAGATGTACGCATTGAAACATTCATAGGCAGTGCCCATATGAACATGTGTAACTACAAAGAAGACAATGGCAGCAGTTCAGATGACAATGAACTAAAATGAAGATCACAAAGACTTCAAGACAGTGATTCAATCAGACCTGACATAAGTTAAAGAAGCCAGAGTGAATGCAGACAAGCATACTTGAAGACCACCCATATAGCATCAAAGCTTATGTATGCAGACCAATCAAAAACACAGTCAAGCTTAATGAAACATTCACAAGACAAGAAGTTCTGCTACTCATATGAAACAGGGCAGTTCACATGTCAAAAACAGTTGCAACATGGATATCACAAGTAATGAACAGACCCACAATGAAAATCAGGTTCAACAATATGAAGTTCAAGGCAGTAGTGTACATGAATACAATTACAGGTACAAAGACAGAAAATTCATGAATGCAACATGATGAATCGGACAGGTCAAGCAACAAGGCAGACCACAAAAGAAATGCATGCCACCAAGTAAACAAACTCAGGCAAATTGTACAACAACAAGTTCAGCTACTCAATGCAACACAGTGGGAACCACATGAAAGCACCACAAGTATATCAACTCAACAAAAGCCAATTTCAATGACCAGCCACAAGTATACACAACAAACTCAGTGAAAGTCGAGGACATCATCAAGTCACAGCAAATAAATGGAACACAAGTCAGTGGCAAGCTACAAGGCATAGCAACTGCATAGCAACGACAACAAGACTAGCTTCAAATGCATCAGTGATCAACACAGCAGTTCATACATTATATATAGGACAGTAACAAACACGAATGAAGACCAAATGCAACTCCAAAATATACAGAAGTCAATGCCGAGAAACGATGAACAGTGAATAGAATGGCAATGTTGAATGCATGAATAAGTGAATCAATGCATAAGTGATTACAGAATATAAATTGAAGGTCAGGTTAAAACCGTCCAGAGAAGATGGCCAGAGACGAAGACTACGAGATGACTGAAGTCAGAATTCAAAAATCAAATTCGTATCTTTGAAAAAAGTCCAAAGTCAAAGCCAGAAGATCGAACATGTCCAGGACAGTTCAAAATCAAATTATCTTAGCCAAGAAAATCATCACAACGACCAAGTCGAAATCAACCAGAGGCAAGAAGACAAGTTCGTAGTCAATGCAGAAGTAAACAAGAAATCGAACCAAATCGAAAACAAGTCAGAAATCATCAACATCGATAAAATCAAGTAGAAGACGAAGACCACGAAAACAAAATTAAGCAAACGAATTCAACCAACTCGAATTAGATGTGAGTAAGTATAAATTACTCACCTTTGTTTGAAGCGGCCTAGACCCAAGCAAGGAGACGAACTCGATCAACAGAGGAGCAAAGCAAACCAGAGAATCAACATAAGCGTGCTCCAGAAAAGCCCCAATTTGGATAGAAGATACAAAGCCGCAATTTTACAGTAGCAAAGGAAAAGCGAACGATACCCTAATTTCAGAAACAGGGGCAAACGAAAGGAGGCAGCCATTCCTTCGTATGTTTTTATTTTAGGGTTTTCGAACTAAAAAATGAAAAGAGGAACGAGCGCACCCTTATCTCAACTAAGGAACGGGTTGAATGAATTAATAAAAATAAAGGGCCTAATATTTTTCTAAGTCCACAATCCCTTTACAAATTTTATAAAAGAATTTCAACCAGTTTTTTAAAAAAAAATCGAACAGCAATAAGCTATCAATTAATCGTTTAAATGACGAAAATTAATTATATAATCTCAGGGTTGTTACAAACTCCCCTCCTTAAAGAAATTGCGTCCTTGCAATCGTAAGGAATAAATGGACAAAAGGTAACAACCATAAAAGCTTATCATCACAAGATGAAGAAATTTAAAATTGGAAGTTCACCATATAGAGCATGAAAGAATAAGCCTGAACGTGTTTGCTCGATGAATTCTCTGGATTCCTAAGTGCAATCCTTAGGATTTGAGAATCATTGAACTTTCGCAAGAAAAACATCTTTATTTCGAAGGTGCTAAACCCCCGAAGCAATGATGTGAATAGAAGGTTGCTCAAGAATTAAAAATCGAAAATCCCAAAGGCATTTCCGTAATTGGAAGATGTGGAAAACGTCATGAATAACAGAAAATTGAGCCGGTACACTGGCGTAGTACAATATAAACGCCAAAGATATCTTTTAATTTCATAAAAGAAATTCACAAATTCTCAACAAAATCTAATTATCAATAGATAATTCAGAAATCTCAAATCACAAATATTCGATTATCAAAAATGATAATCAAATCAACGAATATTCGATTATCAACAAGGATAATCAAATCAACAAATATTCGATTATCAAAATCGAAAATCAATCTCAAATTAGAAATATTTAATTATCACAAACGATAATCAAATCACAAATATCTAATTATCACAAACGATAATTAGAAACAACAAATATCTGATTATCAAAAACGATAAATCAAAAATCACCAACATCCGATTATCAAAACGATAATCAGAAATCACAAATTTTTCAATTAACGAGTCCGGAATTAACCGAAATAGCAAACGCACATGACCCATAACCACGAGTTTTACTAAATCGTTTAATTCACTTCATCGTTTTCTTGAAAGTGCATAATTGTGTATTTTAAAAATAACATTTCACATTCTCAAACGGACAAGTCCGGAATTAAGCGAATCAGTAAAAGAAAGGGGTCATAGTCCTCGATTTTTTTGAAACGTTTAAATCGCTTCCTCATTCTTTTGAAAGCGTAAACTGTAAAAATTTTGAAAATAATTTTAATTTTAATTTTGAAACAATTTCGAAGAATAACAAATTTTTAATACACGTGATTAAAATAGCAACGTCAGTAGCAACTTCGACAAGGAAATTTAACTTCTCGAAATACCGTAAAAACGGACAACAAAATCAGCATTGTGGGATAACCGCTTGAAAATTCATTTTAAAATTGACGGTTACTGAAGTTAATACGTCAAAATTTCATCGAAATAATTGGCATCAAAATATAATACCAATGAATTTTCAGTCATCAAAAATGTCACAAGAATCTTCTCAAAGATAGGAAGGGGTATCATACCCTAAACTTGTATTCATAACAAGTCAATAACACACGAATTCACCAATGCACAAAAATTGATAAAACTTATCAATAGAAATCACGAAAATTGGTGAAGCACAAATTCTAGAAGTCATCACAAGAAATCCAGAAAACACAAATTCTAGAAATCTACACAAGAAATCCAGATATCACAAAATGAGAGTATGAAAACTCAAATGGGAGTACGGAAACTCAAATGGAAGTACGTAAACTCGAATGGGAGTACGGAAACTCGAATGGGAGTGTGAAAACTCAAATGGGAGTATGGAAACTCAAATGGGAGTATGGAAACTCAAATAGGAGTATGAAAACTCACCTACACTTGAGCATGAAAACACATGTAACGCAAAGCGAGAACGGGAGCATGGAAACTCACCTACACGTGAGCATGAAAACTCACCAACATATGCAACACAAAGCGAGAACGGGAGCATGGAAACTCACCTACACGTGAGCATGAAAACTCATCAACACGTGTAATGCAAAGCGAGAACGGAAGCATGAAAACTCACCTACACACGAGCATGAAAACTCATCAACATGTGTAACGCAAAGCGAGAACGGGAGCATGAAAACTCACCTACACGTGAGCATGAAAACTCACCAACACGTGCAACGCAAATCGAGACGCTATCTCATGGTGGCTAACCGAAAAGCAAAAAGGTATGTGTGAATGGAATCACACAAGTGGTGTCTAGCCTATATAGAAAGCAAAAAGATATGTGTGAATGGAGTCACACAAATGGTGTCTAGGCTAACCAAAAATCATAAAGGTATGTGTGAATGGAATCACACAAGTGGTGTCTAGCCTAACCAGAAAGCAAAAAGATGTGTGCGAATGGAATCACACAAATGGTGTCTAGGCTAACCAAAAAGCATAAAGGTATGTGTGAATGGAATCACACAAGTGGTGTCTAGCCTAACCAGAAAGCAAAAAGACATGTGTGAATGGAATCACACAAATGGTGTCTAGGCTAACTAAAAAGCATAAAGGTATGTGTGAATGGAATCACACAAGTGGTGTCTAGCCTAACCAGAAAGCAAAAAGACATGTGTGAATGGAATCACACAAATGGTGTCTAGGCTAACCAAAAAGCATAAAGGTATGTGTGAATGGAATCACACAAGTGGTGTCTAGCCTAACCAGAAAGCAAACAAAGAGACATCGCACTATTGCTAGTATGAATTATAAAATGATCGTCATGATCAACCAGAAGTGTCAATTACACTAAGCTAGTAAATATAAAAGGTTAGCTTCCTGTCCCATATCCACTTGCTTAACTTAAATATTTACGAACAAACTGTAAATCTTCACTAGAAAATTGTCAAAAAAGATTCAATCGAATAAGTCCAAGAATTAACCGGCGAAGTAAACGCAAGCGTTTCATACCACTTGTTTTACTAAGTCGTTTAATTAGATTTCTCATACGAGTGAGGTAAAGGTTTTTATATACTAGTAGATTGGAAAACGGTTTAGGAAAAGTGCTTTGGTATTGATAATAGAGTTAAATTCGTTTTGATGAAAGAGTTTTGATATTTACTAATAGTATTGAAACCTTTATATTTTAAAGTGACAAATCATAGAAGTGATTGTAGAAACAATCAATCACAAGAATTCACATACAAAGATGTGAATAGAATCCAAAGGAATCGATACCGAATCCATCAAAAAGTATGTTCACAAAAATTCCGAAGAAAATGTTATCAAAGTTGCTAATAAATGATAGCAACAGATCGGGAAATTAACAAGAATCGATTAAATTTGGAAACCAAATCAATTCACTAAAATTCACATTGGAAGACATGAATAAAATCCAAAGAATTCGATTCTAAATCCATCAAAGTAGAAATACCCAAAAATTCCAGAAATAGAAGTTATCAAAGTCGACAAAGATGACAACAACTAATCGGAAAAGAAGAATCGATTAACAAATGGAATAACGAAGCAAAACGAGCATAAATGCATAAATGACTTCAACAAAAATAAAAATTAAGTCAATGCCGAAGTCAACAAGTAATGGCCAAGTTCAAACAAAATCAACGTCGGCTAAATCAATTCAAAGCCGAAAACACAAGAACAAAATCCTCATCATCAAAAATCCAACTTTAGTTCGTAAAGCAAACGGAGGCCGAAGCCAAAATACTTTCATGAAATCAAAATCAAAGGCACATCAATAAGCGTTAGGAATTAATACCTAACAATCAAAGATAATCATATGCAAATATGAGAGATAAAATATCGACAAATAGTTGTAACATATGTTCCATCTAAGTTATGTTTTATATTAAGTCCTAAACCCCAGGCTCTGATCCCAAGCTGTGACGCCCCACCTCTATACCCACGCTAGCCAAGAACACTATGGTGTAGTGCTGTCAACTAGCGCGGAGAATAAGGCTGTTGAAGAGCGGCCATCAGTAGTTTCGCCTTACATTAGTATTGGTTATCTCGGTAGGAGTGCTATATAAATATATATATTCCTTCATTTTTCATCTCTGATTTATTTTCTCCCATCGAAATACCCCAATTCCAGTATAAAACGAACTACGATGGTTCATAATAGTTTAGAACAAAATATATAATAATAACACAGATAATATAAATGCGAAACACAGATAAAACAAAAAGTCTCATATATACAATAACTTATGTCAGTTACAATACATTTGACACGGTACATATGATACAACTACAGCAGTCGACTCAGGAAATTACATATACAAGTACATTAACGTATATAATATACATGAACACATATCTTCCTATACAATTATACAGACTACTACAAATGACGACGACTACTCCAAAAGATATGAAAGAACTTCATAGCTCTAGCAGCAACCCAAAGCAGAATATCTACAACCTGAAATACTCGATCTGACCCGAGTATTAAATTCAAAAGAAAATAATACTCAGGTCAGTCTAATTCGAACTCAGTTATTAGTGCACAGAAGCAATAATAAGTAAATAACAATTAGACGATAGTCAAAATAAATCTCGTTTATCCGATCCTTAAATAAAGAAATCGGATAACGATAAATATAACACCTAGCAGTGTTAAACAACAAATCAGCAAATTAAACCAAATCAGAATACAATTCAGAATATTGAATTGAATCAACAAAATAGTTCAAACCATTAAAATATCAATTAAAATATTAATTCGAGTAGGGCTGCAGTACACACACGCGTGCACTGCCTCGCCATTACAGCATATGAAATATGCAAAAGATCAATTAATCAAAGCAAGATAGAATATCAATAAAAGCAATCCCGTGTGGCTGCAGTTCACGCTTGTGTGCACTGCCTTGCCACCACGGTGATGATGTACCCAATGAATACCGTGTGGCTGTAGTTCATGCTTGCGTGCACTGCCTTGCCACTACAGTGATGATGTACCCAATGATAATTCACAAGCGTCGCTGTGAATGTCTTAAGGACGTGTGTCGAATAAATTGCAAAGACAAAAGCGAGGTCAAGCCCAATGTGTTTTAGGCTCAACTCAAGGCGATGAGTAAAGTAGCAAGTCATGTACACCAAAACAAAATCAAGAAGCGTATAAATGCACATAACAAGTACTGTGCATATACAAGTGCACATAAACAAGTGTAGTTCAACGACTAGACTAGCAAATGTAGTAAACAAGTGATGTAGGCAATAAGGAATATTCATGCATTCACAATCTACAACTAAGTGCAGGCATGCCATTGAACAAGACAGAGCTTCAAATAGTTGATAATGCACATGAATACTTGCTACAAAATGGTGCAACATAATGCAACAGTCAATGGTGACATATGAGCAATGCAAGACCAAAAATGCAACTGCACAGACCAAAATGCAACTGCACCGGATAGGTTTGCGAGGTTTAGGCACGAGCATGATCAATACAGATGAACGCAATGAAACATTCATAGGCAGTGCCCATATGAACATGTGTAACTACAAAGAAGACAATGGAAGCAGTTCAGATGACAATGAACTAAAATGAAGATCACAAAGACTTCAAGACAGTGATTCAATCAGACCTGACATAAGTTAAAGAAGCCAGAGTGAATGCAGACAAGCATACTTGAAGACCACCCATATAGCATCAAAGCTTATGTATGCAGACCAATCAAAAACACAGTCAAGCTTAATGAAACATGCACAAGACAAGAATTTCTGCTACTCATATGAAACAGGGCAGTTCACATGTCAAAAATAGTTGCAACATGGATATCACAAGCAATGAACAGACCCACAATGAAAATCAGGTTCAACAATATGTAGTTCAAGGCAGTAGTGTACATGAATACAATTACAGGTACAAAGACAGAATATTCATGAATGCTACGTGATGAATCAGAGAGGTCAAGCAACAAGGCAGACCACAAAAGAAATGCATGCCACCAAGTAAACAAACTCAGGCAAATTGTACAACAACAAGTTCAGCTACTCAATGCAACACAGTGGGAACCACATGAAAGCACCACAAGTATATCAACTCAACAAAAGCCAATTTCAATGACCAGCCACAAGTATACACAACAAACTCAGTGAAAGTCGAGGACATCATCAAGTCAGAGCAAATAAATGGAACACAAGTCAGTGGCAAGCTACAAGGCATAGCAACTGCATAGCAATGGCAACAAGACCAGCTTCAAATGCATCAGTGATCAACACAGAAGTTCATACATTATATATAGGACAGTAACAAACACAAATGAAGACCAAATGCAACTCGAAAATATACAGAAGTCAATGCCGAGAAACGATGAACAGTGAATAGAATGGCAATGTTGAATGCATGAACAAGTGAATCAATGCATAAGTGACTACAGAATATAAATTGAAGGTCAGGTTAAAACCGTCAAGAGAAGATGGCCAGAGACGAAGACTACGAGATGACCAAAGTCAGAATTCAAAAATCAAATTCGTATCTTTGAAAAAAGTCCAAAGTCAAAGCCAGAAGATCGAACAAGTGCAGGACAGTTCAAAATCAAATTATCTTAGCCGAGAAAATCATCACAACGACCAAGTCGAAATCAACCAGAGGCAAGAAGACAAGTTCGGAGTCAAAGCAGAAGTAATCAAGAAATCGAACCAAATCGAAAACAAGTCAGGAATCATCAACATCGATAAAATCAAGTCGAAGACGAAGACCACGAAAACAGAATTAAGAATACGAATTCAACCAACTCGAATTAGATGTGAGTAAGTATAAATTACTCACCTTTGTTTGAAGCGGCCTAGACCCGAGCAAGGAGACAAACTTGATCAACAGAGGAGCAAAGCAAACCATAGAATCAACATAAGCATGCTCCAGAAAAGCCCCAATTTGGATAGAAGATACAAAGCCGTAATTTTACAGTAGCAAAGGAAAAGCGAACGATACCCTAATTTCAGAAAGAGGGGCGAACGAAAGGAGGCAGCCATTCCTTCATATGTTTTTAGTTTAGGGTTTTCGAACTAAAAAATGAAAAGAGGAACGAGCGCACCCTTATCTCAACTAAGGGAACGGGTTGAATGAACTAATAAAAAGAAAGGGCCTAATATTTTTCTAAGTCCACAATCCCTTTACAAATTTTATAAAAGAATTTCAACCAGTTTTTTTAAAAAAAATTCGAACAGCAATAAGCTATCAATTAATCGTTTAAATGATGAAAATTAATTATATAATCTCAGGGTTGTTACAATTGATTTGTTTCAATTCAAATCTTTTATTAAGTTCATTACTACTCCGTATAAACTTAGTTACCTTGCTTTCCTTCCATTCATTACCTTAATATACCAAATTTAACAACTCCTAACAATTGTATTACATTTTACATTAATGTAACATTTATTAAAATTTATTTCCAATTAACGTACTACTTAAATTCCCTTAATTGCAATTTGATTTCTGAATTTTATTTAACATACTAAATAAGTAACATATATAAATTGTCACCTATTTTCCTATACTTACATTTATAAGTTTATTACTTACCAACATAGGTTAAAATTCCATATATAACATGAATTTTAATTAATTTGCATTAACATTTTATTCTTTCACTAATCAATTCAATACTTACATTTGTTTTTCTTATATTACATTTATAAACAAACTATAATATTTCCACTCGCTTATCTTATATTGAATTCATAACCCAGTCGTAACATATATAAATCATCAACTAACATGGGAGTCCATTCAATTTGTTATAAATTTACTTACATTAACACTATTTTACTTATTTTGGTCATTATTCCAAACATAGGTCATAAGTTTTCATTTCTTTATATTATCTTATGGAAACAATGTACATTTCAAATACTTTATTTCATTTATTGAAATTTATCTTCCAAATTTACTAAATACAACAAATTGTGACCTTACAGTTATTTCAATTAATTGGGATTGCGCTAAATTAATTATTTATTAGCTTACATAAACATTCTTACATTCCATACCCATTATAAATTCATTAACGGATTACAAATTTTTATTCCTTCCCATATTAAATAACAAAATTGATTACATAACACCGTCCTTATCCAACTATCATAAATTTTATACTAATTCATCAATTTGTTCAATCTATAGCCAAGTATAACACTTTCACTACTTTATTTATTAGGATTGTCACAACCCGTCTTCCACTAACCAAAAAGACGCATCATGAATTTAGAAAGAAAGGGATAGAAAGAGAAAGAAAGAGAAGAAAGAAGAAACAACACATCATAATCTAAACAACGGAACGAATAAATTATATTAATAACATAAGTATTACATAGTATACAACCATTATCAGAGTTAAACAGATAATACAACACATACTAGACAGTTATAAACACCTGTTTAGTTATTACAACACAATACAAAACAACTCAAACAAACGACTCAAAGATACCAACACAGCAGAATGCTAGATAACTACAACGTAGAAGCCTCCTGCTCCATTTGCTTCTCCATAATTCGTCAAAGCTAACCTGAATCCCTTGGCTACTCGTAAAAATTTGAGTACCCAAGAGTTTAAGAAAACAGAAGATAAACTCCGGGTCAGACATGGGTCTGGTGTGAGTAACAGGTTAAAATTGCTTAACTTTTGGAAAAACCTTTGAAAAGAAAGGTATCACCTAAGACTTCCCACACATAAACATGGAAATTTTTTTACCTTATGCTAACCAAAACATTTGATAGGAAATCCGGTGATATTATAATAGGTCTAGGGTTTTCAAGTAGATAAGAAATAGCCGAAATTGTTACATTATTAAATTCCAGCTACTAGCCACAAAAGTGGGTAATACAACCAAAACCTTTGGCACTTATTGGATTTTGGATTCCATACAATGACAGGGCTACTGGGGTACCACCCATGTAAAGACCCAAAAATTTCGATCCCGAAATTTCCAGATAGCTAGTGAAAGAAGAAAGAGAAAGAAGAAGAAACAGAAAACTCAAACTCAAAATCTCACATTCGCAGCGGATTAAATATAATAGCAAATAAAACAACAGTTTACAAAGAAGAACTATATCGGTACATTTTAATTTTCATATCAGAGTTACAACATTTTCATAACACTGGACAATTTAAACAACATGTCCTAGATAAATAACAATATATATCACATCGGATAAACATTCTATACGTTCCTGCCCTTCAGCTCTCCTCCTGAGCTCCAGAACGTCCTTACCTGCAACTCTGTAATACTCGGTCTGACCCGAGCATTACATCAAAGTAACACCAGGGTCAGGCTGGAAACCAGCGTGAGTAAACTCATCTAATATGAAACACACCAAAACAATAACCAATTTTTAACCCGGGGTAACTCATAACAATTTTACTAATCCACAGGATTGGTATAAACAATACTTATTATACTCATCAATTTCTAAGTGTCAGAACTTAGATTTTATGATCCAAATCACTTAAATCATTCTATATCAGTTTACTGATTTCATAAATCAGTTTATAAAGAATCGAAGTAGGTTCGGGTATTTACTAATAACCGACTCCGGTCTCTTCGAATCGAATGTCATCTTAACCCCAAATTATCCAATTAAATACAATTCAACTTTAACTACCAGATAACATTTTAACACATCAATTCATAATTGATAGATAATCACATTATCACCATTCTTCTAACATATCATATCACAAAGCAATTCATATCAGGAATATCAAACAATCCCAAGTGATGTGCACATAAATATGCATATTTTTACCAACATATTTAATCTATTTGAATTAAATAAATGATCATATCGGGTATTTTAACTTGTTTAAATCAAAAATTCAAATTATTCCAAATTGTCACATATTCATCTTCATATATGGGCAAAACGGTCATTTTTGTGCATATATTTGTTTGAGAAAAATTAATTGAGAATTTTCTATGTTTTTTGTAGGAAATTTGGTGACTTTTACAAGTGGTTTCATAAAGATATGCATGCACAAAATCAATACAAAGGAATGAAGATGTAAATAATTCAAAGTGAAGATCATGGAGGACCCCACCTACCCACCTACCTTAATGTACAAATTAAAGGCTAATGCACATGCTTATGGATTTAATGGCTTCATGTACATTTAAGTGGGGATTAAAACATGCTAATGATAACTTGGCCTCCACACTTTCTCATGGGCATTTTGGGCATTCCCCAAAAATAGGAATTAGGGTTTTAAACTTGTATAAATACCCATATGTTTCATGTATCATCTCCTCTCTTCTCTTAGTCTCTCTTAGGCCTCCTTCTCTTTAGTTTAGATCAAAAATAAAATGAAAGCTCATCTTTCTCTTTTCATGGCTACTTAGCCATTTTTTATTTTATGTAATCTTTTTTTTTAATGCAATTTAATACATGCTCTTTCCTTTTCATGTTCATTTACTTTCATGTTGTAGTGTAGATCTCTTTTCTTTTATGCAAGTAGAATAATTTTTCCTTTCATTTTGCTCTCTTTTTCTCTTCTTGTTTAATGTTGTTTTCTACATTTGTTCATATGATAACAAATATGAGAGCTTAATCCCTTCAATTTAGGGGTAATGAAGCTCTCTAGTATGTAGATCCAACATTTTGTTGTTTATGCTCTCTTTTGTGCTTAAATGAAATGTTTTGAAGTGGTTTAACTTGTTGTTTTAGCTTTGAATTTGATAGTCTATGTTGTTCATAACAAATAGGCTATGCTTAAACAAACAAAACACAAAATTGCCTCTTCATCTACATATGATGATGGCAAAGAAGTGATTGTTGAAATTAAAATTTGATGGCTTATATTTCTAATTAATAGTTAATAAGCCATGCTTAAAATAGATTTCGCTTTCAACTTTGTTGTCATATTTTATGAGATTTAAAAGTGTATTAGTAGTTGTGTTATAGTTTGATGGTTTATATTGAGCTAATTAATAGCACAAATATACCATACTTATGATAAGCACATCAACTAATTCACTAATGACAAGAAAAGAGAGATCATAACTTCATTTTGTTGATTTATGTGATCTAGAGAGTGGATTTATTTCCTAAATTGTCATTAACTCTTATATTTGCGTCTCTTTTCTTTTAGTTAGTTCTCTAATTCTCTAGCTTAACTTTCACTCGACTTTGGTTTAATTTGATTGAATAGAATTTTAAAATCAACAATTCCCTGTGGATCGACCCGTATTCGCCACGTGCTACATTCGTACACCGTGCGCTTGCGGTTATTTCTATTTCGAAATTCGTTCGACGGTTTTCTAAACCGATAGAATTTCCGTCGACGAACACCAAGCATTCATCATCATTCAATTGTTAATAAACAAGATTGATCACTTTGTTAATTAATTAATGATCCTCAAATTACTTTTGTTAGTTAATTATTCTTAAATTTCATATAATAGTTAACCTTTAACTTAATTACATTCATTAATCAATCTTGATAAATCACAATCAGAAATTAACTTTTCTTAATTACCTCATCAATTATACCAACTCCTTAATTAATTATATAAATTAATCCTTCGATTAACTGAGTAATCATTACTTAATTTCTTCCATCAAGTAATTATTCTTTAATTAAATTACATCCAGTAATAAATTACTCTACTTAAGGAATTTCACCTCATTAATTACCTTATGTAATTATACTTAACCCAACATCAAAAGACTAACTTTAATTAATTAAACTGAATTAATCAACCAAAATTAACCACATTCAATTAATTAATCATACTGAGTAATTAATTCCTTTAATTACTTCATTAAATAATTATTCAAAATAAATTTTCTTCGTTAAGTAATTAACCTCTTAATTACTTCTTACTTAATTATTTCTAAATTAATTAACCTTGATTAATCAATCATTAATTATCACCTTTAAGTACATTAAGTAATTAGCCTTTAATTAATGATACAAATTAATTATTCTTTACCTCTCCTTTTTAATTTCACTTACCCTATTTTTATTATCCTATAAGCTCTTACATTGAATAATTAATCATCAAATAATCCACATGAATTAATTGTTAATTACTTAATCTTTAATAATTAATTACTTATTTACTTAATAATTAATCCTTGATTATTAAATTTTATCTTCAGAAATCAACCCTTAATCATTCTTGATTAACCCTTAATAATTAAGTAACTTCAAGAATTAACAAATAATTCTGTTTAACTAATCTAACACTTAAACAATACTCGATATCGCAAAATAATTAAGTGTAATATTAAAACTTCATTATGTTAATTTAAAACATCAAGTTACTATTTATTTCTCCCGAGACAAAACCCATGAATACTCGAGCTAACTTGAGTTCCAACCTTTCTTCTTTCTATTCTTCTTTTTGTCTAATTCTAACTGCTACACTAAGTAATACACGCCAACAACACAGCAAATACTCGAGACAATCCACAATTTTCCTGAGATTTCCCCATGCTTTCCCCTTCTTCATCCTCACGTAACAATCGATGGTGCACAGCGACCTCGTGCACATGCACCAGACGACGACAGGGTTTCAGCTTCCTCAACCATCATCGGCAAATCACTCTTGCCAAGCTTGATCATCGTCACTAGCTAGATTTACACAAAATTCCAGAAATCAAAATCAAGCTGCCTGGACGACAACTGGAACTCCTTACCGATACTAAACATCACCACCGGCCTTGATTCTGATCACCGGAGTTCGTGCGAACCAAACTGGAGTTACATTATCAACCTCCACGTCGTTTCCCACACTCGAGACTACATCCAGATCGTCAACGACCATGCAATAAACTCTGTTCCATCCCTGATACAAACTAGACATCAAACCCTAAATCCCCTTCGCAAAACTTCCCTGGCCAACAAAAAAATCACCGAGCATTTTTCTCGTGTTCGCCATCATTCATACCTCCTATGACCTCGATCTCGAGACGCCCAATCATTGAGATCACCAGAAATTGACCCATTACCCAAATCCGTTTATCACACAATTTCTCATGAATTTCTCAATTAACAATCATGATTCTAATTTTAAAAATCTTAAATTTTGATTATGATTTATAATATATACATGAAACGTTAAATTGTTGAAATCATATTTTGATCAAATTTAAATTTTACTGGAAAATTTTGAATTCTAGAAGCCTACAAACTTATTTAACCTACAACATACAATTTTAACTTTAGCTTATGTTTTTACAACAAAATTTGTTTTAAGTATCTAAGCATATCATAGACCACATTAAGAGATTTAAGCTTTTGATCGAAAATCTGAACTCTGTATTTTAAACAGAGAAGATCTCTGATCCCTTAATACATGCACCTAGTCACATTCATATATACACAATACATCAGCATGAAATCAAGCTTCTTAGATTCATGCATTCAGATCTAAAATAAAGTTGGGATCACTCACCTGTTGATGCGTAGAGCTTGATTTTTCACAGTTGTAAAGATGAACAGAGGATAGATACTGTTATGCGGTCATTCACACATGTATTTATATACACAATTACATTTATTCATCTTAAATTTAGCATGCAAACATTTAGGCCAACATTCATCAATTTCTCCCTCAAACATTTACTAGCTAAACCAAGTTTATATTGTTAGATTTTAAATTTATTCACTGTTCTAGTTTGAACAGAGATTTGCTTTGCATGATCTGTTGTGTACATAATTATTAACATACATATATAATTATAATCATCTTTAAAACATCGTGCATAACAAAGTTCACATTATATTACAAAAATCATCACATGCAACTTTAAAACCTACCAGAACTTTCAGAGTCACTCACCTGCATTAGTTGAACATAGCAGCTTGGAAATTGCTTGATCTCTCTCCTTTTTTTTATTCTGTAACTTGATTTAATTGGTGTTTTGAGACAACTTGTTTGATTGCTTGCTTTACTCTGAGATGATGTTGTTTTAAAAGTTTCAGAGGGATTTCTTTGATCTGCTTAGATGGTCCAGCAAGATGATTACTTGATTAAGTCTTTTTTTTTAAGTTTAAATGTTCAATTTGTTTGAATTTTCCTCAGATCTGATGGAGTAATTAGTTTATAAAAGAAAATAAAAATAAGGATTTGACACTTGTCTCTTACCTTGCCTATTTGATTAACATATATTATTAGGAGAGTTTAATAAGTCAATATTTGTAACTTACATGCATAAATAAAAATTAAAAGGTTTTATAAAGATTTTATAATTATCTTTCTAATTTATAAATATGTATTAAAATAATAATAATATAAAATAATTTATGTTCTAGATAAAATCAAATAAGAATACATTTTAAAACCTGTAACGATCGCGATTTTTCGTTGCCGAAAAATCGAACCGTTAAGGTTTTAGAAGAAGAAAGAGGTAGAAGAAGAGAGAAAAGAGAGAAGAAACAGAAAACAAGAAATAGAACAGGAAACAATACCTGAATCTCACAATCGCAGCGGAATAATATATAATAGATAAATGAATAATCATTAAAACAAAAGAGCAGTATATTTTATACATTTTATACATTACATCACATTACATCAATCAGAGTGTACAACAACAACAGCGGAAAAGAAATACTATATACAATAAATAATAGACTACGCTATCTGGCTCGCCTCCAGATCTGCACAGCAACTCCCGAATCCAGAATAACCTGATATCCTAACTCTAGACTGCCCGTGTGGAAAATAGTGGGCACCCAGAGTTTAGGAAAGGAACAATAAACTCCAGGTCAGTCATGTGACTGGTGTGAGAACTCAAAACAGTTTATCTTTAAAACAAGCAATAAGAGAATTTAAATTTTGAAATCCGCAATGCTTTTTGGAAAATGAAACTACCATAAGGCCTCCCGCCACACACACAATGCAAACGCAGAATTGGAGGAGATTTCTCCTTATGATAGTCAAAGATGCTTACTACGCAAAAATCAATCATTTTTGATATTATTATTAGTGCATAGTGTAGAAAACAGTTTCGAAAGTAGAATATAAATCCTAGCCAGCATAGACGTTCCGAACTATGCCTACTATAGCTACCATCCAAACAGTGGTGACCACCATAAGTGAATGGCAGGTAATACAACTAAAACCGTACAGGGCGCGTATTGGATGAATGGATTTCCAACAAATGGTCAGGCTAAGGAACTTCCTACTGCCACATGGGATCGCCTCTGGCGGGACGTCCCGAGAAACTAACGTTACGGTTAGATCTCTGCCAACACAAGGCCGGGTTACCTCTGTAACTAGGTAACTACTACACGAATATGTCATCCCCCGGTCCTTTGGGACCTTTATCCGAGCGCTCGATACCAACAACACCACACAGAAATAGATATAGTGTTTCCACATGAGTAAATATCTGGGCTCCATACCATGATACCACCCTTTTCCAGAAGGAAATGACATACCCTAAAGGGAGCGACCCTCATAACCTTGCCGCATATTCCTGTTTCGACCATTTTCCGGGGAGTGAAGTCCTGACGAAGTCTCGTCCACAAAGCTACGCTTTGTGCAACAAAGCCATGCTTTGGGTCCACAGATGACCAAAGCAATAATCACAAAGATAAATGATCAAACAAATGATCATATCCAAACGATCAACCAATGATCATCACACAGCAGCACTCAGCATGCCACATTACCAGATTGGGAAATATCGCTGATAACCTTCAACTACATAACCTCAGAGCTCGTACGTCTCAGAGAAGGGTGTTAAGCTAAGAGAATAAATTCTCCGCCACCAACAGAAATGTATTTGAAAGAAATCTGCTCTATCTCTCAAAATGTAATGTCAGACACGTAACCATACAAGTCTGTTCCGGGTTCGAACAGAACCGAAGGCACTTCCAAAGAAGCCCTTGCAATCCGGGTATCCACAATCCCGATAAAATTTCCCATCACAAAGGAAATCTCCATATCGTAGCTAACGATGCGGAGACAATCGATAGGTCATCCTATCGTTTTCACAAATACCCGGTCTTCACACCGGTCTTCAAATGCGATCCAAACGACGTATCGCATATTCGGAATGGGATATATGACACAAAGGTCCTCTCCCGGCTAAACCGAATAGCGAGCGCTTATTTTTAAAAATAAGTGTGCATTCAATTCCAAACAAACACAACCAATACCATCCCAGGGGTAAATATTGATAGTCGGTTATTTAACTATCAATAAAGATGCGCCACATCATCAGATTCCAAATAATTTTTTTCCAAAATTATTAAATCCCAAAATATCTTTACAAGATATATACACACAATTTCCAAATAATTTCCCAATTTATTTGCTTTACCAAAACACCTTCACAATAAAATCTTCCACACTTTACCCATTTGAAAACCCATTTCAAATTAAACACCTTAACCATTTGAAAACAAATTTCAAATTACACAACTCAACCATTTGAAAACAAATTTCAAACCACCATTCATTCTTTATCCCTTTTGAAAACAAATTTCAAAACAACATATAAATCCTTACCGATTTATTTTTAAATTTTACGCTCCAAATTCGTGAATTTTATTTCCATCTTTAAAAATAAATCAACATTTATTTTTAAACCAATTTCCCTTCCTATTATAAATTCCAACGTGAATTAAATCCCAAATACCCATTCATATTTGATTTCAAATCGATTCCAAATTATTCGCTTACAATTTACCTTTAAAAGGTGAATTCACAAGAACGTTCCATTCCATATTGGAAAATCATTTCTAAACTTATTTAAAAATAAGTAATTCACAATTCAATTTATTTTCAACAATTCGAAAATATTCCATATGCTTAAACCATAGTTAAGTATTAATTTCATTCCTTTAAAGAAATATTCTTTTATTCACATTTATTTGGGTTAAAAACGAATGTTGCGTAAAACATCGTTACGACAACCCAAAAACACTAGTATATGGATTTGAAATAAAAATGGATACATAAATCCACTACTATTCAAAATATTCCCTTCTATTTCTCGAAATCGTCTATTTCAACAATCAATGTTGAAATCTATGATTTCGATACTTAATATATCTTAAAACGTCTTTAATTAGTTTTAAATTCCATTTAAAACGTTCTTTTCCAAAAACACGTTCATTTAATAAAATAATACATTCACCGTTCAAAAATAGTGAATACAACCCCTTTAACAAATCCCATATTCAATTTATCAAATTAAATTGATTTTTCGGATTTATAACAATGTCCATACATCCCATTTCTATTTATGAAACTTCGTTTTAGAAATCTCCTTTTATTAGTCCAATTCGATTTACATAACTCGATTATATACTAAAATCAATATTATAAGTTAAATACTTATAATATTATCTATTTACCCAAATCGTTCTTTTGAACTTCACCAATTTTAAATCTTATCACTTACAAGGTTTCTTTATAGCTTATAATAATTTCAACTAATGAAATCTTCATTTATTAACAATTCCTATAAAATTCCCCTTTTTAATGCTCAAATCCATTTCTATAAGTTAATAACTTATAAACTTAAAATTTTCCAATAACCGTTCGTTTTATAAATTTCACATTTATTAATCTATAAATCCTAGTGAAATTCATGTTATACATCAACTTAACACTTTCTAAATTTATTCTATAACTTCAATAAATTTAATTTAAAAACATCCATTTATAAAAATCCTTTATATAAACCATTAATAATAATAACTCCCCAAAAACCAAATCTAACTATTTTATAAAAACCTATTATTGTTAAAAATTTCTTTTAAGTTATATTTTATAAAAATATAAATTTTTAAAACATAAAAATTTATCCATCTATTTATTTTAAAATTTAATCAATTCAAAATTTTTAATAAACCATATTCTTTGAAAAATCGATTTAAAACCCCTTTTAAATTCAAAACCGTTATTTTAATTTTTAAAAATTTGAATCCGATGATGCAACAGCATTAGATGGTCAATCACGGGAATAAGTGTCATATATCAATATGATTATCAACAATCAACATAATATTTATAAACAAATAAATATGTGAGGAATCCAGTTGGATCCCTCCAACCTGTTACCCTGCATCCACAGACGTTAGCACAATACCAATTCCACTTCAAGGTGGAATATCGCGGTATATGGGATTTTATAAAATATCCGCTTAATAACGGCGCAATAGGGTCTCATCTGCTATACGAGGCGGGAAATCAAATCCGATATATACATATGCCAATATATATATATCGCTATATATAGTATATATCCTAGTATATCTACTAGCACAATCAACAGCAATCAACAATCAATAATAACTATTCAAAATTTTAAACAAAACCTTTCGATTGAGTGAGGAGTTCTCACCTTGGTTTTGTTTCCGTTTTCGCGTTCGTTTCGAATAAAATTAAACGAACGTTTAATTTTACCCGAAATTCAAACGAGCTCCAATCGACTCCAAACCAGTTGCATTGCGAAGAGCACGACGATACGAAGCCAACGCAAAAAATCTCGTTCAATTTGGACCTCGCAGCAAAAAGTTATACTATTTTAAACGTTGTACACTTAAATTTACAATTAAATTTCATATCAAAGGAAAATACACCCAACCTCTCACGCATGGGCCCCACACACCCTCTCCTTCTCTGTTGCACGCACGGCCATTCCTCCCCTTCCAGATATTGTCGCAAGCAAGAAATATGAGAGGAACCCATCATCAAAATCTAGGGTTTAGTTTTGCCATCACCACATCGCATGCAAACACGATCAGGTTACACCACGTCGAAGGCCAACTCGAGCTCCACCTTCAGCCCATGACCGGCCACGTGCGGCCTCCCCCCTGCCTCGATACACGCGCATGGCCTGGTGGCAAACGCGGGTCCCTAGCCTCCAATCCGTCGCTCCAATTTCGATCTCGACCGTTGAGATCGAAGCCCTCTCTGCCCTCTACGACTTTCCAGTTGGAAGTTTCTTCTAAAACTCGACGGATCTGTGTGGATTTGAGGTGGAAGGGGCGACATTTTCTGGCCATAGAAATAATTAGGGCCGGCTGCGTTTATCTTGGCTAGGGTTTAGAGATAATTGCATTTTATAAACAACTATTATTATTATTTTAATAATAAAATCTCCAATTTAACACTTTTGCAAACGAACTCCAAACGACGCGTTCCGACAGGCGATTCTAAGGTTTTTCCGCGTTCCGGACACAATGGAACAGGTTTCGAAAGCTAACTCCATCGTATGTGTGAGATACGGCAATAAACGATCAATTTAAATTTAAACCGATTTAAGCGATTTCTAGGCGTTTTGGCTTGTACCGGACAAACGACAAATCCGATTGACTTGAAATTTGAAATCTCGCAATAATATCACATTACGGATCCGATGAAACTGGTTTCGTCGAAATCCGAGACCGTTTGAAAAATGGCTATTTTTACTCGCCGAATTAATATTAAAACAATATAGATGCGTTTGGAGCTGCCACGGTCAAACGACAACTCCGATTGCTACGAAAATTGAAATCCGATAATAACTAACTATTACGGATCCAACGGAACTGGTCTCGTTAAATTTTGAGACTGTTCAAAAATTGGCTATTTTTCAGTCGATAATTAAATATTAAAATATTCAATTTTCACAAATTAACTCCAAATTCAATTTTTAAAAGTTCTAAAATATTTCTATAACTTCAATATGATAAAACAAAATTTTCCAAATCATTTCCAATTATATTTAACCCAATATTTAATTATTTCTGGAATTCCACTATTAAATAATCGATTTAAATTACCCTATTAAATCCAATATTCGAGAAATAAATTATTTAACTTCAAATTTCTACTTATTAATATTTAAATTAATTAAATACTCAAATTTAATTTATCAAAAATTCTGGGTCGTTACAATCTTCCCCCCTTAAAAGAATTTCGTCCTCGAAATTACAAGTTAAGGAGAACGATCCTAACCCGTTTATTATTTTTCCAAAACTAATTAGTTTTATCAACTTTTCAAAACAAATCTTTTTATTAAAGATCTACTATCATTTCAATTAGCTTTCCAAACTCAATTTTAGGTTTCAAACAACTTTGTTTGCTTAACAATTCAAATTTAAATTTAAATTCAAATTTTCAACTTTCAAAATTTTCTCAAAATTTTTCTAACACCCGAAATTTTCGAAAAATTTCGCCAGAGTCTCTTTTGCGCGGCTAGATCGGCATGACTACAAAATGGCACCACGGCCCCTCAGAATCAAAAAGAAAAGAGAAAGCCAAGTGGCTGGAGAAGGAAATCATCAAATCTCATATAAAAACTGAAATACGTACCTTTTTGTCGAGCGATTCAATTTAACTTCATAACCAAAATCCCAATTCCATTATATACCTGTATATCATACTAATAATAGTATCCAATTCCAACATTCAAACTATTTTGCCAATTCAATTACAAAACTTTGATACTTACTTTTTATCCCAATTCTAGCTTTACTATTGAAGTTGCATATTCATTTTCATTCGTTTCCAATTAGTTTACATTCACTAATTAATTTCACATTGGTTCATATTCAGCCCCAAATCAAATTCAATTCTATTCAAATTCATTTACTTTACATTCAATTTGAATTCAATTACATAGCTTTCAATTTAGCCAATTCAATTTCATTAACACTTAAGGAATTTTCATACAATCAACCAACAAGCAATAACGACCAATGTACATCCAATACAACCAAATTTATTTATTTTACCTACATTAAATTTGATTCAACCGTTTTAATTCCAATTGGTTTAACATTCAATTGATTTTCATTCTATTATTCAACTATTTTCAAATGAATTTACGGTTATATATATCAACTTATTCATATTCTGTTGATTAACATTCAATCCATGCTTTAATTCAATTGCTAGTTCTTTTTACAAATAAAATTGAATTTCATTTATATAACCTAAGTTCACATCTTTAACAATTTCATTTACTCGCTTTATTCACTTACTTTGATATTAACATCAATTCTTTCAATATTACTTAAGTTATATTCCATTTCAACTTTATTTACATCATTTAATTCACTTGATTATTTAACTTTGATACAAATATCAATTTTTATTCAACTTTGCTTAAGTTATATTCCCATTAACATCATTTGTTAATTAAACTTAAGCTTACACTTAACAATCCAATTCGGATTACAATTCTAAAGTAAATTCTATTTAATTTTTACTTAAGTCAAATCCATACCAATATTCAAATTCATATTCCATTTTACTTAACTTAATTGTTTAACCACTTCAATAACTGGTTTCACTTACATCTTCCATACTATAAGTTATACAATTTATTATTCAACTTCCAACATTTATTATAAGTCCAAAACCTTTTTCACGTATATTTAACAATTTCAAATTGAATTTTAATTTCAAATTGGTTTATTACAACAAAACTTCAATTTTAAATTCATTATTGTAGCAAATCCATCACATAGAAACTCGAAAATGATACTGATGATGCTGCAGTCATCACCCTTATTATTTCCTAGTGACAATAGTGAAATCAATGCTAATTATTCTTTCAAAAAGTTTTCTTTCTATTCATAAATCACTTTTATAAACCTTTTACTTATAAAATTTTACTTCTTATATACATACATGATTATCTTACAATTGTAACTCATTATTAATTATAATTCCATCTTATGATTCATTTGTTTATACCATTATTCCTTTTACAATAGTTGCTTTTATTAGCTTATTCAAACGACTTTTAATTATTTTATATATATATCATTTACAACAACCAAGCAATCAATTATATACACACTTCAATAATTCTTGAAAAATTATTTTCACTTTATATATAAAATATAA
The DNA here is from genome assembly GCA_030765085.1 of Allium cepa. NCBI lineage: Eukaryota > Viridiplantae > Streptophyta > Magnoliopsida > Asparagales > Amaryllidaceae > Allium > Allium cepa. Next base: position 73,828,159 of record CM060939.1, on the reverse strand, counting down.
TCGAGGTAAAATTATTTCATTTACCCAATTTACAACAGTATTGTGTCGAATTGTTCTATTCAAGTGTTTAGAAACCCCTTCGATTCAGTTTTCGAGGCTGCGCTGACGAAGGTTCATATACCACTCAATAAACCAATCATCACAATATAAAACAATTTTTATATTCACTAACAAATACGCACTCATATCTATTATTACACTCACACTCATTATAGAGTACTACTGACTCTATCTCTAATGAGTAATACCCAACAGAGCAGGTTGTCGCTTAACCATATGCTCTGATACCAAATGTAACGATCGCGATTTTTCGTTGCCGAAAAATCGAACCGTTAAGGTTTTAGAAGAAGAAAGAGGTAGAAGAAGAGAGAAAAGAGAGAAGAAACAGAAAACAAGAAATAGAACAGGAAACAATACCTGAATCTCACAATCGCAGCGGAATAATATATAATAGATAAATGAATAATCATTAAAACAAAAGAGCAGTATATTTTATACATTTTATACATTACATCACATTACATCAATCAGAGTGTACAACAACAACAGCGGAAAAGAAATACTATATACAATAAATAATAGACTACGCTATCTGGCTCGCCTCCAGATCTGCACAGCAACTCCCGAATCCAGAATAACCTGATATCCTAACTCTAGACTGCCCGTGTGGAAAATAGTGGGCACCCAGAGTTTAGGAAAGGAACAATAAACTCCAGGTCAGTCATGTGACTGGTGTGAGAACTCAAAACAGTTTATCTTTAAAACAAGCAATAAGAGAATTTAAATTTTGAAATCCGCAATGCTTTTTGGAAAATGAAACTACCATAAGGCCTCCCGCCACACACACAATGCAAACGCAGAATTGGAGGAGATTTCTCCTTATGATAGTCAAAGATGCTTACTACGCAAAAATCAATCATTTTTGATATTATTATTAGTGCATAGTGTAGAAAACAGTTTCGAAAGTAGAATATAAATCCTAGCCAGCATAGACGTTCCGAACTATGCCTACTATAGCTACCATCCAAACAGTGGTGACCACCATAAGTGAATGGCAGGTAATACAACTAAAACCGTACAGGGCGCGTATTGGATGAATGGATTTCCAACAAATGGTCAGGCTAAGGAACTTCCTACTGCCACATGGGATCGCCTCTGGCGGGACGTCCCGAGAAACTAACGTTACGGTTAGATCTCTGCCAACACAAGGCCGGGTTACCTCTGTAACTAGGTAACTACTACACGAATATGTCATCCCCCGGTCCTTTGGGACCTTTATCCGAGCGCTCGATACCAACAACACCACACAGAAATAGATATAGTGTTTCCACATGAGTAAATATCTGGGCTCCATACCATGATACCACCCTTTTCCAGAAGGAAATGACATACCCTAAAGGGAGCGACCCTCATAACCTTGCCGCATATTCCTGTTTCGACCATTTTCCGGGGAGTGAAGTCCTGACGAAGTCTCGTCCACAAAGCTACGCTTTGTGCAACAAAGCCATGCTTTGGGTCCACAGATGACCAAAGCAATAATCACAAAGATAAATGATCAAACAAATGATCATATCCAAACGATCAACCAATGATCATCACACAGCAGCACTCAGCATGCCACATTACCAGATTGGGAAATATCGCTGATAACCTTCAACTACATAACCTCAGAGCTCGTACGTCTCAGAGAAGGGTGTTAAGCTAAGAGAATAAATTCTCCGCCACCAACAGAAATGTATTTGAAAGAAATCTGCTCTATCTCTCAAAATGTAATGTCAGACACGTAACCATACAAGTCTGTTCCGGGTTCGAACAGAACCGAAGGCACTTCCAAAGAAGCCCTTGCAATCCGGGTATCCACAATCCCGATAAAATTTCCCATCACAAAGGAAATCTCCATATCGTAGCTAACGATGCGGAGACAATCGATAGGTCATCCTATCGTTTTCACAAATACCCGGTCTTCACACCGGTCTTCAAATGCGATCCAAACGACGTATCGCATATTCGGAATGGGATATATGACACAAAGGTCCTCTCCCGGCTAAACCGAATAGCGAGCGCTTATTTTTAAAAATAAGTGTGCATTCAATTCCAAACAAACACAACCAATACCATCCCAGGGGTAAATATTGATAGTCGGTTATTTAACTATCAATAAAGATGCGCCACATCATCAGATTCCAAATAATTTTTTTCCAAAATTATTAAATCCCAAAATATCTTTACAAGATATATACACACAATTTCCAAATAATTTCCCAATTTATTTGCTTTACCAAAACACCTTCACAATAAAATCTTCCACACTTTACCCATTTGAAAACCCATTTCAAATTAAACACCTTAACCATTTGAAAACAAATTTCAAATTACACAACTCAACCATTTGAAAACAAATTTCAAACCACCATTCATTCTTTATCCCTTTTGAAAACAAATTTCAAAACAACATATAAATCCTTACCGATTTATTTTTAAATTTTACGCTCCAAATTCGTGAATTTTATTTCCATCTTTAAAAATAAATCAACATTTATTTTTAAACCAATTTCCCTTCCTATTATAAATTCCAACGTGAATTAAATCCCAAATACCCATTCATATTTGATTTCAAATCGATTCCAAATTATTCGCTTACAATTTACCTTTAAAAGGTGAATTCACAAGAACGTTCCATTCCATATTGGAAAATCATTTCTAAACTTATTTAAAAATAAGTAATTCACAATTCAATTTATTTTCAACAATTCGAAAATATTCCATATGCTTAAACCATAGTTAAGTATTAATTTCATTCCTTTAAAGAAATATTCTTTTATTCACATTTATTTGGGTTAAAAACGAATGTTGCGTAAAACATCGTTACGACAACCCAAAAACACTAGTATATGGATTTGAAATAAAAATGGATACATAAATCCACTACTATTCAAAATATTCCCTTCTATTTCTCGAAATCGTCTATTTCAACAATCAATGTTGAAATCTATGATTTCGATACTTAATATATCTTAAAACGTCTTTAATTAGTTTTAAATTCCATTTAAAACGTTCTTTTCCAAAAACACGTTCATTTAATAAAATAATACATTCACCGTTCAAAAATAGTGAATACAACCCCTTTAACAAATCCCATATTCAATTTATCAAATTAAATTGATTTTTCGGATTTATAACAATGTCCATACATCCCATTTCTATTTATGAAACTTCGTTTTAGAAATCTCCTTTTATTAGTCCAATTCGATTTACATAACTCGATTATATACTAAAATCAATATTATAAGTTAAATACTTATAATATTATCTATTTACCCAAATCGTTCTTTTGAACTTCACCAATTTTAAATCTTATCACTTACAAGGTTTCTTTATAGCTTATAATAATTTCAACTAATGAAATCTTCATTTATTAACAATTCCTATAAAATTCCCCTTTTTAATGCTCAAATCCATTTCTATAAGTTAATAACTTATAAACTTAAAATTTTCCAATAACCGTTCGTTTTATAAATTTCACATTTATTAATCTATAAATCCTAGTGAAATTCATGTTATACATCAACTTAACACTTTCTAAATTTATTCTATAACTTCAATAAATTTAATTTAAAAACATCCATTTATAAAAATCCTTTATATAAACCATTAATAATAATAACTCCCCAAAACCCAAATCTAACTATTTTATAAAAACCTATTATTGTTAAAAATTTCTTTTAAGTTATATTTTATAAAAATATAAATTTTTAAAACATAAAAATTTATCCATCTATTTATTTTAAAATTTAATCAATTCAAAATTTTTAATAAACCATATTCTTTGAAAAATCGATTTAAAACCCCTTTTAAATTCAAAACCGTTATTTTAATTTTTAAAAATTTGAATCCGATGATGCAACAGCATTAGATGGTCAATCACGGGAATAAGTGTCATATATCAATATGATTATCAACAATCAACATAATATTTATAAACAAATAAATATGTGAGGAATCCAGTTGGATCCCTCCAACCTGTTACCCTGCATCCACAGACGTTAGCACAATACCAATTCCACTTCAAGGTGGAATATCGCGGTATATGGGATTTTATAAAATATCCGCTTAATAACGGCGCAATAGGGTCTCATCCGCTATACGAGGCGGGAAATCAAATCCGATATATACATATGCCAATATATATATATCGCTATATATAGTATATATCCTAGTATATCTACTAGCACAATCAACAGCAATCAACAATCAATAATAACTATTCAAAATTTTAAACAAAACCTTTCGATTGAGTGAGGAGTTCTCACCTTGGTTTTGTTTCCGTTTTCGCGTTCGTTTCGAATAAAATTAAACGAACGTTTAATTTTACCCGAAATTCAAACGAGCTCCAATCGACTCCAAACCAGTTGCATTGCGAAGAGCACGACGATACGAAGCCAACGCAAAAAATCTCGTTCAATTTGGACCTCGCAGCAAAAAGTTATACTATTTTAAACGTTGTACACTTAAATTTACAATTAAATTTCATATCAAAGGAAAATACACCCAACCTCTCATGCATGGGCCCCACACACCCTCTCCTTCTCTGTTGCACGCACGGCCATTCCTCCCCTTCCAGATATTGTCGCAAGCAAGAAATATGAGAGGAACCCATCATCAAAATCTAGGGTTTAGTTTTGCCATCACCACATCGCATGCAAACACGATCAGGTTACACCACGTCGAAGGCCAACTCGAGCTCCACCTTCAGCCCATGACCGGCCACGTGCGGCCTCCCCCCGCCTCGATACACGCGCATGGCCTGGTGGCAAACGCGGGTCCCTAGCCTCCAATCCGTCGCTCCAATTTCGATCTCGACCGTTGAGATCGAAGCCCTCTCTGCCCTCTACGACTTTCCAGTTGGAAGTTTCTTCTAAAACTCGACGGATCTGTGTGGATTTGAGGTGGAAGGGGCGACATTTTCTGGCCATAGAAATAATTAGGGCCGGCTGCGTTTATCTTGGCTAGGGTTTAGAGATAATTGCATTTTATAAACAACTATTATTATTATTTTAATAATAAAATCTCCAATTTAACACTTTTGCAAACGAACTCCAAACGACGCGTTCCGACAGGCGATTCTAAGGTTTTTCCGCGTTCCGGACACAATGGAACAGGTTTCGAAAGCTAACTCCATCGTATGTGTGAGATACGGCAATAAACGATCAATTTAAATTTAAACCGATTTAAGCGATTTCTAGGCGTTTTGGCTTGTACCGGACAAACGACAAATCCGATTGACTTGAAATTTGAAATCTCGCAATAATATCACATTACGGATCCGATGAAACTGGTTTCGTCGAAATCCGAGACCGTTTGAAAAATGGCTATTTTTACTCGCCGAATTAATATTAAAACAATATAGATGCGTTTGGAGCTGCCACGGTCAAACGACAACTCCGATTGCTACGAAAATTGAAATCCGATAATAACTAACTATTACGGATCCAACGGAACTGGTCTCGTTAAATTTTGAGACTGTTCAAAAATTGGCTATTTTTCAGTCGATAATTAAATATTAAAATATTCAATTTTCACAAATTAACTCCAAATTCAATTTTTAAAAGTTCTAAAATATTTCTATAACTTCAATATGATAAAACAAAATTTTCCAAATCATTTCCAATTATATTTAACCCAATATTTAATTATTTCTGGAATTCCACTATTAAATAATCGATTTAAATTACCCTATTAAATCCAATATTCGAGAAATAAATTATTTAACTTCAAATTTCTACTTATTAATATTTAAATTAATTAAATACTCAAATTTAATTTATCAAAAATTCTGGGTCGTTACAAAACCAAAGTAAGATTTTAAGATATATATATATATATATATATATATATATATATATATATATATATATCTTTTATCATTTCAAACTTAAATATCCTAATTCAAATCCAATTTCAAATCCAATTTGAAAAATCAATTTGAGATATATATATATATATATATATATATTTAAAAAAAACACAAATTCAATTTGTATATATTAATTCTATTTAATATATATATATATATATATATATATATATGTATGTATGTATGTATGTATATATGTATGTATATGTATACAACACAGTTAAAAACATAAATATTTATTTGATCAGATTCATTTGTTCAATCTAAAATTCAGTATTTCTATTAATTAACCCATTTATATTATCAATTACAGATGTTTCAAAACCCGGGTTATCACATTCCTTCCACCTTTGAATCTTTTCATCCTCGAAAAGGAATGAAACCAGAATTTATCAAATATTTTAAAACCAGTTAAAATATTCTTTGATCATTTTAAAACACTTTTAAAATATGTAATACTGCAAAAAAAAATAGTTTTATAAAAATACGTTTTATAATTCGATGTTTCAATAAGTCCGTCCTCGTTCTCACGGAAATTTGGTCATACGTTGATCAGGCGTAGGGCTGAAAATCTATAAGTACTTAGCAGACCCATTTTCAACACCTAGTGATAATACTTGAAAAATAATTTTATTGAAAATATTGAAAACATTTTTGAAATCGTGGAAATATCTTTGGTGGGAATGCTCTGGAAATCATCACCCCCATCCATGGTCGCAGTTACATTCCAGGGTTACGTTGCCGTTGCAGCAAAAGTCCATGTAACTGCAGGCTCTCCGTGGCCTCTCGGTTACGCCATGGAACGCACACAATAGATCACAGTTACATCTAGGGTTACGTTGCCATCACAACAAAAGTCCATGTAACTGCAGGCACTCAGCGGCCTCTGATTTTCGCTGTCGAAATGAAACTTCTCCGCTCCTACATAGGTCGCAGTCTACCGATATAAAATCAAACGCAGACTGTTGGCTCTCAGCGGCACACACGACTTTCGCTATGTTATACCATAGGTCGCAGTCCACCGATATAAAATCAAACGCAGACTGTTGGTTCTCAACGACACACACGACTTTCACTATGGTATACTCTACTCATAATCCTCAGGAACTAGTTTTGTCCGGACTCCTCACAGGATCAACTTTAAATCCCCCTCTCGGGGCTCAAGGCAGCACCACTCGGTGGTACTCCTGAGAAGTTCATTTCAAGGGAGCGCCTTTTTCCCCAAAGCCATCATCAAAACATTTTATACTATACACATATAGTATCTTCAAGTCATACACCTAGTATGATCTCATACAAAGCTCCTTCACACAAAATCGATTATTCAAAAATCGATAATTCTCAAACTAGGCTTTCCAAATTCTCATATCGATTTTACCCAAATATCAAAAGCCTTTCCAAATCCAAAGGTTCCCAAAACCTTTTCCAAAATCCTCGTATGATCCTTTATATATAGAGATATACATAAAATCCTTGATAAAAATCTTTGGATCATTTTAAACTTGTATAAAATCCTTTTATACTTCAAACACTTTCGAAAACCCGTTTCCTCTGGCAAAAGATTCAACAAGAGGAGTTTCGTTTTATAAAACAAAGATATTTAACTTTTTTTACTCAAATCAAATATTCAAATTTGATTACTCTTTTCAAAATCATTTTCATCCAAATCCGTACGATGTACACATATCATCTATACGCTATACCAATCTGATCGCTCACTCGACCACACAATTTCACTTCAGAACTAGTATCGTCCACCCGACTTCCTAGTGCGGACACATATCTGGTTTCTTGATCGAAAACCGTCATTCTCCTTGCATAGCCTAACTATGATAGAGAATATCCATAACCAATCAACAATCCATATTCAGGTTCGCCGTCGAAAATCGAGTGAAAAATTCCACTCGGATTGATAAAACTATCTCAAAATTCTGTGCTCGAATCTGGATCAAATCACTATGCGAATAGAATAACATACGTACACCCAACGTATTTATCTTTATTGGTTATTAGCCAAATCAATTCCATTACTATTCACATTCACATTAATTTTCATTCACTTACTCACAATTGCTTCAATCCATTTGGATTATCACCTCTATTCTTATCTTGATTGGGTATTTAACCAATAACATTTTGAACTCTGTCCAGTTTAAATTTAGAAAATAACTTGAAAAGTTAAAGAAATAGATAAGTAGTTGAAAAATAATTACTAGTTTGTAAAATAGCTGTAAAATAATTCAGTAATTGTAAAATAATTAGAAAATAGTTAAATAGTCATAGAAGGTTTAAATAATTGCAAAATAGCTATAAAATTGTAATTGGCAGTTGAAAATAGTAATTAGTTTACAAAATAGTTAGAAAATTGTTAAACAGTTTCAAAAATAATTGTAAAACAAGTATACGATAGTTTGTCCTTTAAAAGAAAGGTTGTTTATATAATGAATAGCTTGGAAAATAAGTTTATATTAAAGCAATTTATATTAAAAATAGTCCAGAGTCAAAACTGTTCACTTCCTAATCTCCATTCTCATCAATTCTACTTAAATTTCCCCTACCATTTAAATTGACCCAATTCTAATTTAAATAACTTCAATTTCCATTGAAATTGATTCAATCCCAATTCAAGTTGAATTTACCTCAGTTTCTTTTCGAATTTAACTTTATTCAACTTTGATCACAAATTCTTCTAATTCAGATAAATTTCAATTGAACTAGTTCCAATTTGCAATTCATTTCAACTCCAGTTCGAATTAATCCCAATTTCAAACTCCATTTCCAAATCAAGTTGAATTATTCTTGATTTCCTCCTAAATTAAATTCAAATTCAATTTGAACTAATTCAAAATTCAAATTTAAACCATCTCGAAGTATATAAATTCGAGTTAATACTTCAAATGTTGATTTAATTCCTTTAAATCAATTTACCTTTTAAAGTTTTTAAACAATTCAATTCACAGTTCAGGCCCAACATATTATACCTCAAATCAAATTAACCATTAAACAATTTAATTATGAGTCAAATTCTCAAAATACCATGTGTTAACTCCGCCTTAGCTTTAACTCAGCCGACCTAAGACTTAACAGGGGGCGCCGACCTAAGGCCTAAGGAGTATACCGACCTAACAATGTAGGGAGATTGCCGATCTAAGATTTAAGGAGGAACCGACTTAAGACTAAGGTGGGTTGCCAATCTGGATGCCGACCTAAAGCTTAGGAAGTCTGCCGACCTAAAGCTTAGGGAGTCTACCGACCTAAAGCTTCGATGGGAGACCAACCTTAAAGCTTCAAAGGGAGACCGACCTAAGATATAGGAGAGGTATCGACTTAGGACTTTTTAGGGTTGCCAACTTAAGGCTAAGAGTTATGCTGACCTAACGGCATAAAGCATATGACGACTTAATTCTCCATCGTGATTGTCGACCTAATGCTTGACAAAGACACCGACCTAACTGCCTAAAACAGAGTGCCGATCCAAGAAAGCTACCGACCTAAGTTGCAGCCGACCTATGACCAATGTTAAGTCGGTCACGACCTAAGCAATGGAAGGCAGGTTCAGTGCAGATACTTGGAACAGTGGTCACTTAGCTCGTTCACGATCCAGGACTTGCCAGTTGGACCATGGCTTGCAACTTACCATATTACTAAGAAGAGGTGTGTTAACTTGGAGGCGACCTAGGACCTTAGACCGGCTACGACTTAACCTAAGTCGGTTACGGTTTAGGACTTGGCAAAAATTTCAGACCAGAACTCTCTATAAATAGGCGACCACCTCCAACATCCAAGGGACTTTTGGGCACATTCTCTTCATACACCGTTACCTTGCTGCATTGAGAACTCCATCAGCACTTAGAGCTCTTGAAGATTAGGGAATACCTCAAAGAACTTCACGAAGAAACTACACATCTTCAACATGAATTCAAGGACTCTAATCGACATTGAAGCTTAAGCTACTTGTTCCAAATCTCTTGTAACTTGAAATATATTGTACTTGAGAAGAGTTGTATCAGCTTGTAACAAGATTGTTGATAAAAGTACTTAAAGTGGACGTAGGCTATACCCTTAAGCCGAACCACTATAAAATCGTTGTTGTTTACTGCTTTTTCTGTTGCTTTCTGCTTATAATCTGTTCCCGAGTCATCGGGTGGTGCTTTCACAACTATAACACATATACTGGGGTGTTAGCGTTAAAATTTTAGCGTTAACATTTTTGGTGCTTTCACTGAGAACCCAACTCAGGAAAACTGTCATCATTGCTTCACAGAGATTTGTAGAGAGAATTTCCTTGAAAACCAGAAGTCTATCTGAGATTATGGCTCCTGGAAGGAAAAGTAGATCTGTCAGATCTGGGAACGTTCAAGAGGGAACCTCCGCTTCCCCTGTACCAATCCCCACTCCGTCTGTTGGAGTTACGAAAGCGGAATTGGATGCTGTGATTCTGGGGTTAAACCAGCAGATAAACGCCCAGAATGCACAATTAGAGGCTCAAAGTGCCCAGAATGCTCTGATTCTGAATAAGTTGAATGATTTACTTGGGGCAAACAATCAACCGGCTGGTAATGGAAGGAATTATGCTGGTAACATTCATAATGCTAATGAAAGGAATGCTCCTGAAAGGGCTGCTAGTCCCTTTGAGCAAACGCTTCCCGAGGTTGGTGGATCTGGAACCCGACATGATGAGGAGTATCTTTCTGGAATGGTCCGGCAGATCATGAAAGAAAGTATGCAAAGGGTTGAAGACGAAAAAGAATGGGGTTTCGCCCTAAGTAAAACTCCATTTACTGAGAAAATCTTAAAGGCGGAATTTCCAAGAAAGTTTGTCCCTCCAACCATTCCAGCTTACAAAGGGACGAGTGATCCAAATGAATTTTTGTATAAATATGATTGGCACATGACAGGTGCCCGAGCCTCTGACGAGATAAAGTGCCGATATTTTCCCGTATACCTTGAAGGTGTGGCTTTACTATGGTTCACCAAGCTGCCAGTCCGATCTATTGATCAGTTTTCAGACTTGACCAGAAAATTCAAGGAGCAGTTTAGACTATATGCTTCGAAGGCCAAGGACATCATGTCGTTGTCCAGTTTAGAGCAGAATCCTGGTGAGTCCATCAGATCTTTCTTGAACCGCTTTAATATAGCGCTGGCAGAGGTGGACAATGCTGAACCACGAATGATATTGACTTATCTGATGAGGGCAATTGATAAGTCAAGCGAATTTGGAAAATGGTTAAATATGAAGGAACCAACCTCTCTCGAAAAGTTCTACAAAAAAGCAGATGAATTCATTCGCTTGGAAAGTCGTCCTTTACCAGTAAAGGCAGTGTTGGAGAAACCTGAAGATAACACTGTTGCTCCACGAAAGAATGAATCGGTGGGGCAAAAAAGGGAGAATAATAATGGGAAGAAACAGGGTAATTTGAAGAAGCCTCGCTCCTTTAAGCCGTCAGAATATACTCCATTATCACATACCCCGGAGCACATCTACCTTGCCACCAAAGATTCCGTTGATTTCCCTAAACCTATCCCTTTGAGGACCGGGAAAAAGGTCATACAAAGTGGAAAATTCTGCCGCTTCCACAATCAACCCGGTCATGAGACTGATGAATGCCGCCAGTTGAAAAATCTGATTGAAGAGTTGCTAAGAGAAAACAAGCTGCAACAATTTGTGAAAAAGAATAGCAACAATCCTGCATCGTCAAGTCAGGGGCAGCGGGCTCCTGTTCATCAGCCTGGGGCAGGTGAGAAAGCTAATGGGCATGAATCTGGTAGGCCCATTATCAATGTCATTACAGGAGGACCTCACCCAGCTGGCAAGAGCTGGGGTGAGATGGAGAGATATTCCAGGGCTTTGAAATATGCTCCAGCCGAAGAAGACGTCTTTGTTCTAGAAGATACCACGCCCCTGAAGCAACAGAAAACTTTCAGTGATGATATTATTTTCAGAGCCAGAGATTCCACAGGTATCGAAGCTCCTACCCTAGATCCTTTGGTCATCACGGCTGGTATTGGACCGGCCATTGTTAAAAGAGTTCTCATTGACTGCGGAGCATCATGTAATATCCTCTTCAAGAAGACATTCGACCAAATGAAAATCCCTATGGTCGATGTACAAGCCTCATCGCAAAAGATCGTTGGCTTCACTGTGGAGCCAAAGCAACCAATAGGAACCATCGATCTGCTTGTAGAACTTGGGGAAGGAGAAAGGAAAGTGGTCCGAAAGCAAACCTTTGTGATCGTCGATGAATATTCTGCTTATAACGCTTTCCTTGGCCGTCCGACGCTCGCAGCATTCAAAGCTGTTCTAGCCCCGTGGTGCCTCACTATTAAATTCCCTACAGACAACGGAGTAGGAGTCATAAAAGGGGATCAAAATGCTGCACGAGAGTGCTATTTGACAGAGCTGCGAGAATCAAGAAAAAGAGAAATGGGAAAGGATGCGGCAGCCCCAGTCCGCATCAAAGAGCCAGCCTTGTAGCAATTACGGGGTGGACCCTGCACTGGCGAACATAGCGGGGCATGGAAAGAGATGGATCCCAGAAAAGCCAGTGTAGGGGAGAATAGAGTAGTACCGGTGGAAACGACAATACCGGTACCTGTTGATCCAAAGGACCCGAATAAAGTGTTGAATGTGGGTTCACAGCTTAATGTGTCAATTCAGAATGTCTTGATATCTTTCCTAAAAGCAAATATGGATGTCTTCGCTTGGACTCATGCCGACATGTGTGGAATATCTCCAGAAGTTGCAGTACACGCTCTGAATATTGACCCAAAGTTTACACCGGTTAAACAAAAAAGAAGAACCCAAGGTCCAGAAAGGTCGGCAGCATTAAAAGAAGAAGTTGATCGACTCATGGAAAATAACTTCATCAAAGAATCTACATATCCGAATTGGGTTTCAAATCCTGTGCTGGTCAAGAAAGCTAATGGAAAGTGGAGAGTGTGCATTGATTTCTCTGATCTAAACAAGGCCTGCCCCAAAGATTGCTTCCCATTACCCAGGATTGATCAACTGGTTGATGGAACAGCGGGACATGAATTGTTATCTTTCATGGATGCCTACTCCGGTTATAATCAGATCATGATGCACGAGCCGGATCAAGAGGATACGAGCTTTATCAAGGATGTTGGTCTTTATTGCTACAGAGTTATGCCCTTTGGGTTGAAAAACGCAGGGGCAACCTACCAAAGACTTGTTAATGCTATGTTCAAACCGCAATTGGGCAAAACTATGGAAGTCTACGTCGACGACATGTTAGTGAAGTCTAAGAAAGCAGCGGATCACATTGAACACTTAGCAGAAATGTTTGCAGTCCTCCGGAAATACAGAATGAAGCTTAACCCTCTGAAATGCACATTTGGGGTCGAATCCTGGAAGTTCTTAGGTTTCATCGTCAGTGCTAGGGGCATCGAGGCTAGTCCAGCTCAAATTACTGCCTTAAAAGAAGTTAAAGCTCCTAGAACGAAGAAGGAATTGCAAAGTCTTAACGGAAAGGTCGCCGCCTTAAGTCGGTTCATTTCCAAGGCTACTGATAAATGCATCCCATTCTTCGATGCTCTGAAAAAAGGAAAGAAGAACTTTGAATGGACTCCCGAATGCCAAAAAGCCTTTGATGAGTTGATCCGTCATATGGAAACGCCTCCAATACTTTCTAGGCCAGGCAATGGTGAGGATCTTCTTATATACTTGGCAATATCATCTCATGCTCTAAGTGCAGCGCTGATACGGGAAGACAAAAGGATTCAACATCCGGTTTACTATATCAGCAAAAGACTCACTGGGGCAGAGCTGAATTACTCCAGGTTAGAAAAACTCGCCTATTGCCTACTAGTTGCATCAAGGAAGTTGAGGCAATATTTCCAAGCTCATCCTATAAAAGTCCTCACTGATCAACCTCTAAAGCAAGTCCTATTTCGCCCAGAAACTTCAGGTCGCCTTCTAAAGTGGAACATTGAACTCAGTCAGTATGACATCACTTATCACCCCCGAAAAGCAATCAACGGACAAGCTTTGGCTGATTTCATTGCAGAATTCACAGAGAAAAGTAATGGTGAGGAAGAAGCAATCAATGATTCCCCAATCCAGTGGAAGTTATATGTTGATGGCGCAAGAAATGATTACTGTTCTGGAGCCGGGGTAGTACTTGAAACTCCTGAAGGTCGGTCCTTATGCTATGCACTAAGATTGGAATTTCCTTCAACAAACAATGAAGCAGAATATGAAGCTCTTATCGCAGGTCTGAAAATCGCCAAGGAACTAAACATCCGGGCATTACAGATCTTCAGTGATTCTCAGCTTATTGTATGCCAAGTCAAGAAGGAATTTCAGACAAAAGGGGGAAACCTACCTGCCTACTTGTCAAAGGCTTGTGAACTTCTATGTGAGCTCGATCATTATTCAATAAGCCATATTCCACGGGAAGAGAATATGAAGGCAGATTCCCTCGCAAAATATTCAAGTTCTGGTGAAGCTCAACTGTTGGGATTGGTCCCCGTAGAAGTCCTATCAGCACCAAGTACAGATGAAATGGATGTAGATTGGATTATGAATATATCTCAAGAACAAGAGTCATGGATGACTCCAATACTGGATTACCTACTCAGAGGTTCTCTGCCAGAAAGTTCGAGAGAGAGACAGAAACTATTAAGGAAAGCTTCCCGCTATGTAATTCAGGATGGCCGATTATACCGGCGGGGATTCTCAATGCCATTACTTCGATGTGTATCCAAGGAAGAGTCCAAAACAATCCTAGCTGAGGTACATGGAGGAGAATGTGGGGATCATTCAGGTGGTCAAACATTAGCAAAGAAAATTCTCCGATACGGATATTTTTGGCCAGAAATTAATCGAGATGCTGCAGATTACTCTCGAAAATGCGACAGATGCCAAAGATTCGCCAAAATTCCTAGAGCACCTTCTACCGAACTCACACAGATGGTCAGTCCATGGCCGTTTGCAATTTGGGGAATGGATCTCATTGGGCCGCTACCAACTGCCAAATCAGGGATTAAATATGCTATTGTTGCAGTTGACTACTTTACTAAATGGGCTGAAGCTGAACCATTGGCTACTATCACCTCTAAGAAAATGGTAAGTTTTGTGACCAAGAATATCATTTGCAGATACGCTGTGCCTCAGAAAATAATTACAGACAATTGTACTCAGTTTGAAAGCGAGGAATTCCAGGATTTTTGCAAACGATTCAAAATCCAGAAAAGCTTTTCGGCAGTAGCTCATCCGCAGGCAAATGGGCAAGTGGAAGCAGTGAACAAGATCATCAAATCAACCATCAAAAAGCAACTCGAAAGAGCAAAAGGTGGTTGGGTCGATAAGCTACTACTTGCACTATGGGCATACAGAACTACCCACAAAACTGCGACTGGGCATACTCCTTTTTCATTAGCATACGGATCGGAAGCAATGATCCCGGTTGAAACAGAGGTCCCTTCACACAGAAGAATCCATTTCAATCAAGCAGAAAATGAAAAGCTACAACTTGAAGCGCTCGATCTCCTTGATGAAAAAAGAGACGAAGCTAATCTCAGAATTGCAGCTTATCAGCAAAGGATAGCCAGACATTTCAATTCCAAAGTTCGTCAACGCAGCTTCGAAATTGGAGATCTAGTCCTGAAAAGAATTATGACAGCGACAGGTGTGTTTGGGCCAAATTGGGAAGGACCATATGTCATAGGTCAGAAGCTTCTTGACGGCACATTCAAACTCACTACTGTTGAAGGAGATCAAATTCCAAGGGCATGGAACAGCAATCACTTGCGTCCATACTTTACTTGAAAATTTTGTTGAAATATTGTAAAAAGAATTGTGAATGTATGATTCTTGCAATTGAAAGCAATTGTAAAACTGGTGCAAGTGAATAATAAAAGAATATAAAGTGGATGTAGGCCCAAATTCTTGGCCGAACCACTATAAATCTTGTGTTCCTTATTTTTATTACATGTTTGCTTTATTTTCGATATGAAAAGTACATAGAATGTATTGCTGAAATGTCGATTTAAATTTTTGCAGACAATGGAAATAAAACTTGCACATAATAAGACCGAGCGATTCTCACCATCATTCAACAAACAAATTTCAAGACACAAAAGCCCTGAATTCAAATCCTAGATAGGAAATACTTCAATTGAACGGCTAATGATTTCGATAGAAACGAGCCCTTGCTGATAAATTGAGATTGTTTGAACAAACAAACATCCAATTAGGAAGCTAGCGCCCGTTCTCACGAACTTGCCTGACAATGAAGTACACTTCCTTGGATTAAACAAGCTACTTGCAAGAAAAGGGGAATGAAAACTTGAAAAGGAAAAAAAGAAGGATCGCTGGAAAGGCATAAGCAAGAAGACGAGGAAACAACCAAAATCCATCATCGGCAACACAAGTCCTCTTCAGAGGCACAACTCTTCGGAGGATAAAAGACCTCTAATGGGTCATATGCCACAAAAAAGAAAGTTCTCTACTCAACAAAAAAGATTGGAGGAGTCATGACCCTCCAACCATGAGAGAGCAACTTCCAGGCGATGAAAACCCTCTCTGAGGCACATTTCACCAGGAGTTGAAGTGAAATAGCCGCTCTTCGAAATTTCACTTCACCAGAGTTGAAATGCAAACAAAGAAAAAGACCTCTTCGGAGGCACATTTCACCAGGAGTCGGAGTAGTTACTCTTCGGAGTTTCACTTCACCAAAGTTGAAATGCAAACAAAATAAAGACCTCTTCGGAGGCATATTTCACCAGGAGTTGAAGTGTAACGGCCGCTCTTCGGAATTTCACTTCACCAGAGTTGAAAGACAAACAAAGTAAAGACCTCTTCGGAGGCGCAATCAAGAAGAAAGACCTCTTCGGAAGCCCACGTTTCGCCGAGATTGAAATAAAACTTCCAAGTGTTGAAACGTGAAAAGGCTTTCTAAGGCAAAACTCTTTGGAGGTACACGTTTCACCGAGATTGAAATAAAACTTCCAAGTGTTGAAACGTAAAAAATCCCTCCTCAGAGGTACAACTTTCTATATATAAAAAAAAAAAATCCTCATCAGGGGCATACTTTAACTTCCGAAGGAAGAGTAATTTACCTATTCTGGAGAATGATCTTCCTCAAAAAAAAAAAAAAAAAAGAGTTAAAGTACCCTTCAGAGGTCCGCTTTACCGCATAAAAGAATTCACTTGGTAAAAAATGTACTTAAGCAAAAGAAAGAAGTGATTTCTTCAAAGGACAAAGCGTAGAAACTTGTACGAAGGGGGTTGTACTCTACAAAAATTTTCTTTAAAGAATAAAATAATTATTCTTTAGCAAATAAGAGTGCAAGTCCCCTCGGAGTATAGAATACTGCAGCAAACCTATGGAATGGGGGCAATATAGTATAATTACACACAATATGATATAGCCAAGCCAGCAAAAGATAACGCTCAAGTAACATGCCATAAGCTTGCTGCAATATCGCGTGAAATAAACTTATGCCAAAATGAATAATAAATGCATTCTCAAGTCCAAACAGGAATTTGTACAAATAAAGGACTGTTTTATTCAAATTGCATTACAGATACAGGTTTCCAGAATAAAGAAAAAAGCGGGGGCCGGTACCCGCACAATTCTCGACCAGTACATGCAAAACAGAAAAAGCTAAAAACTGAAGTCCTCATTTCTTCTTACTGCCTTTGGACCCTTTGCCCGGTCGAATGATTAACTTTTCTGGTCGGTCAGTGGGCTTAAGGGAAGAAGGAGAGGTAGGTGCAGCTAGTCCAACTTCTGGCTCCTCTTCAGTAGTAGTGGTTATCTTTCCCCTCCTCTTGGACGTTACGCGTTTTTTTCCTCCTCTTTGAGGAAGATTCACTTCCTAGAGTGACAAGTTTAGAAAGAGCTATGTCGTCAAAAGGGGTTCGCTCTGGAGATATGTCACCGCCCTCAAGTCTCTCATCCTTCTGCTCTTGCGAAGCAATGGGGTCATCCAAGCCATGAAGAGCCTCTATTTGCTCCTCCTGTGATCCAGGCTGCGAAGCAGAAGGAGGCGCCACCTGAAGAGATGGAGGAAGGATAACCGGAGGAGTAGAAGTTTGAGCAGTGCTTGGTACTTTCTCTACAGAAGAAAAGAGGTTAAAGTCAGTAAAGAGAGGAGATGAAGGCTCACCAATAAAGTTAGTAGAGAGAGGAGATGAAGGCTCATCAAGGTTGAGAAAATAGCCAAGGAGTTCATGAAACTCATGCGAAATAAATGAGTAACCCGCTTGAGCAGAATTGACAGTAGCGAGATTAACAGTGAAGTTACCTGGTGAAGCTGATTTCCTGATATCAACTTCATAAGCTTGCGCGTCAGCGCTCTCATCACCCTCGTCTCCACCATGTATGCTTGTAATCTCAGTGGTGACTTTGGTAGGAGATGCAAAACGGGAACTGGAACCAATAATGTTGACTTCAGACGAAGAAGGTGGCTGGATTAGAGTAGTTGAAATGGTTTTTCCCAGCTGGTCCCCTTCCATCACTTCAGTTCTTAATTTGGCAAGTTGTTCCTTTCCCTTGGCAAGGGCAGCGCGAGCGTCCTCATCAAAGTAATGCCTTTCCAGGGCTGACTCGTCATAACCAGCACCTTCAGCACCAAGCATATCGAGGGCGGCCTCCCACACTTCAGCCAAAGTGATTTCATACTTGGGACCAAGAAAAGCGAGGCTTCCACGCCCCAAGACGCTATGCAAGTAGAAGTCGAATAATGTTGAGCCGAAGTTGTTCTTGGTCGCCTCATGTGATTCTTCAGCTGCGATTCTGCCGGCGACAGCCTCATCTCGCTCCCTCTCAGTTTTGGAAAGCTGAAGCTCAAGCATTTGTATCTCCGCTTCCTGGGAGTTGTTTTTCTTTTGAAGCTCAGCAATATCAGAAGCATAGCCCTCGTTGATTCTTTTCTGCACTTCAAGCCTGTCCTCAGCATCCCTTTGGCTGGCATGAGCATCTCTTACTTGTCTAAGAAGCACTTCTTCTTTTTGAAAATATGAAGTAGAGGAAGCAGCAAGCTCATCTTTCAACTTCTCAACCTTTGCTTCGAGCTCCTCGTTGTAGGAAGTAATGCTCCTCATTTCGGTATCATGCTGCTCAAGGACCTTTTGCCATTCAGCCTTATCGTTTTCCATGGTGAGCATGGCCTCTAAGTTGGCGCGGTTAACTCTTTGAAGCTCATCAACAAGCTTCTGCCAGTTTGACATCCTCTCGATATCAAGTTTAACGGTGTCGAGATTTCGCAGCATGGCGGGCTTGTCAATAGGAACTAGGTCAAGGTCGAACCTCACACCCTTTAAGCACCACTGTGGAAAACGACTTTGTAAAGTGGCTGGGCCCGGTCCAACTTGAAATTTGGGCCTGCTGATGATTGTTTGGATGTCCGTCTTTCCGAGAGCAGGAGAGTCGGAAGGAATGTCAAGAGAGGCAGGGGCAGTAGCTTTCTCAGGAGTAGTAGAAGTACGTTTCTCACCATGGCGGGCTCGTTTGCCCGAATCTTCAACTACATGACTTTTTCCTCGGTCATCGTGAGATTTCCTTTTGTGAGAATCGTCACCTCTCTGCAAAGAATCGTAGTGCTCATCCCTATCCCTTCTGCCATAACGCTCTTCTTCACCCCTCCTTTCATGGGCCTTTCGAGCAGCCCTCTCTTCGTCAGACTCTCTATAGGAAGCAAAGTAGCGCCCATAATTATATTGGCCACGCCCCCCGTAGCGTTGAAAGTCCTGATAATATGATCCGCCGCGTTTCATTGAAGGATCTGAAACAAGAAAAGATAAGCTTTAGAAATCTTTAAAGTATAAGTAGATGAGTGCATAGATGTGCTGGAGAATCCTTAGTTGTGTGTGAAGTGCAAACTATTCGCGTTAAACTAACGAACCACTCCTCGATTGGGGGGAAGCAATAAGTTTTGCTGTCGATGACAGTTCTTGGGATAAAGGAGTTGGAGTCAGTTGAAGGGCAGATGTCGCTTCAATCATCGGGGGTGTAGTTTTAGCACAGGTAGGGTCGTCTTTAAAGAGCTCTTGGGAAGTGATAATTATGTCACTTAAATCCCCAAAGACGTCATCACCATCATGTCTGATAAAACTCCCTTCATCAACTCCTCCACCAGCATTCTTCCCGGTTTGGGAAAGGGGCTCCTCTTCTTCTTCAGTTATAGGGGCAGGCGCGGGCTTTTCGGATGGCCCCGTGTCGTCTCTTGGAGTAGAGCACTTTACTAATGAAGTCCCCATAGAAGTTTCTCCCTGCACGCACTCTTTAGTGGAGACCGGGGCATCAGGAGTTTTCGTCGGAGAGTCGGGGACTTCCGTTGGAACTTCACAAGAATGCGTAGAACGAGAAGCATGTAGAAGCCCGTATTGGTGTAAAAATTCATCCCTCAACAGAAATTTTATGCTCCTCTCTTCTGCGGCCACAGCACTCAACCTCTCAAAAATTTGCCTATGAATTGGATCTCTAGAAGGAAGAGGAAGTGCTGAAAAGAACAAAGAATGAAATTAGCAACTGAAAGCTCGGATCTCGAAAAAGTTTCAAAACAGAGTAAATAGAAATACTGGTCTTACTTCCTACTCTCCAGGTAGCATAAAACCCAGGGGGACAGCAAGCGAAGAAAAACTGGTTCAAAAATCCATGAACACTTTCAGTGAGATCGGAAATAAGCTTGCGGTTTCTGGCACTTCTCACAATAATGAGGGAAGGATGATCTTTACTCTTTGCAAACGAACACAGATAACGAATTTCTTCAAAACTCGGTAGGCGATCAAGAGTTCTTCTAAACAAAACACACAACCCCATCAGGATGGCATAGCCATTAGGATGAAGTTGGAATGGAGAGATTGTCAACCGAAGAAGGAGAGTTCGAAAGAAGTCATTAAAGGGAGGAATCGCCCCACTTAAGCACATATGGCGGTTAACTGCAACGAAACCATGGGGAGGATTGTTGGCAGTATCACTTGGCCCAGGGAATAGGACATCACTTTCAGCAAAGCCAAATTGAGTGCGCAGCTGAATAAACGTTCTTGAAGATAGAATAGTCGAAGTTCTTTCCGGAGGATTCTCTATAGGAACAGCTATCGGGAAAGTTTCTTCTTCCTGAGTTGCCACTTCTTCTTCTCGATGGGAAGTCATTCTACACAAGCAACTGGATATTCAAATATGAAGGTGCACGTTTCCTAAAGTGTGTGGAGTGTTGTGTAAAATCAATCAAGCAGTAAACAGATAAAAAAAAAAAAACTAGCAAGTATTTGTCAGTTATAAAGTCCAGGGTTCATTACTTTAATATGAAAGTGTAATGTTAATGCAAGTAAATCAGTCCAAACTAGCAATGTTTTGCATTAATACTTCACTTTAGTCGATTGGTTCACAACATTTCATATAGTGAATTTAAGTTGATTATTTTATGTCGACTAATCTGTCATTTGATGTGGGCAGTCAATGGCAGTATATTCGCCTTGGTTTTTGTGATTGTTGTCTTCAACAGGTTGTTAGCCCATGAGGCAATGTGGTTTATGAAATAAAGCAACAAAGTTAAGACAATCCAGAATTTAAGCAGTTCAGTCCAGTAAATCATGTTAAGGATTCAAATTGAAGTTATGTTTTTAAGTAAGAATTCGGGTTAGGCATCCAAGTGTTAACTCGGTTACGGCCCAAGCAATCTCTCGTAAGTTAAAATTACATTCCTAGTTCCTTAAGTCGGCAGTTCTCTAGGTCATGAGGAGTAGTAAGAAGGAAAGCTCTGATTCAAGAAGTAGTGCGAAATTCTCCAAAGGGATAACTCGGTCACGGTTTAAGTGATAACTCGGCCATGGTTCAAAGTTAAATCAGTAGAGGGTTAGATCGGCAGAATTCCCCAAGGGCTAGTTCGGTTACGATCTAAGGTTTAGACCGTATCGAATTGGGTCGGCCAAAGGATAAATCGCCCAAAAATTGCTGGGTCAAATCCAGGCCGATATCTTAATCAACTCGACCCGTTAGCCCGACAACTGCTCCATCCACAGAAAACCCTCATCCCATTCATGCTGTTTCATGCTATCGGATCATCCATTAAACCAGTTCAAAACCACTACGAGTTCAACACCTTGCAATCCTCGCGCAAATAAAAATCGACTGGCCTGAAGTGGTAAACCATCTTCATCGTCTCATCGGTCACTTAAAGCCAAACCGAGCAACCTAAGTATTCATCAACTATGGATGTAATGGGATTCGTGATGAAGTGTTATACAAGGAGGCGATTTAAGTTTGAATGACAGAATTCATGAACCAACGGTACTTTTTGATCAAGGAAGAAGGAGGTTTACTTACGCAATGAATAGCAAAGCTTATTATCTGTAATTGATGGGAGTGAAATCGCCCTTGGGAGCTTAGGAGAATTTTAATGGCCGAATCAAGCAAAGGAGCAAGTAATGAAGAAGAAGAGGAAGAGGGCTAACTTATACCCTGCAGTGGAAAGCTTGGAGTGACACACGCGGTCTAACTGTTAGGTCGCATATGACCTACCGACCTAAGTTGGGGCGGGTTAAGGGCTATCGAAGCATACGACCTAACAATTAGGCGTATACTTCGAGGGGCAATTGTTAACTCCGCCTTAGCTTTAACTCAGCCGACCTAAGACTTAACAGGGGGCGCCGACCTAAGGCCTAAGGAGTATACCGACCTAACAATGTAGGGAGATTGCCGATCTAAGATTTAAGGAGGAACCGACTTAAGACTAAGGTGGGTTGCCAATCTGGATGCCGACCTAAAGCTTAGGAAGTCTGCCGACCTAAAGCTTAGGGAGTCTACCGACCTAAAGCTTCGATGGGAGACCAACCTTAAAGCTTCAAAGGGAGACCGACCTAAGATATAGGAGAGGTATCGACTTAGGACTTTTTAGGGTTGCCAACTTAAGGCTAAGAGTTATGCTGACCTAACGGCATAAAGCATATGACGACTTAATTCTCCATCGTGATTGTCGACCTAATGCTTGACAAAGACACCGACCTAACTGCCTAAAACAGAGTGCCGATCCAAGAAAGCTACCGACCTAAGTTGCAGCCGACCTATGACCAATGTTAAGTCGGTCACGACCTAAGCAATGGAAGGCAGGTTCAGTGCAGATACTTGGAACAGTGGTCACTTAGCTCGTTCACGATCCAGGACTTGCCAGTTGGACCATGGCTTGCAACTTACCATATTACTAAGAAGAGGTGTGTTAACTTGGAGGCGACCTAGGACCTTAGACCGGCTACGACTTAACCTAAGTCGGTTACGGTTTAGGACTTGGCAAAAATTTCAGACCAGAACTCTCTATAAATAGGCGACCACCTCCAACATCCAAGGGACTTTTGGGCACATTCTCTTCATACACCGTTACCTTGCTGCATTGAGAACTCCATCAGCACTTAGAGCTCTTGAAGATTAGGGAATACCTCAAAGAACTTCACGAAGAAACTACACATCTTCAACATGAATTCAAGGACTCTAATCGACATTGAAGCTTAAGCTACTTGTTCCAAATCTCTTGTAACTTGAAATATATTGTACTTGAGAAGAGTTGTATCAGCTTGTAACAAGATTGTTAATAAAAGTACTTAAAGTGGACGTAGGCTATACCCTTAAGCCGAACCACTATAAAATCGTTGTTGTTTACTGCTTTTTCTGTTGCTTTCTGCTTATAATCTGTTCCCGAGTCATCGGGTGGTGCTTTCACAACTATAACACATATACTGGGGTGTTAGCGTTAAAATTTTAGCGTTAACACCATGTAAATTATCTTTATTCAACTTTTTCCAAAGTTCAAATAATAGTTCAAAACAATTTTATCCTTAAAATTTTATTTATTACTCACATTTTTAGTTCAAGGTAATTCCATACCCTTTAATTTCAAATTAAAGTTTAATTTCCCTTTTATCTCAATAATGGATTACCATACTCCATCTCTCATTCGTCTAAACAAGTCCAATTTGCAATTTAATTTTTTTTAATAACAATAGGATGATATCATCCAATTATTTCAAAACATCCATCCATTTTCAATTTTCGGATCTCAAACCCAATTTGAGATCACTCAAACTCCCTAATTAAAATCAACCATTTAACTTCCCAAGTTCAATTCCATCTTGAAATTCCCAAATCAGGTTGATCATTCCAACTTATTTAACTTTTTTCCAAGTTAACTCAATTCACTCAATCCAGTCAATTTTACCCAATTTTGAATTTCCATTTCAAATTTTAAACTTCACATAAATAATCTTCCCACTTATTAAGTTCAAAAACTTATCACTTCGGGTATCATATCTCATTTCAGATTTAAAACTCAATATTTAGAGTTTATTTCAAATTATCCTTGATATCATGTAAATCCACATATATACATATTAACTTCTTTTACATACCAAGTTATACTTTAAAATTTTAAACCACCTTTAGTTTTTAATTCAAAACAAATTTCTTTTAAATTTTCAAACAACTCTTGTTTGAAATAGGACCATTTCATTCAAATGCATTAAATAATATTATTTACTATTTCTTTAAATTAATTACATCATTAATTAATTTCAATTAATCACATTCGGTAATTTATTTATTTCTTAATTACCTTCATTAAGTAATTGTCCTTTAAATTACTTACCTCTGGTTACTTCATTAAGTAACTTCCTCTTAATTTTTCATTTCCAATTATTATCCATTAATTAATCTCATTAAATAAAGTTTAATTAATTACATAAATTAACTGGTTATCCTTATCCTGAAACCTTTCCCAAATTAAAGATTTAATTTCAATTTGGTTGTATTTCTATTACTTCTTAATTTAACTTAATAATTTAACAACCAATTCCTTTACTATTTGTTAGAAAGATATATTGCTTTATATATCAAAATATATTCTTATATAAAATCATTTAAAATCTTTATATAAGAAAATAACAAGTACGCTCTCATATATATATACACACACACACACACACACACACACACACACACTCAACTCATTTTAGGGTGCTATTGACCCCATCCCTAATGAGTAATCCCACCAGAGCCAAGGTTCTCGTGTAACCTTCAGCTCTGATACCAAATGTGACCCGAAAATTTCGATCCCGAAATTTTCAGATAGTTAGTGAAAGAAGAAAGAGAAAGAAGAAGAAACAGAAAACTCAAACTCCAAATCTCACATTCGCAGCAGATAAAATATAATAGCAAATAAAATAACAGTTTACAAAGAAGAACTGTGTCAGTACATTTTAATTTTCACATCAGAGTTACAACATTTTCATAACACTGGACAGTTTAAACAACATGTCCTAGATAAATAACAATATATATCATAACGGATAAACACTCTATACGTTCCAGCCCTTCAGCTCTCCTCCTGAGCTCCAGAACGTCCTTACCGACAAATCTGTAATACTCGGTCTGACCCGAGCATTACATTAAAGTAACACCCAGGTCAGGCTGGAAACCAGCGTGAGTAAACTCATCTAATATGAAATACACCAAAACAATAACCAATTTTTAACCCGGGGTAACTCATAACAATTTTACCAATCCACAGGTTTGGTATAAACAATACTTACTATACTCGTCAATTTCTAAGTATCAGAACTTAGATTTTATGATCCAAATCACTTAAATCATTCCATATCAGTTTATTGATTTCACAAATCAGTTTATAAAGAATCGAAGTAGGTTCGGGTATTTACTAATAACCGACTCCGGTCTCTTCGAATGGAATGTCATCTTAACCCCAAATTATCCAATTAAATACAATTCAACTTTAATTACCAGATAACATTTTAACACATCAATTCATAATTGATAGATAATCACATTATCACCATTCTTCCAACATATCATATCACAAAGCAATTCATATCAGGAATATCAACCAATCCCAAGCATTCATCATCATTCAATTATTAATAAACAAGAATGATCACTTCGTTAATTAATTAATGATCCTCAAATTACTTTTATTAGTTAATTATTCTTAAATTTCATATAATAATTAACCTTTAACTTAATTACATTCATTAATCCATCTTGATAAATTACAATCAGAAATTAACTTTCCTTAATTACCTCATCAATTATACCAACTCCTTGATTAATTATATAAATTAATCCTTCGATTACACTGAGTAATCATTACTTAATTTCTTCCATCAAGTAATTATTCTTTAATTAAATTAAATCCAATAATAAATTACTCTACTTAAGGAATTTCACCTCATTAATTACCTTAAGTAATTATACTTAACCCAACATCAAATGACTAACTTTAATTAATTAATCTGAATTAATCAACCAAAATTAACCACATTCAATTGATTAATCATACTGAGTAATTAATTCCTTTAGTTACTTCATTAAGTAATCATTCATAATAATTTTCTTCATTAAGTAGTTAATCTATTAATTACTTCGTACTTAATTATTTCTAAATTAATTAACCCTGATTAATCAATCTTTAATTATCACCTTTAAGTACATTAAGTAATTAGCCTTTAATTAATGATACAAATTAATTATTCTTTACCTATCCATTTTAATTTCACTTACCCTATTTTTATTATCCTATAAGCTCTTACATTGAATAATTAATCATCAAATAATCCACACGAATTAATTGTTAATTATTTAATCTTTAATAATTAATTAATTACTTACTTAACAATTAATCCTTGATTATTAAATTTTATCTTCAGAAATCAACCCTTAATCATTCTTGATTAACCCTTAATAATTAAGTAACTTCAAGAATTAACAATTAATTCTATTTAACTAATCTAACACTTAAACAATACTCTACATCATAGAATAATTAAGTGTAATATTAAAACTTCATTATGTTAATTTAAAACATTAAGTTAGTATTTATTTCTCCCGAGAAGAAACCCATGAATACTCGAGCTAACTTGAGTTCCAACCTTTCTTCCCTCTATTCTTCTTCTTGTCTAATTCTAACTGCTGCACTAAGTAATACACACCAACAACACATCAAATACCCGAGACAATCCACAATTTTCTCGAGATTTCCCCATGCTTTCCTCTTCTTCATCCTCACGTAACAATCGATGGTGCACAGCGACCTCGTGCACATGCATCAGACGACGACGGGGTTTCAGCTTTTTCAACCATCATCGGCAAATCACTCTTGCCAAGCTTGATCATCGCCACTAGCTAGATTTACTTGAAATTCCAGAAATCAAAATCAAGCTGCCTGGACGACAACTGGAACTCCTTACCGATACTAAACATCACCATCGGCCTTGATTCTGATCGTCGTAGTTCGTGCGAACAAAACTGGAGTTACATTATCGACCTCCATGTTGTTTCCCACACTCGCGACTACTTCTGTAACGACCCGGAATTTTCGATCCCGGAAATTCCAGAAAGTTAGAGAAAAGAAGAAAGAGGTAGAAGAAGAACAGAAAAGAAACACACAATCTCCAAATCGCAGCGGATAAAATATAATATCAGTAATAATAGTTATACCAAAGAAAACTGTATCTATCAATTTACATCGATATATCAGAGTTACAACAATCTTATACAACATTGGACAGATACAATTTAACATGTCTCAGATATATACAATATCAGAGTGGAACTCTCCATACGTCCCTGCCATCCAGCTCCCCTCCTGAGCTCCAGAACGTCCTTACCTGAAAATCTGTAATACTCGGTCTAACCCGAGCATTACATCAATGTAACACCCGGGTCAGGCTGGAAACCAGCGTGAGTAAACACATCTAACATGGAATACAAAAGCATGCAACTTATATAAACCCGGTGTTACTTACATCAATTTACAACTTCTCAAGTTGTTATAGACGTCACTTATTTCACACATCATTTTCTAAGTGCCAAATCTTAGACTAAATGGTCCAATTCACTTAAGTCATTCCACATCAGCCTATTAGTTTCACATATCAAATTACAAAGAATCGAAGTGGTTTCGGGTATTCTCTAATTCCCGACTTCGGTCTCTTCGAATTCAGTTCATCTTAACACATGTCATTTAAGTGATATGCAACTCAACTTTAAATTAAAGGTGACATTTCCCCCTTTTATTTCTTTATTCCATAATTCATAATCGACAGATAACCACACTATCATTTCCCACCAAACACATCCTATCATGACTTTTTCATATCAGGGATATAAATCAATTCAAGGTATTTAATTATCATTTAATCATACATAAGCAAGATAAATCAATCACACCATCTCGAATAAATCTAATTAAGCATAATTGAATT
Source organism: Allium cepa (assembly GCA_030765085.1). Taxonomy (NCBI): domain Eukaryota; kingdom Viridiplantae; phylum Streptophyta; class Magnoliopsida; order Asparagales; family Amaryllidaceae; genus Allium; species Allium cepa. The sequence goes on along the minus strand of CM060939.1, from coordinate 73,800,011 downwards.
AAATCAATTACCTTTAAGTCCGGCTTATTAATTCATTTCAACCTAATTGATTTACCATCCCATAATTATTTATCTTAATTAATCCTCCTTCATTAATTATTCTCTATTTACATTTAGCTTAGCATCGTTATCTATTTACTCCCATTATACTCAACCATATCCCATGAATTATTATCCTTAATTAATTGCATCTATTAATCAACTCCAATTACTTATAATCAGTAATTACCCCTCTGTAATTACTTACTTAAGTAATTAATTCCTTCCTTAATTATAAATCCCTTTTGATTAATTACACCAGGTAATCTATCCTTAATTACTTCTACTAAGTATTACCTTTTAATTACTTCCCAATAAGTAATCCCTTTTAATTAATTAATTACATCCTGTAATAATGAATTACTTCACTAAATCTCATCAAATATTTATATTTAATTAACCTCCAAGAGCTTACCTTTAATTAATTATCAAATAAATTTTCAAACTGGTAATCCATCCCTTAATTTTCCTCAAACCAAATTAAATAAATCTTAATTACAGATTAATTATCCTTTAACCAATAATTAATAAACCTTAATTATTGATTAACACAACTTAATCACAAATTAGATATTTCTTAATTACCAGTTAATTAGTCATTAAATTACTTAATTACTTAATTACTTAACTATTAATCATTCATTAACTAACTTAAGTAGTTAATTACAAATTTATTCATCAATTAATCTAAACTCTAATTATAATTTAATTATTCTTAATTACTTTCTAAAAAAAATAATTAATTGAATAATTAACCATTTTAACTAACATTTAAAAAAGATCTTCTTTAGCTTTAAAATTAATTCATTAGTAACTACAAATCTTTAATGTTAATAATTTTATACTTAACGTAAATTAATTACCAAATTGAAATAATTAATTATGAGTAAAACATTTTAAAGTATTTACCAAAATACTTAAGACCTGTATAAGTAATAACTCAAATTAGATCAATATTTATTATGTTCATAGGGCTTAAACTGGTTAAAGCACAACTTGCTTAACCTTATCTTATAATTCCGTAGTACTGTAAAACCGAGACTACACTGTTCTTACTCGGGTCACACTTCGAGTTGTCCTTCCATTTCCCTGAGACATTCACTTAATCTTCCACGCAACACTCTTCTTTTTTTTTTTTTAAGTTTAAGTTTAGAACTTAAATCGGGAAAGAAAACCACACCGTCCAGACGCAAACTCGAGGCAAACACTACGCTTACTCGAGAAACTACTCGAGTACTCACAACATAAAAAAAACCACTGACACGAACCCAAGTCCGTACACCTGCACAGATCATCCACGATGATGCCACCTCCGGCGCCACCTCGAACAAGTTGCCGACCGACCCCTCGTGCCACCTCAACCTTCGAACGAGCACCACAAAGACCTCAACGAAAACTAGACTTCCATTCGAAACTAAAACTTCGACCATCCAACAAATCGATTCGCCCTTCCTTGCTCCGACCATCGGAGGTGCCGCAACTCCGGACTCGCCTCGCCGACTAACCATGCTACCCTCCCCTGCAATTCCTCGCCGCTCGATCATCCAGAGAGGAAGAAAACGCCTCTTCTCCGACCTTAAACCAAAACAGCACTTAAACCCTAGAATTGCTTCGACACAACATCTTTTTCAATAGGAAAATCGATTAACAATTTTTCTGATATTATCGGTTTCTAGGCTTGCTTCATGCAAAATTGCAACATCGAATAATTTTTCGATTTCTGGAAATTGGATGTAACCCATTTTCATATCATCTCCAAATTGTCGTTGGTACACTCAATGAAAAATCACAAATTATGTTTTAAAAATCTTGTTTTCAAATAACAAGTTACATTATATACTTGAATCAATGATTCATCATATTCATATTTATCATATGTTTGAATTCCCCTGTAAACATCAAATTTTAATATGTTGTATATCACTATTCTACCTTAAGGCATTTTTAAATGTTAACTCATGTACAAACAGATTTATTTTGTTTGACTCTAAGCCTAATATAATTCACATGGTGTTGTATTGAATTCTGTGGTTATTCCCTACCCTGTAAACCCAAACAGAGAAGAAAAAAGAACATGCACAGTACAGATATATAATTATATACAGAGTTTATACCTGATGAAAATTTTCAAGCATATCCAAATGTTATCTATGAATCATATTCACGGATTCAGATTACTTTTAGATCCTAAAATAAATTAGTTTACTCACAACATATTGCTAAACAGGGTTGATACAGGTTGTTAACAGACAAGCATGCACCATTATTATATTATATTATATTATGTATATATATATATATATATGTTTCATCCTAAACAAACAGGCAACCAAAAACAGATCAGGCTTAAAGATAAGATTACTCACCTGCAATTGATAAACAGAGGAGAGTTATTCCTGATCTGGACTATTTCTATCAAAACTGAGGCTTCTTGATTAATTGCTGTTTTTCATCCTGAATTTGCTTGCTTTGAAGACTTGATTGCTTCAGGTCAGAGTTTTTATCTTTTCATCTTGATCTTGTATTCGAATTACTTCAGTTTACTGATTTGCATTGATCTGCTTTGATCTGCCCAGGTTTGCATTAGTTTACTGATATGCATTTTTTTCCCTTTTCAAATTTTTGTTTTCTTTGTTTTGGAAGATGGAGATTGAAAAAGAAAATGAGAAGACATAGAAATGTATACTTTCTTATATATTATAATTTAAAACAAATTCATGACACTTGTTAGAATCCCTACAAATGTCATCATAAGTGATTTACATTTGTCACTATGCATAGAATTAGCTTACATTGTTATTTTTTAAGATGTCAGTTTATAAAATTTTATAATTACCTTAAGTATTTTCTAAATATTTAACTTCTCTTACATATATCTATTTAATAATCACTTTCCTTAATCTATATAAAATATTTTAAAGAAAATAATATAAACAAATTATGTTTTGATGAAATCACATATATATGTATATTGTATCTAATTTATTTTAAGATCTTATCCTTTAGATTTAAATTTTAACCCAAATTCAAATTCATTTTAAATTAAAATCCTATTTTGGAATCAACTTAAATATATGTTTGTATTAAGCAACACAAATTAAATTTGTAATCAATAATTTTATTAAAATCTGTGTAAAAATATATATAAAAACAATTACAAATATAAATATTTATCTGATTATATTCATTCATTCAATTTATAATTCAATATTCTATTAACTAACCCAGTTCGTTAATCGATTACAGATGATCAAAAATTCGGGTTATTACATTCCTTCCCCCTTAGAATCTTTTCGTCCTCGAAAAGGAACGAAACCAGAGTTTATTAAAATGCTTACTATTAGAAAAATTTCTTTGACAACTTAAAAACATTTTAAAACTTATATAGTATTACAAAAATAGTTTTTATAAAAATACTTTTATAACTCGATGTCTCAACCAGTCCATCCTTGTTCTCATAGAAATTCGGTCATATGTTGATCAGGCGTAAGACTGAAAATCTACAAATACTTGGTAAAATCGTTTTCAACACCCAGTGAAAATACTTGGAAAATAATTTTTTATTGGAAATCTAGAAAACAGTTTTGAAAATAGAGGAAATATCTTTAGTGAGGATGCTCTGGAAATCATCACCCCCATCCATGGTCGTAGTAAACCCGATGGTTACGTTGTCGTCCCGACAAAATCCATAGATAACTGTAGGCCTCCGCGCCCCTCGATTACACCATGGAACCCGCTAAAGATCGCAGCTACAACTGGGGTTACGTAGCTATCACAGCAAAAACCCATATAGCTGTAGGCATCAGCGCCATCGAATTTCGCTGCCAAAAGAATGAAACTTCTCCACTCCACTTGACCATAGATCGTAGTCTACCGATGTTGCGTTGCCTTCCCGGCAAAATCAAGTGTAGACCGTTGGCACTCATCCTACACACGATTTTCGCAATAGTCCCCACAGTAGATCGCAGTGACATCGGGTTACACTGTCGTCATAACATAACCCAAATGCCCATGTAGGCATCAGCGCCCTCGACTTTCGCTACCCAATAATCCTCAGGAACTAGTTTGTCCGGACTCCTCACAGGATCAACTTTAGAACCCCCCATTGGGGCTCAAGGCAGCACCACCCGATGGTACTCCTGAGAAGTCCATTCCAAGGGTGCGCCTTTTTCCCCAAAGCCATTATCAAAACATTTTATACTATATATATAGTATCTTTAAATCATACACCTAGTATGTTCTCATACAAAGCTCCTTTACACTAAATCGATTATTCCAAAATCGATAATTCTCAAATTAGGCTTTCCAAATTCTCATATTGATTTTTCCCAAAAATCAAAAGCCTTTTCCAAATCCAAAGGTTCCCAAAATCCTTTTAGCAAAATCCTCATATGATCTTTTATATATATATATTCAGATATATAAAATCTTTTACAACTTTGGATCATTTCAAACTTGTATAAAACACCTTTTATACTTCAAACATTTTCAGAAACTCTTTTCTCTTGGCAAAAGATTCAACAAGGGGGTTTCATTTTATATAACCAACATATATATCTTTGTTTATTCAGAATCAAATATTCAAATTTGATTACTCTTTTCAATATCAATTTCATTCAAATCCGTACGATGTACACATATCATTCGTACGCCATACCAATCTGATTGCTCACTCGATCACACAATTTCACTTCCGAACTAGTATTGTCCACCCGACTTCCTAATACGGACTCAGATATGGTTTCTTGATCAAAAACCGTCATTCTCCTTGCATAGTCATAGCTATGATAGAGAATATCCAGAACCAATCAACAATCCATATCCAGGTTCGCCATCGAAAATCGAGTGAAAAATCCCGCTCGGATCGATATAACTATCTCGAAATTCTGTGCTCAAATCTGGATTAAATCACTATGCGAATAGAATAACATACGTACACCCTACGTATTTATCTTTATTGGTTATTAGCTAAATCAATTCCATTTCTATTCACATTCATTTTGATTATCCTTCACTTACTCATAATTGCTTTAATCCATTTGGATTATCACCTCTATTCTTATCTCAATTGGGTATCTAACCAACAACTGTTTAGACTCTGTCCAATTTATTTAGAAAGTTGCTTGAAAATTTAAAAATAGATAAGTAGTTGGAAAATAATTACTAGTTTGTAAAATAGGTGTAAAATGGTTAGAAAATAGCTTGAAAAATTATAAATTTTTTAGATAATTGCAAAATAATAGTAAGATAGTAATTAGTTTTGTAAAATAGTTGAAATATAGTAATTAACTTATAAAACAGTTGGAAAACAGTTTCAAAAATAATTGTAAAACAAGTATAAGATAGTTTGGCTTTTAAAAGAAAGGTTGTTTATATAATGAATAGCTTGGAAAATAAGTTTATATTAAAACAATTTATATTAAAAATAGTCCAGAGCCAAAACTGCTAACTTCCCAATCTCCATTCTCATCAATTCAATTTAAATTCCACTTTCATTTAAATTGACTTAACTCCAATTTAAATAACTTCAATTTCCATTGAAATTGATTTATTCCCAATTCAAGTTGAATTAAGCTCAGTTTCTTTCCAAATTTAACTTTGTTCAACCTTGATCACAAATTCTACTAATTCAAATAAATTTCAGTTGAACTATTTCCAGTTTTCAATTCATTTCAACTCTAGTTTGAATTAATCTCAATTTCGAACTCCATTTCCACATCAAGTTGAATTATTCTTGATTTCCTCCCAAATTAAATTCAAATTCCATTTGAATTTAAAATTATTCACATTTTAATTATAATTCCAAATTATTCAAATCAATCTAATTCAAATTTTCCATTTGAATCTTATACTCATACATCTTCAATCACCATTTCAATTAATTCAAATCAAATTCAATTTGAACTAATTTCAAAACTCAAATTTTGAACCATCTCGAATTATACAAATTCGAGTTAATATTTCAAATGTTGATTTAATTCCTTTAAATCAATTTGCCTTTTTATCCCAACAATGGATTACCATACTCCATTTCTTATTCATTTAAATAAATCCAATTCACAACTTAAAGATTTTTAACAACAATAGGATGATATCATCTAATTCATCTTAAAACATTCATCAATTTACAATTTCTAGATCTCAAACCCATTTTGAGATCACACAAACTCCCAATTCAGATTAACCATTTAACTCCCCAAATTAAATTCCAATTCCATCTTGAAATTCCTAAATAATGTTGATCATTCCAACTTATTTAACTTTTTCCCAAGTTAAACTCAATTCACTTAATCTAGTCAACCTTACCCAAATTTGAATTTCCTTTTCAAATTTTGAACTTCACATAAATAATCTTTCCACTTAATAAGTTCAAAAACTTATCACTTTGGGTATCATATCTCATTCTAAATTTAAAACTCAACCTTAGAGTTTATTTCCTTTACACACCTGGTTACTTTTAAATCTTAAACCACCTCTGGTTTCAAAGTCAAACAAATTCCTTTAAAATTTCAAACAACCCTTGTTTGAAATAGGACCCCCTTTCATTCGAATATATTAAATAACATCTCTTATTTTAAAATAAGATCATATTCAAATATTATCTCCTTTAACATTTTGAAACCAATTCAAATGTTTAAATTTAGAATTCAAAACTGCACAATTTGAAACCCACTTTAATTTACATCCTTTCAAACTTACAAGTTACTCTTTTTAGATGGTTACTTCCTTAAAACATTTTATTGTTTATTGAAGAACAATCATTCCATTATTAAACACAATAACCAACTATTTATTTGGGTTGAAACCAATTCTAATTTCAATTTATTTTGAAATACTTCTCCAATTCAAGATTTCAATTTTAGTTTGAATCCATTTCAAACTTATCTTTATTTAATTCTAATTTCAATTTGGTTGCATTCTATTACTTCTTAATTTAATTCTTACTATTACTTTTAATTTAATTAGTACTACAACTAATTTCCTTAATATAATAGATAAACTATTTCTTATATAAGATTCATTTATTTTTGAAATCATTTAAAAACCTTTATATAAGAAAATAACAAGTACGCTCTCTCATATATACACTCAACTCATTCTAGGGCATCACTTACCCTATCCTTAATAAGTATCCCACCAGAGCCAAGGTTCTCGCTTAACCTTCAGCTCTGATACCAAAGGTAACGACCCGTAATTTTCGATCCAGGAAATTCCAGAAAGTTAGAGAAAAGAAGAAAGAGATAGAAGAAGAATAGAAAAGAAACACACAATCTCACAATCGCAGCGGATAAAATATAATATCAATAATAATAGTTATACCAAAGAAAACTGTATCTATCAATTTACATCGATATATCAGAGTTACAACAATCTTATACAACATTGGACGGATACAATTTAACATGTCTCAGATATATACAATATCATAGTGGAACTCTCCATACGTCCCTGCCATCTAGCTCCCCTCCTGAGCTCCAGAACGTCCTTACCTGAAAATCTGTAATACTCGGTCTGACCCGAGCATTACATCAGAGTAACACCCAGGTCAGGCTGGAAACCATCGTGAGTAAACACATCTAACATGGAATACAAAAGCATGCAACTTATATAAACCCGGGGTTACTTACATCAATTTACAACTTCTCAAGTTGTTATAGACATCACTTATTTCACACATCATTTTCTAAGTGCCAAATCTTAGATTAAATGGTCCAATTCACTCAAGTCATTCCACATCAGCCTATTAGTTTCACATATCAAATTACAAAGAATCGAAGTGGTTTCGGGTATTCTCTAATTCCCAACTCCGGTCTCTTCGAATTCAGTTCATCTTAACACATGTCATTTAAGTGATATACAACTCAACTTTAAATTAAAGGTGACATTTCCCCCTTTTATTTCTTTATTCCGTAATTCATAATCGACAGATAACCACACTATCATTGCCCACCAAACACATCCTATCACGACTTTTTCATATGAGGGATATAAATCAATTCAGGGTATTTAATTATCATTTAATCATACATAAGCAAGATAAATCAATCACACCATCTCGAATAAATCTAATTAAGCATAATTGAATTAAATCAATTACCTTTAATTCCGGCTTATTAATTCATTTCAACCTAATTGATTTACCATCCCATAATTATTTATCTTAATTAATCTTCCTTCATTAATTATTCTCTATTTACATTTAGCTTAACATCGTTATCTATTTACTCCCATTATACTTAACCATATCCCATGGATTATTATCCTTAATTAATTGCATCTATTAATCAACTCCAATTACTTATAATCAGTAATTACCCCTCTGTAATTACTTACTTAAGTAATTAATTCCTTCCTTAATTATAAATCCCTTTTGATTAATTATACCAGGTAATCTATCCTTAATTACTTCTACTAAGTAATTACCTTTTAATTACTTCCCAATAAGTAATCCCTTTTTATTAATTAATTACATCCTGTAATAATGAATTACTTCACTAAATCTCATCAAATATTTATATTTAATTAACCTCCAAGAGCTAACCTTTAATTAATTATCAAATAAATTTTCAAACTGGTAATCCATCCCTTAATTTTCCTCAAACCAAATTAAATAAATCTTAATTACAGATTAATTATCCTTTAACCAATAATCAATAAACCTTAATTATTGATTAACACAACTTAATCACAAATTAGATATTTCTTAATTACTAGTTAATTTGTCATTAAATTACTTAATTACTTAATTACTTAACTATTAATCATTCATTAATTAACTTAAGTAGTTAATTACAAATTTATTCATCAATTAATCTAAACTCTAATTATAATTTAATTATTCTTAATTACTTTCTAAAAAAAATTTATTGAATAATTAACCATCTTAACTAATATTTAAAAGAGATCTTCTTTAACTTTAAAATTAAATCATTAGTAACTACAAATCTTTAATGTTAATAATTTTATACTTAACGTAAATTAATTACCAAATTGAAATAATTAATTATGAGTTAAAACATTTTAAAGTATTTACCAAAATACTTAAGACCTGTATAAGTCTTAACTCAAATTAAATCAATATTTATTATGTTCATAGGGCTTAAACTGGTTAAAGCACAAATTGCTTAACCTTATCTTATAATACCGTAGTACTGTAAAACCGAGACTCCACTGTTATTACTCGGGTCACACTTCGAGTTGTCCTTCCATTTCCCTGAGACATTCGCTTATTCTTCCACGAAACACTCTTTTTTTTTTTTAAGTTTAAGTTTGGAACTTAAATCAGGAAAGAAAACCACACCGTCCAGACGCAAACTCGAGGCAAACACTACGCTTACTCGAGAAACTACTCGAGTACTCACAACATAAAAAAAACCACTGACACGAACCCAAGCCCGTACACCTGCACAGATCATCCACGATGATGCCACCTCCGGCGCCACCTCGAACAAGTCGCCGACGACCCCTCGTGCCACCTCAACCTTCGAACGAGCACCACAAAGCCCTCAACGAAAACTGGACTTCCATTCAAAACTAAAACTTCGACCATCCAACAAATCGATTCGCCCCACCTTGCTCCGACAATCGGAGGTGCCGCAACTCCGGACTCGCCTCGCTGACCAACCATGCTACCCTCCCCTGCAATTCCTCGCAGCTCGATCATCCAGAGAGGAAGAAAACGCCTCTTCTCCGACCTTAACCCAAAACAACAGTTAACCCTAGAATTGCTTCAATACAACATCTCTTTCAATAGGAAAATTGATTAACAATTTTTCTGATATTATCGGTTTCTAGGCTTGCTTCATGCAAAATTGCAACATCGAATAATTTTTCGATTTCTGGAAATTGGATGGAACCCATTTTCATATCATCTCCAAATTGCCGTTGGTATACTCAATGAAAAATCACAAATTTTGTTTTAAAAATCTTGTTTTCAAATATCAAGTTACATTATATACTTGAATCAATGATTCATCATATTCATATTTATCATATGTTTGAATTCCCCTGTAAACATCAAATTTTAATATGTTGTATATCACTCTTCTACCTTAAACCATTTTTAAATGTTAAATCATGTATAAACAGATTTATTTTTGTTTAACTCTAAGCCTAATATAATTCAAATGGTGTTGTATTGAATTCTCTGGTTATTCCCTACCCTGTAAACCCAAACAGAGAAGAAAAAAGAACATGCACAGTACAGATATATAATTATATACAGAGTTTATACCTGATGAAAATTTTCAAGCATATGCAAATGTTATCTATGAATCATATTCACGGATTCAGATTATTTTTAGATCCTAAAATAAATTAGTTTACTCACAGCATATTGCTAAACAGGGTTGATAAAGGTTGTTAACAGACAAGCATGCACCATTATTATATTATATGTATATATATGTTTCATCCTAAACAAACAGGCAACCAAAAACAGATCAGGCTTAAAGATGAGATTACTCACCTGTAATTGATAAACAGAGGAGAGTTATTCCTGATCTGGACTGTTTCTATCAAAACTGAGGCTTCTTGGTTAATTGTTGTTTTTAATCCTGAATTTGCTTGCTTTGAAGACTTGATTGCTTCTGTTCAGAATTTTTATCTTTTAATCTTGATCTTGTATTCGAATTACTTCAGTTTACTGATTTACATTGATCTGCTTTGATCTGCCCAGGTTTGAATTAGTTTACTGATATACATTTTTTTCCCTTTTCAAATTTTTGTTTTCTTTGTTTTGGAAGATGGAGATTGAAAAAGAAAATGAGAAGACATAGAAATGTATATTTTCTTATACCTTTTATTATAATTTAAAACAAATTCATGACACTTGTTAGAATCCCTACAAATGTCATCATAAGTGATTTACATTTGTCACTATGCATTGACTTAGCTTACATTGTTATTTATTAAGATGTCAATTTATAAAATTTTATAATTACCTTAAGTATTTTCTAAATATTTAACTTCTCTTACATATATCTATTTAATAATTACTTTCCTTAATCTATATAAAATATTTTAAAGAAAATAATATAAACAAATTATGTTTTGATGAAATCACACACACACACACACACACACACACACATATATATTGTATCTAATTTATTTTAAGATCTTATCCTTTAGATTTAAATTTTAACCCAAATTCAAATTCATTTTAAATTAAAGTCCTATTTTGGAATCAACTTAAATATATGTATGTATTAAGCAACACAAATTAAATTTGTAATCAATAATTTTATTAAAATCTGTGTAAAAATATATATACAAAACAATTACAAATATAAATATTTATCTGATTAGATTCATTCATTCAATTTATAATTCAATATTCTATTAACTAACCCAGTTTGTTAATCGATTACAGATGATCAAAAATTCGGGTTATTACAACTTCCAGATCGCCAACGACCATGCAATAAACTCCGTTCCATCCCTGATACAAACTAGACATCAAACCCTAAATCCCTTTCGCAAAACTACCCTGGCCAACAGAAAAATCATCGAGTATTTTTCTCGTGTTCGCCATCATTCATACCTCCTATGACCTCGATCTCGAGATGCCCAACCATTTAGATCACCAAAAATTGACCCATTACCCAAATCCGTTTATCACACAATTTCTCACGAATTTCTCAATTAAAAATCATGATTTTAATTTTAAAAATCTTAAATTTTGATTATGATTTATAATATATACATGAAACGTTAAATTGTTGGAATCATATTTTGATCAAATTTAAATTTTACTGGAAATGTTGAATTCCAGAAGCCTACAAACTTATTTAACCTCCAACATACAATTTTAACTTTAGCTTATGTTTTTACAATAAAATTTGTTTTAAGTATCTAAGCATATCATAGACCACATTAAGAGATTTAAGGTTTTGATCGAAAATCTGAGCTTTGTATTTTAAACAGAGAAGATGTCTGATCCCTTAATACATGCACCTAGTTACATTCATATATACACACTACATCAGCATGAAATCAAGCTTCTTAGATTCATGCATTTAGATCTAAAATAAAGTTGGGATCACTTACCTGTTGATGCGCAGAGCTTGATTTTTCACAGTTGTAAAGATGAACAGAGGATAGATACTGTTATGCAGTCATTCACACATGTATTTATATACACAATTACATTTATTAATCTTGAATTTAGCATGCAAACATTTAGGCCAACATTCATCAGTTTCTCCCTCAAACATTTATTACCTAAACCAAGTTTATATTGTTAGATTTTAAATTTATTCACTGTTCTAGTTTGAACAGAGATTTGCTTTCCATGATCTATCGTGTACATAATTATTAACACGCATATATAATTATAATCATTTTTAAAACATTATGCATAACAGAGTTCACATTATATTACAAAAATCATCACATGCAACTTTAAAATCTGCCAGAACTTTCAGAGTCACTCACCTGCATTAGTTGAACATAGCAGCTTGGAAGTTTCTTGATCTCTCTCCTTTTTTTTATTCTGTAACTTGATTTAATTGGTGTTTTGAGACAACTTGTTTTATTGCTTGCTTTACTCTGAGATGATGTTGTTTTTAAAATTTCAGAGGGATTTCTTTGATCTGCTTAGATGTTCCAGCAAGATAATTACTTGATTAAGTATTCTTTTTTTTAAGTTTAAATGTTCAATTTGTGTGAATTTTCCTCAGATCTGATGGAGTGATTAGTTTATAAAAGAAAATAAAAATAAGGATTTGACACTTGTCTCTTACCTTGCCTATTTGATTAACACATATTATTCGGAGAGTTTAATAAGTTAATATTTGTAACTTACATGCATAAATAAAAATTAAAAGGTTTTATAAAGCTTTTATAATTATCTTTCTAATTTATAAATATGTATTAAAATAATAATAATATAAAACAATTTATGTTCTAGATAAAATCAAATAAGAATACATTTTAAAACCAAAGTAAAATTTTAAAATATATATATATATCTATCTTTTATCATTTCAAACTTAAATATCCTAATTCAAATTCAATTACAAATCCAATTTGAAAAATCAATTTGAGATATATATATATATATATATATATATATTTAAAACAAACACAAATTCAATTTGTATATAATAATGCTATTTAAAATATATATGTATATGTATATATATATATATGTATGTATACAACACAATTAAAAACATAAATATTTATTTGATCAGATTCATTTGTTCAATCTAAAATTCAGCATTTCTATTAATTAACCCAATTATATTATCAATTACAGATGTTTCAAAACCTGGATTATCACAGCCCGTCATAGTACGTGGCCTAGATCACCATATTGAGGAGCCACCCTAACTCCCCTGCAATAAAAGGCTGGAACCATCCCTTACTGGACAGTCCCGAACAAGACAACCCCGTCACTTGTCGCGAATCAACCGCCCCGCACAGTCTAATAAAAAGGGACTTCTAGACAGGGGAAAATCTTGTCCTGAAATGGGCGCTACCCACCTAGCCTTGCTGCAACTCCCTTGTTTTAGCCATTCCCGGTTGATGAGGCTCGAGGCTATGATTACCTTTAGAGAACACATCTCTTATAATGCTCGTCGTCCACCTGACGATGTTCTGAAAGCATTCAATCCATACAAGTTCGTTCCGGGTTCGAACGAAATCGAAGGCATTATCTCGTTACACTCATTTTGGAATCATCCTCAGAGTTAACGACAATAACCCTTGCACTTTGAATTTTCATCTTCACTTGAGATTCACGACCTATCGTTAATTTGGATCGATGTGGTTTTCGGATATCCAAATCTGGAAACCCGATCCCAGTCTCATCGAAATCCAAAGCGTGTCTTTTAGGTCCATGTTGTTTTAAGTTTAAAACAATTCAACTTAATTATCTATATACACATAGATAGATAATTTACATCATCGCAATAGATAATCAACATTATCTTCACAAACAGGTAATCCATATTATCATCACAAATTGATAATCTACATTATCATTACCAATAGATAATTCATATTATCATCACAGTGCAACCAAAGCATCCATATCACACAACATTACTAATCTCGTATTTGAGATTCAAACCATTCAAGGTAAACCATATTATTCATCCATACATAAGCAAGGATTTACTTAATCACACTATAATAAATTTAAAATGAATTAAATTAATTACTTCCATCTCTAATTAATTTAAAGTGAATTAAATTAATTATTTTACCTTTAATTAATTTAAAATGAATTAAATTAATTACTTCATCATTTTAAATCTTGGTTACATAACCATTAATTAATTACAACTCAATTAATTAATTATCCTTAAATTAATCACCTTAATTAATCACCTTTGATTAATTATCCTTTAATTACATTCAAGTAATTATCCTTTAATAAATTTCACAAATTAATTATTCTTAATCAAATACAGTAATTAACCTTTTAATTACTTTATTAATTAATTAACTATAATTAATTACATTAATCCTTAATTAATTACATTAATTAATTATCTTTAATCACTTATCATCGATTAATTAATCTTAATTAATCAATCTTAATTACATTATTAATTATATTAATTAATGATCCTTAATTAAATTTAAATTAATTACTTATTTAAATTAATTACATTAAGTAATTAACCTTAATTAAACCAAAATTATTAATCACTTTTGATTAATCATATTCAGTAGTTAACAACCCTTAATTAATTTATTGAGTAAATTAATTACTCCTAATTAATTTCATTTAATAATTAATTATATTTATTAATCATCCTTGATTAATCTCATTAGTAATTAATTACCCTTAATTAATTACATCACTTAATTATTTTCAAATATCTTAATCAATCAATGCTTAAATTAATTACACTAACTAATTAATTATTAATTACTTTCACAAAGTAATTACCTTTCATATTAATTACATAAAGTAACTAATCCTAAAACTCTACCATACTTCAATTAATTATCTCCAGTAATTTACTTATCTTAATTACTTCTCTAAGTAATTATTCATCAGTGATTACTTATCAACCCATCCAATGATTATTCTAAATTAATTAAACTTAATTAATTAATTTAAAGTAATCTAATTAATTAATTAATTACAATGAGTAATTAATACCTTTAATTACTTCCATAAAGTAATCATACTTAACCAAATTCCATAATTGATTATCTAAATTAATTAATCCAATTAATTACATTAAATAAATAAATAATCCCAAGTTAATGACCTTCATCAATTCTTTAATTACCATTCTTACGTAATTAACTTAAATTAATTAATATTAATTACAAATTTAATTCATCTTAATTACTTAACTTAACCTTAATTAGTTTATACAAACCCTTAATTAATCAATTAAATAAATTAATTAATTATCCATTTAATTACCTTACTAATTTAATGAATCAAAATTCATTAAATTCTTTGATTTTCTTTAAAATAAAAACATTTCTTATTAATGATTAAATTATCATTAACAAAGCAATTTAAACAATTTACTTTAAAATTTGTTTCAAATTTCGTTTTAAATTTTTGATTTAAAATGAAGTCAATTTTAACTTCTACAAGTTTTAAAACCTTTTAAAAAGTATGCTAAAGATTTTCTTATTTTATAAAAGAAGTTTAAAGGAGTTTAAACCTAAATTCATTTTTAAATACAAATCATATTTTAAATTAACTTAAACATTCAAAGTTGTTTAAACATTTTAAATTTTAGAAACTTCCTTTATTTCTAAACTATGATTCAAATTTGGATTTGAATACAGATTTAATGTGATGACCCGCCCTTCTACTCCCAGGAAGACGTATCATCATTAAGAAAGAAAGGGGTAGAAATAGAAAAAAAAAGAAAGAAAGAACAACAACAACAGAATCTCACAGCGGAAACGGAACAAAATATAATATATCACATAACTGTTACATAGTTTACATATATCATAGTTATATAGTATCATACACATGACAATCATATATACAACTGTCACTACATACATCCCAAAATACAACATACTCTAACTAACACAGCGGAACTGGATAGATATCTACATACGTCAGGGCTCCTGCTCCAAGCTCATCCAGAACTCAACAATCCAAGAACCTATCACTTGGCTACTCGTAAAAATTTGAGTTCCCAAGAGTTTATGAAAAACACAAAATATAAATTCCGGGTCAGACATGGGTCTGGTATGAGTAAACGGTTTAAAGTTGTTTAACTTTGAAAAAATTGTAAAAGAAAGGTATCACGTAAGACTCCCTACACATAAATACGGGTAAGTTTTTACCTTACGCTAACCAAAACATTTCATAGGAAATTCAGTGATATTATAATAGTGTCTAGGGTTTTCAAGTAAATAGAAAATAGCCGAAATTGTTACATGATTAAATTCCAGCTACTAGCCACAAAAGTGGGTAATACAATCAAATCCGAGGGCGCTTAACGGAAAATGGGTTCCATACAATGGCAGGGCTACTGGGGTACCGCCCGTCACAGTACGGGGCCTAGAACACCGTACCGAGGATCACTCCCGACCCCCTACAACACGAGGCCGGAACCATTCCTTACTGAACAGTCCCGAACAAGATAACCCCGCAGTTGGCGCGACCAACCGCTCACTAAGCCGAATAAAAAGGAGCATCTAGACAAGGGAAAATCTTGTCCTGCTTGGGCATGACCCACCTAACCTTGCTGCACCTCCCATGTTTTAGCCATTCCCGGTTGATGAAGCTTGAGGCTACGATTACCTTTACAGAACATATTCTTTAGAATGCTCATCGTCCGCTTGACGATGTGCTGAAAGCATTCAATCCATACAAGTTCGTTCCGGGTTCGAACGAAACCGAAGGCATTATCGCGTTACACTCATTTTGGAATCTCCCTCAGAGTTAACGACGACTACCCTTGCACTCTGAATCTTTATCTTTACTGCAGATTCACGACCTATCGTTAATTTGGATCGATGTGGTTTTCGGATGTCCAAATATGGAAACCCGATCCCGGTCTCATCGAAATCCAAAACGTATCTTTTAGGGCCAAGTTGTTTTAAAGTTTAAAACGATTCAATTCTATTATCCATATACACACAGATATATAATTCACAATATCACAATAGATCATCAACATTATCATCATAAATAGATAATCAACATTATCATCACAACAGATAATCCATATTATTATCATACTTCAATCAAAGCATACATTTCATACAGCATCATTCATCTCATATTTGAGATCTCAAACCATTCAAGGTAAACAATATCATCCATCCATACATAAGCAATCATATCAGCTATAATTAATTTAAAATGAATTAAATTAATTACTTGCATCTCTAATTAATTTAAAGTAAATTAAATTAATTACTTCACCATTACAAATCTTGCTTATATAACTATTAATCAATTATCAATCAATTAATTTATCATCATCTCATTATTCAATTTAATTAGTCATCCATGTATAATTTACTTTAATTATATTCAAGTATTATCCTTTAACTTATTTCCACAAATAAATTATCTTAACTAAACATAGAAATTAACCTTAAATTACTAACATTACATTTCTTCTTAATTACACTAATTAATTACTCTTTAATCTCTTATTATTAATTATATTTATTAATGATTACTAATTACATTTTAATTTCATTATCCTGTATTAAATTAATTACCTTAAGTAATCAATCCTCAATTAAACTACATTTATTAATCACTCCTGATTAATAATATTCAGTAATTAACTACCCTTAATTACTCTATCAAATAAATTAATTACTCCTCAATTAAATTTCTTAAATTAATCCCTTGATTTATTTCGCAAAATAATTACACTCAATTACTTTCATTATTAAATCATCCTCGGTCAATTGCATCTAGTAATTATCATTAATTACTTTCCTGAGTGATTATACTTATCACATCATCAAATAATTATTTAAATTAATTAACTTCAACAATTCATATTTAACTTCACTAATTACAATAAGTAATTAATTCCTTAATTACTTAATTAACTATTCTTTAATCATTACTTAATAACCTTAATTATTAATAAAACTTAATTACCCATTTATTAATTGCTAATTACTTAATTTATCATTTTATTAATTCTTAATTAAATTACTTAATTAACTATTAATCATTCATTGATTTACTTAAGTAGTTAATTTATTTATTACTTATGATCCATCACTAATTAAAATTGAAAAGTAATTATTTTTATTTACTTTCTGAAATCATCAATTAATATTAATTATTCAATTTAATTAACATTTTAATAAAAACCTTCATTAAATTTGGAAATCAATTATGTTAACTAACTACAACTTAATTGTTAATTAACTTTGTACTTAATTAAAATAATTACTGGATTAAATAATAATTAAACGTTTTAAAAACATCGTTAAGTATTAACCAAAAATCATTATAACTTGAATCAAAATCTTAATTAAAACTTGTTAAACATTCTTTATGTTCAAAATTTGAGGAAATCAAATTTACTTAACACCAACATATAAATGCATTACTGCAGTTGAAGAAAACCCGAGCCATTCCTGCAAAAACTAGAGTATAACTCCGAGTAAAACACGTTATTTCCCGAGTCTCCCCCCCATTACACAAACTTCTTCTTCTCTCCCCCTTTTCTTCCCTGTAGTTCAAATTTTGCTAAGTATAAATAGCATCAGGTTAAAAATACGCTTGCGATAAAACCCGAAGTCACCTACCTAATCACTCGATCACGACTCGAGAAATACCACTGACACGACGCCGTCTCCATCGTCCACGCCGTGCACGTGCACGGTGGCACCACAGTCCTCCGGCGGTCACCCACATCGTCGACAAGTCACGAAATTCACGTACAAACGAAAACCAAACTCGAATCTCGTTTCAAAATATCGAAACGAAAATTAGCATACAGTTCGAAAATCTGTAGCTCAACCAAATGACAAAACAACCTAACCACCGCCGCCGAGACCACCGAAAGCCCTCAACCTTTGGCCACACCTCGACAACACGCCACCCTTCCATTCCCCAAACGCTCGTGGCACTCAATCATCCATAGTCGATGAACACGTCTCGTTACAGAGATGAAATGAACACCATCCTAAAACCCTAATATGATCTCGTTCTCTAGTTTCACGCAATAGAAAAATTATTTGATAATTTTTACGAGATCACCAATGTTTATACTTGCTTTAATACAAATTCGAACATTTATTATTGGATCAATAATCTGTAATTGGTAAAAATGCCACTTTTGATAAACGATGAACTGCTTTTTCAATTCTACACTAAAAATTCCCATTTCTGCTTTAAAAATCCTATTTTGCATTGAAGATCCAAGTTATCAACTTGAATTTATATTTTATAACAGTTGAATTTATCAACATAATCCTTGTTGCCTGTAAAAGCTTGATTTCTAGTGCATAGCTTCTTAATATGTTTTAAAACAAATTTAAATTCCTAATTGAAATTCGAGCATATTGTTTTGTTGGAAAATTTAAAACTTTAACGTGATCAAATGAAAATAATTCAAGATTAAATAGTTTTCAACCCTGTAATCACTTAGCAGAAATGATCAACATATTCACTATTCAAAGAACAGCCTGTATGTAAACACAGGTTTATACCAAGATAAAACACATACATCACCATGTAATCCATAAATCATCCTACTGTTTTTAATTAAACTAAAGCTTGAAATTTTATGTTTACTCACCAGAAAAATACTGTTGAAAAGAAAGTAAATTTGATGGAGAAACTACAGATGAATCACTGAAAGTTTTCATTTGATTTGCTGTTGAACTTAATTGGTTTCCAAAGACAAGATGCTACTTATTTGCTTTAAACTGGAAAGCTTTGATATTAGAATCTGGAATGTTTTAGGACTTTGGAATTTTGTTGATTCCAAATTGAAATTTTGAAAAGAACAACAGGTTTTGACATAAATTCCTGGTTTTGCTAAGTTATAAACAAATGAAGATAAGAAGTTATGTATAAATAGAAAGGAGTTTAACCAGGTTAGGTGTTATCTGGGTTTACAAATGCTGGTACACTATTCATTTTTTGTTATCCCATTTTTGGTCAAAACCGGAATATCAACAAATTGGCAAGGAATGATGGAGATCAGTTGGAATCAAGGCTACGACCGATATCGCCAAAATTTGGTTGAGCTCCGATCGGGACGAAATTGATTGGAAATGATGATAAGGACTAGGAAAGGCTATGTTTCAAATTTCAGGATAATCGGAGTTCGTATGAAGGAGATATGATCTGTTGGGCACTTTTTTACCTACTACCGGTCCAAAGCATGCCGAACCAGGTGCCACTCCACTACATGCCGAACCAACCTCCTCTACCCTCCACTGCCGAACCAACCTACTTCCCTCCTATTGCCGAACCAACTCCATGCCAAGCCTCATGCCACCGAACCAACTCCGTGCCAAGCCTGATGCAACCGAACCAACATACCGCCGGACCAACCTCACCGGACCAAGCCTGTAACGACCCGTATTTTACGTGTCGATATATAGTAGAATTATCAGGTCGTTAGTGTTATGTTATCCCTAGCCTAAGTCGTTTGGGAGGTTAACTTGTGTAGGCAGCTTAAGCTTAGGTCGTGATGGAGTTAGGTCGGTAGAGCGACCTAAGGTAGTTGGCAACCTAAGGAAGTTGGCGAGTTAAGCTATGGCCGACCTAAGAGGGCAAGCGAGTTAACGGGTTAGCATGTGACACGAGTTAGGGTGTTAACGTGTTAAGAGTTAGGTCGGTTGAGCGACCTAAGAGAGTTGGAACGACCTAGTAGATAACGTGTTAGAGCGACTTTTAAGAGTTAGCGGCTTAGGTTAGTGAGCGACCTAAAAGTGTGAGCGACCTATGGGGTTTAGCGACCTAAAGGTAGGCAACTTAAGTGAGTTAGGTCGGGGAGCGACCTATGATAGGTCGCAGTGTGTATTTAGGTCGTGGGTGATCTAAGTTGAGGCAGGATGGATGTGTAGGTCACGTGAGTGGTTAGGTCGCGTGGAAGGTTAGGACGCGTGAGTGATAGGTCGCATGAGTACTTAACTAAGTTAGGTCGTGACCAGGTTAGGTCGTTAATTCGCAATGTTAATAGGTCGTTAGGTCACAGAAGTGTTAGGTTGAGAAGCAGATAGGTCGTAGGTCGTTGAAGGCGGCTGTGTTTTTAGGTCGGCATGGTTTTAGGTCGTATGTTGTTGGGTCAAGCCGTGTTGAGTCGTGCATAGAGGTCGAGGGATTGTATGGTTCGGCAGCGACCTAAGTTAGGTCGTGTGTTTTTAGGTCGGCGACGACCTAAGTCTGGGCGACCTAAGGGTTAATCAGCCCATAAATAGAGGGCTTTGGCTCACTTTTTGGCACCGGTTTTTGAAGCGACGAAGTGCTGCCATTTTGGGGACTCGACTACAACATTTCTTCATCTCCTTTTCTCCATTCCAATCTAGTTCTAACATCCATCCAAGATCGAAGATCAAGATTGAAGATTGAAGAGCCAAAGTTGAAGATCTTTATCCGTTGAAGTGAGATTTCATCGTTTCAAGTGGAATTTCGACGATTCAAGCTTGGACCTTCGCTGTCTGGATCTGAAGTTGATAGTTTTTGAAGTGTTTGGGTGATTTGGTAAGTGGTAGTTATCTCTCACGCGGACCCAAAGGAGTGTATTGGATTGGTGGTTTGTTGGAGTGTTGTAGATAGTGTTTTATGCATTTTTCCTTAGATCCAAGTGTAGATCCATTACTTATAAAGATGTTTACCTTTGCAAGTTCATTCATCTAGTTGTAAAGACTAAACCCATGATTTATATTTGTTAGATCTATGCTAAAGACCAATGATTCATGTATGTTAAATCTATGCTCATTTATTTACGAAATTGCCATTGTAATTATAAATGCTTATTTAGATCATGTTTGATTACTTGATTGTCTATGTAGATCTTGTTGAATGATTGATTGCTTGGATTAATGTTTGATTTGATTGATTAGTTGATCGATTACTTGACTTGGACAAGTATGGTTGATGGTGATTCAAAAGCTTAGTGGAAAGGCTCTTGAATGGTGAAAGCTGCCTGTAGCATATGAAGCGGATGTGGAAGCTCATATGGATGGATTCGATGATGTGGAACCTTGCCATGATGCGAGAAGGCAAAGCATGATATTGAGATGGGACTTTGCTATGATGTGACGGGGCAAGGCATTTGTTGAGATGGGACGGGTCATGATGACGTTCCAAGCACGGGTCACGACGACGTGCGAAGATATGTTGATAACTCGGTGATGCGGTCCGAGTTGGTGTGGATAATGGTTAGCTTGAGAGGCGCTTGAGCTAGTATGGATATAGTCGTCAAGGAGGATGACTAGGAGGCTAAGATTTCATCGTTGTTGAAGGTTCTAGCATACTCAAAGCAAGGGTACTTTGGAACGGTCACGATGACGTTCCAAGCACGGGTCACGATGACGTGCTAGTACTCTGGGCTGATGAGTTCGGCTTAGGCACGGGTCACGATGACGTGCGGAGTTATGTCTAAAACCGGGGTTACCATTAGCCCTTGACAGGTGGTCATTCGACTAACGGTGAAATCAAGGCAAGGATAACAGTGATAGCCAGAGTCATGGATGTATGGTTGTATCATCATTCGGTCTCAAGAGCGGTGTTTTCTGGGTGCTTATCTGATCTTGGTTTAGGCCTTAGGGGTTTGTATTTGGAAAAATCGACCTTGACTCAAGTGATTATCGCTTTACCTTAATTGTCTGCTATGTTATGTTTGCTTCTCCTTAGTATGTGTCTGGGGGCTATCATTGTAGAAAGAGGTGGAGTGGGATGGTTTGGTTCCTATTCCTTTTATCCTTTATGCTCTTTTGGTATGTTTGATAGTTGATTTACTGCTCACTAAGACTTTGTCTGACTCAAGGTTTTATGTCTCCTCTTATTACCTTGGGCTGTTCATCCATGTTTGGGATGGGCAGACTAGGTAGCAGGTGACAGGTGCTGTTCTTGGAGATCTACGCTGATGATGACGAAGACGAGCAGGAGGCTTTTGCATATTATTTCTTATATGTACCGGGTGTTCCGCTGCTGTTTTTGTTTGAGTGTTATGTAGTGAGGCTTTGATGTATGGATGATTCACATGCTTGTATAAAACTATTATGATGCTTATGTGATGATGTTCTGTTCTATGGGGCTTCACTATATTATATTTCTCTATTGTATTTTATCCATGCGCTGTGAGTTGTACGATAGAGTTTGCTGTTTTATTCTACCCTTGACGGTCACCCATGGCTGCCTGGCACATTTTCAGCGCACCATTTCCTTGTTTTCGTGCGGGAGTCATGGGCGGTCGTCATATTTGGTATCAGAGCTTTGGTTAATCGATTTTAGCCAACGCTCGCTTACGTAACTACGTATGAGAGACGTAATTGTATTTTGATGGATGATTACTATATATAATATAGTAGTTTAGAAGGATTTGAACTCCTTATGCAATTGTTTCTTAAGGTGTTCTAATCATTCTTATTACAGATATTAAGGATGAGTCGAAGAGGGAGACCAGCTGCAAGGGAAGGCCGTGCTACTGAAGGAGCTGTTGATTATGGAACTATGTTCGAAGCGATGATGACTTCGATCATGAGGAGGATACTAGCTTCAGGATCATCAGTGGATGTGGGAGTTCAAGTCCAAGCTCCAAGACCGATGGATTTTGCTAAGCTTTGCAAAGACTATACTTCTCTTGGAGGAAAAGCTTTCTTGGGGACAGAGTCGACCATTGAAGTACAAAGATGGATAGATGCATGTCGAAGGATCTTTGGTGACTTAGGGATTGAGGATGCAACTAAGAGGAAGCTTGCATCGAGACAGCTTCAGGGAAGAGCTGCTGATTGGTGGAATTCTATTACCATCGATACTCCAGAAGAAGAGATTACTTGGGAGCAATTCCAAGTTAGATTTGAAGCTAAGTTCATCTCTACGGCTCAGAAATCTGTCTTGTTTAAGAGGTTTGTAGAGCTCAAGCAAGGTGGGAGGCCTGTTCTTGAGTATATCTCTGAGTTCGAAGCTTTGTCCAAGTATGCCAGATCGTATAATGATTCTCCCTACCAGAAGAACGAGAAGTTTGTGACCGGTTTGGACGCTTATCTTGGAAGGCAGTTAGTGGATCATTTGGACGATCCGTTTGTGAAGCTTGTGGAGAAAGCTCTTAGGCATGAGAGTTTGTTTCCTAGGGAAAGTTCTGTTGTTGCTGTAACCAAGGAGGGATCTAAACCACAGCAGGGTGGAAATAAGAAGAGGAAGCAGCAGCAGCAGAAGGGTAAGTATGGCCAGAAGAAGCCAAAGGGTGAAGTGACCTGCTACAATTGTCGGCAGAAGGGCCATTTCTCTAGGGATTGCAAGAATCCAAAGGTGCAGTTGAAGTGTCACAACTGTGATAGGCTGGGACATATCAAGAAGGACTGTCCAGAACCGAGGAAAGATAGGCAGGTTGTGCAAGCTTATGCTTTGGGAGTTGTGCCATCGTCTTCGAAAGCTCCTACTACTGAAGAGAAGGGGAAGAGTGTGGTGGTTCAAGGTACCCTTTCCATTTGTGGTGTTCCAGTTAGAGTGTTATTTGATACTGGAGCGTCGCGTTCTTTTGTTTGTGATGATTTGGTAGGCCGGTTAGGTTTGGAACCAGATATTGTTGATAGGCCATTGGTTGTGACTAATCCGGTTGGGGGTTCGTCATGTTTGTGTATGATATGCCATGGTCTAGTTGTGTCGAGTCATGATTGCTCGTTTGTTTGTGATTGCTTTGTTCTGAACTTTGCGAGGTTCGGAATTATTTTCGGTATGGACTGGCTTAGGAAGTATGCGGCAAGGATTGATTGTGAAAGGCTGGAGGTGACAGTCGGGAATGTGGAAGGGCGAAAGGTTGTGATACGATGTAAGCATGAGGAAGGCGTCATCATGAGCTTCATGTATTCGCTGGTTGTTCCACGGGATGGACTGTCATCGGTGCCTATTGTGAATGGATTTGAGGACGTCTTTGACGAAGTCAAAGGGTTACCGCCGCATAGGTAGATCGAGTTTCGTATCGATCTAGTTGAGGGAGCCAGACCTGTTGTGATGCCTCTTAGGCGGATGGCGCCTTGGGAGCAGCTAGAGTTGAAGGTGCAAGTTGATGACCTTTTGCAGAAAGGATTCATTCGGCGTAGTGTGTCCGAATGGGGTGCACCAGTTGTGTTCGCAACCAAAGCGGATGGGTCGTTGAGGTTGTGTGTCGATTATCGTGAGCTGAATAAAGTGACTAAGAAGAACAAGTATCCATTGCCGAGAATAGATGACTTGTTTGATCAGCTTCACGAGGCTAAGGTGTTTTCTCAGATGGATTTGGCAACGGGATTTCACCAGTTGAGAGTGGCGAAGGATAGTGTGCCGAAGACTGCTTTTAGGACACCATCCGGTTTTTATGAGTGGCTGGTAATGCCGTTTGGATTGATCAATGCACCAGCATATTTTGTGGATCTTATGAATAGGGTGTTCAGAGATCAATTGAATAAGTTCGTGCTTGTGTTCGTGGATGATATTCTGATTTATTCCAGAACTGAGGAGGAGCACAAGACGCACTTGCGTATTGTTTTGGAAATCTTACGGAAACATCAGCTGAAGGCTAAGTTTTCGAAGTGTCACTTCTGGAAGAGTGAAGTGAGGTTCTTAGGCCATGTTATCTCTGGAAATGGAATAGCGGTTGATCCCGCTAAGGTGGCAGCCATCCAGGATTGGATTAGACCTAAGAATGCATCTGATGTGAGAAGTTTTCTTGGATTAGCAGGATATTATCGTTGTTTTATCAAAACTTTTCCAAGATAGCTGCACCGTTAACAGGATTGACGAAAAAGAACCAAGTGTTCAGATGGGATGACAAGTGTGAGCAAGCTTTCGTAATCCTGAAAGAGCAATTGACGAGTTCTCCTGTTTTGACTATTCCAAGTGGGAATGATGAGATGGTGATTTACACCGATGCATGTGGTACTGGACTTGGAGCAGTGCTAATGCAGAAAGATAAAGTTGTTGCGTATGCTAGTCGACAACTAAAGCCGCATGAAAGGAATTATCCGACTCATGATTTGGAGTTAGCGGCGATTGTGTTTGCTTTGAAGATGTGGAGACATTATCTGTTGGGAGTTCGATTCGAGTTGTTTACGGATCATAAGTCGTTGAAGTATCTGTTCTCCCAAAAGGATTTGAATCTTCGACAGCAACGGTGGCTAGAGTTTTTAGCATCGTATGACTTTGGTATAGCCTATACTCCGGGAAAAGGAAACGCGGTAGCAGATGCGTTAAGTCGAAGACATGCAGGATTGGGAGCCATGTTTTCGGAATGGAAGAGTCTCGAGTATTTGGCTGGATTTGATTTCAGGCCTAGATGTGAACTGGAACCGGAGATATTGGCAAACTTATCCATAAGACCTACTCTTATGGAGAGAATAGGCGAGAGCCAAAAGCGAGATGATAAGCTTGTCAAGATTATCCGTGATTTGGAAGCTGGATTGAATCCAGAGAAGGATAAAGGATTCGAGGTCGATCGAAAGGGTTGGCTTCGAAAGCAAGGACGAGTAGTTGTTCCCGATATAGATGGATTGAGAGGTGAAGTTCTGAGGGAAAGTCATCACTCGAAGTTGACAATTCATCCAGGTGGAAATAAGATGTATCGGGATATGAAGAGAACTTACTACTGGGAAGGCATGAAGAAGGATGTTGGAAATTTTATTTCCAAGTGTATGAACTGCCAGTTGGTGAAAGCTGAGCAGAAGAAGCCCAGTGGATTACTTCAGCCATTAGAAGTTCCTACATGGAAGTGGGAGCAAGTATCGATGGATTTTATCGATGGTCTACCTAGAACCAGGGCAGGGAATGAAGGGCTTTGGGTCATCGTAGATCGGTTGACTAAGAGTGCAAGGTTCATTTTTGTTCGATCGACTAGGACTGCATCGAAGTTGGCTGAGCTTTATGTTAAGTGGATAGTTCGATTCCATGGTATTCCGAAGAGTATAGTGAGCGATCAAGACACATTGTTCACTAGTAGATTTTGGAAGAGCTTCCAGGAAGTTTTGGGAACCAAGTTATGTTTGAGTACAGCTTATCACCCTCAAACAGATGGTCAGACTGAGAGAGTCAATCGAGTTTTGGAAGATCTTCTCAAAGCATGTGTTTTGGACTTCGGAGGATCATGGGAAGATCACCTTCATTTGGTGGAATTTGCGTATAATAACAGTTATCAGTCAAGTATTGGTATGGCACCATATGAAGCATTATATGAAAGACCGTGTAACTCTCCGACATGTTGGTTGGAAACTGGAGAAAAGCTGATACTTGGGCCAGAGATGATTCAACAGACTTCGGATTGTATAGAGACCATTCGGCAACGAATGAAGGCAGCCCAAGATCGTCAGAAAAGTTATGCCGATAATCGTCGAAAGAATTTGGAATTCGACATAGGTGATATGGTTTTTGTGAAGATTTCTCCTCTGAAGAATGTTATAAGATTTGGGAAGAAAGGGAAATTGACTCCGAGATTTGTTGGACCATTCCCGATTATCGAGCGAATTGGAAAGCTCGCTTATAGATTGGAGTTACCGGAAAAGATGGCGGGTGTGCACAATGTTTTTCATGTATCTTATCTACGGAAGTATGTGCACGACCCAACTACGGTGGTTTCTGCTGATAGCTATGAAGAGTTAGAGATTGATCCTGTTGTTTCGAGACCTCGTAAGCCGCTTCGTGTTGTTGGAACCGACACGAAACAGCTTAGGAGGAAGACGATTACGTTGCTCAAGGTACAATGGAGTGATGATGTTAACGACTGTACGTGGGAGGAGGAAGAGAGGATGAAGGCAGCTCATCCTGAACTCTTCAAGGTATGGCCCTAAGGTGTCGTGACATCTCATGAATTTGTAACTTGTTCTAATCTTAGAATTCTGCATGCTAGGCTAGAAATTGGATGCATGGTTTTTTGATTGCTATGGATGGTAGGCATGCAGAATAGCTTTGATTGCTGTAGTTTGTTTGGAATTTCGGGGGCGAAATTCCTAAGGGAGAGAGAATGTAACGACCCGTATTTTACGTGTCGATATATAGTAGAATTATCAGGTCGTTAGTGTTATGTTATCCCTAGCCTAAGTCGTTTGGGAGGTTAACTTGTGCAGGCAGCTTAAGCTTAGGTCGTGATGGAGTTAGGTCGGTAGAGCGACCTAAGGTAGTTGGCGACCTAAGGAAGTTGGCGAGTTAAGCTATGGCCGACCTAAGAGGGCAAGCGAGTTAACGGGTTAGCATGTGACACGAGTTAGGGCGTTAATGTGTTAAGAGTTAAGTCGGTTGAGCGACCTAAGAGAGTTGGAACGACCTAGTAGATACCGTCTTAGAGCGACTTTTAAGAGTTAGCGGCTTAGGTTAGTGAGCGACCTAAAAGTGTGAGCGACCTATGGGGTTTAGCGACCTAAAGGTAGGCAACTTAAGTGAGTTAGGTCGGGGAGCGACCTATGATAGGTCGCAATGTGTATTTAGGTCGTGGGTGATCTAAGTGGAGGCAGGATGGATGTGTAGGTCGCGTGAGTGGTTAGGTCGCGTGGAAGGTTAGGACGCGTGAGTGATAGGTCGCGTGAGTACTTAACTAAGTTAGGTCGTGACCAGGTTAGGTCGTTAAGTCGCAATGTTAATAGGTCGTTAGGTCACAGGAGTGTTAGGTTGAGAAGCAGATAGGTCGTAGGTCGTTGAAGGCGGCTGTGTTTTTAGGTCGGCATGGTTTTAGGTCGTATGTTGTTGGGTCAAGCCGTGTTGAGTCGCACATAGAGGTCGAGGGATTGTATGGTTCGGCAGCGACCTAAGTTAGGTCGTGTGTTTTTAGGTCGGCGACGACCTAAGTCTGGGCGACCTAAGGGTTAATCAGCCTATAAATAGAGGGCTTTGGCTCACTTTTTGGCACCGGTTTTTGAAGCGACGAAGTGCTGCCATTTTGGGGACTCGACTACAACATTTCTTCATCTCCTTTTCTCCATTCCAATCTAGTTTTAACATCCATCCAAGATCGAAGATCAAGATTGAAGATTGAAGAGCCAAAGTTGAAGATCTTCATCCGTTGAAGTGAGATTTCATCGTTTCAAGTGGAATTTCGACGATTCAAGCTTGGATCTTCGCTGTCCGGATCTGAAGTTGATAGTTTTTGAAGTGTTTGGGTGATTTGGTGAGTGGTAGTTATCTCTCACGCGGACCCAAAGGAGTGTATTGGATTGGTGGTTTATTGGAGTGTTGTAGATAGTGTTTTATGCATTTTTCCTTAGATCCAAGTGTAGATCCATTACTTATGAAGATGTTTACCTTTGCAAGTTCATTCATCTGGTTGTAAAGACAAAACCCATGATTTATATTTGTTAGATCTATGCTAAAAACCCATGATTCATGTATGTTAAATCTATGCTCATTTATTTACGAAATTGCCATTGTAATTATAAATGCTTATTTAGATCATGTTTGATTACTTGATTGTCTATGTAGATCTTGTTGAATGATTGATTGCTTGGATTAATGTTTGATTTGATTGATTAGTTGATCGATTACTTGACTTGGACAAGTATGGTTGATGGTGATTCAAAAGCTTAGTGGAAAGGCTCTTGAATGGTGAAAGCTGCCTGTAACATATATAGCGGATGTGGAAGCTCATATGGATGGATTCGATGATGTGGAACCTTGCCATGATGCGAGAAGGCAAAGCATGATATTGAGATGGGACTTTGCTATGATGTGATGGGGCAAGGCATATGTTGAGATGGGACGGGTCATGATGACGTTCCAAGCACGGGTCACGACGACGTGCGAAGATATGTTGATAACTCGGTGATGCGGTCCGAGTTGGTGTGGATAATGGTTAGCTTGAGAGGCGCTTGAGCTAGTATGGATATAGTCGTCAAGGAGGATGACTAGGAGGCTAAGATTTCATCGTTGTTGAAGGTTCTAGCATACTCAAAGCAAGGGTACGTTGGAACGGGTCACGATGACGTTCCAAGCACGGGTCACGATGACGTGCTAGTACTCTGGGCTGATGCATTTGGCTTAGGCACGGGTCACGATGACGTGCGGAGTTATGTCTAAAACGGGGGTTACCATTAGCCCTTGACAGGTGGTCATTCGACTAACGGTGAAATCAAGGCAAGGATAACAGTGATAGCCAGAGTCATGGATGTATGGTTGTATCATCATTCGGTCTCAAGAGCGGTGTTTTCTGGGTGCTTATCTGATCTTGGTTTAGGCCTTGGGGGTTTGTATTTGGAAAACATCGACCTTGACTCGAGTGATTATCGCTTTTCCTTAATTGTCTGCTATGTTATGTTTGCTTCTCCTTAGTATGTGTCTGGGGGCTATCACTGTAGAAAGAGGTGGAGTGGGATGGTTTGGTTCCTATTCCTTTTATCCTTTATGCTCTTTTTGTATGTTTGATAGTTGATTTACTGCTCACTAAGACTTTGTCTGACCCAAGGTTTTATGTCACCTCTTATTACCTTGGGTTGTTCATCCATGTTTGGGATGGGCAGACTAGGTAGCAGGTGACAGGTGCTGTTCTTGGAGATCTACGCTGATGATGACGAAGACGAGCAGGAGGCTTTTGCATATTATTTATTATATGTACTGGGTGTTCCGCTGCTGTTTTTGTTTGAGTGTTATGTAGTGAGGCTTTGATGTATGGATGATTCACATGCTTGTATGAAACTATTATGATGCTTATGTGATGATGTTCTGTTCTATGGGGCTTCACTATATTATATTTCTCTATTGTATTTTATCCATGCGCTGTGAGTTGTACGATAGAGTTTGCTGTTTTATTCTACCCTTGACGGTCACCCATGGCTGCCTGGCACATTTTCAGCGCACCATTTCCTTGTTTTCGTGCGCGAGTCATGGGCGGTCGTCACAAAGCCACCGGTCCAAGGCCTCACCGGACCAACTCACCACCGAGTCAACCAACTTCCTCATCCCACCAAACCAAACTCCAACCAACCATCACCGGACCAGGTTCTGCCGAACCAAGGCCTTGCCGAACCAACTTTGCCAGGCCAGATTGCTTCAGCCCAGGCCCACCAGCAGCTATATACATCCAGGACCCCTAGCCTCAGCCTCACTCTATAAATAGAGGGGCAGGGGTACAACAATGAGAGACAAGTTTGAGAGCTCGAGCACGGATAGAAATTTCAAACAACTTTCAGTTACTTGTAATCAAATCTTTGTACTTGTAATCTGAAGAGAAAAGGGGAATAACATATAAAGTGGACGTAGGCACGTTCTGGCCGAACCACTATAAATCTGTGTGTCTTTTATAGTTTAGTCCCTGCTTTTTATATATTTGCATAAATCACCCAAAATAACTAAAAACAACATAAAATCAACTAACTCATACGACTTGGAGGTATTTGTCCATTTTTTGTGCAAACATTTTTGGTGCTTTCACTGAGAGTTGAACACAGGAGCACTTTCATCATTGCTTCGCAAAGATTTATTGAGAGACTCTCTTTGAGAACCAAAAGTATATCCGAGATTATGGCTCCTGGAAAGAAAACAAGTAGAAGACAGAGACCAGAAAGTAGTGAGCGCGAAGGGAGTGAAGGGGCTTCCTCAACGGAGAACCAAACTTCAGTCTTCATCACCAGGGATGAGATGGAGACAATGATGAAAAGACAAGAGGAGTTGATTCAGAATTTGTTTCATCAGATTGGGCAACTTGGAGCACAGAATAGGGAAGCGGATGGAGTTCGGAACGGAGCAGGACCATCCGGCATAGCACCTGGATTAGGAGGCACACCCATGGAGAACATAGATCCAGTTTCGGAGAGAGAAAGAGGAGCATCTGCACAACCTGGGAGTAGTAGAGGAGTGAGCTCTCAGTCAAGGGGGCAGATTCCAGAATTCCCTCGTGGACTCAGGGGGCAGGTTGAAAGTAATGAACGAAGATTGCATCTCGGTGACAACGACAGATTGGCAGAGATGGTTAGAAAAGCTATGAGTGGCGGTTTGGTAAACAAAGATTTGGAGGATGTTAATAGGAGTCCTTTTACTCCAGCAATCAGGCAAGCAAGGAACCCATCGGATTTTAAGTTACCATCGTTGAACATGTACGACGGGAAAACGGACCCCACGGGTCATCTAACGAAGTATATGAGACATATGGAAGTGCTGGGGGCATCAGAGGAGGTTATGGCCCGGTGCTTTCCATTGTACTTGACGGATATTGCAGCATTGTGGTTTAGACAATTGGAGAATGGATCCATCGGAACGGGGAATGATTTAATTGAGAGATTTATGAGGCAATTCAGGGTCCACATTATAAGACCCAAGAATGTGATGACTTTGGAAACCCTAAAGCAGAAAACCGGAGAGACTTTGAGGAGTTACCTAACGCGATTCAATGCGGCAGTAGCTTCGGTTGATCGACCAGATCCATCCATGGTTATGATAGCAGTTGTGTTCGGGATAACTAACGGAACAGAGTTCAAAAATTCATTAACTAAGGATCCACCAATGGATCTAGGAGAATTCTATCATGAGGCGGAAAAGTTCCTACGATTGGAGGATGCGAACGCCGAAAGAGAAGAAGAAATTGATATTTATGCGATCAAAGGAGGAAATCCCCCTGAGAAAGGCGCGGAAACTAGTAGGGGTAAAAGAAAGACTGAGAACGATGGGGACAGGTCAAAGCGGCAACGGAGGGAGCCGCGATTCACCATTTACTCTGAGCTGAATGAGAGCCTGGAACGAATTTATCAGGATACTAAAGAGCAGGTTCCGTATCGTAGACCGATGCAAAGGGATCCAACTTCCGACGAAAGAAAATCAGATAAGTTTTGTGTATTTCATAAATTGAATGGTCATAACACTAATGATTGTAGGCATTTGAAGGACGAGGTGGAAGGGCATATCAGGAACGGTATGCTCCTTCAGTATGTGAGGAGGCGAACTCCAGTAGTGGAGCCAGAGCGACCACCGTCTACATCGACTAGAGGTGACCCTGGATCGGGGCACCGTTTGATTATCCATTGATTGCTTGATTAAAATAACATTGAATAAGTTGTAAACCTCTCACTAACGCGGTTAAATCATTTACACATGTGAGCGATCGCGCATGATCCATAGGCATGCTCTGAATGACTACCAACCGCGTTATAGTAAGAATTTACGCTTTAACATCTTCATTTTGCTTTTTGCTTTGGTTTTGATTTGAACATTTAGATTCTGCCTGTTTGGACATTTCTGCTGTAACGTTCATATGATTATTTCTTTAATATTTACAATTCTATAAAAAAAATCTACTTGTATGCCCGTTGGATTGCAAACGGTCCACGAGCACCTCTTGCATGGCAGTGAACTGCCGAAGTCTTTGATTCGGAAACTCCCCCAAACAATAGCTCCGACACTGATAATATTAAGTCCCCCCGGGCACACTCATTCGCCTCGAACGGTACCCGACCTCGAACGGTCATAACTCGCCTCGAACGGCACCCGACCTCGAACGGTCACAACTCGCCTCGAACGGCACCCGACCTAGAACGGTCACAACTCGCCTCGAACGGCACCCGACCTCGAACGGAAACAACTCGCCTCGAACGACACAACCCGACCTCGAACGGTCACAACTCGCCTCAAACGGCACAACTCGCCTCGAACGACACAACTCGCCCCGAACGGCACAACTCACTTCACCTCAAATGGCTCGATCACGAACGGTCGTCATTTGAGGTCCGCCACTTGACCGCACACGGTCGCACTTCACCTCAAATGGCTCGATCACGAACGATCGTCATTTGAGGTCCGCCACTTGACCGCGCACGGTCGCACTTCAGCTCAAATGGCTCGATCCCGAGCGATCGTCATTTGAAGTTAGCCGCTTGACCATGAACGATCGCCCTTCATCTCAAATATCTCGATCCCGAACGGTCGTCATTTGAGGTCACATAAAACTGTAAATTCCTTTACAGGACATCAACAGGATATGAACATCCAGCTCATGGCATTACAAAACACGCCTTCCTATCACAAGGCATGTTTTGGGGGGCAAAGTGTTATCCCATTTTTGGTCAAAACCGGAATATCAACAAATTGGCAAGGAATCATGGAGATCAGTTGGAATCAAGGATACGACCGATATCGCCAAAATTTGGTTGAGCTCCGATCGGGACGAAATTGATTGAAAATAATGATAAGGACTAGGAAAGGCTATGTTTCAAATTTTAGGATAATTGGAGTTCGTATGAAGGAGATATGATCTGTTGGGCACGTTTTTACCTACTACCGGTCCAAAGCATGCCGAATCAGGTGCCACTCCACTACATGCCGAACCAACCTCCTCTACCCTCCACTGCCGAACCAACCTACTTCCCTCCTATTGCCGAACCAACTCCATGCTAAGCCTCATGCCACCGAACCAACTCCATGCCAAGCCTAATGCCACCGAACCAACATACCGCCGGACCATCCTCACCGGACCAAGCCACCGGTCCAAGGCCTCATCGGACCAACTCACCACCGAGTCAACCAACTTCCTCATCCCACCAAACCAAACTCCAACCAACCATCACCGGACCAGGTTCCGCCGAACCAAGGCCTTGCCGAACCAACTTTGCCAAGCCAGATTGCTTCAGCCCAGGCCCACCAGCAGCTATATACATCCAGGACCCCTAGCCTCAGCCTCACTCTATAAATAGAGGGGCAGTGGTACAATAATGGGAGACAAGTTTGAGAGCTCGAGCACGGATAGAACTTTCAAACAACTTTCAGTTACTTGTAATCAAAGCTTTGTACTTGTAATCTGAAGAGAAAACGGGAATAACATATAAAGTGGACGTAGGCACGTTCTGGCCGAACCACTATAAATCTATGTGTCTTTTACAGTTTAGTCCCTACTTTTTATATATTTGCATAAGTCAACCAAATCACTAAAAACAACATAAAATCAACTAACTCATACGACTTGGAGGTGTTTGTCCATTTTTTGTGCAAACATTTTTGGTGCTTTCACTGAGAGTTGAACACAGGAGCACTTTCATCATTGCTTCGCAAAGATTTATTGAGAGACTCTCTTTGAGAACCAGAAGTCTATCCGAGATTATGGCTCCTGGAAAGAAAACAAGTAGAAGACAGAGACCAGAAAGAAGTGAGCACGAAGGGAGTGAAGCGACTTCCTCAACGGAGAACCAAACTTCAGTCTTCATCACTTGGGATGAGATGGAGACAGTGATGAAAAGACAAGAGGAGTTGATTCAGAATTTGTTTCATCAGATTGGGCAACTTGGAGCACAGAATAGGGAAGCGGATGGAGTTCGGAACGGAGCAGGACCATCCGGCATAGCACCTGGATTAGGAGTCACACCCATGGAGAACATAGATCCAGTTTCGGAGAGAGAAAGAGGAGCATCTGCACAACCTGGGAGTAGTAGAGGATTGATCTCTCAGTCAAGGGGCAGATCCCAGAATTCCCTCGTGGACTCAGGGGGCAGGTTGAAAGTAATGAACGAAGATTGCATCTCGGTGACAACGACAGATTGGCAGAGATGGTTAGAAAAGTTATGAGAGGCGGTTTGGTAAATAAAGATTTGGAGGATGTTAATAGGAGTCCTTTTACTCCAGCAATCAGGCAAGCAAGGAACCCATCGGATTTTAAGTTACCATCGTTGGACATGTACGATGAGAAAACGGACCCCACGGTTCATCTAACGAAGTATATGAGACATATGGAAGTGTTGGGGGCATCAGAGGAGGTTATGGCCCAGTGCTTTCCATTGTACTTGACAGATATTGCAGCATTGTGGTTTAGACAATTGGAGAATGGATCCATCGGAACGTGGAATGATTTAACTGAGAGATTTATGATGCAATTCAGGGTCCACATCACAAGACCCAAGAATGTGATGACTTTGGCAACCCTAAAGCAGAAAACCGGAGAGACTTTGAGGAGTTACCTAACGCGATTCAATGCGGCAGCAGCTTCGGTGGATCGACCAGATCCATCCATGGTTATGATAGCAGCTGTGTCCGGGATAGCTAACGGAACAGAGTTCAAAAATTCATTAACTAAGGATCCACCAATGGATATAGGAGAATTCTATCATGAGGCGGAAAAGTTCCTACGATTGGAGGATGCGAACGCCGAAAGAGAAGAAGAAATTGATATTTATGCGATCAAAGGAGGAAATCCCCCTGAGAAAGGCGCGGAAACTAGTAGGGGTAAAAGAAAGACTGAGAATGACGGGGACAGGTCAAAGCGGCAACGGAGGGAGCCGCGATTCACCACTTACTCTGAGCTGAATGAGAGCCTGGAACGAATTTATCAGGATACTAAAGAGCAGGTTCCGTATCGTAGACCGATGCAAAGGGATCCAACTTCTGACGAAAGAAAATCAGATAAGTTTTGTGTATTTCATGAATTGAATGGTCATAACACTAATGATTGTAGGCATTTGAAGGACGAGGTGGAAGGGCATATCAGGAACGATATGCTCCTTCAGTATGTGAGGAGGCGAACTCCAGCAGTGGAGCTAGAGCGACCACCGTCTACATCGGCTAGAGGTGACCCTGGATTGGGGCACCGTTTGATTATCCATTGATTGCTTGATTAAAATAATGATGAACAAGTTGTAAACCTCTCGCTAATGCGGTTAAATCATTTACACATATGAGCGATCGCGCACGATCCATAGGCATGCTCTGAATGACTACCAACCGCGTTATAGTAAGAATTTACGCTTTATCATCTTCATTTTGCTTTTTGCTTTGGTTTTGATTTGAACATTTACATTCTGCCTGTTTGGACATTTCTGCTGTAAGGTTCATATGATTATTGCTTTAATATTTACAATTCTATAAAAAAAAATCTACTTGTATGCCCGTTGGATCGCGAACGGTCCACGAGCACCTCTTGCATGGCAGTGAACTGCCGAAGTCCTTGATTCGGAAACTCCCCCAAACAATAGCTCCGGCACTGATAATATTAAGTCCCCCCCGGGCACACTCATTCGCCTCGAACGGCACCCGACCTCGAACGGTCACAACTCGCCTCGAACGGCACCCGACCTCGAACGGTCACAATTCGCCTCGAACGGCACCCGACCTAGAACGGTAACAACTCGCCTCGAACGGCACCTGACCTCGAACTGTCACAACTCGCCTCGAACGGCACAACCCGACCTCGAATGGTCACAACTCGCCTCGAACGGCACAACTCGCCTCGAACGGCACAACTCGCCCCGAACGGCACAACTCACTTCACCTCAAATGGCTCGATCACAAACGGTCGTCATTTGAGGTCCGCCACTTGACCGCGCACGGTCGCACTTCACCTCAAATGGCTCGATCACGAATGGTCGTCATTTGAGGTCCGCCACTTGACCGCGCACGGTCGCACTTCACCTCAAATGGCTCGATCACGAACGGTCGTCATTTGAGGTCCGCCACTTGACCGCGCACGGTCGCACTTCACCTCAAATGGCTCGATCACGAACGGTCGTCATTTGAGGTCCGCCACTTGACCGCGCACGGTCGCACTTCACCTCAAATGGCTCGATCCCGAACGATCGTCATTTGAAGTTAGACGCTTGACCATGAACGATCGCCCTTCATCTCAAATATCTCGATCCCGAACGGTCGTCATTTGAGGTCACATAAAACTGTAAATTCCTTTACAGGACATCAACAGAATATGAACATCCAGCTCATGGCATTACAAAACACGCCTTCCTATCACAAGGCATGTTTTGGGGGGCAAAGTGTTATCCCATTTTTGGTCAAAACCGGAATATCAACAAATTGGCAAGGAATGATGGATATCAGTTGGAATTAAGGCTACGACCGATATCGCCAAAATTTGGTTGAGCTCCGATCGGGACGAAATTGATTGGAAATGATGATAAGGACTAGGAAAGGCTATGTTTCAAATTTTAGGATAATCGGAGTTCGTATGAAGGAGATATGATTTGTTGGGCACGTTTTTACCTACTACCGGTCCAAAGCATGCTGAACCAGGTGCCACTCCACTACATGCCGAACCAACCTCCTCTACCCTCCATTGCCGAACCAACCTACTTCCCTCCTATTGTCGAACCAACTCCATGCCAAGCCTCATGCCACCGAACCAACTCCATGCCAAGCCTCATGCCACCGAACCTACATACCGCCGGACCAACCTCACCGGACCAAGCCACCGGTCCAAGGCCTCACCGGACCAACTCACCACCGAGTTAACCAACTTCCTCATCCCACCAAACCAAACTCCAACCAACCATCACCGGACCAGGTTCCGCCGAACCAAGGCCTTGCCGAACCAACTTTGCCAGGCCAGATTGCTTCAGCCCAGGCCCACCAGCAGCTATATACATCCAGGACCCCTAGCCTCAGCCTCACTCTATAAATAGAGGGGCAGGGGTACAACAATGGGAGACAAGTTTGAGAGCTCGAGCACAGATAGAACTTTCAAACAACTTTCAGTTACTTGTAATCAAAGCTTTGTACTTGTAATCTGAAGAGAAAAGGGGAATAACATATAAAGTGGACGTAGGCACGTTCTGGCCGAACCACTATAAATCTGTGTGTCTTTTACATTTTAGTCCCTCCTTTTAATATATTTGCATAAATCATCCAAATCACTAAAAACAACATAAAATCAACTAACTCATACGACTTGGAGGTGTTTGTCCATTTTTTGTGCAAACATTTTTGTTTTATCAGGCAAGATTTTCAACGGGGCTGAGATGATCTTTGAATTCGACCAAATGTTTGCTAAGATGATAAAACATTTAATGCTAATGTACTTAATGCCTACAACTTAATCTTATTAGTACATAGATATTTTCATTTACTTGCCTTACATAATTATTTACAGGTTACATATAACACATTCTTACTTACTGGTTTCTTATACTTTATGTACCTACTATTTTTTTATGTTGATCAAATCTTTATTACTGCATAGCAAGGATTTGTAATATTTTGAACTGACAAAATATTGGGCTGAGGTGAAAGCCAATTAATGTCTTGTTCCTTGATTAGTTTGCATACTTATTAAAATGTTTACTGTGTATAGATATTTTGTTTAAAAACTTAGACTTAGATTTGACTTGTGAATGAAGGTACTTTGAATAAAGACATTTGTTTTGTACTGACCAGGCCTTCCATTACTGAAAATTAAAGATATTCAATGTTTGCTTTTGAACAAAAATATTGGCTGAGTTGATATCCAGTACATGCTTTGTTTCTTAATATGTCTACATCTTATAATTATGATTTGCCATGTAAAGACATTTGTATAAAAACATATACTTTCATGTAGACTTAGCTTATGACTGAACATATTTTAAATTTGAATAGTTTACAAACAAATGTTTGTTTCTATCTGGTATTGCTTCTAGCTTAAATAATTTATAAACATATTTGTCAGGTTTTACTTTACTATGGTCTTGCTTATGAAGAATATCTGGATATAAATATTTGACTGGTTTAACTTTTTATACCTTATGCTTATTTATACTTTACAGGCAACACTAGGTCTTGTATGTCAAGCTATTTATTTTTAGATATTTGTTTTGGTATTAGCTTCCAATTGAATATTTCACATATATGTGTCAGGTTCATTTTTATACATTTGGCTTGCTTATGAAGATAATTTGTTTCATTATTTCTAGCTTGAATAGTTTATATACATATGGTTGTGTTATTTCATATTTCACTTTATTTCTTGTTTGTATTATATTTGTATTTTATATTTTGACTATCAATATCTAACTTAGATTCATAAGTTTAGTTATTTATTTATATTTATGTTTTTGACTTGCAATAATATTAATATTTTATATTGAACATTATCATCTATTTATTTTATATTTTATATTTTCCAAATGTTAACAAGATAAAGTATTTTAATTCAATTATACCAGATAGATTTTATTTTAAATATTTTTAAGAGATTTATTTTAAATTTTCAAATCCATTTCCTTTCAAAATACAAACCCAGTATAAACAAATGGCAATTATTTCCAAAATCATATTCATTGTAATATGATCAGATTACACTTTATTTAGTTCGATTAAACATTTATTAAAATAGCAGGGCCAAAATCCAGGTTCGTTACATTTAAATTTAAGTTAAATCTCTACTTTTCTTTAAAGCTTTACTTTAAAATTAAACTATTTAAACCTTTTAAAATTGTTTAAAACATTTAATTTATAAAATTTAAATTAGATTTTAAAACTTGGATACAAACTCAGTTTTAAATCCATTCTTTAAATTTAAGTTTTAAATTCTGTTTTAAAACTGGCTTCAGATTTTAAAACTAATTTTGAATTTGGAAATATACAGGTTTCAGAGAAACCTGTAACCATCTAAAATACCTGAGTCCCCTCTTTAGTTACATCGAGTAAAACCATACTCAACTTCGAGCAATAACCTAAATCGCCGAGTAAAACTCGAGTCCACCATCCCCTTAAATAAAACTTCACCTGAACAGATCACTGCACCGTGCATATGCACGGTGGTCCTGACCACCACCGGTTATCATCGTTGCCATGAGCAAGTCATCGATCATCCTCCGAGCCAACATCGACCATCAAATCCACACAAATATCACGGAATCAAAATTCGACATGCGAACCAAACCTGGAACAACAAATTTTCGGACCTGTAACCACCTCGTACTTCCATCACTGATCACCAGAACACCGGCGACTCCGGTTATACCCACGTCCATGCCCAAGCTACTCTCCCCCTAAGTTCCATCGAACTCGATTAACCAGAGGATCGCAATGATCAAAAACTACTGAACTACTCAAAACTAGGTTTAGAAAAACTAAACGATCGCCGCCGCCGTCTCTGTGATCTGACATCACTGCAACATTTTTCCCAAGGTCACTGACCATACCTCTTCCACCAGAAAGAATCACAACCCCTCAAGCTATCGAATTCCTCAGAATTTCATCAAATTTCATTTTCCAGTAAAAACAGCAATGCTCTTAAATCCCATTATTAAAAATCATGATTTTTGTTTCAAAAATCAAATTTAAGTTTTATCTTTTGATTCATGTACCTGAATCTTTGAAACAATTAAATTGCATTTTTACTTGTTTGAGTTTACACTGGTGTTTCTTTATTTCCAGTGAAAATGCAAAAAGATTTAACTTAAACAAATTTTTGAACAAAAATTAATGATAAAATAAACATACTTGTTTAAGGCTCAAGTACTAACAAAGATTGATTCAAGGGAAATTGAATTTTTACTAAATTATGAACCTGGAACCTAAAAAATAACCGTGGTTGCATAAAACAGTAATCTATACTCATAATCCATTCATACACAGAAGACAAACATCCACAATACAATTTTTATCACAGAAAACTAGCATGCAACCATTACTACTTAAGTTTTAAATTTGTGAGGTTACTCACCTGAAAACAAATGAGAACAGAGTTTTTGGAAAACTGTTTTGAAGACTTGAAAATATAATGCCAAATCTTCTTTGCTTTTGATAAAACTTGTGATGCTGTTGTTTTAGACTTGCATGCAGGCTAATGAAACTTGAACTTGCTTCAGATCTCAGGTTGATGAAATTACAGGTTAAAAAAATGCTTTGCAGGTTGGTTTTGAAATCTTGTTACAAGCCTTTAGAACAGATTGAAGGAAAATGATTTTGCAGAGGATTATATATTTGATTTTTAGGTTTTCGATTGACGAAGAATTTCAGATTTTACTTGCTTAGATTTCAAGTTGAAAAGAATGCACTGACTTGCACATATTTGCTTTGCATTTTTCTCAGATTTGAAAAAAAAATGTAGAATGTTCAGGAATAAAATTTGCAGGCCTGAACATCTTGAAAATGATTTGCAAAAATGAATTCTAGGTAATTGATTTTAAAATGGTTACTGGTTTGATTTTGAAGAAGAACAGAATTGAAAAAAATGCTGGTAAGTTTTTTTTTTGTTTGAAGAAGGATTTGAAGTGGATTACAGGATTAACATGCAGGCTTTTGATTTTTATTTTTTCGAGGAAGAGTTTCAGATTTTTGGTTTTAGGAGGAAATTTTCAGGTTTGAACATGATTTTAATTTTTTTTTGTTTTTGAGAGTTTTGGGAACAAATTTGTTTCAGCTGAAAAAAAAAATTCTTAACTTTGAAAAAATGAACATTAGAAAAGAATGGGAATGAAGGAAACATGCTTATATAAGATAAAATGATTTATTTATAAATTAAAAGAAAATCAAAAATAAAAAGGACACTTGTCTTAAACTTACATTAATATGCTAACACATGTATTTAAGAGATTAGAATCTTAACACTTGTCATTATACTACTTAATATATTAACATGTGTTTTATATGTGAATTTTATTTGTTTTTATTTAATTTAAAAGTAAATAATACTCTTTCTTTATTTATTGAATGCTTATATATATAACTTACTTCCATATGTAAATGTATATGCATTGCTTTTTAAAGAAAATGAAATAAAACAAATCATATAAAAATGAAAGCTTATCAAATAATTTAAATATGTTTATTCTTTGAATTCAAAATTTATTCAATTCCAAATACTATTCATACATTTAAAAATCCAATTTAAAGATAATTTATATTAACATATTTAATTTTAAAATAATAATAATATTGCCTTTTAAAACATATCTATATTTATACATTTATTATTATTTGGAAATAACATATTTATCAAATTTAAATAATTTATAAAAGGAATTATAAATTACTTATCACTTGTCTAACTTGTTTAAATGCATAAATGTTTTAATATATAAAGGGTATTTTAAATTTTCTTATATAATTTCCAAATTACCAAAATGAATATTAGAATTTAAAAACAAGATTTTATTTGTTTATTAAACTTCAAATCAAAACTTATCTATTTAATATATATATAAATATATACATGATAAATAGGAAAACATTTTATTAGTTTTTAAAAGATAAAATTCAACAATTAAACATCTATTTAATTGGATTATTAAATCAAGTTAAATTTTATTAACAAAATTTTATCAAATGAATTTAATTTTAAATATAGATTATTAAATTGATATTGCCAAAATTTCCGGGATATCACAAGGATTTTATTCAATTTACTAATAGTTAGTTTTAATTACCCTTGTTATATTTCATTTTTTTACATTTTCTTCATTATAATTTATCAAGTTTAATTTCCTTCTAAATTTAATTACCAAAAACCTTATTAAATTAACCCATTTAATTAGCGAATTTTATGGGTCACTACATAATTAATGGTTAATTAATTAATAAAAGTGATTATGGGATAATTTGTTAATTAAGGGTTATTTGATTAATTTAATTAAGGGTAACTAATTAAAGGATAATTAAATAATTAAAGGTTAATCATTTAATGATTAAAGGTTGATTGATTTATTAATTAAGGTTGATTAATTAATAATTAAAGGTTGATTGATTTATAATTAAAGGTTAATTAATTTATTATTAAAGGTTAATTAATGTTAATTAACCAGGTTTAGAGATTAATTTGATTTGAATTAATCAGATGATTAATTAATCTTACTTATGAATGTTTGGATTTTATTGAATGTTGAATTGTTTGATATCCTTGATATATGATGCTTTGTGATGTGAATTATTTTGATTTAAGCTGTGATGAACGTGATCTATTTTATCTACGATGAATTTATATTATATATCTGTGAATCTGTGAATGAAGATAAGCGTTATAGGATTATACCGCTTATTAATATTGCTATGTTTGGATTGTGATGATTGATGATGTTGCACTATTGTGTAAAAATTTCTGGACTACACCATACACACAAAAATATGGATTGCACGAGGAAATTAGTTAAGTTATAGATATTTGAATTTAGTATTATGAAATGGTTTTAAAGAATTGAATTTTGAATCAAAATGATTTTGGAAATGGAATTGGGTTGGATGTGAAAAGCTTTTGAAAGGAAATTTGAAATTGAGTTTAGTTTGAATAGAATATATGTTATTTAAGTTTTGAAATTATTTTGGAAACAAGGGTTTGAAAAGTGGTGATACAAGTTATATAATATATATGTGGATTTTAAAACCACCTTTAAAATATTTTAAAAGTATTATTTTGGAATTTAAATTTAACCCAAGTTTATACTTTAAAGGCTAGAACTTGTGCTTATTTGATTGGATTTTTTCAAAACGAAAACTCTTTGTTTTCAAATGGTGATGGCTTTCATATAATGAAAGAACATCCAGTTTTTGTTAAAAGGGTTTCAAATTTGAAATGGAATTGTTTGGAAAGCTATGAATAAATCTTTCCTAAGGATTTAGTAAATCATGTTTTGAATTAAAGTAAATTCTAAAGATGGATCTTTGTGGAAATATTATGAATGAATCTTTGTTAAAGATTGGTGAACTTTGTCTTCAAATTTAAGAGGATCTTAAAGGTGTAATCTTTGTGAAAGATTGGTGAACCTTGATTTC
The DNA here is from genome assembly GCA_030765085.1 of Allium cepa. Taxonomy (NCBI): domain Eukaryota; kingdom Viridiplantae; phylum Streptophyta; class Magnoliopsida; order Asparagales; family Amaryllidaceae; genus Allium; species Allium cepa. The sequence continues at coordinate 73,755,466 of CM060939.1, read as the reverse complement.
AAATTGAAATGGATTTTAAAAGGGTGAATATTTTATTTAAAAGGTTAAAAGTGGGAAATGTGTGTAAACCATTCAAAAAGAAAGGTTTTGGGCTTTAAGTTGTGACTTAACTAAGATCCCATATATTCATATGTTTTTAAAGTTTGCGCTCATTATTCGGTTTAGCTGGGAGAGGACTTTGCGTCATAAAACCCATTTCGAATAATGATACAACGAAATAGATAGCATTTGAGGACCGGTGGTGAAGACCGAGTATTTTCGAGAATGAAAGGATTACCCGTCGAATGACTATGCATTGAGTAGCTACGGTATATAGATCTCCATATGTGATGGGGAGTCCGATCGAGATTGTGAATACCCGGATTGCAAGGGCTTCTTTTGAAGTGCCTTTGGTTCTGTTCGAACCCGGAACAAACTTGTATGGATGTATGTCTGACATTACACTTTGAGATGTAAAACTGGTTTCTATCAAATACATTTCTGTTTGGTGGCGGAGAGTTTATTCTCTTAGCTTAACACCCTTTTCTGAGATGTACGAGCGCAGAGGTTATGTAGTTGATATTTACCAGTGATATATTCACAATTCGGTAATATGGCATCCAAAATGTTGCTAATCATTTATTGATCAAAGCATGGCTTTTGTGTAAAGCGTAGCTTTGTGGATGAGACCTCGTCGGACCTCACAACCCGGAAATGGTCGAAACAAGAAGAATGCAGCAAGGTTATGAGGGTCGCGCCCTTTAGGGTACGTCCATTTCCTTCTGGAAAAAGGTGGTATCATGGTATGGAGCCCAGATATTTAACCTATGTGGTTGCTACAAATTTATTACTTTGTGGTTGTTGGTGTTGAGCGCTCGGATAAAGGTCAGTAAGGACCGGGGGATGGCATACTCGTGTAGTAGTTACCTAGTCGGCCTTGTGTTGGCAGAGAGCTGGTTAAGCTCTCGGGGCATCCCTCCAGAGGCGTACTCATGTGGCCCAGAAAGTTCCTTCGCCTGACCATTTGTTGGAAATCCAAAGAAAAAATACAGGCCCTATATGGTTTTAGTTGTGTAACCTGGCTTTTACTTATGGTAGTGACCCACCGTTTAAATGGTAGCTATAATAGGCATAGTACGAAATGTCTATGCTGGCTAAGATTAATATTATACTTTCAAAATGGTTTCTGCACTATGCACTAATAATAATATCAAAAGGATTTTCGCGTATCAAGCATGTCTGACTATCATAAAGATAAATCTCCTCCAATTATGCGCTTGCATTGTGTGTGTCCGGGGAGGCCTTATGGTAGTTTCATTTTCCAAAAAGCATTGCGGATTTCTTAAAATTTCTTTTGTTTTCTTTTGTTAAAGATAAACTATTTTTGTTTGCTCATACCAGTCTCATGACTGACGTGGAGTTTATTGTTCCCTTTCTAAACTCTAGGTGCCCACAATTTTCCACACGGGTAGCCTATAGTCAGTTTTTCAGATAATCAGCCGGTAGATGTAGATTCGATATCTTTCGAAGTCTTTGGTTTGGCAGCATTTGGAAATCTTCTTCAACCTTTGGATTTTGGCGATCGCATCGATGACTTGCCTTGCTTAATACAACTTGATGGTGGTTCGAGCTTTTGGTTTGTCAGCTGTTTGCCAAGGAGCTTTGGAGCTTTGGATTGGACATGTAGTTTGTGGATTCATTCCCTTTTGAAGATCGTGTTGGAGTTATCTCTTCCATTGTTATCTTTTCCACTGTTTTATACACTGTCTCAAATATTGTTGTAACCATGTTGTATTCATGTTGTATATCAATGATATATTGTTTTTCTTCCGCTGTGTTGTTTACTTAATATGTTATAAGCTCCGGCGCGAATCGAGTTTCCACGTTTGAATCTACGGCATTCGAATATGGTGAAGTATGGATGTCGATTTTCGAGCGCTGAAATTTGGGTCGTGACAACTACTAATAATTTATATCACAATTAATTACACCTTATTCCATTAATTAACCAACATTTGCATTATCAACTTCATGTACATTAACTCATAAATGAAGTGGATTGATTGCAATTGATTTCCAATTAAATTTAATAAACCAAATAAATAGGTAACATATAATAATTGTTACCATAACTTTTAATTACACTTATGAATTCATTATTCACAAACAAATGTTACAGTTCTTATATGATACTGAATTCGTTCAATTACCACTAATTATATTATTATTTCATTAGCTAATTAAATATTTACATTTCTTTTCTTTTTTTTAAAAAAACTCAACCCCGAAGGGAAGAGCCCCCAACCTAGAGAGTCCGCCAACCCTAGGAGGGATTTAAGCTAGCGCCAACACAGAGGTATGATGTTCCCGACCATTTATTGGTTTTATGGGAATCCACCTCCGCGCCTTGAGGGGAGTAGGGCAGACGGGTATCGAACTCACGAACCTCGTTAACAGGAGGCAAGTGTCTAATTATTATTTCCATTAACAATTCACTATTTTTTATTTTCTTCAATATTAAATTTCCAAAATTTTATTAAATTAACAAATTTAATTATCGAAAATTTACGGTTCATTACATTCTCCCCCACTTAAAACTTTTCGTCCTCGAAAAGGAAAAGAAAGGAAAAGAAGGAATTCAGAAATCTATATATCGTATTCAAAATATTAATCGTATATACAAATAAATTTACAAAATTAAATAATTTAAATAAATTATACCAATTTATAACCATTAAATCCTTTTATATTCGAGTAACAAAATTTTGGAAAATATTTCATAAAATTTTCTAAGTCCAAAATTCATGAAAAATTTTGGCAGAGTCTCCGTTGTACGGAGAGGCTCGACAAAATTTATAATATCAATAATAACAATATTTTTCAAAAAAAATTCCAAATAATATATCCCAACACGGGAAAAATAATATAATATCGCTTGAAAAACGCAATCCAAGAATGTGTCTATTTTTCAGGCAATTAACGCTTATATTACGAAACCAAAAGTAGTATCAATTGTTTCCATAACTTGTATTTCACTTATATAATCCAAGAAAGTTAATAATTATATAAGAGAAATATTCAAAGTTGTTTTAACCACTAACAAACAAATTTATATAAAACAACAATCACTTGCAACCACGACATACAATAATCATATGAAATCAATACAAATCAATTATCCATCCATATCAACCAAAACAAATAGTTTTTTCGAGTTAAGACACTTTTAATCACATAGAATGACAAATAACTACTAAGTATACCATTTACTCAACAGTCTTAGATAAAACTCAATAGATTATTCATACATTCAAATAATTAGAAGTATCATTTCCCAAACAATCTATAAACCGAACGAACAATAGATTCTAAAATTATTTAAGTTTATTCTTATTAATTTATTTTATAAATAATTTCACTTTTCTGAAGTTACAACCATTTAATTAAGTATCGTATTCATTTCATTATTTACTTTAATTATAAATACCTTCAAACATTAACTTAATTTTATAATTCATTTATTGATAGTATTCATGTTCAATTCTATTGCTTAGCGTATCAATTCATTTATTTAGGTTTATAATTATTTATTTTCAAAACTCATTTCCTGTTACATTTATTATAGTAAAATTTCAATTATAACTTAAGTTTATAACTACTATAACATTAATTCTTATTTATAAAAGTGATTCATTGAACACTTTCATTACATAAGTTTTTTCTTGTACAATTTTCCATTACATTTTCTTATTAAACATCATAACTTTTAATATTCGATAAGTTATATATATGTTTTTAAGAATGCTACACAAATTTATCTCATTTCCTTTAATTAACTTAATGTTCAATAGTTAACATTTCTCATTTCTATATCCTTTTGTTTAGTGGCTATAACTTTCAAATTTCTTATATACTTTAGCTATAATTTAATATTTAATTTCTTACTATCAATTTATAAGTTCCAATTATTAAATAGTTAAAATTATATTTATTCCATTTCAATAATTGAAATTTCTAATCCATAGAAATTTAGGAACTAAATACCGAGTTTCAATTCAAATCATTTAAAATGATATATATATATATAACCATATCTTTACATGTATCTATCAAATCATATTAAAATTGAAAATTAAGATTTATTTATCAGTAATTGTGTAGTTACTACTACAACAGTCTTCCCATTTGAAACTCAAAAATGAATGTCGATGATGTGTGCACTCATCACCAAAATTATTTCCCAACGATAGAAAGGGGAGTACAAAACTTATTTCTTTCCAAAATTTCTTTAAAACAATTCTTTCAAATCATATTGTAATATTTATATCAAAAAATAATTTTAAATAATATTATTATTATACTCTAAAATCATTCGAAAGAAATTTTCAAAAATCCCAGAAATTAAGTTCTAAAATTCCCAATTTGTATTTATTTTATTTACACATCTTTATTTTCAACCAATATTTTTAAATTTCAGTACCTAACAAACAAATATATAATAGCCAAATATATCCTTTATAAAGTTTATTTTTTTATATACAAAATATAAAATAGGTAAAATTATTTCATTTACCTATATTTCGAAACGAATATTATGTCGGTCTGTCCTATTAGGTGTTTAGAAATCCCTGTCGATGTCATAGCGTCCTATGCACCAACCAGAATTTATAAATACAAAACGGAACGAATTAACACAATATAAAACCTTTTATAACACTAACAAATACGCTCTCTCATATATATACACTCAGCGACTCATCATAGGTTATTACTACCCTATTTAATAAAGAGTCAGATCCCACAAAGCTAAGGTTTTCGAACCAAAGCTCTGATACCAACTGTAACGTACCGCCTTTTTGTACGTTTTAGGCAGATACACATGTCGATTCAAACCATACAAGAAGGATGGATCGTTATTAGAGTGAAAAAGAAAAGGCTGGGAAAGAAAAAACAAACAGAATCTTGCAGCGGAATGACAAAATATAATAATTAAATAACAGTTCATGAAGCTGTTTTACAAAACATTTAAATATGCTTATACAACACAGATTAGAGTTACACATGCCAGAGGATAATAAATAATGCAGCGAAATACATGATGTAGTGAAATATAATAAATAATAATAATACAATTTTCGTCTTCGTCCTCCAGAAATAAGGTCTTCAAATCTTGAAATGCTCAGGCTGACCCGAGTGAATTGAAAAGACAAAACACTCGAGTCAGAACTAAAAGATCTTATATAAGTTAAATCAACGGAATAAATATGAGTGGAACGGCCTCAGAGATATTTACGAGGTTTGACATCTCCCATCCAGTGTCTAACGTGAGTGCAGTTACTTAAGAGATGCTCGGGATTCACATCTCCTAAGGATTCGTTAAACTATCTACTATATAGTACAATACGCTATTATAATATGTCTATAGTAAAGTAAACTATTAAAATAGCGTTAAAGCATTACTTATATCTCCCTTAACACATTTTTATATATTCTCATAGTCTATACAGTACCGTAATTCCTTAGTAAACTGGAGGGCTATTAAAGGGCACTCCATAAGTATGATACAAAACAAACTCGTAGAAGGCGCGCTAGGGCATGTGAACACGACACACGAGGAAATGCCAGGGTATACCGTTTGCGGATCTGGACTGGTGGTAATGCATAGCTGCTACTACCGCCCACCTCGTAACACATTCCCAAATCAAAATCGAAGGGTGGCGACCAAACAATCACAAATCAAAATATAATATCAAAGAAATGTGTCGTATAGGAGGAATGAACTCACTTGGCCCGGCATGGCTCCTGATTTTAGTCACATCTAAGCCGACTCACGGGAGTCAGGGTCATGTCATACCTTATACAGAAATCGTTCACCAAACCATCCTACTTCATTTCTGGAATCTCCACCACGTACATAGTTGTTAAAGTGGTTTTCAGTATTGGCAGAGAGTATGACAATATCCGAACCCGGTCTCTTTAACAACCAATCACCTATTACACACCGGATGGTTCTTTTACATTTCAAAAGTCAATTCACAACTGATATCAAAAATATCATATTCTCAAAACCATAATACTTTCGAAATCGTATTCACTTTGAAATCATATTCACTTTGAAATCATAGTTTGGAATTATATTTCCTTTCAAAAAGTCATAATTTCTTCCATAGTCCTATTTCCAAAATAGGGTAGAACCTTACTTCAAAATCAATGTTTTCAATTTATTCTCTTTAAAAACAAAGCATTGAATATAAACACTTCCACTTTACTTAGTCTGGAAATTTAGAAATAGTTTAGATAATTATAAATATTTAAAATAGTTATAAATATTTTAATTATAGGTTAAAAATACTTTTAAACTGATTTAAGATAGTTAAATGGATTTAAATTAGATTAAGTATAATTAAAATAGGTTAAATAGCTTTAAAATAGATTAATTATATTTCAATAAATTAAAATGGTTTAAAACAGATCATAAAATTTTTATATAGTTAATATTAGTTAAATAGTTTAACAAATTTGAAAAATCTGAATAATTAGAAATTTTAAAATAATATATTCTTTTAAAATAGTTTATATTAAAATATAAGTTTGGAATTCGTATCCAATTAAACTATTAATTTCATTTCAACACATTTAGACTAATTTTAGTTTCCAAATCAACAAACCAAATTTCCCTTTTCAATATAAACTTTATTTTCCAAAAATACTACAATTTATATAAATCAAAATTTACTTCAAAGTATCATTTAATTCCATTCAAAAATTGAAGATTTTAAAATCATTTAATTTGACCAATCCGGTATCCGTATATAATTCTCTACTATAGGGTCAAGTGATACAGATATTTATCATTTCAATCCGCAATTTAAAATTTTACGGTTATATATCATTTCAAACCGCAATCTCGAATAAATATAAAAATTCATAAAATCGCTCGAGTCTTTCATTTCAACCCATAACGATTTTCAAATAATAATAATTAAAGGAACTTGCAGAGTGATAACAGTATATGTTTATAAATATGTATATAAATTAACATAACAACCAATCATCCATCGTATTTATCATCCAAATCAACCAAATAAATATCAAGAGTTGACTAATTTACAATAACATGTATTCAAGTGGCAATTTAATTTCAAAAATAAATTAAATGACAATTTAATTCGAAAGGATACAAATTAACAGGGATGGCAATTTAAATATATCAAACAGTCAAAAATAATTTCCTAATCAAATCATAAATTAATTTAACAAACATAAGAGATTTTAGAAGTTGTGAGTGAGTTAAAACACTCACCTTTTAATTTAAATTGAATTTCAATCCAATTTAGGCCAAAAATTAAAATGGTTTCAGAATTCATCCAACCCCAGGTCTAATTATCCGGAATTTCAATATGATCCTAACAAAAGAAACCGCTTGCATATCGGACGTCGTATGAGAAAGTTATGTCGATTAGAACATTGAAATTCGAATTAAAAAAAAAAGAGAAAAAAAGGAAAAAAAAAAGAAAGAAAAAGAAGATACCCAATCAGGACGAAGCCACGTTGCTGCATCTTCTTCTCAGGCATGCTCTATCGTTCGCATCACGTTCTTCCTGAAGCCGCCATGCACTGCAACGCCGCACCAGATCACGACCACCCGGCCTCGCTATACCTGACGGGCGTGCGAACACACCCCCACCCTCCCCCGACGTCACCTATACGAGCGCGGCCATCGGAGCTGATCGACGACCCAAAAATGCCCAGCCGCCACCCACAATTACGAACCCTAATCCAATTATTTGAGGTGATCTAGCCTTCGAAACATCAAACGAACAATGCCGATGCAATCCCCTCGGTCCTCTCTACAGAGCTGTACCTTCGATTCGACGATCAGACCAAGTTGATCACGACTCGATGAATGGCCACGAGTTGTTCTTCAATTTTTGGACAGACAAAGGTTCAAATTGAAAAATGAAATACAGATTTGAGATGCGCTCATCGAGATCTTTAAATTGATATATAATTCGATATATTTTGAGGAGTTTGAATTTTGAAGTTGAATTTTTGAATTGAAATTGCATTATGAAATTTAGGGTTCCTAGCCATTGAGAAAGAGAAGCAACAGAAATTTCTATGCATACAGAAGTGAGAAATAAGAAATGACCTAGGGTTTATAACGACATAAATATAGGTAGAACAAAGTAGAAAGGAATGGGCTCGATTGTTTTGAAATGTTGAACGCTGCATTACCCGTAAGCCCGTTTCGACTCCGGAACGAAAATGGGTCAACCCATATACCAAAATAGATGTTTTCAAACATTTTAAACTCAATGGAATAGGTTTCATGTCCAAATTCCATTGTCCGAAGAAGTTATGCTAAAATTAACTTATGTTAAATTGATTTCAATTAAATTGATTGCTAGGCGTTTCGAGTCCGTACGATAAAACAACAAGTCCGATCGCTACGAAACTTGAAATTCTACAATAATTCACTGTTATGGATTCGATGAAATTGGTTTTGTTGAAATTCGAGACAATTGCCAAATTGGCTATTTTCCAAGTTAATTAAGTAAATTAATATTAGATTAATTAAACCACTTTCGAATTCAAATTTTAATTATTTACAACTCTATCATTTTAGCTTACTTAGTAATTTATAACTCTTTATAACAAATTTCCATATAAATCTAATGTTGCATCATTCACCAATTTCAATTTCTATATATACATATATATATATATATATATATATATATATATTTAGAGATTATAAATTAAATTTTCATTAATTTAATTTAGTTTGCTTTCCATTTATTATTCAATCAATTTCATTTTATGTTATAATTATCATGGTTATATCTTAGTTCATTAATAATTTCCAATTTCATCCTAATTTCAATTAACATAGTATTTAATTTTATTTACCTACAATAACTCCATTTTTTATAGATTGAATTCCAATTAATTATAATTAATTCCAATAAATTGATTTGATTCAATTCTAATTTTTTATTAGGTCCATTATTACTCTATAAACCTAGTTAACCCTTGGTTTCCTTTCATTATCTTAATATACTCTAATTTCCATCTTTAGTTTGTATTAACTATCATATTTCCATTTTATTGTATTTTTTCAAATGTACACACTAATTATGATTAAAAATTCTCAATTTATTTATTTAACTTGGTTTCATTCTTTTGTTAAGTCGATCATTACCTTATTAATAAAATTAACCTTTATGTTCCTTTAATTATGTTCACACTACAGTTATGGTCTTATTCCACATCAATGTAACATTTTGTTGACATTTATTTGTAATTTATTAGTTAAATCCGTAACAACACCAATTACCACCATTATACATTTTATAACATTTGTAAGTGTATTATTTACAAATAAATTGTCATAACTACTACTAACTTATATCACAATTAATTACACCTTATTCCATTAATTAACCACCATTTGCATTATCAACTTAACCTACATTAACTGCACAAATGAAGTGGATTGATTGCAGTTGATTTCCAACTAAATTTAATAGACCAAATAAATAGGTATCATATAATAATTGTTATCGTAACTTTTAATTACACTTATGAATTCATTATTCACAAACAAATGTTACAATTATTATATAATACTGAATTTTTTCAATTAGCACTAACTATATTATTATTTCCTTAGCTAATTAAATTTTTACATTTGTTTTCTTACATTTCATTTATAACCAAGTATAACATTTACATTATTTCATTTACTAGAATTACGTTCAAGTTATTAACAATTAACTTACATTTATATTTTACAATTAATTCTACTTATTATTTCCATTAACAATTCACTAATTTTTATTTTCTTCAATATTAAATTTCCAAAATTTTGTTAAATTAAAAAATTTAATTATCGAAAATTTACGGGTCGTTACACAACTGCAACTATTGTTTAAAACTGTATATATCAAAATTGTTTTCAAACAATATAAAAAAAATGTTGTCACAACTTTATATTTGTAAAACAGTATTATATGTAACAGTATAACTTGTATAACATTCTACCAAAATATCATATATACAATACATTTTACTTAAAAAATATTTAAACATTAGCCATGTATAAAGAAGATCAGGCTTCTTTAAATAAAAAATGCAGCAAATATATAGTGTAGATAAATTTATATTTATAAACTAGGTGTCTAATCCTTATATAAAAATTATTATACTATATATATATATATATATATATATATGTAACTTGATTTTTTTTTAAAACACAGAGAGGCTTGGCTTGCCTTGCCTTGAAGGGGAGGAGTAACAAACAGTGATGGCGGACGGCTGTCGGAGCTTTGTGGTAGGCTACAGCCAGAGAGAGGAGGGCGTAGGCCGAGCAAGTGGGCAACAATGCATGGTTGTGGCCAGAGCTGGAATGTGCTTTGTGATGCCATAGTGGGTTGCGAAGTGGTGAGGATCTGGGTGGGCTGAGCTATGTTGCGGAGGGAGGAACAACCCTGGGTGATTCGACTTGCTGGCATTGGGTTGCGGGATGGAACTACGGGTGGAGGAGGGAATGGAGATGTGGGTTAAGCTTGCGATGTATAGAGAAAAAGCCTTGTGGTGGAAAAGGAAAAGAAGTACGGCTGGAGACCATGCAAGGTGGCTGTGATGCAGTGGCGGGTGAAGGTAAGGGTGAGCGCGTGTCGCGCGGAGAAGCTAGGGTGCGGTGATGTGAGGCTGTGCTGTGAAAAAACTGTAATGGTGGAAGGTGGAAACAAGTGATGGCTTGTGAAAAGAATAGGCTACAGGCAAAGAAAGCCTTGCACTTATTTTTTTTATAAAGGAAAGAACCAAAAAAAATGGAAGAAGAATGAACAGTTGGGAATAGTAAGTGAAAACATTGAATTCTGGGAATAATAATGAATAGTGGTTTTACAGCCTGCACAATTGGAAACTAACAGACGAAGGAAACAAAAGGACTCAAAAATGAAAGGACTTAAAAAGGGTACCGATACGATTATCTGTTTCATGGATTACGCTTCGTACCTGTGACGACCCAACTTCCAAACACCAGGAAGTCGCATCGCTAATAAGAAAGAAAGGGATAGAAAAGAGAAAGAAAGAGAAGAAGAAGAAACAACACATCAGAATCTAAACAGCGGAACGAATAAATTATATTAATAACATAAAATATTACATAGTTTACAACCACTATCAGAGTACACAGATATACAACACATACTAGACAGTTATAAACACCTGTCCAGTATTTACAACATAACACAACTCAGAGACAACACAGAGATACCAATCACAGCGGAATACTATATATCTAACGCAGAAGCCTCCTGCTCCATTGCTCCTCCACATTCGGCAAAGCTAAATTGAATCCCTTGGCTACTCGTAAAAATTTGAGTACCCAAGAGTTTATGAAAACAAAAGATAAACTCCGGGTCAGACATAGGCCTGGTGTGAGTAACAGGTTAAAGTTGCTTAACATTCAAAAACCTTTTGAAAAGAAAGGTATCACGTAAGACTTCCCACACATAAACATAGAAAAGTTTTTACCTTACGCTAACCAAAACATTTGATAGGAAATCTAGTGATATTATAATAGGTCTAGGGTTTTCAAGTAAATATGAAATAGACGAAATTGTTACATTTATTAAATTCCAGCTACTAGCCACAAAAGTGGGTAATACAATCAAAACCGTTGGCACTTATTGGATTTTGAATTCCATACAATGGCAGGGCTACTGGGGTACCACCCGTCACAGTACGTGGCCTAGATCAACGTAACGAGGAGCCACCTTAATTCCCCGCAACACAAGGCCGGACCCATTCCTTACAGAACAATTCCGAACAAGACAACCCCGCAGTTGGTGCGCATATCCAACCGCCCACACAGCCGAATAAAAAGGGACCTCTAGACAGGGGAAAATCTTGCTCTCCACTGGGAGCTACCCACGAAGCCTTGTTGCACCTCCCCTGTTTTAGCCATTCCCGGTTGATGAGGCTTGAGGCTGCGATTACCTTTAGAGAACATATTATCTTAGAATGCTCATCGTCCACCTGACGATGTGCTGAAAGCATTCAATCCATACAAGTTCATTCCGGGTTCGAACGAAACCGAAGGCATTATCTCGTTACGCTCATTTTGGAATCACGCTCAGAGTTAACGACGATAACCCATGCACTCTGAATCTCTATCTCGAACCTATAAGTATTATTTCCGTCAAACTCATCACGGAATCACCCCAGAGTTATACTGACCAATAGTCCTTACACCTCGAGTCTTCACTCTTCACATAAGATTCGCGACCTATCGTTAATTTGGATCGATGTGGTTTTCGGATATCCAAATATGGAAACCTGATCCCGGTCTCATCGAAATCCAAAGCGTGTCTTTTAGGTCCAAGTTGTTTTAGAGTTTAAAAACAATTTAATTACATTATCTATATACACACAGATAGATAATTCACAGATTCACAACAGATAACTATCATTATCTTAACCACAAATAATTCAAATTATCACTATCAAAAGATAATTCATATCATCATCACAATGCAACCAACACATCCATATCAATCAACTATACTAATCTCATAGCTGAGATTCAAACCATTCAAGACATCTATATCATCCACTCATAAGCAATGACCTATAATCATATTATTTACAATTAATTTAAAATAAATTAAATTAATTATATCATCTTTAATTAATTTAAAATGAATTAAATTAATTACTTACACAATATAAATCTTGCTTACATTATCATTAATTAATTGCAAATAAATTAATTAACTAACCTCTAATTTATCATCTTAATCAATCAATCCTAATTTATTATACTTCAATTAATTTCATAAAAATAGTTACTCTAAACTTAATATAGTAATTATCCCTTAATTACTTTATAAATTAATTAACTATAATCAATTACATTTAACCTTAATTAATTACAATTAATTAATTACACTTAATTACTTATTATTGATTAATCAATCTTAATTAACCAATCTTAATTACATCATTAATTATATTAATTATTGATTCTTAATTATATTTAATTAATTACTCCATTAATTACTTTCGGTAATTAATCTCATTTAATCCATAATTATTACTTTCACAATTCCATCATTAACCATTAATTACATCCAGTAAATATCTTTAATTACTTCACCGAGTAATTACATTCCATTAATTACATTAAGTAATTATTATCAAATCCAGAGTTTAAAATTAATTAAACTTAATTAGTTAATTTAAACCAATCACATTAATACTCCATTAATTACATTAAGTTATTAGCTTCTTAATCACTTTCATTTAGTAATTAAACTTAAATAAATTTCACAATTGATATCATCAATTAATTAATCTAATTAATTATTAAAAATCAAATCATATTCATTAATTACTAAATAATTCTTAGTTAATGACCTTCATTAACTATTATTAATTTTTTAATTACTTTTTCTTAAGTAATTAACTTTCATTAATCATTATTAATTTCAACTTAATTAATCTCTAATATCCAATTAATTAACCTTTAATTATTTGGTTAATTAAGTGTTAAATGTAACTTAATTAATTTATAATTACTTGATTAATTAATTATTAGTCATTAATTAAAAATCCAATTAATGATCCTTAATTATGGATTAATTATCCCTAATTAATTTCTTAACTTAAACTTTAAATCAATAATTTAAAACCATTAATTATCCTAATTACATAAACTATTCATTTAATTACCTTAATAATTTAATGAAATTATTAATCAAAAATTTGAATTTCCTTTAAAATAAAACTTTTCTTGTCTATGGTTAAATTATCATTCTTAAATACTTTTGAAATATTTATTTCAAATTCAATTCCAATTTCCATTTTAAGTCCAAATTTTAAAATGAAACCAAATTATCTTTAACCAATATAAAATTTGAAAATCGGATGTTAAATAATACTTATAAAAGAAATTTAAAGATTTTAAACTAATTTCCTTTTTAATCTCAGATTATTTAAGTATACCTTAATTTTTAAATTCGTTTACAATATTTAAATTTATAAACTTTACTTTATTTCCAAAACTTAAGATTCAAATCAAATTGAAATTCAACATTAAAATTCTGATTTAACTTTGATTAAATTCTCTACTACATTTCAAAACTCCATTTAAATTCAAATTCTTTAACTTCATTTTAACTCCTTAAACACTTTCATGTTATTAAGTCAATTTGAATTTAAAAATTCATTTTTCCCAAACTAGATTCAAATTCAACTTGAATCTATTTTTTTTTAAACTTAGATTTAAACTTGAATTTAAATTGAAAACTAGATTTAAATCTCTATTTGAAACTTTGCTGTCATTTAAATTCATATTTTCTTAATTTTATTTTAAATTTATACAAAACCTACAGGTTTCAGACTAAAGCCTGTTAACATGTTTACACCCGAGCAAGGGTCAAATTTTCTTCGAGTAAACAATCCCACAACTTCGAGCAACTCCCAGCAACTACTCGAGTAATTCTCGAGTCAATCTCCTCTGTTCCATCCAAAGTTCATCAGACCCCAAAAGTGCACGGTGCACGTGCACCGTGCCTCCGGCCAACTTCAGCCACCTCTGGTGGCTTCCCCACACCGGCGACCACCTCCCTAATCCACTCCGATCATCCCACAACTCACATACAACTCGAATTCAAAATTCGAGTTCACATCCTAAACCTGGAACAGAAAGACTACAACCCCATCGAAACCTGTCATGTTACAACCCTGGTTTTAGTGATTACTTGAGAATATTAAATTATAACGACAGTTATAATTTAATAGTGAGAATTAATAATAAATGGATAATTTAAATTGTTTAGTGGAAATAAACAATATAATTGAAAATAAAATGAGAAAATAAAGTTTTAAATAATGTTTGGAAATGAGCTAAGATATTTTTCTGACTGGGAAATTGAATTCTGTTGAATCCCAAAAGTAATAGACATGGTCTATTACATTTAATTGAATAAATAATGTATTTTCTGGGAATAAAGGAAAAAAAAAGTTTAAAAAGTATAAATTATCTTTTCATATGATAGAAAATATTCAATTTCACAAGTATATAAATTTACAATATTCGTTTGAATTAAAAGTTAAAAGAAAATGAATTTAAATATGTGTACATGTGTATATATGTGCATATATGTGATATGTGTGAATTTTAAACTAACTACTACTATGCCTCTCTTTTATTTTTCTAAGTATTTGGCCCATTAGCCTGCTAATGGAAGGGAAGCAATGTGAAAACGTGGGCATACTCATTTCTTAATTGATTCATCTTCCTGAACCAGCCTAAAGCCTAAAGCGAAAAAAAAAACAGTGGGAACTTTACCAAATCTACCAATTTTCTTAAGGAATTCTTCAAATTAATCTCTCGGCAAGACAATTGTACTCAAAGGCAGATGAATGCCAAATCCAAGCTAAAGTCTCCTTCTTTCTAGCAATAATCCACCCCTAATTTGCTACGTATCTTTGGTTTTCAGGTGAGTTTTACTCACATCTAGTAACTGATTTTGAAAGTTAGTTGATTTTAGTGATAAGTGGTTATTGATAATCTATTGTTTTGTTGTTCATACACACTCAATTGTTCGCTATAAAACTAACCGACTGTCTTGAAATTGGTCAGACAATAACCTTTTGCATTGAAAATTAATCATGCAACCGTGCCTTGAATCGTTTGCACTCTTTCTCTTGTTGTTTATTATATTGCTTGCGTGCTTCTAGAACACAATCCTCACTTATTGTTGTTTATGTTTGTACGTTTTTTTTATATATTTTGAGCTTGGAAAGCCTGTCACACGCCCATGCTTGCTACCATACTTTCGTACATCCCCCTTTTGCTTTGAAATAATTTAACTCTCCAAAATGTATGTGTGTACAGTGCCTTGAACTTGCCATGCACTTTGGTCTATCTGTACTATGCTCATACGTCCCTACCTATGGGAGAGAGTTTTGGGTTGCTTTAACTAGTTCTGTTCCTTGTTTGCTTTATAGACTTGAAAGTGGATACACCCCCATAGCTTGTTGCATTGGTTTATTCGTACTTTGCATGTGTGTGTCTTGAATTTGTTCTTGCTTCCATGTTCATATTTTATTTTTCGTACATCATTGAGGCTTTGATCTGTTGCCACTTTTAATCTCTGGTTGGCTTTTGTTTTGGTTCAATGCTTTATGAAGTTTACTTCTGCTCATTTCGTTCTTCTAAGTATTGATTTTTCATATATTTATATAACATCTCTCCCTTCTGTAAATTTCAATGCAAGTAGCTTACAAAGGATAATTAATCAAAATTTAGTATTTGCAAACCATGTTTGAAAAAAAAATTATTTTTAGCCTTAATCTGTTTCAATTAAGAATTTAAGCTGCATGTACTCATTTATATGAGATAAATAAAAGAATGAGAACAAAATGCTTCTTGAATTAAATAATATTTTTTTTACATGTTTTATGGATTATAGAGATTTCGTACATATTAGTTTGGGGCTAAATGCAAATCTACCTGTTGTAAGAAATAACATTTGCTACTGGTATGGTTCTTCATGCATGTGCCTGTTATCTTAGAGAATGCTGACTACACCTTATTATTTCATTATGCACGTCACTGTTTATGGCCCTGTACTTGCTCATTACTGAATTAAAAGATGTAATTGTTTTAGCCTTAATTATTGCATATCCTATGCTGTTTATTTGCACGTCCTGTTCATAGAAATGGCCATCCACTCAAGCATTATTGCTTGAATTATTTCGTCCCCGATGCCAAATTTTGTTTCCTTGAATTTATTATTTTATTTCTACTTGTCCTAGTGCTAGATGGGTCATGTCTCTCTTTCTTTATCTTGTCACTTGGAATTTTTTTTAAGTCCCTATCCTTACGTATAATTGCATAGTTAGTATAGACCTAGGGGTTGAGCTGGTCGACCCCAGGGTTGACCAGGAAACCCTGTTTTGGGCGCCTATTCTTTTGGTGCCCTCTTTTGTTTTATGTTGACTTTCAAATGAATTTTTGCCCGCTTTCTTGCCTCTTTGCAATCTGATTGCGAAGTGCTTTTGAGATATTTGCTGACCATGAAGCCTATCAATAGGTGAGTCAGAGTTTTGAGAATTTTTGAGTTCGAATCCAAGCTGAATTCGAATTGTATTCGAGTGCTATTTTTATTAAGTTTTCGATGGATTTTTGAGTTTTCAAGTATTGATTTGTATAAAAAATTTCAAATAAATTTTCAAAATAACTTGGTTTTCAAAATTATTATTAGATATTTTTAAATTATATTTCAATATAAAATCTAAGTGTCTCATTAATAAGGGAATTTTCAAATATCATCTTCAAAAGTGATTTCTAAAAATGGTTTTAAAAGATTGTTTTCTCAGATAAATTTTATATATATAAAATATACAATTTTACATAATTCGAACGTATGAGAAAGAGAATTAAACGATTAAGTAAAACACGTGGTATGGGACATGTGCGTTTACTATTTCGGTTAATTCCAGACTTGTACGATCGAAGCTATTTGAGATTAATGAACCTGAATTGTTTTGCAATTTTATGGCATATCTTGAATTTTATAATTCCTATTTATTGGAATTATTTAAGATGGCTAATATTAGGTAAGTATTATGGTTTGAGATCTCATATGTAGGAGTATTGTCGATGAGAACCATCATGATGTTTTGTTACTTGCTAATAATATATGGCAAGTCTTGAGTTAATGATTTCACATTTTGAAATTTATGGTTTATGAGGAACCATCACGATGTTTTCACTTGTCAATGAGATGAGACAAGTTAAGACGACTGTAATATTCGTCGATGAGACGAGACGAATATGCTGTCTCTTTACCACTCGCCAATGAGATGAGGTGAGCTATAATTTTCTGAGTTTTATGGTGTTTCTAGTGTGGCATCGACTAACGGGTAGTAAACCGTTAAGTGCGAATGTGTGGTATGGGACACACGTTAGCACTTTTTGGATTCCTATCCGTGAGTTTGTGGCACATTCACGATGTTCACCTAACAGAACTGCTTTGAGAGGTGTTAGCGACCTAGTCATGAGGATGAACTGCTTTGGGAGGGGGGTGTCAGCGACCTTGTTAGGGCTGACAAAACGGCATGTAGAGGTGTCAGCGACCTTGTCACGAGGATAAACTGCTTTGGGAGGTGTTAGCGACCTTGTCAGAGGCTTCGGCCGTTGGAATTAGGCACGTGCAGCATTGCTTTAGCATTTGCAATTGGGGATCTGGCCAATCCGGAGGTTTTTCTGAGTTTTGGGTTTATCGTTTTGGCGCATTAGTGCTGAGATTTTTCAGGGTTTTGAACTCGCATCGAATTCTTTATTTAGTTTGAAAATTTATGAGTTTGGATTCGTATCGAGTTCTATGAGCTTTTGTGATTGAGTTAAATAAGTGAGATTTAGCCGTCTTAGCTCACTTTTGAGTTTGGAATCACTTAATATTATGAAGTTACCTTGCGGTTGCTTCTTGGCTTCTATTGAGATTTAGATGAGTTTTCTTCTTTTTGGAATGAAGGTTCATCGAACCATTTGATTATTGCATGAGCATTATATGAAATGACTTGTGTACATTATGGAGTTATCGCCGCTGATATGAGGCACTTGTATTTTATTTAGAGTATTGAGTATGAGTTACCTCCTTCGAGATGTTTAGTCTCTTAAGTAGCATTTGTTACTTAAGTGTCGAGCTTATGAGTTATATATTCATTCTTCTATTTCAAGAAGAAGTATCTTATGTCTATTCTGCTTCATATTATCATTATCAACTGATTTGTTTAGCTAGACTGACCCGAGTATTTTTACTGGGTCAGCCCGAGTTGTTTCAGGTATTCGATTTTGGGCATAGCTTGAAGTTGAGGTTGCATATCAGCTTGTCTATCACTTGGGTAGTTAATTCTTCCGCATACTCTGATGCATTTATATTTGATTCGATGTATATGGTGTGGTCGAGTACCACCTTTATTGTATTCATACTGTATTGTACTAAACATGTATCAGTGTATATGTATATATATATATAATGATTACTGTTCTGTGATGTGTTTTACATTTAGCTATTGTAGTTTGTTCTGATAGATCCGTTAGCCACCTATAGTTTTGAATTAAGCATTTACTGTGTATGTTGATCCATTGAGATAGAAAAGAAAAATCATATTACATTTATCGACGTATTCAGTAGATGTTTAAGACGAAGTTATAGATGGCCGCCCTAAACCAGCTCTATTCTCCGCTTTAGCAGACGGAATTACTCGTTAATTCTCTTTACTAAGGTGGGTCTTGGGGTGGGGCGTTACAGCATGGTATCAGAGCGGTAGTCAGAACAAAGTAGAATAAACACAGAACAGTACGTATATCACGATACGTCGAAGTACAATACGAGTGAATCATTGTCCTTTATTCGAGCTTGTTTTCAAATCGTGCTTTGATTCTTTTTTCGAGTTTTGGGATATGTTGAGATGGAATATGTCTAGGAATATATATACACGTATGTTGTATTTCGTAGTATTCCATAATTGAGTTTGGTGTTATCTTATCTTTTGAATAATCTTATTTGGGATTGTTTTATTCTTATTTTTGTCGATACAAGCGGGTTCGTATCGATGGAGCTGATTGATTTCTTTGAGTATTCTTGTTGCATTCCTTTGAGAGTTGTGAATCCTATTGAGGGGTCCACAACGATTGGCTTGTTGTGAGCATTCTGAGTTTTCTATTTGTTGCTGCTTTAGTGAGTATTTGTTTATTACTCACTAAATTAAGATGTATTTGATTTGAGATGGATTGACTTAATTGATGTTAAGTCCGATCCTTTTGGTTGTTATAGGATCCTATATTTATTTAGGCATCCTGATATGATTAGTTTATTACTTCTATCATTTTGGAATGTTAACAATGATTACAAAGTTTCTGTATTCACTCTTGAGTACCGAGATGTTGATGATATATCTCGAATTCCAATTAAGGTGACTTCATTGAGTTTTGATAAGTCCGTTTGGGTTTGATATCCAATCGGGCAATCGAGTGTTGAGGTAACCTTATTCCTGGCTCTTAGCTCTTCGGTTATCCTTCCATGAGGAAATCCACTAAGGAATGAGGTGAGTTTCTAGATTGTTCGAGCTTGATTGAGTTTAACATTCAGTTTCTTTGAGTTATCCTCTTCGGATACTCAATCAGTGTTATCCTTTGTAGCATTACTTTGTTTGAAGTAATGACTTGTCGTTTTTGTGCTTCCTCTCCTTCGAGAAGAATATCTTGCTTTATCTTTTGTCTTGATTATTTCCGAGAGTGGCTCATCGTCTTGTAGGAGTTGACGAACACTCCATCTCCTTCTGTTGATTTTGTGAATCGCGTATTCTAGGAATATCTCGATGCATTCCCTCAATGTTCTTTGGTTTGAGTTTTTAAAGCTATATATATGAGTTTTAAAGAGAAATTGAAGTCTTGTGATATATATTTACATGAGTAGTATTTCTTTTATGGAAATAATTTGAGAGTGTTGGGTTGTCCATCAAGTAGTTAAGAGTTCTAGTTGATACGCCTGATCAACGTTATCGATAGGAATCTCCTAAATGCTATGATGAGACAATCAGACACGATGGTTTGTGTTTTAAAAATTGAGATTTTGAAAATAATATTTGAGATTAAATATTAAATTTATTTTTGAATGGTAATTGCAGCCATTGATTTTAGAGGCGAGTAAAAGTGTGGCGAGGCAGTTTTGATCGTTCGGTCAACTCTGCAGCCAACGATATACTTGTTTATTAAAGATTAAATGGCGAGGCAATGCTATTTATTTATTTATTTATTTATTTTTATTATAAAAAATGAGAATATAAATGAGATTATTTTTGAATTGTGTTTTATTGGAAGTATATTTTGAGATTTTAGGATCTATATTATATAATAATAGAATTTAAACCCTTAATTTATTTTGAGGGATATTATTATGGATTTACAAAATTCTTTGGAAATTAATTTTGAAGTTAGAGGAGAAATTTGGAATTTGAACTTTGAGTTTTAAATTACTTGCTTTGTGATATAGTAAAGAGTTTGAGAAATTTTCAAATGTTGTTTACAGCTCTTTTTCTAGATAATTGCGGGGACGCAATTTTTGTAAGAGGGGGAGTCTGTAACAACCCTGGTTTTAGTGATTACTTGAGAATATTAAATTATAATGGTAGTTATAATTTAAAAGTGAGAATTAATAATAAATGGATAATTTAAATTGTTTAGTGGAAATAAACAATATAATTGAAAATAAAATGAGAAAATAAAGTTTTAAATAATGTTTGGAAATGAGCTAAGATATTTTTCTGACTGGGAAATTGAATTCTGTCGAATCTTAGAAGTAATAGACATGGTCTATTACATTTAATTGAATAAATAATGTATTTTATGGGAATAAAGGAAAAAAAGGTTTAAAAAGTATAAATTATCTTTTCATATGATAGAAAATATTCAATTTCACAAGTATATAAATTTACAATATTCGTTTGAATTAAAAGTTAAAAGAAAATGAATTTAAATATGTGTACATGTGTATATATGTGCATATATGTGATATGTGTGAATTTTAAACTAACTACTACTATGCCTCTCTTTTATTTTTCTAAGTATTTAGCCCATTAGCCTACTAATAGAAGGGAAGCACTGTGAAAACGTGGGCATACTCATTTCTTAATTGATTCATCTTCTTGAACCAGCCTAAAGCCTAAAGCGAAAAAAAAACAGTGGGAACTTTACCAAATCTACCAATTTTCTTAAGGAATTCTTCAAATTAATCTCTCGGCAAGACAATTGTACTCAAAGGCAGCTGAAGGCCAAATCCAAGCAAAGTCTCCTTCTTTCTAGCAATAATCCACCTCTAATTTGCTACATATCTTTGGTTTTCAGGTGAGTTTTACTCACATCTAGTAACTGATTTTGAAAGTTAGTTGATTTTAGTGATAAGTGGTAATTGATAATCTATTGTTTTGTTGTTCATACACACTCAATTGTTCGCTATAAAATTAACCCACTGTCTTGAAATTGGTCAGACAATAACCTGTTGCATTGAAATTTAATCATGCAACCGTGCCTTGAATCGTTTGCACTCTTCCTCCTGTTGTTTATTATATTGCTTGCGTGCTTCTAGAACACAATCCTCACTTATTGTTGTTTATGTTTGTACGTTTTTTTATATATTTTGAGCTTGGAAAGCCTGTCACACACCCATGCTTGCTACCATACTTTCGTACATCCCCCTTTTGCTTTGAAATAATGTCACTCTCCCAAATGTATGTGTGTACAGTGCCTTGAACTTGCCATGCACTTTGGTCTATCTGTACTACGCTCGTACTTCCCTACCTATGGGAGAGAGTTGTGGGTTGCTTTAACTAGTTCTGTTCCTTGTTTGCTTTATAGACTTGAAAGTGGATACACCCCCATAGCTTACTGCATTGGTTTATTCGTACTTTGCATGTGTGTGTCTTGAATTTGTTCTTGCTTCCATGTTCATATTTTATTTTTCGTACATCATTGAGGCTTTGATATGTTGCTACTTTTAATCTCTGGTTGGCTTTTGTTTTGGTTCAATGCTTTATGAAGTTTACTTCTGCTCATTTCGTTATTCTAAGTATTGATATTTCATATATTTATATAACATCTCTCCCTTCTGTAAATTTCAATGCAAGTAGCTTACAAAGGATAAGTAATCAAAATTTAGTATTTGCAAACCATGTTTGAAAAAAAAAATATTTTTAGCCTTAATCTGTTTCAATTAAGAATTTAAGCTGCATGTACTCATTTATATGAGATAAATAAAAGAATGAGAACAATATGCTTCTTGAATTAAATAATTTTTTTTTTTTACATGTGTTATGGATTATAGAGATTTCGTACATATTAGTTTGGGGCTAAATGCAAATCTACCTGTTGTAAGAAATAACATTTGTTACTGGTATGGTTCTTCATGCATGTGCCTGTTATCTTAGAGAATGCTGACTACACCTTATTATTTCATTAGGCACGTCACTGTTTATGGCCCTGTACTTGCTCATTACTGAATTTAAAGATGTAATTGTTTTAGCCTTAATTATTTCATATCCTATGCTGTTTATTTGCACGTCCTGTTCATAGAAATGGCCATCCACTCAAGCATTATTGCTTGAATTATTTCGTCCCTGATGCCAAGTTTTGTTTCCTTGAATTTATTATTTTATTTCTACTTGTCCTAGTGCTAGATGGGTCATGTCTCTCTCTCTTTATCTTGTCACTTGGAATTTTTTTTAAGTCCCTATCCTTACGTATAATTGCACAGTTAGTATAGACCAGGGGGCTGAGCTGGTCGACCCCAGGGTCGACCAGGAAACCCTGTTTTGTGCGCCTATTCTTTTGGTGCCCTCTTTTGTTTTATGTTGACTTTCAAATGAATTTTTGCTCGCTTTCTTGCCTCTTTGCAATCTGATTGCGAAGTGCTTTTGAGATATTTGCTGACCATGAAGTCTATCAATAGGTGAGTCAAAGTTTTGAGAATTTTTGAGTTCGAATCCGAGCTGAATTCGAATTGTATTCGAGTGCTGTTTTTATTAAGTTTTCGATGGATTTTTGAGTTTTCAAGTATTGATTTGTATAAACAATTTCAAATAAATTTCCAAAATAACTTGGTTTTCAAAATTATTATTAGATATTTTTAAATTATATTTCAATATAAAATCTAAGTGTCTCATTAATAAGGGAATTTTCATATATCATCTTCAAAAGTGATTTCTAAAAATGGTTTTAAAAGCTTGTTTTCTCAGATAAATTTTATATATATAAAATGTACAATTTTACATAATTCGAACGTATGAGAAAGAGAATTAAACGATTTAGTAAAACACGTGGTATGGGACATGTGTGTTTACTATTTCGATTAATTCCAGACTTGTACGATCGAAGCTATTTGAGATTAATGAACCTGAATTGTTTTGCAATTTTATGGCATATCTTGAATTTTATAATTCCTATTTACTGGAATTATTTAAGATGGCTAATATTAGGTAAGTATTATGGTTTGAGATCTCATATGTAGGAGTATTGTCGATGAGAACCATCATGATGTTTTGTTACTTGCCAATAATATATGGCAAGTCTTGAGTTAATGATTTCACATTTTAAAATTTATGGTTTATGAGGAACCATCATGATGTTTTCACTTGTCAATGAGATGAGACAAGTTAAGACGACTTTAATATTCGTCGATGAGACGAGACGAATATGCTATCTCTTTACCACTCGCCAATGAGATGAGGTGAGCTATAATTTTCTGAGTTTTATGGTGTTTCTAGTGTGGCATCGACTAACGGGTAGTAAACCGTTAAGTGCGAATGTGTGGTATGGGACACACGTTAACACTTTTCGGATTCCTATCTGTGAGTTTGTGGCACATTCATGATGTTCACCTAAAAGAACTGCTTTGAGAGGTGTTAGCGACCTAGTCATGAGGATGAACTGCTTTAGGAGGGGGGTGTCAGCGACCTTGTTAGGGCTGACAAAACGGCTTGTAGAGGTGTCAGCGACCTTGTCATGAGGATGAACTGCTTTGGGAGGTGTTAGCGACCTTGTCAGAGGCTTCGGCCGTTGGAATTAGGCACGTGCAGCATTGCTTTAGCATTTGCAATTGGGGATCTGGCCAATCCGGAGGTTTTTCTGAGTTTTGGGTTTATCGTTTTGGCGCATTAGTGCTGAGATTTTTTAGGGTTTTGAACTCGCATCGAATTCTTTATTTAGTTTGAAAATTTATGAGTTTGGATTCGTATCGAGTTCCATGAGCTTTTGTGATTGAGTTAAATAAGTGAGATTTAGCCGTCTTAGCTTACTTTTGAGTTTGGAATCACTTAATATTATGGAGTTACCTTGCGGTTGCTTCTTGGCTTCTTTTGAGATTTAGATGAGTTTTCTTCTTTTTGGAATGAAGGTTCATCGAACCATTTGATTATTGCGTGGGCATTATATGAAATGACTTGTGTACATTATGGAGTTATCGCCGATGATATGAGGCACTTGTATTTTATTTAGAGTATTGAGTATGAGTTACCTCTTTCGAGATGTTTAGTCTCTTAAGTAGCATTTTTTACTTAAGTCTCGAGCTTATGAGTTATATATTCATTCTTCTCTTTCAAGAAGAAGTATTTATGTCTATTCTACTTCATATTATCATTATCAACTGATTTGTTTAGCTAGACTGACCCGAGTATTTTTACTCGTGTCAGCCCGAGTTGTTTCAGGTATTCGCTTTTGGGCATAGCTTGAAGTTGAGGTTGCATATCAGCTTGTCTATCGCTTGGGTTGTTAATTCTTCCACATACTCTGATGCATTTATATTTGATTCGATGTATATGGTGTGGTCGAGTACCACCTTTATTGTATTCATACTGTATTGTACTAAACATGTATCAGTGTATATGTATGTGTATATATATATATATATATATATATATATATATGATTACTGTTCTGTGATGTGTTTTACATTTAGCTATTGTATTTTGTTCTGATAGATCCGTTAGCCACCTATAGTTTTGAATTAAGCATTTACTATGTATGTCGATCCATTGAGATAGAAAAGAAAAATCATATTACATTTGTCGACGTATTCATTAGATGTTTAAGACGAAGTTATAGATGGCCGCCCTTAACCAGCTCTATTCTCCGCTTTAGCAGACGGAATTACTCGTTAATTCTCTTTACTAAGGTGGGTCTTGGGGTGGGGCGTTACATGTCAACACTTCATCTACGGTGCTCCGACCCCCTAAGGACCTCCACCACCGGCCACAGTCTCGCCTACGACCCAAACTTTCAACACATAAAACCGAGTTGAACTCGATCATCCCTATAATCCATACCGACCCAAATAATATGCCCAGTTAAAACTAGGGCTACAGAAACTAGATCACTACCGCTGCTTCCCTGTACATTTTCATTAACATTAATAATTTTTTTCAGCTTCATTGGTAACTCCTCTACCCACAAGATGATCCCCGACTCTCCAATTAGCAGAGATCATCAAAAATCCCCTAATTCCCTTTTTCTGTTGAACAGTGAACTGCACCCTTATTTCTAGTTTATAAATTTTGATTTAGGTGTTAAAACTCATAGTTTTGGTCATGTATTCATTTCATATTATTGAAACTAAAAATCTCATAGTTTGAAATTTTCATATTAATCAACATTCTTTGATATTCTGGGTTTTACAGAAGTACCAGATTCTATTTTAATAATATTAAGTTTTTAAAACTTAATCTACACTAATTCAAACATCCTTGGTTTGTAAATCAAGTTCTAACAAAACTAGATCAGGTGTTAAGAAACAAAAATAAAAATCTTGAGTCTGGGAAACAATATAAGAATAGAGTAGAAAATAACAATACACACCACAAATAATCATATCAGATTCATTTAAACACACATGCAATACTTATGCAGCCAAATTTATTTTTAAGTTTAAAAGTTACTCACCTGTTATAAAAGAAGAACAGAGCCTCCATAGGTTTGAAAGTTGTTTGACCTTTGAAAACTGGAAAATGCAGTAGCTTTTTAAAACTGGAAAACTTTAAATTTGAATTGCCTAAATGAATCTTAGCTGCTGGTTTCTTGAGTTAAAAGCTTGAAGGCTAGATACTGAACACTTGCATGCATGCTATATGAAACTCCAGATAGAAGAAAATGCAGGTCATCAGATTTACAGGGTTTTGAAACAAAAACAGGCTTTGGCTTGAACTTGCTTTTTGATCTTTGAGAATGAATTCACAGGTTGATGATTTGAAACAAGTTCTAGGGTAAGGAAAGGTTGATCATTGATTGTTTTAGGAGTAATTTGCAGGAAAAAGAAAGTGTTACAGGTATTTTGATCTCTGGTTGAAGATGATTACAGATTTACAATTGAATTCAGGCTTTTATTTTAGAAAAATAAAGCCTTTGATTTACATTTGGTTTGAGGAGGATGTTTGCAGGATCTAATTTGAGGAAGATGATTGAATTTTAGATTTGTCTTGAGTTATTTTGGTTTGAAAATAAGCTGAAGATGTTTTAAATAAAATAAAAGAGAAACAAAAATTCAAAAATGCCACTTGTTATATATTACAACACTTTTCATCTAGAAATTTATATTCACTTAACACTTGTTATTATAAGGCCTTAAGGAATTAACACTTATTCTTTTTAATTTGTAAAATGCTTACATTTGTCATTAAATGTTAATTAGTTATAATTATGTAATTTAGTTATAGTTAAATGCTAATTAATTATTTAGTCAACATGTTAATATAAGAAGGAAAGTGAATCTTTATTTAATTAATTAGTTAATATGTATTTATTCATATGTAGATAAATTTTAAAATGAAATAAATGCAATTTTATTTATAAAAGGAAGTTTATACAAATATTTCAAAATCAAAGCAAAGTTAAAAATATTTATACTTTAAATTTTAAAAACTTTGAATTCAAGTTTATATTAAATTTTGAAATCTAGTTTATTTACAAATACAACTACATAATTTAAATTTTTGAAAACAATTATTTTTATTAAAAAAATTATTTGTTAAAATAATGTATTATTATATTTAAAAATAACCACATTTAATAACCATAAATAACTTATTAAAAGAAATTGTCTTCTTATTAATAAATTATTTATTTTATAACATGATATTTTAAAAGACAATCACAACAACCTTATTGCTATTTATTTAATTTTAAACTTGAGTTAAACATATTTTAAATCATTTCAATATTTTCTTATGTATTTAAAACCATATTTATTTATGAAATATCCTTTTAAAAGTTTAACTTTTAAATATAATCATAATTCACAATTTTACTAAAGATACATATTTTATAGAAAACAGGATTTATTTATTAACTGAATTTAAAACAATACTTATTTACAATATATACAATATTCTATATATATTATAAATATAAACAATTTATTAGATTTAAAAAGATAAAATCTATCAATTACCATTTATTTCATTGAATTATTAAATTAATTCAAATCTCATTACAAAGATTATCAAATCAATTTAATTTTTATTTTAGATTATTAAATTGATATTGCTTTAAAATTCCGAGTCATCACATTCCTCTCCCCTTAAAAGAATTTCGTCCCCCAAATTTAAAACAGAGGTAATTTAATAATCTATTTAAAGATTAAATTTTAAAACACAAGCATATAACAATGATATGCTAACAAACATAGGAATCAATTCACCCAATCAAACAAATCTAATTATCCAGAAAAATTCTGGATAAAACTTTCACTAGTTTCCCCGGTAAATTATCGGGATGCTAGCTCTATAGATTCCTAAAAATCAATACTATTCAGGTACAGAGCTCCTATTCATCTATATCTTACAGAACTAGACATCATATCAGACTACAGATGAGCCTGACTCAACAACCAACCTCTATAACTGCTGGTTCCAAAACCAGAGATAAATCATACACGTACTCCCTCAGAGATACGTGAAACTCATCGAATTCCAGTTATCCAAACTGGCAATTCAATCCTGAAATCGAAACACTGATCCAACCAAAACACAGAAAAGATCCAAACATCACCGAGCTAGCTTGCCAGTCTTAGACAAAACTTATAGCTCCTTAATCAGAGAAAACCCCAATAACAACGAAGTCTCCAACTTCGAATTCCAAATTTCTCCGTCCCTTATTCACAAAAGCCTTCAGACAAATCCTAAGCTGCCAACATCCAAACTGATCAGCTCAACCCTTGCTGATTCCTCTAGAAACAATCAGAACTAAAAACAACCCAACCCAAAACACAATTCTACTCCATAAACAACAGAAGACTACAAACTTCCCCTAATCTGGAAAAGACAATCAGAAACACATCCAAACTGCTTCCGCTGCACAACTCTGATCCGAAGTAGATAAGAAAATACTGATGAAAAACACAAGCACAAACTGGACATCACTTCCCAAAAATATAGTTCAACAGATCCATAAAAGAAAACTCAGAAATTCCTCCAAAACTGATTTGCTTCATCAAGCTCAATTTTTAGGAATCAACCTACAACTAAGTTGAACCACCGGTTCCATTCCTGGAATACTAGTCGATAAGAAAACTGATTCTCCAGATGCTGACGAACCTCTGTCTTCCCAGAAGACATCCAGAAAAACAATCTCTGACAATCCAAGAGAACACTTAACTAACGCAAGTCACTTTTGCGATCAACCCAAATAAATTTCCAAAGAAAACTGTCCTCTCTTTACCAAACAGAACAGCTTACACTTGGTCTAGTCAATCCATTGAAGAAACGGATTCACTCAGCAGCTTCTGAACTCCATTTCACAAAATATACTTAGCTAAGACCTCCCTGTCGGCTCACAGAACACTCCGAGCTGTTCCACTAATTCCAAACTTCCTAATCCAAAGTTCTTCGAGAAACTCGGACTACAAAGCTAACCACAACATCCTGCAGACTTCAGCCACAACACCAAAGCAGACACACTTTCTAAAACTTGTTCCAAAGAAAACATCGTCGGAAACAATCCATAGTCACTACATCTCATCACGCAGTTACAACTTCCTGAGGTATCAAAATACCATCACTTACTTCAGCTCAACCGAACAGACCAAACTCTACTCACCAAACTCTGTACTTCAAACACCGAACCTTCACTGCACAACTTACTCGAGACGGTATAAGGTCTACAGTCTCGACATATACACTTCCAACCTCAAACATCAGACTCCAATCAATGGTAGTAATCGTGTTACAAACACTACTACCTTATCTACCTTTATAACCTATATTGGAAAACCTAAATAGGTAACCCAACAGATAGGTAGAAATAGATAAATATACATAAATATATATAAAATTACAAATACGCTCTCTCAAGACAGACACCACTCTAGAGCCTAGGTATTCACTCAACCTAATGCTCTGATACCACCTGTGACGAACCAACTTCCAAACACCAGGAAGTCGCTTCGCTAATAAGAAAGAAAGGGATAGAAAAGAGAAAGAAAGAGAAGAAGAAGAAACAACACATCAGAATCTAAACAGCGGAACGAATAAATTATATTAATAACATAAATATTACATAGTTTACAACCACTATCAGAGTACACAGATATACAACACGTACTAGACGGTTATAAACACCTGTCTAGTATTTACAACATAATACAACTCAGAGACAACATAGAGATACCAATCACAGCCGAATACTATAGATCTAACGCAGAAGCCTCCTGCTCCATTGCTCCTCCACATTCGTCAAAGCTAACCTGAATCCCTTGGCTACTCGTAAAAATTTGAGTACCCAAGAGTTTATGAAAACAAAAGATAAACTCCAGGTCAGACATGGGTCTGGTGTGAGTAACAGGTTAAAGTTGCTTAACTTTCTAAAACCTTTTGAAAAGAAAGGTATCACGTAAGACTTCCCACACATAAACATGGAAAAGTTTTTACCTTACGCTAACCAAAACATTTGATACGAAATCCTGTGATATTATAATAGGTCTAGGGTTTTCAAGTAAATATGAAATAGCCGAAATTGTTACATTTATTAAATTCCAGCTACTAGCCACAAAAGTGGGTAATACAATCAAAACCGTTGGCACTTATTAGATTTTGGATTCCATACAATGGCAGGGCTACTGGGGTACTGCCCGTCGCAGTACGTGGCCTAGATCAACGTACCGAGGTGCCACCCTAACTCCCCTGCAACACAAGGTCAGACCCATTCCTTACTGAACAGTTCCAAACAAGACAACCCCACAGTTGGTGCGCATATCCAACCGCCCACACAGCCGAATAAAAAGGGACCTCTAGACAGGGGAAAATCTTACTCTCCAGTGGGAGCTACCCACCAAGCCTCGCCGCACCTCCCCTGTTTTAGCCATTCCCGGTTGATGAGACTTGAGGCTACGATTACCTTTAGAGAACACATTATCTTAGAATGCTCATCGTCCACCTGACGATGTGCTGAAAGCATTCAATCCATACAAGTTCGTTCTGGGTTCGAACGAAACCGAAGGCATTATCTCGTTTCACTCGTTTTGAAATCACCCACAGAGTTAATGACGATAACCCTTGCACTCTGAATCTCTATCTCGAGCCCATAAGTACTATTTCCGTCAAACTCATCACGGAATCACCCCAGAGTTATATTGACCAATAGTCCTTACACCTCGAGTCTTCACTCTTCACATAAGATTCACGACCTATCGTTAATTTGGATCGATGTGGTTTTCGGATATCCAAATATGGAAACCCGATCCCGGTCTCATCGAAATCCAAAGCGTGTCTTTTAGGTCCAAGTTGTTTTAGAGTTTAAAAACAATTTAATTACATTATCTATATACACACATATAGATAATTCACAGATTCACAACAGATAATTATCATTATCATAACCATAGATAATTCACATTATCACTATCAAAAGATAATTCATATCATCATCACAATGCAACCAATACATCCATATCAATCAACAATACTAATCTCATAGCTGAGATTCAAACCATTCAAGACATCTATATCATCCATTCATAAGCAATGTCCTATAATCATACTATTTACAATTAATTTAAAATAAATTCAATTAATTATATCATCTTTAATTAATTTAAAATGAATTAAATTAATTACTTACACAATATAAATCTTGCTTACATTATCATTAATTAATTGCAAATAAATAAATTAACTAACCTCTAATTTATCATCTTAATTAATCAATCTTGATTTATTATACTTCAATTAATTTCATAAGAATAGTTACGCTAAACTTAATATAGTAATTATCCCTTAATTACATTATAAATTAATTAACTATAATCAATTACATTTAACCTTAATTAATTACAATTAATTAATTACACTTATTTACTTATTATTGATTAATTAATCTTAATTAATCAATCTTAATTACATCATTAATTATATTAATTAATATTCTTAATTATATTTAATTAATTACTCCATTAATTACTTTCAGTAATTAATCTCACTTAATCCATAATTATTACTTTCACAATTCCATCATTAACCATTAATTACATCCAGTAATTATCTTTAATTACTTCACTGGGTAATTACATTCCATTAATTACATTAAGTAATTATTATCAAATCCAGAGTTTAAAATAATTAATTTAAACCAATCACATTAATACTCCATTAATTACAATAAGTAACTAACTTCTTAATCACTTTCATTTAATAATTAAACTTAAATAAATTTCACAATTGATATCATTAATTAATTAATCTAATTAATTATTAAAAATCAAATCATATTCATTAATTACTAAATAATTCTTAGTTAATGACCATCATTAACTATTATTAATTCTTTAATTACTTTTTCTTAAGTAATTAACTTTCATTAATCATTATTAATTTCAACTTAATTAATCTTTAATATCCAATTAATTAACCTTTAATTATTTGGTTAATTAAGTGTTAAATGTAACTTAATTAATTTATAATTACTTGATTAATTAATTATCAATCATTAATTAAAAATCTAATTAATGATCCCTAATTATGGATTAATTGTCCTTAATTAATTACTTAACTTAAACTTTAAATCAATAATTTAAAACCCTTAATTATCCTAATTACATAAACTATTCATTTAATTACCTTAATAATTTAATGAAATTATTAATCATTAAAATTTGAATTTGCTTTAAAATAAAACTTTTCTTGTCTATGGTTAAATTATCATTCTTAAATACTTTTGAAATATTTATTTCAAATTCAATTCCAATTTCCATTTTAAGTCCAAATTTTAAAATGGAACCAAATTATCTTTAATTAATATAAAATTTGAAAATCTGATGTTAAAGAATACTTATAAAAGAAATTTAAAGATTTTAAACTAATTTCCTTTTTAATCTCAGATTATTTAAGTATACTTTAATTTTTAAATTCGTTTACAATATTTAAATTTATAAACTTTACTTTATTTCCAAAACTTAAGATTCAAATCAAATTGAAATTCAACTTTAAAATTCTGATTTAACTTTGATTAAATTCTCTACTACATTTCAAAACTCCATTTAATTTAAATTCTTTAATTTCATTTTAACTCCTTAAACACTTTCATGTTATTAAGTCAATTTGAATTTAAAAACTCATTTTTCCCAAACTAGATTCAAATTAAACTTGAATCTATTTTTTTTAAAACTTAGATTTAAACTTGAATTTAAATTGAAAACTAGATTTAAATCTCTATTTGAAACTTTGCTATCATTTAAATTCAGATTTTCTTAATTTTATTTTAAATTTATACATAACCTACAGGTTTCAGACTAAAGCCTGTTAACATGTTTACACCTGAGCAAGGGTCAAATTTTCTTCGAGTAAACAATCCCACAACATCGAGCAACTCCCAGCAACTACTCGAGTCAATCTCCTCTGTTCCATCCAAAGTTCATCAGACCCCAAAAGTGCACGGTGCACGTGCACCGTGCCTCCGGCCAACTTCAGCCACCTCCGATGGATTCCCCACACCGGCGACCACCTCCCTAATCCACTTCGATCATCCCACAACTAACATACAACTCGAATTCGAAATTCGAGTTCACATCCTAAACCTGGAACAGAAAGACTACAACCCCATCGAAACCTGTCAACACATCATCTACGGTGCTCCGACCCCCTGAGGACCTCCACCACCGGCCACAGTCTTGCCTACGACCCAAACTTTCAACACTTAAAACCGAGTTGAACTCGATCATCCCTATAATCCATACCGACCCAAACAATATGCCCAGTTAAAACTAGGGCTACAAAAACTAGATCACTACCGCTGCTTCCCTGTTGATTTTCATCAACATTAATAATTTTTTTCAGCTTCATTGGTAACTCCTCTACCCACAAGATGAACCCCGACTCTCCAATTAGCAGAGATCATCAGAAATCCCCTAATTCCCTTTTTCTGTTCAACAGTGAACTGCACCCTTATTTCTAGTTTATAAATTTTGATTTAGGTGTTAAAAATCATGGTTTTGGTAATGTATTCATTTCATATTATTGAAACTAAAAATCTCACAGTTTGAAATTTTCATATTAATCAACATTCTTTGATATTCTGGGTTTTACAGAAGTACCAGATTCTATTTTAATAATATTAAGTTTTAAAAACTTAATCTACACTAATTCAAACATCTTTGGTTTGTAAATCAAGTTCTAACAAAACTAGATCAGGTGTTAAGAAATAAAAATAAAAATCTTGAGTCTGGGAAACAATATAAGAACAGACCAGAAAATAACAATACATACCACAAATAATCATATCAGATTCATTTAAACACACATGCAATACTTATGCAACCGAATTTATTTTGAAGTTTAAAAGTTACTCACCTGTTATTAAAGAAGAACAGAGCCTCCATAGGTTTGAAAGTTGTTTGACCTTTGAAAACTGGAAAATGCAGTGGCTTTTTAAAACTAGAAAACTTTAAATTTGAATTGCCTAAATGAATCTTAGCTGCTGGTTTCTTGAGTTAAAAGCTTGAAGGCTAGATACTAAACACTTGCATGCATGCTATATGAAACTCCAGATAGAAGAAAATGCAGGTCATCAGATTTACAGGCTTTGGCTTGAACTTGCGTTTTGATCTTTGAGAATCAATTTACAGGTTTATGATTTGAAACAAGTTCTGGGGTGAGGAAAGGTTGATCACTGATTGTTTTAGGAGTAATTTGCAGGCTAAAGTAAGTGTTACATGTATTTTGATCTCTGGTTGAAGATGATTACAGATTTACAATTGAATTCAAGCTTTTTTTGAGAAAAATACAGCCTTTGATTTACATTTGGTTTGAGGAGGATGTTTCCAGGATCTAATTTGAGGAAGATAATTGAATTTCAGATTTGTCTTGAGTTATTTTGGTTTGAAAATAGGCTGAAGATGTTTTAAATAAAATAAAAGAGAAATAAAAATTCAAAAATGCACTTGTTATATATTACAACACTTGTCATCTAGAAATTTATATTCACTTAACACTTGTTATTATAAGGCCTTAAGGAATTAACACTTATTCTTTTTAATTTGTAAAATGCTTACATTTGTCATTAAATGTTAATTAGTTATAATTATGTAATTTAGTTATAATTAAATGCTAATTAATTATTTAGTTAACATGTTAATATAAGAAGGAAAGTGAATCTTTGTTTAATTAATTAGTTAATATGTATTTATTCATATGTAGATAAATTTTAAAATGAAATAAATGCAATTTTATTTATAAAAGGAAGTTTATACAAATATTTCAAAATCAAAGCAAATTTAAAAATATTTATACTTAAAATTTTAAAAACTTTGAATTCAAGTTTATATTAAATTTTGAAATCCAGTTTATTTACAAATATAACTACACAATTTAAATTTTGGAAAACAATTATTTTTATTAAAAAAATAATTTGTTAAAATAATGTATTATTATATTTAAAAATAACCACATTTAATAACCATAAATAACTTATTAAAAAAATTGTCTTCTTATTAATAAACTATTTATTTTATCACATGATATTTTAAAAGACAATCAAAATAACCTTATTGCTATTTATTTAATTTTAAACTTGAGTTAAACATATTTTAAATCATTTCAATATTTTCTTATGTATTTAAAACCATATTTATTTATGAAATATTTTTTTAAAAGTTTAACTTTTAAATATAATCATAATTCACAATTTTACTAAAGATACATATTTTATAGAAAACATGATTTATTTATTAATTGAATTTAAAACAATACTTATTTATAATATATACAATATTCTATACATATTATAAATATAAACAATTTATTAGATTAAAAAAGATAAAATCTATCAATTACTATTTATTTTATTGAATTATTAAATTAATTCAAATCTCATTACAAAGATTATCAAATCAAATTAATTTTTATTTCAGATTATTAAATTGATATTGCTTTAAAATTCCGGGTCATCACATTCCTCTCCCCTTAAAAGAATTTCGTCCTCGAAATCTAAAACAGAGGTAATTTAATAATCTATTTAAAGATTAAATTTTAAAACACAAGCATATACGAATGATACGCTAACAAACATAGCAATCAATGCACCCAATCAAACAAATCTAATTATCCAGAAAAATTCTGGATAAAACTTTCATGAGTTTCCCCGGTAAAATATCGGGATACTCGCTCTATAGATTCCAAAAAATCAATCCTATTGAGGTACAGAGCTCCTATTCATCTATATCTTACAGAATTAGACAACATATCAGACTACAGACGAGTCTGACTCAACAACCAACCTCTATAACTG
Organism: Allium cepa; assembly: GCA_030765085.1. Classification (NCBI taxonomy): domain Eukaryota; kingdom Viridiplantae; phylum Streptophyta; class Magnoliopsida; order Asparagales; family Amaryllidaceae; genus Allium; species Allium cepa. Next base: position 73,719,138 of record CM060939.1, on the reverse strand, counting down.
CTAGTTCCAAAACCAGAGATGAATCATACACGTACTCCCTCAGAGATATGTGAAACTCATCAAATTCCAGTTATCCAAACCGGCAATTCAATCCTGAAATCCAAACACTGATCCAACCAAAACACAGAAAAGATCCAAACATCACTGAGCTAGCTTTCCAGTCTTACACAAAACTTATAGCTCCTTAATCAGAGAAAACCCCAATAACAACGAAGTCTCCAACTTCGAATTCCAAATTTCTCCGTCCCTTATTCACAAAAGCCTTCAGACAAATCCTAGGCTACCAACATCCAAACTGATCAGCTCAACCCTTGCTGATTCCTCTAGAAACAATCAGAACTAAAAACAACCCAACCCAATAATCTCCTCAAGATCAATCCAACCCAAAACACAATTCTACTCCATAAACAAAAGAAGACTACAAACTTCCCCTAATCTGGAAAAGACAATCAGAAACACATCCAAACTGCTTCCGGTGCACAACTCTGATCCGAAGTAGATGTGAAAATACTGATGAAAAACACAAGCACAAACTGGACATCACTTCCCAAAAATATGGTTCAACAGATCCATAAAAGAAAACTCAGAAATTCCTTCAAAACTGAGTTGCTTCATCAAACTCAATTTTTAGGAATCATCCTACAACTAAGTTGAACCACCGGTTCCATTCCTGGAATACTAGTCGATAAGAAAACTCAATCTCCAGATGCTGACGAACCTCTGTCTTCCCAGAAGACATCCAGAAAAACAATCTCTGTCAATCCAAGAGAACACTTAACTAACGCAAGTCACTTTTGCGATCAACCCAGATAAATTTCCAAAGAAAATTGTCCTCTCTTTACCAAACAGAACAGCTTATACTTGGTCTAGTCAATCCATTGAAGAAATGGATTCACTCAGCAGCTTCTGAACTCCATTTCAGAAAAACTACTTAGCTAAGACCTCCTTGTCGGCTCACAGAACACTCCGAGCTGTTTCAACAATTCCAAACTTCCTAATCCAAAGTTCTTCGAGAAACTCGGACTTCAGAGCTAACCACAACATCCTGCAGACTTCAGCCAAAACACCAAAGCAGACACACTTTCTAAAACTCGTTCCAAAGAAAACATCTTCGAAAACAATCCATAGTCACTGCATCTCATCACGCAGTTACAACTTCCTGAGGTATCAAAATACCATTACTTACTTCAGCTCAACCGAACAGATCAAACTCTACTCACCAGACTGTGTACTTCAAAGATGACTCCGAACCTTCACTGCACAACTTACTCGAGACGGTATTAGGTCTACAGTCTCGACAGATACACTTCCAACCTCAAACATTAGACTCCAATCAATGGTAGAAATCGTGTTACAAACACGACTACCTTATCTACCTTTATAACCTATATTGGAAAACCTGAACAGGTTACCCAACAGATAGGTAGAAATAGATAAATATCTTTAATAATAGTTGTAATAGCTTTGGTGTCACACTTTTTTGGTATCAACATGAACTACCAAAAATGCCCCTCTATATATTATCAAATCTTAATAACTTAAAAATAGAATCTAATATTAAACTTTTACAAATTCAAATGCCCCTAAAAGTAGGATCTAACAATAAAAAATGCTTTACGAATTCAAAACACTTATAAAAATAGGATTTAAAATTAAACTTCTTTTATAAATTTAGAATACTTCTTTACAAATACACAAATCTTAATATCACTTGAAAATAAAAAAATCATTTTTTTACCAATTTAAACATATTTTTAATAATAATTGTACTAGCTTTGGTGTCACATTTTTTTGGTATCAATGCGAACTACCAAAAATGCCCCTCTATATTATCAAATCTTAATAACTTAAAAATAGGATCTAACATTAAACTTCTTCTATAAATTCAAACGCCCCTAAAAGTAGGATCTAACGATTAAAAATGCTTTACGAATTCAAAACATTTCTAAAATTAGGATCTAAAATTAAACTTCCTTTCTAAATTTAGAATACTTCTTTACAAATACACAAATCTTAATATCACTTGAAAGTAAAAAAATCATTTTTTACCGATTTAAACATATCTTTAATAATAGTTGTAATAGCTTTGATGTCACACTTTTTTGGTATCAACGTGAACTACCAAAAACATCCCTCTATATATTATCAAATGTTAATAACTTAAAAATAGGATCTAATATTAAACTTCTTCTACAAATTCAAATGCCCCTAAAAGTAGGATCTAACGATTAAAAATGCTTTACGAATTCAAAACACTTCTATAAATAGGATCTAAAATTAATCTTCCTTTCTAAATTTAGAATACTTCTTTACAAATACACAAATCTTAATACCACTTGAAAATAAAAAAAAATATTTTTTACCGATTTAAATATATACAATTTATAAGGAAAATAATTCACGCGCGTAGCGTGTGCCGTGATACTCGTATATAAAATTACAAATACGCTTTCTCAAGATAGACACCACTCCAGAGCCTAGGTATTCACTCAACCTAATGCTCTGATACCACCTGTGACGACCCAACTTCCAAACACCAGGAAGTTGCATCGCTAATAAGAAAGAAAGGGATAGAAAAGAGAAAGAAAGAGAAGAATAAGAAACAACACATCAGAATCTAAACAGCGGAACGAATAAATTATATTAATAACATAAAATATAACATAGTTTACAACCACTATCAGAGTACACAGATATACAACACATACTAGATGGTTATAAACACCTGTCTAGTATTTACAACATAATACAACTCAGAGACAACACAGAGATACCAATCACAGCGGAATACTATATATCTAACGCAGAAGCCTCCTGCTCCATTGCTCCTCCACATTCGTCAAAGCTAACCTGAATCCCTTGGCTACTCGTAAAAATTTGAGTACCCAAGAGTTTGTGAAAACAAAAGATAAACTCCGGGTCAGACATGGGTCTAGTGTGAGTAACAGGTTAAAGTTGCTTAACTTTCAAAAACCTTTTGAAAAGAAAGGTATCACGTAAGACTTCCCACACATAAACATGGAAAAGTTTTTACCTTACGCTAACCAAAACATTTGATAGGAAATCCAGTGATATTATAATAGGTCTAGGGTTTTCATGTAAATATGAAATAGCCAAAATTGTTACATTTGTTAAATTCTAGCTACTAGCCACAAAAGTGGGTAATACAATCAAAACCGTTGGCGCTTATTGGATTTTGGATTCCATACAATGGCAGGGCTACTGGGGTACCGCCCGTCACAGTACATGGCCTAGATCAAGTACCGAGGAGCCACCCTAACTCCCCTGCAACACAAGGCCGGACACATTCCTTACTGAACAATTCCGAACAAGACAACCCCGCAGTTGGTGCGCATATCCAACCGCCCACACAACCGAATAAAAAGGGACCTCTAGACAGGGGAAAATCTTGCTCTCCAGTGGGAGCTACCCACGAAGCCTTGCTGCACCTCCCCTGTTTTAGCTATTCCCGGTTGATGAGGCTTGAGGCTATGATTACCTTTAGAGAACATATTATCTTAGAATGCTCATCGTCCACCTGACGATGTGCTGAAAGCATTCAATCCACACAAGTTCGTTCCGGGTTCGAATGAAACGGAAGGCATTATCTCGTTACACTCGTTTTGGAATCACCCTCAGAGTTAAAGACGATAACCCTTGCACTCTGAATCTCTATCGCGAGCCTATAAGTACTATTTCCGTCAAACTCATCACGGAATCACCCCAGAGTTATACTGACCAATAGTCCTTACACCTCGAGTCTTCACTCTTCACATAAGATTCACGACCTATCGTTAATTTGGATCGATGTGGTTTTCGGATATCCAAATATGGAAACCCGATCCCGGTCACATCGAAATCCAAAGCGTGTCTTTTAGGTCCAAGTTGTTTTAGAGTTTAAAAACAATTTAATTACATTATCTATATACACACAGATAGATAATTCACAGATTCACAACAGATAATTATCATTATCATTACCACAGATAATTCACATTATCACTATCAAAGGATAATTCATATAATAATCATAATGAACCAATACATCCATATCAATCAACAATACTAATCTCATAGCTGAGATTCAAACCATTCAAGACATCTATATCATCCATTCATAAGCAATGACCTATAATCATACTATTCACAATTAATTTAAAATAAATTAAATTAATTATATCATCTTTAATTAATTTAAAATAAATTAAATTAATTACTTACACAATATAAATCTTGCTTACATTATCATTAATTAATTGCAAGTAAATTAATTAACTAACCTCTAATTTATCATCTTAATTAATCAATCCTGATTTATTATACTTCAATTAATTTCATAAAAATAGTTACTCTAAACTTAATATAGTAATTATCCCTTAATTACTTTATAAATTAATTAACTATAATCAATTACATTTAACTTAATTAATTACACTTAATTACTTATTATTGATTAATTAATCTTAATTAATCAATCTTAATTACATCATTAATTATATTAATTAATGATTCTTAATTATATTTAATTTATTACTCTATTAATTACTTTCAGTAATTAATCTCACTTAATCCATAATTATTACTTTCACAATTCCATAATTAACCATTAATTACATCCAGTAATTATCTTTAATTACTTCACTGAGTAATTACATTTCATTAATTACATTAAGTAATTATTATCAAATCCAGAGTTTAAAATTAATTAAACTTAATTAATTAATTTAAACCAATCACATTAATACTCCATTAATTACATTAAGTAATTAACTTCTTAATCACTTTCATTTAGTAATTAAACTTAAATAAATTTCACGATTGATATCATTAATTAATTAATCTAATTAATTATTAAAAATCAAAACATATTCATTAATTACTAAATAATTCTTAGTTAATGACCATCATTAACTATTATTAATTCTTTAGTTACTTTTTCTTAAGTAATTAACTTTCATTAATCATTATTAATTTCAACTTAATTAATCTTTAATATCCAATTAATTAACCTTTAATAATTTGGTTAATTAAGTGTTAAATGTAACTTAATTAATTTACAATTACTAGATTAATTAATTATTAATCATTAATTAAAAATCCAATTAATGATTCTTAATTATGGATTAATTATCCTTAATTAATTACTTAACGTAAACTTTAAATCAATAATTTAAAACCCTTAATTATCCTAATTACATAAATTATTCATTTAATTACCTTAATAATTTAATGAAATTATTAATCATTAAAACTTGAATTTGCTTTAAAATAAAACTTTTCTTGTCTATGGTTAAATTTTCATTCTTAAATACTTTTGAAACATTTATTTCAAATTCAATTCCAATTTCCATTTTAAGTCCAAATTTTAAAATGAAACCAAATTATCTTTAACCAATATAAAATTTGAAAATCAGATGTTAAAGAATACTTATAAAAGAAATTTAAAGATTTTAAACTAATTTCCTTTTTAATCTCAGATTATTTAAGTATACTTTAATTTTTAAATTCATTTACAATATTTAAATTTATAAACTTTACTTTATTTCCAAATCTTAAGATTCAAATCAAATTGAAATTCAACTTTAAAATTCTGATTTAACTTTGATTAAATTCTCTGCTACACTTCAAAACTCCATTTAAATTCAAATTCTTTAATTTCATTTTAACTCCTTAAACACTTTCATGTTATTAAGTCAATTTGAATTTAAAAACTCATTTTTCCCAAACTAGATTCAAATTCAACTTGAATCTATTTTTTTTAAACATAGATTTAAACTTGAATTTAAATTGAAAACTAGATTTAAATCTCTATTTGAAACTTTGCTGTCATTTAAATTCAGATTTTCTTAATTTTATTTTAAATTTATACAAAACCTACAGGTTTCAGACTAAAACCTGTTAACATGTTTACACACGAGCAAGGGTCAAATTTTCTTTGAGTAAACAATCCCACAACTTCGAGCAACTCCCAGCAACTACTCGAGTAATTCTCGAGTCAATCTCCTCTGTTCCATCCAAAGTTCATCAGACCCCAAAAGTGCACGGTGCACGTGCACCGTGCCTCCGGCCAACTTCATCCACCTTCGGTGGCTTCCCCACACCGGCGACCACCTCCCTAATCCACTCCGATCATCCCATAACTCACATACAACTCGAATTCGAAATTCGAGTTCACATCCTAAACCTGGAACAGAAAGACTACAACCCCATCGAAACCTGTCAAAACATCATCTACGGTGCTCCGTCCCCCTGAGGACCTCCACCACCGGCCACAGTCTCGCCTACGACCCAAACTTTCAACGCTTAAAACCAAGCTGAACTCGATCATCCCTATAATCCATACCGACCCAAATAATATGCCCAGTTAAAACAAGGGCTACAGAAACTTGATCACTACCGCTGCTTCCCTGTTGATTTTCATCAACATTAATAAAAAATTTCAGCTTCATTGGTAAATCCTCTACCCACAAGATGAACCCCGACTCCCCAATTAGCAGAGATCATCAGAAATCCCCTAATTCCCTTTTTCTGTTCAATAGTGAACTATACCCTTATTTCTAGTTTATAAATTTTGATTTAGGTGTTAAAAATCATGGTTTTGGTCATGTATTCATTTCATATTATTGAAGCTAAAAATCTCACAGTTTGAAATTTTCATATTAATCAGCATTCTTTGATATTCTGGGTTTTACAGAAGTACCAGATTCTATTTTAATAATATTAAGTTTTTAAAACTTAATCTACTCTAATTCAAACATCTTTAGTTTGTAAATCAAGTTCTAACAAAACTAGATCAGGTATTAAGAAATAAAAATAAAAATCTTGAGTCTGGGAAACAATATAAGAACAGAGCAGAAAATAACAATACACACCACAAATAATCATATCAGATTCATTTAAACACACATGCAATACTTATGCAGCCAAATTTATTTTTAAGTTTAAAAGTTACTCACCTGTTATAAAAGAAGAACGGAGCCTCCATAGGTTTGAAAGTTGTTTGACCTTTGAAAACTGGAAAATGCAGTAGCTTTTTAAACTGGAAAAACTTTAAATTTTAATTGCCTATATGAATCTTAGCTGCTGGTTTCTTGAGTTAAAAGCTTGAAGGCTAGATACTGAACACTTGCATGCATGCTATACGAAACTCCAGAAAGAAGAAAATGCAAGTCATCAGATTTACAGGGTTTTGAAACAAAAACAGGCTTTGGCTTGAACTTGCTTTTTGATCTTTGAGAATGAATTTACAGGTTGATGATTTGAAACAAGTTCTAGGGTGAGGAAAGGTTGATCACGTTTTAGGAGTAATTTGCAGGCTAAAGAAAGTGTTGCAGGTATTTTGATCTCTGGTTGAAAATGATTACAGATTTACAATTGAATTCAGGCTTTTTTTTAGAAAAATACAGCCTTTGATTTACATTTGGTTTGAGGAGGATGTTTGCAGGATCTAATTTGAGGAAGATGATTGAATTTCAGATTTATCTTGAGTTATTTTGGTTTGAAAATTGGCTGAAGATGTTTTAAATAAAATAAAAGAGAAACAAAAATTCAAAAATGCCACTTGTTATATATTACGACACTTGTCATCTAGAAATTTATATTCACTTAACACTTGTTATTATAAGGCCTTAAGGAATTAACACTTATTCTTTTTAATTTGTAAAATGCTTACATTTGTCATTAAATGTTAATTATTTATAATTATGTAATTTAGTTATAGTTAAATGCTAATTAATTATTTATTTCACATGTTAATATAAGAAGGAAAGTGAATCTTTGTTTAATTAATTAGTTAATATGTATTTATTCATATGTAGATAAATTTTAAAATAAAATAAATGAAATTTTATTTATAAAAGGAAGTTTATACAAATATTTCAAAATCAAAGCAAATTTAAAAATATTTATACTTTAAATTTTAAAAACTTTGAATTCAAGTTTATATTAAATTTTGAAATCCAGTTTATTTACAAGTATAACTACACAATTTAAATTTTGGAAAACAATTATTTTTATTAAAAAAATATTTATTAAAACAATGTATTATTATATTTCAAAATAACCACACTTAATAACCATAAATAACTTATTAAAAGAAATTGTCTTCTTATTAATAAATTATTTATTTTATCACATGATATTTTAAAAGACAATCAAAATAACCTTATTGCTATTTATTTAATTTTAAACTTGAGTTAAACAAATTTTAAATCAATTCAATATTTTCTTATGTATTTAAAACCATATTTATTTGTGAAATATCCTTTTAAAAGTTTAACTTTTAAATATAATCATAATTCACAATTTTACTAAAGATAAATATTTTATAGAAAATAGGATTTATTTATTAATTGAATTTAAAACAATACTTATTTACAATATATACAATATTCTATATATATTATAAATATAAACAATTTATTAGATTTAAAAAGATAAAATTTATCAATTACTATTTATTTTATTGAATTATTAAATTAATTCAAATCTCATTACAAAGATTATCAAATCAATTTAATTTTTATTTCAGATTATTAAATTGATTTTGCTTTAAAATTCCGGGTCATCACAGTACCGGACTTCAAAACACTGAATTGAATATATTGCAAAGGTCAACAAGACGAGACGATCAAAACGGTACACATATATCAGCGATACGACCATCCTATCAAAAGTCAATATCGGTACCAAAAATGCTGCCAAAATGCCGAAAATAAGATAAACGGAGCAATAGCGGTCCAAATTTGAAGAAACAAAATATGACGTCTGATACAGAAGATGATTTAAAAATTTATTATATAAAAATATTCAAGTTTGGAAAATATTTTATTATCATCAACAATTAATTGATTTAAACTTAAATAAATTTACACAATAAAATAAACTTTCATATCATCTAATGAAAATATACCATTTGCTATGTTTAACTAGACTATTCCAAATATCAAATCTTCAATTAAAAATTTTATTATTCAAAATTTCACAAAAATTCAATTAGTTAAATTATTTAAAATCGTTAAAATACCCGGGTTTTCACAAATCACACCTTGAATGATGATGTCTCCTTGGAACTTTGAGATCCACATCCTATCCTTGCAAGAGATTATGAACCACTTTTGATTTATTTTATTTGATGTTTTATATGGAGTTGAAAGATTTTAGGAACTTTTTTTGCCATGAAAAGTTAGGAGGAGAGAAAGAAACAGACTGAATGAGGAAGAATGAATTGTGCCTATAGAATGAATTAGAGAATATGTTTTATTTGAAAGAAGGAAACCTTTCCCCTTCTTTAATTAAAACTTCTCTAATTAATTCTCTTGATTAACTTTCTCTTTTCCCTCCTATTTCTTTACATGTATGGCTAAAAATTACATGTCATCAAATGACATAAGATTTCATAAATTAACGCATGTAATTATCTTTTATTTAATAACAATGATATCATATATCAATGCGCGCAAATATAACTTTTATAAACGCATTCATATAATTACAAATAACTCCCAAACATAAAATAAAATAAATAATACTTAATATTTCTCAAATATTAATTAATTAATTATTTCACAAATTTTTATAAATTAATAAAATCATGTGGTTTTTCTGAGAATTCATCATTATGGTTGTGCGACTCAAAGGTATGGATTTAGTCAGCAATTATTATTGAATAATGCAAATACTAACGTTCACACGTCACTTAGTAGGTAGTGTGACATTTTGGCTGAATTCATTGCTTACGCATGTTTTTGTAAAATCCAATTTTACTTATTATAAGAGGTACCTAATAGTGACAATTATTTACAACAATTCTCTTCGCCAAAACTATATCACTTCATATTTATGGAATTTGGTAATGTTCAAAATTCTAATATCATCCACATTCAACTTTATAGTCCAAACACAATGTCCTTGGTTCAATAATAATTATTATTATTACCGAAATGCTCTAGCCAAAGACTTTGACTTTGAGTTGACTTCATTTGACCGTGATACTAACTTCGTATAACTAAGGGACGAACCTCTCTTGAATAGTGTTTCACTTCCAATGCTTCTCCTCGACCCAACTATAGTCGGTCGATAAACATCGTGCCACGATTTAACTATAATCAAAGCGGAGCTTCCACATTGAAGATCGATAGTATTCTCAAATCGAGAGAACTGTGTAAATTAGTCGCATCGATATTCTCTGCTTGACCTTAGTATATTAATCAACAGAAAACTATCGAGTGAGCCATTCCATAGTTATTCAATAACTATTAGTACGTAGCCCCTTGGTTCCCCCAACAATCATGAGTAATACAGTGCCCAACATTTGGAGAGCATTACGTACTCTGGTCTCAACGAATACATCGATATCCAGTCTTGATGCATCTTGACTAGGAACATTTAAAATGCTATATTTGTTCTATTGTGGTTAATTACTCATGGTTACAACACTTTGTAACTACTATCGCAAAATATACCATTTATGGATTTTCTCTTAAATATACTTTTAATTAAATAATTACTCAATATAACCATATTATATCAAGTATATAATAGAAAGAAACACCTTTATTGTGAACAAGATTGTTCACTGAGTTAGATATATGCTACAAATTGCATAATTGCCCCTAGGGTATACCTCTAACTCTACCAATCTCCCACTTGTACTTGGGGTCAATTATGGAATCTTATTCCAAATTCTCAAAACCAGTTTGGTCGGTCCCTTTGTTAACGGGTTTGCTATTATGTTTCAGTTATCTACTTTGTCAATCCGCTCTCTCCGACGGTGATAAAATGATTTATCACGTGGAACAATTCGAAGTATGTCTCTCGACTTCTACTGAGCTCTAAGATCTATTACAAACCATTTTACGACATTGTTATTGTATAACTCTGTCATGGGATTCTCAACATTTGGAATCGGCTCAGTTATAAATTTATGCACTTATTTTTTTATATACATTGTTTTGATTATGGCGCTATTCAAGGAGATGTACCTAGCCTTTTTTCGTTGAATCAGCCACGATCTCTGTCGTTGGAAAATAATTTCGGTGATGTGTGCACACATCATCGACATTCATTTTCGAGTTTCAAAGTAGGAAGACTGTTGTAGTAATAACTACATAATTGTTGATAAAAAAATCTTGATTTTAATTTTTAAATATGATTTGATAGATCTATATATGTATATATATATATGGTTATATATATATTATTTTAAATGATTTGAAATGGAACCCGACATTTAGTTTTTAAATTTCTATGAATTAGGGATTTTAATTAATGAAATGGAATTTAACTAATTAATTATTGAAACCTCTAAATAAACGAAGAGATTAAATGCTAGGTTATAAATGAAATTACAGGAAAGTTGAAATTTGTAACTTATAAAACAAAGGTATGATTATTGAACATTAAACTAATTAAAAGAAATGAGATAAACTTGTGTAACCTTCAATTACATTCTTAAAGACATATATATAACTTACCAATTATAAAAGTTGAAATGTTAAAAGATTAGGTAATGGAAAATTTACAAGTAAAACTTATGTAATGGAAGTGTTCAATGAATTGCTTTTATAAATAAGAAATTTGATGTCATAATTGTTATAAATTAAGTTATAATTGAAATGTTATTGTATAAATTGTGATAGAAAGTAAGTATGGTAAGTAGATGATTTTAAACTTAAGCTAATGAACTGATATGCTAAGTAATTGAATTAAACATGAATACTATAAATAAATGAATGTAAATAAATGAAATTAAGTAATGAATGAAAGAATGTAATGCAATAAAAAGAAATTGACATGATATGAATAAATGAAAATTAATTTTTGTAAGTAATAAATGCAAATAAATGAAATAAACATTGAATGAATGAAAAAAATGAACAACAAACCTTGTGAAAAGAAATTAATAAGAATAAACTTAAATAATGTTAGAATATGTTGTTTTTTTGGTTTATTGATTGTTTGGGAAATGATACTTCTAATTATTTGGATGAATGAATAAACTATTGAGTTTTATCTAACACTATTGAGTAAATGATATGCTTAGTAGTTATTTGACATTCTATGTGATTAAAAGTGTCTTAGCCCAAACAAACTATTTGTTTTGGTTGATATGGATGGATAATTAATTTGTTTTGATGTAATGTGATGATTGTATGCTATGGTTGCAGGTGATTGTTGTTTTATATTGAATTGTTTGTTAATGGTTGAAAGAAATTTAAATATTTTATTTTATTTAACTATTAACTCTTTTTTGACTATATAAGTGAAATACAGGTTATGGAAGCAATTTCTATTGCTTTTGGTTTCATAATTAAGCATTGTTCGCCCGACAAATAGATACGTCCTTGAATTACGATTTTATAGTGATTTTATATTGTTTTCCTGCTGTTGGGATATATTATTTTTGAAAATTTATGATATATATTATTTATTGATATTATAATTTCTCCCGAGCCTCTCCTTATAGAGGAAACTCTGCCGAAATTTTTTGTAAATTTTGGACTTAGAAATTTTGTAAAATGTTTTCCAACCTCTTATTATCTTGAATATAAAAGGATTTATTGTTATAAATTAATATATTTTATTTAAATTATTTTATTTTGTGAATTTATTTGTTTATAAATTTAATATTTTGAATAAGATATATTGATTTCTTATCTCCTTCTTTTTTCCTTTTCGGGACAAAAAGTTTTGAGTGGGGGAGAGTGTAACGACCCGTAATTTTTGATAATTAAATTTTTTAATTTAATAACATTTTAGTAATTTAATATTGAAGAAACTAAAAATTAGTGAATTGGAATGCAAATAATAACTAGAATGAACTGTAACAATATAAATGTAAGTTAATTGTTAATAACTTGAATGAAATTCCAATGAATAAAATAATGTAAATGTATACTTGGTTATAAATTGATATAAGAAGACAAATGTAAACATTGAATTAATAAATGAAATAGTATGAAATAAATGACCATTGAATAAAATTTGGTTATGTAAGAAATTGTAACATTTGTTTTTAAATAATGAATTTATAAGTGTGATTTAAAGTTAATGGTAACAATTAATGTACTTTACCTATTTAATAATCCTATTATATTAAATTTGAATCCAATTGCAATAAATGTAATTAAGTATTATGTTAATGTAAATTAAGTTAATATTTGGAAATAATGTTAACTTTATTCATAGTATGACAATGGGTTGAATAGAAAGAATGGAAATCAAGATATATTAATTTATTGGAATTTAAAATTTAATGATCAGATTAATTGCAATTAAATGAAATTTAATGTTTAAATATTACGTAAATAGAAATTAAGATGAAATTGGGAAATATTAATGTACCAAGATATAAACAAATGTTAGTTATATCCATATTATAATGAAAGACTTGAATAACATTGTTTAAAAATTTAATAAATGGATTTTGGAATTTTAATTTATAGTTCTGAATTTTTCACTGAAATTGATGAATTGATCAACTTTAAATTGACATCCAAATTTGTTTAAATTATTGTAAATGATTAAGAAACCAAAAATAATAAAAGTTGTAAATTATTAAAATTTAAACTGAAAAGTGCTTATTTAATTTAATATTAATTTATTAAATCAATGTGAAAATAGCCATTTTGGCAACTGTCGCGGATTTCAACAAAACCAGTTTCATCAGATCTGTTACAGTGAATTATTGTAGGATTTCAAGTTTCGTAACGATCGAACTTGTCGTTTGATCGTACGGGCTCGAAACACTTAAAAATCAATTTAACTAAAATCAATTGAAATCAATTTGAGATAAGTTGATTTTAACGTAACTTATTCATACGATGGAATTTGTACTCGAAATCTATTCTATTGATTTTAAAATCATTAAAAACATCTATTTTGATATATGTGTTAACTCATTTTCGTTCCGGAAGCAGAACGGGCTTTTCAGGTCATTTATCGTTCAATCAAATCTTATCCATTCTTTCTATTTTCTGCCCTGTCTATAAATATATCGTTATAAACCCTAATTGTTCCTTATTTCATTTTTCTGTACGTACAATTCCTTCTCAACTCCTCATTTCAATTGCAGACAAATCAAAACCAAATTCCCAAACTGCAAATCAAATTCCAAATCCAAAAATCAAACTCCATAAAATAAAATATATCGAATTACATATCGATTTGAAGCTCTCGAAGAGCGCAAGTCAATTATGTGATTTGTTTCTCGATCTGGGTTGCTATGTGGCCGGAAATGGCTAGACTATTTTTGCTCGTTCGTTGTGTGACTTCACGTTCAATGGCGGATCGTCGATGTTGTTGCGATTGGGTGGTACTGGTGTGTAGAGGGTGTCGAGGGGCTTCAATCTTTATGGTCAGCTTGCACTGGAAGGGTCGAAAATCGCCATGATCGGCGTTTGATGTCGGTGGCCATGACTTGGTTAGGCATGACCGGAGGCGAAATTGTTGGCGGTGGGATGGGCGGCTCGTGATAGGGATTCCAGCGACGCAGTCAGATCACGGTGGAAGGCTTCGGGGCGGCTCGTTTTTTATCAAACGATTGACCTCATGGCGGCTAGGGTTCAGTGAACCTAGGAGAGAATGTGTGGAAGAATACGGTGACAGTGGTAAAGTGCTTTCGTGGGTATGCGTTTCTTTTTTTATTTTGATTTTATTTATTTCTATTCGAATGTTCTAAGGACCATACTTCTTGATACGAGGTCGGATTTACGCGCAGTTTCTTCCATTGGGATCATAACGAAAATTCAGACTTTTTATGCTAGTTTGGATGGATTCTGAGACTGTTTGAATTTTGGGTTTAAATTGGATCTAAATTCAATTTAAATCCAAAGGTGAGTGTTTTAACCCACTCACAACTTCTAAAATTTCTTATGTTTGTTAAATTAAATTTATGATGTGATTAGGAATTTATTTATGACTGTTTGGTCTATTTTAATCATCATCTCAGTAAATTCGAATTTATTTGAATTAAGTCGTTATTTAATTTATTATTGAATATAAATTGCCAGTTAAATACCTATTATTGATTATCAGTTCTATATTGATATTTATTGATTGTTTTGGATGATGATTGTGATGGATGTGGATTGTTGATATTAGTTGAATGAATGTTTTATTTTATATCATTAAAACTGCAAGTTCGTTATGGATTTTAATTATTAATTCGGGTTTGCGGTTTGAAATGATGTATAATCGAAAATTTTGAAATTGCGGATTGAAATGATAAATCTCCGTATCACTTGACCCTAGGGTAGAAAATTATATACGGACACCGGACTGGTTAAATTAAATGATTTTAAAATCCTCGATTTTTGAATGTAATCAATTGATGTTTTGAAATAAAATTTGATTTATATATATTGAAGTATTGTAGAAAAATCGAGTTTTGTGTTGAAATATGTAAACAGGAATTTCTTTAAGAAATTAAATTGGAAGTTTGAAGTTAAACTCTTTAGTATAAAAGAAATTCTATCAAAATTGAGTTATTGAATTTATTTGAAAATAACATTGAATATTTTGAAATTAGCATAATCCATATTGATATTTGAACTTGAACTGAAATGATATGAAATTCGATAGTTTATTGAAGTTTGGTTTGTCGATTTGGAAATTTGAAATGTCCAAATATGTTGAAATGAAATAAATAGTTTAATTTGATATTAATTTCAAACTCGTATTTTATATAAATTGTTTTCAAATATATTATTTTAAAATTTTCTAATTAAGATTTTCAAATTTATTAAACTATTTAACTAACATTAACTAAATAAATTATTTTAACCTATTTTAAACCATTTAAATTATTTTAAAACTAATTAACCTGTTTTAACTTATTTTAAATCTAGTTAATCTATTTAAAAGCTATTTAATCTATTTTCAATCCATGTTAATTATTTATAACTATTTAAACTAGTTTCTTCTAAATTCCAAACTAAGTAAAATGGATAGGTTATATTTAAATTCTCGATTTTAGAGTAAATATGGTTAATGATGTTATAACCTAAGTTGGAATTTTTAGTGTTACAATAAATCGAAATGAGGATTTTGAAGCAAGGACTTAACTTGTTTTGGAAATATGATTTTTGAAAGAAATATGATTTGAAAGTGGTATAGTTTTTTGAGAACATGATATTTTGAAATAAATTGTGAATTTGACTTTGAAAGGAAATATAATTATCGAACTATGATTTCAAAAGCGAATATGATTTCGAAAGTAAGTAATAATTTCGAAAGTGATATGGTTTGAATTGAATATGATATTTTGATATCAATTATGGAATGATTTTGGAAATGTAAAAGAACCATTCGGTGTGTAATAAGCGATTGGTTGTCAAAGAGACCGGGATCGGATGTTTTCATACTCTCTGCCAATGCCGAAAACCACTTTGACAACTATGTAGGCGGTGGAGATTCCAGAATGAAGTAGGATGGTGGCGACGATCCTAAAGCTATATTTGTGGACCTAACTCCCATGAGTTAGCATATGGTGGCTAAAACAGAAGCGATTCCGAGCCAAGTGAGGTAGCCTCTTCTATCGAACACATTCCATCGATACTATATTCTGACTTTTGATTTATTTGGTGGCCACCCTTCGATTTTTACTCGAGAGTGTGTTTCGGGTTGGGCGATAGTTGTGGCTATGCATTACCAACAGTCCAAATGCGTAATTGGTATATCTATTGCCTAGTTGTGCCATGTTACCTACCCTAGCACGCCTTCTACCTATTTGTTTTGTACCAAACCTGCAGAGTGCCCTCTGATGACACCCAGTACGAGTGGGATTACGATACCGTATAGACTATGGAAATGTATAAAAATGTGTTAAGTGGGATATGGGTAACGCCTTAACGCTATTTTAATAACTTTATTTACTGGAGACATATTATAATAGCATATTGTACTACATAGTAGATAGTTTAACGGATCCTTACGAGGTGTGAATTCCGAGCATCTCATAAGTTGTTGTACTCACGTCAGACACTGGGTAGGAGATGTCAAACCCCGTAAACATCTCTTACACCGTTTCACTCATATTTATTTCCGTTAATTTAACTTACATAAGATCTTTTAGTTTTTGACTTGAGTGTTTAGTCTTTTCAATTCGCTCGGGTCAGCTTTAGCATTTCAGGATTTTAAGACCTTATTTCTGGAGGACGAATATGAAGATTGTATTATTATTTCTTACTATATTATTCCACTACATCATTGTTCCGCTGCATTATTATTAATTATTCTCTGGTATGTGTAACTCTGATTTTGTGTTGTATAAGTATAATCAAATGTTTTGTAACAGCTTAATGAAATGTTATTTGATTATTATATTTTGTCATTCTGCTGTGAGATTCCGTTTTGTTTTATTTCTCTCTCTTTTTCCTATTTACCCCAATAACAATCTGCTCTTTTGTATGGTTTGAGTTGGCACGTGTGTCTGCTTAAAGCGTCCAAAAAGGCGGGGTGTTACATTACATGCTCCATATTAAACATTTTAATAAGATGTCTTTGCATATCATTTGGGATATTCCCGACATCTTTTATACCTGCTATAAAAGACATCATTTATTAATTCAATGTTGAATATTAAAACAACTAAAGCTAATTTTAACATAAGTACATCATTAAATTCAACAGCATGTTGTTTACTTATAGTTTAGAAATATCAGTGTACCTTTTAACGTTCTTTTTTATGAACATACGCTTCCTCTGCACTTCGATTGAAAATCAAACTATTTGATATTTCTACCAAAATACTTATTCAATCTTGATGCTTATAAAATGATACTTTTAAATCATTTCTTGGATCATATCCAAAGACTCACAAACTCAATATCTCTTCCATTGACTTCGAGAAATTTTGGTTATTATGTTTAAACAATTTAACGTAAATCATTATTTTAGTGACCCGTAGTTCTACGCCCTTTGATTGAAATAAATCACTCATGTTCAACCCAAATTGTACGAAAGAGCAAATAACTAGGGTAAAGAAGAAGAAAGAGATAGAAGAAAATAAAACAACAACACGGAATCTCACAATCGTAATGAAACAAAATACAACATATTTGAACAGATTTTATACAAAAGACTTTGTAACTGTTTATATACTTACAATCATCAGAGTACAACAATCAATACATCAACTGGACAATTATATAACTTGTCCTTACACAGCAGAATATAAGCCAAGTACGGAGATACGTCTCTGTCATCCAGCTCATCTCCTAAGCTCCATAGCATTCTATCCTTAATTTGTAATACTCGGTCTGACCTGAGCATTAAAATAAAATAACACCCGAGACGGTCTGGAAAACCAGTGTGATAAAACACACATAATTTGAATTTTTAGAGTTATCAAAATACTTTGAAAAACAAAGGTATCTCGTAAGACCACTTCACACATAAACACGACGGTTTTTCCCTTACGATAACCAAAACATTTTATAGAAAATTCAATCATTGTATAATAGTGTCTGAATACAAATACTTATTCAAATAGTTGAAATTGTTACATTAATTAAATTCCAGCATACTAGGCTCTACAAACAAAACCGTAAGATCATACTGGAGAATGGATTCCAACGAATGACTAGGCCACTGGGGTACCGCCCATCACAGTACGTCACTAACACAATGTACCGAAGACCATGCTGGGATCCCCTGCTCACAAGACCGGCCTACCCATAACCTGGATAGACCAAACACGTTATCACCCCGGGTGTTCCCACCCTTACCATTGAGTGCTCCTTCTGTGACGATCCAGAATTTTTAACAGCTTAGAATGGAATAATTAACTGATTTTAAACCTTTAAAGGTTAATTTTAACTTGAATTCCAAATATTAATATTTACTTGATAATCAAATTATTGAATTATATAATTCGAAACTGGGTAAGATGTTGAAAGTGGAATTTTAAGCCTGTCAAAAATAATTTGAAGGCTTGTAAAATTTATAATGATGTTACTGAAGATAATAGAATGGTTGGAATTAAATTTCAAGGCGATTTGTTCAATTTTAAGAATATATCGTTTAAATCAATATTTAAAAGTAGCCTTCTGAGGCACAGTCTCGGAATTCCACGAAACCAGTTCCATTGGATCTGTAATATTATATTATTATCGAATTTCAATTTTCGTAGCAATCGGAGTTGTCGTTTGACCCTGGCAGCTCAAAATGCTTAAAACTATTTTAATCAATTTAATTTAAATTTGATCATTTTCTTCTGTAACTCGCACATACGATCGAATTAGCTTGCGGAACATGTTCCATTGTGTTCGGAATGCGGGTGGAACCATATTAACGTCTGTCGGCATGTTTGATTTGAGGTTCGGGATTTCGCGTTATGCAACGAGAGATATTTTCAATATTTAAATATTTAATTAACACGCGTATTCAAGAAGCTAACCCCAAATCAATATTTATCACCGACCCCTCTCACCTTCAACAGAATCGAACTCAGCTTAAAAAAAGGGAAAGGGAACAAAAAGAAATTCGTTCGAAAACCAAAATCCAAATAATCATCTTCAATCGAGAGCGCGATTACATGCCGATCAATTTTGGGGCAACGTTCATGGATTCGAGATCGCACGCGCTTCAATGGAGGCCGTGGCTAGGGTTCACGCACGATTTGGTAGTGGGCATCGCGACTCGATGTCGCAAGGCTTGAGCTTAAAGTGAAGTTGCGTGCTGTCAAGGCTGTTGCTCGATGCCGATTTCAGTTGTAAAAGGGGGATTGGTGTAACAGCCCGCAAATCCGTACCCCTTAAGTCAACACTATTCTACAACAATCAACTCAAGTCGCACAGAAATACGAACCATTTGGGTAAAAGAAAAAACATAGAGGAAGAGAAAACAGAAAACAACAACAGAATCTTACCTCGCAGGGGAATAAAATATAATAGATAATAATGATCTTTACTCAAAAATCATATGTATCTGTTTATATATTACATTCATCAGAGTACAACAAATCAACATCACAACTCAGGACAGTAATCACAACATGTTCTACAACAGAATACACAACACAGCGGAATATATATAAAACAAGTACGGAAGTACGTAACATCATCCAGCTCGTCTCTTGGCTCCACAGCATTCTATCATGTATCCTATAATACTCGGTCTGACCCGAGCATTATAGTTAAATAACACCCGAGTTAGTCTGGAATACCAGCGTGAGAAAATCACACTCAATTGATTATTAAAGTTTCAAAAATCCTTTGAAAACAAAAGCATCTCGTCAGACCACGCAACAAATAAACATGTCGGGTTTTTACCTTACGATAGCTAAAACAATTTTTATAGAAATCCTCTAATATTATAATAGGGTCTATATACAAATACTTATAAAATAGCCGAAATTGATACATGATTAAATTCCAGCTACTAGCCACAGGGTGGGTAATACAAACAAAAATCGTACAAGGCTCGTAGGGAGAATGGATTTCCAACTAATGACTAGGCACTGGGGTACCACCTGTCATAGTACATGGCCTAGGTCACAGTACCAAGAGTGCGCCCGCTCCCCTGCAACACAAGACAGGGACCACCCCTTACTAGATAATCCCGAGTGAGATCACCCCGCGGTTGGGATCAGCAACCGCCCACTAAGCCGAAATAAAAAGGGACATCTAGACAGGGATGACCTCACCCCGCTTGGGTGCTACCCACCTAGACTTGCTGCATAACCCTTGATTTTCAGTCATTCCCATTTGATGAGGCTTGAGGCTAAGCGTTACCTTTTTAGAACATATCCCTTAGAATGCCCATCGTCCACCTGACGATGTCCCGAAAGCATTCATCCATACAAGTCCGTCACGGGTTCGAACGGAACCGAAGGCACTATTCCTACTACATCCATTTCGGAAATATCCTCAGGATTAGTAGCGACTAGCCCTTGCACTTC
The DNA here is from genome assembly GCA_030765085.1 of Allium cepa. Classification (NCBI taxonomy): domain Eukaryota; kingdom Viridiplantae; phylum Streptophyta; class Magnoliopsida; order Asparagales; family Amaryllidaceae; genus Allium; species Allium cepa. The sequence goes on along the minus strand of CM060939.1, from coordinate 73,698,236 downwards.
ACTGCTCCATCTTCGAATCCAAACTCGTTTTCCACGAAAATTTACAAACCGAATCGAAGTGGTTTTGGAGAAATAATTCTCGATCCCGGTTTCTTCGAAAAGATCAATGCATTTTTGTCCAATATTGATAGTCGGTTATTTTAACTATCAATTAATATTCATAAACATCCATCAAACAATGAATAATTTCCCAAATTATTTATTAACCTCAAAATATCTTCACAAGATATATTTCTATTTTCAACCCTTTGAAAACAGTTTCAAACCATCTTTCTTTTCAGAATAAACTGTCCCAAATATTTTTTATCCCCACTGAAATAACCAAGCACAAAAACTAGAATTTTAAAATAATCTAAAACACTTTACTTTGAAAACGTACTTGGTTATCTATGGAGAATTCCAACTTCAATCACTTCAAACAATTTCCTAAATTGATTTCCAATTTATTCCATTAGAAATAAATTTCTTTAATTACTCAATTCATTTCAAAATTCATTAATTATGGACTTAATTACTGTTGTTGTTATTATTTTCCATTTGATTTTAAATCTTTTAACTGAAATATACAAATTTCAGCTTTTTCCAGTTTCTTCTTTATTCTTTTCAATAATTTAAATCTTCAATTTTTAAATAAACGTTTTGTTCTTTTAAATAATAACACCGAAGTTTCAAACTTCATTAAATTTTTGTTTATTCAAAAATTCCTCTCCATATAAAGAATTTTATTAGTTAGCATTTTGAAACCACTAATATTCTTATCCAATTCATTTTAGTTTATTTACATTCTTTATAATTATTTCTTAAAAGTTCATTTCTTTTATTTCCTTTCAAAGTCCAATTCTTTATATTTAGATAAAATAGAGTACCGAAATATTCAAGCAGACTATAACATTCAATATTCTAACATAATCCATCATAGAATATCAAATAATCACAACAGAGGGTATTAAATAATTTAAATAAATGTTGAGGGGTCCAGTTGGATCCCTCCGACCTGTTTTCCCTGCATCCACAGACGTTAGCACAATATAAAATACCAATTCCAAAATATACCATACTATAGCACATCAATCAATTCAACCATTCAAACAATTATTTAAATTTAATCATTTAAATTTAAATTTAAATTTAGCTGAGTGAGATTAACTTACCTTTGCATTTGTTTTGCAATCCACCCTTCTTAACTTGTTTTTCCACGATCTTCAGACCTTGTAAATTCATTAGTTGATTTATTAATGTTTGAATCGATTGAACAATTAATTTTCATTTAAAAATCTGGTTAACCAATGATTTTAATTTAGAATAATAATTTTAATCTAATCTTAAATGAAAATATCTTTAGTAGCCAAAATAATTAAATGAGTTATTAAACAACTAGATCTCCATAATTTAAAATTCCTATATTTTCGCAAAATCTTTATCTATATATATTCTGCTTTGAACTTATATATATCCACCTATATAAATTTATAAAGTTTAACAAAATATACAATTCCCTTTTAACATATATATTAAACCAAAACTACCTTGTTACTATAGACCTATGCAGATTTATTTATTACTATTATTATTTAAAATACATAAACTGTATATATATAATTTAAAACTTAAAAAGATTTTATCTTATTATTATTTTCTGTTTCAAAATGCGTATACCATATAATTTATAAAATCTTCAAACATTAAAATCCTATTTCTTCCCAATCTTATTTGTAATTAACAACCACTAATTATTAAAAAGCTTCTGTTTCTAACCCTTACTATTTTGTACAATTAACAAAACTAAAATTATAGAAAACAAATTCATTGGTCATGCGTAAAAGAAACAGGTGACACAGACATCGACCCTGCGAAACCCTAGTCGATGACTTCGACTCGATCCCCAACCAGCGAACGTCACAAACCCTAACCCTCACGAAATCGATTGACCAATCTATCGCCTCCAAGAACAAATGTCGCACCCACTACACATCCATGCGCGAACACGACCACCCATGCCCATTCGCCTCACGCGAGCTTCCAGAGATCCACCCAAAATCGCGACGCCGACCCTCTCTTCCACGATCGAGGCTTACTGAAAGGATGAAGGAGATGAGGAATTTGACCCTCGTTGGACCATTTTATTTAGAAACGAGCTGATTGATTTTTTTTCAAATAGAGGAACGATAGCCATTCTTTGTGAAACGGCTTCGGCCGATCTTATTTTGAAAAGGTGAATCGAATTTGAGGAGGAAGACGCAATTTTCCTTTGGATCGAAAAAAATAAAGGGAAGGCTGCCATTTTCCTGAACTTTGAATTTTTTTTTCTTTCTTATTGTTTTCTCGTCTAAAGGAAGATGGGGATGGAACGTATTTAGTTTGAGGAAAGAGGCGTATAAGAGAAGACTTGACTATTTTAATTAAATTTAATTTGATTCTTCTATGCATTTACAGTTGTACGATCAAACGGTAACTCCGAACTTTGCGAAAATTGAAATCCGATAATAATACAATATTATGGACCCAATGGAACTGGTTTCGTCGAATCCCGAGACTGTGCCTCGGAAGGCTATTTTTCAATTAAAATTAAATGATAAAAATTTCAAAACTTAACAAACCATTTTTAAATTTGATTCGAATATGTCTATTATCTTTAGTATTATCAATATAAATTTTATAAGCCTTAAACTTATTTTTAATCGACTTAAAATTCTAGATTCAACAATTTACCCAACCTCAAATTATTTAATTCAATAATTTAATTATCAAATAAATAGTGATATTTGAATTCAAGTTAAAATTGCTCCATTGAATACTTAAAATCAATTAAATATTTCGATTTTAAATGCTCGAAAATTACGGGTCGTCGCATTCCTCCCATTTAAAAGAATTTCGTCCCCGAAATTACTAGTTTGGAAGAATGGTCCAATACCCGTCACTTTTCCCAAAACCAAACAATTCAACATCTTACCAACGATCTTTTTATAGAAGACACATTATCTTTCTTATTAACTTCTCAACTCTCCCATAGTTTTCAAATAACTTTACTTATTCAACCATCCAATTTAAATTTCAAAACCAAGTTTAAAATTTTCAAAATTTCTCAAAAAATTTCTAACTCTCTAAATTTTCGAAATTTTTTGCCAACGTCTCCTTTGCGCGGCTAGCTCGGTACAACTACAAAATGCCTCTACGGGCTCCCAAATTCCAAAAGAAAACAAAAGGCCAAGTGGCTAGATCCAAAAACCCAATCAAATTTCACAAAAATTTAAACACATACCTTTTTGGCCGGGCAATTCAATTTTTATCACCTGAAGTCAAAACCAATTTTTCCTTCTCCTTTTATAATACCTGCATATCCTGCTTAGCACTAATATCCAATCACAACATTCCCAAAACATTTTATCGACTTCCTTACAAGTGTCAATTATTTATTCATTCAAATATCAACTTATAATATATTTGCAATATTCAATTTCCAATTAGGAATTTACCATTTCTTTCTTAAGTTTAGTATAAGCATTTTATATGTTTCTTATATTTATTTTCACTTTACCACTTCAGTTTATATCTATTCCTATTCAAATTGATTCTTTCATTTTCATATGAATTTAATTTATCTTTAACTCTGAATATTTGAATTTTATTTTTCATTTATAAATAATTCATGACATTACATTAAATTAGTTTCATTTACAAATTTATTTCAATTTCCAATTTGAAAACGTTTGTCGTTAACAAAATTTTCCAAAATTTTCAAAAAATTTCTAGCTCCCAAAATTTTCGAAATTTTTTGGTAGAGTCCGCTTTATACCAAGGAGCTTTTGCAACTTGACAAAAGATATAAATATATATACATCGACCCACACGGTCGGAAAAACCAATAACAGTTCATATTTCCTATTTTTATTGCGTAGGCGTACCTATTTAGCATTTTTAAGCAAGCAGCTTATTATATTAGCAATTAGCGTGCCCAAAATCCAGCCACACGGCTCCCGGGTACCTGTACTTACTCAATTTAACCATGTAAGTGCCATATATACGAAGTTTAACAACATTTCACTAATCTGCAATAGTTAAACACATGAACTCTAACTGCAATGCACATTAAACACTTTTTATAAGCAATTTAAATATTCCAACATTAATTTTAATTGCTTACAACCAATCAAACATTGTTTCACTTAATCCGAATGGTTAACAATTCATAAGCTTACATTAATTTATTTTCAAGCAAAACGAACTCATATTTAATTCAATTAATCTCAAAATCAATTTATTTTACTCCTATCAATTCATAGCATCTTAATTATTTCCATTTACATCAAATGACAATTTATTCTATGCAATTTGACGAGATCTATGTGAATAAATAAGTACTTATTTTTTAAAACCAATTTAAATTGATTTCAACTCAATTTATACTTAATTCTAATCCATTTTTAAATTTATTCACAAACCATATATTCTCATTTTCATTGCATTTTAAATTTGAATCCATCCACTTGCATTTCATTTTATTAACCAAACTAGTTTCATTATTCAAACGGGTTCCATTCAAAACTAATTGATCTAGCTCGACACATTCTATTAAATTTTATCCCTTTCCAATTTTATTCACGATCCATTTATTTAGCTCGACCCATTCCAAGCTTGCATACGACTAACCATTCCCGAATTGATTCAAAACAAGCTTTAATATAATTGTTTTCCATTTTTACTCGTAGTCGAGCTTCTAATTATTCTCAACTTAAGTTAATTTACTCAGTTTACTCCACTTCAAACTTAAGTTCACTTCCATTTGATTCTTATTTATTCCATCCGTTTATTTATTCAATATATTTAGTTTATCCACTCAATCCATTATGAATTTTCAATTTCCTTAAATATTATCTATAACTCACCGAATTCTATTTCGATTTAAATTTATTTTCACACGATTTAAATCCAACCCAATATCATTAAACTTAGTTCTAAGTTAAATTCAATTCAACTCCCCCATCTATTTAGCTTAAGTCAATTTACTTCAATTTATTCAATTTTATACTTAAGCTCATTTTCATCTTACAAGTAAATTTTTATCTTTTCTATTCAACTTAACTCTATCACAATCAAATATCATTTCAATCTACAATTTCTTTTGATTAGCTATTATAAAATTTAACTTTCAAATTTAACTCATTCAATTGATTACAAGACCATTTCCAATTTATTTCTACTTATTAGGATTTTATTCGCAATACAAACCATTACTATTTTAATCCAATTTCATTTTTATTCGATATATTTCCAATTATAATTAATTTGTGAACACTTCAAGTCAAATTTAAATCAATAACTCAAGTTCTGATTCCACCGTTCACTTTTAATTTACCATCCAATTTTATTAACTCACAATTCAACTTCATTCTCAATTCATTTAATTAATTGCAAGGCCACTTTCAATTATATTTTCTTTAACAATGATTCTAGTCGAATTAATTTATAACTTGAGTTTTATTTCTAAACTTCATTATTAGCTTACAATTCAGCTTCAATTTATCTACATTGAACTCCATTTACACATTTCATTAACTAATTTATTATCAAATTAGTTCTCCCCTATCTATAGTTCAATACTTGATTTTTAATCTCAAAAGCTCTTCATTAAATTTTCTTAAGTTCAATTTATTTTATAAATTTAAGTTTGGAATTTTTTTTCCAATTTTATAAGTCACAACTTATTATTTACACAATTCCATTCATTCTAGGCTTGAATATATTTTTCCTTTATTTTTACTCAAGCTTTACGTTTATTTATAACCCAAGCATATTTTATTCCATGGATTTTAATTCTTTTACAAGTTATTCTAATTTATTTATTTCAATTCAATCCTTATCCAACTTATTTTCCATTTATTCAGGTAAGAATCTAATTCCATTCGATAACTAACCTGAATTTTTATTCCAATTCAATTTTATTTTAACTTAGATTTATTTAACTCAATTCGATTTTAACTTAATTCGAATACAACCGAATATTATTTTCATCTTATTCAATTAATTTCAATCCTGTTAAATTTTATTCCCCAATCCAAGTTAATTTCATTTTTAACTTCTCACTTTAAATTTAAATTTCCAACATTCAAGCTTATATTTCCTTCATGATTTAAAAAAAAATCATCTCAATTTATAAGCTTACAACCTATCTTATCAGGATTTTTAAACACCCGACTTTTGGTTTCAAATCATTTTGAAATCTTTAACATCTCAAATCACACTTCTCAAATATTTAAACCAATCCGGGTTTTTATTCCCAACAAATTTCCTTTGAAATTTTCAAAAACAACTAGCTTTTCTGAACAAATCAGTTTTTGGCAGCAATCCGTCACTTAGAAATTCGAAAATGAATACTGATGATGCGGCTGTCATCATCAGAATTATTTCCCAATAATCCAAGTGATTTCAATGCTATATCACTTTCAAAATCAATTTAAAACAAATTTTCCTTTCAGAAATATCTCTAAAACAATTGTGCTATTATTTATCTTCAAAACACTATGACAAACACTTCCAAAATCTTCGGGATTTTAAATTTCCAAATCCTGTTTAAATCAATTTTAACTATAATTCATTTGCATAGCTTATGCTCATACAAATTGTCATTTGATTATATTTCAATTTATAAATTACATTTATAATTCATATTTATAAATTTCATTTTATAATGAATTTATTCCCTTAAACTTTGGTTATATTTTCAATTTCTATTTAAATTTTTACACAGAGATGATAATAATTTAATATTATTTTTCCTAAAACCAATCAACCATATATTAGATAAAATAGTTTACAAAAACCTTTCTTTAAATCAAAATATATTTTTGGGTAACATTATTTCATTTACCCACATTTAAAACAATACCTTGTCAAACTGTTCTATTCAAGTGTTTAGAAACCCCTTCGATACAGTTGTGCAGACTATGTCGACGAAGGTTCATATGCCACTCAATAATCAATCAACACGATATTAAAACAATTTATATCCACTAACAAATACGCTCTCATATCTATTAATACGCTCAAACTCATTATAGAGTACTACGGACTTTAATTTAAATGAGTAATTCCCACCAGAGCCAAGGTTATCACCAACCTAAGCTCTGATACCACTGTAACAGCCCGCAAATACGTATCCCTTGAGTCAACACTATTCTACAACAATCAACTCAAGTTGCACAGAAATACGAACCATTTGGGTAAGAAAAGAGGTAGAGGAAGAGACAACAGAAAACAACAACAGAATTTTACCATCGCAGCGGAATAAAATATAATAGATAATAATGATCTTTACTCAAAAATCAAATGTACATGTTTATATATTACATTCATCAGAGTACAACAAATCAACATGACAACTCAGGACAATAATCACAACATGTTCTACAACAGAATACATAGCACATCGGAATATATATAAAACAAGTACGGAAGTACGTAACGTCATCCAGCTCGTCTCCTGAGCTCCACAGCATTCTATCATGTATCCTATAATACTCGGTCTGACCCGAGCATTATAGTTAAATAACACCCGAGTCAGTCTGGAATACCAGCGTGAGAAAATCACACTCAATTGATTATTAAAGTTTCAAAAATCCTTTGAAAACAAAAGCACCTCGTAAGACCACGCCACAAATAAACATGTTAGTTTTTTACCTTACGATAGCTAAAACAATTTTTATAGAAATCTTCTGATATTATAATAGGGTCTATATACAAATACTTATAAAATAGCCGAAATTGTTATATGATTAAATTCCAGCTACTAGCCACAGAGTGGGTAATACAAACAAAACTCGTACAAGGCTCGTAGGGAGAATGGATTTCCAACTAATGACTAGGCACTGGGGTACCACCTATCATAGTACGTGGCCTAGATCACAGTACCGAGGAGTACGCCCGCTCCCCTACATACAAGACCGGGAGTACCCCTTACTGGATAATCCCGAGTGAGATCACCCCGCGGTTGGGATCAGCAACCGCCCACTAAGCCGAAATAAAAAGGGACATCTAGACAGGGATGACCTCACCTTGCTTGGGTGCTACCCACCTAGCCATGCTGCATAACCCCTGATTTTCAGTCATTCCCATTTGAAGAGGCTTGAGGTTAAGCGTTACCTTTTTAGGCCATTTCCCTTAGAATGCCCATCGTCCACCTGACGATGTCCCGAAAGCATTCATCCATACAAGTCCGTCCCGGGTTCGAACGGAACCGAAGGCACTATTCCTGCTACATCCATTTCGAAAATATCCTCAGGATTAATAACGACTAGCCCTTGCACTTCACTGCTCCATCTTCGAATCCAAACTTGTTTTCCACGAAAACGTACAAACCGGCGAGTGGCTTGCTATCGAGGCAACTAGGTTTTCGCATTCGAGGTGGATGGGATAACGACGCTCGTCGAGACGATCGAGGGTGGGGTGATTTCGATTTCGGTGGTGAGTTCACTCTCACTGTTTTTATCTTTAAATCCTACCGTGTGTTTCATTGCTTGTGCTTTGTTTTAGCCTGCATGTTTTGCCTCTTTGTTGACATGCATTAATTCTTTTGTATATGAGAGTTTGATCTATTGGTTCACATAAACGATTCACGAAAAAATAACATAGAAATGGAAGTTTTTCCGAGTTAAATTTATGTTCTCAAAATATCATAGATAAATATCAAGCGGGTTTGAAAATCTAAATATATAGGTATTAAATTTTAAATTGTTTTGATTTAGTATATCTTCAGAGTAGTTGTTTAAAATTAATTATATCAGATATAATTATGAAATTAATTCCTAAATGATTCTCAAACAAAGAATAATAATGAAATTAAGTATTTAGTTCAAATAAGAATTTATCTTTGTTCAATTAAGGTTGTGATTAATTAAAGATAATTAATTAGTGAAATTAATTAAAAGCTAATCACTTAATGAAATAAATAAGGGTTGATTGAGTAATATGAATAATCAATGGATAATTACTTAATAAAAGTAATTATGGATAATTAATTTAGATAGATAATTAAAGGATGATTAATAAACTAAATGATTCGTAATTAATTTATGATTGGTTAAGCATGATTAAGTGATAAAATCTTAAGTTGTTAATTTAATTGAAGATTAATTAAAATTAATTATGATATGGATTAATAATTCATGTTTCTGAATGATTGTTTGAGTAGAATATATTGATTGTTTGATATCTATTGAATGAAAATTTATGGTATTCTATGGGGTGATATCGGACATATCTGTAATAAATAGGTGACATTTATCTATGATGAATGAATCCGAAGTATTGAATTAAATTTATTAAACCTTAAACAACTTTACCTTTTAGAGGGTGTTTGGATTTCGAAAAGACCGGGTCGGGTATCAGTAAATACCCGAAACCACTTCGATTAGTAATCTACAGTAAATTTTTATAGTTTGGTTAGAAGCAAATAGGCCGGAATGAAATAAATCAAGTAACACGGACATTTAAACTGGATAACATTTCTTCAATATTGTTTTGAGATAAAAGATTGACTTAAATAAGAGTAGAACTCCTAGTGAAGTTTGAGTTACCGGGTTTTCTCTTATGGTATGGACTTAGTTTTTTTTTCAAATTTTACGGGATTACTCACGCTGGTTTCCAGCCTGACCCTGGTGTTACTTTGATGTAATGCTCGGGTCACACCGAGTATTACAGATTTTCAGGTTAGGACGTTCTGGAGCTCAGGAGGCGAGCTGGATGGCAAGAACGTATGGAGTGTTTCCGCTGTATTATATTGTTGTATATCTATGACATGTAAATTGTGAATATTCAATGTCTGTTATATGTGTAACTCTGATGTATTATAGATGTAATTGACATATACAGAATGCTTTTGTAAACTTTTATTATTTGTTATTATATATTATCTGCTGCGAATGTGAGGTGTTGGTGTTTATGATCTTCTTCTTCTTCTATCTCTTTCTTCTTTTTCATAACTATCTGGAATTTTCGGGTTCGAAAATTTCGGGTCGTTATAGTTTGGTATCAGAGGTGAAGGTTAAGCGAGAACCTTGGCTCTGGTGGGATTACTCATTAAGGATAGGGTAAGTGGTACCCTAGGATGAGTTGAGTGTATATATATATATATGAGAGCTTACTTGTTATTTTCTTATATAAAGATGTTAAATGATTTTATATAAAAATATATTTTGATATATAAAGCAATATTTATTTCTAATAAATATTAAGGGAATTGGTTGTTAAATTATTGAATTAAATTAAGAAGTAATAGAATACAACCAAATTGAAATTGAAATTGAATAAAGATAAGTTTGAAATAAATTCAAACGGAAATTAAAATCTTGGATTTGGGAAAGAGTTTCAGAATAAGATAATAATAAATTGGAATTCAGGTATGATAATTTAGGTTATTATCATAAATAATTGTTGCGTTTAATAATAAGATGCGTATTAATGAGTAAGCAAAAATAAAATGTTTTAAGGGGGTAACCTTTAAATAAGCATGACATGTAAATTGAAGTGGGTTTCAAACTGTGAAGTTCTAAATTCTAAATTTAAACATTTGAAAATTGTTTTCAAAATTTTAAAGGAAATAATATTATTCAAACTATTTTGAATGTAATCTTATTCTAGAATAAGAAGTTGTTTGTAAACTTTAAAAAAATTTGTTTGAATTAAAACCAAGGGTGGTTCAAATTTTAAAATTTGGCTTGGTGAGCGAAGAAGTAATTATGTATATGTGTGGATATACATAATATCAAAGATGGTTTGAAATAAACTCTAAATATTGAGTTTTAAATCTGGAATGAGATATGATACCCAAAGTGATAAGTTTTTGAACTTAATAAGTGGGAAGATTATTTATGAGAAGTTTAAAATTTGAAATGGAAGTTCAAATTGGGAAAGGTTGACTGGATTAAGTGAATTGAGTTTAATTTGGGGAAAAGTTAAATAAGTTGGAATGGTCAACCTGATTTGGAAATTTCAAGATGAAATTGGGATTTAACTTGGGAAGTTAAATGGTTAATCTAAATTGGGAGTTTGTGTGATCTCAAAATTGGTTTAGATCTGGAAATTGAAAATTGATGGATGTTTTAAAATGAATTGGATGGTATCATCCTATTGTTATTAATAATCTTTAAATTGTGAATTGAATTTGTTTAAATGAATGAGAAGTAAAGTGTGGTAATATATCCATTATAGGGATAAATAAAATTTAACTTAAAATTAAAATTAAGATATGGAATTCCTTTGAACTTAAGATTTGAATGTTAAGAAATAAATTTGTAAATTAAAATTGTTTGAATCTCTTACTTGAACCTTGTAATGAGTTAAGTAAAGATAATTTAAAATGGAATTTTGAAATTTGGACACAAAATTGAATTGTTTAAAAACTTTAAAGGAAAATTGATTTAAAGGAATTAAATCAACATTTGAAGTATTAACTTGAATTTACATAATTCGAGATGGTTTAAATTTGGAATTTGAATTGAAATTAGTTCAAATTGAATTTGATTTGAATTAATTGAAATTGTAATTGAAGATGTATGAGTATAAGATTCAAATGGAAAATTTGAATTGGATTGATTTGAATAATTTGGAATTATAATTAAAGTTTAATAGTTTTAAATTCAAATGGAATTTGAATTGAATTTGGGAGTAAATTAAGAATAATTCAACTTGATTTGGAAATGGAGTTTGAAATTGGGATTAATTCAAACTGGAGTTGAAATAAATTGAAATTGGAACTAGTTCAGTTGAAATTTATTCGAATTAGTGAAATTTGAGATCAAGGTTGAATAAAGTTAAATTTGGAAAGGAACTGAGGTTAATTCAACTTGAATTAGGGTTGAATCAATGGAAATTGAAGTTATTTAAATTGGAGTTAAGTCAATTTAAATGGAGGTGGAATTTAAATTGAATTGGTGGGGAATGTAGATTGGAATTTAACAGTTTGACTTTGGACAATTTTCAAAATAAATTGTTGTAGTACAAATCTATTTTTTTCAAACTATTTACTATACAACTTTTCTTTTTAAAATCCAAATTATCTTATACTTATTTTACAATTATCTTTGGAACTATTTAACAATTTTTCTACTGTTTTATAAACTAATTTCTATTTTTCAACTACTTTATAACTAATTACTGTTTTACAATTATTTTGTAATTATTTAAAATTTCTATGACTATTTGACTATTTCTTTTCCAACTATTTTACAATTACATAACTATTTTACAACCATTTTACAAACTAATAATTATTTTTCAACTGGTTATCTATTTTAAAACTTTTTAAGCTATTTTCTAAATTTAAGCTGGACAGAGTTCAAACTAATTTGATTAAATATCCATTTGAGATAAGAATTGAGGTGATAATCCAAATGGATTGAAGCAATTGTGAGTGAATGAATGAAAATCAAAGTGAATGTGAATAGAAATGGAATTGATTTGGCTAATAACCAATAAAGATAAATACGTTGAGTGTACGTATGTTATTCTATTTGCATAGTGATTTGATCCAGATTCGAGCATAAAATTTAGAGATAATTATGTCAATCCGAGTTGGGATTTTTCACTCGATTTTCGACGGCGAACCTGGATATGGATTGTTGATTTGTTCTGGATATTCTCTATCATAGTTATGACTATGCAAAGAGAATAACGGTTTCTGACCAAGAAACCAGATCTGAGTCCGCACTAGGAAGTCGAGTGGACGATACTAGTTCGAAAATGAAATTATGTGATCGAGTGAGCGATCAGACTGGTATAGCGTACGGATGATATGTGTACATTGTACGGATTTGAATAAAATTGATACTGGGAATTTGTGGATTAGAAATGTGAAATAGTTTTTGAAATGAAAGTTATATTTTGTGAAGTATATGATGAAGTAAAGTGGAAATTGGATATTTCTATGATAGAAATTTACTTTTTGGAAGTAAATAATATGGTCAATGACTTTATAGAGTAATCAAATTTAAACATTTGATTTGGAATAAATAAAGTTATATATCTTTGTCATATATAAGATAAATCTCACCTTGTTGAATCTATTGCCAGAAGAAAAGGATTTTGAAGGTGTTTTGAAGTATAAAAGGAGTTTTATACAAGTTTGAAATTATCCAAAGTTTTAAAGATTATATATATCTGAATATACATACATATATATATATATATATATATATATATATAAAGGATCTTATGAGGATTTTAGAAAGGTTCTGGGAACCTTTGGATTTGGAAAGGCTTTTGATTTTTGGGTAAAATCAATATTGGAATTTGGAAAGCCTAGCTTGAGAATTATCGATTTTGTGAAAAGGAGATTTTTATGATATTCATACTAGGTGTATGATTTGAAAGATACTATATGTGTATAGTGTAAAGTGTTCTCATGATGGGTCTGGGGAAAAAGTCGCTCCCTTGAAATGAACTTCTCAGGAGTACCATCGGGTGGTGCTGCCTTGATCCCCAAGGAGGGTTCTAAAGTTGATCCTGTGAGGAGTCCGGACAAAACTAGTTCCTGAGGATATGTGTAGAGTATACCATAGCGAAATTCGTGTGTGTCGCTGAGAGACAACAGTCTCCGTTTCATTTTATATCGGTAGGCTGCGACCTATGGTAACATAGCGAAAGTCGTGTGTGCCGATGAGAGCCAACAGTCTGCGTTTGGTTTTATATTGGTAGACTGCGACATATGTAAGAGTGGAGAAGTTTCATTTTGACAGCGAAAATCAAAGGCCATAGAGAGCCTACAATTACATGGACTTTTGCTGTGATGGCAACGAAGCCCTAGAATGTAACTGCGATCTGTTGTGGGTTCCATGGCGTAATCGAGAGGCCGTGGAGAGCCTGCAGTTACATGGACTTTTGCTGCGATGGCAACGTAACCCTGGAATGCAACTGCGACCATGGATGAGGGTGATGATTTCCGGAGCATTCTCACCAAAGATATTTCCTCCATTTTCAAAAACTGTTTTCTATATTTTCATTAAAATTATTTTCCAAGTATTTTCACTGGTTGTTGAAAACGGGTTTACCAAGTACTTATAGATTTTCAGTCCAACGCCTGATCAACGTATGACTGAATTTCTATGAGAACAAGGATGAACTGGTTGAGACATCGAGTTATAAGAAGTATTTTTATAAAAAAGCTATTTTAATAGTATTATGTGAATTTAAAGGTATTTCTAAAATTTTAAAAATAAAAGTGTTGGAAAATGAAGGAAAATCTAAACTGGAATTATGAACAATTTTGAACTCAGGAAAATTTAATAAAGTGATTTTTGTAATAAAGTTGGATGTAGCTAGTTAACTAAATAAAATATCTAATAGAGTATATTAATAAAATTTAACTCGGTTAAATTAATAGATGGTAATAGGCTGATCGATTGGTTCAAATGTTAATAAATTGTAAATGTTTATTCAAGGTTTGAAATCTGAAAAGAAAACAAGCTGGTTGGAATGGGTTGCAAAAAGCAAAATCAAAGGTGAGTAAACCTCACGGTTCTGGATTTTGATTTAAATTTAAATGGTTAAATTTTAATGATTGGTTGAATGGTTGAATTGAATTGATATGCTATATTATATAGTAATATCTAGTATATATTGGAATGATTGGTAGTCTAGGATGATTGTTATAGGCAATTGGAATAATGAATGCTGTGAGTTGCTTGAATATTTCGGTACCCTGAGTTATCGAAATATATAAATTGGATTTTTTGTAAGGAATATAAGGGTGAATTTTGAAAGTGAAATAATTGTAGAATAAAAATAAGAAGAGATGTCGTAAAAATTAAAAATAAAATAGAGTTGAATCGAAATAGTGATGGTTTGAATTATGAATAAAACTTGAGTGTAATATGAATAATATCTAATGTAATTTGCAAGTAAATTAGATATAATGGAAGTGTTGTCGAATGAAATGAAATTGAATTATAATAAACATGGTTTGAATTGCAAACAAAACCCAAGTGAATAGAAATAAATTGAGAATGGCTTTGTATTAATTAAATAAATTCGAAAATGAATTAAGTAGATGAATTAAAAATATTATGGGATGAGTAAATGGATAAATTGAATTAAATAATAAATGGATGAAGTCTGATTGAATAAAAACTAAATCAAAGTTGTAATTGGAATTGGATAATCAGAATGAACTAAAGTATGAGGCATATTAATTTGAAGTAAAATTTCTTAAGTCAATAAAAGGGTGGTTTCGGGTAAGAATGGAAGAACATTAAATAAAAGTTTGGGTAAAATTTATTTGGAAAATGGATATTAATATAAGCATCGAATGTGTCAGGCTCAATGAAATAGTTTTAAATGAATCCAGTGCAGAGATAAAATGAAATGCAATGAAGGGGTGGAGAATAAATTAGAAATGAAATGGAATTAAATACAGAATGCTTGGAATTAATTTGAAGTTGTTATAAATTAAAACAGATACACTATTAAGCGATTGTCGCTAAATTTGCATAAAAATAGTTGTCGTTTGATGTAAACGAAGGTAAAGAGATTCTATAAACTAGTAAAAGCAAATAAAATTGATTTTGAATCATTTGAAGTGAATATGAGCTTGTTTGGATTAAAAATCAATTGAATGTAAGAAATTGAGTTGTAAACCATTAAAATTGAAGGAAATGGTTTATAAATTGGTTGAAAGCAATTAAATTAGTTTTGAAGACAAATAATTTGCGTGGAAGTTATTTTGAATGCATTTCTTTTAGAATTGAAGTGTTATAGTTGTGTAAGTAAGAGAAATGTTATAAACTTCATATATATAGTGCTTATATGTGTAAATTGAGTAAGTACAGGCACCTAAAGGCCATTTGGCAGGATGCTGATTGCGCTAATCGCTTAAATTAATAAGCTGCTTGCTAAAAATGCTAAATAAAGGTACGCCTATGCAATAAAATAGGAAATATGAACTGTTTTTGTTTTTCCGACCGGGTGGGTCGATGTATACATATTTATATCTCTTGTCAAATTGCAAAAGCTCCTCCGTACAAAGGAGACTCTGCCAAAAAAATTTAAATTTTGGGAGTTAGAAAAATTTTGGAAATTTTTGTTAACGACAAAATGATTTCATTATGGAAATTAAAGTACATTAGTAGATGAAACAAATATGAATCAGTTATAAATGAAAGATAAAATTCAATATTCAAATTGAAAATAAATTGAATTCGTATGAAAACGGGAAAAACTATTTTGCATAAGAGTAGATGTGAAAACTTCTGTTAGGAAATGTATAAAATGATTTGAAAGGTTACGATTGAATATTGTTGCTAAGTAAGATATGCAGGTATTAAAAGGGAAAAGAAGATTCGATTTGATTCCAAAAGATAAATTTGAATTGCCCGACAAAAAGGTATGTATTTAAATTTCTGTATGAAATTGGATTGGGTTTTTGATGTAGCCACTTTGGTTTTGTTTTCTTTTTGGAATTTGTAGCCCGTAGAGGCCTTTTGTAGTTGTACCGAGCTAGCCGCGCAAAGGAGACGCTGGCAAAAAAATTCGAAAATTTAGAGAGTTAGAAAAATTTTGAGAAAATTTTTCTAATTCAAAATTTGGTTTTAAATTGAAATCTAAATGATTGAGAAACAAGGTTTTGTTTGAAAACTATAAAAGGTTTTGGGAAGTTGGTTAAGGTGATAGTGGGTCTTTAATAAAGGATAGTTGGTAGGAAGTTGAATTGTGAGTTTTGGGAAATGTAAATGGGTATTAGTCCATTCTTCCCAACTAGTAATTTCGGGGGCGAAATTCTTTTAAGGGGGGAGGAATGTGACGACCCAGAATTTTTAACAACTTAGAATGGAATAACTAATTGATTTTAAATATTTAAAGGTTAATTTTAACTTGAATTCCAAATATTAATATTTACTTGATAATTAAATTATTAATTTATATATTTCGAAATTGGGTAAGATGTTGAAAGTGGAATTTTAAGCCTGTCAAAATTAATTTGAAGGCTTGTAAAATTTATAATGATGTTACTGAAGATAATAGAATGGTTGGAATTGAATTTCAAGGCGATTTGTTCAATTTTAATAATATATCGTTTAAATCGATATTTAAAAGTAGCCTTCCAAGGCACAGTCTCGGAATTCGACGAAACCAGTTCCATTGGATCCATAATATTATATTATTATGGGATTTCAATTTTCGTAGTAATCGGAGTTGTCTTTTGACCCTGGCAGCTCAAAACACTTAAAACTATTTTAATCAATTTAATTTAAATTTGATCGTTTTCTTCTATAACTCGCACATACGATCGAATTAGCTTGCGAAACATGTTCCATTGTGTTCGGAATGCGGGTAGAACCTTATTAACGTCTGTCGGCATGTTTGATTTAGGGTTCGTGATTTCGCGTTATGCAACGAGAGATATTTCCAATATTTAAATATTTAATTAACACTCGTATCCAAGAAGCTAACCCCAAATCAATATTTATCACCTCCCCCTCTCACCTTCAACATAGTCAATCTTAGCTTAAAAAAAAGGAAAGGGAACAAAACGAAATTCGTTCGAAAACCAAAATCAAAATAATCATCTTCAATCGACAGCTCGATTGCATGCCGATCGATTTTGGGGCTACGTTAATGGATTCGAGATCGCACGCGCTTTGATGGAGGCCGTGGCTAGGGTTCACGCACGATGGGGTAGCGGGCATCGCGACTCGATGTCGTAAGGCTTGAACTCGAGGTGAAGTTGCGTGCTATCAAGGCTGTTGCTAGATGCCGATTTTAGTTGTAAAAGGGGGATTGGCGAGTGGCTTGCGATCGAGGCAATTAGGGTTTTGCATTCGAGGTTGATGGGCATAACGGCGCTCGTCGAGACGATCGAGGGTGGGGTGATTTCGATTTCGGTGGTGAGTTCACTCTCACAGTTTTTATCTTTAAATCATATTGTGTGTTTCATTGCTTGTGTTTTGTTTTAGCCTGCATGTTCTGCCTCTTCGTTGACATGCATTAATTCTTTTGTATATGAGAGTTTGATCTATTGGTTCACATAAACGATTCACGAAAAAAAACATAGAAATGGAAGTTTTTCTAAGTTAAATTTATGTTCTCAAAATATCATAGATAAATATCAAGCGGGTTTCAAAATCTAAATATATAGGTCTTGAGTTTTAAATTGTTTTGATTTAGTATATCTTCAGAGTAGTTGTTTAAAATTAATTATATCAGATATAATTATGAAATTAATTCCTAAATGATTCTCAAACGAAGAATAATGATGATATTAAGTATTTAGTTCAAATAAGAATTTATATTTGTTTAATTAAGGTTGTGATTAATTAAAGATAACTAATTAGTGAAATTAATTAAAAATTAATCACTTAATGAAATAAATAAGGGTTGATTGATTAATATGAATAATCAATGGACAATTACTTAATATAAATAATTATGGATAATTAATTAAATAGATAATTAAATGATGATTAATTAACTAAATGATTCGTAATTAATTTATGATTGGTTAAGCATGATTAAGTGATAAAATCTTAAGTTGTTAATTTAATTGAAGATTAATTAAAATTAATTATAATATGGATTAATAATTCATGTTTCTGAATGATTGTTTGAGCAGAATATATTGATTGTTTGATATCTATTGAGTGAAAATTTGTGGTATTATGTGGTGTGATATTGGACATATCTGTAATAAATAGGTGATATTTACCTGTGATGAATGAATCCGAAGTATTGAATTAAATTGATTAAACCTTAAACAACTTGACCTTTTAGAGGGTGTTTGGATTTCGAAGAGACCGGGTCGGGTATTAGTAAATACCCAAAACCACTTCGATTAGTAATCTACAGTAAATTTTTATAGTTTGGTTAGAAGCAAACGGGCTGGAATGAAATAAATCAAGTAACACGGACATTTAAACTGGATAACGTTTCTTGAATAATGTTTTGAGATAAAAGATTGACTTAAGTAAGAGTAAAACTCAGGGTAATAGCGTATTTGGTTTATCCAGGTTAGGGGTAGACCGGTCTTGTGTTGCAGGGGATCCCGGCATGTTCCTCGGTAAACTGTTGTAGATGTGTACTGTGACAGGTGATACCCTAGTACCTAGTCATTCGTATGGAATCCGTTCCCCAATATGTGCCTTTGCTGTTTTGATTGTAGAGCCTAGTATATTGGAATTTAATTAATGCGACAATTTCATCTATTTGAAAAAGTATTTGTACTTAGACACTATTATAATATCAGAGGATTTGATATGAAATATTTTGGTTATCGTAAGGTAAAAACTCATCGTGCTTATTTGTGGTTTGCTGCTATACGTTCTCATCCACTATAATGGTCGAATCAAGTCACGTATACTCCTCCCATTTTTTAAATCACGTCTATCCCTTCTTCCCTCATTCAAATCAAAAATGAGGGGCTATGGGTACATATGTTGTCGGCTTTGAATCGACTTCGATTCGATCCTATATATCTTTATTTAACTAAAAAATATCTCGTTTTTAGCAACTTAAAATTTCGATCTCCTATCGAGGCATGTCGCTTGGCACTTATAATGTTATACCCCTATTTTGAACACGTTGGAAAAGGTTTCGAGTCCTAATTTGATCGTATGGAGAAGATAGCTTTTTGGAACCAATTATATTAAATTTCGATATTAATTTCAATGCGCTTCTATTCCGTACGATCAAACGATAACTCCAAATGCTACAAAATTTGAAATTCGATAATACTACACTATTACGGATCCAATGGAACTAGTTTCATTGAATTCCAAGACTGTGCCTTGGAAAGCTATTTTAATGCGTCGATTAAATTGACGATTTCAAAAATTTATGAAATCGCTTAAAAATTTTAGTTTTGAATTCTCATTAATCAATTATAATTCAGATAGAATTTATATTGACATTAAAAATCATTTTGGTTCCATATTCAACTCCAATTCAATTATTTAATTGATTTCTAATTATTAACTCAATAATTAAATTTATAATTTGAATCATTATATTTGGAATTTTAAATTCATTTTAAAGTTTTCAATTAGAATCTTCTTATCTAAAAATCAATATATATTCCAATCATTATTTTAAAACCACTTAAATATTCAAAATCAAACGACCAAAATCCTGGTCGTTACTATTATTTAGAATTTTCTGTTTCAATTCATACGTAACAGATATAAAGTCATATCAAGTGTTGTGAGTAAATCCGAACTAACTTGAGCGCATTGAATACCGAATCTATCACGCTAATTTCAACAATTGAAATTTGCGATATTGTTCTTGTTAACGTAAAAATTTGACGCTAACACCCCGATGCAAATAAAGCAAGTGTGAAAGCACCACCCGATGATACGGGAATCAGAAATAAGCAGGAAAATATCAGAAAGACAGTAAAAGACACGGTTTTTATAGTGGTTCGGCTAATAGTCAAGCCTACGCCCACTTTATATTTCTTTATTGCTGACTCAAGTATAACTTATACAACTTTCTTCAATTACAACACACTTTAGACTAGTAGATCAAACTTTGATGAAGAATAATCTTTCGAATCCATGTTGAATGATGTAGATTTCCTCTTGAAGTATGTCGTAGTATCCTTGGTGTTTGGAGTGCTTGAAGTGCTGTTTTAGTTGAGAAAATGACAGAGTATCGGTGCTTCGAGAATGAGCCAAGAAGATCCCCCGAACGTTGGAGCTCACGCTGTATTTATAGGAGTTTTCTGATCATAAGTCATAGGTCGGAAGTTGCGACTTAAAGTAGGTCGTGAAAAGATCACGAGCTAAAGTAGGTCGTAGGTCGAAGATAACGAGTTAAGATAAGTCGTAGACCACATGTGAGCGACCTAGCAAAGGAAAGCTTCGGCCCTTCCTGGTAACGTTGGTCTCTTCTAGACGAAGTACTAGGTCGTGGGCGACTTAGGGGAATGGTTGGCGACCTTATAGCGCTAAGATATCCGATGTAGCGACCTAAGCTAACTCGTTAACCCACTATGTCGCATAACCCACTAGGTCATTAGGTCGGTAGGTCGCGGTCCTCTTAGGTCGGTAAGTCGCTGCCTGTTAGGTCGCTAACCTGCTTCTTTCTTTAGGTCGCTAAGCCGCCAAGTCTCTTAGGTCGCTGAGTCGTGGCTTCCTGTAAGCCGTTAGGTCGTCCAATCCTCGAATTTGTTAGGTCGTTCTACCGTTTCACCTCTTGAGTCGTTACACCTTTTAGGTCGTGCCACCTTTAGGTCATTAAGTCGCTTACTTCTCTAAGTCGTTAGGTCGTCCATCTTTTAAGCAGTTAGGTCGTGCAATCCTTAAGTCGATAGGTCGCCACATTTTGATTTAGGTCGTGTGGTTATTTTCAAAGCGGAGTTAACACTTGCCCTTCGAAGTACACGCCTAGGTCGTAGGTCGTGTGCTTCGACTTAACTCTGTTAGGTCGTTAACGACCTAAGAGATAGCTTAACTCGCGTACTCATTTGCCTCTTCCTTATATAACTAGTAACTCGCTCCTTTCCCCTTACTTGACTGCTCCCACAACCCTTTCTGCCATTAGTGATTTCTCAATTCTCAAAGGCGAACCTACTCCAATCAAGCTGTTGATTCATCCCTACTATCACGTCGTGTAAGTGAATTCGACTTTTATCCAGCCACGATCACCTTCGAACCTTGAAACTCCCATCGTCTGATCCGATCCAACTTCATGTGCCTCGCTTCACTTTCGATCACAATGAGCTATGCTGCTGTCCGATTCGTGGGAGCAAAGTGGTTAGATGGATTGAGATGATTTGAATCAGAGTTGAGTGAGGTGGTGGTATGAATAACGGACATAGCGAAGAGGGTGATGAATTTTCGTCATTTTAGGTGATAACGGGCTATCGGGTTGGAGACGAGTAAGTGGGTTAAGGAGATAGCTTGAAATTGCCGAATAATCAACAGAAGCGACTTAACAGATCTTGGATGACCTTGAAATTCTTGTGATTTAGCTGATTTGCACGGTTTTTGAATCGACCGACCTAAAAACTTTCTGCGACCTTAGTTACACACGACTTAACTCTTTAGGTCGCGTTAGTTTCCTGACGACTTAGGACTTAATCAGCTTTATACTATCCTGGTTTGAAGCTTTGTGACTTGTCCTTTAGGTCGTGTGAGCGACTTAGGCTTTAGGCCGTGTAAACTACTTAGGACTTGAACGATTTTTCTCTGTCAAACCACTTCTGGGGACCTAAATCCACTTCGACTTATCTGTTAAGTCGTGAATGACCTAGGACTTGAATGCATACTGTCATGCCTTTCACCTTTTAACTCAAACCATACGGCCTAGGACTTGAACAACTTGAGAGCTTCAAAATCTTGATAAAACTTGATTGCACTTCCAACTTGAACTTTGTAATGCCGAGATAACTTGCACGACCTTGCTATGCCTTCTTAACAGATTATACCAATTTTGCGCTAATAACCTGTTAAATACAACACTTGCAGAAAACTAGGGCGAATATACTGTCATTAACCGCCCACATCGAATGACAGATTAGTCGATAAAAGATAATTAGCTCAACGTAAGGATAATGTATGAAATGTTGTGAGTCAATAAATTCAAGTGAACTAGTAAATCAATGTTAATCAACTAAAGCTGGTTTGTTTGCCGTAATACTGCACTTGTACTTGGACTTAGAGTGACAAGCCTCAAAATTTTACAGTTGACACATGTTCATTAGTTTAACTTCAGTTATATTTACTTATCGCTTTATTAGTTTTACACAGCACTTCAGACATTTAGGAAACGTGCACCTTCATATTTGAATATCCAGTTCCTTGTGTAGAATGTCTTCTCGTCAAGAGGGAGAAGCAGTACAAACTGGAGAGGCCCTCCCGATGGCTGGTCCACTGGTCAACCCACCAGAAAGAAGTCCAACTACTCTGAGGGTGTTCAACCAGTTACGCGCCCAATTTGGGATTGTAGAAGCAGATGGATTGTAGAAGCAGATGCTATTCTCCCTGGGCCAAATGATTTTGCTGATAGTCCTCCCTTCAGGGTTGTTGCCGTTAACCGCCAAATGTGCCTTTGTGGAGCCATTCCTCCTTTCAACAGTTTTCTCCAACAACTCCTTCGCCGATTGGCTATTTCTCCCTTTCAATTGCACCCCAACGGCTACGCCATTTGATGGGATTATGCGTTCTCTTCAGAAGGACGCTTGACCGCCTCCCAAGCTTTGATGAAATCTGCTATTTATGCACATTTGCGAGAAACAAAGACCATCCTTCCATTATATATGTGAGAAGCACCAGAAATCGCAAGCTTATCACTGATCTCTCTGATTGCGCTCATGGTTTCCTGAACCGATTCTTTTTTGTTCGTTGCCTCCAGGGATTTTACGCTGTTTGGAGAGTAGGGGGTAGGCTTACTTATCCCCATTCTTTCCTTTTCTGAGCTTTGCGAGATCCGAATTGCTAAATGTTAACTTCGCTCTCTACTTTTGCAGTCCTCCCTCCTCCTTGTAGAGACTCTAGCCACAAGTCAACATTTAAGAGGCTTATCGCTGTGGCGGCTGAGGAGAGAAGCATCAAGTTTTTGCTAAGAGACGAGTTCCTTCATCAGTTCGGACTCTTACACCCTTCCCGCTCTACTCAGCCTTACGAAGTTCCTGATTCTCCGGCCGAGGCACCGGATGCCCCAGTTTCTGTTGAGGAGCCTACACTGAAAGATCCTGCTCCTAAGGCTTCTTTGGTGAAGTGTTCTACTTCTACTGATGTCGCGGGGTCATCTGGCAAATTTTCACTTGCCTCGGTCATTGAAGAAGAAGAGCCTCGAGAATCTCCCCAATATTCAGGGAAGTCCGGTGATGGAGAAGCCGGGAAAACAAGTCCTGCCATGCAGAGCGGGGATGACACTTTTGAAGGGTTGAGCGACTTGTTTATCACCTCACAGGAGCTCTTTAAATATGATCCTGTTACCACTAGGGTTTCCTCTTCAGTAGTTGAGGCAACTTCCATTTCGCAACAGATTCCGTCGACTCAAGAGTTGACGTTAGCTACTACATCCATCATATCTTCGCAACCGAGGAGTGGTTCATAGTTTAACGTGCGTAGTCTGCACGTTACACACACTTAGGATTTTTCAACAATTATATGTACCTATATGCACTTTTACTTCCAGGATTTTCAAGTTTTGCCTCTTTCTCATTTTCAGGTTCTCCAATGGGGCGTAGCGGTTCCTATTATGACGACTTTCAACAGTACGGAAAGCGTGGTCAGTATGATTATGGGTGATATCTTCCCACCCACAGGGAAACTGATGAAGAGAGAGCTGCTCGAAAGGCTCAAGAGAGAAGAGCGTATGAAGAAAGGTACGGAAGAAGGGATGAGCAACATGACTCTTCCCGCAGAGGCGATGACTCTCATAAAAGAAAAACTTATGACGATAGAGGAAAGAGTCATGACATCGGAGACCCAAGCAAGCGGGCCAAGCTTGATGAAAAGACCGCATCTGCAACTTTAGAAAAGGCCGCTGCTCTCACTTCTCTTAAAATTCCTTCAAAGTCTCCTGCCCTTGAAGGAGCCGGCATTCAGACACTTCTCGACAGACCCTCTTACCAAGTTGAGAGAGGTCGACCAACCTTTCAAAGTCGGTTCCTACATTGGTGCTTAAAGGGAGTCCGCTTTGACCTTGACTTGGTTCCTATCGACAAAGAGGTCATGCTACGAAATTTTGACACTGTTAAACTTGATATTGAGAGAATGTTAGCGTGGCAAAAGCTGGTCAATGAGCTTCAGAGGGTGAACCGGGCCAACCTTAAAGCTATGCTAACGATGGAGAACGACAAGTCTGAATGGCAAAAAATTCTTGATCAGCACAACACCGAAATGAAAAACATCGCTGAGTACAACGAAAAGCTTGAGGCGGAGGTCGAGAAACTTAAGCACGAGCTTGCTACCTCTTCCACCTCTTATACTCAAAAGGAAGAAGTGCTTCAGAAGCAAGTTTGAGATGCTCATGCCGCTCAACGGTATGTCGAAACCCGTCTTGAAGCTACACAGAAGACAGTGGAAAAATATCATGCTGACTTTGCAGAGTTACGGGAGAAAGCTAACTCCCAGGACTTAGAAATCATGAGGCTGAAAGCTCAATTACTAAAGACTGAGAAAGAACGTGATGAGGCCATGGCTGGAAAGAAAGCCGCTGAACAATCTCATGATGAGACAAAAGCCAACATCAGTTCTACTCTGTTTGATTTTTATGTCCAAAGCGTCTTGGGGCGTGGCAGCCTTGCATTTTTGGGGCCTAAATACGAAATCACTTTAGCTGAAGTGTGGGAGGCCGTAATGGATATGCTCAAAGGTGCCGGTTATTCCAAAGATGAACTTGAGGCACATTACTTTGATGACGAAGCTCGTGTGCCAGAGAAAAGGAGCAGCTTGTTAAAGTACGAGCCGAAATGATGGGAGGGGAGCATCCGGAGAAAGAAGCACCTTTAATTGCCCCTGTCCCTCCTTCGACTTCGGCCGACATTGATATCATGGGCTTCGGTTCCCATTCTCCGCCCACGGCTAAAGTCATAACTGAAATTACAAGTGCACAGGGTGGGGATTAAGGCGAAGAAAGCACTGAAGCACAAGCTTATGAAATTGACATTAGAAAGCCAACTTCTCCAGGTAACCTTAACGCTGATCTTGCTCAAGTAAACTGCTCATTTGCTTCTTATGAATTCGATGAGCTTCTCGATTATTTCCTAAATCTCAACGAGCCTTTATCTCCTCTCTTTACTAACTTTAACTTCTTTTCTTCTATAGAGAAAGTGCCGAGCATTGCTCAGACTTCCCCTCCTCCAGTTATTCCTCCCCCGTCTCTGCAAGTCACTCCTCCTTCTGGCTCTCAACCGGGATCACAAGAGGAGCAAATAGAAGCTCTCCAAGACTTGGACGATCCCATCGCTTCTCAAGAACATAGGGGAGAAGAAACTGAGGAGGGCGAAAAGACTCCGGAACTAACTGGCTCTGACGATATGCCGTTGGCCACACTTTTTACTCCAGGGAGCGGGTCTTCTCCTAAGAAAAGGGGGAAACGTGGAGTCTCAAAGAAGAAATAAGATTCAACTGGCGAGGAAAAAGCGGAAACATGTCCGATCGTCCCCCCTTCTCCTTCTTCTCCTACTCTTTCAAGCCGGCGTAGGAAGTTGGTCATCCGGCCAGGTGCAGGCTCAAAAGGTGGAAGGAAGAAGAAATGATGGCTTTGGTCCTGTGCTTTTTATCTCGCTCTTTGCTTTTTTGCTCATATATAAGCTTGTGTTGACTGGAGATTGTGCGGGTGCCAGTCCCTCTTTCTTTTACTTTGAAACCTGCATATGTATAAAATTCTAATAGTATGGAATAAAATGGTTCTTTCACTTATACAAATTTCTGTCTGTATTTGACAACATTTTTATTTTCTGTTTCCATGGAAATTTCTTTATCCTCTTTATGTGAGGTTGCAGTAAACCTATGGTATGTTTATTGAGCATTGTTTTCATTTTTGTGATGACTATACTGTATTGCCCCCATACCATGGTTTATTGCAATCTCTTTCATATTGGCAAAGTTTCGGAGAACAACTCTTCTATTTCAAGAAGACGTGTACTCTTCCTTTAGAGAACAACCCTTCCATTTGAAGGAGGTTTGCATTTGTACTTTATAGGATAATATTTTCGTTCCAAGAAAATATTTTTCTAATTTAGTAGAATGCACTTCATATTGGAAGAGTCTTCTCTTTTTTCTTTTTTTGGTGCGAAGTTTTTACACTTCACTTTTGGAAAAAGTCACTTTTGCTTTGGCATGTGAATTTTACTTCATAGTACAGTGGGCCTTCCAAAAAAGGGCTTCAACCTGCTTGAGCCTCCGAAGAGAGTTTTTTTTTTGTTTGATTGTGCCTCTGGGAAGAGGTCTTTTTGTTTGGTTGTGCCTCTAGAAAGAGGTCTTTTTGTTTGATTGTGCCTCTGGGAAGAGGTCTTTTTGTTTCTGCCTCTTGGGAGAGGCTTTTATCTTTTCCCAGTTCGCTGGGAAGCGGGCCTCCGAAGAGGGCTTTTCACATTTCGACTCGTGTGAAGTTTTATTTCAGATCACGGTGAAATGTGTGCCTCTGAGTAGGGCTTTTGCCTGGAAGTTTGGAGTTTCTTTCTCTTAGTTGGATGGATTCATGGGGCGGACACGAGTGTTCCGTTCCACCGATCAGTCCGCAACTTTCTGTCGAGAAAGAACTCTCTTTTTTTGGCGAGGCCCGCTCGAGGTCTTTTAGCATTTCAACTATGGCGAAATGGGCCTCCGAAGATGGATTTTCACATTCCAGCACTTGTGAAGTTTTATTTCAAATCTTGGTGGAATGCGTGCCTCCGAGTATACCTGGAAGTTTCTTCCTCATGGTTGGCCGGATTCACGGGGCGGACGCAAGTAACTTGGACGCTTATTTGCGCAGATTGTCTCAACTAGTGAACAAGCGCCTTGCCTTCCACTTGGGAAGGTGCCTCCGATCATCGTATGGATTCACGGGGCGGACGCAAGTTACTTGGACGTCTGTCTGCGAAAACTGTCTCAGCTAGTGAACAAGCGCCTTGCCTTCCAGTCGGGAAGGTGCTCCCGGTCATTCCATACCAATCTTTTTCGTTGAGAAAGTCTTCTGGCATGCCCCGTTTGAGGTCTTTATCCTCCGAAGAGTTGTGCTTCCGAAGAGGGCTTGTGCCACCGAAGAGGTCTTTTGTTGTCTGATGCTTGTTTTCCCATGTCTCTTTGCCATCTATTCATATTGGCGATCCCTGTTATCTTTTCCAAATGCACTTCCCTTTCAGTTGCCAACAATTTCCTTTATCCAAAGAAATATACTTAATAGTTTAGCGAGTTGGTGGTGGCAGACACAGGCTATTTAACTGGATGCTCGTTTGTACAAACATCCACTGTTGGTTAGCAAGGGTCCACTTCTAGCAAAATCACTAACTTTTTGTCTGAAGCACTTCTTCCGCATTTGCTTGTTGGGTGATGTCGGGGATTGCTTGGTCTTGCGATGGGTAAGCTTTGTTTTTATGGCCTGCATTATTAAATCGACATTTTAGTAACACAATTGACGTATTTTATATGTCGAAATAAAACAAAGCAGTTTATAATAGTAAAGAACACAAGAGTTATAGTGGTTCGGCCAATAACTGGGCCTACATCCACTTTATAGTTCTTATTATTCACTTGCACTGGCTTTACAACAGCTTTCAATACAAGAATCATGCATTCATTATTCTTTTACAATATTTCATTAAAGCCTTTAAGTAAAATATGGGCGCAGATGATTGCTGTTCCAAGCTCTTGGAATTAGGTCTCCTTCGACAGTTACAAGTTTGAATGTGCCATCAAGAAGTTTTTGGTCTATAACATACGGCCCTTCCCAGTTTGGTCCAAGCACGCCTGTAGGTGTCATAATTCTTTTTAAGATTAGATCCCCAACTTCAAAGTTGCGTCGGCGATCTTTGGAATTGAAGTTCCTGGCTATTCTTTGCCGATGAGCCGCAATTCTGAGCTCAGCTTCTTCCCTTTTTTCATCAAGGAAGTCAAGGGCTTCAAGTTGCAGCTTTTCATTTTCGGTTTGATTGAAATGGATTCTTCTGTGTGAAGGGACTTCTGTTTCCACTGGAATCATTGCTTCCAATCCATATGCCAATGAAAATGGTGTGTGCCCAGTCGTAGTTTTGTGGGTAGTTCTGTATTCCCATATTGCTAGTGGCAGCTTATCAACCCAACCACCTTTTGCTTTTTCTAGCTGCTTTTTGATGGTTGACTTGATAATTTTATTCACTGCTTCCACTTGCCCATTTGCCTGCGGATGAGCCACTGCTGAGAAACTTTTCTGGATCTTGAATTTCTTGCAAAAATCTTGGAACTCTTTACTTTCAAATTGGGTTCCATTGTCT
Source organism: Allium cepa (assembly GCA_030765085.1). Lineage (NCBI taxonomy): Eukaryota > Viridiplantae > Streptophyta > Magnoliopsida > Asparagales > Amaryllidaceae > Allium > Allium cepa. The sequence continues at coordinate 73,669,348 of CM060939.1, read as the reverse complement.
GTGATTATTTTTTGAGGCACACCATACCTGCAAATGATATTCTTAGTTACAAAGTTTATCATTTTCTTAGAGGTAATAGTAGCTAAGGGTTCAGATTCAGCCCATTTAGTAAAATAATCAACAGCAACAATAGCATATCTGATTCCGGATTTTGCAGTTGGCAAAGGCCCGATGAGATCGATTCCCCAAATAGCAAATTGCGACGGACTGACCATCTATGTTATCTCAGTGGAAGGTGCTCTTGGGATTTTTTCAAATCTCTGGCATCGGTCACATTTTCGGGCGTAACTTGCGGCATCACGATTAATATCTGGCCGAAAATATCCATAACGGAGAATTTTCTTTGCTAAAATTTGACCACCTGAATGATCTCCACACTCTCCTCCGTGTACCTCAGTTAGAATTGTCTCAGCTTCTTCCTTGGTCACACATCGAAGTAATGGCATTGAGAATCCCCGCCTATACAATCGGCCATCTTGAATTACAAATCTGGATGCTTTTCTCATTAACTTCTGTCGTTCTTTTGAGTTTTCTGGTAGAGAACCGTCGCGCGGATATTCCAATATCGGAGTCATCCATGATTCCCGCTCCTGTGATATAGTCATGATCCAGTCACTATCCATTTCATCAATGCTTGGAGTTGACAGGACTTCCACATGAACTTATCCCAATAATTGAGCTTCACCAGTGCTTGCATACTTTGCGAGGGAATCTGCCTTCATGTTTTCTTCCCGAGGTACATGGTTTATCGTATAATGGTCCAGGTCCTCGAGAAGCTCCCAGGCTCTTGACAAGTAAGCGGGCAGATTTCCTCCTTTGGTTTGAAACTCTTTCCTGACTTGACACACAATAAGTTGTGAATCACTGAAGATCTGCAATGCCTTGATGTTCAGTTCTTTAGCAATCTTCAGGCCAGCAATGAGAGCTTCATATTCTGCCTCATTATTAGTCGAAGGAAATTCTAATCTCAATGCATAACATAGTGACCGTCCTTCAGGGGTTTCAAGCACAACCCAGCCCCAGAACAGTAATCGTTTCTCACGCCATCGACATACAATTTCCATAGAATTGGGGAATTATCGCTTACCACCTCCCCACTATCACCTTTGTCTATACATTCTGCGATGAAGTCTGCCAAAGCTTGTCCATTGATTGCTCTCTGGGGATGATAAGTGATGCCATATTGACTGAGCTCAATATTCCACTTCAAAAGACGACCCGAAGTCTCAGGACGAAACAGGACTTGCTTCAAGGGATGATCGGTGAGGACTTTGTTGCGATGAACTTGGAAATATGGCCTTAATTTTCTTGATGCAATCAGTAGACAATAGGCGAGCTTTTCCAACTTTGAATAGTTCAATTCTGCTCCAATGAATCTCTTGCTGATGTAGTAGACCGGGCGCTGAATTTTCGCATCCTCCCGTACCAAAGCTGCACTGAGGGCATGAGACGAGATTGCCAAATATACAAAAAGATCTTCACCATTGTCAGGCTTAGAAAGTATAAGAGGCGTTTCCATATGACGAATCAGCTCATCGAAAGCTTTCTGGCATTCAGGAGTCCTGTCAAAGTTTTTTCTTCCTTTCTTTAGAGCATCAAAGAATGGAATGCATTTATCAGTAGCTTTGGAAATGAACCGACTCATGGCTGCAACTTTTCCATTGAGACTTTGCAATTCCTTCTTCGTTCTAGGAGCTTTGACTTCTCTTAAGGCAGTTATCTGAGCAGGATTAGCTTCAATGCCCCTTGCACTCACAATGAAACCCAAAAACTTTCCAGATTCTACCCTAAATGAACACTTCAATGGATTAAGCTTCATACCATACTTTCGGAGGATTGAGAACATCTCTGCCAAGTGATCCATGTGGTCCACTGCTTTCTTTGATTTTACCAGCATATCATCGACATAAACTTCTATAGTCTTGCCAATCCGGGGTTTAAACATGGCATTAACAAGTCTTTGGTAAGTTGCCCCCGCATTCTTAAGTCTGAAAGGCATGACTCTGTAGCAGTAAAGACCAACATCGGTGATAAAGCTCGTGTCCTCCTGATCTGGCTCATGCATCGTGATCTGGTTATATCTGGAGTAGGCATCCATAAAAGATAGCAATTCATGCCCCGTCGTTCCATCCACCAACTGGTCAATCCTGGGTAATGGGAAGCCGTCTTTGGGGCAGGCTTTGTTTAGATCTGAAAAGTCAATGCACAATCTCCATTTTCCATTAGCTTTTTTAACCAGTACAGGATTTGAGACCCAATTCGGATAAGTATATTCCCTGATAAAACCATTCTCCATGAGCCGATAAACTTCTTCTTTCAATGCTGCTGACCTTTCAGGACCTTGAGTTCTTCTTTTCTGCTTTACCGGTGTAAACTTTGGATCAATATTCAAGGTATGCACAGCAATTTCTGGAGATATTCCACACATATCAGCATGAGTCCAAGCGAATACATCCAGATTCGCTTTCAAAAATGATATCAAAACATTTTGAACAGTTGCATTAAGCTGCGAACCCACATTCAACACTTTGTTCGGGTCTTTCGGGTCAACAGGTACCGGCACTGTCACTTCAACTAGTACCACTCTATTCTCCCCTGTACTGGCTTTTCTGGGATCCATCTCTCTTCGTGCACCTCTATGTTCGCCTGTGCAGGGTCCACCCTGTAATTGCTTCAAGGTTGATTCTTTGATGCGGACTGGGGCCTCCGCATCTTTTCCCATTTCTCTCTTCCTCGCTACACGCAACTCTGTAAGATAACACTCTCGTCCAGAATTCTGATCCCCTTTCACCACACCGACTCCATTATCTGTGGGGAATTTTACGGTCAGACACCATGGGGCAAGAATAGCTTTAAATGCTGCCAGAGTTGGTCGGCCTAGGAAGACATTGTAGGCAGAAAATTCTTCAACAATAACAAAGGTCTGTTTTCGAGCCACTTTTCTCTGCCCCTCTCCAAGCTCTACGAACAAATCGATAGTCCCAATTGGCTGTTTTGGCTCCCCAGTAAAAGCAGCAATCTTTAGTGATGAAGCCTGAACGTCAGCCATTGGAATCTTCATCTGATCAAAAGTCTTCTTGAAGAGAATGTTGCATGAAGCTCCACAGTCAACCAGAACTCTTTTCACAGTAGCTGGCCCAATGCCAGCGGAGATGACCAAAGGATCAATGGTAGGAGCTTCAACACCCATTGAATCCCTAGTACTGAATATAATGTCATCATTAAAAGTTTTCTGCTGCTTCAGGGGTGCAACATCTTCTAACACAAAACACTTTCATCTGCTGGTGCATACTTCAAAGCACGAGCGTATCTTTCCATCTCACCCCAACTCCTGCCAGCTGGGTGAGGGCCCCCTGTAACCACATTTATAACAGGCCTTTCTGATTCATGAGCTGCCACCTTTTCACTTGAGCTAGGACGATGAACAGGAACCTGTTGTCCTTGAGTTGATGAAGTTGGGCCATTCTTGTTCCTTTTTACATATTGCTGGAGCTTGTTTTCCTTCAATAGTTCCTCAATAACCTCCTTCAAGTGACGGCACTCGTTAGTATCATGCCTGGGTTGGTTATGGAACCGGCAAAACCTTCCATTCTTCTCAGCTTTCCTATTAACTCTTTGCTTAGCTGGTGCGGGGAATTCGACCGTGTCTTTGTTTGCAAAGTAGATGTTTTCCGGGGTATCAGTCAGAGGGGTGAAGTTGAAGGGACGACCTTTCTTTGCATCTCCTTGCTTCTTCTGGCCATCGTTCCCCCTCTTCTGATTGCCAGATTCCTTCTTATTCAGAATAGCATTACTATTTCCAGCCCCTGTCGATACCATCTTAGCCGGTGCTTGGAGGCTTTCCAAGCGCATGAATTCATCGGCTTTCTTATAAAACTTGTCAAGCGAATTTGGTTCTTTCATTTTCAACCACTTTCCAAATTCACTTGATTTATCAATTGCCCTCATCAAGTATGTCAGGATCATGCGTGGCTCTGCGTTATCCACCTCGGCCAAAGCTATGTTAAAGCAATTCAAGAATGATCTGATAGATTCTCCAGGATTTTGTTCTAGGCTGGAGAGCGACATTATATCCTTTGCCTTTGACGCATACAATCGAAACTGTTCGTTGAATTTCCGATTCAAATCAGAAAATTGGTCTATCGATCGGACCGACAGCTTTGTGAACCAAAGTAGAGCAACTCCTTCCAGGTATACCGGAAAATACCGGCATTTGATTTCATCAGAGGCTCTGGCACCCGTCATGTGCTAATCATACTTATACAGAAACTCATTAGGATCGTTCGTTCCCTTATAAGCCGGTATGGTAGGAGGAACAAACTTCCTAGGAATTTCTGCTTTCAAAATCCTTTCAGTGAATGGAGTCTTGCTCGGAGCAAAGCCCCATTCTTTTTCATCTTCCTCCCTTTGCATACTTTCCATCATGATTTGTCAAACCATCCCCGAGAAATATTCCTCATCATTAAGGGGCTCAGCAGGACAGTCATCGGCCATCTTTTCAGAAGTTTGCCTTGACAGGCGTTCACGGATAGTTGGCTGTTGTCCCGATCCTCCAACTTGGGGAGGTGTGTCTTTAACCGGGCCAGCTGCCCTTTGAGGAACATCTCTTTCTTCCACATCATGAACATTATCAGCAAAATTAGGTTTGTTATTCACCACCTGACGGTTAGCCCCAAGCAAAGTGTTCAACCTTTCAAACATCAGATTGTTTTGGGCTTCCATCTGCTGATATAGCCCAGAAACCACAGCATCCAATTCTGCTCACGTTACTCCAACAGTTGGAGTTGTTTGACTTAAAGGAGGAGAAGTGGTAGTAGTCTAGCGAATGTCGGATCTAACAGACTTGCGCTTTCTTCCAGGAGCTATTATTTCTGACAAACTTCTGGTTTTTAGAGAGATCCTTTCCACAAACTTCTGTGAAGCTATGATGATAGTATCCTGAGTTGGGTTCTCAATGAAAGCACCAAAAATGTTAACGTAAAAATCTGACGCTAACACCCCGATGCGAATAAAGCAAGTGTGAAAGCACCACCCGATGATACGAGAATCAGAAATAAGCAGGAAAATATCAGAAAGACAGTAAAAGACACAGTTTTTATAGTGGTTCGGCTAATAGTCAAGCCTACGTCCACTTTATATTTCTTTATTGCTGACTCAAGTATAACTTATACAACTTTCTTCAATTACAACACACTTTAGACTAGTAGATCAAACATAGATGAAGAATAATCTTTCGAATCCATGTTGAATGATGTAGATTTCCTCTTGAAGTATGTCGTAGTGTCCTTGGTGTTTGGAGTGCTTGAAGTGCTGTTTTAGTTGAGAAAACGACAAAGTATCGGTGCTTCGAGAATGAGCCAAAAAGATCCCCCGAACGTTGGAGCTCACGCTGTATTTATAGGAGTTTTCTGATCATAAGTCGTAGGTCGGAAGCTGCGGCTTAAAGTAGGCCGTGAGTCGAAGATCGCGAGCTAAAGTAGGTCGTAGGTCGAAGATAGCGAGTTAAGATAAGTCATAGACCACATGTGAGCGACCTAGCAAAGGAAAGCATCGGCCCTTCCTGGTAATGTTGGTCTCTTCTGGACGAAGTACTAGGTCGTGGGCGACTTAGGGGAATGGTTGGCGACCTTATAGGGCTAAGATATCCGATGTAGCGACCTAAGCTAACTCGTTAACCCACTATGTCGCATAATGACGCAGCGGATTAATCGAAACAAACTTCAATCGATGGAATGTAGCAATCGGTGAGTTGAAAATACTGAAATGCCCAAATCCGTTGATCCAAAGATACCGGATTCTAGCTATCTTCGTCTCGTTGATCGCGTACGATGCCGAGAAAGAAGATCTATGATTCTTCGTACGTTGATCTAGTGCACTAGATACCGTAAATCGGCTTCTACAATCGTTGAATCGAGCACACTCGATTAACCGAAAGAGGAGATAGGAGATCACACTCAACTACCAATTTGTATGAAAGCACAAAGCTAACAAAAGAAAATTTTATTCAAATGTCAACAACCAAAAAGTTACAACACACCCCCTATTTATAGCTTTTTACAACCCACACGACTCAGCCATTTTACAACACTTAGGTCGGCCATGACCTAACACTTATGTCGGCCACAACCTTTAAAATCAAACCCTTCACAAGACTCAACACATTACAACACCACCGTCTTACCATAGGTCGTTAACGACCTATAACAAACATTCCCGGTTTAACTCGTTTAACGACTTAGCAAATAGAATACAACACAATACAGGCCTCCCGCGACCTAACATATATACAAACCGACTCAAACAATGCGACTCAACTTAGGTCGTTGACGACCTACGACCTAAGAAAATCCAGCGACTCACAAGTTCACATATTTATAACCACATCACCTACTCACGAAATACGACCTAAACTTCATGCGGCCTTGCCTCGGAGCGACCTATCTTCTTCGAGACAACTTAAGTAACCTCGGCATCAGGAACTGGAACGATATAAGCAATGCAGCGACCTAAAACGATCCTTCATGAACGACTTAAAGAAGTGGCATGTGAGTTAGGTTGTTCACGACCTAAAGAATTGTATCTCTTCTTCATGCGACCTAACTATTTGAATGACTTAACATCATAGGTCGTTGGATCGCTTGAACGACCTAAAGAATTGGCACAAGAGTTAGGTCGTTTGCGACCTAGGGAAACATCATGGGGGTTAGGTCGCTCGCGACCTAATGAAAAACCATAGGAATTAAGTCGTTCGCGACTTAGCTGGAGCTGGTATAGGTCATTCGCGACTTAAGGATGTGCGACCTATCATAGGTTGTAACTCGTCAATGCAGCTGGAGTGACTTATGGCTATCTCGATAACTCGTATCCCATTAGGTCGCAACCGACCTAAAGCTTGATGCCCTGAATCCTGTAGCTCGTTAACTCGGCACATATGCAACACATTAGATCGTTGCCGACCTAAGAGCTTAGGTCGTGACTTGTTAGCTCGGCAACAGTCTCCTTCTGATATCCAGTTAGCTCGGAAGCGACTCAATCCTTCTTTACTAACTCGTGTGACTTCCTCCTGTAACTCCTTAGGTCGGAAACGACTTAAACTTTCATTGACTCGTGTACGACTCATCAAACTCAATCACCTCAAACTCCCGTTGAGTCGTAACCCTGTCCCTTTAGCTTTGTTAAGTCGTAGCTTCTTTTCCTTAACTCGTCCATTCTTCCTTTTGTTAAGTCGCACACGACTTATACTTAACTCGTGATCACGGTTAGTTCGTAGCTCGCTTAAGCAACCTAAGGTCTCATGATGCTGGCCTGCATCATCTTTCCCTGGTTGGAAGAAATTCGTCCTCGAATTTACAAACTTTCTTCTTCGAGACGCTGTCTTCCATTCATTATCTGGTTTGATGTGACACTGGTGATACCCACTCTTGAGATTAATCTTGTCTTGACCCTTTGACGATATGGTTCGAAATAAAGAATGCCTGGAATAAAACAGACGTGGCATCAGACAGGCGGCATAAGGAAGTGATCTGAGGGAGATGACGTAAGAAAAAGTGTGGGATAAATTAAGCACTAGATGCCAGATCCACTTCATGTAGCACAGGACTTCATAAAAATAGTGTCGTATATCATATTGCTTCTGCCAATAGGAAGACGTGATATAGAACCAAAACTTATCCAAAATGTGAGACGATATAAGGAAATTTAAAATCATAGAACGACTTAGGAAAGCTCGTCCTAAGAAGTGTGATGATTCATGCTCAGATTCTTGTCATTCCGTATATTGTTCAGAGATGTTATCATCTAGCATCTGTCCTTGAAGTGTTGTATCAAATTCTCCTGACTGAAATGAACTCCCGCTCGCTTCTCCTTCAACATAGTTATTTTCATAAGATGGTTCCAAGCAATTGACACTGGCAATGTTTGCAGGGTGGACATCATCAGACGACTTCAACTGGCAATCATTCTCTTCCTCCTGTCGTATCAACTCTTCTTGTTCTTTCAGACTCACAAGATCATACGATACTGGTAGTAAAATAGCATCTGGTAGGAGTTCAGTATGAGGTTGAATGTCCTGGAGTGATGGTAACTCTTCGGATAATGCCTCAGAATATTCGACTTCAGACTCTTCGAATTCTGATCCAACTTCCTCGAAATCATCAATATCTTCACTCGCTCCTTGCTCGGTCAACACAAGCAATTCATTACTCATTTCCTCATACTCTTCCAATATTACAGGATTGGTTTCTCCAAGCAGTTCCTCAAACATCTCATCTCCACATTCTTCACATATTTCGAATGCTTCATCCTCCTCAGGGTTCTCAACATCAAAATCTTTTCCGGATTCAATCAACATTGACAACTCCTCATCATCTTCCATTTCATCGACGAACTCTCTTAAAGATAATAAACAATCTGATTCTGCCTTTTCTTCCATTTCACTTTCACTTTGCTCAGGCTCCTCGAAAACCACGGAATTAATACTTGGCTGGTTCTCATCCATAAGCTCAGGCATCAAACAAAAATCCTCCATCAACAAATGAATTCCCTCAACTCCGAACACAATTTCTTCTTCCATACTATCGATATCAAACTTTGGCAATGACGAGTAATCAACTTCTACATCCACATACTTTGACTCAATCTCTTCGTTATCATCAAATTTCAGCGGTTGATAAAAGTCAAATTCATCAGTCCTCCTCAACATATTACTCTCCTCATTACTTAACAAAGATTCTTCATCGTTATCAAATTGTGGTGCTTGATAAGAATTAACTTCGTCAATCCTCCTCAACAAATTACATTCTTCGTTCTTTAACTCGAGCTCTTCATCTTTATTATCAAACTTTAGTGGTAAGGCTGCGAATGATTCTGTAGGACCAACCTCTTCAAGTTCTTCCAACATTGGTTTAACTTCCTCCAGAAATTGAAGTTCTTCTCTTGTCTCATACCTAACCAATGTTTCAGCACTACCTTCCGATCCTTCAACACTCTTGCTGAATGATATTGGACTAGTCGGTTCCTCTTCCTCTTCCAACTCGCTTTCAGTTGAATCATCCACTTCCTCGTTTTCACTTTCTTCCACAGCCAATGCTTTCTTCTTGGGCTCTGCACATTCAACACTTTGATGGTCAAACTCCTGATAATGGTAGTGCTTAATTCGGTCATCAACACTTGCCTTAGTGATTCCATATACAACTGGTTCGTTGGCTCTCTTAGAAACATTATCACCTCTACTCTGATTGTTGGAGCTTGTAACCACACCCTTTCCTCGACTCCCTTGCGTCCTCTTCTGCAACTGTTGATCAATACGAGCTTGATAATTGTAGGGTAAGAAATTTGCCTTCATCATCCTTTTCATCTTATCCCACTTGACAACCTTAGATTTCTTCATAATCTCCCTGGTTGATTTTGTTTGTTGCCACCAATCCATAGCTCTTCCTCTCAAGTTCGTAGCAACTAACTTAACTTGACGATCTTCAGGAACATAGTTGAGCTCAAAAAACCTTTTCAACCTTTGACAACCAATCAAGGAATTCCTCTGCTTGTAACCCACCTCGGAATTCTGGAATTTCTATCTTCATTCCCAATTCCCAACGTCGATCATCATCAATAACCCGATACTGACGTTGTCCCTGATCTCGATCTCTATAATGAACACTTCCTCTCTCAATATCAAACTCCTCATCAAAATCTGAAGTATATCGTTGTCGTTCACGTCCTCCAACATCTCTACTACCACCACTCCTATTACCAACATCCCTTCGATCCCGATCATCATCATTCCTCCTACTACGATTATCAACACTTCTATGATCTTGACTCTCTCTCCTCTCCCGTTCTGAATGAGGTGAAATTCTACTTCCTCCATGGATGGATTCAGGGGAATTTCTTCTTCTACTTTGATTCATATCAATCATCAACTTTTCCAACCTACCAATGCCTTCATCAATCTTCTCGTGCATACGTTGTTCCATTTGATCGGCTTCCTCTCTTCGATACAATGCTTCAATATTTCGATGGCGGTTAGCTCTCCTTGGCGGCATGATTGAAATTCACAAATAATTCAAAAACTTCACACTTCAACAAATATTTCAACGAATCGAACACAAAACTCCAACACAAGCAAGTCACGGCTCAACCACTAATTCGAACAAGATGAACGACTTAAGGCTTAAGTTGCTCGGCACACATCTTCACTAGCTTGGCTCGGCCTCTACAAAGCACGGCTCCAACACTTCAAATTCAAACACCTTTCGACTTTTGATCCAAAAGATTATGGATCGCAAACCCCAAACTTGTTGCAACTTCAATATGAACACGATGAACAAACTTCAAACTTCAAACTTCAAATACTTGGCTCCAAGAATCAACTTAGCTATGATTGGCTAAGTATGGCTCTGATACCAAAACTGACACAGCGGATTAATCGAAACAAACTTCAATCGATGGAATGTAGCAATCGGTGAGAAGAAAATACTGAAATGCCCAAATCCGTTGATCCAAAGATACCGGATTCTAGCTATCTTCGTCTCATTGATCGCGCACGATGCCGAGAAAGAAGATCTATGATTCTTCGTACGTTGATCTAGCACACTAGATACCGTGAATCGGCTTCTACGATCGTTGAATCGAGCGCACTCGATTAACCGAAAGAGGAGATAGGAGATCACACTCAACTACCAATTTTTATGAAAGCACAAAGCTAACAAAAGAGAATTTTATTCAAATGTCAACAACCAAAAAGTTACAACACACCCCCTATTTATAGCTTTTTACAACCCACACGACTCAGCCATTTTACAACACTTAGGTCGGCCATGACCTAACACTTAGGTCGGCCACGACCTTTAAAATCAAACCCTTCACAAGACTCAACACATTACAACACCACCGTCCTACCATAGGTCGTTAACGACCTATAACAAACATTCCCGGTTTAACTCGTTTAACGACTTAGCAAATAGAATACAACACAATACAGGCCTCCCGCGACCTAACATATATACAAACCGACTCAAACAATGCGACTCAACTTAGGTCGTTGACGACCTACGACCTAAGAAAATCCAGCGACTCACAAGTTCACATATTTATAACCACAGCACCTACTCACGACATACGACCTAACTTCATGCGGCCTTGCCTCGGAGCGACCTATCTTCTTCGAGGCAACTTAAGTAACCTCAGCATCAGGAACTGGAACGATATAAGCAATGCAGCGACCTAAAACGATCCTTCATGAACGACTTAAAGAAGTGGCATGTGAGCTAGGTCGTTCACGACCTAAAGAATTGTATCTCTTCTTCATGCGACCTAACTATTTGAACGACTTAACATCAGTGACTTATCTTCCACGACGTAAGGTTGATTGACCTATCTTCCCGCGTCCTAACTCATAGGTCGTTGGATCGCTTGAACGACCTAAAGAATTGGCACGAGAGTTAGGTCGTTTGCGACCTAGGGAAACATCATGGGGGTTAGGTCGCTCGCGACCTAATGAAACAACATAGGAATTAAGTCGTTCGCGATTTAGCTGGAGCTGGTATAGGTCATTCGCGACTTAAGGATGTGCGACCTATCATAGGTCGTAACTCGTCAATGCAGTTGGAGTGACTTATGGCTATCTCGATAACTCGTATCCCATTAGGTCGCAACCGACCTAAAGCTTGATGCCCTGAATCCTGTAGCTCGTTAACTCGGCACATATGCAACACATTAGATCGTTGCCGACCTAAGAGCTTAGGTCGTGACTTGTTAGCTCGGCAACAGTCTCCTTCTGATATCCAGTTAGCTCGGAAGCGACTCAATCCTTCTTTACTAACTCGTGTGACTTCCTCCTGTAACTCCTTAGGTCGGAAACGACTTAAACTTTCATTGACTCGTGTATGACTCATCAAACTCAAACACCTCAAACTCCCGTTGAGTCGTAACCCTGTCCCTTTAGCTTTGTTAAGTCGTAGCTTCTTTTCCTTAACTCGTCCATTCTTCCTTTTGTTAAGTCGCACACGACTTATACTTAACTTGTGATCACGGTTAGTTCATAGCTCGCTTAAGCAACCTAAGGTCTCATGATGCTGGCCTGCATCACATTACCCACTAGGTCATTAGGTTGGTAGGTCGCGGTCCTCTTAGGTCGGTAAGTCGCTGCTTGTTAGGTCGCTAACCTGCTTCTTTCTTTAGGTCGCTAAGCCGCCAGGTCTCTTAGGTCGCTGAGACGTGGCTTCCTGTAAGCCGTTAGGTCGTCCAATCCTCGAAGTTGTTAGGTCATTCTACCGTTTCACCTCTTGAGTCGTTACACCTTTTAGGTCGTGCCACCTTTAGGTCGTTAAGTCGCTTACTTCTCTAAGTCGTTAGGTCGTCCATCTTTTAAGCAGTTAGGTCGTGCAATCCTCAAGTCGATAGGTCGCCACATTTTGATTTAGGTCGTGAGGTTATTTTCAAAGCGGAGTTAACAGTTCTCATCACCGTTGCTCATTTAATTCCAACTACATTAGTCTTGCTCCTAAATACACAATCACGGCCGATGGATCACATCCCTTAGGTAATGACTACCATATTCATATTTTGATAGTACATGGAATTCTTTCAGATTTGCACATCATACCATATGATAGAGTCAGCACTCTTAGTGGTTTAATTAAATAATAAAGGATTATATATTTTCAAAATTGACAAGAAACTCATAATTTCTCTTCAATGTGCGAGAATACTTATTAGACATTCTAATGCAATATGTTTGTTTAGGTTAGTCAATTTTATTTCATCTCGCCTAATCAGTTCTATCTTAGGATCGTATCCAAATCCTTTTTACTACCAATAATTTCTTAAGGAAATTCCTTCACAATAATGTTGGTATTTCTTGAAATGTTTCTCAATGCAAATAGAATAGGTATTCATAAACATTTTACGAATTTCCTTAATTTATAAAAAATGATTTGGTTTTAGTTTACAAAAAATTTGTTCAAAACATAAATATGTCATCCAATAAAGTCTTTTCAAAAATCCATTTGGGAAGATTCATACAAGTTTCCTTATGATGTCATAGAATTTTGGAAAATATTTATTTAATAATATTTATTAATAAGTATTTAAATTGGTTTAATAATCTTCTTTTATAAATATTTAATTGGTAAATTTTATCTTTTAAAGCTGATAAAACTGTTTTCTATTTATAATGTATATATATATATATATAGGTATATATATTATAAAAAGGAAGTCTTTGATTTTAATTTAATAAAAGGGTATGTTTTCAAATTGTAATATATATGTATGTATATATTGTGATTTGAAGTTTTGTTTTAAAATTCATTATAATAATTTTTAAAGTTAATATTAAAATGTTTTCTATAATATATATATATATATATATATATATATATATATTTGTATATATTGTAAATAGAAAAGCTTTGGTTTGAAATTAACAAATAAAAACATGTTTTCAGATTATAATATATATTTTGTAATTTGGAAGTTATGATTGAATTTAATTTAAAACTTTTCAAAGCTGTTTAAAAGTTAATCATATATTTTCAAAAACTACCAAGGTAAATATTTGTTTAATTCAAAAAGTATTTTAGCCTAAGTTTAAATAAGATTTACAAAAGGGTTTTTTTTACTTTCTTTTTAAATATTGCTTGATTTAAATATGGTTTATGTCACGGTCCAAATTCCAGCATTCAAAAAATGACATCCGTACTCCACTTGTACTTGAATGTCGCAGATTCAACCGTTGAAATTCAAATCGTGCCGGAGCTTATAACACATCAAGTATAACAACACAGCAGAAGAAAAGAAATGGATATCACTGATATACAACATTCGATACAACAATGATACAATATGAATCAATATCAGAGATACAAGATAAAGATGCTACAGCGGAAAACTAAATGAACTAGCAGCGGAAAAACAGATAGCCAAGAGATAACTCCATCCAATGCTCCAAAGCTAAAGATCCAAATCACTAGCTCGAACCACCTTCACGTTTCACCAAGACAAGCAAGTCCGGTATGAATCCAATGATGCCAAAGAATTCCAAAGAGAAGCTGAAGGGTACCAAATCGATATCTACTATCTACTATTTGAAAAACCCAAATCTAGACTGCCCATGTGGAAAATTATGGGCACCCAGAGTTTAGGAAGGGAACAATAAACTCCGGGTGCCCACAATTTTCCACACGAGCAGTCTAGAGTTGGGTTTTTCAGATAATAGATAGTAGATATCGATTTGATACCCTTCAGCTTCTCTTTGGAATTCTTTGGCGTCTTCGGATTCATATCAGACTTGCTTATCTTGGTGAAATGTGAGGGTGGTTCGAGCTAGTGGTTTGGAGCTTTAGCTTTGGAGCATTGTATTGGAGTTATCTCTTGGATATCTGTTTTTCCGCTGCCAGTTCATTTAGTTTTCCGCTATAGCATCTTTATCTTGTATCTCTGTTATTGATTCGTATTGTATCATTGTTGTATCGAATTTTGTATATCAATGATATCCATTTCTTTTCTTCCGTTGTGTTGTTATACTTGATGTGTTATAAGCTCCGGCACGATTCGAATTTCAACGGTTGAATCTACGACATTCAAGTACAAGTGGAATACAGATGTCGATTTTCGAACGCTGGAATTTGGACCGTGACATTTTGGTATCAGAACTTTGTTTTGCTGGTTATAAAAAGTGAGCAACCTATTTTTCTTATGTATGTTTTATACATTTTAAATTAAAAGAAATTTTATTTGTTGACACTTGTATCATTAAAGCCATACACTTGTACATTTTCAAATTAAATTAACTAACACTTGTCTATTGTTTTTAAGTTAATATTTACAAATGTCATTTGTTACTTACATTATGTTTAAGTCCTTTAGTTTAAAAAAAATTATCTTAAACCTTATTTTATTTTTATTTACAAATTCATGTTTTAAACCCTTTACTTTAATTGATTTATAAATTTAGTTCTAAATATTTACATATAAAATTTTAATTTATATATATACAAACCAAATTTATTTCAAAGACAAAAACATTTTTTACTTATTAATGAATCAAGTTATCAATCTTTAAATATGTATTTATTCAAATCTCCAAATAAATTAACAATTAAATTTGTAATTAAAATATTATTCAAAATATTTATTTCAGAATTTCCAATTTAAAATTCTATCTAAAAGTCATATTTACATTCATTTACATTAATAAACAAACAATATTTATTAAATTTTTGGAAAACACCAGTTTAAATCATAATTAAATTCCAAAAAGTAAATTAATTCCAATTTCAATTTGACTTAAAAACGGGAATGTTACAGTTTATATATATATATATATAAGTTTCTTTTAAAGCTACACATGAATAAAATATAGTTTGTAAGTACATAAAAGTTTAAAATAAAATCCACAAACATATAAAAACATATAAATCATATAATACAGTAATTTATTCAAAACATAAGTAATATATAAATAAATATATACATAAATTCATATTTGCATAAATAAATAAAAATCACATTTCATAAATATAAAAATATAAGTAATTTATAAATAAAGGGTTAAACATAAATTTCATTGCCTTTAACATTTGTAAGAAAATAAATCATGCAAAAATACATTTGTAAAGCTTTGAATACATGTAAACAACATTTGTTAGCTAAGTAACACATAAACTAACAAGTGGCATACATCTTCCTTTTTAAATTTAAATCATATATTTTAAAATGTTTAGAGAAATCTGGTTTTTCAGATCAAATGTCTTCCCATTCTTCATCTTTCATTTCTTAAAAAAACTAGAAACCAAAATTTGAAGAAGATCAAGTTAGCAACAACTTCATCAGTTTTCAAACATTTTTCAACCTGTGATCAAGCAAGGAAGATCAACCAACTAGATTCAACTCAAATTAAATCAAATAGCAAGCATTTCAATTCAACAATCAAAAACAAAAATTTCCATACTAAAAGGCAAAGGCATGTTCTCTGTTTTATTATATGGTGAGTAAACTTTTATTTTAAAAACAGTTTCAAATCTGAAATTTAACTTTGATGCATGTAATGAAATCTTGAAGTAATATAGTATAAAATATTTGCGTGTATGTTTAGATTTGAATGTATGTATATACATATATGTGATGTCTGTGTGTCGGTAGATGATCACCTCTGTCTTGTATTACAAGGATACCTTCATCAACAAAAAAAAAATCATATCTTCCAAACAAATGAATTTTAGACTAAGATCTTTAAAGTAAAAAGGTTTGTAACATGGTAACATTAATTTTAAAAATGGTTTCAAGATTTTATATTTAGTAAATATTTCAAAAATAAAGAAATACAGTAATGATCTTAATATAAGATAAAATCAAACATCTTAATTTCAGAATTGGATTATGGAATCAGACTAGTGTTGGAAAATCTTGAATTTATGTAAAGAAATTGTGATTTAGTTTAGAAATTGCTGAGATAATCGAAGTCGAACGATTTTGTGTTTATCGCCAATCTCCGGCGATCGGTATGGTGGATGTCGTCGAGATTGTCGTCGAAGGAAGCTTGTAGGTGGATGAACCTCGAAAAAATGGTTGTGGATTTTACTGGTGATCAAGGCGGCCAGTCGAAGACGATGTAGGGTTTAGTGGTGGATTTTGGTCGCTGGAGTTGTCAAGGCTGGTGCGGCGACGGTGATGCATCGAAGGTCATCGCGTGAGGGGAAATGGAAGCAAGAAGTTGAGGAGCGGCTCTGGTCAAGGCGACGTGCACTCCAGTGGTGTAGTTCATCGTCGCGGTGAGGTTATGTTAATCTGGTCGGTTCCATATTTTCATTCGAGTGCTCATTTTTCGTTTTTCTATCGGATTCTTTCTTCTAGGTGGTCGTATGCGACGGCGAATGGTTCGTCGACCGAGAGTCGGAGGGTTGGTCGGAGTGGCGTGGAGTCGCCGTGCACGTGTACACTATGATATTGTTTGGGTTAGTAGATTTGGGAAGAAGGAGGATAGTCGGGTCGTCTCTCGTGTCGTCTGCGTGTGTGGCTCGAAGCAGGAGCGAGAGAGTGAGGGTCACAAGGTAGATCGGGCATTGTCTTGAAAGGGATCGAAGCTTGCTCGGGTTGTATTTTGTGTTGTAACCCGGTTTTAATTTTTAAGTAAAATCGTGTACAGTTTTTTAGAAGCAAGGTAATTTAAATTAATTCATGTTTTCAAAATGTATTAACTAAGTTTTTAAGCAAAAGTAAATGTTAAACAAAGTTTCAAAGCAAATGAAATAAATAAGTTCCAAAGATAAGTTTTCCAAGTTAAAAGTTATTAAAAATAATTAAATTTGTAAGCAATTTATTCAACCAAGTTTTAAAACGAATGAGTTTTTCAGAAGGTTATAAACCAAGTTTCAAAGTAAAATAAAATCCTTTAATAAGGTTTTGAAACAAGTTCAAGTTTAATATAAAAGTAAAATGATTTAAATTTGTTTGTTTAAAAAGTAATTATATTAATTACCAATGATTTTAATAAAGTTAATGATGTAACTAAGAAATTTATTAAGATAAGGAATTTATCTTTAATTAATTTAGATTGTGATTAATTTAAAGATAATTAATTATTGAATTAATTAAAAGTTCTCTCTCAACAACAACAACGGAGGAGGAGGAAAAGAGAGAGATATCTCTCTCAACAACAACAACGGAGGAGGAGGAAAAGAGAGAGATATGAGTGTAACTAATTTAAGGATCATTAACTAGTGATTAAGAGATAATTGATTATTGTATTTAATTTAAGATAATTGGTTTAATTAATTAAGGATAGTTAATTACTTGATTAATTAAGGGTTAATTAATCTAAGTAATTAAAGGTAATTAATTAAAGAATGATTAATTAATGAAAGAAATTAAAAGGATGAATTACTCAATGTAATTAATTAAATTAATGTGATTAATTTAAGTTAATTAATTTGTTAAATTAATTAAAGATAATCACTTGATGATTCATTAAGCATAATTACTTAATGTAATTAATAACGTGTAATTACTTAGTGTAGGTAATTAATGGGTAATTACTGAATGTAATTAATTGAAGGGGAATTACTTGATGGAAAGTAATTAAAGAATAATTACTTAATGGAAGTAATTAATTATTAATTACTTGATGTAATTAATTAAGGGATTAATGATTATTAATTGATTAAGGAGTTAATTAATTAATGCAAGTCATTAAAGGATAGATAATTACTGTATGTGATTAATTAAGGTTGATTAATGAATGTAATTAATTAAAGATTAATTATTAAATTAATTAGAAGAATAATTAATTAATGAAGTAATTAGAGGATCATTAATTAATGTAATTAATGAAAGTAATTAAAGGTTGATCAATGTGATTAATTAAAGGATAATTAGTCAATATAAGTGATTATAGAATAATTAATTAATGTAATTAATTAAGGGTCAATGCAATTAGTTATAATTAATTAATTAATGGGAGTAATCAAAAGTTAATTAATATGATTGGTTTAAGGATAATTAATTTGTGTAATTAATTAAGGGTTAATTACTTAATGTAATTAAAGGATAATTAATCAAGGATGATTAATTAAGATGATAATTAATTAATTGGTTTGTAATTAGTTAATGTTAATAAGCAGGATTTAAAAGTAATTATGTAATTAATTTAATTCATTGGTGGTTAATTAAATTAATTAGGGATGATGTGGTTGATTAATCTTGCTTATGGATGATTAAATGATATTGAATGCCTTGGATTATGTGATATCTATGATATTTGATATGTGTTGCTTTGTGATATGAGATGCTTTGGTCGAATTGCGATAATATCGATTATCTATTTGTTATAATGTGAATTATCTATCTGTGTGAATATATATAATAAATTGAATTGTTTAAACTTAAACAACTTGGAACTTAAGACGGCATTTTGGATTTCGGTGAGACCGGGATCAGATTTCCAAATTTGGATATTCGAAAATCACATCGATCCAAATTAAACGATAGGTCATGAATCTCAAGTGAATATCAAGATGAAGATTCAGAGTGCAAGGGCTATTGTCATTAACTCTAAGGGTGATTCCAAAATGAGTGTAACAAGATAGTGCCTTTGGTTTCGTTCGAACCCGGAACGGACTTGTATGGATTGAGTGCTTTCAGAACATCGTCATTGGAGGGTGATGAGCATTCTAAGATATGTGTTCTGAAAAGTAATCGTAGCCTTAAGCCTCATCAACCAGGAATGGCTAAAACATGGGAGGTGCAGCAAGGCTAAGTGGGTAGCACCCAAGTAGGACGAGATTTCCTCTGTCTAGAGGTCCCTTTTTATTCGGCTTAGTGGGCGGTTAGTCACGAAGAAATGTGGGGTTGTCTTGTTCGGGATTATCCAGTAAGGGATGGTTTCGATCTTGTGTTGTAGGGGATCAGGGTGGATCCTCGGTACGGTGATCTAAGCCACGTACTGTGACGGGTAGTACCCTAGTAGCCCTGCCATTGTATGGAATCCAATCTCCAATAAGTGTCGTATGTTTTGATTGCTCCCAACTATGTTGGAAAGTGAGATGTAAGCATTCCAGCTGTTTCTATATTTTACTTGTAAACCGTAGACACTACTATAATATCTCTGGATTTCCTATCAAATGTTTTGGTTATTGTGAGGGAAATTTTTTTCCGTGTTTATGTGCGGGAAGTCTTACGAGATACCTTTAGTTTTCAAAGTTTTTTCAAAGTTAAGAAACTTTAACCCATTTACTCACACCAGACCCATGTCTGACCAAGAGTTTATTTTCTGTTTTATTAAACTCTTGGGTACTCAAATTTTTATGAGTAGCCAAAGGATTCAGGTTAGCTTTGACGGATTCTAGAGGAGATATGGAGCAGGAGGCTTCAGCGTATGTAGATATTGTGGTTCCTCTGTGATAGTATTTTGTGTTGTACCTTGAGTTGTATGATAGACAGGTATTTGTAACTGTCTGGTTTGTGATGTAAAAGCTGTATAACTCTGATGTATATGATACTATGTAATGCCTTATGTGATGTAATATATTTTATTCGTTCCGCTGTGAGATTCAGATGTTGTTTGGTTCTTTCTTTCCTATCTTTTCTCTTTTATATTCCTTTCTTTCTTAATCATGATGCATCTTTCTGTGGAATGTAAGGTGGGTCATGACATTCCTCATAAACTATTATTACGTGCAATCTTTTGACTCACACAACGTGCCAACTCCTTGGCCTTGGACATGTTGGAGTTTCTTATAAACCCTTATCCTATAAAATTTTGTAAAATGTTATTCAGATGAAATAATATTAATCTTGTGTACGACCCTCAAGTACATTATCTTGTAGAAAGAAACTTACTCAAGTTCACTCACAATTAATCGTACATTGTCCAACAATGTTCGATCACTCCATATCGATGCATCATTATGTATCACATGGAGGTCTAATTTTGAGATTAAGTCTTCATTCATTTTAGGTAAGTCTGGAACATTTTCCAATATACTCACTCACCCGATCAAATCAAATCATTTCTATCGCATGTTATTTCGTTTACTTTTGTTTTATATCCTATAAGTTTACCATAGACATGCTACATAAGTATTAAATACACATGTCCTGTTGACGATAACACATCGGTGAAAATAACAAAGTACTTGGAACAGTTTTAGTGTAACAACCCACATATTTTACGATTGTATATTTAAATATTTTATTTAAATATAACATTGTTAGTCGGATTTTTGTCCGAAATGCTACTTTTTGCAAACGATCGAATTAGGACTCGGGACTGCTTCCATTGAATTCAGAATGACGTTTACGACCTTTTTGAGTATAAACATCGATATGTTTGGAGTTAGCTCGAATTTCGACCGTTTCACTTAGGGCTTTGGGTTTGGGTTTCAGCCCATTAACCCCAACTTAAGACCCTTGCTCCACCCCCTCTCCTCTTCATTCCTTCATTACATTTCCTACAACTCAAGCTTTATTAAAAATGGGGGAAAAGATTGGAAATGAAAATTCCTAAGCCCTAATCTTCTTTGCAAATTCAAATTCTAACTCCAAAATCCAAGAGAAGCTTAGGTAAGCATCCTCTTCTTCTTCTCTATCTCAATCTCTCTCCAATTTCAGAAATTTCCTATAACCTAACTTAGGAAATATTTTCTTTTGAGCTTAGATTGAAGCTTCTTGAGTTGAAGTTGAAGATGAATTGATCTTGCCTTGTTTTAAAAGCTTCTCCTTCATTGTTTTTGGGTTTAAAGGTGAGACTTCTATCTCACATGTATGTCTATATCTATCTTTGTAGTTAGGTATGAATTCCTAACATCTATTCATGATCATATACTTTTGATTTGAATTGATTATGTTGATTTTCCAATTTTTGGTCTTTGAAGTCCAATTTTATGAAAATCCTTCTATGGATGTTTGGACGTGTTGTTTTGGGGTGTATCGAAGAGCTTATAAGGTCGGGTAGTCATTTGGCATAAATCCTTAGTCGTCGTTGCTCGCTCGATCGGTCCCGAATCATTTTGGCCATCATGGCCTAGGCAAATTTCTGCCCAGATTAGGTGTTCAGACGTCTGGTTTTGTATTCTGGAGAAAATAATTCTCGGCAGAACAATAAAAATGGCAGTGACTAATTTCAGACGTCTGAATTATCGTTCTAGAAATCTTAAAGGATGTCAGACGTCTGATTTGAGATTTCAAACGTCTGGTTGGTTTTCTGGAATATTTCCAGAAACCAAAACCAGACGTCTGGATTAACCCCCAGACGTCTTAAAGTATATTAGACGTCTGATCTTAGGCTTCAGACGTCTGGATGGTTTTCTGGAATATTTCCAGAAACCAAATCCAAACGTCCGGAACAACCCCTCAGACGTCTGGAAATGCCCAGTTTTGCCTATTTGCCTTATTTTTGATTAAAATTCCAATGTTAATCAATTTTTGTCGATCCGACTATTTGTTATCACTATTATTGACTTTGACGACTTCTTTATTTGGATTTTGGGAATATCCATTTTGATGGATTTGGTATCAATTTCTTTGGATTTAATTCACGTCTTCGAACGTGAAATTTTGGTGATTGATTATTTTCACAATCATTTTTATGGTTTGTCACTTTAAAACGGATAGGTTTCTATACTAGTAGTAAATATTCAAACTCTTTTACAAAGATGATTTCAACTCTATTTTTAATAAAAAGCTCTTGATAAAACCGTTTTTCCTACCTATTAGTATGTACAAACCTTTTCCTCATTCGTTCGAGAAATCCAATTAAACGACTTAGCAAAACAAGTGGTATGAAACGCTTGCGTTTACTTTATCAGTTAATTCTTAGACTTGTTCGATTGAAACTTTGGTGTCAATTTTCGAGTGGAGATCTACAATTTGTTCGTAAATATTTAAGTTAAGCTAGTGGTTATGGGACATAAAGCTAAACTCATTTATTTACTAGCTTAGTGTAATTGACACTTCTTGATGATCGATGACGATCATTTTGTGATTTGACTATCGATGTGTGATGTCTCTTTATCCACGTGGGGGACTATACCTCGATTATATGGAGCTTCGGCTCATTTGGAGGAGCTTCGGCTCATTAGGAGGAGCTTCGGCCATAGTCCGCAATGGGGAACTATAACCTGTTAGGAGGAGCTCTGGCTAATTTTTATGGGATAACAACCCATTTTGTGAAACACGTGTTGGTGAGTTTTCATGCTCCCATTTTGTGATAGGCCTCTCCCTTTTTGTGATTTCAGGATTTCTAATGATGATTTCTAAAATTTGTGTTTCACCAATTTTCGTGATTTCATTGATAAGATTTATCAATATTTGTGCATTGGTGAATTTGTGTTTTCCCCAACTTTTATGATTGGCATTGAGAGGTTTGCCAACGTTTGTGATTTGGTGAATAAAAATAAAGAATATGACATTCTTTTTGGTGCTTTGAGATTCTTGAGATATTGTATGATTTTTGGTTGATTTTCTAATGCATACTTTTCATAGTATAGCATTATTGTTATCATACGTTTTTATCGTATCTCTTATTCTATCTCATTTTATCTGATATTTATAGCTAGACTGATCCGTTTATTATTTTCTTATTAAATAATATTCGGTTCAGACCGAGATGTTACAGGTGCTTCTGCATGCTAGAATTCTTATCAGGGACTATCGCCTGATTTTTGGCTAACTACTTTAGATTAGTAGTTTTTGATGTTATACATTCGAGACAGAGACTCCTTGATGTATACTTATTCTTTTGTCTAGCACTTGTATATATTCTTTTGTGATAACGTGGATCTTGTTTGACCACTACTCTGATGTACACTTCTATGTGTTATATTCATATCTATTTCCGCCTTTGTGATATGAATATCTGTGACTGATTTGTGTTATGTTTATTTCTATATATTCGTTTCCGAAGACCTCATAGCCACTGTGTAGTAGCTTTGGGTTTGTATTTGATATGTCGGATTTCCTCTTGAATGAAACGCACGTTATACTATCTGACATATCGGTACTCGAACAAAACCATTACACGGATGGTCGCTCCTCAACTGCCTTATTCTTCGTGCTAGTTGACGGCATTACTCTGTAGTGTCCTTGGCTAGCGTGAGTATAGAGGTAGGGCGTCATAGCTTGGTATCAGAGCCAAACTTCAGAATAATGTAGAATAATCTAGCAAGGATCATCGTCCTAAGCTCTCCTTAGGAGTCGTGCCTTAGGATTTTATTCGAGTCTTCGACCCGTTCTATCCTAATTTCTTTTATGATGCCTTGTTTTATCGATCAAGTTTGTTTGATATTCATTCTGAGAATAACCTTTTTCTTCTTCTTTCTTTCTTTCTTAAATAAGAGAAATGGTTAGATCTAACCGACCCTGTGTCGGACAATCCAGTGCTACTTCTCAGGAGGGAGTATTTATGTCTGCCCAGCAGGTTTTAGATCTTGTAAAGAATGCTCAAGCTGCCGGACCATTCCAGAGCCTACTCATCCTAGATCCAGTTTTGCACGCTTGTGTAGAGACTATACTGATTTGGGTGGAAGGCCATTCAAGGATTCCGAGAGCGTTATAGAAATTCAAGCTTGGCTCAAATCATGCGATCGCATCTTTTCTCACATGAATCTTATTGATCTTCATCGAGTCCAAGTGGTTTCTAGTATGCTCCAAGAAAGAGCATTAGATTGGTATGAGTTCTTGACTTTTGAGATTATCGAAGCGGATCTTACTTGGGAGCAATTCCGAGAACGATTCGAATTAAAGTTTGTGCCAAAAGCTGAAAAGGTAACTTTGGCCCGACATTTTATGGACCTTGTTCAAGGTGAATCTTCTTCCGATCAGCTTATAGATATCGCACTTCGACTTGAAGAGGCCGATAGAGGAAGTGATGTTGACATTGTGGATTTCAATAAGAAGAGGCATCCCTTTATTAAGTTCGAAAGTTCTAATCCAAACAAGAGAGTGAAGCAAGTGACTTCTATAGCAAAGACTCCCATCCTTAATCGTGGAGAATGCTACAATTGTGGCTCTAAGGACCACTATATAAATAGGTGTCCAAGGCCTATTTCTTGCCGCTATTGCAAAAGTGTGAATCATTATATAACTTCATGTCCCAAATGTCAAAGCAAGATAGAGGGAGAGCTGAATGAAGTGCAAGCTCCTAGGGGCACTTCTCTTGTTCAAGGTATTTCTCATTCAATCCTTGATGACATTTGTTTTATGATTATCCTATTCGAGTTCTTGTTGATATGGGTTCATCTCATTATTTTTATATCAAAAGAACTTGATGGTTCTTTCTCTTTAAATATTTTGGGCTTGATGACTTCACTGAGATTTACTAATCCGGTTGACGGATCCACAACACTCAGATTGCTTTGAAAAAGATGTCGAGATTATTTTATGTGATTATGCTTTCCGATCCGATTTGCATGTTATTGCTACTTAGGTTTCGGAATTGATTTTTGTGAAGGGATTAGCTTAATCATTATAAAGCCATATCCTATGTCCCGAGTGGATTATCCATCTTCAACATTTTTAATCCGTTAAGCGGATTTCTATTTTTCTTAATGATTTCGATACCAATTTGGTGGCATCATTTTATTCTTTAGACTCACTTGTTGAGGAAGATGTTATTCCTCTCATTCGAGTAGTTCGAGAATTACCCGGTATTTTTGAGCTTGTCTTAGAATTGTCACATAACCAATCTTTTAAGTGGTGCTAAGGTCTTTTCAGTTCTACTTTGCCACTAGTCTTCATTAGCTATGAGTTGCGGACGATAGCATTCCACTAACCGCATTCCGCACTCATTATGATTCTTATGAAAGGCTTACTATGCCATTTGGTTTGACGAACCATCCAGGTTCTTTCATCCATCTTATGAATCCAGCTTCCTTCATAACATTTCCTACCGCTCAAGCTTTATTAAAAATAGGGAAAAGATTGGAAATGGAAATTCCTAATCCCAAATCTTCTTTGCAAATTCAAGTTCTAACTCCAAAATCCAAGAGAAGCTTAGGTAAGCATCCTCTTCTTCTTCTCCATCTCAATCTCTCTCCAATTTCAGCAATTTCCTACAGCCTAACTTAGGAAATATTTTCTTTTGAGCTTAGATTGATGCTCCTTGAGTTAAAGTTGAAAAGAAATTGATCTTGCCTTGTTTTAAAAGCTTCTCCTTCATTGTTTTTGGTTTTAAAGGTGAGACTTTTATCTCACATCTATGTCTATATCTATCTTTGTAGTTAGGTATGAATTCCTAACATCTATTCATGATCATTTGTCTTTGACTTGAATTAATATGGTGATTTTCCAATTTTTGGTTTTTGAAGTCCGATTTTATGAAAATCCTTCTATGGATGTTTGGACGTGTTTTTTGGGGGTGTATCGAAGAGCTTATAAGGCCGAGTTGTCGTTTGCTGTAATCCTTAGCCGTCGTTGCTCGCTCGATCGGTCCCGAATCGTTTTGGCCATCATGGCCTTGGTAAATTTCTGCCCAGATTAGGTGTTCAGACGTCTGGAGACCAATGCCAGACGTCTGGTTTTGTATTCTGGAGAAAATAATTCTTGGTAGAAAAATAAAAAGGACAGTGACTAATTTCAGATGTCTGAATTATCGTTCCAGACATCTTGAAGGATGTCAGACGTCTGATTTGAGATTTCAGACGTCTGGTTGGCTTTTTGGAATATTTCCAGAAACCAAAACCAGACGTCTGGATTGACCCCCAAATGTCTGAAAGGATATCAAATGACTGATAAGGCTTCAGACGTCTGGATGGTTTTATGGAATATTTGCAGAAACCAAATCCAGACGTCTTGATTAACCCCTCAGACGTTTGGAAATGCCTAGTTTTTCCTTTTTGACTTATTTTTGATAAAAATTCCAATGTTAATCAATTTTTGTCGATCCGACTAGTTGTTATCACTATTATTGACTTTGATGACTTCTTTCTTTGGATTTTGGGAATATCCATGTTGATGGATTTGGTATCGATTTCTTTGGATTTAATTCACGTCTTCGAACGTGAAATTTTGGTGATTGAATATTTTTATTATCATTTTTATGATTTGTCACTTTAAAATGCAAAGGTTTCTATAATAGTAGTAAATATTCAAACTCTTTTACAAAGATGATTTCAACTCTATTTTTAATACAAAGCTCTTTATAAAAATAGTTTTTCCTACCTATTAGTATATACAAACCTTTTCCTCATTCGTTCGAGAAATCCAATTAAACGGCTTAGCAAAACAAGTGGTATGAAACTTTGGTGTTTACTTTGTCGATTATTTCTTAGACTTGTTCGATTGAAACTTTGGTGACAATTTTCGAGTGGAGATCTACAATTTGTTCGTAAATATTTAAGTTAAGCTAGTGGTTATGCGACATAAACTAAACTCATTTATTTACTAGCTTAGTGTAATTGACACTTCTTGATGATCGATGATGATCATTTTGTGATTTAGACTAGCGATGTGCGATGTCTCTTTGTCCACATGTGGGACTATACCTCGATTTTATGGAGCTTCGGCTCATTTGGAGGAGATTCGGCTCATCAGGAGGAGCTTCGGCTCATCAGGAGGAGCTTCGGCCATAGTCCGCAATGGGGGATTATAACCTGTCAGGAGGAGCTCTGTCTCATTTTTATGGGATAACAACCCATTTTGTGATACACGTGTTGGTGAGTTTTCATGCTTCCGTTTTGTGATAGGCCTCCCCCTTTTTGTGATTTCTGGATTTCTAATGATGATTTCTAGAATTTGTGTTTCACCAATTTTCGTGATTTCATTGATAAGATTTATCAATATTTGTGCATTGGTGAATTTGTGTTTTTCCCAACTTTTATGGTTGGCATTGATAGGTTTGCCAACATTTGTGCTTTGGTGAATAAAAATAAAGAATATGAAATTATTTTTGGTGTGTTGAGATTCTTGAGATATTGTATGATTTTTGTTTTGATTTTCTAATGCATACTTTTCATAGTATGGCATTATTGTTATCATATATTTTTATTGTATCTCATATTCTATCTCATTTTATCTGATATTTATAGCTAGACTGATCCGTTTATTATTTTCTTATTAAATAATACTCGAGTCAGACCGAGATGGTACAGGTGCTTCTGCTTGACTTCTTATCAGGGACTATCGCCTGATTTTCGGCTAACTACTTTAGATTACTAGTTTTTGATGTTATACATTCGAGATAGAGACTCCTTGATGTATACTTATTCTTTTGTCTAACACTTGTATCTATTCTTTTGTGATATTGTGGATCTTGTTTGACCACTACTCTGATGTACACTTCTATGTGTTATATCATATCAATTTCCGCCTTTGTGATATGAATATCTGTGACTGATTTGTGTTACGCTTATTTCTATATTTGTTTCCGAAGACCTCATAGCCACTGTGTAGTAGTTTTGAGTTTGTATTTGATATGTCGGATTTCCTCTAGAAATGAAATGCACGTTATACTATCTGACATATTGGTACTCGCACGAAGCAATTACACGAATGGTCGCTCCTCAACAGGCTTTTTCTTCGTGTAAGTTAACGGCATTACCCCGTAGTGTCCTTGGCTAGCGTGAGTATAGAGGTGGTGCGTCATAGCTTGGTATCAGAGCCAAACTTCAGAACAATGTTGAATAATCTAGCAAGGATCATCGTCCTAAGCTCTCCTTAGGAGTCGTGCCTTAGGATTTTATTCGAGTCTTCAACCCGTTCTATCCTAATTTCTTTTATGATGCCTTGTTTTATCAATCAAGTTTGTTCGATATTCATTCTAAGAATAACATTTTTCTTCTTCTTTCTTTCTTTCTTAAAGAAGAGAAATGGTTAGATCTAACCGACCCAGTGCCAGACAATCCAATGCTACTCCTCAAGAGGGAGTATTTATGTCTTTCCAGCAGCTTTTAGATATTGTAAAGAATGATCAAGCTGCCGGACCCATTCCAAAGCCTACTCATTCTAGATCCGGTTTTGCACACTTGTGTAGAGACTATACCGATTTGGGTGGAAGGCCATTCAAGGGATCCGAAAGCGTTATAGAAATTCAAGCTTGGCTCAAATCACGCGATCGCATCTTTTCTCGCATGAATCTTATTGACCTTCATCGAGTCCAAGTGGCTTCTAGTATGCTCCAAGAAAGAGCATTAGACTGGTATGAGCACCTGACTTCGGAGATTATCGAAGCAGATCTTACTTGGGAGCAATTTCGGGAACAATTCGAATTAAAGTTTGTGCCGGAAGCTGAAAAGGTAACTTTGGCCCGGCGTTTTTTTGACCTTGTTCCAGGTGAATCTTCTGTGACGGATTACGTCGCATCCTTTGAATCTCTTTCTAAGTATGGGATCGAGTATATTGATACCCCGTTGAAGAAAAACCAAAGATTTGCTTATGGCTTGAATAAGAATCTTAAAAAGCCTTTACTTCTGGAACTAGAAGTTTCTTTCGATCAACATATAGATATCGCTCTTCGACTTGAAGTGGCCGATAGAGAAAGCGATGTTGAGATAGTGGGTGTCAATAATAAGAGGCATCCTTTTATTAAGTTCAAAAGTCCTAATCCAAATAAGAGAGTGAAGCAAGTGACTTTTGTAGCAAAGACTCACATCCCTAATCGTGGAGAATGCTACAATTGTGGCTCTAAGGACCACTATATAAATAGGTGTCCAAGGCCTATTTCTTGCCGCTATTGAAAAAGTGCGAATCATTATAAATCTTCGTGTCCCAAACGTCAAAGCAAGAGAGAGGGAGAGCTGAATGTAGTGCGAGCTCCTGGTGGCACTTCTCTTGGTCAAGGTATTTCTCATTCAATCATTGATGACATTTGTTTTATGATTATCCTATTCGAGTTCTTGTTGATATGGGTTCATCTCATTATTTTTATATCAAAAGAACTTGATGGTTCTTTCTCTTTAAATATTTTGGGCTTGATGACTTCACTGAGATTTACTAATCCGGTTGACGGATCCACAACACTCAGTTTTCTTTGAAAAGATGTAGAGATTATTTTATTTTATTTTGCTTTCCGATCCGATTTGCATGTTATTGCTACTTAGGTTTCGAAATTGATTTTTGTGAAGGGATTGGCTTAATCATTATGAAGCCATATCCCATGTCGTGAGTGGACTATCCATCTTCGACATTTTCAATCTATTAAGCAGATTTCTATTTTTCTTTATGATTTCGATTCCAATTTGGTGGCATCACTTTTTCTGTAGACTCACTTGTTGAGGAAGATGTTATTCCTCTCATTCGAGTAGTTCGAGAATTTCCCGTTATTTTTGAGCTTGTCTTAGAATTGTCACCTAAGCAATCTTTTGAGTGGTGCTAAGGTCTTTTCAGCTCGACTTTGCCACCAGTCTTCATTAGCTATGAGTTGTGGACGATAGCGTTCCACTAACCGCATTCTGCACTCATTATGATTCTTATGAATGGCTTGCCATGCCATTTGATTTGACAAACCATCCAGCTTCTTTCATCCATCTTATGAATCGAGTGTTCTATGAATATCTCGATGAGTCCGTATTTGAATTTATTGATTATGGATGAAAACAGCAATTTAAAATTTTGTAAATCTTTTTCAAGTATAATTGGATTTTGTTCTTAAAACGAACAAAGAATATTCGTAAAGTTTTTAAGAGATATTTTTATCATATAGAAGATGATTTTGTGTTGTTTTGCCCATTGAGTGCTTTAAGAATTATGGTCGGTGCGCTTGATCAACGTTACCGATAGGAATCTCCTAAATGCTTTGATGAGACAATCAGACACAGTAAATTTACTTGGAATAAGCAAATTTTTCTAAAAAGATGATTACATAAAGTTAATTGTAATTTTGAAGGTTTTAGCTTTTCGGGAAAGAGGATCATTTGAAAGAACTCTTTTCCGATACTCCTATTCTTGTAGTTCCTAAAGGGAACAAAGACATCACTATTTGTACTGATACTAGTTGTATTGGTTTGGGTGTCGTTCTCTTAGAAAAGGGAACGTTCTATCATTTATGCTTCCATACAATTAAAGCCTATCGAGACTAGGTATGCCACTCATGATCTAGTGCTCGCGGCTATTGTTTTTGCTTTGGAAATTTGGCATCATTTTTTTTGGGAGAGAAATTTGTTCTCTACACCGATCATATATCTTTGGAGTATTTATTTTCTCAAAAAGGAACTTAATTTGCATCAACAACGTTGGCTCAAGTTCCTTGCATCTTATGATTTTGATATTCTCTATACTTTGGAAAGGGAAATCGTGTTGTCAATGCCCTTAGTCGTAAACAACAAATGGTTGTTTCTTTGTTTATGTCCGAATGGAATGATATTTTTGACAGGTTCAATGGGAGTACCGTTATTGTACTACGTTGTTGTCCAATTTATTTGAGTTTCGGTTACATCGGTCGTACTGTTATTATACTACGTCGTTGTTTCGAATTATTCGGTCATACTGTTATTGAATTATGTCGATGCACTGGCTCCATTTTTGGCTATTGATGACGTTTTCCACGTCTCTTATTTATGGAAATGCTTTAGGGATTCCGTATTTATTTTTGAGCCTGGTGTTGTTGATGAATGTAACATCCCGCCTTTTCGCACACTTTAAACCGACACATATGCCAATTCAAAGAAATCAAAATGGCGGATTGTTATGGGGTAAATAAGAAAAACATAGAAGAAATAAAATTAAAATAGAATCTCACAGCGGAAGGATAAAATATAATAATAAATATACAGTTCATAAACCGTTTACAAAACACTTGATTTTTTTCTTTATACAATAACTATCAGATTTCACATACCAAATAAAATGCAGCGGAACAGTATGAGTGTGGTGTAATACTATAAATAATAATAATACAAATCTTCGTCTTCGTCCTCCAGAGCTAAATCTTCAAATACTGAAACGCTCGGACTGACCCGAGCGAATTGAAAAGACAAAACACTCGAGTCAGAACTAAAAGATCTTATGTGAGTTAAATTTACAGAAATAAATATGAGTGCAGTAACTCAAGAGATGCTCGGGATTTACATCTCCTAAGGATCCGTTAAACTATTTACTATATAGTATATTGCGCTATCATAATAGTGTCTATTTGTAAAATAAACTTACTTTTTAATAGCATTAAGGGGTTACCCATATAGCCCTTAACACAGAATATATTCCCATAGTCTATACAGTACCGTAATCTCCCCCGTACTGGGCGTCGTCAGAGGGCACTCCATAGGTATGGTACAAAACCAAAATCGTATAAGGCGCGCTAGGGTAGGTGACACGGCACAACTAGGCAATGCCAGGGTAGATATACCAATTGCGACCCAGGCTGGTGGAAACGCGTAGCCGCAGTTACTGCCCACCTCGAACAAACTCCCCCAAAATCAAAATAAAAGTGGCCACTGAATCAATTTAAAGTCATAGTATAATATCGAAGAGGAGTGTCCGATCAGAGGTATGACCTCATTGGCCTGGGAATAGCTCCTGTTTTAGCCACCTTATGCCAACTCACGGGAGTCGGGTCCACGTATTTACCTTACAGGAAACGTCGCCACCACCTACTTCATTCTGGAATCTCCACCGCGTACACGGTTAGTCAAAGTGGTTTTCGGTATCGACAAAGAGTATGTCCATATCCGATCCCAGTCTCTTTGCCAAGCCATCGTTATTATAACACCGCGGTTATTTAAAATAGTTTATACTTTAAACCAGAATAAAATTTTCCATTTCAAAACTATGAATACGATATCATTTTAAAACCCAAACAATATGATATCATTTTATCCAAATATAATTCTTTTCCAAAATCATACTGCTTTAAAATTTATAATATCTGGAAACTAAATATTTGAAATATACTTTCAAAACATAATATTTCGGAAATTATACTTTAAAACCATAACTTCTAAAACTTAAATGGTTTGGATATTCAACGGTATATAGAATAAATGGTTTACTTTAAAGTTACTTTGTAAAGAAAAATAAATTCCCATGGCTTTACAAATATATTTCTTTATTTAAAGTTTTAAACCAAATTTTAAATATCACTTCAAGTTCAAAACCCTTAAATTTCTATATATGTATGTATATCCATTTGGGGTATTAATATTTCAAAACTAAAGTTGGAATTTATTTCTTCAACAAATTAAATGGTTTATTATTTAGTCTTGAATATTCACATCAAATCCATAAATAAAACTCCAATTCTAGTAATTAAATATTTTCTCAAATTTACTTTATACTAGAATATTCCTTTTTAAATTTATTTAGGAAAAATTCAGTTTATAAATATCACATCTTTAAAACTTCCAACTTAACATATATTATAAATTATCAAATCCATTCGTAAATTTTTTTTTCCCATTTTTATT
This sequence comes from Allium cepa, assembly GCA_030765085.1. Lineage (NCBI taxonomy): Eukaryota > Viridiplantae > Streptophyta > Magnoliopsida > Asparagales > Amaryllidaceae > Allium > Allium cepa. The sequence continues at coordinate 73,636,520 of CM060939.1, read as the reverse complement.
TAACGGATTTATACAAAGCTCAAATTCAAAATTTAACTTTCATATGTATATATATATGGAAGAATAATATTTATAAAATATCAAAACTAAATTTTAATAACCGTATCTCATCCAAACCATAAAATTCACTTTAAAATAATTTATATATAGACCACGGTGCCTGTATATAATTTTCTATCCTATGGTCAAGTGATACGGATATTTATCATTTCAATCCGCAATTTAAAATAAAATTTTGCGGTTGTATATCATTTCAAACCACAATCCCGAATGAAGTATGCATGATAACTTGCAATTTAAAAATAAAACATCCACTCATCAACATCATCCATCATCCAAATCACAATCATCATCCAAAATAAACAATATCAATATATCTCTGATAATATAAACAGGTAATAACTGGCAGTTATATTAAAATAAATTTAACAACTATTAAACTAACAGTTTGTTATTCAGTAATAAATTTTATAACCATTTCCTAGCAGTTTATATGCAAATAAATAAATTTCTAACTGTCAATTAATATGCGATAAATAAACCAAATTAACAGTTAATTTAAATAAATGCGAATTAACAGATATGCTGAATAAAACATGCCAAACAGTCCTAAATAAATTTCTACTCATATCTAAAATAAATTTAACAAACATAAAAACTTTTAGAAGTTGTGAGTGGGTTAAAACACTCACCTTTTGAATTTAAATCGAATTTAAATCCGATTTAAATTCAAAATTCCAACGGTCTCCAAATCTGTCCAAACCTGCGTCATCAGATCCGGAATTTAGATACGATCCTAACGCAAAAAACCGCGCATGAATTGGAGTTCGTATGCGGAAGTTACTCGATTTAAATCGTTTGAAACAAATTTTAATTAAAAATAAAACTTACCCAAACAACCAATGCCACGTCAGCCCCTCACCCTCTCTCTCCCACTCGTTCTTCTCTCTACAGGATTAGAGCGTGCCGAAACTACTGCATACACGTCCCTGAAGCCACGCACGATGCCGTCATCTCGGCCCTACCATCAACGTCGCGCCTCCTGACAACTCCGATGAGACCACCACTGCACGACGCCCAGCCCCCCGAGCTCCTCCAGTGAAGCCGCCGCCGCCGATGACCATGGGTTTCCAAACCCTAAACCATGATTTTACGATGATCTAACCGTTGATCCTTCGATTAAATTGCATGGATGAGCTCAGCTCGAGAATCTCTACAAAACCCAGAAGTGAATTTTCGATCTGACGAAGTTTGTCGCGACGTTGATGGACGGCCGAAACTATTTTGCCCCGATCTGGACACACAGAAACTCCAATCGAAAAACGGATACCACCAGGAGATTACGTATCTCGAGAACTATGACATATATTTTTGTGGAATTTTCTGGAGAGTTTGAATTTTCATTGAAATTTTGAATTGATTGGATCTAGGGTTTGCACCCATTGAAGAAGAAGAGGAGCTTGAACAAAGTATACGCGCAGATGAAATGAAATTAGGCGGAGGCTAGGGCTTGTAGCTAGGTTTATATAGAGGGGTTAGAGATAGAGTAGATATACCGTAGAATGAACGTGCGGAATAAACTATGGCCCAAAAAGCCCGCTATGCCTCCCGAACCAAATTTGTTAAATCTATATATCCAAATAGGTAATTTAAAATATTCTGAACGCGATGGAAAAAGTTTCACGTCCAAATTTGATCGTATGAAGAAGTTATGCTGAAAACAAAATTTCCAAATTGATTTCAAATTGATTTCTAATTAAATCGATTTCAAGGCGTTTCACGCCCGTACGATCAAACGACAGGTCCGATCGATACGAAACTTGAAACCCAATAATAATTCACCGATACGGATCCGATGAAACTGGTTTCATCGAAATCTGAGTCCGTGGCCAAAATGGCTATTTTTATATTAATTAAAATAAATTAAAATAAATTATAAAAATCAAATCTTATATTCAACTTCAAAAATTGACCCAATTTTTATCCTTAAACTTTCCTTAATCTATTTACTCAAATTCTAAACAATTTTAAGTGTCCATACATGGTTGTTCTATTCATCAATTCAAATGTTAATTCTTAACTTAAATGTTAAATTCCAATTTCATTAAATTCAACATTGTAAATTAAATTTCGATAAAACTTATTTAATTCTCTTCCTTTCTATTATTCAAATTTATTGATTTCAATTTAATGAAATTTACATTGGCTCAATCTCTATACATTAAAAATCTCCAATTTAACTTCAGATCTCAATTTACGAAATAATTAAATAATTAATTCTATCTAAATTTATATCTTCATAATATCTAAATATTTAATAATTATCTTACCACCTTTAACTTAAATATTTAACTAGTAGATTTGTGTCATTCTAACCCCTTAGATATTTAAAAATAACTAAAAGCAAATTCACATATAAATTCATTGTAAATTTTTCAGTAAATAAATTTTCAAAGGTTACTGCAATTAATCCAATTAATTGCAATAAATTCTAATAAATTTTATTTTATTGGGTTACAACTCAATAATAAATCAATTATTACTCAACTACATAGTTAACATTTCATTTATATTCCAATACATAAATATTTCCCAAATTTCATCTTTTATTTGCATAAATTACCGTATCTCAATTTTATTGGAAATCTTGTTAACTTTACACATAAATAAACTTAGAACCTCAATTAATTCATTCCATTTTGGTTTCATTCTTTATATCACATTAATTATCATATTATGAATGGAAATTTATCTAGGTTACATCTTATTTATTCACTTACCAATATTCCACACCAGCTGCAACAAATTAGTGCATTAATTGAAATTGATTTCAAAATAAAATTTAACAACTAATAAAACAAGTAACGAACAATAATTATTGTCATTAAATCTATTTCATAAGTCTACACTCAATTATTACCTTAAAATAAGATCTACGTTTCCATAAATTCGCGTTCGCACACCCGTTACTATATTCATAATTACTAAAGTAACGTTTTTCTTAATAACAACATTAAAATTTCTCAATATTTAAATGAACTTTATTTCCAATACATGCTACCTAATTGCATTTACTTGTGATCTTATCCAAACATTCATTTATATTTTATTTCCATCAATTAGTTAATATTTACATCCATTTATTAACAATTTACTTCCATTATACAATTGCAATTTATTATAGTTATTATTACATTAATACTATTTCAAATTTTATTCTTTTAGTATTAATTAAACAATCATATTTAAATTAAGAGATTATAATGTTTTTCACTATTTATTTACACTCCATTAAAACCCAACAGTCGTCTCAATCACATCTGAATTTGCATTAAATTGGTTGTCCAGCAACTGCCATTTGTATTACTACCTTAATTCTCATACAGTTACCGTTTTACCAATATACTAATACATAGGTAATTTAAATTTTTTGTCTTTAATTCTTTATTTTATATTTTATTCAAGAGCAACAAATTACACTACTCCTTTATTGATATTTCATCTAACTTTTCAACAATTTAGTTAAATAACCGTTTCTACAATTCATTATTAATTATAAATTTAAATCTCCTGATTTATTCAACTTACACAAGGGTATAAATCTTACATTATCTCAATCATTAGATTTCTACTAAATTTAACAATAATTAAGATTTTTAATTACCGTTGCTATAAATTTCCATTTAGCGTTCATCTAGTATTAATTTATCTCTTTTATATATATATATTTCCCTTTTCTACAAGATTTAAATTTCAAAATCCTTTTTAATTAAAAATTTAATTGTCGAAATTTACGGGTCGTTACACTCTCCCCCACTCAAAACTTTTCGTCCCCGAAAAGGAAAAGAAGGGAAAAGAAGAATTTCGAAATCAATATTTTAAATTTACAAAATTAGTTAATTTAGCTAAAATATACAAATTTATATACAGTGAAATATTTAAGTGATTTCACCATTAATTAACCAATCAATAAAACAACCATCAACCTTACAAACAGCATACATACACAAGACAAAGCAACCATTTATCCAACAACCAAGAAGTTGTTCGGGTTCAAAACTTGAAATTGTACGGAATGAAAAATAACTATCCAGTGCATCATTTACTCAACAGTCTTAGATGAGATCGAATAGATTATTTATTCATCCAACTACTTCAAATTTCCTTACCCGACCAACCATAAATCAAACAATAACAATTCAACCAACAAATCAATTAATTCATTATAAATTTTTTTTTTTCATACATAAGCTGTTTGATTTTTTCGTTCATATAACAGTTTATCTTTCATTTTCACTTATTTTCATTTATATACCACATCAATTATCCTTTTAAAATTTACATTTATTTCTAACAACTTTTAACTTTTATTTCCTCATTCAGTGGTTGTTTTCTTTATTTCTACTTATTACTTTCCATTATTCATTTATTCAGGTTATGTAAGTTTCCCTTTTATTTGTATTACATCTAAAGCACTTCTCAATTCAATCATTTATTGAGTGATTTCTTTATTACTTACAATTTCATTTTTCATTTATTACAAAATTCAATATATTTGCATTCCATTTTATTTTCTTAAGTTTATATCATCTATTTATAATACTTACCTTTACTTATATAGTAAAATTTCCAATTTAACTTAAGTTTATACAATTTAATTCTCATTTTATATCAACAATTTATTGAATACCTTTATTGCCTCAAGCTTCACTGATAAGATTTCCCCTTACATTTTCTTACTAACATTGCAACTTTTATTATATGGTAAGTTATTTATATGTTTTAAGAATGTAAGTGAAAATTTACAAGTTTCTTCTAAATTCCTTTAATTAATTAATGGTTCATCAAATATATATTCGTTTTATAAATTAAAATTTCAACTTACCTTTAATTTCATTCATTTATTGAATGTTGACGTTTCTATTATATTTAATAGTAGTAACAATTTAATTACCCACTTCCACTTATATTAAACTAGTAGCATTTAAATCATACTTAAGTTTATAACCCTACACATCAATCTTTATTTGTTAAAGAATTTCATTTTATTTACTTAAGTTTAAAATCACTTATTAATAATACTTATCTTAAATTATGGTAAAATTTCAATTATAACTTAAGTTTATACCATTATATTCTTATTTATAATAGCAATTCATTGAATACTTCATTATTTCCCAAAATTCCTACTTGTATACTATTCTATTCCAATCTCTTATTTAACATTTCCACTTTTTATATTTGGTAAGTTATTTATGTTAAAGAAAATGCAAAAGAACCTATACATGTTTTATCTCATCTTTTAATTAAATTTAATGTTAATCAATATTACTCTTGTCTCATACGTTAAAATTTTCAAATTTCTCTTTATAACATGCATAAATTTCTCTTCCCTAAATTTGAGGTTTCATTTCATTTATTTTTTTACCTTTTATTTAGCTAAAATAATTTTAAACAATTAATTTATGGAAATTTAAGAATTAAATACCGGGTCAAATTTCAAATTATTTTAAAAATGATAGATAAATAATTTCTTACAACTTATATATCTCTAATTATATTTAAAACAATTAAAATTTTAGATAATTTTAAAATAAATCTGCAGTAGAATTTACTACAGTGGCCTTTCCCCTTCGAAACTCGAAAACGAAAGTCGATGATGCGGCCGCCATCACCGAAATTATTTTCCAGCGACAGAGAGGAAAGCACAAAATTTATTTTCTCCAAAACCTTCTTTAAAACAATTCTTCCAAATTATACTAAATATTTATATAAGAAAATACTTATAAACCAAATTATTATATTTCATAAATCCTTTGAAAGCGGATTTTTATTAAAATCCCGGACTTAAGTTCTAAAATCTCCAATTTGATTTATTATAATTTCAACTTAGCTTCAATTATTATAAATATTTTTATTACCTAACACCAAATCTATAGCAACCAAATATATATATCTTTATAAATTTTTTTTATATATATATAGAAAATATAATAGGCAAAGTTATTTCATTCACCTATATTGAAACAAATATTATGTCGGTCTGTCCTATTAAATATTTAGAAATCCCTATTGATGACATAGCGTCCCATGTATCAACCAGAATTTATAAATACAAAACGGAACAGATTAACACAATATCAAAATCTTTTTATAACACTAACAAATATGCTCTCTCATATATATACACTCAGCGACTCCCATAGGGTATTAGTACCCTATTAACAAAGAGTCAAACCCCACAAAGCCAAGGTTTATCGCTAAACCAAAGCTCTGATACCAAATGTAACATCCCGCCTTTTCGCACACTTTAAACCGACACACATGCCAATTCAAAGAAATCAAAAGGGCGGATTGTTATGGGGTAAATAAGAAAAACAGAGAAGAAATAAAATTAAAATAGAATCTCACAGCGGAAGGATAAAATATAATAATAAATATACAGTTCATAAACCGTTTACAAAACACCTGATTTTTTTTCTTTATACAATAACTATCAGAGTTCACATACCAAGTAAAATGCAGCGGAACAGTATGAGTGTGGTGTAATACTATAAATAATAATAATAATACAAATCTTCGTCTTCGTCCTCCAGAGCTAAATCTTCAAATCCTGAAACGCTCGGACTGACCCGAGCGAATTGAAAAGACAAAACACTCGAGTCAGAACTAAAAGATCTTATGTGAGTTAAATTTACAGAAATAAATATGAGTGCAGTAACTCAAGAGATGCTCGGGATTTACATCTCCTAAGGATCCGTTAAACTATTTACTATATAGTATATTGCGCTATTATAATAGTGTCTATTTGTAAAATAAACTTACTTTTTAATAGCGTTAAGGGGTTACCCATATAGCCCTTAACACAGAATATATTCCCATAGTCTATACAGTACCATAATCTCGCCCGTACTGGGCGTCGTCAGAGGGCACTCCATAGGTATGGTACAAAACCAAAATCGTATAAGGCGCGCTAGGGTAGGTGACACGGCACAACTAGGCAATGCCAAGGTAGATATACCAATTGCGACCCAGGTTGGTGGAAATGCGTAGCCGCAGTTACCGCCCACCTCGAACAAACTCCCCCAAAATCAAAATAAAAGTGGCAACTGAATCAATCCAAAGTCATAGTACAATATGGAAGAGGAGTGTCCGATCAAAGGTATGACCTCATTGGCCTGGGAATAGCTCCTGTTTTAGCCACCTTATGCCAACTCACGGGAGTCGGGTCCACGTATTTACCTTACAGGAAACGTCGCCACCACCTACTTCATTCTGGAATCTCCACCGCGTACATGGTTAGTCAAAGTGGTTTTCGGTATCGACAGAGAGTATGTCCATATCCGATCCCGGTCTCTTTGCAAACCCATCGTTATTATAACACCGCGGTCATTTAAAATAGTTTATACTTTAAACCAGAATAAAATTTTCCATTTCAAAACTATGAATACGATATCATTTTAAAACCCAAACAATATTATATCATTTTATCCAACTATAATTCTTTTCCAAAACCATACTGCTTTAAAATTTATAATATCTGGAAACCAAATATTTGAAATATACTTTCAAAACATAATATTTCGGAAATTATACTTTAAAACCATAACTTCTAAAACTTAAATGGTTTGGATATTCAACGGTATATAGAATAAATGGTTTACTTTAAAGTTACTTTGTAAAGAAAAATAAATTCCCATGGCTTTACAAATATATTTCTTTATTTAAAGTTTTAAACCAAATTTTAAATATCACTTCAAGTTCCAAAACCCTTAAATTTCTATATATATATGTATATCCATTTGGGGTATCAATATTTCAAAACTAAAGTTGGAATTTATTCCTTCAACAAATTAAATGGTTTATTATTTAGTCTTGAATATTCACATCAAATCCATAAATAAAACTCCAATTCTAGTAATTAAATATTTTCTCAAATTTACTTTATACTAGAATATTCCTTTTTAAATTTATTTAGGAAAAATTCAGTTTATAAATATCACATCTTTAAAACTTCCAACTTATCATATATTATAAATTATCAAATCCATTCCTAAATTTTTTTTTCCCATTTTTATTTAACGGATTTATACAAAGCTCAAATTCAAAATTTAACTTTCATATGTATATATATATGGAAGAATAATATTTATAAAATATCAAAACTAAATTTTAATAACCGTATCTCATCCAAACCATAAAATTCACTTTAAAATAATTTATATATAGACCACGGTGCCTGTATATAATTTTCTATCCTATGGTCAAGTGATACGGATATTTATCATTTCAATTCGCAATTTAAAATAAATTTTTGCGGTTGTATATCATTTCAAACCACAATCCCGAATGAAATATGTATGATAACTTGCAATTTAAAAATAAAACATCCATTCATCAACATCATCCATCATCCAAATCACAATCATCATCCAAAATAAACAATATCAATATATCTCTGATAATATAAACAGGTAATAACTGGCAGTTATATTAAAATAAATTTAACAACTATTAAACTAACAGTTTGTTATTCAGTAATAACTTTTATAACCATTTCCTAGCAGTTTATATGCAAATAAATAAATTTCTAACTGTCAATTAATATGCGATAAATAAACCAAATTAACAGTTAATTTAAATAAATGCGAATTAACAGATATGCTGAATAAAACATGCCAGACAGTCCTAAATAAATTTCTACTCATATCTAAAATAAATTTAACAAACATAAAAACTTTTAGAAGTTGTGAGTGGGTTAAAACACTCACCTTTTGAATTTAAATCGAATTTAAATCCGATTTAAATTCAAAATTCCAACGGTTTCCAAATCTGTCCAAACCAGCGTCATCAGATTCGGAATTTAGATACGATCCTAACGCAAAAAACCGCGCGTGAATTGGAGTTCGTATGCGGAAGTTACTCGATTTAAATCGTTTGAAACAAATTTTAATTAAAAATAAAACTTACCCAAACAACCAATGCCACGTCAGCCCCTCACACTCTCTCTCCCACTCGTTCTTCTCTCTACAGGATTAGAGCATGCCGAAACTACTGCATACACGTCCCTGAAGCCACGCACGATGCCGTCATCTCGGCCCTACCATCAACGTCGCGCCTCCTGACAACTCCGATGAGACCACCACTGCACGACGCCCAGCCCCCCGAGCTCCTCCAGTGAAGCCGCCGCCGCCGATGACCATGGGTTTCCAAACCCTAAACCATGATTTTACGATGATCTAACCGTTGATCCTTCGATTAAATTGCATGGATGAGCTCAGCTCGAGAATCTCTACAAAACCCAGAAGTGAATTTTCGATCTGACGAAGTTTGTCGCGACGTTGATGGACGGCCGAAACTATTTTGCCCCGATCTGGACACACAGAAACTCCAATCGAAAAACGGATGCCACCAGGAGATTACGTATCTCGAGAACTATGACATATATTTTTGTGGAATTTTCTGGAGAGTTTGAATTTTCATTGAAATTTTGAATTGATTGGATCTAGGGTTTGCACCCATTGAAGAAGAAGAGGAGCTTGAAAAAAGTATACGCGCAGATGAAATGAAATTAGGCGGAGGCTAGGGCTTGTAGCTAGGTTTATATAGAGGGGTTAGAGATAGAGTAGATAGACCGTAGAATGAACGTGCGGAATAAACTATGGCCCAAAAAGCCCGCTATGCCTCTGGAACCGAATTTGTTAAATCTATATATCCAAATAGGTAATTTAAAATATTCTGAACGCGATGGAAAAAGTTTCACGTCCAAATTTGATCGTATGAAGAAGTTATGCTGAAAACAAAATTTTCAAATTGCTTTCAAATTGATTTCTAATTAAATCGATTTCAAGGCGTTTCACGCCCGTACGATCAAACGACAGGTCCGATCGATACGAAACTTGAAACCCAATAATAATTCACCGATACGGATCCGATGAAACTGGTTTCATCGAAATCTGAGTCCGTGGCCAAAATGGCTATTTTTATATTAATTAAAATAAATTAAAATAAATTATAAAAATCAAATCTTATATTCAACTTCAAAAATTGACCAAATTTTTATCCTTAAACTTTCCTTAATCTATTTACTCAAATTCTAAACAATTTTAAGTGTCCATACATGGTTGTTCTATTCATCAATTCAAATGTTAATTCTTAACTTAAATGTTAAATTCCAATTTCATTAAATTCAACATTGTAAATTAAATTTCGATAAAACTTATTTAATTCTCTTCCTTTCTATTATTCAAATTTATTGATTTCAATTTAATGAAATTTACATTAGCTCAATCTCTATACATTAAAAATCTCCAATTTAACTTCTGATCTCAATTTACGAAATAATTAAATAATTAATTCTATCTAAATTTATATCTTCATAATATCTAAATATTTAATAATTATCTTTCCACCTTTAACTTAAATATTTAACTACTAGATTTGTGTCATTCTAACCCCTTAGATATTTAAAAATAACTAAAAGCAAATTCACATATAAATTCATTGTAAATTTTTCAGTAAATAAATTTTCAAAGGTTACTGCAATTAATCCAATTAATTGCAATAAATTCTAATAAATTTGATTTTATTGGGTTACAACTCAATAATAAATCAATTATTACTCAACTACATAGTTAACATTTCATTTATATTCCAATACATAAATATTTCCCAAATTTCATCTTTTATTTGCATAAATTACCGTATCTCAATTTTATTGGAAATCTTGTTAACTTTACACATAAATAAACTTAGAACCTCAATTAATTCATTTATTTTGGTTTCATTCTTTATATCACATTAATTATCATATTATGAATGGAAATTTATCTTGGTTACATCTTATTTATTCACTTACCAATATTCCACACCAGCTGCAACAAATTAGTGCATTAATTGAAATTGATTTCAAAATAAAACTTAACAACTAATAAAACAAGTAACGAACAATAATTATTGTCATTAAATCTATTTCATAAGTCTACACTCAATTATTACCTTAAAATAAGATCTACGTTTCCATAAATTCACGTTCGCACACCCATTACTATATTAATAATTACTAAAGTAACGCTTTTCTTAATAACAACATTAAAATTTCTCAATATTTAAATGAACTTTATTTCCAATACATGCTACCTAATTGCATTTACTTATGATCTTATCCAAACATTCATTTATATTTTATTTCCATCAATTAGTTAATATTTACATCCATTTATTAACAATTTACTTCCATTATACAATGGCAATTTATTATAGTTATTATTACATTAATACTATTTCAAATTTTATTCTTTTAGTATTAATTAAACAATCATATTTAAATTAAGAGATTATAATGTTTTTCACTATTTATTTACACTCCATTAAAACCCAACAGTCGTCTCAATCACATCTGAATTTGCATTAAATTGGTTGTCCAGCAACTGCCATTTGTATTACTACCTTAATTCTCATACAGTTACCGTTTTACCAATATACTAATACATAGGTAATTTAAATTTTTGTCTTTAATTCTTTATTTTATATTTTATTCAAGAGCAACAAATTACACTATTCCTTTATTGATATCTCATCTAACTTTTCAACAATTTAGTTAAATAACTGTTTCTACAATTCATTATTAATTATTAATTTAAATCTCCTGTATTTATTCAACTTATACAAGGGTATAAATCTTACATTATCTCAATCATTAGATTTCTATTAAATTTAACAATAATTAAGATTTTTAATTACCGTTGCTATAAATTTCCATTTAGCGTTCATATAGTATTAATTTATCTCTTTTATATATATATTTCCCTTTTCTACAAGATTTAAATTTCAAAATCCTTTTTAATTAAAAATTTAATTGTCGAAATTTACAGGTCGTTACAATGAAATTGAAGTTTCACCTAATTCGACTTATGAGCAACATACTCTCTCGTGCTCTTTAAATTGAATTTCTTATTTCAAATTTTCTTTTGTGTGAAATGCTTTTATGGTTGTTACTCTTTATTTTCTCCTCAAGTATTGCCAGGACGCAATTTCTTTAAGGAGGGGAGTCTGTAACAACCCGCATATTTTACGGTTGTATATTTAAATATTTTATTTAAATATAGCATCGTTAGTCGGATTTTTATCTGAAATGCTACTTTTTGTAAACGATCGAATTAGGACTTGGGACCACTTCCATTGAGTTCAAAATGGCGTTTGCGGCCTTTTTGAGTATAAACATCGATATGTTTGGAGTTAGCACGAATTTCGACCGTTTCACTTAGGGCTTTGGGTTTGGGTTTCGGCCCATTAACCCCAACTTAAGACCCTAGCTCCACCCCCTCTCCTCTTCATTCCTTCATAACATTTCCTACAACTCAAGCTTTATTAAAAATAGGGGAAAAGATTGGAAATGGAAATTCCTAAGCCCTAACCTTCTTTGCAAATTCAAGTTCTAACTCCAAAATCCAAGAGAAGCTTAGGTAAGCATCCTCTTCTTCTTCTCCATCTCAATCTCTCTCCAATTTCAGAAATTTCCTATAACCTAACTTAGGAGATATTTTCTTTTGAGCTTAGATTGAAGCTCCTTGAGCTAAAGTTGAAGAGGAATTGATCCTGCCTTGTTTTAAAAGCTTCTCCTTCATTGTTTTTGGGTTTAAAGGTGAGACTTTTATCTCACATCTATGTCTATATCTATCTTTGTAGTTAGGTATGAATTCCTAACATCTATTCATGAACATTTGGCTTTGATTTTAATTGATATGGTGATTTTCCAATTTTTGGTTTTTGAAGTCCAATTTTATGAAAATCCTTCTATGAATGTCTGAACGTGTTGTTTTGGGGCGTATCGAAGAGCTTATAAGGCCGGGTTGCCGTTTGGCGTAAATCCTTAGTCGTCGTTGCTCGCTCGATCGGTCCCAAATCGTTTTGGCCATCATGGCCTAGGCAAATTTCTGCCCAGATTAGGTGTTCAGACGTTTGGAGACCAATGCCAGACGTCTGGTTTTGTATTCCGGAGAAAATAATTCTCGACAGAAAAATAAAAAGGGCAGAGACTAATTTCAGACGTCTGAATTATCATTCCAGACGTCTGACAGGATGTCAGACGTCTGATTTGAGATTTCAAACGTCTGGTTGGTTTTCTAGAAATATTTCTAGAAACCAAATCCAGACGTCTAGATCCACCCCTCAAATGTCTGGAAATTCCCAGTTTTGCCTATTTGCCTTATTTTTGATTAAAATTCCAATGTTAATCGATTTTTGTCGATCCGACTAGTTGTTATCACTATTATCGACTTTGATGGCTTCTTTCTTTCGATTTTGGGAATATCCATTTTGATGGATTTGGTATCGATTTCTTTGGATTTAATTCATGTCTTCGAACGTGAAATTTTGGTGATTGATTGTTTTTACAATCATTTTTATGGTTTGTCACTTTAAAATGCAAAGGTTTCTGTACTAGTAGTAAATATTCAAACTCCTTTACAAAGATGAATTCAACTCTATTTTTAATACAAAGCTCTTTATAAAACCGTTTTTCCTACCTATTAGTATATACAAACCTTTTCCTTATTTGTTCGAGAAATCCAATTAAACGACTTAGCAAAGCAAGTGGTATGAAATGCTTCCGTTTACTTTGTCGGTTAATTCTTAGACTTGTTCGATTGAAACTTTGGTGACAATTTTCGAGTGGAGATCTACAATTTGTTCGTAAATATTTAAGTTAAGCTAGTGGTATGGGACATAAATATAAGCTCTTTTATTTACTAGTTTAGTGTAATTGACACTTCTTGATGATCGATTATTATCATTTTGTGATTTAGACTAGAGATGTGCGATGTCTCTTTGTCCACATGGGGGACTATACCTCGGTTTTATGGAGTTTCGGCTCATTTGGAGGAGCTTCGGCTCATCAGGAGGAGCTTCAGCTCGTAGCCCGCAATAGAGGACTATACCCTGTCCGGAGGAGCTCTGGCTCATTTTTTATGGGATAACGACCCATTTTGTGATACACGTGTTGGTGAGTTTTCATGCTTCGATTTTGTGATAGGCCTCCACCTTTTTTTATTTGTGGATTTCTAATGATGATTTCTAGAATTTGTGTTTCACCAATTTTCATGATTTCATTGATAAAATTTATCAATATTTGTGCATTGGTGAATTTGTGTTTTCCCCAACTTTTATGATTGGCACTGAGAGGTTTGCCAACATTTGTGATTTGGTGAATAAAAATAAAGAATATGACATTCTTTTTGGTGCTTTGAGATTCTTGAGATATTGTATGATTTTTGGTTGATTTTCTAATGCATACTTTTCATAGTATGGAATTATTGTTATTATACGTTTTTATCGTATCTCTTATTCCATCTCATTTTATCTGATATTTATAGCTAGACTGATCCATTTATTATTTTTTATTAAATAATACTCGGGTCGGACCGAGATGTTACTGGTGCTTCTGCTTGACTTCTTATTAGGGACTATCGCCTCATTTTTGGCTAACTACTTTAGATTAGTAGTTTTTGATGATATACATTCGAGATAGAGACTCCTTGATGTATACATATTCTTTTGTCTAGCACTTGTATCTATTCTTTTGTGATAATGTGGATCTTGTTTGACCACTACTCTGATGTACACTTCTACGTGTTATATTCATATCTATTTCCGCCTTTGTGATATGAATATCTATGACTGATTTGTGTTATGTTTATTTCTATATTTGTTTCCGAAGACCTCACAGCCACTATGTAGTAGCTTTGAGTTTGTATTCAATATGTCGGATTTCCTCTTGAAATGAAACGCACGTTATACTATCTGACATATCGGTACTCGCACAAAGCAATTACACGGATGGTTGCTCCCCAACAGCCTTATTCTTCGTGCTAGTTGACGGCATTACTCCGTAGTGTCCTTGGCTAGCGTGAGTATAGAGGTGGGGCGTAACATTTAGTATTTATATAGTTAAGATTGCATACATCTATATGTATCAATCTAAAGAGTTGATCAACTCTTGTGATACTCCCACTAATGAGTGCATAGCACATTATTGTTTGAGATATAATTAACAAGTATCATATAAATCAAAATCATACAATAACATTATTTCACAAAACCACGGCTTTGTTTATAATTCCAAACAACCATATAGATAATTTTGTATTTTCCTATGCATCACATTGGTTATAAAAAAATTACCACATTATAGTTTTATTTCACAAAGAATATTCATAATATTCATATTGAAATATTGCTATGTCAATTTTTTCAGTCGATACCGAAAGATAAAACTTATTTCAGAAATAATATATGGTAAGTTTTCGAAAACAATTTTAGTTCTATGATGCAATGTGGTATGCTCCCACTATTTCCGCCATTACTATAATAGCGTACTAAATTTGGAGATCCGTCATTCACTTGATACAATTTGTTTATTTTATATGCTACAACTATTTACAGTAGAGAGTTCGTTGATCAAATATCTTGAGCTCAAAGACATAAATCTCATAGAAAACAATTTTCTAAATGAAAATACATTTCAGAATAGAAATCATATTTCTTATTCCAATATTAAGTATCAACTATTTATTACAATTCATATTTCCCATGTTTCTCTATGAAACTGAAGTGAGTATTCATTCTTTTCATTCCAATTGTACCTTAATCTACATCTATTCTTATAAATTCATTTTCCTTTATAATGGTCAAACTATTCAAAAGAAAACCTTCTACAATATCATAACAAACTCTTTACAAAAGTGCATTCGATTATCCTTAACATTTAAGGACATCAAATATTTGGCACTTTACGTAAACCGATCAAAATGATATTTCAACGATCGAATTCTTATACCTATCTTCGAGTTTTTGGTCCTGTGTTACATTAACACAATATGATCTCTTTTGTGATCAATCAGATTGAATACTCGATCTCGCACTAAGGTTTATCTGGTTTTTGGATGAAATAATTTCATCGAAATATTGTACATTATAAACTTTGACCATTCACCATATAACATTTATATGCAATTGTATATGGATCAAATATCCATAGTCTTGTGTTGCTTTTAGAGTTAGAAATTCATAGAATGCAATACATGATCTTGACCAATTAAATGCGTAAGTGACCAAACCACAAATGTATTCAGTAGTTTTTAAACCAGACACTTGTATATGTGTAGAAACGTTAACATGCAATAGGAATTTAATAGTGGGTATTATATTTCTGTTTGTCAACTTTCAATTCAGTTCGTTTGTATATGTTAATTGATAAACCATTTATCAAATGCACAAATTTATTATTGTAGATAATTATAACATTATTTAGCATATGTTCTTACAATACTAAAAAGGTTAAATGTTACCATTTCATTTTTATAATAAGGCTCCCACTAGTCTTTTATGTTTCTCTAAACCTATGATGAAACGTAGAAGTCTTTCAACTTCACTAGTATGTATTAGGACTCATCTGCCTTGGTATTTTGACCTTGCGTTTGCTCAACAAATCATAGCCCCACAAACGATGGATAACTCTTTATCAGTAATATCACATACAACTCCTAACCCATTTTTCCTTGTCCTAATCTCATTTTGACCTTGTGTTTGCTCAGCAAATCGAAAGAGATTATTCACTCGTACCTGTCATATCATGATGGCCCTAAGTATAATATATGTACCTTGAGTTTTCTCAACAAATGCATATAGTTATCTTACCTCATCTATTCAATATATTAATAATACTACACATAACATCTTCAACTTGAGTTTGCTCAACAACTAAGGAGTATGCAAGTAATTTTTTAACATATATATGTGGTAGAGGACAACCTTATATTGAAGATTCAAAATTTTCAATATATTGTATTGAGTGATATCGACTTATGGAACAATGTATTTCTTATGAAATATCTTTGTGATTCAAGTGTCAAATACATCAGAAATCACAGTATACATACATTTACGTATGTATTTATTCCTTAAGTCTATTTAGGTTTCTTTAATGTTCCATCTTTAGTTTATACATTTATATCATATAAGTTTTATTGTTATACATAACTTTTATATACGATAGCCTTATGTATGATATTTTATTAATTAAATCTCATTTAACTAATTTTAATTAATTAACTCTTTAATTAATTTTAAATTTTTATTCCAATACAACTTTTATATTGGACATATCTACTATAACCGTTATAGTAAGACACATATATCTTATACATATGCCTATTTTTTATTTAATTAAATAACCTTTAATTAATTTATTTAACTAAATAATTTTAATTAAATTATATTAATTTCAAAATTTATTTTACGTACATGTATAATTATGCAATCTTCAACACGTTAAAATAACATAACATATATCAACATATATAATACATGCATATAAGTATTAATTAATTAACTCATTTAAGTAATTTATTTTATTAATCTTATTAAAAAAAATTGAAATTAATATCTAAAAAGTTCCAAACATTTTGAAAATTTATGTTATATTATAACTTTCTATAATAAACATGTTTTTATTTTAAATATAACTTTTAAATTTAAAATTTTGTCTCAATTTTCAAAACCATTTTGAAAATAATCCCAAGGCCTAGTTAAATTGGGCATTTTCTATTAGGGGTAACCTTTGGGCTTACTCCATCTTTAAAGCTAGGCTGGTAACCAGGTAGGAGAGGGTACTTGATTACCCAATTCCAATTCTAGACATTACCTTTTTAGATACCTTACTTGGTGGGTAAGCTTAATTAGTTAACCCTAACATGACTAATTTATAACGCATAGTCTATTATGCTCTGATAACATTGAAGAAATTAGGCCAGCCAGCAGTGGAAGAAATGGGCGAATTTCAAACAATTTAGCCATTTTGGATCTTTAATGGGCCTGTGGAGTCTAAATATACTTACAACTGTTCTATGTTTCATTTAAATAAAATCAATATTTTATTTAATTTTATAAATAATGTTTTCTTTAATTTAATGTGTATGTAAATTAGAGTATATCAAATATATTCTAATGTACATGTTTGTGTGTAAAAATAACTTATTAAATTCATTTATTATGTGAAACTTTTCATTTCCTATTTCTTAAAATATTCAATAACTAACGGGGCATAAATTTAATTACAAAAGGAAATTTGTGATGACCCACAAAGGCACCCTCTGAATCCGACAATAAACCTCACATGTCTGACCAAGAGTGCACTGATTGCAGATGATCATGAGCAAAAAAAGAGAAGGTGAGAGGAAGGAGAGAAGAAAGAAGAAAAGAAGAGAAGAATAAGGGAGAAGCAGAACTAAAAAATACAGAATCTCACATTGCAACATAATAACATATAATATAGATCAATAATCTTTACAAAAAGAAATTGTAATATACATAAATCAATATTAGAGTACACAATAAGTAATTATCAGCTTGGACAATTATAATAACTTGTCCTCACAAATGCTGATAATTTAAAACAACAACAATCAAGCAGCGGAAAAATAAACAAATACGTGTATATGGTATGAAGATCTCCATCTCGCCTGCTGAAGCTCTAAAAGCACCAAATCTGAACATGTAAATATACTCGGTTTGGCCCGAGCATTGAAAGGAAAGAGTGCCCGGATCAGTTTGGTAAACCAGCGTGAGAAAAAACATCTTAGCTGAATTTATAAAATTATCAAAACTTTTCCTTTATCAAAATAAAAGGTATCTCGTAAGACCACATTGCAAAAAAATACCCACAAAGTTTTTACCTTACAAAAACCAAAACATATCATATTAAATCCTCTTATATTATAATAGTTTCTATTAACAAAAAATATTAAAATAGTTGTAATTGTTACATTATTAAATTCCAGCATACACCATGTAATACAAGGCTTTCTACAATAGAAAATGGCAGACACGTATGGATTTTGGATTTCTATACAAATGACTAGGTAAAGGGACTATCTTTTCGAAAACTCGGTACACCACTAGAGGGATGTACATAAGGTCCAAATACTGGGCGCCTAAACCAACACAAGACTGGCCTACCCCTTCCTTGATAGTACCGAATATGTCATCACTCCGGTCGTCACCGACCTAAAATCTATGGCCACAAGCATACACAAAAATAATCAAATACATGACGTCATAGCGTGTAAAGATATATCTTGAAGAGTGATGACATCTCCTAATGGGAGCGATACATTGTAGCCTTGCTGCTTCTATCCCTGTTCCAGTCATTTTTCGGGGAGTGAGGCCAAAGAGGTTTCGATTACCTTTCACATATCATATATCACATCATCTTTGAATGCCACATTGCCATTTCCATTAACTAATAATTGCCTTCCATAAAAATACAACCTTTGAGCTCGTACATCTCAAGGAGGGTGTTAACTAAGAGAAATTGCCTTCTTTGCTGCCACATGATGTACGTTTGTAAAAACCAATGCACGTAATAATAGAAATGCAATGTAAGACACAAATCTATACAAGTTATCCAGGAATAGGACAAACCGAAGGTACTTTCCTACCATATCCTATCGGGGAATTCCTAGGATTAGTAGCGAATAGTTCTTGCATTAGATATTTCATAACGAAGAGCCTACTGCTACTGGATGTATATTGGAATTTTAACCTTAAACGATCAACAAGCAGTCCTTCACTATGAAAATCCTAAATATCAATATCATCGACCAACCTGCATAATCGTCGGATATATGTTGGTCCAAGTAGTTTTCATATAAATCTGTTCCTGACCTTTCGCACCAACAACGCAAAAGCGTTTCTCAACTTCACACAGAAACTAAGTCTCATAGACTTATAACGTCTCCAACTTTCAACTTGCTAGCCTTCCGCCAAGAAGGAAGCTCGATAGATTGGAGTAATCACTCCGCACTACACGAATCAACGTTCTCAACACAAATGATAATCAAGCCTACATAGTCAGTTACGTACTAAGTGTACGACTAATTAGTTTCCACATCAAGCTGAGGAACTAAAATAGCCAATTTTGATAGTCGGTTATTTTACTATCAAAGAAACAAACAAAATCTAGCACTTAAGTAATCATTGGGCCTAATTTTATTAATCATTTATAAATCAAATCACTTCCCAATTATTCACATTAAATTATCTTTAAAAAGATAATATTCAAAACCATTTCACTTATTGGATATTTGGAACACAATTTTGCATACTTATGTTAATAATAAGTAAATATACAAATCATCTTATTTTCAAACCATTTAAATTCCCTTTTTATAATATCACTTTCCAAACATCCATTTTATTTAAAGGATTATTCAGTGTCCAATCGTGAATATAATTTTTTTACCCAATTTGTTATTTCTACACATTTAATTTAAAGGATTATTCACTATCCAAAATCATGGATATAATTCCTTTATCGAATTCATTACTTCTATACATTTAATTTAAAGGATTATCCACTGTCCAAAATCGTGAATATAATTCCTTTAATATACTTTCATATTTAACTTATCAAACTAAATTGATTTCAGATTTACAAAGCATTGTCTACGAATTCTATTTATAATTTATAAACACTTCGATATATAAAATTCCTTTTTAAAAAATTTCCATTTCTATCTCATTTATAAGTCAAAATCCAATTATAAGTTAATTTACATATAAATCTCTTATTTACAAATTCATCCCTTTCAAATTTTATTATAACGGCCCAGGATTTTGGATATTTTAAATTGGCATATTTAATAAATTTTAAAAACTTAAAACTTAATTTTTAACTTGAATTTCAAATAAGACTATTTATTGGATAATTTAATTATTGAATTTAATAATTGAAAAATGCCACAAGGGCGTGCACACCGATATACACTTGATAAAATTGTAGGGACAGGTGAGCACAAGGTCAAACCTGAGCTATAAGCTGGATTCAACTCAGGTGCAATACAAAAACATCACAAAATTAGCAAGAACAAGTTCTCATGCAACAAGAATCCAAAACGAACATAAAACAAGCCTAGACCAAAAATTCAATGTGTACACATGAGAACAGACTTGACGGTGAAGTCATGAAGCAATACAAAGAAATCAATTCAACGAAATGGTTACTGCACTGATATCAAACCGTACTTTGAACACAACCTCAATATGACAAGACCACAAAACAATGAAGATCAGGCTCAACACATCAATGAACCCAAACAACCAGCAAAAGTAAAATCAACCAAATACAGCAACCAGACCAGACAAGGTCAACAAAGCATCTAGATTTTAAAATGGCATGTTCAGATGTAGGCGCAAGCTTAGACAAAGTGAACATGTTCAAAAGTATATGAATATGTAGAGAGCATGTCAAGCCAGTGGAACAAAAGCAATGCATCACAGAGGTACAAACATACATGACAACAAGCTAGTGGAATCAACATGTACAAAGGGCAGTGCACCATAAATATACTCAAATCAATGCGGACCAGAGCATATGCATTAGAGCATGAATGCATACACATATCAGTTTAGGTTTGAAGACCAACTCGAGCTAGTATATCAGGAGTAACAAAGACCGGCTCAAATGTACTTAATCAGGCACAGTGACAAGAAGACTTCAAGTGTATATTGTGGTTAAGGAAAACAAAGAACAGACCCAACAAACCATCACAAATTCAGTCACACATCGAAAGGAGTAACAATGCATAATGGAACCACATTCAATATAGGACTGCTCTAAAATCAAGCTACAACATACATACATACATGTATGTTCACACGTGTATATACATAGTGCATACATACGAAGCAAAGAGACTCGAGTTCACAACGCAACCAAAGTTCGATGGAACAAGGATGCAACATATAGAATTGATGTCAGAGAATACAAGTATGAAGATACGTACAAATATGCAAGACCAAACACGACATGTTCACGAAATTCAAGTATATGTATAATGGAACTCAAGTGCAAAGCACAAAGCCAGAGAACCAAACACATATGCACTAACAACACTACATCAAGAACAAAAGACCATTAAAACTACATGAACATAGAGACAGGCATGGCCAAATAGGATAAACTCAACAGAGAACGATAATAAGGAGAACATCTCCAGTTGAATAAAATGACAAATATACAAAGCTTGAATGGTTCAGTTTACAAATAAGTGAAGCGTTAGTGTGAATATAGTCATAGAAAAAAATCAAGTCAAGAGAAACGATGTGCAACAGCTGTAACGCGAACAAGTCAATTATCTCAAAAATTCAGAGTACCGAAATCATAGAAGTCAAAAGAGAAAAGAACGGACCTAAATTCAAATTTATGAAGTATACATGTGGTATGAACAAGTCAAGAGTAATCACATCGTTCGGTCAATAATCAATGGCAGAGCAAATCATGTAAAGAATTCGAACCGAAATTATACGAACGTAAACTAAGGGATTTGGACCCTATAAATACCCAAAAATCATCATCGGCAAAAGTATTCAAGTTCAAACAAATACTAGAGCTAGCTAAATCACGAACAAACATATAACTCGATTCGAAGTCGAGAAAATTCAAAATCGAACAAGAAAATCACGTACCACATCACAACATCTAACTCGACTTATTGAAGCAGTCGAAATCCAATCAAAGCTAGGAAACGATTAGCGAAGCAAAGCGAAGGGAAGCGAATTTAATCACTTTAATCGCTCGAAAATCAAGTGGAAGCTTCAATCATGAAGCCCTAAATATTTGAAAGAGGAAAAAATGACCGAAGGACTGACCAAAAGCAAAAGGGATCGACGGATAAAAAGAAAACGAAAATAGGGACATCTTCTATTATTTTAAATTGGGTCGATCTCCTTATATTGTATTTTGGGCTTAATTTATTAAATAGGGTTTTGTGTTTAGCTTTTAGTTTTATTTTGTAATTTTCTTTTGATCTTTTGTAAAATTCTAGTCGTGTGACTAAGGACGAACTACGGTGGTGTAGTTCGAGAATTCGCAACTCAATGGCTGAGTTGTGACAGGGTTTTGAGCATAGAGTTAGGTTAGTCGATAGCGGGTGTCGCAAGTTTATGTGTGTAAGCGTCTGACTATTTAATTTCTAGTAGAAACCTTGGGGGTAGCACATAGGTAAGGTTTTGCCGAAGCTGGATAAATCTGTGTTGTTCAATTTCTTCTTTTATTATTCTGCTATTATTTGTGCTGCAATTATTATATATATTTCTGCATTGATTTTTATTATTATTAGTATCACCCTATTCACCCCCCTCTAAGGTGAAATCGATCCTACAAGTGGTATCAGAGCAAGGTTAATAGGAAGGATGTCTAACCCAAGTTGCAAATCTAGCGAGAGTCGGTCCAGTATTATTTCTCCTATTTTCGATGAAATGGATTATTTAAATTGGAAATAAAAAATGAAATTTTATTTAAAATCTGTTAATTTTAAATGTTGGGATATTGTTGAAAATGGATGTGATATAATAGACAAGAAGAATACTTCGATTAATGCTCTTGTTATATATATATTATATTCTCATATTAATCAAGATAATTTTAACTTTATCTCACATTTTGAAAATGCACAGGAAATCTGGAATACTTTTAATGCAATATATGGTGCAAAAGTCAACAACCGTGAGAAATCCCCCGTAATCGACTCAGTTAAAGAAACATGCTTGACAGAATCTGTTAAAGACAATAGTGATGAAGAATCAATAGCCAACGAGATAAGTGATTTTCCATTTAATTATTTAGTTATCTTGTGTCGAAAATTAAATGAAAATAATAAAGCTCTTGACATGAAAAATAATAAGTTGAAAGGGGAACAAGCTAAACTGCATCAGAAAAATAATGATTTGGAAAATGAGCTTAAAGATATTAAAAACAAATAAAAATTCTAATTGTAAAAGGTGTTTGGACTATGAAAAAGAATTTTCCTGTTTTCAAGAAAACCTTTAAAATTTAGAAAATGAAATTTTAATTCGGGAGAAAAATAAAACTAAGTTGATTTGTAAATATAACATTTTGCAAAAAGAGTTGGATAGTTTTAAGAAGTCAGAAAGTTCTAAATGTGCGATTTTTGATAAGAAATTAATGAAGTCAATGAAAATTTAAAAACCTTTAAAAAAGAAAACGTGATTTTGAGCAAATATGAAATTATCGATTAAATCACGAGTTTGAAAATGAGATTGAAAAAAATCAAGGATTTTGAAAAAAGTGAATTAAAAAAACTCCAACTCTTTGAAACTGAGATGCTAGAAATTAAGACTAAAGTTAGAGAGCTTGAAAATGAAAATATGGTCTTGAAAATGAAGAATTTTGAAAAGAGAGATAGTACCATTAGTTTTTGTTCTAAGCTAATAAATGAAAACAAACTTTTAAAATCCAAAGTTTATAAACTTGAATTGGTTACTCAGAAAGTTTTCGCTAGAGATAAATTATTTAATATGCTATTAGAAAATCAACTCTTCGAGAATAAAAGGAAAGGTTTTGGATTTGCAAAAGTGTCAAAATATGAACAAACGACTAATAACACTGTTAAGGGGAAAAGTGTGATACCCAGATACGTAAAGTGTGGAAATATTGGACATGGCAAGAATAATTGACGAAATATATACAAACACAAAACCATTAAACAAATATGGATTCCAAAAGATACGAATATAAATGGTTTGAAATTTAAACAAATTTGGATTCTTAAGGGTACAGTTGTAGATGCTAACGGTCTGTTATATAGACAAATCTGGGTACCAAAAATTTCAGTAGATAATAATAGTGGTCCTACATCCATAGTTAGACCACTTGACTTCTCCAAAATTTAGACACATAAATGGGCTAACGAACAAATTTAATAGAGATAGATTTCGAGTTGTTCTAGGTGATTAATAAACCAAAATTTAATTTTTTTCTTAGCCTATAAAGTTTAGATGGAGATCATCGCATTTCGGATATCACTGAATCAAAGGAAAGTGAGGTATGATCTCTTAACTCAATTTTGTTCACATATTGTTAAATATGTTTTCATCGACACTGCTGAAGTATTTCTACCATATCTTGAGCTTCTTAACTCCGATTCGTAAAATTCTTGAAGTTCTGTATAGCTAACCGATAATGCTATAACTTTTCTGTTTTTAGCTTTTTATGCATTCACTTCGGAATGTCAAGAAAAATTGCTTTGACGAATTTTTTTGAATGTATGTTTTTGCTCAATTTAGATCACGTTACTTTTGCTTGATATACGTGCTAAAACAATTCAAGTGTTGAGGAGTACACATGTTTTTTATATACCACTGTATATCACCATGAATACCTCAAATACAAGTGGTACTTGATATTATCTCATATTGAAATCATTTATGCAATTATTTAATTATTTATATTGATTTTCAACTATAATTTATTTTCAAAAAACCCGCTTATAGAAAATTGATTTTCACTTATTTTAATTTTTGAAACTTGGATTTTCACCATGTTAAAAATACTCTAGTTTATTTTGCTAAGAGATGTACTATAGAAAAGATGAATCATTGACTAATTGAATCTTTGGAACTTATCAAAATTATTTTAGTGCTTGAAAAGTGACGGATAGTGATTAAAATATATTTCATAAGAAGAGGAAGTATAATTTTATAATTTTATGAAAATTAAAGTAATTTTATAATATTTTTAAATTTGTACTTATTCAATGAGCATTTCTATCACTTTCACCTTTCTGTCAATCCATACAACATAATATAGTGTGCAGAATTTGATATTTCAAAATAAGGAAATATATTTTTTGTAAAATAATTATATCCTAAAGTATTCACTCTCATTTAAAAGTCATCGCGGTTATGCATAGGTGAATTACTTGAATTTCTATATATGGGCTTCCATTCTTATTGATAATTCCTCGTAGTTATGCATGGATGAGACATATATAAGAAAGGGATAAATATCAAGTATATTCTAATATCATTTAAAAGTCCTCACGATTATGCATGGTTAGAAAATACTTGACATATTTTTTTTAAAAGAGGGGTAACTACTAACCTCATTTAAAAGTCCTAATGGTTATGTATGTTTAGTAAGTGCTTCACATTTTTTTGTATATTATTTGAAAAGAGAAAATGCATAAATTATTCCTTTTATTGAAAACATCAAACTCTTGTCACTTTATAAATTTTTCCAACCTCCCATCATTTCTCTAAAGTGGAGTTTGTTTCTAATTAATAAAATATTATGATATTTGTTTGATTAACTGAAATTTGAAAATAATATTTCTCTCGTTATTTGATTTATATTATTAATCAAAATCATAGCTATTTCAATTACTATTATTGATTTTGATTTTGATGATAGCAAAAGGGGAAGAGAGGTTAAGATTTTGATTTTTGAGCAATATTCTTACTAATATTCGATGGTGTTTTTATTCAAAGTTATTTTAATTAATTTTTCAGTTTCTAACTATCCAGCATCTATGTAGGGGGAGCTTTGTTGTATCATCAAAACCAAATACATTTAATAGAGTCATAATCTTAATATATGTATGTTATCATCAAAAAGGGGAGATTGTAGAATATGCTAGTATATGATTTTTGTTTGATAATAATAGACATATATATATATATATATATATATTCGTTTTAATGTATTCGTTATCGTACTATTTTATTTTTCACAGAATTAAATAAATATTGTTGAATAAAATAAATAAGACAGAATTTAAATTCAAACAAATATTTTATTACAATTTTGAATAGTAAAAACTTGAGCTCTCACTACATATATACATTTTCAATTATAATACAATTTCGATTACATCACAAAATTCACTTTACAATGTTTACCTCACTACATATCACTCATTCCCACGTTTTATATCTTCATCTTTATTTTAGATTGATATTTTATCTTCAACTTTATTCCAGATTGAATCCAGCATCTGAATTATCTGCAAAATAAACACTAACAAAGTAAAATTGAAAAAATAATAATTTTGCAGTGTAAAATAAAATGTGTGTTTTTGAAAGTATTATTTGCCTCAGTTATTTGGGTTGTTCGTCATCATTTCTTTTGAATTCATCATACATGAACAACATGTGACATGCACAGTGTTTCACTGTACATGCCATAAGGTCGTGCACATCGATATACACTTAATAAAATTGTAGGGACAGTTGAGCACAAGGTCAAACCCGAGCCATAAGCTGGATTCTACTCAGGTGCAATACAAAAACATCACAAAATTGTCGAGAACAAGTTCTCATGCAACAAGAATCTAAAACCAACATAAAACAAGCCTCGACCAAAAATTCAATGTGTACACATGAGAACAAACTCGACAGTGAAGTCATAAAGCAATACAAAGAAATCAGTTCAAGGAATTAGCTACTACACTCATATCAAACCATACTTTGAACACAACCTCAATATGACCAGACCACATACCAATGAAGATCAGGCTCAACGCATCAATGAACCCAAACCACCAGCAAAAGTAAAATCAACCAAATATAGCAACCAGACCAGACAAGGTCAACAAAGCATCTTGATTTTAAAATGGAATGGTCATGTAACGACCCGCCTTTTTGGACAGTTTAAACCGACGATCAAATACACATGTCGATTCCAAACCATTCAAAAGGGAAGATGGTTAATGGGGTAAATAAGAAAATAAGAGGAAAGAGAAATAAAAGAAAGGAAACAATACAGAATCTTGCAGCGGAACGATAAAATATAATAATCAAATAAACAGTTCATGAAGTTGTTTACTATACTTTGATCGTTATTTATACAACATTTATCAGAGTTATACATATTCAATAGAACAAATAAAATAATGCAGCAGACAGCATGATGCAAGGATAATAATAGTAATAGTATACCAAATCTTCGTCTTCATCTCAAGAATAGATCTTCAAAAATCTGAAAAGCTCAGGACTGACCCGAGCGTAATGAAAAGGCAAAACACTCGAGTCAGGACTAAAATATCCTTATGAAAGTTAAATCAATCGTGAATAAATATGAGTGTAACGGCGTCAGAGATGTTTACGGGGTTTGACATCTCATATCCAGTGTCAACGTGCGTGTAATAACTCAAGAGATGTTACGGGATTTTCCATCACTTAAGGATCCGTTAAACTATCTACTATGTAGTAATGTACGCTAAGTAGATAATGCCTATCAGTAATATAAAGTATCAAAATAGCGTTAAGGCGTTACCATAATCCCCCTTAACACATTTTTATAATGCCATTGTCTATACAGCACCGTAAGCACCACCGTAAACTGGTGGTTATCAGAGGGTACCCCATAGGTATAACACAAAAAAAAACGTAATGGTCGCGAATAGGATAATCAGTATGACAAGGTACATGAGGCGATACCAACTAGGATACTAGTAGTTGCGTGATCCGGACCGATGTTGAGCATAGCCAGCAGCTACCCCAACACGGCGAAACAACACTCCCAAATCAAGGGGTGCACCCAAATCGAATCACATATGTAATAGATATGGTATCGAAGAAGTGTGTCCGCTAGAGGTGGCGAACCTCAATGGCCCGGCGCGGCTCCTGTTTTAGTCATGTCAGGGGTCATCCGATAATCGTTCTCTTTCTTCAGTCAACGCGTTCACCAAACCATCCACTTTATTCTGGATCAACACTCCGCGTATAATAGTTATTAAAGTGGTTTTCGGTATCGACAGAGAGTATGTCCATATCCGATCCCGGTCTCTTCAATAACTATGTATTATTACACCGTTGGCTCTTTTACATTTCAAATCGATTCATAATTGATATCAAAATATCATATTCTCTTCAAAAATCAAATCATTTCAAATATCATCGTATCTATTCAAATGTAAGACCCCGTTTCAAAATAATTTTTTGCATCAATATCTCATTTCGATTTCAAAATCATTTCGAGTTTCAATTTAGGTTGCCACTTCATTTAACCCAATTCGTATTTAACTTCAAGATTTAAATATAAACATTTCACCTTATTGACCAGCTTAGAATTTTAGAAAATGGTTTTTAAGTAGTTTAAAAGTAGTTTTAAATAATTAAAATAGTTAAAATACTTAAAATCTTAAAAACGGATTTGGAATAGATAAATTAGTTTAAAATAATTTAAATTGGGTTAAGTAGATTTAAAATAGATTAAAATAGTTTAAGTATTCAAAAATGGTTTATATAACTGAGTAATTTGGAAAACAAAATAAACAGCTTCGAACCAAACCATTTCAATTAACTTCCCATTTCAAAACAATTTCAATTTCCATTCTACCGATTCAATTTCGATTTCAATTCAAATCAATGTCAACTTTGACTTCAAATTAATTCAATTTTACATTCACCTTCAATTCATTCAATTTCAATTTATATCGATTTTAGCTTGATTTTTCAAAATATCAATTTTTAACACTTAACAAAATTTTCCTTCAATATTCAACTTTAAATCCAAATTTCAAATATGATTCAATTTCAAGCTCAATTTCAAAATATCATTTTATACCGCCTTTACTTAGTAATATTCAAAGCTCGAATTAAGGTTAAATCTTTAAACAAATCAATTTTCGAAATTCAATCATATCCCCATTTTTAAATTCCAAAGTCTCCACTTTAATTATTTAACAATTTCTTTTAACCAAATTTTATTTCAACATTCCAAACTCAATTTTCGATAAATTCGATTTTTATAAATAGATTTCTATTTATAACTTTTAAATCAAAACATTTAAATAAATTTCAAATTGACGATTTTAAAAACTATTAATTTATCCAATTCGGTGTCCGTATAAAATTTTCTATCCTATGGCCAAGTAATTATTTATTTAAATTAAAAGTCAGGGATGAGTATATATTACTTAAACCAATCACAGCGCCATATGTATGCATAACAGTATATATAAGCAAATAAACATCCAAACATTTAAATATCAACCAATAACATCCATCAAAATACATCATCCAACAGACAATACAATTCATGGAAGTTTCATAGTTATCAAGGTCAGGTAATTTAATCGCAATTCAATTTCAATTTCAATTTAAATTTAACTGTCAATTTAATTTCAATGGTTAATTCAAATGACAATCTATGATAATCAAATTCTATCAAACAACGACAAATAAAATCATAACACTTCATAATATCAGATTTAACTAGCATAAAGATATTTAGTACGTTGCGAGCGTTATAAAACACTCACCTTGATTTCAATGCAGTCTCAGCGTTTTATTTCGAATAAAATTAAACGAGCGTTTAATTTTACCCAAAATTTTCACTAGCTCCAAATGATTCCATTCCAACTCCATTGTGTTGTGCTCGACAAAACGATTGCAACGCAATTCGTTTCGTGCGTTTTCGACCTCGTATGAACAAATTACAGCATTACAAAGTTTGAATGATTTAAATATAACTAATATACAATTTCCTTTATTATTTTTACCCTAAACAATCAGGGCCGCACGTCCCTTATGACCCAGATCCAAGCCGTGCATTTCCTTCTTCCTCCAAGTCGCGTTCTTGCTCCAGATAATAAAACACGCAACCTAAAACCCAATTCACGAACTAGGGTTCAAGGCCGCACCCTCAACGTTGACTTTGAAGACGATCAACAAGCGCCATATTGAAGTCCATCACCTCCTCTGCCTTCGGCATGAGCACCACGAAGCTCGGTCCCCCCAAAGGCCTAGAAACGCATGCGAACGACAGGAAGTCGCGGCCCCCCTACTCCCCCACGTTGCTCGAAACTCGATCATCTCCGTATGATTTGCTAGATCTCCTTGCCCTCTTCGAGTTTGTAGTTGACAACTTTCGTTAATACTGAGTGGATCGAGAGAAAAATGTGGGGGATGATGACAACATTTCGGCCATTGATTGCTATAGGAGGCGGCCGGCTATAGAAGAAGCCCTAGTTTCTTTTTCTTTTTTTATTTGAGAATAAAGGGGCTATTTATAGGAAACGACGAGTACTATCCATCCGGCTTTTCCAAACTCCGAATTTCGCGCGGTAACTGACGTTCCTAGGGTTTATCCCGCGTTCCGGACACAATGGAACAGGTTTCGGAAGCTAATTCCATCGTATGCGCGAGTTATGGAAATAAACGATCGATTTCAAATTAAACCGATTAAACGAATTTCTATGCGTTTTGGCTCGCCCCGGACAAACGGTAAATCCGATTGACACGAAATTTGAAAAGTTACAATAATATCACATTACGGATCTGATAAAACTAGTTTCGTCAAAATCCGAGACCGTTTGAAAAATGACTATTTTAACTCGCCAAATTAATATTAAAACAATTTCAACGCGTTTCGAGCTGCCACGGTCAAATGACAACTCCGATTGCTACGAAAATTGAAATCCGATAATAACTAACTATTACGGATCCAATGGAACTAGTTTCGTCCAATTCTAAGACAGTTCAAAATTTGGCTATTTTTCAGTCGATAATTAAATATTAAAATATTCAGTTTTCACAAATAAATTTTAAATTCAGTTTTAAAAGTTCTATAACATCACTATAACTCCAATATGATAAAATAAAATTTTACAAATCATTTTTAATCATATTAAACCCGTTATTCAATTATCCAATAAATTCCAATTTTTAAAATCTTATTAACTCCATTATAATCCCGATATAACTTACAGTCACTTTAGAAACCAATTTGAATCATATTAAATCAAATTTCAATTATTCACTCTATTTTCATATATTAAATTTCAATATCAAATTAATCATATCAAATTCGAAATTTAATTATTCAAACATTTGTAATATTAAATTTAAACGAATTCGATTATTCTTAAATCACTACCTTTTGAAATATTCAACAACTTGTAAATTTAACTTTTGAAATGAATTAAAATTTATAGAGCAACCATTTCCATTATACGATTATTCAATTCCCATTATTAAATTATTCAATAAATTCCAAATATTAAATTTAAACAATTTACCTGTTCAATATTCAATATTTGATTTTAAATAGATTTTACTTATCAATCAATTACTTTATTATACCCAATGAATTCAACATTTATTATCCTATTCAACTTTTGATTGCGAAGGCATTCACTAAGTAGCTTTTATTTTTCATTACCTGGATGATTATTGTTGCAATTCATTCCAGTTATTATTATTCCAATGAATTACAAAAAAAAATTCTAACATTAAATTGTGAAATCTTATTAAATTTGCTATTTTAATTATCGAAAATTTACGGGTCGTTACACTCTCCCCCACTCAAAACGTTTCGTCCCCGAAAACGAAAAAGAAGGTAAAAGGAACTAAGTATAGAATTCAACATTAGATATATTTTATTCAAAGTTACCAACTTATAAACAATGAAATTCCATTCATAAAGTCATAACTACGCTTCCACTAAGTTACTCCGAACGGCTTTCTAACTTTAAAAGTTAGTTATCAAAACAAGTTATAAAATTTTTAAAACTTTAAAAATTTTCTAACACCCGGATTTACGTAAAATTTCGGCAGAGTCTCCTTTGCGCGGTTCGATCGGTACAGCTACAAAACGCCTCTACGGGCCCCAAACCAACAAAAGAAAATCAAAAGCCAAGTGGCTCATCAAAAATCACCAAATCCAATGACAAAATAAACATGTACCTTATATTTTATTAGCGAGCATATACGACTAATATAGCGCGAAAGTGAGCTCCAAATGCGAAGCAAGCGCAATCCGCACCTACTAAATACTCAACAAACAATGAGAATCATGCATATATGGAAATAGTATTTATATACATCATATAGCAACATACCAACTACATGTGCCAACATAGCAAATGCAACAAAACAACAAATGCAACCATCAATCAAGTATCATCCAACAAATCCATAACAAATCAATATAAATTCACTTCTCATTAATATTTATTGACTTGGATTTCAATTTTAATCATAGTTGATTCATTAACATTGGATTTTACTAACATTCATTCTCAATTCAATTAGTTAACATTCACTAATTTATATTTACATTAGTTCACTTCCAATTTGAATCAAATTAAATTCTATTTAAATTCATTTAACTTCCAATTTGATTTCAATAACTTATAGCTTTCAATTTCATTAACACTTAATGAATTATATATACAATCAACTAACAATCATATAACAACCAAATCATACCCAACATAATCAAATTATTAATTTTTACATTCAATTTGGTTTATCTCTTTCAATTCTAATCGATTCTTAGCCATACCAAATTCTTTTGTTTACATTTACTTCATATTTAGTTTTAGTTAATAACCAATTTATTTGCGGAACATTTTATTAACCATCACTTTAATTTATAGTCATTCCATAAAAGTCTAACTCCTTATATATGGCTTTCTTAGTTTATAGTTATCTCAAAAGTTACAAATTCATCTTCACATATTTGGCATCTTAAATTTCCAATATTAACTTTTAATTAAGTCTGTAAGCCGTGCATATATCATCCGTGAGCAATATCAATCTAATCGCTTATTCGATCACACAATTTCACTTCCAAACTAGTATCGTTCACACGACTCTCTAGTGCGGACTCAGATTTGGTTCCTTGATTGGAAACTGTTACTCTCCTTGCATAGCCATATACTATGATAGAGAATTCCAGAATCAAATTAAAAATCCATATCTAGGGTTTGCCGTCGAAAATCGAGTGAAAAATCCTTACTTGGATCGATATAAATCATCTCGAAATTTTGTGCTCGAATTTGGATAAAATCGTTATGTGAATAAAATAATATACGTACAATCCCACGTATCACCTTCCAATGGATTTCTATCCAATTTATCTATATTAAAATATGTTATTGACTTTCATTTTATTTACAATTAATTATTCACAATCCATTATTTAGTTAATATATCTATTTCTTTACATAGCATACACTTCAACATTATCTTTTCTTAAACATCATATCAAAGAATTTGCTTACTCAAGTTCATTTTAAACATTCTATATAATTTAATCAAATTCAATTTCATTTTCCAATTAATTCTTAGCTATACCAAATTCTTTTGTTTT
Source organism: Allium cepa (assembly GCA_030765085.1). Lineage (NCBI taxonomy): Eukaryota > Viridiplantae > Streptophyta > Magnoliopsida > Asparagales > Amaryllidaceae > Allium > Allium cepa. The sequence goes on along the minus strand of CM060939.1, from coordinate 73,602,562 downwards.
CATTTACTTCAATTTCATAATTTTACTTAATAACAAATTTATTTATGGAACATTTTATTAACCAACACTTTAGTTTATTGATCATCCTATAAAAGTTTAACTTCTCATATATGACTTTTCTTATTTTACGGTTATCTAAAAATTACTAATTCAAAATTTTTCTCTATGCAATTTATATTTATTTTCTATAACTAATTTACAAAAGATATTATACAATTCATTTGTCTTCTTTCTTAAGTTCACTTACTTGTTCCATTTATCCATTCATCATTTTAGGTTATATTTAAGTATATAACATTTTTATCACAACCAAAAATTTTTCATTTATATACATTTTAATTCCTTTTGAGTTTTCCTTACTTGTATATTTCAATTACTTTCAGGTTCTGTTTATTTATACAATATCTCATTACATATCCAAAACATCATTTCAACTTCTTAATATTTGGTAAGTCATATTATATGTTATTAGAATGCAAATTTGGTATTATACAAATTTATAGAATTTCATTTTACTTAATTAGAATGTTCACAAATTTAATTTGTTTAAATCCTTTTTACCTTTCAACTTTAAAGTTTTCCCAAACAATAGCTTAGATATATTAATCCTCTTATTTTATAAATTCTGGTTATTCACATTTCATTCAAATAATTTGAAAATTATTAATTAACAGAACTTAGAAATTTAAATGCCCGGTTCTTTTCAAATCGTTTGAAATAAACATATATACTTATATCTTTAATATATCAAATCATACCTTTTGAGTTTAAACCAAAACCCATTTACCCAAAATAATTTTGAAGAAAAACAAAGCTTCTTAGAAGTCTCCCCCACTTTGAGGCTCGAAAATGAACGTCGATGATGCTGCGCAGTCATCACCGAAATTATTTTCCAGCGACAGATGAGAGGAGTAATTAATTCATTCCTTCTTAAAAATGATTTCAATATATTTCCTATAAATATTTTCCAACTAATATCACAATATATTTTCTTCAAAAATTTGAGAACTATTTTTCAAAATCTCCGGGTCTTAAATTCAATATTTTCCAATTTAAATCTATTTTAAGTCACCTTTATAAAACATTCTTATAAGATTTTCTTTCTTAAAACATTCCACAGATTGTTTTATTACTGTTCATTTTGTAATTCATCTTATTTATTAAATTACAATATCAAATTTATGATAATAACTAATATTTTAATTCCTAACAACCAAGTAAGATAGATAAGTCACAATAAATTTTGAAAATAAATTCTTTATACACAAAATATAATTAGGGCAAAATTATTTCATTTACCCAATTTCAAAACAATACTATGTCGAATTGTTCTGTTTAAGTGCTTAGAGATCCCTATCAATGATGTTAATTACTCGTATTGACCAGAATCCATAAGCCACTCAACAAATCAACCGACACAATATAAAACATTTTATATCACTAACAAATACGCTCTCTCATACATATATATTCACTCAACGACTCATCATAGGGTATTACTACCCTATTTATAAAGAGTCAGACCCTACAAAGCTAAGGTTATCGCTAAACCAAAGCTCTGATACCAACTGTAACAACCCGCCTTTTTGGACAGTTTAAACCGACGATCAAATACACATGTCGATTCCAAACCATTCAAAAGGGAAGATGGTTATTGGGGTAAATAAGAAAAGAAGAGGAAAGAGAAATAAAAGAAAGGAAACAACACAGAATCTTGCAGCGGAATGATAAAATATAATAATCAAATAAACAGTTCATGAAGTTGTTTACTATACTTTGATCATTATTTATACAACATTTATCAGAGTTATACATATTCAACAGACATCATGATGCAAGGATAATAATAGTAATAGTATACCAAATCTTCGTCTTCATCCTCCAGAATAGATCTTCAAAAATCTGAAAAACTCAGGACTGACCCGAGCGTAATGAAAAGACAAAACACTCGAGTCGGGACTAAAATATCCTTATGAAAGTTAAATCAATCGTAAATAAATATGAGTGTAACGGCGTCAGAGATGTTTACGGGGTTTGACATCTCATATCCAGTGTCAACGTGCGTGCAATAACTCAAGATATGTTACGGGATTTTCCATCTCTTAAGGATCCGTTAAACTATCTACTATGTAGTAATGTACGCTAAGTAGATAATGCCTATCAGTAATATAAAGTATCAAAATAGCGTTAAGGCGTTACCATAATCCCCCTTAACACATTTTTATAATGCCATAGTCTATACAGCACCGTAAGCCCCACCGTAAACTGGTGGTTATCAGAGGGTACCCCATAGGTATAACACAAAACAAAACGTAGTGGTCGCGAATAGGATAATCAGTATGACAAGGTACATGAGGCGATACCAACTAGGATACTAGTAGTTGTGTGATCCGGACTGATGTTGAGCATAGCCAGCAGCTACCCCAACACCGCGAAACAACACTCCCAAATCAAGGGGTGCAACCAAATCGACTCATAAATGTAATAGATATGGTATCGAAGAAGTGTGTCCGCTAGAGGTGGCGAACCTCAATGGCCCGGCGCGGCTCCTGTTTTAGTCATGTCAGGGGTCATCCAATAATCGTTCTCTTTCTTCAGTCAACGCGTTCACCAAACCATCCACTTCATTCTGGATCAACACTCCGCGTATAATAGTTATTAAAGTGGTTTTCGGTATCGACAGAGAGTATGTCCATATCCGATCCCGGTCTCTTCAATAACTACGTATTATTACACCATTGGCTCTTTTACATTTCAAATCGATTCATAATTGATATCAAAATATCATATTCTCTTCAAAAATCAAATCATTTCAAATATCATCGTATCTATTCAAATGTAAGACTCCGTTTCAATATCATTTTTCGCATCAATATCTCATTTCGATTTCAAAATCATTTCGAGTTTCAATTTAGGTTGCCACTTCATTTAACCCAATTCGTATTTAGCTTCAAGATTTAAATATAAACATTTCACCTTATTGACCAGCTTAGAATTTTAGAAAATAGTTTTTAAGTAGTTTAAAAGTAGTTTTAAATAATTAAAATAGTTAAAGTACTTAAAATCTTAAAAACGGATTTGGTATAGATAAATTAGTTTAAAACAATTTAAATTGGGTTAAGTAGATTTAAAATAGATTAAAATAGTTTAAGTATTCAAAAATGGTTTATATAACTGAGTAATTTGGAAAACAAAACAAACAGCTTCGAACCAAACCATTTCAATTAACTTCCCAATTCAAAACAATTTCAATTTCCATTCTACCGATTCAATTTCGATTTCAATTCAAGTCAATGTCAACTTTGACTTCAAATTAATTCAATTTTACATTCACCTTCAATTCATTCAATTTCAATTTATATCGATTTTAGCTTGATTTTTCAAAATATCAATTTTTAACACTTAACAAAATTTTCCTTCAATATTCAACTTTAAATCCAAATTTCAAATATGATTCAATTTCAAGCTCAATTTCAAAATATCATTTTATACCACCTTTACTTAGTAATTGTAACGACCCAGAATTTTTATTAATTTAAAATTTGAATATTTAATTAATTTTAAATATTAATAAGTGAAATTTATAAGTCGAATAAATTTTATTTCGAATAATTGGATTTAATTGAATAATTAAATCGATAGTTTAATAGTTAAAAATTACAGAAATAATTGAAATTGGGTTAAATATGATTGAAAATGATTCGTAAAATTTTATTATATCATATTGGAGTTAGAACGATATTTTAGAACTTTTAAAATTGAATTTAAAGTTTATTTGTGAAAATCTAATATTTTAATATTTAATCGACTAGTGAAATTAGCCATTTTTCGAACAGTCTCAGAATTGGACGAAACTTGTTCCATTGGATCCATAATAGTTTGTTATTACTGGATTTCAATTTTTGTAGCAATTGGAGTTTTCGTTTGACCGTGGCAGCTCGAAACGCATCGAAATTGTTTTTAATATTAATTTGGCGAGATAAAATAGTCATTTTTCAAACAGTCTCGGATTTTGATGAAACAAGTTTCATCGGATCCGTAATGTGATATTAATGTATGGTTTCAAATTTCGTGTCAATCGGATTTACCGTTTGTCCGGTGCAAGCCAAAACGCCTAGAAAATCGTTTAATCGGTTTAATTTTAAATTGAACGTTTATTGCCATAACTCGCACAGATGACCGAATTAGCTCCCAAAACACGTTCCATTGTGTTCAGAACGCAGGGTAAACCTTAGAAACGCCAACCGGCACGCTTCGTTTGGAGTTCGGAAAATTCGGGACGAATAGTGTCGTTGGAATTTTCTATATAAGGACATATAATTCACAAATTTGCAAAAGAAAACAAACTAGGGTTTCATCATCTGCAGGCCGCCTCCATTTTATTCAATGGCCGAAATTTAATCCTCTTCCCCCTCTCTTTTCTTCAAATCCATCAACAATTAGCGAAATCTTTCAACATGAAAATTGTAGAGGGGAGTGAGATCTTGCTATCCAACGGTTATGATCGCGTTTGGGTTAGCGGATTGGTGGCAAATTGTCCTCAAACTGCCGAAAGTCGTGCACGCTTTTCGAAGCAGGGGAGAGGCCGAGTATCAAGTGGTGGTGGCCGAAGGTTGAGCATGTGATGGGCTTCAAAATGGCATCGTTTGATCAACATGAAAATGCTTGAATTTGTCGCGAGATTTAGGGTTTCAAGGTGAAATGGGTTGTGCGTGTGTGCTGTAACGTGGGAGGAGATGGAAGAGGAGGGGTTGCGTTCTACGGCTCAGATGCAGGAAGCTTGGATCTAGTGGGTGTGAATAGGTTAAGAAAATAATAAAAAAAAATGTTGTAAAGTTTATATTATAAATTCGTGAATCTTTAAAAATTCATATCTTTTTCATACGAGGTCGAAAACGCGCGAAACCAGTTGCGTTGGAATCGTATGGACGGGCACTACGCTATGGAATTGGATTGGAGTCGTTTGGAGTTAGTGAGAATTTTAGGTAAAATTAAACGTTCGTTTAATTTTATTCGAAATAAATCGCTAAAACGGAATTGAAATTAAGGTGAGAACTTCTCACTCAATCGAACCGGTTTCGATTTTAATTTTAGATAGTTAGATTTAAAATTCTTGAATGTATGTTTGAATGATGATTGTTATCTATTGATTGTTAAAATAGACATTATGCGCCGTTAGTAAGCGGAGGTTATTTATTAAAAACATATACCGCGAATATTTCACAGTACAGTAAAATTGGTATTATGTATGCACTTGGAGTCGATTTCCCGCATTATATAGCGGATGAGACCCTATTGCGCCACCTATTAAGCGGATAATATTTTAAATCGCATATACCGCGATAATTTCGTACTGGAACGGAATTGGTATTGTCTAACATCTTTGGATGCAGGAAAACAGGTTGGAGGGATCCAACTGGATTCCTCAACAGTATTTATTTGATTATGGATATTTGGATATTCGTTGATTATCATATTGATATATGATGTCGTTGTTGTCGTGATTGACTATTTGGTGTGTAGCATCATTGGGCCAATTTTGGGATTTTAAAATGATTTTTAAAGTGATTTTTGAAAGTATACGTTATAAAATAATTTTTGGAATTGATCCATTTTAAATAAATAACGTTATAATTTTAATGTTATAAAAATTATGATTTTTGAGAAATATAGTTAAAAGCTGATTTTTGAAAATATGGGGTTAATAAGTTTATAAAATAGTTTAAATTGGGATTTCTGAATTTATTGTAAAAAGTTTAAATATAGGATTTATAAAATTTGATTATTTTATAAATCAAAATGATGAAATTATAAAGGAGTTTAAAGACATTTTAAATAATAGTATAAATTGATTTATTTAAAAGACTTATAAATAGATATTTGTAAGTTAAAAATATTTGAATTGTAAAACAAGTTTTTATAAGTGTTAGAAAGAAGTGCAAATGAATTTCATAAATGAATGAAATTTATAGGATTATAAACGTTGAAGTTATAAATGGAATTTTATAAGCAGTAGGTTTATAAAATTTGTAAAGATATTAAAAGGAATAGATTCGGGTAAATAAATGAATCTTATAAGTTATAAGATTTATAACTTGGGAAGTTTAAAAGAACGATTTTTGTAAACAAATAAATTATAAGTATTTGACTTATAATATGAATTTTTAGTACATCATTGAGATATGAATTGAGATAGGTTAATAAAGGAATTTATAAAAGGAGTTGTTATAAAATAAATAGAAATGGAATTTATAAACATTGTTTTATAAAACCGCAAACGACTTATTTTGATAAGTAAGTTGTTGGAACTTATTTATGGAGTTATATTCACATTTTAGATAGTGAATAATACTTTAAAATAAAATGTATAGAAATGATGAAATTGGTTAACAAGGTATATTCACGTTTTTGAATAGTGAATATTATGTTAAAGAAAATGTTCTGGATGTGATGTTTTAAATAGAATTAAAATGATCTAACGATGTTTTAAAATGTGTTAAGGTTCGAAACCATAGATTTCAGCATTCATTGTTGAAATAGACGTTTTCGAGAAATAGAAGGAAATGGTGGACTATAACATTGTTGTTATAGTAAATGATTTCCGAAAGGGAATGTTTTGTATAGTATTGGGATTTATATATCTATTTTAATTTCGAATCCCTATACTAGTAATTTTGGGTTGTCGTAACGATGTTTTACGCAACATTCGTTTTGGCCCAAATAAATATGTTTAATAGAATGATTTCCTTAAAAGAATGAAATATATACTTAATTTCGATTTAAGTATATTGAATATTTTCCAAGTATAGAAAATAAAAAGACTTGTGAATTACTTATAAATAAATAAGTATGGAAATGTTTTTCCAATGTGAAATGAAACGTTTTGAGAATTTATCTTTTTGAAGATAAATTGAAAATGAATAATTGAAATCGTATATTCATAAATATTTTGGAATTGTAAATCCACTATGGAAGTTATAAAAGAAAGGGGAATTTGTTTAAAAATAAATGTTGATTTATTTTGAAGTATTGAAAATATATATCTTGTAAAGATATTTTTGGAAAATAAATAATTTGGAAAATTATTTGGAATCTGGTGATGTTGTGCATATCCATTGATTGTTCAATAACCGACTATCAATATTTACCTTTGAATAGGTATTTGTTGTGATTGCTTGAATTTGAATGCCACACTTATTTTTAAATTATTGCGCTCGTTATTCGGTTTACCCATTCCGAATAGTGATACGACGTAATGGATAGCATTGATGACCGGTGTTGAAGACCGGATATTTTTGAAAACGGAAGGATTACCGTCGAATGTTTCTGCACCGAATGGCCCCGGTATAGAATTCCATATGTGATGGGAAGTCCGGACGTGATTAGTGAATATCCGGATTGCAAGGACTTCTTTGTAAGTGCCTTCGGTTCTGTTCGATCCCGAAACAGACTTGTATGGATTGTATGTCTGACATTACAAATTGAGATATAAAGCTGATTTCTTTCAAATATATTTCTGTTGGTGGCGGAGTATTTATTATCTTAGCTTAACACCCTTCTCTGAGACGTACGAGCTCATAGGTTATGTAGTTGAAGGTCATTAGTGATATACTCCCAATTTGGTAATGTGACATGCTGAGTGTTGCTGTGAAATGATCATTGTTTGATCATTTGTGATACGATCATTTTTTGGTCATTTATCTTTGTGATCATTTCTTTGATCATTTGTTGACCCAAAGCATGGCTTTGTACCAAAGCGTGGCTTTGTGGACGAGACTTCGTCGAGCCTCAAACCCCGGAACCGGAATGGTCAAAACAGGAAAGATGCGGCAAGGTTATGAGGGGTAGCTCCCTTTAGGGTATGTGCATTTCCTTTTGGAAAAGGGTGGTATCATGGTATGGAGCCCAGATACCTACTCATGTTGAAACACTTTATTTATTATGGTGTGATGTTGGTTACGAGTGCTCGGATAAAGGTCCCAAAGGACCGGGGGATGGCATACTCGTGTAAGTTGTTACCTAGTTCAAAAGGTAATCTGGCCTTGTGTTGGCAGAGATCCGGTTAGGTTCTCGGGACGTCCTTCCAGAGGCGTTTCCATGTGGCAATGGGAAGTTCCTTGGCCTGACCATTTGTTGGAAATCCAAAGAAACAATACGATCTTTTATGGTTTTAGTTGTAGAACCTATCATTCACTTTTGGTGGTCTCCACTGTTTGGATGGTAGCTATAGTAGGCATAAGTGCGAAATGCCTATGCTGGCTAAGATTTATATCTTTACTTTCGAAATGATTTTTCCTACACTATGCACTAGTAATAATATAAAATGTTCTTTTTAATGCGTATCAAGCATCTTTGACTATCATAAGGAGAAATCTCCTCCGTTTCTGCGTTTGCATTGTGTGTGTGTGCTGGAGGCCTTATGGTAGTCTCATTTTTAAAAACATTGCGAATTGACTTTAAAAATATTCCTCTATTTTGTTTTCAAATATAAATAAACTGTTTTGAGTTCTCAGATCAGTCACATGACTGACTCGGAGTTTATTGTTTTCCTTCCTAAACTCTGGGTGCCTACCAATTTCCATACGGGCAGTCAAGAGTTAAGGTTTATCAGGATATTCTGGAATTCAGGAGTTGCTGGAGGCAAGCTGGATGACATGGCGTATTTCTAGTATATAGTATTTCTTTTCCGTTGTTTGTTGTTGTTTGTTGTTGTACACTCTGATGTAATGAAATGAAATGTAATGTAATGTAATAACTAATATAGTTCTTTGTTTAAAGATTATTCATTTATCTATTATATGTTGTTCCGCTGCGATTGTGAGATTCTAATATTGTTCTGTTGTTTTCTATTCTGTTCCGTTCTATTTTCTATCTTTTTCTCTCTTCTTCTACCTTTTTCTTCTTCTTTAACCATAACGGTACGGTTTTCCGGCCTTCGATTGCTCGATAGTTGATACAGTGGACGTATTGATGTCGGCGTTCGTGGACGGAAATCGCTAACATCACAGTAATATTCAAAGCTCGAATTAAGGTTAAATCTTTAAACAAATCAATTTTCTAAATTCAATCATATTCCGATTTTTAAATTCCAAAGTCTCCACTTTAATTATTTAACAATTTCTTTTAACCAAATTTTATTTCAACATTCCAAACTCAATTTTCGATAAATTCGATTTTTATAAATAGATTTCTATTTATAACTTTTAAATCAAAACATTTAAATAAATTTCAAATCGACGATTTTAAAAACTATTAATTTAGCCAATTCGGTGTCCGTATAAAATTTTCTATCCTATGGCCAAGTAATTATTTATTTAAATTAAATGTCAGGGATGAGTATATATTACTTAAAATAATCACAGTGTCATATGTATGCATAACAGTATATATAATCAAATAAACATCCAAACATTTAAATATCAACCAATAACATCCATCAAAATACATCATCCAATAGACAATACAATTCATGGCAGTTTCATAGTTATCAAGGTCAGGTAATTTAATCGCAATTCAATTTCAATTTCAATTTAAATTTAATTGTCAATTTAATTTCAACGGTTAATTCAAATGACAATCTATGATAATTAAATTCTATCAAACAACGACAAATAAAATCATAACACTTCATAATATCAAATTTAACTAGCATAAAGATATTTAGTACGTTGTGAGCGTTATAAAACACTCACCTTGATTTCAATGCAGTCCCAGCGTTTTATTTCGAATAAAATTAAACGAGCGTTTAATTTTACCCGAAATTTTCACTAGCTCCAAACGATTCCAATCCAGCTCCATTGCGTAGTGCTCGACAAAACGATTGCAACGCAATTCGTTTCGTGCGTTTTCGACCTCGTATGAACAAATTACAGCTTTACAAAGTTTGAACGATTTAAATATAACTAATATACAATTTCCTTTATTATTTTTACCCTAAACAATCAGGGCCGCATGTCCCTTATGACCCAGATCCAAGCCGTGCATTTCCTTCTTCCTCCAAGTCGCGTTCTTGCTCTAGATAATAAAACACGCAACCTAAAACCCAATTCACGAACTAGGGTTCAAGGCCCTCATCGTTGACTTTGAAGACGATCAACAAGCGCCATATTGAAGTCCATCACCTCCTCTACCTTCGGCATGAGCACCACGAAGCTCGGCCTCCGCCAAAGGCCTAGAAACGCGTGCGAACGGCAGGAAGTCGCGGCCCCCCTACTCCCCCACGTTGCTCGAAACTCAATCATCTCCGTATGATTTGCTAGATCTCCCTGCCCTCTTCGAGTTTGCAGTTGACAACTTTCATTAATACTGAGTGGATCGAGAGAAAAATAAGGGGGAAGATGACAACATATCGGCCATTGATTGCTATTGGAGGCGGCCGGCTATAGAAGAAGCCCTAGTTTCTTTTCTTTTTTTTATTTGAGAATAAAGGGGCTATTTATAGGAAACGACGAATACTATCCATCCGGCTTTTCCAAACTCTGAATTTCGCGCGGTAACTGACGTTTCTAGGGTTTAACCCACGTTCCGGACACAATGGAACAGGTTTCGGAATCTAATTCCATAGTATGCGCGAGTTATGGAAATAAACGATCGATTTTAAATTAAACCGATTAAACGAATTTCTATGCGTTTTGGCTCGCCTCGGACAAACGGTAAATCCGATTGACGCGAAATTTGAAATCATACAATAATATCACATTACGGATCCGATGAAACTAGTTTCGTCGAAATCCAAGACAGTTTGAAAAATGACTATTTTAACTCGTCAAATTAATATTAAAATAATTTCAACGCGTTTCGAGCTGCCACGGTCAAACGACAACTCCGATTGCTACGAAAATTGAAATCCGATAATAACTAACTATTACGGATTCAATGGAACTAGTTTCGTCCAATTCTGAGACTGTTCAAAATTTGGCTATTTTTCAGTCGATAATTAAATATTAAAATATTCAATTTTCACAAATAAATTTTAAATTCAGTTTTAAAAGTTCTATAACATCACTATAACTCCAATATGATAAAATAAAATTTTACTAATCACTTTTAATCATATTAAACCCGTTATTCAATAATTCAATAAATTCCAATTTTTAAAATCTTATTAACTCCATTATAATCCCGATATAACTTACATTCACTTTGGAAACCAATTTGAATCATATTAAATCAAATTTCAATTATTCACTCTATTTTCATATATTAAATTTCAATATCAAATTAATCGTATCAAATTCGAAATTTAATTATTCAAACATTTGTAATATTAAATTTAAACGAATTCGATTATTCTTAAATCACTACCTTTTGAAATATTCAACAACTTATAAATTTAACTTTTGAAATGAATTAAAATTTATAGAACAACCATTTCCATTATACGATTATTCAATTCCCATTATTAAATTATTCAATAAATTCCAAATATTAAATTTAAGCAATTTACCTGTTCAATATTCAATATTTGATTTTAAATAGATTTTACTTATCAATCAATTACTCTATTATACCCAATGAATTCAACATTTATTATCCTATTCAACTTTTGATTGCGAAGGCATTCACTAAGTAGCTTTTATTTTTCATTACTTGGATAATTATTGTTGCAGTTCATTCCAGTTATTATTATTCCAACGAATTGCAAAAAAAATTTCTACCATTAAATCGCGAAATCTTATTAAATTTGCTATTTTAATTATCGAAAATTTATGGGTCGTTACAGGTCAGGTGCAGGCACAAGCTTAGGAAAAGTGAACATGTTCAAAAGGATATGAATATGTAGAAAGCATGTCAAGCCAGTGGAACAAAAGCAATGCATCACCGAGGTACAAATACACATGACAACAACCCAGTGGAATCAACATGTACAAAAGGCAGTGCACCATAAATATACTCAAATCAATGCAGACCAGAGCATATGCATTAGAGCATGAACACATACATATATCAGTTCAGGTTTGAAGACCAACTCAAGCTTGTATATTAGGAGTAACAAAGACCAGCTCAAATGTACATAATCAGGCATGGTGACGAGAAGAATTCAAGTATATATGGTGGTCAAGGAAATCAAAGAACAGACCCAACAAACCATCACAAATCCAGTCAAACATCGAATGGAGTAACAAAGCATAATGGAACCACATATAATATAGGACGGCTCTAAAATCAAGCTACAACATACATATATACATGCATGTTCACAGATGTATATACATAGTGCATACATACGAAGCAAAGAGACTCGAGTTCACAACGCAACCCACGTTCAATGGAACAAGGATGCAACATGTAGAATCGATGCCAGAGAATACAAGTATGAAGATATGTACAAATATGCAAGACTAAACACAGCATGTTCACAAAATTCAAGTATATGTATAATGAATTTGCACAAAGCCAGAGAACCAAACACACATGCACTGACAACACAACATCAAGAACAACAGACCATCAAAATTGCATGAACACAGAGATAGGAATAGCCAAATAGGATGAACTCAACAGAGACCGACAATACAAGGAGTACATCTCTAGTTAAATATAATGACAAATACACAAAGCTTGACTGGTTCGGTTTACAAATCAGTGAAGCTGTAGTGTGAATATAGTCATAAAAAGAAATCAAGTAAAGAGAAACGATCTGCAACAGCTGTAACGTGAACAAGTCAATTATCTCAAAAATTAAGAGTATCGAAATCATAGAGGTCAAAAGAGAAAAGAACGGAACTAAATTCAAATTCATTATGTATACGTATGGTATAAACAAGTCAAGAGTAATCACATCGTTCAGTCATAATTCAATGGCAGAGCAAATATTGTAAAGAATTCAAACCAAAATTATACGAACATAAACTAAGAGATTCGAACCCTATAAATACCCAAAAAAACATCATCGGCAAAGGTACTCAAGTTCAAACAAATACCAGATCTAGCTAAATCACAAACAAACGTATAACTCAAATCGAAGTCTAGAAAATTCAAAATCGAACAAGAAAATCACATACCAAATCACAACATCCAACTTGACTTATTGAAGCAGCCAAAAGCCAATCAAAGCTAGGAGACGATTGACGGAGCAAAGCGAAGAAAATTAAATCACTTCACTCGCTCAAAAATCAAGCAGCAGCTTCAATCACGAAACCCTAAATTTTTGAAAGAGGAATGAACGACTGAAGGACTGAATAAAAGCAAAAGGGATCGATAGATAAAAAGAAAAAGAAAACAGGGACATCTTTTATTTTAAATTGGGTCGGTCTCCTTATATTGTATTTTGGGCTTAATTTATTAAATAGGGTTTTGTGTTTATTTTTTAGTTTTATTTTGTAATTTTCTTATAAACTTTTGTAAAATCCTAGTCATGTGACTAGGGACGAACTACGGTGGTGTAGTTCGGGAATTCACAACTCAGTGGTTCAGTTGTGACAGGGTTTGAGCATATAGTTAGGTTAGTCGATAGCAGCTGTCGCAAATTTACATGTGTAAGTGTCTCACTACTTAATTTCTAGTAGAAACCTTGGGAGCAGCACGTAGGTAGGGTTTTTCCAAAGCTAGGTAAATCTATGTTGTTCTATTTTTGCTTTTATTATTCTGCTATTATTTGTGCTGCAATTATTATATATATTTCTGCATTAATTTTTATTATTATTAGTATCACCCTATTCACCCCCTCCCCCTCTAGTGTGAAATCGATCCTACAATAGAGATAGAGAGACTAAAATCTCACAAAATATCTCCAAACCATTCTTCATGCTTTAGATTAATTCTCCATGAAAATAGGTCACCACCTCATCAACTTGTATGGGTCAATACTGACACACAATATTACCTAATTGGCTGCCTTCAACTCTTCATGGTACTGAACCATAATATTGCCTAATTGGCTGTCTTCAACTCTTCATGTTGGATTGTCTTGTGGTTAGCTTTGTGATTCCATAGTTGTTTACACCAATATTAACTTAGTTCCATGTCCAAATGATGGAGTCGTGGAAGAACAGAGTTGCTGATTCGAGAGTTCGTAGAGATCGATAGAGAATTGTATTGGATCAACAAAATAACACTCGAAGTAGGCTTTTGGCATTGAGTAGGGGGCATATGCAAAAGATGAGCATCATTGGTGTAACGACCCGTATTTTAGCCATCTGATTTTGAGATGATTGACTAATTTTAATTTTGAAATATTAATTTTTAAAAGTCGAATAGATAAATTTTCTGATGTTTAAAATATTTAAATATATATAAATTGATTAAAGTATATTTAATTTTTTATATATAAATTTCTGCATATGATAAATTTTATTGATATATGTATTTATACCCCACCATTTAAAAATTTAAGATAGAATATCCTTACATGTATATATATGAGTATATACAAGTTTTATGATGTTTAAAAATATATATAAGTTATATGTGTGTATTTATGTTTATGAAAGATATTGTGTAAGTCAATGACAATTTATATATGGGTAAATGTTTATAAAAATAGTACATATGGATATATATATATATATATGAGTTTATATGCGTATATGTGTTGTAAGAATATTATATATGCAATAAATATGTATATGTAAATATGTATAAGGGTAAATATGATAAAATACATACGTATATTATATATGTATGCATATATATATATTAGAGGCATTGATTTTAAAGTTTAAAATCTCATTTTCTGGCAATAATTAAATAAGCTTCTCATTCCAACTATATATGTTTATATATGCAAACTTGTGATATAAAATTAATATATATATATATAAATACATTGTAAGTGGCTATTTATGCTTGTATGTAAATATAATGTTCAAATTTTAGCATGTTATATATGTGTGTGTGTGTTAGTAAGCAAAAGCATATACACATGGTCAAAATAAGTTATAGGAAATATTTATTTACATGAAAGTAGATATATACACGCTAGGGAACACAATGATGAATAAAGATCAACTCAAGCACAAAATAAATCAAATCATTCAAGTTTTCATATCAACTAGGATATCAAGGCAATTTAATTTTCAAATCAAGTCAACAAAATTTTCAAATCAAAATAAAGAAAAGAAGAAAAAGAAAAAAGAAAAGAAAATGGATGAGTGCTGTATAAGCTTCAGCCTTTGTTCAAAAAACTGTTCCCTCTCCATCTATAAATACACTATCTATGTTATACTTACTTTTTGCGCCAAAATTGGTCACAAACCCCAAGTATTGTGAAAGCACCAGTGTTGGAATATAAATCAGCAATATTCAAACACAAATCACAGATCTAAGGAAGCAACACGCATCAATTCAGAAATTATGAACAAGAACACACGATTTATAGTGGTTCGGCTATCTCCGGCCTACGTCCACTTCAAAGGTTTTAACTTTTATTGATGTTCTTCGCTGATTACAGTTGATTACAGCGGATTACAATGGATTACAGCTCTGAAGTTCGAGTACGACGGTAGTAGTGAAGTGCACTGTAGAGTCTGGTAGAGTCTGGGCGCTTCCAAATCAAGATCCCCCTTTCTGAATGACCTAAGGCTCTATTTATAGGTGTAGGAGGCTGATATTTCGCCTAAATTTAGGGAGACCGCTTCGGTATGTGAGGGGGCCCACACGCCCGAATTCTGGAGATCCAGGCCCACTTTGGGATCGATCCGACCCTTGGTTCGAATCGATCAAGAAAGTGTCCAAACGTGATGAAACTCGGCGTGGACATTCTTCGACATGTAGGCAAACTCCTGTAAAAATTTCATGGCAATTGGATCGCTTGATTAAGAGATATGATCGATTCGAAGTGGGGTCCTTCGGCATGTTGGTTGCTTCGACTCGATCCTGTTCGAATCGATAGGGTCGACTCGATAGCTTCTCGCGCTTTTGCGATGACGTGGCGCGCGTTCTTCGTGTCGATCCACCTATTTCTCCGAGTTGAATGGGTCGACTCCGTGTTCTTTGCCGCCTTGACCAAGTGGATTCGAAGGCTTTGTTCACAAAGGGATTCGAACGGAGGTAAGTTCGAATCGATCGTGGCGTGCTTTAATGGATGGGTTCGAACATAACCTCTTCCATGGATTCGAAGCAAGGATACTGGGTGGATACGAAGCTGGGTGAAATCATGGGTTCGAAGGATTTCATCGTGTTGGATTCGAACAGGGCAGGCGCGAGGCTAGTTTGCTCCTGATCGGTGCAAATGCAAATGGGCACGAGGCAACCTCATGGATACGAACCATCGAGCCCAGATGGATGCGAAGGTTGCCACTTTGATCGGTTCGAAGCACTACCACTCGATGGATACGTAGTGGCTTCAGTTGGATGGATACGAAGGAAGGCCACGGAATGGGTTCGAAGCCGATGGATTTGAACGACATCTCTGCCTATGGATTCGAACATGGTGCCTGCTCTGAAGGATTCGAACCTGATGGATACGAAGGTAATCGGTTCGAGCCGCTGTTTGGTGATGGATTCGGAATCTGGGTTTCTCTTTTCAAATTGAATCGATCATATCTTGAGCGTATGAACTCGGATTGACTTGAAATTTGAGATGCGGACTTCTATGATCTTTCTGGTCATGTCCTATCAATTGTAGCTCAATCTGGACTCGGACAAAATTCATCGGTATCCATGGTTATCCTGCAATGCATAGTTGATACTCAAGAATAATAGTCATCGATTCTCAATAAATTTTGGATATCTCAACTTTGCTAAAAGTTGGGATAACACTCACATTCACCATTCTAGCAAAAAAGAAGAAGAAGAAAACAACAAAAGTCCGCCTTTGAAATATATAAGATCAAGTTAGTGTTAAAAGCATGAAGTAGGGAAGAGATAAACAAGCATCAACGTTCTTTTTTTTTTCAAGTCCGGTGAGTAAAACCAGATCTTCACTTACTAGAAACTATGTTTGCATATGTACATGACTGTGAATTTGGATAAAACTCTTCCATTCTGGCATGTATTCATATATTAATATGTTCAATGTTTATATATGTATGCTAATCATGTCTAAACACCCTGTAACTAAAAAGAATACCCTGTTTCTTGAAAAAAAGGTTAATATTTAAAAATCATTATCTCCCTATCGAGTTAGTTTTAAGTTTTGATTCCAAAAACAAAGTTATGTGTTTTTGAATGTGTGTCATTCTAAAATTTGTTTCATTAAGTATCTTGAGGAATGGAAGGAGAAAATGTTAGTTTACAGTAAGTAACTTATGAATGGCTAAAATTTAAATATCATAATTCCAGCCTTTGATTATACGAGTGTGATTTTTGAAAATGGTTTGATGATTTTTAATGGTGTATTAAATGAGAAAAAGGAAGATAACCAAAATATGGGTTTTGGTCGTTTTCCGACGGTCGAGGTGGTGGAATGTCTCGTAGTTGGTAGAGAAGGTGGTTTAGCTGGTGGAAAGCCAAGAAAAATGCAGCGGCATTTTATAGGGGTGCATGGCGTCGTGGCGAAGGCGATTTAGGGTTTAGTTTTTCATGGTTCGGTCCCGAGTTAACTGGGTGGCATTAGGCATGGGTGGACGTGTGGTCGTGAGGGAATTAGTGGAGGAGGAGGTGATGATTTTATCGGTGAAGTTTGGTGATGAATGCGGTATGGTGGTGGCCATGGCGAGGCGATTTTGGTGGTGGTTGTTGTTCAGTTTTTGGTCTCGAGTTCGAAAATTCAAAATAAGGTACGGTCGAAGGTTTTAGGTGGATGGAGGTAACGCGGTGGTCGTAGGTGGTTTGTGAGTTCGGTCGGCAGTGATAAGCGTCGACTGGAGTGAGTATGCATGTGCACACGTACGTGCATAATCTTGTTATTCGAATGACTGAAGAAGAAAGGTAAAGGAGCGGGGAGGGAAAAAGAAGGTTTGACCGTTCTTTTTTCTCTTTGGGTTTGGGCCGGGCATGTTGGGCTGAGAAAAATTGTTTTGAAAATAAAATAATTTTGTTAAACGTTTATATTTTAAAATCCTTAAATTCAAAAAATAAAACATATATTCTCACTCGTTTAAAATCCACTATTACCCGGTATTATAATCTAAATTATTGTCATTGATTTTCCATAATTTAAAAATTAATTATATTATAATAATTAAATTGAGTAATTATTTATATTCTTATTTGACTTAATCTTATGTTAATTAATAGAATTAGTTATTAATTGGGTTGTTTAATCCTAATTACCTAATAATAATTGTTTGGTAATTTCTAAATTTGTAAGTAATTTGGATTAAAAATATAAGTGGATTCAGTTTAATTTAAGTTGATTAAATTCTTATTGTAAATTGTTTAAATATGAGTTGTTAATCGTTGAATTGGTTAATGATATATGCTTTGGTTTATTACTCTTGAATATTTATTTTATTTGTCATTGTCTGTGTCATTTAGAAGCCAAACTGGTTAAAATGCTAGAATAAACTGGTTAAAATGCTAGAATAAACGTTGATATGTTTATTTGGAAGAAAACATATGTAATAGATTCCCATATATGTATATTGACACTCTGAATATGAATTGGTTATTTTAAAACAATTTGACTCTTTAAAAATTTGTCGACTAGAGTTCGAAGAGACCGGGATTGGATATTTGCATTATCCGAAACCGTTTCGACCCAATAATCACCACGAACCTTTACGGTTTAATTATAGAGTCCAGTATACTGGTTTTTAATTAATGTAATAATTTCTACTATTTTAAATAAGTATTGTACTTAGATACCATTTTAATACTAATGGATTTTCTATAAAAATGTTTTGGTTATCGTGAGATAAAAACCCATCGTGATTACATATGATGTGGTCTTACGATTTACCTTTGTTTTCGAAGGATTTTGATAAATTTAGTAGTACAATATAAGTGAGTTTACTCTCGCTATTTTCCAGCCTAACTCGGGTGTTACTTTATTGTAATGCTCGGGTCAGATCGAATATTACAAATTCAGTTAGGTTGCTTTGGAACTCAAGAGACGAGCTGGGTAGGAGAGACGTATTACACATATTTGATTATATTCCACTGTGTTTTGTAGGCTGTATATTCGGCATTTGTTCGAGGACAAGTTATTATAATTGTCCATATTTATATGTTGATAATTGCACTCTAATAATTTGTATATATATTAACAGTCACAGTTTTTCTTCTAAATAAAAGCTGTTATTGTATATTATATTTGTTCTGCTGCGATTGTGAGATTCTGTGTTGTTGTTTCTATTCTTCTTCTATTTCTTTCTTCTTAAACCCCAACAATCTGGTATTTCCGACACTCGATTGCTCGGCACTCTATACAGTGAACGTAATAGTGTCAATTTTAAAGGGACGAAAGTCTTCCAGTCATTACAATTGGGGAAGAAAATATGGATCGGTACCAACCCATAGAGTGGGGTCGATACTGACCTACCACTTGAGTGGTTTTGTGATTGTCTTGGCTTGACTTATCTTTGCATTAGTTTTGTGACTTTGTTTGTGTTTGGTTTTTGGACTCTTGAGTTATCTCTCTAGGCTTCTTACCTTGATAATTCCAAGTTCGGCTCGTCTAATCTGCCCGAGTATTGTCTGGTCAAAAGGTTGGATAACAATATTACATACTATATTTACTAAATTTTAAAAAGTTTAAACTCAAAATATTTATAGACAAAATTAAACAATACACACAAAATAAAACATCCATATATATATATATATATATATGTTATTTTAAAAGACAATACAACATGGTCTTTCGCGTGTTTAATAATGTTAATCAATAATTTTATATTTTTATAAATTTCTAAAATTAACTTTATGCAAATGAGGTCAGCTTGAGATGCAGTTTTTTGTGTTGAGATCGTATCAAGGTGCTCTACATTATGGAGTTAGTATGAATCGAATCTCGAATTTACAATTTTTCAATTTTTTTTTTTTGTAAATATTGACATATATCATTTATTAAAAAAATAAACAATTAATAAACTATAAAAAAACTAAATTAAAAATCACAACTTAAATACCACGCTCAAATTCTCTGTTTGTAGGGCCAAACGCATTCCCCGTTACGCAACGTTCTTGCTCAAATTCCCCATTCAAAAACTCGCTTATATATCCCATTTTTGTTCGTTCCAAACACACCTATAAACCTTTCACCAAACCATCTTTAAAGTCTAAAAGGTCCTATCGCCCCTTCTAAAAGCATCTCCAACAGGAATGTTCAAGTTGAAAAATTCCGGAGGATCCTTCCGATAGCGTGCTTCCGCCTGAACATTCAGCTGAATGTTCAGTTTTCATTTCAGAAAATTGAAGTGGAACCGGACGTCCATTTAATGAGCATCCAGTTTTAGACGCCAATTTAATGGATGCCAAAACATATATGTCCATTAAATCAATGTCAAACAACACGTAGTTTATACAAAGCCACTTGATATTTAATGTTAGACGTCCATTTCATAAGCTTATGACGCTGGTCGTCCGTCCATTAAATGAGCGTCCAACATGAGCCGTCCAATAGACTATTGACTATCCTCTTAGGGCAACTCCAGTGGATTCAATGCTGAATATTCAACCCACTGAATATTCAGCCCTGAGTCGGGGGGGCACCCAATGGCCAGGTGCCCATTTAATGGGCGCCTTATTTCCAAGCGCCCATAAAATGGGCGCCATCCCCCCTTACATAAACCCATTCCCTCCACTCCCTCTACACATTCCACTACATTTTCATTTTAATTTTTTTTAATTAGAAAAGCTAAACGAAATGCCACCGCATCCAACCAAAATCGCCCGAAGAATGGTTCACAGACATCCAGTAGATCAAGCTGGACCGTTACACGTTCCGCTGCCACTTGGAGTTTCACCAGACAATCTACGTGTACTACACGAGCTCCTAGATGGTTATTGGCATAGAGCCGAAACTGCTTTGACGACCGTACAGGTATAAATTGCACATTAATATATCTGGTTATTTTTGTATGGTATAAATTGCACATTAATATATCAGGTTATTTTTATATGTACATCACATAATCATATTAAATAACTGTTACTCTATCAAAAATTATTAATTCATAAATTATCTGTAGGACCATTATATTCATTATCGGGGTAGTTGGGCTAACTACATTACCTTGTTTTATGACTCTTTTCTCGGTCCTATTATTGAGAGGCTACAGGCTATTTTGGTCTTTTTTTATCGATTAGACCTGTTCAGTCCTTTGATCGACCTCTCATTCAGGCATTAGATGAGAGGTGGTGGCCCGCCACACATACGTTTCATTTTTTAGATTTTGAGCTTGGTATCACCCTAGTTGATTCCTACATGCTCACTGGCATTGAGATTGGACGACATGGTCTTCGACCTTTTCCATTTGATGATTTATACGAGTCCCTCAATCTGTTTACTGCTTTTCTACCACTGATAGATGTTACATGCGTCACTAGTGGTTTTGTTAAGTTGACTTACCCACAGCAGTACATCACCACTTATACAGCTAGAGCCGAAATGATGGATGCAATTACTAGAGCATTTCTGCTGTACTTGTTTGGTTCGACCTTTTTTCGAACCAAAAAGGTACAGTTAGACTAGGCTATTTAGCATCTCTTGCTAGATTAGACCAGCTACATACTATTGATTGGGGCACAGTGATATTAGGCACCCTTTATACCGCTCTAGATTCATTTGAGCTTGGCGATGTCAAGAAGATGCATGCTTTTTGGTATATTTTGTCGTTATGGTACTACGAGTACACGACAAACATGCATCCCCGCATCCAGGACATGGCTAGTCAGGCTGCTGAGCAGTACTTCCCTAGGATTAGACAATAGGAGACTATGCAGTACGTACATCATGTTCCCTTAGGTGTACGGCATGACTTGATGTAGGCTAGGTCACAGCTTGATATGCATAGTCGAGATAACATCATTCGGACTCCTGAGTCCTCATATTGGACTCATCTAGCAGATGCAGGTCTTATGGTGGACGATCATCCCTTGATGGTTGCGTATTCACTATCTAGACGTTGGGTTTCATTGCATACACCTACATTTATGCCTATGTGATATTTGGGAGAGAGGTATGCTTATCGGATTACGGGTGATCATCGTATACCATATGATCATTTATCTTGTGAGGACATGTTTGGTAGACATAGGGTGATTGGCGATCAGTACTTAGATGCTCTATGACAAGCCGGGTGGGTGGATAGTAGTACTTTCTTCATCGATGGAGATTACGATGCTTATTGGGCTAGAGTAGCACCCCATAGATTCATCGTACCAGATTATATTCGTGGGGTCAACTCTGATCATATAGGACCTCACATGGCAGCCGGTAGAGTTCAGGTACCGCAGGTTTCATTTGACCCGATTCCTTCACAGTTCTCCTAGACTCCCATGCAGTTGAAGCCTGATACTACTTTTAGAGCATATGACGTGAAAGGTACTTTGATTGAGCAGCCTTTAGTCTTTCCAGATCACCTCGACTATCCCGGTGTGCCTTCAGTCGGGTTATATCATCCGTATGAGGTACGTTGTTGTTTTTTGCCATTTTCCCTTTATTTTATGCTTAGTTTCTTACTATGTCAAATATCATCCTTATGTAGTATGCTACTAGATTGGACCAGGCCAGAGTTACACTTGGTGTGTTTCGCGATATGACTCTTTCACATACGCACACCATGCATGATATGTACATGCAGTATAAACAAATGCTAGAGGCGCAGATTGATCAGCTATCAGCTAGACTTGCTGTATATGAGCCTTTCGGATCACAAGGCGGAGGTGATGCTGGTCCCAGTGGGTATGATGCCGGTTGTTTAGATGAGGACGATGGGGATGAGGACGATGGGGATGATGAGGACGAGGGGGAGGATGGTGATGGGGTTGAAGATGGTGATGATGGAGATGATGGTTATGGGGATGATGATGATGACGGAGATGATGATGATTGGGATGATAGTGATGATGCTAACGACGACGATGTTGCATCCCTTTAGTTGTATACCTTTTATTTTATGCAAATTGGACGTTTTATTATATGTTGAAGTTCCTATAGCTTATGTACTTATGTCATTGTTTGACTATACTATGTATTCTTTATGTTTATATAATTTCACTTTCTTGGATTTTGGATGATAATGTTCGAGTATACTGTGAATTCTATATGTTTGTGTATACCGTGAATTCTATATGTTTGTGTATACTTATAAGCACCAACTAGTGACATATAAACATAAAGAAACTACTAGTGACATTAGATTGAAGATATACGAACATAGAACACTGATAAAAAACGACACGGTAATAACAGAACACAAATATAAAGAAACTAGACGTGACGATTAAACTACAACTCCTGTAAAGATAGTCTAAGACATCTTATCTCCTGTTCTAGTTCGTTTGCATAGGTTATGCCCCTTAGACATAAAGGATCATCCAACCATTCCGCGTAATTGCAACCATTCAGCTAGAATTGACATAGTTGGATTCGACGACCATCTCCATCCGCACGTACTACAACTTCAACTCCATACCCGCACTAACAACAAAATGGGTACGATTCAACTTATTGCTTAGTGGGAGGTTGAACTACTTGAACCTGGTTCTCGGGTTGTTCATATGCATGACGAACAACATGTTGTTCATATGGTGGTTCAACCACTTCTTGAAGTCTCAACTGCTCAAGATTTTGAAACTGACCGTGGACATCTTCATAGTGTTGTTCTTGATAATTGATAAGCCAATCCCGATCAGTATGTGGACTTTCCGTAGGCACGCAACCTGCATCTGAATCGATAGAAGAAGGCCAAGAAGGCATTGCGATGAAGAATTTATTGTTGTGAGTGAGGAAGAAGATGGTTATAAATGATGAACAAGTAAATCAGAAAGCGCATATATAAACAAACATGTCTATTTAATTTATGTGCTACCACTACTTTTTGATCTGACAACAACAGACATTTTTATTTGAAAAGATAATTCAGAAAGCTCTCTACATATTGACGACCATTACATAACCAAAAAGCAATATTATTATCTTAAGGCCATCCAAATCTTTCTAGCCAATTTTGGCGTATGAAGTATTCATCATGGCCAATGAACGGAGTGCGGTATTTTAAATTGTATCGACTGTCATAAGTCGAACGTGTAGTCTCGAACACATTTTTCGATATTACCTCATTAATAATCTTTTTCTAACTCATGCATGCCCTAGTAAAGTTTTCGTATGCAGTCCTGACCTTTTGAGTCGTACGTCTGACTTGACGGCCTAAGTCGTTGTTGTAAAGTTCAGCCAGAGTGTCCCAAAATGAATTACCATTAACTCCTGATTGTCGCATATCTCATTGGTTTGTATGTAGTACTGCATAAGCAACTTCAATTAATGAGACATAGATGTCATGTTGGACAATGTAGTTTGAATAATGTTAAGTTTTTAAATGATTGAAACAGATAATGATTTATGAATTTATATAATGGATGTTCCTTGTCTCCACTCAACAAAGCATGGGAATCTTGACCAGCAAATGAACATGGCTATAGTACGTGATTTGACTGCACACTGAGCTACCTTCTCTCCACTCAACAAAGTAGGGAATCTTGACCGGCAAATGAACGTGGCCACAGTACGTGATTTGACCGCACACTGAGCCACCTTCTCTCCACTCAAAAAAGAAAGGAATCTTGACCGGCAAATGAATTTGGCTATAGTACGTGATTTGACCGCACACTGAGCCACCTTGTCTTCACTCAATAAAGCATGGGAATCTTGATCGGCAAATGAACGTAGCTACAGTACGTGATTTGACCGCACACTTAGCCACCTTCTCTCCACTCAACAAAGTGGGGAATCTTGACCGGCAAATGAACGTGGCTATAGTACATGATTTGACCGCACACTGAGCTACCTTCTCCCTACTCAAGAATTAGTCCTATATATATAACCATGTGGATCTCATACTTGTTCACCATAATTTAGTCTAACAAAACATTCAAATATCAAACAACTATCCTCAAATATCAAACAATGTCTGAAAATTTACTAAAAGCTATATTGCTATGCGACAGTGACTCTGAAGAAGAAGCGTATGCGTTAGCGCATCAACACGAGGAAGAGGAACTGATGGAGATATACCGTAAATCATATGGTTCAACTTCTGGAAAACACGGCAGTTCAGTTATGGGTCGAAAATACTTTAACCGTAACCAGCAAGCATTTCAAAAAACACTTATGCAAGATTACTTTTCCCGTGATCCATCTTAAGGTCCAGAGATGTTTTGACGACGATTCAGAATGAGTCGTCCATTGTTTTTAAGAATTCTCGAAAGTATTCAGCAGAATAATAATTATTTTGTTTACAAGTAGGACGCTGCAAAAAACAAGGTTTGAGTGGGCATCAAAAGATGACCGCAGCTTTGATGATGTTAGCATATGGTACACCAGCCGACGCCCTTGACGACGCATATCGTATTGGAGAGAGTACGGCATTGGAAAACCTAGATCACTTTTGTCAGTCAGTTGTGGACATTTATGGGACTGAATATCTTCATTCTTCAAACGAAACAGATGTAACGTGCTTGCATGAAATGCATGAAAGCAAAGGCTGGGCTGGAATGCTTGGAAGTATAGACTGTATGCATTGGGAGTGGAAGAACTATCCAAAAGCTTTTTATGGAGCATATAACGGCAAAGAAAAAAAACCAACTATCATCTTAAAAGCAGTTGCCTCTCGTGATTTGTGGATTTGGCATGCTTTCTTTGGAATGCCAGGTTCTCTTAACGACTTAAACGTTGTCGAACGATCTCATTTGTTTAATGATTTGGCGCAAGGTAAGTCAATTCTCGTATCATTTACTCTTGGTCATAACACATATGAGCATGGATACTATCTAGGAGATGAAATTTATCCCAAATGGAGTACGATTGTAAAGACATTTGCAAACCCAATGACGGCAAAACAGAAACAATTTGCTGCAATGCAGGAAGGACAAAGGAAGGACGTAGAAAGGGCGTTTGGGGTCCTTCAAGCAAGGTTTGCAATGGTCAGGAATCCATGTAGATTATGGAAGAGATCAAAAATGGCTACAATTATGTTCTGTTGTATAATTCTGTATAACATGATCATTGAAGATGAACGTAGTATGAACTATCCCGATTTCGAGTATGATAGGGCAAGACAACCCTCGAATTGTTTCGCACAGCCACGTTACAAAATGAAGGACAGTACGCAATTTATGACGATCATCATGAAGTATATCGTAATGCAGCTATTCATAATAGACTCCAAAGGGATTTAATGGAGCATATTTGGAATTCTCATGTAAATCAGTAGTTCAGGATGGTGGATCTTTGTTTAATTACATATGTTTGCCTTTTTATTTTTGTAACGAAGTGTAGAATGTTATAATTTTTATGTTTGTGATATCATTTATGTTTGGTGAAGTAAATCTATATTGATATCTACAGAATGCATCGAAAAAATTGATATACAATTGAATATTTCAAAGCTGAAAATCGCACATGATTGAAAATATAAACTGAAGGTACATGGACATTTAGACTGCAATAATTTAAAATATCACATGAATATTTCAACTACATATGTTTTGTTCTTGATCTACTCTCAACAATGCGTTGTTTTTACTCCATCCAATATTGCATTGTAATTGGGTCCATACGGGCGACGTCCTTTTCCATTACTAAGATCTCTTGACGTTGCCGCTCTAGCTCAAACCGGCCCTTTTCAATCTTGGTCAATTCTTTTAACATGGCAAGGTTTTCTACACTCCCTCTTTGACTTTCTACATTTTCTCTCGCATGTTTTTCATGCATTAGGGCTAAACGAGAATCGATTTGAGATTGAACAACAATTTTCTTCTTAGCTGCTCGTTGCCCCATCGGTCTAGCATCTTCACCAAATGCGGGTTCTGCTTCTTCGTCTTCGTTATCTAGACAAACATTAGAGTCCATATGAGAAGAATTGCCTGGGCTAGAATTATAATTAGTTCGACTTGTTTTTTCTTGCCCTTCGACTTCGTCTGGAAATCTCTTAAGCTTTTTGCGGTGTTTGAACTCCATTTTTGTTGACTAACGAGCAAGTCATAACAATTTGCAAACTGATAGTAGTTGGGTTTCTTTGTACCATTTTCTCTTGGAAATAATGTCAAGAATTGATCGTTCGCCATTCTCTTCTAAAAAACAGAAACACAAAATGATATTTTAACAAAGTGATCACAAATGAATATAAATTAAAAATGATATTTTTCAAAATGCTACCAATTCAGCTTTGCCACCCATTCCACTTGGATTTGTTGTTCTTATTTTATGAATCTACGACTCGTAGAACTATGTTTGTCGATTAATCTCCCCAAAACAACACGTGATTACAGACATTGACCTCGTCTTTTCAACATGCTTTTTATTGTACGCAGTCATGACTTTTGCCCAAAACGCCTCTCCACTTTGGTCATTCCCCTTTATCAAGTCATTAGAAAAATGACAGTAAATAAAACACAAATCCTTATCTTCATCGCCAGACCATGGAGCAGAAGAATGGAAGGATAGAGGGGGAGCAGTCTGGGGATGAACATTTTGAAAGGGTTGGGAATCAAAATCCCAGTTATCCATATTCATCGCTTCGGTATATGATTGAAAAGGATGAGGCATACTTTTAATATTTTGGAATTGAGAATATAATTGTAATAGAAGAAGAGATGTGTGTATTACAATCTGAAAAACAGTCCAATATATGTAATGAAATCATAAATATGACCGTTTATAACCGTTTTAATTTTAGATATGACCGTTTATAGCCGTTGTAATTTTAAATATGACCGTTTATAGCCGATGGGGTCAAAATATGACTGTTTATAGCCGTTGGACTTCAAAATACGGGTCGTTTACAGCCGTTGCAGGTTGGAATAAGGCAGTGTGTAGTGGGGAAGGGGGATTGGATGGGGTGGAGCTTGGACGCCCATCTAAAGAGCGCCAGGGGCAAATTAAATTGACGTTCAAGCCCAGTTCAGGATCCTGAATTGGGTCCAGAAGTTTCAGCTAAATTAATGCTCTGAATTTGACGATGGGAGATTTGTTTTGGACAAGTTCAGTAAGTAATTTAACCAGCGCGCTATGTTCAGGATGAATATTTTGGGCGATGGGTTGCCGAACCTTTGGAGATTCCCTAACAATGCCCAACGTTTATTATTGCCATCCGATCCCTAAGTCGCCGATTTTGTTTTATTTTGTGCCCCGATATCCGTTCTTTGCATTCGCTCTTTAAATTTTCAGTTTTCATAAAAACTTCAATCCATGGGTCGGGAAAAGTCGATCGCCATTGAGGACAAGGAATACCCCTTTCCTGACCGAAGAAATGAAGAAAATTTGTTTGAACTTGCTGAAACGGATGTCAAAGTACCAAGTAGAAAAGGGAAAAAGAACAAGAAGGGCGTGCTTAATAAGAATGGTGACGAGAACAGGGTTGTATCAGTCATTCCAGCTTTTGAAAGTATGGAAAAATAGAATAATTCTAAGAAGAATTCTAGCGTTTTTAGTGTTATTAGTTTGGATGGAGAGGACAACGATGAAATGGATGGTGGATTGGGAGTGTTTGATACTGACAGAAACGTAAAAAATGATTTTGGGAAGAAGAAATCAAAGAAGAAAGATGAAAATGAATTCGATTTAGATGTTGAAGAAAATGAAGTTGAGATTGCTAGTAATAAACATGTGGATGGCAAGGAGAAAGAAACTGTTGATCATGGTTTTGGTTTCGGGAAGAAGAAGAAATCAAAGAAAAAGAAAGGCTTGAAATTTGCTGCTGCATTTGATAAGGAGAAAGATGATGATAGGTCCGAGATTAGTTATACTGCGAATACTACTAACAATGTCCCGAATGAAGAACATGTTGGTTTTTGTATTGGGAAGAAAAAAAGGCCAAACAAGAATAAAAACCATGAGGGAAGTCCACCAGAAGAGGAAGATTTGGATAAGTTACTTGCTGAACTTGAAGAATCAAAAGAAGTTGAAGAAAAAACACCTGTAGCTGAAGAACTAAAAGGGAATGTACTGGATTTGAAGAATCGAAAAAGGATAAAGAAAAGGAAGAGTGGCGGAAGTGCAGAAGAGGAGGATGATATGGATAAACCACTCGCAGAGATTGGTCCCCCACCAAGTTCATCTGCTGCAACCCTACTGGTGGATAAAGAACCCGATGCAGTGGATACTGGGAAACTGCAACCGCTAATAAAAAGAAGAAGAAGAAAGAGAAGGAGAAAGAAAAGTAAGGTGCTGCAAAGAAAGAAGAGGCTGATGAGGTTAAAGTAGAAGCTGCTGCAAAGGGTAAAGCCATAGATAACAAGAAGATACCTAAGCATGAACGAGAAATGCAAGAAGTTCTTGCTAGAAGAAAGGAAGAAGAGGAGAGAAGGAAAAAGGAAGATGAGGAAAGGTTGAGAAAACAAGAGGAAGAATGTAGAAGATTAGAAGAGCTGGAGAGAATAGCTGAGGAGGCAAGGAGGAAAAAGAAAGTAAAAGAAAAGGAAAAGCTTTTGAAAAAGAAGCAAGAAGGAAAGCTGTTAACCTCCAAACAAAAGGAAGAACAACGGCGGTTGCAAGCAATGAGAAATCAATTTTTGAACCAAAATAATGGTGTCGGTGAAGATGCTCCTAACCAAATTAAAAAGAAACCAAAGTATGAAAGTAGAAAATCAAAACTCAAGAATGCAACAAATAAAGGATCTAAAGAAAGCCAACAAGGGAACGAAACTGATAAGAGAGTTGCAGAAGAAACCGATAATACATCCGACGAAGTAAATGAAGTTGAAGATGAAGAGGATTATGGGGAGTGGGATGCAAAGAGTTGGGATGACGCTGAAGTTACACTGTTTGTCACTACCCCATTTGCTGAAGAAGATAAAGTTGAGAAGGAAGAGGCTCAACTTAATCTTACAACGAAGAGCATTGGTTCTCATGGCCTTGCACAAAAACATATTGCTTCTACTATACCTGCAAAAAAGGTTGAAGACCCTCAGAAGGCGAAAAAGAAAGGTCAAGTTGCGAACAAAGAACCAGATGTCAAAGCTTCAGATGGTAAATCTAACGCAACCAGTCAGCATGAACTGCGTTCACATATATGTTGTATTCTTAGTCATGTGGATACTGGTAAGACCAAGCTTCTTGATTGCATTAGGCAAACTAATGTGCAAGAGGGTGAGGCTGGTGGTATTACATAACAGATCGGTGCTACATACTTCCCCAATGAGAATATTAGAGAGAGAACAAAGGAACTGAAGGAGGATGCAATGCTGAAGGTTCCTGGTTTTCTTGTTATCGATACTCCAGGCCACGAATCTTTCGCTAAAGAGGTTCAAGCTTATGCGACACTGCAGTGCTGGTTGTGGATATTACGTATGGACTTGAGCCCCAAACTATCGAGTCTCTTAATCTATTGAAGAGTCGGAATACCGAGTTCGTTGTTCCACTAAAAAACGTAAGATTACAATCATTTTCCAATAGTCAAATCATTGATTGCAGTATATTTTTGAAAGCTTGTCAAATAATATCGTGTTATATTTGAATATACCTTAAGGTGGATCGATTGTATGGGTGGAAACAATGCCCCAACGCACCAATAATCAAGGCAATGAAACAACAATCAAAAAATGTTTAAAATGAGTTCAACATGAGGCTTGTTCAGGTTAGTTGAATACTCTTTGCATTTATGTTAGTAGTTTGACTTTACGTAAGGGGTAGTGCAGTTTAGAATGATATTACATTGTGCAGATTGTAACACAATTCAAAGAGCAGGGCCATAACACGGCTCTTTATTACAAAAATAAAGAGATGGGAGAAACAGTAAACATTATTCCAACTAGTGCTATCAGGTATCTACGCTTTATTCATTTTGTTTTGAATTTATATTAAAACTAATTCATATTAACACTATAGCAAGACCAGTGCGTTGGATGCTATTTTCATTACCATCGTTGTCAATTTTCTAATTTTTTGATGAATGATATTGTGGTATGAAAACTAATGACCTTTAACTGTAAAATTTATTTCGCATTGAAAATTCTGATTCATGACATTTATCCGTACATGTTGTGAAACAAAAAGTTACTCTGGAAAAAATATGGAACGGTTATGTCTTAAACTCAATGAAATTATCATAACATAGTTGTATCTATGCAGTCGGGAGTGCCGCCGAGGTGCCGATTAGGCACAACTTTGCAAATTTAATGCCTTGACTTTTTCTTTAATAAAACGCTTTATTATGCTCTTTGTCTAAGGAGCTGCTGTAGGCGTTTTTAGTATAATTCTATTTTTTACTTGAATAAATTAAATACATTCACAATAAATTCATCCAGTTACTTTGTTTCTTTATTGTAAATCTTTGCATTTAAAGAATTTCAATGCTTAAATGTTATTTCTATATCTTTTTTGAATATACAAACAATCAGTTCTTATAAATAATAATAGTTCTTTATATTGAAGAATAAAAGTTACTTTTTAATTTATCACTACTTTAAAATTTGCCTTTACATATTACCTAATTTTGTTATATTAATGTGTTAGCCTTTTAAATATTATTTTAAAATAATTTCTTAATCAAACAAAAAATAATTAACTATAATTTTAATTTTATATTATTCACTAACATTTTACCAGATTTTTTAAGGTTATTAGATATGAAAATATCCAACAATTGTCATGATACAAACTTTACTAACATAAATTTTGTTGCTTCTATGCATTATAAAAATACGTTGGTACTTAGATGATAGTATGTATTAGTGTCTAATCATTGTGCTAGTGGTGCTTGTCATTATTAAATTTATTTTTTTAAATTTATTTATTGATTTGAACTTGTGACA
Organism: Allium cepa; assembly: GCA_030765085.1. Classification (NCBI taxonomy): domain Eukaryota; kingdom Viridiplantae; phylum Streptophyta; class Magnoliopsida; order Asparagales; family Amaryllidaceae; genus Allium; species Allium cepa. Next base: position 73,570,762 of record CM060939.1, on the reverse strand, counting down.
TCTCGCATTAATGTTCGAAGTATCTAACCATTGAAACATTGTTGCTGGTCATTTTTAAATTTATCGATGAAACATTTACATGTGTATACATATACAAAAACACATATATCACTTATAGTAAACTAATAAGTAGTGATCATCCAATCAATATCAATATATTTTAATAAATAATTGGTTGTTTCCGTAATTTTTTACTGCGTGCAGCATTGTATGTGCAAAAGCACGTGTGACGAAGGATTATTTTGTTCAGGCTCAGCATGAACTTCACATGGACTCTAAAGAAAATCTTGGCATTTAACTCTTCGCTCCACCTCGAACAACATAGTTTGTAGTTAAGTGCTTATTCCTCAAATGACAAAAAAAAGATGAAAATAAAGAAAATAGTCAAGAGTAGAAAGACAATTTTGATAAATCATTGTACGACAGTGCATGTAATACTTTACCATAAGAGTACTATGCATGTTATCCCACCTTTTGGTCAAGGTTGGAATATCAACAAATTTGTAAGGAATGAGGAATATCAGGATTGAAGATCAATTGGAAACAAGGCTGCAGTCGATGTCGTCAAAATTTGGCCGAGCTCCGATCAAGACGGAAACGATTGGAGATGATGATGAAGGTTAGGAAAGGCTATGTTTCAAATTTCAGGTTAATTGGAGTTCGTATGCATGAGATATGATCGATACAAGATAAAGGGATATACTGTTTGTATCCATCAAAAAATTGAGGTGATGTCCATTTCGAATCCATCAGGTTCGTATCCATTGGGATGACATCGCCTCGGTATGTTCGTATCCATCGAGTTTAGTGCAGTTCAAGTCCATCATTCGCACCCATCAGAAAATCATGCATTGGCTTATTCGAACCGATCGGTTTTGTATCCACTGGAATGACCCTGCATCGATCTATTCGAATCCATCGGGTTTTGTACAGTTCGAGTCCCTCGGTCCGTATTGTTCAGGTTCATACATGTTTGGTTGTTCGTATCCATATGTTCGAATCGATCCGGATTCATCACTTTGTCTCTGTTTGCATCGATACTGTTCGCACTCCACTCACACTGTTCAGGAAAATCTGGTTCGCATCTGTCCCACACTCGCTATTCGAATCGATCCCCATAGATTGATCGATACGAATAATGCACCCTGATCAATATGAAACAACACATGTCATCGATATGAAGTTACCTTTACGAACGTGTCAATGCAAACGTGGCGAAAGCTTCGGAACGAATCGATCAACGCGGCAAAAAAGGGGGAGCGATCTAAGAATTTCGTAACACGTCATCGCATGCTCACATGCTCTGATGGATTCGAAGGTATCGATGCGAATCAATCGATTCGAATTGCGCGGCATGCCAAAACATCATAACTCGTATCGATCATATCTACTAAACCATAGATCCAAATGCAATGAAATTTTCACAGCTGGTTGAATATAAGGTAAACAATAATCCTGTCAAGTTTCAGCTTGATTGAATCATTTTTTGATGGATACGAAATTGCTTCGTATCGCTCGCAGATCGAGTCGTTGGTGGGGTCGGTCGCGTGGGCCCACTCATGTGCCACAAGAAGCCTCCCAAAGTTTTAGCTTGATATCAGCCTCCTACGCCAATAAATAGCCCCCTGAAGCCTACAGAAAAGGGATCTTTTGGCCATTGGACGCCCAGACTTTGCCGGATTCATTTCTATACTTCAATACAACTATTGTATCGAAATTCATCATTGCTACTTCTATAATCATCTGTAACCAACAAGAATAATCAATAAAAGATAAAACTTTGAAGTGGACGTAGGCCGGAGATAGCCGAACTACTATAAATCTTGTGTCTCTGTTCATTATTTCTGGATTATTACTTGCTGTTTATTTAGATCCATGACTTGTATTTGGAATATTGTTGATTTACGTTCATAGTTTGGTGCTTTCGCGATATTTGGGGTTTGTGACCAATTTTGACCCAAACACTTTGGTGCTTTCACTGAGAAGGACTAGCACCCGCTACATCGGATTCAGAGTTCAAATTTGAAGAGTTTGAAAAGTTCGGATTTGGAGACAATGACTAGACAAACAAGTAGGAAACAAAGGGCCGAGAGAAGCCAACAGGAAGGAAGTCAAGAAGCATCCTTCGGAGCTGTTGAAGGACAAACTTCTATATACATCATTAGAGATGAAATGGAAGCTATGGCAAATTCGTTGCAAGAGAGGTTGTTGAAGAGTCAACAGGACATGATGCAGACTTTCTTTAAACAGATGAGAGCTGTAGGGATGCAGAACTTAGGACCAGCTACAGCGGCTGCGAATGTGGAATCAGGAGCTAGGGTTGTGGAACCCAATCGAGGGCAGAATACAGAGCCAGAAAATAATCCACGAGGGCTTGGGGGCAGGCCCGCAGGATCTGACACTGGAAGACCTTTGGATGAAATCCAACAGGTTGGAATGAACGCTGATGCTAATGAACCGCATGAGGAATATGTGCCTGAGTTCCCTCGGGGGAATGGGGGGAAACCCTTGACAGACAATGCTGGATTAGTGCAGATCATTAGGAAAACTATGCGTGGAGGTTTAACTAATAGAGATATGGAAGGAGTGAACATGAGTCGTTTACTCGGTAAATTAGGATAGCTCAGAATCCACTTAAGTTCAAGCTACCTAGTGTGGAAGTATATGATGGCAACGTTGACCCGACTGATCACTTGATGAGGTATACTAGACACATGGTAGTGCTGAGGGCATCGGAGGAAGTGATGGCCCGATGCTTCCCTTTGTACTTGATGGACTTAGCTGCAATGTGGTTTAGGTAGTTGGAGGAAGGATCTATTAGAACTTGGAGGGAACTGGTGGATATGTTTTTGGGACAGTTTCGGGTTCATATTAAGAGACCAAAGAATGTAATGACATTAACGTCGGTAAAGAAAAGGAAGGATGAATCACTTAGAGCTTTTCTAACTCGATTCAATGCGGCAGTTGCTTCGGTGGATCTGCCGGATCCATCAATGGTTTGGATGGCGGCGGTATTAGGAGTCAGAGAGGACTCGGATTTTAAGATATCTTTATTACGAGACCCACCAGTGGATCTCGAGGAATTCTTTCACGAAGCTGAAAGATTCCTTCGGTAGGAAGATGCGAGTATGGATTTAAAGTTAAAGGAAGTGAATGCAACTGAGGGTGGAGGACCATCCAATGGAAGCTCGGGTAAGGATAAAGGAAAAAATGAAGTTGGATGACGATTCAGGAAAGGCCAGAAAGCGATGTAAGGATCCAAAGTTTTCCACATACACAGGATTAAACGAGACGCTGGAGCGGATATACATGGAAACTCGAAATCGCCTTCCTTACCGAAGGCCGGCTAGGAGAGAACCTTCTGAACGGGAAAGGGCATCTGGAAGGCACTGTCTCTTTCTATGATTTGGACGGACATGATACCAATAGCTGTAGGCACTTAAAGGACATAATTGAGGAACATATGAGGAATGGACAATTGAGGCAGTATGTTGGAGCATGGAACGCAGCGGTGGAGCAGGAGCATCCACCGTCTACCTCACACCATGATGATGTGAGGCCCAAGAATGATGGTCGATTGATTGTCAATTGACCTAGATAATATGAAATAAGTAAAGAACCATTGGCAAACGACCAAGTCATTTACACATGTATGGGTACGGAGATAGCCCCCAGGCATGCTTTGAATGATGATAAACCGCGAAGCTATAGTTTGCGAAATCTGTTTTTTGTTTTGGATTGGACACTTGGTTTTCTGGTTTGGTTTTGGAGTTTGGTTTGAACTCCCGGCTTTGTTTGCTTTCTGGTTTGGATTTTCTTTTGGATGACTGGTTTCTGTTTTGGATGTTGGTTTGGATTTCTGATTTTTTGGTTTGATTTGGATTTTGGATTGGATTTTGATTGGATTTTTATTTGGTTTTTGATAAAAGGTCGTCGGGTATAGATTATGCCCGGCAAAGGATGAGTCACTTTGCCCGAACGTGGTAAATTGACTCATTCAGGTCGTCGAGTATGGACTATGCTCGACAAGGGTCCGGAGAGACCAGGATCCGGCCTAGGACTTAGGCCCTGTATTATCAATTGTCATTTTCAGGTCGTTGAGTATGGACTATGCTCAACAAGGGTCCGGAGTGACCGGGATTCGGCTTAGGACTTAAGTCGTGGCATTATATAACGTCCAGGGACACTGGACCACCGTCATCAAGTGTGGATTGCACTTAGTAAGAACCCGGAGAGGTTAGCTCAACGTCCAGGGACGCTGGACCACGGTCATCAAGTGTGGATTGCGTTTGGTAAGAACCTGGAGAGGTTAGGTCAACGTCCAGGGATATTGGACCAAGGTCATCGAGTGTAGATTGCACTTGACATGAACTGGGAGAGGTTATGGATTCGGATATCAACCCGGAGAGGACGTGGATTCGGTTATTGGCTATTGAATAAGGATGGATTAAAAGCTCGACCATCGAGTTCAGATGGACATGGAATTGGCTATGAACTTTGGATATCGGGTTCGGAGTTATTCAAAACACACCTTCTTATCAAAAGGCATGTTTTGGGGGGCAAATGTTATCCCACCTTTTGGTTAAGGCTGGAATATCAACAAATTGGTAAGGAATGATGAATATCAGGATTGTAGATCGATTGGAAACAAGGCTGCAATCGATGTCGTCAAAATTTGGCTGAGCTCCGAACAGGACGGAATCAATTGGAGATGATGATGAAGGTTAAGGAAGGCTATGTTTCAAATTTCAGGTTAATCGGAGTTCGTATGGAGGAGATATGATCGATACAAGATAAAGGGACATACTGTTCGTATCCAACAAAAAATTGAGGTGATGTCCATTTCGAATCCATCAGGTTCGTATCCATCGGGATGCCATCGCCTCGATATGTTTGTATCCATCGAGTTTAGTGCAGTTCGAGTCCATCATTCGCATCCATCAGAAAATGATGCATTGGCTTATTCGAACCGATCGGTTTCGTATCCACTGGAATGACCCCGCATCAATCTATTCGAATCCATCATGTTTTGTATAGTTCGAGTCCCTCGGTCCGCATTGTTCAGGTTCACAAAGGTTTAGTTGTTCGTATCCATATGTTTGAATCGATCTGGAATCATCACTTTGTCTCTGTTTGCATCGATATTGTTCGCACTCCACTCACACTGTTCAGGACGATCTGGTTCGCATCGGTCTCACACTCGCTATTCGAATCGATCCCCATAGATTGATCGATACGAATAATGCACCCTGATCGATACGAAACAACACATGTCATCGATATGAAGTTACCATTTTAAATGTTTCAATGCAAACGTGGCGAAAGCTTCGGAACGAATCGATCAACGCAGCAAAAAAGGGGGAGCGATCCAAGAATTTCGTAACACGTCATCGCATGCTCACGTGCTCCGATGGATTCGAAGGTATCGGTGCGAATCAATCGATTCGAACTGCACGGCCTGCCAAAACATCATAACTCGTATCGATCATATCTCCAAAATTATAGATCCAAATGCAATGAAATTTTCACAGCTGCTTGAATACAAGGTAAAGAATAATCCTGCCAAGTTTCAGCTTGATTGGATCATTTTTTGATGGATACGAAATTGCTTCGTAACGATCGCAGATCGAGTCGAAACTTGGTGGGGCCGGTCGTGTAGGCACACTCACGTGCCAGAAGAAGTCTCCCAAAGTTTTAGCTCGATATCAGCCTCCTACGCCTATAAATAGCCCCCTGAAGCCTACAGAAAAGGGATCTTTTGGCCATTGGACGCCCAGACTCTGCCGAATTGATTTCTACACTTCAATACAACTATTGTACTCGAAATTCATCATTGCTATTGCTATAATCATCTGTAACCAGCAAGGATAATCAATAAAAGATAAAACTTTGAAGTGGACGTAGGCCGGAGATTGCCGAACCACTATAAATCTTGTGTCTCTGTTCATTATTTCTGGATTGTTTCTTGCTGTTTATTTAGATCTGTGACTTGTATTTGGAATATTGCTGATTTACATTCATAGTTTGGTGCTTTCACGATATTTGGGGTTTGTGACCAATTTTGGCCCAAACAATACATACGAATATTTTTCCCACAACATGTGGTATATGATTTTCAGTTCACACCATAATATTTTTCCCACAACATGTGGTTTGCATACAAATATAAAAAGGGTTCAAACTTGAAAGTAAACTATCAGGCGAGAGGAAAGGAAACTTAGTTAAACTTGAGATTGGGTTGATTTCCTTTTATAAAGGATTCTTCACAGAAGAGGAAGTAAAATGAATAGATTTCTTTTAAATTATTGTTTTATTAAAAAGAATTTTTCATCGTGTGAAGCTAAATCAAAAAATAAATGATGGTTTTAACTACTTCAATTACCAAAATAAATAACTTGTAGTAAACTTTAATGCATCAGTTTTATTACACAAAATCTAGTATCATTATAAAATCTCCACCAACAGCTTATGATATGAATGGTACAAAGGTATTTTTATCAGTTAACTTTCTTATAAGCAGTATAATTGTAGCCTATGAATAGAATAAAAGTCATTGCTGCAACAATCATAGTTATAAAGTCGCAAGTAACTAATGAATACTCAAAATTGTAATTCATAAAACAATCATAGTTGCACAGTTTTCTTGTACATTGTGTAATAGTGATAAAGCAACAAAAGATAACCCAGTATGCAAAGTCCAATATGAACATATACGAGATTTAACCTTTGGTTATGTTAAAGTGAGTTTAATGTTAGATTGTTGGTTTTAAAATAGTTTAATGAGTATTTAAACACATAAGTTGAACAAAAGGTCCTTGTATAGTTGTATGTCTGGCCTTGTTCAGTATTTGTAAACATTAGTATACAAGTTTTGTGAATCATCAAGTATACAAAGTGACCCAAAATGCATTTCCTTATTACTAAAGCACAATTAGCCTTAACAATTCAACATTCGTCTTATTTAATAATTTGAATTCTAAAAATTCAAGTAAAAATGTATTTATGCATACATTATGTTTGAAACGTACAAATTTAATAGGTAAAGCTATTAATAATAAATGCAAATTGTAAACTCTCCTTTTTACAAGGCCATGGACATGCAGATTTAACTAAATTGATTGCTTGGCCATTGAGGATGGAATAAGACAGGCTGAAGTCGACTGGACGGATAGATGATGTAGCGTGCTTGGAAGATGGATCGACGTAGGGTAGTTTGGTGTAGTGGTGTGGATCGGTCAGGAAGATGTGGGTTGTTCGGCATGAACGGCTCGGTCTGGAAGATGTGGGTCGTTCGGCATGGACGGCTCTGCTTGGAAGATGTGGGTCGCTCGGCTTTATAGGACGGTCAGGATCGCTCGACATTATGGATCGGTCAGGGTGGCTCGACAGAGTGGAGAGGTCAGAGTCGCTCGACATTGTGGTGAGGTCAGGGTGGCTCGGCATTGCGGATCGGTCAGGGTGGCTCGGCAGAGTGGTGAAGTCAAGGGGCTCGGCATTGTGGATCGGTCAGGGTGGCTCGACAGAGTGGTGAGGTCAAGGTCGCTCGACATTGTGGGTCGGTCAGGTTGGCTCGGCAGAGATGGCTCGGTGTTGGCTACGTAATAACATGGATCGACATCAATGCATGGTTCGGCCACATCAAGTCTTCAGGTTACTTCGAGTCCAAAGAGAAGCTGCTTTGAGTCGTGGTGCAGTTCGCTTCGAGTCCGTGTTAGGGTTGCTTCGGATCAACGCTTAGGTTACTTTCGTTCGGCATGACAACTGCTCAGGGTCGATCGGCATGTTGAAGTAGGGTTCAACTATGGCCTTGATGGGTCCGTACTACTCAGGAAGCCCAGTAACTCGGGATTTACCTATAAATACAGCATGTGGGGGTTCAGAAAGGGGATCTTCTTTCTGCTCTCTGACTTTCTCTTCTCTAAGGCTAAAGTACTCAACCACTGTTAAACTTTGGATTGTAACTGTAATTGATTATTACTGCAATAAAAAGGAAATTCCTAGAGCAGGCGTAGGCCGGAGTCGACATCAATGCATGGTTCGGCCACATCAAGTCTTCAGGTTACTTCGAGTCCAAAGAGGAGCTTCTTCGAGTCGTGGTGGAGTTCGCTTCGAGTCAGTGTTAGGGTTGCTTCGGATCAACGCTTAGGTTACTTTCGTTCGGCATGACAACTGCTAAGGGTCGATCGGCATGTTGAAGTAGGGTTCAACTATGGCCTTGATGGGTCCGTACTACTCAGGAAGCCCAGTAACTCGGGATTTATCTATAAATACAGCATGTGGGGTTTCAGAAAGGGGATCTTCTTTCTGCTCTCTGACTTTCTCTTCTCTAATGCTAAGATACTCAGCCATTGTTAAACTTTGGATTGTAACTGTAATTGATTATTACTGCAATAAAAAGGAAATTCCTTGTGTGGACGTAGGCCGGAGTTAGCCGAACCACTATAAAATATGTTGTCCTTTACTGCTTTCATTTTAATTTTTGTTGTTCTTCATATTAATATCCTCCACGTATATTTTATCTGTAAGCTGTGACTGGTATTTGGTGCTTTCATCTGGATTTGGGTGTTAGTGACCAATTTCGGTGCTAACACAAATCATTTTCGAAAACGTGCAAATACAAAATCATGGATAAAATATTCTTATGAACTTGCCAAATTATCCACGTTGTGAATTATGGAAAGGAAAAAGCTTCTTGAAATGGACGTAAAAGTTTCTCATTTCTAAAAATATACTAACATAGAAGGTGGAACCCAGTGCACAAGACTTCCGCATGATAGCGGGCTTTGGGGAGGTCAATAATGTACGCAGTCTTTCCTCGCATTGCGAAGATGCTGTTTTCGGACTCGAACCCGGACGTCCAGATCACCATAAAGATGACTTAATCGCTGCGCCAAGGCTCCATCTGAAAATATACTAACACAAAAGTATGGATAAAATGCTTTGATAAAGTTCCCTACGTATTCTGTTGTGTAACCATGGCAAGGAATTTTTTATGGGATATATTTAAATCATTGTGTTGAAGTACTATGAAATAATTATTTTTTACATTTTGAGAATTATGCTATTTTATAAATGACCTTTTCTAATAAAATAAGTAGAAAATAAGGGCATCTTTGATTATAAATTGCATATGGTGCTTAAGATTTAGGATGGGAATCCTATCAATTTGAAAATCTCAAAATTAACATATACAAAAATATTAATGATAAATGAAAACCAAAATATGCTAGCAAAAAATTATTCATAAATCCTTTCAAACTTGGAATATTACATACTTCAATCTATTAAATTTCTTTAAACTTAATAATTCAACGTACGACTTATTTAGTAATTCGAGATTCCAAGAATTTGAGTAGGAAAAAATTATTATTTATTATCTTCAAAACTAGGTGTAACCCATGCGTTGCACATTGTACGTCTTAGGAAAATAACTTTGTAAATATTTTTAAAGAATTGAATTTATTATGCAAATTTGTTAGTATGATAGAGTTATGTACTGAAATTATAATTTTTGAGCATGTAAATTATGATTCATGTATTTTCATATTTGTGTAAAAAAATGAATTGCCGCTTATGTAGATAGCAATACGGTAAATACTAATTTGTTATTTTTTGCATTTAATAAGAAAATAAATGAAAGTTAGTATTCTTAATTAATTTTTAAATTAATATTTTTATAACATACACATAGATTTGTAGTTTAACAAGCTCTTAATAATTTGTTTAAAAGATGATTGATGTGCAAATTGAATTTCAAACATTACTAGAGAATATTAGAAGAAAACCTAAAAAATGAATGCGTAATAGTAACTAATTAGTAAATTTTTATGCATTTAAAGCTTTGGGAGTTAATATGAACACTAGAAATAAGTATGTTCATTATGACTACCAAAGTGATAAACAAAATATTGGTTTAATGACTAACAGAAATGTTGATTAAAAGAGTTGTTACATTTCATATTATTATTTTAATTATGTACAAATAATACTTTATGTTAGCGCCAAAATTGGTCACTAACACCCAAATCCAAGTGAAAGCACCAAACAACAATCACAGTTCACGGGTAGGATGTATGTAGAGGATATTTAATATGAAGAATAACAGAAATTAAAATGAAAGCGGTAAAGACACGGAATTTATAGTGGTTCGGCTAACTCTGGCCTACGTCCACTTCAGTAATTTCTTTTTTATTGCTGTAACAATCGATTACAGTTACAAAGTGATAGGCTAGCCTTAGCCTTAGGGGATAGAAAGTTAGAGAGCAGGAGAGAGAATCAGGATCCTTTTTCTGAACCCCCTCATGCTGTATTTATAGGCAAATCCTGAGTTGTTGGGCCTTTGAGTGATTCAGGCCCACCGAGGCCATATGCCGAACCGTGCTTCCCATTGTAACCGAACTACTCGTGCCGAACAACAACCGTGGACGTACCATCCTTTGCTAAACCCTCAGGCCGACCTACCTCCTAATGCCGAGCCAGGACCTTATGCCGAGCGGCATCTGCCGTCCTCCACCTTATGCCGAGCTACCATCGGATGCCGAACCATCCAAAGGCCGAGCCACTAATGAGTGCCGAACTACCCCGATGCCGAACGATGCCATCATGCCGAACGCTAGTCTAATGCCGAACGCTACTTCCATGCCGAACGCTGCTAGGATGCCGAGCGATACATCTAATGCCGATCGATCCCTGATGCCGAACGATCCATTCTGCCGAACGACCTACCATGCCGAACGATCCCTGATGCCGAGCGACCTACCAATGCCGAAAGATGCCATCATGCCGAACGCTAGTCTAATGCCGAACGCTATTTCCATGCCGAACGCTGCTAGGATGCCGAGCGATACATCTAATGCCGATCGATCCCTGATGCCGAACGATCCATCCTGCCGAACGACCTACCATGCCGAACGATCCCTGATGCCGAGCGACCTACCAATGCCGAACGATCCAACGTGCCGAGCGACCTCGTATGCTGAACGATCCATCGTGCCGGTCGACCTACCATGCCGAACGATTGCCAATGCCGAACCATATTTCCTAGACCAAAACTATAGTTGATCCATCTTTATCCAGTCATATTTCCATCTCCTAAGCACGTTGCGTCATCCATCCATCCAGTCGACTGAATCCATCGTACACCAGCCTTGACGAACGTGCAACCGATTAAGTTAAACCTGCATGTCCATGGCCTGGTAAAAAGGCGGGTTAACACTTGCCTCCCAAAACATGCCTTGTGATAACAAGGCGTGTTTTGAATAGTTCCGAATCCAATATCCAAAGTCCATAGCCGTGTATAGTTCGCTATATCATCCTTGACTGCTCCGAGTCGATGTCCAATTCCAAATCTAATAACCAAAGCCTGAGCCAATTCCATATCCATCCGAACTCGACAACCGAGTCCCAATCCTTCCTTATCCAATAGCCAATGACCGAATCCAGGACCTCTCTGGGTCGATATCCAAATCCATAACCTTTCTGGGCACTTGCTAAGCGTAATCCACATTTGATGACCTTGGTCCAGTGTCCCTGGACGTTGAGCAAACCTCTCCGGGTTCTTGCCAAGCGTAATCCACACTTGACGACCTTGGTCCAGTGTCCCTAGACGTTGAGCAAACCTCTCCGGGTTCTTGCCAAGCTTAATCCACACTTGACGACCTTGGTCCAGTGTCCCTGGACGTTGAGCAAACCTCTCCGGGTTCTTGCCAAGCGTAATCCACACTTGACGACCTCGGTCCAGTGTCCCTGGACGCTGTACAATGCCATGCTTAAGTCCTAAACCGAATCCTGGTCTCTTCGGACCATTGTTGAGCATAGTCCATACTCAACAACCTGAGAATAACAATTGATAATACATGGCCTAAGTCCTAGGCCGAATCCTGGTCACTCCGGACCCTTGCCGAGCATAGTCCATACTCGACGACCTGAATGAGTCAATTTACCACGTACGGGCAAAGCGACTCACCACTTGCCGGGCATAATCCATACCCGACGATCGTTTATCAAAAACCAGATAAAAATCCAATCAAAATCCAATCCAAAACCCACATCCATAATCCAAATCAAAAATCCAAATCAAAAATCCAAATCTAAAATCCAAATCCAAAATCCAAATCCAAAATCCAAATCCAAAACCAGAAAACCAGAAATCCAAACCAGCATCCAAAACCAAAAACAATCATCCAAAGGAAAATCCAAATCAAAAAGCAAGAAAAACCAGGAGCTCAATCCAAGCTCCAAAACCGAAAACCAAAAAGAAAAGCAGTGCCCAATCCAAAAGCAAAAGATAAATTTCACAAACTATAGCATTGCAGTTTATCATCATTTAGAGCATGCCTAGGGGCTGTGTCCGTCCCCGTACATGTGTAAATGACTTGGTTGCTTGCCAATGGTTTGCTACTTATTTCATATTATCCTGATCAAGGGATGATCAACCGACCATCATTCCTAGGCCTCCTACCATTGTAGCTTGAGGTAGGTGGCGGTTGCTCCTGCTCCGCCATTGCATTCCGAGGTCCAACATATTCTGGCAGCTGTCCGTTCCTTACATGCTCCTTAATTATGTCCTTTAGGTGCCTGCAGCTGTTTGTATCATCTCCGTCCAGATCATGGAAGAGAAAGTGCCTTCCTGATGCCCTTTCACGTTCAGAGGGTTCTCTCCTAGCCGGCCTTCTGTAAGGAAGGCGATTCCGAGTATCCAGGTATATTCGCTCCAGCGTCTCGTTCAATCCTGTGTATGTGGAAAACTTTGGACCCTTCCATCGCTTCCTAGCATCTCTAGAATCATCGTCCAACTTCCTTTTTCCTCTGTCTTTATCCGAACCTTTGCTGGATGGTCCTCCAACCTCGGTTGCAGTAACCCTTTCCAACTTTAAATTCGTACTCGCATCCTCCTGCCGATGGAATCTTTCTGCATCGTGAAAGAATTCGTCGGGATCCTGTGGGGGATCTCGTATCAGAGATACCTTGAAATCCGAGTTCTCCCTGACTCCTGATACTGCTGCCATTAAAACCATGGATGGATCAGGCCGATCCACCGAAGCAACTGCGGCACTGAATTGAGTTAGAAAAGCTCTAAGCGATTCATCTATCCTTTGCTTTACCGATGTCATTGTCATTACGTTCTTCGGTCTCTTGACATGAACCCGAAACTGTCCCAAAAACCTTTCCACCAATTCCCTCTAAGTCCTGATAGATCCTTCTTCCAGCTGCCGAAACCACATCGCAGCTAAGTCCGTCAAGTACAAAGGGAAGCATCGGGCCATCACTTCCTCCGATGCCCCCAGCACCTCTATGTGTCTGGTGTACCTCATCAAGTGATCCGTTGGATCTGCCTTGCCATCATATACCTCCACGCTAGGCAACTTAAACTTAGGTGGATTCTGAGCCATCCTTATTTCCCGAGCAAACGGACTCCTGTTCACTCCTTCCAAGTCTCTATTGGTTAAGCCACCTCGCACAGTCTTCCTGATTATCTCTACCAATCCAGCGTCGTCTGTCGGGGGTTGCCCCCGAGGAAATTCCGGTACATACTCTTCATGTGGATCACTAGCAGCCACGTTGGTTCTAGCCTGTTGAACTCCTTCCAAAGGTCCTCCTGTGTTGGATCCTGCGGGCCTGCCCCCAATCCCCTGTCGATTGTCCTCTGGCTCTGTATCCTGTCCTCCATTGGGTTCCATAACCCTAGCTCCTTGTCCTGCATCCACAGCCGCTGTAGGTGTTCCTATGTTCTGCATCCCTGCAGCTCTCATTTGCTCCAAGAAAGTCTGCATCATTTCCTGTTGGCTCTTCAACAATCTCTCTTGCAAAGAATTGGCCATAGCTTCCATTTCATCCCGAGTTATGTAGATCGAAGCCTGTCCTTCCCTATCTCTAGAGGATGCTTGTTGACTTCCTTCCTGTTGGCTTCTCTCAGCCCTTAGCCTTCTACTGTTTTGCCTAGCCATTGTCTTCCAAATCCAAACTTCTATTCGATGCAGCGGGCGCTAGTCCTTCTCAGTGAAAGCACCAAAATGTTAGCGCCAAAATTGGTCACTAACACCCAAATCCAAGTGAAAGCACCAAACAACAATCATAGTTCACGGGTAGGATGTATGTAGAGGATATTTAATATGAAGAATAACAGAAATTAAAATGAAAGCGGTAAAGACACGGAATTTATAGTGGTTCGGCTAACTCTGGCCTACGTCCACTCCAGTAATTTCTTTTTTATTGATGTAACAATCGATTACAGTTACAAAGTGATAGGCTAGCCTTAGCCTTAGGGGATAGAAAGTTAGAGAGCAGGAGAGAGAATCAGGATCCTTTTTCTGAACCCCCTCATGCTGTATTTATAGGCAAATCCTGAGTTGTTGGGCCTTTGAGTGATTCAGGCCCACCGAGGCCATATGCCAAACCGTGCTTCCCATTGTAACCGAACTACTCGTGCCGAACAACAACCATGGCCGTACCATCCTTTGCTAAACCCTCAGGCCGACCTACCTCCTAATGCCGAGCCAGGACCTTATGCCGAGCGGCATCTGCCGTCCTCCTCCTTATGCCGAGTTACCATCGGATGTCGAACCATCCAAAGGTCGAGCCACTAATGAGTGCCGAACTACCCCGATGCCGAACGATGCCATCATGCCGAACGCTAGTCTAATGCCGAACGCTACTTCCATGCCGAACGCTGCTAGGATGCCGAGCGATACATCTAATGCCGATCGATCCCTGATGCCGAACGATCCATCCTGCCGAACGACCTACCATGCCGAACGATCCCTGATGCCGAGCGACCTACCAATGCCGAACGATGCCATCATGCCGAACGCTAGTCTAATGCCGAACGCTACTTCCATGCCGAACGCTACTAGGATGCCGAGCGATACATCTAATGCCGATCGATCCCTGATGCCGAACGATCCATCCTGCCGAACGACCTACCATGCCGAACGATCCCTGATGCCGAGCGACCTACCAATGCCGAACGATCCAACGTGCCGAGCGACCTCGTATGCTGGACGATCCATCGTGCCGGTCGACCTACCATGCCGAACGATTGCCAATGCCGAACCATATTTCCTAGACCCAAACTATAGTTGATCCATCTTTATCCAGTCATATTTCCATCTCCTAAGCACGTTGCGTCATCCATCCATCCAGTCGACTGAATCCATCGTACACCAGCCTTGACGAACGTGCAACTGATTAAGTTAAACCCGCATGTCCATGGCCTGGTAAAAAGGCGGGTTAACACTTTAGTATTTAAACCATCGTTACGTACCTCGGTAATTTTGGTATATAATACTTTGAATTTGTTATTTTTAAGACTTCTTAGATCAAATAATAAACATTAATCAATCGATTTACTTTTAAAAGTTCAATTTTTAGGTCGCTTGGTTAATTTAAATATATGGACTTAATCTAAATTAATCTATGGAAACTTTGTAAATAACTTTAGAAATCATTAAATATTAATATTTAAATGTAAAATGATAATGGAGAGTATTAGTAGAACTCAATTATGATAAATTATAGGGAACCGAAAATAAAATATATGGAAAGAATTAAGGAGATATGAGAAAATTGCTAGAATTAATAGGCGGGCATTAAAGTTCCTACTTTACTATTATTTAATAGATGTCCAAATTAAATAGGTAAAACAATTAATAATAAATGAAAGTCATTTTCGGAACTGTGCTAGTACAAATTATGCATAATATGCTCTTTTAAACTTGCCAAATTATCAATGGGATATTATGGTAACAGAAAAAGTTTATTCAGACATTTCAATAGTGTTTCCTATTTTTTACAATATTATGATGCAAATTTATACATAAAATACTTTTTACAACTTGCCAAATTATTCATATTGTGAAATTATGGTAAAGAATTTTTTTGGACAAATTGCCAAATTATCTTTTCGATATTTATGAATTATGATCAAGGTTGCAATATGAAGGTGATATTGATGAATATGTTAGTTTTAGAATTCGAGTAGGATTGGTGAAATGACGACTAGCGTCTAGCATTCTATGTGACAGAATAGTTCCACAAAAGCTTAAAGGAAAGTTCTACAGAATGACAATCAGATCTGTGATGTTATATGGTGCAGAATGTTGGCCTACTAAAAGACAACACGTCCAAAAGACAACTGTAGTAGTGATGCATATGCTGCGATAGAGCTATGGTCATACAAGATGAGATCGAATTAGAAATGATGATACACGCGATAAACTTGGAGTAGCACCAATTGAAGAGAAGCTAGTCCAACACTGCTTAAAATGGTTACATCTTCGACGGAGGTCTCCTAATGCACCTATGCATATTGGAATTATACGCCGCATCGAATGTGTAACATCCCATACTAGTATTAACTTCTAATGACAAAAAACAGTAATGCTAATGTTATCCATAATATCAAAAACACTTGAATATGAACAAAATCACAGATTTTAAAAATAACATTTAACCGATTACATTTCAAAACAAATTCATATCCAAGTTACATAACCTCATAACGTTTCCCAAGTAAGATCACTGTTTTAAATCTCGGGCTATCTCGGCCGAGATCTCGGTTGAAGGCTTGGGCGAAACGAAACATGAGATATCGGTTTATATCGCATTTCGATTATATCGACCGAAATTTACATATATTGATCGATATTTGGAGCGAAACGATATTTCGAGATATCCCCGATATATTGTTTTTTTCAAAAAAATAGGCCCATCTCGGTCTATTATAAAAAAAATAAACGAAGCCCTTTTCTTTCTGATTCAACTTCTCAAAAGATCATGCTCCTCGCCAAAATATTGAACTCCCTCTTCTCCAGAGAAAAAAATCGAACTCTATAACGATCCCGCATTTTAATTAATTTTAAATTGATAATTAATTTCATTTTTGAATAAAAATTTGGAAATTAATATAAAATTTTGGTCAAGTTATGAATTACTTGGAAAAAAAATGTATTTGAATTTAATTTGAGTTGAAAATTTAAATTTATTTATTACAAAGTAAATACAATTAGACGAATTCCAAACAACATATTAAAATAGAAGTTTAAATTTTATTATAAAGTAATGATATAAAGTAAACACAACTAAATTTAAACAACATATTAAAGTAAGAATTGTTACATTATAATGTAAATAAAAATTAGCCAAATTTCAAATAACATATGAATTTTAGAAATTCATTTATATTGTAAAGCAATATACAAGCAAAGAAATGAAAATATAAGTACAAACAAAACATAACTAAAACAAGAGTATATATAAGTACTTAGAAAAATCTATCAACATAAAGTATAAAAGCTGCCAGTTAAGTAAGAAAATAAGCTAATGAAATAAGACAATGGAAATTAATAAAGTAATAAGGCCAAAGTTAATAAAATATATTAAAGTAATAAATAGAAAGACAAAAGAAAACAATATATATGTCAAAACAATATTCATCACAACCTTACATAAACAAAAGTATGCATACAAGAAGACATGAAAACAAAATATAATCTTCAGCCGAAGTTACCAAGTATTGCAAATAAAAACATAAAGTACTAAGGCAAGAATCAAACAAATAAATGCAAATATCCTAAGTACACAACATTTTATCTCATCAGCCACTAAAAATATTGATCATCTCTGGTATACAACATACTTACATCAGCCTGCATAAAGTATGGAAGGAGGTATGGCAAAAGATCAAAGGACTTAAGCATTAAATGCAAGATCATCATCAGCCTCCATAAACAAATAAAGTATAATACCCTGTACAAAAAAAAATGTGTGTACCCTGTCCACTTCTCTCTTATACATAACTCCTTATTTTAGTTCGTTCATTCTTAGCTGTGTAAAACTGAAATGAACATCATCTTAGAAACTGAAACAAAACTTCAATTCAAACAACTACAAAGCCAGAGATTAAAGAAGAGATTTCCAGCTTGCAAATTTCAAAGTTGTGTCAACATGAAAGCATCTCTGTCTTTCTTCTTCAAACTTTGAGCAAATCTTTTTTTTAAAACTAAACTTCTTTGATTCTTTTATCTGTGAGTAAACATACACCACAAAGTATTAAGTTAATTTTCTAGTGATAATGAGGTTTGTAGATGTTTGGGTTTGAATATAGTTTATGACTTGTTATATAGCATTTAGTTATTCTCTATTGAAGTTACAGGGTAAAAAAAAATTATTCAACCCAGATTCAAGATATTTTCATCAACCTTCGTTAGGCTTAAAGATTTCCAACAAATCAAGTGGTTTAAACTTAGATTTTGGCATAATTTTTTTTTTCTGCATGGTGATAAAGAACAGGTTGTGTAAACTCAGTTTTACAGGAAATAGACTAAGATCTGATAAATTCAGATAATTCAACATATTGATTCATTTGTATAATTTGAATAAGCAGCCAAAGTTATGATTTTTAAAAGCAACATGATGGTTTTTACTTAAGTAGTTCAAAAACAATTCAAATTTAAAGAAAAATTGCATTTTCCCTAATTCCTGATAAACGATTCAATTAAAATCCTTGAGATTTGGGTTAAAGCTTGTTTGAACCTCTAGGATGATGAGAAAATTGCTAGATAAATTTTCAAATACGTGAAATTATCGAACAAACCCAAAGTAGGGTTTAAGGACCGTGGGATGAGCATCTGGGTTTTGGGCTCGTGCGCATTCCTCAATGCATCGAGTGTGACCGGACTTGGTGGGGGTGAACTGGAGACGAAGGCGAAGACGATGGCAAAAGTTTCGTGATTTTCGGTGGTCAGAGCTCAGAGAACATGGTGATGACAGGTATAGGAGGAGATTGGTTTCAGCGTTCCAGGTTTCAAGTTTTGGGTCGAATTCGTTTTTCGAAGAACAACGATGTTTAGGTGGATGGTAATCGAATGTAGGGGTGGTGCGTGATTTGCTGGCGATGAGGGAGTTCATCGGAGTTGCCCCGATGGTGGTGCACGTGCACAGTGTCACGGTATTGTTTGGGTTTAACTGTTGGGTTGTTGGGAGAAGAAGGGTGGAAGCTCGAAGTTTACTTCGGGTACGTGAAGTTTTGGCTCGAAGCAGGAATTTGGTTTTAAGTGAAATACTTAGAAAATTTTTTTTTATTAAATTCTGGGTCACTCGGGTATATTTCTGGAAAATCTCAAAGTAGGTATGTGTTTTCTGAGGGTTGGACTCGAAGCAAGGAAGGTAGTGGCTCGGATAGATGTTGTAATAGGCTTCAAAGCCTTTTTTGTTTTGAAATTTAAAACTAAATTTAAATTTTATAAACCAAGGTTTAAATTGGGTGTTGAAATAAAGTACAAACACAAATTCAAGTTCTGTTTTGAAATGAAATAATGTTTTATACATTTGAATGAATTAAATTAGATTTAAATGTTAAAGTATATATATTTTTTAAGATGTGAATTCAAGAAAAAGAATTTGATTTTTTTTACTCTTGAAATTTCTTTATAACAAAAATATTACTTTAACATGAGAAATTAAAAGTTAGAAATTATTTGGATTTTAAACTTTATTAAAGATAAATTGGTAATTATTTTAAAGCTTGAAATTTAATTTGAAATATAGAAGAGGATTTGAAAACAATGTTTCCAAACACATTGTAAATAATAATTTAATCATAAGTATGAATGAGCTATACTTTAAGTAATAAAGATTTAATGATTTATAATTAAGTTAATTAAAATGGATGATTTAATTATTTAATTTATTAATGATTGGATTAATTAAAGAAGTAATTTAAGGGTTGAAGAAATTAAATGGTGATTGAGGGTTATCAATTATATATTAATTTATGATTAAGGATTTTAATTAAATATTAATTAATGATTAAAATTGATTAATCAAGTGATTAAGCAAAAATTAATGTAAGGATAATGTGATAAATTTTTAATGATTAATTTAGATTAATAAATTAATGATAACCATTATGAAATTGTGTAAGTCTAATTACTGTATGGTAAGTAATTAAAGGTTTAATTTCTTAAAATAATTAACTAAGGAGTCAGTTAATTATGAAATTGGTTTAAAGGTTAATTTAATTAATACGATAAATTAAGAATAATTTAATTAATTAAAGTGTTTGATAAATTAATTTATATCAAATGATTGGAATTAATAAATCAGGATTGGATAATAAATTCATAACTAATTAAATTTATTTACTTGGAAATAAATTGAATTGGTTAGGATTAAACAATTAATTGATCCTGCTCATAAATGATTATTAAATGCTTGACCTTACTTATGAATGATTGTATTGTATGAGATGCCTTGAAATTGATTGTCCTATCTGATCTGTGATATTTTGTTTTGTGACTGTGTATAATTTATCTATCATTTACATTGTTATATTATCTGTGAATCTGTGAATGGACGATAAGCGTTATAGTTTATATCGCTTATCAACTATATTCTGTGTTTTGATCTATGATGATGGAATGATGTTGCACTATTGTGTTAAACCCCTGGACCACACTTATACACACACCAATATGGATTTCACGAGGTAATTTATTAAGTCACGAATTTAGAAATGACTTTAAAGGCTGAATATTTAAATTCAAATGTTTTGGAAATGGATTGGACTTAAGTGAAAAGTTTTTGAAATGGAATTTCAAAGATGAAATCTATTTTTAATAACTTGATTGAGTTTTGAAATTTAAATATTTTGATTTAAATTTGAATTCAATATTTGAAATTGAATTCTATATTCAGTATTTATGATATTAAATGGTATACAAGTTTATGTGTGTTTTAAACCTTTTTAAGGTGTTGTTTTTGGCAATTTGAATTAACCCAAAGATTTTAACTTGTATAAATGAGATCGTATTTCTCCGAAACGAAAACTACTTGTTTTCAAATAAAAATAACTTTCGTTTAAAGAAAGGATTTCCAAATTGGGTTGAAAAGTTTTCAAGTTTGAATTGGAATTGTTTTGAAAGGCTATGAATGAATCTTTGGAAATGATTGTTGAAAGCTATAAGTTGAATCTTGATTTAAAAGATTCAACAAGTTAATCGAATTTTGAAAGCTATGAGTTAAATCTTTGATTTAAAGATTTAATGAGTTAATCCAATTGGAATGGAAATTGTTTTGAAGTCTATGAATTGATCTTTGTGAAATAAATCTTTTTGTAATATAAAGATTTGAAATGGTAATTGGTTTAAACCATTTGAAAAGGAAAGTATTCGGGTTTTAAGTTGTGACTTAATTGAAATCCCAATATCCATATGTTTTTGAAATACTGCGCTCACTGTTCGGTTTAGCCGGGAGAGGACCTTTGTGTCATAAATACCATTCCGAATATGTGACATGTCGTTATGGATAGCATTTGATGACCGGTGGTGAAGACCGAATATTTTCGAAAACGAAAGGACAACTCGTCGAATGTCTTTTCATCGACTGGTCCCCGGTATAGAGACTCCATATGTGATGAGAAGTCCGAACGTGATTAGTGAATATCCGGATTGCAAGGACTTCTTTTGAAGTGCCTTCGGTTCTGTTCGATCCCGGAACAGACTTGTATAGATTTTGTGTCTGACATTACGAATTGAGATATAAAGCTGATTTCTTTCAAATATATTTCTGTTGGTGGCGAAGAATTTATTCTCTTAGCTTAACACCCTTCTCTGAGACGTACGAGCTCAAGAGGTTACGTAGTTGATGGTTATCAGCGATATATTCCCAATTTGGTAATGTGACATGCTGAGTGTTGGTGTGAAATGATCATTGTTTGATCATTTGTGATATGATCATTTGTTTGATAATTTATCTTTGTGATCATTACTTTGATCATTTGTTGACCCAAAGCATGGCTTTGTACCAAAGCGTGGCTTTGTGGACGAGACTTCGTCGGACCTCACACCCCGAAATGGTCGAAACAAGAAAGATGCGGCAAGGTTATTGGGGGTAGCGCCCCTTAGGGTATGTACATTTCCTTCTGGATAGAGGTGGTATCATGGTATGGAGCCAAGATACTTAACCTATGCTGTTGCTGCAAATTTATTACTTTGTGGTTGTTGGTTATCGGGATCCCGGATAAAGGTTGGTTACGACCGGGGGATGGCATACTCGTGTCAGTAGTAACCCAGTTAGGGGTAACCCGGCCTTGTGTTGGCAAAGATCCGGTTAGGTTCTCGGGGACGTCCTTCCAGAGACGTTCTCATGTGGCAATGGGAAGTTCCTTGGCCTGACCATTTGTTGGAAATCCAAAGAAACAATACGAACCTTTACGATTGCAAATTTTAGAACCTGCCTCCTCAGGTGGTAGCTATAGCGGGCATAATATAATGGTACCTATGCTGGCTAAGATTTATATTCTACTTTCGAAATGTTTTCTACACTATGCACTAATAATAATAATCAAATGATTTTATTTTGCGTAGTAAGCATCTTTGACTAACATAATAAGAAATCTCCCCCAAATCTGCGTTTGCATTGTGTGTGTGGTGGGAGGTTTTATGGTAGTTACATTTTAAAAAAGCATTGCGAATTGACTTTAAAATCTTTTGTTGATTGTTTTAAAATATAAACTGTTTTTTTGTTGCTCACACCAGTCCCACGACTGATCCGGAGTTTATTGTTTCTTTCCTAAACTCTGGGTGCTCATTATTTTCTACACGAGCAGTCAAGAGTTGGGTTTTTCAGATAGTCAGGTTTAGTAGATTATCTGGAGTTAGTTCAGTCTTTGAATCACACCGGTCTTGCTTAGCTTGGTGCATCGTTATTGGGAGTTCGAGCTATTTTGGAATTGGAGTTTTGAAAATGGAGATTTCCGCTGCTGGTGTTATCGTTTTCTTTTCCGCTGCTATTTTATTGTATCATATCTCTGATGTATATTGATATTCATTGTATCACTCTGTTGTATCAGATATTGTATCTGTGTTGTATATCAATGTATTATTTCTTTTATTCCGCTGTGTTATTTACTTGATGTTGTTATAAGCTCCGGCGAATCGGATTTGAATGGTCGAATCTACGGCATTCAAGTACGAATGAAGTATGGATGTTGATTTTCGAGCGCGAAAAATCCGCTTCGTTACAATTGGTATCAGAGCTAAGGTTAAAACTTTAGCTCCGGAGTATAACACATTAAGTAGCTCATTAGAGATAGGGTGAAGTATACCCTAGAATGAGTAATCCCTAAGATATCTGTTTGAATGTCTCAGTAAATTCTCTTACTATCTACTGATAGTGAGTATGAGTGCAAGAATAGGACGAGATAGGGGATAGGGGAGTACCACTATAAATGGTCAATACCCTGCAACAGTGGAAACAAACTTTCTCTATCAATCTCTTTTGATTCATCTTTCCAAATTCTTTTGATTTGCCTCGTGGCAGTTGTAAGAAGAAGTTTCGGTACGGTGATAGCCCTACGAATCGTTGTAGAAAATCCATACTTTGCATCTTCATCGATTTCTTATCAATTTTTGGTTTAAACCTTAATAAATATAAATTGGAAATTTTGAATAAATTGGAAATTTTAAATTGAGTTAAATTGATTAATAGAATATGAAGCTAAATTTGAATTGTATCAATAAAACAATTTCGTTTAAAACCAAATTTGAAATTCTATTATAATTTCTTGTGTATATCGAAGTCCGAAGAGGGACAAGTTATATATACTTTGGAGTATTCCGACTTGGATTAGAATCCATATCTTGTGTTTGAGGAATTATAGGAGATCGAATCTAATTATCTCTGTGTTATTTTCGTGCCTGCGAATTTCGAGGACGAAATTCCTTTTAAGGGGGGAAGTCTGTAACGATCCCGTATTTTAATTAATTATAAATTGATAATTAATTTCATTTTTGAATAAAAATTTGTAAATTAATATAAAATATTAGTTAATTTAAGAATTACTTGGAAAAAAAATGCTTTTGAATTTAATTTGAGTTGAAAATTGAAATTTATTTATTACAAAGTAAATACAGTTAGATGAATTCCAAACATCATATTAAAATAGAAGTTTAAATTTTATTATAAAGTAATGATATAAAGTAAAACACAACTAAATTTAAACAACATATTAAAGTAAGAATTGTTACATTATAAAGTAAATAAAAATTAGCCAAATTTCAAATAACATATAAATTTCAGAAATTCATTTATATTGTAAAGCAATGTACAAGCGAAGAAATGAAAATATAAGTACAAACAAAACATAACTAAAACAAGAGTATAAATAAGTACTTAGAAAAATCTATCAACATAAAGTACAAAAGCTGCCAGTTAAGTAAGAAAATAAGCTAATGAAATAAGACAATGGAAATTAATAAAGTAATAAGGCCAAAGTTAAGAAAATATATTCAAGTAATAAATAGAAAGACAAAAGAAAACAATATATATGTCAAAACAATATTCATCACAACCTTACATAAACAAAAGTATGCATACAAGAAGACATGAAAACAAAATATAATCTTCAGCCGAAGTTACCAAGTATTGCAAATAAAAACATAAAGTACTAAGGCAAGAATCAAACAAATAAATGCAAATATCCTAAGTACACAACAATTTATCTCATCAGCCACTAAAAATATTGATCATCTCTAGTATACAACATACTTACATCAGCCTGCATAAAGTATGGAAGGAGGTATGGCAAAAGATCAAAGGACTTAAGCATTAAATGCATGATCATCATCAGCCTCCATAAACAAATAAAGTATAATACCCTGTACAAAAAAAATGTGTGTACCCTGTCCACTTCTCTCTTATACATAACTCCTTATTTTAGTTCGTTCATTCTTAGCTGTGTAAAACTGAAATGAACATCATCTTAGAAACTGAAACAAAACTTCAATTCAAACAACTACAAAGCCAGAGATTAAAGAAGAGATTTCCAGCTTGCAAATTTCAAAGTTGTGTCAACATGAAAGCATCTCTGTCTTTCTTCTTCAAACTGTGAGCAAATCTTTTTTTTTAAACTAAACTTCTTTGATTCTTTTATCTGTGAGTAAACATACACCACAAAGTATTAAGTTAATTTTCCAGTGATAATGTGGTTTGTAGATGTTTGGGTTTGATTATAGTTTCTGACTTGTTATATAACATTTAGTTATTCTCTGTTGAAGTTACATGGTAAAAAAGAAAAATTCAACCCAGATTCAAGATATTTTCGTCAACCTTCGTTAGGCTTAAAAATTTCCAACAAATCAAGTGGTTTAAACTTAGATTTTGGCATAAAAATTTTGTTTTTTGCATGGTGATAAAGAACAGGTTGTGTAAACTAAGTTTTACAGGAAATAGACCAAGATCTGATAAATTCAGATAATTCAACATATTGATTCATTTGTATAATTTGAATAAGCAGCCAAAGTTATGATTTTTAAAAGCAACATGATGATTTTTACTTAAGTAGTTCAAAAACAATTCGAATTTAAAGAAAAATTGCATTTTCCTAAATTCCTGATAAACGATTCAATTAAAATCCTTGAGATTTGGGTTAAAGCTTGTTTGAACCTCTAGGATGATGAGAAAATTGCTAGATAAATTTTCGAAAACGTGAAATTGTCGAACGTACCGAAAGTAGGGTTTAAGGACCGTGGGATGAGCATCTGGGTTTTGGGCTCGTGCATATTCCTCAATGCATCGAGTGTGACCGGACTTGGTAGGGGTGAAGTGGAGACGAAGGCGAAGACGATGGCCAAAGTTTCGTGATTTTCGGTGGTCAGAGCTCGGAGAACGTGGTGATGGCAGTATGGAAGGAGATGGGTTTGAGCATTCCAGGTTTCAAGTTTTGGGTCGAATTCGTTTTTCGAAGAACAACGATGTTCAGGTGGATGGTAATCGAATGTAGGGGTGGTGGGCGATTTGCTGGCGATGAGGGAGTTCATCGGAGTTGCCCCAATGGTGGTGCACGTGCACAGTGTCACGGTGTATTGTTTGGGTTTAACTATTGGGTTGTTGGGAGAAGAAGGGTGGAAGCTCGAAGTTTACTTCGCGTACGTGAAGTTTTGGCTCGAAGCAGGAATTTGGTTTTAAGTGAAATACTTAGAAATTTTTTTTTATTAAATTCTGGGTCACTCGGTTAGATTTCTGGAAAATCTCAAAGTAGGTATGTGTTTTCTGAGGGTCGGACTCGAAGCAAGGAAGGTAGTGGCTCGGGTAGATGTTGTAATAGGCTTCAAAGCCTGTTATGTTTCGAAATTTAAAACTAAATTTAAATTTGATAAACCGAGGTTTGAATTGGGTGTTGAACCAAAGTATAAACACAAATTCAAGTTCAGTTTTGAAATGAAATAACGTTTTATACATTTGAATGAATTAAATTAGATTTAAATGTTAAAGTATATTATTATTTTTTAAGATGTGAATTCAAGAAAAAGAATTTGATTTTTTTTTACTCTTGAAATTTCTTTATAAAAAAATATTAATTTAACATGAGAAATTAAAAGTTAGAAATTATTTGGATTTTAAACTTTATTAAAGATAAATTGGTAATTATTTTAAAGCTTGAAATTTAATTTGAAATCTAGAAGAGGATTTGAAAACAATGTTTCCAAACACATTGTAAATAATAATTTAATCATAAGTATGAATGAGCTATACTTTAAGTAATAAAGATTTAATGATTTATAATTAAGTTAGTTAAAATGAATAATTTAATTATTTAATTTATTAATGATTGGATTAATTAAAGAAGTAACTTAAGGGTGAAGAATTAAATGGTGATTGAGGGTTATCAATTAAATATTAATTTATGATTAAGGATTTTTAATTAAATATTAATTAATGATTAAAATTGATTAATCAAGTGATTAAGCAAAAATTAATGTAACGATAATGTGATAAATTTTTAATGATTAATTTAGATTAATAAATTAATGTTAATCATTATGAAATTGTGTAAGTGTAATTACTGTATGGTAAGTAATTAAAGGTTTAATTTCTTAAAATAATTAACTAAGGAGTCAATTAATTATGAAATTGGTTTAAAGGTTAATTTAATTAATATGATAAATTAAGAATAATTTAATTAATTAAAGTGTTTGATAAATTAATTTATATCAAATGATTGGAATTAACAAATCAGGATTGGATAATAAATTCATAAGTAATCAAATTTATTTACTTGGAAATAAATTGAATTGATTAGGATTAAACGATTAATTGATCCTGCTCATAAATGATTATTAAATGCTTGACCTTACTTATGAATGATTGTATTGTATGAGATGCCTTGAAATTGATTGTCCTATCTGATCTGTGATATTTCGTTTTGTGACTGTGTATAATTTATCTATCATTTACATTGTTATATTATCTGTCAATCTGTGAATGGACGATAAGCGTTATAGTTTATATCGCTTATCAACTATATTCTATGTTTTGATCTATGATGATGGAATGATGTTGCACTATTGTGTTAAACCCCTGGACCACGCTTATACACACACCAATATGGATTTCACGAGGAAATTGATTAAGTCACGGATTTAGAAACGACTTTAAAGGCTGAATATTTAAATTCAAATGTTTTGGAAATGGATTGGATTTAAGTGAAATTTTTTTGAAATGGAATTTCAAAGATGAAATTTATTTTGAATAACTTGATTGAGTTTTGACATTTAAATATTTTGATTTAAATTTGAATTCAATATTTGAAATGGAATTCTATATTCAGTATTTTTGATATTAAATGGTATACAAGTTTATGTGGGTTTTAAACCATTTTAAGGTGTTGTTTTTGGGAATTTGAATTAACCCAAAGATTTTTACTTGTATAAATGATATCGAATTTCTCCGAAACAAAAACTACTTGTTTTCAAATAAAAATAACTTTCGTTTAAAGAAAGGATTTCCAAATTGGGTTGAAAAGTTTTCAAGTTTGAATTGGAATTGTTTTGAAAGGCTATCAATGAATCTTTGAAATGATTGTTGAAAGCTATAAGTTGAATCTTGATTAAAAAGATTCAACAAGTTAATCGAATTTTGAAAGCTATGAGTTAAATATTTGATTTAAAGATTTAATGAGTTAATCCAATTGGAATGGAAATTGTTTTGAAGTCTATGAATTGATCTTTGTGAAATAAATCTTTTCGTAATATAAAGATTTGAAATGGTAATTGGTTTAAACCATTTGAAAAGGAAAGTTTTTGGGTTTTAAGTTGTGACTTAATTGAAATCCCAATATCCATATGTTTTTGAAATACTGCGCTCACTGTTTGGTTTAGCCGGGAGAGGACCTTTGTGTCATATATCCCATTCCGAATATGTGATATGTCGTTATGGATAGCATTTGAAGACCAGTGGTGAAGACCGGATATTTTCGAAAGCGAAAGGACAACTCGTCGAATGTCTTTGCATCGACTGGTCCCCGGTATAGAGACTCCATATGTGATGAGAACTCCAAACGTGATTAGTGAATATCCGGATTGCAAGGACTTCTTTGGATTTTGTGTCTGACGTTACAAATTGAGATATAAAGCTGGTTTCTGTCAAATATATTTCTATTGGTGGCGGAGAATTTATTCTCTTAGCTTAACACCCTTCTCTGAGAGGTACGAACTCAGAGGTTATGTAGTTGATGGTTATCAGCGATATATTCCCAATTTGGTAATGTGACATGCTGAGTGTTGGTGTGAAATGATCATTGTTTGATTATTTGTGATATGATCATTTGTTTGATCATTTATCTTTGTGATCATTACTTTGATCATTTGTTGACCCAAAACATGGCTTTGTACCAAAGCGTGGCATTGTGGACGAGACTTCGTCGGACCTCACACCCCGAAATGGTCGAAACAGGAAAGATGCGGCAAGGTTATTGGTGGTAGCGCCCCTTAGGGTATGTGCATTTCCTTCTGGATAGAGGTGGTATCATGGTATGGAGCCCAGATACTTAACCTATGTTGTTGCTGCAAATTTATTACTTTGTGGTTGTTGGTTATCGGGATCCCGGATAAAGGTTGGTTACGACCGGAGGATGGCATACTCGTGTCAGTGATTACCCAGTTAGGGATAACCCGGCCATGTGTTGGCAGAGATCCTGTTAGGTTCTTGGGGACGTCCTTCCAGAGGCGTTCTCATGTGGCAATGGGAAGTTCCTTGGCCTGACCATTTGTTGGAAATCCAAAGAAACAATACGAACCTTTACGATTGCAAATTGCAGAACCTGCCTCCTCAGGAGGTAGCTATAGCGGGCATAATATAATGGTACCTATGCTGGCTAAGATTTATATTCTACTTTCGAAATGTTTTCTACACTATGCTCTAATAATAATAATCAAATGATTTTATTTTGCGTAGTAAGCATCTTTGACTAACATAAGAAGAAATCTCCTCCAAGTCTGTGTTTGCATTGTGTGTGTGGTGGGAGGTCTTATGGTAGTTCCATTTTCAAAAAGCATTGCGAATTGACTTTAAAATCTTTTGTTGATTGTTTTAAAAGATAAACTGTTTTTTTGTTGTTGCTCACACCAGTCCTACGATTGATCCGGAGTTTATTGTTTCTTTCCTAAACTCTGGGTGCTGATTATTTTCTACACGAGCAGTCTAAAGTTGGGTTTTTCAGATAGTCAGGTTTAGTAGATTATCTGGAGTTAGTTCAGTCTTTGGATCACACCAGTCTTGCTTAGCTTGGTGCATCGTTATTGGGAGTTCGAGCTATTTCGGAATTGGAGTTTTGGAAACGGAGATTAACCGCTGCTGGTGTTATCGTTTTCTTTTCCGCTGCTATTTTATTATATCATATCTCTGATGTACATTGATATTCATTGTATCACTCTGTTGTATCAGATATTGTATCTGTGTTGTATATCAATGTATTGTTTCTTTTATTCCGCTGTGTTATTTACTTGATGTTGTTATAAGCTCCGGCGAATCGGATTTGAACGGTCGAATCTACGGCATTCGAGTATGAATGAAGTATGGATGTCGATTTTTGAGCGTGAAAAATCCGCGTCGTTACAAACTCCATCTTTTAACATCCGACAGCCTGCGGTTGCTTTCAATTTTCGACTACTCGATCTCGCTTTTGACAGTCTGAAGCTTCGTCTTCGACTAATCTCTCCTCTCTACATGTATGTAAATTAGGGTTGTTTCTATTTTAATGAAATTCAATTTCTCGGAAAATTTAATATACAATATAATTTAGAGTAGATTTGCAAGTAGATTTAGTTTGTTATTCTTACTGCATAACCTTTTGCAAGTAAATTTGCATTGCATGAAAAACTTCGATTCCTGATATCTCTTATATGCATTTGCTTTTATTTGCATTAGTTTCTGATACTGTAATTATATTATTCTTACTGCATATATGTAATTGTATGGAACCCGCTTTTTTTAGTTAATTTGTCGCATTTCATCTACTTATATGCAATTGCTAAAACTGATGATGTTTTGTAACTTTTGTTGAACAATTTCATATAGTTGAAGTATAATTGCATTATTTTTTTCAGTTAGAATAGTGGAAATTAGTTGCAGTAATTCAGTAAATGTTAAATAAACTGATTCCATGCATTTTTTGTTATAAATTAGGTGATGTGTTATACTCCGATATGGTTCCGAGATGAACCTTAGGTCTGAGATGTAAATCCGATATTGGTGTCCGAGGTGCACTCGTCTCATTCGAGATCTCCCCCGATACGATACCGAGTCATTAAAATCGCCGAGACGAAACGTGTTCGATATCCGAGATTTAAAACCTTGGTAAAGATCAAATACAATCATTACAATAATACGCCAATGGCGACATATGACGATGCCCCCTTGGTCTATATAAAAATTCACAAGGGATTTGGATGTCATTTAATAAGGTTTTCATATCAAAACATGTCATAAAACTAGATGAGCAACCATAAATCATCAACAAGTATATATAATCATTACATCATTCAAAAACATGGCAAATCAATGCAAAGTATTTCAGATTTCATCTCAAACCCAAAAAGAAAACAGATAAGAGATGTAAACATTATTTACCTTAGTTTTAGAGATTAATGTGAATGGATTTGATTTGCTTAAGCTTCCTCCTAGCTTTTCTCTATCTTTTTCCCTTGCTCTTGTTAATGGCGGCTGACCTTAAGGTTTAAATTTTTGATAAAATGAAATGAACGTGTATTGGGATAAACAGCTAAGTTTTTAGGATATAAGAATGGCTCTTTCCTATTTTAACCCTCCTCTATTACATTTTAACTCTTTCTTAATTTATTAGTTAAATGACATGGCTATAAATTAATTAAAATCAAATCTCAATTCCCTAATCAACACATTATTTAATTTAACTAATTAAGTATCCTAAATGATATTACCAAAAATATGGGGTGTTATAGACTCCCATCCTTAAAGAATTCCATCATCGAAATGACGATAAGGTCCACA
This sequence comes from Allium cepa, assembly GCA_030765085.1. Classification (NCBI taxonomy): domain Eukaryota; kingdom Viridiplantae; phylum Streptophyta; class Magnoliopsida; order Asparagales; family Amaryllidaceae; genus Allium; species Allium cepa. Next base: position 73,539,457 of record CM060939.1, on the reverse strand, counting down.
ACAAATCAATCAAAGAGGTAAAACATATCATCAAACAAGTCGGGATAAGTATCTCTAATCATGTCCATGTCATCATCGCTCCACTAGACTTTGACTAATCTTACCGTCTTGGTTCTAAGCCTCTTCTCATCTCCCGCAACAATGCGAATCGGCTTCCTCAGTATAGTCAAGTCCGGTTCTACTACTAAGTCCTCTAGCACAGTCGATGCGATAGTAGTCTCCGGGTCTCTAATACATTTTCTGAGATGAGAAACATGGAAAACATCATGGACTCCTGCTTCTATAAGCGAGTTTCCCGATCCTTTCAACTATAGGAAAAGTTCCAACGAATCTCGATGTCAACTTTCTCAATCTTTTGAATCTGATCACACCCTTCATCGGTGACACATTGACGAAAATATGATCTTCATCTGAGAACTCTAAATCTTTCCGTCTCTTATTTGCATAACTCTTCTGCCTAGACCGAGCCTCCGTCATTCTAGCCCGAATGACCTCAATCTTTTTTACAGCTTCTTTAACTAAATCTGTAGCAATCCAGTTCCGTACCCTTTGAGTTAATAATAATTTACTCTTGTTCAACTCAAATTGTGCGAAATACCGAATAACTAGGATAAAGAAGAAGAAAGAGGTAAAAGAAAATAGAAACAACAACACAGAATCTCACAATCACAGCGAAAAAAAATATAATATATGATAACATATTTTTATACAGAAAAATCTGTAATTGTTTTATACTTACAATCATCGGAGTACAAAAATAAATACATCAATCTGGACAGCTATAGCTTGTCCTCATACAACGGAAATATAAGCCAAGTACGGAAATACGTCTCTGTCATCCAGCTCATCTTCTGAGCTCCATAGCATCCTATCATGAATCTATAATACTCGGTTTGACCCAAGCATTATAATAAAATAACACTCGAGTCAGTTTGGAAACCCAACGTGAGAAAAACACACTCAATTTGAATTATTACTATTTTCACAATTATTTGAAAACAAAGGTATCCCGTAAGACCACGTCACACATAAACAAAATGGGTCTTTACCTTACGATAAGCAAAACAATTTATATTTAAATCATCTGATATTATAATAGTGTCTATAGAAATAGAAAATAGCTGAAATGCTTGCATCTCACATTTCAACATAGTTGGGCACAATCAAAACCGTACGGCGCTTATTGGAGAATGGATTCGATACAATGACTAGGCGCTTATGAAAGAAATTGGCCAATATTGATAGTCGGTTATTTAACTATCAATAAAACATCCATAAGCAGACATCAGGCCTTATTATAATTTTTTCAAAAAATTTATTTCAAAAATCTTTATAAGATATATATTCAAATCATTTTCAAAAATTTCCAACATTTGAAACAATTTCAAATCCTTATATCTTCAACGGAATATTCCCAAACCTTTCCAATACTTAGAATTTTTTTCCAACACCGTTTATATGTTCAACACTTAGGAAGTATTCCATTTATTTTCTATTTTCTCAAAATCATTTACAAATTTGTTTGTAACTTCCTTAACTCGTTTAGAACGAATTTTGTAAGTTCCGGTTTCCTTAATTAGTTACCTTTAATATTTTCCAAGTCAAACACTTGTCTAAAATTCCAAATATCCATTTCTAACTTCTTTTATGAATTCTAATTCATTTTTCAAAATTCGCTTTTGTTTAAATATTTTGGAAATTTTCTTACTTCTTCCTAAATTCCATTTTTTAGAATTTCTCCTATAAATCTCATCAACTGAATAAACCTCGTTTCCATATTCTCGAGAAGATTTATAATTAAATTTCAATCAACACAAAACACTCTCTCTATGTATATATGTAAATAAATAAGTATTTAGAAGAAAAATAATTGATTTTAAAAACATGTTCAAGTAATTATTTAAAAATATCGAACACTTTAAAAACATCAATAATCCATTTTTAGACAACATCAATTTTCAAAGCCGATTTTAAAAATTAGAATTTAATTTCAATTAGTATTAGATATTTGAAAAATTCACTTCTGAAGTATTCCAATACTAACTAGTTTAAAATTACATAGTTAAATAAATAAAATTTCCCTTTTTAAATCGAAAACTTAACCTCTTAATAAATATATTTCTAAAATCCCAATAACCAATTCAACTTATAAATCCGCGGTATATGAGGTCATTCGCTATTATGGCGGGGCGCATAGGGTCTCATCTGCTCCCATAGGCAAGAAATATATCCAACTACTAACATATATACTATTATAATAGTATAACATTCAACTGATAATAATGTATCAACCCAACCAATCATCAAATAAATAATTTGAAATTACTTTAAATTATATCCAGTAATCCAAAAATGAGTGAGATTAACTCACCTCAATGATTTTTTTTCTTCCTTTTTTCTGAAATTTCCAATAGTTTTAAATTTTCCTATTGTATTGATTTTCCCAGCTACGAACCACACTACCGATCTCATTCGATTTAAAACTCATATGCATGAATTACACTTTTATTAACATCGGGAAAAATCAATTTAATTAACAGCTAAATTACTTATAACTTTATTACAGTAATTAAGGTTAATTACTCATGTAAAAAAAATCCTAACCTTCTCCACGAATCCTGCTAGTCGAATATCCCTGCCTCGACGAAGCCACCTCAGGATTCCAGGCCTTCATGCGACCACATCTCCAGCCGTACAAGCGAACGCGACCACCACACACATGACCGGACCTCCTCACGATCTCGCCACAGTGCATCGTGACTATCCCCAGGCATCGCGACTTTTTTTCCAGGCATTGATCGCTTGTGACTTACCACTCGCCTTGCTACTGTTCCAAACCCTCCTCATCCACGCACGACTAGGAATCGCGAACAGAAAAACCCCAATCTGCCGAACCCAAATGAACTGCCCCTGCTCACCATCCTAAATCACAGCCGCAACCTCTAGTAACTCATCTACGCGCACTCTGCCACTACTCGATCGCGAGATTGGATTTTTATACTGTCGAATTCTCATTTTTTATGTAGATCGATTTTTGTTTTGGAAGAGGAAGACGCTCGCGATTTAAAAATAAAGGAGAAGTCGAAGAGCAGTAGGCCTGCATTGTTGTTTTTTATATCGAAGTCGATTTCGATTTCGATCTCTGTGTGTATATATATATATATATATATTTCTCATGTTTGAATTCATAAGGAAGGAAGAGAGGAGCATGTTCGTTCTTTTAAACGAGAAGAAGTGTGTTTGAAACGGTTACGTATGCTAGTGGAAAAGGTCAATTAATGGTTGATAGGGGTTAAATCGATATGAACATATTTTATTTAATTTCGAAATATCTGGATATTTATCTTGAACCCCTAACGAGGTGTGCCACTGGGCGTTTACAATGTTATTCCTCTATTTCAAACGCAATGGAACAAGTTTCGAGTTGTAATTTGATCGTATGGAGAAGATAGCTTTTTAAATCGACTATTTAAATTAAATTCAATTAAATTATTTCTAGGCATTTTCAGATCGTAAGACCACACGGTAAACCCAAATGCTACGAAATTTTAAATCCGATAATAATACACTATTACGGACCCAAATGGAACTGGTTTCGTCGAATTCCGAGACCGTGTCCCGGATCGCTATTTTAACGCGTCGATTAAATCGACTATTTCAAAAATTTACGAAATTGTGACGACCCGGAAATTTTGAGTATTTGATATCAGAAAATTTAATTAATTTTAAATATTTGAAAGTTAATTATTAACTTTACTTTCAAATGTTTATAGTTATTGGATAATTAATTGTTGAATTTAAATTATCGAAATTGGGTAAATTGTTGAATCTGGAGTTTTAAGCATGTTAAGAATAATTTGAAGGCTTATAAAATTTATATTGATAATACTGAAGTGAATAGAGGAGTTGAAATCAAATTTAAAAATGGTTTGTTAAGCTTTGAAATTTTATATCGTTTAAATTGAATTTAAAAATAGCCTTCCGATGCGCAGTCTCAGAATTTGACGAAACCAGTCCCATTGGATCCGTAATATTGAATTATTATCGGGTTTCAAATTTCGTATTGTTTGGAGTTAGTATGTGAGTATACAATATGTTAACGTGCTGAAATTTAATTGATAATAAATCTAATGAAGATTTAATTAATTAAGCTTTTTATGTACGCTTGGTCAAAATCATTATAAGCTTGCAATCGTTTCCTGCCTACTTTTATCTCCCATCGCTGTTTCTTTTCTTTCATTTTGTCAGTGAAGCTTATTGTCTAAGGCACGCAACATTTCTTCCCTTTACCCCTCAATCAGTTCACTTGTTATTCAGTTATGCCGAGCCCAATTTAAATTAACTAAACCCTAATCAAATTAACGACCGAAAAAAAAAAAATGTTGAATCGCGTCTCCCTCCTCCATCTATCTCTTTTCGAATCGAAGCCGTGCTCGATTTAGTGGCGGACGTATATGGATTTGGTTACAAGGAAGAAGTGCTCGACTTCAATAAGAATCATGCGCGACTCGTAGGCCGAACTCTTCTCTATCGCGTACGCATGAGCGATCGAGGGCCAGTGGTTCGAATTCGTGGAGCTCAGGAAGAAGAGGCGTCTTGAAGGATGTGTGTTGTCGCTACTCTGTTAGGCTCGCGAGTTGGGTTCGATCGAGGGAGGAGAGCAACTCGAACTGGGTCGAGTTTGATTGAGGCCAACAGCTCGATGGTAGGCTCGATTTCAAATCGCGAGGAGCGTCGCAAGTTCGAAGGGGAGGGGTTTGATTGCATCGAGTCTGGTCGAGCGTGCGAGGTCCGGTGGTATCATGGTGGCGATTTCAGTGGCAACGTGAGGGGGTGCTCGAGTCTGATAAGTAAGGTAATTCAAATTTTATTTTTTTTTAGTTAAATAAGTTTAAAACTCTTTTAATCCCAGTTGTCCATTTATGAAGTATCAGTATATATATATGTCTATAACTCAGTATGTTGTTTTCAGTAAAAGAAAAAAAAAAATATTCACTGTTTAATTTTAACATTTTAGAAGTTAAATTTATATGTACACACTAGAAATTTATATAAGGCTTGGGAAGGAAATTTTATAAGGATTGGTGATAAAATTGAACAGTTGATTTATTTGGTTACTAAAAGAAAAAAAAAGGGAAAAGAGGAGAATTAGTTTAAAACTAATTAATAGTTAAATTTAATAAATTTTCTGACTAATTTAAATATTTATAAATTATATAAATATTTTATCCTATTAGTTATTTCAAAAATAATTAATTTATTTAAGTATTGGGTTGCTAAAGGTAATTTGTTAAAGAAATTTTGGTTTAAAAATCTAAAATTAAATTATAAATTAAAATAAACAAGTAAATGTTAGTCAATTATTGGATTAATTCAAGTATTAATAAAATCATCTAATATGTGACAAGGTCAAAATCTGATAGAAGCAAGCCGGATTGGGTCGGATTGCAAAACAAAAATCAAAGGTGAGTTAATCTCACTCAGTAAATTTTTATTTAAATTTAAATAATTGATTGAATGCTTGTTTGGATTGATTGAATGTGATAGTATATATATAGTATATATACCAATATATATATATTGGAATATGTATGTATTGGAGTTGTTGATTTCCCGCACTTTATAGCGGATGAGACCCTATGTGCCGCATAATAGCGGATAATATTATTTAATCCCGTATACCGCGATATTCCACCTCGAAGTGGAATTGGTATTGTGCTAACATCTGTGGATGCAGGGAAACAGGTTGGAGGGATCCAACTGGATTCCTCAAATTTATTTAGATTATTTAATATTCTGTGTGATGAATATTTGATATCCTGTGATGATTTTATGGATAATTGGAATATTGGATAGTATGGCTGGATTGAGTAACTCAGTATAATGTGTTGCCAAAATCTATAGAATTGGATTTTTGAAAGATAATAAAAGAGTAAAATTTTAAGTAAATACTTCTAGTGAATTGGAATAAGTTTAATAATGAAGTGAGAATAAAATAAATAAAGAAATTTATAAAATCCAACAATTATGGAATATGAGGAATTGAATTAACACAGAAATAATAAATTTTGGACTTAAGTGAATAAAGATATTTTTTTTAAATTTAAGGATTGAATTAAATTAAATTGAACGGAAAGAATGAAATTGAGTAATATGAAATTGGTATTTTTCAGTTTAAAGAATTTAAAACATAATTTAGAAATTAAATCTAAAGTTAATAAATTTTGAAATAAATGAAGAAAGGAAATTTGTTTCAAAATAAAGTAAATAGAATTCAATTGTAAAATTTATTAAGTGTGAAATTGAAATTTACAGTGAAGTGAGATTTTGGGATTTTATGAACTGGGTTTATAAAGTGGAATAAAATGTCGGAGGATATTTTATATTATAAATTCAAGGTAGGAATTTATTAAAGGAATGAGGATTTGTTTAAAAATAAATGGTGATTTATTTTTAAGAAATGGGAAAAAGAAGAGTATTTCCCTGGATAGCCAAGTATGGTTTTCAAAAATATTTTAAGGTTTTTTTTTTTAAAAAAAAGCATGTTTTTGGAAAGTTTATTATTTCAAAATGCAAAATTTTTAAAGTAAGTATTTTTTTTTCAAATCTATTATTGTTATAACTATATTAAGTAACTTAGTATTGTTTTTAAAAAGAAAATTTAGTTTATATTTTATAAAGCGGTTTATTCAAAATACCTTTAAGTATATTTATTTAATAAAATCTTTAAGGTTTTAATTTTAAAGTTATAAGTATGTTTTATAAAAAGTGTTTTTAAATTATTTAAAACTTAAGTGTTTTGTACCTGGTGTTCCAGTGGAAATAAATATATTGGGAATGTACTCTGTGAAAGGAAACTGGTTTTGAGACTGTTTTCAAAAGAGGTTGAAATTGGAAATTATATCTTGTAAAGATATTTTGGTAAATAAATAATTAGGGAAATTATTTATTGGTTGATGGTTGTTTGTGAATATTAATTGATAGTTAAATAACCGACTATCAATATTGGCCAAATACGTTAATCGTTTCGAAGAGACCGGGATCGAGAATTATTTCTCGAAAACCACTTCGAACCGGTTTGTACGTTTTCGTGCGAAAAACATGTTTGGAGTCGAAGATGGAGCAGTGAAGTGCAAGGGCTAGTCGCTACTAATCCTGAGGATATTTCCAAAAATGGATGTAGTAGGAATAGTGCCTTCGGTTCCGTTCGAACCCGGGACGGACTTGTATGGATGAATGCTTGCGAAAACATCGTCAGGTGGACGATGGGCATTCAAAGTGTAACGTTCTAAAGGTAACGTTTAACCTCAAGCCTCATCAAATGGGAATGGCTGAAAATCAGGGGATATGCAGCAAGGCTTCGTGGGTAGCCCCCACTGGAGAGTAAGGTCATCTCTGTCTAGATGTCCCTTTTATTTCGGCTTAGTGGGCGGTTGCTGATCCCAACCGCGGGGTGATCTTATTCGGAACTATTCAGTAAGGAATGGGTCCGGCCTTGTGTTGCAGGGGATGAAGGGAGTAATCCTCGGTACTGTGATCTAGACCACGTACTGTGACAGGTGGTACCCCAGTGCCTAGTCATTGTTGGAAATCCATTTTTCCTACGAGCCTTGTACGAGTTTTGTTTGTATTACCCACTTTGTGGCTAGTAGCTGGAATTTAATAATGTAACAATTTCGGCTATTTTATAAGTATTTGTAAATAGACCCTATTATAATATCAGAGGATTTCTATAAAATTGTTTTAGCTATCGTAAGGTAAAAACCCGACATGTTTATTTGTGGCGTGGTCTTACGAGATGCTTTTGTTTTCAAAGGATTTTAAAACTTTAATAATCAATTGGGTGTGATTTTCTCACGCTGGTATTCCAGACTGACTCGGGTGTTGTTTTATATGATGCTCGGGTCAGACCGAGTATTATAGAATACAGGATTGATGCTGTGAAGTTCAGGAGGCGAGCTGGATGGCGACACGTATTTACGTACTTGTTTCTGTATATATATTTTCCGCTGTGTTTTAGTAGCTATGTGTTCAGTTGTATGTTATTGAAGTGAGATGTGATTGATGTACTATGATGAATGTAATGTATAAACAGATATATATTTGTTTGAGTAAAGATCTGTTATTATTTATTATATTTTATTCTGCTGCGATGGTTAGATTCTGATGTTGTTTTCTGTTTTCTCTTCTTCTACCTCCTCTTCTTAAATTAAAATGGTTCTCAATTCTATATATCTTGAGTTGATTGATGTAGAATAGCGTTGACTCAGGGGTACGGATTTGCGGGTCGTTACAGTTGGTATCAGAGCTTAGGTTGGCGACAACCTAGGCTTTGGTGGGAATTACTCAAGTAGAGTCCGTAGTACTCTATAATGAGTTTGAGTGTATTAATAGATATGAGCGCGTATTTGTTAGTGAATATAAAACGGTTTTATATTGTGTCGATTGGTTTATTGAGTAGTTTATGGATTCTGGTCAATGCGAGTAATTAACGCTATTGATAGGGATCTCTAAATGCTTGAGTAGAACAATTCGACACAGTATTGTTTTAAAATAGGGTAAATGAAATAATTTTACCCAAATTATTTTTGTATATAAAGGATATAATTTTTGTAAAGTAATCTAGTATTTGGATGTTTGGTTGTTAAGGAATGATAATATTAAATTATTAACACCATTGTGTAGAAATTGAATAAGAAATTGAAACTTATAACCAAAATTGAAGAATAAATTTATATAACAAAATGGAATTTGAAATATAGATTATAAATGAAATTTTTAAATTTGAAATAACTTCATATATAGATAAGATTATAATTTTGAATTTGAATTCCAGAGAATGAAAATAAATTAAGCTGAAGGTTCCAGAGTAAGTTTGGAATTTTGGGGGAAAAGTTTAAATTCCTTTGGATTTGGAAATTTGGGAAAGGCTTAAATTTCTTTAGATTTGGAAATGGTTTTCAAGGTTTTGGAGAAATAATAATGGTATTATTTCAGAAATAGTTTTGAATTTAATTTGAAATCTGGAGAGATTTGGAAATAAAAAATATTTGAAATGTTGTTAAAGGAATAAAAGCACTAAACTCTCTGTGGTCGCTGGAAAATAATTCCGATGATGATCGCGACATCATCGGTGTTCATTTTCGAGTTTCCAAGAGAGGGATTGCTACCTGCATGATTTTGGATTGGTATTTATTTGCAAGAAGTTGAATTTGGTTTGGAAATGCAAAAGAATTTTGGATGTAGTTGGTTTCGAAAGTGATTTAGAAAATTTTGGAAGATTGTTTTAAACTCTGGAATCTTGTTTAAATGTTTATAGAATAATGAAAATATACTCGACTAAATAAATGAGATATGAATATAAACAAGTGTGACTTATAAAAATTGGGAAGTAAGATAAATAAGCCAAAATGAATTTGTTTGTAATGGTAATGAAAATTCAAAACTTAACTTACTAAATAAATAGGTTGAACTCCCGTAAAATAGATAAAGAGATTCTGAAATAAAATTGTTATATTGGAAATGAATAAAATTCTAAACCTAGAATATAAAATAAAATGAACTCCAATAAGATAATAAAAGTGAGTTGGATATAAAAATCACATATTGGGTTTAAAATTTGAATAAACTAATTGATAATTAATTTATTAATGGAATGTGGAAATGGAATTCGAATTAGTTAATTAAAAATTTGAGTTCTGAAGAAATGATAAAATTTAAAGTGAAGCTTGAGTTATTAATAGAAATTCAACTTGAAATTGTAAGTGAATTAAATTTAAATTGAAGTTGAATGGAAATTGAATGAACATAAAGAAAAAAAATGATTTGTATTGCAAGTAAAAAGCTAAGTACAGATAATTGGAAATGGCCTCTTTATAAAATGAAAGGAGTTTAGAAATAAATTATTGAATGTGAATTAGAATTCATAATTGATTCAATGAAATATACTAATTAAATTTCAACAAATGGAGCTGTAAATGAACTCAAGTTAAAATATAGTTGAAATAGTGATGGTTTGAATATTGATTGGAAGTCTTTAAAATAAAGTGTAAACCATTTAAATGGAACGGAATAGGAATGTATTGAGTAAGATGGTGTGTAAATGGATTGAAGGCATATAAATTCAAGTTGAACTTTATAAATACACTTGTGGGAAGTGTTAGTGCACATTGTTTATGTTATGCATATGGTTAACAAAGAAATGCAGGAAAATGGATTCAACTTTTAAATGCAATGAAGATAAGAATATGTGGATTGTGAATAAATTTAAAAATGGAATAGAATTAAGTACTTATTTATTCACATGGATATTATCAAATTGCATATAAATGAAGTGTCGTTTAACATAAGCTAAGGTAATTAAAACCTATGAGTTGATAGAAGTGAAATGAAATTTATTTTGAATCACTTGGAATAAAAATAAACTCGTTTGGATTCAAATGAAATTAGAAGTAGGCAATGAAATGTAAATCATTTAATTGGAATGTAAATTGAATTAAATGAAATGGTATTGGAATGGATTGGAAGCATTCAAAATAAATGTCGAAATGATTCACATGTGCTTGTGGAAGTATATGTTATGCATCGTTTATGAAACCCATGTTTTAATTATTTATATTTAAGTGAAATGCTACAAATTTGTGTAATTGTCACTTACATATTTATATTGAGTAAGTACAGGTTCAGGGAAGCCGTTTGGCTGGATTTGATTGCGAAATTTGCTAAAATAAATCGCCGCTTGCTTAAAAATGCTAATTAAGGTACGCCTACGCAATACAAATAGGAAATATGAACTGTTTCTCTGTTTTCCGACCGTGTGGGTCGATGTATATTGATTTCCGGCCTGAGGCCGATGTATATATGTTTTTGTGCATCCTGCGATATCGCAGAAGTCCCTCCGTACAAGGGAGACTCTGCCAAAATTTTCCGTAAATTTTGGGAGTTAGAAAATTTTTGAAAATTTTCACTAAAGGTAAATGATTTAATTTGTTAAGCAAATAAAGTTGAACGGAATATTAGAGTCTATTTGAAATGTGAATGTAAAGTAAGTGAAATCGAAGGAAACTAAAGAAGTGAAGTTTGCAAATAAACTGTTAATTGAAGTTTAAATTAATTATTAAATGAAACTAATTTAAATATTCAAAACGAAAGCCAAATTGAAATCAAATGAAATTGTAAGGAGCAAAGTGATTAGAAATGAATATACACTTCAATAGTGAAGTAAAAATAAATGTAAGAAGTATGCGAACTATTTATATTGAACTTTAGAAATGAATATGAACTTCAATAGTAAAGTGAAGATAAATATTAGAATTATGTAAAATGTTTATATGTAACTTAAGAAGTGAATGGTGAAATTCTTAAGTAAATTTGATATTGAGAAAATTATTCCAAGTGAATAATTAAATGGAAATAAAACTGAAAGGTTGTGAATAAGAGTATAGAAACCCAAATGAATGTGAATAAAAGAGAATTGGTATAGCTAAAAATAAATTGGGCTAATTGCGTCGGATGTACGTGTGTTATTTATTCGCATAGCTATATTGATCCAGAATTCTAGCACAGAATTTCGAGATAGTTATATCGATCCGAGTTAGGATTTTTCACTCGATTTTCGACGGCGAACCTGGATATGGATTGTTGATTGATTCTGGAAATTCTCTATCATAGTTATGACTATGCAAGGAGAATGACGGTTTCTGATCAAGAAACCAGATCTGAGTCCGCACTAGGAAGTCGGGTGAACGATACTAGTTCGGAAATGGAATTGTGTGATCGAGTGAGCGATCGAATTTGGTATTGCGTACGAATGGTATATGTACATCGTACGGGCTTAAACGAATAGGTATCGAAATTTGTAAATGTTTTGAATGTTGTGATTGGATATTATTGCTTAGTTGGATACACATGTGGATAAAAGCAATGGATAAATAAAGATTTTGGATTTTAGAAGATTAAAGTAATGGCCCGACAAAAAGGTATGTATTTGAATTTCTATATGAAATTTGATTGGGTTTTTGGATTAAGCCACTTGGCTTTTGTTTTCTTTTTGGATTTGGGAGGCCGTAGAGCCATTTTTGTAGTTGTACCGAGTCAGCCGCGCAAAGGAAACGCTGGCGAAATTTTTCGAAAATTTAGAGAGTTAGAAAAATTTTGAGAAAATTTTGATAATTTAGAATTTGAATTCAAATTTAAGATTTGAATTGATAAGTAAGTATGTAATATGGTTTAAGGGTTATGGGTAAGTTCAAAGGTTAGGAAAGAGTTAGAGTGTCTTTGATAAAAAGATTTGTTAGCTAAGTTGTTAAAAACTATTTGGGTTTGAGAAAATAGTAATGGGTTATGGACCATTCTTCCTAACTAGTAATTTCGGGGACGAAATTCTTTTAAGGGGGGAGGAATGTGACGACCCGGAAATTTTGAGTATTTGATATCAGAAAATTTAATTAATTTTAAATATTTGAAAGTTAATTATTAACTTTACTTTCAAATGTTTATAGTTATTGGATAATTAATTGTTGAATTTAAATTATCGAAATTGGGTAAATTGTTGAATCTGGAGTTTTAAGCATGTTAAGAATAATTTGAAGGCTTATAAAATTTATATTGATAATACTGAAGTGAATAGAGGAGTTGAAATCAAATTTAAAAATGGTTTGTTAAGCTTTGAAATTTTATATCGTTTAAATTGAATTTAAAAATAGCCTTCCGATGCGCAGTCTCAGAATTTGACGAAACCAGTCCCATTGGATCCGTAATATTGAATTATTATCGGGTTTCCAATTTCGTATTGTTTGGAGTTAGTATGTGAGTATACAATATGTTAACGCGCTGAAATTTAATTGATAATAAATCTAATGAAGATTTAATTAATTAAGCTTTTTGTGTACGCTTGGTCAAAATCATTATAAGCTTGCAATCGTTTCCTGCCTACTTTTATCTCCCATCGCTGTTTCTTTTCTTTCATTTTGTCAGTGAAGCTTATTGTCTAAGGCACGCAACATTTCTTCCCTTTACCCCTCAATCAGTTCACTTGTTATTCAGTTATGCCGAGCCCAATTTAAATTAACTAAACCCTAATCAAATTAACGACCGAAAAAAAAAAATGTTGAATCGCGTCTCCCTCCTCCATCTATCTCTTTTCGAATCGAAGCCGTGCTCGATTTAGCGGCGGACGTATATGGATTTGGTTACAAGGAAGAAGTGCTCGACTTCAATAAGAATCATGCGCGACTCGTAGGCCGAACTCTTCTCTATCGCGTACGCATGAGCGATCGAGGGCCAGTGGTTCGAATTCGTGGAGCTCAGGAAGAAGAGGCGTCTTGAAGGATGTGTGCTGTCGCTACTCTGTTAGGCTCGCGAGTTGGGTTCGATCGAGGGAGGAGAGCAACTCGAACTGGGTCGAGTTTGATTGAGGCCAACAGCTCGATGGTAGGCTCGATTTCAAATCGCGAGGAGCGTCGCAAGTTCGAAGGGGAGGGGTTTGATTGCATCGAGTCTGGTCGAGCGTGCGAGGTCCGGTGGTATCATGGTGGCGATTTCAGTGGCAACGTGAGGGGGTGCTCGAGTCTGATAAGTAAGGTAATTCAAATTTTATTTTTTTTAGTTAAATAAGTTTAAAACTCTTTTAATCCCAGTTGTCCATTTATGAAGTATCAGTATATATATATGTCTATAACTCAGTATGTTGTTTTCAGTAAAAGAAAAAAAAAATATTCACTGTTTAATTTTAACATTTTAGAAGTTAAATTTATATGTACACACTAGAAATTTATATAAGGCTTGGGAAGGAAATTTTATAAGGATTGGTGATAAAATTGAACAGTTGATTTATTTGGTTACTAAAAGAAAAAAAAAAGGGAAAAGAGGAGAATTAGTTTAAAACTAATTAATAGTTAAATTTAATAAATTTTCTGACTAATTTAAATATTTATAAATTATATAAATATTTTATCCTATTAGTTATTTCAAAAATAATTAATTTATTTAAGTATTGGGTTGCTAAAGGTAATTTGTTAAAGAAATTTTGGTTTAAAAATCTAAAATTAAATTATAAATTAAAATAAACAAGTAAATGTTAGTCAATTATTGGATTAATTCAAGTATTAATAAAATCATCTAATATGTGACAAGGTCAAAATCTGATAGAAGCAAGCCGGATTGGGTCGGATTGCAAAACAAAAATCAAAGGTGAGTTAATCTCACTCAGTAAATTTTTATTTAAATTTAAATAATTGATTGAATGCTTGTTTGGATTGATTGGATGTGATAGTATATATATAGTATATATACCAATATATATATATATTGGAATATGTATGTATTGGAGTTGTTGATTTCCCGCACTTTATAGCGGATGAGACCCTATGTGCCGCATAATAGCGGATAATATTATTTAATCCCGTATACCGCGATATTCCACCTCGAAGTGGAATTGGTATTGTGCTAACATCTGTGGATGCAGGGAAACAGGTTGGAGGGATCCAACTAGATTCCTCAAATTTATTTAGATTATTTAATATTCTGTGTGATGAATATTTGATATCCTGTGATGATTTTATGGATAATTGGAATATTGGATAGTATGGCTGGATTGAATAACTCAGTATAATGTGTTGCCAAAATCTATAGAATTGGATTTTTGAAAGATAATAAAAGAGTAAAATTTTAAGTAAATACTTCTAGTGAATTGGAATAAGTTTAATAATGAAGTGAGAATAAAATAAATAAAGAAATTTATAAAATCCAACAATTATGGAATATGAGGAATTGAATTAACACAGAAATAATAAATTTTGGACTTAAGTGAATAAAGATATTTTTTTTAAATTTAAGGATTGAATTAAATTAAATTGAACGGAAAGAATGAAATTGAGTAATATGAAATTGGTATTTTTTAGTTTAAAGAATTTAAAACATAATTTAGAAATTAAATCTAAAGTTAATAAATTTTGAAATAAATGAAGAAAGGAAATTTGTTTCAAAATAAAGTAAATAGAATTCAATTGTAAAATTTATTAAGTGTGAAATTGAAATTTACAGTGAAGTGAGATTTTGGGATTTTATGAACTGGGTTTATAAAGTGGAATAAAATGTCGGAGGATATTTTATATTATAAATTCAAGGTAGGAATTTATTAAAGGAATGAGGATTTGTTTAAAAATAAATGGTGATTTATTTTTAAGAAATGGGAAAAAGAAGAGTATTTCCCTGGATAGCCAAGTATGGTTTTCAAAAATATTTTAAGGTTTTTTTTTTTTTAAAAAAGCATGTTTTTGGAAAGTTTATTATTTCAAAATGCAAAATTTTTAAAGTAAGTATTTTTTTTTCAAATCTATTATTGTTATAACTATATTAAGTAACTTAGTATTGTTTTTAAAAAGAAAATTTAGTTTATATTTTATAAAGCGGTTTATTCAAAATACCTTTAAGTATATTTATTTAATAAAATCTTTAAGGTTTTAATTTTAAAGTTATAAGTATGTTTTATAAAAAGTGTTTTTAAATTATTTAAAACTTAAGTGTTTTGTACCTGGTGTTCCAGTGGAAATAAATATATTGGGAATGTACTCTGTGAAAGGAAACTGGTTTTGAGACTGTTTTCAAAAGAGGTTGAAATTGGAAATTATATCTTGTAAAGATATTTTGGTAAATAAATAATTAGGGAAATTATTTATTGGTTGATGGTTGTTTGTGAATATTAATTGATAGTTAAATAACCGACTATCAATATTGGCCAAATACGTTAATCGTTTCGAAGAGACCGGGATCGAGAATTATTTCTCGAAAACCACTTCGAACCGGTTTGTACGTTTTCGTGCGAAAAACGTGTTCGGAGTCGAAGATGGAGCAGTGAAGTGCAAGGGCTAGTCGCTACTAATCCTGAGGATATTTCCAAAAATGGATGTAGTAGGAATAGTGCCTTCGGTTCCGTTCGAACCCGGGACGGACTTGTATGGATGAATGCTTGCGAAAACATCGTCAGGTGGACGATGGGCATTCAAAGTGTAACGTTCTAAAGGTAACGTTTAACCTCAAGCCTCATCAAATGGGAATGGCTGAAAATCAGGGGATATGCAGCAAGGCTTCGTGGGTAGCCCCCACTGGAGAGTAAGGTCATCTCTGTCTAGATGTCCCTTTTATTTCGGCTTAGTGGGCGGTTGCTGATCCCAACCGCGGGGTGATCTTATTCGGAACTATTCAGTAAGGAATGGGTCCGGCCTTGTGTTGCAGGGGATGAAGGGAGTAATCCTCGGTACTGTGATCTAGACCACGTACTGTGACAGGTGGTACCCCAGTGCCTAGTCATTGTTGGAAATCCATTTTTCCTACGAGCCTTGTACGAGTTTTGTTTGTATTACCCACTTTGTGGCTAGTAGCTGGAATTTAATAATGTAACAATTTCGGCTATTTTATAAGTATTTGTAAATAGACCCTATTATAATATCAGAGGATTTCTATAAAATTGTTTTAGCTATCGTAAGGTAAAAACCCGACATGTTTATTTGTGGCGTGGTCTTACGAGATGCTTTTGTTTTCAAAGGATTTTAAAACTTTAATAATCAATTGGGTGTAATTTTCTCACGCTGGTATTCCAGACTGACTCGGGTGTTGTTTTATATGATGCTCGGGTCAGACCGAGTATTATAGAATACAGGATTGATGCTGTGAAGTTCAGGAGGCGAGCTGGATGGCGACACGTATTTACGTACTTGTTTCTGTATATATATTTTCCGCTGTGTTTTAGTAGCTATGTGTTCAGTTGTATGTTATTGAAGTGAGATGTGATTGATGTACTGTGATGAATGTAATGTATAAACAAATATATATTTGTTTGAGTAAAGATCTGTTATTATTTATTATATTTTATTCTGCTGCGATGGTTAGATTCTGATGTTGTTTTCTGTTTTCTCTTCTTCTACCTCCTCTTCTTAAATTAAAATGGTTCGCAATTCTGTATATCTTGAGTTGATTGATGTAGAATAGCGTTGACTCAGGGGTACGGATTTGCGGGTCGTTACAGAAATCGTTTGAAATTTTCAGTTTTAAAATCTTATTAACTAAATTATAAATTCCAAATCCAATATTTAAAACCATTTAAATATTCAAAATCAAACGACGAAAAATCCGGGTCGTTACAAAATTTGGACCAAGAACTAATCTATCTCTTGTCTCCAACCAACAGACGGTAGATTTGCATGACCTTCCATGCAAAGCTTCAAATGGTCCAATACTAGTCTGATAACTGTTGTTATACGAAAACTTGAATATAGATGGTCTTCCCGTGATCCCTCGAAATCTAGAACACATGCTCTTAACAAACTTTCCAATACTTTGTTAACTCTTTCTATCTGCCCATCGGTCTGTCAATGGTAAGCGGTACTCATCTTGAGCTTGGTTCCCAAAACTTCCTGTAGACTCTTTCAGAACTCGTTAGTGAATGAGGAATCTCTATCACTTTGTATACTGCTAGGAATTCCATGCAGTCTAACCACATTCTTTATAAACAACTTCGCTAGAACATGTGCCGTTCTGGTTGACTTAACTAAAATGAAATTGGCACTCTTGGTCAATCTGTCCACTATGACCCATATACTTTCATTTCCTCTGTTCGACCTTGGAAACCAGTCAATAAAATCCATAGAAATATAATCTCATTTTCATACTGGAATATCTAATGGTTGAAGCATCCCCTCGGCTTTTGATGTTCGACTTTTACCTGTTGGCAGTTAAAACACTACTTCACCTATAAGCACACATCTCGCTTTATACCTTCCTAGAAGAAATTTCTCTTCATATCCTGATACGTTTTAGTTCCTCCCGGATGAATAGAGAACTTCGAACGATGATATTCTTCCAAAACTTCTTTCCTTATGTTTCCTACACTCGGAACAGAAAATCTCCTATTCTTTCACAACCACCTATTCTGGTCAAGATCGAAGTCCTTTAAGTCATCGCTTTCGGTTCCGTCTCTTAACTTTATGATTCGTCAGCTAACACCGAATCCTCTTTCTGTTTAGAAGCAATCCTTTTGATTATCAGTGGTCGAACTTCCAAACAAGATAATACAGCAGCCCCTTCACTAGACCCAGCCTCGGATCTCCACTGCACTCTACAAGCTAACAAGGTTTCTAAATCCTTCCCCTCGGCAATCATCTCCAATACTGCATTCTGATGTTTTCTGCTAAGTGCCTCTGCAACCTTGTTGCTTTTCTCTGTTGTGTACTCAATCCCAAAACCATAAGCTGCAATAAACTCTAACCACCTCTGATGTCTCATATTCCGGTCCTTTCGAGAGAACAAATACTTTAGGGATTTATGATCTGTATATAAATCAAACCTCTCCCAATAGGTAGTGTCTCCACACATACAGTGCAAAAATCACTGCAGTCAATTTAAAATCATGCGTCGGATATCTGACCTCATGCGGTCTAAGCTGTCTAGAAGAATAGACAATCACTTTACCTTTCTGCATTAGCACAGCTTCTAATCCTGTGCACACGCATCCATATAAACCACAAAATCCTGATTCCCCTTCGGAACAACAAAAACTGGTGCATGGGTCAATAAGTGTTTCAAATTCTTGAATGCTCCTCATACTTATCGGTCCATACAAACTTTACATACTTTCTCGTTAGCTTGGTCATTAGTGCTGCTATCCACGAAAATCCTTAATGAATCTCCGATAACAACCAGCTAATCCAAGGAAACTCTTTATCTCAGTCACTGTCTGAGACCTTTTTCAACCATTTACTGCTTCAATCTTAGTCGGATCTACTAACAACCCTTTCTCTGGGACTATATAACCAAAAAACTTCACTTCTTCCAGAAATGACACTCTGAAAGCTTCGCCTTCAGCTGATGCTGCCTCAATGTCTCAAGCACAACTCTAAGATGAACTTCATGCTCCTTCTCATCTTTAGAGTATATCAAAATATCATCTATGAAAACAAACATGAACCTATTCAAATGCTTTTCGAAAACCCGGTTTGTCAAATCCACAAAGAAAGCTAGCGCATCAGCCGGTCCGAATGACCTTAAGGTTTAAAATTTTGATAAAATGAAATGAACGTGTATTAAGACACATGGCCAAGTTTTAAGGGATATAGGAATGTCCCTTTCCTATTTTACTCCTTTATTATATTTTAACTCTTTCTTAATTTATTACTTAAATGGCACGGCTACACCTTAATTAAAATCAAATCTCAATCTCCTAATCAATACATTATTTTATTTAATTTAGCTAATTAAATATTTTAATTAATGTTACCAAAAATATGAGTTGTTACAGAATGCTCAAAGAGAGGTAGGGATCGAGCAAGATTTACATGGAAGGAGGTGTTAAAAAGGTATTTGAGGGATTGAAACATATCTGAAGAGCTGGTGTCGGATATGAGCGTGTGGAAGGTAGCTATCCATGTAATAGAACCGTAAGATATGAGTTTTTTTTTGCTTATGGTTGGCTTAGGAGTACTGTTATAAGTTTAGGGCTAGTGTTTGTTCTTTGTCCCTATTACAATTACTATTAGTACCATTATTATTACTACTTTTATTATTATCATGGTTTTTTTAATTTCTTTATATATTTTTATTTTTATTTTATCTGTACTGTTATTTTATTTATTTTTTATATTTATATTTATTTATTTTGTTTATTTATTAATTTTTAATTAAAAAATCCATTATTTTCATTATTGCTTTTAAATTGACTTTTGCATTTAGTTTTGAGTTTCATTTCTAGGCGATCCTAACTTGTTTGGGAATAATGGCTTAGTTGTTGTTGTGTATTGCAAAGTTAGTGTACTGTAAAATGGTTTTCTCTTACATCTTGTGTAATTGTGATGATATAAAAAATTGATTTAACTTTCCTATTAAAACAAACTAAGCAATAAGAGTTGCAATCGGTGTATAAGATTTAAGATGAGAATTCTAGCAATTTGAAGAATCTTAACAGATAAAAGTGGTAATGACTGATTCCAATCAATATTTGAAATATGTGTGGCACATATATATGCATAAAATGCTCTTTGAAGCTTAAAACTATACATTTCCAAATTAAATAATTAGAATTCCTAGTTGATAGTTCCATTTTTTATAAGATTCATTTAGCATGAGAATCATAGCATACTTATTGTCAGTATAGGATGTGTGGGATGAAAGCATGAAACAAGCTAACAAAATGGCTTTAAAAAGGAGAAATTCAAGTCCAAGACCCTGTCCCGGTGATAAGAAGTTCAGAGTTAAGTTCCGAATTCACGAGTTTGAATCTTAGATGGCTTGATTTGTAGCTTGAAGACTTGAACATATCTAGACTTTAATACACGCACAGAGACACACACTACCTAATACATGTGCTACCAGTGGTTTACCACCCTCAATTAAGCGCTAAGTTTCAACAAAAAGATGAGAATTCGAACCTTAGCAATTTTTTCCATGAATGCAAAAACACAAAATTAGTTGATTCACAACTATCAGGGCATTATTCACAAAACTTAATATGGATTCAATTTTAGTTATATATTAAATAAATGTGAAACTGCAGTATAATGTCACTCTATAGAAGACAAATAGCAGTTACAAAACCGTATGGTAATAAAGAAATTAAATCCATAAATCATAACAAAAACCAAAATAAATCGTAGTTATGACATAAGGAAATTTCATTTACTTATACTTGTCAATCCATTTTGTGTACGTTTGCCACAGATCAAGCTTATTAGGAAGTAAAAGGCATGATACACATACTAATAGCAAAAATCTTACATCGCGTACATTCCTTTTTTTATCATTCTAATTTTAACTAAACTTGTAAAGCTCATCAATTAATTCAAAGAATTATACGCCCAACCAATTGACTTTTAGAATAAAATGAAATTGAGAAAGATATCTAAGATGAGACTGAAATGAATTCGAAATAATCGGTGGTGAAAATAAGAATAGGAGTAGATAAAAGCTAGTCGCCAAACTCGATCTCGTTTGAAATTCCAATAGGGCGTTGAATCTTTCTTGGATGATTGAGAATGATGAGATTATATTGTGGAGGTTTTTGAAAGGGAATAAATGTAACATGTGAACTAGTTTGTTGAAAGGGAGTAAATGTAATACGTGAATTAAACCAAGTCGGTTAAATTTTGTGTTAATTTTGGAGCTAAAAACATCCAAGTTAACGGGAATTTAGGAAATAACTCTGAAATTTTTACAAAATAAGTACAATGTTTCAATTTTATTAAATATATGATGGATACGATATGAGAAGTCATGTTTATATAGTAGAACTTAAATATCTAAATAACAAAAATTCAATGAGAAGTAAACAGAAGATGCCGAAGAGAAAAATACATGAACTCTACTATTATGTGTAACAACTTTCTTATCTTGTCATGATGATAGTAAATATTATGTATTACTACTTTTTACTACAAAAAGATATGTACATATAGATGTCTTTGAAATACGAGAAAGTGAATTAGATTGAAAACACATGTATTCTTAAGAATATAAATTTGAAAGTTACTTGTGTTACAAAGTACATGACTTGTTTCACATTTTCACCTGCATAAGTTTCAATTAAAAGATTCTTTAAAAGCTTAGAATATTATGTATTTCGTGTTTGCTAAAGTGCTCAATTTAATTTCCAAACTCTGTATGAATGCATATAGAAAATTAGGCATATTTAATCATCATAATTTCTTTCATGCCACTTATGCATATATCCCTGTTAAATTCACGATAGTAAAGATACAGTATTTAGTTTGATAAAAACATTAATTTTTGCATGTAATAATGGAAGAACTAAATTAATTTGCTATATAGAATCACAAAATGAATCCTATTGATCAAACAAAATCAAAACGGCTATATATATCTTGGTCGAGCTTTCACACATCTGTCTCAACTGAGATCTCACGTTTAAATCTTGGTGAATATTTCCCATTCATATGTCAATCGAGATATCATCCAAGATGTACTAGTTTTAAAACCTTGATATAGACCACATATTGCATCAATGAAACACCGATCGTGCTTGATTTTGGTATCGATGTATACTGTTTTGATTACGAGAGAATCTAAAAGCCGACAGAAACTAAAACTTGCTTCAGTAATATTAGAATAACAATACCTGATGATGTTTCAAAAATCGTTGATGGATAGTATTTTATTAATGATAAAAACTAAAACATGCGGCAATTAAAATCATACCGTTGTCTTAATTTGGAGGGGGAAAATGTAAAGCCAGGAGAAAATAAGATTAGGGTCTGAAAATATGGAGAAAAGTTGATATAAAATTGAGAAGAATAAAATATTGATACTTGGATCATATGGTGGGCAAAAAAAGATATGATTACTATTGACGATGCAGAGTGAAATGAGTTATTTAAATACTGTGTAATGATCTGGTATTTCGGACCGTTCAAATCGACAATCATCCACACATGTAAGACTTGAGTTACTCAAAACAACAGATTGTTAATATATATTTGGCAGAACTCAGCATATACAGTAAATAAAATCAATCACAGTCACAGAGTAATAAGAACAATAAGCAGCGGATTGAATAAAAAAACAATATTGAATATTGATATATGCATCCGATTATGATATAGACCACATATTGCATCAATGAAACACCGATCGTGCTTGACTTTGGTACCGATGTATACTGTTTTGATTACGAGAGAATCTAAAAGCCGACAGAAACTAAAACTTGCTTCAGTGATATTAGAATAACAATACCTGATGATGTTTTAAAAATCATTGACGCATAGCATTTTATTAATGATAAAAACTAAAATTTGCGGCAATCAAAATCATAACGTTGTCTGAATTTGGAGGGGGAAAATGTAAAGCCAGGAGAAAATAAGATTAGGGTCTGAAAATATGGAGAAAAGTTGATATAAATTGAAAAGAATAAAATATTGATACTTGGATCATATGGTTGTTGAATATGAGCTTATATGATTTTTGTTTGATGATAATAAACATATATACATTCGTTTAAATGTATTTGTTAATGTACTATTTTAATTTTCATAGATTAAATAAATATTTGCTGAATAAAATTAAGTAACACAGAATTTGAATTCAAACAGAAATTTTATTCGAACAAATATTTATTACATTTTTGAATAGTACAAATTCAAGCTCTCACTATACATATACAATTTTGTTTACAATACATCACAATTTCAATTTACATAAATTCCTCACTACATATCACTCACACTCGTAGTTTATCTTCAATTTCATTCCAGTTATAATCCAGCATCTGAGAAATATGCAAAAATATTCACTAACGCGGTAAAATTGAAAAAGAAATATTTTTGCAATATAAAATGAAATATGATTTTTGAAAATATGATTTGCCTCAGTTATTTGGGTTGTTCGTCATCATTCACATTTGAATTCATCATACACGAACAATGTGACATGCACAGTGTATCACTGTACATGACATAAAACCGTGCACATCGATATACACTTGATAATGCTATAGGGACAGGTGAGCACAGGTCAAACCCAAATGAAAAGTCGGGTTCAACTCACGTGCAATATATTTAAAATCACGACACGAGCACAAGGTCAAACCTGAGTTTTGAAACTGGATTCAACTCAAGTGAAATTTCAAAAATCAACATGAAATACATGGAGGCAAAGTCCAGCTACAAGTTAGACACAGTGCATATATGGATTACACAAGTACAATATCAAACAGCAGGTCGAAAAGTACTCAGGAATGAACACATGACCAGACACACATGAACGTGGTGAGAAACACAAGTGAAATAACTCAGCATTCAAGTGGATGTACAAAGCTCAAATTCAATCCCAAAGCAACCAGCAATGCATGCAACAGAGACCAAGTTCATATGTACAGTGTGGCATTGCACCAACTAGAAATTCAAGGCAAAAGAGATCAAGCAATGAACAACAGAATGCATCCAGATGACAAAGTGCTCAATGCACAGTGCAGACAAATGCACAATTCATATGAATACTTAAACAGTGCAAGATGGTCAGACACAAGAAGTGATACATCAAGACAGGGCCGAGCAACCGATATATGGTGATGCAGTCAAAATCTACTCAAGGCAATAGTGCAGTGCAACTACACAACTACAAGTATAGGGAGCAAAAACTCAAATGCAAATATACACAATGCAGACCAAAGAGCAAAAGTGATCTGGATCACCCATGAAAACTCACAAGGCACAATAAAACTGAAGCATGAAGCTGTTCAATATCCAAGCTACAATGGAAAAGCATGACCAGATACACATGAATGTGAAGACCACAAAGGCAATGAACCAGTGACAACAAAGTGACTCAAGCAACAACATGAATATTGTATCAATCAAGTTCAAGGCAGACCAACTGCAGAATGCAAAGAAGCTCAAGCACAAAATTAATACATGATCAACACAGTGCATGTATGAAGTGCATCAGTATGCAAAGTGCAGACATACACATATATACATACTTGAATGTTTGTATACAAATGATCAGAACTTCAAGCAGACAGTACAGTGAAAAAGTGAAGATTACAAGATGAACAAGATCAGTATACATGAATAAGGCTCAGTGGTGAAACAACAATCTCGGCAAACAACAACAGCAGACAACCAGACTGAAGCAATATAAAGAACCAAAGTCACAGTGTACAAAATCAAGAAAAACGTTTCGAACAGGTCAAATATGCTACAAGGATGAACATGTTGGCCAAAGTCAATTTTTTCTCATAGTGGTACTCAAATCAATGTAATAGTTGACCAGTGAACAACTATAGTTAAGTGTCAATGCAATGGTAAAGGCAAGATATGGTGTCGCATTCACATAATCAGATGTCCAAAAATTCAAGCGCGTATCATTGAAAAAGTCAAAAATAAAATAAGAAAGTTTTTGCCGTATTATTCAAGGAAAGTCAAACGTTTGAAAATCAAAGTCGTGCGCATCAAGTCGCAAATATCAAGCAACCGAAAATTTAGGAAAGTATCGAATTGATTAGGGTATCGGAATTCATATAAATACCGAACCCCAAATCATCATCAGTGTGTGGAAAAATCGAATTGAATCCAAATATAAACCCACAATCATCATCGGCAAGATAATCACTGCATCGAGTTCGAGTACGAAAATCAGAAAAGCAAAAACAAGGAAATTACATACCAAAGCAAACAGTGAACTCGATCAAATAAGAGCGGCCGACATCGTCTCAAGAGAAGATCAACAAATAAAGCAAGAGAACCAAGTTCAATCGAGCAGGAAAAGTCACGATCATCTATATTCACTGGAAGCCCTAATTTGGACAAAGAACGAACGAAGAATCAAAGCCGCCATTTTGCAGTAGCTAAAGAAAAGGGAACGGGGAGAAGAATTGAATTGGGCCGGCTTGTTTTCTTTAATATAAAAGGGCTTTAGTTGTTATTAGGGTTTTAGTTTTTAATTTTTTTTAAATTTAAATTCTCTTTTTAAGGTTGTCAAACCTTGGTAAATCACCACCTAGGTTGTAGGTAGTGTCAGATTGTCTAGTTAGAATTAGTTCAGTGAGCAGGGTGTGCGAGTTTGCAAAACTCTATAGGCGGGAGCAGTGTTTGCAAGTTTGCAAAACTCTATAGGTGGGAGCAGGGGTTGCGAGTCTATTAGAGTGTTTGTAAGCGGGAGCAGGGTTTGCGAGTCTGTTAGAGTGTTTGTAAGTGGGAGACTGTTTAATTCTAATAGAAATCTGGGAATGAAGCAGTAGGCAGGGCTTGCCGAAGCTGGGTAAAATTTGTGTGTGATTTACTTTTCAGCATATTTATTTCTCTGTAGTTTGTTTTTGTTTAATTCGAGAAAATTTGCTATAACCCTACTCACCCCCCTCTAGGGTTAATCTTGATCCTACAAGTGGTATCAGAGCGAGGTATTTTTCTTTAAGTCTAGAGTCATGAATCCACCAAATAATGCTTTTTATGAGGGGCAATCTATTGTTAGGCCACCCATGTTCAATGGGAATGATTATGCTTATTGGAAAGTTAGGACGGGCATTTATCTTAGTTCTGTTGATTATGATGTTTGGGACATTATTGAAACTGGCTATAAATCTCTCAATATAACTATTGGTGATACTGAGATTCCTAAACCTAAGGATAGGTGGGATGCTAACGATAAGAGATTAAAAACTAAAAATGCTAAAGCCATGAATGCTTTAATCTGTGCTCTTGATAAAACTGAATTTAATAGAATTTCTCATTGTAAAACTGCACAGGAAATTTGGCATACCTTGGAGGTGACAAATGAAGGAACTTCTCAAGTCAAGGAGTCTCGTCTAGCCTTATTCAGCAATGAATACGAGAACTTTGTTATGGATAAAGGCGAGAGCATAAAGGACATGTTTGGACGCTTTTCAACTTTGGTGTACAACGCTAGAGCGCTTGGGAAGGTATTCACTGAGGTAGAGCTTGTGAGGAAGGTGCTACGAGTTTTACCGATGAACTTTGAGGAAAAAGTCACGGCAATACAAGAGTCGAAAGATCTGAGTAAACTAAGCATGGAGGAGTTGATTGGCAACTTGATGACATATGAGCTTGAGCTAAAAGCAAAGGAGGAACGCAACAACTCTGAACCAAAGAAGATGACGATTGCCTTAAAGAGCAAAGAAGAGAGGGATGAAGAAGAAGAAGATCCAACTGAAGAGCTTGCAATGGTTGTCAATAATCTTAGAAAATGGTCAAGATTCAAGCCACGCAAGAAGAAAACAAGTGGTAATAGGCCAAAAGATTCTGACAATTCCGATAATGAACTGACGTGCTTTAACTGTAACAAGCCTGGCCACTTCAAACAAGAATGCCCACTTCTCAAAAACAACAAAGGAAAGAAAAAGATGAAGAAGGTCTTTGCAGCGACTTGGGATGATGAAGAAGGAGAGGAAGTTTCGAATAGTAGCTCAGAGGAGGCTAACTTGTGTCTTATGGCAAAATCAGATTCAGAAGCAAGCTCAGAGGAATCTAGTGAGGTAGGTGACTATTCTTATAAAGAGCTTGTTTTTATGTGTCTTGATCTTACAAAAGTAGTTAATACTCTTGAATCTAAAATTGAAAAACTGAGATCTGATAGGAGAGAACTTGCTCGTGAAAATTTTAGGTTAGAAACTGAACTTGAAAATATTCAAAACCTAGAATGTAAAAAATGTAAAATTTTAGATTCAGAATTATCAAGACTTAAGAATAGCTCTGAGAATCTTGAAAAAGAAAATTTGAGTCTTAAGGAAATCATTGACACCAGGAAAAAGGATTTTATAAATAGATGCACCTCACTTGTCACTGAAAACACAACACTAAAAACCAAAGTCCAAAATCTTGAGAAATCTCTGAATAACTTTTCAAGAGGAGAAAAATCATTCAACATGTTATTGGGAAATCAAATTTTTGCTAACAATAGAAAAGGACTCACCTTTGGGAAAACAAAAGTTGATGGTAATGCGAAAGGTAAGAGTGTCTTTGATAGATGTGAAATAATTGGACATCATGTTGAAAATTTTAGTCATAGGAACAAGAACACAAAATTTATACAAGTTTGGGCTCCTAAGAATTCTACAAACAAATTTCATGTCTATTGGAACAAGAATGAAAGGACTAAGCAAGTTTGGGTTCCAAAGGGATTGTTTGTTCACAAAGCTTCAGCCACTAACAAACATGGACCTATAATTAAGTCACAAAAATCTTTCATCGTGTAGGTATAGTGATTAGTGGCAGGATAAGGAACAACAACAGTGTTCTCTGGATTTTGGCTGTTCCAGAAACACAACGGGCAACAAAGCAAAGTTCCTTAGCCTAGTACAAAGGTGACAGAATCACAATGAGCAACCATGAAAAATTATCGTAAAGGTAAAACAGGTGAAGGTATATTTATTTGATCGATATATTAAATGTGATAATCTGCACCGTATTCTGAATGAAATCAGCCAATATTGAGATGTTGTAAAGATGATGTTTTTGATTCTGACTTGTTCAACATAGTTGGCCAATTATATTCTCTAGATTCTTGGATTTACTTCATATATATTAGTTTGGATTAAAAATAGTGTTTTGTTGGATGATAATATTTTTGGTTATAATACGGCTAACTCTATATTCACGGGTTTTTGAATATTTACACGGCTTCAATCCAAATTCAAGACAATGCCATTTAAAATGCTGTTTGAATTTTTAAGCACACTTCATGGTCTGGTTTATCAAATTTAATTAGTGATATTTTGGAGTGAAAGAGAAATTCAGATGCAGATTACACTGGCAATCTAGTTGATAGAAAAATTACTAGTTGAGCGTGATTTTTGAGACATTTAGTAACTGCATCGTTTTTCAAAGAAAATATCTGCATATTTTTCATTTCAAATAATTTTCAAATAGCATAAAATTTTCTCATATAACCCCCTCGAGAAAATCATTTTTAATAATATTTTCAGATTATTCATTGTAAAAAATTGATTTCATGACTATTTTTTGAATTTGATTTAAATGACAATTTTAACTAGTCGAACTCCCTAATAATTATCGAAAAGATAAATAGTGATTGAAAAGATGATAAGTGTTGATATTTAACATACATTGCTCAAGAAAGTATATTTGGAAAATTTCTTTAGGAATTCAAACAAGAGTTATAAAACTTTTTGTTGGGTAAAGATTCCATGAAAATTTCTATATCTATTATATTTCTATCGACCATTGTTTTTCAAAAATTCAATATAGTTTGTCGATATGTGGTACTATAATCAGGGATCATTTGTTTTTCATTTCATATTTTTTTGTAAAAATAAATAAATATCCAAAGTATTCACTCTCATTTAAAAGTCCTCACGGTCATGCATGGGTGAATTACTTGGATTTTTGATTATGTGCTTCCATGCTCATTTAAAAGTCCTTACGGTTATGCATGTATGGAACACATCTCAAAATTGATTAAATAGGCAAGTTGATTCTAATCCCATTTAAAAGTCCTCACGCTCATGCGTGGTTAGAAGATACTTGATTTCATTTTTTAAAATTAAATTTGAATACTACTAATCTCATTTAAAAGTCCTAACGGTTATGCATGATTAGTAGATATTCAAATTCCTGATATAAATGTACCACAAGTTGATACAATTGTATGATTTTATATTAGAACATCATTTCCATTCTTTCTAAAAGTGGAATATGCGCCTAACAAGGATAGTTATGATTTTTGTTTGATTTTTATTTAGGTTTAATATTTATATTCAATTTGAGTTTAATGTTGGATTAATATTGATCACTTTATCTCTATTTTCTCTAACACTATTATTCTTTTGCTGATAACAAAAGAGGGAGAGAAAAGTTAAGATTTTGTCAAATAGAATCAAGCAAAGGTCAAATAATTTTCCATTTGCATCTACTCTTATTTATATATTTCTATTTATATGCATATCTGTAGGGGTAGCATCATGTAGAGAGGAAGCATTTAAATAGAGGGAGCAATTAGAGTATATCATTGACCAAATACATTTAACATAGTCAAATCTTAAATATATGTTTGTTATCATCAAAAGGGGGAGATTGTTGAATATGAGCTTATATGATTTTTGTTTGATGATAATAAACATATATACATTCGTTTAAATGTATTTGTTAATGTACTATTTTAATTTTCATAGATTAAATAAATATTTGCTGAATAAAATTAAGTAACGCATAATTTGAATTCAAACAGAAATTTTATTCAAACAAATATTTATTACATTTTTGAATAGTACAAATTCAAGCTCTCACTATACATATACAATTTTGTTTACAATACATCACAATTTCAATTTACTTAAATTCCTCACTACATATCACCACTCACACTCGTAGTTTATCTTCAATTTCATTCCAGTTATAATCCAGCATCTGAGAAATCTGCAAAAATATTCACTAACGCAGTAAAATGGAAAAAGAAATATTTTTGGAATATAAAATAAAATATGATTTTTGAAAATATGATTTGCCTCAGTTATTTGGGTTGTTCGTCATCATTAACATTTGAATTCATCATACACGAACAATGTGACATGCACAGTGTATCATTGTACATGCCACAAGGCCGTGCACATCGATATACACTTGATAATGCTACAGGGACAGGTGAGCACAGGTCAAACCCAAATGAAAATCCGGGTTCAACTCACGTGCAATATATTTAAAATCACGACACGAGCACAAGGTCAAACCCGAGTTTTGAAACTGGATTCAACTCAAGTGAAATTTCAAAAATCAACATGAAATACATGGAGACAAAGTCCAGCTACAAATTAGACACAGTGCATATATGGAGTACACAAGTACAATATCAAACAGCAGGTCGAAAAGTACTCAGGAATGAACACATGACCAGGCACACATGAACATGGTGAGAAACACAAGTGAAATAACTCAGCATTGAAGTGGATGTACAAAGCTCAAGTTCAATCCCAAAGCAACCAGCAATGCATGCAACAGAGACCAAGTTCATATGTACAGTGTGGCAATGCACCAACCAGAAATTCAAGGCAAAAGAGACCAAGCAATGAACAACAGAATGCATCCAGATGACAAAGTGCTAAATGCACAGTGCAGACAAATGCACAATTCATATGAATACTGAAAAAGTGCAAGATGGTCAGACATAAGAAGTGATACATCAAGACAGGGCCGAGCAACTGATATATGGTGATGCAGTCAACATCTACTCAAGGCAACAGTGCAGTGCAACTACACAACTACAAGTACAGGGAGAAAAAACTCAAATGCAAATATACACAATGCAGACCAAAGAACAAAAGTGATCTGGATCACTCATGAAAACTCACAAGGCACAATAAAACTAAAGCATGAAGCAGTTCAATATCCAAGCTACAATGGAAAAGCATGACCAGATACACATGAATGTGAAGACCACAAAGGCAATGAACATGTGACAACAAAGTGACTCAAGCAACAACATGAATACTGTATCAATCAAGTTCAAGGCAGACCAACTGCAGAATGCAAAGAAGCTCGAGCATAAAATTAATACATGATCAACGCAGTGCATGTATGAAGTGCATTAGTATGCAAAGTGCAGACATACACATAAATACATACTTGAATGTATGTATACAAATGATCAGAACTTCAACCAGACAGTACAGTGAAAAAGTGAAGATTACAAGACGAACCAGATCTGTATACATGAATAAGGCTCAGTGGTGAAACAACAATCTCGGCAAACAACAACAGCAGACAACAAGACTGAAGCAATATAAAGAACCAAAGTCACAGTGTACAAAATCAAGAAAAACGTTTCGAACAGGTCAAATATGCTACAAGGATGAACATGTTGGCCAAAGTCAATTTTTTCTCACAGTGGTACTCGAATCAAAGCAGTAGTTGACCAGTGAACAACTACAGTTAATTGTCAATGCAATGGTAAAGGCAAGTTACGGAGTCGCATTCACATAATCAGATGATCAAAAATTCAAGCGCGTATCATTGAAAAAGTCAAAAATAAAATAGGAAAGTTTTTGCCGTATTATTCAAGGAAAATCAAACGTATGAAAATCAAAGTCGTGCGCATCAAGCCGCAAATATCAAGCAACTGAAAATTTAGGAAAGTATCGAATTGATTAGGGTCTCGGAATTCATATAAATACCAAACCCCAAATCATCATCAGTGTGCGGAAAAATCGAATCGAATCCAAATATAAACCCACAATCATCATTGGAAAGATAATCACTGCATCGAGTTCGAGTACGAAAATCAGAAAAGCAAAAACAAGGAAATTACATACCAAAGCAAACAGTGAACTCGATCAAATAGGAGCGGCCAACATCATCTCAAGAGACGATCAACAAATAAAGCAAGAGAACCAAGTTCAATCGGGCAGGAAAAGTCGCGATCGTCTATATTTACTGGAAGCCCTAATTTGGACAAAGAACGAACGAAGAATCAAAGCCGCCATTTTGCAGTAGCAAAAGAAAAGGGAACGGGGAGAAGAATTGAATCGGGCCGGCTTGTTTTTTTTTAATATAAAAGGGCTTTAGTTGTTATTAGGGTTTTAGTTTTTAATTTGTTTTTAAATTTGTTTTAAATTTAAATTTTCTTTTTAAGGTTGTCAAACCTTGGTAAATCACCACCTAGGTTGTAGGTAGTGTCAGATTGTCTAGTTAGAATTAGTTCAGTGAGCAGGGTGTGCGAGTTTGCAAAACTCAATAGGCGGGAGCAGGGTTTGCAAGTTTGCAAAACTCTATAGGCAGGATCAGGGGTTGCGAGTCTATTAGAGTGTTTGTAAGCGGGAGCAGGGTTTGCGAGTCTGTTAGAGTGTTTGTAAGTGGGAGACTGTTTAATTCTAATAGAAATCTGGGAATGCAGCAGTAGGCAGGGGTTGCCGAAGCTGGGTAAAATTTGTGTGTGATTTACTTTTCAGCATGTTTATTTCTCTGCAGTTTGTTTTTGTTTAATTCGAGAAAATTTGCTATAACCCTATTCACCCCCCTCTATGGTTAATCTAGATCCTACAATGGTGGGCAGAAAAAGATATGATTACCATTGACGATGCAGAGTGAAATGAGTTATTTAAATACTGTGTAACGACCTGGTATTTCGAACCGTTCAAATTGGCAATCATCCACACATGTCAGACTTGAATTACTCAAAACAACAGATTGTTAATTTATATTTGGCAGAACTCAGCATATATAGTAAATAAAATCAATCACAGACACAGAGTAATAAAAACAATAAGCAGCGGAATAGATAAATAGCAGTTCATAAAGCTACTATATAAACATCAAAATCTGAAACAAATACCACTGAAATCTCAAATACAGAGTAGTCTCAAATACAAATGTAACTGACAAGTCTAAACATAAACGACTGGAATAAACTGAAATAACTGAAAGCTGGATAAATAGATCTTCAGACAAAGCTCCATTCTCCAAAGATGAGTCTCAAATGCTGTGACACTCGTTTGACTCGAGCATAAAGCAAAACAAAAAACGCTCAAGTTAGAATTAATATTTTTATACCAGTAAATTCAACTCAAGTGAAATGTAACTTGAAATACAAGTAACTTAAAGGATGTTTGAGATTCTCATCCGTTAAGGATCCGTTAAACTATCTACATACATAGTACAATACGTTACATAGATAATATCTATAGTAAAGCAAACTACTAAAATGGCGTTAAGGCGTTACACATATCCCTCTTAACACATATTATATAATGCCATAGTCTATACAGTATTGTAAACTCCACCAAGCAGGTTGGCTATCAGGGAGCACTCCATAGGTACGACACAAACCAAACTCGCAGAAGGCGCGATAAGGCATGTGACAAGGCACGCGAGGCAATGCCTAGGGTAGGATTCTACCGTTTTGTGGATTCGAACTGGTGGTAACGCATAACAACTACTACCGTCCACCTCGAGACACACTCCTAAAGTTAAAGGTGCACCCAATCAAATCACAAAGTAATAGAATGATATCGAAGAAATGTGCCCGATAGGAGGAATGACCTCACTTGGCCCGCTTGGCTCCTATTTTAGCTACATCAAGCTGACTCGCGGGTGTTAGGGTTGCGCTAATACCTCATATAGAATCGTCGTCCACCATCCTACTTCGTTCCGGAATCTCCACAACGTACATAGTTGTTAAATTGTTATTCGCTATTGGCAGAGAGTATGACAATATCCGATCCTGGTCTCTTTAACAACCAAATGCTTATTTCACACCGTGTCATTTTATAAAATCACTTTTATAATCGTTTTAAACAGTTCATACTTCATATCAAAATATCATGTTCATTTCAAAAATCACATCACTTTCTAAATCATATACATTTCGAAATCATATCACTTTCGAAATCGTATTAAAGTATTCGCATTTAAATCCCTTTAATCTAAATCATAATAGTTCAACTTACACAATTTAAAAAGGTTTATATATTAAAATAGTTATAATTTAAAAATAGTTTATATAAAAAATATGTTATAGATTTAAAATAGTTTATATATTAAAATAGTTTATATTTAATAGTTTATATCAAAAATAGTTTCAAGTTAGAATTATTTTTTAAATTTTCACAAATCAATTCAAATTCTCAGTAAACCATTTTAATTTATATCGATATCAAATCCAGGTTTGAACGTCAAATTTAAACCACTTCAAATTGAATAGGTTTCAAAGTTTAAATATTCAACCATTTACAACAACTCAATTTGATAAATTTTATTCATATTTCAAAATTCGACTTTAATTTTTTGTTTAATTTTGAAAATATTCATTTAATCATTTTTAATAACATTTAAATAAAATATCAAATTACAAATTTAAATCAAAATTAATTATACAATTTCAATTTTATTTAAATTTGAAATATCCATTCAATCATCCTTATTAAAATCAAGTTATTAAGTTATAAAAATCATATCTTTAAAATCTCAAAATCAATAAGTTCAAATCAAACCTTATTTAAATTCAATTCTAAACAAATTTAATCATAAATCAAGTCTTATTTAATTTATCTTTCAAATCTCCATTTGCTTAAAATTATTACAAAATCTAAATTGAATAAATACTTAACATATTATATATATATTTATATATATATTATTAATTAAATTAAGTTCTTAATAAATTTTATTATATTAATTATTATTAAATTAAATCTTATTTTTATTAAATATATTTTAAAATCTTATTTTATATACTTTAAAAATAATATAGTTATAAGTAAAATTTTATAATTTCATTTTAAACTCAACTTATATTTTTAAAATTTCCAAAACATATAGTTTTAAAATTTAAAATTTTCACACATACAATAAATATTATATTATAATTTAAAACCAATATCTATCAAAACCCATATATTTTTCTTTCAAAAATTTCGGAAATCGTTTAGAATAAACTAACGGTGTCCGTATATAGTTTTATATCATATGGTCAAGTGATACACATATTTATCATTTCAATCTGCAAATTAAATTTAATATTTTATGGGTATATATCATTTCAACCCGCAATCCCAAATTAAAAATCAATGAAAATCGCTTGGGTTTATCATTTCAACCGATAACGATTTTCCCATAGTCTATAAGATCGTTCGGGTATGTATCATTTCAACCCATAGAGATTTCTAAACTAACAGGAAACTTGCAGAGTGAGAACAATATGATAATAATATAACATATCAACAGCAGACATATATCGTCAGTAACAAATTTATATATACAACAGGTTATGGTGTCATATATCACAGGTAAACAATTGCAGATAATGACATATCATATTTAATAATTAAATAACTTAACAATTCAAATTTAACAGCATATCTCGATCGTCATTTTATGTGAATTAAATTTACTAAATATAAGAATGTTAATCGTGAGTGATTGCTCACCTTTCTTGGCTAGAGAAAATAGACAACACAACAAGCTACGATTTTGAATCACGAACTCGACAATCGACCAAACGAAAATTTCCAAAGCAGTGCAAGGTGAACACGAACTTGGATTTGATGAAGATACAAAATATATACTATATTTTTTTTCTTCTTCTTAAAATCCATATTCAATTTAAAACACATATTTAAAATAAAAATCTTCAAATTATATATATATATATATATTCTTTTCAATATTTATTAAAACCCATATTTTCAAAATTCTTCAAATAAAATACAAATATTAAAGTTATTACAAAAAATCTATTTTAAAATATTAACATAAATTTAACTATATACTTTAAATATATTATATACCTTTTTTTTTTCTAAAGTGAAGGTTGCTAGGCAATGTGTATGGTCGGCAAATGCTTGAATTGGCTGTCGAGTTGAAGCGGGCGGCAAATGGAGATGGGAAAACTGATGAAGGTGGGAGGCAGATGATGTACAGTCATGGAGGCTTCAGGAAGGCTGCTATTGGAAGTGGTCGGAGTGCTCGAAGGCTGGGTAGTGTTATCCCATTTTTTGGACAAAACTGGAATATCAATGTTGTGTGCGTTTCCACCACGACCGGAACAAGAAGAAGCAAGCAAGTGTACATAAGTCAGGGATTTCACTCAAGGTTCAAGTATAAAAGTTCATTCGGTGAAACAATGCGAGAGTCCATTCGGCAGTATAAAACGAGATCTCATTCGGCATTCGAAATACCATGGCTCATCAGGCATTCCCAATGCCGAAATTCATCCGGCGTTCCCAATGCCGAAGTCCATTCGGTATCAAAGGTTTAAAGATTCATTCGGTAGTACATCACATATCTCATTTGGCATATTCGGCGCTCCCAAATATAGAAGTTCATTCGGCATCCCCTACACCGAACCAGGTGACCGCCGAACCAAGCCTCTGCACCGCCGAACCCAACTCCTGCCGAACCAGGTGACTACCGAACCATCCCCTTCCTATCACCACCGAACCATCCATCGCCAGTCCAAATTCCACCGGTTCAACACCACACCCTGCATAGCCGGACCATCCACACTCCTACCACCGAACCACCTCACTGCCAGTACCACCGAACCAAGAGCAAGAGGCCTACCACCGGTCCAACCATACCAGCTACGACCGAACCAAAGCTTCGCCGAACCAGAACATTGCCAGGCCAGATTGCTTCAGCCCAGGTCCACTAGCAGCTATGTACATCCAAGACCCCTACCTCCAGCCTCACTTTATAAATAGAGGGGCAGGAGTACAACAATGGGGGGAGGTTTGAGAGCTCAAGCCTGGAAGGAACTTTCAAACAACTTTAGATACTTGTAATCAAAGCTTTTTACTTATAATCTGAAGAGAAAAGGAGAATAACATATAAAGTGGACGTAGGCACGTTCTGGCCGAACCACTATAAATCTGTGTGTCTTTTACAGTTTAGTCCCTGCTTTTTATATATTTGCATAAATCACCCAAATCACTAAAAACAACATAAAATCGACTAGTTCATACGACATTGGGTGTTTGTGACCAATTTTGGCGCAAACATTTTGGTGCTTTCACTAAGAATTGAACTCAAGGATTCTACCGCTTGGAATTCGAACTTGAGAGTTTAGGGATTCAGATTAGAAGAGTCATGGCAAGACAATCAAGCAGAAGGCCAAGGCCAGAGAGATGTGAACATGGAGGAAAATCAAGAGGCTTCTTCAGAAGCTAATCAGGCATCGATCCTGCATGGGGGCACCACACTTGGAGCATGTTGATCCAATCCCAGAGAGAGAGATAGGGGCCTCTGAGCAACCTGGTAAGGAATGAACACTCATCCAGGGGGCAGGTAAAATTCCCTCCTGAACTCAGGGGGCAGGTCGAAAGCGATGAACAAGTCGCAAACCTCTCACTAGCACGGTTAGATCATTTACACATGTAAGCGATCGCGCACGATCCATAGGCATGCTCTGAATGACTACAGACCGCACCATAGTAAGAATTTACGCTTTGACATCCTCGTCTTGCTCTTGCTTTGATCTTGACTTGAGCATTCCTGTTGTGGAATTCGTATGGTTATTGCTTCGATATTTGCAAATTTACTCGTATGCCCGTTGGATCGCGAACGGTCCACAAGCACCTCTTGTATGGCGATGAACCGCCAAAGTATTTGATTCAGAAACTCCCCCGAACATGAAATCTGGCAAACGATCCAGGGACCCACTTGAACATGAACCTGGTATCAACGATATTAAGCCCTCCCGGGCACACTTGTTCGCCTCTAATAGGCACACAAACAATCCAGGAACTCACCTGAACGTGACCCTAGCATCCATAACATCAAGCCCTCCCGGGCATGCTTTCTCGCCTCGAACGGCACTCGACTTCGAACAGTCACCATTCGCCTCGAACGGCACTCGACTTCGAACAGTCAGCACTCGCCACGAACGGCACTCGACCGCGAACAGTCACCACTCGCCACGAACGGCACTCGCCTCCGAACAGTCACCATTCGCCTCGAACGGCACTCGACTTCGAACAATCACCACTGGCCACGAACGGCACTCGACTTCGAACAGTCACCACTCGCCACGAACGGCACTCGACTCCGAACAGCCACCATTCGCCTCGAATGGCACCTGACTTCAAACAGTCACAATTCGCCTCGAACGGCACCCGACTTCGAACAGTCACCACTCGCCACGAACGGCACTCGACTTCGAACAGTCACCACTCGCCTCGAATGGCACCCGACTTCGAACAGTCACAATTCGCCTCGAACGGCACCCGACTTCGAACGGTCACAATTCGCCTCGAACGACACCCGACTTCGAACGGTCACAATTCGCCTCGAACGGCACCCTACCTCGAACGGTCACAACTCGCCTCGAACGGCACCCGACCACGAACGGTCACAACTCGCCTCGAACGGCACAACTCCTCTCACCTCAAATGGCTCAATCACGAACGGTCGTCATTTGAGGTCCACCACTTGACCGCACACTGTCGTACTTTACCTCGAATAACTCGATCCCGAACGGTCGTCATTCGAAGTTGAGCGCTTGACCTTGAACGGTCACATTTCACCACAGATGACTCGATCCCAAACGATCGACACATGGATTTGTGCACTTGACCGCACACTGTCGCACTTTACCTCGAATGACTCGATCCCGAACGGTCGTCATTTGAAGTTAAGCGCTTGACCTTGAACGGTCACATTTCACTGAAGATGACTCGATCCCGAACGATCAATGCATGGATTTACACGCTTGACCGCGCACGGTCGCACTTCACCTCAAATGACTCGATCGCGAACGGTCGTCATTTGAAGTTAGGCGCTTGACCATGAACGGCCGCGCTTCATCCCAAATAGCTCGATCCCGAACGGTCGTCACTTGGGGCCATATAAAATATCAGGCTCTTTACAGGACATCAACAGGATATGAACATCCAGCTCATGGCATTACAAAACACGCCTTCCTACCGCAAGGCATGTTTTGGGGGTCAAAGTGTTATCCCATTTTTTGGACAAAACTGGAATATCAATGTTGTGTGCGTTTCCACCACGACCGGAACAAGAAGAAGCAAGCAAGCGTACATAAGTCAGGGATTTCACTCAAGGTTCAAGTATAAAAGTTCATTCGGTGAAACAATGCGAGAGTCCATTCGGCAGTATGAAACGAGATCTCATTCGGCATTCGAAATACCATGGCTCATCAGGCATTCCCAATGCCGAAATTCATCCGGCGTTCCCAATGCCGAAGTCCATTCGGTATCAAAGGTTTAAAGATTCATTCGGTAGTACATCACATATCCCATTCGGCATATTCGGCGCTCCCAAATATAGAAGTTCATTCGGCATCCCCTACACCGAACCAGGTGACCGCCGAACCAAGCCTCTCCGCCGCCGAACCCAACTCCTGCCGAACCAGGTGACTACCGAATCATCCCCTTCCTATCACCACCGAACCATCCATCGCCGGTCCAAATTCCACCGGTCCAACACCACACCCTGCATAGCCGGACCAGAACCCACATTCACACTCCTACCACCGAACCACCTCACTGCCAGTACCACCGAACCAAGAGCAAGAGGCCTACCACCGGTCCAACCATCCCAGCTACGACCGAACCAAAGCTTCGCCGAACCAAAACATTGCCAGGCCAGATTGCTTCAGCCCAGGTCCACCAGAAGCTATGTACATCCAAGACCCCTGCCTCCAGACTCACTCTATAAATAGAGGGGCAGGGGTACAACAATGGGAGGGAGGTTTGAGAGCTCAAGCCTGGAAGGAACTTTCAAACAACTTTAGATACTTGTAATCAAAGCTTTGTACTTGTAATCTGAAGAGAAAAGTAGAATAACATATAAAGTGGACGTAGGCACGTTCTGGCCGAACCACTATAAATCTGTGTGTCTTTTACAGTTTAGTCCCTGCTTTTTATATATTTGCATAAATCACCCAAATCACTAAAAACAACATAAAATCGACTAGTTCATACGACATTGGGTGTTTGTGACCAATTTTGGCGCAAACAGGTAGGTTAGAGGGGAGGTGCAGGCTGCGTACGGTTAGAGGGTGGTGGCAGGAGTTGTGGTAGTGGGCATGGTTATGGCAGCTATGGTGAGGAAGGCTGCGTGTCAGTTGATGGCGGCGGTTGACAGAGCAGGGGTCGGAGGGTTGATGAAGTGGTAGGCTGTTCGTTCAAGGCGGAGAGGCTAGAACGAGGGTTCGAGAGCTACTTGCTCATGTGGAGTGGGATTCGTGCTGGAACGGAGAGGGAGGCGGAGGCAAGCTTGGTGATCGGGTGGCTGTGCGTGCTAGGGGCTGCTGCTGGTGAGGTGTGGTCGGGCTGTGAGGGCGGTTGAGCTGCCGAGGCGGGCTAAAGGTGGTGAGGCGTTCGGGTTAAGGCCGGAGGGTGGTGCTTGCGGGTGATGGGAGGACAGGCGATGTGGATCGGCCGGTTAATGGCAAAACGGAAAAGTGACGAGCGGGCTTCTCAAAAAAGATTATACATGTAGCAAGAAACAGAAATGAAGGTGTGAGGACAGGGAAGAAGACGTGCAGGCCAAGCGGCAATGGAGAAAATGGCAAAGGCAGGAACGAACAGATCGAACAATATAAAAGTAAATTTGTATATATATTTTATTTTATTTTTGCAGACAGAATGAATTGGAGCTGAAGAGAGAAATAGGAATGGAGAGAATGCAAATGAAAGGACAAACAGAATATAAATTAAAATAGGGGATAGAGAAAGTCAAACATAGATTCCAGGAAATAATAAAGCGAAATTCGTCATTTGTTTTTTCAAGATTGGTAATGAATGGCCATATGGAAACAAAAAAACTCAACAGAATTATCGATATGGCTAACTGTTTCGTAGATTTCGCTGTACATCGGACGTCGAAATACACAAATGAATATACTGCGGAGATCTACATGACTATACGAACAGAATGGTACACAGATATCAACGATACGACCATCCTATCAAAAGTCGATATTTGACAAAATGCTGCTAAAATGTGAAAAATAAGATAAACGAGGCTATAGCAGTCCAAATTTGACGAAACGAAATATGACGCCGCACTCAGAAAATGATTTACATTTTTATTATGTAGAAATATTCAGATTTCGAATAATTATATTTCCATTAAATTAACCGATTTAAATTTAAATTGAAAATTACCCAAAAGAACTAACTTTCATATTTTCAAATAAAAATTTACCACTTGCTATGTTTGAATAGACGCATATCAAATATCAAATTTTTATTACCAAATTTAATTATTATATTTTCATGAAAAATTCAGTTAATTACGTTATTTAAACCGTTAAAAATTACGGGTCGTTACATATTGTGAGTAGCTATGTCAGGACCACCAAATTGTCAACCAAACAGAACTCATTTTGTTCGATTTCGAATGGTGCAGCACTAGAAACTTAAGGAGGGTAAAAGGAGGTATAGCTAAAGAGACGTGTATCAAAGAGATGAGTATCGGATCCTTACCCTATATATATATATATATATGTGCACGCGTTTATGTGTGTGTGTGCATGCGTGATTGTGCGTGCGTGTGTGTGTATTTATATATGTATGTATGTATGCATGCATATGTTTGTGCGTGTATGTCTATTAAAATAATCAATATTGCAGTATTGCTTTTATTGATCCCTTTTAAATTAGTTATAAAGATTGCATGTCATGCGAATGCAATTGGCTGCATCGGATAGATTTATATAGTAGATATACATGTCACTTGAAATCTTTTTTTCTTTTTTTCCCCTTTTCCTTTCTTGCCAAAAGCTAACATATGATGATTTCATTTGCTTAAGTGGCGAAGGGATCCCCGATCTTCTTCTATTACTCATTCAATGGGCACAGAAGACAATGGAAGATAAGCTTACTTATCAAGATGAAGTCGAGTTATAGCTACTTCATTTTTTTTATTTAATTATCCCGGGGGTAGTTTTGACTTCTCAATCCAAAATTGGGTGTTGTAAACTTCAGTGCACTGTTCTGGAAGTAAAAGTAATCGAAGGTCTCGGAACCACCATTGATGTGGTGCTTGTTAATGGCATTCTGCACGAGGGAGATCAAATAGTTGTTTGTGGCATGCAGGTGACTTTTTGCAAAGCTTCTGTTACTGTTGTATGTTTAATACTCTTGCTGTTAATCTTGTGTTAACTTCACATTTGTTTCAGGGACCGATTGTGACGAATGTTCGAGCTTTGCTGACTCCACACCCGATGAAAGAATTGCGTGTTAAGGTTAGCTTTTAATGGCTATGTACCATGATTATGTAATAAACAGCCAGCAATTTTATGAATTTGTTCGGTCTTCTGACCATATAACGCCTTTATGAGCTCAGAAGTTCGGTTGCTAATGCTACTTCTGCCAACCTCTCATTTGCCTGTTGATGCCGATGACTGACTTCCTGATAACAGAAAGTATACAATGAATTAACCGTATGAAACATGTCTACTTTTATCAAAACTTCTAAGCCTCTAAATTGTTTGAGTAAGTTGAGAATTAAAATATAAAACGCTTCAGTCAGTTAATTAATTGACCAAAATGTGGAATCCAATAAATCCAGTTGAATTTGAACCTGAACCTGTTGAATTTGGTTGAACTTGAACCTGT
Organism: Allium cepa; assembly: GCA_030765085.1. NCBI lineage: Eukaryota > Viridiplantae > Streptophyta > Magnoliopsida > Asparagales > Amaryllidaceae > Allium > Allium cepa. The sequence goes on along the minus strand of CM060939.1, from coordinate 73,496,910 downwards.
TGAATTTCTTGATAATGGTTGGGACTGGCCCATCCATCAAATAGGTTGTTATATTCTTTCCCTAAACACCTAATAATACGCGCGCGCCCGTGTGTAACCAACGTATGCAAATTATCATTCTGCTGTGCATGCATCTTTAGTTGAACTTTAACCTTTTGAGTTTCTTGATAAAGGATAGAACACGACTGTCCTTCCATTAGAATCCTATATTCTTTTATTAAACAAAGCTAGCCAAAATTTATTGTGGGTCATGTGTTCAGTACATGCATCAGAACAGCTATAGAATTCTATATTCTTTGTTCTAAACACCCGATAGTATATACCTTTAATCTAACATTCATCGTAACATTGCCAAATAATTAATAACTTTCAAAGTTCAAATGTGTGGCATTAGGCTACATGCAAGGCAAGGCAGCAAAGTTACATAGTTTACTAACACTTAAGCTTCAAGGAAGGATATTCGGTATTTAAGCACAAGTACCAATACCGACTTTTACAATAAAACATTATATAGCAGTTAACTAACGGTACAATGGAAAAGCTAATTTTTTTGTCTAATGTTTTGGAAACTAATGTATTTTCGAAAAGAATTTGTGAATACATAAAAAATTAGACTAAACACTCTACTAGAAAACACACACACACACACCCCAAAAAAAACACGCACGCACACATAATGCATGACGAATTGATAACCAAAACATATTTTAGGGTCTTGAACATGCAATTGCTGTCACTGCTTTGTATGTGGTGGAAAGTGATGATGATTTGGAAGAAAGGAAAAAAGCTGCAATGCAAGACATGAACAAAAGTCTTGAGTAGAATGGACAGAAGCGGAGAGGGTGTTTACGTTCAAGCCTCAACTCTAGGTTCACTGGAAGCACTTACTGTATTCTTAAAAAGCCCAGCCGTGAATATACCAATTTGTGACTTTAGCATAGGCCATGTACATAAAAAAGATGTCATGAAAGCTAGTGTGATGATTGAGAAAGGAAAAAGAGAATATGCAACCATCTTAGCTTTTGATGTTAAAGTCATGCCTGAAGCTCGAGATCTTGCTAATGATACCGGTATTATAATTTTCGAGGCGGATATCATTTACCACCTTTTTGACCAGTTCATGGCCCGTATGGACACTTTAAGAGAAGAAAAGAAAAAAGAAAGTGCCGAGGAGGCAATATTCCCATGTGTTCTCAAGATCATGCCAAATTACGTTTTTAACGAGAAAGATCCTATCATACTGGGCGTTGATGTTTGTGAGGGCATTCTTAAGGTAATGTTTTTGACTTACTAACCTATATATGTATGTATATGTATATTTGTATTTTTCATGCTCTATATTTCTGGTACACACTCATTATTGTGACAGTCCACTATTTTCAGCGTCTAAAACTTACATCAAACGTCATCAATTAATTCTTGTTCCATCAATCTTAAACAAAAAATAGCAGTCTATTGGGCGAATAACTTAAAACAAACATTTTTGTACATTTAATTAATCTCACAACGGAATAAGCATAGATGTAATGCATCGTACATGGTATACAACACAACACATTGTATACAACATGCTCAGACAATACAACAAAGTAATCATCCTAAAATTCATTTACTTTTAAAAAATCTATCCATGTACAATCAACTCATTTATAATTGCATAACAATATATAATAGTACCATGGAAATATATCGACTAACCACATATAAGATAACAATACAACAAATTATTGGGTAACCTGTATATATAAACTTCCTTAGGCTCTTCCACCAATATCTTTGTCACAAACCGAATGATCCACATACAAAATATATACCACTATTAGGGCAAAAACATCTTTATTGATAGTTGGAATAGAAGCGTAATCTTTTAAGTGAAAATAAGGAACACATCCCTAGAATCAAACTTCACACACAAAACATCATTCCCAAAAAAAAAATTACATACTTATTTTCAAATACTTCAAATTTCTTTTCGAAAATACCCCTTTATTCCATTGCATTCTTCATATGTGCATGTTATTCTTACATGCATAATTAAATTTTGCACCTCATTTAATTATCAATCTTTAAAACGCAATAACTTTGTGCAGAAACGACGGATTAACAAACCGTTTTCATCATTAAATCACAAATTTTATTATCTTTCTAATGAGTGACATTGTGCATATGTAAAAAAAACATATGGTATGATTGCAGACAATTCTGCAATTATATGCAATAATTGCAGACAATTCTGCAATAATTGCATAAAAGTCTGCAATTATACGTAGTAATTGCAGAAATGTCTGCAATTATATGGTGTAGTTGCAGACATTCAGCAATGATATGCAATAACTGTAGAAATGTCTGCAATTATTGCGTATAGGTGCAAAAATGTCTTCCATTATTGTGTATAATTGCAGAAATGTCTGCAATTATTGCAGAAATGTCTACAATTATACGGTATAATTGCAGAAATGTCTGCAATTATACGGTATGATTACAGACAATTCTATGATTACTTGGAATAATAGTAGAGTTTTCTGCAATTATTCGACATAATTGCATAAAAGTATGCAGTTATATGAAATAATTGCATAAAGTCAGCAATTATTTCATATAATTACATAAAAGTTTGCAATTATATAAAATAATTGCTGACATTTGAAGAAAAATTGATGATGTTCAAAAATTGCAGAATTCTTGCAAATATATGGAACAATTGCATCCTAACTGCAAATATAGCTTTTTGGTATTAACAATGGATCTCGTTTTAAAGATCATGAAATTTTTGATTTTTTGGTGAAAACGGTATGTTGATCCGATGTTTTTATAAAAAGTTATACACGTTTGAAATATTAAAAACGTAAAGGTAGTTGGGTCTTTTTGCGCACGCAGATTTTAAAACAGATACTGTAAATGTAAATTTAGTTTGGGAAGGATGTTTTTTCTATTTTGAAACTTAGCAGGGATATGAGCCAAACTATCACATCTTTTAATCCGATTGTGATATTTCAAAATTTCCCTTTTTATGCAATTCTTTTAAAAAATTACCATTATAATTGATCCAAAAAAATAGCATTCACTCTACCCATTCACTTTCACATCTCTCTCCACCACGGTTTCTTACCCACTATTTTTTGCCGTCGTCCGCGTTATCTCTCTCCATTATTGTTTTATAAAATTTTGTCGCATGCTAGATAACCCTTTTATACAACAGTGCACATGTATGATTACTACTTATATTTAGTGTATATCTAGCGTTAAAATAAAAGCAGCAAGTAATGGATATATTAACAATGCATTTGTATTGTTGGTTTCTTTGAGCAATCAAAGCATCTAAATGATTATTGGCACAAACTTTCTTTTTGCAATTAGTAGTTGCAAGAATAAATATTAATGATACATAACAAGGCTCTGAATACCATTTATCACAGATTTAGTTTAAGATATTTTCTGTCACAAAGTGTCGCACAAAGATGCTTGTTTAGCGAATTTGTTTTGTATGTTGAGTTAGGTAACTGGAAATTCAAGAATACGCTTAAACAATATGATAAGATATGATCACATTCAGAGAGATACGGGAAAAAAATGCATAAAGGAAAAGATAGTTGATGAAGAAATTTATCAGTAAAATGTGTATTTAACTTGGATGAAATATATACAAAGAATTACTGTTCGCTGCTAATTTTAGTTGTCTTTTGTCATATGTTATAATATTTTACTTCAAAAGATTAATGTTATATTTTCACTCAACATTCTATTAAAATTGTAAAGGCCCGTATCTTCGTACCCTTTGAGTCGATCATAATTCACATCAGTTTAACTCAAATTGAACGGAAATACGAATTTTTAGGGGTGAAGAAGAGATAGAAGTAGAAACAGAAAACAATACAAAATCTCACAATCCAAGCAGAACAAAATATAATATATAACAGATTTTCATACAAAAGAATCTATAATTGTTTTACACTTACAATCATTAGAGTACAACAATCACTACATCAATCTGGACAGTTATAATAACTTGTCCACATACAGAATATAAGTCAAATACGGAAATACAACTCTGTCATCCAGCTCGTCTCCTGAGCTCCATAACATCATATCCTGAATCTGAAATACTCGATCTAACCCGAACATTATAATAAAATAACACCCGAGTTAGTTTGGAAAACCAGCGTGAGAAAACACACTAAATTTGAATTATTTAAGTTATCAAAATCTTTTGAAAAACAAAGGTATCTCCTAAGACCACGTTTGTAACAGCCCGCAACTTCGTACCCCTTGAGTCAACACTATTCTCTCTAAATCAACTCAAGTTGTACAGAAATACGAACCATTTGGGTTAAAGAAAAAGCGGTAGAAGAAGAAAAATAGAAAACAACAACAGAATCTAACCATCGCAGCGGAATAAAATACAATATATAATAAATAATTTGTACTCAAAAATCAAATATCTCTGTTTATATATTACATCATCAGAGTACATCAATCACAGTTTAAACCAACATAATAACATACAACTGAATAAAGAGCTACTCAGCACAGCGGAATATATATAAACAAGTACGAAAATAGGCATCTTCCTCCAGCCCGTCTCCTAAGCTCCACAGCATCATGTCCTGTATCCTATAATACTCGGTCTGACCCGAGCATTACAGTTAAATAACACCCGAGTCAGTCTGGAATACCAGCGTGAGAAAATCACACTCAATTGATTATTAAAGTTTCAAAAATCCTTTGTAAACAAAAGCATCTCGTAAGACCACGACACAAATAAACATGTCGGGTTTTTACCTTACGATAGCTAAAACATTTTTTATAGAAATCCTCTGATATTATAATAGGGTCTATATACAAATACTTATAAAGTAGCCGAAATTGTTACATTATTAAATTCCAGCTACTTGCCACAGAGTGGGTAATACAAACAAAACTCGTACAAGGCTCGTAGGGAAAATGGATTTCCAACTAATGACTAGGCACTGTGGTACCACCTGTCACAGTACGTGGCCTAGATCGCAGTACCAAGGAGTACGCCCGCTCCCTTGCAACACAAGACTGGGACTACCCCTTACTGGATAATCTTGAGTGAGATCACCCCACGGTTGGGATCAGCAACCGCCCACTAAGCCGAAATAAAAAGTGGCAACTAGACAGGGATGACCTCACCCAGCTTGGGTGCTACCCACCTAGCCTTGCTGCATAACCCCTAATTTTCAGTCATTCCCATTTGATGAGGCTTGAGGCTAAGTGTTACCTTTATAGAACATATCCCTTAGAATGCCCGTGGTCCACTTGACGATGTTCCATAAGCATTCATCCATACAAGTCGGTCTCGGGTTCGAACGAAACCGAAGGCACTATTCCTACTACATCCATTTTGGAAATATCCTCAGGATTAGTAGCGATTAGCCCTTGCACTTCACTGCTCCATCTTCGAATCCAAACTCGTTTTCCGCAAAAACGTACAAACTAGATCGAAGTGGTTTCTGAGAAATAAATCTCGATCCCGGTCTCTTCGAAATGATCAGCGCATTTATCCAATATTGATAGTCGGTTATTTAACTATCAATTAATATTCATAAACATCCATCAAACAATAAATAATTTCCCTAATTATTTATTAACCTCAAAATATCTTCACAAAATATATTTCTATTTTCAACCCTTTGAAAACAGTTTCAAATCATCTTTCTTTTTCAGAATAAACTTTCCCAAATATTTTCTATCTCCGCTGAAATTACCAAGCACAAAACTAGATTTTTAAAATAATTTAAAAACACTTTACTTTGAAATATACTTTAAAACATTTAAGTTAAAAACTAATTCAATAATTTGTTAAAAATACATACTATATGAATATTTGGAAATAAGGTTACTTAATAAAATATGAAACTAGATTTTCACTTTTAAAAACAAAATACCGAGTCACTCTTTAAATAATTACTGCTATAATAGATTAAAAAGGAAAGACTTACTTTAGAATTTAAATATTTTGAAATAATAAATTTTCCAAAAATTGCTTTTTTAAAACAACTTTAAAATCTTTTAATTTATATTTAAAAATTTACTTGAAAACATACTTGGTTACATGGAGAATTCCAACTTCAATCACTTAAATCAATTTCCCAAATTGATTTCCAATTTATTTCAATTGAAATAAATTTCTTTAATTACTCAACTCATTTCAAAATTCATGGACTTAATTATTATTGTTATTATTTTCCATTTGATTTTAAATCTTTTAACTGAAATTTACAAATTTTCAGCTTTTTTCCAATTTCTTCTTTATTCTTTTCAATAACTTAAATCTTAAATATTAAATAAATATTTTGTTCTTTTAAATGTTAATATTTAAGTTTAAAATTCATTTGCTTTCTGTTTATTCAAAAATTTCCTTTCCAATTCATTCTTAAATTTATTCAACTTTTCTATAATTATTTTACTTACAAATTCACGTCTTTTATTTCCTTTCCATAATCAAATTTATATATTTTTAGTAATTCATTATACCCAATTATATCAAATCGAACCATAGCATTCAACATTCCAATATATTCCATCATAGAATATCAAATAATTACAACAGAGGGTATTAAATAATTTAAATAAATGTTGAGGGATCCAGTTGGATCCCTCCAACCTGTTTTCCTACATCCACAGACATTAGCACAATATAGCATACCAATTCCAAAATATACCATACCATACTGTAGCACATCAATCAATTCAACCATTCAAACAATTATTTAAATTAAATCATTTAAATTTAAAATTTAAATTTAGCTGAGTGAGATTAACTCACCTTTGCATTTGTTTGCAGCCCACATCAATTCTGTCTTGGTTTTCCGGTTTATAACCTTGTATAAACATTAATATAGTTTATTAATATTTGAACTTATCAAAAATCACTTACCATTTCATATTTAAATTTTAAATTAACAATTTGGTATTAACCGGACACACTCTAGTTTCAACCAATTTCCACTAATAGGCTATATATATATATAATTTTTAAACTAATTAAATAATTTATTTTAAACAAGTTAATCCCTATAATTTACAATATCCAAAGCTCTTATGCATACATATTTTACTTCCCTTTTTCTCTTCACAAAATCTTACCTATACATGAATATTTTCTGTTTCCACTACATATGTGTGTGTGTGTGTGTGTGTGTGTATTTATAAAAATCAAAATTAATAGGGAATGGAATAAAATATGGATACCTTACTGCTCATATGGCCAGTCGCTCGCGAGATTCCAACCCAAATCGTCGAACCACCCCTTCCAGGTTCCACCGCACTCGCGTGCTACCTCAGACCCGAACCCTAGCCTACCCGCCGCTATCCCAGCCTCCACCACCGCGACCTCCCGCGCAACCTCCTGCCGCAGCATCCAAACTTTGCACAACAATTTCGAAACACCAGCAACTCTAATCGCATTCACCTCAACTCGCTACCAATCGCGGCCACAAATCGCACTCGAGAATTCAACATCCCTCCTCGCGAATGCCATACTCGAGATCTCTAGCCCTAAACGAGCTCGTTGCCTCACGATGCCGCCGCCAAGTCGAAAGCTCCGTACGCGAGCGCGCATGCGAGCTTCAGAAGCACGATTTGATTAATTCGAAACTTGAGGAGGGTGGTGTCGGCCATTTTCTTCCTTTTGTTATTTTTTTGACTCTGATTTCGATTTCTACTGAGGAAGAGGGATTGGAATTTATTCGTGGCTTTAGTTTCGAATGGAAGAAGAAAGAGGGGATTTGATTCCATTTGATTATGAAAATAAATGCTTTGGCCATGAAGGAGAGAAGAGAATGGAAAGAATGCTGCGTGCTGTTGTACTGAGGAAAAGAAAAAGGTCGCGTGGTATAGAAGAAGAACAGGAGGTAAGACGTGATGTTGAGCAGAAAGTGGCGTGCAGAAGGAGACCAAAATCTCTGAAAAGCAAAGGACGATGAGAAAGAAAAAGTTTTGATGGTGAAAGAATTGCGGCTGAATGTGATTAATATATATATATATATATATATATATATATATATATTATATTTAAATTTTAAGTTTAAATCATCTCGAAATGTCAGCTCAAAATCTCGACCTCCTATCGAGACGTGCCGCCAGACGATTATAATGTTATACGCCTATTTCGAATGCAATGGAGAAGGTTTCGAGGTCTAATTCAATCGTATGGAGAAGATAGCTTTTGGATTAGTTATTATATTTAATTTTCGATATAAATTTCAACATGTTTATACATCGTATGCTCACACAACAACTCCAAACCTACGAAATTTGAAATCCGATAATAATACAAAATTACGGATCCAATGGAACTAGTTTCGTCGAATTCTGAGACTGTGCCTCGGAAGGCTATTTTTAAATTCAATTTAAACGATATAAATTTCAAAACTCAACAAACCATTTTTAAATTCAATTTTACAACTTCTATTATCTTCAGTGTTATCAATATAAATTTTACAAGCCTTCAAATTATTTTTAACATGCTTAAAACTCCAGATTCAACAATTTACCCAACTTCACTTATTTAATTTAATAATTCAATTATCAAATAAATTGTGATATTTGAATTCAAGCTAAAAAATTAACTTTTAAATATTTAAAATCAATTAAATATTCCGATTTTAAAGGCTTAAAAATTCCGGGTCGTCACAACGTTACACATAAACACGATGGGTTTTTCCCTTACGATAACCATAACAATTTTTATCAAAACCATCTGATATTATAATGGTGTCTATAGAATGTAAATAGAAAATAGCTCAAATGCTTGCATATCACGTTTCAGTATAGTTGGGTACAGTCAAAACCGTACGACGCTTATTGTTGAATGGATTCCATACAATGACTAGGCACTGGGGTACCACATATCACGGTACATATCTAGAAAAATGTACCAAGGAACTCGTCGGGATCCCCTACAACACAATACCGGCCGTACCCCTAATCAAGATAGAACCGAATATGTTCCCACCGTTATCGAGTGCTCTTTTTCCATGCACCACCGTATCCATAATTTCCAATATATCTGAGGTATCTAGAAAGGTGATAACATAACCTAATTGGGTGAGACCCACTTAGCCTTGTTGCATCTCCTCTGATTTTCAGTCATTCCGGTTGAGCCTTAAGGCAACGATTATCTTTCAAGAACAATTCCACTTAGAATGCTCATTGTCCTTCAACGATGGTGTTCTGATAGCATTTGTCCATACAAGTTGTTCTGGGTCTGGACAAACCGAACCACCATCTTCACTATCTTCACAATATCCATTCGTAACGCTCAAATCGGATCGAAGTGGTTTTCGGATAATTTAATCCGATCTCGGTCTCTTCGAAACGGTCAACGAAATTGGCCAATATTTGATAGTCGGTTATTCAACTATCAAATAACAACCACACGCAGTCACTAAGCCCATATTATAATTTTTTCCCAAAATATTCATTTCAAAATACCTTTACAAAGGTATATGTTCAGATTCCTTTCCATATTCCAATATTTGAAAACAATTTCAAATACTTAAATCCATAACAAGATATTTCCAAACCATTTCAACACTTAGAAATATTTCCAAATTTCCATTTTAATACTTAGGAAAATGTTACAAGTCTTATTTTCCAAAATCATTTCAAATATCAATTCTTCAGAGAATGTTTCATAAATTTTCTCATAAGTCTCTGGAATCATTAATAAATTCCCTTTAAGAATTTCAAAAACCCAGTATAAAAAAATAAGTATTTACAAGAATTCTGATTTATTTTTAAAACATGTTTATGTAGTCATTTAAAAATATCGAAACACTTTTTATAAACATCAATAACTCACTTTTTTATATAAACAAATCAATTTCAAAGCCGATTTTTAAAATTAAAATAAATATCAAGTATTTGAAAACTTCACTTTTCGATGTACTTTAATTCTACTAGTTGAAAATTTCATAGTTTGATACACAACATTTTCCTTTTAAAAACAAACTTAAATTACTAAAATTAAAGATATATTTTTAAAATTCCAATAACCAATTCAATTTATAAATCCTCTCGATTTACAACCCGTCGATTCCATTCCAACATCCTATCCATTTTCACTTTTTTCAAAAATATCATCCGCTATTTTTTCCAACCCTATTTCCATATTTAATATAAATTCACCATATGAATTTTATATTCCCAAATTTTCATCAGTTATCGGTTTCTTTTATTTATAAACATCGTTTATAAATTTATAACTTCTCTGAGTTTCACTTTTTATAAAAATAATCTCATTTATAAAATTCCATTTTATAAATTCAATTCCTTATAAATTCTATTCATTTTCACCAATCTATTTTTAATATCGAATTCAACTTATTTCCATATTTTCCAGAAATGTCATTCAAAAATCCTTTATATAAATTATTTTAAAAAAATCTCTATTTAAAATAATTTTACGAATAGTTAAATACAAACCAAAATCAATTATTTTTTATCCAAATCAATTTCTTGAAAATAATCCAAATTTCGATATAAATATTTTTACATTCAAAATCTCCTTTTAAATCCTTTAAAATTCCAAAAATAATACTTAAGGCTAATCTGTAGTAGATCATTTTATAAAGAAGTAAATGCTTAATCTATTTTAATCTGGAAAATCTTCTTTATCTGGAAAAGGTAAATGCTTATTCTATTTTAATAAAGAAGCAGTTGATCAACTTGACACAAAATAGCAAATATTCTATAATTATATGGCTATTTAATCTATTTTCGTAAAGTAGATGATTAACTTGACAACGACGACGACAACAACAACAACAATTAAGTCATTATTCACAAACAAGTTGCGGTCGGCTAGAGATGGAACCCGAAACTAAATGACAAAATCAATTTAAAAAACCATGATAATAATAATACAATAAAGTAAAATAATTAAACGAATAATAATAATATTAAATATAACAAATGCAACGATAGAAATAAAATATAAAATAAAAATGTAAAAATAAAAATAAATCAAAAAATGTGGAAACTAGGTTGAAGGGATTCTATTTGCAGGGTAATAAGTTTTAAGGACAGCAACTCTGAGTAATTAGTTTTAAGGACAATTTACAGCATAATGATAAATTCATTTATCTTTTTAAGTTACACTGAAAAATGATAAATCATTTTATCATTATTTACGTATAACTGAAAATGATAAATTCTTTTATCTTTTTCCTGTAAAATGTCCTCAAAACTAATTTTTCAGAAGTAGTGCCCTTAAAACTTATTACCCTGCACAAATAAGCCCTTGAAGTGAAAATCCCCTTAAAAAAATCCATAATAATAATAATAATAGGGATCGAAGACCAAACACTATGTCTTAAGCTCCTATTCACTAGTCTTATAATCTAAAATTTATAATACTATCCTTAAACCAACTCTAAGCCAAAAAAACTTCTTGCTCATGGTTTTGGTACGTGGATCGCTAATTTTCACGTGCTCCAGTCTGACACCAGCTCTTTAGATATGTTCTAGTCCCTCAAGTCCTTTTTTACTACTTCCTCCGATAATAGCCTTGGTCGACCTCTACCTCTCTTTGAGCGTTCCATGCGACCAATAATAGCACAGGTGTCTCGTAATGGCTTTGTTGGAGAAGTCCAAACCTTCTTGAGCGGTGTTGAACTAGCTTCTCTTCAATTAGTGCAACTTCAAGCTGTGCCCAAACAAACTGCACAAGTGTTGGACTACCTCTCTTCAATTGGTGCTACTCCAAGTTGATTAACTTGACACAAACTAGCAAATACTTTGAAATTCTAAGATTATTTGGTTCAGGATGGATCAGATATACAATTTGCGTGAACTAGGGGAAAATAATATCTTCACTAGAAATGTTGTGTACAAGGATGTGTCAATATCTTAAATAGGACAAATTTGATATCATTTTTTTGGTAGTTATTTCTTTTTAGTTTCTTTTTTTCAAATAATATAAGCTCATAGAATAACGATCATCAATAATGAAATAAATCTTCATTTTCTTAATTAATTTATATTTAAAAGTTTGCTTTCATGCATGCCATTTGTATGTGTGAATCGTGTATTTTTCTAATATATATATCCTTTTATTTATGAAACATCATGTCGTTTGTGCTATTTAAATATACTAGTGCGAACCCATGCTTTGCATATAAATATGACAAAAATATATTTATTGCAGTTAGAAAATTAAATTATTTTGAAAAATAATCAGAATATATTATTTACAGGAAGAAATTAGAAACATTATTAAAATATAAAATAGAAGTATTAAAATAAGTACACAATCCTTATTGAGTCAATGTAGTAATAGAGCGAAATACTCTCAAACACATATGTAGGCGAAAGAGTTAAAAGGGCAAAGTGGACTTGTCAATAACAATAAAAAAATGCGACAAATGCACTACGGTGAAATACGACAGCTGTAAAAAGCATCTCGTATAAAATTGGACTAAAGAATATCATAAAATAATGTTTCCACTACACACAATATCATTCATTAAAATGAATCCTATTTTAATGCAACACAGAAAATATGATATACCTTTTCTTTCTATTAACCTTGTTTTTTAAATGCTTTTATATCATAGACAGAATAATCAGTATATGATACTGTTGATATACATGATAAGTATACGACATGGGTATGATAAACATTGATTTTTTTACAATTTGGAAAATCCTTATTTTAATTGAACATTGTAGATGATTTTACTCTTTATAAGTAGTAGTAGAAAAATCAAAAAATAATGTATGAAAAAATATATTATTATTGAATATCAAACTGCAAAGTGTCATAAAAAGTTATTGAAAAATTACCAAGAAGAATATATTTGTTGATGGTCGAATTGTATATTATAGAACATGGAAATTAATTTCAGTATCCAGTTTATGTGCGTGGAAAACAAAGAGAGCATATAGGAACGTAGTACACGGCTAGTATGTTTAAAACATTACAAAAAACTAAAAGAAGAATATCATGATATATTTTTGTTTAGTTATATGTTATTAGGTATGCTCATTAAGCTAACATGGGTTAGAACACAGAGATATATGTATGAACATCTCCTATTTTGTTCATTTTCATTGTTTGAAAAGTGATGGGTTTGTTATTGTTGCAAAATCAGGTGGAATGACAGTCAAGAGGTGAATTTCAAGGCTTGAATCCATTCGGCCTTTGTATTAAGCAGAGGACGTATTGATTCATTTAAGCTATAAATGTAAATATAGACATTTCGAGCCACCAAATGTATTCCATGTATTTATGCAATAATAGTAAAAAAACATCAAAAAAATGCATGCTGATCTCATTGTAGCCTCATATATATTGAAAATAAGTCATATCAGAAACTGACGCAGTTAAAAGAGGAGTTTGTTAAAGTTGTAGACAAAAACAGTGCCATTCTAAATATCAGTCATGTGCATCAATTGAACTGAGCGGCTATTCATCCAAGTATTAAATTAAACACCAAGAGATACAGACTTCGGTAATAATATATAACAAAATTCACTAATATAACATCCATCCACTTTGTAAAATCATTTCCTCTTCTTAGGCACTCTGCATCTCGTGCTATAAAGATTAACCGTTCCCATATTATTCATCTGAGCGCACTTGTAGATTTCTAACTTTCAATTAGCATCCTTCAAAGCAAACATGTCTTTGCTAACTGTAAAAGGATCGGTAGTTATGTCCTGTAATGAGAAAATGCAACCATCTTCCATATCATAATCCTCACGAAATTTACCTTCTTATTTGATGTCTCATTTCTATCAGAAGAGCAAATGGAAAATTTTGTAATGCTTTTAGTACATCTTTGTTCAAATTTCATCTAAAATAGTGTGCAATTGGAAAATATAACATGCATAGTAATGTCTCAAATGTTTGATATCATTTATTCATAAAAAAATCCACAAAACAAAACATTTTTAAGAGTTTAGGTATCTAAGTTGTGCCACCGTAATATTAAGAAATTTTGAACAAAACTAACAATTTATTTGAGACCAGCCAAATACTGAATATACTTGAGACCAGCCAAATACTGAATATACTGCTTTATTGACCTTGAATATGATATATTTAATCCTCCAAAGAGAGAGCCACTGCACAAACTTATATTCGGTAAAAAAAAGTAATATTGTAGAAGACATTTGGAAAACGGTTGTTCATGCCACTTTTTTTTTTCAAATATACTGGAAGAAACCTATCATTAAATATAAAATAGAAGACATACCCTCTATTGTCGAGTATTCTTACTTGCTTATGTTCCCTAACTTCTTTCTATAATATAAGTTTCAATTGATAAATAAATGTGGTACATTACTAAATTCTAATTTACCGTAATCCTGAATATCTTTAATTCTTACTAGTATGGGCCCGTGCTTCGCACACAGTCTTTTTGCGTTATTGTGTATGTTGGTATTTTGTTTCAGCGTAAATATGTAAACGGAAAGTAAGGGCATATTTGGTATTTCAAAAAGACACCGAATAAATTATTTCAACGAATTTTCATTATTAATAGTAGAGAAGTAGAGATGTTCAATTTCTTATCGAAAAGAAAATTATTTTTATTAAGTTATAAAGAAGAGAAATTAATGAGGTACTTCATCAAGATACATAGACGATCAATTCAAAGCCACATACCAAATAGTCAAAAAGGATTCGAATACATGTCTATTTAAAATCGAAGGAGTATTCTTTTGAAAAAGAAATATGATCTTTCATACTTCATGCATATTGTTCTATTTGACAATGAGATCATCCATTTCATAGGAGTCCTTCATTCTCTTTAGGAAGAGAACATGGGAAAAATTTCACCTCCTCCAAAGTGGTGCATGAGGATTATATAGCAGTATTTCCTATTACTGGATGCATAAGTTATAATTGTAATGTATTTACAATGAATAAGATAACTTATTGATCATAAGAGTATCATACTTGTCCACTTTAAACGAAATCAAGAAAAAATTCTAGCCAACATCAAACTTAATTGATGTAGCTCGTGGCCAAACAAAGGCCTTTTTGTGGCTAGAGGAAAAGGTTATTATTTACAAAGCATGTCTAATTTGTTGTGAAAAAAATGGCAGCGCTTTGCGGAAGTTTATATCAACGGAACTTTGTCACCCAAATCACAAAGAGATAATTTGGATTAAAAATAAGACGGAATTGAAATTAAAAGCAATAAGACAAGATTTCCACCCAACCACCCACTTTATTGATTAACCAAAATTTTGTTTAGAATTAATAGAACAAAGCTAAAATAAACAAAATTCCATTGAATCAATAACCAAATCGAGAAAGGGAGCAAATATCTATATGGCTAAAATTGTTGGAGAAGAAGAACAAAGATGGAGAATAGGAAATTTGCAAATAGATTTTTCACCATACTTTTACCCTCTCTTCTAGTCTCTATTTATATAATCAATTACTTAATGCCCAAGTTAACATTCGATGGCAAAAAATAATTTGATTAGTCAATTAGAGAAAGAAATAAACATACTCAATATGCCTATTAATTAGGGAAAACAAAATTTTCTCTTTCTTTCTTTTGCATATTTCTTTCCCTCTATTTGTGATTTTGTATCGCCAAAATTTATCACTCCACCTTGATGCAAAATCACATATCTCCAACATATCAAACATGCCATATCTAGATCTATCACAACTCCATATATCTCAATCATACCAAATTACAAACCTCCACCGCCGCCTACAAGTGATGCATCTCCCATATGAGGTGCACCACACAAATCCGGTCTCAAAAAAGTTTGTAATACCACAAAGATCTCCGTCTTGCCTTTGTGGATTTTGCAATTCGACACCCGTCTATCACTCGATCTGAGCTCATTACCTGATCACTATCGATCCCCCGAGCATCATCAACATGAAGACCCCTGTCTAAAATATGATACTCAATGCTAGAATCATAGCAGTGACCACATTAACCTCTCCACCTTGCTGTAGACTAGGTTCTTCAACCGTCACTCGCTTTCCATAGTCGACTACAGAACCAACCAAGCTATAATGGTTTCCTTCTTCCAATACTCCTCTCATCCTTACACGACCACCTTTCTTCACTCTCAAAACTCCACCTTGAGTCTCATAAGTGCAACCACAGCGATCCAACTTACCGAGAGAAATAAGATTATGCGAACAAGTGGGTACATATCTCACTCCAGAGACTTCTCTAACTACACCATCATGCATACGAAACCGGATAGATCCAATACCACAAATCGGTAGTTCTTCTCCATTGGCTGTCCTAATCATGTCGACACTCTTCTCATAAGAAGAAAAAATTCACATCCCTACAAATATGAAAACTGTGTGACGACCCGGAATTTTGAGCAATATCAATTTAATAATCTTTGATAATAATTAAATTGATTTGACCATTTTACAACTATAAATTGACAAGTTAAAATTATTTTAAAGGCTGATAATAACAATCTGACGATGTCTATCAACAATTTTCTTAACAATATAAATTGGTGAGATTTATTTTTTTAAAGGTTAATCAGAATGTTTTCTATTTATGAAATATATATTGATATATCTTGTAAATAGGAAATTTTAAGTAATAAAGCTATCTACTCAAATTATAATATATATGAATATATATAGTGATTTGAAATCTGTTTTAAGATTTAATACAGTAATTATCAAATATAATGTTAAAATGTTTTTCTATTTGAAATGTGTATATATATGTTTGTATATATATTTGAAATAGGAATTTTATTAATTTGAATTTAATATGTGTTTTCAAACTTTATTTTATATAATTTGTAATTTGAAATGTTAATTTGATCTAATGCTTTTCAAATGATATTTGAAATTTAATTTTAAATAACAAAGTTAATTTTTTTATTTTACAAACATATATTTTAGCTTTTGTTTTAAATAAGAATAAAATTTGAAGTTCACTTTCAATTATTTTTGATATTCTTTTAAATTTTATCATAAGATAAAATTGTTTTAAATTTTTTATATAAAGAGTTAAAATTAATTTCTCAAGTTTATAAATATATAATACCATTTAAAATAAATCAAAAGCATAAATATTTATAATTTGTCAACATGAATTCACTTTTGTATGTTCATTAAATCTAAAAGCTTATTTATAAAAAGATAAAATACACATTACTTACATATACACATTACATAAATATATGTATATAGCTTAAACAAATTATTAAAAAGAAAATAACATTTAAAACATTAGAAATAACTTTTGTAAATATGAATTAAACATAATAACACTCGTAAACATTATAGAGTATATTAAGGACAATTGTAAATCAATATGTATAGGTGTAAGCTAATAAGGATATAAGGTAGACAAATGTCATTCTTTTAAAAACATAAAATTTAAAATTTAAGTGTAAAATTAAAAGAAGAAACTACTTTTAAACTTTCAGCTAAAATTCTTCCTTCAAGATGTAAATCAAAATAGAAAAAAAATGGAAACTGTAAAATCTGAAAAAATAAGGAAAGATGAAATTGGAAAATCTGGAACAAAGAAGAAATCTGGGGATTTAAATCTTCAAGTTCAAGCTTGCAAAATTAGATTTAAAAAGATCAACATGCAAAGATGGAAATCAACAGCAAGATGTAAAACTTCAACATGCATCTGGAAATACAACAGCTAGATTAGAAATCAATATGCAAATCAATTCTAGAAGCATGCAGTGAATTTCTGAAGCCTGGAAAAACATTTTCTGTTTTCTGCAAACATGGTGAGTAAATGATTTCTTTTAAAAACAGTTTTAAATCTGGATTCATCTTGTTATGTGATAATATCATGATGTTACAAGAAATATTGGATTTAGATTTGATGCATGTTTGGATTGTGTTTATGTATTGCCTGTAAAAAAAAATGAGTCACTTTGTTTATAAAAACAGTTTCAATCTCATGGTAAATTCAATAACTTGATTTTGATATCGAGTTGGACCTGGATTTGTAAAGAAAAGATGATTGTAATCAAATCTTCTAACATCTAAAAATAGCTATAGGTTGTTAAAATAAATAATTAGCACAAAATTTTAATATTTACAGCAAAATTATAAATTGGGTCAAAAGTTTTTGAATGCAAACTTGAGTTTCGATTCTAGAATCATATTGCAAATAAGAAAACATGATTTTTGGAACTTGAATTACGAATTCTAGGTTAGTAATTTGCGAGAATTTGGGGTTTGAGTGTTTTTGGCATTTCAGTCAAATTGTGGTGAACGATGGCGAGTTAGTCGACATCATTGGGC
The DNA here is from genome assembly GCA_030765085.1 of Allium cepa. Lineage (NCBI taxonomy): Eukaryota > Viridiplantae > Streptophyta > Magnoliopsida > Asparagales > Amaryllidaceae > Allium > Allium cepa. The sequence continues at coordinate 73,478,654 of CM060939.1, read as the reverse complement.
ATGGAGGTTGAGGGAGTATGGTAGATCATCAGAAAAATACTCGTGTATTTTATTGATGATCGAGGTGGCCGATAATTGTCAAAATAGGGATTATCATCCTGTAAGTGTGATCGATGTTCCTTGGGTCTACACGGCGTCAGTATGCAATCAGTGATGATCGCGAGTGTTGCTGTGGGGTTGGGGGGTTATGATGAAGCTTCGGAGGTGATGGTAGGTCTTCTCGAGTTGGGGGTTGCAGTGGAAGGGTGGTTTTTGGTGACGAAGTTTTCGAACAATTGGGTTCGACAGTCATATTTTGGAGCTCGTTCGCATTGGGTTTGCTGGGACTTCGAGTTGTTGTCGAGGTCATTTGTGACTTGGTGGAGGCATGAGAGGAGATCTCCGTCGACCATCGGCGCTGTGCATGTTAACGTGCACAGTGTCATGTTTTCGGTTATGGGTTTGAACGAGATGGGGAACTCGAAGATGGCATCGGGTGAGTGAGGCCTTGGCTCGAAGCAGGCATAGTGTGGGGGATAGCTCGGGAATGTCGTTGGGTGACTCAAGATTAAACACGAGGGATTGCAGTGAGGTGCTCGAGTTGTTTTGAGCTGGGTTTTGTTTTGATGGGTTCAACAGTTTTAAATTTTGAAATGTAATTGTAAGATTTTTAGAAGTTTTTAACAAGCTAATATGTTTGTAGATGATAAAAGTTGTAAAACAAAAGTGAAGCATGTTTTATTTATAAATTAGATTTGTTTAAAAAAAATTAAATTTAAACATGTTTTATATATAAAATTATGAAAGTTTTAATATAAGATAAGTGAATTTTGGAAATAAATTTGTATTAAATTTTATTAAATAACTTTGGGAAAAGTTTTAAAGATTTAAAGGTAATTTAAAATGTGTTTAACTGTACATTGATTTCTAAAATGTTATATTTTATTTCAAATAAAGTGTAATGATCAGAATTTGGAAATCAGTAATAAAGATTTATCTTATGAGAATTTAGAATTTTGATATAATTGAAGATAAATAAGTTTTATGAAAATAATTAAGATAGTTTAATTTTTATTAATAATAAAAGTATTTTGGTTAATATAAATGATCTAATTAAGATAATAATTTTCTTAATTAAGAGTTTTTATAATATAAAAAGGTAAGAATCATTTAATTAGATTTAAATGATTAAATAATAATTAATTAAATAATTAATTTGTGATTAATTAAGATAAACTTATGGGTTCATTTAATATAATTACATGGTGGAGTAATTAGGTAATTAAGTGATTAGTTGCTGGAAGAAATTAAGTAAAAGATAATTACTTTATAAAAGTAATTAAGTGGATGTGATTAAGGATTAATCACTTGAGTTATTAATTAAAGAATTAATTAATAAAATTAATTAAAGTTTTAAATTATTTAATTAATGGTTAATTAATAAAGGAATTAAGAGTAATTAAATATTTGATTAATTACTTGTTAAAGTAATTAATTAAGGAAGGAATTTAAGTAATGAAGTAATCATTAAATAATTACTTAATATTAATCAATAATTTAAGGATAATTAATTTATAATTAAGTTTAATTAATAAATGTAATTAAAAATAATTAATAAAATGTGATTAATTAAAAGTAATTAATTAAATATGATTAATTATAAATGATTAATCAGGTGTGATTAATTAAAGGATAATTAAGGAATAATTATCAAGGTAATTAAATAATAATTAATCAAGTGTGATTAATTTTAAAAAGGGTAATTAAGAGATAATTAATTGGATAATTAAGAAGTAATCAATCAAGATGATTAATTAATATTGTAATTAAGGAATAATTACCAAAAGTAATTAAGAAATAATTAATCAAGGGAGATTAATTAAGGTAAATAATTAAGTGATGTTTATTAATTAATTTATAATTAATTAATGAATGGTAAGATGGATTGATGATAATCTAAGTGATTAGGTAAGAAATTAATTTGATTAAGGATTAATTAAATTAATTAAGTTTGGATCAAACTTGTTTATGGATGGTTATTGATTGGTTGATAAGTATCATTGGATGAGTTAATGATATTGGATGTTATTGTATGTCTTTGGTTGATATGTGATGATATGAATGTGATATATCTGAGGTGTGATATATATGCTGCTTTGTGATATGTATAGATGAATGTGATAATATTAGATTATCTATCTGTGTTGTGAATCATCCATTTATGTTTAAATGATATTTCTGAATATCTATTGTTTAAATCCCTTAAGTACAACTTGGACATTAAAATGGCGTTTTGATTCGGCGAGACCGGGATCGGGTTTCCATATTTGGATATCCGAAAACCACACCGATCAAAAATAAACGTTAGGTCGTGAATCCAAGTGAAGCAAGGAGAAGATTGGAGGTATAAGAACTATACGTCAATATAACTCTGTGGGTGATTCCGTAATGAGTTTGACGGAATAGTACTTATAAGCTCGAGATGGTGATTCAGAGTGCAAGGGCTATGGTCGTTGAGTATGAGGGTGATTCCAAAATGAGTGTAACGAGATAGTGCTTTCGGTTCCGTTCGAACCCGGAACAGACTTGTATGGATTGAATGTATTAAGAACGTCGTCAGGTGGACGATGAGCATTCTAAGATAAATGTGTCCTACAAAGGTAATCGCAGCCTCAAGCCTCATCAACCAGGAATGGATAAAACAGGGGAGGTGCAGCAAGGCTTCGTGGGTAGCTCCCACTAGAGGGCGAGATTCATCCCTGTCTAGATGTCCCTTTTTATTTCGGCTTTGTGGGCAGTTGGTCTGCAGCAAACTGCGGGGTGGTCTTGTTCGGGACTGTTCAGTAAGGAATGGTCCCGGCCATGTGTTGTAGGGGAGTTAGGGTGGCTCCTCGGTACGGTGATCTAGGTCACGTACTGTGACGGGCGGTACCCCAGTAGCCCTGCCATTGTTGGAAACCCATTTTCCCTACGAGACCCTACGGTTTTGTTTGTATTACCCACTTTTGTGGCTAGTAGCTGGAATTTAATAAATGTAACAATTTCAGCTATTTCTTATTTACTTGAAAACCCTAGATACTATTATAATATCACTGGATTTCCTATCAAATGTTTTGGTTAGCGTAAGGTAAAAACTTTTCCATGTTTATGTGTGGGAAGTCTTACGTGATACCTTTCTTTTTAAAAGAATTTTTTTAAAGTTAAGAAATTTTAAACCGTTTACTCACACCAGAACCTGTCTGACCCGAGTGTTTATTTTCTGTTTTATTAAACTCTTGGGTACTCATATTATGTATTAGTAGTCAAGTGATTCAGGTTATCCTTGACGATTTCTGGAGGAGCTTTGGAGCAGGAGGCTTCAGCATGTAGATATATAGATAGTGTTTCCACTGTGTGTTATTCTGTATAGTTGTTCTTGTATTGTATATTAGACAAAAATGTTATAACTGTCTAAATTGAGATGTATAGTTGTGTACTCTGATGTATATGATACTATGTATGTGTTCTATATTATATTTCATTCGTTCCGCTATGAGATTTCTGTTGTGTTGTTGTTCTTTCTTTTCTTTCTTTTCTTCTTCTATCTCATTTTTCTTAATTAGTGATGCGTCTTTCTGGTGATAGAAAGTCGGGTCGCTACAAACTGGCTTCCGAATCCATCTTCCAAGGCTTATTTTCACTAAAGAGGACATCATAAGAAGCATCGCTATCGGTACCTTCAGCAAAACCTGCATGTGCATCACTACTAGTATCACCGTGCCCAGCCTTTTTCTGATCTCTTTTATAAGCATAACACTTGCTGCGTATGTGACCTTTCTTATTACAATAATGACAAGTGATAACACCATTACCATTAACATCCTTCTTTTTCCAAATTGTATCTTTCTTCGAGTCTCTTGCCACCATAGCCTCAATTTGAATTGATTTCATACCTGACCCTTTTCTTCTAAGCTCCTCATTCAAAAGACTGCTTCGAACAGTTTCCAAAGAGATAGTTCCATTAGCAGTGGAATTACTCAATGAAACAACCAAAGTTTCCTAACTTTCTGAAAGCAAACTCATCAATAAAAGGGCCTGTAACTCACCATCAAAATTGACCTTCATATTTGCCAATTGATTTATTACATCTTGAAATTCATTCAAATGCTCTACAATAGACTTCTCTTCATCTAATCTCAGTTGTACCAACTTTCGAACTAGAAAAGCCTTACTAGTAGCACTCGTTGACTCATACAAAGATACCAACTTGTCCCACAAAGCCTTTGCGGATTCACAACTAGCCACATGATGGAAAACTGAATCATCAAGATATTGGCGAATCAAAGAAATAGCCTTCTTATCCATCTTCTTCCATTTTCCCTCATCTACATCAGAGGGCTTCTTTCCATCTCCATCAATCGGATCATGAAGATCATTGAGGTACAGAACATCCTCCATCTTAGGCTTCCAAATACCCTAATTTTTTCCATCCAAAATAGCCATCTTCGAAAACGAAATCATATCCGACATCAATAATTTTTTTTAATCCAAAATTAGTCTAAGCTTTGCGATGATCTGTGCTCTGATACAAAACTGTTGCGAAAAAAATGGCAGCGCTTTGCGGAAGTTTATATCAACAGAACTTTGTCACCCAAATCACAAAGAGATAATTTGGATTAAAAATAAGACGGAATTGAAATTAAAAGCAATAAGACAAGATATTCCACCCAACTATGATGTTTCATACTTCATGCATATTGTTTGATGCAACACAATCTACCAACTCAATGGACTTGAGTCGTTCAGGGGCCTTAGGTCTCTCACAACCTAAGGAAGGTCGCTCGCGAGTTAACGGAGTAAGCGTTAAGGCATTCAAGCGACCTAGTGAGATGAACAAACCAGTGCTACGACCTAACCCCACCGAGCTATGACCTATAAGAAAAACCGACCTAGCGAGTTAACTCGCTCAAACTTATGCCGCTATGAAGTTAGGTCGCTGAAGAGATGCCACTTCTTAGGTCGCTGAAGCCTAAGTCGCTGTCATGAAGTAGTGTTGTATTTTTCTTAAGTCGCCTTGAAGCAAGGTCGAAGCTTTATGCTGTGAAATCTTTAGGTCATTGAAGCTTTATTCCGTTTTTCATAGGTCGCGTACTTTGTTAAGTTGCGTATGTATGATAACTCGTAGGTCGTTATAATTGTAAGTCGCTTGTGTTGTACTTCTGTTAGGTCGCATGTTGTAACTTGTATTTGTTATGTCGTTATGTGTTGTTGATGTTGAGTCGTTTGTTTTTAGGTCGTCTTGTATTTGTTTAGGTCGTTAACGACCTATGTTCGGTCGGTCGTGTATGTGTAACTATGTTAGGTCGTGGGTCATGCATTGAAGGCTTTGTGATGTAAGTGTTGAGTTGTAACCCTATAAATAGGGATGTTGGGTCATTTGTAAATATGGTTGATTTTGAATGAAACTTTGTGTGAGTGCTTTGTGCTTCTTTGAAATTGGTAGTTTAGTGTTATCTCCTATCTCCATTTGCGGTATTCGAGTGTGCTCGAATCAACGGATTTGAACCGATTCACGGAATCTCGTGCGCGAGATCAACGTCGAAGAATCATAGATCTTTTAACACGTTATCGTGCGCGATCAATGTGTTGGAGGTAGCTAGAATTCGGTATCTTTTGGAGATCAACGAATTTGGGCATTCGGTATCTTTCAATCCATCGATTTATATTGCTTCATCTAATCGTTCTTCGATTAGTTTGACAAGAAATCTTCATTTCGTCGTCATCGTTATAATCCGCTGCGTTTAGAGCTAGACTTAGCCAATCATAGCTAAGCCGAGTCCTTGGAGCCAAAGAGAAGAGTTTGAAGAGTCAAGGTCGAGCTAAATCAAGCAAAGCCGAGTTAAGTGAAGTGTTGAAGTTTGAGATAGAGCCGAGCTTGTTCATGTTTGAGGGAGATTTGTTCAAGTTCAGATCCGAGCTAAAGTTGGAGGCGTGCATCACATTGTAGATCAAGGCCGAGCTAGTTGAAGTTCAAGCCGAGAACCTAAGTTGAAGCCGTGCATCACTTTGAAGGGTTCAAAGCCGAGCCGAATTAGGTTGTGAAAGTTTAATCATGCCACCGAGAAGAGCTAACCATCATCAAAATGTTGAAGCATTGTATAGAAGAGAAGAAGCTGAGCAAATGGAACAACGAATCAATGAAAAGTTTGATGAAGGAATTAGGAAGTTAGAGAAATTGATGAATGATTTGAATCAAGGTCAAAGGAGAAGGTCGCCAGTCTCGAACCATGGAGGAAACAGAGTTTCGCCATCGGTTACGGAAGCGAGGAGGGTGTCACCACAATCTGTTTGAGATAGAAGAGAGTCATCAGTTTCAACAAGGCGAGATCATCATGAGTATAGAAATGAAGAGACAAAAACTCCACGGGAGTATGAACATGAACCATATCGTGATGATGAAAGACATAGTCGAAGAGATATGCGGGATCATAGAGATGTTGATGGTCGAGATCGATATAGACGTACATTTGATTTTGATGAATATGGTGATAAATGTAGTGTTCATTATCGAGATCGAGACCAAGTGCGAAATCAATATTGAGATGTTGAAGATGATCATAAATGGGAGTCGGGGATGAAAACAGAAATACTAGAATTCAAAGGAGGAATGGTAGCTGAAGAATTCTTGGATTGGTTATCTAATGTTGAAGAAATTTTTGACTTCAAAGAAATCCCTGAGCATCGTAGAGTTAAGTTGGTTGCTACAAGGTTGAGGGGGAGAGCTTTAGTATGGTGGCAGCAAACTAAACTTACACGGGAGAGAATGGGGAAGTCAAAGATTGAGTCATTGGAGAAGATGAAAAAGTTGATGAGAGCTACTTTCTAGCCTTATAATTATCAATCTCTTATGTATCAGTGATTGCAGAACTTGAGACAGGGAACGAAGTCGGTGAATGATTATGCAGATGAATTTTGTCGACTGATTGGCAGGAATGATATCATGGAGACAGAGGAACATTTGACTGCTAGGTTTGTTGGAGGGTTGAGAATGCAGATCCAGGATATGGTGAATATGTTTTGATCCGAGATTTGTTGAAGAAGCACATCAGAAAGCACTTGCTTGGGAGAAACAAGGGAGACGAGGAGGTGGTGCGTTTATGAATTCCAACAACCAGAATAAGGGTGCTAGTAGCAGTGCTAATGTTTCCAAGGATGTTAATAAACCGGTTGTCAATGAAGTTGCTAAGACCAAGGCCAGTAGTGGTATCAAATGCTTTAATTGCCAGGAGTTTGGTCATAAGAGCAATGAATGTCCAAAGCCTAAGAAGCGAGTGATGGTTGCTGAAGATGAGGATGAGGATATTGGTGAAGGTTATTCTAGTCCAGTTGAGGGGAATGAACAGGATATCGCGTTGGGAGATGAAGGATGTAATCTAATGATGAGGAGATCTTGTTTGACACCAAAACAAGAGGATGAGGCTAGTTGGTTGAGGAGTAATATCTTTCAGTCGACATGCACTATACTGGGGAAGGTTTGTAAATTTGTGATTGACGCGGGAAGTTGTGACAATATCATTTCTACCAAAGCTGTGAGAAAGTTGAAGTTGAAGGCGGAGAAGCATCCAAATTCTTACAAATTAGCGTGGTTAAGGAAAGGAGGAGAGGTGAAGGTGGACAGCTGAGTTCATGTTCCATTTTCTATTGGGAAGAAGTATAAAGACGAGATCTGGTGTGATGTGGTGGAGATGGATGTTTGTCACTTGCTTTTGGGAAGACCATGGCATTATGACCGAGCAGTGCAGCATGATGGACGAACCAATAGCTACAGCTTTATGTTTGAGGGTACTAAGATCATTTTAGTTTCGAAGAAGAGACAGCAAGAAGAGACCAAGTCAGAAGAGATTGAGGAACTAAAGACTTTGTTAACTTTGAAGGAGTTTGTTGGAGAAGTAGAGGAGAGTCCAGAGGTGTTCTTGTTGATTGGACATGAAACTACTGAATCTGTTGAAGTTCCAGAGGGAGTAAATCTAGTATTGGAAGAATTCAAAGATGTGTTTCCTGAAGAGTTGCCAAAGGAGTTACCACCGTTGAGAGATATTCAGCATCAGATTGATCTTGTGCCAGGGGCAGTATTACCTCACAGGCCACATTACAGGATGAGTCCTAAGGAGCATGAGGAACTGAGAAGGCAGGTGGAGGAGTTGTTAGAACAAGGGCGTGTTCAGGAGAGCTAGAGTCCTTGTGCAGTGCCAGCCTTATTGGTACCGAAGAAGGATGGTTCGTGGAGGATGTGTACGGACAGTCAGGCTCTAAACAAGATCACTGTGAGATACAAGTTTCCTATGCCGAGGTCCAATGATTTGATTGATCAGTTGAGTGGGGCTGTTGTGTTCTCAAAGATTGACTTGAAGAGTGGATACCATCAGATTCGTATTAGACCGGGTGATGAGTGGAAGACTGCTTTTAAAACTAGGGAAGGTCTATACGAGTGGCTGGTTATGCCATTTGGCTTGTCAGATGCTCCTGTCACTTTTATGAGAGTGATGAACCAGATTTTCAGACCATTTATTGGGAAGTTCGTAGTAGTTTACTTTGACGATATTTTGATCTATAGTGGGAGTATGGAAGAGCATATCCAACATTTGCGAGAAGTTCTGTTTATTCTACGACAGGAGCAATTCTATCCAGCAGCGAAGAAGTGCATGTTCATGAAGCACAGTGTTTTATTTCTGGGATATGTTCTGTCAAAGGAGGGTATTCAAGTGGATGAGAGCAAAGTGGAAGCTGTCAGGAGTTGGCCACAACCCAAGACAATTACTGAAATGAGGAGCTTTCATGGGTTGGCATCATTTTATCGAAGATTTATTCCACATTTCAGTAGCGTGATGGCACCAGTTACTGAATGTATGAAGTGGAAGCAATTTTCATGGTCAGAAGAAGCAGGAGTTTCTTTTGAGCGAATCAAGGGACTTTTGACGACAGCACCAATTCTAGTTTTGTCGGACTTTCAGTTGTTGTTTGAGTTACATACTGATGCATCGAAGGTTGGAATTGGATGGGTGTTGAGTCAGAAGGGGCGTCCAATTTCTTATTTTAGTGAGAAGCTTTCGAGAGCAAAGATGAGATATAATACATAAGATGTGGAATTTTACGCGATTGTTCAAGCTGTGAAGCACTGGAGGTATTATCTATTTCAGAAGGAGTTTGTTCTTTATACTGATCATGAGGCGTTAAAACACTTGCAAGGGCTGGACAAGATAACAACTAGGCATGCATCGTGGATTGCATACTTGCAGCAAATTACATTTGTAGTGAAACATAAGTCGGGAATTACGAATCGCGTGGCAGATGCATTAAGCAGGAGAAATCAATTATTGACTACAATGAGAGTTGAAGTGACCGGGTTTGATGTGTTGCCAGAACTGCTTGTGGATGATCCTTACTTCGCTAAGGTTATGGATGAAGTCACAAAAGGGATGATGGATGAGTATATTTTGGTGGATGGTTTTCTGTTCAAGGGAAATCAATTATGTATACCCGAGGGAAGTTTGCGAACGAAGATTGTAAAGGAGTTACATGAAGAGGGCCATGTAGGTAGAGATCGTACATTGCAGTTGATTTCTCAATCTTATTTTTGGTCTTCCATGAGAAAAGAAGTTGAAAGATTTGTGAAGAGATGTCATATCTGTCAAGTTTCGAAGGGAACCGCTACAAATGCAGGATTATATATGCCGTTACCTGTACCTACTAGACCATGGGTTGATATCAGCATGGATTTCGTTTTGGGTTTGCCAAGAACTCAATGTGGAAATGATTCCATATATGTGGTGGTAGATAGATTTTCGAAAATGGCACATTTCGTAGCTTGTAAGAAGACAGCCGATGTCGTCGTGTTGCTCAATTATTCTTTAAAGAGGTGTATCGACTACATGGGCTACCTGGATCTATTGTTTCTGATCAGGATACTCGATTCTTAAGTCATTTTTGGATGAGTTTGTGGAAGATGGTTGGAACGAAGATGAAGTTTAGTAGCGCCTATCATCCACAAACAGATGGGCAAACGGAGGCGGTAAACAGATCGTTGGGAAACTTGTTGAGATGTCTTGTGAAGGACAATTTGAAGGGCTGGGATGTGAAGTTATGTCAGGCGGAATTTGCACAAAATCATGCCGTTAATCGATGCACTGATTTCAGTCCATTTCAGATTGTCTATTCAACAATTCCAAAGGGACCATTGGACTTATCGATAGTTCCATTTCAGAAAGGGGTTGTTAAATGGGCTAGTGATTTGGTGAATGATTTGCAAGAATGCCACAAAGTTGTTCAAGAACGATTGCTTGCATCAAATGAGAAGTACAAACAATTGACAGATAAGAAACGAAGGAGTGTGAACTTCAGAGAAGGTAATTTGGTTTATGCTGTATTGACGAAAGAACATTTTCCAGTGGGAACTTACAACAAGTTGAAAGCTCGAAAAATTGGACCAGTGGAAATTTTGAAGAAGATCAATGACAATGCATATCAGTTGAAAATACCAGATCATATTCACACTGCAGACGTTTTTAATGTCAAATATTTGATTCCGTATCATGGGGATGAGCTTGTTGAGGAAGAGGAAGGTGCAAATTCGAGGCCAAATTCTTGTCAACCAGGGGAGGATGATGCAGCGCAATCTACCAACTGAGTGGACTTGAGTCGTTCAGGGGCCTTAGGTCGCTCACGACCTAAGGAAGGTCGCTCGCGAGTTAACGGAGTAAGCGTTAAGGCATTCAAGTGACCTAGTGAGATGAACAAACCAGTGCTACGACCTAACCCCACCAAGCTACGACCTATAGGAAAAACTGACCTAGCGAGTTAACTCGCTCGACCTTATACCGCTATGAAGTTAGGTCGCTGAAGAGATGCCACTTCTTAGGTCGCTGAAGCCTAAGTTGCTGTCATGAAGCAGTGTTGTATTTTTCTTAAGTTGCCTTGAAGCAAGGTCGAAGCTTTATGCCGTGGAATCTTTAGGTCGTTGAAGCTTTATGCCGTTTTTCATAGGTCGCGTACTTTGTCAAGTCGCGTATGTATGATAACTCATAGGTTGTTACAATTGTAAGTCGTTTGTGTTGTACTTCTGTTCGGTCGCATGTTGTAACTTGTATTTGTTATGTCGTTATGTGTTGTTGATGTTGAGTTGTTTGTTTTTAGGTCGTCTTGTATTTGTTTAGGTTGTTATCGACCTATGTTCGGTCCGTCGTGTATGTGTAACTATGTTAGGTCATGGGTCATGTAATGAAGGCTTTGTGATGTAAGTGTTGAGTTGTAACCCTATAAATAGGGATGTTGGGTCATTTGTAAACTTGGTTGATTTTGAATGAAACTTTGTGTGAGTGCTTTGTGCCTCTTTGAAATTGGTAGTTGAGTGTTATCTCCTATCTCCATTTGCGGTATTCGAGTGCGCTCGAATCAACGGATTTGAAGCCGATTCACAGAATCTCGTGCGCGAGATCAACGTCGAAGAATCGTAGATCTTTTAACACGGTATCGTGCACGATCAACGTGTTGGGGATAGCTAGAATTCGGTATCTTTTGGAGATCAACGAATTTGGGCATTCGGTATCTTTCAATCCATCGATTTATATTGCTTCATCTAATCGTTCTTCGATTAGTTTGACACGAATCTTCATTTCATCGTCATCGTTATAATACGCTGCGTCATTGTTCTATTTGACAATGAGATCATCCATTTCATATGAGTACTTCATTCTCTTTAGGAAGAGGACATGGGAAAAATTTCACCTCCTCTAAAGTGGTGCATGAGGATTATATAATAGTATTTCCTATTACTGGATGCATAAGTTATAATTGTAATGTATTTACAATGAATAAGATAACTTATTGATCACTAAGAGTATCATACTTGTCCACTTTAAATGAAATCAAGAAAAAATTCTAGCAAACAGCAAACTTAATTGATGTAGCTCGTGGCCAAACAAAGGCCTTTTGTGGCTAGATGAAAAGGTTATTATTTACAAAGCATGTCTAATCACCAATTTGAAAATATTAGACTTTCATTCTTTGTGTGCAATTTGTATCAATCAAAAAATTCTAAAAATTTATTAATTCCTCAAACATTTAATGAATTAGAAAGTTTCAAAATTAATATAAACAATCTAAATCTTAAAATTTTCTCCTTTCAAATCATGTTTTCTAAAGTTGCATTATAACCTAAAGTCTGTTATATTATGTAAAGATTTACCTAAATGATCCTCATAATCATTAGTAAACCAAACAAAAGCTAAATAAAAAATGTAAAAGTTCATGCATTTTAGTGTAATTTATAGTATTATCTATACATCTATATAATCATCTCATATATCAACAAGGTCCATCTCGATCTTTCAAGCAAAGATAAAATCTCCTTGATGTGCTCTCCACATTCCTCCATATTTTCTCATAATTTTATGGGAAGGATCGCCTTGAACATAATGTATCAATAAATCATTTTCTTCGAAAGTTAAAAATAGAAACAAATACGAGTGTAAGTTGGAATAAATTATTACAAAGTTTTGCCCCATTAAATGATCAATTTTAGTTTCTTTTTACTTCATAGATAGGAACTTAATAACTTAGAAATTCAATAATTTTCAAACTAAAACATTAGCTTTACAGTAATGCATGCAATGATAATAATATCATTACAAACTAATTGTTTATTTTATATCAATGAGTGACTCATGACATGTGACCATTATCAAAAACTAAGGCAGAAATAAAGACCGTGTGAAAAACAAAATTCCTTTTGATGTAATATATACCACATAGAAGCATATCATTATATGGAACCTCTTTCTAAAACAAATATCTTTGTATAAAGGGTCTATCATAGATAGCACATGCCCATATATTTGCAATTATCAAAGTCAATCAAAAAGATCGTTGGCTAACTTCAATAATGCAATTTGAGCACACCCATCAATGCATGCGAAATCAATAAGCAACAACGGGTGCAACACAAAAAACAAACCAGTTGTCCATTTGATCGCATGATTTATTTTTGAGATTAAAAGTGTTGATGCATACTACGGATATATAGAACTGCAAATGTATGTGGTGAATTAGAAGTGACTTACAATGTCACGATTTAAGAATAATATCCAAACATCCATGAGTGTCCGCCTGAATCAATGTAAAAAAGAAAGTATCCAATGGGACGAAATATGTCTAATAAATAATTTTTTTATGAAAATACGTACAAAGCTTTCGAGCAGAACGTATTCATATGTTATCTTCAAAATAAAATTTTATATTCCTATCTTCCTTATTGTTGTAACAGCCCGCAAATCCGTACCCTTTAAGTTAACACTATTCTACCTAAATCAACTCAAGTTGTACAGAAATACGAACCATTTGAGTTAAAGAAGAAGAGGTAGAAGAAGAAAATAGAAAACAACATCAGAATCTAACCATCACTGCGGAATAAAATATAGTAGATAATAAATGATCTTTACACAAAACAAATCAGATATACATGTTTATATATTACATCATCAGAGTACATCAATTCAGCTCAACATCAATATCATACCAATGGATACACAACTCAACACAGCGGAAAATATATGTATATAAACAAGTACAAAATACGCATCGTCATCCAGCTCGGCTCCTGAGCTCCACAGCATCAAATCCTGTATCCTACAATACTCGGTCTGACCCGAGCATTACAGTTAAATAACACCCGAGTCAGTCTGGAATACCAGCGTGAGAAAATCACACCTAATTGATTATTAAAGTTTCAAAAATCCTTTGAAAACAAAAGCATCTCGTAAGACCACGCCACAAATAAACATGTCAGGTTTTTACCTTACGATAGCTAAAACATTTTTATAGAAATCCTCTTATATTATAATAGGGTCTATCTATAAATACTTATAAAATAGCCGAAATTGTTACATTATTAAATTCCATCTACTAGCCACAAAGTGGGTAATACAAACAAAACTCGTACAAGGCTCGTAGGGAGAATGGATTTCCAACTAATGACTAGGCACTGGGGTACCACCTGTCACAGTACGGGGCCTAGATCGCCGTACCGAGGAGCACGCCCGCTCCCCTGCAACACAAGACCGGGACTACCACTTACTGGATAATCCCGAGTGAGATCACCCCGCGGTTGGGATCAGCAACCGCCCACTAAGCCAAAATAAAAAGGGACATCTAGACAGGAATGACCTCACCCTGCTTGGGTGCTACCCACCTAGCCTTGCTGCACAACCCCTGATTTTCAGTCATTCCCATTTGATGAGGCTTGAGGCTAAGCGTTACCTTTATAGAACATATCCCTTATAATGCCCATCGTCCACCTGACGATTTTTCGCAAGCATTCATCCATACAAGTCCATCCCGGGTTCGAATGGAACCGAAGGCACTATTCCTACTACATCAATTTTGGAAATATCCTCAGGATTAGTAGCGACTAGCCCTTGCACTTCACTGCTCCATCTTCGAATCCAAACTCGTTTCCACAAAACGTACGAACCAGATCGAAGTGGTTTTAGAGAAATAAATCTCGATCCCGGTCTCTTCGAAACGATCAACGCATTTGTCCAATATTGATAGTTGGTGATTTAACTATCAATTTATATTCCAAACAACCATTCAACAATAAATAATTTTCCAAATTATTTATTTATCTCAAAATATCTTTATAAGATATATTCTCACTTTCAAATTCTTTTGAAATCAGTTTTCAAACTATCTTCCTTTTCTCAGAATAAATTCCGAATATTTCCATTTCCACTGGAATTACCAAGCACAAAACTTTAGATTTTTTTTTAAAATAATTTAAAAGCACTTTACTGTAAAATATATTTAACATTCAATTTAAAAAATTTACTTTAATACTTAATTTATAATAATACTTTAAACAAAATACCAAATCATTCTTTAAAAAAATTATTACGATAATAGATTAAACAAATACTTACTTAGAATTTACTTTTAAACATTTAAGTTAAAACTACTTCAATAATTTACTAAAATACATACTATATAAACATTTGAAAATAAAGTTACTTAATAAAATATAAACTAGATTTCTACTTTTAAAAACAAAATACTAAGCTACTTCTTAATAATTACTGCTGAAATAGATTAAGAGAAAATACTTACTTTAGACTTTAAATATTAGAAATAATAAATTTTACAAAACTTGCTTTCTTTAAAAAAACAACTTTAAAACATTTAATTTATATTTACAAATTTACTTTTTTTTTAAAAAACATGTACTTAGCCATCCAGAGAAAACTCCAACTTTAATCACTTAAATCAATTTCCCCAAATTAATTTCCAATTTATTTTATTTGAAATAAGTTTCTTTAATTTCTCAATTCATTTCAAAATTCATTAGTTATGGACTTATTATTAATGTTATTATTTTCCGTTTGATTTTAAACTTTTTAACTGAAATATGAAAATTTCAGGCTTTTCCCAATTTCTTCTTTATTCCTTTCAATAATTTAAATCTTAAAGATTTAATAAATGTTTTGTTCTATTAAATAATATCATTGAAGTTTCACACTTCATTAACTTTCTGTTTCTTCAAAAATTCCTTTCCATATACAGAATTTTATTAGTTAGCATTTTGAAACCACTAATATTCTTATCCAATTCACTTTAATTTATATACATTCTTTATAATTATTTCTTAAGAGTTCACTTCTTTTATTTCCTTTCAAAGTCCAATTCTATATATTTCGATAAAACAGAGTACCGAAATATTCAAGCAGACTATAACATTAAATATTCGAATATAATTCATCACAGAGTATCAATTAATCATAGCTGTGGGTATTTAATAAATTTTAAATAAATGTTGAGGGATCCAGTTGGATCCCTCCAACCTGTTTTCCCTGCATCCACAGACTTTAGCACAATATAATGCATCAATTCCAAAATATACCATACAATAGCACGTAAATCAATTCAACCATTCAAACAATTATTTAATTTTAATCATTTAAATTTAACTGAGTGAGATTAACTCACCTTCGATTTTTGTTTTGCCATCCAATTCAAATCGCCTGGTTTTCCCCATGACTTTAGACCTTGTATAAATATTTACAGTTTATTAACATTTGAACCACTTGAATAATCTACTACCATTTAATAAATTTAATTAACTAATTATTTTGTTAATATTCAAATAAATCGAACAAATAATTTCCATTTGCTAAATTTAATTAAATTAACAAATAATTTTATTTGAACTAATTGAATAATCACTTGTCATAAATAATTAACTAATACTTTGGGTTTAAAATAATTTCTCTTTAACCATTTCTAAATTAATTAAACAAGCAAATTACAAATTTTTCTCCCTTTTGAAAATATATATCTATTTGTTGTTTACCTTTAAACATATTTTATTAAATTCTAAGAAAATAAAAATTTCTTTTCAGCCTATACATATATATGACTTTTGGTTTAAAACTATGAAAACAGCATAAGATTTCATCTAGAAATTTCTTTCTATACAAAACTATTTCTGTTATAAACTTCATTGTTATACACTTGGTTTATGCATATATGTATTAACTGAAATGAAGAGAATTTCTGTTAATATATTATTATTATTATTTTCTGTACATATGTTTAAACAAAACTGCTTACTGTAAATATATATAATATATTTATTTATTTATTTTTACTTACTGTACAAATTTATATACATAAAAATCTAAAATAAATAGGTTGATATACCTGACCTAATCGAACAACCCTAGTCGCGAACGCCTTCATCGAGCTCATCGACGAATGACGCTTCCCTGAAGACAACGACACCTCCTTCCCTTTCTCGGTCGAACTATCCCAAATCAATGACGTTGACGAGGCTTCTACCACGCGCGACACACCCAAACCCAAGCCCTAAACGCGAATCCCCTCGCAGGTGTTGCCGTTGACGACGCGGTCCTTCCCAGCCCTTCGAAACTCCACGCGAGGCCCTAATCGATGGATAAGGGTTCGGTCGATGTTTTATTTTGAATTCGATTCTCGAATCCCTTTCTTTTTTTTCGAAACAGGGAGGCTTCGATTTGTTCTTGATTTTCACTGCCTCGGCTCAAAACAAAGAGGAAGGTGATGAGATGAATTTGTTTGAGGATCCATTTGATAACGAAAAGGAGCTCGGCCTTACAAATAGGAAAGGAGGTGTACAGAAGAAGGGATAGGGTAGCGTGATGTTATTAAAAGGGGGAACACGGAGATGATAGAAAGTCGGTGTGCTGTCTTGGCTTCTACAGTGCCTTTGAGATTAAAGAAAAACGACGATGTGAAATTATTTCAACTGGTTGTTCAATTAAAGTTTTATTTAGTTTTCCACGCGTTTACTTATCGTGTGCTCACACAACAACTCCGATCAATACAAAATTTGAAATCCGGTAATAATTCAATATTACGGACCCAATGGAACTAGTTTCGTCGAATTCCGAGACCGTGCCTCAGAAGGCTATTTTAAATTCAATTTAAACTATAAAATTTTAAAACTGAACAAACCACTGTTAATTTCAATTTTATAACTTCTATTATTTTCAGTGTTATCAATATAAATTTTACAAGCCTTCAAATTATTTTTAACAGGCTTAAAATCCCAGATTTCATATTTTACCCGATTTTAAATTATTTACTTCAAAAATTAATTATCAAATCAATTGTGATATTCGTAATTCAAGTTAAAATTACTCTATTGAATACTTAAAATCAATTAAATATCCCGATTTTAATTGCTTGAAAATTCCGGGTCGTCACATTCCTTCCCCCTTAAAAGAATTTCGACCCCGAAATTACTAGTTAAGATGAATGGTCCAATTCCTTTTTACTTTTTCCAAAACCAAACAATTCAACATCCTACCAGCTATCTTTTTATAAAAGACCCATTACCATTCTTACTAACTTCTCAACTCTCCCATAGTTTTCAAACAATACTATTTGCTTAATCATTCAAATTTCAATTTTAAATCAAATTTAAAATTATTATAATTTTCTCAAAATTTTTCTAACTCTCTAAATTTCCGAAAAATTTGGCCAGCGTCTCCTTTGCGCGCCTAGCTCGGTACAACTACAAAAGGCCACTACGGGCTCCCAAATCCAAAAAGAAAACAAAAGGCCAAGTGGCACATCAAAATCCCAATCAAATTTCATATAGAAATTTAAACACAGACCTTTTTGTCGGTCAATTCAATTTTATCTTTCTGAAATCAAAATCAATTCTCGTTTCTCTTTATAATACCTGCATATCCTGCTTAGCACTAATATCCAATCACAATATTTCCAAAACATCATATCAACTTTCTTACAAAATGTCAGTATTTATTCATTCAAATATTAACTTAGATTATATTTGTAGTATCAATTTCCAATCAAGAATTCACCATTCGCTTCTTAAGTTAGCATAAGCATTTTATACGTTTCTTATATTTATTTTCATCTTACCATTTTAGTTTATATCTATTTCTATTCAAATTGATTCTTTCACTTCCATATGAATTCAATTCATCTCTTAACTCTGAATATTTGAATTTTATTTTCCATATATAACTAATTCATTTCATTATTTTAAATTAGTTTCATTTACTAATTTATTTTTAGTTTCCAATTTAAATTCGTTTTGTCATTAACAAAATTTTCCCAAAAATTTTCAAAATTTTCCTAACTCCCAAAATTTCTGAAAATTTTTGGCAGAGTCTCATTTGCGCGGAGGAGCTTTCGCAATTTGACAAAAGTGATAAATATATATATATATATATATATATATATATATATATATATATATATATATATATATATATATATATATATATATATATATATATCGACCCATCTGGTCCGAAAAAACCAAAAACAGTTCATATTTCCTATTTTTATTGCATAGGCGTACCTTATTTAGCATTATAAGCAAGCGGCTTATTATTTTTAGCAAATAGCACAACCAAATCCAGTCACACGGCTTCCAGGTACCTGTACTTACTTAATTTAAACATGTAAGTGCCAAATATAAGAAGTTCAACACATTTCACTTACTTGCAACAGTTAAAACATATGAATTCTAAAAGAAATGCCCATTAAACACTTTTTTACAAGCAATTTAAATATTCCAACATTAATTTTAATTGCTTACACCCAATCACATATCGTTTTACTTAATCCGTAAGGTTAACAACTCACAAACTTACATTAACTTAATTTTTTAGTAAACTGAACTCATATTTAATTCAATTGCTCTCAAAATCAATTTATTTTACCCTTATCAATACATAGAATTTTAGTTCCTTCCATTTACAAGCAATGAGAATTTATTCTATGCAATTTGACGAGATCTATGTGAATAAATAAGTCTTTATATTTTATAACCGATTTAAATGGATTTTAACTCAATTTATACTCAATTCTATTAAATTTTAAATTTATTCACAATCCATATATTCTCATTTTCATTACATTACAGATTTGAATCCATCCACTTACATTTCATTTTATTAACCAAACTAGTTTCATTTTTCAAACAGGTTCCATTCAAAATCATTTGATCTAGCTCGACACATTCTTTTTAAATTCATTCACAATCCATTCATTTACATTTCATTCCATGTTAGTTTATTCCAAAATATTTTATTTAGCTCGAAAACAATCCAAGCTATTTCATTCCATAACCATTTCAATTTTTTTATTCACGATCCATTCATTGCGTTTCATTTAAATCCATTCTGAATTTTCATTTCCTTAAATATTATTCATAAATCCCGAATTTTATTTCATTTCAAATTTATTTCACTTGATTTAAATCCAATCCAATATCATTAAACTTAATTTTAAGTTAACTTCAATTCAACTCTCCTCCATCTATTAGCTTAAGTCAATTTACTTTAATTTTATACTTAAGCTCATTTCAATTGATTACAAGGCCATTTCTAATTTATTTCCACTTATTTGGATTTTACTTGCAATTCATACCATCACCCTTTTAATCCAATTTACTTTATTTGACACATTTTCGATTATATTTAATTTATTAACATTTCAAGTTAAATTTTTATTTATAGCTCAAGTTCTAAACCCACTATCCATTTTCAATTTACCATCCAATTTCATTACTCATAATTCAACTTCATTCTCAAATACATTTACTTCACTAACAATCCAAGTCGAATTGGATTTATAACTTGAGTTTTATTTCCAATCTTCATTATTAATTCACAATTCAGCTTTATTTAACATTTCATTAACTAATTTATTAACAAATTAGTTCTCCCCTAATTATAATCCAATGCTTGATTTTTAATCCCAAAACAAACATCATTTCATTTAACTTTCCTAAGTTTAATTTATTTTATAATTCAAGTTTGGGTCTTCGTTTTATTTCCAAAACATCAAACAATATTTATTTTGGATTTTGCATTCCATTTTCAATTTTATAAGTCTCAACTTATTATTTACACAATTCCATTCATTTTAGGCTTGAATATATTCATCTTTTATTTTTAACTCAAGCCTTATGCTTATTTACAACCCAAGCATGTTTTATTCTATGCATTTTAATTCTTTTACTCGTTATTCTTATATATTTATTTCAATTCAATCCTTATCCAACTTATTTTCCATTTATTCAGGCAAGAATCTAATTCCATTCAATAACTCAACTGAATTTTTATTTCAATTCAATTTTATTTTAACTCAGATTTATTTAATTCGATTCGATTTTAACTCAATTCGAATACAACTGGATATTATTTTCAGTCTAATGCAATCAATTTCAATCCAGTTAAATTTTATTCCCCAATCTAAGTTAATTTCCTTTTTAACTTCCACTTTAAATTTAAATTTCCAACATTCAAAGCTTATATTTTCTTCCTGATTTAAAAAAAAATCATCTCAATTTATAAGCTTACAACTATCTCATCAGGATTTTTAAACACCCGACTTTTTGGTTTCAAATCATTTTGAAATCTCCAACATTTCAAATCACATTTCTCAAAAGTCAAACCAATCCTGGTTTTATTCCCAACAAATTTCCTTTGAGATTTCCAAAAACAACCAGCTTTTCTGAACAAATAAATTTTTGGCAGCAATCCGTCACTTAGAAATTCGAAAATGAATACTGACGATGCGGCCGTCATCATCAGAATTATTTTCCAATAATCCACGTGATTCCAATGCTACATCACTTCCAAAATTCATTCAAAACACATTTTCTTTCAGAAATACCTCCAAAACAATAATGCTATTATTTATCTTCAAAATACTTCGACCAATACTTCCAAAATCTCCGAGATTTTAAATTTCCAAATCCAGCTTAAATCAAGTTTAACCATAATTCATTTGCATAGTTTCCCATTTGATTATAATTCAATTTATAATTTACATTTATAATTCAGATTTATAAATTTCATTTCATAATTTAATTTATCTTCTTAATCTTTGGTTATATTTACAATTTCTAGTTAAATTTTTACACACCGATGATAATAATTTAATATCATCATTTCTAACATCAAAGCAACCATATATTAGCTAAAATAGTTTACAAAAAACTTTTATTTATATCAAAATATATTTTTGGGTAAAATTATTTCATCCACCCACGTTTAAAACAATACCGTGTCAAACTGTTCTATTCAAGTGTTTAGAAACCCCTTCGATACAGTTGTCCAGACTGTGCCGACGAAGGTTCATATGCCACCCAATAAATCAATCAACACAATATTAAAATAATTTATATTCACAAACAAATACGCGCTCATATCTATTAATACGCTCAAACTCATCCTAGAGTACTATGGACTCTAATTTAAATGAGTAATTCCCACCAGAGCCAAGGTTATCACCAACCTCGCTCTGATACCAAGTGTAACAGCCTGCAAATCCGTACCCCTTGAGTTAAAACTATTCTACCTAAATCAACTCAAGTTGTATAGAAATACGAACCATTTGGGTTAAAGAAGAAGATGTAGAAGAAGAAAATATAAAACAACTTCATAATCTAACCATCGCAGCGAATAAAATATAGTAGATAATAAAAGATCTTTACACAAAACAAATCAGATATACATGTTTATATATTACATCATCCGAATACATTAATTCAGCTCAACATCAATATCATACAAATGGATACACAACTCAACACAGCGGATATATGTATATAAACAAGTACGAAATACGCATCGTCATCCAGCTCGGCTCCTGAGCTCCACAGCATCAAATCCGGTATCCTATAATACTCGGTCTGACCCGAGCATTACAGTTAAATAACACCCGAGCTAGTCTGGAATACCAGCGTGAGAAAATCACACCCAATTGATTATTAAAGTTGTAAAAATCCTTTGATAACAAAAGCATCTCGTAAGACCACGCCACAAATAAACATGTCGGGTTTTTACCTTACGATAGCTAAAACATTTATATAGAAATCCTCTGATATTATAATAGGGTCTATCTACAAATACTTATAAAATAGCCGAAATTGTTACATTATTAAATTCCAGCTACTATCCACAAAGTGGGTAATACAAACAAAACTCGTGCAAGACTCGTAGGGAGAATGGATTTCTAACTAATGACTAGGCACTGGGGTACGACCTGTCACAGTACGGGGCCTAGATAACCGTACCGAGGAGTACGCCCGCTCACCTGCAACACAAGACCGGGACTACCTCTTACTGGATAATCCCAAGTGAGATCACCCCGCGGTTGGGATCAGCAACCGCCCACTAAGTCGAAAGAAAAAGGGACATCTAGACAGGAATGACCTCACCCTGCTTGGGTGCTACCCACCTAGCCTTGCTGCATAACCTTTGATTTTCAGTCATTCCCATTTGATGAGGCTTGAGGCTAAGCGTTACCTTTATAGAACATATCACTTAGAATGCCCATCGTCTACCTGACGATGTTTCGCAAGCATTCATCCACAAAAGTCCGTCCCGGGTTCGAACGGAACCGAAGGCACTATTCCAACTACATCCATTTTGGAAATATCCTCAGGATTAGTAGCGACTAGCCCTTGCACTTCACTGCTCCATCTTCAAATCCAAACTCGTTTCCACGAAACGTACAAACCGGATCGAAGTGGTTTTCGAGAAATAAATCTCAATCCCGGTCTCTTCCAAACGATCAACGCATTTGTCCAATATTGATAGTTGGTGATTTAACTATCAATTTATATTCCAAACAAAAATTCAACAATAAATAATTTTCCAAATTAATCTCAAAATATCTTTACAAGATATATTCTCACTTTCAAATTCTTTTGAAACCAGTTTTCAAACTATCTTCCTTTTCTCAGAATAAATTCCGAGTATTTCCATTTCCAATGGAATTACCAAGCACAAAACTTTAGATTATTTTAAAATAATTTAAAAACACTTTATTGTAAAATATATTTAACATTCAATTTAGAATAATTTAATTTAATACTTAATTTATAATAATACTTTAAACAAAATACCAAATCATTCTTTAAAAAAATAGTTACGATAATAGATTAAACAAATACTTACTTGGAATTTACTTTTAAACATTTAAGTTAAAACTACTTCAATAATTTACTAAAATACATACTATATAAACATTTGAAAATAAAGTTACTTAATAAAATATAAACTAGATTTCTACTTTTAAAAACAAAATACTAAGCTACTTCTTAATAATTATTGCTGAAATAGATTAAAAGAAAATACTTACTTTAGACTATAAATATTAGAAATAATAAATTTTACAAAACTTGCTTTCTTCAAAAAAAACAACTTTAAAACATTTAATTTATATTTAGAAATTTAATTTTTTTAATAAAAAAAACATGTACTTGGCCATCCAGAGGAAACTCCAACTTTAATCACTTAAATCAATTTTCCAAATTAATTTCCAATTTATTTTATTTGAAATAAGTTTCTTTAATTTCTCAATTCATTTCAAAATTCATTAGTTATGGACTTATTATTAATGTTATTATTTTCCATTTGATTTTAAACCTTTTAACTGAAATGTACAAATTTCAGGTTTTTCCCAATTTCTTCTTTATTCCTTTCAATAATTTAAATCTTAAAGATTTAATAAATGTTTTGTTCTATTAAATAATATCATTGAAGTTTCACACGTCATTAACTTTCTGTTTCTTCAAAAATTCCTTTCCATATACAGAATTTTATTAGTTAGCATTTTGAAACCACTAATATTCTTATCCAATTCACTTTAATTTATATACATTCTTTATAATTATTTCTTAAGAGTTCACTTCTTTTATTTCCTTTCAAAGTCCAATTCTATATATTTCGATAAAACAGAGTACCGAAATATTCATGCAGACTATAACATTAAATATTCTAATATAATTCATCATAGAGTATCAATTAATCACAGATGTGGGTATTTAATAAATTTTAAATAAACGTTGAGGAATCCAGTTGGATCCCTCCAACTTGTTTTCCCTGCATCCACAGACGTTAGCACAATACAATGCATCAATTCCAAAATATACCACACAATAGCACGTAAATCAATTCAACCATTCATACAATTATTTAAATTTAATCATTTAAATTTAAATTTAACTGAGTGAGATTAACTCACCTTCGATTTTTGTTTTGCCATCCAATTCAAACTCGCCTGGTTTTCCCCACGACTTTAGACCTTGTATAAATATTTACAGTTTATTAACATTTGAACCACTTGAATAATCAACTACCATTCAATAAATTTAATTAACTAATTATTTTGTTAATATTCAAATAAATCGAACAAATAATTTCCATTTGCTAAATTTAATTAAATTAACATATAATTTTATTTAAACTAATTGAATAATCACTTATCATAAATAATTAACTAATACTTTGGGTTTAAAATAATTTCTCTTTAACCATTTCTAAATTAATTATACAAGTAAATTACAAAGTTATCTCCCTTTTGAAAATATATATTTATTTGTTGTTTACCTATAAACATATTTTATTAAATTCTAAGAAAATAAAAATTCCATTTCAGCCTATACATATATATACCTTTTGGTTTAATACTATAAAAATAGCATAAGATTTCATCTAGAAATTTCTTTCCATACAAAACTATTTCTGTTATAAACTTCATTGTTATGCACTTGGTTTCTGCATATATGTGTTAACTGAAATGAAGAGAATTTATGTTAGTATATTATTATTATTATTTTCTGTATATACGTTTAAACAAAACTGCTTATTGTAAATATATATAAATTTATTTATTTATTTATTTTTACTTATTGTACAAATTTATATACATAAAAATCGAAAATAAATAGGTTGATATACCTGACCTAATCGAACAACCCTAGTCGCGAACGCCTTCATCGAGCTCATCGACGAACGGCGCTTCCCTGAAGACAACGACACCCCCTTCCCTTGCTCGATCGAACTATCCCAAATCAGTGACGTTGATGAGGCTTCTACCATGCGCGACACACCCAAACCCTAGCCCTAAACGCGAATCCCCTCGTGGGCGTTGCCGTTGACGACGCGGTCCTCCCCAGCCCTTCGAAACTCCATGCGAGGCCCTAATCGATGGATAAGGGTTCGGTCGATGTTTTATTTTGAATTCGATTCTCGAATCCCTTTCTTTTTTCTCGAAACAGGGAGGCTTCGATTTTTTCTTGATTTTCACTGCCTCGGCTGAAAACAAAGAGGAAGGGGACGAGATGAATTTGTTTGAGGATCCATTTGAAAACGAAAAGGAGCTTGGCCTTACAAATAGGAAAGGAGGCGTACTGAAGAAGGGATAGGGTAGCGTGATGTTATTATAAGGGGGAACACGGAGATGATAGAATGTCGGCGTGCTGTCTTGGCTTCTACAGTGCCTTTGAGATGAAAGAAAAACAACGATGTGAAATTATTTCAACCAGTTGTTCAATTAAAGTTTTATTTAGTTTTCCACGCGTTTACTTATCGTGTGCTCACACAACAACTCCGATCAATACGAAATTTGAAATTCGGTAATAATTCAATATTACGGACCCAATGGAACTAGTTTCGTCAAATTCCGAGACCGTGCCTCGAAAGGCTATTTTAAATTCAATTTAAACTATAAAATTTTAAAACTGAACAAACCACTGTTAATTTCAATTTTACAACTTCTATTATTTTCAGTGTTAACAATATAAATTTTACAAGCCTTCAAATTATTTTTAGCAGGCTTAAAATCCCAGATTTCATATTTTACCCGATTTTAAATTATTTACTTCAAAAATTAATTATCAAATAAATTTTCATATTCGTAATTCAAGTTAAAATTGCTCTATTGAATACTTAAAATCAATTAAATATCCCGATTTTAATTGCTTGAAAATTCCGGGTCATCACAATTGTCGCCTATATCGGAACTTCTGTTTTATGGGGGAATTCTTGAATCACCTCAATATTCATCTTAAGAAACATTGTACTACATGCAGAATTGAAATTTATAAAGGGTAAAGACCAACATTTTTGTTCTGGTTAAAAGTTACTCTAAACATTTTCAAGCTATCTTGAAATTAAATCGATAACTAAACTATAATACAATACAGAGACTGTGAATATTTGAAATATTTCATATACTATATGGCGTACAAAAATATAGCTCATTTGAGTCTGCATAATACCTAAGCAGGAACGAAAATAGCCAAAAACGGGAATACACCAAATGAAATCGAAGATAAACGATCGACTGTAAAAGAACAACACCTCCAACGAATACAAATATGTAAACTAAAAACAATACCTCTAATGACTACAAATACACTGGTATATGAAAACTGATCATTCAGTTGATTAATCTGATCTAGATGAACTAAGATATAAGTGTGTGCAACTATACTACTGTATAATCATAACAACCATAAAATCAGTGAAATGGTAAGTACTTGAAATAAACGCAGTTGCAAGAAGCCATGAAGAAAAGAAAGAAGGGAACATGATGTCCACAGTGAAAAGAATTAATGTTTTTCAAGAGTTAAAAAATAGAAGTGCTTGGTTGTATATTCGAATTCTAAAGATTTAAGAGTGTAAACAATAAAGAACATAGAAGGTGAACACGAGAAAAACAACCATGAAATGCAGAAGGTTTACAAAGGAAGAAGAGGAGAAATCAAGGAAAAAGATCATATGAATACCCAATTTTAATAATATAGTAAAGATTTGTCATATGCAAATTATCTTGAGAGGACTGTAAACCAAAACATTGTCCTAACCTTTAACACTATATTCTTATGTTTCACATCCATTTTAATAAACCCCAAGTAAAATCATACAAAAAACCTTTGTCAAAACCCAATCCTAAGCTATGACGTTGTATTCTGTTTTGCTCATTCAGTTAAAAAAGCACTTGTGTAGAAATATTTTGGACTTATTATAATTCAAAATTTTGCAATACAACATGATTTATTTAATACCTTGACATCACATGTATTACTATATTATACTCTATTACAATTTAATTTTTGGTAATGAAAGATGAATTGAGATGAAAAATTGATGGTACCTGATTCTTTAGCCTAACACCTCAAAAGTTCTTCTATCTCTCATGGCACCACATATGCCCACTTTGACTCATTGATCATAAGTCAACACAGGTACGCTCTTCCTACAAAACAATGTAGGAAATCGTTACTTCAAAGTTGAAAGTAGATTGGCAAATCTTGTATGATAGTGTAATATCTCATTTAAAGTTTATCAATGTGTATAATGCAAGGTAAAATGAATATACAATTCAGAATAAAATTATTAAAATGTATTGTTCTAACAGAACCATGCAACCTCTTCGATAAAGTATACCAACAAGGCTTGATATTTATGAAAGATCAGTTTTTTACTACATATTTAAATAATCTTGACAGCACTAATAGTATATATTGTAGAGTTATGGACTAAACTGTAGCTAAGAAGATGTATTCAAATAGTATAAGCAAATAGATTCTAATAACTATACCACACCAAAATTATATGATAATGAAAAAAATCTATTTTTTTAAGTCCGAGAAGGTACTGGAAAAATTGAAGGATTAAAGATAACCCACGACTAAAAAATAATCTATAATACATCAACTATATTGATTAATGTCAACAAACATGAATCAGTAATACAACAGTAAATTTCATATGAATAAATAGAAGAATTCAAACGACAACAAAAAAACGCGGATTGAAGAAAAAGTAGGGAAAAGATGGAAATTTTTAATTGTAGATCAACCATTAAAGCGAACGCAGTATAAGCTATCCGATCTGGCATGAGCAATCAAACGAAGAGTAGTGGAAGAAAGCGCCTAAACAGAGTATATAAAAATTGGTCAAAAGGAGGCAGAGGAGAGGAATCAGGAAGACTCTTTAACTTGGAAGAAATAAATTACCTCAAATTAACAGTATTTCTTCAGAATTTCTGTTTGATGCCCTTTATGCTTTAGATCTGGTTCTAAAGTGACGGTGGATACTTGATTTGGAGGATAACAGTGGTACCAATTTGTAGTCAATGATTGAAATGTAAGATAGAATTATTTTATCTGATATCTAACCGTGGTTAGGGTTTTTCATGAGAACTTTCTTATTTCAGCTAGAAGAGAATGGAGGAAGAGGAGAGTAGCGATGCTGAGAAAAAATTAGACTGGACGAAAAGGCGGAGAGCTCGGTACAAATAGAAAGTAATTAGAAATGCAACTATTTTTTTCCAAATTTACCAGGAGGCTTGTGTGCTCTTAAAATCCAACTCACTAATCATAATATAGTATAGATGAGCGTATATCGTGCCATTAGGACTTAAATGTAATAGCTTTGGTGCAACCATGAACTTCCAAAAATGCATCTCTATTGATATTACAAAATGTTAATATCACTTAAAAATAAGATTTAGCAAAAACACTTTGTTACAAATTCAAAACGCTCGTTTACATATATTATCAAATTTAATATCACTTAAAAATACGATCTAACAAATAAACTTCCTATACGTTTTCGTTCTTTATTAATTGATAACAGAAACAAAAATTCAAACTAACAATAAAATTGAACGTTGCAACTTAGAAATAAAAATTCAAATTAATTACACGTATTTCCAATGCAAAAACATAGCTAAATATTTATGAAAATTATTTCTCTTGAATATGTTAAACACATATAATTTGTAAAAAAAAATCAATTTACCCGCGAAGCGTGTGCCATAGCATTTGTGGAATATAAATAAAAGGTTTAATATTATCTCTAGGCTTCCTACGTATGAGCCAAATCTTTCTTGCTTCCTCGCATCCTAACTTGTTAATACATGAAACTACATGTTATTAACAGTGTATTAGCATGATAAGAAACCGTCATGCTAACTACAAAAAAATGATAGTTTCATCAATGTTGAGGTTATAATATATCAACATAATAAAAAGGTACCTGTCACACACTTCTTGTGGATGCCCAATATCAATCCAAAATATCAAGCTAGCTCTAATGTTCAATGCTCATGTATGCGTGCTAATAACTAATTTGCTATACAACTATCGACATAATTTGTATTAATAACCATACTGCTACATATCAAACAAGTACAATATATATGCATTAATTCGTTAGATACACAAATATAATTAACATAAGTGTACTAACAACTGTATTAGCCACATAAAATATGCGCACCAATAGTAATTTTCACATGAATTTCATACAATCCTAACACTTACAGCTTGGATTAGGATATAAAATAAGACTGTATTAGGATATAAAGCATGCATATATAACAAGCCCAATCAATTGCGCAATGATATACGCAATAACCATCTAGCAAATGTCTAATAATTCACTTTTAATACCCAAATTCCAAACCCATTTTTATTGTTTTCATTCCAAAAATTATAATAACGCTTCAAATATCATAACATTACGATACTATTATTTATCCGTAAAATATGACTGTTCGCTTCGAATATCATAAAATCACTTTGTTATCATTTACTTCAAAAATAAAAAATATTCTCTTCAAGTTAAGGACAACTAAATCAACTGGTTAGTGGTATAACGCTTTAGACATAGGTCCTAAAGGTCATGATTTTGAACTTTCGAGACATCAAAATAAGCGATTTGTTTGAATAATGTATCGCTCTTATTATAAGAAAAGGTTTTAGATACCATAAAAACACCTCGTCATTATTATTCCAGAAATAATACGATATATATTTGATCTAACAAATTGTCATGTGACATTTCTTCACCGAACATATGTGTCATCCAATATCATTTTCTTTGTAATGTCCATTAGAGTCGACATGCTTATGTCGCAAGTTGTATCGCATAAATATTGCATGTTATTTTCTTTTGTTTGTTCCGTACCTGTTCATTCCTCCTACCGCCATTGGACTTTACGCTAAGTTGCATGCTATTAAGAACTTGTTTCTAATTGCTTCTTTTCAAATTTTGAGGTTGAAACTCCGATTTGTATACCTTCAAGAAACTCAATTGACATAGGAAGAATCAAGTCCATAGAGATTAACCATATGTATGCTAAAATGGCTACAAAAGGGCAGAAAGTCGCTATAAAGGTAACAAAGAATGAGTATTGTGCACGCTTGTGCATATTCGAGAAAAGAAATGGTTCTGTGAGTATGGTCGCGTTTACATTTCCTTATTATAACCTTTCCTGGTTTTATCTTTTGCAGATTGTTGGAAGCAATCCTCAAGAAAAAGGGAGAGCTTTTGGTTGACATTTTGACATTAACGATGAGCTTGTTAGTCGCATCACGAGAAAGTCCATTGACATACTAAATGCTAATTACATGGTAAATATCATATATGCGAAGTTTTTTGATTTAGAGAAGACTGATTGGAAGTCATTTTGCTAAAATTATTTTATTTGTACCAACTTAAGTATATAATCTACTCCAATACAAATTTATTAGATTATGAGGAAGGGCGAAAGATCACTTTCTCATTATCTTTGTTATTGTTAATTTTCCTTTTTGTTTTTAAAAAACCATTTCATGACATTGAAGAGTAAATCCAAGAAGTGCCAGAATTAATTGTTTTGAAAAGCAATATGTTTTGAACCTTAATGTAGTC
This sequence comes from Allium cepa, assembly GCA_030765085.1. Taxonomy (NCBI): domain Eukaryota; kingdom Viridiplantae; phylum Streptophyta; class Magnoliopsida; order Asparagales; family Amaryllidaceae; genus Allium; species Allium cepa. Next base: position 73,447,629 of record CM060939.1, on the reverse strand, counting down.
AAATCTTAAGTAGACATGGTGATGTCATTCAATAAATATAAGGATACAACCTTTCATTGTGCATCATCTTAAAGAATTACTTGTCATGTTTATATTTATTTTCGAAATTGTGGTGTAGGTGGACCTATCTACGGAGGAATGGAAGCTGGTTGTAAAATTAAAGAAAATTTTCAAGATATTGTAAGAAGAAATTATGGATGCATTTTTGTTGAAACTTTGCTAAGGCGGTCACAAACGGTATGGGCTACCACTTGAAATGGAAAAATGGAATATGTCATATTGTCATGTTATGCATTAAGGGTTCAAGCTTTTCTACTGGACAAGTATTTTGGTTGTTAATTCTCTTGCATCAGTCTAAATTGTGTTTTAAATTATGAAATAATTACATCACCTTCTTAGGATTTTCTCTATATTAACACATTATGCCTCCATTGAATGTATTTTTTCAATGTATATACCGTCTACTAACTTGATTATGGATATTTTCCCCTTTTGTTCTCTTGCGCGCTCCCTCCCCACCCCTCCCCTCCCCTCCCTTCCCGTTTTACATTTTTTGTATTATGCTAAGGCAGTAACTAATTTAATATTGTTCATGTGGATTTGGAATAACTTCCGCTTCTAAGCTTACGAAAACCTTGGGAACAAAATAGTATCTTATTATATTAAAGCATCCTTAATTATGCCTATAGATCTGTGGGTGGGCCTATTAGCAACTTTAATAGTCAAGATTATTGGTTTCATTTCGCTTAGTCACAGTTGAATACATGTGGTATGAGGAAGTAAATTAACTCTTACCAAGGTCCAAAAGAGGATAACTTTCCAAATCCTAATTCCAATTGTTCTATAACCAGGGATAGATTCAAAATGTTTGAGCTAAAGTTTGAAATTAAAGATGCAATTTAAGGTATATTGTTTGCACACTTTTGAGTACATAAGTCTTTCGAACATTTAGCATATTCAATATTTTGTAACATTTCCTATCTCAAAATTTGAAAATGAATGCCATGATGTCGTGTTCATCATCAGAATTATTTTCAAATGATGAAAGAAAATCATTTTTCAACAATAGATAAATAGAGCAACTATAAAAAATTTCCATTACATAATTTGTATTTCGCATTTTTTAAATCATTCCCACATATGGATAAATAACTAAATACGATAAAACATAAGTATGATGACATATCTAACATATGGAAGTGACAATATGTTCACTTAACTACTTATAGATCTTGATATACATACGATGAAATACAAATAAATAGATAACTAAGCCTCTTATTTCGCTTTCACAGCTTTATTAATACGTTTTAAAAATAGTTGTCCGTCTAATCATACAAGCTCATCATATTAGCTCAACCAACTAAAATGAATACCCATGAGTTTATGGGTAAAACATACACAGGTTAGAAAAAAAGCTGGTATGAATAATATTCCTCCCTAAGACATGCAATGTAGCGAGACCATGTTGCTATGTAGAATAGGTTTTCCTCCCACTAATTTATCAATAGCAAAGGCATCATAACGTGCATTACCATAAGCATTCTAATTTGATTAATATGACATATCACCGGTTTGAAATCCAAATTTAACATATACTCTAATTTTGATGTCAATTTCTGGTTTTATTTATTTATAATTTACGGTCATCACATAAGGTTTATCTATCACTAATTTAACTCATGCAACATCACTAATGAACGACTAATCATTCACCTTATGGGTTAACTTAACATAGGAAAATCTCAACCTCTTGGGAAATGTAATGTAACAACTTGAATACATTCTACAAAGCTTCTTTACTAAGCATCTTTAGTCTTTTCTAGTCCTAAAAACTATTTTGTTTCATAGGCTGATTTGTAGTGGTTTTTTTACCTATGTCACACACGAAGAAATATTTAGAGACACGAAGATCAAAAAGCTAGTGATAAGCATAATACTAACTAATCAAATGGGTAGGATAGCGAAGTGATAAGATCAAAACTTAGCTCAAGAGAAATAATATTGTGTTCGTAGTTCTTTCCGCACGATGGATGGTAAAATACTCATGGCCATTGAGGAGCACCAAGAGGTTATGTATTTGTAGGAAGAGCATGAAACTGGTTTTCCAAACTCAAGCCTAGATACTATCTTTCTGACACCCATAAGGTGGTTAAGTTATTTGATCGACTCTAAATCATTAAAACATTTTAACCATTTAATAAATCCATGAACATACCTTTAAAACATTTTATTAATCATTTAATAAAATTTATAAAATATTTGGGTAATAATCGATAAGTTTAAAACTATATTTCAAAAGTTATAGAAAAGTGCTACAAAAAAGTGCTACGGGAAGTGCATTTTAAGCTATATTTATCAAAATGGCTTTTTATTATTTGAAAATCCATTTTTATTACTCAAATCATTTTTAAGGCATTTTAAAGGATTTATAAGATTTATTTCACATTTTTAAACAAATTAAAACATCATTTTCGAAGAAATCTAATTTTGGATTCCGAACTGCAAATTCGGGATTTTTCCAAAACTTATTTTACTCATATTTCATAATCTATTTATTGAAATCTCGATTTCTTTCTACTTGGAAAATTATGGATATAATAGTTTGGAAAATTCTTATCTCGAAGAATTCTGAGCTATTTTACATCTTTTACACTTGTTTGACTTTTATAGCGCAATATCGCGATCTATCGTTACACGACACGCTTATTTTTAACAAAATTTTCTTTTTCTTTTTAAACTTCACCAAAACACTTTTAAATTTTTACAAAACATTTAAATTACATTTAAAACCATTTTTAAGAGGTTTAACATTTCCATATACATAATTTCATTAATTTAAGGAAAGTGATTTCCTTTTGTGTTTATCGATGTGTATATTTGTGACTTGCATATATTTTCAACATTCATACGAAAACAACCAAACTTGATGATCAAAGCATATTAAACATCAATTTGCAAACATCATTCAAAATAAAATATAGTAATTTAGGAGTTCTCATCAAAATCCAACCAAACTTCCTATCGACATTCTTACTAACAACACTTCACTTAAACTTCAACTAATCAACTTCTACTCCTTTCCTTTTGCTTTATGCTATCGACCTCTTCTTCCAAACTTTCGAAAATCTGGAAAAGCTTCCGCGGTACTTTAAACTTCCTCCTATTTGCATGGAATGAAACAGACGACACTTCCTTCTCTTTTTCTTGTGCCAAAGCCTTCTAACTTGCTCCTTCCTCCTCAATAGGTTCCGCCTCCCCCTATTAAACCTCTTCCTCTAACATTTCGTCATTTCTTAGATGTTAAAGCATGTTTTAATGATGATATAAGAACTTTGGCAAAGTTTAGTGGAGTTTGGAGTTGGTTTGATATGATTTTAAGAAAAGTTAGTGATGAAAAGAAGAGACGAAGAAGCCATTAACATAGCTTAAATGAAGAAGAAAAGAATGATTTATGTGAGAAAATGATAAGAATGAAAATGTATTTATAGGAAAAGAATGAAGTGGTAAGTTACTAAAATATCCCTTTATCAAATTACCAAAATAATCTTACTTAGCTTTAAAGTAACCCTACTTTTTCAACACTTACCATCACTTATCACTTATCATTTCTTTCTTTATGCCATAGTCACTTAATAGCTAAGAAAATATATTTGGATGGAAAAGTGGCTAAAGAGAAATTTTGATGTGTTGTTTACTTTTTTGATTTTTCTTTTTTACTTACATTTGTTATTTTTTTATAAGTTTCTAAGCATGCTTTAATAAAGTAAACATAATTAGTTAATTGTTACAGTGTATATAAAAATGTGTACATAAAGGTGCAATGATGTTGCGACAACTTTAAATCGACATAATGTTGATTTTCGACAAAATGTTTTACGATTGCATTTTGACTTTTTTGTTAAACTATTTATCTATGTAAACAAAGCTTGAAAATAAGTTAATTATCATTTTTTAACTAATTAAAACAAGTGTATTTGACTTATAAAATAGTATAATACAATATCGAAATTCATTTGCAAAATATGACATTGATTTTTTTAATGCGCGACGAAATTTGTCAATCACTATAACATATTTATATATATAACTATAGAACTTTTATCAATATATTATTATCTTCATATAATGATTTTAAAAGGATTTATTCATCTTTTAAAACAATTTTTTTGACCGCATATCCAATTTCATCCAAAACCGGCTTTTGTCAATTTTGTCAATATTATGGTAAAAGTCCGAAATCGTTATTCAATTGTAAAAATAAGTTCACCATTCTTATTTATTATATAAAACATGATTATTTAAACTTATAATATTCTATTTTTAAAGTAGTAAAATTATGGGTCATTAGAACAACCACCGAACAAAAGTTTTTCTACGGCAATGTAACTTCGTGGGAGAAATTTCTAATGATATAAAAGCCGGACAAGATTCCTTGTCCAATAGTGGAACTACCGGACATGAATTCTTGTTCGTTAGTTGAAAATTGCCAAACCAAGGAAGCTTAAAACTAAATATAGCCAAGAGCATGGCCAGATCAAAGGGTAGATCAAACTACCAGACCAACCGCCATCCGACCACTCACTTTTTTTTGCCAAACTAAATAGGGTATTTAAGGAAATGCTATGGTGTATATATGTGGCAATAACTGAACCGAGCATGGAAAATAAGGAAATTGCACATTTTATTGGCCTAGCTTCACTATATTTTCACTCTAGTGAATAACCAGCTTCCAACAACAATGGCGGACAATTTTGGGAAGTGTTAGACACTATAGGACCAAATAGGCAGACAAAAAACTTGAGCACTATTTTTCATATTGGATCATTGTATTCTTATTCTGATCATTATATAAATTATCTATATAGATTGTAATAAAAATGGATAGTGGATGTGGGGATGTTCATATCAAAGTATTATAGATTCTTGTGTGTTTTTATTGAAATGGTACTTAGATACAACATGTCACTAGGACAACATAACACAAATCAAATGTCAATATATGTTCGAATCACGCTAAGCAAATTTCAAACTTATGACCTTTTGCACCAAAGTCGAATCACTTAACCACTAGTATAATGGTGATTGTCGATTCTTATGTACTTTACTTTACTGCACTTCTCTTTCTCGTCTATTTTACACTCTTCTGTGAAACAATCATGTACATTAGACAGTTGTGTTACACACTCAGTATACACAACTTTACAACAAATTGATTGAAGGTGTTTATATATATATATATATATATATGTATGTATGTATGTATAATCTAAGTAGTTAATAATGATATAAGTAAGATATCATTTAAGGAGAGATATGTGAAATTTTAAAATATTAGAATAATATCAAGGAGATATCATGTTGATGTCAGCAAATTTATTAATAAGATGTACAAATTATGAATGATAAAAGGTGTATATATCCACATTTTGGCACTTCAAATAACCATTAAAATGTTTGAAGATATATTTATATAAATCATTTGCGTATACAATGTTGATATTTACTATATATGCAATAATCACATACATTTTCTATTTAGTAGCAATACTTGACTACTTCCATGAATATCATTGTAATATCCTCAATATATTGGAAAATATATAAATAATATATCGTTGAAATATCACTAGACGATATTTTAAGCGATATTTACAAAAAAGTATTGCTTGATGTCTAATATGCGGTATATTTATAACAACCCATAATTTTTAACTTTGTAGTAAAGTGTAATTTATCATTTAGTCGAGGATTAAGCGAACTGATGACATAAAAGAAGAATTTTTAAAGATGAACTAATTAGGACTCGAGTCTTGTTCATTTAGTTTGTACTGTCATCTATACATGAAATATATTTATTGTTTGTTGGGACCAGATAAGATTTACAAATGAGACGAAAATATAAGTATGGAAAAAGGTATTTCGACCATAATTTGATATTCCTAATTCTAAAATTAGCTTTTTTTCCTTTTCATCCCTTTATTCTCTTCTTTTTGATAATGAAACAAGTTTTCTAGAATCAAACTCTACCTAACTTCTTCAATCTTAACCCAAACGTCATATTAAAATTCTAAATTCAAGCTAGGATACCAGTATAAATCTATACCATAAATTTTCTATTTCAGAGAGGATTGATGACAAATTTCGAAAATAAAAGGAAGACTTCGGATTTAAGTTTCATTATGCTTGGATTTCTTAGAGATTTTGTGAGTGGGATCTCTTCTCTATGATATATGAGCACTTGAATGTTAAAATCATAGTTTGATGATAATGTTTGTTTTGGCTTGAGTAATGAACTTGATTAGGGATTTTAAAGAGAAACTTGTTAAATGCATATTTTAAAATATAAACTTTATAAATTTATGTATTAGAACCAGTAGGAATTGAATGACATTTGGTACGAGTGTATAGTTAGATCGTTGATTGTGGTAAGAATATGATTGTATTAAGTGGTAGTATTGATGGACAATAGTGTTCAAATGGTTGGCTGAGTATTTAAAGCTCATATGTTTTGCGAAGTATTTGAGTTGCAGAACAATTCATCAAATCACCGTCTAGTGGTTTTCGTCTCATGATGGGTTGTTAGAGATGTGAATTGGAGTGCAAGGTATAGTAGGTGACGTAAGGTCACAAATCATAAGGCTCAATATCAGGGAGAGGACAGTTTAAAACTGGATATAGACTTAAAAATATCCTTTTTGAATTTAGTTTCAAGTTTAAAACTTCATAAATAATTTGCAAAATTATATTTATATAATATATATATAAATTATTTTTTTCTAATTCAAAATAAAAATACGTAAACACACACACTTACACACACAAATATATTATATTACATAAAATTTAATTCATTTATATATAAATAGTATTGTATAATTAAATATGTAAACTAAAATATGCGTATATTTTTATTTTCGACCATATAGGTTAGTTTAAAAAAATAAAAAAAAAATATTTTTAAATAATCCATGTGAATTAATTTTTATGTTTTTGTAAAAATTCAGTGCGAAAAATATTTTTTATTCGCACATAATTTTTTTTACAAAATGTGTGTGTGTGTATATGCTTTAAAAAATACAAATTACCATTTTAAATTATTAGTTATCCAAATTATATTTCATATTTAAATTATATATATAATTTTATATGCGAATACAAGCGTCGAATATTAAATTAATTTATAAATGAATATATATGTATAAATTAAAATTAAAATTTACTATAAAATTTATTAAATTAATTATAATTTTGAATTTTTTATATCATGGCCAAGAACAGAGTATGCATATATACAAAATTTATTTTTTTTTCACACATTCATTTATTAACCGATAGAAAACACACACGTGAATTCATGATATCATTTTTCCTATACATATACAACATTGTGAGTTACATATTTAAATTTATATAAATTCAATTTCACCTTTGTTGCGGCCTAGTCGTAACTCCTTGAATGTCGAATCAAAAGAACTTCTAAAATTTGGTTCGATCTCTTTTGGAAAATGTTAGTATCAGAGAAATCTACACACCTTTGATTTAAAATTGTATTGAGTTTGAAAATGGAGGGGGAGTAGGCAGTGATGCTTGCATCCTAGATGGGAGGAAATACTAGAGAAAGTAAATTCCAAAATGAGGAGAGTGTAGGATTTTTATAAGAAAAGGAAGGGAGAGGAATAGGCGGATCTAGATCTCATCTTTTACCCTACCTTTTCTCCTCTAATTCATACCCAAATACAAAAAATATCACAACCTCCAAATCCCATACTTGGGTGGCCATCGTTAGTAGGTAAATGGGCCTAATTTTCTTTTCCGACCATATCAGTAAATTCACATTTTAAAAGAAATTCAAGTGCACATCGATATCATATATTGATACGTACATATATTTCTTTTGTATATATACTATTTTCAATATTAATTCAAATAAGTCAAATAAAATTTTATAATCAGTATTTCATGAATATTAATTAATTTTAGTAATTTAAAACAATTATAATTCAGTTAAATCAACTGGTATTCAGAGTATTCAACATTGCGTTTGTGTGACTCTCAGATGTAAATTCAGCCATGGATTAATATCGAACAATTCAAATATTAACATTCACACGTTATTTTTGCTTGTGCTGTGACAGTTTGTAGTTTCGGTAAAATCCAATTTTACTATTTTAACCGGTTCCCTGTAGTGACGATTATTCGCACTAATTCTCTTCGTCAAAACTATATCACATTAGGACTTATGGAATTTTGTATTGGTCAAAATTTCAATATATTCTACATTAAACTTATATAATCCAAACTCAAAGTCCTTGATTCAAGGATAACAATTATTATTAACCAAACTGCTCGGATCAAAGACTTTAACTTTGAGTTGACTACAGTTGACTGTTGTAATAACAACATATAAATGAGGAGATTAATTATCTACGGAATAGTGATTTACTTCCAATGCTTTATTTCAAACCCAACTATAGTCCTTAATAGACTCAGTGCCATGATGTAACGACCCGGAAATTTCGATCCAGAAACTTCCAGATAGTCAGAGAAAAGAAGAAACAGAAAGAAGAAGAAGAAGGAACAGAAACACCAAAACGCAGTAAACCTCACATTCGCAGCAGATCAAAATATAATAATGAATAATATCAGTCTTACAAAGAAGAACTGTATCAATACTCTTATACATTTATACATCAGAGTTACAACTATTACACAACACAGGACAAACTTGAAACCATGTCCCAGCAAATCAGCAATAATATACATAGCGGAAATCACTCCGTACGATCCTGCCATCCAGCTCGCCTCCTGAACACCTCCTGAACTCCAGAACGTTCTTACCTGAAAAGCAGTAATACTCGGTCTGACCCGAGCATTACATCAAAGTAACACCCGGGTTAGGCTGGAAACCAGCGTGAGTAAACCCATCTAACTTGGAATACAAAAGCATACAATTTTTATAAACCCGGGGTAACTTATATCAATCTACACTTCACAAGTTATTATAGACATCAACCATTTCACACATCAATTTCTAAGTGCCAAAACTTAGATTTAAATGGTCCAATTTACTTAAGTCATTCCACTTCAGCCTGTTAGTTCCACATATCAAATTATAAGAATTCGAAGTGGCTTCGGGTATTTACTAATACCCGAATCCGGTTTCTTTGAATTCAATACCATCTTATCCCAAAATATTCACGTGAAACACAATTCAAACATCAAATATAGGGTGTCACCTATGCACATTAATTCATCATATTATATCACATAGCATCTCAAAGCACATATCCGAGATATCAACCAATCTTAGGCATGCAATATTATTCAATCATTTATAAGCAAAATAAATTAGTCATATCATTTCTAATTAATTTAATCAAATTAAATTAATTACTTCAACCATCCTAAATCTTGCTTATTTAACATTAATTAATTACAAATAAATTAATTAATTATCCATTTAATTAATCGTTCTTGATTAATTATTTTCAATTACATAAAGTAATTATCCTTTAATTAAATTACATCCAGTATTTATTCATTCATTACCTCACTAAGTAGTTACACCCCATTATCAACATCAAGCCATTATACTCAATCCAACATCAAATAATTATCTTTAATTAATTAAACCTAATTAATTAATTAAAACTAACCATATTAACTTAATTAATTACACCGAGTGATTAATTCCTTATTAATTACCCCGATTAATTTCCCTATAATTATTAATTAATTATCCTTTTATTAATCACATTCATAAATAAACTAATCTTTTAATTAATTCCTAAATTTATAATCCTTTAACTAATTACAATAAGTAATAACTCCTTAATTTTCATCATTAAGTAACTTCCCTTAGCTACTTTAATTAATCATTCTAAAATTTCCTTTAATTTAACCAATTAATCATTAATTACTTAACAGACCTTTATTTACTTATATTAATTTATTTACCCTTTAATTAATCACCTTGGTTAAATTTCCATTTATTCATCACGTCCCTATTTTAAGATAACTATTGTCTGAACTAGCTAATTAATTTTCATTAATAAATTTCATTTGAGAACACTTAAGTGTATAACTTCTTAATTATTTTATCAGAAATCAACAAATCATATTTCAACTTCATTTGACTTAAAATAAACTTGATAAATATTTTACTTGAAATCTTGTTGTATAGTTAGCTTAAAACTTGTTGATCAAATTACTTTCAAAACCCAAATCAAGTTTTCTTAACAACTTGGTTCATATATTCATTTTAATCTGAAGCTTATCCAAGCTAAAATAAAATAAAGGCTAACAATACCCCCGAGCCCAATCTTCTATTCTAGAACGACACGGCCCAGGCCCAAGATTTCGATCCAACGTTCGTTCTTCCTTCTCCACTACCCTTCCCTGATTCAAATTAACAAACGTGACCCAAACCAAAAATCTGTGCACCGTGCATATGCACGAGCGACCGGAGCCACAACGATCAACGATGAAGCTATCCCAGAGTCGCCGCCGACCACCTTACCATTCGACACCACCCGAAACATCGCCAAAACCCCCAAAACGAAAATCGACCTTCCACTGCCTGGAACAAGAAACGTCATCCACTTACCTTCCCTCGTTCTCCACCGTACCTGCTACCGAACCATCGAAACTTCACCGGAAGGTACGCCATCCACCTTCTTCGTTTTTCCGCATGCGCGCAGCCTTCCTTCACCCTCTTTGCTTTGCAAAATAATTCGAACCCGAAAGCCAAGCAAAGCTCCCTTAAACCCTAATACTCAAACAAACTGCATTCTCGATCACTTGGAAATTCCAGCACCAATTTTCTCGAGTTCCCCATGCCCTACTCTTCCTCCTCGATGAATGCCCCGCCTCCAAATCAATCCAGCTACCAGAATTTGCCGTTATGCCCAAATCCATTCAACTCGGCCTACCTCCTGCTCTGCGCATCTAGAAATCACCCTACCACCCTTAAAAATCATATTTTCCCTCAACGATCGCGATAACACAAACAAAAACCCAAATCTTAATGATCAAATTTTTGACTGGACTTGATCACTTACTGCAAAGCATACATAATACAAGTCTATACTTCCATATATTTACTGAAACCAGTTTTAAAATAAAGTAACCCTCATAACAAACAACTTTTCTTTTAATGTCACTACTTAAAACTAATTAGATTGAGAGGTAAAAATTTTTTTTTTTAAGTCAAGCCTAGCATATTATTTTGAAATTTAACAGAGCAGTGTAAAAAAAATGGCGAACATCCTAACTTCCCTGGTTTAATCACTTATTTACTCATATATGGGTGCATATATTCAGAACAAAACGCACTTATCAAATCACACTTTAATCCCATGATAAGACATATACTACAGTACAATTTGGATTTTGTTTACTCACCTGAAAATAGCATGAACAGAGCTCAAATCTTCTGAAAAGCTTTTGATAAAACTTGAATTGCTTTTACGTCTATGTTTTAAAACAGAGTTGCTTGCATTTAGATTCGCATGCAAGCTAAATGGACTTGAACTTGCTTTAGATCTCAAGTTTTAAAGAATGCAGTTGCATGCTTTTGGTGTTTTAAAAACTGAGTTGCAGACTTGATTTGTTTACAGGGTTAGATGCAAATTTTCATGTAGGTTTTGCTGTTGCTGTAGACTTTACTTGTTTGCTTTAAAAATTCAGGTGGAAGGGAAAATGCTTGCATGCTTTAGTTTTTTTTTTAAAAAGAAGAGTGCACAGGCTACAGGTTGAAGAAAAGTACAGGGGTTAACATGCAGGCTTTGATTTTACAGGGTTATGATCTGATCTTCAATTTGAAAGTGGATTAAAGATTGTATTATGAAGATGTTTTCAAGCTTTTGATTCAGCTGAAATTTTTTTCTTAACCTTGAAAAAAAATGAACATTATAAAAAAAAATGAGGGTGAAGAAACATGTTTTATAAAAGTATAAATGATTTATTTAAAAATTAAAAGAAAAATAAAAGGACACATGTACTAAATCCTTACATTTGTCAATTAGAGTAGGTTATTAATTCACATTTGTCTCAATAGTTACTTAAGATGCTAACACTTGTTTTATACATATTTTACTTTTTTTTTTAATTTAAAAGTAAATAAAACCCCTTTTTCTTTATACATATGTGTTTTTATTACCCCACAAGTGTAAAAGAAAACCTTTATTTATATTACTCTTATACTTATATATAATTTCTATTATATGTATATTTCTTTTATGCTTAACACCTTAACATATATATATATATATAACTTATATATATTCAAATAAGGTATGAACCCTTATTAAACCTTACTTAGCTCCATTTTATTTTAACTACCCTTTTTGACAATCATTAGATTAAATTCAAACAAAGCTTCCTATTCACAATTTACATATATATCTAAAAAAATTTAGAAACATTATTTTAAATCCAATTTATTTTGAGATACCATCTTTTAGATTTAAATTTTAACCCAAATTCAAATTCATTTTCAATTTAAAGTCCTATCTTGAAATCAACTCAAATATATGTATGTATTAAGCAACACAAATTAAATTTGTAATCACAAATTTTATTTAAAATCAACACAATTACACATATAAATATTTATCTAATCAGACTCATTCATTCAATTTATAATTCAATATTTTATTAATTAACCCAGTTTGTTAATCGATTAATGATGACCGAAAATTCGGGTTATCATATTCCTTCCCCCTTTGAATCTTTTCGTCCTCGAAAAGGAATGAAAGCAGAATTTATTTAATATTTTAAAACCAGTTAAAAAAATATTCTTTTATCATTTTGAAACACTTTTAAAATCTATAATACTGCCAAATAGTTTTATAAAAATAGTTTTTAAAACTCGATGTTTCAACCAGTCCATCCTTGTTCTCATAGAAATTCGGTCATACGTTGATCAGGCGTACGACTGAAAATCTATAAGTACTTAGCAGACCCGTTTTCAACACCCAGTGAAAATACTTGAAAAATAATTTTATTGAAAATATTGAAAATAACTTTTGAAAATAGAGGATATATTTCTGGTGAGAATGCTCTGGAAATCATCACCCCCATCCATGGTCACAGTTACATTCCAGGGTTACGTTGCCGTCGCAGCAAAATTCCATGTAACTGCAGGCTCTCAGCGGCCTCTCGATTACGCCATGGATCCCCACACAACAGATCACAGTTACATCCAGGGTTACGTTGCCGTCACAGCAAAAGTCCATGTAACTGCAGGCTCTCGGCGGCCTCTGATTTTCGCTGTCGAAATGAAACCTCTCCACTCCTACATAGGTCGCAGTCTACCGATATAAAATCAAACGCAGACTGTTGGCTCTCAGCGGCACACACGACTTTCGCTATGGTATACTCTACTCATAATCCCCAGGAACTAGTTTTGTCCGGACTCCTCACAGGATCAACTTTAGAACCCCCCTTGAGGCTCAAGGCAGCACCACCCGGTGGTAATCTTAAGAAGTTCATTTCAAAGGAGCGCCTTTTTCCCCACAGCCATCATCAAAACATTATACTATACACATATAGTATTTTCAAATCATACACCTAGTATGATCTCATATAAAGCTCCTTTACAACAAAATCGACTATCTCAAAATCGATAATTCTCAAACTGGGCTTTCCAAATTCAATATTGATTTTACCCAAAAGTCAAAAGCCTTTCCAAATCCAAAGGTTCCCAAAATTTTTGTCCAAAATACTCATATGATCCTATATATAGAGATATATATAAAATCCTCGATAAAAATCTTTGGATCATTATAAACTTGTATAAAATCCTTTTATACTTTAAACACTTTCAAAATCCTTTCCTTCTGGCAATAGATTCATCAAGGGATGTTTTATCTTATAAAATAAAGATAATTAACTTTGTTTACTCAAAATCAAATATTCAAATTTGATTACTTCTTTTAATATCATTTTCATTCAAATCCGTACGATGTACACATATCATCCGTACGCTATATCAATCTGATCTTTCCCTCGATCACACAATTTCATTTCCGAACTAGTATCATCCACCCGACTTCCTAGTGCGTACTCAGATCTGGTTTCTTGATCAGAAACCGTCATTCTCCTTGCATAGCCTAACTATGATAGAGAATATCCAGAACCAATCAACAATCCATATCCAGGTTCGCTGTCGAAAATCGAGTGAAAAATTCCAACTCGGATCGACATACTATCCCGAAATTCTATGCTCGAATCTGGATCACATTACTATGCGAATAGAATAACATACGTACACCCTACGTATTTATCTTTATTGGTTATTAGCCAAATTAATTTCATTTCTATTCACATTCACTTTGATTTTCATTCACTTATTCACAACTGCTTCAATCCATTTGGATTATCACCTCTATTCTTATCTCGATTGGGTATTTAACCAAGAACAGTTTAAACTCTGTCCAGTTTATTTAGAAAATAGCTTGAAAAAATTAAAAATAGATAAGTAGTTCGAAAATAATTACTAGTTTGTAGAATAGGTGTAAAACGGGTATAAAATAGTTAAAATAATTATAAATTTTTTAGATAATTGCAAAATAATAGTAAGATAGTAATTTGTTTTGTAAAATAGTTGAAATATAGTAATTAGTTTATAAAATAGTTGGAAAATTGTTAAACAATTTTAAAAATAATTGTAAAACAAGTATAAAATAGTTTGGCTTTTTAAAAGAAAGGTTGTATATATATAATGAATAGCTTGGAAAAAAAATAAGTTTATATTAAAATAATTTATATTAAAAATAGTCCAGAGTCAAAACTGATCACTTCCCAATCTTCATTCTCAATCAATTCAATTTAAATTTCCTCTTCCATTTAAATTGACCCAATTCCAATTTTAAATAACTCCAATTTCCCTTGGACTTGATTTATTCCCAGTTCAAGTTGAATTAATTCTCAATTCTTTATTCAATTTAAATCAAATTCCATTTGATTTTAAACATATTCAACTTTAATTACAATAACATTATTCCAGTCACTTTGGACTAATATCCATTCAATTGAACCCACTTCAATTCCAATTTCAAATTCCATTTCCAAATCAAGTCGAATTATTCTTGATTTCCTCCCAAATTTAATTCAAATTCCATTTGAATTTAAAACTATTCAATTTTTTTATTACAATTCCAAATTATTTAAATCAATCCAATTCAAATTTTCCATTTGAATCTTATACTTACATCTTCAATTACAATTTTAATTAATTCAAATCAAATTCAATTTGAACTAATTTCAATTCAAATCCCAAATTTAAATTCAAATCCCAAATTCGAGTTAAATTTACTAAGGTTGGTTTAACTCTTTAAACCAAGTTAACCTTTATTAAAAGCTTTTAAACAAATTAATTTCAAGTCAAATTCTCAAAATTCCATTTTAAATTATCTCTATAATGGATATATTACCACACTTCACTTCTCATTCATTCAAACAAATCCAATTCACAATTTAAAGATTATTAATAACAATAGGATGATATCATCCAATTCATCTTAAAACATCCATCAATTTCCAATTTTCAGATCACAAACCCATTTTGAGATCACACAAATTCCCAATTCAGATTAACTATTTAACTTCCCAAATTTAATTCCAATTCCATCTTGAAATTCCCAAATCATGTTGTTCATTCCAACATATTTTTTTTTCAAATTAAACTTAATTCACCTAATCCAGTCAACCTTACCCAATTTGGACATCCATTTCAAATTTTAAACTCCTCATAAATAATGTTTCCACTTATTAAGTTCAAAAGCTCATCACTTTTGGGTATCACATTTTATTCCAAATTTAAAACTCAATATCTAGAGTTTATTTTCAAACCAACTTTGATATTATGTATATCCACACACACACACACACACACATATATATATTAATTTCTTCTACTTACCAAGTTACGCTTTAAAATTTTAAACCACCTTTGGTTTTTAATTTAAAACAAATTCCTTTTAATTTTCAAACAACTCTTTGTTCGAAATAGGATCATTTCATTCAAATGCATTAAATAATATTATTTATTATTTCTTTAAATTAATTACGTCATTAATTAATTCTAATTAATCACATTCGGTAATTAACTTATTTTTTTAATTACCTTTATTAAGTAATTGTCCTTTAAATTACTTACCTCTAGTTACTTCATTAAGTGACTCCCTCTTAATTTATCATTTCCAATTATTATCCATTAATCAATCTCATTAAATAAAGTTTAATTAATTACATAAATTAATTAATTATCCTTATCCTGAAACCTTTAGCAAATTCAAGATTTAATTTCAGTTTGAATCCATTTCAAACTTGTCTTTAATTTAATTTCAATTTGGTTGTAATTCTATTACCACTTAATTCTTACTATTACTTTTAATTTAATTAATACTACAACCAATTTCCTTAATATAATAGATAATCTATTTCTTATATAAGATTCATTTACTTTTGAAATCATTTAAAAACCTTTATATAAGAAAATACCAAGTACGCTCTCTCATATATATATATATATATATATATATATATATATACTCAACTCATTCTAGGGTACCAATTACCCTATCCTTAATGAGTAATGGCGCAGCGGATAATAACAAAATCGATATGAATCGATGAAAGTAGCAATTGGTGGATTGAGAGATACTGAAATGCCTAAATTCGTTGATCCGAAGATACCGAATTCTAGCTATCCTTGTCACATTGATCTAGCACGATACCGTGAAAGAAGATCTTCAATTCTTCAAGCGTTGATCAAGCGCACTTGATTCCGCGAATCGGCTTCAACAATCGTTGATTCAAGCGCACTAGAATAACCGAAAGTGGAGATAGGAGATTACACTCAACTACCAATTTAAGATGAAAGCACACAACAGTCAACAAGAAATTTTTATTCAAAAATCAACCTTCAAAAAAATTACAACTCACTCCCTATTTATAGAAGTTTCACAACCCCAACCCTTAAGTCGTAGCCGACTTATGACTCACAACTCAACTAGGTCGTTGCCGACCTAATAGATGCTTCACGCCTCAGTTACAATACAACACATACACATGACCGACTTGCATCCCTTGCCGACTTACGACTTAACAACGCAAACATATGTACAACACAGCACAATGAAAACGACTCAACAAATGACCCTGCATGGCCGACCTAACGACCCAAGACACAAGACACAACTCTTAAGTCGTAGACAACTTAAGTTACACTGCCACAAAATTACAGACTCAACACACTTAGGTCGTATGCGACCTAACGACCTACGACTCAAAGAAAGCATACTACAACAACACACACATAAGTCGGTGACGACCTATAATACCACACGACTTAAAGAACACAGACGACTTAACTTCCAAGCGGCTTACTCTTCAGTGACCCGACTTAACTTGGGTCGTAGCCGACTTAAACCTTGCATTCCAACTCGTGTTGTTATCTTGTTATCCCGTGATACTCCTCCTGTAGCCTTAGACTGTACACGACCTAAAGGCCCCGAACGACTTAAGCCTGTGATAGGTCGGAAATGACTTAGGACATCTTCCTTAACTCGCATCTCTTCCCCACATGCCTTCTTAGGTCGGAAACGACCTATAGCCTTCATCTTAAGTCGTGAACGACTTATCCTTTGATCTGCATCATCCTCCCCTGGCTGAGAAAAATTCGTCCTCGAATTTGTAAATTCTTCCACGTCAGATTGTTCATCCCCATAATATGGTACAAGATGCTTAACATTGAACACGTCAGAAGTGTATACATCCTCCGGTAGCTTCAACTTATAAGCATTGTCGTTAATCCGTTTCACAACTTCTATAGGACCAATCTTTCTGGCTTTCAGTTTGTTATAAGCGCCCACTGGAAAACGATCCTTCGTTAACACAGCATAACCATATCACCTTCGTTAAATTCAACCTTTCGTCGCTTCAAATCTGCAGTTCGCTTATACTTCTCATTTGCTTTCACCAATCGTTCCTGAACGATTTTATGACATTCAGTCAACCCGTCAACAAAATCTACTGCTCGTTTAACCGTCCCCTTCGGTTGTGGTACTACTGCCAAATCCAGCGGTCCCCTTGGCAAACTTGAATATACGATCTGAAATGGACTGAAACCCGTACTACGATTCACTGCATGATTATGGCAAACTCTGCCTGGCATAACTTCATGTCCCAACTCTTTAGATTGTCCTTCACAAGACATCGCAACAAATTGCCCAATGATCTGTTAACAACTTCTGTCTGTCCATCAGTTTACGGATGGTAAGCGCTACTAAAATTCAGCTTCGTTCCAACCATCTTCCACAAACTTAGCCAAAAGTGACTCAAAAATCTGGTATCCCTGTCCGAAACAATAGACTCTGGCAACCCATGTAAATGATAGATTTCTTTAAAGAACAACTGAGCAACACGAACATCATCCGCTGTCTTCTTACAAGCAATAAAATGTTCCATTTTCGAAAATCTATCCACCACAACAAATATAGAATCATTCCCCCTTTGAGTTCTAGGCAAACCCAAAACGAAATCCATGCTGATATCAACCCACGGTTTAGTCGGTACAGGTATCGGCATATACAACCCTGTATTTGTCGCTGTTCCCTTCGAAACTTGACATATATGACATCTCTCCACAAACCTCTCTACCTCTTTCCTCATTGACGGCCAAAAGTAAGATTGAGAAATTAACCGCAAAGTACGATCTCTACCCACATGGCCTTCTTCGTGTAACTCCTTGATAATCTTCATTCTCAAACTGCTTTCTGGAACACATAACCGATTTCCTTTAAACAAGAATCCATCAACCATCATAAATTCATCCGTATCTCCATCCTTAACTTTCTCAACAAACTTTGCAAAGTAAGGATCCTCTTCAAACAATTCTGGCAATAATTCGAATCCCGTCACTTCAACCTGCAGCGTTGTCAACAAATGACTTCTCCTACTCAAAGCATTAGCTACACGATTTGTCACCCCAGATTTGTGCTTCACAACAAAAGTAAACTGCTGCAAATAAGCAATCCACGACGCATGTCTTGCTGAAATCTTATCCTGCCCTTGCAAATGCTTCAACGCTTCATGATCAGTGTAAAGAACAAACTCTTTCTGAAATAGATAATGCCTCCATTGTTTAACAGCTTGCACAACTGCGTAAAACTCAACATCGTATGTGCTATATCTCATCTTTGCCCCTGATAACTTCTCACTGAAATATGCAATAGGTCTTCCACTTTGACTTAACACTCCTCCAATCCTAACCTTTGATGCATCAGTATGTAGCTCAAACAACAACTGAAAATCTGGTAATACGAGAATTGGTGCTGTCGTCAAAAGTTCTTTGATTCGATCAAAAGCAACCCCTGCTTCCTTCGACCAGGAAAACTGCTTCCCTTTCATGCAATCAGTAACCGGTGCCATCACGCTACTGAAGTGTGGAATGAACCTTCGGTAGAATGATGCCAATCCATGAAAACTTCTAACTTCAGTGATAGTCCTCGGCTGTGGCCAATTTCTAATAGCTTCAACTTTACTCTAGTCCACCTGGATTCCCTCCTCATATACAACATATCCCAAGAATAAAACACTTCGAGTCATGAACATACATTTCTTCGTGGCTGTATAAAATTGTTCCTCACGAAGAATAATTAACACCTTTCTCAAATGCTCCACATGCTCCTCTGTGCTCGCACTATAAATCATAATATCATCAAAGTAAACAACAACAAACTTCCCAATGTAAGGTCTGAAAATTTGATTCATCGCCCTCATAAATGTACTCGGTGCGTTCGATAGACCAAACGGCATAACCAACCATTCATATAGTCCTTCTCTCGTCTTGAATGCGGTCTTCCATTCGTCTCCCGGTCTAATTCGAATCTGATGATATCCGCTCTTCAAATCAATCTTCGAAAATATAGTAGCCCCACTCAACTGATCTAGCAAGTCATCCAACCTTGGCATAGGAAATCTATAACGAACAGTAATCTTGTTCAAAGCTCTACTATCGGTACACATTCTCCATGTTCCATCCTTCTTCGGCACCAACAAAGCTGGTACTGCACAAGGACTCAAGCATTCCGGAACACGTCTCTGTTCTAACAACTCTTCCACCTGCCTTCGTAACTCCTCATGTTCCTTCGGACTCATTCGGTAATGTGGTCGATGTGGTAAAGCTGCTCCCGGAACAAGATCGATTTGATGTTGAATGTCTCTCAGCGGCGGTAACTCCTTAGGAAACTCTTCTGGAAATACATCATCGAATTCTTTCAAAACTGGCTTAGCTTCTTCAGGAATTTCAACCACTTCATTACACTCTCACCCTATCAACAAAAACACTTCAGGCTCCTCTTCAACTTCTTTAACAAACTCCTTCAGAGATAATAAAGTTTTCAACTCTTCAATCTCCTCTAGCTTGCTTTCCTTCTGTTGTTGCTTCTTGGGAACTAAAGTGATTTTAGTACCTTCAAACTTGAAACTATAGCTATTAGCACGACCATCATGTTGCATTGCTCTCTCAAACTGCCATGGTCTGCCCAGCAACAGATGACACATATCCATGTCTACAACATCACACCAAATTTCGTCTTTGTATTTCTTCCCAATAGAAAAATTCACACAAGCCCTTCGACACACCTTCACTTCACCACCCTTCCTTAACCATGCTAGCTTGTACGGTTTAGGATGCTTCGCAGTTTTCAAGTTCAACTTCTTCACAGCCTCTATAGAAATAATATTATCACAACTTCCAGCATCAATCACGAACTTGCAAACTTTTCCCAGAATAGTGCATGTCGACTGAAAAATATTGCTCCTCAACCAACTAGAATCACTCTCTTGCTTTGGTGTAAGACAAGACCTCCTCATCATAAGATTACAACCTTCATCCCCGAACAATTCTTCTTCCTCCTCAACACAAGGTGCATTTGAACATTCGGCATTTTCATCATCATCTTCAATCTCAGCAACCATTGCTCTCTTCTTCGGCTTTGGACATTCATTGCTTTTGTGACCCAACTCCTGGCAATTGTAACATTTGAAACTGCTATTAACCTTCGCCTTCTCAGCCTCCTTCACCACTGGCTTACTGACAGGTTTAGGAATATTAGAACTCCCACTAACACCCTTTACTGGATTATTGGAATTAGTAAACACACCACCTCCACGCCTTCCCTGCTTCTCCCAAGCCAACGCCTTCTGATGTGTTTCTGCTAATTATCTAGGATCAAACATATTAACCATAACCTAGATCTGCATTCTCAGCCCTCCAACAAATCTAGCAGTTAGCTGTTCTTCCGTCTCCATAATATCATTTCTGGCAATGAGTTGGTAAAATTCATCTGCATAATCATTAACTGACTTCGTCCCTTGCCTTAGATTCTGCAACCTCTGATACATAAGTGATTGATAATTGTAAGGTAAAAATGTATCTCGCATCAACTTCTTCATCTTGTCCCACGATTCTATCTTTGACTTTCCCATTATTTCCCGTGTAAGTTTAGTTTGTTGCCACCACGCCAAAGCTCTCCCCCTCAACCTAGTAGCAACCTACTTCACTCTTCTATGCTCAGGAACCTCCTTGAAATCAAAGATCTCTTCAACATTTGATAACCAATCTAAGAATTCTTCAGCTACCATTCCACCCTTGAACTCTGGAATTTCCATCTTCATGCCCGATTCCCATCGACGATCATCATCTACATCCCGAAGGATTTCGAACTTGGTCTTGATCTCGATAATGAATGCTAGCTCTATCACCCTCTTCATCAAAATCAAAAGTACGTCTATATCGATCTTGACCATTATCATCCCTTCGATCACGCATACTTCTTCTACTACGTATCTCTTCATCTCTATATGGCTGATCTACAAATTCTCGTGGAGTTCTTCTCTCTTCATGTCCATAGTCATGGTGATCTCTCCTCGATGAAATTGATGTCTCTCTTCTATCTCTAAAAGATTGCGGCGATACCCTCCTCGCTTCCGTAACCGATGGCGAAACTCGGTTTCCTCTATGGTTCGAGTTTGGTGATCTCCTTCTTTGAGTTTGAGTCAAGTCATTCATCAACTTCTCTAATTTTCCAATGCCTTCATCAAATTTCTCATTAATACGTTGTTCCATAAGCTCGGCTTCTTCTCTTCTATACAAAGCTTCAACGTTTTGATGACGATTAGCTCTCCTCGGTGGCATGATTTAATTTCACAACACTTCAACAAATCGAACACAAAGCTTCAACACAAATCACACAAGCTCGGCTCAACTTGCAACGACCCAAAGTTAGATCGGCTTTCAACTCAAACACTTCAACAAACTTCACACTTTGATCCAAAAGAATGTGGATCGAAACTTCCCTCTTGTTGCAACTTCAAGATGAACACGATGAACTCCAACTTCAAACTTCAACTTCAAAAATTGGCTCCAAGTCTCGGCTTAGCTATGATTGGCTAAGTCTAGCTCTGATACCAAACTGGCGCAGCGGATAATAACAAAATCGATATGAATCGATGAAAGTAGCAATCGGTGGATTGAGAGATACTGAAATGCCCAAATTCGTTGATCCGAAGATACCGAATTCTAGCTATCCTCGTCACGTTGATCGCGCACGATACCGTGAAAGAAGATCTTCAATTCTTCAAGCGTTGATCAAGCCCACTTGATTCCGCGAATCGGCTTCAACAATCGTTGATTCGAGCGCACTCGAATAACCGGAAGTGGAGATAGGAGATTACACTCAACTACCAATTTAAGATGAAAGCACACAGCAATCAACAAGAAATTTTTATTCAAAAATCAACCTTCAAAAAAAATTACAACTCACTCCCTATTTATAGAAGTTTCACAACCCCAACCCTTAAGTCGTAGCCGACTTATGACTCACGACTCAACTAGGTCGTTGCTGACCTAACAGATGCTTCACGCCTCAGTTACAATACAACACATATACATGACCGACTTGCATCCCTTGCCGACTTACGACTTAACAACGCAAACATATGTACAACACAACACAATGAAAACGACTCAACAAATGACCCTGCATGGCCGACCTAACGACCCAAGACACAAGACACAACTCTTAAGTCGTAGACGACTTAAGTTACACTGCCACAAAATTACAGACTCAACACACTTAGGTCGTATGCGACCTAACGACCTACGACTCAAAGAAAGCATACTACAACAACGCACACATAAGTCGGTGACGACCTATAATACCACACGACTTAAAGAACACAGACGACTTAACTTCCAAGCGGCTTACTCTTTAGTGACCCGACTTAACTTGGGTCGTAGCCGACTTAAACCTTGCATTCCAACTCGGGCTGTTATCTTGTTATCCCGTGATACTCATCCTGTAGCCTTAGACCGTACACGACCTAAAGGCCCCGAACGACTTAAGCCTGTGATAGGTCGGAAATGACGTAGGTCTTCTTCCTTAACTCACATCTCTTCCCCACATGCCTTCTTAGGTCGGAAATGACCTATAGCCTTCATCTTAAGTCGTGAACGACTTATCCTTTGATCTACATCAAGTAATACCACCAGAGCCAAGGTTCTCGCTTAACCTTTTGCTCTGATACCAAATGTAACGACCCGGAAATTTTGATCCACAAACTTCCAGATAGTTAGAGAAAAGAAGAAAGAGAAAGAAGAAGAAGAAGGAACAGAAACACCAAAACACAGTAAACCTCACATTCGCAGCGGATCAAAATATAATAATGAATAATATCAGTCTTACAAAGAAGAACTGTATCAATACTCATATACATTTATACATCAGAGTTACAACTATTACACAACACAGGACAAACTTGAAACCATGTCCCAGCAAATCAGCAATAATATACACAGCGGAAATCACTCCGTACGTTCCTGCCATCCAGCTCGTCTCCTGAACTCCTCCTGAACTCCAGAACGTCCTTACCTGAAAAGCTATAATACTCGGTCTGACCCGAGCATTACATCTAAGTAACACCCAGGTTAGGCTGGAAACCAGCGTGAGTAAACCCATCTAACTTGGAATACAAAAGCATACAATTTTTATAAACCTGGTGTAACTTATATCAATCTACACTTCACAAGTTATTATAGACATCAACCATTTCACACATCAATTTCTAAGTGCCAAAACTTAGATTTAAATGGTCCAATTTACTTAAGTCATTCCACTTCAGCCTGTTAGTTCCACATATCAAATTATAAGAATTCGAAGTGGCTTCGGGCATTTACTAATACCCGAATCCGGTTTCTTTGAATTCAATACCATCTTATCCCAAAATATTCACGTGAAACACAATTCAAACATCAAATATAGGGTGTCACCTATGCACATTAATTCATCATATTATATCACATAGCATCTCAAAGCACATATCCGAGATATCAACCAATCTAAGGCATGCAATATTATTCAATCATTTATAAGCAAAATAAATTAGTCATATCATTTCTAATTAATTCAATCAAATTAAATTAATTACTTCAACCATCCTAAATCTTGCTTATTTAACATTAATTAATTACAAATAAATTAATTAATTATCCATTTAATTAATCGTTCTTGATTAATTATCTTCAATTACATAAAGTAATTATCCTTTAATTAAATTACATCCAGTATTTATTCATTCATTACCTCACTAAGTAGTTACACCCCATTATCTACATCAAGCCATTATACTCAATCCAACATCAAATGATTATCTTTAATTGATTAAACCTAATTAATTAATTAAAATTAACCATATTAACTTAATTAATTACACCGAGTGATTAATTCCTTATTAATTACCCTGATTAATTTCTCTATAATTATTAATTAATTATCTTTTTATTAATCACGTTCATAAATAAACTAATCTTTTAATTAATTCCTAAATTTATAATCCTTTAACTAATTACAATAAGTAATAACTCCTTAATTATCATCATTAAGTAACTTCCCTTAGCTACTTTAATTAATCATTCTAAAATTTCCTTTAATTTAACCAATTAATCACTTATTACTTAACTAACCTTTATTTACTTATATTAATTTATTTACCCTTTAATTAATCACCTTGGTTAAATTTCCATTTATTCATCACGTCCTTATTTTAAGATAAGTATTGTCTGAACTAACTAATTAATTTTCATTAATAAATTTCATTTGAGAACACTTAAGTGTATAACTTCTTAATTATTTTATCAGAAATCAACAAATCATATTTCAACTTCATTTGACTTAAAATAAACTTGATAAATATTTTACTTGAAATCTTGTTGTATAGTTAGCTTAAAACTTGTTGATGAAATTACTTTCAAAACCCAAATCAAGTTTTCTTAACAACTTGGTTCATATATTCATTTTAATCTAAAGCTTATCCAAGCTAAAATAAAATAAAGGCTAACAATACCCCCGAGCCCAATCTTCTATTCTAGAACGACACGGCCCAGGCCCAAGATTTCGATCCAACGTCCGTTCCTCCTTCTCCACTACCCTTCCCTGATTCAAATTACCAAACGTGACCCAAACCAAAAATCTGTGCACCGTGCATATGCACGAGCGACCGGAGCCATAACGATCAACGATGAAGCTATCCCAGAGTCCCCGCCGACGACCTTACCATTCGACACCACCCGAAACATCGTCAAAACCCCCAAAACGAAAATCAACCTTCCACTGCCTGGAACAAGAAACGTCATCCACTTACCTTCCCTCGTTCTCCATCGTACCTGCTACCGAACCATCGAAACTTCACCGGAAGGTACGCCATCCACCTTCTTCGTTTTTCCCTACGCGCGCAGCCTTCCTTCTCCCTCTTTGCTTTGCAAAATAATTCGAACCCGAAAGCCAAGCAAAGCTCCCTTAAACCCTAATACTCAAACAAACTGCATTCTTGATCACTTGGAAATTCCAGCACCAATTTTCTCGAGTTCCCCATGCCCTACTCTTCCTCCTCGATGAATGCCCCCCCTCCAAATCAATCCAGCTACCAGAATTTGCCGTTATGCCCAAATCCATTCAACTCGGCCTGCCTCCTGCTCTGCGCATCTAGAAATCACCCTACCACCCTTAAAAATCATATTTTCCCTCAACGATCGCGATAACACAAACAAAAACCCAAATCTTAATGATCAAATTTTTGACTGGACTTGATCACTTACTGCAAAGCATACATAATACAAGTCTATACTTCCATATATTTACTGAAACCAGTTTTAAAATAAAGTAACCCTCATAACAAACAACTTTTCTTTTAATGTCACTACTTAAAACTAATTAGATTGAGAGGTAATTTTTTTTTTTTGAAGTCAAGCCTAGCATATTATTTTGAAATTTAACAGAGCAGTGTAAAAAAAATGGTGAACATCCTAACTTCCCTGGTTTAATCACTAATTTACTCATATATGGGTGCATATATTCAAAACAAAACGCACTTACCAAATCACACTTTAATCCCATGATAAAACATAAACTACAGTACAATTTGGATTTTGTTTACTCACCTGAAAATAGCATGAACAGAGCTCAAATCTTCTGAAAAGCTTTTGATAAAACTTGAATTGCTTTTACTTCTATGTTTTAAAACTGAGTTGCTTGCATTTAGATTCGCATGCAGGCTAAATGGACTTGAACTTGCTTTAGATCTCAAGTTTTAAAGAATGCAGTTGCATGCTTTTGGGGTTTTAAAAACTGAGTTGCAGACTTGATTTGTTTATAGGGTTAGATGCAGATTTGCATGTAAGTTTTGTTGTTGCTGTAGACTTTACTTGTTTGCTTTAAAAATTCAGGTGGAAGGGAAAATGCTTGCATGCTTTAGTTTTTTTTTTTTTGAAAAGAAGAGTGCACAGGCTACAGGTTGAAGAAAAGTACAGGGGTTAACATGCAGGCTTTGATTTTACAGGGTTATGATCTGATGTTCAATTTGAAAGTGGATTAAAGATTGTATTATGAAGATGTTTTCAAGCTTTTGATTCAGCTGAAATTTTTTTCTTAACCTTGAAAAAAAATGAACATTAGAAAAAAAAAATGAGGGTGAAGAAACATGTTTTATAAAAGTATAAATGATTTATTTAAAAATTAAAAGAAAAATAAAAGGACACATGTACTAAATCCTTACATTTGTCAATTAGAGTAGGTTATTAATTCACATTTGTCTCAATAGTTACTTAAGATGCTAACACTTGTTTTATACATATTTTACTTCTTTTTTTTTAATTTAAAAGTTAAAAAAACCCCTTTTTCTTTATACATATGTGTTTTTATTACCTCACAAGTGTAAAAGAAAACATTTATTTATATTACTCTTATACTTATATATAATTTCTATTATACGTATATTTCTTTTATGCTTAACACCTTAACATATATATATAACTTATATATATTCAAATAAGGTATGAACCCTTATTAAACCTTACTTAGCTCCAATTTATTTTAAATACCCGTTTTGACAATCATTATATTAAATTCAAACAAAGCTTCCTATTCACAATTCACATATATATCTAAAAAAAATTTAGAAACATTATTTTAAATCCAATTTATTTTGAGATACCATCTTTTAGATTTAAATTTTAACCCAAATTCAAATTCATTTTCAATTTGAAGTCCTATCTTGAAATCAACTCTAATATATGTATGTATTAAGCAACACAAATTAAATTTGTAATCACAAATTTTATTTAAAATTAACACAATTAAAAATATAAATATTTATCTGATCAGACCCATTCATTCAATTTATAATTCAATATTTTATTAATTAACCCAGTTTGTTAATCGATTATAGATGACCAAAAATTCGGGTTATCACACGTGATTTAACTATATTCAAAGTGGAATGTCCACATTGATTTCAACAGTATTCCCAAATCAAGAGAGCTGGGTAAAATTGTCATTTTTATTTTTTTATTTAACTTTGGTTATATTAACCAACAAAAATCTATCAAGTGAGTCATTCCATAATTATTCAATAATTGTCGGTCTGTAACCCCTTGGTGTCCCCAACAACCATGAGTGACATACTACCCAACATTTGGAGGGCATTATATACTATAGTCTCAATGGATGTATCGATATCCAGCCTCGATATATCTTGAGTATAAATTTTCAAAACAATATGTTTATTATATTGTGATAAATTGCTCATGATCACAACACATTATAGCTACTATCACGGAACATACCATTTATGCATTTTCTATTAAATATAATTAATTTTTTTAAATAATTTATATAACACATAATAATAAGTAGATAACAAAAAGAAAAGCACGTTTTATTTCGAATAAGATTTTATTAAAGAGTTAATAATTTATAACAAATTAGATAATTGCGCCTAGGGTATATCCCTGACTCTATAAATCTTCCGCTTGCACTTAGGGACAATTATGGAATCTCAATCCTATCTTTTCGCTCAGTTTGACAAGAACCGATTAAGCTAGTCCCTTCATGAATGGATCTACTGTGTTGCCCTTTGTACGTGCTTTTTGAATTATGACCTCTTTCTTCTTAAAAAATTCTCTAATTAGGTGATATTTTCGAAGAATGTGTCATGATTTCTTATGTGTTCTAGGCTCCTTCACAATTTGCATCACCACATTATTATCACAAAATAATGTTATTGGATTCTCCATGTCGGAAATTACTCCTAGCTCAATCATAAATTTGAGCATCTAGACCGCTTCCTTAGTTTCCTTATTAAGGTCGATGTACTCATCATCCATCATAAAATTAGTTATCATTTCCTCTTTGAAACTTTTCGACTAACAGCCCCACCATTTGAAGCAAAGACATAACCTAATGTGGACGTACTATCATCGATATCACTCTGAACGCTAAAGTCGATATACTCCTTCATAAGGTGGTTTCCATTTCGATAAATTCTTAAGTAAACATTTTACAATAGTCCAATATTTTTCTCTACGATTAGACTGGTCTCGATTTACGCATCCTTATGCTATGCCACATCTAGTCTAGTACGAAGCATGACATACATTATGGAATCGATTGTCGATGCATATGGTGTTCTCTTTATATGCTCTTACTCCTCATTAGTTTAAGGAGTGTCCTTCTTAGAATGGACGATTCCAGATTGCATCAGAACATTTCTGCACTTGGAATTCTTTACACTGAATCTTTTCAGTAGACTATCCATGTGTAGGGATTGGCACAATCCCAACTGCCTCCTAGATCTATTTTTATAGATCCTTATACAACATATGGGCTACTTCTCCTAAATATTTCATGGAGAAATTCTTGGAAAGTAAAACTTTCACTTATTACAACAACAAAATGGTCATTGCCTATCAATAGTAGATAATTTACATATCAAATTAAGAACATAATAGCATTTCCTTATTTCTTTTTGTACACACATTGTGACGCCCCACCCCGAGACCCACATTAAAAAAGAGAATTACTGGGTAATTCTGTCTATTAATGCAGATAATATGGTTGGTTAGGAGCGACCATCTATAATCTTGTCTTAAATATCTATTGAATACGTCGATAAATGCTCTATATTTTTTCCTTTTATCTCGAGTGGATCAACATATCCAATTTAATCTCCAAACTATTCATTTAAAGTGATTAAAATGTTTCAGTCTTAAATTCTACCAAAATATATTTCAGTTTGAAACCTATATTTATATTAAACATCAATTCTATTACGTTCACAAAATAAGTAGAATACACATGACCACAAAGAAAACAAGTAATTCCAACTACAAACCTGCTGTAAAGAAAACAAATTTTGGCATAGAAAACATAAAAATCAGAGAACTCTTATAAAATAAAAGTTTTTCTACAAAGTCTAAGCTTTAGAATGGCATAATGATCATCAAAATCGGATTCATGGTTTGAGAGTTATTCCAAATTTACTTTCAGCTTAAATCTTAGATAATTTTGTAATAGGGCAGAAGTGCCTATCCACTTTCACACCTATTTTAAACTAAATTGAAATCAAAATCTTCCAAAGTGGTAAAAAGAAAATTTATGGCTTACTGAAAGCCCTTTCATTAACAAATGGATTAAACTCATTGGGAGTTATAAATCTTAAGTTATCGCTGTTTTAGTATAGCACTTTTCCAAACAAAATTTCAGGTATTAAATCAATTTAAAAATTGAAATTTTTCCCCAAACCAATTTAATTCCAAATTACATTTTCAAACAATCTTTTGCTAAATCGTTTATTAAATGATCTTCTTTTTCCCGAAAAGATAAGACATACCAAAATATGATCAACTTTATGTAATTAACATAAAAGAAACAACTCATTAATTGGAAAAAATTTCATTACTTTCTAAAATCTAACTTTAAAGTAATTTACTAAGAAAACACATTTTGTAAGAGATAAGTATTCTCGTCTATTATCAAAAGATGATTATTGATTATCCATACAATAAATATCGGAATATGTATAAAAAGTTTAAAATCATTCACACAATTAAAATGATTGTACCACATGAATTGTTCATTCATCAGAAAAATTCGAATTCACATTTTCACTTTTTACAAAATTAAATTTCCATCTAATTATCAGTGTAAAGCTAATTAAAGTTGATAATTAATTCAAATTTGTTTTCAAAAGAATTTTTCCAATTCACGCCAACCAATTTTTAAGATAGAGTTTTATATCTATCCTCTATTATTACTCAAATAACTAAGCCTCAAAACAATTTTTTGTATAAAGTCATCATTTGTAACTTGTACCAAAATATTGAATTAATATGTTAATTTTTCAAACCAAAGTATTCTGTTACCTTAAATACATCATTTTATAAATGAAAGCATCAAATGATATTTTCTTCCAGTTAAGACATCCCCTTAATTAGAATTATTCACTTTTACTTACCAAAATTACCATATTCAATTTCACAAATTTCAAATAATTTAAGGGTATTGCCTTATCATTGATTTATAACGAATGACCCCATCGATTGGCTACCGAGTTGATCAAATGATCAAAACTGCCCCACCACTCATCCAACACTCACTACGGTTCAATGGCTTCATTAAACATTTAAAATAAAAATTAATACTCCACTATATTAATTATTTCCAAAATTTACCTATTGAAACTCAATTTACCATGTCTGAATGTCTCATCACAGCGTTTAGGAAATTTCTATCAATAACGTCGGCCAAACGCATCGATCAGAGTTCTAAAAGCACTAGACGGACAACCCAACACAAAAATTCATTTTCTTTAAAAATAAATACCTCATATATTATACTCAAAATATTCTTTGTTTTTCCCAAAAGCAAAATCCAATTTCTCTTAGAAACATATCTTCAATTTTTGAAAAAACTGAAAACACGATTTATTACTTATTCTCAAAATCAAGGAACACAAATAGAGCTCATCGAGATATTCCCTGAGTACTCGATCCTCAAGATTGGTGGAATAGACTGGAGTGTTCATTATTCCGAATGGTATAACAAACCACTCACAAGACTCACAACGAGTGCGGAATGCGGCAAGAGTAATGCTAGCATCCGCGACTCGTAGCTCATGAAAAATCGGTAGAGGGTCAAGCCGAGGAATTCCCCTAGCACCACTCAATAGATTAAAAGAGAGAAGTGAGATATAAAAGTAAGGGTAAAATATCTCCTCGAATGAGGAGAAGTACCATTAACAACAAATCATTTCTTAAAGTGAAGTAATAGCTCAAAGTATATCAACAATTGAGTATCCAAAGAGGATATCTCAAAAGGGGTAACAATGACAATATCAAATAAATTTAATGAATCACCTCATTCCTTATTAGACACCCTCATGGAAGGATGACCTAAGGGTAAGAATAGTAAAAGAGGTAAATACCATACTCGATTGCCCGACTGGGTGTCATACCCGAACGGACTCATAGAAATCAACAAAGTCGCAATGACTGGAATTCGAGATATAGTATCAACATCTCGAAACTCAAGAGTGAATACAAAGACTTCCATTCCAGAGAACAAGAAACAACGAATCGGCCGAATAAGGATACCTAATATAGGATTCTCCGAATCATAGAATGTGGCTTGATAATAGACAAGCCACTTCATCTCAGACACTCCAAACTCTAAATAGAAAATGGCGTGCTAATTCGCACGAAAAGATAAGCTATAAGCAACAATCCCAAATCCTCAAACATCATACCAAATATTTAGGATCCCCTCAATAGGATTCGCAATCCTCAAAGAAATCATAAGATAAGAACATCGAAAAGCATCAACAAATTCCTCCGATACGGATGAGTATAAAGCACCCGTATCGAAGAAGACTCGAATAAAACAATCACAATTAGGATTACCCCTAAGATAAGATATGATAAATTCTATTATGGAATACTATGGAATAAATTCCTAGACATATCCTAAACTTCTATCTTAAATGACATGATAAGATAAAGGGCATGGTGATTAGGGAATTTGTAACACTTGTACTATACTTGGAAATATCGTAATATATGCTTCTGTTATGTATTTATCCTATTTCGTTCCGAACTCTGCTATGATACCAAGCTGTGGTGCCCCACCCCTAGACCCACATTAACAAAGATAATTACTGTGTAATTCTATCTGCTAATGCGGAGAATATGGCTGGTTAGAAGTGATCATCTATAATCTTGTCTTAAACATCTACTGAATACGTTGATAAATGCTTATATTTTTTCCTTTTATCTTGAGTGGATCGACATATCTAATAAATGCTTAATACAAAACTATAGGTGACTAATGGATCTATCAGAACAAAATATAATAACAGAATGCATATCACATCATAGAATAGTAAATCCTAGACATATCTCAAATGGGAGGAAGTCCTACCAAGAATATGACACAACTTCATTTTACGGGAAGGACGAACATTCTTCTGGAATAAGAAGAAATGACAAGAAATACAAGTTCATATCTCAAGTGGTCTAATAACACTTAAGTGTATGAAACCTCGAGCATGAAATCCTCTTCATAAAACTCAATTAAACATCATATTTCCCTCATATCATCAACGAAATCTTTAAAATAACAATAATAGTTTCGATGAACCTCATCTCCTGATTAGGAGAACCATCAATACAAATTTTGACCAAAATGGAAATATAAAATATTCTCAAATAGGATAATCCCAAAACTCAAACATGCCTCTTCTCATCGGCATAAATAAAATCTTAGAATGCCATGGAATGACAATATAAATCTCAAATGTAGAGGAATCTATAAGCTCAATTATACCTTATCTCATCGGTATAAATGTATATAAAACTCAAATTGAACACACCAAAATGAAAAAAACCAGAATATTTATAAAATCACGAAATCATCAAATCTCATAACTCAAGGAACTCAATAAGAGTTCAAAACATGAAATCACCATATATATAACATCTCATATAGCACTAGGCTAGCGATGTAATAAAACACCTTAAAATGGTGAAATCATAATAAAACAGAAAACTCAAAAAACTCAGAAAACTCGGATTGGCTAGATCCCCGATTTCATGCCGAAGCAATGCTGCACGCACCACATCTTGACCAGTACTATATACATATTTTAGGTACCCATACATCATGACGACCGTCGTTATACATTGTGACGACCGAAGTCGCAGAACATCGTGATGACCGAAGTCGTAGAACATCGTGATGACCAGAAGGTCTATAGTACTGGTAAACACCGTGAATGTGTCATAAACTCCCAGATAGGAACCCGAAAAGTGGTAAAGTGTTTCACATACCACACGTTCTAACTGAACGGTTTACTAATCGCTAGTCAATGCCACACTAGAAAACATCATAAGATCATAAATCTTAGAAAATCACAACTTGCCTCATCTCATCTGCAAGTATCAAAAGACATCATAACTTGTCCCGTCTCGTCGACAAGTAAAAACATCGTGATGGTTTATTATCAACCATAAAATCTCAAAATAGAAATCTCAAACTCAAGACTTACTTAGTCTCATCGGCAAGTATAAAAATACATCGTGATGGTTCTCATCAACCATACTCCTAGAATAAAAGATCTCAAACCATAAAACTCGCCAAATATTGGTTATCTCAGAAAACTCCTATAAATAAGAATTATAAAACTCAAAATACGCCATAAAATGGCTAAATAACTCAGAATCGGTAACATTTAATAACTTCGATCGTTCAAATCCGGAATTAACTGAAATAGTAAACGCAAGTGTCCCATACCAAGTGTTTTACTAAATCGTTTAATTCTCTTTCTCATACGCTCGAATAGTGAAAAAATATGTGTTTTATATTTAAAATAATGTAATGGCAGGGAGACTTTCGACTACGGAAATCAACACTAATACGTTCACCGTATAGAGTACGGAGCAATCAAGTGCCGAAAATACCAGGCTGTTAGGGTGAAAAGAAAAAAGGATAGAATAAAAACAGAAAACAACAGCACGGAATCTCACAATCGTAGCGGAACAAAATATAATATAAAATAACAACATTTATACAAAGAAGAGATGTAACTGTTAAAATACATACAAGATATCAGACTACAATTATCACCAAACAAATCTGGACAGTTATAATAACTTGTCCCAAAAATACTGACCATTCAGTCTATAATACACATCAGAATATAATCGATACGTCTCTGCCATCCAGCTCGTCTCCTAAGCTCCAAACGTCCCAACCTGAAAATCTATAATACTCGGTCTGACCCGAGCATTACAATAAAGTAACACCCAAGTCAGGCTGGAAACCAGCGTGAGTACCCATTTAAATGAAATACTTAAGTTATAAAACTTCTTTGAAAACCAAGGTAACTCGTACAACTCTATGATTTCCATCTTGTTATAGCCAAACACTTTTTACACAAATCCATCGGTATCTAAAATAATATCTAAGTACCATTACTAATTTTAAATAGTCAGATTTAATTTTATCTAACTCCAGCCTATTAGACTCTATAATCAATTCCGTAAAAATTTGTAGTACTTATTGTAAAGTCCCGATTCTTTGACTTTCGAAAATCGACATTAATACGTCCACTGTATCAACTGCCGAACAATCGAATGCCGGAAAACTGAACCCTTAGGGTTTAAGAAGAAGAAAAAGAATAAGCAAGAAAGAAGAACAACAGAAACGATATCAGAATATCACAATCGCAGCGGAATAACATATAATATATAAATGAATAATCTTTAAATCAAAAGAACTGTACATTTTATACATTACATCATCAGAGTCAATATACAATACAACACAATAGTGGACAGTTATATAAACCTGTCCTCACAACCGAATACACAGCGGAAAAGATAATGTCATATACAAGTGATACGTCTCGCCATCTAGCTAGCCTCCTGGTCCATAGCCTCCTGAGAATCCAGAATGACCTAATACCCGACTCTAGGCTGCCGTGTAGAAAATTATGGGTACCCAGAGTTTAGGAAGGAACAATAAACTCCACGTCAGTCATGGGACTGGTGTGAGAACTTAAAAACAGTTATTTGCACAAAGAAATAAAAAGAATCCACGATGCTTTTGGAAAACGAAACTACCATAAGGCCTCCCGCCACATACACAATGCAAACGCAGAATTGGAGGAGATTTCTCCTTATGATAGTCAAAGATGCTTACTACGTAGAATCATTTGATTATTATTATTATTAGTGCATAGTGTAGAAAATATTTCGAAAGTATAATATTAATCTTAGCCAGCATACATACCATTACAGTATGCCTACTATAGCTACCATATTAGATGGCAGGTTCTACAACTAAAACCGTACAAGGCTCGTAATGTTTCTTTGGATTTTCCAACAAATGGTTAGGCCAAGGAACTTCCCATTGCCACATGGGTACGCCTCTGGAGGGACGCCCCAAGAACCTAACCGGATCTCTACCAACACAAGGCTGGGTTACCTCTGCAAAAATAGGTAACTACAGACACGAGTATGCCATCCCCCGGTTGTAAACAACCTTTATCTGAGGATCCTCAATACCAACAACCACAAAGTAATAAATTTGCAGCAACAACATATGTTAAGTATTTGGGCTCCATACCATGATACCACCTTTATCCAAAAGGAAATGAACATACCCTAAGGGGCGCTATCACCTAAAACCTTGCTGCATTCTTCCTGTTTCGACTATTCCGGGGTGTGAGGTCCGACGAAGTCTCGTCCACAACGCTACACTTTTCACAGAAGTCTTGCTTCGATCAACAAATGATCAGCAGCACTTCGTATGCCACATTACCTGTGACGCCCCACCCCTATACCCAATCTAGCCAAGGACACTATGGGGTAATACCGTCAATTAGCGTGGAGAATAGGCTGTTGAGGAGCGACCATCCATGTAATTGCTTTGTGCGAGCACCGATATGTCAGATAGTACAACATGCATTTTATTTCAGGAGGAAATCCGACATACCGTTACAAACTCAAAGCAACTACACAGTGGCTATATATATTCTTCGAAAGCAAATATAGAAATAAACATAACACAAATCAGTCACAGACATCCATATCACAAAGGCGGAAATATATATGAATATAACACTTAAAAGTGTATATCAGAGTAGTGGTCAAATAAGATCCACAATATAACAAAAGAAAAGTTACAAGTGCTACATAAAAGAATAAGTATACATCAACGAGTCTATATCTCAAATGTATACAACCAAAAACTACTAATCTAAGTAGTTAGCCAAAAGTCAGGATAATAATCCCAAATGAGGAGTGTAACGACCCGTAGATTTTAATAGTTTTAAATGGTTTTATTTAACGTAATTAATTGATACTTTTGAGAAATTTTATACAATAATATTTTGAAATAAAAATTTAATATTTGGATTACGTCCAATTAAACATAGTAGATTTTAAATTTTAAATTTTATTTTATCAAAGTTTATTCCATTGTGAAATTCTATTTAATTCAAGCCAGCTAATAAATTTCTTTAATAAATATTGCAGAATCAATTTCTTTAATAAATATTGTAGAATCAATGCACAAACGTTATCAATTTCATTTTTATATTGGTACGTTCCTTTACGTTTCCTACCAGTTAAAAATTAAATAATTTGCTTTGATGGGTCAGTTAAATCAAAGCAAAGTAACCATTGCTATTTATTTCTTTTATTAATTGCTACAATTATTTTCACCAAATCAAGGGTTGACCGTTACTTTGCTTTCAAATTTTGGACTCTACATTCAAATAGAAACATATAATATAATAAGTACTTCATATTTATTTTCAGTATGTTTCACAAAATTTTCTCTTGTCCGTTCTTTTCTATTAAATATATACTTGCACCTGTTATCAGTATGTTACTCTGCCTTTTCAGATTTGAACGTGCAGTGGGTGGCATTAAAAGTTGCTTTAATTATCCACTGAATTATCGTGACTGTCCCGTTACTCTATATTTATTATGTACATTTTATCTTTGCTTAAATTTCTCTATCCATTCCTTGTTCCATTTTAAATATCATTGCCTTTCCAAACTCATTACGTACTATCCAAACAAACAAAAAAGTTATTGCTTTAAATGTAGCTAAATCAACTCATGACCGTTGCCATTTCAAAGTTTGAAACGTATAAAATACTATACGTTATTTCGCATTCATTGATTTCTTTTATTTATTTCTTTCTTTCTTTACGTTTTCATTCCAATCTGTTTATAACCTTCATTGTTCTCTTCATACATTCTATTTATTCTAGCCTGCTCCTCCTTTCTTTTGCCTTGTACATCTGCATTCTTTTCATCCTCTCTCTGCAAATTTTCTTTCCATCCCCTCCTTCTCCCCTCCTCTTCTCTTAAGAAACACCCTGCCTTCCAACCGATCTTCCCTATCCACATCGGTTGCCTCATCATAACCGACTTATAGCCTAGAGGTAATAACTTCTGACAGCACATAGGTGGCATCAACATTTTCCCCATTGTCTGTAGTTTCTTATTTATTCCTTTCGCCCACCACCCATCAGCGACTCGAGTTTACACAGGGTATGTCTATACATTGTATTATATTATATATATTTGCTAGTAGTATACTGCCTTAAATTTACATATTTTAGTGTATATATGTATGACAGCTTACGTTATTTATATACATAAAGTATGCCATATGTGCAAACTCAGTGCAACCGGAATTTTCTTTATAAAAGGAAAATAATACAAATTGTAGTACCAAAGATATATATGTATGCTTGTACTTAATGAAGAAAAAGTATGTAAGCTTATTTATATTCACATATTAGTATACATAAGTTGCAATATATTGTTTAATAAGCCTAAAGCATTGTATATTGTCATACTGTTATGATGTGAGTGCTTTAATAATAAAGTTATTGATCAGGTACAGATATGTTAAGTAACGTGTATATTTGGTTAATTTATATAAAAGTATATATAACCGTTTCAATTTTAGTTATAATGAATATATAAGAGAGTTATATAAATGAATTTTATACTATGTGTTAACTAAATACATTGTTATTTATATGATCCAGTTTTTGAATATATGTTAGAAACGTTTTTATTTTTATATATACAAATATTTTATTTTATACATATATTTTGTTATATATGAAGGTTTTATAAAAAAAAAATTTCCTTATACACTATACTGCATATATACTCTTTAAAAAAGAAAAAGAAAAAAAGAGAGTAAGTTAACAATGTATTATAAAGAATATTGTTTATCTGCATATATATGTGCATAAGTTTGTTTGATTTCCTGCTGGGTATTTTGAAAAGGAAAGTAATAAACTATAATAATTATATATATACATAAGTATTTATTTTAAAAGATATTATATACGTGTGTGTTGATCTTTAATATATGTGTTTTATGTTAGAACATTGATTTTTAACTATACATGTATAGTATTTTAATATTGGTTTAAAATGAATATTTATTACATGGAAACGACAACCATAAAATGAATATACCATATATGTGACATTTTGAATAATTATATAATTGTTAGTTAACATTGATATGAAATGGAAGCATTTTAAAGTTATATAGTTTTCATGGGTGTGCATACATTTATTTCATTTTTAAAATGCGTGTTTTGATTTAACGTTCATTTTGAAAGAAAGTAATAAATTAATCATATAATCTTCGTTTCAATTTTATCAAGATAATTTGATCTGTTCACATCAATTTCTATCTATCAGCTTTTCCGTCGAAATCGTACCATCTAACTTTGCTTTGGAAGTCGTGCTTGCATTTCGTAACTCAACTTCATTGTCTGTCTCTCTAACCTCGAAAGGTGAGCAATCACTCACGATTAGCATTCTTTTATTCATTAAATTTGATTTCAATTGAAACGATAATTAAAATATGCTGCTGTAGTTATTTAAATGTAGCTAAATCAACTCATGACCGTTGCCATTTCAAAGTTTGAAACGTATAAAATACTACACGTTGTTTCGCATTCATTGATTTCTTTTATTTATTTTTTTTCTTTCTTTACGTTTTCATTCCAATCTGATTTATAACCTTCCTTGTTCTCTTCGTACATTCTATTTATTCTAGCCTGCTCCTCCTTTCTTTTGCCTAGTACATCTGCATTCTTTTCATCCTCTCTCTGCAAATTTTCTTTCCACCAAGCGCATGTCCCCTCCTTCTCCCCTCCTCTTCTCTTAAGAAACACCCTGCCTTCCAGCCGATCTTCCCTATCCACATCGGCAGCCTCATCATAGCCGACCGTATAGCCTAGAGGTAATAACTTCTGAAAGCACATAGGTGGCATCAACATTTTCCCCATTGTCTTTAGTTTCTTATTTATTCCTTTTGCCCACACATCAGCTACTCGAGTTTACACAGGGTATGTCTATACATTGTATTATATTATATATATTTGCTAGTAGTATACTGCTTTAAATTTACATATTTTAGTGTATATATGTATGACAACTTACGTTATTTATATACATAAAGTAAGCTATATGTACAAACTCAGTGCAACCGCAATTTTCTTTATAAAAGGCAAATAATACAAATTGCAGTACTCAAAGATATATATGTATGGCTGTACTTAATAAAAAAATATTTTTTCTCTCTGTATAACAATATAAGCTTATATATCAATTTCTGAGTTTATAAATATTTTGTTATATTGTTTTTTTTTTATTTTTATTTTTACATAATAAGTATGTAAGCTTATTTATATTCACATATTAGTATACATAAGTTGCAATATATTGTTTAATAAGCCTAAAGCATTGTAAATCATCATACTGTTACGATGTGCGTGCTTTAATAATAAAGCTATTGATCGGGTACAGATATGTTAAGTAACGTGTATATTTGGTTAATTTATATAAAAGTATATATAACCGTTTCGATTTTAGTTATAATGAATATATAAGACAGTTATATAAATGAATTTTATACCATGTGTTAACTAAATATATTGTTATTTATATGATCCAGTTTTTGAATATATGTTTGAAACGTTTTGATTTTTATATATACAAATATTTTATTTTATACATATATTTTGTTATATATGAAGGTTTTATAAAAAAAATTCTTATAAACTGTACTGCAAATATACTCTTAAAAAAAAAGAAAAAAAATGGTAAGTTAACAATGTATTATAAAGAATATTGTTTATCTGCATATCTATGTGCATAAGTTTGTTTGATTTCCTGCTGGGTATTTTGAAAAGGAAAGTAATAAACTATAATAATTATATATATACATAAGTATTCATTTCAAAAGTTATTACATATATGTGTGTTGATCTTTAATATATGTGTTTTATGTTAGAATATTGATTTTTAACTATACATATATATTATATTAATATTGGTTTAAAATGAGTATTTATTACATGGAAACGACAACCATAAAATGAATATACTATATATGTGACATTTTGAATAATTATATAATTGTTATTTAACATTGATATGAAATGGAAGCGTTTTAAAGTTATATAGTTTTCATGCGTGTGCGTATATTTATTTCATTTTTAAAATGCGTGTTTTGATTTAACGTTCATTTTGAAAGAAAGTAATAAATTAGTCATATAATCTTCATTTCAATTTTATCAAGCTAATTTGATCGGTTCTCATCAATTTCTATCTATCAGCATTTCCGTCGAAATCGTACCATCTAACTTTGCTTTGGAAGTCGTGCTTGCATTTCGTAACTCAACTTCATTGTCTATCTCTCTAACCTCGAAAGGTGAGCAATCACTCACGATTAACATTCTTTTATTCATTAAATTTGATTTCAATTGAAACGATAATTAAAATATGCTGCTGTAGTTATTTAAATTTGTTATATATGCTATTATCTGTAACTGTTCACCTGGGGATATGACACCTTATCATGTTGTTTATATTATATTGTTATTGATGATATATGCCTTTTATTTTATTGTATTTTCTATTATCACTCTGCAAGTTCCCTGTAGTTTAGAAATCACTATGGGCTGAAATGATACATACCCGAACAGACTTTAAAATAGGAGAAAATCGTTATGGGTTGAAATGATAAACCCAAGCGATTTTCATTTAATTGAATTTGGAATTACGGGCTGAAATGATATCCACCCGTGTGTATATATAGTATACAGATTGAAATGATAAATATCCGTAGCACTTGACTATATGTTAGGAAATATATACAGACACCGTTGGTCCATATAAATATTTTGAAATAATTTCTATAATATTGGAAAGAAATATATGGTTTAATAAATTATTATATAAATGAAAATTGTATATATAGATTTAGTAGAAATATTTGATTTAAATTAGATTAATTTAATACATATAATATGGTTAAGTATTTATGTAAATCTATATTTCAAATAGATTCTCCTGTAATAAATTGAATAATTAAGATTGGGAGATAAATTTGGGTTTATAAAAATGGTATTTAAATAAGGATTTATTTAATTAAATCGATTTGAAATTTTTGAATGGGAAATTTAAATGGTATGATTTTATAACTGGATTTTTGATTTTAGTGATTTAATGAATATTTCACGTTTATATAAATTAAAGAAAATATTGAGTAAAATGTAATTTAAGGTTACTTAAGTGATATTGAATCTAATAAGGGAGTGTTTCAAGACTAAATAATAATGAGGTTAAATCGAAATCTATATGAAACTATTGTATAGAACATTTAAATATTAAAGCCTTGAACTATATTGGAATTTAAATGGTTTATGTTGAGATTCGGATCTGTATTTGAAATCAACGTAGTTGAATTTGTTATTTAGCAACTAAATTGAATTAAAATGAAAATTTAGGTTGAACTAAATTTGAATTTATTATTTAGAAAACTAAATTGAATGTAAATTTAGTTGAAACATTGAATACTTAAAGTTCTGAAATATATGGAATTATAAAGGGGTATTTTTGATTATAAATCTGAATTTGAGATCGATAAAATTTAAGTAGTTATTTTAGAAATTGAGTTGAATTTAAATTGATAAATTGAGATTGAATTTAACTTGAATGGGAAGGTCGGGTTGATGTTGGAACGATTTGTTAAGTTGAGGAAATTGAAAATACTTTGCTGTATAAATTATTTAATATATATAAATACTATTTTGGGAAATATAGAGATATTTGAAGTGGAATTGAGATTTGGTTTTGAAGTATAAATTAAGCTAAAATGACCACGGTGTTATAGTGTATATTTCTACCTTGTATATAGTTCCATGGACCCTTAGATGATGGTTATCCCAAACATCCTTTAAGTTATTTGTATTTCAGTTGATATTTCACTTGAGTTGGATTTATTGATATAAGAATGTTAATCCTGACTCGAGTGTTTTGTGTTTTGCTTAATGCTCGGGTTAGACTGGGTGATACAGCATTTGAGACTCACCTTTGGAGTTCGGAGCTTCATTTGGAAATCCAACTATTGATTCAGATTCCACCCTTTCAAGTTGATTGGTTCAGAGAAGTCATCTGTTGCATTGGAGACTTCACTGCATTTGAACTATTCGGTTGTATTTTTCTAACTCTGATGTATATAGTAGCTTCATGAACTACTATTCTTTATCTATTCCGCTGCATTATACTACTATGTGATCTGTGATTGATTTATTTACTGTATATTTTAAGTTTTGCCAAATTTTAATTAACAATTCAGTATTTTGAATTATTCAAGTCGGATATGTATGGTTTTATTGTCGATTTGAATGGTCCAAAATAGCGGGTCATTATAGTTGGTATCAGAGCTTTGGCTCTAGGCCGAACTTAGCATATATGGTAAATTTATTTACAGAATCACTTTTGTTCGAGTTGAATCTCTTCCTTTTTGACTCGATTTCCTTTGAATTTTGGAATGTCCCTCGGTTCCGAAATTCATTCTTGTCACTCCCTATTTATATTCGTTTGATTCTGGAGTATCTCATGACTCCACTGAATGATTTGTAAAGGGGATGAAATTCCTTTACAATTGGCATTGATTCATCGGAGATTTATGTATCCCTCGGTTTAGATGCTACTATCTCCTGTTATTCCGAATTCTATCTATAGCGATCGAATGTCGATTTTCCTTGGAATTCTGCATCCATTATATTGCTAAATTCATGGTTGATCCGGTTAAGGTCGCCCGCGATTTATAGAAGTATATCCATCTTCTATTTTGTAATTTAATTATCTCATGTTCGATCGAGTCTATCTTCGAATCAGGATTCTATTGATTGGAGTCCCTCTAAATTGAATCTCTATCTTTGTTTTGAAATCCATTCTTGATACATCCTTTGAAAATCGGGTTTTGTTTGTATTTTTGAAATTGTTTATACCGAAATTTTATTTTGATAACTATGATTTTTATATATATATAAAAGTGAAAATGTTTTCGATAAGGATTATATACCTATATATATAAAGCAAATAAGAAATGTTATTCTATATAAAAAGGTTTTGAAAGGATTTGAAATTTTGAAAAATTATAAGAAATTGATTTATATAAAAATGATTTATAACCGTAGAGTTAAATTTGAAATTCGAGAATTGAATTCCGGTATTTTGAAATTGGTTTTAAGATTTTGGAAAATATATAAAAATAATATGATTTAAAAGTATTTTTTCGAATAAGAAATGTTTCAAATGAATTCCAATAATTTTGAAGAAATTTCAAAGATGTTTTCAAGAAAATGAAGT
Source organism: Allium cepa (assembly GCA_030765085.1). Lineage (NCBI taxonomy): Eukaryota > Viridiplantae > Streptophyta > Magnoliopsida > Asparagales > Amaryllidaceae > Allium > Allium cepa. The sequence goes on along the minus strand of CM060939.1, from coordinate 73,403,513 downwards.
CCAGAACTCGCTTATGTCGCTGGAAAATAATTTCGATGATGAGTGCACGCATCATCGACAATGATTTTCGAGTTTCAGAGTGGGGGAGAGGCCACTTTAATAGCTTCGCTATGCAAGTGATTTTGTAAAACCGTTTTTGATTTCAAATTCCGAAGTATAATTTGATATTTTAGAAAGATATAAGTATATATTTGAAACAATTTAAAATGAGACCGGTGTTCAGTCCTCGAGTTTCGGATTTAATAATTGATTTATTTATTTATTATTGATTTTCAACTCTTGAATTGAAAATTTGATTTCCCTATTTATTTTGAATATTCGAACAATTCCAAATCGAGATTAAATTTTCAAAGCTAAAGAAATTTCGAAGAGTATAAAATGTTTGATAAAGAATATAAATTTAGTTTTGAAATGTTTTGAAAAAAAAATAGTTTTGAATAATGGTTTTCAGAAAGGTAAATTGGATATTTCAAATAGAAATAGATAGTTTAAAAATTTTAAAGGGATAATTATAAATTTGGAAACCATTTTGAGTATAACTGATTTTGAGAAAATATTTGGTTTTGAAAATTTAATTGAAATTAAAAACCAGTACTTATATGGTGATTTTGGAAATGAATTTGTTTGACTTGAATTATTTTAATTTGGAAACTGGGATAATTTTCTAAACCTATTATTTTGGGAACTTTGAAATTTAGATATTTAATTTGGAAGAAAATTTGGTGAAATCATATATGATTTTGAAACTGAATTGATATTGAAATGATTTGAAATTGAGAACCTTAGATTACTAAGCACTTGATTTGGGAGTGGTCGAACTTATATAAAATGGATTGTATAAGTATGAAGTTGATTTGAAATCTATTGATTTGAAGGGTACTCAACTTGGAAAGAGATTTTATATAATCGAAGTCTATATAAGTATGATTTGATCTACTATTGATTTGGAAAGTATTCGCTTTGGGAAAAATGGAATCCTATATATATGGACTTTATATAAGTACGATATTTGAAAGTGATTTTGATGCAGCTATGGCCAGAGAAGAGATTGTGCAAATTCCTGAAAGCATGAGTCGGTGGTACAGTATGATGAGTCGTCCACGACTCAGTGAAGGCTTGGGTCGTTTCCGAGCTAAGGAAGGAGGTCCACGATCTAACAAGCCATGGGAGAAGTTAAGCCGAGATAACAAGGCATCGGACTTGAGTCGTTCGCGAGATAGCAACCACTTGAGTCGTATACGGGTTAATGAAACAGGACTACGGCTCAAGGGGAATTTGGAGTGTTCGTGCTTGATGAGTCGTACACGACTCAATGATTCATCAATAAGTCGTTTACGACTTATCATGAAGGAAGAAAAGAAGGAGATACGACTTAACCGTAGCAGGAGGTTGAGGTGTGCAAGTGTGATGAGTCGTACACGACTCAACGACTCATCAATAAGTCGTGTACGAGCTAACAAGAGCAGAGAAGTGGAGGGAGATGTGTCGTTCGGAGTTGACTCATTGGAAGGGATGTACCGCAGGGAGGCTATGAGTGGTGAGTCGTATCTTGTTGTGTCGTGTTCTGTTTGTTTGCCGTTAGGTCTTAGGTCGTCAACGACCTAAATTGAGTCGTGTAAAGTCGTACATGTGCTGTAAATATTTGATGAGTCGTATGTCTCATGAGTCGTAAGTCGTCTTGTTTGGCACCGTGTGAATGTTGTTAAGTAATGTACGACTTATGATGAGTCGTGAGTGGTGTTGTGTGGTAACTGTGTTGAGTCGTGGGTGTATAAGTCGTTACCGACTCAAATGGGTCGTGAGTCGTAGGGGTTAAGTCGTATACGACTTGTAGGCCAGTTGTGAAATACTATAAATACGCGTGTGTTGTACATTTTTAGGTTGTTGATTTTTGAATAAAATTCTCTTTTGTTAGCTTTGTGCTTTCATACAAATTGGTAGTTGAGTGTAATCTCCTATCTCCTCTTTCGGTTAATCGAGTGCGCTCGATTCAACGATCGTAGAAGCCGATTCACGGAATCTAGTGCGCTAGATCAACGTGCGAAGAATCGTAGATCTTTGTTTCTCGGTATCGTGCGCGATCAACGAGACGAAGATAGCTAGAATCCGGTATCTTTGGATCAACGGATTTGGGCCTTGCAGTATTCTCAACTCACCGATTGCTACATTTCATCGATTGAAGTTTTGTTTCGATTTATCCGCTGCGTCAGTTTTGGTATCAGAGCCATACTTAGCCAATCATAGCTAAGTTGATTCTTGGAGCCAAGTTTTTGAAGTTGAAGTTGTTCATCGTGTTCATATTGAAGTTTCATCAAGTTTGAAGTGTTTGATCCATTCCATTTTGGATCAAAGTGAGAAATTGGAGTTTGTTGAAGTGTTGAAGGCCGTGTATACTTGGGAAGTAGCCGAGCCTAGTGAAGGGTTGTAGTAAGGTCGAGCCGATCTAAGGTGTTGCCGAGTTAAGTTCAAGGCCGAGCCTTGTGAAGTTGTGTGAAAGCTTTGAAGTCTTGTGTCGAATTGTTGAAGTTTTGTGAAGTTTTTCAACCATGCCACCAAGGAGAGCTAATCGTCATCAAAACGTTGAAGCTTTGTATCGTAGAGAAGAAGCCGAGCTTATGGAACAACGTATTAATGAAAAGTTTGATGAAGGCATTGGAAAATTGGAGAAATTGATGAATGATTTGAATCAAAGGAGGAGATCACCAAACTCGAACCATGGAGGAAACCGAGTTTCGCCATCGGTTACGGAAGCGAGGAGGGTATCGCCACATTCTTGTAGAGATAGAAGAGAAACATCAATTTCATCACGAAGAGATCATCATGACTATGCACATGAAGAGAGAAGAAGTCAACGAGAATTTGACAATGAAGCATATAGAGATGAAGAGAGACATAGTCAAAGAAGCATGCATGAACGATGGGATGATAATGGTCGAGATCGATGTAGGCGTACATTTGATTTTGTTGAAGAGGGTGATAGAGCTAGTATTCATTATCGAGATCGAGACCAAGTTCGAAATTCTTATCGTGATATTGAAGATAATCGACGTTGGGAATCGGGAATGAAAATGGAGATTCCAGAGTTTAAAGGTGGGATGGTTGCTGAAGAGTTCTTAGATTGGTTGTCTAATGTGGAGGAAATCTTTGATTTCAAGGAGGTCCCGGAGAATCGAAGGGTGAAGTTGGTTGCTACTAGGTTGAGGGGGAGAGCTTTGGCGTGGTGGCAGCAAACTAAACTTACCAGGGAGAGAATGGGGAAGTCAAAGATAGAATCGTGGGATAAGATGAAAAAGTTGATGAGATCTACTTTCTTACCTTACAACTATCAGTCACTTATGTACCAGAGGTTGCAGAATCTGAGGCAAGGGACGAAGTCTGTTAGTGATTATGCTGATGAATTTTACCAACTCATTGCCAGGAATGATATTATGGAAACGGAAGAACAGCTAACTGCTAGATTCATTGGGGGATTGAGAATGCAGATCCAGGATATGGTTAATATGTTCGATCCTAGATCAGTTGCAGAGGCACATCAGAAAGCGTTGGCTTGGGAGAAACAAGGAGGGCGTGGAGGTGGTGTGTTTACTAATTCCAATAATCAAGCAAGGGGTGTTGGTGGAAGTTCTAATGTTCCTAACCTGTCAGTAAGCCAGTAGTGAAGGAGGCTGAGAAGGCAAAGGCTAGCAGTGTTTTCAAATGTTACAATTGTCAGGAGTTGGGTCACAAAAGCAATGAATGTCCAAAGCTGAAGAAGAGAGCAATGGTTGCAGAAGTTGAGGAAGATGATGGTGAGGAGGCAGAATGTTCAAATGCACCTTATGTTGAGGAGGAAGAAGACGTGTCTGGAGATGAAGGTTGTAATCTTATGATGAGGAGAAGTTGTTTGACACCAAAACAGGAGGAAGATTGTAGTTGGTTGAGAAGCAATATTTTTCAGTCGACATGCACTATTCTGGGAAAAGTTTGCAAGTTTGTTATTGATGCTGGAAGTTGCGATAATATTATTTCTACAGAGGCTGTGAAGAAATTGAGCTTGAAGACTGAAAAGCATCCTAAACCGTACAAGCTAGCATGGTTAAGGAAAGGGGGTGAAGTGAAAGTGTGTCGAAGGGCTTGTGTTAATTTTTCTATTGGGAAGAAGTACAAAGATGAAATTTGGTGTGATGTTGTGGACATGGATGTTTGTCACTTGTTATTGGGCAGGCCATGGCAGTTTGATAGAGCAGTTCAACATGACGGTCGTGCCAATAGCTATAGTTTCATGTTCGAGGGTACTAAAATCACTTTGGTTCCCAAGAAGCAACAGCAGAAGGAGAGCAAGCTAGAAGAGATTGAGGAATTGAAAACTCTGTTGACTTTGAAGGAGTTTGTCAAGGAAGTGGAGGAAGAACCTGAGGTGTTTTTGTTGATTGGGAGAGAGAGTAGTGAAGAAGTTGAGATTCCAGAAGAAGCAAAGCCAATTTTGAAAGAATTTGAAGATGTCTTTCCAAAGGAGTTGCCTAAGGAGTTACCGCCACTTAGAGACATTCAACATCAAATTGATCTTGTTCCGGGAGCTGTGTTACCACATCGACAACATTACCGAATGAGTCCAAAGGAACATGAAGAGTTACGAAGGCAAGTGGAAGAGTTGTTGGAACAGGGACGTATTCAGGAAAGCTTGAGTCCTTGTGCCGTACCAACATTGTTGGTGCCAAAGAAGGACGGAACATGGAGGACGTGCACAGATAGTAGAGCTTTGAATAAGATCACTGTTCGATATAGATTTCCTATGCCGAGGTTGGATGATTTGTTGGATCAGTTGAGTGGGGCAACTATATTTTCGAAGATTGACTTGAAGAGTGGTTATCATCATATTCGAATCAGACCTGGAGACGAATGGAAGACAGCTTTCAAGACAAGAGAGGGGTTATACGAATGGTTGGTAATGCCATTTGGTTTGTCAAATGCACCTAGTACATTCATGCGGGTGATGAATCAAATCTTTAGACCATTCATTGGGAAGTTCGTCGTGGTTTACTTCGATGATATTCTGATTTACAGCAGGAGTACGGATGAGCATGTTCAACATTTGAGGGAAGTATTGATTATTCTTCGTGAGGAACAATTTTATGCTGCTACGAAGAAATGTGTGTTTATGACGCACAGTGTTTTATTTCTGGGTTATGTTGTTTCAGGAAAAGGTATTCAAGTTGACCAGAGTAAAGTTGAAGCAGTCAGGAATTGGCCGCAGCCAAAGACAATTACAGAAGTGAGAAGTTTTCATGGGTTAGCGTCATTCTACCGAAGATTCATTCCACACTTCAGTAGCGTGATGGCTCCAGTGACTGATTGCATGAAAGGGAAACAGTTTGTATGGTCAGAGGAAGCGGGGGTTGCTTTTGAGAAGATCAAGGAATTGTTGACGTCTGCACCAATTCTTGTTTTACCGAATTTTCAGTTATTGTTTGAATTGCATACTGATGCTTCGAAGGTTGGTATTGGAGTAGTTCTGAGTCAGAATGGGAAGCCAGTTGCTTATTTTAGTGAGAAACTATCAGGGGCAAAGATGAGATACAGTACATATGACGTTGAATTCTATGCTGTTGTGCAAGCTGTTAAGCATTGGAGACATTACCTATTTCAGAAAGAATTTGTTCTTTACACAGATCACGAAGCTTTGAAACATTTACAGGGGCAGGATAAGATTTCCGCGAGACATGCATCATGGATTGCTTATTTACAGCAGTTTACTTTTGTCGTTAAACACAAATCAGGGGTGACAAATCGGGTAGCTGATGCTTTAAGTAGGAGGAGTCATTTGTTGACAACATTGAAGGTTGAAGTGACGGGGTTTGAATTACTGCCAGAGATGATTGAAGAAGATCCTTACTTCGAGAAATATGTTGAGAAAGTGAAGGATGGGAGTACCGATGAATTTATGATAGTTGATGGTTTTCTGTTTAAAGGGAATCGTTTATGTATACCGGACTGTAGCTTGAGATTGAAAATTGTCAAGGAGTTACACGAGGAAGGGCATGTGGGCCGTGATCGAACTTTGCAATTGATTTCACAGTCTTACTTTTGGCCGTGGATGAGAAAAGAGGTTGAAAGATTCGTGGAGAGATGCCACATTTGTCAGGTATCAAAGGGAACAGCGACGAATGCAGGGTTGTATATGCCGTTGCTTGTACCGTCTAAACCATGGGTTGATATCAGCATGGATTTCGTTTTGGGTTTTCCTAGTACTCAAAGGGGAAATGATTCGATATTTGTTGTGGTGGACAGATTTTCGAAGATGGCACATTTTGTTGCTTGCAAAAAGACGGCGGATGCTGTTCGGGTTGCTCAGTTATTTTTCAAGGAGATCTATCGACTTCATGGATTGCCAGAGTCTATTGTGTCGGATAGAGATACTCGTTTTCTGAGTCACTTTTGGTTGAGTTTGTGGAAAATGGTGGGAACGAAACTAAAATTTAGCAGCGCTTATCATCCACAAACTGATGGACAGACAGAAATTGTTAACAGGTCATTGGGAAATTTGTTGCGATGCCTTGTACAGGATAATTTGAGAAGTTGGGACATGAAATTATGCCAAGCTGAGTTTGCCCATAATCATGCAGTGAATCGTAGCACGGGATTCAGTCCATTTCAGATCGTATATTCAAATTTACCTAGGGGACCGTTGGACTTAGCAGTGGTACCACAGTCGAAGGGAACAGTTAAACGAGCTGCTGATTTTGTTGATGAGTTGATTGAATGTCATAGAATCGTTCAGGAACGATTGGAAAAGTCGAATGAGAAGTATAAGAAGTCTGCAGATTCGAAGCGACGAAATGTTGAATTTAACGAAGGCGATTTGGTTTATGCAGTGTTAACAAAGGATTGTTTTCCGGTGGGTGCTTATAACAAGTTGAAGGCGCGAAAAATTGGTCCGATTGAAATTGTGAAGAAAATTAATGAAAATGCTTATAAGTTGAAGCTGCCAGAAGATATTTACACGTCTGACGTGTTCAATGTTAAACATCTTGTTCCATATTACGGAGATAAACAATTAGATGAAGAATGTACAAATTCGAGGACGAATTTTTCTCAACCAGGGAAGGATGATGCAGCTAAGGCCAGAGAAGAGATTGTGCAAATTCCTGAAAGCATGAGTCGGTGGTACAGTATGATGAGTCGTCCACGACTCAGTGAAGGCTTGGGTCGTTTCCGAGCTAAGGAAGGAGGTCCACGATCTAACAAGCCATGGGAGAAGTTAAGCCGAGATAACAAGGCATCGGACTTGAGTCGTTCGCGAGATAGCAACCACTTGAGTCGTATACGGGTTAATGAAACAGGACTACGGCTCAAGGGGAATTTGGAGTGTTCGTGCTTGATGAGTCGTACACGACTCAACGATTCATCAATAAGTCGTTTACGACTTATCATGAAGGAAGAAAAGAAGGAGATACGACTTAACCGTAGCAGGAGGTTGAGGTGTGCAAGTGTGATGAGTCGTACACGACTCAACGACTCATCAATAAGTCGTGTACGAGCTAACAAGAGCAGAGAAGTGGAGGGAGATGTGTCGTTCGGAGTTGACTCGTTGGAAGGGATGTACCGCAGGGAGGCTATGAGTCGTGAGTCGTATCTTGTTGTGTCGTGTTCTGTTTGTTTGCCGTTTGGTCTTAGGTCGTCAACGACCTAAATTGAGTCGTGTAAAGTCGTACATGTGCTGTAAATATTTGATGAGTCGTATGTCTCATGAGTCGTAAGTCGTCTTGTTTGGCACCGTGTGAATGTTGTTAAGTAATGTACGACTTATGATGAGTCGTGAGTCGTGTTGTGTGGTAATTGTGTTGAGTCGTGGGTGTATAAGTCGTTACCGACTCAAATGGGTCGTGATTCGTAGGGGTTAAGTCGTATACGACTTATAGGCCAGTTGTGAAATACTATAAATACGCATGTGTTGTACATTTTTAGGTTGTTGATTTTTGAATAAAATTCTCTTTTGTTAGCTTTGTGCTTTCATACAAATTGGTAGTTGAGTGTAATTTCCTATCTCCTCTTTCGGTTAATCGAGTGCGCTCGATTCAACGATCGTAGAAGCCGACTCACGGAATCTAGTGCGCTAGATCAACGTGCGAAGAATCGTAGATCTTTGTTTCTCGGTATCGTGCGCGATCAACGAGACGAAGATAGCTAGAATCCGGTATCTTTGGATCAACGGATTTGGGCCTTGCAGTATTCTCAACTCACCGATTGCTACATTTCATCGATTGAAGTTTTGTTTCGATTTATCCGCTGCGTCAGATTTGAAAAGGTACTATATGATATATATTTTCGAAGTAAAGATATGGAAAGTGCCTTCTGCTTGATATCCGCTTTGTGGTTACATCGTGGATTCATTCTATCGATATTATTCTCTCTGATTTTTTGTTTTCCGGATGTAATACTCGAGTTTTCCCACCGTGGCGTAACCCATGGTTTTTTTTCTCTCGCGATTGCATAGCGCAGTTGCCTGGCTGAGTCTGGCCTAGGGTTATGGATTGTTTCCTGGGGGATCCAGACGTAACCATCGTGTATCCTGCAATCTGTGTAGGTCGCGAATAGTAGCGAAACTGCCTGGCTGAGACGGCCTAGGGGTACGGATTGTTTCCTGGGGGATTCAGGCGTAACCATTGTGTATCCTGCACTCTACTAGTCATCATGGCGTAACTCGTAGGGCTGAGAAAGCTTACGGATATGGATTGTTTCCTGGGGGATCCAGGCGCAACCATTGTGTATCTGCGAACCATGGTTGGACAAAGGTTTTGGTTTGGTTGTTTTGTTTGGATTGTACTTTCCATATCCGTTTTAAAGGTTTTTCAAGTATTTTCACTGGGTGTTGAAACAAGTCTACTAAGTACTTGAAGAATTCTAGCTTTGCGCCTGATCAACGCATGGCCAGAGTCTGCAAGAACAAGGATAAACTTATTGAAACATCGAGTTATAAAATTATTTTCGAAAGGAAAATTGGTTTTGGTATAAAAGTGTTTTATTATAAAGGTATTTTGTTATAAAAATATTTTCCAACAAGAAATTCTATATTAATTTTTGAAACTAAAATTCTTAGGGTTTGAAATTAATTATTCGTGCTCGATACTATTCTTTTGAATCTACCTTAGATGCTCAACTTATTTAATCATCTATATTATGTTTCCCGAACCTACCTTCCTTCCCTTTTGAATATATCCTTTAAAATATTGTTTGATTATATACTACATGGCTTAATAGAAATTTTAGTGTTATAAATATTTTAGAAGTTATTTATCTAAAATAAAACATATTTTAAAAAAATGATTTGTGATCTAGTAATAATATTTGGAAGTATCTTGAAACAAAATAAAAATTTATGAATTTTGGATTTAATATTTCAATAGCTTCTTTGTAAATATAAGTAATAATGTAAATAATTGTTTTAAAGGAGTTTGAAAAGTATTAAAGTATTAAAGAAAATTAAATTTCAAATGAAGTTATCAAATAAATATTTCAAATAAAATTTATATAGTTTTAAATTAATTGTTTATCTTGTCTTTCAATCTATTTTATTTCTAGTTGTTCTATTCTCCTGCCTCCTACCTTTTCGAGGACGAAAAGTTTTGAGTGGGGGAGAATGTAACGACCCGTAGATTTTAATAGTTTTAAATGATTTTATTTAACGTGATTAATTGAAACTTTTGAGAAATTTTATATAATAATATTTTGAAATAAAAATATAATATTTGGATTACGTCCAATTAAACATAGCAGATTTTAGATTTTCAATTTTATTTTATCAAAGTTTATTCCATTGTGAAATTCTATTTAATTCAAGCCAGCTAATAAATTGCTTTAATAAATATTGCAGAATTAATTTCTTTAATAAATATTGCAGAATCAATGCACAGACGTTATCAATTTCATTTTTATGGTGGTACGTTCCTTTACGTTTCCTAACAGTTAAAAATTAAATAATTTTCTTTGATCGGTCAGCTAAATAAAAGCAAAGTGACCGTTGCTATTTATTTCTTTTATTAATTGCTACAATTATTTTCACCAAATCAAGGGTTGACCGTTAATCGACTTTCAAATTTTGGACTCTACATTCAAATAGAAACGTATAATATAATAAGTACTTCATATTTATTTTCAGTACGTTTCACAAAATTTTCTCTGTCCGTTCTTTTCTATTAAATATATACTTGCAGCAGTTATCAATCCATCGTTTCAATTTATTATATGGTCCGTTACTCTGCCTTTTCAGAATTGAACGTGCAGCTAGTGGCATTAAAAGTTGCTTTAATTATCCACTGAATTATCGTGACTGTCCCGTTACTCTATATTTATTATGTACATTTTATCTTTGCTTAAATTTCTCTGTCCATTCATTGTTCCATTTTAAATATCATTGCCTTTCCAAACTATTACGTACTATCCAAACAAACAAAAAAGTTATTGCTTTAAATGTAGCTAAATCAACTCATGACCGTTGCCATTTCAAAGTTTGAAACGTATAAAATACTATACGTTATTTCGCATTCATTGATTTCTTTTATTTATTTCTTTCTTTCTTTACGTTTTCATTCCAATCTGTTTATAACCTTCATTGTTCTCTTCATACATTCTATTTATTCTAGCCTGCTCCTCCTTTCTTTTGCCTTGTACATCTGCATTCTTTTCATCCTCTCTCTGCAAATTTTCTTTCCATCCCCTCCTTCTCCCCTCCTCTTCTCTTAAGAAACACCCTGCCTTCCAACCGATCTTCCCTATCCACATCGGTTGCCTCATCATAACCGACTTATAGCCTAGAGGTAATAACTTCTGACAGCACATAGGTGGCATCAACATTTTCCCCATTGTCTGTAGTTTCTTATTTATTCCTTTCGCCCACCACCCATCAGCGACTCGAGTTTACACAGGGTATGTCTATACATTGTATTATATTATATATATTTGCTAGTAGTATACTGCCTTAAATTTACATATTTTAGTGTATATATGTATGACAGCTTACGTTATTTATATACATAAAGTATGCCATATGTGCAAACTCAGTGCAACCGGAATTTTCTTTATAAAAGGAAAATAATACAAATTGTAGTACCAAAGATATATATGTATGGCTGTACTTAATGAAGAAAAAGTATGTAAGCTTATTTATATTCACATATTAGTATACATAAGTTGCAATATATTGTTTAATAAGCCTAAAGCATTGTATATTGTCATACTGTTATGATGTGAGTGCTTTAATAATAAAGTTATTGATCAGGTACAGATATGTTAAGTAACGTGTATATTTGGTTAATTTATATAAAAGTATATATAACCGTTTCAATTTTAGTTATAATGAATATATAAGAGAGTTATATAAATGAATTTTATACTATGTGTTAACTAAATACATTGTTATTTATATGATCCAGTTTTTGAATATATGTTAGAAACGTTTTTATTTTTATATATACAAATATTTTATTTTATACATATATTTTGTTATATATGAAGGTTTTATAAAAAAAAAAATTCTTTATACACTATACTGCATATATACTCTTTAAAAAAGAAAAAGAAAAAAAGAGAGTAAGTTAACAATGTATTATAAAGAATATTGTTTATCTGCATATATATGTGCATAAGTTTGTTTGATTTCCTGCTGGGTATTTTGAAAAGGAAAGTAATAAACTATAATAATTATATATATACATAAGTATTTATTTTAAAAGATATTATATACGTGTGTGTTGATCTTTAATATATGTGTTTTATGTTAGAACATTGATTTTTAACTATACATGTATAGTATTTTAATATTGGTTTAAAATGAATATTTATTACATGGAAACGACAACCATAAAATGAATATACCATATATGTGACATTTTGAATAATTATATAATTGTTAGTTAACATTGATATGAAATGGAAGCATTTTAAAGTTATATAGTTTTCATGGGTGTGCATACATTTATTTCATTTTTAAAATGCATGTTTTGATTTAACGTTCATTTTGAAAGAAAGTAATAAATTAATCATATAATCTTCGTTTCAATTTTATCAAGATAATTTGATCTGTTCACATCAATTTCTATCTATCAGCTTTTCCGTCGAAATCGTACCATCTAACTTTGCTTTGGAAGTCGTGCTTGCATTTCGTAACTCAACTTCATTGTCTGTCTCTCTAACCTCGAAAGGTGAGCAATCACTCACGATTAGCATTCTTTTATTCATTAAATTTGATTTCAATTGAAACGATAATTAAAATATGCTGCTGTAGTTATTTAAATTTGTTTTATATGTTATTATCTGTAACTGTTCACCTGCGGGATATGACCCCATATCCTGCTGTTTATATTATATTGTTATTGATGATATATGCCTGTTATTTTATTGTATTTTCTGTTATCACTCTACAAGTTCCCTGTAGTTTTGGAAATCACTATGGGTTGAAATGATACATACCCGAACAGACTTTAGAATAGGAGAAAATCGTTATGGGTTGAAATGATAAGCCCAAGCGATTTTCATTTAATTGAATTTGGGATTATGGGTTGAAATGATATCCACCCGTATATATATAGTATACAGATTGAGATGATAAATATCCGTAGCACTTGACTATATGATAGGAAATATATAAAGACACCGTTGGTCCATATAAATATTTTGAAATAATTTCTATAATTTTGGGAAGAAATATATGGTTTAATAAATTATTATATAAATGAAAATTGTATATATAGATTTAGTCGAAATATTTGATTTAAATTAGATTGATTTAATACATATAATATGGTTAAGTATTTATGTAAATCTATATTTCAAATAGATTCTCCTATAATAAATTGAATAATTTAGATTGGGAGATAAATTTGGGTTTATAAAAATGGTATTTAAATAAGATTTAATTAATTAAATCGATTTGAAATTTTTGAATGGGAAATTTAAAGGGTATGATTTTATAACTAGATTTTTGATTTAAGTGATTTAATGAATATTTCACGTTTATATAAATTAAAGAAAATATTGAGTAACATGTAATTTAAGGTTACTTAAATGATATTGAATCTAATAAGGGAGTGTTTCAAGACTAAATAATAATGAGGTTCAGTCGAGATCTATATGAAACTGTTATATAGAACATTTAAATATTAAAGCCTTGAACTATATTGGAATTTAAATGGTTTATGTTGAGATTCGGATCTGTATTTGAAATCAACGTAGTTGAATTTGTTATTTAGAAACTAAATTGAATTAAAATGAAAATTTAGGTTGAACTAAATTTGAATTTATCATTTAGAAAACTAAATTGAATGAAAATTTAGATGAAACATTGAATACTTAAAGTTTTGAAATATATCGAAATATAAAGGGGTATTTGTGATTATAAATCCGAATTTGAGATCGATAAAATTTAAGTGGTTATTTTAGAAATTGAGTTGAATTTAAATTGATAAATTGAGATTGAATTTAATTTGAATGGGAAGGTCGGGTTGATGTCGGAACGATTTGTTAAGTTGAGGAAATTGAAAATACTTTACTGTATAAATTATTTAATATATATAAATACTATTTTGGGAAATATAGAGATATTTGAAGTGGAATTGAGATTTGGTTTTGAAGTGTAAATTAAACTGAAATGACCACGGTGTTATAGTGTATATTTCTACCTTGTAGATAGTTCCATGGACCCTTAGATGATGGTTATCCCAAACATTCTTTAAGTTATTTGTATTTTAGTTGATATTTCACTTGAGCTGGATTTATTGATATAAGAATGTTAATCCTGACTCGAGTGTTTTGTGTTTTGCTTTATGCTCGGTTCAGACTGAGTGATACAGCATTTGAGACTCACCTTTGGAGTTCGGAGCTTCATTTGGAAATCCAACTATCGATTCAGATTCCACCCTTTCATGTTGATTGGTTCAGAGAAGTCATCTGTTGCATTGGAGACTTCACTGCATTTGAACTATTCGGTTGTATTTTTCTAACTCTGATGTATATAGTTGCTTCATGAACTACTATTCTTTATCTATTCGGCTACATTATATTACTCTGTGATCTGTGATTGATTTATTTACTGTATATTTTAAGTTTTGCCAAATTTTAATTAACAATTCGGTATTTTGAATTATTCAAGTCGGATATGTATGGTTTTATTGTCAATTTGAATGTTCCAAAATAGCGGTCCTTATAAGGAGTCAAGTAGAAGCACCTGTGACATCTCGGCCTGACCCGAGTATTATTTAATAAGAAAATAATAAACGGATTAGTCTAACTATAAATATCAGATTAAATGATATTGAATGAGAGATATGACATAAACGCATGATAACCATAAAGCCATACTATGATAAGTATGTAATTGAAAATCAACCAGAGATTAATCAATATCACAAGAATCTTCTCAAAGATCAAAAGAATGTCATACTCTTTAGTTTTATTCACCAAGTCACAAATATCGACATCATTTCGATGCCAATCATAAAACCTAGTAAAACACAAATTCTAGAAATCATCAAAAGAAATTTAGAAATCACAAAAAAGGGGAGGCCTATCATAAACCGGAGCATGAAGACTCACCAACACGTGTTGGGCGAATTTTCACCACCAAACCAAATCCATCCCTAGCAGAACCAGGGTACCACCGGACCAACTCCGTCTCCATGGTATCACCGGTCCAACTACATCTCCACGCCTTGCTACATCTCCACGCCTAGCCGAATCACTCACAATCAAACCACCTACCTCCGAACCAAGCCTCCATCTCACCTCTAAGGCCCGAACCAACTCACTGCCGAACCATCCACTCGCCACCGGACCGTGTCCCTTCAATACCGAACCAAACTACACGAGACACACTGCCTCTACCGGACCAACTCCACACCGAACCAACAATGCCGAACCAACCCACCCAGCCACCTTCTAGCCGAACCAACATGGCTCCCAACTACTACCGTTCCAAGCCTCTTCCATCTCACCACCAGACCAGCACTCTCCTGACCATCTCCAACTTCCACTACCAAACCAACTTGAAGAAGGCATCCCGGATCAACTTTACCGGGCCAGATTGCAGCGGTCCTAGCCCGTCAGCGGCTATATACATCCAAGACCCCTGCCCCCAGCCTCACTCTATAAATAGAGGGGCAGGGGTACAACAATGGCAGACAAGTTTGAGAGCTCAAGCACGGAAGGAACTTTCAAACAACTTTCAGATTCTTGTAATCAAAGCTTTGTACTTGTAATCTGAATAAAAGTGGAGAATAACATATAAAGTGGACGTAGGCACATTCTGGCCGAACCACTATAAATCTGTGTGTCTTTTACATTTTAGTCCCTGCTTTTTACATATTTTCATAACTCATCCAAATCACTAAGAATCACATAAATTCAACTAAATCGCACGACTTGGAAGTGTTTGCCCATTTTTTGTGCAAACATTTTTGGTGCTTTCACTGAGAACTCGAGCTACAGCTTCTCCTACTCAACCTTCTTCCTAACAGCATCGTTCCTTGCTCCGACAACATGACTTCCAGGCAGAGGAGAGATGTTAACAAAGGAAAGAACGTCGCAACTAGCAGTATCCCGGATCCAGTGGCCCCAAATCAAGAGAATCACCCCGTTCTAATAGCAGTACCAGACGAAAATCAGGCAAACCCAGCAGCCCCCGTTGCGGAACAACCAATTACTAGGCCAGATCTGGACAGGGTTGTGGCTGAAGTAACTAACCGCTTCGCATCTCAACAAGAAGCCTTGGTGGACCAACTCATGTCACGCCTAAGGGATGCTGAAGAATCCAACCGCAACACCGAATCATGGGGTGAGTCCCAATCTGGAGGATCTGGGAGGCGACAAAGGCCTTTCTTCTTCGACGAGGTTAACAATAGAAGTAGCTATGGTAGGAACCGAGCCCGGACTCAGCCCGAATTCCGAACCGAGGAAACACTTGGAACCGAACCCAACGGGGGAGGTGCCAGGCAAGGATCGTATGTAGCTGAGCCTGTCATGCTACCTAACCATGAAAACACCAGTAGACGGGGCCGAGCTGGAATCCAGCCCGAAGTTGGACCCGAGGAAGTGCTGAGAACAGAACCCAGCAGGAGAAGATCAAGGCAAGGGCCAACTATGGCTGACCCCAGCATGCTCCCTGAAGACCAAAGGTAGCCTTTGGAGAATGTCAGGAATGACGGACGATACCATCCCTACAAGTCATCTGGACGGACTCAATCCCGCAGAGAAGAACCAAATTCATTTCTATCCGCTCCAAGCTCTGATGAAAGGATGGCGCGATTGTTCATAGAGTGCATCCAAAGGGAACAAAGGGATAGGGGAATAGGCGCTTGAGTAACCAGCCCCTTCACCAGCAATATCGAAACTGCCATCACCCCCCAGGAGTGGAAAATGCCAACAATGGAACCTTATAAGGGAACCTCTGACCCCATCGTACACTTACAGAGATACACCCAGCATATGCTCATGAGCGGAGCAACAGAGGGAGTGTTATGTAAATGTTTTGCACTTTTCTTGGCAGATCTAGCCACCTCCTGGTTCTGCCACCTACCCCAAGGGTCCATCAGCTCATGGGAAATGTTGAAAGAAAAGTTCATCAGCCAGTTCCGCATTCATGTGGAACAACCCAAGGACGCTTATTCCTTATCTAATATCAAACAAAAGCCCGGAGAGACAGTGCAACAATATCTAACCCGATTCAACGCCGCAGCTGCCGCAGTCCAAGATGCCGACGAGAAACTTATCCTAATGGCCCTCTGCAGTGGTGTACATCCGGATACTAAATTTGCTAGAGGACTAACCAAGGAAAAACTAGCTAATCTACCCAATTTCTTCCATGAAGCTGGAAAGTATATGAGAATTGAAGACGCTGTCACTGGGAGGCAGTCAGGGCAACAGGGTAAGACAGCTCCGGACAAGGTTCCCGCTGCAGCAAAGGATGTTCGAAGAAATGAATCAAGAGACAATGCTGGGGGCAGGAAGGTTGAAAAGCGCCTATATCGGCTAGGACCAAGATTTGACTCCTACACTTCTTTGAATGAAACCATCAAAAACATCTTCCTAGCCACTCAGGACGAAGTCAGATACAAGCGCCCCCCGCACAAGAAGGAGTCAGACAACGCACTCAAGTCTGGAAAGTTCTGCCGCTTCCACGAATCCCACGGACATGACACCAATGAATGCCACCATCTTCGGGACTTGATCGAAGAACACATTAGAAGAAGGAGACTGGAACGCTATGTAAAAAGCCAGAAGAGGAGTCCAGCTCCCGCCAATGAAAACCCAGGGCTACCCCTCCCAGAAGTAGGCGGAGGAAATTGCAACACCAGCGGCTCTAGTCAAGAGAAGATAGTGGTCCATACCATATCAGGAGGACCACACATCGCCGACAGAACCTGGGCAGAGATGGAAAGATACGGCAAGTCACTTAGAAACGTTGAAGGCTACGTTAATTCTGTTATGGAAGAACGCCACCCGAAACGAAAAGAGAATGACGATATCACATTCAGTAGGCGTGATTTAGAGGGAAGCCAGTACCCACACATGGATCCTATGGTCATCTCTGGCTGGTTCGATCCAACCAAAGTTTTTCGAATTTTAATAGACACTGGAAGCTCGGTGAATATCCTGTTCAAGCATGCTTTCGACAAAATGAAGCTCTCAATGAAGGATGTGTCTCCCTGCAACAAACCGCTACATGGTTTCACTGGAGATGCGAAGATGCCCCTCGGGCAACTTGACCTCTTCGTCGAAATAGGAAGTCATCCCCGCTCCATTGTGCGAAAACAAACATTTGTGCTAATAGAGAACCACTCGGCCTACAACGCCTTCTTGGGAAGACCAGCCTTGTCTGACTTCCAAATTGTCCTAGCCCCGTGGTGCCTAAAGATGAAATTTCCAACAGACAATGGAATAGGAGAAGTAGAAGGAGATCAAGAAGCTACTCGAGACTGCTACGTAACTGAACTTCGCAATAATCGCAGAAGGGATAAAGGGAAAGATGCAGCGACTACTCTCTGCATGAAAAGCTTGGAAGCATAGCAACTAAAGAAAGCCCCTCCTCTTCGATATACCAGCGATCCTTTCAATGAACTAGACCCCAGGGACAAAGAGGAGGAGGCCACTGCCGAGCCTGCAGAGGCTATGGAATTCGTATCTGTAGACAAACATGATTCAAGTAGGCTATTAAAAATCGGATCACAGCTAAAAACAGAATTGAAGGATCAACTCGTTGATTTTCTCTGCCACAACTTGGACGTATTTGCATGGACGCACGGTGATATGACTAGAATCTCCCCAGACGTAGCATGCCACGTACTGAACATCGATCCCACCAAGGTACCAGTAAAGCAGAAAAAGAGAAGCATGGGGGCAGAACGATCAGCAGCCCTCGATGAGGAAGTAAAGAACCTACTTGCTAATGGCTTCATACGCGAAGCCATCTAACCAGAGTGGATCGCTAACCCAGTACTAGTAAAGAAGGCCAATGGAAAGTGGCGAACATGTATTGACTTCTCCAACCTAAATGATGCTTGCCCGAAGGATTGCTTCCCACTCCCCGGAATCGACCAACTTGTGGACAGCACAGCCGGGCACGAACTCTTATATTTCATGGACGCATACTCCGGATATAACCAAATTCCTATGCACGCTCCCGATCAAAACCACACTAGTTTCGTCACTTACCAGGGGTTATACTGTTACAAAGTCATGCCTTTTGGACTCAAAAATGCCGGAGCTACTTATCAGCGCCTCATCAACAAGATGTTCGCAGAACTAATAGGACGGACTATGGAAGTATATGTGGACGACATGCTAGTAAAATCAAGGAAAGCCGACGATCATGTGAGCCACCTGGGCAAGATGTTTCAGGTACTTCGCCAATATGGAATGAAGCTGAATCCTCTAAAGTGCTCCTTCGAAGTATCATCGGGAAAGTTCTTAGGATTCATCGTCCATTCCAGAGGAATTGAAGCAAACCCTGAACAAGTCCGGGCTCTGAAAGAAATAAGGATACCTTCCACTCGAAAAGAAATGCAGAGCCTAAACGGGAAGGTGGCCGCCCTAAGCAGATTCATCTCTAAAGCAACTGACAAGTGCGTCCCTTTCTTCGAAGCTCTGAAGAAGGACAAAGGAAAGTTCGAGTGGACTGATGAATGCTTAAAAGCCTTCCTTAACCTAATCGAACACCTCCAGAGACCACCAGTACTCTCAACTCCAAATGAAGGCGAAGAGCTATACCTATACCTCGCTGTATCATCTCATGCTCTAAGCGCCGCCTTGGTAAGAGAAGAAGACCGCACGCAACGCCCGGTATACTTTGTAAGCAAGAGGTTTACAGGGGCAGAAGCCAGATATCCTAAACTTGGGAAATTAGCATAATCACGTCACGAAAACTACGACACTACTTCCAGTCTCACTCCATCAGAGTTCTAACCGATCAACCGCTAAGACAGGTGCTCCATCGTCCCGACACTTTTGGGCGACTCCTCAAATGGTGCATTGAACTAAGTCAATATGATATCACCTACCATCCTCGCACCGCCATCAAGGGACAAGCCATGGCCAATTTTCTTGCCGAATTCACTACCAACGAAGGCAGGGATCGGTCTGAAATAGCAAAAGATATCAAGTGCAACCTCTTTGTAGATGGAGCATTAAACGAACAAGGCTCGGGGGCAGGTATTGTGATAATCACCCCCAGGGGAAGGAAGCTGTACTATGCCTTAAGGTTGGAATACGCTGCCACCAACAACGATGAAGAGTATGAGGCAGTAATAGCAGGATTGGAACTTGCCTTAGAAATTGGAGTCAATTCTTTATGTCTTCATAGTGATTCTCAACTTTTCGTAAACCAAGTACTAGGAGAGTTCCAGACCCAAGGAGAAAGACTCACAGCATATCTAAAGAAGACCAAACTACTGCTCGATCAATTGGACCACTATCTAATCAAACACAATCCTCGAGAAGAGAACCAAGAGGCCGACGAACTAGCAAAGCAAGCTAGTATGAAGAACAGCACCATTTCCGGAGCATTAACCATCTCAAGACAGCTAGCCCCAAGTTTCGAACAAGTGAATCTGATAACTGCGATCGCAGAAGAAACTTGGATGACTCCTATCCGAAAATATTTGCAAGATGGCAAACTACCCGACAGGCGTGACGAAGTCAGGAAAATCTTGAGGAAAGCTTCCCGCTACACAATACAAGAAGGCATCCTCTATCGGCGTGGCTTCTCTAGCCCCTTATTAAGATGCGTCGCTGGAAGGGAAGCCAAGGAAATCTTATTAAACATCCATCAAGGAAGTTGCGGAGATCACACTGGAGGGCAGACTCTGGCAAAAAAGATACTCCGATATGGATATTACTGGCCTACATTAAACAAAGACGCTTTAGACTTCGTCAAGAGATGTCACAGATGTCAGAAATTTGCCAAGATCCCTCGACTACCCACAAATGAGATTACTCAAATGACCAGCCCTTGGCCCTTTGCTGTATGGGGAATTGACTTGATTGGCGAACTGCTAACGGGCCGAGGCGGAGCTAAATATGCTATAGTGGCAGTTGACTATTTTACCAAATGGGTGGAAGCGGAACCTCTAAATAAAATATCTTCAACAAAAGTTATCAACTTCTTGATCAAAAATATTCTGTGCAGGTATGGGGTCCCACTCAAGATCATATCAGACAACGGACTCCAGTTTGACAGCGAAGAATTCGCCGACTGGTGCCAAGAGCATGGAATTCACAAAAGCTTCTCATCAGCAGCTTATCCTCAGGCAAACGGACAAGTCGAAGCTGTCAACAAAATTCTCAAAACCCTAATCAAGAAGAAACTTGAAAAGTCAAAAGGCGCTTGGGTGGATGAACTTCCTACAGCACTTTGGGCCTATCGCACATCTTACAGAACATCAACAGGGCATACTCCTTTCTCTTTGGCATACGGATCGGAGGCCATGCTCCTAGTTGAAACTGTAGTGCCCTCTCACCGTAGAATCCACTACAACCCGGAAGAGAACAAAGAACTCCTCCTCATGTCTTTGGATCTAATTGAGGAGAGAAGAAATGATGCAGCACTCAAAACGGCAGCACACAAGCAAAAAGTGGCAGCACAATACAACTCCAAAGTCAAGCGCCGCAGCTTACAGGAGGGAGATCTTGTTCTCAAACGGATCTTCCCGCGCCCCGGAGCACTGGATCCAATCTGGGACGGACCCTATGTAATTCATAAAGATCTCCACAACGGAGCTTACATTTTGTCAATAGTGGACGGAGAGGTGTTCCAGAGGGCATGGAACATCCAACACCTCCGTCGATACTTTTCTTAACTTGTACTGCCCATATGAAGTGAATTAACAAAGAGAATCAGTGGACGTAGGCATTTTCGTGCCGAACCACTTTAAAAATCTTGTCTCTTTTTAACTTGTTCCTTTATATCTTGGCTGCTTGTTAAGCTTTATCCTTTTCTGTTGAACAAAATCCTATGGCATCTCCACTCAAGACGCACCACAGCGCAGCTTTGCCTGGACAAAACCTAACAGGTACTATACGATTCTATGCACTCGCCAATGAGACACTTTTGCTCCAACATCCCTCTGCTGCGGGTTAACTCATTGCTCACGACTGCCCTCAAAGCCAACTGTAATGAGCCGATTATAAGTCATCACAAAGGCCGACTATAGCCGATGGCAGCTCATTACGGTGTTCGGCTCGCCGGCAACTGTGAACCTACTTTAAGCCCCAACATAAGGTGTGGCCAGCCAGGGGTAGTTCATGGTTGACGATCGGCACCCACGCTAGCCGGCCAGAGTAAATCGAATAATACCCACGATTACGGGCCATAATGGCTCGGGTAGTTACTGTGTGCGATCTCGGCTCCGGTATGTCTTAAGTGCGGCTGTGGTAAAAAAGATAAACTCCCCACGGAGGCGTAAGATGGGTGACAAATGTCTCCAAGACCCACAGCTAGAGAAAGTTACTACAAAACCTGTTTGCCACGAACTTAAGCATATCGACGGCCTTCCGTGATTGGAAGTTTTACTATTTCTTATATTTCCATTCCATTTAAAAACTTTTTCTCCTATCCTCTATAACGATCCCTAAAGTACATGACACAAAATAGGAGATGCCCGCTAATGGAAATAGGAACTCACAACTGGATGGCGTGATACTCACCTGCATTCTATATCCAGTTACGCAAGGCGTTCAAAGCTACCGTCTACAGCTAAAACTTGAAGGGCGGTATTTTCTTCTCTTATACATAACCGTGTATCCATAATTTATTCGCACATCACATAAAAATTGCAAGATATGAAATCATATTTTCAGCAAGAACTTAACATCAGACACAATTAAATCACAGGCCTATGCATAACTATGTTTTTTATATAGCACTTCAAAATAATAAAAGCATTCAAAATATAACATAATCAGCTTACGTTATAAGCTTACATAGAGACGTTCAATAGCATAATTACAACTTGAGAGTACATCAATGTTTTGAACTAACATTTACAGGAATGTCAAGCAGGCTAAATGAAATAACCAACTGCACCAGTGCTCCACCCTCGTCCTACCAGCTCTTCGAATCTACTTGACTGCAAGATCGGAGCTCCCAGCGTGATGACCAGAGGCCCCACCTGTCCAATTCAGGAAAAGAATCCAGTAAACCAACAACGAACGATCAAGTTATGAAAAGCTAAAAAGGGAAAACTCACCAACACCCACTTCTTGGTCCTCATCCCCCAACTGCACACCAGCTTCCTCCGCCGCAAGTAACCGCATCCCCTCCTTCACTGCTACATTCTCCTCCTTTGAGAACTGTGCGGTAACCACGTCCACCCTGAAGGCCGCTCCACCTTCTTATCCGCACAAGACTTGGCCTCCTCCAAAGCCCGGAGATATATCCTAGCCATGATTCGGGGATAGTCATCCATCCATGATAGATTACCCTGCTTCCAAGTACGGAAGTACATATCCTACAACATCTCATCCATCATCCCCTCATTCTCCTCAAACTCCCTCACCCGGGCCTCGGAGGACAACAACTTAGCGGTGGCAACATCCCTCTCCGATCGATATCTCAAGCAGTCCGCCTGGAGAGACCTCCTCTTTTCTTCCATCTCTTCCTTTAGCCTGGCCTGAGCAAGCTCTACGGCCTCAAGCCTCCCAGATAACTCCTCTACCTACTCGAGATCCGCCCTCCGGACCTCGTCCACCGTAGCAATGGCTATGTCAATCCACTCCTTGTAGGCGGCCTCCATCTTTCGTAGTTCTTCCCTACTAGCTTCTTCCATAGTCTCCTTCAACCGCCTGGAGGCTGCCTCGTGCTGAGAAATCTGAATGGCCTGATCAGCAAGCTGCTTGGCTTGATCGGAAACCATTAACCGCAGTCGGATGTTGGCACTCCCAATCTCCTCTCCAGCCTTGACCAGTCGGGCATGATGATCCATCAACTTCTTGGTCTCCTCCGCAACCCGGTCAATATTAGCCTTGGCTTCGTCCCCCATGGTAACTATCCAAGTAGTAAGCAAATCAAGGTCTAGGGACTTGGCCTCATCAAGCACTCATACCATGGGGTTGCGAGGAAGAAGGGGCTCACCCGTGGCCTCATCAAATGAAATATCCTGAAAACTCGGGTTCAGATCAGGGTGACCGGCAAATGGGTTGCGTGCCAAACCAGGGCGATCTATCGGGGTGACGGGTGGATTTTCCGATGGATGTGGGGAAGGCAGAAACCCAATATCTTCCTCAGTAATATCGTGAATAGGCTGGACTGGGGGCTGAGAACCAGGTGGAGAACCAAGCAAAGAACGTCTCCTCTTCCTCTTCTGAATGTCTTCTTCGATAACTCCGAGAAGGGGGCGATAGCCAACTACGTCTCCAGGACGGTTAGTAGAAGGCTTAGGCTTGGCAGAGGCTTTGAGTAACTTGTATTGTTCGAGGCGGCGTCGAACATCTGAAGTCTTGGCCACCTCGCCTGGCCCTGGAATAAAGAACAAGTGATATGAACATACAATGATCCATAATTCAAGAAATATGTTAAGTTAAAATGAGTGAGAAGGCACATCTATTATACAAACCCTGCGGAGGAGTAGGATACTGCAATAAGTCCTGAATCTCATTCCAGGACGGAAGCGAACCATAAAATATTCCTAAGTCCCTATCGAAAATGGAGTCTGCAGAAGTCAAAAGTTCACCTTGAATCACTGGAGTCGCCTTAGCTGAAGAGCTCTTAGAGAATGGATCGGCGCCAGCCCCAGCCTTGCCAACCTCCTTCGCCTTCTCAACCAAAGCCGATCCTTCCTCCGACTCCCCAAAAGCTTGACGGAAAGCATCATCCGTCCACTCATGAATCACTCCCGCTTGCCCGGAGGTTAAGGCACCAACGCCACTACCGCTCTGTCCATCGCCTCCTTCACCCTCACCTTTATCTTCATCCACATCTTCCTCTCCCGGAGCAATTGGGCAAGTGCTAGGAGAGGGACCATCCGACTTCTTAAGCTTCTTGCCTTCGACAACGGGAGGCTTTGTAAAGAGTTCCCTCTTGCCACTTTTCACCGTGGCCCCTTCCTTGGCTTTAGTAGCCTTCTCCTCAGTCGTATCCCTCTGCTTAACCACGGACTGGTGTGGCAGGATCAAGTTGTGCTCCAGGAGAGTAGCATTCCTGATCAGGAATGAAGCCGACCTGTCCCGTCCCGAAATGGACTTTATTTCCGCGGCCATCTGGACCAGGGAATCACTCTCCATGACCGCAAAGCCACCTGTCGCTAGCAAGAAATAGAAGCATATCAGAAGAAGCACTGCAGTCAGAACAAGGAAACTGTAAATAAAGTTCAACTTACAGCCAGAAGTGAAGAGGCGGAAGGAGACAGAATCGTCCTTGATAAAAAACCATTCTTTTTTAAACATGGTGAACTTTGAGTATAAATCCAAGACCGGTTTGAAGGGCACGGCCGCTTCTAAACTAACATACGGAGACCCCTTCTTGTAGCCTCTCAGATTATACAAGTATCGGATTTCCCGGTTAGAAGGGGGCGCCCATACCTCCTTTGGAAGATAACGAATAAGCACACTAGGATAGCGTAGGAATTAGGCTGGAGCTGGAGAGGGGCCACCTTCAGATAGGTAATGAAGCTAACTATCCATGCATTGATCGGAGGAATGGCCCCACACATACAGTGGTATCAGCTGTAAGCGAAATATCCTTCAGGAGGGTCATATGGCATAACTCCCTCTCCCGACAACAGCATGCGAGCCCTGTCAATCCCGAAGGAACGAGAGATGACATCAAGTTGCTCCTCCCTGAGGGAGCTAGGAAAACAGTCAGGCGGAGAATTCAAAAGCTCCTGGGGGCCATACCCATCTACTAGCGATCTCGGAGCTGGCCCAGGACGTTCGGCCCGAACTGGGGTCACTGTGGAGGACTCTTCTCTGTCCTTGGACTTCCTTTTATCTGATCGGGTTTCTACTTTTTGAGACATTTATCTGCAACACCAAAAACACAGAAAAGCACATTATTAGAACAAGGAGGCGCAGAGATACAAACAATCAAGGTTCATTCGGCATTCTCAGTATAAGGTTCATTCGGCATTCTCAGTATAAGTTTCATTCCACATTCTCGGTACAAGGTCTATTCGATATTGAAATCTTTAAGTTCATTCGGTAAAATGAAGTAAATTGAGGAAGCCATTCGGCAGTCACCTGATTCGGTAGAGTGATTGATTCGGCAGGAAGTTCTGATCCGGATAGCTCGTTCGGTAGGGAATAACAGAAGCCCTAGGCCCATACTTATAGGGGAAGGTTGGATAACCGGACCAGATGGTTCGGCTCTCAGGCCGAATATAGTCGTTAAATCAAAACAAAGCATGACATATGTTAAACATATGCCCTACTTTGGGGGGCATGTGTTGGGCGAATTTTCACCACCGAACCAAATCCATCCCTAGCCGAACCAGGGTACCACCGGACCAACTCCATCTCCATGGTATCACCGGTCCAACTACATCTCCACGCCTAACTACATCTCCATGCCTAGCCGAACCACTCACAATCAAACCACCTACCTCCGAACCAAGCCTCCATCTCACCTCTAAGGCCCGAGCCAACTCACTGCCGAACCATCCACTCGCCACCGGACCGTGTCCCTTCAATACCGAACCAAACTACACGAGACACACTGCCTCTACCGAACCAACTCCACACCGAACCAACAATGCCAAACCAACCCACCGAGCCACCTTCTAGCCGAACCAACATGGCTCCCAACTACTACCGGTCCAAGCCTCTTCCATCTCACCACCGGACCAGCACTCTCCTGACCATCTCCAACTTCCACTACCGAACCAACTTGAAGAAGGCATTCCGGATCAACTTTACCGGGCCAGATTGCAGCGGTCCAGGCCCGTCAACGGCTATATACATCCAAGACCCCTGCCCCCAGCCTCACTCTATAAATAGAGGGGCAGGGGTACAACAATGGCAGACAAGTTTGAGAGCTCAAGCACGGAAGGAACTTTCAAACAACTTTCAGATTCTTGTAATCAAAGCTTTGTACTTGTAATCTGAATAAAAGAGGAGAATAACATATAAAGTGGACGTAGGCACGTTCTGGCCGAGCAACTATAAATCTGTGTGTCTTTTACATTTAAGTCCCTGCTTTTTACATATTTGCATAACTCATCCAAATCACTAAGAATCACATAAATTCAACTAAATCACACGACTTGGAGGTGTTTGCCCATTTTTTGTGCAAACAACACGTGTATCACAAATGGGACGCTATCCCATGGTCGCTAACCATAAATTTCGATCATCGACGCAGTACAAACGGTAGGTCCAATGAACCAAAAAGCCCGGATATCGATGTAGTACAATAACGGTACATCCGATGAACCGAAACTCAAACAGTTCGGAACATCGATGCAGTACAATAACGATACATCCAATGAACCGAAAAGCCGAAACATTGATGTAGTACAAATGATACATCCAATGAATCGAAACACAAAACAATTCTGAACATCGACGCAGTAAATATGGTACATCCAATGGACTGAAAAGCCGAAACATCGATGTAGTACAAACGGTACATCATATGAATCGAAACACATTAAAAGTACATGGGTCGCTAGCCCACAAAAATTGAGTCGAAACTATAAACAATACATAGGTCGTTAGCCTATAAAAGAAATGAGATGAAACTCAATAAAACGAGGTACCGTCCCCTACGTGGACAAAGAAACATAGCATATCGCTAGTCTAAATCACAAAAATGATCATCATCAATCATCAAGAAGTGTCAATTACACTAAGCTAGTAAATATATGATCTTAGCTTCATGTCCCATAACCACTAGCTTAACTTAAATATTTACGAACAAATTGTAGATCTCTACTAGAAAATTGTCACAAGAGATTCAATCGAACAAGTCCAAGAATTAACCGATGAAGCAAACGCAAGCGTTTCATACCACTTGTTTTACTAAGCCGTTTAATTATATTTCTCATACGAGTGAGGTAAAGGTTTGTATACATTAATAGATTCGAAAACGGTTTAAGAAACGAGCTTTATAATAAAATAGTGTTGAAATCGTTTTGATGAAAGAATTTTGATATTTACTATTAGTATTGAAAACCTTTATATTTTGAAGTGACAAATCACAAAAATGATTGTAGGAACAATCAATCACTAAAATTCACGTACGAAGACGTGAATAAAATCCAAAGAAATCGAGCTTAAGAATTGTACATACCAATAGATTGGAAAACGGTTTAAGAAACGAGCTTAGTAATAAAATAGTGTTGAAATCGTTTTGATGAAAGAATTTTGAAATTGTAAACAATTGTACATACCAATAGATTGGAAAACGGTTTAAGAAACGAGCTTAGTAATAAAATAGTGTTGAAATCGTTTTGATGAAAGAATTTTGATGAAAGAATTAGAAGTTATCAAAGTGGAAATACCCAAAAATTCCAAAAATAGAAGTTATCAAAGTCGATAAAGGTGATAACAACTAATCAGAGAAGAGGTATCGATTAAAGATTGGAAAAACAAAGCAAATGAGCATAAATAGGCGAAACAGGGAAACAGGAGCAGGTCGGTAGACTGAACTCTCTGAGTCGGTCGACCGAAAATAGTCCAGAAAGGTTTCGGCTACAACTTCGATCGACTGACCCAGAGTGTTCGGTCGACCGTGCCCTAATTCCTGCATTTTTCTACCCAATTAAGTGAAGTGCAAACTCTCACAATTCGCAAACGGTCGAGCACGGACGCTAGAGGATTACGCCCATCGGCTACCCGGTCCTATTGGCTCCTCGATGCATCACCAAAAACACGTTCAAACATCAAAGTTAGGATTTTAATGATTTGAACACAAAACACTAAAAATTGGAATATTCACCAATTCAATCCAAACCAAAAGCAAGTGCACATGAATAAGCGTTAGGAATTTATAACCAAAAATCAAAGATAGTTATAGACAAAGATGTGAGATGAAAATCTCACCCTTAAACCCAAAACATATGAAGAAGAAGCTATAGAGCAATGGTGTTAACTCCTCTTTTAAAAGCGACCTAACGACCTATGGGGAGAAGCGACCTAACGACCTGTGGGATGCAGCGACCTAACGACCTGTGGAATGCAGCGACCTAACTATATGTGGGATGCAGCGACCTAACTATCTGTGGGATGTAGCAACCTAAAGTGTGAAGCGACCTTGTAGCTAAGTGGATTTACCGACCTAACGGATTAAAGAGCCGAACGACCTAATGAGCTAACGGGTTAACGACCTAAAGTATCTAACGACTTAGCGACCTAAGGACTTAACAACATAGCGAGCTATACAAAACCGAGGTAACTTGTCTTCCTTATGTCGTTCCTTCCTTAGGTCGCCCACGACCTATGACTTGTTCAGGTGATCAAGGGCGCTCCTGTAAGGCCGTAAACCGTGTCTATTAAGTCGCTCACGACGTACGGCCTATTCCTAAGTCGTCTACGACCTATGACCTAACTCCAAACTCTCCTATAAATACCCCACTTACTCCAACAGGGAAGGGATCTTTTTGGCTCATTTCTGGAGCGTCGATACTCTGCAGAATTCTCGACTCACTCGACAATTCAAACATGAAATACATCTCAACGAACTTCAAGAGGAAATCTAACGCAATCGACATGGATTCAAAGAATTCTTCTACATCAGAGTTCTAGCTATATGTCCTATCAGTGTTGTAATCAAAGATTTTTGTAAAGTTTTAATTGATTCAGCAATAAAGAAGATTAAAGTGGACATAGGCTTAACTGGAAGCCAAACCACTATAAAACTGTTGTCTTTTTACTGCTTTCTCTGTGACTTTTCTACTTACTTTTATTTCCCGTATAGACGGGTGGTGCTTTCACTTAATCCCTACTTACACCAGGGTGTTAGCATTCAATTTTAAGCGTTAACATTTTTGGTTCTTTCACTGAGAACCCAACTCAGGCTATCTTCGTTATTGCTTCGCAAAAGTTTGTTGAAAGAATCTCTCTCAAAACCAGAAGTCTATCAGAGATAATGGCTCCTGGAAGAAAGCGTGGATCTACAAGACCCAGTAATGTCCATGAGAATACTGCCACTTCTCCTTCGTCAAGTCAAGCAGCACCAAGTGCCAGAATTACACGAGCGGATTTAGATGCCGTGGTATCTCGGTTATACCAGCAGATGGAAACCCAGAATGCTTTAATGCTTGAAAGGTTAAATGCATTGCTCGGAGCTAACCGTCAACCGATGAATAATGAAGAAAACCATGTAGATGATGTTCATAATCCTAAAGAGAGGAATATTCCTCAAAGAGCAGCTAGCCCCGCCAAAGAAACGCCTCCTCAAGCTGGAGGATCGAGACCGCAGCCAACTCTCCATGAATGTTTGTCCAGACAAACTTCCGAGAAAATAGCCGAAGTCTGTCCTGCATATCCTTTAAATGACGAGGAATATCTTTCGGGCATGGTGCGATAAATCGTGGAAGAAATCATGTAGAGGGATGAAGATGTAAAGGAATGGGGATTCGCTCCGAGAAAAACTCCGTTCACCGAAAGGATTCTAAAGGCGGAATTCCCAAGGAAGTTTGTTCCTCCAACCATTCCAGCTTATAAGGGAACAAGTGACCCTAATCAATTCCTGTATAAGTATGATTGGCACATGACCGGTGCTAGGGCGTCTGATGAGATCAAATGCCTGTACTTTCCGGTATATTTGGAAGGAGTGGCCCTACTCTGGTTCACAAAGCTTCCGGTCTGATCCATAGACCAGTTTGCCGATTTGACTCGGAGGTTTAAAGAGCAATTCAGGTTGTACGCTTCAAAGGCAAAGGATATTATGTCACTGTCAAGCCTGGAGCAGAATCCTGGGGAATCTATTAGATCTTTCTTGAACCGCTTCAACATAGCTTTGGCTGAAGTGGACAATGCAGAGCCACGGATGGTCTTGACATACTTGTTGAGGGCAATCGACAAATCAAGCGAATTTGGGAAGTGGCTGAAGATGAAAGAACCGAATTCGCTTGAGAAATTCTATAAGAAAGCTGATGAATTCATGCGTTTGGAAAGCCTTCAAGCACCGGTTAAAGTGGCATTGATAGAGGTTAAGGATAATACTGCTGCTCCTACCAAAAAGGAATCCGGAAATCAGAAAAGGGAGAATAATGGTGGGAAGAAACAGAAAGATATGAAGAAACCCCGCTTCTCAAAACCTTCAGATTTCACTCCTTTGACTGACACCCCGGAGAATACCTTTTTTGCTACCAAAGACGCGGTAGAATATCCTAAACCGCCTCAGATGAGAGTTGGGAGAAAAGCTGCTCAAAGTGGGAGATTCTGTCGGTTTCATAATCAACCCGATCATGTTACCAACGAATGTCGCAATCTGAAAAGTTTGACTGAAGAACTGCTGAGAGAGAACAAGTTGCAGCAATATGTTAAGAGAAGTAGAAATGACCTAACTTCATCTACTAAGGGCCAGCAACTTCCTGCTCATCCATCTGGCTCGGGTGAGAGGAATACTGTGCATGAATAAGAAAGGCCTGTTATTAATGTGATTACAGGAGGTCCTCACCCAGCAGGCAGAAGCTGGGGCGAGATGGAAAGATATGCCCGTGCCTTGAAGTGTGCACCAACAGAAGAGAGTGTTTTTGTGCTAGAAGATGCTGCACCTTTGAAGCAGCAGAAAACTTTTAATGATGATATTGTGTTCAGAGCCAGGGACTCTATGGGCATTGAAGCTCCAACCATGGATCCCTTGGTCATCTCTGCAGGCATTGGGCCGGCCATTGTGAGAAGAGTGCTTGTAGATTGCGGCGCTTCTTGCAATATTCTCTTCAAAAAAACGTTCGACCAAATGAAAATTCCGATAGCTGATGTTCAAGCTTCATCTCAGAAAATTGTTAGGCTTACTGGGGAACCAAAGCAGCCAATTGGAACCATTCACTTATTCGTCGAGCTTGGAGAGGGGCAGAAAAAGGTTGTTCGAAAATAGACTTTTGTAATTGTTGATGAATCTTCTGCCTACAACGCCTTCCTAGGCCGACCAACTCTTGCGGATTTTAAGGCAATTCTCGCCCTATGGTGCCTCACTATGAAATTCCCCACGGATAATGGAGTTGGAGTTATTAAAGGGGATCAGAACGCTGGGCGAGAATGTTATCTAATAGAGTTGTGTGAAGCGAGGAAAAGAGAGATGGGAAAAGATGCGGCAGCCCCAGTCCGCATCAAAGAATGTACATTGTAGCAATTACAGGGTGAACCCTTCACTGGCGAGCATAGCGGGGCACAAAGAGAAATGGATCCTAGAAAAGCCGGCGCAGGGGAGAATAGAGTGGTGCCAGTGGAAGTAATGGTACCAATACCTGTTGACCCGAAAGATCCGAACAAAGTGGTGAATGTGGGTTCGCAACTTAGTGTGACGGTTCAAAATTCCTTGATATCATTCTTGAAAGCAAATCTGGATGTATTCGCTTGGACTCATGCTGACATGTGTGGAATATCCCCAGAAATTGCAGTACATACTCTGAACATTGATTCGAAGTTTACACCGGTAAAGCAAAAAAGAAGAATCCAGGATCCTGAAAGGTCAACAGCGTTGAAAAAAGAGGTAGACCGGTTCATGGAGAATGGTTTCATCAAGGAGTCTAATTATCGGAATTGGTTTTCAAATTCAGTATTGGTTAAGAAAGCTAATGGGAAGTGGAGAGTATGCATCGACTTCTGAGATTTAAACAAAGCCTGCCCCAAAGACTGCTTCCCGTTACCCAGGATAGATCAGTTGGTGGATGGAACAACGAGGCATGAATTGTTATCTTTTATTGATGCTTACTCCGGATACAACCAGATCATGATGCATGTGCCGGACCAGTAGGACACGAGCTTCATCACCGACGCTGGTCTCTACTGCTATAGAGTCATGCCCTTCGGACTTAAGAATGCAGGGGCAACTTACCAAAGACTCGTCAATGCTATGTTCAAACTGCAGATTGGCAAAACTATGGATGTTTACGTTGATGATATGTTGGTGAAATCAAATAAAGCGGTAGACCATATGGATCACTTGGCAGAAATGCTTGCAATCCTCTGAAAGTACGGAATGAAACTTAATCGTTTGAAATGTTCGTTTGGGGTGGAGTTCGGAAAGTTCTTGGGTTTCATTGTGAGTGCTAGGGGCATTGAAGCTAATCCCACTCAAATTGCTTCCTTAAAAGAAGTCAAAGCTCCTAGAACGAAGAAGGAATTGCAAAGTCTTAATGGAAAAGTCGCTGCCTTGATTCGATTCATTTCCAAAGCTACTGATAAATGCATTCCATTCTTTGATGCTCTGAAGAAAGGAAGGAAAATTTTTGACTGGACTCCTGAATGCCAGAAAGCTTTCGATGATTTGATTCGTCATATGGAAACGCCTCCAATACTTTCTAAGCCCGATGATGGTGAAGATCTCTTCGTATATTTGGCAATCTCACCTCATGCTCTTAGTGCGACGTTGGTACGGGAAGATGCAAAAATTCAGCGCCCGGTCTATTATATCAGCAAAAGATTCACCGGGGCGGAGATGAATTATTCGAAATTGGAAAAGCTCGCCTGTTGTCTACTGATTGCATCAAGAAAATTAAGGCCATATTTCCAAGCTCATCCTATCAAAGTCCTCACTGATCAACCTCTGAAGCAAGTCCTGCTTCACCCTGAGACTTCGGGTCGCCTTTTGAAGTGGAATATTGAACTCAGCCAATACGACATCACTTATCATCCTCGGAGAGCAATTAATGGACAAGCTTTAGCAGATTTCATCGCAGAATGTACAGATAAAGGTGATAGTGAGGAAGAAGTGACTGATAATACCCCAATTCGATGGAAATTATATGTTGATGGTGCAAGAAACGATTACTATTCCGGAGCTGGGGTTGTGCTTGAAACCCCTGAAGGGCGGTCATTGTGTTATGCATTAAGATTGGAATTCCCTTTGACAAATAATGAAGCAGAATATGAAGCTCTTATTGCCGGCTTGAAAATTGCTAAAGAATTGAATGTCAAAGTGTTGTAGACCTTCAGTGATTCACAGCTTATTGTATGTCAAGTCAAGAAAGAGTTTCAAACTAAAGGAGGGAATCTGCCCGCTTACTTGTCAAGAGCCTGGGAACTTCTCGATGATCTTGACCATTATACGATAAATCATATACCCCGGGAAGAGAACATGAAGGCAGATTTTCTCTCAAAGTACGCAAGCACTAGTGAAGCTCAATTATTGGGATTAGTTCCTGTAGAAGTCCTGTCAGCTCCAAGCACCGATGAGATGGGTATTGACTGGATCATGACTATATCTCAAGAGCAAGAATCATGGATGACTCCGATAATGAAATATCTGCTCAACGGTTCTCTACCAGGAAATTCAAAAGAACGACAGAAGTTGCTAAGAAAAGCCTCTACATATATAATTCAAGATGGCCGATTGTACAGACGTGGATTCTCAATGCCATTGCTCCGGTGTGTGACCAAGGAAGAAGCTAAGACAATTCTAGCTGAAGTACACGGAGGAGAGTGTGGAGATCATTCAGGTGGTCAAACACTAGCAAAGAAAATTCTCCGGTATGGGTATTTTCGGCCAGATATTAATCGTGATGCTGCAAGCTATGCCCGAAAATGTGACCGATGCCAGAGATTTGCAAAAATCCCAAGAGCACCTTCCACCGAGATAATACAGATGGTCAGTCCGTGGCTATTTGCTATTTGGGGAATAGATCTCATCGGGCCTTTGCCAACCGCCAAATCCGGAATCAGATATGCTATTGTTGCTGTTGATTATTTTACTAAAGGGTTGAATCTGAACCATTAACTACTATTACGTCTAAAAAGATGATAAACTTTGTAACTAAGAATATCATTTGCAGGTATGGTGTGCCTCAAAAGATAATCACAGATAATGGAAACCAATTCGAAAGTGAAGAATTCCAAGATTTTTGCAAGCGATTCTCAATCCAAAAAAGCTTCTCAGTAGTGGCTCATCCGCAGTCAAACAGGCAAGTGGAAGCAGTAAACAAAATTATCAAATCAACCATCAAAAAACAGCTGGAAAAAGCGAAAGGTGATTGGGTCGATAAGCTACCACTAGCACTATGGGCATACAGAACTACCCACAAAACTGCGACTGGACACACTCCATTTTCATTGGCATATGGATCAGAAGCAATGATTTCGGTGGAAATAGAAGTCCCTTTACATAGAGTATTCATTTCAACCAAGCTGAAAACGAAGAGTTGCAACTTGAAGCACTTGACTTCCTTGATGAAAAAAGGGAAGAGGCTCAGCTCAGAATTGCAGCCCATCAGCAAAGAATTGCCAGGCACTTCAATTCCAAAGTTCGCCAACTCAGCTTTGAGATTGGAGATCTAGTCTTGAAGAGGGTCATGACAGCAACAGGAGTGTTTGCGCCAAATTGGGAAGGGCCATATTACATAGGCAAAAAACTTCTTGATGGCACTTTCAAACTGACAACTGTCGAAGGAGATCCAATTCTAAGAGCTTGGAACAGCAATCACTTGCGTCCATATTTTACTTAAAAGCTTTACTGAAATACTGTAAAAGAATTATGAATGTATGATTCTTGTATTGAAAGCCATTGTAAAGCCAGTGCAAGTGAATAATAAGAACTATAAAGTGGATGTAGGCCCAGTTCTTGGCCGAACCACTATAAATCTTGTGTTCTCTACTATTATAAACTGTCTGTTTTATTTCGATATATAAAGTACTTCAATTATATTGATAAAATGTCGATTTAATATTGCAGGCCATTAAAACAAAGCTTACCCATCACAAGACCAAGCGATCCCTGACATCACTCAACAAATGAATGTTCAGCCACAAAAATTCCAGACTCAAATCCTATATAAGAAGTGCTTCAAGCAAACAGTTAGTGGTTCCGCCAGAGGTGGATCCTTCCTAACTAATTGTGATCGTTTGTGCAAACGTACATCTGATTGATTAGCATGTGTCTGCCCCTGCGAACTCATTTGACAATGAAGTACACTTCTTTGGATAAAATAAGCTACTTGCAAAAGAAAGGAATGTGTGCTTGAAAATGATAACAGGGAACCGCTGATATGAGCAAATGGCGAGAAGACATGGGCGAGCAGGCATCAAACAACAAAAGACCTCTTCGAAGGCGCAAGCCCTCTTCGGAGGCACAACTCTTCGGAGGATAAAGACCTCTAATGGGACTTGCCAGAGAAAGTTCTCTTTCTCAACAAAAGGGATTGGTGGAATGACCGGTGGCACAGGACATTCGTTAACTAGCTGAGAACGTTTGTGCAAACAAACAATCGAAGTAACTTGTTTCCGCCCCGTGAATCCATCCAACCATGGGAAAGAAACTTCCAGGCAAAAGCCCTACTCGGAGGCACACATTTCACCGCGATCTGAAATAAAACTTCACACGAGTTGAAAGGTGAAAAGACCTCTTCGGAGGCATGCACTCCACCGAGATCTGAAATAAAACTTCACAAGTGTTGGAATGTGAAAAGCCCTTTTCGGAGGCCCATTTCACTAGAGTTGAAATGCTAAAAGACCTCTTCGGAGGCACACATTTCACCACGATCTGAAATAAAACTTCACATGAGTCGAAATGTGAAAAGCCCTCTTCGGAGGCCCGCTTCCCAACGAACAGGGAAAAAAATAAAAGCCTCTCCCCAGGGGCAGAAACAAAAAGCCCTCTTCGGAGGCCCGCTTCCTCGCGTACAGGGAAAAAACAAAAGCCCTCTCCCCAGAGGCAAACACAAAAAAGCCCTCTTCCCAGAGGCACAATCACACAAAAGCCCTCTTCGGAGGCACAAACAGGTCGAAGCCCTTTTCGGAAGCCCACTTTACTGTGTAGGAAAATTCACTGGCCAAAAATAAAAGTGGCTTTCTCCGAAAGTGAAGTGTAAAAACTTCTCCAAAGAAAGAGAAAGAAAGAAAGAGAAACTTCTCCAATACGAGGCGCATTCTACTAAATCAGAAAAATATTTCCTTAAAATGGAAAAATTATTCTATAAAGTACAGATGCAAACCTCCTTCGAATGGAAAAGTTGTTCTCTAAAGCAAGAGTATAAGTCTTCTCGAAATAGAAGAGTTGTTCTCCAAAATTTTGCCAATGTGAAAGAGTTTGCAATAAACCATGGTATGTGGGCAATATAATATAGTTACAGTTACAAAAATAAAAACAATGCTCAAGCAACATACCATAGATTTACTGCAACATCACACAGAGAAAATAAAGAAACTTGTATGAAAAAGAAGAATAAATGCATTCTCAAATACAGACAGAAGTTTGTACAAGTAAAAGAATCATTTTATTCCATACTATAAGTTTTTTATACATGTGCAGGTTTCAAAACAAAAGAAGGCGGGTACCGGTACCCGCACAATCTCCGGTCGACACAAGTCTTTATATATACAAGCAAAAAAGAAAAAAATCGAGACGAAAAGCATAAGTCCCAAACCCATCACTTTTTCTTCCTGCCACCTTTCGAGCCTTCGCCTGGCCGGATGATTAACCTTTTGGGTCGGCTTGTTAGAGTAGGGGAAGAAAGAGGAAGGGGTGCAATTGGACTTTCTTCGTCTTTTTCTTCACCGGCAGAAGATTCTCTCCTTTTCTTTGAGACTACACGCTTCCCCTTCTTCCTTGAAAAAGACTCACTGCCCGGAGTGAAAAGTGTAGACAACTTTATGTCATCAAAAATAGTTTGCTCCGGGGTTCTTTCGCCTTCTTCAGGTTCCTCGGCCTTCTGTTCTTGAGAAGCGACCGGGTCATCCAAGCCTTGAAGAGCTTCTATCTGCTCCTCTTGTGGCCCCGGTTGAGAAACGAAAGGGCGAGTAATCTGAAGAGGCGGAGAGGTAACAGCTGGAAAAGAGGAAGGCTGAACAACACTTGGCGCTTTCACTACAGGAGAAGAGAAGTTAAAGTCAGCATCTCTCACAAAGAGAGGAGAAAGTGGCGCGTCAAGATTTAAGTAATAATCAAAAAGCTCATCAAGCTCATGTGAAGTAAACAAGCAGTCCACTTGAGAAAGATCAGCATCGAGGTTACCTGGAGAGGTAGGCTTTACTATGTCAACTTCAAAGTCTTGCGCCTCAGTGCTTTCTTGACCCTCATCTCCGGTGCGGGAAGTTGCACTTTCAATAGCAGCTTGAGCAGGAGGTGGAGAATGGGAACTGGAGCCAACAATATCGATGTCGGCCGAAACCGAAGGTTGAACTGGGTCGGTTGAAGTTGCCTTCTCTAAATGTTCTCCCTCTGCCATTTCAGTTCTCTTTTTGGCGAGTTGCTCCTTTCCCCTGGCAAGAGCGCCACATGCATCATCATCTAGATAGTGTGCCATTAAATCTACTTCGGCATATCCAGCTCCTCCAAGCATATCAAGTGCGGCTTCCCGCACTTTGGCCAAAATGATTTCATACTCCGGTCCCAAAAATTTAAGGCTATCGTGCCCTAGAACACTATGGATGTAAAACTCGAATAGAGTGGAGCTGACTTCGGCTTTAGTTGCCATATGAGATTCTTCGGCTGCTACTTTGCCGGCAACAGCTTCATCACGCTCCTTTTCAGCTTTAGAAAGTTGAGCTTTTAGCAGTTCAATTTCCAAGTTCTGGGAGTTGGTTTTTTCTCGCAACTGAGCAGCGTCAGCTCGGTAGCTTTCCACAACTTGCTGATGCGCTTAAAATTTAGCTTCAGCATCTCTCTGTGCAGCGTGAGCATCTCTCACCTGTTTTTGAAGCACTTCTTCTCTTTGAGAATAGGAAGTGGAAGAAGTGACGAGTTCTTCTTTAAGTTTTTCAACTTTCGCTTCAAGCTTCTCATTATAAGCGGCAATACTCTTCATCTCTGCATCATGCTGATCGAGTGTTTTCTGCCACTCGGATTTGTCATTTTCCATAGTCATCATGGCTTCGAGGTTTGCGCGATTCACTCTTTGAAGCTCGTCAATAAGTTTCTGCCAGCCAGACATTCTCTCGATATCGAGTTTGACGACATTGAGATTCCTCAACATGGCTTGCTTATCGATTGGGACCAAGTCAAGGTCGAAACGCACTCCCTTTAAGCACCTATGCGGAAACCGACTTTGAAGAGTAGCCGGACCCTGCTTAACTTGATACGGGGGCCTACTTATGATTGTTTGAATATCGGGTCTTTGAAGGGCAGGAGAGCCGGAAGGAATTTCCAAAGAGACGGGAGCAGCGGGCCTTTCGAAAACTTCAGATGTCGGTTTCTCACCAAGTTTGGCCCGTTTGCTTGGATCCTCAACAACATGACTTTTCCCTTTATCATCATGGGATTTTCGCTTGTGGGAATCATCCTCTCTCTGAGAAGAATCATGTCGTTCGTCCCTTCTCCCGTAGCGTTCTTCGTAAGCACGCTTCTCACGAGCTTTCCTCGCAGCTCTTTCTTCGTCGGTTTCCCAGGAAGCGGGAAGATACCTCTTGGGGTCATAAGTGCCGCGTCTCCCATAACGCTGGAAATCATCATAGTAAGAGCCACTTCGTCCCATTGGAGAATCTGAAAATAAAGAAAAGATAAATTCAGAAATCTTCAAGGCAAGGAAGATGAATGCATATAAGTGCTGAAAAGTCCTAAGTGTGCATAATGTGCAAACTACGTGCGTCAAACCACGAACCACTCCTTGGTTGGGAGGTGATGGCGGATTTTACAGCAAGTATTAATTCTTGGGCTGACGGAGTTTGTTGCAAGATGGATGTCGCTTCAACTGCTGGAGAAGTAACTTTAGCAGTGATAGGATCATCTTTAAAAAGCTCCTGTGAAGTAATCATCAGGTCGCTCAACCCCTCAAAAGTATCATCACTGCTGTGACTGGCGGGACTTGTTCTCTCAGTTCCTTCGTCACTAGATTTCCCAGATTGTTGGGCAGGTTCCTCTTCTTCAATGACCGGGGCAAGTGCAAGTTTGCCGGATGGCCCCGTAACATCAATAGAAGTAGAACACTTTACCAATGAAGCCTCAACAATATGTTCTTTCGGTGTAAGTTCTCCAACGGAAACTGGGGCGTCCAATGTCTCTACTGGAGAATCAGGGACTTCATGATGCTTAGTAGAACGGGAAGGATGCAGAAGCCCGTATTGGTGAAGAAGTTCATCTTTCAGGAAAAATTTAATACTTCTTTCTTCAACCGCCACGACACTTAATCTTTCGAAAGTCGGCTTGTGGCTGGGATCTCTAGAGGGGGGAGGAAGTGCTGCAAAAGAAAAGAACGAAATTAGCACCTAGCAACTCGGGCTTTGAAAAGCTCAAATGGAAAAAGCGGGAATAAGCAATCTTACTTCCTATTCTCCAGACGGCGTAAAATGCCGGAGGGCGACGAACGAAGAAGAATTGATTTAAGAACCCGTGGGTGCTTTCCGGAAGATCGACAATCTATCTACGATTTCTGGCACTTCTCACGAGTGTGATGGAGGAATGGTCTTTGTTCGTTGCGAATGTGCACAAGTAACAAATTTCTTCAAAACTCGGAAGGCGATCAAGTGTGCTCCTGAATAGCACACAAAGTCCCATTGGGATGGCATGTCCATTGGGATGCAATTGGAAAGGAGAGATAGTCAATCGAAGGAGTAGTTGCTGAAGAAAGTCATTGAAAAGAGGAATGGCACCACATAGGCACATCTGACGGTTGACGGCGATAAAACCGAGGGGTGGCCTATCAGCAGTATCGTTTGGCCCAGGAAGCATAGCATCTGCTTCAGCAATACAAAACTGAATACTTAATTGGTTGAATGCCCGTTGACTTAGGGAAGTTGGAGTTCTTTCCGGAGGATTATCCAGTGGATTGGCTATCGGGAAGACCCCTTCAGATTGCTCTATTATCTCTTCTTGAGAAGACATTCTACACAAGCAACTGGATATT
This sequence comes from Allium cepa, assembly GCA_030765085.1. Lineage (NCBI taxonomy): Eukaryota > Viridiplantae > Streptophyta > Magnoliopsida > Asparagales > Amaryllidaceae > Allium > Allium cepa. Next base: position 73,363,119 of record CM060939.1, on the reverse strand, counting down.
CAAATATGAAGGTGCATGTTTCCTAAATGTGTGAGGTGTTGTGCAAAACTAATAAAACGACAAGCAAATATAACAGAAATTAAACTAATATGCATTTGTCAATTTTAAAGTTTCAGGGCTTGTTGTTTTAAGTCCAAATACAAGCACAGTGTTGATGCAAACGAATCAGTCTTAATTGATTAATATGGCTTTGCTTTAATACTTCACTTGAATTTGTCGATTCACAACATTTCATATAATTTCTTTAAGTTGATTTTTCTTTATCGACTAATCTGCCATTCGATATGGGCAATCTATGGTAGTATATTCGCCCGAGTTTTCTGCAAATGTTGTGTTTAACAGGTTATTAGCATTAAAGTTAATATAATCTGTAAGGAAATACAACAAGTTTGCGCAAGTTATCTCGATAGTTCATGTTGAGGGTTCAAGTTGAATGCCGTCATATTTTTGCAAGTAAACAAATTCAAGCAACTGTCATAAGGTCAAGGTTCATCAATCAAGTCCAGCAACCTAGCATAAGTCGAATTATCTTAAGTCGCATTGTCCAAGTTAAAGAATTCAAGGCATGAGGCTTCAAGTCAAAATAAAGCAAATTCGTCCAAGTGCTAGCTCGGCCGCGACCTAAAACCTATGCCGCAAAAAGTTAGGTCGTTGGTCTATTAGGTCGTTCTGCTTTAAACTTTGTATTGTTCCACTATGTTAGGTCGCAAGATTGATAGGTCGCAAGCAAGTTAAGTCGCAAGAATGTTAGGTCGTAAGCATGTTAGGTCGTAAGCATGTTGTTTCGCAAGCAAGTTAGGTCGTATGATTCACATTCAAGCCAAAGATCCTAAGGCCCGTCCTCCACTCAAGTGCTGCCACGCGTCCGTCACCTCACAATCACCAGGAGCGCAACGGTTCGACCTAGAATCCACTAACCTGTTAACTAAAGGCCTTCTCAATGCACCAATTCGCCTAACTCCTAACCCGATAACCCGCTAGCTTCTCCACAAACAAAAACACTCATCTCCCCATATCGTCGAATCACCTCAGAATCGCCACAAATCCAGTGCACTGCCATTTTATCGCAAATTACAACGACAACATGATTGATGGCAGCTGCGAGTCGATCGAAACATAGTTCGCAGTGAAGCATGGCACAAAAAGTGAATTGGAAACAAAAAATGGGAGGTTAGCAATTCGACGATGGATATAGTTGAACAACGACCAGATTCACTCACGTAATGTGATGGAAAGATGATCGGCGGTCGGTTGTTTGGAATTTGTCTTTGAAAGCTCAGAAATTCGCCAATGGTGGTTTCAGACAAAAGAATTAGTAAAGAGGAAGAAACAAGCTAGCAGTTATATAAGGCAAAAGCAAATGGGCATACGGGTTAAGTTAACTCTTGGGTCGCTCAGGACCTAGCGGGATTAGATCGAAGCACACGACCTACGACCTAGGTGTGTACTTCGAGGGGCAAGTGTTAACTCCTCTTTTAAAAGCGACATAACGTCCTATGGGGAGAAGTGACCTAACGACCTGTGGGATGCAGCGACCTAACGACCTGTGGGATGCAGCGACCTAACTATCTGTGGGATGCAGCGACCTAACTATCTGTGGGATGCAGCGACCTAAAGTGTGAAGCGACCTGGTAGCTAAGTGAATTTACCGATCTAACGGATTAAAGAGCCTAACGAGCTAGTGAGCTAACGGGTTAACGACCTAAAGTATCTAACGGCCTAGCGACCTAAGGACTTAACGACATAGCGAGCTATACAAAACCGAGGTAACTTGTCTTCCTTATGTCTGTCCTTCCCTAGGTCGCCCACGACCTATGACTTGTTCAGGTGATCAAGGGCGCTCCTGTTAGGCCGTAAACCATGTCTACTAAGTCACCCACGACCTACGGCCTATTCCTAAGTCGTCTACGACCTAACTACGAGCTCTCCTATAAATACCCCACTTACTCCAACAGGGAAGGGATCTTTTTGGCTTATTTCTGGAACGCCGATACTCGACAGAATTCTCGACTCACTCGACACTTCAAACACGAAAGACATCTCAACGAACTTCAAGAGGAAATCTAACGCAATCGACATGGATTCAAAGAATTCTTCTACATCGAAGTTCTAGTTATTTGTCCTATTAGTGTTGTAATCAAAGATTGTTGTAAAATTTTAATTGATTCAGCAATAAAGAAGATTAAAGTGGACATAGGCTTAACTGGAAGCCGAACCACTATAAAACTGTTGTCTTTTTACTGCTTTCTCTGTGACTTTTCTACTTACTTTTAATTCCCGTATAGACAAGTGGTGCTTTCACTTAATCTCTACTTACACTGGGGTGTTAGCGTTCAATTTTAAGCGTTAACAAATGGCAAGGGCAATCACACTTCAATTCCAACTCAACAACCTTGAATCTAAGCTAAAAAGAGGAACATTTCCTAAGTTAGGTTTAGGAATTTCTGAAATTGATAAGCGAATGAGTTGGAGAAGAAGAAGAGGAGGCTTACCAAAGCATCTTATATTAGTTTGGAGCTAGAACTTGATTTGCAAAAGAAAACTAGGGCTTTGAGTTTTAATTTCCCATTCCTCTCCCCATTGTTGCAAAAGCTTGAATGTTAGGTATTAGAAATGAAGTAAAGAAGAGGAGAGGGTTGGGACTGAGCTAATAAGTGGGGTAAATGGGCTCAACCCAAACCAAAGCCCTAAGTGAAAAAGTGGCAAAATTCCACTAAAGCCAAACATATCAAAGTTCATACTCAAAAAGATCGCAAACGGCGTTTTGGATTCAATGGAAGTAGTCTCGAGTCCTAATTCGACTGTTTGCAAAAAGTAGTTTTTCGGACTAAAATCCGATTAACGATGAAATATTTAAATATACAATCGATAAATATGCGGGTTGTTACAGACTCCTCTCCTTTTAGAAATTACGCCCTCGCAATACTTAAGAAGAAAACAAAAAATAACAACCATGGAAGCATATCAACACAAAAGAAAATTTGAAATAAGAAGTTCACCATAAAGAGCACGAAAGAGTGAGCCCGAATGTTTTCGCTCGATGAATTCTCTAGATTCCCAAGATAAATCCTTAGGATTTGGGAACCATTAGACTTTCGCAAAAAGAACAACTTTATTTCGAAGGCGCTCAATCCCCGAAGAAATGATGTGAATAGAACGTTGCTCAAAAGTCAAATCTGGTGAAACTTCAATCCATACTATAACACCAGGCTCAAGAGTAAAAATGGGAAACCTAAAAGCATTTCCATAGTTAAAAGACGTGGAAAACGACAAGAATAGCGGAAAATTGAGCCAGTGCAACGACGTAGTATAATAACAGTACGTCCGAGAAACTAGAAACTCGAATAATTTGGAACAACGGCGTAGTACAACGGCGGTACACCAGATGAACCAAAGCTCAAACAATTCGGAACATCGACGCAGTACAAAAATGGTACGTCCAATGAACCGAACACCATAAAAGAACATCGGACGCAAGCCCATAAAAGAAATGATACAAAGCTCAATAAAACGAAGTACATCTAAACGTCCGATGAACTTGGTAAAAAGATCATAAGATACAAGGAATCTCGAGCCAACGAGGTTGATGAAAATTATGTTCCTTATGAGAAATAAATATTCCAAAAAATTATGATCGAGGTGAAGAACAAATTTCTCCCCATAAATGATGATGCCAAATTCTAAAAGCGAAAACAATAGCCGCGAGCACTAGATCATGAGTGGCATACCTAGTATCGATAAGCTTTTATGACTTAGAAGCACAAGTGGTAGAACGTTCTCTTTCGCAAGAGGACGACACCCAAACCAATACGACTAGCATTGGTACAAAAAGATAAAACCTTGGTCCCCTCAAGAAACACAAGAATAAGAGTATCGGAAAGGAATTCTTTCAAATAATCTTCTTTCATGAAAAGCTAAAACTTTCAAAATTACAATCATCTTTATGTAATTATTTTTCTAGAAAAAATTACATTTTTACAATTCAATATATCGTGTCTGACTGTCTCATCAAAGCGTTTAGGAGATTCCTATCGATAACGTTGATCAAGCGCATCGACCAGAATTCTTAAAGCACTCAACGGGCAATACAATCACAAAATCATCTTCTATATGATGAAAATATCTCTTAAAAGTTTTGAGAATATTCTTTGCTCGTTTTAGATCAAAATCCAATTGTACTTATAAATAAATCTTATGAAAAAGATTTGCAAAATTTCAAATTTCTATTTTCATCCAAAATCAATAAATACAAGAATGGAATTATCGAGATATTCATAGAATACTCGATTTGTAAAATGGATGAAACAAGATGGGCAAACTGAATGACATAATAAGTCATTCATAAGAATCATAACGAGTGCGGAATGCGGTAAGTGGAATGCTAACAGCCGCAACTTGTAGCAAATGAAAACCGGTGGCAAGGTCGAGCTGAAAAGACCTTAACACCACACAAGATATTACTTCGGTGATGATCTTAAGACAAACTCCAAAAATACCAAAAAATTCTCAAACTACATGAATGGGAGAAGTAACACTTTCCTCATCAAGTGGGCTTTAAAGAATAAAAATGATGCCACCGAATTGGAATCAAAATCACAAAGAAAAATAGAAATATGCTTAACAGATTAAGAATGTCGAAGATGAATCGTCCACACGAGACATAGGATATGGCTTCATAATGATTAAGCTAATCCTTACATAAAAAACCAAATCCCGAAGCCTAAGTAAAGATCGACTTGGAAAGAAAAATCACATAAAATAATTTCAACATCAATACGAGAAACTGAGTGTTGCAGATCCACCAACTGGATTCGCAATTCTCAAAGAAGTCGTCAAGCCCAAAATGTTTTAAAGAAAAAGAATCAACAATTTCTTTTGATATAAAAATAATGAGATGAACCCAAATCAAAACGAACTCAAATAAGAAGATCATGAAATAAAACAATGTCATCAAGGATTGAATAAAAAAATACCTTGACCAAGAGAAGTGTCACTAGGCATTTGCATAACATTAAGCCTTCCCTCCCTCTTGCTTGGAAGTTTGGGACATGTAGATAAAAGATGACCCGAACTTTTGCAATAACGACAAAAGAGAGGTTTCGGACACCTATTAGCATAATGGTCTGTGGAACCACAATTGTAGCACTGTCCTTGACTAGAGGTAGGAGTCTTTGCTACCGGAGTTTGTTGCTTCCCTTTCTTGTTGGGAGTGGGGTCTTTGAATTTGATAGGACTCTTCATCATGTTATTGTTGAAGTTCTGTTGGGCACCCACAACTTTGACATCACCCTCATTATCGGCCTCTTCAAGTCGAAGAGTAATATCAATAAGCTGATCAAAAGAAACTTCTAGTTTCAGAAGCAAAGGCTTTTTGAGATTCTTATTCAAGCCATAAACGAATCTCTGATTTTTCTTCAATTGGGTATTAATGTATTCAACCCCGTATTTAGAAAGAGATTCAAACGATGCGACATATTCTGCCATAGAAGATTCACCTTGAACAAGGTCAATAAAACGCCGGGCCAAAGTTACTTTTTCTGCCTCCGGCACAAACTTTGATTCAAATCTTTCCCGGAATTGCTCTCAAGTAAGATCCGCTTTGATAATCTCCGAAGTCAAGAGCTCATACCAATCTAATGCTCATTCTTGGAGCATGCTAGAAGCCACTTGGACTCGATGTAAATCAATAAGGTTCATGCAAGAAAAGATGCGATCGCACAATTTGAGCCAAGCTTGAATTTCTACAACACTCTCGGACCCCTTGAATGGCCTTCCACCCAAATCAGTATAGTCTCTGCACAAGCGTGAAAAACCGGATCTAGGATGAGTAGGCTCTGGAATGGGTCCGGCAGCTTGAGCCTTCTTTACTAGATCAAGAAGCTGTTGGGTAGACATAAATACTCCATCCTGAGGAGTAGCACTAGATTGTCCGGCACTGAGACGATTTGATCTAACCATTTCTCTTCTTTAAGAAAAAAAGAAGAAGAAAAGTTAATCTGAAAATAAATATCAAGTAATCTTGATAGATAAAACAAGGAATCCTAAAGAAAATAGGATGAATCGGTACGAAGACTCGAATTAAATCCTAAAGCACGACTCCTAAGAAAGACTTAGGACAATGATCCTTGCTAGATTATTCTAAACTGTTCCGAAGTTTGGCTCTGATACCAAGCTGTGATGCCCCACCTCTATACCCACTCTAGCCAAGGACACTAAGGGGTAATGCCGTCAACTAGCACGGAGAATAAGGCTTTTGAGGAGCGACCATCCGTGTAATTGCTTTGTGCGAGCACCGATATGTCAGATAGTACAACATGCATTTTATTTCAGGAGGAAATCCGACATACCGATACAAACTCAAAGCTACTACACAGTGGCTATATATATTCTTCGGAAACAAATATAGAAATAAACATAACACAAATCAGTCACAGACATCCATTTCACAAAGGCGGGAATAGATATGAATATAGCACTTAAAAGTGTATATCAGAGTAGCGGTCAAACAAGATCCACTATATCATAAAAAAATAGTTACAAGTGCTACATAAAGAATAAGTATACATCAATAAGTCTACATCTCAAATGTATACAACCAAAAACAACTAATCTAAGTAGTTAGCCAAAAGTCGGGATAATAATCCAAGATGAGGAGTCAAGTAGAAGCACCTGTAACATCTCGGTCTGACCCGAGTATTATTTAATAAGAAAATAATAAACGGATCAGTCTAACTATAAATATCAGATTAAATGATATAGAATGAGAGATATGACAAAAACGTATGATAACCATAAAGCCATACTATGATAAGTATGTAATTGAAAATTAACCAGAGATTAATCAATATCACAAGAATCTTCTCAAAGATCAAAAGAATGTCATACTCTTTAGTTTTATTCACCAAGTGACAAATATCGATATCATGTCGATGCCGATCATAAAAGCTGGTGAAACAAAAATTCTAGAAATCATCAAAAGAAATCTAGAAATCACAAAAAGGGGGAGGCCTATCATAAACGGGAGCATGAAAACTCACCAACACGTGTATCACAAATGGGATGCTATCCCATGGCCGCTAACCATAAATTCTGATCATCGACGCGGTACAAACGGTATGTCCAATGAACCAAAAAGCCCGTACATCGATGTAGTACAATAACTGTACATCCGATGAACCGAAACTCCAACAGTTCGGAACATCGACGCAGTACAATAACGGTACGCCCAAAGAATCGAAAAGCCGAAACATCGATGTAGTACAAACGGTACATCCAATGAATCGAAACACAAAACAATTCCGAACATCGATGCAGTACAAACGGTACATCCAATGAACCGAAATGCCGAAACATCGATGTAGTACAAACGGTACATCAGATGAATCGAAACACATTAAAAGTACATGGGTCGCTAGCCCACAAAAATTGAGTCGAAACTCCAAACAATACATAGGTCGTTAGCCTATAAAAGAAATGAGACGAAACTCAATAAAACGAGGTACCATCCCATACGTGGACAAAGAAACATAGCATATCGCTAGTCTAAATCAAAAAAATGATCATCATCAATCATCAAGAAGTGTCAATTACACTAAGCTAGTAAATATATGAGCTTAGCTTCATGTCCCATAACCACTAGCTTAACTTAAATATTTACGAACAAATTGTAGATCTCCACTAGAAAATTGTCACAAGAGATTCAATCGAACAAGTCCAAGAATTAACCGATGAAGCAAATGCAAGCGTTTCATACCACTTGTTTTACTAAGCCGTTTAATTATATTTCTCATACGAGTGAGGTAAAGGTTTGTATATATTAATAGATTCGAAAACGGTTTAAGAAACGAGCTTTATAATAAAATAGTGTTGAAATCGTTTTGATGAAAGAAATTTGATATTTACTACTAGTATTGAAAACCTTTATATTTTGAAGTGACAAATCACAAAAATGATTGTAGGGACAATCAATCACTAAAATTCACGTACGAAGACGTGAATAAAATCCAAAGAAATCGATATCGAATCCATCAAAGTGGAAATACCCAAAAATTCCAAAAATAGAAGTTATCAAAGTCGACAAAGGTGATAACAACTAATCGGGGAAGAGGAATCGATTAAGATTAGAAAAACAAAGCAAATGAGCATAAATAGGAAAAACAGGGAAACAGGAGCAGGTCGGTTGACTGAACTCTCTGAGTCGATCGACCGAAAATAGTCCAGAAAGGTTTCGGCTACAGCTTCGGTCGACCGACCCAGAGTGTTCGGTCAACCGAGCCCCAATTCCTGCATTTTTCTACCCTATTAATTGAAGTTCAAACTCTCACAATTCGCAACCGGTCGAGCACGGACGCTAGGGGATTACGCCCATCGGCTACCCTGTCCTATTGGCTCCTCGATGCATCACCAAAAACATGTTCAAACATCAAAGTTAGGATTTTAAAGATTTGAACCCAAAACACTAAAATTTGGGATATTCACCAATTCAATCTAAACCAAAAGCAAGTGCACATGAATAAGTGTTAGGAATTCATACCCAACAATCAAAGATAGTTATAGACAAAGATGTGAGATAAAAATCTCACTTTTAAACCCAAAACAAATGAAGAACAAGCTATAGAGCAATGGCAAGGGCAACACACTTCAATTCCAACTCAACAACCTTAAATCTAAACTAAAAAGAGGAACATTTCCTAAGTTAGGTTTAGGAATTTCTGAAATTGATAAGGGAATGAGTTGGAGAAGAAGAAGAGGAGGCTTACTAAAGCTTCTTATATTTGTTTGGAGCTAGAACTTGATTTGCAAAAGAAAACTTGGGCTTGGAGTTTTATTTTCCCATTCCTCTCCCCATTGTTGCAAAAGCTTGAATGTTAGGTATTAAAAATGACGTAATAAAGAGGAAAGGGTTGGGACAGAGCTAATAAGTGGGGTAAATGGGCTCAACCCAAACCAAAGCCCTAAGTGAAAAAGTGGCGAAATTCCACTAACTTCAATCATATCAAAGTTTATACTCAAAAAGATCGCAAACGGCGTTTTGGACTCAATAGAAGTAGTCTCGAATCCTAATTCGACTGTTTGCAAAAAGTAGTATTTCGGACTAAAATCCGACTAGCGATGAAATATTTAAATATACAATCGATAAATATGCAGATTGTTACATTACCAAATTGGGAATGTATCACTAGTAACCATCAACTATATCACCTCTAAGCATGTACGTCTTAGAGAAGGGTGTTAAGCTAAGAGAATAAATTCTCAGCCACCAACAGAAATGTATTTGATAGAAACCAGCTTTACATCTCAAATTGTAACGTCAGACACACATCCATACAAGTCCGTTCCGGGATCGAACGGAACCGAAGGCACTACCAAAGAAGCCCTTGTAATCCGGATATTCACTAATCACGTCCGGACTTCCCATCACAAAGGGTGATAAAATCTATATATCGGGGATCAGCCGATGCAAGGACATTCGACGGTAATCCTTCCGTTTTCGAAAATATCCGGTCTTCAACACCGGCCTTCAAATGCTACCCATTACGACGTATCACTATTCGGAATGGGATTCATGACCCAAAGGTCATCTACCCGCTAAACCGAATAACGAGCGCTTATTTTAAAATAAGTGTAGCATTCAAATTCAAGCAAATCACAACAAATACCCATTAAAGGTAAATATTGATAGTCGGTTATTTAACTATCAATAGATATGCACAACATCACTAGATTCCAAATAATTTCCCAAATTATTTATTTTCCAAAAATATCTTTACATGGTATATTTTTCCACACTTCAACCATTTGAAAATAAATTTCAATTCACTTTTCACCTTTACAACTTTTGAAAACAAATTTCAAATCATTTTCCTTACGCAGAAACACTTCCAAATATTTATTCATTTTCACTGGAAATCTGTCGAGTTCAAATACTTTAAAATAATTTATTACACTTATCCAAAATATATCGGGAAAACACTTTGAAATAAAACTATTTTTCTTTAAACACTTTACTTAAAATATTAGTTATAAAAATAGTACACCAATATTACATATAACTTAAGTCCAAACTAATTTTCAAAATAAAATTTAGTAGATAGAGTATAACTATTTAAATAACTATTTTCTAAAACAATTATTGATAAAATCTTAGAAATAATCATTTCTATATCAACTTAATAAATCTTTACTTAAAGGATTTAAAACAATTTAAGAAGTTAATTTCTCCAAAGTATCCTTTTCAAAACCAATTCTAGAATTTTATACATATATATGTATATATTTTGCAAAGCTATTCAGAAATTTTATTCGGCTTTCCAGGGAGAATACACTTTCATTTCAAAATGGTTCGTTCAAACCAATTAAATAAATCTTTACCGATTTACTTTAAATTTACGTTCCAAATCCATAAATTTATTTCCATACTTCAAAAATAAACCAATGTTTATTTTTAAACAAATTTCCCTTTCCTTTATAAATTCCATGATGAATTTAAATTTCCAAATATCCACTGATATAAGATTTTCAAATCGATTTCAAATATTTACTTTCAATAACAATTCAATTTTTCAATTGATTTCAAAAACAACCAAATCAAATTCCATATTGATTTTCCAAGAAATTAAACACCAAGTGAATTTCATTCAAATCTCAAATTGAAATCAATTTCTATTAAACCCTAAATCAATTTTCAAATTGATTCCAAATTCTTTTCAAAACAACAAATAAATTTCCAAATGGATTTTCAAAAGATTTAAATTCGATCACCAAAAATCAATTCCCAAATGGGTTTCAAATTTTATTTCCTTTTTAAAAATAAATTCCTTTAAAGAAAACCAATTCTTTTATTTTTCAAACTCTTTAAAATCTGTATTTTGAATAAATTCTTCAACCTTTGAATAATATTACCCAAATTCCATTTATTAAAGCTTTTCCCATATTTTGAAATTTTATTCAATAAGATTAAAAATAAAACTTTATTATTTTAGAATTCCTTCTTTTAAATTTATCCAATTCCCAAAAATAAATTTTAATATAAACTTTCAACCTGAATTTTCAAAAATCAAACTTTTATTTATTTTCGGTATCTAATGATACCATAATTATATTCAGCTAAATTTTAGCCTTCAACGATTTCAATCACAAAGATAATCACGCAGAGATTATAAATAATCAACACACAACATTGAAACAAATTCAATTATTTGAGGAATCCAGTTGGATCCCTCCAACCTGTTTTTCTGCATCCACAGATGTTAGCACTATACCAATTCCACTTCTAGGTGGAATATCATAATATATGGGATTTATTAAATATTATCCGCTATTATGCGGCGCAATAGGGTCTCATCCGCTATATAATGCGGAAAATCAACACCAAATACATATATAATACCAATTCCACTTCATGGTGGAATATCGTGGTATATGTGTTTAATATAATAACCTCCGCTTAACAACGGCGTATAAGGTCTATTTCAGTACTACCAATAACAATCATCGTCCAATAACACAATCAAGCAATTTTAAATTTAACTATTTTAAATTTTAAATCGAAACACAATTCGATTGAGTGAGAAGTTCTCACCTTGCTTCCAATAATAGTTGCAGTGTTTCGTTCCAAATAAAATTAAACACGCATTTAATTTTACCCAAAATTCCACTAGCTCAAATAAATCCCAATCCAGCTCCATCGCGTAGTATTCGACAATACGGATCCAACATAAGTCGTTTCGTGAATTTCCGACCTCGCATGACAAAGTTATAGCTTTTTAAAGATCATACAATTTTTAATATAATTAATTTCACACTTTTATTTTATTTTTAAAACCCTAACCAAATCATGGCCATTGATTTCGAGTCAAGCAATCCAGGCCGCGTGCCTTTTCTTCCCTCCCAGGTAATTGAATGCACGCAACAACCCATAACTCGTTCGACTTCCTTGAACGCCGCAGCCACCTCGATACACAAAACCCCATCACTCCACTACCAAATCGAAGTCCCCCATGCGAGCCATCATCGGCCAGAAAATAGTGAAGCTCGGTCGACCATCTTGCTCAAAAAACGTGTGTGAACATTGAACGAACACGAGCCATTTGCTGTCGATACTCTCCATGAATTTCGATCAAAACCGTATGGATCGAAAGATCTCTCCACCCTCTACAAAGTTGCAATTGGAAGTTTTTCTTAATTGCTTATGGATTTTGAGGAATTAAGGAGAAAACAAATGAAGAAATTCGGCCATTGATTGCAAAAGTGGTGGCCTGACCTAAGTTCTCTAGTGTTTGTGTAAAATGAAGAAAGTTAGGTCCTTATATAGAAAATTGCCAAAACACTATTCATCCGAAAATTTTCCGAACTCCAAACGAAGCGTGCCGACTGACATTTCTAGGATTTAACCCGTGTTTCGGACACAATGGGACATGTTTTGGAAGCTAATTTGATCATATATACGAGTTACGGAAATAAACGATCAAATTTAAATTAAATCGGTTAAACTAATTTCTATGCGTTTTGGCTTGCCTCGGACAAACCGTAAAACCAATTGACACGAAATGTAACGGCCCGAAAATTTTTGACTTTCGAAAATTCAACATCGATACTCACTTTATCGACTGCCGAGAAATCGAAGGCCGGAAACGCGAGATGTTATGGGTTTTTAAGAAGAAGAAAGAGGTAGAAGAGAGAAAGAAAAACAGAACAGAAAGAAATAACAGAACAACATCAGAATCTCACAATTCGCAGCGGAACAACATATAATAATAAATGGATAATCTTTAAACAAAGAACTATATCAGTTATTACATTACATCACATTACAATTCATTACATCCTATCATCAGAGTGTACAACATCAAACAACAACAACAATGCAGCGGAAAAAGAAATACTATATAAACTAGTAATACGCCATGCCATCCAGCTTGCCTCCTGCAACTCCTGAATATCCTGAATATCCTGATAAACCTAACTCTTAACTGCCCGTGTGGAAATTGGTGGGCACCCAGAGTTTAGGAAGGAAAACAATAAACTCTGAGTCAGTCATGTGACTGGTGTGAGAACTCAAAACAGTTTATTTACTTTAAAATCAAAATAGAGGAATATTTTTAAATTCAATTCGCAATGCTTTTAAAAATGAGACTACCATAAGGCCTCCCGCACACACACACATGCAAACGCAGAATCGGAGGAGATTTCTCCTTATGATAGTCAAAAATGCTTGATACGCATTTAAAAGAACATTTGATATTATTACTAGTGCATAGTGTAGGAAATTATTTCGAAAGTAAAGATATAAATCTTAGCCAACATAGACATTTCGAACTATGCCTACTATAGCTACCATCCAAACAGTGTTGCGACACCATAAGTGAATGATAGGTTCTACAACTAATACCGTACAAGTTTCGTATTGGGAATTGGATTTCCAACAAATGGTCAGGCCAAGGAACTTCCCATTGCCACATGAGAATGCCTCTGGATGGACATCCCCGAGAACCAAACCGGATCTCTACCAACACAAGGCCGGGTTACCCCTAACTGAGTAACAACTGACCGAATATGCCATCCCCCGGTCCTTTGGGACCTTTATCCGAGAGCTCTCTAATCAATTCACACAATCATAAAAACAAAGTGTTTCAACATGAGTAAGTATCTGGGCTCCATACCATGATACCACCCTTTTCCAGAAGGAAATGCACATATCCTAAAGGGCGCTACCCCTCATAACCTTGCCGCATCTTTCCTGTTTTGACCATTTCCGGGATGTGAGGCTCGACGAATTCACGTCTACAAAAACATACTTTATACAAAAGCCATGCTTTGGGTCAACAAATGATCAACACAATGATCACCAAGATAGACGATCAAATAAATGATCCTATCACAAATAATCAACACAATGATCATTTCAGCATCACTCAGCATGTCACATTACCAAATTGGGAATATATCGCTGATAACTTCAACTATATAACCTCTGAGCTCGTATGTCTCAGAGAAGGGTGTTAAGCTAAAAGAATAAATTCTCCGCCACCAACAGAAATATATTTGAAAGAAATCGGCTTTATATCTCAAATTGTAATGTCAGACATACAATCCATACAAGTCTGTTCCGGGCTCGAACAGAACCGAAGGCACTTACAAAGAAGTCCTTGCAATCTGGATATCCACAATCCTGATCGGATTCACCATCACATATGGAGAACTCAATACCGTAGCTACTCGGTGCAGAGTCAATCGACAGGTCATCCTATCGCTCTCGCAAATATCCGGTCTTCAACACCGATCTTCAAATGCAATTCACAATGACGTATCACATATTCAGAATGGGTTATACGACCCCATGGTCCTTTCCCGGTTAACCCGAATAGTGAGCGCTTATTCAAAAATAAGTGTGGCATTCAAATTCAATCAAATCACATCAAATACCCATTCAAAGGGAAATATTGATAGTCGGTTATTGAACTATCGATGGATATGCACACATCACCAGATTCCAAATAATTTTCCAAATTATTTATTTTCCAAAATATCTTTACAAGATATATAATTTCAATGCCTCAAAAATAAATCAATATTTATTTTCCATACAAATTCCACTTTCTCATATAAATTCCTTAGTGAATTTATATCCCAAAATATTCATGCATATACGATTTCAATTTTTCATTTCAATTTATCTTCAAAAAGATAAATTCTGAATATACACTTCATATTGGAAAACATTTCCATACTTATTTATTCATAAGTAATTCACAAATTTTGTTTATTTTCAACACTTGGAAAATATTCAATATACTTAAATCGAAATTAAGTATATATTTCATTCTTTAAGGAAATCATTCTCTTAAACATATTTATTTGGGCTAAAACGAATGTTGCGTAAAACATCGTTACGACAACCCAAAATCACTAGTATAGGGATTCAAAATTAAAATTGATATATAAATCCCAATACTATACCAAACATTTCCTTTCGGAAATCATTTACTATAACAACAGTGTTATAGTCCACCATTTCCTTTTATTTCTCGAAACATCTATTTCAACAATAAATGTTGAAATCTATGGTTTCGAATCTCAACACCTTTTTAAAACATCGTTAGATCGTTTTAATTCTATTTAAAACATCACATTCAAAACAATTTCTTTAACGTATTATTCACTATTCAAAAACGTGAATAAACTTTGTTAACAAATTTCATCAATTCTATTCTTTTCAATTTAAAGGATTATTCACTGTCTAAAACGTGAATATTACTCCATAAGTAAGTTATAAAAATTAACTTATCTAAATAAGTCGTTGCGAATTTATAAAACAACGTTTATAAATTCCATTTCTATTTTTTTTCATAACAACTTCCTTTATAAATCTTCTTTATTTACCTATTCGATTTATAATCTTAATTATAAACCAAAAGTCCAAATTATAAGTCAAACACTTATAATTTATTTATTTGCAAAAATCGTTCCTTTGAACTTTACAAATTTTATAAACCTACTGTTTATAAAATTCCATTTATAACTTCACCGTTATATAATTCTATAAATTTCATTCATTAATGAAATTCATTTTCACTTCATGCAAACACTTATAAAAACTCGTTTTATAATGTCAATATTTCAATTTATAAATATCCATTTATAAATCTCTTAATATAAATCAATTTATATTAATATTTAAAATGTCTTTAAACTCCTAAATAATTTCACCATTTTGATTTATAAAATAATCAAATTTTATAAATCCTATATTCAAACTTTTATAATAAATTCAAAAATCCAATTTAACCTATTTTATAAAATCATTAACCCATATTTCTCAAAAATCAGCTTTTAACTATATTTCACAAAAACCATAATTTTTATAACATTAAAAATTATATCGTTATTTATTCATAATGGATTAATTCCAAAATATAGTATATTTTCAAAAATCACTTTAAAATCATTTTAAAATCCCAAAATCTGGGTCCAATGATGCTACACACCAAATAGTCAATCACGACTACAACGATCCATCATATATCGATATGATAATCCATCAAATATCAAAATATCTGAAATCAAATAAATACTGTTGAGGAATCCAGTTGGATCCCTCCAACCTGTTTTCCTGCATCCAAAAACATTAGCACAATACCAATTTCGCTCCAGTACGAAATTATCGCGGTATATGTTCTTATTAAATATTATCCGCTTACTAACGGCGTAATAGGGTCTCATCCGCTAAAAAATACAGGGAATCAACAACTGCAATATATACATATGCCAATATATATATATTGATATTATATATAATACCAATTTCACTGTTTATGAAATATTCGCGGTATATGTTTTTATTAAATAACATCCGCTTACTAACGGCGCATAATGTCTATTTTAACAATCAATAGATAACAATCATCATTCAAAACATGCATTCAAATATTTTAAATCTAACTATTTAAAATAAAATCGAAACTGATTCGATTGAGTGAGAAGTTCTCACCTTGATTTTAATTTCCGTTTTAGCGATTTATTTCGAATAAAATTAAACGCGCGTTTAATTTTACCCAAAATTCTCACTAACTCCAAACGACTCCAAACCAACTCCATCGCGTAGTGCTCGTCCATACGATTCCAACGCAACTGGGTTTGCATTTTTTCGACCTCGTATGAAAAAGTTATGATTTTTTTAAGATACACGAATTTTTTATAAACAAATTACAATATAAACTAACTAATTTAAACCTATGCAATCCAGGCCTTTGGATCCAACACCAACCCATCTCAGCCGTGAATTAGCTTCTTCCCCCCATCTCCTTTTTCACGCACGCTACAGCATAGAGGCCGAACCCATCTCAAATGCTAGGGTTAATTTTAGCAACCTCATCGTTCAACTATACTTCGATCAAGATACTCCATCGCGAAGCTCGCTCTTGACTCCACCTCCACCCTCAGACCGCACCCACTCGGCCACACCCTCTCCTCGTTTTGCGTGCGCAGGCCGGCCCCCTTCTCACGCCAATTCCCATCGATCCCGAGCCCCATTTTCCATCACAACCGTTGATCTTGTAGTTCGTGTTGCCCTCTACAATACTCTAGTTGAAACTTTCATGAATCGATGCCTAGATTAGAAGATTTGGAGGGAGGAAGGAGAAGAAATACTGGCCATTGAACCCTATACTGGCGGCTAGGGTTTCATGTTTTATTTTTTATTTTTTTTAAATTATGAAGGGGTAGGGTCTCCTTTTATAGAAAATCTATCGTAAACACTATTCATTTCGGAAATTTCAAACTCCGATTTACGCGCCGTAACCAGCGTTTCTAAGGTTTACCCCGCGTTCCGGACACAATGGAACAGGTTTCGGAAGCTAATTCGGACATCTGTGCGAGTTATGGCTGTAAACATTCGATTTAAATTAAACCGATTTAAATCGATTTCTAGGCGTTTTAATTTGTACCGGCCAAACGGTAAATCCAATTGACTTGAAATTTGAAACCTTACAATAATATCACATTACGGATCCGATGAAACTAGTTTCGTCGAAATCCGAGACAGTTTGAAAAATGGCTATTTTCACTCGCCAATTTAAATTAAAAAAATAATCCGATGCGTTTCGAGCTGCCACGATCAAACGATAACTCCGATTGACACGAAAATTTAAATCCGGTAATAACTAACTATTACGGATCCAATGGAACTGGTTTCGTTCAATTCTGAGACTGTTCAAAAATTGACTATTTTACAGTCGATAATTAAATATTAAAATATTCAATTTTCACAAATTAACTTTTAATTCGATTTTAAAAGTTCTAAAATATCATTCTAACTCCAACATGATAAAATAAAATTTTACAAATCATTTTCTATCATATTTAACTCAATTTTCAATTATTTTCATAATTTAACGTATTAAATTATCGATTTAATTATTCAATTAAATCCAATAATTCAAATAAAATTTATTCGACTTATAAATTCACTCATAAATATCTAAAATAAATTAAATATTCAAATTTTAATTAATAAAAATTCTGGGTCGTTACAATCTTTCCCCCTTAAAAGAATTTCGTCCTCGAAATTACCAAGTCAGAAAAGTTACAGAATTCATTAACTTTCCCAAAATTTATAATTAAATTTCTTACAAATCTTTACTAAGTTTTCAAATCATACTTAGTTATCTTTTCAAAAGCAACTATTATTGTTTAACTTTCAACTTCAAAACAAAGTTTAAAGTTTTCAAAATTTTCCCAATTTTCTCAAAAATTTTCTAACGCCTTAAATTTTCGGAAAAATTCGCCATAGTCTCCTTTGCGCGGCTCGATCCGAAAAAAAAATGACAGTATATATATCACAAATATACATCTCATCAAGTAATGAGGCATCCCGAAGGGAAAAAAAGTGTAAAAGTACGATATTTAATCCGAGATATGTACCTTATATTTTATTAGCAAGCATATACGGCTAATATAGCGCGAAAGCGAGCTCCAAATGCGAAGCAAACACGATCCGCACCTACTAAACACTCAACAAACAACATGAGAATCATGCATATATGAAAATAATGTCAACATACAACATATAGCAACATAATAACTATATATGTCACATAGCAAATGCAACCAACAACAAATGCAAACATCAACCAACTACCATTCATAATCAAATGAATATTCATTCATATTCTCATTAATATTCAATGAATTGGTTTTCACTTTAAATTACATTTGATTCATTAATGTTGGAATTTACTAACATTCATTTTCAATTCAATTAGTTAACATTTACTAATTAAATCCAATTCACATTCAATTCTATTCAAATTTATTTACTTCTAATTTGAATTCAATTTCATAGCTTTCAATTTCGCTAATTCACTTTCACTAACACTTAATGAATTATATACAATCAACTAACAATCAAATAACAACCAATGTATATATTAATTTCAACCAAATTCCTTTGCTTATATTCATTCAAATTTGGTTTAACACCATCACTTTCTAGTTGTTTAATTAAATTGATTTTCATTCAACCTTTCAACTTCTAATAACATTAGATTTTAAAGAATTTACACTTACATTCATTATTCCTTATCAACTTAAATTACATTCAATTGATTAAACATTCAATCCATTAATTCAATTCAATTACTAAAGTTGAATTTCATTTGTATACTCAAGTTCATATCCATCACTTAACTTTATTAATTTAGTTTGATACCAAAATCAACTTCATTCAACATCTCTTAAGTTATATTTCCATTTAACTTTAAATTCACTTTTATTTACTACTCATATTCATATAGTTTCACTTCTTATATATATAAGTTTACTTCACAATTGTAAATCACATTAATTATAATTCAATTCTTATAATTCTTTTGCTTATACAATTTTTCTTTTATTTAGATTATTCAAACAACCAAACAATCAACTTATATACACTTTAAAAATTCTGAAAAATTATTCTTTTATATATAAAATATAATCAAGGTAAAATTATTTCATTTACCCAATTTAAAACAATACTGTGCCGAATTGTTCTATTCAAGTGTTAAGAAACCCCTTCGATTCAGTTTCGAGCTGCGCCGACGAAGGTTCATATACCACTCAATAAATCAATCATCACAATATAAAACAATTTTATATTCACTAACAAATACGCTCTCATAGCTATTATTACACTCAAACTCACTCTAGAGTACTGCTGACTCTATCTCTAATGAGTAAAACCCAACAGAACCATGGTTGTCGCTTAACCATCAGCTCTGATACCAAATGTAACGCCCCGAAAATTTTCGACTTTCGAAAATTCAACATCGATACTCACTTTATCGACTGCCGAGAAATCGAAGGCCGGAAACCCGAGATGTTATGGGTTTTTAAGAAGAAGAAAGAGGTAGAAGAGAGAAAGAAAAACAGAACAGAAAGAAATAATAGAACAACATCAGAATCTCACAATTCGCAGCGGAACAACATATAATAATAAATGGATAATCTTTAAACAAAGAACTATATCAGTTATTACATTACATCACATTACAATTCATTACATCCTATCATCAGAGTGTACAACATCAAACAACAACAACAATGCAGCGGAAAAAGAAATACTATATAAACTAGTAATACGCCATGCCATCCAGCTTGCCTCCTGCAACTCCTGAATATCCTGAATATCCTGATAAACCTAACTCTTAACTGCTCGTGTGGAAATTGGTGGGCACCCAGAGTTTAGGAAGGAAAACAATAAACTCCGAGTCAGTCATGTGACTGGTGTGAGAACTCAAAACAGTTTATTTACTTTAAAATCAAAATAGAGGAATATTTTTAAATTCAATTCGCAGTGCTTTTAAAAATGAGACTACCATAAGGCCTCCCGCACACACACACATGCAAACGCAGAATCGGAGGAGATTTCTCCTTATGATAGTCAAAGATGCTTGATACGCATTTAAAAGAACATTTGATATTATTACTAGTGCATAGTGTAGGAAATTATTTCGAAAGTAAAGATATAAATCTTAGCCAACATAGACATTTCGAACTATGCCTACTATAGCTACCATCCAAACAGTGTTGCGACACCATAAGTGAATGATAGGTTCTACAACTAATACCGTACAAGTTTCGTATTGGGAATTGGATTTCCAACAAATGGTCAGGCCAAGGAACTTCCCATTGCCACATGAGAATGCCTCTGGATGGACATCCCCGAGAACCAAACCGGATCTCTACCAACACAAGGCCGGGTTACCCCTAACTGAGTAACAACTGACCGAATATGCCATCCCCCGGTCCTTTGGGACCTTTATCCGAGAGCTCTCTAATCAATTCACACAATCATAAAAACAAAGTGTTTCAACATGAGTAAGTATCTGGGCTCCATACCATGATACCACCCTTTTCCAGAAGGAAATGCACATATCCTAAAGGGCGCTACCCCTCATAACCTTGCCGCATCTTTCCTGTTTTGACCATTTCCGGGATGTGAGGCTCGACGAATTCACGTCCACAAAAACATACTTTATACAAAAGCCATGCTTTGGGTCAACAAATGATCAACACAATGATCACCAAGATAGACGGTCAAATAAATGATCCTATCACAAATAATCAACACAATGATCATTTCAGCATCACTCAGCATGTCACATTACCAAATTGGGAATATATCGCTGATAACTTCAACTATATAACCTCTGAGCTCGTATGTCTCAGAGAAGGGTGGTAAGCTAAAAGAATAAATTCTCCGCCACCAACAGAAATATATTTGAAAGAAATCGGCTTTATATCTCAAATTGTAATGTCAGACATACAATCCATACAAGTCTGTTCCGGGCTCGAACAGAACCGAAGGCACTTACAAAGAAGTCCTTGCAATCCAGATATCCACAATCCTGATCGGATTCACCATCACATATGGAGAACTCAATACCGTAGCTACTCGGTGCAGAGTCAATCGACAGGTCATCCTATCGCTCTCGCAAATATCCGGTCTTCAACACCGATCTTCAAATGCAATTCACAACGACGTATCACATATTCGGAATGGGTTATACGACCCCATGGTCCTTTCCCGGTTAACCCGAATAGTGAGCGCTTATTCAAAAATAAGTGTGGCATTCAAATTCAATCAAATCACATCAAATACCCATTCAAAGGGAAATATTGATAGTCGGTTATTGAACTATCAATGGATATGCACACATCACCAGATTCCAAATAATTTTCCAAATTATTTATTTTCCAAAATATCTTTACAAGATATATAATTTCAATGCCTCAAAAATAAATCAATATTTATTTTCCATACAAATTCTACTTTCTCATATAAATTCCTTAGTGAATTTATATCCCAAAATATTCATGCTTATACGATTTCAATTTTTCATTTCAATTTATCTTCAAAAAGATAAATTCTGAATATACACTTCATATTGGAAAACATTTCCATACTTATTTATTCATAAGTAATTCACAAATTTTGTTTATTTTCAACACTTGGAAAATATTCAATATACTTAAATCGAAATTAAGTATATATTTCATTCTTTAAGGAAATCATTCTCTTAAACATATTTATTTGGGCTAAAACGAATGTTGCGTAAAACATCGTTACGACAACCCAAAATCACTAGTATAGGGATTCAAAATTAAAATAGATATATAAATCCCAATACTATACCAAACATTTCCTTTCGGAAATCATTTACTATAACAACAGTGTTATAGTCCACCATTTCCTTTTATTTCTCGAAACATCTATTTCAACAATAAATGTTGAAATCTATGGTTTCGAATCTCAACACCTTTTTAAAACATCGTTAGATCGTTTTAATTCTATTTAAAACATCACATTCAAAACAATTTCTTTAACGTATTATTCACTATTCAAAAACGTGAATAAACTTTGTTAACAAATTTCATCAATTCTATCCTTTTCAATTTAAAGGATTATTCACTGTCTAAAAACGTGAATATTACTCCATAAGTAAGTTATAAAAATTAACTTATCTAAATAAGTCGTTGCGAATTTATAAAACAACGTTTATAAATTCCATTTCTATTTTTTTTCATAATAACTTCCTTTATAAATCTTCTTTATTTACCTATTCGATTTATAATCTTAATTATAAACCAAAAGTCCAAATTATAAGTCAAACACTTATAATTTATTTATTTGCAAAAATCGTTCCTTTGAACTTTACAAATTTTATAAACCTACTGTTTATAAAATTCCATTTATAACTTCACCGTTATATAATTCTATAAATTTCATTCATTAATGAAATTCATTTTCAGTTCATTCAAACACTTATAAAAACTCGTTTTATAATGTCAATATTTCAATTTATAAATATCCATTTATAAATCTCTTAATATAAATCAATTTATATTAATATTTAAAATGTCTTTAAACTCCTAAATAATTTCACCATTTTGATTTATAAAATAATCAAATTTTATAAATCCTATATTCAAACTTTTATAATAAATTCAAAAATCCAATTTAACCTATTTTATAAAATCATTAACCCATATTTCTCAAAAATCAGCTTTTAACTATATTTCACAAAAACCATAATTTTTATAACATTAAAAATTATATCGTTATTTATTCATAATGGATTAATTCCAAAATATAGTATATTTTTCAAAAATCACTTTAAAATCGTTTTAAAATCGCAAAATCTGGGTCCAATGATGCTACACACCAAATAGTCAATCACGACTACAACGATCCATCATATATCGATATGATAATCCATCAAATATCAAAATATCTGAAATCAAATAAATACTGTTGAGGAATCCAGTTGGATCCCTCCAACCTGTTTTCCTGCATCCAAAAACATTAGCACAATACCAATTTCGCTCCAGTACGAAATTATCGCGGTATATGTTCTTATTAAATATTATCCGCTTACTAAAGGCGTAATAGGGTCTCATCCGCTAAAAAATACGGGGAATCAACAACTGCAATATATACATATGCCAATATATATATATTGATATTATATATAATACCAATTTCACTGTTTATGAAATATTCACGGTATATGTTTTTATTAAATAACATCCGCTTACTAACGGCGCATAATGTCTATTTTAACAATCAATAGATAACAATCATCATTCAAAACATGCATTCAAATATTATAAATCTAACTATTTAAAATAAAATCGAAACTGATTCGATTGAGCGAGAAGTTCTCACCTTGATTTTAATTTCCATTTTAGCGATTTATTTCGAATAAAATTAAACGCGCGTTTAATTTTACCCAAAATTCTCACTAACTCCAAACGACTCCAAACCAACTCCATCGCGTAGTGCTCGTCCATACGATTCCAATGCAACTGGGTTTGCATTTTTTCGACCTCGTATGAAAAAGTTATGATTTTTTTAAGATACACGAATTTTTTATAAACAAATTACAATATAAACTAACTAATTTAAACCTATGCAATCCAGGCCTTTGGATCCAACACCAACCCATCTCAGCCGTGAATTAGCTTCTTCCCCCCCCCCCCCCCCCCCATCTCCTTTTTCACGCACGCTACAGCATAGAGGCCGAACCCATCTCAAATGCTAGGGTTAATTTTAGCAACCTCATCGTTCAACTATACTTCGATCAAGATACTCCATCGCGAAGCTCGCTCTTGACTCCACCTCCACCCTCAGACCGCACCCACTCGGCCACCCCCTCTCCTCGTTTTGCGTGCGCAGGCCGGCCCCCTTCTCACGCCAATTCCCATCGATCCCGAGCCTCATTTTCCATCACAACCGTTGATCTTGTAGTTCGTGTTGCCCTCTACAATACTCTAGTTGAAACTTTCATGAATCGATGCCTAGATTAGAAGATTTGGAGGGAGGAAGGAGAAGAAATACTGGCCATTGAACCCTATACTAGCGGCTAGGGTTTCATGTTTTTTTTTTTTTAAATTATGAAGGGGTAGGGTCTCCTTTTATAGAAAATCAAGCGTAAACACTATTCATTTCGGAAATTTCGAACTCCGATTTACGCGCCGTAACCAGCATTTCTAAGGTTTACCCCGCATTCCGGACACAATGGAACAGGTTTCGGAAGCTAATTCGGACATCTGTGCGAGTTATGGCTGTAAACGTTCGATTTAAATTAAACCGATTTAAATCGATTTCTAGGCGTTTTAATTTGTACCGGCCAAACGGTAAATCCAATTGACTTGAAATTTGAAACCTTACAATAATATCACATTACAGATCCGATAAAACTGGTTTCGTCAAAATCCGAGACAGTTTGAAAAATGGCTATTTTCACTCGCCAATTTAAATTAAAAAAATAATCCGATGCGTTTCGAGCTGCCACGATCAAACGATAACTCCGATTGACACGAAAATTGAAATCCGGTAATAACTAACTATTACGGATCCAATGGAACTGGTTTCGTTCAATTCTGAGACTGTTCAAAAATTGACTATTTTACAGTCGATAATTAAATATTAAAATATTCAATTTTCACAAATTAACTTTTAATTCGATTTTAAAATTCTAAAATATCATTCTAACTCCAACATGATAAAATAAAATTTTACAAATCATTTTCTATCATATTTAACTCAATTTTCAATTATTTTCATAATTTAACGTATTAAATTATCGATTTAATTATTCAATTAAATCCAATAATTCAAATAAAATTTATTTGACTTATAAATTCACTCATAAATATCTAAAATAAATTAAATATTCAAATTTTAATTAATAAAAATTCTGGGTTGTTGCACGAAATTTGAAATCTTACAATAATATATCATTACGGATCCGATGATTTCGTCGAAATCCGAGACTATTTGAAAAATGACTATTTTTACTCATCAATTAAATATTAAAATATTCAATTTTCACAAATTAACTTTTAATTCAATTTTAAAAGTTCTATAACTTCATTCTAACTCCAATATGATTTAATACAACTTTACAAATCAATTTTAATCACATTAAACCGAATTTCCAATTATTTCTATAATTTCATGTGGCGACCCACCTCTATACCCACTCTAGCCAAGGACACTACGGTGAAATGCCGTCAACTAGCGTGGAGAATAAGGCTGTAGAAGAGCGACCATCCGTGTAATTGCTTTGTGCGAGCACCGATATGTTAGATAGTACAACATGCATTTGGTTTCAGGAGGAAATCCGACATACCGATACAAACTCAACGCTACTACGCAGTGGCTATATATATTCTTCGGAAACAAATATAGAAATAAACATAATACAAATCAGTCACAGACATCCATATAACAAAGACGGAAATAGATATGAATATAGCACTTAAAAGTGTGTATCAGAGTAGTGGTCAAACAAGATCCACAATATAACAAAAGAATAGTTACAAGAGCTTCACAAAAGAATAAGTATACATCAATGAGTCTATATCTCGAATGTATACAACCAAAAACTACTAATCTAAGTAGTTAGCCAAAAGTCTGGATAATAATCCCAGATGAGGAGTAAAGTAGAAGCACCTGTAACAACTCGGTCTGACCTGAGTATTATTTAATAAGAAAATAATAAACGGATCAGTCTAACTATAAATATCAGATGAAATGATATAGTAAGAGATATGACAAAAACATATTATAACCATAAAGCCATACTGTGATAAGTATGCAATTGAAAATCAACTAGGGATTAATCAATATCACAAGAATCTTCACAAAGATCAAAAGGAATGTCATACTCTTTATTCTTATTCACCAAACCATAAATATTGACAATAACATCAATGCCAATCACAAAAGTTAATGACACACAAATTCACCAATGCACAGATATTGATAAAACTTATCAATGAAAATCACTAAAATTTGTGAAACACAAATTCTAGAAATCATCAATGGAAATCCAGAAATCACAAAAAGGGGGAGCCCTATCATAAAACGGGAGCATGAAAACTCACCAACACGTGTATCACAAAATGGAACGCTATTCAATGGTTGCTAACCATTAATTTCTGAGCCGAGGCTCCAAAAACGGTCCGAAGACCATGGGTCGCTACCCCACCAAATTGAGCTGAAGCTCCATAGAAACAGGGTTAGTCTCCCTCGTAGACAAAGAGACATCGCACATTTGCTAGTCTAAATCACAAAAATGATCATCAACGATCATCATGAAGTGTCAATTACAGTAAGCTAGTAAACATATGAGCTTAGCCTCATGTCCCATAACCACTAGCTTAACTTAAATATTTACGAACAAATTGTAAGTTTCCACTAGAAAATTGTCACAAGAGATTCAATCAAACGAGTCCAAGAATTAACCAACAAAGTAAACGCAAGCATTTCATACCACTTGTTTTACAAAGTAGTCTAATTAGATTTCTCATACGAGTGAGGTAAAGTTTTGTATATACTAGTAGATTGGAAAACGGTTTAAGAAACGAGCTTTACTACTAGTATTGAAAACTTTATATTTTTAAAGTGACAAATCACAAAAATGATTGTAGAAACAATAAGTCACAAGAACTCACATTCGAAGACGTGAATAAAACCCAAAGAATTCGATTCCAAATCCATCAAGGTGGAAATACCCTTTGCAGCTTAACAGCCGCGACTTACGACTTAACACAATACAACACAAGAAATCAGTGGCTCAACTCATACGACTCCACGACATACGACCTAAGAGATTAGCGACTTAAGAAATAGCATGCAGCCTAACAGAGAAACTTAACATGGCGCGGCTATAGCATGGCGCGACCAAAGTTGGCGCGAGATATAGCAGCAGGCCGAGCGACCTAAATGGTTGCGACTTAAACCATGACGCGACCCATAACAGCACGCCGAACGACCTAAGTGATGCGACCTAAGTGGTGCGAGCAAGCCGAGCGACCTAAGTGGTGCGAGCGGGCCGAGCGACAACGACCTAAGAGATGCGGCTTAACATGGCGCGACCTATAGCAGGTGCGACTTAATGGTGCGAGCAGGCCGAGTGACCTAAGTGATGCGACCTAAGTGGTGCGAGGAAGCCGAGCGACCTAAGTGGTGCAAGCAGGCCGAGCGACCTAAGTTGATGCAAGCCGAGCGACCTAACATGGCCGACTCATAGCAGGTGTGACTTAAAGCATGGCGCGACCTAAGTTGGTTGCGAGATATAGCAGGTGCGACCCATGGTATGGCGCGATCCATAACAGGTGCGACTTAATAGGCCGAGCGACCTTAGGTACTGGGGCAAGTCGAGCGACCAAAGCAACAGAAATGCAAAAACTCTCTCAATTTGCAACCGGTCGACCATGGAAGCTAGGGGATTACGCCCATCGGCTACCCGGTCCTATTAGCTCCTCGATGCATCACAAAAAACGTGTTCAAACATCAAAGTTAGTATTTTTAAAGATTTGTACCCAAAACACTAAAAATTGGGATTTTCACCAATTCAATACAAACCAAAAGCAAATGCACATGAATAAGTGTTAGGAATTCATACCCAACAATCAAAGATAGTTATAGACA
Organism: Allium cepa; assembly: GCA_030765085.1. Taxonomy (NCBI): domain Eukaryota; kingdom Viridiplantae; phylum Streptophyta; class Magnoliopsida; order Asparagales; family Amaryllidaceae; genus Allium; species Allium cepa. Next base: position 73,335,137 of record CM060939.1, on the reverse strand, counting down.
AAGATGTGAGATAAAAATCTCACCTTTTCACAAAATCAATGAAGGAGAAGCTTAAAAGCAAAGGAAGAATCAACCACACTTCAATCTCAACACAAGAAGCTTGAATCAATGGCTTCTCTTTGGATTTGGAGTTAGATGTTGGATTTGCAAATGAACTAGGGCTTGGAGTTTTAATTTCTCATTCCTCTCTCCATTTTTGATGAAGCTTGAGTGTTAGGAAATGAAAGTGAAGTAATGAAGGGAAGTGAGGGTTGAGCTAGAGTTAATAGTTTAGGCTAATGGGCTAAACCAAACCCAAAGCCCAAAGTGAAAAAGTGGCAAAATTCCACTAACTCCAAACACATCAAAGTTTATACTCAAAAAGATCGCAAACGGCGTTTTGGACTCAATGGAAGTGGTCCGAGTCCTAATTCGACCGTATGCAAAAAGTAACTTTTTGGACTAAAATCCGACTAAGGATAAAATACTTAAATAAAATATTTAAATATTCAATCGTAAAATATGTGGGTTGTTACAGACTCCCCTCCTTAAAGAAATTGCATCCACACAATATTTAAGAAGAAAATATAAGGTAGCAACCATGAAAGCACATCAACACAAAAGAAATCTGAAATAAGAAATTCATCTCAAAGAGCACGAGAAAGTAAGTCCGGATGAGTTCGCTCTATGAACTCTCTAAATTTCCAAGAGCATCCTTAGGATTTGAGGACCATTGAACTTTAACAAGCGGAACATCTATATTTCGAAGGCGTTTGATGTGACGCCCCACCTCTATACCCACGCTAACTTAGGACACTACGGTGTAATGCCATCAACTAGCACGGAGAATAAGGCTGTTGAGGAGCGACCATCCATGTAATTTCTTTGTGCGAGCACCAATATGTCAGATAGTACAAGGAAGTCCGACATACTGATACAAACTCAAAGCTACTACATAGTGGCTATATATATTCTTCGGAAACAAACACAGAAATAAACATAACACAAATCAGTCACAGGTATCCATATCACAAAGGAGGAAAAAGATATGAATAAAACACATGAAAGTGTACATCAGAGTAGTGGTCTAACAAGATCCACAATATCACAACATGATAGCTACAAGTGCTACAAAAAAGAATATGGATACATCAATGATTCTATATCTCAAATGTATACATCAAAAACTACTAATCTAAGTAGTTAGCCAAAAGTTAGGGTGATAATCCCAGATATGAAGTCAAGCAGAAGCACCTGTAACATCTCGGTCTGACCCGAGTATTATTTACTAAGAAAATAATAAATGGATCAGTCTAGCTATAAATATCAGACGAAATGATATAGAATAAGAGATATGACTAAACGTATAATAATCACAATACCATGCTGTGATAAATAAGTAATTAAAAATCAACAAGAGATCAATCAATATCACAAGAATTTTCTCAAAGATCAAAAGGAATGTCATACTCAATATCTTCATTCACAAAAAGTTGATGACACACAGATTCACCAATGCACAAATATTGATAGCACATATCAATGAAAATCACTAAAATTGGTGAAACACAAATTCTAGAAATCATCAATGGAAATCCAGGAATCACAAAAAGACGGAGGCCTATCACAAAACGGGAGCATGAAAAATCACCAACACATGTATCACAAAATGGAACGCTATTCCATGGTTGATAACCATTAATTTTGAGCCGAAGCTCCACGAAACGACCCAAAGATGATGGGTCGCTACCCCCGCCAAATTGAGACGAAGCTCCACATAAACGGGGTTTAGTCTCCCTCGTAGACAAAGAGACATCGCACATTTGCTAGTCTAAATCACAAAAATGATCATCAACAATCATCAAGAAGTGTCAATTATAGTAAGCTAGTAAATATAAAGGCTTAGCTTCATGTCCCATAACCACTAGCTTAGCTTAAATATTTACTAACAAATTGTAGATTTCCACTAGAAAATTGTCATAAGAGATTCAATCGAACAAGTCCAAGAATTAACCGACGAAGCAAACGCAAGCGTTTCATACCACTTGTTTTACGAAGCCGTTTAATTAGATTTCTCATACGAGTGAGGTAAAGGTTTGTATATTTTTAAAATGACAAATTACAAATATGATCGTAGAAACGATCAAATCACAAAAATTCACATACGAATACGTGAATAAAATCCAAAGAATACGATTTCAAATTCATCAAATTGGAAATACCCTTGCCACACGACACGGCGTGACCTAGTAGATGAGCGACCTAAGAGATGGTGCGACTCAACAGTGCAAACGACCTAAATAGTAGCGGCATACGTGCAGGCCGAGCAACCTAAGGAAGTGGTGCGACCTAACTGCCGAGCGACCTAAGTTGGTAGCGGCATAAAACAGGCGAGTGACCTAACATGGTACGACCCAAAGTGTGGCGCGACCTAACAGTGCACATGCCGAGCGACTTAAGAAGGTCAGTGACCTAAGGGATAAGGATGCCGAGCGACTTAGTGGGCGAGCAACCTAAGGGCGGCGCGGTTTCACATATGGCCGAGCGACCTAAAACGTAACGCGACCAAAGCAAGGTGCGACCTAAGAAAGGCGCGACCTAGGGAGTTACGACCTAAGGAAGAAACAAGACCGTGCGACTTATGGGGCGTGCGACCTAGCGAAGAAACAAGGCCGAGCGACTTATCGACCCATGTGTTACGACCTAAGGCCGAGCGACCTAGCGACTCAAACAAGGCCGAGCGACCTAAAGACTTAAGGGGGTAAACAAGGCCGAGCGATGACCTAGCGCAACGCGACCTAAATGCAGCCCCACCTAAAGTGCAGGCCGAGAATCCCTCATGTGTAGGCCAAGCGACCTAAGGGTTTTGAAGCTCAAAACTCACTCAATTTGCAACCGATCGAGCACGAACGCTAGGGGATTACGCCTATCGGCTACCCGGTCCTATTAGTTCCTCGATTCATCACCAAAAACGTATTTAAACGTCAAAGATTGGATTTTTAAAGATTTGAACCCAAAACACTAAAAATTGGGATTTTCACCAATTCAATCCAAATCAATTGCAAATGCACATGAGTAAATGTTAGGAATTCATACCTAACAATCAAAGATAGTTATAGACAAAGATGTGAGATAAAAATCTCACCTTTACACAAAATCAATGAAGAAGAAGCTTGAAAGCAAGGAAGAATCAATGGGTTCTCTTTGAATTTGGTGTTAGATGTTGGATTTGCAAATGAACTTGAGCTTGGAGTTTTAATTTCCTATTCCTTCCTCTATTCTTGATGAAGCTTGAGTGTTAGGAAATGTAAGTGAAGTTATGAAGGGAAGGGGGTTGAGAAAGAGTTAATAGCTTAGGCTAATGGGCTAAGCCAAACCCAAAGCCCAAAGTGAAAATGTGGCAAAATTTCACTAACTCCAAACATATCAAAGTTTATACTCAAAAAGATCGCAAACGGTGTTTTGGACCCAATGGAAGTGGTTCCGAGTCCTAATTCGACCGTATGCAAAAAGTGACTTTTCGGACTAAAATCCGACTAAGGATAAAATATTTAAATAAAATATTTGAATATTCAAATCGTAAAATATGTGGGTTGTTACAGACTCCCCTCCTTAAAGAAATTGCGTCCTCACAATATTTAAGAAGAAAATACGAGGTAACAACCATGAAAGCATATCAACACAAAAGAAATTTGAAATAAGAAATTCACCTCAAAGAGCACGGGAAAGTAAGTCCGGATGTGTTCACTCGATGAACTCTCTAGATTCCCAAGTGCAATCCTTAGGATTTGAGGACCACTGAGCTTTAACAAGCGGAACATCTTTATTTCGAAGGCGTTTGACCTCCAAAGCAATAATACGAACAAGATGTTGCTCATAAGTTAAATTAGGAGAAACTTCAATTTATTCCACAACACCGGGCTCAAGAATAGAATCAAAATCTCGAAGGCATTTCCGTAATTGAGAAACGTGAAACACGTCATGAATAGCAGAAAACCGAGCCGGTAATAAAAGGCGATAAGCCACGGAACCAATACGTTCGGTGATGGGAAATGGACCAATTTATCGAGGTGCTAACTTTCTCGATCGACTGAAACGTACAACACCCTTCATAGGTGAAACACGAATAAACATAAGATCTCCCACAGAAAATTCTATTTTCCTTCTCCAGTTATCGGCATAGGATCTTTGCCTACTCTGGGCTTCTTTCATCCTATGACGAATAAGATCAATCTTTTTTATGGAATGACGAATAAAATCTGGACCAAAAACCAGCTTCTCACCGGCCTCAAGCCAATAAGAAGAAGATCGGCATGGCCTTCCATAGAGTGCCTCGAAAGGAGCCATACCGATACTAGATTGGAAGCTATTATTATAGGAAAACTCAACAAGAGAAATAAGATCTTCCCAACTTCCACCAAAATCAAGAACATATGCACGAAGAAGATCTTCAAGAGTTTGATTCACACGCTCGGTTTGTACATCGGATTGAGGATGATAAGCAGTGCTAAAATTTAGCTTCGTTCCCAAAGCTTTTTGAAGACTCTTCTAAAATCCACTAGTAAATAATGGATCACGATCACTAACAATAGAAGTAGGAACTCCATGCAATTTAACAATCTCTCTAATAAAGAGTTTGGCCAAAAGAGGTACGGTTCGATTGGACCAAACAGGAATAAAATGGGCGGATTTAGTAAGTCTATCAACTATCACCCATAAGCTATCATGACTCGAACGAAAACGGGGAAGGCCATCTATAAAATCCATGGAAATTTTGTGCCACTTCCAAATTGGAATTTTTAAGGTTGCAATAACCCACCAGGCCTTTGGTGTTCGGCCTTGACTAGTTGGCAAGTCATGCAACACTTAAGAAATTTAGCAATATCGGATTTCATTCCCTTCCAATAATAAAGTCGCTTCATGTCCGCGTACATTTTACTACTACCGGGATGAATGGTAAACTTATAACGATGTGAATCTTCTAAACTATCTTTATGAAGATCACTAATATTTGGCACGATAATTCTACCAAATTTTCGAATGCCGCCACGAGAATCAATATCAAAGTCTTTCAAACCTTCAATATCAATTTTATCCCTAAGATTTTGGCCAAGCAGAGCCAATTCAAGATCTAGCTTTTGAGCTTCAAGAATGCGGTCTAAAAGAGAAGGATGAGCCTCAAGGCTACATAAAACAAGAGATGAACACAAATTGGAAACACGATCTCAAATTTCATTAGTGGATAGAATTCCGAGACCATTCCATTCGGATATCATCATAGAAACAACCGCTTGTTACTTCATTGGCAACACGAATTCCCTTTCCGTTGGTATAAAGAATATCAAGATCATAAGCTGCAAGAAATTCGAGCTAACATTTTTGACGCAAATTTAGTTCCTTTTGAGAAAATAGATAGTTCAAAGATTTATGATGGATGTAAAGAATAAATCTTTCTCCCAAAAGATAATGACGCCAAATACGAAGGGCGAAAACAATAGCCGCGAGTTCTAAATCATGAGTGGCATATCTAGTCTCAGCAGGCTTCAATTGCCTAGAAGCATAAGCAATAACACGTTCCCTTTGCATAAGAACGGCACCTAAACCAACGTGCATTGGTATAAGCAACAAAATCTTGATTCCCCTCGGGAATAACAAGAATAAGAGCATCAGAAAGGAGTTCTTTTAATTTCTGAAAAGAAGTTCACATTTGTCCGACCAAATGTATTTAACACATTTATTTGTCAAACTAGTAAGAGGCACGGAAATTTTGGAAAAGTCTTTTATGAAACGGCGGTAATAACCAGCCAATCCAAGAAAACCACGGATCTCCATCACACTCTCCGGTCTCTTCCAATTTTGAATCGCTTCAATCTTTGAAGGATCCACGGAAATTCCGGATTCGGAAAAAATACGACCGAGAAACTTCACACGAGATTGCCAAAAGTGGCATTTAGAAAATTTCGCTTTTAATTGATTGCTCCTAAGATTTTCCAACACAATCCGAAGATATTTTTCATGCTCCACCTCGGTTTTTGAATGCACAAGAATATCATCAATAAAGATGAGAACAAGCCGATCGAGGAAGTCTTTGAAAACTCTATTCATAAGGTCAACGAAATAAGCCGAAGCATTCGTTAAACCAAATGGCATAACAAGCCATTCATAAGATCCATAATGAGTACGGAACGACGTCAAAGGAATGCTATCCTCTGCAATACGAAGCTGATGAAAACCGATAGCTAAGTCTAATTGTGAAAAGACTCTAGCACCATTAAGTTGATCAAATAGAACAACAATTCGAGGTAAAGGATACTTATTCTTGATAGTAAGATCATTAAGCTTGCGGTAGTCGACGCAAAGCCTAAGTGTACCATCGGATTTCTTCACAAAAATAGCTGAAGCTCCCCAAGGAGAGGAACTAGAGCGAATAAATTGCTTCGTCTCCAATTCGAATAATTGTTTGCGCATCTCTTCATTTTCTTTATTAGACGTACGATAAGGAGGACAAGTAATAGGTTGAGCTCCAGGGATGAGATTAATTCTAAACTCAATTTCTCGCTTAGGTGGTAATCCTAAAACAGGCTCAAATATGTCGGAAAATTCACGAACAACGTGAATAAGATAGATAATATCCTCCTCATCATCATTATCGTCATCATGAGGATTTAAAGAATATAAAGATGCAACCAAGCTAGAATCCGAATCTTTAAGATCAATAGAAATCTGCTTAACAGATTGAGGATGTCGAAGATGAATAGTCCACTCAGGATATAGGATTTGGGCTTTATAGCGGTCAAGCCAATCCATTCCCAAAATCATTCCAAAGCCTAAATAGCGCATAACATGCAAATCAGCTCGGAAAGAAAAATCACACAAAATAATCTCGACATCTTTACACAATAAACTGATTGCTGCGGATCCGCCAACAGGATTCGCAATTCTCAAAGAAGTCATCAAACACAAAACATCCAAAGAAAAAGTATCAACAAGTTCTTTTGATATAAAAGAATGGGACGCACCCGTATCAAAAAGAACTCGAATAGGATGATCACGAAATAAAATAATGCCATCGAGGATAGAATGAGAAATATCTTTACCACAAGATGTGATGCCAGGGGCTTGAGCAACATTAAGCTTTCCCTCCTTCCTGTTTTGAAGTTTGGGATAAGAAGATAAATAATGATCCGGGCTTTTGCAATAGCGACAAGTACGAGTCTTTGAACACTTGTTCGCATAATGGTCCTTAGAACCACAATTGTAACATTACCCACTACTAGAAGTAGAAGTCTTAGCTGCCGGAGAGGCTTGCTTCCCTTTCTTATTGTTGGGATAAGGACCCTTGATCTTATTAGGCCTTTCCTTGTTGTTGAAGTTCGGTTTAGCACCCATAACTTCAACATCACTCTCCCTATCAGCCTCTTCAAGGCGAAGAGCGATATCAACGAGTTGATCAAAAGAAACTTCTAACTTTAGAAGTAATGGCTTCTTAAGATTTTTATTCAAGCCATAGACAAATCTTTGGTTCCTCTTCAATGGGTTGTTTATGCATTCAACCCTGTACTTAGATAGTGACTCGAATGATGCGACATAGTCTGTCACGGAAGATTCACCTTGAACAATGTCAATGTAACGGCGAGCCAATGTCACCTTCTCAGCTTCTGGCACAAATTTTAATTCGATAGCGTTCCCGGAATTTCACCCAAGTAAGATCCGCTTCATCTATTTCAGAAATCAGAAGCTCATACAAATCTAATGCTCTTTCTTGGAGCATACTAGAGGCCACCTAAACACGGTGAAGATCAATAAGGTTCATGCGAGAAATGATTTGATTGCACGATCTCAACCAAGCCTGGACCACAATAATAGTTTCACGACCTTTGAATGGCTTCCCACCCAAATTGGTATAATCACTGCACAAACGTGCAAATCCCGACTTAGGGTGAGTAGACTCCGGATTAGATCCATCTGCTTGAGCATTCCTTACTAGATCAAGAAGCTGCTAGGAAGACATAAATACTCCATCTTGGGGAGTAGCGCGAGATTGACCGGCGTTGGGACGGCCAGATCTAACCATTTCTCTCCATTAAAAAGGAAGAAGGAAGAAAAAAAAGGTTATTCACCAAATGATTATCAAGCAAACTTGATAGATAAAAAAGGAATCATAAAGAAAATAGGACGAATCGGTACAAAGACTCGATTTAAATCCTAAAGCACGACTCCTAAGATGGACTATGGACGATGATCCTTGCTAGATTATTCTACATTGTTCCGAAATTTCGCTCTGATACCAAGCTGTGACGCCCCACCTCAATACCCACGCTAACCAAGGATACTACGGTGTAATGCCGTCAACTAGCACGGAGAATAAGGCTGTTAAGGAGCGACCATCCGTGTAATTGCTTTGTGCGAGCACCAATATGTCAGATAGTATAAGGAAGTCCGACATACTGATACAAACTCAAAGCTACTACACAGTGGCTATATATATTCTTCGGAAACAAACATAGAAATAAACATAACACAAATCAGTCACAGGTATCCATATCACAAAGGCGGAAAAAGATATGAATAAAACACATGAAAGTGTACATTAGAGTAGTGGTCTAACAAGATCCACGATATCACAAAAGAATAGCTACAAGTGCTACACAAAAGAATATGGATACATCAATGAGTCTATATCTCAAATGTGTACATCAAAAACTACTAATCTAAGTAGTTAGCCAAAAGTCAGGGTGATAATCCCAGATATGAAGTCAAGCAGAAGCACCTGTAACATCTCGGTCAGACCCGAGTATTATTTAATAAGAAAATAATAAACGGATCAGTCTAGCTATAAATATCAGATGAAATGATATAGAATAAGAGATATGACAAAACGTATAATAATCACAATACCATGCTGTGATAAATAAGTAATTGAAAATCAACAAGAGATCAATCAATATCACAAGAATCTTCTCAAAGATCAAAAGGAATGTCATACTAAATAACTTCATTCACAAAAAGTTAATGACATACAGATTCACCAATACACAAATATTGATAGCACATATCAATGAAAATCACGAAAATCGGTGAAACACAAATTCTAGAAATCATCAATGGAAGTCCAGAAATCACAAAAAGGGGGAGGCCTTTCACAAAATGGGAGCATGAAAAATCACCAACACTTGTATCACAAAATGGAACGCTATTCCATGGTTGCTAACCATTAATTTTGAGCCGAAGCTCCACAAAACGGCCCGAAGACCATTGTTCGCTACCCTACCGAATTGAGCCGAAGCTCCACAGAAACGGGGTTTAGTCTCCCTCGTAGACAAAGAGACATCGCACATTTGCTAGTCTAAATCACAAAAATGATCATCAACGATCATCAATAAGTGTCAATTACAATAAGCTAGTAAATATAAAGGCTTAGCTTCATGTCCCATAACCACTAGCTTAGCTTAAATATTTACGAACAAATTGTAGATTTCCACTAGAAAATTATCATAAGAGATTCAATCGAACAAGTCCAAGAATTAACCGACGAAGTAAATGCAAGCGTTTCATACTACTTGTTTTACGAAGCCGTTTAATTAGAATTCTCGTATGAGTGAGGTAAAGGTTTGTATATTTTTAAAATGACAAATCACAAATATGATCGTAGAAACGATCAAATCACAAAAATTCACATACGAATACGTGAATAAAATCCAAAGAATACGATTTCAAATTCATCAAATTGGAAATACCCTTGCCACACGAAACGGCATGACCTAGTAGATGAGCGACCTAAGACATGGTGCGACTCAACAGTGCAAACGAACTAAGTAGTAGCAGCATACGTGCAGGCCGAGCAACCTAAGGAAGTGGTGTGACCTAACTGCCGGGCGACCTAAGTTGGTAGCGGCATAAAACAGGCGAGCGACCTAACATGGTACGACCCAAAGTATGGCGCGACCTAACAGTGCACATGCCGAGCGACTTAAGGAGGTCAGCGACCTAAGGGATAAGGAGGCCGAGCGACTTAGTGGGCGAGCGACCTAAGAGCGGTGCGGTTTCACATATGGCCGAGCGACCTAAAACATAACGCGACCAAAGCAAGGCGTGACCTAAGCAAGGCGCGACCTAGGGAGTTACGACCTAAGGCAGAAACAAGACTGTGCGACTTAGGGGCGTGCGACCTAGCGAAGAAACAAGGCCGAGCGACTTATCGACCCATGTGTTACGACCTAAGGCCGAGCGACCTAGCGACTCCAACAAGGCCGAGCGACCTAAAGACTTAAGGGGGTAAACAAGGCTGAGCGACGACCTAGTGCTACGCGACTTAAACGGAAGCGACCTAAATGCAGGCCGACCTAAAGTGCAGCCCGAGAATCCCTCATGTGCAGGCCAAGCGACCTAAGGGTTTTGAAGCTCAAAACTCACTCAATTTGCAACCGATCGAGCACGAATGCTAGGGGATTACGCCTATCGGCTACCCAGTCCTATTAGCTCCTCGATTCATCACCAAAAACGTGTTTAAACGTCAAAGATTGGATTTTTAAAGATTTGAACCCAAAACAATAAAAATTGGGATTTTCACCAATTCAATCCAAATCAATTGCAAATGCACATGAATAAGTGTTAGTAATTCATACCTAACAATCAAAGATAGTTATAGACAAAGATGTGAGATAAAAATCGCACCTTTACACAAAATCAATGAAGAAGAAGCTTGAAAGCAAGGAAGAATCAATGGGTTCTCTTTGAATTTGGAGTTAGATGTTGGATTTGCAAATGAACTTGATCTTGGAGTTTTAATTTCCCATTCCTTCCTCCATTTTTTATGAAGCTTGAGTGTTAGGAAATGTAAGTGAAGTTATGAAGGGAAGGGGGTTGAGCTAGAGTTAATAGCTTAGGCTAATGGGCTAAGCCAAACCCAAAGCCCAAAGTGAAAAAGTGGCAAAATTCCACTAACTCCAAACATATCAAAGTTTATACTCAAAAAGATCGCAAACGGTGTTTTGGACCCAGTGGAAGTGGTTCCGAGTCCTAATTCGACCGTATGCAAAAAGTAAATTTTTGGACTAAAATCCGACTAACGATAAAATAATAAAATAAAATATTTGAACATTCAAATCGTAAAATATGCGGGTTGTTACATTTGACCTCTGAAGCAATAATACGAATAGGATGTTGCTCATAAGTTAAATTAGGCGAAACTTCAATTTCTTCCACAACACCGGGCTCAAGGATAGAATCGGATTCTCGAAGGCATTTCCGTAATTGAGAAACGTGAAACACGTCATGAATAGAAGAAAACTGAGCCGGTAATAAAAGGCGATAAGCCACGGAACCAATACGTTCGGTGATAGGAAATGGCCCAATATATCAAGGCGCTAATTTTTCCGATCGACCGAAACGTACAACACCCTTCATAGGTGAAACACTAATAAACACAAGATCTCCGATAGAAAATTCTAATTTCCTTCTCCGTTTATCGACATAGGATTTTTGTCTACTCTGCGCTTCTTTCATCCTATGACGAATAAGGCCAATCTTCTCTGTGGAATCACGAATAAAATCTGGATCTAAAACCATCTTCTCACTGGCCTCAAGCCAACAAGAAGGAGATCGGCATGGTCTTCCATAGAGTGCCTCAAAAAGTGCCATACCAATACTAGATTGGAAGCTATTATTATAGGAAAACTCAACAAGAGAAATATGATCTTCCCAACTTCCACCAAAATCAAGAACACATGCACGAAGAAGAACTTCAAGAGCTTGATTCACACGCTCAGTCTGTCCATCGGACTGGGGATTATAAGCGGTGCTAAAATTAAGCTTCGTTCCCACAGCTTTTTGAAGACTCTTGCAAAACCCACTAGTAAACAATGGATCATGATCACTAATAATAGGAGAAGGAACTCCATGCAATTTTGCAATTTCTTTAATAAAGAGTTTGGCCAAGAGAGGAACGGTTTGATTGGACCGAACGGGAATAAAATAGGCGGATTTAGTAAGTCTATCGACTATCACCCATAAGCTATCATGACCCGAACGAGAACGGGAAAGGCCGTCTATAAAATCCATGGAAATTTGGTCCCATTTCCAAATTGGAATTTCTAAAGGTTACAATAACCCAATGGGCCTTTGATGTTCGGCCTTGACAAGTTGGTAGGTCATGCAACACTTAACAAAGTTAGCAATATCAGATTTCGTTCCTTCCCAATAATAAAGTCGCTTCATATCCGCGTGCATTTTACTACTACCGGGATGAATGGTAAATTTAGAACGATGAGAATCTTCTAAAATATCATTACGAAGATCACAAATATTTGGCACGATAAGTCTACCAAATTTTCGAATGCCACCATGAGGAGCAATATCAAAGTCTTTCAAACCTTCAATATCAATTTTATCCCCAAAATTTTGGCCAAGAAGAGCCAATTCGGGATCTAGTTTTTGAGCTTCAAGAATGCGGTCTAAAAGAGAAGGATGAGCCTCAAGACTACATAAAACAAGAGATGAACACAAATTGGACACATGATCTTGAACCTCACAAGTGGATAATATCTCGAGATCGCCCCATTCGGATATCATCATAGAAACAACCGCTTGTTGCTTACGACTAAGTGCGTCCGCAACACAATTTCCCCTTTCGGGAGTATAAAGAATATCAAGATCATAAGCTACAAGAAATTCGAGCCAACGTTGTTGACGCAAATTAAGTTCCTTTTGAGAAAATAGATACTTCAAAGATTTATAATGGGTGTAAAGAATAAATTTTTCTCCCAAAAGATAATGACGCCAAATATGAAGGGCGAAAACAATAGCCGCGAGCTCTAAATCACGAGTGGGATATCTAGTCTCGGCTGGCTTTAATTGCCTAGAAGCATAAGCAATAACACGTTCGCTTTGCATAAGAACGGCACCCAAACCAATGCGACTAGCATCGGTATAAACAATAAAATCTTGATTCCCCCCGGGAATAACAAGGATAGGAGCATCAGAAAGGAGTTCTTTTAATTTTTGAAAAGAATTTTCACATTTGTCTGACCGAATGTATTTAACATCTTTCTTTGTTAAGCTAGTAAGAGGCACAGCTATTTTCGAAATGTCTTTTATAAAACGACAGCAATAGCCCGCCAATCCAAGGAAGCTACGGATTTCCGTCATACTCTCTGGTCTCTTCCAATTTTGAATCGCTTCAATCTTTGAAGGATCCATGGAAATTCTGGATTCGAAAATAATATGACCGAGTAACTTCACACGAGATTACCAAAAGTGGCATTTAGAAAATTTTGCTTTTAATTGATTATTCCTAAGAGTTTCCAACACAATCCGAAGATGCTTTTCATGCTCCTCCTCGGTTTTTGAATACACAATAATATCATCAATGAAGATGAGAACGAATCGATCGAGGAAACCTTTGAAAACTTGGTTCATAAGGTCAACGAAATAAGCCGGAGCATTCTTTAAGCCAATTGGCATAACACGCCATTCATAAGATCCATAACGGGTACGAAATGATGTCAAAGGAACGCTATTCTCTGCGGTACGAAGCTGATGAAAACCGGTAGCTAGGTATAATTGTGAAAAGTCTCTAGCACCACTAAGTTGGCCGAATAGATCATCAATCCGAGGTAAAGGATATTTATTCTTGATAGTAAGATCATTAAGCTTGTGGTAGTCAACACAAAGCCTAAGTGTACCATCGGGTTTCTTCACAAAAATAGCCGAAGCTCCCCAAGGCGAGAAACTAGAGCGAATAAATTGCTTCGTCTCCAATTTGGATAATTGTTTGCGCATCTCCTCATTTTCCTTATTGGACATGCGATAAGGAGGACGAGTGATAGGTTGAGCTCAAGGGATGAGATTATTTTTAAACTCAATTGCTCTCTTAGGTGGTAATCCTAAAACGGGCACAAATATGTCAGAAAATTCACAAACAACGTGAACAAGAGAAATAATATCTTCCTCATCATCATTATCGTCATCATGAGGATTTAAAGAATATAAAGATGCAACCAAGCAGGAATCCGAATCTTTAAGGTCAATAGAAATCTGCTTAACAGATTAAGGATGTCGAAGATGAATAGTGCGCTCGGGACATAGGATTTGGGCTTCATAGCGGTTAAGCCAATCCATTCCCAAAATCATTCCAAAGCCTAAGTAGTGCATAACATGCAAATCGGATATGAAAGAAAAAACACACAAAATAATCTCGACATCCTTGCACAATAAACTGATTGTTGCGGATCCACCAACCGGATTCGCAATTCTCAAAGAAGTCATTAAACACATAACATCCAAAGAAAAAGTATCAATAAGTTCTTTTGATATAAAAGAATGGGACGCACCCGTATCAAAAAGAACTCGAATAGGATGATCACGAAATTAAATAATGCCATCAAGGATAGAATGAGAAATACCTTGACCACAAGAAGTGTTGCCAGGGGCTTGAGCAACATTAAGCTTTCCCTCCTTCTTGCCTTGAAGTTTGGGACAAGAAGATAAATAATGATCCGGGCTTTTGCAATAGCGACAAGCATGGGGCTTTGAACATTTATTCGCATAATGGTCCTTAGAACCACAATTGTAGCATTGCCCACTCCTAGAGGTAGAAGTCTTTGCCACCAAAGTTGCTTGCTTCCCTTTCTTATTGGGATAAGGACCTTTGAACTTATTAGGCCTTTTCTTGTTGTTGAAGTTTAGTTTGGCACCCATAACTTCAACATCACTCTCCCTATCTGCCTCTTCAAGACGAAGAGCGATATCAATGAGTTGATCAAAAGAAACTTCTAACTATAGAAATAATGGCTTCTTAAGATTTTTATTCAAGCCATAGACAAATCTTTGGTTCTTCTTCAATGGGGTGTTTATGTATTCGATCCCGTATTTAGAAAGTGACTCGAAGGATGCGACATAATCTGCCACAGAGGATTCACCTTGAACAAGGTCAATGAAACGATGAGCCAATGTCACTTTCTCAGCTTCTGGCACAAACTTTGATGCAGCACAGAGGATAAGTCGTACATGACTTAAGAATGATGCAGCTCAGAGGATAAGTCGTACACGACTTAAGGCTTTAAGTCCTAAGTCGTTCACGAGTCAACTTAAGGAGGGCTTGAGTCATCTACGACTTAACGAGGATGATGGAAGGAAGTTACGACTTAACGGGAGCTTGAGTTTTTCAAGTTTGATGAGTCGTACACAACCCAACGGCTCATCTATAAGTCATCCACGACTCATCATGAAGCAGGGGAAAGTTCCAGCTATTAAAGGCCTTGAGTCGGAGACAGGGCACGACCTAGTTAAGTCGTTTGAGGAGATATGCCACGGGAAGCTTGGGAGCTTAAGTCGCACACGAGCTAACGACACAACTAAGTCGTAAGCCATGTCATGCTAAGTCGCGAGTCTTGAGTCGTTGTGTTATGGTGAGTCGTTGTATGTTTGGGTCGGGTGCGTTGTAACTTAGGCTTTGTGTTGTAATTACTTTAAGTCGTTGTGTTTTGTTGTAATATAAGTCGTGAGTCGTTACCTGTTTTGAGTCTTGAGCCGTGATTGTTAAGTCGGTATGACGTTGGGTCGGCCGAAGTCTGTTGTGATGTAATGAGTTGAGTCGTGTACATATGCGTGTGTTGTAATTGAGGCGTGTAGTACCTGTTAGGTCGGCAACGACCTAGATGAGTCGTGAGTTGAGTCGGCAACGACTTAAGAGGGGATAAGTAGGCAACGACTTAAGGTCTGGGTCGGTGTGAAACTTCTATAAATAGGGAGTGAGTTGTAACTTTTTGATGGTTGATTTTGAATAAAATTTCTTATTGATTGCTGTATGCTTTCATCTTAAATTGGTAGTTGAGTGTAATCTCCTATCTCCACTTACGTTATTCGAGTGCGCTCGAATCATCGTTTGTTGAAGCCGATTCACGGAATCAAGTGCGCTTGATCAACGTCGAAGAATCGTAGATCTCTTTTCACGGTATCGTGCACGATCAACGTGTCAGAGATAGCTAGAATTCGGTATCTTCGGATCAACGAATTTGGGCGTTTCAGTATCTTTCAATCCACCGATTGCTCTTTCATCGATTTATATCGATTTGTGATTATCCGCTGGACCAGTTTGGTATCAGAGTTAGACTTAGCCAATCATAGCTAAGCTGAGACTTGGAGCCAATTTTTGAAGTTGAAGTTTGAAGTTGGAGTTCATCGTGTTCATCTTGAAGTTGCAACAAGTTTGGAGTTTTCGATCCATATTCTTTTGAATCAAAGTGTTTGAAGCTTGTTTGAAGTATTGAGGCCGAGCTAGTAGTTGGAGCCGTGCCTTGTTGTTTATGGCCGAGCCAAGTGAAGCTTAAGCCGTGCGTGCTTTGTTGAGTCGAAGCCGACCTAACTTTGGGTCGTTGCAAGTGTGGCCGAGCCAAGTTGAATTGAGCCGTGACTTGTTTGTTTTGTGTTGAACTTTTGTGTTCAATTTGTTGAAGTTTTTGAGAAGTTGTCAATCATGCCACCAAGGAGAGCCAACCGTCATCAAAATGTTGAAGCTTTGTATAGAAGAGAAGAAGCCGAGCTAATGGAACGACGTATTAATGAGAAATTTGATGAAGGCGTTGGAAAGTTAGAGAAGTTGATGAATGATTTGAATCAAACTCAAAGGAGGAGATCACCAAACTCGAACCACGGAGGAAACATAGTTTCGCCATCGGTTACGGAAGCGAGGAGGGTATCACCACAATCTTTTAGAGATAGAGGAGAGACATCAATTTCATCAAGGAGAGATCAACATGAATATAGACATGAAGAAAGAAGAAGTCCGCGAGAATTTGAGAATGAGCCATATAGAGATGAAGAGAGACATAGTCGAAGAAGCATGCATGATCGAAGGGATGATAATGGTCGAGATCGATATAGACGTACTTTTGATTTTGATGAAGAGGGTGATAGAGCTAGCATTCATTATCGAGATCTAGACCAAATTCGAAATTCTTATCGGGATGTAGATGATGATCGTCGATGGGAGTCGGGTATGAAGATGGAAATTCCAGAGTTCAAAGGTGGAATGGTAGCTGAAGAATTCTTAGATTGGTTTTCAAATGTTGAAGAGATCTTTGATTTCAAGGAGGTTCCTGAGCATAGGAGAGTGAAGTTGGTTGCTACTAGGTTGAGGGGGAGAGCTTTGGCGTGGTGGCAACAAACTAAACTTACGAGGGAGAGAATGGGGAAGTCAAAGATTGAGTCTTGGGAGAAGATGAAGAAGTTGATGAGAGCTACATTTTTACCCTACAACTATCAGTCACTTATGTACCAGAGGTTGCAGAATCTGAGGCAAGGGACGAAGTCAGTTAATGATTATGCAGATGAATTTTACCAACTCATTGCCATAAATGATATTATGGAGACAGAAGAACAGCTAACTGCTAGATTTGTTGGAGGGTTGCGAATGCAGATCCAGGACATGGTTAATATGTTTGATCCAAGATCTGTGGCGGAGGCACATCAGAAAGCGTTGGCTTGGGAGAAGCAGGGAAGGCGTGGAGGTGGTGTGTTTACAAATTCCAACAATCAAGTGAAGGGTGTTAGTGGGAGTTTTAATGTTCCTAAACCTGTCAGTAAGCCAATGGTGAAGGAGGCTGAGAAGGCGAAGGTTAACAGTGGTTTCAAATGTTGTAATTGTCAGGAGTTGGGTCATAAAAGCAATGAATGTCCGAAGCCGAAGAAGAGAACCATGGTTGCAGAAGTTGAAGAGAATGATGGAGAAGAGGCAGAATGTTAAAATGCACCTTATGTTGAGGAGGAAGAAGAATTGTCTGGAGATGAAGGTTGTAATCTTATGATGAGGAGGTATTGTCTTACACCAAAGCAAGAGGAGGATTCTAGTTGGTTGAGGAGCAATATTTTTCAGTCGACATGCACTATTCGGGGGAAAGTTTGCAAGTTCGTTATTGATGCTGGAAGTTGTGACAATATTATCTCTACAGAAGCTGTAAAGAAGTTGATCTTGAAGACTGAAAAGCATCCTAAACCGTACAAGTTAGCATGGTTAAGGAAGGGTGGTGAAGTGAAAGTGTGTCGAAGGGCTTGTGTGAATTTTTCTATTGGGAAGAATTACAAAGATGAAATTTGGTGTGACGTTGTAGACATGGATGTGTGTCATCTGTTGTTGGGCAGACCATGGCAGTTTGATAGAGCAGTGCAACATGATGGTCGTGCTAATAGCTATAGTTTCATGTTCGAAGGTACTAAAATCACTTTAGTTCCCAAGAAGCAACAACAGAAGGAAAGCAAGCTAGAGGAGATTGAAGAGTTGAAAACTTTATTATCTTTTAAGGAGTTTGTCAAGGAAGTTGAAGAGGAGCCTGAAGTGTTTTTGTTGATTGGACGAGAGTGTAATGAAGTAGTTGAAATTCCTGAAGAAGCAAAGCCAGTTCTGAAAGAAGTCGAGGATGTATTTCCAGAAGAATTGCCTAAGGAGTTACCGCTACTGAGAGACATTCAACATCAAATTGATCTTGTTCCGGGAGCAGTTTTACCACATCGACCACATTACCGAATGAGTCCGAAGGAACATGAGGAGTTACGAAGGCAGGTGGAAGAGTTGCTAGAGCAGGGACGTGTTCAGGAAAGCATGAGTCCTTGTGCAGTACCAGCTTTATTGGTACCGAAGAAGGATGGAACATGGAGAATGTGTACCGATAGTAGAGCTTTGAACAAGATTACTGTTCGCTACAGATTTCCTATGCCAAGGTTGGATGACTTGCTGGATCAGTTGAGTGGGGCTACTATCATTTTGAAGATTGATTTGAAGAGCGGATATCATCAGATTCGAATTAGACCGGGAGACGAATGGAAGACCGCATTCAAGATAAGAGAAGGATTATATGAATGGTTGGTTATGCCGTTTGGTCTATCGAATGCACCAAGTACATTTATGAGGGTGATGAATCAAATTTTCAGACCGTACATTGGGAAGTTTGTTGTTGTTTACTTTGATGATATTCTGATTTATAGTGCGAGTACAGAGGAGCATGTAGAGCATTTGAGAAAGGTATTAATTATTCTTCGTAAGGAACAATTTTATGCAGCTACAAAGAAATGTGTGTTCATGACTCGAAATGTTTTATTCTTGGGATATGTTGTATCTGAGGAGGGAATCCAGGTGGACCAGAGTAAAGTTGAAGCTATTAGAAATTGGCCACAGCCGAGAACTATCACTGAAGTTAGAAGTTTTCATGGATTGGCATCATTCTACCGAAGGTTCATTCCACACTTCAGTAGCGTGATGGTACCGGTTACTGATTGCATGAAAGGGAAGCAGTTTTCTTGGTCGGAGGAAGCGGGGGTTGCTTTTGAGCGAATCAAAGAACTTTTGACGACAGCACCAATTCTTGTATTACCAGATTTTCAGTTGTTGTTTGAGCTACATACTGATGCATCAAAGGTTGGGATTGGAGGAGTATTGAGTCAGAGTGTAAGACCTATTGCATATTTCAGTGAGAAGTTATCAGGGGCAAAGATGAGATATAGTACATACGATGTTGAGTTTTACGCTGTTGTGCAAGCTGTTAAACATTGGAGGCATTATCTATTTAAGAAAGAGTTTGTTCTTTACACTGATCATGAAGCTTTGAAGCATTTGCAGGGGCAGGATAAAATTTCAGCGAAACAAGAATCATGGATTGCTTATTTGCAGCAGTTTACCTTTGTTGTTAAGCACAAATCTGGGGTGACGAATCGTGTGGCTGATGCTTTGAGTAGGAGAAATCACTTGTTGACGACGTTGAAGGTTGAAGTGACGGGATTCAAATTATTGCCAGAATTGTTTAAGGAGGATCCTTACTTTGCAAAGTTTGTTGAGAAAGTTAAGGATGGAGATACTAATGAATTTATATTGGTTGATGGAGTCTTGTTTAAAGGAAATCAGTTATGTATTCCTGAGAGCAGTTTGAGAATGAAGATTATCAAGGAGTTGCACGAAGAAGGCCATGTGGGTAGTGATCGTACTTTGCAGTTAAATTCTCAATCTTATTTTTGGCCATCGATGAGGAAAGAGGTAGAGAGGTTTGTAGAGAGATGTCATATTTGTCAGGTTTCGAAGGGAACAGCGACAAATGCAGGATTGTATATGCCATTACCTGTACCGACTAAACCATGGGTTGATATCAGCATGGATTTCGTTTTGGGTTTACCTAGAACTCAAAGGGGAAATGATTCTATATTTGTTGTGGTGGACAGATTTTCGAAAATGGCACATTTTATTGCTTGTAAGAAGACAACAGATGTTGTTCGTGTTGCTTAGTTTTTTTTAAAGAAATCTACCGTTTACATGGGTTGCCGGAGTCTATTGTTTCGGACAGGGATACCAGATTTTTAAGTCATTTTTGGCTAAGTTTGTGGAAGATGGTTGGAACGAAGCTGAAATTTAGTAGCGCTTATCATCCGCAAACTGATGGACAGACAGAAATTGTTAACAGATCGTTGGGAAATTTATTGCGATGTCTTGTGAAGGACAATCTGAAGAGTTGGGACATGAAGTTATGCCAGGCAGAGTTTGCACATAATCATGCAGTGAATCATAGTACGGGATTCAGTCCATTTCAGATTGTATATTCAAATTTACCCAGGGGACCGTTGGATTTAGCAGTAGTACCACAACCAAAGGGGACAGTTAAACGAGCTGCTGATTTTGTTGATGAGTTGACTGAATGTCATAAAGTCGTTAAGGAACGATTGGAGAAAGCAAATGAGAAGTATAAGCGAACTGCAGATTTGAAGAGACGAATTGTTCAATTTAACGAAGGGGATTTGGTTTACGCTGTGTTAACCAAAGATCGTTTTCCAGTGGGTGCTTATAACAAGTTGAAAGCCAGAAAAGTTGGTCCTGTAGAAGTTTTGAAACGGATTAATGAAAATGCTTATAAGTTGAAGCTGCCGGAGGATGTATACACTTCTGACGTGTTCAATGTTAAGCATCTTGTGCCATATTATGGAGGGGAACAATCTGATGTGGAAGAATTTACAAATTCGAGGATGAATTTTTCTCAACCAGGGGAGGATGATGCAGCTCAGAGGATAAGTCGTACACGACTTAATAATGATGCAGCTCAGAGGATAAGTCGTACACGACTTAAGGCTTTAAGTCCTAAGTCGTTCACGAGTCAACTTAAGGAGGGCTTGAGTCATCTACGACTTAACGAGGATGATGGAAGGAAGTTACGACTTAACGGGAGCTTGAGTTGTTCGAGTTTGATGAGTCGTACACAACCCAATGACTCATCTATAAGTCATCCACGACTCATCATGAAGCAGGGGAAAGTTCCAGCTATTAAAGGCCTTGAGTCGGAGACAGGGCACGACCTAGTTAAGTCGTTTGAGGAGATATGCCGCGGGAAGCTTGGGAGCTTAAGTCGCACACGAGCTAAGGACACAACTAAGTCGTAAGCCATGTCATGCTAAGTCGCGAGTCTTAAGCATTGTGTTATGGTGAGTCGTTGTATGTTTGGGTCGGGTGCGTTGTAACTTAGGCTTTGTGTTGTAATTACTTTAAGTCGTTGTGTTGTGTTGTAATATAAGTCGTGAGTCATTACCTGTTTTGAGTCTTGAGCCGTGATTGTTAAGTCGGTATGACGTTGGGTCGGTCGAAGGCTGTTGTGATGTAATGAGTTGAGTCGTGTACATATGCGTGTGTTGTAATTGAGGCGTGTAGTACCTGTTAGGTCGGCAACGACCTAGATGAGTCGTGAGTTGAGTCGGCAATGACTTAAGAGGGGATAAGTCGGCAACGACTTAAGGTCTGGGTCGGTGTGAAACTTCTATAAATAGGGAGTGAGTTGTAACTTTTTGATGGTTGATTTTGAATAAAATTTCCTATTGATTGCTGTGTGCTTTCATCTTAAATTGGTAGTTGAGTGTAATCTCCTATCTCCACTTACGTTATTCGAGTGCGCTCGAATCATCATTTGTTGAAGCTGATTCACGGAATCAAGTGCGCTTGGTCAACGTCGAAGAATCGTAGATCTCTTTTCACGATACCGTGCGCGATCAACGTGTCAGAGATAGCTAGAATTCGGTATCTTCGGATCAACGAATTTGGGCGTTTCAGTATCTTTCAATCCACTGATTGCTACTTTCATCGATTTATATCGATTTGTGATTATCCGCTGCACCAAACTTTAATTCAAATCGTTCTCGGAATTTCTCCCAAGTAAGATCTGCTTCATTTATTTCAGAAATCAGAAGCTCGTACCAGTCTAATGCTCTTTCTTGGAGCATACTAGAGGCCACCTGAACATGGTGAAGATCAATAAGACTCATGCGAGAAAAGATTCGATCGCACGTTCTCAGCCAAGCGTGGACTTCAACAATAGTTTCAGAATCTTTAAATGGCTTCCCACCCAAATTGGTATAATCGTTGCACAAACGTGCAAATCCAGACTTAGGGTGAGTAGACTCCCGATTTGAACCGGCTGCCTGAGCATTCTTTACGAGATCAAGAAGCTACTGGGCAGACATAAATACTCCATCTTGGGGAGAAACTCTAGATTGACCGGCGCTGGGACGACCTGGTCTAACCATTTCTCATCCTTAAGAAGGAAGAAGGAAGAAGAAAAAGGTTATTCACAAATTGAATATCGAACGTTAATGATTGTTAAAACAAGGAATCACAAAAGAAAATAGGATAGAACGGTTCGAAGACTCGAATAAAATCCTAAGGCACGACTTCTAAGATGGACTTAGGACGATGATCCTTGTTAAATTATTCTACGTTGTTCCAAAGTTTGGCTCTGACACCAAGATGTGACGACGCACCTCTACACCCACTCTAGCCAAGGACGCCATGGTGTGATGCCGTCAACTAGCGCGGAGAATAAGGCTATTGAGGAGCGACCATCCGTGTAATTGCTTTGTGCGAGCGTCGATATGTCAGATAGTACAACATTACTTAGGTTATATTCCATTTCGAACATCATTTGTTTAACTTAACTTAAATTTTCCCTTATAAATCCAATTCAGATTCCAGTTCTAAAGTAAATTCTATTTAACTTTTACCAAAGTCAAATTTCGTCACTTATTCAAATTCATATCTCGTTTTGCTTAAAAAAAATTGTTTAACCATTTTATCATTTGGTTTCACTTACATTTTTTCACTTTACAAGTTATACAACTTATATACTTAAACTTCCAAATCCATTAACTTATCCAATCTAGTTCAAATCTGATTTAATTTATTTAACTTCCTTTAGTTAAATTAAACACTATATATTTACTATGCTAACCCAAATCCTTTAACTTTACCAAAGCTAAATTTATTATCTCATATTATAAGTTCAAAACTCGTTTCACTTATATTCAATTTTAACTTGGATTTTTAAATCAAATTTGTTTATCAAAAAAAAACTTCAATTTCAATTTACTATTGATAGCAAATCCATCACATAGAAACTCAAAAATGATATTGATGATGGTGCAGTCATTACCCTTATTATTTCCCAGTGACAGTAGTGAATTCAGTGCTTAATATTCTTTCAAAAATTTCTTTTTATTATAAATCACATTTCTAAATCTTTATTTATATAATTTCACTATTTTACTTTACTTGCATAAGATCATTTCAAATTCTTTTATCTTACTTAGATTTATAATAATATAACATCTTTACTTAAACAAAAATAACTTTCAAAAATCAACAGAATTCAAATTTCCAAATTCTTAGTTTAAACTCATTATTATTTGTAACTCACTTTTATAAATATATTCAGGTTGTTCCATTTCTTATATATAAGATTATTTCACAATTGTAAATCACATTAATTATTATTCCATACTTAATAATTCATTTTCTTATACAATTATTCATTTACAATTGTTGTTTTTATTTAGATTATTCAAACATCTTTTAATTAACTATATATATTCTTACATTTTCAACAACAATTCAATTTATATACACTTTAATAATTTCTGAAAAGTTATTTCCTTTATATGTAAAATATAATCGAGGTAAAATTATTTCAATTACCCAATTTAAAATGATACTATGTCGACTTGCCTCGTTTAAATGTATAGAAATCCCTATCGATAATATGACATCCCACATACCGACCAGAATTCTCAAACAGCTCAACGGATAAGCAAACACAATATAAATTATCTTAATATTCACTAACAAATACGCGCTCGTATCTATGATTACACTCAACTCATTCTAGAGTAATACTGACTCTATCTCTAATGAGTAATTCCCAACAGAGCCAAGGTTGTCGCTTAACCAAATGCTTTGATACCAAATGTAACGATTCAAGATTTTCGACTTTCGATAATCGAAATTAATACGTCCACTGTATCAACTACCGAACAATCGAATGCCGGAAAACCGAACACTTAGGGTTTAAGAAGAAGAAAAAGAAGAAGTAAGAAAGAAGAACAACAGAAACAAAATCAGAATCTCACAATCGCAGCGGAATAACATATAATATATAAATGAATAATCTTTAGATCAAAAGAACTGTACATTTTATGCATTACATCATCACAGTCAATATACAACACAACACAATAGTGGACAATTATATAAACCTGTCCTCACAACTGAATACACAGCAGAAAAGATAATGTCATATACAAGTGATACGTCTCGCCGTCCAGCTCGCCTCCTGCTCCACAGCCTCCTGAGAATCCAGAATGACCTCATAACCTGACCCTAGGCTGACCGTGTAGAAAATGATGGGCACTCAGAGTTTAGAAAGGGAACAATAAACTCCAGATCAGTCATGGGACTGTTGTGAGAACTTAAAAACAGTTATTTGCACAAAGAAATAAAAAGAATCCGCAATGCTTTGGAAAATGATACTACCATAAGGCCTCCCGCCACACACACAATGCAAACGCAGAATTGGAGGAGATTTCTCCTTATGATAGTCAAAGATGCTTACTACGCAGAATCATTTGATTATTATTATTATTAGTGCATAGTGTAGAAAATATTTCGAAAGTATAATATTAATCTTAGCCATCATACGTGCCATTATAGTATGCTTACTATAGCTACCATATTAGATGGCAGGTTCTACAACTAATACCGTACAAGGCTCGTATTGTTTCTTTGGATTTTCCAACAAATGGTCAGGCCAAGGAACTTTCCATTGCCACATGGGTACGCCTTTGGAGGGACGCCCCAAGAACCTAACCAGATCTCTGCCAACACAAGGCCGGGTTACCTCTAGAAAAATAGGTAACTACTGACACGAGTATGCCATCCCCCGGCTGTAAACAACCTTTATCTGAGGATCCTCAATACCAACAACCACAAAGTAATAAATTTGCAGCAACAACATAGGTTAAGTATCTGGGCTCCATACCATGATACCACCTCTATCCAGAAGGAAATGAACATACCCTAAGGGGCGCTACCCCCTAAAACCTTGCTGTATTCTTCCTGTTTCGACCATTCCGGGGTGTGAGGTCCAACGAAGTCTCATCCACAAAGCTACGCTTTTCACAAAA
Organism: Allium cepa; assembly: GCA_030765085.1. Lineage (NCBI taxonomy): Eukaryota > Viridiplantae > Streptophyta > Magnoliopsida > Asparagales > Amaryllidaceae > Allium > Allium cepa. The sequence goes on along the minus strand of CM060939.1, from coordinate 73,309,688 downwards.
GTCATGCTTCGACCAACAAATGATCAGCAGCACTTCGTATGCCACATTACCAAATTGGGAATGTATCACTAGTAACCATCAACTACATAACCTCTGAGCTCGTACGTCTTAGAGAAGGGTGTTAAGCTAAGAGAATAAATTCTCCGCCACCAACAGAAATGTATTTCATAGAAACCAGCTTTACATCTCAATTTGTAACGTCAGACACACATCCATACAAGTCCGTTCCGGGATCGAACGGAACCGAAAGAACTTCCAAAGAAGCCCTTGCAATCTGGATATTCACTAGTCACGTCCGGACTTCCCATCATAAAGGGTGATAAAACCTCTATATCGGTGATCGGCCGATGCAGAGACATTCGACGATAATCCTTCCGTTTTTGAAAATATCTGGTCTTCAACACCGGTCTTCAAATGCTATCCATTGCGACGTATCACTATTCGGAATGGGATCCATGACCCAAAGGTCCTCTCCCGGCTAAACCGAATAACGAGCGCTTATTTTAAAATAACTGTAGCATTCAAATTCAAGCAAATCACGACAAATACCCATTTAAAGGTAAATATTGATAGTCAGTTATTTAACTATCAATAGATATGCACAACATCACCAGATTCCAAATAATTTCCCAAATTATTTATTTTCCAAAAATATCTTCACAAGATATATTTTTCCACACTTCAACCATTTGAAAACAATTTTCAATTCACTTTTCACCTTTACAACTTTTGAAAACAAATTTCAAATCATTTTACTTACGCGGAAACACTTCCAAATATTTATTCATTTTCACTGGAAACCTGCCGAGTTCAAATACTTTAAAATAATTTATAACACTTATCCAAAATATATCGGGAAAACACTTTGAAATAAAACTATTTTTCTTTAAACACTTTACTTAAAATATTAGTTATAAAAATATTATACCAATATTACATATAACTTAAGTCCAAACTAATTTTCAAAATAAAATTTAGTAGATAGTGTATAACTATTTAAAAAACTATTTTCTAAAACAATTATTGATTAAATCTTAGAAATAATTATTTCTATACCAACTTAATAAATCTTTACTTAAAGGATTTAAAACAATTTAAGAAGTTAATTTCTCCAAAGTATCCTTTTCAAAACCAATTCTAGAATTTTGTACATATATATGTATATATTTTTCAAAGCTATTCAGAAATTTTATTCGACTTTACAGGGAAAATACACTTTCATTTCAAAATGGTTCATTTAAACCAATTAAATAAATCCTTACCGATTTACTTTAAATTTACGTTCCAAATCCGTAAATTTATTTCCATACTTCAAAAATTAATCAATGTTCATTTTTAAACAAATTTCCCTTTCCTTTATGAATTCCATCGTGAATTTAAATTTCCAAATATCCGTTGATATAAGATTTTCAAATCGATTTCAAATATTCACTTTCAACAACAATTCAATTTTTCAATTGATTTAAAAAACAACCAAATCAAATTCCATATTGATTTTCCAAGAAATTAAACATCAAGTGAATTTCATTCAAATCTCAAATTGAAATCAATTTCTACTAAACCCCAAATCAATTTTCAAATTGATTCCAAATTCTATTCAAAACACCAAATAAATTTCCAAATGGATTTTCAAAATATTTAAATTCAATCACCAAAAATCAATTTCCAAATGGGTTTCAAATTTTATTTCCTTTTTAAAAATAAATTCCTTTTAAAGAAAACCAATTCTTTTATTTTTCAAACTCTTTAAAATCCGTATTTTGAATAAATTCTTCAACCTTTGAATAATATTACCCGAAATCCATTTATTAAAGCTTTTCCCATATTTTGAAATTTTATTCAATAAGATTAAAAATAAAACTTTATTATTTTAGAATTCCTTCTTTTCAATTTATCCAATTCTGAAAAATAAATTTTAATACAAACTTTCAACCTGAATTTTCAAAAATCAAATTTTTATTTATTTCCGGTTTGTAACGATCCCAGAATTATATTCGGCTAAATTTTAGCCTTCAACGATTTCAATCACAAGGATAATCACATAGAGATTATAAATAATAAACACACAACATTGAAACAAATTCAATTATTTGAGGAATCCAGTTGGATCCCTCCAACCTGTTTTCCTGCATCCACAGATGTTAGCACAATACCAATCGCACTTCGAGGCGGAATGTCGCGATATATGGGGTTTATAAAATATTATCCGCTATTATGCGGCGCAATAGGGTCTCATCTGCTATATAATGCAGGAAATCAACTCCAAATACATATATAATACCAATTCCACTTCAAGGTGGAATATCGTGGTATATGTGTTTAATATAATAACCTCCGCTTAATAGACGGCGTATAAGGTCTATTTCAATACAACCAATAACAATCATCGTCCAATCACACAATCAAGCAATTTTAAATTTATCTATTTAAAATTTTAAATTGAAACACAATTCGATTGAGTGAGAAGTTCTCACCTTGCTTCCAATAACAGTTGCAGTGTTTCGTTCCGAATAAATTAAACACACGTTTAATTTTACCCAAAATTCTACTAGCTTAAATAAATCCCAATCTAGTTCCATCGCGTAGTATTCGACAATACGAATCCAACGCAAGTCGTTTTGTGAATTTCCGACCTCGTATGACAAAGTTATAGCTTTTTAAAGATCATACAATTTTTAATATAATTAATTTCACACTTTTATTTTATTTTTAAAACCCTAACCAAATCAAGGCCGTTGATTTCGAGTCAAGCGTTCCAGGCCGCGTGCCTTTTCTTCCCTCCCAGGCAATTGAATGCACGCAACAACCCATAACTCATTCGACTACCTTGAACACCGCAGCCACCTCGATACACGAAACCCCATCACTCAACGGCCAAATCGAAGTCCCCCATGCGAGCCACCATCGGCCAGAAAATAGTGAAGCTCGGTCGACCATCTTGCTCAAAAAACGTGCGTGGAAATTGAAATAACATGAGCCATTTGCTGTCGATACTCTCAATGAATTTCGATCAAAACCGTATGGATCGAAAGATCTCTCCACCCTCTACAAAGTTGCAATTGGATGTTTTTCGTAATTGCTTATGGATTTTGAGGAATTAAGGGGAAAACAAACGAAGAAATTCGGCCATCGATTGCAAAAGTGGCGGCCTGACCTAAGTTCTCTAGGGTTTGTGTAAAATGAAGAAAGTTAGGTCCTTATATCGAAAATTTCCAAAACACTATTCATCCGAAAATATTCCGAACTCCAAACGAAGCGTGCTGACTGGGATTTCTAGCGTTTAACCCGCATTCCAGACACAATGGGACGTGTTTCGGGAGCTAATTTGATCATATGTGCGAGTTACGGAAATAAACGATCAAATTTAAATTAAATCGGTTAAACTAATTTCTATGCGTTTTGGCTTGCCCCGGACAATCTGTAAATCCGATTGACACGAAATTTGAAATCTTATAATAATATAAGATTACGGATCCGATGAAACTAGTTTCATCAAAATCCAAGACTGTTTGAAAAATGACTATTTTTACTCGTCAATTAAATATTAAAATATTCAATTTTCTCAAACTAACTTTTAATTCTATTATAAAAGTTCTATAACATCATTCTAACTCCAATATGATTTAATACAACTTTACAAATCAATTTTAATCACATTAAACCGAATTTCCAATTATTTCTGTTATTTCAAATATTAAATTATCGATTTAATCATCCAATTAAATCTAGATATTCGAAATAAAATTTATTCGACTTACAAATTTTACTTGTTAATATTTAAAATCAATTAACTATACGAATTTCAAATGACAGAAATTCTAGGTCGTTACACTTATTAAATCGAAGTGGTTTCGGATATCGCTGATATTTGATCCCGGTCTCTTCGAATCCAAAGAATATATTTAAGGAAGTCAGTTGTCTAAAATAACAATTTATCGTCTATGGAGACAATACCCGATTATGGGGGTTTATTGTAGATTTTATTCAAATAAACGTATCATTGTTTTTATTCTCATTATTTTAATTTGAAAACAAATATCCCCCAGAATTTAGCAAAGATATAGATCGTTAACCCAATTAACGATCTATAACCGATATCCATACGATTTACTCATGGTTTTAATTCACTTTGATTAACCGTATTCATTTATGTTTAAAACCAAATTAATTACAAATTAAACAATTTATTAAATAATAAATATTATAAAGTACTATTCATTATCCATAAGTTTAAGTCAAATAATAATAATGATTTATTACCATTAAATTGTCCCTTTCAAAATATCATTTCGCTTTAAATTAAAATGAGAATATGAATTATCTTATGTATAAATTATAAATTCTATTCCTTCTTCTTTCTTTTCTTTTTATTTTTCCCTTTCTACTTTTCCTTTCTTTCTTCTCTTTTATTTTCTTTATTTTTTCTTTTCATCTCTTAATTTTATTCTTATTTCCTTACTTTTCCTTTTCTTTCTATTTTCTTTTCTTTTTCTTCTTTATTTTCTTTTCTTTATTTTTTTCTTTTCTTCTCTTTATTTTATTCTTTTTCCTATCCTAGCCCAACCCGGCCCAATCACGCAAGAGAACACTGGCCTTCCTCCTTTCTTCACTCTTTTATTTCTGCCTGCTACTGCTTTCCTTCCTTCATCTTTCTTTTTGAAATTACCTGCACTCGAACCAAGCCATGCACGTGCACACGACGACCACCTCAGACCACTTCCACAAATCGCCTCTGACCTACGTAACCACCCTGGCCACCCAGAATATCCTTAAAAGCCCAAAATCAAAATCTCGAGCTCATGACCACAAACAGGAACGACCCGACCTCCTACCTCTGCCTCGTCTAGCCACCTTCGGCCATCGGAGCCTTCGCCCCTTTACCAGAAGTTTCGCCACTCACTTCTCCGCCTTTTCCCCTAGACGCGCACACCTCCGACTGCTGTGATATCCCGGAATTTGGGCAATATAAATTTAATAATCTATGTTATAAATTTAATTGGATTTGATAATTTTAATAACAAATTTGAAATATGATTTAATAATCATGTTTTAATAAATATTTAAATTGAAAGATTTTATCTTTTTAAATAATTAAATTGTTTTCTGTTTATTATATATATTTGTATATATTGTAAGTTGATAAACTTTGATTTTGAATTTAGTAAATGAATTGATTTTCAAATTCTAATTTATATTTGATAAATTGGAAATTTGATTTAAATTTGACATTTAATTTTTCAAAGCAATTCAATAAATAATGTTATGGTTTATAATATGATAAATCTTATTTGTTTTGAAATTTTATTTAACTTAAAAATATGAATTTAAAATAGATAAATATAGAAGCTAAGTTTTATTTTATACTACTTGAAATTTATATATCAGAGTTAAAATACAAATCTCAAAATGATCTTAATTTAGTTACAATCTCTTTCATAAAAGCATTTTTAATATTCTTTAATTTGTATTTTAGATTAAAATTATAATACTTAAGTTCTTATGAACATAACTAGATTTGTAGTAATAGGATTTGTTATTTTTAATTTTTACAAGAGTTATGTATGCATCTATACATATATAACTTGATTACTAAAATTTGATTTTGATAAATTAATTTAAAATTTGAATTTAATGTCTTGGATTTAAAAGAATAGACACTTAAAAATATTTGAATAAGTTTATACTTAAAATTTGTTTTGTTTTATTTTTCTATAAAAGATAAGGAAGAAAAATTAATATATATATTGCTTAAGAAATAAAATAAGATTTAAAGGCTTTAAGTTTTATAAACAATTTAGAATTAAAATTAAAATACTTAAGTACATGTGTAAGTTTCATAAGATACAAATGAACATGTGTTTACCATATAATAAACTAAAGTGACAAATGTTATACATAAACCAAGTGTCCTTTTAATTTCCTTTTTCTTTTATTTTTGTTAAAATCAAAAATCTACTTGTATTAATACACTTCTTTTCATCTCATTTACTTTTTGCAATTCCCCTTTAAAACTTAAGACAAATTTTCAGATTCTAAAATCTGAATTCAACTACATTCAAGAACAGAAAAATCAAAAATCTGCAAACCTATTTCCCTCAAAACCAAAACCCTCTGAAATACATTCTGCAAGTCAGAAATCTGTAGCTCTTCAAAGTATAAACTGAAATCATTTGTAAATCCCCTCAAATCTGTTATCACCTCAAAAATCAAACCTGCAACTACATAGTTCAATCATGCCTGCAAATGAAATCAGCGAGCTTAGGCATTTCAACAATAAATCAAGCTTGCATTTTCATACATGGAAGTATGCATGTAGATCTAGGAGCATTACAGCTAAAAACAGGATTTTTAAAGTTTACAAAAATCAAAGAAACAACTTGAAGTTTTGAATCAAAGCACCATTCCAGTGTCAAGCTTTTCTAAAACAGGGCTCTGCTCATATTTTTTCCAAGTGAGTAACATTTTTATTCAAAACTAAATTAAGTAAATTTAGTTGCTTGCAATGAGTTACTGATATATTCATAATTATATGAAAGCATAGGATAGAAGTTCTTACGTATGGTTGCTGAGTATTTATGCTTGCTGTAGAATATATGTTACTGCCTGTTACTAGAATTCCAAGTTTTATTCCTGATTAAATTTCATGAGTTCATGTTCAAACATTTGTTATAGTTTATGATTTACACAGTATATGATATGTATCATAAGTTTAAGTTTTAATTTTATTAAATAAAAAAAATGAAACTGTATTGTCTCTAAAAACAAACTACAACAGAGCAATCTTTGAAAATATAATTTAATCATCCTTAATTCTTTGATTTAAGAATATGGACATGTTACAAGATCCAAGATGTGAATTTTAAAACTAAAATCAGATTTTTTTAGTTTGAAGATGAATGGGTATTTCTGGTTTGTCCAGAAAAGGGATCTTGGGTTGTAACTGTCCATCTATGCGTTCGGGGTAACCAGTGTTTCCTCTGGTGCTGGAGTAGTGATAGTAGTTGCAGGGGAAAATGGTTGATGATGGAATAAAGCAGTGACGTGATGGGGATTTTGAATCTAAGCCCTAGTTAACTATTCATTTGAAATTTGGTCGACGTTAACTCTAGAGGTGAACGAGCCTTCCATAATTCAAGTAGGTGGTTGGTGGGGTGTGGAGGTAGTTGTGGCCGGAGGTGGAACTTCACCAATGATCGGAAATTTGAGTTTGGAGCAATTTCCAGGTTGCGACATTGTTACAATTTTTCGAGCTCGAATGCTTTAAATTGATTCAGGGGTTCTGCATTCGGTTTGATGGTGGGAATCAGGTCGAGAGATGATCGTCGACGTGAGTGGGTGGTCGCGAGTGGTAGGAGAGGATTGTCGTGATGGTGCAGGTGCACGGTGAATCAAAGGTATCAGTTGTTTTGAGAAGATGGGTTACTCGTGTTTGTTACGGGTGAATTTGTGGGTTGCTCGAAGTTCTAGGTTGTTTTACTCGAAGCAATTGGTTTGGGGACTCAAAGGAAATTGATGTGAGGCTCGGGTGTTTAAATTTTGTTTCAGGGTTGGGTAAACCTGTCAACACAGGCTTTGTATAAACCGGATTTTTTTTATTTGGGTTTTAATTGATTTTAAGGAGAATGTGTTCTCGAGTTATTTTAGTTTTAGCTCAGGTTGGTTGTTAGAGTTTTAAAACTTGTCTTGTTTTCAAAAATTTAAAACTACATTTAAAAGTGGGAGCTAGAATTTAAAGTAAGTTTTAAATCTAACTTAAAGATGGATTCAAATTGAATTGAATCACAAGTTGGAAATGATTAAGTATTTAAATTCAAATTTGCTTTAAAATAACTTTAAAAGAGTTTATTGTTTAAAATATTTTAAAGAATTTGAATTTAAATTTGAAATTGAAATATGAAGTAATGTTTAAACAAAGGTAAAATTTGATTCAAATTTGGATTTGAATCTTTGGTTTTAAAAATAAATTTAAGGTTTATAAATTTAAGTGTTTAAACCAAATTTGAATGATAATGTAAAAATTTAAATGGTTTAATTTTAAAAAGAAATTTATTTTAACTTTTGTAAAATTTCTTTTATAATTAAGGAATTATTATCAATTAAGGGCTTTAGATTGATTTTAAACTTGTTAAAGTTTAATAATAGATTAATGTTTTCTATTTCATTTAATTATTAGAGTAATTAAATGAATAATTAATTTATTTAATAAATTAATGAAATAAATAATTACTTAAAGTAATTAAGGGTTAATCTTAAGGGTTTAGGGTTAATTATTCTTTGAATAATTAACTTGTAATTAAGAATAATTAATTAAATAAGATTAGTTTTTAGTTAATTACTAATTAATCAAGTAATGGATTAATTAAGTTTTAATTAACACTAAATTATTTAATTAATCTAGAATCAATTAACGGGTTAATTAATGATTAATTAATTTTTAATTAATAATGATTAAAATAAGTTAATTATTTTAGAAAAATAATTAATGAATTGTTAATATTTAATGAAGGTCATTAACTAAGGGTTATTTAATAATTAATTAATGTGATTAGTTTTATTTATTAAGTAGATTAATTAATTTAAAGATAATCAATTGTGTAAGTTATTAAGCATAATTACTTATAGAAGTAATTAAGGAATTAATTACTTATTGATTGAGTTTAATTTGATTAGTTTAAGTTAATTAATTCAGTTTAATTAATTTAAAATTAATCATTTGTTGATTTGTGAAGGATAATTACTTAATATAATTTGATGAAGAGGAATTACTTAGAGAAGTAATTAATGGTAATTACTATATGTAATTAATTGGAAGTGATTTGATAATGAAGCTATTTGAGTATAACTACTTTGTAAATTAATCAAGGGATTAATTAGAGATAATTAATTAATGAGTAATTAATTTATTTGGTAAAGCAATTAAGGGTAGCTTATTACTGAATGGGGTTAATCAAGGGTGATTAACAATTATTGTTTAAATTTAGATTAATTACTTAAAGTAATTAATTTAAATAAGGTAATTAATTAAAATATAATTAGAGATAATTAATTTATATAATTAATGATGTAATTAAGATTGATTAATTAAGATTAATTAATCAATAATAAGTGATTAAAGGTAATTAATTAAGGATTAATGTAATTAATTATAGTTAATTAATTAATGAAGTAATTAAAGGTTAATTACTGTATTGGTTAAATTTAATTAATTTGAAGAAATTAATTAGTGAATAATTACTTGAATGTAATTAAAGGTTAATTAATCAGGGATGATTAATTAAGATGAATAATTGAATGATGATTAATTAATTGATTGATAATCAATTAATAATGACGAGCAAGGTTTATATTGATGAAGTAATTAATTTAATTTACTTTAAATTAATAGAATGATCTAATTAATTTAACTCATTTTAAATTAATTATATTTGGTGTGGTTAATCGTCGCTTATATAGATAGATGATGTTGTTTACTTGGGATGGATTGAATCTCAGATATGAGATAGATAATGTTGAGTAATTTGGATGCATTGGTTGCATTGTGATGTTGATATAGATTATCTTTTGGATAGTGATAATATGGTTTATTTGATATGATGAGAATGTTGATTATCTGTTATGAACCTATGATTTATCTATTTGTATGGATATAGATAATTGAATTGTTTTAAAACTTTAAAACAACTTGGTCTTAAAAGACACGTTTGGGATTTCGATGAGACCGGGATCGGGTTTACATATTTGGATATCCGAAAACCACATCGATTCCAATTAAACGTTAGGTCGTGCATCTAAGTGGAGCAAGTGAAGACTCGAGGTGTAAGGGCTATACGTCAGTATAACTCTGTGGGTGATCCCGTAATGAGTTGATGGAATAGTGCTTATAGATTCGAGATGGTGATTTAGAGTGCAAGGGTTATCGTCGTTAACTCTGAGGGTGATTCCTAAACGAGTGTAATGAGATAATGCCTTCGGTTTCGTTCGAACCCGGAACGAACTTGTATGGATTAAATGCTTTCAGAACATCGTCAGGTGGACGATGAGCATTCTAAGAGATGTGTCCTCTAAAGGTAATCGTAGCCTCAAGCCTCATCAACCGGGAATGTCTAAAACAGGAGAGGTGCAGCAAGGCTTCGTGGGTAGCTCCCACTGGAGAGCAAGATTGATCCCTGTCTAGAGGTTCCTTTTTATTTCGGCTGTGTGGGCAGTTGGATGTACACCAACTGCGGGGTTGTCTTGTTCGGAACTGTTCAGAAAGGAATGGGTCCGGCTTTGTGTTGAAGGAGAGCAGGCGTACTCCTCGGTACGTTGATATAGGCCACGTACTGTGACGGGCGGTACCCCAGTAGCCCTGCCATTGTATGGAATCCAAAATCCAATAAGTGCCGTACGTATTAGTTGTGCCCAACTATGTTGGAACGTGAGATGTAAGCATTCCAGTTATTTCTGTATTTTACTTGAAAACCCTAGACACTATTATAATGTCACTGGATTTCCTATCAAATGTTTTGGTTAGCGTAAGGTAAAAATTTTTCCATGTTTATGTGTGGGAAGTCTTACGTGATACCTTTCTTTTCAAAAGGTTTTTCAAAGTTAAGCAACTTTAACCTGTTACTCACACCAGACCCATGTCTGACCCGGAGTTTATCTTTTGTTTTCTTAAACTCTTGGGTACTCAAATTTTTACGAGTAGCCAAGGGATTCAGTTTAGCTTTTGACGAATATTGGAGGAGCAAATGGAGCAGGAGGCTTCTGCGTTCGATATATAGTATTCCGCTATGTGATCTGTGATTGTCTCTGAGTTGTATTTTGTTGTAAATACTAGACAGGTGTTTATAACTGTCTAGTATGTGTTGTATATCTGTGTACTCTGATAGTGGTTGTAAACTATGTAATATTTTATGTTGTTAATATAATTTATTCGTTCAGCTGTTTAGATTCTGATGTTGTGTTCTTCTTTCTTCTCTTTCTTTTCTCTTTTCTATCCCTTTCTTTCTTCATGATGATATGACTTTTTCTGGGGAGAAAAAGTTTGGTCGTCACAGGTGGTATCAGAGCACTAGGTTGAGTGAATACCTAGGCTCTGGAGTGGTGTATATCTTGAGAGAGCGTATTTGTAGTTTTATTATATATATATATATATATATATATATATATATTTATATAATTATTTCTACCTAATTGTTGGGTTACCTGTTCGGGTTTTCCAATATAGGTTATAAAGGTAGATAAGGCAGTGGGGTGTGTAACATGACTACTACCATTTGTTGAAGTTTGGTGTTTGAGGTTGGAAGTGTATTTTGTCGAGATTGTAGACCTAATACCATCTCGAGTAAGTTGTGCAGAGTATAGGATTTCATAGATCTCTGAAGGTAACCTGTTAAGGTTCAGAATCTATCTTTGAATTGGAAGAGTAGAGTTTGGATCTGTCGGTTTGGCAGAAGAGAATGATGGTATTTTGATACCTCAGGGAGTAGTAGCTGCGTGATGAGATGCAGTGACTATGGATGTTCTCGAAGATGTTTTCTTTGGAACAAGTTAAGGATGTGAGTCTGCTTCAGTGTTGTGGCTGGATTCAGCAGGATGTTTCTGTCCAGTTTGAGGCCCGGGTTTCTCGAGGAGTTTTGGTTTAGGAAGTCTTTGGCGTCGGTGTCATCAGTGCAGTTTGAAGTATTCTGTGTGCCAGCAAAAAGATCTTCTGGTTAGCAGTTTTTCTGAAAATAGAGTTCAGAAGAAGAAGAGTGGATTTCATTTCTACGATGGATTGGCTAGATGTTCTGATTAGTAAAGAGAGAACAGTCTTCTTTGGATATTAGGCTGGGTTGATCTCAAAAGTGACTTGCGATAGTTTGAATGTTCTCTTGAGCTATGGAAAGTTTGTCCATATTTGGAGGTTGAGTTTTCTTATCAACTGGATTCTAGGAGTTATACCAAAGGTTTAGTGAAGCAGCTTTGGATCAGATGGGGCATCTGAGTTTTCTTTTATGGATCTGATGAACCATATTTCTGTGATGTGTTATCCAGTTTGTGCTCGAGTTTTTCTTCTGATTCAGATCAGAGTTATGCAGCGGAAGCAGTTTGGGAGTGCCTTGTTTTGTCTTTTCCGAATAGGAGGAGTAAGTTAGTCTTCTGATATTTGTGAAATAGAGTTGGTGTTCTTGGTTTGGGATTGATCTTGAGGAGACCATTCTGTTAAGTTGTTTTGGTCCGGTTTTTTTCTAGGGACATCAGCAAAGGTTGAGCTGATCAAGAGAGTTGAAGGCAGCCCAGGCAGAAGTATTTTGTGGTTAAGAGACGATGGAGTTTGGATTCCGGAGTCAGAGATTTGATTTTGGATAAGTTTTCTCCAATCTAAAGAGCTATAAGATTGAGTAAGACTGGTTAAGTCAGCTCCGAGATGTTTTGGATCTTTTCCGTGTTTTGTGAGGATTAGTGTTTGGTTTTCAAGGTTAAATTGTCAGTTTGGATAACTGGAATTCGATGTGTTTCACGTATCTCGGAGGGAGTACGTGTATGGTTTATCTCTGGTTATGGAACTAGCAGTTCAGGAGGATGTGATTGTTGATTCAGACTCGTATGTAGTCTGATATCCTGTTTAGTTTTGTAGATCTAGTTGGATAGGAGCTCTATAGCTTAATAGTATTGATTGTTTAGATTCTATAGAGCGAGTATTCCGATATTTTTACCGGGGAAACTCGTGAAAATATTATCCTGAATTTTTCTGGATAATTAAATTTTTTTTGTTTGAATTGGTTGCTATGGTTGTTAGCATATGTTTGATAATATATGCTTGTATTTTAAAATAAAATCTTAAGATAGATTACTGAATTATCTTTGCTTTTAAATTTCGGGGACGAAATTCTTTTAGGGGGGAAGGAATGTGATATCCCGGAATTTGGGCAATATAAATTTTATAATCTGTGTTATAAATTTAATTGGATTTGATAATTTTAATAACAAATTTGAAATTTGATTTAATAATCTTGTTTTAATAAATATTTAAATTGAAATATTTTATATTTTTAAATAAATAAATTGTTTTCTGTTTATTATATATATTTGTATATATTGTAAGTTGATAAACTTTGATTTTGAATTTAGTAAATGAATTGATTTTCAAATTCTAATTTATATTTGATAAATTGGAAATTTGATTTAAATTTGACATTTAATTTTTCAAAGCAATTCAATAAATAATGTTATGGTTTATACTATGATAAATCTTATTTGTTTTGAAATTTTATTTAACTTAAAAATATGAATTTAAAATAGATAAATATAGAAACTAAGTTTTATTTTATACTACTTGAAATTTATACATAAGAGTTAAAATACAAATCTCAAAATGATCTCAATTTAGTTACAATCTCTTTCATAAAATTATTTTTAATATTGTTTAATTTGTATTTTAGATTAAATTTATAATACTTAAGTTCTTATGAACATAAATAGATTTGTAGTAATAGGATTTGTTATTTTTAATTTTTATAAGAGTTATGTATGCATCTATACATATATAACTTGATTATTAAAATTTGATTTTAATAAATTAATTTAAAATTTGAATTTAATGTCTTGGATTTAAAAGAATAGACACTTAAAAATATTTGAATAAGTTTATACTTAAAATTTGTTTTGTTTTGTTTTTCTATAAAAGATAAGGAAGACAAATTCATATATATATATATATATATATTACTTAAGAAATAAAATTAGATTTAAAGGCTTTAAGTTTTATAAACAATTTAGAATTAAAATTAAAATACTTAAGTACATGTGTAAGTTTCTTAAGATACAAATGGACATGTGTTTACCATAAAATAAACTAAAGTGACAAATGTTATACTTAAACCAAGTGTCCTTTTAATTTTCTTTTTCTTTTATTTTTGTTAAAATCAAAAATCTACTTGTATTAATACACTTCTTTTCATCTCATTTACTTTTTGCAATTCCTCTTCAAAACTTAATAAAAATTTTCAGATTCTAAAATCTGAATTCATCTACATTCAAGAACAGAAAAATCAAAAATCTGCAAACCTATTTCCCTCAAAACCAAAACCCTCTAAAATACATTCTGCAAGTCAGAAATCTGTAGCTCTTCAAAGTATAAACTGAAATCATTTGTAAATCCCCTCAAATCTGTTATCACCTCAAAAATCAAACCTGCAACTACATAGTTCAATCATGCCTGCAAATGAAATCAGGGAGCTTAGGCATTTCAGCAATAAATCAAGCTTGCATTTTCATACATGGAAGTATGCATGTTGATCTTGAAGCATTACAGCTAAAATCAAGATTTTTAAAGTTTACAAAAATCAAAGAAACAACTTGAAGTTTTGAATCAAAGCACCATTCCAGTGTCAAGCTTTTCTAAAACAGGGCTCTGCTCGTATTTTTTCCAAGTGAGTAACATTTTTATTCAAAACTAAATTAAGTAAATTTAGTTGCTTGCAATGAGTTACTGATATATTCATAATTATATGAAAGCATAGGATAGAAGTTCTTATGTATGGTTGTTGAGTATTTATGCTTGTTGTAGAATATATGTTACTGCCTGTTACTAGAATTCCAAGTTTTATTCCTGATTAAATTTCATGAGTTCATGTTCAAACGTTTGTTATAGTTTATGATTTATACAGTATATGATATGTATCATAAGTTTAAGTTTTAATTTTATTAAATAAAAAAAATGAAACTGTATTGTCTCTGAAAACAAACTACAACAGAGCAATCTTTGAAAATATAATTTAATCATCCTTAATTCTTTGATTTAAGAATATGGACATGTTACAAGATCCAAGACGATAATTTTAAAACTAAAATCAGATTTTCTAGTTTGAAAATGAATGGGTATTTCTGGTTTGTCCAGAAAAGGGATCTTGGGTTGTAACTGTCCATCTACGCGTTCGAGGTAACCAGTGTTTCCTCTGGTGGTGGAGTAGTGATAGTAGTTGCAGGGAAAAATGGTTGATGATGGAATAAAGCAGTGAGGTGATGGGGATTTTCAATCAAAATTATAAGCCCTAGTTAACTGTTCATTTGAAATTTGGTCGACGTTATCTCTAGAGGTGACCGAGCCTTCCATAATTCAAGTAAGTGGTTGGTGGGGTGTGGAAGTAGTTGTGGCCGGAGGTGGAACTTCACCGATGATCGGAAATTTGAGTTTGAAGCAATTTCCAAGTTGCGACATTGTTACAGTTTTTCGAGCTCGAATGCTTAAAATCGATTTAGGGGTTCTGCATTCGGTTTGATGGTGGGAATCAGGTCGGGAGATGACCGTCGACGTGAGTGGGTGGTCGCGAGTGGTAGGGGAGGGTTACCGTGATGGTGCAGGTGCACAGTGAATCAAGGGTATCAGTTGTTTTGGGAAGATGGGTTACTCGTGTTTGTTACGGGTTAATTTGTTTGTTGCTCGAAGTTCTAGGTTATTTTACTCAAAGCAATTGGTTTTGGGACTCGAAGGAAATTGATGTGAGGCTCGGGTGTTTAAATTTTGTTTCAGGGTTGGGTAAATCTGTCAACACAGGTTTTGTATAAACCTGATTTTTTATATTTGGGTTTTAATTGATTTTAAGGAGAACGTGTTCTCGAGTTATTTTAGTTTTAGCTCGGGTTGGTTGTTAGAGTTTGAAAACTTGTCTTGTTTTCAAAAATTTAAAACTAAATTTAAAAGTGGGAGCTAGAATTTAAAGTAAGTTTTAAATCTAACTTAAACGATGGATTCAAGTTGAATTGAATCACAAGTTGGAAATGATTAAGTATTTAAATTCAAATTTGCTTTAAAATAACTTTAAAAGAGTTTATTGTTTAAAATATTTTAAAGAATTTGAATTTAAATTTGAAATTGACTTATGAAGTAATGTTTAAACAAATGTAAAATTTGATTCAAATTTGGATTTGAATCTTTGGTTTTAAAAATAAATTTAAGGTTTATAAATTTAAGTGTTTAAACCAAATTTGAATGATAATGTAAAAATTTAAATGGTTTAATTTTAAAAAGAAATTTATTTTAACTTTTGTAAAATTTCTTTTATAATTAAGGAATTATTATCAATTAAGGGATTTAGATTGATTTTAAACTTGTTAAAGTTTAATAATAGATTAATGTTTTGTATTTCATTTAATTATTAGAGTAATTAAATGAATAATTAATTAATTTAATAAATTAATGAAATAAATAATTACTTAAAGTAATTAAGGGTTAATCTTAAGGGTTTAGGGTTAATTATTCTTTGAATAATTAACTTGTAATTAAGAATAATTAATTAAATAAGATTAGTTTTTAGTTAATAACTAATTAATCAAGTAATGGATTAATTAATTTTAATTAACACATAATTATTTAATTAATCTGTAATCAATTAATGGGTTAATTAATTTGTAATTAATAATGATTAAAATAAGTTAATTATTTTAGAAAAATAATTAATGAATTGTTAATATTTAATGAAGGTCATTAACTAAGGATTATTTAATAATAAATTAATGTGATTAATTTTAATTATTAATTAGATTAATTAATTTAAAGGTAATCAATTGTGTAAGTTATTAAGTATAATTACTTATAGAAGTAATTATGGAATTAATTACTTATTGATTGAGTTTAATTTGATTAGTTTAAGTTAATTAATTCATTTTAATTAATTTAAAATTAATCATTCGATGATTTGTGAAGGATAGTTACTTAATGTAGTATGATGAAGAGGAATTACTTAGAGAAGTAATAAATGGTAATTACTATATGTAATTAATTGGAAGTGATTTGATAATGAAGCTATTTGAGTATAACTACTTTGTAAATTAATCAAGGAATTAATTAGAGAAAATTAATTAATGAGTAATTAATTTATTTGGTAAAGCAACTAAGGGTAGCTTATTACTCAATGGGGTTAACCAAGGGTGATTAACAATTATGGTTTAAATTTAGATTAATTACTTAAAGTAATTAATTTAAATAAGGTAATTAATTAAAATATAATTAGAGATAATTAATTCATATAATTAATGATGTAATTAAGATTGATTAATTGAGATTAATTAATCAATAATAAGTGATTAAAGGTAATTAATTAATGTAATTAATTAAGGGTTAATGTAATTAATTATAGTTAATTAATTAATGAAGTAATTAAAGGTTAATTACTGTATTGGTTAAATTTAATTAATTTGAAGAAATTAATTAGTGAATAATTACTTGAATGTAATTAAAGGTTAATTAATCAGGGATGATTAATTAAGATGAATAATTGAATGATGATTAATTAATTGATTGATAATTAATTAATAATGACGAGCAAGGTTTATATTGATGAAGTAATTAATTTAATTTACTTTAAATTAATAGAATGATGTAATTAATTTAATTCATTTTAAATTAATTATATTTGGTGTGGTTAATCGTTGCTTATATAGATAGATGATGTTGTTTACTTTGGATGAATTGAATCTCAGATATGAGATAGATAATGTTGAGTAATTTGGATGCATTGGTTGCATTGTGATGTTGATATAGATTATCTTTTGGATAGTGATAATATGGTTTATCTGATATGATGAGAATGTTGATTATCTGTTATGAACCTATGATTTATCTATTTGTATGGATATAGATAATTGAATTGTTTTAGAACTTTAAAACAACTTAGCCTTAATAGACACGTTTTGGATTTCGATGAGACCGGGATCGGGTTTCCATATTTGGATATCCGAAAACCACATCGATTCCAATTAAACGTTAGGTCGTGCATCTAAGTGGAGCAAGTGAAGACTCGAGGTGTAAGGGCTATACGTCAGTATAACTATGTGGGTGATCCCGTTAGGAGTTGATGGAATAGTGCTTATAGATTCGAGATGGTGATTTAGAGTGCAAGGGTTATCGTCGTTAACTCTGAGGGTGATTCCTAAACGAGTGTAATGAGATAATGCCTTCGGTTTCGTTCGAACCCGGAACGAACTTGTATGGATTAAATGCTTTCGGAACATCGTCAGGTGGACGATGAGCATTCTAAGAGATGTGTCCTCTAAAGGTAATCGTAGCCTCAAGCCTCATCAACCGGGAATGGCTAAAACAAGAGAGGTGCAGCAAGGCTTTGTGGGTAGCTCCCACTGGAGAGCAAGATTGATCCCTGTCTAGAGGTTCCTTTTTATTTCGGCTGTGTGGGCAGTTGGATGTACACCAACTGCGGGGTTGTCTTGTTCGGAACTGTTCAGTAAGGAATGGGTCCGGCTTTGTGATGCAGGGGAGCGGGTGTACTCCTCGGTACGTTGATCTTGGCCACGTACTGTGATGGGCGGTACCCCAGTAGCCCTGCCATTGTATGGAATCCAAAATCCAATAAGTGCCGTACGTATTAGTTGTGCCCAACTATGTTGGAACGTGAGATGTAAGCATTCCAACTATTACTGTATTTTACTTGAAAACCCTAGACACTATTATAATATCATTGGATTTCCTATCAAATGTTTTGGTTAGCGTAAGGTAAAAACTTTTCCATGTTTATGTGTGGGAAGTCTTATGTGATCCCCTTTCTTTTCAAAAGGTTTTTCAGAGTTAAGCAACTTCAACCTGTTACTCACAACAGACCCATGTCTGACCCGGAGTTTATCTTTTGTTTTCTTAAACTCTTGGGTACTCAAATTTTTATGAGTAGCGAAGGGATTCAGCTTAGCTTTTGACGAATATTGGAGGAGCAAATGGAGCAGGAGGCTTCTGCGTTAGTTATACAGTATTCCGCTGTGTGATCTGTGATTGTCTCTGAGTTGTATTTTGTTGTAAATACTAGACAGGTGTTTATAACTGTTTAGTATGTGTTGTATATCTATGTACTCTGATAGTGGTTGTAAACTATGTAATATTTTATGTTGTTAATATAATTTATTCGTTCCGCTGTTTAGATTCTGATGTTGTGTTCTTCTTTCTTCTCTTTCTTTTCTCTTTTCTATCCCTTTCTTTCTTCATGATGATACGACTTTTTCTGGGGAGAAAAAGTTTGGTCGTCACAACTGCCCTACGTCGTCGTAGTTTACTCGGAACCGATGACATCCAAGATCGGCCTTTGAACCCTAAACCAAGCTCTTCCGCCCTCCTCGGTCATCACGAAAATACCTCGCCATTTTTCCTCGACACGTCCTTGACCATCGCCCTTCCACGCCAAACCCTTCGCCACAAAATCGAGTATATCGCCTGAAAACGACCATATGCCCAAATACGTTCATCTCCCTCAACCTTTCACAGCACTTAACTAAAAATCACCAAACATGTCTTAAAAATTCTAATTTCCACTATCAATTCCCACCAAAGAATCCATTTGTAGAAAATTGATACTTGAATTTGATTCAAGGTTGAGACACTTATCTGTAACATCCCTTTTCTCCTCCTATGCGTGATGATAATTGATGAAACATTATTTAAATTAATCTTCACTTTAAAGCAAACAACTTTTATTTTGGAATCGAGTTTTAAAACCTAATAGATAACGAGATATTGATTTTACAAGTTGTAAGTTTAACTGTTTTATGGAAAGAAACCACGAACATAGTAATATTAGGAAGAAATACAGTGTTTTGATAATTGCCTTGTCAAACTCACTCATATACACACACATACACACACATTTTAACATACAGGTGCATATATTCTTGACCCAGACCAAAGATTAAACAAAATAACTCTATTATACATATAAGTATAATAATCAGTTCACAAAATAAGGCCTGTTTACTCAAATTTGATCAGAGCAGTATTTGTTTCCATTACAGCTCTCTTCTGTTTTTATCTTCTGCTCTTCTTTTCCTTTCCTTTTTTTAGGGTTGCAATGGTAGTTTGTATACTTTTACTTTGAATGCTAAAGTATGAAATGGGGCAATGATAGGTAGGATATATATATATATATATATATATATATATATATATATATATATATATATATATATATATATGGAAGATGGGAGGCTGCAGCATTGTTTTATAGGCTGCTTCATTTTTTTCATTTTTTCTTCCTTCCTTCACTTTTGAATGTCTTGACCTCTATATTCTTTGGTTTTTCATGCAGACTATATTTTGTTTATATTTAACCATTTTCTTCTTTACCGAGTGTTATCTATAAGCCCAGGCATATATAAGAGGAGGCAAAGTTTACAGGTGAAGCTTGTACGGGCTTGGATACTTATCATCTCATATATTTTTTTATTTCTATCTGACCCATTGAGATCTTTAATATGCTGATTTGATTTCTCAAAGATGATTTGATTTTATGGCTTGACTTGATTTTATGTTTTATAAGCTTGAAAAGCACTTTGTCATAAGGATGTCTCCTAGCATGTTTACACCCACATATCTTTGCATATATATGCACTAAATTTTATAACATACAAATAAATATTTTTACTTGCTTATGTTTGTCCTCATAACATGCATTTACATTCATACACATTGCTTTTGTACATATTGTCATTTTACATACATATTCACATTTATACAACTTTCCTATATTTTACTTCATATAGGCATCGATACATATATTTACACATTTATATTAGCATATATACACCTATACTTGCATTTATTATGTCATCACATACATATTTTTCATTTATACAAACCTCTTCCATTTGCGGGTATGCTTACCTATATTTATACATATTTATTTACTTTGCTTATGTAAAATTTGTCATTATATATATACATATGTACCTTCACACTATCTCCTATTTACCTATATATTACTTCATATGACATATATTCATATATGCAAATTTACATACTTGTATATTACCAATGACGTAAAGCTTGTGTACATTTATATATATATATATATATATGTATATGTATATGTATATGCATATATGTATATATTCAGATATTTTTAATTATCAGAAATTTATTTATTCGACTTATAAACCCAATATTTCAATAAAAAAATCAGTTAATCACCAAATTACCAGACATTGAAAATCTGGGTCGTCACAAATAATTTATTAGAGAAAACTAGTTTTGAAAACTATTTTCCGAAACGACTATTGAAACCAATATTTGAAATTCCTTCATTATAGAAAATAAATGGATTTTATATTTGAGAAATAATTTTAAAATACTATATAATAATAATTTCAAATGCCTATTTATTTCAAAAATTATTTCAAAAAGGTTTGGAGAATACCGTGCTTGGAAACAATGAAAGACAAAGAAGATACCTCAAAACCGATAATTCGAATTCAATTCGAATTCAACACAAAATCAAATAAAATTTGAAATTCAAATTCTCCAAAATTTAGCTATCATATTGGTAGGCATCTTAGCACTTCAAAAGATCACATAACCATCATCAAAATCAAGCAAGATAGGAAGGAAAACAAGCTAAAAACAAGTCGCAAGTCAAAAGAACAAAGGCTAAACTACTCGTGCTTGGGCAAACAAGGGTTGACCAATCCCGGTGGCTAGATCGATCACCTGGTCGACCTGGCGGGTGCTGGGTCGACCTACCTGTCGACCCAGTCTGCGGACTCTTCTCCAAGTTGTTTTCCAGCCTTGTATTGATTTTCCAAGGTTAATCTAACATATCAAACAGTGGAGTTTATGGATGAAAATTGACATGCACACAATTTAACAAATAAAAAACACTCCAGAAAAGATCCCGCAGCAATTTGAGTTAAAACCAAAGAGTTATGGCCACTCAAGGCGGCAACCAGAAACTAGAAATTCAATAAAACAACTTACAGAAAGATATACATATACAGAAGCTATTTTCTTTCAGATCTTTCCATTTGCAGGCTAGTTTAAGCTAGAAATGTGAGATGAAAAACTCATCTTGCTGTACTTGAGTAAAAACCCGAATTATTAGCTGAAAAGATCAGGCTTTGAGGAGAAGAAAGCTTCCAATACCCTGTAGAATTCCTTAAACAGACATGCAAAACAAGTTCTACATTAAATTAGAAAAACTACTTCTAAAATTAGGAATTTGATGAAATTGTAAGGTTTGGAGCGAGATTACCTTTTAATTATACTCTAATTTGCAAAAGATTTCAACTTGCTTGAATTTAATTGAAGAAATAGCTTGAACTGCAATTTAGAGGAGTGGGTTCTATTTCTCGGGCTAAGGAAGAAGGAGGTGAATAACAAAAATGAATGTACTGGTAAGTTCTCATCTCGTTTCTTATTAATAGATAATATTAGAAAAGGGTTAATGGATATAAACCCTACCCAATTGGCCCAAGGCAATTTTACTTAGAGAAATTACAAAGAAATGTGTAATTTAACCTATATTATCAACTTATACACTAGTTTTTCTCGTTTTTAACCAAACAAAAATTTATGAATTTACATACATAAGAAATAATTTATTTTACAGTATATAAGAGAATTAATTTTTATTTTCAAAACATTATTATTGTTAAAATCCTTACTTTCACAATAATACACAATTTTCACCAAATAAATGTAAAAGTCTACATTTTAACTTCTAAAATTCAACAAAAATCATTTTATCACTTAGAAAAATATTACAAACCATTTTAAATTTGAATTTATAGTTAAAACACAATTTAAAACCAATTTCCATCCTTTTTATTTGAATAAACACACCTTAAAAATCACATACTTTTTTAAAAAATAATGAAAAGAAGAAGTTAGCAATTATTAATACAATTATTGCTTTTTTCTCTAAATAAAACCCATTTATTAACCCAAATAAATAAAATAAAGTTCAAACTTTATTTTTCTTATTTATTTTCAAATTTATTGTTTATTCTAAATAAACAATTTAAAATTTTCAATTTTACATTAATTCTCAATATAAAATTTTAACTACCATTATAATTTAATATTAACTGCTAATCTCCAAAAACAGGGTTGTTACAGACTCCCCCTTAAAAAAATTGCATCCTCGCAATTTCTAGAGAAGCGTTTGTATTCAACATGTTTATTTCATCAATCAAAGGAAGGATAGACAAGCACGAGATCAAAACTCCTCACTTTCAACTCAAGATGAGAGAAAACCAAGATTAAATTGCTTGATAAATTCTATGATTATTCGAATATATTTGTCGGGATTAGCGGACTATAGAATTTCTTCGAGTAATACCTTATGATTTCGAAGGCATCCCGACATCGAAACAAGAACACAAAAGTAGAAAGCAACTCAAAATCAATCTAAAGTGATCGATTTCTCAGAAACCTCTCAAATAGAGTTGGGATTTGGCATCACTTCATCTGAACTCCAAACAACAAGACGATGAAATTCAATGTGTCTTTACGGAAGGAGCCATACAGATACTAAGATAACAACAAATGAGGTAGAATCTCTAATAAGAGATGACTACTTCAATGGTCATTAAACGAAAAAAATTACCGAAAAAAATGCAAGTTGTTAGATAATTGCACAAGGCAAGACAAACACAAAGAATGGATTTTTATACTTCTGTTTAACTAAACAAATATTTTCAAGGTTATCAAAATCCTTTTACTACATAATCAAATTCTCAAATTTCAATATTTTAAAATTTTCAAATCCTCTTTCAAAAATCCAATTTAATCTCCAAACTCTTCATTTAAAGTGATTAAAATGTTCCACTCTTAAATTCTACCAAAATATATTTCAGTTCGAAACGTATATACTAAACATCAATTCTTTTACATTCACAAAATAAGTAGAATACACATGACCACAAGGAAAACAAGTAAATCTCAATTACAAACCAGTTGAAAAAAAAACAAATTTTTAGATAGCAAACTTCAAAATAAGAGAACCCTTCTAAAATAAAAGTTGTTACAAAGTCTAAGCTTTCCAGGGATATAAAGATCATCAAAATCGGATTCACGATTGGAAGTTATGCCAAATTTACATTCAGCTTAAATCTTAGAGATTATTGTAATAGGGCAGAAATGCCTATCCAATTTCAAAGCTATTTTAACCTAAATTAAAATAAAAATATTCCAAAATGGTGAAAATAAAATTTATAGCTTACTGAAAGCTCTTTCATTTACAAAAAGAACGAACTCATTTGGAGTTATAAATCTCAAGTTATCGCTGTTTTAGTACAGCACTTTTTCAAACAAAATTTCAGCTATTAAATCAATTTAAAAATTGAAATTTTCTCCAACCATTTTAATTTCAAATTACAATTTCAAACAAGCTTTTGAAAAAACCATTTATTAAGTGATCTTTTTTTTCCTGGAATGCTAAGAAATACCAAAATATGATCAACATAAAAGAAACAATTCGTTAATTGGAAAAAAATTTCATTACTTTCCAAAATCTAACTTTAAAGTAATTTACTAAGAAAACTCATTTTGGAAGAGATAAATAATCTCTTTTATTATCAAAAGATGATTATTGATTATCTATATAATAAATTTTGGAATATATGTATGTAATGTTTAAAATCATTCTCTCAATTAAAATGATTATACCACATGAATTTTTCATTTATAAAAACAATTCAAATTCACATTTTCACTTTTCACAAAATTAAATTTCCATCTAATTATCAACATAAAACTAATTAAAGTTTATAATTAATTCAAATTTGTTTTCAGAAGAATTTTACCAATTCAAACCAACCAATTTTTAAGATAGAGATTTTTAACTATCCTCTACTATTACTCAAATAACTAGGTGTCAAAACAAATTTTTTATTTTTTTATAGTCATCATTGATAACTTGTACCAAAATATTCAATTAATATTTTAATTTTTCAAACCAAAGTATTCTTTTATCTTAAATACATCATTTTTTAATCAAAGTATCAAATGATATTTTCTTCCAATTAAGACATGTCCTTAATAAGAATTATTCACTTTTGCTTACCCAAATTACCCTATTCAATTTCTCAAATTTCAAATATTTTAAGGCTATTGCCTTGCGATTGTTTTGTAGTGATTGACCCATTCGATTGGCTGCCGAGTTGATCAAATGATCAAAACTGCCTCGCCACTCATCCAACACTCACTATTGTTCAATGGCTTCATTAAACATTTAAAATAGAGATTAATACTCCACCATATTAATATTTCCAAACTTTACTTACCAAAACTCAATTTACCATGTCTGACTGTTGTTAGTCCATGAGAAGATGGTTTTGATGACAACAACCTTAGAATAAGATTATAAAATATGAATACTAAAATTATAGTTTATATATATATGTATATGCAGGACTTAACCATGCAGGTACCAAGAATGAAGACTTTATAGTATAGAGATTAAAGATTCAAGATATCAAGATTGAAGACTCATGAGTATCAAGAATATCAAGATTATAAAGAGTTAAAGATTTCAAGTAATTTAATTAGGAATTTTGTTAAAACTCCTAGAAAAGCACTGGCATCTTAAAATCCAATTTATTCATGGAATGGAATCCACTTCGAGCTCATTAAAGGGATGGAACCCTAAGTAGGATGGAACCTACGAAAAATCTAGTGGAACATTGTTTTGTATCCGCTAACTTTTATTCAAATAATTTTACAAAATTATCTTATTTTCAAAATGATTTCATAATCTTCCTTTTAAAAAAGAATCAAAAACATCTATCCTGATTTTAAATACTTTTAGCCTCAAAATAATCCTTATTTTCAAAATCAAATTATCCTTAGTTTTAAACTATCTTTTAAATATAATAAATTTCACTTTTAAATATTTATACTTAGATTTAAATATAAAATTATAGTAAAATTTTATATATATTATTCTTTATATTTACTTATGTGTTTTTACTATAGTTAAGTGTATTTATAAAGTTTAAAATAGTTTTATTATAAGATAGAAGTTATTTTCAAAGAAACACAAATCATCAAAATTTCCTTTGGCATGTCGACATACCCAAGATACCCATGTCGACATAGTGGCAGTTAATTTCAAAAATTTGAATTTCAAAAGAAGTGTCTTTTCGTCATAACCTTTCACGAATGGACATGGCTGTTGTTCTTCTATAAATAGAGGGTGTTTTGAAAGAATTTTCAATCATATTTTTCTAGTTTTCACTCCTCTTCTTCTTCCACATTTCTTTATATATTCTTACCACTACTCTGTCGAAATCAACATTGAATCTAACTAGATCATTTCTAGTTTGATTCCCTATCACTATCTCAATAAGATCCTCATTGCTATTCAGAGTTATAGATTTCTTTGTAATTATTTAAGCGAGAAAAGGTGTGATTGTAGCCTTGGAAATCAATCGAGCAAGAAAAGGTGTGATTGTAGCCTTGGAAATCAATTGGGTGAACTTCTTGCCCATAAAATCAAGTATCTCTACCCAGAGGATTGTGAATCTAGAGTGGTGTACCTCATGGCCTTGAAATCGAGGGTGTAATTGTACAATTGCTTTTGAAAGGAAATCCGTACTTGTGTGTGGGACTGAAATGTAGGGTAACTCTGAACCAGTATAAAATCCGGTGTGTTCTTTCCTTTACTGCTTTTTCTTTATTTCTGCCTTTGTGTTTGATTCGGTGATCATATCTGTGTTTAAATATTGCATACATCTGTTTTCAAATTAACAAAAACTCAAAAAGATTTACTAATTCTTGAAAACACTATTCACCCCCCTCTAGTGTTTATCCTAGCCTTAAGACCCGTGATCCGCATTTCTCACATTTGGTATCAGAGCAAGGTTTTCAAAAGTTTCATAACATGATTTTTGATAAACTTTTTAAAATGGCTATGTTTACTAGTTTAGAATTATTCAGGTCATCATTGTTTCATGAGTCTGCATATAATCAATGTTTAAATTCAAGTTGTCTACCAAAATTGTTTGATGTGCAGGAAACATGCTTTTTTGGTATTGAGGAATCAATCCACAACGGACAATTGTGTAGATCAAAAAAAACAAATGGATACTCGATAGTGGATGTTCTAGACACATGACTGGGAATCCAAATTTGCTGAATGATATAATATACAAAGACGGAGGACTGGTTAACTTTGGAGACAATTCAAAATGATATGTGATTGGCATCAGCAAAGTTGGTAACTCTGAAACTCCTATTGTTACTAATGTTTTTCTAGTTAGATATTTGAAACATAATCTGTTAAGTATAAGTCAACTCTGCGATAAAGGATATAAAATTAAATTTGAAAACGATAAGTGTCACATTGAAGATAATAATTCAACCATGATATTTGAGGGAATTAGGAAAAAGAATATTTATATTCTTAGTATGAAAGTTACAAATGATAACCAGTGTCTTTTGGCAAATACAAGTGAACCTTGGATTTGGCATAAGAGATTTGGCAAATGCAAACCAGGGTCTGGGTCCATTTATATCGCTGGAAAGCGTAGACTTTGTAGAACAACATTTATTTTATAAGAGTTCTCTGATTTTGATGTTTGCTATGTCAAAATTTGTTTTCTTTACAATTGGTTTGTAATTGGAATTTACTTATTTTCTTTGTGCTTACGTGTATTCTACTTATTTTGTGAATGTAATTGAATTGATTTTAGTATAAATATATGTTTCAATCTGAAATATAATTTGGTAGAATTTAAGACTGAAACATTTTAATCACTTTAAATGAAGATTTTGGAGATTAAATTGGATTTTTGAAAGAGGTTTTGAAAATTTCAAAATGTTAAAATTTGAGAATTTGATTATATGGTAAATTGGATATGTCGATCCATTTGAGATAAAAGGAAAAAAATATAGAGCATTTATCGACGTATTCAGTAGATGTTTAAGACAAGATTATAGATGGTCACTCCTAACCATCCCTATTCTCTGCATTAGCAGACAGAATTACCTAGTAATTCTCTTTGTTAATGTGGGTCTCGCGGTGGGGCGTCATAATGTGTATACCAAAAGAAATAAGGAAATGCTATTATGTTCTTAATTTGATATGTAAATGATCTACTATTGATAGGCAATGACCATTTTGTCGTTGTAATCAGTGAAAGTTTTACTTTCCAAGAATTTCTCCATGAAATATTTAGGAGAAGTAGCCTATATACAATGTATAAAGATTTATAAAAATAGATCTAGGAGGCAGTTTGTGACGACCTGATATTTTCAACCATTCGCACCCAAACATGTTGAAATTGAATTGCTCAAAATACCAGATTGTAAGTTTATATTTGGCAAAACTTAGCATATACAGCAAATAAATAATCACAGAATCACAGATACAGAGTAATATAACAATATGCAGCGGAAACAAATGAATAGTAATTCATGAAGCTACTATATATACATAACAGAGTTAAATAAGTTACAACAGAAGTCTCCAATACAATAGTCAAATACAAGAATCAGAATGCATCACTAGAATCAACTAAATATATGAAAGCTGGATAGATAGCCGGATCTCTAAGCGAAGCTCCAACTCCAAAGGTGAGTCTCGAATACTGGTACACTCAGTCTTACCGGAGCGTAAAGCAAAACACAAAACACTCGTGTCGGGATTAACATTCTTATATCAATAAATCAAACTCAAGTGAAATAACAACTAAAATACAAGTAAGTCAAAAAATGTTTGGGATAACCATCCACTAAGGATCTGTAACGGTCCAGGCTCAGCCTTTGAAAATCGGCACCGAATATGTCACTCGTATTCAAATGCCGCAGATCGAAACGCCGAATCTGGCTCGCCGGAGCTTATAACACATTAAGTAAAATAACATAGTGGAAAAAAATGAATATCAATATATACAACATTGATACAATAACAGATACAATATCTGATTCAATATGATACAACAGAATGATACAGTAGATATCAATACTATCAGAGATACATGACACAGCGTAAAGAATATCTTCAGTAGAATGAATCTCCAAATCAAACGCTCTAATACAAAGCTAGCTCGAACTTCCCATCACGTTGCACAAAGCTAAGCAAGTGCAGTCCAAGACTGAAGAAGACTCCAAAGACTGAAAGCTACCATACCAAAGACTTCGAAGGCTATCAAATCTACACTTATTACTTGATTATCTGAAAATCCAACTCTAGACTGCCCGTGTGGAAAATTGTGGGCACCCAGAGTTTAGGAAGGGAACAATAAACTCTAGGTCAGTCGTGGGACTGGTATGAGCAAACAAAAACAGTTTTATCTTTGAAAACAAACAACAAAGGAATTTAAAACATTGAAAACCGCAATGCTTTTTGGAAAATGAAACTACCATAAGGCCTCCCGACACACACACAATGCAATCGCACGCTTGGGGGAGATTTCTCCTTATGATAGTCAAATATGCTTAATATGAGAAAACTCTTTGATATTATTACTAGTGCATAGTGTGAACGCATTTCGAAAATAAAATATTAATCTTAGCTAGCATAGGTACCATGATAGTGTGCCTACTATAGCTGCCATGTTAAATGGCAGGTTCTACAACTAAAACCGTACAAGGCGCGTATTGGGTGATTGGATTTCCAACAAATGGTCAGGCTAAGGAACTTCCTACTGCAACATGTATACGCCTCTGGAGGGACGTCCTGAGATCTTATCCAGCTCTCTGCCAACACAAGGCTGGGTTACCTCTGTAACTAGGTAACTACTACATGAGCATGTCATCCCCCGGTCCTTTGGGACCTTTATCCGAGGCGTCTCTCAACCAACAACCACAAAGCAATCACAAAGTAATAGATTTGCAGTGACCACATGAGTAATTATCTGGCTCCATACCATGATATCACCCTTTTGAAGAATTGAATGACACACCCTAAAGGGCACGACCCTCATAACCTTGCCGCATGTTTCCTGTTTCGATCATTTCCGAGGTGTGCGGTCCTGATGCAGTCTCGTCCACAAAGCTACGCTTTTTCACAAAGCCATGCTTCGATCAACAAATGATCACACAGCAGCACTCAGCATGCCACACTACCAAATTGGGAGTATATCACTGATAACTATCAACTACATAACCTCTGAGCTCATATGTCTCAGAGAAGGGTTTAAGCAAAGAGAATAAATTCTCCACCACCAAACAGAAATGTATTTGATAGAGATCAGTTTTATATCTCAAAGTGTAATGTCAGACATACAACCAAACAAGTCTGTTCGGGGTTCGAAGAGAATCGAAGGCACTTCCAAAGAAGCCCTTGCAAATCTGGTTATTCACAATTCCGATCGGACTTCCCATCACTTGGGAAATCTCTATACCGGCGTGACTCGGTGCAGAGACAATCGACGGGTTATCCTTTCGTTTTCGAAAATACCCAGTCTTCACCACCGGTCTTGAAATGCTATCCATATCGTCGTATCATTATTCGGAATGGTTTATATGACACAAGGTCCTCTCCCGGCTAAACCAAATAATGAGCGCAATATTTAAAAACATATGGATATAAGATTTCAGTTAAGTCACAACTTAAAACCCAAAACTTTTCTTTCAAATGGTTAAACAAATTACCATTTTAAATTTTTAAACAAAAAAATTCAATTCACAAAGTTCACCCAGCTTTCACAAAGATTCATTCATAGATTTCAAAACGATTCCCATTTCAATTTGGATTAACTCATTCAATCTTTAAATCAAAGATTTAATATCTTTCAAACTCATTTCCAATTCAAATCTTTTATATAAAAGATACACCATTTAAAATCCTCTTCAATTTCAAACAAGGTTTAATAATCTTTCACCAAGGTAAATTCATAGTTTTCAAAACTATTTAAAATTTCGTTTCAAACTTGAAATCTTTCGATACAAATTGGAAATCCTTAATTTTTATGAAAGCAATTATTATTTGAAACAGATAGTTTTCGTTTTAGGAAAAACTGATTACATTTACATAAGTTAAAGCCATTCAAGTATAAAACTTGGGTTTAAATTTAAATTCCCAAAACAATACTTTTTAAATGGTTAAAAACTCATATAAACACCATTATAACTTGTATAATCTTTTTAAACCATAATTTCCAAGTCATTGAATTCAATTTCAAATATTGAATTCAAATTCAAATCAAATTATTTAAATTTCAAAACTTTATTAAGTTATTCAAAATAACATTTATTTTTGAAATCCCTTTTCAAAAAGCTTTCAATCCCATTTCCAAAACTATTTGAATTCAAAATTCACTTTTAAAACCATTTCAAAAATCTATGACTTAACCAATTTCCTTGTGAATCCATATTTGTGTGTGTATAAGTGTGGTCCAGGGGTTCCACACAATAGTGCAATAACATCAATCATCACAGATTCAATAATAACAATATCGATAAGCGGTATATTCCAATAACGCTTATCTATACACAAATTCACAGATAAATAAGTTACATCACGAATGAATAATTTACATCATAGATGAATAAATTACATCACATATAAATAAATTACATCACACTTTACAACACAAACCAGAATAATTCGTATCACAAAGCATCACATATGAGGAATATCGAACCATTCAAACATTCAATAGAATCCAAACATTCATAAGTAAAATTTATTAATCAACTGATTAATTTAAATCAGATTAATTATTTATGAATAATTTACTAATCCTGGTTAATTAATATTAATTGATTACAAATCAATTTGATTAAATACTCTTTAATCATTTATTAATTAACCACTAATTTATAATTAATCCGTTGATTAATTATCCTTAATTAATTACAATAATTAATTAATTACTCCTTAATTAATATCATTCCTCAATCACTTTCATTAATTAGTAGATTTTAATTAATTAATTATCCTTAAATAAATTAAGTAATTAGCCTTTCAATCATTTTTTTATTAAGTAATCATTCTTTTAATTGATTAATCATCCTTAATTAGTTACCTTAATTAATAAATCACATAAATTAATTAATCTTTAATCTTTAGTTAACCTTTAATTATCAAGTAGTTAACCTTTAGTTACCTTTAATTAATCATATTAATTAATTACTTAATTAACCTTTAGTTAATTTCATTTATTAGTTGATCCTATGATTAATCATTTTAAATAAAAGTTACCCTCAAATTAGTTTCCTTGATTAATTAATCACATTAATCAATAAGTTAAGTAATTAACCCTTGAATCACTTCTTAATCCAAACTACATCTTATTTTGTTTTCAAAACCTTATGGATTTAATTACATAATCAAACTAATATTTAATTACTTTTAAAACAAATTTTAAAAGATTTTTAAATCTTTGAAAACACTTAGAAGTTAATTACAAAAGTATCCAATATAATACAAAACAAATTTAAAGCATTTAACTCTAAAACTTAACAACATTTTTGATCCCCTTTCATTTAAAAAAATCTGGTTAATTTAGTTTCCACAAAAACCCAAGCAAATTCGTCAAATACTCGAGCCAAAATCCTGGACAACCCATTCTTCTAAAATTCTCGAGTTCAAACCCGTGCCTAAGCCTGTTTTCCCGATGAAACTTCATCTTCCTCAACGCATAAGGAAAACCAGATATGAATGTTATCTGTGCACGTGTACAGTCGCATGGCGATGCTTCAACCTCCGAGATCATCGCCGACAAGTAACTAACATCCCACCACTTCAACTTCGACCTCCCAAAGATCGATATCGACGCAAAATTGAAATCGAGGTACTCTTCCCACCCTGGAACACATACAGTTCATCGAAATTCGCCTTGAACCATCACCCCCGACCGCAGCTGACCACGCAACCACGACTGGGGCTTCGCCAACCACCCCTGCTTCAAACCCCATGGGTCTCGTTCAACTCTATGCATCGATGACCATGAATTTTCCTCACGTCTCTCTTCGTTGAAAAACTGACATCGAACCCTAGTTCGTCGATTCCAAAGCACCACCGCAATTAATAAATTCAATCATTATTTTTCTTATGTTTACCAACAACCCATGTACCGCCAGAATCAAACTCTATGACCAACTCCTCGTCATTCGCATGGAATTGACGAATTGAACGAATCATCCCACGAATTCCCATTATTCCCTATTTTAAAAATTATGTAAATACATCAGAAAATCATATTTTTCCCATGCGAATCAAATAATAGAATCAAAACAAGAATTTAAGACATTTGATTTTCCAAGACAAATTTAGTAATGTAGATGAATCAAAGAATTATGAAATTTTAAATTTTGACCTATTTCCAATTTTTACAGTATATTTTCTTTTCCAGATTATTTACTCAATATTTTCATTTAAATCTATTTTTAAAAATGATATTGTATACTTTCAAACACTTTTACTTCAGAGAGCAAGATTCAAAAATTGTTTAGGTCGGTTGATTGAAACTTTTGAATCAGGTTTTGGGAGCCTGTAACTAAACAGAGGCAATATTTGCCTGTTTATCAGGCATGCACCACCATATCATTATATACAAATACATAACATAAACATACAGGCACATCAAGCATTTCCACAACAACTTAAACTTTCAATACGCACATCCAAATTTAAATCTTTAAATAAAAAGGGTTTTCTCACCTGCCTTTGGAACAAAGACCATGAATTTAAAACTAGAATTTGAATTTGGTCCTTGGTTCATTGAATCTGCAGTTTTGATTTGATTGCTTAATCCATACTTTGCTTTCCAGGCTTGAACTCGAATCCATTTTTTTATTTGCTTCAAAGCTGAAAACTTTTCTTTTCAGGTTGAATTGTAATTTGGATTTTCTTTTTACTTCATGCTTTTGATTCAGGCTTGCTTCCAGCTTGTTTAAGTTGAATTTTACTTTTGCATTTTAAACTGAAAAAGATCTTGCTGAATCTGAAGCCTGATTATGTATTTAGTTGATCTGATTTGCTCTAAAGCTTGTATTTGATTCTGGTTTTGAATTTAAAAACTGAGAAATTGATTTTGTTGAACTGCTTTGCTAGCTTCAGATGCGAGATTGTTTGTTTGAATTTATTTTCAGGTTTTGATTTGAGAAATTTTTCTTGTTTTCATTTTGCAGGTTTCGGTTTTGAATGCCTGAAACAAAAGTGAGAAGAGAAAAGTTTTCCTCTTTTCATTATCTATTATTTTATTTCTTCCAAAATGAAAATAAAATTTTAAGAACATGACACTTGTCTATATTAATTTAACACTTGTAATTTAATGATGTTCCTTATCAAATATTTGTCACAACATGATTCTAAAAATCTTACACTTGTTAAAATAAGTAAATTTATGTCCAAAACCTTTTCTTTATTTTATTTATAAATTTTGTTTTAAATCCTTATTTCATTAAATTTGAAATTTGTATTTTATATCCTTTAATTAATTACATTTATATTTATGTAAATGTTTTACATTTCAAATTCATTAATATACAAACTATTGTTTAGTTATTTCAAAAGAAAATGTGTTATCAAGTCTAATAAATAAGTATATAATATGTATATGTTTGATTTTAACTTTTTAAATAGCTTTTGTAATTTATTTATACCAATTTCAAAATATAACTTTCAAATCATCAGTATTATAATCACAAAATAAATTCTTTTCTATTATAAAAATATAGAGTTTTACTTTCAAATTACTTTCAAAATATAGACATACACATGTATTACAATTCCAAACATATTTCGATTAATTTATATTATAGAGTTTTTCAAACTCAAATTTATTTTCGAAGGTTTTTATTTTGGAATTCACAAACTAAAATTTCTATTCATAATCTATTGGATTTCAAATCAATTAATTTTATTTAAAATCTTTTGATATATATATATATATATATATATATATACACTCAAACCTTTAAATTAATCCACAATTTAAATTAAATATTATTCAAAATATTTATTTCAGAATTTCCAATTAGAAATTCTATTTAAAAATTCTATTTATGTCCATTTATACTAACAAAATATCCATTTAAATTTGGAAAAAATTCAATCTAATTCACAATCTAATCCAAATTTATTTAAATAAAAAATTTCATCCCTGAAATTTGCTAGGGAGACAACAAAGAATAGATAAATACACAAAGATAGAGAATCGACTCATTAATCAAGTCGTTTATCTATTCTGTATTTGGCTCACTAAATCATAATATCATCAATAATTATGAGAACAAACTCATTCGATATTACATAGGATACTCGGGTCACAAGATCTACAAATATGCAGGAGCACTGGTTAGTTCGAAGGGATAACTAATCGTTCGTAGAATATATCTACACCTAAACAATAGATAAATGGATTCCAAACTCAAGTTGGAATATCCCAATACATATAACTTGTCCCTCTACGGACTTTGATACCCACAAGAAATCACAATAGAATTTCGAATTTGGTTTCATCGAAATCATTTTATCGATACAATAATTTAACTTCATGTTTAATTAACCAATTTATTCCAATTTAAATTTTCAAATTTATCAAAGTTAAAAATGAAAAGCTAATGGAAATTTAACGAAGAGAATACGAGATAGAAATTTATCTGTAACGATTTGCAAGACCATCACCATGCCGAAGCTCCTCCTTGTAGCTGCCACGAAGCAATCAAAGAATTTGAAATCGGATCGAAGGAGATTAATAGAGAAAAGATATTTCCGTTGTCATTTTTAGGGTATTGGCCATTTGTAGTGGTACTCCCATGTACCCTATCTCGTCCCCTTCTTGCAATCAAACTCACTATCAGCGGATAGTAAGAGAATTTACTGAGGCACACGAACGGATATCTTAGGGATACACTCATTCTAGGGTATACTTCACCCTATTTATAATGAGTCACCTAATATGTTATACTCCTGAGCTAAATTTTCAACCTTCAGCTCTGATACCACTTGTAACGGTCCAGGCTCGGCCTTCGTAAATCGGTACCGAATACGTCACTCGTATTCAAATGCCACAGATCCAAACGCCGAATCTGGCTCGTCGGAGCTTATAACACATTAAGTAAAACAACACAGCGGAAAAAAATGAATATCAATATATACAACATTGATACAATAACTGATACAATATCTGATACAATATGAGAGAACAGAATGATACAATAGATATCAATACTATCAGAGATACATGACACAGCGGAAATAATATCTTCAGTAGAATGCATCTCCAAATCAAATGCTCTAATCCAAAGCTAGCTCGAACTTCCCATCACGTTGCACAAAGTTAAGCAAGTGCAGTCCAAGACTGGAAGAAGACTCTAAATACTGAAAGCTACCAAACCAAAGAATTTGAAGGCTATCAAATCTACACCTATTACTTGATTATCTAAAAACCCAACTCTAGACTGCTTGTATGGAAAACTGTGGGCACCTAGAGTTTAGGAAGGGAACAATAAACTTCAGGTCAGTCGTGGGACTGGTACGAGCAAACAAAAACAGTTTTATCTTTGAAAACAAACAACAATGGAATTTAAAACATTGAAAACCGCAATGCTTTTTGGAAAATGAAACTACCATAAGGCCTCCCGGCACACACACAATGCAATCGCACGCTTGGGGGAGATTTCTCCTTATGATAATCAAATATGCTTAATACGAGAAAACTCTTTGATATTATTACTAGTGCATACTGTGAAAGCATTTCGAAAATAAAATATTAATCTTAGCCAGCATAGGTACCATGATAGTATACCTACTATAGATGCCATGTTAAATGGCAGGTTCTACAACTAAAACCGTACAAGGCGCGTATTGGGTGATTGGATTTCCAACAAATGGTCAGGCTAAGGAACTTCCTACTGCAACATGGGTACGCCTCTGCAGGGACGTCCCGAGAGCTTAACCAGCTCTCTTCCAACACAAGGCTAGGTTACCTCTGTAACTAGGTAACTACTACATGAGCATGCCATCCCCCGGTCCTTTGGGACATTTATCCGAGGCGCCTCTCAACCAACAACCACAAAGCAATCACAAAGTAATAGATTTGCAGTGACCACATGAGTAAGTATCTGGGCTCCATACCATGATACCGCCCTTTTCTAGAAGGGATGACACAACCTAAAGGGCATGACCCTCATAACCTTGCCGCATCTTTTCTGTTTCGATCAGTTCCGATGTTTGCGGTCCCGATGCATTCTCGTCCACAAAGCTACGCTTTTTCACAAAGCGATGCTTCGATCAACAAATGATCACACAACAGCACTCAGCATGCCACGGTACCAAATTGGGAGTATATCACTGATAACTATCAACTACATAACCTCTGAGCTCGTATGTCCCAGAGAAGGGAGTTAAGTTAAGAGAATAAATTCTCCGCCACCAAACAGAAATGTATTTGATAGAGATTAGTTTTATATCTCAATGTGTAATGTCAGACATACATACAAGTCTGTTCCCGGTTCGAAGAGAACCGAAGGCACTTCCAAAGAAGCCCTTGCAAATCTGGTTATTCACAATCCCGGTCGGACTTCCAATCACTTAGGCAATCTCTATACCAGCATGACTCGGTGTAGAGACAACGACGGGTTATCCTTTCATTTTCGAAAATACCCAGTCTTCGCCACCGGTCTTGAAATGCTATCCATATCGTCGTATCATTATTCAGAATGGGTTATATGACACAAGGTCCTCTCCCGGCTAAACCAAATAATGAGCGCAATATTTAAAAACAGATGGATATAAGATTTCAGTTAAGTCACAACTTAAAACCCAAAACTTTTCTTTCAAATGGTTAAACAAATTACCATTTTAAATCTTTAAACAAAAAGATTCAATTCACAAAGTTCACCCAGCTTTCACAAAGATTCATTCATAGATTTCAAAAACGATTTCCATTTCAATTTAGATTAACTCATTCATTCTTTAAATCAAAGATTTAATATCTTTCAAACTCGTTTCCAATTCAAATCTTTTATATAAAAGATACGCTATTTAAAATCCTCTTTAATTTCAAACAAGGTTTAATAATCTTTCACCAAGGTAAATTCATAGTTTTTCAAAACTATTTACAATTTCATTTCAAACTTGAAATCTTTCGATACAAATTGGAAATCCTCTCTTTTTATGAAAGCTATTGTTATTTGAAACAAATAGTTTTCGTTTTGGGAAAAACTGAGTACATTTACATAAGTTAGAGCCATTGAAGTATAAAACTTGGGTTTAAATTTAAATTCCCAATACAATACTTTTTAAATGGTTAAAAAATCATATAAACACCTTTATAACTTGTATAATCTTTTTAAACCATAATTTTTAAATCATTGAATTCAATTTTTAATATTGAATTCAAATTCAATTCAAACTATTTAAATTTCAAAACTTTATAAAGTTATTCAAAATAACTTTTATTTTTTGAAATCCCTTTTCATAAAGCTTTCAATTCCATTTCCAAAACTATTTGAATTCAAAATTCACTTTTAAAACCATTTCAAAAATCTGTGACTTAACCAATTTCCTCGTGCAATCCATATTTGTGTGTGTATAAGTGTGGTCTAGGGGTTTCACACAATAGTGCAACAACATCAATCATCACAGATTCAATCATAAAAAAAAATCGATAAGTGGTATATTCCAATAACGCTTATCTATATACACAGATTCATAGATAAATAAGTTACATCATGAATGAATAATTTACATCACAGATGAATAAATTACATCACATATGAATAAATTACATCATAGTTTACATCACAAACCAGAATAATTCGTATCACAAAGCATCACATGTGAGGAATATCAAACCATTCAAACATTTAATAGAATCCAAACATTCATAAGTAAAATTTACTAATCAACCGATTAATTTAAATCAGAGTAATTACTTATGAATAATTTACTAATCCTGGCTAATTAATATTAATTAATTACAAATCAATTTGATTAATTACTCTTTAATCATTTATTAATTAACCATTAATTTATAATTAATCCTTTGATTAATTATCCTTAATTAATTAAAATAATTAATTAATTAATCCTTAATTAATGATCATTCCTTAATCACTTTCATCAATTAATAAATTTTAATTAATTAATTATCCTTAAATAAATTAAGTAATTAGCCTTTAAATCATTTTTTTATTAAGTAATCATTCTTTTAATTGATTAATCATCCTTAATTAATTACCTTAATTAATAAATCACATAAATTAATTAATCTTTAATCTATAGTTAACCTTTAATTATCAAGTAGTAAACCTTTAATTACCTTTAATCAATCATATTAATTAATTACTTAATTAAACTTTAGTTAATTTCATTTATTAGTTAATCCCATGATTAATCATTTTAAATAAAAATTATCCTCAAATTAGTTTCCTTGATTAATTAATCACATTAATTAACAAGTTAAGTAATTAACCCTTGAATCACTTCTTAATCCAAACTACATCTTATTTTGTTTTTAAAACCATATGGATTTAATTGCATAATTAAACTAATATGTAATTACTTTTAAAACAAATTTTAAAACATTTTTAAATCTTTGAAAACATTTAGAAGTTAATTACAAAAGTATCCAATATAATACAAAACAAATTTAAAGCATTTAACTCTAAAACTTAACAATATTTCTGATCCTCTTTCATTTAAAAAATCAAGTTAATCTAGTTTCCACAAAAACCCAAGCAAATTCGTCAAATACTCGAGCCAAAATCCAGGACAACCCATTCTTCTAAAATTCTCGAGTTCAAACCCGTGCCTAAGCCTGTTTTCCCGATGAAACTTCATCTTTCTCAATGCATAAGGAAAATCAGATACGAATGATATCTGTGCGCGTGTACAGTCGCATGGCGACGCTTCGACCTCCGAGATCACCGCCGACAAGTCACTGACATCCCCCCGCTTCAACTCCGACCACCCAAAGATCGATATCGACACAGAATTGAAATCGAGGTACTCATCCCACCCTGGAACACATACAGTTCATCGAAATTCGCCTTGAACCATCGCCCCCGACCGCAGATGACCATGCAACCACGACTGGGGCTTCGCCAACCACCCCTGCTTCAATCCCTCCTGGGACTCGTTCAACTCGATGCATCGATGTTCACGAATTGGCCTCACGTCTCTCTTCGTTGAAAAACTGACATCGAACCCTAGTTCGTCGATTCCAGAGCACCACCGCAATTAATAAATTCAATCATTATTTTTCTGATGATTACCAATAACCCATCTACCACCAGAGTCAAACTCTACGGCCAACTCATTGTCATTCTCCTGGAATTGACGAATTAAACGAATCTAATCATCCCACGAATTTCCATTATTCCCAATTTTAAAAATTATGATATATGCATCAAAAACTCATATTTTCCCATGCGAATAAAATTATAGAATCAAAACAAGAATTTAAGACATTTGATTTTCCAAGACAAATTTGAGTAATGTAGATGAATCAAAGAATTATGAAATTTTAAATTTTGACCTATTTCCAATTTTGCTGTATATTTTCTTTTCCAGAATATTTACTCAATATTTTCATTTAAATCTTTTTTAAAATTATATTGTATACTTTCAAACACTTTTACTTCAAAGAGCAAGATTCAAAAATTGTTTAGGTAGGTTGATTGAAACTTTTGAATCAGGTTTTGGGAGCCTGTAACTAAACAGAGGCAACATTTACCTATTTATCAGGCATGCACCACCATACCATTATATATTCATACATAACATAAACATGCAGGCACATCAAGCATTTCCACAACAACTTAAACTTTAAATCCACACATCCAGATTTAAAGCTTTAAATAAAAAGGGTTTGCTCACCTGTCTTTGGAACAGAGACCATGAATTTTAAACTAGAATTTGAACTTGGTCCTTGAGTCATTGAATCTGCAGTTTTGACTTGATTGCTTAAACCATACTTTGCTTTCCAGGCTTGAACTCGGATCCATTTTTTTATTTGCTTCAAAGCTAAAAACTTTGCTTTTCAGGTTGAATTGTAATTTGGATTTTCTTTTTACTGCATGCTTTTGATTCAGGCTTGCTTCCAGCTTGTTTGATTTGAATTTTACTTTTGCATTTTAAACTGAAAACGATCTTGCTGAATCTGAAGCCTGATTATGTATTGAGTTGATCTGATTTGTCCTAAAGCTTGTATTTGATTCTATTTTTGAATTGAAAACTGAGAAATTGGTTTTGTTGAACTGCTTTGCTAGCTTCAGATGCGAGATTATTTGTTTGAATTTATTTTTAGGTTTTGATTTGAGAAATTTTTCTTGTTTTCAATTTGCAGGTTTCAGTTCTGAATGCCTGAAACAAAAATGAGAAGAGAAAAGTTTTCCTTTTTCATTATCTATTATTTTATTTCTTCCAAAATGAAAATAAAATTTTAAGAACATGACACTTGTCTATATTAATTTAACACTTGTAATTTAATGATGTTCCTTATCAAACATTTGTCACAACATGATTTTAAAAATTTTACACTTGTTAAAATAAGTAAATTTATATCCAAAACCTTTTCTTTATTTTATTTATAAACTTTGTTTTAAATCCTTATTTCATTAAATTTGTATTTTAAATCCTTTAATTAATTACATTTATATATATGTAAATGATTTACATTTTAAATTCATGAATATACAAACTATTGTTTAGTTATTTCAAAAGAAAATGTGTTATCAAGTCTAATAAATAAGTATATAATATGTATATGTTTGATTTTAACTTTTTAAATAGCTTTTGTAATTTATTTATATCAATTTCGAAATATAACTTTCAAATCATCGGTATTATAATCACAAAATAAATTCTTTTCTATTATAAAAATATAGAGTTTTACTTTCAAATAACTTTCAAAATATATACATACACATGTGTTACAATTCCAAACAGATTGTTATTAATTTTATATTATAGAGTTTTTCAAACTCAAATTTATTTTCAAAGGTTTTTATTTTGGAATTCACAAATTAATATTTCTATTCATAATCTATTGGATTTCAAATCAATTAATTTTATTTACAATCTTTTGATATATATATATATATATATATATATATATATATATTCAAACCTTTAAATTAATCCTTAATTTAAATTTGTAATTAAATATTATTCAAAATATTTATTTCAAAATTTCCAATTAGAAATTCTATTTAAAAATCATATTTATATCCATTTATACTAACAAAATATCCATTTAAATTTGGAAAAAATTCAACTTAATTCACAATCTAATCCAAATTTATTTAAATTACCAATTTAAATTCGATTCAAAAACGAGATCGTAACAGGATCCGTTAACTATTTATATGTACGCTAAGTAGATAATGCCTATCAGTAATATAAAGTATCAAAATAGTGTTAAGGCGTTACCATTATCCCCCTTAACACATTTTTTATAAGCGTCATAGTCTATACAGCACTGTAAACTCCACCGTAAACTAGTGGGCTATCAGGGAGTACTCCATAGGTATAACACAAAACAAATCTTAGAGGTCGCGCGAAGGAATACGAGTATGATAAGGCACATGAGGCAATACCCAAGGTAGTGAAACTACCGTTTGCCTGATCCGGACTGGTGATAACGCATCACCGCAACCATTGCAACACCGCGAAACAACACTCCCAATTCAAGGGTGCGCACCAATCAAAAAACAAGTAATGAGTAGTTTATGAAGAAGTGTGTCCCCTATGGGCAACTAACCTCATTGGCCCGGCACGGCTCCTGTTTAAGTCATTTCAAATTTGACATATGTGTCAAGGCTATCCATTATCGTTCACTTTCTTCAAATCCAGCAACGTCGTCATTCCAACCACTTCATTCTGGATCGCACTCCGCGTATAATAGTTACTAATGTGGTTTTCGGTTTGGACAGAGAGTATGTCCCTAACCGATCCCGGACTCTCCAATAACTACGTAATTATTACACTGATTGGTCGTATAATAAACTTCCAAAATAGTTTATATTTCAAAACCAAAATCATTTCCATTTCAGAACCATATCAATACGATATCACTTCCATTTCAAAACCAAATACGATATCATTTCCATTTTTAAATATATCCATTTCAAATATATCCATTTACAAAATCTTAGTACTTCAAAGTTATAACGCTTCCCAAATCAAACACTTTGGAAATCATAATACTTTGGAAATCAAAATTTTGAAATCATACTGCTTTGGAATCATAGCACTTCCCACTTAACTATTTTAAATATAAATAATAGTATATATAATAAAACAGTTTATAATTTAAAATAGTTTATATAAAATAGCTATAATTTAATATAGTTTATATTAAAAATAATTTATAATAAAATAGTTTATATGAAAATAGTTATAATTTAAAATAGTTTGTATTAAAAATAATTTATATTAAAATAGTTTATAGGAAAATAGTTATAATTTAAAATAGTTTACATTAAAAATATTTTATATTAAAATAGTGTATAGGAAATAAATTTATAAAGTAACATATATAAATAGTATAATTTAAAAATACTTTATATAATAAAATAGCTTCCTCAAATTTCACAAATCAATTCCAAATCAACACCGATCCTAAAATTTCAAATTTAGTCAGATCTCAAATCATCAATTTCAATTCAATTCAGTTCTCAATAAACAATTATATCGATTTCGAATACAGATTTGAACCAAAAATAAACCATTTAAATTTCGATATATTCCAAAGCTTTAAATATTTCACAATATCAAAACTAAATTTGATAATTTCATATATATCTTAATTTAACTTTATTATTATTTAGTTTTGAAATACTTACTTAATAAATCCAATATTATTTAATAAAGCCCCAAATTACAAACAAACTAAATATTATCTTCAACTTATTTAAACTTGAAATATTCATTTAAATCACCTTAACCAAAATCAAGTTATAAAATTATATCCTTTAAAAATCTCAAATTCAGTAAGTTCCAAACCGATTTCTAATTAAATATATTTCTCAATTAAATACAATTTCAAATCAACTTCAAATCTATCTTCTCAACCTTAATTTTGTTAAATCATTATAAACTCTATATTAAAATATAATTTAAATAAATACTTAACCATATTATATTTTAGTAAAATCAAACTTTATTATTAAGCTTATTTTATATTAAAACAAATTTATGCATAGCTAAAAATCAAGAATTTAACTATATATAAAATAACATTTATAAAATATCTAAAATCAATATTTATATAAAACCTTATATTTCCTTCCAAAACCATAGTAATCATTTCAAATTATTTATATATAGACCAACGGGGTCTGTATATATAATTTTCTATCCTATGATCAAGTGATACAGATATTTATCAT
This sequence comes from Allium cepa, assembly GCA_030765085.1. Lineage (NCBI taxonomy): Eukaryota > Viridiplantae > Streptophyta > Magnoliopsida > Asparagales > Amaryllidaceae > Allium > Allium cepa. Next base: position 73,265,659 of record CM060939.1, on the reverse strand, counting down.
TTCAATCCACAATTTTAAATATATACGGGTATATATATCATTTCAACCAGCAATCCAAATTCAATTCGATGAAAATCGCTTAGGTTTATCATTTAAACCCAAAACGATTTTCTCTTATTCTAAAGTCTGTTCGGGTATATATCACTTCAACCCATAATGAATTCCATACTAACAGGGAACTTGCAGAGTGATAACAGATATGATAATAATATAACAGGCATATATCATCAATATAAATAACAGATAATGCTGTCAGATGTCACAGGTGAACAGGTACAGGTAATAGCATATATATAACAATGTAAATAACTAACAACAGCATATTTCAATTATCGTTTCAATTAAAATCAAATTTAATAAATAAAAGAACATTAATCGTGAGTGATTGCTCACCTTTCGAGGCTAGAGATGAACGAGAATACGATGAGTTACGAATTCCAAGCACGAGTTTCGAAGCAAAGCTCGATGGATACGAGTTCGACGATCAAAACTGATAAATAGGAATTAACAAAACAAACTAAATCATTCTGATATAAACTGAATATATATATATATATATTGCTATTATTATATTATATATATATATATATATATAAATTCAATATTTTAAATATAAGACAAATTTTAAAGTAATATAAGAAATTCAAAATCCTTATTAAATCAACCCATACAAATATGTAAACCAGGAAGTAACACTTTGAACATATGAATACAAATATATAACTGTATAGGTAAACCATTTTAGGAAATCAATGCCTATATATACAAGTGGCATTATGTATTACTTTTATATTATATTAACACAATAAAAGCATGCATACAGAACAGACAGAAGACAAAGTATATATATTATACTTTAAATATCAATACTTAAACAATATCATAAACCAACATCTAATCCTTTATACATAAATAAGAAATAGAAGATACACCAAATACAACCTGAAGAGATATATATATCTCATATATATAAAGACTGTAACTTATTTAGTAAACTTACAAAATAATTATATTTCTATATATCAAATCAAATGTACAACTTCCATTATAACATCATCCATAGAATAAAATATTATATAACCAAAGTAAACCTATATATATATTTACAACAGGTTTATAAAAAACTTACATACATAAACAAACAGTGTTTATAAATCTTATATGAAATTATATATACCAATATATCATACTTATATTTATATATAACAGACTGTTTAGTTATGTACATGTTCTCTTTTTTAACAAAAATATATAACTAAATCAAATAACTTGTATGTCTTTGAAAATAAAAAAACATATACACTTCAATACCTCAATCAGAAAAGTGCTCGGCTAAGATGGAGGAACGAGGTGGGGCTGCTTAGCTCGGTGATCGGGAAAGAAGGGCTGCTGTAAGAAACTGGCGAGCGATGAGATGGCTTCGCGTGCTGGGCTCGCATGGTAGCGACCTGGTGCAGGCGGAGGTCGTTGTTTGCATGCAAGTAGTCAGGGTGATGTAGGATCACGAGGGCAGCTAATGGGTTTGGCAGACTCAGTTCAAGTGGAAGGGCAGGGATGAGCGCATGTTGAACGTGGGGGAGGATTTGAGAAGAACGAAGGCAAGTTGTAGAAGAAAATACATAGTGCTTCGCATAAAATTTTCCTCTTTTTCTTTCCTCAAACGAAAGAAGAAGAAGAGAGGAGGGACAGGTTTCTCTAAGCAGATCGCATGCCTAAACACATTTCCAAAAGCAAAGAAAGGCTCCAGGCTACACGTGAGTGAGGAATATATATATACAACTTTGTATTGAAAATTTTTTTTTAATGAAACGAAAGGACATACCCCCTCGTGAAACGTGAATTGAACGGTGGAGCTGGAAGAGTCAAGTATTGTTTTATGAAGATAATAAATGCTATTTGCTGTCATCCGTTTGAAATTTGAATGGACCCAGACTGTCAATGGTTCAAAAATGGTACCGATAAGGTTACCGTTTACATAGCCTCCGCCGTGTACCGGACTCCGAAACACACGAACGAATATGTTATGGAGATCAGCACGACGAGACGATCAAAACAGTATATGGATATTAGTGGTACGATCATCCGATCAAAAATCGATATCGGTACGACAATGCTGCTATTTCGTCGAAAATAAGATCGACGAAGCAACTACAATCAAAATTTGGAGAAAGGAAATATGACATCTTGCTCAGAAGGTGATTTACAATTTTTCTATACAAAAATATTCAGGTTTGGAAAACATTTGATTACCACTGATTTTTAACTAATATAAATTGAAATAAAATTGCACAATAAAATAAACATTCATATTTTTAGATGAAAATTTACAGTTTGTTTTGTTCAATTAGACGTATCCCCAAATAGTTAATTTTTATTTCAAAATTTTATTATTTAAAATTTCAGAAAATTCAATTTATCACTTTATTAAATTAGTTAAAATTTACGGGTCGTTACACTCTCCCCATCTCAATACTTTTCGTCCCCGAAAAGGAAGGAGGTAGGAGAATAGAAACACCCAGAAAGAAAATAGATTGAAAACAATTTTCCAAACCATATAAATTTCAATTTAAATTAATTTAATATTTAACCATTTGGTTAAATCCATTTATATTAAATCAATAAATAGTCATTCAAATTAAATTTGTTAGTTCAAACTGTTAATTCTAATCATATAAATTTCAATTTAAATCAATTAATATTCAATAATTGATTTTTGATTCAGGGTATTTCATTAAGTTGATTCAATTGTTAATTTATTAATTCCTTCAAAGAAAAATTTATTTAATTTATTTCATTTATTCATTATCTTATTATCCAATTATCCTCAATTAAAAAAATTCTAAAATCATAAATTTGAATAGTCATTTATTATAATCATACTTTATTCAACAAATCAATTAAATTTTCCTTTATCCCAAATTATTATTAAATTTATTCCACTTAATATACCTTATCACATATATTAAGTATACCTACACTTATTATAACTACTCCAATTTATTTATAAATTCCTCTAAAATCACTTTTATACCATATATTATTCAATTAACTTTTTATTCTACTTACCTCTATTAGTCTTTTTATAACTAAAATTTAAGCGCACATCATTATTATAACCACTCAAATTTTCAATAAATTCCATTGATATCATTTCATATTGAATAATATTCAATTACATAGTTAACTTCTGGATGATAAGGTAAGTTATATTGGAATGCAATTAAGTATTATACCAGTAAAATTCTCCCAATTCAATTATTCCAGTTTAAATATTTATTCAAAATTTTGATTTCATTTGAAATCATCTTACCCAAGTTTTAAAAATTAAATTTCCAATTACCTTCAAACAATTTAGAGATCAAATAAATATATACACACATAATATATCAAATCCAATTTAAAATCTTCAATATATATTATAATTCAAGTCATGTTTAGAAATTCAAATCAATTTATTTTTTTCCAAACAAATATGTGAGAGGGCTATAGAATAGTCTCTTCACTTCCAAACTCGAAAATGAATGTCGATGATGCGGCCGCCATCACCGAAATTATTTTCGAGCGACAAAGAGAAGAGCACCGATTTAAACATTTAAAATTCTTTGAAAAGATTTTTGTTTGAAAATATGTTAAATATTATACACTTTAAAACTTTCAAATCAAAGTTTGAAATCACCGGAAATTAAATTCTCAAATTCTAATTTAAATCCATTTCAATTCCTAATTAAAAAATTTAACCATGTTCTATAATTTCATTTATTTATCATATTGGAATAGTCAATGGTTTACAAAACAATAAATAAAAATCAAATATTACCATTTTGTTGACCTATTCTTTTAACAATTTAGAAAATTTACTTATATATAATATAGTCACACAAAATTTATTTTATTTACCAAATTTGAAAACAATATTGTGTCAGTTTGCCCTGCTCAAGTGTTTTGGAAATCCTATCGATAGCGTTGATCATACGAATCGATGGAAAACCCGAATCAACATCAACAGCTCAAACAACACAATATATATAAAACATTTTTAATATTAAGTCACAAATAAACTTCCTCGCTCGACGATACAAGAATGGATTTCAAAGCAAGGATAGAGATTCAAATATGATGGACTCAATCAAAGAGAATTTTGATTCGAAGATAGGTTCGAAACAAAGATAAAGTGATTAAATAACGAAATAGGAAGATGGACAAGTTTATATAAATCGCGGGCAACCTTAACCAGATCAACTGAGACTTTGAGAATAAGATCGATGCAGAATTCCGAGGTAAATCGGCATTAGATCTCAAGGGATAGAATTTAGGCATAGCAGGAGATAGATAACATTGTAAAACGAGGATACAGAAATCTCTGGTAACTCAATGCCTATTATAAAGGAGATTCACCCCTTTACAAATCATTCGAAGATTGGCGAGACCGTCGATTTATTATAGAGATTTTTTGAAGTGGAGTTATGGGATACTCCAGAATACGAATAGGGAGAGATAAGGATGGATTTTGGAACCGAGGGTATGTTCCAAAATTCAAAGGAAACCGAATCTAAGAAGAAGGACTTTAAGCTCGAATTAAAGTGATTCTGTAATTAAATTTACCATACATGCTAAGTTTTGCCTAGAGCCAATGCTCTGATACCAAATGTAACGACCTGATATTTACAACCATTCGCATCCAAACATACCAAATTGAATTGCAAGTTTTTATTTAGCAAAACTCAGCATATACAGTAAATAAATAATCACAGAATCACAGACGCAGAGTAATATAACAATATGCAGCGGAAACAAATGAATAGTAGTTCATGAAGCTACTATATATATAACAGAGTTAAATAAGTTACAAAAGAAGTCTAGAATACAATAGTCAAATACAAGAATCAGAATACATCACTAGAATCAACTAAATATCTGAAAGCTAGATAGATAGCCGGATCTCCAAGCGAAGCTCCAAATCCAAAGGTGAGTCTCGAATACTGGTACACTAAGTCTGACCCGAGCGTAAAGCAAAACACAAAACATTCGAGTCAGGATTAACATTCTTATATCAATAAATCCAACTCAAGTGAAATAACAACTGAAATACAAGTAACTCAAAAGATGTTTGGGATAACCAACCTCTAAGGATCCGTTAACAATTTATATGTACGATAAGTAGATAATGCCTATCAGTAATATAAAGTGTCAAAATAGTGTCAAGGCGTTACCATTATCCCCCTCAACACATTTTATATAAGCGTCATAGTCTATACAGCACTTTAAACTTCACCGTAAACTAGTGGGCTATCGGGAGTACTCCATAGTCGTAGTGGTCACGCATAGAGATACGAGTATGACAAGGCACATGAGGCAATACCCAAGGTAGTGAAACTACAGTTTGCCTGATCCGGACTGGTGAGAACGCATCACCGCAACGATCGCATTACCGCAAAAAAATACTCCTAATTCAAGGGTTCGTGTAATATCCCGGAATTTTGGACAATATAAATTTAATAATCTGTGTTTAAATTTATATTGAATTGATAATTTTTGTTAATAAATTTGATATTGATTTAATAATCTTCTTTATTTATATATTTAATTTGTGAAATTATTTTTAATGAGTAAATAAATTGTTTTCTATTTAATAATGTATATGTATTTGTATATATTTTAAATAGACAAGTTGATTTTAATTAAATTAGTATAGCATAGTTTAATGTTTTGAAAATAGAAATTGTGATTTATTTTGGATTTAAACTTTTCAAAAATATTTAATAAAATACTATATGATTTTAAATATGAGATAAATGTTTTAATTAGTTTAAAAATTCATTTTTTGACTTAAGTTTGAATATTAAAATATGTTACAAAAATGTTGTGTTATTCTTTTAAAATATTGATTGAAAATGTGATTTGGAAATGTAAAATACATTTTAATATGTGAAACATGTATTCATTAAGTTACAAACTCTTTTATAAATTTATTTTAATTGTTTAAAGGTATAAGAACTAGTTAACTAAGTTTAATTTTCTTTAACCTTAATTAAAATAACAAAACATTTAAAATACATGTGTAAACTTATCATCATTTTATAGTGACAAATGTAATAGCTTGAGACATGTGTCATGTTTCAATTTTTATTTTTCTTTGATTTATAAATTAAATCAAAATATTGTTTTAAAACTTGCATTCTATCTTCCTTTGCCCTTTTCTCATTTTCATCTCTTAACTAAAGAAAAACATTCTCAGCTGAAAACTCTTCATACCAAAAATCTGAGAATCAAATGCATTTCAAAATTTCTGTAAACCAAAATTCTGTAATATTCTTCATCCTCATATCCAAGCACGTACAAACTCCTCATTTTCAAATTGCATATCAATCCCTGTAATAAAACAAGCCTGCATGTTTTCAAAGTAAAGCCTGCATTTTTGTTCTTCAATCTGTATCCTGTCCATCATACAAAAGCCCGCATTCTTCAAATACATTCCCCTCTTCAAACAAAAGTCTGGAAACACAAAGAGGTCTGCATGCATTTTTTTTTCAAACCTGGAGACATGCAAGTTTATCAACAGCATCCAACATTCAAGTTTAAAGCTTCCTGCAAGATAATGGCATTTTAAATTAAGATTAAAAGCATTAAAGCGAGAAGCCTGCATTCATGAAACTGTGCTCTGCATGATGCAAAAAACAAGTTCTTTCTGCATGTTCAATCTGTGCTCTGCATCTATCACATGTGAGTAACTCATTTTCTTAAAATTTAAATAAGTTAGGTTGTTCATACTTTTTAAATATTGAAATGAACTTATAGGAATTGGTTGTGAATATTATACCTGTAGTATATGCCAGGATACATGTTGATTGCTGACTGCATATCTGTGCTTCAAAATCCCAAACTCTTGTTGATTCTTGTATTCTTTGTTTTGAATTTATTACTATTATGTCTCAAACCCTTGAATAAACATGTTTGTTTTAGGATAGAGTAAATACAAATTTATATGAATCAAATTTGAATTTTCTGTAACCTGGAAATCAGGTTACATAGAGCAATAATTAATGTAGAGAAAAATTCAAATGTTATAATTTATTGTTTCAGGTTTACTAATTGAAACAATAAGTGAATTCAAGAATTTTAAATCAAAAAAATTACAATTTATAATGCTGTAAATCAAGTGCAGAGATGAACATACTGTATTTTTCAATTTTGTTAAGTACATTTGATTCTTGTATTTGATTTGCTTCAATCTGCTTCTGGAGATTGCATAGTCACCATAGATTATAGGAATTTTTTTGAATGATATTGCAATTCAATTTTGAGATGGTGATTTGGGAATTTCTGTTTTGAACCCTAGTTTACTGGGTTGTTGTGTTTGCTCGAGTGTGATTCCCTCGGTTGATCGAGTTCAACCATTTTTGGTATGTTGGTAGATGTTGTATTAATGGAGTCATCGTCGGAGTTTGGAGTGTAATAGTGGCCGAAGTTGGGTGTTATCGCCGTTGACAGGTTTTTGGAGGAAGGTCGTTTGACTGTTCCAGGTTCTGGTTGTAAACTTGAATTCAAAATTCGAGTTGAATATTGGGGATTTGAGGTTTGAAGGTAGATATTGAGGATTCTGGCTGATGAAAGGGGGCCGTTGGTGATGGCAGTGATGGCCGGAGTTGGTGGTTGGGTGCACAGTGCAGGGGTGTGTGTACATAGTAGTGTTGTTTTGGGTTTGCAGGGTTTATACCCCGTGATGGTCTCGAGTTATTTGTGAAATGACTCGAAGCAGGGAGTCATGTGACTCGAAGTAAATTATAGGGTAGCACGAGTGTAATATTGTTTCAGGTTTTAGTTTTGAAACAGAACTTGTTTCTAGGTTTTTAAAAATAAAACCGAAGTGAAATGTAGTAATGCAAACTTGAAATTTGAAAATTAGTTTGGAACCTGAATTTGGATTATAAGTTCAAATAATTTAAATCTGGGCATTTATAAATTATTCAGTTTTAAAAATCTTAGTTTGGGTTTCTAAAGCTAAAAGCAAAAAACATGTTTTCCAGGTTCATTAAATTTGAAGTAATAGTTGATTGCAAAACAAAAATCTGAAATAAGACTTGAACTTGAAATTGAATTTGAAATTCAATAAGCTTAAATTTTAGATCATTGAAACAATTTGAAATGCTTTTAAAATTCAAGTTTGGTTTTAAACTAAAAACAGAAACTGTCTTTCTGTTTTGAAAATTTAAAAGTAGGGTTTAAAATTTAAAGATGAAGTTCAATCTGAAAATGTTTAAACCTGAAACTTAAATATGAAATCAATAATTTAAATCTTGGATTTTTAATCATTTTTGAATTCAAGCTTAAGATGTTAACCTAAAACAGTAAACTGTTTTTCTGTTTTCTGTTTTAAAGTTAAAAGCAAATTTTAAAAATGCATCCGAAAATTGAAAACGAGGTTTAAATCTGGAAACATAATTATGAAACTCAAGTTGAATTTAATTTAAATCTAGAATTTAAAATTAGTTTTTTTTTTTACTTTTTAAAGTATGTAGAAACTTTGGTTTTAAATTTATAACTATAAGTTTTAAATTTATGGAACAAGGTTTAAAATGTGGTTAAAATCAGTTTTAACCTGGAATTTGACTTTAATGTCAGTTTTAAAATTTAAATAAGTTTTTAAATTTAAATTTGTTTAACCATTTTTAGAAAGGGATTAATAACTTGAATTTAAAAATTGAGATGAAAGAGTAAGTAATGTTTTAAATTTTTAAGATCTAATCTGAAATGAAAATTTGAATTGTGTTCAGTTTGAAATTTAAAAAGAGATTTTTAAATTTGAATTTTTGTTTGAAACAATTTGTTTAAAATGCTTTGTATAAATAAGAATGTTTTTAAATTTTGAACTTAAGAAATGGTTTCATATAAATTATTTAATTAATTTAAATGGAATATTAATTATTTAATTAATTAATAACGTGGATGTTTAATTAAGTAATTAATGTTATTTAAGTTGATTAATAAGATTTTAGATTAATTAATTAAGGTTAATTAATCTAAAATTAAGGATGATTAATTAAATTTTAATTAATGATTAAGATTTATTTAATCAAGTGATAAAAGTAATTAAGATTTTAATTAACACTTAATTAATTAATAATTAGAGATTAATTAAATTGTAATTAATAATGATTAATGTAAGTAAATTTCTTAATTAAGTAATTAAGAAATGTTAATGAAGGTCATTAACTTAAGATTTATTTAACAATTAATTAATGTGATTTATTTTTGATAATTAATTAGATTAATTAATTAATAATAATCAATTGTTTATGTTAATTACTTAATGAAAGTAATTAATGAATTAATTACTTGGTGTAATTAATTTAATTAAATGTGATTAGTTTAGATTAATTAAGTTAAATTAATTTAAACATTTGTGGATTATTGATAATTACTTTATGGATTGTAATTACTTAAGGAAGTAATTAATTAATAATTACAGAATGTAATTAAGGATATAGTAGTAATTTGGATTTAAATTACATTGGAAATTTAATCAAGTGATTAATGAAGATAATTAATTAAGAATAATCAATTATGGGATAAGTGATTAAAGTGGTTAATTACTGAATGGTTATTAATCAAAGGAGATTAATATATATGGATTAAATTGAAGATTAATTACTTATGTAATTAATTTATATTTAGAGATTGATTAAATGTAGTTAGAAATCATTGATTAATTAATTAATGATGTAATCTGGAATTGATTAATTAAGGTATAATTAATAATGAATAAGTGATTAATGTAATTTTAATTAATTAATTAATTAAGTTAATTATTTGTAAAGGGTTTAATATAATTAACTTGTGTAAGTAATATTTAAGGCTAATTACTTATTGTAATTAGGAAATTATTAATCATTAATGATTAAGTGAAATAAATATTGAGATGATGATTTATAAATTGATTTGTAATCAATTGAAGGTTAAGTTAAGCAGGATTTTGTTGATAAAGTAATTAATTTAATTTATTTTAAATTAATTAGAGTTTAGGTAATTAATTTAATTCATTTTAAATTAATTATTAATGATGTAATCATTAGATCATTGCTTATGTTTGATGAATGGTATTGGTTGTCTGGTATGGTTTGTAATCTCAGTTATGAGATGAGTAGTGTATGTGATATGGATGCATTGATTGCTTTGGGATGACAATATGGATTATCTGATTATGATATGAATTATCTGTTGATAATGATAAGGATGATTATCTATTGTGTTGTGAATTATCTATCTGTGTATATTTAGATAATGAATTGAATTGTTTTAAACTTTAAAACAACTTGGCCTTAAAAGACACGCTTTGGATTTCGATGAGACCGGGATCGGGTTTCCATATTTGGATATCAAAAACCACATCGATTCCAATTAAACGTTAGGTCGTTAATCCAAGTGGAGTGAGTGCAGACTCGAGGTGTAAGGGCTATACGTCAGTATAACTCTGTGGGTGATTTCGTAATGAGTTTGACGGAATAGTACTTATAGATTCGAGATGGAGATTCAGAGTGCAAGGGTTATTGTCATTAACTCTAAGGGTGATTCCAAAATGAGTGTAACGAGATAATGCCTTCGGTTTCGTTCGAACCCGGAACGAACTTGTATGGATTGAATGCTTTTAGAACATCGTCAGGTGGACGATGAGCATTCCAAGTGATATGTCCTATAATGGTAAATCGTAGCCTCAAGCCTCATCAACCGGGAATGGCTAAAACATGGGAGGTGCAGCAAAGCTTCGTGGGTAGCCCCCACTTGAGAGCAAGATTTATCCCTGTCTAGAGGTCCCTTTATTTTTGGCTTAGTGGTGCGGTTGCTGATCACAACTGCGGGGTTGTCTTGTTTGGAACTGTTCAGTAAGGAACGGGTCCGGCTTTGTGTTGCAGGGGATTAGGAGTAATCCTCGGTACGGTGATCTAGGCCACGTACTATGACGGGCGGTACCCCGGTAGCCCAGCCATTGATGGAATCCGGAATCCAATAAGTGCTGTACGTATTAGTTATGCCCAACTATGTTGGAATGTGAGATGTAAGCATTTCAGCTATTTCTGTATTTTACTTGAAAACCCTAGACGCTATTATAATATCATCGGATTTCCTATCAAATGTTTTGGTTAGCGTAAGGTAAAAACTTTTCCATGTTTATGTGTGGGATGTCTTACGTGATACCTTTTCTTTTCAAAGGTTTTTCAAAGTTAAGCAACTTTAACCTGTTACTCACACCAGACCCATGTCTGACCCGGAGTTATTTCTGTTTTTCTTTAACTCTTGGTTACTCAAATTTTTACGAGTAGCCAAGGGAATTCAGGTTAGGATTCGGATTAGCTTTGACGAATTGTGGAGGAGCATATTGAGCAGGAGGCTTCTGCGTATAGTTATATAGTTTTCCGCTGTGTTGGTATCTCTGTGTGTTTTTGTATTGTGATTGAGTTGTAATAACTAGACAGGTGTTTATAACTGTCTAGTATGTGTTGTATGTCTATGTAACTCTGATATTTGATGTATACTATGTAATATTTATGTTATTAATATAATTTATTCGTTCCGCTGTTAAGATTCTTGTGTTGTTTCTTCTTTCTCTTCTTTCTTTTCTCTTTTCTATCCCTTTCTTTCTTAATTCATGACGCGATTTTCTGGGAGTGGAAAGTCGGGTCGTGACAGTTGGTATCAGAGCGTTAGGTTAAGTGAATAACTAGGCTCTGTAGTGGTGTCTGTCTTGAGGGAGCGTATTTGTATTTTTAATATATATATATATATATATATATATATATTTATGGTTCCACCTATTTGTTGGATTACCTATTCAGGTTTTCTAATATAAGTTATAAAGGTAGATGAGGTAGATGAGGTAGAAGTGTGTGTAACATGACTGCCATTGTTTGGAGTTTGATGGATGAGGTTGGAAGAGTATTTGTCGAGACTGTCGACCTATTACCGTCTCGAGTAAGTTTTGTTTAAGGACTTCATCGATCTCTGAAGGTAACCTGTAAAGGTTCGGAGTTCATTTTGAAGTGCAGAATTGAGTTTGGATCAGTCGTTTGAGCAGAAGCAAGCAAGTGATGATATTTTGTTATCTCTGGAAATAGTAGCTTCGTGATGAGATGCAGTGAATATGGATATTTTCGAAGGTGTTTCTTTGGAACAAGAATAAGAAGTGAGTCTGCTTGGTGGTGTGGCTGAGTTTGGCAGAGTGTTCTGAGTTGGTAGGGAGTCTTCTGGCTGAGTAGTTTTTCTGAAGTGGAGTTCAGAAGCAGCAGAGTGGATCTTTTTCTCTGGTGAGTTTGCTAAGCCAGCATAAGCTGTTCTGTTTGGTTGAGAGAGAGCAGTTTTCTTTGGATTTAGGCTGAGTTGATCGCAAAAGTGACTTGCGATAGTTAAGTGTTCTTTTGGAACAGATGGTTCAGTTAGTAGATGGATGGTTCCTTGAGATATAAGTTGGTGAGGTAGCTCTGGTTTAGGAGGAACATCTGAGTTTTTTTTTTTGGATATATGGAACCATATTTCTGTGTTGGGTTGTCTAGTCTGTGCTTGTGCTGTTCGTCAGCATTTTCTTCTGTTTCGGATCAGAGTTGTGCAGCGGAAGCAGTTTGGAAATTCTTCTGTTTTGTTTTCTCAGATAAGGAGAGTTTGTTCTGTCTTCTGTTGTTGAGAAGTTGAGTGTGTGTTCTTGGTTTTTTTGGATTGATCTTGAGGAGATCATTGGGTGGTTTTAATCCAGTCTGTTTCAGGTGGAATCAGCAAGAGTTAAGCTGATCAGGAAGGATGTTGGTAGCCCAAGATCGTCCGAAGAGTTTTTGTGGATAAGAGGCAGAGGAATTTGGATTCTGGAATCGGAGATCTGATTTGGGATAAGTTTTTCTCTGATTCAGGGAGCTATAAGTTGGGAAGCTAGCTCCGGAGTGTTTTGGTGTCTTCTGTGTTTTGGGTTAGATCAGTGTTTGGTTATCTAGAGTTGAATTGCCAGTTTGGATAACTGGGATTCAGTATGTTTCACGTATCTCTGAGGGAGTACGTATTGGATATTTCTGGATGTAGAACTAGTAGTTTAGGATGGTTTGTTTGTTGAGTCAGACTCGTTTGTAGTCTGATATTCTGTATAGAATTGTTGTTAGAAGCTTTATAGTTTAGTAGTATTGATTGATTTGATTCTATAGAGCGAGTATCCCGATGTATATATATACCGGGGAAACTCGTGAAAATTTTATCCAAAATTCTTTTGGATAATTAGATTTGTTCTGATTGTGTGAATTGGTTGCTTTGGTTATTGGCGTATGATTTACATATGCTGTATTTTAAAATAAAATATGTAGATAGATTATTGAATTACCTTTGTTTTAAATTTCGGGGACGAAATTCTTTTAAGGGGGAAGGATTGTAATATCCTAGAATTTTGGACAATATAAATTTAATAATCTGTGTTTAAATTTATATTGAATTGATAATTTTTGTTAATAAATTTGATATTGATTTAATAATCTTCTTTATTTATATATTTAATTTGTGAAATTATTTTTAATGAGTTAATAAATTTTTTTCTATTTAATAATGTATATGTATTTGTATATATTTTAAATAGACAAGTTGATTTTAATTAAATTAGTATAGCATAGTTTTAATGTTTTGAAAATAGAAATTGTCATTTATTTTGGATTTAAACTTTTCAAAAATATTTAATAAAATACTATATGATTTTAAATATGAGATAAATGTTTTAATTGGTTTAAAAATTCATTTTCTGACTTAAGTTTGAATATTAAAATATGTTACAAAAATTTTGTGTTATTCTTTTAAAATATTGATTGAAAATGTGATTTGGAAATGTAAAATACAATTTAATATGTGAAACATGTATTCATTAAGTTACAAACACTTTTATAAATTTATTTTATTTTTTTAAAGGTATAAGAACAAGTTAACTAAGTTTAATTTTCTTTAACCTTAATTAAAATAACAAAACATTAAAAATACATGTGTAAACTTATCATCATTTTATAGTGACAAATGTAATAGCTTGAGACATGTGTCATGTTTCAATTTTTATTTTTCTTTGATTTCTAAATTAAATTAAAATATTGTTTTAAAACTTGCATTCTTTCTTCCTTTGCCCTTTTCTCATTTTCATCTCTTGACTAAAGAAAAACATTCTCAGCTGAAAACTCTTCATACCAAAAATCTGAGAATCAAATGCATTTCAAAATTTCTGTAAACCAAAATTCTGTAATATTCTTCATCCTCATATCCAAGCACGTACAAACTCCTCATTTTCAAATTGCATATCAATCCCTGTAATAAAACAAGCCTGCATGTTTTCAAAGTAAAGCCTGCATTTTTGTTCTTCAATCTGTATCTTGTCCATCATACAAAAGCCTGCATTCTTCAAATACATTCCCCTCTTCAAACAAAAGTCTGGAAACACAAAGAGGTCTGCATGCATTTTTTTTTTCAAACCGGGAGACATGCAAGTTTATCAACAGTGTGACGACCGCCCGTGACCCCCGCACCAATCATAAGGAAATAATGCGCTAAAAGGCGTGCCAGGCAGCCATGGACGATAGTCAGGGTAAAATAAAACAGAAGAATCTCTATCGTAACTCTCAGCGCATGGATAAAATACAATAGAGAAATATATAGTGAAGCCTCATAACAGAAAATCATCATATAAGCCCCACAGTAGTTTTATACAAATCATCTCAATAAATCCATACATCAAGACCTCACTACAAAACACTCATCAAATACAGCAGCGGATATCCAGTACATATAGAAAGAAAACTAATATGCATAGCCTCCTGCTCGTCTTCGTCATCATCAGCGGAGAACTCTAAGCACAGCACCTGTCACCTGCTACCTAGTCTGCCCATCCCAACATGGATGAACAGCCCAAGGTAATAAGAGGAGACATAAAACCTTGAGTCAGACAAAGTCTTAGTGAGCAGTAAATTAACTATCAAACATACCAAAAGAGCATAAGGGATAAAAGGAATAGGAACCAAACCATCCCACTCCACCTCTTTCTACAGTGATAGCCCCCCCCCCCCCCCCCCAGACACACACTAAGGAGAAGTAAGCATAACAATATAAACAATTAAGGTAAAGCAATAACCACTCGAGTCAAGGACAATGTTTTCCAAATACAAACCCCCGAGGCCTAAACCAAGATCAGATAAGCACCCAGAAAACACCGCTCTTGAGGCCGAATGATAATACAACCAAACATCCATGACTCTGGCTATCACTGTTATCTTTTCCTTGATTTCACCATTTGTTGAATGACCACCTGTCAAGGGCTAATGGTAACCCCGGTTCCAGACATAACTCCGCACACTGCCTTGTGCCTAGGACTTATCTACTTTGCCCAGAGTACTCGACTACCTACCTGTAGTCTTTTGGGTGTCCCAATTACCTACCTGTAGTTGTTATGGGCGCCCCATGTACTCTTGCTTTTGAGCATGTTAGAACCTTCAACAACGATGAGATCCAAGCCTCCTAGCCATCCTTCTCGACGACTATCCTCATACAAGCTCAAGCTACCTCTTGAACCATCCATTATCAACCAACTTGAACTACCCTTCAAGTTATCAACATGCTTGGAATGATCCCTGCCTGGATTAAGCCAAGTCTCACATCATACTTCGCTTTATCGCATCATAGCAAAGTCTCAACTCAACAACATGGTTTGCCTCATCGCATCATGGCAAAGTTCCATCTCATCATCATCCAATCCATACATATGAGCTTTAACATCCGCTACATATGCCTTAAGCAGCTTTCACCATTCAAGAGCCTTCTTCCGTAGCTTTTGAATCCTCTTCAATCATCTTGTCCCAAATCAATCACAAGCTAACTTGAAACAATCAAATCAATCATACAATCCAAACATTCAAGCATTCAAACAAGATCTAATAAGCAATATCAACTATAATGGCAATTTCGTAAATAAATTAGCATAGGTCCAACATGCATGATTCATAGGTTTTAAGCATAAATCTATCAAATATAAAACATGGGTTTTGTCTCTAATACTTGAAAATGAACTTGCACAAGTAAACATCTTTAAAAACAATGGATCTAGACTCGGATCTAAGAAAAATGCATGAAATTTCTAACTTTAACACTCAAACAAGCCACCAATCCAATATACTCCTTTGGATCCGCGTGAGAGATAACTACCACTCACCAAATCACCCAAACACTATGAAAACTAAACACTTCAGATCTGGACAGCGGAGATCAAGGTTTGATCCGGCAAAATCTCGCTTCAATCGATGAAATCTAGCTCGAACGGATGAAGATCTTCAACTTTGGCACTTGGATCTTCGATCTCGATCTTCGATCTTGGATGGATGTTAGAATTAGATTGGAATGGAGAAAAGAAGATGAAGAAATGTTGTAGACGAGTTCCCAAAATGGCAGCACTTCGTCGCTTCAAAAACCGGTGCCAAAAAGTGAGCCGAACCCTTCTATTTATAGGCTGGAACCACCATGAGTCGTCCGCCCCTATGTGTCGTCCACGAGACACGACTCACGACTCAAGCCTTCTAACGACTCACGCGACTCAACGGCTCATGCTTTAACACGACTCAACTGCCCAGCCTACACCCCACAACTCAAACGACTCACAAGGCTTACGACTCAACACGTATGCGACTCAACAACCTAGTGACATACGACTCATGGTACACGACTCATCTACAAAGCCGGCCCTATGTCCTAACGACTCAACCTGTGACGACTCACGACTTATGGTTCACCGACTCATCAACGCACACGACTAAGCTATGAGTCGTTCATCCTTATATGTCGGCCACCCAATGAGTCGTATACATCCTACAAGTCATCAACACCTTAAGTCGCTATACCCTAACACTATGAGTCGGCAACTCCATGACTCGGTCACTAGTTAACTCCATGTCTCGGTCTAACGACTTAAACTCCTAACCCGTTCACTCCTATGAGTCGTAACCTGCTATCTCGCATGAGTCGTGGCCCGCTACCTCCTATGACTCGGCAAACCCCATGAGTCGCTGCCTACCTTAACTCGGTCCATCCCCTTAAGTCGTCTACGACTTATCTATGAGTCGGTCACGACTCATCACTTGTACCCGGGTTAACTCCTAAACGACTCAAGCTAAAGGCAACACAAACAACACTATCGACCAGCAAATTCCACGATTTATCGACACGTAAAATACGGGTCGTTACATTCTCTCCCCCTTAGGAATTTCGCCCCCGAAATTCCAAGCAAACAACAACAATCAAAATTATTCCGCATGCCTATCATCCATAGCAATCAACAATCCATGCAACCAATTCTAGCCTAGCATGCAGAATTCTAAGACTTAGAACAAGCTACAAATTCATGAGATGTCACGACACTTTAGGGCCATACCTCGAAGAGTCCGGGATGAGCTGCCTTCATCCTCTCTTCCTCCTCCCATGTACAGTCGTTAACATCATCACTCCATTGTACCTTGAGCAACGTAATCGTCTTCCTCCTAAGCTGTTTCGTATCGGTTTCAACAATACGAAGCGGCTTACGAGGTCTCGTAACCACGGAATCAACCTCTAAGTCTTCACAGCTATCAGCAGAAACCACCGTAGTAGGGTCATGCACATACTTCCGTAGATAAGATACATGAAAAACATTGTGCACACCCACCATCCTTTCCGGTAACTCCAATCTATAAGCGAGCTTCCCAATTCTCTCGGTAATCGGGAATGGTCCAACAAATCTCGGAGTTAAATTTCCTTTCTTCCCGAATCTAATAACATTCTTCAATGGAGAAATCTTCACAAAAACCATATCTCCTTCGTCGAATTCCAAATCCTTTCGACGATTATCTGCATAACTTTTCTGACGATCTTGGGCTGCCTTCATTCGTTGCCGAATGATCTCTATACAATTCGAAGTCTGTCGAATCATCTCTGGCCCAAGTATCAGCTTTTCTCCAGTTTCCAACCAACATGTCGGAGAGTTACACGGTCTTCCATATAGTGCCTCATATGGTGCCATACCAATACTCGACTGATAACTGTTATTATAAGCAAACTCCACCAAATGAAGGTGATCTTCCCATGATCCTCCAAAGTCCAAAACACATGCTCTAAGAAGATCTTCCAAAACTCGGTTGACTCTCTCAGTCTGACCATCTGTTTGAGGGTGATAAGCTGTACTCAAACACAACTCGGTTCCCAAAACTTCCTGAAAGCTCTTCCAAAATCCACTAGTGAACAATGGGTCTCGATCGCTCACTATACTCTTCGGAACACCATGGAATCGAACAATCCACTTCACATACAACTCAGCCAACTTCGATGCAGTCCTAGTCAATCGAACAGGAATGAACCTTGCACTCTTAGTCAAACGATCTACTATGACCCAAATCCCTTCATTCCCTGCTCTTGTCCTAGGTAGACCATCGATAAAATCCATCGACACTTGCTCCCACTTCCACGTAGGAATCTCTAATGGCTGAAGCAATCCACTAGGCTTCTTCTGCTCAGCTTTCACCAACTGGCAGTTCATACACTTGGAAATAAAACTTCCAACATCTTTCTTCATACCTTCCCAGTAATAAGTTCTCTTCATATCCCGATACATCTTATTTCCACCTGGATGAATTGTCAACTTCGAGTGATGACTTTCCCTCAGAACTTCATCTCTCAATCCATCTACATCGGGAACAACCAATCGTCCTTGCTTTCGAAGCCAACCCTCTCGATCGACCTCGAATCCTTTATCCTTCTCTGGTTCCAATCCTGATTCCAAGTCACGAATAATCTTGACAAGCTTATCGTCTCGCCTTTGGCTCTCACCAATCCTTTCCACAAGAGTAGGCCTTATCGATAAGTTTGCCAACATCTCAGGTTCCAATTCATATCTAGGCCTGAAATCAAACTCAGCCAAATACTCGAGACTCTTCCACTCCGAAAACATGGCTCCCAAACCTGCATGTCTTCGACTTAACGCATCAGCCACTGCGTTACCTTTTCCCGGAGTATAGGCTATACCAAAATCATAAGATGCTAGGAACTCTAGCCACCGTTGCTGTCGAAGATTCAAATCCTTTTGGGAGAATAGATACTTCAACGACTTATGATCTGTAAACAACTCGAATCTAACTCCCAATAGATAATGTCTCCACATCTTCAACGCAAACACAATCGCTGCTAATTCCAAATCATGAGTCGGATAATTCCTTTCATGCGGCTTCAGTTGTCGACTAGCATACGCAACAACTTTATCCTTCTGCATTAGCACCGCTCCTAGTCCAGTGCCACATGCATCGGTGTAAACCACCATCTCATCATTCCCACTTGGAATAGTCAAAACAGGAGCACTCGTCAGTCGCTCTTTCAGGATTACGAAAGCTTGCTCACACTTAACATCCCATTTGAACACCTGGTTCTTCTTCGTCAATCCTGTCAACGGTGCAGCTATCTTGGAAAAGTCTTTGATAAACCGACGATAATATCCTGCTAATCCAAGAAAACTTCTCACATCAGATGCATTCTTAGGCCTAACCCAATCCTGGATTGCTGCCACCTTAGCAGGATCAACCGCTATTCCATTTCCAGAGATAACATGGCCTAAGAACCTCACTTCATTCTTCCAGAAGTGACACTTCGAAAACTTAGCCTTCAGCTGATGTTTCCGCAAAGTTTCCAAAACAATCCTCAAGTGCGTCTTGTGCTCTTCCTCAGTTCTGGAATAAATCAGAATATCATCCACGAACACAAGTACAAACTTATTCAACTGATCTCTGAATACTCTATTCATAAGATCCACAAAATATGCTGGCGCGTTAGTCAATCCAAACGGCATTACCAGCCACTCATAAAACCCGGATGGTGTCCTGAAAGCAGTCTTCGGCACACTATCCTTCGCCACTCTTAACTGGTGAAATCCCGTTGCCAAATCCATCTGAGAAAACACCTTAGCCTCGTGAAGCTGATCAAACAAGTCATCTATTCTCGGCAATGGATACTTGTTCTTCTTAGTCACCTTATTCAGCTCACGATAATCAACACACAACCTCAACGATCCATCCGCTTTGGTTGCGAACACAACTGGCGCACCCCATTCGGATACACTCCTCCGAATGAATCCTTTCCGTAAAAGGTCATCAACTTGCACCTTTAGCTCTTGCTGCTCCCTCGGTGCCTTCCGCCTAAGAGGCATCACAACAGGTCTGGCTCCCTCAACTAGATCGATACGAAACTCGATCTCCCTATGCGGCGGCAACCCTTTGACTTCGTCATAGACATCCTCAAATCCATTCACAATAGGCACTGATGACAGTCCATCCCGTGGAACAACCAGCGAATACATGAAGCTCATGAAGACGCCTTCCTCATGCTTACATCGTATCACAACCTTTCGCCCTTCCACATTTCCAACTGTCATCTCAAGCCTCTCACAATCAATCCTTGCCGCATACTTCCTAAGCCAGTCCATACCCAAAATAATTCCGAACCCCGCAAAGTTCAGAACAAAGCAATCACAAACAAACGAGCAATCATGACTCGACACAACTAGACCACGGCATATCATACACAAACATGACGAACCCCCAACCGGATTAGTCACAACCAATGGCCTATCAACAATATCCGGTTTCAAACCCAACCGGCCTACCAAATCATCACAAACAAAAGAATGCGATGCTCCAGTGTCAAACAACACTCTAACTGGAACACCACAAATAGAAAGAGTACCTTGAACCACCGCACTCTTCCCCTTCTCTTCAGTAGTAGGAGCTTTTGAAGACGACGGCACAGCTCCCAAAGCATAAGCCTGCACAATCTGCCTATCTTTCCTCGGCTCTGGGCAATCCTTCTTGATATGTCCCGGCTTATCACAGTTGTAACACTTTCCCGGTACCTTGGGATTCTTACAGTCTTTGTAAAGATGGCCCTTCTGCTGGCAGTTATAGCAAGTTACTTCACCCTTCGGCTTCTTCTGGCCATCCTTACCCCTTTGTTGCTGCTGCTTCCTCTTCTTATTGCCACTCTGCTGTGGTTTAGATCCTTCCCTAGTTACAGCAACAACAGAACTTTCCCTAGGAAACAAACTCTCATGCCTAAGGGCTTTCTCCACAAGCTTCTCAAATGGATCGTCCAGATGATCCACTAACTGCCTCCCAAGATAAGCATCCAGACCAGTCACAAACTTTTCATTCTTTTGATAGGGAGAATCAATATATGATCTGGCATACTTAGACAAAGCTTCGAACTCAGAAATATACTCAAGAACAGGCCTCCCACCCTGCTTGAGCTCCACAAACCTCTTAAACAAGACCGATTTCTGAGAAGTAGAGATGAACTTAGCTTCAAATCTAACTTGGAATTGCTCCCAAGTAATCTCTTCTTCTGGGGTATCTATGGTGATAGAATTCCACCAATCAGCAGCCCTCCCTTGAAGCTGTCTCGATGCAAGCTTCCTCTTGTTTGCATCCTCAATCCCTAAGTCACCAAAGATCCTTCGGCAAGCATCAATCCATCTCTGCACCTCAATAGTCGACTCCGTCCCCAAGAAAGCTTTTCCTCCAAGAGAAGTATAATCCTTGCAAAGCTTGGCAAAATCCACCGGTCTCGGAGCTTGGACTTGAACTCCCACATCCACAGATGATCCTGAAGCTGGTACCCTCCTCATGATCGAAGTCATCATCGCTTCGAACATAGTTCCATAATCAACAGCTCCTTCAGTAGCACGGCCTTCCCTTGCAGCTGGTCTCCCTCTTCGACTCATCCTTAATATCTGTAAAAAGAATGATTAGAACACCTTAAGAAACAACTGCATAAGGAGTTCAAATCCATCTAAGCTACTATATTATATATAGTAATCATCCATCAAAATACAATTACGTCTCTCATACGTAGATACGTCAGCGAGCGTTGGCTAAAATCGATTAACCAAAGCTTTGATACCAAATGTGACGACCGCCCGTGACCCCCGCACCAATCATAAGGAAATAATGCGCTAAAAGGCGTGCCAGGCAGCCATGGACGATAGTCAGGGTAAAATAAAACAGAAGAATCTCTATCGTAACTCTCAGCGCATGGATAAAATACAATAGAGAAATATATAGTGAAGCCTCATAACAGAAAATCATCATATAAGCCCCACAGTAGTTTTATACAAATCATCTCAATAAATCCATACATCAAGACCTCACTACAAAACACTCATCAAATACAGCAGCGGATATCCAGTACATATAGAAAGAAAACTAATATGCATAGCCTCCTGCTCGTCTTCGTCATCATCAGCGGAGAACTCTAAGCACAGCACCTGTCACCTGCTACCTAGTCTGCCCATCCCAACATGGATGAACAGCCCAAGGTAATAAGAGGAGACATAAAACCTTGAGTCAGACAAAGTCTTAGTGAGCAGTAAATTAACTATCAAATATACCAAAAGAGCATAAGGGATAAAAGGAATAGGAACCAAACCATCCCACTCCACCTCTTTCTACAGTGATAGCCCCCCCCCTCCCCCAGACACACACTAAGGAGAAGTAAGCATAACAATATAAACAATTAAGGTAAAGCAATAACCACTCGAGTCAAGGACAATGTTTTCCAAATACAAACCCCCGAGGCCTAAACCAAGATCAGATAAGCACCCAGAAAACACCGCTCTTGAGGCCGAATGATAATACAACCAAACATCCATGACTCTGGCTATCACTGTTATCTTTGCCTTGATTTCACCGTTAGTTGAATGACCACCTGTCAAGGGCTAATGGTAACCCCGGTTCCAGACATAACTCCGCACACTGCCTTGTGCCTAGGACTTATCTACTTTGCCCAGAGTACTCGACTACCTACCTGTAGTCTTTTGGGTGTCCCAACTACCTACCTGTAGTTGTTATGGGCGCCCCATGTACTCTTGCTTTTGAGCATGTTAGAACCTTCAACAACGATGAGATCCAAGCCTCCTAGCCATCCTTCTCGACGACTATCCTCATACAAGCTCAAGCTACCTCTTGAACCATCCATTATCAACCAACTTGAACTACCCTTCAAGTTATCAACATGCTTGGAATGATCCCTGCCTGGATTAAGCCAAGTCTCACATCATACTTCGCTTTATCGCATCATAGCAAAGTCTCAACTCAACAACATGGTTTGCCTCATCGCATCATGGCAAAGTTCCATCTCATCATCATCCAATCCATACATATGAGCTTTAACATCCGCTACATATGCCTTAAGCAGCTTTCACCATTCAAGAGCCTTCTTCCGTAGCTTTTGAATCCTCTTCAATCATCTTGTCCCAAATCAATCACAAGCTAACTTGAAACAATCAAATCAATCATACAATCCAAACATTCAAGCATTCAAACAAGATCTAATAAGCAATATCAACTATAATGGCAATTTCGTAAATAAATTAGCATAGGTCCAACATGCATGATTCATAGGTTTTAAGCATAGATCTATCAAATATAAAACATGGGTTTTGTCTCTAATACTTGAAAATGAACTTGCACAAGTAAACATCTTTAAAAACAATGGATCTAGACTCGGATCTAAGAAAAATGCATGAAATTTCTAACTTTAACACTCAAACAAGCCACCAATCCAATATACTCCTTTGGATCCGCGTGAGAGATAACTACCACTCACCAAATCACCCAAACACTATGAAAACTAAACACTTCAGATCTGGACAGCGGAGATCAAGGTTTGATCCGGCAAAATCTCGCTTCAATCGATGAAATCTAGCTCGAACGGATGAAGATCTTCAACTTTGGCACTTGGATCTTCGATCTCGATCTTCGATCTTGGATGGATGTTAGAATTAGATTGGAATGGAGAAAAGAAGATGAAGAAATGTTGTAGACGAGTTCCCAAAATGGCAGCACTTCGTCGCTTCAAAAACCGGTGCCAAAAAGTGAGCCGAACCCTTCTATTTATAGGCTGGAACCACCATGAGTCGTCCGCCCCTATGTGTCGTCCACGAGACACGACTCACGACTCAAGCCTTCTAACGACTCACGCGACTCAACGGCTCATGCTTTAACACGACTCAACTGCCCAGCCTACACCCCACAACTCAAACGACTCACAAGGCTTACGACTCAACACGTATGCGACTCAACAACCTAGTGACATACGACTCATGGTACACGACTCATCTACAAAGCCGGCCCTATGTCCTAACGACTCAACCTGTGACGACTCACGACTTATGGTTCACCGACTCATCAACGCACACGACTAAGCTATGAGTCGTTCATCCTTATATGTCGGCCACCCAATGAGTCGTATACATCCTACAAGTCATCAACACCTTAAGTCGCTATACCCTAACACTATGAGTCGGCAACTCCATGACTCGGTCACTAGTTAACTCCATGTCTCGGTCTAACGACTTAAACTCCTAACCCGTTCACTCCTATGAGTCGTAACCTGCTATCTCGCATGAGTCGTGGCCCGCTACCTCCTATGACTCGGCAAACCCCATGAGTCGCTGCCTACCTTAACTCGGTCCATCCCCTTAAGTCGTCTACGACTTATCTATGAGTCGGTCACGACTCATCACTTGTACCCGGGTTAACTCCTAAACGACTCAAGCTAAAGGCAACACAAACAACACTATCGACCAGCAAATTCCACGATTTATCGACACGTAAAATACGGGTCGTTACAAACAGCATCCAACATTCAAGTTTAAAGCTTCCTGCAAGATAATGGCATTTTAAATCAAGATTAAAAGCATTAAAGCAAGAAGCCTGCATTCATGAAACTGTGCTCTGCATGATGCAAAAATCAAGTTCTTTCTGCATGTTCAATCTGTGCTCTGCATCTATCACATGTGAGTAACTCATTTTCTTAAAATTTAAATAAGTTAGATTGTTCATACTTTTTAAATATTTAAATGAACTTATAGGAATTGGTTGTGAATATTATACCTGTAGTATATGCCTGGATACATGCTGATTGCTGACTGCATATCTGTGCTTCAAAATCCCAAACTCTTGTTGATTCTTGTATTCTTTATTTTGAATTGATTACTATTATGTCTCAAACCCTTGAATAAACATGTTAGTTTTAGGATAGAGTAAATACAAATTTATATGAATCAAATTTGAATTTTCTGTAACCTGGAAATCAGGTTACACAGAGCAATAATTAATATAGAGAAAAATTCAAATGTTATAATTTATTGTTTCAGGTTTACTAATTGAAACAATAAGTGAATTCAAGAATTTTAACTCAAAAAAATCACAATTTATAATGCTGTAAATCAAGTGCAGAGATGAACATACTGTATTTTTCAATTTTGTTAAGTACATTTAATTCTTGCATTTGATTTGCTTGAATCTGCTTCTGGAGATTGTATAGTCACAATACATTATAGGAAAATTTTGGAACGATATTGCAATTCAATTTTGATATGGTGATTTGGGAATTTCTGTTTTGAACCCTAGTTTACTGGGTTGCTGTGTTTGCTCGAGTGTGATTCCCTCGGTTGATCGAGTTCAACCATTTTTGGTCTGTTGGTAGATGTTGTATTAATGGAGTCATCGTCGGAGTTTGGAGTGTAATAGTGGCCGGAGTTGGGTGTTATCGCCGTTGACAGGTTTTTGGGGGAAGGTGGTTTGACTGTTCCAGGTTCTGGTTGTAAACTTGAATTCAAAATTCAAGTTGAATATTGGGGATTTGAAGGTAGATGTGGAGGATTCTGGTTGATGGAAGGGGCCGTTGGTGATGGCAGTGATGGCCGGAGTTGGTAGTTGGGTGCACAGTGCAGGGGTGTGTGTACATAGTAGTGTTGTTTTGGGTTTGCAGGGTTTATACCCCGTGATGGTCTCGAGTTATTTGTGAAATGACTCGACGCAGGGAGTCATGTGACTCGAAGTAAATTATAGGGTAGCACGAGTGTAATATTGTTTCAGATTTTAGTTTTAAAACAGAACTTGTTTCTAGGTTTTTAAAAATAAAACTAAAGTGAAATGTAGTAATACAAACTTGAAATTTGAAAATTAGTTTGGAACCTGAATTTGGATTATAAGTTCAAATAATTTAAATCTGGGCATTTATAAATTATTCAGTTTTAAAAATCTTAGTTTGGGTTTCTAAAGCTAAAAGCAAAAAACATGTTCTCCAGGTTCATTAAATTTGAAGTAATAGTTGATTGCAAAACAAAAATCTGAAATAAGACTTGAACTTGAAATTGAATTTGAAATTCAATAAGCTTAAATTTTAGATCATTGAAACAATTTGAAATGCTTTTAAAATTCAAGTTTGGTTTTAAACTAAAAACAGAAACTGTCTTTCTGTTTTGAAAATTTAAAAGTAGGGTTTAAAATTTAAAGATGAAGTTCAATCTGAAAATGCTTAAACCTGAAACTTAAATATGAAATCAATAATTTAAATCTTGGATTTTTAATCATTTTTGAATTCAAGCTTAAGATGTTAACCTAAAACAGTAAACTGTTTTTCTGTTTTCTGTTTTAAAGTTAAAAGCAAATTTTAAAAATGCATCCGAAAATTGAAAACGAGGTTTAAATCTGGAAACATAATTATGAAACTCAAGTTGAATTTAATTTAAATCTAGAATTTAAAATTAGTTTTTTTTTACTTTTTAAAGTATGTAGAAACTTTGGTTTTAAATTTATAACTATAAGTTTTAAATTTATGGAACAAGGTTTAAAATGAGGTTAAAATCAGTTTTAACCTGGAATTTGACTTTAATGTCAGTTTTAAAATTTAAATAAGTTTTTAAATTTAAATTTGTTTAACCATTTTTAGAAAGGGATTAATAACTTGAATTTAAAAATTGAGATGAAAGAGTAAGTAATGTTTTAAATTTTTAAGATCTAATCTGAAATGAAAATTTGAATTGTGTTCAGTTTGAAATTTAAAAAGAGATTTTTAAATTTGAATTTTTGTTTGAAACAATTTGTTTAAAATGCTTTGTATAAAGAAGAATGTTTTTAAATTTTGAACTTAAGAAATGGTTTCATATAAATTATTTAATTAATTTAAATGGAATATTAATTATTTAATTAATTAATAACGTGGATGTTTAATTAAGTAATTAATGTTATTTAAGTTGATTAATAAGATTTTAGATTAATTAATTAAGGTTAATTAATCTAAAATTAAGGATGATTAATTAAATTTTAATTAATGATTAAGATTTATTTAATCAAGTGATAAAAGTAATTAAGATTTTAATTAACACTTAATTAATTAATAATTAGAGATTAATTAAATTGTAATTAATAATGATTAATGTAAGTAAATTTCTTAATTAAGTAATTAAGAAATGTTAATGAAGGTCATTAACTTAAGATTTATTTAACAATTAATTAATGTGATTTATTTTTGATAATTAATTAGATTAATTAATTAATAATAATCAATTGTTTATGTTAATTACTTAATGAAAGTAATTAATGAATTAATTACTTGGTGTAATTAATTTAATTAAATGTGATTAGTTTAGATTAATTAAGTTAAATTAATTTAAACATTTGTGGATTATTGATAATTACTTTATGGATTGTAATTACTTAAGGAAGTAATTAATTAATAATTACAGAATGTAATTAAGGATGTAGTAGTAATTTGGATTTAAATTACATTGGAAATTAATCAAGTGATTAATGAAGATAATTAATTAAGAATAATCAATTATGGGATAAGTGATTAAGGTGGTTAATTACTGAATGGTTATTAATCAAAGGAGATTAATATATATGGTTTAAATTGAAGATTAATTACTTATGTAATTAATTTATATTTAGAGATTGATTAAATGTAGTTAGAAATCATTGATTAATTAATTAATGATGTAATCTGGAATTGATTAATTAAGGTATAATTAATAATGAATAAGTGATTAATGTAATTTTAATTAATTAATTAATTAATTAATTAAGTTAATTATTTGTAAAGGGTTTAATATAATTAACTTGTGTAAGTAATATTTAAGGCTAATTACTTATTGTAATTAGGAAATTATTAATCATTAATGATTAAGTGAAATAAATATTGAGATGATGATTTATAAATTGATTTGTAATCTATTGAAGGTTAAGTTAAGCAGGATTTTGTTGATAAAGTAATTAATTTAATTTATTTTAAATTAATTAGAGTTTAGGTAATTAATTTAATTCATTTTAAATTAATTATTAATGATGTAATCATTAGATCATTGCTTATGTTTGATGAATGGTATTGGTTTTCTGGTATGGTTTGTAATCTCAGTTATGAGATGAGTAGTGTATGTGATATGGATGCATTGATTGCTTTGGGATGACAATATGGATTATCTGATTATGATATGAATTATCTGTTGATAATGATAAGGATGATTATCTATTGTGTTGTGAATTATCTATCTGTGTATATTTAGATAATGAATTGAATTGTTTTAAACTTTAAAACAACTTGGCCTTAAAAGACACGCTTTGGATTTCGATGAGACCGGGATCGGGTTTCCATATTTGGATATCCAAAAACCACATCGATTCCAATTAAACGTTAGGTCGTTAATCCAAGTGGAGCAAGTGTAGACTCGAGGTGTAAGGGCTATACGTCAGTATAACTCTGTGGGTGATTTCGTAATGAGTTTGACGGAATAGTACTTATAGATTCGAGATGGAGATTCAGAGTGCAAGGGTTATTGTCATTAACTCTAAGGGTGATTCCAAAATGAGTGTAACGAGATAATGCCTTCGGTTTCGTTCGAACCCGGAACGAACTTGTATGGATTGAATGCTTTCAGAACATCGTCAGGTGGACGATGAGCATTCCAAGTGATATGTCCTATAATGGTAAATCGTAGCCTCAAGCCTCATCAACCGGGAATGGCTAAAACATGGGAGGTGCAGCAAAGCTTCGTGGGTAGCCCCCACTTGAGAGCAAGATTTATCCCTGTCTAGAGGTCCCTTTATTTTTGGCTTAGTGGTGCGGTTGCTGATCACAACTGCGGGGTTGTCTTGTTTGGAACTGTTCAGTAAGGAACGGGTCCGGCTTTGTGTTGCAGGGGATTGGGAGTAATCCTCGGTACGGTGATCTAGGCCACGTACTATGACGGGCGGTACCCCAGTAGCCCAGCCATTGATGGAATCTGGAATCCAATAAGTGCTGTACGTATTAGTTATGCCCAACTATGTTGGAATGTGAGATGTAAGCATTTCAGCTATTTCTGTATTTTACTTGAAAACCCTAGACGCTATTATAATATCATCGGATTTCCTATCAAATGTTTTGGTTAGCGTAAGGTAAAAACTTTTCCATGTTTATGTGTGGGATGTCTTACGTGATACCTTTTCCTTTCAAAGGTTTTTCAAAGTTAAGCAACTTTAACCTGTTACTCACACCAGACCCATGTCTGACCCGGAGTTATTTCTATTTTTCTTTAACTCTTGGTTACTCAAATTTTTACGAGTAGCCAAGGGAATTCAGGTTAGGATTCGGATTAGCTTTGACGAATTGTGGAGGAGCATATTGAGCAGGAGGCTTCTGCGTATAGTTATATAGTTTTCCGCTGTGTTGGTATCTCTGTGTGTTTTTGTATTGTGATTGAGTTGTAATAACTAGACAGGTGTTTATAACTGTCTAGTATGTGTTGTATGTCTATGTAACTCTGATATTTGATGTATACTATGTAATATTTATGTTATTAATATAATTTATTCGTTCCGCTGTTAAGATTCTTGTGTTGTTTCTTCTTTCTCTTCTTTCTTTTCTCTTTTCTATCCCTTTCTTTCTTAATTCATGACGCGATTTTCTGGGAGTGGAAAGTCGGGTCGTGACAGTTGGTATCAGAGCGTTAGGTTAAGTGAATAACTAGGCTCTGTAGTGGTGTCTGTCTTGAGGGAGCGTATTTGTATTTTTAATATATATATATATATATTTATGGTTCGACCTATTTGTTGGATTACCTATTCAGGTTTTCCAATATAAGTTATAAAGGTAGATGAGGTAGATGAGGTAGAAGTGTGTGTAACATGACTGCCATTGTTTGGAGTTTGATGGATGAGGTTGGAAGAGTATTTGTCGAGACTGTAGACCTATTACCGTCTCGAGTAAGTTTTGTTTAAGGACTTCATCGATCTCTGAAGGTAACCTGTAAAGGTTCGGAGTTCATTTTTGAAGTGCAGAATTGAGTTTGGATCAGTCGTTTGAGCAGAAGCAAGCAAGTGATGATATTTTGTTATCTCTGGAAATAGTAGCTTCGTGATGAGATGCAGTGAATATGGATATTTTCGAAGGTGTTTCTTTGGAACAAGAATAAGAAGTGAGTCTGCTTGGTGGTGTGGCTGAGTTTTGCAGAGTGTTCTGAGTTGGTAGGGAGTCTTCTGGCTGAGTAGTTTTTCTGAAGTGGAGTTCAGAAGCAGCAGAGTGGATCTTTTTCTCTGGTGAGTTTGCTAAGCCAGCATAAGCTGTTCTGTTTGGTTGAGAGAGAGCAGTTTTCTTTGGATTTAGGCTGAGTTGATCGCAAAAGTGACTTGCGATAGTTAAGTGTTCTTTTGGAACAGATGGTTCAGTTAGTAGATGGATGGTTCCTTGAGATATAAGTTGGCGAGGTAGCTCTGGTTTAGGAGGAACATCTGAGTTTTTTTTTGGATATATGGAACCATATTTCTGTGTTGGGTTGTCTAGTCTGTGCTTGTGCTGTTCGTCAGCATTTTCTTCTGTTTCGGATCAGAGTTGTGCAGCGGAAGCAGTTTGGGAATTCTTCTGTTTTGTTTTCTCAGATAAGGAGAGTTTGTTCTGTCTTCTGTTGTTGAGAAGTTGAGTGTGTGTTCTTGGTTTTTTTGGATTGATCTTGAGGAGATCATTGGGTGGTTTTAATCCAGTCTGTTTCAGGTGGAATCAGCAAGAGTTAAGCTGATCAGGAAGGATGTTGGTAGCCCAGGATCGTCCGAAGAGTTTTTGTGGATAAGAGGCAGAGGAATTTGGATTCTGGAATCGGAGATCTGATTTGGGATAAGTTTTTCTCTGATTCAGGGAGCTATAAGTTGGGAAGCTAGCTCCGGAGTGTTTTGGTGTCTTCTGTGTTTTGGGTTAGATCAGTGTTTGGTTATCTAGAGTTGAATTGCCAGTTTGGATAAATGGGATTCAGTATGTTTCACGTATCTCTGAGGGAGTACGTATTGGATATTTCTGGATGTAGAACCAGTAGTTTAGGATGGTTTGTTTGTTGAGTCAGACTCGTTTGTAGTCTGATATTCTGTATAGAATTGTTGTTAGAAGCTTTATAGTTTAGTAGTATTGATTGATTTGATTCTATAGAGCGAGTATCCAGATGTATATATATACCGGGGAAATTCGTGAAAATTTTATCCAAAATTCTTTTGGATAATTAGATTTGTTCTGATTGTGTGAATTGGTTGCTTTGGTTATTGGCATATGATTTACATATGCTGTATTTTAAAATAAAATATGTAGATAGATTATTAAATTACCTTTGTTTTAAATTTCAGGGACGAAATTCTTTTAAGGGGGAAGGATTGTAATATCCTAGAATTTTGGACAATATAAATTTAATAATCTGTGTTTAAATTTATATTGAATTGATAATTTTTGTTAATAAATTTGATATTGATTTAATAATCTTCTTTATTTATATATTTAATTTGTGAAATTATTTTTAATGAGTTAATAAATTTTTTTCTATTTAATAATGTATATGTATTTGTATATATTTTAAATAGACAAGTTGATTTTAATTAAATTAGTATAGCATAGTTTTAATGTTTTGAAAATAGAAATTGTCATTTATTTTGGATTTAAACTTTTCAAAAATATTTAATAAAATACTATATGATTTTAAATATGAGATAAATGTTTTAATTGGTTTAAAAATTCATTTTCTGACTTAAGTTTGAATATTAAAATATGTTACAAAAATTTTGTGTTATTCTTTTAAAATATTGATTGAAAATGTGATTTTGAAATGTAAAATACAATTTAATATGTGAAACATGTATTCATTAAGTTACAAACACTTTTATAAATTTATTTTAATTTTTTAAAGGTATAAGAACTAGTTAACTAAGTTTAATTTTCTTTAACCTTAATTAAAATAACAAAACATTAAAAATACATGTGTAAACTTATCATCATTTTATAGTGACAAATGTAATAGCTTAAGACATGTGTCATGTTTCAATTTTTATTTTTCTTTGATTTCTAAATTAAATTAAAATATTGTTTTAAAACTTGCATTCTTTCTTCCTTTGCCCTTTTCTCATTTTCATCTCTTGACTAAAGAAAAACATTCTCAGCTGAAAACTCTTCATACCAAAAATCTGAGAATCAAATGCATTTCAAAATTTCTGTAAACCAAAATTCTGTAATATTCTTCATCCTCATATCCAAGCACGTACAAACTCCTCATTTTCAAATTGCATATCAATCCCTGTAATAAAAGAAGCCTGCATGTTTTCAAAGTAAAGCCTGCATTTTTGTTCTTCAATCTGTATCTTGTCCATCATACAAAAGCCTGCATTCTTCAAATACATTCCCCTCTTCAAACAAAAGTCTGGAAACACAAAGAGGTCTGCATGCATTTTTTTTTTCAAACCGGGAGACATGCAAGTTTATCAACAGCATCCAACATTCAAGTTTAAAGCTTCCTGCAAGACAATGGCATTTTAAATCAAGATTAAAAGCATTAAAGCAAGAAGCCTGCATTCATGAAACTGTGCTCTGCATGATGCAAAAATCAAGTTATTTCTGCATGTTCAATCTGTGCTCTGCATTTATCACATGTGAGTAACTCATTTTCTTAAAATTTAAATAAGTTAGATTGTTCATACTTTTTAAATATTTAAATGAACTTATAGGAATTGGTTGTGAATATTATACCTGTAGTATATGCCTGGATACATGCTGATTGCTGACTGCATATCTGTGCTTCAAAATCCCAAACTCTTGTTGATTCTTGTATTCTTTATTTTGAATTGATTACTATTATGTCTCAAACCCTTGAATAAACATGTTAGTTTTAGGATAGAGTAAATACAAATTTATATGAATCAAATTTGAATTTTCTGTAACCTGGAAATCAGGTTACACAGAGCAATAATTAATATAGAGAAAAATTCAAATGTTATAATTTATTGTTTCAGGTTTACTAATTGAAACAATAAGTGAATTCAAGAATTTTAACTCAAAAAAATTACAATTTATAATGCTGTAAATCAAGTGCAGAGATGAACATACTGTATTTTTCAATTTTGTTAAGTACATTTAATTCTTGCATTTGATTTGCTTGAATCTGCTTCTGGAGATTGTATAGTCACAATACATTATAGGAAAATTTTGGAACGATATTGCAATTCAATTTTGATATGGTGATTTGGGAATTTCTATTTTGAACCCTAGTTTACTGGGTTGCTGTGTTTGCTCGAGTGTGATTCCCTCGGTTGATCGAGTTCAACCATTTTTGGTCTGTTGGTAGATGTTGTATTAATGGAGTCATCGTCGGAGTTTGGAGTGTAATAGTGGCCGGAGTTGGGTGTTATCGCCGTTGACAGGTTTTTGGGGGAAGGTGGTTTGACTGTTCCAGGTTCTGGTTGTAAACTTGAATTCAAAATTCAAGTTGAATATTAGGGATTTGAAGGTAGATGTGGAGGATTCTGGTTGATGGAAGGGGCCGTTGGTGATGGCAGTGATGGCCGGAGTTGGTAGTTGGGTGCACAGTGCAGGGGTGTGTGTACATAGTAGTGTTGTTTTGGGTTTGAAGGGTTTATACCCCGTGATGGTCTCGAGTTATTTGTGAAATGACTCGAAGCAGGGAGTCATGTGACTCGAAGTAAATTATAGGGTAGCACGAGTGTAATATTGTTTCAGGTTTTATTTTAAAACAGAACTTGTTTCTAGGTTTTTAAAAATAAAACTAAAGTGAAATGTAGTAATACAAACTTGAAATTTGAAAATTAGTTTGGAACCTGAATTTGGATTATAAGTTCAAATAATTTAAATCTGGGCATTTATAAATTATTCAGTTTTAAAAATCTTAGTTTGGGTTTCTAAAGCTAAAAGCAGAAAACCTGTTTTCCAGGTTCATTAAATTTGAAGTAATAGTTGATTGCAAAACAAAAATCTGAAATAAGACTTGAACTTGAAATTGAATTTGAAATTCAATAAGCTTAAATTTTAGATCTTTGAAACAATTTGAAATGCTTTTAAAATTCAAGTTTGGTTTTAAACTAAAAACAGAAACTGTCTTTCTGTTTTGAAAATTTAAAAGTAGGGTCTAAAATTTAAAGATGAAGTTCAATCTGAAAATGTTTAAACCTGAAACTTAAATATGAAATCAATAATTTAAATCTTGGATTTTTAATCATTTTTGAATTCAAGCTTAAGATGTTAAACTAAACAGTAAACTGTTTTTCTGTTTTCTGTTTTAAAGTTAAAAGCAAATTTTAAAAATGCATCTGAAAATTGAAAACAAGGTTAAATCTGGAAGTAGAATTATGAAACTCAAGTTGAATTTAATTTAAATCTAGAATTTAAAATTAGTTTTTTTTTTTACTTTTTAAAGTATGCAGAAACTTTGGTTTTAAATTTAAAACTGTAAGTTTTAAATTTATGGAACAAGGTTTAAAATGAGGTTAAAATCAGTTTTAACCTGGAATTTGACTTTAATGTCGGTTTTAAAATTTAAATAAGTTTTTAAATTTAAATTTGTTTAACCATTTTTAGAAAGGGATTAATAACTTGAATTTAAAAATTGAGATGAAAGAGTAAGTAATGTTTTAAATTTTTAAGATCTAATCTGAAATGAAAATTTGAATTGTGTTCAGTTTGAAATTTAAAAAGAGATTTTTAAATTTGAATTTTTGTTTGAAACAATTTGTTTAAAATGCTTTGTATAAAGAAGAATGTTTTTAAATTTTGAACTTAAGAAATTGGTTTCATTAAAATTATTTAATTAATTTAAATGGAATATTAATTATTTAATTAATTAATAATGTAGATGTTTAACTAAGTAATTAATGATTTTTAAGTTGATTAATATGTTTTGAGATTAATTAATTAAGGTTAATTAATCTAAAATTAAGGATGATTAATTATATTTTAATTAATGATTAAGATTTATTTAATCAAGTGATAAAAGTAATTAAGATTTTAATTAACACTTAATTAATTAATAATTAGAGATTAATTAAATTGTAATTAATAATGATTAATGTAAGTAAATTTCTTAATTAAGTAATTAAGAAATGTTAATGAAGGTCATTAACTTAAAATTTATTTAACAATTGATTAATGTGATTTATTTTTGATAATTAATTGGATTAATTAATTAATAATAATCAATTGTTTATGTTAATTACTTAATGAAAGTAATTAATGAATTAATTACTTGGTGTAATTAATTTAATTAAATGTGATTAGTTTAGATTAATTAAGTTAATTTAATTTAAACATTTGTGGATTATTGATAATTACTTTATGGATTGTAATTACTTAAGGAAGTAATTAATTAATAATTACAGAATGTAATTAAGGATATAGAAGTAATTTGGATTTAAATTACATTGGAAATTAATCAAGTGATTAATGAAGATAACTAATTAAGAATAATTAATTATGGGATAAGTGATTAAAGTGGTTAATTACTGAATGGTTATTAATCAAAGGAGATTAATATATATGGATTAAATTGAAGATTAATTACTTATGTAATTAATTTATATTTAGAGATTGATTAAATACAGTTAGAAATCATTAATTAATTAATTAATGATGTAATCTGGAATTGATTAATTAAGGTATAATTAATAATGAATAAGTGATTAATGTAATTTTAATTAATCAATTTATTAAGTTAATTATTTGCAAAGGGCTTAATATAATTAACTTGTGTAAGTAATATTTAAGGCTAATTACTTATTGTAATTAGGAAATTATTAATCAGTAATGATTAAGTGAAATAAATATTGAGTTGATGATTTATAAATTGATTTGTAATTAATTGAAGGTTAAGTTAAGCAGGATTTTGTTGATAAAGTAATTAATTTAATTTATTTTAAATTAATTAGAGTTTAGGTAATTAATTTAATTCATTTTAAATTAATTATAAATGATGTAATCATTAGATCATTGCTTATGTTTGATGAATGGTATTGGTTGTCTGGTATGGTTTGTAATCTCAGTTATGAGATGAGTAGTGTATGTGATATGGATGCATTGATGGCTTTTGGATGACAATGTGGATTATCTGATTATGATATGAATTATCTGTTGATAATGATAAGGATGATTATCTATTGTGTTGTGAATTATCTATCTGTGTATATTTAGATAATGAATTGAATTGTTTTAAACTTTAAAACAACTTGGCTTTAAAAGACACACTTTGGATTTCGATGAGACCGGGATCGGGTTTCCATATTTGGATATCCAAAAACCACATCGATTCCAATTAAACGTTAGGTCGTTAATCCAAGTGGAGCGAGTGAAGACTCGAGGTGTAAGGGCTATACGTCAGTATAACTCTGTGGGTGATTCCGTAATGAGTTTGACGGAATAGTACTTATAGATTCAAGATGGAGATTTAGAGTGCAAGGGTTAGTGTCGTTAACTCTGAGGGTGATTCCAAAATGAGTGTAACGAGATAATGCCTTCGGTTTTGTTCGAACCCGGAACGAACTTGTATGGATTAACATCGTCAGGTGGACGATGAGCATTCCAAGTGATATGTCCTATAAAGGTAAATCGTAGCCTCAAGCCTGATCAACCGGGAATGGCTAAAACAGGGGAGGTGCAGCAAAGCTTCGTGGGTAGCCCCCACTTGAGAGCAAGATTTATCCCTGTCTAGAGGTCCCTTTATTTTCGGCTTAGTGGTGCGGTTGCTGATCACAACTGTGGGGTTGTCTTGTTTGGAACTGTTCAGTAAGGAACGGGTCCGGCTTTGTGTTGCAGGGGATTGGGAGTAATCCTCGGTACGGTGATCTAGGCCACGTACTATGACGAGCGGTACCCCAGTAGCCCAGCCATTGATGGAATCCAAAATCCAATAAGTGTCGTACGTATTAGTTGTGCCCAACTATGTTGGAATGTGAGATGTAAGCATTTCAGCTATTTCTGTATTTTACTTGAAAACCCTAGACACTATTATAATATCATTGGATTTCCTATCAAATGTTTTGGTTAGCGTAAGGTAAAAACTTTTCCATGTTTATGTGTGGGAAGTCTTACGTGATACCTTTTCTTTTCAAAGGTTTTTCAAAGTTAAGCAACTTTAACCTGTTACTCACACCAGACCCATGTCTGACCCGGAGTTATTTCTGTTTTTCTTTAACTCTTGAGTACTCAAATTTTTATGAGTAGCCAAGGGAATTCAGGTTAGGATTTGGATTAGCTTTGACGAATTATGGAGGAGCATATGGAGCAGGAGGCTTCTGCGTATAGTTATATAGTTTTCCGCTGTGTTGGTATCTCTGTGTGTTTTTGTATTGTGATTGAGTTGTAATAACTAGACAGGTGTTTATAACTGTCTAGTATGTGTTGTATGTCTGTGTAGCTCTGATATTTGATGTATACTATGTAATATTTATGTTATTAATATAATTTATTTGTTCCGCTGTTAAGATTCTTGTGTTGTTTCTTCTTTCTCTTCTTTCTTTTCTCTTTTCTATCCCTTTCTTTCTTAATTCATGACGCGATTTTCTGGGAGTGGAAAGTCGGGTCGTGACAGTTCGCACCAATCAAAAAACAAGTAATGAGTAGTTTACAAAGAATTGTGTCCCCTCGAGGCAGCTAACCTCATTGGCCCGGCACGGATCCTGTTTAAGTCATATCAAATTTGACACATGTGTCAAGGCTATCCATCATTGTTCACTTTCTTCAAATCCAGCAATGTCGTCACTCCAACCACTTCATTCTGGATCACACTCCGCGTATAATAGTTATTAAAGTGGTTTTCGGTTTAGACAGAGAGTATGTCCCTAACCGATCCCGGACTCTTCAATAACTACGTAATTATTACACTGATTGGTCGTATAATAAACTTCCAAAATAGTTTATATTTCAAAACCAAAATCATTGCCATTTCAAAACCATATCAATACGATATCACTTCCATTTCAAAACCAAATACGATATCATTTCCATTTTTAAATATATCCATTTCAAAATATTTCAGATAATGCCTATGATGACAGATATGATAATACGATATCATTTCAATTTTTAGATATATCCGTTTTTAAAGATATCCATTTCAAAATAATTCCATACTAACAGGGAACTTGCAGAGTGATAACAAATATGATAATAATATAACAGGCATATATCATCAATATAAATAACAGATAATGTTGTCAGATGTCACAGGTGAACGGGTACAGGTAATAGCATATATATAACAATGTAAATAAATAACAGCAGCATATTTCAATTGTCGTTTCATTTGAATCAAATTTAATAAATAGAAGAACATTAATCGTGAGTGATTGCTCACCTTTTGAGGCTAGAGATGAATGAGAATACGATGAGTTACGAATTCCAAGCACGAGTTTCGAAGCAAAGCACGATGGATACGAGTTCCACGATCAAAACTGATAAATAGGAATTGAGAAAACAAACTAAATCAGCTCTGATATAAACTGAATATATATATACATGTTTTGCTATTATTATATTATATATGTATATAAATTCAATATTTTAAATTTAAGACAATATTAAAGTAATATAAGAAATTCAAAATCCTTATTAAATCTACCCATACAAATATGTAAACCAGGAAGTAACACTTTGAACATATGAATACAAATATATAACTGTATAGGTAAACCATTTCAGGAAATCAATGCCTATATATACAAGTGACATTATATATTACTTTTATATTATATTAACACAATAAAAGGATGCATACAGAACTGACTGAAGACAAAGTATATATATTATACTTTAAATATCAATACTTAAACAATATCATAAACCAACATCTAATCCTTTATATATAAATAAGAAATAGAAGATACACCAAATACAACCTGAAGAGAGATATATATCTCATATATATGAAGACTGTAACTTATATATTAAACTTACAAAATAATTATACTTTCTATATATCAAATCAAATGTACAACTGCCATTATAACATCATCCATAGACTATAATATTATATAACCAAAGTAATCCTATATATATTTACAACAGGTTTATAAATGACGCAGCGGATAATTCGAAATAAACTTCAATCTGTGAATGTAGCAATCGGTGAGTTGAAAATACCAAAACGCCCAAGTTCGTTGATCCAAAGATACCGAACTCTAGCTATCTCAAACACGTTGATAGCGCACTATACCGTGTTAAAGATCTACGATTCTTCGCACGTTGATCTAGCGCACTAGATTCCGTGAATCGGCTTCTGCAATCGTTGAATCGAGCGCACTCGATTATCCGAAAGAGGAGATAGGAGATCACACTCAACTACCAATTGTATGAAAGCACAAAGCTAACAAAAAGGAAATTTTATTCAATATTCAACAACCCAAAAATGTACAACACACCCACTATTTATAGTGTTCACAACTCAACACACACAAACCCTCACTGACTCTTAGGTCGGCGACGACTTACGACCTAACTTAGGTCGCGGCCGACTCAACACAAGGCAGCTCACTCTGGAACGACTCAACCCTGGCCGACTTAACAAGCGCGACCTATATACATCATCACATGACCTTGAGACGACCCACCATAGGTCGTATGCGACCCAACACTTCATATACATGACCGACTCAAAAGTAACCGACTCAACAAGCCTGCCAATACAACTCCTCCGACTCAAGAACATGACGACTCACGACTCATACAAGACCGACTCACATATACATGACTCAACTCAACACGACCGACTCAAGATCCACAGCTTATCTCCTTGCCGACTCATCTTAGGTCGTAGCCCATTAGCTCGGTCCCGACTCATCCCTTCTGCATTAACTCGCACCTTTCTTTCCTGTGTTCCATTGAGTCGGAGACGACTCATAATAAGTCGTAAACGACTCATACTAAGTCGCGGACGACTCAACTCCGAAGCCCACTTTGCTCGGCCTATGTTATCTCCCCCTTGTAATCTCTTAACCCGGAAACGACTTAGGACTTCCTTCTTAACTCGTAACCTATGTCCCTTAAGTCGGAAACGACTCATCCCTGTGTTGAGTCGTGGACGACTCATCAAACTCGAATTCCTCCAAGCTTTGTTAAATCGGCACCGACTCATGCTCCCCCTATCTCGTGACCGACTCATCAAGCATGCACGTTTCAAGCTTGTGTACGACTCACGGGTTAAATTCGAAGCTCCTTGACTCGTGCACGATTTAATATGGTTTAACTTCTGAATTCCTATATGCCTTGCTGCATCATCCTCCCCTGGTTGAGAAAAATTCGACCTCGAATTTGCAAATTCTTTCTCATCAAAATGTTCATCCCCATGATACGGAATTAAATGTTTAACGTTAAAAACATCAGAAGTATAAACATCATCTGGTAATTGTAATCGATAAGCATTCTCATTAATCTTCTTCAAAACTTCAACTGGACCAATTTTCCTGGCCTTTAACTTGTTGTAAGCACCCACCGGAAAACGATCTTTTGTCAATATAGCATAAACCAAATCACCTTCTTTAAATTCAACATTTCGTCGTTTCAAATCTGCAGACTTCTTATACTTCTCATTCGAATTTTCCAATCGTTCCTGAACGATTTTATGACATTCATTCAGCTCTTCAACAAAATCAGCAGCTCGTTTAACTGTTCTCTTTGACTGTGGTACAACTGCTAAATCCAATGGTCCCCTGGGTAAACTTGAATAAACAATCTGAAACGGACTGAATCCCGTGCTACGGTTCACTGCATGATTGTGAGCAAATTCTGCCTGGCATAGCTTCATGTCCCAACTTCTCAAATTATCCTGTACAAGACATCGCAACAAATTCCCCAATGACCTGTTAACAACTTCTGTCTGCCCATCGGTTTGCGGATGATAAGCACTGCTAAATTTCAGTTTCGTTCCCACCATCTTCCACAAACTCAACCAAAAGTGACTCAGAAAACGAGTATCTCGATCAGAAACAATAGATTCTGGTAGACCATGAAGTCGATAAATCTCTTTGAAAAATAACTGTGCCACTCGAACGGCATCTGCTGTCTTCTTGCAAGCAACAAAATGTGCCATCTTTGAAAACCTGTCCATCACAACAAATATCGAATCATTTCCCCTTTGAGTTCTCGGCAAACCCAAAACGAAATCCATGCTAATATCAACCCATGGCTTAGATGGTACTGGTAATGGCATATACAACCCTGCATTCGTTGCTGTCCCTTTTGAAACCTGACAAATATGGCATCTCTCCACAAATCTCTCCACCTCCTTTCTCATCGACGGCCAAAAGTAAGACTGTGAAATCAACTGTAAAGTACGATCACGGCCTACATGTCCTTCCTCGTGTAACTCCTTGACAATTTTCAATCTCAAGCTACAGTCTGGAATACACAAACGATTGCCTTTAAACAGAAAACCATCAACCAACATGAATTCATCTGTACTTCCATCCTTCACTTTCTCAACATATTTCACAAAGTAAGGATCTCCTTCAATCATCTCAGGCAACATTTCAAACCCTGTCACTTCCACCTTCATTGTCGTTAGTAAATGACTCCTCCTACTCAAAGCATCAGCTACTCGATTCGTCACCCCTGATTTGTGCTTAACGACAAAAGTAAACTGCTGCAGATAAGCAATCCATGATGCATGTCTCGCTGAAATTTTATCCTGTCCCTGTAAATGCTTCAATGCTTCATGATCTGTGTAAAGAACAAATTCCTTCTGAAACAAATAATGCCTCCAATGCTTGACAGCCTGAACAACAGCATAAAACTCAAC
The DNA here is from genome assembly GCA_030765085.1 of Allium cepa. Classification (NCBI taxonomy): domain Eukaryota; kingdom Viridiplantae; phylum Streptophyta; class Magnoliopsida; order Asparagales; family Amaryllidaceae; genus Allium; species Allium cepa. The sequence continues at coordinate 73,223,748 of CM060939.1, read as the reverse complement.
ATCGTATGTGCTGTATCTCATCTTCGCCCCTGACAATTTCTCACTGAAATATGCAACTGGCTTCCCATTCTGACTCAGAACTCCTCCAATTCCAACCTTCGAAGCATCAGTATGCAATTCAAATAACAGCTGGAAATTTGGTAGAACAAGAATAGGTGCAGATGTTAACAATTCCTTGATTCTCTCGAAAGCAACCCCCGCTTCTTCTGACCACACAAACTGTTTCCCCTTCATGCAATCAGTCACTGGAGCCATCACGCTACTGAAGTGTGGTATGAACCTTCGGTAGAATGACGCTAGCCCATGAAAGCTTCTCACTTCTGTAATTGTTTTTGGCTGTGGCCAATTCCTGACTGCCTCCACTTTACTCTGGTCAACTTGAATACCTTTCCCTGAAACAACATAACCCAGGAATAAAACAGTAGGTGTCATAAACACACATTTCTTTGTAGCAGCATAAAATTGTTCTTCACGAAGAATAAGCAACACTTCCCTCAAATGTAGAACATGCTCCTCCGTACTTCTGCTATAAATCAGAATATCATCGAAATACACCATGACAAACTTCCCAATGAATGGTCGAAAGATTTGATTAATCACCCGCATGAATGTACTAGGTGCATTAGACAACCCAAATGGCATAACCAACCATTCGTACAACCCTTCTCGAGTTTTGAAAGCTGTCTTCCATTCATCTCCAGGTCTGATTCGAATCTGATGATAACCACTCTTCAAATCAATCTTCGAAAATATAGTTGCCCCACTCAACTGATCTAACAAATCATCCAACCTCGGCATAGGAAATCCGTAACGAACAGTGATCTTATTCAAAGCTCTACTATCAGTGCACATCCTCCAAGTTCCGTCCTTCTTTGGTACTAACAATGCAGGCACAGCACACGGACTCAAACTTTCCTGGATACGACCCTGCTCAAGCAACTCTTCCACCTGCCTTCGTAACTCCTCATGTTCCTTCGGACTCATTCTGTAATGTGGCCGGTGTGGTAACACTGCTCCTGGAACAAGATCAATCTGATGTTGAATGTCTCTAAGTGGCGGTAACTCCTTTGGTAACTCATTTGGAAAGACATCTTCAAACTCTTTCAAAACAGGCTTTACTTCTTCTGGAATCTCAACTTCGTCACTACTCTCTCTCCCAATCAAAAGAAACACTTCAGGTTCTTCTTCAACTTCCTTGACAAACTCCTTCAAAGTCAACAGAGTTTTCAATTCTTCAATCTCTTCTAGCTTGCTCTCCTTCTGTTGCTGTCTCTTGGGAACCAAAGTGATCTTAGTACCCTCGAACATGAAACTGTAACTGTTGGCACGACCGTCATGCTGAACTGCTCTATCAAACTGCCATGGTCTGCCCAACAATAAGTGACAAACATCCATATCAACGACATCACACCAAATTTCATCCTTATACTTTTTCCCAATCGAAAAATTAACACAAGCTCTTCGACACACTTTCACTTCACCTCCCTTCCTTAACCATGCTAGCTTGTATGGTTTAGGATGCTTCTCGGTCTTCAAGTTCAACTTTCTAACTGCCTCTGTAGAAATAATATTATCACAACTTCCCGCATCAATAACGAACTTGCAGACTTTTCCCAGAATAGTACATGTCGATTGAAAAATATTGCTTCTCAGCCAACTACAATCCTCCTCTTGCTTTGGTGTCAAACAACTTCTCCTCAACATAAGATTACAACCTTCATCACCCGACACTTCTTCTTCCTCCTCAACATAAAGTGTATTTGAACATTCTGCCTCCTCACCATCATCTGCCTCAACCTCTGCAACCATGGTCCTCTTCTTCGGCTTCGGACACTCATTGCTTTTATGACCAAACTCCTGACAGTTATAGCATTTGAAAACAGTACTAGCCTTCGCTTTCTCAGCCTCCTTCACCACTGGCTTACTGACAGGTTTAGGAACATGTGAACTTCCACTGACCCCCTTCACCGGATTATTGGAATTAGTAAACACACCACCTCCACGCCTTCCCTGCTTCTCCCAAGCCAACGCCTTTTGATGTGCCTCCGCCACAGATCTCGGATCGAACATATTAACCATATCCTGGATCTGCATTCTCAATCCCCCAATGAATCTAGCAGTCAGCTGTTCTTCTGTCTCCATGATATCATTCCTGGCAATGAGTTGGTAGAATTCATCAGCATAATCACTAACAGATTTTGTCCCTTGCCTCAGATTCTGCAACCTTTGGTACATAAGTGACTGGTAATTATAAGGTAAGAAAGTAGATCTCATCAGCTTCTTCATCTTCTCCCAAGATTCTATCTTTGACTTCCCCATTCGTTCACGAGTAAGTTTAGTTTGCTGCCACCATGCCAATGCTCTTCCCCTCAGCCTTGTAGCAACTAACTTCACCCTTCTATTCTCCGGCACCTCCTTGAAATCAAAGATTTCCTCCACATTAGATAACCAATCCAAAAACTCCTCAGCAACCATCCCTCCTTTAAATTCTGGAATCTCCATTTTCATACCCGATTCCCATCGACGATCATCCTCAACATCCCGATAAGAATTCCGAACTTGGTCTCGATCTCGATAATGAATACTTGCTCTATCACCCTCTTCAACAAAATCAAAAGTACGCCTATATCGATCTCGACCAATGTCATCCCTTCGTTCATGCATGCTTCGTTGACTATGTCTCTCTTCATCTCTATATGCTTCATGGTCAAATTCACGTTGACTCCTTCTCTCTTCATGTACATAGTCATGATGATCTCTTCGTGATGAAATTGATGTTTCTCTTCTATCTCTACAAGAATGTGGTGATACCCTCCTCGCTTCCGTAACCGATGGCGAAACTCGGTTTCCTCCATGGTTCGAGTTTGGTGATCTCCTCCTTTGATTCAAATCATTCATCAATCTCTCCAATTTACCAATGCCTTCATCAAATTTTTCATTAATACGTTGTTCCATAAGTTCAGCTTCTTCTCTACGATACAAAGCTTCAACGTTTTGATGTCGATTAGCTCTCCTCGGTGGCATGGTTGAAAACTTCACAAACACTTCAACAATTCACTCACAAAATTTCAAAACTTCACACAAGATAACAACCAACAATGTCTCGGCTATGCTTATATACGGCTCTACCTTAACTCGGCACAGTTGGATCGGCACACTTAGCTCGGCAAAGAATGTACACTTCACAAAGTTCGGCCTTAGCCCGGCTATGCTTGACTCGGTTCAACGCGCACGACTTATAGATAGGTCGGCACGGCTTCACTCAAGTATCACAGCCAATCCCTTAACTCGGCAACGAGTTAACGACTCAAGATAAAGTCGGCTCCAACTTATCTCGGCCTTCAACGCAATCCTTGGCTCAGCTCAACTAGCTCGTCCAACCCCTAGCTCGCACAAAGTATCTCGGCTCAACCTTAGATCGGTCTCAACAATTCACAAGGCTCGGCCTACAACCCAAACCCTTCAACACTTTGGCGCGCAAGCACCAATTCAAATCCAAACAAAGTCCCACTCCTCGATCCAAAATGCAATGGATCAAACACTCCAACTTTGTTGCAACTTCAATATGAACACGATGAACAACTTCAAACTTCAAAAACTTCAAAACTTGGCTCCAAGAATCAACTTAGCTATGATTGGCTAAGTATGGCTCCGATACCAATAATGACGCAGCGGATAATTCGAAATAAACTTCAATCTGTGAATGTAGCAATCGGTGAGTTGAAAATACCAAAACGCCCAAGTTCGTTGATCCAAAGATACCGAACTCTAGCTATCTCAAACACGTTGATAGCGCACTATACCGTGTTAAAGATCTACGATTCTTCGCACGTTGATCTAGCGCACTAGATTCCGTGAATCGGCTTCTGCAATCGTTGAATCGAGCGCACTCGATTATCCGAAAGAGGAGATAGGAGATCACACTCAACTACCAATTGTATGAAAGCACAAAGCTAACAAAAAGGAAATTTTATTCAATATTCAACAACCCAAAAATGTACAACACACCCACTATTTATAGTGTTCACAACTCAACACACACAAACCCTCACTGACTCTTAGGTCGGCGACGACTTACGACCTAACTTAGGTCGCGGCCGACTCAACACAAGGCAGCTCACTCTGGAACGACTCAACCCTGGCCGACTTAACAAGCGCGACCTATATACATCATCACATGACCTTGAGACGACCCACCATAGGTCGTATGCGACCCAACACTTCATATACATGACCGACTCAAAAGTAACCGACTCAACAAGCCTGCCAATACAACTCCTCCGACTCAAGAACATGACGACTCACGACTCATACAAGACCGACTCACATATACATGACTCAACTCAACACGACCGACTCAAGATCCACAGCTTATCTCCTTGCCGACTCATCTTAGGTCGTAGCCCATTAGCTCGGTCCCGACTCATCCCTTCTGCATTAACTCGCACCTTTCTTTCCTGTGTTCCATTGAGTCGGAGACGACTCATAATAAGTCGTAAACGACTCATACTAAGTCGCGGACGACTCAACTCCGAAGCCCACTTTGCTCGGCCTATGTTATCTCCCCCTTGTAATCTCTTAACCCGGAAACGACTTAGGACCTCCTTCTTAACTCGTAACCTATGTCCCTTAAGTCGGAAACGACTCATCCCTGTGTTGAGTCGTGGACGACTCATCAAACTCGAATTCCTCCAAGCTTTGTTAAATCGGCACCGACTCATGCTCCCCCTATCTCGTGACCGACTCATCAAGCATGCACGTTTCAAGCTTGTGTACGACTCACGGGTTAAATTCGAAGCTCCTTGACTCGTGCACGATTTAATATGGTTTAACTTCTGAATTCCTATATGCCTTGCTGCATCAATAAACAACTTACATACATAAACAAATAGTGTATATAAATCTTATATGAAATTATATATGCCAATATATCATACTTATATTTATATATAACAGACTGTTTAGTTATGTACATGTTATCTTTTTTAACAAAAATATATAACTAAATCAAATAACTTAATTGCCTTTGAAAATAACAAAACATGTACACATCAATACCACAATAAAAAAAGTGCTCCGCTAAGATGGAGGAACGAGGTGGGGCTGCTTAGCTCGGTGATCGGGGAAAGAAGGGCTGTTGTAAGAAACTGGCGAGCGATGGGATGGCTTCGCGTGCTAGGCTCGCGTGGCAGCGACCTGGTGAAGGAGGAGGTCGTTGTTTGCATGCAAGCAGTCAGGGTGATGTAGGATCACGAGGGCAGCTAATGGGTTCGGCAGACTCGGTTCAAGTGGAAGGGCAGGGACGAGCTCATGTTGAACGTGAGGGAGGATTTGTGAAAAACGAAGGCAAGTCGCAGAAGAAAATACATAGAGCTTCGCATAAAATTTTCCTCTTTTTTTTCCTCAGACGAAAGAAGGAGAAGAGAGGAGGGACAGGTTTCTCTAAGCAGATCGCATGCCTAAACACATTTCCAAAAGCAAAGAAAGACTCCAGTCTCCAGGCTACACGTGAGTGAGGAATATATATATACAACTTTGTATTGAAAAAAAAATTAAATGAAACGAAAGGACATGCCCCCTCATGAAACGTGAATTGAACGGTGGAACTGGAAGAGTCAAGTATTATTTTATGAAGATAATAAATACTATTTGCTGTCAGCCGTTTGAAATTTGAATGGACCCAAACTGTCAAAAGTTCATAAATGGTACCGATAAGGTTACCGGTTACACAACCTCCGCCGTGTACCGGACTCTGAAACACACGAACGAATAAGTTGTGGAGATCAGCACGGCGAGACGATCAAAACAGTATTTGGATATCAGTGGTACGATCATCCGATCAAAAATCGATATCGGTACGAAAATGCTGCTATTTCGTCGAAAATAAGATCGACGAAGCAATAACAATCAAAATTTGGAGAAACGAAATATGACGTCTTGCTCAGAAGGCGATTTACAATTTTTCTATAGAAAAATATTCAGGTTTGGAAAACATTTGATTACCATTGATTTTTAACTGATATAAATTTAAATAAAATTACACAATAAAATAGACTTTCGTATTTTTGGATGAAAATTTACAGTTTGCTTTATTCAATTAGACGTATCCCAAATAGTTAATTTTTATTTCAAAATTTTATTATTTAAAATTTCACAAAATTCAATTTATCACTTTATTAAAATAGTTAAAATTTACGGGTCGTTACACTCTCCCCCTCTCAAAACTTTTCGTCCCCGAAAAGGAAGGAGGTTGTAGAATAGAAACACCTAGAAAAAAATAGATTGAAAACAATTTTCGAAACCATATAAATATCAATTTAAATTAATTTAATATTTAACCATTTGGTTAAATCCATTTATATTAAATCAATAAATAGTTATTCAAATTAAATTTGTTAGTTCAAACTATTAATTCTAATCATATAAATTTAAATTGAAATCAATTAATATTCAATAATTGATTTTTGATTCAGGGTATTTCATTAAGTTGATTCAATTGTTAATTTATTAATTCCTTCAAAGCAAAATTTATTTCATTTATTCATTATCTTATTATCCAATTATCCTCCATTAAAAAAAATACTAAAATCACAAATTTGAATAGTCATATATTATAATCATACTTTATTCAACAAATTAATTAAATTTTCCTTTATCCCAAATTATTATTAAATTTATTCCACTTAATATACCTTATCACATATATTAAGTATACCAACACTTATTATAACTACTCCAATTTATTTATAAATTCCTCTAACATCATTTTTATACCATATATTATTCAATTAACTTTTTATTCTATTTACCTCTATTAATCTTTTTATAACTAAAATTTAAGCGTACAACATTATTATAACCACTCAAATTTTCTATAAATTCCATTGATATCATTTCATATTGTATAATATTCAATTACATAGTTAACTTCTGAATGATAAGGTAAGTTATATTGGAATGCAATTAAGTATTATACCAGTAAAACTTTCCCAATTCAATTATTCAAGTTTAAATATTTATTCAAAATTTTGATTTCATTTGAAATCATCTTACCCAAATTTTAACGATTAAATTTCCAATTATCTTCAAACAATTTAGAGATAAAATATATATATATATATATATATATACATACATAATATATCAAATCAAATTTAAAATCTTTAATATATATTATAAATCAAGTCATGTTTAGAAATTCAAACCAATTTATTTTTTTCCAAACAAATATGTAGCAGGGCAACAGAATAGTCTCTTCACTTCCAAACTCGAAAATGAATGTCGATGATGCGGCCGCCATCACCGAAATTATTTTTGAGCGACAAAGAGAAGAGCACTGATTTAAACATTTACAATTCTTTGAAATGATTTCTGTTTGAAAATATTTTAAATACCATACACTTTAAAACTTTCAAATCAAAGTTTGAAATCAACGGAAATTAAATTCTCAAATTCTAATTTAAATCCATTTCAATTCCTAATTAAAAAATTTAACCATGTTCTATAATTTCATTTATTTATCATATTGGAATAGTCAATGGTTTACAAAACAATAAATAAAAATCAAATATTACCATTTTGTTGACCCATTCATTTAACAATTTAGAAAATTTACTTATATATAATATAATCACACAAAATTTATTTTATTTACCAAATTTGAAAACAATATTGTGTCAGTTTGCTCTGCTGAAGTGTATTGGAAATCCTATCGATAACGTTCATCATACGAATCGATCAAAAACCCAAATCAACATCAACAGCTCAAACAACACAATACATATAAAACATTTTTAATATTAATTCTCAAATAAACTTCCTCGCTCGGCGATACAAGAATGGATTTCAAAGCAAGGATAGATTCAAATATGATGGACTCAATCAAAGAGAATTTTGATTCGAAGATAGGTTCGCAACAAAGATAAAGTGATTAAATAATGAAATAGAAGATGGATAAGTTTATATAAATCGCGGGCAACCTTAACCAGATCAACCGAGACTTCAAGAATAAGATCGATGCAGAATTCCGAGGTAAATCACATTAGATCTCAAGGGATAGAATTTAGGCATAGCAGGAGATAGATAGCATTGTATACCGAGGATACAGAAATCTCTGGTAATTTAATGCCTATTATAAAGGAGTTTCACCCCTTTACAAATCATTCGAAGATTGGGAGACCGCCGATTTATTATAGAGATTGTTTGAAGTGGAGTTATGGGATACTCCACAATACGAATAGGGAGAGATAAGGATGGATTTTGGAACCGAGGGAATGTTCTAAAATTCAAAGGAAACCAAATCTATGAAGAAGGAATTCAAGCTCGAACGAAAGTGATTCTGTAGTTAAATTTACCATACATGCTAAGTTTTGCCTAGAGCTAATGCTCTGATACCAAATGTAACGACCTGATATTTTAACCCATTCACATCCAAACATGCCGGAATTGAATTGCTCAAAATACCAGATTGTAAGTTTATATTTGGCAAAACTCAACATATACAGCAAATAAATAATCACAGAATCGCAGATACAGAGTAATATAACAATATGCAGCGGAAACAAATGAATAGTAGTTCATGAAGCTACTATATATATAACAAAGTTAAATAAGTTACAACAGAAGTCTAGAATACAATAGTCAAATACAAGAATCAGAATACATCACGAGAATATTCTGAATATCTGAAAGCTAGATAGATAGCCGGATCTCCAAGCGAAGCTCCAACTCCAAAGGCGAGTCTCGAATATTGGTACACTCAGTCTGACCCGAGCGTAAAGCAAAACACAAAACACTCGAGTCAGGATTAACATTCTTATATCAATAAATCCAAGTCAAGTGAAATAACAACTGAAATACAAGTAACTCAAAATATGTTTAGGATAACCAACCTCTAAGGATCTGTTAACTATTTATATGTACGCTAAGTAGATAATGCTTATCAGTAATATAAAGTATCAAAATAATGCTAAGGCGTTACCATTATCCCCTTAACACATTTTATATAAACGTCATAGTCTATACAGCACTTTAAACTCCACCGTAAACTAGTGGGCTATCCGGGAGTACTCCATAGTCGTAGTGGTCGCACATAGAGATACGAGTATGACAAGGCACATGAGGCAATACCCAAGGTAGTGAAACTACCGTTTGCCTGATCCGGACTGGTGAGAACGCATCACCGCAACGATCACAACACCGCGAAACAACACTCCCAATTAAAGGGTTCGCACCAATCAAAAAACAAGTAATGAGTAGTTTGCGAAGAAGTGTGTTCCCTAGAGGCAGCTAACCTCATTGGCCCGGTACGGCTCCTGTTTAAGTCATATCAAATTTGACACATGTGTCAAGGCTATCCATTATCGTTCACTTTCTTCAAATCCAGCAACATCGTCATTCCAACCACTTCATTCTGGATCACACTCCGCGTATAATAGTTATTAAAGCGGTTTTCGGTTTAGATAGAGAGTATGTCCCTAACCGATCCCGGGCTCTTCAATAACTACGTAATTATTACACTGATTGGTCATATAATAAACTTCCAAAATAGTTTATATTTCAAAACAAAAATCATTGCCATTTCAAAACCATATCAATACGATATCACTTCCATTTCAAAACCAAATACGATACCATTTCCATTTTTAAATATATCCATTTCAAACATATTCATTTACAAAATCTTAGTACTTTAAAGTTATAACACTTTCTAAATCAAACACTTTGGAAATCATAATACTTTGGAAATCAAAATTTTGAAATCATAATGCTTTGGAATCATAACACTTCCCACTTAACTGTTTTAAATATAAATAATAGTATATATAATAAAATAGTTTATAATTTAAAATAGTTTATATAAAATAGTTATAATTTAATATAGTTTATATTAAAAATAATTTATATTAAAATAGTTTATATGAAAATAGTTATAATTTAAAATAGTTTATATTAAAAATAATTTATATTAAAATAGTTTATACGAAAATAGTTATAATTTAAAATAGTTTATATTAAAAATAATTATATTAAAATAGTTTATAGGAAATAAATTTATAAAGTAACATATATAAATAGTATAATTTAAAAATACTTTATATAATAAAATAGCTTCCTCAAATTTCACAAATCAATTCCAAATCAACATCAATCCTAAAATTTCAAATTTAGTCAAATCTCAAATCATCAATTTCAATTCAATTCAGTTCCCAATAAACCATTATATCGATTTCAAATATAGATTTGAACCACAAATAAGCCATTTAAATTTTGATATATTCCAAAGCTTTAAATATTTCACAATCTCAAAACTAAATTTGATAATTTCATATATATCTTAATTTAACTTTATTATTTTGTTTTGAAATATTCACTTAATATATCAAATATTATTTAATAAAGCCCCAAATTACAAATAAACTAAATATTTCCTTCAACTTATTTAAACTTTAAATATTCATTTAAATCACCTTAACCAAAATCAAGTTATAAAATTATAACCTTTAAAAATCTCAAATTCAATAAGTTCCAAACCGATTTCTAATTAAATATATTTCTCAATTAAACACAATTTCAAATCAATTTCAAATCTATCTTCTCAACATTAATTTATTAAATCATTATAAACTCTATATTAAAATATAATTTAAATAAATACTTAACCATATTATATTTTAATAAAATCAAACTTTATTATTAAGCTTATTTTATATTAAAACAAATTTATGCATAGCTTAAAATCAAGAATTTAACTATATATAAAATAACATTTATATAATATATCTAAAATCGATATTTATATAAAACAATATATTTCCTTCCAAAACCATAGTAATCATTTCCAATTATTTATATATAGACCAATGGTGTCTGTATATAATTTTCTATCCTATGGTCAAGTGATACGGATATTTATCATTTCAATCTGCTATTTTAAATATATATGGGTATATATAACATTTCAACCCGCCATCCCAAATTTAATTCAATGAAAATCGCTTGGGTTAATCATTTCAACCCATAACGATTTTCTCTTATTCTAAAGTCTGTTCGGGTATGTATTATTTCAACTCATAGTGAATTCGATACTAACAGGGAACTTGCAGAGTGATAACAGATATGATAATAATATAACAGGCTTATATCATCGATATATATAATAGATAATGGTGTCAGATGTCACAGATTTTAGACCATAGTAATCACCATATAAAATCGATAGTTATATAAAACCATATATTTCCTTCCAAACCCACAGTAATCATTTCAAATTATTTATATATAGACCAACGGTGTCTATATATAATTTTCTATCCTATGGTCAATTGATACGGATATTTATCATTTCAATCCGTAATTTTAAATATATACGTGTATATGTATCATTTCAACCCGCGATCCCTAATTCAATTCAATGAAAATCGCTTGTGTAATGCCTCGCCTTTCCACACGCTTTAAATCGACGCACGTGCTAATCTAAACCATACGGAAGGGCGGATTGTTATGGGGTAATTAAAAAAACAAGGAAAGAAAAAAATAGAATATTGCAGCAGAACGATAAAATATAATAATTAAATATACAGTTCATAAAACTGTTTTACAAAACATTTGATTGTCTTATACAATAAATATCAGAATTACACATACCAAAGGATAATAACAATGCAGCGGAATAAAATAGTGTAGTGGAATAATATAGTAGATAATAGTACTACAAATCTTCATCTTCGTCCTCTAGAATAAAATCTTCAAATCCTGAAACGCTCGGACTGACCCGAGTAAATTGAAAAGACAAAACACTCGAGTCAAAACTAAAAGATCTTATGTAAGTTAAATCAACAGAAATAAATATAAGGACAGAAACTCAAAAGATGCTCGGGATATACATCTCTTAAAGATCCGTTAAACTATTTACTATATAGTATATTTCTCTATTATAGTAGTGTCTAATTGTAAAATAAACTTACTTTTTAATAGCGTTAAGGGGTTACCCATATAGCTCTTAACACAAATAATGCTCATAGTCTATACAGTACCGTAATACCTCCTGATCGGGAGGCTACCAGAGGATACTCCATAGGTACGACACAAATAGAAACTCATAGTAAAGGCTCGATATGGTAGGTCACATGGCACATCTAGGCAATGCCAGGTTAGATATACTAATTATGCATCCGGGCTGGTGGAAACGCGTAGCTGCAGTTACTTCCCACCTCGAACAACACCCCCAAAATCAAAAATCAAAAGTGGCCACCAAATCAAATCAAAAAGTCAGAGTATAATATCGAAGGAGTGCGTCCGATCAGAGGAATGACTTCATTGGCCCGAGAATCGCTCCTGTTTTAGCCACCTTATGCCAACTCACGGGAGTCGCGTCCACATATTTACCTCAAAGGAAATGCCACCGCCATCCTACTTCATTCTGGAATCTCCATCGCGTACACGGTTGTTAAAGTGGTTTTCGAAGTTGACAGAGAGTATAACAACTTCTGATCCCGGTCTCTTCAACAACCAAACGTTATTATAACACCGCTGTCTTTAAAAATAATTTATACTTAAAAAACCCAGAATAAAATATCCATTTCAAAACCATATAAATACGATATCATTTTCATTTTAAAACCCAAATCCATATGATATCATTTTATTTCAAATATATCTTTTCCAAAAATCATAGCATTTTCAAATCTATATACCTTGAAACCATAGCTTTGCAACATAACTTTTAATACTTAATGGTTTAAATACTATATTGCTTTGTATAATAAAATAGCTTCTTTAAATTTCACAATAAATTCCCAATATCAATTTGAACCTCCACATAAACCATTTAATTCCCATATATTTCAAAGCTTAAATATTTTGTATTTCAAGACTTAAATTTTCATAGTTCATATATTTCAATCTTTAAATATTCCACTATTTCAAAATGGATTCTTTGATAATTTAATATATATCAAATCCAATTCCTATTATTTAAATTTGAAATGTTTACTTACTAGAACAAATATTATTTAAAGTAAAACCCTTAAACTTCAATAACAGGATATTCCTTTAATTAAATTAACTTGATAATATTCTTTAATCAATTTGATATTCATTTAAATCCTCAAATAAAAATCAAGTTATAAAATCATACCTTTTAAACCTTAATTTATGTACATTTCAAAAAGAATTCTTCGAGGAAAATTCTTAAATACTGTAATTCAAATCATATTCACATTTATCTTCAACCTTACTTTTATTTGAGTTATTATAAACTGTATATACAATAGAATTTTTAAACAGATACTTAACCATATTTTATAAAAGAAATAAAATTTTATTATTTAGCTTATTTTATAATCCAAACAAATCTATACATAGCTAAATTCAATAATAAGATAACATTTATAATATATTAAAAATCAATATCTATATACTCGTATATTTCCTCACAAAACCACATAAATCATTTTTAAATAATTTTACATATAGACCGTGGAGTCTGTATAAAATTTTCGATCCTATGGCCAAGTGATACGGATATTTATCATTTCAATCCACAATTTAAATAAAATAAAATTTACGGTCATATATCATTTCAAACTGCAATCCCGAATGAGATGAAAATGCATAATAACTTGCAGTTAATGAAATATAAAATACAGCATCCATTCATTCAGTATCAACCATCAACCATTTATCGCATTCATCATCCAATATAACCAATAACATCGCTATAGAACGGATAATAGCAACAAGTATTAACTAGAAGTTTATATTCAATAATAAATTAAAACTGTTTAACTGTCAATTTATATGCAATAATACATAAATAAAATTTTACTGGCAGTTTATATGCAAAAATGAATTAAATAACAATTTAATTTAAATAAATGCAATCTAACTGAGATGATGATTAAATATATGCCCAAACACTCATAGATAAATTTTAAATCACATCAAAATTTAATTTAACAAACAAAAGAAATCATAGAAGTTGTGAGTGGGTTAAAACACTCACCTTTTGAATTTAAATCCAATTTATACCAAAAAATTTGACCATCTCAGACTTTGTCCAAACCAGCGTCATCATGTCCGAAATTTCAATACGATCATAACAAAAGAGACCGCGCGTAAATCAGATATCGTATGCAAGAGTTATGATGATAAATGCAATTGAAATCATTAAAAAGAAAATAAAAGAATGGAACACAATTTACCAAGTCCACGTCACTGCACAGTTCACTCACGTGATCATCTTCCTACACTACATGCCGAACAAAATTACAGGCACGCACGCGAGAAAACAACCCTCCTACAACCGAGCGTTGACCACCAATTTCGCAAACCGCCATCCACTTCATCGCTGCCGAACACCACTATGGCCTCAACTCCCTCTGTCGCATCCATCTCGGCCACCCAAGTCACCTCCGGTCGCCATTTACGCCGTGCCGCCCCCATGTTTTCATAACCCTAAGTCGAATTTCTCGCAAATCTAGCCATTGATTCCACGAACAAACTGCACATATCGACTCCCCTCGGTCCCCTCTACAATACCCAGAAAGGGTTCGACGATCCGATAACTTTGACCGACGCGTGATGGACGGTCGAGACTTCTTTGATTTTTACCAGCCAAATGACAATCCAAAACGAAAAACGAATTTCACAAGAATACTACAAACTTAGAGAGCTTCAATATATATTTTTTCTGAATTTTTCTGAGGAGTGTGAATTTTCATAAGATTTTTGAATTTGCAATTAGATCTAGGGTTTGCAGCCATTGAGAAAGAGGAGCACAGAAGTTTTTGTACATATAGAGATGAGGAATAGAGGCTGCTAGGGTTTATAACGGGGTTTATATAGGTAGGTCAGAAATTAGATGTGACGACCCGGAATTTTCGAGCATTTAAAATTAGAATATTTAATTGATTTTAAATATTCAATAGAGCAATCTTAACTTGAATTACAAATATCGCTATTTCTTTGATAATTAAATAATAGAATTTAATAATTAGAAATTGGGTAAATTATTGAATCTAGGATTTTAAGCCTGTTAAAAATAATTTGAAGGCTTATAAATTTTATATTGGTAATACTGAGGATAATAGAAGTTGTAAAATTTAATTCCAATGGTTTGTTC
The DNA here is from genome assembly GCA_030765085.1 of Allium cepa. NCBI lineage: Eukaryota > Viridiplantae > Streptophyta > Magnoliopsida > Asparagales > Amaryllidaceae > Allium > Allium cepa. The sequence continues at coordinate 73,208,624 of CM060939.1, read as the reverse complement.
AGTTTTTTAAAAAATTTATAGTTTAAATTGAATTTAAAAATAGCCTTCCGAGGCACAGTCTCAGAATTCGACGAAACTGGTTCCATTGGATCCGTAATATTGTATTATTATCGGATTTCAATTTTCGCAGTGTTCGGAGTTACCGTTGGATCGTACAACCCGTAAATGCATAAAAGAATTAATTAACTTTAGTTTACATAGTCAACTTTTTCATAGAAGCCACACTTTTCTAGCTTCTAATGCAAGCTCCCTTTCCCCTCTCTTTAGATTCATTTCCTCTTAAATAAATTATGGCCGAAGCCTGAAGGGAAAGTAATTGAAATTTTCCCCCGGTTAATAAAAAAAATGGTCGAACAAGTTAAGAAAAGAAATCGTCAATTCCCTTTTTAGTTCCCCACTTGTTCGAACTTTATGAAATCAGAGGAGCAGAATCCCCATTTGTCTTCAATTCGAAGCCCCAGTCGCGAGCGAGGGCTTGTTGGTTCCAGGACGAGATCTTCGTTCGAAAACACTAGATGAATTTAATCACGTCCTCAACGAATCGAGTTTGAGCTTCGGCTTTGAAGGAGGCCGCCAATGTGTTTGGCGATGGCGTGTTGCTGCGACCTAGGGTTTAGAGCTGAGTCGCGTGATGATATTGTGGTCGACACCGCACTTGAAGTCGCGATGTGGGCTTCGCGACTGATTCTGGCGCTCGAGTAGGGTGGTTTCGCGTGAGGCTTTGGGTTGTTGTTATGTGATGAGGGGAGTGATAAGCTTGTTAGGGATTCTGGGAACGCAATGCTGGGTGGAGGACAGAGGCACGGTCTTCGGTGGTCTCGAGTTACGGCCAAGATCGATGTCGTGATGAAGTCGCGACGACAGATCGAAGTTTCGAGGGCAGTAAGGTATTCTTTGTTTTTACAATTTAATTTTGGGATTTAATAGATTACTGTTAAAATTTAAATTTATATACAGAGAAAGTTTGAACTGCAACAAAGTATATAAATATATACAGATTATAAATTTAATAATAAAACATATATGTAGATAAATATATGGTTGCAGTAAAAATAGAAAAAAAAAGAACTTATATAAGATTTGGAAAAAAATAAATAGGCAATCGAAAATGTTGGAAGTGATATAAAGAAATCAGATTTTAACCCATGTAGATTATTTGTATAGGTATAGTTTCAAAATAAAATAAATACATATATATCTATTTTTTTTACTAGTCTATTTATAAAATAATATGTTATGGATATAGATTTTCTTAACGAAATCATTTAATCATTCTAGTGGTTAAAAATATTTTTTTTATCCTACTAGTTTATTTTAAAGGAAGTGGATTTGATGATTTAACTATTTTAATTAACTTATTTAAATTATTGGGTTACTAAAGATAATGTGTTAAAGAAAATTATTAGTTTAAAGATGTTAAATTAAATTTAATAAATGGAGTTAGTCATTTGATTAGTTCAAATGTTAATAAACTGTATAAATGTTTATACAAGGTTATAAACCGGGAAAACCAACACAAAATTGAAGTGGACTGCAAACGACTGTAAGGTGAGTAAATCTCACTCAGTTAAATTTAAATGATTAAATTTAAATAATTGTTTGAATGGCTGAATTGATTGATGTGGTATAGTATGATATTTTGAAATTGGCATATTATATTGTGCTAACATTTGTAGATGCAGGAAAAACAGGTTGGAGGGATCCAATTGGACCCCTCACATTTATTTAAATTATTCAATATTCTCTGTTGTGATTATTTGATATCCTATGATGAGTTATATTGGAATATTGAATGTTATAGTTTGATTGGATATTTGGGTATAATGAATTACCAAAATATATTACTTGGGATGTTGAAAAGAAATTAAAAGGAAGTAAATTTGTAAGCGAAATAATTATAGAAAGTTTGAATAAATTAAGAATGAATTAAAAAGAAATAGAAGTAATATGAAAATAATAATAAATAACTTCGAGTATGAAGAGAAATGGAATTTTGAATAAAATGAAATTGATGAATTGTAACCTTGAGTTATATCAATTAAAGAAATAAAGAATTATTTTAAAATTCAAAGTTTAAATTTATGTAAAAGAATAAAGAAGTAATTGAGAAATCTAAAAATTGGAATTTTTAGTTAAAGTGTTTTTAAAATCATAATCAAGAAATGAGATATGAAATTAATAGATTCTGAATTAAAAGGGAATAAATTGGAAATCAATTAGGAAAATAGACTTAAGTTGGGATTTTCTCTGGATAACCAAGTACATTTTTTTAAAGTAAATTTTTAAATAAATTTAAAGGTTTTAAAGTTGTTGTAAAAAGCAAGTTTTGGCTAATTTTTAAATTCTAAAGTAAGTATTTTCTCAAATCTATTATAGTAGTAATTAATTAAAGAGTGACTTAGTATTTTGTTTTCAAAAGTAAAAATCTAGTTTTATATTTTATTTAGTAACTTTATTTTCAAATATTCATATAGTACGTATTTTTAACAAATTATTGAAGTAGTTTAGCTTAAATGTTTTAAAGGATATTTAAAAGTAAAGTGTTTTAAATTATTTTTAAAATCTAGTTTTGTGCTTGGTGATTTCGGATGAGATAGAAAATATTTGGGAAAGTTTATTCTGAAAGAAAGACGGTTTTGAAACTGTTTTTCAAAGGGTTGAAAATAGAAATATATCTTGTGAAGATATTTTGAGGTTAATAAATAATTCAGAAAATTATTTATTGTTGGATGGTTGTTTGTGAATGTTAATTGATAGTTAAATAACTGACTATCAATATTGGACAAATGTGTTGATCGTTTCGAAGAGACCGGGATCGAGATTAATTTCTCGAAAACCACTTCGATCCGGTTTGTACGTTGCGTGAAACGTGTTCGGAGTCGAAGATGGAGCAGTGAAGTGCAAGGGCTTGTCGCTACTAATCCTGAGGATATTTCCAAAATGGATGTAGTAGGAGTTGTGCCTTCGGTTCCGTTCGAACCCGAGACAGACTTGTGTGGATGAATGCTTGCGAAACATCATAAGGTGGACGATGGGCATTCGAAGTGAAACGTTCTAAAGGTAACGCTTAGCCTCAAGCCTCATCAACCTAGAATGACTGAAAATCAAGGGATACGCAGCAAGGCTTCGTGGGTAGCCCTCACTTGAGAGTAAGGTCATCCCTGTCTAGATGTCCCTTTTTATTCGGCTTAGTGGTGCGGTTGCTGATCCCAACCGTGGGGTGATCTTATTCGGAACTGTCCAGTAAGGGATGGATCCGACCTTGTGTTGCAGGGGATCGGGAGTGGTCCTCGGTACTGTGATCTAGACCACGTACTTTGACAGGTGGTACCCCAGTGCCTAGTCATTGTTGGAAATCCCTTCTCCCTACGAGCCTTTTACGAGTTTTGTTTGTATTACCCACTTTTGTGGCTAGTAGCTGGAATTTAATGAATGTAACAATTTCGGCTATTTTATAAGTATTTGTATATAGACCGTATTATAATTTCGTCGACGAAAATTCTATCGGTTTAGAAAACCGTCGAACGAATTTTGCAATAAAAATATAACCGCAAGCGCACGGTGTACGAATATAGCACGCGGCGAATACGGGTCGATCCACAGGGAATTGATGATTTTAAAATTCTATTCAATCAAATTATACTGAAGTCGAGAATGTGATTAGCTAAAAATGTAAGAAACTAACAAAAACTAGCAAAAGAAAAATGGATAAAAATATGAGAGTTAAATGACAATTTAAAGGCAATTTCCACTCTCTAAATCACATAAATCAACAAAAACTTGTTCGTCGACGGAAATTCTATCGGTTTAGAAAACCGTCGAACGAATTTAAATTAAAAATAACCGCAAGCGCACGGTGTACGAATGTAGCACGTGGCGAATACGGGTCGATCCACAGGGAATTGATGATTTTAAAATTCTATTCAATCAAATTAACCAAAAGCTTGAGAATATTTAAGCTAGAAAAAGAGAAAAACAAACAAAAGAAAATTGATAAAAGATGTGAGAGTTTAAGAACAATTTAGAGGCAATTTGCACTCTCTAGATCACATAAATCAACAAAATGAAGTTATGATCTCTCTTTTATTGTCATTAGTGAATTAGTTGATGTGCTTATCATAAGTATGGTATATTTGTGCTATTAATTAGCTCAATATAAACCATCAAACTATAACACAACCACTAATACACTTTTAAATCTCATAAAATATGACAACAAAGTTGAAAGCGAAATCTATTTTAAGCATGGCTTATTAACTATTAATTAGAAATATAAGCCATCAAATTTTAATTTCAACAATCACTTCCTTGCCATAATCATATGTAGATGAAGAGGCAATTTGTGTTTTGTTTGTTTAAGCATAGCCTATTTGTTATGAACAACATAGACTATCAAATTCAAAGCTAAAACAACAAGTTAAACCACTTCAAAACATTTCATTTAAGCACAAAAGAGAGCATAAACAACAAAATGTTGGATCTACATACTAGAGAGCTTCATTACCCCTAAATTGAAGGGATTAAGCTCTCATATTTGTTATCATATGCACAAATGTAGAAAACAACATTAAACAAGAAGAGAAAAAGAGAGCAAAATAAAAGAAAAAATTATTCTACTTGCATAAAAGAGAAGAGATCTACACTACAACATGAAAGTAAATAAGCATGAAAAGAAAAAGAACATGTATTGAAGTTGCATAAAAAAAATTACATAAAAGAGAAATGGCTAAGTAGCCATGAAAATAAAAAGAGAGCTTTCTTTTATTTTTGATCTAAACTAAACTAAAGAGAAGGAGGCCTAAAAGAGACTAAAGAGAAGAGGTCCTGTTACATGAAACATAAGGGGTATATATACAAGTTTAAAACCCTAATTCCTATTTTTGGGGAATGCCCAAAATGCCCATGAGAAAGTGTGGAGGCCAAGTTATCATTAGCATGTTTTAATCCCCACTTAAATGTACATGAAGCCATTAAATCCATAAGCATGTGTATTAGCCTTTAATATGTACATTAAGGTAGGTGGGTTGGTGGGGTCCTCCATGATCTTCACTTTGAATTATTTCCATCTTCATTCCTTTGTATTGATTTTGTGCATGCATATCTTCATGAAACCACTTGTAAAAGTCACCAAATTTCCTACAAAAAAACATAGAAAATTCTAAGTAAATTTTCTCAATTTAATAAATGCACAAAAATGACCATTTCACCCTTGTATGAAGATGAATGTGTGACAATTTGGAATTAATGTGAATTTTGGTTAAAACAAGTTAAGATACCCAATATGATCATTTATTTAATTTAAATAGATTAAATATGGCGATAAAAATGTGCACATTTACGTGCACATCAAATACCCCCACACTTATCTTTTTATTCGTCCTCGAATAAAGAAAAAACTAAGATAAATCCATTTTCGTAGGGAGCACGATTGCATTGAGCGTATGCAACAAGCCGTTAAACCTCTGTGTGTCCCCAGTAGGACGAGTGTTGTCTCGTGAGGGTTTTCAGCGGATACTACCCACAAAATCCAAATGCATGATGAAAATATTTACAAAATGCAAGATTTAAAGAGATGAATGCAAATTTTTGAAAATATTTACAAATGAAGGATTTATTTTTAAATTGACACAAATAAGTTAAATATAGGTTTTGGTTATTATCTTGAAAATTTATGTCATTTACTCGTCAAAATTTTCAACAAAAATCAAGTTATCATAACAAATAGACAATAGTTTAATTTGTTGTTTCGGTTGATAACAAAGTGTAATTATAAAATGGATCTTTAGTTGATTATCAAAGTTTATCAAAGTGGTATTTTCATTTCTTTTCAATAACAAATCAAATCAAATAAGTAAAAATAGTGCTAGGATTTCAATTGCTTGCTCTCTCATTATTTGCAAGAAAAATTACACACCTAGCTCAGGTAAACTGAGGCCAGATATACCACCTATGCACTGCCTTTCGGGCTTATGTGAGGGGAGTACAGAGCATGGCGAGTGCACACACTTTCATGCATACACTATTGACCGTAGGTGGTTTTTATTAAGTCTTTTTTTTTACATGTGTTCCATACATCATAACCGTGAGGACTTTTAAATGAGTATGAAAGCACATAATCAAAAATTCCAAGTAATCACCCCTGCATAACCGTGAGGATTTTTAAATGAGAGTGACTACTTGGATGTTATTATTTTTTATTTTTTATTTTTTTTTGAGAGGGAGTTTTGCAAAATCATCTTAGCATCATTTAACTTAGAAGACAAAAAAAATGTTATATCCTTTACTTTAAATCAACCACTTTTTAAAACAAAGATTTTCAATTAGGATGTACTTCATAATTAACACGTATGAATCTTCCTATATACTAGTTAAACCATTATTATTTGTAATCAAACTTCATTTTTATTTTTGTTAAGACAAATAAATTTTCAAAAATTTCAATTTAATAAACCAAAACCATATATTTATCTTAGTGTTTCCTTTAAAAATAAATCAAAAGAAAATTTGTTTTTGTAATTTTTTTTTTTTGAAATTTTAAAGCAAAAATAAACTATGAAAAATAGGAAAATTGAAGATGAGTCTCCCCCCACACTTGATCTTGACTGTGTCCCCACAGTCAACTCAAGTGGAAGGAGAAAAATAAAAATAAAAATCCAATATTTACATGAAAGATTATTATTTACAAGAGATGAGAAAGTATACAGTCAAAAAGTAAATGAAACGGTCTTCTAAAGACCGATTCATTTGTCTCGTCAAATGTGCGAGACACAGCTTAAGCACGAAAAACCAAATCGTAAAAGATTTCGCAGTTGAATGTGGATTTGAAAAAACGAAAGTCATTTTATTGAAAATCATACGAGTTGTTTTATTTTCGATGATTTTTGGGGTGGATAGAAAAATTGGTTGAAGTTCAATTTCTTTCAAAGTATCGATTTCAAAATCAAAATGGTGATCGAAATTTTCCCCTTCAAAATTCAACAACTCGTTTTCAAAAAGTCCATAAAACTCATGTTCGTTAAATTCGACTTCCTTTGTTGGATTATCAACAACTTCATCATGTAAATCGAGTTTCAAAGTTGTCGTATTCAAATTTTCAGAAAAAGGAAGATCGAAGTTTAAATCGAGTTTCGCACCCTCAAAAGAATTGAAATCCAACTCAATTACCGTATTTTCAACAACTTGATTAAGATCGTCATTATCAATTTCAAAAGTTGTCATTTGAAAATCATCGATTTGGGTAAAAGATGGATTATCGTTTGACTCGTCACACATTGAAATATGATTTTGTTTCTCTCGAAAATTTTCCAATGTTTTAATCAACAAATTTGTGTGATCATCATAAATTTCATTCATTTGCTCAACAAAGTCAAATTTGTAATTATTAACTTGAAAATTTTCGATTTGGACTTGTTGAGAACAAGAATTGTCAATTTCAATAAATGGTGGATTTGATTCTTCGGAAGTTGGGATTTGATTATGATTTTCACAAAAAGTTTTGTATTTCTCAAGTAATAAATCCCCGTTGTCTTCTTCCATTTGGTCAACAAAATCAAATTCATGATTATTAATTTGAAAATTTTCATTTTGAATTTGTTGACAACCAAAGTTTTCAATCGTATCGTTATTGAAACTATTCCCATTGCCAAAATTATTTGAAAATTGGTTCACATTTTCGTCTTGATTTTGGAATTCATTTTGAAGCTCGAAATTGAATTGGCATGGGTTATACTCGAAATCATTTGAATTTTGAAGTGAATTCAAATTTTGATTATTTTGAAAACTTTGATTCGAGTTATTGCACAAATATGAATTACACAACTTATTTATCATTTGATTTTGTTGTGTAGCGATATCAAGTAAAGATGAAATGTTATTTTCAAGATTTGAAGGTTGGTCCTCATTTTGAAAATTTTGTGGTTCAAAATTCGAATCGTTTAAACAATAGTTGTTGTTAAAATATCCATACGAATTTGGAGTGAACTCATATGGGTTATATTGATTTTCACAACTAAATTCAAGTGAGTAAGAGGAAGGAAACTCGGACATTTTCAAGAATATTTTTTTTGTTTTGTTTTTTGGTTTTTTTTAATAAAGAAAATATTTACAAGTGGAATTTATTTTTCAAAATGGAAAATTGATTTTTGTTTTGTTTTTGGATTTCAATTTTTTTTGTTTTTGAAAAGATTTTTTTGGATTTTTGATTTTAAATTTTTTTTGGATTTTTGGAATTTTGATTTGAAAATTTTCAAAAGAAAAGGAAAAAAAAACCAAGTTAAGAAATATTAACAATTTTTTTAGTTTTGGATTTTGGATTTTTTTTTTGTTTTTTTTTTTTAATATGCATGAACTAATGCAACTAAATGAATGCAGGGGCCTAATTACGAATTATTTATCCTTAATTAACACAAAATTGTATATTCACAAGTTGTCTTTGATAAACAAGATAGTTCTCAGCCAGGTAACGGACAGGGGTTATCGGTGCACCACGAATCACCGTAGCAATGCAGCCGAAGGTTTAAGTACCTTCAGAGAAACAATTCAGTATAATATTTACGAATCACCGTAATATTTATAACTGATTATTGCTCTGCCGTAGCCTAGACACCAAGAAATTAAATTGTTTAAAGAAGACAAATTGTTAATATACAATTAAGAGTTATCAATGTCTGACCGTTATTATTAATTAAAATTCTAGGATGAAATGCAAAGCAGAAATTAAACGTGTATTAACAATGCAACTAGAATGAGGGTTTTTTTTTTGTTTGTTTTTTTTTATATATAAATTCAAATGCAAGCAATCAACAATGCAACTAATAAAAACAAGAGATATATACAATACAAGGCAAATAAAACAAAAAAAACTATTAGCAAGCAGGCAAATTTTTTTTTGGCACCAGTCTTTCTTCTGAAATTCTGCTTTGGCAACCTGAAATATAAAACAAGAATATGTACAATATTTTTTTTTTTTTTTTTTGAAAGGAAACTTAAAAGTAGGGTTTTACTTAAAAAAAAAAAGAAAAGAAAATTCAAAAGAAAACCAACAAAAACAAATAAAACAAAATTAAAATTGTTTTTTTTTTATATATATCAAAAGAAGAAAATCAAAGCAAATTAAAAACTAAAATAAAAATCTTTTTCTTTTTGGATTCAAATTAAAACGAAAGTTGAAATCAATTCAACTTCACCCAAATCACAAATTATTTTTTTCTTTTAAATGAGGGTACAAACAAAACACACACTCACTCACCCACTAAAAAATATATCCAAACTAAATCTCTCAACCCAACTCGTATAACCCAAACCCAAAGCCCATTATCCTCTTTAATCTAAACCCGCTGTTATTTCAAGTTCGCCCCCCTTTTTTTTTGGGAAATCAAATTCAGTTCACGCAAATTCAAGTATGAAATTGCAAAATCAAATTATGCCGTTCGAGAGTTGCTCGAGGAATAAGGAGGGTTCGTTGATGGTACTCGTCAAGTAGGTCGATGAGGTTGTGGTGGGTTTTGGTTACGCAAGTTGGAGCAATTGCTGGTAGGAAGTGCAGTGGAAGTGTTATCAAGGAAAGGGTGAAGTATAGACGTGGGGTGGATGGACAGAGATGTGTATGTTTGGATAGTGGATGATGTGGATGTTTGAGGCACTGTTGTGAGGTAGCAGGGACAAAAGGCAGGAGGAAGATGGTTGAGACAGTGATAATGTAGAGTGTATTGGTTGGTGAGTAAAAACGATGATATAATGAGGCTGGGTCTATGTACTAAAAGGGGCAGAGATGTGCGCAGTTGGAATTTGGAGTGAAGAATGTGTGCAGGGTTGTACGGGGTGAAGTTTTGGTGGTGATATCAGGCAGTGATGGTATGTGGAAGTTGAACTGTGGGATGGTCACTGAACTGGAAGACAGGGTATGTGTGCAGGGAGAGGAAGCAGTGAGGAAAGTTGCAAAAGTTTGAAGTAGTTGTTGTGTTCTGGTGAGGACTGGGTGGTGTTTGTTTGTGGAGGTGTGGTGATTGAATGGTCGGGGTCGACAACGTATGTGGTTACAGGAGATGAGAACTGTAGTGGGTAAGTGATGGCAGTAGTAAGAGTCGGTAGAAATGAGCAGTAGTGGGAAATGTTATGGCAGGCGAATGTAAGTGGATGGGTAACAACAGCATACGTGGGGTTAAATGGTTTGGTTGATGGTTGGAACTGTGAACGGTGAGGTTGTTTTATTGGCAGTGGTGAAGTAGAAGTTGTCCTCTGCACAGTGATGTGAAGTTGGCAGGCAAACTGTTGGAATTTTGTAAAGGTAGCAGATTGTTTTGGAATGAAGTGATAGTGGTGTGGTGAGGGGTATGTATGGAGGGGGAGGTGATTGCTGCCTGCTGGTAGGGTGGTTGAAGTGTGGTATCAGAAGTGAAGATGTTGAATTGAATGATGGTGGTGGTGAGTATGGAGGGGAATGCAAGAAAATGTACTGACAGGGAGGTGTGCACTGTAGTTCTGTGCACTGTGTGCACTGTTGTGTGATGTATGGTAGTTGTTGAAACAGAAGTCGGTGGCTGCTGTGATTTGTATGCCCTATTGTTTGTGGAAGGTTGGATGATGGTACTGAAATGTATATTTGCAGTGGTTCAGAAAGTTTTGATGATGATGGGAAATGAGGAGTTTATGAATGTAAATTGTGATATTATGAAGTATAGTTGCAGGTGGTGTTTGGTGATTGTTTGGTAAGTATATGGTTGTGAGGCAGTAGCAGCGTGTTGAAAGGGAAATGTGGGACTGGTGAGAGTGAAGTGTTATGGCAAGGGTCTATTGTGGTAGTAGATGCAGGTTGGATGTTTGCAGGGGGTAGGGGAGTTGACAGGGATTGTAAGATGGATGGTGATGGGTTTTGTGGAGGAAATGTATATGACAGAGGCTGCTTATGCTCGAAGAAGTAGCAAAGGCAATAGCAGTAGAAGCATAGGTTTTGATGTTTGAAGTGCAGAGGTGGGAGGGTGACCGGAGTTGAATGTGATGTAGATAGTGTCAGGTGAAGATGGTTGAAGTTTAGTGAATTATGGTCAGGAGGAGGGGAAGCAGTTGTATCAGTAGTTATAGAGATGATCATAGTATGGAAGTGTATTTGCTGTGGAGAGGGTAGAACAGTGGACAACTGAAAGCAAAGCAGAATTTTTTTTTTTTTTTTTTTGGAATGTAAATGGAAAAGGAAAAATTGCAATAAAAATGTAAATGCAATATTGACAAGGAAATAAAATATTTTTGATTTTTTTTTTCTCCAAATGAAACAGATCAAACAAATGCTTGAACAAAACAAAACAGAACCAAAGCAACAAAAGGCCTACAAACCAAGAAAAAGAAGAAAACAGAACAAAGCAAGAGTTTCAGGTGGTAGAGTTTATGATAGAAAACAGAGATAGAATCATATAACTGAGAGGAAAAACAGAAAACAGTTACAAACACAGTGGACAAGTGATAACAATGCAGTGAAGTGATAGCAATGCAGACAACAGAAAATCAAAATGTGACTAGTGCACTAAAGAATTTTTTTTTTTTTTTTTTTTTAAATAAGTAGAATATGCAATGCAAATGCACACAAACAAAATGTCACAATAAAAATTAAACAAAAAAAATAATTCGAAGAATAGAAAACTAAAATCAAAACAAATCTCCGGCAACGGCGCCAAAAACTTGTTCGTCGACGGAAATTCTATCGGTTTAGAAAACCGTCGAACGAATTTAAATTAAAAATAACCGCAAGCGCACGGTGTACGAATGTAGCACGTGGCGAATACGGGTCGATCCACAGGGAATTGATGATTTTAAAATTCTATTCAATCAAATTAACCAAAAGCTTGAGAATATTTAAGCTAGAAAAAGAGAAAAACAAACAAAAGAAAATTGATAAAAGATGTGAGAGTTTAAGAACAATTTAGAGGCAATTTGCACTCTCTAGATCACATAAATCAACAAAATGAAGTTATGATCTCTCTTTTATTGTCATTAGTGAATTAGTTGATGTGCTTATCATAAGTATGGTATATTTGTGCTATTAATTAGCTCAATATAAACCATCAAACTATAACACAACCACTAATACACTTTTAAATCTCATAAAATATGACAACAAAGTTGAAAGCGAAATCTATTTTAAGCATGGCTTATTAACTATTAATTAGAAATATAAGCCATCAAATTTTAATTTCAACAATCACTTCCTTGCCATAATCATATGTAGATGAAGAGGCAATTTGTGTTTTGTTTGTTTAAGCATAGCCTATTTGTTATGAACAACATAGACTATCAAATTCAAAGCTAAAACAACAAGTTAAACCACTTCAAAACATTTCATTTAAGCACAAAAGAGAGCATAAACAACAAAATGTTGGATCTACATACTAGAGAGCTTCATTACCCCTAAATTGAAGGGATTAAGCTCTCATATTTGTTATCATATGCACAAATGTAGAAAACAACATTAAACAAGAAGAGAAAAAGAGAGCAAAATAAAAGAAAAAATTATTCTACTTGCATAAAAGAGAAGAGATCTACACTACAACATGAAAGTAAATAAGCATGAAAAGAAAAAGAACATGTATTGAAGTTGCATAAAAAAAATTACATAAAAGAGAAATGGCTAAGTAGCCATGAAAATAAAAAGAGAGCTTTCTTTTATTTTTGATCTAAACTAAACTAAAGAGAAGGAGGCCTAAAAGAGACTAAAGAGAAGAGGTCCTGTTACATGAAACATAAGGGGTATATATACAAGTTTAAAACCCTAATTCCTATTTTTGGGGAATGCCCAAAATGCCCATGAGAAAGTGTGGAGGCCAAGTTATCATTAGCATGTTTTAATCCCCACTTAAATGTACATGAAGCCATTAAATCCATAAGCATGTGTATTAGCCTTTAATATGTACATTAAGGTAGGTGGGTTGGTGGGGTCCTCCATGATCTTCACTTTGAATTATTTCCATCTTCATTCCTTTGTATTGATTTTGTGCATGCATATCTTCATGAAACCACTTGTAAAAGTCACCAAATTTCCTACAAAAAAACATAGAAAATTCTAAGTAAATTTTCTCAATTTAATAAATGCACAAAAATGACCATTTCACCCTTGTATGAAGATGAATGTGTGACAATTTGGAATTAATGTGAATTTTGGTTAAAACAAGTTAAGATACCCAATATGATCATTTATTTAATTTAAATAGATTAAATATGGCGATAAAAATGTGCACATTTACGTGCACATCAGCTATCGTAAGGTAAAAACCCGACATGTTTATTGGTGGCGTGGTCTTACGAGATGCTTTTGTTTTCAAAGGATTTTTGAAACTTTAATAATCAATTGGGTGTGATTTTCTCACGCTGGTATTCCAGACTGACTCGGGTGTTATTTAACTATAATGCTCGGGTTAGACCGAGTATTATAGGATACAGGATATGATGCTGTGGAGCTCAGGAGATGAGCTGGACGACGATGCGTATTCTCGTACTTGTTTTATATGTATATATTCCGCTGTGTTGAGTGGTTGTGTATCTACTTGTATGATATTGATGTTGAGCTGTGATTGATGTACTCTGATGATGTATGTATAAAAAGATAGTTTTGTTTTATGTAAAGATCATTATTATCTATTATATTTTATTCCGCTGCGATGGTTAGATTCTGTTGTTGTTTTCTATTTCCTTCTTCTACCTCTTCTTCTTTAACCCAAATGGTTCGTATTTCTGTGCAACTTGATTTGATTTAGGTAGAATAGTGTTGACTCAAGGGGTACGGATTTGCGGGTTGTTACAGTTGGTATCAGAGCTTAGGTTTGCGACAACCTAGGCTTTGGTGGGAATTACTCATTATTAATAGAGTCAATAGTACTCTAAAATGAGTTTGAGCGTATTAATAAATATGAGCGCGTATTTGTTAGTGGATATAAAAATGGTTTTATATTGTGTTGATTGATTTATTGAGTGGCATATGAACCTTCGTCGGCACAGTCTGGAAAACTGTATCGAAGGGGTTTCTAAACACTAAAGTAGAATAGTTCGACACAATATTGTTTTAAATAGGGTAAATGAAATAATTTTACCCAAAGTTATTTTTGTATAGAAAAGAAATGATTTTTCGTAATGGTTATAGTTATATATGAATGCTTGGTTGTTAGAAATGATAATGTTAAATTATTATAAATGTGTAAAAGTGAATGAGAAATTGAAATAATAACCAAAGGTTAAGAAATCAGTAAGGAATAGGATCATAATTATAAACTAAGAAACAAATTCATAAACAAATGAAATTTGTAAATGTAAATTATGAATGTGAATTATAATATGATTAATAATAATAATTAAAATAAGATAGATTTCAAAGTAATGTTGAATATAGATTTTAAGGATTGGGAATTGGGAATTTGGAAATTTAAATTCCCTTGAATTTGAGAAAGATTCCCAAAAAGGTTGGGAAAATAATATATATATTTGAGGAATATCTTGAATTGGATTTAAATCTGGTGTGACTTGAAATTAAGAATATTCGAAATATTTTAAAGAGATAAAAGCATTGAACTCTTTACGGTCACTGGAAAATAATTCCGATGATGATCGCGACATCATCGGTGTTCATTTCCGAGTTTCCAAGAGAGAAATTGCTACCAAATTATTTTAAATTGGAATTGTTTGCAAAGGATAAATTTGATTTTAGAAATGCAAGGGATTTTGGATATAAGTGATTTCAAAGCAAATTTGTTGGAAATAAAAACCAGGATTGGTTTAAAATTTTGAGAAATGCGATTTGGGATATTGGGAACTTCAAAATGATTTGAAAAACAAAAGCCGGGTGTTTAAAATTCCTGATGAGGTAGGTTGTAAGCTTATAAATTGAGATGATTTTTAAATCAGGAAAGAAATATGAGCTTTGAATGTTGGAATTTAAATTTAAAGTGAGAAGTTAAAAATGGAATTAACTTGGATTGGGAAATAATATTTAACTGGATTGAAATAAATTGAATAGGCCGAACATAATATCTAGTTGTATTCGAATTATGTTGTAATCGAATTGAATTGAATAAATCCGAGTTAAAAATAGAATTGCATTGGAATAAAAATCCAGTTGAGTTATTGAATGGAATTAGGTTCTTACCTGAGTAAAAGGAAAATAAATTGGATATGGAATTGGATTGGATTAAATAAATTAGAATAACTTGTGATAGAATTAAAAATGCATGGAATAAAATATGCTTGAGTTATAAGTAAGCGTAAGGCTTGAGTTAAAAATAAGAGAAGAAAAGTTATTAAATGAAGAATGGAATTGAAAATTTTTATGAGATAATATATTGAAGTCATAACAATGGAAATTGGATGAATAAAATAAACTTGAATTATAAATTAAATTTGACTTGAATTGTTAGTGATTTTAATAAAATTGGACTAAGTCAGTGAACTAAAATTTGTTAGTTAGCAATGAATTTGTGAATGAATAAATGAGTTTAAACTTGTAAACAAATAGGATTGAAACTGAACGTTGAACTTAAGATTTAATGGAAAATTAGACAAAGTGGGACTGAATAAAACTAAGTTATGAGATTTAAAATTTGTGAGTAACTGATTGACCTATAGGGTATACAAATGAAATAAAATTGATTTCAAGTAAATTAAGTTAAGCGATTTTTGAAAATCAAGTGTTGAGTCGTAAATAGGAAATAACCAATTTGAAATGAATTAGTAAGTTGAAATTTGTTGATGGGATTTAAATTGGTTGAATTGTGAGTGATTTTGTTTCTTGGATTCTATCTTAAGTATTATTTCCTGTATTGATTTCCATGGAACTCTGTAATATTTCAATGTTAATGGTCAAATAGATCATACACAGATTTAGTTTACTAACTTAATTGATTTCCAAACTACTTATTGATTTAGAACATAGGTTTTAATTGTTTTTCTATATTAATACATGTGATATATTGTGGGGTAAAATGCTAGTATATGTTTAACAAGGATTACTGAGATTTCATCCCATAGTGCTTGAATTTGCAATAAGATATAGGCCTATGTTAATGCAACTATTAAGCACTTTAAGATCGCTATTGCTGACATCATGGACATTTCTTCTATTATAGCTAGTGAAAACTAGCATTTACTTGGAAATTACATGAACAGTACATTTTGAAATGAACACACAGAAATTTGGGTAAGTATTTATGTCCATGTATTATGTAGGTAGGTATGTGGATATTCTGGTTTGCATAGACAGAGATACAAATTTCTTTACATTTAACTGCATATCTATTTTCAACAAGTTACTTCACACATCCAATTTATATTACACACTGAAAATATATCTACATTAAATTGAATGGAGAAAAGTGAATTGTAATTCACTTAAAATTGAATTGATAGTTTAAGTAGTAATTAAAATTTGAATCGGAACCTTAAAAAAAAATTTGCATTTGGAAATTTTTTGATGTATGTTACTTCTGAAACGCATGTCTTTAGCTATTGAAGGTAAGTGAAATGTTAATAAATTGCATACATTACATACTCTCATGTTTCAGTTGAGTTAGTACAGGTTCAGGGAGGTCGGTCGGCTGAATTTGATTGCGTAACATGCTAGTTAAATAAGCCGCTCGCTTAAAAATGCTAAATAAGGTACGCCTACACAATAAAAATAGGAAATATGAACTGTTTTTCTGTTTTCCGACCGTGTGGGTCGATGTATATATATTTATCACTTTTGTCAAATTGCAAAAGCTCCTCCGTACAAGGGAGACACTGCCAAAATTTTCCAAAAATTTTGGGAGTTTGAATTTTTTTGAGATTTTTGAAAATTTTCATTAACGACAAACGATTTAAAAATTGATAAGCAAATAGAATTGAAACTGAAAATTGAAATCTAATTTAAAATTGTAAAATAAGGTGAATAAAATTCAAGATTCAGAGTTTGGAAACAAATTGAATTCGAATGGAATTGTCAAGGGCAAAGTGAATAGAAATGAGTATAAACTTCAGTAGTGAAGTAAAAATGAATATAAGAAGTATATATATTTTCTTTATATTGAACTTAAGAAATGAATAGGGAATTCTTAAGTAAATTTGGTATTGAAAGTATGCTAAGTGAATATTTGAATGAAGGTTGAAACTGATAGTTGTGAATGTGAGGATTGTAGGAAAAAAAAAGAATAACAATCAAAATGAATGTGAATAAACAGGGAATTGATATAATTGATAATTAATTGGGGCAAATACGTAGGATGTAGGTATATTATTTTATTCGCATAGCTATTTGATCCAGAATTCGAACACAGAATTTCGAGATAGTTATATCGATCCGAGTTAGGATTTTTCACCCAATTTTCGACGGCGAACCTGGATATGGGTTGTTGATTGATTCTGGAAATTCTCTATCATAGTTTACGGCTATGCAAGGAGAATGACGGTTTCTGATCAAGAAACCAGATCTGAGTCCGCACTAGAAAGTCGAGTGGACGATACTAGTTCGGAAGTGGAATTGTGTGATGGAGTAAGCGATCGATTTGATATTGCGTACAGATGGTATATGTACATCGTACGGGCTTGAATGAATAGATATTGAAAAATTGTAAAGGAATGTATAAAAGGGTTTTGAAGCTGTAATTGGATATTATTGCTAAATGGGATATACAGGTATATAGAAGCAAGAGATAAATTGGGATTTCTGATTTTAGAAGATGAAATTTAATGGGCCGACAAAAAGGTACGTGTTTAAATTTATGCATGGAATTTGAATGATTGGGTTTTTGGATCTAGCCACTTGGCTTTTTGTTTTCTTTTGGATTTGGGAGGCCGTAGAGCCATTTTGTAGTTGTATCGAGTCAGCCGCGCAAAGGAGACGCTGGCAAAAAATTTCGGAAATTTAGGGAGTTAGAAAAATTTTGAGAAAATTTTGATAACTTAAAATTTGAATTTAAGTTTAAATTTGAATTGATAAGTAGGAGATATTGTTTGGGACTTATGGATAAGTTGAAAAGTTAGAAAGGAAGTTGGGGTGTCTTTGATTAAAAGATTGTTTTGGCAAGTTGATGAGAATGTTTGGTTTTGGAAAATAGTAATGGGTTTTGGATCATTCTTCCTAACTACTAATTTCGGGGACGAAATTCTTTTAAGGGGGGAGGAATGTGACGACCCGGAATTTTCGAGCATTTAAAATTAGAATATTTAATTGATTTTAAATATTCAATAGAGCAATCTTAACTTGAATTACAAATATTGCTATTTATTTGATAATTAAAAAATAGAATTTAATAATTAGAAATTGGGTAAATTGTTGAATCTAGGATTTTAAGCCTGTTAAAAATAATTTGAAGGCTTATAAATTTTATATTGGTAATACTGAGGATAATAGAAGTTGTAAAATTTAATTTACCAATGGTTTATTCAGTATTAAATTTTTTTTTATAGTTTAAATTGAATTTAAAAATAGCCTTCCGAGGCACAGTCTCGGAATTCGACGAAACTGGTTCCATTGGATCTGTAATATTGTATTATTATCGGATTTCAATTTTCAGTGTTCGGAGTTACCGTTGGATCGTACAACCCGTAAATGCATAGAAGAATTAATTAACTTTAATTTACATAGTCAACCTTTTCATAGAAGCCACACTTTTCTAGCTTCTAATGCAAGCTCCTTTTCCCCTCTCTTCAGATTCATTTCCTCTTAAATAAATTATGGCCGAAGCCTGAAGGGAAAGTAATTGAAATTTTCACTCGGTTAATAAAAAAAATTGGCCGAACAGGTTAAGAAAAGAAATCGTCAATTCCCTTTTTAGTTCCCCACTTGTTCGAACTTTATGAAATCAGAGGAGAGGAATCCCCATTTGTCTTCAATTCGAAACCCCAGTCGCGAGCGAGGCCTTGTTGGTTCCAGGCCGAGATCTTCGTTCGAAAACCCTAGATGAATTTAATCACGTCCTCAACGAATCGAGTTTGAGCTTCGGCTTTGAAGGAGGCCGCGAATGTGTTTGGCGATGGCGTGTTGCTGCGTCCTAGGGTTAGAGTTGAGTCGCGTGATGGTATTGTGGTCGGCACCGCACTTGAAGTCGCGACGTGGGCTTCGCGACTGATTCTGGCGCTCGAGTAGGGTGGTTTCGCGTAAGGCTTTAGGTTGTTGTTATGTTATGAGGGGAGTGATGAGCTTTTTTGGGATTCTGGGAACGCAATGCTGGGTGGAGGACAGAGGCAGGGTCTTCGGTGGTCTCGAGTTACGGCCAAGATCGATGTCGTGATGAAGTCGCGATGGCAGATCGAAGTTTCGTGGGCAGTAAGGTATTCTTTGTTTTTACAATTTAATTTTGGGATTGAATAGATTACTGTTAAAATTTAAATTTATATACAGAGAAAGTTTGAACTGCAACAAAGTATATAAATATATACAGATTATAAATTTAATAATAAAACATATATATAGATAAATGTATGGTTGCAGTAAAAGTAGAAAAAAAAAGAACTTATATAAGATTTGGAAAAAATAAATAGGCAATCGAAAATGTTGGAAGTGATATAAAGAAATCAGATTTTAACCCATGTAGATTATTTGTATTGGTATATTTTCAAAATAAAATAAATACATATATATATATCTATTTTTTTTACTAGTCTATTTATAAAATAATATGTTATGGATATAGATTTGCTTAACGAACTCATTTAATCATTTTAGTGGTTAAAAATATTTTTTTATCCTACTAGTTTATTTTAAAGGAAGCGGATTTGATGATTTAACTATTTTAATTAACTTATTTAAATTATTGGGTTACTAAAGATAATGTGTTAAAGAAAATTATTAGTTTAAAGATGTTAAATTAAATTTAATAAATGGAGTTAGTCATTTGATTAGTTCAAATGTTAATAAACTGCATAAATGATTATACAAGGTTATAAACCGGGAAAACCAAGACAGAATTGAAGTGGACTGCAAACGACTGTAAGGTGAGTAAATCTCACTCAGTTAAATTTAAATGATTAAATTTAAATAATTGTTTGAATGGCTGAATTGATTGATGTGGTATAGTATGATATTTTGAAATTGGCATATTATATTGTGCTAACATTTGTGGATGCAGGAAAAACAGGTTGGAGGGATCCAACTGGACCCCTCACATTTATTTAAATTATTCAATATTCTCTGTTGTGATTATTTGATATCCTATGATGAGTTATATTTGAATATTGAATGTTATAGTTTGATTGGATATTTGGGTATAATGAATTACCAAAATATATGAATTGGAATGTTGAAAAGAAATTAAAAGGAAGTAAATTTGTAAGCGAAATAATTATAGAAAGTTTGAATAAATTAAGAATGAATTAAAAAGAAATAGAAGTAATATGAAAATAATAATAAATAACTTCGAGTATGAAGAGAAATGGAATTTTGAATAAAATGAAATTGATGAATTGTAACCTTGCGTTATATCAATTAAAGAAATAAAGAATTATTTTAAAATTCAAAGTTTAAATTTATGTAAAAGAATAAAGAAGTAATTGAGAAATCTAAAAATTTGAATTTTTAGTTAAAGTGTTTTTAAAATCATAATCAAGAAATGAGATATGAAATTTATAGATTCTGAATTAAAAGGGAATAAATTGAAAATCAATTAGGGAAATTGATTTAAGTTGGGATTTTCTCTGGATAACCAAGTACATTTTTTTTAAGTAAATTTTTAAATAAATTTAAAGGTTTTAAAGTTGTTGTAAAAACCAAGTTTTGGCTAATATTTGAATTCTAAAGTAAGTATTTTCTCAAATCTATTATAGTAGTAATTATTTAAAGAGTGACTTAGTATTTTGTTTCCAAAGTAAAAATCTAGTTTTATATTTTATTTAGTAACTTTATTTTCAAATATTCATATACTGTGTATTTTTAACAAATTATTGAAGTAGTTTAGCTTAAATGTTTTAAAGGATATTTCAAAGTAAAGTGTTTTAAATTATTTTTAAAATCTAGTTTTGTGCGTGGTGATTTCGGAGGAGATAGAAAATATTTGGGAAAGTTTATTTTGAAAGAAAGATGGTTTTGAAACTGTTTTTCAAAGGGTTGGAAATAGAAATATATCTTGTGAAGATATTTTGAGGTTAATAAATAATTCGGAAAATTATTTATTGTTGGATGGTTGTTTGTGAATGTTAATTGATAGTTAAATAACCGACTATCAATATTGGACAAATGCGTTGATCGTTTCGAAGAGACCGGGATCGAGATTAATTTCTCGAAAACCACTTCGATCCGGTTTGTACGTTGCGTGAAACGTGTTCGGAGTCGAAGATGGAGCAGTGAAGTGCAAGGGCTAGTCGCTACTAATCCTGAGGATATTTCCAAAATGGATGTAGTAGGAGTAGTGCCTTCGGTTCCGTTCGAACCCGGGAGGGACTTGTATAGATGAATTCTTGCGAAACATCGTCAGGTGGACGATGGGCATTCTAAGTGAAACGTTCTAAAGGTAACGCTTAGCCTAGAGCCTCATCAACCGGGAATGACTGAAAATAAGGGGATATGCAGCAAGGCTTCGTGGGTAGCCCCCACTTGAGAGTAAGGTCATCCCTGTCTAGATGTCCCTTTTTATTCGGCTTAGTGGTGCGGTTGCTGATCCCAACCGTGGGGTGATCTTATTCTGAACTGTCCAGTAAGGGATGGATCCGGCCTTGTGTTGCAGGGGATCAGGAGTGGTCCTCGGTACTGTGATCTAGACCACGTACTGTGACAGGTGGTACCCCAGTGCCTAGTCATTGTTGGAAATCCCTTCTCCCTACGAGCCTTTTACGAGTTTTGTTTGTATTACCCACTTTTGTGGCTAGTAGCTGGAATTTAATGAGTGTAACAATTTCGGCTATTTTATAAGTATTTGTATATAGACCCTATTATAATATCAGAGGATTTCTATAAAAAAGTGTTTTAGCTATCGTAAGGTAAAAACCCGACATGTTTATTGGTGGCGTGGTCTTACGAGATGCTTTTGTTTTCAAAGGATTTTTGAAACTTTAATAATCAATTGGGTGTGATTTTCTCACTCTGGTATTCCAGACTGACTCGGGTGTTATTTAACTATAATGCTCGGGTCAGACCGAGTATTATAGGATACAGGATATGATGCTGTGGAGCTCAGGAGATGAGCTGGACGACGATGCATATTCTCGTACTTGTTTTATATGTATATACTCCGCTGTGTTGAGTAGTTGTGTATCTAGTTGTATGATATTGATTTTGAGCTGTGATTGATGTACTCTGATGATGTATGTATAAAAAGATAGTTTTGTTTTATGTAAAGATCGTTATTATCTATTATATTTTATTCCGCTGCGATGGTTAGATTCTGTTGTTGTTTTCTATTTCCTTCTTCTACCTCTTCTTCTTTAACCCAAATGGTTCGTTTTTCTGTGCAACTTGAGTTGATTTAGGTAGAATAGTGTTGACTCAAGGGGTATGGATTTGCGGGTTGTTACATTAGAATGGATGGATAAGGTTGGATGTACGCGCTAACTCCAAAGTGGCCCAAAAAGCCCGTTTCGACTCCGGAACGAAATTGGGTCAACCCATATATCAAAATAGATATTTTAAAATAATTTAAACGCGTTGAAACAAGTTTCAAGTCCAAATTACATCATATGAAGAAGTTATGCTAAAAACAATATTTTCATATTGATTTCAACTGATTTCAAATGCATTTATTTCAAGGTGTTTCGAGTCCGTACGATCAAACGACAAGTCCGATCGCTACGAAACTTGAAACCCTATAATAATTCACCATTACGGATCCGATGAAACTGGTTTCGTCGAAATCCGAGTCATTGGCCATAATGGCTATTTTCACACTTTTTGAATAGATTAATAATTAATTGCTTAAATCCAGTTTTAAATTTCAATTCTAAAGTTGACGATTTTATCACCTTCATATTTCTCAAACTTTTACAATGATTTAAACAAATTTAAATGTCAGTTTAGAGAATATAAATTTATAAATTTCAATATAAATCCTCAATTTCATTAAATTCACAACTATAAATAAAATTTCCAATAATTCTATTAAATTCACTATTCATTCTATTATTAAATTCATCGTTATCTAAAGGATGCAAATTTACATTAGTTCACGATTGTTTACATTTATTTTCTTAGATTTCATCTACATTTCCATTTATGCAATATTTTAAATATTAAATTTTCATTTAATTGCAATAAAGCATATTATCGTAACTTAAATTCAAATATATAAATAAATGTTTAATTCTACTTAATTGCAGTAAACTCAATTACCTTAATTCTTTACATTCAAATAAATTAACAATCTTGATTTACAATCTTTACATTACCCAGTAGTCATATTATAAATGGAATTGACCTTATCTCCAATTGTTAATTACCATCAGTTAAGATCTTAACATTTGTTCCACAAATTTATTTGCACTAAATTAGTTACTGCATTAATTCTTATTTATATAACATTAAGGTTCATTTGACTCTGATTGATTTCCAATTTTAATAAAATTTGATTTCTCCTTTCAATTAATAGACTGCATAAACGGGCAACACATTATTATCGCCATCGTTTACTTTTAACTACATTTTTAAGTTTATTGTTTACAGACACAAGTTACTCATTTACATAATTTCAATTTCATGATCACATTCAATCAATTATGTATGACTTCATTGGTTTATATACTTGAATTCATTCAATCACCACTGATTGAGTCAATTACTGCAATTACTTTCGAATTAAATTTCAGTGAACTAAACAAATAGGTAACTTATACAATTGTAACCATTAAATTTAATAACTTTAAGTTTATTACTTTCAAGCAAAATACGATTACTTATAGAACATCGACTTGTATTACATTTCATTAATGTATGCTTCAATTTCATACTATTTAATTACATTTGCCAAATATGTACATTAATTACTCTTTATATACTTAAATAAATTTACATACTTGGTTTCAAACTTCCTTTACATCAATTCCTACCTTATAAATAAATCTATGTTTCTATTTAATTTACATTTATTAAAAATTCATTTCAAATTCAATTAACAATAGGTAACATACAATAATCGTTACACTAACTTCTAGTCACATTATTAAGCTTTTGTTACATACAAATTGAGACGACCCGACTTTTCCTCCACAAAAAGTCGTATCATCCTTAAGAAAGAAAGGGATAGAAAAGAGAAAAGAAAGAAGAGAAAGAAGAAACAACACAAGAATCTCAACAGCGGAACGAATAAATTATATTAATAACATAAGTATTACATAGTACACAATAAATATCAGAGTTACACAGACATTTCAACACATACTAGACAGTTATAAACACCTGTCTAGTTATTACAACTCAATCACAATACAGAAACACTCAGAGATACCAACACAGCGGAAAACTATATAACTATACGCAAAAGCCTCCTGCTCCATATGCTCCTCCACAATTCGTCAAAGCTAACCTGAATCCTAACCTAAATTCCCTTGGCTACTCGTAAAAAATTTGAGTACCCAAGAGTTAAAGAAAAGCAGAAATAACTCCGGGTCAGACATGGGTCTGGTGTGATTAATAGGTTAAAGTTTCTTAATTTTGAAAAACCTTTGAAAAGAAAAGGTATCACGTAAGACTTCCCACACACAAACATGGAAAAGTTTTTACCTTACGCTAACCAAAACATTTGATAGGAAATCCGATGATATTATAATAGTGTCTAGGGTTTTCAAGTAAATAAGAAATAGCCGATATTGTTACATGATTAAATTCTAGCTTCTAGCCAGAAAAGTGGGTAATACAATCAAAACCGTTGGCACTTATTGGATTTTGGATTCCATACAATGGTTGGGCTACTGGGGTACCGCCCGTCACAGAACGTGGCCTAGATCACCGTACCGAGGAGTACGCCCGCTCCCCTGCAACACAAAGCTAGACACATTCCTTACTGAACAGTTCCAAACAAGACAATCCCACAGTTGTGATCAGCAACCGCACCACTAAGCCGAAAATAAAGGGACCTCTAGACAGGGATAAATCTTGCTCTCAAGTGGGGGCTACCCACGAAGCTTTGTTGCACCTCCCCTGTTTTAGCAATTCCCGGTTGATGAGGCTTGAGGCTACGATTACCTTTATAGGACATAACACTTAGAATGCTCATCGTCCACCTGACGACGTTCTGAAAGCATTCAATCCATACAAGGTCGTTCCGGGTTCGAACGAAACCGAAGGCATTATCTCGTTACACTTGTTTTGGAATCACCCTCAGAGTTAGCGATGATAACCCTTGCACTCTGAATCACCATCTCGAATCTATAAGTACTATTCCGTCAACTCATTATGGAATCACCCACATAGTTATAATGACGTATAGCCCTTACACCTCGAGTCTTCACTTGCTCCACTTGGATTAACGACCTAACGTTTAATTGGAATCGATGTGGTTTTCGGATCCCAAATATGGAAACCCGATCCCGGTCTCATCGACATCCAAAACGTGTCTTTTAGGGCCAAGTTCTTTTAAATTTAAAACAATGCAATTTATTATCTATATACACACAGATAGATAATTCACAACACAATAGATAATCAACATTATCATTACCAACAAATAATTTATATCATAATCAGATAATCCATATTATCATCCAAAAGCAACCAATGCATCCATATCACATACATCTCCCATCTCAAACAGAGATTACAACCCATACATGGCAATCAATACCAATCATCAAACATAAGCAATGATCTAATGATCACACCTTCTATAATTAATTTAAAATGAATTAAATTAATTAATCTCTAATTAATTTAAAATGAGTTAAATTAATTACTTCATCATTAAAAATCCTTCTTAACTTATCCATCAATAGATTACAAATCAATTAAGTAATCATTATCTCAATATTCATTCCAATTAATCATTACTGATTAATCATCTCTAATTACAATAAGTAATTAGCCTTTAATATTAATTACATAAGTTAATTATATCTAACTCTTAATACATAATTAACTTATAATTACTTAATTAATTAATTAACTAAAATTAATTACATAAATCCATTTTTAATTAGTTACTTTATTTATTGATTACTTCTTAATTAATCAATTCTAAATTACGTCATTAACTAATTAATTAATGATTTCTGATTACATTTAATCAATCTCTATATAAATTAATTACATAAGTAATTAATCTTCAATTAATCCATATATATATTAATAACCCTTGATTAATAACACCCGGTAATTAACTACTTTAATTACTCATCCCATAATTTAATTAGTCTTAATTAATTATCCTCAATAATCACTTGCTTAATTTTCAAAGTAATTTAAATCCAAATTACTTCTATATTAATTATCCATAATTACATTCAGTAATTATTAATTAATAAATTCATAAATTACATAAAGTAATTATCAACAATCCACAATTGTTTAAATTAATTTTGACTTAATTAATCTAAACTAATCACATTAATCAAATTAATTACACTAAGTAATTAATTTATTAATTACTTTCATTAAGTAAATAAACTTTAAACAATTGATTATTATTAATTAATTAATTAATTTAATTAATTATCAAAAATTAATCACATTAATTAATTGTTAAAATAATCTTAGGTTAATTACCTTCATTAACATTTCTTAATTACTTAATTAGTAATTAACTTATTTAAATCATTATTAATTAATTAATATTTAATTACAATTTAATTAATCTCTAATTATTTATTAATTAAGTGTTAATTACAATCTTAATTAATCATTAATCACTTGATTAAATAAATCTTAATCATTAATTAAAATTTAATTAACCATCCTTAATTATAGATTAATTAACCTTAATTAATTAATCCAAATCTTAATTAGTTAAATTAAAAATTTATTAATAACTTAATTAAACATCCACATAATTCATTAATTATATAATTAATATTCCATTTAAATTAGTTAAATAATTTAAATGAAATCAATTTCTTGAGTTCTAAATTAAGAAACATTCTTCTTTATACAAAGTAATTTAAACAATTTGTTTCAAACAAATTCAATTAAAAATTTCTTTTTAAATTTCAAACTAAAACATAATTAAATTTCATTCCAGATTTAATCTTAAAAATTTAAAACTTTACCTGCTCTTCCATCTTCATTTTTAAATTCAAATTATTTAAACTTTCTAAAATAGTTAAAACAAATTTAAATTTAAAAAACTTATTTTATTTTTAAAACTGACATTAAAGTCAAATCCCAGGTTTTAAAACTGAATTTTAAACTGATTTTAAATTTTTATTTCATAAGTTAAAACCCATAGTTTAAAATTCAAACCAATGTTCCTTTATACTTTAAAAAGTTTAAAATCTAAATTTGAATTCCAGGTTAAATTAAATTTAACTTAGATTCTTCTACCTCAGCTTCATATTTTAGTTTCCAGATTTCAAACATTGTTTTAAATTTACAGTTGCAATTTAAAATTTTACTTCAAATTTTAAAAACTGAAAGTCGGTTTCAGTTTGGTTTAAAAACATCTTAAACTTCCTGAATTCAAAATATTTAAAAATCCAGGATTTAAATTATTGAATTCAAAAATTAAGTTTCAGGTTTAAAAATTTCAAATTGAACTTCATCCTCCAAATATTTAAATTCTACTTTTAAATTTTTAAAACAGAAAGACAGTTTTCAGTTTTATTTTAAAACCACACTTGAGTTTAAAAAGCATTTAATTTTTTTTTCAAAGATCTAAAATTTAATCTTATTGAATTTCAAATTCAATTTCAGGTTCAAGACTTATTTCAGATTTTTGTTTTGCAATTTACTTTTTACTTCAACTTTATAAAACCTGGAAAACAGGTTTCTGATTTTGCTTAAGACCAACTAAAATTTCAAAATTTAAATTATTTCAAACCCTAAGTTTTAAACTAATGGAATACAAATTTAAATTCAGGTTTTTAAAATTTAGTTTTAAAATTTTTTTGATAGCATCAAGACCTTTGTTTTGAATTTTAAAATCTGGGAAACAGGTTCTGTTTCTAATTTGAGAACCTGAAATAATATAAACACTCGAGCCTCCCTATACTTTACTTCGGGTCACATGATCCTCTGCTTCGAGTCACTCTTCAATATACCCGAGTCCATCCCGAGATAATAACCCTGCAACCAAAACCATCACCAACATGCACAACTCCTTCCTGTGCACTCACTTCCCAACTCTGGTCATCTCTGACCAACTTCAACGACCATATCACATCGACCAGTAACCCCACTACACTCTTCAAACCTCAAATTCCCAAACATTCATCTCGAATTTGAATTCAGGTTTTAAACAAAACCTGGAAACAACCTTCCCCTTTCAAGCTCGACCTGTCAATGGCGAGATCTTCCAACTCCGGCCACTAACAGCTTTGAATCTTCGTCAGCAACTTCATCAACCACTCATCTAACAATACCCTAAATATCTTAGAACTCGATCAATAGATGAAGCCGCAGCACTCAAATTTCTTATACCCAGTAAAACTAGTTTTCTACACTTTAAATCCAAATTACAACCTCAAAATTTAATTTCTATCCACTTTAGTAATTTTCCTACAATCCTTGATAGCTACACTATCTCCAAAAACAATTTCACCCAAATTAAAAGCAGGTATCAACAGTGCTTATCAATTATGTATAACACAGTCAATTTGAAACTGTGCCATGATTCAATCATTAAAAATTGTAATATTATTTTTAAAAATCATAATTTTAGAAGTTGTTTTGAATTGAATCTCTGAAACATCGATTCATAATACTTTAAATTTTCCATTTATACAGAATTAAGCTATGTTGTTTATATTGCAGTCAACACACAAACTATACTGCTAAAGAAAACTTTTAAAAATTCTTTTATCATGACATATACAAATTTCATTCAATGATAAAACACAATAGCAAACAGATCTAGGGAAAAGAATTATTTTTGAACTTAGAGTGTACAGTCAGAACTTTGGGAAAACAACATGCCTCATACCCATATATACACAGGCAATTTAAAAAACATATACAAAATTAAACTCATCAAATAAACTAGCATGCAATCCTACTTAATTTATTTTAAATTAGGTGTTACACACCTGAAATTGTGCAGAGTCCAGATTGAAAATTCATGAATGCAGACAGAACTTTGATTTTTGAAAGCTTCCAAATTTCCTTATAAATTTCTGCTTGAACTTTGCAAATGTTTTACTCCCCTTTGAAACTTGCTTTCAATTTGATGCTTTTAATCTTGTTTTTTTTTTTAAAAAAAACTTGCTTCCTGATCTTTGAGAAATCCTTGCATGCAGTTGCCATATTTCCCAGACTGTTTTTGAAAACATGCAGGCTTCAACTTGATTTAATGTATGCAGATTTGTATTTTTGAGGAATTTTTGTTACTGATTTTTAATAGAATGAAGATTACTTTGGTGAGATGTTTCTTAGTTAAGAAATGGAACTGAGAAAAATCAGGAATGAAAGAATGTAATGTTATAAAAAACTAAATTTATGATTTATTAAAAACAAAGAAAAATAAAAGATATAAATTTGACACTTGTCTAAAAATGTTAACACTTGTTAACTTATATTTTAAATTACTTACACTCGTCATTTTTAAATGATTTGTTTTCTTAATTAAAGTTAATGAATGTTTAAATTAAATTAATTAGTTCTTATACTTAGTTATGTATATATTTTCTAAAGAATAAAGCAAGATGTTCTTATAAATAAAACAATATATAAATAAATCATTTGAAAATAATATTTTAAATTACTTGAAATAGATTTATAAAGAGATTATAACTTATTTGAATACATGTTCTTATTTTAAACTGTATTTTAAATTTCATACTTAAATAAACAAATCACATTTTATAAATCAATATTTAAAAAGGATAACACAAACATTTTATAACTTATTTTAATATACAAACTTAAGTTAAAAATGAATTTTAAACTAATAAAACATTTATCTCACATATTTAAAATCATATAGTATTTTATTAAATATTTTTGAAAAGCTTAAATCCAAAAATAAATCACAATTCCTAATTTCAAAACATTAAAATTATGCTATACTATTTTAACAACTTGTCTATTTAAAATATATATAAATACATATACATTATTAAATAGAAAATAGATTTATTAGTGTATTAAAAATAAATTCACAAATTAAATATTTAAATAAAAAAGATTATTAAATCAAATCAAATTTATTAACAAAAATCATCAATTCAATATAAATTTGAACACAGATTATTAAATTTATATTGTCCAAAATTCCGGGATATTACACAAATCAATGTGGCCATTTATTTTCATACTACAAATTTTCATTCACACTTCCGTTACTATATTAATAATCATGAAAGTAACATTTATTTTCAACAACAAACATTAAATTTACTTTTCTAACATTTATTGTATAAATCTTCAATTTATTACATATTACTTTATCAGTAAATATAACTTTGAATTCGTTGCCCAATTATTATCATTAATTGGCCTTTCATCTATAATTTAATATGTATTATCCTATAAATTGATATAATTTGAATCAATTTCCCAAATCTATTAATTTAAACAATTAAAACTTCACAATTGCTTAAATAAATTGGTATTGCACTATATTTATTATTTATCAACTTGCTTTAACCTTATTCCTAAATTTACGTTCAGTTACTATTGAGCAATATTATTTCATTGGTAAATTTAAATGTCTACTTTATTTACTTATTCTAAATTTTACACCCAAATGCAACAACTTACACTTTCCATTATTATAACAATTTGAATCTCATTCTAGTTATTATTTCATTAATATTATTTCCAATTTCATTCCTTCCGTACTAATTACATCATCATATTAAATTAACTAATTATAATGTTTCCACTATTTCTTTATTGGGATTTCATTCCAATTGTCAAAATTACATTTTATTTACCATTGCAACATTTAATTTCTCACATTCGCTCCAATACGGATTATAAGATTTTCATTTCTTTCTACATTTAATTACAAAACCTTATTATTTTAACCAAATTAATCATCAAATTTTACGTGTCGTTACAGCTTGGGTTTATCATTTGAACCCATAACGATTTACTTTGAACATATGAATACAAATATATAACTGTATAGGTAAACCATTTCAGGAAATCAATGCCTATATATACAGGTGACATTATATATTACTTTTATATTATATAAACACAATAAAAGAATGCATACAGAACTGACAGAAGACAAAGTATATATATTATAGTTTAAATATCAATACTTAAACAATATCAGAAACCAACATCTAATCCTTTATATATAAATAAGAAATAGAAGATACACCAAATACAACCTGAAGATATATATATATATATATATATATATATATATATATATATATATATCTCATATATATAAAGACTATAACTTATATAGTAAACTTACAAATTAATTGTAACGATTCAAGATTTTTGATTTCCGAAAATCGACACTAATACGTTCACTGTAAAAAATGCCGCATAATTGAAGGACGGAAAATCGAACTGTTAGGGTTAAAAAGAAGAGGTAGAAGAAAAAGATAGAAGAAGTAAGGAAACAGAACAGGAATAATATCAGAATCTCACAGTCGCAGCGGAACAACATATAATAGATTAATGAATAATCTTTAAAACAAAGAACTATATCAGTTATTACATTACATTATAATCAGAGTGTACAACAACAATATACAACACAATATAAGAATGGACAGCTATACAAACTTATCCTTACAAGTGAATACACAGTGGAAAGGATAATATCATATACAAGTAATACGTCTTGCCATCCAGCTCGCCACTTGAACTCCAAAGCGCTCCTGAATCCAGAATGACCTGATAACCTGATTCTAGACTGCCCGTGTGGAAAATGATGGGCACCCAGAGTTTAGGAAGAGAACAATAAACTCCAGGTCAGTCATGAGACTGGTGTGAGAACTAAAAACAGTTATTTATCTTTTAAAAACAACAACAACAAGGGAAGTGAAAAAAATATCCGCATTGCTTTTTAAAAATGAAACTACCATAAGGCCTCCCTGCACACACACAATGCAAACGCAGAATTGGAGGAGATTTCTCCCTATGATAGTCAAAGATGCTTACTACGCAAAACAAATCATTTTTGATATTATTATTAGTGCATAGTGTAGAAAACATTTCGAAAATAGAATATAAATCTTAGCCAGCATAGACATTCCGAACTATGCCTACTATAGCTACCATCCAAACAGAGGGGCGCCACCATAAGTGAATGGCAAGTTCTACAACTAAAACCGTACAAGGCTCGTATTGTTTCTTTGGATTTCCAACAAATGGTCAGGCTAAGGAACTTCATACTGTCAATGGGATCGCCTATGGCGGGACGACCCGAGAACTTAACCAGCTCTCTGCCAACACAAGGTCGGGTTACCTCTGTAACTAGGTAACTACTACACGCATATGCCACCCCCCGGTCCTTTGGGACCTTTATCCGAGGGCCCTCTATCACCAAGCAACAACCACACAGAAAAATGAGATTGGAGCAACCACATAGGTTAAGCATCAGTGCTCCATACCTGACACCACCCTTTTCCAGAAGGGAATGACATACCCTAAAGGGAGCGACCCTCATAACCATGCCGCATATTCATGTTTCGACCATTTCCGGGGTGTGAGGTCCGTCGAAGTCTCGTCCACAAACCTAAGCTTTTTCACAAAGCCACGCTTTGATCAACAAATGATCAATAAATAATCATCACACAGAAACACTCAGCATGCCACATTACCAAATTGGGAATATATCGCTGATAACCTTCAACTACATATCCTCTGAGCTCGTACGTCTCAGAGAAGGGTGTTAAGCTAAGAGAATAAATTCTCCGCCACCAACAGAAATGTATTTGAAAGAAATCTGCTTTATATCTCAAAATGTAATGTCAGACACGTAAACATACAAGTCTGTTCTGGGCTCGAACAGAACCGAAGGCACTTCAAAAGAATCCCTTGCAATCCGGGTATTCACAATCCCGATCGAATTTCCCATCACAGAGGAAATCTCTATACAGTAGCTAACGGTGCAGAGACAATCGATAGGTCATCCTATCGTTTTGACAAATACCCGGTCTTCACCACCTATCTTCAATGCTATCCATTACGTCGTATCACTACTCGGAATGGGTAATCCGAATAACGAGCGTAATAATTTAAAAATAAGTGTAGCATTCAATTTCAACCAATTCACAAAAATAGCCACTCAAGGGTCAATATTGATAGTCGGTTATTTAACTATCAATCAATATTCACAACATAACCCGATTTCAAATAATTTCCCAAATTATTTACTTTCCAAAAGTATCTTTACAAGATATATATTCCACACTTCAACCATTTGAAAACAATTTTCACCTTTACAACTTTATTTCAAAATGGTTCATTTAAACCAATTACATAAATCCTTATCGATTTATTTAATTTTGCGTTCCAAATCCGTAAATTTATTTCCACGCTTCAAA
Source organism: Allium cepa (assembly GCA_030765085.1). NCBI lineage: Eukaryota > Viridiplantae > Streptophyta > Magnoliopsida > Asparagales > Amaryllidaceae > Allium > Allium cepa. The sequence goes on along the minus strand of CM060939.1, from coordinate 73,175,093 downwards.
ATAACTCAATATTTATTTTTAAAACAAATTTCCCTTTCTTTTATAAATTCCATAGTGAATTTACCTTTCCAAAATATCTATGAATATACGATTTCCAAATCGATTCCTAATATTCATTTTCAGTTTATCTTTAAAAGATAAAATCTCAAAACATTCACTTTATATTGGAAAATATTTCCATACTTATTCAATAATAAGTAATTCACAATTCATTTATTTTCAATATTTGGAAAATATTCAATATACATAAATCCAAATTAAGCATATATTTCATTCTTGAAGGAAACCATTCTCTTAAACACATTTATTTGAGTCAAAACGAATGTTGCGTAAAACATCATTACAACAACCCAAAATCACTAGTATAGGGATTCGAAATTAAGATAGATATATAAATCCCAATACTATATAAAACATTTCCTTTCAGAAATCATTTACTATAACAACAATGTTATAGTCCACCATTTCCTTCTATTTCTCGAAACATCTATTTCAACAGTAAATGTTGAAATCTATGGTTTCGATACTTAATACATTTTAAAACGTTTTTGAATCGTTTTAATTCTATTTAAAATATCACTTTTCCAACTTGTTTCCCTGCATCCAAAGATGTTAGCACAATACCAATTTCGCTTCAAGACGAAATATTGTGGTATATGGGATTTATAAAATACTATCCGCTATTATGCGGCTCAATAGGGTCTCATCCGCTATATAATGCGGGAAAATCAACTCCAAGTACATATATAATACCAATTCCATACAAGTTGGAATTACGGTATATGTTTTTAATAAATAACATCCGCCTAATATACGGCGCATAGGGTCTATTTAACACAATAGATAACAAATTATCATTCAATCACACAATCAAGCAATTTTAAATCTAACAATTTACAATTAAAATCGAAACAATTCGATTGAGTGAGAAGTTCTCACCTTGAGTTTCCGATAACAGTTGTAGCGTTTTATTTCGAATAAAATTAAACGCGCATTTAATTTTACCCGAAATTTTCGCTAGCTCCAAACGACTCCAAACCAACTCCGTTGCGTAGTGCTCGACAAAACGAAGCCAATGCAACTTGTTTCGTAATTTTCCGACCTCCTTTGAACAAGATATCGTATTTTAAACATCGTACAATTTATACTATAATTTAATTACATTTCCTATTATAATTTTAACCTCACTCCATCCTGGCCGTTAGATTTCAACTCAGCAAATCTGGGCCTAGCATTCCATCATCTTCCTTCGTTCACGTTCTTCCCCAGGTCCTCATACACGACCGAACCCAATGTGCCGCCCTTAACCCTAATCGCCGCAAGCAATACGAGCATCATCACGTTGATCAACTACCACCATTTTGACCGCCTTCGCGAGCTTCATCTTCGGCTACAATATCAGTGAGCTCGGCCTCCCCTATGTCCAGATAAACGTGCTAGAACGTGTCACCTTCAAGGCCATTTTGCCAACGATTCATCACTTTAAATTCGATCACAACCTTATGGAATCGAAGCTCTCACTTAGATCTACAACTCTCGTGTTGAAGATTCCTCGAATTAGTTGATAGATTAAAAGAGATTGAGGAGGAATGAAAATGAATTTCTTGCTATTGATGATAATGGTGGCGGCTAGGGCTTGGTCTTGATTAGGGTTTGCAAATGGAAATAAGGGGGTCCTTTTATAGAAAATTTCCAAATTACTATTCATCCAAAATTTTCCGTAATCCAAATCTCACGCGATGACTGGCGTTTCTAGGGTTTACCCCACGTTTTGGACACAATGGAATAGGTTTGGGGAGCCAATTCGATCATCTGTGCGAGTTACGACAATAAACGATCAAATTTAAATTAAATCGATTTAAACCAATTCTATGCGTTTTGGCTTGCCCCGGACAAACGGTAAATCCGATTGGCACGAAATTTTAAACCTTACAATAATATCACATTACGGATCCGATGAAACTAGTTTCGTCGAAATCCGAGACTGTTTGAAAAATGGCTATTTTCATTAGTCGATTTAAATATTTAAAATATTCAATTTTCACAAATTAACTTTTAATTCGATTTTAAAAGTTCATAAACATTGTTCTAACTCCAATATGATTTAATATAACTTTATAAATCATTTTTAATCACATTAAATCCAAATTCCAAATTTTTCTGTAATTACAAGTATTAATTTATCGATTTAATTATCCAATTAAATCCAGATATTCGAAAAATAAATATTCGACCTATAAATTTCTCTTATTAATATTTAAAATCAATTAAATATACAATTTTTAATTGACAGAAATTCTAGGTCGTTACAATAATTATACTTTTTATATATCAAATCAAATGTACAACTTCCATTATAACATCATCCATAGACTAACATATTATATAACCAAAGTAAACCTATATATATTTACAACAGGTTTATAAACAACTTACATACATAAACAAACAGTGTACATAAATCTTATATGAAATTATATATACCAATATATCATACTTATATTTATATATAACAGACTATTTAGTTATGTACTTGTTCTCTTTTTTAACACAAATATATAACTAAATCAAATAACTTGTATACCTTTGAAAATAACAAAACATATACACATCAATACCTCAATCAGAAAAGTGCTCAGCTAAGTTGGAGGAATGTGGTGGGGCTGCTTAGCTCGGTGATCGAGGAAAGAAAGGCTGTTGTAAGAAACTGGCGAGCGGTGAGATGGCTTCGCGTGCTGGGCTCGCGTGGCAGCGACCTGGTGCAGACGGAGGTCGTTTTGCATGCAAGCAGTCAAGGTGATGGAGGATCACGAGGGCAGCTAATGGGTTCGGCAGACTCGGTTCAAGTGGAAGGGCAGAGACGAGCGCATGTTGAACGTGAGGGAGGGTTTGAGAAGAATGAAGGCAAGTTACAGAAGAAAATATATATAGCTTCGCAAAAAAAATTTCTCTTTTTTTCCCTCAGACGAAAGAAGAAGAAGAGAGGAGGGCCAGGTTTATCTAAGAAGATCGCATGCCTAAACACATTTCCAAAAGAAAAGAAAGGCTCCAGGCTACATGTGAGTGAGGAATATATATATATATATATATATATATATATATATATATATATATATATATATACAACTTTGTATTGAAAAAAAAATTAAATGAAACGAAAGGACATACCCCCTCGTGAAACGTGAATTGAACGATGGAACTGGAAGAGTCGAGTATTGTTTTCTGAAGATAATAAATGCTATTTGCTATTAGTCGTTTGAAATTTGAATGGACCCAGACTGTCAAAAGTTCCGAAATGGTACCGACAAGGTTACCGTTAACACAGCCTCCGCCGTGTACCGGACTCCGAAACACACAAATTCAATTTATCACTCTATTAAAACAGTTAAAATTTACGGGTTATTACACAGTTGGGATTGTGCCAATCCCTACACATGGATACTCTACTGAAAAGATTCAGTGTAAAGAATTCCAAGAGCAGAAATGTTCCGATGCAATCTGGAATCGTCCTTTCTAAGAAGGACACTCCTCAAACTAATGAGGAGCAAGAGCATATAAAGAGAACACCATATGCATCGGCAATCGATTCCATAATGTATGTCATGCTTCGTACTAGACTAGATGTGGCATATGCATTAGGATGCGTAAATCGAGACCAGTCTAATCCCAGAGACAAATATTGGACTGTTGCAAAATGTATACTTAAGAATTTATCGAAATGGAAACCACCTTATGAAGAAGTATATTGACTCTAGATTTTAGAGTGATATCGATGATAAACTCCACGTCAGGTTATGTCTTTGCTTCAAATGGTGGGGCTGTTAGTCGAAAAAGTTCCGAAGAGGAAATAGTAACTGATTTTACGGTGGATGTCGAGTACATCGACCTTAATGAGGCAACTAAAGAAGCGGTCTAGATGCTCAAATTTATGATTGAGCTAGGAGTAATTTCCGACACGGAGAATCCAATAACATTATTTTGTTATAATAATGTGGCGATGCAAATGTGAAGGAGCCTAGAACACACAAGAAATCATGACACATTCTTCGAAAGTATCACCTAATTAGATAATTTTTTAAGAAGAAAGAGGTCATGATTCAAAGAGTACGTACGAAGGACAACATAGTAGATCCATTCATGAAGGGACTAGCTTAATCGGTTGTTATCAAACTGATCGAAGAGAAAGGATTGAGATTCCATAATTGTCCCTAAGTGCAAGTGGAAGATTTATATTGTTAGGGGTATACCTTAGGAGCAATTATATAATTTGTTATAAATTATTAACTCTTTAATAAAATCTTATTTGAAATAAAACTTGTTTTCTTCCTGTTATCTACTTATTATTATATGTTATATTATTTATTTAAAAAAATTAAGTATATTTAATGGAAAATGCATAAATGGTATGTTCCGTGATAGTAGCTACAATGCATTGTAATCATAAGCAATTTATCACAATATAATAAACATATTGTTTTATATTTTCTAGTCAAGATATATCGAGGTTGGATATCAATACATCCATTGAGATTAGAGTACATAACGCCCTCCAAATGTTGTGTAGTATATTACTCATGGCTATTGGGGACAGTAAGGGGTTACAAGCCAACAGTTATTGAATTGTTATGGAATGGCCCACTTGATATATTTCTATTGGTTAATATAACCAAGGTTAAGTAAAAAAATCAAAACGACAACTTTACATAGCTCTCTTGATTTGAGAATACTGTTGAAATCAATGTGGACACTCCACTTTGAATATAGTTATATCATGGAACTGGGTCTATTAAGCGATTATAGTTGGGTTTGAATTGAAGCACCGGAAGTAAAACTCTATTCAGTAGAGAATTAATCAACTCATTTATATGTTGTTATTACCACATTCAACTGTTGTTATCCCGCCTTTTGGCAAGGCCGAGATACCAAGAAGTTGACTGGAAAAACAGGATCGATCCACGGTAACATATTTTATTCGATTCGAATGAGTACCTGTTCCATCGATTCGAAGGTAACGAACCTTCGAATCCAACATCTCGAATCCACCAAGTAAACGCGGCTAAAACCTTGGGTTCGACCCAGTAAACTCGAAGAAACAAGAGGATCAACCCAGGAAATTCGCGCCACGTCATCATTCTCACGCGCATGAGCATGGATTCGACCCTATGGATTCGAAACATATCGATTCGAACGAATCCATAGGACGAGGAGCACAATCTTGAATCGATCATAACTTGAGATCTACAAGACAAATGCCATGAAATTTTCATACGAGCTTGCGTATACATAGAGGAGTGTCCACGCCAAGTTTCATCACGATTGGACGCTTTCTTGATTGATTCGAACCAAGGGTCGAATCGATCCCAAAGTGGGCCCGGATCTCCAGAATTCGGCCGTATGGGCCCCCTCACGTGCCAGAAGCGTTCTCCCCTGATTTTAGGCAAAATATTAGCCTCCTACACCAATAAATAGAGCCCCTGGTCATTCAGAAAAAGGATCGGAGAATTTTTAGAGAGAAAGCACACCTGAACGCTGCCAGAGTCACTCCATATCGCCTTCATCGTGGCTGATTTCGAATTCAAGTCTATTATTTGCTGTACTTCGCTTTAAAACACTTGTAACCTTCAAGTATTAAGCAATAAAGTGACAAAACTTCATAGTGGACGTAGGCAAAATGCCGAACGACTCTAAATTACTTTCTTCCGTGCAATTTACTTTTCTGTGAGTTGGAGTTTTTGTTAGGTAATCCCCAGTTTCAATTTAGTTTCTTCATTTATTATCTCTTCAAAAAACTTCTGAAGGGTGTTGCCCAATTTTGGTGCAAACACTTTGGTGCTTTCACTAAGAAAACCCAGTTTTTCTCCTGCTCATTGGATCTGTCATCGATATCGGATTGCATAAATCTAAGAGAAAGATCCAGACTTCAATTTTAGACTCCTTTCATACTATTCAGATTTGTTTAAAGTCTAGGAAAGGATTCAACGCTTCAAGATGGTGAGTACAAGAACCACTTCTAACGTTGATGATCAGGAAGGTCGGGATAGGCAAAATCTCGCACAGCTGTAGTCAACCAATCAAGATGCTGCTGGACATACAGATTAGTCAGGTCCGGTCACAAGACAAGAGTTCCAGGCGCTACTCCAGGAACTAACCCAAAGCCAACAACAGCTAACTGAGCAGTTACGCGCTAACGCTGAGTTGACCAATCAGCTAAACCGCCAAAGGCGACGAAGATCCAGAAGGGTTCAAGCTCCTCATTCTTCCACTGAAAGCTCTGCTTCATCTGACTACAATGGCATATCTACCCGTCCTAGGCTAGACGGAAACCATGCGGAAGCTGTTGACTATCAACAGGCATTAACCGTTGGGCAAGTAAGAGTTAGCCCATCTACCAGCTTCCATATTGGACCCTCCTCCCAAGGAGGCACTATTCCATAATACACTACAGATGATCGTGCTGCCACAGCCGCTGCAGTTGACATAGGAGTCGATACTCGAAATCACTCCATTCAGAATTACCACCAGCAGGGACATTCTCCAGAGCCATATGTCCTAGAAGACATCGAACCAAGGAGGCGAGATACGGATCGTTGACGACGCCCGATCCCACCTCGCACTGTGGAACCCGACCACACCTTGTCTCACCATACACAGAATGTTCCAACGCCAGACCTCTCAGCCATGGTACGCAAAATGATCCGCGAAAGCCAGGGCTTAACAAATGACGATTGGGGAATCTCCCGAAGTCATACTCCATTCACCGACGACATATTTACGCTGAACCTCCTCGGCGATTCAGGATGCCGACTCTTCCCATGTATGAAGGAAATTCCGACCCTAACCAACATATTTTGAAATACAAATGGTCGATGACTGCCGCAAGAGCTGATGTTGCAGTAAAATGCCGTAGTTTTCCCATTTCTCTTGGGGGAATTGCGACGATGTGGTTTACACAACTACCACCGCGATCTATTTCTTCATTTGATCAGTTAGCTACCAAATTTGTTGAGCAGTTTCGTATGCATATTGCCAGACCTAAAGATGTTAATACCTTATCAAGTGTTACTCAAGCTCCCGGAGAGACACTTAGACGATATTTGGAGAGGTTCAATGCTGCATGCGCAGAGATCACCAACCCCAATGATAATTCTATCTTAATGGCTTTGACAAAAGGAATCGACCCTTATTCCGAGTTTGGAAATTGGTTAGCTGGAAAGCCTCCCGCATCGTTGGACCGTTTCTATTCCAAAGCCGCTCAATTCTTGAGGCGAGAGAATGCGAAACAATCTAGAAAGCAGGACGATGCAAGGCCCAGCAGTGAAGGGATTCAGAGTAATTTTGCGGTTAAACAGTCTGGCGAAAGTTCAGGAAAAGTCCAGTTGAATATCCAAAACAAACAGACTCAACAGCCGAGGAACGGTGATAACCGGAGCAAGAAGCAAGACCAGAATAATGGTCCGAGGCGTAGGGCCGCAATGTTTGACAGTTATTTACCACTTAACACGTCGCTGGAAAACACATACCTACAGACTTGTAATGCCATGCAATACAAGAAGCCTGCTCCGAAGCCTTCGTCGGAGAGGCAGATTCAAACAGGAAAATTCTGTAGGTTTTATGAAAGTTATGGACATAACACCAATGAGTGTAGACATTTGCAAGACCTCATTGAAAAGTTGATCAGAGAGAGAAAGTTGGATCAGTTTGTTCGGGCGCCGCAGTCTGGTGGGCGGGCCCATCCGATCCAAATCGTACGCAGAATCAGGAAAGGCGGGATGAACCCGCTCGTACGGGCGGGAGGCTGGTTATCAATACAATAAGTGGTGGTCCCCATCCGGTAGACAGAAGCTGGGGGGAAATGGAGTCGTATGCCAGTTCGATCAGGCATGCGGACTTCAAGTGTTGTAGCAATTCTGAAGACGGGGCTTCGGCTAAACAACAGAAGACGATGACTGACGTCATCGTGTTTAGAAGTCGAGATGCCAATAGAGTCGAAGCACCCACAATCGACCCACTAGTTTTATCCACTCAAGTTGGTTCTGCTTGGATGAAGAGGATCTTGGTAGACAGTGGGAGTTCTGTGAACATACTGTTTAAAAGGGCATATGATTCAATGAAGATGGAAGCTAAGGACTTAAAACCTTATCAATCACGAGTCCACGGCTTCAACGGAAGTGCGACAATACCAACCGGAATGGTTGAATTGCCGATGGAGTTGGAAGTGGGAGAATGCCGAAGAGTTCGGATGTTGCAATTTGTTGTCCTGGATGTTCCCTCTTCGTATAATGCTTTCTTGGGCCGACCGGCCCTTGCTGAATTTAGAGCTGCTATTGCCCAATGGTGTTTGACCCTTAAGTTCCCTACTGATCGCGGGATAGGGGTTGTACAAGGAGATCAAGCTGCGGGGAGAGCTTGCTATGTTGCTGAGCTGCGGGAGGCGCAGCGAAAAGAAAAAGGAAAGGGCGTAGAGGAATCTCTCTGCGTCCGTTTCACCGACAATTGACAATTAGTGCCTGGGCCTCGGCCCGGGCACCACGACCAATTCCAGAAGGATCTAGACCCCAAAGACAATGAGAATAAAGATGAATCTAGAGAAAGTCAGGCTTCCCCAGCTGAATTGACAATTGATGTTCCGATCAGTGATAACGATGATTCAAAGATGTTAAAAATTGGGTCTCAGTTGAGCCTGCGAGCACAACGGGAATTGGTCGAATTTCTCGAAGCAAATCTGGACGTATTTGCTTGGATGCATTCTGATATGTGTGGGATCTCGCCGGACATTACGAGCCACACCCTAAATATTGACCCGCGGTTTATTCCGGTCAAGCAAAAAAGGCGTGGTATGGATCCAGAGAGATCTACGGCCCTGAAAGAAGAGGTCGATAAATTGAAATCAAATGGGTTCATTAGAGACGCTTTATACCCAGAGTGGGTATCCAACCCTGTACTTGTCCGAAAACCAAATGGGAAATGGAGGACGTGTATTAATTATTCTGACTTAAACAAAGCTTGCCCAAAAGACAGCTTTCCACTTCCCCGAATTGATCAACTTGTAGATTCAACCGCCGGACTTGAATTATTATCTTTCATGGATGCTTACTCAGGATACAACCAGATACCTATGCATGTGCCCGATCAGGAGCATACAAGCTTTGTAACCAATCTGGGACTGTACTGCTATGAAGTCATGCCTTTTGGATTGAAGAATGCCGGGGCAACATACCAACGTTTGGTCAATCAGATGTTTGCAAAACAGATCGGAAAAACTATGGAGGTTTATGTAGACGACATGTTGGTCAAATCACGATATTCCACTGATCATGTCAAGGACTTGGAGATAATGTTCAGTATTCTCCGAAGATACGGGATGAAGCTTAATCCACTAAAGTGTCATTTTTGAGTCGCATCCGAAAAATTCCTCAGTTTCATTGTCAACGCCCGAGGGATAGAAGCCAACCCTGAAAAGATCTGGGCTATCAGAAATCTTCAAACTCCAAGGACCATAAAGCAGGTTCAGGGCCTTAATGGAAAGGTTGCAGCACTGAGCAGGTTCATCTCGAAATCAACTGACAAATGCATACCCTTCTTCGACCTGATCCGAAAAGGGAAACGAAACTTCGAATGGAATACGGAATGTGAGGGCGCATTTCAATCACTAATTCAACATCTTTCCACACCACCGATTCTTTCAAAACCTGTTGATCATGAATAGTTATACCTCTATCTGGCCGTATCTGAAAACGCAATCAATGCTGCGTTAGTTCGAGAGGAAGACCGAGTGCAGAAACCAGTCTATTATGTTAGCAAACGATTAACCGGAGCCGAAAGAAATTATCCAAGGTTAGAAAAATTGGCATACTGTCTAGTCATCACTTCGAGGAAGCTCCGTCCATTTTTTCAGGCTCATCCCATCACCGTGTACACCGATCAGCCGTTACGACAAGTCCTCACACGACCTGAGACGTCTGGCAGGTTACTAAAATGGAACATTGAACTGAGTCAATTCGACATCACCTATATTCCGAGACGAGCCATACACGGTCAAGTCCTTGCAGATTGCATTGCCGAATTCACTACTCTCGATGACTTACCTGAAACTAGTAAATCCCCCGAGTACATATGGAAGCTATATACTGATGGTGCATCCAACGATCGGTTCTCGGGCGTAGGAATAGTGCTTGAAACCCCCGAGGGCAGATCCATATGCTACGCTTTAAAGTTTGATTTCCGTGCAACCAACAATGAAGCCGAATATGAAGCTTTGCTTACTGGGTTGAAGTTGGCCCGTGACCTAAGAATTATTGCTGTGGAAATCTACTGTGATTCCCAGTTGATAGTATGCCAAGTTTGGGGTGAATACCAGGCCAAAGAGCGAAGATTAGCCGCTTATCTAGCCCGGGTCCGGGAAATACTTGATCAGTTCGATTATTATACCATTTTCTACGTACCCCGAGAACATAATCAAAAAGCCGACTCGTTGGCAAAGTTGGCAAGTACAGGCGAAGCTCAACACTTGGGACTCGTTCCTGTCGAGACTTTATCCTCTCTAAGCATTGATCGAGTAGAGAATGAATTCACATTTGAAGCTACGTGCAGCAGGGAATCGTGGATGACCCCCTACCGAGACTACCTTGAGCGTGGCAAATTGCCCGAACGACGAAGTGAGAAAAGACAAATTCTTCGAAAAGCTTCACGGTTTGTCATTTCAGAATGGAGTTATGTATCGAAGGGGATATTCTGTTCCTCTTCTCCGGTGTATCGCACACGACGAAGTCAAACGAGTGTTACACGATATGCACGAAGGAGAATGTGGAGATCACACTGGGGGGCAAGCACTTGCCAAGAAAATACTTCGATATGGATATTATCGGCCTACCGTAAATAGCGATGCTATGGACTACGCTAAAAGGTGTGATAAATGCCAAAAACACGCTCGAATTCCCAAAGCTCCGCCTACCGAGATAACCCAAATGGTCAGCCCATGGCCATTTGCAATATGAGGGATTGATATAATTGGTGCTCTGCCTTTAGCTAAAGGTGGTGCGAAGTACGCCATCGTCACAGTTGATTACTTCACCAAATGGGCCGAAGCTGAACCTCTTGCAACAATTACAACAAAGAAAGTGATCAACTTTGTAGTACGCAACATCATCTGCCGGTTTGGTCTCCCGCATACTATTATCACCGATAATGGAGCCCAGTTTGTCAGTGTCGAATTCAAGAACTTCTTTCAACGATTTCACATCCATAAGAAATTCTCTACAGTAGCACACCCTCAAGCAAATGGTCAAGTGAAGCTGTCAATAAGATTATCAAGTCTATTTTGAAGAAACGACTGGAAAAAGCCGGGGTGAAGTGGGTTGATGAACTACCTATGGCTCTATGGGCTTATCGAATGGCTCACAAGACTACAACCGGACACACTCCATTTTCTCTTTCCTATGGCTCTGAAGCCGTTATTCCAGTTGAATTGGAAGTTTGCTCTCATCGTGTGACATACTATGATCCGAAAACGAATGTCATATTACTTGCTGAATCTCTAGATCTACTCGATGAGAAGCGTGAAGAAGCTGATTTGAGGGCAGCCACGTATCGGGGTCGAGTTGCTCGAATATACAATGCTAAGGTCCGCCCGTGAACCTTTGAACCCGGCGATCTCGTACTCAAGAGAATTTATCCGGTCCCTTCGCACATGAAGCCAAATTGGGAAGGGCCGTATGTGATTTCACAAAAGCTCGGAGATGGCACGTTCAAATTGTCAACCATTGACGGTCTTACTTTGCCGAGAGCTTGGAATAGCGAAAGTCTCCGTCGCTACTACACATGACAGGCTTTACTTATCTATTTTTAGTCAATTTCTTCCTTAGCATTTTATTTTTGCATTTTGAAGTTTGAACTTGTAATAAGGCAACTGATTTTTCCATATTTCTTTCATTTCAGCAATAAAATGCCATCTCTTCGAGCCAAAAGTTGTGATTCATTGAAAATGACGCATAATATCACGATGCACGAAGAGCTAAATTCCATCATGCGGTGGGATTTATTCAAATAGGGAGTGACTGTGATGCGACCAGTCACTCACTAAGTGAAACCCGGGCTCGGGGACAGGACACTACATCAGCATTTACAAGGATTGATACACGACAATCCTTTTACTAACTCCAAATTCCCAGAGTGTGAATTGGAATATAAACGTCCAACAACTCGTTCCCCAAGTGCGAACGGACTCCAACTTCTCAGAGTACGAATTGGAGTATAAATATTTAACAACTCGTTCCCGGAGTGCGAACGGACTCCAACTTCCGAGAGTGCGAATTGGAGTATAAATATTTAACAACTCATTCCCGGAGTGCGAAAGCACTCCAAATTCCCAGAGTGCGAATTGGAGTATAAACGTTCAACAACTCGTTCCCGGAGTGCGAACAGACTCCAAATTCCCAGATTGCGAATTGGAGTATAAACGTCCAACAACTCGTTCCTGGAGTGCGAACGGACTCCAAATTCCTAGAGTGCGAATTGGAGTATAAACGTCCAACAACTCGTTCCCGGAGTGCGAACGGACTCCAACTTCCCATAGTGCGAATTGGAGTATAAATATTCAACAAATTGCTCCCGGAGTGCGAACGGACTCCAACTTCGCAGAGCGCGAATTGGAGTATAAACGTCCAACAACTCGTTCCCAGAGCATGAACGTAATATAAACATAGATTACATGTTCCCGAAGTGCGAGCCAAAAAATCAGTACTAACTCCAAGTTCCTAGAAGCGCGAACTGTGTTACAAGTATCGGTAACTCTCAGATTCTTGGAATGCAAACCGGATTATCGATCTCAAATTATCCTAAGTCCCCATAATGCGGACATGTGCTTAAGATTTGCAGAAAACGCGATCAACCACCAAAGTACAAATGTTGTTCCCCGAGACTAGGGGCAGAAAAACTAAGTGTTAATCACTAACCTAAGTGATACTATGTCCAGAGTTCAACTCATTCGTCAAATCATGACACGAAGTTATGTTTAAATGATGGGCAGATAAAGAAAAACAAACACTGCAAAAACACTCAAGTAAAAGAAAAGAGCAACTTCCCATTCCATCAACCGACAAAAAACAGGTTCGATTACATGGAAAGTCAAAAAGTTTCAATTAAGTGGAGGCCGAATCCACATATATACACGGCTCTAGAAGAACAAAAGAAAAGGTAAAAGAATTGATATTTCACAACCACATGATAAAACAAGAAGCTCACTCCTTCTTCTTCCGGGGCTTCTTCTTCGGAGTCGAGCCGCTGGACCCGCTACCCGACTTCCTACGGGATTTCTTGTCTTTCTTTGGAACATCCTCCGGATCTGGCATAATATCAACGTCTTCCTCAGACCTGGAAGGGATAGAGATCCTCTTGTGAGGGCGAACTGAAGGCGTAGGGGCGGTGACAGGTGTTTGTTCAGCAACGCTCGAGACAGTTACCGTGCCACCGAGAGAGATCACCATTAAAGAAGATAAGCTCGAAGGAGCAGTGTCGCTACCAGGACCACCAACCGTCACCATCGTGGCCATTTCAGCGCTTATCTCAGCTAAAATCTTGTCTTCTCTAGTCAACTGAGCTGCGCTGGATATGCTGGTGGTTGTTACGACAGAACTGAAGACTGGAGCAGCTCCACTCGTCGCGAATGAAGGATCAGGAATAGGGTCAAGAGAGTGACCAAGTAGCTCTTCAATCATTTGAACATCGAATGACATCGAGCTCCCCTCTCACATCTCACCGGCCATGGCAGCGGTTCAGATCGCCTCGGTGACAATAACTCCGTGCGTAGGATATAAAACCGGAGGAACTGGGGGCACGAATGCGACACTCTCAGTCACTGAACAAAGGAGAGCAAAAGTAATCATTCCAGAAAATTCTCTCGAAAATCGATACTTTAAGACATGAGGGAAATAATCAAAGTACCTTCTTTGCCTTGCCTTGGAACTTGAACAGGCTCGGAGACGGCAATCTTGCCAGAGGACAACTCCGGTTGGTCCGGGTTGTAAGTAGGAATAACTTGTGGATCAACCATGGTGGTAGCTTCGGATTAAGAAGGGATAGGGACTTCGATGTTCTCACTATGATGCGAGACACCCGAACCTTCACCAATCTCCGCTTGGTGAATGCCAAGTCTTTCTTTCTCAACAGAAATTATCGCCTCGTGAGGAGTTTTTCTCTCATCCTCGCTAAGTAAACGTGACTCGAGCTCAAACTCATCTAATACTCCATCCGGGCAAGACATCCTCTTGTTCTCCAATAATTTCTTCCAGGCATTGTAGAGAGGCATCGAGTGATCTCCTAGCCAGGAGAGATTTCTATGCTCTAACACATTGGCATTATATGTGTCCAAGAGTTCGTCAAATTCGGCCTCCATCTTGAACCTCTCTGCCTGGACTCTCTCCTCCACCTCCATTTCAACCTCCTTAACCCTTGCAACTACCGCATCACGTTCGGCTCGGAGAGACACAGCTTGCTCACACGCTTCTTGCGCGGCCGTATTAGCATCGTCTTTTTCTTTGTTCATATCAGCAAACTTAGCCTTTAATTTCTCTAGTTCTTTGACTGCTGCATCCCGCTCGGCTTCAACATTTTTGTATCGATGACCCTAATATTCAACCAAAGTGCAATGTTCCTGTTGTATCTTCGCCATCTCAACTAATGTCTCATCAACCTTTTTTAATGACTCAGTTTCGGCCTTACGGGAAGATTCCGCCTCAGATTGGAGTATGTCAACAATGCGATTCTTCTAAGCCAAGTCGGCTTCCAGTTTCTCGATAATTTTTGCCCGATCAAAGGCTGCTTTTGAAGCTTTAACAGCCGCTTTATACCATTCTTTGTAATGAGCATAGAAATCGTGGGTGTAGCTAAGTGCCGTAGTCACGGCGTCTTCGGGGATTCTTTTAAGATTAGGAGGAAAAATACAAGCGTCGAAGCAAATCTCCGAAAAATCCCTCTTCAATTGAGCAAGTTTGATGGCCCCTTCACCAGATGGTTCAATAGGGGCCTCCTCCACAGCCGTGGTCGTAGCAACCTCAGTTCTAGAACGGTGTGGCTCGAGCCTCGAAACCTGCGAAGACGGTTGATGTCGCAGAGGCTCAGACACCTGAATATGGCTTCGGGGTGGCGGAGGAGAACGAGAGGAGGAGCGGTGTCTCCGATCTCTATCCGATCGCTCCTGACTGGAATAACTGCGATGATAATCCCTGGCATAATATTCCTGACCATGATGCCTCCATTCACGATAGCGATCGGAGTCTCCACGTCGAGATTCGTAATAAGACGAAGGGTTATGTACTCGTCGGAGTTTGTCCAATGTAGAGTGACGGCCAGACATAGCACCTGAAAAAGAGAAGCAATTAAGTCAAACACCAGGAGAAAGCAATACAATTTGTGTGGAAGCCGTGTAGTGTTATGAAAGTGTATGCAAATGTGCAAAACCCCCGACCAACCAGAAGTGTCGACTGCACTAACAAGTAAAGGCTCGCTTATTTCTAACGCTTCCCGAAGTTCATCCAACCCGGACTCGTGATGGAGAGATACGTATTCCGGGATGGGAATGTCATCCAGTCCTATAAAAATGTTTCTTGATTGACAAGGATCAGCGTCAGAGGTAGTAATTCCGGGGATCAAACTAGACACGACTACAGACTTCCGTCTCTTAAGTTTAGGGACAACAGCCTTGCCTTTCCGCTTTTCCTCTATTCGGGAAAGATCAGCCGCTAACTCGGTATCAGTGGGCGTCCTCTCGTCGTCGCTCATTTCTCTTATCACTACGCCGGGTTTTCTTTTCGTCGTCTTCTTCTTTGTCTTCGAAGCCGATTTCGCCAACCCCTCGATGACAATACTCTGGTTCGTCTCAATTAAACCCAGTGTCCTTAAGTTATCATCAGTTAACACCGAGTCGATGTGCCGCAAATCACTCAGGACCCCTTGTAAACATCGGACAACGCCTTTGTAGTGACCACCGTCCGGCCTTGAGATGATAGCTGCAAGAAAAACGCTTGATATTAGTTCAAGTGTTGTCAATGATTATTAAAGAAAGCTTGTGCGATTTACGACACTTACGTCTAGACAGCCATCGCCTAGCGAACCCTGGGGGGCATCGAACAAAAAACCATTCATTCTTAAAATAATTGAGTCTGGTACAGGCTCCCGTCACGATCTGGCAGTTTCTAACTGCTTCCAAAAAGGTGAAAGATGCACTATCGCCCCTGCTCTTGAAGTTGAATATGTGTCTAATCTCAGTTGGCCTTGGCGGACGAAAGAGATGATCCATAAATAAAACGAAAACGCTGTTCAGCAATGCGTATCCATTGGGATGAAGTTGTGAGGGGGCAATTCCAATGAACGATAACATCTCCCTGATATATTGGCTAAATGGAGGAAGAGTTCCAACCGCACAGGCATGGCGATAGAAAGTAGTATACCCCTCGGGCGGGTTGTGAGGTCTGTCATCAACGCCCGGTAGCAAAACATCGTTTAGAGATAGGTTATGTTTCGAACATATCCGACCCAATAATGCTTCGGAGATGTTGGACTGGACGGAATCAACGGGGTCCTCGATAAATAAAGCCTCCGGCAATTCGTCCGGAGCCGGATCTATCACTTCAGGAGGGATTTCTGGAATCTCAAGCACCGGAGGAGGCGAGCTTTGTACCTCTTGTTGTTGAGAACTTGAAGACTCCATAATTAACTAACTCACCAGAAAGCAGCGTTAAGTACAAAAGAAGCCCATGTATTCCCCGGTGTGAAGTATATGAATATGTCGTGCAGTGCAAGTGCTGTGCATAACTTAAGCAGATTTTACAAGTTGGAACAAGATGTCTGAATAACGAAACTTTGGAATTTGAGAATGGAAATGACCGTCATCACTGACCGTCACTTCCACACCATCCAGATGCTACTGACCAATTCAAGTATAAATCTTTTATGTTTTGGTTAAGTCGCAATTCCATCGACGAGCTTCAAAAAGGAAGTCAAGTCTTACCGTCAAATTCGATTGTGCAATGCCGAAGCTCGTCGGAGTCAAGTATGCTAAAGTTCGTTAAGTTCATCAAAATTCAACTTGAAATTGGTCGTAGTTCAGAAGTTGGAACAGATCAGAACAGTAGCAGTCTCCGGAGCGAAGACGTTCAAATCGATCGACTCGAATCAATACGAGTCGAATCGATGCAAATCGAATCGATATGATTCGAATCCATGAGGTTCGACTCGATGTAACTTTGGGACGGAGGAGCACTTCGAATCCATCGGCGCAAGGTAACTTCGTATCGATCAAAGTTCCATGCCTTCAAATCGATCATTGGACTATTACTTCGAATCGATCGACACGAAGCTCCTTCACAAGCATCGATTCGAAACCCAGCTATGTGAATCGATTCAAATGACAACCTTTTGAATCGATACGAGGCAGAGAAAAACAATGTCCTTCGAAAACTCTGCTCCTCCAAAAACAACACTCTGGGTCGATACGATTCGAAAAGATTCATTTCTCAAAACCATCGAATCAACCCATTTCAGATCTCACAACTCTTCAAAATTTTCAGAAGAAAAAATCGAATCGATGCCAAAAAATTCCAGTTTCATCATTCTTAACTCGAATCGATCCATTGGTTACCTGATTTGATTCGATTACAAATGGAAGCTTAAAGGAATCTGATCGATTCGTGGAAAAGCACGTTTGATTTGGCTCTGGGAGATAGATTCGAAGAAGCAGCTAAAGCAATAGTAAAAAGTGAAAATGAAACCGGCCTCGTGTACTTATATGGATTCCAGGATGGGTTAGTGGCGCTTTGTCTCCCGGTCATATTGACCGCTTGCCACAGGTTACAACCCCATCGATTTGAACAACTACTTTCGAAACCACAAAGCTTCGAATCCATCACAACGTTGAATCCTTCAGAGACTTCGAATCCCTCATAGCTCCGACTCCTTCGTAAACTTCGAACCCGGCAAGGCAGCATCGATGCGAGGCAGCATCGATTCGAAGAAGCACTTGAACAAGGGCTGGATCGAAGATCCAATCGACTCGAAGTGTTAATTCTATCGCACTATCGATTCGAAAGCTACCGGTTTGAACAGACATGCTTCGAATCCACCAGGAACTGTCGATGAGAATGAGCGCATCGCTTCAATTTGAAAAATTACTTGTCTACCTTTTATACCGATTCAGGGGAGGATCAATACAAGAGGATGATCATAGACAATCATAAAAACAATGTTTTGACTCAAATCTCATATCGGTTCAGGAGAGGACCGATGCGGAATTCGATAACGAACCGTACCAACAACGACTTGCAATAATGCAACGTAAACCAAAGTCAAGGTGACACATATATGCACATATGTATGACTAATACTTGATCTTTAACATTTACAGGGATCAAATGTTCATCTCGTCATGGTTTCAACGACTAACAGTCAAATCACGATCATACGACAGTTAATTGCGCCAATAAAGAATACAACTTTCAGAAGAGCATGCCCCGATTGTCCAACGTGAGACTACGACTTTTCAAAGCACGTACAAGACATACTTTGGGGGGAAAATGTTATCCCGTCTTTTGGCAAGGCCGAGATGCCAAGGAGTTGACTGGAAAAACAGGATCACACGTCCTCGACATTGAATGATTGCCGGATAACTACAAATACCGATGAATTTTGCCCGAGTGCGGATCGGGCTATA
Source organism: Allium cepa (assembly GCA_030765085.1). Taxonomy (NCBI): domain Eukaryota; kingdom Viridiplantae; phylum Streptophyta; class Magnoliopsida; order Asparagales; family Amaryllidaceae; genus Allium; species Allium cepa. Next base: position 73,156,393 of record CM060939.1, on the reverse strand, counting down.
ATTGATAAGACACATCAAGAAAAGCCATAGAAGCCAACGTACCGAATTTCGAGACAATCCGAGTTCGTATGCTCAAGACATCGCCAGTGGAAAGTGGAAGGAATAGCCCTGGTTCGAACCCAACAGGACCAAGCCTTAGGTTCGAACCCATCATCCTTGCATTGGTTCGAACCCATGAGATGTAGCCGTGCCTCGAATCCATCAAGATAGCAATGGTTTGAATCCACCCTCGTATGATCTAGTTCGAATCCATTAGACGTATATTGCTCCGAATCCATGAGGAGTACCCTTACTTCGACTCCATCGAGCAAGCCCTCAGATAGCCATGCATCGAGTCCATACTCGTATGCCCTAGTTCGAATCCATGAAACCATCTTCCACCTTCGAATCCATCAAGGAAGAGTCCTTCGAATCCATGCAATTGAGGGAGCTCCGACTCCATTCCCTGCTTGTCTTCGAATCCCCATATTGAGACAACTTCGAATCGATCCACAGTAACATATTTTATTCGATTCGAATGAGTACCGGTTCCACCGATTCGAAGGTAAAGAACCTTCAAATCCAACATCTCGAATCCACCAAGTAAACGCGGCTCAAACCTAGGGTTCGACCCAGTAAACTCGGAGAAACAAGAGGATCAACCTGGGAAATTCGCGCCACGTCATCATTCTCACGCGCAGGAGCATGGATTCGACCTTATGGATTCGAACCATATCGATTCGAACGAATCCATAGGACGAGGAGCACCATCTTGAATCGATCATAACTTGAGATCTACAAGTCCAAATGCCATGAAATTTTCACAGGAGCTTGCGTATACATAGAAGAATGTCCATGCCAAGTTTCATCACGATTGGACGCTTTCTTGATCGATTCGAACCAAGGGTCGAATCGATCCCAAAGTGGGCCCGGATATCCAGAATTCGGCCGTATGGGCCCCCTTACGTGCCAGAAGCGTTCTTCCCTGATTTTAGGCGAAATATCAGCCTCCTACACGTATAAATAGAGCCCCTGGTCATTCAGAAAGGGGATCGGAGAATTTTTAGAGAGAAAGCACGCCTGAACGCTGCCAGAGTCACTCCATATCGCCTTCATTGTGGCTGATTTCGAATTCAAGTCTATTATTTGCTGTACTTCGCTTTAAAACACTTGTAACCTTCAAGTATTAAGCAATAAAGTGACAAAACTTCATAGTGGACGTAGGCAAAACGCCGAACCACTCTAAATTACTGTCTTTCGTGCAATTTACTTTTCTGTGATTTGGAGTTTTTGTTAGGTAATCCCCATTTTCAATTTAGTTTCTTCATTTATTATCTCTTCAAAAAACTTCCGAAGGGTGTTGCCCAATTTTGGTGCAAACAACTGTAGTCAACTCAAAGTTAAAGTCTTTGATCAGAGCAGTTCGGTTAATAATAATTGTTATCCTTGAATCAAAGGCTTTGAGTTTGGATTATAAGTTCAATGTAGAATATATTGAAATTTTGACCAATACAAAATTCCATAAGTCCTAATGTGACATAGTTTTGACGAAGAGAATTAGTGTGAATAATCGTCACTACAGGGAACCGGTGTAACGACCCATAAAATTTTATTAATTTTTAATTGGTTTTATAACGTATTTAATTTGGATTTTGAGAAATTTTAATAATAATATTTTGAAATAAAGTTTTAATATTTGGTTTATGTATAATTAAATATAGCAAATGGTAAATTATCAATTAATTATATGAAGGTTTATTATTATATAATTCTATTAAATTCAAATCAGTTAATAATTGGTGAAAATAATTTTATTTTCAAGACCTGAATTTTTTTACATAGAAAAATTCTAAATCATCTTCTGACTGAGACGTCATTTTTCGTTTTCCCAAATTTGGACTTCTATAGCTCCGTCGATCTTATTTTCTGCATTTTTACTGCATTTTTCTACCAGTGAAAATTCGAATTTTTAGAATTCAATCGTAACACCAATATCTGCATACCATTTTGATCATCTCATTGTACTGATCACTACGGTATATTTATTTCTGTATTTTGAGATCCGATACGCGATAGAAACAATAAAAACGTGCGTCATCGGTGCTGAAATTTGTGGCTTGGATTTATCTACTTTTCAAATTTGAAACAATACAACTCATACCATACTAAATTTCTTTTAAAGGTTTTAGCTAAATCTATGGGTGAGCGTTGCCACACCTTTCCACCTTATATTTAATTCTCTGTCATTTAAATTTGCATTCTATCCGTTCACATTTCATTTATTCCTTTTCTACCATATATTCCATTATCTCTTTCTGCTAATTGCTATTTGCTCATTCACGCGATCATTTAATTGAAATCAAAATTTCAATCCTTACTTCTCTTTTCTTTTCAAATTTGAAACGTACTATTAACTCAAGCTATTAATTGCTTTTATTTTTTTCCTTAAATCAACGTACAGCTCACACAATTATAAATTGCATTAAATTTTCTGATGAACCACACCATGACCATTTATATTACATTCATTTGGAATATATTCATTTGTTTGAAATCTTTCCCTTTCTCTCTCATCTCAGTTGGGAATAAAATAAGTTTCAGCGGAAACCGCGTTTCAATGCTTTTAACTCTTTATAACTTTTGATAAAATTTTCTGTCCTCTTTGAAACTAAAACGTATAGGGATATACGTTTCTCATTTATTAATTTCTAAATCGTCCTGTTGTCCTTTTCATGTATGTTATATTTATTTATATTTTAACATTTTCGATTTATTTCACTCATCTCCCTACACGTTTCTATTTATTTGCTGATTTGTTGCATACGTTTCGTTTTGGAAAATGCGGTTCATTCCATTTTATTTCATTTCTCACATTTATTTCATCTTTTACTGAAATTCGACCATTGCCACGTCATACCATTTTGGAAGTATGAATGTACAAAACATGCATACGTTTTATATTTATTTAATTGGAACGGTCACTTTAATTTTTGCCTTTAAAATTCCATTTTCTTCACTACGGCTGGAAAGTTATAAAACATTCAAAAAAATTTGAAAGCTCGCCTTAAATTGTGCAAAGCGTTTTCCTCTGCCTTTATAACTTTGGGTTATGCCAACTGTTAATTTTTTCCATCAATTCAAAATTATTATTTGTCGTTCCATTTTTGGGTCTCTTCATTCTCCTTTATCAACTTCCATATATTTATTTCCCTAGTCACTTTAAAACGTTTTATAATAATAATAATTAATATATAGCCGTTTCAGTTTAAAGCTTTTCATACGTTTTATATATGTCAAAAAAGATGTGAATGGATATTTACCTAAGGCCCACACCATTTTGAATTATACGTTTTTTTTGTATTCATTAATTCTTTTACGGCTCATTTTATTTCACCTTTATAAGCTTTTTTTTTTGGTAAAGCAAGGATCTGCTGTCACTTTCTTCTGCTCAATTTTTCTTTCTCCACCCTCTCTCTTCTTTCACACTCTTACACGCAGCCATATCTCACCTTGTCACCCATTTTACCTTGCAGAAAACTTTTAACATATATGTATGATATCTTGAAAGGTAGTACAACTTGTGCGTTTGTCTCATTAAGTATTGTGTTTTTTGTGTGCGTAAGTTATTGTTTTATTTTATTTTATATATATAAGCCTAAGTATTGTTTCTAAAAACTTTAGATATTTGCATGGGTACATATTTTCATATTGGGTTGGTTGTATAGATATACTAGTATACATTTCAGAGCTTTATACGTTTGTATTAATTACAATATATATATATATATATATATATTATTTTTATTTTACCTTCATCTATTGTCAGGTGTTGTTTAAAATATAATATGTATACAACTTAGGTATAATGGCTGTTGTTAATATGTGTATCAATATATGTATAACATTTTTTAAACATGTATATAGCAGCCCATATAAAGGTTTGTTCGTACACACTTTATTGTACATATAAAATGTAGGTTTGCATGTCGATATTGGTAAGCATAAGCATCCTTTCTTCATTTTTCTACTAGCATTGTGTTAGCATATGTTTGCACAAAAAATGGGCAAACACCTCCAAGTCGTATGAGTTAGTTGATTTTATGTTGTTTTTTGTGATTTGGGTGATTTATGCAAATATATAAAAAGCAGGGGCTAAACTGTAAAAGACACACAGATTTATAGTGGCTCGGCCAGAACGTGCCTACGTCCACTTTATATGTTATTCTCCTTTTTTCCTCAGATTACAAGTAAAAAGCTTTGATTACAAGTAACTGAAAGTTGTTTAAAAGTTCTATCCGTGCTTGAGCTCACAAACTTGTCCCCCATTGTTGTACCCCTGCCGCTCTATTTATAGAGTGAGGCTGGGGGCATGGGTCTTGGATGTATATAGCTGCTGGTGGGCCTGGGCTGAAGCAGTCTGGCCTGGCAGTGCTGGTTCGGCAAGGCCTTGGTTCGTCGGTGAGTGGAGTGCGGATTGGACCGGTAGTGATTGGAGAGTGGGTTGGTTTGGCAGCTCCAGTCCGGTAGTGAGTAGGGGAAGATGGTTGGTTCGGCAGGTGTTGGACCGGTAGGTGTTTGGTTCGACAAGTGTTGGAGTGGCATTTGGTTCGGCATGTAGTGGAGTGGCATTTGGTTCGGCATGTAGTGGAGTGGCATTTGGTTCGGCATGTAGGGAATGACATCTGGTTCGGTGGTGAGTGGATGGAGCCTGGTTCGGCTACGCTTTGGACCGGCATTGTTTGGAGATAGAGCTTGGACTGGCATTGTTTTGGACCGATAGTAGGTAAAAACGTGCCCAGCAGATCATATCTCCTTCATACGAACTCCGATTATCTTGAAAATTGAAACATAGCCTTTCCTAGTCATTATCATCATTTCCAATAAATTTCGTCCCGATCGGAACTCGACCATATTTTGATAATATCGACCGTAGCCTTAATTCCAACCGATTTCCAATCCCGACATCCATCATTCCTTGCCAATTTGTTGATATTCCAATTTTGACCAAAAAATGGGATAACACTTTGCCTCCCCAAAACATGCCTTGTGATAGGAAGGCGTGTTTTTTAATGCGATGAGCTGGATGTTCATATCCTGTTGATGTCCTGCAAAGGAATTTACAATTTTATGTGACCTCAATTGACGATCGTTCGGGATCGAGATATTTGAGATGAAGTGCAACCGTTCATGGTCAAGCGCCTAACTTCAAATGACGATCGTTCGGGATCGAGCCATTTGAGGTGAGGTGAGTTGTGCCGTTCGTGGCGAGTTGTGACCATTCGAGGTCGGGTGCCGTTTGAGGCGAGTTGTGACCGTTCGAGGTCGGGTGCCGTTCGAGGCGAGTTGTGACCGTTAGAGGTCGGGTGCCGTTCGAGGCGAGTGGTGACCGTTCGAGGTCGGGTGCCGTTCGAGGAGAGTTGTGACCGTTCGAGGTCGGGTGTCGTTCGAGGCGAGTTGTGACCGTTCGAGGTCGGGTGCCGTTCGAGGCGAGTGAGTGTGCCCGTGGGGGACTTAATATTATAAGTGCCGGAGTTATTGTTTGGGGGAGTTTCCGAATCAAAGACTTCGGCAGTTCACTACCATGCAAGAGGTGCTCATGGACCGTTCGCGATCCAACGGGCATACAAGTAGATTTTTTTCATAGAATTGTAAATATTAAAGCAATAATCATATGAACCTTACAGCAGAAATGTCCAAACAGGCAGAATTTAAATGTTCAAATCAAAATCAAAGCAAAAAGAAAAATGAAGATGTTAAAGCGTAAACTCTTACTATAACGCGGTTGGTAGTCATTCAGAGCATGCCTATGGATCGTGCGCGATCGCTCACATGTATAAATGATTTAATCGCGTTAGTGAGAGGTTAACAACTTGTTCATCGTTATTTTAATCAAGCAATCAATGGATAATCAAACGGTGCCCTGATCCAGGGTCACCTCTAGCCGATGTAGACGGTGGTCGCTCTGGCTCCACTGCTGGAGTTCGCCTCCTCACATACTGAAGGAGCATACCGTTCCTGATATGCCCTTCCACCTCGTCCTTCAAATGCCTACAATCATTAGTGTTATGACCGTTCAATTCATGAAATACACAAAACTTATCTGATTTTCTTTCGTCAGAAGTTGGATCCCTTTGCATCGGTCTACGATACAGAACCTGCTCTTTTGTATCCTGATAAATTCGTTCCAGACTCTCATTCAGCTCAGAGTAAGTGGTGAATCGCGGCTCCTACCGTTGCCGCTTTGACCTGTCCCCGTCATTCTCAGTCTTTCTTTTACCCCTACTAGTTTCTGCTCCCTTCTCAGGGGGATTTCCTCCTTTGATCGCATAAATATCAATTTCTTCTTCTCTTTCGACGTTCGCATCCTCCAATCGTAGGAACTTTTCCGCCTCATGGTAGAATTCTCCTAGATCCACGGGTGGATCCTTAGTTAATAAATTTTTGAACTCTGTTCCGTTAGCTATCCCGGACACAGCCGCTATCATAACCATGGACGGATCTGGTCGATCCACCGAAGCTGCTGCCGCATTGAATCGCGTTAGGTAACTCCTCAAAGTCTCTCCGGTTTTCTGCTTTAGGGTTGCCAAAGTCATCACATTCTTAGGTCTTGTAATGTGGACCCTGAATTGCCTCATAAATCTCTCAATTAAATCATTCCACGTTCCGATGGATCCATTCTCCAATTGTCTAAACCACAATGCTGCAATATCCGTCAAGTACAATGGAAAGCACCGGGCCATAACCTCCTCTGATGCCCCCAGCACTTCCATATGCCTCATATACTTTGTTAGATGAACCGTGGGGTCCGCTCTACCGTCATACATGTCCAGCGATGGTAACTTGAAATCCGGTGGGTTCCTAGCTTGTCTGATTGCTGGAGTAAAAGGACTCCTATTAACATCCTCCAAATCTTTGTTTACCAAACCGCCTCTCATAGCTTTTCTAACCATCTCAGCCAACCTTTCATTGTCTCCGAGATGCAATCTTTGTTCATTACTTTCGACCTGCCCCCCGAGTCCACGAGGGAATTCTGGGATCTGCCCCCTTGACTGAGCGTTCGCTCCTCTGCTGCTCCCAGGTTGTGCAGATGCTCCTCTTTCTCTCTCCGAAATTGGATCTATGTTCTCCATGGGTGTGCCTCCTAATCCAGGTGCTATGCCGGATGGTCCTGCTCAGTTCCGAACTCCATCCGCTTCCCCATTCTGTGCTCCAGGTTGCCCAATCTGATGAAACAAATTCTGAATCAACTCCTCTTTTCTTTTCATCATTGTCTCCATCTCATCCCTGGTGATGAAGACTGAAGTTTGGTTCTCCGCTGAGGAAGCCCCTTCACTCCCTTCGCGCTCACTTCTTTCTGGTCTCTGTCTTCTACTTGTTTTCTTTCCAAGATCCATAATCTCAGATAGACTTCTGGTTCTCAAAGAGAGTCTCTCAATAAATCTTTGCGAAGCAATGATGAAAGCGCTCCTGAGTTCAACTCTCAGTGAAAGCACCAAAAATGTTTGCACAAAAAATGGGAAAACACCTCCAAGTCGTATGAGTTAGTTGATTTTATGTTGTTTTTTGTGATTTGGGTGATTTATGCAAATATATAAAAAGCAGGGGCTAAACTGTAAAAGACACACAGATTTATAGTGGTTCGGCCAGAACGTGCCTACGTCCACTTTATATCTTATTCTCCTTTTTTCCTCATATTACAAGTACAAAGCTTTGATTATAAGTAACTGAAAGTTGTTTGAAAGTTCTATCCGTGCTTGAGCTCACAAACTTGTCCCCCATTGTTGTACCCCTGCCCCTCTATTTATAGAGTGAGGCTGGGGGCATGGGTCTTGAATGTATATAGCTGCTGGTGGGCCTGGGCTGAAGCAATCTGGCCTGGCAGTGCTGGTTCGGCAAGGCCTTGGTTCGACGGTGAGTGGAGTGTTGATTGGACCGGTAGTGATTGGAGAGTGGGTTGGTTCGGCAGCTCCGGTCCGGTAGTGAGTAGGGGAAGATGGTTGGTTCGGCAGGTGTTGGACCGGTAGGTGTTTGGTTCGGCAAGTGTTGGAGTGGCATTTGGTTCGGCATGTAGTGGAGTGGCATTTGGTTCGGCATGTAGTGGAGTGGCATTTGGTTCGGCATGTAGGGAGTGACATCTGGTTCGGTGGTGAGTGGATGGAGCCTGGTTCGGCTACGCTTTGGACCGGCATTGTTTGGAGATGGAGCTTGGACTGGCATTGTTTTGGACCGGTAGTAGGTAAAAACGTGCCCAGCAGATCATATCTCCTTCATACGAACTCCGATTATCTTGAAAATTGAAACATAGCCTTTCCTTGTCCTTATCATCATTTCCAATCAATTTCGTCCCGATCGGAACTCGACCAAATTTTGATAATATCGACCGTAGCCTTAATTCTAACCGATTTCCAATCCTGACATCCATCATTCCTTGCCAATTTGTTGATATTCCAGTTTTGACCAAAAAATGGGATAACATCATATTTTTATTTTTGGTAAATAATAATAATGATGATGATGATTACAGTATATTATTTGTAAAGGAAGTCTGCATTTGGTTAAACTATTAGATTTCTTTAAACTTACATTATTTACTGTTATGTATATCTTTGGATGTTAATTTGGTTATGTACATTTAGTTTCAAATATTGATGTTTCAAATATAACGTATACTATAAGATAGAGTGAATTTGGTTTTGATTTTTTTTATATGTTTGATTTCAATTAATATATTTAATTTAAGACTTATATAAAATGTATATATACTTTAATTTGAATTTTGGGTTTAAGGAGGATAATAATATAAAAATACATCTCGCCTAAATTTTTATCGAGCTAATTTGACCCGTTACCATCGATTTCTTTTACCAGCTTTGATCGTCGATTCGTGTCGATCTTACTTTGCTTTGAGATTCATGTTTGGGTTTTGTAACTCAACTTCATTGTCTATCTCTCTAACCTCGAAAGGTAAGCAATCACTCACGATTAACGTTCTTTTATTTATTAAATTTGATTTCAATTGAAATGACAATTGAAATATGAGGCTCTAGTTATTTAAATTGTTATATATGTTATTATCTATAACTGTTCACTTATGGGATATGACACCATATCCTATTGTTTATATTTATTTTGATGATATATGCATGTTGTATTATTATTTTCATATCTTTTATCACTCTGCAAGTTCCCTGTTAGTATAGAAATCATTATGGGTTGAAATGATACATACCCGAACGGACTTTAGAATAGGAGAAAATCGTTATGGGTTGAAATGATCAACCTTACCGATTTTCATTTAATTGAATTTGGGATTACGGGTTGAAATGATATCCACCCGTATATATTTAGTGTACGGGTTGAAATGATAAATATCCGTAGCACTTGACTATATGATAGGAAATATATACAGACACCATTGGTCCATATAAATATTTTGAAAATAAATTTCTACAGTTGAAAGGAAATATATGGGATTTAATAAATATTGGTTCTTAAAATATTATATATATAAATGGAAATTATATATATATATATATATATAGATTTAATAATAATATTATTGAGATTGATTTAATCCATATAATATGTTTGAGTATTATTTAAGATTTATATTTCAAAATTTACCGTTGTAAAAAGTTGAATAATTAAGATTGGGAGATAAATTTTGATTTATTAAAAATGGTATTTAAATGAGGATTTATTTAATTAAATCGATTTGAAATTATTGAATGGAAAATTTAAAGGTATGATTTTGTAACTGGATTTTTGATATTAGTGATTTAATGAATATTTCACCTTTAATAAAATTAAAGAAAATATTGAGTAAAATGTAATAAGGTTACTTAAATGATATTGAATCTAATAAGGGAGTATTTAAAGACTAAATATTAATGAGGTTAAATCGAGATCTATATGAAACTGTTATATAGAACATTTAAATATTAAAGCCTTGAACTATATTAGAATTTAAATGGTTTATGTTGAGATTCAGATCTGTATTTGAAATCAACGTAGTTGAATTTCTTATTTAGCAACTAAATTGAATCAAAGTGAAATTTAGGTTGAACCAAATTTGAATTTATTATTTAGAAAACTAAATTGAATAAAAATTTAGTTGAAACGTTGAATACTTAAAGTTTTGAAATATATTGAAATATAAAGGGGTATTTTTGCGATTACAAATCCGAATTTGAGATCGATATATTGAAGTGTTTATTTTAGGAATTGAGTTGAATTTAAATTGATAAATTGAGATTGAATTTAATTTAAATGGGAAGGTCGGGTTGATGTTGAAACAATTTGTTAAGTTGAGGGAATTGAAAATATTTTATTGTATAAATTATTTAATATATATAAATATTATTTTGGGAAATATAGAGAAATTAAAGTTAAATGATATTTGGTTTTGAAGTATAAATTAAGCTGAAATGACCACGGTGTTATAGTGTATATTTCTATGTAACAACCCGCATATTTATCGATTTTATATTTAAATATTTTATTTAAATATTTTATCGTTCGTCGGATTTTGGTCCGAAAAGCTACTTTTTGCAAACAGTCGAATTGGGACTCGAGACCACCCCCATTGAGTTCAAAATGACGTTTGCGACCTTTTTGAGTATAAACTTCGATATGTTTGGAGTTAGTCGAATTTGGCTACTTTTTCACTTAGGGCTTTGGTTTGTTGTCTCGGCCCATTAACCCCAGCTGAGCCCTAGCTCCACCCCCACTTATCTTCATTTCATTTCTAATTCCTAACCCTTCAAGCTTTAGCAACAATGGTGGAGGAGAGTGGAAATTAAAACTCCAAGCCCTAGTTCCATAGCAAAATCCAACTTCTAGCTCCAAATTCAAAGAGAGGCTATTGATTCAAGCTTCTTGTGTTGAGATTGAAGTGTGGTTGATCTTCCTTCGTCTTCAAGCTTCTCATTCATTGTTTTCGGGTTCAAAGGTGAGATTTTTATCTCACATCTATGTCTATATCTATCTTTGTTGTTAGGTATGAATTCCTAACACTTATTTATGTTCATTTGCTTTTAGTTTGGATTGATTTGGTGAATATTTCAATTTGTGGTGTTTTGTAGTCAAATCTTTAAAAATCCAATCTTTAATGTTTGAACATGTTTTTGGTGATGCATCAAAGAGCCTATAGTGATGGGTTGTCGATTGGCATAAATCTTTAGCATCCATCGCTCGTTCGAACGCATTTCGGTTTGGATTTGCCATTTTTGGTCTAGGCTGTTTTTTTGCCTAGCAGAAGATTTCAGACGTCTGAAATTAATTTCAGACGTCTGAAACCAAATCCAGACGTCTGGTTGAATAATCCAAACGTCTGGAAAGGGGTCTAGAAAAGGCAGAGGCTAAATCCAGACGTCCGAAACAAAATCCAGACGTCTTAAATCAAATTCAGACGTCTGGTTGAAAATTTCAGACGTCTGAAATGGCCCAGGAATTAAAAATAGAAGGGAGAAAACGCACATACTTCCATAACCTAGGGCCATACGTCTGGGAACACCTACCAGATGTCTGGAACTGTTTAATTTGCCTATTTTGGCTATTTTTGAGTATATTTCCAACTTTAATCGATTCGTGTTGATTCCCTTTTTGTTGTTATCATTTATCATCGACTATGATGACTTCTTTTTATGGATTTTTGGGAATATCCATTTAGATGGATTTGGTATCGATTTCTTTGGATTTGATTCACGTCTTCAAATGTGAATTTTTATGATTGATTGTTTCTACAATCAATTCTATGATTTGTCAATTTAAAATATAAAGGTTTTCTATACTAGTAGTAAATATCAAAACTCTTTCCTCAAAACGATTTCAACTCTATTTTCAATACCAAACTCGTTTATAAAACCATTTTCCAAATCTATTAGTATATACAATCTTTTACCTCACTCGTATGAGAAATCTAATTAAACGACTTAGTAAAACGAGTGGTATGAAACGCTTGCATTTACTTCGTTGGTTAATTCTTGGACTTGTTCGATTGAATCTCTTGTGACAATTTTCTAGTGGAGATCTACAATTTGTTCGCAAATATTTAAGTTAAGCTAGTGGTTATGGTACATGATGCTAAACTCATATATTTACTAGCTTATTGTAATTGACACTTCTTGATGATCAATGATGATCATTTTATGGTTTAGACTAGCAATGTGCGATGTCTCTTGGTCCACGAGGAGGACTATACCTCAATTTTATTGAGCTCCGGCTCACCAGGAGGAGCTTCGGCTCAATGTCCGCAATGGGGGACTATACCCTGTAAGGAGGAGTTTCGACTCACCAGGAGGAGCTTCGGCTCAATGTCCGCAATGGGGGGCTATACCCTGTCAGGAGGAGTTTCGACTCACAAGGAGGAACTTCGGCTCAATGTCCGCAATGCGGAACTATACCCTGTCAGGAGGAGTTTCGACTCACCAGGAGGAGCTTCGGCTCAATGTCCGCAATGGGGGACTATACCCTGTCAGGAGGAGTTTCGACGCACCAGGAGGAGCTTCGGCTCAATGTCCGCAATGGGGGACTATACCCTGTCAGGAGGAGTTTCGACCCACCAGGAGGAGCTTCGGCTCAATGTCCGCAATGGGGGACTATACCCTGTCAGGAGGAGTTTCGACTCACCAGGAGGACCTTCGGCTCAAAGTCCGCAATGGGGGACTATACCCTGTCAATAGGAGTTTCGGCTCACCAGGAGGAGCTTCGGCTCAATGTCCGCAATGGGGGACTATACCCTGTCAGGAGGAGCTCCGGCTCATTTTTATGGGATTGGCCATCCTTTTATTGTGATTTCTGGATTTCTATTTGATGATTTCTGGAATTTATGTTTCACCAACTTTTACAATTGGCATTGACATGTATGTCATTTTTTTGTGGCTTGGTGAATGAAATAAAGAATATGAAATTCTTTTTGATGCTATGAGATTCTTTGAGATATTGTGACGCAGCGGATAATTCGAAATAAACTTCAATCTGTGAATGTAGCAATCAGTGAGTTAAGAATACTGTATGGCCCAAATCCGTTGATCAAAAGATACCGGATTCTAGCTATCTTCGTCTCGTTGATCGCGCACGATACCGAGAAACAAAGATCTACGATTCTTCGCACGTTGATCTAGCGCACTAGATTCCGTGAATCGGCTTCTACGATCGTTGAATCGAGCGCACTCGATTAACCGAAAGAGGAGATAGGAGATTACACTCAACTACCAATTGGTATGAAAACACAAAGCTAACAAAAGGAAATTTTATTCAACATTCAACAACAAAAATGTACAACACACGCGTATTTATAGTATTTTACAACTCAGCCATAAGTCGTGACCGACTCATGAAAACCCCCCCGACTCATCGTAAGTCGTTGCCGACTCATCTAAGTCGCTGCCGACTCAACAAGGCACGACTCACAGACAAAACAGGTAATACGACTCAAGATATGTACAGCCTCAACAATACACGACTCAAAATACAACCGACTCATCAGATACACGCATACAACACGGCATACGACTCATCGATATACGACTCAAAGCAAACAAACGACTCATTACAACAAACGACTCAACAGCCCAGGCGACTCACGACTCACATGAGTCACGACTCATGGTTCCACCGACTCAACACATCAGTATGCTTCCAACGACTTAAGCTCTTCCTTACGGCACATCCTTTCCAACGACTCAAGCCTCCCTTCGGCATATCTTCTTCAAGCGAGTTACCCCCAGCCGACTCAACTAGGTCGTGGCTCTTTGACTCGTCCCAGCCTCCTTCTATTAGCCGTTTAACTCGGAAACGACTCATAACTTCCCTGACTCGTTCACGACTCAAGTTGACTCGTTCCCGACTCAAATTAGGACGACTCATCATGAGTCGTAACTTGTTAACTCGGTACCCTTCAATTATCTCTTCCTTCATTCTTTCCTTAGGTCGCGGCCATCCCTCCTTAGCTCGTAACCGACTCATGCTTTCCTTGAGTCGTGGCCGACTCATCAAACTACACCATACATTCGTATTTTCAGAAATCAATGAATGCATACTTTCTTTTCTGGTCTTGGCTGCATCATCCTCCCCTGGTTGAGAAAAATTCGACCTCGAATTTGTAAATTCTTCGTCAATAATCTCACCCCCATGATATGGAATTAAATGCTTGACGTTAAAAACATCAGAAGTAAAAACATCATCTGGTAACTTTAATCGATAAGCATTCTCATTGATTTTCTTTAAAATTTCAACTGGACCAATTTTCCTGGCTTTCAACTTATTGTAAGCACCCACTGGAAAACGATCTTTGGTTAATACAGCATAAACTAAATCACCTTCTTTAAATTCAACATTTCGGCGTTTCAAATCTGCAGTCTTCTTATACTTCTCATTCGATTTTTCCAATCGTTCCTGAACGATCTTATGACATTCAGACAGCTCATCAACAAAATCAACAGCTCGTTTAACTGTTCCCTTTGACTGCGGTATGACTGCTAAATCCAACGGTCCCCTGGGTAAATTTGAATAAACAATCTGAAACGGACTGAATCCTGTGCTACGATTTACTGCATGATTATGAGCAAATTCTGCCTGGCATAGCTTCAGGTCCCAACTTCTCAAATTATCCTGTACAAGGCAACGCAACAAATTTCCCAATGACCTGTTAACAACTTCCGTCTGACCATCAGTTTGTGGATGGTAAGCGCTACTAAAATTCAACTTCGTTCCGACCATCTTCCACAAACTCAGCCAAAAGTGACTCAGAAAACGAGTATCTCTATCAGAAACAATAGATTCTGGTAAACCATGAAGTCGATAAATCTCCTTGAAAAACAACTGTGCTACTCGAACTGCATCTGCTGTCTTCTTGCAAGCAACAAAATGTGCCATCTTCGAAAACCTGTCCACTACAACAAATATCGAATCATTTCCCCTTTGAGTTCTCGGCAAACCCAAAACGAAATCCATGCTAATATCAACCCATGGTTTAGATGGTACTGGTAATGGCATATACAACCCTGCATTCGTTGCTGTTCCTTTTGAAACTTGGCAAATATGACATCGCTCCACGAACCTTTCAACCTCTTTTCTCATCGATGGCCAAAAGTAAGATTGTGAAATCAACTGCAAAGTACGATCACGGCCCACATGTCCTTCTTCATGTAATTCCTTCACAATCTTCATCCTCAAACTACAATCAGGTATACATAATCGATTTCCTTTAAACAGAAAACCATCAACTAACATGAATTCATCGGTACTTCCATCCTTTACTTTCTCAACATATTTCACAAAGTAAGGATCTTCTTCAATCATCTCTGGCAACATTTCAAATCCCGTCACTTCAACCTTCATTGTCGTTAGTAAATGACTCCTCCTACTCAAAGCATCAGCAACTCGATTTGTCACCCCTGATTTGTGCTTAACGACAAAAGTAAACTGCTGCAAATAAGCAATCCATGATGCATGTCTCGCAGAAATCTTATCTTGCCCCTGTAAATGTTTCAAAGCTTCGTGATCAGTGTACAGAACAAATTCCTTCTGAAATAAGTAATGTCTCCAATGCTTAACAGCCTGAACAACAGCATAAAATTCAACGTCATAAGTACTGTATCTCATCTTTGCCCCTGACAACTTTTCGCTGAAATAAGCAACTGGCTTCCCATTCTGGCTCAGAACTCCTCCAATACCAACCTTCGAAGCATCAGTATGCAATTCAAACAACAACTGAAAATTCGGTAGAACAAGAATTGGTGCAGACGTTAACAATTCCTTAATCTTCTCAAAGGCAACCCCCGCTTCCTCTGACCACACAAACTGTTTACCCTTCATGCAATCAGTCACTGGAGCCATCACGCTACTGAAGTGTGGAATGAATCTTCGGTAGAATGACGCTAGCCCATGAAAACTTCGCACTTCTGTAATTGTCTTTGGCTGTGGCCAATTCCTGACTGCTTCAACTTTGCTCTGGTCAACTTGGATTCCTTTCCCTGAAACAACATAACCCAGGAATAAAACAGTAGGTGTCATAAACACACATTTCTTTGTAGCAGCATAAAATTGTTCTTCACGGAGAATAAGTAACACTTCCCTCAAATGTAAAACATGCTCCTCTGTACTCCTGCTGTATATCAAAATATCATCGAAATAAACCACGACGAACTTCCCAATGAATGGTCGAAAGATTTGATTCATCACTCGCATGAATGTACTAGGTGCATTTGATAAACCAAATGGCATAACCAACCATTCGTATAACCCCTCTCTTGTCTTGAAAGCTGTCTTCCATTCATCTCCAGGTCTGATTCGAATTTGATGGTAACCACTTTTCAAATCAATCTTCGAAAATATAGTTGCCCCACTCAACTGATCCAACAAATCATCCAACCTTGGCATAGGAAATCTGTAACGAACAGTGATCTTATTCAAAGCTCTACTATCAGTGCACATTCTCCAAGTTCCGTCCTTCTTTGGTACTAACAATGCCGGCACAGCACATGGACTCAAACTTTCCTGAATACGTCCCTGTTCAAGCAATTCTTCCACCTGTCTTCGTAACTCCTCATGTTCCTTCGGACTCATTCTGTAATGTGGTCGGTGTGGTAACACTGCTCCTGGAACAAGATCAATCTGATGTTGAATGTCTCTAAGTGGCGGTAACTCCCTTGGTAACTCATCTGGAAAGACATCTTCCAACTCTTTCAAAACAGGCTTTACTTCTTCTGGAATCTCAACTTCTTCGCTGCTTTCTCTCCCAATCAACAAAAACACTTCCGGTTCTTCCTCAACTTCCTTGACAAACTCTTTCAAAGTCAACAGAGTTTTTAATTCTTCAATCTCTTCTAGCTTGCTCTCCTTCTGTTGCTGTTTCTTAGGAACCAAAGTGATTTTAGTACCCTCGAACATGAAACTGTAACTGTTGGCACGACCGTCATGCTGAACTGCTCTATCAAACTGCCATGGTCTGCCCAACAATAAGTGACAAACATCCATATCTACGACATCACACCAAATTTCATCCTTGTACTTTTTCCCAATCGAAAAATTCACACAAGCTCTTCGACATACTTTCACTTCACCTCCCTTCCTTAACCATGCTAGCTTGTATGGTTTAGGATGCTTCTCGGTCTTCAAGTTCAACTTTCTAACTGCCTCTGTAGAAATAATATTATCACAACTTCCCGCATCAATAACGAACTTGCAAACTTTCCCCAGGATAGTGCATGTCGATTGAAAAATATTGCTTCTCAGCCAACTACAATCCTCCTCTTGTTTTGGTGTCAAACAACTTCTCCTCAACATAAGATTACAACCTTCATCACCCGACACTTCTTCTGCCTCCTCAACATAAGGTACATTTGAATACTCTGCCTCCTCACCATCATCTGCTTCAACCTCTGCAACCATGGTTCTCTTCTTCGGCTTTGGACACTCATTGCTTTTATGACCAAACTCCTGACAGTTATAACATTTGAACACACTACTAGCCTTCGCCTTCTCAACCTCCTTCACCACTGGCTTTGTAACTGGTTTAGGAACATTAGAACTTCCACCGGCACCCTTCATTGGATTATTAGAATTAGTAAACACACCTCCTCCACGCCTTCCTTGTTTCTCCCAAGCCAATGCTTTTTGATGTGCTTCTGCAACGGATCTAGGATCAAACATATTAACCATATCCTGGATCTGCATTCTCAGTCCCCTAATGAATCTAGCAGTCAGCTGTTCTTCTGTCTCCATGATATCATTCCTGGCAATGAGTTGGTAGAATTCATCAGCATAATCACTAACAGATTTTGTCCCTTGCCTCAGATTCTGCAACCTTTGGTACATAAGTGACTGGTAATTATAAGGTAAGAAAGTAGATCTCATCAACTTCTTCATCTTCTCCCAAGATTCTATCTTTGACTTCCCCATCCGTTCACGAGTAAGTTTAGTTTGCTGCCACCATGCTAATGCTCTCCCCCTCAGCCTTGTAGCAACTAACTTCACCCTTCTATTCTCCGGCACCTCCTTGAAATCAAAGATTTCCTCTACATTAGACAACCAATCTAAAAATTCCTCAGCAACCATTCCGCCTTTAAACTCAGGAATCTCCATCTTCATACCCGATTCCCATCGTCTATCATCTTCAACATCTCGATAAGAATTCCGAACTTGGTCTCGATCTCGATAATGAATACTTGCTCTATCACCTTCTTCAACAAAATCAAAAGTACGCCTACATCGATCTCGACCAATGTCATCCCTTCGCTCATGCATGCTTCTTTGACTATGTCTCTCCTCATCTCTATATGCTTCATGGTCAAATTCTCGCTGACTTCTTCTTTCTTCATGTGCATAGTCATGATGATCTCTTCGTGATGAAATTGATGTTTCTCTTCTATCTCTACAAGAATGTGGCGATACCCTCCTCGCTTCCGTAACCGATGGCGAAACTCGGTTTCCTCCATGGTTCGAGTTTGGTGATCTCCTCCTTTGATTCAAATCATTCATCAATCTCTCCAATTTACCAATGCCTTCATCGAATTTATCATTAATACGTTGTTCCATAAGCTCGGCTTCTTCTCTACGATACAAAGCTTCAACGTTTTGATGTCGGTTAGCTCTCCTTGGTGGCATGATTGAAATCTTCACAAACTTCAACAAATTCAAGTACAAAACTTCAAAACTTCCAACACAAGCAATCTCGGCTCAACAATGCTTTATATACGGCTCACACTTAGCTCGGCACACTTGGATCGGCAAGCTCTACTCTTGTCTCGGCTGAACTTAGATTGACTTCAATAATTCACAAAGCTCGGCCTAAACTTCAAAACCCTTCAAATTTGGCGCGCAACTTCAACAAGTCCCAATTCAAACAATGTCTCACTCCTTGATCCAAAATGAAATGGATCTCACACTCCAAACTTGATGCAACTTCAATATGAACACGATGAATAACTTCAAACTTCAAAAACTTGGCTCCAAGAATCAAACTTAGCTATGATTGGCTAAGTATGGCTCCGATACCAATAATGACGCAGCGGATAATTCGAAATAAACTTCAATCTGTGAATGTAGCAATCGGTGAGTTAAGAATACTGTATGGCCCAAATCCGTTGATCAAAAGATACCGGATTCTAGCTATCTTCGTCTCGTTGATCGCGCACGATACCGAGAAACAAAGATCTACGATTCTTCGCACGTTGATCTAGCGCACTAGATTCCGTGAATCGGCTTCTACGATCGTTGAATCGAGCGCACTCGATTAACCGAAAGAGGAGATAGGAGATTACACTCAACTACCAATTGGTATGAAAGCACAAAGCTAACAAAAGGAAATTTTATTCAACATTCAACAACAAAAATGTACAACACACGCGTATTTATAGTATTTTACAACTCAGCCATAAGTCGTGACCGACTCATGAAAACCCCCCCGACTCATCGTAAGTCGTTGCCGACTCATCTAAGTCGCTGCCGACTCAACAAGGCACGACTCACAGACAAAACAGGTAATACGACTCAAGATATGTACAGCCTCAACAATACACGACTCAAAATACAACCGACTCATCAGATACACGCATACAACACGGCATACGACTCATCGATATACGACTCAAAGCAAACAAACGACTCATTACAACAAACGACTCAACAGCCCAGGCGACTCACGACTCACATGAGTCACGACTCATGGTTCCACCGACTCAACACATCAGTATGCTTCCAACGACTTAAGCTCTTCCTTACGGCACATCCTTTCCAACGACTCAAGCCTCCCTTCGGCATATCTTCTTCAAGCGAGTTACCCCCAGCCGACTCAACTAGGTCGTGGCTCTTTGACTCGTCCCAGCCTCCTTCTGTTAGCCGTTTAACTCGGAAACGACTCATAACTTCCCTGACTCGTTCACGACTCAAGTTGACTCGTTCCCGACTCAAATTAGGACGACTCATCATGAGTCGTAACTTGTTAACTCGGTACCCTTCAATTATCTCTTCCTTCAGTCTTTCCTTAGGTCGCGGCCATCCCTCCTTAGCTCGTAACCGACTCATGCTTTCCTTGAGTCGTGGCCGACTCATCAAACTACACCATACATTCGTATTTTCAGAAATCAATGAATGCATACTTTCTTTTCTGGTCTTGGCTGCATCATATTGTATGACTTTTGTGGATTTTCTAATGTATACTTGTCGTAGTATGACATTTTTGATTATCATACGTCTTTTTATTATATCTCTTCTTATATCTCATTTTAACTGATAATTATAGCTAGACTGATCCGTTTATTATTTTATTCTTAAATAATACTCGAGTCAGACTGAGATTTCACAGGTGCTTCTGCTTGACTCCTTATCGGACCATCATCTGACTTTTGGCTAACTACATAGATTAGTAGTTTTTGTTGTATACATTTGAGATACAGACTCTATGATGTGTACTTATTCTTTTTCTAGCACTTGTATCTATTCTCTTTGATATTGTGGATCTTGTTTGACCAATACTCTGGTGTACACTTTCATGTGTTATATTCATATCTATTTCCGCCTTTGTGATATGAATTATCTGTGACTGATTTGTGTTATGTTTATTTCTATATTTGTTTCCGAAGACCTTTATAGCCACTGTGTAGTAGCTTTGAGTTTGTGTCGCTATGTTGGATTTCCTCTTGAGATGAAAAGTTATATTTTTGTCTGGCATATCGGTACTCGCACAAAGCAATTATACAGATGGTCGCTCCTCAACAGCCTTATTCTCCGTGCTAGTTGACAGCATTACTCCGTAGTGTTCTTGGCTAGCGTGGGTATAGAAGTGGGGCATCATAGCTTGGTATCGGAGCCAAACTTCAGAACAATGTAGAATAATTTAACAAGGATCATCGTCCTAAGTCCATCTTAGGAGTCGTGCTTTAGGATTTAATTCGAGTCTTCGTACCGATTCGTCCTATTTTCTTTATGATTCCTTGTTTTATCAATCATGTTTGATTGAAATTTATTTTGAGAATAACTTTTTCCTCTTCTTTCTTTCTTTCTTAAAGAAGAGAAATGGTTAGACCTGGCCGTCCCAGCGCCGGTCAATCTAGTGCTACTCCCTAAGATGGAGTTTTTATGTCTGCCCAGCAGCTTCTAGATATTGTTAAGAATGCTCAAGTAGCCGGTCCTATTCCAGAGCATACTCATCCTAGATCCGGTTTTGCACGCTTTTGCAGAGACTACACTGATTTGGGTGGAAGGCCATTCAAGGGATCCGAAGGTGTTATAGAAATTCAAGCTTGGCTCAAATCATGCGATCGTATCTTTTCTCGCATGAATCTTATTGATCTACATCGAGTCTAGGTGGCTTCTAGCATGCTCCAAGAAAGAGCACTGGATTGGTATAAGCTTTTAATTTCTGAAATCGTTGAAGCGGATCTCACTTGGGAGCAATTCTGAGAAAGATTCGAACTGAAATTTGTGTCGGAGGCTGAAAAAGTAACTTTGGCCCGGCGTTTTATTGACCTTGTTCAAGGTGAATCTTCTATGACAGACTATGTCGCATCTTTCGAATCTCTTTTTAAGTACGGGGTCGAGTATATAAATACCCCATTGAAGAAAAATCAGAGATTTGTCTATGGCTTGAATAAGAATCTTAAGAAGCCATTACTCCTGAAACTTGAGGTTTCATTTGATCAGCTTATTGATATCGCTCTTCGTCTTGAAGAGGCCGGTAGAGAAAGTGATGTCAAGGTTGGGAGTGCAAAACCGAACTCCAACAACAACAAGAAGAGGCATCCCTTTATTACGTTCGAAAGTCCTAATCCTAACAAGAGGGCGAAGCAAGAGACTTCTATAGCAAATACTCCCATCCCTAATCGCAGAGAATGCTACAATTGTGGCTCTAAGGACCACTATATAAATAGGTGTCCAAGGCCTATTTCTTGCCGCTATTGCAAAAGTGCGGATCATTATATATCTTCGTATCCCAAGCGTCAAAGCAAGAGAGAAGGAAAGCTGCAAGCCCCTGGCAACTCTTCTCTTGGTCAAGGTATTTTCACTCAATCCTTGATGGCATTGTTTTATTTCATGATCTTCTTATTTGAGTTCTTTTTTATATGGGTTCCATCTCACTATTTTATATCAGAAGAACTTGTTGATTCTTTTTCTTTGAAAATATTTTAGGCTTGATGACTTCTTTGAGAATTGCGAATCCGGATGGTAGGTCCGCAACACTCAATTTGCTTTCTATTGATGTCGAAACTATTTTATGTGGTTTCTCTTTCCGAGCCGATATTTTTACTTAGGCTTCGGAATTGATTTTTGTAAGGATTGGCTTAATCGTTGTGAGGCTCATATCCTATTTTCCGTATAGACTACTTATCTTTGACATTTTTTATCTGTTAAGCAGATTTCTATTTTTTCTTTTGATTCCGATTTCAAATTTTTGAAGGCATTAATTTTTATTCTTTAAACCCTCATGATGAGGAAAGTTTTATTTCTCTCATCTAAATAGTTTGTGAAATTTTCCGGTTTATTTGGACTTGTCTTAGGATTATCACCTAAGAAATCTTTTGTGTGGTGTTAAGGTCTTTCTAGTTCGACCTTGCCACCGATTTTCATTTGTCTACGAGTTGCGGGAGTTCGCATTCCACACTCGTTACGATTCTTATGAATGACTTATTTTGTCATTCAGTTTGTCCAGCTTATTTCATCCATTTTATAAATCGAATATTCTATGAATATTTCGATGAGACCATTCTTGTATTTATTGATTTTGGAGGAAAATAGAAATTTAAAATTTTCTAAATCTTTTTCATAAGATTTATTTATAAGTACGATTTGATTTTGCTCTTAAGCGAGCAAAGAATATTCTTAAAACTTTTTAAATGATATTTTTATCATATAGAAGATGATTTTCTGATTGTATTGCCCATTGAGTGCTTTAAGGATTCTGGTCGATGCGCTTGATCAACGTTATCGATAGCAATTTCCTAAACGCTTTGATGAGACAATCAGACACAGTATATTAACTTGAAAATAGTAAATTTTTCTAGAAAGATTATTACATAATGATAAATGTAACTTTGAAAGTTTTAACTTTTCAGGAAAGAAGATTATTTAAAAGAAATTCTTTCTTTTAGATACTCTTGTTCTTGTGATTCCCGAGGGGAACCAAGACTTTATCTTTTGTACCAATCCTAATCGTATTGGTTTGGGTGCCATCCTCTTGCGAAAGAGAACGTTCTACCACTTGTGCTTCTAAGTCATAAAAGCCGATCAAGACTAGGTACGCCATTCATGATCTAGTCGCGGCTATTGATTCTGCTTTTAGAATTTGGCATCATCATTTTTGGATGAGAAATTTGTTCTCCACCTCGATCATAAATCTTTGGAATATTTATTTTTCTCAAAAGGAACTTTATGTTGACTCGAGTTCCTAGCATCTTATGATCTGGATTTTCTTTGTATTCTCGAAGGGGAAAACATGTTGCCAATACGTTTTGTCGTAGGCAACAAGGGGTTGATTCTTCGGTGATGTCTGAGTGGAATTATCTTTTTATCAAGTCATCAGACATTTTGATATACTTCGTTTTATTGAGTTTCATCTCATTTCTTCCATGGACTTGCGTTTGATGTTCTTTTATGGTGTTCGGTTCATTGGACGTACCGTTTTTGTACTACGTCGGTGTTTCGAAATTATTCGAGCTTTGGTTCATTGGGCGTATCGTTTTTGTACTACGCTGATGTCCTAAATTATTTGAGTTTCTAGTTTTTCGGGCGTACTGTTATTATACTACGTCATTGCACCAGCTCAATTTTCTGCTATTCTTGACGTTCTCCACGTCTTTTATCAACGGAAATGCCTTAGGGATTCCGGTTTTTATTCTTGTGCCCGGTGATATTGTGGAAATTGATGTTTCACCAGATTTGATTGATGAGCAACATTTCATTCGCATCATTGCTTCGGAGGTTGAGCGCCTTCGGAATAAAGATATTCTTCTTGTGAGAGTTCTATGGTTCTCAACTCTTAGGGATTACTCTTGGGAATCTAGATAATTCATCGAGCGATCTCATTCGTGCTAACTCTTTCATGCTCTTTATGGTGAACTTCTTATTTCAATTTTCTTTTGTGTTGATATGCTTTTATGGTTGTTACTCTTTATGTTCTTCTTAAGTATTGCGAGGACGCAATTTATTTAAGGAGGGGAGTCTGTAACAACCCGCATATTTATCGATTTTATATTTAAATATTTTATTTAAATATTTTATCGTTCGTCGGATTTTGGTCCGAAAAGCTACTTTTTGCAAACAGTCGAATTGGGACTCGAGACCACCCCCATTGAGTTCAAAATGACGTTTGCGACCTTTTTGAGTATAAACTTCGATATGTTTGGAGTTAGTCGAATTTGGCTACTTTTTTACTTAGGGCTTTGGTTTGTTGTCTTAGCCCATTAACCCCAGCTGAGCCCTAGCTCCACCCCCACTTATCTTCATTTCATTTCTAATTCCTAACCCTTCAAGCTTTAGCAACAATGGTGGAGGGGAGTGGAAATTAAAACTCCAAGCCCTAGTTCCATAGCAAAATCCAACTTCTAGCTCCAAATTCAAAGAGAGGCTATTGATTCAAGCTTCTTGTGTTGAGATTGAAGTGTGGTTGATCTTCCTTCATCTTCAAGCTTCTCATTCATTTTTTTCGGGTTCAAAGGTGAGATTTTTATCTCACATCTATGTCTATATCTATCTTTGTTGTTAGGTATGAATTTCTAACACTTATTTATGTTCATTTGCTTTTGGTTTGGATTGATTTGGTGAATATTTCAATTTGTGGTGTTTTGTAGTCAAATCTTTAAAAATCCAATCTTTGATGTTTGAACATGTTTTTGGTGATGCATCGAAGAGCCTATAGTGATGGGTTGTCGATTGGCATAAATCCTTAACATCCATCGCTCGTTCGATCGCATTTCGGTTTGGATTTTCCATTTTTGGTCTAGGCTGTTTTTTTTGCCTAGCAGAAGATTTCAGACGTCTGAAATTAATTTCAGACGTCTGAAACCAAATCCAGACGTCTGGTTGAATAATCCAGACGTCTGAAAAGGGGTCTGGAAAAGGCAGAGACTAAATCCAGTCGTCTGAAGCAAAATCCAGACGTCTGAAATCAAATTCAGACGTCTGGTTGAAAATTTCAGACGTTTGAAATGCCCCAGGAATTAAAAATAGAAGGGAGAAAACGCATATACTTCCAGAACCTAGGGCTCGACGTCTGGGAACACCTACCAGACGTCTGGAACTGTTTAATTTGCCTATTTTGGCTATTTTTGAGTATATTTCCAACTTTAATCGATTCGTGTTGATTCCCTTTTTGTTGTTATCATTTATCATCGACTATGATGACTTCTTTTTATGGATTTTTGGGAATATCCATTTAGATGGATTTGGTATCGATTTCTTTGGATTTGATTCACGTCTTCAAATGTGAATTTTTATGATTGATTGTTTCTACAATCAATTCTATGATTTGTCACTTTAAAATATAAAGGTTTTCTATACTAGTAGTAAATATCAAAACTCTTTCCTCAAAACGATTTCAGCTCTATTTTCAATACCAAACTCGTTTATAAAACCATTTTCCAAATCTATTAGTATATACAAACTTTTACCTCACTCGTATGAGAAATCTAATTAAACGACTTAGTAAAACGAGTGGTATGAAACGCTTGCTTTTACTTCGTTGGTTAATTCTTGGACTTGTTCGATTGAATCTCTTGTGACAATTTTCTAGTGGAGATCTATAATTTGTTCGCAAATATTTAAGTTAAGCTAGTGGTTATGAGACATGATGCTAAACTCATATAATTACTAGCTTATTGTAATTGACACTTCTTGATGATCAATGATGATCATTTTATGGTTTAGACTAGCAATGTGCGATGTCTCTTTGTCCATGAGGAGGACTATACCTCAATTTTATTGAGCTCCGGCTCACCAGGAGGAGCTTCGGCTCAATGTCCGCAATGGGGGACTATACCCTGTCAGGAGGAGTTTCGACTGACCAGGAGGAGCTTCGGCCCAATGTCCGCAATGGGGGACTATACCCTGTCAGGAGGAGTTTCGACTCACCAGGAGGAGTTTCTACTCAATGTCCGCAATGGGGGACTATACCCTGTCAGGAGGAGTTTCGACTCACCAGGAGGAGCTTCGGCTCAATGTCCGCAATGGGGGACTATACCCTGTCAGCAAGAGTTTCAGCTCACCAGGAGGGGCTTCGGCTCAATGTCCGCAATGGGGGACTATACCCTGTCAGGAGGAGCTCCGGCTCATTTTTATGGGACTGGCCATCATTTTATTGGTGATTTCTGGATTTCTATTTGATGATTTCTGGAATTTATGTTTCACCAACTTTTACAATTGGCATTGATATGTATGTCATTTTATTGTGGCTTGGTGAATGAAATAAAGAATATGACATTCTTTTTGATGCTATGAGATTCTTTGAGATATTGTATGACTTTTGTGGATTTTCTAATGTATACTTGTCGTAGTATGACATTTTTGATTATCATACGTCTTTTTATTATATCTCTTCTTATAACTCATTTTAACTGATAATTATAGCTAGACTGATCCGTTTATTATTTTCTTCTTAAATAATACTCGGGTCAGACTGGGATTTCACAGGTGCTTCTGCTTGACTCCTTATCGGACCATCATCTGACTTTTGGCTAACTACTTAGATTAGTATTTTTTGTTGTATACATTTGAGATACAGACTCTATGATGTATACTTATTCTTTTGTCTAGCACTTGTATCTATTCTTTTTGATATTGCGGATCTTGTTTGACCAATACTCTGGTGTACACTTTCATGTGTTATATTCATATCTATTTCCACCTTTGTGATATGAATTATCTGTGACTGATTTGTGTTATGTTTATTTCTATATTTGTTTCCAAAGACCTTCATAGCCACTGTGTAGTAGCTTTGAGTTTGTGTCGGTATGTTGGATTTCCTCTTGAGATGAAAAGTTATATTTTTATCTGGCATATCGGTACTCGCACAAAGCAATTATACAGATGGCCGCTCCTCAACAGCCTTATTCTCCGTGCTAGTCGACAGCATTACTCCGTAGTGTTCTTGGCTAGCGTGGGTATAGAGGTGGGGCGTCACATTCTACCTTGTAGATAGTTCCATGGACCCTTAGAGGATGGTTATCCCAAACATCCTTTAAGTTATTTGTATTTCAGTTGATATTTCACTTAAGTAGGATTTATTGATATAAGAATGTTAATCCTGACTCGAGTGTTTTATGTTTTGCTTTACGCTCGGGCTAGAGTGAGTGATACAGCATTAGAGACTCACCTTTGGAGTTCGGAGTTTCATTTGGAGATCCAACTGTCGATTCAGATTCTAGCCTTTCCAGTTGATTGGTTCAGAGAAGTCATTTGTTGCATTGGAGACTTCACTGCATTTGAACTATTCGGTTGTATTTTATTTCTAACTCTGATGTATATAGTAGCTTCATGAACTACTATTCTTTATCTATTCCGCTGCATTATATTACTTTGTGATTTGTGATTGATTTATTTATTGTATATTTTAAGTTTTGCCAAATTTTAATTAACAATTCGGTATTTTGAATTATTCAAGTCGGATATGTATGGTTTTATTGTCGATTTAATGGTCCAAAATAGCGGGTCGCTACAGTTGGTATCAAAGCTTTGGCTCTAGGCAAAACTTAGCATATATGGTAAATTTATTTACAGAATCACTTTCGTTCAAGTTGAATCTCTTCCTTTCTGACTCGATTTCCTTTGAATTTTTGAATGTCCCTCGGTTCTGAAATTCATTCTTGTCTCTTTCTATTTATATTCTTTTGATTCTAGAGTATCCCATAACTCCACTGAATGTTTTGTAAAGGGGGTGAAAACACCTTTACAATTGGAATTGATTCACCGAAGATTTCTGTATCCTCGGTTTACGATGCTGCTATATCTTGATATGCTGAATTCTATCTCTGGCGATCGAATGTCGATTTGTTTTGGAATTCCGCATCGATTATATTCCTAAGGTCACGGCTGACCTGATTAAGGTCGCCGCGATTTGTAGAAGTATATCCATCTTCTATTTTGTAGTTTAATTATCTCATCTTCGATCGAATCTATCTTCGAATCAGGATTCTATTGATTGGAGTTCCTCAAATTTAAATCTCTATCTTTGTTTTGAAATCCATTCTTGAATCACCCGTTTGAAAAATCGGGTATGTTGTATTTTTGAAATTGTTTATACCGAAATTATTATTTTCATAACTATGATTTTATACTATATTTAAAAGTAAAAATGTTTTCGATAAGGATTATATACCTATATATAAAACAAATAAGAAATGTTATTCCATATATAAAAGTTTTGAAAGTATTTAAAATTTTGGAAATTTATAAGAAATTGATTTATATAAAAATGATTTATAACTGAAGGGTTAAATTTGAAATTGGAGAATTGAATTCCGGTATTTTGAAATTGGTTTTAAGATTTTGGAAAATATATAAAAATAATACGATTTAAAAGTATTTTTCGAATAAGAAATGTTTAAAATGAGTTCAAATGAATTCCAATAATTTTGAACAAATTTCAAAGAAGTTTTCAAGAAAATAGAAGTCTAGAACTCACTTATGTCGCTGGAAAATAATTTCGGTGATGAATCCAAGCATCATCGACATTGATTTTCGAGTTTCAGAGTGGGGAGAGGCCTCTTTAATAGCTTCGCTATGCGAGTGATTTGGTAAAGCCGTTTTGATTTCAAATTCCGAAGTATAATTTGATATTTTCGAAAGATATATGTATATATTTGAAACAATTTAAAGTGAGACCGGTGTTCAGTCCCCGAGTTTCGGATTTGATTTAGTATAATCCTATCTATTGAAAATGATTTATTGATTTATGTTGATTTTCAACTCTTGAATTTGGAAATTTGATTTCTCTAACTATTTTGAATGTTTGAACACTTCCAAATCGAGATTAAATTTTCAAAGCTAAGAAATTTCGAAGAGTATAAAATGTTTGATAAAGAATATAAATTTAGTTTTGAAATGTTTTGAAAAAAAATAGTTTTGAATAATGGTTTTCGAAAAGGTAAATTGGATATTTCAAATAGAAATAGATTGTTTAAAATTTTTAAAGGGATAATTATAAATTTGGAAACCATTTTGAGTATAATTGATTTTGAGAAAATATTTGGTTTTGAAATTAAATTGAAATTAAAAACCAGTACTTATATGGTGATTTCGGAAATGAATTTGTTTGACTTGAATTATTTTAATTTGGAAACTGGGGTAATTTTCTAAACCTATTATTTTGGGAACTTTCAAATTTAGATATTTAATTTGGAAGAAAATTTGGTGAAATCATATATGATTTTGAAACTGAATTGATATTGAAATGATTCGAAATTGAGAATCTTATATTATTAAGCACTTGATTTGGGAGTGGTCGAACTTATATAAAATGGATTTGTATAAGTATAAAGTTGATTTGAAATCTATTCATTTGAAAGGTACTTAATTTGGAAAGAGAATTTTATATAATCAAAGTCTATATAAGTATGATTTGATATACTATTGATTTGGAAAGTATTCGATTTGAAAAAAGGAATCCTATATATAATGGACTTTATATAAGTATGAATTTGAAGATATTTGAAAAGGTACTATATGATATATATTTTCGAAGCAATGATATGGAAAGTGCCTTCTGCTTGATATCCTCTTTGTGGCCACATTGTGGATTCATTCTATCGATATTATTCTCTCTGATTTTTGGTTTTCCGGATGTGACACTCGAGTGTTCCCACCGTGGTGTAACCCATGGTTTTTTTTCTCTCGCTACTGCATAGCGAAATTGCCTGGCTAAGTCTGGCCTAGGGGCACGGATTGTTTCCGGAGGGATCCAGGCGTAACCATTGTTTATCCTGCAATCTGTATAGGTCGCGATTTGTTGCAAAACTGCCTGGCTGAGGCGGCCTAGGGGTACGGTTGTTTCGTGGGGGATCCAGGCGTAACCATTGTATATCCTGCACTCTACTAGTCATCATGGCGTAACTCGCAGGGCTGAGAAAGCTTACGGATACAGATTGTTTCCTGGGGGATCCAGGCGTAACCATTGTGTATCTGCGAACCATGGTTGGACAAAGGTTTTGGTTTGGTTGTTTTGTTTGGATTGTACTCTCCATATCTGCCTTAAAGGTTTTTCAAGTATTTTCACTGGGTGTTGAAACAAGTCTACTAAGTACTTGAAGAATTCTAGCTTTGCGCCTGATCAACGCATGGCAAGAGTCTGCATGAACAAGGATAAACTTGTTGAAACATCGAGTTATAAACATATTTCTGAAAGAAAGATTTATTTCGATATAAAGGTATTTTATTATAAAGGTATTTTTCAACAAAGACATTTTGTGTTAATATTTGAAATTGAAACTCTTATGGTTTGAAATTTACGATTCGTGCCCGATTCTATTCTTTAAATCCACCTTATCTTCTCAACTTTAGTTGTTCACCTTGATTCTGTTTTTCCGAATCTATTTTTGAATATAATCTTTGAAATATTGCTTATTTGTATACTACATTGTTTAATAGAAAATTTTAGTGTTATAAATATTTTTGAAGTTATTAATTAAATAAAACATATTTAAAGTGAATGATTTATTAATAATGTTTGAAAAGTATCTAAAGACAAATTTATAAATTTATAAATTATGGATTTAATGTTTTCAATAGCTTCTTTGTAAATATAACTAATAATGCAAATAATTTTTTTCAAATAGCTTTCATATATGTATAAAGGTGTTAGTTAAACATACTAAATTCCAATGAGTTTTGAAATTTTTAAAGTATTAAAGATAACTGAATCGCAAATGAAGTTTTCAAATGAATATTTCAAGTAAAATTTATATAGTTTTAAATTAATTATTTACCCTCGACTTTCAATCTACCTTTATTTCTGGTTGTTCTATTCTCCTACCACCTTCCTTTTCGGGGACGAAAAGTTTTGAGTGGGGGAGAGTGTAACGACCCATGAAATTTTATTAATTTTTAATTGGTTTTATAACGTATTTAATTGGTTTTGAGAAATTTTAATAATAATATTTTGAAATAAAGTTTTAATATTTGGTTTTTGTATAATTAAATATAGCAAATGGTAAATTTTCAATTAATTACAGTTAATAATTGGTGAATAATTTATTTTCAAGACCTGAATATTTTTACATAGAAAAATTCTAAATCATTTTCCGACTGAGACGTCATTTTTCGTTTTCCCAAATTTGGACTTCTATAGCTCCATCGATCTTATTTTCTGCGTATTTACTGCATTTTTTCTGCTAGTGAAAATTTGAATTTTTATAATTCAATCGTACCACCAATATCTATATACCATTTTGATCGTCTCGTTGTACTGATCACTACGGTATATTTATTTCTGTATTTTGAGATCCGATACGCGACGGAAACAATAAAAATGTGTGTCATCGGTGGTGAAATTTGTGACTTGGATTTATCTTCTTTTCAAATTTGAAACCGTATAACTCATACCATATTGAATTTCTTTTAAAGGTTTTAGCTAAATATATGGGTGAGCGTTGCCACACCTTTCCACCTTATATTTAATTCTCTGCCATTTCAATTTGCATTCTATCCATTCACATTTCATTTATTCCTTTTCTACCATATATTCCATTATCTCTTTCTGCTATTTGCTAATTGCTATTTTCTCATTCACGCGATCATTTAATTGAAATCAAAATTTCAACCCTTACTTCTCTTTTCAAATTTGAAACGTACTATTAAATCAAGCCATTAATTGCTTTTATTTTTTTTCCTTAAATCAACGTACAGCTCACACAATTATAAATTGCATTAAATTTTCTGATGAACCACACCATGACCGTTTATATTACATTGATTTGGAATATATTCATTTGTTTGAAATCTTTTCCTTTCTCTCTCATCTCAGTTGGGAATAAAATAAATTTCAACGGAAACCGCGTTTCCATGCTTTTAACTCTTTACAACTTTTGATAAAATTTTCTATCCTTTTTGAAACTAAAACGCATAGGGATATACGTTTCTCGTTTATTAATTTCTAAATCGTCCTGTTGTCCTTTTCATGTATGTATTATATTTTAACAATTTCTATTTATTTCACTCATCTCCCTACACGTTTCTATTTATTTGTTGATTTTTTGCATACGTTTCATTTTGGAAAAATGCGGTTCATTCCTATTTATTTCATTTCTCAGATTTATTTCATCTTTTACTGAAATTCCGTTGCCACGTCATACCATTTTGGAAGTATGAATGTACAAAACATGCATACGTTTTATATTCATTTAATTGGAACGGTCACTTTAATTTTTTCCTTTAAAATTCCATTTTCTTCACTACAGCTGGAAAGTTATAAAACATTCAAAAAAATTTGAAAGCTCACCTTAAATTTTGCAAAGCGTTCTCCTCTGCCTTTATAACTTTGGGTTATGCCACCTGCTATTTTTTTCCATCAATTCAAAATTATTATTTGTCATTCCATTTTTGGGTCTCTTCATTCTCCTTTATCAACTTCCATATATTTATTTCCCTAGTCACTTTAAAACGTTTTATAATAATAATTAATATATAGCCGTTTCATTTTAAAGCTTTTCATACGTTTTATATATGTCAAAAAAGATGTGAATGGATATTTACCTGAGGCCCACACCATTTTGAATTATACTTTTTTTTGTATTCATTAATTCTTTTACGGCTCATTTTATTTCACCTTTATAAGCATTTTTTTTGGTAAAGCAAGGATCTAGTGTCACTTTCTTCTCCTTAATTTTTCTTTCTCCACCCTCTCTCTTCTTTCACACTCTTACACGCAGCCGTATCTCACCATGTCACCCATTCTGCCTTGCAGAAAACTTTTAACATATATATATGATATCTTGAAAGGTAATACAACTTGTGCGTTTGTCTCATTAAGTATTGTTTTTTTTGTGTGCAATTATTGTTTTATTTTATTTTATATATATAAGCCTAAGTATTGTTTCTAAAAACTTTAGATATTTGCATGGGCACATATTTTCATATTGAGTTGGTTGTATAGATATACTAATATACATTTCAGAGCTTTATAGGTTTGTATTAGTTATAATATATATATATATATATATATATATATATTATTTTTATTTACCTTCATATATTGTCAGGTGTTGTTTAAAATATAATATGTATACAAGTTAGGTATAACGGCTGCTGTTAATATGTGTAACAATATATGTATAACATTTTTTAAACATGTATATAGCATCCCATATAAAGGTTTGTTTGTACACACTTTATTGTACATATAAAATGTAGGTTTGCATGTCAATATTGGTAAGCATAAGCATCCTTTCTCCATTTTTCTACTAGCATTGTGTTAGCATATTTTTATTTTTGGTAAAAAATATTGATGATGATGATGATGATTACAGTATATTATTTGTAAAGGAAGTCTGCATTTGGTTAAACTATTAGACTTCTTTAAACTTACATTATTTACTGTTATGTATATCTTTGGATGTTAGTTTGGTTATGTACATTTAGTTTTAGATATTGATGTTTCAAATATAACGTATATACTATAATATAGTGAATTTCATTTTGATTTTTTTTATATGTTTGATTTCAATAAATATATTTAATTTAAGACTTATATAAAATGTTTATATACTTTAATTTGAATTTTGGGTTTAAGGAGGATAATAATATTAAAATACATCTCGTCTAAATTTTTATCGAGCTAATTTGACCCGTTCCCATCGATTTCTTTTACCAGCTTTGATCGTCGACTCGTGCCGATCTTACTTTGCTTTGAGATTCGTGCTTGGGTTTTGTAACTCAACTTCATTGTCTATCTCTCTAACCTCGAAAGGTGAGTAATCACTCACGATTAACGTTCTTTTATTTATTAAATTTGATTTCAATTGAAACGACAATTGAAATATGAGGCTCTAGTTATTTAAATTGTTATATATGCTATTATCTATAACTGTTCACTTATGGGATATGACACCATATCCTATTGTTTATATTTATTTTGATGATATATGCCCGTTTTATTATTATTTTCATATCTGTTATCAGTCTACAAGTTCTCTGTTAGTATAGAAATCATTATGGGTTGAAATGATACTTACCCAAATGGACTTTAGAATAGGAGAAAATCGTTTTGGGTTGAAATGATAAACCCAAACGATTTTCATTTAATTGAATTTGGGATTACAGGGTGAAATGATATCCACCCGTATATATTTAGTGTATGGGTTGAAATGATAAATATCCATAGCACTTGACTATATGATAGGAAATATATACAGACACCGTTGGTCCATTTAAATATTTTGAAAATAAATTTCTACAGTTGAAAAGAAATATACGGGATTTAAGAATTATTGGTTCTTAAAATATTATATATATAAATGGAAATTTTATATATAGATTTAATAATAATATTATTGAGATTGATTTAATCCATATAATATGTTTGAGTATTATTTAAGATTTATATTTCAAAATTTACCGTTGTAAAAAGTTGAATATTTTAGATTGGGAGATAAATTTGGGTTTATTAAAAATGGTATTTAAATAAGGATTTATTTAATTAAATCGATTTGAAATTGTTGAATGGAAAATTTAAAGGTATGATTTTGTAACTGGATTTTTGATTTAAGTGATTTAATGAATATTTCACATTTAATAAAATTAAAGAAAATATTGAGTAAAATGTAATTTAAGCTTACTTAAATGATATTGAATTTAATAAGGGAGTATTTCAAGACTAAATAATAATGAGGTTAAATCGAGATCTATACGAAACTGTTACATAGAACATTTAAATATTAAAGCCTTGAACTATATTGGAATTTAAATTGTTTATGTTGAGATTCGGATTTGTATTTGAAATCAACGTAGTTGAATTTGTTATTTAGCAACTAAATTGAATTAAAGTGAAATTTAGGTTGAACCAAATTTGAATTTATTATTTAGAAAACTAAATTGAATAAAAATTTAGTTGAAATATTGTTGAATACTTAAAGTTTTGAAATATATTGAAATATAAAGGGGTATTTTTGTGATTACAAATCCGAATTTGAGATCGATAGATTAAAGTGTTTATTTTTGGAATTGAGTTGAATTTAACTTGATAAATTGAGATTGAATTTAATTTAAATGGGAAGGTCGGGTTGATGTTTAAACGATTTGTTAAGTTGAGGGAATTGAAAATACTTTATTGTATAAATTATTTAATATATATAAATACTATTTTGTGAAATATAGAGATACTAAAGTGAAATGATATTTGGTTTTGAAGTATAAATTAAGCTGAAATGACCACGGTGTTATAGTGTATATTTCTACCTTGTAGATAGTTCCATGGACCCTTATAGGATGGTTATCCCAAACATCCTTTAAGTTATTTGTATTTCAGTTGATATTTCACTTGAGTTGGATTTATTGATATAAGAATGTTAATCCTGACTCGAGTGTTTTGTGTTTTGCTTTACGCTCGGGTCAAACTGAGTGGTACAGCATTAGAGACTCACCTTTGGAGTTCGGAGTTTCATTTGGAGATCCAACTATCGATTCAGATTCCAGCCTTTCCAGTTGATTGGTTCAGAGAAGTCATCTGTTGCATTGGAGACTTCACTGCATTTGAACTATTCAGTTGTATTTTATTTCTAACTCTGATGTATATAGTAGCTTCATGAACTACTATTCTTTATCTATTCCGCTGCATTATATTACTCGGTGATCTGTGATTGATTTATTTATTGTATATTTTAAGTTTTGCCAAATTTTAATTAACAATTCGGTATTTTGAATTATTCAAGTCAGATATGTATGGTTTTATTGTCGATTTGAATGGTCTAAAATAGCGGGTCGTTACAACCGGTTAAAAAGTAAAATTGGATTTTAACGAAACTACAAACCATCACACCACAAGCAAAAATAACGTGTTAATGTTAACATTTGAATTGTTCGATATTAATCAATGGCTGAATTTACATTTGAGAGTCATACAACCGCAATGTTGAATACTCTGAATACCAGTTGATTTAACTAAATTATAATTGTTTTCAATTACTGAA
This sequence comes from Allium cepa, assembly GCA_030765085.1. NCBI lineage: Eukaryota > Viridiplantae > Streptophyta > Magnoliopsida > Asparagales > Amaryllidaceae > Allium > Allium cepa. The sequence goes on along the minus strand of CM060939.1, from coordinate 73,120,304 downwards.
ATTAATTAATATTCATAAAATATTGATTACAAAATTTTATTTGACTTATTTGAATCAATATTGAAAATAGTATGTATGCAAAAGAAGTATATGTACGTATCAATATATTATATCAATGTGCACTTGAAATTCTTTTAAAATGTGAATTTACTAATATGGTCTAAAAAAATAGGCCCATTAACCTACTGATGATGGCCACCCAAGTATGGGATTTGGAGGGTGTGATATTTTTTCAATTTGGGTATGAATTAGAGGAGAAAAGGAAGTGTAAAAGATGATATCTAGATCCGCCTATTCTTCTCCCTTCCTTTTCTTATAAAAAACCTACACTCTACACAATTTGGAATTTACTTTCTCTAGTATTTCCTTCCATCTAGGATGCAAGCATCATAGCCATCTCCCCCCTCCATTTTCAACCTAGATACAAGTTTAAATCAAATTAAATCAAAGGTGTGTATATTTCTCCGATACTAGCATTTTCCAGAAGCGATCGAATCAAATTTTAAAAGTTCTTTTGATTCGAAATTCAAGGAATTATGACTAGGCCGCAAAAAAGGTGAAATTCAATTTATATAAATTTAAATATGTAAATATCACAATGTTGTATATGTATAGGCTAAATGATATCATAAATGGACGTGTGTGTTTTCTATCGGTTAATAAATGAATGTGTGAAGGAATTTTTTTGTATATATGCATACTCTGTTCTTGGACGTGGAATAAAAAATTCAAAATTAAAATTAATTTAATACGTTTTACAGTAAATTTGAATTTTAATTTATACATATACATATATATATATATTCATTTAAAATTAATTTAATATCTAGTATATGTATTTACTTATAAAATTATATATATATATAATTTAAATATGAAATGTTATTTGGATAACTAATAATTTAAAATGGTAGTTTGTAATTTTTAATGCATACACACACACACACACACACATTTTGTAAAAAAAAATACGTGCAAACAAAAAATATTTTTCACACTGAATTTTTACAAAAAAACTAAAATTAATCCACATGGATTGTTTAAAAATAAAAAAATAATTTTTTTTAAACTAATCTTTATGGCAGAAAATTAAAATATATGCATATTTTAGTTTACATATTTAATTATATAATATTATTTATATATAAATGAATAATATTTATTTAATATAATATATTTGTGTGTGTACGTGTGTGTGTGTTTATGTATTTTCATTTTGAATTAGTAAAAAATAATTTATATATACTAAATAAATATAATTTTGCAAATTATTTATGAAGAAATTTAAACTGAATTTAAAAAGGATATTTTTAAATCTATATCTAATTCTAAACTGTCCTTGCCCTGATATTGAACCGCACGATTTTTGACCTTATGTCGCTTACCATACCTTGCACTCTAGTCACATCTCTAACAACCCATTATGGGACGAAAACCACTAGATCGTGATTTGATGAATTGTTCTGCAACTCGAATACTTTGCAAAAAATATGAGCTTTAAATACTCAACCAACCATTCGAACACTACTATCCATCAATACTACCACTTAATATATTGTTACCACAATCAACTCAATCAACGATCTAACTATACAGTTGTATCGAATGTCATTCAATTCCTACCGGTTCTAATACATAAATTTATAAACTTTATATTTTAAAATATGCATTTTACAAGCATCTCTTTAAAATCCATAATCAAGTTAATTCATTACACAAGCTAGAACAAACATTATCATCAAACTATGATTTTAACATATCAAGTGCTTATATATCATAGAGAAGAGATCCCACTCACAAAATCTTTGAGAAATCCAAGAATAATGAAACTTAAATTCGAAGTCTTCCTTTTATTTTCGAAATCAGTCATTTATCTTCTCTGAAATTTAAACTTTATGGTATAGATTTATACTGGTATTCTAGCTTGAATTTAGAATTTTAATACGATGTTTGGCTTAAGATTGAAAAAGTTAGGTAGAGTTTGATTTTAGGAAACTTTATTTCATTATCAAAAAGAAGAGAATAAAGAGATGAAAAGGAAAAAGGCTAATTTCAGAATCGGTAATATCAAATTATGGTCGAAATACCTTTTTCCATACTTATTGTTTCTTCTCATTTTGTAAATCTTATCTGGTCTTAACAAACAATAAATATATTTCATGTATAGATGACAACACAAACTAAATGAACACGACTCGAGTCCTAATTAGTTCATCTTTAAATATTCTTCTTTAATGTCATTAGTTCGCTTAATCCTCGATTAAATGATAAATTACACTTTACTACAAAGTTAAAAATTATGAGTTGTTATAAATATATCACATATTAGACATCAAGTAATACTATTTGTAAATATCGCTTAAAATATCGTTTAGTGATATATCAACGATATATTATTTATATATTTGCCAATATATTGGCGATATTACAATGATATTCATGGAAGTAGTCAAGTATTGCTACTAAATAGAAAATGTATGTGATTATTTCATATTATAGCAAATATCAACGTTGTATATGCAAATGATTTATATAAATATATCTTCAAACATTTTAACGGTTATTTGAAGTGTCAAAATGTAGATATCTACACCTTTTATCATTCATAATTTGTACATCTTGTTAATAAATATGCTGACATCAGCATGATATCTCCCTGATATTATTCTAATATTTTAAAATTTAACATATGTCTCCTTAAATGATATGTTACTTATATAGTTATTAACTACTTACATTTTATATACATACATACATACATACATATATATATATATGTTATATATATATATATGTTGTTTGCTCAAAAAATGGTCAAACACCTTCACTCAATTTGTTGTAAAGCTGTGTATACTAAGTGTGTAACACAACTGTCTAATGTACATGATTGTTTCATAAAAGAGTGTAAAATAGACGGGAAAGAAAAGTGCAGTAAAGTAAAGTACATAAGAAACGACAAGCACCATTGTCCCAATGGTTAAGTGATTCGACTTTGGTGCGAGAGGTCACAAGTTCGAAACTTGCGTAGCGTGATTCGAACATATATTGACATATGACTTGTGTTATGTTGTTCCAGTGACATGTTGCATCTAAGTCCCATTTCCAAAAAAAATACATAAGAATCAATAATCCTTTGATACGAACATGCTCACATCCACTGTCCATTTTTATTACTATCTATATAGATCAGTTATACAATGATCATAACAAGAATACAATGATCCAATATGGAAAATAGTGCTTAAGTTTTTTGTCTGCCTATATGGTCCTGTAGTGTCTTACTCTTCCCAAAATTGTCCGCCATTGTTGTTGGAAGTTGGCTATTCATTGGAGTGAAAATACAGTGAGGCTAGGCCTATAAAATGTGCAATTTCCTTATTTTTCATGCTAGGTTCAGTTATTGCCACATATATACAACATAGCATTTCCTTAAATACCCTATTTGGTTTGGCAAAGAGCGAGTGGTCGGATGGCGGTTGGTCTGCTAGTTTTATCTACCCTTGGATGTGGCCATGCTTTTGGCTACATTTAGTTTTAAGCTTCCTTGATTTGGCAATTTTCAACTATCGAACAAGAATTCATGTTCGGTAGTTCCACTATTGGACAAGGAATCTTGTCCGGCTTTTATATCAGTAGAAATTATTCCCAGGAAGTTAAACTACTGTACAAAAACTTTTGTTTGGTGGTTGTTGTAACGACCCGTAATTTTACCACTTTAAAAATGGAATATTAAAAGTTTAAATAATCGTGTTTTGTATAATAAATAAGAATGGTAAACTTATTTTTAGAATCGAATAAAGATTTTGGACTTTTGCCGTAACATTGACAAAAGCCGGTTTTGGATGAAATTGGATATATGGTCAAATAATTGTTTTAAAAGACGAATAAATCCTTTTAAAATAATCATATAAAGATAATAACATATTGATGAAAGTTTTATAGTTATATATATACTTATGTTATAGTGATTGACAAATTTTGTCGCGCATTAAAAAAATCAATGTCATATTTTGCAAATGAATTTCAATATTGTTTTATACTATTTTATAAACCAAATATACTTGTTTTAATTAATTAAAAATTATAATGAACTTATTTTCAAGTTTTTTTAGATAGATATATAGTTCAACAAAAACTTCAAAATGTGACCATAAAACATTTTGTCGAAAATCAACATTTTGTCGATTTAAAGTTGTCACAACATCGTTGCATCTTTATATACACATTTTTATATGCGTTTTAACATATAGGAAGTAATTAACAATTAACTAATTATTACTTTATTAAAACATGCTTAGAAACTTATTTAAATAATTAACAAAAGAAAGTAAAAAAGAAAAGTCAAAAAAGTAAACATCACATCAAAATCCAAATAGAGAGTTTACATGGAGTAATGCAAGGGAGTCTCCATCTATGGCTCTTCTTGATAGATTTTTCGTTAGTGATGAGATTGAAGATAAATTTCCAATCTGTAGAGTCTCTGGTTTACCTTACACGTACTCTGATCATTGTCTTATTATCCTCACATATATTTTAAATTTTGACAAAAGTTCAGTTTTAGTTTTAAATGATATTGAAAAAGTTGAAAACTTAGTTGCTAATACTCTAAATTGCAAAACTATGAACATTCCTTTTGGATATCTAGGTTTTCTGATTAAACCTACGAAACTCAAACAAGATAATTGGCTTATTATCATTGATAAAGTCAAAAATAAGATCTCTAACTGGAATGGGAGATTTTTATCTAGAGCAGGTAGACTAGTATTAATAAATTCGGTTTTTTCAGCCCTTCCGATTTATTGGATGTCCATGCATCTGCCAGATTGGGTTATTGATAAAATTGATAAAATTAAAAGAGATTTCTTATAGAGTGGGGAAAATCCCAATAACAGTATAAAATGTTTAGTAAACTGGGAAACAGTTTGTAAAGCCAAAAAGGAAGGTGGCTTAGGAGTTATTAATTTGCGTAATATTAATTTGTTTTTACTAGGTAAATGCTTATAGATATTTAAGGATATAAATGATAACGCTATTTGGAAAGAGATCGTTTCTAAATATTACTATAATGGTAATAGCAATATATATCAAATTGCTTCTCCAATCACTCAAATTATATCTAATTTTTGGAAAAACATTTTAAAATGTCTTGAGATTTTTAACTTAGGTATTAATACTATAGTTCATTCAGGTAATTGTACTTCTTTTGGCACGACCGTTGGATTTCGGTCTCGCCTCTTAAGTTGGAATTTAAAGTCCTTTATGAAATCTGTAACTTTAAGTTTTCTTTAATTAATGAAGTTTATTCTCCTGAAAACGATCCTCCTTGGAATTTTAGTTTTAATAGAATTTTAGTAGGTTCAACCCTTAGGCAACTTTCTTTGCTTTATGCTAGATTAAATATTTATAATATTGATAACGATAATGATATTATTAGTTGGGAATGAGATAAGAGTAAGAAATATACTTCTAATTCTTTTTATAGATTTATTAATTTTTAGGGTGCAATAAACAACTCTTTTAAATATATTTGGAAATCCAATGCTCCTCCTAAATCTAAAATTCACATGTGGTTAATACTGCATGGAAAACTTAATACAATAGAATTTTTAAAGAGAAAAAACATTCAAAATGATAATAAATGTTGTTTTAATCTTCATCTTGAAGATATTAAACATATATATTATGATTGTATGGATTCATATTACATCCTAATTAATACTCTTAAATTTTTTAACTTTAATATAAAAACTAAAATTTCGGATTGCGACTTCTACTGAAATAATTTTGGATTTAGGTTCAAAAAAATATTAGATTTTTACTTGACACTTTATTCATTATTATTTGTTGGTATATTTAGTTTGAAAGAAATCAAAGAAATTTTAATAATATTCATTTTAACAAATTGATTTTTACTATTTCTTTATTTTGTTTTAATTGGATTTCTAATCCTAAATATAAATTAGCTAAAAATAACCTATTTAAAGGGTATCTTAACAAGGTTAGTTATAATATTAACTTATTCAAACACAATAATAATAATTTTAACATTCACAATAGTAGTATTAATATTTTTTCAAATTTATATGATGTTTTCTCTGTCAATCATAACTTACTTATGTTCAAAGGTTCATAAAATTTTTTAAGATTTGTTTCATTTATTGTACTAGTCATTGTTGATATTATTTTATAAGTAATTTAATTCTTTAATATTTGTCCAGTTAGTCTTATTTAGTTTTATGGTTTCCTACCTCATTTATACATATATATGTATATTAATTATATAAACATACATATATATATATGTATCATTCTAACTTTTTTCTTAGTCATCCTTCAGACACAGGTATGGGTGATAGGGCGTCAAGTTCATTTTGCAGGTACTCATGTCTTCAGATTGCAGGATTTCAGATTGTAGAGAGGTCATCAAAGCAGAGTCTTCCTCTGAGGATCACTAGCAGTTCCACCATAGATTCTGGACACTTTCGTCTCCATTATGGCGCACTATTTTCAAGAGGATCTACTCTTCTGCTTGGCACTTCTTCCTTTTGTACAGAGTCTTCAGAGTCGATTTTCAATTCAGCATCATATTCAGTTTCTCTTCAGAGTAGCTGCTTTTCCATTCCTTCCGAACCAGATGCATGGAGTTTCCTTATTAGTTTGTGGCGACATCCAGTACTATTGGCTTTTCTTTAGTTTTTTAAGTACTTCTAACACCTTAATATCGGGCGATGGCCATACCGGAGCTCGATATAGGGGTGTGATGGGTGGTGGCCTTACTGGAACTCATCTTTGGGGTACCTGAGATTTTTTTGATACTTGTATCTAGTTTTGTTACCTGCCAGACATGTTGGCGGCGCCTTATTTTTGTTATATATATAGTTGCATGTAAGCTCTCCTCTATTTATAGAGGATCACACATTTTTTCTCAAAAACATCAAAATCAAACCAAATCTTCTCTTTGGCTACTTTTTCATCCAAATACATTTGCTTAGCTCTTAAGTAACTATGACATAAATTTAGAAGTGATAAGTGATGGTAAGTTTTGTAAAAGAAAGGTTACTTTAAAGTTAAGTAAGGTTATTTTGGTAATTTGGAAAAGGGATATGTTAGTAACTTAGCACTTTACTTTTTTTCCTATAAATACATATCCATCCTTCTCATTTTCTCACACAAATCATTCTTTTCTTCTTCTTCATTTAAGCTATGTTAATGGCTTCTTCTTCTCTTCTTTTCCTCACTAACTTTTCTTAAAATCATATAAAACAAACTTCAAACTCAACCAAACTTTGCCAAAGTTCTTATATAATCATTGAAACATGGTCTAGCATCTAAGAAGTGAAGAAATCCTAGAGGAAGAGGTGGAATAGGGGGAGGCTAAATCTATTGAGGAGGGAGGAACAAGCTAGAAAGCTCTGGCACAAGAAAAAGAAAAGGAAGAGCGGAAGCTATGCTGAATTCATAAAATAGGAGGCTTTACCGGGTTACATTCCATAGATTTAGAAGGAAGTTTAAAGTAAATTGGAAGCTTAGTTAGATTTTCGGGAGTTTGGAAAAAGTGGTCGATGACATAAAGCAGAAGGAATGAAGTAGAAGTTGATAAGTTGAAGTTTAAGTGAAGCGTTATTTGTAAGAAAGTTAGTAGGAAGTTTGGTTAGATTTTGCTGAGAACTCCTAAATTACTATATGTTATTTTGAATGATGATATGATGTTTTCAAATGGATGTTTAATATGCTTTGATAATCAAGTTTGGTTCTTTTCATATGAATGTTGAAAATATATGCAAGTCATGAATATACACGTCGATAAACACAAAACGAAATCACTTTCCTTGAATTAATAAAATGGTGTATATGGAAGTGTTGAACCTCTTTAAAATGGTTTAAAATGTATCTGAAATGTTTTGTAAACATTTAAAAGTGTTTTGATGAAGTTTGAAAAGAAATAGAAAATTTGGTTAAAAATAAGCAGGTTGTGAAATGGTAGTTCGCGATTTCTCGCTATAAAAGTCAAACAAGTGTAAATTTTGAAAAATAGCTCAAAATTCTTCAAGATAAGAATTTTTCGAACTAATATATCCATATTTTTCCAACGAAGAAATAAAATCGAGATTTCGATAAATCAATTTTGAAATATGAGTAAAACAAGTTTTGGAAAATCCCAAATTTGCATTTCGGAATCCGAAACTGGATTTCTTTGAAAATGATGTTTTAAATTGTTAAAAAAAGTGAAATAAATCATATAAATCCTTTATAATGTTTTAAAAATGATTTGAGTAATAAAAATGGATTTTCAAATAATAAAAAGTCGTTTTGATAAATGTAGCTTAAAATGCACTTTCCGCAGCACTTTTTTTAGCACTTTTCTATAACTTTTGAAGTATAGTTTCAAACTAATAGATTGTTATCCAATCTTTTATAAATGTTTCTTTAATGATTAATAATGTGTTTTATAGGTAATTTTATGGATTTATGAAATTTTTAAAATGTTTTAATGATTTAGAGTCAATCAAATAACCTGACCGCCTTATGGGTGTCAGAGAGATATTATCTAGGCTTGAGTTTGAAAAACCAGTTTCCTGCTCTCTCTGGCTATCAGGACTTGCCCGACGGATGGTATAGTAAATTTGATTTACTCGGATCGAAATATTCTAAAGAATAAAGGATAAGTGTTTTCAAGATTTAGACAACTTAGATTTTATGAAGATGATCTTCTTGTAGTCGGTGTTAAAGCTCGAAGAGGGAACTCGCATTATTCGGGGAATTTTAAAAGGTGATTTCACTGTTATTCCACCTATAGTATTGGTTGAATACGGGGATTGATATTGAGTAGAAATAGATGATTTCTATAGATTCTTCTCACTTAATATTTACTGGTTTTGGATTAATATCCTAGATTAAATGTTTTTAACTCAATCGAAATTGAGAATTTTGAATTAAGAAATCTTTATTAGGATTTAAGTAAAGTGATTAGGAATTGATTTAAATTCCTATACTTAAAATTTATTGGTTTGGATTTATAGTAAACGACGTCTTTAATAACATTTTTTATCCATGTTAAAAGTTATGATTTGGAAATCATCATTAAGATTTAAATATTTGGAATATTTTCCAAAGAAAAGAGGAAATGGTTTGGAATATAAAAAGGGTTTACGTAATCAAAGGATTTAATAAGAGAAATTTAATGACTTCGTATAAACAGGAAAGAATGTTTTAGAAATATATATCTCCGAAAGAGATTTTGATAAAAAGAACTTAATCAATTAAAGATTGATTCCCTATTCACAAAACCTCTTCTTATCGATGATTGGTTTCGAAGGAACTGGGGTCAGATTTGGACGATTCATATCCGAAGATCACTTCGAACCAATCTACGTATTCGAAGTAAAAGATCAGAAGTTGAAGATATTGAGACAAATAGTAATAAAGGACTGCTTGTTGATTTGATTAGGGATAATTCCTGATATACTTATAGTAGCCGTGGTCTCTTTGTTATGAAAAATCTTAGAAACACAAGGACTATTCGCTACTAATCCTAGGGGTGATTCCCAAAATAGGATGTTGTAGGAAAGTACCTTCGGTTTCCTTCAACCCCAGAACGAAATTGTATGGAAGAATGTCTGACATTGCATGTTTAATCACAATCAGTGATCTCTATATAATGTATATCAATCGGTGGCGGAGAAGACATCTTCTCTTAGCTTAACACCCTTTCCCAATACATTCGAACTCAAGAAGTTAAACGTTTGTAGAAATTAGTCAAGCGACATGGGATGGCAATGTAGAATTTAAAGTGGAAGGAGTTGTTGTAACGACCCGTAAATTTCGATAATTTAATTTGTTTATTTAATAGAATTTTTTTGTAATTAATTTTTAGTAGAAATGATAAAAGGGGATAAATAAATGTTAAAAATGAAGGCTAAAATAAATTATGTAAATGGTGAATTAAAACCTATTTATAGAAGTTGAATAAAATCGAAATTGAATTAAGTAGAAAAGGATTCTTACCTGGATATATAATTTAATATGAGAAATTAATGAAAACATTAAATTAATTTTATGCAATAAAAGAGTGTAAACGGTAATTGGAATAAATTAAGGAATCATGTTATTGCAAGTTAATAATTTACGACTTGAATGAAATTCCAATTCATTAGAATCATTTAAATGTTATGATTTGATTTTAAATGGAATAGGAGAAAAACAAATGTAAGGATTTGATTAATATATATGTTATTCATTCAGGATATTAAATAAAATTGGGAATCCAATTGTAATTAATGGTAATAATGTTGGTATTAGCTAATAAGTTAAATTTCAATGCAATACCCATAAATGAATGGAATTAAATGAATGTATGTAAATGTATATTAGGTTATTTATCAAATAGAAGGAAAGAAAAGTAAATATCGAATTAATTGATGAAAAAATATGCATTGAATAGTAATTGAATGTAAAGTTAATGGTAATTGTATAAAATCAATATAAGATAACGAATTGCAATAATTGTGTGTTGATATTAAAGTGTGGATGGAATTTTGATTGGTAATATTAATTGAATGGAATTCAAGTTGATGGGAAAGGTAAATGGATATTTGGTAATAAATTTAAACGGACTTAAATAGTGAATTTATCTAATTAATTTATAATAAATAATGATTGAATAAAAAGCCTACACCTGTTAATATCTATAATATGTGAGTGGAAATAACAAACTTATAAATGTGGGATTGAGAATTTTACAACGATTGTTATGAGTTATATACTTAGTTCGTTCAATTAAACCAGAAACCATGGCAATAAATATAATTTAAAATGTCATGCAATTGAGATAAAAAATTGGAAAATGTTAAAGTGTATGGATATATACATATATATATATATATATTTATATATATATATATATTAAAATAAATAGTACCCAGGATGGTAATATGATAAATAGTGAATTTAAATAATGGGAATCATGATTTATTCATTTATATTGAAACTTAAAGTCTAATAATTGAATTTAATTGCAATTAAATGAGATTGAATATAGTTAAATAATTCGTTATTTGAAATAAAGATAATGTGAGGAATTTGGGTGATAATTTGGAATCCAATATTTTAATCCGTCTGTTGACAGGAATGGATGGAATACTAATTTATTTATTTAACCAAATAAAATTTTAGGATATTATTTATAATTGGGAATTTAATGGAATTAAGGGTTTATATTGAAATTTAAAAGTTACCTTCTTTAAATTGACATTTAAACATGTTGAAATTTTGTAAATGATTGAGAATTGTTAAAAAGGGATAAAATGGGTCAATTTTTGTATCTAAATATAAAATTTGATTTTTTTTATTTTAAATTTATTTAATTAATATAAAAATAGCCATTTTGGTCACGGACTCGGATTTGGACGAAACTAGTTTCATTGGATCCGTAATAGTGAATTATTATAGGATTTCAAGTTTCGTAGCAATCAGACTTGTCGTTTGATCGTACGAACGCGAAATGCCTTGAAATCGATTTAATTGAAATCAATTTGAAAATATTTTTTTCAGCATAACTTCTTCATACGATGGAATTTGGACGTGAAACTTTTTCCATCGTGTTCAGAATATTTTAAAACGCCTGTTTTGATATATGGGTTCAGAATATTTTAAAATACATGTTTTAAAATACCTGTTTTGATATATAAACTGTTAGTTAATACATGTTATTTATTACCTGTATAATTTATATGCTCTATATTGATGTTGTTTAAATTGGATGATGATTGTAATAAAATGGTTGATGGTAGATATCTGGATGAATGGATGTTGTATTTTATATCGTATAAACTGCAAGTTATCGTGCATTTCATTCATTCGGGATTGCGGTTTGAAATGATATACAACCACATTTTTATTTTAAATTACGGATTGAAATGATAAACATCCGTATCACTTGACCATAGGGTAGAAAATTTTATACAGGCATCGCGGTAAATTTATAAAATTATTTTTGGAAATGTTTTACTATGGTTTTGTAAAGCTATATATATATATGGTTTATGGGATATTGATTTGGTTATATATATATATATAGTAAATTTTCGGTTTTTAAGCTTTGTATAAATTTGATTTGAAGTATAAAATAAAGTTTGATTTTCGAGATTAAATACGATTAAGAATTTATTTAAAATTAAATTTCTGGAATTTTAATGACTAAAAAAAAGAGTAAGGTTGGAAGATGAATATTAAGTTAAATTGAAACTAAATGAAAAGTTAGAATTTTTAAAGGATATGATTTTTGTAACTTGATTTTTGTGTAAAGTGATTTGAATGAATATCAGGTCGATTTAAATGAATTTATCAAGTTTAATAAATTGAAAGATTATCCAATTATGTGAAGTTATAAGTTTTACTTAAAGTATATTGAATTCATTATGTAAACATTTCAAGTCTAAATAATAAGTAATTGAATTTGATATATATGGGATGGGCAAATGAGTTTGTTTATGAAATGGTGTAATATTTAAAGCTTTGAAACGTAAAAATTTAAAATGGTATTTGGAAGTTTAAATTGATATTTGGAATTGATTTGTAAAATGTAAAGAAGCTATTTTGTTTTATAAAAGTAATTTAATATTTAACCATTTGAGAGATGGAATTTGTTTCAAAGTTATGGTTTTCAAGGTAGTAAAATTTGGAAATATTATATTCAAGAGTTTTGATTTCTAAATATTTTACTTTGAAACCATTATGATTTTTGGAAAGAATATATTGGAAAATAAAGATGATATCATATTGTTTTGGGTTTTGAAAGGAAATGATATCATATTTATATGGTTTTGAAATGGATATTATATTATGGTTTTTAAAGTATAAATTATTTTAAAGGACCGCAGTGTTATAATAACGTTTGGTTGTTGAAGAGACCGGGATCGGAAGTTGTCATACTCTCTGCCAACTCCGAAAACCACTTTAACAACCGTGTACGCGGTGGAGATTCTAGAATGAAGTAGGTTGGTGGAGGCGTTTCCTACAAGGTAAATACGTAGACCCGCCTCCTGTGAGTTGGCATAAGGTGGCTAAAACAGGAGCGATTCTCGGGCCAATGAGGTCATTCCTCTGATCGGACACTCCTCTTCGATATTATACTTTGACTTTTGGATTGATTCAGTGGCCACTTTTACTTTGATTTTTGGGGAGTTTGGTTCGAGGTGGGCGGTAGCTGCGGCTACGCGTTTCCATCAGCCCGGATAGTAATTGGTATATCTACACTGGCATTGCCTAGTTGTGCCGTGTCACCTACCCTAGCGCGCCTTCTACGACTTTCTATTTGTGTCGTACCTATGGAGTATCCTCTGGTAGCTTCCCGATCAGGAGGTATTACGGTACTGTATAGACTATTGGCATTATTTGTGTTAAGAGCTATATGGGTAACCCCTTAACGCTATTAAAAAGTAAGTTTATTTTACAATTAGACACTATTATAATAACGCAATATACTATATAGCAAATAGTTTAACGGATCCTTAGGAGATGTAAATCCCGAGCATCTCTTGAGTTTACTGCACTCATATTTATTTCTGTCAATTTAACTCACATACGATCTTTTAGTTCTGACTCGAGTGTTTTTGTCTTTTCAAATTCGCTCGGGTCAGTCCGAGCGTTTCAGGATTTGAAGATTTAGCCCTGGAGGACGAAGACGAAGATGTATATTATTATTATTTATACTAGTGCACTACACACTATTCCGATGCATTGTTATTGGTATGTGTAACTCTGATATGTATTATACAAATGTTTTGTAAACAGATTTATAAACCGTATATTTTATTATTATATTTTATCCTTTCGCTGCGAGATTCTGTTTTCTTTTATTTCTTTCTTGTTTTTCTTATTTACCCCATAACAGTCCGCCCTTCCGTATGGTTTGAATTGTCAAGTGTGTCGATTTAAAGCGTGTGAAAAGGCGGGACGTTACATCTGGTATCAGAGCTTTGGTTTAGTGATAAACCTTAGCTTTGTGGGGGTTTGACTCTTTACTAATAGGGTAAAATACCCTATGGGAGTCGCTGAGTGTATATATATGAGAGAGCGTATTTGTTAGTGCTATAAAAAGGGTTTTATTATTGTGTTAATTTGTTCCGCTTTGTATTTATAAATTCCGGTTGGTGCATGGGACGCTGTGACATCAGTAGGGTTTTCTAAACACTTAATAGGACAGATCGACATAATATTTGTTTTAATATAGGTGAATGAAATAATTTTACCTATTATATTTTATATAAAATAATTTTTCAAATAATATCTATATTTGGCTGCAATAGATTGGTTGTTAGGAATAAGATATATAAAAATAGATAGAAATAAGATTTAAAAATATAAAATAAATGAAATTTGGGAAATTTAGAACTTAAGATCCGGGGTTTTGAAATTTCTTTCGAATAAATTTTGGAATATAATAATATGGTGTATAAGTATTTTCTGATATAAATATTTTAATATAATTCGGAAGAATTGTTTTAAAGAAGATTTTTGAGAAAATAAGTTGTACTTTTCTCTCTGTCGCTGGAAAATAATTTCGGTGATGGCGGCCGCATCATCGACTTTCATTTTCGAGTTTCGAAGGGGAAAGGACACTGTAGTAGTTTTGCTGCAGATTCATTTTTGAAAAATATATAAATTCTGAATTGTTTTAAATATAATTAGAGATATATAAGTTGTAAAAATATATTTATCTATTATTTAAAATAATTTGAAATTTAACCCGGTATTAAATTTTTAAATTCCCATTAATTAATTGTTTCAATTATTGTAGTGAATTGAAACGTAGGAAATTAATAAATTAAAACCTCTAAAGGAAATAAGAGATTTAATGATAGGTTATAAATGGTATTAAATGGAATTTGATAGTATAACCGATGAAATAAAGAATATTATTATTGAACGTTAAATTAATCATAGGTAACGAGAAAACTTGTATAACTTTCAAGTACATTCTTTAAAAACATATATAACTTACCAAATATTAAAAGTTGAAATGTTTAATAGGAAATGTAATGAAAATTGTACGAGTAAAAGTAGGTAATGAAGTATTCAATGAATTTGCTATTAAATGAAAATTTAATGTTATAAACTTAAGTTATAATTAAAATTTTACCAAGTAAATATAATTAAAGGTAAGTATGACAAATAAATGATTATAAACTTAGGTAATTAAAATGTAAATAGATGAGGTCATGCAATTATAAATGAATGGAATATAATAAAGAGAAATTGTAAACTTAAGAAAAAGGGTTGAAGTTATCCTAAATAAAATTTAAAGAAATAAATGAAAATAAAAAGATAAACCGTTATATAAACGAAAAAAATCACTGAAATGAATGAATGAAAGGAAATTAAACAACTAATGTATGAAATAAAATTAATAATAAGAAAAGTTGATTTGAATTTTGTTGTTTGATTTATGGTTGTTGGGGTAAGGATACTTTAGATTTATATGGATGTGTGAATAACCTATTTAGATTTATCTAAGACTGTTGAGTAAATGATACGCTAGTAGTTATTCTTCATTCCGTATAAATTAAAAGTTTTGAACCCAAATAACTATTTGTTTGTTTGGTTGGATGGTTGCTTTGAATTTGTTGTGTATGCTATTTGTCGAATTGATGGTTGTTGTACTGATTTGTTGTTAGTAATTGAAACCACTTAAATATTTCACTTTGTATAAATTGTTAACCCTTTAGATTTTTTAAGTGTTTATAAGTGAAATGCAGGTTATGGAAGCAATTGCTACAGCTTTTAGGTTCCATAAATTTAGCGTAAGTTGCCGACAAATAGGTACGTCTTCGGATTACGGTTTATAGCGCTATTTTATATATTTTCCCGTGTAGGGATATATATTATTTTAGAAAATATTTTTGTATATTGTTATATTTATATTATATTTTCTTCCGAGGCTCTCCATACAAAGGAGACTCTGCCAAAATTTTCCGTAAATTTTGGACTTAGAAAAATTTGAAAATGTTTAGAAACATTAAAATTTATGTATAAAGGATTTAAATTGGTATAAATTGGTATATTTTATGTTGAATTATTTTATTTTGTAAACTTATTGTTCATAAATTAATTAAGAAAGATATATTGTTTTCTTATTTCTTCTTTTTCCTTCTTTTCCATTTCGGGGACGAAAAGTTTTGAGTGGGGGAGAGTGTAACGACCCGTAAATTTCGACAATTTAATTTGTTTATTTAATAGAATTTTTTTGTAATTAATTTTTAGTAGAAATGATAAAAGGGGATAAATAAATGTTAAAAATGAAGGCTAAAATAAATTATGTAAATGGTGACTTAAAACCTATTTATAGAAGTTGAATAAAATCCAAATTGAATTAAGTAGAAAAGGATTCTTACCTGGATATATAATTTAATATGAGAAATTAATAAAAACATTAAATTGATTTAATGCAATAAAAGAGTGTAAACGGTAATTGGAATAAATTAAGGAATCATGTTATTGCAAGTTAATAATTTACAACTCGAATGAAATTCCAATTCATTAGAATCATTTAAATGTTATGATTTGATTTTAAATGGAATAGGAGAAAAATAAATGTAAGGATTTAATTAATATATATGTTATTCATTCAGGATATTGAATAAAATTGGGAATCCAATTGTATTTAATGGTAATAATGTTGGTATTAGCTAATAAGTTAAATTTCAATGCAATACCCATAAATGAATGGAATGAAATGAATGTATGTAAATGTATACTAGGTTATTTATCAAATAGAAGGAAAGAAAAGTAAATATCGAATTGATTGATGAAAAAATATGCATTGAATAGTAATTGAATGTAAAGTTAATGGTAGTTGTATAAAATCAATATAAGATAATGAATTGCAATAATTGTGTGTTGATATTAAAGTGTGGATGGAATTTTGATTGGTTATATTAATTGAATGGAATTCAAGTTGATGGGAAAGGTAAATGGATATTTGGTAATAAATTTAAACGGACTTAAATAGTGAATTTATCTAATTAATATATAATAAATAAAGATTGAATAAAAAGCCTATACCTGTAAATATCTATAATATGTCAGTGGAAATAACAAACTTATAAATGTGGGATTGAGAGTTTTACAACGATTGTTATGAGTTGTATACTTAGTTCGTTCAATTAAACCAGATAACATTGCAATAAATATAATTTTAAATGTCATGCAATTGAGATAAAAAAAATGGAAAATGTTAAAGTGTCTGGATATATATATATATATATATATATATATATATATATATATATATATATATATATATATATATATATATATTAAAATAAATAGTACCCAGGATGGTAATATGATAAATAGTGAATTAAATAATGGGAATCAGGATTTATTCATTTATATTGAAACTTAAAGTCTAATAATTGAATTTAATTGCAATTAAATGAGTTTGAATATCGTTAAATAATTCGTTATTTGAAATAAAGATAATGTGAGGAATTTGGGTGATAATTTGGAATCCAATATTTTAATCCATCTGTTGACAGGAATGGATGGAATACTAATTTATTTATTTAACTAAATGAAATTTTAAGATATTATTTATAATTGGGAATTTAATGGAATTAAGGATTTATATTGAAATTTAAAATTTACCTTCTTTAATTTGACATTTAAACATGTTGAAATTTTGTAAATGGTTGAGAATTGTTAAAAGGGATAAAATGGGTCAATTTTTGAATTTAAATATAAAATTTGATTTTTTTATTTATTTTAAATTTATTTAATTAATATAAAAATAGTCATTTTGATCACGGACTCGGATTTCGACGGAACTAGTTTCGTTGGATCCGTAACAGTGAATTATTGTAGGATTTCATGTTTCGTAGCGATCGGACTTGACGTTTGATGTACGAACGCGAAACGCCTTGAAATCCATTTAATTGAAATCAATTTGAAAATATTGTTTTCAGCATAACTTCTTCATACGATGGAATTTGGACGTGAAACTTTTTCCATCGCGTTCAGAATATTTTAAAATACCTGTTTGATATATGGGTTTACCAAATTTCGTTCTGGGGTCAGAACGGGTTTTTTGGGCCAACTATCGGTTAGCACGTTTATAATTCGTGCCCACCTATCCTATTGCAGTTTGTCTATAAATAGGCTGTTATAAACCCTAGCAGCCTCTATTCCTCACTTCTATACGTATAGGAAGCTCTGTACTCCTCTTCTTCAATGGCAACAAACAATTCTAGATCCATTTTCAAATTTCAAAAAAATCAAATCAAAAGTCAGAAATTCAAACACCTCAGAAAATTTCAAAAAAAATATATGTTGAAGTTTTTGATGAGGGGAACTCGGATCTGAAATTGGTTTCTCGATTCGAGTTATCGTTTGGCCTAAAATCAGAGTTTTAGTTCTGGCCGTTCATTTTAGCTTTGTAATTCAACGGTGGATCGCTAATTTCCTGACGATCGAAGGGCACAGCCGAGTAGAGAGAAGCAAGGGGGTTCGATCCATACGATTCATGGGGGTCGAAGTGGCCAGAATCGACCGTGGTGGCTTCGTGAGCGTGGCGGCGGCGCTACTGGTGGGGGTGACCGGAATTGATAAGGAGGGTACCGGAATGGGCGGCTCGGCGAGGCAAACACAGTGAGACCCTCTGATCGTAACCAAACGTTACGGGGTGGCGCCGATAATTGCAACTAGGGTTTTGGAGGTGGCGGCTTAGGGCATTCTCAACCTGGAGAGAAGGTCATCATGCACTGTTCACGCACGTGGGAGGGAGATTAGTATGACGTGGCAATTGGATTTGTGGTATCTTCTTTGTTCAGTTTAAATTTGATTTCAAAATCGTTAACGATGATAATTTGTGCATACGAACTCCGTTTCACACGAAATTTTTTTCATTACGATCGTAATAAAATTCCAGACGCGCTGATGGGGGTTTGGACAGATTTGGAGATCGTCGAATTTTTGGGTTTAAATCGGATTTAAATTCGATTTAAATTCAAAAGGTGAGTGTTTTAACCCACTCAGAACTTCTAAAATTACTTGTGTTTGTTAAATTAATTTTAGATATGAGTAGAAACTTATTTATGACTGTTTGGCATGATTTATTCGTCATCTCAGTTAAATTTATTTAATTTAACTGTTAATTAATTTTATTTATTGCATATAATTTGACAATTAGAATTTATTTATTTGCATATTAACTGCCTGTCATAGTTATATTTATTTTTATTTCGTATTAACTGCCAGTCAAATTTACATTTATTTTTGCACATAACTGCTAGTTTAACAGTAGTTAAATTTATATAAACTGTTAGTTAATACATGTTATTTATTACCTGTATAATTTATATGCTCTATATTGATGTTGTTTAAATTGGATGATGATTGTAATAAAATGGTTGATGATTGATATCTAGATGAATGGATGTTGTATTATATATCGTATAAACTGTAAGTTATCGTGCATTTCATTCATTTGGGATTGCGGTTTGAAATGATATACAACCGCATTTTTATTTTAAATTACGGATTGAAATGATAAACATCCGTATCACTTGACCATAGGGTAGAAAATTTTATACAGGCACCGCGGTAAATATATAAAATTATTTTTGGAAATGTTTTACTATGGTTTTGTAAAGCTATATATATATATATGGTTTACGGGATATTGATTTGGTTATTTATATATATATAGTAAATTTTCGGTTTTTAAGCTTTGTATAAATTTGATTTGAAGTATAAAATAAAGTTTGATTTTCGAGATCAAATACGATTAAGAATTTATTTAAAATTAAATTTCTGGTGTTTTAATGACTAAAAAAAGAGTAAGGTTGGAAGATGAATATTAAGTTAAATTGAAACTAAATGAAAAGTTAGAATTTTTAAAGGATATGATTTTTGTAACTTGATTTTTGTGTAAAGTGATTTGAATGAATATCAGGTTGATTTAAATGAATATATCAGGTTTAATAAGTTGAAAGATTATCCAATTATGTGAAGTTATAAGTTTTACTTAAAGTATATTGAATTCATTAAGTAAACATTTCAAGTCTAAATAATAAGTAATTGAATTTGATATATATGGGATGGGCAAATGAGTTTGTTTTTGAAATGGTGTAATATTTAAAGCTTTGAAACATAAAAATTTAAAATGGTATTTGGAAGTTTAAATCGATATTTGTAATTGATTTGTGAAATGTAAAGAAGCTATTTTGTTTTATCAAAGTAATTTAATATTTAACCATTTGAGAGATGGAATTTGTTTCAAAGTTATGGTTTTCAAGGTAGTAAAATTTGGAAATATTATGTTCAAGAGTTTTAATTTCTAAATATTTTACTTTGAAACCATTATGATTTTTGGAAAGAATATATTGGAAAATAAAGATGATATCTATTGTTTTGGGTTAAAAGGAAATGATATCATATTTATATGGTTTTGAAATGGATATTATATTCTGGTTTTTAAAGTATAAATTATTTTAAAGGACCGCGGTGTTATAATAACGATTGGTTGTTGAAGATACCGGGATCGGAAGTTGTCATACTCAATGCCAACTCCGAAAACCACTTTAACAACCGTGTACGCGGTGGAGATTCCAGAATGAAGTAGGTTGGTGGAGGCGTTTCCTACAAGGTAAATACGTGGACCCGACTCCCGTGAGTTGGCATAAGGTGGCTAAAACAGGAGCGATTCTCGGACCAATGTGGTCATTCCTCTGATCGGACACTCCTCTTCGATATTGTACTTTGACTTTGGATTGATTCAGTGGCCACTTTTACTTTGATTTTTGGGGAGTTTGGTTCGAGGTGGGCGGTAGCTGCGGCTACGCGTTTCCATCAGCCCGGATAGCAATTGGTATATCTACCCTGGCATTGCCTAGTTGTGCCGTGTCACCTACCCTAGCGCGCCTTCTACGAGTTTCTATTTGTGTCGTACCTATGGAGTATCCTCTGGTAGCTTCCCAATCAGGAGGTATTACGGTACTGTATAGACTATTGGCATTATTTGTGTTAAGGGCTATATGGGTAACCCCTTAACGCTATTAAAAAGTAAGTTTATTTTACAATTAGACACTATTATAATAGCGCAATATACTATATAGTAAATAGTTTAACGGATCCTTAGGAGATGTAAATCCCGAGCGTCTCTGGAGTTTACTGCACTCATATTTATTTCTGTTAATTTAACTCACATAAGATCTTTTAGTTCTGACTCGAGTGTTTTTGTCTTTTCAAATTCGCTCGGGTCAGTCCGAGCGTTTCATGATTTGAAGATTTAGCTCTGGAGGACGAAGACGAAGATGTATATTATTATTATTTATACTAGTGCACTACACACTATTCTGCTGCATTGCTATTGGTATGTGTAACTCTGATATGTATTATATAAATGTTTTGTAAGCAGATTTATAAACTGTATATTTTATTATTATATTTTATCCTTCCGCTGCGAGATTCTGTTTTCTTTTATTTCTTTCTTGTTTTTCTTATTTACCCCATAACAATCCGCCCTTCCGTATGGTTTGAATTGGCAAGTGTGTCGATTTAAAACATGCGAAAAGGCGGGACGTTACAGTTGTGTTATGTGTGAAGGAAAATCGTTGCCTCTAGCCTCACACCCGGAAATGGCCGAAACAGGGTTAGATGCAGCAAGGCGAAGTGGTTCGCAGCCATTAGGGTATGTTCATCCCCTTCTTGATAGATTTCTTGCCGCTATGACGTTCAGGATGTAAGTTACTGTGGATGTACGCTATGAGGGCCCTCGGATAGGTCGGTAACGACCGGGGGATGATATATTCGGTACTATCTAGTTATAGAGATAGACAAGTCTTGTGTTGGTAGATGATCCTTTGTGTTGGTCCTCGGTACATTCTTTTAGAGATGTACTGCCGGAAGGTAGTCCCTTCACCTGGTCATTTGTATGGAAATCCGTTTCCTAATAAGTACATTTACTTGTTTGATTGTAGAACCCCCGTTGGGCTACTATGCTGGAATTTAATCAATGTAACGATTTTGGCTAAGTTTAATAACTTTACTATCAAATGTTTTCAAAGATATTTCATTAAAAATAATAATAATATTTTGACGTAGAATGGTGTGGTTATCATAAGGTAAAAACCCGTTCCACGTTTTTGTGTGGTATGGTCTTATGAGAAACCTTTTTGTTTTCCAAGCATATTTTGAGTTCTCACACCAGTCCCAAGACTCACCCGGAGTTTAGTTTCCCTTTCCTTAAACTCTGCGTGCCTTAATTTTTCCCCGAGCAGCCTAGTAGTTAGGTGTACTTTTGAAGAAAGCTGGATGGAGCTAGAAGCATGGAGTCAGTAGACTTTACTAAAGATTTTTGTCTATTTCCACCACACTCTTACACTTTAGTATTCCGCATTTATAAGGACATGATTTATAACTGTCCATGTTTTTAACTCCGATAAATATATTATAATTTCTACTGTAAATATTTTATGTTGAAATAACATATGTGAGATAATGTTCTATCTTATTTCCTTTCATCCCCATACGAATCCGCTTCACGAGCACTTGGATTTACTGCACGTGAATACCAAGGATGTATTAGTGTCAATTTCTGAGAGTCGAAGAAACGAGTTCTTACAACGTGGTATCAGAGCTTAGGTTGAGCGAACACGTAAGCCTGATAGGGGTAAAGGACTCATCAAAGATAGGGATAGTAATGCCTTAGGATGCGTAACTCATTAGAGACGCGGTTACCAACGCCCTAGAATGAGTTTGAGAGTATTATATATGAGCGCGTATTTGCTAATAAAATACACAAAAGAATTTGGTTTTATATGAAATAATTTTTACCTAAATATATATATGTATATATTTGAAATGAAAAGAATATTTTGGTAAAATTTCCAGGGAATGTTCGATGTTAACGCTAAAATTGAACGCTAACACCCCGGTGTAAGTAGTAAAGATGTGAAAGCACCACCCGTTGGTACGGGAACTAGATATAAGCAGAAGATAACAGAAAATCAAGTAAAGAGACAACGGTTTTATAGTGGTTCGGCTTAGGTTAAGCCTACATCCACTTTAATCTCCTTTATTACTGATTCGATTACAACTTTTACAGTGATCTTCGATTACAACACAAGCAAGACAAGTAACTAGAACTTTAGTGTATAAGAGCACTTTGAATTCATGTTGAATGTGTTAGATCTCTCTTGAAGTCCATAGAGGTGTCTTCGGTGTTTGAAGTGTCAAATGAGTCGAGAAAACTGCAGAGTATCGGCGTTCCAGAAATGAGCCAAAAGTCCTTTTTCAGTTGGAGTAGGTGGAGTATTTATAGGCAAAATCCGGGCTAAGTTGTAGGTCGCGAATGACCTAAGGGTAGGTCACATGTCGCTAGGGACCTAAGGGATACGAGATACGGCTCATCCTTGTTGCACTTGGTCAATCTGAGCAGGTTAGTAGGTCGCAGCGACTTATGGAAGAAAGGTAGGCGACTTAGTCGTGCTGTGGTACCTAGTAGAGCGACCTAGGCTAGTTGTAGGAGTAGTAGCGACTTAGTACCTGCTCGACCTATAACTGGGTGATATAACAACGGGAGGTTTGTAGCTCGCTAAGTCGCTAACTCATTACCTCGCTAACTCCTTAGCTCGTTAGCTCGCTAACTTGTTAGGTCGCTTAGGTCATCTTAGTTACTAGGTCGCTAGGTCACAATTCCTTTAGCCTAGTAGGTCGCAACCTTCATGGAATCACTAGGTCGTTAACTCGTAGGATCTTTTGAGTCAATCTTTAGCTCGCCTAGTCGTAGGTCGTCGATCTTTCGAATCTTTGGAGTCTTTTAGGTCATTAAGTCGTTGAGTCTTTCTCTTGCAATGTACTGTTAGGTCGTCGTATACTTAGGTCGCTTGCCATATTAGGTCGTTAGGTCGCTTACTTCTTCAAGTCGCAGGGTCGTGAAACAGAACGATATTAACACTTCCCCTCGAAGTACACTCCTATGTCATAGGTCGTGTGCTTCGATGTACTTGCTCTAGGTCGCGGGCGACCTAACGATCTAATTAACTCACGTGCCGATACGCCTTCTTCTTTCCCACCTATATAATCCACTAGCTCACTTCTTGTAACGATCCCAGATTTTTTCTGTGTTTGAATTTATAATTAATTTAATTTTGAATAAAATTGTGAAATATAATGGTAAATTACTTTGAATTTCTTAAAATTCATATAAAAAGATATGTGTTAAATCAGTTGAATTTAAAGTTTAAGTAAATGGTTTAAATTGAATGATTTAAGTAGAATCAATTTATGAAATAATAATAAGTATAATTAACAAGTAAGTTAAGTATTTGATAGTTAAGTTTGAAGAAAAATAAAAGAGAAATAATAAGCATATATATTAGAATAGAACTAAATACCTAAGTTAAAATTTATAACAATGACTAAAATGACTCTATATCTATATACATAAGTATATAAATAACAAAGCAATGGAGTGTTGCCTGTAAAGTATATATGAAACATGCATATGGAAGTATTGCAAAAAAAAGAAGAAGATGTATATTCAAGTATGAAACAAAAGAAGAATTGTAAATATATTCAATGGCTTGCAAAAGAAGGAACAATATAAAAAAGTAGGTACACATGAAAATAAAGACTTGAGAAAACAAACAAAATAAATTAATGTGGCACACCACATAGATCTTTAATAGCCGAAATAAAGGGAAAAAATAAGTATATTGTACAAAGTAATAAATGAAACATACCTCAGGCATTAAATGCTAGCATAACATATTTTCTATCAGCCGAAACAAGAAATAAAGTAAAGATCATTTTAAACTTAAACAATCAAACAATTATTCATCTGAAACCACCAAGCATAAAACAGATAAGATAATAAAAATGCATTCTTATTACAAAGTGTAATTCAAGAAGGAAAAAAAAGAGACAAGTTAGTACACATGAGGATAGCAGTAGTGCAGCAGCCTCCCACTAACAAAAAAAGAACATTGACAAAGTAAAATATATATGTACAAACAAATAATAAGATAAGTATAGAAATATAGGGTACATATGCATTAAATACCATACCTCTAATATACAAAAGTAAGAGTACCATAGCCAACAAAACTTAGAAAATCTCTGATGAAAGATTTATAAACAATTTCTAGTACAAAAATAAAATCAAGAGCCGGGATCTTGTTTGATAAAACAAAGAAAAGAAAAATGATCCTCTTATACAAAACAATATAATAACCTGTAATTTGTTTCCTATATATCAATATCAACCTTCCTCATCTTAGTTTCGATAATCAAAAGCTAAGAAAAGAAAAAAATATAAACTGCTGAGAAAAGGAAGCCAGTACTTGCCTATGCCTTCACCTGTACAAAATATTTTATATATACATGAACATCTCTCTGCTTTAATTCGTTCAAACAACTTAGCAAAGATCAGAAATTAAAAAGAAAACATCACCGCATATTCAAGCTTGAGAACAAATTACTGAAGAGGAAAAAAAGAAAAAGAAAAAGAGAAGATCAAAAACAGTTTTGCAACTTCAAAAGCAACTCAAACAACCCCGAAGCCTTAGAGATCCAATACTTCAAACTAAAACAAAAACAAAACATACAACCTCATTGAAAACCAGAGATTCAAGAGGGAGGGCTTCAGCTTGCAAACTCACTGCTTATCTCAACATAAAAGAACTCTATCCATTTCAAAAAGAATCAGGTGAGTAAACAAGCTATCCTTCATACCCAAACACTATTTATCTACGACCATGTTAGATTGAGTTGATGTGATAATTAAATCATGCTGTTAAACATTTGAAGCTCTGTGAATTGATTCCCTCCTCTGTTCTTGGAGTTTAGTATGAAACAAGTAGAACAAAATTCGATCCCACGTGTTTTGATCACTATCAAGCTCGGGTTTCAAAACAAAAGATGTGTATTTGAGCAAGAATTTTATTATAAAAATAGTTCAAGAAGAAGAACAATAAAATACAGTATGAAATTTCAAAATTTTACAGGAAACTTATCAAGATGAAAATTTCGAACATGCTGAATTGTCATTTCAAATACATCACATCAATACTTATTCGAAAATTGGATTTTTAAAACTATATTGATGATTTTTAATGTTGGGGTTAGGAAGCAGTGGTTAGTTGAACAAAAATTGGATTTTTTTCAATTCCCAGTAATTAAATGAATTTCAATCGCTGAAACTTTGCACGAAGTAGGCCTGGTAATCGATTATAATGGGAAAAATGCTAAATTATTTTTCTACTGAAAGGATTGAAGGAACGAATGAAGTTTAGGGTTTAGCTGTTTTTTTTATTTAAGGTCGGAGATGAGGTGTTTCCTCTATCTCTGGTGGATCGAGCTGCGTGGGATCAAAGGGGAGGGTAGAGGCTAAAGTGACGAGGTGATTGCCGAAGCTTCGCGTGTTCCGGTGATCGGAGACGTCGATGGGATGGTTGCCTGTTTCATCTATGGGTCTCGATTTCAATCTGTTGCTCGCGCGTGTAATTTGCAGGTAGGGATCGAAAGTATGGGTGATAAGTGGTTTGCTGAAGGAATCATCACTGGTCGGAGGCAGCTTTGGTGATGGTGTACGTGCACGGTTATTTCGTGCACGTCTTGGTGTTCGGGAAGATTGGGTCCCCGAGTATATACTCGGGTAAGGGGAGAGATTGCCTCGGGTGAAACCTGGGTGCGTGAGTGTGTTCGCGTGCTATAGCAGTTGATAAGAGAAAAAAAAAAAGAAGAAACGTATTTGAGGAAGAGAGAAGTAAAGAGAACCGAGTTGTTTACTCGAGCAAACATAGGGATTGTTCGGATTTGATTCACAATCCTGCAAAGTAATAATAGTAAGTTGAGTAAACTATTTAAACAAAATTTATGTGGTGATGACTAATTAATGTGTGACAATTTTAAGTCATGACCTTATTACAAGTTAAAGAATTGAGTAAATACTTGACAAAGTTTTAAAATCCAATTAATACTTCAATAAGTAGTTAATGTAAAACAAGTGTTGAGATTTAATTGCCATTAGTTTTCAAGTTAGTGATAAATTGATTTCAAATTTTGAAGAAGATTTTGAAATATTGATTAAGATAAATAATCATTATTAATGAATTGTTCAAAAAGGGTAATTAAGAATGATTAATTAATAATTGGAATTTACTAAGTAATTTGAGATTTATCAATTTGTAATTAAAGATTGGTCAAATTAATAATCAAGTGTTTAACTAGTTTGTAATTAAGAATTGTTAATTAGATAATAAAAGTAAATTAATTTATAATTAGTAATTAATTAGGTTAATTAATTAAGGATTAATTAATTAAAGATAATTAACTAAAAAGTGAGTTAAATAATTAAAGGTTAATTATTTGAATTAAAGGTTGATTAATTATAGGTTAATTAATTTATTATTAATAGTTAATAAATAAATGATTAAAGGATTATTAATCAAAATAATTTGTAATTAATAAATCAGAATTGGATAATTAATTCATCAGTAATTAATTCAATTGGAAATAAATTGAATTTAATTAGGATTTAACAATTAAATTAATCCTGCTCATAAATGACTATTGAATACTTGGCCTTACTTATGAATGATTGTATTATATGAGATGCCTTGAATTGATTGTCCTATCTGATCTATGATATTTTGTTCTATGGATTGAGCTGTGTAAATTTATTCATTTATTGATGATACATCTGTATATTATATGTGAATATGTGAATGAGCGATAAGCTTATAGTTATATCGCTTATCAACTATGTTGTTGTATTTGAATCTGTGATGAGTGAATGATGTTGCACTATTGTGTTAAACTTTGGACCACACTTATACACACACAAATATGGATTTCACGAGGAAATCGATTAAGTCACAAATTTTGAAATGATTTATAAAATTGAATATTTAAATTCAAATGTTTTGAAAATGAGATTGGGTTAAAGTGAAAAGCTTTTGGAATAGAATTTCAAAGATGAGATTTATTTTGAATAACTTGATAAAGTATGAAGTTTAAATAATTTGACTTAAACATAATTTCAGGATCTGAAATTGAATTCTATGATTTGAAACTAGGGATTAACGATATTATACTAGTTATATATGAGTCAAGCCATTTTTAAAGTATTGTTCTTTTGGGCATTTGAATTAACCCAAAGATTGTAACTTGTATAAATGAAATAGGGTTTTTCCGAAATAACACTGTTGTTTCTAAATGATAAAAAGCTTTCATAGGAGAAATGAATTTCAAATTGTATTAAATGGAATTTCAAGTAAACTGAAATAGTTTCCAAGTTATAGATGAATATTTGGAAATGAATTTTTTTTAGAATATTTAGGAACGATTTGAAAGCTATGAAACAAATCTTTGATTTAAAGATTTAAATGAATTAATCCAATTGAGACGGAATTGTTTTGAAACTTTTGAATGAACCTTTGAGAAACTGGGTGAACTTTGTGAAATTAATCTTTTTGTTTAAAAGATTGGAAATGATAATTGGTTTAAATCATTTGAAAGAAAATTTTGAATTATTAAGTTGTGACTTAATTGAAATCCCACATCCATATGTTTTAAATGTTGTGCTCACTATTCGGGTTAGCTGGGAAAGGACCTTTGGGTCGTATAACCCATTTCGAATATGGATACGTCGTTATATATAGCATTTGAAGACCGGTGGTGAAGACCAGGTATTTGTGAGAACGATAGGATGACCTATCGATTGTCTCTGCATCGAGTAGCTATGGTATAGAGATTCCCTAAGTGATGGGAAGTCCAATCGGGATTGTGAATATCCGGATTGCAAGGACTTCTTTGGAAGTGCCTTCGGTTCTGTTCGAACCCAGAACAGACTCGTATGGATTGCATGTCTGACATTACAATTTGAGATATAAAGCAGATTTCTTTCAAATACATTTTTGTTGGTGGCGGAGAATTCATTCTATCAGCATTAACACCCTTCTCTGAGACGTACGAGCTTAGAGGTTATGTAGTTGAAGGTTATCAGCGATATGTTCCCAACTTGGTAATGTGGCATGCTGAGTGCTGCTGATCATTTGTTGATCAAAGCGTGGCTTTTGAAAAAAAGCGTAGCTTTGTGGACGAGACTTCGTCGAGCCTCACAAACTGGTAATGGTCGAAACAGGAATTGTGCGGCAAGGTTTCAGGGGTAGCTTCCCTAGGGTATGACCATTCCTTCTGGAAAAGGTTAGTGTCATGGTATGGAGCCATGATACTTACTCATGTGGACACACTACGTTTATTTCTGTGCGGTTGTTAGTTTAGAGGCGCCTCGTATAAAGGTCCCAAAGGACCGGGGGTGGCATATCTGAGGTTTTATATATTCCCCGGCAAGGGGGGTAGCCGACCTTGTTTGGCAGAAATCCAGTTTGGTTCTCGGGACGTCCTTGCAGAGGCGTTTCTATGTGGCAGTGGGAAGTTCCTTGGCCCGACCATTTGTTGGAAATCCATTCATCCAATACGAACTTTTACGATTGCAATTGTATTACCTGCCATGGAATGTGGCGGTAACCTGCTATTGAACATGGTAGCTATAGTAGGCATAAGTGCGAAATGCCTATGCCAGCTAAGATTTATATCTTTACTTCCGAAATGATTTTTTCTACACTATGCACTAGTAATAATATCAAATGTTTCTTTTTAATGCGTATCAAGCATCTTTGACTATCATAAGAAGAAATCTCCTCCGATTCTGCATTTGCATTGTGTGTGTGTGCGGGAGGCCTTATGGTAGTCTCATTTCTAAAAAAACGTTGCGAATCTATTTTAAAATATTTCTTTGTTTGTTTTTAAAGATAAACTGTTTTTGTTGCCTACACTAGTCCCATGACTGATCCGGAGTTTATTGTTTCTTTCCTAAACTCTGGGTGCTCAAAATTTTTCTATACGAGCAGTCTAGAGTTGGGTTTTTCAGATAGTTAGGTTCAGTGAATTATATGGAGCTAGTTCAGTCTTTGGATGTGGACGAGACTTGCTTGTCTTTGCGTATCGTGATGTTGAAACGAGCTGCTGCTGCTGGAGTTCTCTTTTAAAGACTATCTTAGAGTTATATTGTTCCGCTGCTAGATGTTATCTATTTTTCTTTTCCGCTGCTATTTTCTTGTATCATATCTCTGATGTATATTGATATTCATTGTATCACTCTGTTGTATCAGATATTGTGTATCAATGTATTATTCTTTTTTTCTGCTATGTTGTTTACTTAATGTTGTTATTAGCTCCGGCGAATCGGATTTGAACGGTCGAATCTACGGCATTCGAATACAATGTGAAGTATGGATGTCGATTTTCGAGCGTGAAAATTCCCTCTCGTCACACTTCTCCTTCCTTACTTGATCACTTACTTCTGCCGCCCTTACCATACTCGAGCTTGCAAAATTTGCTCTTTTCCATCCAATTGTTAACTCCGATCAGTGAATTTAGGTAATTTCAAGCACCTATTTGCTGTGTTTACCATTGATTCCTATAATCTTCTCCGCACCATTCTTATTATCCCGTTGTAAAAGCACACGCGGATTTGTCTTCAATTTTCATCGAATCGCCGACGATTGCTTTGAAGTTAGTAAGTGCTTTGAATTCGAGAAGTTTAGTGATGGTTCTTGGAGACCCAAAGGAGGAGATGAGGCTTTCGGCGGTTCGAGGAGAGAAGGGGATTCATGGTTAATCGAGTTAATGGGTTTAATCATAATGCTTCAGGCAATGTGATGGTCAATGGATGCGTGGCAAAGTATAATTGGAGAGTCGAGCTCAGCGGTTTTGACGGGAGATAGCTTGAGATTGCTGATTTGCTTCAGATGCGACCTAATAAATCTTATTGACCTAACAACCTTTATAACCCAAAAAATTTGGCCGACCTATCCATCTTTACGACCTAACTTCTTGCGACTTAAACCACTTACGACTTAAGCTACTTGCGACTTAAGCTCTCTGTGACTTAACTTCTTAGGTTGTGCGTGCATTCAGGCGACCTAGGACTTAACCAGATTTGCACTGCCCTGCCTTGAATTCTTTGACTTGAACAATGTGACTTAAGAAAGTTCCCCTTGGACATTTGCAAAATTTTGACAGAACTTTATTGAATTTCCAACTTGAACAGCTAGAATGAACTGCTTGAACTCGTTGTACTTCTTTACAGATTATATTAACTTTAATGCTAATAACCTGTTAAACACAACGTTTGCAGAAACTAGGGCGAATATACTGCCACTGATTGCCCACATCGAATGACAGATTAGTCGATAAAAAATAATCAACTTAAAGAAATTATACGAATGAAGTGCCATGAATCAATAAATTCAAGTGAAGTATTAAAGCAAAGCAAAATTAATCAACTAAAGCTGATCTGTTTGCATCAACACTGCACTTGTACTTGGACCTAAAATAACAAACCCTAAAACTTTATAATCGACAAATGCCTGTTAGTTTAATTTCAGTTATATCTGCTTGTCATTTTATTAGTTTTGCACAACACTTCACACATTTAGGAAACATGCACCTTCATATTTGAATATCCAGTTCCTTGTGTAGAATGACTTCTCAAGAAGAGATAGTAGAGCAAGCTGGAGAGGTCTTCCCAATAGCTAACCCCTTGGATGATCCCCCGGGAAGAACTCTGAATACTCTGAATCAACAGGTGTTCAACCAACCGTGCATTCAGTTTGGTATTGCTGAGGCAGATGCTTTGTTTCCTGGGGTAAACGATACTGCTGACAGGCCACCTTTTGGTTTCATCGCAGTTAATCGTCAAATGTGCTTAAGTGGAGCTATTCCTCCCTTTAACAATTTTCTTCAACAGCTCCTTCTCCGATTGATTGTCTCTCCCTTCCAGTTGCACCCCAATGGCTACGCCACTTTGATGGGACTGTATGTGCTGTTAAGGAGGACACTCGACCGTTTTCCAGGCTTTGAGGAGATTTGTTACTTATGCACATTTGCGAAGAATAAAGATCATCCTTCTATAATACTCGTGAGAAGCGCAAGGAACCGTAAATTGATCATTGATCTTCCCGAAAGCGTCCACGGGTTTCTGAACCAATTTTTCTTCATCCGTTGCCCCGAGGATTTTACAGCATTTGGAAAGTAGGAAGTAAGCTTGCCTATCTCCGTTCTTTCCGTTTCTGAACTTTCCAAAATTCGAGTTGTTACGTTCTAACTTCATTCTTTACTTTTACAGCACTTCCTCCTCTTTCTAAAGATTCCAGCCATAAGCCGACATTTGAAAGACTAAGTGCTGTGGCGGTTGAGGAGAGAAGCATCAAATTTTTCCTGAGGGACGAATTTTTGCATCAATTCGAACTTTTGCATTCTTCCCGATCTACTCAGCTTCATGATGCTCCTGGTTCTCAAGCAGAAACTCCAGATGCCCCAGTTTCCGCCGGAGAACTTACACCGAAGGAACCTACTACCGAGGCTTCATTGGTGAAAAGTTCTGCTTCCGTTGACGTTGTGGGGTGATCTGGCAAATTTGCAATTCCCTCGGTTATCTAAGAAGAGGAAGCTTCACAACATTCCGGGAAAGCTGCTGATGCAGGAGCTGAGAGAAAGAGTCCCGCTAGGCATGACGGTGACGACACTTTTGAGGGACTGAGCGACTTGATGGTTACTTCACATGAACTCTTCAAGGATGATTCTACCGCTTCTAAACTTGCTTCTCCAGCAGTTGAAGTGACATCAGTTTTGCAAACAACTCCATCAACCAAAGAGATAATTCTTAAGCCGAAGAGTGGTTTGTAGTTTGACGCGCATAGTTACACGCCACACACACTTAGGATTTTAGCAGCTTTGTGCACTTAACTTCTTTGCTTTGAAGATTTCTGAACTTGTCTCTTCTTCATTTTCAGGTTCTCAAATGGGACGTAGAGGCTCTTACTATGATGATTTTCAGTGCTATAGAAGGTGCGACTCTTATGATCCCAAGCGGTATCTTCCTGCCCCAAGGGAAAATGATGAAGAAAGAGCCGCAAGAAAAACTCGCGAGAGGCAGGCTTATGAGGAGTGCTAAGGGAGAAGCGATGAACGACATGATTCTTCTCAGAGAGGTGATGATTCCCACAAAAGAAAATCTCATGATGACAAAGGGAAAAGTCACATCTCTGAAGATTCAAGTAAACGGGCCAAGCTTAGTGAAAGGCCGGAGTCTGCAATTTCTGAAAAGCCAGCTGCTCCCGTCTCTTTGGAAATCCCTTCCAGCTCTCGTGCCTTTCAAAGAGATGATATTCAAATGATTATCAGTAGGCCTTTGTATCAAGTTGGAAAGGGTCCGGCTACTCTTCAAAGCCGGTTTCCGCACTGGTGCTTAAAAGGAGTGCGTTTTGATTTTGATTTGGTCCCAATCGACAAGCAAGCTATGTTGCGAAATCTTGATGCCGTCAAACTCGATATTGAGAGAATGTCTGGTTGGCAAAAACTTGTTGACGAGCTTCAAAGAGTAAACCGCGCAAATCTCGAAGCCATGCTGACTATGGAAAACGATAAATCCGAGTGGCAGAAAACTCTCGACCAGCATGATGCAGAGATGAAGAGCAACGCCGCTTACAATGAGAAGCTTGAAGCGGAAATTGAGAAACTCAAAGAAGAGCTTGCCACTTCTTCCACTTCTTATTCTCAAAAAGAAGAAGTGCTTCAAAAATAAGTGAGAGATGCCCATGCTGGCCAAAGAGACGCTGAGGCTAAAATTGAAGCGCAGCAAAAAATTGTAAAACGCTACCGAACTGACATTGCTCAGTTGCGAGAAAAAACCAGCTCTTAGGACATGGAAATTGCAATGTTAAAAGCTCGACTTTCTGAAGTTGAAAAAGAGCGTGATGAAGCTATCGCCGGCAAAGCAGCAGCCGAAGAATCTCATGAAGCAACCAAGGCCAGCATCAGCTCTACCTTATTCGAGTTTTATATACATAGTGTCTTATGGCGCGGTAGCCTTTCGTTTTTGGGCCCGAAATACGAGATTACCTTGGCCGAAGTGTGGGAAGCCGCACTTGGTATGCTTGGATGCGCTGGATATGCTGAAGCAGATCTTGAGGCACACTATTTGGATGATAATGCACGTGCCGCCCTTGCCAAGGGAAAGGAGCAACTTGCTAAAGAGTGAGTCGGAATGGCGGAAGAAGAAACTTTAGGGAAGGCACATTCGACCGACCCAACTCTTCCTTCGCGTTCGACTGACATTGATATCATTGGCTCCAGTTCCCATTCCTCGCCTCCTACCAAAGCTGACATTGAAATTGTAACTGCTCATACTGGAGATGAGGCTCAAGAAAGTGCTGAAGCACAAGGCTTTGAAGTTGACGTGATAAAGCCAACTTCTCCAGGTAACTTCAACGTTGATTTACCTCAAGTCGACTGCTTGTTCGCTTCTCATGAGCTTGATGAACTTTTTGATTATTATTTAAGCATTGACACGCCACTATCTCCTCTCTTTGCGGGGAATACTGACTTTAACTTCTCTTCTTCTGTAGTGAAAAGTCCAAGTGCCACGCAGACTTCTCCTCTTCCAGCTGTTCCATCTCTGTCTCTTCAAATTACTCCTCCTTCTGCTTCTCAACCGGGGTCGCAAGAAGAATTAATAGAAGCTCTTCAAGACTTGGACGACCCGGATGCTTCGCAAGAGCAGAAGGCTGAGGAACTTGAAGAAGGTGAAAAGACTCCGGAGCAATTTCATGATGACACAAAGCTGTCTGCACTTATCACTCCGGGCAGTGAGTCTTCTTCAAGGAAGAAGGGGAAGCATGTAACTTCGAAGAAGAGAAGGAAAAGCACTACTGTTAGCGAAGAGAAGGCGGAAGTAGACGCAACTGCATCTCTATCTCCTTCTTCTCCGACTCGTCCAGGCCGGCTCCAAAAGTTAACCATTAGGCCAGGCGATGGCTCTAAAGGTGGCGGGAAGAAGAAATAATGAGTCTCGCTCTACCTTTATTGTTTTGCTTTTTACTTGTACATATAGGCTTGTATTGACCGGGATTTGTGCGGGCACCGGTCCCCGCTCTTTTGAAACCTGCACATGTATAAAAAATTTGCAGTATGGAATGAAATGATTCTTTTTATTTGTACAATCTTTTGACTGTATTTGTGAATGCATTTATTCCTTATTTTCGCACTAGTTTTTTCACTGTGATATTGCAATAAGTTTGTGGTATGTTGCTTGAGCGTTGCTTTTATTAATGTAGCTATATTGTATTGTATTGCCCCCATACCACGGCTTATTGCAATTTCTTTTATTTGGTAAAACTTAGGAGAACGGTTCTTCGGCTTCAAGAAGACTTGTACTCTTAAGTTGGAGAACAATTCTTCTGTTTCAAGAAGACTTGTACTCTTAAGTTGGAGAACAATTCTTCCATTTTGAGAAGGCTTGCACTCTTTTTTTAGAGAATAATTTTTCCATTTTGAGGAAATGTTACTCTGCTTTAGTAGAGTGTGCCTTGTATTGGAGAATTCTTCTCTTTCTTTTGTTTGGAAATATTACACTTCACTTTCGGAGATAGTCACTTTTATTTTTTGATAAGGGTACTCTCCACGCGGTGAAGCGAGTTTCCAAAGAAGGCTTTGAATTGGCACTACAACTTCTGGGGAAGAATATTTTCAAGATGGAGAAATTGATCTTCCCTTGAGAGTTGCAATGTGCCTCCGAAGAGGGCTTTCTTCTTTTTTTTCTTTATTCTTGTTGTGCCTCGTTGGAGGGATTTTTTGCTTCGTTCGCTTAAAAATGCTTTTCTTGGGACGTGCCTCCGAAGAGGTCTTGTGGTGCCTCGGGAGAGGGCTTCTGCCTCCGAAGAGGGTAGGTGTGCCTTTGGTGAAGGCTTGTGCCTCCGAAGAGGGCTTGTGGTGCCTCGGGAGAGGGGTTCTGCCTCCGAGGAGGGCAGGTATGCCTTTGGTGAAGGCTTGTGCCTCCGAAGAGGGCTTGTGGTGCCTCGGGAGAGGGCTTCTGCCTTCGAAGAGGGCAGGTATGCCTTTGGTGAAGGCTTGTGCCTCCGAAGAGGGCTTGTGGTGCCTCGGGAGAGGGCTTCTTGCCTACGAAGAGGGCAGGTATGCCTTTTGTGAAGGCTTGTGCCTCCGAAGAGGGCTTGTGCCTCTGAAGAGGCTTTATCTGATTACCTGGAAGTTACTTTCTCATGGTTGAATGGATTCACGGGGCAGACACAAGTTATTTAATTGGATGTTCGTTTGCACAAACAATCGCAGCTAGTTAACAAGGGCCCTCGGTGATTCCACCAATCTTTTTGGTTGAGAAGAGAACTTTCTTTTTTTGGAATGCCTCGTTGGAGGGCTTTATCCTCCGAAGAGTTGTGCATCCAAAGAGGGCTTGTGCCTCCGAAGAGGTCTTTTGCCTCCGAAGAGGTCTTTGGAGTGGTTGGCTTGCCATGAAGGTTGCATCTCACCGTTAAGTGGATCCACGGGGCGGACGCAA
This sequence comes from Allium cepa, assembly GCA_030765085.1. NCBI lineage: Eukaryota > Viridiplantae > Streptophyta > Magnoliopsida > Asparagales > Amaryllidaceae > Allium > Allium cepa. The sequence continues at coordinate 73,083,883 of CM060939.1, read as the reverse complement.
GCTATCCAACCGGATTTTCGTTTGCACAAACGATCGCAATCAGCTAGCAAAGGCCTGGTGGCTTCGCTTTGGGAAGGTGCCCCTCCGGTGGTTCCACCAACCTTTTTGTTGAGAGGCAGCACTCCTTTTTGGTTGTTTTCTGTCTGCTCGCCCTTGTCTGTTTGTCATTTGCTCATCAACGATTCCCTGTTATCATTTCCAAGCACATGTTCCTTTCTTTTGCAAGTAGTTTGTCTTATCCAAAGAAGTGTACTTCATTGTTAAGCGAGTCCGATGGAATCACTAACTGTTTGCATGAAGCACTCCTTATATAAGATTTGTAATCTGGAATTTTTGTGGCTTGACATTTGTTTATTGAGTGATTTCAGGGATCGGTTGGCCTTGTGATGGGTAAGCTTTGTTTTAAGGGCCTGCAATGTTAAATCGACATTTTAGCGATACATTTAAAGTATTTACATATCGAGACAAAACAGGCATTTTGTAATAGTAGAGAACACAAAATTTATAGTGGTTCGGCCAAGAACTGGGCCTACATCCACTTTATAGTTCTTATCATTCATTTGCACTAGTTTTACAATAGCTGGCAATACAAGAATCATACATCCATAATCATTTTACAAGTTTAGACAAAGCTTTTAAGTAAAATATGGACGCAAGTGATTGCTGTTCCAAGCTCTTGGAATTGGATCCCCTTCGACAGTTGTCAGTTTGAAAGTGCCATCAAGAAGTTTTTTACCTATGACATACGAACCTTCCCAGTTTGGCGCAAACACTCCTGTTGCTGTCATGATCCTTTTCAAGACTAGATCCCCAATCTCAAAGCTGCGTTTGCGAACTTTGGAATTGAAGTGCCTGGCAATCTTTTGCTGATAAGCTGCGATTCTGAGCTGTGCCTCTTCCCTTCTTTCATCAAGGAAGTCAAGTGCTTCAAGTTGCAACTTTTCATTTTCAGCTTGGTTGAAATGAATTCTTCTGTGTGAGGAAACCTCTATTTGCACTGGAATCATTGCTTCTGATCCATATGCTAATGAGAATGGAGTGTGCCCAGTTGCAGTTTTGTGGGTAGTTCTGTATGCCCAAAGTGCTAGTGGCAGCTTATCGACCCAACCAACATTTGCTTTTTCCAGCTGTTTTTTGATGGTTGACTTGATAATTTTGTTTACTGCTTCCACTTGCCCATTTGCCTATGGATGAGCCACTGCTGAGAAGCTTTTTTGGATCTTGAATCGCTTGCAAAAATCCTGGAACTCTTCGCTTTCGAATTGGGTACCATTGTCTGTGATTATCTTTTAAGGCACACCATACCTGCAAATGATATTCTTAGTCACAATGTTTATCATCTTTTTAGTGGTAATAGTAGCTAATGGTTCAGATTCAGCCCATTTAGTGAAATAATCAACAGCAACAATAGCATATCTGATTCTGGACATGGCAGTTGGTAAAGGCCCGATGAGATCTATTCCCCAAATAGCAAATGGCCATGGACTGACCATCTGCGTTAGCTCGGTGGAAGGTGCTCTTGGGATTTTTGAAAATCTCTGGCATCGGTCACACTTTCTGGCGCAGCTAGTAGCATCACAATTAATGTCTGGCCAAAAATACCCATAGCGGAGAATTTTCTTTGCTAGGGTTTGACCGCCTGAATGGTCCCCACACTCTCCTCCGTGCACTTCAGCTAAAATTGTCTTAGCCTCTTCCTTGGTTACACATTGGAGTAATGGCATTGAAAATCCCCGTCTGTACAATCGACCGTCTTGCATTATGTATCTTGAGGCTTTCCTTAACAACTTCTGACGCTCGTTTGAATTTTCTGGAAGGGAGCCGTTAAGTAGATATTCCTTGATTGGAGTCATCCACGACTCCTGCTCTTGAGAAACAGTCATGATGCAGTCAATCTCCATTTCATCAATACTTGGGGCTGACAAGACTTCTACAGGAACCAATCCAAGTAATTGAGCTTCGTCAGTGCTTGAATACTTTGCGAGAGAATCTGCCTTCATGTTCTCTTCCACAGGTATATGACTTATTGTATAATGATTAAAATCATTGAGAAGTTCTTAGGCCCTTGATAAGTAAGCAGGCAGATTTCCTCCTTTAATTTGAAACTCTTTCTTGACTTGGCGTACAATAAGCTGGGAATCACTAAAGATCTGCAACAATCTGATATTCAGTTCTTTAGCAATCTTCAAGCCGGCAATAAGAGCTTCATATTCTGCTTCATTATTTGTCGAAGGAAATTCCAATCTCAATGCGTTGCACAATGATCGCCCTTCAAGGGTTTCAAGCACGACCCCAGCTCCAGAACTATAGTCGTTTCTTGCGCCATCAACATATAATTTCCATCAGGTCGGGATGTCCTTAGTAACTTCTTCCTCATTGTCACCTGTATCTGTGTATTCTGCAATGAAATCTGCTAAAGCTTGTCCATTGATTGCTCTTCGGGGATGGTAAGTGATATCATATTGGTTGAGTTTGATATTCCATTTCAGTAGACGACCCAAAGTCTCAGGACGAAATAGGACTTGCTTTATAGGCTGGTCAGTGAGGACTTTGATAGGATGAGCTTGAAAATATGGCCTCAACTTTCTAGAAGCTATCAGTAGGCAATAGGCGAGTTTTTCTAGCTTTGATTAATTCATCTCTGCCCCAGTGAATCTCTTGCTGATGTATCAGACCGGGCGTTGAAATTGTGCATCTTCCCGTACTAATGCTGCACTGAGAGCATGAGACGAAACTGCTAAATATAGGAAAAGTTCTTCACCGCTGCTAGGCTTAGAAAGTATTGGAGGCACTTCCATGTGATGAATTAGTTCATCGAAAGCTTTCTGGCATTCCTGAGTCCATTCAAAGTTTTTCCTTCCTTTCTTTAGAGCGTCAAAGAATGGAATGCATTTGTCCGTGGCCTTGGAAATAAACCGACTCAAAGCAACAACTTTCCCATTGAGGCTCTGTAATTCCTTCTTTGTCCTAGGGGCTTTGACTTCTCTCAGAGAAGTAATTTGAGCAGGATTAGCTTCAATGCCCCTAGCGCTCACAATGAAACCCAAAAATTTCCCGGACTCTACCCCGAATGCAAATTTCAAAGGATTAAGCTTCATTCCATACTTCCGGAGGACTACGAACATTTCTGCCAAGTGATCCATATGGTCCACTACCTTCTTTGACTTCACCAACATATCATCCACGTAGACTTCCATAGTTTTTCCAATCTGTGGCTTGAACATAGCGTTAACAAGTCTTTGGTAAATTGCCCCCGCATTCTTCAGTCCAAAGGGCATGACTCTATAGCAGTAAAGACCGACATCGGTTATGAAGCTCGTGTCCTCCTGATCTGGCTCATGCATCATGATTTGGTTATATCCGGAGTAAGCATCCATGAAAGATAACAATTTATGCCCGGCTGTTCCATCCACCAACCGATCAATCCTGGGTAACGGGAAGCGGTCTTTGGGGCAGGCTTTGTTTAAGTCTAAAAAATCGATGCAAACTCACCCCATTCCATTTGCCTTTTTAACCAGCACCGGATTAGAAACCCAATTTGGATAAGTCGACTCTCTAATGAAACCATTCTCCATGAGCCGATCTACTTCTTCCTTTAATGTTGCTGACCTTTCTGGACCATGGGTTCTTCTTTTCTGTTTCACAGGTGTAAATTTCGGATCAATATTCAGTGTATGTACCGCGATTTCTGGAGATATTCCACACATATCGGCATGACTCCAAGCAAATACGTCCAGATTTGCTTTCAAGAATGATATCAAAATATTTTGAACCGTCACACTATGTTGAGAACCCACATTCAGCACCTTGTTCAGATCTTTCGGGTCAACAGGTACTCGCACCGTTACTTCTACTGGCACCACTCTATTCTCGCCTGTACTGTCTTTTCTGGAATCCATTTCTTTCCGTGCACCACTATGCTCGCAAGTGCAGGGTCCACCCTGTAATTGCTACAAGGTTGGTTCTTGGATGCGGAGTGGAGCCGCCGCATCCTTTCCCATCTCTCTCTTCCTTGCTTCCCGCAACTCTATTAGATAACATTCTCGCCCAGCATTCTGATCCCCTTTAATAACACCGGCGCCGTTATCTGTGGGGAACTTCATAGTAAGGCACCACGGAGCGAGAATTGCCTTGAATGCTGCAAGAGTTGGCCGGCCTAGGAAGGCGTTGTAAGCAGAAAATCCGTCAACAATCACAAAAGTCTTCTTTCAAACCACCTTTTTCTGCCCCTCTCCAAGTTCAACGAATAAGTCAATAGTTCCAATTGGCTGCTTTGGTTCCCCAGTGAACCCAGCAATTTTCTGCGATGAAGCCTGAACATTAGCCATAGGAATCTTCATTTGATCGAATATCTTTTTGAAGAGGATATTGCAAGAGGCGCCGCAATCAACAAGCACCCTTCTTACAATAGCAGGCCCGATGCCTGCAGAGATGACCACGGGATCCATGGTAGGAGCTTCAACACCCATAGAGTCCCAGGCCCTGAACACAATATCATCATTAAAAGTTCTTTGCTGCTTCAAAGGTGCAGCGTCTTCCAACACAAAAACATTTTCTCCTACTGGGGCGTATTTCAAAGCACGAACATATCTTTCCATCTCGCCCCAGCTTCTGCCTGCCGGGTGAGGACCTCCCGTGATCACATTTATAACAGGCCTCTCTGATTCATGCGCGGTAATCCTCTCACTCGAGCCAGATGGATGAGCAGGAAGTTGTTGGCCCTCAGTAGATGAAGTTGGGTTGTTCCCATTTCTCTTAACATATTGCTGCAGCTTGTTCTCTTTCAGCAGTTCTTCCATCAAACTTTTCAAAAGGTGACATTCGTTAGTATCATGACCGGGTTGATTATGAAACCGACACAATCTCCCTCTTTGAACAGCCTTTTTCCCTAGCTCTATCATAGGTGGTTTAGGATATTCCACGATATCTTTTGTAGCGAAAAAGATATTCTCCGGAGTATCAGTTAAAGGAGTGAAATCTGAAGGCTTTGAGAAGCGAGGTTTCTTCACCTCCTTCTGCTTCTTCCCACTTTTATTCTCCCTCTTCTGACTTCCGGATTCCTTTTTGGTAGGAGCAGCAGTGTTATTCTTAACCTCTGTTAATGCCACTTTCGCCGGTGCAGAAAGGCTTTCCAAGCGCATGAACTCGTCAGCTTTCTTGTCAAATTTCTCAAGCGAGTTTGGTTCCTTCATCTTCAACCATTTCCCAAACTCACTCGAATTGCCGATAGCCCTCATTAAGTAGGTCAAGACCATTCGTGGCTCTGCATTGTCGACTTCAGCCAAGGCTATGTTGAAGCGATTAAAGAAATATCTAATAGATTCTCCGGGATTCTGTTCTAGGCTGGATGGTGACATTATGTCCTTTGCCTTTGAAGCATACAACCTGAATTGTTCTTTAAACTTCCGAGTTAAATCGGAGAACTGGTCTACAGACCGGACCGGTAGCTTTGTGAACTAGAGTAGAGCCACTCCTTCCAAGTATACCGGAAAGTATCGACATTTGATCTCATCTGATGCTCTGGCACCACTCATGTGCCAGTCATACTTATATAGGAATTGGTTAGGGTCGCTTGTTCCCTTATAAGCCGGAATGGTATAGGGAACAAACTTCCTTGGGAATTCCTCCTTCAGAATCCTTTCGGTGAATGGAGTTTTGCTTGGAGCGAACCCCCACTCTTTTTCAACTTCTTCCCTTTGCATACTTTCTTTCATAATCTGTCGAACCATGCCCGAAAGGTATTCCTCATCGTTTAAAGGCTCTGCAGGACAGACTTCAACCATTTTCTCGGAAGTTTGCCTGGACAAACGTTCGCGGAGAGTCGGCTGCGGTCTTGAACCTCCAGCTTGGGGAGGTGATTCTTTGGCGTGGCTAGCTGCCTTTTGAGGAATATTCCTCTCTTCAGGATTATGAACATCATCTGCAAGGTTTTCTTCATTATTCACTGGTTGACGGTTAGCTCCGAGCAAAGCATTCAACCTATCAAGCATTAAAGTGTTCTGGGCTTCCATTTTCTGATATAGCCCAGACTCTACAGCATCTAACTCTGCCCGTGTAATTCCAACACTTGGAGCTGCTTGACTTAACCAGGGAGAAGTGGCAGTATTTTCATGGACATCACCGGATCTAGTAGATCTGCGCTTTCTTCTAGGAGACATGATCTCTGATAGACTTTTGATTTTTAGAGAGATTCTTTCCAAGAACTTTTGCAGAGCAATGATGAAAACACCCTGAGTTCGAGTGTTCTCAGTGAAAGCACCAAAAATGTTAACGCTAACACCACGGTGTAAGTAGTAAAGATGTGAAAGCACCACCCATTGGTACGGGAACTAGATATAAGCAGAAGATAACAGAAAATCAAGTAAAGAGACAACGGTTTTATAGTGGTTCGGCTTAGGTTAAGCCTACGTCCACTTTAATCTACTTTATTACTGATTCGATTACAACTTTTACAGTGATCTTCGATTACAACACAAGCAAGACAAGTAACTAGAACTTCAATGTATAAGAGCTCTTCGAATTCATGTTGAATGTTTTAGATCTCTCTTGAAGTCCGTAGAGGTGTCTTTGGTGTTTGAAGTGTCAGATGAGTCGAGAAAACTGCAGAGTATCGGCGTTCCAGAAATGAGCCAAAAGTACTTTTTTCAGTTGAAGTAGGTGGAGTATTTATAGAGAAAATCCGGGCTAAGTCGTAGGTCGCGAACGACCTAAGGGTAGGTCGCAGGTCGCTAGCGAACTAAGGGATACGAGCTAGGGCTCATCCTTGTTGCACTTGGTCAATCTGAGCGGGTTAGTAGGTCACAACGACTTTTGGAAGAGAGGTAGGTGACTTAGTCATGCTGAGGTACCTAGTAAAGCGACCTAAGCTAGTTGTAGGAGTAGTAGCGACTTAGTACCTGCTCGACCTATAACTGGATGATATAACAATGGGAAGTTTGTAGCTCGTTAAGTCGCTAACTTGTTACCTCGCTAACTCGTTAGCTCACTAACTTGTTAGGTCGCTTAGGTCATCTTAGTTACTAGGTTGCTAGGTCGCTATTCCATTAGCCTGGTAGGTCGCAACCTTCATGGAATCACTAGGTCATTAACTCGTAGGATCTCTTGAGTCAATCTTTAGCTCGCCTAGTCGTAGGTCGTTGATCTGTCGAATCTTTAGAGTCTTTTAGGTCGTTAAGTCGTCGAGTCTTTCTCTTGCAATGTACTATTAGGTCGTCATATACTTAGGTCGCTTACCGTATTAGGTCGCTAGGTCGCTTACTTCTTCAAGTCGCAGGGTCGTGAAACAGAGCGATATTAACATTTGAAATAATGAAACCTTTTATACAAAGAATTTTAAAAAGCCATCGTTCGAAATAAATCTAGAAAGATTTTTTGAGGATAGACTATGGGGTAATCGAAAATCTTAGTTTAAGATTAAAGAAATTTATTTAAGATAAATAATTCTTATGAATATGTTTGATATACATAATTTTCTAAACTAGATTTATAAAACATGCTTTACAATGGAATTTATGATAACTCAAATTTTGAATATTTTCGAAAGGAATTTCAAATGATTTTTGGAAAATAAATAATAATAGTATTATTTCTATATAAAAATGAGCTTTTGAAAACGAAAAAAAGATCTTATGTTTAATTAATTTAGGTGGCTCAAAAGTAAGTAAAAATGGGCAGAGGATGTGTTCGGGTGGTAAATGCTTCTCTTAAGTATTCTCCTTCTTGTTAAGGAAATATGCGCTACTATTAGTAGTACCCAGTTTCTTGGTATCATTTTTTAGTTACACGATCAATATAATTTTCTAAAGTTAAAAGGGATAATGTGAATCAGTAATTGACAAATTAATGGTTGTTAGTTCTTATCAAAGTGTACTATTGTAATTGATAAGCATTGGTATGCTTTGAACTTTTAAGTAAATATTTCAAGTTAATAATGAATGGTTTTGGGTTTGTAGTAAATGTTGTTTTAGCGACATTTGTTTTTAAACCCTTAAACGACACTTTGGAAGAAATCTTATGGGTATATATGGATCTTTAATAATGGGATTTTAATGATAACAACAAGCAATATAGTCTTTTATAAAAAGATGGAAAATTTATAATTAACTTGTTATGAAAAGAGAAGCTAATTTTAACAATATTTTGGTAGTAATTGTTTTAATCTCTTGGATTATATTTTAAAGTAAGTAAAACTTGTTAAGTAAATTATGAATATACTTAAAGCAACTGAATAAGTATATGAATACTTTTATATATTGAAACTTTAAAGGTAAAGGGAATATATATGTATAAAGGAAGTTTTAATTAATAAAGGAGTGTTAAATTGATTAAGTAGGTTTTAAATAAATAAAAAATGTTTTCACATTTGATATTAGTTAAAGGAAGTTTATGGTAGTTTATCAATTTAATGGATTATTTTGAAAATGAGTATTTTGGAAACCACTAAAATATGTTTAGAGATGTATTATAATAAAATGATTTTGTAATATAAAGAATTATCTTTATAAAAATTGTTGAAATTAAGAAAGTATTTAAAGAATATATTTTATAAAGTATATTTTATAAAAAAAGTGTGATTAGAAAAAATAAAATGATGTTTGAGAAAGATGGATATTTTAATGTTTTGAAAAGGTATAAATTTGAAAGTTTCGTAACATAAAATAAGTTTGGGATTAAATTTATAAGGAGATTTATTTAAAAATAAATTTAAAAGGAATTTTGAAATAAGAATTATAATGGTATTACTCCAAATAAAAGATAATTAATTTCTTTTGGAAAAAAGATAGAAATATTTTGTGAATAAATATATGAAAGAAATAATAATATAAAGATGAAATGCTTATTTATAAAGGAGTATCTTTATAAAATTTTGAGTAAAAGATGAAATTTTTATGAAATATTTTCATAAGAATTTTGGGAAGGTTAATAAATACATATGGATTGTTTCGTCGCATGATTTAATCTAAGAATCAAGTGCAGAACTTTGATATGTTTGACACTTATTCGAAAGGGGATTTATCACTTGATTCTTGATAACGAACATTGATGAGGATTTAGGGTTGGGTACTTGTGTTTTCTATCATAGTTGAGATCTATGCAAGGAGAACAAAAGTTTTGATCAGAAAACCTAGTCAGAGTCTGCAGTAAAGGATCGAAGGATCAATACTAGTTCAGAAGTAAAGTTGTGCATTCAAATAGAAGACCGAATCCGAACTATTATATCCACATTTTTCCAAAAAGAAAGAAAATCGAGATTTCGATAAGTGGATTTTGAAATATGAGTAAAACAAGTTTTGGAAAATTCCGGAATTTGCAATTCAAAATCCAAAACTAGATTTCTTTGAAAATGATGTTTTAAATTGTTTAAAAATATGAAATAAATCTTATAAATCCTTTAAATTGTTTTAAAAATGATTTTAGTAATAAAAATGGATTATCAAATAATAAAAAGCCATTTTGATAAATACAGTTCAAAATGCACTTTCCGCAGCACTTTTTGTAGCACTTTTTTATAACTTTTGAAATATAGTTTTAAACTTATCGATTATTATCCAAATATTTTATCAATGTTTTTGGATGATTAATAAAGTGTTTTAAAGGTAATTTTATGGATTTATGAAATGGTTAGAATGTTTTAATGATTTAGAGTCGATCAAATAACTTGACCGCCTTATGGGTGTTAGAGAGATAGTGTCTAGGCTTGAGTTTTGAAAACCAGTTTCCTACTCTTCTTGGCTATCCGGACTGGCTCAACGGATGAGATAGTGAATTTGATTTACACAGATCGAAATATTCTAAAGAATAAAGAATAAGATTTTTCAAGTTTTAGACAACTTGGATTTTATGGAGATGATCTTCTTGTACTCGGTGTTAAATCCCGGAGAGGGAACTCGTACTATTTGTTGGTCCTTAGTACATTCTCTAGAGATGTACTGCCGGAAGGTAGTCCCTTCACCTAGTAATTTGTATGGGAATCAATTTCCCAATAAGTATCTTTACGAGTTTGATTGTAGAACCCCCGTTGGTCCAGTATGCTATAATTTGATCAATGTAACAATTTCGGTTAAGATTAGTAAGTTTACTTGTAAATTTTTTCAAAGAAATGTCATTAAAAATATTATCACGTATTTTGACATAGTATGATTTGGTTATCATAAGGTAAAAACACGTTACACGTTTATGTGCACCGTGGAATTATGAGATACTTTTTTGTTTTCAAAACACGTATTTTGAGTTCTCACACCAGTTTCATGACTGACCCGGAGTTTATTTTCCCTTTCCTTAAACTCTGGGTTTTCTAATTTTCCTCAAGCAGTCTATTAGTCAGGATTAGTTTAGAAAAAAACTGGATGGAGCTCAAAGCATGGAGTTAGTAGATTTTAATGAAGATTTTTGTCTATTTCCACCACATTCTTGTACTATACTATTCCGCATTTGTAAGGACGGGATTTATAATTGTCCATGTTTTTAACTCTGATAAATGTATTTTAATTTCCACTGTAAAGATTTTATGTTGAAATGTGAGATTCTGTTTGGTCTTATTTTCTTTCTTACCCTTAAGAAACCGCTTCTACGGTACATGGATTTATGGAACGTGAGTACCGAGGATGTAATATTGTCAATTTCGAGGATTCGAAAAAACGATTCCTTATAGTTGTCCTACTGAACAGATGATGATTGGCTATCCTTTTCTTTTCCATCGTTTTCTCTATGTTTCCTCTTATATTACGGCATGAACTTCTTGCCTTCTTGTTTGAGGCACTTGAATACATCATACTCACTATACCATGTATTTTTTAGCTACTCCTATCCCTAGCATGCATGAACACTTTGCGCTTAACATAACAATATATAAGATTTTACTTTAACATTAAATGTCTACCTTTTTAATATGGCCGGCTATAGGCACATCGTATTACTAGCTTTTCCCTTTAATGGCTTCTTTCTCTTTTTACTTGGTTTGCTAACCTTACCTATAGGTTTCTACCTGTAGATGATAGATGCATTAGAAAGCCAGAAAAGTTTATATAATATAAGAAAGAGAAATGGTATTTATATTTGAGAGGTATTCAAAATAGTTTCTCATTTTTCTTGTATCTTTCATATCTTATCCAGTCGAGACTTTGGTTCGGCCAAGTTTATATAAAATGAGAAAGAGAGATTGTATTTATATTCTCAAGACATTCAAAGTATTCATATTCCCTTCTTCCTCCTCTCTGGTTGGCACAATTATTTAACTCAATTTTAAATCTTGGATCTAACTAACATTATATATTAATTATTTGAATATATTTATTCTTGCCAATTTATTTAACTAAATCAATATAAAACATTTATATAGCTATTTATAAGGCATTAAAATATAGAAAACTAATATAAAATTTATATTGATTTTTTGCGTTAATTTATAGCATTTATAAATTAATTTAATCAAGTAGAACTCGAGAAAATTCTATCAAATACTATTGTGTTGACTCCTTGGTGTGAATTCAATACTCGATATATTTGAAGAACTTAAATACTAAAGCCCATGTGGACTTTTGCTGATGCATGATATTTGGAACAAGTTCAGTCCCTTATAGATCATTTAGGTGAGATTCAATTTCTACTCTTTATTAAGCTACACCCTTATTAACAATATTTTTTTTTCACATTTTATCTTCCTCCCCTCTTTATCCTTAGGATATCCAGAGTTTAATCAACGGAAAAAAAGCTTCTATAATATCTATTGCTTATTGCATAGCACCACTTTAAAATCCTTGGTTCAATCAAATAATATTTATTGATTAACTGATTTACTCTAACTAAAGATTTTGACTTTAAGTTTACTACCAATTATGGTGATACTAACATCCTACAACGAAAATTAAGAATACTCTCTTAAGTAGTGTTTCGCTTAAAATGGTTCAACATATACCTAACATGGACGCAACATGATCTTTATGCCATGTGAAAAAAACAATTAGAATATAGTCTAGATAGTTAAGATTAATAGTGCTTTCAAGTTAGAAGTTACTACATATCATTACATAAGATTTTATATTTTGACTTAGTTGTATTAACTTGTAGAAGATTCTAATTGAATCGTTCTATGATTTTTTCAAATAACCATAAATACATAACCACTTGGTGCTCCCCAACGGCCATGAGTATTACACCATCCATCGCATGGAAAGAACTACGAACACAATATTGTTTCTCTTGAGCTAAGTTTTGATCTTATCACTTCTCTATCCTACCCATTTGATCAGTTAGTATTATGCTTATCACCAGCTTTTTGATCTTCATGTCTCTAAATATTTCTTTGTGTATGACATGGGTAAAAAATCCACTACAAATCAGCCGGTGAAACAAAATAGTTTCTAGGACTAGAAAAGACTAATGATGCTTAGTAAAGACTCATTTTAGAATGTATTCAAGTTGTTGCATTAAATTTCCCAAAAGGTTTAGATTTTCCTATGTTAAGTTAACCCATAAGGCGAATGATTAGTCATTCATTAGTGACGTGAGTTAAGTTAATGATAGATAAACCTTATGACCATAAATTATAAATAAATAAAAACAGAAATTGACATCAAAATTAGAGTATATGTCAAATTTGTATTTTAAACTGGTGATATGTCATATTAGGATGCTTATGGTAATGCTTGTTATGATGCCTTTGCTATTGATAAATTAGTGGGAGGAAAACCTATTCTACATGGCAACATGGTCTCGCTACATTGCATGTTTTAGGGAGGAATATTATTCATACCAGCTTTTTTCTCACCTGTATATGTTTTACCCATAAACTCATGGGTATTCATTTTAGTTGGCTGAGCTTGTATGATTAGACGGACTGCTATTTTGAAGACGTATTAATAAAGCTATGAAAGCGAAGTAAGAGGCTTAGTTATATGTTTATTTGTATTTCATCGTATGTATATCAGGATCTATAAGTAGTTAAGTGAACATATCGGCACTTCCATATGTTGGATATGTCATCATCTTATGTTTTATCGTATTTAGTTATTTATCCATATGTGGGAATGATTAAAAAATGCAAAATAAAAATTATGTAATGGAAAATTTATATATTTTCTCTATTTATCTATTGTTAAAAAATGATTTTCTTTCATAATTTTAAAATAAGTCTGATGATGAATACGACATCAAGGCATTCATTTTCAGGTTTTGAGATAGGGAATGTTACAAAGTACTGAATATGCTAAATGTTCGAAAGACCTCTGTACTCAAAAGTGTGCAAACAATATACCTTAAATTGCATCCTTAATTTCAAACTTTAGCACAAACATTTTGAATCTATCCCTGGTTGTAAAACAATTGGAATTAGGATTTGGAAAGTTATCCTCTTTTGGACCTTGGTAATAGTTAATTTACTTCCTTATACCATATGTATTCAACTATGAGTAGGCGAAATGAAACCAATAAACTTGACTATTAATGTTGTTAATAGGTCCACCCTAAGACCTAGGCATAATTAAGGATGTTTTAATATAATCAAATACTATCACGTTCCTAAGGTTTTCATAAGCTTAAAAGCGAAAGCTATTTCAAATCCACATGAACAATATTAAATTAGTTACTGCCTTGGCATAATGCAAAAAATGTAAAAAGGGGAGGGAGGGGGGGTGGGGGAGAGAGCGCGCAAGAGAAGAAAAGGTGAAAATATCCAAAATCAAGTTAGTAGGTGGTATATGCATTGGAAAAAAATTACGTTCAGTGATGTCATAATGGATTAATCTATATAGAGAAAACCCCAAGAAGTTGATGGAATTATTTCATAATTTAAGACACAATTTAGACTAATACAAGAGAATCAACAACCAAAATACTTATCTAGTAGGAAAAGCTTGAACCTTTAATGCATAACATGACAATATGACATATTCCATTTTTCCATTTCAAGTTGTAGCCCGTACCAATTGTGACCGCCTTAGCAAAGTTTCAAGGAAAATGCATCTATAATTTCTTCTTATAATATCTTGAAAGTTTTCTTTAATTTTACAACCAGCTTCCATTCCTCTGTAGATAGGTCCTCCTACACCACAATTTCATAAAAAATATAAACAAGACAATTAATTCTTTAAGATGATGCACATCGAAAGGTTGTATCCTTATATTTATTGAATGACGTCACCATGTCTACTTAAGATTTGACTACATTAAGGTTCAAAACATATTGCTTTTCAAAACAATTGATTATGGCGCTTCTTGGATTTACTCTTCAATGTCGTGAAATGGTTTTTTGAAAACAAAAAGGAAAAATTAACAATAACGAAGATAATGAGAAAGTGATCTTTCGCCCTTCCTCATAATCTAATAAATTTGTATTGGAGTAGATTATATACTTAAGTTAGTACTAGTAAAATACTTTTAGCAAAATGACTTCTAATCGGTCTTCTCTAAATCAATAGGCTTGGCATATATGATATTTACCATGTATTTAGCCTTTAGTATGTCAATGGACTTTCTCGTGATGTGACTAACTATCTCATCGTTAATGTCAAAATGTCGACCAAAAGCTCTCCCTTTTTCTTGAGGATTGCTTCCAACAATCTGCAAAATATAAAACCAGGAAAGGTTATAATATGGAAATGCACACGAGACCATACTCACAGAATCATTTCTTTTCTCAAATATGGACAAGCGTGCACATGACTCTTTCTTTGTTACCTTTATAGCGACTTTCTGCCCTTTTGTAGCCATTTTAGCATCCATATGGTTAATCTCTATGGACTTGATTCTTTCTATGTCAATTGAGTTTCTTGACGGTATACAAATCGGAGTTTCAACCTCAAAATTTGAAAAGAAGCAATTAGAAACGAGTTCTTAATAGAATGCGTCTTAGCGTAAAGTCCAATGGTGTCAGGAGGAATGAAGAGGTATGGAAAAAACAAAAGAAAATAACATGCAATATTTATGCGATACAATTTGCAACATAAGCTTGTCGACTCTAATGGACATTACAAAGAAAATGAATATTGTATGACACATATGTTCGGTGAAGAAATGTCACATGACAATTTGTTAGATAAAATATCTATCGTATTATTTCTGCAATAATAAGGACAAGGTGTTTTTACGGTATCTAAAATCTTTTCTTATAATAAGAGCGATAAATTATTCAAAAAAAATCGCTCATTTTGATGTCTCGGAAGTTCAAACTCATTACCTTTAGAACCTATGTCTAAAGCGTCATACCACTAACCAGTTGATTTAGTTGTCCTTAAACTAAAGAGAATATTTATTATTTTTGAAGTAAATAATAACAAAGTGATTTTATGATATTCGAAGTGAATAGTTATTGTTTTATGGATAAATAATAGTACGGTAATGTTATGATATTTGAAGCGTTATTATAATTTTTGGAATGAAAACAATAAATGGGTTTGGAATTTGGGTATTAAAAGTGAATTATTGGACATTTGCTTGATGGTTATTGCGTATGTAATTGCGCAATTGATCGAGCTTGTTATATATGCGTGCTTTATATCCTAAAACCATCTTAATTTATATCCTAATCCAAGCTGTAAGTGTTAGTATTGTATGAAATTCATGTGAAAATTACTACTAGTGCACATATTTTATGTGGCTAATACAGTTGTTAGTACACTTATGTTATTTATATTTGTGTATCTAACGAAATAATGCATACATACATACATACATATATATACATATATATATATATATATATATTGTACTTGTTTGATATGTAGCCAGTATGCTTATTAATACAAGTTATGTCGATAGTTGTATAGAAAATTAGTTATTAGCATGTATGCATAAGCATTGAACATTAGAGCTAGCTTGATATTTTTGATTGATATTGGGAATCTACAAGAAGTGTGTGACAGGTACCTTTTTATTATGTTGATATATTATAACCTCAACTTTGATGAAACTATCATTTGTTTGTAGTTAGCATGACGGTTTCTTATCATGCTAATACACTATTAATAACATATAGTTTTATGTATTAACAAGTTAGGATGCAAGGAAACAAGGAAGATTTGGTTCATATTAGCCAACCTAGAGATAATGTTAAACTTTTTATTCATTTTCCACAAGTGCTATGCCACATGCTTTGCAGGTAAATTGATTTTTTCACAAATTATATGTGTTTAACATTTTCAAGAGAAATAATTTTCATAAATATTTAGCTTTGTTTTTGCATTGGAAATATGTGTAATTAGTTTGAATTTTTATTTCTAGGTTGCAACGTTCAATTTTATTGTTAGTTTGAATTTTTGTTTCATTTATCAATTAATAAAGAATGGAAATGTATAGAAAGTTTATTTGTTAGACCTTATTTTTAATTGATATAAAATTTGATAATATATGTAAATGAGCGTTTGGAATTTGTAACAAAGTGTGTTTGCTAAATCTTATTTTTAAGTGATATTAACATTTTGTAATATCAATAGAGATGCATTTTGGAAAGTTCATGGTTGCACCAAAGCTATTATATTTAAGTCTTAATGGCACGCTATACGCTCGTGTAATTAAATAGTACAAATGACATAATGTTTCAGAAATGAAAGGATATATATATAGTAGAAAAATACATGATTCGCACATACAAATGGCATGAATGAAAGAGAACTTTTAAATATAAAGTAATCTAGAAAATGAAGATTTATTTCAGTATTGATGATTGTAATTCTATAGGCTTATATTATTTGAAAAAAAGAAACCAAAAACAAAAATTGTTTAACTTACGTGTCAAACATCACAAAAAGAAATAATTACCAAAAAAAAGATGTCAAATTCGTCCTTTTGAAGATATTAACACATCCTTGTACATGATATTTCCAATGAAGATATTATTTTCCCCTAATTCATGCTAACTGTATATCTGATCCATCCTAAACCAAATAGTCTTAGAATTTTAGAATATTTGCTAGTTTGTGTCAAGTTAATCAACTTGGAGTAGCACCAATTGAAGAGAGGTAGTCCAACACCTGTGCAGTTGGTTTGGGCACAGCTTCGAGTAGCACCAATTCAATTCAAAAGAAAATGAACATGAAATAGAAGTTAGGAATCATACCTAACAATCATCAAAGGTACAGACATAGATATGAGTTCAAGAACTCACCTTTAAACTCAAAGACAACAATTGAGAAGCTCTAAAACAAGGAAATATCAATTCCTCTTCACTACACCTCTAGAATCTTCAATTTATTATCAAATACAAAGATTTTCCTTAGTTAGATTATAGGAATTTCTGAAAATTGAAGAGAGATTGAGATGGAGAAGATAAAGAGGAAGCTTACCTAAGCTTCTCTTTGATTTTGGAACTTGAATTAGAATTTTCTAAGAGAATTAGGGCTTAGGAATTTCTAATCTCCCCTCTTTTCTCCCATTTTTCTCTTTACCTTGAGTGTTAGGAAATGAGGAGTAGAATGAATGAAGAGTAGAGGAGTTAGAATATTTGGTAGAGGAGTTTTGGATATCTTGTTGGGTTAGTGGGCTTGAACATAACCCAAAGCCCAAATGAAAATACCAAAATCCTAATCAACTCCAAACATATTGATGTTTATACTCAATGAAGTTATAAACGTCGTTTTAAACTCAATGAAAGTGGTCTCGAGTCCCAATTCGACTATTTACAAAAATTCACATTTTGGACTTTAAATTCAACTAACGATGTTATATTTAAATATATAAATCGTAAAATATGCGGGTTATTACAACCTCCCCTCCTTAAAGAAAATGCATACTCGCAATACTTAAGAAGAAAACAAAGAGTAACAACCACTCTAAGGCATAACATAACAAAAGAAAATCTTGAAGTGAGAAGTCCACCTTTAAGAGCATGAGTAAATAAGTCTGGATGTGCTCGCTCGATGAATTCTCTGGATTCCCAAGAACAATCCTTAGGATTTACGGACCATTGAACTTTCACAAGCGGTACATCTTTATTACGAAGGTGTTTAACCTCCATAGCAATGATACGAATAGGATGTTGCACATAAGCCAAATTAGGTTAAACTTCAATTTCTTCAATAACACCGGGATCAAGAATAGAATCGGAATCCCTAAGGCATTTCCGTAGTTGAGAGACATGGAATACGTCATGAATAGTAGAAAATTGAGCCGGTAATAAAATACGATAAGCCACGGAACCATTGCATTCGGTGATGGGAAATGGGCCAATATATCTAGGTGCTAATTTTCCCGAACGACTGAAACGCATAACACCTTTCATAGGTGAAACACGAATGAACACCAAATCTCCTACAGAAAATTCTAATTTCCTTCTTTGGTTATCGGCATGGCCTTCCGTAGTGTCTCGAAAGGTGCCATACCAATACTAGATTGAAAGCGATTATTATAAGAAAACTCAACAAGAGAAATATGATCTTCCCAACTTTCACCAAAATCAAGAACACATGCATGAAGAATATCTTCAAGAGTTTGATTCACACGCTCTGTTTGTCCATCGGACCGAGGATGATAAGCGGTGCTAAAATTAAGCTTTGTTCCCAAAGATTTTTGAAGACCTTTCCAAATTCCACTAGTAAACAATGGATTACGATCACTAACAATAGAAGTAGGAACTCCATGCAATTTAACATTTACTTTAACATAAAGTTTGGCCAAAGGAGTATGGTTTGATTGGACCGAACGGGAATAAAATGCGCGGATTTGGTAAGTCTATCTACTATCACCCATATACTATCATGACCCGAATGAGAACGGAGAAGACTGTCAATAAAGACCATGGAGACTTGATCCCACTTCCAAAAAGGAACGTCCAAAGGTTGCAATAACCCACCAGGCCTTTGATATTCGGCCTTTACGAGTTGGCAAGTCATGCAATGCTTAATGAAGTGAGCAATATCATATTTCATTCCATCCCAATAATATTTCATGTCCATATACATTTTACTATTACCGGGATGAATGTTAAATTTAGAACGATGAGAATCTTCTAAAATGTCTTTACGAAGATCACTAATATTTGGCACGATAAGTCTATCAAATTTTCAAATGCTGCCACGTGCATCGCTTTCAAAGTCTTTCAAACCTTCAACCTTATTTTTATCACTACAACTTTGGCTAAGAAGAGCCAATTCGGGATCATACTTTTGAGCTTTAAGGATGCAGTCTAAAAGAGATGGATAAGCCTCAAGGTTACACAAAACAAGGGACGAGCATGGATTAGGTTCACGATTTTGAATCTCACAAGTAGAAAAAGTCTCGAGATCATTCCTCTCGGATATAATCATGAAAACAACCGCTTGTTGCTTACGACCAAGGGGATCGGCAACACGATTTCCCCTTTCGGGAGTATAAAGAATATCAAGATCATAAGATGCAAGGAATTCCAGCCAACGTTGTTGACACAAATTAAGTTCCTTTTGAGAAAATAAATACTTCAAAGATTTATGATCAGTATAGAGAACAAATTTCTCTCCCAAAAGTTAATGACGCCAAATTCTAAGGGCGAAAACAATGGCCGCGAGCTCTAAATCATGAGTGGCATATCTAGTCTCGACTGGCTTTAATTGCCTAGAAGCATAAGTGATAACACGTTCCCTTTGCATGAGAATGGCTTCCAAACAAAACACGAATAGCATCGATATAAATAGTGAAGTCTTGGTTTCCTTCGGGAATCACAAGAATAGGAGCATCGGATAGGAGTTCTTTTAATTTGCGAAAAACGGCTTCACATTTGTCTGACCAAATGTACTTAACTCCCTTCTTTGTCAAACTAGTAAGAGGTACGAAAATTTTAGAAAAGTCTTTTATGAAACGACGTTAATAGCCCACCAATCCAAGAAAGCTATGTATTTCTATCACACTCTCCAGTCTCTTCCAATTTTGAATCGCTTCAATCTTTAAAGGATCGACAGAAATTTCGAATTCAAAAATAACCTGTCCTAAAAATTTCACACGGGATTGCCAAAAGTGGCACTTAGAAATTTTTGCTTTCAATTTATTGCTCCTAAGAGTTTCCAACAAAATCCGAAGATGTTTTTCATGCTCTTCCTCGATCTTAGAATAAACAAGAATATAATCTATAAAGATGAGAACAAATCGATCGAGGAAGTCTTTGAAAGCTCGGTTCATAAGGTCAACGAAATAAGCTGGAGCATTCGTTAAACCAAACGGCATAACAAGCCACTCATAAGATCCATAACGAATATGGAACGACATCAAAGGAATACTATCCTCTGCAAAATTCGATCGAATAGATCATCAATCGGAGGTAAGGGGTATTTATTCTTGATGGTAAAACCACTAAGCTTGTGGTATTCAACGCAAAGCCTAAGTGTAACATCGGATTTCCTCACAAACGTAGCTGAAGCTCGCCAAGGAGAGAAACTCGAATGAATAAATTGCTTCTCTTCCAATTCGAATAATTGTTTACCCATCTCCTCATTTTCCTTATTGGGCATACGATAAGGAGGACGAGTGATAGGTAGAGCTCCAGGTATTAGATTAATTCTAAACTCGATTGCTCGCTTAGGTGGTAATCCTAAAACGGGCTCAAATATATTGGGAAATTCACGAACAACATGAATAAGGGAAATGACAACTTCCTCATGGCCATTATCATCATCATGCAGATTTAGAGAATATAAGGATGCTACCGAATGGGAATCTGATTCTTTAAGAACAATAGAAATCTTCTTAACAGATTGAGGATGTCGAAGATGGATAGTCCTCTCAGGACATAGGATGTGGGCTTCATAACGGTTAAGCCAATCCATTTCAAAATCATTCTGAAACCTAAGTAGCGAATAACATGCAAATCGGCACAGAAAGCATAATCACATAAAATAAACTCGACATCTTGACAAAGTAAACTAAGTGTTGCGGATCCACCAACCGGATTCGCAATTCACAGTGAAGTCATCAAGCACATAACATTTAAAGACAAAGTATCAACAAGTTCTTTTGATATAAAAGAGTGAGATGCAACCGTATCAAAAAGAACTCGAATAGGATGATCATGAAACATAATAGTACCATCAAGGATAGAATGAGAAATACCTTAACCAAGAGAAGTGTTACTAGGAGCTTGCACAACATTTAACTTCCTCTTTCTTGCTTTGAAGTTTGGGACATGAAGATATAAGATGACCCAAACTTTTGCAATAGCGACAAGTAGGGGATCTCGGACACTTATATATATGATGTTACTGTTCTATGATGTGATATGCATTATGTTACTTTATTTTGTTTTGACAGATCCATTAGCCACCTATAGTTTTGTACTAAGCATTTATTAGATATGTCGATCCACTCAAGATAAAAGGAAAAAAATATAGAGCATTTATCGACGTATTCAGTATATGTTTAAGATAAGATTATAGATGGTCACTCCTAACCAGCACTATTCTCCGCATTAGCGGACAGAATTACCCAGTAATTCTCTTTGCTAATGTAGGTCTTAGGGTGGGGCATCACAGCTTGGTATTGGAGCAAAGTTAAAAACAAAAAAGGATAAACACATAACAGAAGCATATATTATGATACATCCAAGTATAGTACAAGTGTTACAAATTCCTTAATCACCGTACCTTTTATCTTATCATGTCCTTTAAGATAGAAGTTTGGGATATATCTATGAATATATTTTATTTTGTAGTATTCCACAATAGAGTTTATAATATCTTATCTTAGGAGTAATCCTAATTGTGATTGTTCTATTCGAGTCCTCTTCAATACGGGTGCTTGACACTCATCCCTATCGGACGAATTTGTTGATGCTTTTTGATGTTCTTATCTTGTGATTTCTTTGAGTATTGTGAATCCTATTGCGGGGATCCATAATATTTGATATGATGTTTGAGGATTTGGGTTTGCTGCTTATAGCTTATCTTTTCGTGCGAATTAGCACGCCATTTTCTATCTAGAGTTTGGAGTGTTTGAGATGAGTGGCTTGTCTATTATAAAGCCACATTCTGTGATCCAAAGAATCCCATATTAGGTATCCTTATTTGGTCGATTTATTGTTTCTTGTTCTTTAGAATGTTAATGACGATTCCGAAGTCTCTGTATTCGCTCTTGATTTTTGAGATGTTGATAATATATCTTGAATTCCAGTCATTGTGACTTTGTTGAATTCTGTGAGTCCATTCGGATATGACACCTAGTCGGGCAATCAAGTATTGTATTGACCTCTTTTCCTATTCTTAGCCTTTAGGTCATCCTTCCATGTGGGTGTCCAATAAGGAATGAGGTGATTCATTGGATTTATGTGATACTGCCATTCTTACACCTTTTGAGATATCCTCTTTGGATACTCAATTGTTGATATACTTTGTGCTATTACTTCACTCGAAGTAATGATTTGTTGTTAATGGTACTTCTCCTTATTCGAGGAGATATTTTACCCTTAATTTTATATCTCATTTCTCTCTTTTAATCTATTGAGTGGTGCTAGGTTCATTCCTCAGCTTGACCCTACACTGATTTTTCATGAGCTATGAGTCGCGGAGGCAAGCATTACTCTTACCGCATTCCGCACTCGTTATGAGTCTTATCAGTGATTCGTTATCTCGTTTGAAATAATAAACGCTCCAGTCTATTCCATCAATCATGAGGATCAAGTATTTGGGGAATATCTCGATGAGCTCTATTTGTGTTCCTTGATTTTGAGAATGAGTAAAAAATTATGTTTTCAATTTTTTTAATAATTGAAGATATGTTTCTAAGTGAAATTGGATTTTGTTTTTAGGAAAAACAAAGAATGTTTTGAGTATAATGTATGAGGTATTTCTTTTGAAAGAAAATGAATTTTTGTGTTGGGTTGTCCGTCTAGTGCTTTAAGAATTCTGGTCGATGCATTTGGCCAACGTTATCGATAGGAATTCCCTAAATGCTGTGATGAGACAGTCAAACACGGTAAATTGAGTTTTGATAAGTAAAGCTTGGAAATAATTAATATGGTGGAGTAATAATTTTTATTTTAAATATTTAACGAAGCCATTGAACCATAGTGAGTGTTGGATGAGTGGCGAGGCAGTTTTGATCATTTGATCAACTCGGCAGCCAATCGATGGGGTCATTCGCTATAAATTAATGGAAAGGAAATACCCTTAAATGATTTGAAATTTGAGAAATTGAATATGGTAATTTGGGTAAGTAAAAGTGAATAATTCTAATTAAAGGGTGTCTTAATTGGAAGAAAATATCATTTGATGCTTTGATTAATAAAATGATGTATTAAGGTAAAGGAATACTTTGGTTTGAAAAATTAAAATATTAATCGAATATTTTGGTACAAGTTATCAATGATGACTATAAAAAATATAAAAAAAAAATTTTTGACACTTAGTTATTTGAGTAATAGTAGAGGATAGATATAAAAGTCTATCTTAAAAATTGGTTAGAGTGAACTGGTAAAATTCCTTGGAAACAAGTTTGAATTAATTATCAACTATAATTAGTTTTACATTGATAAGTAGATGGAAATTTAATTTAGTGAAAAGTAAAACTGTGAATTTGAATTGTTTTGATAAATGAACAATTCATATGGTATAATAATTTTAATTGCGAGAATGATTTTACTTTATACACATATACACCAAAATTTATTATATAGATAATTGATAATCATCTTTTGATAATAGAAGAGATTAGTTATCTCTTCCAAAATGAGTTTTCTTAGTAAATTACTTTAAAGTTAGATTTTGGAAAGTAATGAATTTTTTTCCAATTAACGAATTGTTTCTTTTATGTTGATTACATAAAATTGATCATATTTTGGTATGTCTTAGCTTTGCGGGAAAAAGAAGATCATCTAATAAATGGTTTAGCAATAGCTTGTTTGAAAATGTAATTTGAAATTGAAACGGCTTGGGGAAAAATTTTAATTTTTAAATTGATTTAGCAGCTGAAATTTTGTTTGGAAAACTGCCGTACTAAAACAGCAATAATTTGATATTTATAAGTCCAAATGAGTTCAATCTTTTCGTAAATGAAAGATATTTTAGTAAGCGATAAATTTTCTTTTTACCACTTTGGAAGATTTTGAATTTAATTTGGTTTAAAATAGGTTTGAAAAAGGATAGGCATTTCTGCCCTTTTACAAAAATCTCTAAGATTTAAGGTGATAGTAAATTTGGCATAACTTTCAAACTGTGAATCCGATTTTGATGATTTTTATACCTCTAGAAAGCTTAGACTTTGTAGAACAACTTTTATGTTATAAGAGTTTTTTGATTTTGATGTTTGCTATGTCAAAATTTGTTTTCTTTACAGCAGGTTTGTAATTGGAATTTACTTGTTTTCATTGTGGTCATGTGTATTCTACTTATTTTGTGAATGTAATAGAATTAATGTTTAGTATAAATATATGTTTCAAACTGAAATATATTTTGGTAGAATTTAAGAGTGGAACATTTTAATCATTTTAAATGAAGGGTTTGGAGATTAATTTGGATTTTTGAAAGGGGTTTTGAAAATTTCAAAATATTGAAATTTGAGAATTTGATTATGTAGTAAAAGGATTTTGATAACCTTGAAAATATTTGTTTAGTTAAATAAAAGTATAAAAATCCAATCTTTTAGTTTTTCTTACCTTGGTGCAATTATCTAACAACTTGCATTTTTTCAGTCATTTTTTTGAGTTTAATGACCTCTGAAGTAATCATCTCTTATCGGAGATTCTTACCTCATTTGTTGTTATCTTGGTATTTGTATGGCTCCTTCCATAGTGGCACGCGGAAAGTCATCACCTTGTTGTTTGTAGTTCGGATGAAGTGATGCCAAATTCCATCTCTATTTGAGAAGTTTCTAAGAAATCAATCTCTCTCGATTGATTTTGTGTTGCTTTCTGCTTTTGTGTTCTTATTTCGATGGCGAGATGCCTTCAAAATCATAAGGTATTGCTCGAAGATATTCTATAGTCTATTAATCCCGACAAATATATTCGGAAAATCATAAAATTTATCGACCAATATTATCTTGGTCTTCTTTCATCTTGAGTTGAAATTGTGGAGTTTTGATCTCGTGCTTGTCTATCCTTCCTTTAGTTAATGAAATAATTATGTTGAATACAAACTCTTCTCTAGAAATTGTGAGGACACAATTTTGTTAAGAGGAGGAGTCTGTAACATAATATTAAATTTTAACGGTAGTTATAATTTAATATTGTGAATTAATATAAAATTGGAAATTTTAATTGTTTATTTGGAATAAACAACAAATTTGAAAATAACATGAGAAAAAAATTGGAACTTTATTTTATTTATTTGGACTAATAATGATTGGAAAATGGGTTTTATTTAGAGAAAAAATCAATAATTGTATTAATTATTGCCAACTTAATAATTTTGAAAAGTAGTATGTAATTTTTAAGGGGTGTTTATTCAAATAAAAAAGATGGAAATTGGTTTTAAAATGTGTTTTAATTGTAAATTCGAGTTCAAAATGGTTTGTAATATTTTTCTAAGTGAGAAAATGATTTCTGTTGAATTTTAGAAGTTAAAATGTAGACTTTTACATTTATTTGGTGAAAATTATGTATTACTGTGAAATAAAGGATTTTAATAGTAATAAAGTTTTAAAAATAAAAATTAATTCTTTTACATACTGTAAAATAAAAATTTTCTTGTGTATGTAAATTTACAAATTTTTGTTTGGTTAAAAATGAGGAAAACCATGATAATTATTTAAATTATTTCTTGGAACGATAATTGGAATGATAATTGGTTGAATAAAAAGAATGGAAATCAAGATTTATCAATTTATTGGAATTTAAATTATAATAATTGAATTTAGTACAATTAAATGAAATTAATTATAACGTAAATTGGAATTAAGATGAAATGGGAATATATTAATGTACTAAGAGATAACCATGATAATTATATCCATAAGGTAGAAATTGAGTGTATATTAAGATGGAAACTCAAATAAATGGATTTACTGGAAATTTTATTTATAATTACTGAATTTTTCTGGTATTTGATTTAAACAATGTAATTTGTAAATTAATTTACTTTAAATTGATATCTAAATTGTTTAAAGTATTCTAATCGTTTAAGAAATCAAAAATGATACAATTTGTTAATTATATAATTGAAATTGAAATTCTGATTTAAATAATTTAATATTAATTTATTTAATTAACTTGAAATATAGCCATTTTGGCCACTGACTCAGATTTCGTCGAAACCAGTTTCATCGGATCCATAACGGCGAATTATAGAAGAATTTCAAATTTATTAGCGATCGGACTTGTCATTCGATCATACGGACTTGAAACGCCTAGAAATCGATTTAATTAAAATCAATTGAAATTAATTTGAAATAAGCTGATTTTAATAAAAACTTCTTCATATGATGGAATTATTACTTGAAACCTGCTACACTGGATTTGAAATCATCAAAAACATCAATTTTGATATATGGGATGACCCATTTTCGTTCTGGAGGCAGAACGGGCTTTTCGGGTTGTTTTTCGTTCCAAACCAAATCAAATCTTGTGTGAAATTGGCGGCGGCTAGCATGCGAACTGGGCAAGTGCGACTAGGGTTTGAGCTGTTGTGATGCCCCACCTCTATACTCACGCTAGCCAAGGACGGTACGAAGTAATGCCGTAAACTAGCGTGAAGAATAAGGCTGTTGAGGAGCGAACATCCGTGTAATTGCTTTGTGCGAGCACCGGTATGTTAGATAGTATAACATGCATTTCATTTCAAGAGGAAATCTGACATATCAAATGCAAACTCAAAGCTACTACAGAGTGGCTATATAAAATCTTCGGAAACAAATATAGAAATAAACATAACACAAATCAGTCACCGATATCCATATCACAAGGCGGAAAAAAGATATGAATATAACACATATTAGTGTATATCAAAGCAGTGGTCTAACAAGATCCACAATACTACAAAAGAATAGATACAAGTGCTACACAAAAGAATAGGTATACATCAATGAGTCACTATCTCGAATATATAACAACAAAAACTACCACTCGAAGTAGTTAGCCAAAAATCAGATAATACCTCCCAGAAAAGGAGTCAAGCAGACGCACTAGTAACATCTCGGTCTGACCCGAGTATTATTTAATAAGAAAATAACAAACGGATCTGTCTAGCTATAAATATTAGAAAAAATGATATAGAATAAGAGATATGACAAAAACGTATGATGACCGTAAAGCCATATAGTGATAACTATATAATTGAAAATCAACCAGAGATTAATCAATATCATAAGAATCTTCTCAAAGATCAAAACAATGTCATACTCTTTATTTCATTCACCAAGCCACAAATATTGACAACATATCGATACCAATCATAAGAATTGGTGAAACACAAATTCTAGAAATCATCAATTAGAAATCCAGAAATCACAAAATGGGGGAGTCCTGTCACAAACGGGAGCATGTAAACTCACCAACACGTGTATCACAAACGAGATGCTATCCCATGGTCGCTAGCCATAGAGCCGGTGCAACGACATAGTACAATATCGGTAAGCCCGAGGAACCAGAAACTTAAATAATTCGGAACAACGACATAGTACAACGGTACCCCCGCTGATCCTGATAAGCCAGAACAACGACGTAGTACAAAGGTACGTCCGATGAACCGAACTCCATAAAAGTCATGGGTCGCTAGCACATAAAAATTGAGTCGAAACTCCAAAGAATACATAGGTCGTTAGCCCTAAAAAGAAATGAGACGAAACTCAATGAAACGAGGTACCGTCCCCTACGTGGACAAAGAAACATAGCATATCGCTAGTCTAAATCACAAAAACGATCATCAATGATCATCAAGAAGTGTCAACTACACTAAGCTGGTAAATAGATGAGTTTAGCTTCATGTCCCATAACCACTTTCTTAACTTAAGTATTTACGAAGAAATTGTAAATCTCCACTCGAAAATTGTCACAAGAGTTTCAATCGAACAAGTCCAAAAATTAACCGATGAAGTAAACGCAAGCTTTTCATACCACTTGTTTTACTAAACCGATTAATTCGATTTCTCAAACGAATGAGGTAAAGGTTTGTATATACTAATAGGTTGGAAAATGGTTTTATAAACGAGTTTGATATTGAAAATAGGGTTGAAATCATCTTTGTGAAAGAGTTTGAACATTCACTACTAGTATAGAAACCTTTGTATATTTTAAAGTGACAAACCATAGAAATGATTGTAAACCCAATAAATCACCAAAATTCACATTCAAAGACGTGAATTAATTCCAAAGAAATCGATATCAAATCCATCAAAATGGATATTTCCAAAAAATTCCAAAATAGAAGTCATCAAAGTCGAATAATTGAAAACAATAACTCGGATGATCACAAATCGACAAAAGTTGGAATCACAAAAAAACAGGCAAACTGGGCCTATATAAGTAGGTTAGTCGACTGGCTCATTGAGTTCAGTCGACTGAACACAGAACCAAAAAATTCTCGGGTTACAGGTCAGTCGACTGAACTTAGAGGGTCAGTCGACTGAAACCTGTTTTCCTGCATTCCTAAACTATTTTAATATGAAGTGCAAACTCTCTCAATTTGCAATCGGACGAGCAACGGGCGCTAGGGGTTTATGCCAATCGACGACCCGGCCTTATAGGCTTTTTGATGCACCACCAAAACAAGTTCAAACATCAAAGTTAGGATTTTTAAAGATTTGACTTCAAAACACCAAAAATTTGAATACTCACCAATTCAATCCAAACCAAAAGCAAATGCATATGAATAAGTGATTAGAATTCATACCCAACAATCAAAGATGGTTATAGACGTCGATGTGAGATAAAAATCTCACCTTTTTACACAAAAATAATGAAGAAGAAGCTATAGAACAAGGCAAGAACAATCACTCTTCAATTCCAACCCAAGAAGTTTGAATTTAAGCTAAAAAGAAAAACATTTCCTAAGTTAGACTTTAGGAATTTCTAAAATTGAAGTTAGAACGAGTTGGTGAAGAAGAAGAGGATGCTCACTAATGGATTCTCTTTGAATTTGGAGTTAGAGCTTGGATTTGCAATGGAACTAGGGCTTAGGTATTCTAATTATTTTTCTCTACCCCCATTTTTATGAAAGCTTGGAGTGTTAGGAAATGAAAGTGAATGAAGAGAAGTGGGGGTGGAGCTAGAGTTAATAGTTTAGGCTAACCCAAACCCATAGTCCAAAGTGCAAAGGTCAAATTTTAGCTAGCTCCAAACATATTGAAGTTTGTACTCAAAAAAGTTGCAAATAACATTTTGAACTCAATGGAAGTTGTTTCGAGTTCTAGTTTGACTGTTTGCAAAAAGTAGAATTTCGGACTATAATCCGACTAACGATGCTATATTTAAATAATATATTTAAATATACAATCGTAAAATGTGCAGGTTGTTATAGACTCCCCTCCTTAAAGAAATTGCGTCCTCGCAATATTTAAGAAGAAAAATAAAAAGTAACAACCACAAAAGCATATCAACACAAAAGAAATTTGATATAAGAAGTTCACCTCAAAGAGCACGAGAAAGTAATTCCGAATGTGTTCGCTCGATGAATTCTCTAGATTCCCAAGAACAATCCTTAGGATTTGAGGACCACTGAACTTTCACAAGAGGAACATCTTTATTTTGAAGGCGTTTAACCTCCGAAGCAATGATTCGAATAGGTTGTTGCTTATAAGTCAAATTAGGTGAAACTTCAATTTCTTCAACAATACCGGGCTCAAGAATAGAATCGGAATCTCGAAGGCATTTCCGTAATTGAGAAACGTGAAACACGTCATGAATAGCAGAAAACTGAGCCGTTAATAAAAAGCGATAAGCCACGGAACCAATACGTTCAGTGATGGGGAATGGACCAATATATCTAGGTGCTAACTTTCCTGATCGACTGAAACACACAACACCCTTCATAGGTGAAACACGAATAAACACAAAATCTCCAATAGAAAATTCTAATTTCCTCCTTCGATTATCGGCATAGGATTTTTGCCTGCTTTGAGGTTCTTTCATCCTATGACGAATAAGGTCAATCTTTTCTATGGAATTACGAATAAAATCTGGACCTAAAACTAGCTTCTCACCAGCCTCAAGCCAACAAGAAGGAGTTCGGCATGGCCTTCCATAGAGTGCCTCAAAAGGTGCCATACCAATACTAGATTGGAAGCTATTATTATAGGAAAACTCAACAAGAGAAATATGGTCTTCCCAATTTCCACCAAAATCAAGAACACATGCACGAAGAAGATCTTCAAGAGTTTGATTCACACGCTCGGTTTGTCCATCGGACTGAGGGTGATAAGGGGTGCTAAAATTAAGCTTCGTTCCCAAAGCCTTTTGAAGACTCTTTCAAAATCCACTAGTAAACAATGGATCACGATTGCTAACTACAGAAGTAGGAACTCCATGCAATTTAACAATTTCTTTAACAAAGAGTTTGGCCAAAAGAGGTACGGTCCGATTGGACCGAACGGGAATAAAGTGGGAGGATTGAGTAAGTCTATCTACTATCACCCATAGGCTATCATGACTCGAACGAGAACGGGGAAGGCCGTCAATGAAATCCATGGAAATTTTATCCCACTTCCAAATTGGAATGTCCAAAGGTTGCAATAACCCACCGGGCCTTTGATGCTCGGCCTTGACGAGTTGGCAAGTCATGCAACACTTAACAAAGTTAGCAATATCAGATTTCATCCCATCCCAATAATAGAGTCGCTTCATATCCGCGTACATTTTACTACTAGCGGGATGAATGGTAAATTTAGAATGATGAGAATCTTCTAAAATATCTTTACGAAGATTACTAATATTTGGCACAATAAGTCTACCAAATTTTCGAATTCCGCCACGAGAATCAATATCAAAGTCTTTCAAACCTTCAATATTTATTTTATCCCTACAATTTTGGCAAAGAAGAGCCAATTCGGGATCTAGCTTTTGAGCTTCAAGAATGCAGTCAAAAAGAGAAGGATGAGCCTCAAGGCTATGTAAAACAAGATATGCGCATAAATTGGATTCACGATATCGAATCTCACAAGTGGACAAAGTCTCGAGATCATTCCATTCGGATATCATCATAGAAACGACCGCTTGTTGTTTACGAATAAGTGCATCAGCCACACGATTTCCCTTTTCGGGAGTATAACGAATATCAAGATCATAAGATGCAAGGAACTCGAGCCAACATTGTTGACACAAATTAAGTTCCTTTTGAGAAAACAAATACTTCAAAGATTTATGATCGGTATAGAGAATAAATTTCTATCCCAAGAGATAATGACGCCAAATTCGAAGGGCGAAAACAATAGCCGCGAGCTCTAGATCATGGGTGGCATATTTAGTCTCCGTAGGCATCAATTGCCTAGAAGCATAAGCAATAACACGTTTTCTTTGCATAAGAACGACTCCCAAAACAACACGGCTAGCGTCGGTATAAACAACAAAATCTAGGTTTCCTTCGGGAATCACAAGGATAGGGGCATCGGAAAGGAGTTCTTTTAATTTCTGAAAAGAAGCTTCACATTTGTCCGACCAAATGTATTTAACTCCCTTCTTTGTCAAGCTAAAGAGGCACGACAATTTTAGAAAAGTCCTTTATGAACCGACGGTAATAACCCGCCAATCCAAGAAAGCTATGGATTTCCGTTACGCTCTCTGGTCTCTTCAAATTTTGAATCGCTTCAATCATTGAAGGATCCACGGAAATTCCGGATTCAGAGATAATTTGACCAAGAAACTTCACATGGGATTGCCAAAAGTGGCACTTAGAAAATTTTCCTTTCAATTGATTGCTCCTAAGAGTTTCCAACACAATCCGGAGATGCTTTTCATGCTCCTCCTCGGTTTTAGAATACACAAGAATATCATTAATAAAATGAGAAAAATTCGATTGAGGAAGTCTTTGAAAACTCGATTCACAAGGTCAACGAAATAAGCCAGAGCATTCGTTAAACCAAATGGCATAACTAGCCATTCATAAGATCCATAACGTGTACAGAATGATGTCAAAGGAATGTTATCCTCTGCAATACGAAGCTAATGAAAACCGGTTGCTAAGTCTAATTGTGAAAAGACTCTAACACCACTAAGCTGATCAAATAAATCATCAACCCGAGGTAGAGGATATTTATTCTTGATAGTAAGATCATTAAGCTTGCGGTAGTCAACGTAAAGCCTAAGTGTACCATCAGATTTCTTCACAAAAATAGCCAAAGCTCCCCAAGGAGAGGAATTAGAACGAATAAATTGCTTCGTCTCCAATTCAGATAATTGCTTACGCATCTCCTCATTTTCCTTATTGGACATATGATAAGGAGGACGACAAATAGGTAAAGCTCCGGGGATTAGATTAATTCTGAACTCAATTTCTCGCTTAGGTGGTAATCCTAAAACGGGCTCAAATATGTCGGAAAATTCACGAACAACATGAATAATAGAAATGACATATTCATCATCATCATTATCGTCATCATGAGGATTTAAAGAATATAAAGACGCTGCCAAGTTGGAATCCGAATCTTTAAGAACCATAAAAATCTGCTTAACAGATAGAGGGCGTCGAAGATGAATAGTCCGCTCAGGACATAGGATTTGAGCTTCATAATGGTTAAGCCAATCCATTCCCAAAATCATTCCGAAGCCTAAGTAACGCATGACATGCAAATCGGCTCGGAAAGAAAAATCACATAAAATAATCTCAACATCACTACAAAGCAAACTGAGGGTTGCAGATCCGCCGACCGGATTCGTAATTCTTAAAGAAGTCATTAAAGCAACAACCCTTAAAGAAAAAGTATCAACGAGTTCTTTGATATAAAAGAATAGGATGCACCCGTATCAAAAAGAACTCGAATAGGTTGATCATGAAAAAAAATAATGCCATCAAGGATAGAATGAGATATACCTTGACCACGAGAAGTGTTGCTAGGGGCTAGTGCAACATTTAGCTTTCCCTCCTTCTTGCCTTGAAGTTTGGGACATGAGGATAAAAGATGACCCAATCTTTTGTATTAGCGACAAAAGAGAGGTTTCGGACATCTACTGGCATAATGGTATTTAGAACCACAATTGTAGCATTGCCCACTACTAGGGGTTGGAGTCTTTGCTACCAAAGCTGCTTGTTTTCCTTTCTTGTTGAGATTAGGGCCTTTGAATTTAATAGGCCTTTTCTTGTTGTTGTTCAAGTTTGGTTTGGCACCCACAACTTCAACATCACTTTCCTTATCCGCCTCTTCAAGTCGAAGAGCGATATCAATAAGTCGATCGAAAGCAACTTCTAATTTCAAAAGTAATGGCTTCTTAAGATTTTTATTCAAGCTATAGAAAAATCTCTTATTCTTCTTCAGTGGGGTATTAATGTACTCAACCCCATATTTAGAAAGAGATTCGAAAGATGCGACATATTCTGCCACGGATGATTCACCTTGAACAAGGTCTATGAAGCGCCGGGCCAAAGTTACTATTTCAGCTTCCGGCACAAATTTTAATTCGAATCTTTTCCGAAATTGCTCCCAAGTAAGATCCGCTTCAACAGTTTCAGAAATAAGAAGCTCATACCAATCTAATGCTCTTTCTTGGAGCGTACTAGAAGCCACTTGGACTCGGTGAAGACCGATAAGATTCATGCGAGTAAAGATGCGATCGCATGTTTTAAGCCAAGCTTGGACTTGAATGACGCTTTCGGAACCCCTGAATGGCTTCCCACCCAAGTTGGTATAGTCACTGCACAAGCGTGCAAACCCGGATTTAGGGTGTGTAGGCTATGGATTGGGTCCAGCACCCTAAGCATTCTTTACTAGATCTAGAAGTTGTTGTGCAGACATAAATACTCCATCCTGGGGAGTAGCACTAGATTGAACGGCGCTGCGATGGCCAGGTCTAACCATTTCTCTTCTTTAAGAAAGAAAGAAAGAACAAGAAAAAATGTTATTCACAAAATGAATATCAAACAATAATGATTGATAAAACAAGGCATCACAAAAGAAAATAGGATAAGACGGTACGAAGATTCGAATTAAATCCTAAAGCACGACTCCTAAGATGGACTTAGGACGATGATCCTTGTTAAATTATTCTAAATTGTTCTGAAGTTTGGCTCTGATACCAAGCTATGACGCCCCACCTCTATACTCACGCTAGCCAAGGACGCCACAAAGTAATGTCGTCAACTAGCACGAAGAATAAGGCTATTGAGGAGCGACCATCCGTGTAATTGCTTTGTGCGAGCACCATATGTCAGATAGTATAACATGCATTCATTTCAAGAGGAAATCCAACATATCAAATGCAAACTCAAAGCTACTACACAGTGGCTATATAAAATCTACGAAAATAAATATAGAAATAAACATAACACAAATCAGTCACAGATATCCATACCACAAGGCCGAAAAAAGATATGAATATAACACATATAAGTGTATATCAGAGCAGTGGTCTAACAAGATCCACAATACTACAAAAGAATAGAAACAAGTGCTACACAAAAGAATAGGTATACATCAATGAGTCACTATCTCGAATATATAACAACAAAAACTACCACTCGAAGTAGTTAGCCAAAAATCAGATAATACCTCCCAGAAAAGGAGTCAAGCAGACGCACTAGTAACATCTCGGTCTGACCCGAGTATTATTTAATAAGAAAATAATAAACGGATTAGTCTAGCTATAAATATCAGAAAAAATGATATAGAATAAGAGATATGACAAAAACATATGATGACCATAGAGCCATACTATGATAAGTATATAATTGAAAATCAACCAGAGATTAATCAATATCACAAGAATCTTCTCAAAGATCAAAACAATGTCATACTCTTTATTTCATTCACCAAGCCATAAATATTGACAACATATCGATGCCAATCATAAAAATTGGTGAAACACAAATTCTAGAAATCATCAATTAGAAATCCAAAAATCACAATAAGGAGGAGTCCTATCACAAACGGGAGCCTGTAAACTCACCAACACGTGTATCACAAACGGGACGCTATCCCATGGCCGCAAGCCATAGAGCCTGTGCAACGACGTAGTACAATATCGGTACGCCCGAGGAACCAGAAACTCAAATGATTCGGAACAACGACGTAGTACAACGGTACGTCCGCTGATCCTGATAAGCCAGAACAACGACGTAGTACAAAGGTACGTCTGATGAACCGAACTCCATAAAAGTCATGGATCGCTAGCCCATAAAAATTGAGTAGAAACTCTGAAGAATACAGAGGTCGTTAGCCTAAAAAGAAATGAGACGAAACTAAATGAAACGAGGTACCGTCCCTTACGTGGACAAAGACACATAGCATATCGCTAGTCCAAATCACAAAAATGATCATCAATGATCATCAAGAGGTGTCAACTACACTAAGCTGGTAAATAGATGAGTTTATCTTCATGTCCCATAACCACTTGCTAACTTAAGTATTTACGAACAAATTGTAAATCTCCACTCGAAAATTGTCACAAGAGTTTCAATCGAACAAGTCCAAAAATTAACCGACGAAGTAAACGCAAGCGTTTCATACCACTTGTTTTACTAAAATGTTTAATTCGATTTCTCATACGAATGAGGTAAAGGTTTGTATATACTAATAGGTTGGAAAATGGTTTTATAAACGAGTTTGATATTAAAAATAGAGATGAAATCATCTTTGTGAAAGAGTTTGAATATTCACTGCTAGTATAGAAACCTTTGTATATTTTAAATTGATAAACCATAGAAATGATTGTAAACACAATCAATCACCAAAATTCACATTCGAAGACGTGAATTAGTTCCAAAGAAATCGATATCAAATCCATCAAAATGGATATTTCCAAAAAATTCCAAAATAGAAGTCATCAAAGTCAAATAATTGATAACAACAACTCGGATGATCACAAATCGATAAAAGTTGGAATCATGAACAAAATAGGCAAATTGGGCCTATATAAGCAGGTCAGTCGACTAGCTCACTGAGTTCAGCCGACTGAACACAAATCCAGAAAATTCTCGGGTTACAGGTCGGTCGACTGAACTCAGAGGGTCAGTCGACTGAAACCTGTTTTCCTAGCACTCCTAACCTATTTTAATATGAAGTGCAAACTCTCTCAATTTGCAATCGGATGAGCAATGTGTGCTAGGGGTTTATGCCAATCGACGACCTGACCCTATAGGCTCTTTGATGCACCACCAAAATAGGTTAAAACATCAAAGTTAGGATTTTTAAAGATTTGACTTCAAAACACCAAAAATTTGAATATTCACCAATTCAATCTAAACCAAAAGCAAATGCACATGAATAAGTGTTAGGAATTCATACCCAACAATCAAAGATGGTTATAGACGTAGATGTGAGATCAAAATCTCACCTTTTTACACAAAAACAATGAAGAAGAAGCTATAGAACAAGGAAAGAACAATCACTCTTCAATTCCAACCCAAGATGCTTGAATTTAAGCTAAAAAGAAAAACATTTCCTAAGTTAGACTTTAGGAATTTCTGAAATTGAAGTTAGTACAAGTTGGAGAAGAAGAAGGGGATGCTCACCAATGGCTTCTCTTTGAATTTGGAGTTAGAGCTTGGATTTGCAATGGAATTAGGGCTTAGGTATTCTAATTCTTTTTTCTCTACCCCCATTTTTATGAAAGCTTGGAGTGTTAGGAAATGAAAGTGAATGAAGAGAAGTGGGGTTGGAGCTAGAGTTAATAGTTTAGGCTAACCCAAACCCATAGTCCAAAGTGCAAAGGTCAAATTTTAGCTAGCTCTAAACATATCGAAGTTTATACTCAAAAAGGTTGCAAATGGCATTTTGAACTCAATGGAAGTTGTTTCAAATTCTAATTTGACTGTTTGCAAAAAGTAGAATTTCGAACTATAATCCGACTAACGATGCTATATTTAAATAAAATATTTTAATACACAATCGTAAAATATGCGGGTTGTTACAGCTGTAGAGGAACGTGGAGGTGACGTGTCATCTTCTGTCGTTTTTTTTTCTTTTCTAATTTTCACTTTTCAAATGTTCTAAATTTCATAACTTTTGCATTAAAGATTCGTTTCATGCATGGTTTTTACGTTGGGATCGTATTAAAATTTCGGACTTTTTTACTCTGGTTTGGACGAATTCCGAGACTGTTCAAATTTAGGCCCTATTTTGAATTTTAAATCAATTTGAATTCAAAGTTGAGTGTTTTGACCCACTCACAATTTCTAAAATTTCTAATGCTTGTTAAATTAAATTTATCATGTGATTAGGAATTTATTTATGGTTATTTTCTATATTAAATTTGCTATTCCAGTTAATTTGAATTTTATTTGAATTAAATCGTTATTTAATTTATTATTGAATTTAAATTGCCAGTTAAATGTCTGTTATTGATAATCAGTTACTGTTGAAATTAATTAATTGAATTGTATAATGATTGTGATGGATGTTTGATTTTTGATGTTGGATGATTGGATGTTATGTAAATTTATATACTGTTGTCACTCTACAAGTTCCCTTAATTATTATTATTTTGAAACCATTATGGGTTGAAATGATATATACCCGAACGATCTATAGATTAGGGAAAAATCATTATGGGTTGAAATGATAGACCAGAGCGATTTTATGGATTTTATATTAATTCGGGAATGCGGTTTTAAATGATATATAACTGTAAAATATTAATTTGCAGATTGAAATGATAAATATCTGTATCAGCTGAACCCAGGGTAGAGAATTATATACAGCCATCGAATTGGTTAAATTAAATGATTTAAATCGTTAAAGTTTTTTTGGCAAAGCCAGCCTGTTTTTATCGTGGGCAGTCCACATTTTATTAAAACAAACACAAACTACAAGGATCAATGGCTACAGAGCAATATAAGGAACATCATAACAATCGGAATAATACAAACAGCGACACATCACTGTACAATTTTGAAAAAAAGGGCGGTAATCGATGAGGAAGACTGCAAAAATCTACGCGAATTCCTTTCTTCCCATATCGCCGCAATGGTAAGCTTGAGGTATTGAAGAAAACGAGAGGTAGAAACAGATTTCCACCTGGAATGTTGAAAGATTCAAACCCATTCGAGAGAGTAATCTCTTATTGGAGGTCGCTCAGAAATATGTTGAAGAATTCGTTTCCACGGTTGGTAGGAAAATAAGCAATTGAAAAACAAGTGCCCCACATTTTCAGAAGCATGGTTACATAGGATGCACACCGATTGATTGATAAATTGTCTTTTGACCAGATTGTCTTGGGTGTGAAGAGCATTCATCAGGCATTTCCAAAGAAGGAGGTTATGCTTGGGTGACGAACCACTCTTCCAAATACGAGCATGCCAAGGAAAAGGATAAGAATGCTGCTGTTGAATTAAAGATTTGTAGACCACTGAAGTACTGTGAAGTTTGCCATTCCATTTTAACCCCAAATGCTCCACACATTTGAATGAAGCCACCACAGAGGACCAAAGATTGTTCAACGCAGGGGAACTGACATGAGGCAAAATGAGCTCCTCATCAACAATGAAAGTATTAGCATTGGCGTTGTGAGGAATACCAGAGATAGATATGAGGTTATATTCAATCAGATGGGCCAATATCATACCTGGAGCACACCATGGGGAATACCAAAAAGAGTTGTTAGTGCTGCATTGCACCATAGGAAGGTAATGATTTCTATTATTCATAATTCTTTTCCAATGAAAACTAGCATCTATATTAACATCCATAGTCCAGAAATTTCCTCTTTTAAGGTTGTACAGCCTATTCCACTCTTCCCACAACCCCTTAGAATTTCCCAATAATCTGTTAACGTGCTGAGAGGCAGTGGCTATGTTCCATTTTTTAAGATTAATGATGCCTAATCCCCCTCTATCAAAAGGGAATATAACCTTCTTGTATGCAATGGGAATAAGTTTATTGGAGTATATATTTCCATACCATAAAAAATGATTAAAAGCCCTATTTAACATATCAATAAGTTTATAAGGGATTATGAAAAGCCTAAAATAGTAAGCACACATAGAGGTGGCAATGCTTTTTAGGATGACAAGACGACCAGCTTGAGAGATCTTAGTGGCATTATAATTTTTTAGTCTAGTTGTTATTTTTTCAAATAAAGGCAGGCATTGAGCATTAGTAATTCTGGACTTACACATAGGGGCACCAAGGTACATGGCATTCTGATCCAAGACCTGCAGACCAGAAACCAAAAGAATGTTCTGGCAAATGATACCTGAAACCCCAGCAATTTTAATATGTGATTTATATTTATTAATGTGAAGGCCAGTCATCTGCTCGAATTTTTGGAGAATGAGGAACACCCTAGAAATGGATTTATTGTTTGGTTTAGTAAAGAGCAAAAGGTCATCAGCAAACATTAAAGAGGAGATTTGTTGTTTTTGACATTTTGGGTGGAAGTCAATATTTTTATTATTGCATTCTATATTAATGAGTTTAGTAAGAACTTCCATAACTAATATGAAAAGAAAAGAGGAGATAGGATCTCCTTGCCTTATTCCCTTTTGAGTTTTGAAATATCCAAAGGATTCTCCATTAAGAGATAATGAAACATGAACAGTAGAAATACAAGTGTATATCCAAGCTAAAAAAGGTAGAGGAAAATTCATCTTGGACATAATTGAAATTATAGCCTCCTATCTCACCGAATCATAAGCTTTATGAATATCAAGTTTCAAGAAGCATCTAGATAGATATTTTTTCTATTGTAACCCTTTATGAGTTCATGAGAAAGTAAGATATTATCTGTGATAGATCTACCAGGGATGAAACCATTTTGATTAGGAGATATAACATCATTAAACCAAATTCTCATTCGAGCTGAAATAATTTTAGCTATACATTTATATATGACATTGCAACATGCAATGGGTCTGAATTCAGAGACAGACTGGGGAAGACTAACTTTAGGGACAAGGGCCAGTTTAGTATGATTAATACCATTCAACAAGGTGTTGGTTTTGAAAAAATGTTGAATAGCTTTACAAAAATCATGGTTCACTAAATGCCAGCATTTTTGAAAAAACATTGCTAAAAATCCATCAGGACCAGGAGAGCTAGATGATTTCATATTTAAAATAGTAGCATGAATTTCTTCAGGAGTAATAAGTTTAATTAAATTACTAGCTTGATCATTGGTGATAGAATTTAATGCCAAATCATTAAGGATATTAAGATTATCAACCGATTCAGAGTGATCAAAAAGTTGTTTATAATAATTAAGAAAAGAGTTCTGTATACCAGCATGCGTGTTAATTTCAAAACCCTGCATATCCTTAATAGAGAGGATTAAGGCAGAAGACCTTTTAATTTTCAAAGAATTATGAAAAGTTTTAGTATTTCTATCTCCTTCCATATCCCATTTTTGTTTATTTTTTTCACGGAGCATAAGGAGCTCAGACTTGATAGCTAATTTCAACTTTATGGTAAGATCATGCACAGTTTCAGAAAGCATTAAGTTACTTGGGTCTGACTGTAACAATATATGCTTATTATTAAGTTCAATGCTAATAGTGGCAGACCTTAAGTTACCAGTACCAAACTTATTTTTAGACCAATGTTTAATAGCAATTTTACAATCTTTAAGTTTGGATTGGAGAACATACATTGGATTGCCAAATTTGGGAGAGGCCCAAATATGAGCAATCAATGGAAAAAAATCTGGATCAGAAATCCAACTATTGAAAAAATTGAATGAGGAAGGACCTTTATAATTTCTAACCCCCCAATCCAAAATGATAGGGCTATGATCTGAAAGGGAAGGAGTAGGGAAAAAGGAGATAAGAGAAGGCCAAGCATTGAAAGCAGATGTATTAAAGTAAGAACGATCTAATTTACAAAAGGTTCTAGTACCTGATCTACTGCAGTTATTCCATGTATAAAAAACACCTGATTTAGGAATTTCATGCAGCTGAGAATGAAGTACAGTTAGTCCATGTATAAAAAACACCTGAGAATGAAGTTACCAGTACAAATCGTTAAAGTTTTTGAATTTAATTAAATGATATTTGGTAACAAAATTTGATTATATAAATTGAATTGTTAAAAAAATCAAGTTTTATGTTAAAATGTGAATTGGTTTAAAGGAATTGTTTTAAGAAATTAATTGAAATTTTAACGGTTGAATTTGAGATATAGGTGAAATTTGTCAGAATTGAGTTATTTGAGTTGTTGGAAATGTAACCTTGAAATGTATTGAAATTGGAATAATTCAAAGTGATATTTGGACATGGATTGGAAGCAATATTGAATTAAATAATTTATTGAGAATTGGATTTTTTAAATCTGAAATTTTGTTTTGGAAATTGAAAAAAGTCAAAATGTGTTAAAATGTACTAAATAATTTAAATTGATATAAATTTCATACTCATGTTTAATATAAACTATTTTAAAAACATACCATTTTAAGACTTTAATTATTAAGATTTTGAACTATTAAACTATTTTAACCTATATTAATTATATTAAATCATTTTAACCTATTTTAAACCATTTAAATTTGTTTTAAACAAATTAACTCATTTTAACTTATTAATCTATTTTAAAGCTATTTAATCTATTTTAATTATATTTAATCTATTTTAAAAGTTCATTAACTATCTTAAATCAATTTAACAGCATCTTTAATCTATGACTAAACTATTTTAGAGTATTTCCAACTATTTATAACTATTTTAGAATTTATAAAAATTTCAAAACTATTTTCTAAATTTCCAGACTAAGTATAGTGGAAGTGTCTATATTCAATTCATTGTTTTAAAAGAGAATACGGTTAAATGATGTTATAACCAACTTTGGGATTTAAAAAGTTATAATAAATTGAATATGACGATTTTAAAGTAAGGATTTAACCTACTTTGGAAACATGATTTTTGAAGAAATTAGGATTTTGGAAACGTCATGATTTGAAAGTGAATATGGTTTGAAGTGAATATGATCGACAGAGATATGATTTGAAATTGAATGTGATATTTTGATATAAACTGTGAATTGATTTTTGAAACGTAAAAGAACCAACTGGTGTGGAATAAGCGATTGGTTGTTAAAGAGACCGAGATCAGATATTGTCATACTCTTTGCCCAATACCGAAAACCACTTTAACAACTATGTATGTGGTGGAGATTCCAAAAATGAAGTAGGATAGTTTGGTGAACGTTTTCTGTATGAGGTATGACATGACCCAGACTCCTATGAGTCATCTTAGATGTGACTAAAATCAGGAGCCATGCCGGACCAAGTGAGGTCATTCCTCCTATCGGGAACATTTCCTCGATACCATTCTATTATTTGCGATTGTTTTGGTGGCCACCCTTTGATTTTGATTATGGGAGTGTGTCCGAGGTGGGCGGTAGTGGCTGCTATACGTTACCCCTAGTCCGGATCCGCAAATGGTATATCTATCCTAGCATTTCCTCGTGTGTCGTGTTCACATGCCCTGGAGCGCCTTCTACGAGTTTGTTTTGTACCATACCTACAGAGTGCCTTCTAATAGACCTCCAGTTTATGGAGGAATTACAGTACTGTATAGACTATGGGAATATATAAAAATTTGTTAAGGGGGAAATGGGTAACGCCTTAGCGCTATTTTAATACTTTACTTTACTGTAGACACTATTATAATAGCGTATTTTACTACATAGTAGATAGTTTAACGGATCCTTAGGAGATGTGAATCCCGAACATCACTTAAGTTATTGCACTCATGTTAGACACTGGATAGGAGATGTCGAAACCCCATAAGCATCTCTGACGCCTTTACACTCATATTTATCATTGATTTAACTTACATAAGATCTTTTAGTTTTGACTCGAGTGTTTTGTCTTTT
The DNA here is from genome assembly GCA_030765085.1 of Allium cepa. Lineage (NCBI taxonomy): Eukaryota > Viridiplantae > Streptophyta > Magnoliopsida > Asparagales > Amaryllidaceae > Allium > Allium cepa. The sequence continues at coordinate 73,041,115 of CM060939.1, read as the reverse complement.
CAATTCGTTCGGGTCAGCCTGAGCATTTCAGGATTTAAAGACTTATTTCTGGAGGATGAAGATGAAAATTTGTACTAGTATTATTTATTATATTCTACCGCATCATATTGTTCCGCTGCATTTATTTATTTATTCTTATTGTCTATAACTCTGATTCTGTATTGTATAAGTATAATCAAATTTATTTTGTAAACAGCTTCATGAACTGTTATTTTATTATTATATTTTGTCATTCAGCTTGTGAATGATTTTTTTATTTACCTTATAACAATCTTCCCTTGTGAATGATTTAAGCAATATGTATGTCTGCTTAAAATGTCCAAAAAGGCAGATCGTTACAAGTTTTCTCTAATAAATTATTTTAAATATAAAACACATATTTTTGCACTATTTGAGCGTATGAGAAAGAGAATTAAACGATTAAGTAAAACACGTGGTATGGGACACGTGCGTTTACTGTTTCAGTTAATTCTGGACTTGTATGATCGATGCTATTAGATGTTACCGATTCTGAGTTATCTAGCCATTTTATAGCGTATTTTGAGTTTTATAATTCTTATTTATAGGAGTTTTCTGAGATAGCCAATATAGTGAGTTTTATGGTTTGAGATCTCCTATTCCAGGAGTTTGGTCGATGAGAACTATCACGATATATTTTTATACATGCCGATGAGACTAAGCAAGTCCTGAGTTTGAGATTTCTATTTTAAGATTTCTATTTTGAGATTTCTATTTTGAGATTTTAGGGTTCATGAGAAACCATCTCAATATTTTTACTTGTCGATGAGATGGGATAATTTATGAAGTCTTTTGATGCTTGCCGATGATGAGGTAAGGTACGATTTTTTGAAATTTATGATGTTACGATGTTTTCTAGTGTGGCATTGACTAGCGGTTAGTAAACCGTTCAGTGAGAACGTGTAGCATGAGACACACGTTACCACTTTTCGGGTTCCTATTTAGGAGTTTACGACACATTCACGGTGTTTACCAGTACTATAGACCTTCGATTCATCACGGTGTTCTACGACTTTGGTCATCACGATGTTGTATGACTTCGGTCTTCATGATGTATGGGTACCTAAAATATATATATAGTACTGGTCAAGATGTGGCACGTGCAGCATTGCTTCGGCATGCAATAAAGGATCTGGCCAATCCAGTTTTTTTAGTTTTCTGTTTTATTATGATTTCACCATTTTCAGATGTTTTATTACATCGATAGCTCTGTGCTATATGAGATGTATATATGTGGTGATTTCATGTTTTGAACTCTTATTGAGTTCCATGAGTTATGAGATTTTATGATTTCGTGATTTTATAAAATATTCTGGGTTTTGCCATTTTGGAGAGTTGAGTTTGAGTTTTATATACATTTATACTGATGAGATGAGGTATAATTGAGTTTGGAGGTTCTTTTATATTTGAGATTTATATTGTCATTATATAGAATTTTGTGACTTTATTTTTGCCGACGAGAAGAGGCATTTTTGAGTTTTGCGATTACCCTATTTGAGAATGTTTTATGTTGCCATTTTGGCGAGAATTTCATTTGATGGTTCTCCTATTTAGGAGATGCGGTTCATCGAAACCGTTATTGTTATTTTAAAGATTTCGGTAATGATATGAGGCAAATATGATGTTTTATTGAGTTTTATCAGAAGGATTTCTTCCTTGAGGTTTCATACACTTAAGTGTTATTAGACCACTTGAGATATGAACTTGTATTTCTTGTTATTTCTTCTTATTCAAGAAGAATGTTCGTCCTTCCCGTAAAATGAAGTCGTATCATATTCTTGGTAGGGCTTTCTCCTGTTTGAGAGGATATTCTCCCCTTTCCATATGCTTCATCTTATCTATTACCTTTGTTAAACTGATTTTTTGGCTAGACTGACCCATAAATTTTATACTCGGGTCAGATCGAGTTGTTTCAGGTTAGCTATCAGTTATGGGACTTTGTTTTGATGCATCTGGCTAGATATCGGCCTAACACTTTTGTGTAGTTCATATTTATTTTCGCTTGACTCTGACATGTATCTTGATTAGATGTATATAGTGTGGTCTTTGAACCACTTTTGGTGTATCATTTTGTATTGTACTGGGATGTATTAGTGTATATGTATTTATATATATGATGTTCCTGTTCTATGATGTGATATGCATTCTGTTATTGTATTTTGTTCTGATAGATTCATTAACCACCTATATTTTTATATTAAGAGTTTATTAGATATGTCGATCCACTTGAGATAAAAGGAAAAAAATATAGAGCATTTATCGAAGTATTTAGTAGATGTTTTAGAGAAGATTATAGATGGTCACTCCTAACCAGTCCTATTCTCCGCATTAGCGGACAGAATTACACAGTAATTCTCTTTATTAATGTGGGTCTCGGGGTGGGCGTCACAGCTTGGCATCATAGTAGAGTTCGAAAAAAAATAGGTTAAACATATAACATAAGCATATATTACAATATATCCATGTATAATACAAGTGTTACAAATTCCTTAATCACCGTGCCCTTTATCTTATCGTGTCCTTTAAGATAGAAGATTGGGATATGTCTAGGAATATATTTTATTCCGTAGTATTCCATAATAGAATTTATAATACCTTGTCTTAGTAGTAATCTTAATTATAATTGTTCTATTCGAGTCCTCATCGATACGGGTGCTTGACACTCATCCGTATCGGAGGAATTTGTTGATGCTTTTTGATGTTCTTATCTTGTGATTTCTTTGAGGATTGCAAATTCTATTAAAGGGATCCACAATATTTGGTATGATGTTGAGGACTTAGGATTGTTGCTTATAGATTATCTTTTCATGCGAATTATCATGCCATTTTCTATCTAGAGATTGAAGTGTTTGAGATGAAGTGGCTTTTCAATTATCAAGCCACATTCTGTGATTCAAAGAATCCTATGTTAGGTATCCTTATTCGGCTGATTCGTTGTTTTCGGTTCTTCGGAATGTTAATGATGATTCCAAAATCTCCGTATTCACTCTTGAGTTTCGAGATGTTGATGATATATTTCGAATTCCACTCATTGCGACTTTGTTGATTTCTATGAATTCGTTTGGGTATGACATCCAGTCGGGCAATCGAGTATTGTATTGACCGCTTTTCCTATTCTTAGCCTTTAGGTCATCCTTGCATGAGGGTTTCAATAAGGAATGAGGTGATTCATTGAATTTATTTGATATTTTCATTCTTACCCATTTTGAGATATCCTTTTTGGATACTCAATTGTTGATATACTTTATGTTATTACTGTAACGGCCCGCTATTTTGGACCATTCAAATCGACAAAAAAAAACCACACATGTCGTACTTGAATAATTCAAAATACCAGATAGTTTATTTAAATTTGGCAAAACTCAGAATATACAGTAAATAAATCACAGATCACAGACACAGAGTAATATAATAATGCAGCGTGTAACGTCCCGTAAATTTTTAATAATTTTAATTATTTTATTAATATATTTAATTGAAATTTTGTGAAATTTTAAAAAATAAAATTTTGAAATATAAATTTGATATTTGGAATACGTCTAATAGAACATAGAGAACTGTAAATTTTCATCTGAAAATATGAAAGTTTATTTTATTGTGTAATTCTATTTCAATTTATATCAGTTAATATTTGATGATAATAGAATGTTTTCCAAACCTGAATATTTTTCAATAGAAAAATTGTAAATCATCTTCTGAGCAAGACTTCATATTTCGTTTCTCAAAATTTGGACTATTATTACTCCCTTGATCTTATTTTCTGATAAATTAGCTGCATTTTGGTACCGATACCGATTTTGATCGGATAATCGTATCGCTGACATCTGTATACCGTTTTGATCGTCTCGTCGGGCTGATCACTGCGGTATATTCAATTCTGTGTTCGGATTTTCGGTACCCAGCGATAACTGTGAATGGTCAACTGTATCGGTTTCAAAATTTTGTTTTAAACTCCTCGTGACCCTTCAATTGCCACCTTGTATAACCCAATAGCCATAACTTTATGATTTCTGGGAAATACAGCCTGTAACTTTTACTATTTGCTTTTATTACTTCCCAGAAACCAAAGCGTGGCATTTATTATTCCAACCGATTACTGTTTCTGCCTCTTCAAATTTTGTTTGTTTTCTCTATTTCACAAGAAGAATATATGCGATCTGCATATAAACAAACTATTTTGCCAGCCTATATATCTTCATATTTCATCCTCCTCTCCCATTTTCTACCCGACCTTCTTCTTCCCTCCTCCCCTCTCTCTGCTTTGACCACCGCCTAACCAAAGCTACCGACCACCCTCGCCGCCTCACCCCCTCTCTTCCCTGCCACTTACTCCCCGACCTCCTCACATCAAACACCTCCAACAAACCGCCATTCACACCCCTCTGCCCTCACCACAGCCGGGACCACGGCCACCGTCCACCACAACCGCGCCACCACATGTTCATCCACTCACATGCCGAAGCAGCCTACCTCTCCTCCCTCTTCCACGCGACCTAGCACCCAAAACCGAGCGTTGCCGTCAACCATGCCCGAGCACGCGTCCCCATGATAGGCCTACCTAGCTTCCCACTGCAAGCATCCTTGCCCCTCCAGCCGTACGAGTCGCAGCCACCTCCGACCATGCAAGCTTCGATCGAGATCGCGTATCTCCATCTATGTGTACCCAGGCTCTCCCGCCTCTGCTCAACCTTGGTTCCTCCTCTCTTCTCCTTGGTTGTAATTACATACATCTCTAAAAGTAAGTATTTCTAAATATATATAAGCTGCTGCTAATGTTAGAGTGTATAAGTTTGTTATCCTCTGACTTAAACCATGCTTCTTAGTTGACATTTTGTTATATTATGTTAGTGTTAGTATATATATGTTTTATACTATTTTATATACATGTCGTTCACCTTGCTGTGTTTTGATGCAAGGCCTAGCCTGTTGTTCACAGAGGGTATAACATGTATTATCCTAGTACTGTCACAGGAAAGTATGTATTTTACATAGTATAAGTTTTCAGTTTATATAAATATACTTACAATGATATTTGTACCAGTTTGGTTTGTTATAAATTATAAAGTTTATACAAGATTTTTTTGTATCTATATACGTATGTACAAAATTTATGTAAGTGAAATTTGGTTTCGGTAGATGTATTAAGTTTTTATGTGTATATATATATATATATGTATGTATGTATGTATATATATATATATATATTACAATAAAGTTGTCTTTAAGGTTTTGGTTTTGTTGTGGTATATAGTGTTTTGTCGTATGCTATACTTATATTTTTATTTATTTTAAATTACTGATTTAAGTATTGCATCGTAAGTTTAAATGGTACAAATTATAGGCATGCGTTTATAGTAAGTATGCTATATAGAAGAGGTATACATCATAGTTTAGCAGTATTACTTATATTATTTTATTCGTTGTCTTGTTTATATATACAAATTATATTATGCATGGCTGATGTGTTTTAAAATATGTTTATAGTAGTAAATTATACTAATAATAATAAAGTAAGTTATTTGGATTACAGTATTATATTTAAAGGGTTAATTGCATGTTGTTGGTTATATTTAAAGTTATGTATATATATATATATATATATGTTTGATTTGGTATATGTGTTTAATTTAAAACAATGATTTTAATTTAATATATATGTTATTTTGATATTTGTTTTAAAATTTAATATTTACTCCATGGATAATAATAATAATGAAATATATATATATATATATACCATTGTTGATTCTATCGTGTTGGTTCTGATTTGTTCCCATCACCATCTTTATATATGAGCTTCGTTCATCAAAATCGTGCCAATCCTGCTTTTGCTTTGGAATTCGTGCTTGGATTTGTAAACCATTTCAGTGACAAATCTCTCTAGCCTCGAAAGGCGAGCAATCACTCACGATTCATGTTCTTTTATTTATTAAATTTGATTTCAATTGAAACGACAATTGAAATATGTTGTTGTTAGTTATTTACACTGTTATATATATGTTATTACCTGTATCAGTTCACATGTGACATCAAACACCATTATCTGTTATTTATATTAATGATATATGCCTGTTATAATATCTGTTATCACTCTGCAAGTTCCCTGTTAGTACAGAATCACTATGGGTTGAAATGATACATACAAGAACGATCTGTAAAATAGGAGAAAATCATTTTGGGTTGAAATGATAAACCCAAGCGATTTTCAGTGAATTGAATTTGGGATTGCGGGTTGAAATGATATACACACACACCCATATATATTTAAATTGCGGATTGGAATGACAAATATCTGTATCACTTGACCATAAGATAGAAAATTATATACAGACATCGTTGGTCCATATATAAATAATTTGAAATGATTACTATAATTTTGAAAGGAAATATATGGTTTTATATAAATATTGATTTTAGATATTATATAAATGTTATTTTGTATATAGTTAAATTCTTGATTTTAAGCTATGCATAAATTTGTTTTAATATAAAATAAGCTTAATAATAAAGTTTGATTTTATTAAAATATAATATGGTTAAGTATTTATTTAAATTGTATTTTAATATAGAGTTATAATGATTTAATAAATTAAAGTTGAGATGATAGATTTGAAATTGATTTGAAATTGTATTTAATTAAGAAATATATTTAATTAGAAATCGATTTGGAACTTATTGAATTTGAGATTTTTAAAGGATATAATTTTATAACTTGATTTTTGTTAAGGTAATTTAAATGAATATTTCAAGTTTAAGTTGAAGGAAATATTTAGTTTATTTGTGATTTGGAGTTTTTTTAAATAATATTGGATTTATTAAGTGAATAATTCAAAACTAAATAATAATAAAGTTAAATTAAGATATATATGAAATTATCAAATCTAGTTTGAGATTGTGAAATATTTAAAGCTTTGGAATATATCGAAATTTAAATGGTTTATTTGTGGTTCAAATCTGTATTTGAAATCGATATAATTTAATGGTTTATTGAGAACTAAATTGATTGAAATTAATGATTTGAGTTTTGACTAAATTTGAAATTTTGGGACTGGTGTTGATTTGAAATTGATTTGTGAAATTGAGGAAGCTATTTTATTATATAAAGTATTTTTAAATTATATTTAAAACTATTTATATATGTTACTTTATAAATTTATTTCATATAAACTATTTTAATATAAATTATTTTTAATATAAACTATTTTAAATTATAGCTATTTTATATAAACTATTTTAAATTACGACTATTTTTATATAAACTATTTTAAATTATAAACTATTTTATTATATATACTATTATTTATAAAAAGTTAAGTGGGAAGTGTTCTGATTTCAAAGCATTATGATTTCTAAATTTTGATTTCCAAAGTATTATGATTTCCAAAGTGTTTGATTTAGAAAGTGTTATAACTTTGAAGTACTAAGATTTTTATAAATGGATATATTTGAGATGGATATATTTAAAATGGAAATGATATCGTATTTGGTTTTGTAATGGAAGTGATATCGTATTGATATGGTTTTGAAATGGCAAGGATATTTTGGTTTTGAAATATAAACTATTTTGAAGGTTTATTAAATGACCAATCGGTGTAATAATTACGTAGTTATTAAAGATTCCAGGATCGGTTAAGGACAAACTCTCTGTCTAAACCGAATATGTAACGACCCCACTTCCTACGCCCAGGAAGAAGTATCGTTAATAAGAAAGAAATGGATGAGAAAATAGAAAAGATAGAGAAGAAAGAACAACAACATCAGAATCTCACAGCGGAACGAATAAATTATAATAATCACATAAGTATTTACATAATATACAACATTAATCAGAGTTATACAGATAATACATCACATACTTGACAGTAATAACACCTGTCTAGTTAATACAACTCAACTCAAACGAATGACTCAGAGATAACAATACAGCGGAACTATATATATACATCTACAACGTTGAAGCCTCCTGCTCCATTGCTCCTCCAGTATTCGTCAAAGCTAACCTGAATCCCTTGGCTACCCGTAAAAATTTGGGTACCCGAGAGTTTATGAAAAACAAAAATAAACTCAGGGTCAGACATGGGTCTGGTATGAGTAACAGGTTAAAGTTGTTTAACTTTGAAAATCTTTTGAAAATAAAAGGTATCACGTAAGACTCCCCACACATAAACATGGAAAAGTTTTTACCTTACGCTAACCAAAACATTTGATAGGAAATTCTATGATATTATAATAGGTCTAGGGTTTTCAAGTAAATAGAAAATAGCCGAAATTGTTACATCTATTAAATTCCAGCTACTAGCCACAAAAGTGGGTAATACAATCAAAACCGTTGGCACTTATTGGATTGTGGATTCCATACAATGGCAGGCTACTGGGGTACCGCCCGTCACAGTACGTGGCCTAGATCAACGTACCGAGGATTACTCCCTTCATCCCCTGCAACACAAGGCCGGAACCATTCCTTACTGAACAGTCCCGAACAAGATAACCCCGCAGTTGGTGTACATCCAACCGCCCACAAAGCCGAATAAAAAGGGACATCTAGACAGGGGAAAATCTTGTCCTGGTTGGGCATGACCCACCTAACCTTGCTGCACCTCCCCTTTTTTAGCCATTCCCGGTTGATGAGGCTTGAGGCTACGATTACCTTTATAGAAAACATTTCTTAGAATGCTCATCGTCCACCTGACGATGTGTTGAAAGCATTCAATCCATACAAGTTCGTTCCGGGTTCGAACGAAACCGAAGGCATCATCTCGTTACACTCATTTTGGAATCACCCTCAGAGTTAACGACGATAACCCTTACACTCTGAATCTTCATCTTCACTTCAGATTCACGACCTATCGTTAATTTGGAACCGATGTGGTTTTCGGATATTCCAAATAAGGAAAACCGATCCCGGTCTCATCGAAATCCAAAACGTGTCTTTTAGGGCCAAGTTGTCTATTTAGCCTTAATAGTTTAATTTAACATAACCAATATACACACAGATGGATAATTCAATATATCACAATAAATAATCATCTCACATACAGATAATCAATATTATCATCCATCAGATAATTAAATATTATCCTACTTAAACCAAGCATCCATATCACAAGATATTACCCATCTCATATCTGAGATCACAATCATCAAAAGAAATATCAATATCATTCATTCATATGCAATGATTTATAATCATACCATTTGTACTTAATTTAAAATGAATTAAATTAACTACTTCTATCTCTAATTAATTTAAAGTAAATTAAATTAATTACTCCATCTATAAATCCTGCTTATACAACTATTAATCAATTATAAATTAAATAAATTGTTTACTCTTTAGATATGCATCTTGATTAAATACCTTTGATATATCATTTCTAATTACAATAAGTAATTAGTCTTTAATAAATTTTACAAATTAATTATTCTAAATCATTCCTAGTAATTAACTTTTAATTACTTCATTTATAATTAATTATATTTATTCTTAATTAATTACATAAATTAATCTCCACATTATTAATTATTCCTTAATTGAACAATTCTTAATTTACATCATTAATTATATTAATTAATGATCTCTAATTCAGATTAAATTACTTTATTAATCACATTAAGTGATTAATCTTGTATTAAACACAATTATTAATCACTTTTGATTAATAACAACCAGTAATTAATTATCCTTAATTACTCATATAAATAAATTAATTATCCCATAATTAATTATCTCCATTAATTAATCCTCTGATTAATTACAAAAGCAATTATCCAAATTACTTATTAACATATCATCTTTCACTAATTACATTCAGTAATTAACATTAATTACTTCATTAAGTAATTATGCTCCATTGCATACACTAGTAATTAATCAATTTAGCAAATGATTTCCTTAAATTAATTAAAATAAATTAACTAACTTAAATTCATCATCTTATAAAATTAATTACCATAAATAATTAATCTCTTAATTACTTTCATCAAGTAATTACCTAATTAATCTAATTAATTATCCAAAGTTAATCATATATATTAATTAATTAAAGACCTTTAGTTAATTGTCTACATTTAATAATATTTCTTAATTTACTTCTTAATTGATCTTTATTTATTAACTTTAATACATAGGACATTCCTTAATTACCCAATTATCCTTAAGATAATTCATTCTTTAATTAATGACTTCATTAACATTACATTTTAAATTTAAATATCATTTGAATTGAAGATCCAAAATGATTATAATTTAAATTCAATTTAAAATCTTTTAAATTATACTATTTGAATTTTAATTCAAATTTAAATTTCCAAATTACATTAATAGTTAACTTGCAAACTTCAAGTTAAACAATTCATTTATTTTTCATTCAAAAACCTTAAATCAAGAATTCTCAAAAACAAGTTAATTTTTATTGAAACAAATTACTTGTTAACTATTTATTTTGAACTCATTCTTAAACATTCATATTTACTGATTTAAACTTTCAGATTTTGAATTCTAAGCAAACTTGAATTTTTCAATTTATTTTGATTTTAAACTTTGATTTAACTTTCTTTAACAACTAGAATTTAGGAACTAGATTTTTAAATCCAAATCCATTTTAAACTTTAAAATTCAAATATCCATTTGAATCAATACCCTTTAAACATTCGAATTTGAACTGCTGCAACATTCTGTTTCAGGTCTAACTTGAAAATCTGGAAACAATCAGGATTTAAAACCCGAAACTCATTTTAGTATTAAAAATTGCATTTTAGATTTATACATAAATTTGAATTCATACTTTTAATTAGATTTAGACTTTGTTAAATCTTAGTTGGTAACTTAAATTCAAATACATCATGAATTCAACTGACTTACAATTTATTTTGCTTTAAATTTAGTTTAAATTTAAATATACAGGTTGTTTATACAGCCTGTAGAAATTTAACATTTCCCCTGAAACCAAACCATGTTGCTTCGGGTCAACTGCCTCCTTACTTCGAGTTTTCCATCACATTGCTTCGAGTAATCAACTCAAGTGACTCGAGTACTACCTGAGACCAAAACTGCACACCAAAAACACAACAACACCATACTTCACTGGCATGGTGCACGTGCACCGTGGCCCCAGCCACCTCCGGCCATCCTCTGGCACTCCCCCACGACGCCAATCACCTCCAGATCCTATCACGACCACCAGATACTAACCACTTGCTCGAAAGACAAAAAAAAAAACATACTTCCCTCTGCAACCTGAAACACCCACATCCCACTGTCAAGCCTGTCATCATCAAATTCTCCACCCTCCGACCATATGAGCGCCTACAACTCCGGCATCTCATTCGACTACAAGCCAACTACCACCACCCCAAATATCCCTGCACTCGATCACCAATATGGAGCATGGCGATCAATTTTTCAAAGCACAGCAAAATTAGGGTTCTAGGAAAAAAAACACTGTCGCATCTTCCCTGATGGGTTTCATCACCACCACCTATTTTTCCCAGCATCATCAATCACTACTCCATCGATCTGAAGAACCCCGACTCCTCTAGCCGCCTAGATCACCAGTAATTGCCCAGAAACCAAAAACAGAACGACTTATGACTGCACTACCAGGCCTTAACTAAAAAATAAAATTTTAGTTTCAAAAATCCTAATTTTGATTTAGTAATCAGTGCATAAGCTCGTATTGATGGATCATGTCAACTGAATTTTTGACTTATTTTATGATTTGCTCTGTTATCTTATTTTTCCCAGACTTACTCAAGTTTGTATTTAACTTTCTTATCAATTTTAACCAGCCATCTATGCTAATTCAAAAATTTTAGACTAAGTCCTAATCCAAACAGTAAGGAAGTAAAAAGATGATGATTTAAAATCACACTGGTACTTGAAGTAAAGAACAGAATGTTACAGAAATAGCTATACAGAGATATAACAACAATATATACATGTTACAGACATCAACCAAGCAACCATAGCTAAAATTTTAAACCTTAAAGATGATGTTACTTACTTAAAACAAACAAGCAGATTTATGATGCAAACAGATTTTGAAATTTGCAGGCTTTAAATATGCAGAGGTTTTCATTTCACAAACACCCAGAGAAATGAATATATAAACATCCACACAATATATTTATGCATTCAAATATTAACATGCCACAAGTTTAAAAAACTTAAGTTATTTAAAGGAGTTACTCACAGCAATAGGAAAACAAGCAAGTTTATAATGAATCAGTTTGTATTTGCAGACTTAAACATACTGTAATATCCATTTCACAATAACCCAGAGTAAAATGAATATATAAACATTCATTCAATATATTAAGGCATCCAAATATTTGCATGTAACAGGTTTAAAAACTTAAGAAATTTAAAAGTGTTACTCACCATTGTATTTGGAAGAGACAGAGAAATCTTGCTTTGCAACTGCTAATTCTTTAAAACTGAAACTATTGTGAAATATTTCTGCTTTGACTTTGCATTGATATTTTTTTTTGTTTTTTTTTTGTTTGATATTATACTAAGCTTCAGCTAAAAATAAAAGTTTGCTATGCTATGCTACGTTTGAATGAACTGAATATAAAAGCATGTATAAAAAGAGGCTTATAGGGGAAGGTGATAACTGGGACAACAATTTCTTTGCAGGTACAAAAATTGTTTTATTAGGCAAGAATATCTTTCTTATGGAGGCTGAAATGATCCTCATGCAATTCGAAAAGACTTGTTTGCATGCTGAGAAATGGAAACATTTAATGAAATAGTACTTTATGTTTCACTTACTTCATCTTTTGTCTCTACAGATATTTCTACTCTGTTTTTATACTTCATGCATAGATATTTTATCATGTTTTACATACTTGTTCATTTTTACTATCCTATCATATGATTCTTGCCTGCATCTATTTTTTACAGGCTACCCACATAATTATGTTTAACTGCTAAAAAACATATGTGTAAGTGTACAATCTGTAGGTTAGGGGTTTAGCTTATATATGAAGCTATTTGCTATACATATTTGTTTTATTTCTTTTACCAGCTCATATGTTTGCTTTGTCTTGTTTTATACTTTTCTTATTTGAGTATGCAGATTTCTTTCTTCTTCTTTTTATTAGCTTATCTTACTTTTACTATTGCCTCCATGTTATATCTTATGTCCAAGTATATATAGTTGTTGTTTTAGTCTATTTTCTAACATGTGTTTCACTTTTATTTTCCTTTTATTTTTCTTTTAACATAGACTAACAAATATTTGATTACTTATTATTATTTTACTTTATACTTATATTAATATTAGTAAATGTTTATTTTAATTTGAACATTTTTAATACTTTATTTTTAATTACCAAATCATAAATTTTATTCAAACACATATATAAATAAAGTTGACATTATTAAAAATTCATTTGTAAACATTTACATAATTAGTTGAGCTCATTATTAAGTCAAATGATTTATAAAAGAATTTATCTCTTTATTAATAAACTACTTAATTTTATCAAGTTAAATTTAAATGTAAGCTAAAATTATTTAAAACAAAGTAAACTTAAATCTTGAGTAATTTAAAATCATATAATCATTTATTAAATAGTTTAATATCAAATTTCTAAATTATCAAAAATATTAAAATTAAAAACATGTCTATTTATTAAATTTAAAACAAGGATTTTCCATTTACAATATATACAGATATATACATTATAAATAGAAGGCAATTTAATTAGCTTCTAAAAGATACATTATCAGTTAAATATTTATTTAAAAGAAGATTAATAAATCAATTCATATATTATTACAAATATTATCAAATCAATTTAATTTTTGATGTAGATTATTAAATTGATATTGTCCCAAATTTCCGGATATCACATTCTTCCCCCCTTAAAAGAATTTCGTCCCCGAAATTTAAAACAAAGGTAATTTAATAATCCAATTTAAGATTTAATTTTAAAACACAAGCATATATTAATCATATGCTAACAATCATAGCAACCAATTCATCCAAACAAACAAATCTAACTATCCAGACAAAATTCTAAATAGAATTTTCTCGAGTTTCCCCCAAGTATAAATACCGGGTTACTCGTCCTATAGACTTCTAACATCCAATACTACTACTAAACTACAGAGTTTCCACTCATCTAAATCTACAAAACAAAACAGGAAATCAGACCAAACTCAAGTCTGACCCAACACTACAACTCCCTGAACTGCTGATTCTAAAATCAAAAATAGATCTTACACGTACTCCCTCAAAGATACGTGAAACACTCCGAATTCCAGTTATCCAAACTGACAATTCAATTCTGAAGCCAAACACTTATCCAAAATCAAATCTCCGATTACGGATTCCAAATTCCTTCGTCACTTATCCCCAAAATTCTTCGGACGATCCTGGGCTTCCTTCATCTTTCCTGATCAGCTTAACCCTTTCCTGATGCCCTATAAACAACTGAACCAAAGACAATCCCACAAATGGATCTTTCCAAGATCAACCAAAATTCAGAACATAAACTCTATTCCAAAATCAGAAAATAGAACTCACTTCTTCCGCATCTAGAAAAGATTGAACATGAGCACTCCAAACTGGCCTCAAATCCCGAAAAATTTCCCGTAGAACTCTCTAATCCAAACACTGCAACATCTAATTGCTTCCAAACTAAAACAGCTGCCACCATGCTTCCACTGCGCAACTCTGACTGAACAGATGAAAATGCTGATGATGATCTCAAGCACAGACTGGTCAACACATTCCAAAAATAAAACTCAGATGTTCCTCCAAAATTCTAAGCTGCTTTACCAAACTCAATTTCAGATGTTGACAAACTCTAACTTCCAGAAGACATCTAGAAAAATCTCTGAACCCCAAAGAATACCCAAACCATCGCAAGTCACTTTTGCGACCACTCCAGCCTAATTCCAAAGATACTGCTCTCTTATTACAAATCAGAACAGCTTACACTTCTGTGGCCAATCCATCGAAGAAACGGGTCCACATAATTACTTCTGAATTCCATTCCAGAAAAACTGCTAAGCCAGAAGATCTCTTGCCAATACCGAAAACTTTCCAAGCTGAATTGCTGCCACAGATGCTAAGACTTCCTATCCAAAGCTCTTCGAGAAACTCGGACCTTAATGTAAACAAAAACACCCTACTGAGCACAGCCACAGCACCGAAGCAGTCACTTCACCTTACATGTTCCAAAGAAACATCATCGGAGATATCCATAGTCACTGTGTCTCATCACACAGCTACTACACCTTGATGTATCAAAATATCTTGACTTACTTCTGTCCACCCGACAGATCCAAACTCTAGCTCAACCAAATTCTTACACTTCAAAGATGGACTCCGAACCTTAACAGGTTTCCTTCAGAGATCAATGAAATCCTTACACCGTCCCAAAAATTACTCGAGACAGTATTAGGTCTACAGTCTCGACAATTACACTTCCAACCATTGGTAGTTGTGTTACACACACCACTACCTATCTACCTTTATAACACATTGGAAAACCTGAACAGGTAACCCAACAAATAGGTAGAAATATATATATATATATATATATATATATATATATATATCAAAATTACAAATACGCTCTCTCAAGAAGAAATCACTCAAGAGCCTAGGTATTCACTCAACCTAGCGCTCTGATACCACTGTAACGACCCCACTTCCTACGCCCAGGAAGAAGTATTGTTAATAAGAAAGAAATGGATGAGAAAATAGAAAAGATAGAGAAGAAAGAACAAAAACATCAGAATCTCACAGCGGAACGAATAAATTATAATAATCACATAAGTATTTACATAATATACAACATCAATCAGAGTTATACAGATAATACATCACATACTTGACAGTTATAAACACCTGTCTAGTTAATACAACTCAACTCAAACAAATGACTCAGAGATACCAATACAGCGGAACTATATATATACATCTACAACGTTGAAGCCTCCTGCTCCATTGCTCCTCCAGTATTCGTCAAAGCTAACCTGAATCCCTTGGCTACCCGTAAAAATTTGGGTACCCGAGAGTTTATGAAAAACAAAAATAAACTCCGGGTCAGACATGGGTCTGGTATGAGTAACAGGTTAAAGTTGTTTAACTTTGAAAATCTTTTGAAAATAAAAGGTATCACGTAAGACTCCCCACACATAAACATGGAAAAGTTTTTACCTTACGCTAACCAAAACATTTGATAGGAAATTCTGTGATATTATAATAGGTCTAGGGTTTTCAAGTAAATAGAAAATAGCCGAAATTGTTACATCTATTAAATTCCAGCTACTAGCCACAAAAGTGGGTAATACAATCAAAACCGTTGGCACTTATTGGATTGTGGATTCCATACAATGGCAGGGCTACTGGGGGTACCGTCCGTCACAGTACGTGGCCTAGATCAACGTACCGAGGATTACTCCCTTCATCCCCTGCAACACAAGGCCGGAACCATTCCTTACTGAACAGTCCCGAACAAGATAACCCCGCAGTTGGTGTACATCCAACCGCCCACAAAGCCAAATAAAAAGGGACATCTAGACAGGGGAAAATCTTGTCCTGCTTGGGCATGACCCACCTAACCTTGCTGCACCTCCCCTGTTTTAGCCATTCCCGGTTGATGAGGCTTGAGGCTACGATTACCTTTATAGAAAACATTTCTTAGAATGCTCATCGTCCACCTGACGATGTGTTGAAAGCATTCAATCCATACAAGTTCGTTCTGGGTTCGAACGAAACTGAAGGCATCATCTCGTTACACTCATTTTGGAATCACCCTCAGAGTTAACGACGATAACCCTTGCACTCTGAATCTTCATCTTCACTTCAGATTCACGACCTATCGTTAATTTGGAATCGATGTGGTTTTCGGATATTCCAAATAAGGAAAACCGATCCCGGTCTCATCGAAATCCAAAACGTGTCTTTTAGGGCCAAGTTGTCTATTTAGCCTTAACAGTTTAATTTAACATAACCAATATACACACAGATGGATAATTCAATATATCACAATAAATAATCATCTCACATACAGATAATCAATATTATCATCCATCAGATAATTAAATATTATCCTACTTAAACCAAGCATCCATATCACAAGATATTACCCATCTCATATCTGAGATCACAATCATCAAATGAAATATCAATATCATTCATTCATAAGCAATGATTTATAATCATACCATTTGTAATTAATTTAAAATGAATTAAATTAACTACTTCTATCTCTAATTAATTTAAAGTAAATTAAATTAATTACTCCATCTATAAATCCTGCTTATACAACTATTAATCAATTATAAATTAAATAAATTGTTTACTCTTTAGATATGCATCTTGATTAAATACCTTTGATATATCATTTCTAATTACAATAAGTAATTAGTCTTTAACAAATTTTACAAATTAATTATTCTAAATCATTCCTAGTAATTAACTTTTAATTACTTCATTTATAATTAATTATATTTATTCTTAATTAATTACATAAATTAATGTCCACATTATTAATTATTCCTTAATTAAACAATTCTTAATTTACATCATTAATTATATTAATTAATGATCTCTAATTCAGATTAAATTACTTTATTAATCACATTAAGTGATTAATCTTGTATTAAACACAATTATTAATCACTTTTGATTAATAACAACCAGTAATTAATTATCCTTAATTACTCATATAAATAAATTAATTATCCCATAATTAATTATCTCCATTAATTAATCCTTTGATTAATTACAAAAGCAATTATCCAAATTACTTATTAACATATCATCTTTCACTAATTACATTCAGTAATTAACATTAATTACTTCATTAAGTAATTATGCTCCATTGCATACACTAGTAATTAATCAATTTAGCAAATGATTTCCTTAAATTAATTAAAATAAATTAACTAACTTAAATTCATCATCTTATCAAAATTAATTACCATAAGTAATTAATCTCTTAATTACTTTCATCAAGTAATTACCTAATTAATCTAATTAATTATCCAAAGTTAATCATATATATTAATTAATTAAAGACCTTTAGTTAATTGTCTACATTTAATAATATTTCTTAATTTACTTCTTAATTGATCTTTATTTATTAACTTTAATACATAGGACATTCCTTAATTACCCAATTATCCTTAAGATAATTCATTCTTTAATTAATGACTTCATTAACATTACATTTTAAATTTAAATATCATTTGAATTGAAGATCCAAAATGATTATAATTTAAATTCAATTTAAAATCTTTTAAATTATACTATTTGAATTTTAATTCAAATTTAAATTTCCAAATTACATTAATAGTTAACTTGCAAACTTCAAGTTAAACAATTCATTTATTTTTCATTCAAAAACCTTAAATCAAGAATTCTCAAAAACAAGTTAATTTTTATTGAAACAAATTACTTGTTAACTATTTATTTTGAACTCATTCTTAAACATTCATATTTACTGATTTAAACTTTCAGATTTTGAATTCTAAGCAAACTTGAATTTTTCAATTTATTTTGATTTTAAACTTTGATTTAACTTTCTTTAACAACTAGAATTTAGGAACTAGATTTTTAAATCCAAATCAATTTTAAACTTTAAAATTCAAATATCCATTTGAATCAATATCCTTTAAACATTCGAATTTGAACTGCTGCAACATTCTGTTTCAGGTCTAACTTGAAAATCTGGAAACAATCAGGATTTAAAACCTGAAACTCATTTTAGTATTAAAAACTGTATTTTAGATTTATACATAAATTTGAATTCATACTTTTAATTAGATTTAGACTTTGTTAAATCTTAGTTGATAACTTAAATTCAAATACATCATGAATTCAACTGACTTACAATTTATTTTGCTTTAAATTTAGTTTAAATTTAAATATACAGGTTGTTTATACAGCCTGTAGAAATTTAACATTTCCCCTGAAACCAAACCATGTTGCTTCGGGTCAACTGCCTCCTTACTTCGAGTTTTCCATCACATTGCTTCGAGTAATCAACTCAAGTGACTCGAGTACTACCTGAGACCAAAACTGCACACCAAAAACACAACAACACCATACTTCACTGGCACGGTGCACGTGCACCGTGGCCCCAGCCACCTCCGGCCATCCTCTGGCACTCCCCCACGACGCCAGTCACCTCCAGATCCTATCACGACCACCAGATACTAACCACTTGCTCGAAAGACAAAAAAAAACATACTTCCCTCTGCAACCTGAAACACCCACATCCCACTGTCAAGCCTGTCATCATCAAATTCTCCACCCTCCGACCATATGAGCGCCTACAACTCCGGCATCTCATTCGACTACAAGCCAACTACCACCACCCCAAATATCCCTGCACTCGATCACCAATATGGAGCGTGGCGATCAATTTTTCAAAGCACAGCAAAATTAGGGTTCTAGGAAAAAAACACTGCCGCATCTTCCCTGATGGGTTTCATCACCACCACCTATTTTTCCCAGCATCATCAATCACTACTCCATCGATCTGAAGAACCCCGACTCCTCTAGCCGCCTAGATCACCAGTAATTGCCCAGAAACCAAAAACAGAACGACTTATGACTGCACTACCAGGCCTTAACTAAATAATAAAATTTTAGTTTCAAAAATCCTAATTTTGATTTAGTAATCAGTGCATAAGCTCGTATTGATGGATCATGTCAACTGAATTTTTGACTTGTTTTATGATTTGCTCTGTTATCTTATTTTTCCCAGACTTACTCAAGTTTGTATTTAACTTTCTTAACAATTTTAACCAGCCATCTATGCTAATTCAAAAATTTTAGACTAAGTCCTAATCCAAACAGTAAGGAAGTAAAAAGATGATGATTTAAAATCACACTGGTACTTGAAGTAAAGAACAGAATGTTACAGAAATAGCTATACAGAGATATAACAACAATATATACATGTTACAGACATCAACCAAGCAACCATAGCTAAAATTTTAAACCTTAAAGATGATGTTACTTACTTAAAACAAACAAGCAGATTTATGATGCAAACAGATTTTGAAATTTGCAGGCTTTAAATATGCAGAGGTTTTCATTTCACAAACACCCAGAGAAATGAATATATAAACATCCACACAATATATTTATGCATTCAAATATTAACATGCCACAAGTTTAAAAAACTTAAGTTATTTAAAGGAGTTACTCACAGCAATGGGAAAACAAGCAAGTTTATAATGAATCAGTTTGTATTTGCAGACTTAAACATACTGTAATATCCATTTCACAATAACCCAGAGTAAAATGAATATATAAACATTAATTCAATATATTAAGGCATCCAAATATTTGCATGTAACAGGTTTAAAAACTTAAGAAATTTAAAAGTGTTACTCACCATTGTATTTGGAAGAGACAGAGAAATCTTGCTTTGCAACTGCTAATTCTTTAAAACTGAAACTATTGTGAAATATTTCTGCTTTGACTTTGCATTGATATTTTTTTTTTGTTTTTTTTTGTTTGATATTATACTAAGCTTCAGCTAAAAATAAAAGTTTGCTATGCTATGCTACGTTTGAATGAACTGAATATAAAAGCATGTATAAAAAGAGGCTTATAGGGGAAGGTGATAACTGGGACAACAATTTCTTTGCAGGTACAAAAATTGTTTCATTAGGCAAGAATATCTTTCTTATGGAGGCTGAAATGATCCTCATGCAATTCGAAAAGACTTGTTTGAATGCTGAGAAATGGAAACATTTAATGAAATAGTACTTTATGTTTCACTTACTTCATCTTTTGTCTCTACAGATGTTTCTACTCTGTTTTTATACTTCATGCATAGATATTTTATCATGTTTTACATACTTGTTCCTTTTTACTATCCTATCATATGATTCTTGCCTGCATCTACTTTTTACAGGCTACCCACATAATTATGTTTAACTGCTAAAAAACATATGTGTAAGTTACAATCTGTACGTTAGGGGTTTAGCTTGTATATGAAGCTATTTGCTATAGATATTTGTTTTATTTCTTTTACCAGCTCATATGTTTGCTTTGTCTTGTTTTATACTTTTCTTATTTGAGTATGCAGATTTCTTTCTCTTCTTTTTATTAGCTTATCTTACTTTTACTATTGCCTCCATGTTATAGCTTATGTCCAAGTATATATAGTTGTTGTTTTAGTCTATTTTCTAGCATGTGTTTCACTTTTATTTTCCTTTTATTTTTCTTTTAACATAGACTAACAAATATTTGATTACTTATTATTATTTTACTTTATACTTATATTAATATTAGTAAATGTTTATTTTAATTTGAACATTTTTAATACTTTATTTTTAATTACCAAATCATAAATTTTATTCAAACACATATATAAATAAAGTTGACATTATTAAAAATTCATTTGTAAACATTTACATAATTAGTTGAGCTCATTATTAAGTCAAATGATTTATAAAAGAATTTATCTCTTTATTAATAAACTACTTAATTTTATCAAGTTAAATTTAAATGTAAGCTAAAATTATTTAAAACAAACTAAACTTAAATCTTGAGTAATTTAAAATCATATAATCATTTATTAAATAGTTTAATATCAAATTCCTAAATTATCAAAAATATTAAAATTAAAAACATGTCTATTTATTAAATTTAAAACAAGGATTTTCCATTTACAATATATACAGATATATACATTATAAATAGAAGGCCATTTAATTAGCTTCTAAAAGATACATTATCAGTTAAATATTTATTTAAAAGAAGATTAATAAATCAATTCATATATTGATACAAATATTATCAAATCAATTTAATTTTTAATGTAGATTATTAAATTGATATTGTCCCAAATTTCCGGGATATCACAGAATACCACTTTAATAACTATTATACGCGGAGTGTGATCCAGAATGAAGTGGTTGGAATGATGACGTTGCTGGATTTGAAGAAAGAGAACGATAATGGATAGCCTTGACACTTGTATCAAATTTGAAATGACTTAAACAGGTGATGCAGTGCGAACTACGGAATCAACAAGTTTAAATGATTCACAAACGTTAAGTCGTTTGGACAAGGCTATGTTGTTGAGTCGTTCAGGAAGTTTAAGTCGTCTACGACTTAACAGAGCAGAGGAAAGGAAGTTACGACTTAGTGGGAGTTTAAGTCATTCACGACTTAGCATGGAGTCACGAGATAAGGAACAAAGCTTTAAGTCGAATGGAAGAATTGAGTCATACACGACTCAACTGGAGGCCAGAAGGGACACGGGGAAGGAGACGCGAGTTAACAAGAATGAAGAGCACGAGATACGACTTAACAGGAGCTTAAGTCGTTCGAGTTTGATGAGTCGTACGCGACTCAACGGCTCATCCATAAGTCGTATCCGAGTTAACAAGCCACAAGAAAGAAAGGCGCCTTGAGCTTAAGACGCGGCTTGCTTGAGTCGTATGGATCTTGAGTCGGTCCTTAGTTGAGTCGTGAGTCGTTCACGACATAAGTTGAGTCGTGTTGTATGTATGTAATGTTGAGTCGTATATCGTATACATTGTGTTGTTTTGTTGAGTCGTGTAAGGGCGCATATGTGTTGTAATATGTGTTGAGTCGTAAGTCGCGTGCCGCGTTGAATCTTATGTCGTTGATACCTTGCTGTATTGTGTTGTAATGTGGGCTTAGTATTGTTGCTAAGTCGTGAGTCGTGTGTCCTAAGTCGTGAGTCGTGAGTCGTGGGTCATGAGTCGTGAACGACTTAAGGGTCAGGGGTTGAACTACTATAAATAGCGAGTGTGTTGTAACTTTTTGGCGGTTGAATATTGAATAAAATTTCCTTTTGATTGCTTTGTGCTTTCTCCAATTGGTAGTTGAGTGTAATCTCCTATCTCCACTTACGTCATTCGAGTGCGCTCGAATCCATGTTTGTTGAAGCCGATTCACGGAATCTAGTGCGCTAGATCAACGTACGAAGAATCATAGATCTTTGTTTCTCGGTATCATACGCGATCAACAAGACGAAGATAGCTAGAATCCGGCATCTTTGGATCAACGGATTTGGGCATTTCGGTATCGTCAATCCACCAAGTACTACTTTCATCGATTTACATCTATTTGTGATTAATCCGCTGCGTCAGTTTGGTATCGGAGCCATACTTAGCCAATCATAGCTAAGTTGATTCTTGGAGCCAAGTATTTGAAGTTGCAACAAGTTTGAAGACTTTGATCCATTTCGTTTTGGATCAAAGTGTTGGAGAGTGTTTGAATTTGGACTTGTTGGAAGTTTGCGCGCCAAGTATTGAAGTTAGAGGTTGAGCCGTACCTTGTGTTTGAGTTGAAGCCGACTTAACCTTGAGTCGTTTCCTATTGCCGAGCTAAGGTGGTAAGTCATGAGGATTTGTGGCCGAGTTAACTTGTTGCCGAGTTAAGGGGTTTGAGCCGTGAAGAGCAATTGCCGAGACAAGAGTTGAGCCGTGACTTGTTGTTTGTGAATTGTTGAAGTGTTTGTGAAGTGTTTTCAATCATGCCACCAAGGAGAGCTAATCGTCATCAAAACGTTGAAGCTTTGTATCGAAGAGAAGAAGCCGAGCTTATGGAGCAACGTATTAATGAGAAATTTGACGAAGGCATTGGAAAATTGGAGAAATTGATGAATGATTTAAATCAAAGGAGGAGATCACCAAACTCGAACCATGGAGGAAACCGAGTTTCGCCATCGGTTACGGAAGCGAGGAGGGTATCACCACATTCTTTTAGAGATAGAAGAGAAACATCAATTTCATCACGAAGAGATCATCATGACTATGCACATGAAGAGAGAAGAAGTCAACGTGAATTTGACAATGAAGCATATAGAGATGAAGAGAGACATAGTCGCAGAAGCATGCATGAACGAAGGGATGATAATGGTCGAGATCGATGTAGGCGTACTTTTGACTTTGTTGAAGAGGGTGATAGAGCTAGTATTCATTATCGAGATCGAGACCAAGTTCGAAATTCTTATCGGGATGTTGAAGATGAACGTCGATGGGAATCGGGTATGAAGATGGAAATTCCAGAGTTTAAGGGTGGAATGGTAGCTGAAGAATTTCTTGATTGGTTATCTAATGTTGAAGAGATCTTTGATTTCAAGGAGGTTCCTGAGCATAGGGGAGTAAAGTTTGTTGCTACTAGGTTGAGGGGGAGAGCTTTGGCATGGTGGCAGCAAACTAAACTTACCAGGGAGAGAATGGGGAAGTCAAAGATAGAATCGTGGGATAAGATGAAGAAGTTGATGAGATCTACTTTCTTACCTTACAACTACCAATCACTTATGTACCAGAGGTTGCAGAATCTGAGGCAAGGGACGAAGTATGTTAGTGATTATGCTGATGAATTTTACCAACTCATTGCCAGGAATGATATTATAGAAACGGAAGAACAGCTAACTGCTAGATTCATTGGGGGATTGACAATGCAGATCCAGGATATGGTTAATATGTTCGATCCTAGATCACTTGCGGAGGCACATCAGAAAGCGTTGGCTTGGGAGAAACAAGGAAGGCGTGGAGGTGGTGTGTTTACTAATTCCAATAATCAAGTGAGGGGTGTTAGTGGAAGTTCTAATGTTCCTAAACCGGTCAATAAGCCAGTGGTGAAGGAGGCTGAGAAGGCGAAGGCTAGCAGTGGGTTCAAATGTTATAATTGTCAGGAGTTGGGTCACAAAAGCAATGAATGTCCGAAGCCGAAGAAGAGAGCAATGGTTACAGAAGTTGAAGTTGAGGATGATGGTGAGAAGGCAGAATGTTCAAATGCACCTTATGTTGAGGAGGAAGAAGAATTGTCTGGAGATGAAGGTTGTAATCTTATGATGAGGAGGTCATGTCTTACACCAAAGCAAGAGGAGGATTGTAGTTGGTTGAGAAGCAATATTTTTCAGTCGACATGCACTATTCTGGGGAAAGTTTGCAAGTTTGTCATAGATGCTGGGAGTTGTGATAATATTATTTCCACAGAGTCTGTAAAGAAGTTATCATTGAAGACTGAGAAACATCCGAAACCGTACAAGTTGGCTTGGTTGAGAAAGGGGGAGAGGTGAAGGTTGGACGAAGAGCTTGTGTTAAATTTTCAATTGGGAAGAAATACAAAGACGAAATCTGGTGTGATGTAGTCGATATGGATGTTTGTCATCTGTTGCTGGGGAGACCGTGGCAGTATGATAGAGCGGTGCAACATGATGGTCGTTCTAACAGTTATAGTTTCATGTTCGAGGGTACAAAGATTACTTTGGTTCCTAAGAAGCGACAACCAGAAGAAAGCAAGTTGGAAGAAATTAAAGAGCTGAAAACGTTGCTATCATTAAAGGAGTTCGTTAAGGAGGTTGAAGAGGAGCCGGAAGTATTTTTGTTGATTGGACGAGATTGTAGTGAAGAGGTTGAAATTCCATAGGAAGCAAAGCCTGTTTTGAAAGAGTTTGAAGATGTATTTCCAGAGGAGTTGCCTAAGGGGTTACCACCATTGAGAGACATTCAACATCAAATTGATCTTGTTCCGGGAGCAGTGTTACCACATCGACCACATTACCGATTGAGTCCGAAGGAGCATGAAGAATTACGAAGGCAGGTGGAAGAGTTACTTGAGCAGGGACGTGTTCAGGAAAGCTTGAGTCCTTGTGCTGTGCCAGCTTTGTTGGTACCGAAAAAGGATGGAACATGGGGAATGTGTACAGATAGTCGAGCTTTGAACAAGATTACTGTTCGTTACAGATTTCCTATGCCTAGGTTGGATGATTTGTTAGACCAGTTGAGTGGGGCAACTATATTTTCGAAGATTGATTTGAAGAGTGGTTATCATCAAATTCGGATTAGACCTGGAGACGAATGGAAGACAGCTTTCAAGACAAGAGAAGGGTTATACGAATGGTTGGTTATGCCATTTGGTTTATCAAATGCACCTAGTACATTCATGCGGGTGATGAATCAAATCTTTAGACCAT
Organism: Allium cepa; assembly: GCA_030765085.1. NCBI lineage: Eukaryota > Viridiplantae > Streptophyta > Magnoliopsida > Asparagales > Amaryllidaceae > Allium > Allium cepa. The sequence continues at coordinate 73,015,150 of CM060939.1, read as the reverse complement.
TCATTGGGAAGTTTGTTGTTGTTTATTTCGATGATATTCTGATATACAGCAGGAGTACGGAGGAGCATGTTCAACATTTGAGGGAAGTGTTGATTATTCTTCGTGAGGAACAATTTTATGCTGCTACGAAAAAATGTGTGTTTATGACGCACAGTGTTTTATTTCTAGGTTATGTTGTTTCAGGTGAAGGTATTCAAGTTGATCAGAGTAAAGTTGAGGCGGTCGGGAATTGGCCACAGCCAAAGACAATTACAGAAGTAAGAAGTTTTCATGGGCTAGCGTCATTCTACCGAAGATTCATTCCACACTTCAGTAGCGTGATGGCTCCAGTTACTGATTGCATGAAAGGGAAACAGTTTGTATGGTCAGAGGAAGCGGGAATTGCTTTTGAACGAATCAAAGAACTGTTGACGACAGCGCCAATTCTTGTTTTACCTAATTTCCAATTGTTGTTTGAACTACACACTGATGCAACAAAGGTTGGGATTGGAGGAGTGTTGAGTCAGAGTGGGAGACCTATTGCATATTTCAGTGAAAAGTTATCAGGGGCAAAGATGAGATACAGTACATACGATGTTGAGTTTTATGCTGTTGTGCAAGCTGTTAAGCATTGGAGGCATTATCTATTTCAGAAAGAGTTTGTTCTCTACACTGATCATGAAGCTTTGAAGCATTTACAGGGGCAGGATAAGATTTCAGCGAGACATGCATCGTGGATTGCATATTTACAGCAGTTTACCTTTGTTGTTAAGCACAAATCGGGGGTGACGAACCGTGTGGCTGATGCTTTGAGTAGGCGGAGTCATTTGTTGACAACATTGAAGGTTGAAGTGACGGGTTTTGAATTACTGCCTGAGATGATTGAAGAAGATCCTTACTTTGTGAAATATGTTGAAAAAGTGAAGGATGGGAGTACCGATGAATTGATGTTGGTTGATGGATTCTTGTTTAAAGGAAATCAGTTATGTATTCCAGAGGGCAGTTTGAGAATGAAAATTATCAAGGAGTTGCACGAAGAAGGCCATGTGGGTAGAGATCGTACATTGCAGTTGATTTCTCAATCTTACTTTTGGCCGTCGATGAGAAAAGAGGTTGAAAGATTTGTGGAGAGATGCCATATTTGCCAGGTTTCAAAGGGAACAGCGACGAATGCAGGGTTGTATATGCCATTACCTGTACCGTCTAAACCATGGGTTGATATCAGCATGGATTTCGTTTTGGGTTTGCCTAGAACTCAAAGGGGAAATGATTCGATATTTGTTGTAGTGGACAGGTTTTCGAAGATGGCTCATTTTATTGCCTGCAAGAAGACAGCAGATGCAGTTCGAGTGGCACAATTATTCTTTAAGGAGGTGTATCGATTGCATGGTTTACCAGAATCTATTGTTTCTGATCGAGATACTCGTTTTCTGAATCACTTTTGGTTAAGTTTGTGGAAGATGGTGGGAACAAAGCTGAAGTTTAGTAGCGCTTATCATCCGCAAACTGATGGACAGACAGAAGTTGTAAACAGGTCATTGGAAAATTTGTTGCGATGTCTTGTACAGGATAATCTGAAGAGTTGGGACATGAAGTTATGCCAGGCAGAGTTTGCTCATAATCATGCAGTGAATCGTAGTACGGGATTCAGTCCATTTCAGATTGTATATTCAAATTTGCCGAGGGGGCCGTTGGATTTAGCAGTGGTACCACAACCAAAGGAGACAGTTAAACGAGCTGTTGATTTTGTTGATGAATTAACTGAATGTCATAAGATCGTTCAGGAACGATTGGAAAGGTCAAATGAGAAATATAAGAAATTTGCAGACTTAAAGCGATGAAATGTTGAATTTAACGAAGGTGATTTGATGTATGCTATGTTAACGAAGGATCGTTTTCCAGTAGGCGCTTATAACAAGTTGAAAGCCCGAAAAATTGGTCCAGTAGAAGTTGTGAAACGGATCAATGAAAATGCTTATAAGTTGAAGCTACCGGAAGATGTATACACTTCTGACGTGTTCAATGTTAAGCATATTGTACCATATTTTGGGGATAAACAATCCGATGTGGAGGAATTTACAAATTCGAGGTCGAATTTTTCTCAACCAGGGAAGGATGATGCAGTGCGAACTACGGAATCAACAAGTTTAAATGATTCAAAAACGTTAAGTCGTTTGGACAAGGTTATGTTGTTGAGTTGTTCAGGAAGTTTAAGTCGTCTACGATTTAACAGAGCAGAGGAAAGGAAGTTACGACTTAGTGGGAGTTTAAGTCGTTCACGACTTAGCATGGAGTCATGAGATAAGGAACAAAGCTTTAAGTCGAATGGAAGAATTGAGTTATACACGACTCAACTGGAGGCCAGAAGGGACACGGGGAAGGAGACGCGAGTTAACAAGAATGAAGAGCACGAGATACGACTTAACAGGAGCTTAAGTCATTCGAGTTTGATGAGTCGTACACGACTCAACGACTCATCCATAAGTCGTATCCGAGTTAACAAGCCACAAGAAAGAAAGGCGCCTGGAGCTTAAGACGCGGCTTGCTTGAGTCGGTCCTTAGTTGAGTCGTGAGTCGTTCACGACATAAGTTGAGTCGTGTTGTATGTATGTAATGTTGAGTCGTATATCGTATACATTGTGTTGTTTTGTTGAGTCGTGTAAGGGCGCATATGTGTTGTAATATGTGTTGAGTCGTAAGTCGCGTGCCGCGTTGAGTCTTATGTCGTTGATACCTTGCTGTATTGTGTTGTAATGTGGGCTTAGTATTTTTGCTAAGTCGTGAGTCGTGTGCCCTAAGTCGTGAGTCGTGAGTCGTGGGTCATGAGTCGTGAACGACTTAAGGGTCAGGGGTTGAACTACTATAAATAGCGAGTGTGTTGTAACTTTTTGGTGGTTGAATATTGAATAAAATTTCCTTTTGATTGCTTTGTGCTTTCTCCAATTGGTAGTTGAGTGTAATCTCCTATCTCCACTTACGTCATTCAAGTGCGCTCGAATCCACGTTTGTTGAAGCCGATTCACGGAATCTAGTGCGCTAGATCAACGTACGAAGAATCGTAGATCTTTGTTTCTCGGTATCGTGTGCGATCAACGAGACGAAGATAGCTAGAATCCGGCATCTTTGGATCAACGGATTTGGGCATTTCGGTATCTTCGATCCACCAAGTACTACTTTCATCGATTTACATCGATTTGTGATTAATCCGCTGCGTCAACAGGAGCCGTGTCGGGCCAATGAGGTTAGCCACCTCTATGTGAACACACTTCTTCGTAAACTACTCATTACTTGTTTTTGATTGGTGCGCGCCCTTGAATTGGGAGTGTTGTCTCGCGGTATTGCGATCGTTGCGATGATGCGTTCTCACCGGTCTGGATCAGGAAAACGGTAGTTTCACTACCTTGGGTATTGCCTCATATGCCTTATCATACTCGTGTCCCTATGCACGACCACAACGATTTGTTTTGTGTTATACCTATGGAGTACTCCCTGATAGCCCACTAGTTTACGGTGGAGTTACAGTGTTGTATAGACAATGACGCTTATATAAAATGTGTTAAGGGGGATAATGGTAATGCCTTAACGCTATTTCGATACTTTATATTACAGATAGGCATTATCTACTTAGCATACATATAAATAGTTTAATGGATCCTTAGAGGATGGTTATCCCAAACATCCTTTGAGTTACTTGTATTTCAGTTGTTATTTCACTTGAGTTGGATTTATTGACGTAAGAATGTTAATCCTGACTCGAGTGTTTTGTGTTTTGCTTTACGCTCGGGTCAGACTGAGTGGTTTAGCTTTTGAGACTCACCTTTAGAGTTGAAGCTTCGCCTGGAGATCCAGTTATCTTTCCAGATTTCAGATATTCAGTTGATTCTAGTGATGTATTCTGATATTGAATTTGACTATTGTATTCGAAACTTCTATTGTATCTTATTTAACTCTGTTATATATATAGTACCTTCATGAACTACTATTCTCTTGTTTCCGCTGCATATTGTATATTACTCTGTGTCTATCATTTTGTGATTATTTATTAAATGTATATGCTGAGTTTTTCCAAATATAATCTTACAATCTGGTATTTTGAGCAATTCAATTCCGACATGTTTGTGTTAGTCCATGAGATGATGGCTTTGATGATAACAACCTTAGAATAGATTATAAAATATAAATACTAACATTATAAGTTTAGATATATTTGTATATGCAGGAGTTAACCGTGCAGGTATCAAGAATGAAGACTGTACAGTATAAAGATTCAAGATATCAAGATAGAAGACTCTTAAGTATCAAGATTATCAAGAGTTCAAGATTTCAAGGATAAGTATTTTTATAATTAGGAATATTTGTTAAAACTCGTAGAAAAGCACTGGCATCTTAAAATCCAATTTGTTCATGGAATGGAATCTACTTCGAGCCCGTTAAAGGGATGGAACCCTAAGTAGGATGGAACCTACGAAAATCTAGTGGGACATTGTTTTGTATCCACTAATTTTAATTCAAATGATTTTACAAAATTATCTTGTTTTCAAAATGATTTCAAAACTTTCCTTTTAAAAGATTCGAAACTCTCTATCCTGATTTTAAATAATTTTAGCCTCAAAATTGTCCTTAATTTCAGAGTTAAATTACTCCTAATTTTAAACTATCTTTTCAAATAATATATTTAACTTTCAAATATTTCTACTTTGATTTAAATAAAAAATTATAGTTAAATTATGTATATATTGTTCTTTATATTTGCCTATGAATTTTAACTATAGTTAAGTATATTTGTAAAGTTTAAAATACTTTTAATATAAGATAAAGGTCATTTTCAAAGAAAATCATAACACCAAAAAATCCATTGAGATGTCGACATGCCTATGGGTACCATGTCGACATGGTGACAGTTTGATACAAAATTCAAAATTCAAATTTCAAAAGAAGTGTTTATTCGCCATAACTCTTCATGAATGGCCATGGCTGTTGTTCTTCTATAAATAGGGATTAGTTTCAACGAATTTTTAATCACTTTTTATGGTTTTCACTCCTCCTCTTCTTCCACATTTATTAATACATATTCTTATCATTACTCTGCCGAAATCAACATTGAATCATACTCGATTACTTCTAGTTTGATTCTCTATCACTATCTCTACAAGGTTCTCAGTGCTATTCAGAGTTATAAACTTCTTTGTAATCTATTAAACGAGATAATGTGTGATTGTAGCCTTGGAAATCAATCAAAAGGGAAAAGGTGTGATTGTAGCCTTGGTAAATCAATTGGGTAAAGTTGTGGCCCGGAAATCAAGTATCTCTACCCAGAGCATCGAAATTCTGGAGGGTGTAACTCGTAGCCTTGAAACCGAGGGTGTAATTGTACGATTGTTGTTAAAAGGAAATCCGTACTTGTGTTGCAGGACTAGATGTAGGGTAACTCCGAACCAGTATAAAATCCGGTGTGTTCTTTCCTTTACTGCTTTTATTTTATTTCTGCATCTGTGTTTGTTCCAGTGATCATTCCTGTTTCTGTATATTGCATACATAAATTAACATAAACTCAAAAAGATTTAGTAATTCTTTATTAGCACTATTCACCCCCCTCTAATGTTAATCTTAGCCTTAAGATCCGCAATCCGCATTTCTAACAATTGGTATCAGAGAAAGGTTTTCAAAGTTTCATAATCTGATTTTTGAAAAGTTTTCAAAATGGCTACCAACACTGGTACTGTTACTAACACTAGTATTCATGTCACTAGTTCATTTGTAGAGGGTCAGTCTACTGTCAGACCACCACTTTTAAATGGCAGTAACTATGCATATTGGGGATGTAGGATGAAAATATATATACAATCTATAGGATTAGACAATTGGAATATCACACAAACTAAATATTCTGAACCTACAACTGATTTTGTACAGTGGACCGCTGAGCAAAAGACTATTGCACAAAATAACTCTAAGGAAATGAATATTCTATTTTGTTCACTAGATAGAAATGAATTCAATAGAGTGTCAGTTTGTAAGTTTGCATATGAAATCTGGAAAACTTTGCAAGTAACTCATGAAGGAACAAGCAAAGTTAAACAGACCAAAATTTTCATGCTCACAAATCAGTTTCAATTATTTAAAATGAATTCTAACGAGTCTATTTCAGATATGTATAGTAGATTTCAGGATATTGTGCATTCTCTAATGTCTTTGGGAAAGGAATTTTCTGAAGAAGATCAAGTCAGAAAATTTTAAATTCTCTAATTTCATAATGGGATCAAAAGACACTTGCGATCGAAGAAGCAAATGACATCAGTATTTTGAAGATAGAAGAATTAATTGGAAATCTAATGTCGTATGAAGTTTAAATGATCGGGAGAAGAGAAAGTAGAGCATCTAAAAAGAAATCAATGGCATTCAATGCATTGACCGATGGATCAGACTCAAACAGCGATAATGATGAAGAGATAGCTTTTATGACCAGAAATTTAGGAAATTCCTGAAATACAGAAAGATGAATAATCTCAAGAGAAATAACTATAAGAATTCTGGAAATCAGAATGTAGTGCCAAATAATGATAAGTGTTACAACTATGATAAACCATGCCACTTCAAAAGAGACTGTCCGTATCTAGACAGGCAGAATCCTCCTATAAATAATGAACCAGCAAAGAAACGGAAGCGTTCATTTACTACTACTCTAGATGACTCAGAATCGTCCTCAAGTGATGATGATCAGAAGACAGATAATTCGACATTGTGTTTCACAGCTGCTCATGACTTCGACGAACTCAGAGAAACAGACTTAGAAAAAGGGACATGTTTACAATATAATTGGTTGAAATTGCTTGCTTAGAATTAGTTGTTTGATTGTTTGATTGATTGATTTTGAATTGGTGTGTTGTTTGATTTTTAAAATTTATTTTCTATTTTTTATTATTATTTTATTATTATTTTTTAATACTTTCTGAAATATATTGTAAGTACAATAATATTTCAGAAATATAGACATTAATATATATATATATATATATTAGATAACTTAGGATAAATCAATTCATGAAAATTCAATGGCACGTGTCGACATGGTCCCTACCTTGATGTCGACATGGCTAACTGAATTTGAATTTCAATTCAAAAGTTTGAATTTCCCTCCACCTTTTCACTTCATTCAATTCTCTGAAAAGCTACTTTTTGACCAGAGAATATGTCCTTTGAGAATCTATTTATTCACTATCTTTTATCATATCTTTTCACTTCCATTTTCAAATTCAAACTCTCTCTTCATAACTTCAAGCTCTCTACTCTCTACTCTAATGGCTTCTTCAAGCAACCCATCAACAATGAGAATTTCTAGAAAAATCAAAGAGCAATTATTCAATGATCCAGAGGTGATTAAAGCATACATCAATTATGCTAACTATGCCAAAGTCCATCCCGGAAAATTTGCTATTTTACAAGATTTTTCTTCTTATGAAATTGGTTCTCTTTTTGCAAACAATGGTGTTTTGAGTCTTATTGACTCTTCTCAAAATGATTTTGTTTGCTATCCTAATCTTGTCAAAATTTTCTATGCGAATTTAAATCGTAGATTTTATGTTGGAAATGAGAATGAAATTTGGAGTAGTGTCAAAGGCACTCAAAATGTTTTGAATTGTGATCTTTTGGGTACCATTCTCAATTGCTAGAATTCGAGAATGGATATTTCTAACTTTTAAATCGATGAACATGATCGTGAGACTTTTCATCACATTTTCGAAGGAGATGATGATTTTGATTTTAAAAATAGAAATTTTCGACCAAAAGCAAGAATTGTTAATCTTCTTTTGCAACATACTTTGACCCCAATATCGGGAAATTTTAACATTCCTACTTTAAATGTTTGTAAGGCTCTTTTTGCTATTTTCGGAAACTATGATGTTAATTGGGCGCAAGTTATTTTGGATGCACTTCGTCCTAAAAACCTTAAAATGGGTGAGAACTCTTTATATCATGGAATTTATTCACTCGGATTTTTAACTGTTTTGGAGTGGATTTTAAAGGTGAAGAATTTGTCCATAGAAAAGTTTTCAACCATTCCAACATTTCACTTATGAAAATTCCATTTGTTTTCTTATGAGACTCTTACCGAAAAGGAAGAGCGTTTGGCTCATGAGGAAATGGAAGAAAAGAAGAGGAAGAAGAAGAAGAAAAGGATGAAATGGAAATTGAAGAAGAAGAAGAAGGTGAAACTTATTTGGAAAGCATCGAATATCCTTCTAATCCATCAAACCAAACCCTTCTCAAAAACCAAAAGATTATTGTGGAGAATCAACGGATTTTAAAACGATCCGTTAGCAAAAAGTTGGATAATATTTCTTCGAAGGTGAACAAGTTCTTTTCAAAAGCCAGAAAGAAACTTGGACTATCTTCATCATCTTCATCTTCTTACTAATTTTATCTTTTAGTATCTTGTTGTATAAATCTTAGTTTGTTTTATTTCGAATGTTCATGTAGTTTATTACGCTTAATCATTGTATTATCGTAATGTGCAATGAAATGAAATTTCCTTTCTGTTATCTACTTTATCATATCTCTAGAATAAATGTTAGTATAGTATATAAATATATATATATATATATATATATACACACACACACACACAATTATTTTCAAAATCAAATTTGTCATAAGTTTGCACTAACCCATGTCGACATCCCCTACTTGACCATGTCGACATGTACTGGTCAGAAATGACTATTGATTTTGAATTCGAAATTTGAATAACTACCAAATGTCTATTCATTTCAAACGAATTTCTACACCTATATATACCTGTTTCTTCCAGAATTCTTCACTGAAATTTATTTCTTATCATCTATATCCTCCATTTCTTTAACTAATTCAACTATGGCTAATCCTATTGATAATTTATCCTAAAATCTTGAAGGAACCCTCAATTCAATCAAGAATATTCTCTCGTTTATTCTACGAAACCGGCGTCACATAGAATTGAGTCAAATGCAGATGATCAAGGAACAAGAAAGGCACTTCGATGCGATACGATTGATGATCTCCTCTCTACACAAGGATGATAACGAAGCACATCCTCCTGTCTCTCTCACCAATGACAATGAAAATTGGGATGCACTTAAAGCAGACCCTATATTTGGAGAAGAAGGATGGGTAGAAGTTCCTCGTAACGTTTGATTTCTTTACTTTGTTTGATTTGTTTGAATTGATTTGGTTTGAATTGATACTTTGTGTGGATTGATTTTTTATTGGTTTGATGTTTGGTGTGTAAAACATACACACACACACACACACACACACACACACACACACACACACATTGAAATGTGTATAGTCTTTAATTAGTTATCATGTTCATAAATATAATTATTTCTTAGTCTATATATTATATATTTTTTTGTATAGTTTATCACTGCAGGTACTGAAGTCCAAGAATGAGCGGGAGTAAGTTTTTGTTGATGACAAAGGGGGAGAAATATAAAATAGGGTAATTAGGCATAGATTAAGGGGGAGTTATTAGTTTTAGGGGGAGTCATTAGGATAGAAGTAATATTTTATAAACAAAGGTTGTTATCATCAAAAAGGGGGAGATTGTTAGTCCATGAGATGATGGTTTTGATGACAATAACCTTAGAATAGATTATAAAATATAAATACTAACATTATAAGTTTAGATATATTTGTATATGCAGGAGTTAACCATGTTAGTCCATGAGATGATGGTTTTGATGTCAACAACCTTAGAATAGATTATAAAATATAAATACTAACATTATAAGTTTAGATATATTTGTATATGCAGGAGTTTACCATGAAGGTATCAAGAATGAAGATTGTACAGTATAAAGATTCAAGGTATCAAGATAGAAGACTCAAGAGTATCAAGATTATCAAGAGTCAAGTTTTCAAGGATAGGTATTTTTTATTATTAGGAATATGTGTTAAAACTCATAGAAAATCACTGGCATCTTAAAATCCAATTTATTCGTGGCATGGAATCCACTTTGAGCCCGTTAAAGGGATGGAACCCTAAGTAAGATGGAACCTACGAAAATCCAGTGGGACATTGTTTTGTATCCACTAATTTTAATTCAAATGATTTTTCAAAATTATCTTGTTTTCAAAATGATTTTGAAACTTTCTATTAAAAGATTCAAAACTCTCTATCCTAATTTAAACTAATTTTAGCCTCAAAATTATCCTTAATTTCAGAGTCAAATTACTCTTGATTTTAAATTATCTTTTCAAATAATATATTTAACTTTTAATATTTATACATAGATTTAAATATAAAATTATAGTTAAATTCTATATATATTATTCTTTACATTTACTTATGAATTTTAACTATATTCAAGTATATTTATAAAGTTTAAAATAGTTTTTATATAAGATAAAGGTTATTTTCAAAGAAAATTAATACACCAAAAAATTGTAACGACCCGGAAATTTAGACGATTTAATTATTTATTAGAATTTTGTAATAAAAATTTAGTAGTAATAATAAAGAGTGATAAATTTATATGGAAATGAACGCTAATTTACCAATGGTAATTTAAGCCTTTGATTGTAATATGAATAAATCTTTCGATAAATATAATGGTGTAGGTATTGGACCTGAAATCAAATTTGTAGACATTTGCAATAATAAGTGAATAAATAAATAACCATAAGGGATAGCATTAATATATATTTGGTTAGAACAAATTTGAACGTGGAGGAATAAATGTGAAGCATTTAATATTAATTTATGTTGATAAAGTTATTTTGGGGATTTGAGGAATAAGTTGAAATTTGGTAATTAAGATATTTATACGCAAAGTATATAAAGAAAGATATACTGATTCCATTAAAATAAATTGGAGATCTAGTATTAAATATTTTCTTAATGTAAATTTAGGTAAGTTTTGATATTTAATGCTCACTCCATTCAGAATATGACCATGGGTGTAGTATTTTGAATGGTAAGCAATAGTTATAAGTTACATGTTTAATTGGTTGATGGAATTTAAATTGAAATATATGTTAATACACTAAATAAAAGTTATATTTAATATGAGAAGTAATACCATGTTAGAAGTTGTCAAATTTAGGGTGTTAAAATTTATAAATGGAAATCAATGCATTAAATTAGGTGTAACTGAATGCATGTAAATAAATTTGTAAGAATAAGTTAATAAACAATTTATTTGTGCTTACCCAATTTAATTGAAATAACAGAAAAGACAAGAACTTGATTTGCCTAGGTATATATATATTGATAAACTATAACTAAATAGAAAGTTTGGTAGTAAATAGGATATAAGAAGACAAAGGCAACTAGTAAATTAATAAATGAATTCAAAATAATAAGTAGTAATTAATGCATATATATTTGGCATTAGTGATAATTACAAAATTTTACCCATTCATCTAATTTATTTAATTAAATCTAAATCTATGGCAACATTATTGTAATGATGGTTGTAAGTGAATTTGAATGTAAAAGGGTATTTAGGTTAACCATTTTGAGTATGTTAAGTTAAGAATGACAATCGATTGAAATAAATCTAGATTAATTATTTTGTTTTGGTTAATGTGTTCTAGTTAATAAAGGGGAGTTTATAAGAAATGAAGCATGCACTAATGACATGTGTTATAATTCAAATGTTATTTATACCCATAAAATGTCTATTTACTGAATAGAAAGATTTTAAATCAATAAGGGAATTTATTGAGGTTCCAATTTATAATTTATAACATTTAATGTAGACTCAATTTCAATTAATTGACTTAAATCGTGCAGTTAGCGTAGATTTGTTTTGTAATTGGAGTAGTTAATTCTATAAGATGAAGTTAATGCTAGTTCTATTTCTAATTGGACCATTTGTTGATATAGATTATAGAAAGCAAGATGTATAAATTTAATTAAAGTATCAAAATTCAACAATTTTAATTATTGAAAATTTAAAATGCAATTTGAGGATAATAAGGTGAAACCATGAACAAATGTTAGTGCATCCTTATTACTGGTAAAAGATGAGTATATAAAAGTTTGAAAATCAAAAATAGGTTTTTGAAAACTTAATTTATAATTTCTAAATATAAGGAAGTGGAGAAATTAACATTGCAATGGATAGACTTATCAGCTTTTAATTTACATCTAAATTTGTTTAGATCAATTTGGAAATTAATAAAATTTTGGATATATTTTGAAGAAACGTCTAGATTTACATTTGTAAATACGTTTAAAATAAAATGTAAATGATAAGGAATTTATCCGTAACGTGTGTAATTAATATTATTTATCTTTTGGGACCACTTCCGTTTGCACGTTAAAATTCGTGCACACCTATTCTTTTGCGATCTATGTATAAATAGACGATCATAAACCCTAGCCTTCATCTTCTATCATTTGTCTGTACGTTCTTTTCTTCAACTCCTTCTCCTCCTCAAATGGATGCAAATGTCAGATCCGATTCTATTCGAAAATCAAATAAAAATTTCAAACTCCTCTAAAAATTCAAGAAAAATTATACGTTAAAGCCCTCGAAATACTTAATCTGCTGGTACTGTCCATTTTTCGATTGGAGTTTCTGTGTGTTCAGATCGGAGCAAATTATCTTCGGCCGTTCATTATCACCACGACGAACATCGTCAGATCGTCAAACCTTTTCTGGGTTTGATGGAGAGTGACATGAGATTCACATCGATATCTTTGGTTTGGGATTTCAACGGTTAAATGTGGCGTTTAATTTGATTTAGGGTTTCGGCACCCAAAAATAAGGCGGCGGCACGCGGCACCGTGGGGGACCGAAGGGGGTGCGGTCAATAGAGGAGTGGATGGCGACTTCAGAGGTGATGGTCGGCTGTGGTTTGGTGGCAGGTGGCGTGAGAAATCGGTGGTCAAACAGTTGGGGTCAACGGTAATGAGGTGGAGGACTTGCGTTCGAACGAGAAGGACGAAGGGGCTTGCGAAATTCTGGGCACAAGTGACGTGGCAGGACTTTAATTAGGTTGTTGTTTATTTTAATTAATTTAAAATTTTGTTTTTCTTCAACCCGTTTTAACTCGTAGCTTTTGCATACGAACTCGTTTTCACGCGAATTTTTTTTTGTTAGGATCGTAATTAAATTACGGATCTGTTGACGCTGGTTTGGACAGATTTGGAGACCGTCGAATTTTTGGGTTTAAATCGGATTTAAATACGATTTAAATTCAAAAGGTGAGTGTTTTAACCCACTCACAATTTCTAAAATTTCTTGTGTTTGTTAAATTAATTTTAGATATGAGTAGAAATTTATTTATGACTGTCTGGCATGTTTTATTCATTATCTCTGTTAAATTGCATTTATTTAGTTAACTGTTAATTTACTTAATTTATTGCATAAATTTGACAGTTTGAATTTATTTATTTGCATATTAACTGCCAGTCATAGTTATGTTAAATTTTTATTTCATATTAACTGCCAGTTAAATTTACGTTTATTTTTGCATATAAACTGCCAATTAATAGTTATTAAATTTACTTTGAGTATAAAACTGATAATTGATACCATTATTTTCTCCTGTTATGTATTGATGATTGTTTGAAATTGGATGATGGCTGTGATAAATGGATGTATGACTTGATGGATGAATGGATGATTAATTTTATTAATTGCAAGTTGTTATGCATTTCTATTTCATTCGGGATTGCGGTTTGAAATGATATACAACCGCATTTTTATTTTAAATTGCGGATTGAAATGATAAACATCCGTATCACTTGACCATATGGTAGAAAATTTTATACAAGCTCCGCGGTATATATATATATATGTATAAATAATTTTGAAATGTTTTCTATGGTTTGTAAAGCTATATATATGGTTTATGAGTTTTGATTTGGTTATTAATAAAGGTTATTTATATATAGTAAATTCCGGGTTTTAAACTTTGTATAAAATGGATTTGAAGTATAAAATAAAGTTTGATTTTTTTTGAGATTAAGCATTTATTTGAAATTTAAATTCTAGAGTTTTAATGACTTAAAAGAGAATAAGGTTGAAGATGAATATTAAGTTAAATTGGAATTTAATAAAAAAGTTAGAATTTTTAAAGGATATGATTTTTATAACTTGATTTTTATGTAAAGTGATTTTAATGAATATCAGGTTGATTTAAATGAATATATAATAATTTAAAGAATATCCAGTTATGTGAAGATAAAGGTTTTACTTAGATTATATTGAATTCATTAAGTAAACATTTCAAATCTAAATAATAAGTAATTGAATTTGATATATATGGGTTTGTCAAATGAGTTGTTTTTGAAATGGTGAAATACTTAAAGTTTTGAAACATAAGAATTAAAATGGTATCTGGAAGTTTAAATCGATATTTGGAATTGATTTGTAAAATGTAAAGAAGCTATTTTGTTTTATAAAAGTAATCTAATATTTGACCATTTAAGAGATGGAAACTTGTTTCAAAGTTATGATTTTCAAGGTAGTATAATTTGAAATTTTATGTTCAAAAGTTTTGACCTCTAAATATTTACTTTGAAACCCTATGATTTTGGAAAGAATATATATTGGAATGAAATGATATCGTATTAATTCGGGTTTTAAAAGGAAATGATATCATATTTATATGGTTTTGAAATGGATATTTTATTCTGGTTTTAAAGTATAATTATTTTAAATGACCGCGGTGTTATAATAACGTTTGGTTGTTGAAGAGACCGTGATCGGAAGTTGTCATACTCTCTGCCAACCCCGAAAACCACTTTAACAACTATGTACGCGGTGGAGATTCCAAAATGAAGTAGGATGGTGGTGGCGTTTCCTTTAAGGCAAATACGTGGACCCGACTCCCGTGAGTTGGCATAAGGTGGCTAAAACAGGAGCGATTGACGGGTTAATAAGGTAGCACCTTTGATCGGACACATCCCTTCGATATTATACTTTGACTTTTGGATTGATTCAGTGGCCACTTTTGATTTCTTTGATTTGGGGGTGTGGCTCGAGGTGGGCGGTAGCTGCGGCTATGCGTTACCACCGACCCGGAAGCGTAATTGGTATAACTACCCTGGCATTGCCTAGTTGTGCCGTGTCACTCACCCTATCGCGCCTTATACGATTTTGGTTTTGTACCATACCTATGGAGTGCCCTCTGACGACGCCCAGTACGGGAGAGATTACGGTACTGTATAGACTATGGGAATATATTATGTGTTAAGGGCTATATGGGTAACCCCTTAACGCTATTTAAAAGTAAGTTTATTTTACAATTAGACACTATTATAATAGCGCAATATACTACATAGTAAATAGTTCAACGGATCCTTAGGAGTTGTAAATCCCGTGCATCTTTTGAGTTACTGCACTCATATTTATTTCTGTTAATGTAACTCACATAAGATCTTTTAGTTCTGACTCGAGTGTTTTTGTCTTTCCAAATTCGCTCGGGTCAGTCCGAGCGTTTCAGGATTTGAAGTTTTAGCTCTGGTGGACGAAGACGAAGATTTGTTGTACTATTATCTACTATTATTCCACTACACTATTTAATTCCGCTGCATTGTTATTGATAAGTATAACTCTGATATGTATTATATAAATATAATCAATGTTTTTGTAACAACTTTCTAAACTGTGTATTTGATTATTTTATTTTATCCTTCCGCTGTGAGATTCTGTTTTGTTTTATTTCTTTCTTGTTTTTCTTATTTACCCCATAACAATCCGCCCTTCCGTATGGTTTGAATTGGCACGTGTGTCGATTTAAAGCGTGCGAAAGGCGGGACGTTACATCTGGTATCAGAGCCAGGTTTAGCGATAAACCTTAGCTTTGTGGGGTTTGACTCTTTACTAATAGGGTTGTAATACCCTATGGGAGTCGCTGAGTGTATATATATGAGAGAGCGTATTTGTTAGTGTTACAAAAAGATTTTGATATTGTGTTAATCTGTTCCGTTTTGTATTTATAAATTCTAATTGGTGCATGGGACGCTATGACATCAATAGGGATTTCTAAACACTTAATAGGACAGACCGACATAATATTTGTTTTTAATATAGGTGATTGAAATAATTTTTCCTATTTTATTTTCTATATATAAAATAAAAATTTTCAAATGATATCTATATTTGGTTGCGATAGATTGGTTGTTAGGAATAAAAAAAAATAAGAATGAAGTTAACATCAATGGAATTTGGAAATTTTAGAACTTAAGTCCGGGATTTTCGAAAATTTGCTTTCAAAGGATTTATGAAATATAATAATTGTATAAGTATTTTCTTATATAAATACTTAGTATAATTCGGAAGAATTGCTTTAAAGAAGATTTTGGAGAAAATAAGTTTTGTACTTTCCTCTCTGTCGTTGGAAAATAATTTCGGTGATGGCGGCCGCATCATCGACTTCTATTTTCGAGTTTCGAAGAGGAAAGGCCACTGTAGTAATTCTACTGCAGCTTTATTTTGAAAATATCTAAATTTTTAATTGTTTTAAATAAAACTAGAGGTATATAAGTTATAAGAAAATATTTATCTATTATTTCAAAATAATTTGAAATTTAACCCGGAATTTAATTCTTAAATTTCCATTAATTAATTGTTTAAATTATTGTAGTGAAATAAAATGTAAGTGATTAATAAATTGAAACCCCTAATTTAGGTAAGAGATTTAATGCAAAGTTATAAAGGGAAATTTGAATTTGTAACATATGAGACAAGGAGTAATATTGTGAACATTAAATTTAATTAAAAGATGAGATTAAACTTGTATAAGTTCATTTGCATTTTCTTTAACATAAATAACTTACCAAATATGAAAAGTTGAAATGTTAAATAAGAAATTGGGATAGAATATTGTACAAGTAGAAATTTTGGAAATAATGAAGTATTAAAGGAATTGCTATTATAAATGAGAATTTAATGTTATAAACTTAGGTTATAAATTGAAATTTTACCGAAATTAAAGGAATGTATTATAAATAGGTGATTTTAAACTTAAGTAAATAAAATGGAATTCTTTAATAATAAGGATTGAGGTGTAGGGTTATAAACCTAAGTATGATATAAATGCTACTAGTTGAATATAATGGAAAGTAGGTAACATAAATAAATGACTGCAAACCCTAGTCAAAGAATTAATAAAATCCTTTACCTATAAGAATGGATGTTATAAGGTTAAGAATTTAAGTGAAATTAAAAAGGGTTACTATAATTAAATGTAATAGAAATGTAAGCATTAAATAAATGATTGAAAGTGAGAAGTGCATTAAATGTAATAAAATAGAAGAAACTTACATGACCTAAATAAATGGAAATGGATAATTGGAGGTTACAAGTGAAAATAAATGGAACAAACATTTAATGAGTAAAAAAATTAAAAGTTGTTGGAAATAAATGTAAATTATAAAAGGATAATTTAAAGAAATAAATGAAAATAAAAGATAAACTGATATATGAATGAAAAGATCAAATTGTTAATGTATGAAATATAAATTTATAATAAGTTAAATTGATTTGTTGGTTTAAATCGATATTGTTTGCTTTATGGTTGGCTGGGTAAGGAAATTTGAAGTTGTTGGATGAATAAATAATCTAATTCTGTCCCATCCAAGACTGTTGAGTAAATGATGCACTGGATGGTTATTTTTCGTTCCGTACCATTTCAAGTTTTGAACTCGAACAACTATTTGCTTGTTTGATCGAATGGTTGTTTTGTTGTGTACGCTGTTTGTTGAAATTGATGATTGTTGTTAGTAGTTGAACCATGTAAATATTTCACTGTATATAAATAGTTGACCTTTTGAGATTATATAAGTGAAATGCAGGTATGGAAGCAATTGCTACTGCTTTTGGTTCCATAAATTAAGCGTAATTTGCCCAACAAATAGGTACGTTTCCGGATTACGTTTTGTAGCGCTATTTTTATATATTTTCCCGTGTTGAGATATACTATTTTGAATATTCTATATGATACCTTGTTATATTTTGGTATTATATTTTTTCCCGAGCCTCTCCGTACAAAGGAGACTCTGCCAAAATTTTCCATAAATTTTGAACTTAGAAACGATTTTGAAATGTTTTGCAAAATTTGGAAATTTAAGTATAAAAGATTTAGTGGTTATAAATTGAGGTATCTTATATAAATTAATTTCTAAATTATTATAAAGTTAATGTTTGCATAAGGTATAATGATTTCTTACTCTTCCTTTTCCCTTCCTTTTCCTTTTCGGGGACGAAAAGTTTTGAGTGGGGGAGAGTGTAACGACCCGGAAATTTAGATGATTTAATTATTTATTAGAATTTTGTAATAAAAATTTAGTAGTAATAATAAAGAGTGATAAATTTATATGGAAATGAACGCTAATTTACCAATGGTAATTTAAGCCTTTGATTGTAATATGAATAAATCTTTCAGTAAATACAATGGTGTAGGTATTGGACCTGAAATCAAATTTGTAGACATTTGCAATAATAAGTGAATAAATAAATAACCATAAGGGATAGCATTAATATATATATTTGGTTAGAACAAATTTGAACGTGGAGGAATAAATGTGAAGCATTTAATATTAATTTATGTTGATAACGTTATTTGGGGGATTTGAGGAATAAGTTGAAATTTGGTAATTAAGATATTTTTACGCAAAGTATATAAAGAAAGATATATTGATTCCATTAAAATAAATTGGAGATCTAGTATTAAATATTTTCTTAATGTAAATTTAGGTAAGTTTTGATATTTAATGCTAACTCCATTCAGAATGGGTGTAGTATTTTGAATGGTAAGCAATAGTAATAAGTTACATGTTTAATTGGTTGATGGAATTTAAATTGAAATATATGTTAATACACTAAATAAAAGTTACATTTAATATGAGAAGTAATACCATGTTAGAAGTTGTCAAATTTAGGGTGTTAAAATTTATAAATGGAAATCAATGCATTAAATTAGGTGTAACTGAATGCATGTAAATAAATTTGTAAGAATAAGTTAATAAACAATTTATTTGTGCATACCCGATTTAATTGAAATAACAAAAAAGACAAGAACTTGATTTGCCTAGGTATATATATATATATATATATATATATATATATATATTGATAAACTATAACTAAATAGAAAGTTTGGTAGTAAATAGGATATAAGAAAACAAAGTCAACTAGTAAATTAATAAATGAGTTCAAAATAATAAGTTGTAATTAATGCATATATATTTGGCATTAGTGATAATTACAAAATTTTACCCATTCATCTAATTTATTTAATTAAATCTAAATCTATGACAACATTGTTGTAATGATGGTTGTAAGTGAATTTGAATGTAAAAGGGTAACAATTATTTAGGTTAACCATTTTGAGTATGTTAAGTTAAGAATGGCAATCGATTGAAATAAATCTAGATTAATTATTTTGTTTTGGTTAATGTGTTCTAGTTAATAAAGGGGAGTTTATAAGAAATGAAGCATGCACTAATGACATGTGTTATAATTCAAATGTTATTTATACCCATAAAATGTCTATTTACTGAATTGAAAGATTTTAAATCAATAAGCGAATTTATTGAGGTTCCAATTTATAATTTATAACATTTAATGTAGACTCAATTTCAATTAATTGACTTAAATCGTGCAGTTAGCATATATTTGTTTTGTAATTGGAGTAGTTAATTCTATAAGATGAAGTTAATGCTAATTCTATTTTTAATTGGACCATTTGTTGATATAGATTATAGAAAGCAAGATATATAAATTTTATTAAAGTATCAAAATTCAACAATTTTAATTATTGAAAATTTAAAATGGAATTTGAGGATAATAAGGTGAAACCATGAACAAATGTTAGTGCATCCTTATTACTGGTAAAAGATGAGTATATAAAAGTTTGAAAATCAAAAATAGGTTTTTGAAAACTTAATTTATAATTTCTAAATATAAGGAAGTGGAGAAATTAACACTGCAATGGATAGACTTATCAGCTTTTAATTTACATCTAAATTTGTTTAGATCAATTTGGAAATTAATAAAATTTTGGATATATTTTGAAACGTAAACGAAACGTCTAGATTTACATTTGTAAATACGTTTAAAATAAAATGTAAATGATAAGGAATTTATCCGAATGTGTGTAATTAATATTATTTATCTTTTGGGACCACTTCCGTTTGCACGTTAAAATTCGTGCACACCTATTCTTTTGCGATCTATCTATAAATAGACGATCATAAACCCTAGCCTCCATCTTCTATCATTTGTCTGTACGTTCTTTTCTTCAACTCCTTCTCCTCCTCAAATGGATGCAAATGTCAGATCCGATTCTATTCGAAAATCAAATAAAAATTTCAATCTCCTCTAAAAATTCCAGAAAAATTATATGTTAAAGCCCTCGAAATACGTAATTTGCTGGTACTGTCCGTTTTTTGATTGGAGTTTCTGTGTGTCCAGATCGGAGCAAATTATCTTCGGCCGTTCATTATCACCACGACGAACTTTGTCAGATCGTCAAACCTTTTCTGCGTTTGATGGAGAGTGACATGAGATTCACATTGGTATCTTTGGTTTGGGATTTCAACGGTTAGATGTGGTGTTTAATTTGATTTAGGGTTTCGGCACCCAAAAATAAGGCGGCGGCACGCGGCACCATGGGGGACCGGAGGTGGTGCCGTCGATAGAGGAGTGGATGGCGACTTCAGAGGTGATGGTCGGCCGTGGGTTGGTGGCAGGTGGCGTGAGAAATCGGTGGTCAAACAATTGGGGTCAACGGCAATGAGGTGGAGGACTTGCGTTCGAATGAGAAGGACGAAGGGGCTTGCGAAATTCTGGGCACAAGTGACGTGGCAGGATTTTAATTAGGTTGTTGTTTATTTTAATTAATTTAAAATTTTGTTTTTCTTCAACCTGTTTTAACTCGTAACTTTTGCATACGAACTCGTTTTCACGTGAAATTTTTTTTGTTAGGATCGTAATTAAATTCCGGATCTGTTGACGTTGGTTTGGACAGATTTGGAGACCGTCGAATTTTTGGGTTTAAATCGGATTTAAATACGATTTAAATTCAAAAGGTGAGTGTTTTAACCCACTCACAATTTCTAAAATTTCTTGTGTTTGTTAAATTAATTTTAGATATGAGTAGAAATTTATTTATGACTGTCTGGCATGTTTTATTCATTATCTCTGTTAAATTGAATTTATTTAGTTAACTGTTAATTTATTTAATTTATTGCATAAATTTGACAGTTTGAATTTATTTATTTGCATATTAACTGCCTGTCATAGTTATGTTAAATTTTTATTTTATATTAACTGCCAGTTAAATTTACATTTATTTTTGCATATAAACTGCCAATTAACAGTTATTAAATTTACTTTGAGTATAAAACTGATAATTGATACCATTATTTATCACCTGTTATGTATTGATGATTGTTTGAAATTGGATGATGGCTGTGATAAATGGATGTATGACTTGATGGATGAATGGATGATTAATTTTATTAATTGCAAGTTGTTATGCATTTCTATTTCATTCGGGATTGCGGTTTGAAATGATATACAACCGCATTTTTATTTTAAATTGTGGATTGAAATGATAAACATCCGTATCACTTAACCATAGGGTAGAAAATTTTATACAGGCACCGCGATATATATATATATATATATATATATATATATATATATATATAAATAATTTTGAAATGTTTTCTATTGTTTGTAAAGCTATATATATGGTTTATGAGTTTTGATTTGGTTATTAATAAAGGTTATTTATATATAGTAAATTCCGGGTTTTAAACTTTGTATAAAATGGATTTGAAGTATAAAATAAAGTTTGATTTTTTTTTTGAGATCAAGCATTTATTTGAAATTTAAATTCTAGAGTTTTAATGACTTAAAAGAGAATAAGGTTGAAGATGAATATTAAGTTAAATTGGAATTTAATAAAAAAGTTAGAATTTTTAAAGGATATGATCTTTATAACTTGATTTTTGTGTAAAGTGATTTTAATGAATATCAGGTTGATTTAAATGAATATATAATAATTTAAAGAATATCCAGTTATGTGAAGATAAAGGTTTTACTTAGATTATATTGAATTCATTAAGTAAACATTTCAAGTCTAAATAATAAGTAATTGAATTTGATATATATGGGTTTGTCAAATGAGTTGTTTTTGAAATGGTGAAATACTTAAAGTTTTGAAACATAAGAATTAAAATGGTGTCTGGAAGTTTAAATCGATATTTGGAATTGATTTGTAAAATGTAAAGAAGCTATTTTTTTTTATAAAAGTAATCTAATATTTGACCATTTAAGAGATGGAAACTTGTTTCAAAGTTATGATTTTCAAGGTAGTATAATTTGAAATTTTATGTTCAAAAGTTTTGACCTATAAATATTTACTTTGAAACCCTATGATTTTGGAAAGAATATATATTGGAATGAAATGATATCGTATTAATTCGGTTTTAAAAGGAAATGATATCATATTTATATGGTTTTGAAATGGATATTTTCTTCTGGTTTTAAAGTATAATTATTTTAAATGACCGTGGTGTTATAATAACGTTTGGTTATTGAAGAGACCGAGATCGGAAGTTGCCATACTCTCTGCCAACCCCAAAAACCACTTTAACAACTGTGTACGCGGTGGAGATTCCAAAATGAAGTAGGATGGTGGTGGCGTTTCCTTTAAGGTAAATACGTGGACCCGACTCCCGTGAGTTGGCATAAGGTGGCTAAAACAGGAGCGATTGACGGGTTAATAAGGTAGCACCTTTGATCGGACACATCCCTTCGATATTATACTTTGACTTTTGGATTGATTCAGTGGTCACTTTTGATTTCTTTGAGTTGGGGGTGTGGCTCGAGGTGGGCGGTAGCTGCGGCTATGTGTTACCACCGACCCGGAAGCGTAATTGGTATATCTACCCTGGCATTGCCTAGTTGTGCCTTGTCACCTACCCTATCGCGCCTTATACGATTTTGGTTTTGTACCATACCTATGGAGTGCCCTCTGACGACGCTCAGTACGGGGGAGATTACGGTACTGTATAGACTATGGGAATATATTCTGTGTTGTTTACGGTGGAGTTTACAGTGCTGTATAGACTATGACGCTTATATAAAATGTGTAAAGGGGAATAATGGTAACGCCTTAACACTATTTTGATACTTTATATTACTGATAGACATTATCTATTTAGCATAAATTACTACATAGTAGATAGTTTAACGGATCCTTAGAGGATGGTGATTCCAACATCCTTTGAGTTACTTGTATTTCGATTGCTTTTTCACTTGAGTTGGATTTATTGATATGAGAATATTAATCCTGACTCGAGTGTTTTGTGTTTTGCTTTACGCTCGGGTCAGACTGAGTGTACCAGCATTCGAGGCTCACCTTTGGAGTTGGAGCTTCGCTTGGAGATCCAGCCATCTATCCAGCTTTCAGTATTCGATGATTCCAGTGATGTATTCTGATTTGTACCTGATGTATCGTATTACTCTTCTCTTGTATATGGTTTAACTCTGATGTATCAAATATATATTTATATAGTAGCTTCATGAACTTCTATCTCTTTTACTTCCGCTGCATTTTATTACTTTGTGTCTGTGATTCTGTGATTATTTATTTACTGTATATCTCAGTTTTGCCAAATTTAAATTAACAATTCAGTATTTTGGATTTTTCAAGTCCGACATGTGCGGATGCGAATAGTCCAAAATAGCGGGTCGTTACAGTTGGTATCAGAGCTTTTGGTAGCTCTAGGCAAAACTTAGCATATAGGGTAAATGTATTTACAGAATCACTCCCACTCGAGTTTCAATCTCTTCCTTTTGACTCAATTCCTTTGAATTTTGGAACGATCACACGGTTTCGAAATTCATTCGTGTTCCTCACTATTCATCTTCTTTCAATCCCAGAGCACCCCATAACTCCATTTTGAATGATATCTATAATAGATCGGCGGTCTCGTCAATCTTCGAATGATTCGTAAAGGGACGAAACTCCTTTACAGTGGACATTGATTTACCAGAGATTTCTGTATCCTCGGTTTACGATGCAATATATTCCCTGCTATACCTAAATTCCATCTCTTGAGAACGAGTGTTGATTTACCTCGGAATTCAGCATCGATCCTATTCTTTAAATTACGGTCTACCCGGTTAAGGTTGCCCGTGAATTAAATAAGCCCATCCATCTCCCGACTCTGTTAATTCAATTATCTTATCTTCTGTTTCGAACTTATTATCGAATCAAAATTCTCTTTGATTTGATTTCTGACAAATGTAAATCTCTATACTTATTTTGAAATCTATTCCTATATCGTCGAGCGAGGAAGTGTATTTGTAAATTAATATTTAAAAATGTTTTATATATTGTGTTGTTTGAGTAGGTTGATGTTAATTTGGGTTTTCGATCGATTCGTCTGATCAACGCTATCGATAGAATTTCCAAAACACTTGAACAGATCAAACTGACAAAATAGTATTTTCGAATTTGGTGGATAAAAAGAGGTTGTATGATTATATTATATATAAGTATGATTTTTTTTTTACTAAACTGTAAAAAAAGTTGATTGTTGTAATGATAATATTTGATTATTATTCATTGTTTTATAAACCATTAACTATTGAATAATATAAATAAATGAGTTTATAAACTGGGTTGAAACTGATTTGAAATTTAAATGGATTTAAATTAGAATTTGAGAATTTAATTTACGGTGATTTCAAACTTTGATTTGAAAGTTTTAAAATGTATATTATTTAAAATATTTTCGAATAGAAATGGTTTCCAAAGAATTTTAAATGATTAAATTTAAGCTCTTCTCTTTTATCGCTGGAAAAAAATTCGGTGATGGCGGCCGCATCATCGACATTTATTTTCGGGTTTTGAAGTGGAGAGACTATTCTGTAGCTTTGCTACGGTTTGTTTTAAAAAAATTGATTTGAATTTCTAAACATGATTGATTTATAATATATATTAAGATTTTCAATTTGATTTGATATATTATGTATATATAATTATCTCTAAAATGGTTTGAAATTAATCGGAAATTAATTCTTAAAATTTTGATTTAGGAATGATTTTCAATGAAGCCAAATGTTTTGACTAAATACTTAACTTGAAATAAGTAAATCGCAAATTTCCTTTGGATAATACTCAATTGCATTATATATAACTTACCTAATATTTTTAGAGGTTAACTATGTAATTGAATATTATACAATATAAATGATATCAAAGGAATATTTTTAAATAAATTTGAGTAGTTATAATAAATGTAAATGTACTTAATATATCTTATCACATATATATGATTATATTAAGTAGAATAAATGTAATAATAATTTGGAATGAAGAAGAATTAAATTTATTGAATAAAGTAGAACTATAATAGATGACTATTCAAATTTATGATCTTTGGAATTGTTAATTTGAGAAAATTGGATAATATATTATATAAATTATCTTTATAAATAAAATGTGAGCGCGTATAATAAATGTCATTCACATAAATTTTAAATTATAAAATAATAAGTTAATTGAATAATTGATGTGATTAAATAAATAAAATTGTTTTGGAAGTTAATAAATTGAAATAAAATCAACTTAATGAGATATCCTGATATTAATTGATTTTAAATTGAAATTTTGTTTTAAAGGAACTTTTTTTTTGTATCTAACACTAATTAATAAATGTGAAATTAAACGAAAACCATGAATTTAAAAACCAACTGTTGAATATAAATGATTTGAATTGAAATTTATATGGATTAAATTAATTGTTTATAATGTAATTCAAGTCTAGTTTTTATTTTTGATTGTTTCTATTCTCCTACCTCCTTCCTTTTCGAGGACGAAAAGTTTTAAGTGGGGGAGAGTGTAACGACCCGTAGATTTAACCGGTTTTAATAACGTTACTAATTGAAATTTTATGAAATTTTAAACGATAAATTCTGAAATATAAATTTTATATTTGGAATGCGTCTAGTTGAAAATAACAACCGGTAAATTTTCGTCTGAAAATATGAAAGTTTATTTCGCACGTAAATTTACTTCAATCTAATCAGTTAAAAAGCGATGAAAATAAAACATTTTCAAAACCAAAATATTTTTACACAGAATAATCCTAAACCACCTTTTGAGCAAGTTGTCAGTTTGTCGTTTTTCCAAATTCGGACATCTTTGGCTTCATCGATCTTATTTTTCGGCGATTTTTATGCGTTTTCCGCTAGTAGAAAATTCGAATTTTTATAATTCAATCATACCACTGATATCCATATGCCGTTTTGATCGTCTCACCGTGCTGATCTCCACGATATATTCGATTCTGTGTTCTGAAGCCGATACACGGCGGAATCTGTGGAAAAGGTGACCGTGGCGGTACCGGTTTCGTGCCTTTTGGGTCCTCATGACTATTCAGTTTACACCGTGTATTTACTCAATAGTCATTAACATTTATTTTCACTGAATTCAACTTTTTGATTTTTCCATTCCCACTATATTCGTATTGATTATTTTTCTCTGTTATCAGTGACAGCTCGGTTATTATTGAGCCCAAAAAAAAAATTATAACGTATTTTCTTCACTACCCGTTGGCCATTCCACTTCCTATTTCAAACCTACAACAGCTCATTCACCTTCCCATCTTAAAAATAAATTACCAATAACAATACAAAGAAAAGAAACTAGGGAAATTGCCCGATCCCTTTCTCTGTAACCTTGCTTTTGAATTATACAAGCCTTGTATACATCTTTCCGGCTTGTGGTTCTTCCTACACTTCCTTCTTCTTTTTCGAGATGAATAAAATATTAAGTTAATTGAATAATTGATGTGATTAAATAAATAAAATTGTTTTGGAAGTTAATAAATTGAAATAAAATCAACTTAATGAGATATCCTGATATTAATTGATTTTAAATTGAAATTTTGTTTTAAAGGAACTTTTTTTTTTGTATCTAACACTAATTAATAAATGCGAAATTAAACGGAAACCTTGAATTTAAAAACCAACTGTTGAATATAAATGATTTGAATTGAAATTTATATGGTTTAAATTAATTGTTTATAATGTAATTCAAGTCTAGTTTTTTTTTGATTGTTTCTATTCTCCTACCTCCTTCCTTTTCGAGGACGAAAAGTTTTGAGTGGGGGAGAGTGTAACGACCCGTAGATTTAACCGGTTTTAATAACGTTACTAATTGAAATTTTATGAAATTTTAAACGATAAATTTTGAAATATAAATTTTATATTTGGAATGCGTCTAGGTGAAAATAACAACCGGTAAATTTTTGTTCGAAAATATGAAAGTTTATTTCGCACGTAAATTTACTTCAATCTAATCAGTTAAAAAGCGATGAAAATAAAACATTTTCAAAACCAAAATATTTTACACAGAATAATCCTAAACCATCTTTTGAGCAAGTTGTCAGTTTGTCGTTTTTCCAAATTCGGACATCTTTGGCTTCATCGATCTTATTTTTCGGCGATTTTTATGCGTTTTCCGCTAGTAGAAAATTCGAATTTTTATAATTCAATCATACCACTGATATCCATATGCCGTTTTGATCGTCTCACCGTGCTGATCTCCACGATATATTCGATTCTGTGTTCTGAAGCCGATACATGGCGGAATCTGTGGAAAAAGTGACCGTGGCGGTACCGGTTTCGTGCCTTTTGGGTCCTCATGACTATTCAGTTTACACCGTGTATTTACTCAATAGTCATTAACATTTATTTTCACTGAATTCAACTTTTTGATTTTTCCATTCCCACTATATTCGTATTGATTATTTTTCTCTGTTATCAGTGACAGCTCGGTTATTATTGAGCCCAAAAAAAAATTATAACGTATTTTCTTCACTACCCGTTGGCCATTCCACTTCCTATTTCAAACCTACAACAGCTCATTCGCCTTCCCATCTTAAAAATAAATTACCAATAACAATACAAAGAAAAGAAACTAGGGAAATTGCCCGATCCCTTTCTCTGTAACCTTGCTTTTGAATTATACAAGCCTTGTATACATCTTTCCGCTTGTGGTTCTTCCTACACTTCCTTCTTCCTTTTCAAAATTCCACTGTGCTAAAATAATGCGTACTAGTTCCATATTTGTTTGCATGAGAATACATTTCTTCTTATGCTCGCCCCTGTAACCGACCCTCCCCTCCACTAATGCACGCAACACGGCCTCTCTCCACCATGAGCAAGCACCCAGTTGCATTCCTCCAAACCCACGGCCGCTTATAAAAAAGAAAAAAGAAAACCGAGCACACTCTCTAACTCTACACGCCCGCAACCGAAGCCTACGCACGTAAGACCAGCGCACGCAAGATCGTGGCTAACCACCTCCTACCCGCATACCTACCTTCGACCTACAACCCACTTCTTCCATCTCTGCAAGCACCCGAGAACCGAAACCAGATCCGACAGCAACTCGCTTCCATCACCTCAGTCGTTCGTCCTCCGCGAGCACCTTCAGCCTTCGGTCGCCTGCGCCCTCTTCTCAGCCCCACTTTCTTCCCCACGTGAGCACTTCAGCAGCCGCCATGAAATCATCTCCTCCCAAAGCCTAGCCGCACCGCTTCTTTTCCTTCCTCTCTTCTATATATATAGGTAATATGTACATATTTTATTTTATACATTGTTTATATATGTTGTACTTACTGATGTGTTTTGATTTTAAGATGATATCATAACTGCAATTTATGATCGAGCCTGTGTTATAAGGTAGGATATGTTGATTTTAAATGCCGAATAAAACCTACAGTATGTTATATTTTGAAACAGTTTGATAATAATAATAAAAATTACTAACCGTTGTATATATAATACAAGTAAAGTCATATATAATGAGAATATAGTCTGTTATATGGGTCGTTTATATACTAGTTTATGTTTTAAAGTTAATTTACCTGTACACGCTATTATATAAATACCACATTGGTTTAAAGTAAGATGTTATATAGTAGTTTATAAAATGAGATTTGAACAAGTATAATTTGTTGAAGTTTGTATGTATTTCAATTAAGTAGTTTTATATATTTATATACGGGAATACGTTTTATTTTATAAAAATGTTGAGACTGTAAATCTGGTTGAATGTATATATATGGCTGATATACTGTTTATAGAGTATATAATATTAATATATATTGTTTAAATTACTTACATACATATATATATATATATGTTGGTGGACATTAATTATATGTTTATTGTATGTATAATTTTCATTTCGGTAGTTTGCAGTTTGGAAAATAAAATTTTCTAACCTGATAGTATTCATAGAGTTGTAGTTAGTTTAATATGGGCTTTAATGTGTTTATATAAATTAGTGTATATATATATATATATGAACTTGTTAGTTTGATTTTAAATTTTATATAGTGATTTTGTTTTATGTGTTTTATTTTAAAACAATAAGTTTCAAATACATGTGTATATATATTTTTAGTAAATATTGAAATAAAAACACGATTTTTGTATATATGTATATATACATGATTGTATATGTTGTGCCTATATCAATTCAGTTACCAATTATTTTATCGATCTAGTTCTGATTCAATTTCGCCAATTTTGATTGTCAGCTTTGCTAGTCAAATTCGCGTTCAGTCTAGCTTTGCTTTGGATCCGTAACTCGTCTAATTCTCTTTCTTCTCTAGCCTCGAAAGGTGAGCAATCACTCACGATTAATATTATTTTATTTATTAAATTTGATTTCAATTGAAACGACAATTGAAATTAGTTGCTGTTATTTATTGCACTGTTATTTATGTATCAGGTCACCTTTGACATCTGACACCATTATCTGTTATTTATGCAATGATAATTCAGTTTGGTTGATAAATGATTGATTGTTTGGTGTTGTAATTGGACGTTAAATTGTTAATGTATTAAGTGATAAATAAAGTGAAATTGAAATTAACGTAGAATAGTTAACAATTTGAAATTGATATGTGTTGAAGTTGATTAGTTAAATTTGTATAATATGACCCCTTTTAATGTTAAATAAATTAACACGTAGAAATAGTGTTAACGACACCTTGAACCATTTAAATGTATGTTGTATAAATTGATGAAGTTTGAAATTGAATAAAAATGACAAGTGAAGAACCGTATAAATAATTTGTGTAATAATCTTCAATCTAAATGAAATGATAGTGTAGATTCTAGAAATAATTATATTGATTTGCACAAACAACAATGTGAATTAATACGATTATTTCGGGATTATTTGAATTGATTACTGGATTGTATTTGATTGTTGTTATTGCTTGTTTATTTACTTTGACACCATCCCAATTATCACACTGCAAGTTCCCATCGCTATGCTTTAATTTTTGAATTGAATTGGAATCGGGTTGAAATGATATATACCCAAATGAACTTGACTTAGGTGTAACGAAATGAATTTTGCCCGCTCGAAAATCGACATCCATACTTCAAATCGTATTCGAATGCCATAGATTCAACCGTTCAAATCCGATTCGCTGGAGCTTATAACAACATTAAGTAAATAACACAGCGGAATAAAAAGAATAATACATTGATATACAACACTGATACAACAGAGTGATACAATGAATATCAATATACATCAGAGATATGATACAATAGCAGCGGAAAGAAAATGATAACACTAGCAGCGGAACAATAAGATAGTCTTCGACGAAGAACTCCAAATCTAAACTCCATCTCCAAGAACCAATCCAGCAATAGCTCGAACTCCCCATAACAATGCACCAAGATAAGCAAGACTGGTGCGAACCAAAGACTGAACTAACTCCAGATAATCCACTAATCTGACTATCTGAAAAACCCAACTCTAGACTGCTCGTGTAGAAAATAATGAGCACCCAGAGTTTAGGAAAGGAACAATAAACTCCGGATCAGTCATGGGACTGGTGTGAGCAACAAAAACAGTTTATCTTTAAAAACAATCAACAAGAGAATTTTAAAGTAAATTCGCAATGCTTTTTTGAAAATGAAACTACCATAAGACCTCCCGCCACACACACAATGCAAACGCAGACTTGGAGGAGATTTCTTTTTATGATAGTCAAACATGCTTATTACGCAAATCAAATCATTTGATATTATTATTAGTGCATAGTGTAGAAAACAATTTCGAAAGTAGAATATAAATCTTAGCCAGCATAGGTACCATTATATTATGCCTGCTATAGCTACCATATTAAATGGCAGGTTCTACAACTAATACCGTACAAGGTTCGTATTGTTTCTTTGAATTTCCAACAAATGGTCAGGCCAAGGAACTTCCCATTGCCACATGGAAACGCCTCTGGATGGACGTCCCGAGAACCTAACCGGATCTCTGCCAACACAAGGCCGGGTTACCCCTAACTGGGTAACTACTGACACGAGTATGCCACCTCCCGGTTGTAACAACCTTTAACCGGGGCCCCAACATCAAATCAAAAAACAAGATATATATAAGTTTGTGATGTCCACATAAGTAAGTATCTGGGCTCCATACCATGATACCACTTCTATCCAGAAGGAGATGTACATACCCTAAAGGGGCGCTACCCCCTAATAACCTTGCCCCATCTTTCCTGTTTTGACCATTCCGGGGTGTGAGGCTCGACGAAGTCACGTCCACAAAGCCATGCTTTGGTACAAAGCCATGCTTTGGGTCAACAAATGATCAAAGTAATGATCACAAAGATAAATGATCAAACAAATGATCATATCACAAATGATCAAACAATGATCATTTCACAGCAACACTTAGCATGTCACATTACCAAATTGGGAATATATTGCTGATAACCTTCAACTACATAACCTCTGAGCTCGTATGTCTCAGAGAAGGGTGTTAAGCTAAAAGAATGAATTCTCCGCCACCAACAGAAATGTATTTGAAAGAAATATGCTTTATATCTCAAAATGTAATGTCAGACACACAATCCATACAAGTCTGGTCCGGGTTCGAACAGAACCGAAGGCGCTTCCAAAGAAGTCCTTGCAATCCAGATAATCTCTAATCACGTCTGGATTTCCCATCACATAGGGAGATCTCTATACCGGGGATCAGCCAGTGCAGAGACAATCAACAAGAAACCCTTTCGTTTTCGAGAATATCCGGTCTTCACCACCGGTCTTCAAATGCTATCCATAACGACGTATCACATATTCGGAATGGGATATATGATACAAGGTCCTCTCCAGGCTAAACCGAATAGTGAGCGCAACATTTAAAACATATGGATATGGGATTTCAATTAAGTCACAACTTAATAATTCAAAACTTTCTTTCAAATAGTTTAAACCAATTTCATTTCAAATCTTTTAACAAAAGATTTATTTCAAAACCCTTAAATGGTTTAAACAAATTTCCACACTTTAATCTTTTAAACAAAAGATTTAATTCACAAAGTTCACCCCATTCACAAAGATTCATTGACGGATTTTCAAATCAATTCCCATTTCAATTGGATTAACTCGTTTAAAATCTTTAAATTAAAGATTTAACTTATAGCTTTCAAACCGTTTCCATAACTTGGAAAATCATTTTCATTTTTTTACTTGAAATCCTTTTAACACAAATTGGACGTTCACTACTTATATGAAAGCTTTTATTATTTGAAAACAAATAGTT
Source organism: Allium cepa (assembly GCA_030765085.1). NCBI lineage: Eukaryota > Viridiplantae > Streptophyta > Magnoliopsida > Asparagales > Amaryllidaceae > Allium > Allium cepa. Next base: position 72,982,558 of record CM060939.1, on the reverse strand, counting down.
TTCGTTTCAGAAAGATCCAATTTTATTTGCACGAGTTAAGGCCTTTGAATTTAAATTTAAATTTCCAAATTAATACCTTTAAAATAGTTTAACCCATATAAACTCATTTATAAGTTGAATAACATTCTAAACCCTAGTTTCCAAATCATAGAATTCAATTTTCAAATATTGAGTTCAAATTTAAATCAAAATATTTAAATTTCAAAATTCAATCAAGTTATTCAAAATAAATTTCATCTTTGAAATTCCATTTCAAAAGCTTTTCACTTTAAATCTAATCCATTTCCAAAACATTTGAATTTAAAATTTTCAAATTCAAAACTATTTCAAATCTGCGACTTAATCAATTTCCCCGTGAAATCCATATTGTGTGTGTATAAGTGGGGTCCAGGGTTTTAACACAATAGTGCAACATCATTCAATCATCACAGATCAAACACAGAAATATAGTCGATAAGCGATATAAAGTATAACGCTTATCTTCCATTTCACAATTCACAGATAATATGCAGATGTAAATAAATGAATAAATCATACACGGCACAAACCACATAACCAAATATCACTGTTCAGACAGGACAATCAATTCCAGGCATCACATATAATGTAATCATTCATAAGTAAGACCAGGCATTTAACAATTATTTATAAGCAGGATTTCTTTTAATCCTAATTAATTCAATTTATTTCCAATTAAATTAATTACTTATGAATTAATTATCCAATTCTGATTTATTCATTACAAACCGTTTGATATAAATTTATTTATCAAACATTTTAATTAATTAAATTATTCCTAATTAATCATATTAATTAAATTAACCCTTTAAACCAATTACAAAATTTTATTAACTCCTTAATTAATTATTTTAAGAAATTAAACCTTTATTACTTAGTTTATTAATTATTTATTCTTATTTAAATTACCTGAGTTAACTATTGATCACATATCAGTTAACTTTACATTAGTTACTTTAAAAACTCTTAGTTACAAATTAATTGAACTCTTCATTATCAATTAATTCATCTTCAATAACAAATTTATAAATCTCAATTTACTCAGTAGATTCTTGTTATCAAATTTATGAACATTCTTGATTACCTTGCAATATAATTCAATTAAATTATTTATCTTTTTATTTGAGAAATCTTTCTTTCATAACTATAAATAAATTTGTTACTAACTTACAACTAATATTAATTTAAAGTGAAAAAAAAATCAAAATATTAATTAAGACTAATACCTAACTGTTCAAGGTGATTAACTAAAATTTTCAAATATTTAAACCAGTTGCAAACGATTCACAGACTAAATTTAATTAGGCTTATCATTTTGAAACAATACCCGAGAGAACCTTTTGTTCACTCGAGTTGAAACTCGAGTTCTTTCACCATTCTCCCCGAGATTCCCTTCTTCTTTCTATTTCCCACCTCTTCTTTTTTTTTCTCTGAAGCTAAGTTTAAGTTTAAATGAAAAACATCAGGAAATCAATGCATGTAACCCAACCCGAGTCTTCCCCCCGTTCACTCGAGTTAAACTTCGGGTTTACCTCCATTTTCCCCCGAGCCTTCTTCTCTCCCTCTCTCGTTCTTCTTCTTCTTTTTTTTTTTCTTTTTTTTCAGCAAGTTAAGTTTTAACTTAAGCAAAAGTTCAAGCATCAGGACACTCGAACACGAATACAAACCCGAAGCGATTCCCCATATCTCTCGAGAACGACTCGCGCCCATGGCTTCGCCTCACTGACACGTATCACCGCCGCCGTACACGTGCACAGCGGCATCTCCCTTCTCCGGCGAACACGGACGCCTCTGGCACATCACAAAATACTCGCATACTCGAAAACGAAGATCAAATTGCCTACAGAAATTTTGGATCGAATTTCAACAGTTCGACCGAGATTCAGAGCTCAACCCAAATCGACATAATCACCTCAGCACCGCCCCTCGCTCCACCGTAGATGCCTAAAGTTCAACCACACCACGACAACACGACGAACTTCCACCCTCCTGACCCTCGTGACACTCGATCACGTGTAGGCGACGTACGAGCCTTGTTACAGATACTGACCAAAAACTCTACTGAAACCCTACTTTGATCTCATATTCAAAACTCACGCAATAGAAAAATTATCGCATATTTTTCTTGAGATCACTAATGTACATACTATCATCATACCAAATTTCAATCTTTTAAATTGATTAAAGTGTCTCAAATTTGTAAAAATGTAATTCTTGTTTAAATTCAAACAGCTCTTCAAATACTAACTTAAAAATCCTAATTTTTGTTTTAAAAATCACGACTTGCAGTATGAATTCAAGATATAATCTCGAATTGATATTTTACAACAATCGATTTTTTTTATCAAATTTTTACTTGCTTACCTGTAAAATGAAGTTACAGTATGTATTTTACAATCAGGGTTTAAATCAGCTTTTAGAAATCTTAATTAAGATTTAAACATCTTGTCTAACTTAAAACTTAATGTTTTCAATGATCAGTTAAAGCAGATTTGAGTTTGAATGAATATCAATCCCTGTATAACAGTGACAACCAATATATAGAGTAATCTATATGCACAGTATGATATCCAAAGTCCAAACATATACAATATCATATCATAAATGAATCACCTCTACTGATTTAATTAAACTCATAAATTTTAAACTTGATGTTTACTCACCTTTTTATTGATGAAGACAGAGGAGCAGAGAAAATCTTAGGCTTGGAGTTGCCTTTGCCTTGCCCAGTTTTATTTTTTTTGAACTGCTACTCGAAGTTTTGAATGCAAATTGAAACTTGAACTGAAGCTTTGCATTTCTTGAAGTTGCTTTACAGATTTTGCTTTGTCTCAAGTTCATTGTTATTGATCAAGTGCTGAGCTTAGTTTCAAGTTGTAAGATAATATTTTCTTTATATATTTTTTTTCTTAGCTTTTGAATGTCGAATTAATGAAACAAGGCTGATATTATAAAAGAAAGTGTACAGGGGATTGTTATCTTATCTTGTACAATCCATCAGACCAAATATCTTTTTTCATTGTTTGCTCATTAAGCAAATCTCGGCTGAGAGATTTCGTGGTGTGGCTGATATGCAATTTGAATAGATGGCATTTAATGCCTTGGTACTCTATGTCTTCATTCTAACCTTGATTATACATAGATGTTTTTATATTTAGCTTTGTTTATGTTGATAGCTTCTTGCCCGCATACTCAATTCTTTTTTTTCATAATTGAATGTATTTGCTCTTTCTCTCTTAAGTTATCATTTTAAAGTTGTTGTATTTATTTTTATTATATCAGCTTGTATATTTATTTCTATTCTTACATGACTACTTATTTTTATTTCTATTTATTTTTAAAGCCATTTATTTAAGATTTTATTTCAAATCCAATATATACATATATATTCACATATATACAAATTCATATGACTTAATATATTTTCTTATTTGAATCGGGGAAACTCGCTGTCGTTTAAAATCAATTTTAAAATTTAATTCAAAGATTCATTTAAATTATCAATTTAAATTCATAAAAATCTGGGGTCGTTACATAGGATAGAGAATTAAATAAAATCCGATTGGTCAATAAATCGATTTAAAAATAAAATAATGATTTTATTCGAGCAAAGAATAAGTTTTGAAATGAAGTTGGAATTTGAATTTTATGAAAGGAAAATATAAAGATTGAAATCTGAAACAAACATTAACGTAGTAATTGATGAAAGAACATTGTTTGAAATTTAATTATTTAATAATTAAATTTGGAATTATAAATAAACAATTTGGAATTAGTAATAATTGAGTTTTGAAATTATCAAGTTTGAAATTATTTAATAATTAAGTTGAAAGTGTAAGTTGAATTTATAATTTAGTTGAAATGATTTGATAATTAAGTTTGAATTCACAATTAAGTGGAAATGATTTAATAATTAAGTTTGGATTGATAATCAGTTTTGTAATTATAAGTTTTGAAATTATTAATAATTAAAATTGAAATTATTAAATAATTGAATAAGATTGAAGTATTTGATAATTGAATAAAAATTGAATTCTTTGATAAGAGAAAATCAAACTTTTGATTAAGTGAATTTGATCTTCGTTAATGAATGAAATGGGGTTTCTTTATTTATGAAGTTTGAAAATTATTTAAGTAAGTTAATAAGTGAGATTGAACTTCTTAAATATATGAAATTTAGTTTCTTGATTAATTGAGTTTTGAAATTTGTAACTAAATAAATAAACAAGTGAAACTGAATTTCTTTAACAAGAAATAAAACATGATTTATTGGAATAAATATAAGACTTGAAATTTAAAGAAATTGATTTGTCGAATCTAATTTAATTCAATTCTAAGTTTTGATATAATCAAGTTGAACTTAAGTGGTCGATTTAATGAATTGGAAATCTAATAGAAATTGTTTTGAAGGATAAATTTAACTTAAAGATATTGAATGAAATCGATAAATGAATTTGAAATTGATTTGAGTGTTAAATTAAACCATTTTACATGATTTCGGAATGAAATTTATATATGAACTTGAACCAATATTTGAATTGTTTAAATAAAAGATGAAATCGAATTTTAAGATTTGGAAATGGTAATTTGGAAGTTTTGAAACGTAAACTTTGGAAATTGATTTAGAAAGACAAACGAAATGTTGACTTACGAATTGAAATTTGAAATTGAATTTGATTTAGTTTGAAATTTACTAAACGACCAATCGGTGTAGTAATTACGAAAGTTATTAAAGAGACCGAAATCGGTTATGGATATACTCTCTATCTAAACCAAAAACCATTTTAATAACTACACGCGGAGTGATGATCCAGAATGAAGTGGTTGGAATGATGTACGTGATGACTGAAGAAAGAGAACGATAATGGATAGCCTTGACACTTGTGTCAAATTGGAAATGACTAAAACAGGAGCCGTGCCGGGCCAAATGGGGTTAGCCACCTTGAGCGAACACATTTCTTCGTAAACTACTCATTACTTGTTATTGATTGGTGCACCCTTGGAATTTCAGGAGTGTTGTTTCGCGGTGTTGCGATCATTGCGGCGATGCGTTCTCACCAGTCCGGATCAGGCAAACGGTAGTTTCACTACCTTGGGTATTGCCTCATGTGCCTTGTCATACTTGTATCCCTATATACGTGACCACTACGAATTTGCTTTGTGTTAAACCTATGGAGTACTCCTTGATATCCCACTAGTTTACGGTGGAGTTTACAGTGCTGTATAGACTATGACGCTTATATAAAATGTGTTAAGGGGAATAATGGCAACGCCTTAACAATATTTTGATACTTTATATTACTGATAGACATTATCTATTTAGCGTATATTACTACATAGTAGATAGTTTAACGGATCCTTAGAGGATGGTGATTCCAACATCCTTTGAGTTACTTGTATTTCGATTGCTTTTTCACTTGAGTTGGATTTATTGATATGAGAATATTAATCCTGACTCGAGTGTTTTGTGTTTTGCTTTACGTTCGGGTTAGACTGAGTGTACCAGTATTCGATGCTCACCTTTGGAGTTGGAGCTTCGCTTGGAGATCCAACCATCTATCCAGCTTTCAGTATTCGATGATTCCTGTGATGTATTTTGATTTGTACCTGATGTATCGTATTACTCTTTGCTTGTATATGGTTTAACTCTGATGTATCATATATATATTTATATAGTAGCTTCATGAACTACTATCTCTTTTACTCCGCTGCATATTATTACTCTGTGTCTGTGATTCTATGATTATTTATTTACTGTATATCTCAGTTCTGCCAAATTTAAATTAAAAATTTGGTATTTTGGATTTTTCAAGTCCGACATGTGCTGTGACGACCCGAAATTTTTGAGCAATTGAAATTGGGATATCCAGTTGATTTTGAATATTTAAATGTTAAATTTTAACTCGAATTCAAATATCACCAATTATTTGATAGTAAAATTATAGAATTAAATAAGTTGTAGTTGGGTAAAATGTTGAAACTAGAGTTTTAAAGCCTGTTAAAAGAATTTGAAGATTTGAAAAGTTATATTGATAACACTGGAATTAATAGAAGTTGTAAAATCGAAATTTAACGGTGGTTTGTTCAGTTTGAAAGTTTATATAGTTTAAATTGAATTTAAAAATAGCCTCACGAGGCACAGTCTCGGAATTTGATGAAACCAATTCCATTGGGTCCGTAATATTGTATTATTATCGGATTTCAATTTTCGTAGTGTTTGGGTTTACCGTTCGATCGTACAACCCGTAAATTCATAGAAGAACTAATTAACATTAATTTTCTTAAGTCAAACCTTTTCGTGGAAGCTTCACACTTTTAGCTTCTCACGCAAGCTCATTTCCCCTTAATTGATTCGCCGAAGTCTCCTCTTTAAATCGTATACTCAGAAAAAAAAATATAATAGAACCGAGCCACGCCTCTTTCAATGTAATCAATGGAATTATCCCCAAATCGAAAAAAAAAGAAGAGCATGGCAGAACACGGTGGGAACTCGCGTGAACACGCGAGAACTTTGCGTCATCGTCTTCACCATCGATTCGACCGAAGGGAGGAAAACGTTGTCGAGCCCTCCATTTTATTCGCGATGTCCTCTGCCGTTCAAATCGACGAGCTATCGGCACACCTCTCTAGGGTTTGAGCCGCGTTCAGTTAGAGGAGGTGGCGATTCAATTGCAGTAAAGGATGGGATGTCGCGATTGGTAACGAGTCTCGATTGTTGATGGCGATGGGAAGTTCGACTCAGGGAAAGATAAGTCTTCGCGTGGGCGACTTCGCGTTTTGCCGAGGGGTCGTGGGTTTTGATCGAAGAACGATCGATCGTGGTGTTTGCAGCAGTGAGGTAATCAATGTACTGGTTATTTTAATTAAAAAGAAAATAAATAAATATATATATATAATTCTTTTATTCAGTTTACATTCACAGACAGCAAGAAGAAAATGTTTACTGTTAAATTTTTAAAACTTCAGAAGTTAAACTTTTATATATATATATACTAGAAATTTTTATGAGATTTTGGGATGCTATAATATTCAGTTAAAAAGGGAATTAGTTTAAAATATATTTACTCGTAGGATATGTTGCTGTACAGTAATTATGAAAAACCAGTAGATTTTATAAAAGTGATTTGAGGATTTATGTATTTACAATAAATACTGGCTAATTAGACTTATTTGGAAGGGTAATTGTTGGGTCGATTATTTAAAAATGATAATACAAACTGTTAGACTAATTCAAATATAAATAGACCGAATAAATGTTTGTACAAGGTTTAAACTATGTGGGAACAAGTCGAGTTTTGGATTGGAATGGAAAAAATCAAAGGTGAGTTAATCTCACTCGGTTAATTTAAATTTAAAAGATTAAATTTAAATAATTGTTGGAATGGTTGATTTGATTGTTGTGCTTTAGTATGATATATTTTGGATTGATGTTTATGTTGTGCTAACATCTGTGGATGCAGGGAAAACAGGTTGGAGGGATCCCACTGGGTCCCTCAACATATATATATTGTTTATTATTCTCTGACATGCTTTGTGGATATTCTGTTATGAATCATATTGAAATATTGAATGCTATAGCTGCTTGGATATATTCTTGAACTCTGAGTTATCAAATTATATAGCATTGGATTCTTGGAAAGAAATAATAAAAGAAGTAAATTTTTAAGAAAATAATTATAAAGAATGTTAATAAATTAAAAATGAATTGATAAGAATATTAGTGTTTCCAAAATGCTAATTAATGAATCCTGTATATGGAAAGGAATTTTTGAATAAACAGAAAGTTAAGAAAAATTAAAATTTCAATGTTACTGTTTAAAAGAATAAAACAATTATTTCAAATTTAGGATTTAAATTATTCTAGAAGAATAAAGAAGAAATGGAAAAAAATATGAAATATGTATATTTCAGTTAAAGATGTAAAATCAAAGGGAAAATAATAACAATTACAATTAAGTCAATAATTAATGAATTTTGAAATGAACTGAATAAGTGAAGAAATTTATTTCAAATAAAATAAGTTGGAAATCAATTTGGAAAATTGATTCAATTGATTGAAGTTGGAAAATTCTCCTCGAATAACCAAGTATGTTTTCAAAGCGAGTTTTTAAATATAAGTTAAAAGGATTTTAAAGTTGTTTTTAAAAAGCAAGTTTTGAAAAATTTATTATATCCAATATTTAAAATTCAAAGGGTAAGTATTTTCTCAAAATCTAATATAGTAGTAATTACTTAAAAAGATGACCTAGTATTTTGTTTTCAAAAGTGAAAATCTAGTTTTATATTCTATTAAGTAACTTTATTTTCAAATACTCATATAGTAAGTATTTTTACAAATATTGAAGAAATTTAACTTAGCTGTTTAAAAGTATATATTTCAAAGTAAAATGTTTTAAAATTCATTTTTAAAATCTAGTTTCGTGCTTGGTGATTTTAGAGGAGATAGAAAATATTTGGAAAAGTTTATTCTGGAAAGAAAGATGGTTTGAAACTGTTTTCAAAGGATTGAAAATAGAAATATATATTGTGAAGATATTTTTGGAGATAAATAAATAATTTGGAAAATTATTTATTGGTTGATGGTTGTTTGTGAATATAAATTGATAGTTAAATAACCGACTATCAATATTGGACAAATACGTTGACCGTTTCAAAGAGACCGGGATCGAGATTAATTTCTCGAAAACCACTTCGATCCGGTTTGTACATTTCGTGTGAAAAACGTGTACGGAGTCGAAGATGGAGCAGTGAAGTGCAAGGGCTAGTCGCTACTAATCCTGAGGATATTTCCAAAATGGATGTAGTAGGAATAGTGTCTTCGGTTCCGTTCGAACCCGGGATGGACTTGTATGGACGAATGCTTGCGAAACATCGTCAGGGGGACGATGGGCATTCTAAGTGAAACGTTCTAAAAAGGTAACGCTTAGCCTCAAGCCTCATCAAATGGGGATGACTAAAAATCAGGGGATATGCAGCAAGGTTAGGTGGGTCATACCCAAGCAGGACAAGATAATTCCCCTGTCTAGATGTCCCTTATATATATTTCGGCTTAGTGGGTGGTTGGTCACGCCAACCACGGGGTTTATCTTCTTCGGGACTGTTCAGTAAGGAATGGTTCCGGCCTTGTGTTGCAGGGGATGAAGGGAGTAGTCCTCGGTACGGTGATCTAGGCCCCGTACTGTGACAGGTGGTACCCCAGTGCCTAGTCATTGTTGGAAATCCATTCTCCCTACGAGCCTTGTACGAGTTTTGTTTGTATTACCCACTTTTGTGGCTAGTAGCTGGAATTTAATGAATGTAACAATTTCGGCTATTTTATAAGTATTTGTATATAGACCCTATTATAATATCAGAGAATTTCTATTAAAAATTGTTTTAGCTATCGTAAGGGAAAAACCCGACATGTTTATTTGTGGCGTGGTCTTACGAGATGCTTTTGGTTTTCAAAGGATTTTTGAAACTTTAATAATCAATTGGGTGTGATTTTCTCACTCTGGTATTCCAGACTGACTCGGGTATTATTTAACTGTAATGCTCGGGTCAGACCGAGTATTATAGGATACAGGAGATGCTGTGGAGCTCAGGAGACGAGCTGGATGACGACACGTACTCTCGTACTTATTTATATATATTTCCGCTGATTGAGTTGTGTATTCTGAGTTGTTGTGTATTCATTGTATGATATTGATGTTGAGTTGTGATTGATGTACTCTGATGTGTAATATATAAACAGAAATATTTGATGTTGAGTAAAGATAATATATTATCTGTTATATTTTATTCCGCTGCGATGGTTAGATTCTGATATTGATTTTGTTTTCTCTTCTTCTACCTCTTCTTCTTTAACCCAAATGGCTCGTATTTCTGTACAACTTGAGTTGATTGTTGTAGAATAGTATTGACTCAAGGGGTACGGATTAGCGGGTCGTTACACTTGGTATCAGAGCTTAGGTTGGTGATAACCTTGACTCTGGTGGGAAAATTACTCATTTAAATTAGAGTACGAAGTACTCTAAAATGAGTTTGAGCGTATTAATAGATATGAGTGCGTATTTGTTAATGAATATAAATTGTTTTAATATCGTGTTGATTGGGTTATTGAGTGGCATATGAACCTTCGTCGACACAGTCTGCGCAACTGTATTGAAGGGGTTTCTAAACACTTGAATAAAACAATCGACACGGTATTGTTTTAAATATGGGTGAATGAAATAATTTTACCCAAAAACATATTTTGATATAAAGAAATTTTTTATAAACTATTTAGTTGATATATGGTTGCTTGGATGTTAAAAATGATGATATTTAAATTATTATCATCGTTAAGTGAAAATTTAACTAGAAATTGAAATATAATTAAAAATTTAAGGGAAAAATTCATTATATAATGAAATTTATAAATATGAATTATAGATGTAAATTATAATTTGAAATATAATTAATTGAGAATTTGTATAAGCATAAACTATACAAATGCATTTTAGTTAAAAATTGAATTAAAATAGATTTTGGAAACTTTAAAATTCCGGAGATTTGGAAATGTTTATCGAGGTGTTTTAATGATAAATGATAGCATTATTGTTTTGAAAGTAATTCTGAATGGAAATTTGTTTTAAAATGGATTTTGGAAGTGAAATAGCATTGAATTCATTTCAGTCACTGGAAGATAACTTCGGTGATGACTGCAGCATCATCGATGTTCATTTTCGAGTTTCTAAGTGATGGATTGCTACCGAAAATTGATTTGCTCAGAAGAGCTGGTTGTTTTTGAAAATTTCAAAGGAAATTTGTTGGGAATAAAACCAGGGTTGGTTTAATTTTTGAGAAGTGTAATTTTGAAATGTTGGAGATTTCACAATAATTTGAAACCAAAGTTTTGGAAATGATTCTTAAATCAGGAAGAAATTTAAGCGTTGGATAATAGAATATAAATCTAAAGTGAAGAGTTAAAATGAAATTAACTTGGATTGATGAAATAAAAATATAACTGGATTGAAATTAATTGGATAAGCTGAAATCAATATCCAGTTGTATTCGAAGTAAGTTGAAATCGAATTGAGTTAAATAAATTGGAGTAAAATTAAATTGAATTGGAATAAGAATTCAATTGAACTATGAATGAATTATATTCTTACTTAAATAAATGAAAAAATAAATAAATTGAATAAGGATCGGAATTGAAGTGACTAAATTGGAATAACTTGTAAAAGAGTTAGAAATCCATAGAAATGAAATATGCTTGGGCTATAAATAAATAGAGGGCTTGAGTTAAAAATAAAAGATAAATATACTCAAGCCTATAATAAATGGAATTGTGTAAATAATGAGTTGTGACTTATAGATTTTGAGAGTGGAATAGCAATTCCAAAATAAATGTTGTTTGATGTTCTGAATAATAGAATAAAATCCAAACTTGAATTAAGAATATTGAACTTAAGAACATAAAATGAAGTGATATTTGGAATTGAAATTCAAGTGTTGGATTATAAATAAGGAAAGAACAAATTTGTTAATAAATTAGTTAATGAAATTGATATGTGAGTTATGATGAGGTTTGAAAATAAAAACTCAAGTTATAATTAAATTCAACTTAAATTGTCGATGAAGAAAATATAATTGAAAAGGCCTTGCAATTAATTAAATAAACTGAGAATGAAATTAAATTGTGAGTTAATAAATTGGAAGGTAAATTAAAGGAGAATGGTGGGATCATGACTTGAGTTATTAATTTGAACTTAACTTGAAGAGGTAATGAATTAAATATAATTGGAAATGTATCGAATAAAAATGAAATGGATTAGAATAGTAATGATATGAATTGCAAGTAAAAATCCGAATAAGTAGAAATAAATTGGAAATGGCCTTGTAATAAATTGAATGAGTTAAATCTGCAAAGTTAAATTTTATAACAACTAATCCAATAAATTTGTAGTTGAAATGAGATTGGATTGGGATAGAATCAAATTAAAGTGAAAGAGGAATTTATTTGAAAAATGAAATGAGCTTAATAAAAAAAAAAGATTTGAATAAATTGAGGTTAATGGACTTAAGCTAAATGAATGAAGAAGAATTGAATTGAATTCAACTTAAACGAAGTTTAATAATATTGGATTGGTTTTAAATCAAGTGAAAATAAATTTTTAATCGAAATAAAATTCGGTGAGTTATGAATGATATTAATGGAATGAAATTCCAGAATGAATAATTGTAAACCATTTAAAATTATTAAGGGATTGAATAACTTGAGACAATAAGGAAAATAGAATGTTTCGAGTTTATTAGAATGGTTTAAGTGAATGTGGATAAATTAATTTTATTGAATAAATAAATGGATGGAATAAATAAGTATCAAATGAAATGTGGTTTAAATAAGTTGAGAAATGGTTATTGGATGAAATAGCTAGGATTATCTTCGAGCTAAATAAAAATAGTTTGGAATAAACAAATATGGAATGAAATGTAAATAAATGGATTGTAAATGAAATTTAAATGGAGTGTGTCGAGCTAAATAAATGCTTGTGAATGGATTAAAATAAAAAGGAAATTTAATTGGTAATGGAGATGGAACCTAAGTTGTTAATGGTTTAGAATGGACTAGTTAAGTTAATAAAATTGAAATGCAATGAAACTAAGAATATATGGATTGTGAATAAATCCGAAATGGAATAGAATTAAGTGTAAGTTGAGTTGGAGTAAACTTAAATTGATTATAAATTCAAGTGCTTATTTATTCACATAAATCTCGTCGAATTGCATAAAGTAAATTGTCATTTAATGTAAATGAAGTAATTAAAATTCTATGTATTGATTGAAGTAAAATAAAGTGATTTTGAAAGCAGTTGAATTTAATTTGAGTTCAGTTTGCTTAAGAATAAGTTTAATGTAAGCGATTGAGTATTAAAGCATTCAAATCAAATGTGATTGGTTATAAATTAATTGGAATAGTTGAATTAGCATGGAAACTATATAAATTGCTTATGGAAAAATGTTTGGTATGAGTTTCTTTTAGAATTCATATGTTTTTAACTATTGCAAATAAGTGATATGCTGTTAAACTTCATATATCTGGCACTTACATGTTTAAACTGAGTAAGTACAGGTACCTGGAAGCCGTGTGGCTGGATTGAGTTGCGCTATTTGCTAAAATTAATAAGCCGCTTGCTTAAAGTGCTAAATCAGGTACGCCTACGTAATTAAAATAGGAAATATGAACTGTTTTTGGTTTTTCCGACCATGTGGGTCGATGTATATATATTTATCTCTTTTGTCAAATTGCAAAAGCTCCTCCGTACAAAGGGGACTCTGCCAAAAAATTTCGGAAATTTTGGGAGTTAGAAAATTTTTAGAAAAACTTTGGAAAATTTGTGTTAACGACTAGCGAATTCAAATTAGAAACTAAACTGAATTAGTAAATGAAATTAACTAAAATAATGACGTAACTTAGTTTTAAATGAAAAACAAGATTTATATATTTGGAGTTAAAAATAAATTGAATTCATATGGAAATGAATAAATCGATTTGAATAGAAATAGATATAAACTAAAGTCGGAGTGAAATAAATATAAGAAACACATAAAATACTTATACTAGCTTGAGTATGAAATGGTGCATTCTTAATTGGAAATGGAATATCACAAATACATTCTAAGTCGATATTTGGATTAATAAATATTGACGTTGGTAAGAAAGTTGATAAAATGTTTGGGATATTGTGCTTGGATATTAGTATTAAGCAGGATATGCAGGTAATCTAAAGGAAAAATAGAATTGGATGGATTTCAAGAGATAAATTTGAAATACTCGACAAAAAGGTATGTATTTAAATTTGGTATGGAATTTGATTGGGATTTGGATTTGAATTGTGCCATTTGGCTTTTTGTTTTCTTTTTGGATTTGGGAGGCCGTAGAGCCATTTTGTAGTTGTACCGAGCTAGCCGCGCAAAGGAAACGCTGGCAAAAATTTTCGGAAATTTAGGGAGTTAGAAAATTTTGACAATTCAAATTCGATTTTAAATTTGAATTTGAATTGTTAAGTAATATGGTTTGGGACTTATGGATTAGTTGAAAAGTTAAGAAAAGGATTAATGTATAATTGATAAAAAGATTTGTTAGTAAATTGATAAAAACTATTTAGAGTTGAGAAGATAGTTAATGGGTTATGGGTCATTCTTCCTAACTAGTAATTTCGGGGAGGAAATTCTTTTAAGGGGGAAGGAATGTGACGACCCGAAATTTTTGAGCAATTGAAATTGGGATATCCAGTTGATTTTGAATATTTAAATGTTAAATTTTAACTCGAATTCAAATACACCAATTATTTGATAGTTAAATTATTGAATTAAATAAGTTGTAGTTGGGTAAAATGTTGAAACTAGAGTTTTAAAGCCTGTTAAAAGAATTTGAAGATTTGAAAATTTATATTGATAACACTGGAATTAATAGAAGTTGTAAAATCGAAATTTAACGGTGGTTTGTTCAGTTTGAAATTTTATATAGTTTAAATTGAATTTAAAAATAGCCTCCCGAGGCACAGTCTCGGAATTTGATGAAACCAATTCCATTGGGTCCGTAATATTGTATTATTATCGGATTTCAATTTTCGTAGTGTTTGGGTTTACCGTTCGATCGTACAACCCGTAAATTCATAGAAGAACTAATTAACATTAATTTTCTTAAGTCAAACCTTTTCGTGGAAGCTTCACACTTTTAGCTTCTCACGCAAGCTCATTTCCCCTTAATTGATTCGCCGAAGTCTCCTCTTTAAATCGTATACTCAGAAGAAAAAAAAATATAATAGAACCGAGCCACGCCTCTTTCAATGTAATCAATGGAATTATCCCCAAATCGAAAAAAAAAAGAAGAGCATGGCAGAACACGGTGGGAACTCGCGTGAACACGCGAGAACTTTGCGTCATCGTCTTCACCATCGATTCGACCGAAGGGAGGAAAACGTTGTCGAGCCCTCCATTTTATTCGCGATGTCCTCTGCCGTTCAAATCGACGAGCTATCGGCACACCTCTCTAGGGTTTGAGCCGCGTTCAGTTAGAGGAGGTGGCGATTCAATTGCAGTAAAGGATGGGATGTCGCGATTGGTAATGAGTCTCGATTGTTGATGGCGATGGGAAGTTCGATTCAGGGAAAGATAGGTCTTCGCGTGGGCGACTTCGCGTTTTGCCGAGGGGTCGTGGGTTTTTATCGAAGAACGATCGATCGTGGTGTTTACAGCAGTGAGGTAATCAATGTACCGGTTGTTTTAATTAAAAAGAAAATAAATAAATATATATATAATTCTTTTATTCAGTTTACATTCACAGACAGCAAGAAGAAAATGTTTACTGTTAAATTTTTAAAACTTCAGAAGTTAAACTTTTATATATATATACACTAGACATTTTTATGAGATTTTGGGATGCTATAATATTCAGTTAAAAAGGGAATTAGTTTAAAATATATTTACTCGTAGGATATGTTGCTTTACAGTAATTATGAAAAACCAGTAGATTTTATAAAAGTGATTTGAGGATTTATGTATTTACAATAAATACTGGCTAATTAGACTTATTTGGAAGGGTAATTGTTGGGTCGATTATTAAAAAATGATAATATAAACTGTAAGACTAATTCAAATATAAATAGACCGAATAAATGTTTGTACAAGGTTTAAACTATGTGGGAACAAGTCGAGTTTTGGATTGGAATGGCAAACATCAAAGGTGAGTTAATCTCACTCAGTTAATTTAAATTTAAAAGATTAAATTTAAATAATTGTTGGAATGGTTGATTTGATTGTTGTGCTTTAGTATGATATATTTTGGATTGATGTTTATGTTGTGCTAACATCTGTGGATGCAGGGAAAACAGGTTGGAGGGATCCAACTGGGTCCCTCAACATATATATATTGTTTATTATTCTCTAACATGCTTTGTGGATATTCTGTGATGAATCATATTGAAATATTGAATGCTATAGCTGCTTGGATATATTCTTGAACTCTGAGTTATCAAATTATATAGCATTGGATTCTTGGAAAGAAATAATAAAAGA
This sequence comes from Allium cepa, assembly GCA_030765085.1. NCBI lineage: Eukaryota > Viridiplantae > Streptophyta > Magnoliopsida > Asparagales > Amaryllidaceae > Allium > Allium cepa. The sequence continues at coordinate 72,966,493 of CM060939.1, read as the reverse complement.
AGTAAATTTTTAAGAAAATAATTATAAAGAATGTAAATAAATTAAAAATGAATTGATAAGAATATTAGTGTTTCCAAAATGCTAATTAATGAATCCTGTATATGGAAAGGAATTTTTGAATAAACAGAAAGTTAAGAAAACTTAAAATTTCAATGTTACTGTTTAAAAGAATAAAACAATTATTTCAAATTTAGGATTTAAATTATTCTAGAAGAATAAAGAAGAAATGGAAAAAAATATGAAATATGTATATTTCAGTTAAAGATGTAAAATCAAAGGGAAAATAATAACAATTATAATTAAGTCAATAATTAATGAACTTTGAAATGAACTGAATAAGTGAAGAAATTTATTTCAAATAATATAAGTTGGAAATCAATTTGGAAAATTGATTCAATTGATTGAAGTTGGAAAATTCTCCTCGAATAACCAAGTATGTTTTCAAAGCGAGTTTTTAAATATAAGTTAAAAGGGTTTTAAAGTTGTTTTTAAAAAGCAAGTTTTGAAAAATTTATTATATCCAATATTTAAAATTCAAAGGGTAAGTATTTTCTCAAAATCTAATATAGTAGTAATTACTTAAAAAGATGACCTAGTATTTTGTTTTCAAAAGTGAAAATCTAGTTTTATATTCTATTAAGTAACTTTATTTTCAAATATTCATATAGTAAGTATTTTTACAAATATTGAAGAAATTTAACTTAGCTATTTAAAAGTATATATTTCAAAGTAAAATGTTTTAAAATTCATTTTTAAAATCTAGTTTCGTGCTTGGTGATTTCAGAGGAGATAGAAAATATTTGGAAAAGTTTATTCTGGAAAGAAAGATGGTTTGAAACTGTTTTCAAAGGATTGAAAATAGAAATATATATTGTGAAGATATTTTTGGAGATAAATAAATAATTTGGAAAATTATTTATTGGTTGATGGTTGTTTGTGAATATAAATTGATAGTTAAATAACCGACTATCAATATTGGACAAATACGTTGATCGTTTCGAAGAGACCGGGATTGAGATTAATTTCTCGAAAACCACTTCGATCCGGTTTGTACGTTTCGTGCGAAAAACGTGTACGGAGTCGAAGATGGAGCAGTGAAGTGCAAGGGCTAGTCGCTACTAATCCTGAGGATATTTCCAAAATGGATGTAGTAGGAATAGTGCCTTCGGTTCCGTTCGAACCCGGGACGGACTTGTATGGACGAATGCTTGCGAAACATCGTCAGGGGGACGATGGGCATTCTAAGTGAAACGTTCTAAAAAGGTAACGCTTAGCCTCAAGCCTCATCAAATGGGGATGACTGAAAATCAGGGGATATGCAGCTAGGTTAGGTGGGTCATACCCAAGCAGGACAAGATAATTCCCCTGTCTAGATGTCCCTTATATATATTTCGGCTTAGTGGGTGGTTGGTCGCGCTAACCACGGGGTTTATCTTGTTCGGGACTGTTCAGTAAGGAATGGTTCCGGCCTTGTGTTGCAGGGGATGAAGGGAGTAGTCCTCGGTACGGTGATCTAGGCCCCGTACTGTGACAGGTGGTACCCCAGTGCCTAGTCATTGTTGGAAATCCATTCTCCCTACGAGCCTTGTACGAGTTTTGTTTGTACTACCCACTTTTGTGGCTAGTAGCTGGAATTTAATGAATGTAACAATTTCGGCTATTTTAAAAGTATTTGTATATAGACCCTATTATAATATCAGAGAATTTCTATTAAAAATTGTTTTAGCTATCGTAAGGGAAAAACCCGACATGTTTATTTGTGGCGTGGTCTTACGAGATGCTTTTGGTTTTCAAAGGATTTTTGAAACTTTAATAATCAATTGGGTGTGATTTTCTCACTCTGGTATTCCAGACTGACTCGGGTATTATTTAACTGTAATGCTCGGGTCAGACCGAGTATTATAGGATACAGGAGATGCTGTGGAGCTCAGGAGACGAGCTGGATGACGACACGTACTCTCGTACTTATTTATATATATTTCCGCTGATTGAGTTGTGTATTCTGAGTTGTTGTGTATTCATTGTATGATATTGATGTTGAGTTGTGATTGATGTACTCTGATGTGTAATATATAAACAGAAATATTTGATGTTGAGTAAAGATAATATATTATCTGTTATATTTTATTCCGCTGCGATGGTTAGATTCTGATATTGATTTTGTTTTCTCTTCTTCTACCTCTTCTTCTTTAACCCAAATGGTTCGTATTTCTGTACAACTTGAGTTGATTGTTGTAGAATAGTATTGACTCAAGGGGTACGGATTTGCGGGTCGTTACACTTGGTATCAGAGCTTAGGTTGGTGATAACCTTGGCTCTGGTGGGAAAATTACTCATTTAAATTAAAGTACGAAGTACTCTAAAATGAGTTTGAGCGTATTAATAGATATGAGTGCGTATTTGTTAGTGAATATAAATTGTTTTAATATCGTGTTGATTGGGTTATTGAGTGACATATGAACCTTCGTCGACACAGTCTGTGCAACTGTATTGAAGGGGTTTCTAAACACTTGAATAGAACAATCGACACGGTATTGTTTTAAATATGGGTGAATGAAATAATTTTACCCAAAAACATATTTTGATATAAAGAAATTTTTTATAAACTATTTAGTTGATATATGGTTGCTTGGATGTTAGAAATGATGATATTTAAATTATTATCATCGTTAAGTGAAAATTTAACTAGAAATTGAAATATAATTAAAAATTTAAGGGAAAAATTCATTATATAATGAAATTTATAAATATGAATTATAGATGTAAATTATAATTTGAAATATAATTAATTGAGAATTTGTATAAGCATAAACTATACAAATGCATTTTAGTTAAAAATTGAATTAAAATAGAATTTGGAAACTTTAAAATTCCGGAGATTTGGAAATGTTTATCGAAGTGTTTTAATGATAAATGATAGCATTATTGTTTTGAAAGTAATTCTGAATGGAAATTTGTTTTAAAATGGATTTTGGAAGTGAAATAGCATTGAATTCATTTCAGTCACTGGAAGATAACTTCGGTGATGACTGCAGCATCATTGATGTTCATTTTCGAGTTTCTAAGTGATGGATTGCTACCGAAAATTGATTTGCTCAGAAGAGCTGGTTGTTTTTGAAAATTTCAAAGGAAATTTGTTGGGAATAAAACCAGGGTTGGTTTAATTTTTGAGAAGTGTAATTTTGAAATGTTGGAGATTTCACAATAATTTGAAACCAAAGTTTTGGAAATGATTCTTAAATCAGGAAGAAATTTAAGCGTTGGATAATAGAATATAAATCTAAAGTGAAGAGTTAAAATGAAATTAACTTGGATTGATGAAATAAAAATATAACTGGATTGAAATTAATTGGATAAGCTGAAATCAATATCCAGTTGTATTCGAAGTAAGTTGAAATCGAATTGAGTTAAATAAATTGGAGTAAAATTAAATTGAATTGGAATAAGAATTCAATTGAACTATGAATGAATTATATTCTTACTTAAATAAATGAAAAAATAAATAAATTGAATAAGGATCGGAATTGAAGTGACTAAATTGGAATAACTTGTAAAAGAGTTAGAAATCCATAGAAATGAAATATGCTTGGGCTATAAATAAATAGAGGGCTTGAGTTAAAAATAAAAGATAAATATACTCAAGCCTATAATAAATGTAATTGTGTAAATAATGAGTTGTGACTTATAGATTTTGAGAGTGGAATAGCAATTCCAAAATAAATGTTGTTTGATGTTCTGAATAATAGAATAAAATCCAAACTTGAATTAAGAATATTGAACTTAAGAACATAAAATGAAGTGATATTTGGAATTGAAATTCAAGTGTTGGATTATAAATAAGGAAAGAACAAATTTGTTAATAAATTAGTTAATGAAATTGAATTGTGAGTTATGATGAGGTTTGAAAATAAAAACTCAAGTTATAATTAAATTCAACTTAAATTGTCGATGAAGAAAATATAATTGAAAAGGCCTTGCAATTAATTAAATAAACTGAGAATGAAATTAAATTGCGAGTTAATAAATTGGAAGGTAAATTAAAGGAGAATGGTGGGATCATGACTTGAGTTATTAATTTGAACTTAACTTGAAGAGGTAATGAATTAAATATAATTGGAAATGTATCGAATAAAAATGAAATGGATTAGAATAGTAATGATATGAATTGCAAGTAAAAATCCGAATAAGTAGAAATAAATTGGAAATGGCCTTGTAATAAATTGAATGAGTTAAATCTAGAAAGTTAAATTTTATAACAACTAATCCAATAAATTTGTAGTTGAAATGAGAGGATTAGGATAGAATCAAATTAAAGTGAAAGAGGAATTTATTTGAAAAATGAAACGAGCTTAATAAAAAAAAGATTTGAATAAATTGAGGTTAATGGACTTAAGCTAAATGAATGAAGAAGAATTGAATTGAATTCAACGTAAACGAAGTTTAATAATATTGGATTGGTTTTAAATCAAGTGAAAATAAATTTTTAATCAAAATAAAATTCGGTGAGTTATGAATGATATTAATGGAATGAAATTCCAGAATGAATAATTGTAAACCATTTAAAATTATTAAGGGATTGAATAACTTGAGACAATAAGGAAAATAGAATGTTTCGAGTTTATTAGAATGGTTTAAGTGAATGTGGATAAATTAATTTTATTGAATAAATAAATGGATGGAATAAATAAGTATCAAATGAAATGTGGTTTAAATAAGTTGAGAAATGGTTATTGGATGAAATAGCTTGGATTATCTTCGAGCTAAATAAAAATAGTTTGGAATAAAAAAATATGGAATGAAATGTAAATAAATGGATTGTAAATGAAATTTAAATGGAGTGTGTCGAGCTAAATAAATGCTTGTGAATGGATTAAAATAAAAAGGAAATTTAATTGGTAATGGAGATGGAACCTAAGTTGTTAATGGTTTTGAATGGACTAGTTGGGTTAATAAAATTGAAATGCAATGAAACTAAGAATATATGGATTGTGAATAAATCCGAAATGGAATAGAATTAAGTGTAAGTTGAGTTGGAGTCAACTTGAATTGATTATAAATTCAAGTGCTTATTTATTCACATAAATCTCGTCGAATTGCATAAAGTAAATTGTCATTTAATGTAAATGAAGTAATTAAAATTCTATGTATTGATAGAAGTAAAATAAAGTGATTTTGAAAGCAGTTGAATTTAATTTGAGTTCAGTTTTCTTAAGAATAAGTTTAATGTAAGCGATTGAGTATTAAAGCATTCAAATCAAATGTGATTGGTTATAAATTAATTGGAATAGTTGAATTAGCATGGAAACTATATAAATTGCTTATGGAAAAATGTTTGGTATGAGTTTCTTTTAGAATTCGTATGTTTTAACTATTGCAAATAAGTGATATGCTGTTAAACTTCATATATCTGGCACTTACATGTTTAAACTGAGTAAGTACAGGTACCTGGAAGCCGTGTGGCTGGATTGAGTTGCGCTATTTGCTAAAATTAATAAGCCGCTTACTTAAAATGCTAAATCAGGTACGCCTACGTAATTAAAATAGGAAATATGAACTGTTTTTGGTTTTTCCGACCGTGTGGGTCGATGTATATATATTTATCTCTTTTGTCAAATTGCAAAAGCTCCTCCGTACAAAGGGGACTCTGCCAAAAATTTTCGGAAATTTTGGGAGTTAGAAAATTTTTAGAAAAACTTTGGAAAATTTGTGTTAACGACTAGCGAATTCAAATTAGAAACTAAACTGAATTAGTAAATGAAATTAACTAAAATAATGACGTAACTTAGTTTTAAATGAAAAACAAGATTTATATATTTGGAGTTAAAAATAAATTGAATTCATATGGAAATGAATAAATCGATTTGAATAGAAATAGATATAAACTAAAGTCGGAGTGAAATAAATATAAGAAACACATAAAATACTTATACTAGCTTGAGTATGAAATGGTGCATTCTTAATTGGAAATGGAATATCACAAATACATTCTAAGTCGATATTTGGATTAATAAATATTGACATTGGTAAGAAAGTTGATAAAATGTTTGGGATATTGTGCTTGGATATTAGTATTAAGCAGGATATGCAGGTAATCTAAAGGAAAAATAGAATTGGATGGATTTCAAGAGATAAATTTGAAATACTCGACAAAAAGGTATGTATTTAAATTTGGTATGGAATTTGATTGGGATTTGGATTTGAATTGAGCCACTTGGCTTTTTGTTTTCTTTTTGGATTTGGGAGGCCGTAGAGCCATTTTGTAGTTGTACCGAGCTAGCCGCGCAAAGGAAACGCTGGCAAAATTTTTTGGAAATCCGTATTTTGAATAAATTACCAGAAATCCATTTATTTCAAACCCTTTAAAATCCGTATTTTGAATAAATTCTTCAACCTTTGAATAATATTACCATAAATCCATTTATTAAAGCTTTTCCCATATTTTGAAATTTTATTCGATAAGATTAAAAATAAAACTTTATTATTTTAGAATTCATTCTTTTAAATTTATCCAATTCCCATAAATAAATTTTAATATGAACTTTCAACCTGAATTTTCGAAAATCAAATTTTTTTTTATTTTCGGTATCTAACGATACCAGAATTATATTCGGCTAAATTAGCCTTCAACGATTTCAATCACAAAGATAATCACACAGAGATTATAAATAATCAACACGATACATTGAAATAAATTCAATTATTTGAGGAATCCAGTTGGATCCTTCCAACCTGTTTTTCTGCATCCATAGATGTTAGCACAATACCAAACCCACTTCGAGGCGGAATATCACGGTATATGAGATTTATAAAATATTATCCGCTATTATGCGGCGCAATAGGGTCTCATCAGCTATATAATGCGGGAAATCAACTCCAAATACATATATAATGCCAATTCCACTTCAAGGTGGAATATCGTGGTATATGTGTTTAATATAATAACCTCTGCTTAACATACGGCGTATAAGGTCTATTTCAATACAACCAATAACAATCATCATCCAATCACACAGTCAAGCAATTTTAAATTTAACTATTTAAATTTTAAATTGAAACACAATTCGATTGAGTGAGAAGTTCTCACCTTGCTTCCAATAACAGTTGCAGTGTTTCGTTCCAAATAAAATTAAAAACACGTTTAATTTTACCCAAAATTCCACTAGCTCAAATAAATCCCAATCCGGCTCCATCGCGTAGTATTCGACAATACGAATCCAACGCAAGTCGTTTCGTGAATTTCCGACCTCGTATGACAAAGTTATAGCTTTTTAAAGATCATACAATTTTTAATATAATTTATTTCACACTTTTATTTTATTTTTAAAACCCTAACCAAATCAAGGCCGTTGATTTCAAGTCAAGCAATCCAGACCGCATGCCTTTTCTTCCCTCCCAGGTAATTGAATGCACGCAACAACCCATAACTCGTTCGACTTCCTTGAACGCCGCAGCCACCTCGATACACGAAATCCCATCACTCCATCGCCAAACCGAAGTCCCCCACGCGAGCCACCATCGGCCAGAAAATAGTGAAGCTCCATCGACCATCTTTCTCAAAAAACGTGCGTGAACATTGAACGAACACGAGCCATTTGCTCGATACTCTCCATGAATTTCGATCAAAACCATATGGATAGAAAGATCTCTCCACCCTCTACAAAGTTGCAATTGGAAGTTTTTCGTAATTGCTTATGGATTTTGAGGAATTAAGGAGAAAACAAACGAAGAAATTCGGCCATTGATTGCAAAAGTGGCGGCCTGAACTAAGTTCTCTAGAGTTTGTGTAAAATGAAGAAAGTTAGGTCCTTATATAGAAAATTGCGAAAACACTATTCATCTGAAAATTTTCCGAACTCCAAACGAAGCATGCCGACTAACATTTCTAGGGTTTAACCCACGGTCTGGACACAATGGGGCATGTTTCGGAAGCTAATTTGATCATATATGCGAGTTATAGAAATAAACGATCAAATTTAAATTAAATCGGTTATACTAATTTCTATGCATTTTGGCTTTCCCTGGACAAACCGTAAATCCGATTGACACGAAATTTGAAATCTTAAATAATATAACATTACGGATCCGATGAAACTGGTTTCGTCGAAATCTGAGACTGTTTGAAAAATGACTATTTTTACTCGTCAATTAAATATTAAAATATCCAATTTTCACAAATTAACTTTTAATTCAATTTTAAAAGTTCTATAACATCATTCTAACTCCAATATGATTTTATACAAATTTACAAATCAATTTTAATCACATTAAACCTAATTTTCAATTATTTCTGTAATTTCAAATATTAAGTTGTCGATTTACTTATCCAATTAAATCTAGATATTCGAAATAAAATTTATTCGACTTACAAATTTTACTTGTTAATATTTAAAATTAATTAAATATACGAATTTCAAATGATAGAAATTATGGGTCGTTACAAACTTCCCCCCGTAAAAGAATTTCGTCCTCGAAATTACCAAGTATGAAAAAGTCACAAATTCCATTAGCTTTTCAAAACCATTTGTTCAAATTAAATTTCAAATTCATTTAAACATTTTAACTTTTCCAAAATCCATAGTTAAACTTCTTATAATAACTTTACTAAGTTTTTAAATCATACTTAGTTATCTTTCCAAACCAACCAATATCGTTTAACTTTTAACTTCAAATCAAAACTTAGTTTTCATAAAAAAAATTCCAATTTTCCCAAAAATTTTCTAACGCCTTAAATTTTCAAAAAAATTCGCTATAACCTCCTTTGCGCGGTTCGATCCGGAAAAAAATTGATAATATATATATATCACAAATATACATCTCATCAAAGTAATGAGGCGTCCCGCAGGGGAAAAAGCGTAAAAGTACGATATGTAATTCGAGATATGTACCTTATATATTATTAACGGGCATATATGGCTAATATAACGCGAAAGCGAGCTCCAAATGCGAAGCAAGCGCAATCCGCACCTACTAAACACTCAACAACAAATGAGAACATGTATATATGCAAGTAATATCAATATACAACATATACCAGAAACAACAACAATATGTGCCAATATAGCATATGCAACAAAAGCAATAAATGCAACCACCAAACAACTATCATCCAACAACTTATCCAACAAATCCCTATCAAATCAATATACATTCACTTCTCATTAATGTTCAATGAATTGGTTTTTCATTTAATCACATTTGATTCATTAACATTGGACTTTACTAACATTCATTTATTCATTTTCAATTAGTTTATATTCACTAATTTACATTCAAGTTAGTTCACTTCCAAATCAAATCAAATTACATAGCTTTCAATTTTATCAATTCAACTTCATATGAATTTCTATACAATCAACTAACAACAATCTAACAATCAATGTATATTCAATACAACCAAATTTATTAAATTTACATTCAACAATTCATATTCACTTTGTCTAACTTCAATTTGGTTTAACACTTTTAATTTCCAATTGGTTTAATATCAAATTGACTTTTCTTTCAATTATTCAATTTTTTTCAACTTCATTAGCTTCTAATGAATTAACACTTACATTCATTATTCTATATCAATTCTTTTACATTCGATTGATTAATATTCAATTCATTAGTTCAATTCAATTGTTAATTCATTTAACCACAAAAGTTGAATTTCATTACATAACTCAAGTTCATATTCATCACTTCACTTTATTAATTTACTTCGATACCAAAATCAACTTCATTCAACATTACTTAGGTTATATTCCATTTCAAACATCATTTGTTTAACTTAACTTAAATTTCCCCTTATAAATCCAATTCAGATTCTAGTTCTAAAGTAAATTCTATTTAACTTTTACCGAAGTCAAATTTCGTCACTTATTCAAATTCATATCTCGTTTTGCTTAACAAAATTGTTTAACTATTTTATCATTTGGTTTCACTTACATTTTCTCACTTTACAAGTTATACAACTTATATACTTAAACTTCCAAATCCATTAACTTATCCAATCTAGTTCAAATCTGATTTAATTTATTTAACTTCCTTTAGTTAAATTTCACACCATATATTTATTATGCTAACCCAAATCCTTTAACTTTACCAAAGCTAAATTTATTATCTCATATTCAATTTTAACTTGGATTTTTAAATCAAATTTGTTTATCAAAACAAAACTTCAATTTCAATTTACTATTGGTAGCAAATCCATTACATAGAAACTCGAAAATGATACTGATGATGATGCAGTCATTACCCTTATTATTTCCCAGTGACAGTAGTGAATTCAGTGCTTAATATTCTTTCAAAAATTTCTTTTTATTATAAATCACATTTCTAAATCTTTATTTATATAATTTCACTATTTACTTTACTTACATAAGATCATTTCAAATTCTTTTATCTTGCTTAGATTTATAATAATATAACATCTTTGCTTTTGAAAAATAACTTTCAAAAATCGACAGAATTCAAATTTCCAAATTCTTAGTTTAAACTCATTTTTACTTGTAACTCACTTTTATAAATATATTCAGGTTGTTCCATTTCTTATATATAAGATTATTTCACAATTATAAATCACATTAATTATAATTCCATACTTAATAATTCATTTGCTTATACAATTATTCTTTTACAATTGTTGTTTTATTTAGATTATTTAAACATCTTTTAATTAACTATATAAATATTCTTACATTTTCAACAACAATTCAATTTATATACACTTTAATAATTTCTGAAAAATTATTTCCTTTATATGTAAAATATAATCGAGGTAAAATTATTTCAATTTCCCAATTTAAAATGATACTATGTCGACTTGCCTCGTTTAAGTGTTTAGAAATCCCTATCGATAATATGGCATCCCACATACCGACCAGAATTCACAAACAGCTCAGCGGATAAGCAAACAAAATATAAAACATTTTAATATTCACTAACAAATACGCGCTCGTATCTATGATTACACTCAACTCATTCTAGAGTACTACTGACTCTATCTCTAATGAGTAATTCCCAACAGAGCCAAGATTGTCGCTTAACCAAATGCTTTGATACCAAATGTAACGATTCAAGATTTTCGACTTTCGAAAATCGACATTAATACGTCCACTGTATCAACTGCCGAACAATCGAATGCCGGAAAACCGAACCTTTAGGGATTAAGAAGAAGAAAAAGAAGAAGTAAGAAAGAAGAACAACAGAAACGATATCAGAATCTCACAATCGCAGCGGAATAACATATAATATATAAATGAATAATCTTTAAATCAAAAGAGCTGTACATTTTATACTTACATCATCAGAGTCAATATACAACACAACACAATAATGGACAGTTATATAAACTTGTCCTCACAACTGAATACACAGCGGAAAAGACAATATTATATACAAGTGATACATCTCACCATCCAGCTCGCCTCCTACTCCAAAGCCTCCTGAGAATCCAGAATGACCTAATAACCTGACTCTAGGTTGCCCGTGTAGAAAATGATGGGCACCCAGAGTTTAGGAAGGGAACAATAAACTCCAGGTCAGTCATGGGACTAGTGTGAGAACTTAAAAACAGTTATTTGCACAAAGAAATAAAAAGAATCCGCAATGCTTTTGGAAATGAAACTACCATAAGGCCTCCCGCCACACACACACAATGCAAACACAGAATTGGAGGAGATTTCTCCTTATGATAGTCAAAGATGCTTACTACGCAGAATCATTTGATTATTATTATTATTAGTGCATAGTGTAGAAAATATTTCGAAAGTATAATATTAATCTTAGCCAGCATACGTACCATTATAGTATGTCTACTATAGCTACCATATTGGATGGCAGGTTCTACAACTAAAACCATACAAGGCTCGTAGTGTTTCTTTGGATTTTCCAGCAAATGGTCAGGCCAAGGAACTTCCCATTGCCACATGGGTACACCTCTGGAGGGATGCCTGAGAACCTAACCGGATCTCTGCCAACACAAGGCCGGGTTACCTCTGCAAAAATAGGTAGCTACTGACACGAGTATGCCATCTCTCGGTTGTAAACAACCTTTATCTGAGGATCCTCAATACCAACAACCCTAGAGTAATAAATTTGCAGCAACAACATAGGTTAAGTATCTAGGCTCCATACCATGATACCACCTCTATCCAGAAGGAAATAAACATACCCTAAGGGGCGCTACCCCCTATAACCTTGCTGCATTCTTCCTGTTTCGACCATTCCAGGGTGTGAGGTCCGATGAAGTCTCGTCCACAAAGCTACGCTTTTCACAAAAGTCATGCTTCGATCAACAAATGATCAGCAGCACTTCGTATGCCACATTACCAAATTGGGAATGTATCACTAGTAATCATCAACTACATAACCTATGAGCTCGTACGTCTCAGAGAAGGGTGTTAAGCTAAGAGAATAAATTCTCCGCCACCAACAGAAATGTATTTGATAGAAACCAGCTTTACATCTCAAATTGTAACGTTAGACACACATCCATACAAGTCCGTTCCGGGATCGAACGGGACCGAAGGCACTTCCAAAGAAGCCCTTGCAATCCGGATATTCACTAATCACGTCCGGATTTCCCATCACAAAGGGTGATAAAATCTCTATATCGGGGATCAGCCAATGCAGAGACATTCGGCGGTAATCCTTCCATTTTCGAAAATATCCGGTATTCAACACCGGTCTTCAACACCGGTCTTCAAATGTTATTAATTACGACGTATCACTATTCGGAATGGGATTCATGACCCAAAGGTCCTCTCTCGGCTAAACCGAATAACGAGCTCTTATTTTAAAATAAGTGTAGCATTCAAATTCAAGCAAATCACAACAAATACTCATTTAAAGGTAAATATTGATAGTCGGTTATTTAACTATCAATAGATATGCACAACATCACCAGATTCCAAATAATTTTCCAAATTATTTATTTTCCAAAAATATCTTTACAACATATATTTTTCCATACTTCAACCATTTGAAAACAATTTTCAATTCACTTTTCACCTTTACAAATTTTGAAAACAAATTTCAAATCATTTTCCTTATGTGGAAACACTTCCAAATATTTATTCATTTTCACTGGAAATCTGCCGAGTTCAAATACTTTAAAATAATTTATAACACTTATCCAAAATATATCGGGAAAACACTTTGTAATAAAACTATTTTTATGTAAACACTTTACTTAAAATATTAGTTATAAAAATATTATACCAATATTACATATAACTTAAGTCCAAACTAATTTTCAAAATAAAATTTAGTAGGTAGAGTATAACTATTTAATAACTATTTTCTAAACCAATTATTGATTAAACCTTAGAAATAATCAATTCTATATCAACTTAATAAATCTTTACTTAAAGGATTTAAAACAATTTAAGAAGTTAATTTCTCCAAAGTATCCTTTTCAAACCCAATTCTAGAATTTTATACATATATATATATTTTATTCAAAGCCATTCAGAAATTTTATTCGGCTTTCCAGGGAGAATACACTTCATTTCATATGGTTCATTTAAACCAATTAAATAAATCCTTACCGATTTACTTCAAATTTACGTGCCCAATCCTTAAATTTATTTCCATACTTCAAAAATAAATCAATGTTCATTTTTAAACAAATTTCCCTTTCCTTTAGAAATTCCATGGTGAATTTAAATTTCCAAATATCCACTGATATAAGATTTTCCAATCGATTTCAAATATTCACTTTCAACAACAATTCAATTATTCAATTGATTTCAAAAACAACCAAATCAAATTCCATATTGATTTTCCAAGAAATTAAACACCAAGTGAATTTCATTCAAATGTCAAATTGAAATCAATTTCTACTAAATCCAAAATTAATTTTCAAATTGATTCCAAATTCTTTTCAAAACATCAAATAAATTGCCAAATGGATTTTCAAAAGATTTAAATACAATCACCAAAAATCAATTCCCAAATGGGTTTCAAATTTTATTTCCTTTTTAAACGTAAATTCCTTTTAAAGAAAACCAATTCTTTTATTTTTCAAACTCTTTAAAATCCGTATTTTTAATAAATTCTTCAACCTTTGAATAATATTACCCGAAATCCATTTATTAAAGCTTTTCTTATATTTTGAAATTTTATTCGATAAGATTAAAAATAAAACTTTATTATTTTAGAATTCCTTCTTTTAAATTTATCTAATTCTCAAAAATAAATTTTAATATAACTTTCAACCTGAATTTTCAAAAATCAAATTTGTACTTATTTCCGGTATCTAACGATGCCAGAATTATATTCGGCTAAATTTTAGCCTTCAACGATTTCAATCACAAAGATAATCACACAGAAATTATAAATAATCAACACACAACATTGAAACAAATTCAATTATTTGAGGAATCCAGTTGGATCCCTCCAACCTGTTTTCCTGCATCCACAGATGTTAGCACAATACCAATCCCACTTCGAGGCGGAATATCGCGGTATATTGGATTTATAAGATATCATCCGCTATCATGCGGCGCAATAGGGTCTCATCCGCTATATAATGCGGGAAATCAACTCCAAATACATATATAATACCAATTCCACTATAAGGTGAAATATCGTGGTATATGTGTTTAATATAATAACCTCCGCTCAATATACGGCGTATAAGGTCTATTTCAATACAACCAATAACAATCATCGTCCAATCACACAATCAAGCAATTTTAAATTTAACTATTTAAAAGTTTAAATCGAAACACAATTCGATGGAGTGAGAAGTTCTCACCTTGCTTCCAATAACAGTTGCAGTGTTTCGTTCCGAATAAAATTAAACACGCGTTTAATTTTACCCAAAATTCCACTAGCTCGAATAAATCCCAATCTAGCTCCATTGCGTAGTATTCGACAATACGAATCCAATGCAAGTCGTTTCGTGAATATCCGACCTCGTATGACAAAGTTATAGCTTTTTAAAGATCATACAATTTTTAATATAATTAATTTCACACTTTTATTTTATTTTTAAAACCCTAACCAAATCAAGGTCGTTGATTTCGAGTCTAACAATCCAGGCCGCGTGCCTTTTGTTCCCTCCCAGGCAATTGAACGCACGCCACAACCCATAACTCGTTCGACTTCCTGGAACGCTGCAGCCACCTCGATACACGAAACCCCATCACCCCACCGCCAAATCGAAGTCCCCCACGCGATCCACCCTCGGCCAGAAAATAGTGAAGCTCGGTCGACCATCTTTCTCAAAAAACAGGCGTGGACATTGAACGAACACGAGCCATTTGTTGTTGATACTTTCCATGAATTTCGATCAAAACCGTATGGATCGAAAGATTTCTCCACCCTCTACAAAGTTGCAATTGGAAGTTTTTCGTAATTGCTTATGGATTTTGAGGAATTAAGGAGAAAATAAACGAAGAAATTCGGCCATTGATTGCAAAAGTGGCGGCCTGACCTAAGTTCTCTAGGGTTTGTGTAAAATGAAGAAAGTTAGATCCTTATATAGAAAATTGCCAAAACACTATTCATCCGAAAATTTTCCAAACTCCAAACGAAGCGTGCCGACTGACATTTATAGGGTTTAACCCGCATTCTGAACATAATGGGACATGTTTCGGAAGCTAATTTGATCATATGTACGAGTTATGGAAATAAACGATCAAAATTAAATTAAACCTGTTAAACTAATTTCTATGCGTTTGGGCTTGCCTCGGACAAACCGTAAATCCGATTGACACGAAATTTGAAATCTTACAATAATATGACATTACGTATCCGATGAAACTGGTTTTATCGAATTCTGAGACTGTTTGAAAAATGACTATTTTTACTCGTCAATTAAATATTAAAATATTCAATTTTCAAAATTAACTTCTAATTCAATTTTAAAAGTTCTATAACATCATTCTAACTCCAATATGATTTAATACAACTTTACAAATCAATTTTAATCACATTAAACCGAATTTCCAATTATTTCCGTAATTTCAAATATTAAATTATCGATTTAATTATCCAATTAAATATAGATAGTCGAAATAAAATTTATTCGACTTACAAATTTTACTTGTCAATATTTAAAATCAATTAAATATACGAATTTCAAATGATAGAAATTCTGGGTCGTTACACTTATTAAATCGAAGTGGTTTCGAATATCGCCGATATCTGATCCCAGTCTCTTCGAATCCAAAGAATACATTTAAGGAAGTTAGTTGTTTGAAATAACAATTTATCATCTATGGAGACAATACCCAATTATGGGGGTTTATTATAGATTTTATTCAAATAAATGTATCATTGTTTTTAATCTTATTATTTTAATTTGAAAACAAATATCCCCCAGAATTTAGCAAAGATATAGATCATTAACCCAATTAACGATCTATAACAATATCCGAACGATTTACTCATGGTTTTAATTCACTTGGATTAACCGTATTCATTTATGTTTAAAACCAAATTAATTACAAATTAAAAAATTTATTAACTAATAAATATTATAAAGTACTATTCATTATCCATAAGTTTAAGTCAAATAATAATAATGATTTATTACCATTAAATTGTCCCTTTGAAATATCATTTCGCTTTAAATTAAAATGAGAATATGAATTATCTTATGTATAAATTATAAATTCTATCCCTTCTTCTTTCTTTTCTTTTTATTTTTCCCTTTATACTTTTCCTTTCTTTCTTCTCTTTTCTTTTCTTTATTTTTTCTTTTCATCTCTTTATTTTATTCTTATTTCTTTACTTTTCCTTTTCTTTCTATTTTCTTTTCTTTATCTTCTTTATTTTCTTTACTTTATTTTTTTCTTTTCTTCTCTTTATTTTTTTCTTTTTCCTATCCTAGCCCAACCCGGCCCAATCACGCAAGAGAACACCGGTCTTCCTCCTTTCTTCTCTATTTTATTTCTGCCTGTTACTGCTTTCCTTCCTTCGTCTTTCTTTTTTAAATTACCTGCACTTGAACCAAGCCGTGCACGTGCACACGACGGCGAAGGGTCGCCGACCACCTCTGACCACTTCCCCATACGCCTGTGACCCACGTAACCACCCTGGCTACCCAGAATATCCTCAAAAGCCCAAAATCAAAATCTCAAGCTCATGACCACAACCAGGAACGACCCGACCTCCTACCTCTGCCTCGTCCAGCCACTTTCGACCACCGGAGTCCTCGCCCCTTCACCAGAAGCTTCGCCACTCACCTCTCCGCCTTTTCCCCTAGACGTGCACACCTCCGACTTCCCTACGTCGTCGTAGTTTACTCGGAACCGATGACATCGAAGATCGGCCTTTGAACCCTAAACCAACCACTTCTGCCCTCCTCAGTCATCACGAAAATACCTCGCCATTTTTCCTCGATGCGTCCTTGACCATGGCCCTTCCACGCCAAACCCTCCGCCACAAAATCGAGTATATTCCCTGAAAACGATCATATGCCCAAATCCGTTCATCTTCCTCAACCTTTCTCAGCACTTAACTAAAAATCACCCAACATGTCTTAAAAATCCTAATTTCCACTAACAATTCCAACCATACAATCCATTTGTAGAAAATTGATACTCGAATTTGATTCAAGGTTGAGACACTTATCTATAGCATCCTTTTTCTCCTCCTATGCGTGATGATAATTAATGAAACCTTATTTAAATTAATCTTCACTTTAAAGAAAACAATTTTTATTTTGGAATCGAGTTTTAAAACCTAATAGATAATGAGATATTGATTTTACAAGTTGTAAGTTTAACTGTTTTATGGAAAGAAACCATGAACAGAGTAATCTTAGGAAGCAATACAGTGTTTAGATAATTGCCTTGTCAAACTCACTCATATATATATATAGACACACACACACACACACACACACATTTTAACATACAGGTGCATATATTCTTGACCCAGATCAAAGAATAAACAAAATAACACTATTATACATATAAGTATAATAATCAGTTCACAAAATAAGGCCTGTTTACTCACATTTGATCAGAGCAGTGCTTGTTTCCATTACAGCTCTCTTCTGTTTTTATCTTCTGCTATTCTTTTCCTTTCCTTTTTTTAGGTTTGCAATGGTAGTTTGTATACTTTTACTTTGAATGCTAGAGTATGAAATGGGGCAATGATAGGTAGGATATATATATATATATATATGGAAGATGGGAGGCTGTAGCATTATTTTATAGGCTGCTTCATTTTTTTTCATTTTTTCTTCCTTCCCTCACTTTTGAATGTCCTGACCTCTATATTCTTTGGTTTTTACATGTCAGACTATATTTTGTTTATATTTAACCATTTTCTTCTTTCCCGACTGTTATTTATAAGCCCAGGCATATATAAGAGGAGGCAAAGTGTACATGTGAAGCTTGTACAAGCTTGGATACTTATCTTCTCATATATTTTTTATTTCTATCTGACCCAATGAGATCTTCTATATGCTGATTTGATTTCTAAAAGATCATTTGATTTTATGGCTTGACTTGAGTTTATGTTTTGTAAGCTTGAAAAGCACTTTGTCATAAGGATGTCTCCTAGCATGTTTACACCCACATATCTTTGCATATATATGCGCTAAATTTTATAAAATACAAATAAATATTTTTACTTGCTTATATTTGTCCTCATAACATGCATTTACATTCATACACATTGCTTTTGTACATATTGTCATTTTACATACATACTCACATTTATACAACTTTCCTATATTTTACTTCATATAGGCATCTATACATATATTTACACAATTATATTAGAATATATACACCTTTACTTGCTTTTATTATGTCATCACATACATATTTTTCATTTATACAAACATCTTCCATTTGCAGGTATGCTTACCTATATTTATACATATTTATTTACTTTGCTTATGTAAAATTTGTCATTATATATATACATATGTACCTTCGCACTATCTCCTATTTACCTATATATTACTTCATATGGCATATATTCATATACACACATTTACATACTTGCATATTACCAATGACGTAAAGCTTGTGTACATTTATATATATATATATATATATATGTTTGTATGTATATGTATACGTATATATGTATATATTCAGATATTTTTAATTATCGGAAATTTATTTATTCGACTTATAAACCCAGTAATTCAATAATAAAATCAGTTAATCACCAAATTATTAGACGTTGAAAATCTGGGTCGTCACAAATAATTTATTAGAGAAAACTAGTTTTGAAAACTATTTTCCGAAAATACTATTGAAACAAATATTTGAAATTATTTCATTATAGAAAATAAATGGATTTTATATTTGAGAAATAATTTTAAAATACTATATAATAATAATTTCAAATGCCCATTTATTTCAAAAATTATTTCAAAAACGTTTGGAGAAAACCGTGCTTGAAAACAATGAAAGACAAAGAAGATACCTCAAAACCGATAATTCGAATTCAATTCGAATTCAACACAAAATCAATTCAAATTTGAATTTCAAATTCTCTAAAATTTAGCTATCCTATTGGTAGGCATCATAGCACTTCAAAAGATCACATAACCATCATCAAAATCAAGCAAGATAGGAAGGAAAACAAGCTAAAAACAAGTCGCAAATCAAAAGAACAAAGGCTAAACTACTCGTGCTTGGGCCAACAAGGGGTTGACCCATCCCGGTGGCGAAGTCGACCACTTGGTCGACCTGGAGGGTGCTGGGTCGACCTACCTGTCGACCCGGTCTGCGGACCCTTCTCCAAGTTGTTTTCCAGCCTTGTATTGATTTTCCAAGGTTAATCTAACATATCAAATAGTGGAATATATGGATGAAAATTGACATGCACACAGTTTAACAAATAAAAAACACTCCAGAAAAGATCCCGCAGCAATTTGAGTTAAAACCAAAGAGTTATGGCCACTCAAGGCGGCAACCAGAAATTAGAAATTCAATAAAACAACTTACAGAAAGATACACGTATACAGAAGCTATTTTCTTTCAGATCTTCGCATTAGCAGGCTAGTTTCAGCTAGAAATGTGAGATGAAAAACTCACCTTGTTGTACTTGAGTAAAAACCCGAATTATTTGCTGAAAAGATCGGGCTTTGAGGAGAAGAAAGCTTCCAATACCCTGTAGAATTCCTTAAACAGACATGCAAAACAAGTTCTACAGTAAATTAGAAAAACTACTTCTAAAATTAGGAATTTGATGAAATTGTAAGGTTTTGGAGTGAGATTACCTTTTAATTATACTCTAATTTGCCAAATATTTCAACTTGCTTGAATTTAATTGAAGAAATAGCTTAAACTGCAATTTAGAGGAGTGGGTTCTATTTCTCGGGCTAAGGAAGAAGGAGGTGAATGATAAAAATGAACATACTGGTAAGTTCTCATCTCTTTTCTAATTAACAGATAATATTAGAACAGGGTTAATGGATATAAACCCTACCCAATTGGCCCAAGGCAATTTTACTTTGAGAAATTACAAATAAATGTGTAATTTAATCTATATTATCAACTTATACACTAGTTTTTCTCGTTTTTAACCAAACAAAACTTTGTGAATTTACATACATAAGAAATAATTTATTTTACACTATATAAGAGAATTAATTTTTATTTTCAAAACATTATTATTGTTAAAATCTTTAATTTCACAATAATGCACAATTTTCACCAAATAAATGTAAAAGTCTACATTTTAACTTCAAAAATTCAACAAAAATCATTTTATCACTTAGAAAAATATTACAAACCATTTTAAACTCGAATTTATAGTTAAAACACATTTTAAAACCAATTTCCATCTTTTTTATTTGAATAAACACACCTTAAAAATCACATACTTTTTTTTAAAAATAATGAAAAGAAGAAGTTAGCAATAATTAATACAATTATTGCTTTTTTCTCGAAAGAAAACCGATTAAGTAACCCAAATAAATAAAATAAAGTTCAAACTTTATTTTTCTCATTTATTTTAAAATTTATTGTTTATTCCAAATAAACAATTTTCAATTTTCAATTTTACATTAATTCTCAATAGAAAATTATAACTACCATTATAATTTAATATTAACTGCTAATCTCCAAAAACAGGGTTGTTACAGACTCCCCCCTTAACCAAATTGCATCCTCGCAATTTCTAGAGAAGAGTTTGTATTCAACATGTTTATTTCATCAATCAAAGGAAGGATAGACAAGCACGAGATCAAAACTCCTCACTTTCAACTCAAGATGAGAGAAGATCAAGATAAAATTGCTTGATAAATTCTATGATTATTCGAATATATTTGTCGGGATTACCGGACTATAGAATTTCTTCGAGCAATACCTTATGATTTCGAAGGCATCCCACCATCGAAACAAGAACACAAAAGTAGAAAGCAACTCAAAATCAATCTAAAGAGATTGATTTCTCAGAAACTTCTCAAATAGAGTTGGGATTTGGCATCACTTCATCTGAACTCCAAACAACGAGACGATGAAATTCCATGTGTCTTTACGGAAGGAGCCATACAGATACTAAGATAACAATAAATGAGGTAGAATCTCTAATAAAAGATGACTACTTCAAAGGTCATTAAACGAAGAAAAAAAATTACCGAAAAAAATGCAAGTTGTTTGGTAATTGCACAAGGCAAGACAAACTCAAAGAATGGATTTTTATACTTCTGTTTAACTAAACAAATATTTTCAAGGTTATCAAAATCCTTTTACTACATAATCAAATTCTCAAATTTCAATATTTTGAAATTTTCAAATCCTCTTTCAAAAATCCAATTTAAACTCCAAACTCTTCATTTAAAGTGATTAAAATGTTCCACTCTTAAATTCTACCAAAATATATTTCAGTTTGAAACGTATATACTAAACATTAATTCTATTACATTCACAAAATAAGTAGAATACACATGACCACAAGGAAAACAAGTAAATGTCAATTACAAACCCGTTGAAAAAAAACAAATTTTGACATAGCAAACTTCAAAATCAGAGAACCCTTCTAAAATAAAAGTTGTTACAAATTCTAAGATTTCCAGGGATATAAAGATCATGAAAATCGGATTCACGATTTGAAAGTTATGCCAAATTTACATTCAGCTTAAATCTTAAAGATTATTGTAATAGGGCAGAAATGCCTATCCAATTTCAAACCTACTTTAACCTAAACTAAAATCAAAATATTCCAAAGTGGTGAAAGGAAAATTTATAGCTTACTGAATGCTCTTTCATTTACAAAAAGATCGAACTCATTTGGAATTATAAATCTCAAGTTATCGCTGTTTTAGTACAGCACTTTTTCAAACAAAATTTCAGCTATTAAATCAATTTAAAAATTGAAATTTTCCCCAAAGCATTTTAATTTCAAATTACAATTTCAATCAAGCTTTTGATAAACCATTTATTAAATGATATTTTTTTCCTGGAATGCTAAGACATATCAAAATATGATCAACATAAAAGAAACAATTCGTTAATTGGAAAAAATTTCATTACTTTCCAAAATCAACTTTAAAGTAATTTACTAAGAAAACTCATTTTGGAAGAGATAAATAATCTCTTTTATTATCAAAAGATGATTATTGATTATCCATATAATAAATTTTGGAATATATGTATATAATGTATAAAATCATTCTCTCAATTAAAATGATTATACCACATGAATTGTTCATTTATAAAAACAATTCAAATTCACGTTTTCACTTTTCACAAAATTAAATTTCCATCTATTATCAACGTAAAACTAATTAAAGTTTATAATTAATTCAAATTTGTTTTCAGAAGAATTTTACCAATTCACACCAACTAATTTTTAAGATTGAGATTTTTATCTATCCTCTACTATTACTCAAATAACTAGGTGTCAAAACAATTTTTTTATTTTTTTATAGTCATCATTGATAACTTGTACCAAAATTTTCAATTAATATTTTAATTTTTCAAACCAAAGTATTCTTTTATCTTAAATACATCATTTTTTTAATCAAAGTATCAAATGATATTTTCTTCCAATTAAGACATCTCCTTAATTAGAATTATTCACTTTTACTTACCCAAATTACCATATTCAATTTCCCAAATTTCAAATAATTTAAGGGTATTGCCTTGCGATTGATTTGTAGTGATTGACTGCATCGATTGGCTGCCGAGTTTATCAAATGATCAAAACTGCCTCGCCACTCATCGAACACTCACTATGGTTCAGTGGCTTCATTAAACATTTAAAATAAAAGTTAATACTCTACCATATTAATATTTCCAAACTTTACTTACTAAAACTCAATTTACCATGTCTGACTGTTGTTAGTCCCTGAGAAGATGGTTTTGATGACAACAACCTTAGAATAAGATTATAAAATATAAATACTAACATTATAGTTTAGATGTATATGTATATGCAGGATTTAACCATGCAGGTACTAAGAATGAAGATTGTACAGTATAGAGATTAAAGATTCAAGATATCAAGATTGAAGACTCATGAGTATCAAGATTATCACGATTATCAAGAGTTCAAGATTTCAAGTAATTTAATTAGGAATTTTGTTAAAACTCCTAGAAAAGCACTGGCATCTTAAAAACCAATTTATTCGTGGAATGGTATCCACTTCGAGCCCATTAAAGGGATGGAGCCCTAAGTAGGATGGAACCTACGAAAAATCTAGTGGAACATTGTTTTGTATCCGCTAATTTTTATTCAAATAATTTTACAAAATTATCTTGTTTTCAAAATGATTTCATAATCTTCTTTTTAAAAAAGAATCAAAAACATCTATCCTGGTTTTAAATACTTTTAGCCTCAAAATAATCTTTATTTTCAAAATCAAATTATCCTTAGTTTTAAACTATTTTTAAATATAATATATTTAACTTTTAAATATTTATACTTAGATTTAAATATAAAATTATAGTAAAATTATATATATATATATATATATATTATTCTCTGTATTTACTTATGTATTTTTACTATAGTAAAGTGTATTTATAAAGTTTAAAATAGTTTTAATATAAGATAAAAGTTATTTTCAAAGAAAAACAAATCATCAAAATTTCATTTGGCATATCGACATACCCAAGATACCCATGTCGACATAGTGGCAGTTAATTTCAAAATTTTGAATTTCAAAAGAAGTGTCTTTTCGTCATAACCTTTCACGAATAGACATGGCGTTGTTCTTCCATAAATAGAGGGTGTTTTGAACGAATTTTCAATCATATTTTTCTGGTTTTAACTCCTCTTCTTCTTCCACATTTCTTTATATATTCTTACCATTACTCTGCCGAAATCACCATTGAATCTAACTTGATCATTTCTAGTTTGATTCTCTATAACTATCTCAACAAAATCCTCAGTGCTATTGAAAGTTATAGACTTCTTTGTAATTATTTAAGCGAGAAAAGGTGTGATTGTAGCCTTGGAAATCAATCAAGCAAGAAAAGGTGTGATTGTAGCCTTGGAAATTAATTGGGTGAACTTGTTGCCTGTAAAATCAAGTATCTCTACCCAAAGAATTGTGAATCTAGAGTGGTGTACCTCGTGGCCTTGAAATCGAGGGTGTAATTGTACAATTGCTTTTGAAAGGAAATTCGTACTTGTGTGTGGGACTAGATGTAGGGTAACTCCGAACCAGTATAAAATCCGGTGTGTTCTTTCCTTTACTACTTTTACTTTATTTATGCATTTGTGTTTGATTCTTTGATCGTATCTGTGTTTGAATATTGCATACATCTATGTTCAAATTAACAAAAACTCAAAAAGATTTAGTAATTCTTGAAAACACTATTCACCCTCCCTGTAGTGTTTATCCTAGCCTTAAGATCCATAATCCGCATTTCTCACATTTGGTATCACAGCAAGGTTTTCAAAAGTTTCATAACATGAATTTTGACAAAGTTTTTAAAATGGCTATGTTTACCAGTTTAGAATTATTCAGATCATCATTGATTCATGAGTCTGCATATAATCAATGTTTAAATTCAAGTTGTCTACAAAAAGTGTTTGATGTGCAGGAAACATGCTTTACGGGTATTGAGGAATCAATCCACAACGGACAAATTGTGTCGATCAAAAAAAACAAATGGATACTCGATAGTGGATGTTCTCGACACATGATTGGGAATCCAAATTTGCTGAATGATATAATATACAAAGACGGAGGACTAGTTAACTTTGGAGACAATTCAAAATGATATGTGATTAGCATCGGCAAAGTTGGAAACTCTGAAACTCCTATTGTTACTAATGTTTTGCTAGTTAAGAATTTGAAACGTAATCTGCTAAGTATAAGTCAACTATGCGATAAAGGATATAAAATTAAATTTGAAAACGATAAGTGTCACATTGAAGATAATAATTCAACCATGATATTTGAGGGAATAAGGAAAAAGAATATTTATATTCTTAGTATGGAAAATTACAAATGATAACCAGTGTCTTTTGGCAAATACAAGCGACCCTTGGATTTGGCATAAGAGATTTGGACATTTGAATTTCAAACTCTTATATAGACTGTCAAAACATAATCTAGTAAGAGGTCTCCCTAAAATGAATTTTAAAGTAGATAGTTTATGTGATGCATGTCAATTGGGAAAACTTAGAAAAAATTCTTTTAAATTAAAAGATATGATTTCAACTTCAAAACCTCTTGAATTACTTCATCTTGATTTATTTGGTCCATCTCAAATTCTATCAATAAATCATAGTAAATATGTTTTTGTAATTGTAGGTGATTATTCTAGATTTACATGGACAATATTTTTGAAACATAAAAGTGATACGTTTGAATGTTTTACGAACTTTACAAAAAGGATTCAAAATCAACTTTCTCTAAAAATTATAACCATCCGTAGTGATCACGGTGGTGAATTTGAAAATGAAAAGTTTGAGGAATTCTGAAATAAGAAGGGAATAACTCACAATTTTTCATTTCCAAGAACTCCACAACAAAGTGGAGTAGTAGAACGTAAAAATAGGATGATTCAAGAGTGTGCGAGAACTATGCTTTCAGATAGTAAATTATCAAAGTATTTTTAAGCAGAAGCAGTTGGTACCGCCTATTATATTTTAAATAGAATTTTAATTAGACCTTTAACTGATAAGACATCTTATGAACTTCTTCATAAAAAGAAACCTAAGGTATCTTATTTTAGAATTTTTGGAAGTAATTGTTTTATTTTAAATACAAAAGATAACTTAGATAAATTTGATCCTAAATCCGACAAAGGTATCTTTATCGGATATTGTAATAGAAGTAAAGCATACAGAGTGTTTAATGTAAGAACTAACACCATCGAAGAAACAATGCATGTTTCATTCGATGAAAATCTCAAAAATTTTGAAGATACAAATGATGAAGAGGATTTAATCACTCAAAATCAAGAGTCAACTGAAACTAATAATGAAATTAATCATCCAAATAAAAGGACTAAACTTTTAAAAGATCATCCTATAGAAATATACTAGGAGATGTGCAATCTGTTGTTACAACTAGAAACCAAGTAAAATGAGCAATGTAGCCTTTATATCAACTATTGAACCCAAAAATCCAAAAGAAGCATCAACTGATGATTCATGGATTTTGGCTATGCAAGAAGAACTAAATCAGTTCACTAGAAATAATGTTTGGGAACTTGTTCCTAGACCTGAAAATAAAACTATAATTGGAACTAAATGGGTTTATTAAAATAAAATGAATGAACAAGGAGAGGTTGTTAGAAATAAAGCTTGGTTAGTCACTCAAGGTTATTGTCAAGAAGAAGGAATAAATTTTGATGAAACCTTTGCTCCCGTAGCAAGATTAGAAGCCATTAGGATTCTACTTGCTTTCGCAAATCATAATAATTTCAAATTATTTCAAATGGATGTTAAAAGTGCCTTTTTAAATGGTTTTGTAAAGGAGGAAGTATATGTTGAACAACCACCACTTTTTCAAAATGAAAAATTACCAAATCATGTTTACAAACTTAAGAAAGCTCTATATGGTCTAAAGCAAGCTCCTAGAGCCTGGTATGATAGACTAAGATCTTACTTATTACAATCAAACTTTGAAATTGGTAAAGTAGATAATACTCTTTTTATTAAAAGAAATAAAAATGATATTCAACTAGTATAAGTCTATGTAGATGACGTCATTTTCGGATCAACTAATTTTGAAATGAATAAAGAATTTTCTGAAATAATGACAAAAGAGTTTGAGATGAGTCATAAGGGTGAATTAAACTTCTTTTAAGGATTACAAATAAAACAATTAGATAATGGTATCTTTATTAGTCAAGAAAAATACGCTAAAGACCTAATTAGTAAATTCGATTTGACTACTGCAAGTGGAAAACCTACTCCCATGGCAACCAATGAGTACCTTAGTAAAGAAGATCTCTCAAAAGATGTAGATCAAAAATTATATAGAGGAATGATTGGATCACTACTCTATATCACTGCTAGTAGACCTGATATCATGCATAGTGTCTGTCTCTGTGCAAGATATCAATCCCAACCTAAAGAGACCCGCTTAAAAGCCGTAAAATGTATCATAAGATATGTTAAACACACCTTTTATTATGGCTTATTTTATCCTAAAAATGATTCTTTTGACTTAATCTCTTACTGTGATGCTGATTATGCTGGTTGTAAATCAGACCGAAAAAGTACAAGTGGAACTTGTCACATTTTAGGGCATTCCCTAATTTCCTGGTTTAGTAAATAGCAAAACTGTGATGCCCCACCTCTATACTCACACTAGCCAAGGACACTACGGAGTAATGCCATCAACTAGCACGAAGAATAAGGCTGTTGAGGAGCGACCATCCGTGTAATTGCTTTGTGCGAGTGCCGATATGTCAGATAGTATAAGAGGAAATCCGACATACCGATGCAAGCTCAGAGCTACTACACAGTGACTATAATATCTTCGGAAAACAAATATAGAAATAAGCATAACACAAATCAGTCACAGAAGTTCATATCTCAAAGGCGGAAATAGATATGAATGTAACACATAAAAGTGTACATCAGAGTAGTGGTCAAATAAGATCCACAATATCACAAAAGAATAGATACAAGTGTTAAACAAAAGAATAAGTATACATCAAGGGGTCTATATCTCTAATGTATAAAACAAAAACTACTAAACTAGAGTAGTTAGCCAAAAATGAGGCGACAATCTCTTATAAGAAGTCAAGCAGAGGTACCTACAACATCTCGGTCTGACCTGAGTATTATTTAAGAAGAAAAATAATAAACGGATCAGTCTAGCTATAAATATCAGATAAAATGAGATAGAATAAGAGGTATGACAAAAACGTGTGATAACAATAATGCCATACTGTGATAAGTATATATTTGAAAATCAACCTTAAATCATTCAATATCACAAGAATCTTCTCAAAGATCAAAAATGAATATCATATCATTATTTTTTATTCACCAAATCACAAATGTTGGCAAACATCTTAATGCCAATCATAAAAGTTGGAGAAACACAAATTCACCAATGCACAAATATTTATATATCTTATCAATGAAATCACGAAAATTAGTGAAAACACTAATTCTAGAAATCATCAATAGAAATCCAGAAATAACAAAAAGGGTGAGGCCTATCACAAAACGGGAGCATGAAAACTCACCAACACGTGTATCATAAAACGGAACGCAATTCCATGGTTGCTAACCATTAATTTTGAGCCGAGGCTCCAAAAAACTGCCCGAAGACCATGGATCGCTACCCCACCAATTTTTGAGCCGAAGCTACACAGAAACGGGGTTTAGTATCCCTCGTAGACAAAGAGACATTGCACATTGCTAGTCTAAATCACAAAAAGATCATCATCGATCATCAAGAAGTGTCAATTACACTAAGCTAGTAAGTAAATAAGTTTAGCTTCATGTCCCATAGCCACTAGCTTAACTTAAATATTTATGGACAAATTGTATATCTCCACTCGAAAATTATCACAAGAGTTTCAATCGAACAATTCTAAGAATTAACCGACAAAGTAAACGCAAGCGTTTCATACAACTTTTTTTGCTAAGTCGTTTAATTGGATTTCTCGAACGAATGAAGAAAAGGTTTGTATATACTAATAGGTTAGAAAAAACGGTTTTATAAACGAGCTTTGTATTAAAAATAGAGTTGAAATCGTTTTGATGAAAGAGTTTTAATATATACTACTAGTATAGAAACCTTTGCATTTTAAAGTGACAAACCATAAAAATGATTGTAAAAACAATCAATTACCAAAAATTCACACTCGAAGACGTGAATTAAATCCAAAGAAATCGATACCAAATCCATCAAAATGGATATTCCCAAAATTCAAAGAAAGGAGTCATCAAAGTCGATAATAGTGATAACAACTAGTCGGATCGACAAAAATCGATTAACATTGGAATATTACTCAAAATTAGGCAAATAGGCAAAACTGGGAATTTCCAGACGTCTGAGGGGTTGATCCAGACGTCTGGATTTGGTCTCTGGAAATATTCCAAAAAACCATCCAGACGTCTGAATTCTAAGATCAGACGTCTGAAATCCTTTCAGACGTCTGGGGGTCAATCCAGATGTCTAGTTTTGGTTTTTGGAAATATTCCAGAAAACCTACCAAACGTCTGAAATCTCAAATCAAACGTCTGACATCCTTTCAGGCGTCTGAAACGCTAATTCAAACGTCTGAAATTAGTCATTGCCCTTTTTATATTTCTGCCGTGTATTATTTTTCTCCAGAATGCAAAACCAGACGTCTGGCTTTGGTCTCCAAACGTCTGAACACCAAATTTGGACAGAAATTTGCCTAGGCCATGATGGCCAAAACGATTCGAGATCGATCGAGCGAGCGATGACGACTAAGGATTTACGACAAACGACAACCCGGCCTTATAAGCTCTTCGGTACACACCAAAACAACACGTCCAAGCATCCATAGAATGATTTTCATAAAATTGGACTTCAAAAACCAAAAATTGGAAAATCACCACATCAATTCAAATCAAAAGCAAATGATCATGAGTAGATGTTAGGAATTCATACCTAACCACAAAGATAGATATAGACATAGATGTGAGATAAAAATCTCACCTTTTTACACAAAAACAAGGAAGGAGAAGCTTGAAAACAAAGGAAGATCAAGCACTCTTCAATCTCAACTCTAAAGCTCCAATCTAAGATCATAAGCAATAATTTCCCAAATTAGGTTATAGGAAATTTCTGAAATTGGAGAGAGATTGAGATGGAGAAGAAGAAGGAGTTGCTTACCTAAGCTTTTCTTTGAATTTGGAGCTAAAACCTGGATTTTCTAAAGAAACTAGGGCTTAGGATTTTAATTTCCCATCTTCACTACCATTTTGCTAAAGCTTAAGTTATAGGAAATATTATGAAGTAATGAAGAGGAGTGGAGTGGAGTTGGGTTGATATGTAAGGTTAATGGGCTGAAACCCAAAGCCCTAAGTGAAAATGTCGAAATTTTAGCTAGCTTCAAATATATCAATGTTTATACTCAAAAAGGTTGTAGGTTTATACTCAGAAAGGTTGCAAATGACATTTTGGGATCAATGGAAGTGGTCTCGAGTCCTAATTTGAACGTTGGCAAAAAGTAGCATTTCAGACTAAAATCCGACTAACGATGCTATATTTAAATAAAATATTTAAATATACAATCGTAAAATATGCTGGTTGTTACAGACTCCCCTCCTTAAAGAAATTACGTCCTCGTAATACTTAAGAAGAAAATAAAAAGTAACAACCATAAAAGCATATCAACACAAAAGAAATTTTAAATAAGAAGTTCACCTTAAAGAGCATGAGAGAGTAAGTCCGGATGTGTTCGCTCGATGAATTCTCCAGATTTCCAAGAACAATCCTTAGGATTTGAGGACCATTGAACTTTCACAAGCGGGACATCTTTATTTCGAAGGCGTTTAATCTCCATAGCAATGATGCGAATAGGGTGTTGCTCATAAGTCAAATTTGGCGAAACTTCAATTTCTTCTACGACACCGGGCTCAAGAATAGAATCGGAATCTCGAAGGCATTTCCGTAACTAAGGGACGTGAAATACGTCATGTATAGTAGAAAACTGAACTGGTAATAAAAGCCGATAAGCCACGGAACCAATGCGTTCGGTGATGGGAAATGGACCAATGTATCAAGGTGCTAGCTTTCCTGATCAACTGAAACACACAACACTCTTCATAGGTGAAGCACGAATAAACACAAAATCTCCCATAGAAAATTTTAATTTTCTTCTTCTGTTATCGGCATAGGATTTTTGCCAACTTTGAGCTTCTTTCATCCTATGATGAATAAGGTCAAACTTTTCTGTGGAATCATGAATAAAATCTGGATCTAAAACCAGCTTCTCACATGCCTTAAGCCAACAAGAAGGAGATCGACATGGCCTTCCGTAGAGTGCCTCGAAAGGTTCCATACCAATACTAGATTGGAAGCTATTATTATAGGAAAACTCAATAAGAGAAATATGATCTTCCCAACTTCCACCAAAATCAAGAACACATGCACGAAGAAGATCTTCAAGAGTTTGATTCACACGCTCGGTTTGCGCATCGGACTGAGGATGATAAGCGGTGCTAAAATTAAGCTTCGTTCCCAAAGCTTTTTGAAGACTCTTCCAAAATCCACTATTAAACAATGGATCACGACCGCTAACAATAGAAGTAGGAACTCCATGTAATTTAATAATTTCTTTGATAAAGAGTTTGGCCAAAAGAGGTACGGTCCGGTTGGACCGAACGGGAATAAAATTGGCGGATTTTGTTAGTCTATCAACTATCACCTATAAGCTATCATGACCCGATCGAGAACGGGGAAGGCCATCAATAAAGTCCATGGAAATTTGATCCCACTTCCAAATTGGAAAGTCCAAAGGTTGCAATAACCCACCAGGCCTTTGATGTTCGGCCTTAACGAGTTGGCAAGTCATGCAACACTTAACAAAGTTAGCAATGTCGGATTTCATTCCATCCCAATTATAAAGTCGCTTCATATCCGCGTACATTTTACTACTACCAGGATGAATAGTAAATTTAGACCGATGAGAATCTTCTAAAATGTCTTTACGAAGATCATCCATATTTGGCATAATAAGTCTACCAAATTTTCGAATACCGCCACGAGAATCAATATCAAAGTCTTTCAAACATTCAATATCAATTTTATCCCTAAAATTTTGGCAAAGAAGAGCCAATTCGGGATCTAGCTTTTGAGCTTCAAGAATGCGGTCTAAAAGAGAAGGATGAGCCTCAAGGCTACATAAGACAAAAGATGAACATAAATCGGATTCATGATCTCGAATGTCACAAGTGGACAAAGTCTCGAGATCATTCCATTCGGATATCATCATAGAAACAACCGCTTGTTGCTTACGACTAAGAGCATCGGCAACGCGATTTGCCTTTCTGGGAGTATAAAGAATATCAAGATCATAAGATGCAAGGAACTCGAGCCAACGTTGTTGACGCAAATTAAGTTCTTTTTGAGAAAATAAATACTTCAAAGATTTATGATCGGTATAGAGAAAAAATTTCTCTCCCAAAAGATAATGACACCAAATTCGAAGGGCGAAAATAATAGTCGCGAGCTCTAAATCGTGAGTGGCATATCTAGTCTCGGCAGGCTTTAATTGCCTAGAAGCATAAGCGATAACACGTTTTCTTTGCATAAGAACGACACCCAAACCAACACGACTAGCATCGGTATAAACAATAAAATCTTTGTTCCCTTCGGGAATCACAAGAATAGGAGCATCGGAAAGGAGTTCTTCTAATTTCTAAAAAGAAGCTTCACATTTGTTTGACCAAATATATTTAACTCCTTTCTTTGTCAAGCTAGTAAGAGGCGTGAAAATTTTAGAAAAGTCCTTTATGAAATGGTGGTAATATACCGCCAATCCGAGAAAACTACGGATCTCCATCACACTCTCCGGTCTCTTCCAGTCTTGAATCGCTTCAATCTTTGAAGGATCCATGGAAATTCCGGATTCAGTAATGATATGACCGAGAAATTTCACACGAAATTGCCAAAAGTGGCACTTAGAAAAAATTTCTTTCAATTGATTGCTCCTAAGAGTTTCCAACACAATCCGAAGATGCATTTCATGCTCTTCCTCGGTTTTAGAATACACAAGAATATCATCTATAAAGATGAGAACAAATCGATCAAGGAAGTCTTTGAAAACTCTATTCATAAGGTCAACGAAATAAGCTGGAGCATTCGTTAAACCAAATGGCATGACAAGCCATTCATAAGATCCATAACTGGTATGGAATGATGTCAAAGGAATACTATCCTCTGCAATATAAAGCTGATGAAAACCAGTTGCTAAGTCAAACTGTGAAAAGACTCCAGCACCACTAAGTTGATCAAATAGATCATCAATCCAAGGTAAGGAATATTTATTCTTGATGGTGAGATCATTAAGCTTGCGGTAGTCAACGCAAAGCCTAAGTGTACCATTGGATTTCTTCACAAAAATAGCTGAAGCTCCCGAAGGAGAGGAACTAGAGCGAATAAATTGCTTCGCTTCCAATTCGAATAATTGTTTACGCATCTTCTCATTTTCCTTATTGGACATACGATAAGGAGGACGAGTGATAGGTAGAGCTCTAGGGATTAGATTAATTCTGAAATCAATTGCTCGCTTAGGTGGTAATCCTAAAACGGGCTCAAAAATGTCGTAAAATTCACGAACAACGTGAATACGAGAAATGACATCTTCCTCATCATCATTATCATTATCATGAGGATTTAAAGAATATAAAGATGTTGTCAAGTTGGAATCCGAATCTTTAAGAACAATAGAAATATGCTTATCAGATTAAGGATGTCGAAGATGAATAGTCCACTCAGGACATAGGATATGGGCTTCATAACGGTTAAGCCAATCCATTCCCAAAATCATTCCGAAGCCTAAGTAACGCATGACATGCAAATCAGCTCGGAAAGAAAAATCACATATAATAATCTCGACATCTTTACAAAGAAAATTGAGTGTTGCGGATCCACCAACCGGATTCACAATTCTCAAAGAAGTCATTAAAGCCATAACACTTAAAGAAAAAGTATTAACAAGTTATTTGAAGACTTATTTCTGGAGGATGAAGACGAAAATTTGTACTAGTATTATTTATTATATTCTACCGCATCATGTTGTTCCGCTACATTTATTTATTTATTCTTGTTGTATGTAACTCTGATTCTGAATTGTATAAGTATAATCAAATTTATTTTGTGATTTGATTATTATATTTTGTCATTCCGCTACGAGATTCTGTATTTGTTTTATTTCTTTTACTTTTTCTTATTTACCCCATAATAATCTACCCTTGTGAATGGTTTAAGCGACATGTGTGTCTGCTTAAAACGTCCAAAAAGGAAGTTCGTTACAAGTTTTCTCTAATAAATTATTTTAAATATAAAACACATATTTTTGAACTATTCGAGCGTATGAGAAAGAGAATTAAACGATTAAGTAAAACACGTGGTATGGGACACGTGCGTTTACTGTTTCAGTTAATTTCGGACTTGTATGATGATGCTATTAGATGCTATCGATTCTGAGTTATCTAGCCATTCTATGGCGTATTTTGAGTTTTATAATTCTTATTTATAGGAATTTTCTGACATAGCCAATATGGCGAGTTTTATGGTTTGAGATCTCCTATTCCAGGAGTATGGTCGATGAGAACTATCACGATATATTTTTTAACATGCCAATGAGACTAAGCAAGTCTTGAGATTGAGATTTCTATTTTTAGATTTTATGGTTCATGAGAAACCATCACAATGTTTTTACTTGTCGATGAGATGGGACAAGTCATGATGCCTTTTGATGCTTGCCAATAAGATGAGGCAAGGTGTGATTTTCTGAAATTTATGATGTTATGATGTTTTCTAGTGTGGCATTGACTAGCGGTTAGTAAACCGTTCAGTGAGAACGTATGGCATGAGACACACATTACCACTTTTCGGGTTCCTATCTAGGAGTTTACGACACATTCACGGTGTTTACAAGTACTATAGACCTTCGATTCATCATGATGTTCTACGACTTCGGTCGTCACGATGTATGGGTACCTAATATATATATATATATATATATATATATATATATATATATATATATATATATATAGTACTGGTCAAGATGTGGCTCGTGCAGCATTGCTTCGGCATGCAATAGGGGATCTGGCCAATCCGGGTTTTCTGAGTTTTCTAAGTTTTTTGAGTTTTATGTTTTATTATGATTTCACCATTTTAAGATGTTTTATTACATCGATAGCTCTATGCTATATGAGATGTTATATATGTGGTGTTTTCATGTTTTGAACTCTTATTGAGTTCCTTGAGTTATGAGATTTGATGATTTCGTGATTTTATAAAATATTCTGGGTTTTTCCATTTTGGAGAGTTGAGTTTGAGTTTTATATACATTTATACCGATGAGATGAGGTATAATTGAGTTTAGAGATTCTTTTATATTTGAGATTTATATTGTCATTCCATAGCATTCTGTGACTTTATTTATGCCGACGAGATGAGGCATATTTGAGTTTTGGGATTATCCTATTTGAGAATGTTTTATGTTGCCATTTTGGCGAGAATTTCTATTGATGGTTCTCCTATTCAGGAGATGAGGTTCATCGAAACCGTTATTGTTATTTTAAAGATTTCGGTAATGATATGAGGCAAATATGATATTTTATTGAGTTTTATCAGGAGGATTTCTTCCTTGAGGTTTCATACACTTAAGTGTTATTAGACCACTTGAGATATGAACTTGTATTTCTTGTTATTTCTTCTTATTCAAGAAGAATGTTCGTCCTTCCCGTAAAATGAAGTCGTATCGTATTCTTGGCATGACTTCTTCCTGTTCGAGAGGATATTCTCCCCTTTCCATATGCTTCATCTTATTTATTACCTTTATTAAACTGATGTTTTTGATAGACTGACCCATATATTTTATACTCGGGTTAGATCGAGTTATTTCAGGTTAGCTATCAGTTATGGGACTTAGTTTTGATGCATCTCGCTGGATATCGGCCCAACACTTTTGTGTAGTTCATATTTATTTCCGCTTGACTCTGACATGTATCTTGATTAGATGTATGTAGTGTGGTCTTTGAACCACTTTTGGTGTATCATTTTGTATTGTACTGGGATGTATTAGTGTATATGTATTTATATATATGATGTTCCTGTTCTATGATGTGATATGCATTCCGTTATTGTATTTTGTTCCGGTAGATTCATTAACCACCTATAGTTTTATATTAAGAGTTTATTAGATATCTCGATCCACTTGAGATAAAAGGAAAAAAATATAGAGCATTTATCGAAGTATTTAGTAGATGTTTAAGGCAAGATAATAGATGGTCACTCCTAACCAGTCCTATTCTCCGCATTTGCGGACAGAATTACCCAGTAATTCTCTTTATTATGTGGGTCTCGGGGTGGGGCGTCACAGGTTGGCATCAGAGCAAAGTTTGGAACAAAATAGGATAAACATAGAACAAAAGCATATATTACGATATTTCCAAGTATAGTACAAGTGATACAAATTCCTTAATCACCATGCCCTTTATCTTATCGTGTCCTTCAAGATAGAAGTTTGGGATATGTCTAGGAATATATTTTATTCCGTAGTATTCCATAATAGAATTCATAATATCTTGTCTTACTAGTAATCTTAATTACGATTGTTCTATACGAGTCCTCATCGATACGGGTGCTTGACACTCATCTGTATCGGAGGAATTTGTTGATGCTTTTTGATGTTCTTATCTTGTGATTTCTTTGAGGATTGCGAATTCTATTGGAGGGATCCACAATATCTGGTATGATGCTTGAGGACTTAGGATTGTTGCTTATAGCTTATCTTTTCGTGCGAATTAGCATGCCATTTTCTATCTAGAGATTGGAGTGTTTGAGATGAAGTGGCTTATCAATTATCAACCCACATTCTATGATTCGAAGAATCCTATGTTAGGTATCCTTATTCGGCTGATTCGTTGTTTCTTGTTCTTCGGAATGTTAATGATGATTCCAAAGTCTCTGTATTAACACTTGAGTTTCGAGATGTTGATGATATACTTTGAATTCCAATCACTGTGACTTTGTTGATTTCCATGAATCCGTTTGGGTATGACATCCAGTCGGGCAATCGAGTATTATGTTGACCTCTTTTCCTATTCTTAGCCTTTAGGTCATCCTTCCATGAAGGTTTCAATAAGGAATGAGGTGATTCATTGAATTTATTTGATATTTTCATTCTCACCCCTTTTGAGATATCCTTTTTGGATACTCAATTATTGATATACTTTATGTTATTACTGTATTGACCCGCTATTTCGGACATTCAAATCGATAATAAAACCATACATGTCGAACTTAAATAATTCAAAATTCCAGATTGTTAAATTAAATTTGGAAAAACTCAGAATATACAGCAAATAAATCACAGATCACAGACACAGAGTAATATAATAATGCAGCGGAAGCAAAGAGATAGTAGTTCATGAAGCTACTATATATACACATCAGAGTAAAACATGCTACAGTAGAAGTAACAAGATACAACAGAAGTCTCAATATGATAATCAAGTGCCAATCTGAATATATCACTGGAATCGATAGAATAACTGAAAGCAGAATCAATAGAAGGATCCAATTTAAGCTCCAACTCCGAAGGTGAGTCTCAAATGCTGTATCACTCAGTCTGACACGAGCGTAAAGGAAAAAACAAAACACTCGAGTCAGGACATACATACTTATACAAAGTAAACCAACTCAAGTGAACTGTAATATAAATGCACAAGTAACTTAAAGGATGATTGGGACCGTCCATCCTTTAAGGATCCGTTAAACTATTTACTATGTAGTAATCTACGCTATTATAATAATGTCTATTAGTAAAGTAAACTTACTTAAAAATAGCGTTAAGGCTTTACATTTTCCACTTTAACACATATAAAGTCCAAGTAGTCTATCCAGTATCATAGTCCCTCCTGATCGGGAAGCCACCAGAGGATACTCCATATGCTACGGCACAAAACCAAAATCGTACATGGAGTGCTAGGTAGGTGACACGGCACAACTAGGCAATGCCAGGGAAGATATACCAATTGCACTTCCGGACCGGTGGTAATGCGTAGAAGCTACTACCGCCCACCTAAAACCACACTCCCAAAAATCAAAGGTACGCACCAATCAATCACAAAGTAATAGATTGGCATACGATGAAGTGTGTCCGATAAGAGGAGCGACCTCATTAGCCCGTCGATTGCTCCTGTTTTAGCCACCTTATGCCAACTCACGGGAGTCGGGTCCACGTTCATACCTCAAAGGACGTCGCCACCATCCTACTTCATTCTGAAATCTCCACCGCGTACACGGTTGTTCAAGTGGTTTTCGGCGTTAGCAGATAGTATGACAACTTCCAATCTCGGTCTCTTTAACAACCAACCATTATTATCACCCATGGATATTTATTTCAAAATCATTTGTACTTCAAAAACCAAGATATCATATCCATTTCAAAACCATGTCAACACGATATCATTTCCATTTCAAAAACCAACAAAAATATGATATCGTTCCCATTTCAAAACGAAATCAATATGATATCATTTAAATAAAACCCAAATTTCTGCCTTTTTTAATCATCTTAAGCAAAACCATGTTATAAAGTCATATTCTTAAAACTTCAATTTCAATAAGTTTCAAATCAACATATTTAAGTCAATTCTTAATTTAATACAAATTTCAAATAAATTCATTTCCAAAATCATAGTACTTTCAAAGCTATAACAACTCCGAAACCAAATACTTTGAAACCATAATACTTTGAAATCATAACACTTGAAATGTTATCATTTGGAAATTATAATACTTAGAAAATCATAACACCTTTAAAACAATATTCATTACTAAAGTTGTAGCATTTTCTAAGTTCACTCATCAATTATAACAATTTCAAAAATATTGTCATTTCTAGAAACAGCAGCACTTATAAAGTGTTACAATAAATATTTAGTGTTTCAAAAATAGTTCAATTTCAGAAACAGCAGCACTTATAAAGTGCTACAGTAGATATATTATTATTTCAAAAACGGTTCAATTTTAGAAAAAGCGGCACTGATAAAGTGCTACCGTAGATATATTAGTATTTCAAAAACAGTTCAATTTCAGAAACAACAACACTTATAAAGTGCTACAGTAGATATATTATTATTTCAAAACATAGTTTAATTTCGAAAATTGCAGCACTTAGCAAATGCTACCTTAAAACTACAACATTTTGGAAATGCTACCAATTCAAATTCCAGATTTATTATAACATTTCAAAATCATTAAAATCGCAGTTTTTACCATTTTAACTTATAAAAACTTATCTCACGCTTCAGAAAATATTCATTTGGATATCATTAAATTGATGATTACATAAAATAAAATTTTCATAAATAAAATATCCAAATTAAATTATAATACCTTTATTAAGTCAAAAGTACATTATTTCACTTAACTTTTATTTTTAACAAATAATTTAACACTTTATCTTAAAATACTCATTTCATAAATAAGATATTCCTTTCCAAAGTAAAACTCAACATTTCCATTTGAAGAAACTAAATTTTCAATTATCAAGTTAAGTCAAAATTTAAGATACCTTTTACCATCTAAATCATGATCATTTATTTTACAAACATATCCATTTCATAAAATAAAATCTATTACAATCACTAGGTTAGATTTAAAATTCCATATTAAATCAAAATTTAATTATTAAGTTATTTATCATCAATAAACATCTTTAAATTACAATTTAAAACCAACTTATAAAATTTTATATTATAGAAAACCAATATCCCTTTATATTTTAAATCATTAAATCAAATTTTTAACTAAAATTCCATATATCTAAAGATTCAAAATACTTAATAATTTCCATAAATAAATTCTTGAAATTCTAGCTTTTAAAACCCTTCATTTACTTATAAATTTTAACTTATTTTAACTTATTAAAACCCATTATATGTTATTTTCAAATCATTAAATAAAATTTTAGGATAAAAGTTTCATATATTTATAAGTTCAAAATACTTAATAAGATTTTATTTTAGAAACTATTATTTAAAATATTAACCATGGGTCTGTATATAATTTTCTAACCTAGGTCAAGTGATACAGATATGTATTATTTCAATCCGTAATTTAATTGAAAAATCCGGGTTCTACCATTTCAAACCCGCAATCCTAAGTCAAATAAAATAAATAAAAATCGCTTGAGCCTATCATTTCAGCTCACAATGATTTTTCCGTATTCTAAAGTCCTTTCGGGTATGTATCATTTCAACACATAGTGATTCTATTCTACAGGGAACTTGGAGTGTGAGAAACAGTAAATAAAATAAACAGTATAATATGGTATATCATATCAGGTGATGTAACAACTATATATCAGGTTATAACATCATGAAATATCATATCACATGCATACATAAATTACTATCATATCATCAACTACAATTCACATGTTATTGTTTCACAATTCAATAAGTATGGATGTCGAAAGTGATAGACTCACCTTCTAAGGCTAGGGATGATAAATTCAAGACACAACACAAACTCCGAAAAGAACGACAAAGCACAAATCAAACTTGAGTAGATGGAGAGTCAAGATCCAAATCTTGTAAATAACAAATATATAACATATATAACTATATAATCCAACACAATATTATAAATCAAATCAATGAACAAAAATGAATCAAATTGAAGCAAATATGACCCAACCACCACAAGTGGGCTCGGCCACTTCCATCATAGGCTAAAGCATCACCACACAAGGCTCGTCCATCATTGGATTGAGGAATCTAGGCTCGGCCAAGGTAAGCAAGGGCACAACTATGATGTAGAACATGAAGTGATGGTAGGGTACAAGCATTAGGAAGGCTAAAGGCATGAATCAAGAGGAGTTTTGGGTTCGGCCCTATGCAACATGGCTCGGCCACTCTGTGCTAATGGCTTGGTCAAGTGAGATCTGGATCAAAGCACAAGGAATCATGGCTAAGTGATGGAGATAGGTCATGGCCAAGGCAAGGTGGTGGAGTTTGTGTTATGACTGAGGCAAAATAAAAGGTGACGACGATCAATAGGATCGGCTAGGGTTTGAATCAAGGGATGGTGATGGATTTTTGGATCTTGGGTTTAATGGCATAAGTGGTGGAGATGATGGGGTAGTGGAGGCCGATTGTTAACACCTCCTTTCAACGGCTCAATGACCTAATGAGTTAAAGAACTCAGCGGCCTAAAGGGTTGAAAGGTTCCGCGACTTAACGAGTTAAGCCATTCAGCGAGCTAACGAGCTAAATGGTTTAACTATCTAAAGGATATGCAACCTAAGGCAAAGTGTGGTTCAACCGGCTTAACGAGTCAGAAGGGAAGCGACCTAGCTACCTAAGTACCTAACGACCTATGGACATAGCGACCTAAGGGTTGGACGACCTAGCGAGTTAATAAGGGGAGCGACCTAACAGGGAAGAAATTCTGCAGCGAGCTAAGGTATGGACGACCTAACGACCTAAAGATCCCCAACGACCAAGCGACCTAGTAGTTACATGACCTAGCGACCTAGTAGCTACGCGACCCAGTGACCTAGCGAGTTATCATAGAATTAAGCAACTTCCTATGCCGTTCCCAAACCATAAGTCGCCAACTACTCTACCTAGGTCGCTGGCGACCTAAACATACCAAAGAAGCTTCTTATGTCGCCTCATCCTTAGGTCGTTGACGACCTATGACTTGCCATTTTATTCAGAATGATCAAGAACGCTCTTGTTAAGCCGAAGACCACATCCACTAAGTCGCACACGACCTACGACCTATCCAAAGTCGCTCGCGACCTACGACCTAATTCATAAAACTCTCTATAAATACCCCACCTACTCCAACTGAAAAGGGATATTTTTGGCTCATTTCTGGAACGCCGATACTCTGCTGAATTCTCGACTCACTCGACACCTTAAACACGAAAGACATCTCAACGAACTTCAAGAGAAAATCTAACACAATCGACATGGATTCAAAGAATTCTTCTATATCGAAGTTCTAACTATTTGTCCTACCAGTGTTGTAATCGAAGATAGTTGTAAAGTTGTAATTGATTCAGCAATAAAGAAGATTAAAGTGGACGTAGGATTAACTTGAAGCCGAACCATTATAAAACTGTTGTCATTTTACTACTTTCTCTGTGACTTTTCTACTTACTTTTAATTCCCGTATACATGGGTGGTGCTTTCACTTAATCTCTACTAACACTGGGGTGTTAGCGTTCAGTTTTAAGCCTCAACATTTTTGGTGCTTTCACTGAGAACCCAACTCAGGATATCTTCGTTATTGCTTCGCAAAAGTTTGTTGAAAAAATCACTCTCAAAACCAGAAGTCTATCAGAGATAATGGCTCCTAGAAGAAAACGTGGATCTACTAGACCCAATGATGTACATGAGAATACTGCCACTTCTCCTTCGTCAAGTCAAGCAGTACCAAGTGCCGGAATTGCACGAGCGGAGTTAGATGCTGCAGTATCTGGGTTATACCAACAGATGGAAACCCAGAATGCTTTGATGCTTGAAAAGTTAAATACATTGCTCGGAGCTAACCGTCAACCGATGAATAATGAAGAAAACCTTGCAGATGATGTTCATAATCCTGAAGAGAGGAATAGTCCTCAAAGAATAGCTAGCCCCGCCATAGAAACACCTCCTCAAGCTGGAGGATCGAGACCACAGCCGACTCTCTGCGAACGTTTGTCCAGGCAAACTTCCGAGAAAATGCTTGAAGTCTGTCATGCAGATCCTTTAAATGATGAGGAATATCTTTCGGGCATGGTGCGACAAATCATGAAAGAAAGCATGCAGAGGGAAGAAGATGAGAAGGAATGGGGATTTGCTCCGAGCAAAACTCCGTTCACGGAAAGGATTCTAAAGGCGGAATTCCCAAGGAAGTTTGTTCCTCCTACCATCCCGGCTTATAAGGGAACAAGCGACCCTAATCAATTCCTGTATAAGTATGATTGGCACATGACTGGTGCTAGGGCATCTGATGAGATTGAATGCCGGTACTTTCCGGTATACTTGGAAGGGGTGGCTCTACTCTGGTTCACAAAGCTTCCGGTCTGATCCATAGACCAGTTTGCTGATTTGACTCGAAGGTTTAAAGAG
The DNA here is from genome assembly GCA_030765085.1 of Allium cepa. Taxonomy (NCBI): domain Eukaryota; kingdom Viridiplantae; phylum Streptophyta; class Magnoliopsida; order Asparagales; family Amaryllidaceae; genus Allium; species Allium cepa. Next base: position 72,923,308 of record CM060939.1, on the reverse strand, counting down.
CAATTCAGGTTGTACGCTTCAAAGGCAAAGGATATTATGTCACTGTCAAGCCTGGAATAGAATCCTGGGGAATCTATTAGATCTTTCTTGAACCGCTTCAACATAGCTTTGGCTGAAGTGGACAATGCAGAGCCATGGATGGTCTTGACATACTTGATGAGGGCAATCGACAAATCAAGCGAATTTGGGAAGTGGCTGAAGATGAAAGAACCGAATTCGCTTGAGAAATTCTATAAGAAAGCTGATGAATTCATGCGTTTGGAAAGCCTTCAAGCACCGGTTAAAGTGGCATTGACAGAGGTTAAGGATAATACTGCTACTCCTACCAAAAAGAAATCCGGAAATCAGAAAAGGGAGAATAATGGTGGGAAGAAATAGAAAGATATGAAGAAACCCCATTTCTCAAAACCTTCAGATTTCACTCCTTTGACTGACACCCCGGAGAATATCTTTTTTGCTACCAAAGACACGGTAGAATATCCTAAACCGCCTGAGATGAGAGTTGGGAGAAAAGCTGCTCAAAGTGGGAGATTCTGTCGGTTTCATAATCAACCCGGTCATGATACCAACGAATGTCGCCATCTGAAAAGTTTGATTGAAGAACTGCTGAGAGAGAACAAGTGGCAGCAATATGTTAAGAGAAGTAGAAATGACCCAACTTCATCTACTAAGGGCCAGCAACTTCCTGCTCATCCATCTGGCTCGGGTGAGAGAAATACTGTGCATGAATCAGAAAGGCCTATTATTAATGTGATTACAGGAGGTCCTCACCCAACAGGCAGAAGCTGGGGCGAGATGGAAAGATATGTCCGTGCCTTGAAGTATGCACCAACAGAAGAGAGTGTTTTGTGCTAGAAGATGCTGCACCTTTGAAGCAGCATAAAACTTTTAATGATGATATTGTGTTCAGAGCCAGGGGCTCTACGGGCATTGAAGCTCCAACCATGGATCCCTTGGTCATCTCTGCAGGTATTGGGCCGACTATTGTGAGAAGAGTGCTTGTAGATTGTGGCGCTTCTTGCAATATTCTCTTCAAAAAGACGTTCGACCAAATGAAAATTCCGATGGCTGATGTTCAAGCTTCATCGCAAAAAATTGTTCGGTTTACTGGGGAACCAAAGCAGCCGATTGGAACTATCGACTTATTCGTGGAGCTTGGAGAGGGGCAAAAAAAGGTGGTTCGGAAACAAACTTTTTTAATTGTTGATGAATTTTCTGCCTATAACGCCTTCCCAGGCCGACCAACTCTTGCGGCTTTTAAGGCAATTCTCGCCCTGTGGTGCCTCACTATGAAATTCCCCATGGATAATGCAGTTGGAGTTATTAAAGGGTATCAGAATGCTGGGCGAGAATGTTATCTAATAGAATTGCGTGAAGCAAGGAAGATAGAGATCGGAAAAGATGCGGCAGCGCTAGTCTGCGTCAAAGAACCAACCTTGTAGCAATTACAAGGTGGACCCTGCACTGGCGAGCATAGCGGGGCACGAAGAGAAATGGATCCCAGAAAAGCTAGTGCAGGGGAGAATAGAGTGGTGCCAGTGGAAGTAACGGTGCCAGTACCTTTTGACCCGAAAGATCCGAATAAAGTGGTGAATGTGGGTTCGCACCTAAGTGTGACAGTTCAAAATTCCTTAATATCATTCTTGAAAGCAAATCTGGACGTATTCGCTTGGACTCATTCTGATATGTGTGGAATATCCCAAGAAATTACAGTACATACTCTGAATATTGATCCGAACTTTACACCGATAAAGCAGAAGAGAAGAATCCAGGGTCCTGAAAGGTCAGCAGCGTTGAAAGAAGTGGTAGACCGGCTCACGGAGAATGGTTTCATCAGGGAGTCTACTTATCCGAATTGGGTTTCAAATCCTGTACTGGTTAAGAAAGCTAATGGGAAGTGGAGAGTATGCATCGACTTCTCAGATTTAAATAAAGCCTGCCCCAAAGACTGCTTCCCGTTACCCAGGATTGATCAGTTGGTGGATGGAACAGCGGGGCATGAATTGTTATCTTTTATGGATGCTTACTCCGGATACAACCAGATCATGATGCATGAGCCAGACCAGGAGGACACGAGCTTCATCACTGACGTTGGTCTCTACTGCCATAGAGTCATGCCCTTCGGACTTAAGAATGCAGGGGCAACTTACCAAAGACTCGTCAATGCTATGTTCAAACCACAGATTGGCAAAACTATGGAAGTTTATGTTGACGATATGTTGGTGAAATCTAAGAAAGCGATAGACCATATGGATTACTTGGCAGAAATGTTTGCAATCCTCCGAAAGTATGGAATGAAACTTAATCCTTTGAATTGTTCGTTTGGGGTGGAGTCCGGAAAGTTCTTGGGTTTCATTGTGAGTGCTAGGGGCATTGAAGCTAATCCTGCTCAAATTGCTGCCTTAAGAAAAGTCAAAGCCCCTAGAACGAAGAAGGAACTGCAAAGTCTTAATGGAAAAGTCGCTGCCTTGAGTCGATTCATTTCCAAGGCTACTGATAAATGCATTCCATTCTTTGATGCTCTGAAGAAAGGAAGGAAAACTTTTGACTGGACTCATGAGTGCCAGAAAGCGTTCGATGAGTTGATTCGTCATATGGAAACGCCTCCAATACTTTCTAAGCCGGATAATGGTGAAGATCTTTTCATATATTTGGCAATCTCATCTCATGCTTTCAGTGCAGCGTTGGTACGGGAAGACACAAGAATTCAGCGCCCGGTCTATTATATCAGCAAAAGATTCACTGGGGCAGAGATGAATTATTCAAAGTTGGAAAAGCTCGCCTATTGTCTACTGATTGCATCAAAAAAATTGAGGCCATATTTCCAAGCTCATATTATCAAAGTCCTCACTGATCAACCACTGAAGCAAGTCCTGTTTCGCCCTGAGACTTCGGGTTGCCTTTCGAAGTGGAATATTGAACTCAGCCAATACGACCTCACTTATCATCCCCGGAGAGCAATTAATGGACAAGCTTTAGCAGATTTCATCGCAGAATGTACAGATAAAGGTGATAGTGAGGAAGAAGTGACTGATAATACCCCAATTTGATGGAAATTATATGTTGATGGTGCAAGAAACGATTACTGTTCCGGAGCTGGGGTTGTGCTTGAAACCCCTGAAGGGCGGTCATTGTGCTATGCATTGAGATTAGAATTCCCTTCGACAAACAATGAAGCAGAATATGAAGCTCTTATTGCCAGCTTGAAAATTGCTAAAGAATTGAATGTCAAAGTGTTGCAGATCTTCAGTGATTCACAGCTTATTACATGTCAAGTCAAGAAAGAGTTTCAAACTAAAGGAGGAAATCTGCCCGCTTACTTGTCAAGAGCCTAGGAACTTCTTGATGATCTTGACCATTATATGATAAATCATATACCCCGGGAAGAAAACATGAAGGAAGATTCTCTCGCAAAGTATGCAAGCACTGGTGAAGCTCAATTATTGGGATTAGTTCCTGTAGAAGTCCTGTCAGCTCCAAGCACTGATGAGATGGATATTGACTGGATCATGACTATATCTCAAGAGGAAGAATCATGGATGACTCCGATAATGGAATATCTGCTCAACGGTTCTCTACCAGAAAATTCAAAAGAACGACAGAAGTTGCTAAGAAAAGCCTCCAGATATATAATTCAAGATGGCCAATTGTATAGGCGGGGATTCTCAATGCCATTACTCTGATGTGTGACCAAGGAAGAAGCTAAGACAATTCTAGCTGAAGTACACGGAGGAGAGTGTGGAAACCATTCAGGTAGTCAAACTCTAGCAAAGAAAATTCTCCGTTATGGGTATTTTTGGCCAAAATTAATCGTGATGCTGCAAGCTATGCCCGAAAAAGTGACCGATGCCAGAGATTTGCAAAAATCCTAAGAGCACCTTCCACCGAGATAACACAGATGGTCAGTCCATGGCCATTTTCTATTTGGGGAATAGATCTCATCGGGCGTTTGCCAACCGCCAAATCCGGAATCAGATATGCTATTGTTGTTGTTGATTATTTTACTAAATAGGCCGAATCTAAAACATTAGCTACTATTACCTCTAAAAAGATGATAAACTCTGTAACTAAGAATATCATTTGCAGGTATGGTGTACCTCAAAAGATAATCACAGATAATGGAACCCAATTCAAAAGTGAAGAGTTCCAAGATTTTTGCAAGCGATTCAAGATCCAAAAAAGCTTCTCAGCAGTGGCTCATCCGCAGGCAAACGGGCAAGTGGAAGCAGTAAACAAAATTATCAAATAAACCATCAAAAAACAGCTGGAAAAAGCGAAAGGTGGTTGGGTCGATAAGCTACCACTAGCAATATGGGCATATAGAACTACACATAAAACTGCGACTGGGCACACTGCATTTTCATTAGCATATGGATCAAAAGCAATGATTCCAGTGGAAATAGAAGTCCCTTCACATAGAAGAATTCATTTCAACCAAGCTGAAAATGAAGAGTTGCAACTTGAAGCACTTGACTTCCTTGATGAAAAAAGGGAAGAGGCTCAGCTCAGAATTGCAGCCCATCAGCAAAGAATTGCCAGGCACTTCAATTCCAATATTCGCCAACGCAGCTTTGAGATTGGAGATCTAGTCTTGAAGAGGGTCATGACAGCAACATGAGTGTTTGCGCCAAACTGGGAAGGGCCATATGTCATAGGCAAAAAACTTCTTGATGGCACTTTCAAACTGACAACTGTCAAAGGAGATCCAATTCCAAGAGTTTGGAACAGCAATCACTTGCGCCCACATTTTACTTAAAAGCTTTACTGAAATAATGTAAAAGAATTATGAATGTATGATTCTTGTATTGAAAGCCATTGTAAAGCCAGTGCAAGTGAATAATAAGAACTATAAAGTGGATGTAGGCCCAGTTCTTGGCCGAACCACTATAAATCTTGTGTTCTCTACTATTATAAACTGCCTGTTTTATTTCGATATATAAAGTACTTCAATTGTATTGCTAAAATGTTGATTTAATATTGCAGGCCATTAAAACAAAGCTTACCCATCATAAGACTAAGCGATCCCTGACATCACTCAACAAATGAATGTTCAGCCACAAAAATTCTAGACTCAAATCCTATATAAGAAGTACTTCAAGCAAACAGTTAGTGGTTCTGCCAGAGGTTGACCCTTCCTAACTAATTGTGGTCATTTGTGCAAACGAACAACCGATTAATTAGCCTATGTCTGCCCCTGCGAACTCATTTAACAATAAAGTACACTTCTTTGGATAAAATAAGCTACTTGTAAAAGAATGGAATGTGTGCTTGAAAATGATAACAGGGAACCGCTGATATGAGAAAATGGCCAAAAGACATGGGTGAGCAGGCAGCAGGCAGCAAACAGCAAAAGATCTCTTCGAAGGCACAAGCCCTCTTCGGAGGCACAACTCTTCGGAGGATAAAGATCTCTAATGGGACTTGCCAGAAAAAGAAAGTTCTCTTTCTCAACAAAAAAGATTGGTGGAATGACCGGTGGCACAGGACACTCGTTAACTAGCTGAGAACGTTTGTGCAAGCAAACAATCCAAGTAACTTGTGTCTGCCCCGTGAATCCATCCAACCATGAGAAAGAAACTTCCAGGCAAAAGCCCTACTCGGAGGCACACATTTCACCATGATCTGAAATAAAACTTCACACGAGTTGAAAGGTGAAAAGACCTCTTAGGAGGCATGCATTCCACTGAGATCTGAAATAAAACTTCACAAGTATTGGAATGTGAAAATCCCTCTTCGGAGGCCCATTTCACGAGAGTTGAAATGCTAAAAGACCTCTTCGGAGGCACACATTTCACCGCGATCTGAAATAAAACTTCACACGAGTCGAAATGTGAAAACCCCTCTTCCGAGGCCCGCTTCCCAGCGAGCAGGGAAAAAAAAAGCCTCTCCCCAGGGGCAGAAACAAAAAGCACTCTTTGGAGGCCCGCTTCCCCGCGTATAGGGAAAAAACAAAAGCCCACTCCCCAGAGGCACACACAAAAAAGCCCTCTTCCCAGAGGCACAATCACACAAAAAAACCCTCTTCCCAGAGGCACAATCAAACAAAAGCCCTCTTCGGAGGCACAAACAGGTCGAAGCCCTTTTTTGGAGGCACAAACAGGTCGAAGCCCTTTTTCGGAGGCCCACTTTACCGTGTAGGAAAATTCACTTGCCAAAAATAAAAGTGGCTTTCTCCGAAAGTGAAGTGTAAAAACATCTCTAAAAAAAAGGAGAGAAAGAAAGAAAGAGAAACTTCTCCAATACGAGGCGCATTTTACTAAATCAGAAAAATATTTCCTTAAAAATGGAAAAATTATTCTACAAAGTACAGATGCAAACCTCCTTCGAATGGAAAAGTTGTTCTCTAAAGAAAGAGTATAAGTCTTCTCGAAATAGAAGAGTTGTTCTCCAAAATTTTGCCAATGTGAAAGAGGTTGCAATAAACCATGGTATGGGGGCAATATAATATGGTTACAAAAATAAAAACAATGCTCAAGCAACATACCATAGGTTTACTGCAACATCACACAGAGAAAATAAATAAACTTGTATGAAAAAGAAGACATAAGTTTGTAGTAAAAGAATCATTTTATTCCATACTATAAAAAATTTATACATGTGCAGGTCTCGAAACAAAAGAAGGCGAGGACCGGTACCCGCACAATCTCCGGTAAACACAAGTCTTTATATATACAAGCAAAAAAGAAAAAAAGCGAGACGAAAAGCATAAGTCCCAAACCCATCAATTCTTCTTCCTGCCACCTTTCGAGCCTTCGCCGGGCCGGATGATTAACTTTTTGGGCCGGCTTGTGAGAGTAGGGGAAGAAAGAGGAAGGGGCGCAATTGGACTTTTTTCTGCTTTTTCTTCGCCGGTAGAAGCTTCTCTCCTTTTCTTTGAGACTCCGCGCTTCCCCTTCTTCCTTGAAGAAGACTCACAGCCCGAAGTGAAAAGTGCAGACAACTTTATGTCATCAGAAATAGTTTGCTCCGGGGTTCTTTCGCCTTCTTCAGGTTCCTCGGCCTTCTGTTCTTGAGAAGCGACCGGGTCATCCAAGCCTTAAAGCGCTTCTATCTGCTCCTCTTGCGACCCCGGTTGAGAAACGGAAGGGGGAGTAATCTGAAGAGGCGGAGAGGAAACAGCTGGAAGAGGGGAAGGTTGGAAAACACTTGGCGCTTTCACTACAGGAGAAGAGAAGTTAAAGTCAGTATCTCTCATAAAAAGAGGAGAAAGTGGTGCGTCAAGATTTAAGTAATAATCAAAAAGTTCATCAAGCTCATGGAAAGTAAACAAGCAGTCCACTTGAGCAAGATCAGCATTGAGGTTACCTGGAGAGGTAGGCTTTACTATGTCAACTTCAAAGTCTTGCGCCTCAGTGCTTTCTTGACCCTCATCTCCGGTGCGGGCGGTTGCACTTTCAATAGCAGCTTGAGCAGGAGGTGGAGAATGGGAACTGGAGCCAACAATATCAATGTCGGCCGAAACCGAAGGTTGAACTGGGTCGGTTGAAGTTGCCTTCCCTAAATGTTCTCCTTCTGCCGTTTTGGCTCTTTCTTTGGCGAGTTGCTCCTTTCCCCTGGCAAGAGCGGCACATGCATCATCATCTAGATAGTGTGCCATTAAATCTACTTCAGCATATCCAGCTCCTCCAAGCATATCAAGTGCGGCTTCCTACACTTTGGCCAAAGTGATTTCATACTCTGGTCCCAAAAATTTAAGACTACCGCGCCCTAGAATACTATGAATGTAAAACTCGAATAGAGTGGAGCAGAATTCGGCTTTAGTTGCCATATGGGATTCTTCGGCTGCTACTTTGCCGGCAATAGCTTCATCACGCTCCTTTTCAGCTTTAGAAAGTCGAGCTTTTAGCAGTTCAATTTCCAAGTTCTGGGAGTTGGTTTTTTCTCGCAGCTGAGCAGCGTCAGCTCGGTAGCTTTCCATAACTTGCTGCTGTGCTTCAAATTTAGCTTCAACATCTCTCTGTGCAGCGTGAGCATCTCTCACCTGTTTTTGAAGCACTTCTTCTCTTTGAGAATAGGAAGTGGAAGAAGTGATGAGTTCTTCTTTAAGTTTTTCAAAAACTGCTTCAAGCTTATCATTATAAGCGGCAATACTCTTCATCTCCGCATCATGCTGATCGAGTGTTTTCTGCCACTCGGATTTGTCATTTTCCATAGGCAGCATGGCTTCGAGGTTTGCGCGATTCACTTTTTGAAGCTCGTCAACAAGTTTCTGCCAGCCAGACATTCTCTCAATATCGAGTTTGACGGCATCAATATTTCTCAACATGGCTTGCTTATCAATTGGGACCAAGTCAAAGTCGAAACGCACTTCCTTTAAGCACCAGTGCGGAAACCGACTTTGAAGAGTAGCTGGACCCTGCCCAACTTGATATGGGGGCCTACTTATGATTGTTTGAATATTGGCTCTTTGAAGGGTAGGAGAGACGGAAGGAATTTCCAAAGAGACGGGAGCAGCAGGCCATTCGAAAACTTCAGATGTCGGTTTCTCGCCAAGTTTGGCCCGTTTGCTTGGATCCTCAACAACATGACTTTTCCCTTTATCATCACGGGATTTTCGCTTGTGGGAATCATCCTCTCTCTGAGAAGAATCATGTCGTTCGTCCCTTCTCCCGTAGCGTTCTTCGTAAGCACGCTTCTCACGAGCTTTCCTCGCAGCTCTTTCTTCGTCGGTTTCCCAGGAAGCAGGAAGATACCTCTTGGGGTCATAAGAGCCGCGTCTTCCATAACGCTGGAAATCATCGTAGTAAGAGCCACTTCGTCCCATTGGAGAATCTGAAAATAAAGAAAAGATAAATTCAAAAATCTTCAAGGCAAGGAAGTTGAATGCATATAAGTGCTGAAAAGTCCTAAGTGTGTGTAATGTGCAAACTACACGCGTCAAACTACGAACCACTCCTTGGTTTGGGGTGATGGCGGATTTTACAGCAAGTGTTAATTCTTGGGCTGACGGAGTTTGTTGCAAGATGGATGTCGCTTCAACTGCTGGAGAAGTAACTTTAGCGGTGATAGGATCATCTTTAAAAAGCTCCTATGAAGTAATCATCAGGTCGCTCAACCCCTCAAAAGTATCATCACCGCTGTGCCTGGCGGGACTTGTTCTCTCGGTTCCTTCGTCACCAGATTTCTCGGATTGTTAGGGAGGTTCCTCTTCTTCGATGACCGGGGCAAGTGCAAGTTTGCCGGATGGCCCCGCAACATTGATAGAAGTAGAACACTTTACCAATGAAGCCTCAACAGTATGTTCTTTTGGTGTAAGTTCTCCGATGGAAACTGGGGCATCCGATATCTCTATTGGAGAATCAGGGACTTCATGAGGCTGATTAGAATGGGAAGGGTGCAGAAGCCCGTATTGGTGAAGAAGTTCATCTTTCAGCAAAAACTTAATACTTCTTTCCTCGACCGACATGGCACTTAATCTTTCAAAAGTCGTCTTGTGACTGGGATCTCTAGAGGGAGGAGGAAGCGCTGTAAAAGAAAAGAATGAAGTTAGCACTTAGCAATTCAGATCTCGAAAAGCTCAAATGAAAAAGTGGGAGTGAGCAATCTTACTTCCTACTCTCTAGATGGTGTAAAATCCTGGAGGACGACGAACGAAGAAGAATTGGTTTAAGAACCCGTGGGTGCTTTCCGGAAGATCGACAATCAATCTACGGTTTCTGGCGCTTCTCACGAGTGTGATAGAGGGATGGTCTTTGTTCTTTGCGAATGTGCACAAGTAACAAATTTCTTCAAAACTCGGAAGATGATCAAGTGTCCTCCTGAATAGCACACAAAGTCCCATTAGAATGGCATGTCCATTGGGATGCAATTGGAAAAGAGAGATAGTCAATCGGAGGAGGAGTTGCTGAAGAAAGTCATTGAAAGGAGGAATGGCACCACATAGGCACATCTGACGGTTGACCGTGATAAAATCGAGGGGTGGCCTATCATCAGTGTCGTTTGGCCCAGGAAGCATAGCATCTGCTTCAGCAATACCAAACTGAATACGTAATTGGTTGAATGCCCGTTGACTTAGGGAAGTTGAAGTTATTTTCGGAGGATTATCCAGTGGATTGGCTATCGGGAAGACCCCTTCAGATTGCTCTATTATCTCTTCTTGAGAAGACATTCTACACAAGGAACTGGATATTCAAATATGAAGGTGCACGTTTCCTAAATGTGTGAGGTGTTGTGCAAAACTAATAAAACGACAAGCAAATATAACTGAAAATAAACTAATATGCATTTGTCAATTTTAAAGTTTCAGGGCTTGTTGTTTTAAGCCCAAATACAAGTGTAGTGTTGATGCAAACAAATCAATCTTAATTGATTAATATGGCTTTGCTTTAAAACTTCACTTGAATTTGTCGATTCGCAGCCTTTCGTATAATTTCTTTAAGTTGATTATCTTTTATCGACTAATCTGTCATTCGATGTGGGCGATCAGTGGCAGTATATTCGTCCCATTTTTCTGCAAATGTTGTATTTAACAGGTTATTAGCATTAAAGTTCATATAATCTACAAGAAGTGCAACAAGTTCATGCAATTTATCTTGATAAGTTCAAATTAAGAATTCGTGTTTAATGCTGTCATATTTTTGCAAGTAAACAAGCTCAAGCGACTTATCATGAGTCAAAATTCATCATTCATGTTCCTACAAGTCAAGGTTGCGATGCATATTAAGGAATGAGGCTTCTGGTCGAAATAAAGCAAACTTGTCTAAGTACTAGCTCGGCCGCGACCTAAAATTTACATCGCAAGAAGTTAGGTCTTTAATTTATTAGGTCGCTCTGCTCTAAGCTTTATCATATGCCAGCATGTTAGATCGCAAGCATGTTAGGTCGCAAGAGTGTTAGATTGCAACCATGTTAGGTCGCAAGAGTGTTAGGTCGTAAGCATGTTAGGTCGCAAGAGTGTTAGGTCGTAAGCATGTTGGGTCGCAAGCAAGTTAGGTCGTATGATTCACATTCAAGCCAAAGACCCTAAGGCCCATCCTCCACTCAAGTGCTGCCACGCGTCCATCACCTCACAATCACCAGGAGCGCAACAATTCGACCTAGAATCCACTAACCCGTTAACTAAAGGCCTTCTCAGTGCACCAATTCGCCTAACTCCTAACCCGATAACCCGCTAGCTTCTCCATAAACAAAATCCCTCATCTCTCCATATCGTCGAATCGCCTCAGAATCCCCACAAATCCAATGTGCTGCCATTTTATCGTAAATTACAATGACAACATGATCGATGGCAGCCGCAAGTCGATCGAAACATGGTTCGTAGTGAAGCACGACACAAAAAGTGGATTGGAAACAAAAAATGGAAGGTTAGCAATTCAACGATGGATATAGTTGAACAACAACCAGATTCACTCACGTAATGTGATGGAAAGATGATCGGCAAACGGTTGTTTGGAATTTGTCTTTGAAAGCTCATAAATTCTCCAATGGTGGTTTCGAACAAAAGAGCAAGTAAGGGGAAGGAGGAAGAAGATGAGCAACTTATATGCAGGGGCAGTAGAACCTGAATCGGCAAAAAATGACCTAACTATACTATAAGCCGCTCACGACCTAGCGACTCAACAAGGCATGAGTTAAGAAATATCGAAGCACACGACCTAGTCTCTAGGCGTATATTTCGAGGGGCAAGTGTTAACACCTCCTTTCAACGGCTCAATGACCTAAGAGTTAAAGAACTCAGCGACCTAAAGGGTTGAAAGGTTCCGCGACTTAACGAGTTAAGCCATTCAGCGAGCTAACGAGCTAAAGGGTTTAACTATCTAAAGGATATGCGACCTAAGGCAGAGTAAGGTTCAATCGGCTTAACGAGTCAGAAGGGAAGCGATCTAGCGACCTAAGTACCTAACGACCTATGGACCTAGCGACCTAAGGGTTGGATGACCTAGCGAGTTAATAAGGGGAGCGACCTAACAGGGAAGAAATTCTGCAGCGAGCTAAGGTATGGACGACCTAACGACCTAAAGACCCCCAACGACCTAGCGACATAGTAGCTACGCGACCTAGCGACCTAGTAGATATGCGACCCAGCGACCTAGTGAGTTATCATAGAATTAAGCAACTTCCTATGCCGTTCCCAAACCATAAGTCGCCAACTACTCTACCTAGGCCGCTCATGACCTAAACATACCAAAGAAGCTTCTTATGCCGCCTCCTCCTTAGGTCATTGACGACCTATGACTTGCCAGTTTATTCAGAATGATCAAGAACGCTCTTGTTAAGCCGAAGGCCACATCCACAAGGTCGCACACGACTTACGACCTACCCAAGGTCACTCGCGACCTACGACCTAATTCAGAAAACTCTCTATAAATACCCCACCTACTCCAACTGAAAAGGGATCTTTTTGGCCCATTTCTGGAACGTCGATACTCTGCTGAATTCTCGACCCACTCGACACTTCAAACACGAAAGACATCTCAACGAACTTCAAGAGGAAATCTAACACAATCGACATGGATTCAAAGAATTCTTCTACATCAGAGTTCTAGCTGTTTGTCCTACCAGTGTTTTAATCGAAGATTATTGTAAAGTTGTAATTGATTCAGCAATAAAGAAGATTAAAGTGGACGTAGGCTTAACTTGAAGCCGAACCACTATAAAACTATTGTCTTTTTACTGCTTTCTCTATGACTTTTCTACTTACTTTTAATTCTCGTATAGACGGGTGGTGCTTTCACTTAATCTCTACTTACACAGGGGTGTTAGCGTTCAGTTTTAAGCGTTAACACCGAGCATAGGTGGTGGATGGAGGGGATTGGTCGGTTATAGGAGGATGTGGCCGAGCTGGCGAATTAAAAAAAAGAAAGGAGAAAGAAAAGAAAGGAGAAGGAGAGAAGCCATGAGAAACTTACTGGATTTTTTTTTCTTCAGAAAAAAATGAGTGAGGAGATGTGAGGAACTTTTGTACGTGAATTACAAAAGTAGTGGGGGCGAGGGTTAGAAAATGAATGGCTAAGAGATGTGGGAATGAATGGCTAGGCAAATGGAAAGGCTAGAAAATGGAAAGGCATGAATTAAAACACGTAACCTATGTCTCCTTGATTTTCCAATCCATTTATCAAAAATAAAAAGTTAAAATTTTATAAATAAAAATCAAAGTCAAAACAAAATAAAAATAGAAAATAGAATATAGAAATGAACATTGAAAAATAGAAAATAAAATACAGAAAATAATTACGTGTAAACATTGAATTTTATCAAATTTAAAGAGTACAAATAGAATTTGACGAAACGAAAAGTAGAACGAATATTAGAATTATATTCTGCTTCAAAGAAAAGATCTAAATATAAAAATTCCAATTTAAAATTTTCAAATGAAAGTCAAAGTTTGACCCAAGGTTGTCAAAAATATAAAATTTTCAGAAAATGTTTATTTTATTGTATTTGGGAAATAAATTACAAACAAATTCCAAACTTACATTAGAAAATTCTAAAAATTCACTTTTAAATGATTTAAAATCAAAGTTTCAAATAAAATTTTAATTATAAAATTTTTGCAAAATTATGAGTTTTTACAATTACTTCACTCAAATTCGGGGAATATCTCGATGAGCTTTATTTGTGTTCCTTGATTTTGAGAATAGGTAATAAATTGGAATGAATTAAAAAAACCGCTTTTGGAAGCTATGCAATCTTCTTTTGACAATGGTAGAATTGTGAGAGAAATTAATCACATCATTATCTCCTTAATCATTAAGGTAAAAACCCCTGAATCTGTTGCAGATTTCAGCCCATAGCTTATTGTTCCATGCTGTACAAAATCTTATCTAAATTGTTATGTGACAGAATGAAGTTTGTGCTTGGAGAATTGATATCTGATAATCAAACAGCCTACTAACCAAACAGGCAGATTAAAGATGGGATAATAATTGCACATGAACACATCAGAAATTTTAACAAGCATGGTAGTAACGAAATGTGCATAAAGGTGGACCTTAAGAAGGCATACGATTCAGTAAACAGACATTTCATTCTTCACATGATGAGAAGCATGGACTTTCCAGTTAAATGGGTAAAAATTATTCAAGAAATGATAAGTTCTCCTAGCTTTTCATTTTCTATTGAAGGATATCATAAGGGATATTTTAATGGCAGCAATGGTTTAAGGCAAGGAGATCCCTTATCCCCTTATCTTTTTACTTTATGCATGGAATATTTCACTTTGTTGATGATGCTAAAGCTATTAAAGGAAAAGTGGAATCAGTTATCAAGAACAATTCTAACATAACACATCTAATTTATGCTGATGATCTGTTAATTTTCATAAATGCAACTGAAATTGGAGCTAAAGCTGTTAAGAATTGTTTCAAGAAATTAAAGAGAGTCACTGGCTTGGAAATGAATAATCTCAAGACTCAAGTATTTTCCAATAAGTTTGGCAATAACAAGGATCAATTACTTAATATTCTGGATATTCAAGAAGGAGAATTACCTGTTAGATATCTTGGGTTACCCCTATCTGTGACATATATCAAACACTCAAATTGTAAGCAACTGATTGACAAAGTGTTAAAAAAGATGCAAGTTTGGGAGTGCAAATTTCTCACAGTTCCAGGAAGAATAGAATTGATTAAGGTTGTAGTTTATCCTATGGTCAGTTTTTGGATGCAGTGTTTTATGCTCCCTAGCTTAGCTATTCAAAAAATCAATCAGTTATGCAAAAAAATTATCTGGAAGGGTAAAAAGAGTAGTGTTACATGGGAAGCAGTTACAAGTGTTAAATCTGAAGGTGGAATGGGGCTGAAAAAACTGTCAGATATAAACATTACTTTCTGCATCAAAAGAATTTGGGAGACTCTTAACAATTCAACATATAGTGTTAAGTGGCTGAATGTGAAATATGCTAATAATGAGACACTATGGGAATCTAATTTTAATAACAATTTCTCATGCACTTGGAAAAAATGCTATACCATAGAAAAGACGCACAAAAGGTAATTGATAGAAGAATTGTGGATGGTAAATCTACAAGCTTGTGGTTTATACCATGGATTAATGGTTCAACTTTATTGGAGAAGCTGGGGCATGAAACTTTATCATGCTCAAGAGGTCACAAACACAAGGTAGAGCAAATTATATCCGGAAATATTTGGAGGCCTGAAAACATCTCATATCTTGGTAATATAAGTAAGGAAATAAACCAAGTACCCATTCATTATGACAAAACAGCAGACTATTGGTTTTGTAGAAGCAGTAAAAATGGCCTATTTACTTTCCATGATGTATGGAATGATTTTAGAATCAAGCTACAGGAAATCAGTGACTACAAAATCATATGGAATAACATCTCACTCCTAAAAATTAATGTATGTTTATACAGAGCTATTTTCAGTTTCCTACCTACAAAGGACATATTAAAAATGCAAGGAGTGACTGAAGATGATGTTTGTGTTCTGTGCGGAAGAGAAGTGGAAACTTGCAATCATTTATTTTTTAAATGTTCCTTTTCTAAGCATGTGTGGTGCTGGATCAGAATCATGATGGGTGACCCTATAACACAAAGAAACTTTCATACTTCTCTCATAGATGCCATTGCCTACATAAGTCAGAAGTTTGCAGCTAACAATATTAAGAAGGACATCATAATAGCTGCGCTTAGCTCATCTATCTGGTTCATTTGGAAAAGCAGGAATTCTATAATTTTTAATAATGAAAAGATAGACAAAATCACGGTTTGTAATACCATAAAATCCAATGTTCGTGACCTCATCATTAATAGATCCAAGGTTTTCAGTCATAGTATGAACAATATTGAGGATATCATTGTAAGATGGGAGATTTTACCTCTGCGAGTTGACAACCCTGTTAACCTTACCTTGACCCCGAACCCTAATTTCCCAAATACAGCATCATCCTCGAGATACATGATTGATGGAGAAGACGATGAAGCTGAGAGCTCTAGATTGTCCAGACGCACTGATAGTTTTATCGCTAATGTTGAAAGAGAGGAAGACTTGTCTGGAAGAGAAAACGAGCCGCCATGAAAAGACAAGTTTGCTAGGTTTACGAAGTGTGTTTAGGGAATTGTTTGTGGGTATGCATATTATTTGTTTATGGTCCGTATATATGTTGGGATGATTCTTGTGTAAATAGTGTTTGTAATGATTCTATCATTATCAATAAAATGTTTGACCATTCTTCAAAAAAAAAATTGAAGATATGTTTCTAAGAGAAATTGGATTTTGTTTTTAGGAAAAACAAAGAATATTTTGAGTGTAATATATGAGGTATTTCTTTTTAAAGAAAATAAGTTTTTGTGTTGGGTTGTTTGTCTAGTGCTTTAAGAATGCTGGTTGATGCTTTTGGCTAACGTTATCGATAGGAATTTCCTCAACGTTGTGATGAGACCGTCAGACACGGTAAATTGAGTTCCAATAAGTAAAGTTTGGAAATAATTAATATGGTGGAGTATTAATTTTTATTTTAAATGTTTAATGAAGCCATTGAACCATGGTGAGTGTTGGATGAGTGGCGGGGTAGTTTTGATCATTTGATCAACTCGGTAGCCGATCGATGGGGTAATTATTCACTATATATCAATTGCAAGGCAATACCCTTAAATTATTTGGAATTTGAGAAATTGAATATGGTAATTTGGGTTAGTAAAAGTGAATAATTATAATTGAGGGGATGTCTTAATTTGAAGAAAATATCATTTGATGCTTTGATTTATAAAATGATGTATTTAAGGTAAAAGAATACTTTGGTTTGAAAAATTAAAATATTAATTGAATATTTTTGTACAAGTTATCAGTGATGACTATAAAAAAAATTGTTTTGACACTTAGTTATTTGAGTAATAGTAGAGGATAGATATAAAACTCTATCTTAAAAGTTGGTTGCTGTGAACTGGTAAAATTATTTTGAAAACAAGTTTGAATTAATTATCAACTTTAATTAGTTTTACGCTGATAATTAGATGGAAATTTAATTTTGTGAAAAGTGAAAATATGAATCTGAATTGTTTTGATAAATGAACAATTCAGGTGGTACAATCATTTTAATTGTGAGAATGATTTTAAACTTTATATACATATATTCTAAAATTTATTGTTGGATAATCAATAATCATCTTTTGATAATAGAAGAGATTAGCTATCTCGTTCCAAAATGAATTTTCTTAGTAAATTACTTTAAAGTTAGATTTTGGAAAGTAATCAAAATTTTTGCATTTAATGAATTGTTTCTTTTATGTTGATTACATAAAGTGGACCATATTTTGGTATGTCTTAGCTTTTAGGGAAAAAGAAGATCATTTAATAAATGATTTAACAAAAGCTTGTTTGAAAATTTAATTTGAAATTAAAATGGTTTGGGGAAAAATTTCAATATTTAAATTAATTTAATAGCTGAACTTTTGTTTGGAAAAGTGCTATACTAAAACAACGATAACTTGAGATTTATAATTCCAAATGAGTTTAATCTTTTTGTAAATGAAAGGGCTTTCAGTAAGATATAAAAAAAATTACTACTTCGGAAGATTTTGATATTAATTTAGTTTAAAAAACGTTTGAAAGTGGATAGGCAGTTCTGCCCTATTACAAAATTCTCAAAGATTTTGATCTTTATATCGCTGGAAAGCTTAGACTTTGTAGAACAACTTTTATTTTATAAGAGTTCTCTGGTTTTGATATTTGCTATGTCAAAATTTGTTTTCTTTACAGTTGGTTTGTAATTGGAATTTACTTATTTTCTTTGTGCTCACGTGTATTCTACTTATTTTGTGAATGTAATAGAATTGATTTTAGTATAAATATATGTTTCAATCTGAAATATAATTTGGTAGAATTTAAGACTGAAACATTTTAATTGCTTTAAATGAATATTTTGGAGATTAAATTGGATTTTTGAAAGAGGTTTTGAAAATTTCAAAATGTTGAAATTTGAGAATTTGATTATATGGTAAATTGGATATATCGATCCATTTGAGATAAAAGGAAAAAAATATAGAGCATTTATCGACGTATTCAGTAGATGTTTAAGACAAGATTATATATGGTCACTATAACAACCCGAAAATTTTCAAAGCCGAAAATTTCGGATAGTTATGAAAAAGAAGAAAGAGATAGAAGAAGAAGAAGAACAGACACGTCAACAACTCACAGTCGCAGTGGATAAAATATAATAAATAATAACAGTTTACAAAAGAATACTATATCTGTCGATTACATTTAATATACATCAGAGTTTCACATTTATACAGTCACTGAATATATACAATTATCATGTCTCGGATTAACAATAATATAAATACAGTGGAAATATACTATACGCTCTTGCCATCCAGCTCGCCTTCTGATCTCCAGAACGTGCCTACCTAAAAATCTGCAATACTCGGTCTAACCCGAGCATTACACCAAAGTAACACCCCGGGTCAGGCTGGAAACCAGCGTGAGTAACCCAACTAACATGGAATACCAAAGCAAACAACATCATATATAAACCCGGGGTAACTTATATCAATTTATACGATTCAAAATTTGCTATAGACAACACTTAACTCACATATAAATTTTCTAAGTACCAAACTTAGATAAAATAAACCAATTCACTTAAAACATTTCATTCCTGCCTATTGATTTCACAAATCAATTATAAAAATTCGAAGTGGTTTCGGGTATTTCCCAAATACCCGATCCCGGCCTCCTCGAGTCTCACATCATCCTATCCCAAGTTATCCGTACGAAATACACAATACTTCAAATATGAAGAATCAACTCATTCAAAGCATTCAATACCCTTCCAACATCCATAAGCAAAGCTTAATCACATACAAATTTAATTAGATTAATCCTGATTGAATTACTAACCTCAACCACTTAGGTTTCCTCATTTAACGTAAATAAATTTCAAAACAATTCATCAATCATCCTTTGATTATTCATCTTAATTAATCACCCCGGATTAATTATCTTTTAATTACATTCAAGTAATTATCTTTAATTAATTTCACGATATTAATTATCCTTAACCAAAATCAATAAGTATTCCTTAATTACCTCCTAAATTTATTGACTATATTAATTTCATTTATTCTTAATTTCTTATGTTAATTAATTTCTCATAAGTCGCTTATTATGGATTAATCAATCTTTGATTTCACCATTAATTATATAAATTTAGGATTTTCAATTATATTTTAATTTATCGTAATCAAATTTAATTATCTTAATTAAACCACAATATTAATCATTTTTGATTAATTCTAAACTATAATTAACTATTCTTTTATTTACTTCGTTAAATAAATCAATTACTCCTACTATTTCGATGAATCACAAATTAGTAAGGGCAAACATTTTTCTTATTTATGACTTAAGTTTTAAACAATTTAAAAACCCAAATACTTCGAGTCAAACCACAGTTAACTCGAGAACCAACCAAAACCAAAGTCATATCATCATCAATGCACATCCAATCAATTTAATCATTCAACCAATTATTTAAATTTAACCATTTAAATTTGAATAAAAATCCACCAGAGTGAGATGTACTCACCTTAGATTTTGCAAATCAAATCCAATCCCGACTTGTTTCCTTCAGCTTTTAACCTTGTATAAACATTATGAATTTATTATAAAATGAAATAGTAGGTTGAAATATATAAATATTTTACTGTAATTATATAGTTTCTTCTAAAACTTATTTCTTTCAGCACTAAAAAATAAAGAAATTTTATTAAACAGCTATCTTGATCATATATTATTTATAATATACTTTTCCAGTTTGCAACTGAACTAATTTAATCCACCATTAAATTTAATAAAAGAGATCATCAATAAATACCTCACTGGAACCCATGCGAACACGACCAAGCTCGGTCGGCATGACGAAGATTCCATCGTCTCGCGCCCGCACTCTTCACCCTTTTCCCGATCGAACGCGCATGAGACACGCATCCAAATCCAATCGCGGAAACCCTTTGCCTCCCTACAGCGACCACCGCCGCCCCAACTCCGCTCGAGAACATCACGAATTCGACTGCGAAACCCCCTCCTTCCAAAACTGAAATCGCGACGACGCACGATTGGTTCGTACGATTGGCAATCAAAACCGCCTTCTTTCTGAAACTCCTACTCGCCTATCCCCAAATCGACACCTCTGCCAACCCCTAAAAGTCAAGACCACCAAAAAAATGTCGACTGTACAGGTCGCGATCCACCACACTGCACCATTTGCCGCCAAAACATGCATACGCGAGCCCCTCATCACCAAGAAGCCAACGCATCTACCCTTGACACCCTATTTCACATGAATTGCACGCGAAAACCAACCCTAGTTGCTCTGTTAAAATGTCGAACACTGCCAAGGAGGATCGCACTCTTCGATTCGAACTTCCATGGTAAAGCTCATCGAGAAACTCGAATTTAGGCAATGGTTTCGGGTTTCAAGATGAGGTATTTGGGAAGAAGAGGATTTTCGAACTCCCCTTTTGAATGAACGGCTTCGGTCATTTTATTTATTTATTTATTTATTTATTTATTTTAACAGAAAGAGACGATTCTGTTTTGAAGAGTAGAGAGGAGATGGAGATAAAATATCGTCTTGGGGAAGCTTCTCGCGTATGCGTTAGAAAAAATATCTCTGACTATATGTACTTTAAATTTATTATATTATAAAACTTCCAAACCGTCCAGTTAATTGCTAGTAAATTTTCGAACTCCTCTTAAGGAATGCCGCTAGACGATTCTAGGGTTCTACCCGCGTTCTGAACTCAATGGAACGTGTTTCGAAAGCTAATTCAGTTGTACGCGCGAGTTACGAAAGTAAACGATAAATTTTTAATTAAATCGATTAAAATAGTTCGAAATAGTTCGAAGCGTTTTGAACTGCCAGGGTCAAACGACAACTCCGATTGCTACGAAAGTTGAAATCCGATAATAACTAACTATTACGGATCCAATGGAACTGGTTTCATCGAATTCCGAGAATGTGCCTCGGAAGGCTATTTTTAAGTTCAATTTAAACGATATATTTTCAAAACTGAACCAATCTCTGTTAGATTCAAATTTTAATACTTCTATCATCTTCAATGTTATCAATATAAATTTTACAAGCCTTCAAATTATTTTCAACGGGCTTAAACATGAAGATTCAAAAATTTACCCAATTTCGAATTATATAATTCAATAATTTAATTATCAAGTAAATATTAATATTTGGAATTCAAGTTAAAATTAACTTTTAAATATTTTAAAATCAATTAATTATTCAAATTTAAATGGTTAGAAATTCCGGGTCGTCACATTCCTTCCCCCTTAAAAGAATTTCGTCCCCGAAATTACTAGTTAGGAAAAATGGCCCAATAGCCGTTTACTTTTCTTCCAAAATCAACACTTCAATATCCTACCAACTATACTTTATAAAAGACCCCATTATCACCTCAACCAACTTCCCAAAACCTTCTTATAGTTTCCAACGACATTAATTTACTTCACTTATTCAAGTTTTAAGTTTAAAATTGAATTTTGAATTATCAAAATTTTCTCAAAAAATTTTCTAACTCTCTAAATTTCCGAAATTTTTTGCCAGCGTCTCCTTTGCATGGCTAGCTCGGTACAACTACAAAAGGCCTCTACGGGCTCCCAAATTCCAAAAAGAAAACAAAAGCCAAGTGGCTACATCAGAAACCCAATCCAATTTCATACAGATATTTAAATACATACCTTTTTGTTGGGCAATTCACATTTACCATTTGAAATCAAATCCAATTCCCTTTTCCCTTTTATAATACCTACATATCCTGCTTAACACTAATATCCAATCAAAATATTCCAAAATCATTTTATACATCTCTTTACATAAGTTTCATACCCACTTCTATTCAAATTAGTTTTCGCCGTTTCATATGAATTCAATTTATTTTCGATTTCTAATATTAAGTTACATTAATTTCATTTACTAGTTTACTTAAATTTCCAATTTGAAATTGTTTTGTCGTTAACCAAAATTTTCTAAAAAAATTTTTACTCCCAAAATTTTCAGAAAATTTTGGCAGAGTCTCCTTTGTACCGAGGAACTTTTGCAATTTGACAATAGATATAAATATATATACATCGACCCACACGGTCGGAAAAACAAAAACAGTTCATATTTCCTTTTTGTATTGCGTAGGCGTACCTTATTTAGCATTTTAAGCAAGCAGCTTATTTATTTTAGCAATTAGCATACCCCAAAATAGCCAAACTGCTTCCCTATACCTGTACTTACTCAATTTAAACATCTAAGTACCATATAAAGAAAATCTATTTGCCTTTCATTTACTTTCAATAGCCAAACACATGCATTACATAAACAATAAGCACCAAATGTTTTCCATAAGCACTTTATATGATTTAAAGCTAATTCCAATTACTTCCAACAAATTCATACGCCACTTCATTTACTTTTCATTGGTTTACAACTCAATTTCTTACATTCAATTCATTTTTAAGCGAATCAAGCTCATATTCGCTTTAATTGCTCTAAAAATCAATTCATTTGCTTTCACTCGCTTTTCTTACCCTTGCATTCAATATAAGAAATGCACAACTCACTTACTTACCTTTAATTCATTTGTAATTCCAAACAACTCATATTCATATCAATTGATCTAAAAATCAATTATATTTGCTTCCATTCATTTACATAATTTAATTAAATCTCGTTTATGTTAAAACGACAATCGTTTCTACGAAATTTGGTGATATATCTGTGAATAAATAACTACTTAGGTTTTATAACCAATTAAAATTGATTCCAACTCAATTTGATTTAATTCAATTCCATCTTAATTTATTCACAATCATTTTATTTAGCGCGACACATTCCATGCTTGTATACTATTAGTCATTCCCACTTTAATTCAATTCAAGCTTTTATTTAATGGGCTTTTACCCTTACTCAAAGCCAAGCTTCTATAAATTTTAAACTTAAGTTAATTACTTTAATCTATTCCAACCTCAACTTAAGTTCACTTCCATTCAATCTGATTCTCATCAAATCAAATCCCATTAAATTTAGTTAGCCCATCCACTTTAATTTTTAATTTTAATTCACCTTCTCAATTTATTTCTACTCACCAGCGTTTTGTTAGCAACCCAAACCATTTCTATTATAATTCACTTTCATTTCATTCGATAACATTTTCATTATACGAAATTTACTTGCAAATTACGTTAAGTACTATTCATATCACTCTTGAATTTTATTTGCAATTCAAACCATCACCCTTTTCAAGCCAACTCAAATTTTATTTTAATTTTTAACCATATCTTCTTATTTAATCCATTATCAAACCCAAGTCGAATTCTATTTATAATTCGAATTCATTTCCAAACTCCAATATTAACTTACAATCCATTTTATTTAATCCAAGTTAAATTTTATTAGCATACTCTATTAATAATTTATTTAGCTGATTAGCTTACTTCCACTTTTAATTCAATATGCGATTTTATTACAAAGAATCGCTTCATTTAAATTTCCGGAGTTCAAATTTTGTTTTATAATTCAAGTTTGGATTCCCCTTTATTTTAAGATTTAGAAATGCCTTTAAATCTAGATAATACAATTAAAATAGCTTTTTATAAAATATTTCTTATAACTCGATGTCTCAACCAGTCCATCCTTGTTCTCACAGAAATTCAGTCATACGTTGATCAGGCGTAGAACTGAAAATCTATAAGTACTTGGTAAACCCGTTTTCAACATCTAGTGAAAATATTTGGAAAATAATTTTATAGGAAAAAAACCGGTTTTTGAAAATTAGAGGAGATATCTTTGGTGACAATGCTCTGAAAATCATCACCCTCATCCATGGTCACAGTTACATACCAGGGTTACATTGCAGTCACAACAAAAGTCCATGTAACTGCAGGCTCTCAGCGGCCTCTCGATTACGCCATGGATCCCACACAACAGATCACAGTTACATCCAGGGTTACGTTGCAGTCACAACAAAAGTCCATGTAACTGCAGGCTCTCAGCGGCCTCCGATTTTCGCTGACGAAATGAAACTTCTCCACTCCTACATAGGTCGCAGTCTATCGATATAAAATCAAACGCAGACTGTTGGCTCTCAGCGGCACACACGACTTTCGCTATGTTATACCATAGGTCGCAGTCTACCGATATAAAATCAAACGCAGACTGTTGGCTCTCAGCGGCACACACGACTTTCACTATTGTATACTCTACTCAAAATCCCCAGGAACTAGTTTTGTCCGGACTCCTCACAGGATCAACTTTAGAACCCCCCTTGGGGCTCAAGGCAAGACCACCCGGTGGCACTCCTGAGAAGTTCATTTCAAGGAAGCGCCTTTTTCCCCAGAGCCATCATCAAAACACTTTATACTATACACATATAGTATCTTTCAAATCATACACTTAGTATGATCTCATACAAAGCTCCTTTACAGAAAATCGATTATCCCAAAATCGATAATTCTCAAAATAGGCTTTCCAAATTCCAATATTGATTTTACCCAAAAATCAAAAGCCTTTCCAAATCCAAAGGTTCCCAAAACCTTTTCCAAAATCCTCATAAGATCCTTTATATATATAAATTTTTAAAACTTTGGATCTTTTCAAACTTGTATAAAACTCCTTTTATAATTCAAACATTTTCAAAAACCATTCCCTTCTGGCTATAGATTCAACAAGGGGAGTCTTATCTTATTTAACAAAGATATACAACTTTGTTTATTCAAAATCAAATATTCAAATTTGATTTCTCTTTCCAATATCAATTTCATCCTAATCCATACGATGTACACATATCATCCATACGCCATACTAATCTGATCGCTCACTCGATCACACAATTTCATTTTCGAACTAGTATCGTCCACCCGACTTCCTAGTGCGGACACAGATCTGGTTTCTTGATTAGAAACCGTCATTCTCCTTGCATAGCCATATATATGATAGAGAATATCAAGAACCAATCAACAATCCATATCTAGGTTCGCCGTCGAAAATCGAGTGAAAAATCCCGACTCGGATCGATAAATTATCTCGAAATTTTGTGTTCGAATCTGGATCAAATCACTATGCGAATAGAATAATATACGTACATCCTATGTATTTAACTTCATTAATTATTAGCCAATCAATTTCCTTTCCATTCACATTCACTTAAATTTCCATTGAATTATCACTTCAATTCGTATCTCAGTTAGGAATTTAATCAATAGTAGTTTGAACTCCGACCAGTTCATTTTAAAAATAGGTTGAAAATTTAAAAATAGATAAACATTTGAGAAATAATTATTAGTTCGCAAAATAATTGTAAAATAGTTAACTAATTACAAAATAGTTCGAAAAAATAGCTAAATAGTTTCAGAAATTTTAGATAATTGCAAAATAGTTGTAAAATAGTAATTAATTTGTAACATAGTTGAAAAATAGTAATTAGTTTAGAAAACTGTTGAAAATTGGTTAAATAGCTCCAAAAATAATTGTAAAACAAGTATAAAATAATCTGGCTTTAAGAATGAAAGGTTGTATGTGTTTAATAGCTTGGAAAAATAAGTTTATATTAAAACAATCTATATTGAAAATGGTTCAGAGTCAAAACTGTTCAATTCCCAATCTCCATTCTCATCAATTCAATTTAAATTTCCATTTCCATTTAAATTGACCCAATTCCAATTTAAATAACTCAAATTCCCAATGGACTTGATTTATTCCCAATTCAAGTTGAATTAATCTTCAATTTCTTTCCAACCTCAAATCAAATTCCATTTGATTTTCACTTATTCAACTTTATTTACAGTTCCAAATTATTCAAATAAATTTGGACTAATTTCATATTGAATCCACTTCAATTTCAAATCTTTTCAATTTATCTCAAATTTTAAACCATCTCGAATTATGTAAATTCGAGTGAAATTTTCAAAGATTGGTTTAACCCCTTTAAACCAATTTAACCTTTATTAAAAGTCCCTCTTTTTTTTAAGCAATTTAATTTCTGGGCTCAAATTCTAGAATTTCATTTTCAATTTTAAATTCCAAATTTAAACTATCCCGAATTATATAAATTCGAGGTAAATTTTAAATGTTGACTTAATCCTTTTAAATCAAATCGACTTATCTTTTTATACCATTTAATTCTGAATCCATTTCAAACTTATTTTCACTTAAGTTTAATTTGATTGCATTTCTATTACCCTTAATTTAATTCCAGTTCAAGGTTTTCAGTTTGGTTGTATTTTATAACTTTTTAATCTAATGCCATTAATTTAACAACCAATCGCCTTAATATTTATTATAAGGGAATATCGCTTTATATATCAAAATTTACTTTTATATAAAATCATTTAAAATCTTTTTATTTAAGAAAATAACAAGTACGCTCTCATATATATATATACACACACACACACACACTCAACTCATTCTAGAGTACTTCGGACTCTATTTAATGAGTAATTCCCACCAGAGCCAAGGTTCTAGCTTAACCTTCAGCTCTGATACCAACTGTAACGACCGGAAAATTTTCAAAGCCGAAAATTTCGGATAGTTATGAAAAAGAAGAAAGAGATAGAAGAAGAAGAAGAACAGACACGTCAACAACTCACAGTCGCAGCGGATAAAATATAATAAATAATAACAGTTTACAAAAGAATACTATATCTGTCGATTACATTTAATATACATTAGAGTTTCACATTTATACAGTCACTGAATATATACAATTATCATGTCTCGAATTAACAATAATATAAATACAGCGGAAATATACTATACGCTCTTGCCATCTAGCTCGCCTTCTGATCTCCAGAACGTACCTACTTGAAAATCTGTAATACTCGGTCTGACCCGAGCATTACACCAAAGTAACACCCCGGGTCAGGCTGTAAACCAGCGTGAGTAACCCAACTAACATGGAATACCAAAGCAAACAACATCATATATAAACCCGGGGTAACTTATATCAATTTAACCGATTCACAATTCGCTATAGACAACACTTAACTGACATATAAATTTTCTACGTACCAAACTTAGATAAAATAAACCAATTCACTTAAAACATTTCATTCCTGCCTATTGATTTCACAAATCAATTATAAAAATTCGAAGTGGTTTCGGGTATTTCCCAAATACCCGATCCCGGCCTCCTCGAGTCTCACGTCATCCTATCCCAAGTTATCCGTACGAAATACACAATACTTCAAATATGAAGAATCAACTCATTCAAAGCATTCAATAACCTTCCAACATCCATAAGCAAAGCTTAATCACGTACAAATTTAATTAAATTAATCCTGATTGAATTACTAACCTCAACCACTTAGGTTTCCTCATTTTAACGTAAATAAATTTCAAAACAATTCATCAATCATCCTTTTATTATTCATCTTAATTAATCACCCCGGATTAATTATCTTTCAATTACATTCAAGTAATTATCTTTAATTAATTTCACGATATTAATTATCCTTAACCAAAATCAATAAGTATTCCTTAATTACCTCCTAAATTTATTGACTATATTAATTTCACTTATTCTCAATTGCTTATGTTAATTAATTTCTCATAAGTCACTTATTATGGACTAATCAATCTTTGATTTCACCGTTAATTATATAAATTAAGGATTTTCAATTATATTTTAATTTATCCTAATCAAATTTAATTATCTTAATTAAACCACAATATTAATCATTTTCGATTAATTCCAAACTATAATTAACTATTCTTTTATTTACTTCATTAAATAAATCAATTACTCCTACTATTTCGATGAATCACAAATTAGTAAGGGCAAACATTTTTCTTATTTATGACTTAAGTTTTAAACAATTTAAAAACCCAAATACTTCGAGTCAAACCACAGTTAACTCGAGAACCAACCAAAACCAAAGTCATATCATCAGCAGTGCACATCCAATCAATTTAATCATTCAACCAATTATTTAAATTTAACCATTTAAATTTGAATAAAAATCCACCAGAGTGAGATGTACTCAACTTTGATTTTGCAAATCAAATCCAATCCCGACTTATTTCCTTCAGGTTTTAACCTTGTATAAACATTATGAATTTATTATAAAATGAAATAGTAGGTTGAAATATATAAATATTTTACTGTAATTATATAGTTTCTTCTAAAACTTATTTCTTTCAGCACTAAAAAATAAAGAAATTTTATTAAACAGCTATCTTGATCACATATTATTTATAATATACTTTTCCAGTTTGCAACTGAACTAATTTAATCCACCATTAAATTTAATAAAAGAGATCATCAATAAATACCTCACTGGAACCCATGACGAACACGACCAAGCTCGGTCGGCATGACGAAGATTCCATCGTCTCGCGCCCGCACTCTTCACCCTTTTCCCGATCGAAAGCGCATGAGACCCGCATCCAAATCCAATCGCGGAAACCCCTTGCCTCCCTACAGCGACCACCGCCGCCCCAACTCCGCTCGGGAACATCACGAATTCGATTGCGAAACCCCCTCCTTCCAAAACTGAAATCGCGACGACGCACGATTGGTTCGTACGATTGGCAATCGAAACCGCCTTCTTTCTGAAACTCCCACTCGCCTATCCCCAAATCGACACCTCTGCCAACCCCTTAAAGTAAAGACCACCAAAATAAGGTCGACTGTACAGGTCGCGATCCACCACACTGCACCATTTGCCGCCAAAACATGCATACGCGAGCCCCTCATCACCAAGAAGCCAACGCATCTACCCTTGACACCCAATTTCACATGAATTGCACGCGAAAACCAACCCTAGTTGCTCTGTTAAAACGTCGAACACTGCCAAGGAGGATCGCACTCTTCGATTCGAACTTCCATGGTAAAGCTCATCGAGAAACTCGAATTTAGGCAGTGGTTTCGGGTTTCAAGATGAGGTATTTGGGAAGAAGAGGATTTTCGAACTCCCCTTTTGAATGAACGGCTTCGGTCATTTTATTTATTTATTTATTTATTTATTTAATTATTTTAACAGAAAGAGACGATTCTGTTTTGAAGAGTAGAGAGGAGATGGAGATAAAATATCGTCTTGGGGAAGCTTCTCGCATACGCGTTAGAAAAAATATCTCTGACTATATGTACTTTAAATTTATTATATTATAAAACTTCCAAACCGTCCCGTTAATTGCTAGTAAATTTTCGAACTCCTCTTAAGGAATGCCGCTAGATGATTCTAGGGTTTTACCCGCGTTCCGAACTCAATGGAACGTGTTTCGAAAGCTAATTTAGTTGTATGCACGAGTTACGGAAGTAAACGATAAATTTTTAATTAAATCGATTAAAATAGTTCGAAATAGTTCGAAGCGTTTTGAACTGCCAGGGTTAAACGACAACTCCGATTGCTACGAAAGTTGAAATCCAATAATAACTAACTATTACGGATCCAATGGAACTGGTTTCGTCGAATTCCGAGAATGTGCCTCGGAAGGCTATTTTTAAGTTCAATTTAAACGATATATTTTCAAAACTGAACCAATCACTGTTAGATTCAAATTTTAATACTTCTATCATCTTCAATGTTATCAATATAAATTTTATAAGCCTTTAAATTATTTTCAACAGGCTTAAACATGAAGATTCAAAAATTTACCCAATTTCGAATTATATAATTCAATAATTTAATTATCAAGTAAATATTAATATTTGGAATTCAAGTTAAAATTAACTTTTAAATATTTTAAAATCAATTAATTATTCAAATTTAAATGGTTAGAAATTCCGGGTCGTCACAGTCACTCCTAACCATCCCTATTCTATGCATTAGCAGACAGAATTACCTAGTAATTCTCTTTGTTAATGTGGGTCTCGCGGTGTGGCGTCACAATGTGTATACCAAAAGAAATAAGGAAATGCTATTATGTTCTTAATTTGATATGTAAATGATCTACTATTAATAGGCAATGACCATTTTGTTGTTGTAATTAGTGAAAGTTTTACTTTCCAAGAATTTCTCCATGAAATATTTAGGAGAAGTAGCCTATATACTATGTATAAAGATCTATAAAAATAGATCTAGGAGGCAGTTTGTGACGACCTGATATTTTCAACCATTCGCATCCAAACATGCCGGAATTGAATTACTCAAAATCCCAGATTGTAAGTTTATATTTGGCAAAACTCAGCATATACAGCAAATAAATAATCACAGAATCACAGACACAGAGTAATATAAAAATATGCAGCGGAAGAAAATGAATAGTAGTTCATGAAGCTTCTATATATACATAACAGAGTTAAATAAGTTACAACTGAAGTCTCGAATACAATAGTCAAATACAAGAATTAGAATACATCACTAGAATCAATTGAATATCTGAAAGCTGGATAGATAGCCGGATCTCCAAGCGAAGCTCCAACTCCAAAGGTGAGTCTCGAATACTGGTACACTCAGTCTGACCCGAGAGTAAAGCAAAACATAAAACACTCGAGTCAGGATTAACATTCTTATATCAATAAATCCAAATCAAGTGAAATAACAACTGAAATACAAGTAACTCAAAAGATATTTGGGATAACCATCCACTAAGGATTTGTAACGGTCCAGGCTCGGCCTTCGAAAATCGACACCGAATACGTCACTCGTATTCAAATGCCACAGATCCAAACGCCGAATCTGGCTCGCCGGAGCATATAACGCATTAAGTAAAACACACAGCGGAAAAAAAATGAATATCAACATATACAACATTGATACAATAACAGATACAATATCTGATACAATATGATACAACAGAATGATACAATAGATATCAATACTATCAGAGATACAAGACATAGTGGAAATAATATCTTCAATAGAATGCATCTCCAAATCAAATGCTCTAATCTAAAGCTAGCTAGAAATTCCCATCACGTTGCACAAAGCTAAGAAAATGCAGTCCAAGACTGAAGAAGATTCCAAAGACTGAAAGCTACCAAACCAAAGACTTCAAACGCTATCAAAACTACACCTATTACTTGATTATCTGAAAATCCAACTCTAGACTGCCCGTGTGGAAAATTGTGGGCACCCAGAATTTAGAAAGGGAACAATAAACTCCAGGTCAGTCGTGGGACTGGTATGAGCAAACAAAAACAGTTTTATCTTTGAAAACAAACAACAAAGGAATTTAAAACATTGAAAACCTCAATGCTTTTTGGAAAATGAAACTACCATAAGGCCTCCCGGCACACACACAATGCAATCGCACACTTGGGGGAGAATTCTCCTTATGATAGTCAAATATGCTTAATACGAGAAAACTCTTTGATATTATTACTAGTGCATAGTGTGAAATCGTTTCGAAATAAAATATTAATCTTAGCCAGCATAGGTACCATGATAATATGCCTACTATAGCTGCCATGTTAAATGGCAGGTTCTACAACTAAAACCGTACAAGGCGCGTATTGGGTGATTGGACTTCCAACAAATGGTCAGGCAAAGGAACTTCCTACTACCACATGGGTACGCCTCTAGAGGGACGTCCTGAGAGCTTAACCAGCTCTCTGCCAACACAAGCCCGGGTTACCTCTGTAACTAGGTAACTACTACACGAGCATGCCATCCCCTGGTCCTTTGGGACCTTTATCTGAGGCGCCTCTCAACCAACAACCACAAAGCAATCACAAAGTA
Organism: Allium cepa; assembly: GCA_030765085.1. Taxonomy (NCBI): domain Eukaryota; kingdom Viridiplantae; phylum Streptophyta; class Magnoliopsida; order Asparagales; family Amaryllidaceae; genus Allium; species Allium cepa. The sequence goes on along the minus strand of CM060939.1, from coordinate 72,891,716 downwards.
ATAGATTTGAAGTGACCACATGAGTAAGTATCTGGGCTCCATACCTTGATACCACCCTTTTCCAGAAGGGAATGACACACCTTAAAGGGCGCGACCCTCATAACCTTGCCGCATCATTCCTGTTTCAACCATTTATGGGATGTGAGGTCCTGATGCAGTCTCGTCCACAAAGCTACGCTTTTTCACAAAGCCATGCTTCGATCAACAAATGATCACACAGCAGCACTCAGCATGCCACACTACCAAATTGGGAGTATATCACTGATAACTATCAACTACATAACCTCTGAGCTTGTACGTCTTAGAGAAGGTTGTTAAGCTAAGAGAATAAATTCTTCGCCACCAAACAGAAATATATTTGATAGAGATCAGTTTTATATCTCAAAGTGTAATGTCAGACATACAAACATACAAGTCTGTTCCGGGTTCGAATAGAACCGAAGGCACTTCCAAAGAAGCCCTTGCAAATCCGGTTATTCATAATCTCGATCGGACTTTCCATCACTTAGGGAATCTGTATACCGACGCGACTCGGTGCAGAGACAATCGAAGGGTTATCCTTTCATTTTCGAAAATACCCGGTCTTCACCACCTGTCTTGAAATGCTATCCATATCGTCGTATCATTATTCTAAATGGGTTATATGACACAAGGTCCTCTCCCGGCTAAACCGAATAATGAGCGAAATATTTAAAAACATATGATATAACATTTCAGTTAAGTCACAACTTAAAACCCAAAACTTTTCTTTCAAATGGTTAAACAAATTACCATTTTAAATCTTTAAACAAAAAGATTCAATTCACAAAGTTCACCCAGCTTTCACAAAGATTCGTTCATAGATTTCAAAATGATTTCCATTTCAATTTGGATTAACTCATTCAATCTTTAAATCAAAGATTTAATATCTTTCAAACTCATTTCCAATTCAAATCTTTTATATAAAAGATACACCATTTAAAATCCTCTTCAATTTTAAACAAGGTTTAATAATCTTTCACCAAGGTAAATTCATAGTTTTCCAAAACTATTTACAATTTCATTTCAAACTTGAAATCTTTCGATACAAATTGGAAATCCTTTCTTTTTGTGAAAGCTATTATTATTTGAAACAAATAGTTTTCGTTTTGGGAAAAACTGATTACATTTACATAAGTTAAAGCCATTCAAGTATAAAACTTGGGTTTAAATTTAAATTCCCAAAACAATACTTTTTAAATGGCTAAAAACTCATATAAACACCTTTATAACTTGTATAACCTTTTTAAACCATAATTTCCAAATCATTGAATTCAATTTCAAATATTGAATTCAAATTCAAATCAAATTATTTAAATTTCAAAACTTTATTAAGTTATTCAAAATAACTTTTATTTTTGAAATCCCTTTTAAAAAAGCTTTCAATCCCATTTCCAAAACTATTTGAATTCAAAATGCACTTTTAAAACCATTTCAAAAATCTGTGACTTGACCAATTTCCTTGTGCAATCCATATTTGGGTGCAATCCATATTTGGGTGTGTATAAGTGTGGTCCAGGGGTTCCACACAATAGTGCAACAACATCAATCATCACAGATTCAATAATAACAATATCGATAAGCGATATATTCCAATAACGCTTATCTATACACAGATTCACAGATAAATAAGTTACATCACGAATGAATAATTTACATCATAGACGAATAAATTACATCACATATGAATAAATTACATCACAGTTTACAGCACAAACCAGAATAATTCGTATCACAAAGCATCGCATATGAGGAATATCGAACCATTCAAACATTTAATAGAATCCAAACATTCATAAGTAAAATTTATTAACCAACTGATTAATTTAAATCAGATTAATTACTTATGAATAATTTACTAATCCTGGTTAATTAATTACAAATCAATTTTGTTAATTACTCTTTAATCATTTATTAATTAACCATTATTTTATAATTAATCATTTGATTAATTATCCTTAATTAATTACAATAATTAATTAATTAATCCTTAACTAATAATCATTCCCCAATCACTTTCATTAATTAATAAATTTTAATTAATTAATTATCCTTAAATAAATTAAGTAATTAGCCTTTAAATCATTTTTTATTAAGTAATCATTCTTTTAATTGATTAATCATCCTCAATTAATTATCTTAATTAATAAATTACATAAATTAATTAATCTTTAATTAACCTTTAATTATCAAGTAGTTAACCTTTAATTACCTTTAATCAATCATATTAATTAATTACTTACTTAACCTTTAGTTAATTTCATTTATTAGTTGATCCCATGATTAATCATTTTAAATAAAAATCATCCTCAAATTTGTTTCCTTGATTAGTTAATCACATTAATTAATAAGTTACTAATTAACCCTTGAATCACTTTTTAATCCAATCTACATCTTATTTTGTTTTTATAACCTTATGGATTTAATTACATAATTAAACTAATATGTAATTGCTTTTAAAACAAATTTTAAAACATTTTTAAATCTTTGAAAACACTTGTATGTTAATTACAAAAGTATCCAATACAATACAAAACAAATTTAAAGCATTTAACTCTAAAACTTAACAATATTTTTGATCCCCTTTCATTTAAAAAATCTGGTTAATCTAGTTTCCAAAAAACCCAAGCAAATTCGTCAAATACTCGAGCCAAAATCCTGGACAATCCATTCTTCTAAAATTCTCGAGTTCAAACCCGTGCCTAAGCCTGTTTTCCTGATGAAACTTCATCTTCCTCAACGCATAAGGCAAACCAGATACGAATGATATCTATGCACGTGTATAGTCACATGGCGACGCTTCGACCTTCGAGATCATCGCCGACAAGTCACTGACATCCCACCACTTCAACTCCGGCCACCCAAAGATCGATATCGACACAGAATTGAAATCGAGGTACTCATCCCACCCTGGAACACATACAGTTCATCGAAATTCGCCTTGAACCATCACCCCCGACCATAGATGACCACGCAACCACGACTGGGACTTCGCCAACCACCCCTGCTTCAATCCCCATGGGTCTCGTTCAACTCGATGCATCGATGACCACGAATTTGCCTCATGTCTCTCTTCGTTGAAAAACTGACATCGAACCCTAGTTCGTCGATTCCAAAGCACCACCGCAATTAACAAATTAAATCATTATTTTTCTGATGATTACCAACAACCCATCTACCACAAGAATTAAACTCTATGACCAACCCCTCGTTATTCACCTGGAATTGACGAATTGAACGATTCTAATCATCCCACGAATTCCCATTATTCCCAATTTTAAAAATTATGTAAATACATCAAAAAATCATATTTTTCCCATGTGAATCAAATAATAGAATCAAAACAAGAATTTAAGACATTTGATTTTCCAAGACAAATTTAGCAATGTAGATGAATCAAAGAATTATGAAATTTTAAATTTTGACCTATTTCCAATTTTTACTGTATATTTTCTTTTCCAGAATATTTACTCAATATTTTCATTTAAATCTATTTTTAAAAATGATATTGTATACTTTCAAACACTTTTACTTCAGATAGCAAGATTCAAAAATTGTTTAGGTAGGTTGATTGAAACTTTTGAATCAGGTTTTGGGAGCCTGTAACTAAACAGAGGCAACATTTGCCTGTTTATCAGGCATGCACCACCATATCATTATATATACATACATAACATAAACATACAGGCACATCAAGCATTTCCACAACAACTTAAACTTTCAATACACACATCCAGATGAATTTGAATTTGGTCCTTGGTTCATTGAATCTGCGGTTTTGATTTGATTGCTTAATCCATACTTTGCTTTCCAGGCTTGAACTCGGATCCATTTCTTTTATTTGCTTCAAAGCTGAAAACTTTGCTTTTCAAGTTGAATTGTAATTTGAATTTTCTTTTTACTGCATGCTTTTGATTCAGGCTTGCTTCCAGCTTGTTTGAGTTGAATTTTACTTTGGCATTTTAAACTGAAAATGATCTTGCTGAATCTGAAGCCTGATTATGTATCGAGTTGATCTAATTTGTTCTGAAGCTAGTATTTGATTCTCGTTTTGAATTGAAAACTGAGAAATTGGTTTTGTTGAACTTCTTTGCTAGCTTCAGACGCAAGATTGTCTGTTTGAATTTATTTTCAGGTTTTGATTTGAGAAATTTTTCTTGTTTTCAGTTTGAAGGTTTCAGTTTTGAATGCCTGAAACAAAAATGAGAAGAGAAAAGTTTTCCTCTTTTCATTATCTATTATTTTATTTCTTCCAAAATGAAAATAAAATTTTAAGAACATGACACTTGTCGATATTAATTTAACACTTGTAATTTAATGATGTTCCTTATCAAACATTTGTCACAACATGATTTTAAAAATCTTACACTTGTTAAAATAAGTAAATTTATGTCCAAAACCTTTTCTTTATTTTATTGATAAATTTTGTTTTAAATCCTTATTTTATTAAATATGAAATTTGTATTTAAAATCCTTTAATTAATTACATTTATATATATGTAAATGTTTTACATTTTAAATTCATGAATATACAAACTATTGTTTAGTTATTTCAAAAGAAAATGTGTTATCAAGTCTAATAAATAAGTATATAATATGTATATGTATAAGTTTGATTTTAACTTTTTAAATAGCTTTTGTAATTTATTTATATCAAATTCAAAATATAAATTTCAAATCATCAGTATTATAATCACAAAATTAATTCTTTTTTATTATAAAATATAAAGTTTTAATTTCAAATAACTTTCAAAATATAGACATACACATGTATTACAATTCCAAACAGATTTTTATTAATTTTATATTATAGAGTTTTTCAAACTCAAATTTATTTTTAATGGTTTTTATTTTGGAATTCACAAATTAAAATTTCTATTCATAATCTAGTGGATTTCAAATCAAATAATTTTATTTACGATCTTTATATAAATATATATATATATATATATATATATTCAAACCTTTAAATTAATCCACAATTTAAATTTGTAATTAAAATATTATTCAAAATATTCATTTTAGAATTTCCAATTAGAAATTCTATTTAAAAATTATATTTATATCCATTTATACTAACAAAATATCCATTTAAATTTGGAAAAATTTCAACTTAATTCACAATCTAATCCAAATTTATTTAAATTACCAATTTAAATTTGATTCAAAAACGAGATCGTTACAGATTCCCCGCCTTAAAAAAATTTCATCCTCCAAATTTGCTAGGGAGACAACAAAGAATAGATAGATACACAAAGATAGAAAATCGACTCACTAATCAAGCCGTTTATCTATTCTGTATTTGGCTCACCAAATCATAATATCATCAATAATTATGATAACAAACTCATTCGATATTACACAGGATACTCGGGTCACCTGATCTACAAATATGCAGGAGCACTGGTTAGTTCGAAGGGATAACTAATCGTTCGTAGAATATATCTACACCCAAACAATAGATAAATGGATTCCAAACTCAAGTTGGAATATCCTAATACATATAACTTGTCCCTCTTCGGACTTTGATGCCCACAAGAAATCACAATAGAATTTCGAATTTGGTTTCATCGAAATCGTTTTATCGATACAAATTAATTTAACTTCATGTTTAATCAACAAATTTATTCCAATTTAAATTTTCAAATTTATCAAAGTTAAAAACGAAAAGCTAATGGAAATTTGACGAAGAGAATACGAGATAGAAATTTATCTATAACGATTTGCAAGACCATCACCATACCGAAGCTCCTCCTTGTAGCTGCCACGAAGAAATCAAAGAATTTGAAATCGGATCAAAGGAGATTAATAGAGAAAAGATATTTCGGTTGTCGTTCTCAGGGTAATGGCCATTTGTAGTGGTACTCCCCTGTCCCCTATCTCGTCCCCTTCTTGCAATCAAACTCACTATAACCGGATAGTAAGAGAGCTAGCTTTGGATTAGAGCATTTGATTTGGAGATGCATTCTATTGAAGATATTCTTTCCGCTGTGTCTTGTATCTCTGATAGTATTGATATCTATTGTATCATTCTGTTGTATCATATTGTATCAGATATTGTATTTGTAATTGTATCAATGTTGTATATATTGATATTCATTTTTTTCCGCTGTGTTGTTTTACTTAATGTGTTATAAGTTCCGGCGAGCCAGATTTGGCGTTGGGATCTGCGGCATTTGAATACGAGTGACGTATTCGGTGCCGATTTTCGAAGGCCGAGCCTGGACCGATACAAGTGGTATTAGAGTTGAAGGTTGAAAATGTAGCTGAGGAGTATAACACATTAGGTGACTCATTAGAGATAGGGTGCAGTATACACTAGAATGAGTGTATCCCTAAGATATCCGTTCATGTGCCTAAGTAACCCATCACATTGTACAAAGCTAAGCAAGTGTAGTCCAAGACTGAAGAAGATTCCAAAGACTGAAAGCTACCAAACCAAAGACTTCGAAGGCTATCAAATCTACACCTATTACTTGATTATCTGAAAAATCAACTCTAGACTGTCCGTGTGGAAAACTGTGGGCACCTAGAGTTTAGGAAGGGAACAATAAACTTCAGGTCAGTCATAGGATTGGTATGAGCAAACAAAAATAGTTTTATCTTTGAAAAAAAAACAACAAAGGAATTTAATGCATTGAAAACCGAAATGCTTTTTGGAAAATGAAACTACCATAAGGCCTCCCGGCACACACACAGTGCAATCGCATGCTTGGGGGAGAATTCTCCTTATGATAGTCAAATATGCTTAATACGAGAAAACTCTTTGATATTATTACTAGTACATAGTGTGAAAACATTTCGAAAATAAAATATTAATCTTAGCCAGCATAGGTACCATGATAGTATGCCTACTATAGCTGCCATGTTAAATGGCAGGTTCTACAACTAAAACTGTACAAGGCGCGTATTGGGTGATTGGATTTCCAACAAATGGTTAGGATAAGGAGCTTCCTACTGCAACATGGGTACGCCTCTGGAGGGACGTCCCGAGAGCTTAACCAGCTCCCTGCCAGCACAAGGCTGGGTTACCTCTGTAACTAGGTAACTACTACACGAGCATGCCATCCCCCGGTCCTTTGGGACCTTTATCCGAGGCGCCTCTCAACCAACAACCACAAAGCAATCACAAAGTAATAGATTTGCAGTGACCACATGAGTAAGTATCTGGGCTCCATACCATGACACCACCCTTTTCCAAAAGGGAATGACACACCCTAAAGGGCACGACCCTCATAACCTTGTCGCATCTTTCCTGTTTCGATCATTTACGAGGTGTGCGGTCCTGATGCAGTCTCATCCACAAAGCTATGCATTTTCACAAAGCCATGCTTCGATCAACAAATGATCACACAGCAGCACTCAGCATGCCACACTACCAAATTGGGAGTATATCACTGATAACTATCAACTACATAACCTTTGAGCTCGTATGTTTCAGAGAAGGGTGTTAAGCTAAGAGAATAAATTCTCCGCCACCAAACAGAAATGTATTTGATAGAGATCAGTTTTATATCTCAAAGTGTAATGTCAGACATACAACCATACAAGTCTGTTTTGGGTTCGAAGAGCACCGAAGGCACTTTCAAAGAAGCCCTTGCAAATCCAATTATTCACAATCCCGATCGGACTTCCCATCACTTAGGGAATCTCTATACCGGCGTGACTCAGTGCAGAGACAATCGATGGGTTATCCTTTCGTTTTCGAAAACACCCAGTCTTCACCATCGGTCTTGAAATACTATCCATATCGTCGTATCATTATTCGAAATGGGTTATATGATACAAGGTCCTCTCCCGGCTAAACCGAATAATGAGCGCAATATTTAAAAACATATGGATATAAGGTAATAGCATATATATAACAATGTAAATAACTAACAGTAGCATATTTCAATTGTCGTTTCATTTGAAATTGTTGGGTATGCTTCTACCACCAACGAATCAGGATGAGGAAGGAGACACCGAACTATTCGGAGCCGATCCAGCACGATGAAGCGAAGCATACACGCCACCGAACCATCTCACGACTGGACCAGAGCCTACAAGCTACCGGTCCAGGCCTTACCGATGCCGAACCAACCATCTCCCTGGACCAACGCCTACCGGACCAAACCCAGCCTTCTTCACCGAATCAACCATCACTGACCGAGCCAACATTGCCACCGAACCAAGGATACTCCACCTAACCCCGAACCAAGTGTTACCAATGCCGAACCAACCATCTCCCCACCAATGCCGAACCAACCATCTCGTCACTGATACCGGTCCAAACCACACTTCCTAGCACTACTGATCCAGAGTGCTACCGGACCAGCTCTGTCAGGCCAGGCCGCATCAGCCCAGGCCCACCAGCAGCTATATACATCCAAGACGCCTACCCACAACCTCACTCTATAAATAGAGGGGCCAGGGTACGACAATGGCAGACAAGTTTGAGAGCTCAAGCACGGATAGAACTTTCAAACAACTTTCAGTTACTTGTAATCAAAGCCTTGTACTTGTAATCTGAACAGAAAAGGAGATTAACATATAAAGTGGACATAGGCATGTTCTGGCCGAACCACTAAATCTGTGTGTTCTTTACAGTTTAGTCCCCGCTTTTTATATATTTGCATAAATCACCAAAATCATTAAAAACAACATAAAATCGACTATTTCATACGACTTGGAGGTGTTTGCCCATTTTTTGTGCAAACATTTTTGGTGCTTTCATTGAGAGCAGGAGCTTGAAGCTTCAGCTTCCCCCACATCTATCAACATCGTTCATTGCCTGGAAAACATGCCTCCCGGACGGAAGAAAGATGCTAACAAAGGAAAGAACATCGCAACTGGCAGTATCCCAGATCCAGTGATCAGAGACCAAGACAATCGTCCGGTTCCAACAGCAAATTTAAATCAGGCAAATCCGACAGCCCCTGCTACGGAACAACCAATTACAAGGGCGGATCTGGACAGGGCTGTGGCTGAAGTAATTAACCGCTTCGCATCTCAACAAGAAGCCTTAGTGGATCAACTCATGTCACGCTTAAGGGATGTCGAAGAAACCAACCGCAACACTGAATCATGGGGTGAGTCCCAGTCTGGAGGATCTAGGAGACGACAAGGGTCCTTCTTCTTCGAAGAGGCTAACAACAGGAACAGCTATGGTAGGAGCCGAGCCCGGACTCAGCCCGAATCCCGATCCGAGGAAACGCTTGGAACCGAGCCCAACGGGGGAGGTACCAGGCAAGGGTCGGGTGTAGCTGAGCCCGCCATGCTACCTAACCATGGAAATACCAAGGGACGGGGCCGAGCTGGAGTCCAGCCCAAAGTTGGACCCGAGGAAGTGCTGAGGACAGAACCCAGCAGGGGAAGATCAAGGCAAAGGCCAACTGTGGCTGACCAAAGCACGCCCTCGGAAGACCAGAGGCAACCATTGGAGAATGTTAGGAGTGATAGACGATACCATCCTTACAGGTCATCTGGACAGAATCAGTTCCGCAGAGAGGAACCAAACTCATTTCTATCCGCTCCAAGTTTTGATGAAAGGATGGCGTGATTGTTCAGAGAGTGCGTCCAACGGGATCAAAGAGATCGAGGGATAGGCGCTAGGGTGACCAGCGCCTTCACCCTCCATATCGAAATCGCCATCACCCCCCGAGAATGGAAAATGCCAACAATGGAACCTTACAAGGAAACCTATGACCCCGTCGTACACCTACAAAGATACACACAGCATATGCTCATGAGCGGAGCAACAGAGGGAGTGTTGTGTAAATGCTTTCCGCTATTCTTGGCAGATCTAGCTACCTCCTGGTTCTGCCATCTACCCCAAGGGTCCATCAGCTCGTGGGAAATGTTGAAAGAAAAGTTCATCAGCCAGTTTCGCATTCATGTGGAACAGCCCAAAGACGCTTATTCCTTATCTAATATCAAACAAAAGCCTGGAGAGACAGTGCAGCAATATTTAACCCGATTCAATGCTGCAACGACTGTAGTTCAAGATGCCGATGAGAAACTTATCCTAATGGCCCTCTGCAGTGGCGTGCACCCGGATACTAAATTTGCTAGAAGACTAACAAAAGAAAAACCAGCTACTCTGCCCGATTTCTTCCATGAAGCTGGAAAATATATGAGACTTGAAGACGCTGCCACTGAGAGGCAGTCGGGACAACAGGCTAAGGTAACCCCAGACAGGGTTCCCGCTGCAGCAAAGGATATTCGGAGAAATGACTCTAGAGATAATGCTAGGGAAAAAAGGGAGATAAGCGTTTATATCGACCAGGGCCGAGGTTTGACTCTTACACCCCTCTGAATGAAACAATCGAAAACATCTTCCTGGCCACCCAAGACGAAGTTAGATACAAACGCCCCCTGCACAAGAAGGAGTCAGATAACGCACTCAAGTTTGGAAAGTTCTGGCGCTTCCACGAATCCCATGGACATGACACCAATGAATGCCACCATCTCCAGGACTTGATTGAAGAACACATTAGAAGGAAGAGATTGGAACGCTATGTAAAAAGCCAGAACAGGACTTCAGCTCCCGCCAATGAAAGCCCAGGGCTCCCCCTCCCAGAAGTAGGCGGAGGAAATCGCAACACCAGCGGCTCTAGTCAAGAGAAGATAGTGGTCCATACCATATCAGGAGGACCACACATCGCCGACTGAAGCTGGGCAGAGATGGAAAGATACGGTAAGTCCCGTAGAAACAATGAAGGCTACGTTAATACTGTTATGGAAGAATGCCACCCGAAACGGAAAGAGAATGACGACATCACATTCAGTAGGCGTGATCTAGAGGGAAGGCAGTACCCACACAAAGATCCTATGGTCATCTCTACCTGGTTCGGTCCAGCCAAAGTTTTTCGAATTTTAGTAGACACTGGGAGCTCAGTAAATATCCTATTCAAGCATGCTTTCGACAAAATAAAGCTGTCAATGAAGGATGTGTCTCCCTGCAACAAACCACTACATGGTTTCATTGGAGATGCGAAGATGCCCCTCAGGAAACTGGACCTCTTTGTTGAAATAGGAAGTCATCCCCGCTCCGTTGTGCGAAAACAAACATTTGTACTAATAAAGAACCACTCGGCCTACAATGCCTTTTTGGGAAGACCAGCCCTGTCTGACTTCCAAATTGTCCTAGCCCCATGGTGCCTGAAGATGAAATTTCCAACGGATAACGGAATAGGAGAAATAGAGGGAGATCAAGACGCTGCTCGAGACTGCTATGTAACTGAACTTCGCAATAACCGCAGAAAAGATAAAGGGAAAAATGCAGAGACTAATCTCTGCATGAAAAGCTTGGAAGCATAGCAGCTAAAGAAAGCCCCTCCTCTTCGATATACCAGTGATCCTCTCAATGAATTAGACCCCAGGGACAAAGAGGAGGAGGCCACCGCCGAGCCTGTAGAGGCTATGGAATTCGTAGCTGTAGACAAACATGACTCAAGTAGACTATTGAAAATTGGATCCCAACCAAAAGAAGAATTAAAGGATCAACTAATTGATTTTCTTCGCCACAACATGGATGTATTTGCATGGATGCACGCTGACATGACAGGAATCTCCCCAGACGTAGCATGCCATGTACTGAACATCGATCCCACCAAGGTGCCAGTAAAGCAGAAAAAGAGAAGCATGGGGGCAGAACGATCAGCAGCCCTAGAGGAAGAAGTAAAGAACCTACTTGCCAATAACTTCATACGAGAAACCATCTACCCAGAATGGATCGCCAACCCGGTACTGGTAAGAAGGCTAATGGGAAGTGGCGAACATGCATCGACTTCTCCAACTTAAATGACGCTTGTCCGAAGGACTGCTTCCCACTCCCCCGAATCGATCAGCTCGTGGACAGCACCATAGGACATGAACTCTTATCTTTTATGGACGCATACTCGGGATATAACCAGATCCCTATGCACGCCCCCGATCAAGACCATACTAGTTTCATCACTGACCGGGGATTGTACTGCTACAGAGTAATGCCTTTTGGACTTAAAAACGCCGGAGCTACTTATCAGCGCCTCGTCAACAAGATGTTTGCGGAACTAATAGGATGAACTATGGAAGTTTATGTGGACGACATGCTGGTAAAATCGAGGAAATCCAACGATCATATAAACCACCTCGATGAGATGTTTCAAGTACTTCGCCAATATGGAATGAAGCTGAACCCTCTAAAGTGCTCCTTCGGAGTATCGTCGGGAAAGTTCATGGGATTCATCGTCCATGCCAGGGGGATTGAAGCAAACCCCGAACAAGTTCGGGCTTTGCAAGATATCAAGATACCATCCACTCGAAGAGAGATGCAAAGCCTAAACGGGAAGGTGGCCGCCCTAAGCAGGTTCATCTCTAAAGCAACCGACAAATGCATCCCTTTCTTTGAAGCTCTAAAGAAAGACAAAGGAAAGTTCGAATGGACTGACGAATGCTCGACAGCCTTCCTTAACTTAATCGAGCACCTCCAGAGACCACCAGTACTCTCAACTCCAAATGAAGGCGAGGAACTATACCTATACCTCGCTGTATTGTCCCATGCTTTAAGCAACGCTTTGGTGAGAGAAGACAACCGCGCGCAGCGGCCCGTATACTTTGTAAGCAAGAGAATTACAGGGGCAGAAGCCAGATACCCTAAACTTGAAAAGCTAGCATACTGTTTGCTAATCACGTCACGGAAACTGCGACACTATTTCCAATCTCATTCCATCAGAGCTTTGACCGATCAACCGCTAAGGCAGGTACTCCATCGCCCCGACACTTCTGGGCGACTACTTAAGTGGTGCATTGAACTGAGTCAATATGATATCACCTACCATCCTCGCACCGCTATCTAGGGGCAAGCCATAGCTGACTTCATTGCTGAATTCACTACTAACGAAGGTAAGGAGCAATCTGAAATAGCAGAAGATATCAAGTGGAATCTCTTCGTAGGTGTAGCATCAAATGAACAAGGCTCGGGGGCAGGTGTTGTGATAATCACCCCCAGGAGAAGGAAGCTGCACTACACCCTAAGGTTGGAATTCGCTGCCACCAACAATGACGCAGAATACGAAACAGTGATAGCCGGATTAGAACTTGCCCTGGAGATTGGAGTCGGTTCTTTATGTCTCCATAGTGATTCTCAACTTATTGTAAATCAAATACTGGGAGAATTCCAGACTCAGGGAGAACGACTCACAGCATATCTAAAGAAGACCAAGCTGCTGCTCAATCAATTGGATAACTATTTAATCAAACACATTCCTCGAGAAGAGAATCAGGTGGCCGACAAACTGGCAAAGCAAGCTAGCATGAAGGACGGCAAAGCTTCCCGAACAATAACCATCTCAAAGCAAATAGCCCCGAGTTACGAGCCAATGAATATGCTAGCTGCAATCGAAGAGGAAACTTGGATGACTCCCATCCGGAAGTACTTACAAAGTGGCACACTGCCCGACGGGCGTAACGAAGCCAAGAAAATCTTAAGGAAAGCTTCCCGCTACACATTACAAGAAGGCATCCTCTATCGGCGCGGCTTCTCTAATCCCTTATTAAGGTGTATCGCTGGAAGGGAAGCCAGGGAAGTCTTGTCCAACATCCATCAAGGGAGTTGCGGAGATCACACCGGAGGGCAGACTCTAGGAAAGAAAATACTCCGATACGGGTATTACTGGCCCACCTTAATCAAAGACATCTTGGACTTCGTCAAAAAGTGTGACAGATGTCAGAAATTTGCTAAAATTCCTCGACTACCCACAAATGAGATTACTCAAATGACCAGCCCTTGGCCCTTTGCAATATGGGGAATTGACTTCATTGGCGAACTGCCAGTGGGCCGAGGCGGAGCTAAATATGCCATAGTGGCAGTTGACTATTTCACCAAATGGGTGGAAGCGGAGCCTCTAAATAAAATATCTTCGGCAAAAGTTATTAAGTTCTTGATCAAAAATGTCTTATGCAGGTACGGGGTTCCACTCTAAATCATATCGGACAATGGACTTCAATTTGACAGCAAGGAATTCACCGATTGGTACCAAGAGCACGGAATTCACAAAAGCTTCTCATCTGTGGCTTATCCCCAGGCAAACGGACAAGTCGAAGCTGTCAACAAAATCCTCAAAACTCTAATCAAGAAGAAACTTAAAAAGTCAAAAGGCGCTTGGGTGGATGAACTTCCTACGGAACTTTGGGCCTACCGCACATCTTACAGAACATCAACAGGGCATACTCCTTTCTCTTTGGCATACGGATTGGAGGCCATGCTCCCAGTTGAAACTATAGTGCCTTCACACCGTAAGATCCACTACAACCCAGAAGAGAACGAAGAACTCCTCCACATGACTTTGGATCTAATTGAGGAGAGAAGAAACGATGCAGCACTCAAAGCAGCAGCTCACAAGCAAAAAGTGGCAGCACAATACAACTCCAAAGTCAAGAACCGCAGCTTACAAGAAGGAGATCTTGTCCTCAAGCGGATCTTTCCGCGCCCTGAAGCGCTAGATCCAATCTGGGACGCACCCTATGTAATTCATAAAGATCTCCACAACGGAGCTTATATTTTGTCAACAGTGGACGGAGAGGTGTTCCAGAGGGCATGGAACATCCAACACCTCCGTCGATGCTTTTCTTAACTTGTACTGCCCATATGAAGTGAATTAACAAAGAGAATCAGTGGACGTAGGCATTTTCGTGCCGAACCACTTTAAAAATCTTGTCTCTTTTTAACTTGTTCCTTTATATCTTGGCTGCTTGTTAAGCTTTATCCTTTTCTGTTGAACAAAATCCTGTATAACGACATTTCCATTCTGGACACTTCACGGCACAACCTCACCTGGACAAGACCCGACAGGTACTATGCGAATCTATGCACTCGCCAATGAGATACTTTTGCTCCATCATCCCTCTGCTGCGGGTTAACTCATTGCTCGCGATTGCCCTCAAAGCCAACTGTAATGAGTCGATTATAAGCCATCAAGAAGGCCGACTATAGCCGATGGGAGCTTATTACGGCGTTCGGCTCGCCGGCAACTGTGGACCTTCTTTAAGCCCCAACATAAGGTGTGGCCAGCCAGGGGTAGTTCACGGTTGACGATCGGCACCCACGATAGCCGGCCGCAATAAATCGAATAATACCCATGATTACGGGCCATAATGGCTCGGGTAGTTACTGAGCGCGATCTCGGCTCCGATATGTCTTAAGTGCGGCTGTGGTAAAAAAGATAAACTCCCCGCGGAGGCGTAAGATGGGTGACAAATGTATACAAGACCCACAGCTAGGGAAAGTGACTACAAAACCCGTTTGCCACGAACTTAAGCATATCGACGGCCTTCCGTGATTGGTAGTTTTACTGTTTCTCATATTTCCATTTCATTTAAAAACTTTTCTCCTATCCTATATAACGGTCCCTAGAGCACAGGACACCAAATAGGAGACTCGCAAACTGGATGACAAGACACTCAGCTGCATTCCATACTCAGTTGCACAAGACATTCAAAGCTACCGTCTAGAGCTAAAGCTGGAAGGGCGATACTTTCTTCTCTTATACACAAATACGTAACGATAATTCATTCGCACATCCCACAAACGTTGCAAGATATGAAGTTACATTTTAAGCAAGATCATAGCATCAAACACGATTGAAGCACATACACAGCTATATTTCTTATGCAACACATCAGAATAACAAAAGCATTCAAATATAGCAGAAGCGGTTTATGTTATAAAATTACATAAAGTCGTTCGTTGCAATGGCATAATTACAAACTGAAAGTACATTAATGTTTTAGAACTAGTGTATACAGGAATGTCAAGTAAAACCAAAAATGCCCAGATCAAGTCAAAATAGTCGGCAGCATCAGAACTTCATCTCTATCCTTCCAACACCCCAAGATCTACTTGATCACAGGATCAGAACTCCCAGCATGCAGACTAGAGGTTCCACCTGTCTAATTTAGGAGAAGAATCTATTAGACCAACGATAAGCAATCAAGTTGAGAAAAGATTAAAAAGGGAAGACTTACCAGCGTCCTCTCCCTGATCATCGTCCTCCAATTGCACTTTCCTCGGCGGCAAGCAGTCGCATGCCTTCCTTCACTGCCGCCTTCTCCTCCTTGGTGAACTGTGCGGTAACCACATCCATTCTGAAGGCCGCGCCACCCTCTTTATCCTCTTCAGCCTTGGCTTCCTCCAAAGCCCGAAGATATATCCTAGCCATGACCCGGGGATAGTCGTCCATCCAGGACAGGTTGCCCTGCTTCCAAGTTCGGAAATACATGTCCTGGAGCATGTCATCCATCATCCCCTCGTCCTCCTCAAACTCTTTCATCCGGGCCTCAGAAGCCGACAGCCGTGCGACGGCAGCATCTCTCTCCAATTGGTATCTCGAGCAGTCAGCCTGAAGGGATTTCCGCATCACTTCCATCTCCTCCTTCAGCTTGGCCTGAGCAAGCTCTGCGGCCTCAAGCCTCCCAGATAACTCCTCTACCTGCTCAAGATCCGCTCTCCGAACCTCATCCATAGTGGCAATGGCCATATCGATTCGTTCCTTGCAGGTGGCCTCCATTTTTCGCAACTCGACTCTAATAGCCTCCTCCATAGTTTCCTTTAGTCGTCTGGAGGCCGCCTCATGCTGGGAGATCTGAATGGCCTGATCGGCAAGCCGTTTGGCCTGATCGGAAACCATTAGCCGCAGCCGAATGTTAGCACTTTCGATTTCCTCTCCAGCCTTAACCAGTCGGACGTGATGCTCCATTAACTTCCTGGTCTCTTCAGCCACCCGGTCTATGTTTGCCTTGGCCTCATCCCCCATAGTCACAATCCGAGTAGTCAACAAGTCAAGATCCAAAGCCTTAGCCTCGTCGAGTACCCTTACCATAGGATTGCGGGGTAGGAGGTGCTCACCGGTAACCTCATCGAAGGAAATATCATGAGAACTCGGGTCTAGATCTGGATGACCCGCAAATGGGTTACGAGCCAAACCGGGACGATCGATATGAGTAACAGAAGGATTCTCTGATGGATGCGGAGATGGTATGGACTCAGTATCTTCCTCCGTGATGTCATGAATAGGCTGGGTTGGGGGCTGAGGTCCAAGTGAAGGTTCGAACATGGAACGCCTCCTCTTTCTCTTTTGAATATCCTCTTCGATAACTCCGAGAAGAGGATGGTAACTGACTACGCTCCCGGAACGGTCAGTCGAGGGCTTCGGTTTAGCAGAAGCCTTGAAGAGTTTGAATTGCTCAAGGCGGTGCCGAATGTCTGATGTCTTGGCCGCCTCAACCAATCCTGAAATAAAAATCAAGTGTTACAAGCATGCATAAGACTATGATTCAAGAAACATATAAAGTTAAAAAAGGAGTTAGGTGTTCACCTTGAACCGTCGAAGTTGCTTTAGCTGAAATACTCTCAGAAGATAGACTGGCACCAGTCCCGGCCTTATCAGACTTCTTCGATTTCTCCACCAAGGCCGGCCCTTCCTCCAACCCCTCAAAGGCTTGGCGGAAGGCATCATCCGTCCACTTTTGAATCTCACCCGCTTTCCCAGAGATCAGGGCACCAACGCCACTACCACCCTGACCTTCGCCACCGTTACCACCATCACCTTCTCCATCACCTCCGCTCTCCTCCTCGCTTCTTTCCTCCTCTCCACTTTCCTCCCCCGGAGCATCTGGGCATGTGCTGGGAGAGGGTCCATCAGATTTCTTGAGCTTCTTCCCCCCGACGACTGGAGGTACCGAGAAGGGTCACCTCTTGTTGCTCTTCGTCGTGGCCCCGTCTTTAGCTTTGGCAGCCCTCTCTTCGGTTGTATCTCTCTGCTTAACCACAGATTGACGTGGCAGAATCAAGTTGTGCTCCAGGAGAGTGGCATTCCTGATCAGGTAAGAAGCCGACCTATCCCTTCCTGAGATAGCCTCTATCTCCGCAGCCATCTGTACCAGGCGATCATTCTCCACGACCGCAAAGCCACCTGTCGCTAGCAAGAAATAAAAGTATATAAGAAGAAGCATTGCAGTCGGGACAAAGAAATTACAAATGGAATTCAACTTACAGCCAGAAGTGAAAAGGCGAAAAGAAACGGAGTCGTCCTTAACGACGAACCATTCCTTCTTAAACATGGTGAACTTCGAGTATAAGTCCAAGACCGGCTTGAAGGACACGGCCGACTCTAAACTAATGTAAGGAGACCCCTTCTTGTTGCCACTCAGATTATACAAATATCGGATTTCCCGGTTAGAAGGGTGGCGCCCTTACCTCCTCTGGAAGATAACGAATAGACACACTAGGATGGCGTGGGAGTTGGGCTGAAACTGGAAAGGAGCCACCTTCAGGTAGGTAATGAAGCTGACTATCCACGCATTGATCGGAGGAATGGCTCCGCACATGCAATGGTATCGGCTATAGGCAAAATATCCTTCAGGAGGATCATACGGCATCACACCATCTCCCGGCAGCAGCATGCTCGCTCTGTCAATCCCGAAGGAGCGAGCGATGACATCAAGTTGTCCCTCTTTGAGGGAGCTCGGAAAGCAATCGGGAGGAGAGTTCAGAAGCTCTTGAGGGCCATATCCATCCACTAATGACCTTGGGGCAAATCCATGTCGCGCTGGTTCCGGCTGGACTGGGGGCACAGCGGGAGACTCTCTTCTATCCATAGATTTCCTCTGTTTTTTTGATCGGGTTTCCACTTTGCGAGACATTTACCTGCAAACACAAAAGAAAAGCACATTATTAGAACAAGGAGGTGCAGAGATACAAACAAGCAAGTAAGTACAATCTGGGGTTTTCGTTTATTTAAAAAGTACGAAAGGCCTGAGAATTCATTCGACAAATCAAACTCCCCATGGTTCATTCGGCATTCCCAATACCAGGTTTCATTCGGCATTCTCAGTATAAGGTCCATTTGGCATTCTCAGTATAAGGTTCATTCGGCATTCTCAGTATAAGGTCCATCCGGTATTAAATCTTTAAGTTCAATTGGTAAAACGAAGTAAATCGAAGAAGCCATTCGACAGTCACCTGATTCGGCAGCTAAGGATTGATTCGGTAGGAAGTTCTGATCCGGTTATCTCGTTCGGTAGGGAATAACGTAAGCCTTAGGCCCATACTTATAGGGGAAGGTTGGATAACCGGACCAGCCGGTTCGGCTCTCAGGCCGAATATGGTTGTCCAATTAAAACAAAGCACGACATATGTTAAACATATGCCCTACTTTAGGGGGCAAATGTTGGGTACGCTTCTACCACCAACGAATCAGGATGAGGAAGGAGACACCGAACTATTCGGAGCCGATCCAGCACGATGAAGCGAAGCATACACGCCACCGAACCAGCTCACGACCGGACCAGAGCCTACAAGCTACCGGTCCAGGCCTTACCGATGCCGAACCAACCATCACCCCGGACCAACGCCTACCGGACCAAACCCAGCCTTCTTCACCGAATCAACCATCACTGACCAAGCCAACATTGCCACCGAACCAAGGATACTCCACATTTCCCCGAACCAAGTGTTACCAATGCCGAACCAACCATCTCCCCACCAATGCCGAACCAACCATCTCCTCACTGATACCGGTCCAAACCACACTTCCGAGCACTACCGGTCCAGAGTGCTACCGGACCAGCTCTGTCAGGCCAGACCGCATCAACCCAGGCCCACCAGCAGCTAAATACATCCAAGACCCCTACCCACAACCTCACTCTATAAATAGAGGGGCCAGGGTACGACAATGGCAGACAAGTTTGAGAGCTCAAGCACGGATAGAACTTTCAAACAACTTTCAGTTACTTGTAATCAAAGCCTTGTACTTGTAATCTGAACAGAAAAGGAGAATAACATATAAAGTGGACGTAGGCACGTTCTGACCGAACCACTACAAATCTATGTGTTCTTTACAGTTTAGTCCTCTCTTTTTATATATTTGCATAAATCACCAAAATCATTAAAAACAACATAAAATCGACTAGTTCATACGACTTGGAGGTGTTTGCCCATTTTTTGTGCAAACAGAAATCAAATTTAATAAATAAAAGAACATTAGTCGTGAGTCATTGCTCACCTTTCGAGGCTAGAGATGAACGAGAATACGATGAGTTACGAATTCCAAGCACGAATTTCGAAGCAAAGCACGATGGATACGAGTTCGACGATCAAAACTGATAAATAGGAATTGACAAAACAAACTAAATCTATTCTGATATAAACTGAATATATATATATATATTGCTATTATTATATATATATATAAATTCAATATTTTAAATTTAAGACAAATATTAAAGTAACATAAGAAATTCAAAATCATTATTAAATCAACCCATACAAATATGTAAACCAGGAAGTAACACTTTGAACATATGAATACAAATATATAACTGTATAGGTAAACCATTTCAGGAAATCAATGCCTATATATACAAGTGACATTATATATTACTTTTATATTATATAAACACAATAAAAGCATGCATACAGAACTGACAGAAGACAAAGTATATATATTATACTTTAAATATCAATACTTAAACAATATCAGAAACCAGCATCTAATCCTTTATATATAAATAAGAAATAGAAGATACACCAAATACAACCTGAAGAGGTATATATATATATCTCATATATATAAAGACTGTAACTTATATAGTAAACTTAAAAAATAATTATACTTTCTATATTTCAAATCAAATGTACAACTTCCATTATAACATCATCCATAGACTAACATATTATATAACCAAAGTAAACCTAAAGTATATTTACAGCAGGTTTATAAACAACTTACATACATAAACAAACAGTGTATATAAATCTTGTATGAAATTATATATACCAATATATCATACTTATATTTATATATAACAGACTGTTTAGTTATGTACATGTTCTCTTTTTTAACAAAAATATATAACTAAATCAAATAAGTTGTATGCCTTTGGAAATAACAAAACATATACACATCAATACCTCAATCAGAAAAGTGCTCGGCTAAGATGGAGGAACGAGGTGGGGCTGCTTAGCTCGGTGATCGGGGAAAGAAGGGCTGCTGTAAGAAACTGGCGAGCGGTGAGATGGCTTTCGCGTGCTGGGCTCGCGTGGCAGCGACCTGGTGCAGGCGGAGGTCGTTGTTTGTATGCAAGCAGTCAGGGTGATGGAGGATCACGAGGGCAGCTAATGGGTTCGGCAGACTCGGTTCAAGTGGAAGGGTAGGGACGAGCGCATGTTGAACGTGAGGGAGGGTTTGAGAAGAACGAAGGCAAGTTGTAGAAGAAAATACATAGAGCTTCGCATAAAATTTTCCTCTTTTTTTTTTCCTCAGACGAAAGAAGAACAAGAGAGGAGGGCCAGGTTTCTCTAAGCAGATCACATGCCTAAACACATTTGCAAAAGCAAAGAAAGGCTCCAGGCTACACGTGAGTGAGGAATATATATATACAACTTTGTATTGAAAAAAAAAATTAAATGAAACGAAAGGACATACCCCCTCATGAAACGTTAATTGAACGGTGGAACTGGAAGAGTCAAGTACTGTTTTCTGATGATAATAAATGCTATTTGATGTCAGCCGTTTTAAATTTGAATGGACCCAGACTGTCAAAAATTCAGAAATGGTACTGATAAGATTACCGTTTACACAGCCTCCGCCATGTACCAGACTCCAAAACACACGAAAGAATATGTTGTTGAGATCAGCACGACGAGACGATCAAAATGGTATATGGATATCAGTGGTACGATAATCCGATCAAAATTCAATATCGGTACGAAAATGCTGCTATTTCGCCGAAAATAAGATCGACGGAGCAATAACAATCAAAATTTGGAGAAACGAAATATGACGTCTTGCTCAGAAGGAGATTTACAATTTTTTTATAGAAAAATATTCAGGTTTGGAAAACATTTGATTACCACTGATTTTTAACTGGTATAAATTGAAATAAAATTACACAATAAAATAAACTTTCATATTTTCAGATGAAAATTTACAGTTTGCTATGTTCAATTAGACGTATCCCAAATAGTTAATTTTTATTTCAAAATTTTATTATTTATATTTCACAAAATTCAATTTATCACTTTATTAAAACAGTTAAAATTTACGGGTTTAACCATTTGGTTAAATCCATTTATATTAAATCAATAAATAGTCATTCAATTTAAATTTGTTAGTTCAAATTGTTAATTCTAATCATATAAATTTCAATTTAAATCAATTAATATTCAATAATTGATTTTTGATTCAGGGTATTTCATTAAGTTGATTCAATTGTTAATTTATTAATTCCTTCAAAGAAAAATTTATTTAATTTATTTCATTTATTCATTATCTTATTATCCAATTATCCTCTATTAAAAAATTCTAAAGTCATAAATTTGAATAGTCATTTATTATAATCATATTTTATTCAACAAATTAATTAAATTTTCCTTTATCCCAAATTATTATCAAATTTATTCCACTTAATATACCTTATCACATATATTAAGCATACCTACACTTATTATAACTACTCCAATTTATTTATAAATTCCTCTAACATCATTTTTATACCATATATTTTTCAATTAACCTTTTATTCTATTTACCTCTATTAATCTTTTTATAACTAAAATTTAAGCGTATAACATTTACTATAAGCACTCAAATTTTCTATAAATTCCATTGATATCATTTCATATTGTATAATATTCAATTACATAGTTAACTTCTGAATAATAAGGTAAGTTATATTGGAATGAAATTGAGTATTATACCTGTAAAATTTTCCCAATTCAATTATTCAAGTATAAATATTTATTCAAAATTTTGATTTCATTTGAAATCATCTTACCCAAATTTTAACAATTAAATTTCCGATTATCTTCAAACAATTTAGAGATAAAATAAATATATATATATATATATATACATAATATATCAAATCAAATTTAAAATCTTCAATATATATTATAAATCAAGTCATATTTAGAAATTCAAATCAATTTATCTTTTTCCAAACAAAAGTGTAGCAGGGCTACAGAATAGTCTCTTCACTTCAAAACTCAAAAATGAATGTCGATGATGCGGCCGCCATCACCGAAATTATTTTCCAGCAACAAAGAGAAGAGCACTGATTTAAACATTTAAAATTCTTTGAAATGATTTCTATTTGAAAATATTTTAAATACTCTACACTTTAAAACTTTCAAATCAAAGTTTGAAATCACCGGAAATTAAATTCTCAAATTCTAATTTAAATCCATTTCAATTCCTAATTAAAAATTTTAACCATGTTCTATAATTTCATTTATTTATCATATTGCAATAGTAAATGGTTTAGAAAACAATAAATAAAAATCAAATATTACCATTTTGTTGACCCATTCATTTAACAATTTAGAAAATTTACTTATAATATAATCATACAAAATTTATTTTATTTACCAAATTTGAAAACAATATTGTGTCAGTTTTCTCTGCTCAAGTGTTTTGGAAATCCTATCGATAGTGTTGATCAGACGAATCGATCGAAAACCCAAATCAACATCAACAGCTCAAAGAATGCAATATATATAAATCATTTTTAATATTAATTCACAAATAAACTTCCTCGCTCGACGATACAAGAATGGATTTCAAAGCAAGGATAGAGATTCAAATTTGATGGACTCAAATCAAAGAGAATTTTGATTCGAAGATAGGTTCGAAACAAAGATAAAGTGATTAAATAACGAAATAGGAAGATGGGTAAGTTTATATAAATCGTGGGCAACCTTAACCGGATCAACTGAGACTTCAAGAATAAGATCGATGCAGAATTCCGAGGTAAATCGGCATCAGATCTCAAGGGATAGAATTTAGGCATAGCAGGAGATGGATAGCATTGTAAACCGAGGATACAGAAATCTTCGGTAAATCAATGCCTATTATAAAGGAGGTTCACCCCCTTTACAAATCATTCGAAGATTGGCTAGACCGCCGATTTATTATAGAGATTGTTTGAAGTGGAGTTATGGGATACTCCAGAATACAAATAGGGAGAGATAAGGATGGATTTTGGAACCGAGGGATGTTCCAAAATTCAAAGGAAACCGAATCTAAGAAGAAGGAATTCAAGCTCGAACAGAAGTGATTCTGTAATTAAATTTACCATACATGCTAAGTTTTGCCTAGAGCCAATGCTCTGATACCAAATGTAACGACCTGATATTTTCAACCATTCACATCCAAATATGCCGGAATTGAATTGCTCAAAATACCAGATTGTAAGTTTATATTTGGCAAAACTCGGCATATACAGCAAATAAATAATCATAGAATCACAGACATAGAGTAATATAACAATATGCAACGGAAACAAATGAATAGTAGTTCATGAAGATACTATATATATAACAGAGT
Organism: Allium cepa; assembly: GCA_030765085.1. Lineage (NCBI taxonomy): Eukaryota > Viridiplantae > Streptophyta > Magnoliopsida > Asparagales > Amaryllidaceae > Allium > Allium cepa. The sequence goes on along the minus strand of CM060939.1, from coordinate 72,867,351 downwards.
TAAATAAGTTACAACAGAAGTCTCGAATACAATAGTCAAATACAAGAATCAAAATACATCATTAGAATCAACTGAATATCTGAAAGCTAGATAGATAGCAGGATCTCCAACCGAAGTCCAACTCCAAAGGTGAGTCTCGAATACTGGTACGATCAGTCTGACCCGAGCGTAAAGCACAACACAAAACACTCAAGTCAGGATTAACATTCTTATATCAATAAATCCAACTCAAGTGAAATAACAACTGAAATACAAGTAACTCAAAAGATGTTTGGGATAACCATCCTCTAAGGATCCGTTAACTATTTATATGTACGCTAAGTAGATAATGCCTATCAGTAATATAAAGTATCAAAATAGTGTTAAGGCGTTACCATTATCCCCCTTAACACATTTTATATAAGCGTCATAGTCTATACAGCATTGTAAACTCCACCGCAAACTAGTGGGCTATCAGGGAGTACTCCATAGGTATAACACAAAACAAATCGCAGTGGTCGCGCAGAGGGATACGAGTATGACAAGGCACATGAGGCAATACCCAAGGTAGTGAAACTACCGTTTGCCTGATCCGGACTGGTGAGAACGCATCACTGCAATGATCGCAACAGTGTGAAAAAACACTCCCAATTCAAGGGTTCGCACCAATCAAAAAACAAGTAATGAGTAGTTTACAAAGAAGTGTGTCCGCTAGAGGAAGCTAACCTCATTCGCCCGGCACGGCTCCTGTTTAAGTCATTTCAAATTTGACACAAGTGGATAGCCTTGACACAAGTGTCAAGGCTATCCATTATCGTTCACTTTCTTCAAATCCAGCAACGTCGTCATTCCCACCACTTCATTCTGGATCACACTCCGCGTATAATAGTTATTAAAGTGGTTTTCGGTTTAAACAGACAGTATGTCTCTAACCGATCCCGGACTCTTCAATAACTACGTAATTATTACACTGATTGGTCATTTAATAAACTTCCAAAATAGTTTATATTTCAAAACCAAAATCATTGCCATTTCAAAACCATATCAATACGATATCACTTCCATTTCAAAACCAAATACGATATCATTTCCATTTTTAAATATATCCATTTCAAATATATCCATTTACAAAATCTTAGTACTTCAAAGTGATAACACTTTCTAAATCAAACACTTTGGAAATCATAATACTTTGGAAATCAAAATTTTGAAATCATAATTCTTTTGGAATCATAACACTTCCCACTTAACTGTTTTAAATATAAATAATAGTATATATAATAAAATAGTTTATAATTTAAAATAGTTTATAATTTAAAATAGTTTATATAAAATATTTATAATCTAATATAGTTTATATTAAAAATAATTTATATTAAAATAGTTTATATGAAAATAGTTATTATTTAAAATAGTTTATATTAAAAATAATTTATTTTAAAATAGTTTATAGGAAAATAGTTATAATTTAAAATAGTTTATATTAAAAATAGTTTATATTAAAAATAATTTATATTAAAATAGTTTATAGTAAATAAATTTATAAAGTAACATATATAAATAATATAATTTATAAATACTTTATATAATAAAATAGCTTCCTCAAATTTCACAAATCAATTCCAAATCAACACCAATCCTAAAATTTCAAATTTAGTCAAATCTCAAACCATCAATTTCAATTCAATTCAGTTCTCAATAAACCATTATATCGATTTCAAATACAGATTTGAACCACAAATAAACCATTTAAATTTCGATATATTCCAAAGCTTTAAATATTTCACAATCTCAAAACTAAATTTGATAATTTCATATATATCTTAATTTAACTTTATTATTATTATTATTATTATTTAGTTTTGAAATATTCACTTAATAAATCCAATATTATTTAATAAAGCCCCAAATTACAAATGAACTAAATATTTCCTTTAACTTATTTAAACTTGAATTATTCATTTAAATCACCTTAACCAAAATCAAGTTATAAAATTATATCCTTTAAAAATCTCAAATTCAATAAGTTCCAAACCGATTTCTAATTAAATATATTTCTCAATTAAATACAATTTCAAATCAATTTCAAATTGATCTTCTCAACCTTAATTTATTAAATCATTATAAACTCTATATTAAAATATAATTTAAATAAATACTTAACCATATTATATTTTAATAAAATCAAACTTTTTTATTAAGCTTATTTTATATTAAAACAAATTTATGCATAGCTTAAAATCAAGAATTTAACTATATATAAAATAACATTTATATAATATCTAAAATCAATATTTATATAATACCTTATATTTCCTTCCAAAACCATAGTAATCATTTCAAATTATTTATATATAGACCAACGGTGTCTGCATATAATTTTCTATCCCATGGTCAAGTGATACGGATATTTATCATTTCAATCCGCAATTTTAAATATATACGGGTATATATATATCATTTCAACCCGCAATCCCAAATTCAATTCAATGAAAATCGCTTGTGTAACGCCCCGCCTTTCCGCACGCTTTAAATCAACACACGTGCTAATCTAAACGATACGGAAGGGCGGATTGTTATAGGGTAAGTAAAAAAACAGGGAAAGAAAGAAAACAAAATATAATCTTGCAGCGGAACGATAAAATATAATAATTAAATATACAGTTCATAAAACTGTTTTACAAATCATTTGATTTTCTTATAAAATAAATATCAGAGTTACACATACCAAAGGATAATAACAATGCAGCGGAATAAAATAGTGTAGTGGAATAATATAGTAGATAATAGTATTACAAATCTTCGTCATCGTCCTCCAGAATAAAATCTTCAAATCCTGAAATGCTCGAACTGACCCGAGCGAATTGAAAAGACAAAACAATCGAGTCAGAACTAAAAGATCTTATGTAAGTTAAATCAACAGAAATAAATATGAGGGTAGTAACTCAAAAGATGCTCAGGATTTACATCTCTTAAGGATCCGTCAAACTATTTACTATGTAGTATATTTCGCTATTATAATAGTGTCTAATTGTAAAATAAACTTACTTTTTAATAGCGTTAAGGGGTTACCCATATAGCGCTTAACACAAATATTGCCAATAGTCTATACAGTACCGTGATACCTCCTAATCGGGAGGCAACCAGAGGATACTCCATAGGTACGACACAAATAGAAACTCGTAGTGAAGGCTCGATATGGTAGGTGACACGGCACAACTAGGCAATGCCAGGGTAGATATACCAATTACGCATCTGGGCTGGTGGAAACGCGTAGCCGCAGTTACCGCCCACCTCGAACAACACCCCTAAAATCAAAAATCAAAAGTGGCCACCGAATCAAATCCAAATGTCAGAGTATAATATCGAAGGAGTGCGTCCGATCAGAGGAATGACCTCATTGGCCCGAGAATCGCTCTTGTTTTAACCACCTTATGCCAACTCACGGGAGTCGGGTCCAAGTATTTACCTCAAAGGAAACGCCACCACCATCCTACTACATTCTGGAATCTCCACCGCGTACACGGTTGTTAAAGTGGTTTTCGGAGTTGACAGAGAGTATGACAACTTTCGATCCCGGTCTCTTCAACAACCAAACGTTATTATACCACCGCGGTCTTTAAAAATAATTTATACTTAAAAAACCCAGAATAAAATATCCATTTCAAAACCATATAAATACGATATCATTTTTCATTTTAAAACCCAAATCCATATGATGTCATTTTATTTCAAATATATCTTTTCCAAAAATCATATCATTTTCAAATCTATATACCTTGAAACCATAGCTTTGCAACATAACTTTTAATACTTAATGGTTTAAATACTATATTACTTTGTGTAATAAAATAGCTTCTTTAAATTTCACAATAAATTCCCAATATCAATTTGAACCTCCAAATAAACCATTTAATTCCCATATATTTCAAAGCTTAAATATTATGTATTTCAAAACATAAATTTCTATAGTTCATATATTTCATTCTTTAAATATTCCACTATTTCAAAATGGATTCTTTGATAATTTAATATATATCAAATCCAATTCCTATTATTTAAATTTTAAATGTTTACTTACTAAAACAAATATTATTTAAGTAAAACCCTTAAACTTCAATAATAGGATATTCCTTTAATTAAATTAACTTGATAATATTCTTTAAATCAATTTGATATTCATTTAAATCCTCGAATCAAAATCAAGTTATAAAATCATACCATTTAAATCTTAATTTATTTACATTTCAAAACAAATTCTTCGAGGAAAATTCTTAAATAATTTAATTCAAATCATATTCACATTTATCTTCAACCTTACTTTTATTTGAGTTATTATACTCTATATACAATAGAATATTTAAACAGATACTTAACCATATTTTATAAAAGAAATCAAACTTCATTATTTAGCTTATTTTATCATCCAAACAAATCTATACATGGCTAAATTCAATAATAAGATAACATTTATAAAATATTAAAAATCAATATCTATATACTCATATATTTCTTTACAAAACCACAGAAATCATTTTTAAATAATTTTACATAAAGACCGCGGTGTCTGTATAAAATTTTCTATCCTATGGTCAAGTGATATGGATATTTATCATTTCAATCCGCAATTTAAAAAAATAAAATTTACGGTTATATATCATTTCAAACCACAATCCCGAATGAGATGAAAATGCATAATAACTTGCAGTTAATGACAATATAAAATATAGCATCCATTCATTCAATATCAACCATCAACCATTTATCGTAATCATCATCCAATATAACCAATAACATCACTATAGAACGGATAATAGCAACAAGTATTAACAAGCAGTTTATATTCAATAATAAATTAAAACTGCTTAACTGTCAATTTATATGTGTTATCCCAATTTTTGGACAAAACTGGAATATCAAGATTGTATGCATTTCCACCACGACCGGAACTAAGAAGAAGCAAGCAAGCGTACATGAGTCGGGGATTTCACTCAAGGTTGAAATATAAAAGTTCATTTAGTAAGAAGTTCATTCAACACTCGGAGTCCCCGAGTTCATTCGGCATTCCAGAACTCATTCGGCAATGGCTCATTCGGCATCCCCAGGATAAGATCCCATTCTGCAATACAAAGATGAAAGTTCACTCGGCATATCTCATTCGGTAGCCAATAGCCAACCTCATCCGGTCCGTGCGACTACCGATCCAAACTCCTCCCAAACCGAACCAACATGAAGTAGTTGCCACCGAATCAAAGTCCCTACCATCACCACCGAACCAAAGCTTCACACCCCTATGCCGAACCAAAAGGCCTACCGGACCAACTCCACAACCGGTCCAAGCAAACACCTATCACCGGTCCACGCTCACTGCCGGTCCACATCCACACCGCTACCACCGGTTCACACCTACCACCGGTCCAAGCTCCATGCCGAATGAGACCTCGCCGAACCAAACAACTGCCAGTCCAGATTGCTTCAGCCCAGGCCCACTAGCAGCTATAAACATCCAAGACCCCTGCCCCCAGCCTGACTCTATAAATAGAGGGGCAGGGGTACAACAATGGCAGACAAGTTTGAGAGCTCAAGCCTGGAAGGAACTCTCAAACAACTTTAGATACTTGTAATCAAAGCTTTGTACTTGTAATCTGAAGAGAAAAAGGAGAATAACATATAAAGTGGACGTAGGCACGTTCTGGCCGAACCACTATAAATCTGTGTGTCTTTTACAGTTTAGTCCCTGCTTTTCATATATTTGCATAAATCACCCAAATCACTAAGAACAACATAAAATCAATCAACTCATACGACTTTGGGTGTTTGCGGCCATTTTTTACGCAAACATTTTGGTGCTTTCATTGAGAGGAACCAGCTCCCGCTACATCGGATAGAAGTTGAATTTGAAAATCTAAGAGTTCAGATCTAAGAGTTATGACGAGACAAACAAGTAAAAGGCAAAGGCCAGAGAGAAGTGAACACCAAGGAAGTCAAGAGGCTTCCTCAGGAGGGAATCAAGCATCGATCTTCATCACTAGGGATGAGATGGAGGCCATGATGAGAAGACAAGAAGAGATGATCCAGAACTTACTTCAGCAAATTGGGCAAATTGGAGCACAAATCCAAGGAGCAACTGGAATTCAGAACGGAGCAGGACCATCTGGCGCAGCACCAGAACTAGGGGGCACTCACGCAGAGCATGTTGATCCAACCCCGGGAAGTGAGATGGGGGCATCCGAGCCACCTGGTAGCAATAGAGGAATGAACGTTCAGCCAGGGAGGCATACACATGGAAACTCCCGTGGACTCGGGGGGCAGGTCGAAGGCAGTGAACGAGAACTACAGCTTGGAGACAATGACAGATTAGCAGAGATGGTTAGAAGAGCTATGAGAGGCGGTTTAGTAAACAGAGACTTGGAAGATGTAAACAGGAGTCCTTTTTCTTCTACGATTAGGATGGCTAGGAACCCACCAGAATTCAAGCTACCATCATTAGACATGTACAACGGGAAAACGGACCCCACGGTCCATCTAACGAAGTATATGAGACATATGGAAGTGCTGGGGGCATCAGAGGAGGTTATGGCCCGGTGCTTTCCACTGTATTTGACGGACATTGCAGCGTTATGGTTTAGACAACTGGAGAGCGGCTCCATAGGAACGTGGGCAGATTTAACTGAGAAATTCATGAGACAATTCAGGGTTCATATTGCGAGACCCAAGAATGTGATGACCTTGGCAACCTTGAAACAGAAAACTGGAGAGACTTTGAGGAGCTTTCTAACGCGATTTAATGCGGCGGCAGCATCAGTGGATCGACCAGATCCATCTATGGTCATGATGGCGGCTGTATCTGGAATAGCTGGCAATACAGAGTTCAAGAATTCATTAACCAAGGACCCGCCCATGAATCTGGGAGAATTCTATCATGAGGCTGAAAAGTTTCTGCGTTTGGAAGATGCTAGTGCAGAAAGAGAGGAAGAAGATGACGTTTACACAATCAAGAGCGGAAACCTACCTGGAAAGGGTGCGGAGACTAGCAAAGGAAAAAGAAAGGCTGAGGATAATGATGACAGGACAAAGTGGCTACGAAGAGAGCCACGATTCACCACCTATGCAGAGCTGAATGAGAATTTGGAACGGATTTATCAGGATACCAAGGGGCAGGTTCCGTATCGTAGACCAATGCGAAGGGATCCAACCTCTGACGAAAGAAAATCAGATAAGTTTTGTGTATTTCATGAATTGAATGGTCATAACACTAATGATTGTAGGCATTTGAAGGACGAGGTGGAAGGGCATATCAGGAACGGTATGCTCCGTCAGTATGTGAGGAGGCGAACTCTAGCAGTGGAGCCAGAGCAACCGCCCTCTACGTCAGCTAGAGGTGCCCCTGAATCAGGGCACCATTTGATTATCCATTGATTGCTTGATTAAAATAACGATGAACAAGTTGTAAGCTTCCACTAAAGCAATTAAATCATTTACACATGTACGAGATCGCGAACGATCTCCAGGCATGCTCTGAATGATCATTGGCTGCTTCGAAGTGGGAACTTACACTTTGACATCCTTGCTTTGCTTTTGTTTTGATTTGAACATCTGAATTCTTCCTGTTTGGACATTTCTGCTGTAAGGTACTATTGCTTTAACATTTACAATTCTATGAAAAAATTATTTACTTGTATGCCCGTTGGATCGCGAACGGTCCACGAGCACCTATTGCATGGCAACGAACTGCCGAAGTCTTTGATTCGAAAAATTCCCCCAAACAATGACTCCAACACTGATAATATTAAGTCCCCCCCGGGCACACTCATTCGCCTCGAACGGCACCCGACTTCGAACAGTCACAATTCGCCTCGAACGGCACCCGACTTCGAACAGTCACAATTCGCCTCGAACGGCACCCGACTTCGAACAGTCACAACTCGCCTCGAACGGCACCCGATCGCGAACGGTCACAACTCGCCTCGAACGGCACAACTCGCCTCGAACGGCACCACTCGCCTCGAACGGCACAACTCATCTTACCTCAAATGGCTCGATCGTGAACGGTCGTCATTTGAGGTCCGCCACCTGATCACTAACTATTACACCTTACCTCAAATGGCTTGATCGCGAACGGTCGTCATTTGAGGACCGCCACTTGACCGCGCACTGTCGCACCTTACCTCGAATGACTTGATCACGAACGATCGTCATTTGAAGCTAGGCGCTTGACCTTGAACGGTCACATTTCATCACAAATGGCTCGGTCTCGAACGATCGACGCGTGGACTTACAGACTCGACCGCGCACTGTCGCACTTTACCTCGAATGACTTGATCGCGAACGATCGTCATTTGAAGTTAAGCGCTTGACCTTGAACGGTCCCCACTCGACCGCGCACTGTCGCACTTTACCTCGAATGACTCGATCCGAACGGTCGTCATTTGAAGTAAAGCGCTTGACCTTGAACGGTCACATTTCATTGCAGATGACTCGATCCCGAACGATCGGCGCATGGATTTATGCGCTTGACCGCGCACGGTCGCACTTCACCGCAAATGACCTGATCACGAACGGTCGTCATTTGAAGTTAAGCGCTTGACCATGAACGGCCGCGCTTCATCCCAAATAGCTCGATCCCGAACGGTCAACATTTGGGGCTATATAAAATATCAAGCTCTTTACAGGTTGTCAACAGGATATGAACATCCAGCTCATGGCATTACAAAACACGCCTTCCTACCGCAAGGCATATTTTGGGGGGCAAAGTGTTATCCCAATTTTTGGACAAAACTGGAATATCAAGATTGTATGCATTTCCACCACGACCGGAACTAAGAAGAAGCAAGCAAGCGTACATGAGTCGGGGATTTCACTCAAGGTTGAAATATAAAAGTTCATTTAGTAAGAAGTTCATTCAACACTCGGAGTCCCCGAGTTCATTCGGCATTCCAGAACTCATTCGGCAATGGCTCATTCGGCATCCCCAGGATAAGATCCCATTCTGCAATACAAAGATGAAAGTTCACTCGGCATATCTCATTCGGTAGCCAATAGCCAACCTCATCCGGTCCGTGCGACTACCGATCCAAACTCCTCCCAAACCGAACCAACATGAAGTAGTTGCCACCGAATCAAAGTCCCTACCATCACCACCGAACCAAAGCTTCACACCCCTATGCCGAACCAAAAGGCCTACCGGACCAACTCCACAACCGGTCCAAGCAAACACCTATCACCGGTCCACGCTCACTGCCGGTCCACATCCACACCGCTACCACCGGTTCACACCTACCACCGGTCCAAGCTCCATGCCGAATGAGACCTCGCCGAACCAAACAACTGCCAGTCCAGATTGCTTCAGCCCAGGCCCACTAGCAGCTATAAACATCCAAGACCCCTGCCCCCAGCCTGACTCTATAAATAGAGGGGCAGGGGTACAACAATGGCAGACAAGTTTGAGAGCTCAAGCCTGGAAGGAACTCTCAAACAACTTTAGATACTTGTAATCAAAGCTTTGTACTTGTAATCTGAAGAGAAAAAGGAGAATAACATATAAAGTGGACGTAGGCACGTTCTGGCCGAACCACTATAAATCTGTGTGTCTTTTACAGTTTAGTCCCTGCTTTTCATATATTTGCATAAATCACCCAAATCACTAAGAACAACATAAAATCAATCAACTCATACGACTTTGGGTGTTTGCGGCCATTTTTTACGCAAACAATATGCAATAATACATAAATAAAATTTAACTGGCAGTTTATATGCAAAAATGAATTAAATAACAATTTTATTTAAATAAATGCAATCTAACTGAGATGATGATTAAATATATGCCCAAACAATCATAGATAAATTTTAAATCACATCAAAAATTAATTTAACAAACATAAGAAATCTTAGAAGTTGTGAGTGGGTTAAAGCACTCACCTTTTGAATTTAAATTGAATTTAAATCCAATTTATGCCCAAAAATTTGACCGTCTCAGAATTCGTCCAAACCAACGTTATAAAGTCCGAAATTTCAATATGATCCTAACAAAAGAAACCGCGCATAAATCGGATATCGTACGCGAGAGTTATGATGATAAATGCAATTAAAATCATTTAAAAGAAAATAAAAGAAAGGAACACAATTTACCAAGTCCACGTCACTGCACAGTTCACTCACGTGATCATCTTCCTACACTACAGGTTGAACAAAATTGCATGCACACAAGCGAGAAAAAAAACCCCCTACAGCCGAGAGTTGACCACCAATTTCGCATACCGTCGTCCACTTCATCGCTGTCGAACACCACTACGGCCTCAACTCCCTCTGCCGCATCCATCTCGTCCACCCAAGTCGCCTCCGGTCGCCATTTACGCCGTGTCACTCCCATGTTTTCATAACCCTAAGTCGAATTTCCTGCAAATCTAGCCGTTGATTCCACGAACAAACTGCACAGATCGACTCCACTCGGTCCCCTCTACAATACCCAGAAAGGGTTCGACAATCCGATAACTTTGACCGACGCGTGATGGACGGCCGAGACTTCTTTGACTTTTACCGATCAAACGACAATCCAAAATGAAAAACGAATTTCACCAAAAGACTACACACTTCGAGAGCTTCAACATATATTTTTTTCTGAATTTTTCTGAGGAGTTTGAATTTTCATTAGATTTTCGAATTTGCAATTGGATCTAGGGTTTGCAGAGGAGCACAGAAGTTTCTGTACGTATAGAGATGAGGAATAAAGGCTGCTAGGGTTTATAACGGGGTTTATATAGGTAGGTCAGAAATTAGAATGGATGGATAAGGTTGGATATACGCGCTAACTCCAAAGTGGCCCAAAAAGCCCGTTTCGACTCTGAAACGAAATTGGGTCAACACATATATCAAAATAGATATTTTAAAATAATTTAAACGCGATGGAACAAGTTTCAAGTCCAAATTACATCATATGAAGAAGTTATGCTAAAAAAATATTTTCATATTGATTTCAAATGCATTTATTTCAAGGCATTTCGAGTTCGTACGATCAAACGACGGGTCTGATGGCTACGAAACTTGAAACCCTATAATAATTCACCGTTACGGATCCGATGAAACTGGTTTCGTCGAAATCCGAGTCAGTGGCCAAAATGGCTATTTTCACACTTTTTAAATAAATTAATAATTAATTGCTTAAATCTAGTTTTAAATTTCATTTCTAAAATAGACGATTTTATCACCTTCATATTTCTCAAACATTTACAATGATCTAAACAAATTTAAATGTCAATTTAGAGAAGATAAATTTATAAATTTCAATATAAATCCTCAATTTCATTAAATTCACAATTATAAATAAAATTTTCAATAATTCTATTAAATTCACTATTCATTCTATTATTAAATTCATCGTTATCAAAAGGATGCAAATTTACATTGGTTCACGATTGTTTACATTTATTTTCTTAGATTTCATCTACATTTCCATTTATGCAATATTTTAAATACTAAATTTTCATTTAATTGCAATAAAGCATATTATCGTAATTTAAATTAAAATAAATAAATAAATGTTTAATTCTACTTAATTGCAGTAAACTCAATTACCTTAATTCTTTACATTCAAATAAATTAACAATCTTGATTTACACTCTTTACATTACCCAGTAGTCATATTATAAATGGAATTCACCTTATCTCCAATTATTAATTACCATCAGTTAAGATCTTCACATTTGTTCCATAAATTTATTTGCACTAAATTAGTTACTGCATTAATTCTTATTTATATAACATTAAGGTTCATTTAACTCTGATTGATTTCCAATTTTAATAAAATTTGATTTCTCATTTCAATTAATAGACTGCAATTTTTGTGAATTCAATTTTTGTGAACTAAACAAATAGGTAACTTATACAATTGTAACCATTAAATTTAATAACTTTAAGTTTATTAGTTTCAAGCAAAATATGATTACTTATAGAACATCGACTTGTATTACATTTCATTAATGTATGCTTCAATTTCATACTATTTAATTATATTTGCCAAATATGTACATTAATTACTCTTTATATTCTTAAATAAATTTACTTACTTGGTTTAAAACTTCCTTTGCATCAGTTCATACCTTATAAATAAATCTATGTTTCTATTTAATTTACGTTTATTAAAAATTCATTTCAAATTCAATTAACAATAGGTAACATACAATAATCGTTACGCTAACTTCTAGTCACATTAATAAGCTTTTATTACATACAAATCAACATGGCCATTTATTTTCATACTTCAAATTTTCATTCACACTTCCGTTACTATATTAATAATCATGAAAGTAACGTTTATTTTCAGCAACGAACATTAAATTTACTTTTTTAACAATTATTGTATAAATCTTCAATTTATAACATATTACTTCATCAGTAAATATAACTTTGAATTCGTTTCCCAATTATTATCATTAATTGGCCTTTCATCTATAATTTATTATGTATTATCCTATAAATTGATATAATTTGAATCAATTTCCCAAATCTATTAATTTCAACAATTAAAACTTCACAATTACTTAAATAAATTGGGGTTGCACTATATTTATTATTTATCAACTTGCTTTAACCTTATTTATAAATTTGCATTCAGTTACTATTGAGCAATATTATTTCATTGGTAAATTTAATGCCTACTTTTATTTACTTATTCTAAATTTTACACCCAAATGCAACAATTTACACTTTCCATTATTATAACAATTTGAATCCCATTCTAGTTATTATTTCATTAATATTATTTCCAATTTCATTCCTTCAGTATTAGTTACATCATCATATTAAATTAACTAATTATAATGTTTCCACTATTTCTTTATTAGGATTTCATTCCAATTGTCAAAATTACATTTTATTTACCATTGCAACATTTAATTTCTAACATTCGCTCCAATACAGATTATAAGATTTTCATTTCTTTCTACATTTAATTACAAAACGTTATTATTTTAACATAATTAATCATCAAATTTTACGGGTCGTTACACTCTCCCCCACTCAAAACATTTCGTCCCCGAAAAGGAAAAGAAGGGAAAAGAGGAACTTATACATTAATATCTATTATTCAAATCATTATATTCATAATAATAAATTTATTGAATAGGATAATTTAAATAAAATATATAGATTTATAAACAATTAAATCTTTTATATTCAAATTAATACGGTTTGGATGACATTTCAAAATATTTTCTAAGTCTAAAATTTAAGTAAAATTTTAGCAGAGTCTCATTTGTACGGAGAGGCTCTGGAGAAAATATAATATCAAATATAACAATATATAACATATATTTTCCAAAATAATATATCCCAACACGGGAAAAATAATATAATAGCGTTATAAACCGTAATCTGAAAACGTACCTATTTGTCGAGCAATTAACGCTTAATTTTGAAACCAAAAGCAGTAGCAATTGCTTCCATAACCTATACTACACTTATATAATCCAAAAGGAGTTAATAATTATATAAAATGAAATTTTTAACGTTGTTTCAACCACAAACAACAAATCAATACAACAACAGCACACACATCAAATCCAAATCAACCATCCAAGCAAACAAAATAGTTGGTTGGTTCGGGTTAAGACACTTTAAATCACATAGAATGACAAATAACTATGAAGTATTTCCTTACTCGACCGTCTTAGAAAAATTCAATAGATTATTCATACTTCTAAGCAAATAAAAGTATCTTTACCCAAACAACCATTTCGAACAATAGATAAATTTTCTTATTATTTATTTATTTATTTTATTTTTATCTATTTCTATTCATTACCTACGAATTCACTTTCATCTATCTATATAATGCCAAATTCTATTTATTGAATTATATTTATTATATTATTCATATTAAATCAAATTTCTTAGTAGGTAAATTTATTAACTTAAGTTTATAGTTATCTTCAGTATTCACCCTTTATTCTTATTTTATTCAGAGGTAACTTCAACCTATTACTTAAGTTTATTATTATTTATTCCTTTACTTAAGTTTATAATCTTATACTTACCATACCTACTTCCTATTTCCTTTATTACAGTAATATTTTAATTATAACTTAAGTTCACAAAAATTTCAACATCAAATTCTTATTTATTGAAGAATTTCATTGAATACTGTCATTATTTCACATTTTTACTTGTATAATATTCTATTACAATTTCTTATTAAACATCGTAACTTTTATTGTTGGGTAAGTTATATATATAAGCTTTTAAGGATGTAATTGAAAGTCATACAATTTATTCTATTTCCTTTAATTAATTTAGTGCTCAAAATATTCTCCTTTTTCTTATAGGTTATACATTTCAAACAATTTTTTTATATTAATTTCATTTATAACTTAGCATTAAATTTCTTATTTTAATTAAAGGTTCTAATTATAAATTAGTTACATTCAATTTCACTAACATAATTGAAATTATTAATTAACGGAAACTTAAGAACTAAATACTGGGTTAAATTACAAATCATTTTAAAATAATAGATAAATGCATATACTTACAGTTTATATATCCAATTATATTTAAAACAATTTAAAATTTATATTTGTTTATCAAAAATGAATCTGTAGTAAAACTACTACAGTGGCCTTTCCCCTTCGAAACTCGAAAATGAATGTCGATGATGCGGCCGCCATCACCGAAATTATTTTCCAGCGATAGAGAGGGAAGTACAGAACTTATTTCTCTTCAAAATAACTCTTCCAAATCGTTTGAAATATTTATATCAGAAAATACTTCTAAATATTATTTTTATTATTATATTCAAAAATCATTCAAAAGAATTTTTCAAATCCCCGGAATTTACGTTCTAAAATTTCCAATTTTTCATTTACTTTATTTTCAATCTCATTTCAACTATCATTTATATATTTCCTTACCTAACAACCAATATATTGCAACCAAATATAACCTTTAGAAAAAATTTATTTTATATATAGAAAATATAATAGGCAAAATTATTTCATTCACCTATATTCAAAACAAATATTGTGTCGGTTTGTCCTATTAAGTGTTTAGAAATCCCTATTGATGTCATAGCGTCACATGCATCAACCAGAAATTATAAATACAAAACGAAACAAATAAACACAATATTAAAACCTTTTTATAACACTAACAAATACGCTCTCTCATATATATACACTCAGCGACTCCCATAGGGTATTACTACCCTATTGGTAAAGAGTCAAACCCCTAAAGCTAAGGTTTATCGCTAAACCAAAGCTCTGATGCCAGATGTAACGCCCCGCCTTTCCGCACGCTTTAAATCGACACACGTGCTAATCTAAACCATACGGAAGGGCGGATTGTTATGGGGTAAGTAAAAAAACAGGGAAAGAAAAAAACAAAATAGAATCTTGCAACGGAACGATAATATATAATAATTAAATATACAGTTCATAAAACTATTTTACAAAACATTTGATTTTCTTATACAATAAATATCAGAGTTACACAAACTAAAGGATAATAACAATGTAGCGGAATAAAATAGTGTAGTGGAATAATATAGTAGATGATAGTACTACAAATCTTCGTCTTCGTCCTTCAGAATAAAATCTTCAAATCCTGAAACGCTTGGACTGACCCGAGCGAATTGAAAAGATAAAACACTCGAGTCAGAACTAAAAGATCTTATGTAAGTTAAATCAACAGAAATAAATATGAGGGCAGTAACTCAATAGATGCTCAGGATTTACATCTCCTAAGGATCCGTTAAACTATTTACTATGTAGTATATTTCGCTATTATAATAGTGTCTAATTGTAAAATAAACTTGCTTTTTAATAGGGTTAAGGGGTTACCCATATAGCCCTTAACACAATAATGCCAATAGTCTATACAGTACCGTAATACCTCCTTATCGGGAGACTACCAGAGGATACTCCATAGGTACGCCACAAATAGAAACTCGTAGTAAAGGCTCGATATGGTAGGTGACATGGCACAACTAGGCAATGCCAGGGTAGATATACCAATTACGCATCCGGGCTGGTGGAAATGCGTAGCCGCAGTTACCGCCCACCTCGAACAACATCCCCAAAATCAAAAATCAAAAGTGGCCACCGAATCAAATCTAAAAGTCAGAGTATAATATCGAAGGAGTGCGTCCGATCAGAGGAATGACCTCATTGGCCCGAGAATCGCTCCTGTTTTAGCCACATTATGCCAACTCACGGGAGTCGAGTCCACGTATTTACCTCAAAGGAAAGGCCGCCACCATCCTACTTCATTCTGGATTCTCCACCGCGTACATGGTTGTTAAAGTGGTTTTCGAAGTTGACAGAGAGTATAACAACTTCCAATCCCGGTCTCTTCAACAACCAAACGTTATTATAACACCGCGGCCTGTAAAAATAATTTATACTTAAAAAACTTAGAATAAAATATCCATTTCAAAACCATATAAATAGGATATCATTTTCATTTTAAAATCCAAATCCATATGATATCATTTTGTTTCAAATATTTCTTTTCAAAAAATCATAGCATTTTCAAATCTATATGCCTCGAAACCATAGCTTTGTAACATAACTTTTAATACTTAATGGTTTAAATACTATATTACTTTGTATAATAAAATAGCTTCTTTAAATTTCACAATAAATTCCCAATATCAATTTGAACCTCCAAATAAACCATTTAATTCCCATATATTTCAAAGCTTAAATATTCTGTATTTCAAGACTTAAATTTTTATAGTTCATACATTTCAATCTTTAAATATTCCACTATTTCAAAATGGATTCTTTGATAATTTAATATATATGAAATCCAATTCCTATTATTTAAATTTTAAATGTTTACTTACTAAAACAAATATTATTTAAGTAAAACCCTTAAACTTCAATAACAGGATATTCCTTTAATTAAATTAACTTGATAATATTCTTTAAATCAATTTGATATTCATTTAAATCCTCAAATCGAAATCAAGTTATAAAATCATACCTTTTAAATCTGAATTTATTTACATTTCAAAACAAATTCTTCGAGGAAAATTCTTAAATACTTTAATTCAAATCATATTCACATTTATCTTCAATCTTACTTTTATTTGAGTTATTATAAACTCTATATACAATAGAATTTTTAAACAGATACTTAACCATATTTTATAAAAGAAATCAAACTTCATTATTTAGCTTACTTTATAATCCAAACAAATCTATACATAGCTAAATTCAATAATAAGATAACATTTATAAAATATTAAAAATCAATATCTATATACTCATATATTTCTTTACAAAACAACAGAAATCATTTTTAAATAATTTTACATATAGACCACGGTGTCTGTATATAATTTTCTATCCTGTGGTCAAGGGATACGGATATTTATCATTTCAATCCGCAATTTAAAAAAATAAAATTTATCATTTCAAACCGCAATCCCAAATGAGATGAAAATGCAAAATAACTTGCAATTAATGACAATATAAAATACAGCATCCATTCATTCAATATCAACCATCAACCATTTATCGCAATCATCATCCAATAAATCCAATAACATCACTATAGAATGGATAATAGCAACAGGAATTAACTAGCAGTTTATATTCAATAATAAATTAAAACTGTTTAACTGTCAATTTATATGCAATAATACATAAATAAAATTTAACTGGCAGTTTATATGCAAAAATGAATTAAATATCAATTTAATTTAAATAAATGCAATCTAACTGAGATGATGATTAAATATATGCCCAAACAATCATAGATAAATTTTAAATCACATCAAAAATTAATTTAACAAACATAAGAAATCTTAGAAGTTGTGAGTGGGTTAAAACACTCACCTTTTGAATTTAAATTGAATTTAAATCCAATTAATACCCAAAAATTTGACCGCCTCTGAATTTGTCCAAACTAGCATCATAGAGTCCGAAATTTCAATACGATCCTAAGAAAAGAAACTGCGCGTAAATCGGATATCGTTTGCGAGAGTTATGATGATAAATGCTATTGAAATCATTAAAAAGAAAATAAAAGAATGGAACACAATTTACCAAGTCCACGTCACTGCACAGTTCACTCACGTGATCATCTACATACACTACGGGCCGAAAAAAATTGCATGCATGCACGCGAGAAAATGACCCCCCTACAGCCGAGCGTTGACCACCAATTTCGCGCATCGCCGTCCACTTCATCGCTGCCGAACACCACTACGGCCTCAACTCCCTCTGCCGCATCCATCTCGGCCACCCAAGTCGCCTCCGGTCGCCATTTACGCCCCGCCGCCTCCATGTTTTCATAACCCTAAGTCAAATTTCTTGAAAATCTAGCCGTTGATTCCACGAACAAACTGCACAGATCGACTCCCCTCAGGCCCCTCTACAATACCTAGAAAGGGTTCGACGATCCGACAACTATGACCGACGCGTGATGGACGGCCGAGACTTCTTCGATTTTTACTGGTCAAACGACAATCCAAAACGAAAAATGAATTTCACCAGAAGACTACGCACTTCAAGAGCTTCAACTTATATTTTTTCTGAATTTTCTGAGGAGTTTGAATTTTCATTAGTTTTTTGAATTTTCAATTGGATCTAGGGTTTGCAGCCATTGAGAAAGAGGAGCACAGAAGTTTCTGTACGTATAGAGATGAGGAATAGAGGCCACTAGGGTTTATAACGGGGTTTATATAGGTAGGTCAGAAATTAGAATGGATGGATAAGGTTGGATATACGCGCTAACTCCAAAGTGGCCCAAAAAGCCCGTTTCGACTCCGGAACGAAATCGGGTCAACCGATATATCTAAATAGATATTTTAAAATATTTTAAACGCGATGGAACAAGTTTCAAGTCCAAATTACATCATATGAAGAAGTTATGCTGAAAACAATATTTTCATATTGATTTCAATTGATTTCAAATGCATTTATTTCAAGGCGTTTTGAGTCCGTACGATCAAATGACAAGTCCGATGGCTATGAAACTTGAAACCCTATAATAATTCACCATTACGGATCCGATGAAACTAGTTTCGTCGAAATCCGAGTCAGTGGCCAAAATGGCTATTTTCACACTTTTTAAATAAATTAATAATTAATTACTTAAATCCAGTTTTAAATTTCAATTCTAAAATTGACGATTTTATCACCTTCATATTTCTCAAACATTTACAATGATCTAAACAAATTTAAATGTCAATTTAGAGAAGATAAATTTATAAATTTCAATATAAATCCTCAATTTCATTAAATTCACAATTATAAATAAAATTTTCAATAATTCTATTAAATTCACTATTCATTCTATATTAAATTCATCATTATCAAAAGGATGCAAATTTACATTGGTTCATGATTGTTTACATTTATTTTCTTAGATTTCATCTACATTTCCATTTATGCAATATTTTAAATACTAAATTTTCATTTAATTGCAATAAAGCATATTATCGTAATTTAAATTCAAATAAATAAATAAATGTTTAATTCTACTTAATTGCAGTAAACTCAATTACCTTAATTCTTTACATTCAAATAAATTAACAATCTTGACTTACACTCTTTACATTACCCAGTAGTCATATTATAAATGGAATTCACCTTATCTCCAATTATTAATTACCATCAGTTAAGATCTTCACATTTGTTCCATAAATTTATTTGCACTAAATTAGTTATTGCATTAATTCTTATTTATATAACATTAAGGTTCATTTAACTCTGATTGATTTCCAATTTTAATAAAATTTGATTTCTCATTTCAATTAATAGACTGCATAAACGGGCAACACATTATTATCCCCATTGTTTACTTTTAACTGCATTTTTAAGTTTATTGTTTACAGACACAAGTTAATCATTTACATAATTTCAATTTCATGATCACATTCAATCAATTATGTATTACTTCATCGGTTTATATACTTGAATTCATTCAATCACCACTGATTGAGTCAATTACTGCAATTGCTTTTGAATTCAATTTTTGTGAACTAAACAAATAGGTAACTTATACAATTGTAACCACTAAATTTAATAACTTTAAGTTTATTAGTTTCAAGCAAAATATGGTTACTTATAGAACATCAACTTATATTACATTTCATTAATGTATGCTTCAATTTCATACTATTTAATTATATTTGCCAAATATGTACATTAATTACTCTTTATATTCTTAAATAAATTTACTTACTTGGTTTCAAACTTCCTTTGCATCAGTTCGTACCTTATAAATAAATCTATGTTTCTATTTAATTTACGTTTATTAAAAATTCATTTCAAATTCAATTAACAATAGGTAACATACAATAATCGTTACGCTAACTTCTAGTCACATTAATAAGCTTTTATTACATACAAATCAATATGGCCATTTATTTTCATACTTTAAATTTTCATTCACACTTCCGTTACTATATTAATAATCATGAAAGTAACGTTTATTTTCAGCAACGAACATTAAATTTACTTTTCTAACAATTATTGTATAAATCTTCAATTTATTACATATTACTTCATCAGTAAATATAACTTTGAATTCGTTTCCCAATTATTATCATGAACTGGCCTTTCATCTATAATTTATTATGTATTATCCTATAAATTGATATAATTTGAATAAATTTCCCAAATCTATTAATTTCAACAATTAAAACTTCACAATTGCTTAAATAAATTGGGATTGCACTATATTTATTATTTATCAACTTGCTTTAACCTTATTCCTAAATTTACGTTCAGTTACTATTGAGCAATATTATTTCATTGGTAAATTTAATGCCTACTTTTTTTTTACTTATTCTAAATTTTACACCCAAAAGCAACAATTTACACTTTCCATTATTATAACAATTTGAATCCCATTCTATTTATTATTTCATTAATATTATTTCCAATTTCATTCCTTCAGTATTAGTTACATCATCATATTAAATTAACTAATTATAATGTTTCCACTATTTCTTTATTAGGATTTCATTCCAATTGTCGAAATTACATTTTATTTACCATTGCAAGATTTAATTTCTAACATTCGCTCCAATACAGATTATAAGATTTTCATTTCTTTCTACATTTAATTACAAAACCTTATTATTTTAACCAAATTAATCATCAAATTTTACAGGTCGTTACAGCTTGGGTTTATCATTTCAACCATAACGATTTTCTTATATTCTAAAGTCTGTTCGGGTATGTATCATTTCAACCCATAGCGAATTCTGTACTAACAGGGAACTTGCAGAGTGATAAAAGATATGATAATAATATAACAGGCAAATATCATCAATATAAATAATAGATAATGGTGTCAGATGTCACAGGTGAACGGGTACAGGTAATAGCATATATATTGTAACGACCCGAAATTTTCCAACCCGAAAATTCCAGATAGTTATGAAAAAAAAGAAAGAGATAGAAGATGAAGAACAGAAACACCAAACATCTCACAATCGCAGCGGATAAATTATAATAATAAATAATAAATGTTTACAAAAGAATACTATATCTGTTGATTACAATCAAATACATCAGAGTTTCACATTATATACAGTCACTGAATATTTACAATCATCATGTCTCAGATGAACAATAATATAAATACAGCGGAAATACTATATACGATATTGCCATCCAGCTCGCCTCCTGAGCTCCAGAACGTACCTACCTGAAATCTGTAATACTCCGTCTGACCCGAGCATTACATCAAAGTAACACCCGGGTCAGGGTGGAAACCAGCGTGAGTAAATCCAACTAACATGGAATACCAAAGCAAACAACTTAAATAAACCCGGGTAACTTTTATCAATTTAACCAATTCACAATTTGCTATAGGCAACACTATTTCACGTATAAATTCCTAAGTACCAGACTTAGATAAAATAATCCCATTCACTTAAGTCATTTCATTTCATCGTATTGATTTCACAAATCAATTTATATAAATTTGAAGGGGTTTCGGGTATTTCTCAATACCCGATCCCGTCCTATTCGAGACTCATACCATCATATCTCAAGTTATCCAAATAAAAATCACAACATTTCATATTAGAGATATCAACTTATTTCAAAGCATCCAATACCACTCAATCATTCATGAGCAAATTTTATAGCTTCCAAATTGATTCAATTGATTCTAATTGAATTTCAATCCTCAATCACTTAGGTCTCTTCATTAATTAATTCCAAATCAATTAATTAAACAACTCTTCCTTATTTCATCTTAATTAATCACCCTGGATTAACTATCCTCCAATTTCATTCAAGTAATTATCTTTAATAATTTTCACCATATTAATTATTCTTACCAAATCAATGAGTAGTCTTTAATTACTTCACAAATTAATTAACTATAATCAATTACTCAAATTCTTAATTACTTATATTAATTAATTTCTCATGGGTCACTTTGGTTAATTTATCTTAATTAATCAGTCTTTAATTACATCGTTGATTATATAAATTAATGAATTCCAATTTTGTTTTGATTTGTTCTAATCTAAATTAATCAATCTTTATTATACTTTTAATTATAAACCCAAGGATTTCAATTATTACTTTAATTTATCCTAATCAAAATTATTTTTCTTAATTAAGCCACAATATTAATCATTTTCGATTAATTCCAAACTATAATTAACTACTCTTTTATTTACTTCATTAAATAAATCAATTATTCCTTTATTAACCATCTAAATTAATCTCTTGATTAATTTCACCAAGTAATTATATTTTATTAATACCATTAAGTAATTTCTATCAAACCATCCATTAATCAATTACAACCAACAATTATCACCAATTACTTCACCAAGTATACCATTATAATACACTAGGTTATTATATCCACCAAATTTCACAATTTATCATCCTTAATTAATTAGTAAAATTAATTACCTTAAATTTATCTCATCAATAAATCATTTAATAACCCTTAATCATTGATCTTTCATTAGCTATATTCGTTAACCAATCCTTAAAGTGCTTCTCTAAGTACTTAACTTAACTTAATCACTTAGTTACAAGTTAATTTGTTAATTAATTCTTAATTACAAACTGTTTAACTTCTAATTACATCATCGATTCACAGACCTTAACTAAATTTATCTTTAATTACTCGAATAACCAATTTTTACTCATCGATTTACAATTTAAACTTATTTAATTACAATTCATAATGGTAACCGATTTACTGATCATTCCCAAACACATTTAAAATGTTCCTTTCAAATTCATTTAAACTTAAACTTTGTTTTCTTTCAAATTCAAACAGTAAATCAATCATACGGGTCTGAGATTACTCACATCGACATCGAACCACTGCCCCTCCTCTGTGCCGTAGCTTGAACCTCTTCAAGTCGCGACTACCATCTCGCGTACGACTATCTCGAAACCCCAAGCTTTCAGACGCCACCGAGCCACCATCGTGAGCCAAGCCATCATCGCGAACCGAGCCCAGGCTTCGCGAGTTTCCCGCCAAACCCGTATGCAACCTATCTTCGGTCGCGACTTCGCCTTCGCTCTTACAGCCTCGCATGCCCTCCTTCAAGCGCGAGAGCAGATTAAACGGATGCGAGCGAAGATTGCTCGGCTACTCTCCTATAGGTTGTCGAATTGATTTCGAAAAATGAGGAGACTCGGCCTCGATTTGAATAGCGAGCAGCTATATTTATATTATTATTATTATTTTTTAACTCGATGTCGAGAAAAAGAAATTCGAAGGGAAGAGAATGAATTTCAGATGGAGGAGATACGACCTTAAGAGGAAAGGGTGGCGTGTTGGGAAAGGAAGAGACGGCGTCTTGAGGAAGGTTGCTTATTATTATTATTTTTAAATATTCTTATATTTTACAAGTTATTCGAACGAACTCCGAATCAAACAAGCCGCCAGGCGTTTATAAGGTTCTACCCGCGTTCCAAACACAATGGAATGAGTTTTGGAGGCTAATTTAATCGTATGTGGAAGTTAGCTTATTAAATCAATCTAAAATATTAAATTATCAGTTTTAATTTTGACGCATTTCTCACCCGTACGAGCAAACGGTAAATCCAAATGCTATGAAATTTGAAATCCAATAACAACTAATTATTACGGATCCAATGGAACTGGTTTCGTCGAATTCCGAGACTGTGCCTCGGAAGGCTATTTCTAATGTCAATTTAAACGATAAAATCTCAAAACTGAACAAATCAACTTTAATTTAAATCTCAACCATTCTATTATCTTCGGTATCATCATTATAAATTTTATAAGCCTTTAAATTATTTTTAACAGGCTTAAAATTCCATATTCAACATCTTACCCAATTTCTAATTATATAATTCCATAATTTAATTATCAAGTAAATATTAAAATTTAAAATTCAAGTTAAAATTAACTTTTTAAATAGTTACAATTACTTAAACATTCCAATTTAAATTGTTAAAAATTTCGGATCGTCACATTCCTCCCCCCTTAAAAGAATTTCATCCATGAAATTACTAGTTAGGAAGAATGGTTCAACACCCGTTTATTTTTCCCAAAACCCACAATTCAACATCTTATCAACTAATTTTTCTTAAAGACCTGCTATCCTTAACCAACTTCTCAAAACCTTCTATAGCTTTCACGCAATACCCTTTTGTTCAATCATTCAAATTTCAATTTAAAACCAAATTTTGAATTCTCAAAATTTTCTCAAAATTTTTCTAACTCTCTAAATTTTCGAAAATTTTTGCCAGCATCTCCTTTGCGCGGCTAGCTCGGTACAACTACAAAAAGCCTCTACGGGCTCCCAAATTCCAACAGAAAACAAAAGCCAAGTGGCTACATGAAAAACCCAATCCAATTTCATCTAGAAATATAAATACGTACCTTTTTATCGGGCAATACAAAGTTATCTTTTGGAATCAAATCCAATTCCTTTTTCCTTTAATACCTGCATATCTTGTTTAGCAACAATATTCAATCGTAACTTTACAAATCATTTTATACATCCTCTTATATAGGTTTTCATATCCATTTCTATTCAAACAAGTTTTCCCTACTTCTATACGAATTCAGTTTACTTTAAATTTTGAATGTTGAATTTTATTATTCATGTATATCAGATTCATATTAGTTTCATTTACTAATTTACATTAATTCCCAATTTGAAATCGTTTTGTCGTTAACCAAAAAAATTTCAAAAATTTTCTAACTCCCAAAATTTTCAGAAAATTTTGGCAGAGTCTCCCTTGTACGGAGGAGCTTTTGCAATTTGACAAGAGATATAAATATATATACATCGACCCACACGGTCGGAAAAAGCAAAAACAGTTCATATTTCCTATTTTTATTGCGTAGGCGTACCTTATTTAGCATATTAAGCAAGCAGCTTATTAATTTAAGCAATTAGCGCAATCCAAACCAGCCAAATGGCCTTCAGGTACCTATACTTACTCAACTTAAAACATATAAGCACTATATATATGAAGTTTATAACATTCCTCTTACATAAACAACTGTAACACTTCAATTCTAAAAGAAATGCATTTAAAATAACTTCCCCAAGCAACTTATATGTTTTCAAAACTAATTCAATTGCTTTCAACCAATTTATATACCATTTCATTCAATTTCAATGGTTTGGAACTCAATTTCTTACATTCCATTGATTTTTAATCCAAACAAGCTCATATTCACTTCAAAAGATTCAGAATCAATTTTATTTAATCTCTATTAACTCGTAGCATTTTAATTACTTTTTATTTACGCCTAACTACAATTCATCTTATGTAATTTCGACGATATTGTATTAATTCCATTTCATTTCCAATTTATTTACCAACCATTCATTGCATTTCATTTTATTTCCGCATTAGATTCATGCAAAACAATTTATTAAGCTTGGCACATTCAAACTTATAAATTAATAATCATTTCCAAATTAATTCAATCCAAGCTTTTATTAATGGGCTTTCACTCTTATTTGAAGCCAAACTTTCATAAATTTTAAACTTAAGTGAATTTATTTTGATTTATTCCAACATTAAATTTAAGTTTACTTCTATTTGTTCCTCATTTAATCAACTTCCATTAAATTCAGTGAGCCCATCAATTTTAAATTTTAATTTCAAACTCACCTTCTCAATTTATCAAAATAATATCCAAGCACATACTTAACTTATTTATACTTCAAATTAATATACCACCAAATTTAAGTTCAGTCTGATAATCTAATTCCAATCAAAATTTTGATTTAGTTTTTATTCTATCAGACTTTATCCATTTATTATTTAACTCAATTAACCCATTTCAATTCTTAATTCAATTACTTAATTCGTTATCGAATTTATTTTATTAATACAAGGCCATTCCTAATTTATTTCTATTCACTAGGGTTTTGTTTTGCAACTCAAACCATTTCTATTATAATCACTTCTCTTGTATCCAATTTATTTGTAATTCAAACCATCACATTTTTCTATCCAACTCTATTTATTTTTATTTTTATAGCATCTCCACTATTTAATTCATTATCAAATCCAAGTCAAATTCTATTTACAATTCGAATTCATTACCAATTCCATTATTAATTTACAACCATTTGTTTACCCAAGTTAAATTTTATTAACATACACTATTAAATAATTTATTTAGCTGATTGGTTTACTTTCACTTTTAATTTAATATTCGACTTTCTTAAATTACAAAGAATCACTTCATTAAATTTTCCCGAGTTTCAATTTTATAATTTCAGTTTGGATTTCCTTCGATTTTCCAAAATCCCAACACCTTTATTTCAAAAAATTTAGAAAATCTTTTAAAGTCACATAATACTATTAAAATAACTCTTTATATAAATACCTTTTATAACTCGATGTCCCAACCAGTCTATCCTTGTTCTCACAGAAATTCAGTCATACGTTGATCAGGCGTAGAACTGAAAATCTATAAGTACGTGGTAAACCCGTTTTCAACATCCAGTGAAAATACTTATAAAATAATTTTATTGAAAATATCGAAAGCAGTTTTTGAAAATAGAGGAAATATCTTTAGTGAGAATGCTCTGGAAATCATCACCCCCATCCATTATCGTAGTTAACCTGATGGTTACGTTGCCATCCCGACAAAATCCATAGATAACTGTAGGCCTCCGCGCCCCTCGATTACACCATGGAACCCACGACAGATCGCAGCTACAACCGGGGTTACGTAGCTATCACAGCGAAAACCCATATAATTGTAGGCATCAGCGCCATCGAATTTCGCTGCCAAAAATGAAACTTCTCCACACCACTTGACCATAGATCGCAGTCTACCAATGTTGCGTTGCCTTCCCGGCAAAATCAAGTGTAGACTATTGGCACTCATCCTCCACATGATTTCGTTATGGTCCCCACAGTAGATCGCAGTGACATCGAGTTACACTGTCGTCACAGCACAACCCAAATGCCTCTGTAGGCATCAGCGCCCTCGACTTTCGCTACCCAATAATCCTCAGGAACTAGTTTTATCCGGACTCCTCACAGGATCCACTTTAGAATCCCCCTTTGGGGTTCAAGGCAGCACCACCCGGTGGCACTCCTGAGAAGTTCATTTCAAGGAAGCGCCTTTTTCCCCAGAGCCATCATCAAAACATTTTATACTATACACGTATAGTATCTTCAAATCATACACCTAGTATGATCTCATACAAAGCTCCTCTACACAAAATCGATTATTCCAAAATCGATAATTCCCAATCTAGGCTTTTCAAATTCAATATTGATTTTACCCAAAAATCAAAAGCCTTTCCAAATTCAAAGGTTCTCAAAACCTTTTCCAAAATCCTCATAAGATCCTTTACACACACACACACACACAGATATATATAAAATTTAAAACCTTGGATCTTTCAAACTAATATAAAACTCC
The DNA here is from genome assembly GCA_030765085.1 of Allium cepa. Classification (NCBI taxonomy): domain Eukaryota; kingdom Viridiplantae; phylum Streptophyta; class Magnoliopsida; order Asparagales; family Amaryllidaceae; genus Allium; species Allium cepa. The sequence continues at coordinate 72,839,502 of CM060939.1, read as the reverse complement.
TCTTATACTTCAAACACTTTTCAAAAATCCTTTTCTCCTGGCTATAGATTTATCAATGGGAGTTTTATCTCATATAACAAAGATATATAGCTTCATTTATTCAAAATCAAATATTCGAATTTGACTTCTCTTTTCAATATCAATTTCTTTTCCATTCACTTATCCACCTTTACATTAATCCTCATTTGGATTACCACTTCAATTCCTATTTCAGTTGGGTACTAAATCCATAACTATTTGAACTCCGACCAGTTTATATTTAGAAAATAGCTTAAAAAATTTTAAAATAGATAAATAGTTAAAAATAATTATTAGTTTGCAAAATAGCTATAAAATAGGTAACCAATTGTAAAATAGTTGGAAAATAGTTAATTGATTTAGAACTTTTAGATAATTGTAAAATTGTTGTAAAGTAGTAATTAATTTGTAATATAGTTGAAAAATAGTAATTAGTTTAGAAAACAGTTGAAAAATAGTTAATAGCCCCAAAAATAATTGTAAACCAAGTATGAAATAATTTGGCCTTAAGAAAGAAAAGTTGTATATATTTCATAGCTTAGAGAAAAAAAATAAGTTTATATCAAAACAATTTATATTGAAACTAGTCTAGAGTCAACTGTTCACTTTCCCAACAATCCAATGTACACTTCCATTTGATTTTAATCCTGTTCAACTTTAATTTAATTTCAAATTATTCCAATCAATCTGAATTATTATCAATTGAACCCATTCCAAATTCAAATCATTTTAATATAATCCAATTTAATTTCTCATTTAAATTTTTAAATTTATACATCTTCAATCACCAATCCACTTAATTCAATAGGTACGAATGGAGTCTAAGTTTCAGCTTTAACCCATCTCGAATTATATAAATTCGAGTTAAATTTTCAAAGGTTGGTTTAACTCTTTGAACCAAATTAACTTTTATTTTAAGGTTTTTAATCTATTTAATTTCTGAGTTCAATTTTCAAAATTCCATTTTAAATTATCTTAACTCATGTATTTCATGGTTTAATACAATTTTAATTTAAAATTTTAGTTTATTATTCAATTTTAATCTTCCTGTTTGAAGCCAGTTCTTAAACAAATTTATTTTACAATTCAATTATTCAAACCTATTTTATTTTATTTATACAATTCCATTCTTAATTTAAAGATTTTTATTAACAATAGGATGATATCATCCAATTTATTTTAAAACGTCCATCCATTTCAATTTTTTAATCTCAAACCCGTTTTGAGATCACACAAATTTCCAGTTCAGATCAACCATTTAACTTTCCAAGTTAAACTCCAATTTCATCTCGAAATTTCCAATTCTGGTTGCTTTTCTACACTTATTTAGCTTTCCAAAGTTAAATTCCAATTTACTTAATCCAATCAACCTTACTCAAATTAAATTCCCGCTTCAAACTTCAAAATTCTTTCCCTCTTATAAGTTCAGAACTTATATTACTTTGGGTTTTTACATCACATTTCAGGGAAAAATCAAAACTCGACCTCTTAGAGTTTATTTCAAATTATCTCTGATATCATGTATATCCATACATATATACATATTTATTCCTTGGCCCTCCCAGCCATGTTTTAAAATTTTAAACCACCTCAAATCAAATTTCAAACAACCCATTATTTTCAACAAGTCCCAGTTATCCAAATAATACTTATTTATCATTTTCATTACTTTGAAACCAAATTTTCAAATTCTGGGACCAAATTTAGAATTTTATTTTCAATCAATTAAATTTTAATTTGGTTGTATTCCCATTTCTACTTAATTTAATTTTAGTTCGAGATTTCAATTTGATTGTATTATATTACTGCTTAATTTAATTTCAATAATTTAACAACCAATCACCTTAGTTATTTATTTAAAGGAAATATTACTTTATATATCAAAATATATTATAAAATCATTTAAAATCTTTATATAAGAAAATAACAAGTACGCGCTCATATATATATATATATATATATATATATATATATATATATTCTACTCATTCTAGAGTACTTCAGACTCTATTAAATGAGTAATCCCCACCAGAGCCAAGGTTCTTGCTTAACCTTTCAGCTCTGATACCAAATGTAACGACTCGAAATTTTCTAACCCGAAAATTCCAGATAGTTATAAAAAAAAAGATAGAAGAAGAAGAACAGAATCACCAAACATCTCACAATCGCAGCGGATAAATTATAATAACAAATAATAAATGTTTACAAAAGAATACTATATCTGTCGATTACAATCGAATACATCAGAGTTTCACATTATATACAGTCACTGAATATTTACAATCACCATGTCTCAGATGAACAATAATATAAACACATCGGAAATACTCTATACGATATTGCCATCCAGCTCGCCTCCTGAGCTCCAGAACGTACCTAGCTGAAATCTGTAATACTCCGTCTGACCCGAGCATTACATCAAAGTAACACCCGGGTTAGGCTGGAAACCAGCGTGAGTAAATCCAACTAACATGGAATACCAAAGCAAACAACTTAAATAAACCCGGGTAACTTTTATCAATTTAACCAATTCACAATTTGCTATAGGCAACACTTATTTCACGTATAAATTCCTAAGTACCAGACTTAGATAAAATAATCCCATTCACTTAAGTCATTTCATTTCATCGTATTGATTTCACAAATCAATTTATATAAATTTGAAGGGGTTTCGGGTATTTCTCAATACCCGATCCCATCCTCTTCGAGACTCATACCATCATATCTCAGCTTATCCAAATGAAAATCACAACATTTCATATTAGAGATATCAACTTATTTCAAAGCATCCAATACCACTCAATCATTCATAAGCAAATTTTATAGCTTCCAAATTATTTCAATTGATTCTAATTGAATTTCAATCCTCAATCACTTAGGTCTCTTCATTAATTAATTCCAAATCAATTAATTAAACAACCCTTCCTTATTTCATCTTAATTAATCACCATGGATTAACTATCCTCCAATTTCATTCAAGTAATTATCTTTAATAATTTTCACCATATTAATTATTCTTACCAAATCAATGAGCGGTCTTTAATTACTTCAAAAATTAATTAACTATAATCAATTACTCAAATTCTTAATTACTTATATTAATTAATTTCTCATGGGTCACTTTGGTTAATTTATCTTAATTAATCAGTCTTTAATTACATCGTTGATTATATAAATTAATGAATTCCAATTATGTTTTGATTTGTTCTAATCTAAATTAATCAATCTTTATTATACTTTTAGTTATAAACCCAAGGATTTCAATTATAATTTTAATTTATCCTAATCAAATTTATTTTTCTTAATTAAGCCACAATATTAATCATTTTCGATTAATTCCAAACTATAATTAACTACTCTTTTATTTACTTCATTAAATAAATCAATTATTCCTTTATTAACCATCTAAATTAATCTCTTGATTAATTTCACCAAGTAATTATATTTTATTAATACCATTAAGTAATTTCTATCAAACCATCCATTAATCAATTACAACCAACAATTATCACCAATTACTTCACCAAGTATACCATTATAATACACTAGGTTATTATATCCACCAAATTTCACAATTTATCATCCTTAATTAATTAGTAAAATTAATTACCTTAAATTTATCTCATCAATAAATCATTTAATAACCCTTAATCATTGATCTTTCATTAGCTATATTCGTTAACCAATCCTTAAAGTGCTTCTCTAAGTACTTAACTTAACTTAACTTAATCACTTAGTTACAAGTTAATTTGTTAATTAATTCTTAATTACAAAATGTTTAACTTCTAATTACATCATCGATTCACAGACCTTAACTAAATTTATCTTTAATTACTCGAATAACCAATTCTTACTCATCGATTTACAATTTAAACTTATCTAATTACAATTCATAATAGTAACTAGTTTACTGATCATTCCCAAACACATTTAAAATGTTCCTTTCAAATTCATTTAAACTTAAACTTTGTTTTCTTTCAAATTCAAACAGTAAATCAATTATACGGGTTTGAGATTACTCACATCGACATCGAACCACTGCCCATCGTCTCTGCCCTAGCTTGAACCTCCACAAGTCGCGACTGCCATCTCGCGTACGACTATCTCGAAACCCCTAGCTTTCAGACGCCACTGAGCCACCATCGTGAGCCAAGCCATCATCACAAACCGAGCCCAGGCTTCGCGAGTTTCCCCCCAAACCCGTATGCAACCTATCTTCGATCGTGACTCCGCCTTCACTCTTACAGCCTCGCGTGCCCTCCTTCAAGCGCGAGAGCAGATTAAACGGAGGAGAGCGAAGATTGCTCGGCTACTCTCCTGTAGGTTGTCGAATTGATTTCGAAAAATGAGGAGACTCGGCCTCGATTTGAATAGCGAGCAGCCATATTTATATTATTATTATTATTATTTTTTAACTCGATGTCGAGAAAAAGAAATTCGAAGGGAAGAGAATGAATTTCAGATGGAGGAGATACGACCTTAAGAGGAAAGGGTGGCGTGTTGGGAAAGGAAGAGACCTCGTCTTGAGGAAGGTTGCTTATTATTATTTTTTATTAATATTCTTATATTTTACAAGCTGTTCGAACGAACTCCGAATCAAATAAGCCGCCAGGCATTTATAAGGTTTTACCCGCGTTCCGAACACAACGGAACGTGTTTCGAAGGCTAATTTAATCGTATGTGGAAGTTAGCTTATTAAATCAATCTAAAATATTAAATTATCAGTTTTAATTTTGACGCATTTCTCACCCGTACGAGCAAACAGTAAATCCAAACGCTATGAAATTTGAAATCCGATAACAGCTAATTATTACGGATCCAATGGAACTAATTTCGTCGAATTCCGAGACTGTGCCTTGGAAGGCTATTTCTAATGTCAATTTAACCGATAAAATCTCAAAACTGAACAAATCAACTTTAATTTAAATCTCAACCATTCTATTATCTTCGGTATCATCATTATAAAGTTAATAAGCCTTCAAATTATTTTTAACAGGCTTAAAATTCCATATTCAACATCTTGCCCAATTTCTAATTATATAAGTCCATAATTTAATTATCAAGTAAATAATAAAATTTAAAATTCAAGTTAAAATTAACTTTTTAAATGGTTATAATTACTTAAACATTCCAATTTATTGTTAAAAATTTCGGTTCGTCACATAAATAACAATGTAAATAACTAACAGCAGCATATTTCAATTGTCGTTTCAATTGAAATCAAATTTAATAAATAAAAGAACATTAATCGTGAGTGATTTTTCACCTTTCGAGGCTAGAGATGAACGAGAATACGATAGTTATGAATTCCAAGCATGAATTTCGAAGCAAAGCACGATGGATACGAGTTCGACGATAAAAACTGATAAATAGGAATTGACAAAACAAACTAAATCAGTTCTGATATAAACTGAATATATATATATATATATATTGCTATTATTATATTAGATATATATATATATATATAAATTCAATATTTTAAATTTAAGACAAATATTAAAGTAACATAAGAAATTCAAAATCATTATTAAATCAACCCATATAAGTATGTAAACCAGGAAGTAACACTTTGAACATATGAATACAAATATATAACTGTATAGGTAAACCATTTCAGGAAATCAATGCCTATATATACAAGTGACATTATATATTACTTTTATATTATATAAACACAATAAAAAAATGCATACGGAACTGACACAAGACAAAGTATATATATTATACTTTAAATATCAATACTTAAAAAATATCAGAAACCAGCATCTAATCCTTTATATATAAATAAGAAATAGAAGATACACCAAATACAACCTGAAGAGATATTTTTATCTCATATATATAAAGACTATAACTTATGTAGTAAACTTACAAAATAATTATACTTTCTATATATCAAATCAAATGTACAACTTCTATTATAACATCATCCATAGACTAACATATTATATAACCAAAGTAAACCTATATATATTTACAACAGGTTTATAAACAACTTACATACATAAACAAACAGTGTATATAAATCTTATATGAAATTATATATACCAATATATCATACTTATATTTATATATAACAGACTGTTTAGTTATATACATGTTCTCTTTTTTAATAAAAATATATAACTAAATCAAATAACTTTTATGCCTTTGAAACTAACAAAACATATACACGTCAATACCTAAATCAGAAAAGTGCTCGGCTAAGATAAAGGAACGAGGTGGGGCTGCTTAGCTCGGTGATCGGGGAAAGAAGGGCTGCTGTAAGAAACTGGCGAGCGGTGAGATGGCTTCACGTGCTGGGCTCGCGAGGCAGCGACCTGGTGCAGGCGGAGGTCGTTGTTAGCATGCAAGTAGTCAGGGTGATGGAGGATCACGAGGGCGGCTAATGGGTTTGGCAGACTCGGTTCAAGTGGAAGGGCAGGGACGAGCGCATGTTGAACGTGAGGGAGGGTTTGAGAAGAACGAAGGCATGTTGCAGAAGAAAATATATAGAGCTTCGCAAAAAAATTCCCTCTTTTTTTTCCTCAGATGAAAGAAGAAGAAGAGAGGAGGGCCAGGTTTCTCTAAGTAGATCGCATGCCTAAACACATTTCCAAAAGCAAAGAAAGGCTCCAGGCTACACGTGAGCGAGGAATATATATATATATATATATATATATATATATATATATACACACACAACTTTGTATTGAGAAAAAAAATTAAACGAAAGGACATACCCCCTTGTGAAACGTGAATTGAACGGTGGAACTGGAAGAGTCAAGCATTGTTTTCTAAAGATAATTAATGCTATTTGCTGTCAGCCGTTTGAAATTTGAATGGACCCAGACTTTCAGAAGTTCAGAAATGGTACCGACATGGTTACCGTTAACACAGCCTCCGCCGTGTACCGGACTCCGAAACACACAAATTCAATTTATCATTTTATTAAAATAGTTAAAATTTACGAGTCGTTACGTAGTTGGGATTGTGCCAATCCCTACACATGGATACTCTACTGAAAAGATTCGGTGTAACGAATTCCAAGTGCAGAAATGTTCCGATGCAATCTGGAATCGTCCTTTCTAAGAAGGACACTCCTCAAACTAATGAGGAGCAAGAGCATATAAAGAGAACACCATATGCATCGGCAATCGATTCCATAATGTATGTCATGCTTCGTACTAGACCAGATGTGGCATATGCATTAGGATGCATAAATAGAGACCAGTCTAATCCCAGAGAAAAATATTGGACTGTTGTAAAATGTATACTTAAGAATTTATCGAAATGGAAACCACCTTATGAAGGAGTATATTGACTCTAGCTTTTGGAGTGATATCGATGATAAAGTCCACGTTAGGTTATGTCTTTGCTTCAAATGGTGGGGCTTTTAGTCGAAAAAGTTCCAAAGAGGAAATAGTAACTGATTTTACGATGTATGTCGAGTACATCGACCTTAATGAGGCAACTAAAAAAGCGGTCTAGATGCTCAAATTTGTGATTGAGCTAGGAGTAATTTCCTACATGGTGAATCCAATAACATTATTTTGTGATAATATTGTGGTGATGCAAATGTGAAGGAGCCTAGAACACACAAGAAATCATGACACATTCTTCGAAAGTATCACCTAATTAGATAATTTTTTAAGAAGAAAGGGGTCATCATTCAAAGAGTACGTACGAAGGACAACATAGTAGATCCATTCATGAAGGGACTAGCTTAATCGGTTCTTGTCAAATTGATCGAAGAGAAAGGATTGAGATTCCATAATTGTCCCTAACTGCAAGTGGAAGATTTATATTGTTAGGAGTATAACCTAGGAGCAATTATATAATTTGTTATAAATTATTAACTCTTTAATAATATCTTGTTTGAAATAAAACTTGTTTTCTTCCTGTTATCTACTTATTATTATATGTTATATTAATTATTTAAAAAAATTAAATATATTTAATAGAAAATGCATAAATGCTATGTTCCGTGATAGTAGCTACAATGCGTTGTAATCATAAGCAATTTATCACAATATAATAAACATATTGTTTTAAAATTTTCTAGTCAAGATATATCGAGGTTGGATATCAATACATCCATTGAGATTAGAGTACATAACGCCCTCCAAATATTGGGTAGTATATTACTCATGGCTATTGGGGATAGCAAGGGGTTAGAAGCCAACAGTTATTGAGTTATTATGGAATAACCCACTTGATATATTTCTGTTGGTTAATATAACCAAGGTTAAATAAAAAAATCAAAACGACAACCTTACATAGCTCTCCTGATTTGAGAACACTGTTGAAATCAATGTGGACACTCAACTTTGAATATAGTTAAATCATGGAACTAGGTCTATTAAGCAATTATAGTTGGGTTTGAATTAAAGCACTGAAAGTAAAACTCTTTTCAGTAGAGAATTAATCAACTCATTTATATGTTGTTATTACCACATTCAACTATAGTCAACTCAAAGTTAAAGTCTTTGATCAGAGCAGTTCGTTTAATAATAATTGTTATCCTTGAATCAAACGCTTTGAGTTTGGATTATATAAGTTCAATGTAGAATATATTAAAATTTTGACCGATACAAAATTCCATAAGTCCTAATGTGATATAGTTTGGACGAAGAGAATTAGTGTGAATAATCTTCACTATAGGGAACCGGTTAAAAAGTAAAATTGGATTTTACCGAAACTACAAACCGTCACACCACAAGCAAAAATAACATGTTAATGTTAATATTTGAATTGTTCGATATTAATCAATGGCTGAATTTACATCTGAGAGTCATACAATCGCAATGTTGAATACTCTGAATACCAGTTGATTTAACTAAATTATAATTGTTTTAACTCGTATGGCTAGTGCGCCGGGTATTATCGTATAAGAGAAGAATTTTAGATAGATCAATCAGCTTTGCGTCGAGATAGATTCATACTTGGTGCCAAAAAAAGGAGTCTTCTCTGGCCCAGTATACTAATTGGGACTTGTTGTGTCCTCAAAAACTGCTCATCTTGAAAACCACGAAGATAGTGAACTTCATATCTGCCGGGCCATCGGGGATCTCGTCTTTTCCAGAGGTAGCTTTGCCAAAAAGCGTTATTTCATGCTTGCTACTTAAATTAATTAATATTCATAAAATATTGATTATAAAATTTTATTTGACTTATTTGAATCAATATTGAAAATAGTATGTATGCAAAAGAAATATATGTACGTATCAATATATTATATCAATGTGCACTTGAATTTCTTTTAAAATGTGAATTTACTAATATGGTCTAAAAAGAAAAATAGGCCCATTAACCTACTGGTGATGGCCACCCAAGTATGGGATTTGGAGGGTGTGATAGTTTTTCTATTTGGGTATGAATTAGAAGAGAAAAGGAAGTGTAAAAGATGATATCTAGATCCGTCTATTCCTCTCCCTTCCTTTTCTTATAAAAATCCTACACTCTACTCAATTTGAAATTTACTTTCTCTAGTATTTCCTGCCATCTAAGATGCAAGCATCAAAGACATCTCCCCCTCCATTTTCAAACTAGATACAAGTTTAAATCAAATTAAATCAAAGGTGTGTAGATTTCTCCTATACTAGCATTTTCCAAAAGAGATCGAATCAAATTTTAAAAGTTCTTTTGATTCGACATTCAAGGAGTTACGACTAGGCCGCAAAAAAGGTGAAATTCAATTTATATAAATTTAAATATGTAAATATCACAATGTTGTATATGTATAGGCTAAATGATATCACAAATGGACGTGTGTTTTTTCTATCGGTTAATAAATGAATGTGTGAAGGAATTTTTTGTATTTATGCATACTCTGTTCTTGGACGTGGAATAAAGAATTCAAAATTAAAATTAATTTAATACGTTTTACAGTAAATTTGAATTTTAATTTATACATATACATATATATATATATATTCATTTATAAACTAATTTAATATCTAGTATATGTTGTTGCATATAAAATTATATATATATAATTTAAATATGAAATGTAATTTGGATAACTAATAATTTAAAATGGTAGTTTGTAATTTTTAATGCATATACATATATATATACACACATTTTGTAGAAAAAATTACGTGCAAACAAAAAATATTTTTCACACTGAATTTTTACAAAAAAACTAAAATTAATCCACATGGATTATTTAAAAATAAAAAAATTATTTTTTTAAACTAATCTTTATGGCAGAAAATAAAAATATATGCATATTCTAGTTTACATATTTAATTATACAATATTATTCAAATATAAATGAATAATAGTTATTTAATATAATATATTTGTGTGTGTGTGCGTGTGTGTGTTTATGTATTTTTATTTTGAATTAGAAAAAAATAATTTATATATATTAAATAAATATAATTTTGCAAATTATTTATGAAGAACTTGAAACTGAATTCAAAAAGGATATTTTTAAATCTATATCTAGTTTTAAACTGTCCTTGCCCTAATATTGAACCTCATGATTTTTGACCTTATGTCGCTTACCATACCTTGCACTCTAGTTCACATCTCTAGCAACCCATTATGGGACGAAAACCACCCCTGCTTCAATCCCCATGGGTCTCGTTCAACTCGATGCATCAATGACCACGAATTTGCCTCACGTCTCTCTTCGTTGAAAAACTGACATCGAACCCCAGTTCGTCGATTCCAAAGCACCACCGCAATTAACAAATTAAATCATTATTTTTCTGATGATTACCAACAACCCATCTACCACCAGAATTAAACTCTATGACCAACTCCTCGTCATTCGCCTGGAATTGACGAATTGAACGATTCTAATCATCCCACGAATTCCCATTATTCCCAATTTTAAAAATTATGTAAATACATCAAAAAATCATATTTTTCCCATGTGAATCAAATAATAGAATCAAAACAAGAATTTAAGACATTTGATTTTCCAAGACAAATTTAGCAATGTAGATGAATCAAAGAATTATGAAATTTTAAATTTTGACCTATTTCCAATTTTTACTGTATATTTTCTTTTCCAGAATATTTACTCAATATTTTCATTTAAATCTATTTTTAAAAATGATATTGTATACTTTCAAACACTTTTACTTCAGATAGCAAGATTCAAAAATTGTTTAGGTAGGTTGATTGAAACTTTTGAATCAGGTTTTGGGAGCCTGTAACTAAACAGAGGCAACATTTGCCTGTTTATCAGGCATGCACCACCATATCATTATATACATACATAACATAAACATACAGGCACATCAAGCATTTCCACAACAACTTAAACTTTCAATACACACATCCAGATTTAAAGCTTTAAATAAAAAAGGTTTGCTCACCTGTCCTTGGAACAGAGACCATGAATTTAAAACTGGAATTTGAATTTGGTCCTTGGTTCATTGAATCTGTGGTTTTGATTTGATTGCTTAATCCATACTTTGCTTTCCAGGCTTGAACTCGGATCCATTTTTTTTATTTGCTTCAAAGCTGAAAACTTTGCTTTTCAGGTTGAATTGTAATTTAAATTTTCTTTTTACTGCATGCTTTTGATTCAGGCTTGCTTCCAGCTTGTTTGAGTTGAATTTTACTTTTGCATTTTAAACTGAAAATGATCTTCCTGAATCTGAAGCCTGATTATGTATCGAGTTGATCTAATTTGTTCTGAAGCTTGTATTTGATTCTCGTTTTGAATTGAAAACTGAGAAATTGGTTTTGTTGAACTTCTTTGCTAGCTTCAGATGCAAGATTGTCTGTTTGAATTTATTTTCAGGTTTTGATTTGAGAAATTTTTCTTGTTTTCAGTTTGCAGGTTTCAGTTTTGAATGCCTGAAACAAAAATGAGAAGAGAAAAGTTTTCCTCTTTTCATTATCTATTATTTTATTTCTTCCAAAATGAAAATAAAATTTTAAGAACATGACACTTGTCTATATTAATTTAACACTTGTAATTTAATGATGTTCCTTATCAAACATTTGTCACAACATGATTTTAAAAATCTTACACTTGTTAAAATAAGTAAATTTATGTCCAAAACCTTTTCTTTATTTTATTGATAAATTTTGTTTTAAATCCTTATTTTATTAAATATGAAATTTGTATTTAAAATCCTTTAATTAATTACATTTATATATATGTAAATGTTTTACATTTTAAATTCATGAATATACAAACTATTGTTTAGTTATTTCAAAAGAAAATGTGTTATCAAGTCTAATAAATGAGTATATAATATGTATATGTATAAGTTTGATTTTAACTTTTTAAATAGCTTTTGTAATTTATTTATATCAAATTCAAAATAAAAATTTCAAATCATCAGTATTATAATCACAAAATAAATTCTTTTTTATTATAAAATATAGAGTTTTAATTTCAAATAACTTTCAAAATATAGACATACACATGTATTACAATTCCAAACAGATTTTTATTAATTTTATATTATAGAGTTTTTCAAACTCAAATTTATTTTCAATGGTTTTTATTTTGGAATTCATAAATTAAAATTTCTATTCATAATCTAGTGGATTTCAAATCAAATAATTTTATTTACGATCTTTATATAAATATATATATATATATATATATATATATATATATATATATTCAAACCTTTAAATTAATCCACAATTTAAATTTGTAATTAAAATATTATTCAAAATATTCATTTCAGAATTTCCAATTAGATATTCTATTTAAAAATTATATTTATATCCATTTATACTAACAAAATATCCATTTAAATTTGGAAAAATTTCAACTTAATTCACAATCTAATCCAAATTTATTTAAATTACCAATTTAAATTCGATTCAAAAACGAGATCGTTACAGATTCCCCGCCTTAAAAAAATTTCATCCTCGAAATTTGCTAGGGAGACAACAAAGAATAGATAGATACACAAAGATAGAGAATCGACTCATTAATCAAGCCGTTTATCTATTCTGTATTTGGCTCACCAAATCAGAATATCATCAATAATTATGAGAACAAACTCATTCGATATTACACAGGATACTCGGGTCACCTGATCTACAAATATGCAGGAGCACTGGTTAGTTCGAAGGGATAACTAATCGTTCGTAGAATATATCTACACCCAAACAATAGATAAATGGATTCCAAACGCAAGATGGAATATCCTAATACATATAACTTGTCCCTCTTCGGACTTTGATACCCACAAGAAATCACAATAGAATTTCGAATTTGGTTTCATCGAAATCGTTTTATCGATACAAATTAATTTAACTTCATGTTTAATTAACCAATTTATTCCAATTTAAATTTTCAAATTTATCAAAGTTAAAAACGAAAAGCTAATGGAAATTTGACGAAGAGAATACGAGATAGAAATTTATCTATAAAGATTTGCAAGACCATCACCATACCGAAGCTCCTCCTTGTAGTTGCCACGAAGAAATCAAAGAATTTGAAATCGGATCAAAGGAGATTAATAGAGAAAAGATATTTCTGTTGTCATTCTCAGGGTATTGGCCATTTGTAGTGGTACTCCCCTGTCCCCTATCTCGTCCCCTTCTTGCAATCAAACTCACTATAATCGGATAGTAAGAGAATTTACTTAGGCACATGAACGGATATCTTAGGGATACACTCATTCTAGTGTATACTGCACCCTATCTCTAATGAGTCACCTAATGTGTTATACTCCTCAGCTACATTTTCAACCTTCAGCTCTAATACCACTTGTATCGGTCCAGGCTCGGCCTTCGAAAATCGGCACCGAATACGTCACTCGTATTCAAATGCCGCAGATCCAAACGCCGAATTTGGCTCGCCGCAACTTATAACACATTAAGTAAAACAACACAGCGGAAAAAAATGAATATCAATTTATACAACATTGATACAATAACAGATACAATATCTGATACAATATGATACAACAGAATGATACAATAGATATCAATACTATCAGAGATACAAGACACAGCGGAAAGAATATCTTCAATAGAATGCATCTCCAAATCAAATGCTCTAATCCAAAGCTAGCTCGAACTTCCCATCACATTGTACAAAGCTAAGCAAGTGCAGTCCAAGACTGAAGAAGATTCCAAAGACTGAAAGCTACCAAACCAAAGACTTCGAAGGCTATCAAATCTACACCTATTACTTGATTATCTGAAAACCCAACTCTAGACTGTCCGTGTGGAAAACTGTGGGCACCTAGAGTTTAGGAAGGGAACAATAAACTTCAGGTCAGTCGTAGGATTGGTATGAGCAAACAAAAATAGTTTTATCTTTGAAAAAAAAACAACAAAGGAATTTGATGCATTGAAAACCGAAATGCTTTTTGGAAAATGAAACTACCATAAGGCCTCCCGGCACACACACAATGCAATCGCATGCTTGGGGGAGAATTCTCCTTATGATAGTCAAATATGCTTAATACGAGAAAACTCTTTGATATTATTACTAGTACATAGTGTGAAAACATTTCGAAAATAAAATATTAATCTTAGCCAGCATAGGTACCATGATAGTACGCCTACTATAGCTGCCATGTTAAATGGCAGGTTCTACAACTAAAACCGTACAAGGCGCGTATTGGGTGATTGGATTTCCAACAAATGGTTAGGATAAGGAACTTCCTACTGCAACATGGGTACGCCTCTGGAGGGACGTCCCGAGAGCTTAACCAGCTCCCTGCCAGCACAAGGCTGGGTTACCTCTGTAACTAGGTAACTACTACATGAGCATGCCATCCCTCGGTCCTTTGGGACTTTTATCCGAGGCGCCTCTCAACCAACAACCACAAAGCAATCACAAAGTAATAGATTTGCAGTGACCACATGAGTAAGTATCTGGGCTCCATACCATGATACCACCCTTTTCCAAAAGGGAATGACACACCCTAAAGGGCACGACCCTCATAACCTTGTCGCATCTTTCCTGTTTCGATCATTTACGAGGTGTGCGGTCCTGATGCAGTCTCATCCACAAAGCTACGCTTTTTCACAAAGCCATGCTTCGATCAACAAATGATCACACAGCAGCACTCAGCATGCCACACTACCAAATTGGGAGTATATCACTGATAACTATCAATTACATAACCTTTGGGCTCGTATGTTTCAGAGAAGGGTGTTAAGCTAAGAGAATAAATTCTCCGCCACCAAACAGAAATGTATTTGATAGAGATCAGTTTTATATCTCAAAGTGTAATGTCAGACATACAACCATACAAGTCTGTTTCGGGTCCGAAGAGCACCGAAGGCACTTCCAAAGAAGCCCTTGCAAATCCAATTATTCACAATCCCGATCGGACTTCCATCACTTAGGGAATCTCTATACCGGCGTGACTCGGTGCAGAGACAATCAATGGGTTATCCTTTCGTTTTCGAAAACACCCAGTCTTCACCATCGGTCTTGAAATACTATCCATATCGTCGTATCATTATTCGAAATGGGTTATATGACACAAGGTCCTCTCCCGGCTAAACCGAATAATGAGCGCAATATTTAAAAACATATGGACATAAGGTAATAGCATATATATAACAATGTAAATAACTAACAGTAGCATATTTCAATTGTCGTTTCAATTGAAATTGTTGGGTACGCTTCTACCACCAACGAATCAGGATGAGGAAGGAGACACCGAACTATTCGGAGCCGATCCAACACGATGAAGCGAAGCATACACGCCACTGAACCATCTCACGACCAGACCAGAGCCTACAAGCTACCGGTCCAGGCCTTACCGATGCCGAACCAACCATCTCCCCGGACCAACGCCTACCGGACCAAACCCAGCCTTCTTCACCGAATCAACCATCACTGACCGAGCCAACATTGCCACCGAACCAAGGATACTCCATCTAACCCCGAACCAAGTGTTACCAATGCCGAACCAACCATCTCCCCACCAATGCCGAACCAACCATCTCGTCACTGATACCGGTCCAAACCACACTTCCTAGCACTACTGATCCAGAGTGCTACCGGACCAGCTCTGTCAGGCCAGACCGCATCAGCCCAGGCCCACCAGCAGTTATATACATCCAAGACCCCTACCCACAACCTCACTCTATAAATAGAGGGGCCAGGGTACGACAATGGCAGACAAGTTTGAGAGCTCAAGCACGGATAGAACTTTCAAACAACTTTCAGTTACTTGTTATCAAAGCCTTGTACTTGTAATCTAAACAGAAAAGGAGAATAACATATAAAGTGGACGTAGGCATGTTCTGGCCGAACCACTAAATCTGTGTGTTCTTTATAGTTTAGTCCCCGCTTTTTATATATTTTCATAAATCACCAAAATCATTAAAAACAACATAAAATCGACTAGTTCATACGACTTGGAGGTGTTTGCCCATTTTTTGTGCAAACATTTTTGGTGCTTTCATTGAGAGCAGGAGCTTGAAGCTTCAGCTTCCCCCACTTCTATCAACATCGTTCATTGCCTGGAAAACATGCCTCCCGGACGGAAGAAAGATGCTAACAAAGGAAAGAACATCGCAACTGGCAGTATCCCAGATCCAGTGATCAGAGACCAAGACAATCGTCCGGTTCCAACAGCAAATTTAAATCAGGCAAATCCGACAGCCCCTGCTACGGAACAACCAATTACAAGGGCGGATCTGGACAGGGTTGTGGATGAAGTAATTAACCGCTTCGCATCTCAACAAGAAGCCTTAGTGGATCAACTCATGTCACGCTTAAGGGATGTCGAAGAAACCAACCGCAACACTGAATCATGGGGTGAGTCCCAGTCTGGAGGATCTAGGAGACGACAAGGGTCTTTCTTCTTCGAAGAGGCTAACAACAGGAACAGCTATGGTGGGAGCCGAGCCCGGACTCAGCCCGAATCCCGATCCGAGGAAGCGCTTGGAACCGAGCCCAACGGGGGAGGTACCATGCAAGGGTCGGGTGTAGCTGAGCTCGCCATGCTACCTGACCATGGAAATACCAAGGGACAGGGCCGAGCTGGAGTCCAGCCCGAAGTTGGACCCGAGGAAGTGCTGAGGACAGAACCCAGCAGGGGAAGATCAAGGCAAAGGCCAACTGTGGCTGACCAAAGCACACCCCCGGAAGGCCAGAGGCAGTCGTTGGAGAATGTTAGGAGTGATAGACGATACCATCCTTACAGGTCATCTGGACGGAATTAGTCCCGCAGAGAGGAACCAAACTCATTTCTATCCGCTCTAAGTTTTGATGAAAGGATGGCGCGATTGTTCAGAGAGTGCGTCCAACGGGATCAAAGAGATCGAGGAATAGGCGCTAGGGTGACCAGCCCCTTCACCCGCCATATCGAAATCGCCATCACCCCTCGAGAATGGAAAATGCCAACAATGGAACCTTACAAGGGAACCTCTGACCCCGTCGTACACCTACAGAGATACACGCAGCATATTCTCATGAGCGGAGCAACAGAGGGAGTGTTGTGTAAATGCTTCCCGCTATTCTTGGCAGATCTAGCTACCTCCTGGTTCTGCCATCTACCCCAAGGGTCCATCAGCTCGTGGGTAATGTTGAAAGAAAAGTTCATCAGCCAGTTTCGCATTCATGTGGAACAGCCATGGTTTTAAATCTCCTATATCTCGCCCGAGATCTCGCTCGAGATCTCATTTTCACACTTAAACGAGATGAAACATCAAATCTCCTCCATATCTCCCTCGACACTCATCTCATCCGAGATACTCAAATCTCACCCGATATATGGATCAAAATCTCAATCCGAGATCTCACCCGAAGTTATACATTTTTCCTATTTTCCATAATAATTTTTATTTTCATATTGATTCAAAAGAAACTACTCAAATCAACTTCTTGAACATATACTTTACTTTTTATCTTAATGAGTCATAGCGAAAGGTTTCACTTCTTTATTACGTTCAAATAAAAGAATATTATTCAATCATTACCAAATCAATTAAACTAATCAAGCTACTACTCTTCAAAAAATATTTCTTTTTCCATGTAAATCAAGTATGTTACCATTTTTATTTTTACTAAAAAAGTTATAATCGCTAAATAAATTTTTGACACATCAATTTTAAACACATAAGTACATCTGAGATATTCCCGAGATGCATTATAAGACCCGAGATGTCAATCCGAGATGTACACCCGATACATACTCATCTCATCCGAGATCTCTCCCGATACGAGATAACTTGTACAAAAATTCCGAGACGAAACGTGACCGAAATCCGATATTTAAAACCTTGGGAACAGCCCAAAGACGCTTATTCCTTATCTAATATCAAACAAAAGCCTGGAGAGACAGTGCAGCAATATTTAACCTGATTCAATGTCGCAACGGCTGTAGTTCAAGATGCCGATGAGAAACTTATCATAATGGCCCTCTGCAGTGGCGTGCACCCGGATACTAAATTTGCTAGAAGACTAACAAAAGAAAAACCAGCTACTCTGCCCGATTTCTTCCATGAAGCTGGAAAATATATGAGACTTGAAGACGCTGCCACTGAGAGGCAGTCGGGACAACAGGCTAAGGTAACCCCAGACAGGGTTCCCGCTGCAGCAAAGGATATTCGGAGAAATGACTCTAGTGACAATGCTAGGGAAAAAAGGGAGATAAGCGTTTATATCGACCAGGGCCGAGGTTTGACTCTTACACCCCTCTGAATGAAACAATCGAAAACATCTTCCTGGCCACCCAAGACGAAGTTAGATACAAACGCCCCCCGCACAAGAAGGAGTCAGATAACGCACTCAAGTCTGGAAAGTTCTGCCGCTTCCACGAATCCCATGGACATGACACCAATGAATGCCACCATCTCTGGGACTTGATTGAAGAACACATTAGAAGGAAGAGACTGGAACGCTATGTAAAAAGCCAAAACAGGACTCCAGCTCCCGCCAATGAAAGCCCAGGGCTCCCCCTCCCAGAAGTAGGCGGAGGAAATCGCAACACCAGCGGCTCTAGTCAAGAGAAGATAGTGGTCCATACCATATCAGGAGGACCACACATCGCCGACTGAAGCAGAGCAGAGATGGAAAGATACGGTAAGTCGCTTAGAAACAATGAAGGCTACGTTAATACTGTTATGGAAATATGCCACCCGAAACGGAAAGAGAATGACGACATCACATTCAGTAGGCGTGATCTAGAGGGAAGGCAGTACCCACACATAGATCCTATGGTCATCTCTACCTGGTTCGGTCCAGCCAAAGTTTTTAGAATTTTAGTAGACACTGGGAGCTCAGTAAATATCCTATTCAAGCATGCTTTCGACAAAATAAAGCTGTCAATGAAGGATGTGTCTCCCTGCAACAAACCACTACATGGTTTCATTGGAGATGCGAAGATGCCCCTCGCGAAACTGGACCTCTTTGTTGAAATAGGAAGTCATCCCCGCTCCGTTGTGCGAAAATAAACATTTGTACTAATAAAGAACCACTCGGCCTACAACGCCTTTTTGGGAAGACCAGCCCTGTCTGACTTCCAAATTGTCCTAGCCCCATGGTGCCTGAAGATGAAATTTCCAACGGATAACGGAATAGGAGAAATAGAGGGTGATCAAGACGCTGCTCGAGACTGCTATGTAACTGAACTTCGCAATAACCGCAGAAAAGATAAAGGGAAAAATGCAGAGACTAATCTCTGCATGAAAAGCTTGGAAGCATAGCAGCTAAAGAAAGCCCCTCCTCTTTGATATACCAGTGATCCTTTCAATGAATTAGACCCCAGGGACAAAGAGGAGGAGGCCACCGCCGAGCCTGCAGAGGCTATGGAATTCGTAGCTGTAGACAAACATGACTCAAGTAGACTATTGAAAATTGGATCCCAACTAAAAGAAGAATTAAAGGATCAACTCATTGATTTTCTTCGCCACAACATGGATGTATTTGCATGGACGCACGCTGACATGACAGGAATCTCCCCAGACGTAGCATGCCATGTACTGAACATCGATCCCACCAAGGTGCCAGTAAAGCAGAAAAAGAGAAGCATGGGGGCAGAACGATCAGCAGCCCTAGAGGAAGAAGTAAAGAACCTACTTGCCAATAACTTCATACGAGAAACCATCTACCCAGAATGGATCGCCAACCCGGTACTGGTAAAGAAGGCTAATGGGAAGTGGCGAACATGCATCGACTTCTCCAACTTAAATGACGCTTGTCCGAAGGAATGCTTCCCACTCCCCCGAATCGATCAGCTCGTGGACAGCACCGTAGGACATGAACTCTTATCTTTTATGGACGCATACTCAGGATATAACCAGATCCCTATGCATGCCCCCGATTAAGACCATACTAGTTTCATCACTGACCAGGGATTGTACTGCTACAGAGTAATGCCTTTTGGACTTAAAAACGCCGGAGCTACTTATCAGCGCCTCGTCAACAAGATGTTTGCGGAACTAATAGGACGAACTATGGAAGTTTATGTGGACGACATGCTGGTAAAATCGAGGAAATCCAACGATCATATAAACCACCTGGATGAGATGTTTCAAGTACTTCGCCAATATGGAATGAAGCTGAACCCTCTAAAGTGCTCCTTCGGAGTATCGTCAGGAAAGTTCATGGGATTCATCGTCCATGCCGGGGGATTGAAGCAAACCCCGAACAAGTTCGGGCTTTGCAAGATATCAAGATACCATCCACTCGAAGAGAGATGCAAAGCCTAAACGGGAAGGTGGCTGCCCTAAGCAGGTTCATCTCTAAAGCAACCGACAAATGCATCCCTTTCTTTGAAGCTCTAAAGAAAGACAAAGGAAAGTTCGAATGGACTGACGAATGCTCGACAGCCTTCCTTAACTTAATCGAGCACCTCCAGAGACCACCAGTACTCTCAACTCCAAATGAAGGCGAGGAACTATACCTATACCTCGCTGTATTGTCCCATGCTTTAAGCGCCGCTTTGGTGAGAGAAGACAACCGCGCGCAGCGGCCCGTATACTTTGTAAGCAAGAGATTTACAAGGGCAGAAGCCAGATACCCTAAACTTGAAAAGCTAGCATACTGTTTGCTAATCACGTCACGGAAACTGCGACACTATTTCCAATCTCATTCCATCAGAGTTTTGACCGATCAACCGCTAAGGCAGGTACTCCATCGCCCCGACACTTCTGGGCGACTACTTAAGTGGTGCATTGAACTGAGTCAATATGATATCACCTACCATCCTCGCACCGCTATCTAGGGGCAAGCCATAGCTGACTTCATTGCCGAATTCACTACTAACGAAGGTAAGGAGCAATCTGAAATAGCAGAAGATATCAAGTGGAATCTCTTCGTAGGTGTAGCATCAAATGAACAAGGCTCGGGGGCAGGTGTTGTGATAATCACCCCCAGGAGAAGGAAGCTGCACTACACCCTAAGGTTGTAATTCGCTGCCACCAACAATGACGCAGAATACGAAGCAGTGATAGCTGGATTAGAACTTGCCCTGGAGATTGGAGTCGGTTCTTTATGTCTCCATAGTGATTCTCAACTTATTGTAAATCAAATACTGGGAGAATTCCAGACTCGGGGAGAACGACTCGCAGCATATCTAAAGAAGACCAAGCTACTGCTCAATCAATTGGATCACTATTTAATCAAACACATTCCTCGAGAAGAGAATCAGGAGGCCGACGAACTGGCAAAGCAAGCTAGCATGAAGGACGGCACCGCTTCCCGAACAATAACCATCTCAAAGCAACTAGCCCCGAGTTACGAGCCAATGAATATGATAGCTGCAATCGAAGAGGAAACTTGGATGACCCCCATCCGGAAGTACTTACAAAGTGGCACACTGCCCGGCGGGCGTAACGAAGCCAAGAAAATCTTAAGGAAAGCTTCCCGCTACACATTACAAGAAGGCATCCTCTATCGGCGCGGCTTCTCTAATCCCTTATTAAGGTGTATCGCTGGAAGGGAAGCCAGGGAAGTCTTGTCCAACATCCATCAAGGGAGTTGCGGAGATCACACCGGAGGGCGGACTCTAGGAAAGAAAATACTCCGATACGGGTATTACTGGCCCACCTTAAACAAAGACGTCTTGGACTTCGTTAAAAAGTGTGACAGATGTTAGAAATTTGCTAAGATTCCTCGACTACCCACAAATGAGATTACTCAAATGACCAGCCCTTGGTCCTTTGCAATATGGGGAATTGACTTGATTGGCGAACTGCCAGTGGGCCGAGGCGGAGCTAAGTATGCCATAGTGGCAGTTGACTATTTCACCAAATGGGCGGTAGCGGAGCCTCTAAATAAAATATCTTTGGCGAAAGTTAATAACTTCTTGATCAAAAATGTCTTATGCAGGTACGGGGTTCCACTCTAAATCATATCGGACAATGGACTTCAATTTGACAGCAAGGAATTCACCGACTGGTGCCAAGAGCACGGAATTCACAAAAGCTTCTCATCTGTGGCTTATCCCCAGGCAAACGGACAAGTCGAAGCTGTCAACAAAATCCTCAAAACTCTAATCAAGAAGAAACTTAAAAAGTCAAAAGGCGCTTGGGTGGATGAACTTCCTACGGCACTTTGGGCCTACCGCACATCTTACAGAACATCAACAGGGCATACTCCTTTCTCTTTGGCATACGGATCGGAGGCCATGCTCCCAGTTGAAACTGTAGTGCCTTCACACCGTAAGATCCACTACAACCCAGAAGAGAACGAAGAACTCCTCCACATGACTTTGGATCTAATTGAGGAGAGAAGAAACGATCTAGCACTCAAAGCAGTAGCTCACAAGCAAAAAGTGGCAGCACAATACAACTCCAAAGTCAAGAACCGCAGCTTACAAGAAGGAGATCTTGTCCTCAAGCGGATCTTTCCGCGCCCCGAAGTGCTAGATCAAATCTGGGACGGACCCTATGTAATTCATAAAGATCTCCACAACGGAGCTTATATTTTGTCAACAGTGGACGGAGAGGTGTTCCAGAGGGCATGGAACATCCAACACCTCCGTCGATACTTTTCTTAACTTGTACTGCCCATATGAAGTGAATTAACAAAGAGAATCAGTGGATGTAGGCATTTTCGTGCCGAACCACTTTAAAAATCTTGTCTCTTTTTAACTTGTTCCTTTATATCTTGGCTGCTTGTTAAGCTTTTGTAACGACCCGTATTTTACGTGTCGATAAGATCGTAAAATAGTTGCATTAAGTCGTTAGTATTGCTTGAGTCGTTTTGAACCTAGGTGGTAGGGTTTACGGCTTAAGGGGGTTAGGCCGTGCAATAGCTAACTCGTGGGTAGCCTAAGTCGTATGGAGGCATGAGTCGTGACCGACTTAGTGGTGTTGAGCGACTTAGGGTGTGGCCGAGTCAAGGAGTCAACGACTTAGTGCTTAAGTCGTATGAAGTTAACTCGTGTAGAGGCTTAGGTTGAAGGGTAGCTTAAGTTGTTCGGAGTTGAGTCGTGTACGAGTTACGACTCATAGGGTGACCGACTCAAGGGGTGAACGGGTTATAGGAGTGTTTGACTTAGGAACTAACGACTTAAGCTAGTAAACGACCTAAAGGATGTAACGACTTAAGGGTTAGTGGCTTAGGTCGAGAGTCTCTGTGTGTTGGGATGAGTCGTGTGGCCGAGTTAAGGTGATTGGCCGACCTAAGGGAACTAACGGCTTAGGGGCTGGAACGAGTTAACGAGTTAAGGGATAAGTCGTTAACGGGTTAGTGAGTTACTGAGGTTTTAAGTCATAAACGACTTATAGGAACAGATGACCTATAGGAGTTAGGACCTAAGGCTTAAGTCGTACATGACTTATGGTGATAGGGTGTGTAGTTAAGTCGTGGATGGGTTATGGTATAGGTCGTAGGTCATTGGGATGCTGTGATGGTGTTAGGTCGGCAGTATAGATGAGTCGTTAGGGGGTTTAGTTGATAAGCCGTGAACGACTCAAGGTTATAGGGTTGAGTCGTGCATCTCAGTTAAGTCGTTAGACCTGTGTCTGTGATAAGTCGTAACTCGCGTGCGTGTTAGGTCGTTAGGTCGAGGCACTGCCTGTGTTGGGTCGTGTCTGGGTTGAGTCGCGTAAGCGACTTAGCGTTAGGTCGTAGGTAGTTGAGTCGTTGAGTCGGCAGGGGCTTGATTCGTAGGTCGTAGGCTTGGATGAGTCGTGGACGACTCATGATAGGTCGTAGGCGACTCATGGGGGCACGACTCATGGGGATTTCAGCCTATAAATATAGGGGTTTGGATCACTTTTTGGCACCGGATTTTGAAGCGACGAAGTGCTGCCATTTTGAGAGCTCGACTACAACATTTCTTCACTTCTTTTCTCCACTCTAATCTAGTGATTACATCCATCCAAGATTGAAGATCAAATCGGAGATCCAAGAGCCAAAGTTGAAGATCTTCATCCATTGAAGTGAGATTTCATCGATTGAAGCGAGATTTTGCCGGATCAAGCTTTGTTCTTCGCTGTCCAGATCTGAAGTGGGTTTCTTTTGAGGTGTTTAGGTGATTTGGTGAGTGGTGGTTATCTCTCACACGGACCCAAAGGAGTATATTGGATCAGTGGTTTGTTTATGTGTTAAAGAGAGTGATTTCGTGCATTTTTCTTAAGTCTGCATGTAGATCTATGGTTAATGATGATTTCAACACCTATTTTACTACCTGATCACTTATGCAAGTTTATTCATCAAGTTGTAGAGATATTGTTCATGATTCATGCTTGTTAGATTGCATGTTAGATTTGGACACTTTATTTACGAAATTGCCATTATTGTTGTAATTGTTTATTTAGATCTTGTTTGAATGATTGATTGCTTGGATTAATGTTTAATTTGATTGTTAGTTGATTGATAACTTGATTTGGACAAGTTGGTCGAGGATGATTCAAAAGCTAAGTGGAAAGGCTCTTGAATGGTGAAAGCTGCCTGTTGCATATGAAGCGGATGTGGAAGCTCATATGGATAGATTCGATGATGATGGGACTTTGCCATGATGCGATGAGGCAAACCATGATGTTGAGATGGGACTTTGCTATGATGCGATGAGGCAAAGCATGATGTTGAGTTGGGATGGGCCATGATGACGTTCCAAGCACAGGTCACGACGACGTGCGAAGCTATGTTGATAACTCGTTGATGCGGTCCGAGTTTGTGTGGATAATGGTGGGCTCAGGAGGCGCTTGAGCTAGTGTGAGAATAGTCGTCGAGGAGGATGACTAGGAGGCTTGGATCTTATCGTTATTGAAGGTTCTAGCATGCTCAAAGCAAGAGTACGTTGGAACGGGTCACGATGACGTTCCAGACACGGGTCATGATGACGTGTTAGTACTCTGGGCATATGCGATAGTCCTAGGCACGGGTCATGATGACGTGCGGAGTTATGTCTAGAACCGGGGTTGCCATTAGCCCTTGACGGATGGCTGAAAGAAGGTGTCGGTCATTCAATAAACGGTGATATCGAGGCAATGTTAACAGTGATAGCCAAAGTCATGGATGTTTGATTGTACCATCATTCGGCCTCAAGAGCGGTGTTTTCTGGGTGCTTATCTGATCTTGGTTTAGGCCTTGGGGGTTTGTATTTGGAAAACATCGACCTTGACTCGAGTGATAATTACTTTACTTAAATCGTCTGCTTTGCTATGCTTGTTTATGCTTAGTGGGTCTGGGGGCTATCACTGTAGAATGAGGTGGAGTGGGATGGTTGAGTTCCTATTCCTTTTATCCTTTATGTTCTTTTGGTATGTTTGATAGTTAATTTACTGCTCACTAAGACTGTTGTCTGACTCAAGGTTTTATGTTCAACTCTTATTACCTTGGGCTGTTCATCCATGTTGGGATGGGCAGACTAGGTAGCAGGTGACAGGTGCTGTTCTTAAGGATCTACGATGTTGATGACGAAGACGAGCTGGAGGCTAGCATATTAGTTTTCCTACTATATGTACTGGATATTCCGCTGCTTGTATATGTTTTGAGTGTTATGTAGTGAGGCTTGATGTATTGATTGTTCAGATGTTTGTATCAAACCTTTATGAAGTCTATGTGATGATATTCTGTTATGAGCTTCACTATATACATATATTTCTCTATTGTATTTTGTCCATGCGCTATGAGTTGTACGATAGAGTTTCTGTTTTATTTTACCCTGACTATCGTTCATGGCTGCCTGGCACGCCTTTCAGTGCACTATTTCCTTGTTTTGGTGCGGGAGTCATAGGCGGTCGTCACATTTGGTATCAGAGCTTTGGTTAATCGATTTTAGCCAACGCTCGCTGACGTAACTACGTATGAGAGACGTAATTGTATTTTGATGGATGGTTACTATATATATAATATAGTAGTTTAGAAGGATTTGAACTCATTATGTAGTTGTTTCTCAAGGTGTTCTAAATCATTCCTTTTTGTAGATATTAAGGATGAGTCGAAGTGAGAGACAAGTTGCTAGGGAAAGCCGTGCTGTTGGGGGAGCTACTGACTATGCTGCAATGTTCGAGGCTATGATGACTTCGATCATGAGAAGGATACCAACTTCAGGACCGTCAGTAGATGTTGGAGTTCAAGTTCAAGCTCCAAGACCAGTGGATTTTGCTAAGTTGTGTAAGGACTATACTGCTCTTGGAGGGAAGGTTTTCTTGGGAATGGAATCAACTATTGAAGTCCAAAGATGGATAGATGCTTGTCGAAGGATCTTTGGTGACTTGGGAATTAAGGATGCAACTAAGAGGAAGCTTGCATCAAGACAGCTTCAAGGGAGAGCTTCGGATTGGTGGAATTCTATCACAATTGATACTCCAGAGGAAGAGATCACTTGGGAGCAATTCCAAGTCAGATTTGAAGCTAAGTTCATTTCTACGGCTCAGAAATCTGTTCTGTTTAAGAAGTTTATGGAGCTCAAGCAAGGTGGGAGACCCGTTCTTGAGTATGTTTCTGAGTTTGAAACTTTGTCCAAGTATGCTCGGTCGTATATTGAATCTCCCTATCAGAAGAATGAGAAGTTTGTGACAGGCTTGGACAATTATCTTGGGAGATAGTTGGTGGATCATCTGGACGATCCATTTGAGAAGCTTGTGGAGAAAGCTCTCAGGCATGAGAGTTTGTTTCCTAAGGAAGGGTCTGTTGTTGTTGTGACCAAGGAAGAGGCCAAACCACAGTAGGGTGGAAACAAGAAGAGGAAGCATCAGCATCAGAAGGGTAAGGATGGCCAGAAGAAGCCAAAGGGTGAAGTGACCTGCTACAATTGTCGGCAGAAGGGCCATTTCTCTAGGGATTGCAAGAATCCAAAGGTGCAGTTGAAGTGCCACAACTATGATAAGCTGCGACATATCAAGAAGGACTGTCCAGAACCGAGGAAAGATAAGCAGATTGTGCAAGCTTATGCTTTGGGAGCTGTTCCATCGTCTTCGAAAGCTCCTACTGTTGATGAGAAAGGGAAGAGTGTGGTGGTTCAAGGTAATCTTTCCATTTGTGGTGTTCCAGTTAGGGTATTGTTTGATACTGGGGCGTCACATTCGTTTGTTTGTGATGATTTGGTAGGCCGGTTGGGTTTGGAACCGGAAATTGTTGATAGACCATTGGTTGTGACTAATCCAGTTGAGGGTTCGTCTTGTTTGTGTATGGTATGTCGTGGTCTAGTTGTATCGAGTCATGATTGCTCTTTGGTTTGTGATTGCTTTGTTCTGAACTTTGCGGGGTTCGGAATTATTTTGGGTATGGACTGGCTTAGGAAGTATGCGGCAAAGGTTGATTGTGAGAAACTGGAGGTGACAGTCGGGAATGTGGAAGGGCAAAAGGTTTTGATACGATGTAAGCACGAAGAAGTCATCTTCATGGGCTTCATGTATTCGCTGGTTGTTCCACGGGATGGACTGTCATCGATGCCAGCTGTGAATGGATTTGAGGACGTCTTTGACGCGGTCAAAGGGTTACCGCTGCATAGGGGGATCGAGTTTCGTATCGATCTAGTTGAGGGAGCCAGACCTGTTGTGATGCCTCTTAGACGGATGGCGCCTAGAGAACAACAAGAGCTGAAGGTGCAGGTTGATGACCTTTTTCGGAAAGGGTTCATTCGACGTAGTGTGTCCGAATGGGGTGCACCAGTTGTGTTCGCAACCAAAGCGGATGGATCATTAAGGTTGTGTGTGGATTATCGTGAGCTGAATAAGGTGACTAGGAAGAACAAGTATCCATTGCCGAGAATAGATGACTTGTTTGATCAGCTTCACGAAGCTAAGGTGTTTTCTCAGATGGATTTGGCAACGGGATTTCACCAGTTGAGAGTGGCAAAGGATAGTGTGCCGAAGACTGCTTTTAGGACACCATCCGGTTTTTATAAGTGGCTGGTAATGCCGTTTGGATTGACCAATGCACCAGCATATTTTGTGGATCTTATGAATAGATTGTTCAGAGATCAGTTGAATAAGTTTGTTCTCGTGTTCGTGGATGATATTTTGGTTTACTCCAAAAATGAAGAAGAGCACAAGACGCACTTGCGGATCGTTTTGGAAATCTTGCGAAAACATCAGCTAAAGGCTAAGTTTTCAAAGTGTCACTTCTGGAAGAATGAAGTGAGGTTCTTAGGCCATGTTATTTCTGGAAAAGGAATAGCGGTTGATCCTCCTAAGGTGGCAGTAATCCAGGATTGGGTTAGGCCTAAGAATGCGTCTGATGTGAGAAGTTTTCTTGGATTAGCAGGATATTATCGTCGATTTATCAAGGACTTTTCCAAGATAGCTGCACCGTTAACAGGATTAACGAAGAAGAACCAAGTGTTCAAATGGGATGATAAGTGTGAGCAAGCTTTCGTAATCCTGAAAGAGCGACTGACAAGTGCTCCTATTTTGACTATTCCAAGTGGGAATGATGAGATGGTGGTTTACACCGATGCATGTGGCACTGGACTTGGAGCAGTGCTAATGCAGAAGGACAAAGTTGTTGCGTATGCAAGTCGACAACTGAAGCCGCATGAAAGGAATTATCCGACTCATGATTTGGAGTTAGCGGCGATCGTATTTGCTTTGAAGATGTGGAGACATTACCTATTGGGAGTTCGATTCGAGTTGTTTACGGATCATAAATCGTTGAAGTATCTGTTCTCCCAAAAGGATTTGAATCTTCGACAGCAACGGTGGCTAGATTTTTTAGCATCATATGATTTTGGTATAGCCTATACTCCGGGAAAAGGTAACGCAGTGGCAGATGCGTTAAGTCGAAGACATGCAGGTTTGGGAGCCATGTTTTCGGAGTGGAAGAGTCTCGAGTATTTGGCTGGATTTGACTTCAGGCCTAGATGTGAATTGGAACCTGAGATGTTGGCAAACTTATCGATAAGACCTACTCTTGTGGAAAGAATTGGCGAGAGCCAAAAGCAAGATGATAAGCTTGTCAAGATTATCCGTGATTTGGAATCTGGATTGGGTCCAGAAAAGGATAAAGGATTCGAGGTCGATCGAGAGGGTTGGCTTCGAAAACAAGGACGATTAGTTGTTCCCGATATAGATGAATTGAGAGATGAAGTTCTGAAGGAAAGTCATCACTCGAAGTTGACGATTCATCCAGGTGGAAATAAGATGTATCGGGATATGAAGAGAACTTATTACTGGGAAGGTATGAAGAAGGATGTTGGAAATTTAATTTCCAAATGTATGAACTGCCAGTTGGTGAAAGCCGAGCAAAAGAAGCCCGGTGGATTGCTTCAGCCATTAGAAGTTCCTACATGGAAGTGGGAGCAAATATCGATGGATTTTATCGATGGATTACCTAGAACCAGGGCAGGAAATGAAGGGATTTGGGTCATCGTAGATCGATTGATTAAGAGTGCAAGATTCATTCCTGTTCGATCAACTAGAACTGCATCGAAGTTGGCTGAGCTATATGTTAAGTGGGTAGTTCGATTCCATGGTGTTCCGAAGAGTATAGTGAGCGATCGAGACCCACTGTTCACTAGTGAATTTCGGAAGAGCTTCCATGAAGTTTTGGGAACCGAGTTGTGTTTGAGTACAGCTTATCACCCTCAAACAGATGGTCAGACCGAGAGAGTCAACAGAGTATTGGAAGATTTAGAGATTGATCCAGTTGTTACGAGACCTCGTAAGCCGCTTCGTGTTGTCGAAACCAACACGAAACAGCTTAGGAGGAAGACGATTACGTTGCTCAAGGTACAATGGAGTGATGATGTTGACGACTGTACGTGGGAGGAGGAAGAGAGGATGAAGGCAGCTCATCCTGAACTCTTCAAGGTATGGCCCTAAGGTGTCGTGACATCTCACGAATTTGTAACTTGTTCAAGTCTTAGAATTCTGCATGCTAGGCTAGTAATTGGATGCATGGTTTGTTGATTGCTATGGATGGTAGGCATGCGGAATAATTTTGATTGCTCTTGTTTGTTTGGAATTTCGAGGGCGAAATTCCTAAGGAGGAGAGAATGTAACGACCCGTATTTTACGTGTCGATAAAATCGTAAAATAGTTGCACTAAGTCGTTAGTATTGCTTGAGTCGTTTTGAACCTAGGTGGTAGGGTTTACGGCTTAAGGGGGTTAGGCCGTGCAATAGCTAACCCGTGCGTAGCCTAAGTCGTATGGAGGCATGAGTCGTGACCGACTTAGTGGTGTTGAGCGACTTAGGGTGTGGACGAGTCAAGGAGTCAACGACTTAGTGCTTAAGTCGTACGAAGTTAACTCGTGTAGAGGCTTAGGTTGAAGGGTAGCTTAAGTTGTTCGGAGTTGAGTCGTGTACGAGTTACGACTCATAGGGTGACCGACTCAAGGGGTGAATGGGTTATAGGAGTGTTTGACTTAGGAACTAACGACTTAAGCTAGTAAACGACCTAAAGGATGTAACGACTTAAGGGTTAGTGGCTTAGGTCGAGAGTCTCTGTGTGTTGGGATGAGTCGTGTGGCCGAGTTAAGGTGATTGGCCGACCTAAGGGAACTAACGGCTTAGGGGCTGGAACGAGTTAACGAGTTAAGGGATAAGTCGTTAACGGGTTAGTGAGTTACTGAGGTTTTAAGTCGTAAACGACTTATAGGAACAGATGACCTATAGGAGTTAGGACCTAAGGCTTAAGTCGTACACGACTTATGGTGATAGGGTGTGTAGTTAAGTCGTAGACGGGTTATGGTATAGGTCGTAGGTCGTTGGGATGCTGTGATGGTGTTAGGTCGGCAGTATAGATGAGTCGTTAGGGGGTTTAGTTGATAAGCCGTGAACGACTCAAGGTTATAGGGCTGAGTCGTGCATCTCAGTTAAGTCGTTAGACCTGTGTCTGTGATAAGTCGTAACTCGCGCGCGTGTTAGGTCGTTAGGTCGAGGCACTGCCTGTGTTGGGTCGTGTCTGGGTTGAGTCGCGCAAGCGACTTAGCGTTAGGTCGTAGGTAGTTGAGTCGTTGAGTCAGAAGGGGCTTGAGTCATAGGTCGTAGGCTTGGATGAGTCGTGGACGACTGATGATAGGTCGTAGGCGACTCATGGGGGCACGACTCATGGGGATTTCAGCCTATAAATAGAGGGGTTTGGCTCACTTTTTGGATCCGGATTTTGAAGCGACGAAGTGCTGCCATTTTGAGAGCTCGACTACAACATTTCTTCACTTCTTTTCTCCACTCTAATCTAGTGATTACATCCATCCAAGATTGAAGATCAAATCGGAGATCCAAGAGCCAAAGTTGAAGATCTTCATACATTGAAGTGAGATTTCATCGATTGAAGCGAGATTTTGCCGGATCAAGCTTTGTTCTTCGCTGTCCAGATCTAAAGTGGGTTTCTTTTGAGGTGTTTAGGTGATTTGGTGAGTGGTGGTTATCTCTCACACGGACCCAAAGGAGTATATTGGATCGGTGGTTTGTTTATGTGTTAAAGAGAGTGATTTCGTGCATTTTTCTTAAGTCTGCATGTAGATCTATGGTTAATGATGATTTCAACACCTATTTTACTACATGATCACTTATGCAAGTTTATTCATCAAGTTGTAGAGATATTGTTCATGATTCATGCTTGTTAGATTGCATGTTAGATTTGGACACTTTATTTACGAAATTGCCATTATTGTTGTAATTATTTATTTAGATCCTGTTTGAATGATTGATTGCTTGGATTAATGTTTAATTTGATTGATTAGTTGATTGATAACTTGATTTGGACAAGTTGGTCGAGGACGATTCAAAAGCTAAGTGGAAAGGCTCTTGAATGGTGAAAGCTGCCTGTGGCATATGAAGCGGATGTGGAAGCTCATATGGATAGATTCGATGATGATGGGACTTTGCCATGATGCGATGAGGCAAACCATGATGTTGAGATGGGACTTTGCTATGATGCGATGAGGCAAAGCATGATGTTGAGTTGGGACGGGCCATGATGACGTTCCAAGCACGGGTCACGACGACGTGCGAAGCTATGTTGATAACTCGGTGATGCGGTCCGAGTTTGTGTGGATAATGGTGGGCTCAGGAGGCGCTTGAGCTAGTGTGAGAATAGTCGTCAAGGAGGATGACTAGGAGGCTTGGATCTTATCGTTATTGAAGGTTCTAGCATGCTCAAAGCAAGAGAACGTTGGAACGGTTCACGATGACGTTCCAGACACGGGTCATGATGACGTGTTAGTACTCTGGGCAGATGCGATATTCCTAGGCACGGGTCATGATGACGTGCGGAGTTATGTCTAGAACCGGGGTTGCCATTAGCCCTTGACGGACGGCTGAAAGAAGGTGCCGGTCATTCAATAAACGGTGATATCGAGGCAATGTTAACAGTGATAGCCAGAGTCATGGATGTTTGATTGTACCATCATTCGGTCTCAAGAGCGGTGTTTTCTGGGTGCTTATCTGATCTTGGTTTAGGCCTTGGAGGTTTGTATTTGGAAAACATCGACCTTGACTCGAGTGATAATTACTTTACTTAAATTGTCTGCTTTGCTATGCTTGTTTATGCTTAGTGGGTCTGGGGGCTATCACTGTAGAATGAGATGGAGTGGGATGGTTGAGTTCCTATTCCTTTTAAACTTTATGTTCTTTTGGTATGTTTGATAGTTAATTTACTACTCACTAAGACTGTTGTCTGACTCAAGGTTTTATGTTCAACTCTTATTACCTTGGGCTGTTCATCCATGTTGGGATGGGCAGACTAGGTAGCAGGTGACAGGTGCTGTTCTTAAGGATCTACGATGTTGATGACGAAGACGAGCTGGAGGCTAGCATATTAGTTTTGCTACTATATGTACTGGATATTCCGCTGCTTGTATATGTTTTGAGTGTTATGTAGTGAGGCTTGATGTATTGAATGTTCAGATGTTTGTATCAAACCTTTATGAAGTCTATGTGATGATATTCTGTTATGAGCTTCACTATATACATATATTTCTCTATTGTATTTTGTCCATGCGCTGTGAGTTGTACGATAGAGTTTCTGTTTTATTTTACCCTGACTATCGTTCATGGCTGCCTAGCACGCCTTTCAGCGCACTATTTCCTTGGTTTGGTGCGGGAGTCATGGGTGGTCGTCACAGCTTTATCCTTTTCTGTTGAACAAAATCCTGTATAACGACATTTCCATTCTGGACACTTCACGGCACAACCTCACCTGGACAAGACCCGACAGGTACTATGCGAATCTATGCACTCGCCAATGAGACACTTTTGCTCCAGCATCCCTCTGCTGCGGGTTAACTCATTTCTCGCGACTGCCCTCAAAGCCAACTGTAATGAGCCGATTATAAGCCATCAAGAAGGCCGACTATAGCCGATGGGAGCTCATTACGGCGTTCGGCTCGCCGGCAACTGTGGACCTTCTTTAAGCCCCAACATAAGGTGTGGCCAGCCAGGGGTAGTTCACGGTTGACGATCGGCACCCACGCTAGCCGGCCGCAATAAATCGAATAATACCCATGATTACGGGCCATAATGGCTCGGGTAGTTACTGAGCGCGATCTCGGCTCCGATATGTCTTAAGTGCGGCTGTGGTAAAAAGGATAAACTCCCCGCGGAGGCGTAAGATGGGTGACAAATGTCTACAAGACCCACAGCTAGGGAAAGTGACTACAAAACCCGTTTGCCACGAACTTAAGCATATCGACGGCCTTCCGTGATTGGAAGTTTTACTGTTTCTCATATTTCCATTTCATTTAAAAACTTTTCTCCTATCCTATATAACGGTCCCTAGAGCACAGGACACCAAATAGGAGACTCGCAAACTGGATGACAAGACACTCAGCTGCATTCCATACTCAGTTACACAAGACATTCAAAGCTACCGTCTATAGCTAAAACTGGAAGGGCGGTACTTTCTTCTCTTATACACAAATACGTAACCATAATTCTTTCGCACATCCCACAAACGTTGCAAGATATGAAGTTACATTTTAAGCAAGAGCATAGCATCAAACACGATTGAAGCACATACACAGCTATATTTCTTATGCAACACATCAGAATAACAAAAGCATTCTAATATAGCAGAATCAGTTTATGTTATAAAATTACATAAAGTCGTTCGTTGCAATGGCATAATTACAAACTGAAAGTACATTAATGTTTTAGAACTAGTGTATACAGGAATGTCAAGTAAAACCAAAAATGCCCAGATCAAGTCAAAATAGTCGGCAGCATCAGAACTTCATCTCTATCCTTCCAACCCCCCAAGATCTACTTGATCGCAGGATCAGAACTCCCAGCATGCTGACCAGAGGTTCCACCTATCCAATTCAGGAGAAGAATCTATTAGACCAACGATAAGCAATCAAGTTGAGAAAGGATTAAAAAGGGAAGACTTACCAGCGTCCTCTCCCTGATCATCGTCCTCCAATTGCACACCCACTTCCTCGGCGGCAAGCAGTCGCATGCCTTCCTTCACTGTCGCCTTCTCCTCCTTGGTGAACTGTGCGGTAACCACATCCATTCTGAAGGCCGCGCCACCCTCTTTATCTGCTTCAGCCTTGGCTTCCTCCAAAGCCCGAAGATATATCCTAGCCATGACCCGGGGATAGTCGTCCATCCAGGACAGTTTGCCCTGCTTCCAAGTTCGGAAATACATGTCCTGGAGCATGTCATCCATCATCCCCTCGTCCTCCTCAAACTCTTTCATCCGGGCCTCAGAAGCCGACAGCCGTGCGACGGCAGCATCTCTCTTCAATCGGTATCTCGAGCAGTCAGCCTGAAGGGATTTTCGCATCACTTCCATCTCCTCCTTCAGCTTGGCCTGAGCAAGCTCTGCGGCCTCAAGCCTCCCAGATAACTCCTCTACCTGCTCAAGATCCGCTCTTCGAACCTCATCCACAGTGGCAATGGCCATATCAATTCGTTCCTTGCAGATGGCCTTCATTTTTCGCAACTCGGCTCTAATAGCCTCCTCCATAGTTTCCTTTAGCCGTCTAGAGGCCGCCTCATGCTGAGAGATCTGAATGGCCTGATCGGCAAGCCGTTTGGCCTGATCGGAAACCATTAGCCGCAGCCGAATGTTAGCACTTCCAATTTCCTCTCCAGCCTTGACCAGTCGGGCGTGATGCTCCATTAACTTCCTGGTCTCTTCAGCCACCCGGTCTATGTTTGCCTTGGCCTCATCCCCCATAGTCACAATCCGAGTAGTCAACAAGTCGAGATCCAAAGCCTTAGCCTCATCGAGTACCCTTACCATAGGATTGCGGGGTAGGAGGTGCTCACCGGTAACCTCATCAAAGGAAATATCATGAGAACTCGGGTCCAGATCTGGATGACCCGCAAATGGGTTACGAGCCAAATCGGGACGATCGATATGAGTAACGGAAGGATTCTCTGATGGATGCGGAGATGGTATGGACTCAGTATCTTCCTCCGTGATGTCATGAATAGGCTGGGTTGGGGGCGGAGGTCCAAGTGAAGGTTCGAACATGGAACGCCTCCTCTTTCTCTTTTGAATATCCTCTTCGATAACTCCGAGCAGAGGACGGTAACTGACTACGCTCCCGGAACGGTCAGTCGAGGGCTTCGGTTTAGCAGAAGCCTTGAAGAGTTTGAATTGCTCAAGGCGGTGCCGAATGTCTGATGTCTTGGCCGCCTCAACCGATCCTGAAATAAAAACCAAGTGTTACAAGCATGCATAAGACTATGATTCAAGAAACATATAAAGTTAAAAAAGGAGTTAGGAGTTCACCTTGAACCGTCGAAGTTGCTTTAGCTGAAATACTCTCAGAAGATAGACTGGCACCAGTCCCGGCCTTATCAGACTTCTTCGATTTCTCCACCAAGGTCGGCCCTTCCTCCAACCCCTCAAAGGCTTGGCGGAAGGCATTATCCGTCCACTCTTGAATCTCACCCGCTTGCCCAGAGATCAGGGCACCAACGCCACTACCACCCTGACCTTCGCCACCGTTACCACCATCACCTTCTCCATCACCTCCGCTCTCCTCCTCGCCTCTTTCCTCCTCTCCACTTTCCTCCACCGGAGCATCTGGGCATGTGCTGGGAGAGGGTCCATCAGATTTCTTGAGCTTCTTTCCCCCGACGACTAGAGGTACCGAGAAGGGTCTCCTCTTGCTGCTCTTCGTCATGGCCCCGTCTTTAGCTTTGGCAGCCCTCTCCTCGGCTGTATCTCTCTGCTTAACCATAAATTGACGTGGCAGAATCAAGTTGTGCTCCAGGAGAGTGGCATTCCTGATCAGGTAAGAAGCCGACCTATCCCTTCCTGAGACAGCCTCTATCTCTGCAGCCATCTGTACCAGGCGACCATTCTCCACGACCGCAAAGCCACCTGTCGCTAGCAAGAAATAAAAGCATATAAGAAGAAGCATTGCAGTCGGGACAAAGAAATTACAAATGGAATTCAACTTACAGCCAGAAGTGAAAAGGCAAAAAGAAACGGAGTCGTCCTTGACGAAGAACCATTCCTTCTTAAACATGGTGAACTTCGAGTATAAGTCCAAGACCGGCTTGAAGGACACGGCCGACTCTAAACTAATGTAAGGAGACCCCTTCTTGTAGCCCCTCAGATTATACAAATATCGGATTTCCCGATTAGAAGGGGGGCGCCCTTACCTCCTCTGGAAGATAACGAATAGACACACTAGGATGGCGTAGGAGTTGGGCTGAAACTGGAAAGGAGCCACCTTCAGGTAGGTAATGAAGCTGACTATCCACGCATTGATCGGAGGAATGGCTCCGCACATGCAATGATATCGGCTATAGGCAAAATATCCTTCAGGAGGATAATACGGCATCACACCATCTCCCGGTAGCAGTATGCTCGCTCTGTCAATCCCGAAGGAGCGAGCGATGACATCAAGTTGTCCCTCTTTGAGGGAGCTTGGAAAGCAATCGGGAGGAGAGTTCAGAAGCTCTTGAGGGCCATATCCGTCCACTAATGACCTCGGGGCAGATCCATGTCGCGCTGGTTCCGGCTGGACTGGGGGCACAGCGGGAGACTCTTTTCTATCCATAGATTTCCTCTGTTTTTCTGATCGGGTTTCCACTTTGCGAGACATTTACCTGCAAACACAAAAGAAAAGCACATTATTAGAACAAGGAGGTGCAGAGATACAAACAAGCAAGTGCGTACAATCTGGGGTTTTCGTTTGTGATTTAAAAAGTACGAAAGGCCTGAGAATTCATTCGACAAATCAAACTCCCCATGGTTCATTCGGCATTCCCAATACCAGGTTTCATTCGGCATTCTCAGTATAAGGTCCATTCGGATTTCTCAGTATAAGGTTCATTCAGCATTCTGATGCAGCTCAGACCACGGTTGCAAATTTGCAAGCTATTGGCATGAGTCGTACACGACCTATGGAGTCTCGAGAGAAGGAGCTACGAGTTAATGAAGAGACTTTGAGTCACCTCCGACCTAACAGATTAGAAGGAGAAGAGTTACGACTCAATGGGAGTTTAAATAGTTCTGGATTGATGAGTCGTACACGACCTAACTGCATGGCTATGAGTCGTCCACGACTCATCAAGAAACAAAGAGGAATTCCAGTAATTGAAGGCCATAAGTCGGGGATGGGTTACGACCTAGATGAGTCGTTCGGAGTTGACTCGCTTGAAGGGATATGCCGCAGGGAACTTGGAAGCTTGAGTCGTGGAAGCTATGAACTTGGGAGCATGAGTCGTTGGAAGGATGTTGAGTCGATGAAGCCTTGAGTCGTGAGTTGTTGTAACTTGTATGTGTGAATGAGTCGTGAGTCGTGACCTATGTTGAGTCGTATATGTTATGTATGAGCTGGTATGTAATACTGGGTCTGTTGAGTCACTTGTAATAAGTGTCGTATTGTAATATGAGTCGTAGGTCATATACGACCTAAGTGATGAACTATGTGTCGTGATAAGACTATGTGAGTTAAGTCGCTGCCGACTTAAGATTGAGTCGTGTGTCGGTCTTGTGTACATAGTTGAATCGGTTGAGTCGTGTTGTGAGGTAATTGTGTTGAGTCGTGGGTGTATAAGTCGTTGCCGACTCAAATGGGTCGTGAGTCGTAGGGGTTTAAGTCGTATACGACTTATAGGACCAGGGTTGTAAACTCTATAAATAGGGGGGTGCGTTGTACATTTGAGATTGTTGATTTTGAATAAAATTTCCTTTGATTGCTTTGTGCTTTCTTCAATTGGTAGTCGAGTGTTATCTCCTATCTCCACCTACGTCATTCGAGTGCGCTCCAATCCACGTTTGTGAAGCCGATTCACGGAATCTAGTGCGCTAGATCAACGTACGAAGAATCGTAGATCTTTGTTTCTCGGTATCGTGCGCGATCAACGAGACGAAGATAGCTAGAATCCGGCATCTTTGGATCAACGGATTTGGGCATTTCGGTATCTTCAATCCACCAAGTACTACTTTCATCGATTTACATCGATTTGTGATTAATCCGCTGCGTCAGTTTGGTATCAGAGCCATACTTAGCCAATCATAGCTAAGTTGATTCTTGGAGCCAAGTTTTAGAGTTGAAGTTGTTGTTCGTCGTGTTCATGTTGAAGTTGCAACAAGTTTGAAGTATTTGATCCATAGCATTTTGGATCAAAGTGTGCAAAAGAGTTTGAATTTGGAGTTTGTTGAAGTGTTTGAATTGGTGAAGGGAGATTTTGCGCGCCAAATTTTGAAGTTGCAAGCCAAGTTAAGTTGTGTAGTAGTATAGCCGAGTTAACTTTGGTTGAAGCAAGTGTGTGAGTTAGTAGAAGCCAAGCCGAGATAAGGGTTGTGCGAGCTAAAGGGTTGAGCCGTGAAGTATTACCGAGCTAAGTTGTAGCCTAGTCAAGGAGTTAAGCTGTATAAAGCAAGCCGAGTCAAGGGTGAGGCCGTGCATTATTGAGCCGAGGTTGCTTATTTGTGTTGAAGCTTTTGAAGTCTTGTGTTCAATTTGTTGAAGTTTTGTGAAGATTTTTCAATCATGCCACCAAGGAGAGCTAACCGCCATCAAAATATTGAAGCATTATATCGAAGAGAAGAGGCCGATCAAATGGAACAACGTATGCATGAGAAGATTGATGAAGGCATTGGAAGGTTGGAAAAGTTGATGATTGACATGAGTCAAAATCGAAGGAGAGTTTCACCTGAATCAAACCGTGGGAATAGTAGAGTTTCATCACATTCGGAACAGGAGAGGAGAGAAAGTCAAGAGCATAGAAGTGTTGACAATCGAAGTCGGAGGAATGTTGATGATTATGATAGGAGGGATGTTGGTAGTAGGAGTGGTGGTAGAGATGTTGGAGGACGAGAAC
Source organism: Allium cepa (assembly GCA_030765085.1). Classification (NCBI taxonomy): domain Eukaryota; kingdom Viridiplantae; phylum Streptophyta; class Magnoliopsida; order Asparagales; family Amaryllidaceae; genus Allium; species Allium cepa. Next base: position 72,799,951 of record CM060939.1, on the reverse strand, counting down.
GACAACGATATACATCAAACTTTGATGAGGAGTTTGACGGTGAAAGAGGAAGTGTTCATTTCAGAGATAGAGATTAGGGGCAACGTCAGTATCAGGTTATTGATGATGATCGACGTTGGGAATCGGGAATGAAGATGGAAATTCCGGACCTTAAATGTGGGATGGTAGCAGAAGAATTTCTCGATTGGGTTTCTAATGTTGAAGAGATACTTGATTTCAAGGAGGTTCCGGAGAATCGAAGAGTGAAGTTAGTTGCTACAAGGCTGAGGGGGAGACCATTGGCGTGGTGGCAGCAAACTAAACTTACGAGAGAACGGATGGGGAAGTCAAAGGTTGTAGAATGGGATAAGATGAAGAAGTTGATGCGAGCTACATTTTTGCCTTACAACTATCAGTCACTTATGTACCAGAGGTTGCAGAATCTGAGGCAAGGGACGAAGTCTGTCAGTGATTATGCTGATGAATTTTACCAACTCATTGCCAGGAATGATATTATGGAAACGGAAGAACAGCTAACTGCTAGATTCATTGGGGGATTGAGAATGCAGATCCAGGATATGGTTAATATGTTCGATCCTAGATCAGTGGCAGAGGCACATCAGAAAGCGTTGGCTTGGGAGAAACAAGGAAGGCGTGGAGGTGGTGTGTTTACCAATTCCAATAATCAAGCGAAGGGTGTTAGTGGAAGTTCTAATGTTCCTAAACCTGTCAGTAAGCCAGTTGTGAAGGAGGCTGAGAAGGCGAAGGTTAGCAGTGGTTTCAAATGTTATAACTGTCAGGAGTTGGGTCACAAAAGCAACAAATGTCCGAAGCTGAAGAAGAGAACCATGGTTGCAGAAGTTGAGGAGGATGATGGTGAAGAGGCTGAATGTTCAAATGCACTATATGTTGAGGAGGAAGAAGAATTGTCAGGTGATGAAGGCTGTAATCTTATGATGAGGAGGTCATGTCTTACACCAAAGCAAGAGGAGGATTGTAGTTGGTTGAGAAGCAATATTTTTCAGTCGACATGCACTATTCTGGGGAAAGTTTGCAAGTTTGTTATTGATGCTGGAAGTTGTGATAATATTATTTCGACAGAAGCAGTAAGGAAGTTGAACTTGAAGACTGAGAAGCATCCTAAACCGTACAAGCTAGCATGGTTAAGGAAGGGTGGTGAAGTGAAAGTTTGTCGAAGAGCTTGTGTGAATTTTTCGATTGGGAAAAGGTACAAAGATGAAATTTGGTGTGATGTAGTGGACATGGATGTGTGTCATCTGTTGTTGGGCAGACCATGGCAGTTTGATAGAGCAGTTCAACATGATGGTCATGCTAATAGCTATAGTTTCATGTTTGAAGGCACTAAAATAACTTTAGTTCCCAAGAAGCAACAACAGAAGGAGAACAAGCTAGAAGAGATTGAGGAATTGAAAACTCTTTTGACTTTGAAGGAGTTTGTTAAAGAAGTTGACGAGGAGCCTGAAGTATTTTTGTTGATTGGGAGAGAGAGTAGTGAAGAAGTTGAGATTCCAGAGGAAGCGAAGCCAGTTTTGAAAGAGTTTGAAGATGTATTTCCAGAGGAGTTGCCTAAGGAGTTACCGCCACTTAGAGACATTCAACATCAAATCGATCTTGTTCCGGGAGCAGTTTTACCACATCGACCACATTACCGAATGAGTCCGAAGGAACATGAAGAGTTACGAAGGCAGGTGGAAGAGTTACTTGAGTAGGGACGTGTTCAGGAAAGCTTGAGTCCTTGTGCTGTGCCAGCTTTATTGGTGCCGAAGAAGGATGGAACATGGAGAATGTGTACAGATAGTCGAGCTTTGAACAAGATTACTGTTCGTTATAGATTTCCTATGCCAAGGTTGGATGATTTGCTGGATCAGTTGAGTGGGGCAACTATCTTTTCGAAGATTGACTTGAAAAGTGGTTATCATCAAATTCGGATTAGACCTAGAGACGAATAGAAGACAGCTTTCAAAAGGAGAGAAGGGTTATACGAATGGTTGGTTATGCCATTTGGTTTGTCAAATGCACCTAGTACATTCATGCGGGTGATGAATCAAATCTTTAGACCATTCATTGGGAAGTTCGTCGTGGTTTATTTCGATGATATTCTGATTTACAGCAGGAGTACGGAGGAGCATGTTCAACATTTGAGGGAAGTATTGATTATTCTTCGTGAGGAACAATTTTATGCTACTACGAAGAAGTGCGTGTTTATGACACACAGTGTTTTATTTCTGTGTTATGTTGTTTCAGGAGAAGGTATTCAAGTTGATCAGAGTAAAGTTGAGGTAGTCAGGAATTGGCCACAACCAAATACAATTACGAAAGTGAGAAGTTTTCATGGGCTAGCGTCATTCTATCGAAGATTCATTCCACACTTCAGTAGCGTGATGGCTCCAGTTACTGATTGCATGAACGGTAAACAGTTTTCGTGGACAGAAGAAGCCGGGATTGCTTTTGAACGAATCAAAGAATTGTTGACGACAGCGCCAATTCTTGTTTTACCTAATTTCCAGTTGTTGTTTGAGCTACACACTGATGCATCAAAGGTTGGGATTGGAGGAGTGTTGAGTCAGCAGGGGAGACCTATTGCATATTTCAGTGAAAAGTTATCAGGGGCAAAGATGAGATACAGTACATAAGATGTTGAGTTTTACGCTGTTGTGCAAGCTGTTAAGCATTGGAGGCATTATCTATTTCAGAAAGAGTTTGTTCTCTACACTGATCACGAAGCTTTGAAGCATTTACAGGGGCAGGATAAAATTTCAGCGAGACATGCATCATGGATTGCATATTTACAACAGTTTACCTTTGTTGTTAAGCACAAATCTGGGGTGACGAATCGGATAGCTGATGCTTTGAGTAGGAGGAGTCATTTGTTAACAACATTGAAGGTTGAAGTGACGGGATTTGAATTATTGCCAGAGATGATTGAAGAAGATCCTTACTTTGTGAAATATGTTGAGAAAGTCAAGGAAGGGAGTACCGATGAATTTATATTGGTTGATGGATTTTTGTTTAAAGGAAATCAGTTATGTATTCCAGAAGGTAGTTTGAGAATGAAAATTATCAAGGAGTTACATGAAGAAGGCCATGTGGGTAGAGATTGTACATTGTAGTTGATTTCTCAATCTTACTTTTGGCCGTCGATGAGAAAAGAAGTTGAAAGGTTTGTGGAGAGGTGTCATATTTGTCAGGTTTCAAAGGGAACAGCGACGAATGCAGGGTTATATATGCCATTACCTATACCGTCTAAGCCATGGGTTGATATCAGTATGGATTTCGTTTTGGGTTTGCCTAGAACTCAAAGGGGGAATGATTCTATATTCGTTGTGGTGGACAGATTTTCGAAGATGGCACATTTTGTTGCTTGCAAAAAGACGGCGGATGCTGCTCGTGTTGCTCAATTATTTTTCAAGGAGATCTATAGACTTCATGGATTGCCAGAGTCTATTGTGTCGGATAGGGATACTAGATTTTTAAGTCATTTTTGGTTGAGTTTGTGGAAGATGGTCGGAACAAAGCTGAATTTTAGTAGCGCTTACCATCCACAAACTGATGGACAAACAGAAGTTGTTAACAGGTCATTGGGAAATTTTTTGCGATGTCTTGTACAGGATAATTTGAGAAGTTGGGACATGAAGTTATGCCAAGCAGAATTTGCTCATAATCATGCCATGAATCGTAGTACGGGTTACAGTCCATTTCAGATTGTTTATTCAAATTTACCCAAGGGACCGTTGGATTTGGCAGTAGTACCACAACCGAAGGGGACAGTTAAACGAGCTGCTGATTTTGTTGATGAGCTGACTGAATGTCATAAAATCGTTCAGGAACGATTGGAGAAATCGAATGAGAAGTATAAGAAGTCTGCAGATTTGAAGCGACGAAATGTTGAATTTAACGAAGGAGATTTGGTGTATGCTGTGTTAACGAAGGATCGTTTTCCAGTAGGCGCTTATAACAAGTTGAAGGCCAGAAAAATTGGTCCAGTAGAAGTTGTGAAACGGATCAATGAGAATGCTTATAAGTTGAAACTGCCGGAGGATGTATACATTTCTGACGTATTCAATGTTAAGCATCTTGTGCCGTATTATGGAGATGGACAATCTGATGGGAAAGAATTTACAAATTCGAGGGCGAATTTTTCTCAACCAGGGGAGGATGATGCAGCTCAGACCAGGGTTGCAAATTTGCAAGCTATTGGCATGAGTCGTACACGACCTATGGAGTCTCGAGAGAAGGAGCTACGAGTTAATGAAGAGACTTTGAGTCGCCTCCGACCTAACAGATTAGAACGAGAAGAGTTACGACTCAATGGGAGTTTAAATAGTTATGGATTGATGAGTCGTACACGACCTAACTGCATGGCAATGAGTCGTCCACGACTCATCAAGAAACAAAGAGGAATTCCAGTAATTGAAGGCCATAAGTCGGGGACGGGTTACGACCTAGATGAGTCGTTCGGAGTTGACTCGCTTGAAGGGATGTGCCGCAGGGAACTTGGAAGCTTGAGTCGTGGAAGCTATGAGCATGGGAGCTTGAGTCGTTAGAAGGATGTTGAGTCGGTGAAGCCTTGAGTCGTGAGTTGTTGTTACTTGTATGTGTGAATGAGTCATGAGTCGTGACTTATGTTGAGTCGTATATGTTATGTATGAGCTGGTATGTAATACTGGGTCTGTTGAGTCACTTGTAATAAGTGTCGTATTGTAATATGAGTCGTAGGTCATATACGACCTAAGTGATGAACTATGTGTTGTGATAAGACTATGTGAGTTAAGTCGCTGCCGACTTAAGATTGAGTCGTGTGTCGGTCTTGTGTACACAGTTGAATCGGTTGAGTCGTGTTGTGAGGTAATTGTGTTGAGTCGTGGGTGTATAAGTCGTTGCCGACTCAAATGGGTCGTGAGTCGTAGGGGTTTAAGTCGTATACGACTTATTGGACCAGGTTTGTAAACTCTATAAATAGGGGGGTGCATTGTACATTTGAGGTTGTTGATTTTGAATAAAATTTCCTTTGATTGCTTTGTGCTTTCTTCAATTGGTAGTCGAGTGTGATCTCCTATCTCCACCTACGTCATTCGAGTGCGCTCGAATCCACGTTTGTGAAGCCTATTCACGGAATCTAGTGCGCTAGATCAACGTACGAAGAATCGTAGATCTTTGTTTCTCGGTATCGTGCGCGATCAACGAGACGAAGATAGCTAGAATCCGGCATCTTTGGATCAACGGATTTAGGCATTTCGGTATCTTCAATCCACCAAGTACTACTTTCATCGATTTACATCGATTTGTGATTAATCGGCTGCGTCACATTCTCAGTATAATGTCCATCCGGTATTAAATCTTTAAGTTCATTCGGTAAAATGAAGTAAATCGAAGAAGCCATTCGGCAGTCACCTGATTCGGCAGCTAAGGATTGATTCGGCAGGAAGTTCTGATCCGGTTATCTCGTTCGGTAGGGAATAACGTAAGCCTTAGGCCCATACTTATAGGGGAAGGTTGGATAACCGGACCAGCCGGTTCGGCTCTCAGGCCGAATATGGTTGTCCAATTAAAACAAAGCACGACATATGTTAAACATATGCCCTACTTTAGTGGGCAAATGTTGGGTACGCTTCTATCACCAACGAATCAGGATGAGGAAGGAGACACCGAACTATTCGGAGCCGATCTAGCACGATGAAGCGAAGCATACACACCACCGAACCAGCTCACGACCGGACCAGAGCCTACAAGCTACCGGTCCAGGCCTTACCGATGCCGAACCAACCATCTCCCCAGACCAACGCCTACCGGACCAAACCCAGCCTTCTTCACCGAATCAACCATCACTGACCAAGCCAACATTGCCACCGAACCAAGGATACTCCACATTTCCCCGAACCAAGTGTTACCAATGCCGAACCAACCATCTCCCCACCAATGCCGAACCAACCATCTCCTCACTGATACCGGTCCAAACCACACTTCCGAGCACTACCGGTCCAGAGTGCTACCGGACCAGCTCTGTCAGGCCAGACTGCATCAACCCAGGCCCACCAGCAGCTAAATACATCCAAGACCCCTACCCACAACCTCACTCTATAAATAGAGGGGCCAGGGTATGACAATGGCAGACAAGTTTGAGAGCTCAAGCACGGATAGAACTTTCAAACAACTTTCAATTACTTGTAATCAAAGCCTTGTACTTGTAATCTGAACAGAAAAGGAGAATAACATATAAAGTGGACGTAGGCACGTTCTGGCCGAACCACTATAAATCTATGTGTTCTTTACAGTTTAGTCCCCTCTTTTTATATATTTGCATAAATCACCAAAATCATTAAAAACAACATAAAATCGACTAGTTCATACGACTTGGAGGTGTTTGCCCATTTTTTGTGCAAACAGAAATCAAATTTAATAAATAAAAGAACATCAATCGTGAGTGATTGCTCACCTTTCGAGGCTAGAGATGAATGAGAATACGATGAGTTACGAATTCCAAGCACGAATTTCGAAGCAAAGCAAGATGGATACGAGTTCGACGATCAAAACTGATAAATAGGAATTGACAAAACAAACTAAATCTGTTCTGATATAAACTGAATATATATATATATTGCTTTTATTATATATATATATATATATATATATATATATATATATATATATATATAAATTCAATATTTTAAATTTAAGACAAATATTAAAGTAACATAAGAAATTCAAAATCATTATTAAATCAACCCATACAAATATGTAAACCAGGAAGTAACACTTTGAACATATGAATACAAATATATAACTGTATAGGTAAACCATTTCAGGAAATCAATGCCTATATATACAAGTGACATTATATATTACTTTTATATTATATAAACACAATAAAAGCATGCATACAGAACTGACAGAAGACAAAGTATATATATTATACTTTAAATATCAATACTTAAACAATATCAGAAACCAGCATCTAATCCTTTATATATAAATAAGAAATAGAAGATACACCAAATACAACCTGAAGAGATATATATATCTCATATATATAAAGATTGTAACTTATATAGTAAACTTAAAAAATAATTATACTTTCTATATATCAAATCAAATGTACAACTTCCATTATAACATCATCCATAGACTAACATATTATATAACCAAAGTAAACCTAAAATATATTTACAGCAGGTTTATAAACAACTTACATACATAAACAAACAGTGTATATAAATCTTGTATGAAATTATATATACCAATATATCATACCTATATTTATATATAACAGACTATTTAGTTATGTACATGTTCTCTTTTTTAACAAAAATATATAACTAAATCAAATAAGTTGTATGCCTTTGGAAATAACAAAACATATACACATCAATACCTCAATCAGAAAAGTGCTCGGCTAAGATGGAGGAACGAGGTGGGGCTGCTTAGCTCGGTGATCGGGGAAAGAAGGGCTGGTGTAAGAAACTGGCGAGCGGTGAGATGGCTTTCGCGTGCTGGGCTCGCGTGGCAGCGACCTGGTGCAGGCGGAGGTCGTTGTTTGTATGCAAGCAGTCAGGGTGACGGAGGATCACGAGGGCAGCTAATGGGTTCGGCAGACTCGGTTCAAGTGGAAGGGTAGGGACGAGCGCATGTTGAACGTGAGGGAGGGTTTGAGAAGAACGAAGGCAAGTTGTAGAAGAAAATAAATAGGGCTTCGCATAAAATTTTCCTCTTTTTCTTTCCTCAGACGAAAGAAGAACAAGAGAGGAGGGCCAGGTTTCTCTAAGCAGATCACATGCCTAAACACATTTGCAAAAGCAAAGAAAGGCTCCTGGCTACACGTGAGTGAGGAATATATATATACAACTTTGTATTGAAAAAAAAAATTAAATGAAACGAAAGGACATACCCCCTCGTGAAACGTTAATCGAACGGTGGAACTGGAAGAGTCAAGTACTGTTTTCTGAAGATAATAAATGCTATTTGATGTCAGTCGTTTGAAATTTGAATGGACCCAGACTGTCAAAAATTCAGAAATGGTACCGATAAGGTTACCGTTTACACAGCCTCCGCCGTGTACCAGACTCCAAAACACACGAAAGAATATGTTGTTGAGATCAGCACGACGAGACGATCAAAATGGTATATGGATATCAGTGGTACGATCATCCGATCAAAATTCAATATCGGTATGAAAATGCTGCTATTTCGCCGAAAATAAGATCGACGGAGCAATAACAATCAAAATTTGGAGAAACGAAATATGACGTCTTGCTCAGAAGGAGATTTACAATTTTTTTATAGAAAAATATTCAGGTTTGGAAAACATTTGATTACCACTGATTTTTAACTGGTATAAATTGAAATAAAATTACACAATAAAATAAACTTTCATATTTTCAGATGAAAATTTACAGTTTGCTATGTTCAATTAGACGTATCCCAAATAGTTAATTTTTATTTCAAAATTTTATTATTTAAATTTCACAAAATTAAATTTATCACTTTATTAAAACAGTTAAAATTTACGGGTTTAACCATTTGGTTAAATCCATTTATATTAAATCAATAAATAGTCATTCAATTTAAATTTGTTAGTTCAAATTGTTAATTCTAATCATATAAATTTCAATTTAAATCAATTAATATTCAATAATTGATTTTTGATTCAGGGTATTTCATTAAGTTGATTCAATTGTTAATTTATTAATTCCTTCAAAGAAAAATTTATTTAATTTATTTCATTTATTCATTATCTTATTATCTAATTATCCTCTTTTAAAAAATTCTAAAGTCATAAATTTGAATAGTCATTTATTATAATCATATTTTATTCAACAAATTAATTAAATTTTCCTTTATCCCAAATTACTATCAAATTTATTCCACTTAATATACCTTATCACATATATTAAGCATACCTACACTTATTATAACTACTCCAATTTATTTATAAATTCCTCTAACATCATTTTTATACCATATATTTTTCAATTAACCTTTTATTCTATTTACCTCTATTAATCTTTTTATAACTAAAATTTAACCGTATAACATTTACTATAAACACTCAAATTTTCTATAAATTCCATTGATATCATTTCATATTGTATAATATTCAATTACATAGTTAACTTCTGAATAATAAGGTAAGTTATATTGGAATGCAATTGAGTATTATACCAGTAAAATTTTCCCAATTCAATTATCCAAGTTTAAATATTTATTCAAAATTTTGATTTCATTTGAAATCATCTTACCCAAATTTTAACAATTAAATTTCCGATTATCTTCAAACAATTTAGAGATAAAATAAATATATATATATACATAATATATCAAATCAAATTTAAAATCTTCAATATATATTTTAAATCAAGTCATATTTAGAAATTCAAATCAATTTATCTTTTTCCAAACAAAAGTGTAGCAGGGCTACAGAATAGTCTCTTCACTTCAAAACTCAAAAATGAATGTCGATGATGCGGCCGCCATCACCGAAATTATTTTCCAGCAACAAAGAGAAGAGCACTGATTTAAACATTTAAAATTCTTTGAAATGATTTCTATTTGAAAATATTTTAAATACTATACACTTTAAAACTTTCAAATCAAAGTTTGAAATCACCGGAAATTAAATTCTCAAATTCTAATTTAAATCATTTCAATTCCTAATTAAAAAATTTAACCATGTTCTATAATTTCATTTATTTATCATATTGCAATAGTAAATGGTTTAGAAAACAATAAATAAAAATCAAATATTACCATTTTGTTGACCCATTCATTTAACAATTTAGAAAATTTACTTATAATATAATCATACAAAATTTATTTTATTTACCAAATTTGAAAACAATATTGTGTTAGTTTTCTCTGCTCAAGTGTTTTGGAAATCCTATCGATAGCGTTGATCAGACGAATCGATCGAAAACCCAAATCAACATCAACAGCTCAAAGAATGCAATATATATAAATCATTTTTAATATTAATTCACAAATAAACTTCCTCGCTCGACGATACAAGAATGGATTTCAAAGCAAGGATAGAGATTCAAATTTGATGGACACAAATCAAAGAGAATTTTGATTCGAAGATAGGTTCGAAACAAAGATAAAGTGATTAAATAACGAAATAGGAAGATGGGTAAGTTTATATAAATCGTGGGCAACCTTAACCGGATCAACTGAGACTTCAAGAATAAGATCGATGCAGAATTCCGAGGTAAATCGGCATCAGATCTCAAGGGATAGAATTTAGGCATAGCAGGAGATGGATAGCATTGTAAACCGAGGATACAGAAATCTTCGGTAAATCAATGCCTATTATAAAGGAGGTTCACCCCCTTTACAAATCATTCGAAGATTGGCTAGACCGCCGATTTATTATAGAGATTGTTTGAAGTGGAGTTATGGGATACTCCAGAATACAAATAGAGAGAGATAAGGATGGATTTTGGAACAGAGGGAATGTTCCAAAATTCAAAGGAAATCGAATCTAAGAAGAAGGAATTCAAGCTCGAACGAAAGTGATTCTGTAATTAAATTTACCATACATGCTAAGTTTTTCCTAGAGCCAATGCTCTGATACCAAATGTAACGACCTGATATTTTCAACCATTCACATCCAAATATGCCGGAATTGAATTGCTCAAAATACCAGATTGTAAGTTTATATTTGGCAAAACTCGGCATATACAGCAAATAAATAATCACAGAATCACAGACATAGAGTAATATAACAATATGCAACGGAAACAAATGAATAGTAGTTCATGAAGCTACTATATATATAACAGATTTAAATAAGTTACAACAGAAGTCTCGAATACAATAGTCAAATACAAGAATCAGAATACATCACTAAAATCAACTGAATATCTGAAAGCTAGATAGATAGCAGGATCTCCAAGCGAAGCTCCAACTCCAAAGGTGAGTCTCGAATACTGGTACGATCAGTCTGACCCGAGCGTAAAGCACAACACAAAACACTCAAGTCAGGATTAACATTCTTATATCAATAAATCCAACTCAAGTGAAATAACAACTGAAATACAAGTAACTCAAAAGAGGTTTGGGATATCCATCCTCTAAGGATCCGTAAACTATTTATATGTACGCTAAGTAGATAATGCCTATCAGTAATATAAAGTATCAAAATAGTGTTAAGGCGTTACCATTATCCCCCTTAACACATTTTATATAAGCGTCATAGTCTATACAGCATTGTAAACTCCACCGTAAACTAGTGGGCTATCAGGGAGTACTCCATAGGTATAACACAAAACAAATCGCAGTGGTCGCGCAGAGGGATACGAGTATGACAAGGCACATGAGGCAATACCCAAGGTAGTGAAACTACCGTTTGCCTGATCCGGACTGGTGAGAACGCATCACTGCAACGATCGCAACACTGTGAAACAACACTCCCAATTCAAGGGTTCGCACCAATCAAAAAACAAGTAATGAGTAGTTTACAAAGAAGTGTGTCCGCTAGAGGAAGCTAACCTCATTGGCCCGGCACGGCTCCTGTTTAAGTCATTTCAAATTTGACACAAGTGTCAAGGCTATCCATTATCGTTCACTTTCTTCAAATCCAGCAACGTCGTCATTCCAACCACTTCATTCTGGATCACACTCCGCGTATAATAGTTATTAAAGTGGTTTTCGGTTTAGACAGAGAGTATGTCTCTAACCGATCCCGGACTCTTCAATAACTACGTAATTATTACACTGATTGGTCATTTAATAAACTTCCAAAATAGTTTATATTTCAAAACCAAAATCATTGCCATTTCAAAACCATATCAATACGATATCACTTCCATTTCAAAACCAAATACGATATCATTTCCATTTTAAAATATATCCATTTCAAATATATCCATTTACAAAATCTTAGTACTTCAAAGTGATAACACTTTCTAAATCAAACACTTTGGAAATCATAATAATTTGGAAATCAAAATTTTGAAATCATAATTCTTTTGGAATCATAACACTTCCCACTTAACTGTTTTAAATATAAATAATAGTATATATAATAAAATAGTTTATAATTTAAAATAGTTTATATAAAATATTTATAATCTAATATAGTTTATATTAAAAATAATTTATATTAAAATAGTTTATATGAAAATAGTTATTATTTAAAATAGTTTATATTAAAAATAATTTATTTTAAAATAGTTTATAGGAAAATAGTTATAATTTAAAATAGTTTATATTAAAAATAGTTTATATTAAAAATAATTTATATTAAAATAGTTTATAGGAAATAAATTTATAAAGTAACATATATAAATAATATAATTTATAAATATTTTATATAATAAAATAGCTTCCTCAAATTTCACAAATCAATTCCAAATCAACACCAATCCTAAAATTTCAAATTTAGTCAAATCTCAAACCATCAATTTCAATTCAATTCAGTTCTCAATAAACCATTATATCGATTTCAAATACAGATTTGAACCACAAATAAACCATTTAAATTTCGATATATTCCAAAGCTTCAAATATTTCACAATCTCAAAACTAAATTTGATAATTTCATATATATCTTAATTTAACTTTATTATTGTTATTATTTAGTTTTGAAATATTCACTTAATAAATCCAATATTATTTAATAAAGCCCCAAATTACAAATGAACTAAATATTTCCTTTAACTTATTTAAACTTGAATTATTCATTTAAATCACCTTAACCAAAATCAAGTTATAAAATTATATCCTTTAAAAATCTCAAATTCAATAAGTTCCAAACCAATTTCTAATTAAATATATTTCTCAATTAAATACAATTTCAAATCAATTTCAAATTGATCTTCTCAACCTTAATTTATTAAATCATTATAAACTCTATATTAAAATATAATTTAAATAAATACTTAACCATATTATATTTTAATAAAATCAAACTTTATTATTAAGCTTATTTTATATTAAAACAAATTTATGCATAGCTTAAAATCAAGAATTTAACTATATATAAAATAACATTTATATAATATCTAAAATCAATATTTATATAAAACCATATATTTCCTTCCAAAACCATAGTAATCATTTCAAATTATTTATATATAGACCAATGGTGTCTGTATATAATTTTCTATCCCATGGTCAAGTGATACGGATATTTATCATTTCAATCCGCAATTTTAAATATATACGGGTATATATATCATTTCAACCCGCAATCCCAAATTCAATTCAATGAAAATCGCTTGTCTAACGCCCCGCCTTTCCGCACGCTTTAAATCGACACACGTGCTAATCTAAACGATACGGAAGGGCGGATTGTTATAGGGTAAGTAAAAAAACAAGGAAAGAAAGAAAACAAAATATAATCTTGTAGCGGAACGATAAAATATAATAACTAAATATACAGTTCATAAAACTGTTTTACAAAACATTTGATTTTCTTATAAAATAAATATCAGAGTTACACATACCAAAGGATAATAACAATGCAGCGGAATAAAATTAGTGTAGTGGAATAATATAGTAGATAATAGTATTACAAATCTTCGTCTTCGTCCTCCAGAATAAAATCTTCAAATCCTGAAATGCTCGGACTGACCCGAGCGAATTGAAAAGACAAAACACTCGAGTCAGAACTAAAAGATCTTATGTAAGTTAAATCAACAGAAATAAATATGAGGGTAGTAACTCAAAAGATGCTCAGGATTTACATCTCTTAAGGATCCGTTAAACTATTTACTATGTAGTATATTTCGCTATTATAATAGTGTCTAATTGTAAAATAAACTTACTTTTTAATAGCGTTAAGGGGTTGCTCATATAGCGCTTAACACAAATAATGCCAATAGTCTATACAGTACTGTGATACCTCCTAATCGGGAGGCTACCAGAGGATACTCCATAGGTACGACACAAATAGAAACTCGTAGTGAAGGCTCGATATGGTAGGTGACACGGCACAACTAGGCAATGCCAGGGTAGATATACCAATTACGCATCTGGGCTGGTGGAAACGCGTAGCCGTAGTTACCGCCCACCTCGAACAACACCCCTAAAATCAAAAATCAAAAGTGGCCACCGAATCAAATCCAAAAGTCAGAGTACAGTATCGAAGGACTGCGTCCGATCAGAGGAATGACCTCATTGGCCCGAGAATCGCTCTTGTTTTAACCACCTTATGCCAACTCACGGGAGTCGGGTCCACGTATTTACCTCAAAGGAAACGCCGCCGCCATCCTACTACATTCTGGAATCTCCACCGCGTACACGGTTGTTAAAGTGGTTTTTGGAGTTGACAGAGAGTATGACAACTTTCGATCCCGGTCTCTTCAATAACCAAACGTTATTATAACACCGCGGTCTTTAAAAATAATTTATACTTAAAAAACCCAGAATAAAATATCCATTTCAAAACCATATAAATACGATATCATTTTTCATTTTAAAACCCAAATCCATATGATGTCATTTTATTTCAAATATATCTTTTTCAAAAATCATATCATTTTCAAATCTATATACCTTGAAACCATAGCTTTGCAACATAACTTTTAATACTTAATGGTTTAAATACTATATTACTTTGTGTAATAAAATAGCTTCTTTAAATTTCATAATAAATTCCCAATATCAATTTGAACCTCCAAATAAACCATTTAATTCCCATATATTTTAAAGCTTAAATATTCTGTATTTCAAAACTTAAATTTTTATAGTTCATATATTTCATTCTTTAAATATTCCACTATTTCAAAATGGATTCTTTGATAATTTAATATATATCAAATCCAATTCCTATTATTTAAATTTTAAATGTTTACTTACTAAAACAAATATTATTTAAGTAAAACCCTTAAACTTCAATAATAGGATATTCCTTTAATTAAATTAACTTGATAATATTCTTTAAATCAATTTGATATTCATTTAAATCCTCAAATCAAAATCAAGTTATAAAATCATACCATTTAAATCTTAATTTATTTACATTTCAAAACAAATTCTTCGAGGAAAATTCTTAAATAATTTAATTCAAATCATATTCACATTTATCTTCAACCTTACTTTTATTTGAGTTATTATACTCTATATACAATAGAATATTTAAACAGATACTTAACCATATTTTATAAAAGAAATCAAACTTCATTATTTAGCTTATTTTATAATCCAAACAAATCTATACATAGCTAAATTCAATAATAAGATAACATTTATAAAATATTAAAAATCAATATCTATATACTCATATATTTCTTTACAAAACCACAGAAATCATTTTTAAATAATTTTACATATAGACCGCGGTGTCTGTATAAAATTTTCTATCCTATGGTCAAGTGATATGGATATTTATCATTTCAATCCGCAATTTAAAAAAATAAAATTTACGGTTATATATCATTTCAAACCGCAATCCCGAATGAGATGAAAATGCATAATAACTTGCAGTTAATGACAATATAAAATACAGCATCCATTCATTCAATATCAACCATCAACCATTTATCATAATCATCATCCAATATAACCAATAACATCACTATAGAACGGATAATAGCAACATTATTAACAAGCAGTTTATATTCAATAATAAATTAAAACTGTTTAACTGTCAATTTATATGCAATAATACATAAATAAAATTTAACTGGCAGTTTATATGCAAAAATGAATTAAATAACAATTTTATTTAAATAAATGCAATCTAACTGAGATGATGATTAAATATATGCCCAAACAATCATAGATAAATTTTAAATCACATCAAAAATTAATTTAACAAACATAAGAAATCTTAGAAGTTGTGAGTGGGTTAAAGCACTCACCTTTTGAATTTAAATTGAATTTAAATCCAATTTATGCCCAAAAATTTGACCGTCTCAGAATTCGTCCAAACCAGCGTTATAAAGTCCAAAATTTCAATATGATCCTAACAAAAGAAACCGCGCATAAATCGGATATCGTACGCGAGAGTTATGATGATAAATGCAATTAAAATCATTTAAAAGAAAATAAAAGAATGGAACACAATTTACCAAGTCCACATCACTGCACAGTTCACTCACGTGATCATCTTCCTACACTACAGGTTGAACAAAATTGCATGCACGCAAGCGAGAAAACAACCCCCCTACAGCCGAGAGTTGACCACCAATTTCGCATACCGCCGCCCACTTCATCGCTGTCGAACACCACTACGGCCTCAACTCCCTCTGCCGCATCCATCTCGACCACCCAAGTCGCCTCCGGTCGCCATTTACGCCGTGTCGCCCCCATGTTTTCATAACCTAAGTTGAATTTCCTGCAAATCTAACCGTTGATTCCTCGAACAAACTGCACAGATCGACTCCACTCGTTCCCCTCTACAATACCCAGAAAGGGTTCGACGATCCGATAACTTTGACCGACGCGTGATGGACGGCCGAGACTTCTTTGATTTTTACCGGTCAAACGACAATCCAAAATGAAAAACGAATTTCACCAAAAGACTACGCACTTCGAGAGCTTCAACATATATTTTTTTCTGAATTTTTCCGAGGAGTTTGAATTTTCATTAGATTTTTGAATTTGCAATTGGATCTAGGGTTTGCAGAGGAGCACAGAAGTTTCTGTACGTATAGAGATGAGGAATAAAGGCTGTTAGGGTTTATAACGGGGTTTATATAGGTAGGTCATAAATTAGAATGGATGGATAAGGTTGGATATACGCGCTAACTCCAAAGTGGCCCAAAAAGCCCGTTTCGACTCCGAAACGAAATTGGGTCAACACATATATCAAAATAGATATTTTAAAATAATTTAAACGCGATGGAACAAGTTTCAAGTCCAAATTACATCATATGAAGAAGTTATGCTAAAAAAATATTTTCATATTGATTTCAAATGCATTTATTTCAAGGCGTTTCGAGTTCGTACGATCAAACGACGGGTCTGATGGCTACGAAACTTGAAACCCTATAATAATTCACCGTTACGGATCCGATGAAACTGGTTTCGTCGAAATCCGAGTCAGTGGCCAAAATGGCTATTTTCACACTTTTTAAATAAATTAATAATTAATTGCTTAAATCTAGTTTTAAATTTCATTTCTAAAATTGACAATTTTATCACCTTCATATTTCTCAAACATTTACAATGATCTAAACAAATTTAAATATCAATTTAGAGAAGATAAATTTATAAATTTCAATATAAATCCTCAATTTCATTAAATTCACAATTATAAATAAAATTTTCAATAATTCTATTAAATTCACTATTCATTCTATTATTAAATTCATCGTTATCAAAAGGATGCAAATTTACATTGGTTCACGATTGTTTACCTTTATTTTCTTAGATTTCATCTACATTTCCATTTATGCAATATTTTAAATATTAAATTTTCATTTAATTGCAATAAAGCATATTATCGTAATTTAAATTCAAATAAATAAATAAATGTTTAATTCTACTTAATTGCAGTAAACTCAATTACCTTAATTCTTTACATTCAAATAAATTAACAATCTTAGTTTACACTCTTTACATTACCCAGTAGTCATATTATAAATGGAATTCACCTTATCTCCAATTATTAATTACCATCAGTTAAGATTTTCACATTTGTTCCATAAATTTATTTGCACTAAATTAGTTACTGCATTAATTCTTATTTATATAACACTAAGGTTCATTTAACTCTGATTGATTTCCAATTTTAATAAAATTTGATTTCTCATTTCAATTAATAGACTGCAATTTTTGTGAATTCAATTTTTGTGAACTAAACAAATAGGTAACTTATACAATTGTAACCATTAAATTTAATAACTTTAAGTTTATTAGTTTCAAGCAAAATATGATTACTTATAGAACATCGACTTGTATTACATTTCATTAATGTATGCTTCAATTTCATACTATTTAATTATATTTGCCAAATATGTACATTAATTACTCTTTATATTCTTAAATAAATTTACTTACTTGGTTTAAAACTTCCTTTGCATCAGTTCGTACCTTGTAAATAAATCTATGTTTCTATTTAATTTACGTTTATTAAAAATTCATTTCAAATTCAATTAACAATAGGTAACATACAATAATCGTTACACTAACTTCTAATCACATTAATAAGCTTTTATTACATACAAATCAATATGGCCATTTATTTTCATACTTCAAATTTTCATTCACACTTCCGTTACTATATTAATAATCGTGAAAGTAACGTTTATTTTCAGCAACGAACATTAAATTTACTTTTTTAACAATTATTGTATAAATCTTCAATTTATTACATATTACTTCATCAGTAAATATAACTTTGAATTCGTTTCCCAATTATTATCATTAATTGGCCTTTCATCTATAATTTATTATGTATTATCCTATAAACTGATATAATTTGAATCAATTTCCCAAATCTATAAATTTCAACAATTAAAACTTCACAATTGCTTAAATAAATTGGGATTGCACTATATTTATTATTTATCAACTTGCTCTAACCTTATTCCTAAATTTGCGTTCAGTTACTATTGAGCAATATTATTTCATTGGTAAATTTAATGCCTACTTTTATTTACTTATTCTAAATTTTACACCCAAATGCAACAATTTACACTTTCCATTATTATAACAATTTGAATCCCATTCTAGTTATTATTTCATTAATATTATTTCCAATTTCATTCCTTCAGTATTAGTTACATCATCATATTAAATTAACTAATTATAATGTTTCCACTATTTCTTTATTAGGATTTCACTCCAATTGTCAAAATTACATTTTATTTACCATTGCAACATTTAATTTCTAACATTCGCTCCAATACAGATTATAAGATTTTCATTTCTTTCTACATTTAATTACAAAACGTTATTATTTTAACCAAATTAATCATCAAATTTTACGGGTCGTTACACTCTCCCCCACTCAAAACATTTCGTCCCCGAAAAGGAAAAGAAGGGAAAAGAGGAACTTATACATTAATATCTATTATTCAAATCATTATATTCATAATAATAAATTTATTGAATAGGATAATTTAAATAAAATATATAGATTTATAAACAATTAAATCTTTTATATTCAAATTAATACGGTTTGGATGACATTTCAAAATATTTTCTAAGTCTAAAATTTAAGGAAAATTTTAGCAGAGTCTCATTTGTACGGAGAGGCTCTGGAGAAAATATAATATCAAATATAACAATATATAACATATATTTTCCAAAATAATATATCCCAACACGGAAAAAATAATATAATAGCGCTATAAACCATAATCTGAAAACGTACCTATTTGTCGGGCAATTAACGCTTAATTTTGAAACCAAAAGCAGTAGCAATTGCTTCCATAACCTATACTACACTTATATAATCCAAAAGGAGTTAATAATTATATAAAATGAAATTTTTAACGTTGTTTCAACCACAAACAACAAAACAGTACAACAACAGCACACACATCAAATCCAAATCAACCATCCAAGCAAACAAAATAGTTGGTTGGTTCGGGTTAAGACACTTTAAATCACATAGAATGACAAATAACTATGAAGTATTTCCTTACTCGACAGTCTTAGAAAAATTCAATAGATTATTCATACTTCTAAGCAAATAAAAGTATCTTTACCCAAACAACCATTTCGAACAATAGATAAATTTTCTTATTATTTATTTATTTATTTTATTTTTATCTATTTCTATTCATTACCTACGAATTCACTTTCATCTATCTATATAATGCCAAATTCTATTTATTGAATTATATTTATTATATTATTCATGTTAAATCAAATTTCTTAGTAGTTAAATTTATTAACTTAAGTTTATAGTTATCTTCAGTATTCACCCTTTATTCTTATTTTATTCAGAGGTAACTTCAACCTATTACTTAAGTTTATTATTATTTATTCCTTTACTTAAGTTTATAATCTTATACTTACCATACTTACTTCCTATTTCCTTTATTACAGTAATATTTTAATTATAACTTAAGTTCACAAAAATTTCAACATCAAATTCTTATTTATTGAAGAATTTCATTGAATACTGTCATTATTTCACATTTTCACTTGTATAATATTCTATTACAATTTCTTATTAAACATCGTAACTTTTATTGTTGGGTAAGTTATATATATAAGCTTTTAAGGATGTAATTGAAAGTCATACAATTTATTCTATTTCCTTTAATTAATTTAGTGCTCAAAATATTATCCTTTTTCTTATAGGTTACACATTTCAAACAATTTTTTTATATTAATTTCATTTATAACTTAGCATTAAATTTCTTATTTTAATTAAAGGTTCTAATTATAAATTAGTTAAATTCAATTTCACTAACATAATTGAAATTATTAATCAACGGAAACTTAAGAACTAAATACTGGGTTAAATTACAAATCATTTTAAAATAATAGATAAATGCATATACTTACAGTTTATATATCCAATTATATTTAAAACAATTTAAAATTTATATTTGTTTATCAAAAATGAATCTGTAGTAAAACTACTACAGTGGCCTTTCCCCTTCGAAACTCGAAAATGAATGTCGATGATGCGGCCGCCATCACCGAAATTATTTTCCAGCGATAGAGAGGGAAGTACAGAACTTATTTCTCTTCAAAATAACTCTTCCAAATCATTTGAAATATTTATATCAGAAAATACTTCTAAATGTTATTTTTATTATTATATTCCAAAATCATTCAAAAGAATTTTTCAAACCCCCGGAATTTACGTTCTAAAATTTCTAATTTTTCATTTACTTTATTTTCAATCTCATTTCAACTGTCATTTATATATTTCCTTACCTAACAACCAATATATTGCAACCAAATATAACCTTTAGAAAAAATTTATTTTATATATAGAAAATATAATAGGCAAAATTATTTCATTCACCTATATTCAAAACAAATATTGTGTCGGTTTGTCCTATTAAGTGTTTAGAAATCCCTATTGATGTCATAGCGTCACATGCATCAACCAGAAATTATAAATACAAAACGAAACAAATAAACACAATATTAAAACCTTTTTATAACACTAACAAATATGCTCTCTCATATATATACACTCAGCGACTCCCATAGGGTATTACTACCCTATTAGTAAAGAGTCAAACCCCTAAAGCAAAGGTTTATCGCTAAACCAAAGCTCTGATGCCAGATGTAACGCCCCGCCTTTCCGCACGCTTTAAATCGACACACGTGCTAATCTAAACCATACGGAAGGGCGGGTTGTTATGGGGTAAGTAAAAAAACAGGGAAAGAAAAAAACAATAGAATCTTGCAACGGAACGATAATATATAATAATTAAATATACAGTTCATAAAACTGTTTTACAAAACATTTGATTTTCTTATACAATAAATATCAGAGTTACACATACTAAAGGATAATAACAATGTAGCGGAATAAAATAGTGTAGTGGAATAATATAGTAGATGATAGTACTACAAATCTTCGTCTTCGTCCTCTAGAATAAAATTTTCAAATCCTGAAACGCTTGGACTGACCCGAGCGAACTGAAAAGACAAAACACTCGAGCCAGAACTAAAAGATCTTATGTAAGTTAAATCAACAGAAATAAAAATGAGGGCAGTAACTCAATAGATGCTCAGGATTTACATCTCTTAAGGATCCGTTAAACTATTTACTATGTAGTATATTTCGCTATTATAATAGTGTCTAATTATAAAATAAACTTGCTTTTTAATAGGGTTAAGGGGTTACCCATATAGCCCTTAACACAATAATGCCAATAGTCTATACAGTACCGTAATACCTCCTTATCGGGAGACTACCAGAGGATACTCCATAGGTACGACACAAATAGAAACTCGTAGTAAAGGCTCGATATGGTAGGTGACACGGCACAATTAGGCAATGCCAGGGTAGATATACCAATTACGCATCCGGGCTGGTGGAAATACATAGCCGCAGTTATCGCCCACCTCAAACAACATCCCCAAAATCAAAAATCAAAAGTGGCCACCGAATCAAATCTAAAAGTCAGAGTATAATATCGAAGGAGTGCGTCCGATCAGAGGAATGACCTCATTGGCCCGAGAATCGCTCCTGTTTTAGCCACCTTATGCCAACTCACGGGAGTCGAGTCCACGTATTTACCTCAAAGGAAACGCCACCACCATCCTACTTCATTCTGGATTCTCCACCGCGTACACGGTTGTTAAAGTGGTTTTCGAAGTTGAAAGAGTATAACAACTTCCAATCCCGGACTCTTCAACAACCAAACGTTATTATAACACCGCGGTCTGTAAAAATAATTTATACTTAAAAAACTTAGAATAAAATATCCATTTCAAAACCATATAAATAGGATATCATTTTCATTTTAAAATCCAAATCCATATGATAACATTTTGTTTCAAATATTTCTTTTCCAAAAATCATAGCATTTTCATATCTATATGCCTTGAAACCATAGCTTTGTAACATAACTTTTAATACTTAATGGTTTAAATACTATATTACTTTGTATAATAAAATAGCTTCTTTAAATTTCACAATAAATTCCCAATATCAATTTGACCTCCAAATAAACCATTTAATTCCCATATATTTCAAAGCTTAAATATTCTGTATTTCAAGACTTAAATTTTTATAGTTCATACATTTCAATCTTTAAATATTCCACTATTTCAAAATGGATTCTTTGATAATTTAATATATATCAAATCCAATTCCTATTATTTAAATTTTAAATGTTTACTTACTAAAACAAATATTATTTAAGTAAAACCCTTAAACTTCAATAACAGGATATTCCTTTAATTAAATTAACTTGATAATATTCTTTAAATCAATTTGATATTCATTTAAATCCTCAAATCAAAATCAAGTTATAAAATCATACCTTTTAAATCTGAATTTATTTACATTTCAAAACAAATTCTTCGAGGAAAATTCTTAAATACTTTAATTCAAATCATATTCACATTTATCTTCAACCTTACTTTTATTTGAGTTATTATAAACTCTATATGCAATAGAATTTTTAAACAGATACTTAACCATATTTTATAAAAGAAATCAAACTTCATTATTTAGCTTACTTTATAATCCAAACAAATCTATACATAGCTAAATTCAATAATAAGATAACATTTATAAAATATTAAAAATCAATATCTATATACTCATATATTTCTTTACAAAACCACTGAAATCATTTTTAAATAATTTTACATATAGACCACGGTGTCTGTATATAATTTTCTATCCTATGGTCAAGGGATACAGATATTTATCATTTCAATCCGCAATTTAAAAAAATAAAATTTATCATTTCAAACCGCAATCCCAAATGAGACGAAAATGCAAAATAACTTGCAATTAATGACAATATAAAATACAGCATCCATTCATTCAATATCAACCATCAACCATTTATCGCAATCATCATCCAATAAATCCAATAACATCACTATAGAATGGATAATGGCAACAAGTATTAACTAGCAGTTTATATTCAATAATAAATTAGAACTGTTTAACTGTCAATTTATATGCAATAATACATAAATAAAATTTAACTGGCAGTTTATATGCAAAAATGAATTAAATAACAATTTAATTTAAATAAATGTAATCTAACTGAGATGATGATTAAATATATGCCCAAACAATCATAGATAAATTTTAAATCACATCAAAAATTAATTTAACAAACATAAGAAATCTTAGAAGTTGTGAGTGGGTTAAAACACTCACCTTTTGAATTTAAATTGAATTTAAATCCAATTTATACCCAAAAATTTGACCGTCTCTGAATTTGTCCAAACTAGCATCATAAAGTCCGAAATTTCAATACAATCCTAACAAAAGAAACTGCGCATAAATCGGATATCGTATGCAAGAGTTATGACGATAAATGCTATTGAAATCATTAAAAAGAAAATAAAAGAATGGAACACAATTTACCAAGTCCACGTCACTGCACAGTTCACTCACGTGATCATCTACATACACTACGGGCCGAAAAAAATTGCACACACGCACGCGAGAAAATGACCCCCCTACAGCCGAGCGTTGACCACCAATTTCGCACATCGCCGTCCACTTCATCGCTGCCGAACACCACTACGGCCTCAACTCCCTCTACCGCATCCATCTCGGCCACCCAAGTCGCCTCCGGTCGCCATTTACGCCGCGCCGCCTCCATGTTTTCATAACCCTAAGTCAAATTTCTCGAAAATCTAGCTGTTGATTCCACGAACGAACTGCACAGATCGACTCCCCTCGGGCCCCTCTACAATACCCAAAAAGGGTTCGACGATCCGACAACTTTGACTGACGCGTGATGGACAGCCGAGACTTCTTCAATTTTTACTGGTCAAACGACAATCCAAAACGATAAATGAATTTCACCAGAAGACTACGCACTTCGAGAGCTTCAACTTATATTTTTTCTGAATTTTCTGAGGAGTTTGAATTTTCATTAGTTTTTTGAATTTTCAATTGGATCTAGGGTTTGCAGCCATTGAGAAAGAGGAGCACAGAAGTTTCTATACGTATAGAGATGAGGAATAGAGGCTACTAGGGTTTATAACGGGGTTTATATAGGTAGGTCAAAAATTAGAATGGATGGATAAGGTTGGATATACGCGCTAACTCCAAAGTGGCCCAAAAAGCCCGTTTCGACTCCGGAACGAAATCGGGTCAACCCATATATCAAAATAGATATTTTAAAATATTTTAAACGCGATGGAACAAGTTTCAAGTCCAAATTACATCATATGAAGAAGTTATGCTGAAAACAATATTTTCATATTGATTTCAATTGATTTCAAATGCATTTATTTCAAGGCGTTTTGAGTCCGTACGATCAAATGACAAGTCCGATGGCTATGAAACTTGAAACCCTATAATAATTCACCATTACGGATCCGATGAAACTGGTTTCGTCGAAATCCGAGTCAGTGGCCAAAATGGCTATTTTCACACTTTTTAAATAAATTAATAATTAATTACTTAAATCCAGTTTTAAATTTCAATTCTAAAATTGATGATTTTATCACCTTCATATTTCTCAAACATTTACAATGATCTAAACAAATTTAAATGTCAATCTAGAGAAGATAAATTTATAAATTTCAATATAAATCCTCAATTTCATTAAATTCATAATTATAAATAAAATTTTCAATAATTCTATTAAATTCACTATTCATTCTGTATTAAATTCATCATTATCAAAAGGATGCAAATTTACATTGGTTCATGATTGTTTACATTTATTTTCTTTGATTTCATCTACATTTCCATTTGTGCAATATTTTAAATATTAAATTTTCATTTAATTGCAATAAAGCATATTATCGTAATTTAAATTCAAATAAATAAATAAATGTTTAATTCTACTTAATTGCAGTAAACTCAATTACCTTAATTCTTTACATTCAAATAAATTAACAGTCTTGACTTACACTCTTTACATTACCCAGTAGTCATATTATAAATGGAATTCACCTTATCTCCAATTATTAATTACCATCAGTTAAGATCTTCACATTTGTTCCATAAATTTATTTGCACTACATTAGTTATTACATTAATTCTTATTTATGTAACATTAAGGTTCATTTAACTTTGATTGATTTCCAATTTTAATAAAATTTGATTTCTCATTTCAATTAATAGACTGCATAAACGGGCAACACATTATTATCGCCATCGTTTACTTTTAACTGCATTTTTAAGTTTATTGTTTACAGACACAAGTTACTCATTTACTTAATTTCAATTTCATGATCACATTCAATCAATTATGTATTACTTCATCGGTTTATATACTTGAATTCATTCAATCACCACTGATTGAGTCAATTACTGCAATTGCTTTTGAATTCAATTTTTGTGAACTAAACAAATAGGTAACTTATACAATTGTAACCATTAAATTTAATAACTTTAAGTTTATTAGTTTCAAGCAAAATATGATTACTTATAGAACATCGACTTCTATTACATTTCATTAATGTATGCTTCAATTTCATACTATTTAATTATATTTGCCAAATATGTACATTAATTACTCTTTATATTCTTAAATAAATTTACTTACTTGGTTTCAAACTTCCTTTGCATCAGTTCGTACCTTATAAATAAATCTATGTTTCTATTTAATTTACGTTTATTAAAAATTCATTTCAAATTCAATTTACAATAGGTAACATACAATAATCGTTACACTAACTTCTAGTCACATTAATAAGCTTTTATTACATACAAATCAATATGGCCATTTATTTTCATACTTTAAATTTTCATTCACACTTCCGTTACTATATTAATAATCATGAAAGTAACGTTTATTTTCAGCAACGAACATTAAATTTATTTTTCTAACAATGTATAAATCTTCAATTTATTACATATTACTTCATCAGTAAATATAACTTTGAATTCGTTTCCCAATTATTATCATTAGTTGGCCTTTCATCTATAATTTATTATGTATTATCCTGTAAATTTATATAATTTGAATCAATTTCCCAAATCTATTAATTTCAACAATTAAAACTTCACAATTGCTTAAATAAATTGGGATTGCACTATATTTATTATTTATCAACTTGCTTTAACCTTATTCCTAAATTTACGTTTAGTTACTATTGAGCAATATTATTTCATTGGTAAATTTAATGCCTACTTTTTTGTACTTATTCTAAATTTTACACCCAAAAGCAACAATTTACACTTTCCATTATTATAACAATTTGAATCCCATTCTAGTTATTATTTCATTAATATTATTTCCAATTTCATTCCTTCAGTATTAGTTACATCATCATATTAAATTAACTAATTATAATGTTTCCACTATTTCTTTATTAGGATTTCATTCCAATTGCCAAAATTACATTTTATTTACCATTGCAAGATTTAATTTCTAACATTCGCTCCAATACAGATTATAAGATTTTCATTTCTTTCTACATTTAATTACAAAACCTTATTATTTTAACCAAATTAATCATCAAATTTTACGGGTCGTTACAGCTTGGGTTTATCATTTCAACCATAACGATTTTCTTCTATTCTAAAGTCCGTTCGGGTATGTATCATTTCAACCCATAGTGAATTCTATACTAACAGGGAACTTGCAGAGTGATAAAAGATATGATAATAATATAACAGGCAAATATCATCAATATAAATAATAGATAATGGTGTCAGATGTCACAGGTGAACGGGTACAGGTAATAGCATATATATTGTAACGACCCGAAATTTTCCAACCCGAAAATTCCAGATAGTTATGGAAAAAAAAAGAGATAGAAGAAGAAGAACAGAAACACCAAACATCTCACAATCGCAGCGGATAAATTATAATAATAAATAATAAATGTTTACAAAAGAATACTATATCTGTCGATTATAATCAAATACATCAGAGTTTCACATTATATACAGTCATTGAATATTTACAATCATCATGTCTCAAATGAACAATAATATAAATACAGCGGAAATACTCTATATGATATTGCCATCCAGCTCGCCTCCTGAGCTCCAGAACGTACCTACCTGAAATCTGTAATACTCCGTCTGACCCGAGCATTACATCAAAGTAACACCCGGGTCAGGCTGGAAACCAGCGTGAGTAAATCCAACTAACATGGAATACCAAAGCAAACAACTTAAATAAACCCGGGTAACTTTTATCAATTTAACCAATTCACAATTTGCTATACGCAACACTTATTTCACGCATAAATTCCTAAGTACCAGACTTAGATAAAATAATCCCATTCACTTAAGTCGTTTCATTTCATTGTATTGATTTCACAAATGAATTTATATAAATTCGAAGGGGTTTCGGGTATTTCTCAATATCCGATCCCATCCTCTTCGAGACTCATACCATCATATCTCAAGTTATCCAAATGAAAATCACAACATTTCATATTAGAGATATCAACTTATTTCAAAGCATCCAATACCACTCAATCATTCATAAGCAAATTTTATAGCTTCCAAATTGATTCAATTGTTTCTAATTGAATTTCAATCCTCAATCACTTAGGTCTCTTCATTAATTAATTCCAAATCAATTAATTAAACAATCCTTCCTTATTTCATCTTAATTAATCACCCTGGATTAACTATCCTCTAATTTCATTCAAGTAATTATCTTTAATAATTTTCACCATATTAATTATTCTTACCAAATCAATGAGTAGTCTTTAATTACTTCACAAATTAATTAACTATAATCAATTACTCAAATTCTTAATTACTTATATTAATAATTTCTCATGGGTCACTTTGGTTAATTTATCTTAATTAATCAGTCTTTAATTACATCGTTGATTATATAAATTAATGAATTCCAATTGTGTTTTGATTTGTTCTAATCTAAATTAATCAATATTTATTATACTTTTAATTATAAACCCAAGGATTTCAATTATTACTTTAATTTATCCTAATCAAAATTATTTTTCATAATTAAACCACAACATTAATCATTTTCGATTAATTCCAAACTATAATTAACTACTCTTTTATTTACTTCATTAAATAAATCAATTATTCCTTTATTAACCATCTAAATTAATCTCTTGATTAATTTCACCAAGTAATTATATTTTATTAATACCATTAAGTAATTTCTATCAAACCATCCATTAATCAATTACAACCAACAATTATCACCAATTACTTCACCAAGTATACCATTATAATACACTAGGTTATTATATCCACCAAATTTCACAATTTATCTGTAACGTACTCGAAAATTTTCGACTTTCAAAAATTCAACATCGATACTCACTTTATCGACTGCCGAGAAATCGAAGGCCGGAAACCCGAAATGTTATGGTTTTAGAGAAAAGAAAGAGAGAGAAGAAGAGAGAAAAAGGAAGAAAATAGAGGGAAAAGAACATAGAAAACAGAAAATAGAACGGAACAGAAAAACAATAACTGAACAACATCAGAATCTCACAATTCGCAACGGAACAACATATAATAATAAATGAATAATCTTTAAACAAAGAACTATATCAGTTATTACATTACATCACATTACATTACATCATATCATCAGAGTGTACAACAACATACAACAACAAACAGCGGAAAAGAAATACTATATACTAGTAATACGCCATGCCATCCAGCTTGCCTCCAGCAACTCCTGAATATCCAGAATATCCTGATAAACCTAACTCTTAACTGCCCGTGTGGAAATTGGTGGGCACCCAGAGTTTTGGAAGGAAAACAATAAACTCCAAATCAGTCATGTGACTGGTGTGAGAACTCAAAACAGTTTATTTATCTTTAAAATCAAAATAGAGAGATATTTTTAAATTCAATTCGCAATGCTTTTAAAAATGAGACTACCATAAGGCCTCCCACACACACACACATGAAAACGCAGAATCTGAGGAGATTTCTCCTTATGATAGTCAAAGATGCTTGATACGCATTTAAAATAACATTTTGATATTATTACTAGTGCATAGTGTAGGAAAAATTTATTTCGAAAGTAAAGATATAAATCTTAGCCAACATACGACCATTATCGTATGCCTACTATAGCTAACCATGTTCAATAGCAGGTTACCGCCACATTCCATGGCAGGTTATACAACTAAAACCGTACATGTTTCGTATTGTTTCTTTGGATTTCCAACAAATGGTCAGGCCAAGGAACTTCCCATTGCCACATGAGAATGCCTCTGGATGGACATCCCCGAGAACCAAACCGGATCTCTACCAACACAAGGCCGGGTTACCCCTAACTGAGTAACAACTGACCGAATATGCCATCCCCCGGTCCTTTGGGACCTTTATCACCGAGCGCTCGTAATCAATTCACTCAATCATAAAGTGTTTTCAACATGAGTAAGCATCTGGGCTCTATACCATGATACCACCCTTTTCCAGAAGGAAATGCACATATCCTAAAGGGCGCTACCCCTCATAACCTTGCTGCATCTTTCCTGTTTTGACCATTTCCGGGATGTGAGGCTCGACGAAGTCTCGTCCACAAAAACATACTTTATACAAAAGCCATGCTTTGGGTCAACAAATGATCATAGAAATGATCACCAAGATAGACGATCAAACAAATGATCCTATCACAAATAATCAACACAATGATCATTTCAGCAACACTCAGCATGTCACATTACCAATTTGGGAATATATCGCTGATAACTTCAACTATATAACCTCTGAGCTCGTACGTCTCAGAGAAGGGTGTTAAGCTAAAAGAATAAATTCTCCGCCACCAATAGAAATATATTTGAAAGAAATCGGCTTTATATCTCAAATTGTAATGTCAGACATACAATCCATACAAGTCTGTTCCGGGATCGAACAAAACCGAAGGCACTTACAAAGAAGTCCTTGCAATCCGGATATCCACAATCCTGATCGGATTTCCCATCACTTAGGAAATCTCTATACCAGGAGCTACCCAGTGCAGAGACAATCGACAGGTCATCCTATCGCTCTCGCAAATATCGGTCTTCAACACCGATCTTCAAATGCAATTCACAACGACGTATCACATATTCGGAATGGGTTATACGACCCCATGGTCCTTTCCCGGTTAACCCGAATAGTGAGCGCTTATTCAAAAATAAGTGTGGCATTCAAATTCAATCAAATCACATCAAATACCCATTCAAAGGGAAATATTGATAGTCGATTATTGAACTATCAATGGATATGCACACATCACCAGATTCTAAATAATTTTCCAAATTATTTATTTTCCAAAATATCTTTACAAGATATATAATTTCAACACTTCAAAAATAAATCAATATTTATTTTTAACAAATTCCACTTTTCATTTATAAATTCCATAATGAATTTATATCCCAAAACATTCATGCATATACGATTTCAATTTGATTTCTAATATTCATTTTCAATTTATCTTCAAAAAGATAAATTCAAAATATTCACTTTATATTGGAAAACATTTCCATACTTATTTATTCATAAGTAATTCACAAATCTTTTTATTTTCAACCTTGGAAAATATTCAATATACTTACATCGAATTAAGTATATAATTCATTCTTTAAGGAAATCATTCTCTTAAACATATTTATTTGGGCCAAAACGAATGTTGCGTAAAACATCGTTACGACAACCCAAAATCACTAGTATAGGGATTCGAAATTAAAATAGATATATAAATCCCAATACTATTCAAAACATTTCCTTTCGGAAATCATTTACTATAACAACAGCATTATAGTCCATCATCTCCTTCTATTTCTCGAAAACGTCTATTTCAACAATGAATGTTGAAATCTATCGTTTCGAATCTCAACACCTTTTAAAACATCGTTAGATCGTTTTAATTCTATTTAAAACATTTTCTTTAACGTATTATTCACAATTCAAAAACGTGAATAAGCTTTGTTAACAAATTTCATCCTTTTATTCATTTTAATTCAAAGGATGATTCACTATTCAAAAATGTGAATATAACTCCATTAATAGGTTTCAACAATTTTCTTATCAAAATAAGTCGTTTGCGAATTTATAAAACAACGTTTATAAATTCCATTTCTATTTATTTATAAAAACTTCCTTTTTATAAATTCCTTTATTAACCTATTCCAATTTATAACTCAATTATAAACTAAAAGTTCATATTCTAAGTTAAACACTTATAATCTATTTCTTTGCAAAAATCGTTCCTTTGAACTTCATAATTATAAATCTTATAACTTATAAGATTCAATTATTCACCCAAATCTATTCCTTTAGTAACTTTATAAATTTATAAATCTTACTATTTATAAATTTCATTTATAACTTTACCATTTATAATTCAATAAATTTCATTCATTTATGAAATTCATTTTCACTTCATTCAAACACTTATAAAAACTCGTTTTATAATGTCAATATTTCAATTTATAAATTTCCATTTATAAATCTCTTAATATAAATCAATTTATATTATTCTTTAAAACATCTTTAATTTCCTTTATAATTTCACCATTTTGATTTACAAAATAATCAAATTTTATAAATCCCATTCTTAAACTTTCCATAATAAATTCAAAAATCCAATTTAAACTATTTTATAAAATCATTAATTCATATTTCTCAAAAATTAGCTTTTAACTATATTTCACAAAAATCATAATTTTTATAACTTTAAAAATTATATCGTTATTTATTTATAATGGATCAATTCCAAAAATATTTAATATTTTCAAAGATCACTTTAAAAACATTTTAAAATCCCAAAATTTGGGTCCAATGATGCTACACACCAAATAGTCAATCACGACTACAACGATATCATATATCGATATGATAATCCATCAAATATCAAAATATCTGAAATCAAATAAAAACTGTTGGGGAATCCAGTTGGATCCCTCCAACCTGTTTTCCTGCATCCACAAACATTAGCACAATACCAATTTCGCTCCAGTACGAAATTATCGCGGTATATGTTCTTATTAAATATTATCCGCTTAATAACGGCGCAATAGGGTCTCATCCGCTAAAAATGCGGGAAATCAACAACTGCAATATATACATATGCCAATATATATATTGATATTACATATAATACCAATTTCACTGTTTATGAAATATTCGCGGTATATGTTTTTAATAAATAACATCCGCTTACTAACGGCGTATAATGTCTATTTTAACAATCAATAGATAACAATCATCATTCAAACATGCATTCAAATATTTTAAATCTAACTATTTAAAATAAAATCGAAACTGATTCGATTGAGTGAGAAGTTCTCACCATGATTTCAATTTCGTTTTAGCGATTTATTTCGAATAAAATTAAACGCGCGTTTAATTTTACCCAAAATTCTCACTAACTCCAAACGACTCCAATCCAACTCCATCGCGTAGTGCTCGTCCATACGATTCCAACGCAACTAGTTTCGCGCGTTTTCGACCTCGTATGAAAAAGTTATGTTTTTTTAACTTTTACACGATTTTTAAAGCATATAAATTTACAAATTTTAATTAAATTTAAACCTTAATCAAATCCTAGCCCTTCATTTTCACTGGCCTGCATCAGGGCCGCACCCTCCCCTCTTCTCCCCCACGTTCACTCCCTCTCCAGTAACCATCTCACGTGAAACCAAACCCATAGGCAAAACTAGGGTTTCCAATTGCTCCACCATCGCTCGACTAAACTTCATCAAACCACTGCCATGTTGAAGCCCATTGCAAGAGCTACCTCCACCACCCCCAGCATGAAGCTCGGCCCCCCTACCTCCTCGAGTTGCGTGCGCAACTGGCCACGGTCGGCCCCCTGAAGCTCCCACCAGTCGCTCCAAATCACATCTCCACCGTACGGATCTGAAGCTCTTGATACGCTCTACGATATTGTTGTTGAACACTTCGCGTGAATGTCAACGGATTGTGAGTGATTGAGGGAAGAAAGAGGAAAAATACTGGCCGTGTATTTGGGTGGAGGCGGCTGGACATTAGGGTTTTAGATTTTTTTTTTTTAATTTATGAAGGGGTGTTGGTGTATTTATAGGAAAAATCGAACACTATTCATCCGGGATTTCCGAACTCCGATTTACGCGCCGAAACTGACGTTCCTAGGGTTTATCCCGCGTTCCGGACACAATGGAACAGGTTTCGGAAGCTAATTCGGACATCTGTGCGAGATATGACTACAAACGTTCAATTTAAATTAAACCGATTTAAATCGATTTCTAGGCGTTTTAATTCGTACCGGACAAACGGTAAATCCAATCGACACGAAATTTGAAACCTTACAATAATATCTCATTACGGATCCGATGAAACTAGTTTCGTCGAAATCCGAGACTTTTTGAAAAATGGCTATTTTAACTCGCCAAATTAAAATTAAAAATAATCCGATGCGTTTCGAGCTGCCACGATCAAACGATAACTCCGATTGACACGAAAATTGAAATCCGGTAATAACTAAATATTACGGATCCAATGGAACAGGTTTCGTTCAATTCTGAGACTGTTCAAAAATTGGCTATTTTCACTAGTCGATTTAAATATTAAAATATTCAATTTTCACAAATAAACTTTTAATTCGATTTTAAAAGTTCTAAGATATCATTCTAACTTCAATATGATAAAATAAAATTTTACAAATCATTTTCAATCATAATTAACCAAAATTTCAATTATTTCCATAATTTAACATATTAAATTATTGATTTAATTATTCAATTAAATCCAATAAATCGAAATAAAATTTATTTGACTTATAAATTCACTTATTAATATTTAAAATTAATTAAATATTAAATTTTAATTAATAAAAATCTTGGGTCGTTACATTATCATCCTTAATTAATTAGTAAAATTAATTACCTTAAATTTATCTCATCAATAAATCATTTAATAACCCTTAATCATTGATCTTTCATTAGCTATATTCGTTAACCAATCCTTAAAGTGCTTCTCTAAGTACTTAACTTAACTTAATCACTTAGTTACAAGTTAATTTGTTAATTAATTCTTAATTACAAACTGTTTAACTTCTAATTACATCATCGATTCACAGACCTTAACTAAATTTATCTTTAATTACTCGAATAACCAATTTTTACTCATCGATTTACAATTTAAACTTATTTAATTACAATTCATAATGGTAACCGATTTACTGATCATTCCCAAACACATTTAAAATGTTCCTTTCAAATTCATTTAAACTTAAACTTTGTTTTCTTTCAAATTCAAACAGTAAATCAATTATACGGGTCTGAGATTACTCACATCGACATCGAACCACTGCCCCTCGTCTCTGCCCTAGCTTGAACCTCTTCAAGTCGCGACTACCATCTCGCGTACGACTATCTCAAAACCCCAAGCTTTCAGACGCCACCGAGCAACCATCGTGAGCCAAGCCATCATCGCGAACCGAGCCCAGGCTTCGCGAGTTTCCCTCCAAACCCGTATGCAACCTATCTTCGGTCGCGACTTCGCCTTCGCTCTTACAGCCTCGCATGCCCTCCTTCAAGCGCGAGAGCAGATTAAACGGAGGCGAGCGAAGATTGCTCAGCTACTCTCCTATAGGTTGTCGAATTGATTTCGAAAAATGAGGAGACTCGGCCTCGATTTGAATAGCGAGCAGCCATATTTATATTATTATTATTATTTTTTAACTCGATGTCAAGAAAAAGAAATTCGAAGGGAAGAGAATGAATTTCAGATGGAGGAGATACGACCTTAAGAGGAAAGGGTGGCGTGTTGGGAAAGGAAGAGACGGCGTCTTGAGGAAGGTTGCTTATTATTATTATTTTTAAATATTCTTATATTTTACAAGTTATTCGAACGAACTCCGAATCAAATAAGCAGCCAGGCGTTTATAAGCTTCTACCCGCGTTCCGAACACAATGGAACGAGTTTTGGAGGCTAATTTAATCGTATGTGGAAGTTAGCTTATTAAATCAATCTAAAATATTAAATTATCAGTTTTAATTTTGACGCATTTCTCACCCGTACGAGGAAACGGTAAATCCAAACGCTACGAAATTTGAAATCCAATAACAACTAATTATTACGGATACAATGTAACTGGTTTCGTCGAATTCTGAGACTGTGTCTCGGAAGGCTATTTCTAATGTCAATTTAAACGATAAAATCTCAAAACTGAACAAATCAACTTTAATTTAAATCTCAACCATTCTATTATCTTCGGTATCATCATTATAAATTTTATAAGCCTTTAAATTATTTTTAACAGGCTTAAAATTCCATATTCAACATCTTACCCAACTTCTAATTATATAATTCCATAATTTAATTATCAAGTAATATTAAAATTTAAAATTCAAGTTAAAATTAACTTTTTAAATAGTTACAATTACTTAAACATTCCAATTTAAATTGTTAAAAATTTCGGGTCGTCACATTCCTCCCCCCTTAAAAGAATTTCGTCCACGAAATTACTAGTTAGGAAGAATGATTCAATACCCGTTTATTTTTCCCAAAACCCACAATTCAACATCTTATCAACTAATTTTTCTTAAAGACCTGCTATCCTTAACCAACTTCTCAAAACCTTCTATAGCTTTCACGCAATACCCTTTTGTTCAATCATTCAAATTTCAATTTAAAACCAAATTTTGAATTCTCAAAATTTTCTCAAAATTTTTCTAACTCTCTAAATTTTCGAAAATTTTTGCCAGCGTCTCCTTTGCGCGGCTAGCTCGGTACAACTACAAAAAGCCTCTACGGGCTCCCAAATTCCAACAGAAAACAAAAGCCAAGTGGCTACATCAAAAACCCAATCCGATTTCATCTAGAAATATAAATACGTACCTTTTTGTCGGGCAATACAAATTTATCTTTTGGAATCAAATCCAATTCCTTTTTCCTTTAATACCTGCATATCTTGTTTAGCAACAATATTCAATCGTAACTTTACAAATCATTTTATACATCCTCTTATATAGGTTTTCATATCCATTTCTATTCAAACAAGTTTTCCCTACTTCTATACGAATTCAGTTTACTTTAAATTTTGAATGTTGAATTTTAAAATTCATGTATATCAGATTCATATTAGTTTCATTTACTAATTTACTTTAATTCCCAATTTGAAATCGTTTTGTCGTTAACCAAAAATTTTTCAAAAATTTTCTAACTCCCAAAATTTTCAGAAAATTTTGGCAGAGTCTCCCTTGTACGGAGGAGCTTTTGCAATTTGACAAGAGATATAAATATATATATACATCGACCCACACGGTCGGAAAAAGAAAAAACAGTTCATATTTCCTATTTTTATTGCGTAGGCGTACCTTATTTAGCATTTTAAGCAAGCAGCTTATTAATTTAAGCAATTAGCGCAATCCAAACCAGCCAAATGGCCTTCAGGTACCTATACTTACTCAACTTAAACATATAAGCACTATATATATGAAGTTTATAACATTCCTCTTACATAAACAACTGTAACACTTCAATTCTAAAAGAAATGCATTTAAAATAACTTCCCCAAGCAACTTATATGTTTTCAAAACTAATTCAATTGCTTTCAACCAATTTATATACCATTTCATTCAATTTCAATGGTTTGGAACTCAATTTCTTACATTCCATTGATTTTTAATCCAAACAAGCACATATTCACTTCAAAAGATTCAGAATCAATTTTATTTAATCTCTATTAACTCGTAGCATTTTAATTACTTTTTATTTACGCCGAACTACAATTCATCTTATGTAATTTCGACGATATTGTATTAATTCCATTTCATTTCCAATTTATTTACCAACCATTCATTGCATTTCA
The DNA here is from genome assembly GCA_030765085.1 of Allium cepa. NCBI lineage: Eukaryota > Viridiplantae > Streptophyta > Magnoliopsida > Asparagales > Amaryllidaceae > Allium > Allium cepa. The sequence continues at coordinate 72,762,695 of CM060939.1, read as the reverse complement.
TTTTATTTCCGTATTAGATTCATGCAAAACAATTTATTAAGCATGGCACATTCGAACTTATAAATTAATAATCATTTCCAAATTAATTCAATCCAAGCTTTCATTAATGGGCTTTCACTCTTATTTGAAGCCAAACTTTCATAAATTTTAAACTTAAGTGAATTTATTTTGATTTATTCCAACATCAAATTTAACTTTACTTCTATTTGTTCCTCATTTAATCAACTTCCATTAAATTCAGTGAGCCCATCAATTTTAAATTTTAATTTCAAACTCACCTTCTCAATTTATCAAAATAATATCCAAGCACATACTTAACTTATTTATACTTCAAATTAATATACCACCAAATTTAAGTTCAGTCTGATAATCTAATTCCAATCAAAATTTTGATTTAGTTTTTATTCTATCAGACTTTATCCATTTATTATTTAACTCAATTAACCCATTTCAATTCTTAATTCAATTACTTAATTCGTTATCGGATTTATTTTATTAATACAAGGCCATTCCTAATTTATTTCTATTCACTAGGGTTTTGTTTTGCAACTCAAACCATTTCTATTATAATCACTTCTCTTGTATCAAATTTATTTGTAATTCAAACCATCACATTTTTCTATCCAACTCTATTTATTTTTATTTTTATAGCATCTCCACTATTTAATTCATTATCAAATCCAAGTCAAATTCTATTTACAATTCGAATTCATTACCAATTCCATTATAATTTACAACCATTTGTTTACCCAAGTTAAATTTTATTAACATACACTATTAAATAATTTATTTAGCTGATTGGTTTACTTTCACTTTTAATTTAATATTCAACTTTCTTAAATTACAAAGAATCACTTCATTAAATTTTCCCGAGTTTCAATTTTATAATTTTAGTTTGGATTTCCTTCGATTTTCCAAAATCCCAACACCTTTATTTCAAAAAATTTAGAAAATCGTTTAAAGTCACATAATACTATTAAAATAACTCTTTATATAAATACCATTTATAACTCGATGTCCCAACCAGTCTATCCTTGTTCTCACAGAAATTCAGTCATACGTTGATCAGGCGTAAACTGAAAATCTATAAGTACGTGGTAAACCCGTTTTCAACATCCAGTGAAAATACTTATAAAATAATTTTATTGAAAATACCGAAAGCAGTTTTTGAAAATAGAGGAAATATCTTTAGTGAGAATGCTCTGGAAATCATCACCCCCATCCATGGTCGTAGTTAACCTGATGGTTACGTTGCCATCCCGACAAAAGCCATAGATAACTGTAGGCCTCCGCGCCCCTCGATTACACCATGGAACCCACGACAGATCGCAGCTACAACCGGGGTTACGTAGCTATCACAGCGAAAACCCATATAATTGTAGGCATCAGCGCCATCGAATTTCGCTGCCAAAAATGAAACTTCTCCACACCACTTGACCATAGATCGCAGTCTACCAATGTTGCGTTGCCTTCCCGGCAAAATCAAGTGTAGACTGTTGGCACTCATCCTCCACATGATTTCGCTATGGTCCCCACAGTAGATCGCAGCAACATAGAGTTACACTGTTGTCACAGCACAACCCAAATGCCTCTGTAGGCATCAGCGCCCTCGACTTTCGCTACCCAATAATCCTCAGGAACTAGTTTTATCCGGACTCCTCACAGGATCAACTTTAGAATCCCCCCTTGGGGTTCAAGGCAGCACCACCCGGTGGCACTCCTGAGAAGTTCATTTCAAGGAAGCGCCTTTTTCCCCAGAGCCATCATCAAAACATTTTATACTATACACGTATAGTATCTTCAAATCATACACCTAGTATGATCTCATACAAAGCTCCTCTACACAAAATCGATTATTCCAAAATCGATAATTCCCAAACTAGGATTTTCAAATTCAATATTGATTTTACCCAAAAATCAAAAGCCTTTCCAAATTCAAAGGTTCTCAAAACCTTTTCCAAAATCCTCATAAGATCCTTTATACACACACACACACACACAGATATATATAAAATTTAAAACCTTGGATCTTTCAAACTAATATAAAACTCCTCTTATACTTCAAACACTTTTCAAAAACCCTTTTCTCCTGGCTATAGATTTATCAATGGGAGTTTTATCTCATATAACAAAGATATATAGCTTCATTTATTTAAAATCAAATATTCGAATTTGACTTCTCTTTTCAATATCAATTTCTTTTCCATTCACTTATCCACCTTTACATTAATCCTCATTTGGATTACCACTTCAATTCCTATTTCAGTTGGGTATTAAATCCATAACTATTTGAACTCCGACCAGTTTATATTTAGAAAATAGCTTAAAAATTTTTAAAATAGATAAGTAGTTAAAAATAATTATTAGTTTGCAAAATAGCTATAAAATAGGTAACCAATTGTAAAATAGTTGGAAAATAGTTAAATGATTTAGAACTTTTAGATAATTGTAAAATTTTTGTAAAGTAGTAATTAATTTTTAATATAGTTGAAAAATAGTAATTAGTTTAGAAAACAGTTGAAAAATAGTTAATAGCCCCAAAAATAGTTGTAAACCAAGTATAAAATAATTTGGCTTTAAGAAAGAAAAGTTGTATATATTTAATAGCTTAGAGAAAAAAAATAAGTTTATATCAAAACAATTTATATTGAAACTAGTCTAGAGTCAACTGTTCACTTTCCCAACAATCCAATGTACACTTCCATTTGATTTTAATCCTGTTCAACTTTAATTTAATTTCAAATTATTCCAATCAATCTGAATAATTATCAATTGAACCCATTCCAAATTCAAATCATTTTAATATAATCCAATTTAATTTCTCATTAAAATTTTTAAACTTATACATCTTCAATCACCAATCCACTTAATTCAAACTCAATTCAATAGGTACGAATGGAGTCTAAGTTTCAGCTTTAACCCATCTCGAATTATATAAATTCGTGTTAAATTTTCAAAGGTTGGTTTAACTCTTTAAACCAAATTAACTTTTATTTTAAGGTTTTTAATCTATTTAATTTCTGAGTTCAATTTTCAAAATTCCATTTTAAATTATCTTAACTTATGTATTTCATGGTTTAATACAATTTTAATTTAAAATTTTAGTTTATTATTCAATTTTAATCTTCCTGTTTGAAGCCAGTTCTTAAACAAATTTATTTTACAATTCAATTATTCAAACCTATTTTATTTTATTTATACAATTCCATTCTTAATTTAAAGATTTTTATTAACAATAGGATGATATCATCCAATTTATTTTAAAACGTCCATCCCTTTCAATTTTTAAATCTCAAACCCGTTTTGAGATCACACAAATTTCCAGTTCAGATCAACCATTTAACTTTCCAAGTTAAACTCCAATTTCATCTCGAAATTTCCAATTCTGGTTGCTTTTCTACACTTATTTAACTTTCCAAAGTTAAATTCCAATTTACTTAATCCAATCAACCTTACTCAAATTAAATTCCCGCTTCAAACTTCAAAATTCTTTCCCTCTTATAAGTTCAGAACTTATATTACTTTGGGTTTTTACATCACATTTTAGGGAAAAATCAAAACTCGACCTCTTAGAGTTTATTTCAAATTATCTCTGATATCATGTATATCCATACATATATACATATTTATTCCTTGGCCCTCCCAGCCATGTTTTAAAATTCCAAACCACCTCAAATCAAATTTCAAACAACCCATTGTTTTCAACAAGTCCCAGTTATCCAAATAATACTTATTTATCATTTTCATTACTTTGAAACAAAATTTTCAAATTCTGGGACCAAATTTAGAATTTTATTTTCAATCAATTAAATTTTAATTTGGTTGTATTCCCATTTCTACTTAATTTAATTTTAGTTCGAGATTTCAATTTGATTGTATTATATTACTGCTTAATTTAATTTCAATAATTTAACAACCAATCACCTTAGTTATTTATTTAAAGGAAATATTACTTTATATATCAAAATATATTATAAAATCATTTAAAATCTTTATATAAGAAAATAACAAGTACACGCTCATATATATATATATATATATATATATATATATATATATATATATATATATATTCTACTCATTCTAGAGTACTTCAGACTCTATTAAATGAGTAATCCCCACCAGAGCCAAGGTTCTTGCTTAACCTTTTAGCTCTGATACCAAATGTAACGACTCGAAATTTTCCAACCCGAAAATTCCAGATAGTTATAAAAAAAAGATAGAAGAAGAAGAACAGAAACACCAAACATCTCACAATCGCAGCGGATAAATTATAATAACAAATAATAAATGTTTACAAAAGAATACTATATCTGTCGATTACAATCGAATACATCAGAGTTTCACATTATATACAGTCACTGAATATTTACAATCGCCATGTCTCAGATGAACAATAATATAAACACATCGGAAATACTCTATACGATATTGCCATCCAGCTCGCCTCCTGAGCTCCAGAACGTACCTAGCTGAAATCTGTAATACTCGGTCTGACCCGAGCATTACATCAAAGTAACACCCGGGTTAGGCTGGAAACCAGCGTGAGTAAATCCAACTAACATGGAATACCAAAGCAAACAACTTAAATAAACCCGAGTAACTTTTATCAATTTAACCAATTCACAATTTGCTATAGGCAACACTTATTTCACGTATAAATTCCTAAGTACCAGACTTAGATAAAATAATCCCATTCACTTAAGTCATTTCATTTCATCGTATTGATTTCACAAATCAATTTATATAAATTTGAAGGGGTTTCGGGTATTTCTCAATACCCGATCCCGTCCTCTTCGAGACTCATACCATCATATCTCAACTTATCCAAATGAAAATCACAACATTTCATATTAGAGATATCAACTTATTTCAAAGCATCCAATACCACTCAATCATTCATAAGCAAATTTTATAGCTTCCAAATTATTTCAATTGATTCTAATTGAATTTCAATCCTCAATCACTTAGGTCTCTTCATTAATTAATTCCAAATCAATTAATTAAACAACCCTTCCTTATTTCATCTTAATTAATCACCCTGGATTAACTATCCTCCAATTTCATTCAAGTAATTATCTTTAATAATTTTCGCCATATTAATTATTCTTACCAAATCAATGAGCAGTCTTTAATTACTTCAAAAATTAATTAACTATAATCAATTACTCAAATTCTTAATTACTTATATTAATTAATTTCTCATGGGTCACTTTGGTTAATTTATCTTAATTAATCAGTCTTTAATTACATAGTTGATTATATAAATTAATGAATTCCAATTATGTTTTGATTTGTTCTAATCTAAATTAATCAATCTTTATTATACTTTTAGTTATAAACCCAAGGATTTCAATTATAATTTTAATTTATCCTAATCAAATTTATTTTTCTTAATTAAGCCACAATATTAATCATTTTCGATTAATTCCAAACTATAATTAACTACTCTTTTATTTACTTCATTAAATAAATCAATTATTCCTTTATTAACCATCTAAATTAATCTCTTGATTAATTTCACCAAGTAATTATATTTTATTAATACCATTAAGTAATTTCTATCAAACCATCCATTAATCATTTACAACCAACAATTATCACCAATTACTTCACCAAGTATACCATTATAATACACTAGGTTATTATATCCACCAAATTCACAATTTATCATCCTTAATTAATTAGTAAAATTAATTACCTTAAATTTATCTCATCAATAAATCATTTAATAACCCTTAATCATTGATCTTTCATTTGCTATATTCGTTAACCAATCCTTAAAGTACTTCTCTAAGTACTTAACTTAACTTAATCACTTAGTTACAAGTTAATTTGTTAATTAATTCTTAATTACAAACTGTTTAACTTCTAATTACATCATCGATTCACAGACCTTAACTAAATTTATCTTTAATTACTCGAATAACCAATTCTTACTCATCGATTTACAATTTAAACTTATTTAATTACAATTCATAATAGTAACTAGTTTACTGATCATTCCCAAACACATTTAAAATGTTCCTTTCAAATTCATTTAAACTTAAACTTTGTTTTCTTTCAAATTCAAACAGTAAATCAATTATACGGGTCTGAGATTACTCACATCGACATTGAACCACTGCCCATCGTCTCTGCCCTAGCTTGAACCTCCTCAAGTCGCGACTGCCATCTTGCGTACGACTATCTCGAAACCCCAAGCTTTCAGACGCCACCGAGCCACCATCGTGAGCCAAGCCATCATCACGGACCGAGCCCAGGCTTCACGAGTTTCCCCCCAAACCCGTATGCAACCTATCTTCGATCGCGACTCCGCCTTCGCTCTTACAGCCTCACGTGCCCTCCTTCAAGCGCGAGAGCAGATTAAACGGAGGAGAGCGAAGATTGCTCGGCTACTCTCCTGTAGGTTGTCGAATTGATTTCGAAAAATGAGGAGACTCGGCCTCGATTTGAATAGCGAGCAGCCATATTTATATTATTATTATTATTATTTAACTCGATGTCAAGAAAAAGAAATTCGAAGGGAAGAGAATGAATTTCAGATGGAGGAGATACGACCTTAAGAGGAAAGGGTGGCGTGTTGGGAAAGGAAGAGACCTCGTCTTGAGGAAGGTTGCTTATTATTATTTTTTATTAATATTCTTATATTTTACAAGCTGTTCGAACGAACTCCGAATCAAATAAGCCGCCAAGCGTTTATAAGGTTTTACCCGCGTTCCGAACACAACGGAACGTGTTTCGGAGGCTAATTTAATCGTATGTGGAAGTTAGCTTATTAAATCAATCTAAATATTAAATTATCAGTTTTAATTTTGACGCATTTCTCACCCGTACGAGCAAACGGTAAATCCAAACGCTATGAAATTTGAAATCCGATAACAGCTAATTATTACGGATCCAATGGAACTAATTTCGTCGAATTCCGAGGCTGTGCCTCGGAAGGCTATTTCTAATGTCAATTTTACCGATAAAATCTCAAAACTGAACAAATCAACTTTAATTTAAATCTCAACCATTCTATTATCTTCGGTATTATCATTATAAAGTTTATAAGCCTTCAAATTATTTTTAACAGGCTTAAAATTCCATATTCAACATCTTGCCCAATTTCTAATTATATAATTCCATAATTTAATTATCAAGTAAATAATAAAATTTAAAATTCAAGTTAAAATTAACATTTTAAATAGTTACAATTACTTAAACATTCCAATTTAAATTGTTAAAAATTTCGGGTCATCACATAAATAACAATATAAATAACTAACAGCAGCATATTTCAATTGTCGTTTCAATTGAAATCAAATTTAATAAATAAAAGAACATTAATCGTGAGTGATTTCTCACCTTTCGAGGCTAGAGACGAACGAGAATACGATAGTTATGAATTCCAAGCATGAATTTCGAAGCAAAGCACGATGGATACGAGTTCGACGATCAAAACTGATAAATTGGAATTGACAAAACAAACTAAATCAGTTCTGATATAAACTGAATATATATATATATATATATATATATAAATTCAATATTTTAAATTTAAGACAAATATTAAAGTAACATAAGAAATTCAAAATCATTATTAAATCAACCCATACAAATATGTAAACCAGGAAGTAACACTTTGAACATATGAATACAAATATATAACTGTATAGGTAAACCATTTCAGGAAATCAATGCCTATATATACAAGTGACATTATATATTACTTTTATGTTATATAAACACAATAAAAAAATGCATACGGAACTGACACAAGACAAAGTATATATATTATACTTTAAATATCAATGCTTAAACAATATCAGAAACCAGCATCTAATCCTTTATATATAAATAAGAAATAGAAGATACACCAAATACAACCTGAAGAGATATTTTTATCTCATATATATAAAGACTATAACTTATGTAGTAAACTTACAAAATAATTATACTTTCTATATATCAAATCAAATGTACAACTTCTATTATAACATCATCCATAGACTAACATATTATATAACCAAAGTAAACCTATATATATTTACAACAGGTTTATAAACAACTTACATACATAAACAAACAGTGTATATAAATCTTATATGAAATTATATATACCAATATATCATACTTATATTTATATATAACAGACTGTTTAGTTATATACATGTTCTCTTTTTTAATAAAAATATATAACTAAATCAAATAACTTTTATGCCTTTGAAAATAACAAAACATATACACATCAATACCTAAATCAGAAAAGTGCTCGGCTAAGATGGAGGAACGAGGTGGGGTTGCTTAGCTCGGTGATCGGGGAAAGAAGGGCTGCTGTAAGAAACTGGCGAGCGGTGAGATGGCTTCACGTGTTGGGCTCGCGAGGCAGCGACCTGGTGCAGGCGGAGGTCGTTGTTTCCATGCAAGCAGTCAGGGTGGTGGAGGATCACGAGGGCGGCTAATGGGTTCGGCAGACTCGGTTCAAGTGGAAGAGCAGGGACGAGCGCATGTTGAACGTGAGGGAGGGTTTGAGAAGAACGAAGGCAAGTTGCAGAAGAAAATATATATAGCTTCGCAAAAAATTCCCTCTTTTTTTTCCTCAGATGAAAGAAGAAGAAGAGAGGAGGGCCAAGTTTATCTAAGTAGATCGCATGCCTAAACACAATTCCAAAAGCAAAGAAAGGCTCCAGGCTACACGTGAGCGAGGAATATATATATATATATACACAACTTTGTATTGAGAAAAAAAATTAAACGAAAGGACATACCCCCTTGTGAAACGTGAATTGAATGGTGGAACTGGAAGAGTCAAGTATTGTTTTCTAAAGATAATAAATGCTATTTGCTGTCAGCCGTTTGAAATTTGAATGGACCCAGACTTTCAGAAGTTCAGAAATGGTACCGACATGGTTACTGTTAACACAGCCTCGGCCGTGTACCGGACTCCGAAACACACAAATTCAATTTATCGCTTTATTAAAACAATTAAAATTTACGGGTCGTTACGTAGTTGGGATTGTGCCAATCCCTACACATGGATACTCTACTGAAAAGATTCGGTGTAACGAATTCCAAGTGCAGAAATGTTCCGATGCAATTTGGAATCGTCCTTTCTAAGAAGGACACTCCTCGAACTAATGAGGAGCAAGAGCATATAAAGAGAACACCATATGCATCGGCAATCGATTCCATAATGTATGTCATGCTTCGTACTAGACTAGATGTGGCATATGCATTAGGATGCATAAATAGAGACCAGTCTAATCCCAGAGAAAAATATTGGACTGTTGTAAAATGTATACTTTAGAATTTATCGAAATGGAAACCACCTTATGAAGGAGTATATTGACTCTAGCTTTTGGAGTGATATCGATGATAAAGTCCACGTTAGGTTATGTCTTTGCTTCAAATGGTGGGGCTTTTAGTCGAAAAAGTTCCAAAGAGGAAATAGTAACTGATTTTACGATGTATGTCGAGTACATCGACCTTAATGAGGCAACTAAAGAAGCGGTCTAGATGCTCAAATTTGTGATTGAGCTAGGAGTAATTTCCTACATGGTGAATCCAATAACATTATTTTGTGATAATATTGTGGTGATGCAAATGTGAAGGAGCCTAGAACACACAAGAAATCATGACACATTCTTCGAAAGTATCACCTAATTAGATAATTTTTTAAGAAGAAAGGGGTCATCATTCAAAGAGTACGTACGAAGGACAACATAGTAGATCCATTCATGAAGGGACTAGCTTAATCGGTTCTTGTCAAATTGATCGAAGAGAAAGGATTGAGATTCCATAATTGTCCCTAACTGCAAGTGGAAGATTTATATTGTTAGGAGTATAACCTAGGAGCAATTATATAATTTGTTATAAATTATTAACTCTTTAATAATATCTTGTTTGAAATAAAACTTGTTTTCTTCCTGTTATCTACTTATTATTATATGTTATATTAATTATTTAAAAAAATTAAATATATTTAATAGAAAATGCATAAATGCTATGTTCCGTGATAGTAGCTACAATGCGTTGTAATCATAAGCAATTTATCACAATATAATAAACATATTGTTTTAAAATTTTCTGGTCAAGATATATCGAGGTTGGATATCAATACATCCATTGAGATTAGAGTACATAACGCCCTCCAAATATTGGGTAGTATATTACTCATGGCTATTGGGGATAGCAAGGGGTTAGAAGCCAACAGTTATTGAGTTATTATGGAATAACCCACTTGATATATTTCTGTTGCTTAATATAACCAAGGTTAAATAAAAAAATCAAAACAACAACCTTACATAGCTCTCTTGATTTGAGTACACTGTTGAAATCAATGTGGACACTCCACTTTGAATATAGTTAAATCATGGAACTGGGTCTATTAAGCAATTATAGTTGGGTTTGAATTAAAGCACTGAAAGTAAAACTCTTTTCAGTAGAGAATTAATCAACTCATTTATATGTTGTTATTACCACATTCAACTATAGTCAACTCAAAGTTAAAGTCTTTGATCAGAGCAGTTCGTTTAATAATAATTGTTATCCTTGAATCAAACGCTTTGAGTTTGGATTATATAAGTTCAATGTAGAATATATTAAAATTTTGACCAATACAAAATTCCACAAGTCCTAATGTGATATAGTTTGGACGAAGAGAATTAGTGTGAATAATCTTCACTATAGGGAACCGGTTAAAAAGTAAAATTGGATTTTACCGAAACTACAAACCGTCACACCATAAGCAAAAATAACGTGTTAATGTTAATATTTGAATTGTTCGATATTAATCAATGGCTGAATTTACATCTGAGAGTCATACAATCGCAATGTTGAATACTCTGAATACCAGTTGATTTAACTAAATTATAATTGTTTTAACTCGTATGGCTAGTGCGCCGGGTATTATCGTATAAGAGAAGAATTTTAGATAGATCAATCAGCTTTGTGTCGAGATAGATTCACACTTGGTGCCAAAAAAAGGAGTCTTCTCTGGCCCAGTATACTACTTGGGATTTGTTGTGTCCTCAAAATCTGCTCATCTTGAAATCCACGAAGATAGTGAACTTCATATCTGCCGGGCCATCTGGGATCTCGTCTTTTCCAGAGGTAGCTTTGCCAAAAAGCGTTATTTCATGCTTGCTACTTAAATTAATTAATATTCATAAAATATTGATTATAAAATTTTATTTGACTTATTTGAATCAATATTGAAAATAGTATGTATGCAAAAGAAATATATGTACGTATCAATATATTATATCAATGTGCACTTGAATTTCTTTTAAAATGTGAATTTACTAATATGGTCTAAAAAGAAAAATAGGCCCATTAACCTACTGGTGATGGCCACCCAAGTATGGGATTTGGAGGGTGTGATAGCTTTTCTATTTGGGTATGAATTAGAGGAGAAAAGGAAGTGTAAAAGATGATATCTAGATCCGCCTATTCCTCTCCCTTCCTTTTCTTATAAAAATCCTACACTCACCTCAATTTGGAATTTACTTTCTCTAGTATTTCCTGCCATCTAGGATGCAAGCATCATAGCCATCTCCCCCTCCATTTTCAAACTAGATACAAGTTTAAATCAAATTAAATCAAAGGTGTGTAGATTTCTCCTATACTAGCATTTTCCAAAAGAGATCGAATCAAATTTTAAAAGTTCTTTTGATTCAACATTCAAGGAGTTACGACTAGGCCGCAAAAAAGGTGAAATTCAATTTATATAAATTTAAATATGTAAATATCACAATGTTGTATATGTATAGGCTAAATGATATCACAAATGGACGTGTGTTTTTTCTATCGGTTAATAAATGAATGTGTGAAGGAATTTTTTGTATTTATGCATACTCTGTTCTTGGACGTGGAATAAAAAATTCAAAATTAAAATTAATTTAATACGTTTTACAGTAAATTTTAATTTTAATTTATACATATACATATATATATATATATATTCATTTATAAACTAATTTAATATCTAGTATATGTTTTTGCATATAAAATTATATATATATAATTTAAATATGAAATGTAATTTGGATAACTAATAATTTAAAATGGTAGTTTGTAATTTTTATTGCATATACATATATATATACACACATTTTGTAGGAAAAATTACGTGCAAACAAAAAATATTTTTCACACTGAATTTTTACAAAAAAACTAAAATTAATCCACATGGATTATTTAAAAATAAAAAAAATTATTTTTTTAAACTAATCTCTATGGCAGAAAATAAAAATATATGCATATTTTAGTTTACATATTTAATTATACAATATTATTCAAATATAAATGAATAATAGTTATTTAATATAATATATTTGTGTGTGTGCGTGTGTGTGTTTATGTATTTTTATTTTGAATTAGAAAAAAATAATTTATACATATTAAATAAATATAATTTTGCAAATTATTTATGAAGAACTTGAAACTGAATTCAAAAAGGATATTTTTAAATCTATATCTAATTTTAAACTGTCCTTGCCCTAATATTGAACCTCATGATTTTTGACCTTATGTCGCTTACCATACCTTGCACTCTAGTTCACATCTCTAGCAACCCATTATGGGACGAAAACCACTAGATCGTGATTTGATGAATTGTTTTGCAACTCAAATACTTTGCAAAAAATATGAGCTTTAAATACTCAACCAACCATTCGAACACTACTATCCATCAATACTACCACTTAATACAATCATATTGTTACCACAATCAACTCAATCAACGATCAAACTATTCAGTCGTATCAAATGTTATTCAATTTCTGCCGGTTCTAATACATAAATTTATAAACTTTATATTTTAAAATATGCATTTTACAAGCATCTCTTTAAAATTCATAATCAAGTTCATTACTCAAGCCAGAACAAACATTATCATCAAACTATGATTTTAACATATCAAGTGCTTATATATCATAGAGAAGAGATCCCACTCACAAAATCTTTAAGAAATCCAAGAATAATGAAACTTAAATTTGAAGTCTTCCTTTTATTTTCGAAATCTGTTATTTATCTTCTTTGAAATTTAAAGTTTATGGTATAGATTTATACTGGTATTCTAGCTTGAATTTAGAATTTTAATACGATGTTTGGCTTAAGATTGAAAAAGTAAGGTAGAGTTTGATTTTAGGAAACTTTATTTCATTATCAAAAAGAAGAGAATAAAGAGATGAAAAGGAATAAGGCTAATTTCAGAATCAGTAATATCAAATTATGGTCGAAATACCTTTTTCCATACTTATTGTTTCTTCTCATTTTGTAAATCTTATCTGGTCTTAACAAACAATAAATATATTTCATGTATAGATGACTATACAAACAAAATGAACACGACTCGAGTCCTAATTAGTTCATCTTTAAAAATTCTTCTTTAATGTCATTAGTTCTCTTAATCCTCTATTAAATGATAAATTACACTTTACTACGAAGTTAAAAATTATGGGTTGTTATAAATATACCGCATATTAGACATCAAGTAATACTATTTTGTAAATATCACTTAAAATATCGTTTAGTGATATATCAACGATATATTATTTATATATTTGTCAATATATTGGTGATATTACAATGATATTCATGGAAGTAGTCAAGTATTGCTACTAAATAGAAAATGTATGTGATTATTTCATATTATAGCAAATATCAACATTGTATATGCAAATGATTTATATAAATATATCTTTACACATTTTAACGGTTATTTGAAGTGTAAATATGTAGATATCTACACCTTTTATCATTCATAATTTGTACATCTTGTTAATAAATATGCTGACATCAACATGATATCTCCCTGATATTATTCTAATATTTTAAAATTTAACATATCTCTCCTTAAATGATATCTTACTTATATCATTATTAACTACTTACATTTTATATATATATATATATATATACATACATTGTATATTATATATATATATATATATATATGTTGTTTGCTCAAAAAATGGTCAAACGCCTTTAGTCAATTTGTTGTAAAGCTGTGTATACTAAGTGTGTAACACAACTGTCTAATGTACATGATTGTTTCACAGAAGAGTGTAAAATAGACGGGAAAGAAAAGTGCAGTAAAGTAAAGTACATAAGAATCGACAAGCACCATTGTCCCAATGGTTAAGTGATCTGACTTTGGTGCGAGAGGTCACAAGTTCCAAACTTGCGTAGCGTGATTCGAACATATACTGACATGTGATTTGTGTTATGTTGTTCCAGTGACATGTTGTATCTAAGTGTCATTTCTAAAAAAATACATAAGAATCTATAATCCTTTGATACGAACATGCCCACATCCACTGTCCATTTTTATTACTATCTATATAGATCAGTTATACAATGATCAGAATAAGAATACAATGATCCAATATGAAAAATAGTGCTTAAGTTTTTTGTCTGCCTATTTGGTCTTGTAGTGTCTTACTCTTCCCAAAATTGCCCGCCATTGTTGTTAGAAGTTGGCTATTCATGGAGTGAAAATACAGTGAGGTTAGGCCGATAAAATGTGCAATTTCCTTATTTTTCATGCTAGGTTCAGTTATTGCCACATATATACAACATAGCATTTCCTTAAATACCCTATTTGGTTTGGCAAAGAGTGAGTGGTCAGATGGCGGTCGGTCTGCTAGTTTGATCTACCCTTGGATGTGGCCATGCTTTTGGCTACATTTAGTTTTAAGCTTCCTTGATTTGGTAATTTTCAACTACCGAACAAGAATTCATGTTCGGTAGTTCCACTATTGGACAAGGAATCTTGTCCGGCTTTTATATCAGTAGAAATTTTTCCCAGGAAGTTAAACTACTGTACAAAAACTTTTGTTTGGTGGTTGTTGTAACGACCCGTAATTTTACCACTTTAAAAATGGAATGTTAAAATTTTAAATAATCATGTTTTGTATAATAAATAAGAATGGTAAACTTATTTTTAGAATCGAATAAAGATTTTGGACTTTTGTCGTAACATTGACAAAATTGACAAAAGCCAGTTTTGGATGAAATTGGATATATGGTCAAATAATTGTTTTAAAAGACAAATAAATCCTTTTAAAATAATTATATAAAAATAATAACATATTGATAAAAGTTTTATAGTTATATATATACTTATGTTATAGTGATTGACAAATTTCGTCGCGCATTAAAAAAATCAATGTCATATTTTGCAAATGAATTTCGATATTGTTTTATACTATTTTATAAGCCAAATATACTTGTTTTAATTAATTAAAAATTATAATGAACTTATTTTCAAGTTTTTTTAGATAGATATATAGTTCAAGAAAAACATCAAAATGTGACCACAAAACATTTTGTCGAAAATCAACATTTTCGATTTAAAGTTGTCACAACATCATTGCATCTTTATATACACATTTTTATATGCATTTTGTAACGACCCGTTAAATTTGATGATATTAAACGAATTAAATTAATAAAATTTCTGATCTAATTTAGAATAAATGTAGGAGTTGGATATAGTAACTGAGATTAAAGATTAACAAATTGAAATGTTTATATGGGAATAGGTAGAATAATGAAAATTTGTGTTTGTGGTTATAAGTCATAATTAGTTGATTAAAATAATATTTATGAATTAATAACTGAATTTAAGTGCAACCATATTTATGGAAGTAAATTGTATTTGGTGAATGTTAACATTGAATAAAGTTATTTAGAATAGAAAGGTTTTTAGATAATATATTTTCTATAAAATTTGGAATTGAATGTACGTTAACAATTTAATAGTTACAAGGAAATAGATTTGAATAATGTGAATTTGCACACTTTGTGTAAGATAAATATAAGGAAGCAATATAAGTGTTGAATTTGCAATTATTAATAAAAATATTACCTAGAATGAGATTTATTAATATAAGAATCAATAGTGGAAGATTTACATTAGATTGTAAAATGGGTAGTAACTAATTAAAAGTGACCGTTGAATAAATCAATGCAATAGGTGTTGATAAGTAAATTTAATGAATGTTGTCAATAATAAATGGACTTAAAATAGTAATAAAATTGTTTTGCCTATGTAATTGTATGTATTGATAAACTATAAGTAGGTGAGAAATTTGGTAGTAAATAGGGAATAAGCTGACTAAGGCAATTAGTAAATTAATAAATGAATGCATAACAAGTAAGTGGAAATTTATGCATAAAAATATTTTTATATATAGGATAATTACAAAAGTTTACTCATTTATGTAATATATGTAAATGAATCTAAATTAAATTTTTTTGGTTTTTAATGTGTCTAGTCAATAAAGGAGAACTTTAAGGGAATAAAATATAAATGAATGTATTTGGGAATAGAGTTCTTGTATATGTTGAATAGTTATTATATAGTTATTAAGAATGAACGTTACTTTATTAATTATTAATATAGTAACGGAAGAGTGTATAAATTTATAGTAACGTAAAAACGTATTGTAAGATAATAATTAAGTGTAGACTTATAAAATATATTTATGACAACAAATTTTGTAAGTTATTTATTCTATTAGTTGTTAAGTTTTATTTATGTGTAAGTTAACAATATTACAATTCAATTGAATACAGTAATTTATGCAAACAAAAGATGAACATTTGGAAGTATTACTGTAGTGATTTATATATAAGAAACGGTAACTTTGTAGTTGGGGAATAATTGATTTATTTTGAGTTGAAATCCAATAAAGTCAAAATTTATTAGAATTTATTGCAATTAATGGGATTAATTGCAGTAACCTTTGAAGTTTTATTCACTAAAATAATTGACGATGGAAATTATATGTAAATTTGCTTTTAGTTAATTTAAAATATCCAAAGGGCTAGAGATGACACAAATCTACTAGTTTAGAAATTTACAATAAAAAGTGGTAAGTAATTTTTCTAAATATTTAGATAGTTGGAAGATGTAGATTTAGATGGAATTTATTATTTAACTATTTCATAAGTTGAGATCTAAGTTTAGAATTGAGATTTTTAATGTATAGATATTGAGCCAATGTTAGTTTCATTAAAGTAACATCAATAACTTTGAATAATAGAAAGAAGGTGAATTTAATAAATTTGATCGAACTTATAATGTTGAATTTATTAAAATTGGGATTAATAGTGAAGTTAAGAATTTACATTTGAATTGATGAATAGAACAACTATTGACACTTAAATTGTTTAGAAGTGGAGTAAATAATTAAGAAAATTTAAGAGAAAAATTTGTTTAATATTAAGTTGTAACCTAATAACATCCAATTTATTTGGAATCTATTTGCAATCAATTGAATTTATTGAAATTAAATGTATTTAATACTTATAAATTTTGTAAATATTAATCGTTTTAGAAACCTTAATTTAAGATGTGAAGTAGACAAGATTCCGCATTTAAACATTTTACAAAGCTAAGTTGTATATAGAAGTACCAATGAAATAAAATGTAAATAAATAATATGAATGGGAACCAATATTTATTTATTTATTTAATGGGATTTAAATTTCTATAGTATGATTTATTTCAATTTATCGAAATCTATTTACAAGGAAATATGTATTTAGAGGATAACTTTAAAACCATTTGGGGCAATTTGATATACATTACCATTTAAGTTATCTATGATAATGGTTGGTTTTTTTAAAAGGAATAAAAAATCAAAAGAATTCATTGACTTAAAATTTATAACCTGATCTAATTGCAAGAAAATGAAAAGTAATATTTTAGTTTTGCATTAGTTGAAAGTTTAGATGGTAATTGAGAATACGACTGTGATAAACCATGTGAACCAATTTATTTAGGGTAATCAATCGTAATTAATAGTTATAATTTGCTAAGGAATGATCAATGGGAATAGGAAGGTTATTAATAAAGGGAGAATATGTAATAATTGCATTTATTAGTAAGTGGAAATAAAACGTTAATGATAACAAGTATTCAAAATTTATCATCTATTTAGTATATAAACTATAATTGATAATTAACTGCAATAAATAATAAATAATTATTACGTTAACGTTAATTGAAGAAATATTTGAAATTTAGTATTTACAAGTTCAGATGAAATTGGAGATATTTACATATTGAGATATGAATCCAGTGATATATTCACCTATTTGGATATATAGATTTAATGAATTCGATTCCGGAGGCATAGCGGACTTTTTGGGCCATAGTTGTCCCGCACGTTCATTCTACGGTCTATCTACCCTATTTCAAACCCCTCTATATAAACACAGCTATTCAGCCCTAGCCTCCTTTCTATTGTCATTTGTCTACACGTTCATTTTCTTTAATCTTCTCTCTTCCTCAATGGGTGCATTTCAGATCAATTTCAAATTACAAAATCAAAGCTGAAAATTCAAAGTCCTCCTAAAAATCTCACAAAAATATATGTTAATCTTCTCGAAACACGTAATCTCATGGTGTAATTCGTTTTTCGAATGGAGTCATAGTTTGCTCAGAATAAATTCAAACAGTCGCGTACGCGTTTTCTCATGGGGAAGGCGTGTTTCCCTGTAGGCTGACGTGGCGTTTAGCATAGTAGGTGAGTTTGTGTATTGTTTTGTTTATATTTAATTTTGTTTTCCAATCGATTTTTCGTCATAACTTTTTCATACGACCTCCGATTCAAGCGAAATTTCTTTTGTTAGGTTCGTATTTAAAATCCGGATCTGATGACGCTGGTTTGGATGGATTTGGACACAGTCGAATTTTTGGGTTTAAATCGGATTTACATTCGATTTAAATTCCAAAGGTGGGTGTTTTAACCCACTCACAACTTCTAAAAGCTTTTATGTTTGTTAAATTAATATTTGATATGAGTAGAAATTTATTTAGAATTGTTTGACGTGTTTTATCCACCATATATGTTTATTTGCATCTATTTAAATTAACTGTTAATTTAGTTTATTTATCGCGTATTAATTGACAGTTAGAATCTATTTAATTGCATATAAACTGCTTGTCAAAAAGTTATAAAATTTATTACTGAATATAAACTGTTAGACTAATAGTTGTTAAATTTAATCTGAATAAAATTGCCAGTTATTGCCTGTTTTATATTATCAAATATATATTGTTATTGATTGATATTGATTGATGATTGTGATTGGATGATGGATGATGTTGATGAATGGATGTTTTATGTGTATATCATTAACTGCAAGTTATCATGCATTTTTCATTTCATTTGGGATTTGTGGTTTGAAATGATATAAAACCGCAAAGTTTATTTTTAATTGCGGATTGAAATGATAAATATCCGTATCACTTGACCATAGGATAGAAAATTTTATACAGGCACCGTGGTCTATATATATAAATTATTTTAAAGGTGATTTCTATGGTTTGGATGTGATACGATTTATAAAAATTAAATTTTGATATTTTATAAATATTATTCTTCCATTTATATATATATATATACATATGGAGTAAATTTTTAATATGAAATGTATATGAATCCCTTTAATAAAAATGGAAATTTTAGGAAAATGGTGTTTGATAATTTATACTATATGTTAAATGTTTAAATTTGGAAATTTTAAGATATGATATTTATAACTGGATTTTTCCAAGATAAGTATAAAATGAATATTCTAGTATAAATTAAATTGAAGAGATATTTAATTGCTAGAAATTGGGAGTTGTTTATGAATTTATGTGAATATTCAAGACTAAGTAATAAACATCAAATTTGTTGAAAAAAAATTAAATTCCATCTTTAGTTTTGAATATTAATACTCCAAATGATTTATACACATAGAAATTTAAGGGGTTTTAGAACTTAAAGTGATTATGGTTTAAATTTTAATAAAGAACCATATTTGTAAAGCCATGTAAATTATTTTCTTTACAAAGTAACAATAAAGTTAAATCACTTATTTTATATATTGTTGAATATCCAAACCATTTAGTTTTGAAAGTAATGGTTTTAAAAACTATGGATTTCGAAGTATTATGTTGAAAGTTAGTATTCAAATATTTGGTTACAAGGAATTATAAATTTTAAAAAGTGGCATAATTTTTGGAAAAGATTTATATTTGGGAAATGATATCATTGATTTGGGTTTTATAAAAATAATATCAAAATGTATCGTTTTGGGTTTTAAAGAAGAAATGATATCGTAATATTATGGTTTTGAAATGGATTATATTCTGGTTTTAAAGTATAAACTATTTTTAAATGACTGCGGTGTTATAATAACGATGGGTTGGCAAAGAGACCGGGATCGGATATGGACATACTCTCTGTCGATACCGAAAACCACTTTGACTAATCGTATACGCGGTGGAGATTCCAGAATGAAGTAGGTGGTGGCGACGTTTCCTGTAAGGTAAATACGTGGACCCGACTCCCGTGAGTTGGCATAAGGTGGCTAAAACAGGAGCGATTCTCAGGCCAATGAGGTCATTCCTCTGATCGGACCCTCCTCTTCGATATTATACTTTGACTTTGGATTGATTCAGTGGCCACTTTTACTTTGATTTTGGGGAGTTAGTCCGAGGTGGGCGGTAGCTGCGGCTACGCATTTCCACCAGCCTGGATAGCAATTGGTATATCTACCCTGGCATTGCCTAGTTGTGCCGTGTCACCTACCATACCGAGCCTTTACTACGAGTTTCTATTTGTGTCGTACCTATGGAGTATCCTCTGGTAGCTTCCCGATCAGGAGGTATTACGGTACTGTATAGACTATTGGCATTTTACGTGTTAAGGTGGAAAATGTAAAGCCTTAACGCTATTTAAAAGTAAGTTTATTTTATAAATAGACACTATTATAATAGCGAAATATACTACATAGTAAATAGTTTAACGGATCCTTAAGAGATGTAAATCCCGAACATCTTTTGAGTTATTGCACTCATATTTATTTCTATAAATTTAACTTACATAAGATCTTTTAGTTCTGACTCGAGTGTTTTTGTCTTTTCAAATTCGCTCGGGTCAGTCCGAATGTTTCAGGATTTGAACTTTAGCTCTGGAGAACGAAGACGAAGATTTGTAGTATTACTATTATTATTTATCTAGTGCACTACACACTGTTCCGCTGCATTGTTATTGGTATGTGTAACTCTGATATGTATTATATAAATGTTTTGCAAACAGTTTTATAAACTGTATATTTTCTTATTATATTTTATCCTTCCGCTGTGAGATTCTATTTGTTTATTTCTTCTCTGTTTTTCTTATTTACCCCATAACAAATCCGCCCTTCCGTATGGTTTGAATCGGCATGCGTGTCGGTTTAAAGTGTGCGAAAAGGCGGGATGTTACAGTTGGTATCAAAGCTTTGGTTTAGCGATAAACCTTGGCTTTGTGGGGTTTGACTCTTTGTTAATAGGGTAGAAAAATCCTATGGGAGTCGCTGAGCGTATATATATGAGAGAGCATATTTGTTAGTGTTATTAAAAGATTTTGATATTGTGTTAATCTGTTCTGCTTTGTATTTATAAATTCTGGTTGATGCATGGGACGCTATGTCATCAATAGAGATTTCTAAACACTTAATAGGACAGACCGACATAATATTCGTTTCAAAATAGGTGAATGAAATAATTTTGCCTATTATATTTGTTATATATAAAAATATTTATAAAGATATATATATTTGGTTGCCATAGATTTGGGTGTTAGGTAATAAAAAAATATTTATAATAATTGAAGCCAAGTGAAATTTTAATAAATCAAATTGGAGATTTTAGAACTTAAGTCCGGGATTTTTGAAAATCTGCTTTCAAAGGATTTATGAAATATAATGATTTGATTCATAAGTATTTTCTTATTTAAATATTTAGTGTAATTTGGAAGAAATTGTTTTAAAGAAAATCTTGGAGAAAATAAGTTCTGTACTTGCCTCTTTGTCGCTGGAAAATAATCTCGGTGATGGCGGCCGCATCATCGACTTTCATTTTCGAGTTTTGAAGGGGAAAGGCCACTGTAGTAAATTCTACTGCAGATTTATTTTGAAAATATCTAAATTTTAATTGTTTTAAATATAATTTGAGATATAAGTTGTAAGAAATCATTTATCTGTTATTTTTTAAATAATTTGAAATTTGACCCGGAATTTAATTCTTAAATTTCCATTAATTAATGGTTTAAGCTATTTTAGTGAAATAAAAAGTAAGAAATTAAGGAATTGAAACCTCTAATTTAGGTAGGAGAATTTAATGCAAAGTTATAAGTGGGAATTAAAGAAAATTTGAAATTTTCAACACATGAGACAAAAAGTAATATTGTTGAACATTAAATTTAATTAAAAGATGAGATAAAACTTGTATAAGTTCAATTGCATTTTTCTTTAACATATATAACTTACCAGATATGAAAAGTTGAAATGTTAAATAAGGGATTGAAATAGAATATTATACAAGTAGAAGTTTTGGAAATAATGAAGTATTCAATGAATTGCTATATTAAATAAGAATTTAATGGTATAAAATTAAGTTGTAATTTAAATTTTACTAAAAATAAAAGGTAAATATTATTACTAAGTGATTGTAAACTTAAGTATATAAAATGAAATTCTTTAATTAATAAAGATTGGTGTGTAGGGTTATAAACTTAAGTATGATTTAAAATGCTACTAGTGAAATAATAAAAAGTAGGTAATATAGATAAATGACTGTAAACCCTAAGTAATAAATTAATAAAATTCCTTATTTTTAAGAATAAAGGTTAAAAGGCAATAATTTAAGTGTAATTAAAAAGGGTTACTGCAATTAAATATAATGGAAAGTGGGTAATTAAATTGTTACTACCATTAAATATAATAGAAACTTCAACCTTAAATAAATGAATGAAATTAAAGGTAAGTTGAAATTGTAATTTATAAAACAAATATATATTAATTAAAGGAATGGAGAGGAAACTTGTAAATTCTCACTTACATTCTTAAACATACATAACTTACCATATAATAAAAAGTTGCAATGTTAGTAAGAAAATGTAAAGGGAAATCTTACAAGTAAAGCTGGAGGTAATAAAGGTATTCTATTAATTTGCTATTATTAATGAGATTTGATTGTAATAACTTAGGTTAAATTAGAAATTACTATATAAGAAAGGGTAAGAAGTTTAAATAGATGATATAAACCTTAGTCAGTAAATTGGAATACAAATATAATGAATTTTGTAATAAATGGAAAATGAGAATTGTAAGAAATAAAGAAATTCCTCCATAAATGAAAGAAAGGAAATCAAACCACTGAAGCATGAAATAAATGTATAATAAGTTAATTTAGTTGTTGGTTTGAATTGTTATTGTTTGATTTATGTTGTTGGGTAAGGAATTTGAAGTTGTGGGATGAATAAATAATCTATCTATGTTCCATCTAAGACTGTTGAGTGAAGGATGCACTTGATAGTTAATTTCATTTTATACAAATTTCAAGTTTTGGACCCAAACAACAAATTGTTTGATGGATTAAATGGCTGCTTTGTTTGCGTATGTATGCTGTTTGTAAGGTTGATGGTTGTTGTACTGATTGGTTGGTAAATGGTTGAAGCCACCTAAACATTTCACTTTAATATAAATATTTAACCTTTTAGATTATATAAGTAAATACAGGTGATGGAAACAACTGCTACTACTTTTGGTTCCATAATAATAAGCGTATATTGCCCGACAAATAGGAACGTTTCTGAATTACGTTTTATAGCGTTATTTTATATAATTTCCCGTGTTGGGATATAATATTTTGATAATATATGTATATATTTGTATATTTTGATATTATATTTTCTCCGGAGTCTCTCCGTACAAAGGAGACTCTGCCAAAAATTTTCCGTAAATTTTAGACTTAGAATTTTGTTGAAAATATTTTCCCAGCTTTGATGATTTAAGTATAAAAGAATATAATGATTTTAAACAGGTATATTTTATTTAAGAAAATTAATCTAGTAAAATATTGTTTATAAGTTAATATTTGGAATAAGATGTACTATTTTATTCTTTCTGCTCCCTTCTTTTTCCTTTTCGGGGACAAAAAGTTTTGAGTGGGGGAGATTGTAACGACCCGTTAAATTTGATGATATTAAACGAATTAAATTAATAAAATTTCTAATCTAATTTAGAATAAATGTAGGAGTTGGATATAGTAACTGAGATTAAAGATTAACAAATTGAAATGTTTATATCGGAATAGGTAGAATAACGAAAATTTGTGTTTGTGGTTATAAGTTATAATTAGTTGATTAAAATAATATTTATGAATTAATAACTGAATTTAAGTGCAACCATATTTATGGAAGTAAATTGTATTTGGTGAATGTTAACATTGAATAAAGTTATTTAGAATAGAAAGGTTTTTAGATAATATATTTTCTATAAAATTTGGAATTGAATGTACGTTAACAATTTAATAGTTACATGGAAATAGATTTGAATAATGTGAATTTGCACACTTTGTGTAAGATAAATATAAGGAAGCAATATAAGTGTTGAATTTGCAATTATTAATAAAAATATTACCTAGAATGAGATTTATTAATATAAGAATCAATAGTGGAAGATTTACATTAGATTGTAAAATGGGTAGTAACTAATTAAAAGTGACCGTTGAATAAATCAATGCAATAGGTGTTGATAAGTAAATTTAATAAATGTTGTCAATAATAAATGGACTTAAAATAGTAATAAAATTGTTTTGCCTATGTAATTGTATGTATTGATAAACTATAAGTAGGTGAGAAAGTTGGTAGTAAATAGGGAATAAGCTGACTAAGGCAATTAGTAAATTAATAAATGAATGCATAGCAAGTAAGTGGAAATTTATGCATAAAAATATTTTTATATATAGGATAATTACAAAAGTTTACCCATTTATCTAATATATGTAAATGAATCTAAATTAATTTTTTTTGGTTGTTAATGTGTCTAGTCAATAAAGTAGAACTTTAAGGGAATAAAATATAAATGAATGTATTTGGGAATAGAGTTCTTGTATATGTTGAATAGTTATTATATAGTTATTAAGAATGAACGTTACTTTATTAATTATTAATATAGTAACGGAAGGGTGTATAAATTTATAGTAACGTAAAAACGTATTGTAAGATAATAATTAAGTGTAGACTTATAAAATATATTTATGACAACAAATTTTGTAAGTTATTTATTCTATTAGTTGTTAAGTTTTATTTATGTGTAAGTTAACAATATTACAATTCAATTGAATACAGTAATTTATGCAAACAAAAGATGAACATTTGGAAGTATTACTGTAGTGATTTATATATAAGAAACGGTAACTTTGTAGTTGGGGAATAATTGACTTATTTTGAGTTGAAATCTAATAAAGTCAAAATTTATTAGAATTTATTGCAATTAATGGGATTAATTGCAGTAACCTTTGAAGTTTTATTCACTAAAATAATTGACGATGGAAATTATATGTAAATTTGCTTTTAGTTAATTTAAAATATCCAAAGGGCTAGAGATGACACAAATCTACTAGTTTAGAAATTTACAATAAAAAGTGGTAAGTAATTTTTCTAAATATTTAGATAGTTGGAAGATGTAGATTTAGATGGAATTTATTATTTAACTATTTCATAAGTTGAGATCTAAGTTTAGAATTGAGATTTTTAATGTATAGATATTGAGCCAATGTTAGTTTCATTAAATTAACATCAATAACTTTGAATAATAGAAAGAAGGTGAATTTAATAAATTTGATCAAACTTATAATGTTGAATTTATTAAAATTGGGATTAATAGTGAAGTTAAGAATTTAGATTTGAATTGATGAATAGAACAACTATTGACACTTAAATTGTTTAGAAGTGGAGTAAATAATTAAGAAAATTTAAGAGAAAAATTTGTTTAATATTAAGTTGTAACCTAATAACATCCAATTTATTTGGAATCTATTTGCAATCAATTGAATTTATTGAAATTAAATGTATTTAATACTTATAAATTTTGTAAATATTAATCGTTTTAGAAACCTTAATTTAAGATGTGAAGTAGACAAGATTCCGCATTTAAACATTTTACAAAGCTAAGTTGTATATAGAAGTACCAATGAAATAAAACGTAAATAAATAATATGAATGGGAACCAATATTTATTTATTTATTTAATGGGATTTAAATTTCTATAGTATGATTTATTTCAATTTATCGAAATCTATTTACAAGGAAATATGTATTTAGAGGATAACTTTAAAACCATTTGGGGCAATTTGATATACATTACCATTTAAGTTATCTATGATAATGGTTGGTTTTTTTAAAAGGAATAAAAAATCAAAAGAATTCATTGACTTAAAATTTATAACCTGATCTAATTGCAAGAAAATGTAAAGTAATATTTTAGTTTGCATTAGTTGAAAGTTTAGATGGTAATTGAGAATACGACTGTGATAAACCATGTGAACCAATTTATTTAGGGTAATCAATCGTAATTAATAGTTATAATTTGCTAAGGAATAATCAATGGGAATAGGAAGGTTATTAATAAAGGGATAATATGTAATAATTGCATTTATTAGTAAGTGGAAATAAAACGTTAATGATAACAAGTATTCAAAATTTATCATCTATTTAGTATATAAACTATAATTGATAATTAACTGCAATAAATAATAAATAATTATTACGTTAACGTTAATTGAAGAAATATTTGAAATTTAGTATTTACAAGTTCAGATGAAATTGGAGATACTTACATATTGAGATATGAATCCAGTGATATATTCACCTATTTGGATATATAGATTTAATGAAATCGGTTCCGGAGGCATAGCGGACTTTTTGGGCCATAGTTGTCCCGCACGTTCATTCTACGGTCTATCTACCCTATTTCAAACCCCTCTATATAAACACAGCTATTCAGCCCTAGCCTCCTTTCTATTGTCATTTGTCTACATGTTCATTTTCTTCAATCTTCTCCCTTCCTCAATGGATGCATTTCAGATCCAATTTCAAATTACAAAATCAAAGCTGAAAATTCAAAGTCCTCCTAAAAATCTCACAAAAATATATGTTAATCTTCTCGAAACACGTAATCTCATGGTGTAATTCGTTTTTCAAATGGAGTCATAGTTTGCTCAGAATAAATTCAAACAGTCGCGTACGCGTTTTCTAATGGGGAAGGCGTGTTTCCCTGTAGGCTGACGTGGCGTTTAGCATAGTAGGTGAGTTTGTGTATTGTTTTGTTTATATTTAATTTTGTTTTCCAATCGATTTTTCGTCATAACTTTTTCATACGACCTCCGATTCAAGCGAAATTTCTTTTGTTAGGTTCGTATTTAAAATCCGGATCTGATGACGCTGGTTTGGATGGATTTGGAGACAGTCGAATTTTTGGGTTTAAATCGGATTTACATTCGATTTAAATTCCAAAGGTGGGTGTTTTAACCCACTCACAACTTCTAAAAGCTTTTATGTTTGTTAAATTAATATTTGATATGAGTAGAAATTTATTTAGAATTGTTTGACGTGTTTTATCCACCATATCTGTTTATTTGCATCTATTTAAATTAACTGTTAATTTAGTTTATTATCGCGTATTAATTGACAGTTAGAATCTATTTAATTGCAAATAAACTGCTTGTCAAAAAGTTATAAAATTTATTACTGAATATAAACTGTTAGACTAATAGTTGTTAAATTTAATCTGAATAAAATTGCCAGTTATTGCCTGTTTTATATTATCAAATATATATTGTTATTGATTGATATTGATTGATGATTGTGATTGGATGATGGATGATGTTGATGAATGGATGTTTTATGTGTATATCATTAACTGCAAGTTATCATGCATTTTTCATTTCATTTGGGATTTGTGGTTTGAAATGATATAAAACCGCAAAGTTTATTTTTAATTGCGGATTGAAATGATAAATATCCGTATCACTTGACCATAGGATAGAAAATTTTATACAGGCACCGTGGTCTATATATATAAATTATTTTAAAGGTGATTTCTATGGTTTGGATGTGATACGATTTATAAAAATTAAATTTTGATATTTTATAAATATTATTCTTCCATTTATATATATATATATACATATGGAGTAAATTTTTAATATGAAATGTATATGAATCCCTTTAATAAAAATGGAAATTTTAGGAAAATGGTGTTTGATAATTTATACTATATGTTAAATGTTTAAATTTGGAAATTTTAAGATATGATATTTATAACTGGATTTTTCCAAGATAAGTATAAAATGAATATTCTAGTATAAATTAAATTGAAGAGATATTTAATTGCTAGAAATTGGGAGTTGTTTATGAATTTATGTGAATATTCAAGACTAAGTAATAAACATCAAATTTGTTGAAAAAAAATTAAATTCCATCTTTAGTTTTGAATATTAATACTCCAAATGATTTATACACATAGAAATTTAAGGGGTTTTAGAACTTAAAGTGATTATGGTTTAAATTTTAATAAAGAACCATATTTGTAAAGCCATGTAAATTATTTTCTTTACAAAGTAACCATAAAGTTAAATCACTTATTTTATATATTGTTGAATATCCAAACCATTTAGTTTTGAAAGTAATGGTTTTAAAAACTATGGATTTCGAAGTATTATGTTGAAAGTTAGTATTCAAATATTTGGTTACAAGGAATTATAAATTTTAAAAAGTGGCATAATTTTTGGAAAAGATTTATATTTGGGAAATGATATCATTGATTTGGGTTTTATAAAAATAATATCAAAATGAATCGTTTTGGGTTTTAAAGAAGAAATGATATCGTAATATTATGGTTTTGAAATGGATTATATTCTGGTTTTAAAGTATAAACTATTTTTAAATGACCGCGGTGTTATAATAACGATGGGTTGGCAAAGAGACCGGGATCGGATATGGACATACTCTCTGTCGATACCGAAAACCACTTTGACTAACCGTGTACGCGGTGGAGATTCCAGAATGAAGTAGGTGGTGGCGACGTTTCCTGTAAGGTAAATACGTGGACCCGACTCCCGTGAGTTGGCATAAGGTGGCTAAAACAGGAGCGATTCTCTGGCCAATGAGGTCATTCCTCTGATCGGACCCTCCTCTTCGATATTATACTTTGACTTTGGATTGATTCAGTGGCCACTTTTACTTTGATTTTGGGGAGTTAGTCCGAGGTGGGCGGTAGTTGCGGCTACGCGTTTCCACCAGCCTGGATAGCAATTGGTATATCTACCCTGGCATTGCCTAGTTGTGCCGTGTCACCTACCATACCGAGCCTTTACTACGAGTTTCTATTTGTGTCGTACCTATGTAGTATCCTCTGGTAGCTTCCCGATTAGGAGGTATTACGGTACTGTATAGACTATTGGCATTTTACGTGTTAAGGTGGAAAATGTAAAGCCTTAACGCTATTTAAAAGTAAGTTTATTTTATAAATAGACACTATTATAATAGCGAAATATACTACATAGTAAATAGTTTAACGGATCCTTAAGAGATGTAAATCCCGAACATCTTTTGAGTTATTGCACTCATATTTATTTCTATAAATTTAACTTACATAAGATCTTTTAGTTCTGACTCGAGTGTTTTTGTCTTTTCAAATTCGCTCGGGTCAGTCCGAGTGTTTCAGGATTTGAACTTTAGCTCTGGAGAACGAAGACGAAGATTTGTAGTATTACTATTATTATTTATCTAGTGCACTACACACTGTTCCGCTGCATTGTTATTGGTATGTGTAACTCTGATATGTATTATATAAATGTTTTGCAAACAGTTTTATAAACTGTATATTTTCTTATTATATTTTATCCTTCCGCTGTGAGATTCTATTTGTTTATTTCTTCTCTGTTTTTCTTATTTACCCCATAACAAATCCGCCCTTCCGTATGGTTTGAATCGGCATGCATGTCGGTTTAAAGTGTGCGAAAAGGCGGGATGTTACACATTTTAACATATAGGAAGTAATTAACAATTAACTAATTAGTGCTTTATTAAAGCATGCTTAGAAACTCATAAAAATAATTAACAAAAGTAAGTCAAAAAGAAAAGTCAAAAAAGTAAACATCACATCAAAATCCAAATAGAGAGTTTACCTGGAGTAATGCAAGGGAGTCTCCACCTATGCCTCTTCTTGATAGATTTTTCGTTAGCGATGAGATTGAAGATAAATTTCCAATCTGTAGAGTCTCTGGTTTACCTTACACATACTCTGATCATTGTCTTATTATCCTCACATATATTTTAAATTTTGACAAAAGTTCAGTTTTAGTTTTAAATGATTTTGAAAAAGTTGAAAACTTAGTTGCTAATAGTCTAAATTGCAAAACTATGAACTTTCCTTTTGAATATCTAGGTTTTCTGATTAAACCTACCAAACTCAAACAAGATAATTGTCTTATTATCATTGATAAAGTCAAAAATAAGATCTCTAACTGGAATGGGAGATTTTTATCTAGAGCAGGTAGACTAGTCTTAATAAATTCGGTTTTTTCAGCCCTTCCGATTTATTGGATGTCCATGCATCTGCCAGATTGGGTTATTGATAAAATTGATAAAATTAAGTGAGATTTCTTATAGAGTGGGGAAACTCCTAATAACAGTATAAAATGTTTAGTAAACAGGGAAATAGTTTGTAAAGCCAAAAAGGAAGGTGGCTTAGGAGTTATTAATTTGCGTAATATGAATTTGTTTTAATTAGGTAAATGCTTATAAAAGTTTAAGGATATAAATGATAACGCTATTTGGAAAGAGATCATTTCTAAATATTACTATAATGGTAATAGAAATTTATATCAAATTGCTTCTCCAATCACTCAAATTATATCTAATTTTTGGAAAAACATTTTAAAATGTCTTGAGATTTATAACTTAGGTATTAATACGATAGTTCATTCAGGTAATTGTACTTCTTTCTGGTACGACCGTTGGATTTCGTTCTTGCCTCTTAGTTTGGAATTTAAAAAGCTTTATGAAGTCTGTAACTTTAAGTTTGCTTTAATTAATGAAGTTTATTCTCCTGAAAATGATCCTCCTTGGAATTTTAGTTTTAATGGAATTTTAGTAGGTTCAACCCTTAGGCAACTTTCTTTGCTTTATGCTAGATTAAATCTTTATAATATTGATAACGATAATGATATTATTAGTGGGGAATGAGATAAGAGTAAGAAATATACTCCTAATCCTTTTTACAGATTTATTAATTTTTAGGGTACAATAAACAACTCTTTTAAATATATGTGGAAATCTAATGCTCCTCATATATCTAAAATTCACATGTGGTTAATACTGCATGGAAAACTTAATACAATAGAATTTTTAAAGAGAAAAAACATTCAAAATGATAATAAATGTTTTTTTAATCTTTATCTTGAAGATATTAGACATATATACTATGATTGTATGGATTCTTGTTACATCCTAATTAATACTCTTAAATTTTTTAACTTTAATATAAAAATTAAAATTTCGGATTGTGACTTCTACTGAAATAATTTTGGATTTAGGTTCAAAAAAATATTAGATTCTTACTTGACACTTTATTCATTATTATTTGTTGGTATATTTTGTTTGAAAGAAATCAATGAAATTTTAATAATAATAATATTCATTTTGACAAATTGATTTTAACTATTTCTTCATTTTGTTTTAATTGGATTTCTAATCCTAAATATAAATTAGCTAAAAATAACCTATTTAAAGGGTATCTTAACAAGGTTAGTTATAAAATTAACTTATTTAAACACAATAATAATATTTTTAACATTCACAATAGTAGTATTAATATTTTTTCAAATTTATATGATGTTTTCTCTGTCAATCATAACTTACTTATGATCAAAGGTTCATAAGAATTTTTTAAGATTTGTTTCATTTATTGTACTAGTCATTGTTGATATTAGTTTATAAGTAATTTAATTCTTTAGTATTTGTCGAGTTAGTCTTATTAAGTTTTATGGTTTCCTACCTCATTTATACATATACATGTATATAAATTATATAAATATACATATATATGTATCATTCTAACTTTTTTCTTAGTCATCCTTTAGACACAGGTATGGGTGATAGGGCGTCAGGTTCATTTTGCAGGTACCCATGTCTTCAGATTGCAGGATTTCGGATTGTAGAGAGGTCATCAAAGCAAAGTCTTCCTCTGAGGATCACAAGCAGTTCCACCACAAATTCTGGACACTTTCGTCTCCATTATGGCGCACTATTTTCAAGAGGATCTACTCTTCTGCTTGGCACTTCTTCCTTTCGTATAGAGTCTTCAAAGCGGATTTTCCATTCAGCATCATATTCAGTTTCTCTTCAGAGTAGCTGCTTTTCCATTCCTTACGAACCAAATGCATGGAGTTTCCTTATTAGTGTGTGACGACATTCAGTACTATTGGCTTTTCTTTAGTTTTTTAGGTACTTCTAACACCTTAATATCGGGTGGTGGCCATACCGGAGCTCGATATAGGGGTGTGATGTGTAACGACCCAATATTTCCAACCATTCGCATCCGCACATGTCGGACTTGAATTGTTCAAAATACTGCGTTGTAGAATAAATTTAGCAAACTCAGAATATACAGTAAATAAATCACAGAATCACATACACAGATATCAGAATCTCGCAGCGGAAATTAAAATTTAGTGGTTCATGAAGCCACTGATACATCTTTAACAAAACAGGAATTTCATTGTTTATAATCCTCAATACAATTTTAAAACATAAATAGAGATAGAGTCTTCAAAGTCTGGGATTCCAGAAAAGATAAAGACTGAAACAAACTTCCAGCAGCACGAATGGTCTACGGAATGTCCTAGCTCCGGAGAGGAAACTGAAGCTGCAACTCAGGCTGACCCGAGCGTAAAATAAAACAAACACTCGAGTCAGGACATACATACTTATATGATGTAAGCTAAATCAAGTGTACTGTAATATATAGCAAGTAACTTAAAGGATGCTTGGGATCGCCCATCCTCTAAGGATCCGTTAAACTATTTACTATGTAGTATATGCGCTATTACAATAGTGTCTATTTATAAAATAAACATACTTATTTCTTAGCATTAAGGGGTTACCCATATAGCCCTTAACACGTAATAGTCCCAGTAGTCCATCCAATATCATAGCTCCTCCTGATCGGGAAGCAACTAGAGGATACCACACGGGCTACGGGAGAAAACCAAACTCGTACAAGGCTCGATATGGTAGGTGACACGGCACAACTAGGCAATGCCAGGGTAGATATACCAATTGCTATCCGGACCGGTGGTAACGCGAAGCCGCAGCAACCGCCCACCTCGAACAACACTCCCAAATCAAAGGGTGCACCCAAACAATCACATAAGCAATAGAATGGTATACGAAGAAGTGCGTTCGATCAGAGGAGCTACCTCATTAATCCGAGAATCGCTCCTGTTTTAGCCACCTTATGCCAACTCACGGGAGTCGGGTCCACGTATATACCTTTCAAGAAACCGTCACCACCAACCTACTTCATTCTGGAATCTCCACCGCGTACACGGTTAGTCAAAGTGGTTTTCGGTATCGACAGAGAGTATGTCCATATCCGATCCCGGTCTCTTTGCCAACCCTTCGTTATTATAACCCGTGGTTATTTAAAAACAGTTTATACTTTAAATCAGAATAAACATTTCCATTTCAAAACTATAGATACGATATCATTTTAAAACCCAAAACAATAGGATATCGTTATATTCAAATATAATTCTTTCCAAAACCATACTGTTTATAATATCTGGAGACCAAATATTTGAATTATATCTTCAAAGGATAATGTTTTGGAAACTTTACTTAAATCCATAACTCCCAAACACAATGGTTTGGACATTCAACGGTATATATATAAATGGGTTAACTTTATGGTTACTTTGTAAAGAAGATAATTTACATAGCTTCACAAATATATTTCTTTATTTAAAGTTTAACCATAATTTAAATATCCCTTTATGTTCCCAAAACCATTTCAATTTTTATATATATCCAATTGGAGTATTTACTATTCAAAACTTAGTTTGGGTTTTATTCTTTCACAAATCAATGTTTTATATTTTTAGTCTTGAATATTCCCATAATTTCCATAAATAAAACTCCAAATTTTAACCATTAAATTTTTCCCAAAATTTACTTAATACCAGAATATTTATCTTTAATTTATTTAGGAAAATACAGTTATAAATATTATGTCTTAAGTTTTTGCAAAACTTAAGGTAAAATAAAATTTATCAAATTCCATAAATTTTAGAGCAATCAAATTCTAGATTCCATAGCACTTAGGAAATGCTACCTAAAGTTATGGGTAAAACTAGTCCAATTTCAAAAGACAGCATTTAAATGCTGTAATAGATTGTTTAACTTGATAAATATTTCCAAATATAACCTATTTATTTATTCATTTATTAACTGAAATCTTATTCTTTCAAAATCCCGATTTACCAAATAAGTTATATTCCATAAATTTATTCAAATATTTATTTATTTCTTTATTTATAACTTATTAAAAATCAATATAAATTCCTTTAAAGATATAAATCAAATATTTAACTTCCAAAATAATTTTAAATATTTCAGAAAATATTATAAGGACCACGGGCCTGTATATAGTTTTCTAGCCTAGGTCAAGTGGTACGGATTTATATCATTTCAACCCGTAATTTACAAAACCCTGGGCTCTATCATTTCAAACCCGCAATCCCAAGTTATCAGTTAACAGCATAAATTATCAGTAATCATTTAGGCCTATCATTTCAGCCCATAACAGTATATATAACAGGGAACTTGCAGTGTGATTTAAGCAGTAAATAAACAATAACATAATATAACTGCAGATATAATACAACAGATAAATAACTGATGAGGTGTCAATTTAAATGGGGTCCATCATGCTATATTACACTACAGACAGATAATAGTGAAATACAATTTTACACATACACTTGCAATAATTTACTAAAATATAAATACGTATGTCTGGTGAGAAATACTCACCTGAATGCTGCAGCAAAAATTTGAATTTCAAAACGACGATTCACCGGAAAAGAACGACAGAGTGTAACGATCAAAATTCTTCGGATGTCGCCTAGATTCAAATCTAGAACAAGATTCAAATATTGAATACGCGACTTTAGAATTTACGGTCAAAGAAAATTAAAATAGACGAGAATGATTTGACTTGCTCGACCACACCACCGTGTAATGTGACTAAAATATACCCAAAACTGTGAATCGAGCTAACATAAAATTTCGACAAAATCTTTCCTAAAACCACTATGGCAAAAAGTTGAATACATACTTGTGCACAAAATCTTTTCCCTGCTAAATCAAAACATGTACACGCATGCATCACTTGAACATGCACAGACTTCACCTCATCCTTATGCTACATGCTCGGTTCAACTTATTTCCATTTCCACCTTTTCATACAGGCAAGGCAACATAAGTTTGCAATATTTCTCAAAGTATTCATCTCAACTTAACTACCCAGTCTTTTAAACTGAACTGAAGAGGCCTTACCTAAACTACCCGAGCCACACATGCTTTGCTTCGAGAAAAACCACCCAGTGCTCCGAGAAAAGATAGATCACTATGGGTAAATTTTTGCAATACCCCTTTGCATAACATTCCTTTACAGATAATACCAACATCATGCTTTCTCAGACCTTCTTCAAACTGACCTTCCAGCCTTCAACTAAAACATGCAAAAGGTTCAACTTCATCACTCAAGTCCATCTCCTACAGTACGCAACCCACTACCCTTAAACCCAAGTCAGATCAGGTAGTTACTTCGAGTAAATCTGCATTGAATAAGTCTAGGCAAGAACTAGTCTTATGCTACTTTGTAGCAGTTGCTTGTTGCTGATTTTTATGTCCAGTATGGACAAGTTTTATTTATAAATGCATTGTAGTCATCTTAAACTATGCAATAAAATAAAAGTTTGTTTTTGTTAACTGCTGTTTTTCCAAAAAAAAAAAAAAAAAAAAAAAAAAAAAAAAAAAAAAACTATCTATCACTACACTAACTACCTATCTTTACCACACTGAAGCCTTTGTATGCATTCATTTTTGAACAGGGAAAACTATGAAGCATTGAAACAAAAAAAAAACAGAGAAGTTTTCCCCCCTGATACACGCATATCAGGCTCTATCTCCTCCCATCTCTACTCCCTCTGTATTATAAACATGCAGCCATGATACTTGCAACACATCTCAACATAAAAACACCTTAACACATTTTTTTTCTTCAAATTTGCCTCGCTGCTTCTTCTCCTTAGCTTCGAACAGGCATCTGTAACTACTTAACCCTTTTTAAGCCTGACTTTAAAGTGGTAACTTATAAGTTACCAGACATTTGTTTATTTGCTATTTAAAAATATGCGTGCAAAACCGAGTTATTCCCAAACAAAAATCCAGTAGATATGAATTCCATTAGTCAGGTAGAGGGTGTACGTTAGACTGAGATAACACCTGACCATTTACAATGTTTGATTACCAATATACAGACTTAGAGCTTGCAAAGATCAGGGGAGCACTTCAACCAAACATGCCTTTGGCCGTGCACAGACGTGTGCACGTGCACACTCCCCTCCTTCCTTTGTTATTTAGCTTGTCCTCGCCAACTACACAACATCTTTCTGCTACTCATCCCCTTTTCTTTTGTCAAAAATCAGACTTCCCAAGTTCCCAA
Source organism: Allium cepa (assembly GCA_030765085.1). Taxonomy (NCBI): domain Eukaryota; kingdom Viridiplantae; phylum Streptophyta; class Magnoliopsida; order Asparagales; family Amaryllidaceae; genus Allium; species Allium cepa. The sequence continues at coordinate 72,726,080 of CM060939.1, read as the reverse complement.
ACTTCCATTTTATATTTATTTTTTTTTTTTTTCTTCACTTAGATTTCATTTAAACTTATATTTACAAACTGGTTTACATTTTTGTTTGCTCTCCAAATTCATAATTTATTTTTTCTCCGCAATTCAACTAAGTTTTACAATATTTTCTCTAAGCATTCATCTCTACTTAAATCTAAACTTCCAACCAAAACTGTAACAGTCAGAAACCCCATCCCACCTATCTTCGAGAAAACATGTACTTGCTTCGAGAAATCATGCAGAAATCTTCGAGTCATTAGGCTTAGCTTTGGGTCACATGCAAAACTTCTCTGCAAATTCTTTTTCAGACATTATTAACACCTCATCCTATCCTCAACTATTACTAGCACCAAATCAACTCAATCTACAACTAAACACTCAGGTTCTAAAACAAAACAGTCATAATCACTCTGGTTATGAAAATCCTAGGCCTTGTTTAAAATAAATCAAAGTATGCTAACAAATCAGAGTCACCACTGAAACTTCCTAAATGCAACTTATCACTATTGTATAAAATTTCAACCACTCCCCTAACACTCAGTTCTAAGATCCATACATCCTTACTACCACCCTATATTTCTACAGGCAACACGGTGAACTAAAGGTGGGGTGGCCGAGCAAACAAAAGCAGAGAGAACTTAGAAGAAAAAAAAATGAAATAAGATTACCTGATGGCTTTGAGCAGAGGAATGGGATGAGATGCAGATCAAAATATGGAAGAAACTGATTTGCGATTTCTTTCCATTGCTTGAACGTTATTTCCTCCTTTTAATAATCTCTCTCGTATATTTCAAAGGAAGCCGAGTGATCTTCATCCAGTTATAAATACGTTTGAACGAAAAATCAAATGCGTGATTGGTGTACTCCTGATACGTATATAGCATTTCAAACAGATGGATTTTAATGTTTCAATCTTAAAAGAATTGATTTGGCTAAATCAAAGGAAGAGAACAAAACCTAGTGATTTATCAGCTTCAAAAGAAATAAATAGTTTACTGATATATGTACGCGTGATTAAATGCACAGAGAAGGAAAAGGCAAATACTAAAGGTTTGGAAACGTATATAAACGTTTTTCAGGCGAGATCAAGGGAAAAAGAAAGGAAGTAGCTGTAGAGATTTAGAGTATCAGTTTTTATTGATATAAATATGTAAATATGAATACATGATTTTGATAGTGTTGTAGGAAACTGAGAGTGAGTAGATGTGAACATTACATATGAATATTAAAACATGGATTGAATTATGGGATCTGGCTTGCATGAACGAAGCTGCCACTTGAAATTTGATGCATGCGGTTACTGAAATTTTTATGGGAAGCTTTGATTTAAATGTCTATACTTGATTTAAAGAATGTCCGGTTATAAAGATTGAACGTTACAATGTTGATTTTCATTTCATTTTATACATTTTGATTTTTAGCTTGAAAACAATAAATGAAATGGCAAGAATTTATGCAAAGCTTAGAAAAACGTATACAAATTTATTTAAAATCAGACTGTCAGTTAATGCAACGTAACGTTTGTTATAAAATCTCTGACTGATATTTTTCTTCAAAATTTTACGAAAACATGATTTTTACACTACGCTAAACAGACGCAGTCCAAAACATCAAAAAATTTCATAAAAATAACATTTTAAAAACACACGTTTTATTACGTCACTTATACCCTATAATTGACGCGTCCTTTAAACGCGAAATTTAACAGTTCAAAAATAGCTTAAATTTTCACAGTTATTATTTAATTTTATTGACATATACAAATTTTATAAAATATATCTCCAAATTAAATAATTAAACTATATTGTTAAACACAATTTTAAAAAAAAATATTTCAAAAAAAAAAAAAAAAAATAATTAAAAGAAATAAATAGCCAAAACTAGGGTTGTTACACTCTCCCCCACTTAAGAACTTTTCGTCCTCGAAAAGGAACGAAAGAAGAGAAACAAAAGAAGATAAGCTAGATAAACAAGAACCTTAAACGGATAGTTCCGGATTTAAAGCACGAAGAAGATCTTTTAGAATCGGATTTACCCTTTTCAGTTTGACTGTCAGGCTCTGGGTGCCCAGCGGTGCTCAGGCCCCGATGAGTAATAAAGATTTCAAAGATTATAGAAAGATTTCTAAATAGACCGGTATAAGCGATAGTCTTCCCAATCCGTAACAGATAAGGAAACCAAGGACACTTAAAGATAGTTTGAAAACAAAATAAGATAATAACTTTGAAATCATAATGCTTTGAAAGTCGTTAAGATTTTATAGATATTATCATTTGGAAATCATACTACTAAAATCATAACACTTTTTAAAATAATCTTCATTTATTCAATTATAAATTTCCAAAACATTTTATTTTTAGAACAGCAGCACTTAAAATATGCTACAGCAGATATAATAATTTTTCTAATTAGTTAAATTTTTGAAATATTCATCTGGATATCATTCACTTATATTTTATAAAACAACTTTTATGAATGGAATGTCCAACCTCATTTATTAAGTCAAAGTCCCTTATTTTACTTAACTCTTAATTTTTACAAATAAACTAACACTTTATTTGAAATTCCTATCTATAAATTTTAATAAGTTATACTTGAAATTTCCATTTGCAAAACCAAATTCTCAATTATCAAATTACATTGTTAACTTTTGAAAACCAAGGTAAGTTATATTGAAATGAAATTTGAGTATTATACAACTAAAACTTCCAAATTCAATTATCTCCAGTTGGAACTTTTTATTCCAAATTTTATTTTCCTTTTATTGAAATTTCTTAAGATAAAATTTTAAGAATTAAATTTCTGATTCCCCTCAAACCATTTAGAGATATATATACATAATATGTCAACCAAATTTAAATTATATATCTATATATATTAAGTCATTTTTAGAAATTCAAATCAATTAAAATCTCAAAGTAACACTGTAGCCAGACTACAGAAATGGTCTTTTCACTTCGAAACTCGAAAATGAATGTCGATGATGCTGCAGTCATCACCGAAATTATTTTCCAGCGACAAAGAGAAAAGCACTAAATTTTTAAAATTCTTTGAAACGAATTTCTATTCGAAAATACTTTAAATAATATATCCCTTTTTAAAAAAAAAATTAAACCCAAGGTTTGAAATCATCAGAAATTGAATTCTCAAGTTCTTGTTTTAAGTTCATTTCTGTTTCCTAATTAATTTATAACCATTGTTTATACTAAATCATTTATATTAGACAAAACACATGGCTATCAAAACCATAAAATCAAATTATTATCTCTTGACAACTGGTTAGATTAATTATAAAATTCTGAAAATTATACTCATATATATAACATTAGATTTTATTTCAAAAATAGGAATAAACTTCTCAAACCAGGATAGAGACTCAAATTTGATGAACTCAAATCAAATAGAATTCGAGATAAGTTGAAATCAGAAGATTTGATGATTAAATAACCAAATAAGGAACTGGGTAAGTTTATATAAATCGCGGACAACCTTGACTGGGTCAACCGTGACTTAAAGAGTCAGATCGATGTGGTTGGTGTAAAACTCCATTTGATCTGAAGAGATAGAGTTCAGAATAACCAAAGATACTAGCATATAAACCGAGGCTAAATATAAACCACCGGTGAATCAATGCTGATGGTAAAGGAGTTTCGCCCCTTTATTAGAATAGTGGCGAGACCGCCAATTCCCGATAAAGATCATCCGAAGTGGAGTTATGGGATACTCCAGAATCTAAACAAGATGAAAAAGTGAGGGACATGAATGAACTTTTGGAACCACAGGGAATGTTCCAAATTTCGAAAAGGAAGAGATTTAAGCTCGAATGATGGTGATTCTGTAAATCAAATTTACCATACATTCTAAGTTTTGCCTAGAGCCAAAGCTCTGATACCAACTGTAACGTCCCAATATTTCCAACCATTCGCATCCGCACATGTCGGACTTGAATTGTTCAAAATACTGCGTTGTAGAATAAATTTAGCAAACTCAGAATATACAGTAAATAAATCACAGAATCACATACACAGATATCAGAATCTCGCAGCGGAAATTAAAATTTAGTGGTTCATGAAGCCACTGATACATCTTTAACAAAACAGGAATTTCATTGTTTATAATCCTCAATACAATTTTAAAACATAAATAGAGATAGAGTCTTCAAAGTCTGGGATTCCAGAAAAGATAAAGACTGAAACAAACTTCCAGCAGCACGAATGGTCTACGGAATGTCCTAGCTCCGGAGAGGAAACTGAAGCTGCAACTCAGGCTGACCCGAGCGTAAAATAAAACAAACACTCGAGTCAGGACATACATACTTATATGATGTAAGCTAAATCAAGTGTACTGTAATATATAGCAAGTAACTTAAAGGATGCTTGGGATCGCCCATCCTCTAAGGATCCGTTAAACTATTTACTATGTAGTATATGCGCTATTACAATAGTGTCTATTTATAAAATAAACATACTTATTTCTTAGCATTAAGGGGTTACCCATATAGCCCTTAACACGTAATAGTCCCAGTAGTCCATCCAATATCATAGCTCCTCCTGATCGGGAAGCAACTAGAGGATACCACACGGGCTACGGGAGAAAACCAAACTCGTACAAGGCTCGATATGGTAGGTGACACGGCACAACTAGGCAATGCCAGGGTAGATATACCAATTGCTATCCGGACCGGTGGTAACGCGAAGCCGCAGCAACCGCCCACCTCGAACAACACTCCCAAATCAAAGGGTGCACCCAAACAATCACATAAGCAATAGAATGGTATACGAAGAAGTGCGTTCGATCAGAGGAGCTACCTCATTAATCCGAGAATCGCTCCTGTTTTAGCCACCTTATGCCAACTCACGGGAGTCGGGTCCACGTATATACCTTTCAAGAAACCGTCACCACCAACCTACTTCATTCTGGAATCTCCACCGCGTACACGGTTAGTCAAAGTGGTTTTCGGTATCGACAGAGAGTATGTCCATATCCGATCCCGGTCTCTTTGCCAACCCTTCGTTATTATAACCCGTGGTTATTTAAAAACAGTTTATACTTTAAATCAGAATAAACATTTCCATTTCAAAACTATAGATACGATATCATTTTAAAACCCAAAACAATAGGATATCGTTATATTCAAATATAATTCTTTCCAAAACCATACTGTTTATAATATCTGGAGACCAAATATTTGAATTATATCTTCAAAGGATAATGTTTTGGAAACTTTACTTAAATCCATAACTCCCAAACACAATGGTTTGGACATTCAACGGTATATATATAAATGGGTTAACTTTATGGTTACTTTGTAAAGAAGATAATTTACATAGCTTCACAAATATATTTCTTTATTTAAAGTTTAACCATAATTTAAATATCCCTTTATGTTCCCAAAACCATTTCAATTTTTATATATATCCAATTGGAGTATTTACTATTCAAAACTTAGTTTGGGTTTTATTCTTTCACAAATCAATGTTTTATATTTTTAGTCTTGAATATTCCCATAATTTCCATAAATAAAACTCCAAATTTTAACCATTAAATTTTTCCCAAAATTTACTTAATACCAGAATATTTATCTTTAATTTATTTAGGAAAATACAGTTATAAATATTATGTCTTAAGTTTTTGCAAAACTTAAGGTAAAATAAAATTTATCAAATTCCATAAATTTTAGAGCAATCAAATTCTAGATTCCATAGCACTTAGGAAATGCTACCTAAAGTTATGGGTAAAACTAGTCCAATTTCAAAAGACAGCATTTAAATGCTGTAATAGATTGTTTAACTTGATAAATATTTCCAAATATAACCTATTTATTTATTCATTTATTAACTGAAATCTTATTCTTTCAAAATCCCGATTTACCAAATAAGTTATATTCCATAAATTTATTCAAATATTTATTTATTTCTTTATTTATAACTTATTAAAAATCAATATAAATTCCTTTAAAGATATAAATCAAATATTTAACTTCCAAAATAATTTTAAATATTTCAGAAAATATTATAAGGACCACGGGCCTGTATATAGTTTTCTAGCCTAGGTCAAGTGGTACGGATTTATATCATTTCAACCCGTAATTTACAAAACCCTGGGCTCTATCATTTCAAACCCGCAATCCCAAGTTATCAGTTAACAGCATAAATTATCAGTAATCATTTAGGCCTATCATTTCAGCCCATAACAGTATATATAACAGGGAACTTGCAGTGTGATTTAAGCAGTAAATAAACAATAACATAATATAACTGCAGATATAATACAACAGATAAATAACTGATGAGGTGTCAATTTAAATGGGGTCCATCATGCTATATTACACTACAGACAGATAATAGTGAAATACAATTTTACACATACACTTGCAATAATTTACTAAAATATAAATACGTATGTCTGGTGAGAAATACTCACCTGAATGCTGCAGCAAAAATTTGAATTTCAAAACGACGATTCACCGGAAAAGAACGACAGAGTGTAACGATCAAAATTCTTCGGATGTCGCCTAGATTCAAATCTAGAACAAGATTCAAATATTGAATACGCGACTTTAGAATTTACGGTCAAAGAAAATTAAAATAGACGAGAATGATTTGACTTGCTCGACCACACCACCGTGTAATGTGACTAAAATATACCCAAAACTGTGAATCGAGCTAACATAAAATTTCGACAAAATCTTTCCTAAAACCACTATGGCAAAAAGTTGAATACATACTTGTGCACAAAATCTTTTCCCTGCTAAATCAAAACATGTACACGCATGCATCACTTGAACATGCACAGACTTCACCTCATCCTTATGCTACATGCTCGGTTCAACTTATTTCCATTTCCACCTTTTCATACAGGCAAGGCAACATAAGTTTGCAATATTTCTCAAAGTATTCATCTCAACTTAACTACCCAGTCTTTTAAACTGAACTGAAGAGGCCTTACCTAAACTACCCGAGCCACACATGCTTTGCTTCGAGAAAAACCACCCAGTGCTCCGAGAAAAGATAGATCACTATGGGTAAATTTTTGCAATACCCCTTTGCATAACATTCCTTTACAGATAATACCAACATCATGCTTTCTCAGACCTTCTTCAAACTGACCTTCCAGCCTTCAACTAAAACATGCAAAAGGTTCAACTTCATCACTCAAGTCCATCTCCTACAGTACGCAACCCACTACCCTTAAACCCAAGTCAGATCAGGTAGTTACTTCGAGTAAATCTGCATTGAATAAGTCTAGGCAAGAACTAGTCTTATGCTACTTTGTAGCAGTTGCTTGTTGCTGATTTTTATGTCCAGTATGGACAAGTTTTATTTATAAATGCATTGTAGTCATCTTAAACTATGCAATAAAATAAAAGTTTGTTTTTGTTAACTGCTGTTTTTCCAAAAAAAAAAAAAAAAAAAAAAAAAAAAAAAAAAAAAAACTATCTATCACTACACTAACTACCTATCTTTACCACACTGAAGCCTTTGTATGCATTCATTTTTGAACAGGGAAAACTATGAAGCATTGAAACAAAAAAAAAACAGAGAAGTTTTCCCCCCTGATACACGCATATCAGGCTCTATCTCCTCCCATCTCTACTCCCTCTGTATTATAAACATGCAGCCATGATACTTGCAACACATCTCAACATAAAAACACCTTAACACATTTTTTTTCTTCAAATTTGCCTCGCTGCTTCTTCTCCTTAGCTTCGAACAGGCATCTGTAACTACTTAACCCTTTTTAAGCCTGACTTTAAAGTGGTAACTTATAAGTTACCAGACATTTGTTTATTTGCTATTTAAAAATATGCGTGCAAAACCGAGTTATTCCCAAACAAAAATCCAGTAGATATGAATTCCATTAGTCAGGTAGAGGGTGTACGTTAGACTGAGATAACACCTGACCATTTACAATGTTTGATTACCAATATACAGACTTAGAGCTTGCAAAGATCAGGGGAGCACTTCAACCAAACATGCCTTTGGCCGTGCACAGACGTGTGCACGTGCACACTCCCCTCCTTCCTTTGTTATTTAGCTTGTCCTCGCCAACTACACAACATCTTTCTGCTACTCATCCCCTTTTCTTTTGTCAAAAATCAGACTTCCCAAGTTCCCAAACTTCCATTTTATATTTTTTTTTTTTTTTTTCTTCACTTAGATTTCATTTAAACTTATATTTACAAACTGGTTTACATTTTTGTTTGCTCTCCAAATTCATAATTTATTTTTTCTCCGCAATTCAACTAAGTTTTACAATATTTTCTCTAAGCATTCATCTCTACTTAAATCTAAACTTCCAACCAAAACTGTAACAGTCAGAAACCCCATCCCACCTATCTTCGAGAAAACATGTACTTGCTTCGAGAAATCATGCAGAAATCTTCGAGTCATTAGGCTTAGCTTTGGGTCACATGCAAAACTTCTCTGCAAATTCTTTTTCAGACATTATTAACACCTCATCCTATCCTCAACTATTACTAGCACCAAATCAACTCAATCTACAACTAAACACTCAGGTTCTAAAACAAAACAGTCATAATCACTCTGGTTATGAAAATCCTAGGCCTTGTTTAAAATAAATCAAAGTATGCTAACAAATCAGAGTCACCACTGAAACTTCCTAAATGCAACTTATCACTATTGTATAAAATTTCAACCACTCCCCTAACACTCAGTTCTAAGATCCATACATCCTTACTACCACCCTATATTTCTACAGGCAACACGGTGAACTAAAGGTGGGGTGGCCGAGCAAACAAAAGCAGAGAGAACTTAGAAGAAAAAAAAATGAAATAAGATTACCTGATGGCTTTGAGCAGAGGAATGGGATGAGATGCAGATCAAAATATGGAAGAAACTGATTTGCGATTTCTTTCCATTGCTTGAACGTTATTTCCTCCTTTTAATAATCTCTCTCGTATATTTCAAAGGAAGCCGAGTGATCTTCATCCAGTTATAAATACGTTTGAACGAAAAATCAAATGCGTGATTGGTGTACTCCTGATACGTATATAGCATTTCAAACAGATGGATTTTAATGTTTCAATCTTAAAAGAATTGATTTGGCTAAATCAAAGGAAGAGAACAAAACCTAGTGATTTATCAGCTTCAAAAGAAATAAATAGTTTACTGATATATGTACGCGTGATTAAATGCACAGAGAAGGAAAAGGCAAATACTAAAGGTTTGGAAACGTATATAAACGTTTTTCAGGCGAGATCAAGGGAAAAAGAAAGGAAGTAGCTGTAGAGATTTAGAGTATCAGTTTTTATTGATATAAATATGTAAATATGAATACATGATTTTGATAGTGTTGTAGGAAACTGAGAGTGAGTAGATGTGAACATTACATATGAATATTAAAACATGGATTGAATTATGGGATCTGGCTTGCATGAACGAAGCTGCCACTTGAAATTTGATGCATGCGGTTACTGAAATTTTTATGGGAAGCTTTGATTTAAATGTCTATACTTGATTTAAAGAATGTCCGGTTATAAAGATTGAACGTTACAATGTTGATTTTCATTTCATTTTATACATTTTGATTTTTAGCTTGAAAACAATAAATGAAATGGCAAGAATTTATGCAAAGCTTAGAAAAACGTATACAAATTTATTTAAAATCAGACTGTCAGTTAATGCAACGTAACGTTTGTTATAAAATCTCTGACTGATATTTTTCTTCAAAATTTTACGAAAACATGATTTTTACACTACGCTAAACAGACGCAGTCCAAAACATCAAAAAATTTCATAAAAATAACATTTTAAAAACACACGTTTTATTACGTCACTTATACCCTATAATTGACGCGTCCTTTAAACGCGAAATTTAACAGTTCAAAAATAGCTTAAATTTTCACAGTTATTATTTAATTTTATTGACATATACAAATTTTATAAAATATATCTCCAAATTAAATAATTAAACTATATTGTTAAACACAATTTTAAAAAAAAATATTTCAAAAAAAAAAAAAAAAAATAATTAAAAGAAATAAATAGCCAAAACTAGGGTTGTTACATGATGGGTGGTGGCCTTACTAGAACTCATCTTAGGGGTACCTGAGATTTTTTTGATACATGTATCTAGTTTTGTTACCTGTCAGGCATGTTGGCAACGCCTTATTTTTGTGATATATATAGTTGCATGTGTGCTCTCCTCTATTTATAGAAGATCACGCATTTTTCTCAAAAACGTCAAATCAAACCAAATCTTCTCTTTGGCTGCTTTTTCATCCAAATACATTTTCTTAGCTCTTACGTAACTATGACATAAAGTAATAAGTGGTAAGTGATGGTAAGTGTTGTAAAAGAAAGGTTACTTTAAAGTTAAGTAAGGTTATTTTGGTAATTTGGAAAAGGGATATTTTAGCAACTTAGCACTTTACTTTTTTTCCTATAAATATATATCCATCCTTCTCATTTTCTCACACAAATCATTCTTTTCTTCTTCTTCCTTTAAGCTATGTTAATGGCTTCTTCTTCTCTTCTTTTCCTTACTAACTTTTCTTAAAATCATATCAAACCAACTTCAAACTCAACCAAACTTTGCCAAAGTTCTTATATCATCATTAAAACATGGTCTAGCATCTAAGAAGTGAAGAAATCCTAGAGGAAGTGGTGGAATAAGGGGAGTCCAAACCTATTGAGGAGGGAGGAGCAAGTTAGAAAGCTCCGGCACAAGAAAAAGAGAAGGAAGAGCGGAAGCTATGCCGGGTTTCATTCCATAGATATAGAAGGAAGTTTAAAGTAATGTGGAAGCTTAGCTAGATTTTCGGGAGTTTGGAAAAAGTGGTCGATGACATAAAGCAAAAGGAATGAAGTAGAAGTTGATAAGTTGAAGTTTAAGTGAAGTGTTATTTGTAAGAAAGTTAGTAGGAAGTTTGGTTGGATTTTGCTGAGAACTCCTAAATTACTATATTTTATTTTGAATGATGATATGATCTTTCCAAATGGATGTTTAATATGCTTTGATAATCAAATTTGGTTCTTTTCGTATGAATGTTGAAAACATATGCAAGTCATGAATATACACGTCGATAAACACAAAACGAAATCACTTTCCTTGAATTAATAAAATGGTGTATATGGAAGTGTTGAACCTCTTTAAAATGGTTTAAAATGTATTTGAAATGTTTTGTAAACATTTAAAAGTGTATTGATGAAGTTTGAAAAGAAATATAAATTTTGGTTAAAAATAAGCAGGTCGTGAAACGGTAGTTCACGTTTCGCGTTATAAAAGTCAAACAAGTGTAAATTTTGAAAAACAGCTCGAAATTCTTCAAGATAAGAATTTTTCAAACTAATATATCCATATATTTCCAACGAAGAAAGAAAATCGAGATTTCAATAAGTCAATTTTGAAATATGAGTAAAACAAGTTTTAGAAAATCCCGAATTTGCAGTTCGGAATCCAAAACTGGATTTCTTTGAAAATGATGTTTTAAATTGTTTAAAAAAGTGAAATAAATCGTATAAATCCTTTAAAATGTTTTAAAAATGATTTGAGTAATAAAAATGAATTTTCAAATAATAAAAAGTCGTTTTGATAAATGTAGCTTAAAATGCACTTTCCGCGGCACTTTTTTTAGCACTTTTCTATAACTTTTGAAGTATAGTTTTAAACTAATAGATCGTTATCCAAATCTTCTATAAATGTTTTTTTAATGATTAATAATGTGTTTTAAAGGTAATTTTATGGATTTATGAAATTGTTAAAATGTTTTAATGATTTAGAGTCAATCAAATAACTTGACCGCCTAATGGGTGTCAAAGAGATATTATCTAGGCTTAAGTTTGAAAAACCAGTTGTTTGCACAAAAAATGGACAAACACCTCCAAGTCGTATTATTTAGTTGATTATATGTGATGATTTTAGATGAGTATGTAGATATGAAAGAAGTAGGAGCTGAAATGTAAAAGACACACAGATTTATAGTGGTTCGGCCAGAATATGCCTACGTCCACTTTATATGTTATTATCTTCTTTCTTTCAGATTACAAGTACAATGCTTCGTATACAAGTATATGAAAGTAGTTTGAAAGTTCCTTCCTTGCTTGAACTCTCAAACTTGTCTGCCATTGTTGTACCCCTGCCCCTCTATTTATAGAATGAGGTAGGGGGCAGGGGTCTTGGAAGTATATAACTGCTGGTGGGCCCGGGCTGAAGCGATCTGGACTGTCAACTGTGTTGGTTCGGCGAGCTTCATTCGGTGGTGAGGTTGGCCGGTGGTAGCCTCGTTCGGTAGGGAGATGTTGGAGTTTGGACCGGTGGTGCCTGGTCCGGCTATGGTGGTCCGGTGATGGGTGGATATGTGCCATTCGGTACTGGGCTTACATGGAGTTGGTTTGGTCTTGGAGGTGAGTTGGTTCGGTGGAGATGTGACGGGAAGGTGGTTCGGCAATAGCGTGGTCCGGCGGTGGTATTCGGTGGGGCCTGGACCGGCTATGCCGAATGGGCGAAGGAGCATGGGACTGCCGGATGGATCATGGCACATGGAGCTTGGTCCGGCTATGCCGAGTGAGTATGAGCAGATGGGAACGCTGAATGGACAGTTGTCAATGGAGACGCCGAATGGCTTGGGTACATGGAGGTGCCGAATGAGGCTGCGTCCACGGAGGTGCCGAATGGAGCTTGTGGGGTATCGCCGAACGAGGATGGAGATTGCGATCCAGGATGGAACCGACGCCTATTGGTCTCGAGGTCTCCTGTGTGAGAATTCGCCCAACATTTGCCCCCCAAAGTGGGGTACGTGCTTGCATGTGCCGCGCTTTGTTTTTCTGCGGTGGGAAGGCTCGTTTTGTAACGTCATGGGCTAGGTGTTCGTATCTTGTTGATGTCCTGCAAAGGAATTTACAGTTTTAGCGTGATTTCAAATAACGATCGTTCAGGATCGGAATATTTGAGATGAAGTGAACTGTATCGTTTGGGACGACAGAGTGAGTCCCGAGGGGGCTTAGCATCATTGATGCCCGGTTTATGTCAGAGTGGATCCTTGGATCGTTTGTCGAGATGGTTTATCGCCAGCTCAGAGCATGCCTAGGAATCGTTCGCGACCCCGTGCATGTGTAAGCAGCTTAGCCATTTCATAATTATCAGAGTCAAATGTCTGTTTCACCTATGAGTTTAAAAATGCATGTCAAAGTGTAAATTCCCACGACGGTAGGGTTAATAACCATTCAGAGCGTGCCTATGGACCATTCGAGGTCGCGTACACATGTAAACGATTTAATTCACGTCGGTGAGGATTTTACAACTTATTCATCGTTATCATAATCTTATTTTATTAGTTAGTTCTGGAGTTCGGTACTTATCTGAGGGAGGCGCTTTGCACGCCACTAGTTCCTGGTCTTGGTCGGTAGAGAGAGAGTTTCATTCGGTTTTTGGTTGGTCCGGCTATTCTCATTCGGCTTCTGGTGGTCCGGTATCATTGGTCCGGTGGGACGAATCGTTTGGTTCGGTGGTTCTGAGTTCGCCTATATATAGAGGCCGTACCCCCCTTGTTTTTCTTTACCGAACCAACAAGCGCCGAATCAATTCATTGCCGAACCAAGTGTTTGCCAACCTTATACCGAACCAGGTATATACTTATTGCCGAATACTCTCGTATGTCTTCGTTTCACCGAATGGGACTGCGGCCTTGGGGCCGAATGTCTTGTGTACCGAATGCACTCGATATAGTACCACCGAATGGACATGATGACCGAATGGGATGGAAACCGAATGAACTTGGAAACCGAATGAACTTGGAAACCGAATGAACTTGTGAACTTGAAGACTTTTGTTTGCGAATGAAATCCCACACTTGCACGCACTTGTTTGTTTACTTTTCTACGTTCCTTGTTCTAATATTAAGTTTTTCTTGTGCTGCAGAAAATGTCTCGCAAAGCGGAAACACGATCGGACAGAAAGAAGTCTAGAGGCACAGGAGAGCCTTCTTCTTCCTTGCCCCCAGTCCAACCAGGATCCGGGCAACATCGGCCTATTCCGAGGTCTTTAGTGGATGGATATGGTCCGCAGGAACTTTTGATCTCTCCCCCTGACTGCTTCCCAAGCTCCTTAAAGGAGGAGCAACTTGACGTCATATCCCGTTCCTTCGGGATAGATCGGGCTCTTATGCTGCTGCCAGGGGATGGGGTGATGCCATATAACCCCCCCGAGGGCTACTTCGCCTATAGCAGATACCACTGCATGTGCGGTGCTATCCCTCCTATTAACGCTTGGATAGTAAGCTTCACCACATATTTGAAGGTGGCCCCCTTCCAGCTTCAGCCTAATTCTTACGCCATCCTGGTGAGCCTCTTCGTTATCTTCCAGAGGAGGTACGGGCGTCCTCCTTCTAACCGGGAAATTCGTTATTTGTATAACCTGAGAGGCTATAAGAAGGGGTCTCCGTATATTAGTCTGTAGGCGGCCGTTCCCTTCAAACCAGTCCTGGACTTGTATTCCAAATTTACCATGTTCAAGAAAGAGTGGTTCTTCATCAAGGACGATGCTGTTTCTTTCCGCCTTTTCACTTCCGGCTGTAAGATGGATTTCATTTTTTATACTTTCCATGTTCTGACTGTAGTGTTTTTTCTGACATGCTTCTATTTCTGGCTAGCGACAGGTGGTACTGCAGTCGTGGAGGACGATTCTTTAGTGCGAATGGCTGCTGAACTAAAGGCTATTCCGGCACGGGACCGGTCGGCCTCCTTCTTAATCAGGAACACAACCCTCTTGGAGCATAATTTGATCTTACCTCACCAGTCCGTGGTCAAGCAGAGGGATACGGCTGAGGAGAAGGCCGCTAAAGCCAAGGAGGGGGCTACGGTGAAGAGCAGTAAGAGGGAGCCTTTTGCAGAGCGTCCCGTTGTTGGAGGAAAGAAACTAAAGAAGTCCGATGGCCCTTCTCCAAGTACTTGCCCGACTGTCCCGGAGGAGGAAGGTGTAGAAGAGGAGGAAGGAGGCGAAGTTGGAGAAGGGTCAGAGGATGGAGGAGATGGCGACGGGCAGGGAGGTAGTGGCGTGGTTGCCCTAACCTCTGAGCAAGACCTTGCACTGGATGAGGCTCTCCGTCAGGCCTTCGGGGACTCGGAGGGAGAGTCGGAAACGGAGAAGGCAAAGGAAACCGGCAAAGCTGTAGCTGGCGCAGACCCATCTTCTAAGGGTTCCTCAGCTAGGGTGACTCCGGCGATGCAAGGTGAACTTTTGTCTTCTGCCGATTCCATTTTCGATAGGGACTTAGAAATTTTTTACGGTTCACTCCCGTCCTGGAATGAGATCCAGGACTTATTGCAGTATCCCACTCCTCCGCCGGGTTTGTATAATAGATGTGTCTTCTCACTTTTCTTTCTTTTTAACCTAACACATTTCTTGAATTGTGGATTATTGCATGTTCGTAACACTTATTCTTCATTCCAGGGGCAGGCCAGGTGGTTAACACGTCACATGTTCGACACTGCCTTGAACACTTCAAGTCGAGGAGAGCTTCGGTGAAGTCCTCTACTGGCCGCACTGGGGATGTAGTCAGTTATCGCCCTCTTCTTGGGGTCATCGAGGAGGGCATTCGAAAAAAGAAGCGGAGCCGTTCCTTATTTGAGTCTTCCCCTGCTTCGCAGCTTCCTACTCAGCCTCATCCTACTCAGCCTCCTCGTGATACTACGGAGGAGAGCACGGAGTCTGGTCCCCCTCCTCCTCCTTTCAAGAGTCCTACTATTATTCGTATAAGGCGTCCTGATGTGCCTCGCCCCGTGCCTCGTGACCCTTTTGCCGGCCATCCTGATTTAGATCCAAGCTCTCAGGACATTTCATTTGATGAGGCCACTGGCGAGCACCTCCTTCCCCGCAACCCTATGGTAAGAGTGCTGGACGAGGCCAAGTCCTTAGATCTTGATTTACTTACTACACGGGTAGTCACCATGGGGGATGAGGCCAAGGCTAATATCGATCGGGTGGCCGCAGAGACCAAGAAGTTAATGGAGCATCATGCTAAGTTGGTCAAGGCCGGGGAAGAGATCGGGAGTGCTAACATTCGGTTGAGGTTAAAGGTTGCCGACCAGGCCAAGCAGCTTGCTGACCAAGCCATCCAGATTTCCCAGCATGAGGAAGCCTCCAGGCGGCTGAAAGAGACCATGGAGAAGGCCAGTAGGGCGGAATTACGGAAGATGGAGGTCGCCTGCAGGGAACGGATTAACATGGCTATTACAACGGTGGATGAGGTTCGAAATGCAGATCTCGAGCGGGTAGAGGAGTTGTCTGGGAGGCTCGAGGCTGCGGAGATGGCCCAGGCCGAGTTGAAGGAGGAGATGGAGGAGATGAGGAGGTCACTCAAGTTGAAGGAGGAGGAAATGAGGAGGTCGCTCCAGGCTGACTGTTTAAGGTACCAATCAGAGAGGGACGTCGCCGTTGCCAAGTTGCAAGCTTCTGAGGCCCGGGTGAGGGAGTTTGAGGAGAATGAGGGGATGATGGACGAGATGCTGCAGGACCTGCACTTCCACACTTGGAAGGAGGGCGGCTTATCTTGGATGGATGACTACCCTCGGGTCATGGCCAAGATATATCTCCAGGCTCTAGAGGAGGCCAGGATTAATGCGGGCAAAGAAGGCGGAAAGGCTTTCAGTCTGGATGCGGTCACTGCTCAGTTCTCGAAGGAGGAACAAGCGGCGGTGAAGGAGGGGATGCGGCTGCTGGCTGCAGAGGAAGCGGGCGTGCAGTTGGATGACGAGGATCAAGCGGCGGATGCTGGTGAGTTATTCTTTTCCCTTTCATTTTTCTCTGCGTTTTCATAACTTGATCGTTCGTTTAATGAATTCCTCTTCTGATCTTGACAGGTGGGACTTCTGATCCACATGCTGGGGGCCCTGATCCTGCTGCTAAGTAGACTGGGGAAGTTGGTGATGGAATGCGGACGCAGCTGCCACCTTTTTATTTCTTTTTATCACTGTTTTCGTTAGTCATTGACATGCGACTGTAATAAAATTATTTGTAAAGAATAACTTCGTGTGATTTTATAATATAAGCTGATTCTGTCATGTTTGAATGTTGTTGTCATCTTGATGTGCTGCGTGAGAAATATAACTATGTATATGCCTGTGATTCTAGTTGTGTTTGATGCTAAGTTTTTGCTAGAAATATAATTTCATGTGTTGCAATGTTATTGTACGAACAAGCTATAGTTACGTATTTATGTACAAGAAAAGAGAGTACCGCCCTTCATGTTTTATTCGCAGGCGGTAGCTTTGAGTGTCATGTGTAACTGTTCACGGATACAGCTGAGTACCTTGCCACCCAGTACGCAGGCTTAGATTCTCAGGAGTGAATGCTTCCTATTTGGTTTCCTGTACTTTAGAATTTGTTATACAGGATAGGAGAAAAATATTCAAATGAAATGGAAATATAGTAAAAATAAAACTTCCAGTCACGGAAGGCCGTCGATGTGCTTAAGTTCGTGGCAAACGGGTTTTGTAGTCACTTTCCCTAGCTGTGGGTCTTGGAGACATTTGTCACCCATCTTACGCCTCCGCGGGGAGTTTTCTTTTTTACCACAGCCGCACTTAAGACACATCGGAG
Organism: Allium cepa; assembly: GCA_030765085.1. Classification (NCBI taxonomy): domain Eukaryota; kingdom Viridiplantae; phylum Streptophyta; class Magnoliopsida; order Asparagales; family Amaryllidaceae; genus Allium; species Allium cepa. The sequence goes on along the minus strand of CM060939.1, from coordinate 72,708,503 downwards.
CCGAGATCGCGCACGGTAACTACCCGAACCATTATGGTCCGTAATCGTGGGTATTATTCGATTTACCGTGGCCGGCTAGCGTGGGTGCCGTTGGCCGTGAACTACCCCTGGCTGGCCACACCTTATGTTGGGGCTTAAAGTAGGTTCACAGTTACCGGCGAGCCGAACGCCGTAATGAGCTGCCATCGGCTATAGTCGGCCTTTATGATGACTTATAATCGGCTCATTACAGTTGGCTTTGAGGGCAGGCGCGCAATGAGTTAACCCGCAGCAGAGGGATGCTGGAGCAAAAGTGTCTCATTGGCGAGTGCATAGAATCGTAGCGTACCTGTTAGGCCTAGTCCAGATGAGGCCGTGGTGCGTCTTGAGTGGAGATGTCATAGGATTTTGTTCAACAGAAAGGGATACAACTTAACAAGCAGCCAAGACATAAAGGAACAAGTTAAAAAGAGACAAGATTTTTTAAAGTGGTTCGGCACGAAAATGCCTACGTCCACTGATTCTCTTTGTTAATTCACTTCATATGGGCAGTACAAGTTAAGAAAAGTATCGACGGAGGTGTCGGATGTTCCATGCCCTCTGGAACACCTCTCCATCCACTGTTGACAAAATGTAAGCTCCGTTGTGGAGATCTTTGTGAATTACATATGGTCCGTCCCAGATGGGGTCCAGTGCCCCGGGGCGCGGAAAGATTCGCCTGAGGACAAGATCTCCTTCTTGTAAGCTGCGATGCTTGACCTTGGAATTGTATAGTGCTGCCACTTTTTGCTTGTGAGCTGCTGCTTTGAGTGCTGCATCGTTCCTCCTTTCCTCAATCAGATCCAAAGACATGAGGAGGAGTTCTTCGTTTTCTTCTGGGTTGTAGTGGATCCTTCGGTGGGAAGGCACAATAGTCTCAACTGGGAGCATTGCCTCCGATCCATATGCCAAAGAGAAAGGAGTATGTCCCGTTGATGTTCTGAAAGAAGTGCGGTATGCCCATAGTGCCGTAGGAAGCTCGTCCACCCAAGCGCCTTTTGACTTTTCAAGTTTCTTCTTGATTAGGGTTTTGAGAATTTTGATGACAGCTTCAACTTGTCCGTTTGCCTGAGGGTAAGCTACTGATGAGAAGCTTTTATGAATTCCATGCTCTTGGCACCAGTCGGCAAATTCTTCGCTGTCAAACTGGAGTCCGTTGTCTGATACGATCTTGAGGGGGACTCCATACCTGCACAGAATATTCTTGATCAAGAAGTTGATAACTTTTGCTGAAGATATTTTATTTAGAGGTTCCGCTTCCACCCATTTGGTGAAATAATCGACTGCCACTATAGCATATTTGGCTCCGCCTCGGCCCGTTGGCAGTTCGCCAATTAAGTCAATTCCCCATACAGCAAAGGGCCAAGGGCTGGTCATTTGAGTAATTTCGTTTGTGGGCAGTCGAGGGATCTTGGCGAACTTCTGACATCTGTCGCATTTCTTAACGAAGTCTAGGGCATCTTTGTTCAGTGTGGGCCAGTAATATCCATATCGGAGTATCTTTCTTGCCAAAGTCTGCCCTCCAGTGTGATCTCCGCATCCTCCCTGATGGATGTTTGTTAATATCTCCTTGGCTTCCCTTCCGGCGACGCATCTTAATAAGGGGCTAGAGAAGCCACGCCGGTAGAGGATGCCTTCTTGTATTGTGTAGTGGGGAACTTTCCTCAAGATCTTCTTGGCTTCGTCACGCCTGTCGGGTAGTATGCCATCTTGCAGATATTTCCGGATAGGAGTCATCCAGGTTCCTTCTTCGATTGTAGTTATCAGATTCACTTGTTCGAAACTTGGGGCTAGCTGCCTTGAGATTGCTAGTGCTCCGGAAATGGTGCTATTCTTCATACTAGCTTGCTTTGCAAGTTCATCTGCCTCTTGGTTTTCTTCTCGAGGAACGTGTTTGATTAGATAGTGGTCCAATTGATCGAGCAGCAGTTTAGTTTTCTTTAGGTATGCTGTGAGTCGTTCTCCTCGAGTCTGGAATTCTCCTAGTACCTGGTTTACGATAAGCTGAGAATCACTATGAAGGCATAAGGAATTGATTCCAATTTCTAGGGCAAGTTCCAATCCCGCTATTACTGCTTCGTATTCAGCATCGTTGTTAGTGGCCGTGAACTCCAACCTTAATGCGTAGTACAACTTTCTCCCTCTGGGGGTGATGATCACAATACCTGCCCCCGAGCCTTGTTCGTTCGATGCTCCGTCTACAAAGAGGTTCCACTTGATGCTTTTTGCTACTTCGGATTGTTCCTTGCCTTCGTTGATAGTGAATTCGGCAATGAAATCAGCCATGGCTTGTCCTTTGATAGCGGTGCGAGGATGATAGGTGATATCATACTGACTTAGTTCGATGCACCATTTGAGGAGTCGCCCAGAAGTGTCAGGACGATGGAGCACTTGTCTTAGTGGTTGATCGGTTAGAACCCTGATGGAGTGAGACTGGAAGTAGTGTCGCAGTTTCCGTGACGCGATCAATAAACAATATGCTAACTTCTCGAGTTTAGGATATCTGGCCTCTGCCCCTGTAAATTTCTTACTTACAAAGTAAACTGGGCGTTGTGTGCGGTCTTCTTCTCTTACCAAGGCGGCGCTTAGAGCATGAGATGATACAGCGAGGTATAGGTATAACACTTCACCTTCATTTGGAGTTGAGAGTACTGGTGGTTTCTGAAGGTGTTCGATTAGGTTGAGGAAGGCTTTTAAGCATTCGTCGGTCCACTCGAACCTCCCTTTATCTTTCTTGAGAGCTTCGAAGAAAGGGACACACTTGTCAGTTGCCTTAGAAATGAATCTGCTTAGGGCGGCCACCTTTCCGTTTAGGCTCTGCATTTCTTTTCGAGTGGAAGGTATCCTTATTTCTTTTAGGGCCCGGATTTGTTCAGGGTTTGCTTCGATTCCTCTGGCGTGGACGATGAATCCTAAGAATTTTCCCGATGATACTCCGAAGGAACACTTTAGAGGATTCAGCTTCATTCCATATCGGCGTAGTACCTGAAACATCTCGTCCAGATGGCTTATATGGTCGTCGGCTTTCCTGGACTTTACCAACATGTCATCCACATACACTTCCATAGTTCGTCCTATTAGTTCTGCGAACATCTTGTTGACGAGGCGTTGATAGGTAGCTCCAGCATTTTTGAGTCCAAAAGGCATGACTTTGTAACAATATAACCCGCGGTCGGTGATGAAGCTAGTGTGGTCTTGATCGGGAGCGTGCATGGGAATCTGGTTGTATCCGGAGTATGCATCCATAAAAGATAGGAGTTCGTGCCCAGCTGTGCTGTCTACAAGTTGGTCAATTCGAGGAAGTGGGAAGCAATCTTTCGGGCAAGCGTCATTCAGATTGGAGAAGTCAATACATGTTCGCCACTTCCCATTGGCCTTCTTTACTAGTACGGGGTTAGCGATCCATTCTGGGTAGATGGCTTCCCGTATGAAGCCATTAGCAAGTAGATTCTTTACTTCCTCATCAAGGGCTGCTGATCGCTCTGCCCCCATGCTCCTCTTTTTCTGCTTTACTGGTGCCTTAGTGGGATCGATGTTCAACATGTGGCACGCTATGTCTGGGGAGATTCCTGTCATATCAGCATGGGTCCACGCAAATACATCTAAGTTGTGGCGGAGAAAGTCAATGAGTTGATCCTTCAATTCCGTTTTCAGCTGAGATCCGATTTTTAATAGTCTACTTGAATCATGCTTATCTACCGATACTAATTCCATAGCCTCTGCAGGCTCGGCGGTAGCCTCCTCCTCCTTATCCCTGGGGTCTAGTTCGTTGAAGGGATCGCTTGTGTATCGAAGAGGAGGGGCTTTCTTTAGTTGCTATGCCTCCAAGCTTTTTATGCAGAGAGTAGTCTCTGCATCTTTTCCTTTATTCTTCCTGCGGTTGTTGCGAAGCTCGGTCACATAGCAGTCTCGGGCAGCATCTTGATCTCCTTCTACTTCCCCTACTCCGTTGTCCGTTGGAAATTTCATCTTCAGGCACCAGGGGGCTAAGACAATTTGGAAGTCAGACAAGGCTGGCCTTCCCAAGAAGGCATTGTAAGCCGAGTGGCTTTCTATTAGTACGAACGTTTGTTTTCGCACCACGGAGCGGGGATGACTTCCTATTTCGACGAAGAGGTCGAGTTGCCCGAGGGGCATTTTTGCATCTCCAGTGAAACCGTGCAGTGGTTTGTCGCAGGGAGACACATCCTTCATTGATAACTTCATTTTGTCGAAAGCATGCTTGAATAGGATATTTACGGAGCTTCCCGTGTCTATTAGAATCCGAAAAACTTTAGCTGGACCGAACCAGGCAGAGATGACCATAGGATCCATATGTGGGTACTGCCTTCCTTCCAAATCACGCCTACTGAATACTATGTCATCGTTTTCTTTTCGTTTCGGGTGGTGTTCCTCTGTAATAGAGTTAACATAGCCTTCAGCATTTCTAAGTGACTTGCCGTACCTTTCCATCTCTGCCCAACTTCTGTCGGCGATGTGTGGTCCTCCTGAGATGGTAAGGACCACTATCTTCTCTTGATTAGAGCCACTGGTGTTGTGATTGTTGCGATTTCCTCTGCCTACTTCTGGGAGGGGTTGCTTTGAGTTCTCATTGGCAGGAGTTGGAGTCCTGTTCTGACTTTTCACATAGCGTTCCAGTCTTCTTCTTCTAATGTGTTCTTCGATCAAGTCCCGGAGATGGTGGCATTCATTGGTGTCATGTCCGTGGGATTCGTGGAAGCGATAGAACTTTCCGGACTTAGTTGCGTTATCTGATTCTTTCTTGTGCGGGGGGCGCTTGTATCCGAGTTCGCCCTGAGTGGCTAGGTAGATGTTTTCGATTGTTTCATTCAAAGGAGTATAGGAGTCAAATCTCGGTCCTGGACGATATTGGCGCTTTTCGACCTTCCTGCCCCCAGCATTGTCTCTAAATTCATTTCTTCGAGAGTCCTTAGCCGTAGTGGGAACCTTGTCCTGAACTGTCTTACCCTGTTGTCCTGATTGCCTCTCAGTGGCGGCGTCTTCAAGTCTCATATACTTTCCTGCTTCATCGAAGAAATCAGGCAAGGTAGCTGGTTTTTCCTTAGTTAATCTTCTGGCAAACTTGGTGTCTGGATGTACACCGCTACAGAGGGCCATTAGGGTAAGCTTTTCATCGGCGTCTTGAACTGCAGCCGCTGCGGCGTTGAACCGGGTTAGATATTGTTGTAGTGTTTCTCCGCATTTCTGTTTGACATTGGATAGAGAATAAGCATCCTTGGGTTGTTCCACATGGATGCGGAACTGGCTGATAAACCTTTCTTTCAACATCTCCCATGAGCTGATGGATCCTTGGGGTAGATGGCAGAACCAGGAGGTAGCTAGATCTGCTAGGAATAGTGGAAAGCATTTACATAATACTCCTTCTGTTGCTCCACTCATGAGCATATGCTGGGTGTATCTCTGTAAGTGTACGATGGGGTCGGAAGTTCCTTTGTAAGGCTCCATGGTTGGCATTTTCCATTCCCGGGGAGTGATGGCAGTTTCGATATTTCGGGTAAAGGGGCTGGTGATTCTAGCGCCTATTCCCCGGTCCCTTTGCTCCCGTTGGACACATTCTCTGAATAATCGTGCCATTCGTTCGTCAGAATTTGGAGCGGACAAAAATGAGCTTGGTTCTTCCCTGCGGGATCTATCTCGTACAGATGACCTGTAGGGATGGTATAGTCTATCACTTCTTGCATTATCCAGTGGTTGTCTCTGGCTGCTCGGACGCACGCTAGGACCAGCTACAGTTGCCCCCTGCCTTGATCTTCCCCTGTGGGGTTCTGTTTCGAGCACATCCATGGGGTCAACTTCGGGCTGGGTTCTAGCTCGGCTCCGTTCAGCGGTGTTTCTATGATTAGGTGGCATGACTGGCTCAGCTACATCCGACCCTCGCCTGGTGCCTCCCCCACTGGGTTCGGTCCCAAGTGCTTCCTCGAGTCGGAGTTCGGGCTGAATCCGGGCGCGGCCCCTATCATTGTTGTTCCTGTTGATAGCTTCTTCGAAAAGAGAAGACCTTTGTTGCCTCCGAGATCCTCCAGATTGGGATTCACCCCATGATTCAGTGTTGCGGTTGGACTCTTCAGCATCCCTTAAGCGTGACATGAGTTGGTCCACCAAAGCTTCTTGTTGGGATGTGAAGCGGTTGGTTACCTCAGCCACAACTCTATCCAGATCTGCCCTAGTGATTGGTTGTTCCGTTGCGGGACCGGTTGTATTTTCTTGATTCTCATCTGGTACTGCTGTTGAAGTGGGTTGATCTGCGATTGCTGGATCTGGAAGGCTACTAGTTGCGATGTTCTTTCCTTTGTTAGCATCCTTTCTCTGTCTGGAAGGCATGATTTCTAAGTAACGAGCGATGTTGTTAGGAAGAAGGTTGAGTGGGAGAAGATGAAGCTTGAAGAAGGTTGAGTGAGAGAAGATGAAGCTTAAGTTCTGCTCTCAATGAAAGCACCAAAAATGTTTGCACAAAAAATGGACAAACACCTCCAAGTCGTATTATTTAGTTGATTATATGTGATGATTTTAGATGAGTATGTAGATATGAAAGAAGTAGGAGCTGAAATGTAAAAGACACACAGATTTATAGTGCTTCGGCCAGAATATGCCTACGTCCACTTTATATGTTATTATCTTCTTTCTTTCAGATTACAAGTACAATGCTTCGTATACAAGTATATGAAAGTAGTTTGAAAGTTCCTTCCTTGCTTGAGCTCTCAAACTTGTCTGCCATTGTTGTACCCCTGCCCCTCTATTTATAGAATGAGGTAGGGGGCAGGGGTCTTGGAAGTATATAACTGCTGGTGGGCCCGGGCTGAAGCGATCTGGACTGTCAACTGTGTTGGTTCGGCGAGCTTCATTCGGTGGTGAGGTTGGCCGGTGGTAGCCTCGTTCGGTAGGGAGATGTTGGAGTTTGGACCGGTGGTGCCTGGTCCGGCTATGGTGGTCCGGTGATGGGTGGATATGTGCCATTCGGTACTGGGCTTACATGGAGTTGGTTTGGTCTTGGAGGTGAGTTGGTTCGGTGGAGATGTGACGGGAAGGTGGTTCGGCAATAGCGTGGTCCGGCGGTGGTATTCGGTGGGGCCTGGACCGGCTATGCCGAATGGGCGAAGGAGCATGGGACTGCCGGATGGATCATGGCACATGGAGCTTGGTCCGGCTATGCCGAGTGAGTATGAGCAGATGGGAACGCTGAATGGACAGTTGTCAATGGAGACGCCGAATGGCTTGGGTACATGGAGGTGCCGAATGAGGCTGCGTCCACGGAGGTGCCGAATGGAGCTTGTGGGGTATCGCCGAACGAGGATGGAGATTGCGATCCAGGATGGAACCGACGCCTATTGGTCTCGAGGTCTCCTGTGTGAGAATTCGCCCAACACCAGTTTCCTGCTCTCTCTGGCTATCCGGACTTGCCCGACGGATGGGATAGTAAATTTGATTTACTCAGATCAAAATATTCTAAAGAATAAAGGATAAGTCTTTTCAAGATTTAGACAACTTAGATTTTATGAAGATGATCATCTTGTAGTCGGTGTTAAAGCTCGAAGGGGGAACTCACATTATTCGGGGAATTTTAAAAGGTGATTTCATTGTTATTCCGCCTATAGTATTAGTTGAATACAGGGATTGATATTGAGTAGAAATAGATGATTTCTATAGATTCTACTCACTTAATATTTACTGGTTTTGGATTAATATCCTAGATTAAATGTTTTTAACTCAATCGAAATTGAGAATTTCGAATTAAGAAATCTTTATTAAGATTTAAGTAAAATGATTAGGAATTGATTTAAATTCCTATACTTAAAATTTATTGGTTTGGATTTATAGTAAACGACGTCTTTAATAACATTTTTTATCCATGTTAAAAGTTGTGATTTGGAAATCATCATTAAGATTTAAATATTTGGAATATTTTCCAAAGAAAAGAGGAAATGGTTTGGAATATAAAAAGGGTTTATGTAATCAAAGGATTTAATAAGAGAGATTTAATGATTCCGTATATATAGGAAATAATGTTTTAGAAATATATATCTCCAAAAGGTATTTTGATAAAAAGAACTTAATCACTTAAAGAATGATTCCCTATTCACGAAACATCTTCTTATTGATGATTGGTTTTGAAAGAACTGGGGTCAGATTTGGACGATTCATATCCGAAAATCACTTCGAACCAATCTACGTATTCGAAGTAAAAGATCAGAAGTTGAAGATATTGAGACAAATAGTAATAAAGGACTGCTTGTTGATTTGATTAGGGATAATTCCTGATATACTTATAGTAGCGGTGGTCTCTTTGTTATGAAAAATCTTAGAAACACAAGGACTATTCGCTACTAATCCTAGGGGTAATTCCCAAAATAGGATGTTGTAGGAAAGTACCTTAGGTTTCCTTCAGTCCCAGAACGAACTTGTATGGAAGAATGTCTGATATTGCATTTTTAATCACAATGAATGATCTCTATATAATGTATATCAGTCGGTGGCGGAGAAGACATCTTCTCTTAGCTTAACACCCTTTCCCAATACATTCGAACTCAAGAAGTTATACGTTTGTAGAAATTAGTCAAGTGACATGGGATGGCAATGTAGCATTTAAAGTGGAAGTTGTGTTATGTGTGAAGGAAAATCGTTGCCTCTAGCCTCACACCCAGAAATGGCCGAAACAGGGTTAGATGCAGCAAGGCGAAGTGGTTCGCAGCCATTAGGGTATGATTATCCCCTTCTTGATAGATTTCTTCCCGCTATGACGTTCAGGATGTAAGTTACTGTACATGTATGCTATGAGGGCCCTCGGATAGGTCGGTAACGACCGAGGGATGATATATTCGGTACTATCTAGTTATAGAGATAGATCAGTCTTGTGTTGGTAGAGGATCCTTTGTGTTGGTCCTCGGTACATTCTTTTAGAGATGTACTGCCGAAAGGTAGTCCCTTCACCTGGTCATTTGTATGGAAATCCATTTCCCAATAAGTACCTTTACGAGTTTGATTGTAGAACCCCCGTTGGGTATGTTGGAATTTAATCAATGTAACAATTTTGGCTAAGTTTAATAACTTTATTTTCAAATGTTTTCAAAGATATATCATTAAAAATAATAATAATATTTTGACGTAGAATGATGTGGTTATCATAAGGTAAAAACCCGTTCCACGTTTTTGTGTGGTATGGTCTAATGAGAAACCTTTTTGTTTTCAAAGCACATATTTTGAGTTCTCACACCAGTCCCATGACTCACCCAGAGTTTAGTTTCCCTTTCCTTAAACTCTGGGTGCCTTAATTTTCCCCGACTAGCCTAGTAGTTAGGCTTACTTTTGAAGAAAGCTGGATGGAGCTAGAAGCATGGAGTCAGTAGACTTTACCAAAGATTTTTGTCTATTTCCACCACACTCTTGCACTTTAGTATTCCGCATTTGTAAGGACATGATTTATAACTGTCCATTTTTTTAACTCTGATAAATATATTATAATTTCTACTGTAAATATTTTATGTTGGAATAACATATGTGAGATTATGTTCTATCTTGTTTTCTTTCATCCCCTTACGAATGCGCTTCACTAGCACTTGGATTTATGGCACGTGAATACCAAGGATGTATTAGTGTCAATTTCTGAGAGTCGAAGAAACGAGTCCTTACAACGTGGTATCAGATCTTAGGTTGAGCGAACACGTAAGCCTGATAGCGGTAAAGGACTCGTCAGAGATAGGGATAGTAATGCCTTAAGATGCATAACTCATTAGAGATGCGGTTAGCAACGCCCTAGAATGAGTTTGAGAGTATTATATATGAGCGCGTATTTGCTAATAAAATACACAAAAGAATTTGGTTTTATATGAAATCATTTTTTCCTAAATATATATATGTATATATTCGAAATGAAAAGAATATTTTGGTAAAATTTCCAGGGAATGTCCGAAATAATGAAACTGTAACGACCCAGAATTTTTATTTATTAAAATTTGAATATTTAATTAATTTTAAATATTTATAAGTGAATTTATAAGTCGAATAAATTTTATTTTGATTTATTGGATTTAATTGGATAATTAAATCGATAATTTAATAGTTGAAATTATGGAAATAATTGAAAATTGAGTTAAATATGATTGAAAATGATTTATAAAATTTTATTTTATCATATTGAAGTTAGAATGATATTTTAGAACTTTTAAAATCGAATTAAAAGTTAATTTGTGAAAATTGAATATTTTAATATTTAATAATCGACTAGAAAAATAGCCAATTTTTGAACAGTCTCAGAATTGAACGAAACCAGTTCCATTGGATCCGTAATAGTTAGTTATTACCGGATTTCAATTTTCGTGTCAATCGGAGTTATCGTTTGATCGTGGCAGCTCGAAACGCATCGAATTATTTTTAATTTAAATTTGGCGAGTGAAAATAGCCATTTTTCAAAAAGTCTCGGAATTCGACGAAACCAGTTTCATCGGATCCGTAATGTGATATTATTGTAAGGTTTCAAATTTCAAGTCAATTGGATTTACCGTTTGTCCGGTACAAATTAAAACGCCTAGAAATCGATTTAAATCGGTTTAATTTAAATTGAGCGTTTGTAGCCATAACTCGCACAGATGTCCGAATTAGCTTCCGAAACCCATTCCATTGTGTCCGGAACGTGGGGTAAACCTTAGAAACGCTGGTTACGGCGCCTAAATCGGAGTTCGGAATTTCCGGGTGAATAGTGTCGAACGAAACTCTATAAATACACCACCACCCTTCATAATTTGATAAAAAAAATAACTAAAACCCTAAAACCTAACCCTAGCCGCCTCTAACATAACCAATGGCCAGAAATTAGTGATCTTCTCCTCTCAATCTCTCTCAATCCGTAAAGAATTACGCAAAGTGTTCAACACGAAGGTTGGAGAGCACGACGAGAGCTTCGATTCCATACGGTGATGATCGGAAATGGTGCAACGTAGGAGGAGCTATGGTGGGCCGTTTGCAGCAGCTCACGCACGTTTTCCTAGGCTCATGGGGCAGCCGAACTTCAAGGGGTTCAAGGAGGAGGTAGCTCTTGCGAAGAGCGTTCGCATGAAGGTGGTTTGATGAAGTTTCATCGAGTGTGGAGGATGCAAATTGAAACCCTAGTTCATAAGTGATGGGTTTGATTTTTGTACGTGAGTTTACTGTAAGGAGTTGCGTGAGGGAGAGGGAGAGTGGGGGTGCGGCCAGATTTGCATGTGTGGGATCCAAGGGCTGGGATTGTTTTTGGTTAGAAAAATTTAAATAAATGTTGTATTTATATAAGTTAAATCGTGTATAAACTTGTAAAATTCGTATCTTTTTCATACGAGGTCGAAAAAATGCAAACTCAGTTGCGTTGGGATCGTAAGGACGAGCACTACGCGATGGAGTTGGTTTGGAGTCGTTTGGAGTTAGTGAGAATTTTGGGTAAAATTAAACGTCCGTTTAATTTTATTCGAAATAAATCGCTAAAACGGAATTTAAAATCAAGGTGAGAACTTCTCACTCAATCGAATCGGTTTCGATTTTATTTTAAATAGTTAGATTTAAAATATTTGAATGCATGTATGAATGATGATTTATATCTATTGATTGTTAAAATAGACATTATACGCCGTTAGTAAGCGGATGTTATTTAATAAAAACATATACCGCGAATATTTCATAAACAGTGAAATTGGTATTATATATAATATCAATATATATATATTGGCATATGTATATATTGCAGTTGTTGATTTCCCGCATTTTTTGTTTAGCGGATGAGACCCTATTACGCCGTTATTAAGCGGATAATATTTATTAAAAACATATACCGCGATAATTTCGTACTGGAGCGAAATTGGTATTGTGCTAATGTTTTTGGATGCAGGAAAACAGGTTGGAGGGATCCAACTGGATTCCTCAACAGTTTTTATTTGATTATGGATATTTTGATATTCGTTGATTATCATATACGATATATGATGTTGTTGTTAGTCGTGATTGACTATTTGGTGTGTAGCATCATTGGACCCAGATTTTGGGATTTTAAAATGATTTTAAAGTGATTTTTGAAAATATGCTATATTTTTGGAATTGATCCATTTTAAATAAATAAACGATATAAATTTTTATGTTATAAAAATTATGGTTTTTGTGAAATATAGTAAAAAAGCCGATTTTGAGAAATATAGTTGAAAGCTGATTTTTGAGAAATATGAACCAATGATTGTATGAAATAGTTTAAATGGGATTTTTGAATTTATTATGAAAAGTTTAAAAATAGGATTTATAAAATTTGATTATTTTATAAATCAAGAGAATGGTGAAATTATAATTAAAGTGTTTACAATTATGAAATAAACTTATATAAATTAGAAGTGAAACTATATGAATATGAGTTGTAAATAAAAATGAATTTAAAGTTAAATGGAAATTTACTTTAGAATTGAAATCTGAATTTATTTACAAGTAGGAATTTAAGTTATGTAAAACCAAATAATGTTAAATGGAATATAACTTAAGTGTTGTTGAATGGAATTGATTTTGGTATCAAAGTAAATAATCAAGTGGATTAAATGAATATGAACTTGAGTTATGTAATGAAATTCAACTTTTGTAATTGAATTGAATTAATGAAATTGATAGTTAATCAATTGAATGTAAATTAAGTTGATATGAAATAATGAATGAAAGTGTTAATTCATTTAAAATCTAATGTTACTGGAAGTTGAAAGGTTGAATGGAAATCAATTTAATTAAACCAATTGAAAGTAAAGGTGTTAAACCAAAATGAATATAAGCAAAGGAATTTGGTTGTAAATTAATATACACTGGTAGTTATATGATTGTTAGTTGATTGTATATAATTCATTAAGTGTTAATGAAAGTGAATTAATGAAATTGAAAGCTAATGTAATTGAATTCAAATTGAAAGTAAATAAATTTGAATAGAATTGAATTTGAATTGGAAGTGAACCAACTTAAATATGAATTAGTGAATATAAACTAATTGAATTGAGAATGAATGTTAGTAAAAACATCCAATGTATATAAATCAAATATGATTAAAGTGAAAACCATTCCATTGAATATTAATGAGAGTAATGAATGAATATTTGTTGGTTATGGATGATAGTTGGTTGATGGTTGTATATATTGCTTTTAATGCATTGCTATATGTTGTATATTGATACTATTTTCATATATGCATGATTCTCATGTTGTTTGTTGAGTGTTTAGTAGGTGCGGATCGCGTTTGCTTCGCATTTGGAGCTCGCTTTTGCGCTATATTAGCCGTATATGCTTGCTAATAAAATATAAGGTACATATCTCGGATTAAATATCGTACTTTTACACTTTTTTCCCTGCGGGATGCCTCATTACTTGATGAGATGTATATTTGTGATATATATACTGTCATTTTTTTTTTCGAATCGAGCCGCGCAAAGGAGACTATGGCGAATTTTTCCGGAAATTTAAGGCGTTAGAAATATTTTTGAGAAAATTTGGAAAACTTTTGAAAACTTTAAACTTTGATTTGGAATTGAAAGTTAAACAATAATAGTTGTTTTTGAAAAGATAACTAAGTATGATTTGAAAACTTAGTAAAGATTTGTAAGAAGTTTAATTATAAATTTTGGAAAGTTAATAAATTCTGCAATTTTCTTACTTGTAATTTCGAGGACGAAATTCTTTTAAGGGGGAAAGATTGTAACGACCCAGAATTTTTATTTATTAAAATTTGAATATTTAATTAATTTTAAATATTTATAAGTGAATTTATAAGTCGAATAAATTTTATTTTGATTTATTGGATTTAATTGGATAATTAAATCGATAATTTAATAGTTGAAATTATGGAAATAATTGAAAATTGAGTTAAATATGATTGAAAATGATTTGTAAAATTTTATTTTATCATATTGAAGTTAGAATGATATTTTAGAACTTTTAAAATCGAATTAAAAGTTAATTTGTGAAAATTGAATATTTTAATATTTAATAATCGACTAGTAAAATAGCCAATTTTTGAACAGTCTCAGAATTGAACGAAACCAGTTCCATTGGATCCGTAATAGTTAGTTATTACCGGATTTCAATTTTCGTGTCAATCGGAGTTATCGTTTGATCGTGGCAGCTCGAAACGCATCGAATTATTTTTAATTTAAATTTGGCGAGTGAAAATAGCCATTTTTCAAAAAGTCTCGGAATTCGACGAAACTAGTTTCATCGGATCCGTAATGTGATATTATTGTAAGGTTTCAAATTTCAAGTCAATTGGATTTACCGTTTGTCCGGTACAAATTAAAACGCCTAGAAATCGATTTAAATCGGTTTAATTTAAATTGAGCGTTTGTAGCCATAACTCGCACAGATGTCCGAATTAGCTTCCGAAACCTGTTCCATTGTGTCCGGAACGCGGGGTAAACCTTAGAAACGCTGGTTACGGCGCCTAAATCGGAGTTCGGAATTTCCGGGTGAATAGTGTCGAACGAAACTCTATAAATACACCACCACCCTTCATAATTTGATAAAAAAAATAACTAAAACCCTAAAACCTAACCCTAGCCGCCTCTAACATAACCAATGGCCAGAAATTAGTGATCTTCTCCTCTCAATCTCTCTCAATCCGTAAAGAATTACGCGAAGTGTTCAACACGAAGGTTGGAGAGCACGACGAGAGCTTCGATTCCATACGGTGATGATCGGAAATGGTGCAACGTAGGAGGAGCTATGGTGGGCCGTTTGCAGCAGCTCACGCACGTTTTCCTAGGCTCATGGGGCAGCCGAACTTCAAGGGGTGCAAGGAGGAGGTAGCTCTTGCGAAGAGCGTTCGCATGAAGGTGGTTTGATGAAGTTTCATCGAGTGTGGAGGATGCAAATTGAAACCCTAGTTCATAAGTGATGGGTTTGATTTTTGTACGTGAGTTTACTGTAAGGAGTTGCGTGAGGGAGAGGGAGAGTGGGGGTGCGGCCAGATTTGCATGTGTGGGATCCAAGGGCTGGGATTGTTTTTGGTTAGAAAAATTTAAATAAATGTTGTATTTATATAAGTTAAATCGTGTATAAACTTGTAAAATTCGTATCTTTTTCATACGAGGTCGAAAAAATGCAAACTCAGTTGCGTTGGGATCGTATGGACGAGCACTACGCGATGGAGTTGGTTTGGAGTCGTTTGGAGTTAGTGAGAATTTTGGGTAAAATTAAACGTCCGTTTAATTTTATTCGAAATAAATCGCTAAAACGGAATTTAAAATCAAGGTGAGAACTTCTCACTCAATCGAATCGGTTTCGATTTTATTTTAAATAGTTAGATTTAAAATATTTGAATGCATGTATGAATGATGATTTATATCTATTGATTGTTAAAATAGACATTATACGCCGTTAGTAAGCGGATGTTATTTAATAAAAACATATACCGCGAATATTTCATAAACAGTGAAATTGGTATTATATATAATATCAATATATATATATTGGCATATGTATATATTGCAGTTGTTGATTTCCCGCATTTTTTGTTTAGCGGATGAGACCCTATTACGCCGTTATTAAGCGGATAATATTTATTAAAAACATATACCGCGATAATTTCGTACTGGAGCGAAATTGGTATTGTGCTAATGTTTTTGGATGCAGGAAAACAGGTTGGAGGGATCCAACTGGATTCCTCAACAGTTTTTATTTGATTATGGATATTTTGATATTCGTTGATTATCATATACGATATATGATGTTGTTGTTAGTCGTGATTGACTATTTGGTGTGTAGCATCATTGGACCCAGATTTTGGGATTTTAAAATGATTTTAAAGTGATTTTTGAAAATATACTATATTTTTGGAATTGATCCATTTTAAATAAATAAACGATATAAATTTTTATGTTATAAAAATTATGGTTTTTGTGAAATATAGTAAAAAAGCCGATTTTGAGAAATATAGTTGAAAGCTGATTTTTGAGAAATATGAACCAATGATTGTATGAAATAGTTTAAATGGGATTTTTGAATTTATTATGAAAAGTTTAAAAATAGGATTTATAAAATTTGATTATTTTATAAATCAAGAGAATGGTGAAATTATAAAGGAATTTAAAGACGTTTTAAAAGAATAATATAAATTGATTTATATTAAGAGATTTATAAATGGATATCTATAAATCGAAATATTGACATTATAAAACGAGTTTTTATAAGTGTTTGAATGATGTGAAAATGAATTTCATAATAGAATGAAACTTATAGAATTATAAACTGTGAAGTTATAAATGAAATTTATAAATAGTAAGATTTATAAATTTTGTGAAATTATTTGAAGAATAGATTTGGTTAAATAAATGAATCTTATAAGTTATAAGATTTATAATTTGGGAAGTTTAAAAGAACGATTTTGTAAAATAATCGTTTTATAAGTATTTAACTTATAATATGAACGTTTAGTTTATAATTTAGTTATAAACTGGAATATGTTAATAAAGGAATTTATAAAAAGGAAGTTTTTATAAATAAATAGAAATGGAATTTATAAACGTTGTTTTATAAATTCACAAACGACTTATTTTGATAAGTTAATTGTTATAACTTATAAATGGAGTTATATTCACATTTTCGAATAGTGAATAATCCTTTGAATTAAAATGAATAAAAGAATGAAATTTGTTAACGGAGTTTATTCACATTTTTGAATAGTGAATGACACGTTAAAGAAAATGTTTGAATGAGATGTCTTAAATAGAATTAAAACGATCTAATGATGTTTTAAAATATGTTGAGATTCGAAACCATAGATTTCAACAATTATTGTTGAAATAGACGTTTTCGAGAAATAGAAGGAAATGGTGGACTATAACACTGTTGTTATAGTAAATGATTTCCGAAAGGAAATGCTTTGTATAGTATTGGGATTTACATATCTATTTTAAATACGAATCCCTATACTAGTGATTTTGGGTTGTTGTAACGATGTTTTACGCAACATTCGTTTTGGCCCAAATAAATATGTTTAAGAGAGTGATTTCCTTAAAGAATGAAATATATACTTAATTCGATTTGAGTATATTGAATATTTTCCAAGTGTTGAAAATAAAAGATTGTGAATTACTTATTTAATAAGTATGGAAATGTTTTCCAATATGAAGTGAAAAATTAGAATTTATCTTTTTGAAGATAAATTGAAATGAATAATTTAAATCGTATATGCATAGATATTTTGGAATATAAATTCATTAAGGAATTTATAAATGTGAAGGTGGAATTTGTATAAAAATAAATATTGATTTATTTTGAAGCGTTGAAATTATATATCTTGTAAAGATATTTTGGAAAATAAATAATTTGGAAAATTATTTGGAATCTGGTGATGTATGCATATCCATTGATAGTTCAATAGCCGACTATCAATATTTCCCTTTGAATGGGTATTTGATGTGATTTGATTGAATTTGAATGTCACACTTATTTTTGAATAAGCGCTCACTATTCGGGTTAACCGGGAAAGGACCATGGGGTCGTATAACCCATTCCGAATATGTGATACGTCGTTGTGAATTGCATTTGAAGATCGGTGTTGAAGACCGGATATTTGCGAGAGCGATAGGATGAACTATCGATTGACTCTGCACCGAGTAGCTACGGTATTGAGTTCTCCATATGTGATGGTGAATCCGATCAGGATTGTGAATATCCGGATTGCGAGGACTTCTTTGTAAGTGCCTTCGGTTTTGTTCGATCTCGGAACAGACTTGTATGGATTGTATGTCTGACATTACAAGTTGAGATATAAAGCCGATTTCTTTCAAATATATTTCTGTTGGTGGCGGAGAATTTATTCTTTGCTTAACACCCTTCTCTGAGACGTACGAGCTCAGAGGTTATATAGTTGAAGTTATCAACGATATATTCCCAATTTGGTAATGTGACATGCTTAGTGTTGCTGTGAAATGATCATTGTGTTGATTATTTGTGATAGGATCATTTGTTTGATCGTCTATCTTGGTGATCATTTCTATGATCATTTGTTGACCCAAAGCATGGCTTTTGTATAAAGTATGTTTTTGTGGACGTGACTTCGTCGAGCCTCACATCCCGGAAATGGTCAAAACAGGAAAGATGCGGCAAGGTTATGAGGGGTAGCGCCCTTTAGGATATGTGCATTTCCTTCTGGAAAAGGGTGGTATCATGGTATGGAGCCCGGATACTTACTCATGTTGAAAACACTTTATGATTGTGTGAATTGATTACGAGCGCTCGGTGAAAAAGGTCCCAAAGGACCGGGGGATGGCATATTCGGTCAGTTGTTACTCAGTTAGGGGTAACCCGGCCTTGTGTTGGTAGAGATCCGGTTTGGTTCTCGGGGATGACCATCCAGAGGCATTCTCATGTGGCAATGGGAAGTTCCTTGGCCTGACCATTTGTTGGAAATCCAAAGAAACAATACGATCTTGTACGGTTTCAGTTGTAAAACCTGCTTCCTCAGGAGGTAGCTATAGTAGGCATAATATAATGGTACCTATGCTGGCTATGATTTATATCTTTACTTTCGAAATGATTTGTTCTACACTATGCACTAGTAATAATATCAAATGTTATTTTAAATGCGTATCAAGCATCTTTGACTAACATAAGAAGAAATCTCCTCCAAGTCTGCGTTTGCATTGTGTGTGTGGTGGGAGGTCTTATGGTAGTTACATTTCTAAAAGCATTGCGAATTGAGTTTAAAAATATTCCTCTATTTTGAGTTTAAAGATAAATAAACTATTTTGAGTTCTCACACCAGTCACATGACTGACTCGGAGTTTATTGTTTTCCTTCCTAAACTCTGGGTGCCCACCAATTTCCACACGGGCAGTTAAGAGTTAGGTTTATCAGGATATTCTGGATATTCTGGAGTTGCTGGAGGCAAGCTGGATGGCATGGCGTATTACTAGTATATAGTACTTCTTTCCGCTGCATTGTTTGTTGTTGTATGTTGTTGTACACTCTGATGATATGATGTGATGTAATGAAATGTGATGTAATGTAATAACTGATATAGTTCTTTGTTTAAAGATTATTCATTTATTATTATATGTTGTTCCGCTGCGAATTGTGAGATTCTGATGTTGTTCTGTTGTTTCTTCTGTCCCGTTCTATTTTCTTTTAAAATTTTCTATTTTCTGTTTTCTCTTTTCTTTCTCTATTTTCTATCTTCTTCTCTCTTCTTCTGTTTCTTTTCTTAAATTCTTTTTAAAACCCCATAACATCTCGGTTTTCGGCCTTTGATTTCTCGGCAGTCGATAAAGTGAGTATCGATGTTGAATTTTCGAAAGTCGAAAATTCCTGTTTGTTACAGAAACCTTTTACACAAAGAATTTTAAAAAGCCATCGTTCGAAATAAATCTCGAAACATTTTTTGAGGATTGAATATGGGGTAATCGACAATCTCAGTTTAAGTTAAAGGAATTTATTTAAGATAAATAATTCTTATGAATACGTTTGATATACGTAATTTTATAGACTAGATTTATAAAACGTGCTTTACAAAGGAATTTGTGATAATTCAAATTTTGAATATTTTCGAAAGGAATTTCAAATGATTTTTGGAAAAGAAATAATAGTAGTATTATTTCTATATAAAAAAGAGCTTTTGAAAACGAAAAAAAGATCTTATGTTTAATTAATTTAGGTGGCTCAAAGGTAACTAAAAATGGGCAGAGGATGTGTTTGGGTGGTAAATGCTTCTCTTTAGCATTCTCCTTGTTGTTAAGGAAATATGCGCTACTATTAGTAGTACCCAGTTTCTTGGTATCATTTTTGAGTTACTCGATCAATATAATTTTCTGAAGTTAAAAGGGATAATGGGAATCAGTAATTGACAAATTAATGGTTTTTAGTTCTTATCAAAGTGTATTACTGTAATTGATAAGCATTGGTATGCTTTGAACTTTTAAGTAAATATTTAAATTTAATAATGAATGGTTTTGGGTTTGTAGTAAACGTTGTTTTAGAGAAATTTGTTTTTAGACCCTTAAACGACACTTTGGAAGATATCTTATGGGTATATATGGATCTTTAATAATGGGATTTTAATGATAACAACAAGCATTAGAGTCTTTTATAAAAAGATGGAAAATTTATAATTAACTTTTTATGAAAAGAGTAGTTCATTTTAACAATATTTTGGTAGTAATTGTTTTAATCACTTCGATTATATTTTAAAGTAAGTAAAACTTGTTAAGTAAATTATGAATATACTTAAAGCAACTGAATAAGTATATGAATACTTTTATATATTGAAACTTTAAAGGTAAAGGGAATATATATGTATAAAGGAAGTTTTAATTAATAAAGGAGTGTTAAATTGATTAATCAGGTTTACAATAAATAAAAAATGTTTTCACATTTGATATTAGTTAAAGGAAGTTTATGGTAGTTTATCAATTTAATGGATTATTTTGAAAATGAGTTTTTTGGAAACCACTAAAATATGTTTAAAGATGTATTATAATAAAATGATTTTGTAATATAAAGAATTATCTTTATAAAAATTGTTCAAATTAAGAAAGTATTTAAAGAATATATTTTATAAAGTATATTTTATAAAAAAAGTGTGATTAGAAAAAATAAAATGACGTTTGAGAAAGATGGATATTCTAATGTTTTGAAAGGGCATAAATGGAAAGTTACGTAACATAAAATAAGTTTGGGATTAAACTTATAAGGAGATTTATTTAAAAAGAAATTTCAAAGAAATTTTGAAATAAGAATTATAATGGTATTACTCCAAATAAAAGATAATTAATTTCTTGTGGAAAAAAGATAGAAATATTTTGTGAATAAATATTTGAAAGAAATAATAATATAAAGATGAAATGCTTATTTGTAAAGGAGTATCTTTATAAAATTTTGAATAAAAGATGAAATTTTTATGAAATATTTTCATAAGAATTTTGGGAAGGTTAATAAATACATATGGATTGTTTCGTCACATGATTTAATCTAAGAATCGAATGTAGAACTTTGATGTGTTTGACACTTATTCGAAAGGGGATTTATCACTTGATTCTTGATAACGAACATTGATGAGGATTTAGGGTTGGGTACTTGGGTTTTCTATCATGGTTGAGAGCTATGCAAGGAGAACAAAAGTTTTGATAGAAAACCTAGTCAGAGTCTGCACTAAAGGTCGAGGGATCAATACTAGTTCGGAAGTAAAGTTGTGCATTCAAATAGAAGACCGAATCCGAACTATTATATCCATAGTTTTCCAAGAAGAAAGAAAATCGAGATTTCGATAAGTAGATCTTGTAATATGAGTAAAACAAGTTTTGGAAAAATCCCAAATTTGCAATTCAAAATCCAAAATTAGATTTCTTTGAAAATGATGTTTTAAATTGTTTAAAAATATGAAATAAATCTTATAAATCCTTTAAATTGTTTTAAAAATGATTTTAGTAATAAAAATGGATTTTCAAATAATAAAAAGCCATTTTGATAAATATAATTTACAATGCACTTTCCGTAGGACTTTTTTGTAGCACTTTGTTATAACTTTTGAAATATAGTTTTAAACTTATCGATTATTATCCAAATATTTAATAAATGTTTTTAGATGATCAATAAAGTATTTTAAAGGTAATTTTATGGATTTATGAAATGGTTAGAATGTTTTAATGATTTAGAGTTGATCAAATAACTTGACCGCCTTATGGGTGTTAGAGAGATAGTGTCTAGGCTTGAGTTTGGAAAACCAGTTTCCTACTCTTCTTGGCTATCCGGACTGGCTCAACGGATGGGATAGTGAATTTGATTTACACGGATCGAAATATTCTAAAGAATAAAGAATAAGGTTTTTCAAGTTTTAGAAAACTTGGATTTTATGGAGATGATCTTCTTGTACTCGGTGTTAAATCCCGGAGAGAGAACTCGTACTATTTGTTGGTCCTCAGTACATTCCTCTAGAGATGTACTGCCGGAAGGTAGTCCCTCCACCTAGTCATTTGTATGGAAATCAATTTCCCAATAAGTATCTTTACGAGTTTGATTGTAGAACCCCCGTTGTTCCAGTATGCTGAAATTTAATCAACATAACAATTTCGGTTAAGATTAGTAAGTTTACTTGTAAATTTTTTCAAATAAATGTCATTAAAAATAATATCACGTATTTTGACATAGTATGATTTGGTTATCATAAGGTAAAAACACGTTACGCGTTTATGTGCAGCGTGGAATTATGAGATACTTTTTGTTTTCAAAACACGTATTTTGAGTTCTCACACCAGTTCCATGACTGACTCGGAGTTTATTTTCCCTTTCCTTAAACTCTGGGTTTTCTAATTTTCCCCGAGCAGTCTATTAGTCAGGTTTAGTTTAGAAAAAAACTGGATGGAGCTCGAAGCATGGAGTTAGTAGATTTTAATGAAGATTTTTGTCTATTTCCATCACATTCTTGTACTATAGTATTCCGCATTTGTAAGGACGGGATTTATAATTGTCCATGTTTTTAATTCTGATAAATGTATTTTAATTTCCACTGTAAAGATTTTGTGTTGAAATAACAAATGTGAGATTCTGTTTGGTCTTATTTTCTTTCTTACCCTTAAGAACCCGCTTCTCCGGCACATGGATTTACGAAACGTGAGTACCGAGGATGTATATTGTCGATTTCTGGGAGTCGAAAAAATGATTCCTTACAGTTGTCCTACTGAACAGATGATGATTGGCTATCCTTTTCTTTTCCATCGTTTTCTCTACGTTTCCTCTTATATTACCGCATGAGCTTCTTGCCTTCTTGTTTGAGGCACTTGAATACGTCATACTCACTATACCATGTATTTTTTAGCTACTCCTATCCCTAGCATGCATGAACACTTTGCGCTTAACGTAACAATACATAAGATTTTACTTTAACATTAAATGTCTACCTTTTTAATATAGCCGGCTATAGGCACATCGTATTACTAGCTTTTCCCTTTAATGGCTTCTTTCCCTTTTTACTTGGTTTGCTAACCTTACCTATAGGTTTCTACCTGTAGATGATAGATGCTTCAGAAAGCCGGAAAAGTTTATATAATATAAGAAAGAGAAATGGTATTTATATTCGCAAGGTATTCAAAATAGTTTCTCATTTTTCTCGTATCTTTTTCATATCTTATCCAGTCGAGACTTTGGTTCGGCAAAGTTTATATAAAATGAGAAAGAGAGATTGTATTTATATTCTCAAGACATTCAAAGTATTCATATTCCCTTCTTCCTCCTCTCCGGTTGGCACAATTATTTAACTTAATTTTAAATCTTGGATCTAACTAATATTATATATTAATTATTTCAATATATTTGTTCTTGCCAATTTATTTAACTAAATCAATAAAAACATTTATATAGCTATTTATAAGGCATTAAAATATAGAAAACTAATTTAAAATTTATATTGATTTTTTGCGTTAATTTATAGCATTTATAAATTAATTTAATCAAGTAGAACTCGAGAAAATTATATCAAATACTATTGTGTTGACTCCTTGGTGTGAATTCAATCCTCGGTATATTTGAACAACTTAAATACTAAAGCCTATGTGGACTTTTGCTGATGCACGATATTTGGAACAAGTTCAGTCCCTTATAGATCATTTAGGTGAGATTCAATTTCTACTCTTTATTAAGCTACACCCTTATTAACAATATATATTTTTTTCACATTTTATCTTCCTCCCCTCTTTATCCTTAGGATATCCAGAGTTTAATCAATGGAAAAAAACTTCAATAATATCTATTGCTTGTTGCATAGCACCACTTTAAAATCCTTGGTTCAATAAAATAATATTTATTGATTAACTGATTTACTCTAACTAAAGATTTTGACTTTAAGTTTACTACCAATTATGGTGATACTAACATCCTGCAAAAAAAATGAAGAATACTCTCTTAAGTAGTGTTTCGCTTAAAGTGGTTCAACATATACCTAACATGGATGCAACATGATCTTTATGCCATATGAAAGACAATAATCAGAAATATAGTCTAGATAGTTAAGATTAATAGTACTTTCAAGTTAGAAGTTACTACATATCATTACATAAGATTTTATATTTTGACTTAGTTGTATTAACTTGTAGAAGATTCTAGTTGAATTGTTCTATGATTGTTTCAAATAACCATAAATACATAACCACTTGGTGCTCCCCGACAGCCATGAGTATTCCACCATCCATCGTATGGAAAGAACTACGAACACAATATTGTTTCTCTTGAGCTAAGTTTTGATGTTATCACTTCTCTATCCTACCCATTTGATTAGTTAGTATTATGCTTATCACCAGCTTTTTGATCTTCACGTCTCTATATATTTCTTTGGGTATGACATGGGTAAAAAATCCACTACAAATCAGCCTGTGAAACAAAATAGTTTCTAGGACTAGAAAAGACTAATGATGCTTAGTAAAGATGCATTTTAGAATGTATTCAAGTTGTTACATTAAATTTACCAAAAGGTCTAGATTTTCCAATGTTAAGTTAACCCATAAGGTGAATGATTAGTCATTCATTAGTGACATTGTATGAGTTAAATTAATGATAGATAAACCTATGTGATGACCATAAATTATAAATAAATAAAAACTGAAATTGACATCAAAATTAGAATATATGTCAAATTTGAATTTCAAACTGGTGATATGTCATATTAGGATGCTTATGGAAATGCATGTTATGATGCATTTGCTATTGATAAATTAGTGGGAGGAAAACCTATTCTACATGGCAACATGGTCTCGCTACATAGCATGTTTTAGGGAGGAATATTATTCATACCAGCTTTTTTCTAACCTGTGTACGTTTTTTCCATAAACTCATGGGTATTCATTTTAGTTGGCTGAGCTTGTATGATTAGACGGACTGCTATTTTGAAGACGTATTAATAATGCTGTGAAAGCGAAGTAAAAGGCTTAGTTATCTGTTTATTTGTATTACATCGTATGTATATCAGGATCTATAAGTAGTTAAGTGAACATATCGGCACTTCCATATGTTGGATATGTCATCATCTTATGTTTTATCATATTTATTTATTTATCCATATGTGGGAATGATTAAAAAAATGCGAAATCAAAATTATGTAATGGGAAATTTATATATTTTCTCTATTTATCTATTGTTAAAAAATGATTTTCTTTTATCATTTGAAAATAATTCTGATGATGAATACGACATCAAGGCATTCATTTTCAGGTTTTGAGATAGGGAATGTTACAAAGTACTGAATATGCTAAATGTTCGAAAGACCTATGTACTCAAAAGTGTGCAAACAATATACCTTAAATTGCGTCCTTAATTTCAAACTTTAGCACAAACGTTTTGAATCTATCCCTGGTTGTAAAACAATTGGAATTAGGATTTGGAAAGTTATCCTCTTTTGGACCTTGGTAAGAGTTAATTTACTTCCTTATACCATATGTATTCAACTATGAGTAGGCGAAATGAAACCAATAAACTTGACTATTAAAGTAGCTAATAGGTCCACCCGTAGACCTATAGGCATAATTAAGGATGTTTTAATATAATCAGATACTATTACGTTCCTAAGGTTTTCATAAGCTTAAAAGCGAAAGCTATTTAAAATCCACAAGAACAATATTAAATTAGTTACTGTCCTGGCATAATGCAAAAAATGTAAAACGGGGAGGGAGGGAGGGGAGGGGGTGGGGGAGAGAGCGCGCAAGAGAAGAAAAGGGGAAAATATCCAGAATCAAGTTAGTAGGTGGTATATGCATTGAAAAAAAAATACGTTCAGTGACGACATAATGGATTAATCTATATAGAGAAAACCCCAAGAAGTTGATGTAATTATTTCATAATTTAAGACACAATTTAGAATAATACAAGAGAATCAACAACCAAAATACTTACTAGTAGGAAAAGCTTGAACCTTTAATGCATAACATGACAATATGACATATTCCATTTTTCCATTTCAAGTTGTACCCCATACTCCTTGTGACCGCCTTAGCAAAGTTTCAAAGAAAATGCATCTATAATTTCTTCTTATAATATCTTGAAAATTTTCTTTAATTTTACAACCAGTTTCCATTCCTCTGTAGATAGGTCCTCCTACACCGCAATTTCAAAAATAAATATAAACAAGACAATTAATTCTTTAAGATGATGCACATCGAAAGGTTGTATCCTTATATTTATTGAATGACGTCACCATGTCTACTTAAGATTTGACTACATTAAGGTTCAAAACATATTGCTTTTCAAAATAATTGATTATGGCGCTTCTTGGATTTTCTCTTCAATGTCGTGAAATGGTTTTTTGAAAACAAAAAGGAAAAATTAACAATAAAGAAGATAATGAGAAAGTGATCTTTCGCCCTTCCTCATAATCTAATAAATTTGTATTGGAGTAGATTATATACTTAAGTTAGTACTAGTAAAATAATTTTAGTAAAATACTTTTAGCAAAATGACTTCTAATAAGTCTTCTCTAAATCAAAAGGCTTGGCATATATGATATTTACCATGTAATTAGCCTTTAGTATGTCAATGGACTTTCTCGTGATGTGACTAACAAGCTCATCGTTAATGTCAAAATGTCGACCAAAAGCTCTCCCTTTTTCTTGAAGATTGCTTCCAACAATCTGCAAAATATAAAACCAGGAAAGGTTATAATAAGGAAATGCACACGAGACCATACTCACAGAATCATTTATTTTCACAAATATGCACAAGCGTGCACGGTACTCTTTCTTTGTTACCTTTATAGCGACTTTCTGCCCTTTTGTAGCCATTTTAGCATCCATATGGTTGATCTCTATGGAATTGATTCTTCCTATGTCAATTGAGTTTCTTGATGGTATACAAATCGGAGTTTCAACCTCAAAATTTGAAAAGAAGCAATTAGAAATAAGTTCTTAAAAGCATGCATCTTAGCGCAAAATCCAACGGTGTCAGGAGGAATGAAGAGGTATGGAAAAAAAAAGAAAATAACATGCAATATTTATGCGATACAATTTGCAACATAAGCATGTCGACTCTAATGGACATTACAAAGAAAATGAATATTGGATGACACATATGTTCGGTGAAGAAATGTCACATGACAATTTGTTAGATCAAATATCTATCGTATTATTTCTGGAATAATAATGACAAGGTGTTTTTATGGTATCTAAAATCTTTTCTTATAATAAGAGCGATACATTATTCAAAAAAATCGCTCATTTTGATGTCTCGGAAGTTCAAACTCATAACCTTTAGAACCTATGTCTAAAGCGTCATACCACTAACTAGTTGATTTAGTTGTCCTTGACCTAAAGAGAATATTTATTATTTTTGAAGTAAATGATAACAAAGTGACTTTATGATATTCGAAGCTAATAGTTATTATTTTATGGATAAATAATAGTACGGTATTGTTATGATATTTGAAGCGTTATTATAATTTTTGGAATGAAAACAATAAATGGGTTTGGAATTTGGGTATTAAAAGTGAATTATTGGACATTTGTTAAATGGTTATTGCGTATATAATTGCGCAATTGATCGAGCTTGTTATATATGAGTGCTTTATATCCTAATACCGTCTTATTTTATATCCTAATCCAAGCTGTAAGTGTTAGTATTGTATGAAATTCATGTGAAAATTACTATTCGTGCACATATTTTATGTGGCTAATACAGTTGTTAGTACACTTATGTTATTTATATTTGTGTATCTAACGAAATAATGCCTATATATATATATATATATATATATATATATATATATATATATTGTACTTGTTTGATATGTAGCTAGTTTGGTTATTAATACAAGTTATGTCGATAGTTGTATAGAAAATTAGTTATTAGCATGCATGCATAAGCATTGAACAATAGAGCTAGCTTGATATTTTGGATTGATATTGGGCATCTACAAAAAGTGTGTGACAGGTACCTTTTTTGAGACGACCTGACTTTTTCTCCCCAAAAAGTCGTATCATCCTTAAGAAAGAAAGGGATAGAAAAGAGAAAAGAAAGAAGAGAAAGAAGAAACATCACTAGAATCTCAACAGCGGAACGAATAAATTATATTAATAACATAAGTATTACATGGTATTACAACAATTATCATAGTTACACAGTCAATACAACACATACTAGACAGTTATAAACACCTGTCTAGTTATTACAACTCAATCACAATACAGAAGACACTCAGAGATACCAACACAGCGGAAAACTATATAACTATGCGCAGAAGCCTCCTACTGCATTGCTCCTCCACAATTCGTCAAAGCTAACCTAAGTCCTAACCTGAATTCCCTTGGCTA
The DNA here is from genome assembly GCA_030765085.1 of Allium cepa. Taxonomy (NCBI): domain Eukaryota; kingdom Viridiplantae; phylum Streptophyta; class Magnoliopsida; order Asparagales; family Amaryllidaceae; genus Allium; species Allium cepa. Next base: position 72,680,211 of record CM060939.1, on the reverse strand, counting down.
CTCATAAAAATTTGAGTACCCAAGAGTTAAAGAAAAATAGAAATAACTCCGGGTCAGACATGGGTCTGGTGTGAGTAACAGGTTAAAGTTGCTTAACTTTGAAAAACCTTTGAAAAGAAAAAGTATCACGTAAGACTTCCACACATAAACATGGAAAAGTTTTTACCTTACGCTAACCAAAACATTTGATAGATAATCCAATGATATTATAATTGTGTCTAGGGTTTTCAAGTAAAATACAGAAATAGCTGGAATGCTTACATCTCACGTTCCAACATAGTTGGGCACATCTAATACGTACGACACTTATTGGATTTTGGATTCCATACAATGGCTGGGCTACTGGGGCACCGCCCGTCACAGTACGTGGCCTAGATCACCGTACCGAGGAGGACGCCCGCTCCCCTGCAACACAAAGCCGGACCCGTTCCTTACTGAACAGTTCCGAACAAGACCACCCCACAGTTGTGATCAGCAACCGCACCACTAAGCCGAAAATAAAGGGACCTCTAGACAGGGATAACTCTTTCTCTCAAGTGGGGGCTACCTATGAAGCTTTGCTGCACCTCTCCTATTTTAGACATTCCCGGTTGATGAGGCTTGAGGCTACGATTACCTTTATAGGACATATCACTTAGAATGCTCATCGTCCACCTGACGATGTTCTGAAAGCATTCAATCCATACAAGTTCGTTCCGGGTTCGAACAAAACCGAAGGCATTATCTCGTTACACTCATATTGGAATCACCCTCAGAGTTAACGACAATAACCCTTGCACTCTGAATCACCATCTCGAATCTATAAGTACTATTCCGTCAACTCATTACGGAATCACCCACAGAGTTATACTGACGTATAGCCCTTACACCTCGAGTCTTCACTCGCTCCACTTGGATTAACGACCTAACATTAATTTGGATCGATGTGGTTTACGGATATCCAAATATGGAAACCCGATCCCGGTCTCATCGAAATCCAAAGCGTGTCTTTTAAGTCCAAGTTGTTTTAAAGTTTAAAACAATTCAATTCATTATCTATATATACACAGATAGATAATTCACAGCACAATAGATAATCAACATTATCATTATCAACAGATAATTCATATCATAATCAGATAATCCATATTATCATCCAAAGCAACCAATACATCCATATCACATAACATTACTCATTTCATAACTGAGATTACAAACAATACATGGAAATCAATACCAATCATCTAACATAAGCAATGATCTAATGATCACACCTTCTATAATTAATTTAAAATGAATTAAATTAATTACTTAATCTCTAATTAATTTAAAATAAATTAAATTAATTACTTCATCATTAAAATTCTGCTTACTTTAACCATTAATTGATTACAAATCGATAAGATAAAACACCATCTCAATATTCATTCCAATTAATCATTACTGATTAACCATCTCTAATTACAATAAGTAATTAGCTTATAAATTAATTACACAAGTTAATTATATTAAACCCTTTGCAAATAATTAACTTATAATTGCTTAATTAATTAATTAGCTAAAATTAATTACATTAATCATTTATTCATTATTAATTAATTAATCAATTCCAAATTACATCATTAATTAATTAATTAATGATTTCTGATTTCATTTAATCAATCTCTCAACATAAATTAATTACATAAGTAATTAATCTTCAATTTACCATATATATTAATCACCCTTGATTAATAACCATTCAGTAATTAACTACCTTAATTACTCATCCCATAAATTAATTATTCTTAATTAATTATCTTTATTAATCACTTGATTAATTTTCAAGGTAATTTAAATCCAAATTACTTCTATAATAAATATCTTTATTCAGTAATTATTTATTTAATTACTTCCTTGAGTAATTACAAATCCATAAAATAATTATCATCAATCCACAAATGTTTAAATTAAGTAAACTTAATTAATCTGAACTAATCACCTTAATCAAATTAATTACACCAAGTATTTAATTCATTAATTACTTTCATTAAGTAATTAATCCTAAATAATTGATTATTATTAATTAATTAATTTAATTAATTATTAAAAATTAATCACATTAATTAATTGTTAAATAATCTTAATTTAATGACCTTCATTAACATTTCTTAATTACTTAATTAAGAATTAACTTATATAAATCATTAATAATTAATATTTAATTACAATTTAATTAATCTCTAATTATCAATTAATTAAGTATTAATTACAAACTTAATTTTCTTTAATCACTTGATTAAATAAATCTTAATTATCAATTAAAATTTAATTAACCATCCTTAATTATAGATTAATTAACCTTAATTAATAAATCTCAAATCTTAATTAATTAACTTAAAAATTATTAATTACTTAATTAATCATTCACATTAATAATTAATTAAATAATTAATATTCCATTTAAATTAATTTAATAATTTAAATGAATCAATTTCTTAAGTTCTAAATTAAGAAACATTCTTCTTTATACGAAGTAATTTAACAATTTGTTTCAAACAAAATCAATTTAAAAATTTCTTTTTAAATTTCAAACTGAAATATAATTTAAATTTCATTCCAGATTTAATCTTAAAAATTTAAAACTTTACCTACTCTTCCATCTTCATTTTTAAATTCAAATTATTTAACCTTTCCAAAAATAGTTAAAACAAATTTAAATTTAAAAACTTATTTAATTTTAAAAACTGACATTAAATAAAAGTTCAGGTTTTAAAACAGAATTTAAACCCATTTTAAATCCTTATTCATAAGTTAAAACCCATAGTTTTAAATTCAAACTAATGTTCCTTTATACTTTAAAAAGTTTAAAATCTAAATTTAAATTTCCAGTTTTAAATTAAATTCAAACTTGGATTCATTTGCCAAGTTTCAGTTTCCAGATTTAAATTTTGTTTAAATTTTCAGTTACATCTAAAAATTTACTTTTAAAATTTAAACAGAAAACAGTTTCCTGTTTTGGTTTAACATCTTAAATTTTGAATTCAAACATGTTTAAAAATCCAAGATTTAAATTATTGAATTCATAATTAAGTTTCAGATTTAAAAACTTCAGTTTGAACTTTGTCTTACAATTTTAAACTTACTTTTAAATTTAAATAAAAACAGAAACAGTTTCTGTTCTGTTTTAAAATCAAACTAGAATTTAAAAGAAATTTCAAATTTATTTCAGTGATCCAAAATTTAAACTTATTGAATTTAAATTCAATTTCAGGTTCAACTTAGTTTTTAGATTTTTGGTTTTGCATTTTAAACATGTTTTTAAAAATTAAAAAAAATCAGGTTGCCTGTTTTATTTAACCAAACTTGAAAATCTAAAAAAAAAATTCAAATTACTACAAAAACCAGAATTCAAACTATTTTGAATTCATATTTAGATTCAAGTTTAAAGCCTAATTTAAATTCCAGATTAAATTCAAACCTATACTTTAAATTTCTTAAAACAGAGACAGGTTTCTGTTTTTAGAAAAACCTGAAACAAAAAGTTACCCGAGCCACCCTATAAATTACTTCGAGTCAGAAGTTCACTTGCTTCGAGTCATTCTTCAAAATACCCGAGACCATCCCGAGACATAAAACCCTACAACCAAAACCATCACCAACATGCACAACTCCTCCCTGTGCACTCACTCCCCAACTCCGATCACCTTTGACCAACTTCAACGGCGATATCACATCGACCAGTAACCCCAATACACTCTTCAAACCTCAAATTCCCAAACATTTATCTCGAATTTGAATTCAGGTTTTAAAGTCAAAACCTGAAAACACTTAGATCACAACCAAATCAAACCTGTCAACATCAATTTCTCCCATTCCCGACCACCATCACCTTCCATACTCTGGTGACAACTCCATCAATACATCATCTAACCATACCCAAAAGATCTTTGAACTCGATCCATTGTTCAAGCCGCAGCACTCAATTTCTTGAACCCAGTAAAACTAGGGTTCCTAACTGTAATTCCCAAATCTCATCATCAAAACCAAATGCAATCCTAATCTAAGAATTTTCTCATAATCTATGATAGATACACTATCCCCAGAAACAAATTAAACCAATTCAATTGCAAACATCATCTGTACTTCGCTAATATGTAAAATACAGAAATTCCAAAACTGCATTTTGCTTCTAACATTATAAATGGTAATATTATTTTTAAAAATCTTAATTTTGTAAGATGTTTTGAGTTAAAACCCTGAAACATTGATTTGCATAGTTTCATATTTTCACTTACAAAATTTCTAATGCTTTGTTACTTATTTCCAGTAAGTTTTATTTAAATTTTACTTAAATAAAATCTTAAAGTCTAAATTCTGAAACTTACCTACACATCTTATCTAAATCCAATAATTTAACAAGAACAAATTAAAGATATAAGAATCTAATTAAATACTTGAACCAGGTAACCAGACAGAGCATAGCAATTTAACAGCATGCATATATGCAATTCACACATCAGTCAGTAAGTTTGTACACAAGAAACATTTATTTATTTGTTTTATCATGCAATAAATTTTAACCTTAAATTTATAAAAGAAAGTTACTCACCTGAAATTGTGCAGAGTCCAGATTGAAAATTCATGAATGCAGACAGAACTTTGATTTTTGAAAGCATCCAAAATCCCTTTTAAGTTTCTGCTTGAACTTTGCAAATGTTTTAATGCTCTTTGAAATTTGCTTTCAGATCTTACATGCAGGTTGTTTAAATGCAGATGCAACTTGAAATTGCAGTTTCAGATCCCAGATAGTTTTGAAAACATGCAGGCTATAGCTTGCAGGCCCTTTTGTTTCCAAATTGAAGAAACAAAATGCAAACATCTTGCTTGCTTCATGGTTGCAGATTTGTAGTTTTGAGGAGTTTGAATGCAGAAAATATTTGATGAATAGGTTTGCTTTTTGAGGAGAATGAATGCAAGTTAATTTTACAGGAATTTGAATTTGTAGATGGTTTAAAATGGAATGTTTTTCAGCTGAAAAGTTCTTTGTTTTGGAATTGAAAAATGAAGAAAACGAAAAATAAGAAAGATTATAAGAATGTATATATCTTATTTATGGTTTAATTAAAATCAAAGAAAAATGACACTTGGCTTGTATTGTTAACACTTGTCATTTTATATGATATTTAGTTTACATTTGTTAGTTTAAGCTTTAAGATTTTTACACTTGTATCCCTAAGTGATTAGTATTTTAATTAAAGTGTTAATGAATGTTTTAAATTAAATTAATTAGTTCTTATACTTAGTTATGTATATAATTTATTTCTAAAGAATAAGCAAAGTGTTAATTTAAATACAACAATATACAAATTAAATCCATTGTCAAAGATACTTTTAAACAATTAAAATAAATTTATGAAAGAGTTTGTAACTTATTGAATATATGTTTCATATTTTAAATTGTATTTTAAATTTCAAAATAAATTAACAAATCACATTTTATAAATCAATATTTTAAAAAGAAAAACACAAACATTTTATAACTCATTTTAATATACAAACTTAAGTAAAAATGAATTTTTAAACCAATAAAACATTTATCTTATATATTTAAAATCATTTAGTATTTTATTAAATATTTCTGAAAAGCTTAAATCAAAAAATAAATCAAAATTCCTAATTTCAAATTATTTAAATTATGCTATACTAGTTTAACAACTTATCTATTCAAAATATATATAAATACATATACATTATAAAATAGAGAATGGATTCATTAGTTTATTAAAAATAAATTCACAAATTAAATATTTAAATAAAGAAGATTATTAAATCAAATCAAATTTATTAACAAAAATCATCAATTCAATATAAATTTAAACACAGATTATTAAATTTATATTGTCCAAAATCCCGGGATATTACAATCCTTCCCCCTTAAAAGAATTTCGTCCCCGAAATTTAAAACAAAGGTAATTTAATAATATATTAATAGATTTTATTTTAAAATACAGCATATGTTAATCATATGCTGATAACCAAAACAACCAATTCACACAATCAGAACAAATCTAACTATCCAAAAAAATTTTGGATAAAACTTTCACGAGTTTCCCCGGTATATATATTTATATATATATATATCGGGATACTCGCTCTATAAAATCCAATCAATCAATACTACTAAGCTATAGAGCTACTAACAACAATTCTATACAGAATATCAGACTACAAACGAGTCTGACTCAACAACCAATCCATCCTAAACTGCTGGTTCTAAAACCAGAAATATCAAACACATACTTCCTTAGAGATACGTGAAACTTACTGAATCCCGGTTATCCAAACTGGCAATTCAACTCTAGAAAACCAAACACTTATCATACCAAAACACAGAAGAAACCCAAAACACTACGGAGCTAGCTTCCCCAAACTTATAGCTCCTTGGATTAGAGAAAAACTTAACCAAAATCCCATTTCCGACTCCAGAATCCAAATTTCTCCGTCTCTTATCCATAAAAACTCTTCGAATGATCTTGGGCTACCAACATCTATCCTGATCAGCTTAACTCTACGCTGATGCTTCTAGAAACAGAGTGGATCAAAACAATCCAATGATCTCCTCAAGATCACTCAAAAACCAAGAACACAAACCCTGCTTCTCAACAACAGAAGACAGAACAAACTTCTCCTTATCCGGAAAAGACAAAAAAGAAACACCCCCAAACTGCTTCCGCTGCACAACTCCGATCCGAAACAAAAGAAAAATGCTGAAGAACATGAGCACAGACTAGATAACCCAACACAGAAATATGGTTCCACATATCCATAAAAGAAAACTCAGATGTTCCTCCGAAACCTGAGCTGCTTCACCAACTTCTATCTCAAGGAACCATCCATCTACTAACTGAACCACCCGTTCCATTCCTGGAAAGAAAACTCGATCTCCAGATGCAGATAAACTTTGACTTCCTGGAAGAAATCTGGACAATCTCCAACAATCTAAAAGAACATACTATCGCAAGTCACTTTTGCGATCAACTCAGTCTAAATCCAAAGAAAACTGCCCTCTCTCAACCAAACAGAACAGCTTATGCTGGCTTAGCCAACTCACCAGAGAAATGAGTCCACTTTGCTGCTTCTGAGCTCCACTTCAGAGAAACTACTCGACCAGAAGACTCCTTCCAACACAGAATACTCGGCTAAACTCAGCCACATTACCGAGCAGACTTCCTTCTTATTCTTGTTTCAAAGAAACATCTTCGGAAATATCCATAGTCACTGCATCTCATCACGCAGCTACAACTTCCTGAGATATCAAAATATCATCACTCACTTGCTTCTGCCCAACCGACAGATCCAAACTCAACTCAGCACTTTAAAGATGACTCCGAACCTTAACAAGTTACCTTCAGAGATTGGTGAAGTCCTTTACCACTACAGAACTCATTCGAGACGGTATTCGGTCTACAGTCTCGACAAATACACTTCCAACCTTATCCATTCAAATTCCAACCAATGGTAGTCGTGTTACACACACTTCTACCTCATCTACCTTTATAACTTATATTGGAAGACCTGAACAGGTAAACCAACAAATAGGTAGAAATATATATAGATATATATATATATATATATTAAAAAAATACAAATACGCTCTCTCAAGATAGACACAACTACAGGGCCTAGGTATTCACTCAACCTAATGCTCTGATACCAGCTGAGGCGACCGGACTTTTCTCCACAAAAAGTCGTATCATCCTTAAGAAAGAAAGGGACAGAAAAGAGAAAAGAAAGAAGAGAAAGAAGAAACATCACTAGAATCTCAACAGCGGAACGAATAAATTATATTAATAACATAAGTATTACATGGTATTACAGCAATTATCAGAGTTACATGGTCAATACAACACATACTAGACAGTTATAAACACCTGTCTGTTATTACAACTCAATCAAAATACAGAAGACACTCAGAGATACCAACACAGCGAAAAACTATTTAACTATGCGCAGAAGCCTCCTGCTCCATTGCTCCTCCACAATTCGTCAAAGCTAACCTAAATCCTAACCTGAATTCCCTTGGCTACTCGTAAAAATTTGAGTACCCAAGAGTTAAAGAAAAACAGAAATAACTCCGGGTCAGACATGGGTCTGGTGTGAGTAACAGGTTAAAGTTGCTTAACTTTGAAAAACCTTTGAAAAGAAAAGGTATCACGTAAGACTTCCCACACATAAACATGGAAAAGTTTTTACCTTACGCTAACCAAAACATTTGATAGGAAATCCAGTGATATTATAATAGTGTCTAGGGTTTTCAAGTAAAATACAGAAATAGCTGGAATGCTTACATCTCACGTTCCAACATCGTTGGGCACATCTAATACGTACGGCACTTATTGGACTTTGGATTCCATACAATAGCTGGACTACTGGGGTACCACCCATCACAGTACGTAGCCTAGATCACCGTACCGAGGTGTACGCCCGCTCCCCTGCAACACAAAGCCGGACCCGTTCCTTACTGAACAGTTCCGAACAAGACCACCCCGCAGTTGTGATCAGCAACCGCACCACTAAGCCGAAAATAAAGGGACCTCTAGACAGGGATAAATCTTGCTCTCAAGTGGGGGCTACCCACGAAGCTTTGCTGCACCTCCCCTGTTTTTGCCATCCTCGGTTGATGAGGCTTGAGGCTACGATTACCTTTATAGGACATATCACTTAGAATGCTCATCGTTCACCTGACGATGTTCTGAAAGTATTCAATCCATACAAGTTCGTTCCGGGTTCGAACGAAACCGAAAGCATTATCTCGTTACACTCATATTGGAATCACCCTTAGAGTTAACGACAATAACCCTTGCACTCTGAGTCACCATCTCGAATCTATATGTACTATTCCGTCAACTCATTACGGAATCACCCACAGAGTTATACTGACGTATAGCCCTTACACCTCGAGTCTTCACTCGCTCCACTTGGATTAACGACCTAACGTTAATTTGGATCGATGTGGTTTTTGGATATCCAAATACGGAAACCCGATCCCGGTCTCATCGAAATCCAAAGCGTGTCTTTTAAGTCCAAGTTGTTTTAAAGTTTAAAACAATTCAATTCATTATCTATATATACACAGATAGATAATTCACAACACAATAGATAATCAACATTATCATTATCAATAGATAATTCATATCATAATCAGATAATCCATATTATCATCCAAAGCAACCAATACATCCATATCACATAACATTACTCATCTCATAACTGAGATTACAAACCATACATGGAAATCAATACCAATCATCAAACATAAGCAATGATCTAATGGTCACACCTTCTATAATTAATTTAAAATGAATTAAATTAATTACTTAATCTCTAATTAATTTAAAATAAATTAAATTAATTACTTCATCATTAAAATTTTGCTTACTTTAACCACTAATTGATTACAAATCAATAAGATAGAACACCATCTCAATATTCATTCCAATTAATCAATACTGATTAACCATCTGTAATTACAATAAGTAATTAGCTTATAAATTAATTACACAAGTTAATTATATTAAACCCTTTGCAAATAATTAACTTATAATTTCTTAATTAATTAATTAGCTAAAATTAATTACATTAATCATTTATTCATTATTAATTAATTAATCAATTCCAAATTACATCATTAATTAATTAATTAATGATTTCTGATTTCATTTAATCAATCTCTCAATATAAATTAATTACATAAGTAATTAATCTTCAATTTACCATATATATTAATCACCCTTGATTAATAACCATTCAGTAATTAACTACCTTAATTACTCATCCCATAAATTAATTATTCTTAATTAATTATCTTTATTAATCACTTGATTAATTTTCAAGGTAATTTAAATCCAAATTACTTCTATAATAAATATCTTTATTCAGTAATTATTTATTTAATTACTTCCTTAAGTAATTACAAATCCATAAAATAATTATCATCAATACACAAATGTTTAAATTAAGTAAACTTAATTAATCTGAACTAATCACCTTAATCAAATTAATTACACCAAGTATTTAATTCATTAATTACTTTCATTAAGTAATTAATCCTAAATAATTGATTATTATTAATTAATTAATTTAATTAATTATTAAAAATTAATCACATTAATTAATTGTTAAATAATCTTAAGTTAATGACCTTCATTAACATTTCTTAATTACTTAATTAAGAATTAACTTATATAAATCATTATTTAAATATCAATTAATTAATATTTAATTATAGTTTAATTAATCTCTAATTATCAATTAATTAAGTATTAATTACAAACTTAATTTTCTTTAATCACTTGATTAAATAAATCTTAATTATCAATTAAAATTTAATTAACCATCCTTAATTATAGATTAATTAACCTTAATTAATAAATCTCAAATCTTAATTAATTAACTTAAAAATTATTAATTACTTAATTAATCCTTCACATTATTAATTAGTTAAATAATTAATATTCCATTTAAATTAATTTAATAATTTAAATGAATCAATTTCTTAAGTTCTAAATTAAGAAACATTCTTCTTTATACAAAGTAATTTAACAACTTGTTTCAAACAAAATCAATTTAAAATTTTCTTTTTAAATTTCAAACTGAAATATAATTTAAATTTCATTCCAGATTTAATCTTCAAAATTCAAAACTTTACCTACTCTTCCATCTTCATTTTTAAATTCAAATTATTTAACCTTTCCTAAAATAGTTAAAACAAATTTAAATTTAAAAACTTATTTAATTTTAAAAACTGACATTAAATAAAAGTTCAGGTTTTAAAACAGAATTTAAACCCATTTTAAATCCTTATTCATAAGTTAAAACCCATAGTTTTAAATTCAAACTAATGTTCCTTTATACTTTAAAAAGTTTAAAATCTAAATTTAAATTTCCAGTTTTAAATTAAATTCAAACTTGGATTCATTTGCCAAGTTTCAGTTTCCAGATTTAAATTTTGTTTAAATTTTCAGTTACATCTAAAAATTTACTTTTAAAATTTAAACAGAAAACAGTTTCCTGTTTTGGTTTAACATCTTAAATTTTGAATTCAAACATGTTTAAAAATCCAAGATTTAAATTATTGAATTCATAATTAAGTTTCAGATTGAAAACTTCAGTTTGAACTTAATCTTACAATTTTAAACTTACTTTTAAATTTAAATAAAAACAGAAATAGTTTCTGTTCTGTTTTAGAATCAAACTAGAATTTAAAAGAAATTTCAAATTTACTTCAGAGATCCAAAATTTAAACTTATTGAATTTAAATTCAATTTCAGGTTCAACTTAGTTTTCAGATTTTTGGTTTTGCATTTTAAACTTGTTTTTAGAAATTAAAAACAAAATCAGGTTGCCTGTTTTATTTAACCAAACTTGAAAATCTAAAAAAAAATCAAATTACTACAAAAACCAGAATTCAAACTATTTTGAATTCATATTTAGATTCAAGTTTAAAGCCTAATTTAAATTCCAAATTAAATTCAAACCTATACTTTAAATTTCTTAAAACAGAGACAGGTTTCTTTTTTTAGAAAAACCTGAAACAAAACGTTACCCGAGCCACCCTATAAATTACTTCGAGTCAGAAGTTCACTTGCTTCGAGTCATCTTCAAAATACCCGAGACCACCCCGAGACATAAAACCCTACAACCAAAACCATCACCAACATGCACAACTCCTCCCTGTGCACTCACTCCCCAACTCCATTCACCTCTGACCAACTTCAACGGTCATATCACATCGACCAGTAACCCCACTACACTCTTCAAACCTCAAATTCCCAAACATTCATCTCGAATTTGAATTCAGGTTTTAAAGTCAAAACCTGAAAACACTTGGATCACAACCAAATCAAACCTGTCAACATCAATTTCTCCCATTCCCGACCACCATCACCTTCCATACTCCGGTGACAACTCCATCAATACATCATCTAACCATACCCAAAAGATCTTTGAACTCGATCCATTGTTGAAGCCGCAGCACTCAATTTCTTGAACCCAGTAAAACTAGGGTTCCTAACTGTAATTCCCAAATCTCATCATCAAAACCAAATGCAATCCTAATCTAAGAATTTTCTCATAATCTATGATAGATACACTATCCCCAGAAACAAATTCAACCAATTCAATTGCAAGCATCATCTGTACTTCGCTAATATGTAAAATACAAAAATTCCAAAACTGCATTTTGCTTCTAACATTATAAATGGTAATATTATTTTTAAAAATCTTAATTTTGTAAGATGTTTTGAGTTAAAACCCTGAAACATTGATTTGCATAGTTTCATATTTTCACTTACAAAATTTCTAATGCTCTGTTACTTATTTCCAGTAAGTTTTATTTAAATTTTACTTAAATAAAATCTTAAAGTCTAAATTCTGAAACTAACCTACATATCTTATCTAAATCCTATTATTTAACAAAAACAAATTAAAGATATAAGAATCTAATTAAATACTTGAAGGAGGTAACCAGACAGAGCATAGCAATTTAACAGCATGCATATATGCAATTCACACATCAGCCAGTAAGTTTGTACACAAGAAACATTTATTTATTTTTTTTATCATGCAATAAATTTTAACCTTAAATTTATAAAAGAAAGTTACTCACCTGAAATTGTGCAGAGTCCAGATTGAAAATTCATGAATGTAGACAGAACTTTGATTTTTGAAAGCTTCCAAATTCCCTTTTTAAGTTTCTGCTTGAACTTTTCAAATGTTTTAATGCTCTTTGAAATTTGCTTTCAGATCTTACATGCAGGTTGTTTGAATGCAGATGCAACTTGAAATTGCAGTTTCAGATCCCAGATAGTTTTGAAAACATGCAGGCTATAGCTTGCAGGCCCTTTTGTTTCCAAATTGAAGAAACAAAAATGCAGACATCTTGCTTGCTTCATGGGTGCAGATTTGTATTTTTGAGGAGTTTGAATGCAGAAAATATTTGATGAATAGGTTTGCTTTTTGAGGAGAATGAATGCAAGTTAATTTTACAGGAATTTGAATTTGTAGATGGTTTAAAATGGAATGTTTTTAAGCTGAAAAGTTCTTTGTTTTAGAATTGAAAAGTGAAGAAAAAGAAAAATAAGAAAGATTATAAGAATGTATATATCTTATTTATGGTTTAATTAAAATCAAAGAAAAATGACACTTGGCTTGTAATGTTAACACTTGTCATTTTATATGATATTTAGTTTACATTTGTTAGTTTAAGCTTTAAGATTTTTACACTTGTATCCCTAAGTGATTAGTATTTTAATTAAAGTGTTAATGAATGTTTTAAATTAAATTAATTAGTTCTTATACTTAGTTATGTATATATTTTATTTCTAAAGAATAAGCAAAGTGTTAATATAAATACAACAATATACAAATTAAATCCATTGTCAAAGATACTTTAAAACAATTAAAATAAATTTATGAAAGAGTTTGTAACATATTGAATATATGTTTCATATTTTAAATTGTATTTTAAATTTCAAATTAAATTAACAAATCACATTTTATAAATCAATATTTTATAAAGAAAAACACAAACATTTTATAACTCATTTTAATATACAAACTTAAGTAAAAATGAATTTTTAAACCAATAAAACATTTATCTTATATATTTAAAATCATTTAGTATTTTATTAATATTTCTGAAAAGCTTAAATCAAAAAATAAATCAAAATACCTAATTTCAAATTATTTAAATTATGCTATACTAGTTTAACAACTTATATATTCAAAATATATATAAATACATATACATTATAAAATTGAGAATGGATTCATTAGTTTATTAAAAATAAATTCACAAATTAAATATTTAAATAAAGAAGATTATTAAATCAAATCAAATTTATTAACAAAAATAATCAATTCAATATAAATTTAAACACAGATTATTAAATTTATATTGTCCAAAATCCCGGGATATTACATTTTTATTATGTTGATATATTATAACCTCAACATTGATGAAACTATCATTTGTTTGTAGTTAGCATGACGGTTTCTTATCATGCTAATACACTGTTAATAATATATAGTTTTATGTATTAACAAGTTAGGATGCAAGGAAACAAGGAAGATTTGGTTCATAGTAGCCAGCCTAGAGATAATGTTAAACCTTTTATTTATATTGCACAAGTGCTGTGGCACACGCTTTGCGGGTAAATTGATTTTTTCACAAATTATATGTGTTTAACATTTTCAAGAGAAATAATTTTCATAAATATTTAGCTTTGTTTTTGCATTGGAAATATGTGTAATTAGTTTGAATTTTTATTTCTAAGTTGCAACGTTCAATTTTATTGTTAGTTTGAATTTTTGTTTCATTTATCAATTAATAAAGAACGAAAATGTATACAAAAGTTTATTTGTTTGACCTTATTTTTAATTGATATAAAATTTGATAATATATGTAAATGAGCGTTTGGAATTTGTAACAAAGTGTGTTTGCTAAATCTTATTTTTAAGTGATATTAACATTTTGTAATATCAATAGAGATGCATTTTGGAAAGTTCATGGTTGCACCAAAGCTATTATATTTAAGTCTTAATGGCATGCTATACGCTCATATAATTAAATAGTACAAACGACATAATGTTTCTGAAATGAAAGGATATATATATATAGTAAAAAATACATGATTCGCACATACAAATGGCATGCATGAAAGCGAACTTTTAAATATAAAATAATCAAGAAAATGAAGATTTATTTCATTATTGATGATTGTAATTCTATAGGCTTATATTATTTGAAAAAAAGAAACCAAAAACAAAAATTATTTAACTTACGTGTCAAACATCACAAAAAGAAATAACTACCAAAAAAAGATATCAAATTTGTCCTTTCGAAGATATTAACACATCCTTGTACACAACATTTCTAGTGAAGATATTATTTTCCCCTAGTTCAGGCTAATTGTATATCTGATCCTTCCTAAACCAAATAGCCTTAGAATTTCAGAATATTTGCTAGTTTGTGTCAACTTAATCAACTTAGAGTAGCACCAATTAAAGAGAGGTGGTCCAACACCTGTGCAGTTGGTTTAGGCACGGCTTGGAGTAGCACCAATTCAATTCAAAAGCAAATGAACATGAAATAGATGTTAGGAATTCATACCTAACAAGCATCAAAGGTACAGACATAGATGTGAGTTCAAGAACTCACCTTTAAACTCAAAGACAACAATTGAGAAGCTCTAAAACAAGGAAATATCAATTCTTCTTCACTACACCTCTAGAATCTTCAATTTATGATCAAATACAAAGATTTTCCTTAGTTAGATTATAGGAATTTCTGAAAATTGAAGAGAGATTGAGATGGAGAAGATGAAGAGGAGGCTCACCTAAGCTTCTCTTTGATTTTGGAACTTGAATTAGAATTTTCTAAGGAATTAGGGCTTAGGAATTTCTAATCTCCCCTCTTTTCTCCCATTTTTCTATTTAGCTTGAGTGTTAGGAAATGAGGAGTAGAATGAATGAAGAGTAGAGGAGTTAGGATATTTGGTAGAGGAGTTTTGGTTATCTTGTTGGGTTAGTGGGCTTGAAAATAACCCAAAGCCCAAATGAAAATACCAAAATCCTAATCAACTCCAAACATATTGATGTTTATACTCAAGGAAGTTATAAACGTCGTTTTAAACTCAATGAAAGTGGTCTCGAGTCCCAATTCAATTATTTACAAAAAGTCACATTTTGGACTTTAAATTCAACTAACGATGTTATATTTAAATATATAAATCGTAAAATATGCGGGTTGTTACAACCTCCCATCCTTAAAGAAACTGCATACTCGCAATACTTAAGAAGAAAACAAAGAGTAACAACCACTCTAAGGCATAACATAACAAAAGAAAATCTTGAAGTGAGAAGTACACCTTTAAGAGCATGAGTGAATAAGTCTGGATGTGCTCGCTCGATGAATTCTCTGGATTCCCAAGAACAATCCTTAGGATTTACGGACCATCGAACTTACACAAGCGGCACATCTTTATTACGAAGGCGTTTAACCTCCGTAGCAATGATACGAATAGGATGTTGCTCATAAGCTAAATTAGGTGAAACTTCAATTTCTTCAATAACACCGGGATCAAGAATAGAATCGGAATCCCTAAGGCATTTCCGTAGTTGAGAGACATGGAATACATCATGAATAGCAAAAAATTGAGCGGTAATAAAAGACGATAAGCCACGGAACCAATGCATTCAGTGATGGGAAATGGGCCAATATATCTAGGTGCTAATTTTCCCGAACGACTGAAACGCACAATACCTTTCATCTGTGAAACACGAATGAGCACCAAATCTCCTACAGAAAATTCTAATTTCCTTCTTCGGTTATCGGCATGGCCTTCCGTAGTGTCTCAAAAGGTGCCGTACCAATACTAGATTGAAAGCTATTATTATAAGAAAACCCAACAAGAGAAATATGATCTTCCCAACTTTCACCAAAATCAAGAACACATGCATGAAGAATATCTTCAAGAGTTTGATTCACACGCTCTGTTTGTCCATCAGACTGAGGATGATAAGCGGTGCTAAAATTAAGCTTCGTTCCTAAAGATTTTTGAAGACCTTTCCCAAATCCACTAGTAAATAATGGATTACGATCACTAACAATAGAAGTACGAACTCCATGCAATTTAACATTTACTTTAACATAAAGTTTGGCCAAAAGAGATATGGTTTGATTGGACCGAACGGGAATAAAATGGGCGGATTTGGTAAGTCTATCTACTATCACCCATAAACTATCATGATTCGAATGAGAACGGAGAAGACTGTCAATAAAGTCCGTGGAGACTTGATCCCACTTCTAAACAGGAACGTCCATAGGTTGCAATAACCCACCAGGCCTTTGATATTCGTCCTTTACGAGTTGGCAAGTCATGCAATGCTTAATGAAGTGAGCAATATCAGATTTCATTCCATCCCAATAATAAAGTCGTTTCATGTCCACGTACATTTTACTACTACCGGAATGAATGGTAAATTTAGAACGATGAGAATCTTCTAAAATGTCTTTACGAAGATCACTAATATTTGGCACGATAAGTCTATCATATTTTCGAATGACGCCACGAGCATCAATTTCAAAGTCTTTCAAACCATCAACCTTATTTTTATCACTACAAATTTGGCTAAGAGGAGCCAATTCGGGATCATGCTTTTGAGCTTCAAGGATGCGGTCCAAAAGAGATGGATGAGCCTCAAGGCTACACAAAACAAGAGATGGACATGGATTAGGTTCACGATTTCGAATCTCACAAGTAGACAAAGTCTCGAGATCATTCCTCTCGGATATAATCATGAAAACAACCGCTTGTTGCTTACGACCAAGGGCATCGGCAACACGATTTCCCCTTCAGGGAGTATAAAGAATATCAAGATCATAAGATGCAAGGAATTCCAGCCAACATTGTTGATGCAAATTAAGTTCCTTTTGAGAAAATGAATACTTCAAAGATTTATGATCAGTGTAGAGAACAAATTTCTCTCCCAAAAGATAATGATGCCAAATTCTCAGGGCGAAAATAATGGCCGCGAGCTCTAAATCATGAGTGGCATATCTAGTCTCGGTTGGCTTTAATTGCCTAGAAGCATAAGTGATAACACGTTCCCTTCTCATGAGAACGGCGCCCAAACTAGCACGAATAGCATCGATATAAATAGCGAAGTCTTGGTTTCCATCAGAAATCACAAGAATAGGAGCATCGGATAGGAGTTCTTTTAATTTGTGAAAAACAGCTTCACATTTGTCCGATACTTAACTCCCTTCTTTTTCAAACTAGTAAGAGGTACGAAAATTTTTGAAAAGTCTTTTATGAAACGACGGTAATAGCCCACCAATCCAAGAAAGCTATGAATTTCTGTCACACTCTCCAGTCTCTTCTAATTTTGAATCGCTTCAATCTTTAAAGGATCGACAGAAATTTCAGATTCAAAAATAACATGTCCTAAAAATTTCACACGGGATTGCCAAAAGTGGCATCTAGAAATTTTTGCTTTCAATTTATTGCCCCTAAGAGTTTCCAACAAAATCCGAAGATGTTTTTCATGCTCTTCCTCGATCTTAGAATAAACAAGAATACCGTCTATAAAGATGAGAACAAATCGATCGAGGAAGTCTTGAAAACTCAGTTCATAAGGTCAACGAAATAAGCTGGAGCATTCGTTAAACCAAATGGCATAACAAGCCATTCATAAGATCCATAACGAGTACGGAACGACATTAAAGGAATACTATCCTCTGCAAAAGTTGATCGAATAGTTCATCAATCGGAGATAAGGGATATTTATTCTTGATGGTAAGATCATTAAGCTTGCGGTATTCAAAGCAAAGCCTAAGTGTAACATCGGATTTCTTCACAAAGGTAGCTGAAGCTCACCAAGGAGAGAAACTCGAACGAATAAATTGCTTCTCTTCCAATTCGGATAATTGTTTACCCATCTCCTCATTTTCCTTATTGGACATACGAGTGATAGGTAGAGCTCCAGGTATTAGATTAATTCTGAACTCGATTGCTTGCTTAGGTGGTAATCCTAAACGGGCTCAAATATATCGGGAAATTCACGAACAACATGAATGAGGGAAATGACATCTTCCTCATCACCATTACCATCATCATGCGGATTTAGAGAATATAAGGATGCTACCGAATTGGAATCTGATTCTTTAAGAACAATAGAAATCTTCTTAACAGATTGAGGATGTCGAAGACGGATAGTCCTCTCAGGACATAGGATGTGGGCTTCATAACGGTTAAGCCAATCCATTTCAAAATCATTCTGAAACCTAAGTAGCGAATAACATGCAAATCGGCACAGAAAGCATAATCACATAAAATAATCTCGACATCTTTACAAGGTAAACTGAGTGTTTTGGATCCACCAACCGGATTTGCAATTCTCAGTGAAGTCATCAAGCACATAACATTTAAAGACAAAGTATCAACAAGTTCTTTTGATATAAAAGAGTGAGATGCACCCGTATCAAAAAGAACTCGAATAGGATGATCATAAAACATAATAGTACCATCAAGGATAGAATGAGAAATACCTTGACCAAGAGAAGTGTTACTAGGAGCTTGCACAACATTTAACTTTCCCTCTTTCTTGCTTTGAAGTTTGGGACATGAAGATATAAGATGAACCATACTTTTGCAATAGCGACAAGTAGGGGATCTCGGACACTTATATATATGATGTTACTGTTCTATGATGTGATATGCATTATGTTACTGTATTTTGTTCTGATAGATCCATTAGCCACCTATAGTTTTGTATTAAGCATTTATTAGATATGTCGATCCACTCGAGATAAAAGGAAAAAAATATAGAGCATTTATCGATGTATTCAGTATATTTTAAGATAAGATTATAGATGGTCACACCTAACCAGCCCTATTCTCCGCATTAGCAGACAGAATTACCTAGTAATTCTCTTTGTTATGTAGGTCTCAGGGTGGGGCATCACGGCTTGGTATCGGAGCAGAGTTAAAAACAAAAAAGGATAAACACATAACAGAAGCATATATCATGATATATCCAAGTGTAGTACAAGTGTTACAAATTCCTTAATCACCGTACCTTTTATCTTATCGTGTCCTTTAAGATAGAAGTTTGGGATATGTCTACGAATATATTTTATTTCGTAGTATTCCACAATAGAGTTTATAATATCTTATCTTAGGAGTAATCCTAATTGTGATTGTTCTATTCGAGTCCTCTTCAATACGGGTGCTTGACACTCATCCCTATCGAATGAATTTGTTGATGCCTTTTGATGTTCTTATCTTGTGATTTCTTTGAGGATTGCGAATCCTATTGTGGTGATCCGCAATATTTGATATGATGTTTGAGGATTTGGGGTTGCTGCTTATAGCTTATCTTTTCATGCGAATTAGCACGCCATTTTCTATCTAGAGTTTGGAGTGTTTGAGATGAGTGGCTTGTCTATTATCAAGCCACATTCTATGATTTGAAGAATCCCATATTAGGTATCCTTATTTGGTTGATTCATTGTTTCTTGTTCTTTAGAATGTTAATGATGATCTCTATATTCGCTCTTGATTTTCGAGATGTTGATGACATATCTCAAATTCCAGTCATTGTGACTTTGTTGAATTCTGTGAGTCCATTCAGATATGACACCTAATTGGGCAATCGAGTATTATATTGACCACTTTCCCTATTCTTAGCCTTTAGGTCATCCTTCCATGAGGGTGTCCAATAAGGAATGAGGCGATTCATTGGATTTATTTGATACTTCCATTCTTACACCTTTTGAGATATCCTCTTTGGATACTCAATTATTGATATACTTTGTGCTATTACTTCACTCGACGTAATGATTTGTTGTTAATAGTACTTCTCCTTATTTGAGGAGATATTTTACCCTTACTTTTATATCTCATTTCTTTCTTTTAATCTATTGAGTGGTGCTAGGGTCATTCCTCGGCTTAACCCCACACTGATTTTTCATGAGCTACGAGTCACGAAGGCTAGCGTTACTCTTACCGCATTCCGCCCTCGTTATGAGTCTTATGAGTGATTCCTTATCTCGTTCGAAATAATAAACACTCCAGTCTATTCCATCAATCATGAGGATAGAGTATTCGGGGAATATCTCGATGAGCTCTATTTGTGTTCCTTGATTTTGAGAATGAGTAATAAATTGTGTTTTCAATTTTTTTAAAAATTGAAGATATGTTTCTAAGTGAAATTGGATATTGTTTTTAGGAAAAACAAAGAATATTTTGAGTATAATATATGAGGTGTTTCTTTTAAAAGAAAATGAATTTTTGTGTTGGGCTGTTCGTCTAGTGCTTTAAGAATTCTGGTCGATGCATTTGGCCAACGTTATCGATGCGAATTCCCTAAATGTTGTGATGAGACAGTCAGACACGGTAATTGAGTTTTAATAAGTAAAGCATGGAAATAATTAATATGCTGGAGTAATAATTTTTATTTTAAATGTTTAATGAATCCATTGAACCATAGTGAGTGTTGGATGAGTGGCGAGGCAGTTTTGATCATTTGATCAACTCGGCAGCCAATCGATGGGGTCATTCGCTATAAATTAATGGAAAGGCAATACCCTTAAATTATTTGAAATTTGAGAAATTGAATATGGTAATTTGGGTAAGTAAAAGTGAATAATTCTAATTAAAGGGTGTCTTAATTGGAAGAAAATATCATTTGATGCTTTGATTAATAAAATGATGTATTTAAGGTAAAGAAATACTTTGGTTTGAAAAAATAAAATATTAATCGAATATTTTGGTACAAGTTATCAATGATGACTTTAAAAATATAAAAAATTTGTTTCGACACTTAGTTATTTGAGTAATAGTAGAAGATAGATATAAAACTCGATCTTAAAAAATTTGTTGGAGTGAACTGGTAAAATTCTTTTGAAACAAATTTGAATTAATTATCAACTATAATTAGTTTTACATTGATAATTAGATGGAAATTTAATTTAGTGAAAAGTAAAAATGTGAATTTGAATTGTTTTGATAAATGAACAATTCATATGGCATAATCATTTTAATTGTGAGAATGATTTTACTTTATAGACATATATTCCAAAATTTATTATATAGATAATTGATAATCATCTTTTGATAATAGAAGAGATTAGTTATCTCTTCCTAAATGAGTTTTCTTAGTAAATTACTTTAAAGTTAGATTTTGGAAAGTAATGAATTTTTTTCCAATTAATGAATTGTTTCTTTTATGTTGATTACATAAAATTGATCATATTTTGGTATGTCTTAGCTTTGCGGGAAAAAGAAGATCATCTAATAAATGGTTTAGCAAAAGCTTGTTTGAAAATGTAATTTGAAATTAAAATGGTTTGGGGAAAAATTTTAATTTTTAAATTGATTTAGTAGCTGAAATTCTGTTTGGAAAAGTGCCGTACTAAAACAGCGATAATTTGAGATTAATAACTCCAAATGAGTTCAATCTTTTTGTAAATGAAAGATATTTTAGTAAGAGATAAATTTTATTTTTACCACTTTGGAAGATTTTGAAATTAATTTAGTTTAAAATAGGTTTGAAAGTGGATAGGAATTTCTTCCCTTTTACAAAAATCTCTAAGATTTAAGGTGAAAGTAAATTTGGCATAACTTTCAAATTGTGAATCTGATTTTGATGATTTTTATATCTCTAGAAAACTTAGACTCTGTAGAACAACTATTATTTTATAAGAGTTTTTTGATTTTGATGTTTGCTATGTCAAAATTGGTTTTCTTTACAGCAGGTTTGTAATTGGAATTTACTTGTTTTCTTTGTGGTCATGTGTATTTTACTTATTTTGTGAATGTAATAGAATTATTGTTTAGTATAAATATATGTTTCAAACTGAAATATATTTTGGTAGAATTTAAGAGTGGAACATTTTAATCAGTTTAAATGAAGGGTTTGGAGATTAATTTGGATTTTTGAAAGAGGTTTTGAAAATTTCAAAATATTGAAATTTGAGAATTTGATTATGTAGTAAAAGGATTTTGATAACCTTGAAAATATTTGTTTAGTTAAATAAAATTATAAAAATCCAATCTTTTAGTTTTTCTTGCCTTGGTGCAATTATCTAACACCTTGCATTTTTTCAGTCATTTTTTTGAGTTTAATGAACTTTGAAGTAATCATCTCTTATCGGAGATTCTTACCTCATTTGTTGTTATCTTGGTATTTGTATGGCTCCTTCCATAGTGGCACACAGAAAGTCATCACCTTGTTGTTTGTAGTTCGGATGAAGTGATGCCAAATTCCAACTCTATTTGAGAAGTTTCTAAGAAATCAATCTCTCTCGATTGATTTTGAGTAGCTTTCTGCTTTTGTATTCTTATTTTGATGGCGAGATGCCTTCGGAATCATAAGGTATTGCTCGAAGATATTCAATAGTCTGCTAATCCCGACAAATATATTTGGATAATCATAAAATTTATCGAGCAATATTATCTTGGTCTTCTTTCATCTTGAATTGAAATTGAGGAGTTTTGATCTCGTGCTTGTCTATCCTTCCTTTAATTAATGAAATAATTATGTTGAATACAAACTCTTCTCTAGAAATTGCGAGGACACAATTTTGTTAAGAGGAGGAGTCTGTAACAACCATGTTTTTAGAGATTACCAGTTAATATTAAATTTTAACGGTAGTTATAATTTAATATTATGAATTAATATAAAATTTGAAATTTTAATTGTTTATTCGGAATATACAACAAATTTGAAAACAACATAAGAAAAAAAAATTGGAACTTTATTTTATTTATTTGGGCTAATAATGATTGGAAAATAGGTTTTATTTAGAGAAAAAAGCAATAATTGTATTAATTATTGCCAACTTAATAATTTTGAAAAGTAGTATGTTATTTTTAAGGGGTGTTTATTCAAATAAAAAAGATGGAAATTGGTTTTAAAATGTGTTTTAATTGTAAATTCGAGTTCAAAATGGTTTGTAATATTTTTCTAAGTGAGAAAATGATTTTTGTTGAATTTTAGAAGTTAAAATGTAGACTTTTACATTTATTTGGTGAAAACTGTGTATTATTGTGAAATAAAGGATTTTAATAATAATAATGTTTAGAAAATAAAAATTAATTCTTTTACATTGTGTAAAATAAATTATTTCTTGTGTGTGTAAATTTACAAATTTTTGTTTGGTTAAAAATGAGGAAAACCATGATAATTATTTAAATTATTTCTTGAAACGATAGTTGGTTGAATAAAAAGAATGGAAATCAAGATTTATCAATTTATTGGAATTTAAATTGTAATAATTGAATTTAGTACAATTAAAAGAAATTAATTATAGCGTAAATTGGAATTAAGCTGAAATGGGAAAATATTAATGTACTAAGAGATAACCACGATAATTATATCCATAAGGTAGAAATTGATTGTATATTAAGATGGAAACTCAAATAAATGGATTTACTGGAAATTTAATTTATAATTACTGAATTTTTCTGGAATTTGAATTAAACACTGTAATTTGTAAATTAATTTACTTCAAATTGATATCTAAATTGTTTAAAGTATTGTAATTGTTTAAGAAATCAAAAATGATACAATTTGTTAATTATAGAATTGAAATTGAAATTCTAATTTAATTAATTTGATATTAATTTATTTAATTAACTTGAAATATAACCATTTTGGCCACTAACTCGGATTTCGTCGAAACCAGTTTCATCGGATCCGTAACGGCGAATTATAAAAGAATTTCAAATTTCTTAGCGATCGGACTTATCATTCGATCATACGACTTGAAACGCCTAGAAAATCGAAATCAATTGAAATCAATTTGAAATAAACTGATTTTAATAAAAACTTCTTCATATGATGGAATTATGACTTGAAACCTGCTCCACTGGATTTGAAATCATCAAAAACATTAATTTTGATATATGGGATGACCCATTTTCGTTCTGGAGGCAGAACGGGCTTTTCGGGTTGTTTTTCGTTCCAATCCAAATCAAATCTTGTGCGAACTTGGCAGCGGCTAGCATGCGAACTGGGCAAGTGCGACTAGGGTTTGAGATGTTGTGACGCCCCACCTGTATACTCACGCTAGCCAAGGACGCTACGAAGTAATGCCGTCAACTAGCGTAAAGAATAAGGCTGTTGAGGAGCGACCATCCTGTAATTGCTTTGTGCGAGCACCGATATGTCGGATAGTATAACATGCATTTCATTTCAAGAGGAAATCCGACATATCAAATGCAAACTCAAAGCTACTACACAGTGGCTATATAAAATCTTCGGAAACAAATATAGAAATAAACATAACACAAATCAGTCACAGATATCCATATCACAAGGCGGAAAAAAGATATGAATATAACACATATAAGTGTATATCAGAGCAGTGGTCTAACAAGATCCACAATACTACAAAAGAATAGATACAAGTGCTACACAAAAGAATAGGTATACATCAATGAGTCACTATCTCGAATGTATTACAACAAAAACTACCACTCGAAGTAGTTAGCCAAAAATCAAATAATACTCCCAGAAGAGGAGTCAAGCAGACGCACCTATAACATCTCGGTCTGACCCGAGTATTATTTAATAAGAAAATAATAAACGGATCAGTCTAGCTATAAATATCAGAAAAAATGATATAGAATAAGAGATATGACAAAAAAGTATGATGACCATAAATCCATATTGTGGTAAGTATATAATTGAAAATCAACCAGAGATTAATCAATATCACAAGAATCTTCTCAAAGTTCAAAAGAATGTCATACTCTTTATTTCATTCACCAAGCCACAAATATTGACAACATATCGATGCCAATCATAAAAACTGGTGAAACACAAATTCTAGAAATCATCAATTAGAAATCCAGAAATCACAAAAAGGGGGAGTCCTATCACAAACGGGAGCATGTAAACTCACCAATACGTGTATCACAAACGGGACGCTATCCCATAGTCGCTAGCCAAAGAGCCGGTGCAATGACGTAGTACAATATCGGTAAGCCCGAGGAACCAGAAACTAAAATAATTCGGAAAAACGACGTAGTACAACAGTACGTCCGCTGATCCTGATAAGCCAGAACAACGACGTAGTACAATGGTACGTCCGATGAACCGAACTCCATAAAAGTCATGGGTCGCTAGCCCATAAAAATTGAGTCGAAACTCCAAAGAATACATAGGTCGTTAGCCTAAAACGAAACTCAATGAAACGAGGTACCGTCACCTACGTGGACAAAGAAACATAGCATATCGCTAGTCTAAATCACAAAAACGATCATCAACGATCATCAAGAAGTGTCAACTACACTAAGATGCTAAATAGATGAGTTTAGCTTCATGTCCCATAACCACATGCTTAACTTAAGTATTTACCAACAAATTGTAAATCTCCACTCGAAAATTGTCACAAGAGTTTCAATCAAACAAGTCCAAAAATTAACCGATGAAGTAAACGAAAGCTTTTCATACCACTTGTTTTACTAAACCATTTAATTAGATTTCTTAAACGAATGAGGTAAAGGTTTGTATATACTAATAGGTTGGAAAATCGTTTTATAAACAAGTTTGATATTGAAAATAGAGTTGAAATCATCTTTGTGAAAGAGTTTGAATATTCACTACTAATATAGAAACCTTTGTATATTTTAAAGTGACAAACCATAGAAATGATTGTAAACACAATCAATCACCAAAATTCACATTCGAAGACATGAATTAATTCCAAAGAAATCGATATCAAATCCATCAAAATGGATATTTCCAAAAAATTCCAAAATAGAAGTCATCAAAGTCGAATAATTGATAACAACAACTCGGATGATCACAAATCGATAAAAGTTGGAATCACAAACAAAATAGGGAAACTGGACCTATATAAGCAGGTTAGTCGACTGGCTCACTGAGTTCAGTGGACTGAACACAGAACCAGAAAATTCTCGGGTTACAGGTCAGTCGACTGAGCTCAGAGGTGAAAGAGGCTATGCGGTAGGATCGTGTAATATGGAAAAAGTCTAGGTAGATAAAGTAGGTAAATGTAAAGAGACACCAAGATTGTATACTGGTTCGGACCTCTCGTCCTACGTCCAGTCCCTAAGCTTTACTTAGGAATTTCACTAACTAACACCCTCACTTCACCCGGAGGAATAGGTTTACAACTTACCCGAACAACCGAACGGGATTTCTTGCCTCAACTACCGAAGAGGACTTCAACTCAATTACTAAAACACAATTTTTGACTTGTTGTGTTCTTGTCAACACTAATGAGTCTTATATAGTACAATATTCCTATAATCTTATCCTCGAGAGTATGTAATGCGTTTGAAAAGATTTAGGAAATGTGAATTGCTATGAATCAAATGAATGTTATAAATAAAAACAATGATTCAAGCAATAGATTAGTGATTGCTTTGAGAATATATAGAGAATATGAACAAGAGAATAGTAAGATTAAAGCAAGAGAATTCGGTAAATTAAATGATGTTAGAATCATGTATATATACTTGTAGAAGAGGTGCATATGTTGTCAAAGGTTGCAAACAAGAGATGCTTCCATTTCCATTGATGAATGGTTGCAACTCTTGGGAGGAAGAAGGTGTCTTTTCAGAGAAAATTCGCAGGTTTAAATTCAGTCGACTGAGCAGGAGATTCAGTCGACTGAAAATATGAAGAAAAATTCTCAGGAACAATTTCAGTCGACTGCACAGGTAATTCAGTCGACTGAAACTGTGCAATTTTGTATATGTGTACAGTTTCAGTCGACTGGTCATGCCTGTTTAGTCGAACGAAGTATAAAGTATGCACAGTGAATATGTGAATATGTGCAATTTCGAGGATAGATTTTAACAAATAATCTACACTAAGACCCATAGAAAATCATACTAATGTTTATACTTTGGTCTTCATCGATCTTCTTCTAGCTTTTGCATTCTCTTCCTATTTGTTGAAGCTCATTGTCATTGATCAAAATCTTCGTGTATCAACATTCTCCCCCTTTTTTATTGATGACAATACTATTCTAGAGATGTATATACTTACTTTCTCCCCCTGAATGTATGCACTGTCTTTCTTTCTCCCCCTGAATGTATGCACTGTCTTTCCTACAAAACAAAGTTAGTACCATAGATTTTCTCCCCCTTTGTCATCGACAAAAAGGAAGAACTAACAGCAGTAAAAACAATCACTGAATCATAAAGAATATTTGCATAAGCATGAATTAAGAAAAAAAATGTTGTAACAGTCAAAAATGGCTATTTATACAAGCCATTAGAAAGTTAAAAATACACATCAAAACAACAAAATTACACATCCTTATCCCAGTCATATGAACCTTCTCTTCCTGTTGGTTCACGTATGACGGGTCCTCCTGTTGGTGGTCTATGTGCTCTTCCTCCTTGGCCACAACTAGCTCCACTAGCACTGCTACTTGTATGCTCTTCGGATGTCGTCCATGTAAATGTAGGTGTCGGACGTTTGCCGCGTGATGTTGAAGCAGTAGTGGTGCTTGAGCAGGAGATTACATCCCAAAGCTTGTTGAAGAATCCTTTTATTTTGTCAAGCTTACGATCTACCTTTTTAAGACGTGTGTCAAGAATTTATTGATTTCTTGACAAAATCCCCAAGGATTGGTTGGTAGTGAAGCTTGGGTCAACAAGACGTATTTCATCATCTTGCTCAAAATGTTCTTCATGGCGAGGTTGAGGAGGTTGTTGTTGTTGTTGTTCTTGATTTCTTGCTTCCCATTCGGCAAGTGATATTATGCGAGGAGGTCGAGATGGGAGTTGCATTAGGCTTATGGCCTGATGGTTAATTTGATGGACCATTGTATTCTCTGGTTCAGGTAATGGCGTATCGACATTTAGGAGAAGTCGCATGATGTACTCTCCAAAGTATATGGTGCGCATTTTGCCATTGTTGAAGGTGAGAAATTCATCAAGAATAAGTTGTACCTAATTAACTTGTATATTGCCGAAAATGGCATATAGAGCTCGATAGTTATTTGGGTAGACAATTTCGTATGATCCTGTACGAGGAGTAATCGTTCTCATTAGGGTTTTATGGAGGATTCTTGCCATAGGTCGAAGAAAGGTGGACTTAAAATCCCTAAAGTTGATATTATCATCCATGAATCGATGGTTGATGTTGTCACGAATGTGTGGATTGAATTCTATTTCCTCTAACTTTCTCCCGACATTTGGAGACTCTAAAATATGTGCTATTCTATCCAATGAAAACCAAACTTTCTTTCCACACACCATACTCCAAACACTATTGTTTGGGTTTCTTGGAGTTTGGTGTCCAAGATTAAGATTAGCATAAAATAATTTTACCATTACATGATTAATGGCATGGTCATTTCTTTTCAAATCTAAAAGTGAAGTTAAACCTGCCGGATCTGTTAACGCCTGAATGTTGTAGGTTGAAAGCTTTGAAAATCAACGAAAGAATGCTCGAAAATTCTTGAATTCTTCATCTTGTTCCATCGAGTGACAGCGGTTCCATCGTAAAGCCATTGTGCTATTTGAGCATAAATTGGCTCGGAGGATGAAGAAGATGAAGCTCTTGCTCTTTTTGGTGCCATTTGGGTGAGAATTGATTTGATTTTGAGGAATTTGGGAGCTAGGGTTTCGAAATTAATTTGGGGAAGAAGGTTTGTAGGAGGTAGAAGTGAATTGGTAGGGTAAAATCTGATGGTTAAAAGGGGAAATTTTGCCTGGGAAGCAGCTTCAGTCGACTGAATGTTCTGTTCAGTCGACTGAATCAAAGGCCGAAGTGTTCTGTGATAGATTCAGTCGACTGAGCAGTACATTTAGTCGACTGAATTTTTGTTGCTGAAATTTTCTGTTGAATTTTTAGTCGACTGTGTAGATGGTTCCAGTCGACTGAACTTAGTATATATGGTTTTCTGTCATATTTTCAGTCGACTAAGCAGGGGCATTCAGTCGACTGAAACATGCAATTTTGTTGTTTTAGTTAATTTTAGAAATTAAATAATTTATTTAAAGAAATAGTTACAAAAAAAATATTGATGTAACAACATACAAATATTTCAAAATTTAACTATTTCTTTGGAGATGGACTGGGAGACTTCTTTCCTTCATTCTTCATGTAATTTATATCCCATGAATTCGGACTATATTGAGGAGTCTTAGGAGACGTCCAAGGATTCAGAGGATCGACTGGATTACGATAAGACGAAGATGGATCAAGAGAGCTAACAGGGCGAGGTAGGGGTTCAGCCACTTCATTCTTCTTTGATCCACAGAAGCGTAAACCAATTTGCTCTAGGAAGCTCAAGCGTCTTGCCGTAACTTTTTGTTCGAAGTATAGTTCTCTTTGAAGATCTATTTGTTGTTGTTGGAAGTGATGAATTTCATCAATCTTTCTTTTTGTGTCAGGTGAGATAAAGAGTCCGCGTTTCGCCTTTTTGGATTCTGGTGTGAAACCAGTACGATAATTTTCCCATTTGTAAACCGGCTCATGTGCTGGTGTTGGTGTGGGAAGTTTTGGCGACGTTGGAGTGTTATCAACTGACGAGGTGATATTGATTAGAGAGAAAGAGTTGTTGGATGACATTTTATATTGAATTAAGATTTTATTCGTAAAATCAAGATGAAAATAAAAATATTTTTAAGAGTTTATTTATAATAGAATTTTACTAAACAAATAACGGTTATAATTTAATAAGAATTTTTAACCGCATAGAGATTTAGTGGTAAAGAGGATTTTGTTTAAAATGTATGTTTCTTATTTAATAATTCGGTTTTACAAATGTGTGGTTTATAAATTATATAATGTAACATATGACAAAACTGAAAATATTTAAAATTATTATTCAGTCGACTGAACAGATTGTTTTAGTCGACTGAAATATGGAAAATGTTTCTAAAGCATATCTAATTAATGCTTTTAAAGGATATTATACCTAATTCTCGTCGAAGTTTTATAAATGAGTTTTCTAATAGAGTTTTAGTAAATATATCGGCAATTTGATTTTCGGTAGAAATATGTTCTAAATTAATTATTCCTTTTTCGACATTGTCACGTAGAAAATGGTGACGAATATCTATATGTTTTGTACGAGAGCGATTTACCGGATTTTTAGATAAGTTTATTGTACTTGTATTATCACAGTATATTGTAGAATTTGTTAAATTTATATTAAAATCTTTGAGTGTTTGTTGCATGTATATAACTTGAGTGCAAGCTAAAGCAGCTGATATATACTTTGCTTCGCATGTCGAAAGCGAGACACAATTTTGTTTCTTACTAAACCAAGATACAAGTGATTTTCCAATGAAATGGCAAGTACCACTTGTACTTTTTCTATCCGTTCGAGATCCACCAAAATCATCATCACTGAATGACACTAACTCAAATGAACATTCCTTTGGATAGAAAAGACCGAAATCTTTAGTGTTGTTAAGATATCGTATAATTCGTTTTACCGCTCTTAAATGTGATTCTTTAGGATTAGATTGAAACCGTGCACATAAACAAACACTCATCATTATGTCAGGTCTACTAGCGGTTAAGTAAAGTAAGGAACCTATCATACTTCTAAACAATTTTTGATCTACACTTTTGCCATTTTCATCTTGATCGAGATGAGTAGTGGTACTCATAGGAGTAGGTTTAGCAGAAGTATTTTCCATGCCGAATCGTTTAATTAAATTAGCACAATATTTTTCTTGATTTATAAAAATTCCATTTGTTAATTGTTTGATTTGAAGTCTGAGAAAATATGATAGTTCTCCCATATGAGACATTTCGAACTCATTAGTCATTATATTTGAAAATTCTTTACATAAATTCTCATTTGTTGAACCAAAAATAATATTGTCTACGTATATTTGAATTATTAAAATATCTTTGGTAGTATTTTTAATAAAAAGTGTTTGATCTACTTTTCCAATTTTAAATCCTGAGTTTAATAAATAACTTTTAAGTCTTTCATACCAAGCACGAGGTGCTTGTTTAAGACCATATAGTGCTTTCTTCAATTTAAATACATGATCCGAATATTTTTCATGTATAAATAAAGGAGGTTGTTCTACATATACATTTTCTTTAATAAAACCATTTAAAAATGCACTTTTAACATCCATTTGATAAAGTTTAAAATTGTGAAAACAAGCAAAGGCTAATAGTATACGTATTGCTTCCAGTCTTGCAACGGGAGCAAATGTTTCTTCAAAATCAATACATTCTTCTTGATTATACCCTTGTGCTAATAGTCTTGCTTTATTCCTTGTTATATTACCTTGTTTGTCTACTTTATTTTTGTAAATCCATTTTGTTCCAATTACTGATTGATTATTAGGACGGGGAACTAATTCCCAAACATCGTTACGTTCAAATTGATTTAATTCTTCTTGCATTGCGATAATCCAATAATCATCTGTTGATGCTTCTTTTGGATTTTTAGGTTCTATTGATGAAAAGAAAGCTACATGACCCATTTGATTTAGTTGATTTCTTGTTCTAACTTGAGAATTTATTTCTCCTATTATATTTTGAGTTGGATGATCTCGTAATATTCTAGGAGGAGATCTTAGTTCATTATTATTATTTTCAAGGTTTGTTTCTTCTATATTTATCAATTCTTCATCATCTTTTATATTTAAATTTTTATTAAAATTTTCATCAAAAGATATATGCAAAGTTTCTTCAATTAAGTTTTTTCGTTTATGAAAAACTCAATATGCTTTACTTCGTTCTGAGTATCCTACGAAAAATTCCTTCATCAGCTTTTGAATCGAATTTTCCTAATTGATCTTTTGTATTTAAAATGAAACATTTTGATCCAAATATTTTAAAATAAGATATATTTGGATTTTTATTATTAAATAGTTCATAAGGAGTATTTTTAGTTAATGGTCTAATTGATATTCTATTTAATACATAACATGCAGTAGCAACGGCTTCTGCCCAAAAATGTTTTGGTAGAGTACATCCATTTAATAATGTTCTTGCGCATTCTTGTAATGTTCTATTCTTTCTTTCTACAACTCCATTTTGTTGAGGAGTTCTAGGAAAAGAAAAATTATGATTTATTCCTTTCTTTTTACAAAAAGTTTCAAAAACTTCATTTTCGAATTCGCCTCCATGATCGCTTCTAATATTTTTAATTTTCAAATCTTTAATGTTTTGAATTCTTTTAACAAATGTTTTAGAATGCTCAAAAGTGTCACTTTTATTTTTTATAAAAATAGTCCATGTATATCTTGAAAAATCATCAACTATTACAAATATGTATCGATTATGATTGATGGATTGAACTTGTGTTGGTCCGAATAAATCCATATGTGGTAATTCTAATGGTTGTAAAGTTGAAATATTTTTCTTAGATTTGAAAGATGATTTCGTTAATTTTCCTTTTTGACAATCATTAAAAAATTATTTATTTTAAAATTTATTTTGGGTAATCCTCTTATTAATTCATTTTTAGAAAGTTTTCTAATAGTTTTAAAATTTATATGACAAAAGCTTTTGTGCCATAACCAAGGATCATTATCTTTGGCAAGTAAATACATACTTGAATTATGATTAATGTTCATATTTAAAACATAAATATTTCTATCTCTATTTCCTTCAAAAATAAGATTTTGGTTTTGATCAAAAATATTACATTTATTATTCGAGAAAGTTATTTTAAAACCTTTGTCACACAGTTGACTTATGCTAAGTAGATTATGTTTTAAATTTTCAACTAATGAAACATTTGTTTTAAAAGGTAAATTTGATGTACTGTAATTGTTCACATCTCCTTTGCCAATGATATACCCTTCTGAATTGTCTCCGAAGGTAACCGAGCCACCATCAAAGTAAGTGATGTTTGTAAGCATATCTTTGTCTCCGGTCATGTGTTTTGAACAACCACTGTCTAATATCCATTTCTTCTTTTTGAGTGGGACCTGAAAATAAATATGAAATTATTGGTACCCACCTTTTAATAGGGTCCTAAAAAGTTAGAGTTTAGGAAACCAAACCCAATTCGGTTTAGTATCCTTTTTATAAATATAGTTTTCATTATGATGAACATTATCCATAAATGTTTTAATGTATTTATTTCTTATTAATACATTGTTAGTCTTTGGTATCCAAATTTTAACTACTTTGTTTTCTATTTTTGTTTTAATAGGTAATCCATATTCCACTTTAAATTTGTATTTTTCTTGTTAGGAATTTTTGACTCCTTTTTATATCCTAATCCATGTTTACTTGAAGCGGATTGAGAATTTTCTAAAATCTTAGATAAATTTTCTCTTCCTTTGTTAAAGTTAGAAACATTTTTAGTGATGTCATCTAATCTAGCTTGAAGACTATTATTTTCTAACTCAACTTGTCTAATCTTAGTTTTTAACTCATGATTTTCAGAAACAATTATATCATTCTTTGTTTTTTGAGTTTCAATTTCTTGACTTAAGAGTGATAATTGAGTTTTCGAATTTGAATGAGATTCTTGAACTTTTTCAAGTTCTTCTTCTAAGATTTTCTTTTCATCTTTTAACATATCCCTTTCAAATTCATCTTTGTTCTGATTTTCACGAGTTTCTTTGAGTTTCTTTTTAAGAGTTTTTATTGTGCTTAAAAGTTCAGTGTTTACTTCAATTAAATCGTCGAAAGTTAAATTATTTACCTCAGATTCTTGAGCCATGAAGCATACATTTGCCTGTTCATTGTCGCTATCACTATCATTTTCGGATGAAGATGAATCTGAATCGTCCCATGTTACAGAAAATGCCTTCTTTTTGAATTTATCTTTCTTTTTTTTGTTGAAGTTTTTCCGATTTTCCTTCTTTTGTTCTTAACAATCTTTTTGCATGTGTCCTTTCTTGTGACAATTGAAGCATTCTATATTTGAGGATGAAGGTTTGTTCAAGAAATTCTTTTTGAATCCGTTTTTGTTTCCTTTTCTATACTTTAAGAATTTCTTGAAGTTTTTGGCTATAAATGCTAGATCTTCATCTTCAGACTCTGATTCTTCCTTTTCCGCATGAAAAGCAACATTCTTTCTTTCTTGAGCTTGATCTTTCTTAGCTTGCATATTACTTCATATGACGTAAGATTTCCAATCAATTCTTTTGGTTTCATTATAGATAGATTATTTGCTTCCTCGATTGCTAGTACTTTTCTTTCCCATTCATCAGTGAGTGAATTTAAAACTTTAGACACAATGTCAAAATCCGTGTATCTTTCTCCTAGTCCGATTAGAGCATGATGAATGTCTTGAAATCTTGAGTACATGTCATTGATCGATTCATTTTGTCGCATTCTAAAGTTTTGGAATTGATTCTTCAGCACTGATATCTTTGTTTGCTTAACCTTGTTTGTGCCTTCATGTAAGACTTTAAGTGTTTCCCATATCTGATATGCAGTAGTACATATGCTAACACGGTTGAATTCATTTCTATCCAGGGCGCAAAATAGCATATTCATAGCTTTAGCATTTGCACTTGCTTCATTCTTTTGAATTTGTGTCCATGTAGGATAATCGGTTGTAGGTACAACGAACTCTGCTTCAGTAGCATTCCAGGCTTAGAAACTTGTTGCTTGCATATAAATTCTCATCCTTGTAGCCTAATAGTTATAGTTTAGTCCATTGAATAGAGGAGGTCTTTGGGTGGATTGTCCTTCCGCAAATGTAGAACTATAGGAAGATGTTGTGCTTGTGCTTGCGTTATTTTCCATATTATCAATATGTCTAATAACGGTGTTATGGTTATAGGACGGCCTTGCTCTGATACCAATTGAAAGAGGCTTTGCGGTAGGATCGTGTAATATGGAAAAAGTCTAGGTAGATAAAGTAGGTAAATGTAAAGAGACACCAAGATTTTATACTGGTTCGGACCTCTCGTCCTACGTCCAGTCCCTAAGCTTTACTTAGGAATTTCACTAACTAACACCCTCACTTCACCCGGAGGAATAGGTTTACAACTTACCCGAACAACCGAACGGGATTTCTTGCCTCAACTACCGAAGAGGACTTCAACTCAATTACTAAAATATAATTTTTGACTTGTTGTGTTCTTGTCAACACTAATGAGTCTTATATAGTACAATATTCCTATAATCTTATCCTCGAGAGTATGCAATGCGTATGAAAAGATTTAGGAAATGTGAATTGCTATGAATCAAAAGAATGTTATAAATAAAAACAATGATTCAAGCAATAGATTAGTGATTGCTTTGAGAATATATAGAGAATATGAACAAGATAATAGTAAGATTAAAGCAAGAGAATTCGGTAAATTAAATGATGTTAGAATCATGTATATATACTTGTAGAAGAGGTGCATATGTTGTCAAAGGTTGCAAACAAGAGATGCTTCCATTTCCATTGATGAATGGTTGCAACTCTTGGGAGGAAGAAGGTGTCTTTTCAGAGAAAATTCACAGGTTCAAATTCAGTCGACTGAAAATATGAAGAAAAATTTTCAGGAACAATTTCAGTCAACTGCACAAGTAATTCAGTCGACTGAAACTGTGCAATTTTGTATGGGTGTACAGTTTCAGTCGACTGGTCATGCCTGTTTAGTCGACTGAAGTATAAAAGTATGCACAGTGAATATGTGAATATGTGCAATTTCGAGGATAGATTTTAACAAATAATCTAGACTAAGACCCATAGAAAATCATGCTAATGTTTATACTTTGGTCTTCATCGATCTTCTTCTAGCTTTTTCATTCTCTTCCTATTTGTTGAAGCTCGTCGTCATTAATCAAAATCTTCGTGTATCGACAAGAGGGTCAGTCGACTGAAACCTGTTTTCCTAAATTCCTAACCTATTTTAATATGAAGTGCAAACTCTCTCAATTTGCAATCGGACGAGCAATGGGCGCTAGGGGTTTATGCCAATCGAAGATCCGGCCCTATTGGCTCTTTGATGCACCACCAAAACACGTTCAAACATCAAAGTTAGGATTTTTAATGATTTGACTTCAAAACACCAAAAAATTGGAATATTCACCAATTCAATCCAAACCAAAAGCAAATACACATGAATAAGTGATAAGAATACATACCCAACAATCAAAGATGGTTATAGACGTTGATGTGAGATCAAAATCTCACCTTTTTACACAAAAATAACGAAGAAGAAGCTATAGAACAAGGCAAGAACAATCACTCTTCAATTCCAACCCAAGAATCTTGAATTTAAGCTAAAATGAAAAACATTTCCTAAGTTAAACTTTAGGAATTTCTGAAATTGAAGTTAGAACGGGTTGGAGAAGAAGAAGAGGATACTCACCAATGGCTTCTCTTTGAATTTGGAGTTAGAGCTTGGATTTGCAATGGAACTAGGGCTTAGGTATTCTAATTCTTTTTCTCTACCCCCATTTTTATGAAAGCTTGGAGTGTTAGGAAATGAAAGTGAATGAAGAGAAGTGGGGGTGGAGCAAGAGTTAATAGTTTAGGCTAACCCAAACCCATAGTCCAAAGTGCAAAGGTCAAATTTTAGTTAGCTCCAAACATATCGAAGTTTATACTCAAAAAGGTTGCAAATGGAATTTTGAACTCAATGGAAGTGGTTTCGAGTTCTAATTTGACTGTTTGCAAAAAGTAGAATTTCGGACTATAATCCGACTAACGATGCTATATTTAAATAAAATATTTAAATACACAATCGTAAAATATGTCGGTTGTTATAGACTCCCCTCCTTAAAGAAATTGCGTCCTTGCAATATTTAAGAAGAAAAATAAAAAGTAACAACCACAAAAGCATATCAACACAAAAGAAATTTGATATAAGAAGTTCACCTTAAAGAGCACGAGTAAGTAATTCCGGATGTGTTCGCTCGATGAATTCTCTAGATTCCCAAGAATAATCCTTTGGATTTGAGGACCATTGAACTTTCACAAGAGGAACATCTTTATTTCGAAGGCGTTTAACCTTCGAAGCAATGATTCGAATCGGTTGTTGCTCATAAGTCAAAAACTAGGTGAAACTTCAATTTCTTCAACAATACCGGGCTCAAGAATAGAATCGGAATCTTGAAGGCATTTCCATAATTGAGAAACGTGAAACACATCATGAATAGCAGAAAACTGAGCTGGTAATAAAAGGAGATAAGCCACGGAACTAATACGTTCAGTGATGGGGAATGGACCAATATATCTAGGTGCTAACTTTCCCGATCGACTGAAACGCCAACACCCTTCATAGGTGAAACACGAATAAACACAAAATCTCCAACATAAAAATATAATTTCCTCCTTCGATTATCGACATAGGATTTTTGCCTACTTTGAGCTTCTTTCATCCTATGACGAATAAGGTCAATCTTTTCTGTGGAATCACGAATAAAATCTGGACCTAAAACCAGCTTCTCACCGGCCTCAAGCACACAAGAAGGAGATCGGCATGGCCTTCCATAGAGTGCCTCTAAAGGTGCCATACCAATACTAGATTGGAAGCTATTATTATAGGAAAACTCAACAAGAGAAATATGATCTTCCCAACTTCCACCAAAATCAAGAACACATGCACGATGAAGATCTTCAAGAGTTTGATTCACATGCTCGGTTTGTCCATCGGACTAAGGGTGATAAGCTGTGCTAAAATTAAGCTTCGTTCCCAAATCCTTTTGAAGACTCTTTCAAAATCCACTAGTAAACAATGGATCACGATTGCTAACTATAGAAGTAGGAACTCCATGCAATTTAATAATTTCTTTAATAAAGAGTTTGGCCAAAAGAGGTACGGTCCGATTGGACCGAACGGGAATAAAATGGGCGGATTTAGTAAGTCTATCAACTATCACCCATAGGCTATCATGACCCGAACGAGAACGGGAAAGGCCGTCAATGAAATCCATGGAAATTTGATCCTACTTCCAAATTGGAATGTCCAAAGGTTGCAATAACCCACCAGGCCTTTGATGCTCGGCCTTAACGAGTTGGCAAGTCATGCAACACTTAACAAAGTTAGCAATATCAGATTTCATCCCATCCCAATAATAGAGCCGCTTCATATCCGCGTACATTTTACTACTACCGGGATGAATGGTAAATTTAGAATGATGAGAATCTTCTAAAATATCTTTACGAAGATTACTAATATTTGGCACAGTAAGTCTACCAAATTTTTGAATGCCGCCACTAGATTCGATATCAAAGTCTTTCAAACATTCAATATCTATTTTATCCCTACAATTTTGGCTAAGAAGAGCCAATTCGGGATCTAGCTTTTGAGCTTCAAGAATGCGGTCAAAAAGAGAAGGATGAGCCTCAAGGCTATATAAATCAAGAGATGCGCATAAATTGGATTCACGATCTCGAATCTCACAAGTGGATAAAGTCTCGATATCATTCCATTCGGATATCATCATAGAAACGACTGCTTGTTGTTTACGACTAAGTGCATTGGCAACACGATTTCCCTTTCCGGGAGTATAAAGAATATCAAGATCATAAGAAGCAAGAAACTCGAGCCAACGTTGTTGACATAAATTAAGTTCCTTTTGAGAAAACAAATACTTCAAAGATTTATGATCGGTATAGAGAATAAATTTCTTTCCCAAGAGATAATGACGCCAAATTCGAAGGGCGAAAACAATAGCCGCGAGCTCTAGATCATGGGTGGCATATTTAGTCTCGACGGGCTTTAATTGCCTAGAAGCATAAGCAATAACACGTTCTCTTTGCATAAGAACAGCTCCCATACCAACACGGCTAGCTTCGGTATAAACAACAAAATCTTGGTTTCCTTCGGGAATCACAAGAATAGGGGCATCGGAAAGGAGTTCTTTTAATTTCTGAAAAGAAGCTTCACATTTGTACGACCAAATGTATTTAACTCCCTTCTTTGTCAAGCTAGTAAGAGGCACGGCAATCTTAGAAAAGTCCTTTATGAACCGACGGTAATAACCCGCCAATCCAAGAAAGCTACGAATTTTCGTCACGCTCTCCGGTCTCTTCCAATTTTGAATCGCTTCAATCTTTGAAGGATCCACAGAAATTCCAGATTCAGAAAAAATGTGACCAAGAAACTTCACACGGGATTGCCAAAAGTGGCACTTAGAAAAATTTTCTTTCAATTGATTGCTTCTAAGAGTTTCCAACACAATCCGAAGACGCTTTTCATGCTCCTCCTCGGTTTTAGAATACACAAGGATATCATCAATAAAGATGAGAAAAAATCGATCGAGGAAGTCTTTGAAAACTCGATTCATAAGGTCAAAGAAATAAGCCGGAGCATTCGTTAAACCAGATGGCATAACTAGCCATTCATAAGATCCATAACGTGTACGGAATGATGTCAAAGGAATGTTATCCTTTGCAATACGAAGCTGATGAAAACCGATTGCTAAGTCTAATTGTGAAAAGACTCTAGCACCACTAAGCTGATCAAATAAATCATCAATCCGAGATAGAGGATATTTATTCTTGATAGTAAGATCATTAAGCTTGCGGTAATCAACGCAAAGCCTAAGTGTACCATCGAATTTCTTCACAAAAATAGCTGAAGCTCCCCAAGGAGAGGAACTAGAACGAATAAATTGCTTCATCTCCAATTCGGAAAATTGCTTACGCATCTCCTCATTTTCCTTATTGGACATACGATAAGGAGGACGAGTAATAGGTAAAGCTCCGGGGATTAGATTAATTCTGAACTCAATTGCTCGCTTAGGTGGTAATCCTAAAACAGGCTCAAATATATCAGAAAATTCACGAACAACATGAATAATAGAAATGACATCTTCCTCATCATCATTATCGTCATCATGAGGATTTAAAGAATATAAAGACGCTGCCAAGTTGGAATCCGAATCTTTAAGAACCATAGAAATTTGCTTAACAGATAGAGGGTGTTGAAGATGAATAGTCCGCTCAGGACATAGGATTTGAGCTTCATAACGGTTAAGCCAATCCATTCCCAAAATCATTCCGAAGCCTAAGTAACGCATGACATGCAAATCGGCTCGGAAAGAAAAATCACATAAAATAATCTCAACATCACTACAAAGCAAACTGAGGGTTGCAGATCCGCCTACCGGATTCGCAATTCTCAAAGAAGTCATTAAAGCAACAACCCTTAAAGAAAAAGTATCAACGAGTTCTTTTGATACAAAAGAATGGGATGCACCCATACCAAAAAGAACTCGAATATGTTGATCATGAAACATAATAATGCCATCAAGGATAGAATGAGATATACCTTGACCACGAGAAGTGTTGCTAGGAGCTTGTGCAACATTTAGCTTTCCCTCCTTCTTGCTTTGAAGTTTTGGACATGAAGATAAAAGATGACTCGAACATTTGCAATAGCGACAAAAGAGAGGTTTCGGACATCTATTGGCATAATGGTCTTTAGAACCACAATTGTAGCATTGCCCACTACTAGGGGTAGGAGTCTTTGCTACCAAACCTGCTTGTTTTCCGTTCTTGTTGAGATTAGAGCCTTTGAATTTAATAGGCCTTTTCTTGTTGTTGTTCAAGTTTGGTTTGGCACCTACAACTTCAACATCACTTTCCTTATATGCCTCTTCAAGTCGGAGAGCGATATCAATAAGTTGATCGAAAGCAACTTCTAATTTCAAAAGTAATGGCTTCTTGAGATTTTTATTCAAGCCATAGACAAATCTCTGATTCTTCTTCAGTGGGGTATTAATGTACTCAACCCCGTACTTAGAAAGAGATTCGAAGGATGCGACATATTCTGCCATGGATGATTCACCTTGAACAAGGTCTATGAAACGTCGGGCCAAAGTTACTTTTTCAGCTTCCAGCACAAATTTTAATTCGAATCTTTCCCGAAATTTCTCCCAAGTAAGATATGCTTCAATAGTTTCAGAAATAAGAAGCTCATACCAATCTAATGCTCTTTCTTGGAGCATACTAGAAGCCACTTGGACTCGGTGAAGATCGATAAGATTCATGCGAGTAAACATGCAATCGCATG
Organism: Allium cepa; assembly: GCA_030765085.1. Lineage (NCBI taxonomy): Eukaryota > Viridiplantae > Streptophyta > Magnoliopsida > Asparagales > Amaryllidaceae > Allium > Allium cepa. The sequence goes on along the minus strand of CM060939.1, from coordinate 72,638,788 downwards.
TTCTAAGCCAAGCTTGGACTTGCATGACGCTTTCGGAACCCCTGAATGGCTTCCCACCCAAGTTGGTATAGTCACTGCACAAGCGTGCAAACTCGGATTTAGGGTGATTAGGCTCTGGATTGGGTCCGGCAGCCTAAGCATTCTTTACTAGATCTAGAAGTTGTTGTGCAGACATAAATACTCCATCCTGGGGAGTAGCACTAGATTGACTGGCGCTGGGATGGCCAGGTCTAACAATTTCTCTTCTTTAATAAAGAAAGAAAGAACAAGAAAAAAGGTTATTCACAAAATGAATATCAAACAATAATGATTGATAAAACAAGGCATCACAAAAGAAAATAGGATAAGACGGTACGAAGACTCGAATTAAATCCTAAAGCACGACTCCTAAGATGGACTTAGGACGATGATCCTTGTTAAATTATTCTACATTGTTCTGAAGTTTGGCTCTGATACCAAGCTATGACGCCCCACCTCTATACTCACGCTAGCCGAGGACGCTACGAATTAATGTCGTCAACTAGCGCGAAGAATAAGGCTGTTGAGGAGCGACCATCCGTGTAATTGCTTTGTGCGAGCACCGATATGTCAGATAGTATAACATGCATTTCATTTCAAGAGGAGTCAAGCAGACGCACCTGTAACATCTCGGTCTGACCCGAGTTTTATTTAATAAGAAAATAATAAACGGATCAGTCTAGCTATAAATAACAGAAAAAATGATATAGAATAAGAGATATGACAAAAACGTATGATGACCATAAAGCCATACTGTGATGAGTATATAATTGAAAATCAACCTGAGATTAATCAATATCACAAGAATCTTCTCAAAGATCAAAAGAATGTCATACTCTTTATTTCATTCATCAAGCCACAAATATTGACAACATATCGATGCCAATCATAAAAATTGGTGAAACACAAATTCTAGAAATCATCAATTAGAAATCCAGAAATCATAAAAAGGGGGAGTCCTATCACAAACGGGAGCATGTAAACTCACCAACGTGTGTATCACAAACGGACGCTATCCCATGGTCGCTAGCCATAGAGCCTGTGCAATGACGTAGTACAATATAGGTAAGCCCGAGGAACCATAAACTCAAATAATTCGAAACAACGACGTAGTACAACGGTATGCCCGCCTATCCTGATAAGCCAGAACAATGACGTAGTACAAAGGTACGTCCGATGAACCGAACTCCATAAAAGTCATGGATCGCTAGCCCATAAAAATGGAGTCGAAACTCCAAAGAATACATAGGACGTTAGCCTAAAAAGAATGAGATGAAACTCAATGAAACGAGGTACCGTCCCCTACGTGGACAAAGAAACATAGCATATCGCTAGTCTAAATCACAAAAACGATCATTAAGAAGTGTCAACTACACTAAGCTGGTAAATAGATGAGTTTAGCTTCATGTCCCATAACCACTTGCTAACTTAAGTATTTACGAACAAATTGTAAGTCTCCACTCGAAAATTATCACAAGAGTTTCAATCGAACAAGTCCAAAAATTAACCGATGAAGTAAACGCAAGCGTTTCATACCACTTGTTTTACTAAACCGTTTAATTAGATTTCTCAAACAAATGAGGTAAAGGTTTGTATATACTAATAGGTTGGGAAATGGTTTTATAAACGAGTTTGATATTGAAAATAGAGTTGAAATCATCTTTGTGAAAGAGTTTGAATATTCACTACTAGTATAGAAATCTTTGTATATTTTAAAGTGATAAACCATAGAAATGATTGTAAACACAATCAATCACCAAAATTCACATTCGAAGACGTGAATTAATTCCAAAGAAATCGATATCAAATCCATCAAAATTCATATTTCCAAAAAATTCCAAAATAGAAGTCATCAAAGTCAAATAATTGATAACAACAACTCGGATGATCACAAATCGATAAAAGTTGGAATCACGAACAAAATAGACAAATTGGGCCTATATAAGCAGGTCAGTCGACTGAACAGAGACCCAGAAAATTCTCGGGTTACAGGTCAGTCGACTGAACTCAGAGGGTCAGTCGACTGAAACCTGTTTTCCTTGCATTCCTAACCTATTTTAATATGAAGTGCAAACTCTCTCTATTTGCAATCGGACGAGTAACGAGCGCTAGGGGTTTATGCCAATCGACGACCTGGCCCTATAGGCTCTTTAATGCACCACCAAAACATGTTAAAACATCAAAGTTAGGATTTTTAAAGATTTGACATCAAAACACCAAAAATTTGAATATTCACCAATTCAATCCAAACCAAAAGCAAATGCACGTGAATAAGTGTTAGGAATTCATACCCAACAATCAAAGATGGTTATGGACGTAGATGTGAGATCAAAATCTCACCTTTTTACACAAAAACAATGAAGAAGAAGCTATAGAACAAGGCAAGAACAATCACTCTTAAATTCCAACCCAAGAAGCTTGAATTTAAGCTAAAAAGAAAAACATTTCCTAAGTTAGACTTTAGGAATTTCTGAAACTGAAGTTATAACGAGTTGGAGAAGAAGAAGAGGATGCTCGCCAATGGCTTCTCTTTGAATTTGGAGTTAGGGCTTGGATTTGCAATGGAACTAGGGCTTAGGTATTCTAATTCTTTTTTCTCTACCCCCATTTTTATGAAAGCTTGGAGTGTTAGGAAATGAAAGTGAATGAAGAGAAGTGGGGGTGGAGCAAGAGTTAATAGTTTAGGCTAACCCAAACCCATAGTCCAAAGTGCAAAGGTCAAATTTTAGCTAGCTCCAAACATATCGAAGTTTATACTCAAAAAGGTTGCAAATGGCATTTTGAACTCAATGGAAGTGGTTTCGAGTTCTAATTTGACTGTTTGCAAAAAGTAGAATTTCGGACTATAATCCAACTAACGATGCTATATTTAAATAAAATATTTAAATACACAATCGTAAAATATGTCGGTTGTTATAGACTCCCCTCCTTAAAGAAATTGCGTCCTCGCAATATTTAAGAAGAAAAATAAAAAGTAACAACCACAAAAGCATATCGACACAAAAGAAATTTGATATAAGAAGTTCACCTCAAAGAGCACGAGAAAGTAATTCCGGATGTGTTCGCTCGATGAATTCTCAAGATTCCCAAAAATAATCCTTAGGATTTTGAGGACCATTGAACTTTCACAAGAGGAACATCTTTATTTCGAAGGCGTTTAACCTTCAAAGCAATGATTCGAATCGGTTGTTGCTCATAAGTCAAAAACTAGGTGAAACTTCAATTTCTTCAACAATACCGGGCTCAAGAATAGAATGGGAATCTCGAAGGCATTTCCGTAATTGAGAAACGTGAAACACGTCATGAATAGCAGAAAACTGAGCCGGTAATAAAAGGTGATAAGCCACGGAACTAATACGTTCAGTGATGGGGAATGGACCAATATATCTAGGTGCTAACTTTCCCGATCGACTGAAACGCCAACACCCTTCATAGGTGAAACACGAATAAACACAAAATCTCCAACATAAAAATATAATTTCCTCCTTCGATTATCGGCATAGGATTTTTGCCTACTTTGAGCTTCTTTCATCCTATGACGAATAAGGTCAATCTTTTCTATGGAATCACGAATAAAATCTGGACCTAAAACCAGCTTCTCACCGGCCTCAAGCACACAAGAAGGAGATCGGCATGGCGTTCCATTGAGTGCCTCTAAAGGTGCCATACCAATACTAGATTGGAAGCTATTATTATAGGAAAACTCAACAAGAGAAATATGATCTTCCCAACTTCCACCAAAATAAAGAACACATGCACGAAGAAGATCTTCAAGAGTTTGATTCACACGCTCGGTTTGTCCATCGGACTAAGGGTGATAAGCAGTGCTAAAATTAAGCTTTGTTCCCAAATCCTTTTGAAGAATCTTTCAAAATCCACTAGTAAACAATGGATCACTATTGCTAACTATAGAAGTAGGAACTCCATGCAATTTAATAATTTCTTTAATAAAGAGTTTGGCCAAAAGAGGTACGGTCCGATTGGACCGAACGGGAATAAAATGGGCAGATTTAGTAAGTCTATCAACTATCACCCATAGGCTATCATGACCCGAACGAGAACGGGGAAGGCCGTCAATGAAATCCATGGAAATTTGATCCTACTTCCAAATTGGAATGTCCAAAGGTTGCAATAACCCACCAGGCCTTTGATGCTCGGCCTTAACGAGTTGGCAAGTCATGCAACACTTAACAAAGTTAGCAATATCAGATTTCATCCCATCCCAATAATAGAGCCGCTTCATATCCGCGTACATTTTACTACTACCGGGATGAATGGTAAATTTAGAATGATGAGAATCTTCTAAAATATCTTTACGAAGAGTACTAATATTTGGCACAATAAGTCTACCAAATTTTCGAATGCCGCCACGAGAATCGATATCAAAGTCTTTCAAACCTTCAATATCTATTTTATCCCTACAATTTTGGCTAATAAGAGCCAATTCGGGATCTAGCTTTTGAGCTTCAAGAATGCGGTCAACAAGAGAAGGATGAGCCTCAATGCTACATAAAACAAGAGATGCGCATAAATTGGATTCATGATCTCGAATCTCACAAGTGGATAAAGTCTCGAGATCATTCCATTCGGATATCATCATAGAAACGACGGCTTGTTGTTTACGACTAAGTGCATCGGCAACACGATTTCCCTTTCTGGGAGTATGAAGAACATCAAGATCATAAGATGCAAGAAACTCGAGCCAACGTTGTTGACATAAATTAAGTTCCTTTTGAGAAAACAAATACTTCAAAGATTTATGATCGGTATAGAGAATAAATTTCTTTCCCAAGAGATAATGACGCCAAATTCGAAGGGCGAAAACAATAGCCGCGAGCTCTAGATCATGGGTGGCATATTTAGTCTCGGCGGGCTTTAATTGCCGAGAAGCATAAGCAATAACACGTTCTCTTTGCATAAGAACAGCTCCCAAACCAACACGGCTAGCTTCGGTATAAACAACAAAATCTTGGTTTCCTTCGGGAATCACAAGAATAGGGGCATCGGAAAGGAGTTCTTTTAATTTCTGAAAAGAAGCTTCACATTTGTACGACCAAATGTCTTTAACTCCCTTCTTTGTCAAGCTAGTAAGAGGCACGGCAATCTTAGAAAAGTCCTTTATGAGCCGACGGTAATAACCCGCCAATCCAAGAAAGCTACGAATTTTCGTCACGCTCTCCGGTCTCTTCTAATTTTGAATCGCTTCAATCTTTGAAGGATCCACGGAAATTCCGGATTCAGAAATAATGTGACCAAGAAACTTCACACGGGATTGCCAAAAGTGGCACTTAGAAAAATTTTCTTTCAATTGATTGCTTCTAAGAGTTTCCAACACAATTCGGATTATGCTTTTCATGCTCCTCCTCGGTTTTAGAATACACAAGAATATCATCAATAAAGATGAGAAAAAATCGATCAAGGAAGTCTTTGAAAACTCGATTCATAAGGTCAAAGAAATAAGCTGGAGCATTCGTTAAACCAAATGGCATAACTAGTCATTCATAAGATCCATAACGTGTACGGAATGATGTCAAAGGAATGTTATCCTCTGCAATACGAAGCTGATGAAAACCGGTTGCTAAGTCTAATTGTGAAAAGACTCTAGCACCACTAAGCTGATCAAATAAATCATCAATCCGAGGTAGAGGATATTTATTCTTGATAGTAAGATCATTAAGCTTGCGGTAATCAATGCAAAGCCTAAGTGTACCATCGAATTTCTTCACAAAAATAGCTGAAGCTCCCCAAGGAGAGGAACTAGAAAGAATAAATTGCTTCATCTCCAATTCGGAAAATTGCTTACGCATCTCCTCATTTTCCTTATTGGACATACGATAAGGAGGACGAGTAATAGGTAAAGCTCCGGGGATTAGATTAATTCTGAACTCAATTGCTCGCTTAGGTGGTAATCCTAAAACAGGCTCAAATATATCGAAAAATTCACGAACAACATGAACAATAGAAATGACATCTTCCTCATCATCATTATCGTCATCATGAGGATTTAAAGAATATAAAGACGCTGCCAAGTTGGAATCCGAATCTTTAAGAACCATAGAAATTTGCTTAAAAATAGAGGGTGTCGAAGATGAATAGTCCGCTCAGGACATAGGATTTGAGCTTCATAACGGTTAAGCCAATCCATTCCCAAAATCATTCCGAAGCCTAAGTAACGCATGACATGCAAATCGGCTCGGAAAGAAAAATCACATAAAATAATCTCAACATCACTACAAAGCAAACTGAGGGTTGTAGATCTGCCAACCGGATTCGCAATTCTCAAAGTAGTCATTAAAGCAACAACCCTTAAAGAAAAAGTATCAACGAGTTCTTTTGATACAAAAGAATGGGATGCACCCATACCAAAAAGAACTCGAATAGGTTGATCATGAAACATAATAATGCCATCAAGGATAGAATGAGATATAACTTGACCACGAGAAGTGTTGCTAGGGGCTTGTGCAACATTTAGCTTTCCCTCCTTCTTGCTTTGAGGTTTTGGACATGAAGATAAAAGATGACCCGAACATTTGCAATAGCGACAAAAGAGAGGTTTCGGACATCTATTGGCATAATGGTCTTTAGAACCACAATTGTAGCATTGCCCACTACTAGGGGTAGGAGTCTTTGCTACCAAAGCTGCTTGTTTTCCGTTCTTGTTGAGATTAGGGCCTTTGAATTTAATAGGCCTTTTCTTGTTGTTGTTCAAGTTTGGTTTGGCACCCACAACTTCAACATCACTTTCCTTATATGCCTCTTCAAGTCGAAGAGCGATATCAATAAGTTGATCGAAAGCAACTTCTAATTTCAAAAGTAATGGCTTCTTGAGATTTTTATTCAAGCCATAGACAAATCTCTGATTGTTCTTCAGTGGGGTATTAATGTACTCAACCCCGTACTTAGAAAGAGATTCGAAAGATGCGACATATTCTACCACGGATGATTCACCTTGAACAAGGTCTATGAAATGTCGGGTCAAAGTTACTTTTTCAGCTTCCAGCACAAATTTTAATTCGAATCTTTCCCGAAATTTCTCCCAAGTAAGATATGCTTCAATAGTTTCAGAAATAAGAAGCTCATACCAATCTAATGCTCTTTCTTGGAGCATACTAGAAGCCACTTGGACTCGATGAAGATCGATAAGATTCATGCGAGTAAAGATGCAATCGCATGTTCTAAGCCAAGCTTGGACTTGCATGACGCTTTCGGAACCCCTGAATGGCTTCCCACCCAAGTTCGTATAGTCACTGCACAAGCGTGCAAACTCGGATTCAGGGTGAGTAGGCTCTGAATTGGGTCCGGCAGCCTAAGCATTCTTTACTAGATCTAGAAGTTGTTGTGCAGACATAAATACTCCATCCTGGGGAGTAGCACTAGATTGACCGGCGCTGGGACGGCCAGGTCTAACCATTTCTCTTCTTTAATAAAGAAAGAAAGAACAAGAAAAAAGGTTATTCACAAAATGAATATCAAACAATAATGATTGATAAAACAAGGCATCACAAAAGAAAATAGGATAAGACGGTACGAAGACTCGAATTAAATCCTAAAGCACGACTCCTAAGATGGACTTAGGACGATGATCCTTGTTAAATTATTCTACATTGTTCTGAAGTTTGGCTCTGATACCAAGCTGTGACGCCCCATTTCTATACTCATGCTAGCCAAGGACGCTACGAATTAATGTCGTCAACTAGCGCGAAGAATAAGGCTGTTGAGGAGCGACCATCCGTGTAATTGCTTTGCGCGAGCACCGATATGTCAGATAGTATAACATGCATTTCATTTCAAGAGGAGTCAAGCAGACGCACCTGTAACATCTCGGTCTGACCCGAGTATTATTTAATAAGAAAATAATAAACGGATCAGTCTAGCTATAAATATCAGAAAAAATGATATAGAATAAGAGATATGACAAAAACGTATGATGACCATAAAGCTATACTGTGATGAGTATATAATTGAAAATCAACCTGAGATTAATTAATATCACTAGAATCTTCTCAAAGATCAAAAGAATGTCATACTCTTTATTTCATTCACCAAGCCACAAATATTGACAACATATCGATGCCAATCATAACAATTGGTGAAACACAAATTCTAGAAATCATCAATTAGAAATCCAGAAATCATAAAAAGGGGGAGTCCTATCACAAACGGGAGCATGTAAACTCACCAACATGTGTATCACAAACGGACGCTATCCCATGGTCGCTAGCCATAGAGCCTGTGCAACGACGTAGTACAATATCGGTAAGCCCGAGGAACCATAAACTCAAATAATTCGAAACAACGACGTAGTACAACGGTACGCCCGCTGATCCTGATAAGCCAGAACAATGACGTAGTACAAAGGTACGTCCGATGAACCGAACTCCATAAAAGTCATGGATCGCTAGCCCATAAAAATGGAGTCGAAACACCAAAGAATACATAGGTCGTTAGCCTAAAAAGAAATGAGATGAATTTCAATGAAACGAGGTACCGTCCCCTACGTGGACAAAGAAACATAGCATATCGCTAGTCTAAATCACAAAAACGATCATCAAGAAGTGTCAACTTCACTAAGCTGGTAAATAGATGAGTTTAGCTTCATGTCCCATAACCACTAGCTAACTTAAGTATTTACGAACAAATTGTAAATCTCCACTTGAAAATTATCACAAGAGTTTCAATCGAACAAGTCCAAAAATTAACCGACGAAGTAAACGCAAGCGTTTCATACCACTTGTTTTACTAAACCGTTTAATTAGATTTCTCAAACGAATGAGGTAAAGGTTTGTATATACTAATAGGTTGGGAAATGGTTTTATAAACGAGTTTGATATTGAAAATAGAGTTGAAATCATCTTTGTGAAAGAGTTTGAATACTCACTACTAGTATAGAAATCTTTGTATATTTTAAAGTGATAAACCATAGAAATGATTATAAACACAATCAATCACCAAAATTCACATTCGAAGACGTGAATTAATTCCAAAGAAATCGATATCCAATCCATCAAAATTGATATTTCCAAAAAATTCCAAAATAGAAGTCATCAAAGTCAAATAATTGATAACAACAGCTCGGATGATCACAAATCGATAAAAGTTGGAATCACGAACAAAATAGGCAAATTGGGCCTATATAAGCAGGTCAGTCGACTGGCTCATTGAGTTCAGTTGACTGAACAGAGACCCAGAAAATTCTCGGGTTACAGGTCAGTCGACTGAACTCAGAGGGTCAGTCGACTGAAACCTGTTTTCCTTGCATTCCTAACCTATTTTAATATGAAGTGCAAACTCTCTCTATTTGCAATCGGACGAGTAACGAGCACTAGGGGTTTATGCCAATCGACGACCTGGCCCTATAGGCTCTTTAATGCACCACTAAAACATGTTAAAACATCAAAGTTAGGATTTTTAAAGATTTGACTTCAAAACACCAAAAATTTGAATATTCACCAATTCAATCCAAACCAAAAGCAAATGCACGTGAGTAAGTGTTAGGAATTCATACCCAACAATCAAAGATGGTTATAGACGTAGATGTGAGATCAAAATCTCACCTTTTTACACAAAAACAATGAAGAAGAAGCTATAGAACAAGGCAAGAACAATCACTGTTCAATTACAACCCAAGAAGCTTGAATTTAAGCTAAAAAGAAAAACATTTCCTAAGTTAGACTTTAGGAATTTATGAAACTGAAGTTATCACGAGTTGGAGAAGAAGAAGAGGATGCTCACCAATGGCTTCTCTTTGAATTTGGAGTTAGGGCTTGGATTTGCAATGGAACTAGGGCTTAGGTATTCTAATTCTTTTTTCTCTACCCCCATTTTTATGAAAACTTGGAGTGTTAGGAAATGAAAGTGAATGAAGAGAAGTGGGGGTGGAGCTAGAGTTAATAGTTTAGGCTAACCCAAACCTTTAGTCCAAAATGCAAAGGTCAAATTTTAGCTAGCTCCAAACATATCGAAGTTTATACTCAAAAAGGTTGCAAATGGAATTTTGAACTCAATGGAAGTGATTTCGAATTCTAATTTGACTGTTTGCAAAAAGTAGAATTTCGGACTATAATCCGACTAACGATGCTATATTTAAATAAAATATTTAAATACACAATCGTAAAATATGCGGGTTGTTACAGCTGTGGAGGAACGTGGAGGTGACGTGTCATCTTCTGTCCTTTTTTTTCTTTTCTAATTTTCACTTTTCAAATGTTCTAAATTTCATAACTTTTGCATTGAATCATGCATGGTTTCTTACGTTGGGATCGTATTAAAATTTCGGACTTTTTACTCTGGTTTGGAAGAATTTCAAGACTGTTCAAATTTGGGCCCTATTTTGAATTTTAATCAATTTGAATTCAAATTTGAGTATTTTGACCCACTCACAATTTCTAAAAATTTTAATGTTTGTTAAATTAAATTTATGATGTGATATCGAATTTATTTATGGTTGTTTTCTATATTAAATTTGCTATTCCAGTTAATTTGAATTTTATTTGAATTAAATAGTTATTTAATTTATTATTGAATTTAAATTGCCAATTAAATGCCTGTTATTGATAATTAGTTACTGTTGAAATTAATTAATTGAATTGTATGATGATTGTGATGGATGTTTGATTGTTGATGTTGGATGATTGGATGCTATGTAAATTTATATACTGTTGTCACTCTACAAGTTCCCTTAATTATTATTATTCTGAAACCACTATGGGTTGAAATGATATATACCCGAACGATCTATAGATTAGGGAAAAATCATTATGGGTTGAAATGATAGACCGGAGCGATTCTATGGATTTTATATTAATTCGGGATTGCAGTTTGAAATGATATATAACTGTAAAATATTAAATTGCAGATTCAAATGATAATTATATGTATCACTTGACCCTAGGGTAGAGAATTATATGCGGCCACCAGATTGGTTAAATTAAATGATTTAAATCCATAAAGTTTTCGCATTTAATTAAATGATATTTGGTAACAAAATTTGATTTATATAAATTGAATTATTAAAAAAATCAAGTTTTATGTTAAAATGTGAATTGGTTTAAAGGAATTGTTTTAAGAAATTAAATTGTAATTTTAACGGTCGAAGTTGAGATATAAGTGAAATTTGTCAGAATTGAGTTATTTGAGTTGTTGGAAATGTAACCTTGAAATGTATTGAAATTGGAATAATTTAAAATGATATTTGGACATGGATTGGAAGCAATATTGAATTAAATAATTTATTGAGAATTGGAATTTTTAAATCTGAAATTTTGTTTTGGAAATTGAAAAGAGTTAAAATATGTTGAAATGTACTAAATAATTTAAATTGATATAAATTTCATACTCATGTTTAATACAAACTGTTTTAAAAACATACCATTTTAAGACTTTAATTATTAAAATTTTGAACTATTAAACTATTTTAACCTATATTAATTATATTAAATCATTTTAACCTATTTTAAACCATTTAAATTTATTTTAAACAAATTAACTCATTTTAACTTATTAATCTATTTTAAAGCTATTTAATCTATTTTAATTATATTTAATCTATTTTAAAAGTTCATTAACTATCTTAAATCAATTTAACAGCATCTTTAATCTATGACTAAACTATTTTAGAGTATTTCAACTATTTATAACTATTTTAAGTATTTATAAAAAATTTAAAACTAATTTCTAAATTTCCAGACTAAGTATAGTAGAAGTGTCTATATTCAATTCATTGTTTTAAAAGAGAATACGATTAAATGATGTTATAACCAACTTTGGGATTTAAAATGTTATAATAAATTGAATATGAAGATTTTAAAGTAAGGATTTAACCTACTTTGGAAATATGATTTTTGAAGAAATTAGGATTTTGGAAACGCCATGATTTGAAAGTGAATATGGTTTGAAGTGAATATGATTTCGACAGAGATATGATTTGAAATTGAATGTGATATTTTGATATAAATTGTGAATTGATTTTTGAAACGTAAAAGAACCATCCGGTGTGGAATAAGCGATTGGTTGTTAAAGAGACCGAGATCGGATATTGTCATACTCTTTGCCCAATACCGAAAACCACTTTAACAACCGTGTACGTGGTGGAGATTCCAAAAATGAAGTAGGATGGTTTGGTGAACGATTTTTGTATGACGTATGACGTGACCTGACTCCCGTGAGTCATCTTAGATGTGACTAAAATCAGGAGCCATGCTAGACCAAGTGAGGTCATTCCTCCTATCGGGCACATTTCCTCGATACCATTCTATTATTTGTGATTGTTTTGGTGGCCACCCTTTGATTTTGATTATGAGAGTGTGTTCGAGGTGGGCGGTAGTCGCTGCTATACGTTACCGCTAGTCCGGATCCGCAAATGGTATACCTACCATAGCATTTCCTCGTGTGCCGTGTTCACATGCCATAGAGCGCCTTCTACGAGTTTGTTTTGTACCATACCTACGGAGTGCCTTCCGATAGCCCTCCAGTTTACGGAGGAATTACGGTACTGTATAGACTGTGGGAATATATAAAAATGTGTTAAGGGGGATATGGGTAACGCCTTAACGCTATTTTAATACTTTACTTTACTGTAGACACTATTATAATAGCGTATTTTACTACATAGTAGATAGTTTAACGGATCCTTAGGAGATGTGAATCCCAAACATCTCTTAAGTTATTTCACTCATGTTAGACACTGGATAAGAGATGTCAAAACCCCATAAGCATCTCTGACGCCTTTACACTCATATTTATCATTGATTTAACTTACATAAGATCTTTTAGTTCTGACTCGAGTGTTTTGTCTTTTCAATTCGTTCGGGTCAGCCTGAGCATTTCGGGATTTAAAGACTTATTTCTGGAGGATGAAGACGAAAATTTGTACTAGTTTTATTTATTATTCTACCGCATCATATTGTTCCGCTGCATTTATCTATTTATTCTTGTTGTTTGTAACTCTGATTCTGTATTGTATAAGTATAATCAAATTTATTCTGTAAACAGCTTTATGAACTGTTATTTGATTATTATATTTTGTCATTCCGTTATGAGATTCTGTATTTGTTTTATTTCTTTCTCTTTTTCTTATTTACCCCATAACAATCTGCCCTTGTGAATGATTTGAGCGACATGTGTGTCTGCTTAAAACGTCCAAAAAGGCAGATCGTTACAAGTTTTCTCTAATAAATTATTTTAAATATAAAACACATATTTTTGCACTATTCGAGCGTATGAGAAAGAGAATTAAACGATTAAGTAAAACACGTGGTATGGGACACGTGCGTTTACTGTTTCAGTTAATTCCGGACTTGTATGATCGATGCTATTAGATGTTACCGATTCTGAGTTATCTAGCCATTTTATAGCGTATTTTGAGTTTTATAATTCTTATTTATAGGAGTTTTCTGAGATAGCCAATATGGTGTGTTTTATGGTTTGAGATCTCCTATTCCAGGAGTATGGTCGATGAGAACAATCACGATATATTTTTATACATGCCGATGAGACTAAGCAAGTCTTGAGTTTGAGATTTCTATTTTAAGATTTCTATTTTGAGATTTCTATTTTGAGATTTTAGGGTTCATGATAAACCATCACGATATTTTTACTTGTCGATGAGATAGGACAAGTTATGATGTCTTTTGATGCTTGCCGATGAGATGAGGCAAGGTGTGATTTTCTGAAATTTAAGATGTTATGATGTTTTCTAGTGTGGCATTGACTAGCGGTTAGTAAACCGTTCAGTGAGAATATGTAGCATGAGACACACGTTACCACTTTTCGGGTTCCTATTTAGGAGTTTACGACACATTCACGGTGTTTACCAGTACTATAGACCTTCGATTCATCACGATGTTCTACGACTTCGCTCATCACGATGTTCTACGACTTCGGTCGTCATGATGTATGCTTACCTAATATATATATATATATATATATATATAGTACTGGTCAAGATGTGGCACGTGCAGCATTGCTTCGGCATGCAATAAGGGATCTGGCCAATCCGGGTTTTCTGAGTTTTCTGAGTTTTATTAGTTTTCTGTTTTATTATGATTTCACCATTTTCAGATGTTTTATTACATCGATAGCTTTGTGCTATATGAGATGTTATATATGTGGTGATTTCATGTTTTGAACTCTTATTGAGTTCCTTGAGTTATGAGATTTTATGATTTCGTGATTTTATAAAATATTCTGGGTTTTTCCATTTTGGAGAGTTGAGTTTGAGTTTTATATACATTTATACTGATGAGATGAGGTATAATTGAGTTTAGAGATTCTTTAATATTTGAGATTTATATTGTCATTCCATAGCATTATGTGACTCATTTTGCCGACGAGAAGAGGCATATTTGAGTTTTGGGATTATCCTATTTGAGAATGTTTTATGTTGACATTTTGGCGAGAATTTCTGTTGATGGTTCTCCTATTCAGGAGATGCGGTTCATCGAAACCGTTATTGTTACTTTAAAGATTTCGGTAATGATATGAGGCAAATATGATGTTTTAATGAGTTTTATCAGAAGGGTTTCTTCCTTGAGGTTTCATACACTTAAGTGTTATTAGACCACTTGAGATATGAACTTGTATTTCTTGTTATTTCTTCTTACTCAAGAAGAATGTTCGTCCTTCCCGTAAAATGAAGTCGTATCATATTCTTGGTAGGACTTTCTCCTGTTTGAGAGGATATTCTCCCCTTTCCATATGCTTCATCTTATCTATTACCTTTATTAAACTGATTTTTTGGCTAGACTGACCCATAAATTTTATACTCGGGTCAGATCGAGTTGTTTCAGGTTAGCTATCAGTTATGGGACTTTGTTTTGATGCATCTGGCTGGATATCGGCCTAACACTTTTGTGTAGTTCATATTTATTTCCACTTGACTCTGACATGTATCTTGATTAGATGTATATATATGGTCTTTGAACCACTTTTGGTGTATCATTTTGTATTGTACTGGGATGTATTAGTGTATATGTATTTATATATATTATGTTCATGTTCTATGATGCGATATGCATTCTGTTATTGTATTTTGTTCTGATAGATTCATTAACCACCTATAGTTTTATATTAAGAGCTTATTAGATATGTCGATCCACTTAAGATAAAAGGAAAAAAAATATAGAGCATTTATCGAAGTATTTAGTAGATGTTTAAGACAAGATTATAGATGGTCACTCCAAAACAGTCTTATTCCCCGCATTAGCAGACAGAATTACCCAGTAATTCTCTTTATTAATGTAGGTCTCGGGGTGGGGTGTCACAGCTTGGCATCAGAGCAGATTTCAAAACAAAATAGGATAAACATAGAACATAAGCATATATTACGATATATCCATGTATAGTACAAGTGTTACAAATTCCTTAATCACCATGCCATTTATCTTATCGTGTCCTTGAAGATAGAGGTTTGGGATATGTCTAGGAATATATTTTATTCCGTAGTATTCCATAATATAATTTATAATATCTTGTCTTGGTAGTAATCTTAATTATAATTGTTCTATTCGAGTCCTCATCGATACGGGTGCTTGACACTCATCTGTATCGGAGGAATTTGTTGATGCTTTATGATGTTCTTATCTTGTGATTTCTTTGAGGATTACGAATTCTATTGAAGGGATCCATAATATTTGGTTGATGTTGAGGACTTAGGATTGTTGCTTATAGCTTACCTTTTCGTGCGAATTATCACGCCATTTTCTATCTAGAGATTGGAGTGTTTGAGATGAAGTGGCTTTTTAATTATGAAGCCACATTCTGTGATTCAAAGAATCCTATGTTAGGTATCCTTATTCGGCTGATTCATTGTTTCCGGTTCTTCGGAATGTTAATGATGATTCTGAAATCTCTGTAATCACTCTTGGGTTTCGAGATGTTGAGGATATATTTCAAATTCCAGTCATTGCAACTTTGTTGATTTCTATGATTCTGTTTGGGTATGACATCCAGTCGGGCAATCGAGTATTGTATTGACCTCTTTTCCTATTCTTAGCCTTTAGGTCATCCTTCCATGAGGGTTTCAATAAGGAATGAGGTGATTCATTGAATTTATTTGATATTTTCAATCTTACCCATTTTGAGATATCCTTTTTGGATACTCAATTATTGATATACTTTATGTTATTACTGTAATGACCCGCTATTTTTGACCATTCAAATCAACAAAAAAAACCACACATGTCGGACTTGAATAATTCAAAATACCAGATTGTTTATTTAAATTTGGCAAAACTCGGAATATACAGTAAATAAATCATAGATCACAGACGCAGAGTAATATAATAATGCAGCGTGTAACGACCCGTAAATTTTCAATAATTTTAATTGTTTTATTTATATATTTAATTGAAATTTTAAAAAATAAAATTTTGAAATATAAATTTGATATTTGGAATACGTCTAATTGAACATAGAAAGTTGTAAATTTTCATCTGAAAATATGAAAGTTTATTTTATTGTGTAATTCTATTTCAATTTATATTAGTTAATATTTGATGATAATAGAATGTTTTCCAAACCTGAATATTTTTTAGTAGAAAAATTGTAAATCATCTTCTGAGCAAGACGTCATATTTCGTTTCTCAAAATTTGTACTGTTATTGCTCCCTCGATCATATTTTCTGACAAAGGAGCTGCATTTTGGTGCCGATATCGATTTTGATCGGATAATCGTATCGCTGCATCTGTATACCGTTTTGATCATCTCGTCGGGCTGATTGCTACGGTATATTCAATTTTGTGTTCGGATTTTCGGTACCCGGCGATAACTGTGAAAGGTCAACCGTATCGGTTTCAAAATTTTGTCTTAAACTTCTCGTGACCCTTCAATAGCCACCTTGTATAACCCAATAGCCATAACTTTATGATTTCTGGGAAATACAGCCTGTAACTTTTACTATTTGCTTTTACTACTTCCCAGAAACCAATGCATGGCCTTTATTATTCCAACCGGTTACTGTTTCCGCCTCTTCAAATTTTGTTTGTTTTTTCTATTTCACAAGAAGAATATATGCAATCTGCATATAAACAAACTATTTTGCCAGCCTATATCTCTTCATATTTCATCCTCCTCTCCCATTTTCTACCTGACCTTCTTTTTCCCTCCTCCCCTCTCTCTGCTTTGACCACTGCCTAACCAAAGCTACCGACCACCCTCGTCGCCTTACCCCCTCTCTTACCTGCCACTTACTCATCGACCTCCTCACGTCGAACACCTCCAACAAACCGCCGTTCACACCCCTCCGCCCTCACCACAGCCGAGACCATGGCCACCGTCCACCACAACTGCTCTACCACATGTTCATCCACTCCCATGCCGAAGCAGCCTACCTCTCTTCCCTCTTCCACGCGGCCTAGCATCCAAAACCGAGCGCTGCCGTCAACCATGCCTGAGCACGCGTCCCCATGATAGGCCTAGCTAGCTTCCACTACAAGCATCCTTGCCCCTCCGGCCGTACGAGTCGCAGCCACCTCCGGCCACGCAAGCTTCGATCGAGATCGCGTATCATCATCTCTATGTACCCAGGCCCTCCCGCCTCTGCTCAACCTTGGTTCCTCCACTCTTCTCCTTGGTTGTAATTACATACATCTCTAAAAGTAAGCCTTTCTAAATATATATAAGTTGCTGCTAATGGTAGAGTGTATAAGTTTGTTATCCTCTGACTTAAACCATCCTTCTTAGTTTACATTTTGTTATATTATGTTAGTGTTAGTATATATGTTTTATACTATTTTATATACATGTCGTTCACCTTGCTGTGTTTTGATGCAAGGCCTAGCCTATTGTTCACAGAGGCTATAGCATGTATTATCCCGGTACTGTCACAAGAAAGTATGTATTTTACATAGTATAAGTTTTCAGTTTATATAAATATACTTACAATGATATTTGTACCAGTTTGGTTTGTTATAAATTATAAAGTTTGTATAAGATTTGTTTGTATCTATATACGTATGTACAAAATTTGTGTAAGTGAAATTTGGTTTCGGTAGATGTATTAAGTTTGTTTATATATATATATATATATATATATATATATATATATATATATTACAATAAAGTTGTCTGTAAGGTTTTGGTTTTTTGATGTATATATTCGAAGTTGCAGTATATAGTGTTTTGTCGTATGCTATACTTATATTTTTATTTATTTTAAATTGTCGATTTAAGTATTCCATCGTAAGTTTAAATGGTACAAATTATAGGCATTCGTTTATAGTAAGTATGCTATATAGAAGAGGTATACATCATAGTTTAGCAGTATTACTTATATTATTTTATTCGTTGTCATGTTTATATATACAAATTATATTACGCATGGATGAAGTGTTTTAAAATATGTTTATATTAGTAAATGATACTAATAATAATAAAGTAAATTATTTGGATTACGGTATTATATTTAAAGGGTTAATAGCATGTTGTTGGTTGTATTTAAAGTTATGTATAAATATATATATACGTATGTATGTATGTATGTACGTATGTTTGATTTGATATATGTGTTTAATTTAAAACAATGATTTTAATTTAATATATATGTTATTTTGATATTTGTTTTAAAATTTAATATTTACACCATGGATAATAATAATAATGAAATATATATATATATATATATATATATATATATATATTGTTGCTTCCATCGTGTTGATTCTGATTTGTTCCCATCACCATCTTTATATATCAGCTTCGTTCATCAAAATCGTGCCAATCCTGCTTTTGCTTTGGAATTCGTGCTTGGATTCGTAAACCATTTCAGTGACAAATCTCTCTAGCCTCGAAAGGTGAGCAATCACTCACGATTTATTTATTAGATTTCAATTGAAATGACAATTGAAATATGCTGCTGTTAGTTATTTACACTGTTATATATATGCTATTACCTGTATCAGTTCACCTGTGACATCTCACACCATTATCTGTTATTTATATTGATGACATACGCCTGTTATATTATTATCATATCTGTTATCACTCTGCAAGTTCCCTGTTAGTATAGAATCACTATGGGTTGAAATGATACATACCCGAACGATTTGTAGAATAAGAGAAAATCATTTTGGGTTGAAATGATAAACCCAAGCGATTTTCAGTGAATTGAATTTAGGATTGCGGGTTGAAATGATATATATATATATATATATATATATATATATATATATATACCCGTATATATTTAAATTGCGGATTGGAATGACAAATATCTGTATCACTTGACCATAGGATAGAAAATTATATACAGACATCGTTGGTCCATATATAAATAATTTGAAATGATTACTATAATTTTGGAAGGAAATATATGGTTTTATATAAATATTGATTTTAGATATTATATAAATGTTATTTTGTATATAGTTAAATTCTTGATTTTAAGCTATGGATAAATTTGTTTTAATATAAAATAAGCTTAATAATAAAGTTTGATTTTATTCAAATATAATGTGGTGAAGTATTTATTTAAATTATATTTTAATATAGAGTTATAATGATTTAATAAATTAAAGTTGAGAAGATAGATTTGAAATTGATTTGAAATTGTATTTAATTAAGAAATATATTTTATTAGAAATCGATTTGGAACTTATTGAATTTGAGATTTTTAAAGGATATAATTTTATAACTTGATTTTGGTTAAGGTAATTTAAATGAATATTTCAAGTTTAAATAAGTTGAAGGAAATATTCAGTTTACTTGTGATTTGGAGTTTATTTAAATAATATTGGATTTATTAAGTGAATATTTCAAAACTAAATAATAATAAAGTTAAATTAAGATATATATGAAATTATCAAATTTAGTTTGAGATTGTGAAATATTTAAATCTTTGGAATATCGAAATTTAAATGGTTTATTTGTGGTTCAAATCTGTATTTGAAATCGATATAATTTACTGGTTTATTGAGAACTGAATTGAATTGACATTAATGATTTGAGTTTTGACTAAATTTAAAATTTTGGGATTGGTGTTGATTTGGAATTGATTTGTGAAATTGAGGAAGCTATTTTATTATATAAAGTATTTTTAAATTATATTTAAAACTATTTATATACGTTAATTATAAATTTATTTCGTATAAACTATTTTAAAATAAATTATTTTTAATATAAACTATTTTAAATTATAGCTATTTTTATATAAACTATTTTAAATTATGACTATTTTTATATAAACTATTTTAAATTATAAACTATTTTATTATATATACTATTATTTATAAACAGTTAAGTGGGAAGTGTTATGATTCTAAAGCATTATGATTTCTAAATTTTGATTTCCAAAGTATTATGATTTCCAAAGTGTTCGATTTAGAAAGTGTTATAACTTTGAAGTACAAAGATTTTGTAAATGGATATATTTGAGATGGATATATTTAAAATGGAAATGATATCGTATTTGGTTTTGTAATGGAAGTGATATCGTATTGATATGGTTTTGAAATGGCAAGGATATTTTGGTTTTGAAATATAAACTATTTTGAAGGTTTATTAAATGACCAATCGGTGTAATAATTACGTAGTTATTGAAGAATCCGGGATCGATTAGGGACAAACTCTCTGTCTAAACCGAATACCACTTTAATAACTATTATGCACGGAGTGTGATCCATAATGAAGTGGTTGGAATGATGACGTTGTTGGATTTGAAGAAAGAGAACGATAATGGATAGCCTTGACACTTGTGTCAAATTTGAAATGACTTAAACAGGAGCCGTGCTGGGCCAATGAGGTTAGCCACCTCTATGTGAACACACTTCTTCATAAACTACTCGTTACTTTTTTTTGATTGGTGCGCACCCTTGAATTGGGAGTGTTGTCTTGCGGTATTGTGATCGTTGCGGTGATGAGTTCACACCGGTCCGGATCAGGCAAACGATAGTTTCACTACCTTGGGTATTGCCTCATGTGCCTTATCATACTCGTGTCCCTATGCGCGACCACTATGATTTGTTTTGTGTTATACCTATGGAGTACTCCCTGATAGCCCACTACTTTACGGTGGAATTTACAATGCTGTATAGACTATGACGCTTATATAAAATGTGTTAAGGGGGATAATGGTAGTGCCTTAACGCTATTTTGATACTTTATATTACAGATAGGCATTATCTACTTAGAGTACATATAAATAGTTTAACGGATCCTTAGAGGATGGTTATCACAAACATCCTTTGAGTTACTTGTATTCAGTTGTTACTTCACTTGAGTTGGATTTATTGACATAATAATGTTAATCCTGACTCGAGTGTTTTGTGTTTTGCTTCACGCTCGGGTCAGACTAAGTGGTTCAGCTTTTGAGACTCACCTTTGGAGTTGGAGCTTCGCCTGGAGATCCAGCTATCTATCCAGATTTCAGATATTCAGTTGATTCTAGTGATACATTCTGATATTGTATTTGACTATTGTATTCGAAACTTCTATTGTATCTTATTTAACTCTGTTATATAGATAGTAGCTTCATGAACTACTATTCTCTTGTTTCCGTTGCATATTGTATATTACTCTGTGTCTATGATTATGTGATTATTTATTTAATGTATATGATGAGTTTTTCCAAATATAATCTTACAATCTGGTATTTTGAGCAATTCAATTCCGACATGTTTGTGTTAGTCCATGAGATGATGGTTTTGATGACAACAACCTTAGAATAGATTATAAAATATAAATACAAACATTATAAGTTTAGATATATTTGTATATGTAGGAGTTAACCATGCAGGTATCAAGAATGAAGACTGTACAATATAAAGATTCAAGATATCAAGATAGAAGACTCATGAGTGTCAAGATTATCAAGAGTTCAAGATTTCAAGGATAAGTATTTTTTATTATTAGGAATATTTGTTAAAACTCATAGAAAAGCACTGGCATCTTAAAATCCAATTTATTCGTGGAATGGAATCCACTTCGAGCCTGTTAAAGGGATGGAACCCCAGTAGGATGGAACCTACGAAAATCTAGTGGGACATTGCTTTGTATCCACTAATTTTAATTCAAATGATTTTACAAAATTATCTTGTTTTTAAAATGATTTCAAAGCTTCCCTTTTAAAAGATTCAAAACTCTCTATCCTGATTTTAAATAATTTTAGCCTCAAAATTATCCTTAATTTCAGAGTCAAATTACTTCTGATTTTAAACTATCTTTTCAAATAATATATTTAACTTTTAAATATTTATACTTTGATTTAAATGAAAAATTATAGTTAAATTATGTATATATTGTTGTTTATATTTACTTATGAATTTTAACTATAGTTAAGTTTATTTGTAAAGTTTAAAATACTTTTAATATAAGATAAAGGTTATTTTCAAAGAAAATCAAAACACCAAAAAATCCTTTGAGATGTCGACAGGCCTATGGGTGCCATGTCGACATGGTGATAGTTTGATACAAAATTCAAAATTCAAATTTCAAAAGAAGTGTCTATTCCCCATACTCTTCATGGATGGTCATGGCTGTTGTTCTTCTATATAGGGGTCAGTTTCAATGAATTTTTAATTACTTTTTTTTTGTTTTCACTCCTCTTCTTCTTCCACATTTCTTAATACATATTCTTATCATTACTCTTCCGAAATCAACATTGAATAATACTCGATTATTTCTAGTTTGATTCTCTATCACTATCTCTACAAGGTTCTCAGTGCTATTCAGAGTTATAGACTTCTTTGTAATCTATTAAGCAAAAAAAGGTGTGATTGTAGCCTTGGAAATCAATCAAAAGGGAAAAGGTGTGATTGTAGCCTTGGTAAATCAATTGGTAAACTTGTGGCCCGGAAATCAAGTATCTCTACCCAGAGGATTGAAATTCTGGAGGGTGTGACTCATAGCCTTGAAACCGAGGGTGTAATTGTTTGATTGCTGTTGAAAGGAAATCCGTACTTGTGTTGCGGGACTGGATGTAGGGTAACTCCGAACCAGTATAAAATCCGGTGTGTTCTTTCCTTTACTGCTTTTATTTTATTTCTGCATCTGTGTTTGTTTCCGTGATCATTCCTGTTTCTGTGTATTGCATACATAAATTAACATAAACTCAAAAAGATTTAGTAATTCTTTATTAACAATATTCACCCGCCCCTCTAATGTTAATCTTAGCCTTAAGATCTGTAATCCGCATTTCTAACAATTGGTATCAGAGCAAGGCTTTCAAAGTTTCATAATCTGATTTTTGAAAAGTTTTCAAAATGGCTACCAACACTGGCACTGTTACTAGCACTAGTATACCTGTCACTAGTTCGTTTGTAGAGGGTCAGTCTACTGTCAGACCACCACTTTTTAATGGCAGTAACTATGCATATTGGGCATGTAGGATGAAAATATATTTACAATCTATAGGATTAGACACTTGGAATATCACACAAACCAAATATTTTGAACCCACAACTCATTTTGCACAATGGACTGCTGAGCGAAAGACTGTTGCAAAAATAAGTCTAAGGCAATGAATATTTTGTTTTGTTCACTAGATAGAAATGAATACAATAGAGTGTCAGTTTGTAAGTCTACATATGAAATCTGGAAAACTTTTCAAGTTCACACGAAGGAACAAGCAAAGTTAAACAGACCAAAATTTCCATGCTCTCAAATCAGTTTCAATTATTTAAGATGAATCCTAACGACTCTATTTCAGATATGTATAGTAGATTTCAGGATATTGTGCATTCTCTAATATCCTTGGGAAAAGAATTTTCTGAAGAAGATCAAGTCAGAAAGATTTTAAATTCTCTAACTCCAGAATGGGATCAAAAGACACTTGCGATTGAAGAGGCAAATGACATCAGTATTTTGAAGATCGAAGAATTAATTGGAAATCTAATGTCGTATGAAGTTCAAATGATCGGGAGAAGAAAAAGTAAAGCATCTGAAAAGAAATCAACGGCATTCAATGCATTGACCGATGGATCAGACTCGAACAATGACAATGATGAAGGGATAGCTTTTATGACCAGAAATTTTAGGAAATTCCTGAAATACAAAAAGATGAATAATCTCACGAGAAACAACTATAAGAATTCTGGAAATCAGAATGTAGTGTCGAATAATGACAAGTGTTACAACTATGATAAACCATGCCACTTCAAAAGAGACTGTCCATATCCAGATAGGCAGAATCCTCCTATGAACAATGAATCAGCAAAGAAACGGAAGCGTGCATTTACTACTACTCTAGATGACTCAGACTCGTCCTCAAGTGATGATGATCAGAAGACAGATAATTCCACTTTGTGTTTCACTGCAGTTCACGACTCTGACGAATTCAGAGAAACTGACTCAGAAAAAGGTACACGTTTACAATACAATTGTTTGAAATTGCTTGCTTAGAATTAGTTGTTTGATTATTTGATTTTGAATTGGTATGTTGTTTGAATTTTAAATTTTATTCTATTTTTTATTATTATTTTATTTTTTTATTATTATTTTTATTATTTTTAATACTTTCTAAAATATATTATAAGTACAATAATATTTCAGAAATATAGACATTAATAATATATTTATATATATATTAGACTATTTAGGATAAATCAATTCATGAAAATTCAAAGGCACATGTCGACATGGTCCCTACCATGATGTCGACATGGCTACCTGAATTTGAATTTCAAATTTTTAATTCAAATGTTTGAATTTCCCTCCACCTTTTCACTTCATTCAATTCTCTTAAAAGCTACTTTTTGACCAGAGAATATTTCCTTTGAGAATCTATTTATTCACTATCTTTCATCATATCTTTTCACTTTCATTTTCAAATTCAAACTCTCTCTTCATAACTTCAAGCTCTCTACTCTCTACTCTAATGCCTTCTTCAAGCAACCCCTCAAGCTTGAGAATTTCCAGAAAAATCAATGAGCAATTATTCAATGATCCGGAGGCAATTAAAGCATACATCAATTATGCTAACTATGCCAAAGTCCATCCTGGAAAATTTTCTATTTTTCAAGATTTTTCTTCTTATGAAATTGATTCTCTTTTTGCAAACAATGGTGTTTTGAGTCTTATTGACTCTTCTCAAAATGATTTTGTTTGCTATCCTAATCTTGTCAAAATTTCTATGCGAATTTAAATCGCAGATTTTATGTTGGAAATGAGAATGAAATTTGGAGTAGTGTCAAAGGCACTCAAATTGTTTTGAATTGTGATCTTTTGGGTACCATTCTCAATTGCAAGAATTCGGGAATGGATATTTCTAACTTTAAAATCGATGAACATGATCGTGAGATATTTCATCACATTTTCGAAGGAGATGATGATTTTGATTTTAAAAATAGAAATTTTCGACCAAAAGCAAGAATTGTTAATCTTCTTTTGCAACATACTTTGACCCCAAGATCGGGAAATTTTAACAATCCTACTTTAAAAGTTTGCAAGGCTCTTTTTTCTATTTTCGGAAACTATGATGTTAATTGGGCGCAAGTTATTTTGGATGAACTTCGTCCTAAAAACCTTGAAATGGGTGAGAACACTTTATATCATGGAATTTATTCACTCGGATTTTTAACTATTTTGTAGTGGATTTTAAAGGTGAAGAATTTGTCTCTAGAAAAGTTTTCAACCATTCCAACATTTCACTTATGAAAATTCCATTTGTTTTTTAACCTTATGAGACTCTTACCGAAAAGGAAGAGCGTTTGGCTCATGAGGAAATGGAAGAAGAAGAAGAGGAAGAAGAAGAAGAAGAAGGGGATGAAATGGAAATTGAAGAAGAAGAAGAAGAAGGTGAAATTTCTTTGGAAAGCATCGAATATCCTTCCAATCCGTCAAACATAACCCTTCTCAAAAACCAAAGATTATTGTGGAGAATCAACGGATTTTAAAACGACCCGTTAGCAAAAAGTTGGATAATATTTCTTCGAAGGTGAACAAGTTCTTTTCAAAAGTCAGCAAGAAACCTGGACTATCTTCATCGTCTTCATCTTCTAACTAATTTTATCTTTTAGTGTCTTGTTGTATAAGTCTTAGTTTGTTTTATTTCGAATGTTCATGTAGTTCATTATGCTTAATCATTATATTATCGTAATGTGCAATGAAATGAAATTTCCTTTCTGTTATGTACCTTATCTTATCTCTAGAATAAATGTTAGTATATTATATATATACACAATTATTCTCAAAATCAAATTTGTCATAAGTTTTCACTTACCCATGTCGACATCCCCTATATGACCATGTTGACATGTACTGGTCAGAAATGACTATTGATTTTGAATTTGAAATTTGAATAACTACCAAATGTCTATTCATTTCAAACGAATTTCTACACCTATGTATACCTGTTTCTTCTAGGATTCTTCGCCGAAATTTATTTCTTATCATCTATATCTTCCATTTCTTTCACTAATTCAACTATGGCTAATCCTATTCACAATTTATCCGAAAATCTTGAAGAAAGCCTCAATTCAATCAAGAATATTCTCTCGTTTATTCTACGAAACCAGCGTCACTTAGAATTGAGTCAAATGCAGATGATCAAGGAACAAGAAAGGCACTTCGATGCGCTACGACGGATGATCTCCTCTCTACACAAGGATGATAACGAAGCACATCCTCCTGTCTCTCTCACCAATGACAATGAAAATTGGGATACAATTAAAGCAGACCCTGTATTTGGAGAAGAAGGATGGGTAGAAGTTCCTCATAACGTTTGATTTCTTTACTTTGTTTGATTTGTTTGAATTGATTTGGTTTGAATTAATACTTTATGTGGATTGATTTTTTATTGGTTTGATGTTTGGTGTGTAAAACATATATCTATATACACATTGAAATGTGTATAGTCTTTAATTAGTTATCATGTTCATAAATATAATTATTTCTTAGTCTATATATTATTTATTTTGTTGTATAGTTTATCACTACAGGTACTGAAGTCCAAGAATGAGGAAGAGTAAGTTTTTGTTGATGACAAAGGGAGAGAAATATAAAATAGGGTAGTTAGGCATAGATCAAAGGGCAGTTATTAGTTTTAGGGGGAGTCATTAGGATAGAAGTAATATTTTATAAACAAAGGTTGTCGTCATCAAAAAGGGGGAGATTGTTAGTCCATGAAATGATGGTTTTGATGACAAAAACCTTAGAATAGATTATAAAATCTAAATACTAACATTATAAGTTTAGATATATTTGTATATGCAGGACTTAACCATGTTAGTCCATGAGATGATGGTTTTGATGATAACAACCATAGAATAGATTATAAAATATAAATACTAACATTATAAGTTTAGATATATTTGTATATGCAGGAGTTAACCATGCAGATATCAAGAATGAAAACTGTACAGTATAAAGATTCAAGATATCAAGATAGAAGACTCGAGAGTACCAAGATTATCAAGAGTTCAAGATTTCAAGGATAAATCTTTTTTATTATTAGGAATATGTGTTAAAACTCGTAGAAAAGCACCGGCATCTTAAAATCCAATTTATTCGTGGCATGGAATCCACTTCGATCCCGTTAAAGTGATGGAACCCTAAGTAGGATGGAACCTACGAAAATCTAGTGGGACATTGTTTTATATCCACTAATTTTAATTCAAATGATTTTTCAAAATTATCTTATTTTCAAAATGATTTCAAAACTTTCCTATTAAAAGATTCAAAACTCTCTATCCTGATTTTAACTAATTTTAGCCTCAAAATTATCCTTAATTTCAGAGTCAAATTACTCCTGATTTTAAACTATCTTTTCAAATAATATATTTAACTTTTAATATTTATACATAGATTTAAATATAAAATTATAGTTATATTCTGTATATATTATTCTTTATATTTACTTATGAATTTTAACTATATTCAAGTATATTTATAAAGTTTAAAATAGTTTTTATATAAGATAAAGGTTATTTTCAAAGAAAATCAAAACACCAAAAAATCCTTTGGGATGTCGACCTGCCTAGCATGACCATGTCGACATGGTGACAGTTTGGTTCAAAAATTCAAATTTCAATAGAAGTGTCTATTCACCATAACTCTTCATGAATGGTCATAGCTGTTGTTCTTCTATAAATAGGGGTCAGTTTCAACGAATTTTTAATCACTTTTTTCTGGTTTTCACTCCTCTTCTTCTTCCACATTTCTTAATACATATTCTTATCATTACTCTGCCGAAATCAACATTGAATCATACTCGATTACTTCTAGTTTGATTCTCTATCACTATCTCTACAAGGTTCTCAGTGCTATTCAGAGTTATAGACTTCTTTGTAATCTATTAAGCGAGAAAAGGTGTGATTGTAGACTTGGAAATCAATCAAAAGGGAAAAGGTGTGATTGTAGCCTTGGTAAATCAACTGGGTAAACTTGTGGCCCGGAAATCAAGTATCTCTACCCAGAGGATCGAAATTCTGGAGGGTGTACCTCGTAGCCTTGAAACCGTGGGTGTAATTGTACGATTGTTGTTGAAAGGAAATCCATACTTGTCTTGCGGGACTGGATGTAGGGTAACTTCGAACCAGTATAAAATCCGGTGTGTTCTTTCCTTTACTGCTTTTATTTTATTTTTGTATCTGTGTTTGTTTATGTGATCATTCCTTTTTCTGTATATTGCATACGTTTGTGTCTAAATTAACATAAACTCAAAAAGATTGAGTAATTCTTTATTAACACTATTCACCCCCCTCTAGTGTTAATCTTAGCCTTAAGATCTGTAATCCGCATTTCTAAAAATTGGTATCAAAGCCCGGTTTTCAAAGTTTCATAATCTGATTTTTGAAAAGTTTTCAAAATGGCTACCAACACTGGTATTGTTACTAACACTAGTATTCTGTCACTAGTTCATTTATAGAGGGTCAGTCTACTGTCAGACCACTACTTTTTAATGGCAGTAACTATGCATATTGGGCATGTAGGATGAAAATATATTTACAATCTATAGGATTAGACACTTGGAATATCACACAAACTGAATATTATGAACCTACAACTGATTTTGTACAGTGGACCGCTGAGCAAAAGACTGTTGCACAAAATAACTCTAAGGCAATGAATATTCTGTTTTGTTCACTAGATAGAAATGAATTCAATAGAGTGTTAGTTTGTAAGTCTGCATATGAAATCTGGAAAACTTTGCAAGTTATTCATGAAGGAACAAGCAAAGTTAAACAGACCAAAATTTCCATGCTCACAAATTAGTTTCAATTATATAAAATGAATCCTAATGTGTCTATTTCAGATATGTATAGTAGATTTCAGGATATTGTGCATTCTCTAATATCTTTGGGAAAGTAATTTTCTGAAGAAGATCAAGTCAGAAAGATTTTATATTCTCTAACTTCAGAATGGGATCAAAAGATAGTTGCGATCGAAGAGGCAAATGAAATCAGTATTTTGAAGATAGAAGAATTAATTGGAAATCGAACGTCGTATGAAGTTCAAAAGATTGGGAGAAGAGAAAGTAAAGCATCTGAAAAGAAATCAATGGCATTCAATGTATTGACCGATGGATCAGACTCAAACAGCGATAATGATAAAGAGATAGCTTTTATGACCAGAAATTTTAGGAAATTCCTGAAATACAGAAAGATGAATAATCTCAAGAGAAACAACTATAAAAATTCTGGAAATCAGAATGTAGTGCCAAATAACGACAAGTGTTACAACTGTGATAAACCAGGCCACTTCAAAAGAGACTGTCCGTATCCAGATAGGCAGAATCCTCCGATAAACAATGAACCAGCAAAGAAACAGAAGCGTGCATTTACCACTACTTTAGATGACTCGGACTCGTCCTCAAGTGATGATGATCAGAAGACAGATAATTCCACTTTGTGTTTCACAGCTGTTTACGACTCCGACGAATTCAAAGAAACGGACTTAGAAAAAAGTACACGTTTACAATACAATTGGTTGAAATTGCTTGCTTAGAATTAGTTGCTTGATTATTTGATTGATTAATTTTGAATTGGTGTGTTGTTTGAAATTAAAAATTTATTTTCTATTTTTTATTATTATTTTATCATTTTATTATTATTTTTATTATTTTTTAATACTTTCTGAAATATATTATAAGTACAATAATATTTCAGAAATATAAACATTAATAATATATATATATATATATATTAGATAACTTAGGATAAATTAATTCATGAAAATTCAAAGGCACATGTCGACATGGTCCCTACCATGATGTCGACATGGCTACCTGGATTTGAATTTCAAAATTTGAATTCAAATGTTTGAATTTTCCTCCACCTTTTCACTTCATTCAATTCTTTGAAAAGCTACTTTTTGACCAGAGAATATGTCCTTTGAGAATCTATTTATTCACTACCTTTTATCATATCTTTTCACTTTCATTTTCAAATTCAAACTCTCTCTTCATAACTTCAAGCTCTCTACTCTCTACTCTAATGGCTTCTTCAAGCAACCCCTCACCTATTAGAATTTCCAGAAAAATCAAAGAGCAATTATCTAATGATCTGGAGGCAATTAAAGCATACATCAATTATGCTAACTATGCCAAAGTCCATCCCGCAAAATTTGATATTTTCCAAGATTTTTCTTCTTATGAAATTGATTCTCTTTTTGCAAACAATGGTGTTTTAAGTCTTATTGACTCTTCTCAAAATGATTTTGTTTGTTATCCTAATCTTGTCAAAATTTTCTATGCGAAGTTATATCGCGGATTTTATGTTGGAAATGAGAATGAAATTTGGAGTAGTGTCAAAGGCACTCAAATTGTTTTGAATTGTGATCTTTTGGGTACCATTCTCAATTGCGAGAATTCGGGAATGGATATTTCTAACTTTAAAATCGATGAACATGATCGTGAGACATTTCATCATATTTTCGAAGGAGATGATGATTTTGATTTTAAAAATAGAAATTTTCGACCAAAAGCAAGAATTGTTAGTCTTTTTTTGCAACATACTTTGACCCCAAGATCGGGTAATTTTAACAATCCTACTTTAAAAGTTTGCAAGGCTCTTTTTGCTATTTTGGAGACTATGATGTTAATTGGGCGCAAGTTATTTTGGATGAACTTCGTCCTAAAAACCTTGAAATGGGTGAAAACACTATATCTCAAGGAATTTATCTCACTCGGATTTTTAACTATTTTGGAGTGGATTTCAAAGGTGAAGAATTTGTCTCTAGAAAAGTTTTCAACCATTCCAACATTTCACTTATGAAAATTCCATTTGTTTTTCAACCTTATGAGACTCTTACCGAAAAGGAAGAGCGTTTGGCTCATGAGGAAATGGAAGAAGAAGAAGAGGAAGAAGAAGAAGAAGGGGATGAGATGGAAATTGAAGAAGAAGAAGGTGAAACTTCTTTGGAAAGCATCGAATATCCTTCCAATCCATCCAACAAAACCCTTCTCAAAAACCAAAAGATAATCGTGGAGAATCAATGGATTCTAAAACGATCCGTTAGTAAAAAGTTGGATAATATTTCTTCGAAGATGAACAAGTTCTGTTCAAAAGTCAGCAAGAAACTTGGATTATCTTCATCATATTCATCCTCTAATTAGTTTTATCTTTGTGTATCGTGTTGTATTTGTTTTAGTTTGCTTTATTTTCGAATGTTCATGTAGTTTGTTGTGTGCTTATTCATTGTATTATCGTGGTATGCAATGAAATGAAATTTCCTTTCTGTTGTCTACCTTATCTTATCTCTAGAATAATTGTGTGTATATTATATATATATATATATATATATATATATATATACTAACAATTATTTTCAAAATCAAATTTGTCAGAAACTTTCACTAACCCATGTCGACATCCCCTATACGACCATGTCGACATGTACTGGTCAGAAATGACAATTGATTTTGAATTTGAAATTTGAATAACTACCAAATGTCTATTCATTTCAAATGAATTTCTACACCTATATATACTTGTTTCTTCTAGAATTCTTCACTAAAATTTATTTCTTATCATCTATATCCTCCATTTCTTTCACAAATTCAACTATGGCTAATCCTATTCACAATTTATCTGAAAATCTTGAAGAAACCCTCAATTCATTCAAGAATATTCTCTCGTTTATTCTACGTAACCAGCGTCACTTAAAATTGAGTCAAATGCAGATGATCAAGGAACAAGGAAGGCACTTCGATGCGATACGATGGATGATCTCCCCTCTGCACAAAGATGATAACGAAGCACATCCTCCTGTCTCTCTCACCAATGACAATGAAAATTGGGATGCAATTAAAGTAGACCCTATATTTGGAGAAGAAGGATGGGTAGATGTTCCTCGTAATGTTTGACTTCTTTACTTTGTTTTGATTTGTTTAAATTGATTTGGTTTGAATTGATACTCTGTATGGTTTGATATTTTATTGGTTTGAAGTTTGGTGTGTAAAACATATATATATATATATATATATATATATACACATTGAAATTTATATAGTCTTTAATTAGTTATCATGTTCATAAGTATAGTTATTTCTTAATATTACATATTCTGTTGTATACTTTATCAATACAGGTACTGAAGTCCAAGAATGAGGGGGAGTAAGTTTTTGTTGATGACAAAGGGGGAGAAATATAAAATAGGGTAGTTAGGCATAGATTAAGGGGGAGTTATTAGTTTTAGGGCAGTTATTAGGATAGAAGTAATATTTTATAAACAAAGGTTGTCATCATCAAAAAAGGGGAGATTGTTAGTCCATGAGATAATGGTTTTGATGACAACAACCTTAGAATAGATTATAAAATGTAAATATTAACATTATAAGTTTAGATATATTTGGATATGCAGGAGTTAACCATGCAGGTATCAAGAATGAAGACTATATGGTATAAAGATTCAAGATATCAATATAGAAGAATAATGAGTATAAAGATTATCAAGAGTTTAAGATTTCAAGGATAAGTATTTTTTATTATTAGGGATATGTGTTAAAACTCATAGAAAAGCACTAGCATCTTAAAATCCAACTTATTCATGGAATGGAATCCACTTCGAGCCCATTAAAGGGATGGAACCCTAAGTAGGATGGAACCTACGAAAATCTAGTGGAACATTGTTTTGTATCCACTAATTTTAATTCAAATGATTTTTCAAAATTATCTTGTTTTCAAAATGATTTCAAAACTTTCCTTTTAAAAGATTCAAAACTCTCTATCCTTATTTTAAATAATTTTAGCCTCAAAATTATCCTTAATTTCAGAGTCAAATTACTCCTGATTTAAACTATCTTTTCAAATAATATATTTAACTTTTAATATTTATACTTAGATTTAAATATAAAATTATAGTAAAATACTGTATATATTATTCTTTATATTTACTTATGAATTTTAACAATATTCAAGTATATTTATAAAGTTTAAAATAGTTTTTATATAAGATAAAGGTTATTTTCAAAGAAAATCAAAACACCAAAAAATCCTTTAGGATGTCGACATGCCTAGCATGACATGTCGACATGGTGACAGTTTGGTTCAAAAATTCGAATTTCAAAAGAAGTGTTTATTCGTCATAACTCTTCATGAATGGTCATGGCTGTTGTTCTTCTATAAATATGGGTCAGTTTCAACAAATTTTTAATCACTTTTTTCTGGTTTTCACTCCTCTTCTTCTTCCACATTTCTTAATACATATTCTTATCATTACTCTGCCGAAATCAACATTGAATCATACTCGATTACTTCTAGTTTGATTCTATATCACTATCTCTATAGGGTTCTCAGTGCTATTCAGAGTTATAAACTTCTTTGCAATCTATTAAGTGAGAAAAGGTGTGATTGTAGCCTTGGAAATCAATCAAAAGGAAAAAGGTGTGATTGCAGCCTTGGTAAATCAATTGGGTAAACTTGTGGCCTGGAAATCAAGTATCTCTACCCAGAGGATCGAAATTCTGGAGGGTGTACCTCGTAGCCTTGAAACCGTGGGTGTAATTGTGCGATTGCTGTTGAAATAAAATCCGTACTTGTGTTGCGGGACTGGATGTAGGGTAACTTCGAACCAGTATAAAATCCGATGTGCTCTTTCCTTTACTGCTTTTATTTTATTTCTGCATCTGTGTTTGTTTCTGTGATCATTCCTGTTTCTGTATATTGCATACATTTGTGTCTAAGTTAACATAAACTCAAAAAGATTTAGTAATTCTTTATTTACACTATTCACCCCACCCCCCTCCCTCTAGTATTAATCTTAGCCTTAGATCCGTAATCCGCATTTCTAACAAACCATGCAGGTATCAAGAATGAAGACTGTGTAGTATAAAGATTCAAGATATCAAGATAGAAGACTCATGAGTATCAAGATTATCAAGAATTTCAGATTTCAAGGATAAGTATTTTTTATTATTAGGAATATTTGTTAAAACTCGTAGAAAAGCACTGGCATCTTAAAATCCAATTTATTCGTGGAATGGAATCCACTTCGAGCCCGTTAAAGGGATAGAACCCTAAGTAGGATGGAACCTACGAAAATCTAGTGGGACGTTGTTTTGTATCCACTAATTTTAATTTAAATGATTTTACAAAATTATCTTGTTTTCAAAATGATTTCAAAACTTTCCTTTTAAAAGATTCAAAACTCTCTGTCCTGATTTTAAATAATTTTAGCCTCAAAATTATCCTTAATTTCAGAGTCAAATTACTCCTGATTTTAAACTATCTTTTCAAATAATATATTTGACTTTTAAATATTTATACTTCGATTTAAATGAAAAATTATAGTTAAATTATGTATATATTGTTCTTTATATTTACTTATGAATTTTAACTATAGTTAAGTATATTTGTAAATTTTAAAATAGTTTTAACATAAGATAAAGGTTATTTTCAAAGAAAATCAAAACACCAAAAAATCCTTTGGAATGTCGACATGCCTATGGGTACCATGTCGACATGGTGACAGTTTGATTCAAAATTCAAATTTCAAAAGAAGTGTTTATTCATCATAACTCTTCATGAATGGTCATGGCTGTTGTTCTTCTATAAATAGGGGTCAGTTTCAACGAATTTGTAATCACTTTTTTCTGGTTTTCACTCCTCTTCTTCTTCCACATTTCTTAATACATATTCTTATCATTACTCTGTCGAAATCAACATTGAATCATACTCGATTACTTCTAGTTTGATTCTCTATCACTATCTCTACAAGGTTCCCAGTGCTATTTAGAGTTATAGACTTCTTTGTAATCTATTAAGCGAGAAAAGGTGTGATTGTAGCCTTGGAAATCAATCAAAAGGGAAAAGGTGTGATTGTAGCCTTGGTAAATCAATTTGGTAAACTTGTGGTCCGAAAATAAAGTATCTCTACCCAGAGGATCGAAATTCTGTGGGGTGTACCTCGTAGCCTTGAAACCGAGGGTGTAATTATACGATTGCTGTTGAAAGGAAATCCATACTTGTGTTGCGGGACTGGATGTAGGGTAACTCCGAACCAATATAAAATCCGGTGTGTTCTTTCCTTTACTGCTTTTATTTTATTTCTGCATCTGTGTTTGTTTCTGTGATCATTCGTATTTCTGTATATTGCATACATTTGTGTCTAAATTAACATAAACTCAAAAAGATTTAGTAATTCTTTATTAACACTATTCACCCCCCCCCCTCTAGTGTTAATCTTAGCCTTAAGATCTGTAATCCGCATTTCTAACAGTTTGGATGTGAATCGTTGAAAATATCTGGTCGTTACATTTGGAATCAGAGCTTTGTTTTTTTGGCAAAACTTAGCATATAAAGTAAATGCAATTACAGAATCACTTTCGTTTGAGCTTGAATTCTTTCCTCTTTGATTCGGTTTCCTTTGAATTTTGGAACTCCTATATTCGTTCTGAAGTCTACTCTTGTCTTCCGGTATCCACTTTGAATGATCTCTATAATAACCCGGCGGTCTCGCCAATCTTCGAATGATTTGTAAAGGGGTGAAAATCCTTTACAATAGGCATTGATTTACCGAAGATTTTTGCATCCTCGGTTTATGATGCTATCTATTGCTACTATGCCTGAATTCTATCTCTTGCATTCGAATGTCGATTTGTCTCAGAATTCTGCATCAATCTTATTCTTGAAGTCACGGTCGACCCGGTTAAGGTTGCCCGTGATTTATATAAACTTATCCATCTTCCTATTTTGTTATTTAATCATCTTATCTTTGTTTCGAACCTATCTTCGAATCAAAATTCTCTTTGATCTGAGTCCATCAAATTTGAATCTCTATCCTTGCTTTGAAATCCATTCTTGCATCGTTGAGCGAGGAAGTGTATTTGTGAATTAGTATTAAAAATGTTATATATATATATATATTGTGTTGTCTGAGTTGTTGATGTTGATTTGGGTTTTCGATCGATTCGTCTGATCAACGCTCTCTATAAGATTTCCAAAACACTTGAGCAGAGCAAACTGATACGGTATTGTTTTCAAATTTGGTAAATAAAATAAATTTTGTGTGATCATATTGTAAGTAAATTTTCTAAATTGTTAAATGAATAGGTCAACAAAATGGTAATATTTGATTTTTATTTATTGTTTTGTAAACCATTGACTATTCCAATATGATAAATAAATGAAATTATAGAACATGGTTTAAATTTTTAATTAGGAATAGAAATGGATTGAAATTAGAATTTGAGAAATTTTCGGTGATTTCAAACTTTGATTTGAAAGTTTTAAAGTGTATAGTATTTAAAACATTTTCAAATAGAAATCATTTCAAAGAATTTAAAATGTTTAAATCAATGCTCTCCTCCATTGTCGCTGGAAAATAATTTCGGTGATGACGGCCGTATCATCGACATTCATTTTCGAGTTTCGAAGTGGAGAGACCATTAGTAGCCTTGCTACACTATTATGTTGGAAATTAAATTGATTTGACTTATATGTGTGTATATATTTGTATATTTATCTCTAAATGGTTTGAAGTGAATAGGAAATTTAATTCTTAAATTTATGTTAAAAGATGTTTTCAATTATAAAATGAAGTCAAAAAATTTGAATAAATATTTAAAGTTGAAATAATTGAATTAGAAAAATTTACTTGTATAATACCCAATTACATTCCAATATAACTTACCTAAATCATTCAGAGGTTGAAAATGTAATTGAATAATTTACAATGTAGAATGATGATAAATAATTTTACAAATAAAAAAATTTAGTGGTTGTAATAAGTGTTGTACACTTGACTTTTAATTATAAAATGTTAATAGAGATAAATAGAACAATAAGTTGAATGAATAGTAAATGGGACAAATTAAATAAAATTTTGTTTTGAAGAAATCTTTTGGTATCAAATATTAATAAATTGAAATTAAATCAACTTATTGAAATACCTTAAATTTTAAATCAAATATTGAGTATTAATTAAGGTAAATTGAAATTTATATGGTTTGAACTAATTGTTTTGCTTTGTTTTCAATCTATTTTCTTTTTGGTTGTTTCTATTCTCCTACCTCCTTCCTTTTCGGGGATGAAAGTTTTGAGTGGGGGAGAGTGTAACAACCCGTAAATTTTTAATAATTTTAATTGTTTTATTAATATATTTAATTGAAATTTTGTGAAATTTTAAACAATAAAATTTTGAAATATAAATTTGATATTTGGAATACGTCTAATTGAACATAGCAAACTGTAAATTTTCATCTGAAAATACGAAAGTTCATTTTATTGTGTAATTCTATTTCAATTTATATCAGTTAATATTTGATGATAATAAAATGTTTTCCAAACCTAAATATTTTTCAGTAGAAAAATTGTAAATCATCTTCTGAGCAAGACGTCATATTTCGTTTCTCAAAATTTAGAATGTTATTGCTCCATCGATCTTATTTTTTGACAAATTAGCCGCATTTTGGTACCGATATCGATTTTCATCGGATAATCGTATCGCTGTCATCTGTATACCGTTTTGATCGTCTCGTCGGGCTGACCGCTGGGGTATATTCAATTCTGTGTTCGGATTTTCGATACCCGGCGATAACCGTGAAAGGTTAACCGTATCAGTTTCAAAATTTTGTTTTAAACTCCTCGTGACCCTTCAATTGCCACCTTGTATAAGCCAATAGCCATAACTTTATGATTTCTGGGAAATACAGCCTGTAACTTTTACTATTTGCTTTTATTACTTCCCAGAAACTAATGCGTGGCCGTTATTATTCCAACCGGTTACTGTTTCTGCCTCTTCAAATTTTGTTTGTTTTCTCTATTTCACAAGAAGAATATATGCGATCTGCATACAAACAAACTATTTTGCCAGCCTATATCTCTTCACATTTCATCCTCCTCTCCCATTTTCTACCTGACCTTCTTCTTCCCTCCTCCCCTCTCTCTGCTTTGACCACTGCCCAACCAAAGCTACCGACCACCCTCGCCCCCTCTCTTCCCTGCCACTTAATCACCGACCTCCTCACGTCGAACACCTCCAACAAACCGCCATTCACACCCCTTCGCCCTCACCACAGCCGAGACCACGGCCACCGTCCACCACAGTCGCGCCACCACCTGTTCATCAACTCCCATGCCGAAGCAGCCTACCTCTCCTCCCTCTTCCACGCGACCGAGAATCCAAAACCAAGCACTGCCGTCAACCATGCCCGAGCATGCGTCCCCATTATAGGCCGAGCTAGCTTCCCTGAGACGACCCGACTTTCCACTCCCGGAAAATCGCGATGAAAGAAAGGGATAGAAAAGAGAAAAGAAAGAAAAGAAAGAAGAAACAACACAAAAATCTCAACAGCGGAACGAATAAATTATATTAATAACAAAGTATTACATGGTATACATCAAATATCAGAGTACACAGACATATACAACACATACTAGACAGTTATAAACACCTGTCTAGTTATTACAACTCAATACAAAACAGAACACTCAGAGATACCAAACACAGCGGAACTATATAACTATACGCAGAAGCCTCCTGCTCCATATGCTCCTTCACAATTCGTCAAAGCTATCCTGAATCCTAACCTGAATTCTCTTGACTACTCGTAAAAATTTGAGTACCCAAGAGTTAAAGAAAAACAGAAATAACTCCGGGTCAGACATGGGTCTAGTGTGAGTAACAGGTTAAAGTTGCTTAACTTTGAAAAACCTTTGAAAAGAAAAGGTATCACGTAAGACTTTCCACACATAAACATGGAAAAGTTTTTACCTTACGCTAACCAAAACATTTGATAGGAAATCCGATGATATTATAATAGTGTCTAGGGTTTTCAAATAAAATACAGAAATAGCTGAAATGCTTACATCTCACATTCCAACATAGTTGGGCACAACTAATACGTACGGCACTTATTGGATTTTGGATTCCATCAATGGCAGGGCTACTGGGGTACCGCCCGTCACAGTACGTGGCCTACATCACCGTACCGAGGATTACTCCCTTCATCCCCTGCAACACAAAGCCGGACCCGTTCCTTACTGAACAGTTCCAAATAAGACAACCCCGACGGTTGTCATGATCAACCGTCCCACACAGCCGAAATATAAAGGGACCTCTAGACAGGGGTAAATCTTACTCTCAAGTGGGGGCTACCCACAAAGCTTTGCTGCACCTCCCCTGTTTTAGCCATTCCCGGTTGATGAGGCTTGAGGTTACGATTACCTTTATAGGACATATCACTTAGAATGCTCATCGTCCACCTGACGATGTTCTGAAAGCATTCAATCCATACAAGTTCGTTCCGGGTTCGAACGAAACCGAAGGCATTATCTCGTTACACTCATTTTGGAATCACCCTCAGAGTTAACGACAATAACCCTTGCACTCTGATTCACCATCTCGAATCTATAAGTACTATTCCGTCAAACTCATTACGGAATCACCCACAGAGTTATACTGACATATAGCCCTTACACCTCGAGTCTTCACTCGCTCCACTTGGATTAACGACCTAACGTTAATTGGAATCGATGTGGTTTTCGGATGTCCAAATATGGAAACCCGATCCCGGTCTCATCGAAAACCAAAGCGTGTCTTTTAGGGTCCAAGTTGTTTTAAGTTTAAACAATTCAATTCATTATCTAAATATACACAGATAGATAATTCACAACACAACAGATAATCAATCTAATCATTATCAACAGATAATCATATCATAATCAGATAATACATATTATCATCCAAAAGCAACCAATGCATCCATATCACATACACTATCCATCTCACAACTGAGATTACAAACCAAACCAGACAATCAATACCAATCATCAAACATAAGCAAATGATCTAATGATCACACCTTCAATAATTAATTTAAAATGAATTAAATTAATTACTCAATCTCTAATTAATTTAAAATGAATTAAATTAATTACTTCATCATTAAAATCCTGCTTAACTTAACCATCCATTGATTTCAAATCAATTTATAAATCATCATTCAATTAATCATTACTGATTAACTATCTCTAATTACAATAAGTAATTAGCATTTAAGTTGATTACACAAGTTAATTATATTAAACCCTACATATATATTAATCACCCTTGATTAATAATCATTCTGTAATTAACTACATTAATTACTCAACCCAATAATTAATTATTCTTAATTAATTATCTAAATTAATCCCCTTGATTAATTTCAAAGTAATTTAAATCCAATTACTTTTAAAATAAATATCCTTAATTACATTCTGTTATTATTAATTAATTACTTCCTTAAGTAATTACAAATTCATTAATTACATAAAGTAATTATTTATCAACAATTCAACAAATGTTTAAATCAATTAAACTTAATTAATTAATCTAAACAAATCACATTAACCTTAATTAATTACATTAAGTAATTAATTCACTAATTACTTTCATTAAGTAATTAAACCTAAACAATTGATTATTAATTAATTAATCTAATTAATTATCAAAAATTAATCACATTAATTAATTGTTAATGACTTCATTAACATTTCTTAATTACTTAATTAAGAAATTAACTTAAATTAATCATCATTAGTTATTAAGTAATTAATATTTAATTACTATTTAATTAATCTCAAATTATTAATTAACTAAGTATTAATTAAAATCTTAATTATCATTAATCACTTGATTAAATAAATCTTGATCGTAAATTAAAATTTAATTAACCATTCTTAATTATAGATTAATTAAACTTAATTAATTAATCTCATATTAAACTAATCATCATTAATTATTTAATTAAAACATCCATATTATCAATTAATTAAATAATTAACATTCATCTTAATAACCTTAATAATTAATGAATCCAATCATTAAACATTTATTTATCTTTAGATAAAATATTTCTTATTTAATCAAGCATTTAAAAACAAAATGTTTTTAAATTCACATTAAATTCAATTTAACATTTCTTTTAAACTTAAGATCCAAATTTATTTAAAATAAGATTTTAAACAATACAAACTTAATCTTATATGTTTACAAGAAACATATACTTTATAAATGAGTTTTAAAAAGAATTTAAATTTCAATTCAAATCAATTTAAAAATTACTTGAAGATTTCAAAATTGAAATACAACTTCTAAACTCATTCAAGTTTAATTCTTTAAAACTCTTTCTATAATTTGTACCTTCAATTCAAATGAAAATCATTTGAAAACAATTTAAATTTAAATCTTTATTTTAAAAACTTAAATCTAAATTTTAAATCCAGATTTAAAAAAAACTCAGTTTGAATTCATTTTGAATTCTAATTTTAAATACTTAACCTTTCAATACAAATGCAAACCACATATGCATTTATACTTGAGATTTTGAAAATCAAATTTAAATTTAAAAGCTTAAATGATTTCAAATCTCAAAAAATCTTATTTGAATTCATATTCAAAATTTCAAACTAAACTCAGTTTAAATCTCCACTTTAATATTTAAACTTACCCTTTTATATTGAACAGAAACAGTTTTCTGTTTTATAAAAAAAAACTTAAACTTTTGAAATTTCCAGAATTTTAAATAATTTCAAAAGAACAGAATTTAAACTTATTTAATACCATTCTTAAATTCAGTTTCAAATCCTAAGTCACAATTGTTGGTTGCAAATTATTTCAAACTTTAAAATCTGGAAACAGGCCCCCTGTTTCTCTCTTTTTTTTTATTTTAAACCAAAATTTGAATTCTTGCATTTAAATTATTACAACATCAGAATTCAAATATTTTGAATTCATCTTCAGATTCAAATTTCATATTTAATCTAAACTTGGCTTTTTAAAATCAAAAAAACAGAACAGTAACAGTTTCTGTCAATAAAAGCCTGAAACAACAAAATACACAGACCCTATTTGACTTCGAGTCATTTTCCTACTTGCTTCGGGTTATTTCCTACTTCCCTCGTGACTAACTCGAGTCAAAAACCCTGCAACCCAACATATCACAAACCTGGAAACAGACCAACCCCCCTCCACTTCAAACCTGTCAACTCCATTATCAACCATCTCCGACCATCATCACACACCATACTCCGGCGATGACTCCTTCAACACATCATCAATACACACCCCAAAGATCTTTGAACTCGATCAACCCTTGAGTTCATACTCGAGCAATTACAGCAACTCAGTGGAACTAGGGTTCATAACAGAAACCTTCCAAATTTCAACACCAAACCCAACTTCAACTCAATTAAATAATTTCCCACAATCCTTAATAGATACACTATCTTCAGAAAACAAATTAACTAGTTCACAGGCAAAGATCAACTGAACTTGATCAAAAATGTAGAATACTGTGCCTTTGAAAACTGCACTATATTTACCACACAAAATAATTTGGAATTTTTGTTTTTAAAATTATTGAATTCATTTATGATTCTATTTATAAACTTGAAACCTTAATTCCTGATACCTATTTTTTTTCAAGTTACAGAATTTAATTGTGTTTATATTTCAGACAACACAGAAAACTAAACAACTTATATAATTTTTTTTTAATGCTTACTTTATTTTGAAATAAGCAAATTTCAATCAAGATTGAAACATAACAGCAAACAAATCGAAAGAAATAGGATTTTTCTATTAACTAGAACTTAAACTATAGCAATCAGAACCATGGAATCAAACATGCATTGCATTCATAAATACACAGGCAGTAAAAAGAAAACATGTACAAACATTTAACTCAGTAGAAAATCAAGCAAGCAATCCTACTTAATTTACTTTAAATTAAGTGTTACTCACCTAATTATGCAGAATGCAGAGCACAATCAACTTGCAGGGTATCAGACTTTTGAAAATATGAAATGCAGGCAGGCTCCTTGAATGCAGACCTCTTTTCTTGCTTTTAAATGATGCATGCAGGCACAACTTGCTTCCAGATTCTAATACAGGTTGTAGATGCAAAGGAATCCAGATTGTAATGCAGAGCTTTATGCTAAAAATTGAAATGCAGGCTCTACTTGAAGAGGATTGAACAGAGCTTCTTTGATTTCATATGCAAGAACATGCAAAGCTTCTAGCTTCTTGTTCCAGAGTTGAAGTTTAATGCATGCAGGTTGTAATTTGGGTTTGAGGAGTTACATATTTGTTTGTAAATGCAGGTGTTTGAAAAGGAATGCATGCTTGTAGGTCTGAATATTTGCTTGATTATGAAGAGGAATTGAATGCATATGTTATCAGGTTTTGAGAATTGCAGTTTTGGATTTGAAATGCAGGCTTCTCAAACTGTTGTGCAGGTTTTGTTTATGGATGTGAGAATGAAGATTATGGGTTTTTCTTTATTAAGGAATGAGACAAATGAATGAATAAGCAAAAATGATATGAATGTATTTTCAGATTTAAGTGAATTAAAAGAAAAAGAAAATAAATTTGACACTTGTCAAATTAAAATAAACACTTGTTAGCTTTAAGCTCTAATACACAAACACATGTCTTTATGAATAATTAGTGTTTATATTTAGAGTTAAATAAGTATTAAGCATTGTTAATTAATCCTTATACATAATTATGTATTAAATAATTCTCTAAGAAATAAGCAAAGTATGATTATTATAAATAAAATAATATACAAGTTATCATTTGAAAAGAAACCTTTAAAACAAATTTATAAAAGAGTTTGTAACATAATTCAATATACAACTTGAATTAAAATGAATTTTAATCTAGATAAAACATTTAGCTCATATTTAAAATCATATAGTTATTTAATTAAATATTTTTGAAAAGCTCAAATCCAAAATAAATCACATTTCTATTTTTAAAACATAATAAAATTATACTATACTAATTTAACTAAAACAAATTGTCTATTTAAAATGTATACAAATACATATACATTATTAAATAGAAAACAATTTATTAACTCTTTTTAAAAATTAATTCACAAATTAAATATTTAAATAAAGAAAATTATTTAAATCAATATCAAATTTATTAATCAAAATTATTAATTCAATATAAATTTAAATCCAGA
This sequence comes from Allium cepa, assembly GCA_030765085.1. Lineage (NCBI taxonomy): Eukaryota > Viridiplantae > Streptophyta > Magnoliopsida > Asparagales > Amaryllidaceae > Allium > Allium cepa. The sequence continues at coordinate 72,594,443 of CM060939.1, read as the reverse complement.
TTATTAAATTTATATTGTCCAAAATTCCGGGATATTACATTCCCACTGCAAGCATCCTCGTCCCTCCGGCCGTACGAGTCGTAGCCACCTCCGGCCACGCAACCTTCGACCGAGATCACGTATCTCCATCTCTGTGTACCCAGGCTCTCCCGCCTCTGCTCAACCTTGGTTCCTCCTCTCTTCTCCTTGGTTGTAATTACATACATCTCTAAAAGTAAGTCTTTCTAAATATATATAAGTTGTTGCTAATGTTAGAGTGTATAAGTTTGTTGTCCTCTGACTTAAACCATGCTTCTTAGTTTACATTTTGTTATATTATGTTAGTGTTAGTATATATGTTTTATACTACTTTATATACATGTCATTCACCTTGCTGTGTTTTGATGCAAGGCCTAGCCTATTGTTCACAGAGGCTATAGCATGTACTATCCTAGTACTGTCATAGGAAAGTATGTATTTACATAGTATAAGTTTTCAGTTTATATAAATATACTTACAATGATATTTGTACTAGTTTGGTTTGTTATAAATTATAAAGTTTATACAAGATTTGTTTGTATCTATATATGTATGTACAAAATTTGTGTAAGTGAAATTTGGTTTCGGTAGATGTACTAAGTTTGTTTATATATATTACAATGAAGTTGTCTATAAGGTTTTGGTTTTTTGGTGTATATATTCGAAGTTGCGGTATATAGTGTTTTGACATATGCTATACTTATATTTTTATTTATTTTAAATTACCGATTTAAGTATTGCATCGTAAATTTAAACGGTACAAATTATAGGCATGCGTTTATAGTAAGTATGCTATATAGAAGAGCTATACATCATAGTTTAGCAGTATTACTTATATTATTTTATTTGTTGAACCATTTATATATACAAATTATATTACGCGTGGCTGAAGTGTTTTAAAATATGTTTATAGTAGTAAATTATGTTAGAAATGCGGATTATGGATCTTAAAGCTAAGATTAACACTAGAGGGGGGTGAATAGTGTTAATAAAGAATTACTAAATCTTTTTGAGTATATGTTAATTTACACACAAATGTATGCAATACACAGAAACAGGAATGATCACAGAAACAAACACAGATGCAGAAATAAAGTAAAAGCGGTAAAGGAAAGAACACACCGGATTTTATACTGATTCGGAGTTACCCTACATCCAGTCCCGCAACACAAGTACATATTTCCTTTCAATAGCAATTGTACAATTACACCCTCGGTTTCAAGGCTACGAGGTACACCCTCCAGAATTTCGATCCTCTGGGTAGAGATACTTGATTTCCGGGCCACAAGTTTACCCAATTGATTAACCAAGGCTACAATCACACCTTTTCCCTTTTGATTGATTTCCAAGGCTACAATCACACCTTTTCTCACTAATAGATTACAAAAGAAGTCTATAACTCTGAATAGCACTGAGAACCTTGTAAAGATAGTGAGGGAGAACCAAACTAGAAGTAATCGACTATGATTCGATGTTGATTTCGGCAGAGTAAGGGTATGAATTTGTATTAAGAAATATGGAAGAAGAAGAGGAGTAAAAACCAGAAAATAATGATTGAAAATTCGTTGAAACTGACCCCTATTTATAGAAGAACAACAGCCATGACCATTCATGAAGAGTTACGAGGAATAGATACTTCTTTTGAAATTTGAATTTTGAACTCAAACTGCCACCATGTCGACATGGTACCCATAGGCATGTCGGCATCCCAAAGCAAATTTTGATGTCTTGTTTTTCTTTGTAAACAACTTTTATACTATATTAAACTATTTTAAACTTTACAAATATACTTGAATATAGTTAAAATTCATAAGTAAATAGAAAGAACAATATATACATAATTTTAACTATAATTTATATTTAAATCAAAGTATAAATATTTAAAAGTTAAATATATTATTTGAAAAGATAGTTAAAAATCATGAGTGATTTGATTTTGAAAATAAAGATGTTTTTCAGGCTAAAATTATTTAAAATCGGTATCGAGGGTTTTGAATCTTTTAAAAGGAAAGATTTTGAAATCATTTTGAAAACAAGATAATTTTGAAAAATCATTTGAATTAAAATTAGTGGATACAAAATAATGTCCCACTAGATTTTCGTAGGTTTCATCCTACTTAGGGTTCCATCCCTTTAACGGGCTCGAAGTGGATTACATTCCACGAATAAATTGGATTTTAAGATGCCAGTGCTTTTCTCTGAGTTTTAACAAAAATTCCAAATAAAAAATACTTATGCTTGAAATCCTGAACTCTTGATAATCTTGATTCTCATGAGTCTTCTATCATGATATCTTGAATCTTTATACTGTACAGTCTTCATTCTTGGTACCTGCATGGTTAGATCCTGCATACACATATATATCTATACTTATAATGTTAGTATTTATATTTTATAATCCATTCTAAGGTTGTTGTCATCAAAACCATCATCTCACGGACTAACAATCTCCCCCTTTTTGATGATGACAACCTTTGTTTATAAAATATTACTTCTATTCTAATAACTCCCTCTAAAAACTAACAACTCCCCCTTAATCTATGCCTAACTACCCTATTTTATATTTCTCCCCCTTTGTCATCAATAAAAACTTACTCCCCCTCATTCTTGGACTTTAGTACCTGCATTTGATAAACTATACAATATGACGCAGCGGATAATTCGAAATAACTTCAAACGATGAGATGCAGCAATCGGTGAGTTGAAGATACCAAAATGCCCAAGTTCGTTGATCCAAAGATACCGAACTCTAGCTATCTCAAACACGTTGATAGCGCACTATACCGTGTTCAAAGATCTACGATTCTTCGCACGTTGATCTAGCGCACTAGATTCCGTGAATCGGCTTCTACGATCGTTGAATCGAGCGCACTCGATTATCCGAAAGAGGAGATAGGAGATTACACTCAACTACCAATTTGGTATGAAAGCACAAAGCTAACAAAAGAGAATTTTATTCAATAGTTAACAACCACAAAAATTACAACACACACGCTATTTATAGGAATTACAACTCAACACAACAATCATTACCCAACTCTTAGGTCGGCCGTGACTTACGACCTAACTTAGGTCGGCAGCGACCTAACATCAACGACTCAACACCTTTCAGCACCTAGGTCGGCAGCGACCTATCAACACTGCATATTCTCCTGTATACAACACAGCACTCAACGCGACCTAACAAACAACTCACGCGACCTAACATTCATATGGACTGACTCAACAACCACGACTTAAGATAGGTCGTTAACGACCTACGACTTATACAAGGTCGTTTCCGACCTAACACACACCTGTACATTACATGGCGACTTAGTTAAGGTCGTTCGCGACCTAAAGGAGTGCTTCAGCAATCTTCTTGCGACTTTATGAGTTAGGTCGTTCGCGACCTAATAATGTGGTAACAGGAACTTCATGCGACCCATCTTCCTCGCGACCTAACTTAGGTCGGTGATTTCTTCTTTCGGAATTTCCACTAGGTCGTAGGCGACTTAGAATGCTTCTCATAGGTCGTAGACGACCTAACATCCCTTCCTTAGGTCGTGACCGACCTAAGGTGCCTTCGTTAGGTCGCAACTCAGTGTTTTGTGTTTTCTTAGGTCGTTGCCTGTTCTCGTTAGCTCGGCCATGACCTATACCTTTCTCCTTAGGTCGTATACGACCTAGGCCTTCTTTTTCCTGAAATTCTTTAGGTCGGACTTCTTCCTCCAGTGATTCCTTAAGTCGTACTCGACTTATAAGCAAGTTAGGTCGGGACCGACTTATGGCTTCGACTCTCTGGCCTGCATTATCCTCTCCGGGTTGACGGAAATTCGACCTCGAATTTTCACCATCTTCTTTCACAACAATCTCTTCTCCATGATATGGAATTAAATGTTTGACGTTAAAAACATCAGATGTATAAACATCCTCTGGTAGCTTTAATCGATAAGCATTCTCATTGATTTTCTTTAAAACTTCCACTGGACCAATTTTCCATGCTTTCAACTTATTATAAGAGCCCACTAGAAAACGATCTTTGGTTAATACAGCATAAACCAAATCACCTTCCTTAAATTCAATATTTCGACGTTTCAAATCTGCAGACTTCTTATACTTCTCATTCGATTTCTCCAATCGTTCCTGAACGATTTTATGACATTCAGTCAGCTCATCAACAAAATCAGCAGCTCGTTTAACTGTTCTCTTTGATTGTGGTACAACTGCTAAATCCAACGGTCCCCTGGGTAAATTTGAATATACGATCTGAAATGGGCTGAATCCCGTGCTACGATTCACTGCATGATTATGAGCAAATTCTGCCTGGCTTAGCTTCATGTCCCAACTTCTCAAATTATCCTGTACAAGACAACGCAACAAATTTCCCAATGACCTGTTAACAACTTCTGTCTGCCCATCAGTTTGCGGATGATAAGCACTACTAAATTTCAGTTTCGTTCCCACCATCTTCCACAAACTCAACCAAAAGTGACTCAGAAAACGAGTATCTCGATCAGAGATAATAGATTCTGGTAAACCATGAAGTCGATAAATCTCCTTGAAAAATAACTGTGCTACTCGAACTGCATCTGCTGTCTTCTTGCAAGCAACAAAATGTGCCATCTTCGAAAACCTGTCCACCACAACAAATATCGAATCATTTCCCCTTTGTGTTCGCGGCAAACCCAAAACGAAATCCATGCTAATATCAACCCATGGCTTAGATGGTACTGGTAATGGCATATACAACCCTGCATTCGTTGCTGTTCCTTTTGAAACATGGCAAATATGGCATCTCTCCACGAATCTTTCAACCTCTTTTCTCATCGACGGCCAAAAGTAAGACTGTGAAATCAACTGCAAAGTACGATCACGGCCCACATGTCCTTCTTTATGTAACTCCTTCACAATCTTCATTCTCAGACTACAATCTGGTATACATAAACGATTCCCTTTAAACAGAAAACCATCAACCAACATAAATTCATCGGTACTCCCATCCTTCACTTTCTCAACATATTTCACAAAGTAAGGATCTTCTTCAATCATTTCTGGCAACATTTCAAACCCTGTCACTTCAACCTTCATTGTCGTTAATAAATGACTCCTCCTACTCAAAGCATCAGCTACTCGATTCGTCACCCCTGATTTATGCTTAACGACAAAAGTAAACTGCTGCAAATAAGCAATCCATGATGCATGTCTCGCTGAGATTTTATCCTGCCCCTGTAAATGTTTCAATGCTTCATGATCTGTGTAAAGAACAAATTCCTTCTGAAATAAGTAATGTCTCCAATGCTTGACAGCTTGCACAACAGCATAAAACTCAACATCGTATGTACTGTATCTCATCTTCGCCCCTGACAACTTCTCACTAAAATAAGCAACTGGCTTTCCATTCTGACTCAGAACTCCTCCAATACCAACCTTCGAAGCATCAGTATGCAATTCAAACAATAACTGAAAATTAGGTAGAACAAGAATTGGTGCAGACGTCAACAATTCCTTGATCTTCTCAAAGGCAACCCCCGCTTCCTCTGACCATACAAATTGTTTCCCTTTCATGCAATCAGTCACTGGAGCCATCACGCTACTGAAGTGTGGAATGAATCTTCGGTAGAATGACGCCAGCCCATGAAAACTTCTTACTTCTGTAATCGTCTTTGGCTGTGGCCAATTCCTGACTGCTTCCACTTTACTCTGGTCAACTTGAATACCTTTCCCTGAAACAACATAACCCAGGAATAAAACACTAGGTGTCATAAACACACATTTCTTTGTAGCGGCATAAAATTGTTCTTCACGAAGAATAATCAATACTTCCCTCAAATGTAGAACATGCTCCTCCGTATTCCTGCTATAAATCAGAATATCATCGAAATAAACCACGACGAACTTCCCAATGAATGGTCTAAAGATTTGATTCATCACCCGCATGAATGTACTAGGTGCATTTGACAAACCAAATGGCATAACCAACCATTCGTATAAACCCTCTCTTGTTTTGAAAGCTGTCTTCCATTCGTCTCCAGGTCTGATTCGAATTTGATGGTAACCACTCTTCAAATCAATCTTCGAGAATATAGTTGCCCCACTCAACTGATCCAACAAATCATCCAACCTAGGCATAGGAAATCTATAACGAACAGTGATCTTATTCAAAGCTCTACTATCAGTGCACATCCTCCAAGTTCCGTCCTTCTTGGGTACCAACAATGCTGGCACAGCACATGGACTCAAACTTTCCTGAATACGTCCCTGTTCAAGCAACTCTTCCACCTGCCTTCGTAACTCCTCATGTTCCTTTGGACTCATTCGGTATGTGGTCGATGTGGTAACACTGCTCCTGGAACAAGATCAATCTGATGTTGAATGTCTCTAAGTGGCGGTAACTCCTTTGGCAACTCCTCTGGAAAGACATCTTCAAATTCATTCAAAACTGGCTTTGCTTCTTCCGGGATTTCAACTTCTTCACTACTCTCTCGCCCAATCAACAAAAACACTTCAGGTTCTTCTTCGACTTCCTTGACAAACTCCTTCAAAGTCAACAAAGTTTTCAATTCTTCGATCTCCTCTAGCTTGTTCTCCTTCTGCTGTTGCTTCTTAGGAACCAAAGTGATTTTAGTACCCTCGAACATGAAACTGTAGCTATTGGCACGACCGTCATGTTGAACTGCTCTATCAAACTGCCATGGCCTGCCCAACAATAAGTGACAAACATCCATATCTACGACATCACACCAGATTTCATCTTTGTACTTCTTCCCAATCGAAAAATTCACACAAGCTCTTCGACACACTTTCACTTCACCTCCCTTCCTTAACCATGCTAGCTTGTATGGTTTAGGATGCTTCTCGGTCTTCAAGTTCAACTTTCTAACTGCCTCTGTAGAAATAATATTATCACAACTTCCAGCGTCAATAACGAACTTGCAGACTTTTCCCAGAATAGTACATGTCGATTGAAAAATATTGCTCCTCAGCCAACTACAATCCTCCTCTTGCTTTGGTGTCAAACAACTTCTCCTCATCATAAGATTACAACCTTCATCACCCGACACCTCTTCTTCCTCCTCCACATAAGGTACATTTGAATACTCTGCCTCCTCACCATCATCTGCCTCAACCTCTGCAACCATGGTTCTCTTCTTTGGCTTCGGACATTCGTTGCTTTTGTGACCCAACTCCTGACAGTTATAACATTTGAAAACACTACTAGCCTTTGCCTTCTCAGCCTCCTTCACCACTGGCTTTGTAGCGGGTTTAGGAATATTAGAACTCCCGCTGGCACCCTTCACTGGATTATTAGAATTAGTAAACACACCACCTCCACGCCTTCCTTGTTTCTCCCAAGCTAACGCTTTCTGACGTGCCTCTGCAACTGATCTAGGATCAAACATATTAACCATATCCTGGATCTGCATTCTCAAACCCCCAATGAATCTAGCAGTCAGCTGTTCTTCTGTCTCCATGATATCATTCCTGGCAATGAGTTGGTAAAATTCATCAGCATAATCACTAACCGACTTTGTCCCTTGCCTCAGATTCTGCAACCTCTGGTACATAAGTGACTGGTAGTTGTAAGGTAAGAAAGTAGATCTCATCAACTTTTTCATCTTCTCCCAAGATTCTATCTTTGATTTTCCCACCCGTTCTCGAGTAAGTTTAGTTTGCTGCCACCACGCCAATGCTCTCCCCCTCAACCTAGTAGCAACTAACTTCACCCTTCGATTCTCCGGCACCTCCTTGAAATCAAAAATTTCCTCCACATTAGACAACCAATCTAAAAACTCCTCAGCAACCATTCCGCCTTTAAACTCCGGAATCTCCATTTTCATTCCCGATTCTCATCGTCGATCATCATCAACATCCCGATAAGAATTCCGAACTTGGTCTCGATCTCGATAATGAATACTTGCTCTATCACCCTCTTCAACAAAGTCAAAAGTACGCCTACATCGATCTCGACCAATGTATTCCCTTCGTTCATGCATGCTTCGTTGACTATGTCTCTCTTCATCTTTATATGCTTCATGGTCAAATTCACGATGACTTCTTCTTTCTTCATGTGCATAGTCATGATGATCTCTTCGTGATGAGATTGATGTTTCTCTTCTATCTCTACAAGAATGTGGCGATACCCTCCTCGCTTCCGTAACCGATGGCGAAACTCGGTTTCCTCCATGGTTCGAGTTTGGTGATCTCCTCCTTTGATTCAAATCATTCATCAATCTCTCCAATTTACCAATGCCTTCATCAAACTTTTCATTAATACGTTGTTCCATAAGCTCGGCTTCTTCTCTTCGATACAAAGCTTCAACGTTTTGATGACGATTAGCTCTCCTTGGTGGCATGGTTAGAAACTTCACAAAACTTCAACAATTCACTCACAAGACTTCAATCAACAAGTCACGGCTCAACAATTCACAAGGCACACACTATCTCGGTTCACCACTAAGTCGGCAAAGACTTAGCTCGGCAAGGTTCTACACTTCAACCCTTGGCGCGCAAAACTTCAACAAGTCCAAATTCAAACACCTTTGCTCCTTTGATTCACAATGAAATGGATCTAACACTTCAAACTTGATGCAACTTCAATATGAACTCGATGAACAACTTCAAACTTCAAAAACTTGGCTCCAAGAATCAACTTAGCTATGATTGGCTAAGTATGGCTCCGATACCAAAACTGACGCAGCGGATAATTCGAAATAACTTCAAACGATGAGATGCAGCAATCGGTGAGTTGAAGATACCAAAATGCCCAAGTTCGTTGATCCAAAGATACCGAACTCTAGCTATCTCAAACACGTTGATAGCGCACTATACCGTGTTCAAAGATCTACGATTCTTCGCACGTTGATCTAGCGCACTAGATTCCGTGAATCGGCTTCTACGATCGTTGAATCGAGCGCACTCGATTATCCGAAAGAGGAGATAGGAGATTACACTCAACTACCAATTTGGTATGAAAGCACAAAGCTAACAAAAGAGAATTTTATTCAATAGTTAACAACCACAAAAATTACAACACACACGCTATTTATAGGAATTACAACTCAACACAACAATCATTACCCAACTCTTAGGTCGGCCGCGACTTACGACCTAACTTAGGTCGGTAGCGACCTAACATCAACGACTCAACACCTTTCAGCACCTAGGTCGGCAGCGACCTATCAACACTGCATATTCTCCTGTATACAACACAGCACTCAACGCGACCTAACAAACAACTCACGCGACCTAACATTCATATGGACTGACTCAACAACCACGACTTAAGATAGGTCGTTAACGACCTACGACTTATACAAGGTCGTTTCCGACCTAACACACACCTGTACATTACATGGCGACTTAGTTAAGGTCGTTCGCGACCTAAAGGAGTGCTTCAGCAATCTTCTTGCGACTTTATGAGTTAGGTCGTTCGCGGCCTAATAATGTGGTAACAGGAACTTCATGCGACCCATCTTCCTCGCGACCTAACTTAGGTCGGTGATTTCTTCTTTCGGAATTTCCACTAGGTCGTAGGCGACTTAGAATGCTTCTCATAGGTCGTAGACGACCTAACATCCCTTCCTTAGGTCGTGACCGACCTAAGGTGCCTTCGTTAGGTCGCAACTCAGTGTTTTGCGTTTTCTTAGGTCGTTGCCTGTTCTCGTTAGCTCGGCCATGACCTATACCTTTCTCCTTAGGTCGTATACGACCTAGGCCTTCTTTTTCCTGAAATTCTTTAGGTCGGACTTCTTCCTCCAGTGATTCCTTAAGTCGTACTCGACTTATAAGCAAGTTAGGTCGGGACCGACTTATGGCTTCGACTCTCTGGCCTGCATTACAATAGAATATATAGATTAAGGAATAATACTTATGAGCATGATAACTTAATTAAAGACTATATACATTTCAATGTATATATACATATGTTTTACACACCAACCTTCAAACCAAATCATTCCACACAAAGTATTAATTCAAACCGAATTAATTCAAACAAAGCAAACAAATCAAACGTTACGTGGAGCTTCCACCCATCCTTCTTCTCCAAAGATTGGGTCTGCCTTAATAGCATCCCAATTATCATTGTCATTGGTGAGAGAGACGGGAGGATGTGCTTCGTTATCATCCTTGTGCAGAGAAGAGATCATGTGACGACCCAGAATTTTCGAGCATTTAAAATCTGAATATTTAATTGATTTTAAATATTCAGTAGAGTAATTTTAACTTGAATTACGGATATCACAATTTATTTGATAATTTAACAATTAATTAAATGATTTGAAGTTGAGTAAAATGTTAAATCTGGAATTTTAAGCTTGTTAAAAATAATTTGAAGGCTTATAAAATTTATATCGATAATATGGAAAATAGTAAAGTGTTAAAAATTGAATTTAACAGTGATCTGTTCAGTTTTAAAATTTATATTGTTTAAATTGAATTTAAAAATAGCCTTCCGAGGCGCAGTCTCGGAATTCGAAGAAATTAGTTCCTTTGGGTCCGTAATATTGAATTATTATCGGATTTCAAATTTTGTAGCATCTGGTGTGGCTGAGTGGGCGTACGTTATATTAACGCGCTGGGAATTTTATCGAGACAATTTGTAATTAATTAAAGATATATATATAATTATATTTGGTCAATTCTTCAAATCCGTCAGCCACCCTATGAATTAACCCTGCCTTTCCCTTCTGTAACACGCCACTTACCTATCTCTCCTCATTTCTTATTAGCCGAGATAAAAATTAAATAATATTATAATTTAACAAAAATCAAGTAGTGGCTTCCAAAGCACGCCACTTTCTTTCCAAAATATATCCCCTCTTTCATTTTATAATAGCATCAGCCTAAAGAAATAAAGGAGATTTCGATATCAATTCTTTCCTTCTCTAAATCGAACAAATTCGTTTGTTCATTCGAAAAAAAATGGCGGCCAAACTTTATCGTTCGAAGCCGATTCCATCTTGTTTGAAGGGGGGCCGACCGAAGTCGTTGCGAATCGCACGAGGCCCAGGGAGGGGGGAAAGCTCGAAGTCGCGATCGTTCTCTAGGCGTTCGGCTTGGGAAGGAGCTTGGAATGGTTGGCATCTTGGCGATTTCGCGATGGTGTTGAGGTGGGGCGGCGATGCGATGGTTTATGAGGGGAAGAGCGGGGGTCGTGTGCGCTTGGAATTTTGGTGACCGAATTAGGGTTTCGGCAGCGTGGGAGGGAGCAGGGGTTCAAGCAGTTAGGTATTTCTTTAAATTTATTTATTTAATTTATATGATTATGAATTTGAAATAAAAATAAAAATGAAATGAAATTTTATTTATATAGTAGAGTGTTGTAGAGTTTATATATATAAATCTGACTTTTCATGAAATATGTTTAAGTCACATATATTTTATAAAAGAAAGGAAATTTAGTTTAAATCAAATAATTGGTTAATTTAAATATATTAAATGGTAGTTGCTTTTTCATTTGGTTCGAATGTAAGTAAAATCGTATAAATTGTTATACAAGGTCTGAAAATAGTAAGGAGACTAATTAGTGTAATTAACTTATATTAATTATTTTTAAACAAAGGGATTTTTATAGGAAAATTATTAGTTAAATTAAAATTAATAAATAGAAACGGATTATCTGATTATCTCAGATATTAATAAATTACGTAATGTTATTCAAGGTCTAAAATAGAGAAACAAGCTGGATTGAATATGGATCGGGTTGGTCTGCAAATTTTAAGTCAAAGGTGAGTTAATCTCACTCAGTTTAAATTTAAATTTAAATGATTAAATTTAAATAATTGATTGAATGCTTGAGATGATTGATGTGATATAGTATAGTATAATTTGAAATTGGCATTTTATATGATGCTAACATCTGTGGATGCAGGGAAACAGGTTGGAGGGATCCAACTGGACCCCTCAACTTTTATTTAAATTATTTAATATTCTTTGTTCTGAGTATTTGATATCCTGTAATGAATTAGGTGGAAATATTGAATGCTGTGACTTGATTGCTATAATCGGGCAATAATGAATTACCAAGTATATATAAATTTGAGTTTAGGGAATGAAAATAAAAGAAGTGAAATTATAAGTAAAATAATTATGGAAACTTGAATAAATTTAAGAATGAATTGAAAAAAAAATAAAGTGTTTTTTTTAAAATTCTAATAAATAAAGCTTAAGTTAGTAAGGGAAATTTGAATAATCGGAAGATTAAGGAGATGTAAATTTCAGAGTTATTGTTTTAAAAAGAATTAAACATTTATTTGAAATTAAGATTCGATATATTTAAAAGAACACAGAAGAATTGGGAAGAAGCTGAAATTGGTATATTTCAGTTAAATGATAAAATCAAAGGGAAAATAATAATAATAAAATAAAGTCCATGATTAATGAACTTTGAGATAAACTGATAAGTAAAGAAATTTATTTCAAATGGAATAAAGTGGGAATCAATTTGGGAAATTGATTTAGGTGATTGAAGTTGGAATTTTCTCCGGATAGCCAAGTACATACGTTTTAAAGTAAATTTTTAAATATAAGTTAAAAGATTTGAAGTTGTTTTTTTTTTAAAAAAAAGCAAGTTTTAGGAAATTTATTATTTATAATATTTAAATTCAAAAGTAAGTATTTTCTCAAATCGATTATAGTAGTAATTACTAAAAAAAAAGTGACTTAGTAATTTGTTTCCAAAAGTGAAAACCTAGTTTTATATTTTATTAAGTAACCTTATTTTCAAATGTTCATATAGCATGTATTTTTAACAAATTATTAAAATAATTTTAACTTGAATGTTTTAAAGTATATTTCAGTAAAGTGTTTTTAAATTATCTTAAAAATCTGAAGTTTGTGCTTGGTGACTCTAGTGGAGAATAGAAATACTTGGAATTTGTTCTGAGAAAGGCAGATAGTTTTGAAAACTGTTTTCAAAGGAATTTGAAAAGTGAAATAAATCTTGTAAAGATATGTGAGGTTAATAAATAATTTGGGGAATCATTTATTGGTTGATGGTTGTTGTGCGTATTAATTGATAGTTAAATAACCGACTATCAATATTGGCCAAATGCGTTGATCGTTTCGAAGAGACCGGGATCGAGATTTATTTCTCGAAAACCACTTCGATCCGGTTTGTACGTTTTCGTGTAAAACGAGTTTGGATTCGAAGCTGGAGCAGTGAAGTGCAAGGGCTAGTCGCTACTAATCCTGAGGATATTTCCAAATGGATGTAGTAGGAATAGTGCCTTCGGTTCCGTTCGAACCCGGGATGGACTTGTATGGATGAATGCTTGCGAAAACATCATCAGGTGGATGATATGCATTCTAAGGGATATATTCTAAAAGGTAACGCTTAGCCTCAAGCCTCATCAAATGGGAATGGCTGAAAATCAAGGGATACGCAGCAAGGCTTCGTGGGTAGCCCCCACTGGAGGGTGAGGTCATCCCTGTCTAGATGTCCCTTTTATCTCGGCTTAGTGGGCGGTTGCTGATCCCAACCGCGGGGTGATCTTGCTCGGGACTGTCCAGTAAGGGATGGTTCCGGTCTTGTGTTGTAGGGGAGTTAGGGTGGCTCCTCGGTACGCTGATCTAGACCAGGTACTGTGACAGGTGGTACCCCAGTGCCTAGCCATTACTTGGAATCCATTTTCCATATGCGCCCGTACGGTTTTGATTGTGCCCAACTATTGCTGAAACGTGAGATGCAAGCATTTCAGCTAGATTCTATTTTACTTTCTATAGACACTATTATAATATCAGAGGATTTTAATAAAAATGTTTTAGCTATCGTAAGGTAAAAACCCGACATGTTTATTTGTGGCGTGGTCTTACGAGAGGCTTTTGTTTTCAAAGGATTTTTGAAACTTTAATAATCAATTAGGTGTGATTTTCTCACGCTGGTATTCCAGACTGACTCGGGTGTTATTTAACTGTAATGCTCGGGTCAGACCGAGTATTATAGGATACAGGATATGATGCTGTGGAGCTCAGGAGACGAGCTGGATGACAATACGTATTCTCGTACTTGTATATATATATATATTTCCGCTGTGTTGAGTTGTTGTGTGTATGACATTGATGTTGAGCTGTGTTTGATGTACTCTGATGATGTAATTTATAAACAAAGACATTTGATGTTTGAGTAAAGAGTATTTATTATCTATTATATTTTATTCCGCTGCGATGGTTAGATTCTGATGTTGTTTTCTAATTTCTTCTTCTACCTCTTCTTCTTTAACCAAATGGTTCGTATTTCTGTACAACTTGAGTTGATTGTTGTAGAATAGTGTTGACTCAAGGGGTACGGATTTGCGGGCTGTTACACTTGGTATCAGAGCTTAGGTTGGCGATAACCTTGGCTTTGGTGGGAATTACTCATTTAAAGTAGAGTCTGTAGTACTCTATAATGAGTTTGAGCGTATTAATAGATATGAGCGCGTATTTGTTAGTGAATATAAATTGTTTTAATATTGTGTTGGTTGGTTTATTGAGTGGCATATGAACCTTCGTCGGCACAGTCTGGAGAACTGTATCGAAGGGGTTTCTAAACACTTGAACAGAACAATTCGACACAGTATTGTTTTAAAGTGGGTAAATGAAATAATTTTACCCAAAAACATATTTTGATATAAAGAATAGTTTTTGAAAACTAATTAGCTAATATATGGTTGCTTGGATGTTAGAAATGATAATATTAAAGTATTATCATTGTTAAGTGAAAATTTAACCAGAAATTGTAAATACAACCAAAGATTTAGGAGGTAAATTCAATTATGAAATGAAATTTATAAATATGAATTATAAATGTAATTTATGAATTAAAATACAATCAAATGGAAATTTGTATAAGCATAAACTGTACAAATGAATTACAGTTAAAATTGATTTAAGCAGAATTTGGAAATTTAAAATCCCGGAGACTTTGGAAGTGTTTGTCGAAGTGTTTAAAAGATAAATGATAGTATTTTTGTTTTGGAGATATTTCTGAATGGAAATCTGTTTTAAAGGGATTTTGAATGTGAAATAGCATTGAAATCACTTGGATTATTGGAAAATAATTCTGATGATGACGGACGCATCATCAGTATTCATTTTCGAATTTCTAAGTGATGGATTGCTGGAAAAAAAAATGGTTTGTTCAGAAAAGCTAGTTGTTTTTGAACATTTCTAAGGAAATTTGCTGGGAATAAAACCAGGATTGGTTTGACTTTTCAGAAATGTGATTTGAGATGTTGAAGATTTCAAAATGATTTGAAACCAAAGCCGGGAGTTTAAAAATCCTGATGGGATAAGTTGAAGCTTATAAATTGTAAGCTTATAAATTGAGATGAGTTTTAAATCAGGAAGGAAATATAAGCTTTGAATGTTGGAAATTTAAATTTAAGGTGAAAGGTTAGAAATGAAATTTCCCTGGATTGGAAGATAAAATTTAACTGGATTGGAATAAATTAAATAAGCTGAAATAATATCCCGTGGTATTCGAATTAAGTTGAAATCGAATCGAGTTAAATAAAACTGAGTTAAAATAAAATTGAATTGGAATAAGAATTCAATTGAATTATTGAATGGAATTAAATTCTTACCCGAATAAACGGAAATAAGTTGGATAAGAATTGGATTGGAATGAATAAATCGTAATAACTTATAAAAGAATTATAAAATCCATAAAATAAAATATGCTTGGGTTATAAATAAGCATAAGGCTTGAGTTAAAATAAAAGAAGATTATATCCAAGCCTATGATGAATGGGATTGTGTAAATTATAAGTGATGACTTATAAAATTGAGAATGGAATGCAAAATCCAAAATAAATATTGTTTGATGTTTTGGATAATAAAATGAAAAGAAAATCCAAACTTGAATTATAAAATAAATTGAACTTAAAGAAAATTAAATGAAGAGATTTTGAGATTAAATTCAAGTGTTGGATTAGAAATAAGGGAAGAATTAATTTGTTAATAAATTAGTTAATGAAATATGTAATGAGAACTCAATGCAGTTAAATAAAAGCTGAATTGGTGAGTTAATATTGAAGTTTGGAAATAAAACTCAAGTTATAAATCAAATTCGACTTGAATCATTGGTGAAGAAAATATAATTGAAAGTGGTCTTGCAATTAATTAAATAAATAGAGAATGAAGTTGAATTGTGAGTTAATAAAATTTGATGGTAAGTTAAGGGTGAATTGTGGAATCAGAACTTGAGTTATTAATTAAAATTTGACTTGAAGTGTTTACAAATTAAATATAATCGGAAATGAATACAAAATGAAACAGATTAAACTAGTAACGGTTAGGATTGCAAATAAAATCCTAATAAGTGGAAATAAATTGGAAACGGCCTTGTAATAAATTGAATGAGTGAATCTGGAGTTAAATTTTATAATAACCAATCAAATGAAATTGCAGGTTTAAAATGAAATTTAATTGAAATAGAATTGAGTTGAATAGAAAAGAAAATTTACTTGAAAAATGAAAATGAGCTTAAGTATAAAATGAAGTAAATTGACTTAAGCTAAACAAATGGAAGAGTTGGATTAAAATTCAACTTAAACTAAGTGTAATGATATTGGGTTGGTTTTAAATCAAGTGAAATAAATTTGAATCGAAATAGAATTTGGTGGGTTATAAATAATATTTAAGGAAATGAAAATTCAAAATGGATTGAGTGGATAAACTAATTATATTGAATAAATTAATGGATGGGATAAATAAGAATCATATGGAAATGAACTTAGATTATCGACTTAAGTGTTGAATAAAAACCCAACTCAAAATGAAGTGTGGTTTAAATGTGTTGGGAGTGGTTGTTGAATGAAATAGCTTGGATTGTCTTCGAGCTAAATAAAATAGTTCGGGATAAACAATTTTGGAATAGATTGTAAGTGAATGGATTGTGAATAAAATTGAAATGGAATGTGTCGAGCTAGATTAAATGGTTTTAATGGAACCTGTTTAAAATGAAATGCAAGTGAATGGATTCGAATTTAAAATGCAATGAAAATGAGAATATATGGATTGTGAATAAATTTAAAAATGGAATAGAATTGAGTATAAATTGAGTTAAAATCCATTTAAATTGGTTATAAAACATAAAGACTTATTTATTCACATAGATCTCGTCAAATTGTATAGAATAAATTGTCATTGGATGTGAATGGAAGTAATTAAAATTATATGAATCAATAGGAGTAAAAATAAATTGATTTTGAGATCAATTAAATTAAATATGAGTTCGTTTTGCTTAAAAATAAATTAAATGTAAGCGATTGAGTTTAAAACCATTCAAATTGATGAAATAGTATACGAATGGATTGAAAACCATTCAAATTGAATGAAAATGGTTTGTAAATTAATAGAAACAGTTGAATCGGTATGAAAATTGTATAAATTGCTTACGGAAAATGTTTGATGCGCATTTCTTTAGCATTCATATGTTTTAACCATTGTAAATAAGTGAAATGTAATTAAACTTCATATATATGGCACTCACATGTTTAAATTGAGTAAGTACAGGTACCTGGAAGCCGTATGGCTAGATTTGGGTTGCATTAACTGCTAAATAAATAAGCTGCTTGCTTAAAATGCTAAATAAGGTACGCCTACGCAATAAAAATAGGAAATATGAACTGTTTTTGATTTTTCCGACCATGTGGGTCGATGTATATATATTTATGTCATTTGTCAAATTGCAAAAGCTCCTCCGTACAAAGGAGACTGTGCCAAAAAATTTCATAAATTTTGGGAGTTAGAAAATTTTTGAAAATTTTGGAAACTTTTGTTAACGACAAAACGGTTTCAAATTGGAAGTTGTAATAAATTAGTAAAAGAAGCTAATTGAAATGACATAAATTAGTTATAAATGAAAAATAAAATTTAAACGTTCAAAGTTGAAAATAAATAAAATTCATATGTAATGTGGAAATCAATTTGAATTGAAATAGATATTAACTAAAGTGGTAAAGTGAAAACAAACAAAGAAGCATATAAAATGCTTATGTTAACTTAAGTAAGGAATGGTCAATTCTTAATTGGAAATTGAATATTGCAAATATATTCTAAGTTGATATTTAGATAAATATTGACATCTGGTAAGGAAATCGATAAAATGTTTTGGAATGTTATGATTGGATATTAGTGCTAAGCAGGATATGCAGGTAATCTAAAGGGAAAAGAGAATTGAGTATGATTTCAGAAAGATAAATTTGAAATGCTCGACAAAATAGGTATGTATTTGAATTTGGTATGAAATTTGATTGGGATTTGGATTGAGCCACTTGGCCTTTTTGTTTTCTTTTGGATTTGAGAGGCCGTAGAGCCATTTTGTAGTTGTACCGAGCTAGCCGCGCAAAGGAGACGCTGGCAAAAAATTTCGGAAATTTAGAGGGAGAAAATTTGATAATTCAAAATATGGTTTTGAATTAAAACTTGAATGGTTGGGCAAATAGGATTGTTTGCAAACTAGGGAAAGGTTTGGAAAGTTAATAAGGATGATGATGGTCTTTTATAAAAGATAGTTGGTTGGATGTCGAATTGTTTGGTTTTGAGGAAAGGTAAACGGGTATTGGATCATTCTTCCTAACTAGTAATTTCGAGGACGAAATTCTTTTAAAGGGGGAAGGAATGTGACGACCCAGAATTTTCGAGCATTTAAAATCTGAATATTTAATTGATTTTAAATATTCAATAGAGTAATTTTAACTTGAATTACGGATATCACAATTTATTTGATAATTTAACTATTGAATTAAATAATTTGAAGTTGAGTAAAATGTTAAATCTGGAATTTTAAGCTTGTTAAAAATAATTTGAAGGCTTATAAAATTTATATCGATAATATGGAAAATAGTAAAGTGTTAGAAATTGAATTAAACAGTGATCTGTTCGGTTTTAAAATTTATATTGTTTAAATTGAATTTAAAAATAGCCTTCCGAGGCGCAGTCTCGGAATTCGAAGAAATTAGTTGCTTTGGGTCCGTAATATTGAATTATTATCGGATTTCAAATTTCGTAGCATCTGGTGTGGCTGAGTGGGCGTACGTTATATTAACGCGCTGGGAATTTTATCGAGTCAATTTGTAATTAATTAAAGATATATATATAATTATATTTGGTCAATACTTCAAATCCGTCAGCCACCCTATGAATTGACCCTGCCTTTCCCTTTTGTAACATGCCACTTACCTATCTCTCCTCATTTCTTATTAGCCGAGATATAAATTAAATAATATTATAATTTAACAAAAATCAAGTAGTGGCTTCCAAAGCACGCCACTTTCTTTCCAAAATATATCCCCTCTTTCATTTTATAATAGCATCAGCCGAAAGAAATAAAGGAGATTTCGATATCAATCTTTCCTTCTCTAAATCGAACGAATTCATTCGTTCATTCGAAAAGAAAAAAAAATAGCGGCCAAACTTTATCGTTCGAAGCCGATTCCATCTCGTTTGAAGGGGGGCCGACCGAAGTCGTTGCGAATCGCACGAGGCCCAGGGAGGGGGGAAAGCTCGAAGTCGTGATCGTTCGCTAGGAGTTCGGCTTGGGAAGGAGCTTGGAATGGTTGGCATCTTGGCGATTTCGCGATGGTGTTGAGGTGGGGCGGCGATGCTGTAACGCCCCACTCCGAGACCCACTCTAGTAAAGAGTATTACGGAGTAATACCGTCTACTAGAATGGAGAATAGAGTATAATGGAAGCGACCATGTGTAATCAAGCTATAACTAACTACTGAATACGTCGAATATGTGGTTTTCTTTTCTCAAGTGGTTCGACTCCAATAGATATTTATAACGAAATTACAATGGCTAAGGAAAATAGGTTCAGAACAAGTATAATACTAAATGATAACATCATCATCACAGAACAGTCACATAACAGTCACAGAAGATAGGTACAATATATCGTCAATACAGATCCAAATATCAAAGGTGGGTACAAAGCCACCGCTCACACATGTGAGTCAAAAATATGTACATAAGAGTCTGAAATAACAAAGTAGCGGAATAGTGGACAAATAAAAGCACTATCTATCAGCATAGCAGATAATGTCCAAGCGGAAGCACAGAAGCTAAGTCCAGAGACCTAACCTGAAACAACTCGGTCTGACCCGAGCGAAAACACTCGGGTCAGGCTAGCTAAATAATCAGTAATAACTGAGATACATAATAATGCAGTACATAAATCAAACAGTACTTCTCCAAAGAGAAGAGTAATATGGACTACATGAACATAATGACGATCACTAATCATCAATAAACAGTAAAAATCTCCAAAGAGAATATCAACACCAAAGTGTGAATAAATAAAATCGCCTCATATCATCGGCGTAGCCAAAACTATATAAAGTTGCCCGTAGGCAATAATCCCAAGAGTGACCAGAGTCTATAATCAATGCCCAAGCAAAGATCGATACTCCAAAGAGCAATAGGAATATACTGAAAAGTCAATGAAATCGAATACTGAAAAGCAGTGTCCAGAGACACTGTAAATCCACAAGGTAATCGCACTTACATCGTATGGTTCCATAGAACCAACACCGAATGGCGGTACTCGAATGGATATAAAAATCATCAGATAATACAAGTATTGCACGTGCACCGACCAGAGTCGTTATTGCCAAGTACTGTAGAGTTGTGATCGATCACTCGCACAGATGCGGAACGCGCGATACGGTGAGATCCTTCCCAGAAGGATAAAGGCCCAGAGGCACACGCCGAAAAACTGCTCCATAGAGCAGGTGTCCAGAGACGGTTGCCCAGAGGCGTGGTGACCCAGAGGTCCAGTACTGGCCGCCCAGAGGCTAATGTGTCACAAACTTCTTGGAGAGGAACCCGTCAAGTGTTAACAATGAGTCTCATACCCCACGTTCGCACTAAACGGTTTACTAACCAATAGCATGCTCATACTCCAAACAATAAAAAGTCCACCTCGTATCATCGGTAAACTAGACCCAAAGGTCAAAACCATCAATCGAATAGGTCGGGGATTAACCGGAAAGAAAATACACACGGTTCCATAGGCCGGAGATTTCCTAACTGTTTAAGCACCTTTCCAGTTCGCTCGACGTGCTAAAAGTGAGTGTGAGATTTTTATGATAGAAAATAATGGTGCGAAACGGATTTATAATTGATCTTGAAATCACTTTAAAAACGGCTTTTGAAAACTCTCCTATTATGGAGTAATTAATTTAATAATTAAAAATAATATTATATAATAATTTCGAAAGCCATTTAGGAGTGAAAATCCTTTTAAAATAGTTCATAAAAACCCGTGTACGAAATCCAGAGACAAGTCTCAAAGAAATCAATAAATCAGAAAATCACTTAAGATATTCTAAGTGTTGGAAAATAGTCCAAAACTGACGTGAACCCAAATTCGAAAAATTATTCGAACCAGCAAACTGAATCCGAATGGTATGAAAAATGGTAGGAACGTAGTCCAACATTCCTAATTCAGAACGCAAAAAGAATTACTCGATTCCGACTTGAAACGAAGTCGCAGCGACGCTCCAAAGTCGGACCCGGAAACAGCAAATACACTGTTTCAGGCTGAGATCCGGGTCCCTCTTCGACAGCAATTTCGAAGAGCCAAAAGAACTCGGATACTAATCAAACTTTCTAGAGATAGAGTTCGGAATTCCAGCTTTCCAAAGAGTCTAAAAACATTGGATTTCAACCAAGAATGTGACCGTGGCGATGACACGAAGTTGCAGTCCAAAACTGAAAAACAGAAACATGCTTTCAAAAAAAAATATTTTTTTTTCTTGGGCCCCCAGCCCGCTTGGACTGGGGGGACTTGGGGCCGCCCCCAGCCCGCGCGGGCTGGGGGTACTGGGCCCGCACCCAGCCCGCGCGGGCTGGGGGTTTTGGGCCCGCGCCAGCCCATGCGGCTGGGGACCTGTGGCCCTCCCCAGCCCCAAGCGGGCTGGGGATCTCGTGGCCCGCCCCAGCCCACTCGGGCTGGGGTCTTGCGGCCCGCCCCAGCCCGCATGGGCTGGGGACTTGTGGCCAGCCCCACTAGGACTGGCCTGCTTCTAGCTAGCCCAACTGGGCTAGCCTGCTTTGCCTGGGCTGCAACCTGGGTGCAGCCCAGACCCATGTTTCAGCCTGTTTTCAGGCTGTGCAATTCCAGCCAGCAGTTTTTGATGATTTTAGTGCTTTATGGGTGTTTTTTTTCAAGTTTTTGGCCTCAAATTTCACTAATAACAATCACTAACTATCATATAATGATTAATCCACTAAATTAAAGGAAACAAAGGGCCAAAGCTTAGCATTACCTTATTAAGCAAATTCACAAACACCTTATGTGCAACCCCAAATTGAAAGCAAAATGATCAAAGACCTATGATACACATGTTACATGATAAAACATGTGTTACTAAATGATTATTGAAGTCAAAAGAGGATAAAACACATATTAGAAGAGGTTTTTAGCAATATACCTCTCTTAGAAAGCAACAATGATCATAATAGCATCAACCCAAGTTAGCAAAAGAGGATTAGGAGGCTATAAGATCATAAAAACACATAAAACATGTGTTAACAAACTAATTTCAGAAATTAGAAAGTTATAAAAGAGGGATTTGAGGTGGGTATTTGCGTTACCTTTGCATAGAATGACTTGCATAAGCTAAAACTTGAAGGAGATGAAGATGGAGGCCATTTTTGTTAAGAAGCTTTAGGAAATGATTAGGGTTTTGATTAGGGTTGAATGAAGGAGCTTATGAGAGTTTGAGATAATATATAGGGGAGGTTTAGGGTGGGTTATTGGGTTAAGTCTAGTAACCCAATAAGAAGAGGGTTATTTACAATGTTTCGAAAAAAAATTCTAAGTGTTCATGTATGTTTATGAACTCATTTTTCTTACCCAAACTCGTTTTAAAAACTCTCCTAAAATATTTAACTCTCCAAAATAACATTTTATCCTCATTTTAAAATCCCATATTTCCCATTTAATTAAAATAGCCTTTTTCAAATAAATTTTGTTATTCCAAATCCTTTTATGCTTCATTAAAAATAAATAAAAATCCTAACTTTTATTTATTAATTGGTAATGCAAATCCCGGGTTGTTACAGACTCCCCCCTTAAGAAAATTGCATCCCCGCAATTCCTTAAGATAGATGTCATCTATAACGTCAAATCCACAAAAGAAGTGATAGAGATAAAATAGAGAATTCTTACCCGCAGAAGAAGATGGGAGAAAGCCAGGATAAGAGCGCTCGATAGATTCTCTGGTCTCCCAAGTGCAGTCCTTATGATTCGGTGACCATTGAATCTTCACGAGTGGAACCTCTTTGTTGCGAAGGCGTCTAACCTCCGAATCAAGCACACGGAGAGGTTGCTGCTCCAAAGATAAGTCAGGTAAGATCTCTAAATCCGGTACGACATGCGGCTCAATGATAGAATCAGGATCGCGAACACACTTGCGAAGATGAGAAACATGGAACACGTCGTGCATTCCGGAAAAATGAGCAGGTAGAGCCACACGATAAGCAACGGGGTCGATGTGTTCCATAATAGGAAATGGTCCAATATAGCGAGGAGCCAACTTCCCTGTAGAGCTGAAACGCACAACCCCCTTCATGGGAGAAATCTGAATGAAGACAAAATCACCAATGGAGAACTCAAGAGGCTTCCTACGGTTGTCCGTGTAGGATTTTGGCGGTCCTGTGCCTCTTTCATTCTCTGACGGACAAGAACAATCATTTCAGAAGATTCCCGAACTGAATCTGGACCAATAATAAGCTTCTCGCCAGATTCTAACCAACAAGCAGGAGAGCGACATGACCTTCCGTATAGAGCCTCGAAAGGTGTCATGCCGATACTAGACTGAAAGCTGTTGTTGTAGGAGAACTCTACAAGCGGTAAGTGATCCTCCCAACTACCTCTGAAATCCAGAATACAACAGCGCAAAAGATCCTCCAATACACGATTCACCCTCTCAGTTTGACCGTCGGTCTGAGGATGATAAGCAGTCGAGAGATTCAGCTTTGTGCCCAAAGCTGACTGTAGGCACTTCCAGAAGTGACTAGTGAAAATGGTGTCTCGATCACAGACGATAGAGCTAGGAATGCCATGAAGTCAAACGACTTCCTTCACATAGAGCTTGGCAAGCTGAGGAGCAGTTCGAGTGGACTTAATAGGAATAAAATGAGCCGCTTTGGTCAAGCGATCAATAATAACCCAGATAGATGTATGGCCTGACCTCGATCGAGGCAGACCGTCAATAAAATCCATGGATATCTGATCCCATTTCCATAATGGAATCTCTAGCGACTGAAGAAGACCAGATGGACGCTGATGCTCGGCTTCAATCTGTTGACAAGTCATGCAACCACTCACATAACTTTCCACATCTCTCTTCAAACCCTCCCAATAATATAGGCGACAATGTCGGCATACATCTTACTCGACCCGGGATGAATAGTGTACTTAATGCGATGGCACTCGTCCAGAATGTCACGCCTAAGTGATAAATCAGATGGTACAATAATACGGTTCTTCCTACAAAGACACCGATGAAAATCAAGAGAATAATCCAGCAATGTCTCATCACTGGATCCCAACTCGAGAAGATGAATAAGATGCAATAAGTCTGGATCCTGCCGCTGAGCATGGGCAATGCGATCCAATAAGATAGGACGAGCTTCCAAGCTAAATAATAAGACCGGAGAATCAGAGGATGGAGCTCGATCTCTAACATCACACAAAGATAGGGTCTCAAGAATATCCCATTCGGCAATCATCATAGAAACTACTGCCGAGTGCTTGCGACTGAGCGCATCTGCAACACGATTACCCTTGCCAGGGGTATACTGAATATCTAAATCATATGAGGCGAGAAACTCAAGCCATCGTTGCTGCCTCATATTGAGATCCCTCTGACTGAATAGATACTTCAGCGACTTGTGATCGGTGTAAAGAGTGAAGCGTTCGCCTAATAGAAAGTGACGCCACGTCTTCAGGGCAAAGACGATAGCTGCCAACTCAAGATCATGAGTCGGATAGCAAACCTCATTCGGACGAAGTTGCCTGGAAGCATAAGCAACTACCCGATCCTTCTGCATAAGCACAGCACCGAGCCTGCTACCACAAGCATCGGTGTAAACAACCAGATCCTGGTTACTCTCAGGAACCACAAGAATAGGAGCATGAGTGAGAAGTTCCTTCAATCGCTGAAAAGAAGCTTCACACTTATCAGACCAAATAAAGCGAACACCCTTACGAGTCAGCGTCGTAAGGGGAAGTGCAACTCGAGAGAAATCCTCGACAAACCGACGGTAATAACCCTTCCAAACCAAGGAAGCTGTGAATATCATGAACGTTCTCGGGCTGCTTCAAATTCTGAATAGCTTCGATCTTGGCAGGATCGACAGAAACACCCTCAGATGATACAATATGGCCCAAGAACTTGACCTTGCTCTCCCAAAAATGGCACTTGGAGAGCTTGGCCTTAAGCTGATGCTGACGAAGAGTATCCAAGACGATCCGCAAATGATGAGCATGATCTGCCTTGGATCTAGAATAAATAAGAATATCGTCGATGAAAACCAGAATGAATCTATCGATGTATTCCCGGAATACTCGATTCATAAGATAGTCGAAGAAAGCCGGTGCGTTCGTCAAGCCGAATGGCATGACCAACCACTCAAAAGAACCATAACGAGTGCGGAAAGCGGTAAGAGGAATGCTATCTTCCGCAACTCGGAGCTGATGAAATCCGGTGGCAAGGTCAAGCTGTGAAAAGGCCTTCGCACCGCTCAACTGATCAAACATATCGTCTATCCATGGCAATGGATAACGATTTCTGATGGTTAACTCATTAAGCTTGCGATAGTCAATGCAAAGCCTAAGAGAGCCATCGGGCTTCTTAACGAAGACCACAGCAGCACCCCATGGCGAAGAACTGGACCGAATGAGTTGCTTCGCCTCAAGCTCTACTAACTGCTTCCTGAGTTCCTCATTCTCTTTAGTAGACATCCTCATGGGAGGACGCCCAACTGGGTGGGAGCCTGGAATGAGATCGATGCGGAACTCAATGGCCCGCTTTGGCGGCAGGCCTGATACTGGCTCGAATATATCGGGAAATCCCGAACAAAAGGAATACTAGATATGTCAAAATCTTCATCTTGTGAATCAAGAGAAAATAAAGTAATATCAGAAATCCCAACATCCTGAAGAGCAATAGCTAACGGAGCAGACGAGTCAGGATGACGAAGAAATAATATCCGCTCCGAACAAATAATTTTGGCGTTGTACTGAGCGAGCCAATCCATGCCAAGAATCATGTCAAAACCCAAATACTCCATAACGTGCAGATTCGCATGGAAAGAAAATCCACAAAGATCAATATCTATATCCTCACAAAGCAGACTAAGGGTCGTGGATCCGCCGATGGGATTCACAATCCTTAGTGAAGAAACCAAACAAGTAACATCCAAAGATAAAGCATCTACTAGCTCCTTTGATACGAATGAGTGAGAGGCACCCGTATCAAAGAGAACTCTACAAGATCTACCATGAAATAAAATAGAACCTTCGAGAACGGAAGGATGCGTACCTCGAGGCTGAGCTGAAGATGTAGGAGCATTGGCAGCATTAAGCTTGCCAGATCTAGGAGGTGCAGTAGGACAAGTGGAGATCCTGTGTCCCTCCTTCTTGCAGAAGGTGCAATAGAGAGGTTTGGGACACTCTCGAATAAAGTGATCAGGAGAACCACAGTTGAAGCATTTCTTCGGAGGACGTGTCCCACTAGGCTGAGCAGGAGTCTGGGACTGAGGCTGAGTCTGAAAAGTAGAACTGCCCGTCTTCTTCTTCTTGTTCCAAGGCTTGGTCTTCTGAAATGGACCCCTCTTCTGATTGGGGTTTCTAGAACCCTCACCATCCCCATCGCTGTCTCTCTCATGCTCCACCGCTTCAAGGTGAAGAGCTGCGTCCACTAGCTCATCAAATGGGAGCCTAAGCTGGAGCATAAGCTGTTTCTTCAAATACTTCTTCAGGCCATCAATAAATTTGAGATTCTTCTTATAAGGAGTACTGATGAACTCGAGGCCATACTTGGACAAGGCCTCGAAAGAAGAAGAATAGTCAGCAACGGAGGTCTTCCCTTGCTTAAGGTCAATAAAGCGGCGAGCAAGAGCTATCTTCTCGGACTCGGGGACAAACTTGAGCAAGAAGCGCTCTCGGAACTGATCCCATGTGAGAGTGGCCTCATCGGTCTCAGAAATAAGGAGCTCGTACCAATCCAAAGCACGGCCCTCAAGATGTCTAGAAGCAACAAGAACTCTGTCATGGTCAGGAAGGGTCATGCGAGTGAAATTACGCTCGCAAACTCTGATCCAAGCCTGGACCTCAGGAACAGTCTCGGAGCCATTGAACGGCTTCCCTCCAAGATGAATAAAGTCGCTGCAGAGGCGCGCAAAAGCAGACTTGCATGGAGCATCGAGAACCGGTGCAGGAGACTGAGAGTGCGACTGAGAGTTACGAACCAGCTCCATGATCTGGTCCGTGGTCATGTATACGCCCTCAGGGTGAGGGTTGCTGGACTGTCCAACATCAGTAGAACGGAGGTTCCTACCTCTCCTAGCCATACTGAAAGATAAGGTAAGATTTAGTTAAGCACGATTCAAAGATAGATAATTCATTAAGGAATATTACGGAATATAACAGATTCCTACAACTATTCCTAACTTATCTATCTAAAGGCGGTGATGTTCAATTTGGATCGTATTCTCACGATTATACTACGTGTCTATTCTGTGTTTGTTATGCTTAATTCTGAACCTTAGCTCTGATACCAAACTGTAACGCCCCACTCCGATACCCACTCTAGTAAAGAGTATTACGGAGTAATACCGTCTACTAGAACGGAGAATAGAGTATAATGGAAGCGACCATGTGTAATCAAGTTATAACTAACTACTGAATACGTCGAATATATGGTTTTCTTTTCTCAAGTGGTTCGACATATCCAATAGATATTTATAACGAAATTACAATGGCTAAGGAAAATAGGTTCAGAACAAGCATAATACTAAATGATAACATCATCATCACATAACAGTCAAAGAACATAGGTACAATATATCGTCAATACAGATCCAAATATCAAAGGTGGGTACAAAGCCACCGCTCACACATGTGAGTCAAAAATATGTACATAAGAGTCTGAAATAACATAGTAGCGGAATAGTGGACAAATAAAAGCACTATCTATCAGCACAGCAGATAATGTCCAAGCGGAAGCACAGAAGCTAAGTCCAGAGACCTAACCTGAAACAACTCGGTCTGACCCGAGCGAAAACACTCGGGTCAGGCTAGCTAAATAATCGGTAATAACTGAGATACATAATAATGCAGTACATAAATCAAACAGTACTTCTCCAATGAGAAGAGTAATATGGACTACATGAACATAATGACGATCACTAATCATCAATAAACAGTAAAAATCTCCAAAGAGAATATCAACACCAAAGTGTGGAATAAATAAAATCGCCTCATATCATCGGCGTAGCCAAAGCTATGTAAAGTTGCCCATAGGCAATAATCCCAAGAGTGACCAGAGTCTATAATCAATGCCCAAGCAAAGATCGATACTCCAAAGAGCAATAGGGATATACTGAAAAGTCAATGAAATCGAATACTGAAAAGCAGTGTCCAGAGACACTGTAAATCCACAAGGTAATCGCACTTACATCGTATGGTTCCATAGAACCAACACCGAATGGCAGTACTCGAATGGATATAAAAATCATCAGATAATAAAAGTATTGCACGTGCACCGACCAGAGTCGTTATTGCCAAGTACTGTAGAGTTGTGATCGATCACTCGCACAGATGCGGAACGCGCGATACGGCGAGATCCTTCCCAGAAGGATAAAGGCTCAGAGGCACACGCCGAAAAACTGCTCCATGGAGCAGGTGTCCAGAGACGGTTGCCCAGAGGCGTGGTGACCCAGAGGTCCAGTACTGGCCGCCCAGAGGCTAATGTGTCACAAACTTCTTGGAGAGGAACCCGTAAAGTGTTAACAATGAGTCTCATACCCCACGTTTGCACTAAACAGTTTACTAAGCAATAGCATGCTCACACTCCAAACAATAAAAAGTCCACCTCGTATCATCGGTAAACTAGACCCAAAGGTCAAAATGATCAATCGAATAGGTCGGGGATTAACCGGAAAGAAAATACACACGGTTCCATAGGCCGGAGATTTCCAAACCGTTTAAGCACCTTTCCAGTTCGCTCGACGTGCTAAAAGTGAGTGTGAGATTTTTATTATAGAAAATAATGGTGCGAAACGGATTTATAATTGATCTTGAAATCACTTTAAAAACGGCTTTTGAAAACTCTCCTATTATGGAGTAATTAATTTAATAATTAAAAATAATATTATATAATAATTTCGAAAGCCATTTAGGAGTGAAAATACTTTTAAAATAGTTCATAAAAACCCGTGTACGAAATCCAAAGACAAGTCTCAAAGAAATCAATAAATCAGAAAATCACTTAAAATATTCAAAGTGTTGGAAAATAGTCCAAAACTGACGTGAACCCAAATTCGAAAAATTATTCGTACCAGCAAACCGAATCCGAATGTTATGAAAATTTGTAGGAACGTAGTCCAACATTCCTACTTCAGAACGCAAAAAGAAGTACTCGATTCCGACTTGAAACGAAGTCGCAGCGATGCTCCAAAGTCGGACCCGGAAACAGCGAATACACTGTTTCAGGCTGAGATCCGGGTCCCTCTTCGACAGCAATTTCGAAGAGTCAAAAGAACTCGGATACTAATCAAACTTTCTAGAGATAGAGTTCGGAATTCTAGCTTTCCAACGAGTCCCAAAACGTTGGATTTCGACCAAGGATGTGACCGTGGCGATGACACGAATTTGCAGTCCAAAACTGAAAAACAGAAACATGCTTTCAAAAAAAAAAAAAAAAATTCTTGGGCCCCCAGCCCGCTTGGGCTGGGGGAACTTGGAGCCGCCCCCAGCCCGCGCGGGTTGGAGGACTTGGGCCCGCCCCTAGCCCACGCGGGCTGGGGGTACTGGGCCCTCCCCCAGCCCGCGCGGGCTGGGGGTTTTAGGCCCGCCCCAGCCCATGCGGCTGGGGACCGTGGCCCTCCCCAGCCCCAAGCGAGCTAGGGATCTCGTGGCCCGCCCCAGCCCACTCGGGCTGGGGTCTTGCGGCCCGCCCCAGCCCGCATGGGCTGGGTACTTGTGGACAGCCCCACTAGGGCTGGCCTGCTTCTGGCTAGCCCAACTGGGCTAGCCTGCTTTGCCTGGGCTGCAACCTGGGTGCAGCCCAGACCCATGTTTCAGCCTTTTTTCAGGCTGTGCAATTCCAGCTAGCAGTTTTTGATGATTTTAGTGCTTTAGGGGTGTTTTTTTCAAGTTTTTGGCCTCAAATTTCACTAATAACAATCACTAACTATCATATAATGATTAATACACTAAATTAAAGGAAACAAAGGGCCAAAGCTTAACATTACCTTATTAAGCAAATTCACAAACACCTTATGTGCAACCCCAAATTGAAAGCAAAATGATCAAAGACCTATGATACACATGTTACATGATAAAACATGTGTTACTAAATGATTATTGAAGTCAAAAGAGGATAAAACACATATTAGAAGAGGTTTTTAGCAATATACCTCTCTTAGAAAGCAACAATGATCATAATAGCATCAACCCAAGTTAGCAAAAGAGGATTAGGAGGCTATAGGATCATAAAAACACATAAAACATGTGTTAAAAAACTAATTTCAGAAATTAGAAAGTTATAAAAGAGGGATTTGAGGTGGGTATTTGCATTACCTTTGCATAGAATGACTTGCATAAGCTAAAACTTGAAGGAGATGAAGATGGAGGCCATTTTTGTTAAGAAGCTTTAGGAAATGATTAGGGTTTTGATTAGGGTTGAATGAAGGAGCTTATGAGAGTTTGAGATAATATATAGGGGAGGTTTAGGGTGGGTTATTGGGTTAAGTCTAGTAACCCAATAAGAAGAGGGTTATTTACAATGTTTCCAAAAAAATTCTAAGTGTTCATGTATGTTTATGAACTCATTTTTCTTACCCAAACTCGTTTTAAAAACTCTCCTAAAATATTTAACTCTCCAAAATAACATTTTATCCTCATTTTAAAATCCCATATTTCCCATTTAATTAAAATAGCCTTTTTCAAATAAATTTTGTTATTCCAAATCCTTTTATGCTTCATTAAAAATAAATAAAAATCCTAACTTTTATTTATTAATTGGTAATGCAAATCCCGGGTTGTTGCAGATGCGGTGGTTTATAAGGGGAAGAGCAGGGGTCGTGTGCGCTTGGAATTTTGGTGACCGAATTAGGGTTTCGGCAGCGTGGGAGGGAGCAGGGGTTCGAGCAGTTAGGTATTTCTTAAATTTATTTATTTAATTTATATGTTTATGAATTTGAAATAAAAATAAAAATGAAATGAAATTTTATTTATATAGTAGAGTGTTGTAGAGTTTATATATATAAATCTGACTTTTCATGAAATATGTTTAAGTCGCATATATTTTATAAAAAAGGAAATTTAGTTTAAATCAAATAATTTGTTAATTTAAATATATTAAATGGTAGTTGATTTTTCATTTGGTTCGAATGTAAGTAAAATCGTATAAATTGTTATACAAGGTCTGAAAATAGTAAGGAGACTAATTAGTGTAATTAACTTATATTAATTATTTTTAAACAAAGGAATTTTTATAGGAAAATTATTAGTTAAATTAAAATTAATAAATAGTAACGGATTATCTGATT
Source organism: Allium cepa (assembly GCA_030765085.1). Taxonomy (NCBI): domain Eukaryota; kingdom Viridiplantae; phylum Streptophyta; class Magnoliopsida; order Asparagales; family Amaryllidaceae; genus Allium; species Allium cepa. The sequence goes on along the minus strand of CM060939.1, from coordinate 72,562,667 downwards.
ATCTCAGATATTAATAAATTACGTAATGTTATTTAAGGTCTAAAATAGAGAAACAAGCTGGATTGAAAATGGATTGGGTTGGTCTGCAAATTTTAAGTCAAAGGTGAGTCAATCTCACTCAGTTTAAATTTAAATTTAAATGATTAAATTTAAATAATTGATTGAATGCTTGAGATGATTGATGTGATATAGTATAGTATAATTTGAAATTGGCATTTTATGTGATGCTAACATCTGTGGATGCAGGGAAACAGGTTGGAGGGATCCAACTGGACCCCTCAACTTTTATTTAAATTATTTAATATTCTTTGTTCTGAGTATTTGATATCCTGTAATGAATTAGGTGGAAATATTGAATGTTGTGACTTGATTGCTATAATCGGGCAATAATGAATTACCAAGTATATATAAATTTGAGTTTGGGGAATGAAAATAAAAGAAGTGAAATTGTAAGTAAAATAATTATGGGAACTTGAATAAATTTAAGAATGAATTGAAAAGGAAATAAAGTGTTTTTTTTTAATTCTAATAAATAAAGCTTAAGTTAGTAAGGGAAATTTGAATAATCAAAAGATTAATGAGATGTAAATTTCAGTGTTATTATTTTAAAAAGAATTAAACATTTATTTGAAATTAAGATTCAATATATTTAAAAGAACACGGAAGAATTGGGAAGAAGCTGAAATTGGTATATTTCAGTTAAATGATAAAATCAAAGGGAAAATAATAATAATAAAATAAAGTCCATAATTAATGAACTTTGAGATAAACTGATAAGTAAAGAAATTTATTTCAAATGGAATAAAGTGGGAATCAATTTGGGAAATTGATTTAGGTGATTGAAGTTGGAATTTTCTCCGGATAGCCACGTACATACGTTTTAAAGTAAATTTTTAAATATAACTTAAAAGATTTGAAGTTGTTTTTTTAAAAAAAAAGCAAGTTTTGGGAAATTTATTATTTATAATATTTAAATTCAAAATTAAGTATTTTCTCAAATCGATTATAGTAGTAATTACTAAAAAAAAGTGACTTGGTATTTTGTTTCCAAAAGTGAAAACCTAGTTTTATATTTTATTAAGTAACCTTATTTTCAAATGTTCATATAGCCTGTATTTTTAACAAATTATTAAAATAATTTTAACTTGAATGTTTTGAAGTATATTTCAGTAAAGTGTTTTTAAATTATCTTAAAAATCTAAAGTTTGTGCTTGGTGACTCCAGTGGAGAATAGAAATACTTGGAATTTGTTCTGAGAAAGGCAGATAGTTTTTAAAACTGTTTTCAAAGGAATTTGAAAAGTGAAATATATCTTGTAAAGATATGTGAGGTTAATAAATAATTTGGGGAATCATTTATTGGTTGATGGTTATTGTGCGTATTAATTGATAGTTAAATAACCGACTATCAATATTGGCCAAATGCGTTGATCGTTTCGAAGAGACCGGGATCGAGATTTATTTCTCGAAAACCACTTCGATCCAGTTTGTACGTTTTCGTGTAAAACGAGTTTGGATTCGAAGCTGGAGCAGTGAAGTGCAAGGGCTAGTGGCTACTAATCCTGAGGATATTTCCAAATGGACGTAGTAGGAATAGTGCCTTCGGTTCCGTTCGAACCTGGGACGGACTTGTATGGATGAATGCTTGCGAAAACATCGTCAGGTGGACGATGGGCATTCTAAGGGATATATTCTAAAAGGTAACGCTTAGCCTCAAGCCTCATCAAATGGAAATGGCTGAAAATCAGGGAATATGCAGCAAGGCTTCGTGGGTAGCCCCCACTGGAGGGTGAGGTCATCCCTGTCTAGATGTCCCTTTTATCTCGGCTTAGTGGGCGGTTGCTGATCCCAACCGCGGGGTGACCTTGCTCGGGACTGTCCAGTAAGGGATGGTTCCGGTCTTGTGTTGCAGGGGAGTTAGGGTGGCTCCTCGGTACGCTGATATAGACCAGGTACTGTGACAGGTGGTACCCCAGTGCCTAGCCATTAGTTGGAATCCATTTTCCATATGCGCCCGTACGGTTTTGATTGTGCCCAACTATTGCTGAAACGTGAGATGCAAGCATTTCAGCTAGATTCTATTTTACTTTCTATAGACACTATTATAATATCAGAGGATTTTAATAAAAATGTTTTAGCTATCGTTAGGTAAAAACCCGACATGTTTATTTGTGGCGTGGTCTTACGAGAGGCTTTTGTTTTCAAAGGATTTTTGAAACTTTAATAATCAATTTGGTGTGATTTTCTCACGCTGGTATTCCAGACTGACTCGGGTGTTATTTAACTGTAATACTCGGGTCAGACCGAGTATTATAGGATACAGGATATGATGCTGTGGAGCTCAGGAGACGAGCTGGATGACGGTACGTATTCTCGTACATGTATATATATATTTCTGATGTGTTGAGTTGTTGTGTATCCATTTGTATGACATTGATGTTGAGCTGTGTTTGATGTACTCTGATGATGTAATTTATAAACAAAGATATTTGATGTTTGAGTAAAGAGTATTTATTATCTATTATATTTTATTCCGCTGCGATGGTTAAATTCTGATGTTGTTTTCTAATTTCTTCTTCTACCTCTTCTTCTTTAACCAAATGGTTTGTATTTCTGTACAACTTGAGTTGATTGTTGTAGAATAGTGTTGACTCAAGGGGTACGGATTTGCGGGCTGTTACTGATCATCCATCGTATCGCATCGAAGTGCCACTCTTGTTCCTTGATCATCTGTATTTGACTCAATTCTAAGTGACGCTGGTTTCGTAGAATAAAAGAGAGAATATTCTTGAATGAATTGAGAGTTTCTTCAAGATTTTCAGATAAATTGTCAATAGGATTAGCCATAGTTGAATTAGTGAAAGAAATGGAAGATATAGATGATAAGAAATAAATTTTTGTGAAGAATTCTGGAAGAAACAGGTATTTATTGGTGTAGAAATTCGTTTGAAATGAATAGACATTTGGTAGTTATTCAAATTTCAAATTCAAAATCAATAGTCATTTCTGACCAGTGCATGTCGACATGGTCAAGTAGGGGATGTCGACATGGGTTAGTGCAAACTTATGACAAATTTGATTTTAAGAATAATTGTGTGTGTGTATATATATTTATATACTATACCAACATTTATTCTAGAGATATGATGAGGTAGATAATAGAAAGGAAATTTCATTTCGTTGCACATTACGATAATACAAATATTAAGCATAATGAACTACATGAACATTCGAAATAAAGCAAACTAAGACAAATACAACAAGATACTAAAAGATAAAACTAGTTAGAAGATGAAGATGATGAAGATAATCCAAGTTTCTTGCTGACTTTTGAAAAGAACTTGTTCATTTTCAAAGAAATGTTATCCAACTTCTTACTAACGGATCGTTTTAGAATCCGTTGATTCTCCACAATTATCTTTTGGTTTTTGACGAGAGTTTTGTTGGATGGATTAGAAGGATATTCGATGCTTTCCAAAGAAGTTTCACCTTCTTCTTCTTCTTCAATTTCCATTTCATCCCCTTCTTCTCTTTCTTCCTCTTCCTCTTCTTCCATATCCTCATGAGCCAAACGTTCTTCCTTTTCGGTAAGGGTCTCATAAGGTTGAAATACAAATGGAATTTTCATAAGGGAAATGTTGGAATGGTTGAAAACTTTTCTAGAGACAAATTCTTCACCTTTGAAATCCACTCCAAAATAGTTGAAAATCCGAGTGAGATGAATTTCATGATATAAAGTGTTCTCACCCATTTCAAGGTTTTTCGGACGAAGTTCATCCAAAATACCTTGCGCCCAATTTATGTCATAATTTCCGAAAATAGCAAAAAGAACTTTGCAAACTTTTGAAGTAGGATTGTTAAAATTTCCCGATCTCGGGGTCAAAGTATGTTGCAAAAGAAGGTTTACAATTCTTGCTTTTGGTCGAAAATTTCTATTTTTAAAATCAAAATCACCATCTCCTTCGAAAATGTGATGAAATGTCTCACGATCATGTTCATCGATTTTAAAATTAGAAATATCCATTCCCGAATTCTTGCAATTGAGAATGGTACCCAAAAATCACAATTCAGAACAATTTGAGTGCCTTTGACACTACTCCAAATCTCATTCTCATTTCCAACATAAAATCCGCGATTTAAATTCGCATAGAAAATTTTGACAAGAATAGGATAGCAAACAAAATCATTTTGAGAAGAGTCAATAAGACTCAAAACACCATTGTTTGCAAAAAGAGAATCAATTTCATAAGAAGAAAAATCTTGAAAAATAGCAAATTTTCCGGGATGGACTTTGGCATAGTTAGCATAATTGATGTATGCTTTAATTGCCTCCGGATCATTGAATAATTGCTCTTTGATTTTTCTGGAAATTCTCATGGTTGAGGGGTTGCTTGAAGAAGCCATTAGAGTAGAGAGTAGAGAGCTTGAAGTTATGAAGAGAGAGTTTGAATTTGAAAATGAGAGTGAAAAGATATGATAAAAGATAGTGAATAAATAGATTCTCAAAGGACATATTCTCTTGTTAAAAGGTATGTTTTCAGAGAATTGAATGAAGTGAAACGGTGGAGGGAAATTCAAACATTTGAATTCAAATTTTGAAATTCAAATTCCGGTAGGCATGTCGATATCATGGTAGGGGCCATGTCGACATGTCCCTTTGAATTTTCATGATTAGATTTATCCTAAGTTATCTAATATATATATATATATATATATATATATATATTATTAATGTCTATTATATATTTCTGAAATATAATTATACTTATAATATATTTCAGAAAGTATTAAAAATTATAAAAATAATAAAAAAATAAAAAAAAAATAGAAAATAAATTTTAAATTTCAAACAACATACCAATTCAAAATCAATCAATCAAAAAATCAAACAACTAATTCTAAGCAAGCAATTTCAACCAATTATATTGTAAACGTGTTCCTTTTTCTGAGTCAGTTTCTCTGAATTCGTCGGAGTCGTAAACTGCAGTGAAACACAAAGTCGAATTATCCGTCTTCTGATCATCATCACTTGAGGACGTAGCAGTAAATGCACGCTTCCGTTTCTTTGCTGATTCATTGTTCATAGGAGGATTCTGCCTATCTGGATATGGACAGTCTCTTTTGAAGTGGCATGGTTTATCATAGTTGTAACACTTGTCATTATTCGGCACTACATTCTGATTTTCAGAATTCTTATAGTTGTTTCTCGTGAGATTATTCATCTTTCTGTATTTCAGGAATTTCCTAAAGTTTCTGGTCATAAAAGCTATCCCTTCATCATTGTCATTGTTCGAGTCTGATCCATCGGTCAATGCATTGAATGCCATTGATTTCTTTTCAGATGCTTTACTTTCTCTTCACACGATCATTTGAACTTCATACGACATTAGATTTCCAATTAATTCTTCGATCTTCAAAATACTGATGTCATTTACCTCTTCAATCGCAAGTGTCGTTTGATCCCATTCTGGAGTTAGAGAATTTAAAATCTTGCTGACTTGATCTTCTTCAGAAAATTCTTTTCCCAAGGATATTAGAGAATGCACAATATCCTGAAATCTACTATACATATCTGAAATAGACTCGTTAGGATTCATCTTAAATAATTGAAACTGATTTGTGAGCATGGACATTTTGGTCTGTTTAACTTTGCTTGTTCCATCGTGTGTAACTTGCAAAGTTTTCCAGATTTCATATGCAGACTTACAAACTGACACTCTATTGAATTCATTTCTATCTAGTGAACAAAACAAAATATTCATTGCCTTAGAGTTATTTTGTGCAACAGTCTTTCGCTCAGCAGTCCACTGTGCAGAATTGGTTGTGGGTTCAAAATATTTAGTTTGTGTGATATTCCAAGTGTCTAATCCTATAGATTGTAAATATATTTTCATCCTACATGCCCAATATGCATAGTTACTGCCATTAAAAAGTGGTGGTCTGACAGTAGACTGACCCTCTACAAATGAACTAGTCATAGGAATACTAGTGTTAGTAACAGTACCAGTGTTGGTAGCCATTTTGAAAACTTTTCAAAAATCAGATTATGAAACTTTGAAAACCTTGCTCCGATACCAATTGTTAGAAATGCGGATTATGAACCTTAAGGCTAAGATTAACACTAGAGGGGGGTGAATATTGTTAATAAAGAATTACTAAATCTTTTTGAGTATATGTTAATTTAGACACAAATGTATGCAATACACAGAAACAGGAATGATCACAGAAACAAACAAAGATGCAGAAATAAAATAAAAGCAGTAAAGGAAAGAACACACCGGATTTTATACTGGTTCGGAGTTACCCTACATCCAGTCCCGCAACACAAGTACGGATTTCCTTTCAACAACAATTGTACAATTACACCCTCGGTTTCAAGGCTACGAGGTACACCCTCCATAATTTCGATCCTCAGGGTATAGATACTTGATTTCAGAGCCACAAGTTTACCCAATTGATTTACCAAGGCTACAATCACACCTTTTCCCTTTTAATTGATTTACAAGGCTACAATCACACTTTTTCTCGCTAATAGATTACAAAAGAAGTCTATAACTCTGAATAGCACTGAGAACCTTGTAGAAATAGTAATGGAGAATCAAACTAGAAGTAATCGACTATGATTCGATGTTGATTTCGGCAGAGTAAGGGTGTGAATTTGTATTAAGAAATGTGGAAGAAGAAGAGGAGTAAAAACCAGAAAATAATGATTGAAAATTCGTTGAAACTGACCCCTGTTTATAGAACAACAACAGCCATGACCATTCATGAAAAGTTATGGCAAATAGACACTTCTTTTGAACTCAAACTGCCACCATGTCGACATGGTACCCCTAGGCATGTCGACATCCCAAAGCAAATTTTGATGTCTTGTTTTTCTTTGAAAATAACCTTTATATTATATTAAAACTCTTTTAAACTTTACAAATATACTTGAATATAGTCGAAATTCATAAGCAAATATAAAGAACAATATACACATAATTTTAACTATAATTTATATTTAAATCAAAGTATAAATATTTAAATGTATTATTTGAAAAGATAGTTTAAAATCATGAGTGATTTGATTTTGAAAATAAAGATGTTTTTGAGCCTAAAATTATTTTAAATCGGAATCGAGGGTTTTGAATCTTTTAAAAGGAAAGTTTTTGAAATCATTTTGAAAACAAGATAATTTTGAAAATCATTTAAATTAAAATTAGTGGATACAAAACAATGTCCCACTAGATTTTCGTAGGTTCCATCCTACTTAGGGTTCTATCCCTTTAACGGGCACGAAGTGGATTCCATTCCACGAATAAATTGGATTTTAAGATGCCAGTGCTTTTCTCTGAGTTTTAACAAAAATTCCTAATAATGAAATCTTGAACTCTTGATAATCTTATTCTCATGAGTCTTCTATTTTGATATCCTGAATCTCTATACTGTACGGTCTTCATTCTTGGTACCTGCATGGTTAGATCCTGCATACATATATATATATATATACACACACACACTTATAATGTTAGTATTTATATTTTATAATCCATTCTAAGGTTGTTGTCATCAAAACCATCATCTCACGGACTAACAAATTATACTAATAATAATAAACTAAGTTATTTGGATTACAGTATTATATTTAAAGGGTTAATAGCATGTTGTTGGTTATATTTAAAGTTATGTATAAATATATATATGTTTGATTTGATATATGTGTTTAATTTAAAACAATGATTTTAATTTAATGTATATGTTATTTTGATATTTGTTTTAAAATTTAATATTTACTCTAATAATGAAATATACATATATATATATATATCATTGTTGCTTCTATCGTGTTGATTTTGGTTTGTTCCAATCAACATCTTTATATATCAGCTTTGTTCGTCGAAATCGTGCCAATTCTGCTTTTGCTCTGGAATTCGTGCTTGGCTTCGTAACCCATTTCAGTGACAAATCTCTCTAGCCTCGAAAGTTGAGCAATCACTCACGATTAATGTTCTTTTATTTATTAAATTTGATTTCAATTGAAACGACAATTGAAATATGTTGATGTTAGTTATTTACACTGTTATATATATGCTATTACCTGTATTAGTTCACCTGTGACATCTGACACCATTATCTGTTATTTATATTGATGACATATGCCTGTTATATTATTATCATATCTATTATCACTCTGCAAGTTCCTTGTTAGTATAGAATCACTATGGGTTGAAATGATACATGCCCGAACGATCTGTAGAATAGGAGAAAATCGTTATGGGTTGAAATGATAAACCCAAGCGATTTTCACCGAATTGAATGTAGGATTGAGTTGAAATGATATATATATATATATACCCGTATATATTTAAATTGCGGATTGGAATGACAAATATCTGTATCACTTGACCATAGGATAGAAAATTATATACATACATCGTTGGTCCATATATAAATAATTTGAAATGATTACTATGATTTTGGAAGGAAATATATGGTTTTATATAAATATTGATTTTAGATATTATATAAATGTTATTTTGTATATAGTTAAATTATTAATTTTAAGTTATGCATCAATTTGTTTCAATATAAAATAAGCTTAATAATAAAGTTAGATTTTATTAAAATATAAAATGGTTAAGTATTTATTTAAATTATATTTTAATATAGAGTTATAATGATTTAATAAATTAAGGTTGAGAAGATAGATTTGAAATTGATTTGAAATTTTATTTAATTAAGAAATATATTTAATTATAAATCAATTTGGAACTTATTGAATTTGAGATTTTTTAAAGGATATAATTTTATAACTAGATTTTGGTTAAGGTAATTTAAATGAATATTTCAAGTTTAAATAAGTTGAAGGAAATATTTAGTTTATTTGTGATTTGGAGTTTATGTAAATAATATTGGATTTAATAAGTGAATATTTCAAAACTAAATAATAATAAAGTTAAATTAAGATATATATGAAATTATCGAATTTAGTTTGAGATTGTGAAATATTTAAAGCTTTGGAATATATGGAAATTTAAATGGTTTATTTGTGGTTCAAATCTGTATTTGAAATCGATATAATTTAATGGTTTATTGAGAACTGAATTAAATTGAAATTAATGATTTGAGTTTTGACTAAATTTGAAATTTTGGGATTGGTGTTGATTTGGAATTGATTTGTGAAATTGAGGAAGCTATTTTATTATATAAAGTATTTTTAAATTATATTTAAAACTATTTATATACGTTACTTTTTAAATTTATTTCGTATAAACTATTTTAATATAAATTATTTTTAATATAAACTATTTTAAACTATAGCTATTTTTATATAAACTATTTTAAATTATGACTATTTTTATATAAACTATTTTAAATTATAAACTATTTTATTATATATACTATGATTTATAAACAGTTAAGTGGGAAGTGTTATGATTCCAAAGCATTATGATTTCTAAATTTTGATTTCCAAAGTATTATTATTTCCAAAGTGTTTCATTTAGAAAGTGTTATAACTTTGAAGTACTAAGATTTTGTAAATGGATATATTTGAGATGGATATATATAAAATGGAAACGATATCGTATTTGGTTTTGTAATGGAAGTGATATCGTATTGATATGGTTTTGAAATGGCAAGGATATTTTGGTTTTGAAATATAAACTATTTTGAAGGTTTATTAAATGACCAATCAGTGTAATAATTACGTAGCTATTGAAGAGTCCGGGATCGGTTAGAGACATACACTCTATCTAAACCGAATACCACTTTAATAACTATTATACGCGGAGTGTGATCTAGAATGAAGTGGTTGGAATGATGACGTTGCTGGATTTGAAGAAAGAGAACGATAATGGATAGCCTTAACACTTGTGTCAAATTTGAAATGACTTAAATAGGAGACGTGCCAGGCCAATGAGGTTAGCCACCTCTAAGCGAACACACTTCTTCGTAAACTAGTCATTACTTGTTTTTGATTGGTGCGCAACCTTGAATTGGAAGTGTTGTCTCGCGGTGTTGCGATCATTGCGGCGATGCGTTCTCACCAGTCCGGATCTGGCAAATGGTAGTTTCACTACCTTGGGTACTGCCTCATGTGCCTTGTCATACTCGTGTCCCTATGCGTGACCACTACGATTTGTTTTGTGTTATACCTATGGAGTACTCCCTGATAGCCCACTAGTTTACGGTAGAGTTTACAGTGCTGTATAGACTATGACACTTATATAAAATGTGTTAAGGGGGATAATGGTAACGCCTTAACGCTATTTTGATACTTTATATTACTGATAGGCATTATCTGCTTAGCGTACATATAAATAGTTTAACAGATCCTTAGAGGATGGTTATCCCAAACATCCTTTGAGTTACTAGTATTTCAGGTGTTATTTCACTTGAGTTGGATTTATTGATATAAGAATATTAATCCTGACTCAAGTGTTTTGTGTTTTGCTTCATGCTCGGGTCAGACTGAGTGATTCAGCTTTTGAGACTCACCTTTGGAGATCGAGCTTCGCCTGGAGATCCAGCTATCTATCCAGATTTTAGATATTCAGTTGATTCTAGTGATGTATTCTGATATTGTATTTGACTATTGTATTTGAAACTTCTATTGTATCTTATTTAACTCTGTTATATACATAGTAACTTCATGAACTACTATTCTCTTGTTTCCGCTGCATATTGTATATTACTCTGTGTCTGTGATTTTGTGATTATTTATTTAATGTATATGCTGAGTTTTGCCAAATATAATCTTACAATCTGGTATTTTGGGCAATTCAATTCCGGCATGTTCGAATGCGAATGGTTGAAAATATCAGGTCGTTACACGGTGGAAGCACAGAGATAGTAGTTCATAAGCTACTATATATATATATACACACACATCAGAGTAGAACAAGCTACAACAGAAGTAACAAGATACAACAGAAGTCTCAATATGATAATCAAGTACCAATCTGAATACATCACTAGAATCGACAGAATAACTGAAAGCAGATCAATAGATGGATCCAAGCTAAGCTCCAACTCGGGAGGTGAGTCTCAAATGCTATATCACTCAGTCTGACCTGAGCGTAAAGCAAAATACAATACACTCGAGTCAGGACATACATACTTATACAATGTGACGCAGCGGATTAATCACAAATCGATATGAATCGATGAAAGTAGCAATCGGTGGACTGAAGATACCAAAATGCCCAAATTCGTTGATCCGAAGATACCGAATTCTAGCTATCTCAAACACGTTGATAGCGCACTATACCATGTTCAAAGATCTACGATTCTTCGTACGTTGATCTAGCGCACTAGATTCCGTGAATCGGCTTCAACAAACGTGGATTCGAGCGCACTCGAATGACGTAAGTGGAGATAGGAGATTACACTCAACTACCAATTGGAGAAGAAAGCACAAAGCAATCAACAAGAAATTTTATTTCAAAATCAACAACCTTCAAATGTACAACTCACGCGTATTTATAGTGTTTACAACACAACCCCTTTAAGTCGTATACGACTTAAGCCTCTCCGACTCATGACCCACTTAAGTCGGCAACGACTCATCATCATAGCACATACACACCGACTCACAGCAACACAACAACGCCTCATCCGGCTCATGACTCATGCCGACTCACGACTAACTTTCATACATACAACACGACTCAAAGCCATTATATCACAACACGACTCACCTGCGTACCGACTTAAGAGCAACACAAAGTACAACACTTACGACTTAAAAACACTACGACTCAACAAACAAAACAGATTACACGACATACGACTCAACATATGTCACGACTCACGACTCAAGAAATAAACAAACAGTACACGACACAACATATTTACATACATGACCGACTCAAGACTTCACCGACTCAACATAGGTCGTGAACGGCTCACGACTTAACTAAGGACCGACTCAAGACCCACACGACTCAAGCTTCCAAGTTCCTTGCGGCATGCCTCTTCGAACGACTTAGCTAGGTCGTGCTCTGCCTCCGACTCAAAGGCTTTACTTGCTGGTACTCTTCCCTGCTCCAGGATAAGTCGTGTATGACTTATATATAAGTCGTTGAGTCGTGTACGACTCATCAAACACGATCGACTTAAGCCCTTAAGTCGTAATTCTTTTTCATCCCCTTGGTTAGGTCGTAGCTCTTTACCTTGTGACTCCTTCACTTGACTCGTGCACGACTTACGAGTTAAAACCGTAACTCCTTTAGGTTGACTCGTGCATGACTTACGAGTTAAAACCGAAACTCTTTTAGGTCGTGAATGCTCAAACCTCTGAACTTCTGTAGATCGTGTTACATCATCCTCCCCTGGTTGAGAAAAATTCGACCTCGAATTTGTAAATTATTCCTCAACAATCTCACCTCCGTGATATGGAATTAAATGTTTGACGTTAAAAGCATCAGAAGTATAAACATCATCTGGTAACTTTAATCGATAAGCATTCTCGTTGATTTTCTTCAAAACTTCAACTGGACCAATTTTCCGCGCTTTCAATTTATTGTATGTTCCCATCGGAAAACGGTCTTTTGTCAACACTGCATAAACCAAATCGCCTTCTTTAAATTCAACATTTCGTCGCTTCAAATCTACAGCTCGCTTATATTTCTCATTCGACTTTTCCAATCGTTCCTGAACGATTTTATGACATTCAGTCAACTCATCAACAAAATCAACAGCTCGTTTAACTGTCTCCTTCGACTGTGGTACCACTGCCAAATCTAATAGTCCCCTAGGTAAATTTGAATATACAATCTGAAATGGACTGAAACCCGTACTCCGATTCATGGCATGATTATGAGCAAATTCTGCTTGGCATAACTTCATGTCCCAACTTTTCAAATTATCCTATACAAGACATCGCAACAAATTTCCCAATGACCTGTTAACAACTTCTGTTTGTCCATCAGTTTGTGGATGATAAGCACTACTAAATTTCAGCTTCGTTCCCACCATCTTCCACAAACTTAACCAAAAATGGCTTAAAAATCTAGTATCCCGGTCAGAAACAATAGATTCTGGTAAACCATGCAATCGATACACCTCCTTAAAGAATAATTGTGCCACTCGAACTGCATCCGCTGTCTTCTTGCAGGCAATAAAATGTGTCATTTTCGAAAACCTGTCCACTACAACAAATATCGAATCATTTCCCCTTTGAGTTCTAGGCAAACCCAAAACGAAATCCATGCTGATATCAACCCATGGCTTAGACGGTACAGGTAATGGCATATACAACCCTGCATTCGTCGCTGTTCCCTTTAAAACCTGGCAAATATGGCATCTCTCCACAAATCTTTCAACCTCTTTTCTCATCGACGGCCAAAAGTAAGATTGAGAAATCAACTGCAATGTACGATCTCTACCCACATGGCCTTCTTCATGCAACTCCTTGAAAATTTTCATTCTCAAACTGCCCTCTGGAATACATAACTGATTTCCTTTAAACAAGAATCCATCAACCAACATAAATTCATCGGTACTCCCTTCCTTGACTTTCTCAACAAACTTTGCAAAGTAAGGATCCTCCTCAAACAATTCTGGTAATAATTCAAACCCTGTCACTTCAACCTTCAATGTTGTCAACAAGTGATTTCTCCTACTCAAAGCATCGACTACCCGATTCGTCACCCCAGATTTGTGCTTAACAACAAAGGTAAACTGCTGTAAATATGCAATCCACGATGCATGTCTCGCTGAAATCTTATCCTGCCCCTGTAAATGCTTCAAAGCTTCATGATCAGTGTAGAGAACAAACTCTTTCTGAAATAGATAATGCCTCCAATGCTTAACAGCTTGCACAACAGCATAAAATTCAACGTCATATGTACTGTATCTCATCTTGGCCCCTGATAACTTTTCACTGAAATATGCAATAGGTCTCCCCTGCTGACTCAACACTCCTCCAATCCCAACCTTTGATGCATCAGTGTGTAGCTCAAACAACAACTAGAAATTAGGTAAAACAAGAATTGGCGCTGTCGTCAACAGTTCTTTGATTCGTTCAAAAGCAATCTCGGCTTCTTCTGTCCACAAAAACTGTTTACCCTTCATGCAATCAGTAACTGGAGCCATCACGCTACTGAAGTGTGGAATGAATCTTCGGTAGAATGACGCTAGCCCATGAAAACTTCTCACTTCCGTAATTGTCTTTGGCTGTGGCCAATTCCTGACTGCCTCAACTTTACTCTGATCAACTTGAATACCTTCTCCTGAAACAACATAACCCAGAAATAAAACACTGTGTGTCATAAACACACACTTCTTCGTAGCAGCATAAAATTGTTCCTCACGAAGAATAATCAATACTTCCCTCAAATGTTGAACATGCTCCTCCGTACTTCTGCTGTATATCAGAATATCATCGAAATAAACCACCACAAACTTCCCAATGAATGGTCTAAAGATTTGATTCATCACCCGCATGAATGTACTAGGTGCATTTGATAAACCAAATGGCATAACCAACCATTCGTATAACCCCTCTCTTGTCTTGAAAGCTGTCTTCCATTCATCACCTGGTCTAATTCGAATTTGATGATAACCACTCTTCAAGTCAATCTACGAAAAGATAGTTGCCCCACTCAACTGATCCAGCAAGTCATCCAACCTTGGCATAGGAAATCTGTAACGAACAGTAATCTTGTTCAAAGCTCTACTATCTGTACACATTGTCCATGTTCCATCCTTCTTTGGCACCAACAAAGCTAGTACTGCACAAGGACTCAAGCTTTCCTGAACACGTCCCTGCTCTAACAACTCTTCCACATGCCTTCGTAACTCTTCATGTTCCTTCGGACTCATTCGGTAATGTGGTCGATGTGGTAAAACTGCTCCCGGAACAAGATCAATTTGATGTTGAATGTCTCTAAGTGGCAGTAACTCCTTAGGCAACTCCTCTGGGAACACATCCTCAAATTCTTTCAAAACTGGCTTTGCTTCTTCTGGGATTTCAACCTCCTCACTGCACTCTCACCCAATCAACAAAAACACTTCAGGCTCCTCTTCGACTTCTTTAACAAACTCCTTCAAAGATAATAAAGTTTTCAGCTCTTCAATCTCCTCTAGCTTGCTCTCCTTCTGTTGTTGCTTCTTAGGAACTAAAGTGATTTTAGTACCTTCGAACATGAAACTGTAACTATTAGCACGACCATCGTGTTGTACTGCTCTATCAAACTGCCATGGTCTGCCCAACAACAGATGACACACATCCATGTCTACAACGTCACACCACATTTCATCTTTGTACTTCTTCCCAATAGAAAAATTCACACAAGCCCTTCGACACACCTTCACTTCACCACCCTTCCTTAACCATGCTAGCTTGTACGGTTTAGGATGCTTCTCAGTTTTCAAGTTCAACTTCTTCACAGCTTCTGTAGAAATAATATTGTCACAACTTCCAGCATCAATAACGAACTTGCAAACTTTCCCCAGAATAGTGCATGTCGACTGAAAAATATTGCTTCTCAACCAACTAGAATCTTCCTCCTGCTTTGGTGTAAGACATGACCTCCTCATCATAAGATTACAACCTTCATCCCCAGACAATTCTTCTTCCTCCTCAACATAAGGTGCATTTGAACTCTCTGCTTCCTCACCATCATCGTCCTCAACTTCTGCAACCATTGCTCTCTTCTTCGGCTTCGGACATTCATTGCTTTTATGACCCAACTCCTGACAATTATAACATTTGAAACCACTGCTAACCTTCGCCTTCTCAGCCTCCTTCACAACTGGCTTATTGACAGATTTAGGAACATTAGAACTTCCACTAACACCCTTCGCTTGATTATTGGAATTAGTAAACACACCACCTCCACGCCTTCCTTGTTTCTCCCAAGCCAACGCTTTCTGATGTGCCTCTGCCACTGATCTAGGATCAAACATATTAACCATATCCTGGATCTGCATTCTCAACCCCCCAATGAATCTAGCAGTTAGCTGTTCTTCCGTTTCCATAATATCATTCCTGGCAATGAGTTGGTAAAATTCATCAGCATAATCACTAACAGACTTTTTCCCTTGCCTCAGATTCTGCAACCTCTGGTACATAAGTGATTGGTAGTTGTAAGGTAAGAAAGTAGATCTCATCAACTTCTTCATCTTATCCCACGATTCTATCTTTGACTTCCTCATTCTCTCCCTGGTAAGTTTAGTTTGCTGCCACCACGCCAAAGCTCTCCCCCTCAACCTAGTAGCAACCAACTTCACTCTACTATGCTCAGGAACCTCTTTGAAATCAAAGATCTCTTCAACATTTGAAACCCAATCGAGAAATTCTTCTGCTACCATCCCTTCTTTAAATTCTGGAATTTCCATCTTCATACCTGATTCCCATCGACGATCATCTTCAACATCACGGTAAGAATTTCGAACTTGGTCTCGATCTCGATAATGAATACTAGCTCTATCACCCTCTTCAACAAAATCAAAAGTACGCCTACATCGATCTCGACCATTATCATCCCTTCATTCATGCATGCTTCTTTGACTATGTCTCTCTTCATCTCTATATGCCTCATTGTCAAATTCACGATGACTTCTTCTCTCTTCATGTGCATAGTCATGATGATCTCTTCGTGATGAAATTGACGTTTCTCTTCTATCTCTAAAAGAATGCGGTGATACCCTCCTCGCTTCCGTAACCGATGGCGAAACTCGGTTTCCTCCATGGTTCGAGTTTGGTGATCTCCTCCTTTGATTCAAATCATTCATCAATTTCTCCAACTTTCCAATGCCTTCATCAAATTTTTCATTAATACGTTGTTCCATAAGCTCGACTTCTTCTCTTCGATACAAAGCTTTAACGTTTTGATGACGATTAGCTCTCCTTGGTGGCATGGTTGAAAACTTCACAAATTCTTCAAAAATTCACAAACAACAAGTCACGGCTCAACTCTTGTCTCGGCAATAGCTCTACACGGCTCAAACCCCTTAACTCGGCAACAAGTTAACTCGGCAATAGGAACGACTCAAGGTTAAGTCGGCTTCAACTCAAACACAAGGCACGGCTCAACCTCCTACTTCAACACTTGGCGCGCAAACTTCCAACAAGTCCTAATTCAAACACCCTCCAACACTTTGATCCAAAATGCTATAGATCAATACTCCAAACTTGTTGCAACTTCAATAAGAACACAAGGAACTCCAACTTCAAACTTCAACTTCTTGGCTCCAAGAATCAACTTAGCTATGATTGGCTAAGTATGGCTCTGATACCAAACTGACGCAGCGGATTAATCACAAATCGATATGAATCGATGAAAGTAGCAATCGGTGAATTGAAGATACCAAAATGCCCAAATTTGTTGATCCGAAGATACCGAATTCTAGCTATCTCAAACACGTTGATAGCGCACTATACCGTGTTCAAAGATCTACGATTCTTCGTACGTTGATCTAGCGCACTAGATTCCGTGAATCGGCTTCAACAAACGTGGATTCAAGCGCACTCGAATGACGTAAGTGGAGATAGGAGATTACACTCAACTACCAATTGGAGAAGAAAGCACAAAGCAATCACCATGAAATTTTATTTCAAAATCAACAACCTTCAAATGTACAACTCACGCGTATTTATAGTGTTTACAACACAGCCCCTTTAAGTCGTATACGACTTAAGCCTCTCCAACTCATGACCCACTTAAGTCGGCAACGACTCATCATCATAGCACATACACACCGACTCACAGCAACACAACAACGCCTCATCCGGCTCATGACTCATGCCGACTCATGACTCACTTTCATACATACAACATGACTCAAAGCCATTATATCACAACACGACTCACCTGCGTACCGACTTAAGAGCAACACAAAGTACAACACTTACGACTTAAAAACACTACGACTCAACAAACAAAATAGATTACACGACATACGACTCAACATATGTCACGACTCACGACTCAAGAAATAAACAAACAGTACACGACATAACATATTTACATACATGACCGACTCAAGACTTCACCGACTCAACATAGGTCGTGAACGGCTCACGACTTAACTAAGGACCGACTCAAGACCCACACGACTCAAGCTTCCAAGTTCCTTGCGGCATGCCTCTTCGAACGACTTAGCTAGGTCGTGCTCTGCCTCCGACTCAAAGGCTTTACTTGCTGGTACTCTTCCCTGCTCCAGGATAAGTCGTGTATGACTTATATATAAGTCGTTGAGTCGTGTACGACTCATCAAACACGATCGACTTAAGCCCTTAAGTCGTAATTCTTTTTCATCCCCTTGGTTAGGTCGTAGCTCTTTACCTTGTGACTCCTTCACTTGACTCGTGCATGACTTACGAGTTAAAACCGTAACTCCTTTAGGTTGACTCGTGCACGACTAACGAGTTAAAACCGAAACTCTTTTAGGTCGTGAATGCTCTAACCTCTGAACTTCTGTAGATCGTGCTACATCACAATGTAAACCAACTCAAGTGAACTATAATATAAATGCACAAGTAACTTAAAGGATGCTTGGGACTGCCCATCCCTTAAGGATCCGTTAAACTATTTACTATGTAGTAATATACGCTATTATAATAATGTCTATTAGTAAAGTAAACTTACTTAAAAATAGCGTTAAGACTTTACATTTTCCACCTTAACACATACATAGTCCCAGTAGTCTATCCAATATCATAGTCCCTCCCGATCGGAAAGCCGCCAGAGAATACTCCATAGGCTACGACACAAAACCAAAATCGTACATGGCACGCTAGGGTAGGTGACACGGTACAACTAGGCAATGCCAGGGTAGATATACCAATTGCACTTCCGGACCGGTGGTAACGCGTAGCAGCAACTACCGCCCACCTCAAACCACACTCCCAAAAATCAAAGGTGTGCACCAATCAATCACGACGTAATAGAATAGCATACGAAGAAGTGTGTCCGATAAGAGCAGCGACCTCATTAGCCCGTCGATTGCTCCTGTTTTAGCCACCTTATGCCAATTCACGAGAGTCGGGTCCGCGTTCATACCTCAAAGGATGTCGCCACCATCCTACTTCATTCTGGAATCTTCACCGCGTACACGGTTGTTAAAGTGGTTTTCGGAGTTGGCAGAGAGTATGACAACTTCTGGTCCCGGTCTCTTTAACAACCAACCGTTATTATTACCCATGGATATTTATTTCAAAATCATTTATACTTCAAAAACCAAGATATGATATCCATTTTAAAACCATGTCAACACGATATCATTTCCATTTCAAAAACCAACAAAAATTATGATATCGTTTCCATTTCAAAACCAAATCAATACGATATCATTTAAATAAAACCCAAATTTCCAAATCACTGAATATTTCCATCAATTTATTTAAACTTGAGATATTCCCTTTTTAAATCATCTTAAACAAAACCATGTTATAAAGTCATATTCTTAAATCTTCAATTTCAACAAGTTTCAAATCAACATATTTAAGTCAATTCTTAATTTAATACAAATTTCAAATAAATTCATTTCCAAAATCATAGTACTTTCAAAGCAATAACAACTCTGAAACCAAATACTTTGAAACCATAATACTTTGAAATCATAACACTTGAAATGTTATCATTTGGAAATTATAATACTTAGAAAATCATAACACATTTAAAACAATATTCATTACTAAAGTTATAGCATTTTCTAAGTTCATTCATCCAATTGTAACAATTTCAAAAATATTGTCATTTCCAGAAAGAGCGGCACTTATAAAGTGTTACAATAGATATTTAGTGTTTCAAAAACAGTTCAATTTCAGAAACAGTAGCACTTATAAAGTGCTACAGTAGATACATTATTATTTAAAAACAGTTCAATTTCAGAAACAGCAGCACTTATAAAGTGCTACAGTAGATATATTAATGTTTCAAAAACAGTTCAATTTCAGAAACAGCAGCACTTATAAAGTGCTACAATAGATATATTTTTATTTCAAAACATAGTTTAATTTCAGAAATGGTAGCACTTAGCAAATGCTACATTAAAACCACAACATTTTGGAAATGCTACCAATTCAAATTCCATATTTGTTATAACATTTCAGAAACATTAAAATCCCAGTTTTTACCATTTTTAACTTATAAAAAAATATCTCACGCTTCAAAAAATATTCATTTGGACATCATTAAATTGATGATTACATAAAATAAAATTTTCATAAATAAAATATCCAATGTAATGGCCCGACAAAAATTTACTGCTAATAAATTGGACTCTGGCTGAAATTGATGACAAATTTGAAACTAAAAATTTTTAATAACGTAAGAATTTGTTGTAAATATTTAGATTGTTTGGAATAAAAGAAATTTTAAATAAAATAACCTACTAAATTAGTTGGTAACGTATTTTGGCAACTAATTGACATAAATTTTTAATTTTTTGAATGTCATTATTTTATGTTGTAATATTTAAGAGAAATTTATAATAAAAATAACAACGTCTGTTTGTAAATTTCCTGTAACGTTAACGCAATTAAATTGGCTTTATATGGTCAAATCAGCGGTATCGGTCTTCGCAAATTCATAAAAATGTTTACTTATTTGAAAGACCAAACACGATTTTTCTTTATATTATTTGACTCGTGCCGACAAGACGAACGTAACGATACCTTGTTTGCTAAATTTGGACGGCTGATGTGAAAGTTATGCACTGTTTTGTGTGCGGATAATGGGTCCGTATAAATTTATAGGTATCGTTATAAACTGGAAATAATAAATTAAAATTCAAAATTTAAAATTCTGAACGTGTTGTATGGCTGTAACCTAAAAATTAATAGGTAGGTTATAAAAATTTATGGTACGTTTTGAGAATACCACCGTTCCCTTATATTTAGATCAGCGCTCCTCCTTCCGCATCATTTTCTCAACTGCAAGAAATTTTTAGTAAGTCTAAATTTTCTTCTCCCTCTTTTCATTTTTTTTCCTATTTTCTATTGTTTCCACTATTCCTTCTTCTCTTGGTTTTGATCGGCCGCATCTCCTTCTGCATCTCCACCTCAAGGCTGCCACGACCAAGCTTTCCTCGGATCCGAACAAACCCATCTCCGTGGCATTTCCATGGCTGAAACACCACTCCCCCATCACCATTAGATCAGGCCGAAACCTCCTTGCCTGAGAGAAAAAAACTCCATGCACCTGAAACCAACCTGCTGCCGTGGCCACCTCCACAGTGTATCCACCTCCAACCAAGGCAGCCCGAGCCTAGCACCCATTGTCGTGCCCATTGCTTGATGGCCGGGAATTTTGTCTGTGGCCGAGCATTTTGCTTTCAAACAAAAATTTTTATTTTGTATATTCCATTTTGTTTTGCTGTTGAAAATTTTGCTTTCAGGTAAGCTTTAATTGTTTTGTGTTAAAGGATAGTTGTACTTTTTGTTTGTGATGAGTTCATTTTTCCAGATTTTGTTTGCTAAATATTCCTCTAGGCATACTCATTTTGTGTTTGTGTTTATGATACTCTGAAAATCTGTTGCTTTGCTGTGAGTCAAAAAAAAACATTTTTCACTTTTGTGTTGAGTTCAAAAATTTTCCAGGCGTTGTATACAAGTTTACTTTGTGTAAAATTTCACTTTGTCTGTTTAATTTATTCTGCTGTTGGGCTAAAGACTCACATAGACCTGGTTTTGTGCGATTTACTTTGTTGTTTGGTGTAGAGTTGACGAGGTTTCAGGTGTTTATATAAAGTTATTTTGTACTGTATTTATATTTTCTTTAAATAAAAATCTATTCTTATTTTATTTTATTTTAATTTTAATTTATTTTATTTCATTTCATTTTTGCATTCAGAAAATTTATTTACATATGTTTTATTTTGTTTCTAAGATTTGGGTTTGGGTTCTGCGTCCACTCGAGTTCGTTCGTCAATTTTCGTGCTTATTCGGGTTACTTTGCTTGTTTGGAACATCGTCTCTAACCAAAGAAGCTGGAATCCAATAACGTAAGAGTTATTTGTTCATCGTCTGGTCTGTGCTCTCCATCACTTCCGCTATCAAATATCTCTGTCCAACAAAGGTGAGTAATCACTCACGACTCTCATTTAAATTTACAAGTGAATCTACTTTGATGAAATAACGGCTGAACTGTTTCCGTATTGTAGGCATGCATGTAGAATTAAATGTTAAATGCATCATTGTCATCGAATAATTTATGCCATGTCACGTAGAATAATTTCATGTAGTATCATTTCATGTAGTATCATTTCATGTAGTGTTATTTGATAGCATGTGATTCATTTCATGTTGTGTTTAATTCTTGTATATTTCTAGTCCTTGTTAGTCGGAAATCTCCTTTGGGTTGAAATGATAGACCCGAATGATTTCAAAACCTTTATTGGGATTGCGGGTACAGATGATATATACCCGTAGGTATAAATTAACGTGGATTGAAATGATACATATCTGCATCACTTGACCATAGGTTAGAACTATACGGACTCCTTGGTTGACAGAAATTTGATTTTTGAAATTTTATATGATCTATAATTATTTGAAATCGGAATTTCTAAATGTTGTAGGAACCTAATATAAGTTTTAAATTTTATAAAGCGATAAAATTTTGAAACCTACTTAATCATTATTTTCATAAATTATTTATTTTTAAGATTTCAAAAGCTTTACTCTAAATGTTTCTAAGTAATTATTTTCTTAAATTTTATATATAAATACATGGAAAAATTTGAAGATTTAAAGTGGAAGTTTGATAAACCATAAACTATAGAAATTTCAAACTGGGAAATCGAAGTTATATATTTTGTAAATGGTTCGAAGCTGTAAATCGATTTTATAAAACCGACCACGGTGTGAAAAATATAACGATTGGTTGTAAAGAGAATGGGATCGGATATTGTCTTATAATCGGCCAATACCGAAACCACTTTAACAACTGCGTACGCGGTGGAGAAATCCAGAATGAAGTAGGTTGGTTGGCGAATGCTACTGGAATGAAGTAAGAGAACGTTGTTGGATGGCCTAATTATGACTAAAACAGGAGCTATACCGGGCTACACAAAGGGACGCACCCTTTTATCGAGCATGCTTCTTCGAAAACCATTCTATTACTTTTGTGATTCGATATGGTGGCGCCACTTTGATTCGGGTATGTCTCGAGGTGGGCGGAAGCTGCTGGCTTGCCGTCACCACCGGTCCGGAAGTGCTAATTGTGTATCCACCCTGGCATTGCCTCGCGTTCCTTGTCATATGTTCCTTATATCGAGCCCACTACGATTTTGGTTTAGAGATCCGACCGCGTCAAGGTTCACCACCCCCTTAACGCTAATTTTCTATATGATTATACTTTACTGATTAGACATTACTGTATATAGCATATATTACTATATAATAAATAGTTTAACGGATCCTTAGAGGATGACAATCCCAACATCCTTTAAGTTACTTGTACATTTCAGTAGATGTTTCACTCAAGTTATTCACTTAGATGAGAATGTTAGTCCTGACTCGGGTGTTTGTTTTATTTTTCACTTGGGTCGGCCTGAGTTTGCAGCTTAGAGGAAATTATTCTTGAAGACAAGATGCTGGAGCTCTACTTGATGTTCCTTTCTTAGTTCTCAGTTTCTGTTTCATTTAGACTTATATCATTTGGTTCTTGTATTAGAGATCTTTATGTACATGGATATCTGTTGTATTTGTTTAAACCCTATTATGTACCTGTTTTGAAACTCTGGTTATTCTAGCTTATTTATTCTGCTGAAAATATTTAATTCTCTGTGATTCTATGATATGATTTTATTTCACCAACAATCTGTCGTTTTGAATGATTTGAGTTGACATGTGTGGTTTATTATCGACTTAAATCGCTCGAAAAGGCGGGATGTTACATGTGGTATCAGAGCTGATGGTTTATGGGGTAAAAGCTCATTAGAGACAGGGTGGCAATACCCTAGAATGAATAAAATCACATCATACAATTACTTTTGTTCACAATTCATCTTACTTGCTAGAAATTTTCCCTTGATTCGGAAATCTTTGATACCATCTTCATCTTTGTTCTAAACCTATCCTTGAACTTCCCAGATGGCTAACAGAAGAGGTGCTAGAGGAAGAGGAAACGCTCAACCTGCTCCTGCAGCTGCACCGGTCCCAGTAGTTGCCCCAGTCGGATTTACCACTTTGTGCAAGGAGTATACTCAGCTAGAAGGAACCAAGTTCACAGGTTCTGAGGGTATTATCGAGGCCCGATAATGGTTGGAAAATGTGGAAATGATATTTACCGGGCTCGAAATTTACGATGCCCAGAAACACCAATTAGCGGCTTGGCAGTTGCCAGAAGCTGCCCGAGATTGGTGGAGATCCGTTACTGCCCAGACTGTAGAAGCAGACATCACTTGGGAGCAGTTTCGTGATATCTAAATTTGATCTTTATCTTTCTCCTTGTTTCACATCTATCTTGAATCTAGCTTTAATCTTGACTATTTTCTCTAGGGATGCCTTTATCGCCAAATGGGTGCCAGAAGCGGGAAAATCGAGCCTTTATCGAGCTCTCATGGACCTGGAGAAAGGCAACATGACTTTCCCAGAATACGAAAGGAAATTCAATGAATTGTCTAAGTATGGCCCCAACTTGATTGACACCCTGCTTAAGAAGAACAAAAAGTTTATCAATGGTGCACGTCCTGAGTACTACGACCGATTGATACAGAATGTGCATGGGACTTTCACTAGCTTGGTAGACATGGCCACCAGATTTAAGAACCCAACTTGTAAGGGTAAGCAGGCTGCCTCTACTCTGAGTTCGCTCAGAACCACTACTAGTCCAATGAAGAAGAAGGATAAGTTCCAGCAACAGAAGAAGAAGTGGCAACTTTCTCAAGGCATTGGTTTTACCCCCAGAGACAAGCTATCAACATCTCCCACATCACATGTTTCAAATGTAATCAAAAGGGCCACTACTCAAACAGTTGTCCTTTTCCGACTGGAGCCGCTATTCCTCCTCCATCGTAGGCAACCAGAAACAACCTTTGCCGCATCTGCTTACAACCAGGTCACTTCAAAAACAATTGTTCCACTCAGCAAAAGGGAAAGACTTCTGGAGCTTTCGCTAGGACTTCTTCTAACCCAACAGCCAGTGATGCTCAAGGTACACTCCGTTGCACCTTCACTCTACACTCTTATCATGTTCGTGTTTTATTTGATACCGGAGCTTCCCATAGCTTTATTTCCACTGATTTATGCGATAAACTCAAGCACCTATTAAAACCTGAATATTCATCTGAGTCACTTTGCGTATCAAATCCCATTGGTGGTCCCGCCAATCTTAAAATGGTTTGTAAAGGAGTGAAACTCATATATGACTTACATCTATTCATTGGTGATTTTTATGTCCTTGGGTTCAATGCATTCGATATTTTACTCGGAGGCGATCGGCTGAGTAAATACGATGCACATATCTATTATAAGGAGCGGATTGTTTCCTTAGTTGATGATGAGGGTAATCCCTTAATAATTGAAGGTCAAATGCCTCAAGATTTCGCAGGCAGTTTCATCTTTTCGCTTAATGCTCGTCCTAATGAACTTAATTTCACTCCTGTTGTTAAGAATTT
Source organism: Allium cepa (assembly GCA_030765085.1). Taxonomy (NCBI): domain Eukaryota; kingdom Viridiplantae; phylum Streptophyta; class Magnoliopsida; order Asparagales; family Amaryllidaceae; genus Allium; species Allium cepa. The sequence goes on along the minus strand of CM060939.1, from coordinate 72,537,111 downwards.
TCCCGATGTATTTGGCGAAGTTACTTCTCTTCCTCCTTCATGGGAAATAGAATTCCGTATTGATCTAATTCCTAGAGCTCGACCTATAGTCCTTCCTCCACGAAGGATGGCCTCGAAAGAGAAGGCAGAGTTGAAATGCCAAATCGAAGACATATTCTCAAAAGGTTTGATTAGGCCAAGTTATTCGGAATAGGGAGTAGCCGTAGTACTTGTCACTTAGTCCGATGGTTCCTTGAGAATGTGTGTGGATTATAGGGAACTGAACAAGCTTCCTCTCAAAAACAGATACCCTATGCCACACATTAATGATATGTTCGATCAACTCTATGGAGCTAAAGTATTCTCCCAACTTGATCTTGCTACCGGTTTCCACCAACTCCGTGTAGCTGAGGAGAGCATTCCCAAGACATCTTTTCGAGCAAAGAATGGATTCTATGAATGGTTGGTCATGCCTTTTGGACTAACAAATGCACCCGGTTACTTCGTCGATCTCATGAATCGTGTTTTCCGTGATGTCCTTAATAAATTTGTGCTGGTTTTCGTGGATGATATTCTCGTCTTCTCAAAATCCGAACAGGAACATGAAACACACTTAACTTATGTTCTTGAAATATGTAGAAAACATCAACTGAAGGCTAAATTCGCTAAGTGCCATTTCTGGAGGGATGAGGTCCGATTTCTTGGACACATTGTTTCAGAAAATGGAGTTTCCGTCGATCTGCTTAAGGTCACTGCTATCAATGTAAATTGCTTACCTTTTCCCTTCGAAATTTGAATCATCTTACCCCTTGAATTTAAATCCTTCATTCTATTTCCAGGATTGGAAAGAACCTAAAACCCCTACAGACATTCGAAGTTTTTTAGGCTTAGCTAGTTACTATCGGAGATTCATTGAGAATTTCGCTAAGATTGCTGCTCCGCTTACGGCTCTGACTCGTAAGAATGTTAGATTTTTCTGGAGTGATAGGTGTAAGGCTGCATTCAAGGAGTTAAAGGACAAGCTAACATCAGCCCCAGTTCTTACCGTCCCAAATGGGAGTGAGGGATTTACGGTATTTACTAATGCTAGCCGAGAAGGATTGGGAGCTGTGTTGATGCAAGACGGAAGGGTTGTCGCCTATGCTAGCCGACAGTTGAAGACCCATGAAGTGAATTATGCAGCACATGATTTGGAATTGCTTACGGTGGTATTTGCCTTGAAGTTGTGGAGACATCATCTTTTGGGGACTAAGTTCGAACTCGTTACGGATCATAAATCGTTGAAACATATTTTTACCCAGAAGGATTTGAATCAGAGAAAAGTGAGATGGCTCGAATTTTTAGCAGCCTATGACCTAGACATCAACTATACTCCCAGGAAATCAAATGTTGTTATTGACGCTCTGAGTAGGAAGAAGTCGATACTTTGCGTGATTATGGTTACTCCATCTCTTATGGATCGCATAGCGGCTAAGCAGAACGAAGACACGATGTTGGTAAAAATGAAGGCAAATGTTCGAAAGAGAAAGAGTGATAATCAAAGTGAAATGGATGCACAAATCGACGAATATGGGATTTTAAGAATTAAAGATAGAATTTGTGTTCCGGATGTTGACAATTTAAGACAAGAGGTACTCAAGGAGAATCATCAATCTAGACTTTCCATACATCTTGGAGTTTCGAAGATGTACCATGATATGGAAAGGCTATATTGGTGGAATGGTATGAAGCATGATATCTCTTCTTTCATTAGTAGATGCGCCACGTGTCAAAAGTCTAAGGCTGATCATCAGAAAACCGCTGGATTATTGCAACCGCTTGAGATACCCAATTGGAAATGGGAGCAAGTTTCGATGGATTTTATCGATGGACTACCTCGGACGAGAAAGGGAAATGAGAGAATTTGGGTTATTGTTGATCGATTCACTAAATCTGCACACTTCATTCCGGTCAAGTCGAACGTACCGCTTCGAGTCTAGCCGAGATTTATATGAGGGAGATCGTCAGACTGCATGGAGTCCCAGTCAGTATTGTGTGTGATTGAGACCCAATCTTTACCAGCAAGTTTTGGAAAGCATTCCAAGAAGCTCTAGGTACACGACTGAATCTGAGCACAGTCTATCATCCTCAGATCGATGGGCAAACAAAGAGAGTGAATCAGATTCTAGAAGACCTTCTTCATGCCTGTATTCTTGACTATGGTGGTTCTTGGGAAGACCATCTTCATCTCGTTGAGTTCACTTACAATAATAGTTATCAGGTATGATCTAATTCGAATTCCAGCTTATTTGAAATACAATTCGGTAATTTTCTATCCTTGAATTTAGGCTAGCATCAAAACATCCCCTTTTGCTGCTCTATACGGACGACCATGCAATTCCCCATCATGTTGGATTGGATCGGGTGATCGATTAGTTCTTGGGCCCGACCTGATCCTTGAAGCTTCCAAGAAGGTCGAGGATATTCGGACAAAAATGAGAATTGCCCAAGATAGGCAGAAGAAATACGCGGATAGGAGAAGAAGGAAGTTGGAGTTTGCCATAAGAGATCAAGTGTTTCTCAAGATTTCACCGCTTAAGAACGTCATCCGATTTGGTCGGAAAGGGAAGCTAGCTCCTAGGTTCATAAGCCCTTTCCGTATCACTGGAAGAGTTGGCTCTTTAGCCTACCGTGTGGATTTACCAGAGAAAGTTGCTAGAATAAACAATGTGTTTCACGTATCTCATCTTCGTAGATATCTTCATGATCCATCGTTATATGTCCAACCGGCTTTGCTAGAGAATCTCGATGTTGAACCCAATCTAACCGTAGAGAGAAAGCCACTTCGTATTGTCGATAGGGATACGAAGCAACTCAGGAGAAAATCTGTTAACCTTGTTAAAATCCAATGGAGCAATGATGATCGTGACAGCACTTGGGAAACCGAGGACAGTATCCATGCTTCAAACCCCGAACTATTTGAATAGGTATGTTATTCTAATCTTCTCTATCTTGATCCAATTTTTCCTTTGATACACTTCCCGTTTAGCTTCATTCTTTTCGGGGATGAAAAGATTTGAGTGGGGGAGAGTGTAACGACCCGAGAAAAATTTACTGCTAATAAATTGGATTCCGGCTGAAATTGACGACAAATTTGAAACTAAAAATTTTTAATAACGTAAGAATTTGTTGTAAATATTTAGATTGTTTGGAATAAAAGAACTTTTAAATAAAATAACCTATTAAATTAGTTGGTAACGTATTTTGGCAACTAATTGACATAAATTTTCAATTTTTGGAATGTCATTATTTTATGTTGTGATATTTAAGAGAAATTTATAATAAAAACAACAACGTCTGTTTGTAAATTTCCGGTAACGTTAACGCAATTAAATTGGTTTTATATGGTCCAAATCAGTGGTATCGGCGATCGCAAATTCGTAAAAATGGTTACTTATTTGAAACACCAAACATGATTTTTCTTTATATTATTTGACTCGTGCCGACAAGACGAACGTAACGATACCTTGTTTGCTAAATTTGGACGGCCGATGTGAAAGTTATGCACTGTTTTGTGTGTGGATAATGGGTCCGTATAAATTTATTAGGTATCATTATAAACAGGAAATAATAAATTAAAATTCAAAATTTAAAATTCTGAACGTGTTGTACAGCTGTAACCTAAAAATTAACAGGTAGGTTACAAAAATTTATGGCACGTTTTGAGAATACCACCGGTTCCTCCTTCTGCATCTCCACTTCAAGGCCGCCACCACCTAGCTTTCCTCGGATCCGAACACACCCATCTCCGTGGCATTTCCATGGCCGAAACACCGCTCCCCCATCACCATTAGATCAGGCCGAAACCACCTTGCCTGAGAGAAAAAAAAACTCCACACACCTGAAACCAACCTGCTGTCGTGGCCACATCGACAGTGTATCCACCTCCAACCAAGGCAGCCCGAGCCTAGCACCCATTGCCGTGGCCATTGCTTGATGGCCGGCAATTTTGTCTATGGCCGAGCATTTTGCTTTCAAACTAAAATTTTTATTTTGTATATTCCATTTTGTTTTGCTGTTGAATATTTTGCTTTCAGGTAAGCTTTATTTGTTTTGTGTTAAAGGATAGCTGTACTTTTTGTCTGTGATGAGTTCATTTTTCCAGATTTTGTTTTCTAAATATTCCTCTAGGCATACTCTTTTGTGTTTGTGTTTATGATACTCTGAAAATCTGTTATTTTGTTGTGAGTCAAAAAAAAAACATTTTTTGCTTTTGTGTTGAGTTTAAAAATTTTCCAGGCGTTGTATACAAGTTTTCTTTGTGTAAAATTTCACTTTGTTTGTTTAATTTATTCTGGTGTTGGGTTAAAGACTCACATAGACCTGGTTTTGTGCATTTTACTTTGCTGTTTGGTGTAGAGTTGACGAGGTTTCAGGTGTTTATATAAAGTTATTTTGTACTGTATTTATATTTTCTTTAAAAAAAATTATTCTTATTTTATTTTAATTTTAATTTAATTTATTTTATTTCATTTTTGCATTCAGAAAATTTATTTACATATGTTTTATTTTGTTTCTAAGATTTGGGTTTGGTTTCTGCGTCCACTCGAGTTCGTTCGTGAATTTACGTGCTTATTCGGTTACTTTGCTTGTTTGGAACATCGTCTCTAACCAAAGAAGCTGGAATCCAATAACGTAGGAGTTATCTGTTCACCGTCTGGTCTGTGCTCTCCGTCACTTCCGCTATCAAATATCTCTGTCCAACAAAGGTGAGTAATCACTCACGACTGTCATTCAAATTTACAAGTGAATCTACTTTGATGAAATAACGGCTGAACTGTTTCCCATATTGTAGGCATGCATGTAGAATTAAATGTTAAATGCATCATTGCCATCGAATAATTTATGCCATGTCACGTAGAATCATCTCATGTATTATATCATTTCATGTAATGTTATTTGATAGCATATGATTCATTTCATGTTGTGTTTAATTCTCATATATTTCTAGTCCTTGTTAGTCAGAAATCTCCTTTGGGTTGAAATGATAGACCCGAATGATTTCAAAACCTTTATTGGGATTGCGGGTTGAAATGATATATACCCGTAGGTATAAATCAACGCGGATTGAAATGATACATATCCGTATCACTTGACCATAGGTTAGAAAACTTATATACGGACACCGTGGTTGAGAGAAATTTGATTTTTGAAATTTTATATGATCTATAATTATTTGAAATCAGAATTTCTAAATGTTGTTGGAACGTAATATGTTTGTAAGTTTTAAATTTTATAGTGATAAAATTTTGTAACCTACTTAATCACTATTTTCATAAATTATTTATTTTTAAGATTTCAAAAGCTTTAATCTAAATGTTTCTAAGTAATTATTTTCTTAAATTTTATATATAAATACATGGAAAAATTTGAAGATTTAAAGTGGAAGTTTGATAAACCATAAACTATATAAATTTCAAACTGGGAAATCGAAGTTATATATTTTGTAAATGGTTCGAAGTTGTAAATCGATTTTATAAAACCGACCATGGTGTGAAAAATATAACAATTGGTTGTTAAAGAGACCGGGATCGGATATTGTCTTGTAGGTGGCCAATACCGAAACCACTTTAACAACTGTGTACACGGTGGAGAAATCCAGAATGAAGTAGGTTGGTTGGCGAACGCTACTAGAATGAAGTAAGAGAACGATGATGGATGGCCTAATTATGACTAAAACAGGAGCTATACAGGGCTACACAAAGGGATGCACCCTTTTATCGAGCATGCTTCTTCGAAAACCATTCTATTACTTTTGTGATTCGATATGGTGGCGCCACTTTGATTCGGGTATGTCTCAAGGTGGGCGGAAGCTGCTGGCTTGCCATCACCACCGGTCCGGGAGTGTAAACGGTGTATCCACCCTGGCATTGCCTCGCGTGCCTTGTCGTATGTTCCTTATACCGAGCCCACTATGATTTTGGTTTAGAGATCCTACCGCGTTAAGGTTCACCACCCCCTTAATGCTATTTTTCTATACGATTATACTTTACTGATTAGACATTACTGTATATAGCGCATATTACTATATAATAAATAATTTAACGGATCCTTAAAGGATGACGATCCCAACATCCTTTAAGTTACTTGTACATTTCAGTAGATGTTTCACTCGATTTAATCACTTAGATGAGAATGTTAGTCCTGACTCGGGTGTTTGTTTTATTTTTCACTCGGGTCAGCCTGAGTTTGCATCTTAGAGGAAATTATTCTTGAAGACGTGGTGATGGAGCTCTACTTGATGTTCCTTTCTTAGTTCTCAGTTTCTGTTTCATTTAGACTTATATCATTTGTGTAACGGCTCGAAATTTCCGAAGACGAAAATTCCAGATCGTTATGAAAAAAGAAGAAAGAGATAGAAGAAGAAGAAGAACAGAAACACCAAACATCTCACAATCGCAGCGGATAAATATAATAATAAATAATAACAGTCTACAAAAGTATTCTATATCTGTCGATCACATTTAATATACATCAGAGTTTCACATTATATACAGTCACTGAATAATTACAATTATCATGTCTCAAATTAACAATAATATAAATACAGCGGAAATACTATACGCTCATGCCATCCAGCTCGCCTCCTGAGCTTCAGAACGTACCTACCTGAAAATCTGTAATACTCGGTCTGACCGGAGCATTACACCAAAGTAACACCCGGGTCAGGCTGGAAACCAGCGTGAGTAAACTCAACTAACATGGAATACCAAAGCAAACAACTTATATAAAACCCGGGTAACTTATATCAATTTTCCCATTCACAATTTGCTATAGACAATGCTTATTTCACATATCAATTTCTAAGTACCAAACTTAGACAAAACAATCTAATTCACTTAAATCATTTCATTTCATCGTATTGATTTCACAAATCAATTTATAAAAATTCGAAGTGGTTTCGGATATTTCCTAATACCCGACACCGGCCTCTTCGAAACTCATGTCATCCTAACCCAAATTTAACTAATGAAATACATCACATTTCATATCAGAGATATCAACTCATTCAAGCATCCAATGCCATTCAACATCCATTAAAAAAATCACTCACAGATTAATTTTTTTTATCTTGAACCACTAACATCAACCACTTAGATTCATTCATTTGTCATTAATTAATTTCGAATATGTAAAGGCCCGCAAATCCGTACCCCTTTGAACTAACCAAATTCACCACAGTTCAATCCAAAGAGGCACAAAAATACGAGTCTTCGGGTAAAAGAAGAAAGAGGTAGAAGAAGAAGAACTAAAACAAACATCAGAATCTCACATCGCAGCGGAATAAAATATAATATATAGAATACAGTTTTAAATACAAGAAATCTGTACTGTATACATATACATACATATCATCATCAGAGTACATCAATCAATCATACATGTCCATACACAGCGGGAATAATAGACAAATACGGGAATACGCTCTGTCCTCAGCTCGTCTCCTGAGCTCCAGCATAACCTGAACCTGTTTACTCGGTCTGACCCGAGCATCATATAAAACAACACCCGAGTCAGTCTGGAATACCAGCGTGAGAAAATCACACTCAATTGGATTATTAAAGTTTTGAAAATCTTTTGAAAACAAAAGCATCTTGTAAGACCGCGCCACAAATAAACATGTCGGATTTTTACCTTACGATAGCTAAAACAATTTTTATTAAAGTTCTCTGATATTATTCTAGTGTCTATAGAAAGTAAAATAGAATCTAGCTGAAATGCTTGCATCTCACGTTTCAGCAATAGTTGGGCACAATCAAAACCGTACTGGCGCTTATTGAAGTTTGGATCCCATACAATGGCAGGGCTACTGGGGTACCGCCCGTCACAGTACGGGGCCTAGATCACCGTACCGAGGATTACTCCCTTCATCCCCTGCAACACAAGGCCGGAACCATTCCTTACTGAACAGTCCCGAACAAGATAAACCCCGTGGTTGGCGCGACCAACCACCCACTAAGCCGAAATAAAAAGGGACATCTAGACAGGGGAAATATCTTGTCCTGCTTGGGCATGGCCCACCTAACCTTGCTGCACCTCCCCTGTTTTAGCCATTCCCGGTTGATGAGGCTTGAGGTTAAACGTTACCTTTTAAGAACGCGTCACTTAGAATGCTCATCGTCCACTTGACGATGTTCTGAAAGCATTCAATCCATACAAGTTGCCCTGGGTCTGGACAAACCGAATCACCGTCTTCAACTCTTCACGGTCTTCATTCGTAAACGTACAAACCGGATCGAAGTGGTTTTCGAGAAATAAATCTCGATCCCGGACTCTTCGAAACGATCAGCGCATTTGTCCAATATTGATAGTCGGTTATTTAACTATCAATTAATCACACACAAGCAACCATCAAATAATTACCACAATTATTTATCTCAATTATCACCCAGATATTATTTCCATTTTATAATTCATTTGAAATGAATTTCAAAGTCCTTTATTTCCATGAAATCACTTAATTGATTTCTTATACCCACAATTTATTTACCCTTTGGAAATATCATTTATTTCTCATTCACTTTCAAAAATCAATTTACACTTTCCTTAAAATTTCTTAAACTCACTCTCTCTACTTAATAAGATTTCTCCTAAATCTTATCTCATTTAAAGAAATTTGCTTACCGGCACAAGAGGATTTTAATTGAATTTTAAAAACATTTTGAAAACATATAGATTTATAAAATAGGAAGTAATATTAAATATTAAAATTTATATCTAGTTATTTATAAGATTCAAAGCTAGTTTTAGAAAACTTAAAGTTTATAATAAATGATAGCTAATCCTTCAAAATAACTAATTCGAAAATATTTTACATTCAAATAATAGTTTATAAAAAGATCTATATAGTATAGTAATTTAAAATATTCTTTTTAAATTAAATTATAATTTAAAAAAAAAAATCCAATATCCATTTATAAATACCTCTTGTCCACATTCATCTTTGGAAATATACTGTTATTTCCATTCTACCAATTCCATATCCCACTTATAAATTCCATTCATTATTAAATAAATTTTCTTTTTGGCCCTTAATAGAATTTCTTATTCATAATTCTTAATAGCATCTTCTTTGTTTCTTAATAAATTTTCTTTTCTTTTCTTATTAATATTTTTCTTTTTGTTTCCTTAATAAACTTCCATTTCCATTTCTTAATATAATTCCATTTCTTTAATTCACTTATCGATTACAATATTTCTTCAAATATAAATTTATAAATTTAAATTTTCCAAAACTCAACTTTATCACATTAAAGTTGAACTTAAGTAGAAAATATATTTTTATTTCTTTTCTTCATTCACAATTAAAATAGATTTAAAATTTCAAATAAACATTTTCTATTTGAGTTTTATTTAACTTCTTCAAATTAATTTATCAACAGTAATAGAAATTCCCAATTTCCAACTTCTCTGTTATTCACAGTTGATAATTCAATTATCTATAAAACCACCCAAATCAATATATTATCCGGTCACAGAACAGCATATATACGAAATAAAATAAATAGTTTTGAGGAATCCTGTTGGATCCCTCCAACCTGTTTCCCTGCATCCACAGATGTTAGCACAATAAAATAACAATTTCACTTCAATGTGAAATATTGCAGTATATGGGTTTAATATTCTAACATCCGCTATTTCACGGTATATAAGGCCTATTTAATTATTCACTAATTCAACCATCATTCAAGCAATTCAACAATAAATTTAAATTCAACAATTTAAATTTAAATCTAACTGAGTGAGATTAACTCACCTTTGCCTCCCTTTTTTTTTCTTTCATTTGCAAATTTGTTCCAACCTGGCTTGTTTCCTTGATTTTGACCTTAAATAACAATTATATGAATTTTATTAATATTAGAACTAATCAACGATAAATTTATCGTTTAATATTTTAATTTGTAATTCATTTAAATTATTCATTTTTTCAATTTTAAACCTTATAATCCTATAAATGTTATTAGTATTCGAAATAATCAATCAAATTTCCATTTTAAAATTTAATTTTAAACTGAAAATCCCCATTTAGAAATCTCTTAGTAATTAAAATAGTTAAATAAGTTTATTAATATTCGAACAATCGAATAATTATTATCGTTTAAATAAAATTTGTTCTTTAACCCTAATAGTTTAATTTTAACAGGTGATGAAATTTTAAACCAATAAATTAAATTTTAAACTTATTCTCCCAAAAAAAATCTTTTGGTAATGTCAACAATTTAATCACTAAATCCACTATTTAGAATAATATTTAAAACATGTATATTTACTTCATTTTTCTTCTTTGAAACTACTTATACCAAAATAACTTATATTTATTTTAAAAATCTAATCTTTATATATAAATATTTCAAAGTTTATCTGTATGAAAACCGTACTGTAAATATCACATTAAATTAGAAAGTTGAACTTACTTACCATCAAATTAATATGTCATGAAATTAAATTGCCTAAGGTATATTCTAAGAATTTACAGTAAGTTAAAAATATTCAACGTTAAATTTTACAGTAGTTCACGATTTTAAAAAAAAAATTCTAAAATTATTTAACAGCAAAGAGGTTCTAAACTTACTGTAAGTTTAAATTAAATTCTCAAATTCTAAACTTAAGTTAACTAAATGTAGAATAATTAATAAAATTTACCTCGCTGCTCACTCGAGACCACTGCATCGATTACGCTAACTCGAAAACGACCCAGCCTCGACCCCAACGTCGCCACTGAGACCACACTCCGAACAACCCAGCATCGCGCGACCCTACCCCAAAACCTACTGCGCTGCCCTATTATGCTAGAGCCTCCTCCTCGCGAGCGCGACGTTCTTCGACGCGATGCCGACCTCGAGAAGACCCACTGGAAGCCCTATACTTGACGAACCAGGGTCGTCAACGTCGACGCGACTACGAAGATAAGGTCGACGAAACGCCTTCGTCGCCTCGCGGTTCCTCCTCCCCAGCTCGCCACGGAGCTATCGTGATGGAGTCGCCATCCCCAATTTCGAGCATACGAGCGATTTCGTTCGATCTTCCCTCTCTTTTTTTTTTTTTTTTTAAAGATTTCGTGAATCGGCTGAAGGAATGGAAATGAAGATGGTTTCAGAAATTAGAAATATGAGGGGATTGGGCTTCGGCTTCGAGAATAAGAGAAAAAGGGAAGCGACCATTAATTAGATTTTTGATTACCGAACGAAGGGAAAAAACAAGAAGCGTCAAGATTTAAAGAAAATGGGAAGCGTATGGGAGAAGACGAACGATGGTGTACTGTGGAAGCTACGTTAATTAATTTTTATTTTAAACGTTATTTTAAAATTTTCCCGAATTCAATATAAATTATAACGCGTTTGCTTATCGTACAAACACACGGTCACTCCAAAAATTACGAAATTTGAAATCCGGTAATAATTAAATATTACGGATCCAATGGCACCGGTTTCGTCGAATTACGAGACTGTGCCTCGGAAGGTTATTTTCAATTGTCAATTTAAACAATGTAAAATTAAAATTGAACAAACGACAGTTAAATTCAATTTTAATCCATCTATTATTCCCAGTGTTATCAATATAAATTTTATAAGCCGTTGAAATACTTCTAACAAGCTCACAATTCCAAATTTAAATAATTTACCCAATTGCCAATCACTATTTAATTTATTCAATTAATTGTTATATTGAAAATCTGAGTTCTTTTCATTAAATCAAACCAACTTCTCATATTGAAAACAAATTATATTTCAAATTAATTATTTAAATTCCTTTTAAATATCACAAATTTACTGTTGAAAAAGCCGGGTCGTTACAGAATAAATAAATCAATCATCACTTCATTAATCATCTTAATTAATCACCATTGGTTAATTATCCTTCAATTACATTCGAGTAATTATCTTTAATTAATTATCACGATATAATTCTTCTTAATCAAAATCTATAAGAAGACTTAATTACTTCATGAATTAATTCACTATTTTAATTACATTAATCCTTAATTACTTATATTAATTAACTTCATAAGTCTCTTATTATGGATTAATCAATCTTTATTAGTCAATTTTTGATTACATCATTAATTATATAAATTAAGGATTTCCAATTATATTTTAATTTATCCTAATCAAATTTAATTTCATTAATTCAAACCACATTATTAATCATTTCGATTGCTCCCAAAACTGTAGTTAACTATCTTTCATTTTACTTCATTCATAAATTAATTACTCCTTACATAACTATCTTGATTAATTTCTTGATTAATTTCACAAAGTAATTTTATTTTATTAATTACATTAAGTAATTTTATAGCAAACCATCCCTTGATTATTTTAATTTAATCAAACCCAATTGATTTACTTAAACTTCCATTACTTAATTAACTCCTAATAAATAGTAATTTATTAATTACTTCACTAAGTAATTACACCTCATAAATTACATTAAGTCGCTACCCTTAATCACGTTCAAGTATATATTTTTTTATTTACATTATGTAATTAACCCTCCTTACTTACTTTCATCAATCTCATTCATTCATTACTCATTAACTAATCATATTCAGAGATTAACGAACCTTTAACGAATCATATTTTAATTAATTATTAAATTAATTATTTTAAGTAATTACCCTTCTTAATTATTCAAGTAATTATTCTTTGACAACCCTAAATAATTACACCTATTTAACTATATTAAGTAACTACCACTTGATTTATTATCCTTAAGTTCTTAATTAATTAACTTTTCTTTTTTAAAAAAAAAATCATTCTCAAACACTTTTAAAGTGTTTCCTTTCAAATTCAATTTAAAATTTAAAATTATTTCCTTTCAAACAATAAAGATAGATAACAGCAACCCAACAATTAAAGCTTTCACAAAGTCATAACAGCGAATCAGTTGCGCAGATCAAAGACTACTCACCTAACCAGCTGTCGACACTCTCCCACGATGCAACTACGATCCCAAGACCGTGCTACCCCATCGCTGCCACATCCTACTGCAAAGTCGACGAACCAACTATAAGCCTTCTCGAATCGCCATCTCTACACTCGAATAGGCAACGCCAAAAGATGATGAACCATCCTCTTCCAAAACCAGCAACACCGTGACCTCCACCTTCCTGTACCCGCGGTGGAAACTCCAAAGCACCCACATGACTCGCGACTGCCCCTCCCTCCGCCATATACTGTTCGCACCGGAGATCAAAATAACACCGGCAGGCTCCAAATATGACGGCGACGTACACTTCGGCAAGGGCAAATTGTCGGTGAGCTTGGATCTAATGATTTATGTACAAATTTTGCTAAACCCCTAACCCTATTTCTCGATCTACCCACTACTTGGCTATCGAATGAGATTGCGATTTAAAATTGCAAGCCTTCATTCATTCGTCTTCGCATCCCGACCACTTCTTTTGAATGAACGGCTTCGGCCATTTTTTTGTTTCTTCTCTTTTTTTCGAACAGGGAGGCTTCGATTTCAATTTGCGTGTGGAGTGAAGGCTTCGGCCATGATGAACAAACGAATTGATTTTGATATTTGATTAGGTCGAATGAATTAGGAGAGAACGAAAGAGGCGTGATTCTTATTAACAGCCATTCCCCTATTCCTCTTTTTTTTTATAAGCTAGGTTTCTGTCGAAGGAAAAAGAAGAAGATGGAAAACAAATATCGATAGGAGTGAATAGCTTCCAGAGTACGCTTGTTGACTTATATTAAAAATATCTTGTATGGTAAAAAAACATCTTTGATTTTAAATTTTATTATACTATAAAATTTCAAAACGTCTCGTTAATCGCCATTTAAAATTTTAAACTCTTCTAAAGGAATGCCGCGAGGCGACTATAAAGCTTTACCCGATTCCAAACACAAAGAAACGTGTTTCGAAAGTTAATTCGATCACATGCCCGAGTTACGGAAATAAACGATCAATTTTTAATTAAATCGATTAAAATATTTCTAAGCGTTTTGAGCTGCCAGGGTCAAACGACAACTCGATTGCTACGAAAATTGAAATCCGATGATAACTAATTATTACGGATCCAATGGAACTGGTTTCGTCGAATTCCGAGATTGTGCCTCAGAAAGCTATTTTTAAATATCGATTTAAACGATATAATTTCAAAACTGAACATATCACCTTTTAAATTCAATTTCAACCATTCTATTATCTTCAGTGCCAACATTATAAATTTTATAAGCCTTCAAATTATTTTTAACAGACTTAGAACTGAAGATTCAATAATTTACTCAATTTCAGTTTATTAAATCCAATAACTCAATTGCTACATAATAATGATATTTAAATTCAAGTTGAAAATTAACCTTTAAATATTTAGAATCAATTTATTATTCCAATTTAAATCGTTAAAATTTCCCGGGTCGTCACATTCCTCCCCTTTTAAAAGAATTTCGTCCCCGAAATTACTAGTTGGGAAGAATGGTTCAAAACCCGTTTACTTTTTCCCAAAACTCTCAATGCAACATCCTTCCAACTATCTTTTATTAAAGATCCACTATCACCTTAACCAACTTCCCAAAACCTTCTATAGTTTCAAACACTACCCTCTCGTTCAATCATTTAAATTTCAATTTAAAACCAAATTTTTGAATTATCAAAATTTTCTCAAAATTTTTCTAACTCTCTAAATTTCCGAAAAATTTTGCCAGCTTCTCCTTTGCGCAGCTAGCTCGGTACAACTACAAAAGGCCTCTACGGGCTCTCAAATACCAAAAAGAAAACAGAAAGCCAAGTGGCTAGATCAAAAACCCAATCCAATTCATACAGAAATTAAAATACATACCCTTTTTTTTGGGCAATACAATTTATCTTTTGGAACCAAATCCAATTTTCTTTTCCCCCTTTTAATACCTGCATATCTTACTTGACAATAATATCCAATCATAACCCTTCCAATCGTTATATACATTTTCCGACATAAGTTCATCTATTTCAAAATTAGTTTTCCCATTCCATATGAATTCAATTTGTCTTCACCTCTGAATATTAAATTTTATCTTTCATTTATAACTTATTCATATTAGTTCCATCTACTAATCTATTCCAGTTTCATATTTATCGTTTAATTGTTTAACTAAAAAATTTCTAACTCCCAAAATTTTGGAAAAATTTTGGCAGAGTCTCATTTGTACGGAGGAGCTTTTGCAATTTGACAAGAGATATAAATATATATACATCGACCCACACGGTCGGAAAAAAACAAAAACAATTCATATTTCCTATTTCTGTTGCGTAGGCGTACCTTATTTAGCATTTTAAGCATGCGGCTTATTTATTTTAGCAATTAGTGCAATCCAAATCCAACCTAACGACCTTCAGGTACCTGTACTTACTCAATTTAAATATGTAAGTGCCATATATAGAGAATTTATTAGCATTCCACTTACTTTCAATAGCTAAACATATGCATTACATAAACAACAAGCACCAAATGCTTTCCATAAGCGATTTATATAACTTTAAGGCTAATTCAATTGCTTTCAACCAATTCATAAGCCGTTTCATTAAATTTTTAATGGTTTGCAACTCAATTTCCTACATTTAATTTGTTTTCAAGCCAAACAAGGTCATATTCTCTTCAAATGATTCAAAATCAATTTCATTAAATCTCAATCAACTCATAGTATTTTAATTACCTTGGTTTACGCCAAACAACAATTATTGTTATGCAATCTCGACGATATTCGGTTAATAAAGTATCTATTTAGTTTATAACTATTTCAAATTAATTTTCAACTCGTTTTATATTTAATTCCATATCATTTCCAATTTATTCACCCACCATTCATTAGCTCGACACATTTCATTCACTTAGATTTTATTGCAATTAAACAATGTCTATTATAAATAAATTTCATATGACGACACTTTTCTTATATCTAATTTACTTGCAAATTTCATTAAATATTGTTCAAATCACCTTTGAATTTTATTTGAAATTCAAACCATCACATTTTTCAATCCAACTCTATTTTATTTTTATTTTACAACACCTCTTATTCAATTGATTATCAAATCTAAGTCGAATTCTATTTAAAATTCGAATTCATTCCTAAACCCATTATCAACTTACAATCCATTTATTTTTTTCCAAGTTAAATTTTATTAATATACTCAATCAAATAATTATTTAGCCAATTAGCTTATTTCAACTCCTAAATCAATATTCGATTTTAATAACAAATTCACTTCATTAGAATTCCAGTTTGGATTTCCTTGATTTTCCAAAATTCCAACATCGTTATTTAAAAATTTTAAAAATGCTTTTAAATTCAGATAATACTATTTAAAATAGCATTTAATAAATATACTTTTATAACTCGATGCCTCAACCAGTCCATCCTTGTTCTCATAGGAATTCAGTCATACGTTGATTAGGCATAAAACTGAAAACTATAAGTACTTAGCAGACTCATTTTCAACATCCAGTGAAAATACTTGGAAAATAATTTTATTGAAAATATTGAAAGCATTTTGAAATAGAGGAAATATCTTTGGTGAGAATGCTCTGGAAATCATCACCCCCATCCATGGTCACAGTTACATTCTAGGATTACGTTGCCATCGCAGCAAAAGTCCATGTAACTACAGGCTCTCCGCGACCTCTCAATTACGCCATGGATCCCACACAACAGATCACAGTTACATCCAGGGTTACGTTGCCGTCACAGCAAAAGTCCATGTAACTGCAGGCTCTCCGCGGCCTCTGATTTCGCTGTCGAAATGAAACTTCTCTACTCCTACATAGGTCGTAGTCTACCGGTATAAAATCAAACGCCGACTGTTGGCTCTCAGCGGCACACACGACTTTCGCTATGTTATACTATAGGTCGCAGTCTACCGATATAAAATCAAACGTAGAATGTTGGCACTCCGCGGCACACACGACTTCCACTATGGTATACACTGCTCATAATCCTCAGGAACTAGTTTTGTCCGGACTCCTCACAGGATCAGCTTTAGAACCCCCCCTTGGGGCTCAAGGCAGCACCACCCGGTGGTAATCCTGAGAAGTTCATTTCAAGGGAGCGCCCTTTTTCCCCAGAGCCATCATCAAAACATTTTATACTATACACGTATAGTATCTTCAAATCATACACCTAGTATGATCTCATACAAAACTCCTTGACACAAAATCGATTATTCCAAAATCGATAATTCTCAAACTAGGCTTTCTAAATTCAATATTGATTTTACCCAAAAATCAAAAGCCTTTCCCAATCCAAAGGTTTCCAAAACCTTTTCCAAAATTCTCATAAGATCCTTTATATATATATATATATATATATATATATATATATATATATATATATATTCAAAAATATATGATTTTAAACTTTGGATCATTCAAACTTGTATAAAATCCCTTTATACTTCAAATATTTCAAAAACAATTCTTCTTCCAGCAATAAATTCAACAAGGGGAGATTTATCTCATATATCAAAGATATACAACTTTGTTTATTCAAAACCAAATATCCCAATTTGATTACTCTTTCAATATTAATTTCATCCAAATCCGTACGATGTACACCTATCATCCGTACGCTATACAAATCTGATCGCTCACCCGATCACACAATTTCATTTCCGAACTAGTATCGTCAACCCGACTTCCCAGTGCGGACACAGGTCTGGTTTCCTGATCAGAAACCATTATTCTCCTTGCATAGCCAAAATTATGATAGAAAATATCCAAAACCCATCAACAATCCATACCCAGGTTCGCCGTCGAAAATCGAGTGAAAAATCCCAACTCGGATCGATAAACTATCTCGAAATTCTATGGTCGAATCTAGATCAAAACACTATGCGAATAGAATAATATACGTACATTCTACGTATTTATTTCCATTGATTATTAACCAAAAATCAATTCTCATTCTATTCACATTTCCATTAATTCTCTTTCACTTATTTACAATTGCCTTAATTCTCATTGAATTATCACTTCAATTCTTATCTCAGTTGGGTATTTAAATCAATAACAGTTTGAACTCCAACCACTGTATATTTAGAAATTAGCTTGAAATTTTTTTTAAAAGAAAAATAAATAAGTAGTTGAAAAATAGTTAGTTGTTTGCAAAATAGCTATATAACAGTTAACTAATAGTAAAATAGTTGGAAAATAGTTAAATAGTCTTAGGAATTTTAAATAATTGCGAAATAGTTGTAAATAGAAATTAGTTTAGAAAACAATTGAAAAATGGTTAAATGACTCCAAAAATAATTGGAAACCAGGTATAAAATAATTTAGCTTTAAGAAAGAAAGGTTGTATACATATATAATAGCTTGGAAAATAAGTTTATATTAAAAACAATTTATATTGAAAATAGTCAAGTGTCAAACTGTTCACTTCCCAACAATTCAATTTAAATCTCCATTTAAATTGACTCAATTCGAGCTTGAATAACTTCAATTTCTATTAAATTTTATTTAAACCCAATTCAAGTCGAATTAATCTTGATTCTCTTCCTAATTTAAAACAAATTCCATTTAATTTTAATCATGTTCAACTTATATTATAATTTCAAATTATTCCAATTAATGTGAATTATTATCAATTGAACCCATTTCAAATTCAAATCATTTTAAATATAATTCAATTCAATTTCCCATTTAAATTCTTAAACTTATACATCTTCAATCACCAATTCAATTAATTCAAACCAAATTAATTTTTGAACTAATTCAATTTTAATCTTGAATTTAAACTACCTCGAATTATATCAATTCGAGTTAAATTTCCAAAGGTTGGTTTAACTCTTTAACCAAATCAACTTTTATTTAAAGTTTTAAGCAATTTAATTTTGAGTCAAATTCTCAAAATTCCATTTTATATTATCTTTACTTACGTATTTCAAGGTTCAAATAAGAGTTCAATGCTATTTTATTTTAAAATTTTAATTTATTATTCAATTTAATCTTCCAGTTTGAAGCCAGTTCTTAAACAAGTTTATTTTACAATTCAACTTATTTTATTTTATTTATACAATCCCATTCTCAATTTAAAGATTTTTATTTACAATAGGATGATATCATCCAATTTATTTTAAAACGTCCATCAATTTTAAATTTTTAGATCTCAATCCTTTCGAGATCACACAAATTCCCAATTCAAATTACCACTTAACTATCCAAGTTAAATCTCAATTTCATCTTGAAATTTTCAATTCAAGTTGCTTTTTCTACACTTATTCAACTTTCCAAAGTTAAATTCCAATTTAGTTAATCCAATCAACCTCACTCAAATTGAATTCCCACTTCAAAATTTAAATTCTTTTCCTCTTATAAGTTCAAAACTTATATCACTTTTGGGTTTTTACATCATACTTCAGGGAAAATCAAAACTCAACACCTTAGAGTTTATTCTAAATTATCTTTGATATCATGTATATCCATACATATATACATATTTATTTCTTGACCCTCCCAGACATATTTTAAAATTTAAACCACCCTTGGTTTTCAATTCAAATCAATTTTCAAACAACCCATTGTTTGCAACAGATCCCATTTCCCTTTTATATTATTCTTATTTCTATAATTTCAAGATAAAATTTCAGTTTGAATCCCATTTCAAACTTACATTTATTTAAAGCTTTTAAATAATTTTAATTCCTAAATTCTAATTTTAGAATTTCATTTTCAATTAATTAAATTTCGATTTGGTTGTATTTTCGTTTTTACTTCATTTAATTTTAATTCAAGACTTCAATTTGGTCGTATTATATTGCTTCTAAATTTTAATTCCAATAATTTAACAATCAATCACCTTAATATTTATTAGGAGGAAATATTGCTTTATATCTCAAAAAAAAATTTATATATATATATAATCATTAAAAACCTTTATATGAGAAAATAACAAGTACGCGCTCATATATATATATATATATATATATATATATATATATATTCTCAACACATTCTAGAGGACTACAGACTCTATTAAATGAGTAAATCCCCACCAGAGCCAAGGTTCTCGCTTAACCTTACAGCTCTGATACCAAATGTAACGGCCCGAAATTTCCGAAGCCGAAAATTCCAGATCGTTATGAAAAAAGAAGAAAGTGATAGAAGAAGAAGAACAGAAACACCAAACATCTCACAATCGCAGCGGATAAATATAATAATAAATAATAACAGTCTACAAAAGTATTCTATATCTGTCGATTACATTTAATATACATCAGAGTTTCACATTATATACAGTCACTGAATAATTACAATTATCATGTCTCAAATTAACAATAATATAAATACAGCGGAAATACTCTATACGCTCATGCCATCCAGCTCGCCTCCTGAGCTTCAGAACGTACCTACCTGAAAATCTGTAATACTCGGTCTGACCCGAGCATTACACCAAAGTAACACCCGGGTCAGGCTAGAAACCAGCGTGAGTAAACTCAACTAACATGGAATACCAAAGCAAACAACTTATATAAAACCCGGGTAACTTATATCAATTTTCCCATTCACAATTTGCTATAGACAATGCTTATTTCACATATCAATTTCTAAGTACCAAACTTAGACAAAACAATCTAATTCACTTAAATCATTTCATTTCATCGTATTGACTTCACAAATCAATTTATAAAAATTCGAAGTGGTTTTGGATATTTCCTAATACCCGACACCGGCCTCTTCGAAACTCATGTCATCCTAACCCAAATTTAACTAATGAAATACATCACATTTCATATCAGAGATATCAACTCATTCAAGCATCCAATGCCATTCAACATCCATAAAAAAAATCACTCACAGATTAATATTTTTTTTATCCTGATTGAACCACTAACCTCAACCACTTAGATTCATTCATTTGTCATTAATTAATTTCGAATAAATAAATCAATCATCACTTCATTAATCATCTTAATTAATCACCATTGGTTAATTATCCTTCAATTACATTCGAGTAATTATCTTTAATTAATTATCACGATATAATTCTTCTTAATCAAAATCTATAAGAAGACTTAATTACTTCATGAATTAATTCACTATTTTAATTACATTAATCCTTAATTACTTATATTAATTAACTTCATAAGTCTCTTATTATGGATTAATCAATCTTTATTAGTCAATCTTTGATTACATCATTAATTATATAATTAAGGATTTCCAATTATATTTTAATTTATCCTAATCAAATTTAATTTCATTAATTCAAACCACATTATTAATCATTTCGAATGCTCCCAAAACTGTAGTTAACTATCTTTCATTTTACTTCATTCATAAATTAATTACTCCTTACATAACTATCTTGATTAATTTCTTGATTAATTTCACAAAGTAATTTTATTTTATTATTACATTAAGTAATTTTATAGCAAACCATCCCTTGATTATTTTAATTTAATCAAACCCAATTGATTTACATAAACTTCCATTACTTAATTAACTCCTAATAAACAGTAATTTATTAATTACTTCACTAAGTAATTAAACCTCATAAATTACATTAAGTAGCTACCCTTAATCACGTTCAAGTATATTATTTTTTTTATTTACATTATGTAATTAACCCTCCTTACTTACTTTCATCGATCTCATTCATTCATTACTCATTAACTAATCATATTCAGAGATTAATGAACCTTTAACGAATCATATTTTAATTAATTATTAAATTAATTATTTTAAGTAATTACCCTTCTTAATTATTCAAGTAATTATTCTTTGACAACCCTAAATAATTACACCTATTTAACTATATTAAGTAACTACCACTTGATTTATTATCCTTAAGTTCTTAATTAATTAACTTTTCTTTTTTTAAAAAAAAAATCATTCTCAAACACTTTTAAAGTGTTTCCTTTCAAATTCATTTTTAAATTTAGAATTGTTTCCTTTCAAACAATAAAGATAGATAACAGCAACCCAACAATTAAAGCACAAAGTCATAACAGCAAATCAGTTGCACAGATCAAAGACTACTCACCTAACCAGCTGTCGACACTCTCCCACGATGCAACTACAATCCCAAGACCCTGCTACCCCATCGCTGCCACATCCTACTGCAAAGTTGACAAACCAGCTATAAGCCTTCTCGAATCGCCATCTCTACACTCGAACAGGCAACGCCAAAAGATGATGAACCATCCTCTTCCAATACCAGCAACACCATGACCTCCACCTTCCTGTACCCGTGGTGGAAACTCCAAAGCACCCATATGACTCGCGACTGCCCCTCCCTCCGCCATATACTGTTCGCACCCGGAGATCAAAATAACACCGGCAGGCTCCAAATATGACGGCGACGTACACTTCGGCAAGGGCAAATTGTCGGTGAGCTTGGATCTAATGATTTATGTACAAATTTTGCTAAACCCCTAACCCTATTTCTCGATCTACCCACTACTCGGCTATCGAACGAGATTGCGATTTAAAATTGCAAGCCTTCGTTCATTCGTCTTCGCGTCCCGACCACTTCTTTTGAGTGAACGGCTTCGGCCATTTATTTTTTTGTTTCTTCTCTTTTTTTTCGAACAGGGAGGCTTCGATTTCAATTTGCGTGTGGAGTGAAGGCTTCGGCCATGATGAACAAATGAATTGATTTTGATATTTGATTAGGTCAAATGAATTAGGAGAGAACGAAAGAGGCGTGATTCTTATTAACAGCCATTCCCCTATTCCTCTTTTTTTTTATAAGCTAGGTTTCTATCGAAGGAAAAAGAAGAAGATGGAAAACAAATATCGATAGGAGTGAATAGCTTCCAGAGTACGCTTGTTGACTTATATTAAAAATATCTTGTATGGTAAAAAAAACATCTTTGATTTTAAATTTTATTATACTATAAAATTTCAAAATGTCTCGTTAATCGCCATTTAAAATTTTAAACTCTTCTAAAGGAATGCCGCGTGGCGACTATAAAGCTTTACCCGTATTCCGAACACAAAGAAACGTGTTTCGAAAGTTAATTCGATCACATGCGCGAGTTACGGAAATAAACGATCAATTTTTAATTAAATCGATTAAAATATTTCTAAGCGTTTTGAGCTGTCAGGGTCAAACGACAACTCCGATTGCTATGAAAATTGAAATCCGATAATAACTAAATATTACGGATCCAATGGAACTTGTTTCGTCGAATTCCGAGACTGTGCCTCGGAAAGCTATTTTTAAATATCGATTTAAACGATATAATTTCAAAACTGAACATATCACTTTTTAAATTCAATTTCAACCATTCTATTATCTTCAGTGCCAACATTATAAATTTTATAAGCCTTCAAATTATTTTTAACAGGCTTAGAACTGAAGATTCAATAATTTACTCAATTTCAGTTTATTAAATCCAATAACTCAATTGCTACATAATAATAATATTTAAATTCAAGTTGAAATTTAACCTTTAAATATTTAGAATCAATTTATTATTCCAATTTAAATCGTTAAAATTTCCCGGGTCATCATAATTTGGTTCTTGTATTAGAGATCTATATGTACCTGGATATCTGTTGTATTTGTTTAAACTCTGTTCTGTACCTGTTTTGAAACACTGGTTATTCTAGCTTATTTATTCTGCTGAAAATATTTAATTCTCTGTGATTCTATGATATGATTTTATTTCACCCTGAAATTTTAATAACAATCTGTCGTTTTGAATGATTTGAGTAGACATATGTGGTATATTGTCGACTTAAATCGCTCGAAAAGGCGGGATGTTGCATCCAAATTAAACTACAATACCTTTATTAAGTCAAAAGAACATTATTTCACTTAACTTTCATTTTTAACAAATAGCTTAACACTTTATTTTAAAATACCCATTTCATAAAAAAGATATTCCTTTTCAAAGTTAAACTCAACATTTCCATTTGAAAAACTAAATTTTCAATTATCAAGTTAAGTCAAAATTTAAGATACCTTTTACCATCTAAATCATGATCATTTATTTTACAAACATATCCATTTCATAAAATAAAGTCTACACTAGGTTAGATTTAAAATTCCATATTAAATCAAATTTAATTATTAAGTTATTTATCATCAATAAAGATCTTTAAATTACAATTTAAAACCAATTATTGACTTATAAAATTTTGTCTTATAGAAAACCAATTTCCCTTTATATTTTAAATCATTAAATCAAATTTTTAACTAAAATTCCATATTTTTAAAGATTCAAAATACTTAATAATTTCCACAAATAAATTATTAAAATTCTAGCTTTTAAACCCCTTCATTTACTTATAAATTTTAACTTATTTTAACTTATTAAAACCCATTATATATTATATTCAAATCATTAAATATAATTTTAAGTTAAAATTTTCATATATTTATAAGTTCAAAATACTTAATAAGATTTGATTTTAGAAACTATTATTTAAAATATTAACCATGGATCTGTATATAATTTTCTAACCCAGGTCAATTGAAACAGATATGTATCATTTCAATCCGTAATTTAAAAGAAAAATCTGGGGTCTATCATTTCAAACCAGCAATCCTAAGTCAAATAAAATAAATAAAAATCGCTTGAGCCTATCATTTCAGCACACAATGATTTTTCCTTATTCTAAAGTCCTTTTAGGTATGTATCATTTCAACACATAGTGATTCTATTCTACAGGGAACTCGCAGTGTGAGAAACAGTAAATAAAATAAACAGTATAATATGGTATATCATATGAGGTGATGTAACAACTATATATCAGGTAATAACATCATGAAATATCATATCACAAGCATATATAAATTACTATCATATCATCAACTAAAATTCACAGGCTATTGTTACACAATTCAATAAATACGGATGTCGAGAGTGATAGACTCACCTTCTGTGACGACCCGACATTCAACGACCAGAAAGTCGCATCGTCTTGAAGAAAGAAAGGGATAGAAAAAGAGAAAAGAAAGGAGAGAAAGAAGAAACAACATCAGAATCTCAACAGCAGAACAAATAAATTATATTAATAACATAAGTATTACATAGTATACAACAACTATCAGAGTTACACAGCATATACATCACATACTAGACAGTTATAAACACATGTCTAGTTATTACAACGTAACACAACACAAAGAAAATCACTCAGAGATACCAACACAGTGGAACACACTATATAACTATAACGCAGAAGCCTCCTGCTCCATTGCTCCTCCACAATTCGTCAAAGCTAACCTGAATCCCTTGGCTACTCGTAAAAAATTTGAGTACCCAAGAGTTTAAGAAAATAGAAATAAACTCCGGGTCAGACATGGGTCTGGTGTGAGTAACAGGTTAAGGTTGCTTAACTTTTGAAAAACCTTTGAAAACAAAAGGTATCACGTAAGACTTCCCAGACATAAACATGGAAAAGTATTTACCTTACGCTAACCAAAACATTTGATAGGAAATCTGATGATATTATAATAGGTCTAGGGTTTTCAAGTAAATTAGAAAATAGCCGAAATT
The DNA here is from genome assembly GCA_030765085.1 of Allium cepa. NCBI lineage: Eukaryota > Viridiplantae > Streptophyta > Magnoliopsida > Asparagales > Amaryllidaceae > Allium > Allium cepa. The sequence goes on along the minus strand of CM060939.1, from coordinate 72,511,653 downwards.
GTTACATTTATTAAATTCCAGCATACATAAGTTTACAATCAAATCCTAGGGCACTTATTGGATTTTGGGTTTCCATCAATGGCAGGGCTACCGGGGTACCGCCTGTCACAGTACGTGGCCTAGATCACCGTACCGAGGAGCCACCCTAACCCTCTTGCAACACAAGGCTGGAACCATTCCTTACTGAACAGTTCCAAACAAGACCACCCCGCAGTTGTGATCAGCAACCGCACCACACAGCCGAAATAAAAGGGACATCTAGACAGGGGTAAATCTCGTCCTACTTAGGCATGACCCACCAAGCCTTGCTGCACCTCCCCGATTTTAGCCATTCCCGGTTGATGAGGCTGGAGGCTACGATTACCTTTATAGAACACTTCACTTAGAATGCTCATCGTCCACCTGACGATGTTCTGAAAGCATTCAATCCATACAAGTTCGTTCTGGGTTCGAACGAAACTGAAGGCATTATCTCGTTACACTCATTTTGGAATCACCCTCAGAGTTAACGACGATAACCCTTGCACTCTGAATCTTCATCTTCACTTCAGATTCACGACCTATCGTTACTTTGGATCGATGTGGTTTTCGGATATCCAAATATGGAAACCCGATCACGGTCTCATCAAATCCAAAACGTATCTTTTAAGGCCAAGTTGTTTTAAAGTTTAAAACAATTCAATTCATTATCTATATACACACAGATAGATAATTCACAACATCACAATAGATAATCACATTATCATCATAAACAGGTAATCCACATCATCATTATAAACAGATAATCCATATTATCATCCCAATGCAACCAAAGCATCCATATCACATAACATTACTCATCTCATAGCTGAGATTACAAACCATTCAAGGCAATCAATATCATCCATTCATACATAAGCAATGATTTAATGATCACACCAACCATAATTAATTTAAAGTGAATTAAATTAGTTACTTACCTCTAATTAATTTAAAATAAATTAAATTAATTACTTCATCATTATAATCCTGCTTAACTTAACCATTAATTGATTACAAATCAATTAAATAAATCACCACCTTATTATTCATTTCAATTAATCATTCCTGAATAACAATTCCCTAATTACAATAAGTAATTAGCCTTTAAGTTAATTATACAAGTTAATTATACTTAACCCTTTTCAATAATTAACTTTTAATTACTTAATCGATTAATTAACTAAAATTAATTACATTAATCCTTTATTAATTAATTACTTCATTTATTAATTATTCCTTAATTAATCAATTCTAAATTTACATCATTAATTTTATTAATTAATGATTTCTAATTACATTTTTAATTAATCTCTCTATTTCAATTAATTACATTAAGTAATTAATCTTCAATTAAACTACATATATTAATCACCCTTGATTAATAACATCTAGTAATTAACTACCCTTAATTACTCCATTGAATAAATTAATCCTTAATTTATTCTCTAATTAATCCCTTGACTAATCCCATTCAGTAATTAACTACCCATAATTACTTCATTTCAAAAATTAATTACCCTTAATTAACTATCCCAATTAATCCCTTGATTAATTACATAGGAATTTAATCCAAATCACTTCCATTACTAAAACATCTTTAATTACATCCAGTAATTATCAATTAATTACTTCCCTAAGTAATTACAATTCCACTAATTACATTAAGTGATTATCTATCAATTAACCAGTGTTTAAATTAATTAAACTTAATTAATTAATCTAAATTAATCACGTTAAACTCGATTAATTACATTATGTAATTAATTCCTTAATTACTTCTATTAAGTAATTAAACTTAAACAATTTCATAAATGATTATTATTAATTAATTAATCTAATTAATTATTAAAATTAATCGCATTAATTAATTATTAAATAATCTTAAGTTAATGACCTTCATTAACTATTCTTAATTACTTTCTTAAGTAATTAACTCGGATTAACTATTATTAATTACAAATTAATTAATATTTAATTACCAATAAATTAATCTCTAATTATTTAATTAATTAAGTGTTAACTGTAACTTAATCAACCCTTAATTACTTGATTGATTAATCTTTAATCATTAATTAAAATCTAATTAATAATCCTAAATTACAAATTAATTAACCTTAATTAATTAATCTTGATTCTTAATTACTTAATTAATCATCCATATTATTAATTAATTAAATAATTAATTATCCAACTTAATTATTTAATGAATCCAAATCATTAAATTTTATTTATCTCTAAGATAAACATTTCTTACTTAATTAAGCATTTAAAAACAATTTATTTTCAAATTTACTTTAAATTTCACTTTAAATTTCATTTTAAAATTTAAGATTTTAAAATGAATACAATTTTATCTAAACAAGGTTTAAAACAATTTAAAATATGTTTATCTCACAAGATAAAGATATAACCATTTATAAAGAAGTTTAAAAGAAATTTAAAACCCAATTCATTTTTAAAAATTCAAAATTTACTTTTAAAAATACACTTTAAACAAACCAGATTGTTTAAGTCATTTTAAATTTAAAAGTTTAAATTTATTTTCAAACTGGAATTCAAATTAAGTTTGATTCCAAATTACTTTTTCAAAGCTTACTTACATTTTAAACTTTATTTTACATCTTCATTTTAAAATTCAAATTATTTAACCATTTCTAAAATAGTTAAAACAAATTAAATTTAAAAACTTATTTTATTTTAAAAACTGAAATTCAAATCCGAATTCCAGATTTTTAAATCACAGATTTAAACTTATTTTAAATTTCTATTTACAATTTATACTTTCACTTTAAATTCGACCCAAATACTTTCATACTAAAAAGTTTTAAAACCAAATTTAAATTTCAAAATTTAAATTATTTCAAAACTCAGATTCAAACAACTTTGAAATCGGATTCAAACTCATTTAAACTTATTTTAAATTTCCAGTTTGCATTTTTAAAACTTACTTTAAAACTTTAAAATCAGAACAGGCTTTCTGTTTTATCTAAAACCTGAAACAACAATTACTCGAGTCATCCCTGAAATGACTTCGAGTTCAAGCCTAATCTGCTTCGAGCAAACTTTCCATTTACTCGAGAATTACTCGAGACAAAATTCAACTCCTACCAACAACTACTATCACCATAACAAAGTACACTGTGCACGTGTACAGTGCCTCCGGCCACCCATGACCAACTTCGTGACCTCCCGTCAGTCGCCGATCATCACCTCAGACCAACCATACACCAATTCCATCGACCAATGCTCAAAGATCAAAATCGAGATGAGAATCCCAACCTGGAACAAAACCTGAAACAGACACTACCCACTTCCATCCAAAACCTGTCAACACCTCATTCACGCGCCTCCGGCCACCATTGCCTCTAAAACTCCGGCGAAGTCTTCGACAACTCACCATCTTCCAATGCCCAAGAAATAGTTGAACTCGATCAACTGTAATTGCCGAGATGGTCCATCTTGTCAAACCCAGTAAAACTAGGGTTCCAAACTTCAATCACAATCCATCATCTCCAAAATGAAATGCAACCCAATCTGTTAATTTTCTCATCATCCATGATAACTCCTCCTCCTCCAAGAACAAACTCGGCACCTCTAATCACTTGTGGCAATAGAGATGCCCCAAAATACAAAATACAGTAAAACTAGAACTGCTCACTGATTCTAACTCTAAAATTTGTAATTTTTGGTTTAAAATTCATGTTTTTGTACGATGTTTTGATTTATAACCCTGAAACTTCAAATCATTGCACTTGGAATTTCACTAATTAATGTTTGTCATCTGTCCAGAGATGATACAGAGTTGTTTAATCTTAAGTAAAAATTTTAAACTATATTTATGATGAAATAAACATATCTTGTTTAACCCTTAAATCTAAACCAAGATTTAATCAAGAGATAATGGATTTTAAAATCTAACAGAAGTTTGAAATTGAGGAACAGAAATGTAACAGATAACAAGCATGCAAACATAAATATATTCACATAATATATATATATATATATATATATATATATATTCACAGAAAATTCATATTTTATATTCATTTCTAATTTAAAAGCATGAAAACAACTTTTACCTACTTAAAATTTTTAAAAAGTTGAGTTACTCACAGTTCTTAAAAATGCAGAGAAGAGCTTCAGGTTTGAAAAGCTCTTGAATCTTTTGAAATCCTGCTTGAATGCTTTAAAAGCTTTAAACTTGAATGTTACTAATGTTTTAAATTTGCTTTAATTCCCAGGTTTTGCATGCAGTGGCCACTTTCCAGATTTTGAAGAAATGAATGCAGGCTTTTAAAATAGATTTGAAATTGCAGATTTGCTTCAGATTGTTGCATAAGCTTCCAGGTTGAAGAAAATAAAATGCATAGATTTGAACAGTCGAAAATGCTTTGCATTTTGAAAATGAGTTACAGGGAATGACATGCAGGTTTGAAGATGGTTATGGGGTAAATGGTTTACGGGAATTTTAAGTTTGAAGAGTGATTTGCAACTTGTTTAGAAACTGAGTTGCATGCAGTAATCATTCCAGATTGCAGAAAATAAAATGTACAGATTTTCATGATTGAAAATGTTACAGGCATTTTTGCTATGCATTTTTGAAGATGAGGAGTTTGATTTACAGGTTGATGAGAAAACTGGTTTTTGAGGAAATGAAAATTTCATTATGAAATGAAGATTGTTTTTAGAGTAAATAGTTTCAGCTGAAAAAAAATTCTTAGTTTAGCATTGGTAATGAAAAAAAGAAAAGAGTGGAAGAAGGCAAGTGTTTATATAACCAGATTTATGATTTTTTAAGAAATCAAAGAAAAATAAAAATTAAAACATGACACTTGTCTAAAATGTTAACATTTGTTAATTTTCTTATTTAATCACTTAACGCATGTTATATAAGATCCTAAGATGTTTACACATGTTCCTTTTAATTAATTAGTATTTTTAATTAAAGTTAATGAATGTTTTTAACTAAATTAATTAGTTTTTAATACTTAGTTATATATATAGCTAATTTCTTTAAGGAAATAAAACCATTTATATTTAAAAATAAAAACAATACATTACTTTATTATTTAAAAATAACATTTTAGATAATTTAAATAAAATTTATAAAAGAGATTGTAAATTACTTGTTATTTAAATGAATTAATGTTTCATTAATTAGTTGTATTTTAAACTTTCATATCTAATTTACAAATCACATTTATTAATCAATATTTTAAAACAAACATTTTATTAAATAGCTTTGAAAAGCTTAATCATTAAATAAATCATAATTTCCCAATTACCAAAATATTGGAATTAGAAAATATGCTATATTAATTAAATTTAAAACCAAACTCATCTATTTAAAATATATATAAATACATATATACATTATAAATAGAAAACAATTTATTAGCTTTAAAAGATAAATTCACTAATTAATTATTTATTAAAGTAGGATTATTAAATCAATTCATTAGCTTATAAAAGATAAAATTAATCAATTATATATTTATTAGAAGAAGATTATTAAATAAATTTAAATTTATTTACAAAAATTATCAAATCAATTCAATTTTAAACCCAGATTATTAAATTGATATTGTCAAAAATCCTGGGATATCACACCTTCTAAGGCTACGGATGATAAATTCAAGACACAACACAAACTCCGAAAAGCACGAAAAAGCACGAATCAAACTTGAGTAGATGGAGAGTCAAGATCTAAATCTTGTAAATAACAAATATATAACATATATAAGTATATAATCCAACACAATATTATAAATCAAATAAATGAACAAAAATGAATCAAATTGAAGCAAATATGACCTAACCACCACAAGTGGGCTCAGTCACTTCCACCATAGGCTAAACCATCACCACACAAGGCTCGGCCATCATTGGATTGAGGCATCTAGGCTCGTCCAAGGCAAGCAAGGGAACGGCTATGGTGTAGAACATGAAGTTATGGTAGGGTACAAGCATTAGGAAGGCTCAAGGCATGGATCAAGAGGAGTTTTGGGTTCGGCCCTATGCAACATGGCTCGGCCACTATGTGCTAATGGCATGGTCAAGTCAGATCTGGATAAAGGCACAAGGAATCACGGCTAGGTGATGAAGATGGGTCATGGCCAAGGCAAGGTGGTGGAGTTTGTGTTGTGGCTGAGGCAAAATAAAAGGAGATGATGATCAATAGGTTCGGCTAGGGTTTGAATCAAGGGATGATGATGGATTTTTGGATCTAGGGTTTCATGGCATAAGTGGTGGAGATGATGGGGTAGTGGAGGTCGAGCATAGGTGGTGGATGGAGGGGATGTGGTCAGCTATAAAAGGATGTGGCCGAGCTTGCAAATTAAAAAAATAATAAGAATGGAGAAAGAAAAGAAAGGAGAAGGAGAGAAGCCATGAGAAACTTACTGTATATTTTTTTTTCTTCAGGAAACAAATGAGTGAGGAGATGTGAGAAACTTTTGTGCGTGAATTACAAAAGTAGTGGCGGCTAGGGTTAGAAAATGAACGGCTAAGAGATGTGGGAATGAATGGCTAGGCAAATGGAAAGGCTAGAAAATGAAAAGGCATGAATTAAAACACGCAACCTATGTCTCCTTGATTTTCCAAGCCATTTATCAAAAATAAACAAGTTAAAATTTTATAAATAAAAATCAAAGTCTAAACAAAATAAAAATAGAAATAGAATAGAGAAATGAACATAGAAAAATAGAAAATAAAATACAGAAAATAATTGCGTGTAAACATTGAATTTTATCAAATTTAAAGAGTACAAAACGGAATTTGACGAAATGAAAAGTAGAACAAATATTAGAATTATATTCTGCTTCAAAGAAAAGATTTAAAAATAAAAATTCCAATTTAAAATTTTCAAATTAAAGTCAAAGTTTGACCCAAGGTTGACCAAAATATTAAATTTTCAAAAAATGTTTATTTTATTGTATTTGGAAAATAAATTACAAACAAATTCCAAACTTACATTGGAAAATTCTAAAAATTCACTTTTAAATGATTTAAAATCAAAGTTTTCAAATAAAAATTAAATTAAAATATTTACAAAATTATGGGTTGTTACAATTACTTCACTCAAAGTAATGATTTGTTGTTAATGATACTTCTCCTCATTCGAGGAGATATTTTACCCTTACTTTTATATCTCATTTCTCTCTTTTAATCTATTGAGTGGTGCTAGGGTCATTTCTCAGCTTGACCCTACACCAATGTTTCATGAGCTACGAGTCGCAGAAGCTAGCGTTACTCTTGCCACATTCCGCACTCGTTATGAGTCTTGTGAGTGGTTCGTTATATCATTCGGAATAATGAACACTCTAGTCTATTCCATTAATCTTGAGGATCGAGTATTCGGAGAATATCATGATGAGCTTTATTTGTGTTCCTTGATTTTGAGAATAAGTAATAAATTGAGTTTTCAATTTTTTAAAAATTGAAGGTATGTTTCTAAGAGAAATTGGATTTTGTTTTTGGTAAAAACAAAGAATATTTTGAGTATAATATATGAGGTATTTATTTTTAAAGAAAATGAATTTTTGTGTTGGGTTGTTTGTCTAGTGCTTTAAGAATGCTGGTTGATGCTTTTGGCTAACGCTATCGATAGGAATTTCCTAAACGCTGTGATGAGACAGTCAGACACGGTAAATTGAGTTTCAATAAATAAAATTTGGAAATAATTAATATGGTGGAGTATTAATTTTATTTTTAATGTTTAATGACGCCATTTAACCATGGTGAGTGCTGGATAAGTAGCGGGGCAGTTTTGATCATTTGATCAACTCGACAGCCAATCGAATGGGTCATTCACTATAAATCAATTGCAAGGCAATACCCTTAAATTATTTGGAATTTGAGAAATTGAATATGGTAATTTGGGTAAGTAAAAATGAATAATTCTAATTAAGGGAATGTCTTAACTTGAAGAAAATATCATTTGATGCTTTGATTTATAAAATGATGTATTTAAGGTAAAAGAATACTTTGGTTTGAAAAATTAAAATATTAATAGAATATTTTGGTACAAGTTATCAGTGATGACTACAAAAAATTTTGTTTTGACACTTAGTTATTTGAGTAATAGTAGAGGATAGATATAAAACTCTATCTTAAAAATTGGTTGGTGTGAACCGGTAAAATTATTTTGAAAACAAATTTGAATTAATTATCAACTTTAATTAGTTTTACGCTGATAATTAGATGGAAATTTAATTTTGTGAAAAGTGAAAATTTGAATTGTTTTGATAAATGAACAATTCAGGTGGTACAATCATTTTAATTGTGAGAATGATTTTAAAATTTATATAAATATATTCCAAAATTTATTGTTGGATAATCAATAATCATCTTTTGATAATAGAAGAGATTGGTTATCCCTTTCCAAAATGAGTTTTCTTAGTAAATTACATTAAATTTAGATTTTGGAAAGTAATCAAAATTTTTGCATTTATTGAATTGTTTCTTTTATGTTGATTACATAAATTGGATCATATTTTGGTATGTCTTAGCTTTCCGGGAAAAAGAAGATCATTTAATTTTATTTGACTTATTTTAATCAATATTGAAAATAGTATGTATGCAAAAGAAATATATGCACGTATCAATATATGATATCGATGTGCACTTGAATTTCTTTTAAGATGTGAATTTACTAATATGGTCTAAAAAGAAAAATACGTCCATTAACCAACTGATGATGGCCCCCCAAGTATGGGATTTGGAGGGTGTGATATTTTTTCTATTTGGGTATGAATTAGAGGAGAAAAGGAAGGGTAAAAGATGAGATCTAGATCCGCCTATTCCTCTCCCTTCCTTTTCTATAAAAATCCTACACTCTCCTCAATTTGGAATTTACTTTCTCTAGTATTTCCTCCCACATAGGATGCAAGCATCATGGCCATCTCCCCCTCCATTTTCAAACTAGATACAAGTTTAAATCAAATTATATCAAAGGTGTGTAGATTTCTCCGATACTAGCATTTTCCAAAAGAGATCGAATCAAATTTTAGAAGCTCTTTTGATTCGACATTCAAGGAGTTACGGCTAGGCCGCAAAAAAGGTGAAATTTAATTTATATAAATTTAAATATGTAAATATCACAATGTTGTATATGTATAGGCTAAATGATATCACAAATGGACGTGTTTGTTTTCTATCGGTTAATAAATGAATGTGTGAAAGATTTTTTTATATATATGCATACTTTGTTCTTGGACGTGGAATAAAAAAATCAAAATTAAAATTAATTTAATACATTTTATAGTAAATTTTAATTTCAATTTATACATATACATATACATATACATATATATATATATATATATATATTCATTTATAAATTAATTTAATATCTAGTATATGTATTTGCATACAAAATTATATATATAATTTAAATATGAAATGTAATTTGGATAACTAATAATTTAAAATGGTAGTCTGTAATTTTTAATGCATATACATATATATACACACACATTTTGTAAAAAAAATTATGTGCAAACAAAAAATATTTTTCACACTGAATTTTTACAAAAAAACTAAAATTAATCCACATGGATTATTTAAAAAAAAAATTAAAACTAATCACTATGGCAGAAAATTAAAATATATGCATATTTTAGTTTACATATTTAATTATACAATATTATTTATATATAAATGAATAATATTTATGTAATATAATATATTTGTGTGTGTACGTATGTGTGTGTGTGTTTATGTATTTTTATTTTGATTTATAAAAAAATACTTTATATATATTAAATAAATATAATTTTGCAAATTATTTATGAAGAACTTGAAACTGAATTCAAAAAGGATATTTTTAAATCTATATTTAATTTTAAACTGTCCTCGCCCTGATATTGAACCTCACGATTTGTGACCTTATGTTGCCTACCATACCTTGCACTCCAGTTCACATCTCTAACAACCCATTATGGGACGAAAACCACTAGATGGTGATTTGATGAATTGTTCTACAACTCAAATACTTTGCAAAAAATATGAACTTTAAATACTCAACCAACCATTCGAACACTACTATCCATCAATACTACCACTTAATACAATCATATTGTTACCACAATCAACTCAATCAACGATCTAACTATACAGTCGTATCAAATGTCATTCAGTTCCTACCAGTTCTAATACATAAATTTATAAACTTTATATTTTAAAATACGCATTTTACAGGTACTCTCTAAAATCCATAATCAAGTTCATTATCAAGCCAGAATAAACATTATCATCAAACTATGATTTTAACATATCAGGTGTTTATATATCATAGAGAAGAGATCCCACTCACAAAATCTTTGAGAAATCCAAGCATAATGAAACTTAAATTCGAAGTCTTCCTTTTATTTTCAAAATCTATCATTTATCTTCTCTGAAATTTAAACTTTATGGTATAGATATATATTGGTATTCTAGCTTGAATTTAGAATTTTAATACGATGTTTGGCTTAAGATTGAAAAAGTTAGGTATAGTTTGATTTTAGGAAACTTTATTTCATTATCAAAAAGAAGAGAATAAAGAGATGAAAAGGAAAAAGGCTAATTTCAAAATCAGTAATATTAAATTATGGTCGAAATACCTTTTTCCATACCAATATTTTCTTCTCATTTTTTAAATCTTATCTGGTCTTAACAAACAATAAATATATTTCATGTATAGATGACCATACAAACTAAATGAACAAGACTCGAGTCCTAATTAGTTCATCTTTAAAAATTCTTCTTTAATGTCATTAGTTCGCTTAATCCTCGATTAAATGATAAATTACACTTTACAACGGAGTTAAAAATTATGGGTTGTAATAAATATACCGCATATTAGACATCAAGTAATACTATTTTGTAAATATCGCTTAAAATATCATTTAGTGATAGATCAACGATATATTATTTATATATTTGCCAATATATTGGCGATATTACAATGATATTCATGGAAGTAGTCAAGTATTGCTACTAAATAGAAAATGTATGTGATTATTTCATATTATAGCAAATATCAACATTGTATATGCAAATGATTCATATAAATATATCTTCAAACATTTTAACGGTTATTTGAAGTGTCAAAATTTTGATATCTACACCTTTTATCATTCATAATTTGTACATCTTGTTAATAAATATGCTGACATCAACATGATATCTCCCCGATATTATTCTAATATTTTAAAATTTCACATATCTCTCCTTAAATGATATCTTACTTATATCATTATTAACTACTTAGATTTTATATATACATACATATATATATACATATTATATATATATATATATGTTGTTTGCTCAAAAATTGGTCAAACACCTTCAATCAATTTGTTGTAAAGCTGTGTATACTAAGTGTGTAACACAACTGTCAAATGTACATGATGATTGTTTCACAGAAGAGTGTAAAATAGACGGGAAAGAAAAGTGCAGTAAAGTAAAGTACATAAGAATCGATAAGCACCATTGTCCCAATGATTAACTGATTTGACTTTGATGCGAGAGGTCACAAGTTTGAAACTTGCGTAGCGTGATTCGAACATATATTGACATGTGATTTGTGTTATGTTGTTCCAGTGACATGTTGTATCTAAGTACATTTCCAAAAAAAATACATAAGAATATATAATCCTTTGATACGAACATGCCCATATCCACTATCCATTTTTATTACTATCTATATAGATCAGTTATACAATGATCAAATAAGAATACAATGATCCAATATGAAAAATAGTGCTCAAGTTTTTTGTCTGCCTATTTGGTCCTGTAGTGTCTTACTCTTTCCAAAATTGTCCGCCATTGTTGTTGGAAGTTGATTATTCATTGGAGTGAAAATACAGTGAGACTAGGCCGATAAAATGTGTTCCTTATTTTTCATGCTAGGTTCAGTTATTTCCACATATATAAAACATAGCATTTCCTTAAATACCCTATTTGGTTTGGCAAAGAGTGAGTGGTCGAATGGCGGTTGGTCTGCTAGTTTGATCTACCCTTGGATGTGGCCATGCTCTTGGCTACATTTAGTTTTAAGCTTCCTTGATTTGGCAATTTTCAACTACCAAACAAGAATTCATGTTTGGTAGTTCCACTATGGACAAGGAATCTTGTCCGGCTTTTATATCAGTAGAAATTTTTCCCAGGAAGTTAAACTACTGTACAAAAACTTTTGTTTGGTGGTTGTTGTAACGTCCCATAATTACCACTTTAAAAATGGAATATTAAAAGTTTAAATAATCATGATTTTTATAATAAATAAGAATGGTAAACTTATTTTTAGAATTGAATAAAGATTTTGGACTTTTACCGTAACATTGACAAAATTGACAAAAGCCGGTTTTGGATGAAAGTGGATATTTGGTCAAATAATTATTTTAAAAGATGAATAAATCCTTTTAAAATAATTATATGAAGATAATAATATATTGATAAAAGTTTTATAGTTATATATATACTTATGTTATAGTGATTGACAAATTTCGTCGCGCATTAAAAAAATCAATGTCATATTTTGCAAATGAATTTCGATATTGTTTTATACTATTTTATAAGCCAAATATGCTTGTTTTAATTAATTAAAAATAATAATGAACTTATTTTCAAGTTTTTTTTAGATAGATATATAATTCAACAAAAACGTCAAAATGTGACCATAAAACATTTTGTCGAAAATCAACGTTTTGTCGATTTAAAGTTGTCACAACATCGTTGCATCTTTATATACACATTTTTATATGCATTTTAACATATAGGAAGTAATTAACAATTAACTAATTAGTACTTAATTAAACATGCTTAGAAACTTATAAAAAAATTAACAAATGTAAGTAAAAAAGAAAAGTCAAAAAAGTAAACATCACATCAAAATCAAAATAGAGAGTTTACATGGAGTAATGCAAGGGAGTCTCATCTATGGCTCTTCTTGATAGATTTTTCGTTAGTGATGAGACTGAAGATAAATTTCCAATCTGTAGAGTCTCTGGTTTACCTTACACATACTTTGATCATTGTCATATTATCCTCACATATATTTTAAATTTTGACAAAAGTTCAGTTTTAGTTTTAAATGATTTTAATTAGTTGCTAATACTCTAAATTGCAAAACTATTAACTTTCCTTTTGAATATCTAGGTTTTCTTATTAGACCTACCAAAATCAAACAAGATAATTGGCTTATTATCATTAATAAAATCAAAAATAAGATCTCTAACTGGAATGGGAGATTTTTTATCTAGAGCAGGTAGACTAGTCTTAATAAATTCAGCTTTATCAGCCCTTCCGATTTATTGGATGTCCATGCATCTGCCAGATTGGGTTATTGATAAAATTGATAAAATTAAATGAGATTTCTTATAGAGTGGGGAAAATCCTAATAACAGTATAAAATTTTTAGTAAATTGGGAAACAGTTTGTAAAGCCAAAAAGGAAGGTGGCTTAGGAGTTATTAATTTGCGTAATATGAATTTGTTTTTACTAGGTAAATGCTTATAGAAGTTTAAGGATATAAATGATAACGCTATTTGGAAAGAGATCATTTCTAAATATTACTATAATGGTAATAGAAATTTATATCAAATTGCTTCTCCAATCACTCAAATTATATCTAATTTTTGGAAAAACATTTTAAAATGTCATGAGATTTTTAACTTAGGTATTAATACGATAGTTCATTCAGGTAATTGTACTTCTTTCTGGCATGACCGACGGATTTCGGTCTTGCCTCTTAAGTTGGAATTTAAAGAGCTTTATGAAATCTGTAACTTTAAGTTTTCTTTAATTAATGAAGTTTATTCTCCTGAAAACGATCCTCCTTGGAATTTTGGTTTTAACAGAATTTTAGTAGGTTCAACCCTTAGGCAACTTTCTTTACTTTATGCTAGATTAAATCTTTATAATATTGATAACGATAATGATATTATTAGTTGGGAATGGGATAAGAGAAAGAAATATACTTTTAATTCTTTTTACAGATTTATTAATTTTTCGGGTACAATAAACTACTCTTTTAAATATATTTGGAAATCTAATGCTCCTCCTAAATCTAAAATTCACATGTGGTTAATACTGCATGGAAAACTTAATACAATAGAATTTTTAAAGAGAAAAAACATTCAAAATGATAATAAATGTTTTTTTAAGCTGCATCGTGAAGATATTAAACATACATACTATGATTGTATGGATTCTTATTACATCCTAATTAATACTCTTAAATTTTTGAACTTTAATATAATAACTGAAATTTCGGATTGCGACTTCTACTAAAATAATTTTGGATTTAGGTTCAAAAAGAATATTAGATTCTTACTTGACACTTTATTCATTATTATTTGTTGGTATATTTAGTTCAATGAAATTTTAATAATAATAATATTCATTTTAACAAATTGATTTTTACTATTTCTTCATTTTGTTTTAATTGGATTTCTAATCCTAAATATAAATTAGCTAAAAATAACCTATTTAAAGGGTATCTTAACAAGGTTAGTTATAATATTAACTTATTTAAACGCAATAATAATATTTTTAACATTCACAATAGTAGTATTAATATTTTTTCAAATTTATATAATGTTTTCTCTGTCAATCATAACTTACTTATGATCAAAGGTTCATAAGAATTTTTTAAGATTTGTTTCATTTATTGTACTAGTCATTGTTGATATTAGTTTATAAGTAATTTAATTCTTTAGTATTTGTCGAGTTAGTCTTATTTAGTTTTATGGTTTCCTACCTCATTTATACATATACATGTATACAAATTATATAAATATACATATATATGTATCATTCTAACTTTTTTCTTAGTCATCCTTTAGACACAGGCATGGGTGATAGGGCGTCAGGTTCATTTTGCAGGTACTCATGTCTTCAGATTGCAGGATTTCGGATTGTAGAGAGGTCATCAAAGCAGAGTCTTCCTCTGAGGATTACTAGCAGTTCCACCACAGATTCTGGACACTTTCGTCTCCATTATGGCGCACTATTTTTAGGAGGATCTACTCTTCTGCTTTGCACTTCTTTCTTTTGTACAGAGTCTTCAGAGCGGATTTTCCATTCAGCATCATATTCAGTTTCTCTTCAGAGTAGCTGTCTTTCCATTCCTTCTGAACCAGATGCATGGAGTTTCCTTATTAGTTTGTGACGACATCCAGTACTATTGGCTTTTCTTTAGTTTTTAGGTACTTCTAACACCTTAATATCGGACGTTGGCCATACCGGAGCTCGAAATAGGGGTGTGATGGGTGGTGGCCTTACCGGAACTCATCTTAGGGGTACCTGAGATTTTTTTGATACTTGTATCTAGTTTTGTTACCTGCAAGGCATGTTGGCAGCGCCTTATTTTTGTGATATATATAGTTGCATGTGTGCTCTCCTCTATTTATAGAGGATCACACATTTTTTTCGCAAAAACATCAAAATCAAACCAAATCTTCTCTTTAGCTACTTTTTCATCCAAATACATTTGCTTAGCTCTTAAGTAACTATGACATAAAGTAAGAAGTGATGCGACGAATAAATAAAAGCGGGGTAGACACACGCCGTGGGGTTTACTTAAGTGAGTATCAATGAATACCATGATCTTAAGGTTCCCCATGGTATCAAAAAAAAGTAAGAAGTGATAAGTGATGGTAAGTGTTGTAAAAGAAAGGTTACTTTAAAGTTCAGTAAGGTTATTTTGGTAATTTGGTAAAGGAATATTTTAGTAACTTAGCACTTCACTTCTTTTCCTATAAATACATATCCATCCTTCTCATTTTCTCACACAAATCATTCTTTTCTTCTTTTTCCTTTAAGCTATGTTAATGGCTTCTTCTTCTCTTCTTTTCCTTACTAACTTTTCTTAAAATCATATCAAACCAACTCCAAACTCAACCAAACTTTGCCAAAGTTCTTATATCATCATTAAAACATGGTCTAGCATCTAAGAAGTGAAGAAATCCTAGAGGAAGAGGTGGAATAGGGGGAGGCCGAACCTATTGAGGAGGGAGGTGCAAGTTAGAAAGCTTTGGTACAAGAAAAAGA
Organism: Allium cepa; assembly: GCA_030765085.1. NCBI lineage: Eukaryota > Viridiplantae > Streptophyta > Magnoliopsida > Asparagales > Amaryllidaceae > Allium > Allium cepa. The sequence goes on along the minus strand of CM060939.1, from coordinate 72,495,594 downwards.
GAAGGAAGAGCGGAAGTTATGCCGAACTTATAAAATAGGAGGCTTTGCTGGGTTTCATTCCATAGATATAGGAAGTTTAAAGTAATGTGGAAGCTTAGTTGGATTTTCAGGAGTTTGGAAAAAGAGGTCGATGACATAAAACAAAAGGAACGAAGTAGAAGTTGATAAGTTGAAGTTTAAGTGAAGCATTATTTGTAAGAAAGTCGGTAGAAGTTTGGTTGGATTTTGCTGAGAACTCCTAAATTACTACATTTTATTTTGAATGATGATATGATGTTTGCAAATGGATGTTTAATATGATTTGATCATCAAGTTTGGTTCTTTTCATATGAATGTTGAAAATATATGCAAGCTGTTATCCCATTTTATGGTCAAGACGGGAATAACAACAAATTGACAAGGAATTATGGATATCAGGACTGGAGATAAGGCTACGATGGATATCGTCAAGATTTTGTTGAACTCCGATCGGGACGAAATTGATTGGAAATGATGATAAGAACTATGAAAGGCTATGTTTCAAATTTCAGGTTAATCGGAGTTCGTATGGAGGAAATATGATGGATTCAAGGTGGGAGAGGAATGTTGTTCGAACCCATCAAGACATCGGGTTCGAACCCATCAGGTTCGAACCCATCAGGTTCGAACCCATCAGGTTCGAACCCATGAGGCTCGCATCGATGACGCTTCGAATCAATGGGAACTAGATGGGTTCGAAAGGAGTAACTTCAATGCAATGGACATGGATTCGAATGATGGACATGGACTCGAAGATAATGGATACGAAGCAATGAAGATGGACTCGAAGAAGGAAATGGATTCGAAGTATGCATGGATTCGTAGAAGGTGATGGATTCGAAGTTGGTGATGGATTCGAAGTTGGTGATGGATTCGTAGAAAGTGATGGATTCGAAGTTGGTGATGGATTTGTAGAAAGTGATGGATTCGAAGTTGGTGATGGATTCGTAGAAAGTGATGGATTCGAAGTTGGTGATGGATTCGAAGTTGGTGATGGATTCGTAGAAAGTGATGGATTCGAAGTTGGTGATGGATTCGTAGAAAGTGATGGATTCGAAGTTGGTGATGGATTCGTAGAAAGTGATGGATTCGAAGTTGCTATGGATTCGAGGAAAGTGATGGATTCGAAGATGATGGTTTCGAAACGATGGATACGAGGACAATGGATTCGAAGTAGAGGTGGATTCGAAGGAGAGGAGCCGAGGGAGATGGATTCGAATAGAGTGGTTTCGAAGGGATGGGTTCGAAGGAAGTGGTTTCGAAACATGGGTTCGAACCATTCAGGACGCACAGATTCTTGAACTTGGACCGATCATATCTCCCAAACCGTTGATCCAAATGCAATGAAATTTTTACAGGAGCTTACATACATGTTGAAGAATGTTCACACCAAATTTCAGCTCAATTGGATGGATTCTTGATCGATTCGAAAGTCACTTCGAATCGATCCCAAACTGGGCACGGATTCCAAGAACACGGGCCTGTGGGCCCCCTCACGTGCCAAGCAACCTCCCCAGGTTTTAGGCGGGATTTCAGCCTTCCACGCCTATAAATAGAGCCCCTGGTCATTCAGAAAAGAGGTCGGAAAATTTGGAGAAAAAAGGCAAGCCCAGACGCTGCTAAAATCATTCCATAGCATCATTACTGCTATTTTCTTCAGATTTGGTCACTACAACTGTTGTAATCACTTGTAATCTTCAAGGATAATCAATAAAAAAGAAAAATTGGAGTGGACGTAGGCCGGAGATAGCCGAACCACTATAAAACTTGTGTCTCTGTTCTTTACTTTTGGATTGCTGTCTATTATATGTTGAGATTTGTTGTTTGTGTTTGAATATCATTAATTTATATTCATACACTGGTGCTTTCACGGTATTGGGTGTTTGTGACCAATTTTGGCGCAAACATTTTGGTGCTTTCACTGAGAGCAACTAGCACCCGCTACACGGATTTGAAGAGTTCGAGGAATTTGGATTTGGAAGACAATGGCTAGACAGGATAGCAGAAGGCTAAGGGCTGAGAGAAGCCAACAAGGAGGAAGTCAGCAAGCATCCTCCGGAGGTGAGGAAGGACAGGCTTCGGTCTACATAACTCGGGATGAAATGGAAGCTATGGCCAATTCTTTGCAGGAGAGATTGTTGAAAAGTCAACAGGAAATGATGCAAACTTTCTTGGAACAAATGAGAGCTACAGGAATGCAGAGCTTAGGAACAGGTACAGCAGCTGCGGATGCAGGACAAGGAGCTAGGATTGTGGAACCCAATGAAGGACAGGATACGGAGCCAGAAGGCAATCAACAAGGGCTTGGGGGCAGGCCCACAGGATTCAATGCAGGAGAACCTTTGGAAGGAATTCAACAAGCTAGAGCTAACGTTGCTGCTAGTGAGCCACATGAGGAATATGTACCAGAGTTCCCTCGGGGGCATGGGGGGCAACCCCTACCAGACAATACAGGATTAGTAGAAATGATCAGAAAGACTGTGCGAGGTGGTTTGACAAACGGAGATTTGGAAGGAGTGAATAGAAGTCCATTCGTTCGAGAGATAAGGATGGCTCGAAATCCACCTAAGTTCAAGCTACCTAGCGTGGAGGTATATGATGGTAAGACGGATCCAACAGATCACTTAATGAGGTACACCAGACACATGGAGGTGCTGGGGGCATCGGAGGAAGTGATGGCCCGATGTTTCCCTTTGTATTTGAAGGACTTAGCTGCAATGTGGTTTAGACAGCTGGGAGAAGGATCTATCAGGACTTGGAAGGAATTAGTGGAAAAGTTTCTGGGACAGTTTCGGGTTCACGTCAAGAGGCCGAAGAACGTGATGACTTTAACATCGGTTAAGCAAAGGATGGACGAATCGCTTAGAGCTTTTCTAACTCGATTCAGTGCGGCAGTCGCTTCGGTGGATCGGCCTGATCCATCTATGGTTTTAATGGCAGCAGTATCAGGAGTCAAGGAGAATTCGGATTTCAAGGTATCTCTGATACGAGATCCCCCGCAAAATCTCGACGAATTCTTTCATGAGGCAGAAAGGTTCCTTCGACAAGAAGATGCAAGTACGGATTTAAAGTCGAAAAAGGTTAATGCACTCGAGGTTGGAGCGGTATCCAAAAATGGTTCGGATAAGGACAAAGGAAAGAGGAAGTTAGATGACGACTCTGGAAACGCTAGAAAACGATGGAAGGATCCAAAGTTTTCCACATACACTGGATTGAACGAGACGCTGGAGCGGATATACTTGGAAACTCGGAATCGCCTTCCCTACCGAAGGCCGGCTAGGAGGGAACCAACAGAGCGGGAAAGGACATCAGGAAGGCACTGTCTCTTCCATGATCTGGATGGACACGATACCAACAGCTGCAGGCACCTAAGGGATATAATCGAGGAGCATGTAAGGAATGGACAGTTACAGCAATACGTTGGAACTCGGGATGCAACGGTGGAGCAGGAGCAACCACCGACCACCTCACGCCGTGATGATGGGAGGCCCAGGGATGATCGTCGATTGATCATCCATTGACCAGGGTAATATGGAATAAGTAGCAAGCTATTAGCAAATGGTAAAGTCATTTACACATGTACGGGGACGGAGATAGCCCCTAGGCATGCTCTGAATGATGATAACCCGGGACGCTATGGTTTGTGAAATTTATTTCTTGCTTTTAGATTGGACATTGCTTTTCTTTTTGGATTTGGTTTTGGAGCTTGGATTGAGCTCCTGGTTTTTCTTGCTTTTTTATTTGGATTTTCCTTTGGATGATTGTTTTTGGTTTTGGATTCTGGTTTGGATTTTTGGTTTCCTGGTTTTGGATTTGAATTTTGGATTTGGATTTGGATTTTGGATTTGGATTCCGGATTTGAATTTCGGATTTGGATTTTGGATTTTGAATAGATTTTGGTTGGACTTTTATCTGGTTTTTGATAAATGGTCGTCGGGTATGGATTATGCCTGGCAAGGGATGAGTCACTTTACCCAAACAAGGTGAATTGACTCATTCAGGTCGTCGAGTATGGACTATGCTCGGCAAGGGTCCGGAGAGATCAGGATTCAGCTTAGGACTTAAGCCATGGCATTTTACAGCGCCCAGGGACACTGGGCCAAGGTCGTCAAGTGTGGATTACGCTTGGCAAGAACCCGGAGAGGTTAGCTCAACGTCCAGGGACACTGGACCAAGGTCGTCAAGTATGGATTGCGCTTGGCAAGAACCCGGAGAGGTTGGCTCAACGTCCAGGGACACTGGACCACGAACATCAAGTATGGATTACGCTTGGCAAGAACCCGGAGAGGTTAGCTCAACGTCCAGGGACACTGGACCAAGGTCGTCAAGTATGGATTGCGCTTGGCAAGAACCCGGAGAGGTTGGCTCAACGTCCAGGGACACTGGACCTCGAACATCAAGTATGGATTGCGCTTGGAAAAACCCGGAGAGGTTCACTCAACGTCCAGGGACACTGGACCACGGTCGTCGGATGTGGATCATGCTTGGCAAGAACCCGGAGAGGTTGGCTCAACGTCCAGGGACACTGGACCACGAACATCAAGTATGGATTGCGCTTGGAAAAAACCCGGAGAGGTTCACTCAACGTCCAGGGACACTGGACCACGGTCGTCGGATGAGGATCATGCTTGGCAGGAACCCAGAGAGGTTACGGATTTGGCTATCGACCCGGAGAGGTCCTTGCTTCGGTTATTGGCTATTGGATAAGGATGGATTGGAACTTGGTTGTCGACTGCGAATGGATACGGAATTGGCTAAGGCTTTGGTTATTGGATATGGAATTGGACGTCGACTCTAAGCAGTCAAGGATGATATACTCTGGCAATATGGCTTTGGACTTCGGATATTGGATTCAGAACTATTCAAAACACGTCTTGTTATCACAAGGCATGTTTTGGGGGGCAAGCTGTTATCCCATTTTATGGTCAAGACGGGAATAACAACAAATTGACAAGGAATTATGGATATCAGGACTGGAGATAAGGCTACGATGGATATCGTCAAGATTTTGTTGAACTCCGATCGGGACGAAATTGATTGGAAATGATGATAAGAACTATGAAAGGCTATGTTTCAAATTTCAGGTTAATCGGAGTTTGTATGGAGGAAATATGATAGATTCAAGGTGGGAGAGGAATGTTGTTCGAACCCATCAAGACATCGGGTTCGAACCCATCAGGTTCGAACCCATCAGGTTCGAACCCATCAGGTTCGAACCCATCAGGTTCGAACCCATCAGGCTCGCATCGATGACGCTTCGAATCAATGGGAACTAGATGGGTTCGAAAGGAGTAACTTCAATGCAATGGACATGGATTCGAATGATGGACATGGACTCGAAGATAATGGATACGAAGCAATGAAGATGGACTCGAAGAAGGAAATGGATTCGAAGTATGCATGGATTCGTAGAAGGTGATGGATTCGAAGTTGGTGATGGATTCGAAGTTGGTGATGGATTCGTAGAAAGTGATGGATTCGAAGTTGGTGATGGATTCGTAGAAAGTGATGGATTCGAAGTTGGTGATGGATTCGTAGAAAGTGATGGATTCGAAGTTGGTGATGGATTCGAAGTTGGTGATGGATTCGTAGAAAGTGATGGATTCGAAGTTGGTGATGGATTCGAAATTGGTGATGGATTCGTAGAAAGTGATGGATTCGAAGTTGGTGATGGATTCGTAGAAGGTGATGGATTCGAAGTTGGTGATGGATTCGTAGAAAGTGATGGATTCGAAGTTGCTATGGATTCGAGGAAAGTGATGGATTCGAAGATGATGGTTTCGAAACGATGGATACGAGGACAATGGATTCGAAGTAGAGGTGGATTCGAAGGAGAGGAGCCGAGGGAGATGGATTCGAATAGAGTGGTTTCGAAGGGATGGGTTCGAAGGAAGTGGTTTCGAAACATGGGTTCGAACCATTCAGGACGCACGGATTCTTGAACTTGGACCGATCATATCTCCCAAACCGTTGATCCAAATGCAATGAAATTTTTACAGGAGCTTACATACATGTTGAAGAATGTTCACACCAAATTTCAGCTCAATTGGATGGATTCTTGATCGATTCGAAAGTCACTTCGAATCGATCCCAAACTGGGCACGGATTCCAAGAACACGGGCCTGTGGGCCCCCCTCACGTGCCAAGCAACCTCCCCAGGTTTTAGGCGGGATTTCAGCCTTCCACGCCTATAAATAGAGCCCCTGGTCATTCAGAAAAGAGGTCGGAAAATTTGGAGAAAAAAGGCAAGCCCAGACGCTGCTAAAATCATTCCATAGCATCATTACTGCTATTTTCTTCAGATTTGGTCACTACAATTGTTGTAATCACTTGTAATCTTCAAGGATAATCAATAAAAAAGAAAAATTGGAGTGGACGTAGGCCGGAGATAGCCGAACCACTATAAAACTTGTGTCTCTGTTCTTTACTTTTGGATTGCTGTCTATTATATGTTGAGATTTGTTGTTTGTGTTTGAATATCATTAATTTATATTCATACACTGGTGCTTTCACGGTATTGGGTGTTTGTGACCAATTTTGACGCAAACACAAGTCATGAATATACACATCGATAAACACAAAAGGAAATCACTTTCCTTGAATTAATGAAATGGTGTATATGGAAGTGTTAAACCTCTTTAAAATGGTTTGAAATGTATTTGAAATGTTTTGTAAACATTTAAAAGTGTTTTGATGAAGTTTGAAAAGAAATAGAAAATTTGGTTAAAAATAAGCAGGTCGTGTAACGATAGTTCGCGATTTCGCGCTATAAAAGTCAAACAAGTGTAAATTTTGAAAAATACCTCGGAATTCTTCAAGATAAGAACTTTTCAAACTAATATATCCATTTTTTTCCAACGAAGGAAGAAAATTGAGATTTCGATAATTCAATTTTGAAATATGAGTAAAACAAGTTTTGGAAAATCCCGAATTTGCAGTTCGGAATCCAAAACTGGATTTCTTTGAAAATGATGTTTTGAATTATGTAAAAAAGTGAAATAAATCTTATAAATCCTTTAAAATGTTTCAAATATTATTTGAGTAATAAAAATGGATTTTCAAATAATAAAAAGTCGTTTTGATAAACGTAGCTTAAAATGCACTTTCCGTAGCACTTTTCTATAACTTTTGAAGTATAGTTTTATACTAATCGATTGTTATCCAAATCTTCTATAAATGTTCTTTAATGATTAATAATGTGTTTTAAAGGTAATTTTATGGATTTATGAAATTGTTAAAATGTTTTAATGATTTAGAGTCGATCAAATAACTTGACTGCCTTATGGGTGTCAGAGAGATATTATCTAGATTTGAGTTTGGAAAACGATTTTCCTGCTCTCTCTGGCTATCCGGACTTGCCCGACGGATGGGATAGTAAATTTGATTTACTCGGATCGAAATTTTCTAAAGAATTAAGGATAAGGTATTTCAAGATTTAGATAACTTAGATTTTATGAAGATGATCTTCTTGTAGTCGGTGTTAAAGCTCGAAGAGGGAACTCGCATTATTCGGGGAATTTTAAAAGGTGATTTCGCCGTTATCACACCTATAGTATTTGTTGAATACGGGGATTTATATTGAGTAGAAATAGACGATTTCTATAGATTCTGCTCACTTAATATTTACTGGTTTTGGATTATTATCCTTGATTAAATGTTTTTAACTCAATCGAAATTGAGAATTTTGAATTAAGAAATCTTTATTAAGATTTAAGTAAAATGATTAGGAATTGATTTAAATTCCTATACTTAAAATTTATTGGTTTGGACTTATAGTAAACGACGTCTTTAATAACATTGTTTTTTATCCATGTTAAAAGTTGTGATTTGGAAATCATCGTTAAGATTTAAATATTTGGAATATTTTCCAAAGAAAAGATGAAATGGTTTGGAATATAAAAGGGTTTATGTAATCAAATGATTTAATAAGAGAGATTTAATGATTCGTATATACAAGAAAGAATGTTTTAGAAATATATATCTCCGAAAGAGATTTTGATAAAAAGAACTTAATCAATTAAAGAATGATTCCCTATTCACAAAACCTCTTCTTACCGATGATTGGTTTCGAAGGAACCGGAGTCGCATTTGAACGATTCATATCCGAAGATCACTTCGAACCAATCTACGTATTCGAAGTAAAAGATCAGAAGTTGAAGATATTGAGACGAATAGTAATAAAGGACTGCTTGTTGATTTGATTAGGGATAATTCATGATATACTTATAGTAGCAGTGGTCTCTTTGTTATGAAAAATCTTAGAAACACAAGGACTATTCGCTACTAATCCAAGGGGTGATTCCAAAAATAGGATTTGGTAGGAAAGTACCTTCGGTTTCCTTCGGTCGCAGAACGAACTTGTATGGAAGAATGTCTGACATTGCATTTTAAATCACAATGAGTGATCTCTATATAATGTATATCAGTCGATGGCGGAGAAGACATCTTCACTTAGCTTAACACCCTTTCCCAAGACATTCGAAATCAAGAAGTTATACGTTTGTAGAAATTAGTCAAGTGACATAGGATGGCAATGTGGCATTTAAAGTGGAAGGAGTTGTGTTATGTGTGAAGTAAAATCGTTGCCTCTAGCCTCACACCCCGAAATGGCCGAAACAAGGTTAGATGCAGCAAGGCGAAGTGGTTCGCAGCCATTAGTATATGATCATCCCCTTCAAGATAGATTTCTTCCCGCTATGACGTTCAGGATGTAAGTTACTGTGGATGTATGCTATGAGGGCCCTCGGATAGGTCGGTAACGACCGGGGGATGATATATTCGACACTATCTAGTTACAGAGATAGATCAGTCTTTTGTTGGTAGAGGATCCTTTGTGTTGGTCCTCGGTACATTCTTTTAGAGATGTACTGTCGGAAGGTAATCCCTTCAACTGATCATTTGTAAGGAAAACCATTTCCCAATAAGTACCTTTACGAGTTTGATTGTAGAACCTCCGTTGGGCTAGTATGCTGGAATTTAATAAATGTAACGATTTTGGCTAAGTTTAATAACTTTACTTTTAAATGTTTTCAACGATATGTCATTAAAAATAATATCAATATTATGACGTAGAATGATGTGGTTATCATAAGGTAAAAACCCGTTCCACGTTTTTGTGTGGCATGGTCTTATGAGAAACCTTTTTGTTTTCAAAACACATATTTTGAGTTCTCACACCAGTCCCATGACTCATCCAGAGTTCAGTTTCCCTTTCCTTATACTCTGGGTGCCTTAATTTTCCGTGAGCAGCCTAGTAGTTAGGTTTACTTTTGAAGAAAGCTGGACGGAGCTAGAAGCATAGAGTCAGTAGACTTTACTAAATATTTTATCTATTTCCACCACACTCTTGCACTTTAGTATTCCGCATTTGTATAGACATGATTTATAATTGTCCATATTTTTAACTCTGATAAATATATTTTAATTTCTACTGTAAATATTTTATGTTGAAATAACATATGTGAGATTATGTTCTATCTAATTTTCTTTCATCCCCTTACGAATTCGCTTCACCGGCACTTAGATTTACGGCACGTGAATACCAAGGATGTATTTGTGTCGATTCTGAGAGCCGAAGAAATGAGTCCTTACAACGTGGTATCAGAGTTTAGGTTGAGCGAACACCTAAGCCTGATAGGGGTAAAGGACTCATTAGAGATAGGGATAGTAATGCCTTAGGATGCGTAACTCATTAGAGATGCGGTTAGCAACGCCCTAGAATGAGTTTGAGAGTATTATATATGAGCGCGTATTTGCTAATAAAATACACAGAAGAATTTGGTTTTATATGAAGTCATTTTTACCTATATATATATATGTGTGTGTGTGTGTGTGTGTGTGTGTGTGTGTGTGTGTGTGTTTGTATGTATATGTATATATATTTGAAATGAAAAGAATATTTTGGTAAAATTTCCAAGGAATGTTCGAAATAATGAAACCTTTTATACGAAGAATTTTAAAAAAACCATCGTTCGAAATAAATCTCGAAACATTCTCTAAGGATTGACCAGTCCTCTCTACGCTAGAAATTAGCTACTACTCATGCCCAAAAGAATGATTGTTTGTCTTGTATAAACCATATAGGGAAAGTTACATAAACGGTATTCCTCTAGAGCTAATTGGGGCGAGAAGGATAGCCTCATAGTTCTCTCTAGCAACGAAGAGGAACAGCCAGAATATGCGCCTAGAAATGGCGGGTTTCCGATCGTGGAAGATTATCCTCATAAGACCCAAATGATTTTGGTTATGAAAATTGGTCAATGAAATAATTTTACCAACGATTATATTTTGAATATGAAGAATATTTTTCAAGTAGTATAGTTATTCTATTAAGGAAAGGGTAATACTCGGATATTGTCATAAATTGATCGGTTGTTTGATTTAAACGTTTAACCACAAACACCTGGTGAATTTAGTTTCACAATTTGACTGTGGGGTAATCGACAATCTCGGTTTAAGATTAAAGGAATTTATTTAAGATAAATAATTCTTAAGAATACGTTTGATATACGTAATTTTATAAACTGGATTTATAAAACGTGCTTTACAAAGGAATTTGTGATAATTCAAATTTTGAATATTTTCGAAAGGAATTTCAAATGATTTTTGGAAAAGAAATAATAATAGTATTATTTCTATATAAAAAAGAGCTTTTGAAAACGAAAAAAAGATCTTATGTTTAATTAATTCAGGTGGCTCGAAAGTAACTATAAATGGGCAGGAGATGTGTTCGGGTGGTAAATGGTTCTCTTAAGTATTCTCCTTCTTGTTAAGAAAATATGCGCTACTATTAGTAGTACCAAGTTTCTTGGTATCATTTTTGATTTACTCGATCAGTATAATTTTCTAAAGTTAAAAGGGATAATGTGAATCAGTAATTGACAAATTAATGGTTGTTAGTTCTTATCAATGTGTATTATCTTAATTGATAAGCATAGGTATGCTTTGAACTTTTAAGTAAATATTTCAAGTTAACAATGAATGGTTTTGGGTTTGTAGTAAACGATGTTTTAGCGACATTTGTTTTTAAACCCTTAAACGACACTTTGGAAGAAATCTTATGGGTATATTTGGATCTTTAATAATGGGATTTTAATGATAACAACAAGCATTAGAGTCTTTTATAAAAAGATGGAAAATTTATAATTAACTTGTTATGAAAAGAGAAGTTTATTTTAACAATATTTTGGTAGCAATTGTTTTAATCTCTTCGATTATATTTTAAAGTAAGTGAAACTTGTTAAGTAAATTATGAATATACTTAAAGCAACTGAATAAGTATATGAATACTTTTATATATTGAAACTTTAAAGGTACAGGGAATATATATGTATAAAGAAAGTTTTAATTAATAAAGGAGTGTTAAAATGATCAAGTAGGTTTTAACTAAATAAAAAGTGTTTTCACATTTGATATTAGTTAAAGGAAGTTTATGGTAGTTTATCAATTTAATGGATTAGTGAGTTTTTTGGAAACCACTAAAATATGTTTAGAGATGTATTATAATAAAATGATTTTGTAATATAAAGAATTATCTTCATAAAAAGTGTTCAAATTAAGAAATTATTTAAAGAACATATTTTATAAAGTATATTTTATAAAAAAAAGTGTGATTAGAAAAAATAAAATGATGTTTGAGAAAGATGGATATCCTAATGTTTTGAAAAGGTATAAATGGGAAAGTTACGTAACGTAAAATAAGTTTGGAATTAAATTTATAAGGAGATTTATTGAAAAAGATATTTCAAAGGAATTTTGAAATAAGAATTATAATGGTATTACTCCAAATAAAAGATAATCAATTTCTTTTGGAAAAAATATAGAAATATTTTGTGAATAAATATTTGAAAGAAATAATAATAAAAAGATGAAATGCTTATTTATAAAGGAGAATCTTTATAAAAATTTTAATAAAAGATGAAATTTTTACGAAATATTTTCATAAGAATTTTGGGAAGGTTAATAAATACATATGGATTATATGGATTGTTTCGTCGCACGATTTAATCTAAGAATCGAGTGCAGAACTTTGATGTGTTTGGCACTTATTCGAAAGAGGAATTATCACTTGATTCTTGATAACGAACATTGATGAGGATTTAGGGTGGGAAACTTGAGTTTTCTATCATAGTTGAGAGCTATGCAAGGAGAACAAAAGTTCTGATCAGAAAACCTAGTCAGAGTCCGCACTAAAGGATCGGGAGATCAATACTAGTTCGCAAATAAAGTTGTGCATTCAAATAGAAGACCAAATCTGAACTATTATATCCATAGTATTCCAAGGAGAAAGAAAATCGAGATTTCGATAAGTAGATTTTGAAATATGAGTAAAACAAGTTTTGAAAAAATCCCGAATTTGCAATTCAAAATCCAATACTAGATTTCTTTGAAAATAATGTTTTAAATTGTTTAAAAATATGAAATAAATCTTATAAATCCTTTAAAATGTTTTAAAAATGATTTGAGTAATAAAAATGGATTTTCAAATTGCTTTCACTGAGAAACGAACTCAGGAATCCTATTAATCAGGACTTGAATCCGGGAGATTGAGACTGAAATCTGAAGAATCATGGTAAGGCGATCCAGTAGATTGCAAAGACCGGAGAATAGTAAGCACGAAGGAAGTCAAGAGGCTTCTTCGAGAGCGAGCCACACTTCAGTCTTCGTTACAAGAGACGAGATGGAGGCAATGATGAAGAGGCAAGAATATTTGATCCAGAGTTTGTTTAATCAGATTGGGCAACTTGGAGCGCAGAATCAAAGAGGAACAGAAGTTCGACCGGAAGAACAGATTCCACCATCCCCTCATGAACTCGGGGGGCAAGATGAAAGCGTTGGACGAGGACAATCACTTGGCGACAACGACAGATTAGTGGAGATGGTCAAAAAGGCTATGAGAGGTGGTTTGGTAAACAAGGACTTGGAGGACGTGAATAGGAGTCCTTTTACCACAGCAATCAGGTGAGCTAAGAACCCACCAGACTTTAAGCTGCTATCGCTGGATATGTATAGCGGAAGGACGGACCCTACAGTCCATCTGACAAAATATATGAGGCATATGGAAGTGCTGGGGGCACCAGAGGAAGTGATGGACCGGTGTTTTCCATTATATTCGACGGATATTGCATCACTGTGGTTCAGACAACTGGAGAATGGATCGATCAAGACTTGGAATGATTTGATCGAAAAATTTATGAGACAATTCAGGGTCCACATCTCGAGGCCCAAGAATGTCATGAGTTTGACAACACTAAAGCAAAGAACTAGAGAATCTTTGAGAAGCTTTTTAACGCAAATCAATGCAGTCGCGGCATCGGTGGACCGGCCAGATCCATCCATGGTCCTAATGGCGGCCGTGTTGGGCTTAGCTAACGGCACAGAGTTCAAGAATTCATTGACCAAAGACCCTCCTATGGATTTAGGAGAATTTTTCCATGAGGCCGAAGGGTTCTTGTGGTTAGAAGACGCAAAGGCTGAAATAGAGGAAGGGGAAGGAATCGATGTCTTTGTAATCAAAGGTGGGAATCCTCCTGAGAAAGGTGCAGAAAATAAAAAAGGTAAACGAAAAGCTGAGGATAACAACGATAAATCAGCACGACAGCAAAGAGGATCAAGATTCACCTCATACACGGAGTTAAATGAGACTCTGGAGCGGATTTACCAAGAAACCAAGGGACAGGTTCCTTATCGAAAGCCAATAAAGAGAGATCCAACTAACAGCGAGAAAAAGTCGGACAAGTATTGCTTGTTCCATGAGCTAAATGGTCATAGCACGAATGACTACAGACACTTGAAAGATGAGATTGAGGAGCACATTCGAGATGGTTTGCTATCACAATATGTGAAAAAGAAGACTGCAACGGTGGAACAAGAACGACCACCTGCACCAACTGGAGACGCCTCAGGATCAAAGCATCGACCTATCATCGAATAATTGAGGTTATGACAAATGAGTGGAAAAATCTACATCAACATGATTAAGTTGTTCACACATGTATGGGACCACGATCGATCCCCAGGCATGCTCTGATACAACTGTAAATCATACTGATGTAGATGTTTGCACTCGGACGTCAATTCTTTGCTTTTGAATTTTACTTCTGATGGTTGACTACTTTACTTTTGTATTTTACTTCTGATGACTGATTACTTTGCCTTCTGTGTTGGATTAGGCTTGACATTGCTTTCATGATTTGTTTCTGATGATTGAGTTTGACTCTACATGGCTTTCATGTTTTGCTTCTGATGTTTGAGTTTGACTCTACTGTGCTTTCATGATTTGCTTCCGATGTTTGGATTTAATTCCACATTGCTTTCACGATTTGCTTCGAATGTTTGGATTTGACTTTTTCAGACATTCCTACTTGACAACTTTTCAGTTGAATATTTGACTTTTCATGATTTTGAAATGTGTAAGCCCTACGAACAGGCATCATCAAGCCCTACGAACAGGCACCCGACTTCGAACAGTCTCAATGATTAAGTCCTATGAACAGGCACCCAACTTTGAACAGTCACAAACTCATGGATTTAAGTGCTTGACCGCCAACAGTCGCTTGACTATGAACGGCCGCGCTTCACACCGCCAACAGTCGCACTTTCACCTCAAATGACCCGACTCCGAATGGTCGTCGTTTGAAGTAAAGCGCTTGACTGTGGACGGTTGCAGTTCAGCTCACTTGGCTTGATCCTGACCATCATATAAAGTTGAGTGCTTGACCACGGACGGCCGTGCTTCACCTCAAATGGCTCGATCCCGCACGATCGTCATTTAAAGTTAAGCGCTTGACCACGAGCGGTCACGCTTTACCACTTGATCGCTCAGGGCCGCACTTTACTACAAACGGCTCGACCCCGAATGGTCGTCATTTGAAGTAAGGCGCTTGACCATGAACGGTTGAGCTCTACCGCTAGGCCGCGCAGGGCCACATTTTACCACAAATGGCTCGACTCTGAACGGTCGTCATTTGAAGTAAAGCGCTTGGCCATGAACGGTTGTCATTCTGATCGCGCAGGGCCGCACTTCACCATGAGTGGCTCGACCCGAATGGTCGCCATTCGAAATAAAGCGCTTGACCATGAATGATCACATTTCACCTCAAATGACCCGATCCTGAACGATCGTCGCAAGGATTTAGACGCTTGACCGCGCAGGGCCGCACTTCACCTCAAATGACTCGACCATGAATGGTCGTCATTTGAAGTAAAGCGCTTGACCATGAACGGCCGCGCTTCATCCCAAATAGATCAATCCCGAACGGTCATCATTTGGGGCCATATAAAATTGTCAATTCCTTTACACGTTGTCAACAGGATATGAACGTACGGATTATGGCATTACAAAACACACCTTCCTACCGCAAGGCATGTTTTGGGGGGCAAGTGTTATCCCGCCTTTTTAGCAAGGCCGTGATATCAAAAGATCGACCGAGAAAAGCAAGATAGCTCATCTCAAAGATTGGTCAACTCAGCATCTCAACAAAGCAAGTTCTGTTGAATGATTTCTCATCTAAGATCCCCTATGGAGGGGGGGTCCAGGGGGGGTGCCAACCCCCCAAGGTGGGGGTGCGGGGGCAACGCCACCGCTACGGTGTTCGACCTGGGGCATGGAGTATCCAACGAGCTAAAACTTCCAGCGAGTTAACGGGTTAGAGCTTCCAGCGACCTAACTGCTTAAAGGCATGAGCGACCTACCCACTCAGAAACTCATACGGCCTAACCTGTTCACGACCTAACTAGTACCCGACCTAACACTTCTGCCGACGTAAAGGTTGCGACCTAACGACTTAGCGACCTAAGACCTAACGACTTAGCGACCTAAGACCTAACGACTTAGCGACTTAAGACCTAACGACCTACTACTTACTCACTCCCTTAGATCGTCATTTCTTTAAGTCGTGAACAATACTTCCTTAGGTCGTTTACGACCTACCAACTCCTTAGGTCACTCCTGGTACCTCAACATGTTAAGCTGCTTACCCATCTCTTTAGGTCGTCCCTACCGACCTACGACCTAACCCTTAGGTCGTCCCTACCGACCTACGACCTGACCCTTAGGTCGTCCCTGCCGACCTAACTCCGAACTCTCCTATAAATACTCCACTTACTCCAACTAGAAGGGGACTTTTCCGGATTCCAAAGCACCAAGACTCTGCTGATTTCTCGACTCTCCAAACACTTCAAACACCGAAGAATCTTCATCAAGTAACCTACTTCATTCAACATGAATCCAAGGAGCAATTCATCATCAAAATTCTAATTTCCTTTCTCTAATTGTGTTGTAATCAAGAGATTGTGTTGTAATCGTGTTGTAATCAAGAGATTGTGTTGTAAAAGTGTTGTAATCAAGAGATCGTGTTGTAAAGGTGTTGTAATCTTGTAAAAGTGTGCTCGAAGAAGATAATGGAGGATGTAAAGTGGATGTAGGCTTGCTAAAAGCCGAACCACTATAAAAATCTCTGTCTCTTTTAATTTTCGGCTATTTTCCTTTTTACTTTGTTTCCCGTATAAACGGGTGGTGCTTTCACTTCATCACGAGATACACCGGGTGTTAGCGTTAAACCAATTTTTATCGTTAACACAAATAATAAAAAGCCGTTTTGATAACTATAGTTTAAAATGCACTTTCCGCAGCACTTTTTTGTTTGAAATATAGTTTTAAACTTATCGATTATTATCCAACTCTTTAATAAATGTTTTTGGATGATTAATAAAGTGTTTTAAAGGTAATTTTATGGATTTATGAAATGGTTAAAATGTTTTAATGATTTAGAGTCGACCAAATAACATGACCGCCTTATGGGTGTCAGAGAGATAGTGTCTAGGCTTGAGTTTGGAAAACCAGTATCATACTCTTCTTGGCTATCTGGACTGGCTCAACGGATGGGATAGTGAATTTGATTTACTCGGATCGAAATATTCTAAAGAATAAAGAATAAGGTTTTTCAAATTTTAGACAACTTGGATTTTATGGAGATGATCTTCTTATACTCGGTGTTAAAACCTGAAGAGGGAACTCGTACTATTTGTTGGTCCTCGGTACATTCCTCTAGAGATGTACTGCCGAAAGGTAGTCCCTTCACCTAGTCATTTGTATGAAAATCAATTTTCCAATAAGTATCTTTACGAGTTTGATTGTAGAACCCCTGTGACGTCCCACCTCTATACCCATGCTAGCCAAGAACACTATGGTGTAGTGCTGTCAACTAGCACGGAGAATAAAGCTGTTGAGGAGCGACCATCCATGTAATTGCTTATCACACGGTAGCTATAAATAATCTTCGGAAGCAAACAAAGAAATAAGCATAACACAAATCAGTCACAGACATTCATATCACAAAGACGGAAGAAGATATGAATATATAACTAACACATGAAAGTGTACATCAGAGTAGTGGTCAAAAAGATCCACAATAATACAAAAGAATAGCAACACGTGATATACAAAAGAATACAACTATGAGTCTATATCTCAAGTGTATACAACAAAAACTGCTAATCCAAATAGTTAGCCAAAAGTCAGAGTAGCAAATCCCGGGAAGAAGTCAAGCAGAAGCACCTGTAACATCTCGGTCTGACCCGAGTATTATTTAAGAAAATAATAAACGGATCAGTCTAGCTATAAATATCAGATGACATGATATAAAATAAAAAATATGGCATAAACATAAAATATCCATACTGACATACTATTATAAGTATGCAAATGATGATCAAGAGAAGATCAATCAATAAGAGATAAATCAATATCACAAGAATCTTCTCAAAGATCCAAAGAGGGCATCATACCCTAAACTTGTACTCATAACAAGTCAATGACATAAATTTCAGAAATCAACACAAGCAATCCAGAAATCATAGAAAAAGGGAAAGAGGCCTATCACATGACGGTCCGAAGACCATGGGGAGCTATCCCATATGGGTGAGTCGGAATCACCCAGATGAGGTCTAGGCTAACCAAAAAGCAAAAAGGTATGTGTGAGTGGAATCACACAAATGGTGTCTAGCCTAACCTCGCAACAAAAAGGTATGTGTGAGTGGAATCACACAAATGGTGTCTAGACTAACCTTGCGGCCAAGAGATATGTGTGAGTCGGAATCACACCCATAAGGTCTAGTCTAACCTTGCAAACAAAGAGACATCGCACAATTGCTAGTCTAAATCATAAAATGATCGTCATGATCAGGGAGAGGTGTCAATTACACTAAGCTAGTAAATATAAAAGTTTATCTTCGTGTCCCATAACCACTTGCTTAACTTAAATATTTACGAAGAAACTGTAAATCTTCACTAGAAAATTGTCACAAGAGGTTCAATCGAACAAGTCCAAGAATTAACCGACGAAGTGAACGCAAGCGTTTCATACCACTTGTTTTACTAAGCCGTTTAATTAGATTTCTCATCCGAGTGAGGTAAAGGTTTGTATATACTAGTAGATTGGAAAACGGTTTAAGAAAAGAGTTTTGTTATTGAAAATAGAGTTGAAATCATTTTGTTGGAAGAGTTTTGATATTTACTACTAGTATAGAAAACCTTTATATTTTATAGTGACAAATCATAGCAGTGATTGTAGAAACAATCAATCATAAAAATTCACATTCGAAGACGTGAATAAAATCCAAAGAAACCGATAAAGAATCCTTCGAAATAGATATTCAAAAATCCATAAAATCGACCTAGAAGCCAAAGATAGTTTGTCTCGAAGAATGGTCAACTCAGCATCTCAACAAAGCAAGTTATGTTGAATGTTTTTCAGATAAGATCCCCTACGGAGGGGGGTCCGGGGGGGTGGCAAACCCCAAGGTGGGGGTGCGGGGGCAACGCCCCCGCTACAGGGTTCGACCTGCCCGGTCAGGTCGCGGGGTCCAGGGGGCAGCACCCCCGGCGGGGTGCGGGGTGCGGGGCAGCGCCCCGTCCAAAACGGTACGACCTAGTGAAGACCTAAGGGAGGATAGGATCGAGCGACCTAGTGGGGGGAGGGAACGACTTAAAGTCTATACGACCTACCGACCTAAGGTCAAATACGACCCAACGACCTAAGGTCAGATACGATGTCACACGACCAAAAGATTTGCAGAGGGCCCGCGACCTAACGGCACAAAGGCCTAACGACCTGGCTGGAATAAGGTCATGCGACCTAACGGCCTAACTAGGTCGAGCGATCTAAAAGGTATAACGACTTAAGGTTCTTTGACCTAACGACCTTGTGGTCTTGCGACCTAAATGGTCTAACGACCTAACTGTATAAAGGTCTAACGACCTCAACTGGTCAAGCGACCAAATAGTCATGCGACCTAAGGAAGGTAAGGTCTAACAACCAAACACTCGCGACCTAACGGTCTAAAGAAGATGGCCACGCGACCTACGACCTTGCGACTTTGCGACCTTGCGACCTAAGGTCCATACGACCTAACTCCGAAGACGTTAGAAATGGCCAGAACGACCTACGACCTAAGGTCCATACGACCTACGACCTAAGGTCCATACGACCTAACTCTGAAGACGTTAAAAATGGTCAGAACGACCTACGACCTACGACCTAAGGTCCATACGACCTAACTCCGAAGACGTTAGAAATGGCCAGAACGACCTACGACCTAAGGTCCATACGACCTAAGGTCCATACGACCTAACTCCGAAGTGCCAATTTTGCCAGAACGACCTAAGTGCAGTTTTTCACCAAAAACGCTAAAAATTGGAGTTTTTCGCCAATCCAATCCAAACCAAATGCAAATGTGCATGCGAAGGTGATAGGGAATCATTCCCAACAGTCCAATATGGTTATAGGCAAGAATTGTGAGATAAAAATCTCACCTTTGCACAAATTCAATGAAGAAGAAGCTTGAAGTCAATAGTGAAGCAACTACAAGCTTGAATCCAATGTCTTTACTTTGATTTTGGAGTTGGATGTTGAATTTGCTAATGAACTTGGGCTTGGAATTTTAATTTCCCTTTCCACTCACCATTAATGCTAAAACTAGAGTTGGGTAGGAATTTATGAAGAATGAGGAGAAGGAGAGAAGTGAGTTTGAGTTATAATAGCTAGACTAACCCAAAGTCCAAAGCGGGAAAAGTTAGTGAAATCTCACTAACTCCAAACCTATCAATGTTTATACTTAAAAAAATTGTAAACAGCATTTCGAACTCAATGGAAGTAGTCTCGAGTCCTAATTCGACCGTTTGCAAAAAGTAGCTTTTCGGACCAATATCCGAATAACGATAAATATTTAAACAAAATATTTAAATATATAATCGATAAATATGCGAGTTGTTACAGACTCCCCTCCATAAAGAAATTGCGTCCTCGCAATATATAAGATGGAAATAAAAAGTAACAACCATAAAAGCATATTATCACAAAAGAAATTTGAAATAAGAAGTTCACCTCATTGAGCACTAGAAAGTAAGTCTGGATGTGTTCGCTCGATGAATTCTCTAGATTCCCAAGAGAAATCCTTAGGGTTTGAGGACCATTGAACCTTCACAAGCGGAACATCTTTATTTCGAAGTCGTTTGACCTCCGAAGCAATAATTCGAATAGGTTGTTGCTCATAAGTTAAATTTGGCGAAACTTTAATTTCTTCCACAATACCAGGCTCAAGAATGGAATCGGGATCTCGAAGGCATTTCCGTAATTGAGAAACGTTAAACACGTCATGCATGGCAGAAAACTGAGCCGGTAATGAAAGGCGATAAACCATGGAGTCAATACGTTCAGTGATAGGAAATGGCCCAATATATCGAGGCGCTAACTTTCCCGACCGACTGAAACGTACAACACCTTTCATAGGTGAAACACGAATAAAAACAAGATCTTCAACAGAAAATTCTAATTTCCTTCTTCGATTATCGGCATAGGATTTTTGTCTACTCTGGGCTTCTTTCATCCTATGTCGAATAAGTTCAATCTTTTCTGTGGAATCACAAATAAAGTCTGGACTTAAAACCAGCCTCTCACCGGCCTCAAGCCAACAAGAAGGAGATCGGCATGGCCTTCCGTAGAGTGCTTCGAAAGGAGCCATACCAATACTAAATAGGAAGCTATTATTATAGAAAAATTCGACAAGTGAAATATGATCTTCCCAACTTCCACCAAAATCAAGCACACAAGCTCGAAGAAGATCTTCAAGAGTTTGATTCACACGCTCGGTTTGTCCATCGGACTGGGGGTGATAAGCGGTGCTAAAATAAAGCTTCGTTCCCAAAGCTTTTTGAAGACTCTTCCAAAATCCACTAGTAAACAATGGATCACGATCGCTAACAATAGAAGTAGGAACTCCATGCAATTTAACAATTTCTTTGACAAAGAGTTTGGCCAAAAGAGGAACGGTTCGATTAGACCGAACGGGAATAAAATGGGCGGATTTAGTAAGTCTATCAACGATCACCCATAGGCTATCATGACCCGAACGAGAACGGGGAAGGCCATCTATAAAATCCATAGAAATTTGGTCCCACTTCCAAATTGGAATTTCTAAAGGTTGCAATAACCCACCAGGCCTTTGATGTTTGGCCTTGACAAGTTGGCAAGTCATGCAACACTTAACAAAGTTAGCAATATCAGATTTCATTCCCTCCCAATAATAAAGTCGCTTCATATCAGCGTACATTTTACTACTACCGGGATGAATGGTGAATTTAGAACGATGGAAATCTTCTAAAATATCTTTACGAAGATAACCAATATTTGGTATGATAAGTCTACCAAATTTTTGAATGCCGCCACGAGAATCAATATCAAAGTCTTTCAAACCTTCAATATCAATTTTATCCTTAACATTTCGGCCAAGAAGAGCCAATTCAGGATCTAGCCCTTGAGCTTCAAGAATGCGGTCTAAAAGAGAAGGATGAGCATCAAGGCTACATAAAACAAGTGATGAGCATAAATTGGATACGCGCTCTCGAATCTCACAAGTGGATAAAATCTCGAGATTGTTCCATTCGGATATCATCATAGAAACAACTGCTTGTTATTTACGGCTAAGAGCATCGACGACACGATTACCCTTACCGGGGGTATAAAGAATATCAAGATCATAAGGTGCAAGGAACTCGAGCCAACGATGTTGACGCAAATTAAGTTCCTTTTGAGAAAATAAATATTTCAAAGACTTATGATCCGTGTAAAGAATAAATTTCTCTCCCAATAGATAATGACGCCAAATTTGAAGGGCGAAAACAATAGCCGCGAGTTCTAAATCATGTGTGGCATATCTAGTCTCGGCCAGCTTCAATTGCCTAGAAGCATAAGCAATAACACGTTCTTTTTGCATAAGAACGGCACCCAAACCAACGTGACTAGCATCAGTATAAACAACAAAATCTTGATTCCCTTCGGGAATAACAAGAATAGGAGCATCGGAAAGGAGTTCTTTCAATTTCTGAAAAGAGGCTTCACATTTGTCCGACCAAATGTACTTAACTCCCTTCTTAGTCAAGCCCGTAAGAGGCACGGCAATCTTAGAAAAGTCTTTAATGAAACGACGGTAATAACCCGCCAATCCGAGAAAACTACGAATCTCTGTCACACTCTCCGGTCTCTTCCAATCTTGAACCGCTTCAATCTTTGAAGGATCCACGGAAATTCCGGATTCGGAAATAATATGACCGAGAAACTTCACACGAGATTGCCAAAAGTGGCATTTAGAAAATTTCGCTTTTAATTGATTACTCCTAAGAGTTTCCAATACAATCTGAAGATGCTTTTCATGCTCCTCCTCGGTTTTAGAATACACAAGGATATCATCAATGAAGATGAGAACAAACCGATCGAGGAAAGCCTTGAAAACTCGATTCATGAGGTCAACAAAGTAAGCCGGAGCATTCGTTAAACCAAATGGCATAACAAGCCATTCATAAGACCCATAACGAGTAGGAACGATGTCAAAGGAATACTATCCTCAGCAATACGAAGCTGATGAAAACCGGTAGCCAAGTCCAATTGTGAAAAGACCCTAGCACCGCTAAGCTGATCAAACAGATCGTCAATCCGAGGTAAAGGATATTTATTTTTAATAGTCAGATCGTTAAGCTTGCGATAGTCAACGCAAAGCCTAAGCGTACCGTCGGATTTCCTCACGAAAATAGCCGAAGCTCCCCAAGGCGAGGAGCTAGAGCGAATAAATTGCTTCGTCTCCAATTCAGATAATTGTTTGCGCATCTCCTCATTTTCCTTATTAGACATGCGATAAGGAGGACGAGTAATAGGTTGAGCTCCAGGAATAAGGTTAATTTTGAACTCAATTGCTCGCTTAGGTGGTAGACCTACAACGGGCTCGAATATGTCGGAAAATTCACGAACAATGTGGATACGAGAAATAATATCATCCTCATCATCATCATCGTCATCACGAGGATTTAAAGAATATAAGGATGCAATCAAACAGGATTCTGAATCTTTAAGATTAACAGAAATCTGATTAACAGATAGTGGATGTCGAAGATGAATAGTCCGGTCAGGACATAGGATATGGGCTTGATAACGGTTAAGCCAATCCATTCCCAAAATTATTCCAAAGCCTAAGTAACGCATGACAGCAAATCGGCTAGGAAAGAAAAATCACATAAAATAATCTCCACATCTTTACAAAGCAAACTAAGAGTTGCGGATCCACCAACAGGATTCGCAATTTTTAAAGAAGTCATTAATGCAGTAACACTTAAGGAAATAGTGTCTACCAGTTCCTTTGATATAAAAGAATGGGATGCACCCGTATCAAAGAGAACTCTAATAGGTTGATTATGAAATAAAATAATACCATCAAGAATGGAGTGAGAAATACCTTGGCCATGAGATGTGTTGCCAGGGGCTTGAGTCACATTCAACTTTCCTTCCTTCTTGCCTTCACGTTTGAGGCATTGATGTATGTAATGATCCGGGCTCTTACAATAGCGACAAGATTTGGGCTTAGAGCACTTATTCGCAAAATGATCCCCAGATCCACAGTTGAAGCATCTCGCACCACTGGGAGAAGGAGACTTTGCCGCAAGGGTTGCTTGCTTACCCTTTTTATTGGGATAAGGGCCTTTGAATTTACTGGGCCTCTTTTTGTTGTTATTGAAGTTTAGTTTGGCACCCACAACCTCAACATCACTATCCTTATCTGCCTCTTCAAGTCGAAGAGCGATATCAATAAGTTGGTCAAAAGAAACTTCCAACTTCAGAAGTAATGGCTTCTTGAGATTCTTGTTCAAGCCATAAACAAATCTATGGTTCTTCTTCAGTGGAGTATTTATATATTCGACCCCATATTTGGAAAGGGATTCGAATGATGCAACGTAGTCCGCCACAGAAGACTGACCTTGAACAAGGTCAATAAATCTCCGAGCCAAAGTTACTTTTTCAGCCTCGGGCACGAATTTCGATTCGAAGCGTTCCCGGAAGCGCTCCCAGGAGAGATCCGCTTCATCAATGTCTGAGATTAACAGCTCATACCAATCCAATGCTCTCTCTTGGAGCGTACTGGAAGCCACCTGAACACGGTGAAGATCGACGAGATTCATGCGAATGAAGATTCGATCGCAGGTCCTCAACCAAGCCTGGACCTCGATGATAGTTTCAGACTCGGATCGAAATATTCTAAAGAATAAAGAATAAGGCTTTTCAAGTTTTAGACAACTTGGATTTTATGGAGATGATCTTCTTATACTCGGTGTTAAAACCCGAAGAGGGAACTCGTACTATTTGTTGGTCCTCGGTACATTCCTCTAGAGATGTACTACCGAAAGGTAGTCCCTTCACCTAGTCATTTGTATGAAAATCAATTTTCCAATAAGTATCATTACGAGTTTGATTGTAGAACCCCCGTTGGTCCAGTATGTTGAAATTTAATCAATGTAACAATTTTGGTTAAGATTAGTAAGTTTACTTGTAAAAAATTTCAAAGATATGTCATTAAAAATAATATCACGTATTTTGACACAGAATGATTTGGTTATCCTAAGGTAAAAACACGCTACGCGTTTATGTGCAGCGTGGAATTATGAGATACCTTTTTGTTTTCAAAACACGTATTTTGATTTCTCACACCAGTTCCATGACTGACCCGGAGTTTATTTTCCCTTTCCTTAAACTCTGAGTTTTCTAATTTTCCCCGAGCAGTCTAGTAGTCAGGTTTAGTTAGAAAAAAAAAGTATGGAGCTCGATGCATGGAGTCGGTAGATTTTACTGAAGATTTTTGTCTATTTCTACCACATTCTTGTACTATAGTATTCCACATTTGTAAGGACGGGATTTATAATTGTCCATGCTTTTAACTCTGATAAATGTATTTTAATTACCGCTGTAAAGATTTTATGTTGAAATAACAAATGTGAGATTCTGTTCGGTCTTATTTTCTTTCTTACCCTTAAGAACCCGCTTCTCCGGCACATGGATTTACGGAACGTGAGTACCGAGGATGTAATATTGTCGATTTCTGGGAGTCGAAAAAACGGTTCCTTACAGTTGTCCTACTGAACAGATGATGATTGGGCATCCTTTTCTTTTCCATCGTTTGCTCTTTATTTCCTCTTGTATTACTGCATGAGCTTCTTGCCTTCTTGTTTGAGGCACTTGAATACATCATACTCACTATGCCATGTATTTTTTAGCTACTCCTATCCCTAGCATGCATGAACACTTTGCGCTTACCGTCTTGTGGGTAGAAACGTCCAAAACATACATATGAGTATGATGTATGTATGTATCTTCATAAATTATAATTTAATTCAGAAAAGAAGAATATTTTGTTATAAATGGTGGTTGAAAAACGTTTAACGTAATAATATATAAGATTTTACTTTAACTTTAAATGTCTACCTTTTTAATATAGCTGGCTATAGGCACGTCGTATTACTAGCTTTTCCCTTTAATGGCTTCTTTCTCTTTTTATTTGGTTTGCTAACCTTACCTATAGGTTTATACCTGTAGATGATAGATGCTTCAGAAAGCCAGAAAAGTTTATATAATATAAGAAAGAGAAATGGTATTTATATTCGCAAGGTATTCAAAATAGTTTCTCATTTTTCTTGTATCTTTTTCATATCTTATCCAGTCGAGACTTTGGTTCGGCAAAGTTTATATATAAAATGAGAAAGAGAGATTGTATTTATATTCTCAAGACATTCAAAGTATTCATATTCCCTTCTTCCTCATCTCTGGTCGGCCATAATTATTTAACTTAATTTTTAAATCTTGGATCTCACTAATATTATATATTAATTATTTGAATATATTTATTCTTGCACATTTATTTAACTAAATCAATATAAAACATTTATATAGCTATTTATAAGGCATTAAAATGTAGAAAACTAATAAAAAATTATATTGATTTTTTGCGTTAATTTATAGCATTTATAAATTAATTTAATCAAGTAGAACTCGAGAAAATTCTATCAAATAATATTGTGTTGACTCCTTGGTGTGAACTCAATCCTCGATATATTTGAACAACTTAAATACTAAAGCCTGTGTGGACTTTTGCCGATGCACGATATTTGGAACAAGTTCGGTCCCTTATAGATCATTTAGGTGAGATTCAATTTCTACTCTTTATTAAGCTACACCCTTATTAACAATATTTTTTTCACATTTCATCTTCCTTCCCTCTTTATCCTTAGGATATCCAGAGTTTAATCAATGATCAAAAAACTTCAATAATATTTATTGATTATTGCACAGCACCACTTTAAAATCTTTGGTTCAATCAAATAATATTTATCGATTAACTGATTTACTCTAACTAATGATTTTGACTTTAAGTTTACTACCAATTATGGTGATACTAACATCCTACAACGAAAATGAAAAATACTCTTTTAAGTAGTGTTTCGCTTAAAGTGGTTCAACATATACCTAACATGGACGCAACATGATCTTTATGTCATGTGAACAACAATAATCAGAATATAGTCTAGATAGTTAAGATTAATAGTACTTTCAAGTTAGAAGTTACTACACATCATTACATAAGATTTTATATTTTGACTTAGTTGTATTAACTTGTAGAAGATTCTAGTTGAATCGTTCTATTATTGTTTCGAATAACCATAAATACATAACCACTTGGTGCTCCCCAACGGACATGAGTATTTCACCATCCATCGTATGGAAAGAACTACGAACACAATATTGTTTCTCTTGAGCTAAGTTTCGATCTTATCACTTCTCTATCCTACCCCTTTGATTAGTTAGTATTAGGCTTATCACCAGCTTTTTGATCTTCGCGTCTCTAAATATTTCTTCCTGTATGACATGGGTAAAAAAACCACTACAAATCAGCCTGTGAAATAAAATAGTTTCTAGGACTAGAAAAGACTAATGATGCTTAGTAAAGACGCGTTTTAGCATGTATTCAAGTTGTTACATTAAATTTCCCAAGAGGTTTAGATTTTCCTATGTTAAGTTAACCCATAAGGTGAATGATTGGTCATTCATTAGTGACGTTGCATGAGTTAAATTAATGATAGATAAACCTTATGTGATGACCATAAATTATAAATAAATAAAAACCAGAAATTGACATCAAAATTAGAGTATATGTTAAATTTGTATTTCAAACTGGTGATATGTCATATTAGGATGCTTATGGTAATGCACGTTATAATGCCTTTGCTATTGATAAATTAGTGGGAGGAAAACCTATTCTACGTGCAACATGGTCTCGCTACATTGCATGTCTTAGGGAGGAATATTATTCATACCAGCTTTTTTCTAACCTGTGTATGTTTTACCCATAAAACTCATGGGTATTCATTTTAGTTGGCTGAGCTTGTATGATTAGACAGACTGCTATTTTGAAAACGTATTAATAAAGCTGTGAAAGGAAAGTAAGAGGCTTAGTTATCTGTTTATTTGTATTTCATCGTATGTATATCAGGATCTATAAGTAGTTAAGTGAACATATCGGCACTTCCATATGTTGGATATGTCATCATCTTATGTTTTATCGTATTTAGTTATTTATCCATATGCGGGAATGATTAAAAAATGCGAAATAAAAATTATGTAATGGAAAATTTATATATTTGCTCTATTTATCTAATGTTAAAAAAATGATTTTCTTTCATCATTTGAAATTAATTCTGATGATGAATACGACATCAAGGCATTCATTTTCAAGTTTTGAGATAGGGAATGTTACAAAGTACTGAATATGCTAAATGTTCGAAAGATCTATGTACTCAAAAGTGTGCAAACAATATACCTTAAATTGCGTCCTTAATTTCAAACTTTAGCTCAAACATTTTGAATCTATCCCTAAATTGGAATTAGGATTTGGAAAGTTGTCCTCTTTTGGACCTTGGTAAGAGTTAATTTACTTCCTTATACCATATGTATTCAACTATGAGTAGGCGAAATGAAACCAATAAACTTGACTATTAAAGTTGCTAATAGGTCCACCCGCAGACCTATAGGCATAATTAAGGATGTTTTAATATAATCAGATACTACTACGTTCCCAAGGTTTTCATAAGCTTAAAAGAGAAAGCTATTTCAAATCCACATGAACAATATTAAATTAGTTACTGCATTGGCATAATGCAAAAAAATGTAAAAAGGGGAGGGAGAGGAGGGGAGGGGGTGGGGGAGAGAGCACGCAAGAGAAGAAAAGGGGAAAATATCCAGAATCAAGTTAGTACGTGGTATATGCATTGGAAAAAAAATACGTTCAGTGATGACATAATAGATTAATCTATATAGAGAAAACCCCAAGAAGTTGATGTAATTATTTCATAATTTCAGACACAATTTAGACTGATACAAGAGAATCAACAACCAAAATACTTGTCTAGTAGGAAAAGCTTGAACCTTTAATGCATAACATGACAATATGACATATTCCATTTTTCCATTTCAAGTGGTAGCCCATATCATTTATGACCGCCTTAGCAAAGTTTCAACGAAAATGCATCTATAATTTCTTCTTATAATATCTTGAAAATTTTCTTTAATTTTACAACCAGCTTCCATTCCTCCGTAGATAGGTCCTCCTACACCACAATTTCAAAAATAAATATAAACATGACAATTAATTCTTTAAGATGATGCACATCGAAAGGTTGTATCCTTATATTTATTGAATGACGTCACCATGTCTACTTAAGATTTGACTACATTAAGGTTCAAAACATATTGCTTTACAAAACAATTAATTATGGCGCTTCTTGGATTTGCTCTTCAATGTCGTGAAATGGTTTTTTGAAAACAAAAAGGGAAAATTAACAATAACAAAGATAATGAGAAAGTGATCTTTCGCCCTTCCTCATAATCTAATAAATTTGTATTGGAGTAGATTATATACATAAGTTAGTACTAGTAAAATACTTTTAGCAAAATGACTCCTAATCAGTCTTCTCTAAATCAAAAGGCTTGGCATATATGATATTTACCATGTAATTAGCCTTTAGTATGTCAATGGACTTTCTCGTGATGTGACTAACAAGCTCATCGTTAAGGTCAAAATGTCGACCAAAAGCTCTCCCTTTTTCTTGAGGATTGCTTCCAACAATCTGCAAAATATAAAACCAAGAAAGGTTATAATAAGGAAATATACACAAGATCATACTCACAGAATCATTTCTTTTCTCATATATGCACAAGCGTGCACAGTACTCTTTCTTTGTTACCTTTATAGCGACTTTCTGCCCTTTTGTAGCCATTTTAGCATCCATATGGTTAATCTCTATGGACTTGATTCTTCCTATGTCAATTGAGTTTCTTGATGGTATACAAATAGGAGTTTCAACCTCAAAAATTGAAAAGAAGCAATTAGAAACAACTTCTTAATAGCATGCATTTAGCGTAAAGTCCAACGGTGTCAGGAGGAATGAAGAGGTAACAAACAAAAGAAAATAACATGCAATATTTATGCGATACAATTTGCAACATAAGCATGTCGACTCTAATGGACATTACAAAGAAAATGAATATTGGATGACACATATGTCCAGTGAAGAAATGTCACATGACAATTTGTTAGATCAAATATCTATCGTATTATTTCTGGAATAATAATGACAAGGTGTTTTTATGGTATCTAAAATCTTTTCTTATAATAAGAGCGATACATTATTCAAACAAATCGCTCATTTTGATGTCTCGGAAGTTCAAACTCATAACCTTTAAAACCTATGTCTAAAGCGTCATACCACTAACCAGTTGATTTAGTTGTCCTTAACCCGAAGAGAATATTTATTATTTTTGAAGTAAATGATAACAAAGTGATTTTATGATATTCGAAACGAATAGTTATTATTTTATGGATAAATAATAGTATGGTAATGTTATGATATTTGAAGCGTTATTATAATTTTTGGAATGAAAACAATAAATGGGTTTGGAATTTGGGTATTAAAAGTGAATTATTGGACATTTGCTAGATGGTTATTGCGTATATCATTGCGCAATTGATCGGCTTGTTATATATGCATGCTTTATATCCTAATACAGTATTATTTTATATCCTAATCCAAGCTGTAAGTGTTAGTATTGTAAGAAATTCATGTGAAAATTACTATTAGTGCACATATTTTATGTGGCTAATACAGTTGTTAGTACACTTATGTTATTTATATTTGTGTATCTAACGAAATAATGCATATATATATATATATATATATATATATATCGTACTTGTTTGATATGTAGCCAGTATGGTTATTAATACAAGTTATGTCGATAGGTGTATAGCAAATTAATTATTAGCATGCATAAGCATTGAACATTAGAGCTAGCTTGATATTTTGGATTGATATTGGGCATCTACAAGAAGTGTGTGACATGTACCTTTTTATTATGTTGATATATTATAACCTCAACATTGATGAAACTACCATTTGTTTGTAGTTAGCATGACGGTTTCTTATCATGCTAATACACTGTTAATAACATGTAGTTTTATGTATTAACAAGTTAGGATGCAAGGAAACAAGGAAGATTTGGCTCATACGTAGCCAGCCTAGAGATAATGTTAAACCTTTTATTTATATTCCACAAGTGCTATAGCACACGCTTTGCGGGTAAATTGATTTTTTCACAAATTACATGTGTTTAACATTTTCAAGAGAAATAATTTTCATAAATATTTAGCTATGTTTTTGCATTGGAAATATGTGTAATTAGTTTGAATTTTTATTTCTAACTAGCAACATTCAATATTATTGTTAGTTTGAATTTTTGTTTCTGTTATCAATTAATAAAGAACGGAAATGCATAAAGTTTATTTGTTAAACCTTATTTTTAAGTGATATAAAATTTGATAATATATGTAAATGAGCGTTTTGAATTTGAAACAAAGTGTTTTTGCTCAATCTTATTTTTAAATGATATTAACATTTTGTAATATCAATAGAGATGCATTTTTGAAAGTTCATGGTTGCATCAAAGCTGTTATATTTAAGTCCTAATGGCACGCTATACGCTCATATATTTAAATAGTACAAAAAGACATAATGTTTCAGAAATGAAAGGATATATATATAGTAGAAAAATACATGATTCGCACATACAAATGGCATGCATGAAAGCGAACTTTTAAATATAAAACAATCAAGAAAATGAAGATTTATTTCATTATTGATGATTGTTATTCTATAAGCTTATATTATTTGAAAAAAAGAAACCAAAAACAAAAATTGTTTAACTTACGTGTCAAACATCACAAAAAGAAATAACTACCAAAAAAAAGATATCAAATTTGTCCTTTTGAAGATATTAACACATCCTTGTACACAGCATTTCTAGTGAAGATATTATTTTCCCCTAGTTCACGCTAACTGTATATCTGATCCATCCTAAACCAAATAGTCTTAGAATTTCAGAATATTTGCTAGTTTGTGTCAAGTTAATCAACTCGGAGTAGCACCAATTGAAGAGAAGTAGTCCAACACCTGTGCAGTTGGTTTGGGCACAGCTTGCAGTAGCACCAATTGAAGAGAAGCTAGTCCACATCGCTTAAGAAGGTTTGGACATCTCCAACAAAGCCCTCACGATGAACCCGTGCTTGTTGGAATTATAGACCACATCGAACGCTCAAAGTGAGGTAGAGGTCGGCCAAGCTAACATGGAAGAAAGTAATAAAATGGGACTTGATGGACTGGAATATATCTGAAGAGCTGTTGTCAGACTGGAGTGCGTGAAAATTAGCGATCCACGTACAAAAACCATGAGCTAGGAGTTTTTTTGGCTTAGAGTTGGTTTAGGGATATGTTATAAATTTTAGATTATAAGACTAGTGAATAGGAGTTTTTTTAGGGATATGTTATAAATTTTAGATTATAAAACCATGAACTAGGAGTTTTTTTGGCTTAGAGTTGGTTTAGGGATATGTTATAAATTTTAGATTATAAGACTAGTGAATAGGAGTTTTTTTAGGGATATGTTATAAATTTTAGATTATAAAACCATGAGCTAGGAGTTTTTTTGACTTAGAGTTGGTTTAGGGATATGTTATAAATTTTAGATTATAAGACAAGTGAATAGAAGCCTAAGACATAGTGTTTGGTCTTCGATTCCTATTACTATTGGTATCATCATCATCATCATCATCATCATCATCATCATTATTATTAGGGAATGTCTATTTAGACACAAAATATGGACACAATTGGTGACACAATTGATCTTCACCATTAGATTGCCTCCTGATTTCCACCTCATATAAGGACAAAAATATCTGACGGCTGAGATGCTTTATGTCTCCAATTTGTGTCTAATTTTGTGTCTAAATAGCCGCCCCTTATTATTATTATGGATTTTTTAATTTATTTTTATATTTATATTATTATTTTTATTTATATCTTTACTTTTATTATACTTTGTTGTATTGTCTGAGCGTGTTGTATACAATGTACTGTGTTGTATACTATGTACGATGTATTATACATATGCTTATTCCGTTGTGAGATTAATTAAATGTACAAAAATGTTTGTTTTAAGTTATTCGCCCAATAGACCGCTATTTTGTGTTTAAGATTGACGGAACAAGAATTAATTGATGACGTTTGATGTAAGTTTTAGACGCTGAAAATAGTGGACTGTCACAACAATGAATGTGTACCAGAAATATAGTGCATGACAGATATAAATATACATATACATACATATATAGGTTAGTAAGTCAAAAACATTACCTTAAGAATGCCCTCACAGACATCAACGCCCAGTATGATAGGATCTTTCTTGTTAAAAACGTAATTTGGCATGATCTTGAGAACACATGGGAATATTGCCTCCTCGGCACTTTCTTTTTTCTTTTCTTCTTTTAAAGTGTCCATATGGGCCATGAACTGGTCAAAAAGGTGGTAAATGATATCCGCCTCGAAAATTATAATACCGGTATCGTTAGCAAGATCTCGAGCTTCGGGCATGACTTTAACATCAAATGCTAAGATGGTTGCATATTCTCTTTTTCCTTTCTCAATCATCACACTAGCTTTCATGACATCTTTTTTATGTACAGGACCTATGCTAAAGTCACAAATTGGTATATTCACTGCTGGGCTTTTTAAGAATACAGTAAGTGCTTCCAGTGAACCTAGAGTTGAGGCTTGAACGTAAACACCCTCTCCACTTTTGTCCATTCTACTCAGAACTTTGTTCATGTCTTGCATTGCAGCTTTTTTCCTTTCTTCCAAATCATCATCACTTTCCACCACATACAAAGCGGTGCCAGCAATTGCATGTTCAAGACCCTAAAATATGTATTTGGTTATCAATTCGTCATGCATTATGTGTGCGTGCGTGTTTTTTTTGGGGGGGGGGGGGGGGGGGGGGGGGGGGGGCTGCAAGTGGAGAATGGACTCAAAAGCGAAGAGAAACATACCTGAGCTGAAATTTTAATACCTTGGGCAGCTTTAATCTCTTTATGATGCTGATACGTACCCTGCACACATGAAATGGAGTAAAATGACATAACAGATGCAAGAAAATTTATAGGAATACTGAAATAGTAATTGGTCATCCTGGAGAAATAATTTTGTAAAATTGGATAATCTTGACATTTTGATCAAAGACGAAAAAATCACAGCAAAAAAAAAAATTCTAGTAGAGTGTTTAGTCTAATTTTTTGATGTATTCACAAATTTTTTTCGAAAATACATTAGTTCCCAAAACATTAGACATAAAAATTAGCTTTTTCATTGTACCGTTAGTTAACTGCTGCATTATGTTTTATTGTAAAAGTCGATATTGGTACTTGTGCTTAAATACCGTATATCTTTCCTTGAAGCTTAAGTGTTAGTAAACTATGTAACAACTTTGCTGCCTTGCCTTGCATGTAGCCTAATGCCACACATTTGAACTTTGAAAGTTATTAATTATTTGGCAATGTTACGATGAATGGTAGATTATAGTTATACTATCGGGTGTTTAGAACAAAGAATATAGAATTCTATAGCTGTTCTGGTGCATGTACTGAACACATGACCCACAATAAATGTTGGCTAGCTTTGTTAAAGAAAAGAATATAGGATTCTGATCGAAGGACAGTCGTGTTTTATCCTTTATCAAGAAACTCAAAAGGTTCAAAGTTCAACTAAAGATGCATGCCCAGCAGAATGATAATTTGCATACGTTGGTTACACACGCGCGCACGTATTATTAGGTGTTTAGGGGAAAGAATATAGCAACATATTTGATGGACGGCCCAGTCCCAACCATTATCAAGAATTTCAACAGGTTCAAGTTCAGCCAAATAAGCATATGCATGAACAAAAGAGAATGGAAAACTAGAGGAGAAGCCTTTGTAAACATTTGATTAATATTTTAGTATTAACATTGCCTGGGTGAAACAATTATCATACCGACCAAAGAAGATTTTCCTACTTAGCGATGAACCAAAAGGTGTGAAGCCAAATTTTCACGGATACAAAAATCTAACATCGCAAACACAAAGTCACACTTTCTTCCCTTCACTCATTCTGCTTCTCTTTTTATCTCAAATATGTAACATTTTTCTCTTGCCAAACCTATTTTTCCCCAAACTACACAAGATATATTTTGATTATCACCTGATTCGTATTTTTTGTCCAACGGTGACTTTACCTAAAATAGAGACTTCTCATGCTGTCTCTACCTGCTGTGCAACGCCCCACCTACCAATGCTCCATGGACCGGTGCTGGCCTAGATTTGACCTACTTTGGAAAGGTCAACCGTTTTTTCATTCGATTTTTTTTTCTCATAATTATCTTATCCTTTATGTTTGTAAACTATCCTTATGTTTGTAAAATATATAGTCTGACAAATGTGTCAGAAAAAGTACACTTCTTTCCTATGATAAGCATTAGTAAGCTATTTTCAAGGTTTAGGTTGTAGTGAGATGTATAATCCCACATTTTTGTTAATCCATGGAACCATACATCTAGATTGGAAAAGAAACAATCGAGAGTAAAAAACATCGGAATTGATCGATATCTTTCTCAAAACAATCAAAAAGAATCTTATACTTTTCAAGCGTTGAATACGGTTTTAAAAAAGACAAATCTACTCATTGTTTATTTTCAATTTTATTTCTAGTTCTCTTGATATATTTCTATACGAAATTTGAGATTATTTATCGAAAAAATTGCATCTGCTATACTATAATAAAAGTAAGATTATTTTTATTATTACTTTGGACTATATCATTGAACTAGCAGTTGCAAAATCATTCAGAATTTTCTTTACTGCACCTATGTGTACAGCAACAAAAACTGATCTTCAAAGCTTTCACGGTAAATAATGATAGGAGTAAACAAACAAAATGGAAGCAGTTGTTTATATTTATTATTTACGGTACTGCCGTATCTTATTATATTGCAAATACAAAACACATAATAATAAACTCAAACCACATGCGATGACCAATGTTAACTCTAGAGTAAATTACCTAATTTCACAAGCAAACTCCATTGACAATTTACTTGTGCTCTTATATATTGCTTGAAATATCAAGGTTTGTTTCACTTTAAATTCCGTTATTGGCAATCAGTTTTTACTGTTTTCAACCTCCATAAAAGTATGGTATAATTAATATGTTTGAACACATGTAATGGGTTTAAAATATTGCAAAAAGATCCGTCTGTTTTTCCACCATTGTGCAGTTATACTAGTATTTAAAGTGTGCATTAAATTTATTCGGTCAAAGATAAGACCGTCTAATGTAAACTGTACTCGGCGGTAATGTCAAGTCAAAAAAAATATTGAAATAAAAACATGTATCGGTCATCACTATTAGTATTGGGAATTGTATTTACAAGTTTTACCAACACTAGGAAAAACTACTTTGCTAGAAATGGGACAAGTTTCAACTCATAAATTGTGACATGTGCATTTCTTAAAGCATCTCAATCGTTTTGTACTACAGTACTTCATTTTTGCAAAAATGATAATTGATAAGCTACATAAAGTAGTCCTCCAGCCATTCTCCAATGCACAAATTGTTGGTGCGCACCCGGGCGAACTGATACATTCTCTGCTTTGCAAGACGGAAAAGGCATTTGCAGAAACATTGAACTACTACTCACTGATTCTATATTTCGGAAAATTAGAGTATGGTTGATAATTTCACTTGGTTTTCTATTTATTTCCAATTGAGAAATTTGCATATACAAAATGAACGGAGACGCTCTTGCTAGGCTATAACTTGGTCAAAGGTGCTTTCAAGCTCATAAGCATGTCTAATATACAAACTATGGCTCGAAAAGTTTAGAAATCCTAACATCTACAACTCTAGCAGAAATACCCTTTGAACAAGTAGTAGAACTAAGCATCCAATTTCATTGAAATTGCCAAATGACGTCGTTCGATACTTTGAAAAATATGCCTAGGCAGGTGACAAATTCCTTATTCATCCAATCACATACATATATTAAGATCTTTACTGATTTAGCATGCTAACATGTCAATGCCAGTGAAACTGGCTTAAAGGAAATAATTCCAATTATGCTAAGATTACCATTCACCATCCAGTGAGCCTCATCCTTTTGTATTCAGGGGGTCAAGTAAACTGAACGCTGAAATGATACAAATATAACTGCTATTCACTTTGCAGTAACTGATAAAAGGGTTACTATAGATGTATAACTATTAACTCCATTGGTGTTAGACTTTTGACTTATATTTAATAAATAGCCACAGTAGCTAACACCCCCATCCACACTCATCATTTCAACAACAGTAACAATGACCACGCTAGATTAGCTTTTTGTTCTGGTCAAGTTAATACTGTTCTCGGAGAACTGGATTTATTGGTTTCCACATTTTGGTCAATTAATTAACTGACTGAAGCGTTTTATATTTTAATTCTCAATTTACTCAAACAATTTAGAGGCTTAGAAATTTTGATAAAAGTAGACATGTTTCATACAGTTAATTCATTGTATACTTTCTGTTATCAGGAAGTCAGTCATCGGCATCAACAGGCAAATGAGAGGTTGGCAGAAGTAGCATTAGCAACTGAACTTCTGAGCTCATAACGGCGTTATATGGTCAGAAGACCGAACAAATTCATAAAATTGCTGGCTGTTTATTACATAATCATGGTACATAGCCATTAAAAGCTAACCTTAACACGCAATTCTTTCATCGGGTGTGGAGTCAGCAAAGCTCGAACATTCGTCACAATCGGTCCCTGAAACAAATGTGAAGTTTACACAAGATTAACAGCAAGAGTATTAAACATACAACAGTAACAGAAGCTTTGCAAAAAATCACCTGCATGCCACAAACAACTATTTGATCTCCCTCGTGCAGAATGCCATTAACAAGCACCACATCAATGGTGGTTCCGAGACCTTCGATTACTTTTACTTCCAGAACAGTGCACTGAAGTTTACAACACCCAATTTTGGATTGAGAAGTCAAAACTACCCCCGGGATAATTAAATAAAAAAAATGAAGTAGCTATACCTCGACTTCATCTTGATAAGTAAGCTTATCTTCCATTGTCTTCTGTGCCCATTGAATGAGTAATAGAAGAAGATCGGGGATCCCTTCGCCACTTAAGCAAATGAAATCATCATATGTTAGCTTTTGGCAAGAAAGGAAAAGGGGAAAAAAAGAAAAAAAGATTTCAAGTGACATGTATATCTACTATATAAATCTAACCGATGCAGCCAATTGCATTCGCATGACATGCAATCTTTATAACCAGTTTAAAAGGGATCAATAAAAGCAATACTGCAATACTGATTATTTTAATACACATACACGCACAAACATATGCATACATACATACATACATATATAAATACACACACACGCACGCACAATCATGCATGCACACACACATAAGCGCGCGCGCACATACATATATATAGGGTAAGAATCCGATACTCATCTCTTTGATACACGTCTCTTTAGCTATACCTCCTTTTACACTCCTTAAGTTTCTAGTGCTGCTCCATTCGAAATCAAACAAAATGAGTTCTGTTTGGTTGACAATTTGGTGGGCCTGACATAGCTACTCACGGTATTTAAATAACTCATTTCACTCTGCATCGTCAATGGTAATCATATCTTTTTCTGCCCACCATATGATCCAGGTATCAATATTTTATTCTTTTCAATTTTATATCAACTTTTCTCCATATTTTCAGACCCTAATCTTATTTTCTCCAGGCTTTACATTCTCCCCCTCCAAATTCAGACAACGGTATGATTTTAATTGCCGCAAATTTTAGTTTTTATCATTAATAAAATACTATGCATCAGCAATTTTTAAAATATTATCAGGTATTGTTATTCTAATATTACTCAAGCAAGTTTTAGTCTCTGTCGGCTTTTAGATTCTCTCGTAATCAAAACAGTATACATCGGTACATCGAAAATCAAGCACGATCAGTGTTTTATTGACGCAATCTTTAGTCTATATCATAATCGGATGCATATATCAATATTCAATACTGTTTTATTATTCAAAAGCAAGCATCTAATTATGGAATCAAGGTTTTAAATCTCGTGCATCTCGGACGATATCTTGATTGACATATGAATGGGAAAAATTCACCAAGATTCAAATGCGAGATCTCAATTGAGACAGATATGTTAAAGCTCGACCGAGATATATATAGCTGTTTTGATTCTGTTTGACCAATAGAATTCATTTTGTGATTCTACATAGCAAATTAATTTAGTTCCTCAATTATTACATGCAAAAATTAATGTTTTTATCAAACTAAATAATGTATCTTTACTATTGTGAATTTAACAGGAATATATGCATAAGTGACGTGAAAGAAATTATGATGATTAAATATGGCTAATTTTCTATATGCATCCATACAGTTTGGAAATTAAATTGAGCACTTTAGCAAACAT
Source organism: Allium cepa (assembly GCA_030765085.1). Classification (NCBI taxonomy): domain Eukaryota; kingdom Viridiplantae; phylum Streptophyta; class Magnoliopsida; order Asparagales; family Amaryllidaceae; genus Allium; species Allium cepa. The sequence goes on along the minus strand of CM060939.1, from coordinate 72,456,294 downwards.
GAAATACATAATATTCAAAGCTTTTCAAGAATCTTTTAATTGAAACTTATGCAGGTGAAAGTGTGAAACAAGTCTTGTGCTTTGTAACACAACTAACTTTCAAATTTATATTCTTAAGAATACATGTGTTTTCAATCTAAATCACTTTCTCGTATTTCAAAGACATTTATATGTACACATCTTTGTCTAGTAAAAAGTAGTAATACATAATATTTATTATCATCATGACAAGATAATAAAGTTGTTACACATAATAGTAGAGTTCAAGTATTTTTCTCATCGGCGTCTTCTGTTTACTTCTCATTGCATTTTTATTATTTAGATATATATATATATATATATATATATATATATATATATAAGTTCTACTATATAAACATGACTTTTCATATCGTATCCATCATATATTTAATAAAATTGAAACATGTACTTATTTCGTAAAAATTTCAAAGTAATTTCCTAAATTCCTGTTAAGTCGGATGTTTTTAGCTCCAAAATTAACACAAAATTTAACCGACTTAGTTTAATTCACATATTACATTTATTCCCTTTCATCAAACTAGTTCACATGTTGCATTTATTCCCTTTCAAAAACTGCCCTTTCAAAAACCTCCACAGTATAATCTCATCATCCTCAATCATCCAAGAAAGATTCAACGCCTTATTGGGATTTAAAACGAGATCGAGTTTGGCGACTAGCTTTTATCTACTCATATTCTTATTTTCACCACCGATTATTTCGAATTCATTTCAATCTCATCTCGAATATCTTTCTCAATTTCATTTTATTCTAAAAGTCAATTTGTTGCGCATATAATTTTTTGAATTAGTTGATGAGCTTACAAGTTTAGTTCAAATTAGAATGATAAAAAAAGGAATGTATGCGATGTAAGATTTTTGCTATTAGTATGTGTATCATGCCTTTTACTTCCTAATAAGCTTGATCTATGGCAAACGTACACAAAATGGATTGACAAGTATAGTAAGGACTATAAAGTCAATGAAATTTTCTTATGTCATAACTATGATTTATTTTGGTTTTTGTTATGATTTATGGATTTGATTTCTTTATTACCATACGGTTTTGTAACTGCTATTCATCCTTTATAGAGTGATATTATACTGCAGTTTCACATTTATTTAGTATACAATTAAAATTGAATCTATATGGTTTTGACTTCAGCAACCATCGCCTTACTAAGTTCTATGAATAACACCCTGATAGTTGTGAATCAACTAATTTTGTGTTTTTGCATTCATGGAAAAAATTGCTAAGGTTCGAATTCTCTTCTTTTTGTTGAAACTTAGCGCTTAATAGAGGGTAGTAAACCACTATAGCACATGTATTAGGTAGTGTGTGTCTCTGTGTATATTAAAGTCTAGATACGTTCAAGTCTTCAAGATACAAATCAAGCCACCCAAGATTCAAACTCGTGAACTCGGAACTTAATTGTGAACTTCTTATCACTGAGACGGTCTTGGACTTGAATTTCACCTTCTTAAAGCAATTTTGTTAACTCGTTTCATGCTTTCATCCAACACATCCTCTACCGACAATAAGTATGCTATGATTCTCATGCTAAATGAATCTTATAAAAAAATGCAACTATCAACTAGGAATTCTAATTATTTAATTTGGAAATGTATAATTTTTCAGCTTCAAAGAGCATTTTATGCATATATATGTGCCACGCATGTTTCAAATATTGATTTGCGTCGGTCATTAACACTTTTATCTGTTAAGGTTCTTCAAATTGCTAGGATTCTCATCATAAATCTTATACACCGATTGCAACTCTTATTGCTTAGTTTGTTTTAATAAGAAAGTTAATCAATTTTTTATATCATCACATAATTGCACAAGATGTAAGAGAAAACCATTTCATAGTACACTAACGTTGTAATACACAACAACAACTAAGTCATTATTCACAAACAAGTTGGGATCGACTAGAAATGAAACTCAAAACTAAATGTCAAAGTCAATTAAAAGCAATAATAACAATAATGGATTTTTAATTAAAAGTAAATAAATAAACAAAATAAATATAAATATAAAAAATAAATAAAATAACAATAAAGATAAAAATTAAAATATATAAAGAAATTAAAAAAAACCATGATAATAATAGTAATAGTTGTAATAATGATACTATTAGTAATTGTAATAGGAACCTAAGAACAAACACTAGCCCTAAACTTATAACAGTACCCATAAACCAACCATAAGCAAAAAAACTCATATCACACGGTTCTAGTACGTGGATCGCTAACTTCCACGCGCTCATGTCCGACACCAGCTATTCGGATATGTTTCAATCCCTCAAATCCCTTTTTAACACCTCATTTCATGTCAATCTTGCTCGACTCCTACCTCTTTTTGAGCATTCTGTAACAACTCATATTTTTGGTAACATTATTTAGAATATTGAATTAGCTAAATTAAATAAAATAATGTATTGATTAGGAGATTGAGATTTGCTTTTAATTAATGTGTAGCTGTGTCATTTAACTAATACATTAAGAAAAAGAATATAATAGAGGAGAGGTAAAATAGAAAAGAGTCATTCCTATATCCCTTAAAACTTGGCCGTGTGTCCCAATACACGTTCAATTTATTTTATCAAAATTTTAAACCTAAAGGCCATTCGGACTGACTAATGCGCCAGCTTTCTTTGTGATTTGATGAACCGGGTTTTCCGAAAGCACTTGAATAGGTTCATGTTGGTTTTCATAGATGATATTTTGATATACTCTAAGAATGAGAAGGAGCGTGAAGTTCATCTTAGAGTTGTGCTTGAGACATTGAGGCAGCATCAGCTGAAGGCGAAATTTTCAAAATGTCATTTCTGAAAGAAGAAAGTGAAGTATTTTGATCATGTAGTCCTAGAGAAAGAGTTGTTAGTAGATCCGACTAACATTGAAGCGGTAAATGGTTTAAAGAGGTCCGAGACAGTGACTGAGATAAAAAGACAGTGTCAGTTGTTTATAAAGAATGTGGTTAGACTGCATGGAATTCCTAATAGTATAGTAAGTGGTAGAGATTCATTTACTCACTAACGCATTCTGGAAGAGTCTACGTGAAGTTTTGGGAACCAAGCTCAGGATGAGTACCGTTTACCATTGACGGACAGATGGACAAACGGAAAGAGTTAACAAAATCTTGGAAGATTTGTTAAGAGCTTGTGTTCTAGATTTCGGGAGATCATGAGAAGACCATCTACATTTAGTCGAGTTTTTGTATAACAACAGTTATCAGACTAGTATTGGGATGACACCGTTTGAAGCTTTGTATGGAAGGCAATGCAAATCTCCCGTTTGTTGGTTGGAGAGAGAGGATAGATTGGTTCTTGGTCCAAATTTAGATAAAGATGCTGCAGAAAAGATTGAGGTCATTCGGGCTAGAATGAAGGAGGCTCAGTCTAGACAGAAGAGTTATGCAGATAAGAGACGGAAAGATGAGTTCTCAGTTGGAGATCAGATTTTCGTCAAGGTGTCATTGATGAAGGGTGCGATCGGATTCGAAAGATCAAAAAAGTTGGCACCGAGATTCGTTGGACCTTTTTCTATAGTTGAAAGGATCGGGAAACTCGCATATAGAGTTGAGTTACCAAACAGTTTAGCAGGAGTCCATGATGTTTTCCATGTTTCTCATCTCAGAAAGTGTATTAGAGACTAGAAGACTGCTATTGCACCGACTGTGCTAGAGGACTTAGTAGTAGAACCGAACATGACTATACTGAGGAAGGCGATTCTTATTGTTGCGAGAGATGAGAAGAGGCTTAGAACCAAGACGGTTAGATTAGTCAAAGTCCAGTGCAGCGACGATGACAGGGACTGTACTTGGAGGGTTGAGAGCGGGATTAGAAATACTTATCCTGACTTGTTTGATGATATGTTTTACCTCTTTGATTGATTTGTTGTGTACCTTATCGTAATTTAAAGGATGGAATTCTTTAAGGATGGGAGTCTGTAACACCCCATATTTTTGGTAATATTATTTAGAATATTTAATTAGCTAAATTAAATATAATAATGTGTTGATTAGGGGATTGAGAGTTGATTTTAATTAAGGTGTAGCCGTGTCATTTAACTAATAAATTAAGAAAGAGTTAAAATGTAATAGAGAAATGGTAAAATAGGAAAGAGCCATTCCTATATCCTTAAAAATTTAGCCGTGTATCCCAATACAAGTTCATTTCATTTTATCAAAATTTTAAACCTTAAGGTCAGCCACCATTAACAGGAGCAATGGGAAAAAAATTGAGAAAAGCTAGAAGGAAGCTTAAGCAAATCAAATCCATTCACATCTCAATCTCTATAATCTCTAAAGGTAAAGTGAATAATGTTTACATCTTTTATTTGTTTTGTTTTCGGTTTTAAGATGAAATCCAAAATATTTTGCACTGATTTGCCATGTTTTTTAATGATGTAATGAGAATATATACTTGTTGATGATTTATGGTTGCTCATATAGATTTTATGACATGTTGTGATATAAAAATCATGTTAAATGACATCCAAATGCCTTACGGATTTTGATATAGACCAAGGAGGCATCGTCATATGTCGCCCTTGGCGTATTATTGTAATGATTGTATTTGATCTTTACTTGGAAAACGTTATGGGGTTCTGTAACTTGGATATGAATTTGTTTTGAAATGTAATCAGTTAATTGTTTTTTTAAAATCTGTGATTTTGTTCATATTCAAGTGCTTCTGATATTATGGATATCATTAGCATTACCATATTTTGTCATCAGAAGTTAATACTATAAATGACTGCAGCATCTGTAGCGCTTAGCTTTTAGCCTCTAGATACGGGACGTTACACATTCAATGTGGCATATAATTCCAACGTGCATAGGTGCCTCGTGAGGCCTCCGTCAGAGATGTCCAAACTATTTTAAGCGGTGTTGGACTAGCTTCTCTTCAATTGGTGGTACTCCAAGTTTATCACGTATATCATAATTTCTTATTCGATCTCATCTTGTATGACCATAGCTCTATCGCAGCATACGCATCTCTGCTACCTTATCTTTTGGACGTGTTGTCTTTTAGTAGGCCAACATTCTGCACCATACAACATCGCATGTCTGATTGTTGTTCTGTAAAACTTTCCTTTAAGCTTTTGTGGAACTATTCTGTCACATAGAATACCAGACGCTAGTCGTCATTTCACCAATCCTACTCGAATTCTAAAACTAAAGTATTCATCAATATCACCATCATACTGCAAAATATCAAAACGATAATTTGGCAATATGTCCAAAAAATTCCTTACCATAATTTCACAATATGAATAATTTGGCAAGTCGTAAAAAGTATTTTATGCATAAATTTGCATCATAATATTGTAAAAAAAAAATAGGAAACACTATTGAAATGTCTGAATAAACTTTTTATGTTACCATAATATCCTATTGATAATTTGGCATGTTTGAAAGAGCATATTATGCATAATTTATACTAGCACAATTCCGAAATGACTTTCATTTATTATTAATTGTTTTACCTATTTAATTTGAACATCTATTAAATATAGTAAAGCGGGAACTTTAATGCCCGCATATTAATTCTAGCAATTTTCTCATATCTCCTCAATTCTCTCCATATATTTTATTTTCAATTCCCTACAGTTTATCATAATTGAGTTCTACTAATACTATCCATTATCATTTTACATTTAAATATTAATATTTAATGATTTCTAAAGTTATTTATAAAGTTCCCATAGATTTTATCATATTATTTTAGATTAAGTCCATATATTTAAATTAAGACCTAAAAATAGAACTTTTAAAAGTAAATCAATTAATTAATGTTTATTATTTGATCTAAGAAGTCTTAAAAATAACAATTCAATGTATTATATACCAAAATTACCCGGGTACAACACGATGGTTTAAATACTAAAGTATTATTTTTACATAATTAAAATAATAATATGAAATGTAACAATTCTTCTAATCAACATTTCTGTTAATCATTAAATCAATATTTTGTTTATCACTTTGGTAGTTATAATGAACATATTTATTTCTAGTGTTGATATTAACTCCCAAAGCTTTAAATGCATAAAAATATACTAATTCGTTACTATTACGCTTTCATTTTTTAGATTTTTTTTCTAATATTCTCCGGTAATGTTCGAAATTCAATTTGCACATCAATCATCTTTTAAACAAATTATTAAGAGCTTTTTAAACTACAAATCTACGTTATGTTATAAAAATATTAATTTAAAAATTAATTAAGAATACTAACTTTCATTTATTTTCTTATTAAATGCAAAAAATAACAAATCAGTATTTACCGTATTGCTATCTACATAAATGGCAATTCATTTTTTGTACACAAATATGAAAATACATAAATCATAATTTACATGCTTAAAAATTATAATTTCAGTACATAACTCTATCATACTAACAAATTTGCATAATAAATTCAATACTTTAAAAATATTTACAAGACGCACAACGTGCAACGCATGGGTTACACCTGGTTTCGAAGATAATAAATAATAATTTTTTTCTACTCAAATTCTTGGAATCTCGAATTACTAAATAAGTCATACGTTGAATTATTAAGTTTAAGAAATTTAATAGATTCTTGATTTGGAAGTATATAATATTCCAAGTTTGAAAGGGTTTATGGATAATTTTTTGCTAGCATATTTGATTTTCATTTATCATTAATATTTTTGTATATGTTAATTTTGAGATTTTCAAATTGATAGGATTCTCATCCTAAATCTTAAGCACCATCTGCAATTTATAATCAAAGATGCCCTTATTGCCTACTTATTTTATTAGGAAAGGTCATTTGTAAAAAATGTAAAAAATAATTGTTTCATAGTACTTCAACACAAAGATTTAAATATATCCCAAAAAAATTCCTTGCCATAGTTACACAACAGAATACGTAGGCAACTTTAGTAGAGCATTTTATCCATACTTCTGTGTTAGTATATTTTCAGGTGGAGCTTTGGCGCAACGATTAGGTCATCCACATGGTGATCTGGACGTTCAGGTTCGAGTCTGAAAACAGCCTCTTCGCAATGCGAGAGAAAGACTGCGATCTCCTCAGAGCCCGCTATCGTGCGGAAGTCTCGTGCACTGGGTTCCACCTTCTATGGTAGTATATTTTCAGAAATGAGAAACTTTTACATCCGTTTGAAGAAGCTTTTTCCTTTCCATAATTCACAACGTGGATAATTTGGCAAGTTCAAAAGAATATTTTATCCATCATTTTGTATTTGCACGTTTTCGAAAATGATTTGCATTTATTATTAATAGCTTTACCTATTAAATTTGTACATTTCAAACATAATGTATACATAAATACATTTTTACCTGAATTTTTAGAATTCAAATTATTAAATAAGACGAATGTTGAATTGTTAAGGCTAATTGTGCTTTAGTAATAAAGAAATGTATTTTGGGTCACTTTGTATACTTGATGATTTACAAAATCTGTACGCTAATGTTTATAAATATTGAATAAGGCCAGGCATACAACTATACAAGGACCTTTTGTTCAACTTACCTGTTTAAATACTCATTAAACTATTTTAAAACCAATATTCTAACATTTAACTCGCTCTAACATAACCAAAGGTTAAATCTCGTATATGTTCATATTGGTCTTTGCATATTGGGTTATCTTTTGTTGCTCTATCACTATTACACAATGTAAAAGAAAACTGTGTAACCATGATTGTTTTATGAATTACAATTTTGAGTATTCATTAGTTATTCACGACTTTATAACTACGATCGTTTCAGCAATGACGTTTATTCTATTCAAAGGCTACAAATATACTACTTATAAGAAAGTTAATTGATAAAAATACTTTTGTACCATTCATATCATAAGCTGTTGGTGGAGATTTTATAATGATACTAAATTTTGTGTAATAAAACTGATGCATTAAAGTTTACTGCAAGTTATTTATTTTGGTAATTGAAGTAGTTAAATCCATCATTAATTTTTTAATGTAGCTTCACACGATGAAAAATTCTTTTTAATAAAACAATAATTTAAAAAAAAATCTATTCATTTTACTTCCTCTTCTGTGTAATAAAACTGATGCATTAAAGTTTACTGCAAGTTATTTATTCTGGTAATTGAAGTAGTTAAATCCATCATTTATTTTTTGATGTAGCTTCACACGATGAAAAATTCCTTTTAATAAAACAATAATTTAAAAGAAATCTATTCATTCTACTTCCTCTTCTGTGAAGAATTCTTTATAAAAGGAAATCATCCCAATCTCAAGTTTAACTAAGTTTCCTTTCCTCTCGCACGATAGTTTACTTACAAGTTTGAACCCTTTTTATATTTGTATGTAAACCACATGTTGTGGGAAAAATATTATGGTGTGAACTGAAAATCAGATACCACATGTTGTGGGAAAAATATTCGTATGTACAGTACTCTTATGGTAAAGTATTACATGCACTGTCATACAATGATTAATCAAAATTGTCTTTCTACTCTTGACTAATTTCTTTATTTTCATCTTTTTTTGTCATTTGCGGAATAAGCACTTAACTACAAACTATGTTGTTCAAGGCGGAGCGAAGAGTTGGATGCTAAGATTTTCTTTAGAGTCCATGTGAATGCTAGGCCTGGACAAAATAATCGTTCGTCACACACGTTTTGCACATACAATGCTGCTCGCATTAAAAAATTACGAAAATAACTAGTTATTTATTAAAATATATTGATATTGATTGGATGATCACTACTTATTAGTTTACTATAAGTGATATAGTGTATATGTATACACATGTAAATGTTTCATCGATAGATTTAAAAATGACCAGCACCAATGTCTCAATGGTTGGATACTTCGAACATTAATGCGAGATGTCACAATTTCAAAAAAATAAATAAATTTCAAAAAATAAATTTAATAATGACAAGCACCACTGGCACTAATACGTACTATCATCTAAGTAAAGTATTTTTATAATGCATAGAAGCAACAAAATTTATATTAGTAAAGTTTGTATCATGACAATTGTTGAATATTTGTATATCAAATAACCTTAAAAAAATCGAGTAAAATGTTAGTGAATAATATAAAATTAAAATTATAGTTAATTATTTTTTGTTTGATTAAGAAATTATTTTAAAATAATATTTAAAAGGCTAACACATTAAGATAAAAAAATTAGGCAATATGTAAAGGCAAATTTTAAAGTAGTGATAAATTAAAAAGTAACTTTTATTCTTCAATATAAAGAACTATTATTATTTATAAGAACTAGTTGTTTGTAAATTTAAAAAAAAAAGATATAGAAATAACATTTAAGCATTGAAATTCCTTAAATGCAAAGATTTACAATAAAGAAACAAAGTAACCGGATGATTTTATTGTAAATGTATTTAATTTATTCAAGTAAACAATAGAATCATACTAAAAACGCCTACAGTGGCTCCTCAGACAAAGGGCATAATAAAGCGTTTTACTAAAGAAAAAGGCAAGGCATTAAAGTTGCAAAGTTGTGCCTAATCGGCGCCTCGGCGCCTGTGATGACCCGAAATTTTTGGTAATATTAGTTTAATGATCTTCTAATATAATTATTTAAATTGGCAAATTTATCTTTTCAAAACAAATAAAATTATGTTTTCTAATTATAACATATATATATATATATATATGTATATATATTGTGAATAGGAAGCTATGGTTTAAATTCAACATAATAATTCTCAAAGGATATTTAAAGTTAAATTGAATATTTTTAAAATACTAAAGATAAATATTTATTAATTAAAAGTATAAATACAAAAACATAAAACATAAAAAAATATAAAGCTAATAGAAAATATAATATAAAAATGTATAAAAACATAAATGCATGTGTTTGCACCAAAATTGGGCACAACACTCTTCGGATGTGTTTGAAGAGATAAAATGAAGAGAATAAGTGTAAAATGAAGCAGATCTAACAAACACACCAATAAACATATAAGAAAATTCACAGAAACACAGAGTTTTAGAGTGGTTCGGCGTTTGCCTACGTCCACTATGAAGTTTTATCACTTTATTGCTTGATACTTGAAGACTACAAGTTGTTGATAACGAAGTACAGCAGATAATAAGCTTAAATTCGAGATCAATGGCAGTAATGGCGTTCTGGAGTGAACGTGGCAGAGTCCGGGCGCTCTTTTACTCTCAAAATTCTCCGACCCCTTTTCTGAATGACCAGAGGCTCTATTTATAAGTGCCGGAGGCTGATATTTCGCCTAAAATTCGGGGAGACCGCTTCTGGCATGTGAGGGGGCCCACACGCCTGGATTCTGGAAATCCGGGCCCACTTTGGGATCGATTCGAACTCGGGTTCGAATCGATCAAGATTTGATCAGATTGAGCTGAAATTTTGCATGAACATTCCTCATGTTGGCAGTAAGCTACTGTGAAAATTTCATAGCATTTGGACATGTAGATCTCGAGTTATGATGGATGCAAGTTGGAGTTTTTCGGTCCGGGATCGATTCGAACTCAACTTCGAATCGATCAAGAATTCATCCGATTGAGCTAAAATTTGGCATGAACATTCTTCATGTTGGCAGTAAGCTACTGTGAAAATTTCATAGCACTTGGACTTATGGATCTCGAGATATGATCGATGCAAGTTGGTCCGTGATCGATACGAAGAAAGTTTGAATCGATCAAGAACTCATCCGATTGAGCTGAAATTTGGCATGAGCATTCCTTAGGTTGCCAGTTGGCTTTCGTCCAAATTTGATGGCATTTGGACTTGTAGATCTCAAGTTATGATCGATGCAATTTTGGATTTCTCAACCGTGATCCATCAATATCTTGAGCATACCAACTCCGATTGACTTGAAATTTGGAATGTTGGCTTTATTAGCTTTCATTGTCATGTCATATCAATTGTAGCTCGATCTGGACTCGGAAAAATAATTACCGACATCCATAGCAGACCTATGCATTAACGATCTCCAGGACGAACCATCCTTGGTTTCTAGTCAAGTTCTTGGTGTCACGGCCTTGCCAAAAGGTGGGATAACATTTGCCCCCCAAAGTACGTCTTATGTAAACATGACGTGCTTTGAAAAGCTGTCATCTTCATTCTGAAAATTTCTTTCCAATTCACTGAGTAGTTGCTATCTTTTCGTCAAAAGATGTTGCCCTTGGTTGATCTTCAGTGACGTAGATGTCAGACTGTTGATTGTCAATGATCATGAAGTGTTTTGTTGTAACTGAGTGTTGAGCACCAGCGATTTGTTGTTCATCATTTTGATTGTCATCAGGTAAGCATTCAATTCTTGATAACTTTGAAAATTGAGTGTTAGTTTGGCATACATGCACATATGTTAGGATGACACCTATTCATGTTTGCACATTTGCGGGTCGTCATCAAGTTCTTTGGTTTTTGTTTGGATTGAGTTTGTATCGATCCTCTCCAGGATCGAAGTGAAATTTGAGTTGTAACAACGTTCGATGGTTGTTTTAAGTCCTTCCTTTTGTATCGATCCTCTCCTGGACCGATTTGGGATGTTAGAATGTATGCTTCGTATCGATGGATACGTAATATTGGATCTTGGATTGATGGATACAAGTATAATGCTTTGTGTCGATGGAGTCGAACGATCCAGACATAATCATGCAGTGATTTTTCGCGGAGGATATGCCATCTCTCATTCGTCTATTCAAGAAGAATTCCCCACGGTAGATAGCCTTTGATAGGAGTCATCCATGACCACTTTCTTGGATCCATTTCTAAAATCTAGTCGATCTTCATATATCAGTGCTTGGAATAATAAGTATTTCTACTGGGATAAAGTCTATTTGTTGCGCATCCCCAGAACTGGCTAGCTCGGCCAATGATTCGGCCTTTTCGTTTCGTTCTCTAAGGATTGGTATAGTGGTGTAATACTAAAAGTCGGCTAGTATCTCTAGGATCCAATTGAGATAAGGAGCAAGACGTTGCCCCCTAGTCAGATAGTCCTCACTGACTTGGCACATTAAGCAGAAATCGTATAAGATATTTAAAGCTTCCATTCCTATTCTTTTTGCAAGTCTTAGCGTGGCGACCAAGGCTTCATACTTAGCTTCATTATTCCATTTGAGTAACCTTTCAGACATTTAAGGTTGTCATTGGACCTATCGTAACGGTTGGTCGGTACAAACATTAACGGGGTAAGCTTGTCAATAGCTAGCTTTCATCGTATACTGGTCTTTGGATTAGTTTATCTTCACATAGCATTGCAATGCTTATGGCGTGCGTTGACATGACCCAATTGAGGTATAGATCTTCATGATCCAACGGCTTGGATAAAATGAAAGGTCTCTTTGAGCGATCTATCAGAGCTGCTTGGTTTCCTCGTTACACGGGTGACTTTGATCTTCAGCATTTTCTGACATTAGCCTCAATCCTAAGAGAATTGATGACGAAACCAAATAATTCTTCCTATACAGTTCTCAAAGAGCATTTCAAAAGATCAAGTTTCATTCTGGAGTTGTTGGAGAGCACTGAATATCTTTGCCAAGTCATCGATATGGTCTTTTGATGGTCGTGATCTCACAAGCATGTTTAACTACATATAATCTCATTGATCGGCCGATCTGATTTTCGAATAATTCGTTAATCGTCCTTTAGTAAGTAGCATAAGCGTTCTCAAGTTTGAATCCAAGGAATGCAGCATAGCACTATAGGCTCGGGTCAGTAACGAAACAGTTGTATTCCTTGTCTGGGACATGTTTCAATATCTGATTTTATTTGGTATTTTGCGTACATGGATGAGAGTAATTCATGTCTGATGATCGAGTCACTTAGTTGGTTGATCATTGGATATGGAAAGCTATGCTTCGCCATGCCTCGTGCAAATCTGAGCAGTCGACGTACGTCCGCCACTCTCCATTTGTTTCTTTCGTAAGTAAAGGATTGGATACTCATTTTGGGTAGAGGGCATCGTGGATAAACCTATTGGTTTTGAGTAGATTCGCCTCCTCCTTTAGTGCAGCAGATCTTTCTAGATCCGTGTCGTTTCGTTTTTATTCACCGAGACATGCTTCGGGTTGACATTTAATGCAAGGTTCTCAATATTTGGTGAGGGTCCATATGTATATATGAGATCGAGTCCAAGCGGACATATCAAATTCACCTGGAGCAATGCAGTTGACTCTTGCATCATCCTTGCGAAGAGTTGTGATTTGATCTTCAATACCTGTGATGGGTTGTAAGCACTTCATGTGCTTATTTGCAATGGTAAATGATCAGGCTCGTAGGGATGTGGAATTAAAGGCATAGTAGAGTTTAGCCTTGTGTCGCATGCTGCAGCATAGCTGGTTCCGGCTATGAGTTGGAATCTACTTGTGTTTTCGAGCAATGCGCTTTCTATTCAATGTACTTGCAATCCATTGCTCATCGGAAGGGTCAGAATGATGATTAGTTTCTCATAAGTCCAGGCGTCGATCTGATGATTCTATCTCTAAGCATCCTTTCGGTCGTAACTTAAAGTTGTTATGAATACTAGGCACGAGCTATAGGATTGAGTAGTCGTATCCAGTTCTTGGATGATCACATTCATGCCCCCAGTCTCGGGTTAATGGATGTATTATGCGAATGATCGAGCCTAGCTTCTGCTGTGTTTATACTGTAGTCCAAGCCGTAAGAGCCAGAGTTGTTCGACGAACAATCAAATTATTTTCATCTTAATTCTCATGCGTGCCAGCAAGGTAGATAATGTCCGCTTCAATTTCGCATTTTGTCCCATTGAACCATAGGATCGAGTTAATCAATGGAAAGCTGAGTTGTGTCTTATCCTGCATTCTGTCCAAGTTCTTTCCTCTAGGCAGAATATCTCGTTGCCTTATCGACATTCACTTTGCTGCCTATGTTCTCATACTCGGGGAAACATATGAAGAATAAATTGTCCAGTAAGATTCAATGCAGGATTGATGCTTTCTCGAACCGAGGGTAAGAATCGGTGCGCGGACATTTAGGTTATACTTGTTTTGAATTGCTCGTTTTGTCAGATTTGGTTAAGAGCCAAAGAATGAATGGTCGCATTGCATTCTTTTGGAGTTAGGTGATCAACTATGTCCGTTTCGATTTACGTTCTCCCGTCAGATCTAGGGACAAAGTCAGCTCAAATGCAGTCAGGTCATGCTCATCCAGTCTCATGCACTTCCTGGCGGATCGATGGAAGGCGACGGAGGACGAATGTTCAAGTCACACTCATTCGCGGTACTATCCATGCTTTGGTGGTCGAAGGTATTCGATGGGTGCTCGGGTCACATCGAATTGTAGTCGAAGAGAATCAACATTGGCCGTCGATTTAGCGACACAATGTAGAATGTACGGACCTCATTGCCTATCGATCCTTTGGTATGATATGAAAGGTGCAGATCGATATTGCCCGTCGATCTGGCGGTATGATATAATTGGCTTCTCGTAACTTCGAGCATCATTCTGATTGGTTAGCATTAGGGCCTCCTTGCAGTCGTTGCCTTAAGTTGTAAAGGAATCTGAATAGCTAGCAACGTAGCGAGTCTCATTTCTCTTCTTTCAATGATTTGTTCTTCTGCCCCCGGTCTTGGGTTAGCAGAGTTAGTTTGTGGACGGTCCAATTGCATCTGTAGCGAGTTTATACTCCTCTCGTCGACTTTAGGTTGGAGTTGGTGAATGAATGGTCGAATCACATTCTTCATCTGTCTATGGTCGCAGTCGCACTCTGGGGACTAGAGGCAATTGAAGGGACATTAGTCACACCTATTTGATGTTTATACCCATGTCCCCACTCTGGGGACTAAGAATTGTAGCCGAAAATGGTCAACCGCATTTTCCTCGATTAACTCCTCTGGCACTAGTCAATGGCGGAAGTCGAAGTGTAGTCGGTCACATTGCGGCAACTTTAATTTGATGTTTCTCCTACTGAATTGGAGGAAGGAGTTGATTGGCAGATGGTTGGGTCACATCCGTCCACGTTGCAAGCACAACTCGCCAGATCATTGGCTAGAGTTAGCGGATGAACGGTCGTGTCACGTTCATTTGCGGTAGGATGGGTGATCACATCCATTTAGAATAAGATGCTCAGCTAGGTCCGTTTTGCGAATCTACATCTCCCTGTCTAATCAACGAAGAAATCTTGTCTTGTTGGGTTGGAGTGCATCCGTATAAGATTATGTTATAGGTCCCGTGCCGGGGATAAGTGTTGATGCATGAACGGTCGTGTCGTTCCCGCTTTACGCTAGATGGTCGGAGCATTCGATTTTTAATGATAAGTATGCCCCCATGTCAGGGGAAGATAGGAAAGCGGATGGTTGAACCACATCCACTTTTTGTCTACAGGAGTTGCTGTGGGATCAGAGTTGATAGATGGACAGTCGAATCGCATCCCTTCTGGTATTTATATCCCAATCCATGCTTCGAGGATTGGAGCTGGTATTGATGTGTCGGTTCGCACTCCGGGAACCTGGAATAGATGTTTATACTCCAATTCACACTCTGGGAAGTTGGAGTTTGCATTGATGTATCGGTTCGCACTCCGGGAACCTGGAATAGATGTTTATACTCCAATTCGCACTCTGGGAAGTTGGAGTTTGCATTGATGGGTTGGTTCGCACTCCGGAAACCTGGAATTGATGTTTATCCTCCAATTCACGCTCTGGGAACTTGGAGCTAGCATTGACGTTTCGGTTCACGCTCCGGGAACCTGGAATTGATGTTTGTACTCCAATTCACGCTCTGAGGAGTTGGAGTTAGCACGGATGTTTCGGTTCACGCTCCGGGAACCTGGAATTTATGTTTGTACTCCACTTCACGCTCTGAGGAGTAGGAGTTAGCACGGATGTTTCGGTTCACGCTCCGGGAACCTGGAATTTATGTTTGTACTCCACTTCACGCTCTGAGAAGTTGGAGTTAGCACGGATGTTTCGGTTCACGCTCCGGGAACCTGGAATTTATGTTTGTACTCCACTTCACGCTCTGAGGAGTAGGAGTTAGCACGGATGTTTCGGTTCACGCTCCGGGAACCTGGAATTTATGTTTGTACTCCACTTCACGCTCTGAGAAGTTGGAGTTAGCACGGATGCTTCGGTTCGCGTTCTGAAAACCTGGAATCTATGTTTATACTCCAATTAACGCTCTGGGAATTTGGAGTCCGTTCGTACTCTGGGAACGATTTATTTGATGTTTATACTCCAATTCGCAATCTTGGAAGTTGAAGTCCGTTCGTGCTCTGGGAACGATTTATTTGATGTTTATACTCCAATTCACACTCTGGGAATTTGGAGTCCGTTCGCGCTCTGGGAACGATTTATTGGATGTTTATACTCCAATTCGCACTCTGGGAATTTGGAGTCCGTTCGCGCTCTGGGAACGATTTATTGGATGTTTATACTCCAATTCGCACTCTGGGAAGTTGGAGTCCGTTCGCGCTCTGGGAACGATTTATTGGATGTTTATACTCCAATTCGCACTCTGGGAATTTGGAGTCCGTTCGCGCTCTGCGAACGAGTTATTGGATGTTTATACTCCAATTCGCACTCTGGGAATTTGGAGTCCGTTCGCGCTCTGGGAACGAGTTATTTGATGTTTATACTCCAATTCGCACTCTGAGAATTTGGAGTTAGTTGTAGGACTGTCATGTGTCGATTCAGTTCAGCCTTTAATGTGACGGCTTGCCCCCAAGCTCAGGTTTCACTTAGTGAGTGGCCGGTCGAGCTGAGGAAGAGAGTTGAAATGATGGCTTATGATGATTAGCGAGTAAGCAGTCGGTTGTTGATGTCTATAAATTGAGGGTTGCCCCTGATGAAGTCTGTGTAAGGCACGATTGTTTTGCGGAATCACAGACGCAAACTGGGGAGTGAATGGTCAAATCATATCCACTTTAAACAAATGTTATCAAGTAACCACAAGCGTCTAATGCAGGATTGGATGCATGGACGGTCACGTTTACCCTTGGTATGACTCTGATTCTACTGGGCATCAGAAGAAGCATAAGTATTTTGGCGAGCCTCAAGTACGAGATGGAGAGAGCATGGTTGGGACATATAACTCCAAGTCTTTCCCAGGTCTCCAATTAAATTGCATAGGCATATGAGTGGATGGTCGGTTGCATTCACTTTGTACTGGAGTCCGGAACTTGTCGGCCTCTTTTGCTTTGTTGCCCTGCCCCAAAGTCAGCTGCATACTGCAGCCGACAAGCGGTTGATTCATGCTCGTCATGATGATACCCCAATGATTTGATCATAGACCACGGAGGTTGTTTTGCACTCATCCTTAAGTACTCGGTTACCTGCATCATTTGCAAGTAGTTTAATTCAAGTCGATCATATTTTGCAACATAAACGAAATTGAAATAGAATTAATTCAAAAGAGATCGGATTAAATCTCATTGATGTGTGAAGCGGCGTCGTATGCTCGCTATTGCACTTCGGTCCAACCCTTCACAGATGGAATTCTAACGCAAATGGTTCCGTTTGATCAAATTTCTTGATTGATAGGGGTCAGAGTTTTTCGGCCCTTCGTTTTATAGGGATTGAACATATTGTCAGAGCTATCCTTTCCGGAGCAGCCTTATGGCGTTGACATCCACGGTAGCCATGTAGAGAAGAGGAGCTTCCCCATTTAGAGTATGGAGTAGGTTCCCTCTTTATCTCGCCATGTTGATCCTTCATCTGATTTATCAACTCAATATTGGCGTGGACATGTAGGTGTAGTCGTCGTCGCCTATCCACCAGTTCTCTTATCTAAGTCTGGAAATAAGCACTGACGATGAATTCATTTATAGGTATTGGCAGCAACTGGCTATGGGCTTTGGATAAATTCATTGGCTGACAGCTTCTTTATTCCCTTCAGCAATATGAGAAGTAGAAATGGTATGTCTAACCACGATTGACGGTCTTCTTTGAGGAATATGGGGAGACATCTGCATTTGATGGCATCCATCACTGTTTATGGAATCCACTCACCACTCTCAGTTCATGAGATAGTGTCACGGGTCGAATTTCCATAGTACACTGACATAGTCAACATGCTGGATTTTCGCTAGAAATTTTGCATGTAGGATAGTTTCAATGAATAGGTCCCGACTGGGAAAGATACTCTAATCAACATTATCAAGTTCATTTTAAGGCTACAGGGCCTTGTAATACTAGTGAATGATGTATGCCCGATTTTCCAATGTTCGAGTGGTTGGTAATGTCGATTGGATGGTGAATAGATTAATATGGGCTCATAGATTGGTGATTATTTCTAATTTTCACCAGGAAGGAGGCTCGCATAAGATAGTTAAGCAGTCCTCTTAGAGTTGTATGTCATGCTTTTAGTCATATGGACGTGGAATGATTAAGATGCGGGCATACGAAGATGGTTCAGTGGTGAACAGCTATGTTTTGAGTTGGCAGAGTAGACAAGGCAGGGTAGTCGTTATACTAGCCATCGCACCATAATTGTCAGTTTAGGAGTTTTAAAAGTTGTTCAATTGGAGGAAGTTGTGGTCCACCATAGAAGCATGATATATTAATCAACTTCAGTTATTGGCATATTAGCTAGGTTCTCCAGCCTCTGGGGGCACCGGTTGAGTAGTATTTCAATACCCATTCCTCGATTGCAATTCAACAATTGCTGCTGTAGTCTCCTATGTCTCGTCTAGTCATGGAACGATTAGAATGTTCGTTGATTAAGTTGAGCTTTGAATTAACTATGCGGGTGCTCTGCGCTGCGGCTAGGGTTCGGGGGGGTTTCCCCCCGGAAAAAAAAAATTTAGCCTCTTTTTAGGAAATTTGGATCGTACCCGAAAATATTTTTTTTTTTTTGAAATTCCGTATCCATCAAGCAACCTGAAAAAGTCCTTCGTATCGATACGAAATGGAGGCAGATGGATGGATACGAACTGCATGTGCGTATCGATACGAAATGGAGGCAGATGGATGGATACGAAGTCCATGTGAGTATCGATACGAATTGGAGGCAGATGGATGGATACGAAGTAGTGCTCCATGATGGATACGAAGTACCGCTCCCTGATGGATACGAAGTAGCGCTCCCTGATGGAAACGAAGTAGTCCGTAGGTGATCGATACGAAGAGAGACTATCTACTGATGGATACGAAAACCACCACATTTACTGGATACGAAAGCATGGATACGAAAACCACCACATTCATTGGATACGAAAGCATGGATACGAAAATCACCAAATTTTCTGGATACGAAAACATGGATACGAAAATCATCATATTTTCATGGATTCGAAAATATGGGTACGAAGAACAGCATATTTTCTGGATTCGAAAATATGGGTACGAAGAACAGCATATTTTTTGGATTCGAAAATATGGGTACGGAATTCATCATATTTTCATGGATACGAAAATATGGATACGAAAAACAGCATATTTTCTGGATTCGAAAATATGGGTACGAAAAACAACATTTTTTCTGGATTCGAAAATATGGGTACGGACTTCATGATGAATATGGTTCCTCTTAGATCTGGGGCAATCTGAATAGAACAGAAGGAACCGTTGAACAATAGATCTGGATCTTCTCCTTAGATTTATGCAATCCGATATCGAAAGTAGATCCAACGAACGGGAGAAAAACTGGGTTTTTCTCAGTGAAAGCACCAAAGTGTTTGCACCAAAATTGGGCACAACACTCTTCGGATGTGTTTGAAGAGATAAAATGAAGAGAATAAGTGTAAAATGAAGCAGATCTAACAAACGCACCAATAAACATATACGAAAATTCACAGAAACACGGAGTTTTAGAGTGGTTCGGCGTCTTGCCTACGTCCACTATGAAGTTTTATCACTTTATTGTTTGATACTTGAAGATTACAAGTTGTTGATAACGAAGTACAGCAGATAATAAGCTTAAATTCGAGATCAATGACAGTAATGGCGTTCTGGAGTGAACGTGGCAGAGTCCGGGCGCTCTTTTACTCTCAAAATTCTCCGACCCCTTTTCTAAATGACCAGGGGCTCTATTTATAAGTGCTGGAGGCTGATATTTCATCTAAAATTCGGGGAGACCGCTTCTGGCATGTAAGGGGGCCCACACGCCTGGATTCTGGAAATCCGGGCCCACTTTGGGATCGATTCGAACTCGGTTTCGAATCGATCAAGATTTGATCAGATTGAGCTGAAATTTTGCATGAACATTCCTCATGTTGGCAGTAAGCTACTGTGAAAATTTCATAGCATTTGGACATGTAGATCTCGAGTTATGATGGATGCAAGTTGGAGTTTTTCGGTCCAAGATCGATTCGAACTCAACTTCGAATCGATCAAGAATTCATCCGATTGAGCTAAAATTTGGCATGAACATTCCTCATGTTGGCAGTAAGCTACTGTGAAAATTTCATAGCATTTGGACTTATAGATCTCGAGATATGATTGATGCAAGTTGGTCCGTGATCGATACGAAGCAAGTTCGAATCAATCAAGAACTCATCCGATTGAGTTGAAATTTGGCATGAGCATTCATTAGGTTGCCAGTTGGCTTTTGTCCAAATTTGGTGGCATTTGGACTTGTAGATCTCAAGTTATGATCGATGCAATTTTGGATTTCTCAACCGTGATCCATCAATATCTTGAGCATACCAACTCCGATTGACTTGAAATTTGGAATGTTGGCTTTATTAGCTTTTCTTGTCATGTCATATCAATTGTAGCTCGATCTGGACTCGGAAAAAAAATTACCGACGTCCATAGCAGACCTATGCATTAACGATCTCCAGGACGAACCATTCTTGGTTTCTAGTCAAGTTCTTGGTGTCACGGCCTTGCCAAAAGGCGGGATAACAGCATGCAATTTAACAAGTGTAAGCTAAATGTAACGTGCAATATACAAGTGTCAAGTTATTAATTTTCTTTTCATTTTTAAAAATAATAAATAAAAGGGGTACATTCTTATATACATATATCTCTATTTCTTTTCTCTTTTCATTTTTCTTTCATCATTTAAAAACCTGGAAACTAAACCAGAGAAATAAAAACAACTAAAACAAAACAAAACTCTTTCAATCTCAAACCTGAAGCAAGCTAAATCCAAGTTCATCTCAGCATGGATTCAACTCAACTAAACAAGCAGATCAAAATCAAGAATCAAGTAGCGGTTCAAAATTCGAAGTACAATTTCCAGTTTTTCAAAGAAGCTTCTCCGTTCAACATTTCAAGTGAGTATACATCACTTTTAAAAGCTAAATTTGTTTGATAGCCTGATGCATGTGATAAATCCTTGTAGTTATGTTGTGAAATGTTTGCATATGTTTGCATGTATACCAGAATATAGTTGCTGTGTATATACTTATATGCATGTCTGTGTTAGATACATATGCCTCTGTTCATGCTTTACAGACCCAAAAACCAATTCAAAAATCCAAATCTCCTCATCTAAACTCTTTTAGGTTTTGATGTTTAAAAGAAAAATGTTTGAATTAACTAAATTTAGTTTTTGAAAATGTTCATAAGTGTAATTAAAAAGAAGATTAACTGGAAAGGAGGGTTTACAATAAAAATCAAAATTAAGTCAGAAAATCAATGGTTTAATTTACATGTTTTGATTATATATCTGGATTCGTGCTTAGAAACCATGAATTTTAATGATAATACCATGATTTTTAAGTTTGCAAATCGTGAGAACTTGCGAGTTGAACGGGAAGCATATTTTGGATGATTTCTGATGATCGGAGCAGGGGGGAGTGTTGAAGTCGCTGCTGGAGGTAGCTCAGAGGTCGAGGCACTCGGGAAAAATGGTCGGTGAATTTTCTGATCACCGTGGAGGTCGGACCACGTCGTTGTAGGGTTTTAGGACCTGTTTTGGTCGACATCGTTCTCGAGGCAAGTTCGTCGTCGTAGGAGCATCGAACTCGATCGAAGCAAGGGGGATAGGTGTGTGGTTGAACGGCGAAGCTCTGGACGCGGTGGCGAGGGTTCTGATGACCAGAGGTGGCAACTCGAGGTGGTTTTTGGGTGATCAGGTTCGTTCCGGTGGGGTTCGTTTATGCTCGAATTCGTTTTCGTGCTCGATTCTAGGTTTTTGGTGGTCGGACTGTTAGAGAGGGTCGTCGACGATGGGTGAGTGGTAGCAGCGATGGCCGGAGCAACGGCGATTGGGTGTGCAGGCGCACACGTATCTGTGTGTCAGTGTGTTACGTTTGAGTTGCTGTAGGATTTGAGTACGGGAGAGAGCTCGGGTTTGGACTCGGGGAAGATTTGGTTTTGGCTCGAGTTAGTATCGGGTGTGTACGCGAGTGTTTTTAACAACTTGTAATAATTTTTTAAATTTAAACAAAACAAGTTTTAAAGGCAAGAAGAAGATGGAGTCTGGCTTGAGAGTTGGATCGGAAATATTGGGCTTAGGCCCGAGTGTTTTTAGAAGGGGAAATTTATTTAACAAGGTTTTTAAATTTAAAACAAAATTAAGTTTAAACATTTTCTTATCCCACTTCTTTAAATAATAAATGTTTTGTTTAAGTGTTAAATTAGTTAAAGGTAATATAATAATATTTTTAACTTAAATTAATTAAGTTTAAAGTATATTTTGTGTCCTTTATTTTAAATTAATTCTTAAGTTTATTAAAACAAAATTAAATAGTGTAATTAAGTAGTTAATTAAAGAAGGTAAAATATTTTTAATTATTAATTAACTTAAAGGTCTTAAGTTATTTCATAGGTTAATAATGAATTAATTCCAAAGGTTATTAAATAAACTTAAATGATAATTAAGTAAAATGATTACGATAAATGGGTTTATATTTTAATTAATTAAGGTCTTAAGTAATTATAAATAATAATTAAATAATTCCAATAATTAATTAAAATAATAATAAATGGTTTGTAATTAATTAATGTTAATTAAGCAGGATTATAAGTAATTAATTTATTTTGTGTTAATTACATTAATTATAATTGTGTGATTAATTAATCTTGCTTATGGATGATTAATTATATTAAATTAATATTGGAATGAACGCTAAATTAAAATATAGCAATGTTAATTAAAACCTATTTATAGTAATTTGAATAAATTCAAATGAATGAAAAAGTGAAAAGATTTTACCTGGATATAAATTGAATATGAGAAATTAAGGAAAGTATTAAATTGATTTAATGTAATAAAAGATTGTAAACGGTAATTGGAATAAATTAAGGAATTATGTTAATGCAAGTTAATAATTTATAAACTTGAATGAACATTTCAATTTAATAAATTTATTCAAACGTAGGACTTAGTTATAAGCGTATATTTATGGGTATGATAACAAATTAGTATAAATTGCCTAATTAAGTGGTCAATAAATTTATTTGAAAATCAAACTCATTTAAACGGTAAGTAATTATAATGTGTTATTAATATAAACGTTACTAATTATTAATATAGTAACGGAAGTGTAAATGAAATGCAACCGTAGAAATTTAAGCTAAGTATTAACAATTGAAATGAAATGTCGATTAAATGGAGTACTATAAATTGTCATACTAAGCTAAGAATTAAATATAAGGAAACAAAGGCAAATAGTAAATCAATCAATGAATTTATGTAGATTGCAAAGTTTATAATAATAAATAGTAATTAGATGTCTTGTACGAAGTTATAATATTGTGTGAATTATTAATAAAGAATAACTAGAATGGATACAAATTTGTTGGAATAAGGTAAATGGGTACTTGGTAATAAATTTAAACGGACTTAAATATTGAATTTATTTAATTAATATATATAATAAATAATGATTGAATAAAAACCAATACTCTGTAAATATCTATAATATTTGAGTGGAAATAATAAACTTATAAATGTGGGATTAAGAGTTTTACAACAATTATTATGAGTTATATACTTAGTTCATTCAATTAAATTGGAAATGATTGCAATAAATACAAATTAAATGTTACGTTAAATAAATTAAGATAATGAATGGGGAATAACGTAAATGTTCTTTATTGATTTGTGAATAAAAAGAACGGAAATAAAGTTTTATAAATATATCGGAATTTAATTTATGATAAAAAGGTTAATTGCAATTAAATGAGCTAAATATTTAAACGGGAATCAAGCTTTATTTATTTATTTGGATTTAAAATATGATAATTTGGATTTATTGCAATTAATTGAAATTAAATATAAAATTTTACGTTAATTGAAAATTAAGTTGAAATTGAAAAATATTTATGTAATAGCTTTGAACCAATGTTAATTTCATCCATTTGACTGTAATGGATTGAATAAAAAGGAATGAATAGTGAATTCAATGGAATTATTGAAAAGTTAATTTATAATTGATAAATATAACAAAATTTGAATTTACGCTGAAATTTATGATTGAATCAACAATTAATTGACATCTAAATTGGTTTAAATCACTGAGATTGTTTAAGAAAACAAAACTGATAAGATTTGTAAATTTTGGAAGTGAATTTGAAAGAGTGATTTAATTAATGAATTTTTAATTTATTAAATTAATATAAAAATAGTCATTTTGGCCACTGACTCGGATTTCGACGAAACCAGTTTCATCGGATCCGTATCGGTGAATTATTGTAGGATTTCAAGTTTCGTAACGATCGGACTTGTCGTTTGATCGTACGAACTCGAAACGCCTTGAAATCAATTTAATTGAAATCAATTTGAAAATATTGGTTTTAGCATAACTTCTTCATACGATGGAATTTGGACGTAAAACTTTTTCCATCGCGTTCAGAATATTTTAAAACACCTATTTTGATATATGGGTTGACCCAATTTCGTTCCGGAGTCAGAACGGGCTTTTTGGGCCAATTATCGTTTAGCAAGTTTATAATTCGAATCCAGTCCATTCTATTCCAACTTAATCTATAAATACCCTGCTAAACACTAGCCTCTGCCTATTCTCATTTGTCTGCGCGTAAAATTCCATCAGCTCCTCATCTTTCAATGGCTGCAAACCCTAGATCCAATTTCAAAATTTAAAAATCAAATCCAAAGCCTAAAATTCAAAGTCCTCAGAAAAATCCGGAAAAAATATATATTGAAGCTCTCGACGAGCGTAATTCAATGGTGTAATTCGTTTTTCGTTTCGTCGCACCGTTTGTCCGAAAATTTCGAATCAATTCAGACCGTCCGTATTAGGGTTTTATGTTTCGACGGTGGATCGTCAATCGTTTGACTATCGAGAAGTGGCATTGGGGAGAGGACGTCGAGCAGGCCCGGTTGTGTCATTCGTGTGCCGTGATGTGGTCAAATTTCGCGAGAAATCAGAGATTTGTGGCCGATTTTCGTCTCGGCCTGGAGGAACGCGACGGAACCAGAAGGCGCCGGTCGGTGGGTGATGGGGGCGTCTCGACCTGGGCTTGCGTGGGGTGTTGGCCGATCGATCTGTTGCTTGCCGTAGGCGCGGCGATTCGTGGTCAAACTTTGATGAAGACCGGCGGCTTCAGTTGTTCGAACACGAACGAGAATTTGGGTTTCGTGCGTAGTAATCTAGGGTGACGTGGCTAATCAATAGAGGTAAGTTATTTTTTTTGTTTTACAAATTTAATTTTGTTTTTCAATCAAATTAATCGCTATAACTTTACGACATCCAATTCACGCGCGGTTTTTTCCGCTAGGTTCGTATTGGAATTTCGGACATTTTGGCACGGGTTTGGACGAATTTGAAGACTGTCAAATTTTTGGGTTTAAATTGAATTTAAATTCAATTTAAATTCAAAATGTGAGTGTTTTAACCCACTCACAACTTCTAAGATTTCTTATGTTGGTTAAATTGATTTATGATGTACTTAAAATTTTATTTATAGCTGTTTGGCATATATTTCATCATTTTCTCAGTTAAATTGCATTCATTTAATTTACGCGTTATTTAATTCAATATTCATTATTGCATTTAAAACTGCCAGTTAAAATTTTAGTTAAATTTATTATTGCATATGACCTGCTAGTTAAATTTATTTATTATTGCATATAAACTACAGTTAAACAGTTATTTAATCCATTATTGAAAAATTAACTGTCATAAATTAATTATTATTTATTGATGTGATTGTTTGAATTGGATGATAAATGGATGAATGGATGTTGTATTTATATTGTATAAACTGCAAGTATGCATTTTCATTTCATTCATGATTGCGGTTTGAAATGATATACAACCACATTTTTTTTATTTTTAAATTGCGGATTGAAATGATAAATATCTGTATCACTTGACCATAGGATAGAAAATTATATACAGGCACCGCGGTATATATATAAAATTATTTTTGAAATGATTTTCTATGGTTTTGGAAAGAATACGGTTTAATAAATATTAAATTTTGATATATATATAGTAAAATTCTTGAATTTAGCTATGTATAAATTTGTTTCGAATTTTAAAATAAGCTAAATGATGAAGTTGATTTCGTTTATATAATATGGTTAAGTATATATTTGAAATTCTATTGTATATAGAGTTTATAATAACTCAAATAAAAGTAAAGTTGAAGATAAATGTGAATATGATTTGAATTGAAGTATTTAAGAATTTTCCTCGGAAAAATTTGTTTTGAAATAAATTAAGATTTAAAAGGTATGATCTTATAACTTGATTTTTGATTTGAGGATTTAAACGAATATCAAGTTAATTAAAGAATATTATCAAGTTAATTTAATTAAAAGAATATCCTGTTATTTAAGTTTATGGGTTTTTATTAAATAATATTGATTTATTAAGTAAAGATTTCAAATTGAAATAATAGAAATTGGATTTGATATATATTAAATTTTCAATGAATCCATTTTGAAATAGTGGAATATTTAAAGAGTGAAATATATGAACTATAAAAATTTAAGTTTGAAATATAGAATATTTAAGCTGTGAAATATATGGAAATTAAAATGGTTTATTTGGAGGTTCAAATTGATATTGGGATTTTATTTTGAAATTTAAAGAAGTTATTTTATTACATAAATAAAGTAATATAGTATTTAAAACCATTAAATATTAAAGTATGTTTCAAAGCTATGGTTTTCAAGGTATATAGATTTGAAAAGGCTATGACTTTTGGAAAAGATATAAATGATATCATATTGATTTGGGTTTTAAAAATATAAATGATATTGTATTTATATGGTTTGAAAGAGATATTATATTCTGGTTTTAAAGTATAAATTATTTTGAAATAACCACGGTGTTATAATAACGATTGGTTGCTGAAGAGACCAGCATCGGAAGTTGTCATACTCTCTGCCAACTCCGAAAACCACTTTAACAACCGTGTACGCGGTGGAGATTCCAGAATGAAGTAGGATGGTGGCGGCGTTTCCTTTGAGGTAAAAACGTGGACCCGACTCCCGTGAGTTGGCATAAGGTGGCTAAAACAGGAGCGATTCTCGGGCCAAGGGGGTTAGCGCCCTTTATCGGATGCTCCTCTTCGATATTATACTCTGACTTTGGATTGATTCGATGGTCACTTTACTTTTGATTTTAGGTGGGAGTTTGTCCAAGGTGGGCGGTAGTTGCGGCTACGCGTTACCACCAGCCCGGATGCGTAATTGGTATATCAACCCTGGCATTGCCTAGTTGTGTCGTGTCACCTACCCTATCGCGCCTTGTACGAGTTTGGTTTTCTCCCGTAGCCCGTGTGGTATCCTCTGGTGGCTTCCTGATCAGGAGGGACTATGATATTGGATGGACTACTGGAACTATTACGTGTTAAGGGGAATATTGGGTCACTCCTTAACGCTATTTAAAAGTAAGTTTATTTACAATTAGACACTATTATAATAGCGAAATATACTATATAGTAAATAGTTTAACGGATTCTTAAGAGATGTGAATCCCGGGCATCTTTTAAGTTACTGCACTCATATTTATTTCTGTTGATTTAACTTACATAAGATCTTTTAGTTCTGACTCGAGTGTTTTGTCTTTTCAATTCGCTCAGGTCAGTCCGAGCGTTTCAAGATCGAAGACTTTAGCTCTGAAGGACGAAGACGGAGATTTCTATTATTATTATTTATTATATTCCACTACACTCATATTTTTCCGCTGCATTGTTATATGGTATGTGTAACTCTAATGTATGTTGTATAAAAATAATCGAATATTTTAAACAGCTTTATAAACTGTATATTTGATTATTATATTTTATCCTTCCGCTGTGAGATTCTGTTTTGTATTATTTCTTCTCGTTTTTCTTATTTACCCATAACAATCCGTCCTTCCGTATGGTTTGAATTGGCACGTGTGTCGATTTAATGCGTGCGAAAAGGCGATACGTTACAGTTAACTAGTAATGTTCTGTGATGTGCAATGCTTTGGATATAGCTGTTAATAAATGTGTGTTATTTATCTGCGATGAATTGTTGTGCGAATATGAACTTCTGAATTTGAATTAAATTGTTTTACTTAAACAATTTGGTATTAAAAGACGACGTTTGGATTTCGATAAGACCGAGATCGGATATCAGATTTGTTATCCGAAAACCACATCGATCCAAAATAAGCGATAGGTCGTGAAAACTCAAGTGAAGATCGAGAATGAAGATTCAGAGTGCAATGGCTATTTGTCGTTAACTCTGAGGGTGGTTCCAAAACGAGTGTAACGGAGATAGTGCCTACGGTTCCGTTCGAACCCGGAACGGACTTGTATGGATGAATGTTATCAGACCATCGTCAATGGAGAACGATGAGCATTCCAAGATATGTGTTCTAAAAAGGTAATCGTAGCCTCAAGCCTCATCAACCGGGAATGGCTAAAACATGATAGGTGCAGCAAGGCTAAGTGGGTAGCACCCAAGTAGGACAAGATTTTCCTCTGTCTAGAGTCCTTTTTTTTGGGCTGTGTGGGCGGTTATTGGCCACAACCATGGGGTTGTCTTATTAGGTCCATCCAGTAAGAGGTAGCTCCGGTTTTGTGTTGCAGGGGTTCACAGTAGATCCTCGGTACGATGATCTAGACCACGTACTGTGACAAGCGGTACCCCAGTAGCTCTGCCATTGTATGAAATCCAATCTCCAATAAGAGCTTGTACGGTTTTGATTGTGTCCAACTATGTTGGAACGTGAGATGTAAGCATTCCAGCTATTTCCTATTTTATATTGAAAACCTAGACACTATTATAATATAACTGGATTTCCTATCAAATGTTTTGGTTATCGTAAGTGAAAAACTTGTCCGTGTTTATTTGCGAAGAGTCTTACGAGATACCTTTTATTTTAAATGTTTTTCAAGCTAAACAACTTAACAGTTTACTCACACCAGACTTATGTGTGATCCGGAGTTTATATCTGTTTTTCTTAAACTCTTGGGTACTCAAATTTTTATGAGTAGTCAAGTGATCAGGTTGGCTTGACGTATTACTAGAAGGACTTGGAGCAGAAGACTTGGCGTATCTATATATATCTTTTTCGCAGTGTTGGTATCATCTGTTTTGCATTTGGGTTGTAATGCATGGACAGGTCTTCACAACAGTCTAATGTGATGTTGTGTAACTGAATGACTCTGATGTATGATGAATATTATATAATATCTATGTGATGTAATATATTTCCGCTGTGAGATTCAGATATTGTTTCTTTCTTTCTATCTATTTTCCTTTCTACCTATTTCTTTCTAATTACGATACGTCTTTCTATGGAATGAAAGGCAGGTCGTCATAGTGGCACTCCTAACTGCATAGATACAACTATGTTATGATAATTTCATTGAGTTTAAGACATAATTGTTCCATATTTTTTCCAGAGTAACTTTTTGTTGTTTCACAACATGTACGGATAAATGTCATGAATCAGAATTTTCAATGCGAAATAAATTTTACAGTTAAAGGTCATTAGTTTTCACACCACAATATCATTCATCAAAAAATTAGAAAATTGATAACGATGGTAATGAAAATAGCATTCAACGCACTGGTCTTGCTATAGTGTTAATATGAATTAGTGTCAATATAAATTCAAAACAAAATGAATAAAGCGTAGATACCTGATAGCACTAGTTGGAACAATGTTTACTGTTTCTCCCATCTCTTTATTTTTGTAATAAAGAGCCGTGTTAAGGCCCTGCTCTTTGAATTGTGTTACAATCTGCACAATGTAATATCATTCTAAACTGCACTGCCCCTTACGTAAAGTCAAACTACTAATATAAATGCAAAGAGTATTCAACTAACCTGAACAAGCCTAGTGTTGAACTCATTTTTAACATTTTTTGATTGTTGTTTCATTGCCTTGATTATTGGTGCGTTGGGGCATTGTTTCCACCCATACAATCGATCCACCTTAAGGTATATTCAAATATAACACGGTATTATTTGTCAAGCTTTCAAAAATATACTGCAATCAATAATTTGACTATTGGCAAATGATTGTAATCTTACTTTGTTTAGTGCAACAACGAACTCGGTATTCCGACTCTTCAATAGATTAAGAGACTCGATAGTTTGGGGCTCAAGTCCATGCGTAATATCCACAACCAGCACTGCAATGTCGCATAAGCTCGAACCTCTTGATCTTAAATTAGCGAAAGATTCGTGGCCTGGAGTATCGATAACAAGCAAACCAGGAACCTTCAGCATTGCATCCGCCTTCAGTTCCTTTGTTCTCTCTCTAATATTCTCAGTGGGGAAGTATGTAGCACCGATCTGTTGTGTAATACCACCAGCCTCGCCCTCTTGTACATTAGTTTGCCTAATGCAATCAAGCAGCTTGGTCTTACCAGTATCGACATGACCAAGAATACAGCATATAGGTGAACGCAGTTCATGCTGACTGGTTGCGTTAGATTTACCATCTGAAGCTTTGACATCTGGTTCTTTGTTCGCAACTTGACCTTTCTTTTTCGCCTTCTGAGGGTCTTCATCCTTTTTTGCAGGTATAGTAGGAGCAATATGTTTTTGTGCAAGGCCATGAGAACCAATGCTCTTCATTGTAAGATTAAGTTGAGCCTCTTCCTTCTCATCTTTATCTTCTTCAGCAAATGGGGTAGTGACAAACAGTGTAACTTCAGCGTCATCCCAACTCTTTGCATCCCACTCCCCATAATCCTCTTCATCTTCTCTGGCTACAACTTTTCCTTGATATGTTTCTTCAAGTTTATCTTCTACTTCATTTACTTCATCGAATGTATTATTGGATTCTTCTGCAACTCTCTTATCAGTTTCGTTCCCTTGTTGGCTTTCTTTAGATCCTTTATTTATTGCATTCTTGAGTTTTGATTTTCTACTTTCGTACTTTGGTTTCTTTTTCATTTGGTTAGGAGCATCTTCACTGACACCATTATCTTGGCTCAAAAACTGATTTCTCATTGCTTGCAACCGCCGTTGTTCTTCCTTTTGTTTGGAGGTTAACAGCTTTCCTTCTTGCTTCTTTTTCAAAAGCTTTTCCTTTTCTTTCTCTTTCTTTTTCCTCCTTGCCTCCTCAGCTATTCTCTCCAGCTCTTCTAATCTTCTACATTCTTCCTCTTGTTTTCTCAACCTTTCCTCATCTTCCTTTTTCCTTCTCTCCTCTTCTTCCTTTCTTCTAGCAAGAACTTCTTGCATTTCTCGTACATGCTTAGGTATCTTCTTGTTATCTATGGCTTTACCCTTTGCAGCAGCTTCTACTTTAACCTCATCGGCCTCTTCTTTCTTTGCAGCACCTTTCTTTTCTTTCTCCTTCTCTTTCTTCTTCTTCTTTTTCTTAGCGGTTGCAGTTTCCCCAGTATCCGCTGCATCGGGTTCTTTATCCACCAGTTGGGTTGCAGTAGATGAACTTGGTGGGGGACCAAGCTCTGCGAGTGGTTTATCCATATCATCCTCCTCTTCTGCACTTCCGCCACTCTTCCTTTTCTTTTTCCTTTTTTGATTCTTCAAATCCAGTACATTCCCTTTTGGTTCTTCAGCTACAGGTGTTTTTTCTTTAACTTCTTTTGATTCTTCAAGTTCAGCAAGTAACTTATCCAAATCTTCCTCTTCTGGTGGACTTCCCTCACGGTTTTTATTCTTGTTTGGCCTTTTTTTCTTCCCAATACAAAAACCAACATGTTCTTCATTCGGGACATTGTTAGTAGTATTCGCAGTATAACTAATCTCGGACCTATCATCATCTTTCTCCTTATCAAATGCAGCAGCAAATTTCAAGCCTTTCTTTTTCTTTGATTTCTTCTTCTTCCCGAAACCAAAACCATGATCAACAGTTTCTTTCTCCTTGCCATCCACATGTTTATTACTAGCAATCTCAACTTCATTTTCTTCAACATCTAAATCGAATTCATTTTCATCTTTCTTCTTTGATTTCTTCTTCCCAAAATCATTTTTTACGTTTCTGTCAGTATCAAACACTCCCGATCCACCATCATTTTCATCGTTATCCTCTCCATCCAAACTAATAACACTAAAAACGCTAGAATTCTTCTTAGAATTATTCTGTTTTTCCATACTTTCAAAAGCTGGAATGACTGATACAACCCTGTTCTCGTCACCATTCTTATTAAGCACGCCCTTCTTGTTCTTTTTCCCTTTTCTACTTGGTACTTTGACATCCGTTTCAGCAAGTTCAAACAAATTTTCTTCATTGCTTCGGTCAGGAAAGGGGTATCCCTTGTCCTCAATGGCGATCGACTTTTTCCGACCCATGGATGGAAGTTTTTAAGAAAACTGAAATTTTGAAGAGCGAATGCGAAGAACAGATATCGGGGCACAAAATAAAACAAAATCGGCGACCTAGGGATCGGATGGCTTAATAAACGTTGGCCATTGTTAGGGCATCTCAAAATGTTCGGCAGCCCAGGGCCCAAAATATTCATCCTGAAACTAAAAGAATAGTCAATAGTCTATTGGACGGCTCATGTTGAACGTTCATTTAATGGACGACCAGCGTCATTAGCCTATTAAATGGACATTCAACATTAAATATTAAATGTGTTTGTATAAACTACGTGTTGTTTGACATTAATTTGATGGACGTTTATGTTTTGGCATCCATTAAATTGGCGTCTAAAACTGTACGCTCATTAAATGGACGTCCGGTTCCATTTCAGTTTCTTGAAATGAAAACTGAACATTCAGCTGAATGTTCGGGCTGAAGTACGCTATCGAGAGGCTCCTCCTGAATTTTTCAACTTGAACCTTCGCTGTTGGAGATGCTTTTAAAAGGGGCGATAGGACCTTTTAAACTTTAAAGATGGTTTGGTGAAAGTGTTATAGGTGCTTGTGGAACGAATAGAAACTGGGTATTTAAGCGAGTTTTTGAATGGGAAATTTGAGCGAGAAAGTTGAGTAATGGGGAATGCGTTTGGCCCTACAAACGGGGTATTTGAGCAGGATATTTAAGTTGTGATTTTTAATTTAATTTATTTATAGTTTATTAATTGTTTATTTTTTTAATAAATGATATATGTCAATATTTACAAAAATAAACAAATAAATTGAAAAACTGTAAATTCGGGATTCGATTCAAACTAACTCCATAATGTATAGCACTTTGATACGATCTCAACACAAAAAATTACATCTCAGGTGGACCTCGTTTGCACAAGTTATTAATTTTAGAAATGTATAAAAATATAAAATCATTAAACACACGAACAGACCGTGTTATATATGTTCGGCAAAGTTTATATATAAAATGAGAAAGAGAGATTGTATTTATATTCTCAAGACATTCAAAGTATTCATATTCCCTTCTTCCTCCTCTCTGGTCGGCCATAATTATTTAACTTAATTTTTAAATCTTGGATCTAACTAATATTATATATTAATTATTTGAATATATTTATTCTTGCACATTTATTTAACTAAATCAATATAAAACATTTATATAGCTATTTATAAGGCACTAAAATATAGAAAACTAATAAAAAAAATATTGATTTTTTGCGTTAATTTATAGCATTTATAAATTAATTTAATCAAGTAGAATTCGAGAAAATTCTATCAAATAATATTGTTTGACTCCTTGGTGTGAACTCAATCCTCGATATATTTGAACAACTTAAATACTAAAGCCCGTGTGGACTTTTGCCGATGCACGATATTTGGAACAAGTTCGGTCCCTTACAGATCATTTAGGTGAGATTCAATTTCTACTCTTTATTAAGCTACACCCTTATTAACAATATTTTTTTCACATTTCATCTTCCTTCCCTCTTTATCCTTAGGATATCCAGAGTTT
Source organism: Allium cepa (assembly GCA_030765085.1). Classification (NCBI taxonomy): domain Eukaryota; kingdom Viridiplantae; phylum Streptophyta; class Magnoliopsida; order Asparagales; family Amaryllidaceae; genus Allium; species Allium cepa. Next base: position 72,422,185 of record CM060939.1, on the reverse strand, counting down.
AATCAATGATCAAAAAACGTCAATAATATTTATTGATTATTGCATAGCACCACTTTAAAATCCTTGGTTCAATCAAATAATATTTATCGATTAACTGATTTACTCTAACTAATGATTTTGACTTTAAGTTTACTACCAATTACGGTGATACTAACATCCTACAACGAAAATGAAAAATACTCTCTTAAGTAGTGTTTCGCTTAAAGTGGTTCAACACATACCTAACATGGACACAACACGATCTTTATGCCATGTGAACAACAATAATCAGAATATAGTCTAGATAGTTAAGATTAATAGTACTTTCAAGTTAGAAGTTACTACATATCATTACATAAGATTTTATAATTTGACTTAGTTGTATTAACTTGTAGAAGATTCTAGTTGAATCGTTCTATTATTGTTTCAAATAACCATAAATACATAACCACTCGGTGCTCCCTAACGGCCATGAGTATTTCACCATCCATCGTATGGAAAGAACTACAAACACAATATTGTTTCTCTTGAGCTAAGTTTCGATCTTATCACTTCTCTATCCTACCCCTTTGATTAGTTAGTATTAGGCTTATCACCAGCTTTTTGATCTTCGTGTCTCTAAATATTTCTTCCTGTATGACATGGGTAAAAAAACCACTACAAATCAGCCTGTGAAACAAAATAGTTTCTAGGACTAGAAAAGACTAATGATGCTTAGTAAAGATGCATTTTAGAATGTATTCAAGTTGTTACATTAAACTTCCCAAGAGGTTTAGATTTTCCTATGTTAAGTTAACCCATAAGGTGAATGATTAGTCATTCATTAGTGACGATGCATGAGTTAAATCAATGATAGATAAACCTTATGTGATGACCATAAATTATAAATAAATAAAAACCAGAAATTGACATCAAAATTAGAGTATATGTTAAATTTGTATTTCAAACTGGTGATATGTCATATTAGGATGCTTATGGTAATGCATGTTATAATGCCTTTGCTATTGATAAATTAGTGGGAGGAAAACCTATTCTACATGGCAACATTGTCTCGCTACATTGCATGTCTTAGGGAGGAATATTATTCGTACCAGCTTTTTTCTAACATGTGTATGTTTTACCCATAAACTCATGGGTATTCATTTTAGTTGGCTGAGCTTGTATGATTAGACAGACTGCTATTTTGAAAACGTATTAATAAAGCTGTGAAAGCAAAGTAAGAGGCTTAGTTATCTGTTTATTTACATTTCATCGTATGTATATCAGGATCTATAAGTAGTTAAGTGAACATATCAGCACTTTCGTATGTTGGATATGTCATCATCTTATGTTTTATCGTATTTAGTTATTTATCCATATGTGGGAATGATTAAAAAATGCGAAATAAAAATTATGTAATGGAAAATTTATATATTTGCTCTATTTATCTATTGTTAAAAAATGATTTTCTTTCATCATTTGAAAATAATTCTGATGATGAATACGACATCAAGGCATTCATTTTCAGGTTTTGAGATAGGGAATGTTACAAAGTACTGAATATGCTAAATGTTCGAAAGACCTATGTACTCAAAAGTGTGCAAACTATATACCTTAAATTGCGTCCTTAATTTCAAACTTTAGCTCAAACATTTTGAATCTATCCCTGGTTGTAGAACAACTGGAATTAGGATTTGGAAAGTTATCCTCTTTTGGACCTTGGTAAGAGTTAATTTACTTCCTTATACCATATGTATTCAACTATGAGTAGGCGAAATGAAACCATTAAACTTGACTGTTAAAGTTGTTAATAGGTCCACCCGCAGACCTATAGGCATAATTAAGGATGTTTTAATATAATCATATACTACTACGTTCCCAAGGTTTTCATAAGCTTAAAAGCGAAAGCTATTTCAAATCCACATGAACAATATTAAATTAGTTACTACCTTGGCATAATGCAAAAGAAAAATGTAAAAGGGGAGGGAGAGGAGGGGAGGGGGTGGGGGAGAGAGCGCGCAAGAGAAGAAAAGGGGAAAATATCCAGAATCAAGTTAGTAGGTGGAATATGCGTTGGAAAAAAAATACGTTCGGTGATGACATAATGGATTAATCTATATAGAGAAAACCCCAAGAAGTTGATGTAATTATTTCATAATTTAAGACACAATTTAGACTGATACAAGAGAATCAACAACCAACATACTTGTCTAGTAGGAAAAGCTTGAACCTTTAATGCATAACATGACAATATGACATATTCCATTTTTCCATTTCAAGTGGTAGCCCTTACCATTTATGACCGCCTTAGCAAAGTTTCAACGAAAATGCATCTATAATTTCTTCTTATAACATCTTGAAAATTTTCTTTAATTTTACAACCAGCTTCCATTCCTCCGTATATAGGTCCTCCTACACCACAATTTCAAAAATAAATATAAACATGACAATTAATTCTTTAAGATGATGCACATCGAAAGGTTGTATCCTTATACTTATTGAATGACGTCACCATGTCTACTTAAGATTTGACTACATTAATGTGGACACTCCACTTTAATGTGGACACTCCACTTTGAATATAGTTAAATCATGGAACTGGGTCTATTAAGCGATTATAGTTGGGTTTGAATTGAAGCATTGAAAGTAAAAATCTATTCAGTAGAGAATTAATCAACTCATTTATATGTTGTTATTACCACATTCAACTATAGTCAACTCAAAGTTAAAGTCTTTGATCAAAGCAGTTCGGTTAATAATAATTGTTATCCTTGAATCAAACGCTTTGAGTTTGGATTATATAAGTTCAATGTAGAATATATTGAAATTTTGACCAATACAAAATTCCACAAGTCCTAATGTGATATAGTTTGGACGAAGAGAATTAGTGTGAATAATCTTCACTACAGGGAACCAGTTAAAAAGTAAAATTGGATTTTACCAAAACTACAAACCGTCACACCACAAGTAAAAATAACGTGTTAATGTTAATATTTGAATTGTTCGATATTAATCAATGGCTGAATTTACATCTGAGAGTCATACAATCGCAATGTTGAATACTTTGAATACCAGTTGATTTAACTAAATTATAATTGTTTTAACTCGTATGGCTAGTGCGCCGGGTATTATCATATAAGAGAAGAATTTTAGATAGATCAATCAGCTTTGCGTCGAGATAGATTCATACTTGGTGCCAAAAAAAGGAGTCTTCTCTGGCCCAGTATATTAATTGGGACTTGTTGTGTCCTCAAAATCTGCTCATCTTGAAAACCACGAAGATAGTGAACTTCATATCTGCCGGGACATCTGGGATCTCGTCTTTTCCAGAGGTAGCTTTGCCAAAAAGCGTTATTTCATGCTTGCTACTTAAATTAATTAATATTCAAAAAATATTGATTATAAAATTTTATTTGACTTATTTGAATCAATATTGAAAATAGTATGTATGCAAAAGAAATATATGTACGTATCAATATATTATATCAATGTGCACTTGAATTTCTTTTAAAATGTGATTTTACTAAGATGGTCTAAAAAGAAAAATAGGCCCATTAACCTACTGGTGATGGCCACCCAAGTATGGGATTTGGAGGGTGTGATAGTTTTTCTATTTGGGTATGAATTAGAGGAGAAAAGGAAGTGTAAAAGATGATATCTAGATCCGCCTATTCCTCTCCCTTCCTTTTCTTATAAAAATCCTACACTCTCCTCAATTTGGAATTTACTTTCTCTAATATTTCCTGCCATCTAGGATGCAAGCATCATAGCCATCTCCCCCTCCATTTTCAAACTAGATACAAGTTTAAATCAAATTAAATCAAAGGTGTGTAGATTTCTCCGATACTAGCATTTTCCAAAAGAGATCGAATCAAATTTTAAAAGTTCTTTTGATTCGGCATTCAAGGAGTTACGACTAGGCCGCAAAAAAGGTGAAATTCAATTTATATAAATTTAAATATGTAAATATCACAATGTTGTATATGTATAGGCTAAATGATATCACAAATGGACGCGTGTGTTTTCTATCGGTTAATAAATGAATGTGTGAAGGAATTTTTTGTATATATGCATACTCTGTTCTTGGACGTGGAATAAAAAATTGAAAATTAAAATTAATTTAATATGTTTTACAGTAAATTTGAATTTTGATTTATACATATATATATATATATATATATATATTCATTTATAAATTAATTTAATATCTAGTATATGTATTTGCATATAAAATTACACATATATATATAATTTAAATATGAAATGTAATTTGGATAACTAATAATTTAGAACGGTAGTTTGTAATTTTTAATGCATATACATATATATACACACACATTTTGTAGAAAAAATTACGTGCAAACAAAAAATATTTTTCACACTTAATTTTTACAAAAAAACTAAAATTAATCCACATGGATTATTTAAAAATAAAAAAATTATTTTTTTAAACTAATCTCTATGGCAGAAAATTAAAATATATGCATATTTTAGTTTACATATTTAATTATACAATATTATTTATATATAAATGAATAATATTTATTTAATATAATATATTTGTGTGTGTACGTGTGTGTGTGTTTATGTATTTTTATTTTGAATTAGAAAAAAATAATTTATATATTAAATAAATATAATTTTGTAAATTATTTATGAAGAACTTGAAACTGAATTCAAAAAGGATATTTTTAAATCTATATCTAATTTTAAACTGTCCTTGCCCTAATATTGAACCTCATGATTTTTGACCTTATGTCGCTTACCATACCTTGCACTCTAGTTCACATCTCTAGCAACCATTATGGGACGAAAACCACTAGATCATGATTTGATGAATTGTTCTGCAACTCAAATACTTTGCAAAAAATATGAGCTTTAAATACTGAACCAACCATTCGAACACTACTATCCATCAATACTACCACTTAGTACAATCATATTGTTACCACAATCAACTCAATCAATGATCTAACTATACAGTCGTATCAAATGTCATTCAATTCCTACCGTTTCAATACATAAATTTATAAACTTTATATTTTAAAATATGCATTTTACAAGCATCTCTTTAAAATCCATAATCAAGTTCATTACTCAAGCCAGAACAAACATTATCATCAAACTATGATTTTAACATATCAAGTGCTTATATATCATAGAGAAGAGATCCCACTCACAAAATCTTTGAGAAATCCAAGAATAATGAAACTTAAATTCGAAGTCTTCCTTTTATTTTTGAAATCTGTTATTTATCTTCTTTGAAATTTAAACTTTATGGTATAGATTTATACTGGTATTCTAGCTTGAATTTAGAATTTTAATACGATGTTTGGCTTAAGATTGAAAAAGTTAGGTAGAGTTTGATTTTAGGAAACTTTATTTCATTATCAAAAAGAAGAGAATAAAGAGATGAAAAGGAAAAAGGCTAATTTCAGAATCAGTAATATCAAATTATGGTCGAAATACCTTTTTCCATACTTATTGTTTCTTCTCATTTTATAAATCTTATCTGGTCTTAACAAACAATAAATATATTTCATGTATAGATGACTATACAAACAAAATGAACACGACTCGAGTCCTAATTAGTTCATCTTTAAAAATTCTTCTTTAATGTCATTAGTTCTCTTAATCCTCGATTAAATGATAAATTACACTTTACTACGAAGTTAAAAATTATGGGTTGTTATAAATATACCGCATATTAGACATCAAGTAATACTATTTTGTAAATATTGCTTAAAATATCATTTAGTGATATATCAACGATATATTATTTATATATTTGCCAATATATTGGTGATATTACAATGATATTCATGGAAGTAGTCAAGTATTGCTACTAAATAGAAAATGTATGTGATTATTTCATATTATAGCAAATATCAACATTGTATATGCAAATGATTTATATAAATATATCTTCACACATTTTAACGGTTATTTGAAGTGTCAAAATGTAGATATCTACACCTTTTATCATTCATAATTTGTACATCTTGTTAATAAATATGCTGACATCAACATGATATCTCCCTGATATTATTCTAATATTTTAAAATTTAACATATCTCTCCTTAAATGATATCTTACTTATATCATTATTAACTACTTACATTTTATATATATATACACATTGTGTATATATATATATTATATATATATGTTGTTTGCTCAAAAAATGGTCAAACGCCTTCAGTCAATTTGTTGTAAAGCTGTGTTTACTAAGTGTGTAACACAACTGTCTAATGTACATGATTGTTTCACATAAGAGTGTAAAATAGACGGGAAAGAACAGTGCAGTAAAGTAAAGTACATAAGAATCGACAAACACCATTGTCCCAATGGTTAAGTGATTCGACTTTGGTGCGAGAGGTCACAAGTTCGAAACTTGCGTAGCGTGATTCGAACATATATTGACATGTGATTTGTGTTATATTGTTCCAGTGACATGTTGTATCTAAGTGCCATTTCCAAAAAAAATACATAAGAATCTGTAATCCTTTGATACGAACATGCCCACATCCACTGTCCATTTTTATTACTATCTATATAGATCAGTTATACAATGATCAGAATAAGAATACAATGATCCAATATGAAAAATAGTGCTTAAGTTTTTTGTCTGCCTATTTGGTCTTGTAGTGTCTTACTCTTCCCAAAATTGTCCGCCATTGTTGTTAGAAGTTGGCTATTCATGGAGTGAAAATACAGTGAGGCTAGGCCGATAAAATATGCAATTTCCTTATTTTTCATGCTAGGTTCAGTTATTGCCACATATATACAACATAGCATTTCCTTAAATACCCTATATGCTTTGGCAAAGAGTGAGTGGTCGGATGGCGGTTGGTCTGCTAGTTTGATCTACCCTTGGATGTTGCCATGCTTTTGGCTACATTTAGTTTTAAGCTTCCTTGATTTGGTAATTTTCAACTACCGAACAAGAATTCATGTTCGGTAGTTCCACTACTGGACAAGGAATCTTGTCCGGCTTTTATATCAGTAGAAATTTTTCCCAGGAAGTTAAACTACTATACAAAAACTATTGTTTGGTGGTTGTTGTAACGACCCGTAATTTTACCACTTTAAAAATGGAATGTTAAAAGTTTAAATAATCATGTTTTGTATAATAAATAAGAATGGTAAACTTATTTTTAGAATCGAATAAAGATTTTGGACTTTTGCCGTAACATTGACAAAATTGACAAAAGCCGGTTTTGGATGAAATTGGATATATGGTCAAATAATTGTTTTAAAAGACGAATAAATCCTTTTAAAATAATTATATAAAGATAATAACATATTGATAAAAGTTTTATAGTTATATATATACTTATGTTATAGTGATTGACAAATTTCGTCGCGCATTAAAAAAATCAATGTCATATTTTGCAAATGAATTTCGATATTGTTTTATACTATTTTATAAGCCAAATATACTTGTTTTAATTAATTAAAAATTATAATGAACTTATTTTCAAGTTTTTTTAGATAGATATATAGTTCAAGAAAAACGTCAAAATGTGACCACAAAACATTTTGTCGAAAATTAACATTTTGTCGATTTAAAGTTGTCACAACATCGTTGCATCTTTTTATACACATTTTTATATGCATTTTAACATATAGGAAGTAATTAACAATTAACTAATTAGTACTTTATTAAAGCATGCTTAGAAACTCATAAAAATAATTAACAAAAGTAAGTAAAAAAGAAAAGTCAAAAAAGTAAACATCACATCAAAATCCAAATAGAGAGTTTACATGGAGTAATGCAAGGGAGTCTCCATCTATGGCTCTTCTTGATAGATTTTTCGTTAGCGATGAGATTGAAGATAAATTTCCAATCTGTAGAGTCTCTGGTTTACCTTACACGTACTCTGATCATTGTCTTATTATCCTCACATATATTTTAAATTTTGACAAAAGTTCAGTTTTAGTTTTAAATGATTTTGAAAAAGTTGAAAACTTAGTTGGTAATACTCTAAATTGCAAAACTATGAACTTTCCTGTTGAATATCTAGGTTTTCTGATTAAACCTACCAAACTCAAACAAGATAATTGGCTTATTATCATTGATAAAGTCAAAAATAAGATCTCCAACTGGAATGGGAGATTTTTATCTAGAGCAGGTAGACAAGTTGTGACGCCCCACCTCTATACCCACGCTAGCCAAGAACACTACGGTGTAATGCTGTCAACTAGCGCAGAGAATAAGGCTGTTGAGGAGCGACCATCCGTGTAATTGCTTTGCGCGAGCACCGATATGTCAGATAGAAGTAACATGCGTTTTATTTCAGGAGGAAATCCGACATACCGATACACACCCAAAGCTACTACACAGTGGCTATAATAGTTTAGAACGAAATATATAACAATAACACAGATAAATATAAAGCGGAACACAGATGAAACAGAAAGTCTCATATATATATATATATATAATAACTGATGGCAGTTACAATACATTTCACACGGTACATATGATATAACTACAACAGTCGACTCAGGAAGTTATATATACAAGTACATTATCGACTAATATACATGAATACATATCAACCTAGACTATGACACGACAACTCCAAAAGATATGAAAAGTCTTCATAGCTCAAGCAGCAACCCAAAGCTAAAAATCTACAACCTGCAAATACTCGGTCTGACCCGAGTATTAAATTCAAAAGAAAATAATACTCGGGTCAGTCTAATTCAAACTCAGTTATTAGTGCACAGAAGCAATAATAATTAAATAATGAATAGACGACAGTTACAATAAATCTCGTCTATCCGATCCTTAAATAAAGAAATCGGATAACGATTAATATAACACGTAACAGTGTTAAACAACAAATCAGCAAATTAAACCAAATCAGAATACAATTCAGAATATTGAATTGAATAAACAAAACAGTTCAAACCATTGAAATATCAATTAAAATATTAATTCGAGTAGGGCTGCAGTACACGCACGCGTGCACTGCCTCGCCACTACAGCATATGGAAATACGCAACAAAAGCAATTAGAATATCAATAAAAGCCATACCGTGTGGCTGCAGTTCACGCCTGCGTGCACTGCCTTGCCACTACAGTGATGATGTACCCAATGAATACCGTGTGGCTGCAGTTCACGCTTGCGTGCACTGCCTTGCCACTACAGTGATGATGTACACAAAAGATCAACGAACCAAAATCAATGAAGGTTCAAATATCAATTCAAATTGTCGATATTGTGTGGCTGCAGTGCACGCATGCGTACACTGCCTCGCCGCAACAGCATATACAGAAATAACAACAAGGCACAAAGGCCAATACACAAGAATTCATAGTGCAAACTAATACACTAAGCAAGCGGCAGTAGTTTAAAACTTCCACCAAGTGAATGTAAAATATGTACACAAATGAATGTACATAACAAACTGCACATGGCAAAATGAATCAAAGGTGCAACAACTGAAATTAAGAAGCAATATATACAAGCTTGCACATAGAAATCAATGGTTCAGAAGTATACAGTATTCGAGGCAACAAAATAATCAAAGTATCACAACCAGGTCATATATGATCAACTCATCACTCAGGACACATGCATAGGAATAATTAAAGTGCAGAAAACATAGCGCAATGCATAGCTAGACCAATTCGAGCATGCACACAAAGGTGAAACAGCAAGGAGAGGAACAGGTTGTGGATTTAAATACACAGGTACAAGGCAATACAAGTTCTCCCAAGACAAGCAGTGTCACCAAAAGAATTCAAAGAAGCACAAGGATGGTCGAAACAGTTCAGTTTACAACACCAAGTTTAAACATATGAACATTAGTGTAATAGACTTCAACGCACTTATGCTCGGGCAATAATCAAAGCAAAGGAACACAGTAGCAAGCTCTTCACACACGCCCTATTCTATCAAATTGACATGTACACATATCCCACATATGTATATATGCATACATATACATGTACATAGTGTATTGACTCAAAGCAGTGGATCAACATTAACAAAAGAAATTCAAAATGAAATAAGTCTACAGAAGTTCATGCCAAAATCAGAAAGTAAAACTTGAAATCAGAAGTTGTTCAAACAGGGACAACGTATATGAGAATATATATCAGTATATTTGATCGAAGGTTAAATATATCGCAGTATATTCGAATGAAGAACAAGTCAGGAATTCCAAAGTCATACGATCAAAAATCCATGGCCGAGAAAAATAATTCAAACCGAAATCAAAGCCATGGAGATCAATTAACCAAGGAGCATTCGACTTTGAATTAGAAGTGAGTGAGAAATCACTCACCTTTGTCGCGAATGAAGCAGCCGCAAGCGAAGGGAAGGCACCGATCGCCAAAGCAAAGCCACGGTCTTCATTCGATCGAGCTTCAATGGTTGGCGACTTCGATTATCAAAAGCCCTAGTTTTCGAAAAGAGGGGCGAACGAGAAGGAGTGAACGAAGAAGTGGGGCCGCCATTATTTTATTTTCTTTTGTTAGGGTTTTAAGTCTTGAACGAGAATGAATAAAAAGGGGGGAAAAAGAAGCCGGTTATTTTTTGTTTATTTGGTGCTAGGGTTTGTGAATGAATACGAATCAAAAATGAAGTGGGGAACGGGTCTTTAATTTTTGCTAAGGCCAAATAAAATAAAAGAAAATATTTGTTTAAAGTCCTAACTATACTAACAAATTTCTCAAGAATTTTAAACCCGATTACAAACTCCTGACAACAATTAGCAACAAGATTAATCGTTTAATGTCAATTATCAATCGATGCGAAATACCGGGTTGTTACAGACTTCCCTCCTTAAAGAAATTGCGTCCTCACAATCATAAGGAATAAATGGATAAAAGGTAACAACCATAAGAGCATATCATCACAAGATGAAGAAATTTGAAATAGGAAGTTCACCACAAAGAGCATGAAAGAGTAAGCCTGAACGTGTTTGCTCGATGAATTCTCAGGATTCCTAAGTGCAATCCTTAGCATTTGAGAACCATTGAACTTCCGCAAGAAAAACATCGTTATTTCGAAGGTGCTACACCCTGAAGCAATGATGTGAATAGAAGGTTGCTCAAGAATAAAAATCGAAAATCCCTAAGGCATTTCCGTAATTGGAAGACGGGGAAACGTCATGAATAGCAGAAAATTGAGCCGGTACACCGGCGTAGTACAATATAACCACCATAGAAATCTTTTAATTTCATAAAAGAAATTCTCAAATTCTCTACAAAATTTAATTATTAAATAGATAGTCAGAATACAGAAATCATGAAACAACAATATCTAATTATCGATACGATAATTAGGAGACAGCAAAAATCTAATTATCAACAAAGATAATTAGAAAACAAAAATCGCAAATATCTAACTATCAAAAACGATAATCAGGAATTACCACAACGGTAATCAAATTTCAAATCAGCAAATATTCAATTATCAAAACGATAATCAAATCTTAAATCACAAATATTTTATTATCACAAACGATAATTAAATCTCAAATATCTAATTATCACAAGCGATAATCAGAAACAATAAATATCTGATTATCAAAAACGATAATCAGAAATCACAAATCAACGAATATTTAATTATCACAATTGATAATTAAATCTTAAATCGCAAATATTTAATTATCACAAACGATAATCAAATCACAAATATTCAATTATCAAAACGATAATCAGAAATCACCAACATCCGATTATCAAAACGATAATCAAAAATCACAAATTTTTCAATTAACGAGTCCAGAATTAACCGAAATAGCAAACGCACATGACCCATAACCACGAGTTTTACTAAATCGTTTAATTCACTTCATCGTTTTCTTGAAAGTGCATAATTGTGTATTTTAAAAATAACATTTCACATTCTCAAACGGACAAGTCCGGAATTAAGCGAATCAGTAAAAGAAAGGGGTCATGGTCCTCGATTTTTCTGAAACATTTAAATCGCTTCCTCGTTCTTTTGAAAGCGTAAACTGTAAAAGTTTTGAAAACAATTTTAATTTATATTTTGAAACAAATTTAAAAATAACAAATTTTTAAGACACGTGATTAAAACAACAACATCAGTAGCAACTTCGACAAGGAAATTTTCACTTCTCAAAATACCGTAAAAACGGACAACAAAATCAGCATTGCGGGATAACCGCTTGAAAATTTATTTTAAAATTGACGGTTACTGAAGTTAGTACGTCAAAATCTCATCAAAATAATTGGCATCAAAATATAATACCAATGAATTTTCATTCATCAAAAATGTCACAAGAATCTTTTCAAAGATAGAAAGGGATATCATACGCTAAACTTGTATTCATAACAAGTCAATGACACAAGAATTCACCAATGCACAAAAATTGATAAAACTTATCAATAGAAATCACGAAAATTGGTGAAGCCCGAGTTCCAGAAGACTACACAAGAAGTCCAGAAAATCACAAAATGAGAGTATGAAAACTCACCTACACGTGAGCATGAAAACTCACCAACACGTGTAACGCATATGTGATGGTGAAACATCACAAAAGCGGGGTCTAGTCTCCCTCGCAGACAGAAAGAAAGTATGTGTGAGTGAAATCACACAAATGGTGTCTAGGCTAACCAAAAAGCAAATAGGTATGTGTGAATGGAATCACACAAATGGTGTCTAGGCTAACCAAAAAGCAAAAAGGTATGTGTGAACGAAATCACACAAGTGGTGTCTAGCCTAACCAGAAAGCAAAAAGATATGTGTGAATGAAATCACACAAATGGTGTCTAGGCTAACCAAAAAGCAAAAAGGTATGTGTGAGCGAAATCACACAAGTGGTGTCTAGCCTAACCTTGCAATGAAAGAGACATCGCACAATTGCTAGTCTAATTCATAAAATGATCGCCAAGATCAATGAGAAGTGTCAATTACACTAAGCTAGTAAATATAAAAGTTTAGCTTCATGTCCCATAACCACTTGCTTAACTTAAATATTTACGAACAAACTGTAAATCTTCACTAGAAAATTGTCACAAATGATTCAATCGAATAAGTCCAAGAATTAACCGGCGAAGTAAACGCAAGCGTTTCATACCACTCGTTTTACTAAGTCATTTAATTAGATTTCTCATACGAGTGAGGTAAAGGTTAGTATATACCAATAGATTGGAAAACGGTTTAGGAAAAGAGTTTTATAGTAAAACAGTTTTGAAATCGTTTGAAGAAAAGGGTTTTGATATTTACTACTAGTATAGAAAACCTTTATATTTTTAAAGTGACAAATCACAAAAATGATTGTAGGAACAATCAATCACAAGAATTCACATACAAAGATGTGAATAGAATCCAAAGAAATCGATATTGTATCCATCAAAAGGTATGTTCACAAAAATTCCGAAGAAAATGTTATCAAAGTTGCTAATAAATGATAGCAACAAATCAGGGAATTAACAAGAATCGATTAAATTTGGAAACCAAATCAATTCACTAAAATTCACATTCGAAGACGTGAATAAAATCCAAAGAATTCGATTCTAAATCCATTAAAGTAGAAATAACCAAAAATTCCAGAAATAGAAGTTATCAAAGTCGACAAAGAAGATAACAACTAATCGGAAAAGAAAAATCGATTAACAATTGAAAAAACAAAGCAGAACGAGCATAAATGCATAAATGGCTTCAACAAAAATAAAAATCAAGTCAATGTCGAAGTCAACAATTAATGGCCACATTCAAACAAAATCAACGTCGGCTAAATCAATTCAAAGCAAAAAACACAAGAACAAATCCTCATCATCAAAAATCCTACTTGAGTTCGCAAAGCAAACGGAGGCCGAAGCCAAAATATTTCACGAAATCAAAATCAAAGGCACATGAATAAGCGTTAGAAATTCATACCTAACAATCAAAGATAATCATATGCAAATATGAGAGATAAAACGTCGACAAATAGTTGTAACACATGTACTATCTAAGTTATGTTTTATATCTGTCCTAAACCCCAGGCTTTGATACCAAGCTGTGACGCCCCACCTCTATACCCACGCTAGCCAAGAACACTACGGTGTAATGCTGTCAACTAGCGTGGAGAATAAGGCTGTTGAGGAGCGACCATCCGTGTAATTGCTTTGCGCGAGCACCGATATGTCAGATAGAAGTAACATGCATTTTATTTCAGGAGGAAATCCGACATACCGATACACACCCAAAGCTACTACACAGTGGCTATAATAGTTTAGAACGAAATATATAACAATAACACAGATAAATATAAAGCGGAACACAGATGAAACAGAAAGTCTCATATATATATATAATAACCGATGGCAGTTACAATACATTTCACACGGTACATATGATATAACTACAACAGTCGACTTAGGAAGTTATATATACAAGTACATTATCGACTAATATACATGAATACATATCAACCTAGACTATGACACGACAACTCCAAAAGATATGAAAAGTCTTCATAGCTCAAGCAGCAACCCAAAGCTAAAAATCTACAACCTGTAAATACTCGGTCTGACCCGAGTATTAAATTCAAAAGAAAATAATACTCGGGTCAGTCTAATTCAAACTCAGTTATTAGTGCACAGAAGCAATAATAATTAAATAATGAATAGACGACAGTCACAATAAATCTCGTCTATCCGATCCTTAAATAAAGAAATCGGATAACAATTAATATAACACGTAACAGTGTTAAATAACAAATCAGCAAATTAAACCAAATCAGAATACAATTCAGAATATTGAATTGAATAAACAAAACAGTTCAAACCATTGAAATATCAATTAAAATATTAATTCGAGTAGGGCTGCAGTACACGCATGCGTGCACTGCCTCGCCACTACAGCATATGGAAATACGCAACAAAAGCAATTAGAATATCAATAAAAGCCATACCGTGTGGCTGCAGTTCACGCCTGCGTGCACTGCCTTGCCACTACAGTGATGATGTACCCAATGAATACCGTGTGGCTGCAGTTCACGCTTGCGTGCACTGCCTTGCCACTACAGTGATGATGTACACAAAAGATCAACGAACCAAAATCAATGAAGGTTCAAATATCACTTAAATTATATCTAATTTTTGGAAAAACATTTTAAAATGTCTTGAGATTTATAACTTAGGTATTAATACGATAGTTCATTCAGGTAATTGTACTTCTTTCTGTGACGACAGTTGGATTTCGGTCTTGCCTCTTAAGTTGGAATTTAAAAAGCTTTATGAAGTCTGTAACTTTAAGTTTGCTTTAATTAATGAAGTTTATTCTCCTGAAAACGATCCTCCTTGGAATTTTAGTTTTAATAGAATTTTAGTAGGTTCAACCCTTAGGCAACTTTCTTTACTTTATGCTAGATCAAATCTTTATAATATTGATAACGATAATGATATTATTAGTTGGGAATGAGATAAGAGTAAGAAATATACTCCTAATCCTTTTTACAGATTTATTAATTTTTAGGGTACAATAAACAACTCTTTAAATATATTTGGAAATCTAATGCTCCTCCTATATCTAAAATTCACATGTGGTTAATACTGCATGGAAAACTTAATACAATAGAATTTTTAAAGAAAAAAAACATTCAAAATGATAATAAATGTTTTTTTAATCTTTATCTTGAAGATATTAAACATATATACTATGATTGTATGGATTCTTATTACATCCTAATTAATACTCTTAAATTTTTTAACTTTAGTATAAAAATTAAAATTTCGGATTGCGACTTCTACTGAAATAATTTTGGATTTAGGTTCAAAAAAATATTAGATTCTTACTTGACACTTTATTCATTATTATTTGTTGGTATATTTAGTTTGAAAGAAATCAATGAAATTTTAATAATAATAATATTCATTTTAACAAATTGATTTTTACTATTTCTTCATTTTGTTTTAATTGGATTTCTAATCCTAAATATAAATTAGCTAAAAATAACCTATTTAAAGGGTATCTTAACAAGGTTAGTTATAATATTAAAATGCAATAATAATATTTTTAACATTCACAATAGTAGTATTAATATTTTTTCAAATTTATATAATGTTTTCTCTGTCAATCATAACTTACTTATGATCAAAGGTTCATAAGAATTTTTTAAGATTTGTTTCATTTATTGTACTAGTCATTGTTGATATTACTTTATAAGTAATTTAATTCTTTAGTATTTGTTGAGTTAGTCTTATTTAGTTTTATGGTTTCCTACCTCATTTATACATATACATGTATATAAATTATATAAATATACATATATATGTATCATTCTAACTTTTTTCTTAGTCATCCTTTAGACACAGGTATGGGTGATAGGGCGTCAGGTTCATTTTGCAGGTACTCATGTCTTCAGATTGCAGGATTTCGGATTGTAGAGAGGTCATCAAAGCAGAGTCTTCCTCTGAGGATCACTAGCAGTTCCACCACAGATTCTGGACACTTTTGTCTCCATTATGGCGCACTATTTTCAGGAGGATGTACTCTTCTGCATGGCACTTCTTCCTTTTGCATAGAGTCTTCAAAGCGGATTTTCCATTCAGCATCATATTCAGTTTCTCTTCAGAGTAGCTGCTTTTCCATTCCTTACGAACCAGATGCATGGAGTTTCCTTATTAGTGTGTGACGACATCCAGTACTATTGGCTTTTCTTTAGTTTTTTAGGTACTTCTAACACCTTAATATCGGGCGGTGGCCATACCGGAGCTCGATATAGGGGTGTGATGGGTGGTGGCCTTACTGGAACTCATCTTAGGGGTACCTGAGATTTTTTGATACTTGTATCTAGTTTTGTTACCTGCCAGGCATGTTGGCAGCGCCTTATTTTTTTGATATATATAGTTGTATGTGTGCTCTCCTCTATTTATAGAGGATCACGCATTTTTCTCAAAAACATCAAAATCAAACCAAATCTTCTCTTTGGCTACTTTTTCATCCAAATACATTTGCTTAGCTCTTAAGTAACTATGACATAAAGTAATAAGTGATAAGTGATGGTAAGTGTTGTAAAAGAAAGGTTACTTTAAAGTTAAGTAAGGTTATTTTGGTAATTTGGAAAAGAGATATTTTAGCAACTTAGCACTTTGCTTTTTTTCCTATAAATACATATCCATCCTTCTCATTTTCTCACACAAATCATTCTTTTCTTCTTCTTCCTTTAAGCTATGTTAATGGCTTCTTCTTCTCTTCTTTTCCTTACTAACTTTTCTTAAAATCATATCAAACCAACTTCAAACTCAACCAAATTTTGCTAAAGTTCTTATATCATCATTAAAACATGGTCTATTATCTAAGAAGTGAAGAAATCCTAGAGGAAGTGGTGGAATAGGGGGAGGCCAAACCTATTGAGGAGGGATGAGCAAGTTAGAAAGCTCCGGCATAAGAAAAAGAGAAGGAAGAGCGGAAGCTATGCCGAATTCATAAAATAGGAGGCTTTGCCGGGTTTCATTCCATAGATATAGAAGGAAGTTTAAAGTAATGTGGAAGCTTAGCTGGATTTTCGGGAGTTTGGAAAAAGAGGTCGATGACATAAAGCAAAAGGAATGAAGTAGAAGTTGATAAGTTGGAGTTTAAGTGAAGCGTTATTTGTAAGAAAGTTAGTAGGAAGTTTGGTTGGATTTTGCTGAGAACTCCTAAACTACTATATTTTATTTTGAATGATGATATGATGTTTGCAAATGGATGTTTAATATTCTTTGATAATCAAGTTTGGTTCTTTTCATTTGAATGTTGAAAATATATGCAAGTCATGAATATACACGTCGATAAACGCAAAACGAAATCACTTTCCTTAAATTAATAAAATGGTGTATATGGAAGTGTTGAACCTCTTTAAAATGGTTAATGTATTTGAAATGTTTTGTAAACATTTAAAAGTGTTTTGATGAAGTTTGAAAAGAAATAGAAATTTTGGTTAAAAATAAGCAGGTCGTGAAACGGTAGTTCGCGATTTCGCGTTATAAAAGTCAAACAAGTGTAAATTTTGAAAAATAGCTCGGAATTCTTCAAGATAAGAATTTTTCGAACTAATATATCCATATATTTCCAACGAAGAAAGAAAATCGAGGTTTCGATAAGTCAATTTTGAAATATGAGTAAAACAAGTTTTAGAAAATCCCGAATTTGCAGTTCGGAATCCAAAACTGGATTTCTTTGAAAATGATGTTTTAAATTGTTTAAAAAAGTGAAATAAATCTTATAAATCCTTTAAATGTTTTAAAAATGATTTGAGTAATAAAATTGGATTTTCAAATAATAAAAAGTCGTTTTGATAAATGTAGCTTAAAATGCACTTTCCGCAGCAATTTTTTTAGCACTTTTCTATAACTTTTGAAGTATAGTTTTAAACTAATAGATCGTTATCCAAATCTTCTATAAATGTTTCTTTACTGATTAATAATGTGTTTTAAAGGTAATTTTATGGATTTATGAAATTGTTAAAATGTTTTAATGATTTAGAGTCAATCAAATAACTTGACCGCCTTATGGGTGTCAAAGAGATATTATCTAGGCTTGAGTTTGAAAAACCAGTTTCCTGCTCTCTTTGGCTATCCGGACTTGCCCGACGGATGGGATAGTAAATTTGATTTACTCAGATCGAAATATTCTAAAGAATAAAGGATAAGTCTTTTCAAGATTTAGACAACTTAGATTTTATGAAGATGATCTTCTTGTAGTCGGTGTTAAAGCTCGAAGAGGGAACTCACATTATTCGGGGAATTTTAAAAGGTGATTTCGCTGTTATTCCGCCTATAGTATTGGTTGAATACGGGGATTGATATTGAGTAGAAATAGATGATTTCTATAGATTCTTCTCACTTAATATTTACTGGTTTTGGATTAATATCCTAGATTAAATGTTTTTAACTCAATCGAAATTGAGAGTTTTGAATTAAGAAATCTTTATTAATATTTAAGTAAAATGATTAGGAATTGATTTAAATTCCTATACTTAAAATTTATTGGTTTGGATTTATAGTAAACGACGTCTTTAATAACATTTTTTTTATCCATGTTAAAAGTTGTGATTTGGAAATCATCATTAAGATTTAAATATTTGGAATATTTTCCAAAGAAAAGAGGAAACAGTTTGGAATATAAAAAGGGTTTATGTAATCAAAGGATTTAATAAGAGAGATTTAATGATTCCGTATATATAGGAAATAATGTTTTAGAAATATATATCTCCAAAAGAGATTTTGATAAAAAGAACTTAATCAATTAAAGAATGATTCCCTATTCACAAAACCTCTTCTTATTGATGATTGGTTTCGAAGGAACTGGGGTCAGATTTGGACGATTCAGATCTAAAGATCACTTCGAACCAATCTACATATTCGAATTAAAAGATCAGAAGTTGAAGATATTGAGACAAATAGTAATAAAGGACTGCTTGTTGATTTGACTAGGGATAATTCCTGATATACTTATAGTAGCGGTGGTCTCTTTGTTATGAAAAATCTTAGAAACACAAGGACTATTCGCTACTAATCCTAGGGGTAATTCCCAAAATAGGATGTTATAGGAAAGTACCTTCGGTTTCCTTCAGTCCCAGAACGAACTTGTATGGAAGAATGTCTGACATTGCATTTTTAATCACAATGAATGATCTCTATATAATGTATATCAGTCGGTGGCGGAGAAGACATCTTCTCTTAGCTTAACACCCTTTCCCAATACATTCGAACTCAAGAAGTTATACGTTTGTAGAAATTAGTCAAGTGACATGGGATGGCAATGTAGCATTTAAAGTGGAAGTTGTTATGTGTGAAGGAAAATCGTTGCCTCTAGCCTCACACCCGAAAATGGCCGAAACAGGGTTAGATGCAACAAGGCGATGTGGTTCGCAGCCATTAGGGTATGATCATCCCCTTCTTGATAGATTTCTTTCTGCTATGACGTTCAGGATGTAAGTTACTGTAGATGTATGCTATGAGGGCCCTCGGATAGGTCGGTAACGACCGGGGGATGATATATACGGTACTATCTAGTTATAGAGATAGATCAGTCTTGTGTTGGTAGAGGATCCTTTGTGTTGGTCCTCGGTACATTCTTTTAGAGATGTACTGCCGAAAGGTAGTCCCTTCACCTGGTCATTTGTATGGAAATCCATTTCCCAATAAGTACCTTTACGAGTTTGATTGTAGAACCCCGTTGGGCTTGTATGTTGGAATTTAATCAATGTAACAATTTTGGCTAAGTTTAATAACTTTACTTTCAAATGTTTTCAAAGATATGTCATTAAAAATAATAATAATATTTTGACGTAGAATGATGTGGTTATCATAAGGTAAAAACCCGTTCCACGTTTTTGTGTGGTATGGTCTAATGAGAAACCTTTTTGTTTTCAAAGCACATATTTTGAGTTCTCACACTAGTCCCATGACTCACTCAGAGTTTAGTTTCCCTTTCCTTAGACTCTAGGTGCCTTAATTTTGCCCGAGTAGCCTAGTAGTTAGGTTTACTTTTGAAGAAAGCTGGATGGAGCTAGAAGCATGGAGTCAGTAGACTTTACTAAAGATTTTTGTCTATTTCCACCACACTCTTGCACTTTAGTATTCCGCATTTGTAAGGACATGATTTATAACTGTCCATGTTTTTAACTCTGATAAATATATTATAATTTCTACTGTAAATATTTTATGTTGGAATAACATATGTGAGATTATGTTCTATCTTATTTTCTTTCATCCCCTTACGAATCCGCTTCACTAGCACTTGGATTTATGGCACGTGAATACCAAGGATGTATTAGTGTCAATTTCTGAGAGTCGAAGAAACGAGTCCTTACAACGTGGCATCAGAGCTTAGGTTGAGCGAACACGTAAGCCTGATAGCAGTAAAGGACTCATCAGAGATAGGGATAGTAATGCCTTAGGATGCATAACTCATTAGAGATGCGGTTAGCAACGCCCTAGAATGAGTTTGAGAGTATTATATATGAGCGCGTATTTGCTAATAAAATACACAAAAGAATTTGGTTTTATATGAAATCATTTTTACCTAAATATATATATGTATATATTTGAAATGAAAAGAATATTTTGGTAAAATTTCCAGGGAATGTTCGAAATAATTAAACCTTTTATACAAAGAATTTTAAAAAGCCATCGTTCGAAATAAATCTCGAAACATTTTTTGAGGATTGACTATGGGGTAATCGACAATCTCAATTTAAGTTAAAGGAATTTATTTAAGATAAATAATTCTTATGAATACGTTTGATATACGTAATTTTATAGACTAGATTTATAAAACGTGCTTTACAAAGGAATTTGTGATAATTAAAATTTTGAATATTTTCGAAAGGAATTTCAAATGATTTTTGGAAAAGAAATAATAATAGTATTATTTCTATATAAAAAAGAGCTTTTGAAAACGAAAAAAAGATCTTATGTTTAATTAACTTAGGTGGCTCAAAAGTAACTAAAAATAGGCAGAGGATGTGTTTGGATGGTAAATGCTTCTCTTTAGTATTCTCCTTCTTGTTAAGGAAATACGCGCTACTATTAGTAGTACCCAGTTTCTTGGTATCATTTTTGAGTTACTCGATCAATATAATTTTCTGAAGTTAAAAGGGATAATGGGAATCAGTAATTGACAAATTAATGGTTGTTAGTTCTTATCAAAGTGTATTATTGTAATTGATAAGCATCGGTATGCTTTGAACTTTTAAGTAAATATTTCAAGTTAATAATGAATGGTTTTGGGTTTGTAGTAAACGTTGTTTTAGCGACATTTGTTTTTAAACCCTTAAATGACACTTTGGAAGATATCTTATGGGTATATATGGATCTTTAATAATGGGATTTTAATGATAACAACAAGCATTAGAGTCTTTTATAAAAAGATGGAAAATTTATAATTAACTTGTTATGAAAAGAGTAGTTCATTTTAACAATATTTTGGTAGTAATTGTTTTAATCACTTCGATTGTATTTTAAAGTAAGTAAAACTTGTTAAGTAAATTATGAATATACTTAAAGCAACTGAATAAGTATATGAATACTTTTATATATTGAAACTTTAAAGGTAAAGGGAATATATATGTATAAAGGAAGTTTTAATTAATAAAGGAGCGTTAAATTGATTAAGCAGGTTTATAATAATTTTTTTTTTCACATTTGATATTAGTTAAAGGAAGTTTATGGTAGTTTATCAATTTAATGGATTATTTTGAAAATGAGTTTTTTGGAAACCACTAAAATATGTTTAGAGATGTATTATAATAAAATGATTTTGTAATATAAAGAATTATCTTTATAAAAATTGTTCAAATTAAGAAAGTATTTAAAGAATATATTTTATAAAGTATATTTTATAAAAAAAGTGTGATTAGAAAAAATAAAATGACGTTTGAGAAAGATGGATATTCTAATGTTTTGAAAGGTTTTAAATGGAAAGTTACGTAACATAAAATAAGTTTGGGATTAAACTTATAAGGAGATTTATTTAAAAAGAATAAATATTTGAAAGAAATAATAATATAAAGATGAAATGCTTATTTGTAAAGGAGTATCTTTATAAAATTTTGAATAAAAGATTAATTTTTTATGAAATATTTTCATAAGAATTTTGGGAAGGTTAATAAATACATATGGATTGTTTCGTCACACGATTTAATCTAAGGATCGAATGCAGAACTTTGATGTGTTTGACACTGTGACGCCCCACCCTGAGACCCACATTAACAAAGAGAATTACTGGGCAATTCTATCTGCTAATGCGGAGAATAGAGCTGGTTAGGAGCGACCATCTATAATTTTGTCTTAAACATCTACTGCATACGTCGATAAATGTTCTATTTTTTTTCTATTCCAAGTGGATCGACATATCCAATAAATGCTTAATGCAAAATTATAGGTGGCTAACGGATCTATCAGAACAAAATACCACAAAAAATGCATATCACATCACAGAACAATAATCATCATATATAAATACATATAAACAGATACATCTCAGTATGATACAAAGTGATACACAAAAGTGGCACAGAGACCACACTATATACATCCAATCAAATACATATCAGAGTCAAGCGGAAAGAAATATAAACTACACAAAAGTGCTAGGCTGATATCCAAGCAGATGCATCAAAGCTAAGTCCCGAACAAATAGCTAACTTGAAACAACTCGGTCTGGCCCGAGTATAAAATACGCGGGTCAGTCTAGCTAAAACAATCAGTTAATAAGGATAGACGATAATATGAAGCATAAGATACAAGGTGATAATTCTCCTCAAATGAGAAGAGGCAATAGAAAGAACACATACTCATGACTTAAGTGAACAATGTCATTTAAGTATACAAAGACCTCAAAAGAAGTAAACTCGACAATAACGCTCAAATAATATAAACAATCGTCGATGAAAATCTCCAAATCAAAACTTTTCCCCGAAATGATTAATAAAACCAATATTTGATATTCGTTTATTATAGGAAATAAATAGATTTTATATTAGAAAAATAATTTTAAAATACTATATAATAATAATTTGAAATTTCCATTTATTTCAAAAATCACTTCAAAAAGGTTTAGTGAAAACCGTGCTCGAAAACAATGAAAAACAAGAAAGATAACTCAAGACCGATAACTTGAATTTAATACGAATTCAAATCAAATTTAACCCAAAATCAATTCAAATTCTATTTAAATTTGAATTTCAAATCCTCTAAATATAGCTAGCTTATTGATAGGAATCATAGCTCTCAAAACATTTCAAAACAACATCAAAATCGAACAAGAATGAGAGCAAAAATAAGCTAGTACAATTCTCAAGTCAATGATTTATTGCTGTCGTTTTACTCTCGGGACAACAACAAACAAATCTAGTTTTGACTTCAAAATTTCAGAAACTCAAAACAAGAAAGGTTTATAAAATAATCCAAGTTTTCTAAAACATCAAGAATTATCTAAATCCGACAAGAAACGAGAAAGATACGTCTAAGTTACTAACTGTATTTAGTTTAGATAATGTAATTATCAAAGTGACGGAGCTGAGAGTTTGCAACAGGATTTTGATCAACCTATGTTCAAAATATGAAAATGTGTTCAACAGGAAAATTGTCACACATAAAGTAAGGTTTTCAGAGCATTTAAAATTATCGAATTCCGATGAAGAATGAAAAAGTTACGGCTAAAACAATTTTCAGATTTGAAGTTAATCTCTGCTGTAATTTTAGTCTCAGGACAGCATCACAAAAAGAAAATTTCGACCACTTAAACCTCAAAATTTAACAAAACCTAAAACATGAAAGTCATAGCAGACAATCTACGCTTTCCGAAACATCAAGAATTTTTAAATTTGGACATCAAACGGAAAAGATGTGTCTAAGTTACCAACAACACTTAGCACAGAAAGTGACAGTTTTACAGTAACAGGGCAGCGAGTTTGAATTGGATTTTTCGACCACTTATGCTCAAAATTTTCGAAAGTGTTTAACATGAAAGTTATCACATTCTTCCCAAGCTTTCCAGAACATCAAAGAAAGTAGAATTCCAATTGAAAACGAAAAAGATACGCATAATTTACTGACAGCGATTCACAAATTAACATGCAACAAATACAATTGAGATTTCTAACATTGAAATCTCAATCGAAGCTAGAAAATGCAGGTTTTGATACTTACCTTACTAATTTGAATGCAAATACCCAAATTTAGATGCAAGACATAAGAATGACTTAAGATTACAAGCATTGAGAGCCTTTGATTTATCTTTATCTGCAAAAGATTTGAATTTGGATGAATTTGCTGAAGAAATTAGCTAGATTTTGAGAAATTGGGAAAAGGTTTACTGACTCTGCTTTTTGGCTGTATGAGGAAGAAGGCAATAAGAGAGGATCGTACAACCACTTTCTTTTTTCTCTTTTCTTAACTAGGCTAAGCTAAATGGGCCAATGGGCTTGATAAGAAAAAAAATTAAAGAATTAAAATGGCTTAAGGTTTATTAAACAACACTTAACAATATTAATGCGTACATGTCATGTATACACATGATAGAAATTCATTTTGTTCATACTCACACACACAAGAAATGAATTCTTTTGCACTATATAAAAAGATTACTTTTTATTTTTAGAAAATTGTTATTGTTAAAATCCTATATTTCACAATAATACAAAATTTTCACCAATAAATGTAAAAATTTACATTTTTAACTTCTAAAATTCGACCAAAATCATTTTCTTACTTAGAAAAATATGTCAAACCATATATGAATTTTATTTATAGCCAAAACTTATTTCTAAACCAATTTTCATCTTTTTATTTAAATAAACAACCTTTAAAAATTTCATACTTCTTTTTAAAAATTACTAAAAGAAGAAATTGGCAATAATTAATGCAATTATTATATTTTCTCCAAATAAAACTCATTTTTCATTCATTATTAACACGAATAAATAAAATAATGTACCAAACTTTATGTTTCTCATTTTATTTTCAAATTCATTTTTTTTTATTTTCCAAATAAGCAAATAAAATTTCAATTTTTTTTTACAATATTATATTATAACTACCGTTATAATTTAAAATTAACATGTAATCTCAAAAACCAGGGTTGTTACAGACTCCCCTCCTTAACAAAATTGCGTCCTCGCAATTTCTAGAGAAGAGTTTGTATTCAACATAATTATTATTTTCCAATTTATTTCTCAAATTTTCTTAGTGTTAGAAATTTTCAGAAAAATCGGCGGAGTCTCTTTTGTACGGAGGGCCTTATACAATATTATAAAAATGAATTATATAATATACATTGACCATTATGTCGGAACACAAATTATATATTATCATTCAACTCTTAAAAATTAATTCGAAAACATACCTTTCTTATTAGCATTTTAAAGCGAGTTTGTACAAACTTATACATGTTCTTTTTTCTCAAAATATAATCCAACCATCCTCTTTTCACCTGCACTTAACTCAAATAGATGATATTACTCATGCTCATAAATAAGAAGTGCTACACTAAACTATTAAGGAGAAATAAATTAATTTCATTTCAGATTTGCTGTAAAGAAGACCTGTTTTGTCCCAGCAAACAAAAAAATTATGAAGAACTTTATAAAATAAAAGTTGTTCTACTCTGTTTAAGCTTTCCAGCAATATAAAGATACTTAAAATCCGACTTACGGTTTAAAAGTTATGTTCAATTTACTTTCAGCTTAAGTCTTAGAGAATTTTTCAATAGGGCAGAACTGCCTATCCACTTTCAAACCCATTTTAGGCTCAGTAAAAAGCAAAATATTTAAATGTAGTAAAAATAAACTTTATTTCTTACTGAAAGCTCTTTCATTTGCAAAAAGATTCAGCTCATTTGGAGTCAAAAATCTCAAGTTATCGCTGTTTTAGTAAAACACTTTTCTAAATGAAATTTCAGCCTTTAAAATCAATTTAAAATTTGAAATTCTCCCAAACCATTTTAACTTCAAACTACAATTTCAAAAAAGCTTTTTGCTAAATGGTTTATTAAATAATTCTCTTTTTCCCCGAAAAGCTAAGACATATAAAATTATGAACAACTTTATGTAATCATCATAAAACATTTTATTAAGTGGAAATATTTTCATTACTTTCCAAAATCTACTTTATAAACAATTAACTATGAAAACTCATTTTGGAAGAGATAACTAATTTCTTCCATCATCAGGAGATGATTATTGATTATCCATCAAAAAAAAAAATTTATAGTCATCATTAATAACTTGCACTAAAATATTCAATTAATATTTTAATTTTTCAAACCAAAGTATTCTTTTACCTTAAATACATCATTTTATATATCAAAGCATCAAATGATACTTTCTTCTAATTAAGACATCTCCTTAATTAGAATTGTTCACTTTACTTACCCAAATCACCATATTCAATTCCATAAATTTCAAATAATTTAAGTATATTTCCTCCGATTGATTTATAGCGAATGACCCAATCGATTGGCTGCAGAGTTGATCAAATGATCAAAACTGCCTCGCCACTCCTCCAATACTCACTATGGTTCAGTGGTTTCATTATACATTTAAAATAAAACCAATACTCCACTATATTAATTATTTTCAAACTTTACTTATTAAAACTCAATTTATCGTGTCTGACTGTCTCATCATAGCGTTTAGGAAATTCCTGTTAATAACGTTGGCCAAACGGATCGACCAGAATTCTTAAAGCACTAGACGGACAACCCAACACAAAAATTCATTTTCTTTAAAAAAATACCTCATATATAATACTTAAAATATCCTTTGTTTTCCTCCAAAACATAATCCAATTTCTCTTAGAAACATATCTTCAATTTTTTTTTTGAAACTTTATTTTTTTTTGAAAACACAACTTATTACTTATTCTCAAAATCAAAAACAAAAGAAGAACTCACGAGATATTCCTGGAATACTCGATCCTCAAGTTTGATCGGATAGACTAGAGTGTTCATTATTCTGAATGGTACGATGAATCACTCACAAGACTCACAATGAGTGCGGAATGCTTTAAGAGTAACGCTATCCTCCACGACTCGTAGCTCATGAAAATCGATGTAAGGTCAAGCCGAGGAATGACCCTAGCACCACTCAATAGATTAAAAGAAATCTATGAGATATAATAGTAACGGCAAGATATCTTATTGAATGAGAAGAAGAGCACAAAAAAAACACATCATTACTTCAAGTGAAGTAATACCACAAAGTATATCAACAATTGAGTATCCAAGGAGCATATCTCAAAAGTGGTAAGAATGTCAATATCAAATAAATTCAACGAATCATCTCATTTCCCTAGTGGGCATCCTCGTGGGAGGATGGCCCAAAAGCTAAGAAATAAAATCCTAAAATCCTCGAACATCATACCAAATATTGCGGATCCCCCCAATAGGATCCGCAATCCTCAAAGAAATCATAAGATAAGAACATCAAAGATCATCAACAAACTCCTTCGATGCGGATGGGTGTCAAGCACCCGTATTGAAGAGGATTCAAATAAAACAAACACGATTTGGGTTACACCTAAGAAAATATATCATCAATTAAATTTGGGAATATTATGGAATAAAATATATTCCTAGACATATCCCAAATTATCTACTTCAAAAGACGCGATAAGGTAAAGGACACGATGATTAAGAGATTTGTAACACTTGTATAACACTAAGATGTACCTTAATATGTTTTTTTCTGTTCTGTGTTTATCATACTTTCTTCTGAATTTAGCTCTGATACCAAGCTAAGACGCCCCACCCTGAGACCCACATTAACAAAGAGAATTACTGGGCAATTCTATCTGCTAATGCGGAGAATAGGGCTGGTTAGGAGCGACCATCTATAATTTTGTCTTAAACATCTACTGCATACGTCGATAAATGATCTATTTTTTTTTCTATTCCAAGTGGATCGACATATCCAATAAATGCTTAATGCAAAACTATAGGTGGCTAACGGATCTATCAGAACAAAATACCACAACAAAATGCATATCACATCACAGAACAGTAATCATCATATATAAATACATATAAACAGATACATCTCAGTATGATACAAAGTGATACACAAAAGTGGCACAAAGACCACACTATATACATCCAATCAAATACATATCAGAGTCAAGCAGAAAGAAATATAAACTACACAAAAGTGCTAGGCTGATATCCAAGCAGATGCATCAAAGCTAAGTCCCAAACCGATAGCTAACCTGAAACAACTCGGTCTGACCCGAGTATAAAATACGCGGGTCAGTCTAGCTAAAACAATCAGTTAATAAGGATAGACGATAATATGAAGCATAAGATACAAGGTGATAATTCTCCTCAAATGAGAAGAGGCAATAGAAAGAACACATACTCATGACTTAAGTGAACAATGTCATTTAAGTATACAAAGACCTCAAAAGAAGTAAACTCGACAATAACGCTCAAATAATATAAACAATCGTCGATGAAAATCTCCAAATCAAAACTTTTCCCCGAAATGATTAATAAAACCAATATTTGATATTCGTTTATTATAGGAAATAAATAGATTTTATATTAGAAAAATAATTTTAAAATACTATATAATAATAATTTGAAATTTCCATTTATTTCAAAAATCACTTCAAAAAGGTTTAGTGAAAACCGTGCTCGAAAACAATGAAAAACAAGAAAGATAACTCAAGACCGATAACTTGAATTTAATACGAATTCAAATCAAATTTAACCCAAAATCAATTCAAATTCTATTTAAATTTGAATTTCAAATCCTCTAAATATAGCTAGCTTATTGATAGGAATCATAGCTCTCAAAACATTTCAAAACAACATCAAAATCGAACAAGAATGAGAGCAAAAATAAGCTAGTACAATTCTCAAGTCAATGATTTATTGCTGTCGTTTTACTCTCGGGACAACAACAAACAAATCTAGTTTTGACTTCAAAATTTCAGAAACTCAAAACAAGAAAGGTTTATAAAATAATCCAAGTTTTCTAAAACATCAAGAATTATCTAAATCCGACAAGAAACGAGAAAGATACGTCTAAGTTACTAACTGTATTTAGTTTAGATAATGTAATTATCAAAGTGACGGAGCTGAGAGTTTGCAACAGGATTTTGATCAACCTATGTTCAAAATATGAAAATGTGTTCAACAGGAAAATTGTCACACATAAAGTAAGGTTTTCAGAGCATTTAAAATTATCGAATTCCGATGAAGAATGAAAAAGTTACGGCTAAAACAATTTTCAGATTTGAAGTTAATCTCTGCTGTAATTTTAGTCTCAGGACAGCATCACAAAAAGAAAATTTCGACCACTTAAACCTCAAAATTTAACAAAACCTAAAACATGAAAGTCATAGCAGACAATCTACGCTTTCCGAAACATCAAGAATTTTTAAATTTGGACATCAAACGGAAAAGATGTGTCTAAGTTACCAACAACACTTAGCACAGAAAGTGACAGTTTTACAGTAACAGGGCAGCGAGTTTGAATTGGATTTTTCGACCACTTATGCTCAAAATTTTCGAAAGTGTTTAACATGAAAGTTATCACATTCTTCCCAAGCTTTCCAGAACATCAAAGAAAGTAGAATTCCAATTGAAAACGAAAAAGATACGCATAATTTACTGACAGCGATTCACAAATTAACATGCAACAAATACAATTGAGATTTCTAACATTGAAATCTCAATCGAAGCTAGAAAATGCAGGTTTTGATACTTACCTTACTAATTTGAATGCAAATACCCAAATTTAGATGCAAGACAGAAGCATGACTTAAGATTACAAGCATTGAGAGCCTTTGATTTATCTTTATCTTGCAAAAGATTTGAATTTGGATGAATTTGCTGAAGAAATTAGCTAGGTTTTGAGAAATTGGGAAAAGGTTTACTGACTCTGCTTTTTGGCTGTATGAGGAAGAGGCAATAAGAGAGGATCGTATAGCCACTTTCTTTTTTCTCTTTTCTTACCTAGGCTAAGCTAAAGGGCCAATGGGCTTGAGAAGAAAAAAAATTAAAGAATTAAAATGGCTTAAGGTTTATTAAACAACACTTAACAATATTAATGCGTACATGTCATGTATACACATGATAGAAATTCATTTTATTCATACTTACACACACAAGAAATTAATTCTTTTGAAATATATAAAAAGATTAATTTTTATTTTTAGAAAATTATTATTGTTAAAATCCTATATTTCACAATAATACAAAATTTTCACCAATAAATGTAAAAATTTACATTTTTAACTTCTAAAATTCGACCAAAATCATTTTCTTACTTAGAAAAATATGTCAAACCATATATGAATTTTATTTATAGCCAAAACTTATTTCTAAACCAATTTTCATCTTTTTA
Source organism: Allium cepa (assembly GCA_030765085.1). Taxonomy (NCBI): domain Eukaryota; kingdom Viridiplantae; phylum Streptophyta; class Magnoliopsida; order Asparagales; family Amaryllidaceae; genus Allium; species Allium cepa. Next base: position 72,391,414 of record CM060939.1, on the reverse strand, counting down.
TTTAAATAAACAACCTTTAAAAATTTCATACTTCTTTTTAAAAATTACTAAAAGAAGAAATTGGCAATAATTAATGCAATTATTATATTTTCTCCAATTAAAACTCATTTTTCAATCATTATTAACCCGAATAAATAAAATAATGTACCAAACTTTATGTTTCTCATTTTATTTTCAAATTCATTTTTTTTTCCAAATAAGCAAATAAAATTTCAAATTTTTTTTACAATATTAAATTATAACTACCGTTATAATTTAAAATTAACATGTAATCTCAAAAACCAGGGTTGTTACAGACACTTATTCGAAAGGGGATTTATCACTTGATTCTTGATAACGAACATTGATAAGGATTTAAGGTTGGATACTTGGGTTTTCTATCATAGTTGAGAGCTATGCAAGGAGAACAAAAGCATTGATCAGAAAACCTAGTCAGAGTCTGCACTAAAGGATCGAGGGATCAATACTAGTTCGGAACTAAAGTTGTGCATTCAAATAGAAGACTGAATCCGAACTATTATATTCATAGTTTTCCAAGAAGAAAGAAAATCGAGATTTCGATAAGTAGATCTTGTAATATGAGTAAAACAAGTTTTGGAAAAATCCCAAATTTGCAATTCAAAATCCAAAACTAGATTTCTTTGAAAATGATGTTTTAAATTGTTTAAAAATATGAAATAAATTTTATAAATCCTTTAAATTGTTTTAAAAATGATTTTAGTAATAAAAATGGATTTTCAAATAATAAAAAGCCGTTTTGATAAATATAGTTTAAAATGCACTTTCCGCAGCACTTTTTTGTAGCACTTTGTTATAACTTTTGGAATATAGTTTTAAACTTATCGATTATTATCCAAATATTTAATAAATGTTTTTGGATGATCAATAAAGTATTTTAAAGGTAATTTTATGGATTTATGAAATGGTTAGAATGTTTTAATGATTTAGAGTCGATCAAATAACTTGACCGCCTTATGGGTGTTAGAGAGATAGTGTCTAGGCTTGAGTTTGGATAACCAGTTTCCTACTCTTCTTGGCTATCCAGACTGGCTCAACGGATGGGATAGTGAATTTGATTTACACGGATCTAAATATTCTAAAGAATAAAGAATAAGGTTTTTGAAGTTTTAGACAACTTGGATTTTATGGAGATGATCTTCTTGTACTCGGTGTTAAATCCCGGAGAGGGAACTAGTACTATTTGTTGGTCCTCAGTACATTCCTCTAGAGATGTACTGTCGGAAGGTAGTCCCTTCACCTAGTCATTTGTATGGAAATCAATTTCCCAATTAGTATCTTTACGAGTTTGATTATAGAACCCCCGTTGGTCCAGTATGCTGAAATTTAATCAACATAACAATTTCGGTTAAGATTAGTAAGTTTACTTGTAAATTTTTTCAAAGAAATGTCATTAAAAATAATATCACATATTTTGACATAGTATGATTTGGTTATCATAAAGTAAAAACACGTTACGCGTTTATGTGCAGCGTGGAATTATGAGATACTTTTTTGTTTTCAAAACACGTATTTTGAGTTCTCACACCAGTTCCATGACTTACCCGGAGTTTATTTTCCCTTTCCTTAAACTCTGGGTTTTCTAATTTTCCCCGAGCAGTCTATTAGTCAGGTTTAGTTTAGAAAATAACTGGATGGAGCTCGAAGCATGGAGTTAGTAGATTTTAATGAAGATTTTTGTCTATTTCCATCACATTCATGTACTATAGTATTCCGCATTTGTAAGGACGGGATTTATAATTGTCCATGTTTTTAACTTTGATAAATGTATTTTAATTTCCACTGTAAAGATTTTATGTTGAAATAACAAATGTGAGATTCTGTTTGATCTTATTTTCTTTCTTACCCTTAAGAACCCGCTTCTTCGGCACATGGATTTACAAAACGTGAGTACCGAGGATGTAATATTGTCGATTTCTTGGAGTCGAAAAAATGATTCCTTACAGTTGTCCTACTGAATAGATGATGATTGGCTATCCTTTTCTTTTCCATCGTTTTCTCTACGTTTCCTCTTATATTACGGCATGAGCTTCTTGCCTTCTTGTTTGAGGCACTTGAATACGTCATACTCACTATACCATGTATTTTTTAGCTACTCCTATCCTTAGCATGCATGAACACTTTGCGCTTAACTTAACAATACATAAGATTTTATTTTAACATTAAATGTCTACCTTTTTAATATAGCCGGCTATAGGCACATCGTATTACTAGCTTTTCCCTTTAATGGCTTCTTTCTCTTTTTACTTGGTTTGCTAACCTTACCTATAGGTTTCTACCTGTAGATGATAGATGCTTCAGAAAGCCAGAAAAGTTTATATAATATAAGAAAGAGAAATGGTATTTATATTCGCAAGGTATTCAAAATAGTTTCTCATTTTTCTCGTATCTTTTTCATATCTTATCCAGTCGAGACTTTGGTTCGGCAAAGTTTATATAAAATGAGAAAGAGAGATTGTATTTATATTCTCAAGACATTTAAAGTATTCATATTCCCTTCTTCCTCCTCTCCGGTTGGCACAATTATTTAACTTAATTTTTAATCTTGGATCTAACTAATATTATATATTAATTATTTGAATATATTTGTTCTTGCCAATTTATTTTACTAAATCAATAAAAACATTTATATAGCTATTTATAAGGCATTAAAATATAGAAAACTAATATAAAATTTATATTGATTTTTTGCGTTAATTTATAGCATTTATAAATTAATTTAATCAAGTAGAACTCGAGAAAATTCTATCAAATACTATTGTGTTGACTCCTTGGTGTGAATACAATCCTCGGTATATTTGAACAACTTAAATACTAAAGCCCGTGTGGACTTTTGCTGATGCACGATATTTGGAACAAGTTCAGTCCCTTATAGATCATTTAGGTGAGATTCAATTTCTACTCTTTATTAAGCTACACCCTTATTAACAATATTTTTTTCACATTTCATCTTCCTTTCCTCTTTATCCTTAGGATATCCAGAGTTTAATCAATGATAAAAAAACTTCAATAATATTTATTGATTATTGCATAGCACCACTTTAAAATCCTTGGTTCAATCAAATAATATTTATCGATTAACTGATTTACTCTAACTAATGATTTTGACTTTAAGTTTACTACCAATTATGGTGATACTAACATCCTACAACGAAAATGAAGAATACTCTCTTAAGTAGTGTTTCGCTTAAAGTGGTTCAACATATACCTAACATGGACGCAACATGATCTTTATGCCATATGAAAGACAATAATCAGAATATAGTCTAGATAGTTAAGATTAATAGTACTTTCAAGTTAGAAGTTACTACATATCATTACATAAGATTTTATATTTTGACTTAGTTGTATTAACTTGTAGAAGATTCTAGTTGAATTGTTCTATGATTGTTTCAAATAACCATAAATACATAACCACTTGGTGCTCCCCAACGGCCATGAGTATTCCACCATCCATCGTATGGAAAGAACTACGAACATAATATTGTTTCTCTTGAGCTAAGTTTTGATGTTATCACTTCTCTATCCTACCCATTTGATTAGTTAGTATTATGCTTATCACCAGCTTTTTGATCTTCATGTCTCTATATATTTCTTTGTGTATGACATGGGTAAAAAATCCACTACAAATTAGCCTGTGAAACAAAATAGTTTCTAGGACTAGAAAAGACTAATGATGCTTAGTAAAGACGCATTTTAGAATGTATTCAAGTTGTTACATTAAATTTACCAAAAGGTCTAGATTTTCCTATGTTAAGTTAACCCGTAAGGTAAATGATTAGTCATTCATTTGTGATGTTGTATGAGTTAAATTAATGATAGATAAACCTTATGTGATGACCATAAATTATAAATAAATAAAAACAGAAATTGACATCAAAATTAGAATATATGTCAAATTTGTATTTCAAACTGGTGATATGTCATATTAGGATGCTTATGGAAACGCATGTTATGATGCCTTTGCTATTGACAAATTAGTGGGAGGAAAACCTATTCTACATGGCAACATGGTCTCGCTACATTGCATGTTTTAGGGAGGAGTATTATTCATACCAGCTTTTTTCTAACCTGTGTACGTTTTACCCATAAACTCATGGGTATTCATTTTAGTTGGCTGAGCTTGTATGATTAGACGGACTGCTATTTTGAAGACGTATTAATAATGCTGTGAAAGCGAAGTAAGAGGCTTAGTTATCTGTTTATTTGTATTGCATCGTACGTATATCAGGATCCATAAGTAGTTAAGTGAACATATCGGCACTTCCATATGTTGGATATGTCATCATCTTATGTTTTATCATATTTAGTTATTTATCCATATGTGGGAATGATTAAAAAAATGCGAAATAAAAATTATGTAATGGGAAATTTATATATTTTCTCTATTTATCTATTGTTAAAAAATGATTTTCTTTCATCATTTGAAAATAAGTCTGATGACGAATACGACATCAAGGCATTCATTTTCAGGTTTTGAGATAGGGAATGTTACCAAGTACTGAATATGCTAAATGTTCGAAAGACCTATGTACTCAAAAGTGTGCAAACAATATACCTTAAATTGCGTCCTTAATTTCAAACTTTAGCACAAACATTTTGAATCTATCCCTGGTTGTAAAACAATTGGAATTAGGATTTGGAAAGTTATCCTCTTTTGGACCTTGGTAAGAGTTAATTTACTTCCTTATACCATATGTATTCAACTATGAGTAGGCGAAATGAAACCAATAAACTTGACTATTAAAGTAGCTAATAGGTCCACCCATAGACCTATAGGCATAATTAAGGATGTTTTAATATAATCAGATACTATTACGTTCCTAAGGTTTTCATAAGCTTAAAAGTGAAAGCTATTTAAAATCCACACGAACAATATTAAATTAGATACTGCCCTGGCATAATGCAAAAAAATGTAAAACGGGGAGGGAGGGAGGGGAGGGGTGGGGGGGGGGGGGGGAGAGCGCGCAAGAGAAGAAAAGGGGAAAATATCAAGAATCAAGTTAGTAGGTGGTATATGCATTGGAAAAATATACGTTCAGTGATGACATAATGGATTAATCTATATAGAGAAAACCCCAAGAAGTTGATGTAATTATTTCATAATTTAAGACACAATTTAGAATAATACAAGAGAATCAACAAACAAAATACTTATCTAGTAAGAAAAGCTTGAACCTTTAATGCATAACATGACAATATGACTGTTAGCGCCAAAATTGGTCACTAACACCCAAATCCAAGTGAAAGTACCAAACAACAATCACGGTTCACGGGTAGGATGTATGTAGAGGATATTTAATATGAAGAATAAATGAAATTAAAATGAAAGCAGTAAAGACACAGAATTTATAGTGGTTCGGCTAACTCTGGCCTACGTCCACTCCAGTAATTTCTTTTTTATTGCTGTAACAATCGATTACAGTTACAAAGTGATAGGCTAGCCTTAGCCTTAGGGGATAGAAAGTTAGAGAGCAGGAGAGAGAATCAGGCTCCCTTTTCTGAACCCCCACATGCTGTATTTATAGGCAAATCCTGAGTTGTTGGGCCTTTGCGTGATTCAGGCCCACCGAGTTTATGGCCGGTCCACATATGCTGAGCCATGTAATGCCGAGCCATCAATGCCGAGCCATTCCATGCCGAACGAAGCGTCTGGAGGAAGAATGCCGTACAAAGTCTGATAGAATAATGTCGGTCGAGGCATTTGAGTGATGCATGCCGATCGATGCTGGGGTGAGGTGTGCCGGACGTACTCTAATGCCGAGTACAAATGCCGAGTGGAAGATGCCGAGTGAAGGAATGCCGGACGTACTTCAATGCCGAGTACAAATGCCGAGTGGAGGATGCCGAGTGAAGGAATGCCGGACGTACTTCAATGCGGAGTACAAATGCCGAGTGGAGGATGCCGAGTGAAGGAATGCCGGACGTACTTCAATGCCGAGTACAAATGCCGAACAACCTCCAACGCCGAACCATCCCAATGCCGAACAATCCAAATGTCGAGCGACATCTGCCAAACTGCCTAGGCCGTGCCATGTAATTTCTCCACTCCTTTTCCCAATAACATATCCAAGTGAACTTCATCATTTTAAACCGAACCCATCATACTTTAGTCTCGATAGTTGTGAAGTTGTTTAAGTTAAATCCGCCTATCCGTGGCCTGGTAAAAAGGCGGGTTAACACTTGCCTCCCAAAACATGCCTTGCTATTGGAAGGTGTGTTTTGAACGGTCTTAAATCAAGTGTAATAAATTAATGTTTCATCCATAGCTGTGGTGTTAACAATCAAGTTTGTGGCTGTTCGAAGCCAAATCAGCATTCGTTCTTCACGTAGAAATTGAGAATGAAGTTCCGTAGTCTCTCCGGACTATTAACGGCTACTCTGGACCCTTACTAGGCCCATTCTAGACTTAGTGATTGAATAGAAAGATCCTATTGCACTCTGGCGTTGCCTTCTATCCCTTGCACTTTGGTCCCAGTTAGGACGTATAGCGATGCCATGGTCGTTCTAGACCGATCATAGCCTCTCCGGGCTTTTGCTGAATCCCATCCTGTCACTCTCCGGTGAAGGGGAAACGACGCTTAAGTGAGTCGATCCTGTCGCTCTCCGGCGAAGCGACTCACTTCTTGCACTCTGGTTCAGTGTATCTGAACATTAAGCGATGTCATGGTCGTTCGAGACCGATCATAGCCTCTCCGGGCTCTTGCTGAATCCCATCCTGTCACTCTCTGGTGAAGGGGAAACAGCGCTTAAGTGAGTTGATCATGTCGCTCTCCGGCGAAGCAACTCACTTCTTGCACTCCGGTTCAGTGTATCTGAACATTAAGCGATGTCATGGTCGTTCGGGACCGATCATAGCCTCTCCGGGCTCTTGCTGAATCCCATCCTGTCACTCTCCGGTGAAGGGGAAACAACGCTTAAGTGAGTCGATCCCGTCGCTCTCCGGCGAAGCAACTCACTTCCTGCACTTCGGACCCCGTCTCTCTGGATAGGGTCATAAAGCGATCATGTTTATATTAGTATTTAATGTTCATCCTTTGACTCTCTGGTCAAAAGGTTTATTGCAAGAAGTTCTAATTTATTTATTAAAATTCAAGTTCTAGATGTTCAATCTCAAACATCGGAAAAAAGCTAAGGATTGCCTCTCCGGGCATATCGGTTTATCTCCATCTCAGAGCATGCCTAGGGATCTCTCCGGTTCCCGTACATGTGTAAGTGGAGTAACCGTTTATTCTGAAAATAAATCTAAATAAAATTATTCGACCGAAGTCCAAATCCTGGACTTGGCCCTTGCCATCTTTAATCAGTTGATGACGAGTCGTGATCCTGATCCAGGATCGTTCCTGTTAGGTGGAGGCGGTAGTCGTTCAGGTCTTGCTGTCGTTGTCCGTTCTCTGACAAATTGTGGCAGTCTACCACCCCTAGCATGTTCTTCCACCTCATCCTTTAGGTGGCGGCATTCATCTGTAGTGTGCCCATCCAGCTCATGGAATAGGCAGTATTTTCCAGTCCTGCGCTCCCGCTCGGTGGGATCCCTTATAGGTGGCTTTCGATAGGGGAGTTGCCCCCGAGTTTCAGTGTAGATTCTTTCTAGGCTTGCAGTCAGATCGGTGTACTGCCTGAATCTTGGCTCTCGGAATTTCTTCCGTTTATCAGGACCATCATGTCTGTCATCCTGTTTCCTCTTTCCCTTGTCTGCTCTGGACTGTTCTCTAGAGGTTTCTACGCTTTGTGTGGTATTTATTTCACGACTCTCGACTCGTGATTCTTCTAATCGGATGAACTTTTCAGCTTTATGAAAGAACTCTCCAAGATCTTGCGGTGGATCTTTAGTTAGAGAATCCTTAAATTTGGTGCCTTCCTCGACTCCTGCCACCGCCGCCATTAAAATCATTGATGGATCCGGGCGATCTACAGAAGTCACTGTCACATTGAATCTCAGCAGAAAATCTTTTATGGACTCTCCGGTCCTTTGCTTGATCGAAGCTAAAGTCATCACACTCTTGGGTCGCGTCACATGGACCCTAAACTGTCTCATGAAGCAGTCAATAAGCTCGCTCCATGTTCCTATCGATCCAGTCTCCAGTTGTCTGAACCATAGGGCAGCTAAATCTGATAAATATAGAGGGAAGCATCGTGCCATCACTTCCTCGGATGCCCCCAGCACTTCCATGTGCCTGATATACCTGGTAATATGCATGGTCGGGTCTGACCTCCCGTCGTAAGGTTCTAGCGCTGGTAGTTTGAACTTTGGAGGGTTCCTTGCATTTTGGATGTTTGGGGTGAACAGACTCCGACTAACTTCTTCCAGACCTCCGCTAGGCAATCCTCCTCTCATGATTCTTCGCATGAGGCTAATCATTCTCTCATCTCCTTCCAGTGGTTGACCTTTTGTTAAGATTCTATCCTGCCCCCCGAGCCTTGAAGGGAATTCTGGTACGTATTCTTCTGGTGGCTCGTTAGCATATGCATTGGTTCCAGCCTGTTGGGCTCGTCTATTGGTCTTCCAGTATCGGACCCTGAGGGTCTGCCCCCAAGGCCTTGTTGACCACCTTCAACTCCTGTATTATGGTCTTGAACCTGACCTTCATTAGCTTGTGCAATCCTGATTCCTTGTCCCGCACTCGTAGCTGTTGTAGTTGGTCCAAGGTTTTGCATGTTCGCCGCCCTCATCTGCTCGAGGAAATTCTGCAGCATCTCCTGTTGACTCTTCATCATGCTTTCGCGCAATGAATTAGCCATAGCCTCCATCTCGTCTCTAGTGATGTAGACGGAAGCTTGTCCTTCTCCTGATCTTGAGGATGCTTCTTGGCTTCCTCCTTGTTGGCTCCTGTCAACCCTTTGTCTTGTTTGTCGAGTCATTGTTTCCGGATTGGAGTTCTTCAAACTTTTGAATCTGAATTCCGAATTTGATGTAGCGGGTGCTAGTCCTTCTCAGTGAAAGCACCAAAATGTTAGCGCCAAAATTGGTCACTAACACCCAAATCCAAGTGAAAGTACCAAACAACAATCACAGTTCATGGGTAGGATGTATGTAGAGGATATTTAATATGAAGAATAACTGAAATTAAAATGAAAGCGGTAAAGACACGGAATTTATAGTGGTTCGGCTAACTCTGGCCTACGTCCACTCCAGTAATTTCTTTTTTATTGCTGTAAAAATCGATTACAGTTACAAAGTGATAGGCTAGCCTTAGCCTTAGGGGATAGAAAGTTAGAGAGCAGGAGAGAGAATCAGGCTCCCTTTTCTGAACCCCCACATGCTGTATTTATAGGCAAATCTTGAGTTGTTGGGCCTTTGCGTGATTCAGGCCCACCGAGTTTATGGCCGGTCCACATATGCCGAGCCATGTAATGCCGAGCCATCAATGCCGACCCATTCCATGCCGAACGAAGCGTCTGGAGGAAGAATGCCGAACAAAGTCTGATAGAATAATGTCGGTCGAGGCATTTGAGTGATGCATGCCGATCGATGCTGGGGTGAGGTGTGCCGGAAGTACTTTAATGCCGAGTACAAATGCCGAGTACAAATGCCGAGTGGAAGATGCCGAGTGAAGGAATGCCGGATGTACTTCAATGCCGAGTACAAATGCCGAGTGGAGGATGCCGAGTGAAGGAATGCCGGACGTACTTCAATGCCAAGTACAAATGCCGAGTGGAGGATGTCGAGTGAAGGAATGCCGGACGTACTTCAATGCCGAGTACAAATGCCGAACAACCTCCAACGCCGAACCATCCCAATGCCGAACAATCCAAATATCGAGCGACATCTGCCAAACTGCCTAGGCCGAGCCATGTAATTTCTCCACTCCTTTTCCCAATGACATATCCAAGTGAACTTCATCATTTTAAACCGAACCCATCATACTTTAGTCTCGATAGTTGTGAAGTTGTTTAAGTTAAATCCGCCTATCCGTGGCCTGGTAAAAAGGCGGGTTAACAATGACATATTCCATTTTTCCATTTCAAGTTGTACGCCATACTCTTTGTGTCCGCCTTAGCAAAGTTTCAAAGAAAATGCATCTATAATTTCTTCTTATAATACCTTGAAAATTTTCTTTAATTTTACAACCAGTTTCCATTCCTCTGTAGATAGGTCCTCCTACACCACAATTTCAAAAATAAATATAAACAAGACAATTAATTCTTTAAGATGATGCACATCGAAAGGTTGTATCCTTATATTTATTGAATGACGTCACCATGTCTACTTAAGATTTGACTGCATTAAGGTTCAAAACATATTGCTTTTCAAAATAATTGATTATGGCGCTTCTTGGATTTACTCTTCAATGTCGTGAAATGGTTTTTTGAAAACAAAAAGGAAAAATTAACAATAACAAAGATAATGAGAAAGTGATCTTTCGCCCTTCCTCATAATCTAATAAATTTATATTGGAGTAGATTATATACTTAAGTTAGTACTAGTAAAATACTTTTAGCAAAATGACTTCTAATAAGTCTTCTCTAAATCAAAAGGCTTGGCATATATGATATTTACCATGTAATTAGCCTTTAGTATGTCAATGGACTTTCTCGTGATGTGACTAACAAGCTCATCGTTAATGTCAAAATGTCGACCAAAAGCTCTCCCTTTTTCTTAAGGATTGCTTCCAACAATCTGCAAAATATAAAACCAGGAAAGGTTATAATAAGGAAATGTATACGAGACCATACTCACAGAATCATTTCTTTTCTCAAATATGCACAAGCGTGCACAGTACTCTTTCTTTGTTACCTTTATAGCGACTTTCTGCCCTTTTGTAGCCATTTTAGCATCCATATGGTTAATCTCTATGGATTTGATTCTTCCTATGTCAATTGAGTTTCTTGATGGTATACAAATCGGAGTTTCAACCTCAAAATTTGAAAAGAAGCAATTAGAAACAAGTTCTTAAAAGCATGCATCTTAGCGTAAAGTCCAACGGTGTCAGGAGGAATGAAGAGGTATGGAAAAAAAATAACATGCAATATTTATGCGATACAATTTGCAACATAAGCATGTCGACTCTAATGGACATTACAAAGAAAATGAATATTGGATGACACATATGTTCGGTGAAGAAATGTCACATGACAATTTGTTAGATCAAATATCTATCGTATTATTTCTGGAATAATAATGACAAGGTGTTTTTATGGTATCTAAAATCTTTTCTTATAATAAGAGCGATACATTATTCAAACAAGTCGCTCATTTTGATGTCTCGGCAATTCAAACACATAACCTTTAGAACCTATGTCTAAAGCGTCATACCACTAACTAGTTGATTTAGTTGTCCTTGACCTAAAGAGAATATTTATTATTTTTGAAGTAAATGATAACAAAGTGACTTTATGATATTCGAAGCGAATAGTTATTATTTTATGGATAAATAATAGTACGGTAATGTTATGATATTTGAAGCGTTATTATAATTTTTGGAATGAAAACAATAAATGGGTTTGGAATTTGGGTATTAAAAGTGAATTATTGGACATTTGCTAGATGGTTATTGCGTATATAATTGCGCAATTGATCGAGCTTGTTGTATATGCGTGCTTTATATCCTAATACTGTCTTATTTTATATCCTAATCCAAGCTGTAAGTGTTAGTATTATACGAAATTCATGTGAAAATTACTATTCGTGCACATATTTTATGTGGCTAATACAGTTGTTAGTACACTTATGTTATTTATATTTGTGTATCTAATGAAATAATGCATATATATATATATTGTACTTGTTTGATATGTAGCCAGTATGGTTATTAATACAAGTTATGTCGATAGTTGTATAGAAAATTAGTTATTAGCATGCATGCATAAGCATTGAACATTAGAGCTAGCTTGATATTTTGGATTGATATTGGGCATCTACAAGAAGTGTGTGACATGTACTTTTTTATTATGTTGATATATTATAACCTCAACATTGATGAAACTATCATTTGTTTGTAGTTAGCATGACGGTTTCTTATCATGCTAATACACTGTTAATAACATATAGTTTTATGTATTAACAAGTTAGGATGCAAGGAAACAAGGAAGATTTGGTTCATAGTAGCCAGCCTAGAGATAATGTTAAACCTTTTATTTATATTCCGCAAGTGCTGTGGCACACGCTTTGCGGGTAAATTGATTTTTTCACAAATTATATGTGTTTAACATTTTCAAGAGAAATAATTTTCATAAATATTTAGCTTTGTTTTTGCATTGGAAATATGTGTAATTAGTTTGAATTTTTATTTCTAAGTTGCAACGTTCAATTTTATTGTTAGTTTGAATTTTTGTTTCATTTATCAATTAATAAATAACGAAAATGTATACAAAAGTTTATTTGTTAGACCTTATTTTTAATTTATATAAAATTTGATAATATATGTAAAAGAGCGTTTGGAATTTGTAACAAAGTGTGTTTGCTAAATCTTATTTTTAAGTGATATTAACATTTTGTAATATCAATAGAGATGCATTTTGGAAAGTTCATGGTTGCACCAAAGCTATTATATTTAAGTCTTAGTGGCACGCTATACGCTCATATAATTAAATAGTACAAACGACATAATGTTTCTGAAATGAAAGGATATATATATAGTAGAAAAATACATGATTCGCACATACAAATGGCATGCATGAAAGCGAACTTTTAAATATAAAATAATCAAGAAAATGAAGATTTATTTCATTATTGATGATTGTAATTCTATAGACTTATATTATTTGAAAAAAAGAAACCAAAAACAAAAATTATTTAACTTACATGTCAAACATCACAAAAAGAAATAACTACCAAAAAAAAGATATCAAATTTGTCCTTTTGAAGATATTAACACATCCTTGTACACAACATTTCTAGTGAAGATATTATTTTCCCCCTAGTTCACGCTAATTGTATATATGATCCTTCCTAAACCAAATAGTCTTAGAATTTCTGAATATTTGCTAGTTTGTGTCAAGTTAATCAACTTGGAGTAGCACCAATTAAAGAGAGGTGGTCCAACACCTGTGCAGTTGGTTTAGGCACAGCTTGGAGTAGCACCAATTCAATTCAAAAGCAAATGAACATGAAATAGATGTTAGGAATTCATACCTAACAATGTACATACATAGATGTGAGTTCAAGAACTCACCTTTAAACTCAAAGACAACAATTGAGAAGCTCTAAAACAAGGAAATATCAATTCCTCTTCACTACACCTCTAGAATCTTCAATTTTTGATCAAATATAAAGATTTTCCATAGTTAGATTATAGGAATTTCTGAAAATTGAAGAGAGATTGAGATGGAGAAGATGAAGAGGAGGCTTACCTAACCTTCTCTTTGATTTTGGAACTTGAATTAGAATTTTCTAAGGAATTAGGGCTTAGGAATTTCTAATCTCCCCTCTTTTTCCCCATTTTTCTCTTTAGCTTGAGTGTTAGGAAATAAGGAGTAGAATGAATGAAGAGTAGAGGAGTTAGGATATTTGGTAGAGGAGTTTTGGTTATCCTGTTGGGTTAGTAGGCTTGAAAATAACCCAAAGCCCAAATGAAAATACCAAAATCCTAATCAACTCCAAACATATTGATGTTTATACTCAAAGAAGTTATAAACGTCGTTTTAAACTCAATGAAAGTGGTCTCGAGTCCCAATTCGACTATTTACAAAAAGTCACATTTTGGACTTTAAATTCAACTAACGATGTTATATTTAAATATATAAATCGTAAAATATGCGGGTTGTTACAACCTCCCCTCCTTAAAGAAACTGCATACTCGCAATAGTTAAGAAGAAAACAAAGAGTAACAACCACTCTAAGGCATAACATAACAAAAGAAAATCTTGAAGTGAGAAGTACACCTTTAAGAGCATGAGTGAGAAAGTCTGGATGTGCTCGCTCGATGAATTCTCTGGATTCCTAAGAACAATCCTTAGGATTTACGGACCATCCACTACAACAAAATCAAGTATTGACAGCATTCAACGTCAGCGTTAAACTATTGAATGCTGTAAATGATATTTTGGGGGGTATTATTTTTAGCGGCGAACGCTGACAAAATCATTAGTTTCCCTCTTCGTCAATTTGGTTTGCCGCCTCCTTGAAAAAAGTCCATTTTCCCCCGTCTCTCAATACAACATTCATTTCCCTCTCTCCCAATTCTCATTTCCCTTGCTATCGATTTTGATTTCAATTTGCATGACACTTGAAATCTCAGCTTCCTTCATTCTCTAAGTCGATTTCGATTCTCTGTCGCCGGCGAACAGTACCTAGTGGTTGCCAATTACCAATCAAAGAAACCGAACTACAACAATTCTGAGAATGCTAAATCAAGTTGAAATTCACAAATCAAAATCTTTCCCCCTTCTTTTTTTATTGGAATCGGTTCGATCTTTGGGTGTTGCTGGTTGCGGTGAGGTGTTCGAATGGGTTGGAATTTCGGTCGAGTACCGCAGGCAGTTATTCTAGTGGTTGCGAAGTCATGGTGACGTGGAGCGTGTTTCGACTTCGGGTAGAGCTTGAGGTTGCAGCGGACTAAGTTGAAGCAGTGCAGTTTGGGTTGTAGTGTGGTCGGGGATGCAAGTTTGTGGTTGCTTGTGGAAGTTCTTGGCAAGTATGGAGTGAGATGCTGCTGTATCACTGTGAATGGTGGTGGCAGGACTGGTGGAGCAGTGATGTTCTTTGGAGGTAGAAATGAGGGGATGCAGAGGATGTTTGAGGCAGAGATGAAACTGTCGTGAAGTTGATGGTAAGGTGGAATGTGTTTAAGCAGCAACAATGTGTATCAGGCAATGGGTATGTGGAGTTGTTGTAGTGTGAAGAGATGGTGGCTTGGACGTGCAATGGGATGAAGTGGCTGTGAGTTGTTCACTGAGATCTAAGACATAATTAACTTCGATCTAAGACATAATTCAATTGTTTTACTTAGGTTATTTTTACTTCAGGTGAGTTGCCAATTCATAGTGAGGAATTTATTCTGCCAACACCTTCATCATCTGCTGTAAAACCACCAATAACACAGGTGGATTCTCCAGTGATTGAACATATTGTTTCTGGAAACGAGAAGTGCAGGTCTGATAGATCAAATGCCTCTCCCAATGCCAATGTGCAGACAATATCCAATTATTAAATCATGTCAACCCTTTCTCTGAAACTACATGACAAGATCATTAGCACAATATGTCTGCTTCATGCTATTTATCATTACATTTTTAAATAAGCCCTAATCTAAGTTAGCTACAACCATCTAAGCATTTATTTTTTCAATTTAATAAACAATATACCTCGTAGAATGAATTGCTTCTGTGTGTGTGTCTTTTACTTTTGACGGCATTCATGACTTGAAACCTTATTGCTTCTTCTTAGATTTAAATTGGTATGGCCTTTTATGATTGATTTATGCATTAAAGACAGAAATAATGAGTTAATATAAGAAGAAGAGTCTATTGTTTTATAAACCTAGGCAAACAATTCTTTATTCCACTCAAGTGGTTATAATTTTAAAAATTGACTCAACATGTTTTTTCTTTGTTCTAATATTCATGATCTGTTAAGTTCACATCACAAGAATGATGTATAAGACATGCTCAACTTTTTTTCTTCCATAGAATATCAATAACCATAGGTTAATTTCATTCATCATCATATATTGCCTTGTTCACTGGCTGCTTAATTATCATTTTTT
Organism: Allium cepa; assembly: GCA_030765085.1. Taxonomy (NCBI): domain Eukaryota; kingdom Viridiplantae; phylum Streptophyta; class Magnoliopsida; order Asparagales; family Amaryllidaceae; genus Allium; species Allium cepa. Next base: position 72,375,749 of record CM060939.1, on the reverse strand, counting down.
TATCTGGTTAATTCACATGCTTTTTCCAATGCGCTTAATTAAATGAAGAGAAAATGTACACTGGCTACTTTTTTGTTCCACCTTTTTTGAATTATAGTTTATTATGTATCCCTTCGTTCTTATGATATTCAACTTAATATTAAGTTTAGTGTTTGCCTAACAATCATTGATATTCAAGCTTCTTGGAATTAAGTTGGAATAAGTTTGCAGAGTTGGTTTGCACTATGACTTTAAGCACTCTCTGTTCAATGCTAAAATTTATAACTTTATGCGTAGTTCAATATTTCTTTTGCTTTGTTTTTGTGGCAATACTTTGATATATTTCCACTTTTAGCATTCATTTAGCATTCAAAGCTTATGTTTTTTGGGGTATTTGTGTTTTGTCTACATGCATAGTTTATCACATTATACACAAAATTCGAGTATCAACGGCACTGATATTTCCTTGAATATAGTTAAGACATATTGACATATGCTAGCTTTCTATTTTGCTCTAGGAGGTTGAATGCAATGTTAATTTTATAAATTGGAAAATGCGTAACGATTCACCCCTTCAACATAGCAGTACACTTAGGGCATTGTTTTCCAAAGTTTAAACTGAAGCCTTTGGTACCTCTTCATGTGGAGACAAGGCCACCGGTACATAATTCAATTATTGAATCATAATTCAGTGGTAAATTATTGTTTTACCGAAGAATATTATTTTGGGTAATTTATTTCCTTATTTTCTTGGTTGTAATTTTAATTTTCAAATACCTGTATAGCATTGAGGTGTTGATAGATGTAGCATAGGTGGAAATGAATGGTTATAATGAATATGCAAATATACATCATGAATTTTTTTGTCTATGCAAATTTTTGAACTAATTGGTACATTAATTGTGTTTACGGGTTCATTAGCATATGTAAATGCACGTATAAACAATACACTAATGACAACAAATGCTAACACAACTCCTTCTGTATGAGTTTGTTCATGCGAACTCAACTTCTCCTCATTAATGCACAAACACAAATAGAGCACAACTAGTCATTTCAAATTGTTGAGGTCATTAAAAGATAAAGAGAAAATTCTATGAACATTAAGACTTGATAGCAAACTATTTCGAAAAAGATCTGTTTATTTGATTAATCAGATAAAGAGTAGAAAATTTATTCTTGCACTTATACTTTTTTTTGGGTTCCTTTTTGGTAGTAATAATGAACGGGAGAAGCGAACGTTTATTTATGGTTAAATTGCTTGAAGGTTCATAGTTTCAAGTTTTGCAACCACCCATGACTAAGAAAATAGTGGCTTTGAGGCGGTTGTAGCAGCAACTGGATGGCAATATGTCTACTATTGAAGATGTGGCAATCTGTTTTAGTTTATTTCTAAATCTTGGTCATTATGGTCATCTTGAAAATTCTTTTCAGTTTAATGAACGTGACATTTATACATGTGTAATTTATACAGTTTGGGTTCAGCCAGAGCAGTCAACAGGATGATATAGATGTTGTCACTATCGTATAAGGTCTAAATGATATTGATGAGGCATAGTTGAATAGCATAAAAATTGGGAAGATTCCTAAATTTTATGCTATTTAGCTCTTGCCTTATCAATATCATAGGTAATCTGAAGATTCTGGACTTTGGTTAAGCTCCTTTACTGGGCTGGATGTGTTGCTTCACCCTACGTCTGGGACTCCGGTTCATGCTGTGATGGCACAAAGGTAACCTAAATTCTCATCACGCAAAGGTAACTAATAATATTATTTAGTTATTTTCAGCAAGTAATTTCCTTTATGTTATATACCTGATTATTTCTGAAGCATACTGTTCCTAATCCAATGGTGAGATCATTTGGTTAACAGTGAATGGATATTGCTGAACTTTGCATGTCTTAAAAGCCAAGTTAGCGTTTCTCAACTTATAGTTCGAATGAGCTGCAAGTAAACTCCTGCACTTTGAGAATCTGAACATCAGTAGGGGGATTATCACAAACATTCAAACATCAGGACCTAACTGCCTTTTTAACTTTTAAAGAAGTATTTCTCTATTGTTCTTCTAAGAGAACTTAAACTTATAATACATATCTATTTTGCCATTTAAGGGACATTTAAAACATGAATGACGAGGTTTCATCAAAGGGTCTGATGGTAGGGGAGCAAGGCCCACAGTTGAAGCAGATATAATACGCACCGACACCAGAAAGATTGTAGCTAGCATGCTCGAAGATTGGGATGACATTTCTTTAAGTAATGACACACAAAAACTTTGAATCCATAAGAAATTTGAAGCTACCACAAGATGAGAATGGGCTTTAGCATATGCATTCTCCCAGCAGGTAATAACATATAATTTTTTGGTGAATTTTTATTAAAGGACAAATTTTAAGAATAATCCATGAAGTTGTCTTTGTGGATTTTGTTTTTGTCCTCGGAGCTTGTGAATGTTGGAGAAAGGTGTGCTTGCGTATTGTGATAGCCGCGGTGTTAGAGCTATATATGAAGTAGATGGAGGAGATGGCCTAGCTGCATCTGAGCCTCTAATAGTAATTGTAAGCTCTGTTTCATCAACATAAACTATGTGGATCATGTGGGATTAAACACTTATAAACAATACTATTCTTCTTTTATTATATCAGTAGGAATAAATTATTGAATCTTCTTGTATTTCTACTTATTGTTATTTTTTTTGTACTGAAAATATATTTTGGTTGGGGTTGTATGTAAATACACATCAGCGGCTAGGAATGACTTATAAATGATGTTGATGTTGAATTAGTGAATTAGCCTGTACATGTTGTATAAATTGAAATTTCGATTTGTCTTATATAAATTATTCATATGCCATGTTTATTTTCTGACAATTGATGTAGGAGTCAAAGTTTATTGCATTTCTATAATGCTTATTTTGCTTCTTCAAGGCAATTTCTCTTGTTTTGGGAAATCGTCATCAACCAGTGAAGTTTTTCATTTTTAGCTCTTAAATCTTTACGATATTTCAAGATTTCAGGTCTGTTTTCTATTTTTTATCATGTCTACATGAGAGTAACTATATTCTCTTTGTTATAGCTTTTTAAATATTTGGCCAGATTTTTTTTTAGAGTTTGAGCTTTACTTTTTGAGTAATATGGTCTGCTTCTACTTATTTTATTTTGGAACAAGATTATAATTTTTAAGTTTCTCATTGTTTTCATTGGTGATTATTTTTCTTGTTGCTAATAAAGAAAATATTATTTCATTGCATGAAAAAAGTTATGTATAATTAGATGTGAGAGACAAGCATCAATACCCAACTTACATTGGTGATTACCAAGGTACTAGAAAATATAATTTCAAATGAGTTCACAGATGCAAAAGTTGTAAATAGTTGATATAAACCTGTAATTCCCTCAATCTTACGTAAAAAAGTGTGCACTAATAGATTTATAATGTGCAATTGAAAATCCTTGGTTTTATACTCCTGTAGTTAGGATGTCGGGTAGGATCAATGTTACCGAGATTTAGTTTTAACGCCCAATCTATAGTAGCTCCGCAAATCCATCACAATGCTTTTTTCACTGAGCTACATCTACATTATCTTTGTTACAGCAGGTCCGTGCTTCAAGCTGCAACAACTTCATTGTCTAAGCAGTGGTTGGTCTATGTTTAAGCTACATCTGGTTCGTACTCCAAGCTGTAGCAGCTTTACGCGCTGTTGCTGCTTGAGATATATTAGTTCTATATGCTGCTACTTCTGTTTAAACTGTATAGGTATGCACACTACTACTCAAGCTGCAACAGCTCTACACTCCACTTAGTTTACAATTGTTAATTATCCAAAGCCAAATAGGTCGCTATATTTCCTTGTTGTAATATTTTCCCTTTTTTCAGCGTAATATCGACGAGGCTAGTTCATTGGTTAAATTTTCTTGACATCATGTTGTTTCTACAAATATTAATGCAAGTATATAGTTAACTTTAATGTTTGTGTTCAAGAGAATAGTATTGTATAGTTGTTTCATATGAGATGCTTAGCCTATTATGTCAGTATTATACTTAAAATTAAAAACTATTTGTTAAACTGTATGGTTATTGCCTCAAGAACATCAGATAGTAAATATGTGGCTTAATAATCAAGCTCTCTTTATTGGATTGTCATCTTAAGATGTATCCTTACCCATGGCTTCATTTTTAATGATGCCAGGAACGAAGAGTTCGATTGTGTAGGTGTGTTCGCTGTGAGGAGAAATATTCGGCCAAATGGATTGCAGTTGCCATAGTTCACCAATGCGCCTTCTAGCCTATGATATCAAAGGCAAGTTTCTTTTTCTTGGTTTTATTTTTATTTTCAAACAAGTAAGAAGAAGTTGAAGTGTAGGCTTATGGATGTGTTAGCTCTATACATATGCACATGCCGAGGTATCATAAGAACAATAGTACCAGGCTTCTCGGAGTCGTTCCAGTCATCCCAGCAACAATCAGAACTAGAGTAAGAGGAGCAAAAAAGGGGAGATTCACACCACCAAGTTCATCTCATAGAAGAAGGTGATGTGATTTCGTTCTCAATTGGAATTACATATTGGTGCCAAAATGATGGGGATTCTAAGCTTGTTACCATTCAAATTATGGACACTGGAATATTGATATCCAACTTGATCACCAACATAGGTGGTACTTGTCTTTCATTGGACTTATGCTACTATCAGTGTGGGAGTTGGACAGATGTATACTTGGATACTTTGCATTTCATTGGGCATATGCTATCAAATGGTTCTTTGGATTTTGAATGCAAACGATGGCAGACCAAGGAGAAAATTCAAGTATACGGTGATGCAAGCTACAAGGTAAGCATTAGATTTTTAATGTCCTTCAAATATCACATCTGTTTTGTACATAGTTGAACAATCGTATATTTATTTTCATGTCTAAGTGGATCTACACTATAATTCATGATTGCATAACTACATATTCATGTACTTTGTTTTATTATTATTTTATTAGTATTGTTTCAAATTCATCTGTGTTATCAGATTATTACCCTTGATTGTTTTATTACCGATCGTGCAACCATCCCTTTATTGTTTAATTCACTGTACAGTTTGCGTAAACGAAGAGTACCCGATTGCTTATGAAATTGAGAAAATATAATATTAAGTATAAGTTAACTATAAATAATAACAATATAATTAACTTACAAAGTTTTATAAATAACGACAACGATGAATTAACTAAGTTTATAAAAATTAACAAAGTTTATAATAATTATTATTATTAAGTTAACCGAGTTTTAATAATAATAATAATAATAATAAATTAACTGACTGTTCACCACAATTCAACAACCACCCATCATTGCTTGCCAATGCAATTCATATAATCCTCACCTGGACACACTAATCACTTCCATAACCACAGCCTACCCACAAACCTTTCACGTTACATAACCACTACTGTCTGCCACTACTGTGCAGTTATCACCATACAAATAACTTCATAATACATAAAGTCTTAAACTTCATAATACATAAACTTCATAAGGACTATTTTATCTTAAACTTCATAATATATCCTCGTTTACAATATGGTTTACAAAAAGTCTTAGAAAGGAAACCTCTATAATCTTTGGCATTTTATTATATTACTTAATTTACTTATGAATAAGATAGAATAAAAAGATGATATATGACTATTTTTATAAATATATATTTGGTCATAGTAAAAATATTGATTCTCTTGACTTACTAATACTACTGTGCAACAATTTGATTATTTGGCATTGTTAGTGCTAATCTCATCTGTTTTATTACTATTACTTGCTTCTACTTGTCCAAAGAAAGGGTTAACAAAATTATTATTTTTTATCAAACACTATATAATACATACATACAACTGATTAGTGATTGCTTTGAAGAATGTAATATACAAGGTATTAACTATTATGGGTATAAATCTATCTTAGTTGCTAAATGTCTCTGGGAATATCTTGAAATCTTTAACGACACGTTGTGAAAACAAAAATGAATCATTCATTTTCACTGATAATAGCGTATATCTTTATGAAGTGTATATAGAGAAAGAACGTTATAATTGATTAGCAATGTACAGACATGTGAGTTTCAAACATAGTACAGACATAGTACACCTTATTTACAGTTTAGTAGCTTCTTGGCAGAAACTTAAGCTAGATAGCTAGCTTGTTTTGCTTGATGAAGTTCAGCAGTAGTATACATCAAATGCTGGAAAGGTAAACAGATAAAATTATTAATCGACTAATTATTTTTTAGCTAGCACATAATGTCTTCTTATCCTGTTAATTAATTTGGGTAGTACATTATAGTTATGGTTTTCATTGAGAGCATTCCTTCACCTTAACCTATCAGGAGACGGTGAATGGATACGATTCAGAGATACGTTAAGTAATTCACTGGGACTTTTTTTTTGAGTTAATAGATCCAATGTAATATAGTTATATAACCACTCAAATTGCTTTGCAGTACAGAAGATTTTACATAGACTTCCAGCATTGGCGAATTCATGAGGCATCTTCAGCTTCTCCATGCTTTTCATGGTCAACTCAATCATGGTATTTATTGACATGCTTATTTAAGGTAAGTTAATTCACACCTGTATCCTCTTTTTCCTTCTTTCATTTTGAAATGCCTGTACACCATGCTATAACACTTGTATGGGTTTCTGGGTTGTATTGTTTCTGCTTTTGCATGATAGTTGCTATTTCAATTGGTGCTGTAAAATAACAGATACTAGTAAATATTAATAGATGCAAGTGAACATTAATAGAATTGATGTTGTTTCAGAGGCTCTGTAATTGGTTTTGGCAGCCTATAGAGCAAATGTAATTTGCTCTGTAACAAATTTATTTTGATAACTCCGAAGTATATCATGTCGTGTTTATTCTTGAATGTAAAAACAATAGAATCATGTTGTTTATTTTGATAACTCCGAAGTTAGATAGTAGCATGTTTTCTTGCTTTAGATGGATTATGTGATATGGATTGGGGACAATGCATAGTATATATTTATAAATAGTTACGTCCAAGAATTTTATATGAAGTGTTAGTGTGGAGCGTTTGATTATGCTGTATGAACAGATGTACATGTACACCTTGCATTGTTATTGAGACCTGCTCTGTTAGTATCAAATAATATACAGATGAAATCTCTTATTAGATTTGGTTAAGTAATTAATTTTTGGCAAGTTAGTCTGTTGTTTTTAGAAGATTTAGTTAAATACACTACAGTTGTAGCTAGAAAGAAATTCGATTTATGGAATTGCAAGCATGATTACTTTATATGCATTGGACGATGATTCTAGTCATGTTTCATGCAACCTTTATCATTTTACTTACATCTGATATCAGGTATATAGTATAGTTTAATTTTGTACCCTCCAATGTTCATTTATCCATTACAATTTCAAATTTAATATTATTTATGTGTTGTGCTATAGCACTGGTATGTGATGGAAGAGACTCAAGTGGTTCGAAGGCGGGTTGTGGTGAGTTGCTCCTTTCATATTGCAAGCTTCTTAACCAAGAACAGGTGCTACTCTTTGCATTTGGTAAAGGTCTTCGGAAAGATGGTTCATTTGGTGATTCTTCTCTGTGACTGATACAGCGCTGCTAATTTTCAGGTGACTGATACAGCGTTGCTCAATTTTGGACTGATCCATACTGACTAATGTTATACTCCCTCGGATAAAACATTGAGTTATCCGGCATTACAATAACTGCTAGAGTCAATTTACTAAAATGACCCTGACAGTCAGTGATGAGCTCAATTTTGGACGCACCAATATCTATTGGGGGTAAGTCACTGACTGACCCCTGGTGGGGATGCTCTTGCATGTTCACTTTCATCTGTAGCTGTACATGAAGCATCCAAAGGAAACAATGCTAGCGATGCATTTTTGTTTATAAGCAGGTAAATAGATAGGACAACAAGGGTCGGCTGAAAATGATTTCTCTGAAAATGCTGAATATTATGAGTGTATCGATGTTCTTCTACATGCCATCTGTACTTTATTGTGTGCTTATGGCATATACTCTTTTGTTTCCAGTTTTCGAATTGCTCACTGTAAAACTGTAGATTAGTAAAAACTTAAAGCAATTATTTTAGACAGTTATATGATCATGTGATGAATTTGCTAAATCATCTCATGCTTGTCTTGTACAGTTATTCCCTACTCATCTCATGCTTTGAACATGAATATGTCTGTGATATTGTGGATTTATCTATCGCTTTGTGTGCGCATGTGAATATTTCATAATAGCTGCATAGGTGTTTTTAGTTTCAGTTACATATTCCTTGAAATAATTATTTTCAATAAATGATAGCTTTCCTTATAACAATTTCCATATTCTGGCAATCTGTCCTTGCTATTTTCGTAGCAAAAGGCTTGTAGGTGATTCTTCTCTGTGACTGATACGCTCTTATGTGAACATCAAAATGTCCCTATATTGATGCATCTGTTTTGTTAGAAATATTTGCAGGCATGGTAGAAGGCAAGGAGAAAAACGAACTGGGCTGGTGATGGCAAATGATGAAGTGGAATGCAAGGCAGAGGAGAGTGGTTTGGCGGCACAGTGGTGAAGGCAGAAGGCAATGTGCACTGGTGGGTGGGAGAAAGTTTTGAATGTTATGGTGGTTGAACAGGAGAGTGTGGCAGCAGCAGAAGTTGTATGGGGTGCACTACAATGATTTGCTGTGATGGGGTGAAGTGCACATGCAGTAAGTCTATTTTGGCGGTGACTGTGAAAGATGGAGATGGAGGATATAGAAGTGTTTTGGTGGTAACTGTGACAGATGGAGAGTATGATATGATATGTGATATAGCAGCAATATGGCAGGCAGTTATAACAGGGAATTTGATGTGGAGCACTGTGGTGTTGATGTGGTTATGCTGAAGCAGGGGTGATTAAATGCAGTGAAGTGTGTTGCTGTGGAGGGAGGGACAGAGGATGATGGATGTTACAGCGATGCAGAGGGTACGAGGTAGTTGTTAGAAGTTATGGGGTTTGTCGAAACGATGGTAAGGAGTTTGGTCGAAATGATGTCAGTGGGAAGAGGGGGTGAGGTTGGTTGGAGATGTACTGTGTGTATGGTCATGCTAGCAATGAATACTTGGCGGAACAGAAGTATGAATTGGTTGAAGCAGTGGTAGGATGAACTACAGGGGAGAACTGCAGAAGTATGAAATGTACGTCAATAGTTGCCAATTGGATGGTATGTGGTTTTGTATGTCAATAGTTTACTTTGTTATTTTTGTTTATGGATATTATTGAAACTTGGTTTATGGATGTCTTTTGTTTATTAATATTGTCTTAACTAGTTTATGTAACCAATTAACAGTTATTAGAACCTGTTATATATACTAGTTGCTTGAATATGCTTAAAATATAGTTTTGAAATATTCAAAAATAGAGTGGAATATTGAAGCTGTTATATAAATGGAAGACATCGTTTTATTAATGCTGTCAATGAAGAAACAACAGCGTTTAATTTGTGCTGTAATTATCTTGAAATTGTCAATAACAGCGTTTTTTACATGCCGTCGAAATAGTTGATGATTCAATAACAGCGTTTTTAACATGCTGTCGAAATTGTTGATGATTCAATAACAGCGTTTAGAAAAAGCTGTTGTAAACAGTTAAAGTAGAATTTGAACATCTTCGACAACTAAATTATAAACGCTGTTGAAACATAATACAGCACGTCTGAAAACGCTGTGAAAATATTATTGACAGCACGTAATAAACGCTGTCATAGAGATGTTTCAACAGCGTTTATAGAAAAGCTGTTGTAAGTTATGTATATACGACAGCATGTCGTTATACAGCGTTTTAAATAACGCTGTTGTATCATATTACAGCGTTTATCAAATGCTGTTAAAAGCCTTTTGTGGTGTAGTGATCGAACTTACACAAGCGGTACATCTTTATTATGAAGGCGTTTAACCTCCGTAGCAATGATACGAATAGGATGTTGCTCATAAGCCAAATTAGGTGAAACTTCAATTTCTTCAATAACACCGGGATTAAGAATAGAATTGGAATCCCTAAGGCATTTCCGTAGTTGAGAGACATGGAATACGTCATGAATAGCAGAAAATTGAGCCGGTAATAAAAGACGATAAGCCACGGAACGAATGCATTCGGTGATGGGAAATGGGCCAATATATCTAGGTGCTAATTTTCCCGAACGACTGAAACACACAATACCTTTCATAGGTGAAACATGAATGAACACCAAATCTCCTACAGAAAATTCTAATTTCCTTCTTCGGTTATCGGCATGGCCTTCCGTAGTGTCTCGAAAGGTGCCGTACCAATACTAGATTGAAAGCTATTAATATAAGAAAACTCAACAAGAGAAATATGATCTTCCCAACTTTCACCAAAATCAAGAACACATGCATGAAGAATATCTTCAAAAGTTTGATTCACACGCTCTGTTTGGCCATTAGACTGAGGATGATAAGCGGTGCTAAAATTAAGCTTCGTTCCCAAAGATTTTTGAATACCTTTCCAAAATCCACTAGTAAATAATGGATTACAATCACTAACAATAGAAGTACGAACTCCATGCAATTTAACATTTACTTTAACATAAAGTTTGGCCAAAAGAGATATGGTTTGATTGGACCGAACGGGAATAAAATGGGCGGATTTGGTATGTCTATCTACTATCACCCATAAACTATCATGATTCGAATGAGAACGGAGAAGACTGTCAATAAAGTCCATGGAGACTTGATCCCACTTCCAAACAGGAACGTCCAAAGGTTGCAATAACCCACCAGGCCTTTGATATTCGGCCTTTACGAGTTGGCAAGTCATGCAATGCTTAATGAAGTGAGTAATATCAGATTTCATTCCATCCTAATAATAAAGTCGTTTCATGTCCACATACATTTTACTACTACCGGGATGAATGGTAAATTTAAAACGATGAGAATCTTCTAAAATGTCTTTACGAAGATCACTAATATTTGGCACGATAAGTCTATCAAATTTTCGAATGCCGCCACGAGCATCAATTTCAAAGTCTTTCAAACCATCAACCTTATTTTTATCACTACAACTTTGGCTAAGAAGAGCCAATTCGGGATCATGCTTTTGAGCTTCAAGGATGTGGTCTAAAAGAGATGGATGAGCCTCAAGGCCACACAAAACAAGAGATGGACATGGATTAGGTTCACGATTTCGAATCTCACAAGTAGACAAAGTCTCGAGATCATTCCTCTCGGATATAATCATGGAAACAACCAATTGTTGCTTACGACTAAGGGCATCGGCAACACGATTTCCCCTTCAAGGAGTATAAAGAATATCAAGATCATAAGATGCAAGGAATTCCAGCCAACGTTGTTGACGCAAATTAAGTTCCTTTTGAGAAAATAAATACTTCAAAGATTTATGATCAGTGTAGAGAACAAATTTCTCTCCCAAAAGATAATGACGCCAAATTCTAAGGGCGAAAATAATGGCCGCGAGCTCTAAATCATGAGTGGAATATCTAGTCTCGGTTGGCTTTAATTGCCTAGAAGCATAAGTGATAACACGTTCCCTTTGCATGAGAACGGCACCCAAACCAACACGAATAACATCGATAAATAGCGAAGTCTTGGTTTCCATCAGAAATCACAAGAATAGGGGCATCGGATAGGAGTTCTTTTAATTTGTGAAAAACAGCTTCACATTTGTCCGACCAAATGTACTTAACTCCCTTCTTTGTCAAACTAGTAAGAGGTACGAAAATTTTAGAAAAGTCTTTTATGAAACGACTGTAATAGCCCACAAATCCAAGAAAGCTATGAATTTCTGTCACACTCTCCAGTCTCTTCCAATTTTGAATCACTTCAATCTTTAAAGGATCGACATCAATTTCGGATTCAAAAATAACATGTCCTAAAAATTTCATACGGGATTGCCAGAAGTGGCACCTAGAAATTTTTGCTTTCAATTTATTGCTCCTAAGAGTTTCCAACAAAATCCAAAGATGTTTTTCATGCTCTTCCTCGATCTTAGAATAAACAAGAATACCGTCTATGAAGATGAGAACAAATCGATCGAGGAAGTCTTGAAAACTCGGTTCATAAGGTCAACGAAATAATCTGGAGCATTCGTTTAGCTAAATGGTATAACAAGCCATTCATAAGATCCATAACGAGTACGGAACGACATCAAAGGAATACTATCCTCTGCAAAAGTTGATCGAATAGATCATCAATCAGAGATAAGGGATATTTATTCTTGATGGTAAGATCATTAAGCTTGCGGTATTCAACGCAAAGCCTAAGTGTAACATCGGATTTCTTCACAAAGGTAGCTGAAGCTCACCAAGGAGAGAAACTCGAACGAATAAATTGCTTCTCTTCCAATTCGGATAATTGTTTACCCATCTCCTCATTTTCCTTATTGGACATACGAGTGATAGGTAGAGCTCCAGGTATTAGATTAATTCTGAACTCGATTGCTTGCTTAGGTGGTAATCCTAAAACGGGCTCAAATATATCGGGAAATTCACGAACAACATGAATGAGGGAAATGACATCTTCCTCACCACCATTATCATCATTATGCGGATTTAGAGAATATAAGGATGCTACCGAATTGGAATCTGATTATTTAAGAACAATAGAAATCTTCTTAACAGATTGAGGATGTCGAAGATGGATAGTCCTCTCAGGACATAAGATGTGGGCTTCATAACGGTTAAGCCAATCCATTTCAAAATCATTTTGAAACCTAAGTAGCGAATAACATGCAAATCGGCACAAAAAGCATAATCACATAAAATAATCTCGACATCTTTACAAAGTAAACTGAATGTTTCGGATCCACCAACCGGATTTGCAATTCTCAGTGAAGTCATCAAGCACATAACATTTAAAGACAAAGTATCAACAAGTTCTTTTGATATAAAAGAGTGAGATGCACCCGTATCAAAAAGAACTCGAATAGGATGATCATGAAACATAATAGTACCATCAAGGATAGAATGAGAAATACCTTGGCCAAGAGAAGTGTTACTAGGAGCTTGCATAACATTTAACTTTCCCTCTTTCTTGCTTTGAAGTTTGAGACATGAAGATATAAGATGACCCAAACTTTTGCAATAGCGACAAGTAGGGGATCTCGGACACTTATATATATGATGTTACTGTTCTATGATGTGATATGCATTATGTTACTGTATTTTGTTCTGATAGATCCATTAGCCACCTATAGTTTTGTATTAAGCATTTATTAGATATGTCGATCCACTCGAGATAAAAGGAAAAAAATATAGAGCATTTATCGACGTATTCAGTATATGTTTAAGATAAGTTTATAAATGGTCACTCCTAACCAGCCCTATTCTCCGCATTAGTAGACAGAATTACCTAGTAATTCTCTTTGTTAATGTTGGTCTCAGGGTGGGGCATCACAGCTTGGTATCGGAGCAGAGTTAAAAACAAAAAAGGATAAACACATAACAGAAGCATATATCATGATATATCCAAGTATAGTACAAGTGTTACAAATTCCTTAATCACCGTACCTTTTATCTTATCGTGTCCTTTAAGATAGAAGTTTGGGATATGTCTATGAATATATTTTATTTCGAAGTATTCCACAATAGAGTTTATAATATCTTATCTTAGGAGTAATCCTAATTGTGATTGTTCTATTCGAGTCCTCTTCAATACGGGTGCTTGACACACATCCCTATCGGATGAATTTGTTAATGCTTTTTGATGTTCTTATCTTGTGATTTCTTTGAGGATTGCGAATCTTATTGCGGTGATCCGCAATATTTATATGATGTTTGAGGATTTGGGGTTGCTGCTTATAGCTTATCTTTTCGTGCGAATTAGCACGCCATTTTCTATCTAGAGTTTGGAGTGTTTGAGATGAGTGGCTTGTCTATTATCAAGCCACATTCTGTGATTCGAAGAATCCCATATTAGGTATCCTTATTTGGTTGATTCGTTGTTTCTTGTTCTTTAGAATGTTAATGATGATTTCGAAGTCTCTGTATTCGCTCTGGATTTTCGAGATGTTGATGATATATCTCAAATTCCAGTCATTGTGACTTTGTTGAATTCTGTAAGTCCATTCGAATATGACACCTAGTCGGGCAATCGAGTATCGTATTGACCTCTTTTCCTATTCTTAGCCTTTAGGTCATCCTTCCATGAGGGTGTCCAATAAGGAATGAGGTGATTCATTGGATTTATTTGATACTGCCATTCTTACACCTTTTGAGATATCCTCTTTGGATACTCAATTGTTGATATACTTTGTGCTATTACTTCACTCGAAGTAATGATTTGTTGTTAATGGTACTTCTCCTCATTTGAGGGGATATTTTACCCTTACTTTTATATCTCATTTCTCTCTTTTAATCTATTGAGTGGTGCTAGGGTCATTCCTCGGCTTGACCCTACACTGATTTTTCATGAGCTACGAGTCACGGAGGCTAGCGTTACTCTTACCGCATTCTGCACTCATTATGAGTCTTATGAGTGATTCGTTATCTCGTTCGAAATAATAAACACTCCAGTCTATTCAATCAATCATGGGGATCGAGTATTCGGGGAATATCTCGATGAGCTCTATTTGTGTTCCTTGATTTTGAGAATGAGTAATAAATTGTGTTTTCAATTTTTTTAAAAATTGAAGATATGTTTCTAAGTGAAATTGGATATTGTTTTTAGGAAAAACAAAGAATATTTTGAGTATAATATATGAGATATTTCTTTTAAAAGAAAATTAATTTTTGTGTTGGGCTGTCCGTCTAGTGATTTAAGAATTCTGGTCGATGCATTTGGCCAACGTTATCGATAAGAATTCCCTAAATGCTGTGATGAGACAATCAAACACGGTAATTGAGTTTTAATAAGTAAAGCTTGGAAATAATTAATATGCTGGAGTAATAATTTTTATTTTAAATGTTTAATGAAGCTATTGAACCATAGTGAGTGTTGGATGAGTGACGAGGCAGTTTTGATCATTTGATCAACTCGGCAGCCAATCGATGGGGTCATTCGCTATAAATTAATGGAAAGGCAATACCCTTAAATTATTTGACATTTGAGAAATTGAATATGGTAATTTGGGTAAGTAAAAGTGAATAATTCTAATTAAAGGGTGTCTTAATTGGAAGAAAATATCATTTGATGCTTTGATTAATAAAATGTTGTACTTAAGGTAAAGGAATACTTTGGTTTGAAAAAATAAAATATTAATCGAATATTTTGGTACAAGTTATCAATGATGACTTTAAAAATATAAAAAATTTGTTTCGACACTTAGTTATTTGAGTAATAGTAGAGGATAAATATAAAACTCTATCTTAAAAAATTTGTTGGAGTGAACTGGTAAAATTCTTTTGAAACAAATTTGAATTAATTATCAACTATAATTAGTTTTACATCGATAATTAGATGGAAATTTAATTTAGTGAAAAGTAAAAATGTGAATTTGAATTGTTTTGATAAATGAACAATTCATATGGTATAATCATTTTAATTGTGAGAATGATTTTACTTTATAGACATATATTCCAAAGTTTATTATATAGATAATTGATAATCATCTTTTGATAATAGAAGAGATTAGTTATCTCTTCCAAAATGAGTTTTATTAGTAAATTACTTTAAAGTTAGATTTTGGAAAGTAATGAATTTTTTTCCAATTAATGAATTGTTTCTTTTATGTTGATTACATAAAATTGATCATATTTTGGTATGTCTTAGCTTTGCGGGAAAAAGAAGATCATCTAATAAATGGTTTAGCAAAAGCTTGTTTGAAAATGTAATTTGATATTAAAATGGTTTGGGGAAAATTTTTAATTTTTAAATTGATTTAGTAGCTGAAATTCTGTTTGGAAAAGTGCCGTACTAAAACAGCGATAATTTGAGATTTATAACTCCAAATGAGTTCAATCTTTTTGGAAATGAAAGATATTTTAGTAAGCGATAAATTTTATTTTTACTACTTTGGAAGATTTTGAATTTAATTTAGTTTAAAATAGGTTTGAAAGTGGATAGGCATTTCTGCCATTTTACAAAAATCTCTAAGATTTAAGGTGAAAGTAAATTTGGCATAACTTTCAAATTGTGAATCCGATTTTGATGATTTTTATATCTCTAGAAAGCTTAGACTTTGTAGAACAACTTTTATGTTATAAGAGTTTTTTGATTTTGATTTTTTCTATGTCAAAATTGGTTTTCTTTACAGCAGGTTTGTAATTGGAATTTACTTGTTTTCTTTGTGGTCATGTGTATTTTACTTATTTTGTGAATGTAATAGAATTAATGTTTAATATAAATATATGTTTCAAACTGAAATATATTTTGGTAAAATTTAAGAGTGGAACATTTTAATCACTTTAAATGAAGGGTTTGGAGATTAATTTGGATTTTTGAAAGAGGTTTTGAAAATTTCAAAATATTGAAATTTGAGAATTTGATTATGTAGTAAAAGGATTTTGATAACCTTGAAAATATTTGTTTAGTTAAATAAAAGTATAAAAATCCAATCTTTTAGTTTTTCTTGCCTTGGTGCAATTATCTAACAACTTGCATTTTTTTCAGTCATTTTTTTGAGTTTAATGACCTTTGAAGTAATCATCTCTCATCGGAGATTCTTATCTCATTTGTTGTTATCTTGGTATTTGTATGGCTCCTTCCATTGTGGCACACTGAAAGTCATCACCTTGTTGTTTGTAGTTCGAATGAAGTGATGCCAAATTCCAACTCTATTTGAGAAGTTTCTAAGAAATCAATCTCTCTCGATTGATTTTGAGTAGTTTTCTGCTTTTGTATTCTTATTTTGATGGCGAGACGCCTTCAGAATCATAAGGTATTGCTCGAAGATATTCAATAGTCTGCTAATCCCGACAAATATATTTGGATAATCATAAAATTTATCGAGCAATATTATCTTGGTCTTCTTTCATCTTGAGTTGAAATTGAGGAGTTTTGATCTCGTGCTTGTCTATCCTTCCTTTAATTAATGAAATAATTATGTTGAATACAAACTCTTCTCTAAAAATTACGAGGACACAATTTTGTTAAGATGAGGAGTCTATAACAACCATGTTTTTAGAGATTACTAGTTAATATTAAATTTTAACGGTAGTTATAATTTAATATTATGAATTAATATAAAATTGGAAATTTTAATTGTTTATTTGGAATATACAAAAAATTTGAAAATAACATAAGAAAAAAAATTTGGAACTTTATTTTATTTATTTGGGCTAATAATGATTGGAAAATAGGTTTTATTTAGAGAAAAAAGCAATAATTGTATTAATTATTGCCAACTTAATAATTTTGAAAAGTAGTATGTTATTTTTAAGGGGTGTTTATTCAAATAAAAAAGATGGAAATTGGTTTTAAAATGTGTTTTAATTGTAAATTCGAGTTCGAAATGGTTTGTAATATTTTTCTAAGTGAGAAAATGATTTTTGTTGAATTTTAGAAGTTAAAATGTAGACTTTTACATTTACTTGGTGAAAATTGTGTATTATTGCGAAATAAAGGATTTTAATAATAATAATGTTTTGAAAATAAAAATTAATTCTTTTACATAGTGTAAAATAAATTATTTTTTGTGTATGTAAATTTACAAATTTTTGTTTGGTTAAAAATGAGGAAAACCATGATAATTATTTAAATTATTTCTTGGAACATAGTTGGTTGAATAAAAAGAATGGAAATCAAGATTTATCAATTTATTGGAATTTAAATTGTAATAATTGAATTTAGTACAATTAAATGAAATTAATTATAACGTAAATTGGAATTAAGATGAAATGGGAAAATATTAGTGTACTAAGAGATAACCGTGATAATTATATCCATAAGGTAGAAATTGATTGTATATTAAGATGGAAACTCAAATAAATGGATTTACTGGAAATTTAATTTATAATTACTGAATTTTTCTGGTATTTGAATTAAACACTGTAATTTGTAAATTAATTTACTTTAAATTGATATCTAAATTGTTTAAAGTATTGTAATTGTTTAAGAAATCAAAAATGATACAATTTGTTAATTATAGAATTGAAATTGAAATTCTGATTTAATTAATTTGATATTAATTTATTTCATTAACTTGAAATATAGCCATTTTGGCCACTAACTCGGATTTCGTCGAAACCAATTTTATCGGATCAGTAACGGCGAATTATAAAAGAATTTCAAATTTCTTAGCGATCGGACTTATCATTCGATCATATGGACTTGAAACGCCTAGAAAATCGATTTAATTGAAATCAATTTGAAATAAACTGATTTTAATAAAAACTTCTTCATATGATGGAATTATGACTTGAAACCTGCTCCACTGGATTTGAAATCATCAAAAACATTAATTTTGATATATGGGATGATCCATTTTCGTTCTGGAGGCAGAACGGGCTTTTCGGGTTGTTTTTCGTTCCAATCCAAATCAAATCTTATGCGAACTTGGCAGCGGCTAGCATGCGAACTGGGCAAGTGCTACTAGGGTTTGAGATGTTATGACGCCCCACCTGTATACTCAAGCTAGCCAAGGACGCTACGAAGTAATGCCGTCAACTAGCGTGAAGAATAAGGCTGTTGAGGAGCGACCATCCGTGTAATTGCTTTGTGCGAGCACCGATATGTCAGATAGTATAACATGCATTTCATTTCAAGAGGAAATCCGACATAGCAAATGCATGCTCCAAGCTACTACATAGTGGCTATATAAAATCTTCAGAAACAATATAGAAATAAACATAACACAAATCAATCACAGATATCCATATCACAAGGCGGAAAAAAGATATGAATATAACACATATAAGTGTATATCAGAGCAGTGGTGTAACAAGATCCACAATACTACAAAAGAATAGATACAAGTGCTACAAAAAAGAATAGGTATACATCAATGAGTCACTATCTCGAATGTATAACAACAAAAACTACCACTCGAAGTAGTTAGCCAAAAATCAGATAATACTCCCAGAGGAGGAGTCAAGCAGACGCACCTGTAACATCTCGGTCTGACCCGAGTATTATTTAATAAGTAAATAATAAACGGATCAGTCTAGCTATAAATATCAGAAAAAATGATATAGAATAAGAGATATGACAAAAAAGTATGATGACCATAAAGCCATACTACGATAAGTATATAATTGAAAATCAACCAGAGATTAATCAATATCACAAGAATCTTCTCAAAGTTCAAAAGAATGTCATACTCTTTATTTCATTCACCAAGCCACAAATATTGACAACATATCGATGCCAATCATAAAAATTGGTGAAACACAAATTCTAGAAATCATCAATTAGAAATCCAGAAATCACAAAAAGGGGGAGTCCTATCACAAACGGGAGCATGTAAACTCACCAACACGTGTATCACAAACGGGACGCTATCCCATGGTCGCTAGCCAAAGAGCCGGTGCAACGACATAGTACAATATCGGTAAGCCCGAGGAACCAGAAACTCAAATAATTCGAAACAAAGACGTAGTACAACGGTACGCCCGCTGATCCTGATAAGCCAGAACAACGACGTAGTACAAAGGTACGTCCGATGAACCGAACTCCATAAAAGTCATGGATCGCTAGCCCATAAAAATGGAGTCGAAACTCCAAAGAATACATAGGTCTTTAGCCTAAAAAGAAATGAGACGAAACTCAATGAAACGAGGTACCGTCCCCTACGTGGACAAAGAAACATAGCATATCGCTAGTCTAAATCACAAAAACGATCATCAATGATCATCAAGAAGTGTCAACTACACCAAGCTGGTAAATAGATGAGTTTAGCTTCATGTCCCATAACCACTTGCTAACTTAAGTATTTACGAACAAATTGTAAATCTCCACTCGAAAATTGTCACAAGAGTTTCAATCGAACAAGTCCAAAAATTAACCGATGAAGTAAACGCAAGCTTTTCATACCACTTGTTTTACTAAACCGTTTAATTAGATTTCTCAAATGAATGAGGTAAAGGTTTGTATATACTAATAGGTTGGAAAATCATTTTATAAACAAGTTTGATATTGAAAATAGAGTTGAAATCATCTTTGTGAAAGAGTTTGAATATTCACTACTAGTATAGAAACCTTTGTATATTTTAAAGTGACAAACCATAGAAATGATTGTAAACACAATCAATCACCAAAATTCACATTCAAAGACATGAATTAATTCCAAAGAAATCGATATCAAATCCATCGAAATGGATATTTCCAAAAAATTCCAAAATAGAAGTCATCAAAGTCGAATAATTGATAACAACAACTCGGATGATCACAAATCGATAAAAGTTGGAATCACAAACAAAATAGGCAAACTGGACCTATATAAGCAGGTTAGTCGACTGGCTCACTGAGTTCAGTCGACTGAACGCAGACCTAGAAAATTCTCGGGTTACAGGTCAGTCGACTGAGCTCAGAGGGTCAGTCGACTGAAACCTGTTTTCCTAAATTCCTAACCTATTTTAATATGAAGTGCAAACTCTCTCAGTTTGCAATCGGACGAGCAATGGGCGCTAGGGGTTTATGCCAATCGACGATCCAGCCCTATTGGCTCTTTGATGCACCACCAAAACATATTAAAACATCAAAGTTAGGATTTTTAAAGATTTTACTTCAAAACACCAAAAATTGAAATATTCACCAATTCAATCCAAACCAAAAGCAAATGCACATGAATAAGTGATAAGAATTCATACCCAACAATCAAAGATGGTTATAGACGTTGATGTGAGATCAAAATCTCACCTTTTTACATAAAAACAATGAAGAAGAAGCTATAGAACAAGGCAAGAACAATCACTCTTCAATTCCAACCCAAGAAGCTTGAATTTAAGCTAAAAAGAAAAACATTTCCTAAGTTAGACTTTAGGAATTTCTGAAATTGAAGTTAGAACGAGTTGGAGAAGAAGAAGAGGATGCTCACCAATGGCTTCTCTTTGAATTTGGAGTTAGAGCTTGGATTTGCAATGGAACTAGGGCTTAGGTATTCTAATTCTTTTTCTCTACCCCCATTTTTATGAAAGCTCGGAGTGTTAGGAAATGAAAGTGAATGTAGAGAAGTGAGGGTGGAGCAAGAGTTAATAGTTTAGGCTAACCCAAACCCATAGTCCAAAGTGCAAAGGCCAAATTTTAGCTAGCTCCAAACATATCGAAGTTTATACTCAAAAATGTTGCAAATGGCATTTTGAACTCAATGGAAGTGGTTTCGAGTTCTAATTTAACTGTTTGCAAAAAGTAGAATTTCGGACTATAATCCGACTAACGATGCTATATTTAAATAAAATATTTAAATACACAATCGTAAAATATGCGGGTTGTTATAGACTACCCTCCTTAAAGAAATTGCGTCCTCGCAATATTTAAGAAGAAAAATAAAAAGTAACAACCACAAAAGCATATCAACACAAAAGAAATTTGATATAAGAAGTTCACCTCAAAGAGCACGAGAAAGTAATTCTAGATGTGTTCGCTCGATGAATTCTCTAGATTCCCAAGAATAATCCTTAGGATTTGAGGACCATTGAACTTTCACAAGAGGAACATCTTTATTTCGAAGGCGTTTAACCTCCGAAGCAATGATTCGAATAGGTTGTTGCTCATAAGTCAAATTAGGTGAAACTTCAATTTCTTCAACAATACCGGGCTCAAGAATAGAATTGGAATCTCGAAGGCATTTCCGTAATTAAGAATCGTGAAACACGTCATGAATAACAGAAAAATGAGCCGGTAATAAAAGGTGATAAGCCACGAAACTAATATGTTCAGTGATGGGGAATGGACCAATATATCTAGGTGCTAATTTTCCCGATCGACTGAAACGCACAACACCCTTCATAGGTGAAACACGAATAAACACAAAATCTCCAACGGAAAATTATAATTTCCTCCTTCGATTATCGGCATAGGATTTTTGCCTACTTTGAGGTTCTTTCATCCTATGACGAATAAGGTCAATCTTTTCTGTGGAATCACGAATAAAATCTGGACCTAAAACCAGCTTCTCACCGGCCTCAAGCACACAAGAAGGAGATCGGCATGGCCTTCCATAGAGTGCCTCTAAAGGTGTCATACCAATACTGGATTGGAAGCTATTATTATAGGAAAACTCAACAAGAGAAATATGATCTTCCCAACTTCCACCAAAATCAAGAACACATGCACGAAGAAGATCTTCAAGAGTTTGATTCACACGCTCGGTTTGTCCATCGGACTAAGGGTGATAAGCTGTGCTAAAATTAAGCTTCGTTCCCAAATCCTTTTGAAGACTCTTTCAAAATCCACTAGTAAACAATGGATCACGATTGCTAACTATAGAAGTAGGAACTCCATGCAATTTAATAATTTCTTTAATAAAGAGTTTGGCCAAAAGTGGTATGGTCCGATTGGACCGAACGGGAATAAAATGGGCGGATTTAGTAAGTCTATCAACTATCACCCATAGGCTATCATGACCCGAACGAGAACGGGGAAGGCCGTCAATGAAATCCATGGAAATTTGATCCCACTTCCAAATTGGAATGTCCAAAGGTTGCAATAACCCACCGGGCCTTTGATGCTCGGCCTTAACGAGTTGGCAAGTCATGCAACACTTAACAAAGTTAGCAATATTAGATTTCATCCCATCCCAATATAGAGCCGCTTCATATCCGCGTACATTTTACTACTACCGGGATGAATGGTAAATTTAGAATGATGAGAATCTTCTAAAATATCTTTACGAAGATTACTAATATTTGGCACAATAAGTCTATCAAATTTTCGAATGCCGCCACGAGAATCGATATCAAAGTCTTTCAAACCTTCAATATTTATTTTATCCCTACAATTTTGGCTAAGAAGAGCCAATTCGGGATCTAGCTTTTGAGCTTCAAAAATACGGTCAAAAAGAGAAGGATGAGCCTCAAGGCTACATAAAACAAGAGATGCGCATAAATTGGATTCACGATCTCGAATCTCACAAGTGGATAAAGTCTCGAGATCATTCCATTCGGATATCATCATAGAAACGACTGCTTGTTGTTTACGACTAAGTGCATCGGCAACACGATTTCCCTTTCCGGGAGTATAAAGAATATCAAGATCATAAGATGCAAGAAACTCGAGCCAATGTTGTTGACGCAAATTAAGTTCCTTTTGAGAAAACAAATACTTCAAAGATTTATGATCGGTATAGAGAATAAATTTCTTTCCCAAGAGATAATGACGCCAAGTTCGAAGGGCGAAAACAATAGTCGCGAGCTCTAGATCATGGATGGCATATTTAGTCTCGGTAGGCTTTAATTGCCTAGAAGCATAAGCAATAACACGTTCTCTTTGCATAAGAATGGCTCCTAAACCAACACGGCTAGCTTTGGTATAAACAACAAAATCTTGGTTTCCTTCGGGAATCACAAGAATAGGGGCATCGGAAAGGAGTTCTTTTAGTTTATGAAAAGAAGCTTCACATTTGTCCGACCAAATGTATTTAACTCCCTTCTTTGTCAAGCTAGTAAGAGGCATGACAATCTTAGAAAAGTCCTTTATTAACCGACGGTAATAACCCGCCAATCCAAGAAAGCTACGAATTTCTGTCACGCTCTCCGGTCTCTTCCAATTTTGAATCGCTTCAATCTTTGAAGGACCTACAGAAATTCCGGATTCAGAAATAATGTGACCAAGAAACTTCACACGGGATTGCCAAAAGCGGCACTTAGAAAATTTTTCTTTCAATTGATTGCTCCTAAGAGTTTCCAACACAATCCGAAGATGCTTTTCATGCTCCTCCTCGGTTTTAGAATACACAAGAATATCATCAATAAACATGAGAAAAAATCGATCGAGGAAGTCTTTGAAAACTCGATTCATAAGGTCAAAGAAATAAGCCGGAGCATTCATTAAACCAAATGGCATAACTAGCCATTCATAAGATCCATAACGTGTACGGAATGATGTCAAAGGAATGTTATCCTCTGCAATACGAAGCTGATGAAAACCGGTTGCTAAGTCTAATTGTGAAAAGACTCTAGCACCACTAAGCTGATCAAATAGATCATCAATCCGAGGTAGAGGGTATTTATTCTTGATAGTAAGATCATTAAGCTTGTGGTAGTCAACGCAAAGCCTAAGTGTACCATCGAATTTCTTCACAAAAATAGCCGAAGCTCCCCAAGGAGAGGAACTAGAACGAATAAATTGCTTCATCTCCAATTCGGATAATTGCTTGCGCATCTCCTCATTTTCCTTATTGGACATACGATAAGGAGGACGAGTAATAGGTAAAGCTCCGGGGATTAGATTTATTCTGAACTCAATTGCTCGCTTATGTGGTAATCCTAAAACAGGCTCAAATATGTCAAAAAATTCATGAACAACGTGAATAATAGAAATGACATCTTCCTCATCATCATTATCGTCATTATGAGGATTTAAAGAATATAAAGACGCTGCCAAGTTGGAATCCGAATCCTTAAGAACCATAGAAATTTGCTTAACAGATAGAGGATGTCGAAGATGAATAGTCCGCTCAGGACATAGGATTTGAGCTTCATAACGGTTAAGCCAATCCATTCCCAAAGTCATTCCGAAGCCTAAGTAACGCATGACATGCAAATCCGCTCGGAAAGAAAAATCACATAAAATAATCTCAACATCACTACAAAGCAAACTGAGGGTTGCAGATCCGTCGACCGGATTCGCAATTCTCAAAGAAGTCATTAAAGCAACAACCCTTAAAGAAAAAGTATCAACGAGTTCTTTTGATACAAAAGAATAGGATGCACCCATACCAAAAAGAACTCGAATAGGTTGATCATGAAACATAATAATGCCATCAAGGATAGAATGAGATATACCTTGACCACGAGAAGTGTTGCTAGGGGCTTGTGCAACATTTAGCTTTCCCTCCTTCTTGCTTTAAGTTTGGGACATGAAGATAAAAGATGACCCGAACTTTTGCAATAGCGACAAAAGAGAGGTTTCAGACATCTATTGGCATAATGGTCTTTAGAACCACAATTGTAGCGTTGCCCACTACTAGGGGTAGGAGTCTTTGCTACCGAAGCTGCTTGTTTTCCTTTCTTGTTGAGATTAGGGCCTTTGAATTTAATAGGCCTTTTCTTGTTGTTGTTCAAGTTTGGTTTGGCACCCACAACTTCAACATCACTTTCCTTATCTGCCTCTTCAAGTCGAAGATCGATATCAATAAGTTGATCGAAAGCAACTTCTAATTTCAAAAGTAATGGCTTCTTGAGATTTTTATTCAAGCCATAGACAAATCTTTGATTCTTCTTCAGTGGGGTATTAATGTACTCAACCCCGTATTTAGAAAGAGATTCGAAAGATGCGACATATTCTGCCATGGATGATTCACCTTGAACAAGGTCTATGAAACGCCGGGCCAAAGTTACCTTTTCAGCTTCCAGCACAAATTTTAATTCGAATCTTTCCCGAAATTGCTCCCAAGTAAGATATGCTTCAATAGTTTCAAAAATAAGAAGCTCATACCAATCTAATGCTCTTTCTTGGAGCATACTAGAAGCCACTTGGACTCGGTGAAGATCGATAAGATTCAAGCGAGTAAAGATGCAATCGCATGTTCTAAGCCAAGCTTGGACTTGCATGACGCTTTTAGAACCCCTGAATGGATTCCCACCCAAGTTGGTATAGTTACTGCACAAGCGTGCAAACTTGGATTTAGGGTAAGTAGGCTCTGGATTGGGTCCGGCAGCCTGAGCATTCTTTACTAGATCTAGAAGTTGTTGTGCAGACATTAATACTCCATCCTAGGGAGTAGCACGAGATTGACCGGCGCTGGGACGGCCAGGTCTAACCATTTCTCTTCTTTAATAAAGAAAGAAAGAACAAGAAAAAAGGTTATTCACAAAATGAATATCAAACAATAATGATTGATAAAACAAGGCATCACAAAAGAAAATAGGATAAGACGGTACGAAGACTCGAATTAAATCCTAAAGCACGACTCCTAAGATGGACTTAGGACAATGATCCTTGTTAAATTATTCTACATTGTTCTGAAGTTTGGCTCTGATACCAAGCTGTGACGCCCCACCTCTATACTCACGCTAGCCAAGGATGCTACGAATTAATGCCATCAACTAGCGCGAAGAATAAGGCTGTTGAGGAGCGACCATCCGTGTAATTGCTTTGTGCGAGCACCGATATGTCAGAGAGTATAACATGCATTTCATTTCAAGAGGAGTCAAGCAGACGCACCTGTAACATCTCGGTCTGACCCGAGTATTATTTAATAAGAAAATAATAAACGGATAAGTCTAGCTATAAATATTAGAAAAAATGATATAGAATAAGAGATATGACAAAAACGTATGATGACCATAAAGCCATACTGTGATAAGTATATAATTGAAAATCAACCTGAGATTAATCAATATCACAAGAATCTTCTCAAAGATCAAAAGAATGTCATACTCTTTATTTCATTCACCAAGCCACAAATATTGACAACATATCGATGCCAATCATAAAAATTGGTGAAACACAAATTCTAGAAATCATCAATTAGAAATCCAGAAATCACAAAAAGGGGGAGTCCTATCACAAACGGGAGCATGTAAACTCACCAACACGTGTATCATAAACGGGACGCTATCCCATGGTCGCTAGCCATAGAGCCTGTGCAACGACGTAATACAATATCGGTAAGCCCGAGGAACCAGAAACTCAAATAATTCGAAACAAAGACGTAGTACAACGGTACGCCCGCTGATCCTGATAAGCCAGAACAACGACGTAGTACAAAGGTACGTCCGATGAACCGAACTCCATAAAAGTCATGGATCGTTAGCCCATAAAAATGGAGTCGAAACTCCAAAGAATACATAGGTCGTTAGCCTAAAAAGAAATGAGACGAAACTCAATGAAACGAGGTACCGTTCCCTACGTGGACAAAGAAACATAGCATATCGCTAGTCTAAATCACAAAAACGATCATCAATGATCATCAAGAAGTGTCAACTACACTAAGTTGGTAAATAGATGAGTTTAGCTTCATGTCCCATAACCACTTGCTAACTTAAGTATTTACAAACAAATTGTAAATCTCCACTCGAAAATAGTCACAAGAGTTTCAATCGAACAAGTCCAAAAATTAACCGACGAAGTAAACGCAAGCGTTTCATACCACTTGTTTTACTAAACCGTTTAATTAGATTTCTCAAACAAATGAGGTAAAGGTTTGTATATACTAATAGGTTGGAAAATGGTTTTATAAACGAGTTTGATATTGAAAATAGAGTTGAAATCATCTTTGTGAAAGAGTTTGAATATTCACTACTAGTATAGAAACCTTTGTATATTTTAAAGTGATAAACCATAGAAATGATTGTAAACATAATCAATCACCAAAATTCACATTCGAAGACGTGAATTAATTCCAAAGAAATCGATATCAAATCCATCAAAATTGATATTTCCAAAAAATTCCAAAATAGAAGTCATCAAAGTCAAATAATTGATAACAACAACTCGGATGATCACAAATCGATAAAAGTTGGAATCACGAACAAAATAGGCAAATTTGGCCTATATAAGCAGGTCAGTCGACTGGCTCACTGAGTTTAGTCGATTGAACACAGACCCAGAAAATTCTCGGGTTACAGGTCAGTCGACTGAACTCAGAGGGTCAGTCGACTGAAACCTGTTTTCCTTGCATTCCTAACCTATTTTAATATGAAGTGCAAACTCTCTCAATTTGCAATCGGACGAGCAACGAGCGTTAGAGATTTATGCCAATCGACGACCTGGCCCTATAGGCTCTTTGATGCACCACCAAAACATATTAAAACATCAAAGTTAGGATTTTTAAAGATTTGACTTCAAAACACCAAAAATTTGAATATTCACCAATTCAATCCAAACCAAAAGCAAATGCATATGAATAAGTGTTAGGAATTCATACCCAACAATCAAAGATGGTTATAGACGTAGATGTGAGATCAAAATCTCACCTTTTTACACAAAAACAATGAAGAAGAAGCTATAGAACAAGGCAAGAACAATCACTCTTCAATTCCACCCCAAGAAGCTTGAATTTAAACTAAAAAGAAAAACATTTCCTAAGTTAGACTTTAGGAATTTCTGAAACTGAAGTTATAACGAGTTGGAGAAGAAGAAGAGGATGCTCACCAATGGCTTCTCTTTGAATTTGGAGTTAGAGCTTGGATTTGCAATGGAACTAGGGCTTAGGTATTCTAATTCTTTTTTCTCTACCCCCATTTTTATGAAAGCTTGGAGTGTTAGGAAATGAAAGTGAATGAAGAGAAGTGGGGGTGGAGCTAGAGTTAATAGTTTAGGCTAACCCAAACCCATAGTCCAAAGTGTAAAGGTCAAATTTTAGCTAGCTCCAAACATATCGAAGTTTATACTCAAAAAGGTTACAAATGACATTTTGAACTCAATGGAAGTGGTTTCGAATTCTAATTTGACTGTTTGCAAAAGTAGAATTTCGGACTATAATCCGACTAACGATGCTATATTTAAATAAAATATTTAAATACACAATCATAAAATATGCGGGTTGTTACAGCTGTGGAGGAACGTGGAGGTGACGTGTCATCTTCTGTCTTTTTTTTCTTTTCTAATTTTCACTTTTCAAATGTTCTAAATTTCATAACTTTTGCATTGAAGATCTGTTTCATGCATGGTTTCTTACGTTGGGATCATATTAAAATTTCGGACTTTTTACTCTGGTTTGGACGAATTCCGAGACCGTTCAAATTTGGGCCCTATTTTGAATTTTAAATCAATTTGAATTCAAAGTTGAGTGTTTTGACCCACTCACAATTTCTAAAATTTCTAATGTTTGTTAAATTAAATTTATGATGTGATTAGGAATTTATTTATGGTTGTTTTCTATATTAAATTTTCTATTCCAGTTAATTTGAATTTTACTTGAATTAAATAGTTATTTAATTTATTATTGAATTTAAATTGCCAATTAAAAGCCTGTTATTGATAATCAGTTACTGTTGAAATTAATTAATTGAATTGTATGATGATTGTGATGGATGTTTGATTTTTGATGTTGGATGATTGGATGCTATGTAAATTTATATACTGTTGTCACTCTACAAGTTCCCTTAATTATTATTATTCTGAAACCACTATGGGTTGAAATGATATATACCCGAACGATCTATAGATTAGGGAAAAATCATTATGGGTTGAAATGATAGACCGGAGCGATTCTATGGATTTTATATTAATTCAAGATTGCGGTTTGAAATGATATATAACTGTAAAATATTAAATTGCAGATTGAAATGATAAATATATGTATCACTTGACCCTAGGGTAGAGAATTATATGCGGCCACCAGATTGGTTAAATTAAATGATTTAAATCCATAAAGTTTTCGAATTTAATTAAATGATATTTGGTAACAAAATTTGATTTATATAAATTGAATTATTAAAAAAAATCAAGTTTTATGTTAAAATGTGAATTGGTTTAAAGGAATTGTTTTAAGAAATTAAATTGTAATTTTAACGGTCGAAGTTGAGATATAAGTGAAAATTGTCAGAATTGAGTTATTTGAGTTGTTGGAAATGTAACCTTGAAATGTGTTGAAATTGGAATAATTTAAAATGATATTTGGACATGGATTGGAAGCAATATTGAATTAAATAATTTATTGAGAATTGGAATTTTTAAATCTGAAATTTTGTTTTGGAAATTGAAAAGAGTCAAAATGTGTTGAAATGTACTAAATAATTTAAATTGATATAAATTTCATACTCATGTTTAATATAAACTGTTTTAAAAACATACCATTTTAAGACTTTAATTATTAAGATTTTGAACTATTAAACTATTTTAACCTATATTAATTATATTAAATCATTTTAACCTATTTTAAACCATTTAAATTTATTTTAAACAAATTAACTCATTTTAACTTATTAATCTATTTTAAAGCTATTTAATCTATTTTAATTATATTTAATCTATTTTAAAAGTTCATTAACTATCTTAAATCAATTTAACAACATCTTTAATCTACGACTAAACTATTTTAGAGTATTTCAACTATTTATAACTATTTTAAGTATTTATAAAGTTTTTAAAACTAATTTCTAAATTTCCAGACTAAGTATAGTAGAAGTGTCTACATTCAATTCATTGTTTTAAAAGAGAATACGGTTAAATGATGTTATAACCAACTTTGGGATTTAAAATGTTATAATAAATTGAATATGAAGATTTTAAAGTAAGGATTAACCTACTTTGGAAATATGATTTTTGAAGAAATTAGGATTTTGGAAACGCCATGATTTGAAAGTGAATATGGTTTGAAGTGAATATGATTTCGACAGAGATATGATTTGAAATTGAATGTGATATTTTGATATAAATTGTGAATTGATTTTTGAAACGTAAAAGAACCATCCGGTGTGGAATAAGCGATTGGTTGTTAAAGAGACCGAGATCGGATATTGTCATACTCTCTGCCCAATACCGAAAACCACTTTAACGACTGTATACGTGGTGGAGATTCCAAAAATGAAGTATGATGGTTTGGTGAACGATTTTTGTATGAGGTATGTTGTGACCCTGACTCCCGTGAGTCATCTTAGATATGACTAAAATCAGGAGCCATGCTTGACCAAGTGAGGTCATTCCTCCTATTGGGCACATTTCCTCGATACCATTCTATTATTTGTGATTGTTTTGGTGGCCACCCTTTGATTTTGATTATGATTATGAGAGTGTGTCCGAGGTGGGCGGTAGTGGCTGCTATACGTTACCACTAGTCCGGATCCGCAAATGGTATACCTACCATAGCATTTCCTCGTGTGCCGTGTTCACATGCCATAGAGCGCCTTCTACGAGTTTGTTTTGTACCATACCTACGGAGTGCCTTCTGATAGCCCTCCAGTTTACGGAGGAATTACGGTACTGTATAGACTGTGGGAATATATAAAAATGTGTTAAGGGGGATATGGGTAACGCCTTAACGCTATTTTAATACTTTACTTTACTGTAGACACTATTATAATAGCGTATTTTACTACATAGTAGATAGTTTAACGGATCCTTAGGAGATGTGAATCCCGAACATCTCTTAAGTTATTACACTCATGTTAGACACTGGATAAGAGATGTCAAAACCCCATAAGCATCTCTGACGCCTTTACACTCATATTTATCATTGATTTAACTTACATAAGATATTTTAGTTCTGACTCGATTGTTTTGTCTTTTCAATTCGTTTGGGTCAGCCTGAGCATTTCACGATTTAAAGACTTATTTCTGGAGGATGAAGACGAAAATTTGTACTAGTATTATTTATTATATTCTACCGCATCATATTGTTCCGCTGCATTTATTTATTTATTCTTGTTGTCTGTAACTCTGATTTTGTATTGTATAAGTATAATCAAATTTATTCTGTAAACAGCTTCATGAACTGTTATTTGATTATTATATTTTGTCATTCCGCTACGAGATTCTGTATTTGTTTTATTTCTTTCTCTTTTTCTTATTTACCCCATAACAATCTGCCCTTGTAAATGGTTTGAGCGACATGTGTGTCTGCTTAAAACATCCAAAAAGGCAGATTGTTACAAGTTTTCTCTAATAAATTATTTTAAATATAAAACACATATTTTTGCACTATTCGAGCGTATGGGAAAGAGAATTAAACGATTAAGTAAAACACGTGGTATGGGGCACGTGCGTTTACTGTTTCAGTTAATTCCGGACTTGTATAATCGATGCTATTAGATGTTACCGATTCTGTGTTATCTAGCCATTTTATATCATATTTTGAGTTTTATAATTCTTATTTATAGGAGTTTTCTGAGATAGCCAATATGGTGAGTTTTATGGTTTGAGATCTCCTATTCCAGGAGTATGGTCGATGAGAACTATCATGATATATTTTTATACATGCCGATAAGACTAAGCAAGTCTTGAGTTTGAGATTTCTATTTTAAGATTTCTATTTTGAGATTTTAGGGTTCATGAGAAACCATCACCATGTTTTTACTTGTCGATGAGATGGGACAAGTTATGATGTCTTTTGATGCTTGCCGATGAGATGAGGCAAGGTGTGATTTTCTGAAATTTAAGATGTTATGATGTTTTCTAGTATGGCATTGACTAGGGGTTTGTAAACCGTTCAGTGAGAATGTGTAGCATGAGACACACGTTACCACTTTTCGGGTTCCTATTTAGGAGTTTACGACACATTCACGGTGTTTACCAGTACTATAGACCTTTGATTCATCACGATGTTCTACGACTTCGGTCATCATGATGTTCTACGACTTCGGTCGTCATGATGTATGGGTACCTAATATATATATATATATATATATATATATATATAGTACTGGTCAAGATGTGGCACGTGCAGCATTGCTTCGGCATGCAATAAGGGATCTGGCCAATCCGGGTTTTCTGAGTTTTCTAAGTTTTTTTAGTTTTCTGTTTTATTATGATTTCACCATTTTCAGATGTTTTATTACATCGATAGATCTGTGCTATATGAGATGTTATATATGTGGTGATTTCATGTTTTGAACTCTTATTGAGTTCCTTGAGTCATGAGATTTTATGATTTCGTGATTTTATAAAATATTCTGGGTTTTGCCATTTTGGAGAGTTGAGTTTGACTTTTATATACATTTATACTGATGAGATGAGGTATAATTGAGTTTAGACATTCTTTAATATTTGAGATTTATATTGTCATTCCATAGCATTCTGTGACTCATTTTGCCGACGAGAAGAGGCATATTTGAGTTTTGGGATTATCCTATTTGAGAATGTTTTATGTTGCCATTTTGGCGAGAATTTCTATTGATGGTTCTCATATTCAGGAGATGCGGTTCATCGAAACCGTTCTTGTTATTTTAAAGATTTCGGTAATGATATGAGGCAAATATGATGTTTTATTGAGTTTTATCGGGAGGATTTCTTCCTTGAGGTTTCATACACTTAAGTGTTATTAGACCACTTGAGATATGAACTTGTATTTCTTGTTATTTCTTCTTATTCAAGAAGAATGTTCGTCCTTCCCGTAAAACGAAGTCGTATCATATTCTTGGTAGGACTTTCTCCTGTTCGAGAGGATATTCTCCCCTTTCCATATGCTTCATCTTATCTATTACCTTTATTAAAATGATTTTTTGGCTAGGCTGACCCATAAATATTTTTATACTCGGGTCAGATCGAGTTGTTTCAGGTTAGCTATCAGTTATGGGACTTTGTTTTGATGCATCTGGCTGGATATCGGCTTAACACTTTTGTGTAGTTCATATTTATTTCCGCTTGACTCTAACATGTATCTTGATTAGATGCATATATGTGGTCTTTGAACCACTTTTGGTGTATCATTTTGTATTGTACTGGGATGTATTAGTGTATATGTATTTATATATATTATGTTCATGTTCTATGATGTGATACGCATTCTGTTATTTTATTTTGTTCTGATAGATTCATTAACCACCTATAGTTTTATATTAAGAGCTTATTAGATATGTCGATCCACTTGAGATAAAAGGGAAAAAAATATAGAGCATTTATCAAAGTATTTAGTAGATGTTTAAGACAAGATTATAGATGGTCACTCCTAAATAGTCCTATTCTCCGCATTAGCAGACAGAATTACCCAGTAATTCTCTTTATTAATGTGGGTCTCAGGGTGGGGTGCACAGCTTGGCATCAGAGCAGAGTTCGAAACAAAATAGGATAAACATAGAACATAAGCATATATTACGATATATCCATGTATAGTACAAGTGTTACAAATTCCTTACTCACCGTGCCCTTTATCTTATCGTGTCCTTGAAGATAGAAGTTTGGGATATGTCTAGGAATATATTTTATTCCGTAGTATTCGATAATAGAATCTATAATATCTTGTCTTAATAGTAATCTTAATTATAATTATTCTATTCGAGTCCTCATCGATACGGGTGCTTGACACTCATCTGTATCAGAGGAATTTGTTGATGCTTTATGATGTTCTTATCTTGTGATTTCTTTGAGGATTACGAATTCTATTGAAGGGATCCATAATATTTGGTATGATGTTGAGGACTTAGGATTGTTGCATATAGCTTATCTTTTCGTGCGAATTATCACGCCATTTTATATCTAGAGATTGGAGTGTTTGAGATGAAGTGGCTTTTTAATTATCAAGCCACATTCTGTGATTCAAAGAATCCTATGTTAGGTATCCTTATTCAGCTGATTCGTTGTTTCCTGTTCTTCGGAATGTTAATGATGATTCTGAAATCTCTGTATTCACTCTTGAGTTTCGAGATGTTGATGATATATTTCGAATTCCAGTCATTGCGACTTTGTTGATTTCTATGATTCTGTTTGGGTATGACATCCAGTCGGGCAATCGAGTATTGTATTGACCTCTTTTCCTATTCTTAGCCTTTAGGTCATCCTTCCATGAGGGTTTCAATAAGGAATGAGGTGATTCATTGAATTTATTTGATATTTTCATTCTTACCCATTTTGTGATATCCTTTTTGGATACTCAATTATTGATATACTTTATGTTATTACTGTAACGACCCGCTATTTTGGACCATTCAAATCAACAAAAAAACCACACATGTCAGACTTAAATAATTCAAAATACTAGATTGTTTATTTAAATTTGGCAAAACTCGGAATATACAGTAAATAAATCATAGATCACAGACACAGAGTAATATAATAATGCAGCGTGTAACGACCCGTAAATTTTCAATAATTTTAATTGTTTTATTAATATATTTAATTGAAATTTTATGAAATTTTAAAAAATAAAATTTTGAAATATAAATTTGATATTTGGAATACGTCTAATTGAACATAGAAAACTGTAAATTTTCATCTGAAAATATGAAAGTTTATTTTATTGTGTAATTCTGTTTCAATTTATATTAGTTAATATTTGATGATAATAGAATGTTTTCCAAACCTGAATATTTTTCAGTAGAAAAATTGTAAATCTTCTTCTGAGCAAGACGTCATATTTCGTCTCTCAAAATTTGGACTGTTATTGCTCCCTCGATCTTATTTTCTGACAAAGTAGCTGCATTTTGGTACTGATATCGATTTTGATCGGATAATCGTATCGCTGCATCTGTAAACCGTTTTGATCGTCTCGTCGGGCTGATCGCTACGGTATATTCAATTTTGTGTTCGGATTTTTGGTACCCGGCGATAACTGTGAAAGGTCAACTGTATCGGTTTCAAAATTTTGTTTTAAACTTCTCGTGACCC
This sequence comes from Allium cepa, assembly GCA_030765085.1. Taxonomy (NCBI): domain Eukaryota; kingdom Viridiplantae; phylum Streptophyta; class Magnoliopsida; order Asparagales; family Amaryllidaceae; genus Allium; species Allium cepa. Next base: position 72,340,489 of record CM060939.1, on the reverse strand, counting down.
TTCAATTGCCACCTTGCGTAACCCAATAGCCATAACTTTATGATTTCTGGGAAATACAGCCTGTAACTTTTACTATTTGCTTTTATTACTTCCCAGAAACCAATGCGTGGCCTTTATTATTCCAACCGGTTACTGTTTCCGCCTCTTCAAATTTTGTTTGTTTTTTCTATTTCACAAGAAGAACATATGCGATCTGCATATAAACAAACTATTTTGCCAGCCTATATCTCTTTATATTTCATCCTCCTCTCCCATTTTCTACCTGACCTTCTTCTTCCCTCCTCCCCTTTCTCTGCTTTGACCACTGCCTAACCAAAGCTACCGACCACCCTCACCGCCTCAACCCCTCTCTTCCCTGCCACTTACTCACCGACCTCCTCACGTCGAACACCTCCAACAAACCGCCGTTCACACTCCTCCGCCCTCACCACAGCCGAGACCATGGCCACCGTCCACCACAACCGCGCTACCACATGTTCATCCACCTCCAACAAACCGCCGTTCACACTCCTCCGCCCTCACCACAGCCGAGACCATGGCCACCGTCCACCACAACCGCGCTACCACATGTTCATCCACTCCCATGCCGAAGCAGCCTACCTCTCCTCCCTCTTCCATGCGGCCTAGCATCCAAAACCGAGCGCTGCCGTCAACCATGCCCGAGCACGCGTCCCTATGATAGGCCTCGCTAGCTTCCACTACAAGCATTCTTGCCCCTTCGGCCGTACGAGTCGCAGCCACCTCCGGCCACGCAAGCTTCGATCGAGATCGCGTATCTCCATCTCTATGTACCCGGGCTCTCCCGCCTCTGCTCAACCTTGGTTCCTCCTCTCTTCTCCTTGGTTGTAATTACATACATCTCTAAAAGTAAGTCTTTCTAAATATATATAAGTTGCTGCTAATGTTAGAGTGTATAAGTTTGTTATCCTCTGACTTAAACCATGCTTCTTAGTTTACATTTTGTTATATTATGTTAGTGTTGGTATATATGTTTTATACTATTTTATATACATGTCGTTCACCCTGCTGTGTTTTGATGCAAGGCCTAGCCTGTTGTTTACAGAGGCTATATCATGTATTATCCCAGTACTGTCATAGGAAAGTATGTATTTTACATAGTATAAGTTTTCAGTTTATATAAATATACTTACAATGATATTTGTACCAGTTTGGTTTGTTATAAATTATAAAGTTTATATAAGATTTGTTTGTATCTATATACGTATGTACAAAATTTGTGTAAGTGAAATTTGGTTTCGGTAGACGTATTAAGTTTGTTTATATATATATATATTACAATAAAGTTGGCTGTAAGGTTTTGGTTTTTTGATGTATATATTCGAAGTTGCGGTATATAGTGTTTTGTCGTATGCTATACTTATATTTTTATTTATTTTAAATTACCGATTTAAGTATTTCATCGTAAATTTAAATGGTACAAATTATAGGCATTCGTTTATAGTAAGTATGCTATATAGAAGAGGTATACATCATAGTTTAGCAGTATTACTTATATTATTTTATTCGTTGTCTTGTTTATATATACAAATTATATTACGCATGGCTGAAGTGTTTTAAAATATGTTTATAGTAGTAAATTATACTAATAATAATAAAGTAAATTATTTGTATTACAGTATTATATTTAAAAGGTTAATAACATGTTGTTGGTTATATTTAAAGTTATGTACAAATATATATATATATATATATATATATGTTTGATTTGATATATGTGTTTAATTTAAAACTATGATTTTAATTTAATATATATGCTATTTTGATATTTGTTTTAAAATTTAATATTTACACCATTGATAATAATAATAATGATATATATATATATATATATATATATATATCTATATATCATTGTTGCTTCTATCGTGTTGATTCTGATTTGTTCCCATCACCATCTTTATATATCAGCTTCGTTCATCAAAATCGTGCCAATCCTGCTTTTGCTTTGGAATTCGTGCTTGGATTCGTAACCCATTTCAGTGACAAATCTCTCTAGCCTCGAAAGGTGAGCAATCACTCACGATTAATGTTCTTTTATTTATTAGATTTCAATTGAAATGACAATTGAAATATGCTACTGTTAGTTATTTACACTGTTATATATATGCTATTACCTGTTTCAGTTCACCTGTGACATCTCACACTATTATCTGTTATTTATATTGATGACATACGCCTGTTATATTATTATCATATCTGTTATCACTCTGCAAGTTCCCTGTTAGTATAGAATCACTATGGGTTGAAATGATACATACCCGAACGATTTGTAGAATAGGAGAAAATCATTTTGGGTTGAAATGATAAACCCAAGCGATTTTCAGTGAATTGAATTTAGGATTGCGGGTTGAAATGATATATATATATATATATATATATATATATATACCCGTATATATTTAAATTGCGGATTGGAATGACAAATATCTGTATCACTTGACCATAGGATAGAAAATTATATACAGACATCGTTGGTCCATATATAAATAATTTGTAATGATTACTATAATTTTGGAAGGAAATATATGGTTTTATATAAATATTGATTTTAGATATTATATAAATGTTATTTTGTATATAGTTAAATTCTTGATTTTAAGCAATGGATAAATTTGTTTTAATATAAAATAAGCTTAATAATAAAGTTTGATTTTATTCAAATATAATATGGTGAAGTATTTATTTAAATTATATTTTAATATAGAGTTATAATGATTTAATAAATTAAAGTTGAGAAGATAGATTTGAAATTGTATTTAATTAAGAAATACATTTTATTAGAAATCGATTTGGAACTTATTGAATTTGAGATTTTTAAAGGATATAATTTTATAACTTGATTTTGGTTAAGGTAATTTAAATGAATATTTCAAGTTTAAATAAGTTGAAGGAAATATTCAGTTTATTTGTGATTTGGAGTTTATTTAAATAATATTGGATTTATTAAGTGAATATTTCAAAACTAAATAATAATAAAGTTAAATTAAGATATATATGAAATTATCAAATTTAATTTGAGATTGTGAAATATTTAAAGCTTTGGAATATATCGAAATTTAAATGGTTTATTTGTAGTTCAAATCTGTATTTGAAATCGATATAATTTGATGGTTTATTGAGAACTGAATTGAATTGACATTAATGATTTGAGTTTTGACAAAATTTAAAATTTTGGGATTGGTGTTGATTTGGAATTGGTTTGTGAAATTGAGGAAGCTATTTTATTATATAAAGTATTTTTAAATTATATTTAAAACTATTTATATACGTTACTTTATAAATTTATTTCGTATAAACTATTTTAAAATAAATTATTTTTAATATAAACTATTTTAAATTATAGCTATTTTTATATAAACTATTTTAAATTATGACTATTTTTATATAAACTATTTTAAATTATAAACTATTTTATTATATATACTATTATTTATAAACAATTAAGTGGGAAGTGTTATGATTTCAAAGCATTATGATTTCTAAATTTTGATTTCCAAAGTATTATGATTTCCAAAGTGTTTGATTTAGAAAGTGTTATAACTTTGAAGTACTAAGATTTTGTAAATGGATATATTTGAGATGGATATATTTAAAATGGAAATGATATCGTATTTGGTTTTGTAATGGAAGTGATATCGTATTGATATGGTTTTGAAATGGCAAGGATATTTTGGTTTTCAAATATAAACTATTTTGAAGGTTTATTAAATGACCAATCGGTGTAATAATTACGTAGTTATTGAAGAATCCGGGATCGATTAGGGACAAACTCTCTGTCTAAACCGAATACCACTTTAATAACTATTATGCACGGAGTGTGATCCATAATGAAGTGGTTGGAATGATGACGTTGCTGGATTTGAAGAAAGAGAACGATAATGGATAGCCTTGACACTTGTGTCAAATTTGAAATGACTTAAACAGGAGCCGTGCCGGGCCAATGAGGTTAGCCACCTCTATGTGAACACACTTCTTCGTAAACTACTCATTACTTTTTTTTGATTGGTGCGCACCCTTGAATTGAGAGTGTTGTCTCACGGTATTGCGATCGTTGCGGTGATGCGTTCACACCGGTCCGGATCAGGCAAACGGTAGTTTCACTACCTTGGGTATTGCCTCATGTGCCTTATCATACTCGTGTCCCTATGCGCGACCACTACGATTTGTTTTGTGTTATACCTATGGAGTACTCCCTGATAGCCCACTACTTTACGGTGGAATTTACAGTGCTGTATAGACTATGACGCTTATATAAAATGTGTTAAGGGGGATAATGGTAGTGCCTTAACGCTATTTTGATACTTTATATTATAGATAGGCATTATCTACTTAGCGTACATATAAATAGTTTAACGGATCCTTAGAGAATGGTTATCCCAAACATCCTTTGAGTTACTTGTATTTCCGTTGTTATTTCACTTGAGTTGGATTTATTGACATAAGAATGTTAATCCTGACTCGAGTGTTTTGTGTTTTGCTTCACGCTCGGGTCAGACTAAGTGGTTCAGCTTTTGAGACTCACCTTTGGAGTTGGAGCTTTGCCTGGAGATCCAGCTATCTATCCAGATTTCAGATATTCAGTTGATTCTAGTGATACATTCTGATATTGTATTTGACTATTGTATTCGAAACTTATATTGTATCTGATTTAACTCTGTTATATATATAGTAGCTTCATGAACTACTATTCTCTTGTTTCCGCTGCATATTGTACATTACTCTGTGTCTATGATTATGTGATTATTCATTTAATGTATATGCTGAGTTTTTCCAAATATAATCTTACAATCTGGTATTTTGAGCAATTCAATTCCGGCATGTTTGTGTTAGTCCATGATATGATGGTTTTGATGACAACAACCTTAGTATAGATTATAAAATATAAATACTAACATTATAAGTTTAGATATATTTGTATATGCAGGAGTTAACCATGCAGGTATCAAGAATGAAGACTGTACAATATAAAGATTCAAGATATCAAGATAGAAGACCCATGAGTATCAAGATTATCAAGAGTTCAAGATTTCAAGGATAAGTATTTTTTATTATTAGGAATATTTGTTAAAACTCATAGAAAAGCACAGGCATCTTAAAATCCAATTTATTCGTGGAATGGAATCCACTTCAAGCCCGTTAAAGGGATGGAACCCTAAGTAGGATGGAACCTATGAAAATCTAGCGGGACATTGTTTTGTATCCACTAATTTTAATTCAAATGATTTTACAAAATTATCTTGTTTTCAAAATGATTTCAAAGCTTCCCTTTTAAAAGATTCAAAACTCTCTATCCTGATTTTAAATAATTTTAGCCTCAAAATTATCCTTAATTTCAGAGTCAAATTACTCCTGATTTTAAACTATCTTTTCAAATAATATATTTAACTTTTAAATATTTATACTTTGATTTAAATGAAAAATTATAGTTAAATTATGTATATATTGTTCTTTTTATTTACTTATGAATTTTAACTATAGTTAAGTATATTTGTAAAGTTTAAAATACTTTTAATATAAGATAAAGGTTATTTTCAAAGAAAATCAAAACACCAAAAAATCCTTTAAGATGTCGACATGCCTATGGGTGCCATGTCGACATGGTGATAGTTTGATACAAAATTCAAAATTCAAATTTCAAAAGAAGTGTCTATTCGCCATAACTCTTCATGAATGGTTATGGCTGTTGTTCTTCTATAAATAGGGGTCAGTTTCAATGAATTTTTAATTACTTTTTTGTTTGTTTTCACTCCCCTTCATCTTCCACATTTCTTAATATATATTTTTATCATTACTCTGCCGAAATCAACATTGAATCATACTCGATTATTTCTAGTTTGATTCTCTATCACTATCTCTACAAGGTTCTCAGTGCTATTTAGAGTTATAGACTTCTTTGTAATCTATTAAGCAAAACAAGGTGTGACTGTAGCCTTGAAAATCAATCAAAAGGGAAAAGGTGCGATTGTAGCCTTGGTAAATCAATTGGTAAACTTGTGGCCCGAAAATCAAGTATCTCTACCCAGAGGATCGAAATTCTGGAGGGTGTGACTCATAGCCTTGAAACCGAGGATGTAATTGTACGATTGCTGTTGAAAGGAAATCCGTACTTGTGTTGCGGGACTGGATGTAGGGTAACTTCGAACCAGTATAAAATCCAGTGTGTTCTTTCCTTTACTGCTTTTATTTTATTTCTGCATCTGTGTTTGTTTCTGTGATCATTCCTGTTTCTGTGTATTGCATACATTTGTGTCTAAATTAACATATACTCAAAAAGATTTAGTAATTCTTTATTAACACTATTCACCCCCCTCTAGTTCTAATTTTATCCTTAAGGTCCATAATCCACATTTCTAACAATTGGTATCGGAGCAAGGTTTTCAAAGTTTCATAATCTGTTTTTTTGAAAAGTTTTCAAAATGGCTACCAACACTGGTACCGTTACTAACACTAGTATTCCTGTCACTAGTTCATTTGTAGAGGGTCAGTCTACTGTCAGAACACCACTTTTTAATGGCAGTAACTATGCATATCAGGCATGTAGGATGAAAATATATTTACAATCTATAGGATTAGACACTTGGAATATCACACAAACTAAATATTTTGAACCCACAACTCATTTTGCACAATGGACTGCTGAGCGAAAGACTGTTGCACAAAATAAGTCTAAGGCAATGAATATTTTGTTTTGTTTACTAGATAGAAATGAATTCAATAGAGAGTCAGTTTGTAAGTCTGCATATGAAATCTGGAAAACTTTTCAAGTTACACACGAAGGAACAAGCAAAGTTAAACAGACCAAAATTTCCATGCTCACAAATCAGTTTCAATTATTTAAGATGAATCCTAACGAGTCTATTTCAGATATGTATAGTAGATTTCAGGATATTGTGCATTCTCTAACATCCTTGGGAAAAGAATTTTCTAAAGAAGATCAAGTCAGAAAGATTTTAAATTCTCTAACTCCAGAATGGGATCAAAAGACACTTGCGATTGAAGAGGCAAATGACATCAGTATTTTGAAGATCGAAGAATTGGAAATCTAATGTCGTATGAAGTTCAAATGACCAGGAGAAGAGAAAGTAAAGCATCTGAAAAGAAATCAATGGCATTCAATGCATTGACCGATGGATCAGACTCGAACAATGACAATGATGAAGAGATAGCTTTTACGACTAGAAATTTTGGGAAATTCCTGAAATACAGAAAGATGAATAATCTCACGAGAAACAACTATAAGAATTTTGGAAATCAGAATGTAGTGTCGAATAATGACAAGTGTTACAACTATGATAAACCATGCCACTTCAAAAGAGACTGTCCATATCCAGATAGGCAGAATCCTCCTATGAACAATGAATCAGCAAAGAAACGGAAGCGTGCATTTACTACTACTCTAGATGACTCAGACTCGTCCTTAAGTGATGATGATCAGAAGACAGATAATTACACTTTGTGTTTCACTGCAGTTCACGACTCTGACGAATTCAGAGAAACTGACTCAGAAAAAGGTACATGTTTACAATACAATTGTTTGAAAATGCTTGCTTAGAATTAATTGTTCGATTATTTGATTTTGAATTGGTATGTTGTTTGAATTTTAATTCTATTTTTTTATTTTTTTATTTTTTTTTATTTTTATTTTTTTTAATACTTTCTGAAATATATTACAAGTACAATAATATTTCAGAAATATAGACATTAATAATATATATATATATATATATATATATATATATATATTAGACAATTTAGGATAAATCAGTTCATGAAAATTCAAAGGCACATGTCGACATGGTCCCTACCATGATGCCGACATGGCTACCTGAATTTGAATTTCAAAATTTGAATTCAAATGTTTGAATTTCCCTCCACCTTTTCACTTCATTCAATTCTCTGAAAAGCTACTTTTTGACCAGAGAATATGTCCTTTGAGAATCTATTTATTCATTATCTGTTATCATATCTTTTCACTTTCATTTTCAAATTCAAACTCTCTCTTCATAACTTCAAGCTCTCTACTCTCTACTCTAATGGCTTCTTCAAGCAACCCCTCAAGCATGAGAATTTCCAAAAAAATCAATGAGCAATTATTCAATGATCCGGAGGAAATTAAAGCATACATCAATTATGCTAACTATGCCAAAGTCCATCCTGGAAAATTTTCTATTTTTCAAGATTTTTCTTCTTATGAAATTGATTCTCCTTTTGCAAACAATGGTGTTTTGAGTCTTATTGACTCTTCTTAAAATGATTTTGTTTGCTATCCTAATCTTGTCAAAGTTTCTATGCGAATTTAAATCGCAGATTTTTTGTTGGAAATGAGAATGAAATTTGGAGTAGTGTCAAAGGCACTCAAATTGTTTTGAATTGTGATCTTTTGGGTACCATTCTCAATTGCAAGAATTCGAGAATTGATATTTCTAACTTTAAAATCGATGAACATGATCGTGAGACATTTCATCACATTTTCGAAGGAGATGATGATTTTGATTTTAAAAATAGAATTTTTCGACCAAAAGCAAGAATTGTTAATCTTCTTTTGCAACATACTTTGACCACAAGATCGGGAAATTTTAACAATCCTACTTTAAAAGTTTGCAAGGCTCCTTTTGCTATTTTCGGAAACTATGATGTTAATTGGGCGCAAGTTATTTTGGATGAACTTCGTCCTAAAAACCTTGAAATGGGTGAGAACACTTTATATCATGGAATTTATTCACTCGGATTTTTAACTATTTTGTAGTGGATTTTAAAGGTGAAGAATTTGTCTCTAGAAAAAGTTTTCAACCATTCCAACATTTCACTTATGAAAATTCCATTTGTTTTTCAACCTTATGAGACTCTTACCGAAAAGGAAGAGCGTTTGGCTCATGAGGAAATGGAAGAAGAAGAAGAGGAAGAAGAAGAAGAAGAAGGGGATGAAATGGAAATTGAAGAAGAAGAAGAAGGTGAAACTTCTTTGGAAAGCATCGAATATCCTTCCAATCCGTCAAACATAACCCTTCTCAAAAACCAAAAGATTATTGTGGAGAATCAACGGATTTTAAAATGATCCGTTAGCAAAAAATTGGATAATATTTCTTCGAAGGTGAACAAGTTCTTTTCAAAAGTCAGCAAGAAACCTGGACTATCTTCATCGTCTTCATCTTCTAACTAATTTTATCTTTTAGTATCTTGTTGTATAAGTCTTAGTTTGTTTTATTTCGAATGTTCATGTAGTTCATTATGCTTAATCATTGTATTATCGTAATGTGCAATGAAATGAAATTTCCTTTCTGTTATCTACCTTATCTTATCTCTAGAATAAATGTTAGTATATTATATATATATATATACACACACAATTATTCTCGGAATCAAATTTGTCATAAGTTTTCACTAACCCATGTCGACATCCCCTATATGACCATGTCGACATGTACTGGTCAGAAATGACTATTGATTTTGAATTTGAAATTTGAATAACTACCAAATGTCTATTCATTTCAAACGAATTTCTACACCTATGTATACCTGTTTCTTCTAGGATTCTTCACCGAAATTTATTTCTTACCATCTATATCCTCCATTTCTTTCACTAATTCAACCATGGCTAATCCTATTCACAATTTATCCGAAAATCTTGAAGAAACCCTCAATTCAACCAAGAATATTCTCTCGTTTATTCTACAAAACCTGCGTCACTTAGAATTGAGTCAAATGCAGATGATCAAGGAACAAGAAAGGCACTTCGATGCGCTACGATGGATGATCTCCTCTCTACACAAGGATGATAACGAAGCACATCCTCCTGTCTCTCTCACCAATGACAATGAAAATTAGGATGCAATTAAAGCAGACCCTATATTTGGAGAAGAAGGATGGGTAGAAGTTGCTCGTAACGTTTGATTTCTTTACTTTGTTTGATTTGTTTGAATTGATTTGGTTTGAATTAATACTTTGTGTGGATTGATTTTTTATTGGTTTGATGTTTGGTGTGTAAAACACACATATATATACACATTGAAATATGTATAGTCTTTAATTAGTTATCATGTTCATAAATATAATTATTTCTTAGTCTATATATTATATATTTTGTTGTATAGTTTATCACTACAGGTACTGAAGTCCAAGAATGAGGAAGAGTAAGTTTTTGTTGATGACAAAGGGGGAGAAATATAAAATAAGGTAGTTAGGCATAGATTAAGGGGGAGTTATTAGTTTTAGGGGGAGTCATTAGGATAGAAGTAATATTTTATAAACAAAGGTTGTCATCATCAAAAAGGGTGAGATTGTTAGTCCATGAGATGATGGTTTTGATGACAAAAACCTTAGAATAGATTATATAATATAAATACTAACATTATAAGTTTAGATATATTTGTATATGCAGGAGTTAACCATGTTAGTCCATGAGATGATGGTTTTGATGACAACAACTTTAGAATAGATTATAAAATATAAATACTAACATTATAAGTTTAGATATATTTGTATATGCAGGAGTTAACCATGTAGGTATCAAGAATGAAGACTGTACAGTATAAAGATTCAAGATATCAAGATAGAAGACTCAAGAGTATCAAGATTATCAAGAGTTTAAGATTTCAAGGATAAGTCTTTTTTATTATTAGGAATACCAGTATGTTAGGCACGTCCCTTGGACGTATGCAAAGAAAACCGAGAGCAAATTTATTTATAATAAAATAATGTCATATGCATAAATAAAGGTATCCTTGCTTATATATATTTGTAGTTGTATTGTGGTCGCTTAGATCGTTATCGATTTCCTTGATAAAGAAATTTGTTTTTATTATGGTTAGAAACAAAACTATGAAGGGAGAAATCAAAAGTAAAGATTTCAATAGATTTTATTTTAATTTGTTCATGGATTGATTACTGGAATCTTTCTTTGATAATTATTGATTTATTTTTAATAAATTGCGAAAGTTAAATCAAATGCAATGAATTTGAAAAATAAAGCGAGCTTTGTTGATAAAGTGGAAATAATGTTGTGAGATTGAATTAAGTACAAAAATACCCTGATTTATTTAATTACTAAAGATTAAAGATGGAAGGACAATTTTGTAATATCAAAAACTTCAGTCCGAGGCAATTTATCCAATTAGACGTGCATTGCAAGTTGTGACATTCTTTTTTTTTAATATAATTAAATCCATGAATTTCAAGAATTTTGACTAAAGTTTACGAATTTTGCTACCAAGCATTAACTTATAGCTTAGCTTTATTTAACTTACACATTAGAGAAGAATAATATTAAACATTAAGAGATCACAGGAACTCAGTGAACAAACTTCATAATTGCAAACGAAAATATATCTTCGCTTTGATCAAATAGTGCAAGTTCACCATCGTTAAGAAAGTTTAGTGCTTAGTCCCAAAGTAATTCAAAAAATTTAGAGTAATTGCAATCATAGTAAAAATAAAATTAAAAAATTCCATAAGCAAAAACTTTATGCATTCATTCTTCCGTAGCAATCTCCTTTACCATTTAAGGAAAATGCTCCAATCTCAAAAGATTACGCTTCCATTTTCTAAATCAAACAAATTTCATCATTAGTTATTCCTTCTTGCACAAACGTGTATACAATCACAAACTATTAATACATACATATCTCATTTTAACACTCTTTTAATCAACCAAAACATTCTTCATAATAGAAAGAAATCTTCTTCTTTTTTGGCTTACCTACCCAGAATAGAGTGATGCAGTCCTGAAAGCCTTCATCAATGTTTTGGAAAACATTTTTTAGTAGGAGTATCGAATGGAGTCTCTGCTTCATCAATACCTGCAAGTAATACATAAGGTTGAGCTTAACATGAGTAAATGAACAACATATATACAACAAAGAAATTTTCAAAAAAGGATTTTAACAAAGGACTATATGAAAAGTACAATCATATCTCATTATTTTGCAGATAAATTTAATAATAAGTTATAAAGATTTTTGATTTACGCAAACCACCTAAAATCTAATATTAAATCGCTAGATGTGTAAATCCTTACACCTTTCTAATTTCAACGTATATTTTATTTCTTCTTCTCTCTATCTTTGCTCCATCTCATGCTTCTTAGATCATTCCACTTGATTCAAAATAAGGAAACCAAAAGGTATTATATTGTAAAAAATGAAGCATAAAAACTATTAATGAGTGGTGTGTATCAGTATGTTTTTTCAATATTTTTCAACTCGTACGTGGTTTGGACACTTCTTCCGTAAAGGAAAATGAGAAAAAGATGGAAGAGAAAGAGATATGTGTTTTAAAAATTAGAGAATTTTGAATAATATTCTAATGGTCTTCGATTGAACCAAACCATGTTTTTGTGTCTCTGTGTGTGAAATATATACACACACTTAAATCAAAATGAAGGATTATATAAATGTGCCACTATCTAAGCATATGTGGTCATGTACCTATATTCTCAAAAGGGAAAATTATAAGAATATTTGAACTAATCTTCCATAAAAGTTATGAAGTTTGTTCATTGAGTTTTTGTAATCTTTTACGGTCCATTTGGATGTATCGGTATATATGATTCAAATATTGACATAATTAAAATATTTATCAATGTAAGTAATTTTGTGAAAAACTTTCAACTGCAAGATATAAATTAATCTTCTTTATTTTTCTTTTTGGCATATAACTAAAGGGAGTGGCTAATTAAACACAATATAAAAAATTTAACACAATAAATATTGACCGTTGATATATTTAATTTTATATGAAAGGAGTAATTTTGGGGGAGATGTAATGGTTAGGATCCTTTTGTCACTAATTTGTATTTAAATAGAATTTCCCATAGCTAAAAATCATTTGATTTAGCTTTAGTATAATAAATCTAAATCTAAATAAAAACAATGTTTGCCAAAAAAATTACTTTCCAATTTTTTTTTCTATTTTCGTACTGTTAATTCAATCTTACAACAATTATATAGAAACAAAAATATAAATAGTTGAGACAAAAAAGGTAAGATGTAAAATTAAATATAAGTTTAATGATACTGAATCCGATTAGTTAGTAAAAATAAGAAATCATGTATCAATTTTGTATGTGGACATGAAAAAAATGAAGTCATTAAAAAAGTGAAAGACGAATAACGAAATTGATTGGATCATGCAATAGGTAACCGCCTATGCCTTGGCAAAGAAAGACCAAAACACTCTTTATTAAAAAAAATGTGACCCTTTTCATTTCTCATTAATGGATATCTGCAGATATAAGAATCATCCTTACTGTTCATTTATACTTCTTCCAAGTGCATCCAAGTCACCCTATTTGCTGAACTTGCATAATCGCTTCTTCCATCTTCATCTGTCGTTACATTTTCTTTCCTTGTTTCTTCTCTAGCTCAAAGGGCGTATCATCACATCTAAAGACTGCAAAAAATCTTTAATGATTCAAACCCCTTATCGATTCATCATCCGTACACGGATGACCTTCGAACAAACCTTAATATATTATTCCTAATAGCCTAAAAATGTAGTACCTAATATAGTTGTCTTATTTTTTTGAGATGCAATATTTTTCAATTTAGGTTATATGTTATTTTACTACCGCTGAAATGAAATGGGAAAATCTATTCAACACATATAAAAACCAAATCTATGAAAATTCAATATAAGTTTTCATTAGAGATGCATTAAGGGTATGAACTAAGAAACTATGTAGTCAAATTTGTTATGTAAATTAAACTTACACGCGTTTCTATATCTAGGAAATATGAATGGCAACTTTAGGTTGGATTTCCATTGATTTTGACCAAAGCATTTATAAACGTGTGAACTTATTTTATGAAACTTGAATTTTGGACCAAATTAAAATCCTTGATTTTGTAAGGAGTATATATATCGGAATGTGAAATGGAAGTGAGGAGGAGTTATCGTGCAACTTCTGATTCAAAACATGATTCGTATTCCAAGTTTGTAACTTGAAAAAGAATATCAGTTTCTAGTTTGAAAGAAACATGTGCAGTTAATAAATTAATCACTGTACTCTAATTTTATGAAAATATTAGTTCACTTTACTACCTTTTATTATGTAAAAAAGAAAGCAGAGAAAAAATAGAATTATTAAAATATTAATGAAACATGGAAAGATTTTCAGCATTTACTCGATGTTGTTATCAATAGTTTGGTAAGTGCTCGTGGTCCACTCATAATAGATCTCTCTAAAACATGATGCAAGCTCTACAGTTTATAGGCAGAATGTAAATATGTTAATCAGTGAGAAACTTCCTGTTGCTGCAAATTAAAGTAAGTGGATCTTTGTATACAAATCTAACTAACCATTTTGTCACAAAATTAATAAAATGTATACAAATCAAAGTTAAAAACGTGACATGTATTCCATTAGCTTAATTGTAAGTGAAAGTATAAGTAAGTTTAAGTACATAATATAGAAACAACATGTCAACATATGAAATCTCAATTCAAGTAATATAACATGTCAACAACATATTTACATTTCTACCTTCTTCTATGAAAGTCAAGTATGGTAGAAATTGTGTATGTTTTAATCATAATAAAAGGATTTAGCAATTTCACTACCATTGTATATGATTAACATGAAAAAAAATTATATTTACCTCTTTTATGCGATGTCTATTTTCCATGCATGGGGAGCTATCATGTTTAGAAGTAAGCATGTTCATAGGGAAAGTAAATAACAATTTTAAACCTGAAATGAATCACAGAAAAATGAAATACATGTTATTATACATTGCGAAACTTGAAATTTAAATAAAATCAAAGATGTTAGGTAGGTAATGGAATCGACTTGGGTATGTGATTGAAATTAGAAAAGAAAGAACAATTACAACATATGAACATAATAATGAGCAACATGGTATTCAACATAAGAGATTCCTTAAATTTATATTTCTATTACTTTTAGACCAATAGGCTGAATCATAACCATATATGCATATGCAATTATGTATACTCTGTTATGCCATGAATAAAGCACAATGAAGTTCCGAATGTTTTTTTCTTTGAAGCCATTTTTTATATGTTTTGCACTTTTCCAATTGATATCGAGGTGATTACTATTATTTCTTTCTTAATATCATTTTCTAATTTAAAAAATTAACTTTTGTTTATTCATCCAAATACCTACATGACCGGATGAAATTCAATTTCTACAATTTATTAGAGAATGTATAAGAAAAACTTACAATATATGGAAAAATAGTTCAATTGGAATTATTAAGTTAACTCAAATTACTTTCAGCAAGTTACTTATATATAGCTTTATAATGAAACATTTAGGAGCATAAATGCAGTTAGCATATATAACCAACTATTTTTGGTTCATATGTAAAACAATCAAAACAATCATCAAGTCTAACCATGAAGATTAATGATTGCAAAATAAAATGCTGCTAAAAGAAATATACTATAAAAAATGACTACAAATTGATCAAAACAATTTTCAATCACCTTTAAAAAGGACCATGAAAGATAAGTGACATTGAGCTCATTTCCTTCCCCAACTTCAACTGTGTTTTGTTGATCTTTATTCAGATTATTGTCTGGAGTGGTAGAAACTCCATATTTTTTTGAACTGAAGAAAGATTTGAATTGAACTTCAAAAATAAGCTCCGTATTTTTATGAACTGGATAAAGATAGATTATAATTAACTTCAAAATCTAAGAACATACCTTGGAAGCAGCAAACGGTAGCGACGATGAAGAAGATCAAACCGACGAAGGATAGATCCACGGAATTGATAACTTAAGTTGATAACTTTGGAGAGAATTATCTAACAAAATCGATAACTTTATAACGGAATTTGAGAATACCTAATATTTCTAAGAAAAGTTTGATATCTCACTACTTGATGGAGGAGGTGGGTTCAGAAAGATGTGTGATTGGGGAGATAATGTCTCGCATTTGTTGTTCAACGCATGAGCAGATATGAAAGACAATTGTGTCCTTGTTATGAACAAAAACGTAAAAGGACATATCAGTAATTTCAAAAGCTTCAAAATGGGGTATTTCCATTATATATAGATGTGTTAAAACTCGTAGAAAAGCACCGGCATCTTAAAATCCAATTTATTCGTGGCATGGAATCCACTTCGAGCCCGTTAAGGGATGGAACCCTAAGTAGGATGGAACCTACGAAAATCTAGTGGGACATTGTTTTGTATCCACCAATTTTAATTCAAATGATTTTTCAAAATTATATTGTTTTCAAAATGATTTCAAAACCTTCCTATTAAAAGATTCAAAACTCTCTATCCTGATTTTAACTAATTTTAGCCTCAAAATTATCCTTAATTTCAGAGTCAAATTACTCCTGATTTTAAACTATCTTTTCAAATAATATATTTAACTTTTAATATTTATACATAGATTTAAATATAAAATTATAGTTATATTATATATATATTATTCTATATATTTACTTATGAATTTTAACTATATTCAAGTATATTTATAAAGTTTAAAATAGTTTTTATATAAGATAAAGGTTATTTTCAAAGAAAATCAAAACACCAAAAAATCCTTTGGGAAGTCGACATGCCTAGCATGACCATGTCGACATGGTGACAGTTTGGTTCGAAAATTCAAATTTCAAAAGAAGTGTCTATTCACCATAACTCTTCATGAATGGTCATGGCTGTTGTTCTTCTATAAATAGGGGTAAGTTTCAACGAATTTTTAATCACTTTTTTCTGGTTTTCACTCCTCTTCTTCTTCCACATTTCTTAATACATATTCTTATCATCACTCTGCCGAAATCAACATTGAATCATACTCGATTACTTCTAGTTTGATTCTCTATCACGATCTCTACAAGGTTCTCAGTGCTATTCAGAGTTATAGACTTCTTTGTAATCTATTAAGCGAGAAAAGGTGTGATTGTAGCCTTGGAAATCAATCAAAAGGGAAAAGGTGTGATTGTAGCCTTGGTAAATCAGTTGGGTAAACTTGTGGCCCGGAAATCAAGTATCTCTACCCCGAGGATCGAAATTCTGGAGGGTGTACTTCGTAGCCTTGAAACCGTGGGTGTAATTGTACGATTGCTGTTGAAAGAAAATCCATACTTGTCCTGCGGGATTGGATGTAGGGTAACTCCGAACCAGTATAAAATCCGGTGTGTTCTTTCCTTTACTGCTTTTATTTTATTTCTGTATCTGTGTTTGTTTATGTGATCATTCATGTTTCTGTATATTGCATACATTTGTGTCTAAATTAACATAAATTCAAAAAGATTGAGTAATTCTTTATTAACACTATTCACCCCCTCTAGTGTTAATCTTAGCCTTAAGATCCGTAATCCGCATTTCTAAAAATTGGTATCGAAGCCCGGTTTTCAAAGTTTCATAATCTGATTTTTGAAAAGTTTTCAAAATGGCTACCAACACTAGTACTGTTACTAACACTAGTATTCTGTCACTAGTTCATTTGTAGAGGGTCAGTCTACTGTCGGACCACTACTTTTTAATGGCAGTAACTATGCATATTGGGTGATGCAGCTAAGGCCAGAGAAGAGATTGTGCAAATTCCTGAAAGCATGAGTCGGTGGTACAGTATGATGAGTCGTCCACGACTCAGTGAAGGCTTGGGTCGTTTCCGAGCTAAGGAAGGAGGTCCACAATCTAACAAGCCATGGGAGAAGTTAAGCCGAGATAACAAGGCATCGGACTTGAGTCGTTCGCGAGATAGCAACCACTTGAGTCGTATACGGGTTAATGAAACAGGACTACGGCTCAAGGGGAATTTGGAGTGTTCGTGCTTGATGAGTCGTACACGACTCAACGACTCATCAATAAGTCGTTTACGACTTATCATGAAGGAAGAAAAGAAGGAGATACGACTTAACCGTAGCAGGAGGTTGAGGTGTGCAAGTGTGATGAGTCGTACACGACTCAACGACTCATCAATAAGTCGTGTACGAGTTAACAAGAGCAGAGAAGTGGAGGGAGATGTGTCGTTCGGAGTTGACTCGTTGGAAGGGATGTACCGCAGGGAGGCTATGAGTCGTGAGTCGTATCTTGTTGTGTCGTGTTCTGTTTGTTTGCCATTAGGTCTTAGGTCGTCAACAACCTAAGTTGAGTCGTGTAAAGTCGTACATGTGCTGTAAATATTTGATGAGTCGTATGTCTCATGAGTCGTAAGACGTGATGTTGTAATGTGTTTGTAGTTTCCTTGAGTCGTCTGTATTGAGTCGTAAGTCGTCTTGTTTGGCACCGTGTGAATGTTGTTAAGTAATGTACGACTTATGATGAGTCGTGAGTCGTGTTGTGTGGTAATTGTGTTGAGTCGTGGGTGTATAAGTCGTTACCGACTCAAATGGGTCGTGAGTCGTAGGGGTTAAGTCGTATACGACTTATAGACCAGTTGTGAAATACTATAAATACGCGTGTGTTGTACATTTTTGGGTTGTTGATTTTTGAATAAAATTCTCTTTTGTTAGCTTTGTGCTTTCATACCAATTGGTAGTTGAGTGTAATCTCCTATCTCCTCTTTCGGTTAATCGAGTGCGCTCGATTCAATGATCGTAGAAGCCGATTCACGGAATCTAGTGCGCTAGATCAACGTGCGAAGAATCATAGATCTTTGTTTCTCGGTATCGTGCGCGATCAACGAGACGAAGATAGCTAGAATCCGGTATCTTTGGATCAACGGATTTGGGCCATACAGTATTCTCAACTCACCGATTGCTACATTTCATCGATTGTAGTTTTGTTTGATTAATCCGCTGCGCCAGTTTTGGTATCAAAGCCATACTTAGCCAATCATAGCTAAGTTGATTCTTGGAGCCAAGTATTTGAAGTTTGAAGTTGTTCACCGTGTTCATCTTGAAGTTGCAACGAAAGGAGAACTTTTGATCCATTGCTTTTTGGATCAAAGTGAGCAAAGGGGTTTGAAATTCGAGTTAGTGTTGAAGTGAAGTAGGCCGTGTATACTATTGAGGTAGCCGAGCCTAGGGAGGATCATTGGAAGCTTGTTCGAGCCAAGTAGTGAAGTCTTGTGTCGAATTGTTGAAGTTTTGTGAAGTTTTTCAATCATGCCACCAAGGAGAGCTAATCGTCATCAAAACGTTGAAGCTTTGTATCGAAGAGAAGAAGCCGAGCTTATGGAACAACGTAGTAATGAAAAGTTTGATGAAGGTATTGGAAAATTGGAGAAATTGATGAATGATTTGAATCAAAGGAGGAGATCACCAAACTCGAACCATGGAGGAAACCGAGTTTCGCCATCGGTTACGGAAGCGAGGAGGGTATCACCACATTTTTGTAGAGATAGAAGAGAAACATCAATTTCATCACGAAGAGATCATCATGACTATGCACATGAAGAGAGAAGAAGTCAACGTGAATTTGACAATGAAGCATATAGGGATGAAGAGAGACATAGTCAAAGAAGCATGCATGAACGAAGGGATGATAATGGTCGAGATCGATGTAGGCGTACTTTTGATTTTGTTGAAGAGGGTGATAGAGCTAGTATTCATTATCGAGATCGAGACCAAATTCGAAATTCTTATCGGGATGTTGAAGATGATCGTCGATGGGAATCGGGTATGAAGATGGAGATTCCGGAGTTTAAAGGTGGGATGGTTGCTGAGGAGTTCTTAGATTGGTTGTCTAATGTGGAGGAAATCTTTGATTTCAAGGAGGTCCCGGAGAATCGAAGGGTGAAGTTGGTTGCTACTAGGTTGAGGGGGAGAGCTTTGGCGTGGTGGCAGCAAACTAAACTTACCAGGGAGAGAATAGGGAAGTCAAAGATAGAATCGTGGGATAAGATGAAAAAGTTGATGAGATCTACTTTCTTACCTTACAACTATCAATCACTTATGTACCAGAGGTTGCAGAATCTGAGGTAAGGGACGAAGTCTGTTAGTGATTATGCTGATGAATTTTACCAACTCATTGCCAGAAATGATATTATGGAGACAGAAGAACAGCTAACTGCTAGATTCATTGGGGGATTAAGAATGCAGATCCAGGATATGGTTAATATGTTTGATCCTAGATCAGTGACAGAGGCACATCAGAAAGCGTTGGCTTGGGAGAAACAAGGAAGGCGTGGAGGTGGTGTGTTTACTAATTCCAATAATCAAGCAAGGAGTGTTGGTGGAAGTTCTAATGTTCCTAAACCTGTTACAAAGCCAATGGTGAAGGAGGTTGAGAAGGCGAAGGTTAGCAGTGGCTTTAAATGTTATAATTGTCAGGAGTTGGGTCATAAAAGCAACGAATGTCCAAAGCCAAAGAAGAGAACCATGGTTGCAGAAGTTGAGGAGGATGATGGTGAGGAGGCAGAATGTTCAAATGTACCTTATATTGAGGAGGAAGAAGAATTGTTTGGAGATGAAGGTTGTAATCTTATGATGAGGAGGTCATGTCTTACACCAAAGCAATAGGAGGATTGTAGTTGGTTGAGAAGCAATATTTTTCAGTCGACATGCACTATTCTGGGAAAAGTTTGCAAGTTCGTTATTGATGCTGGAAGTTGCGATAATATTATTTCTACAGAAGCAGTAAGAAAGTTGAACTTGAAAACTGAGAAGCATCCAAAACCGTACAAGCTAGCATGGTTAAGGAAGGGTGGTGAAGTGAAGGTGTGTCGAAGGGCTTGTGTTAATTTTTCTATTGGGAAGAAGTACAAAGATGAAATTTGGTGTGATATAGTGGATATGGATGTTTGTCATCTGTTGTTGGGCAGACCATGGCAGTTCGATAGAGCAGTTCAACATGACGGTCGTGCCAATAGTTACAGTTTCATGTTCGAGGGTACTAAAATCACTTTGGTTCCCAAGAAGCAACAACAGAAGGAGAGCAAGCTAGAAGAGATTGAAGAGTTGAAAACTTTATTATCTTTGAAGGAGTTTGTGAAAGAAGTTGAGGAAGAACCTGAGGTGTTTTTGTTGATTGGGAGAGAGAATAGTGAAGAAGTTGAGATTCCAGAAGAAGCAAAGCCAATTTTGAAAGAATTTGAAGATGTCTTTCCAAAGGAATTGCCTAAGGAGTTACCACCACTTAGAGACATTCAACATCAGATTGATCTTGTTCCTGGAGCAGTGTTACCACATCGACCACATTACCGAATGAGTCCGAAGGAACATGAAGAGTTACGAAGGCAGGTGGAAGAGTTGTTGGAACAGGGACGTGTTCAGGAAAGCTTGAGTCCTTGTGCCGTGCCAGCATTGTTAGTATCAAAGAAGGACGGAACATGGAGAATGTGCACAGATAGTAGAGCTTTGAATAAGATCACTGTTCGATATAGATTTCCTATGCCGAGGTTGGATGACTTGTTAGATCAATTGAGTGGGGCAACTATATTCTCGAAGATTGATTTGAAGAGTGGTTATCATCAAATTCGAATCAGACCTGGAGACGAATGGAAGACCGCTTTCAAGACGAGAGAGGGGTTATACGAATGGTTGGTTATGCCATTTGGTTTGTCAAATGCACCTTGTACATTCATGCGGGTGATGAATCAAATCTTTAGACCATTCATTGGGAAGTTCGTCGTGGTTTATTTCGATGATATTCTGATTTATAGCAGGAGTACGGAGGAGCATGTTCTACATTTGAGGGAAGTATTGATTATTCTTCGTGAGGAACAATTTTATGCTGCTACAAAGAAATGTGTGTTTATGACGCACAGTGTTTTATTTCTGGGTTATGTTGTTTCAGGAAAGGGCATTCAAGTTGACCAGAGTAAAGTTGAAGCAGTCAGGAATTGGCCACAGCCAAAAACCATTACGGAAGTGAGAAGTTTTCATGGGCTAGCGTCATTCTACCGAAGATTCATTCCACACTTCAGTAGCGTGATGGCTCGAGTTACTGATTGCATGAAGGGGAAACAATTTGTATGGTCAGAAGAAGCGGGGGTTGCTTTTGAGAGAATCAAGGAATTATTGACGTCTGCACCAATTCTTGTTTTACCGAATTTTCAGTTATTGTTTGAATTGCATACTGATGCTTCGAAGGTTGGTATTGGAGGAGTTCTGAGTCAGAATGGGAAGCCAGTTGCTTATTTCAGCGAAAAGTTGTCAGGGGCAAGGATGAGATACAGTACATATGACGTTGAATTTTATGCTGTTGTGCAAGCTGTTAAGCATTGGAGACATTACTTATTTCAGAAGGAATTTGTTTTGTACACTGATCACGAAGCATTGAAGCATTTACAGGGACAGGATAAAATTTCAGCAAGACATGCATCATGGATTGCATATTTACAGCAGTTTACTTTTGTCGTTAAGCACAAATCAGGGGTGACGAATCGGGTAGCTGATGCTTTGAGTAGGAGGAGTCATTTATTAACGACAATGAAGGTTGAAGTGACAGGGTTTGAAATGTTGCCAGAAATGATTAAAGAAGATCCTTACTTTGTGAAATATGTTGAGAAAGTGAAGGATGGGGGTACCGATGAATTTATGTTGGTTGATGGATTCTTGTTCAAAGGAAATCAATTATGCATTCCAGATTGTAGTTTGAGATTGAAAATTATCAAGGAGTTGCACGAGGAAGGGCATGTGGGCCGTGATCGTACTTTGCAATTGATTTCACAGTCTTACTTTTGGCCGTCGATGAGAAAAGAGGTTGAAAGATTCGTGGGGAGATGCCATATTTGTCAGGTGTCAAAGGGAACAGCGACGAATGCAGGATTGTATATGCCGTTGCCTGTACCGTCTAAGCCATGGGTTGATATTAGCATGGATTTCGTTTTGGGTTTGCCTAGAACTCAAAGGGGAAATGATTCGATATTTGTTGTAGTGGACAGGTTTTCGAAGATGGCACATTTTGTTGCTTGCAAAAAGACGGCGGATGCTGTTCGTGTTGCTCAGTTATTTTTCAAGGAGATCTATCGACTTCATGGATTGCCAGAGTCTATTGTGTCGGATAGAGATACTCGTTTTCTGAGTGACTTTTGGTTGAGTTTGTGGAAGATGGTCGGAACAAACTGAATTTTAGTAGCGCTTACCATCCACAAACTGATGGACAGACAGAAGTTGTTAACAGGTCATTGGGAAATTTGTTGCGATGTCTTGTACAGGATAATTTGAGAAGTTGGGACCTGAAGTTATGCCAAGCCGAGTTTGCACATAATCATGCAGTGAATCGTAGCACGGGATTCAGTACATTTCAGATTGTTTATTCAAATTTACCCAGGGGGCCGTTAGATTTGGCAGTAGTACCACAGTCGAAGGGAACAGTTAAACGGGCTGTTGATTTTGTTGATGAACTGACTGAATGTCATAAAATCGTTCAGGAACGATTAGAGAAATCGAATGAGAAGTATAAGAAGTCTGCAGATTCGAAGCGACGAAATGTTGAATTTAACGAAGGCGATTTGGTTTATGCAGTGTTAACAAAGGATCGTTTTCCGGTGGGTGCTTATAACAAGTTGAAGGCGCGAAAAATTGGTCCGATTGAAATTGTGAAGAAAATTAATGAAAATGCTTATAAGTTGAAGCTGCCAGAAGATATTTACACGTCTGACGTGTTCAATGTTAAACATCTTGTTCCATATTACGGAGATAAACAATTAGATGAAGAATGTACAAATTCGAGGACGAATTTTTCTCAACCAGGGAAGGATGATGCAGCTAAGGCCAGAGAAGAGGTTGTGCAAATTCCTGAAAGCATGAGTCGGTGGTACAGTATGATGAGTCGTCCACGACTCAGTGAAGGCTTGGGTCGTTTCCGAGCTAAGGAAGGAGGTCCACGATCTAACAAGCCATGGGAGAAGTTAAGCCGAGATAACAAGGCATCGGACTTGAGTCGTTCGCGAGATAGCAACCACTTGAGTCGTATACGGGTTAATGAAACAAGACTACGGCTCAAGGGGAATTTGGAGTGTTCGTGCTTGATGAGTCGTACACGACTCAACGACTCATCAATAAGTCGTTTACGACTTATCATGAAGGAAGAAAAGAAGGAGATACGACTTAACCGTAGCAGGAGGTTGAGGTGTGCAAGTGTGATGAGTCGTACACGACTCAACGACTCATCAATAAGTCGTGTACGAGTTAACAAGAGCAGAGAAGTGGAGGGAGATGTGTCATTCGGAGTTGACTCGTTGGAAGGGATGTACCGCAGGGAGGCTATGAGTCGTGAGTCGTATCTTGTTGTGTCGTGTTCTGTTTGTTTGCCGTTAGGTCTTAGGTCGTCAACAACCTAAGTTGAGTCGTGTAAAGTCGTACATGTGCTGTAAATATTTGATGAGTCGTAAGACGTGATGTTGTAATGTGTTTGTGGTTTCCTTGAGTCGTCTGTATTGAGTCGTAAGTCGTCTTGTTTGGCACCGTGTGAATGTTGTTAAGTAATGTACGACTTATGATGAGTCGTGAGTCGTGTTGTGTGGTAATTGTGTTGAGTCGTGGGTGTATAAGTCGTTACCGACTCAAATGGGTCGTGAGTCGTAGGGGTTAAGTCGTATACGACTTATAGACCAGTTGTGAAATACTATAAATACGCGTGTGTTGTACATTTTTGGGTTGTTGATTTTTGAATAAAATTCTCTTTTGTTAGCTTTGTGCTTTCATACCAATTGGTAGTTGAGTGTAATCTCCTATCTCCTCTTTCGGTTAATCGAGTGCGCTCGATTCAACGATCGTAGAAGCCGATTCACGGAATCTAGTGCGCTAGATCAACGTGCGAAGAATCGTAGATCTTTGTTTCTCGGTATCGTGCGCGATCAACGAGACGAAGATAGCTAGAATCCGGTATCTTTGGATCAACGGATTTGTGCCATACAGTATTCTCAACTCACCGATTGCTACATTTCATCGATTGAAGTTTTGTTTGATTAATCCGCTGCGCCATTGGGCATGTAGGATGAAAATATATTTACAATCTATAGGATTAGACACTTGGAATATCACACAAACTGAATATTATGAACCTACAACTGATTTTGTACAGTGGACCGCTGAGCAAAAGACTGTTGCACAAAATAACTCTAAGGCAATGAATATTCTGTTTTGTTCACCAGATAGAAATGAATTCAATAGAGTGTCAGTTTGTAAGTCTGCATATGAAATCTGGAAAACTTTGCAAGTTACTCATGAAAGAACAAGCAAAGTTAAACAGACCAAAATTTCCATGCTCACAAATCAGTTTCAATTATATAAAATGAATCCTAATGAGTCTATTTCAGATATGTATAGTAGATTTTAGGATATTGTGCATTCTCTAATATCTTTGGGGAAGGATTTTTCTGAAGAAGATCAAGTCAGAAAGATTTTAAATTCTCTAACTTCAGAATGGGATCAAAAGACACTTGCGGTCGAAGAGGCAAATGACATCAGTATTTTGAAGATAGAAGAATTAATTGGAAATCTAATGTCGTATGAAGTTCAAACGATTGGGAGAAGAGAAAGTAAAGCATCTGAAAAGAAATCAATGGCATTCAATGCATTGACCAATGGATCAGACTCAAACAGCGATAATGATGAAGAGATAGCTTTTATGACCAGAAATTTTAGGAAATTCCTGAAATACAGAAAGATGAATAATCTCAAGAGAAACAACTATAAGAATTCTGGAAATCAGAATGTAGTGCCAAATAACGACAAGTGTTACAACTGTGATAAACCAGGCCACTTCAAAAGAGACTGTCCGTATCCAGATAGGCAGAATCCTCCTATAAACAATGAACCAGCAAAGAAACGGAAGCGTGCATTTACTACTACTTTAGATGACTCGGACTCGTCCTCAAGTGATGATGATCAGAAGACAGATAATTCCACTTTGTGTTTCACAGCTGTTTACGACTCCGACGAATTCAAAGAAACGGACTTAGAAAAAAGTGCACGTTTACAATACAATTGGTTGAAATTGCTTGCTTAGAATTAGTTGCTTGATTATTTGATTGATTAATTTTGAATTGGCGTGTTGTTTGAATTTTAAAATTTATTTTCTATTTTTTATTATTATTTTATCATTTTATTATTATTTTTATTATTTTTTAATACTTTATGAAATATAAACATTAATAATATATATATATATATATTAGATAACTTAGGATAAATCAATTCATGAAAATTCAAAGGCACATGTCGACATGGTCCCTACCATGATGTCGACATGTGATGCAGCTAAGACCAGAGAAGAAAATGTGAAATCTTTAATTCCAGAAAACATGAGTTTATGGTGTAACTTGATGAGTCGTCCACGAGTCATTAAAGGAATGAGTCGTTTCCGACTTAAGAGATTACAAGGGGAAGATAGCATAGGTCGAATGGAGGGGACTTCAGAATTGAGTTGTCCACGACTTAACTTGAGTCGTCTACGACTCAACATGAGTCGTCCGCGACTTAACAGTCCAAGTGGAAGAGGGCTGCGACCTAACGGGTCTGAAGGAAAAGGTGGCCGACCTAACAAAGCTACTATGAGTCGTCCACGACTCATCAAGCAACTAAGACAAGTTTCAGTCAGCAGGAACTTTGAATCGGAGACGGGTTACGACATAGATAAGTCGTTCGAAGTTGACTCGTTGGAAGGGTTATGCCGCAGTGGACTTGGGAGCTTGAGTCGTTGGAAGATGTTGAGTCGCATGAAGTGATGAGTCGTGAGTCGCACTTTCTTGGGTCGGAGGTGTTGTAATGAGGCTTTGTATGATGAGTCGTCTGAACTATTGAGTCGTGTACTGTTTTGAGTCTGTGCATATCTTGAGTCGTTGTTCTTGAGTCGTGTAACCCGTGTGTATATATGAGTCGCTTGAGTCTGTATTGTGGATGAGTCGTATATCTGTGAGGCGTGTAAGCTGTGCTGTGTTGTTGAGTCGGTAACGACTTATGATGAGTCGGAGGGGGTTTCATGAGTCGCACACGACTTAAGAGTGGCGTGAGTTGTAAATGCTATAAATAGGCGTGTGTTGTACATTTTGGAGTTGTTGAATATTGAATAAAATTTCCTTTTGTTAGCTTTGTGCTTTCATACCAAATTGGTAGTTGAGTGTAATCTCCTATCTCCTCTTTCGGATAATCGAGTGCGCTCGATTCAACGATCGTAGAAGCCGATTCACGGAATCTAGTGCGCTAGATCAACGTGCGAAGAATCGTAGATCTTTGAACACGGTATAGTGCGCTATCAACGTGTTTGAGATAGCTAGAGTTCGGTATCTTTGGATCAACGAACTTGGGCATTTTGGTATCTTCAACTCACCGATTGTTACATTTCATCGATTGAAGTTTTGTTTGATTAATCCGCTGCTTCAGTTTTTGGTATCAAAGCCATACTTAGCCAATCATAGCTAAGTTTGATTCTTGGAGCCAAATTTTTGAAGTTTTTGAAGTTTGAAGTTGTTCATTGTGTTCATATTGAAGTTGCATCAAGTTTGAAGAGTTTGATCCATTCCATTTTGGATCAAAAGGAGCAAAGGTGTTTGAATTTAGTCTTGTTGAAGTTGCGCGCCAAGGTTTGAAGGGTGAGGCCGTGTATACTTTGTGCCAAGCCGAGACAAGTTGGAGCCGACTTTACTTGAGTCGCTAACTCGTTGCCGAGTTAAAGGATTGAGTCGTATACAAGCATAGCCGAGATATTGTTAAATCGAAATTGTTTCATTGTGTTGAAATTTTGAAATCTTGTGATTGAATTGTTGAAGTTTGTGAAGTTTTTAACCATGCCACCAAGGAGAGCTAATCGTCATCAAAACGTTGAAGCTTTGTATCGTAGAGAAGAAGCCGAGCTTATGGAACAACGTATTAATGATAAATTTGATGAAGGCATTGGTAAATTGGAGAGATTGATGAATGATTTGAATCAAAGGAGGAGATCACCAAACTCGAACCATGGAGGAAACCGAGTTTCGCCATCGGTTACGGAAGCGAGGAGGGTATCGCCACATTCATGTAGAGATAGAAGAGAAACATCAATTTCATCACGAAGAGATCATCATGACTATGCACATGAAGAGAGAAGAAGTCAACGTGAATTTGACCATGAAGCATATAGAGATGAAGAGAGACATAGTCAAAGAAGCATGCATGAGCGAAGAGATGATGTTGGTCGAGATCGATGTAGGCGTACTTTTGATTTTGTTGAAGAGGGTGATAGAGCAAGTATTCATTATCGAGATCGAGACCAAGTTCGGAATTCTTATCGGGATGTTGAGGATGATCGCCGTTGGGAATCGGGAATGAAGATGGAGATTCTAGAATTTAAAGGCGGGATGGTTGCTGAGGAGTTCTTAGATTGGTTGTCTAATGTGGAGGAAATCTTTGATTTCAAGGAGGTGCCGGAGAATCGAAGGGTGAAGTTAGTTGCTACAAGGCTGAGGGGGAGAGCATTGGCGTGGTGGCAGCAAACTAAACTTACTCGAGAACGGATGGGAAAGTCAAAGATAGAATCTTGGGAGAAGATGAAGAAATTGATGCGAGCTACATTTTTGCCTTATAATTACCAGTCACTTATGTACCAAAGGTTGCAGAATCTGAGGCAAGGGACAAAATCTGTTAGTGATTATGCTGATGAATTTTACCAACTCATTGCGAGAAACGATATCATGGAGACAGAAGAACAGCTGACTGCTAGATTCATTGGGGGATTGAGAATGCAGATCCAGGATATGGTTAATATGTTTGATCCTAGATCATTTGCAGAAGCACATCAAAAAGCGTTAGCTTGGGAGAAACAAGGAAGGCGTGGAGGTGGTGTGTTTACTAATTCTAATAATCCAGTGAAGGGCGTTGGCGGAAGTTCTAATGTTCCTAAACCCGCTACAAAGCCAGTGGTGAAGGAGGCTGAGAAGGCGAAGGCTAGTAGTGTTTTCAAATGTTATAATTGTCAGGAGTTGGGTCACAAGAGTAACGAATGTCCAAAGCCGAAGAAGAGAACCATGGTTGCAGAGGTTGAGGCAGATGATGGTGAGGAGGCAGAGTATTCAAATGTACCTTATGTTGAGGAGGAAGAAGAAGTGTCGGGTGATGAAGGTTGTAATCTTATGATGAGGAGAAGTTGTTTGACACCGAAGCAAGAAGAGGATTGTAGTTGGCTGAGAAGTAATATTTTTCAATCGACATGTACTATTCTGGGGAAAGTCTGCAAGTTCGTTATTGATGCCGGAAGTTGTGAAAATATTATTTCTACAGAAGCTGTGAGAAAGTTGGACTTGAAGACTGAAAAACATCCTAAACCGTACAAGCTAGCATGGTTAAGGAAGGGAGGTGAAGTGAAAGTGTGTCGAAGAGCTTGTGTGAATTTTTGAATCGGAAAGAAGTACAAAGATGAAATATGGTGTGATGTCGTAGATATGGATGTTTGTCACTTATTGTTGGGCAGACCATGGCAGTTTGATAGGGCAGTACAGCATGACGGTCGTGCCAACAGTTACAGTTTCATGTTCGAGGGTACTAAAATCACTTTGGTTCCTAAGAAGCAACAGCAGAAGGAGAACAAACTGGAGGAGATTGAGGAATTGAAAACTCTGTTGACTTTGAAAGAGTTTGTCATGGAAGTCGAAGAAGAACCTGAAGTGTTTTTGTTGATTGGAAGAGAGAGTAATGAAGAAGTTGAAATCCCGGAAGAAGCAAAGCCAGTTTTGAAAGAATTTGAGGATGTCTTTCCAGAGGAGTTGCCAAAGGAGTTACCGCCACTTAGAGACATTCAACATCAGATTGATCTTGTTCCAGGAGCAGTGTTACCACACCGACCACATTACCGAATGAGTCCAAAGGAACATGAGGAGTTACGAAGGCAAGTGGAAGAGTTGCTTGAGCAAGGGCGTATTCAGGAAAGTTTGAGTCCATGTGCTGTGCCGGCATTGTTAGTACCAAAGAAGGACGGAACTTGGAGGATGTGCACAGACAGTAGAGCTTTGAATAAGATCACTGTTCGCTATAGATTTCCTATGCCGAGGTTGGATGATTTGTTGGATCAGTTGAGTGGGGCAACTATATTCTCGAAAATTGATTTGAAGAGTGGTTATCATCAGATTCGGATTAGACCTGGAGATGAATGGAAGACAGCTTTCAAGACAAGAGAGGGGTTGTACGAATGGTTGGTTATGCCGTTTGGTTTGTCAAATGCACCTAGTACATTCATGTGGGTGATGAATCAAATCTTTCGACCATTCATTGGGAAGTTCGTCGTGGTTTACTTCGATGATATTCTGATTTATAGCAGGAGTACGGAGGAGCATGTTCTACATTTGAGGGAAGTGTTGCTTATTCTTCGTGAAGAACAATTTTATGCTGCTACAAAGAAATGTGTGTTTATGACACCTAGTGTTTTATTCCTGGGATATGTTGTTTCAGGGAAAGGTATTCAAGTTGACCAGAGTAAAATTGAAGCAGTCAGGAATTGGCCACAGCCAAAGACAATTACAGAAGTGCGAAGTTTTCATGGGCTAGCGTCATTCTACCGAAGATTCATTCCACACTTCAGTAGCGTGATGGCTCCAGTGACTGATTGCATGAAGGGTAAACAGTTTGTGTGGTCAGAAGAAGCGGGGGTTGCCTTTGAGAAGATCAAGGAATTGTTGACGTCTGCACCAATTCTTGTTCTACCTAATTTTCAGTTGTTATTTGAATTGCATACTGATGCTTCGAAGGTTGGAATTGGAGGGGTTCTGAGTCAGAATGGAAAGCCAGTTGCTTATTTTAGTAAGAAACTGTCAGGGGCAAAGATGAGATACAGCACATATGACGTTGAATTTTATGCTGTTGTGCAAGCTGTTAAGCATTGGAGACATTACTTATTTCAGAAGGAATTTGTTCTGTACACTGATCACGAAGCTTTGAAACATTTACAGGGGCAGGATAAAATTTCAGCGAGACATGCATCATGGATTGCTTATTTGCAGCAGTTTACTTTTGTCGTTAAGCACAAATCAGGGGTGACAAATCGGGTAGCTGATGCTTTGAGTAGGAGGAGTCATTTACTAACAACAATGAAGGTTGAAGTGACGGGGTTTGAAATGTTGCCAGAGATGCTTGAAGAAGATCCTTACTTTGTGAAATATGTTGAAAAAGTGAAGGATGGGAGTACCGATGAATTCATGTTGGTTGATGGTTTTCTGTTTAAAGGAAATCGTTTATGTATTCCGGATTGTAGTTTGAGGATGAAGATTGTGAAGGAGTTACATGAGGAAGGGCATGTGGGCCGCGATCGTACTTTGCAGTTGATTTCGCAATCTTACTTTTGGCCGTCGATGAGAAAAGAGGTTGAAAGGTTCGTGGAGCGATGTCATATTTGCCAAGTTTCAAAGGGAACGGCAACGAATGCAGGACTGTATATGCCATTACCAGTACCATCTAAGCCATGGGTTGATATTAGCATGGATTTCGTTTTGGGTTTGCCATGAACTCAAAGGGGAAATGATTCGATATTTGTTGTAGTGGACAGGTTTTCAAAGATGGCACATTTTGTTGCTTGCAAGAAGACAGCAGATGCAGTTCGAGTGGCGCAGTTATTTTTCAAGGAAATTTATCGACTTCATGGTTTACCAGAATCTATTGTTTCTGATCGAGATACTCGTTTCCTGAGTCACTTTTGGCTGAGTTTGTGGAAGATGGTCGGAACGAAGCTGAATTTTAGTAGCGCTTACCATCCACAAACTGATGGACAGACAGAAGTTGTTAACAGGTCATTGGGGAATTTGTTGCGTTGTCTTGTACAGGATAATCTGAGAAGTTGGGACATGAAATTATGCCAAGCTGAGTTTGCCCATAATCATGCAGTGAATCATAGCACGGGATTCAGTCCATTTCAGATTATTTATTCAAATTTACCCAGGGGGCCGTTGGATTTGGCCGTAA
This sequence comes from Allium cepa, assembly GCA_030765085.1. Taxonomy (NCBI): domain Eukaryota; kingdom Viridiplantae; phylum Streptophyta; class Magnoliopsida; order Asparagales; family Amaryllidaceae; genus Allium; species Allium cepa. The sequence goes on along the minus strand of CM060939.1, from coordinate 72,308,735 downwards.
TACCACAGTCAAAGGGGACAGTTAAACGAGCTGTTGATTTTGTTGAAGAGCTAACTGAATGTCATAAAATCGTTCAGGAACGATTGGAAAAGTCGAATGAGAAGTATAAAAAGTTTGCAGATTTGAAACGTCGAAATGTTGAATTTAAAGAAGGTGATTTGGTTTATGCTGTATTGACAAAGGATCGTTTTCCGGTGGGTACTTATAACAAGTTGAAAGCCAGGAAAATTGGTCCAATTGAAGTTTTGAAGAAAATCAATGAGAATGCTTATCGATTAAAGTTACCAGATGATGTTTATACTTCTGATGTTTTTAACGTCAAACATTTAATTCCATATCATGGAGGCGAGATTGTTGAGAAAGAATTTACAAATTCGAGGTCGAATTTTTCTCAACCAGGGGAGGATGATGCAGCTAAGACCAGAGAAGAAAATGTGAAATCTTTAATTCCAGAAAACATGAGTTTATGGTGTAACTTGATGAGTCGTCCACGAGTCATTAAAGGAATGAGTCGTTTCCGACTTAAGAGATTACAAGGGGAAGATAGCATAGGTCGAATGGAGGGGACTTCAGAATTGAGTTGTCCACGACTTAACTTGAGTCGTCTACGACTCAACATGAGTCGTCCGCGACTTAACAGTCCAAGTGGAAGAGGGCTGCGACCTAACGGGTCTGAAGGAAAAGGTGGCCGACCTAACAAAGCTACTATGAGTCGTCCACGACTCATCAAGCAACTAAGACAAGTTTCAGTCAGCAGGAACTTTGAATCGGAGACGGGTTACGACATAGATAAGTCGTTCGAAGTTGACTCGTTGGAAGGGTTATGCCGCAGTGGACTTGGGAGCTTGAGTCGTTGGAAGATGTTGAGTCGCATGAAGTGATGAGTCGTGAGTCGCACTTTCTTGGGTCGGAGGTATTGTAATGAGGCTTTGTATGATGAGTCGTCTGAACTATTGAGTCGTGTACTGTTTTGAGTCTGTGCATATCTTGAGTCGTTGTTCTTGAGTCGTGTAACCCGTGTGTATATATGAGTCGCTTGAGTCTGTATTGTGGATGAGTCGTATATCTGTGAGGCGTGTAAGCTGTGCTGTGTTGTTGAGTCGGTAACGACTTATGATGAGTCGGAGGGGGTTTCATGAGTCGCACACGACTTAAGAGTGGCGTGAGTTGTAAATGCTATAAATAGGCGTGTGTTGTACATTTTGGAGTTGTTGAATATTGAATAAAATTTCCTTTTGTTAGCTTTGTGCTTTCATACCAAATTGGTAGTTGAGTGTAATCTCCTATCTCCTCTTTCGGATAATCGAGTGCGCTCGATTCAACGATCGTAGAAGCCGATTCACGGAATCTAGTGCGCTAGATCAACGTGCGAAGAATCGTAGATCTTTGAACACGGTATAGTGCGCTATCAACGTGTTTGAGATAGCTAGAGTTCGGTATCTTTGGATCAACGAACTTGGGCATTTTGGTATCTTCAACTCACCGATTGTTACATTTCATCGATTGAAGTTTTGTTTGATTAATCCGCTGCTTCAACATGGCTACCTGAATTTGAATTTCAAAATTTGAATTCAAATGTTTGAATTTTCCTCCACCTTTTCACTTCATTCAATTCTTTGAAAAGCTACTTTTTGACCAGAGAATATGTCCTTTGAGAATCTATTTATTCACTACCTTTTATCATATCTTTTCACTTTCATTTTCAAATTCAAACTCTCTCGTCATAACTTCAAGCTCTCTACTCTCTACTCTAATGGCTTCTTCAAGCAACCCCTCACCCATTAGAATTTCCAGAAAAATCAAAGAGCAATTATCCAATGATCCGGAGGCAATTAAAGCATACATCAATTATGCTAACTATGCCAAAGTCCATCCCGGAAAATTTGATATTTTTCAAGATTTTTTTTCTTATTAAATTGATTCTCTTTTTGCAAACAATGGTGTTTTAAGTCTTATTGACTCTTCTCAAAATGATTTTGTTTGCTATCCTAATATTTTCAAAATTTTCTATGCGAAGTTATATCGCGGATTTTATGTTGGAAATGAGAATGAAATTTGGAGTAGTGTCAAAGGCACTCAAATTGTTTTGAATTGTGATCTTTTGGGTACCATTCTCAATTGCGAGAATTCGGGAATAGATATTTCTAACTTTAAAATCGATGAACATGATCGTGAGACATTTCATCATATTTTCGAAGGAGATGATGATTTTGATTTTAAAAATAGAAATTTTCGACCAAAAGCAAGAATTGTTAATCTTTTTTTGCAACATACTTTGACCCCAAGATCGGGTAATTTTAACAATCCTACTTTAAAAGTTTGCAAGGCTCTTTTTGCTATTTTCGGAAACCATTTTGTTAATTGGGCGCAAGTTATTTTGGATGAACTTCGTCCTAAAAACCTTGAAATGGGTGAAAACACTATATATCAAGGAATTTATCTCACTCAGATTTTTAACTATTTTGGAGTGGATTTCAAAGGTGAAGAATTTATCTCTAGAAAAGTTTTCAACCATTCCAACATTTCACTTATGAAAATTCCATTTGTTTTTCAACCTTATGAGACTCTTATCGAAAAGGAAGAGCGTTTGGCTCATGAGGAAATGGAAGAAGAAGAAGAGGAAGAAGAAGAAGGGGATGAGATGGAAATTGAAGAAGAAGAAGGTGAAACTTCTTTGGAAAGCATCGAATGTCCTTCCAATCCATCCAACAAAACCCTTCTCAAAAACCAAAAGATAATCGTGGAGGATCAACTGATTCTAAAACGATCCGTTAGTAAAAAGTTGGATAATATTTCTTCGAAGATGAACAAGTTCTGTTCAAAAGTCAGCAAGAAACTTGGATTATCTTCATCATCTTCATCCTCTAACTAGTTTTATCTTTGCGTATCGTGTTGTATTTGTTTTAGTTTGCTTTATTTTCGAATGTTCATGTAGTTTGTTGTGTGCTTAATCATTGTATTATCGTAGTATGCAATGAAATGAAATTTCCTTTCTGTTGTCTACCTTATCTTATCTCTAGAATAATTGTTAGTATATTATATATATATATACACACACAATTATTTTCAAAATCAAATTTGTCAGAAGCTTTCACTAACCCATGTCGACATCCCCTATATGTCCATGTTGACATGTACTGCTCAGAAATGACAATTGATTTTGAATTTGAAATTTGAATAACTACCAAATGTCTATTCATTTCAAACGAATTTCTACACCTATATATACTTGTTTCTTCTAGAATTCTTCACTGAAATTTATTTCTTATCATCTATATCCTCCTTTTCTTTCACAAATTCAACTATGGCTAATCCTATTCACAATTTATCTGAAAATCTTGAAGAAACCCTCAATTCATTCAAGAATATTCTCTCGTTTATTCTACGTAACCATCGTCACTTAGAATTGAGTCAAATGCAGATGATCAAGGAACAAGAAAGGCACTTCGATGCGATACGATGGATGATCTCCTCTCTGCACAAAGATGATAACGAAGCACATCCTCCTGTCTCTCTCACCAATGACAATGAAAATTGGGATGCAATTAAAGTAGACCCTATATTTGGAGAAGAAGGATGGGTAGATGTTCCTCGTAATGTTTGACTTCTTTACTTTGTTTTGATTTGTTTCAATTGATTTGGTTTGAATTGATACTTTGTGTGGTTTGATTTTGAGGCAGTGGATAATACGAAAAGTAGATGAAACGGTGAAAGTAGCAATCGGTGGATTAATGAATACTGAAATGCCCCAAATTCGTTGATCCGAAGATACCGAATTCTAGCTATACTCGTCACGTTGATCGCGCACGATACCGTGAAAGAAGATCTTCAATTCTTCAAGCGTTGATCAAGCGCACTTGATTCCGCGAATCGGCTTCAACAATCGTTGATTCGAGCGCACTCGAATATCCGAGAGTGGAGATAGGAGATTACACTCAACTACCAATTTTAGATGAAAGCACACAGCAATCAACAAGAAATTTTATTCAAAAATCAACCATCTCTGAAATGTACAACACACTCCCTATTTATAGCATTTCACAATCTGACCCTTAAGTCGTTGCCGACTTAACTGACTCGAGTTACCCTCATAGCGACTTAGACCCAAGTACAACACAGTACAACAAATGACAAGACTTACGACTTAAGTCTAATGACTCAACGAATTACAACACAGCACCCATTCGGCCGACTTATCTACATGCCGACCTACGACTTATCTCATACGAGTTAAGGACATAACAAGCTCCAGCGACATAATGACTTAAAAAATGCAATATTACAACACAACACATAGGTCGGTGACGACCTACAATTCAACACGACTTAAACAAATACAGACTCATCACTTAGGTCGTAGGCGACCTAACGACTCAATAAAAAAGCGTCTCTACTTAGGTCGTGATCGACCTACTGAAGATAACTTCGACAGCGACTTATCTGGAGGCGACTTAAGAAAGCATCGTGATGTAAAACCTTCAGCGACTTAGCATAGGTCGTTCCAACGACTCATCCCATGGTTTCAGCTTGTTAGGTCGTAGCTCCTCTTCTTCAGACCTGTTAGGTCGTGGCCGACCTAAAATTCTCAACACCGAACGACTTAAAGCTTGGTTAGGTCATGGCCGACCTAAAACTCTCAACACCGAACGACTTAAAGCTTGGTTAGGTCGTGTCGTCTTGTCTCTTAATTCCTTAAGTCGCTGATGACCCCAAACTCCTCTTTTAGGCTATGTATTCACTAACTCGTTGGAGTTAGGCCGCAGATCTATACGTTCTTCATCTTGTGTTGCATCATCCTCCCCTGGTTGAGAAAAATTCGTCCTCGAATTTAAATTTTCTACTCCGTTGGATGATTCATCTCCAAAATATGGCACAAGATGCTTAACATTGAACACGTCAGAAGTGTACACATCCTCCGGTAGCTTCAACTTATAAGCATTTTCATTAATCCGTTTCACAACTTCTATAGGACCAATTTTTCTGGCTTTCAACTTGTTATAAGCGCCCACTGGAAAACGATCCTTCGTTAACACAGCATACACCAAATCACCTTCGTTAAATTCAACATTTCGTCGCTTCAAATCTGCAGTTCGCTTATACTTCTCATTTGCTTTCTCCAATCGCTCCTGAACGATTTTATGACATTCCGTTAACCCGTCAACAAAGTCTACAGCTCGTTTAACCGTCCCCTTCGGTTGTGGCACTACTGCTAAATCCAACGGTCCCTTGGGCAAATTTGAATATACAATTTGAAATGGGCTGAATCCCGTACTACGATTCACTGCATGATTATGAGCGAACTCTGCCTGGCATAACTTCATGTCCCAACTCTTCAGATTGTCCTTCACAAGACATCGCAATAAATTCCCCAGCGATCTGTTAACAACTTCTGTCTGTCCATCTGTTTGCGAATGATAGGCGCTGCTAAAGTTTAACTTCGTTCCAACCATCTTCCACAAACTTACCCAAAAGTGACTCAGAAAACGAGTATCCCTATCCGACACAATAGATTCTGGCAATCCATGAAGTCGATAGATCTCTTTGAAAAATAACTGAGCAACATGAACAACATCCGCCGTCTTCTTACAAGCAATAAAATGTGCCATTTTCGAAAGCCTGTCTACCACAACAAATATAGAATCATTCCCCCTTTGAGTTCTAGGCAAACCCAAAACGAAATCCATGCTCACATCAACCCATGGTTTAGACGGTACAGGTAACGGCATATACAACCCTGCATTTGTCGCTGTTCCCTTCGAAACCTGACATATATGACATCTCTCCACAAACCTTTCAACCTCTTTCCTCATTGACTGTAACGACCCAGAATTTTGAATAATTTAATTTGAAAATATTTAATTTATTTTAAATATTTAAAAGATGGTTTGAATTGAATTTCAAATTTTCAGAATGAATTTGGCGATTAAATTATAAAATTTAATCTATTGAGAGTTGAATAAAAATTTAAATCTTCAATTTTAAGCTGATTAAAAATATTTCAAAGGCTTGTAAAATTCATATTGATAATACTGAAGGTAATAGAAGCTTCAGAATTGAATTTGAAAGTAAATTGTTCAGTTTTGAATTTATATCGTTTAAATTGAAATTAAAAATAGCCGTCCGAGGCATAGTCTCGGAATTCGACGGAACCAGTTCCATTGGGTCCGTAATATTGAATTTTTCTCGGATTTCAAATTTCGTATTTTTCGGAGTTGATATGAGAGCACACGGTAAGAAAACACGTCGAAATCAAATTGAATTCAATCTAAATTTAAAATTTAAATTTGTCAACATCAAAACACAGTAGAGTGTAAGGTAAGCACGATCTTTCCTCTGCAAAGACACGTTCTCTTGTCCCCTCCCTCTTCTTTTTTAAAACACGAGCAACACAGAAGAAAATCAAATGGCCGATGCAAAAAGAAAAAAAATCTCTTCGTTCAAATTTTAATGGCCGAAGCCGTCTCCCTCTCTCCCATTTCCTTCTTCAAATCTCAAAATCGATTCAGCTAAAAAAAATAAAAAATAAAAATAAAATGGTGGCTGTGGCATTAACTCGAAAAGGGGGAGGGGGGTCGCGAGTGATTTAGGGTTCGCGCGAGGCCATGTCGCGAGGGGATATGATGGCGACGAGAGGATGAAGGCGGCACTAGGGTTTGGCAAAAGGTGCGCGCGAGATGATGGGAGCGACGCTCGCTGGGGAGGACGAGGCGGAGCTAGGGCTCGGCGGCACGCACGCATATGGATGATGGCGGTGACCTCGACGAGGTGGCGCTCGATGATGGCTAGGGTTCTGGTGGTCGCGGCTGCGTTGGGTGCCGCGCGATTCGAGGAGGAGAGGCAATGATGCGTGCTCAATTGGGGTTTGTCGGGGCTGCAAGGTGATGGTGGGATTCTCGAGCCAGCTGTGAGGTAGTTTTAATTTTTAATATAATTTGTATTCAAAAGAAAAAAATATATAAAATTGATATATATAAATATATATATACAGTAAAAATATACATAAGCAGTTTTTAAATTTTATATATAGATATAGGAGATCTTGGAAATATTGATTTTTATTTACTAAGATATTTTGAAAATATAATATAGGAGTTTTTATAATGGTAAAGTTTATGCAAATTTGATTTTTGTGAAATCCATATAGATTATTTTATAAGTGTAACTTCAAAGAAGAATAAATATATATAGGAATTTTAAAATATTGAAGAAATTTAGTTCAATTTGAAATTCTAGTTAAATTAATTTTTAAAAGGAAATTAGTTAAAATATAAATTTTTGGTAAGAAAAAGAAATTTAATAATTAGTTGGATAAATTTAATCATAGGGTGAGTCAATTAAATCTAAATTTATTTTTGTGTTACTAAGAATAATTTATTAAAGGAGAAAATTGGGTTAAAAGGAACTATCAGTTAATTTAACTAGTAAATGAAATCACCGATGAATGGAAATTATCAAACGAAAATTTATTATTAGATTATTTCGAATATTTATGGATTGTATAAATTATTTATACAAGGTTAAAAATCGAGAAAATCGAGTTAAGATGGAAAATGGATTGCTAATAAAAGCAAAGGTGAGAACTTCTCACTCAAAAAGGGTTTATTTAAATTTTAAATAGTTAGATTTAAAATTGTTAGACTGTGTTGATTAAATGCTTGAATGATGATTGTTATATATATATATATATTGGATGTGAATAGACCCTATACGCCGTTAGTAAGCGGAGGTTATTTATTACACCCATATACCGCGATATTCCACCTTAAAGTGGAATTGGTATTATATTAGTATATAGCAATATATATATTGGCATATGTATATATTGCAGTTGATTGATTTCCCGCATTGTATAGCGGATGAGACCCTATTGCGCCGTTATTAAGCGGATAATATTTTATAAATCCCATATACCGCGATATTCCACCTCGAAGTGGAATGGGTATTGTGCTAATGTCTGTGGATGCAGGGAAATAGGTTGGAGGGATCCAACTGGATTCCTCACCAATATTTATTTGATTTTAGATATTGTGATATTTGATTTATTATCATATTGATATATGATGTTTGAAAGTCGTGATTGACTATTTGATGTGTTGCATCATCAGATCCATTTTTGAAGTTTAAAAATAACGATTTTGATTTTTTTTAAGGGATTTCTAAGGTGATTTTAGAAAGTATACGTTTATAAAATATTTTTGGAATTGATTCATTTTAAATAAATAAACGATAAAATTTTAATGTTATAAAATTATGACTTTTGAGAGATATAGTTAAAAGATTTATTTTTGTAACTATGGGATTAATGATTTTATAAAGTAGTTTAAATTGGGATTTCTGAATTTATTGTAAAAAGTTTATTGATAGGATTTATGAAATTTGACTATTTTATAAATCAAAATGATTAAAGACGTTTTAAAATAAAAATACAAATTGATTTATATAAAAGATTTATAAATTGATATTTATAAATAAAAATATTGGAATTGTAAAACGAGCTTTTATAAGTGTTAGAATGAATTGTGAATGAATTTCGCAAATGAATGAAATTTATAGAATTATAAACGGTGAAGTTATAAATGGAATTTTATAAGCAGTAGGTTTATAAAATTTGTAAAGACATTAAAAGAATAGATTTGGATAAATAAATGAATCTTATAAGTTACAAGATTTATAAATTTGGGAAGTTTAAAAGAACAATTTTGCAAACAAATAAATTATAAGCATTTAACTTATAATATGGACTTTCGGTATATAATTGAATTATAAATCGAATAGGTTAATAAAGGAAATTTATAAAAGGAAGTTGTAAAATAAATAGAAATGGAATTTATAAACATTGTTTTATAAATCCGCAACAACTTATTTTGATAAGAAAATTGTTGTAACTTATTAATGGAGTTATATTCACGTTTTAGACAGTGAATAATCCTTTAAAATAAAATGAATAGAAATGATGAAATTGGTTAACAAATATATTCACGTTTTTGAATAGTGAATAATATGTTAAAGAAAATGTTTTGGATGTGATGTTTTAAATAGAATTAAAACGATCTAATGATATTTTTAAAATGTGTTAAGATTCGAAATCATAGATTTCAACATTGATTGTTGAGAATGACGTTTTCGAGAAATAAAAGGAAATGGTGGACTATAACACTGTTGTTATAGTAAATGATTTCCGAAAGGAAATGTTTTGTATAGTATTGGGATTTATATATCTATTTTAATTTCGAATCCCTATACTAGTGATTTTGGGTTGTCGTAACGATGTTTTACGCAACATTCGTTTTGGCCCAAACAAATATGTTAAAGAGAATGATTTCCTTAAAGAATGAAATATATGCTTAATTTCGATTTAAGTATATTGAATATTTTCCAAAGGTTGAAAATAAATAAAATTTGTGAATTACTTATATAATAAATAAGTAGGGAAATGTTTTTCCAATGTGAAATGAAAAGTTTAGAGAATTTATCTTTTTGAAGATAAATTGAAAATGAATAATTGAAAACGTATATTCATAGATATTTTAGAATATAAATTCACTATGGAATTTATAAAGGAAAGGGGAATTTGTTTAAAAATAAATATTGATTTATTTTTGAAGTATTGAAAATTTATATCTTGTAAAGATACTTTTGGGAAATAAATAATTTGGAAAATTGTTTGGAATCTGGTGATGTTGTGCATATCCATTGATAGTTCAATGACCGACTATCAATATTTACCTTTGAATGGATATTTGTTGTGATTGCTTGAATTGAATGCCATACTTATTTTTAAAAAATAAGCGCTCACTATTCGGGTTAACCGGGAAAGGACCTTGGGGTCGTATAACCCATTCCGAATATGTGATACGTCGTTATGAATTGCATTCGAAGACCGGTGTTGAAGACCGGATATTTTCGAAAACGAAAGGGTTTCTTGTCGATTGTCTCTGCACTGGCTGATCCCCGGTATAGAGATCTCCATATGTGATGGGAAATCCGGACGTGATTAGAGATTATCCAGATTGCAAGGACTTCTTTGTAAGTGCCTTCGGTTCTGTTCGATCCCGGAACAGACTTGTATGGATTGTATGTCTGACATTACAAATTGAGATATTAAGCTGATTTCTTTCAAATATATTTCTGTTGGTGGCGGAGAATTTTTTTCTCTTAGCTTAACACCCTTCTCTGAGACGTACGAGCTCAGAGGTTATGTAGTTGAAGGTTATCAGCGATATATTCCCAATTTTGGTAATGTGACATGCTGAATGTTGCTGTGAAATGATCATTGTTTGATTATTTATGATATGATCATTTGTTTGATCACTTATCTTTGTGATCATTTCTATGATCATTTGTTGACCCAAAGCACAGCTTTTGTATAAAGCGTGGCTTTGTGGACGAGACTTCGTCGAGCCTCACACCCCGGAATGGTCAAAACAGGAAAGATGCGGCAAGGTTATGAGGGGTAGCTCCCTTTAGGGTATGTGCATTTCCTTCTGGAAAAGGGTGGTATCATGGTATGGAGCCCAGATACTTACTCATGTTGAAACACTTTATTTATTATGGTGTGAATTGATTACGAGCGCTCGGATAAAGGTCCCAAAGGACCGGGGGATGGCATATTCGTGTCAGTAGTTACCCAGTTAGGGGTAACCCGGCCTTGTGTTGGCAGAGATCCGGTTAGGTTCTCGGGGACGTCCTTCCAAAGGCGTTCTCATGTGGCAATGGGAAGTTCCTTGGCCTGACCATTAGTTGGAAATCCAAAGAAACAATACGAGACTTGTACGGTTTTAGTTGTAGAACCTGCCATCTAATATGGTAGCTATAGTAGGCATAATATAATGGTACCTATGCTGGCTAAGATTTATATCTTTACTTTCGAAATATTTTTCCTACACTATGCACTAGTAAAAATATCAAATGTTCTTTTTAATGCGTATCAAGCATCTTTGACTAACATAAGAAGAAATCTCCTCCAAGTCTGCGTTTGCATTGTGTGTGTGGTGGGAGGTCTTATGGTAGTCTCATTTTCAAAAGTATTGCGAATTGACTTTAAAAATATTCCTCTATTTTGATTTTAAAGAAAAATAAACTGTTTTGAGTTCTCACACCAGTCACATGACTGACTCGGAGTTTATTGTTTTCCTTCCTAAACTCTGGGTGCCCACCAATTTCCACACGGGCAGTCAAGAGTTAAGGTTTATCAGGATATTCTGGAATTCAGGAGTTGCAGGAGGCAAGATGGATGGCATGGCGTATTACTAGTATATAGTATTTCTTTTCCGTTGTTTGTTGTTATTTGTTGTTGTACACTCTGATGATATAATGTAATTTAATGCGATGTAATGTAATAACTGATATAGTTCTTTGTTTAAAGATTATTCATTTATCTATTATATGTTGTTCCGCTGCGAATTGTGAGATTCTGATGTTGTTCTGTTGTTTTTTTGTTCCGTTCTATTTTCTATTTTCTTTTCCCTCTATTTTCTATCTTTTCTCTCTTCTGTCCTATCTTCTTATCTCTTCTTCTATCTTTTTCTTTTTCTTAAACATTGAGAATTCGTATTTCTGTTCATCTTGAGTTAATCTATGGAGATTAGTGTTTATTCAAGGAGTACGGATTTGCAGGTCTTCACATTGACGGCCAAAAGTAAGATTGAGAAATCAAATGCAATGTACGATCACGACCCACATGTCCTTCCTCGTGCAACTCCTTGATAATCTTCATTCTCAAACTGCTCTCTGGAATACATAACCGATTTCCCTTGAATAAGAAACCATCAACTAACACAAATTCATCAGTATCTCCATCCTTAACTTTTTCAATAAACTTTGCAAAGTAAGGATCTTTGTCAATCAACTCTGGCAATAATTCAAACCCTGTTACCTCAACTTTCATTGTAGTCAACAAATGACTCCTCCTACTCAAAGCATCAGCTACACGATTTGTTACCCCAGATTTGTGCTTCACAACAAAAGTAAACTGCTGTAAATAGGCAATCCACGATGCATGTCTTGCTGAAATCTTATCTTGCCCTTGCAAATGCTTCAACGCTTCATGATCAGTGTAAAGGACAAACTCTTTCTGAAATAGATAATGCCTCCAGTGTTTAACAGCTTGCACAATAGCATAAAACTCAACATCGTATGTACTATATCTCATCTTTGCCCCTGATAACTTCTCACTGAAATATGCAATAGGACGTCCTTTCTGACTCAACACCCCTCCAATTCCAACCTTAGATGCATCAGTGTGTAGCTCAAACAACAACTGAAAATCCGGTAATACAAGAATTGGTGCTGTCGTCAAAAGTCCTTTGATTCGTTCAAAAGCAAACCCTGCTTCCTCCGACCAAGAAAACTGTTTTCCTTTCATACAATCAGTAACCGGTGCCATCACGCTACTGAAGTGTGGAATGAATCTTCGGTAGAATGATGCCAATCCATGAAAACTTCTAACTTCAGTGATAGTTCTAGGTTGTGGCTAATTTCTAATAGCTTCAATTTTACTCTGGTCCACCTTGATTCCCTTCTCAGATACAACATATCCCAAGAATAAAACACTTCGAGTCATGAACACACATTTCTTCGTAGCTGCATAAAATTGTTCCTCACGAAGAATAATTAACAACTTTCTCAAATGCCCTACATGCTCCTCTGTACTCGCACTATAAATCAGAATATCATCAAAGTAAACAACAACAAACTTTCCAATGTACGGTCTGAAAATTTGATTCATCACCCTCATAAATGTACTCGGTGCATTCGATAGACCAAACGGCATAACCAACCATTCATATAATCCTTCCCTCGTCTTGAATGCGGTCTTCCATTCGTCCCCTGGTCTAATTCGAATCTGATGATAACCACTCTTCAAATCAATCTTCGAAAAGATAGTAGCCCTACTCAACTGATCTAGCAAGTCATCCAACCTTGGCATAGGAAATCTGTATCTCACAGTGATTTTGTTCAAAGCTCTACTATCTGTGCACATCCTCCATGTTCCATCCTTCTTCGGCACCAACAAAGCTGGCACAGCACAAGGACTCAAGCTTTCCTGAATACGTCCCTGTTCTAGCAACTCTTCCACTTGCCTTCGCAACTCCTCATGTTCCTTCGGACTCATTCGGTAATGTGGTCGATGTGGTAAAACTGCTCCCGGAACAAGATCAATCTGATGTTGAATGTCTCTAAGTGGCGGTAACTCCTTAGGCAACTCTTCTGGAAAGACATCCTCAAATTCTTTCAAAACCGGCTTCACCTCCTCAGGAATATCAACCACTTCATTACACTCTCGCCCAATCAACAAAAACACTTCAGGCTCCTCTTCAACTTCCTTAACAAATTCCTTCAAAGATAACAAAGTTTTCAACTCTTCAATCTCCTCTAGCTTGCTTTCCTTCTGTTGTTGCTTCTTGGGAACTAAAGTGATTTTAGTACCTTCAAACATGAAACTATAGCTATTAGCACGACCATCATGTTGCACTGCTCTATCAAACTGCCATGGTCTGCCCAACAACAGATGACACACATCCATGTCTACAACATCACACCAAATTTTGTCTTTGTATTTCTTCCCAATTGAAAAATTCACACAAGCCCTTCGACACACCTTCACTTCACCGCCCTTCCTTAACCATGCTAACTTGTACGGTTTAGGAAGCTTCTCAGTTTTCAAGTTCAATTTCCTTACTGCTTCTGTAGAGATAATATTGTCACAGCTTCCAGCATTAATAACAAACTTGCAAACTTTCCCCAGAATAGTGCATGTTGACTGAAAAATGTTGCTCCTCAACCAACTAGAATCATCCTCTTGCTTTGGTGTAATACAAGATCTCCTCATCATCAAATTACAACCTTCATCCCCGGACAATAAGTCTTCCTCCTCAACTGGTAATGAATTAGTACATTCTACCTCTTCATCATCTTTTTCAATCTCAGCAACCATTGCTCTCTTCTTCGGCTTCGGACATTCATTGCTTTTGTGACCCAACTCCTGGCAATTGTAACATTTGAAACCACTGTTAACCTTCTCCTTTTCAGCCTCCTTCACTACTGGTTTACTGATAGGTTTAGAAACATTAGAACTTCCACTGGCACCTTTCACTTGATTATTGGAATTAGTAAACACACCACCTCCACGCCTTCCCTGCTTTTCCCAAGCCAACGCCTTCTGATGTGCTTCTGCTACTGATCTAGGATCAAACATATTAACCATATCCTGAATCTGCATTCGCAACCCTCCAACAAATCTAGCAGTTAGCTGTTCTTCTGTCTCCATAATATCATTTCTAGCAATGAGTTGGTAAAATTCATCAGCATAATCATTAACAGTCTTCGTCCCTTGCCTCAGATTCTGCAACCTCTGATACATGAGCGATTGATAATTGTAAGGTAAGAAAGTAGCTCTCATTAACTTCTTCATCTTATCCCAAGACTCAACCTTTGACTTCCCCGTTCTCTCTCTCGTAAGTTTAGTTTGCTGCCACCACGCCAAAGCTCTTCCCCTCAACCTAGTAGCAACCAACTTCACTCGACGATTCTCCGGAACTTCTTTGAAATCAAAAATCTCTTCAACATTTGACAACCAGTTTAAGAACTCTTCAGCTACCATCCCTCCTTTAAACTCGGGAATTTCCATCTTCATACCCGATTCCCAACGACGATCATCTTCAACATCCCGATAAGAATTCCGAACTTGGTCTTGATGTCGATAATGAATGCTAGCTCTATCACCCTCTTCATCAAAATCAAATATACGTCTATATCGATCTCGACCATCAACATCCCTTCGATCATGCATGTCTCTTCTACTATGTCTCTCTTCATCTCTATATGGTTCATTTTCAAATTCTCGTGGAGTTCTCCCCTCTTCATGTCTATACTCATGCTGATCTCTCCTTGATGAAATTGATGTTTCTTTTCTTTCTCTAAAAGATTGCGGTGATACCCTCCTCGCTTCCGTAACCGATGGCGAAACTCGGTTTCCTCCATGGTTCGAGATTGGTGATCTCCTCCTTTGAGTTTGATTCAAATCATTCATCAACTTTTCTAACTTTCCGATGCCTTCATCAAATTTCTCATAATACGTTGTTCCATTAGCTCAGCTTCTTCTCTTTTATACAAAGCTTCAACATTTTGATGACGATTAGCTCTTCTCGGCGGCATGATTGAAAACTTCTCAAAAACTTCAACAAATTTAAACAATCTTCAAAGGCTTCAAACTTCAAATAAGATGCACGGCTCAAGTTTCACAACCTGCTCACTATCTCGGCCTTGCGACTTACTCCTTAGCTCGGCTATACCACTACACGACTTAGCTCGGCAACAAGCAACGGTCTAAGGCTTAGCTCGGCTTTCACACTACAACACAAATCAAATTCAATCAACTCCCACACTTTGATCCAAAAGAATATGGATCGAAAACTTCCCTCTTGTTGCAACTTCAAGATGAACACGATGAACTCTAACTTCAAACTTCAACTTCAAAAATTGGCTCCAAGTCTCGGCTTAGCTATGATTGGCTAAGTCTAGCTTTGATACCAAACTGACGCAGCGGATAATACGAAAAGTAGATGAAACGGTGAAAGTAGCAATCGGTGGATTAATGAATACTGAAATGCCCCAAATTCGTTGATTCGAAGATACCGAATTCTAGCTATCCTCGTCACGTTGATCGCGCACGATACCGTGAAAGAAGATCTTCAATTCTTCAAGCGTTGATCAAGCGCACTTGATTCCGCGAATCGGCTTCAACAATCGTTGATTCGAGCGCACTCGAATATCCGAGAGTGGAGATAGGAGATTACACTCAACTACCAATTTTAGATGAAAGCACACAGCAATCAACAAGAAATTTTATTCAAAAATCAACCATCTCTGAAATGTACAACACACTCCCTATTTATAGCATTTCACAATCTGACCCTTAAGTCGTTGTCGACTTAACTGACTCGAGTTACCCTCATAGCGACTTAGACCCAAGTACAACACAGTACAACAAATGCCACGACTTACGACTTAAGTCTAACGACTCAACGAATTACAACACAGCACCCATTCGGCCGACTTATCTACATGCCGACCTATGACTTATCTCATACGAGTTAAGGACATAACAAGCTCCAGCGACATAATGACTTAACAAGTGCAATATTACAACACAACACATAGGTCGGTGACGACCTACAATTCAACACGACTTAAACAAATACAGACTCATCACTTAGGTCGTAGGCGACCTAACGACTCAATACAAAAGTGTCTCTACTTAGGTCGTGATTGACCTACTGAAGATAACTTCGGCAACGACTTATCTGGAGGCGACTTAAGAAAGCATCGTGATGTAAAACCTTCAGCGACTTAGCATAGGTCGTTCCAACGACTCATCCCATGGTTTCAGCTTGTTAGGTCGTAGCTCCTCTTCTTCAGACCTGTTAGGTCGTGGCCGACCTAAAATTCTCAACATCGAACGACTTAAAGCTTGGTTAGGTCGTGGCCGACCTAAAACTCTCAACACCGAACGACTTAAAGCTTGGTTAGGTCGTGTCGTCTTGTCTCTTGATTCCTTAAGTCGCAGATGACCCCAAACTCCTCTTTTAGGCCGTGTATTCACTAACTCGTTGGAGTTAGGCTGCAGATCCATACGTTCTTCATCTTGTGTTGCATCAGATTTTTTATTGGTTTAAAGTTTGGCGTGTAAAACATATATATATTTACATTGAAATTTATGTGGTCTTTAATTAGTTATCATGTTCATAAGTATAGTTATTTCTTAATATATTATATTTTCCGTTGTATACTTTATCAATACAGGTACTGAAGTCCAAGAATGAGGGGGAGTAAGTTTTTGTTGATGACAAAAGGGGAGAAATATAAAATAGGGTAGTTAGGCATAGATTAAGGGGGAGTTATTAGTTTTAGGGGGAGTTATTAGGATAGAAGTAATATTTTATAAACAAAGGTTGTCATCATCAAAAAGGGGGAGATTGTTAGTCCATGAGATGATGGTTTTGATGACAACAACCTTAGAATAGATTATAAAATATAAATACTAACATTATAAGTTTAGATATATTTGGATATGCAGGAGTTAACCATGCAGGTATCAAGAATGAAGACTATACGGTATAAAGATTCAAGATATCAAGATAGAAGATTAATGAGTATAAAGATTATCAAGAGTTTAAGATTTCAAGGATAAGTATTTTTTTATTATCAAGAATATGTGTTAAAACTCGTAGAAAAGCACTGGCATCTTAAAATCCAACTTATTCATGGAATGGAATCCACTTCGAGCCCGTTAAAGGGATGGAACCCTAAGTAGGATGGAACCTACGAAAATCTAGTGGGACATTGTTTTGTATCCACTAATTTTAATTCAAATGATTTTTCAAAATTATCTTGTTTTCAAAATGATTTCAAAACTTTCCTTTTAAAAGATTCAAAACTCTCTATCCTTATTTTAAATAATTTTAGCCTCAAAATTATCCTTAATTTCAGAGTCAAATTACTCCTGATTTAAACTATCTTTTCAAATAATATATTTAACTTTTAATATTTATACTTAGATTTAAAGATAAAATTATATTTAAATTCTATATATATTATTCTTTATATTTACTTATGAATTTTAACAATATTCAAGTATATTTATAAAGTTTATAATAGTTTTTATATAAGATAAATGTTATTTTCAAAGAAAGTCAAAACACCAAAAAATCCTTTAGGATGTCGACATGCCTAGCATGACCATGTCGACATGGTGACAGTTTGGTTCAAAAATTCGAATTTCAAAAGTAGTGTCTATTCGCCATAACTCTTCATGAATGGTCATGGCTATTGTTCTTCTATAAATAGGGGTCAGTTTCAACGAATTGTTAATCACTTTTTTCTGTTTTTCACTCCTCTTCTTCTTCCACATTTCTTAATACATATTCTTATCATTACTCTGCCGAAATCAACATTGAATCATACTCGATTACTTCTAGTTTGATTTTATATCACTATCTCTACAAGGTTCTCAGTGTTATTCAGAGTTATAAACTTCTTTGTAATTTTTTAAGCGAGAAAAGGTGTGATTGTAGCCTTGGAAATCAATCAAAAGGAAAAAGGTGTGATTGCAGCCTTGGTAAATCAATTGGGTAAACTTGTGGCCTGGAAATCAAGTATCTCTACCCAGAGGATCGAAATTCTAGAGGGTGTACCTCATAGCCTTGAAACCGTGGGTGTAATTGTACGATTGCTGTTGAAATGAAATCCATACTTATGTTGCGGGACTGGATGTAGGGTAACTCCGAACCAGTATAAAATCCGACGTGTTCTTTCCTTTACTGCTTTTATTTTATTTCTGCATCTGTGTTTGTTTCTGTGATCATTCCTGTTTCTGTATATTGCATACATTTGTGTCTAAATTAACATAAACTCAAAAAGATTTAGTAATTCTTTATTAACACTATTCACCCCGCCCCCCTCCCTCTAGTGTTAATCTTAGCCTTAAGATCCGTAATCCGCATTTCTAACAAACCATGCAGGTATCAAGAATGAAGACTTTACAGTATAAAGATTCAAGATATCAAGATAGAAGACTCATGAGTATCAAGATTATCAAGAGTTTCAGATTTCAAGGATAAGTATATTTTATTATTAGGAATATTTGTTAAAACTCGTAGAAAAGCACTGACATCGTAAAATCCAATTTATTCGTGGAATGGAATCCACTTCGAGCCCGTTAAAGGGATAGAACCCTAAGTAGGATGGAACCTACGAAAATTTAGTGGGACATTATTTTGTATCCACTAATTTTAATTCAAATGATTTTACAAAATTATCTTGTTTTCAAAATGATTTCAAAACTTTCCTTTTAAAAGATTCAAAACTCTCTATCCTTATTTTAAATAATTTTAGCCTCAAAATTATCCTTAATTTCAGAGTCAAAGTACTCCTGATTTTAAACTATCTTTTCAAATAATATATTCAACTTTTAAATATTTATACTTCGATTTAAATGAGAAATTATAGTTAAATTATGTATATATTGTTCTTTATATTTACTTATGAGTTTTAATTATAGTTAAGTATATTTGTAAATTTTAAAATAGTTTTAATATAAGATAAAGGTTATTTTCAAAGAAAATCAAAACACCAAAAAATCCTTTAGGATGTCGACATGCCTATGGGTACCATGTCGACATGGTGACAGTTTGATTCAAAATTCAAAATTCAAATTTCAAAAGAAGTGTTTATTCGTCATAACTCTTCATGAATGATCATGGTTGTTGTTCTTCTATAAATAGGGGTCAGTTTCAACGAATTTGTAATCACTTTTTTCTGGTTTTCACTCCTCTTCTTCTTCCACATTTCTTAATACATATTCTTATCATTACTCTGTCGAAATCAACATTGAATCATACTCGATTACTTCTAGTTTGATTCTCTATCACTATCTCTACAAGGTTCTCAGTGCTATTCAGAGTTATAGACTTCTTTGTAATCTATTAAGCGAGAAAAGGTGTGATTGTAGACTTGGAAATCAATCAAAAGGGAAAAGGTGTGATTGTAGCCTTGGTAAATCAATTGGGTAAACTTGTGGTCCGAAAATCAAGTATCTCTACCCAGAGGATCGAAATTCTGTAGGGAGTACCTCATAGCCTTGAAACCGAGGGTGTAATTATACGATTGTCGTTGAAAGGAAATCCGTACTTTTGTTGCAGGACTGGATGTAGGGTAACTCCGAACCAGTATAAAATCCGGTGTGTTCTTTCCTTTACTGCTTTTATTTTATTTCTGCATCTGTGTTTGTTTCTGTGATCATTCCTATTTCTGTATATTGCATACATTTGTGTCTAAATTAACATAAACTCAAAAAGATTTAGTAATTCTTTATTAACACTATTTACCCCTCTCTAGTGTTAATCTTAGCCTTAAGATCTGTAATCCGCATTTCTAACAGTTCGGATGCGAATGGTTGAAAATATCAGGTCGTTGCATTTGGAATCAGAGCTTTGGTTTTTCGGCAAAACTTAGCATATAAAGTAAATGCAGTTACAGAATCACTTTCGTTTGAGCTTGAATTCTTTCCTCTTTGATTCGGTTTCCTTTGAATTTTGGAACTCCTATATTCGTTCTGAAGTCTACTCTTGTCTTCCCGTATCCAAATTCTTTTTGATTCTGGAGTATCCCATATCTCCACTTCGAATGATCTCTATAATAACCCGGCGGTCTCGCCAATCTTCGAATGATTTGTAAAGGGGTGAAACTCCTTTATAATAGGCATTGATTTACCGAAGATTTCTGCATCCTCGGTTACGATGCTATCTATTCCTACTATGCCTGAATTCTATCTCTTGCGATCGAATGTCGATTTGCCTCAGAATTCTGCATCGATCTTAGTCTTGAAGTCACGGTCGACCCGGTTAAGGTTGCCCGCGATTTATATAAACTTATCCATCTTCGTATTTTTTATTTAATCATCTTATCTTTGTTTCGAACTTATCTTTGAATCAAAATTCTCTTTGATCTGAGTCCATCAAATTTGAATCTCTATCCTTGCTTTGAAATCCATTCTTGTATCGTCGAGCGAGGAATGTATTTGTGAATTAGTATTAAAATGTTATATATATATATATATTGTGTTGTTTGAGTTGTTGATGTTGATTTGGGTTTTCGATCGATTAATCTGATCAACGCTCTCTATAAGATTTCCAAAACACTTGAGCAGAGCAAACTGATACGATATTGTTTTCAAATTTGGTAATTAAAATAAATTTTGTGTGATCATATTATATGTAAATTTTATAAATTGTTAAATGAATGGGTCAACAAAATGGTAATATTTGATTTTTATTTATTGTTTTGTAAACCATTGACTATTCCAATATGATAAATAAATGAAATTATAGAACATTGTTTAAATTTTTAATTAGGAATAGAAATGGATTTAAATTAGAATTTGAGAAATTTCGGTGATTTCAAACTTTGATTTGAAAGTTTTAAAGTGTATAGTATTTAAAACATTTTCAAATAGAAATCATTTCAAAGAATTTAAAATGTTTAAATCAATGCTCTCCTCCATTGTCGCTGGAAAATAATTTCGGTGATGACGGCCGCATCATCGACATTCATTTTCGAGTTTCGAAGTGGAGAGACCATTATGTAGCCTTGCTACACTATTATGTTGGAAATTAAATTGATTTGACTTATATGTATATATATATATATATTTGTATATTTATCTCTAAATGGTTTGAAGTGAATCGGAAATTTAATTCTTAAATTCATGTTAAAAGATGTTTTCAATTATAAAATGAAGTCAAAATTTTTGATTAAATATTTAAAGTTGAAATAATTGAATTAGAATTACTTGTATAATACCCAATTACATTCCAATATAACTTACCTAAATCATTCAGAAGTTGAAACTGTAATTAAATAATTTACAATGTAGAATGATGATAAATAATTTTATAAATAAAAAATTTAGTGGTTGTAATAAGTGTTGTACAGTTGACTTTTAATTATAAAATGTTAATAGAGATAAATAGAACAATAAGTTGAATGAATAGTAAATGGGACAAATTAAATAAAATTTTGTTTTGAAGAAATCTTTTGGTATCAAATATTAATAAATTGAAATTAAATCAACTTATTGAAATACCTTAAATTTTAAATCAAATATTAAGTATTAATTAAGGTAAATTGAAATTTATATGGTTTGAACTAATTGTTTTGCTTTGTTTTCAATCTATTTTCTTTTTGGTTGTTTCTATTCTCCTACCTCCGTCCTTTTCGGGGATGAAAGTTTTGAGTGGGGGAGAGTGTAACAACCCGTAAATTTTTAATAATTTTAATTGTTTTATTAATATATTTAATTGAAATTTTGTGAAATTTTAAACAAAAAAATTTTGAAATATAAATTTGATACTTGGAATACGTCTAATTGAACATAGCAAACTGTAAATTTTCATCTGAAAATACGAAAGTTTATTTTATTGTGTAGTTCTATTTCAATTTATATCAGTTAATATTTGATGATAATAGAATGTTTTCCAAACCTGAATATTTTTCAGTAGAAAAATTGTAAATCATCTTCTGAGCAAGACGTCATATTTCGTTTCTCAAAATTTGGAATGTTATTGCTCCGTCGATCTTATTTTTTGACAAATTAGCTGCATTTTGGTGCCGATATCGATTTTGATCGGATAATCGTATCGCTGGCATCTGTATACCGTTTTGATCGTCTCGTCGGGCTGACCGCTGCGTTATATTCAATTCTGTGTTCGGATTTTCGGTACCCGGCGATAACCGTGAAAGGTCAACCGTATCGGTTTCAAAATTTTGTTTTAAACTCCTCGTGACCCTTCAATTGCACCTTGTATAACCCAATAGCCATAACTTTATGATTTCTGGGAAATACAGCCTGCAATTTTTACTATTTGCTTTCATTACTTCCCATAAACCAATGCGTGGCCGTTATTATTCCAACCGGTTACTGTTTCTGCCTCTTCAAATTTTGTTTGTTTTCTCTATTTCACAAGAAGAATATATGCGATCTACATACAAACAAACTATTTTGCCAGCCTATATCTCTTTACATTTCGTCCTCCTCTCCCATTTTCTACCTGACTTCTTCTTCCCTCCTCCCCTCTCTCTGCTCTAACCACTGCCCAACCAAAGCTACCGACCACCCTCGCCGCCTCGCCCCCTCTCTTCCCTGCCACTTACTCACCGACCTCCTAACGTCGAACACCTCCAACAAACCTCCGTTCACACCCCTCCGCCCTTACCACAGCCGAGACCACGACCACCATCCACCATAGTCGCGCCACCACCTGTTCATCAACTCCCATGCCGAAGCAGCCTACCTCTCCTCCCTCTTCCACGCGACCGAGCATCCAAAACCAAGCGTTACCGTCAACCATGCTCGAGCATGCATCCCCATGATAGGCCGAGCTAGCTTCCTACTGCAAGCATCCTCGTCCCTCCGGCCGTACGAGTCGTAGCCACCTTCGGCCATGCAAGCTTCGACCGAGATCACGTATCTCCATCTCTATGTACCCAGGCTCTCCCGCTTCTGCTCAACCTTGGTTCCTCCTCTCTTCTCCTTGGTTGTAATTACATACATCTCTAAAAGTAAGTCTTTCTAAATATATATAAGTTGCTTCTAATGTTAGAGTGTATAAGTTTGTTGTCCTCTGACTTAAACCATGCTTCTTAGTTTACATTTTGTTATATTATGTTAGTGTTAGTATATATGTTTTATACTACTTTATATACATGTCGTTCACCTTGCTGTGTTTTGATGCAAGGCCTAGCCTATTGTTCACAGAGGCTATAGCATGTACTATCCTAGTACTGTCATAGGAAAGTATGTATTTTACATAGTATAAGTTTTCAGTTTATATAAATATACTTACAATGATATTTGTACTAGTTTGTTTTGTTATAAATTATAAAGTTTATACAAGATTTGTTTGTATCTATATATGTATGTACAAAATTTGTGTAAGTGAGATTTGGTTTTGGTAGATGTACTAAGTTTGTTTATATATATTACAATGAAGTTGTCTGTAAGGTTTTGGTTTTTTGGTGTATATATTCGAAGTTGCGGTATATAGTGTTTTGCTGTATGCTATACCTATATTTTTATTTATTTTAAATTACCGATTTAAGTATTACATCGTAAGTTTAAACGGTACAAATTATAGGCATGCGTTTATAGTAAGTATGCTATATAAAAGAAGTATACATCATAGTTTAGCAGTATTACTTATATATTATTTTATTCGTTGAACTATTTATATATACAAATTATATTACGCATGGCTGAAGTGTTTTAAAATATGTTTATAGTAGTAAATTATGTTAGAAATGTGGATTATGGATCTTAAGGCTAAGATTAACACTAGAGGAGGGGTGAATAGTGTTAATAAAGAATTACTAAATCTTTTTGAGTATATGTTAATTTAGGCATAAATGTATGCAATACACAGAAACAGGAATGATCACAGAAACAAACACAGATGCAGAAATAAAGTAAAAGCGGTAAAGGAAAGAACACACCGGATTTTATACTGGTTCGGAGTTACCCTACATCCAGTCCCGCAACGCAAGTACGGATTTCCTTTCAATAACAATTGTACAATTACACCCTCGGTTTTAAGGCTACGAGGTACACCCTCCAGAATTTCAGTCCTCTGGGTAGAGATACTTAATTTTCGGGCCACAAGTTTACCCAATTGATTTACCAAGGCTACAATCACACCTTTTCCCTTTTGATTGATTTCCAAGGCTACAATCACACCTTTTCTCATTAATAGATTACAAAAGAAGTCTATAACTCTGAATAGCACGGAGAACCTTGTAGAGATAGTGAGGGAGAACCAAACTAGAAGTAATCGACTATGATTCGATGTTGATTTCGGCAGAGTAAGGGTATGAATTTGTATAAAGAAATGTGGAAGAAGAAGAGGAGTAAAACCTAGAAAATAATGATCGAAAATTCGTTGAAATTGACCCCTATTTATAGAAGAACAACAGCCATGACCATTCATGAAGAGTTACGGCGAATAGATACTTCTTTTGAAATTTGAATTTTGAACTCAAACTGCCACCATGTCGACATGGTACCCCTAGGCATGTCGACATCCCAAAGCAAATTTTGATGTCTAGTTTTTCTTTGAAAATAACCTTTATACTATATTAAACTATTTTAAACTTTACAAATATACTTGAATATAGTTGAAATTCATAAGTAAATATAAAGAACAATATATACATAATTTTAACTATAATTTATATTTAAATCAAAGTATAATTATTTAAAAGTTAAATATATTATTTGAAAAGATAGTTAAAAATCATGAGTGATTTGATTTTGAAAATAAAGATGTTTATCAGGCTAAAATTATTTAAAATCGGTATTGAGGGTTTTGAATCTTTTAAAAGGAGAGATTTTGAAATCATTTTGAAAACAAGATAATTTTGAAAAATCATTTGAATTAAAATTAGTGGATACAAAATAATGTCCCACTAGATTTTCGTAGGTTCCATCCTACCTAGGGTTCCATCCCTTTAACGGGCTCAAAGTGGATTCCATTCCACGAATAAATTGGATTTTAAGATGCCAGTGCTTTTCTCTGAGTTTTAACAAAAATTCCTAATAATAAATACTTATGCTTGAAATCTTGAACTCTTGATAATCTTGATTCTCATGAGTCTTCTATCTTGATATCTTGAATCTCTATACTGTATAGTCTTCATTCTTGGTACCTGCATGGTTAGATCCTGCATACACATATATATCTATACTTATAATGTTAGTATTTATATTTTATAGTCCATTCTAAGGTTGTTGTCATCAAAACCATCATCTCACGGACTAACAATCTCCCCCTTTTTGACGATGACAACCTTTGTTTATAAAATATTACTTCTATTCTAATAACCCCCCCTAAAAACTAACAACTCCCCCTTAATCTATGCCTAACTACCCTATTTTATATTTCTCCCCCTTTGTCATCAACAAAAACTTACTCCCCCTCATTCTTGGACTTTAGTACCTGCATTTGATAAACTATACAATAGAATATATAGATTAAGGAATAATACTTATGAGCATGATAACTTAATTAAAGACTATATACATTTTAATGTATATATACATATGTTTTACACACCAACCTTCAAACCAAATCATTCCACACAAAGTATTAATTCAAACCGAATTAATTCAAACCGAATTAATTCAAACAAAGCAAACAAATCAAACGTTACGTGGAACTTCCACCCATCCTTCTTCTCCAAAGATTGGGTCTGCCTTAATAGCATCCCAATTATCATTGTCATTGGTGAGAGAGACGGGAGGATGTGCTTCATTATCATCCTTGTGCAGAGAAGAGATCATCCATCGTATCGCATCGAAGTGCCTCTTTTGTTCCTTGATCATCTGCATTTGACTCAATTCTAAGTGACGCTGGTTTCGTAGAATAAAAGAGAAAATATTCTTGAATGAATTGAGAGTTTCTTCAAGATTTTCAGATAAATTGTGAATAGGATTAGCCATAGTTGAATTAGTGAAAGGAATGGAAGATATAGATGATAAGAAATAAATTTTAGTGAAGAATTCTGGAAGAAACAGGTATTTATTGGTGTAGAAATTCGTTTGAAATGAATAGACATTTGGTAGTTATTCAAATTTCAAATTCAAAATCAATAGTCATTTCTGACCAGTACATGTCGACATGGTCAAGTAGGGGATGTCAACATGGGTTAGTGCAAACTTATGACAAATTTGATTTTGAGAATAATTGTGTGTATATATATATTTATATACTATACTAACATTTATTCTAGAGATATGATGAGGTAGATAACAGAAAGGAAATTTCATTTCATTGCACACTACGATAATACAAAGATTAAGCATAATGAACTACATGAACATTCGAAATAAAGCAAACTAAGACGCACAACAAGATACTAAAAGATAAAACTAGTTAGAAGATGAAGATGATGAAGATAATCCATGTTTCTTGCTGACTTTTGAAAAGAACTTGTTCATTTTCAAAGAAATGTTATCCAACTTCTTACTAACGGATCGTTTTAGAATCCGTTGATTCTCCATAATTATCTTTTGGTTTTTGACAAGAGTTTTGTTGGATGGATTGGAAGGATATTCGATGCTTTCCAAAGAAGTTTCACCTTCTTCTTCTTCTTCAATTTCCATTTCATCCCCTTCTTCTCTTTCTTCCTCTTCCTCTTCTTCCATATCCTCATGAGCCAAACGCTCTATCTTTTCGGTAAGGGTCTCATAAGGTTGAAATACAAATGGAGTTTTCA
The DNA here is from genome assembly GCA_030765085.1 of Allium cepa. NCBI lineage: Eukaryota > Viridiplantae > Streptophyta > Magnoliopsida > Asparagales > Amaryllidaceae > Allium > Allium cepa. Next base: position 72,281,909 of record CM060939.1, on the reverse strand, counting down.
TAAGGGAAATGTTGGAATGGTTGAAAACTTTTCTAGAGACAAATTCTTCACCTTTGAAATCCACTCCAAAATAGTTGAAAATCCGAGTGAGATGAATTCCATGATATAAAGTGTTCTCACCCATTTCAAGGTTTTTAGGACGAAGTTTATCCAAAATAACTTGCGCCCAACTTATGTCATAATTTCCGAAAATAGCAAAAAGAGCTTTGCAAACTTTTGAAGTAGGATTGTTAAAATTTCCTGATCTCGGGGTCAAAGTATGTTGCAAAAGAAGGTTTACAATTCTTGCTTTTGGTCAAAAATTTCTATTTTTAAAATCAAAATCATCATCTCCTTCAAAAATTTGATGAAAAGTCTCACGATCATGTTCATCGATTTTAAAATTAGAAATATCCATTCCCGAATTCTTGCAATTGAGAATGGTACCCAAAAGATCACAATTCAGAACAATTTGAGTGCCTTTGACACTACTCTAAATCTCATTCTCATTTCCAACATAAAATCCACGATTTAAATTCGCATAGAAATTTTTGACAAGATTAGGATAGCAAACAAAATCATTTTGAGAAGAGTCAATAAGACTTAAAACACCATTGTTTGCAAAAAGATAATCAATTTCATAAGAAGAAAAATCTTGAAAAATAGCAAATTTTCCGGGATGCACTTTGGCATAGTTAGCATAATTGATGTATGCTTTAATTGCCTCCGGATCATTGAATAATTGCTCTTTGATTTTTCTGGAAATTCTCATGGTTGAGGGGTTGCTTGAAGAAGCCATTAGAGTAGAGAGTAGAGAGCTTGAAGTTATGAAGAGAGAGTTTGAATTCGAAAATGAGAGTGAAAAGATATGATAAAAGATAGTGAATAAATAGATTCTTAAAGGACATATTCTCTGGTCAAAAGGTATCTTTTCAGAGAATTGAATGAAGTGAAAAGGTGGAGGGAAATTCAAATATTTGAAGTCAAATTTTGAAATTCAAATTCCGGTAGGCATGTCGATATCATGGTAGGGGCCATGTCGACATGTCCCTTTGAATTTTCATGATTATATTTATCCTAAGTTATCTAATATATATATATATATATATATATATATATATATATATATATTATTAATGTCTATTATATATTTCTGAAATATAGTTATACTTATAATATATTTCAGAAAGTATTAAAAATAATAAAAAAAATAATAAAATAATAATTAAAAATAGAAAATAAATTTTAAAATTCAAACAACATACCAATTCAAAATCAATCAATTAAAAAATCAAACAACTAATTCTAAGCAAGCAATTTCAACCCATTATATTGTAAACGTGTTCCTTTTTCTGAGTCAGTTTCTCTGAATTCGTCGGAGTCGTGAACTGCAGTGAAACACAAAGTCGAATTATCCGTCTTCCGATCATCATCACTTGAGGACGTAGCAGTAAATGCATGCTTCTATTTCTTTGTTGATTCATTGTTTATAGGAGGATTCTGCCTATCTGGATATGGACAGTCTCTTTTGAAGTGGCATGGTTTATCATAGTTGTAACACTTGTCATTATTCGACACTACATTCTGATTGAAGAATTCTTATAGTTGTTTCTCTTGAGATTATTCATCTTTCTGTGTTTCAGGAATTTCCTAAAATTTCTGGTCATAAAAGCTATCTCTTCATCATTGTCATTGTTCGAGTCTGATCCATCGGTCAATGCATTGAATGCCATTGATTTCTTTTCAGATGCTTTACTTTCTCTTCTCTCGATCATTTGAACTTCAAACGACATTAGATTTCTAATTAATTCTTCGATCTTCAAAATACTGATGTCATTTGCCTCTTCAATCGCAAGTGTCGTTTGATCCCATTCTGGAGTTAGAGAATTTAAAATCTTGCTGAATTGATCTTCTTCAGAAAATTCTTTTCCCAAGGATATTAGAGAATGCACAATATCCTGAAATCTACTATACATATCTGAAATAGACTTGTTAGGATTCATCTTAAATAATTGAAACTGATTTGTGAGCATGGAAATTTTGGTCTGTTTAACTTTGTTTGTTCCTTCGTGCGTAACTTGCAAAGTTTTCTAGATTTCATATGCAGACTTACAAACTGACACTCTATTGAATTCATTTCTATCTAGTGAACAAAACAAAATATTCATTGCCTTAGAGTTATTTTATGCAACAGTCTTTCGCTCAGTAGTCCACTGTGCAGAATTGGTTGTGGGTTTAAAATATTTAGTTTGTGTGATATTCCAAGTGTCTAATCCTATAGATTGTAAATATATTTTCATCCTACATGCCCAATATGCATAGTTACTGCCATTAAAAAGTGGTGGTATGACAGTAGACTGACCCTCTACAAATGAACTAGTGATAGGAATGCTAGTGTTAGTAACAGTACCAGTGTTGGTAGCCATTTTGAAAACTTTTCAAAAATCAGATTATGAAACTTTGAAAACCTTGCTCCGATACCAATTGTTGGAAATGTTGATTATGGACCTTAAGGCTAAGATTAACACTAGAGGGAGGGGGGTGAATAGTGTTAATAAAGAATTACTAATTCTTTTTGAGTATATGTTAATTTAGACACAAATGTATGCAATACACAGAAACAGGAATGATCACAGAAACAAACACAGATGCAGAAATAAAATAAAAGAAGTAAAGGAAAGAACACACCGGATTTTATACTGGTTCGGAGTTACCCTACATCCAGTCCCGCAACACAAGTACGGATTTCATTTCAACAGTAATTGTACAATTACACCCTCGGTTTCAAGGTAACGAGGTACACCCTCCAGAATTTCGATCCTCTGGGTAGAGATGCTTGATTTCCGAGCCACAAGTTTACCCAATTGATTTACCAAGGCTACAATTACACCTTTTCCCTTTTGATTGATTTACAAGGCTACAATCACACCTTTTCTCGCTAATAGATTACAAAAGAAGTCTATAACTCTGAATAGCACTGAGAACCTTGTAGAGATAGTAACGGAGAATCAAACTAGAAGTAATCGACTATGATTCGATGTTGATTTCGACGGAGTAAGGGTATGAATTTGTATTAAGAAATGTGGAAGAAGAAGAGGAGTAAAAACCAGAAAATAATGATTGAAAATTTGTTGAAACTGACCCCTATTTATAGAACAACAACAGCCATGACCATTCGTGAAGATTATAGCGAATAAACACTTCTTTTGAACTCAAACCGCCACCATGTCGACATGGTACCCCTAGGCATGTCGACATCCCAAAGCAAATTTTGATGTCTTGTTTTTCTTTGAAAATAACCTTTATATTATATTAAAACTATTTTAAACTTTACAAATATACTTGAATATAGTCGAAATTCATAAGTAAATATAAAGAACAATATATACATAATTTTAACTATAATTTATATTTAAATCAAAGTATAAATATTTAAAAGTTAAATGTATTATTTGAAAAGATAGTTTAAAATCATGAGTGATTTGATTTTGAAAATAAAGATGTTTTTGAGGCTAAAATTATTTAAAATCGGAATCGAGGGTTTTGAATCTTTTAAAAGGAAAGTTTTTGAAATCATTTTGAAAACAAGATAATTTTGAAAAATCATTTGAATTAAAATTAGAGGATACAAAACAATGTCCCACTAGATTTTCGTAGGTTCCATCCTACTTAGGGTTTCACCCCTTTAACGGGCACGAAGTGGATTCCATTCCATGAATAAATTGGATTTTAAGATGCCAGTGCTTTTCTCTGAGTTTTAACAAAAATTCCTAATAAAAAAAACTTATGCTTGAAATCTTGAACTCTTGATAATCTTGATTCTCATGAGTCTTCTATCTTGAATCTCTATACTGTACAGTCTTCATTCTTGGTACCTGCATGGTTAGATCCTGCATACACACATATATCTATACTTATAATGTTAGTATTTATATTTTATAATCCATTCTAAGGTTGTTGTCATCAAAACCATCATCTCACGGACTAACAAATTATACTAATAATAATAAACTAAGTTATTTGGATTACAGTATTATATTTAAAGGGTTAATAGCATGTTGTTGGTTATATTTAAAGTTATGTATAAATATATATATGTTTGATTTGATATATGTGTTTAATTTAAAACAATGATTTCAATTTAATGTATATGTTATTTTGATATTTGTTTTAAAATTTAATATTTACTCCATGGATAATAATAATGATGATATATATATATATATATATATATATATATCGTTGTTGCTTCTATCGTGTTGATTTTGATTTGTTCCAATCAACATCTTTATATATCAGCTTTGTTCGTCGAAATCGTGCCAATTCTGCTTTTGCTTTGGAATTCATGCTTGGCTTCGTAACCCATTTCAGTGATAAATCTCTCTAGCCTCGAAAGGTGAGCAGTCACTCACGATTAATGTTCTTTTATTTATTAAATTTGATTTCAATTGAAACGACAATTGAAATATGCTGCTGTTAGTTATTTACACTGTTATATATATGTTATTACCTGTATCAGTTCACCTGTGACATCTGACACCATTATCTGTTATTTATATTGATGATATATGCCTATTATATTATTATCATATCTATTATCACTCTGCAAGTTCCTTGTTAGTATAGAATCACTATAGGTTGAAATGATACATACCCGAACGATCTGTAGAATAGGAGAAAATCGTTATGGGTTGAAATGATAAACCCAAGCTTTTTTCACCGAATTGAATTTGGTATTGAGTTGAAATGATATATATATATATCCGTATATATTTAAATTGCGGATCGGAATGACAAATATCCGTATCACTTGACCATAGGATAGAAAATTATATACATACATCGTTGGTCCATATATAAATAATTTGAAATGATTACTATGATTTTCGAAGGAAATATATGGTTTTATATAAATATTGATTTTAGATATTATATAAATGTTTTTTTTGCAAAGCAAGCGGGGTTGAATGGTCCCCTACCATTTTATTACTAACCAAAATTGTACCGCATAAGATTACAAAATACTGACCACCACAAGATAGAGGAAAGCAAAGCGGGAACTATAAATTACTAGTAATAGAAAGGACCAATACATGTTTAGAGGAAGCTTGCCCTTTAAACACTCTATTGTTCCTCTCCAGCCAAATAAAATACAAGACCTTCTTCATAATTCTAAGCAGCCCTCTACTTCTATCATTCTTCCACCTCGTTGCCTTAAATATGTTGAACCATTCCATACAGGAACTTCTCATAGGCATATGATATCCATAGTGCTGAGCAATGGTACACCAGATATGATAAGTGTAATGACATTCAAAATATAAATGGCCAACAGTTTCCTCAACAGCACCACAAAAGATACATTTATCACATTGAATAACCCCATGACCTTTCAACCTGCCTAGAGTTAGGATACCATTCTTCAGCACCTTCCACATGAAAATGTTTTCCTTAGGAGTAGACTTATGATCCCAGATACGAGAATACCAAGGAAAAGAAGGAAAATGCATGGATGAGTCAAGGGCCTTATAAACAGTTTTAATAGAGTGCTCTCTGTCATTCCAAGTCATATGAATAGGGCTTAGCTTATAAGTGGTGTTGTGTATATCAGTCCACACTCCAGTAATCACTGCAGAGCTACTATTCGGGAGAGAAACAGAATCATCTGCCCAATATCTTGCAAGAGTAGCATTATTTCCAATGCCAGTGGATCTTCTCATGTCATAATCAATTATATTCGCTAAAATCACCCCTTTTGCAGACCATGGATCAAACCAAAAAGACACTTTGTTAATCTCTTTCATTCTCTGTTGCACCATAGGAAGGAATAACGGTCTTCCTCTCAAGATATTCCTCCATGTCCAACTGCAGTCAGAAGAAGCTGACATACACCAAAAGTTGCTATGACGTATAAGGTAATGCCTACACCAAGAAGACCACAAATTTCCATCCTTCCTTGACAGCTTGTCAATTCTTGAAGAGAGCATAGCAAAATTCCAATTCTTAATATTTATTATTCCAAGCCCACCTTTTTCCTGAGGGCAACATATTTTACCAAAGGCAATGGGTATCATTTTCAAAGAGAAGGGATTACCATGCCATAAAAAATGATTAAGAGCCGAGTTGATCATGGAAATGAGTTTGGCTGGAAGAATGAAGACCCTGGCATAATAAACACACATGGATATTGCTATGGACTTAACAATAATAAGTCTACCAGCCATCGAAAATTGAGAAACTTTCCAGCTAGCAAGTTTAGCAGTAATTTTTTCAAAAAGTTGTAAGCATTGGATAGTCCTGATTCTCGAATTACATATAGGCATCCCAAGATAATATTCATTGTCATTGAAAGGAGAGAGGCCAGACATAGTGTAAATCATCTCTTTATCTTCCTGTGGAAGGCCAGCAATGAGCAATTTAGATTTACTGCTGTTTATGACCAGACCAGTTAAGGTTGAGAATGAATCAAGCACATTTAAAACCCCACTAATCGATTTAGAATTAGGCTTAGTGAATAAAAGTAAGTCATCAGCAAAAAGGAGCGAAGAGATACTGATCTTTCTACATAATGGATGATAGTCCAGAAGCTTATTACGCATAGCAGCAGATAGCATAGTATTGAGCAGCTCCATAACACAGATAAAGAGATAAGGAGAGACCGGGTCTCCTTGTCTGATACCCTGAGTGGCACCAAAGTAGCCAAAGATATTACCATTAATGCTAAGAGAATATTTGACAGTGGAAATGCATGTATATAACCAACACAAGAAAGGGATGGGGAAATTCATCTTGTACAAAATATATATGATAGTTTTCCACTGAATGGAGTCATACGCTTTCAGAATATCAAGCTTAAGGACACACCTAGGAGAAATGATTTTCCTATTATACCCCTTCATAAGTTCTGAAGCAAGAAGAATATTATCAGTTATGTCCCTGCCAGGTAGAAAAGCACTCTGATTTGCAGATATCAATCCATCCAATGGCGTTTTCATCCTAGCTGCCAAAATCCTAGCAATGCACTTATATATAACATTGCAACATGCAATGGGCCTGAACTGATCAACAGAGGTTGGGTGGCTAATTTTAGGGATCAGAGCAATTTTAGTAGCATTAATACCAGAGATAAGCTTGCTGTGACTAAAAAAGTTCTTAATGGCCTTGACAAAGTCCCTACCAATTATATCCCAAGTGATTTTGAAAAAATGAGCATTATATCCATCAGGACCAGGAGAACTGTTGGAGTTTAATCCAAAAATAGCATGCTTGATTTCATCATCCGAAATTTCCTTAACTAAGTCAGTGTACATGTCATCAGGAATTTTAGGGAGTTGGTATTGAGCGAACTGATGCAGGAAGATGGAAGGAATCTGAGGCTTCCCCAGGTTATGTTGAAAATACTCCATGAATGCATCTTGAATTGAAACTTGGGAATCACATGGCTGACCATGTATGTCAAGAATAGAAAAAATGTTTGTTGAAGATTGTTCAATTTTTAATCTTTTATGGAAGGTTGCAGAATTTTTATCACCATTCAACTGCCATTCATGTTTAGATTTTTGCTTTGCCATCTTATTTTCTTCAGTGAGAGCTTTGGAGAGGTCCTTATGCAGAGAAGCTTCAGTATGTATCATCTGTTGATGGTCAGGACATCTTTGTATTTCCAGTTGAACTTGAAAAAGCTTTTCACGAATTGAAGAAGACAAGCTGCTCCCATTACCATAAGTTTGCTGAGCCCAGTCCTTCAGAATAATCTTCAAGTGCTTGAGCTTAGCCTGCAAAACAAACATATGGTTTCCAAATGTATGAAAATTCCAGCCATTTTTAACAATTTCAAGGAAATCAGGGTGTTTAGACCAGTTATTAAAAAAAAGAAAATGAGGAGCGTCTTCTCACAGTGTCCTTTCCCCAGGAAAGAATAAGAGGGGAGTGATCGGATAATGATGGCGGAGGGATAAAGGTAGATAGGTTAGGCCATTTGAGAATAGAGGAGTAATTAGTATAAACTCTATCAAGTTTACAGTACGTTCTCCTTCTCAATTTACTTGAGTTATTCCAAGTAAAGAAAGCCCCAGTACTGTTGGAAGGAATAAGATTAGCATCATAAATTGCTTTGTTTAAAGGGCGTGTTTGACTATAAGATAATGGAGAACCCCCACTCTTTTCAGATGATAGTTGCATGCAATTCCAATCACCAAGACAAATCCAAGGCAGATTGGACTGTTGAAGAGAAGGTAGAATGTCAAGAAAGATTTGCCTCTGAGTAGCATTATTGTCAGCATAAACAGTGGTAAGGATAAAAGAAGTTGAAGAGGGAATGTGAAGAATTTCAGAGTGAATGAACTGTCTATGGACAGTGATAGGGGATAGGGAATAGATAAGAGGATTCCATATAATTAACAATCTACCAAAAGGAGCTTGGGATAAATTATGGATACTGCTCCAATTATGTCTGATGATGGAGTGAGCATGTTGAGTAGTATTATGATTAAGTTTAGTTTCAGAAATGGCCATAAGTTGGATGTTGTGAGTAGAGATAAGGTTAGAGATTTCAAGTTGCTTGTCAATGGAGTTAGCACCCCTAACATTCCAAAATCCTATTTTATCATTCATCATGATAACGTTGAGGATGAAGCTCTGGTTTGAACACCAGAGGACAAGTTTGCCTTAGAATTATGAGACAAAACTTCAAGACCAATTTGTTCAATTGAGAAATTGATTCCATTGTCCAAGTCATTTCTCTGTATATTAATCGATTTCTTTGGCCTTCCTTTCTTCTTTATTCCAGAGGATTCTGGATTGGTAGGTTGAGAGGGTAGGGGAGGAATGGATGAAGCAGAAATGTCTTTGAAGATATGGTTTGGAAGAGAGAGGGAAGAATAAGGAGATACTGCATTGTTGGGAGGAGAGTTAATGGCAGTGGTAATTGCATGTGGAGAAAGATTGTGCATGTCAGTGCACAATACAGTATTGTGCAAATCTGGAATTTGAGGAGAGACATGTTGATTAACTTCTTCATTTTCACTAATATCCTGAAGGACTGAGAAAGGATTATGTGTTGACACAACACAGCAATCATGATTTGTATTATCAAGAATTACAACATTATTATCAGGCTTTTCTGTTACATTCTGTATTCCACCATCTATTTGACCATTACTGCATTTATCATATTCAGGTATATTCACAGTTTGCTTCCTGACTTCCTCAATGGTACTCAACTGTTGATTAAAATCATTAACCAAATTAGCACTACTGATATTTTCCAATGCAGTAACAATTATTGGTTCATTTTGTTTCGACGCCTGTAAATCAACATCTTCTCTTTGACTCACTTCAGTAGGTACTCTTACCAGACTTCCTTCCATTTCACTATTGTTATTTTTGTCCCTATTAACTTTTCTCCAAATCTTTTGACCGGCTTTAAATCTCTTTTTACTTCGTATCAAAAAACCCCTTTTGTCTATATCATCATGAATTTTTTCACCATCCCTGACTATGTCATCAACTGCAACATTACTTGTACACAAGATATCATTCTTAACTCCATTTTGCTGACTTTTATTCCTCTCACATTGTTCAGTAGCATGGCCAAAAGCTTTACAGTAAACACAAATGAGGGGTTTCCATGAGTATTCAATCTGAATATTAGGACAGGAATCATCCCCAACAACAATGTAATCAGGCAATTCTTTTTCTGGAGAAACTTCAATTAAGCATTTAGCATATTCAAATCTATTCATCCTTTCAGTGTTCTCATCAAAGCAAACAAGCTTCCCAAGGTGACACGCTATCCAATTGATACCCATCAATGACCATAGCATTATTGGAATTCTGTATAAATGAATCCAGATTGGCACTAATCTCACTGCCGCATGAGCAGAAGACAGGGTGGGATTCCATTTAGTAATGATAAACATCTGACCTTTTATGAACATAGGATCACGACGCAGAATATTAATCTTGTCTTCCTCAGAGGCAAATTTGAAATAATAATTTTGGTTATCAAAAAAGATGTCATAAGATCCTTTTAACTTCCATACTTTTTGAAGATGAGATTTAACTGCCATGTAATTAACATTTCCAGCCAAAAAGGAACCAACAAGGCAATCAGACCAGGCCTTAATACCCTCATTCAATACTTCCTGAGGAGGTTCAATCGGGGATCCAGTGTACTCAACTTCAAATTGCTTTGGAGTGTAAGAACCAGCATTCCGAGGTTTTGAGTTAAAAAGGGAGGACCAAGAAGCAGAATGAGATGAGGAAGATGCAGCACCAAGGGTAGGGAAATGATCAGAAGAAAGAGGAGAGCCAGAAGGCAAGGACGAGATAAGAGATGTAGGAGGAGGAATAATATCAGGAGGAGGAGGAATTGGTGGAGGAGGTGGTGGAAGGAGGTTAATGGGGATGGTAGCAGGTATGGGCAGGATAGGAATAGAACTGTATAAAGATGGCAGAGCAGAATTGGCGACAATGGGTGACTGAAGAGGAGGAGGGAGAGGGGACAAATCAGAGTCGGGGGAAGGACGATGGGGAGAAGATGTGACATGAACGGGGCGCATGGGAATTGAAGATGAAGGTACAGAAAGGGATGGGGGAAGGACACCATGTTATTTTGTATATAGTTAAATTATTGATTTTAAGTTATGCATAAATTTGTTTCAATATAAAATAAGCTTAATAATAAAGTTTGATTTTATTAAAATATAATATGGTTAAGTATTTATTTAAATTATATTTTAATATAGAGTTATAATGATTTAATAAATTAAGGTTGAGAAGATAGATTTGAAATTGGTTTGAAATTTTATTTAATTAAGAAATATATTTAATTATAAATCAATTTGGAACTTATTGAATTTGAGATTTTTTAAAGGATATAATTTTATAACTAGATTTTGGTTAAGGTAATTTAAATGAATATTTCAAGTTTAAATAAGTTGAAGGAAATATTTAGTTTATTTGTGGTTTGGAGTTTATTTAAATAATATTGGATTTAATAAGTGAATATTTCAAAACTAAATAATAATAAAGTTAAATTAAGATATATATGAAATTATCGAATTTAGTTTAAGATTGTGAAATATTTAAAGCTTTAGAATATATCGAAATTTAAATGGTTTATTTATGGTTCAAATCTGTATTTGAAATCGATATAATTTAATGGTTTATTGAGAACTGAATTGAAATTAATGATTTGAGTTTTGACTAAATTTGAAATTTTGGGATTGGTGTTGATTTGGAATTGATTTGTGAAATTGAGGAAGCTATTTTATTATATAAAGTATTTTTAAATTATATTTAAAACTATTTATATACGTTACTTTATAAATTTATTTCGTATAAACTATTTTAATATAAATTATTTTTAATATAAACTATTTTAAACTATAGCTATTTTTATATAAACTATTTTAAATTATGACTATTTTTATATAAACTATTTTAAATTATAAACTATTTTATTATATATACTATGATTTATAAACAGTTAAGTGGGAAGTGTTATGATTCCAAAGCATTATGATTTCTAAATTTTGATTTCCAAAGTATTATTATTTCCAAAGTGCTTCATTTAGAAAGTGTTATAACTTTGAAGTACTAAGATTTTGTAAATGGATATATTTGAGATGGATATATCTAAAATGGAAATGATATCGTATTTGGTTTTGTAATGGAAGTGATATCGTATTGATATGGTTTTGAAATGGCAAGGATATTTTGGTTTTGAAATATAAACTATTTTGAAGGTTTATTAAATGACCAATCAGTGTAATAATTACGTAGTTATTGAAGAGTCCGGGATCGGTTAGAGACATACTCTCTATCTAAACCGAATACCACTTTAATAACTATTATACGCGGAGTGTGATCCAGAATGAAGTGGTTGGAATGATGACGTTGCTGGATTTGAAGAAAGAGAATGATAATGGATAGCCTTGACACTTGTGTAAAATTTGAAATGACTTAAACAGGAGCCGTTCCGGGCCAATGAGGTTAGCCACCTCTAAGCGAACACACTTCTTCGTAAACTAGTCATTACTTGTTTTTAATTGGTGCGCAACCTTGAATTGGGAGTATTGTCTTGCGGTGTTGCGATCGTTGCGGCGATGCATTCTCACCAGTCCGGATCTGGCAAACGGTAGTTTCACTACCTTGGGTACTGCCTCATGTGCCTTGTCATACTCGTGTCCCTATGCGTGACCACTACGATTTGTTTTGTGTTATACCTATGGAGTACTCCCTGATAACCCACTAGTTTACGGTGGAGTTTACGGTGGAGTTTACAGTGCTGTATAGACTATGATGCTTATATAAAATGTGTTAAGGGGGATAATGGTAACGCCTTAACGCTATTTTGATACTTTATATTACTGATAGGCATTATCTGCTTAGCGTACATATAAATAGTTTAACGGATCCTTAGAGGATGGTTATCCCAAACATCCTTTGAGTTACTTGTATTTCAGTTGTTATTTCACTTGAGTTGGATTTATTGATATAAGAATGTTAATCCTAACTCGAGTGTTTTGTGTTTTTCTTCACGCTCGGGTCAGACTGAGTGATTCAGCTTTTGAGACCCACCTTTGGAGTTGGAGCTTCGCCTAGAGATCTTGCTATCTATCCAGATTTCAGATATTCAGTTGATTCTAGTGATGTATTCTGATATTGTATTTGACTATTGTATTCGAAACTTCTATTGTATCTTATTTAACTCTGTTATTTATATAGTAGCTTCATGAACTACTATTCTCTTGTTTCCGTTGCATATTGTATATTACTCTGTGTCTGTGATTTTGTGATTATTTATTTAATGTAAATGCTGAGTTTTGCCAAATATAATCTTACAATCTGGTATTTTGGGCAATTCAATTCCGGCATGTTCGGATGCGAATGGTTGAAAATATCAGGTCGTTACACGGTGGAAGCACAGAGATAGTAGTTCATGAAGCTACTATATATATACACACATCAGAGTAGAACAAGCTATAACAGAAGTAACAAGATACAACAGAAGTCTCAATATGATAATCAAGTACCAATCTGAATACATCACTGGAATCGACAGAATAACTGAAAGCAGAATCAATAGATTGATCCAAGCTAAGCTCCAACTCGGGAGGTGAGTCTCAAATGCTGTATCACTCAGTCTGACCTGAGCGTAAAGCAAAATACAATACACTCGAGTCAGGACATACATACTTATATAATGTAAACCAACTCAAGTGAACTGTAATATAAATGCACAAGTAACTTAAAGGATGCTTGGGACTGCCCATCCTTTAAGGATCCGTTAAACTATTTACTATGTAGTAATATACGCTATTATAATAATGTCTATTGGTAAAGTAAACTTACTTAAAAATAGCGTTAAGACTTTACATTTTCCACCTTAACACATATATAGTCCCCGTAGTCTATCCAATATCATAGTCCCTTTCGATCGGAAAGCAGCCAGAGGATACTCCATAGGCTACGACACAAAACCAATATCGTACATAGCACGTTAGGGTAGGTGACACGGCACAACTAGGCAATGCCAGGGTAGATATACCAATTGCACTTCCAGACCGGTGGTAACGCGTAGCAGCAACTACCGCCCACCTCAAACCACACTCCCAAAAATCAAAGGTGTGCACCAATCAATCACGACGTAATAGAATAGCATACGAAGAAGTGTGTCCGATAAGAGCAGCGACCTCATTAGCCCGTCGATTGCTCCTGTTTTAGCCACCTTATGCCAATTCACGAGAGTCGGGTCCACGTTCATACCTCAAAGGACGTCGCCACCATCCTACTTCATTCTGGAATCTCCACCGCGTACACGGTTGTTAAAGTGGTTTTCGGAGTTGGCAGAGAGTATGACAACTTCCGGTCCCGGTCTCTTTAACAACCAACCGTTATTATTACCCATGGATATTTATTTCAAAATCATTTATACTTCAAAAACCAAGATATTGTATCCATTTTAAAACCATGTCAACACGATATCATTTCCATTTCAAAAACCAACAAAAATATGATATCGTTTCCATTTCGAAACCAAATCAATATGATATCATTTAAATAAAACCCAAATTTCCAAATCACTGAATATTTCCTTCAATTTATTTAAACATGAGATATTCCCTTTTTAAATCATCTTAAACAAAACCTTGTTATAAAGTCATATTCTTAAATCTTCAATTTCAACAAGTTTCAAATCAACATATTTAAGTCAATTCTTAATTTAATACAAATTTCAAATAAATTCATTTCCAAAATCATAGTACTTTCAAAGCAATAACAACTCCGAAACCAAATACTTTGAAACCATAATACTTTGAAATCATAACACTTGAAATGTTATCAATTGGAAATTATAATACTTAGAAAATCATAACACATTTAAAACAATACTCATTACTAAAGTTGTAGCATTTTCTAAGTTCATTCATCCAATTATAACAATTTCAAAAATATTGTCATTTCCAGAAACATCGGCACTTATAAAGTGTTACAATAGATATTTAGTGTTTCAAAAACAGTTCAATTTCAGAAACAGCAGCACTTATAAAGTGCTACAGTAGATACATTATTATTTAAAAACAGTTCAATTTCAGAAACAGCAGCACTTATAAAGTGCTACAGTAGATATATTAGTATTTCAAATACAGTTCAATTTCAGAAACAGCAGCACTTATAAAGTGCTACAGTAGATATATTTTTATTTCAGAACATAGTTTAATTTCAGAAATGGTAGCACTTAGCAAATGCTACCTTAAAACCACAACATTTTGGAAATGCTACCAATTCAAATTCCATATTTGTTATAACATTTCAGAAACATTAAAATCTCAGTTTTTACCATTTTTAACTTATAAAAACATATCTCACGCTTCAGAAAATATTCATTTGGATATCATTAAATTGATGATTACATAAAATAAAATTTTGATAAATAAAATATCCAATGTAACGACCCGACAAAAATTTACTGCTAATAAATTGGATTCCGGCTGAAATCGACGACAAATTTGAAACTAAATTTTTTAATAACGTAAGAATTTGTTGTAAATATTTAGATTGTTTGGAATAAAACAACTTTTAAATAAAATAACCTACTAAATTAGTTGGTAACGTATTTTGGCAACTAAGTGACATAAATTTTTAATTTTTGGAATGTCATTATTTTATGTTGTAATATTTAAGAGAAATTTATAATAAAAATAACAACGTCTATTTGTAAATTTATGGTAACGTTAACGCAATTAAATTGGTTTTATATGGTCCAAATCAGCGGTATCGGCGACCGCAAATTCGTAAAAATGGATACTTATTTGAAAGACCAAACACGATTTTTCTTTATATTATTTGACTCATGCCGACAAGACGAACGTAACAATACCTTGTTTGCTAAATTTGGACGTCCGATGTGAAAGTTATGCACTGTTTTGTGTGTGGATAATGGGTCCGTATAAATTTATAGGTGTCGTTATAAACTGGAAATAATAAATTAAAATTCAAAATTTAAAATTCTGAACGTGTTGTACAGCTGTAACCTAAAAATTAAAAGGTAGGTTACAAAAATTTATGGTACGTTTTGAGAATACCACCGGTTCCCTTATATTTAGATCAGCGCTCCTCCTTCCGCATCATTTTCTCAGCTGCAAGAAATTTTCAGTAAGTCTAAATTTTTCTTCTCCCTCTTTTCATTTTTTTTCTATTTTCACCACCACCTAGCTTTCCTTAGATCCGAACACACCCATCTCCGTGGCATTTCCATGGCCGAAACACCGCTCCCCCATCACCATTAGATCAGGCCGAAACCTCCTTGCCTGAGAGAAAAAAAACTCCACACACCTGAACCCAACCTGCTGCCGTGGCCACCTCCACAGTGTATCCACCTCCAACCAAGGCAGCCCGAGCCTAGCACCCATTGTCGTGGCCATTGCTTGATGGCCGGGAATTTTGTCCGCGGCCGAGCATTTTGCTTTCAAACTAAAATTTTTATTTTGTATATTCCATTTTGTTTTGGTGGTGCCACTTTGATTCGGGTATATCTCGAGGTGGGCGGAAGCTGCTGGCTTGCCGTCACCACCGGTCCGGGAGTGCTAACGGTGTATCCACCCTGGCATTGCCTCGCGTGCCTTGTCATATGTTCCTTATATCGAGCCTACTACGATTTTGGTAAAGATCCGACCGCGTTAAGGTTCACCACCCCCTTAACACTATTTTTCTATACAATTATACTTTACTGATTAGACATTGCTGTATATGGCGTATATTACTATACAATAAATAGTTTAACGGATCCTTAAAGGATGACGATCCCAACATCCTTTAAGTTACTTGTACATTTCAGTAGATGTTACACTCGAGTTATTCACTTAGATGAGAATGTTAGTCCTGACTCGGGTGTTTGTTTTATTTTTCACTCGGGTCAGCCTGAGTTTGCAGCTTAGAGGAAATTATTCTTGAAGACGAGATGCTGGAGCTCTACTTGATGTTCCTTTATTAGTTCTCAGTTTCTGTTTCATTTAGACTTATATCATTTGGTTCTTGTATTAGAGATCTTTATGTACCTGGATATCTGTTGTATTTGTTTAAACTCTGTTCTGTACCAGTTTTGAAACTCTGGTTATTCTAGCTTATTTATTCTGCTGAAAATATTTAATTCTCTGTGATTCTGTGATATGATTTTATTTCACCCCGAAATTTTAATAACAATCTGTCATTTTGAATGATTTGAGTTGACATGTGTGGTTTATTGTCGACTAAAATCGCTCAAAAGGCGGGATGTTACATGTAGTACAAGAGCTAATGGTTTATGGGTTAAAAGCTCATTATAGACAGGGTGGCAATACCCTAGAATGAATAAAATCACATCACAGAATTACTTTTGTTCACAATTCATCTTACTTGCTAGAAATTTTCCCTTGATTCGAAAATCTTTGATATCATCTTCATCTTTGTTCTAAACCTATCCTTGAACTTCCCAGATGGTTAACAGAAGAGGTGCTAGAGGAAGAGGAAACGCTCAACCTGCTCCTACAGCTGCACCGGTCCCAGAAATTGCCCCAGTCAGATTTACCACTTTGTGCAAGGAGTATACTCAGCTAGGAGGAACCAAGTTCACAGGTTCTGAGGGTATTATCGAGGCCCAACAATGGTTGGAAAATGTGGAAATGATATTTACCGGGCTCGAAATTTATGATGCCCAGAAACGCCAATTAGCGGCTTGGCAGTTGCCAGAAGCTGCCCGAGATTGGTGGAGATCCGTTACTGCCCAGACTGTAGAAGAAGACATCACTTGGGAGCAGTTTAGGTGATATCTAAATTTGATCTTTATCTTTCTCCTTGTTTCACATCTATCTTGAATCTAGCTTAAATCTTGAGTATTTCTCTAGGGATGCCTTTATCGCCAAATGGGTGCCAGATGTGGGAAAATCGAGTCTTTATCGAGCTTTCATGGACCTGGAGCAAGGCAACATGACTTTCGCAGAATACGAAAGGAAATTCAATGAGTTGTCTAAGTATGGCCCCAACTTGATAGACCCCCCGCTTAAGAAGAACGAAAAGTTTATCAATGGTACACGTCTTGAGTACTACGACCGATTGATACAGAATATGCATGGGACTTTCACTAGTTTGGTAGACATAGCCACCCGATTTGAGAACCCAACTTGTAAGGGTAAGCAGGCTGCCTCTACTCTGAGTTCGCTCAGAACCACTACTAGTCCAATGAAGAAGAAGGATAAGTTCCAGCAACAGAAGAAGAAGTGGCAACTTTCTCAAGGCATTGATTTTACCCCCAGAGACAAGCTATCAAAATCTCCCACATCACATGTTTCAAATGTAATCAAAAGGGCCACTACTCAAACAGTTGTCCTTTTCCGACTGGAGCCGCTATTCCTCCTCCATCCCAGGCAACCAGAAACAACCTTTGCCACATCTGCTTGCAACCAGGTCACTTCAAAAACAATTGTCCCACTCAGCAAAAGGGAAAGACTTCTGGAGTTTTCGCTATGACATCTTCTAACCCAACAGCCGATGATGCTCAAGGTACACTCCGTTGCACTTTCACTCTACACTCTCATCATGTTCGTGTTTTATTTGATACCGGAGCTTCCCATAGCTTTATTTCCACTGATTTATGCGATAAACTCAAGCACCTATTAAAACCCGAATATTCATCTGAGTCACTTTGCGTATAAAATCCCATTGGTGGTCCCGCCAATCTTAAAATGGTTTGTAAAGGAGTGAAACTCATATATGACTTACATCTATTCATTGGTGATTTTTATGTCCTTGGGTTCAATGCATTCGATATTTTACTCGGAGGCGAGTGGCTGAGTAAATAAGGTGCACATATCTAATATAAGGAGCGGATTGTTTCCTTAGTTGATGATGAGGGTAATCCCTTAATAATTGAAGGTCAAATGCCTCAATATTTCGCAGGCAGTTTCATCTTTTCGCTTGGCTCGTCCTAATGAACTTAATTTCACTCCTGTTGTTAAGAATTTTCCCGATGTATTTGGCGAAGTTACTTCTCTTCCTCCTCCATGGGAAATAGAATTCCGTATTGATCTAATTCCTGGAGCCCGACCTGTAGTCCTTCCTCCACGAAGGATGGCCTCGAAAGAGAAGGCAGAGGTTAAATGCCAAATCGAAGACTTATTCTCAAAAGGTTTGATTAGGCCAAGTTATTCAGAATAGGGAGTAGCCGTAGTATTTGTCACTAAGTCTGATGGTTCCTTGAGAATGTGTGTGGATTATAGGGAACTAAACAAGCTTACTCTCAAAAACAGATACCCTATGCCACACATTAATGATATGTTCGATCAACTCTATGGAGCTAAAGTATTCTCCCAACTTGATCTCGCTACCGGTTTCCACCAACTCCGCGTAGCTGAGGAGAGCATTCCCAAGACAGCTTTCCGAGCAAAGAATTTATTCTATGAATGGTTGGTCATGCCTTTTGGACTAACAAATGCACCCGCTTACTTCGTTGATCTCATGAATCGTGTTTTCCGTGATGTCCTTAATAAATTTGTGCTGGTTTTCGTGGATGATATTCTCGTCTTCTCAAAATCCGAACAGGAACATGAAACACACTTAACTTATCTTCTTGAAACACTTAGAAAACATCAACTGAAGGCTAAATTCACTAAATGCCATTTCTGGAGGGATAAGGTCCGATTTCTTGGACACATTGTTTCAGAAAATGGAGTTTCCGTCGATCCACTTAAGGTCACTTCTATCAATGTAAGTTGCTTACCTTTTCCCTCCGAAATTTGAATCATCTTACCCCTTGAATTTAAATCCTTCATTCTATTTCCAGGATTGGAAAGAACCTAAGACCCCTACAGACATTCGAAGTTTCTTAGGCTTAGCTGGTTACTATCGGAGATTCATTGAGAATTTCGCTAAGATTGCTGCTCCGCTTACGGCTCTGACTCGTAAGAATGTTAGATTTGCCTGGAGTGATAAGTGTAAGGCTGCATTCAAGGAGTCAAAGGACAAGCTAACATCTGCCTCAGTTCTTACCGTCCCAAATGGGAGTGAGGGATTTACGGTATTTACTAATGCTAGCCGAGAAGGATTGGGAGCCGTGTTGATGCAAGATGGAAGGGTTATCGCCTATGCTAGCCGACTGTTGAAGACCCACGAAGTGAATTATGCAGCCCATGATTTGGAATTGCTTGCGCTGGTATTTGCCTTGAAGTTGTGGAGACATCATCTTTTGGGGACTAAGTTCGAACTCTTTACGGATCATAAATCGTTGAAACATATTTTTACCCGGAAGGATTTGAATCAGAGACAAGTGAGATGGCTCGAATTTTTAGCAGCCTATGACCTAGACATCAACTATACTCCTGGGAAAGCAAATGTTTTTATTGACGCTCTGAGTAGGAAGAAGTCGATACTTTGCGTGATTATGGTTACTCCATCTCTTATGGATCGCATAGCGACTAAGTAGAACGAAGACCCGATGTTGGTAAAAATGAAGGCGAATGTTCGAAAGAGAAAGAGTGATAATCAAAGTGAAATGGATGCACCAATCGACGAATATGGGATTTTAAGAATTAAAGATAGAATTTGTGTTCCGGATGTTGACAATTTAAGACAAGAGGTACTCAAGGAGAATCATCAATCTAGACTTTCCATACATCCTGGAGTTTCGAAGATGTACCATGATATGAAAAGGCTATATTGGTGGAATGGTATGAAGCATGATATCTCTTCTTTCATTAGTAGATGCACCACGTGTCAACAGGTTAAGGCTGATCATCAGAAAACTGTTGGATTATTGCAACCGCTTGAGATACCCAATTGGAAATGGGAGCAAGTTTCGATAGATTTTATCGATGAACTACCTTGGACGAGAAAGGGAAATGAGAGAATTTGGGTTATTGTTGAACGATTCACTAAATCTACACACTTCATTCCGGTCAAGTCGAATCGTACCGCTTCGAGTCTAGCCGAGATTTATATGAGGGAGATCGTCGGACTGCATGGAGTCCCAGTCAGTATTGTGTGTGATCGAGACCCAATATTTACCAGCAAGTTTTGGAAAGCATTCCAAGAAGCTCTAGGTACATGACTGAATCTGAGCACAGCCTATCATCCTCAGACCGATGGGCAAACAAAAAGAGTGAATCATATTCTAGAAGACCTTCTTCGTGCCTGTATTCTTGACTATGGTGGTTCTTGGGAAGACCATCTTCATCTCGTTGAGTTCACTTACAATAATAGTTATCAGGTATGATCTAATTCGAATTCCAGCTTATTTGAAATACAATTCGGTAATTTTCTATCCTTGAATTTAAGCTAGCATCAAAACATCCCCTTTTGCTGCTCTGTACGGACGACCGTGCAAATCCCCATGAAGTTGGATTGGATCGGGTGATCGATTAGTTCTTGGGCCCGACCTGATCCTTGAAGTTTCCAAGAAGGTCGAGGATATTCGGACGAAAATGAGAATTGCCCAAGATAGGCAGAAGAAATACGCGAATAGGAGAAGAAGGAAGTTGGAGTTTGCCATAGGAGATCAAGTGTTTCTCAAGATTTCACCGCTTAAGAACGTCATCCGATTCGGTCGGAAAGGGAAGCTAGCTCCCAGGTTCATAAGCCCTTTCCGTATCATTGGAAGAGTTGGTTCTTTAGCCTACCATGTGGATTTACCAGAGAAACTTGCTAGAATACACAACGTGTTTCACGTATCTCATCTTCGTAGATATCTTCATGATCCATCGTTGTATGTCCAACCGGCTTTGCTAGAGAATCTCGATGTTGAACCCAATCTAACCGTAGAGAGAAAGCCACTTCGTATTGCTGATAGGGATACAAAGCAACTCAGGAGAAAATCTGTTAACCTTGTTAAAATCCAATGGAGCAATGATGATCGTGACTACACTTGCGAAACCGAGGACGGTATCCGTGCTTCAAACCCCGAACTATTTGAATAGGTATGTTATTCTAATCTTCTCAATCTTGATCCGATTTTTCCTTTGACACACTTCCCCTTTGGCTTCATTATTTTCGAGGACGAAAAGATTTGAGTGGGGGAGAGTGTAACGACCCGAGAAAAATTTACTGCTAATAAATTGGATTCCGGCTGAAATTGACGACAAATTTGAAACTAAATTTTTCAATAAACGTAAGAATTTGTTGTAAATATTTAGATTGTTTGGAATAAAAGAACTTTTAAATAAAATAACCTATTAAATTAGTTGGTAACGTATTTTGGCAACCAATTGACATAAAATTTTAATTTTTGGAATGTCATTATTTTATGTTGTAATATTTAAGAGAAATTTATAATAAAAATAACAACGTCTGTTTGTAAATTTCCGGTAACGTTAGCGCAATTAAATTGGCTTTATATGGTCCAAATCAGCGGTATCGGCAATCGCAAATTCGTAAAAATGGTTACTTATTTGAAAGACCAAACACGATTATTCTTTATATTATTTGACTTGTGCCGACAAGACGAACGTAACAATACCTTGTTTGCTAAATTTGGACGGCCGATGTGAAAGTTATGCACTATTTTGTGTGTGGATAATGGGTCCGTATAAATTTATTAGGTGTCGTTATAAACTGGAAATAATAAATTAAAATTCAAAATTTAAAATTCTTAATGTGTTGTATAGCTGTAACCTAAAAATTAATAGGTAGGTTACAAAAATTTATGGTACGTTTTGAGAATACCACCGTTCCCTTATATTTAGATCAGCACTCCTCCTTCCGCATCATTCTCTCAGCTGCAAGAAATTTTCAGTAAGTCTAAATTTTCTTCTCCCTCTTTTCATTTTTTTCCTATTTTATATTGTTTCCAATGTTCCTTCTTCTCTTTGTTTTGATCGGCCGCATCTCCTTCTGCATCTCCACCTCAAGGCCGCCACCACCTAGCTTTCCTCGGATCCGAACACACCCATCTTCGTGGCATTTCCATGGCCGAAACACCGCTCCCCCATCACCATTAGATCAGGCCGAAACCTCCTTGCCTGAGAGAAAAAAAACTCCATGCACCTGAACCCAACCTGCTGCCGTGGCCACCTCCACAGTGTATCCACCTCCAACCAAGGCAGCCCGAGCCTAGCACCCATTGCCGTAGCCATTGCTTGATGGCCGGGAATTTTGTCTGTGGCCGAGCATTTTGCTTTCAAACTAAAATTTTTATTTTGTATATTCCATTTTGTTTTGGTGTTGAAAATTTGCTTTCAGGTAAGCTTTATTTGTTTTGTGTTAAAGGATAGCTGTACTTTTTGTTTGTGATGAGTTCATTTTTCCAGATTTTGTTTGCTAAATATTCCTCTAGGAATACTCATTTTGTGTTTGTGTTTATGATACTCTGAAAATCTGTTGCTTTGCTGTGAGTCAAAAAAACCATTTTTCACTTTTGTGTTGAGTTCAAAAATTTTCCAAGCGTTGTATACAAGTTTACTTTGTGTAAAATTTCACTTTGTTTGTTTAATTTATTCTGCTGTTGGTTTAAAGACTCACATAGACCTGGTTTTGTGCGATTTACTTTGTTGTTTGGTGTAGAGTTGACGAGGTTTTATGTGTTTATATAAAGTTATCTTGTACTGTATTTATATTTTCTTTAAATAAAAATTTATTCTTATTTTATTTTATTTTATTTTATTTCATTTTTGCATTCAGAAAATTTATTTACATATGTTTTATTTTGTTTCTAAGATTTGGGTTTGGGTTATGCGTCCACTCGAGTTCGTTCGTGAATTTTCGTGCTTATTCGGGTTACTTTGCTTGTTTGGAACATCGTCTCTAACTAAAGAAGCTGGAATCCAATAACGTAGGAGTTATCTGTTTACCGTCTGGTCTGTGCTCCCCATCACTTCCGCTATCAAATATCTTTGTCCAACAAAGGTGAGTAATCACTCACGACTCTCATTCAAATTTACCAGTGAATCTACTTTGATGAAATAACGGCTGAACTGTTTCCCGTATTGTAGCCATGCATGTA
This sequence comes from Allium cepa, assembly GCA_030765085.1. Classification (NCBI taxonomy): domain Eukaryota; kingdom Viridiplantae; phylum Streptophyta; class Magnoliopsida; order Asparagales; family Amaryllidaceae; genus Allium; species Allium cepa. The sequence goes on along the minus strand of CM060939.1, from coordinate 72,258,457 downwards.
GAACTAAATGTTAAATGCATCATCGTCATCGAATAATTTATGCCATGTCACGTAGAATCATTTCATATAGTATCATTTCATGTAGTATCATTTCATGTAGTGTTATTTGATAGCATGTGATTCATTTCATGTTGTGTTTAATTCTCGTATATTTCTAGTCCTTGTTAGTCGGAAATCTCCTTTGGGTTGAAATGATAGACCCGAATGATTTCAAAACCTTTATTGGGATTGCGGGTACAAATGATATATACCCGTAGGTATAAATTAACGCGGATTGAAATGATACATATCTGCATCACTTGACCATAGGTTAGAACTATACGGACTCCGTGGTTGATAGAAATTTGATTTTTGAAATTTAATATGATCTATAATTATTTGAAATCGGAATTTCTAAATGTTGTTGGAACCAAATATGTTTGTAAGTTTTAAATTTTATAAAGCGATAAAATTTTGAAACCTACTTAATCATTATTTTCATAAATTATTTATTTTTAAGATTTCAAAAGCTTTACTCGAAATGTTTCTAAGTAATTATTTTCTTAAATTTTATATATAAATACATGGAAAAATTTGAAGATTTAAAGTGGAAGTTTGATAAACCATAAACTATAGAAATTTCAAACTGGGAAATCGAAGTTATATATTTTGTAAATGGTTCGAAGTTGTAAATCGATTTTATAAAACCGACCACGGTGTGAAAAATATAACGATTGGTTGTTAAAGAGAACGGGATCAGATATTGTCTTATAGTCGGCCAATACCGAAACCACTTTAACAACTGTGTACGCGGTGGAGAAATCCAGAATGAAGTAGGTTGGTTGGCGAACGCTACTGGAATGAAGTAAGAGAACGCTGATGGATGGCCTAATTATGACTAAAACAGGAGCTATACCGGGCTACACAAAGGGACGCACCCTTTTATCGAGCATGCTTCTTCGAAAACCATTCTATTACTTTTGGGATTCGATATGGTGGCGCCACTTTGATTCGGGTATGTCTCCAGGTGGGCGGAAGCTGCTGGCTTGCCGTCACCACCGGTCCGGGAGTGCAAACGGTGTATCCACCCTGGCATTGCCTCGCGTTCCTTGTCATATGTTCCTTATATCAAGCCCACTACGATTTTGGTTTAGAGATCCGACTGCGTTAAGGTTCACCCCCCCTTAACGCTATTTTTCTATATGATTATACTTTACTGATTAGACATTACTGTATATAGCGTATATTACTATATAATAAATGGTTTAACGAATCCTTAAAGGATGACAATCCCAACATCCTTTAAGTTACTTGTACATTTCAGTAGATGTTTCACTCGAGTTATTCACTTAGATGAGAATGTTAGTCCTGACTCGGGTGTTTGTTTTATTTTTCACTTGGGTCAGCCTGAGTTTGCAGCTTAGAGGAAATTATTCTTGAAGACAAGATGCTGGAGCTCTACTTGATGTTCCTTTCTTAGTTCTCAGTTTCTTTTTCATTTAGACTTATATCATTTGGTTCTTGTATTAGAGATCTTTATGTACCTGGATATCTGTTGTATTTGTTTAAACTCTGTTATGTACCTGTTTTGAAACTCTGGTTATTCTAGCTTATTTATTCTGCTGAAAATATTTAATTCTCTGTGATTCTATGATATGATTTTATTTCACCCCGAAATTTTAATAACAATCTGTCGTTTTGAATTATTTGAGTTGACATGTGTGGTTTATTGTCGACTTAAATCGCTCGAAAAGGCGGGATGTTACATGTGGTATCAGAGCTGATGGTTTATGGGGTAAAAGCTCATTAGAGACAGGGTGGCAATACCCTTGAATGAATAAAATCACATCACAGAATTACTTTTGTTCACAATTCATCTTGCTTGCTAGAAATTTTCCCTTGATTCGGAAATCTTTGATATCATCTTCATCTTTGTTCTAAACCTATCCTTGAACTTCCCAGATGGTTAACAGAAGAGGTGCTAGAGGAAGAGGAAACGCTCAACCTGCTCCTGCAGTTGCACCGGTCCCAGTAGTTGCCCCAGTCGGATTTACCACTTTGTGCAAGGAGTATACTCAGCTAGGAGGAACCAAGTTCACAGGTTCTGAGGGTATTATCGAGGCCCGATAATGGTTGAAAAATGTGGAAATGATATTTACCGGACTTGAAATTTATGATGCCCAGAAACGCTAATTAGCGGCTTGGCAGTTGCCAGAAGCTGGTCGAGATTGGTGGAGATCCGTTACTGCCCAGACTGTAGAAGAAGACATCACTTGGGAGCAGTTTAGGTGATATCTAAATTTGATCTTTATCTTTCTCCTTGTTTCACATCTATCTTGAATCTAGCTTAAATCTTGACTATTTTCTCTAGGGATGCCTTTATCGCCAAATGGGTGCCAGAAGCGGGAAAATCGAGTCTTTATCGAGCTTTCATGGACCTGGAGTAAGGCAACATGACTTTCCCAGAATACGAAAGGAAATTAAATGAATTGTCTAAGTATGGCCCCAACTTGATAGACACCCCGCTTAAGAAGAACGAAAAGTTTATCAATGGTGCACGTCCTGAGTACTATGACTGATTGATACAGAATGTGCATAGGACTTTCACTAGCTTGGTAGACATGGCCACCCGATTTGAGAACCCAACTTGTAAGGGTAAGCAGGCTACCTCTACTCTGAGTTCGCTCAGAACCACTACTAGTCCAATGAAGAAGAAGGATAAGTTCCAGCAACAGAAGAAGAAGTGGCAACTTTCTCAAGGCATTGGTTTTACCCCTCAGGGACAAGCTATCAACTTCTCCCACATCACATGTTTCAAATGTAATCAAAAGGGCCACTACTCAAACAGTTGTCCTTTTCCGACTGGAGCCGCTATTCCTCCTCCATCCCAGGCAACCAGAAACAACCTTTGCCACATCTGCTTGCAACCAGGTCACTTCAAAAACAATTGTCCCACTCAGCAAAAGGGAAAGACTTCTGGAGTTTTTTCTATGACTTCTTCTAACCCAACAGCCAATGATGCTCAAGGTACACTCCGTTGCACCTTCACTCTACACTCTCATCATGTTCGTTTTTTATTTGATACCGGAGCTTCCCATAGCTTTATTTCCACTGATTTATACGATAAACTCAAGCACCTATTAAAACCTGAATATTCATCTGAGTCACTTTGCGTATCAAATCCCATTGGTGGTCCCGCCAATCTTAAAATGGTTTGTAAAGGAGTGAAACTAATATATGATTTACATCTATTCATTGGTGATTTTTATGTCCTTGGGTTCAATGCATTCGATATTTTACTCGGAGGCGACTGGCTGAGTAAATACGTTGCACATATCTATTATAAGGAGCGGATTGTTTCCTTAGTTGATGATGAGGGTAATCCCTTAATAATTAAAGGTCAAATGCCTCAAGATTTCGTAGGCAGTTTCATCTTTTCGCTTGATGCTCGTCCTAATAAACTTAATTTCACTCCTGATGTTACGAATTTTCCCGATGTATTTGGCGAAGTTACTTCTCTTCCTCCTCCACGGGAAATAGAATTCCGTATTGATCTAATTCCTGGAGCCCGACCTGTAGTCCTTCCTCCATGAAGGATGGCCCCGAAAGAGAAGGTAGAGTTGAAATGCCAAATCGAAGACTTATTCTCAAAAGGTTTGATTAGGCCAAGTTATTCGGAATAGGGAGTAGCCGTAGTATTTATCACTAAGTCTGATGGTTCCTTGAGAATGTGTGTGGATTATAGGGAACTGAACAAGCTTACTCTCAAAAACAGATACCCTATGCCATACATTAATGATATGTTCGATCAACTCTATGGAGCTAAAGTATTCTCCCAACTTGATCTCGCTACCGGTTTCCACCAACTCCGCGTAGCTGAGGAGAGCATTCCCAAGACAGCTTTCCGACCAAAGAATGGATTCTATGAATGGTTGGTCATGCCTTTTGGACTAACAAATGCACCCTCTTACTTCGTTGATCTCATGAATCGTGTTTTCCGTGATGTCCTTAATAAATTTGTGCTGGTTTTCGTGGATGATATTCTCGTCTTCTCAAAATCCGAACAGGAACATGAAACACACTTAACTTATGTTCTTGAAACACTTAGAAAACACCAACTGAAGGCTAAATTCGCTAAGTGCCATTTCTGGAGGGATGAGGTCCGATTTCTTGGACACATTGTTTCAGAAAATGGAGTTTCCGTCGATCTTCTTAAGGTCACTTCTATCAATGTAAGTTGCTTACCTTTTCCCTTCGAAATTTGAATCATCTTACCCATTGAATTTAAATCCTTCATTCTATTTCCAGGATTGGAAAGAACCTAAGACCCCTACAGACATTCGAAGTTTCTTAGGCTTAGCTGGTTACTATCGGAGATTCATTGAGAATTTCGCTAAGATTGCTGCTCCGCTTACGGCTCTGACTCATAAGAATGTTAGATTTGTCTGGAGTGATAAGTGTAAGGCTGCATTCAAGGAGTTAAAGGACAAGCTAACATCTACCCCAGTTCTTACCGTCCCAAATGGGAGTGAGGGATTTACGATATTTACTAATGCTAGCCGAGAAGGATTGGGAGCCGTGTTGATGCAAGACGGAAGGGTTATCGCCTATGCTAGCCGACAGTTGAAGACCCATAAAGTGAATTATGCAGCCCATGATTTGGAATTGCTTACGGTGGTATTTGCCTTGAAGTTGTGGAGACATCATCTTTTGGGGACTAAGTTCAAACTCGTTACGGATCATAAATCGTTGAAACATATTTTTACCCAAAAGGATTTGAATTAGAGACAAGTGAGATGGCTCGAATTTTTAGCAGCCTATGACCTAGACATCAACTATACTCCCGGGATTGAAAATGTTGTTATTGACGCTCTGAGTAGGAAGAAGTCGATACTTTGCGTGATTATGGTTACTCCATCTCTTATGGATCGCATAACGGCTAAGCAGAACGAAGACACGATGTTGGTAAAAATGAAGGCGAATGTTCGAAAGAGAAAGAGTGATAATCAAAGTGAAATGGATGCACAAATCGATGAATATGGGATTTTAAGAATTAAAGATAGAATTTGTGTTCCGGATGTTGACAATTTAAGACAAGAGGTACTCAAGGAGAATCATCAATCTAGACTTTCCATACATCTTGGAGTTTCGAAGATGTACCATGATATGAAAAGGCTATATTGGTGGAACGGTATGAAGCATGATATCTCTTCTTTCATTAGTAGATGCGCCACGTGTCAACAGGTTAAGGCTGATCATCAGAAAACCGCTGGATTATTGCAACTGCTTGAGATACCCAATTGGAAATGGGAGCAAGTTTCGATGGATTTTATCGATGGAATACCTCGGACGAGAAAGGGAAATGAGAGAATTTGGGTTATTGTTGATCGATTCACTAAATCTGTATACTTCATTCCGGACAAGTCGAATAGTACCGCTTCGAGTCTAGCCGAGATTTATATGAGGGAGATCGTCAGACTGCATGGAGTCCTAGTCAGTATTGTGTGTGATCGAGACCCAATCTTTACCAGCAAGTTTTGGGAAGCATTCCAAGAAGCTCTAGGCACACGACTGAATCTGAGCACAGCCTATCATCCTCAGATCGATGGGCAAACAAAGAGAGTGAATCAGATTCGAGAAGACCTTCTTCGTGCCTGTATTCTTGACTATGGTGGTTCTTGGGAAGACCATCTTCATCTCGTTGAGTTCACTTACAATAATAGTTATCAGGTATGATCTACTTCGAATTCCAACTTATTTGAAATATAATTCGGTAATTTTCTATCCTTGAATTTAGGCTAGCATCAAAACATCCCCTTTTGCTGCTCTGTACGGACGACCGTGCAAATCCCCATCATGTTGGATTGGATCGGGTGGTCGATTAGTTCTTGGGACCGACCTGATCCTTGAAGCTTCCAAGAAGGTCGAGGATATTCGGACGAAAATGAGAATTGCCCAAGATAGGCAGAAGAAATACGCGGATAGGAGAAGAAGGAAGTTGGAGTTTGCCATAGGAGATCAAGTGTTTCTCAAGATTTCACCGCTTAAGAACGTCATCCGATTTGGTCGAAAAGGGAAGCTAGCTTCTAGGTTCATAAGCCCTTTCCGTATCATTGGAAGAGTTGGCTCTTTAGCCTACCATGTGGATTTACCAGAGAAACTTGCTAGAATAAACAACGTGTTTCACGTACGTCATCTTCGTAGATATCTTCATGATCCATCGTTGTATGTCTAACCGGCTTTGCTAGAGAATCGCGATGTTGAACCCAATCTAACCGTAAAGAGAAAGCCACTTCGTATTGTCGATAGGGATACGAAGCAACTCAGGGGAAAATCTGTTAACCTTGTTAAAATCCAATGGAGCAATGATGATCGTGACAGCACTTGGGAAACCGAAGACAGTATCCGTGCTTCAAACCCCGAACTATTTGCATAGGTATGTTATTCTAATCTTCTCTATCTTGATCCGATTTTTCCTTTGATACACTTCCCGTTTGGCTTCGTTCTTTTCGGCGATGAAAAGATTTGAGTGGGGGAGAGTGTAACGACCCGAGAAAAATTTACTGCTAATAAATTGGATTCCGGCTGAAATTGACGACAAATTTGAAACTAAATTTTTTTAATAACGTAAGAATTTGTTGTAAATATTTAGATTGTTTGGAATAAAAGAACTTTTAAATAGAATAACCTATTAAATTAGTTGAAAACGTATTTTGGCAACTAATTGACATAAATTTTTAATTTTTGGAATGTCGTTATTTTATGTTGTAATATTTAAGAGAAATTTATAATAAAAACAACAACGTCTGTTTGTAAATTTCCGGTAACGTTAACGCAATTAAATTGGTTTTATATGGTCCAAATCAGCGGCATCGGCGATCGCAAATTCGTAAAAATGGTTACTTATTTGAAAGACCAAACACGATTTTTCTTTATATTATTTGACTCGTGCCGACAAGAGAACGTAACGATACCTTGTTTGCTAAATTTGGACGGCGGATGTGAAAGTTATGCACTGTTTTGTGTGTGGATAATGGGCCCATATAAATTTATTAGGTGTCGTTATAAACTGGAAATAATAAATTAAAATTCAAAATTTAAAATTCTGAACGTGTTGTACAGCTGTAACCTAAAAATTAACAGGTAGGCTACAAAAATTTATGGCACGTTTTGAGAATACCACCGGTTCCTCCTTCTGCATCTCCACTTCAAGGCCGCCACCACCTAGCTTTCCTCGAATCCGAACACACCCATCTCCATGGTATTTCCATGGCCGAAACACCGCTCCCCCATCACCATTAGATCAGGCCGAAACCTCCTTGCCTGAGAGAAAAAAAACTCCACACACCTGAACCCAACCTGCTGCCGTGGCCACGTCGACAGTGTATCCACCTCCAACCAAGGCAACCCGAGCCTAGCACCCATTACCGTGGCCATTGCTTGATGGCCGGGAATTTTTCCTGTGGCCGAGCATTTTGCTTTCAAACTAAATTTTTTATTTTGTATATTCCATTTTTTTTTGTCGTTGAAAATTTTGCTTTCAGGTAAGCTTTATTTGTTTTGTGTTAAAGGATGGCTGTACTTTTTGTTTGTGATGAGTTCATTTTTCCAGATTTTGATTGCTAAATATTCCTCTAGGCATACTCTTTTGTGTTTGTGTTTATGATACTCTGAAAATCTGTTGCTTTGTTGTGAGTCAAAAAAACCATTTTTCGCTTTTGTGTTGAGTTTAAAAATTTTCCAGGCATTGTATACAAGTTTACTTTGTGTAAAATTTCACTTTGTTTGTTTAATTTATTCTGGTGTTGGGTTAAAGACTCACATAGACCTGGTTTTGTGCATTTTACTTTGCCGTTTGGTGTAGAGTTGACGAGGTTTCAGGTGTTTATATAAAGTTATTTTGTACTGTATTTATATTTTCTTTTAAAAAAATTATTCTTATTTTATTTTAATTTTAATTTAATTTATTTCATTTTTGCATTCAGAAAATTTATTTACATATGTTTTATTTTGTTTCTAAGATTTGGGTTTGGTTTCTGCGTCCACTCGAATTCATTCGTGAATTTTCATGCTTATTCGGGTTACTTTGCTTGTTTGGAACATCGTCTCTAACCAAAGAAGTCGGAATCCAATAACGTAGGGGTTATCTATTCATCGTCTGGTCTGTGCTCTCCGTCACTTCCGCTATCAAATATCTCTGTCCAACAAAGGTGAGTAATCACTCACGCCTGTCATTCAAATTTACAAGTGAATCTACTTTGATGAAATAACGGCTGAACTGTTTCCCGTATTGTAGGCATGCATGTAGAATTAAATGTTAAATGCATCATTGTCATCGAATAATTTATGCCATGTCACGTAGAATCATCTCATGTATTATATCATTTCATGTAGTGTTATTTTATAGCATATGATTCATTTCATGTTGTGTTTAATTCTCATATATTTCTAGTCCTTGTTAGTCAGAAATCTCCTTTGGGTTGAAATGATAGACCCGAATGATTTCAAAACCTTTATTGGGATTGCGGGTTGAAATGTATACCCGTAGGTATAAATCAACGCGGATTGAAATGATACATATCCGTATCACTTGACCATAGGTTAGAAAACTTATATACGGACACCGTGGTTGAGAGAAATTTGATTTTTGAAATTTTATACGATCTATAATTATTTGAAATCGGAATTTCTAAATGTTGTTGGAACCTAATATGTTTGTAAGTTTTAAATTTTATAAAGCTATAAATTTTTTTAACCTACTTAATCATTATTTTCATAAATTATTTATTTTTAAGATTTCAAAAGCTTTACTCTAAATGTTTCTAAGTAATTATTTTCTTAAATTTTATATATAAATACATGGAAAAATTTGAAGATTTAAAGTGGAAGTTTGATAAACCATAAACTATATAAATTTCAAACTGGGAAATCGAAGTTATATATTTTGTAAATGGTTCGAAGTTGTAAATCGATTTTATAAAACCGACCACGGTGTGAAAAATATAACGATTGGTTGTTAAAGAGACCGGGATCGGATATTGTCTTATAGCTGGCCAATACCGAAACCACTTTAGCAACTGTGTACACGGTGGAGAAATCCAGAATGAAGTAGGTTGGTTGGCGAACGCTACTGGAATGAAGTAAGAGAACGCTGATGGATGGCCTAATTATGACTAAAACAGGAGCTATACCGGACTACACAAAGGGACGCACCCTTTTATCGAGCATGCTTCTACGAAAACCATTCTATTATTTTGTGATTCGATATGGTGGCGCCACTTTGATTCGGGTATGTCTCGAGGTGGGCGGAAGCTGCTGGCTTGCCGTCACCACCGGTCCGGGAGTGCAAACGGTGTATCCACCCTGGGATTGCCTCGCGTTCCTTGTCGTATGTTCCTTATATCGATCCCACTACGATTTTGGTTTAGAGATCCGACCGCGTTAAGGTTCACCACCCCCTTAATGCTATTTTTCTATATGATTATACTTTACTGATTAGACATTACTGTATATAGCGTATATTACTATATAATAAATAGTTTAACGGATCCTTAAAGGATGACGATCCCAACATCCTTTAAGTTACTTGTATATTTCAGTAGATGTTTCACTCGAGTTAATCACTTAGATGAGAATGTTAGTCCTGACTCGGGTGTTTGTTTTATTTTTCACTCGGGTCAGCCTGAGTTTGCAGCTTAGAGGAAATTATTCTTGAAGACGAGGTGCTGGAGCTCTACTTGATGTTCCTTTCTTAGTTCTCTGTTTCTGTTTCATTTAGACTTATATCATTTGGTTCATGTATTAGAGATCTTTATGTACCTGGATATCTGTTGTATTTGTTTAAACTCTGTTCTGTACCTGTTTTGAAACTCTGGTTATTCTAGCTTATTTATTCTGCTGAAAATATTTAATTCTCTGTGATTCTGTGATATGATTTTATTTCACCCCAAAATTTTAATAATAATCTGTCGTTTTGAATGATTTGAGTTGACATATGTGGTTTATTGTCGACTTAAATCGCTCGAAAAGGCGGGATGTTACATCCAAATTAAACTATAATACCTTTATTAAGTCAAAAGTACATTATTTCACTTAACTTTTATTTTTAACAAATAACTTAACACTTTATTTTAAAATACCCATTTCATAAAAAAGATATTCCTTTTCAAAGTTAAACTCAACATTTCCATTTGAAAAACTAAAATTTCAATTATCAAGTTAAGTCAAAATTTAAGATGCCTTTTACCATCTAAATCATGATCATTTATTTTACAAACATATCCATTTCATAAAATAAAGTCTACTACAATCACTAGGTTAGATTTAAAATTCCATATTAAATCAAATTTAATTATTAAGTTATTTATCATCAATAAAGATCTTTAAATTACAATTTAAAACCAATTATTGACTTATAAAATTTTATCTTATAGAAAACCAATTTCCCTTTATATTTTAAATCATTAAATCAAATTTTTAACTAAAATTGCATATTTTTAAAGATTCAAAATACTTAATAATTTCCACAAATAAATTATTAAAATTCGAGCTTTTAAACCCCTTCATTTACTTATAAATTTTAACTTATTTTAACTTATTAAAACCCATTATATATTATATTCAAATCATTAAATAAAATTTTAAGTTAAAATTTTCATATATTTATAAGTTCAAAATACTTAATAAGATTTGATTTTAGAAACTATTATTTAAAATATTAACCATGGGTCTGTATATAATTTTCTAACCCAGGTCAAATGAAATGGATATGTATCATTTCAATTCGTAATTTAAAAGAAAAATCCAGATTCTATCATTCCAAACCAGCAATCCCAAGTCAAATAAAATAAATAAAAATCGCTTGAGCCTATCATTTCAGCACACAATGATTTTTCCTTATTCTAAAGTCCTTTTAGGTATGTATCATTTCAACACATAGTGATTCTATTCTACAGGGAACTTGCAGTGTGAGAAACAGTAAATAAAATAAACAGTATAATATGGTATATCATATCAGGTGATGTAACAACTATATATCAGGTTATAACATCATGAAATATCATATCACATGCATATATAAATTACTATCATATCATCAACTAAAATTCACAGGCTATTGTTACACAATTCAATAAGTACGGATGTCGAGAGTGATAGACTCACCTTCTGTGATGACCCGACATTCAACGACCAGAAAATCGCATCGTCTTGAAGAAAGAAAGAGATAGAAAAAGAGAAAAGAAATGAGAGAAAGAAGAAACAACATCAGAATCTCGACAGCGGAACAAATAAATTATATTAATAACATAAGTATTACATAGTATACAACAACTATCAGAGTTACACAGCATATACATCACATACTAGGCAGTTATAAACACATGTCTAGTTATTACAACGTAATATAACACAAAGAAAATCACTCAGAGATACCAACACAGCGGAACACACTATATAACTATAACGCAGAAGCCTCCTGCTCCATTGCTCCTCCATAATTCGTCAAAGCTAACCTGAATCCCTTGGCTACTCTTAAAAAATTTGAGTACCCAAGAGTTAAAGAAAATAGAAATAAACTCCGGGTCAGACATGGGTCTGGTGTGAGTAACAGGTTAAGGTTGGTTAAATTTTGAAAAACCTTTGAAAACAAAAGGTATCACGTAAGACTTCTCAGACATAAACATGGAAAAGTTTTTACCTTACGCTAACCAAAACATTTGATAGGAAATCCGATGATATTATAATAGGTCTAGGGTTTTCAAGTAAATTAGAAAATAGCCGAAATTGTTACATTTATTAAATTCCAGCATACATAAGTTTACAATCAAATCCGAGGGCACTTATTGGATTTTGGGTTTCCATCAATGGCAGGGCTACCAGGGTACCGCCCGTCCCAGTACGTGGCCTAGATCACCGTACCGAGGAGCCACCCTAACTCTCCTGCAACACAAGGCTGGAACCATTCCTTACTGAACAGTTCCAAACAAGACCACCCTGCAGTTATGATCAGCAACCGCACCACACAGCGGAAATAAAAGGGACATCTAGACAGGGGTAAATCTCGTCCTACTTGGGCATGACCCCCTTAGCCTTGCTGCACCTCCCCGGTTTTAGCCATTCCCGGTTGATGAGGCTTGAGGCTACGATTACCTTTATAGAACACATCACTTAGAATGCTCATCGTCCACCGACGATGTTCTGAAAGCATTCAATCCATACAAGTTCGTTCCGGGTTCGAACGAAACCGAAGGCATTATCTCATTACACTCATTTTGGAATCACCCTCAGAGTTAACGACGATAACCCTTGCACTCTGAATCTTCATCTTCACTTCAGATTCACGACCTATCGTTACTTTGGATCAATGTGGTTTTCGGATATCCAAATATGGAAACCCGATCTCGGTCTCATCAAATCCAAAACGTATCTTTTAAGGCCAAGTTGTTTTAAAGTTTAAAACAATTCAATTCATTATCTATATACACACAGATAGATAATTCACAACATCACAATAGATAATCACATTATCATCATAAACAGGTAATCCACATCATCATTATAAACAGATAATCCATATTATCATCCCAATGCAACCAAAGCATCCATATCACATAACATTACTCATCTCATAGCTGAGATTACAAACCATTCAAGGCAATCAATATCATCCATTCATACATAAGCAATGATTTAATGATCACACCAACCATAATTAATTTAAAGTGAATTAAATTATTTACTTACCTCTAATTAATTCAAAATAAATTAAATTAATTACTTCATCATTATAATCCTGCTTAACTTAACCATTAATTGATTACAAATCAATTAAATAAATCACCATCTTATTATTCATTTCAATTAATCGTTCCTGATTAACAATTCCCTAATTACAATAAGTAATTAGCCTTTAAATTAATTATACAAGTTAATTATACTTAACCCATTTCAATAATTAACTTTTAATTACTTAATCGATTAATTAACTAAAATTAATTACATTAATCCTTTATTAATTAATTACTTCATTTATTAATTATTCCTTAATTAATCAATTCTAAATTTACATCATTAATTTTATTAATTAATGATTTCTAATTACATTTTTAATTAATCTCTCTATTTCAATTAATTACATTAATTAATTAATCTTCAATTAAACCACATATATTAACCACCCTTGATTAATAACATCCAGTAATTAACTACCCTTAATTACTTCATTGAATAAATTAATCCTTAATTTATTCTATAATTAATCCCTTGATTAATCCCATTCAGTAATTAACTACCCATAATTACTTCATTTCAAAAATTAATTACCCTTAATTAACTATCTCAATTAATCCCTTGATTAATTACATAGGAATTTAATCCAAATCACTTCCATTACTAAAACATCTTTAATTACATCCAGTAATTATCAATTAATTACTTCCCTAAGTAATTATAATTCCATTAATTACATTAAGTAATTATCTATCATTCAACCAGTGTTTAAATTAATTAAACTTAATTAATTAATCTAAACTAATCACGTTAAACTCGATTAATTACATTAAGTAATTAATTCCTTAATTACTTCTATTAAGTAATTAAACTTAAACAATTTCATAAATGATTATTATTAATTAATTAATTTAATTAATTATTAAAATTAATCGCATTAATTAATTGTTAAATAATCTTAAGTTAATGACCTTCATTAACTATTCTTAATTACTTTCTTAAGTAATTAACTCAGATTAACTATTATTAATTACAAATTAATTAATATTTAATTACCAATAAATTAATCTCTAATTATTTAATTAATTAAGTGTTAACTGTAACTTAATCAATTCTTAATTACTTGATTGATTAATCTTTAATCATTAATTAAAATCTAATTAATAATGCTTAATTACAAATTAATTAACCTTAATTAATTAATCTTGATTCTTAATTACTTAATTAATCATCCATATTATTAATTAATTAAATAATTAATTATCCAACTTAATTATTTAATGAATCCAAATCATTAAATTTTATTTATCTCTAAGATAAACATTTCTTACTTAATTAAGCATTTAAAAACAATTTATTTTCAAATTTACTTTAATTTCACTTTAAATTTCATTTTAAAATTTAAGATTTTAAAATAAATACAATCTTATCTAAACAAGGTTCGAAACAATTTAAAATATTTTTATCTCACAAGATAAAGATATAACCATTTATAAAGAAGTTTAAAAGAAATTTAAAACCCAATTCATTTTTAAAAATTCAAAATTTATTTTTAAAATACACTTTAAACAAACCAGATAGTTTAAGTTATTTTAAATTTAAAAGTTTATATTTATTTTCAAACTGGAATTCAAATTAAGTTTGATTCCAAATTACTTTTTCAAAGCTTACTTACATTTTAAACTTTATTTTACATTTTCATTTTAAAATTCAAATTATTTAACCATTTCTAAAATAGTTAAAACAGATTAAATTTAAAAACTTATTTTATTTTAAAAACTGAAATTCAAATCCGACTTCCAGATTTTTAAATCACAGATTTAAACTTATTTTAAATTTCTATTTACAATTTATACTTTCACTTTAAATTCAACCCAAATACTTTCATACTAAAAAGTTTTAAAACCAAATTTAAATTTCAAAATTTAAATTATTTCAAAACTCAGATTCAAACAACTTTGAAATCAGATTCAAACTCATTTAAACTTATTTTAAATTTCCAGTTTGCATTTTTAAAACTTACTTTAAAACTTTAAAATCAGAACAGGCTTTCTGTTTTATCTAAAACCTGAATCAACAATTATTCGAGTCAACCCTGAAATGACTTCGAGTTCAAGCATAATCTGCTTCGAGCAAACTTTCCATTTACTCGAGAATTACTCGAGACAATATTCAACTCCTACCAACAACTACTATCACCATAACAAAGTACACTGTGCACGTGTACAGTGCCTCCGGCCACCCATGACCAACTTCGTGACCTCCGGTCGGTCGCCGATCATCACCTCAGACCAACCATACACCAATTCCATCGACCAATGCTCAAAATCAAAATCGAGATGAGAATTCCAACCTGGAACAAAACCTGAAACAGACACTACCCACTTCCATCCAAAACCTATCAACACCTCATTCACGCGCCTCCGGCCACCATTGCCTCTAAAACTCCGGCGAAGTCTTCGACAACTCACCATCTTCCAATGCCCAAGAAATAGTTGAACTCGATCAACTGTAATTGCCGAGATGGTCCATCTTGTCTAACCCAGTAAAACTAGGGTTCCAAACTTCAATCACAATCCATCATCTCCAAAATGAAATGCAACCCAATCTGTTAATTTTCTCATCATCCATGATACCTCCTCCTCCTCCAAGAACAATGTAACGACCCGTCTTTTAGGACAGTTTAAACCGGCGATCAAATACACATGTCAATTTCAAACCATTCAAAAGGGCAGATGGTTATTGGGGTAAATAAGAAAAGAAAAGAAAGAGAAATAAAGGAAATGAAACAACACAGAATCTCGCAGCGGAACGATAAAATATAATAGTCAAATGAACAGTTCATGAAGCTGTTTACTATACCTTGATTATTATTTATACAACATTTATCAGAGTTATACATATACAACAGAACAATTAAAATAATGCAGCAGACAGGATGATGCACAGATAATAATAGTAATAGTGTACCAAATCTTCGTCTTCGTCCTCCAGAATAAATCTTCAAAAATCTGAAACTCAGGACTGACCCGAGCGTAATGAAAAGACAAAACACTCGAGTCAGGACTAAAATATCCTTATGAAAGTTAAATCAATCGTAAATAAATATGAGTGTAACAGCATCAGAGATGTTTACGAGGTTTGACATCTCATATCCAGTGTCAACGTGCGTGCAATAACTTAAGAGATGTTACGGAATTTTCTATCTCTCAAGGATCCGTTAAACTATCTACTATGTAGTAATGTACGCTAAGTAGATAATGCCTATCAGTAATATAAAGTATCAAAATAGCGTTAAGGCGTCACTATAATCCCTCTTAACACATTTTTATAATGCCATAGTCTATACAGCACCGTAAGCCCCACCGTAAACTGGTGGTTATCAGAGGGCACCCCATAGGTATAACACAAAACATAACGTAGTGGTCGCGAATAGGATAATCAGTATGACAAGGTACATGAGGCGATACCAACTAGGATACTAGTAGTTGCGTGATCCGGACTGATGTTGAGCATAGCCAGCAGCTACCCCAACACCGCGAAACAACACTCCCAAATCAAGGGGTGCACCCAAATCGAATCACAAATGTATTAGATATGGTATCGAAGAAGTGTGTCCGCTAGAGATGGCGAACCTCAATGGCCCAGCGCGGCTCCTGTTTTAGTCATGTCAGGGGTCATCCAATATCGTTCTCTTTCTTCAGTCAACGCGTTCACCAAACCTTCCACTTCATTCTGGATCAACACTCCGCGTATACAAGTTATTAAAGTGGTTTTCAGTATCGACAGAGAGTATGTCCATATCCGATCCCGGTCTCTTTAATAACTACGTATTATTACACCGATGGCTCTTTTACATTTCAAATCGATTCATAATTGATATCAAAATATCATATTTGCTTCAAAAATCAAATCCAGTTCAAATATCATCGTATCTATTCAAAATGTAAGATTCCGTTTCAAAAATCATTTTTCGCCTCAATATCTCATTTCGATTTCAAAATCCGTTCGAATTTCAATTTAGGTTGCAACTTCATTTAAACCAATTCGTATTTACATTCAAGATTTAAACATAAACATTTCACCATATTTACCTATTTGAAATTTTAGAAAATAGTTTTAAGTAGTTTAAAAATAGTTTAAATAATTAAAATATTTAAAAATACTTAAAATCTTTAAAAAGGATTTAAAATAGATAAATTAGTTTAAAATAATTTAAATTGGGTTAAGTAGATTAAAAATAGATTAAAATAGTTTAAGTATTCAAAAATGGTTTATATAACTGAGTAATTTGGAAAACAAAATAAAACAGCTTCAAAACCAAACCATTTCAATTATAACTTCCCAATTCAAAACAATTTCAATTTCCCTTCTACCGATTCAATTTCAATTTCGATTCAATCAACGTCAACTTTGACTTCAAATTTTATTCAATTTATATTCACTTTCAATTAATTCAATTTAAATTTATATCGGTTTGGAGCTTGATTTTTCAATAGTATCCATTTATAACACTTAACAAAATTATCCATCAATATTCAAGTTTAAATCCAAATTTCAAATATGATTCAATTCCAAGCTCGATTTCAAAATATCATTTTTATATCACTTTTACTTAGTAACATTCAAAGCTCAAATTAAGGTTAAATCTTTAAACAAATCAATTTTCAAAATTCAATCATATCCCGATTTTTAAATTCCAAAGTCTCCACTTTAATTATTTAACAATTTCTTTTAACCAAAATTTATTTCAACATTCCAAACTCAATTTTTCGATAAATTCGATTTTTATAAATAGATTTCTATTTATAACTTTTAAATCAAAACATTTAAATAAATTTCAAATGGACGATTTTAAAATTATTAATTTAGCCAATTCGGTGTCCGTATACAATTTTCTATCCTATGGCCAAGTAATTATTTATTTCAATTAAATGTCAGGGATGAATATATATCACTTAAACCAAATCACGGTGTCATATGTATGCATAACAGTATATATTAAGCAAATAAACATCCACACATTTAAATATCAACCAATAACATCCATCGAAATACATCATCCAATAGATAATACAATTCATGGCAATTTCATAGTTATCAATGTCAGGTAATTTAATCGCAATTCAATTTTAATTTCAATTTATCTGTCAATTTAATTTTCAACGGTTAATTCAAATGACAATCTATATGACAATTAAATTTTATCAAACAACGACAAATAAAATTCATATCACTTCATAATATTAAACTTAACTACCATAAAGATATTCAGTACGTTGTAAGCGTTATAAAACACTCACCTTGATTTCAATGTAGTTCCAGCGTTTTATTTCGAATAAAATTAAACGAGCGTTTAATTTTACCCTAAATTTTCACTAGCTCCAAACGATTCCAATCTAGCTCCATAGTGTAGTGCTCGACAAAACGATTGCAACGCAATTCGTTTCATCCGATTCCGACCTCGTATGACAAAGATACAACATTTTAAATATTACACGATTTAAATTATAATTAATTTACAAATCTTTTAATTATTTTAACCTAAATTGCATCGCAGCCGTTCGTTACTGGCAAAACAAATCATGGCCGTGGAATCCATCTTCTTCCCTCACGTAAAACACCTAGACAAATTCGAACCCATGCCGCCGATGCTCCCTCAATTTTCGAGGCCACCACGCTTGATTCCAGTTCGATCGAACTATGCCACGTCAAAGAGCATCTCGAACTCCACTTCCAGCATGAATGGCGGAAAGCTTGGTCCCCCTTTTTGCTCAGAAAATCATGCGCAACTGACCACGTTTCTCCCCTCTTTGCCATCAATCCACTCAACTATATCCAATCATAGCCGTTGGATATGTAGTTCTCATCGTTGTCTACAATTCTCTAGTTGGAAGTTTTTCGATTCGATTAAAGGATTTGAAGAAATCAGAGGAGGAAGGAGATAGATTTTCGGCCCTTGAATATAGATATGGCGGTTGGCTTCTTCAAAACCCTAGGTGTGTGAGTTGTTTGCAAAAATGAAAGTAGATGGGTTTTTATAGAAAATTCAACGAACACTACTCATCCCGGATTTTTCGAACTCCGATTTACGCGTGGTGACCGGCGTTCCTAGGGTTTACCCCACGTTCCGGACACAATGGAATAGGTTTCGAAAGCCAATTCGATCATCTGTGTGAGTTACGGCAATAAACGATCGATTTTAAATTAAATCGGTTAACTAAATTTCTAGGCGTTTTGGCTTGCTCCGGACAAACGGTAAATCCGATTGACACGAAATTTTAAACCTTACAATAATATAACATTACGGATCCGATGAAACTGGTTTCGTCGAAATCCGAGACTGTTTGAAAAATGGCTATTTTAACTCGTCAATTAAATATTAAAATATTCAATTTTCAAAAATTTACTTTTAATTCGATTTTAAAAGGTCTACAACATCATTCTAACTTTAATATGATAAAATAAAATTTTACAAATCATTTTTAATCATATTAAACCCGTCATTCAATTATCCAATAAATTCCAAATATTAAATTTAAACAATTTTTGATTATCCAATAATTCATTATCCTTTGAAATATTTGAAATTGAACTTATAAGATTCAACTTTTAAAACTAATTCACATCTTAGAACACTATTTCCATTTTACAGTTATTCAATTATTCAATAAGTTTAAATATTTAATTTAAACAATTTACTTGTTCAATATTCAGTATTTGATTTAAATAGATTTTACCTATCAATCAATTTCTCTATTATACCCAATGAATTCAGCATTTATTATCCTATCCAACTATTGATTTGCAAAGGCATTTACTAAGTAGCATTTTTTCAATACTTATTACTATTCAAATCTTCGAACCCAATCTATTAAAATTTGTACTTCTACCTAAATCATTCACAATTCTTATTCTCTTATTTACATTTGTTTTTTTTCTAACACTAAATCACGAAATCTTATTAAATTAGCTATTTTAATTATCGAAAATTTACGGGTCGTTACACTCTCCCCCACTCAAAACTTTTCGTCCCCGAAAAGGAAAAAGAAGGGAAAAGGAACTAAGTATAGAATTCAACACTAGATATATTTTATTCAAAGTTACCAACTTATAAAACAACGAAATGCCATTTACAAAGTCATAACTACGCTTCCACTAATTTACCCTGAACGGCTTTCTAACTTTAAAAGTTAGTTATCAAAACAAGTTATATAAAAAAAATTTAAAACTTGAAAAATTTTCTAACACCCGAATTTACGGAAAATTTCGACAGAGTCTCCTTTGCGGGCTCGATCGGAAAAAAAATGACAGTATATATATCACAAATATACATCTCATCAAGTGATGAGGCATCCCGCAGGGAAAAAAGTGTAAATGTACGGTATGTGATTCGAGATATGTACCTTATATATTATTAGCGAGCATATACGGCTAATATAGCGCGAAAGCGAGCTCCAAATGCGAAGCAAGCGCAATCCGCACCTACTAAACACTCAACAAACCATGAGAAACATGCATATATGAAAATAATATCAATAGACACCATTTAGCAACATAACAACTACATGTGCCAACATAGCAAATGCAACAAAACAACAAATGCATCCACCAAATCAATTATCATCCAACTATCATCCAACATATCCATAATCAATCAATATAAATTCACTTCTCATTAATATTTATTCACTTGGTTTTCAATTTTAATCACAGTTAATTCATTAACGTTGGATTTTACTAACATTCATTCTCAATTCAATTAGTTAACATTCACTAATTTATATTTACATTAGTTTACTTCCAATTTGAATCAAATTAAATTCTATTTAAATTCATTTAACTTCCAATTTGATTTCAATGATTTATAGCTTTCAATTGCATTAACACTTAATTAATTATATACAATCAACTAACAATCATTTAACGACCAAATCATATAATTTTAAAAGAATCATTTTATATTTGGCATCATAAATTTCCAATATTAACTTTAATTAAGTCCGTAAGCCGTACATATATCATCCGTGAGCAATATCAATCTAATCGCTTATTCGATCACACAATTTCACTTCCAACTAGTATCGTTCACCCGACTCTCTAGTGCGGACTCAGATTTGGTTCCTTGATTGGAAACTGTTACACTCCTTGCATAACCATATACTATGATAGAGAATTCCAAAATCAAATTAAAAATCCATATCTAGGGTTCGCCGTCGAAAATCGAGTGAAAAATCCTAACTTGGATCGATATAAATCATCTCGAAATTTTGTGCTCGAATTTGGATCAAATCGTTATGCGAATAAAATAATATACGTACAATCTCACGTATTACCTTCCAATGGATTTCTATCCAATTTATCTATACTAAATTTTTTTTATTGACTTCTATTTTTTTTTCACTTAATTACTCACAATCCATTATTCAGTTAGTATATTCATTTCTTTACATAGCATATTCTTTAACATTATCTTTTCTTAAACATCATATCAAAGAATTTGCTTACTCAAGTTCATTTTAAACATTCTATATAATTTAATTTAAACTCAGTTTCTTTTTCCAATTGATTCTTAGTTATAAGAAATTCCTTTGTTTACATTTATTGCATTTTCATAATTTTAGTTAATAACGAATTCATTTGTGGAACATTTTATTAACCGACACTTTAGTTTATTAATCATCCTATAAAAGTCTAACCTCTCATAAATGACCTTTCTTAGTTTACAGTTATCTTAAAGGTTACAATCCCTTTGCAATTTATATTTATTTTCTATAACCAATTTACAAAGATATAATACGATTCATTTATCTTCTTTCTTAAGTTCACTTACTTGTTCCATTTATCCATTCATCATTTCATGTTATATTTAAGTATATATAAATTTCATCACAATCGAAATTTTCCATTTATATACATTTTAATTCCTTTTGAGTTTTCCTTACTTGTATATTTCAATTACTTCCAGGTTCTGTTTATTTATACAATATCTCATTACATATCCAAAACATCATTTTAACTTTTAACATTAGGTAAGTCTTGTTATATGTTATCAGAATGTAATTTTGGTATTATAAAAATCTATAGAATTTCATTTTACTTAATTAGAATGTTCACAAATTTAATTTGTTTAAATCCTCTTTACCTTTCAACTTTAAAGTTTCCCAACAATAGCTTAGATATCTTAATCCTCTTATTTTATAAATTCTGGTTATTCACATTTCATTCAAATAATTTGAAAATTACTAATTAACATAACTTAGAATTTAAATGCCCGGTTCTTTTCAAATCGTTTGAAATAAACATATACACTTATATCTCTAATATATATCAAATCATACCTTTGGAGTTTAAACCAAAACCCATACCCAAAATAATTTCGAAGAAAAGCAAAGCTTCTTAGAAGTCTCCCCCACTTTGAGACTCGAAAATGAATGTCGATGATGCTGCGCAGTCATCACCGAAATTTATTTTCCAGCGACATAAGACAGGAGTATTGTGTTCATTCCTTCTTAAAATCCTTTCAAAATATTTCTCATAAATATTTTCTAACAAATATCACAATATATTTTCTTCAAATCTTTGAAAAACATTTTTCAAGATCTCCGGGTCTTAAATCCAATATTTCTCAATTTAAATCTATTTTAATTTATAAGTCACCTTTATAAAAATATTTTTATAAGATTTTCTTTCTTAAAACATTCCACAAGTGTTTTATCATTGTTCATTTCGTAATTCACCTTATTTATTAAATTACAATATCCAATTAATGATAATAACCTATATTTTCATTCCTAACAACCAGGTAAGCTAGGTAAGTCACAATAATTTCCGAAAATTTTATTTATATTCAAAATATAATTAGAGAAAAATTATTTCATTTACCCAATTTCAAAACAATACTATGTCGAATTGTTCTGTTTAAGTGTTTAGAGATCCCTATCAATGACGTTAATTACTCGTACTGACCAGAATCCATAAGCCACTCAACAAATCAACCGACATAATATAAAACATTTTATATCACTAACAAATACGCTCTCTCATATGTATACGCTCAGCGACTCATCATAGGGTATTACTACCCTATTTATAAAGAGTCAGACCCCACAAAGCTAAGGTTATCGCTAAACCAAAGCTCTGATACCAACTTATAAAACAATGAAATTCGAAATATTAAATTTAAACAATTTTTGATTATCCAATAATTCATTATCCTTTGAAATATTTGAAATTGAACTTATAAGATTCAACTTTTAAAACCAATTCACATCTTAGAACACTATTTCCATTTTACAGTTGTTCAATTATTCAATAAGTTTAAATATTTAATTTAAACAATTTACCTGTTCAATATTCAATATTTGATTTAAATAGATTTTACTTATCAATCAATTTCTCTATTATACCCAATGAATTTAGCATTTATTATCCTATCCAACTATTGATTTGCAAAGGCATTTACTAAGTAGCATTTTTTCAATACTTATTACTATTCAAATCTTCGAACCCAATCTATTAAAATTTGTACTTCTACCTAAATCATTCACAATTCTTATTCTCTTATTTACATTTGTTTTTTTTCTAACACTAAATCATGAAATCTTATTAAATTAGCTATTTTAATTATTGAAAATTTACGGGTCGTTACAAACAAACTCGGCACCTCTAATCACTTGTGGCAACAGAGATGCCCCAAAATACAAAATATAGTAAAACTAGAACTGCTCACTGGTTCTAACTCTAAAATTTGTAATTTTTGGTTTAAAATTCATGTTTTTGTACGATGTTTTGATTTATAACCCTGAAACTTCAAATCATTGCACTTGGAATTTCACTAATTAATGTTTGATCATCTGTCCAGAGATGATATAGAGGTGTTTAATCTTAAGTAAAAAATTTAAACTATATTTATGATGAAATAAACATATCTTGTAACCCTTAAATCTAAACCAAGATTTAATCAAGAGATAATGGATTTTAAAATCTAACAGAAGTTTGAAATTGAGGAACAGAAATGTAACAGATAACAAGCATGCACACATAAATATATTCACACACACACACACACAGATATATATATATATATATATATATATATATATATATATATTCACAGCAAATTCATATTTTATATTCATTTCTAATTTAAAAGCATGAAAACAACTTTACCTACTTAAATTTTTTAAAAAGTTGAGTTATTCACAGTTCTTAAAAATGCAGAGAAGAGCTTCAGGTTTGAAAAGCTCTTGAATCTTTTGAAATCCTGCTTGAATGCTTTAGAAGCTTTAAACTTGAATGTTACTAATGTTTTAAATTTGCTTTAATTCCCAGGTTTTGCATGAAGTGGCCACTTTTCAGATTTTGAAGAAATGAATGCAGGCTTTTAAAATAGATTTGAAATTGCAGGTTTGCTTCAGATTGTTGCATAAGCTTCCAGGTTGAAGAAAATAAAATGCATAGACTTGAACAGTCGAAAATGCTTTGCATTTTGAAAATGAGTTACAGGGAATGACATGCAGGTTTGAAGATGGTTATGGGGTAAATGGTTTACGGGGATTTTAAGTTTGAAGAGTGATTTGCAACTTGTTTAGAAACTGAGTTGCATGCAGTAATCATTCCAGATTGCAGAAAATAAAATGTACAGATTTTCATGATTGAAAATGTTACAGGAATTTTTGCTATGCATTTTTGAAGATGAGGAGTTTGATTTACAGGTTGATGAGAAAACTGGTTTTTGAGGAAATGAAAATTTCATTATGAAATGAAGATTGTTTTTAGAGTAAATAGTTTCATCTGAAAAAAATTTCTTAGTTTAGCATTGGAAATGAAAAAAAGAAAAGAGTGGAAGAAGGCAAGTGTTTATATAACTAGATTTATGATTTATTAAGAAATCAAAGAAAAATAAAAATTAAAACATGACACTTGTCTAAAATGTTAACACTTGTTAATTTTCTTATTTAATCACTTAACACATGTTATATAAGATCCTAAGATGTTTACACGTGTTCCTTTTAATTAATTAGTATTTTTATTTAAAGTTAATGAATGTTTTTAACTAAATTAATTAGTTTTTAATACTTAGTTATATATATATAGCTAATTTCTTTAAGGAAATAAAACCATTTATATTTAAAAATAAAAACAATACATTACTTTATTATTTGAAAATAACATTTTAGATAATTTAAATAAAATTTATAAAAGAGATTGTAAATTACTTGTTATTTAAATGAATTAATGTTTCATTAATTAGTTGTATTTTAAACTTTCATATCTAATATACAAATCACATTTATTAATCAATATTTTAAAACAAACATTTTATTAAATAGCTTTGAAAAGCTTAATCATTAAATAAATCATAATTTCCCAATTACCAAAATATTGGAATTAGAAAATATGCTATATTAATTAAATTTAACACCAAACTCATCTATTTAAAATATATATAAATACATATATACATTATAAATAGAAAACAATTTATTAGCTTTAAAAGATAAATTCACTAATTAATTATTTATTAAAGTAGGATTATTAAATCAATTCATTAGCCTATAAAAGATAAAATTAATCAATTATATATTTATTAGAAGAAGATTATTAAATAAATTTAAATTTATTTACAAAAATTATCAAATCAATTCAATTTTAAACCCAGATTATTAAATTGATATTGTCAAAAATCCCGGGATATCACACCTTTTAAGGCTAGGGATGATAAATTCAAGACACAACACAAACTCCGAAAAGCACGAAAAAGCACGAATCAAACTTGAGTAGATGGAGAGTCAAGATCTAAATCTTGTAAATAACAAATATATAACATATATAAGTATATAACCCAACATAATATTATAAATCAAATCAATGAACAAAAATGAATCAAATTGAAGCAAATATGACCTAACCACCACAAGTGGGCTCAGTCACTTCCACCATAGGTTAAACCATCACCACACATGGCTCGGCCATCATTGGATTGAGGCATCTAGGCTCGGCCAAGGCAAGCAAGGGCACGGCTATGGTGTAGAACATGAAGTGATGGTAGGGTACAAGCATCAGGAAGGCTCAAGGCATGGATCAAGAGGAGTTTTGGGTTCGGCCCTATGCAACATGGCTCGACCACTATGTACTAATGGCATGGTCAAGTCAGATCTGGATCAAGGCATAAGGAATCACGGCTAGGTGATGGAGATGGGTCATGGCCAAGGCAAGGTGGTGGAGTTTGTGTTGTGGCTGAGGCAAAATAAAAGGAGATGATGATCAATAGGTTCGGCTAGGGTTTGAATCAAGGGATGATGATGGATTTTTGGATCTAGGGTTTCATGGAATAAGTGGTGGAGATGATGGGGTAGTGGAGGTCGAGCATAGGTGGTGGATGGAGGGGATGTGGTCGGCTATAAAAGGATGTGGCCGAGCTTGCAAATTAAAAAAATAATAAGAACGGAGAAAGAAAAGAAAGGAGAAGGAGAGAAGCCATGAGAAACTTACTGTATATTTTTTTTCTTCAGGAAACAAATGAGCGAGGAGATGTGAGAAACTTTTGTGCGTGAATTACAAAAGTAGTGGCGGCTAGGGTTAGAGAATGAACGGCTAAGAGATGTGGGAATGAATGGCTAGGCAAATGGAAATGCTAGAAAATGAAAAGGCATGAATCAAAACACGCAACCTATGTCTCCTTGATTTTCCAAGCCATTTATCAAAAATAAACAAGTTAAAATTTTGTAAATAAAAATCAAAGTCTAAACAAAATAAAAATAGAAATATAATAGAGAAATGAACATAGAAAAATAGAAAATAAAATACAGAAAATAATTACGAGTAAACATTGAATTTTATCAAATTTAAAGAGTACAAAACGGAATTTGACGAAATGAAAAGTAGAACGAATATTAGAATTATATTCTGCTTCAAAGAAAAGATTTAAAAATAAAAATTCCAATTTAAAATAATCAAATTAAAGTCAAAATTTGACCCAAGGTTGACCAAAATATTAAATTTTCAGAAAATGTTTATTTTATTGTATTTGGAAAATAAATTACAAACAAATTCCAAACTTACATTGGAAAATTCTAAAAATTCACTTTTAAATGATTTAAAATCAAAGTTTTCAAATAAAAATTTAATTAAAATATTAACAAAATTGTGGGTTGTTACAATTACTTCACTCGAAGTAATGATTTGTTGTTAATGGTACTTCTCCTCATTCGAGAAGATATTTTACCCTTACTTTTATATCTCATTTCTCTCTTTTAATCTATTGAGTGGTGCTAGGGTCATTTCGCAGCTTGACCCTACACCAATGTTTCATGAGCTACGAGTCGCAGAAGCTAGCGTTACTCTTGCCGCATTCCGCACTCGTTATGAGTCTTGTGAGTGGTTCGTTATACCATTCGAAATAATGAACACTCTAATCTATTCCATTAATCTTGAGGATCGAGTATTCAAGGAATATCATGATGAGCTTTATTTGTGTTCCTTGATTTTGGGAATAAGTAATAAATTGTGTTTTAATTTTTCAAAAAATTGAAGATATGTTTCTAAGAGAAATTGGATTTTGTTTTTGGTAAAAACAAAGAATATTTCGAGTATAATATATGAGGTATTTCTTTTTAAAGAAAATGAATTTTTGTGTTGGGTTGTTCGTCTTGTGCTTTAAGAATGCTGGTTGATGCTTTTGGCTAACGCTATCGATAGGAATTTCATAAACGTTGTGATGAGACAGTCAGACACGGTAAATTGAGTTTCAATAAATAAAGTTTGGAAATAATTAATATGGTGGAGTATTAATTTTTATTTTAAATGTTTAGTGAAGCCATTGAACCATGGTGAGTGCAGGATGAGTAGCGGGGCAGTTTTGATCATTTGATCAACTCGACAGTCACTCGAAGGGGCCATTCACTATAAATCAATTGCAAGGCAATACCCTTAAATTATTTGGAATTTGAGAAATTGAATATGGTAATTTGAGTGTAACAGCCCAATTTTTTTTAAACAAGTATTTTTCACTTTTATTTTAAAAACTTTGGGGTTTATTTAAAGTGGTTAAAAAAAAATTAGGATTAACTAATAAGATCTCTGAAAAAATCCAGTTTTAATTAAGAAAACATTAATAGCTTAGGTGGTTAAGACATCTGGGCTATTCACGACAGGTCACGAGTTCGAGTCTCAGCATGGTCAGGATTTCAATTTTTTTTTAGTATATAAATGAACTGGGTAATTACGCCTTAAAAAAAAAGGCGCCTAAATTTAGGGAATAAATACCGTATATATATATATATAAGATTATATATAAGAAAACGTATAGAACTTTAATCCGTTATTTTCCTCTTTCCAGTAAAATTTACTTCCCAATTTATATACATATATAATTTGATTTAAATCATTTCCTTAAAATACTAAATATGGAAATATAAAGTGTGAAACGGTTAAATTTGTTAAAAGACAACTCCATTTGAATTTTAATAAAAGAAATTTTGTATATATATATATATATAATATGTGAAAACCAATTAAGTTGTTAAGTAATAATTTTGAAGAATTTAGTGTATTAATAAACTGTTGGATTTCGCGTTTAAAGGACGCGTAAAAATCTATGGTAGGTAACGGAATAAAACGTATAAACTTAAAAATGTTATTTTTATAGAAATTTTTGATGTTCTGTATTACGTC
Source organism: Allium cepa (assembly GCA_030765085.1). Taxonomy (NCBI): domain Eukaryota; kingdom Viridiplantae; phylum Streptophyta; class Magnoliopsida; order Asparagales; family Amaryllidaceae; genus Allium; species Allium cepa. The sequence continues at coordinate 72,230,071 of CM060939.1, read as the reverse complement.
AGTTTGATGTATTGTAAAAAAAAAAAATCATATTTTTAACATGTTTGAAGAAAATATCAGTCAGTGATTTTAAGACGGACGATTTTTGTTTTAAAGGACAGTTTGATTTTTTTTTTTTGTGTACTTTCCATTCCTACTGCCTACATAAAAATCTACCATTTCATTTATTGCTTTCAAACTAAAGATCAAAATGTATAAAATGAAATAAAAATGAATATGAAGTAACGTTCGAAATATTTTTTCCCTCTGATATCCTTTTACACAATCAATGCATGCACTTTAAAGACTGAAACGTGCATATCCTATATTCTCCCATTCTCTGCTTCCAACAGCTCTACCAAAATCAAGTACATGAATCTCGCAATTCATTGAATAAATCAAACCATTTATCACGCTTGCCATTTTTTTTCCTCTGCTTTAATCACGTATCTATATTCACAATTTATGTCAATATAACTGATGCTTGCTTGCCCTTCCTTTGATCAATATTCCCTTAAGTAACGTTCACGCATTCATGTTAACAACTTTATATCTGTGTAACTGACATGCTATATCAGTGGTTCTTTCATCACGCAAGAAGATCTCAATCAAACCTTTTCGAACATATTCTTTTGTTCAAAACTGGAAATGTGTTTTGCCTTTTCTTTTCTCAGCAATAAAATCACGTATTCATATCTTTCGTCTCTAATAGCTTCAAGTCTTCAACTGATTGCTCTCCCTCCCCATTGATCTTGCAGCAGTTCAAATCCTTTTAATTTTTGCAACGTTCGAACTTTATCTATTTCCTTTGAACTGATGAGGAAATTTCACAGTCATATCAACCAAATTTATATCAATAAAACTGATGCTTTTACCTCTCCTTTAATTCGCACTGCCTATATATATACCCACCTCACCAGTTTCTTTCTCCGCATCTAAATATCTCTGCCTTCCCCTTCCTCGTACGTTAAAGATCCATCAGGTAATAAGTCTTATTGTTTTTTTTTTTTTTCTCCTTCCAGTTTTCCTTCCTCTTTCTCTTGATGTTGTTCTATCTGTGCCTTGCTCGGCCACACTACTATTTATTCACTTTGTCTTTCTATGAGACTCTTATCATCTGCCTTGAACTAAACATATGGGATCTGGATATGTTGAACTGTTTTTGTTTTGGAAAGTTAGGTCTAGAAACAGAGAGGAAGTGAGATCTTGTGTGTGTGTTATAGGCTTAACTCTCGACACATAGGTAGTGGAATGTTGTGCAAATTTGTATATGGGAACTGTGTTGATGTCATGCCAGGTAAGTTGTAGGGCCTGGGAGTTATTTTGGGAACAGATCTGTCGAAGAAAAAAATATATACTTGAGGTATAAATTGCGTGAACATAAGATGGTCTGGAGTTGTTTGAGAGGAGTAGGAAGGGCAGTGTTGTCAAAATATTTAAGGAAGAGGGATGGGTTCATTTAGTAAGGATCTGATGATGCTTAGTTTTTTTTGTTTTGTTGTTGCGTGAATATGTGTTGGCAGGGATGTTAGACTGGGTTATGCATTGGTGTCACCGTGTACGTGTATCACAGTCACAAATATTTAGAAGCATGCATTTGTTTTGTATCTGGTTAGGAGTTGTTTTGGTTCATGTAGAGGTCTGATAGGAACAGTGAGAAACCCTTTTTGCATGTTTGAGTTGGATGTTAACAAGGCCTAGAGAGTTTTCTTTCATTTGCAAAAAAAAAAAAAAAAAAGAAAAAAAAAGAAAAAAAAAACAAGGGGTGAGGATGGGAAAGAGGTAGGCTAGGACTGTGAGTTCAGTTAGTCTGCATATATGTAACCTTCATATGAAAGAGGAAGCAGAGAATAAGGAGGAGAGGAGATGTACACATTCAGTAGATGCTTTGATTTAGTCGCATGATTTTACTCGAAGTCGTTGCATAAAATTCTCGAAGTCTTTATATTTTGTCCCAAAGATTTGTTGCATTTTTCTCGAAGAAATTCCATGGTTAGCTCGAAGAAGTGGGGTTGTGGCGCGTGTAGCTGATGATGAATTCCTGTCTGATTGTAAGTTTGTAAAGCCTGCAAGTTTAAATTTAGACTGTAAAGAAATATTGTAAGAACTTAGGTTGATTTGCAGTAGTAGATGATATTTTTAGTAGTTGGATCCAGGTAAAAGGAAAAGAAAATAATGAATGAAAGTGGCAGAAGAGATGTAAGTATGTGGAAATGTTGGCGTGAGTGCGTGTACGCGAGTAAGTGTAATGGAAGTGTGCACGTGTACATGTACCCCGGCATAATAAGAAAACTCCACCATTTTGCCTTAGTTTGTCTTTAGGAAATTTTATCATGGTTATAGTGTTAGCACAGTTCGGGTGTTTGGAAATGTTTTGGTTGTTGTACACGGTAGAGTGGTCGAGCAAGTCAAACAAAAATTTCTCTCCCTACTTTTAAATTTTTCTTTGACCGTAAATTCTAAAGTCGCGTATTCAATATTTTGAATCTTGTTCTAGATTTGAATCTAAGCTTGACATCCGAGGGATTTTGATCGTTACTCTCTATAGTTCTTTTCCGGTGAATCATCGTTTTGAAATTTAAAATTTTCTGCAGCATTCAGGTGAGTATTTCTCACCAGACATACGTATTTATATTTTGGTAAATTATTGCAAGTGTATGTGTAAAATTGTATTTCACTATTATCTGTCTGTAATGTAATATAGAATGATGGACCCCATTTAAATTGACACCTCATCAGTATTATCTGTTATATTATTTCTGCAGTTATGTTATTGTTTATTTACTGCTTAAATCACCACTGCAAGTTCCCTGTTATTATAGATGGTATGGGCTGAAATGATAGGCCTAATTGATTATTATTGTTCACTTGTTCTGTTAACTGCTGTAAATTGTCTTGGGATTGCGGGTTCGAAATGATAGAACCCGGAGTTGTGTAAATATCGGATTGAAATGATATAAATCCGTTTCACTTGACCTAGGCTAGAAAATCTTATACAGGCCCGTGGTTTATATATTATTTTCTGAAATTATTTTAAATTATTTAAAAATTTGATGATATTCTAATTCAAATTATATAAAGGATTTTTATGAGATTTACAATGATTTAAAAGGGGTTAAATAAATAAATGTTGAGTTAAAATTTTGGAATATAACTTGTTTAGAAATTCTATATTTTTGGAAAGGTAAAGATTTCAATACAGAAATAATAAATAATAAGTTATATTTGAAATTTGATGTTTAGCTAAAAGTCTACTACAACATTTAATTGCTGTCTTTTGAAACTTGACTATTTTAAACCCATACTTTAGATAGCATTTCCTAGATGCTGTAGAAGTGAAATTGATTTAAAATAGATTTATTTAAAATTTCATCTCTATTTTGGGAATACGTTAAGATTTGGAATTTAAATATGAAATTGCTAATAAAGTAAGAAATTGAGTTTGGAAAGATTTAAAAGAAGAAAATTGATTTCTATTTTTTTTTGATAAAAGCAATAAATTCCAAATTTAATTGAATAAATTGAAATGGTATATTTTCAAAGGAAATGTTTTAAATCAAGGATTTGAAATTTAAGGTATTTGAAATATATATATTGATTTGAAAAAATATAAATACCATTTTTCAAACTATAACCACGGGTTATAATAACGTTGGTTGGCAAAGAGACCGGGATCGGATATGGGCATACTCTCTGTCGATACCGAAAACCACTTTGACTAACCGTGTACGCGGTGGAGATTCCAGAATGAAGTAGGTTGGTGGTGACGGTTTCTTGAAAGGTATATACGTGGACCCGACTCCCGTGAGTTGGCTTAAGGTGGCTAAAACAGGAGCGATTGACGGATTAATGAGGTAGCTCCTCTGATCGAACGCACTTCTTCGTATGCCATTCTATTACTCTTGTGATTGTTTTGGTGCGCACCTTTGATTTGGGAGTGTTGTTCGAGGTGGGCGGTTGCTGCGGCTTCGCGTTACCATCGGTCCAGAAGCGTAATTGGTATATCTACCCTGGCATTGCCTAGTTGTGCCGTGTCACCTACCATATCGAGCCTTGTACGAGTTTGGTTTTCTCCCGTAGCCCGTGTGGTATCCTCTAGTGGCTTCCCGATCAGGAGGGGCTATGATATTGGACAGACTACTGGGACTATTACGTGTTAAGGGCTATATGGGTAACCCCTTAACGCTATTAAAAAGTAAGTTTATTTTAATTAGACACTATTATAATAGCGCAATATACTACATAGTAAATAGTTTAACGGATCCTTAGAGGATGGGCGGTCCCAAGCATCCTTTAAGTTACTTGCTCTATATTACAGTACACTTGAATTAGCTTACACTATATAAGTATGTATGTCCTGACTCGAGTGTTTATGTTTTATGTTACGCTCGGGTCAGCCTGAGTTGCAGTTCAGTTTTCATACCGGAGCTAGGATTTCTGTAGATCACTTTCAAGCTGCTGGCAAACTTCCTTTCCAGTTCTTTATCTAAAAATCAAGACTAGTGGACATTTGGACTGTTTACTGATAAGTTAAAACTATATTTGGATTTAAGACTATGTAAATTATACTTAAGTAAGAATATTTATAGTGGCTTCATGAACCACTAAGTATTTTTAATTCCGCTGCGAGTATTCTGATTCTGTGTCTGTGATTCTGTGATTAATTATTTACTGCATATTCTGAGTTCTGCCAAATTTACTTTTACAACGCGGTATTTTGAACAATTCAAGTCCGACATGTGTGTCTGCCATTGCACTTGGAGGGTGCAGCATGATAGGGGGTTCTCGCTTCCTGGTTTGGTAGCGAACGGTTGACTCTTACTCCTACATGTCCCCGCGGGGGTTGGTGGTGCAGTCGAGAGGCTGGCCGTAAAGGCAGAACACAGGTACCAATGTATGCTACGGTGGGCGTTACCCCACTGGCGCGGCCCGTTACATCTGGTATCAGAGCTTTGGCTCTAGGCAAAACTTAGAATGTATGGTAAAATTGATTTACATAATCACTTTCATTTGAGCTTGAATCTCTTCCTTTTCGAATTTTGGAACGTTCCCTGCGGTTCCGAAGTTCATTCGTGTCCCTCACTATTCATTTTTTTTCGATTCTGGAGTATCCCATAACTCCACTTCGAATGATCTTTATAGTAAATTGGCGGTTTCGCCAATATTCTAATATAGGGGTGAAACTCCTTTACAACTAGCATTGATTCACCAGAAATTTATATTTATCCTCGGTTTAGATGCTAGTATCTTTGGTTATTCTGAACTCTATCTCTTCAGATCGAATGTAGATTTACCCCAGAAAATTCACATCGATCTTATTCTTTAAGTCACGGACCAGGTTAAGGTTGCCCGCGATTTATATAAACTTATCTGGTTTCTTATTCTGTTATTTAACCATCGGATCTTCTGATTCCAACTTATCTTTAAATCAAAATTCTCTTTAATTTAAGTCCTTTAAATTTGAATCTCTATACTTGTTTTTTAAAAAAAAAAATTCCTATATTTGGGAAAAATCTAATATTATATATATAAGTATAATTTTCAAAATTTAACTAGTTGTTTAGAGATAATAGTGTTTGATTTTATTTATGGTTTTGTAAACCATTGGTTTTGTCTTATATAAATAATTGAACTATAAAACATGGTTATAAATTTATTTAGAAACAAAAATGAATTTAAAACAAGAATTTAAGAATTTAATTTCTGATAGTTTCAAACCTTGTGTTTAAAGTCTTAAAAGGATATATTATTATTTAAATTATTTTCGAATATAAATTTGTTTCCAAAGAATTTTAAAAGTTTTAAAAATTAGTGCTCTTCTCTTTGTCGCTGGAAAATAATTTCGGTGATGACTACAACATCATCGACATTCATTTTCGAGTATCAAAGTAAAGAGACCACGTTGTAGTTTTGTTTCAAAAATTTAATTGATTTGAATTTCTAAATATGACTTAATTTATAATACATATAGATATATGATTTAAATTGATTTGACATATACTATATGTATGTATTTATTTATCTCTAAAGGGTTTGAAGTTAATTGGAAATTTAATTCATAAATTTATGTTAAAAGGTGATTCTAATGATAAAATAAAGTCAAATTTTGAATGAATATTTAAACTTGAATAATAAAATTGGAAAATTTTTACTTGTATAAATTGCATGCCAATATAACTTACCTAAATCATTCAGAAATTAACTATGTAGTTGGATAATGTATAATATAAAAGGATTTTTTTTTTTAAATAAAAATTTGAGTGGTTATAATAAAAGTTCAGTTACAACAAGACAAATAGAGGTAAATAGAAATAAAATAATAATTGAATAATATACAATATCAAATGGTGTTAAAGGAAATTTAGAAATACATTGGAATAGTTATATTAAATATAATCTACTTAATATGTGTGATAAGATATATTAAGTAGAATATATTTAATAATAATCTGGAATAAAGAAAATTAAATTTGTTGAATAAAAGATGATTATTATAAATGACTATACAAATGTCTGATTTTAGAAAATAATTGGATAATAAGACAATTAATTTGGATTGATTTAACTTCTGTAAAAATCAAATGAATTAAATCAATTATTGAATATTAATTAATTTAAATTGAATTTATATGGTTTAGATATTGAGAAAAATATTTGACATGGATGAGAAAAATATTGAGAAAAATAAATTTAATTATAGTTTGGAATAAAGAAGAAACTAAATGGGGATTTAGTTTATTTTGGGAAATGGTAAATTTACTTTAACAATTAAGTTAAATTACCATTTCAAATTTGGATTAAAATTAAACATTTTAAATTAGAATGTTATAAATACCTTGTGAAAAATTTGGATAAAAATATATATATATATGAATGATTTTTTTTAGTGTAGGGATATTATACAAGTAAATATGTAAATAAATAAATCTTAAAATTTTAAGTATAAATAGATGAAATCAATGATTAATTTAAAATTGAATTTTTATTGTTTAGATTAATGATTCTAATTTAAGTTTCAATTTAGTTTTCTTTCAGGTTGTTTCTATTCCCCTACCTTCTTCCTTTTCGAGGACGAAAAGTTCTGAGTGGGGGAGAGTGTAACAGCCCAATTTTTTTTAAACAAGTATTTTTCACTTTTATTTTAAAAACTTTGGGGTTTATTTAAAGTGGTTAAAAAAAATTAGGATTAACTAATAAGATCTCTGAAAAAATCCAGTTTTAATTAAGAAAACATTAATAGCTTAGGTGGTTAAGACATCTGGGCTATTCACGACAGGTCATGAGTTCGAGTCTCAGCATGGTCAGGATTTCAAATTTTTTTTAGTATATAAATGAACTGGGTAATTACGCCTTAAAAAAAGAAAAGGCGCCTAAATTTAGGGAATAAATACCGTATATATATATATATAAGATTATATATAAGAAAACATATAGAACTTTAATTCGTTATTTTCCTCTTTCCGGTAAAATTTACTTCCCAATTTATATACATATATAATTTGATTTAAATCATTTCCTTAAAATACTAAATATGGAAATATAAAGTGTGAAACGGTTAAATTTGTTAAAAGACAACTCCATTTGAATTTTAATAAAAGAAATTTTGTATATATATATATAATATGTGAAAACCAATTAAGTTGTTAAGTAATAATTTTGAAGAATTTAGTGTATTAATAAACTGTTGGATTTCGCGTTTAAAGGACGCGTAAAAATCTATGGTAGGTAACGGAATAAAACGTATAAACTTAAAAATGTTATTTTTATAGAAATTTTTGATGTTCTGTATTACGTCAGTTTGATGTATTGTAAAAAAAAAAAAAAAAAATCATATTTTTAACATGTTTGAAGAAAATATCAGTCAATGATTTTAAGACGGACGATTTTTGTTTTAAAGGACAGTTTGATTTTTTTTTTTTTGTACTTTCCATTCCTACTGCCTACATAAAAATCTACCATTTCATTTATTGCTTTCAAACTAAAGATCAAAATGTATAAAATGAAATAAAAATGAATATGAAGTAACGTTCGAAATATTTTTTCCCTCTGATATCCTTTTACATAATCAATGCATGCACTTTAAAGACTGAAACGTGCATATCCTATATTCTCCCATTCTCTGCTTCCAACAGCTCTACCAAAATCAAGTACATGAATCTCGCAATTCATTGAATAAATCAAACCATTTATCACGCTTGCCATTTTTTTTCCTCTGCTTTAATCACGTATCTATATTCACAATTTATGTCAATATAACTGATGCTTGCTTGCCCTTCCTTTGATCAATATTCCCTTAAGTAACGTTCACGCATTCATGTTAACAACTTTATATCTGTGTAACTGACATGCTATATCAGTGGTTCTTTCATCACGCAAGAAGATCTCAATCAAACCTTTTCGAACATATTCTTTTGTTCAAAACTGGAAATGTGTTTTGCCTTTTCTTTTCTCAGCAATAAAATCACGTATTCATATCTTTCGTCTCTAATAGCTTCAAGTCTTCAACTGATTGCTCTCCCTCCCCATTGATCTTGCAGCAGTTCAAATCCATTTAATTTTTACAACGTTCGAACTTTATCTATTTCCTTTGAACTGATGAGGAAATTTCGCAGTCATATCAACCAAATTTATATCAATAAAACTGATGCTTTTACCTCTCCTTTAATTCGCACTGCCTATATATATACCCACCTCACCAGTTTCTTTCTCCGCATCTAAATATCTCTGCCTTCCCCTTCCTCGTACGTTAAAGATCCATCAGGTAATAAGTCTTATTGTTTTTTTTTTTCCCTTCCAGTTTTCCTTCCTCTTTCTCTTGATGTTGTTCTATCTGTGCCTTGCTCGACCACACTACTATTTATTCACTTTGTCTTTCTATGAGACTCTTATCATCTGCCTTGAACTAAACATATGGGATCTGGATATGTTGAACTGTTTTTGTTTTGGAAAGTTAGGTCTAGAAACAGAGAGGAAGTGAGATCTTGTGTGTGTGTTATAGGCTTAACTCTCGACACATAGGTAGTGGAATGTTGTGCAAATTTGTATATGGGAACTGTGTTGATGTCATGCCAGGTAAGTTGTAGGGCCTGGGAGTTATTTTGGGAACAGATCTGTCGAAGAAAAAAAATATATACTTGAGGTATAAATTGCGTGAACATAAGATGGTCTGGAGTTGTTTGAGAGGAGTAGGAAGGACAGTGTTGTCAAAATATTTAAGGAAGAGGGATGGGTTCATTTAGTAAGGATCTGATGATGCTTAGTTTTTTTTGTTTTGTTGTTGCGTGAATATGTGTTGGCAGGGATGTTAGACTGGGTTATGCATTGGTGTCACCGTGTACGTGTATCACAGTCACAAATATTTAGAAGCATGCATTTGTTTTGTATCTGGTTAGGAGTTGTTTTGGTTCATGTAGAGGTCTGATAGGAACAGTGAGAAACCCTTTTTGCATGTTTGAGTTGGATGTTAACAAGGCCTAGAGAGTTTTCTTTCATTTGCAAAAAAAAAAAAAAAAAAAAGGAAAAAAAAAAAAAAAACAAGGGGTGAGGATGGGAAAGAGGTAGGCTAGGACTGTGAGTTCAGTTAGTCTGCATATATGTAACCTTCATATGAAAGAGGAAGCAGAGAATAAGGAGGAGAGGAGATGTACACATTCAGTAGATGCTTTGATTTAGTCGCATGATTTTACTCGAAGTCGTTGCATAAAATTCTCGAAGTCTTTATATTTTGTCCCGAAGATTTGTTGCATTTTTCTCGAAGAAATTCCATGGTTAGCTCGAAGAAGTGGGGTTGTGGCGCGTGTAGCTGATGATGAATTCCTGTCTGATTGTAAGTTTGTAAAGCCTGCAAGTTTAAAATTTAGACTGTAAAGAAATATTGTAAGAACTTAGGTTGATTTGCAGTAGTAGATGATATTTTTAGTAGTTGGATCCAGGTAAAAGGAAAAGAAAATAATGAATGAAAGTGGCAGAAGATATGTAAGTATGTGGAAATGTTGGCGTGAGTGCGTGTACGCGAGTAAGTGTAATGGAAGTGTGCACGTGTACATGTACCCCGGCATAATAAGAAAACTCCACCATTTTGCCTTAGTTTGTCTTTAGGAAATTTTATCATGGTTATAGTGTTAGCACAGTTCGGGTGTTTGGAAATGTTTTGGTTGTTGTACACGGTAGAGTGGTCGAGCAAGTCAAACAAAAATTTCTCTCCCTACTTTTAAATTTTTCTTTGACCGTAAATTCTAAAGTCGCGTATTCAATATTTTGAATCTTGTTCTAGATTTGAATCTAAGCTTGACATCCGAGGGATTTTGATCGTTACTCTCTGTAGTTCTTTTCCGGTGAATCATCGTTTTGAAATTTAAAATTTTCTGCAGCATTCAGGTGAGTATTTCTCACCAGACATACGTATTTATATTTTGGTAAATTATTGCAAGTGTATGTGTAAAATTGTATTTCACTATTATCTGTCTGTAATGTAATATAGAATGATGGACCCCATTTAAATTGACACCTCATCAGTATTATCTGTTATATTATTTCTGCAGTTATGTTATTGTTTATTTACTGCTTAAATCACCACTGCAAGTTCCCTGTTATTATAGATGGTATGGGCTGAAATGATAGGCCTAATTGATTATTATTGTTCACTTGTTCTGTTAACTGCTGTAAATTGTCTTGGGATTGCGGGTTCGAAATGATAGAACCCGGAGTTGTGTAAATATCGGATTGAAATGATATAAATCCGTTTCACTTGACCTAGGCTAGAAAATCTTATACAGGCCCGTGGTTTATATATTATTTTCTGAAATTATTTTAAATTATTTAAAAATTTGATGATATTCTAATTCAAATTATATAAAGGATTTTTATGAGATTTACAATGATTTAAAAGGGGTTAAATAAATAAATGTTGAGTTAAAATTTTGGAATATAACTTGTTTAGAAATTCTATATTTTTGGAAAGGTAAAGATTTCAATACAGAAATAATAAATAATAAGTTATATTTGAAATTTGATGTTTAGCTAAAAGTCTACTACAGCATTTAATTGCTGTCTTTTGAAACTTGACTATTTTAAACCCATACTTTAGATAGCATTTCCTAGATGCTGTAGAAGTGAAATTGATTTAAAATAGATTTATTTAAAATTTCATCTCTATTTTGGGAATACGTTAAGATTTGGAATTTAAATATGAAATTGCTAATAAAGTAAGAAATTGAGTTTGGAAAGATTTAAAAGAAGAAAATTGATTTCTATTTTTTTTTGATAAAAGCAATAAATTCCAAATTTAATTGAATAAATTGAAATGGTATATTTTCAAAGGAAATGTTTTAAATCAAGGATTTGAAATTTAAGGTATTTGAAATATATATATTGATTTGAAAAAAATATAAATACCATTTTTCAAACTATAACCACGGGTTATAATAACGTTGGTTGGCAAAGAGACCGGGATCGGATATGGGCATACTCTCTGTCGATACCGAAAACCACTTTGACTAACCGTGTACGCGGTGGAGATTCCAGAATGAAGTAGGTTGGTGGTGACGGTTTCTTGAAAGGTATATACGTGGACCCGACTCCCGTGAGTTGGCTTAAGGTGGCTAAAACAGGAGCGATTGACGGATTAATGAGGTAGCTCCTCTGATCGAACGCACTTCTTCGTATGCCATTCTATTACTCTTGTGATTGTTTTGGTGCGCACCTTTGATTTGGGAGTGTTGTTCGAGGTGGGCGGTTGCTGCGGCTTCGCGTTACCATCGGTCCAGAAGCGTAATTGGTATATCTACCCTGGCATTGCCTAGTTGTGCCGTGTCACCTACCATATCGAGCCTTGTACGAGTTTGGTTTTCTCCCGTAGCCCGTGTGGTATCCTCTAGTGGCTTCCCGATCAGGAGGGGCTATGATATTGGACGGACTACTGGGACTATTACGTGTTAAGGGCTATATGGGTAACCCCTTAACGCTATTAAAAAGTAAGTTTATTTTAATTAGACACTATTATAATAGCGCAATATACTACATAGTAAATAGTTTAACGGATCCTTAGAGGATGGGCGGTCCCAAGCATCCTTTAAGTTACTTGCTCTATATTACAGTACACTTGAATTAGCTTACACTATATAAGTATGTATGTCCTGACTCGAGTGTTTATGTTTTATGTTACGCTCGGGTCAGCCTGAGTTGCAGTTCAGTTTTCATCCCGGAGCTAGGATTTCTGTAGATCACTTTCAAGCTGCTGGCAAACTTCCTTTCCAGTTCTTTATCTAAAAATCAAGACTAGTGGACATTTGGACTGTTTACTGATAAGTTAAAACTATATTTGGATTTAAGACTATGTAAATTATACTTAAGTAAGAATATTTATAGTGGCTTCATGAACCACTAAGTATTTTTAATTCCGCTGCGAGTATTCTGATTCTGTGTCTGTGATTCTGTGATTAATTATTTACTGCATATTCTGAGTTCTGCCAAATTTACTTTTACAACGCGGTATTTTGAACAATTCAAGTCCGACATGTGCGGATGCGAATGGTTGAAAACACCGGGTCGTTACAGGGTAAGTAAAAATGAATAATTCTAATTAAGGGAATGTCTTAACTTGAAGAAAATATCGTTTGATGCTTTGATTTATAAAATGATGTATTTAAGGTAAAAGAATACTTTGGTTTGAAAAATTAAAATATTAATAGAATATTTTGGTACAAGTTATCAGTGATGACTATAAAATTTTTTGTTTTGACACTTAGTTATTTGAGTAATAGTAGAGGATAGATATAAAACTCTATCTTAAAAATTGGTTGGTGTGAACTGGTAAAATTATTTTGAAAACAAATTTGAATCAATTATCAACTTTAATTAGTTTTACGCTGATAATTAGATGGAAATTTAATTTTGTGAAAAGTGAAAATGTGAATTTGAATTGTTTTGATAAATGAACAATTCAAGTGGTCCAATCATTTTAATTGTGAGAATGATTTTAAACTTTATATACATATATTCCAAAATTTGTTGTTGGATAATCAATAATCATCTTTTGATAATAGAAGAGATTGGTTATCTCTTTCCAAAATGAGTTTTCTTAGTAAATTACTTTAAAGTTAGATTTTGGAAAGTAATCAAAAATTTTGCATTTAATGAATTGTTTCTTTTATGTTGATTACATAAATTGGATCATATTTTGGTATGTCTTAGCTTTCTGGGAAAAAGAAGATCATTTAATTTTATTTGACTTATTTTAATCAATATTGAAAATAGTATGTATGCAAAAGAAATATATGTACGTATCAATATATGATATCGATGTGCACTTGAATTTCTTTTAAAATGTGAATTTACTAATTTGGTCTAAAAAGAAAAATAAGCCCATTAACCTACTGATGATGGCCACCAAAGTATGGGATTTGGAGGGTGTGATATTTTTTCTATTTGGGTATGAATTAGAGGAGAAAAGGAAGGGTAAAAGATGAGATCTAGATCCGCCTATTCCTCTCCCTTCCTTTTCTATAAAAATCCTACACTCTCCTCAATTTGGAATTTACTTTCTCTAGTATTTCCTCCCACCTAGGATGCAAGCATCATGGCCATCTCCCCCTCCATTTTCAAACTAGATACAAGTTTAAATCAAATTAAATCAAAGGTGTGTAGATTTCTCCGATACTAGCATTTTCTAAAAGAGATCGAATCAAATTTTAGAAGTTCTTTTGATTCGACATTCAAGGAGTCACGGCTAGGCCGCAAAAAAGGTGAAATTCAATTTATATAAATTTAAAAATGTAAATATCACAATGTTGTATATGTATAGGCTAAATGATATCACAAATGGACGTGTGTGTTTTCTATCGGTTAATAAATGAATGTGTGAAAGATTTTTTTTGTATATATGCATACTTTGTTCTTGGACGTGGAATAAAAAATTCAAAATTAAAATTAATTTAATACATTTTATAGTAAATTTGAATTTTAATTTATACATATACATATACATATATATGTATATATATTCATTTACAAATTAATTTAATATCTAGTATATGTATTTGCATATAAAATTATATATGTAATTTAAATATGAAACGTAATTTGGATAACTAATAATTTAAAATGGTAGTCTGTAATTTTTAATGCATATACATATATATACACACACATTTTGTAAAAAAAATTATGTGCAAACAAAAAATATTTTTCACACTGAATTTTTACAAAAACTAAAATTAATCCACATGGATTATTTAAAAATGAAAAAAATTATTTTTTTTAACTAATCTCTATGGCAGAAAATTAAAATATATGCATATTTTAGTTTACATATTTAATTATACAATATTATTTATATATAAATGAATAATATTTATGTAATATAATAATTTGTGTGTGTACGTATGTGTGTGTGTGTTTATGTATTTTTATTTTGATTTAGAAAAAAATAATTTATATATATTAAATAAATATAATTTTGCAAATTATTTATGAAGAACTTGTAACTGAATTCAAAAAGGATATTTTTAAATCTATATCTAATTTTAAACTATCCTCGCCCTGATATTGAACCTCACGATTTGTGACCTTATGTCGCCTACCATACCTTGCACTCCAGTTCACATCTCTAACAACCCATTATGGGACGAAAACCACTAGATTGTGATTTGATGAATTGTTCTGCATCTCAAATACTTTGCAAAAAATATGAACTTTAAATACTCAACCAACCATTCGAACACTACTATCCATCAATACTACCACTAAATACAATCATATTGTTACCACAATCAACTCAATCAACGATCTAACTATACAGTCGTATCAAATGTCATTCAATTCCTACCAGTTCTAATACATAAATTTATAAACTTTATATTTTAAAATATGCATTTTACAGGTACTCTCTAAAATCCATAATCAAGTTCATTACTCAAGCCAGAATAAATATTATCATCAAACTATGATTTTAACATATCAAGTGTTTATATATCATAGAGAAGAGATCCCACTCACAAAATCTTTGAGAAATCCAAGCATAATGAAACTTAAATTCGAAGTCTTCCTTTTATTTTCAAAATCTGTCATTTATCTTCTCTGAAATTTAAACTTTATGGTATAGATATATATTGGTATTCTAGCTTGAATTTAGAATTTTAATACGATGTTTGGCTTAAGATTGAAAAAGTTAGTAGAGTTTGATTTTAGGAAACTTTATTTCATTATCAAAAAGAAGAGAATAAAGAGATGAAAAGGAAAAAGGCTAATTTCAAAATCAGTAATATTAAATTATGGTCGAAATACCTTTTTCCATACTTGTATTTTCTTCTCATTTTGTAAATCTTATCTGGTCTTAACAAACAATAAATATATTTCATGTATAGATGACCATACAAACTAAATGAACAAGACTCGAGTCCTAATTAGTTCATCTTTAAAAATTCTTCTTTAATGTCATTAGATCGCTTAATCCTCGATTAAATGATAAATTACACTTTACAACGGAGTTAAAAATTATGGGTTGTTATAAATATACCGCATATTAGACATCAAGTAATACTATTTTGTAAATATCGCTTAAAATATCATTTAGTGATAGATCAACGATATATTGTTTATATATTTGCCAATATATTGGCGATATTACAATGATATTCATGGAAGTAGTCAAGTATTGCTACTAAATAGAAAATGTATGTGATTATTTCATATTATAGCAAATATCAACATTGTATATGCAAATGATTCATATAAATATATCTTCAAACATTTTAACGGTTATTTGAAGTGTCAAAATTTAGATTTCTACACCTTTTATCATTCATAATTTGTACATCTTGTTAATAAATATGCTGACATCAACATGATATCTCCCCGATATTATTCTAATATTTTAAAATTTCACATATCTCTCCTTAAATGATATCTTACTTATATCATTATTAACTACTTAGATTTTATATATACATACATATATATATACATATATATATTATATATATATATGTTGTTTGCTCAAAAATTGGTCAAACACCTTCAATCAATTTGTTGTAAAGCTGTGTACACTAAGTGTGTAACGCAACTGTCTAATGTACATGATGATTATTTCACAGAAGAGTGTAAAATAGATGGGAAAGAAAAGTGCAGTAAAATAAAGTACATAAGAATCAATAAGCACCATTGTCCCAATGGTTAAGTGATTCGACTTTGATGCGAGAGGTCACAAGTTCGAAACTTGCGTAGCGTGATTCGAACATATATTGACATGTGATTTGTGTTATGTTGTTCCAGTGACATGTTGTATCTAAGTACCATTTTCAAAAAAATACATAAGAATCTATAATCCTTTGATACGAACATGCCCATATCCACTGTCCATTTTTATTACTATCTATATAGATCAGTTATACAATGATCAGAATAAGAATACAATGATCTAATATGAAAAATAGTGCTCAAGTTTTTTGTCTGCCTATTTGGTCCTGTAGTGTCTTACTCTTTCCAAAATTGTCCGCCATTGTTGTTGGAAGTTGGCTATTCATTGGAGTGAAAATACAGTGAGACTAGGCCGATAAAATGTGCAATTTCCTTATTTTTCATGCTAGGTTCAGTTATTTCCACATATATACAACATAGCATTTCCTTAAATACCCTATTTGGTTTGGCAAAGAGTGAGTGGTCGGATGGCGGTTGGTCTGCTAGTTTGATCTACCCTTGGATGAGGCCATGCTCTTGGCTACATTTAGTTTTAAGCTTCCTTGATTTGGCAATTTTCAACTACCAAACAAGAATTCATGTTCGGTAGTTCCACTATTGGACAAGGAATCTTGTTCGGCTTTTATATCAGTAGAAATTTTTCCCAGGAAGTTAAACTACTGTACAAAAACTTTTGTTTGGTGGTTGTTGTAACGACCCATAATTTTACCACTTTAAAAATGGAATACTAAAAGTTTAAATAATCATGTTTTTTATAATAAATAAGAATGGTAAACTTATTTTTAGAATTGAATAAAGATTTTGGACTTTTGCCGTAACATTGACAAAATTGACAAAAGTCGGTTTTGGATGAAAGTGGATATATAGTCAAATAATTATTTTAAAAGATGAATAAATCCCTTTAAAATAATTATATGAAGATAATAATATATTGATAAAAGTTTTATAGTTATATATATACTTATGTTATAGTGATTGACAAATTTCGTCGCGCGTTAAAAAAATCAATGTCATATTTTGCAAATGAATTTCGATATTGTTTTATACTATTTTATACGCCAAATATACTTGTTTCAATTAATTAAAAATTATAATGAACTTATTTTCAAGTTTTTTTAGATAGATATATAGTTCAACAAAAACGTCAAAATGTGACCATAAAACATTTTGTCGAAAATCAACGTTTTGTCGATTTGAAGTTGTCACAACATCGTTGCATCTTTATATACACATTTTTATATGCATTTTAACATATAGGAAGTAATTAACAATTAACTAATTAGTACTTTATTAAACAAGCTTAGAAACTTATAAAAAAAATTAACAAAAGTAAGTAAAAAAGAAAAGTAAAAAAAGTAAACATCGCATCAAAATCAAAATAGAGAGTTTACATGGAGTAATGCAAGGGAGTCTCCATTTATGGCTCTTCTTGATAGATTTTTTGTTAGTGATGAGACTGGAGATAAATTTTCAATCTGTAGAGTCTCTGGTTTACCTTACACATACTCTGATCATTGTCATATTATCCTCACATATATTTTAAATTTTGACAAAAGTTCAGTTTTAGTTTTAAATGATTTTGCTTAGTTGCTAATACTCTAAATTGCAAAAGTATTAACTTTCCTTTTGAATATCTAGGTTTTCTAATTAGACCTACCAAACTCAAACAAGATAATTGGCTTATTATCATTAATAAAATCAAAAATAAGATCTCTAACTGGAATGGGAGATTTTTTATCTAGAGCAGGTAGACTAGTCTTAATAAATTCAGTTTTATCAGCCCTTCCGATTTATTGGATGTCCATGCATCTGCCAGATTGGGTTATTGATAAAACTGATAAAATTAGAAGAGATTTCTTATAGAGTGGAAAAAATCCTAATAATAGTTTAAAATGTTTAGTAAATTGGGAAACAGTTTGTAAAGCCAAAAAGGAAGGTGGCTTAGGAGTTATTAATTTGCGTAATATGAATTTGTCCTTACTAGGTAAATGCTTATAGAAGTTTAAGGATATAAATGATAACGCCATTTGGAAAGAGATCATTTCTAAATATTACTATAATGTTAATAGAAATTTATATCAAATTGCTTCTCCAATCACTCAAATTATATCTAATTTTTGGAAAAACATTTTAAAATGTCATGAGATTTTTAACTTAGGTATTAATACGATAGTTCATTCAGGTAATTGTGCTTCTTTCTGGCACGACCGACGGATTTCGGTCTTGCCTCTTAAGTTGGAATTTAAAGAGCTTTATGAAATCTGTAACTTTAAGTTTTCTTTAATTAATGAAGTTTATTCCCCTGAAAACGATCCTCCTTGGAATTTAGGTTCAACCCTTAGGCAACTTTCTTTGCTTTATGCTAGATTAAGTCTTTATAATATTGATAACGATAATGATATTATTAGTTGGGAATGGGATAAGAGCAAGAAATATACTTTTAATTCGTTTTATAGATTTATTAATTTTTCGGGTACAATAAACTACTCTTTTAAATATATTTGGAAATCTAATGCTCCTCCTAAATCTAAAATTCACATGTGGTTAATACTGCATGGAAAACTTAATACAATAGAATTTTTAAAAAGAAAAAAACATTCAAAATGATAATAAATGTTTTTTTAAGCTGCATCGTGAAGATATTAAACATATATACTATGATTGTATGGATTCTTATTACATCCTAATTAATGCTCTTAAATTTTTTAACTTTAATATAATAACTAAAATTTCGGATTGCGACTTCTACTGAAATAATTTTGGATTTAGGTTCAAAAAGAATATTAGATTCTTACTTGACACTTTATTCATTATTATTTGTTGGTATATTTGGTTTGAAAGAAATCAAAGAATTTGTAATAATAATAATAGTTATTTTAACAAATTGATTTTTACTGTTTCTTTATTTTTTTAATTGGATTTCTAATCCCAAATACAAATTAGCTAAAAATAACCTATTTAAAGGGTATCTTAACAAGGTTAGTTATTATATTAACTTATTTAAACATAATAATAATATTTTTAACATTCACAATAGTAGTATTAATATTTTTTCAAATTTATATGATGTTTTCTCCATCAATCACAACTTACTTATGATCAAAGGTTCGTAAGAATTTTTTAAGATTAGTTTCATTTATTGTACTAGTCATTGTTGATATTAGTTTATAAGTAATTTAATTCTTTAGTATTTGTCCAGTTAGTCTTATTTAGTTTTATGGTTTCCTACCTCATTTATGCATATATATGTATATAAATTATATAAATATACATATATATGTATCATTCTAACTTTTTCTTAGTCATCCTTCAAACACAGGTATGGGTGATAGGACGTCGGGTTCACTTTGCAGGTACTCATGTCTTCAGATTGCAGGATTTCGGATTGTAGAGAGGTCATCAGAGCAGAGTCTTCCCCTCTGAATCACTAGCAGTTCCACCACAGATTCTGGACACTTTCGTCTCCATTATGACGCACTATTTTCAGGAGGATCTACTCTTCTGCTTGGCACTTCTTCCTTTTGTACAGAGTCTTCAGAGCGGATTTTCCATTCAGCATCATATTCAGTTTCTCTTCAGAGTAGCTGTCTTTCCATTCCTTCCGAACCAGATGCATGGAGTTTCCTTATTAGTTTGTGACGACATCTAGTACTATTGGCTTTTCTTTAGTTTTTAGGTACTTCTAACACCTTAATATCGGACGTTGGCCATATCGGAGCTCGAAATAGGGGTGGGATGGGTGGTGGCCTTACCGGAACTCATCTTAGGGGTACCTGAGATTTTTTTGATACTTGTATCTAGTTTTGTTACCTGCAAGGCATGTTGGCAGCGCCTTATTTTTGTGATATATATAGTTGCATGTGTGCTCTCCTCTATTTATAGAGGATCACACATTTTTTTTCTCAAAAACATCAAAATCAAACCAAATCTTCTCTTTAGCTACTTTTTCATCCAAATACATTTGCTTAGCTCTTAAGTAACTATGACATAAAGTAAGAAGTGATGCGACGAATAAATAAAAGGGGGTCGACACACGCCATGGGGTTTACTTAAGCGAGTATCAATGAATACCATGATCTTAAGGTTCCGCATGATATCAAAAAAAAGTAAGAAGTGATAACTGATGGTAAGTGTTGTAAAAGAAAGGTTACTTTAAAGTTCAGTAAGGTTATTTTGGTAATTTGGTAAAGGAATATTTTAGTAACTTAGCACTTCACTTCTTTTCCTATAAATACATATCCATCCTTCTCATTTTCTAACACAAATCATTCTTTTCTTCTTTTTCCTTTAAGCTGTGTTAATGGCTTCTTCTTCTCTTCTTTTCCTTACTAACTTTTCTTAAAATCATATCAAACCAACTCCAAACTCAACCAAACTTTGCCAAAGTTCTTATATCATCATTAAAACATGGTCTAGCATCTAAGAAGTGAAGAAATCCTAGAGGAAGAGGTGGAATAGGGGGAGGCCGAACCTATTGAGGAGGGAGGAGCAAGTTAGAAAGCTCCGGTACAAGAAAAAGAGAAGGAAGAGCGGAAGCTATGCCGAATTTATAAAATAGGAGGCTTTGCCGGGTTTCATTCCATAGATATAGGAAGTTTAAAGTAATGTGGAAGCTTAGCTGGATTTTCGGGAGTTTGGAAAAAGAGGTCGATGACATAAAGCAAAAGGAACGAAGTAGAAGTTGATAAGTTGAAGTTTAAGTGAAGCGTTATTTGTAAGAAAGTCGGTAGAAGTTTGGTTGGATTTTGCTGAGAACTCCTAAATTACTACATTTTATTTTGAATGATGATATGATGTTTGCAAATGGATGTTTAATATGATTTGATCATCAAGTTTGGTTCTTTTCATATGAATGTTGAAAATATGTGCAAGTCATGAATATACACATCGATAAACAAAAAAGGAAATCACTTTCCTTGAATTAATGAAATGGTGTATATGGAAGTGTTAAACCTCTTTAAAATGGTTTAAAATGTATTTGAAATGTTTTGTAAACATTTAAAAGTGTTTTGATGAAGTTTGAAAAGAAATAGAAAATTTGGTTAAAAATAAGCAGGTCGTGTAACGATAGTTCGCGATTTCGCGCTATAAAAGTCAAACAAGTGTAAATTTTGAAAAATACCTCGGAATTCTTCAAGATAAGAACTTTTCAAACTAATATATCCATTTTTTTCCAATGAAGGAAGAAAATCGAGATTTCGATAATTCAATTTTGAAATATGAGTAAAACAAGTTTTGGAAAATCCCGAATTTGCAGTTCGGAATCCAAAACTGGATTTCTTTGAAAATGATGTTTTAAATTGTTTAAAAAAGTGAAATAAATCTTATAAATCCTTTAAAATGTTTCAAAAATTATTTGAGTAATAAAAATGGATTTTCAAATAATAAAAAGTCGTTTTGATAAACGTAGCTTAAAATGCACTTTCCATAGCACTTTTTTTAGCACTTTTCTATAACTTTTGAAGTATAGTTTTAAACTAATCGATTGTTATCCAAATCTTTTATAAATTTTTTTTAATGATTAATAATGTTTTTTAAAGGTAATTTTATGGATTTATGAAATTGTTAAAATGTTTTAATGATTTAGAGTCGATCAAATAACTTGACCGCCTTATGGGTGTCAGAGAGATATTATCTAGGTTTGAGTTTGGAAAACGAGTTTCCTGCTCTCTTTGGCTATCCAGACTTGCCCGACGGATGGGATAGTAAATTTGATTTACTCGGGTCGAAATTTTCTAAAGAATTAAGGATAAGGTATTTCAAGATTTAGATAACTTAGATTTTATGAAGATGATCTTCTTGTAGTCAGTGTTAAAGCTCGAAGAGGGAACTCGCATTATTCGGGGAATTTTAAAAGGTGATTTCGCCGTTATCACACCTATAGTATTTGTTGAATATGGGGATTTATATTGAGTAGAAATAGACGATTTCTATAGATTCTGCTCACTTAATATTTACTGGTTTTGGATTAATATCCTTGATTAAATGTTTTTAACTTAATCGAAATTGAGAATTTTGAATTAAGAAATCTTTATTAAGATTTAAGTAAAATGATTAGGAATTGATTTAAATTCCTATACTTAAAATTTATTGGTTTGGATTTATAGTAAACGACGTCTTTAATAACATTGTTTTTTATCCATGTTAAAAGTTGTGATTTGGAAATCATCGTTAAGATTTAAATATTTGGAATATTTTCCAAAGAAAAGATGAAATGGTTTGGAATATAAAAGGGTTTATGTAATCAAAGGATTTAATAAGAGAGATTTAATGATTCCGTATATACAGGAAAGAATGTTTTAGAAATATATATCTCCGAAAGAGATTTTGATAAAAAGAACTTAATCAATTAAAGAATGATTCCCTATTCACAAAACCTCTTCTTACGGATGATTGGTTTCGAAGGAACCGGAGTCGGATTTGGACGATTCATATCTGAAGATCACTTCGAACCAATCTACGCATTCGAAGTAAAAGATCAGAAGTTGAAGATATTGAGACGAATAGTAATAAAGGACTGCTTGTTGATTTGATTAGGGATAATTCCTGATATACTTATAGTAGCAGTGGTCTCTTTGTTATGAAAAATCTTAGAAACACAAGGACTGCTCGCTACTAATCCTAGGGGTAATTCCCAAAATAGGATTTGGTAGGAAAGTACCTTCGGTTTCCTTCAGTCCCAGAACGAACTTGTATGGAAGAATGTCTGACATTGCATTTTAAATCACAATGAGTGATCTCTATATAATGTATATCAGTCGGTGGCGGAGAAGACATCTTCTCTTAGCTTAACACCCTTTCCCAAGACATTCGAACTCAAGAAGTTATACGTTTGTAGAAATTAGTCAAGTGACATAGGATGGCAATGTGGCATTTAAAGTGGAAGGAGTTGTGTTATGTGTGAAGTAAAATCGTTGCCTCTAGCCTCACACCCCGAAATGGCCGAAACAGGGTTAGATGCAGCAAGGCGAAGTGGTTCGCAGCCATTAGGATATGATCATCCCCTACAAGATAGATTTCTTCCCGCTATGACGTTCAGGATGTAAGTTACCGTGGATGTACGCTATGAGGGCCCTCGGATAGGTTGGTAAAGACCGGGGGATGATATATTCGGTACTATCTAGTTACAGAGATAGATCGGTCTTGTGTTGGTAGAGGATCCTTTGTGTTGGTCCTTGGTACATTCTTTTAGAGATGTACTGTCAAAAGGTAATCCCTTCAACTGATCATTTGTATGGAAATCCATTTCCCAATAAGTACCTTTACGAGTTTGATTGTAGAACCCCCGTTGGGCTAGTATGCTGGAATTTAATCAATGTAACGATTTTGGCTAAGTTTGATAACTTTACTTTTAAATGTTTTCAACGATATGTCATTAAAAATAATATCAATATTATGACGTAGAATGATGTGGTTATCATAAGGTAAAAACCCATTCCACGTTTTTGTGTGGCATGGTCTTATGAGAAACCTTTTTGTTTTCAAAACACATATTTTGAGTTCTCACACCAGTCCCAAGACTCATCCAGAGTTTAGTTTCCCTTTCCTTATACTCTGGGTGCCTTAATTTTCCGTGAGCAGCCTAGTAGTTAGGTTTACTTTTGAAGAAAGTTGAACGGAGCTAGAAGCATAGAGTCAGTAGACTTTACTAAATATTTTTATCTATTTCCACCACACTCTTGCACTTTAGTATTCCGCATTTGTATGGACATGATTTATAACTGTCCATGTTTTTAACTCTGATAAATATATTTTAGTTTCTACTGTAAATATTTTATGTTGAAATAACATATGTGAGATTATGTTCTATCTTATTTTCTTTCATCCCCTAACGAATCCGCTTCACCGGCACTTGGATTTACGGCACGTGAATACCAAGGATGTA
Source organism: Allium cepa (assembly GCA_030765085.1). Classification (NCBI taxonomy): domain Eukaryota; kingdom Viridiplantae; phylum Streptophyta; class Magnoliopsida; order Asparagales; family Amaryllidaceae; genus Allium; species Allium cepa. The sequence goes on along the minus strand of CM060939.1, from coordinate 72,206,013 downwards.
TTTGTGTTGATTTCCGAGAGCCGAAGAAATGAGTCCTTACAACGTGGTATCGGAGCTTAGGTTGAGCGAACACCTAAGCCTGATAGGGGTAAAGGACTCATCATAGATAGGGATAGTAATGCCTTAGGATGCGTAACTCATTAGAGATGTGTGACGCCCCACCTCTATGCTCACAATAACAAAGAGTATTAAGGAAATACTATCTGTTATCACGAAGAATAAGGCTGGATAGGAGCGGCCATCCGTAGTTAGGTCTTACACTAGTGTTGGTTATTTCGATAGGAGTGGTATATTTTTTTTTTCATCTCTTACTTATTTACTCCCATCAACATACCCAATTCCAGTATAAAACGAACTACGATGGTTCATAATAGTTTAGGACAATAGATATAATAATAACACAGATAATATAAATGCGGAACACAGATAAAACAAAAGTCTCATATATATAATAACCGATGTCAGTTACAATACATGTGATACAGTACATATGATACAACTATTACTGTCGACTCTGGAAGTTACATATACAAGTACATTATCGTGAATAATATACAAGAATATACAACATCTTACACTGTGACAACATCTACTCCAAATGATATAAAGAAATTTCATAGCTCTAGCAGCAACCCAAAGCAAGATATCTACAACCTATAATAACTCGGTCTGACCCGAGTATTACATTCAAAAGAAAATAATACACGGGTCATTCTAATTCAAACTCAGTTATTAATGCACAGAAGCAATAATAATTAAATAATCAAATAGACGACAGTCCCAATAAATTTACCTATCCGATTCTTAAATAAAGAAATCGGATAACGGTAAATATAACACATAACGGTATTAAACAACAAATCAATAAATTCAAATTATTGAATTGGACACACGAAATAATTCAAACAATTGAAACATCAATTAAAAGGTCAACACGGGTAGGGCTGCAGTACACGCACGCGTGTACTGCCTCGCCACTACAGCATATGGAATATGCAAAAGATCAATAAATCAAAATAAAATAGAATATCATAAAAACCATACCGTGTGGCTGCAGTACACGCTTGCGTGCACTGCCTTGCCACTACAGTGATGATGTCCACAAAAGATCAACGAACCAAAATCAATGAAGGTTCAAATATCAATGCCACTGCCATTTGAACTGCAGGCCAAAGTCAACACATCAAAAACCCAAAACATTTAAGCATATGAATGCAATGTCACTGAGAAGCAATGTTTAACATACATATGAATCAATTTCATATGTACAACAAAACACCAAGGATAACTCAGCAATGCAAAGGCCAGTGATGTAACTCAATGCATATACCAAAATTTTCGACCAGAAATACTTGCAATACGAATGGTGCAAAGAAAGCAGTAAGCAGTATATAACTTAAACATTTCACTGAATACATGGACCGGAGCAGTCAAGCTAGGGTTTGGCAAAATGCAACTGATCAGAGGTGACAATTTGGAGCACCAGACCGAATTGTATACACTGACTATAATTAAATCCACAAAAAATATATTCAAATTGCTTCAATTGATCTAGACAGCTATAGTGAAGTTGCCGTAACATGAAGCAACAATAGACACGCATTCAATCTAAATGATCCAGTGGTCATAACTGGACAGTATAACATGGACGAGATACATAAAACAGTGGCATACCAACCAAGAACGAAGTAATTCAGGCTTAAAGCCATCACTGACAACGTACAACTCAAATGAGTGAGTGTACCAGGGGTATGTCAACCCAGAATTGTGCACGGCAAATATGATCTGGGTCAATCAGTGAACGTGCACTGGTAGAGAAACAGTGATACAACAATGGTTTCTAGGCGAATGCTACAATGAAACTTAATACAACAGAAACTCAAGCAAATCAGAAAATCACACATGCAATGGGTTGCAGCCAAATACCTGTTCAAATGAAACAGAGGTGGTGACATGCAACTTTACTCAAAAGCAATTATAAATGCCCACCTACATGTACACAATGACAACAAGGCAGCAAACAAGAATCAAGCTAACAGTGGACAAAGTTGAGGCTACAACCCAAAGCATACTACATGAAGAACAAGTTTGCAAGTGAAGACAACAATGGTGCCAGCAGTTGCAACCAGGTTCAGAGGCATCCGTGGTGGCCTCAATGTACATGAAAACCAGGCTACATAAAGAACATCAAAGGCTACAAGTACTTGAGCTCAAGGCAGTAAAATTCAAAAGTGCAACAAAATGGAACTGCAGATCAACAAGTATGTATACAATTCAAACACAGTGAAGTCACAACTCAACTTAGTTTAAATCAAGAAGAAAGAGCAACACTGCCAACACATTGAACCCAGTTAAAGCAGCACGTAAAACAGGTGGAAGACGGCAATACTGTGGCCGAAACAAAATAAGCAGATGAATTCCAACAATCATATCTCAACGGTTTTAAACCCAAATTAAAGACCGTAGTCAACACTGAAGCAATTGCAAAAGCAAAGTAAATTCTCCTCTAAATCATTTCCACCAACTAAGTTTGCAAATTTCAACAAGTCAATGCCGAAGACAACAAGAACGAACAAAATCACCCTCAAATTATATGAAATTGATAAAACCAAAGAAATCACCAATATCCAACAACTTCGAACGGCCGAGCAAATCAGTTGATAAATTCAAACATACATACACGAACTCAAATAAAGGAGATCGAACTGATATAAACAAAATCAAGGTCTCGAATCATAAAAAAAACAGCACGTTTGAATTAGATGTGAGTGAAATCGAAGTTCACTCACCTATGTCGAAGAATCCAATCCAAGCGTAGCCGAAGTCCTCCTCTTTCCCCCCTTCAGATCGCCGCAGTTTGAATTCGAAAACCCTAATTTCGCGAAGGGGAACGAACGAAGAACTGAAGCCGCCATTTTCTCGTTTTGTTTATTTTTTTAGGTTTAGGGTTGAATGAATGAAAATTAAAAAGAGGAACGGGTCGAATATTTTTATAAAAAGGGAACGGCCAATTAAAATATAAAAAAATATTTATTTAAAGCCCACATAATTTTTAACTTTTTTTTTCAAAATGATTTCAACCGATTAAAACTCCAATTAGCAATTGGCTAGCAGATTAATTGTTTAATAATGATAATAAATTAGCAACAAAACCCCGGGTTGTTGCAGACTCCCCTCCTTATAAAAATTGCATCCCCGCAATTTTCATAATTAAAGTCGTCAATAACCATTATTTTTCTAACATAAACAGGTTAAGCTAGAAAAATAAAGGTCAAGAACACAATTGTCAAAGATATCTTTTAATTTCAATAAAAGAAATTCACAAATTCTCAACAAAAATCTAACTATCAAGTAGATAATCAGAAAACTACAAAACTGAATAAATGCTATTATCAGCAATATTCAACTATCAATTAGATTATTAGAATACAGAAATCACAAAACAGTAATATCTAATTATCGATACGATAATTAGAAAACAGCAAAATTAGCAATTACCTAATTATCAAGACGATAATTAAATCTCAAATCAACAAATATTCAATTATCACAATTGATAATCAAATTTCAAATCAACAAATATTTAATTATCTCAAGCGATAATCAAATCTCAAATATCTAATTATCACAAGCGATAATCAGAAATCTCAAATCATCAAATCAATAAACCAACAAATCAACAAATCGACAAATATCCACTTACCAAAAACGATAATCAGAAACAACAAATATTCGATTATCAAAAACGATAATCAAAATCAACAAATACCCGATTATCAAAAACGATAATCAGAAACAACAAATATTCGATTATCAAAAACGATAATCAAAATCAACAAATATTCGATTATCAAAAACGATAATCAAATCAAAAAAATATTCGATTATCAAAAACGATAATCAAATCAACAAATATTCGATTATCAAAAACGATAATCAAATCAACAAATATTCGATTATCAAAAACGATAATCAAATCAAAAAATATTCGATTATCAAAAACGATAATCAAATCAACAAATATTCGATTATCAAAAACGATAATCAGAACTCATAACATCAAATATCTAATTACCTCAAGCGATAATCAGAAACAACAAATATCCGATTATCAAAAACAATAATCAGAACTCATAACATCAAATATCTAATTACCTCAAGCGATAATCAGAAACAAATATCCGATTATCAAAAACGATAATCAGAACTCATAACATCAAATATCTAATTACCTGCAGATAATTAGATTCAACAAATATCTAGAAATCAATTAAGATACTCTAGAAAATCAACATAAAAGGTGGATCGATCCCATCATATGGCGAGTTTTAGCTACGCCGCACGTGCATCTTATATGGCCGAAGCCTACCAAGTACCGTCATCATAATTTTGGCGCCCATCATATGACCCGAAGGTCCAACATATGACCCGAAGGTCTAGTACTGGTATTTGACCCGAAGGTCCATCATATGACCCGAAGGTCCATCATAGTGGCTCGAAAGCACACGAAAATCATCAAAATCATCAAAACAACAAATATTTCAATTAACGAGTCCGGAATTAACCAAAATAGCAAACGCACATGTCCCATAACCACGAGTTTTACTAAATCGTTTAATTCTCTTCATCGTTTCCTTGAAAGTGCAAAATTGTGTATTTCAAAGATAACATTTCACATTCTCAAACGAACAAGTCTGGAAGTAAGCGAATCAGTAAAAGAAAGGGGTCATAATCCTCGATTTTGCTGAAACGTTTAAGTCACTTTCTCATTATTCTGAAAACGCAAACTGTAAAAATTCTGAAAACAATTTCATTTATTTTATAAAAGTAATAATTTACATTCTCAAACGAACAAGTCCGGAACTAAGCGAATCAGTAAAAGAAAGGGTTCATAGTCCTCGATTTTGCTGAATCGTTTAAATCGCTTCCTCATTCCTTTGAAAACGTAAACCATAAAAATTTTGGAAATAATTTTTATTTTTAAAACGATTTTCAAATCCGTCATTAAAACAGCAACATTAGTGACAATTTCGACAAGGAAATTGCACTTCTCAAAATACCGTAGAACGGATCTCAAAATCAGCATTGCGGGATAACCGCTTGAAAATTCACTTTAAAAATTGGACGGTCACTGAAGTCAAAGCGACAGTAAGTTCTATACGTCAAAATCTCATTAAATTAATTCGCATCAAAATATAACACCGGTGAATTTTCATTCATCAAAAATGTCTACAAAACAACGTGATTCAAAAATTTAGCACCGGTGTGAAAATCCCGTTATAAAAATAACGGCAACAAAATACGTTTAAACCAAACATCGGTTCAATGTAAAATTAATGCGGTAACGTGCAACGTAAATTTGCACGTATACCGCAAAATGAACAAAGAAATCATTCAAATATATCTTTAATGAAGACAATTTAAAACACAAAAATCTCAACAAATTCACATAACTGCAATCGCTTCGGATCCTCAATCGGATTCGAAATTATAAAAGAAAACAAATTAAACACAGCTATGTAAACAACAAATGAAATTTATTTCAATTTCATATTTTGATTTTTTTAAATCAAAACGGTTATCAGCGGTATTCAGCGAAGACAGTCATTGTTTCCGTTGCACACCCTGATAAACAGAACATGAATAAATTAATCATCAAACACAATTTCACTTTTTATTTTTAAATAAAGATATTTAAAAATTTCAACCTATTTTCAAAACTTTAGTTTTGACTCAAAGCACAAAATATCGACTAATAGTTGTAACACATGTTCCATCTAAGTTATGTTTTATATTATGTCCATAAACCCCAAGCTCTGATACCAACTGTGACGCCCCACCTCTATACTCACAATAACAAAGAGTATTAAGGAAATACTGTCTGTTATCACGAAGAATAAGGCTGGATAGGAGCGGCCATCCGTAGTTAGGTCTTACACTAGTATTGGTTATTTCGATAGGAGTGGTATATTTTTTTTTCTTTTATCTCTTACTTATTTACTCCCATCAACATACCCAATTCCAGTATAAAACGAACTACGATGGTTCATAATAGTTTAGGACAATAGATATAATAATAACACAGATAATATAAATGCGGAACACAGATAAAATAAAAGTCTCATATATATAATAACCGATGTCAGTTACAATACATGTGATACAGTACATATGATACAACTACTACTGTCGACTCTGGAAGTTACATATACAAGTACATTATCGTGAATAATATACATGAATATACAACATCTTATACTGTGACAACATCTACTCCAAATGATATAAAGAAACTTCATAGCTCTAGCAGCAACCCAAAGCAAGATATCTACAACCTGTAATCACTCGGTCTGACCCGAGTATTACATTCAAAAGAAAATAATACACGGGTCAGTCTAATTCAAACTCAGTTATTAATGCACAGAAGCAATAATAATTAAATAATCAAATAGACGACTGTCCCAATAAATTTACCTATCCGATTCTTAAATAAAGAAATCGGATAACGGTAAATATAACACATAACGGTATTAAACAACAAATCAATAAATTCAAATTATTGAATTAGACACACGAAACAATTCAAACAATTGAAACATCAATTAAAAGGTCAACACGGGTAGGGCTGCAGTACACGCACGCGTGTACTGCCTCGCCACTACAGCATATGGAATATGCAAAAGATCAATAAATCAAAATAAAATAGAATATCATAAAAACCATACCGTGTGGCTGCAGTACACGCTTGCGCGCACTGCCTTGCCACTACAGTGATGATGTCGACAAAAGATCAACGAACCAAAAACAATGAAGGTTCAAATATCAATGCCACTGCCATTTGAACAGCAGGCCAAAGTCAACACAGCAACAACCAAAAACATTTAAGCATATGAATGCAAGTAAATGTCACTGAGAAGCAATGTTTAACATACATATGAATCAATTTCATATGTACAACAAAACACCAAGGACAACTCAGCAATGCAAAGGCCAGTGATGTAACTCAATGCATATACCAAAATTTTCGACCAGAAATACTTGCAATATGAATGGTGCAAAGAAAGCAGTAAGCAGTATATAACTTAAACATTTCACTGAATACATGGACCGGAGCAGTCAAGCTAGGGTTTGGCAAAATGCAACTGATCAGAGGTGACAACTTGGAGCACCAGGCCGAATTGTATACACTGACTATAATTAAATCCACAAAACAAATATTCAAATTGCTTTAATTGATCTAGACAGCTATAGTGAAGCTGCCGTAACATGAAGCAACAATAGACACGCATTCAATCTAAATGATCCAGTGGTCATAACTGGACAGTATAACATGGACGAGATACATAAAACAGTGGCATACCAACCAAGAACGAAGTAATTCAGGCTTAAAGCCATCACTGACAACGTACAACTCAAATGAGTGAGTGTACCAGGGGTATGTCAACCCAGAATTGTGCACGGCAAATATGATCTGGGTCAATCAGTGAACGTGCACTGGTAGAGAAACAGTGAAACAACAATGGTTTCTAGGCGAATGCTACAATGAAACTTAATACAACAGAAACTCAAGCAAATCAGAAAATCACACATGCAATGGGTTGCAGCCAAATACCTGTTCAAATGAAACAGAGGTGGCGACATGCAACTTTACTCAAAAGCAATTATAAATGCCCACCTACATGTACACAATGACAACAAGGCAGCAAACAAGAATCAAGCTAACAGTGGACAGAGTTGAGGCTACAACCCAAAGCATACTACATGAAGAACAAGTTTGCAAGTGAAGACAACAATGGTGCCAGCAGTTGCAACCAGGTTCAGAGGCATCAGTGGTGGCCTCAATGTACATGAAAACCAGGCTACATAAAGAACATCAAAGGCTACAAGTACTTGAGCTCAAGGCAGTAAAATTCAAAAGTGCAACAAAATGGAACTGCAGATCAACAAGTATGTATACAATTCAAACACAGTGAACTCACAACTCAACTTAGTTTAAATCAAGAACAAAGAGCAACACTGCAAATACATTGAACCCAGTTAAAGCAGCACGTAAAACAGGTGGAAGACGGCAATACTGTGGCCGAAACAAAATAAGCAGATGAATTCCAACAATCATATCTCAACGGTTTTAAACCCAAATTAACGACCGTAGTCAACACTGAAGCAATTGCAAAAGCAAAGTAAATTCTCCTCTAAATCATTTCCACCAACTAAGTTTGCAGATTTCAACAAGTCAATGCCGAAGACAACAAGAACGAACAAAATCACCCTCAAATTATATGAAATTGATAAAACCAGAGAAATCACCAATATCCAACAACTTCGAACGGCCGAGCAAATCAGTTGATAAATTCAAACATACATACACGAACTCAAATAAAGGAGATCGAACTGATATAAACAAAATCAAGGTCTCGAATCATAAAAAAAACAGCACGTTTCAATTAGATGTGAGTGAAATCGAAGTTCACTCACCTATGTCGAAGAACCCAATCCAATCGTAGCCGAAGTCCTCCTCTTTCCCCCCTTCAGATCGCCGCAGTTTGAATTCGAAAACCCTAATTTCGCGAAGGGGAACGAACGAAGAACTGAAGCCGCCATTTTCTCGTTTTGTTTATTTTTTTAGGTTTAGGGTTGAATGAATGAAAATTAAAAAGAGGAACGGGTCGAATATTTTTATAAAAAGGGAACGACCAATTAAAATATAAAAAAATATTTATTTAAAGCCCACATAATTTTTAACTTTTTTTTTTCAAAACGATTTCAACCGATTAAAACTCCAATCAGCAATTGGCTAGCAGATTAATTGTTTAATAATGATAATAAATTAGCAACAAAATCCCGGGTTGTTGCAGACTCCCCTCCTTATAAAAATTGCATCCCCGCAATTTTCATAATTAAAGTCGTCAATAACCATTATTTTTCTAACATAAACAGGTTAAGCTAGAAAAATAAAGGTCAAGAACACAATTGTCAAAGATATCTTTTAATTTCAATAAAAGAAATTCACAAATTCTCAACAAAAATCTAACTATCAAGTAGATAATCAGAAAACTACAAAACTGAATAAATGCAATTATCAGCAATATTCAACTATCAATTAGATTATTAGAATACAGAAATCACAAAATAGTAATATCTAATTATCGATACGATAATTAGAAAACAGCAAAATTAGCAATTACCTAATTATCAAGACGATAATTAAATCTCAAATCAACAAATATTCAATTATCACAATCGATAATCAAATTTCAAATCAACAAATATTTAATTATCTCAAGCGATAATCAAATCTCAAATATCTAATTATCACAAGTGATAATCAGAAATCTCAAATCATCAAATCAACAAACCAACAAATCGACAAATATCCACTTACCAAAAACGATAATCAGAAACAACAAATATTCGATTATCAAAAACGATAATCAAAATCAACAAATACCCGATTATCAAAAACGATAATCAGAAACAACAAATATTCGATTATCAAAAACGATAATCAAAATCAACAAATATTCGATTATCAAAAACGATAATCAAATCAAAAAAATATACGATTATCAAAAACGATAATCAAATCAACAAATATTCGATTATCAAAAACGATAATCAAATCAACAAATATTCGATTATCAAAAACGATAATCAAATCAAAAAATATTCGATTATCAAAAACGATAATCAAATCAACAAATATTCGATTATCAAAAACGATAATCAAAACTCATAACATCAAATATCTAATTACCTCAAGCGATAATCAGAAACAACAAATATCCGATTATCAAAAACAATAATCAGAACTCATAACATCAAATATCTAATTACCTCAAGCGATAATCAGAAATAACAAATATCCGATTATCAAAAACGATAATCAGAACTCATAACATCAAATATCTAATTACCTGCAGATAATTAGATTCAACAAATATCTAGAAATCAATTAAGATACTCTAGAAAATCAACATAAAAGGTGGATCGATCCCATCATATGGCGAGTTTTAGCTACGCCGCACGTGCATCTTATATGGCCGAAGCCTACCAAGTACCGTCATCATAATTTTGGCGCCCATCATATGACCCGAAGGTCCAACATATGACCCGAAGGTCTAGTACTGGTATTTGACCCGAAGGTCCATCATATGACTCGAAGGTCCATCATAGTGGCTCGAAAGCACACGAAAATCATCAAAATCATCAAAACAACAAATATTTCAATTAACGAGTCTGGAATTAACCAAAATAGCAAACGCACATGTCCCATAACCACGAGTTTTACTAAATCGATTAATTCTCTTCATCGTTTTCTTGAAAGTGCAAAATTGTGTATTTCAAAAATAACATTTCATATTCTCAAACGAACAAGTCTGGAAGTAAGCGAATCAGTAAAAGAAAGGGGTCATAATCCTCGATTTTGCTGAAACGTTTAAGTCACTTTCTCATTATTCTGAAAACGCAAACTGTAAAAATTCTGAAAACAATTTCATTTATTTTATAAAAGTAATAATTTACATTCTCAAACGAACAAGTCCGGAAACAAGCGAATCAGTAAAAGAAAGGGTTCATAGTCCTCGATTTTGCTGAATCGTTTAAATCGCTTCCTCATTCCTTTGAAAACGTAAACCATAAAAATTTTGGAAATAATTTTTATTTTTAAAACGATTTTCAAATCCGTCATTAAAACAGCAACATTAGTGACAATTTCGACAAGGAAATTGCACTTCTCAAAATACCGTAGAACGGATCTCAAAATCAGCATTGCGGGATAACCGCTTGAAAATTCACTTTAAAAATTGGACGGTCACTGAAGTCAAAGCGACAGTAAGTTCTATACGTCAAAATCTCATCAAATTAATTCGCATCAAAATATAACACCGGTGAATTTTCATTCATCAAAAATGTCTACAAAACACCATGATTCAAAAATTTAGCACCGGTGTGAAAATCCCGTTATAAAAATAACGGCAACAAAATACGTTTAAACCAAACATCGGTTCAATGTAAATTTAATGCAGTAACGTGCAACATAAATTTGCACGTATACCGCAAAATGAACTAAGAAATCATTCAAATATATCTTTAGTGAAGACAATTTAAAACACAAAAATCTCAACAAATTCACATAACTGCAATCGCTTCGGATCCTCAATCGGATTCGAAATTATAAAAGAAAACAAATTAAACACAGCTATGTAAACAACAAATGAAATTTATTTCAATTTCATATTTTGATTTTTTTTAATCAAAACGGTTATCAGCGGTATTCAGCGAAGACAGTCATTGTTTCCGCTGCGCACCCTGATAAACAGAACACGAATAACTTATTCATCAAACACAATTTCTTTGTATGGAAGAGAAGAGGCCGATGAAATGGAACAACGAATCAACGAGAGCTTCACTGAAAAGTTGAATGAAGGAATTGGTCGATTAGAAAGAATGATGCTTGAAATGAATCAAAATCGAAGAAGGGCTTCACCTGAATCGAACCATGGGAGAAGTAGAGTTTCACCACATTCAGATCGGGGGAGAAGGGAAGATCATGATCGTAGAAGTGCTAACAATCGTGATAGGAATGAAGATCGAAGAAGTGGTGGTGGAAGAGATGTTGGTGGTCGTGATCGACATCGATATACTTCAGATTTTGATGAAGAGTTTGAAGGTGATAGGGGAAGTGTTCATTACCGAGATAGAGATTAAACACGACGTCAGTATCGAGATGTAGAGGATGATCGTCGATGGGAATCGGGAATGAAGATGGAGATTCCTGAATTTAAAGGTGGAATGGTTGCAGAAGAATTTTTGGACTGGCTGTCTAACGTTGAATAGATCTTTGATTTCAAGGAGGTTCCAGAACATAGAAGGGTGAAGTTGGTTGCTACTAGGTTGAGGGGGAGAGCTTTGGCGTGGTGGCAGCAAACTAAACTTACTCGTGAACGAATGGGGAAGTCAAAGGTTGAGTCTTGGGATAAGATGAAGAAGATGATGAGAGCTACATTTTTACCTTACAACCATCAATCACTTATGTACCAGAGATTGCAGAATCTGAGACAAGGGACGAAGTCAGTGAATGATTATGCAGATGAATTTTACCAACTCATTGCCAGGAATGATATTATGGAGACGGAAGAACAGCTAATTGCTAGATTTGTTAGAGGGCTGAGAATGCAGATCCAGGATATGGTTAATATGTTTGATCCAAGATCTGTGGCAGAGGCACATCAGAAAGCGTTGGCTTGGGAGAAGCAGGGAAGGCGTGGAGGTGGCGTGTTTACTAATTCTAACAATCAAGTGAAGGGTGTTGGCGGAAGTTCTAATGCTCCTAAAGCTGTTACAAAACCAGTTGTGAAGGAGGGTGAGAAGGCGAAGGTTAGCAATGGGTTCAAATGTTACAATTTCCAGGAGATAGGTCATAAAAGCAACGAGTGTCCGAAGCCGAAGAAGAGAACTATGATAGCTGAAGTTGGAAGTGAGGATGCTGTTGAAGGTGAAGATAGTCCAGTTGAGGAGAATGAACAGGATATCGCGTCAGGAGATGAAGGGTGTAATCTAATGATGAGAAGGTCTTGTTTAACACCCAAACAAGAGGATGAGGCTAGTTGGTTGAGGAGCAACATTTTTCAATCTACATGCACTATTCTGGGAAAAGTTTGTAAATTTGTGATTTATGCAGGAAGTTGTGACAATATTATTTCTACAGAAGCGGTGAGAAAATTGAAGTTGAAAACGGATAAACATCCAAATCCTTATAAATTAGCGTGGCTGAGAAAAGGAGGAGAGGTGAAGGTGGATAAGCGAGTTCGAGTTCCATTTTCTATTGGAAAGAAATATAAAGACGAGATTTGGTGTGATGTAGTTGAGATGGATGTCTGTCATTTGCTTTTGGGAAGACCGTGGCAGTATGATCGAGCAGTGTAGCATGACGGTCGAACCAATAGCTATAGTTTTATGTTTGAAGGCGTTAAGATTATTTTAGTTCCAAAGAAGAGACAGCAGGGAGAGAGTAAATCTGAGGAGATTGAAGAGATGAAAACTTTGTTAACTTTGAAGGAGTTTGTTAAGGAAGTTGAAGAGAAGCCTGAAATGTTTGTGTTAATTGGACGAGATTGTAGTGAAGAGGTTGAAATCCCAGAAGAAGCGAAGCCAGTTTTGAAAGAATTTGAGGATGTATTTCCAGAAGAGTTGCCTAAAGAGTTACCGCCACTGAGAGACATTCAACATCAAATCGATCTTGTTCCGGGAGCAGTTTTGCCACATCGACCACATTACCGAATGAGTCCGAAGGAACATGAAGAGTTACGAAGCAGGTGGAAGAGTTGCTTGAGCAGGGACGTGTTCAGTAAAGTCTCGGTCCGTATGCTGTACCAGCTTTGTTAGTACCGAAGAAGGACGGGACGTGGAGGTTGTGCATTGATAGTAGAGCATTGAATAAGATTACGGTGAGATATAGATTTCCAATGCCAAGGTTGGATGACTTGCTAGATCAGTTGAGTGGGGCAACTATCTTTTCGAAGATTGATTTGAAGAGTGGTTATCATCAAATTCGAATTAGACCAGGTGACGAATGGAAGACAGCCTTCAAGACGAGAGAGGGGTTGTATGAATGGCTTGTGATGCCGTTTGGTCTTTCGAATGCACTGAGTACGTTCATGCGGGTGATGAATCAAATCTTTAGACCTTTTATCGGGAAATTTGTGGTGGTGTATTTCGATGATATTCTGATATACAGTGGGAGTTCGGAGGAACATTTGCATCATTTGAAGGAAGGATTGATGGTCCTACGACAGGAACAGTTTTATGCCGCAACAAAGAAATGTATGTTTATGGCGAGGAGTGTTTTATTTCTGGGGTATGTTGTGTCAGGAGAAGGTATACAGGTGGACCAGAATAAAGTTGAAGCAGTCAGGAATTGGCCACAGCCGAGGACAATTACGGAAGTGAGGAGTTTTCATGGGCTAGCGTCATTCTACCGAAGATTCATTCCACATTTCAGTAGCGTGATGGCGCCGGTTACTGATTGCATGAAAGGAAAGAAGTTTGTATGGTCAGAGGAAGCAGGAGTTGCCTTTGAGAAGATTAAGACACTCTTGACGACAGCACCAATTCTGGTACTGCCGAATTTTCAGTTGTTATTTGAATTGCATACTGACGCTTTGAAAGTGGGAATTGGTGGAGTATTGAGTCAGAATGGAAGACCAGTTGCTTATTTCAGTGAAAAATTATCTGGAGCCAAGTTGAGATATAGCACTTATGATGTAGAGTTTTACGCGATTGTTCAAGCGGTGAAGCACTGGCGACATTACTTGTTTCAGAAGGAGTTTGTTCTTTACACTGATCATGAGGCATTGAAACATCTACAAGGACAGGATAAGATTTCAGCGAGACATGCTTCATGGATAGCATATCTACAACAATTTACTTTTGTGGTAAAACACAAATCAGGGGTGACAAATCGTGTAGCGGATGCTTTGAGCAGGAGGAATCGCTTGTTGGCAACGTTGAAGGTTGAAGTGACAGGATTCGAATTATTGCCAGAGTTGTTTGAGAAGGACCCTTACTTTGCAAAGTTTGTTGAGAAAGTTAAGGATGGGAATACTGATGAATTTGTATTGGTTGATAGATTCTTGTTCAAAGGAAATCGATTATGCATACCAGACTGCAGCTTGAGAATGAAGATTATCAAAGAGTTGCACGAGGAAGGACATGTGGGCCGTGATCGTACATTGCAGTTAATTACACAATCTTATTTTTGGCAGTCAATGAGGAAAGAGGTAGAGAGATTTGTGGAAAGATGTCATATCTGTCAGGTTTCGAAGGGAACAACTACGAATGCGGGGTTATATATGCCGTTACCTGTGCCTACTAGACCATGGGTTGATATCAGCATGGATTTCGTTTTGGGTTTTCCTAGAACTCAGAAGGGAAATGATTCTATATATGTTGTAGTGGACAGGTTTTCGAAGATGGCACATTTTATAGCCTGTAAGAAGACTGTTGATGCCGTCCGAGTTGCTCAATTATTCTTTAAAGAAGTGTATCGATTGCATGGTTTACCAGAATCCATCGTTTCTGATCGAGATACTAGATTTTTAAGCCATTTTTGGTTGAGATTGTGGAAGATGGTAGGAACGAAGCTGAATTTTAGTAGTGCTTACCATCCGCAAACAGATGGGCAAACAGAGGTGGTGAATAGATCGTTGGGAAATTTGTTACGATGTCTTGTGAAAGACAATTTGAAGAGTTGGGATGTGAAGTTGTGTCAAGCTGAATTTGCTCACAATCATGCAAATAACCGAAGTACAGGTTTCGGTCCGTTTCAGATTGTATATTCAAGCTTACCAAAAGGGCCGTTGGATTTGGCAATAGTACCACAACCGAAGGGGACAGTTAAGCGGGCTACTGATTTTGTTGATGGGTTAACAGAATGCCATAGAATCGTTCAGAGACGATTGGAGCAAACGAATGAGAAGTATAAACAAATGGCGGATAAGAGACGAAGAAGTGTTGTCTTCAAAGAGGGAGATTTTATATATGCCGTTTTGACAAAGGATCATTTTCCAGTTGGAATTTATAACAAGTTGAAAGCTCGAAAGATTGGACCCGTAGAAATTATAAGACAGATCAATGAAAATGTTTATAAGTTGAAGCTGCCAGAGAATGTTTATACTTCTGATGTGTTTAACGTGAAGCATTTAATTCCATATTATGAGGAAGAACCTATCAAAGATGACGAGAGTATGAATTCGAGGACGAATTTATTTCAACAGGGGGAGGATGATGCAGGGCATACCTTGATTCGAACAAGTCAAGATCTCCGAGATCCCTCCTTGAGCCGCTTCTCCATGTGTCGCCCCACCGTGAGTCGCGCGGCCGCCTTGAATCGCTCTGACTCCTTGAGTCACGCCACCATGAGTCGCACCAACACCTTGAGTCGCGCGGCTCCAATAACTCGTGAACGACCTAATTCCACAGGCGAGCGACCTAACTCCACCATGAATCGCGAAGGATTTGAACCGCGACAAGATCCATATGCCGCGCGCGAGCTACCCGTGTGTCGCGAACGACCTACCTTTAGTATCGATGAGTCGCGCAACGACTCATCCCAGTAAGTCGCGAAGATCTCCCTGCCGCCTTCTCTTAACCCGTACGAAGAGTTAAGTCGCGTGAATCATTTCGAATGACCTAAATTTGAGTCGCCTCCATTAAGTCGTTGCCGAGCTAGCATGAGTCGGAGCCGAGTTAACATGAGTCGTAGCCGAGTTAGCACTAAGTCGCTGCATATCTTCTTTTCTTTAAGTCGTGTAACCATTGTGTTGTAATTTGTTTTAGTCGTATTGAGTTGTAAGCCTATAAATAGGCAAGTCGTGTCATTTGTAAAGGGTTGTTGAAAATTGAATAAAATTTTGCTTGTGAAGCTTTGTGCCTCCATTAAATTGGTAGTCGAGTGTTAACTCCTATCTCCACTTACGTAATTCGAGTGCGCTCGAATTATCGTTTGTTGAAGCCGATTCACGGTATCTTGTGCGAAAGATCAACGTTGAAGAATCGTAGATCTCTTTTCGCAGAATCGTGCGCGATCAACGTGATAGAGATAGATAGAATTCGGTATCTTCAGATCAACGAATTCGGGCATTACAGGATTATCAATTCACCGCTTGCTACTTTCATCCATTTCATTTGTTTTCCGAATATCCGCTGCGTCAGTAACCCTATATAACTAACTCCAATTTAATTCTTCTCTTTTCAAGTTTAAGTGATAGCCATACCTTTAACCTATCATTTAAATCAAAACCTTTGATTTTAACATCATCTCCACAAAACTAGTAAGTTTCTAAAACTATAAAAACCCCATTGGTTTTTAATAAAATTTTCGTTTTTACAAAGATCATGACATTTTTCTTTTAATTTAAATTATCAAAACGGTTTAGCTTAACTTGGCAAACTGTACATAAAAACATATCTTTCTAAAAAATTTCCTTTCTAAATAAGAAATTCTCACAAAAGTGTAATTTAAATGAAAATGTGATGTTTTAACTTACTATTATTTTTATTTCAAAGAATAACAGAAACATAAAAATTTATAAAAGACATTTTCAAGTACTAACCATTTCTTATTTATAGAATGGTTTCAAAAGCTGGGTCTATTCATACTTCTCAATTTTTTTTGAAGTTTTATTGTTAAAATTAAAGTATGCCTCAAAGGTAAGTGCAATAATGTGCCTAAAGAAAACACAAGCCTTAAAAAAATTGTTGAAAATTGCTTTTTGTCAAATTCTTTTAATTTTAATTTTTAAACAAATTCCATAAAGTTTATCCGATAATTTTATGGAAAATCATATACCAACTTATTTTTCTTTTCAAAATATCAAACATCTACTATTTCTAACTTTTAGAAACATTTTCACTAGTTTATCACTTAAACCAGAGTAGATAAAAGTAACCTTATTTACATAAGCTCGATTATACCTATCAATGCCTTAAGCACATAGGGTTTCCATCCTTCTTTTCAATGGTGGTTAACTCAAGTTTATCTTTCAACACAATGGCCATCTCCAATGAAGAAACACTCTAGTTATACATTTAAGTAAAAATGAGTCTTTGCAACTACTACCAATATAAGAATATGATTTCCACTTTAACCAGGGGAATTAGCTTTAAATTTGTGAAATCCTCTTTCATGTTCCCTTTATGCTTATCGACGTCTTATCTGTTAAATATGCTAGTATATGATTTTTGTTTGATGATAATAAATATACATTTTTTCATTTAAATGTATTTGTTATTGTTGTTTGATGATAATAAACATATATATATACATATATTCATTTAAATGTATTTGTTATTTTACTATTTTATTTTCACATAATTAAACAAATATTTGCTGAATAAAATAAATAGCATGGAATTTAAATTCAAACAGATATTTTATTCAAACAAATATTTTATTATAATTTTTGAATAGTACAAAATTTGAGCTCTCATTATATATACAAAATTTCAATTACAATACAATTTTTCACTATGCAATTGACATTTACATTTGCATCTCACTACATATCACTCGTTCACTCATATTTGTTCTTCAACTATATTTCAATTTGTATCTAGCATCTGAATTATTTTCAAAATAAACACTGACATAGTAAAATTGAAAAAGAAATATCTTTTGCAGTGTAAAATAAAATGTGTATTTTGAAAATATTATTTGCATCAGTTATTTGAGTTTTTCGTCATCATTTATTTTAAATTCATCTTACACGAATAGCTTGTGACATGCACAGTGTATCACTGTATATGCCATATGGTCGTGCACACCAATACACACTTGATAAAACTGCAAGGACAGGTGACCACAAGGTCAAACCTGAGCCATAAGCTGGATTCAACTTTGGTGCAATACAAAAGCTTCACAAAATTGTCGAGTACAAGTTCTTATGCAACAAGAATCCAAAACCAGACCGTGCTAATAAGTGCAAAAATGTGTACACATGAGAACATACTCGACAGTGGAGTCATGAAACAACTTCAACCAGAATAAAATGTACAAACCACCAGTGAATTGATGAATACATATACGAGTGCACCACAACCAGACCAGTTTCCAAAATCAAAACGACATGTGTAGTGCAAGGAAACATAATTAACTGGAAACAATGAGAAAAAAAACAGAATGCAGTAAAGCTCTAGAACAAAACCAAAAGCAACTAGATCATGGAAAAGTCTCAACATACATATATACATGAATACACATATATACATAAGTGGAAACAGTTTCAAGATTACATCAAGGTAACATGAAGATAAGCTCAATGAAAACTACATGACAGCAGCTCTGCACATAATGGAATGCAAGGCTACCAAGGTCAGAGGCATTTTAATTGAAGTGGAGACCCAAACACACAAGTTCAAAGTTCAGGTGAACCAAGACTGCAACAAGCTCCAGACTAAATTCAAGCAAGAACACAGTTATCCCTAGACCACTGACCACATACAAACCAACAAACAAAACAACCAGACTCAAGTGAACAGGTTCAGAGTATATATGAAACCAAACTCCATGAACACACACATATATACATACGTAAATGTATGTATACAAGTGGAGATGACCAGCATTCAAAGTGCAGACAAATTCCAAAATCATAATGACGCCAGTGAAACCGGACTAGACTCCAAACAAATGAAATCAACCATACAAAGACCAAAACAATGCATATTGAGCATGCAAATACTAGGTAGTTTTTCAAATCAATGTACATCAAGCCAGAGAAGGCTACACAAAGACCACATAAACATATATACATATATGCACATATAGATGTATACACATATATGATTTCAAAAGCAATAACATATGTTCAACCAAGTGGATCAACACCTCAAGTACAAAACAGTGAAAGTCAATGCAATAGAATAGTAGGCTGGTCAGAGCAACCCAACCTGTCAATAAGCTCCAAGCAGACTACATAATGAACGCAAATGCAAGACCAAGTACGATGCAGCCTAGACTTCAACCATACAATCCAAAATGAGCTAACATAATGCAAACATGTGCAGATCACTTCAAGTCCAATAAGGCAACTCAACACAAAGTGAACCACAAACCAGATCACATAATGACAGAAGCTCAAAGACATAATGGTACATGACAAAAGGATAATGCACAACACCGAACATTCAGGCAATCAGTCACATGGTTCAGAGATGAACATGAGCATGCAATAGAGTCTCGATCAAAACAAAATGTACACACATGTAGACATATACATATGCAGTATGGAACAAAGACAATGCAAACAAGTCATAGTTTATCAAGTCAAGTTTTATCTCAAGTCAAGTTTTATCTCAAGTCCAGAATATCATAGATTCAAAAAGGGGATTTCAGATAAACACGGCATAAAAGAGTTCAAACAAGTCCAAGTAATATCGCAAGTACAATAAACAAATCAAAATTTCTAAAATCAGAGATGTCAACAGAGAAAAGAATGGAACCAAATCCAAAGAAAATGGAAGTCATGATAATCAAACAAAGATATATACGGATTGAAAAAGACAGAAAACATCACCAACATTCGATTACAAATCAACGGTGAGCAAAATTAGTAGATGAATTCAAACGAAATATTCGAACGATAATTTAAGGTTCTATTCCCTATTAAAACCATTAACATTATCGACAATCAAATTATTCGAGTTCAAGCAAATCAATGAGCAAGCACTGAATAAAAATCACGAAACTTGACAAAATTCAAGCCACCGTGTGTAATCAAAATCAAAAATCGAAAAGGGGATAAAATTGAAGCCACCATGTGTAATCAAAATCCAAAAGGGGATAAAATTGCATACCATTCTTATCATTCGTGCTTGACAAAATTGAAGCCACCGTGTGTAATCAAAGCTACCAAATTGATTAAAGAAGCAACAAGAATCAGAAGCATACTTCAATTGATCAAGAGTTCAAGCGGCAGCTTCAATCAAACAGAACCCTAGCTGTTTGAAGAGAAACAAAAGAATGACTAGAGAAAATGAATAAAAGAGAAAAGGACATATCCTTTTATTTTTAAATTGGGTCGGTTACCTCTATTAGTATTTTGGGCTTAGTTTATTAAATAAGGGTTTTTTGTTTTATTATTTTGTAATTTTCTTTTTAAACTGTGTTTTTCTAGTCGTGTGACTAGGTTACGAACTACGGTGGTGTAGTTCGAGAATTCGCAACTCAGTGGCTGAGTTGTGGTAGGGTTTTGAGCATAGAGTTGGTTAGTCGATAACAGGTATCGTAAGTTTACGTGTATAAGCGTCTGACTACTTAATTTCTAGTAGAAACCTTGGGGGCGGCACGTAGGCAGGGTTTTGCCGAAGCTGGGTAAACCAGTGTTGTTCTATTTCTACTTCTATTATTCTGCTATTATCTGTACTGCAATTATTTTATGTATTTCTGCATTAATTTTTATAATTATTAGTATCACCTTATTCACCCTTCCTTTTTAGGTGAAATCGATCCTACATTATCCTTATTATAAGGTCTAAGGGTACCCCTTTTCTTCTACTCACCCTTAAATCCATAATTTTCTTACTACCACTAGTTATGTAGGAACCTCTGCTAGCATTCTTTGTGGCGTAAACTAAAATAAACATGAAGGATTTATTTTTCATCCCAATAGTTACACTATTAAACACTTATTTTAACATACAATTGTTTGTTTATGTAAGGGAAAAGCTAACAACTACCTTGTGAGCCAAAAGCTGTGCAGTTAATGCGCACGGCAGATTCAAAGTGGTGGAGGTGCAAAAAGTCATAGCGGGGATACAGCGAGGATATAGCGGGATATAGAAGATGGCTCTAAGATAGCATATAAAACTCGTTCTTAATGTTTTTACAAATATATAAATGGTAATTATATAAAAAATTATCATTCAATTGAATTATAATTAATACATAAATAATTTTAAATAAAAACATGTGCGAATATATTTTAAATAAACGTAAAATTGTTATATAACATAATTGAATTTGGTAGAATATTAGAGAAATTTCATTTTTGAAAATATATTAGAAATTTAATCAAATAAATTAGGTTCATAATTTTACAATGTATAGATGCAATTTTTCAATTCATTTTATTAAGAAAGATATAGCGGAAATAGCGGAATATAGCGGGAATAACGGGATATAGCGGAAATAGCTGGGCTTAAAGCGAAAAGCTATATTTTGGGGCTACGTGGAAAAATCATAGTGGTAGAAATACGCTACGAGATATAGCGGGGTTATAGCGGGGCAATAGCGGGGCATTAACTACACAGGTCAAAAGGTATATGGATTTTTGTATTAATGAATATACATATTATAAAATTTACGAATATGCTTTCTCGGTCGATTAGGCTCATCTAATCTTCTTGCTTGCAGATACTGGTGGAAATATAGGGATGTTCATACTCCAAATCTTAGCTGCCTCATCTTAGCCATCCTCATCAAAATTACTCGTTCTCACCATCCATGATTAGGAATTATTCAACTTTCCTATAGATAGTACTGGCAAGAATAAATGATTGCATTCTTTCTTGTTATACTTTTATATATGTAAAACCTTAGAAAATCTTTTATCTTTACATATATATGCTTTTTGGAAACCATTTTGAAAAAATTTAAAAAACCTTCTGGAAAACCCTTTCCTTTTCAAAATATTCAAGTACATTCACTCAGTTCGTACCTAAATCCTAAGGAAACTTAAACCTATGCTCTGATACCAAATGTGACAACCCATACCTCCAGACACACCAATCCAAACCTAGGGTAACTTTCAGACTCGAGTGGTGCCTAGAAATACGAGCTATTGGGTTTTTATAAATTGCATAGACTAAGAATATACAGATAACATCTAAGACATTCTACACATTTATATCTCATAGTGGAAAAAATAAATATATAAGTACTAAAAGTAGACATTTTAGAAAAACAATCTCCAAAATACTTAATTCATATACACTATTTTCAAAGTATAATATAAGTTTGATAAACATTTAATCCAATAAATAGCCACATGAGGAGCAACGAAGAATAGTGGAACTCTGATGCTTATCTCTATTCTTCATGTATTATGCCAAATAAACTATTGTCCTGTCATCCTGTGGTGATAGAAAAGAAAGAAGTGGGTCAAAAAGTCTAGTGAATGAGTTACATATTTTCTAGTGAATGAGTTACATCGTTAACATATGGTGATCGCATGCAATTGGTTTCATTTATATTCTGTGCAATCAAAGATGTCCTACTTGGTTTTGTGAACTACCTACTAAGTTTACTTTCATTACTTAGGGAATTATAATTCTAAATACACCTACACCCAACTTCTTGTAAAGGTTCACACTCAAGGTCAAACAACCAATCGAACCCTAAACACTCCAATTACCAAAAATATTAACCTTAGGACAACATTTCCCAAATTACGACTGTACATATTACATTTAAGCATTGAGGGGAAGCCCGCAATGCCGACCCATGCCAAAGACATCTATCGCATCTGTGTTTACCTCCTACTGGTAATGTAACGCCTTTTATCACACAGCGTTGGGATCCATCAACAATACAGTATGATGTCCACACCATCGTGCATACTAAGGAACTCCTATTAAAACCGAGCCACACACTTCTCCAGGCAACATTGCCAATATTGCGGGTACACTGTAGAATCTCCCATGAGTGCAACTTGCAATAAAATTACCCCAGTCGAATATAGACGTCGCTGAATAAATAGCATTTGGGCCTCGTTGCCCGCGTACACATCTATCTAGTCCCACAACATCCTAGCATCGCAAATCTAAGGAGCTAATTTCTCTACTTCTACTAACATGCATATATATATACAATTTAACTTATAACTTGGGCCTTAGGCTGAGGTTTAGGCTGCATATAGAATTCGATAACTAGTCAATCGCTACACAATGGAGCAGTCGACCGCTTGCTGTCGATCTGCTCCAGTGAGCCTATCGACCGATCATAATGTTTTATTTTTTTCTTTGTTTATTTTGTTTGATGAGGTGAACTGTTAATTATAGTGAACCTAAATTTGTAAATCTACAATTCATGATCACCCAAAACAACGTACTTTATCTCATATACAATTTCAGTAAATCAACTTAAGTTGGGTTTAGCACCAATAGGGTTATACCAATTCATGTTTAATTTGACAAAAAGGGTGTACTCAACTTAAACAATTCTTATCCAACAAATTTACATTAACCAGTCTAGATTAAAAGAAAGGAATCATATTCTTATTGGTTATAATAGTTGTGAAATTCCAATCTAAATAAACAGTATTTATAATTTAAGTTAAAACAAATCTAGATAAAAAAGGGTATAAAAAAATTAAATTATATGCAAATCCCTAAATTAATCGTGAACCCACACACCATTGAAAAGCTATCCCTTCCTAAACACACTTGGATTTGCCTCCACTTGGTGTAGAACTACCCTTGTTTTGATTTGATTTAATCTCTTCTTCTTTATTCTTCTAAATTTTATTTTTTTAATTGGTTTTGAAGAAATTTTGATTTGAGGAGAAATGAGATTCAGATCTTAGAGTGATGGAGTTTTGATGTACTGTTGATGAATTAGGGTCCTAAATATTATCCTAGGATTATATTTATAAGGGCAGAAACTTGAGCCATTAGATCCAATATTTTAAATTCCAAGCCTTTAGCCAAACAAATACTTAGGTCAGAAGCTTCGACCGATCGACCATTTACCTTAAAGCAGTTGACTATTAGGGATTGACTGGTCAGGGTTGGGATATTGATTGGTGGAGCTTCCTTATTTAATATTTATTGCTTAATTGATTGTTTAATAATTTTCGATTTCGAATTTTCAAACGTTAATGAATTTTTCATACTAGCTCCGATTACAAAACATTATATATGAAACTTGTCTAGAAAATCAATACAAATGCAACGGTGCATGTTTCAAATTTAAATTCAGATGTTTGCAAAAATTATCATTTTACCCTTGTTATATTTGAATTCAATTATTTTATTAAATTCTTGGTTAAATTTTGGAGTGTTTCTAGAACTAGAAATTTGTTTATGATCTTAATAAAGCACTAGCAAAGATTTTCTTCCCCTGTTGGATGTTGCTTCTAAGAACTTGGTTGATACAACATTTAGACTAGAGGAAGTAGAAAGAGAAAGTGGATATGAAGAGCCAAAGAGAAAAGGTCAATTTTAGACAGAAATGAAATTTTCCATTTAAAAACAAAGGCCTATGTTCCAAGACTAGAGGCAAGTGAAAGGAAACATAGCAAGAGATAAGGGTCATTTCGGAGATCATGTGGTGTGTTACAATAGCGGTGAGAAGGGCCATTACTCACACGAATGATTTAAGCCATAACTTACATTACCTCTGTCTAGATGTATGATCTACAAGGAAGCTGGTCATATGAGTTATTAACCCAGGAGAAAGTAGGCAAGCTGAATGTTCTTGAGTCTTCTTATGAGTTGTCCTAGCTTTAAGGGAAAGCCCCAACTATTTTAGAAGGTACAATATTATTTAAAGATTTTTGTATTCGAATTCTATTAGATATGGCAGCATCCCATTCTTTTATATCAAATAATTTGGTTGAGAAGTTTGATTTGGATGTTGTATATTTAGTCACATATTTAAGGATTGATAATCCTGTTGGAGGATACACAACCCTTGGAATGATGTGCAAGAATGGTGAGCTACTATTATGCGATTTGACGTTTTACTGTGATTTGCACATATTTGAATATTTGGGATTCAACATCATCCTTGGAATGGATTGGCTGGGTCGATATGAGGCACATTTGTTATGCCTTGAAAGAATCGTCACTCTTAGCCATCTAGATTCAGTGGAACGAGTTAGTATAGCTCTTGGATGTATTAGTGAAATTCGAGTACATAACTTTATGCTCTCGAAACTTGAAGAGAAGACGAGACTGCTCAGATTCCTATTGTTAGAGAATACCAAGATATCATCAAACCTATTATTACTAATCTTCTTCCTAAGTGGGCTATTGATTCTCGAATCAATTTTGTTCCTGGAGGTCAACTTGTCAGTCGACCTCCGATAACAATGTTCGCAAAGGAAAATGAGGAGCTTAAAAGGCCATTAACAAAATTAGAGTCTAAGCATTTCATCGGGTTAAATAGTTCTCCGTAGGGTGCCACAACAGTATTTATAAAGAAAGTGGATGGATCCCTCAAGCTATGTATTGATTATCGAAAGTTGAATTAATTAACCATCAAGAAACAAATATCCCTTGCCAAGGATTGATGATATGTTCGGCCGGCTGAGTGGAGCTAAGATCTTTCCACAACTTGATCTAGCTACTAGATTTCATCAGCTTCATACTACAAAGGATAGTATTCCTTTAACAACATTTCGAACTAGATATGAATCCTATGAATGGCTGGTAGTGCCATTTGGGCTGATGAATGCCCCTGCATATTTTTTTGACTTGATGAATAGATTTTTCGAAGACTACATAGATAAGTTTGTTTAGGTTTTCATAGATGATATTTTGTTCTGCTCTAAGTATGAAGCGGAATACGAGAAGCATCCCAGAACTGTATTGGAGAATCTGAGGCAAAATAAGCTGAAAGCTAAGTTTTCTAAGTGCCACTTTTGGTAGAATCAAATTAAATCCTTAGTCCATGTTGCTTTAGAAATTGGTATTCGGTGAACCCAGCTAAAGTGGAAGCTATTCAAAATTAGAAACAACCGAAGATAGTTTTAGAGATTAGAAGTTTTCCAGGATTGGCCGATTATTATCAATGATTCATTAAAGATTTCTCAAAGATTGTTCAACACTAATATCACTAGAAAAGCAGTTGAATTTCAATGGACGGGTAAGTGTGAAGAAGCATACCAAAAGTTGAAAGAGTTACCCAAGAATGCACTTGTACTTATTATCCCTGAGCGTAACCTAAAGGTTTATACTAATGCATATGGTTCTGGGATAGGTGCCGTGTTAATGCAGAGGGGTAAAGTAGTCGGTGTGCATCGAGGCAATTAAGGCATAATGAAATTTGGTATGCTAGTCACAATATGGAGCTTGTAGCTATAGGCTTCGCATTAATGATCTGACATTATTATCTATTTGGAGAGAGATTTGTTTTAAATATGGATCATAAGTCATTGGGTATTTGTTTACACATAAAGATCTTAATATGAGACAACAGAGATGGCTGGAATTTGTAGTAGACTGTGATTTTAAGATCAAGTATACACTTGAAAAAGGAAACAGCTGACGCATTAAGTAGAAAGCATCAAGCACTAGTCTCCATGATGATTGTTAAATGGAATAATCTAGAGACACTTTCAATGTGTGAGATTTTTGTTAAAAGTTCAATAACAAGTTCAGGACCATTACTAGCTAGTGTTGTAGTAAAACCATCTCTAATAGATTGGATTGTAGAAGTTCAGAAAAAATATCTAGTTACTCTTAGGCTTATTTAGAGATTGAAATCTGGTGATGAGGCAATGATCTTGTTAATTATACCCTAGATTCGCACCATTGATCATAGAGAAGGAATAGATTAGTAATTGTTGATATGGATAATCTCTATAAAGCGATAATGAATGATTGCCATCAATCACATTATACGATTAACCTATGTGGTAGTAAGGTGTAAATGGATATAAAACATTTATACAATTAGGAAGGAATAAAAGGGGACATTGGAAAATTGTGAAGGAGTGTATGACATGTCAGCTAGTGAAAGCTACAAACCAGAAACCCACTGGTTTGCTTCAGCCATTGGAAATTCCTCAATGGAAATGGGATCGGGCGTGAGTGGATTTTTGTATATTATATAATAATAATTAACTTATACAAATTCCTACGAGAGTAATGTTGTGTTGTTACAGGTATCAATGGATTTTAATGACGAGTTACCTTGTTCAAGAAGCGATCATGATAGCGTATGGGTCGTGGTTGATTGTTTGACTAAAACAACACATTTTATACAAGTAAAGTCAAATAGAACCACACCGTATTTGGGGAAGTTGTATGTGAAGAAATTAGTTGACTTCATGGGGTTCCCAGCTCTATTATTTGTGATCGAGATTGATTTTTTATCAGTAGATTTTGGAGGAGTCTTAAATCAGATTTGGGAACGAAGCTAACCTTCAGCGTGGCATATCATCCACAGACTGATGGTCAAACAGAGCGGGTGAATCAGGTGCTTGAAAACTTACTTCGAGCTTATGTGCTTGATTTTGGAGGTAGTTGGGAAGATCATCTTTGTTTAGTTGAGTTGCTTATAATAAAAAGCTATCAATCCAACATTGGCATGGCTCCATTTGAAGATTCATAAGGTACACCATGCCAATCACCATCCCAATTGGCTTGAAACTAGAGATAAATTTATTTTAGTCCTAGATGTGATTAGGGAAGCATTCGAGAAGATCGAGTTGATTAAGAGAAGAATCAAAAAGCCCTAGGATCGTTAGAAGTCGTATGTCGACCAAAGAAGAAAGGAGATAGAATTTGAATTGGAATATTTTGTTTATGTGAAGATATCTCCTATTAAGATTGTCTTAAGGTTCAGTAAATCAAGAAAGCTTCCACCTTGTTATGTTGGCCAGTATCTCATTACTGAGCGAATTGGAAGAGTTTCTTATAGAATTGCACTTCGAGATCACTTTGCGGGTACACATGATGTCTTTTGTATTTCCCCATTGAGGAAGTGTCTACGGGATTATAAGATTGTTGTAAAGCTGAGAGAAATACAAAAGCTTGAGATATCCTCAGATTTGACTTATGTGTAACATCCTATTTAGATATTTGAGTCAAAAGTTTGATAGATTAAAAGCAAGAAGGTTTCTTTAGTAAAGGTATAATGGTCAGACAACCCGTTGGATACTAATGTTTTAGCAAGAAGGTTCCTTTAGTAAAGGTTCCTTTAGCAAGAAGGCTCCTTTAATAAAGGTTCCTTTAGCTAATATCTCAATTATTGATTTTGATGATAACAACCTTAGTAACAATAATACACTCATATAAAGTATGGATACTAACGTTTTTGTCAAGTTATACAATATGTAGTGCAGGATATAAAATATACTGCAAGATATTGTACAAGTATCAATTCAAAGATTATACAGTACAGGGACTCAAGAAATGGATACGAAGACTCATGAGTATAAGATCAATATATGAAGATCTCAAGACTATGGTATCCTACATAGAGTCAAAGAATATTGTTAAAGTCCCTGGTAGCAATCTTTGATCTCTATCTTCTCATTTTCTTATTCTTGATTTTCAAAACAAATTATATTTTAAAAATATATTTAAAAACATTTTATAAACGTTTTCTATAGTTTAAAATGTTTATAAACTATGTTTAAATTATTTTACAAAGTATCAAAATATATTATAAAGCATAAGATTTTCAAAACATATTAAAATAAATAAGTTTTCAAAATACACTAGCCTATGTCGACATATAGGAAAATGATATGTTGGCATACATGCCCTAATTGAAATTCAAACCTTGAAATGGAGTGTCTATTCATCGTATTTCCTCGTGAATAGACATGTCTGTTTATTCTCTATATTAGAAGGGTTTCAAATGAATTTTTTAACAACTACTGTCTTATTATCTTCTCTCCTCTTACTCTGCCAAAATTTCTAGTGAAATTTTATTCAAAACTTCTCAAATTCAAACTAGAATCAATTCAATCTTCATTGTATTGATTCTTAAATATTTACTCTCTGATTTCAACCATCTCTCTCTCAATCAAAGATCAAAGTGCTATCCAAGAGGCTAGGATCAATTGTAACTAAAGATTAAGAAATTGCCTTTGGAAAAACCATCAAACTCTAGTTGTATTTTCATGGATGTGATTGCAGCCCATTCAAATCAAACGGTTGCACTTGGTGTTCTGAATATCCAAGTGGTGTGCTTGTGTCCAATCCCAATCAAGTGAGTGTATCTAGAGCTCGAAAGTTCTTAAGGGTGTGTCTCCTAGCTTTGAAATCAAGATTGTATTGGGTTTTCTTTCTGCCAGTTTAAAGATTGGAATTTAAAAAGAAATCTGTACAAGAAGTTGTTCGGGACTAGATGTAGGGTAACTTCGAACCAGTATAAAAATTACAGCTGTGATCTCTCTAATTCTCTAGTTTTTACATTACTATATTTATATTTATCTATGTTTGCATCTATGATTGTTCATTCTTTGTTGATTAATAATAATCTTGAAAGAATTTTAAAAGGATTAATAAAAATTAGAAAACACTATTCACCCCTTTAGTGTTTAATTGGCCTTAAGATCCATAATTTCACAACCACACTTGGTATCAGAACACTATGTTTTCAAAAACTCGTAACTTGATTTTTAAAATGATACAATGGCTATATAACTATTAGTATATTTGTTAACACTTTTGTCGAAGGACAATCTACTATCAGACCCTTACTTTTTAATGGCAGTAATTACACTTATTGGTCTATAGGATGAAAATTATTTACAATCTAATGGTTTATATATTCAGAATGTTACACAAAATGAGTACACCAAACCATAAATAAATTTTGCATAACGGCCTGCTGATCAAAATGCACTTGCATTGAATAATTCTAAAGCCATGAATAATATATTTTGTTCACTATATAAAAATGAATTTAATAAAGTATCTAGTTGTACGTTTGCATATGAAATATGGAAAACACTACAAGCTACACATGAGGCACTAATAAAGTTAAATAGACTAAAAATTCCTTGTTAACTAATCAATTTCACTTATTTAAAATGAATCCAAATGAATCTTTTTTGACATGTACTGTAGATTTTAAGATATAGTGCATTCATTAGTTGTATTAGGGAAAAACTTTTCTAAAGAGGATCAAATTAGAGAAATCCTAATTCACTCTCATCAGAGTGGGATCAAAAGACACTTGCAATTGAAGAGGCTAATGATATTAGCGCTCTAAAAATTAAATAGTTAGTAGTCAATTTAATATCCTATGAAGCACAAATGTAGGGTAGAAGGGAAAGCAAGGCAACAGAAAAGAAATCCATTGCTTTCATTGTAATAAATGACTATCAGAATTCCAGCGATGACAAAAATGAAGAAATTGCTTTCGTAACTAGATATTTGGAAGAAAAAAATGAATTATAGAAAAATGAACAACTTTCGAAAACCTAAGAACATGATGTCTAGAACCAGAACTGCGACTAGATGCTTCAACTGTGATGAACCGGGTCATTTTGAGACAGGTTGTCAGTATTTAATGAATCAAAGATCTCACCAACAAATGATTCATCCAGAAAACAAAAGGGCTTATACGGTAACTTTGGATGACCTAGACACTTCCTCTTGCAATAATGACTTGATACTGAAAATGTGACTATGTTTTTCATGACAACAATAGACAAGTCAAAATTGACCAACAAAAAACAGCAAAAATTGGTGTGCTTTACATTTTTTGTTTGCTTTTTATTGATAAAAATAACATATAGATTAGTAATAATATTGGATGAATATAAGTATGTAAGTGTGTGTATGTGTATATAGGAATGTATTAGCATACTTTTATTTTGGAAACTTTGGGCTATATGTTGACATACCCCTATGACATATGTCGACATGCATGCCAGAAAATTGAAAGTTGAAATATGAATTCAAAATTCAAATTTTAAACTTCCCTCTCTTTTTAAACTTACTTCTATATTCTGAAAATATGCCTTTTTGAATAGATAGTATGTCCTTTTATTCTCTACATATTTACTCCATCTTTATCCTATCATTTCATTCTCTTTATTTCAAAATTCAAATAACATTTCACTCTTTTATCTCCTTAAAACTGCAATAATGGCTTCCTCCAGTCAAAATCCAAAAACAATTAAGCTCTCTAAGAAAACAGTAGGCTTTCTCTTTAATGAGAAAGATGCAACTAAAGCCTATATATAATATACCGCTTCCGGAAAGTTTCTCCCGAAAGGTTTGCTAAATTTGAAGATTTTTATTCTTATGGTTTACATGGTCTCTATATTGAAAATAATATTCTTATTTAATTGAATATTTTCAAAATGATTTCATTTGTTATCTAGATTAGTTAAATTGTTTTATGCCAATTTAAACGAAAATTTTTATTAAGGAGAAGAAGGTCAAATTTGGAGTAACGTTAATCACCCAAATAGTTTTAAATTGTGAAATATTAGGTCATATTCTTGGTTGTAAGTCTAGTGGAATTGACCTCTACACTTTTTAAATTAATGTTCAAAACCGTGAAGTATTTCACGATATTTTCGAAAATGATGATGATTTTGAATTTAAACACAAAATCTTCATCCAAAATTGAGACTTATGAGTCTCATTCTACAACAAAGCATAACTTCGAGGATGGGTATTTATAATAACCTTGTTTAAAAAGTTTTCAATGCTCTTTTCACTATTTATGGTCACTACGACATAAATTGGCATAAGGCATTTTAGATGAATTTGTTCAAAAGAACATTTCTAGACATGAGAACACACTTTTTCATGGTATGTATCGTACTAGAATTTCTTATATTTTATGGATTTGAGAGGAAAAAATCCATTCCTTGAAAGGTTTTCGACAAAGCCAATACCTCACTTATGCATATTCCACATTTTTCGAACCTTATGAAACTCTTTCTGAAAAGAAGCAAAGGTTGGTATGGGAAGAAGAGCAAGAAATTCAACAAGAAGAGGAAGAAAAGGGGTTGAAATAAAAGTGGAAGAAGAGGAGGAGGAAGAAATGGATTCTTCATTGGAAAGTTTCAAAAAAAACATCCAACCCCACCAACAAAGAGACTATAAGGAACCAAAAGAAGCTTCTTAAAAACCAAAAAAAGCTTAAGCGTTCTTTTAGTAAAAAGTTCACTTCTCTTTCAGAAAAAATGGACAAATTCTTTGGAAAGGTCATTCGCAAGCCTGGTGGCTTATGATCATCATCATCTACATCCTTCTAAACTTATCGAAGTTGTTTACTTATGTTATCTAGCTTTGTATTGTGTGTTTTTAGTATAAATCCATGTTATTTCTATGTATTTTCTGTTATTTATCGTTAAAATCCATGTATCCCTCAAATTATAGTAATTAAAATTATCTATTATTATTCTACATCGTTTATTAGTCTATGGAAGTCATAAATGTATAATAATGTATGATAAAGACAAAAACTATAAAAATGCTTAAATTTTGAAAAACTAGGTATGTATTTCTAAATACATACTTAAAATATGTCAACATATAATGGCCAGAAAGTAAGTTTATCAAATTCAAAATGAAAATAACCACCATCAATCCATTCATTCTAAACGACTTTGTTCCATTATATATGTCTATTTCTTCCAGAAAACTCATTTATCATTTTAGTCTAGGCTTTATTTTCATTCTCAAACACATTTTTACATAATATCTTCTCCATGTCAAAAGATAAGTGAAAATCTTGAATGAACTCTTCAATCTTTCAAAGATGATCTCTCCTTTATCCTACAAAAGCAAAGACGCTTAGAATTAAGTCAAATGCAGGTGATAAAGGAGCAAGAAAAGCATTTTGATGTGATTCGGTGGATGATTTCTTCTTTAATCAAAGATTAACCAATCAATAATCCTAAGTGTACTTTTAGTAAGGATAATGAAGATTGGGATGACATCAAAGCATATTAAATCATTGGCTCCAATGGTTGGTTGAAGTTCCACGAAAAGTCTAGTTATAAGGTTTGGATTTAATATGTAAATATATATAAATGCTCTTATTATTTGGTTTGAATGACTTAGTGTGTAATTGGACTGAATTTGATTGGTTTTGGTTATTTGTATGAATGATTTGGTTTGATTGAATTGAATGTATTAAAATTGTGTAGTTTGAAATTAAATTAATAAAATTTACTTTATCATTTATCATCATTTTAATATAGAATAGTATCATTCATCATATGCATCATTTTTCAACTTAGATTATTGATTTTGAATCATATATCATCATGTATTTTAGTTAGGGGGAGTTTTTGTAAAGATTTTCTTAAGCCTTTTTTTAACTTTTCACCCTTTTTGTTGATGACAAAGGGGAAGAAAATATAAAATACAACACATACATATTCAGGGGGAGTTAGCAAATTCAGAGGGAGTTATATCATATTTTATATATACATGATATTAATGGTTAACATCATAAAAAAGAAGGAGATTGTTAATACCTCGGTTATTATTTTGATGAAAACAACCTCAGTAAGAATAATACATTCATATAAAATAAGGATACTAATGTTTTGTTAAGTTATATAGAATATAGTTCAGAATATAAAACATAGTGCAGGATATTATATAGGTATTAGTTCGAATATTGTATAGTATAGGGACTCAAGAAATGTTTGTGAAGACTCATGAGTATAATGGTCAAGGTATGAGATATCAAGAATATTGTATAGTATATAGAGTCAGGATATTGTTAAAGTACCTTTAGCAATCTTTGATCTCTATCTTCTCATTTTCTTATTATTTATTTTCAAAACAAAGTATATTTATAAAATATATTTAAAAATATTTTACAAAAATTTTTTAAAATTTAAAATGTTTATAAACTATGTTTAAATTATTTTACAAAGTATCAAAATATTTTACAAAGCATATGATTTTCAAAACATTTTGAAATAAACAAGTTTACAAAATACACTAGCCTATGATGACATATAGGCAGATGATATGTCAACATAAATGCCTAATTAGAAATACAAAATTTTAAATTGTTTATTCATCGTAACTCTTTGCTAATTGACATGTCTGTTTATTCTCTATATATAGGAGGTTTCAAACGAATTTTTTAACAACTACTTTCTTATTTATCTCTCTTCTCTTACTTACCGAAATTTCTAGTCAAAATTTATTCAAAAATTATCAAATTCAAAACAAAATCAATTCAATCTTCATTATACTGATTATCTACTATTTTCTCTCTGATTTCAATCATTTCTCTCTCAATCAAAGAATAAAGTGTTATCCAAGAGGATATAGAATAAATTATGATCAAAAATCAAGAAATTGTCTTTAGAAAAACTATCAAACTTTAGTTTTATTTGTGTGGGTGTGATTGTAACCCATTCAAATCAATTGGTTGTGCTTGGTGTCCCGGAATTTCAAAGGGTATGCTTTTGTCATGTCTAAATCAAGCGAGTGCACCCGGAGCTCGGAAAATCCGGGGGTGCGTCTCATAGCCTTGAAATCAAGATTGAATTAGGTTTGCCTTCAGCCTGTCTAAAGATTGAAATTTGAAAAAAAATATGCACAAGCATTTGTATGGGACCTGATGCAGGGTAACTCTGAACCAGTATAAAAATCCCTGCTGTGATCTCTCTAATTCTCTACTTTTTACTTTATTGTATTTATAGTTATCGGTGTTTGCATCCATGATTGTTCATTCCGTGTTGATTATAAAATCTTGAAACATTTTTAAAAAGATTTCTAAAAATTAGAAAACACTATTCATCCCCTCTTTAGTGTTTAATTAGCCTTAAAATCCATAATTATGCAACCCACATCATCTTCTTCTATGCCTCTTCCTCATCTTTTTCTTCTTCTATGTCTTTCCCCCATATTGCTTCTTCTTCTAAATTCTTGTCTCCTTTGTTCTCTTCCACCACTCCTAGATTTTCCTTAGTCTCATGACCTCCTTCACTCCCTTATCTATTGTCATCAGAGCTAGGAACCTCTTCGGTTCCATAATGACTCTCAATGATGTAGAAGGACCGCTAGTAGCTCAAGACACTTTAGTTGGAACTGGATTGGTTGAGCAATCTTTCCATTGTAGAGAAGGTGATATTGATGCATGCGCGTAAGGAGGTATCCCTCAGTTTGAATCGATTCCCTTTAAAAACTCCAAAAGGTTGGCTAAGCTTGAGTTGGAACTTGTTTCGGGATATCTAACAGAGATATGGGAAGAATATTAACCTAAATGTGATGAAAATATTGGATGAATATGCTTACAGCCAAATAGCTATAAGTAGTTAAATCCCTTGGGGCATCGAACGAAGGATTATTCACTCTTGAAGTAGCTTCTTTTATTGTGGAGCCCTTGAATAAACTTACAGTAGTTGAAGGCTGCTATCATTAACAATGAAGGAGTTTCATGTCTCCTTTTGATGTTAAGAAAGTCTTAAGCATTTCAAAGGTGGGAAAATGACTAATATGCATCCGTAAGATAATGCAGAGAGCTTAGGAAGGCATAAACTTTTGGGTGCATTTGAATTAGAGCTAGCCCAAGCTGTTAGAGAAAGAATTTCAAGAATTCGTTGAATGGAGGCATCGCTCCTGAGAGGCACATGTATTGACTACAGGTTGTGCAGCTTACAGAGAGTGATGGGCCCATTGCCGGGTTTCAGGAAGAAGGACCTCATCTTTGGGAATTCCATGTTTTTTGCAAATGGTCTTCAATTATTTAGCAGACAGCCCAGAGGATATGGCGTCCGGGGGTTATCCAGGATCACAAGGATGGCAGAGTTTCCTCGGAAGAGAGAGGCCACAAGGTTCGACCGTAGGGGCAGCTTGGTGTTGGAGTTCTTTCATAATAGAATGCTTCATTCATAATGGAGTTAATGTAAACGTCGGTGTAGAAGATGAACTTGCTTCCGGAGGCTTAAAAGGACATGCATTAATTTAAAGATGATAAGATCATAGATGGTCGGCCATTTTATGCAAAAAAACTTAATGAAGAATGTGGTTAGGTAAGTTTTGCCTTGATGTTTTCATTTGATGACGAATGTGATTAGGTATGTCTCTTCCAATTTTGAATCACCTCAGTCTTTGTTGGATCCACAAAAATTCCGAATTCAGAAATAACATGTCCTAAAAATTTCACACGAGATTGCCAAAAGTGGCACTTAGAAAATTTTGTTGGAACTTCGTATTCACAATACTTCGTAATTACGATATTTTGACTATGACAACTATATAAGTTACTATGTATACTAACATATTTATTGCAGGAATCAATCAAAGGACAGATTCAAAAGAGCTCCAACACTTAAAGTATGTATTGAGTCTGTGTCTAGTAATAATAGTATGTTAAAATCTCTCCTATATGATATATTGCATGATCATCTTTTCAAAAATATGAAATTCAATTTTCATGTTACATTCAGACGTCTGAATAGCTCATTTCAGACGTCTGAATCTGTAATATAGAATATTGTATATTACAATATTCAGACGTCTGAAATGAGATATTCAGACGTCTGAAATGAGATATTCAGACGTCTGAAAATGATCAAAAATGGCCTATTTGCGTTCTGTTTCAAATATCGTTTAAATTCAGAAGTCTGAAATTTAAATTTCAGACGTCTGAATATTTACAACGGCTATTTTTTTTGAAAAGGCATTTCCATTCATGAAGAGTTGCAACCTTTAATTCAACAGCTTTTGATGATAACTCTTCATGAACAATTACAACCATTTATTACCTATATAAACACATTAGAATCAAGTTTTAAACACACCATTTTTTCTATTAATTATTATTCTATTATTGAAATTCTTGATTCTAATTCATTTGTGCTAAAAATATCATTCAAATTCAAATTCTACTTTCTTAATCTTCACGCATTCATACATATATCATAAAGGAGAAAGATTATAGGAAGTTTGTACTATCAAGAGACAAATTCGTGATATTAAGAACACATTGTGTCAAATATACTTTTATATAAGTTGAAGTCCTTTTCGGCTGTTGAGGCGAAATCCTATTCTGCTGCTTAGGTCCCTTGTTCGGCTGTTCAAGGGTTGTTGTAAACCTGTTCCTCCGGGTTAAGTGAGGATTGTTGTTAGTGAAATTCCAGAAGGAGTCTGGGACTGGACGTAGAACGGGAAGTTCGAACCAGTATAAAAATTCCTGGTGTGATTGTTTTATTTTTTATTTACTTTGCTACTATCATCTATTTTCACCTTTAATTTTAGTTATTTCCATATTAGCCGATCCTAAGTAATAACTAGCATTGTTATACACTTTCATTTGGTATCAGAGCCTTGTTTCTAATAACCGTTACACAGTTATTTGATATTCTGCTAAAATGGAAAACAACACCAACACTAGTTTCATTGAAGGACAATCCACTGCTCGACCTCCACTATTCAATGGTATGAATTACAATTATTGGGCAACTCGAATGCGTATTTATATGCAAGCTAATGGTTTTGACTCATGGAATATTACTCAAACCGAATATAATATTCCTACAACAGAATATTCTACATGGTCAAACACACAAAGACTAGATGCTACCGCTAATGCCAAAGCTATGAATATGCTATTTTGTGCTTTAGATAGAAATGAGTTTAATTGTGTCAGTATGTGTAAAACTGCTTATGAAATATGGAGAACACTTAAGATTACTCACGAAGGAACTAACAAGGTTAAACAAAGCAAAATTTCCATGCTCAAAAATCAATTTCAAAATTTTAAAATGAAGCAAGATGAAACTATAAATGATATGTATTCTAGATTCCAAGATATATACTACTCTTTACTAGGACTTGGAGAAAAGTATTCTGATTTTGATATTGTTTCAAAAATCATTAACTCTTTAACGGATGAGTGGGAAAGAAAAGTTTTAGCTATTGAAGAAGCTAATGACCTTTCTACTATGAAACCAGAAGAGTTGATAGGAAATCTAATGTCATATGAAGTAAATTTGCAGGCTAAAAGAGTACAAGCACAAGACAAAAAGAATATAGCATTCCATGCTGAAAAAGAAGAATCGGATTCTGATGAAGAAGACTTAGCATTCATTGCTAAAAAATTTAAAAAGTTTTTAAAATTCAGAAATGGAAATCGAAACAATGGCAAAAGGAACTACAACAGCAATCCAAATAAGCCATCTTCATCCATATTAGAATGCTTTAACTGTCACAAGAAAGGACATATGCAAAAGGATTGTCCAGAACAGAAGAAAACATATCACAATAAGAATCGAAAGGACAAATCAAAAAGAAAAGCATTTTCAGTAACATGGGATGACTCAGATTCCTCATCTTCTTCAGAAAGCAGCAGTGATAGTGAGAAAGAACAGGCAAATGTTTGTTTTATGGCTTCAGAAAATGAGGTAAGTGATCTTACTTTTGATGATATGATTGAAATAAATTCAGAACTTCTTGATAATCTAAAAAGCATCAAAAGAAAATATAAAGAAGCTCTTGAAAATCAGAGAAAAGCAGAATTCGAAAGAGATATGCTTAACGATGAAAAGAAAATATTAGAAGAAGAAATTGGAAAACTTCAAGATAAAGTTTATAATGATAATTCTCAATTTACTTTATTGAGTCAAGAAATTGAAACTCAAAAAGGAAAGAATGATTCTCTTATCTCTGAAAATCATGAGCTAAAAACTAAGATTAAAATGATAGAATTAGAAAATACTTGTCTCAAAACCAAATTAGAAAATATTTCTAAAAATATTTCCAACTTTAATAAAGGTAGAGAAAATCTATCTAGTATTATTGAAAATTCTCAGTCCACTTCAAATAAAAATGGACTAGGATATTTTAAGAAATCTCTATCTAAAAAGAAAATTAGGAGAAATAATTCTCATATTAATTCTAAAAATTCCAATACCATAAAAATATGGGTTCCCAAAACAAACAATAATCTAATTAGAAATAAATATATAAATCTCTTTTTTGAAACTGTTCATAAAAATCAGAATTATATATTTAAGGGGAATACTGAACCTACTTGGGTTTGGTTTCCTAAGACCTAACTCTTAGGACCCTATAAAAGGTGGGTACCAATGTTATTATTATTATTTGCAGGACCCACTTTTAAAAAGAGGAAAATGGATACTCGACAGCGGTTGCTCAAAACATATGACTGGAGACAAAAATATGTTATCAAACATCACTTACTCAAATGGAGGCTCTGTCACTTTTGGAGACAATTCCAAAGGATATATCATTGGAAAAGGCGACGTCAGCAATGTCGGTACATCTGATTTACCTCTTATTTCAAATGTTTTATTAGTGAAAAATTTAAAACACAATCTTTTAAGTATCAGCCAATTATGTGACAAAGGTTTCAAAATCTCTTTTTCAGAAGATAAGTGTAGCATTCGTGATAAAAATCAAAATCTTATTTTTGAAGGATATAGAGATAAAAATATATATGTTTTGAATATGAAAATCAATCATAATTCAGATATGTGTTTAATAGCTAATGAAAATGATCCTTGGCTATGGCACAAAAGATTCTGTCATATAAACTTCAAAACTATAAATAAACTTTCCAAAAATAATTTAGTCAGAGGATTACCGAAAATAAACTTCAAAATTAATCATATTTGTGATGCATGTCAATTAGGAAAATTAACAAAATCATCCTTTAAATCAAAAAAAGTTATCTCTACTTTACAATCACTTGAACTACAACATATGGATCTATTTGGACCAACCCAAGTTCAATCCATTAACCATAATAGATATGTGTTTGTAATAGTAGATGATTTCTCTATATATTCTTGGACTATTTTTATGAAAAACAAAAATGATACGTTTGAGCAGTTTAAAATTTTTGCTAAACGTATTCAGAATTTAAAAGGTCTAAAAATAAAAAATATAAGAAGTGACCACGGAGGAGAATTTGAAAACGAAGCTTTTGATCATTTTTGTAAAAAGAAAGGAATTTTTCATAATTTTTCGTTTCCTAGAACTCCACAACAAAACGGAGTTGTAGAATGTAAAAATAGAACTTTACAAGAATGAGCACGAACTTTGTTAAATGGAAGCACTCTTCCAAAACATTTCTGGGCAGAAGCTGTTGCAACTGCATGTTATGTTTTAAATCGTGTTTCTATTCGACCTCTAACAAAAAATACTCCTTATGAACTTTTTACTGGAAGAAAACCAAAAATTTCTTATTTTAAAGTATTTGGTTCAAAATGCTTTATATTAAATACAAAAGATCAGCTTGGAAAATTCGATGCGAAATCTGACGAAGGAATCTTTCTAGGATATTCGGATCGCAGAAAGCTTATCGTGTATTTAATAAAAAATCAAATATTGTTGAAGAAACATTAAATGTTTCTTTCGATGAAAATTTTCTACAAAAACCAAGTATTCAAAAAGATGATGATTTTCCAGATAACATTACAAATACAGATACTATAAATTTTGAAAATAATGAAAACATTGTTGACAATAATGTTGAATTAAGGAATTCACCAAAAATATTAAGGGATCATCCTATACAAAATATTATTGGGGAAATTAATTCAAATATTCGAACTAGAAGTCAACTAAATCAAATGGGCCACGTAGCATTCCTTTCTAATATCGAGCCAAAAAATCCCAAAGAAGCTTCCACAGATGACTACTGGATAATAGCAATGCAAGAAGAGCTAAACCAGTTTGAATGCAATGAAGTTTGGGAATTAGTTCCTAGACCAAGTGATCAGGCTGTTATTGGAACAAAATGGGTTTACAAAAATAAAGCAGATGAACAAGGAAATATCACTAGAAATAAAGCAAGATTAGTTGCACAAGGTTACAATCAAGAAGAGGGAATTGACTATGAAGAAACGTTTGCTCCGGTTGCAAGACTAGAAGCAATTCGAATATTAATGGCCTATGCATGTTTTCATAATTTCAAACTTCATCAAATGGATGTTAAAAGTGCCTTTTTAAATGGTTACATAAAAGAAAAAGTGTATGTTGAACAACCTCCTCTATTTATTCACGAAAAGTTCCCTGATCACGTCTATAAACTTAAAAAAGCACTTTACAGTTTGAAACAAGCACCACGTGCTTGGTACGACCGTTTAAAGACTTATCTAATTTCTTCGGGTTTCCTAATTGGGAAAGTTGATCAAACACTTTTTATAAAACATTCTAAAAGGGATATTTTAATAGTTCAAATTTATGATGTTGATATCATTTTTGGTTCTACGAATGACAAATTATGCCAGGAATTTTCAGAAATAATGACCAAAGAATTTGAAATGTCTCATATGGGTGAATTAACATATTTTCTTGGATTACAAATAAAACAACTTCAAAATGGCATTTTTATTAATCAAGAAAAATATTGTATTAATCTAATCAAACGTTTCGGAATGGAAAACACTTCTGCCAAACCAACTCCAATGAGTACAATAACACATCTTGAAAAAGATGACAATGGCAAAAGTGTTGACCAGAAACTATACCGAAGTATGATTGGATCATTACTATATTTAACTGCAAGTCGTCCTGATATAATGATGAGTGTTTGTTTGTGTGCTAGATTTCAAGCTAATCCAAAAGAATCACATTTGAAAGCAGTAAAACGGATATTACGTTATCTTACAAACACAAAGGATTTTGGTCTGTTTTATCCAAAAGGATGTCCATTCGAATTAGTCTCATATAGTGATGCTGACTTCGGTGGTTCTCGAACAGATCGAAAAAGTACGAGTGGTACGTGCCATTTCATTGGAAAATCTCTCGTATCCTGGTTTAGTAAGAAACAAAATTGTGTTTCTCTCTCTACATGCGAAGCAGAATACATTTCTGCTGCTCTAGCATGTACTCAAGTAATTTATATGCAACAAACACTCAAAGATTTCAATATTAATTTATCAAACTCTACAATATACTGTGACAACTCGAGTGCTATTAACTTGTCTAAAAATCCTATCAATCATTCACGAACAAAACATATTGACATACGTCATCACTTTCTTCGTGACAATGTTGAAAAAGGAACAATAAAGTTAGATTTTGTATCTTCTGAAAATCAGTTAGCTGATATTTTTACAAAACCTCTTTTAGAAAACATTTTTATTAGGCTAAGACGAGAACTTGGTATTGTTTCTGTTAAAAAATTATAATTCTGTAACAATTTTTTTTATATAGTTATACATCTTCCATCTATATTATATTTGCTCCCAACATATGTGTTTATTCTCTAAAAATCTCATAACTAACAAATATTTCTAACCTTCCATTTGTTATGTATATTTCTAACCTTTCATTTTTTTTAAATTTTTTTTTTATCCATTAGTTAGTAACTAAACAAAACTA
Organism: Allium cepa; assembly: GCA_030765085.1. Lineage (NCBI taxonomy): Eukaryota > Viridiplantae > Streptophyta > Magnoliopsida > Asparagales > Amaryllidaceae > Allium > Allium cepa. The sequence continues at coordinate 72,163,485 of CM060939.1, read as the reverse complement.
ACTATATGTAACCATTAATATAAAACTAATTTCTTTAAATAGTTTTTTCCTTTTTGTTATTTATATATTCAAACTAATTATTTCTTTCATCTCATTTTAAAACACCAAAATAAAATTCTCCGTCAATGAAATTCAACCTAGTTATTTTACTTCTCTCTATGGCTTCTAATTCTGACAATTCTCCATCAGCTTATTCAACGTCTTCTTTCGAGATTTTAGCAACTCTAACTCCACGTGAACAAGCTCGTCCTGAACATGAACACTCTGGTTATACGCCAGATAAGAAGAAATCTCGACGATTTCATTTCTTTGGTTCTCCATCAACCAAAGAAAAAATATCCGAGATTCATCATTATCAAAAAGAACAATTGGATTTGCAACATGAGATGTATTATGAACAAAAAAATAAATGCTAAACGACTTAGCTTCATTGAAAAAGTGGCATTTAAATTTTGTGGTACATCTCCAGAAAAAGACGTAGTCGAACCGAATTTTGTGGTACATCTCCAGAAAAAGACGTAGTCGAACCGTCAACTTCTCATCAAATAAAAACCTCAGGTTGGAATCCATGGGAACCAAGTCCACAACGTCCTCCAGTTTCTCCAAACTCGTGGGAACGTACGACATACTGGTCTCCTTTACGACCATTCACAGAAATTACAAAAATCGAACCAAAAGAATGCAAATCTCCAAATGCTTCGGAAAATTAACTTCTAATTTTATTTTCTTGTAATTATGTTCTATTTGTTGTTTCTATCATTTATTACATATTTGAAAATCTTCTCATTCTGTTCAATGTCAATATATTATTTCTATCATTTATTTTTAATTTCTCATGCAAACGTCTGAATTTTTAAGTTTCAGACGTCTGAAACTATTGGTTCAGACGTCTGAATATTGTAGAAAAATAAATTTTTTCTGCAGTTTCAGACGTCTGAAACAATAGATTCAGACGTCTGAAACAAGTCAAAAATGAACTAATTCTTTTCTGTTTAAAATTTTTAAATTTCAGACGTCTGAAATTATACTTCCAGACGTCTGAATTCAAATGATGATTCGAAATTCAAGGGCTTTTTAGAAATTTTCCACCCACCAACCACCTTTATTACTTCCATCTTCTTCTTCCTTTCCCCAAAATAACCGAACCAGCACCATTATCACCCTTCAAATTTTTTTTTTCCATCTCCAATCTTCAAATTTTTCACCAAAAAAAAAACTCCAAATGGCTCCAAAAGCAAAGCGACCGAGAGCTTCAACTTCATCTTCTACACCCAATATAGACCAATGGTTGTGGAATGATGAAGCCAAGAAAAGATTTGCTCAGATGGACAGATCTGGCTTCTTTCCAGGAGCTTTTGTGAAGTATGATGAATTCCAACCCTATAGGATTCAACAAATTGCCAATTCAAGCGGGTTAGAATCTTTATTGTCATTTTCTGCGAATAATGTCAAAATAAATCATCTACTAGTTAAGTTATTCTATGCAAACATGAATTTGGATCATCATCATCCACATAATCGCGAAAATTGTATTTGGACTTGGGTATGTGGAGTAAAAATATATCTCCCATTAGTTCGTATTGGAGATATCTTGCAATGCCCTTCATCCAGGACTGATTTAGATGACATTGATGCTTCACTCTCCCTAGAAAATAGAGATGAAGTCTCTCATAGATTTCTATCTGATGATATCACTAGGTTAACTTCTGTCAACCTAAGGCCTCAAGCCCGTATTCTTCATCGTGCTTTAATTCGTTCCGTTTTACCAAGAACCGGAAGTTATGAAGTCATAAACAAACGGAACTTCCAAGCTTTATATGCCATTTATTCCGAACAACCTATTAATTGGGGGCAAGTTATTCTTGAAGAATTTATGGATGTTAATCGCCGTCGCCGATATAAAATGTTTCATTATGGAGCATATATTATGAAAATTCTTAGAAACTATGGAGTAACTTTTCCGGAATCCGAATTTTCACCCATAAAAGAACTTGGCTCCAAAACATTAGTGTTGATGAATTTGCCCAAACGTCCTCAGAATCTTAATTTTATTTCTTTCCAAGAATGGATCTCAAATAGGGATCAGAATATATCCCAACCTCAACAACCTCACCAACATCATCAACCTCAACAACAAATGGTTCCACAAGTTACCGAGCATGATGATGATGATATCGAAGTGGTTTCTCTTGAATCAACACCGAAACATGCCTTAGTTACTCTCTCTCGGAATCAATCTAAACTCAATGCCAAGATTGAAAGATTGGAAAAGCAAGCAAATAAGAAACTTAACTCTATTCGAGGCTTCCTAAATAAAATTTGGGAACGTATTGGTTGCTCTTCTTCCACATCTACCGAGGTATTTAATCCCGCACCGTTTCAATGGTCTTCTAGCTCGGGCAATGGCAATAATGATGATGATAATGATGATGATGAAGTAGGCACAGATCAACCCAGTTCTTCCTTCTGATTGCATGAATATTTCTGTTGCATCTTATCATATTCTACCTTTTTTTAACTAGTTGTTTGTTTCTATTATTTTGTGTAACTTTTCTAACTACCTGCAACTTGATTTCCTTATAATGGAATGTATCCCTCAAACATTTGCTCCTATTGTTTTGTATCCAGTAATGACTATGTTGATTCTCTGGTTTGGTTTTTCTATTTTTTTTTGTCGATGTCAAAGGGGGAGAATTATAATAAGGGGGAGCTTATAGTAAGGGGGAGAATTCCTTTATATATATGATCGTTTACTCATATAGTTGCCATCGTCAAAAAGGGGGAGATTGTTGGAATTTCGTATTCACAATACTTCGTAATTACGATATTTTGACTATGACAACTATATAAGTTACTATGTATACTAACATATTTATTGCAGGAATCAATCAAAGGACAGATTCAAAAGAGCTCCAACACTTAAAGTATGTATTGAGTCTGTGTCTAGTAATAATAGTATCTTAAAATCTCTCCTATATGATATATTCCATGATCATCTTTTCAAAAATATGAAATTCAATTTTCATGTTACATTCTGATGTCTGAATAGCTCATTTCAGACGTCTGAATCTGTAATATAGAATATTGTATATTACAATATTCAGACGTCTGAAATGAGATATTCAGACGTCTGAAAATGACCAAAAATGGCCAATTTGCTTTCTGTTTCAAATATCGTTTAAATTCAGAAGTCTGAAATTTAAATTTCAGACGTCTGAATATTTACAACGGCTATTTTTTTGAAAAGGCATTTCCATTCATGAAGAGTTGCGACCTTTAATTCAACAGCTTTTGATGATAACTCTTCATGAACAATTACAACCATTTGTTACCTATATAAACACATTAGAATCAAGTTTTAAACACACCATTTTTTCTATTAATTATTATTTTATTATTGAAATTCTTGATTCTAATTCATTTGTGCTAAAAATATCATTCAAATTCAAATTCTACTTTCTTAATCTTCACGCATTCATACATATATCATAAAGGAGAAAGATTATAGGAAGTTTGTACTATCAAGAGACAAATTCGTGTTATTAAGAACACATTGTGTCAAATATACTTTTATATAAGTTGAAGTCCTCTTCGGCTGTTGAGGCGAAATCCTGTTCTGCTGCTTAGGTCCCTTGTTCGGCTGTTCAAGGGTTGTTGTAAACCTGTTCCTCCGGGTTAAGTGAGGATTGTTGTTAGTGAAATTCCAGAAGGAGTCTGGGACTGGACGTAGAACGGGAAGTTCGAACCAGTATAAAAATTCCTGGTGTGATTGTTTTATTTTTTATTTACTTTGCTACTATCATCTATTTTCACCTTTAATTTTAGTTATTTCCATATTAGCCGATCCTAAGTAATAACTAGCATTGTTATACACTTTCAAATTTTTCTTTCAATTGATTGCTCCTAAGAGTTTCCAACACAATCCGAAGATGTTTTTCATGCTCTTCCTCGGTTTTAGAATAAACAAGAATATCATCTATAAAGATGAGTCGATCGAGGATGTCTTTGAAAACTCGATTCATATGGTCAATGAAATAAGCTGGAGCATTCGTTAAACCAAATGGCATAACAAGCCATTCATAAGATCCATAACGAGTACGGAACGATGTCAAATGAATGCTATCCTCTATAATACGAAGCTGATGAAAACCGATTGCTAAGTCTAACTGTGAAAAGACTCTAGCACCGCTAAGCTGATCGAATAGATCATCAATCCGAGGTAAATGATATTTATTCTTTAAGGTGAGATCATTAAGCTTGCGATAGTCAACGTAAAGCCTAAGTGTACCATCGGATTTCTTCACAAAAATAGCTGAAGCTCCCAAGGAGAGGACCTGGAATGAATAAATTGCTTCACTTCCAATTCGGATAATTGTTTACGCATCACCTCATTTTCCTTGTTGGACATACGATAAGGAGGACGAGTGATAAGTAGATCTCTAGGGATTAGATTAACTCTAAACTCAATTGCACACTTAGGTGGTAATCCTAAAACGGGCTCAAATATATCAGAAAATTCACGAACAACGTGAATAAGGGAAATGAAATCTTCCTCGTCATCATTATCATCATCATGTGGATTTGGAGAATATAAGGATGCTACCGAATTGGAATCTGAATCATTAAGAGCAATAGAAATCGACTTAACAGATTGAGGATGTCAAAGATGAATAGTCCTCTTAGGACATATGATATGGGCTTCATAATGGTTAAGCCAGTCTATTCCCAAAATCATTCTGAAACCAAGGTAACGCATAACATGCAAATCGGCTCGGAAAGGATAATCATATAAATTAATCTCGACATCTTTACAAAACGAACTTAGTGTTGCGGACCCACCAACCGGATTCACAATTCTCAGCGAAGTCATCAAGCACATTACACTTAAAGACAAAGTATCAACAAGTTTTTTGATATAAAAGAGTGAGATGCACTCATATCAACAAGAACTCGAATAGGATGATCACGAAACATAGTAATGCCATCAAGGATATAATGATAAATACCTTGAGCAAGAGAAGTGTCACTAGGAGCTTGCACAACGTTAAGTTCCCTCCTTCTTGCCTTGAAGTTTGGGACATGAAGATAAAAGATGACATGAACTTTTGCAATAACGACAAAAAAGGGGTTTCAGACACCTATTTGCATAATGGTCCTTAGAACCACAATTGTAGCATTCTGCATGATTAGGGGTAGGAGCCTTTGCTACCGAAGTTGCTTACTTCCCTTTCTTATGGGGTTAGGGCCTTTGAACTTAATAAGCCTCATTTTGTTGTTGTTGAAGTTCTATGTGGAAACCACAACTTTAACGTCACTTTCTTTATCGGGCTCTTCAAGCCGAAGAATGATATCAACCAGCTGATCGAAATTCTAATTTCAGAAGTAATAGCTATTTGAGATTCTTATTCAACCTATAAATAAACCTCTGATTTTTCTTCAATGGGGTATTAATATACTCGACCCCACATTTAGAGAGATTCAAAAGATGCGACGTAATCCGTCATAGAAGATTCACCTTGAACAAGGTCAATAAGGCACCGAGCTAAAGTTACTTTTTCAGCCTTCGGTACAAAATTTAACTCGAATCTTTCCTGGAATTGCTCCCAAGTAAGATCCACTTTGATACTCTCAAAAACCAAAAGCTCATATCAATCTAATGCTCTCTATTGGAGCATACTAGAAGCCACTTTGACTCGATGTAGATTTACAAGATTCATGCGAGAAAAGATGTGATCGCATGTTCTAAGCCAAGCTTGTACTTCTATAACGCTTTCGAAGCCCTTGAATGGCCTTCCACCCAAATTGGTATAATCACTGCACAAACATGAAAACCCAGATTTAGGATGAGTAGGCTCTGGGATGGGTCCGACAACTTGAGCATTCTTTACAAGATCCAAAAGCTATTGGGCAGACATGAATACTCCATCCTAAGGAGTAGCAATGGATTGACCGGTGCTGGGACGGCCAGGTCTAACCATTTCTCTTATTTAAGAAAGAAAGAAAGAAGAGGAAAAAGTTATTCTTAGAATGAATATCAAACAAACTTGATTGGTAAAACAAGGCATCACAAAAGAAATTAGGATAGTACAGGTCCTAAGACTCGGATAAATCCTAAGGCACGATTCCTAAGAAAGACTTAAGATGATGATCATTGCTATAATATTCTATATTGTTCCGAAGTTTGGCTTTGATACCAAGCTATGACGCCCCACCTCTATACTCACACTAGCCGAGGACACTACGGGGTAATGCCGTCGACTAGCACGAAGAATAAGGCTGTTGAGGAGCGACCTTCTGTGTAATTGCTTTGTGCGAGTACCGATATGTCAGATAATATTATATGCATTTAGTTTCAAGAGGACATCTGACACATCAATTACTAACTCAAAGCTACTACACAGTGGTTATGCGATCTTTGAAAACAAATATAAAATAAGCATAACACAAATATGTCACAGATATTCTATAACAACCCAATATTTTTGAATTTTATTTTGAGTTAAATTAATTTCACTTTGAAAATGTTTAGAAATTATTTTATTCAAAATTTTGTTTTAAAATATTTTTAAAGTGAAGTAGAAATTTTTTTGGAGTTAATGGTAATTTTTTTGTAATTTTCATGCCCTGTTTTCAATTTTTAAACAATTTCTTTAGTTCTTCTTTTATTTGTCTCCAATTTAATTATTTATTTCATTTTAGAAATGATAAATAAATTATTTTATTTCAAAATTTTGCTTTATAATATTTTTAAAATGAAGTGGATATTTTTCCAAGGCTAGTGATGATTTATTTGTAATTTTTGAACACTGTTTTGAATTTTTATGCAATTTCTTTAATTCTTTTTCTATTTTTTTAACTCTAATTATTTATTTTCATTCTATTTCACTTTGTTTCGGTTTTTAAATGTATTTACTGAAATTATTTTGTTTTAAAAGAAATGGTAAATTGAAGAGACAAAGACTCTTCCTTTTCTTATGACTTTTCAAGTGCTTGACTTCTCATTGTCTTTTACCGTTTCCTCATTTACTTTTGGCCGTGTATTCTTCATGTGTTAGCTGTAAATTTCATTCCTCATTCACACAAAAAAATACCGTCTTCATTTTTCATTCATGGCTAGAAACATTTTGGTAATGTCTTCCTCCTTCCTTTTCTACTCTTCTTATTTTTTTCTAAGTATTTTGCCTTGTTTTCATAGTTGCTTTGATCGGCCTCCTCCACATAGCCACGGCCACCACCTCCTACACCTCTTCCTTGCCATCATCACTACCTGCACTCTAGGCCTTGACCATGGCCGAGCCCCCTCTGGTGATAAAACTCCAAAAAAATGCAACTAGGCCCTAGAAACCATGCTAGTTGACCACACCTTCCTCATCTCCTTCAACCACCACCACGGCCACCACCCTAGCCGCCGCCGCCCCACTGACCAGACCACCACACACCTCTCCAGCCACTGACCACTCATGGTGCACCCCAGGCCGAGCCTACTCACCCAAGGTCGAGCCACTTTGATGAAGCAAAACTACCCTACATTGCCTAAAACCCCTTCACCTTCTCATGTTATAACCTCCTCACCTTGTTCATGCTTAAACCCGAGCCATAATATCCCAAACCCGAGCCATACCTTGACCAAAACCTGACCACAATCTTCCCTAGTCTGTGCCAAAGAATTTAGAAAGCAAGGCAAAAGACTTTGTGTTCAAATCTCTTTTCATTTTAAAGTTATTGCATTTCATAGTGTATTATATTTATAATTTGTTTGGTTTTGTTTTGGGTTGTGACACAAGATTTGTAGCATTGGATCTTGCTCTCCACTCAAATCCGTAGTCTTGTCATTGTGCTTTGATTCTGTTGTGTCAGTTGTATTACAATCTCCATCATTTAGAGGTGAGTAAATCTCACATGACATTTTATACTTATGCAATTGTGAAGCGACAACATTTGAATGTGTAGAATTATAAATAATGCTATAAATGCCTATGATTATTTATGTATGATGTTAAACCTGTTAAATTACATGTCATATCACCTGTACTATTGTCTATTGTTAAACTGTTCATTTATATCTATTTACACACTGCAAGTTCCCTGTTACATTAGAAATCACTATGGGTTGAAATGATACATACCCGAACGGACTTTAGAATAGGGGAAAATCGTTATGGTCTAAAATGATAGGCCTGAATGGTTTTTAATTATTTATTTTGACTTGGGACTGCGGGTTTGAAATGATAGAACGTGGATTTTTATTTGTAAACTGTGGATTGAAATGATATATATCCCTATCATTTGACCTAGGTTAGAAAACTATATACAGGCCCGTGGTTATTTTTATAAAATTTTCTGGAATTTTTAAGTAATTTTAAAGGTGTATATATATGAAAATTTGATTTAAATTGGATTTCTAAATATTAAATATAGAAATTTAGAATTTTCTACAAGTTAAAATTGGAAAAATGAATAGTTACATTGAATTTTGAGAATATAACTTAAGTGGAAAAATTAATATTTTGTCAAATAAAAATTTAGTTATATAAATTAAAATGGAAATTAAATTTTATTTGAAAAAAAAACAAAATGTAGAAAATTTAATTGTGAAGTTGTTTATTTAAAAATGTGAAGAATTGGAAACTTTTACACTTGAATTTATTAAGTAATTTGTTGAAATTTGATTTAATTATAAGAAATTTATTTTATAAAAATAATATGTTAAATGATATTTTAATGAACATTTTAATGTTAAAATATGATTTTTGACAATATTTAAAGGGTTTTAAATGAAGTTTATTAATTGCTGGAAATACACTAAATTCTGGAAATCGCTTTTAATAACATTCAGAAGTGCTATGGTTTCTGGAAATGAACTAAAAGGCTAATAAAAGAGCTATTACAGCAGTTCTGAAATGATGTAGTTGTTGTAGTAAATTGAAAGGGCTAAAACTTGATAAAGGCATATTACAGCAGTTCTGTAAATGCTGTAATGGTCTGCTGTCTTTGCAGAAATGAATAAAAAATCCTTGTTTTGAAACCTGAGCTATTACAGCATTTCTGAAAATGCTGTCTTTGCTGTTTCGAACTAAAATTTAACTAAAATTGAGTTTTAACAGCAGTTTTTAAGCGTCGTCTTTGTTGAATTAAAATGTTTTCAAGTGTAACTTATAATTGCTTTTTCTAAATGCTGTGAAAGGTTGGAATTTTTAATAATTATGGGTTTTGACTTAGTAAATGACCTCAGAATGACTTGAAACTTTGAAATTTGAATACTTGACTTGAAAGAATAATAACTTCACTTTTAAATGGTTTAAATGAAATAAGTAAATTAGAATATAAACTTTTTAAAGGCGATTTGAATTGAAATTAAATGAATGTTATCTTTGAACTTTAAAAGAGTATTAAGTTAGATATTTGGATTTGAATTCAAATATTGATTTGAAAAGGGAAGTTTTGAAAGGATATGATATTTTGAAATATTGAAATAGTTTGGAAATGATTTAGTCTTTAGTTTGATAAAGATTGGGTTTTGAAATGGTATTTTATTTTGAAGTATAAAGTATTATTTTTAAAGTTATAACCACGGGTTATAATAACGATTGATTGGCAAAGAGACCGTGATCGGATATGGACATACTCTCTGTCGATACCGAAAGCCACTTTGACAACTGTGTACGCGGTGGAGATTCCAGAATGAAGTAGGATGGTGGCGATGTTCTTGTGGTATGTTACGTGGACCCTACTCTCGTGAGTTGGCATAAGGTGGCTAAAACAGGAGCGGTCTCAAGCCAAAAGGGGTAGCCCCTCTGGTCGGACGCATTTCTTCGATACCATTCTATTACTTATGATTGTTTGGTGGCCACCCTCCAATTTGGGAATGTGTTCCGAGGTAGGCGTATGTGGCTGCTGCGTTACCACCAGCCCGGGTATCGTAATTGGTATATCTACCCTGGCATTGCCTTGTGTGTCGTGTCACCTACCATATCGAGCCTTTACTACGAGTTTGATTTTCTCCCATTGCCCATGCGTATCTTCTCGTAGTCTCTCGATCAGGAGATATGCAAATATTGGATGGACTACTGGGACTATTATGTGTTAAGGTGGAAAATTTAAAGCCTTAACGCTATTTAAAAGTATGTTTATTTTACTGTTAGACATTATTATAATAGCGCAATATACTACTTAGTAAATAGTTTAACGGATCCTTAGAGGATGGACGGTCCCAAACATCTTCTAAGTTAATTGTACCTTTACTACATTTCACTTGAGTTGGTTTACAGTGGATAAGTATGTATGTCCTGACTCGAGTGTTTGTGTTTTATTTATGCTTGGGTCAGCCTGAGTTATTCACAGATTTGGATTTCCACTCTCTGGAGGTCTGGAATCGCAGAAGATTTATCACCTTATCTAGTTATCTATATTTCAGTTCTGTTGTTAGCTTTGTATTAGAGGACTTCTTTGTATTTGGGATTTTATGTTGTATCTATTTTCGGACTGATGTTTTGTATTTGGTTTTGAGACTTTGTGATAGTAGCTTCATGAACTACTATGGTATTTTATTTTCCGCTGCGAGATATTCTGATGTTCTGTGTCCGTGATTCTGTGATTTGATTTTATTTGCTCTGAATTTTTATTACAATCTATTATTTTGTACTATTCAAGTCCGGCATGTGTGGATTATTGTCGATTTGAATGGTGGAAAATAATGGGTCGTTACATATTCATATCACTAAGGCGAAAACAGATATTAATATATCACATAAAAGTGTACATCAAAGTAGTGGTCATACAAGATCCACTACATCACAAAAAAATTGGTACCTGAGCTAGATAAAAGAATATGTATACATCAAGAAGTCTCTATCTTGAATGTATAAAAGCAAAAACTACTAAGTTAAGTAGTTAGCCAAAAGTCAGATGGCGGACTCTGATAAGAAGTCAAGCAAAAGCACCTAAAATACCTCAGTCTGACCCGAGTATTATTTAAGAAGAAAATAATAAACGGATCAGTCTAGCTATAAATATCATATAAAATGAGATAGGATAAGAGGTATGACAAAAACGTATGATAACAATAATGTTAAACTGTGACAAGTATACATTGGATAGCAACAAAAATCATACAATATCTTAAATATGCTCATACACCAAAAAGAATGTCATAATATTTATTTTATTCACCAAACTACAAATATTGATAAAGCTTATCAATACAAACCACAAAAATAGGTGAAACAAAAATTCCAGAAATCAATAGTTAGAAATCCAAAAAACATAAAAGGGGGAGGTCTATCACAAAATGGAGCATGAAAACTCACCAACACGTGTATCAAAAAAGGGAATCTATCCAATAGTCGCTAACCATAGAGCCGGTGCAACGACGTAGTACAACGGTGCGTCCAAGGAACCTAAAAAGCCGGAACAATGACGTAGTACAACGGTACCTTCGATGAACCGATCTCCATAAAAGAACATGGATCGCTAGCGCATAAAAATGAGTCAAAACTCTAAGGAACCCATAGGTCGTTAGCCTATAAAAGAAATGAGACGAAGCTAAATAAAACGAGGTACAGTTCCTTACGTGGACACAGAGACATCGCATATCGCTAGTCTAAACCATAAAATGATCATCATAGATCAATAAAAAGTGTGAATTACACTAAGCTAGTAAATAAATAAGTTTAGCTTTATGTCCCATAACCACTGGCTTAACTTAAATATTTACGAACAAATTGCAGATTTCCACTCGAAAATTGTCACAAAGTTTCAATCGAACAAGTCCAAGAATTAACCGACAAGAAAAATGCAAGCGTTTCACACCACTTGTTTTGCTAAGTCGTTTAATTAGGTTTCTCATACGAATGAGATAAAGGTTTGTATATACAAATAGATTGGAAAACGGTTTTAAAAACGTGCTTTGTATTAAAAGTAATTGTTGAAATCATGTTTGCAAAAGAGTTTGAGTATTTAGTACTAGTATAGAAACTTTTATTTTTAAAGTGATAAATCACAGAAATGATTGTAGAAACAATCTATTACCAAAAATTCACATTCGACGAAGTGAATTAGAACCAAAAAAATCGACATCAAATCCACCAAATGGATATTCCAAAAATCCAGAAAAGAAGTCACCAAAGTGGATAAAAGTGATAACAACTAAACCGATCAACAAAAATCGATAAAAAATGGAAATTCACTTAAAAACAGCCAAAATAGGCAAAATTGAACAGTTCTAGACGTCTGGTAGGTTTAGCCAGACGTCTGGCCCTAGGTTTTGAAAATATATATGTTTTTTCTCCTTTTTCTTTTTAATTCCAGAACCCTTCCAGATGTCTGGTAGGTTTAACCAGACGTTTGGATTTTGGCTCTGCCATTTTTTCTACATGTGTTATTTTTTGTCTTTTCCACGGACCCCTACTAGACGTCTAGATTTTTCAACCAGACATCTGGATTTTTCTACCAGGCAAAAATTCAGCCTAGCTCAAAGAGGGCAAAATCCAAACCGGAAGCGATCGAACGAGCAATGGATGCAAGGGATTTATGCCAATCGACAACCCAGCCCTATAGGCTCTTCGATACACTCCGAACAACATGTCCAAACATCCACATAAGGATTTTCATAGATTTTGACTTCAAAATACCCAAAATTGGAAAATTTATCAAACCAATTCGATTTAAAACCAATTCGATTTCTGAAAAGAACTTTTAATTTCTGAAAAGAAGCTTCACATTTGTCTGACTAATTGTACTTAACTCCCTTCTTTGTCAAACTAGTAAGAGGTACGGAAATTTTAGAAAAGTCTTTTATGAACCGATGGTAATAGCCCGTCAATCCAAGAAAGCTACGAATTTCCATCACACTCTTCGGTCTCTACCAATTTAGAATCGCCTCAATCTTTGAAGGATCCATAGAAATTCCGGATTCAGAAATAATATGTCCTAAAAATTTCACACGAGATTGCCAAAAGTGGCAGTTAGAAAATTTTGCTTTCAATTGATTGCTCCTAAGAGTTTCCAACACAATCCGTAGAAGTTTTTTATGCTCTTCCTCGGTTTTAGAATAAATAAGAATATCATCTATAAAGATGAGAACAAATCAATCGAGGAAGTTTTTGAAAACTCGATTCATAAGGTGAACGAAATAAGCTGGAGCATTTGTTAAACAAAATGGCATAACAAGCCATTCATAAGATCCATAACGAGTACAAAACAATATAAAAGGAATGCTATCCTCTGCAATACGAAGCTGATGAAAACTGGTTGCTAAGGCTAACTGTGAAATGACTCTAGCACCGCTAAGCTGATCGAATAGATCATCAATCCGAGGTAAATGATATTTATTCTTTATGGCAAGATCATTAAACTTGCGATAGTCAACGCAAAGCCTAAGTGTACCATCAGATTTCTTCACAAAAATAGCTGAAGCTCCCAAAGGAGAGGAACCAGAACGAATAAATTGCTTCACTTCCAATTCAGATAATTGTTTACGCATCACCTCATTTTCCTTGTTGGACATACAATAAGGAGAACGAGTGATAGGTAGAGCTCCAAGATTTGATTAATTCTAAACTCAATTGCTCGGTTAGATGGTAATCCTTAAACGGGCTCAATTATGTCGAAAAATTCATGAACAACGTGAATGAGGAAAATGACATCTTCCTCATCATCATTATCGTCATCATGTGGATTTAGAGAATATAAGAATGCTACCGAATTAGAATCTAAATCATTAAGAACAATAGAAATCTGTTTAATAGATTAAGGATGTCGAAGATGAATAGTCCTCTCAGGACATAGGATATGGGCTTCATAATGGTTAAACCAATCCATTCCCAAAATCATTCCAAAACCAAGGTAACGCATAACATGCAAATCGGTTTGGAAAGTATAATCACATAAATAATCTCAACATTTTTACAAAACAAACCGAGTGTTGCGAACCCACCAACCAGATTTGCAATTCTCAATGAAGTCATCAAGAACATAACACTTAAAGACAAAGTATCAGTTCTTTTGATATAAAAGAGTAAGATGCACCCGTATCAAAAAGAACTCGAATAAGATGATCATGAAACATAATAATGCAATCAATGGTAGAATGAGAAATACCTTAACTAAGAGAAGTGTCACTAGGAGCTTGCACAACGTTAAGCTTTCCCTCCTTCTTGCCTTGAAGTTTGGAACATGAAGATAAAAGATGACCCGTACTTTTGCAATAACGACAAAAAGGGGTTTCGGACACCTATTTGCATAATGGTCCTTAGAACCACAATTGTATCATTCTCCACGATCAGGGGTAGGAGTCTTTGCTACAGAAGTTGCTTGCTTCCCTTTCTGATTGGGTTTAAAGCCTTTGAACTTAATAGACCTCTTCTTGTTGTTGTTGAAGTTCTGTTTGGCACCCACAACTTCAACATCACTTTCTTTAATGGCCTCTTCAAGCCAAAGAGCGATAACAACCAGTTGATCGGAAGAAACTTCTAATTTTAGAAGTATTGGCTTTTTGAGGTTCTTATTCAACCCATATATAAACCTTTGATTTTTCTTCAATGGGGTATTGATATACTCGACCCCATGTTTAGAGAGAGATTCAAAAGATGCGACGTAATTCGTCATATAAGATTCACTTTGAACAAGGTCAACAAAGTGCCAAGGTAAAGTTACCTTTTTAGCCTTCGACACAAACTTTAACTCGAATATTTCCTGTAATTGCTCCTAAGTAAGATCCGCTTCGATAGTCTCAGAAACCAAAAGCTCATATCAATTTAATGCTCTCTCTTGGTGCATATTATAAGCCACTTGGACTCGATGTAGATCTACAAGATTCATGCGAGAAAAGATGCGATCGCTTATTCTAAGCCAAGCTTGGACTTCTATAATGCTTTCTGAACCCTTGAATGGCCTTCCACCTAAATTGGTATAATCACCACACAAACAGGAAAACCCAGATTTAGGATAAGGAGGCTCTGGAATGGGTCTGACAACTTGAGCATTCTTTATAAGATCCAAAAGCTGTTGGGCAGACATGAATACTCCATCCTGAGGAGTAGCACTAGATTGACCGGCGCTGGGATGGCCAGGTCTAACCATTTCTCTTCTTTAAGAAAGAAAGAAAGAAGAGGAAAAAGTTATTCTCAGAATGAATATCAAACAAACTCGATTGATAAAACAAGGCATCATAAAAGAAATTAGGATAGTACGGGTCCTAAGACTCAGATAAATCCTAAGGCACGATTCCAAAGAAATACTTAGGACGATGATCCTTGTTATAATATTTTATATTGTTTCGAAGTTTTGCTCTAACACCAAGTTGTGACACCCCACCTCTATACTCACACTAGCCAAGGACACTACGGGGTAATGCCGTTGACTAGCACGAAGAATAAGGCTGTTGAGGAGCGACCATTTGTGTAATTGCTTTGTGCGAGTACTGATATGTCAGATAATATTATATGCATTTTGTTTCAAGAGGATATCTGACACGTCAATTACAAACTCAAAGCTACTATATAGTGGCTATGCAATCTTCGGAAACAAATATAAAATAAGCATAACACGAATCAGTCACAGATACTCATATCACTAGGGCAGAAATAGATATGAATATATCACATAAAAGTGTACATCAAAGTAGTGGTCATACAAGATCCACTATATCACAAAAGAGTAGGTACAAGAGCTAGACAAAAGAATATATACACATCAAGGAGTCCCTATCTCGAATGTATAAAAGCAAAAACTACTAAGCTAAGTAGTTAGCCCAAAGTCAGATGAAGGACTCTGATAAGAAGTCAAGCAGAAGCACCTGAAATACCTCAGTCTGACCCAAGTATTATTTAAGAAGAAAATAATAAACATATTAGTCTAGCTATAAATATCACATAAAATGAGATAGAATAAGAGATATGACAAAAAAGTATGATAACAATAATGCCGTACTGTGACAAATTTGCATTAGATAACAACAAAAATCATATAATATCTCAAATATTCTCATTCACCAAAAAGAATGTCATAATCTTTATTTTATTCACCAAACCATAAATATTGATAAAGCTTATCAATACAAACCACAAAAATAGGTGAAACACAAATTCTAGAAATCAATAATTAGAAATCCAAAAAACATAAAAGGGGGAGGCCTATCACAAACGGGATGTTATCCCATGGTCGCTTACCATAGAGCCGATGCAACGACGTAGTACAACGGTACGTCCGAGGAACCTGAAAAGCCGAAACAATGACGTAGTACAACAGTACGCCTGATGAACCGAACTCCATAAAAGAACATGGGTCACTAGCCCATAAAGATGAATCGAAACTCCAAGGAACCCATAGGTCGTTAGCTTATAAAAGAAATGAGGCGAATCTCAATAAAATGAGGTACATTCCCCCACGTGGACACAGAGACATTGCATATCGTTAGTCTAAACCATAAAATGATCATCACAGATCAATAAAAAGTGTGAATTACACTAAGCTAGTAAATAAATGAGTTTAGCTGCATGTCTCATAACTACTGGCTTAACTTAAATATTTACGAACAAATTGTAGATTTCCACTCGAAAATTGTCATAAGGTTTCAATCGAACAAGTCCAACAATTAACCGACAAGGAAAACGCAAGCGTTTCATACCACTTGTGTAACGACCCACTATTTTAGACTATTCGCATCCGCACATGTCGGACTTGAATAATTCAAAATACCGAATTGTTAATTTAAATTTGGCAAAACTCAGATATGCGGTAAATAAATAATCACAGAATCACAGACACAGAGTAATAATATGCAGCGGAAGTAAAAGAGATAGTAGTTCATGAAGCTACTATATAATATATGAGATACATCAGAGTTAAACAAGTTACAACAGAAATCTCGAATACAATAGTCGAATACAATAATCAGAATACATCACTGGAATCAACTGAATGTCTGAAAGCTGGAAAGATAGCTGGATCTCCAAGCGAACCTCCAACTCCAAAGGTGAGCCTCGAAAGCTGGTACTCTCAGTCTGACCCGAGCGTAAAGCAAAACACAAACACTCGAGTCAGGATTAATATTCTTATATCAATAAATCCAACTCAAGTGAAATAACAATCGAAATACATGTAACTCAAAAGATGTTGGAATCACCATCCTTTAAGGATCCGTTAAACTATCTACTATGTAGTAGTATACGCTAAATATATAATGTCTATCAGTAATATAAAGTATCAAAATAGTGTTAAGGCGTTACCATTATCCCCCTTAACACATTTTATATAAGTGTCATAGTCTATACAGCACTGTAAACTCCACCGTAAACTAGTGGGCTATCAGGGAGTACTCCATAGGTATAACACAAAACAAATTCGTAGTGGTCGCGTATATAGGGATACAAGTATGACAAGGCACGTGAGGCAATACCCAAGGTAGTGAAACTACCGTTCGCCTGATCCGGACTGGTGAGAACGCATCGCCGCAGCGATCGCAACACCGCGAAACAACACTCCTGAAATTCCGAGGGTGCACCAATCAATCACAAGTAATGAGTAGTAGTTACGAAGAAGTGTGTTCGCTCGAGGTGGCTAACCCCATTTGGCCCGGCACGGCTCCTGATTTTAGTCATTTCCAATTTGACACAAGTGTCAAGGCTATCCATTATCGTTCTCTTTCTTCAATCATCACGTACATCATTCCAACCACTTCATTCTGGATCATCACTCCGCGTATAGTTATTAAAGTGGTTTTCGGTTTAGATAGAGAGTATATCCATAACCGATTCCGGTTTCTTTAATAACTTTCGTAATTATAACACCGATTGGTCGTTTAATAAATTTCGAAAACCAAATCAATTCAATTTCAATTTCAATTCGAATTTATAAATCAACATTTCAATTGTCTTTCACTATCGATTTCAAAAATTTACGTTACAAACTTCAAAATAACCATTTCAAAATCTTACAATTCAATTTCAACTTTATTTTAAACAATTCAAATATTGATTCAAGTTTGTATATAAGTTTCATTCCGAAATCATTTAAAATGGTTAAATTTTCATTCAAATCAATTTAAATTCATTTATCGATTTCATTCAATATTCGCTAAGTGAATTTATCCTTTAAAACAACTTCTATTTAAATTCCAATTCATTTAAATCAATTACTTACGTTTAACTTCATTATATCAAAACTTCAAATTGAAATAAAATAAATTCGTCAAATCGATTCTTTAAATTATAATTCTTACGTTAATTTCAATAAATCCCATTCATTTCAATAAATCACATTTTATTTCTTGTTAAAGAAATTCAAATTTTCATTTATTTATTGACTTCGTTACAAATTTCAAACTCAATTAATAAAGAACGAAATTTCATATATTCAAGAAGTTTAATTTCACTTATTAACTTACTTAAATTTTCCAAAGCTTAATTAATAAGTAAAGCAACTCAATTTCATTTATTAACGAAGTTCAAAACCACTTATTCAAGGGTTCAATTTATCTTATCAAAGAATTCAATTTTTATTCAATTATCAAATAATTAAATCTTATTCAATTATTAAATAATTTCAATCTTAATTATTAATAATTTCAAAATCTAATAATTACAAACTTGGTTAAAAATTTAAACATAATTATTAAATCATTTCCACTTAATTATGAATCCAAACTTAATTATCAAATCATTTCAAACTTAATAATTTCAAAACTCAATTATTACCAATTCTAAATTATTTACTAATGATTCCAAATTTAATTATTAAATAATTAAATTTCAAATAACGTTCTTTCATCAATTACTACGTTAGTATTTGTTTCAAATTTCAATATTTACATTTTCCTTTCATAAAGATCCAAATTCTAACCTTATTTCAAAACTTATTCTTTATTCGAATAAAATCATTATTTTATTTTTAAATCAAATTATTGACCAATCGGATTTTTATTTAATTTTCTATCCTAAGTCAAGTTCATTTGGGTATTTATCATTTCAACCCGATTCCAATTTCAATTCAAAATACAAACATAACAAAGGGAACTTGCAGTGTGATAACTGGGATGGTGTCAAAGTAAATAAACAAGGAATAACAACAATCAATAACAATTCAATAATCAATTCAAATAATCCCGAAATAATCGTGTTAATTCGCATTGTTATTTGTGCGAATTAATATAATTATCTCTAGAATCTACACTATCATTTCATGTAGACTAAAGATTATTACATTACGGTTTTTCCACTTGTCGTTCACTTCCATTTTTTTATACTACACTAGTTAATCTAATATACGTTCAAAGGTTCAAAGTCTATTTTTTTCAAATTCTACGTGTCAATTAACTTACAATTAAAAGGGGTCATATTACTCAAATTAACTAATCAAATTCAACACATATGTCGATTCAAATTTTATAACTATTCTACGTCAAATTCAATTGCATAATATTTATCACTCTATACATTACAATTTAACATCCAATATAAACAATAAGCAATCAATCAATTATCAATCAAACTGGATTATCATCGCATAAATAATTTACAGATAATGGTGTCAGATGTCATAGGTGAACAGATACAGGTGATAGCAGATATAACAGTGTAATTAACTAACTGCAGCATATTTCAATTGTCGTTTCAATTGAAATCAATTTAATAAATAAAAGAACATTAATCGTGAGTGATTGCTCACCTTTCGAGGCTAGAGAAAATAGAAGATGGCACAGATACGCACACTGATACGGACACTGAAATGGAGTTACAAATCCAAGCATGATTCTCAGAGCAAAGTAAGATTGACACGAATCGACGAGCAAAACTGTTAAATAGGAATTGCCGAAATCAATCAAAACATTCAACATAGCAAAAATTACAAAACATGTCCTACGTCAAAGTTTAACAATATAATTCTATGTGCTACCGAGATCGAAATGGTCTGAAATTTTGTATGAATAAAGATCAAAACTTGTATTTCAAAACTGCAAAGAATCACTTGATTCCGACGTAAGATGAAGGAGATACGATGCGTCAAACATGAACTCAGGTCGTGTTTGCAGCAGTGTAAAATAATTCTAAGTACAAAAGAATATCTGCCTGGGTCTAAATTCCAGATCCTCGACCACAAATCAAACGATGTCGGATTTTTCTGGAATTTGACACGTATAAACTAGGTAACTTAAAATCCTTTTTAAAAATAGAATCAACCCATTCCGATAAAGCATGAGTGAGATACGATGCGTCAAACATGAACTCAGGTCGTGTTTGCAGCAGTGTAAAATAATTCTAAGTACAAAAGAATATCTGCCTGGGTCTAACTTCCAGATCCTCGACCACTAATCAAACGATGTCGGATTTTTCTGGAATTTGACACGTATAAACTAGGTAACTTAAACTCCTTTTTAAAAATAGAATCAACCCATACTCAATTTAAATTACATATTATATTGACACATCGACACATTACGTTTATAAAATCAAACACATGCCTTAATACCCAATAATATATACTTTTTTTATACATCACTTTGATTCTTTCTTAGAACACATTTGAAAAATCAAATATCTAAATCGTATATATATATAACCTACACCATATATAATAAGTACTGCAACATATATATACAACTCAGTTTAGTATAACCGTTCAAACTTTATACATATAACATTTTATCCTGTTATGTACAACAACAAAATATAATATACTTATAGAAATGTAGAGTACTTGTGCATGAAATATTCAAATCCGAATTGCTAACATATACAAATACTGACTCTATTATATTTATAATGCGTTAAATCAACTCAAGTATACTTAAATAAATACACCCGTAGTTTATATATATACAAATTAACAAAATCAAACCTATGTATATACTGAAATATAACATTGAGATTTTATAACTAAGTATATGAATATATATGAAACTATTATACAAATCTTAAATACGGCATGTATAAATCTTATAACAGAACATTGTAACCAAATATATAAAAAAAAAACACCAAACACACATATATTTCAATGTTATAAAATCACTATAGACCCAGTTCATTATAATATATTAAAAAAATCCAACATATTTTATATGCATGCGTGACTAATAAAGTTATTCGTAGACTAAGATATTAAAACGAAAAATATATATGCAGGCAAGACATACATATAGCAAATATAAGTTCAGGCACTATATATGCATAAACATATATAATATATTTTAAAACAACGGTAGCAGTTTTCTGCTTACCACTATATGAAGATATACGCATCACACCCAGGCCGAAGTAGCAATGAAGAAAAGGACGAGCTCGCCACAGAGGAAATGCGGCTGCAGTTAGGCATTGCTCGGCCAAAACTGGAAGTATGGCGAATGGCGAGGAAACGTGAAGAAAGTGGGGAAAGGCTGACGCACGCGGGTGTGTGCTCGCGTGGCTGAGACAGTGGGTGCGGCCATGATGGATGAGGGTAGCTGCCGGCCTTGGAAGAGGGTTGCGAAAAGTGGCAAAACCGGAATAGGTGACGTTGCGTGAATGAAGAGGGTAGCGGCAAAAATGTTGACCGCGTTCCATGTGGTTGCGTGCGTGGGCTACTGGAGCGGCACTGGAGCTTGGAGGCGAAGGAAGAGAAATGGCTGTCGGCTGAGGAAATAAGAGGAGAAGAAAAGGAAAGGTGCCTGGAACGTGAAGAAATAGGCTTGTACATGCCATGCACGTTACATATTCTTTTTTTTTTATATATATACCAGATCCAGAAAAAATGAGAGGAGAGTAGTTTTGATGAAGGTGGAGATGTGTTTTGCATTGTTTCAATGGGTGAGAAGAAAGTTGTTTACGAATGGAATTATCGTTTTATTCTATTTATTTCTCCCAGAACAAGTAAATGACCAAAGGAAACTAGTGAAATGCTAACAGACATTTAAAAGTCAGAAGCTTCATTCATTCTAGGAACTTTAAAAAAAGTTACTGACATTATTATAGGGTGGAAATAGAAGGGTCACGTTGATATTTGAAAACAATGAATACCAGTGTAAATTGGTTAACACGGTGGAATATTATAGTCATAAAGGCCAAAAGATTTAAAAGAAACCGAAACCGATACGACCATTCGTTACGCGATTTTCGCCGCGTAATGATTACTGAATTACAGCAACGAATATACTACAGAAATCAACACGACGAGACGATCAAAATGATATATAGATATTAGCGGTACGATTTAATTATAAAAAAATTCGAATTTTTATACTAGCGGAAAATGCATAAAAATCGCAGAAAAATAAGATCGACGGAGCCAAAGATGTCCGAATATGGAAAAACTACAAACTGACAACTTGCTCAAAAGATGTTTTAGAATTTTTCTATGTAAAAATATTTTGGTTTTGAAAACATTTTTATTTTCATCGCTTTTTAACTGATTAAATTGAAGTAACTTTACACACGAAATAAACTTTCATATTTTCGGACGAAAATTTACCGGTTGCTATGTTTAACTAGACGCATTCCAAATACCAAATTTATATTACAAAATTTTATCATTTAAAATTCCATAAAATTCCAATTAATAACGTTATTAAAACCGGCTAAATTTACGGGTCGTTACAACTTGTTTTGCTAAGTCGTTTAATTAGATTTCTCATACGAATGAGATAAAGGTTTGTATATACTAATAGATTGGAAAATGGTTTTAAAAACGAGCTTTATATTAAAAGTAATTATTGAAATCATGTTTGCAAAAGAGTTTGAGTATTTACTACTAGTATAGAAACCTTTGTATTTTAAAGTGTCAAATCACACAAATGATTGTAGAAACAATCTATCACCAAAAATTCACATTCGACGAAGTGAATCAAAATCATAAAAATCGATATCAAATCCATCAAATAAATATTCCAAAAATCCAGAAAAGAAGCCGTCAAAGTCGATAAAAGTGATAACAACTAATCGGATCAACAAAAATCGATAAAAATTGAAAATCCACTTAAAAACAGCCAAAATAGGCAAAACTGAATAGTTCCAGACGTCTGGTAGGTTTAGCCAGATGTCTGGCCCTACGTTCTGGAAATATATATGTTTTTTCTCCTTTCTCTTTTTAATTCCAAAACTCTTCCAGACGTCTGGTAGGTTTAACCAGACGTCTGGTAAGTTTAATCAGACGTGTGGATTTTGGCTCTACCACTTTTTCTACGTGTGTTATTTTTTTTGTATTTTCCAGGGACCCCTGCTAGACGTCTTGATTTTTCAACCAAACGTCGGGATTTTTCTGCCACACAAAAAAACAGCCTAGCCCAAAGAGGGCAAAATCCAAACCGGAAGCGATCGAACGAGCGATGGATGCTAGAGATTTATGTCAATCGATAACCCAACGCTATAGGCTCTTCGGTACACTCCAAACAACATGTCCAAATATCCACATAAGGATTTCCATAGATTTTGACTTCAAAATACCAAAAATTGGAAAATTATCAAATCAATTCGATTCATAAGCAAATGAACATGAAATAGATGTTAGGAATTCATTCCTAACAACTACCAAAGGTATAGACATAGATGTGAGTTCAAGAACTCACCTTTAAACCCAAAACAAGTAAGAAGCTTTAAAACAAAGGAAAGATCGACCGCTCTTCAACTTCAACTCAAGAAGCTCCAATCTAAGCTCATAAGAAAATGTTTTCTAAGTTAGGGTTTAGGAATTTCTGAAATTGAAGAGAATTGAGATAGAGAAGATGAAGAGGATGCTTATCTAAGCTTCTCATTGATTTTGGAGCTTGAATCTTGAACTTCCTAGTAATATAGGGTTTAGAATTTTAATTTCCTCCTTTTTCCCTAATTTTCCTTTAGCTTGAGGGTTAGGAAAATAAATGAATGAATTAAGAGGGGGTTGAATTAGGGTATTTTTGTTGGGTTAGTGGGCTGAAACCCGAACCCAAAGCTCAATAAAAAAAATAGCGAAATTCGACTCGACTCCAAACATATCGATGTTTATACTCAAAAAGGTCGCAAATGCCGTTTTGGACTCAATAGAAGTAGTCTCGAGTCCTAATTCGACTGTTTACATAATGTAGCATTTTGGACTTTAATCCGACTAATGATGCTATATTTAAATAAACCATTTAAATATACAATCGTAAAATATGTCGGTTGTTACATGTAGATTCAAAGTCGAGCATGAATTGGCAATGGCGGCTTAGCGTCACTAAAGATGTTGAGGTGATGGCCAAGGCGTTAAATGTGACAACCTAACTTAAGTTGAAATCTTGGATGGAACCGATTGAAATTTAGCGTGGTTCATATTGAATAAGTTAAGGATGACTTGTTGGGGTGATCCAATAGATGATGGAACTAGAGCTAACGGTGGAGCTGGGGTTGACAAAGGTGTAGGTAAGAAAGCAGTAGGCTGGAAATTCATAAATGCAAGAAATAGATATGAGGGATTATATAGAAGTATTTAGAATTTTTTTTCCAAGTATTGTCCGTATGAGATTAAACAATTATGTCGATGCTGACATGATCAAGTCGGTACTAACATGATCAAGTTGGTAAATTTCATATTATAAAAAAAGGAAGAAAGAAGAAAAGAGAAAGAATATGGATCCAAGAGATTAAGATACATCGTAGCTTCTGGAAAATTGAAGGCCCCAACTATTCTGCAAAAAGAAGTGATTCAGTGATTATATGAAGTAATGAACCGATATTCTTAGAGTAAACATGATGCTTTAAGACAACGGTTGATCGATTGATGACTTCCTTGCAGAAGGAATATTACAGCTTGTCTTGATCTAAATCGTGCTTGTATTGATCCAAAGCATGCTTTGTTATCTTGAAAACATACTTTTAGGGACAAGTGTTATTCAGCATTTGAACCATGTAAATTCTCGATGGATTTGGACTTCATGGTGATGAAGAGATGAATCAAGGAACTTAGGAGGTGTTTAGTGATGAAATTACAGAGCACAAGAAGTGTGGGAAAGAACTACATAAGGAAAAACATGTCGATACCGACTTTTTTTAAGAAGAGAGACCCACTTCTAAGTTGAAGATAAAATTGCCCTGTACTTTGGAGAAAAAAGAAGAAGACTCGAATAAGACAAATCATGTCAGTACCAACACGATTTGGAGAAGCAATTTTGTACACAAAGAATAGAAGCTTAAAGACTTAAACAAATATGAAGAAGAAGTGAAGATACAAGTTCAAAAATCATGTCTGCATTGACATAATCATGTCGGTACCGACATGTTATGAATGCCAATTTTTACTCATTCTTCTTGTCTAAAAGCTTGGATATGAGTTTTTACATGTTCTTCCGCAAGGTAGAGACTCTGATGAAGGGATTTCGTAACAAATAACCATCCTTCGACAATGAAAAAATGAGTATTGGATCTTTGTAATCTTTTCTCCCTACATAGAATTGCTGTCGTTTTTCTACCGCCAACTTGTGTTACAAATATACTTGTTTCTAGAAGTGGTTGCGGCTGCAAGGAATCTTTGGAATAAAAATAGTATTGAAATTAATATAAGGCTAAACCACTCTAAAAATCTCATGTGTTCTCATTTTAATTTTATTTTTGCTTTATTCATCTTTTTAATTGATCTGGGGTGTTGTGTAAGTTTTTGGCACAACAATTCCTTTTTGCAAATATTCTACTATTGGTGTCATATACGTACCAGCATATTGATCCGTATAGCCGACTTTAGGTGTCTCTTCATGAGTAGTCTCATAATCATTTTCTTGCATTTCTCTATAGGCCATTTCATGATTGTTATGACTTTTAAAACTTTCTACATTACCTCTCAACTATCCGGTTTTGGCCCGCTTAAGACTAACGCTTCACCGTTTAGCCTATCTTTGTCAAACTTAATGTTTGGATCTTGTAGGAATCCAATGGGGACAACCTTTGCTTATGAGGCTCTATGATCAGCTAGCTAGTTTTGCCAATGAATCTTCATCTACATTTCTCTCTCTCATATTCAATGAATTGAAAAATCCTCAAATTGAGGTACCATGTCGTGCATCCCAGTATATACGGAGATAACTATGCATTCTTCGTCTGGCAAGTCTTGTTTATTTGGTTTACCATTAGTGATGATTCACTAAATAATTCAATTTGAGAATCTTTATCTGTTGGCTAATGTTAATCCATCTACCTCCCACTCATATTCAGCCACGTTATTGGTTGCGGTGAATACCAATTGCATTGCATAATGTAACCGGTGTCTGTCAGGCGTAACCATCACATATCTAGCAATGAATCCTTATTCGTTTGATGTACCATCCACCAATTATTTCCATTTTGGCTTACCCGTATAGTTCCTTTTCAAATTGCTTTTCGATAAACCACGTACATTTTGTTATAAAATCAACTAGTGTTTGTCCCTTTAGTAAAACCTTTATTGCTAACCGAGGTGAATATTCTATATCATATTGACTTAGCTCCATTTCCCATTTTTCTAGGCCTCTAAATGTTTTAGATTTACTAAACATTTTCTTAATTGGCTAGTTGGTTAGGAATTTAATCGCATGCGCCTAAAAGCGAGGCCTTAATTTTCAAGCTGATAACACCACAAATAAGCCAACTTTTCTATAACTAGGTATCTTATTTATGCATTTTTAGTCGTTTATTCATATAATACACTGGAAATTGCACCCCATTTTCTTCCCTTATCAAGATTGAACTACTCACATGTTCAGATGCTACCATATATAAGAATAAATCTTCACCTTCCGTTGGACTGGAAAATATTAGTGGTTTGACCAAATGATCCTTTAGCTCCAAAATTCTTTTCGATACTCAGTAGTCCATTAAAAAAATCCTTTTTTGCTAGATAACATCAAAAACTGGAATAAACTTGTCGGCGGATTTTGATATGAAATTATTGAGTGTCGCCACCCGACCATTAAAACTCATTACATCCTTCTTGTTTTTTGTTTTGCCATATCTCAGTTTGATTTTATTAGTTCAGGGTTTGCCTTCATTCCCTATGCATTTACTGTGTATCCTAAAAATTCCCTAGATTGGGTTCCGAAAGAATAATTTTGTAGATTCAATTTCATCTTTACTTCCGTAAATACTTTAAATATCTCGTTTACGTCTTTTATGTGGTTATCCCTACTTTGGATTTTACTAACACACCATCTACGTACACCTCCATATTTCTCCAGTCTAGTTTTTGAACATCTTGTTTACTAATTATTGATATGTGGCATTGCATTCTTTAGTTTAAAAGGCATTAACTTATAGCAGTAATGTAACGACCCTGACTCGACCTTCGAAAATCGGCACCGAATACGACACTCGTATTCAAATGCCGCAGATCCAAATGTCGAATCTGGTTCGCCGGAGCTTATAACACATTAAGTACAACACAGCGGAAGAAAAATGAAATAACATATATCATATATACTTGATATACAATATTTTATACAACATCAGATACAACAGATTGATACAACATGATGGTACAATAGAAAGATACAATAGAATATCAACACTATCAGAGATACAAAGAATAGCAGCGGAAAGATAACGTCTTCAATGCCAAACTCCAAGAACTCCATCTTCAATCCAAAGCTAGCTCGAACCCTCATCACGTTTCACCTAGATGAGCAAGACTGGTGTGATGCTGAAGTGTAGCAAATGCGATCCACAAATCCAAAGAGCTTCGAAGGCTACGAATCTATACCTATTACAGGATTATCTGAAAACCCAACTCTAGACTGCCCGTGTGGAAAATAGTGGGCACCCAGAGTTTAGGAAAGGAACAATAAACTCCAGGTCAGTCGTGGGACTGGTGTGAGCAAACAAAATAGGTTTATCTTTTAAAACAACAAAAGAATTTAAATTTGAAATCCGCAATGCTTTTTTTGAAAATGAAACTACCATAAGGCCTCCCGCCACACACACAATGCAAACGCAGAATTGGAGGAGATTTCTCCTTATGATAGTCAAAAATGCTTGATACGTGAAAATCATTTAATATTATTATTATAAGTGCACAGTGGAAAACAATTTCGAAAGTATAATATTAATCCTAGCCAGCATACGACTCTTCGCCGTATGCCTACTATAGCTACCATGTTCAATAGCAGGTTACCGCCACATTCCATGGCAGGTTATACAACTAAAACCGTACAAGGCTCGTATTGGATTGAATGGATTTCCAACAAATGGTCAGGCTAAGGAACTTCCTATTGCCACATGGGAACGCCTCTGGCGGGACGCCCCGAGAACCAACCTGTTCTCTGCTAACACAAGGCCGGCTACCCCCTTCCCGGGGAATAAAACCTGAGATATGCCACCCCCGGTCCTTTGGGACCTTTATCCGAGAGCTCTCCAACAACAACATCACACAGTAAGAATATAGTGTGTCCACATGAGTAAGTACCTGGGCTCCATACCATGATACCACCCTTTTCCAGAAGGAATGGTCATACCCTAGGGGAGCTACCCCTGAAACCTTGTCGCATCTTTCCTGTTTCGATCATTTCCGGTTTGTGAGGCTCGATGAGGTCTCGACCACAAAGCTACGCTTTTCCACAAAGCCATGCTTTGATCAACAAATGATCAACAAATGATCATCAACATACAGCAGCACTTAGCATGCCACACTACCAAATAGGGAGTATATCGCTGATAACCTTCAACTACATAACCTCTGAGCTCGTACGTCTCAGAGAAGGGTGCTAAGCTAAGAGAATAAATTCTCCGCCACCAACAGATATGTATTTGAAAGAAATCGGCTTTATATCTCAAAGTGTAGTGTTAGACACACGACCATACAAGTCTGTTCCGGGCTCGAACAGAACCGAAGGCACTTCCGAAGAAGCCCTTGCAAATCCGGGTATTCACAATCCCGATCGGACTTCCCATCACTTAGGAAATCTCTATACCGTAGCTACTCAGTGCAGAGACAATCGATAGGTCGTCCTATCATTCTCGCAAATACCCGGTCTTCACCACCGGTCTTCAAATGTTATCCATAACGACGTATCATTATTCGGAATGGGTTATATGACACAAGGTCCTCTCCCGGCTAAACCGAATAACGAGCGCAATATTTAAAAACATATGGACATCGGATTTTCAGTTAAGTCACAACTAATTATCCAAAACTTTCATTTAAATGGTTTAAACCAAATTACCATTTCAAATCTTTAAACAAAAGATTTATTTCATAAAGTTTACCCAATTTCACAAAGATCCATTTACGGTTTCCAAAACAATATCCATTTTAATTGGATTAATTCATTTAATCTTTAAATCCAAGATTTAACTTATAGCTTTCTTAAACCGTTTCCAAAGATTCATTAATAACTTAAAAACCATTTCAATTCAACTTGAAATTCATTTTATCCAAATTGAAAATTCATTTCTTATATGAAAGCCTTTATCATTTGAAAACAAACAGATTTCATTTTGCAAAAATTAGATTTCAATTATACAAGTTAAAGTCTTTAGGTTCAATTTAATTCCCAAAACAACACTTTAAAAATGGTTTGAAATCCATATAAGCTTGTATAACCTTTTTACATCTTAAATTCTCAAAATAGAATTCAATTTCAAATACTGAATTCAAATTTAAATCAGATTTCAAAACCAAATTAAGTTATTCAAAAATAACTTTTATCTTTGAAATTCTTTTTCAAAGCTTTTTACTTTAAACCCCCATCTATTTCCAAAACCATTTTAATTTAAAAATTCAATTTTAAATATTTTTAAAAGTCTGTGACTTAACCGATTTCCACGTGCAATCCATATTTGTGTGTGTATAGTGTAGTCCAGGGGTTTTACACGATAGTGCACAATCATCAATCATCACAGATATGTCGATAAGCGGTATAACCCATAACGCTTATCTTCATCAACAGATTCATAGATAAAATAAATTTATCAATCACAAAAATTCACTAATATGATTCGATGTGGGTTTCGGATAATCAACTGGAATCCGACTCCCTGTCGCATCGAAATTTAAATGTCATTTACAGGCAAAAAGGGGTTTCACAGTCATATGGGAACAAATCACAAATCACAGTCCATCACAAAGCAATCATAACATCACAACAAAAATATCAACCCAATACAGAACAATTGATGATAGTTAATCATCTCAAATTAGGGTGAATATGATTAAGTGTGTTAACCACACAATTTATTTTATAAAATTTAAATCAATGATTAATTATTCTTAACCATGAATTAATTCCATCTTGATTAACTTTTATCAATTAACTTTTCTTAATTTAATTATCTTAATTTCATAAATCCTTAATTTAAAATTAATTAAATCTTAATTATTTTCATAAATAAATCACCCTTTAGTTAAATCAACTTTTAATTATAAAGAAATCACAAATTTTAATTGTTTAAAATCTTTATCTAATTATTATAAAGAATTTTTGTCTTTAAGTTAAAAATTTGAATATATGATTTACTCCTAAGTATTTTATCAAGTTAAATTTTTAAACAATTTTTTTTTTAAATCTAAGTTTTAAAATACTTCATTTTTCCCGGATAATTATTTTAAAAACAAGTTTAAATCAATGTTTCAAATTTTTCAAAAACTTGACCTTTACTGTTTTTCCAGGCCTGACCCGAGACCTTCCCGAGTTCCCCTCCCCCCCCTCCCGATGCAAAAGCTTCCCTGCTTCGAGTTTCCACTCGAATCGACCCATGGGAGAAATTTGTTCACAAATTTGTTTAAGTTTTAAATTCGACCCGATACCGCATCAAAACGACTCGAGCTCGTCCTCGAGTCCTCCCTCAATTTCCCCACGCTGTGCTTCGAGTTCCCCTTCTACTCCCTCAATCCATCACGACTGATACTGCTATGACCATATGCATGTGCACAGCTGAAGCCATCACCGTTGGTCGAAGCGACGGCCATCAACAAGTCAGCGCTCATCCCCTAACACCCTACAAACACCCAGATTTGGAAAAAGGTTTGAAAACGTGAATCGAGACATTCGACCATCAACCCATCAGAAATGTCACCTGAACATTTGCCTCGCGCCGCCTCTCCAGTCCGTTATCGGCCACACGATTTCGACCCTAGCTTCGTCGTCACGTCACGCTTCTAATGGCTCCGGTGCGATGAGGTCCGGTCATCGGTGTGAGGCGCGGTGCCACCGTTTCTAACGTGAACGAAACTGGGTTCTTTAACCCTACTTTGAATTCAAAACAAAAATTTAAGGATTTATAAATCATTCCAGTATTTTTATGGAAATCATGAACATTAAATCTAGCTTCGATAATGAATTCGGGATCCATAACTACAAGCATCCCCAGAATTTGCTAAAAATTCATTTTCTGATCAAATCCTTTTTCCTAGAGAATTGACAAATGTAAAATTCAAATTCTTGTTTCTAAAATCCTTATTTTCGAAGGGGATTCACATGGTATTATTGAAATTAAAATGTATGAAGTTCGAATTTTCTTGGGAAAGTTGAATTTTGACAGTGCTTGATTGTTGCCAGAGTTTAACAGGTTTTAGACCAAAGTTTCAAACTTACTTTAATTTATTTCTGAAAATATAAAACAGGTTTTAAACCAAAGTTTAACTTGTTTACAATTTTTTTTTTCAAAAGTAAAGAGTGAAAGATTTTTAAATTTCCTTTGGTATAGATTATCCTATAACCCAAAGTTCAGATGCTACTGTGTGTTGTTTTTTTTTTCTTTTCTTTCTTCAAAATTTTTTTCCAGTAAAAGAACAGTGGCTTTGCTTTGATTTATTACTTATATGTAGAACATGGTTAAACAACATTTTTTTTAAACTGTTTACTATCATTTTCAGAAACAAAGAGAGGAGAGAGAGATTTGGGTTTTAATATAGTTTACCTTTGTAATCCAGAAACTCAAGATTGCTGTGTTTTCACAGTTTCTAGAAAGGAGGAAGTCATACTGCTTTACTTTGATCGGTTACTAAACAAAATGCATGTCCAAGCATCACTTTAATTTGTTTATCCCTTAGATTCAACAGGAAACAGAGAGAGGAGTTTGAGTTTTGCATGTTAACTCTGTAAACCAGAGAGTTAGAGGAACAGAAGAAAATAACATTCCCAGGCATGTGTTCTTGTTTTTGGTTTATAAAATTACTTTTAAAATTCAATTTAAGTAAATCTGAACACTTTCTATTTTAATGCTTTAATCTAAACAAAGTTAGAACAAAGAACTTGGGGTTTTGACAAGTCTTTATATCCTGAACAGGGATTTACACCCCTGTACAACACATGCACAAGCAAAATTCATCCATATATTCACCAATCCTTGCATGCAAACCAAAGTTTAAACTTTCCTACATTGTTCAGGCATCCACACAACAACAAATGATTGAAAGGGTCAAAAGTTTACTCACATATTCCTGAAGACAGAAAGGCTTTTGACAGTTTCAAAACAGGGATGAGCCTGGAATCTTCTTCTTCTCTACTTGATTTTGAATTTTTAAATCTGCAACTTGAAGATATAACATTTTGTTTGATCACTGTTGCATGCTCTTGTTTATTCAGTTTATTAATATCAAAACAAGAATTTTAAATTTTACTTACTGTTTTGAATGAAACAGAGAAGCCTCTTTTCTTTTCTTTTTTTCTCTGCAACTAGAAACCAAAATAGATTAACCTTGATCTTGATTTTTTTCCTGCAATTGATTGAATATTGTTGTACTTAATTCACGCTTTATTACAGATTGTAACTTCAAAATTAAAAAGGTTACTTGCCTTTCAATTATTTCCAGAAATCAAAGAAAAACTGCCCTCTGCCTTTTCAAGCTAATCTGCAGTTTTAAATTTAAATTTGTTGTTAAAAATATGACTTCAAAATCATAATTTTATTAACTATAAAAATTTAAAAACTTACCTGAATGTATCTCACTACACTTGATACTTAACATTTCAGGTTTACTTTGAATTTGAGAGAGACATTGGCAGTTTTCTTCCTTTTTTTTTTATTTCTGAATTTTTTCTTCTTGAATGTTGAAGTAAAGATTGCGAAATCTTTTGGGTTATTAAACTTTTCAGAGATTTGGAGGTAAATAGATTTGAATTGGGAAGGTGAAAGATTTCTGAAATTTTTTTATTTGATTATTTTGTTTAGGAAATGATGTCTTGTGCCATTTGTAAGAAGATATCTTAAAACATAGATTTTGTTAATTATTAAATTTTATTGTGAAGGTAAGTTTCAGCTTTTGATGTAACAAAGCAAAAGAAATTTATAGATTTCATTTCCTATATTATATGCATATACTTTTATAAACCAATATACATACTTTTATTCATTTGTTGTATATATGCATATGTACAATGTTTAAAAGAAAAGTTTAACCAAATTTACATTACATATGTTACATCTTAATGATTTTACATGCTACTAATTTTTAAAACATTTATTTTAAATTTAAATTCAATTTTCAATTTCAAACTAGAAATATAAACTTTCATTTCCATTTGTACATTCACACTTTATCTTGAATAATTTAAATTAATTTCCAATATGTATTTAGTTTTCACTCATATATGAAATGTACATATGTATAAGATTTTAAATTTAAAATGACATTCTAAAACATTCATTCTTTCAATATTTTCAACTCAAAATTGAATTTATTTATATATATTTATCACTCATTTTCATTTGTTTTAGATTTTTCTTAATTTATTCCCAAATTAAATTCCAAAAGTTAAAATATATTATTTATTTAAATTGAAAATTTTGGGATGTTACTTTTTTTAACTATGAGATTTTAAATATATCAAATTCAAAATCTCAATTAAATTTTTAAAATCAATCCTCAAATAAACAAATATCCTATTAAATTTGAAAAATTCAAATTAAGTTACAATTTTATTCCAAAATTTATTTTCATCATCAATTTTAAATTTAATTAAAAATTGGGATCGTTACAGATTTCCCCCCTTAAAAAAAATTTCGTCCTCGAAATTTGCAAGGAAGACGACAAAGAAAAGATGATAGATAGAGAAATATCTTTCCAAATTAAACTGGATATCAATTCTATATTTGGCTTAACAAATCAGAATATTTATAATATGAGAACAAACTCATACAATTATTTGACAAGATACTCGGGTTATCCGGTCTACGAGTATGCAAAGGCATTGACTAGTTCGAAGGGATAACTAATCGTTCGTAGAATATATCGGATCCCAGAGAATAGATAGATAGATTCAATCTTCTACAATTTCTCAAACACTAGATATAGATTCCAACTTAGGTCGGAATACCCCAAAGTATACATCAACTGGTCCCTCTTCGGACTTCAATCAACACAAGGAATTACAACAGAATTTCAAATTTGGTTTTAATCGAAATTGTTTTATCAATACAAATTATTTAACTTTATATTTTAGTTAACCAATTTATCAAATTTAAGTTTTGCTAAGGTTAAGAACGAAAAGCCGATAGAAATTTAACCAAGAGAATACGAAATAGAGACTTATCTACGATTCGTAGGGCCACCATCACACTGAAGCTTCTTTCTCGAGCTGCTACGAAGCAATCAAAAGAATTGGAAAGACGAATCAAAGGAGATTGATAAAGAAAGTTATTTCCGTTGTTGCAGGGCATTGACCACTTGTACTGGTATTTCCCTGTCCCCTATCTCGTTCTCTTCTTGCACTCATACTTACTATCAGTGAATAGTAAGAGAATTTACTGAGGCATTCGATCGGATATCTTAGGGATTACTCATTGTAGGGTATACTTCACCCTATCTCTAATGAGTTACTTAATGTGTTATACTCCTGAGCTAAAGTTTTAACCTTCAGCTCTGATACCACTGTAACGACCCTGACTCGACCTTCGAAAATCGGCACCGAATACGACACTCGTATTCAAATGCCGCAGATCCAAATGTCGAATCTGTTTCGCCGGAGCTTATAACACATTACGTACAACACAGCGGAAGAAAAATGAAATAACAGATATCATATATACTTGATATACAATATTTTATACAACATCAGATACAACAGATTGATACAACATGATGGTACAATAGAAAGATACAATAGAATATCAACATTATCAGAGATACAAAGAATAGCAGCGGAAAGATAACGTCTTCAATGCCAAACTCCAAGAACTCCATCTTCAATCCAAAGCTAGCTCGAACCCTCATCACGTTTCACCTAAATGAGCAAGACTGGTGTGATGCTGAAGTGTAGCAAATGCGATCCACAAATCCAAAGAGCTTCGAAGGCTACGAATCTATACCTATTACAGGATTATCTGAAAACCCAACTCTAGACTGCCCGTGTGGAAAATAGTGGGCACCCAGAGTTTAGGAAAGGAACAATAAACTCCAGGTCAGTCGTGGGACTGGTGTGAGCAAACAAAATAGGTTTATCTTTTAAAACAACAAAAGAATTTAAATTTGAAATCCGCAATGCTTTTTTTGAAAATGAAACTACCATAAGGCCTCCCGCCACACACACAATGCAAACGCAGAATTGGAGGAGATTTCTCCTTATGATAGTCAAAAATGCTTGATACGTGAAAACCATTTAATATTATTATTATAAGTGCACAGTGGAAAACAATTTCGAAAGTATAATATTAATCCTAGCCAGCATACGACTCTTCGCCGTATGCCTACTATAGCTACCATGTTCAATAGCAGGTTACCGCAACATTCCATGGCAGGTTATACAACTAAAACCGTACAAGGCTCGTATTGGATTGAATGGATTTCCAACAAATGGTCAGGCTAAGGAACTTCCTATTGCCACATGGTAATGCCTCTGGCGGGACGCCCCGAGAACCAACCTGTTCTCTGCTAACACAAGGCCGGCTACCCCCTTCCCGGGGAATAAAACCTGAGATATGCCACCCCCGGTCCTTTGGGACCTTTATCCGAGAGCTCTCCAACAACAACATCACACAGTAAGAATATAGTGTGTCCACATGAGTAAGTACCTGGGCTCCATACCATGATACCACCCTTTTCCAGAAGGAATGGTCATACCCTAGGGGAGCTACCCCTGAAACCTTGCCGCATCTTTCATGTTTCGACCATTTCCGGTTTGTGAGGCCCGATGAGGTCTCGACCACAAAGCTACGCTTTTCCACAAAGCCATGCTTTGATCAACAAATGATCAACAAATGATCATCAACATACAGCAGCACTTAGCATGCCACACTACCAAATTGGGAGTATATCGCTGATAACCTTCAACTACATAACCTCTGAGCTCGTACGTCTCAGAGAAGGGTGCTAAGCTAAGAGAATAAATTCTCCGCCACCAACAGATATGTATTTGAAAGAAATCGGCTTTATATATCAAAGTGTAGTGTCAGACACACGACCATACAAGTCTGTTCCGGGCTCGAACAGAACCGAAGGCACTTCCGAAGAAGCCCTTGCAAATCCGGGTATTCACAATCCCGATCGGACTTCCCATCACTTAGGAAATCTCTATACCGTAGCTACTCAGTGCAGAGACAATCGATAGGTCGTCCTATCATTCTCGCAAATATCCGGTCTTCACCACCGGTCTTCAAATGCTATCCATAACGACGTATCATTATTCGGAATGGGTTATATGACACAAGGTCCTCTCCCGGCTAAACCGAATAACGAGCGCAATATTTAAAAACATATGGAGATCGGATTTTCAGTTAAGTCACAACTTATTATCCAAAACTTTCATTTAAATGGTTTAAACCAAATTACCATTTCAAATCTTTAAACAAAAGATTTATTTCAAAAGTTTACCCAATTTCACAAAGATCCATTTACGGTTTCCAAAACAATATCCATTTTAATTGGATTAATTCATTTAATCTTTAAATCCAAGATTTAACTTATAGCTTTCAAAAACCGTTTCCAAAGATTCATTAATAACTTAAAAACCATTTCAATTCAACTTGAAATTCCTTTTATCCAAATTGAAAATTCATTTCTTATATGAAAGCCTTTATCATTTGAAAACAAACAGATTTCATTTTGGAAAAATTAGATTTCAATTATACAAGTTAAAGTCTTTAGGTTCAATTTAATTCCCAAAACAACACTTTAAAAATGGTTTGAAATCCATATAAGCTTGTATAACCTTTTTACATCTGAAATTCTCAAAATAGAATTCAATTTCAAAAACTGAATTCAAATTTAAATCAGATTTCAAAACCAAATTAAGTTATTCAAAAATAACTTTTATCTTTGAAATTCTTTTTCAAAGCTTTTTACTTTAAACCCCCATCTATTTCCAAAACCATTTTAATTTAAAAATTCAATTTTAAATATTTTTAAAAGTCTGTGACTTAACCGATTTCCACATGCAATCCATATTTGTGTGTGTATAGTGTAGTCCAGCGGTTTTACACGATAGTGCACAATCATCAATCATCACAGATATGTCGATAAGCGGTATAACCCATAATGCTTATCTTCATCAAAAGATTCATAGATAAAATAAATTTATCAATCACAAAAATTCACTAATATGATTCGATGTGGGTTTCGGATAATCAACTGGAATCCGACTCCCTGTTGCATCGAAATTTAAATGTCATTTACAGGCAAAAAGGGGTTTCACAGTCATATGGGAACAAATCACAAATCACAGTCCATCACAAAGCAATCATAACATCACAACAAAAATATCAACCCAATACAGAACAATTGATGATAGTTAATCATCTCAAATTAGGGTGAATATGATTAAGTGTGTTAACCACACAATTTATTTTATAAAATTTAAATCAATGATTAATTATTCTTAACTATGAATTGATTCCATCTTGATTAACTTTATCAATTAACTTTTCTTAATTTAATTATCTTAATTTCATAAATCCTTAATTTAAAATTAATTAAATCTTAATTATTTTCATAAATAAATCACCCTTCAGTTAAATCAACTTTTAATTATAAAGAAATCACAAATTTTAATTGTTTAAAATTTTTATCTAATAATTATAAAGAATTTTTGTCTTTAAGTTAAAAATTTGAATATATGATTTACTCCTAAGTATTTTATCAAGTTAAATTTTTAAACATTTTTTTTTTTAAATCTAAGTTTTAAAATACTTCATTTTTCCCGGATAATTATTTTAAAAACATGTTTAAAATCAATGTTTCAAATTTTTCAAAAACTTGACCTTTACTGTTTTTCCAGGCCTGACCCGAGACCTTCCCGAGTTCCCCCCGGATGCAAAAGCTTCCCTGCTTCGAGTTTCCACTCGAATCGACCCGTGAGAGAAATTTGTTCACAAATTTGTTTAAGTTTTAAATTCGACCCGATACCGCATCAAAACGACTCGAGCTCGTCCTCGAGTCCTCCCTCAATTTCCCCACGCTGTGCTTCGAGTTCCCCTTCTACTCCCTCAATCCATCACGACTGATACTGCTATGACCATATGCACGTGCACAGCTGAAGCCATCACCGTTGGTCGAAGCGACGGCCATCAACAAGTCAGCGCTCATCCCCTAACACCCTACAAACACCCAGATTTGGAAAAAGGTTTGAAAACGTGAATCGAGACATTCGACCATCAACCCATTAGAAATGTCACCTGAACATTTGCCTCGCGCCGCCTCTCCAGCCCGTTATCGGCCACACGATTTCGACCCTAGCTTCGTCATCACGTCACGCTTCTAATGGCTCCGGTGCGATGAGGTCCGGTCATCGGTGGGAGGCGCGGTGCCACCGTTTCTAACGTGAACGAAACTGGGTTCTTTAACCCTACTTTGAATTCAAAAAATTTTTTTAAGGATTTATAAATCATTCCAGTATTTTTCTGGAAATCATG
Organism: Allium cepa; assembly: GCA_030765085.1. Lineage (NCBI taxonomy): Eukaryota > Viridiplantae > Streptophyta > Magnoliopsida > Asparagales > Amaryllidaceae > Allium > Allium cepa. The sequence continues at coordinate 72,124,759 of CM060939.1, read as the reverse complement.
AACATTAAATCTAGCTTCAATAATGAATTCGGGATCCATAACTACAAGCATCCCCAGAATTTGCTAAAAATTCATTTTCTGATCAAATCCTTTTTCCTAGAGAATTGACAAATGTAAAATTCAAATTCTTTTTTCTAAAATCCTTATTTTCAAAGGGGATTCACATGGTATTATTGAAATTAAAATGTATGAAGTTCGAATTTTCTTGGGAAAGTTGAATTTTGACAGTGCTTGATTGTTGCCAGAGTTTAACAGGTTTTAGACCAAAGTTTCAAACTTACTTTAATTTATTTCTGAAAATATAAAACAGGTTTTAAACCAAAGTTTAACTTGTTTACAATTTTTTTTTTTCAAAAGTAAAGAGAGAAAGATTTTTAAATTTCCTTTGGTATAGATTATCCTATAACCCAAAGTTCAGATGCTACTGTGTGTTGTTTTTTTTTTCTTTTCTTTCTTCAAAATTTTTTTCCAGTAAAAGAACAGTGGCTTTGCTTTGATTTATTACTTATATATGGAACATGGTTAAACAACATTTTTTTTTTAAACTGTTTACTATCATTTTCAGAAACAAAGAGAGGAGAGAGAGATTTGGGTTTTAATATAGTTTACCTTTGTAATCCAGAAACTCAAGATTGCTGTGTTTTCACAGTTTCTAGAAAGGAGGAAGTCATACTGCTTTACTTTGATCGGTTACTAAACAAAATGCATGTCCAAGCATCACTTTAATTTGTTTATCCCTTAGATTCAACAGGAAACAGAGAGAGGAGTTTGAGTTTAGCATGTTAACTCTGTAAACCAGAGAGTTAGAGGAACAGAAGAAAATAACATTCCCAGGCATGTGTTCTTGTTTTTGGTTTATACAATTACTTTTAAAATTCAATTTAAGTAAATCTGAACACTTTCTATTTTAATGCTTTAATCTAAACAAAGTTAGAACAAAGAACTTGGGGTTTTGACAAGTCTTTATATCCTGAACAGGGATTTACACCCCTGTACAACACATGCACAAGCAAAATTCATCCATATATTCACCAATCCTTGCATGCAAACCAAAGTTTAAACTTTCCTACATTGTTCAGGCATCCACACAACAACAAATGATTGAAAGGGTCAAAAGTTTACTCACATATTCCTGAAGACAGAAAGGCTTTTGACAGTTTCAAAATAGGGATGAGCCTGGAATCTTCTTCTTCTCTACTTGATTTTGAATTTTTAAATCTGCAACTTGAAGATATAACATTTTGTTTGATCACTGTTGCATGCTCTTGTTTATTCAGTTTATTAATATCAAAACAAGAATTTTAAATTTTACTTACTGTTTTGAATGAAACAGAGAAGCCTCTTTTTTTTTCTCTGCAACTAGAAACCAAAATAAATTAACCTTGATCTTGATTTTTTTCCTGCAATTGATTGAATATTGTTGTACTTAATTCACGCTTTATTACAGATTGTAACTTCAAAATTAAAAAGGTTACTTGCCTTTCAATTATTTCCAGAAATCAAAGAAAAACTGCCCTCTGCCTTTTCAAGCTAATCTGCAGTTTTAAATTTAAATTTGTTGTTAAAAATATGACTTCAAAATCATAATTTTATTAACTATAAAAATTTAAAAACTTACCTGAATGTATCTCACTACACTTGATACTTAACATTTCAGGTTTACTTTGAATTTGAGAGAGACATTGGCAGTTTTCTTCCTTTCTTTTTTTTTCTGAATTTTTTCTTCTTGAATGTTGAAGTAAAGATTGCGAAATCTTTTGGGTTATTAAACTTTTCAGAGATTTGGAGGTAAATAGATTTGAATTGGGAAGGTGAAAGATTTCTGAAATTTTTTTATTTGATTATTTTGTTTAGGAAATGATGTCTTGTGCCATTTGTAAGTAGATATCTTAAAACATAGATTTTGTTAATTATTAAATTTTATTGTGAAGGTAAGTTTCAGCTTTTGATGTAACAAAGCAAAAGAAATTTATAGATTTCATTTCCTATATTATATGCATATACTTGTATAAACCAATATACATACTTTTATTCATTTGTTGTATATATGCATATGTACAATGTTTAAAAGAAAAGTTTAACCAAATTTACATTACATATGTTACATCTTAATGATTTTACATGCTACTAATTTTTAAAACATTTATTTTAAATTTAAATTCAATTTTCAATTTCAAACTAGAAATATAAACTTTCATTTCCATTTGTACATTCACACTTTATCTTGAATAATTTAAATTAATTTCCAATATGTATTCAGTTTTCACTAATATATGAAATGTACATATGTATAAGATTTTAAATTTAAAATGACATTCTAAAACATTCATTCTTTCAATATTTTCAACTCAAAATCAAAATGGAATTTATTTATATATATTTATCACTCATTTTCATTTGTTTTAGATTTTTCTTAATTTATTCCCAAATTAAATTCCAAAAGTTAAAATATATTATTTATTTAAATTGAAAATTTTGGGATGTTACTTTTTTTAACTATGAGATTTTAAATATATCAAATTCAAAATCTCAATTAAATTTTTAAAATCAATCCTCAAATAAACAAATATCCTATTAAATTTGAAAAATTCAAATTAAGTTACAATTTTATTCCAAAATTTATTTTCATCATCAATTTTAAATTTAATTAAAAATTGGGATCGTTACAGATTTTCCCCCTTAAAAAAAATTTCGTCCTCGAAATTTGCAAGGAAGACGACAAAGAAAAGATGATAGATAGAGAAATATCTTTCCAAATTAAACTGGATATCAATTCTGTATTTGGCTTAACAAATCAGAATATTTATAATATGAGAACAAACTCATACAATTATTTGACAAGATACTCGGGTTATCCGGTCTACGAGTATGCAAAGGCATTGACTAGTTCGAAGGGATAACTAATCGTTCGTAGAATATATCGGATCCCAGAGAATAGATAGATAGATTCAATCTTCTACAATTTCTCAAACACTAGATATAGATTCCAACTTAGGTCGGAATACCCCAAAGTATACATCAACTGGTCCCTCTTCGGACTTCAATCAACACAAGGAATTACAACAGAATTTCAAATTTGGTTTTAATCGAAATTGTTTTATCAATACAAATTATTTAACTTTATATTTTAGTTAACCAATTTATCAAATTTAAGTTTTGCTAAGGTTAAGAACGAAAAGCCGATAGAAATTTAACCAAGAGAATACGAAATAGAGACTTATCTACGATTCGTAGGGCCACCATCACACTGAAGCTTCTTTCTCGAGCTGCTACGAAGCAATCAAAAGAATTGGAAAGACGAATCAAAGGAGATTGATAAAGAAAGTTATTTCCGTTGTTGCAGGGCATTGACCACTTGTACTGGTATTTCCCTGTCCCCTATCTCGTTCTCTTCTTGCACTCATACTTACTATCAGTGAATAGTAAGAGAATTTACTGAGGCATTCGATCGGATATCTTAGGGATTACTCATTCTAGGGTATACTTCACCCTATCTCTAATGAGTTACTTAATGTGTTATACTCCTGAGCTAAAGTTTTAACCTTCAGCTCTGATACCACTGTAACGACCCTGACTCGACCTTCGAAAATCGGCACCGAATACGACACTCGTATTCAAATGCCGCAGATCCAAATGTCGAATCTGTTTCGCCGGAGCTTATAACACATTAAGTACAACACAGCGGAAGAAAAATGAAATAACAGATATCATATATACTTGATATACAATATTTTATACAACATCAGATACAACAGATTGATACAACATGATGGTACAATAGAAAGATACAATAGAATATCAACACTATCAGAGATACAAAGAATAGCAGCGGAAAGATAACGTCTTCAATGCCAAACTCCAAGAACTCCATCTTCAATCCAAAGCTAGCTCGAACCCTCATCACGTTTCACCTAAATGAGCAAGACTGGTGTGATGCTGAAGTGTAGCAAATGCGATCCACAAATCCAAAGAGCTTCGAAGGCTACGAATCTATACCTATTACAGGATTATCTGAAAACCCAACTCTAGACTGCCCGTGTGGAAAATAGTGGGCACCCAGAGTTTTGGAAAGGAACAATAAACTCCAGGTCAGTCGTGGGACTGGTGTGAGCAAACAAAATAGGTTTATCTTTTAAAACAACAAAAGAATTTAAATTTGAAATCCGCAATGCTTTTTTTGAAAATGAAACTACCATAAGGCCTCCCGCCACACACACAATGCAAACGCAGAATTGGAGGAGATTTCTCCTTATGATAGTCAAAAATGCTTGATACGTGAAAACCATTTAATATTATTATTATAAGTGCACAGTGGAAAACAATTTCGAAAGTATAATATTAATCCTAGCCAGCATACGACTCTTCGCCGTATGCCTACTATAGCTACCATGTTCAATAGCAGGTTACCGCCACATTCCATGGCAGGTTATACAACTAAAACCGTACAAGGCTCGTATTGGATTGAATGGATTTCCAACAAATGGTCAGGCTAAGGAACTTCCTATTGCCACATGGGAACGCCTCTGGCGGGACGCCCCGAGAACCAACCTGTTCTCTGCTAACACAAGGCCGGCTACCCCCTTCCCGGGGAATAAAACCTGAGATATGCCACCCCCGGTCCTTTGGGACCTTTATCCGAGAGCTCTCCAACAACAACATCACACTGTAAGAATATAGTGTGTCCACATGAGTAAGTACCTGGGCTCCATACCATGATACCACCCTTTTCCAGAAGGAATGGTCATACCCTAGGGGAGCTACCCCTGAAACCTTGCCGCATCTTTCCTGTTTCGACCATTTCCGGTTTGTGAGGCTCGATGAGGTCTCGACCACAAAGCCATGCTTTGATCAACAAATGATCAACAAATGACCATCAACATACAGCAGCACTTAGCATGCCACACTACCAAATTGAGAGTATATCGCTGATAACCTTCAACTACATAACCTCTGAGCTCGTACGTCTCAGAGAAGGGTGCTAAGCTAAGAGAATAAATTCTCCGCCACCAACAGATATGTATTTGAAAGAAATCGACTTTATATCTCAAAGTGTAGTGTCAGACACACGACCATACAAGTCTGTTCCGGGCTCGAACAGAACCGAAGGCACTTCCGAAGAAGCCCTTGCAAATCCGGGTATTCACAATCCCGATCGGACTTCCCATCACTTAGGAAATCTCTATACCGTAGCTACTCAGTGAAGAGACAATCGATAGGTCGTCCTATCATTCTCGCAAATATCCGGTCTTCACCACCGGTCTTCAAATGCTATCCATAACGACGTATCATTATTCGGAATGGGTTATATGACACAAGGTCCTCTCCCGGCTAAACCGAATAACGAGCGCAATATTTAAAAACATATGGACATCGGATTTTCAGTTAAGTCACAACTTATTATCCAAAACTTTCATTTAAATGGTTTAAACCAAATTACCATTTCAAATCTTTAAACAAAAGATTTATTTCACAAAGTTTACCCAATTTCACAAAGATCCATTTACGGTTTCCAAAACAATATCCATTTTAATTGGATTAATTCATTTAATCTTTAAATCCAAGATTTAACTTATAGCTTTCAAAAACCGTTTCCAAAGATTCATTAATAACTTAAAAACCATTTCAATTCAACTTGAAATTCCTTTTATCCAAATTGAAAATTCATTTCTTATATGAAAGCCTTTATCATTTGAAAACAAACAGATTTCATTTTGGAAAAATTAGATTTCAATTATACAAGTTAAAGTCTTTAGGTTCAATTTAATTCCCAAAACAACACTTTAAAAATGGTTTGAAATCCATATAAGCTTGTATAACCTTTTTACATCTTAAATTCTCAAAATAGAATTCAATTTCAAATACTGAATTCAAATTTAAATCAGATTTCAAAACCAAATTAAGTTATTCAAAAATAACTTTTATCTTTGAAATTCTTTTTCAAAGCTTTTTACTTTAAACCCCCATCTATTTCCATAACCATTTTAATTTAAAAATTCAATTTTAAATATTTTTAAAAGTCTGTAACTTAACCGATTTCCACATGCAATCCATATTTGTGTGTGTATAGTGTAGTCCAGCGGTTTTACACGATAGTGCACAATCATCAATCATCACAGATATGTCGATAAGCGGTATAACCCATAATGCTTATCTTCATCAAAAGATTCATAGATAAAATAAATTTATCAATCACAAAAATTCACTAATATGATTCGATGTGGGTTTCGGATAATCAACTGGAATCCGACTCCCTGTCGCATCGAAATTTAAATGTCATTTACAGGCAAAAAGGGGTTTCACAGTCATATGGGAACAAATCACAAATCACAGTCCATCACAAAGCAATCATAACATCACAACAAAAATATCAACCCAATACAGAACAATTGATGATAGTTAATCATCTCAAATTAGGGTGAATATGATTAAGTGTGTTAACCACACAATTTATTTTATAAAATTTAAATCAATGATTAATTATTCTTAACTATGAATTGATTCCATCTTGATTAACTTTATCAATTAACTTTTCTTAATTTAATTATCTTCATTTCATAAATCCTTAATTTAAAATTAATTAAATCTTAATTATTTTCATAAATAAATCACCCTTTAGTTAAATCAACTTTTAATTATAAAGAAATCACAAATTTTAATTGTTTAAAATCTTTATCTAATCATTATAAAGAATTTTTGTCTTTAAGTTAAAATTTTGAATATATGATTTACTCCTAAGTATTTTATCAAGTTAAATTTTTAAACAATTTTATTTTTTTTTAAAATCTAAGTTTTAAAATACTTCATTTTTCCCGGATAATTATTTTAAAAACATGTTTAAAATCAATGTTTCAAATTTTTCAAAAACTTGACCTTTACTGTTTTTCCAGGCCTGACCCGAGACCTTCCCGAGTTCCCCCCGGATGCAAAAGCTTCCCTGCTTCGAGTTTCCACTCGAATCGACCCGTGAGAGAAATTTGTTCACAAATTTGTTTAAGTTTTAAATTCGACCCGATACCGCATCAAAACGACTCGAGCTCGTCCTCGAGTCCTCCCTCAATTTCCCCACGCTGTGCTTCGAGTTCCCCTTCTACTCCCTCAATCCATCACGACTGATACTGCTATGACCATATGCACGTGCACAGCTGAAGCCATCACCGTTGGTCGAAGCGACGGCCATCAACAAGTCAGCGCTCATCCCCTAACACCCTACAAACACCCAGATTTGGAAAAAGGTTTGAAAACGTGAATCGAGACATTCGACCATCAACCCATCAGAAATGTCACCTGAACATTTGCCTCGCGCCGCCTCTTCAGCCCGTTATCGGCCACACGATTTCGACCCTAGCTTCGTCATCACGTCACGCTTCTAATGGCTCCGGTGCGATGAGGTCCGGTCATCGGTGGGAGGCGCGGTGCCACCGTTTCTAACGTGAACGAAACTGGGTTCTTTAACCCTACTTTGAATTCAAAAAAAAAATTTAAGGATTTATAAATCATTCCAGTATTTTTCTGGAAATCATGAACATTAAATCTAGCTTCGATAATGAATTCGGGATCCATAACTACAAGCATCCCCAGAATTTGCTAAAAATTCATTTTCTGATCAAATCCTTTTTCCTAGAGAATTGACAAATGTAAAATTCAAATTCTTGTTTCTAAAATCCTTATTTTCGAAGGGGATTCACATGGTATTATTGAAATTAAAATGTATGAAGTTCGAATTTTCTTGGGAAAGTTGAATTTTGACAGTGCTTGATTGTTGCCAGAGTTTAACAGGTTTTAGACCAAAGTTTCAAACTTACTTTAATTTATTTCTGAAAATATAAAACAGGTTTTAAACCAAAGTTTAACTTGTTTACAAATTTTTTTTCAAAAGTAAAGAGAGAAAGATTTTTAAATTTCCTTTGGTATAGATTATCCTATAACCCAAAGTTCAGATGCTACTGTGTGTTGTTTTTTTTTTCTTTTCTTTCTTCAAAATTTTTTTCCAGTAAAAGAACAGTGGCTTTGCTTTGATTTATTACTTATATGTGGAACATGGTTAAACAACATTTTTTTTTTAAACTGTTTACTATCATTTTCAGAAACAAAGAGAGGAGAGAGAGATTTGGGTTTTAATATAGTTTACCTTTGTAATCCAGAAACTCAAGATTGCTGTGTTTTCACAGTTTCTAGAAAGGAGGAAGTCATACTGCTTTACTTTGATCGGTTACTAAACAAAATGCATGTCCAAGCATCACTTTAATTTGTTTATCCCTTAGATTCAACAGGAAACAGAGAGAGGAGTTTGAGTTTAGCATGTTAACTCTGTAAACCAGAGAGTTAGAGGAACAGAAGAAAATAACATTCCCAGGCATGTGTTCTTGTTTTTGGTTTATAAAATTACTTTTAAAATTCAATTTAAGTAAATCTGAACACTTTCTATTTTAATGCTTTAATCTAAACAAAGTTAGAACAAAGAACTTGGGGTTTTGACAAGTCTTTATATCCTGAACAGGGATTTACACCCCTGTACAACACATGCACAAGCAAAATTCATCCATATATTCACCAATCCTTGCATGCAAACCAAAGTTTAAACTTTCCTACATTGTTCAGGCATCCACACAACAACAAATGATTGAAAGGGTCAAAAGTTTACTCACATATTCCTGAAGACAGAAAGGCTTTTGACAGTTTCAAAACAGGGATGAGCCTGGAATCTTCTTCTTCTCTACTTGATTTTGAATTTTTAAATCTGCAACTTGAAGATATAACATTTTGTTTGATCACTGTTGCATGCTCTTGTTTATTCAGTTTATTAATATCAAAACAAGAATTTTAAATTTTACTTACTGTTTTGAATGAAACAGAGAAGCCTATTTTCTTTTTTTTTTCTCTGCAACTAGAAACCAAAATAGATTAACCTTGATCTTGATTTTTTTCCTGCAATTGATTGAATATTGTTGTACTTAATTCACGCTTTATTACAGATTGTAACTTCAAAATTAAAAAGGTTACTTGCCTTTCAATTATTTCCAGAAATCAAAGAAAAACTGTCCTCTGCCTTTTCAAGCTAATCTGCAGTTTTAAATTTAAATTTGTTGTTAAAAATATGACTTCAAAATCATAATTTTATTAACTATAAAAATTTAAAAACTTACCTGAATGTATCTCACTACACTTGATACTTAACATTTCAGGTTTACTTTGAATTTGAGAGAGACATTGGCAGTTTTCTTCCTTTCTTTTTTTTTTCTGAATTTTTTCTTCTTGAATGTTGAAGTAAAGATTGCGAAATCTTTTGGGTTATTAAAATTTTCAGAGATTTGGAGGTAAATAGATTTGAATTGGGAAGGTGAAAGATTTCTGAAATTTTTTTATTTGATTATTTTGTTTAGGAAATGATGTCTTGTGCCATTTGTAAGTAGATATCTTAAAACATAGATTTTGTTAATTATTAAATTTTATTGTGAAGGTAAGTTTCAGCTTTTGATGTAACAAAGCAAAAGAAATTTATAGATTTCATTTCCTATATTATATGCATATACTTTTATAAACCAATATACATACTTTTATTCATTTGTTGTATATATGCATATGTACAATGTTTAAAAGAAAAGTTTAACCAAATTTACATTACATATGTTACATCTTAATGATTTTACATGCTACTAATTTTTAAAACATTTATTTTAAATTTAAATTCAATTTTCAATTTCAAACTAGAAATATAAACTTTCATTTCCATTTGTACATTCACACTTTATCTTGAATAATTTAAATTAATTTCCAATATGTATTCAGTTTTCACTCATATATGAAATGTACATATGTATAAGATTTTAAATTTAAAATGACATTCTAAAACATTCATTCTTTCAATATTTTCAACTCAAAATCAAAATGGAATTTATTTATATATATTTATCACTCATTTTCATTTGTTTTAGATTTTTCTTAATTTATTCCCAAATTAAATTCCAAAAGTTAAAATATATTATTTATTTAAATTGAAAATTTTGGGATGTTACTTTTTTTAACTATGAGATTTTAAATATATCAAATTCAAAATCTCAATTAAATTTTTAAAATCAATCCTCAAATAAACAAATATCCTATTAAATTTGAAAAATTCAAATTAAGTTACAATTTTATTCCAAAATTTATTTTCATCATCAATTTTAAATTTAATTAAAAATTGGGATCGTTGCAGATTTCCCCCCTTAAAAAAAATTTCTTCCTCGAAATTTGCAAGGAAGACGACAAAGAAAAGATGATAGATAGAGAAATATCTTTCCAAATTAAACTGGATATCAATTCTGTATTTGGCTTAACAAATCAGAATATTTATAATATAAGAACAAACTCATACAATTATTTGACAAGATACTCGGGTTATCCGGTCTACGAGTATGCAAAGGCATTGACTAGTTCGAAGGGATAACTAATCGTTCGTAGAATATATCGGATCCCAGAGAATAGATAGATAGATTCAATCTTCTACAATTTCTCAAACACTAGATATAGATTCCAACTTAGGTCGGAATACCCCAAAGTATACATCAACTGGTCCCTCTTCGGACTTCAATCAACACAAGGAATTACAACAGAATTTCAAATTTGGTTTTAATCGAAATTGTTTTATCAATACAAATTATTTAACTTTATATTTTAGTTAACCAATTTATCAAATTTAAGTTTTGCTAAGGTTAAGAACGAAAAGCCGATAGAAATTTAACCAAGAGAATACGAAATAGAGACTTATCTACGATTCGTAGGGCCACCATCACACTGAAGCTTCTTTCTCGAGCTGCTACGAAGCAATCAAAAGAATTGGAAAGACGAATCAAAGGAGATTGATAAAGAAAGTTATTTCCGTTGTTGCAGGGCATTGACCACTTGTACTGGTATTTCCCTGTCCCCTATCTCGTTCTCTTCTTGCACTCATACTTACTATCAGTGAATAGTAAGAGAATTTACTGAGGCATTCGATCGGATATCTTAGGGATTACTCATTCTAGGGTATACTTCACCCTATCTCTAATGAGTTACTTAATGTGTTATACTCCTGAGCTAAAGTTTTAACCTTCAGCTCTGATACCACTGTAACGACCCTGACTCGACCTTCGAAAATCGGCACCGAATACGACACTCGTATTCAAATGCCGCAGATCCAAATGTCGAATCTGTTTCGCCGGAGCTTATAACACATTACGTACAACACAGCGGAAGAAAAATGAAATAACAGATATCATATATACTTGATATACAATATTTTATACAACATCAGATACAACAGATTGATACAACATGATGGTACAATAGAAAGATACAATAGAATATCAACACTATCAGAGATACAAAGAATAGCAGCGGAAAGATAACGTCTTCAATGCCAAACTCCAAGAACTCCATCTTCAATCCAAAGCTAGCTCGAACCCTCATCACGTTTCACCTAAATGAGCAAGACTGGTGTGATGCTGAAGTGTAGCAAATGCGATCCACAAATCCAAAGAGCTTCGAAGGCTACGAATCTATACCTATTACAGGATTATCTGAAAACCCAACTCTAGACTGCCCGTGTGGAAAATAGTGGGCACCCAGAGTTTAGGAAAGGAACAATAAACTCCAGGTCAGTCGTGGGACTGGTGTGAGCAAACAAAATAGGTTTATCTTTTAAAACAACAAAAGAATTTAAATTTGAAATCCGCAATGCTTTTTTTGAAAATGAAACTACCATAAGGCCTCCCGCCACACACACAATGCAAACGCAGAATTGGAGGAGATTTCTCCTTATGATAGTCAAAAATGCTTGATACGTGAAAACCATTTAATATTATTATTATAAGTGCACAGTGGAAAACAATTTCGAAAGTATAATATTAATCCTAGCCAGCATACGACTCTTCGCCGTATGCCTACTATAGCTACCATGTTCAATAGCAGGTTACCGCAACATTCCATGGCAGGTTATACAACTAAAACCGTACAAGGCTCGTATTGGATTGAATGGATTTCCAACAAATGGTCAGGCTAAGGAACTTCCTATTGCCACATGGTAACGCCTCTGGCGGGACGCCCCGAGAACCAACCTGTTCTCTGCTAACACAAGGCCGGCTACCCCCTTCCCGGGGAATAAAACCTGAGATATGCCACCCCCGGTCCTTTGGGACCTTTATCCGAGAGCTCTCCAACAACAACATCACACAGTAAGAATATAGTGTGTCCACATGAGTAAGTACCTGGGCTCCATACCATGATACCACCCTTTTCCAGAAGGAATGGTCATACCCTAGGGGAGCTACCCCTGAAACCTTGCCGCATCTTTCATGTTTCGACCATTTCCGGTTTGTGAGGCTCGATGAGGTCTCGACCACAAAGCTACGCTTTTCCACAAAGCCATGCTTTGATCAACAAATGATCAACAAATGATCATCAACATACAGCAGCACTTAGCATGCCACACTACCAAATTGGGAGTATATCGCTGATAACCTTCAACTACATAACCTCTGAGCTCGTACGTCTCAGAGAAGGGTGCTAAGCTAAGAGAATAAATTCTCCGCCACCAACAGATATGTATTTGAAAGAAATCGGCTTTATATATCAAAGTGTAGTGTCAGACACACGACCATACAAGTCTGTTCCGGGCTCGAACAGAACCGAAGGCACTTCCGAAGAAGCCCTTGCAAATCCGGGTATTCACAATCCCGATCGGACTTCCCATCACTTAGGAAATCTCTATACCGTAGCTACTCAGTGCAGAGACAATCGATAGGTCGTCCTATCATTCTCGCAAATATCCGGTCTTCACCACCGGTCTTCAAATGCTATCCATAACGACGTATCATTATTCGGAATGGGTTATATGACACAAGGTCCTCTCCCGGCTAAACCGAATAACGAGCGCAATATTTAAAAACATATGGACATCGGATTTTCAGTTAAGTCACAACTTATTATCCAAAACTTTCATTTAAATGGTTTAAACCAAATTACCATTTCAAATCTTTAAACAAAAGATTTATTTCAAAAGTTTACCCAATTTCACAAAGATCCATTTACGGTTTCCAAAACAATATCCATTTTAATTGGATTAATTCATTTAATCTTTAAATCCAAGATTTAACTTATAGCTTTCAAAAACCGTTTCCAAAGATTCATTAATAACTTAAAAACCATTTCAATTCAACTTGAAATTCCTTTTATCCAAATTGAAAATTCATTTCTTATATGAAAGCCTTTATCATTTGAAAACAAACAGATTTCATTTTGGAAAAATTAGATTTCAATTATACAAGTTAAAGTCTTTAGGTTCAATTTAATTCCCAAAACAACACTTTAAAAATGGTTTGAAATCCATATAAGCTTGTATAACCTTTTTACATCTTAAATTCTCAAAATAGAATTCAATTTCAAATACTGAATTCAAATTTAAATCAGATTTCAAAACCAAATTAAGTTATTCAAAAATAACTTTTATCTTTGAAATTCTTTTTCAAAGCTTTTTACTTTAAACCCCCATCTATTTCCAAAACCATTTTAATTTAAAAATTCAATTTTAAATATTTTTAAAAGTCTGTGACTTAACCGATTTCCACATGCAATCCATATTTGTGTGTGTATAGTGTAGTCCAGCGGTTTTACACGATAGTGCACAATCATCAATCATCACAGATATGTCGATAAGCGGTATAACCCATAATGCTTATCTTCATCAAAAGATTCATAGATAAAATAAATTTATCAATCGCAAAAATTCACTAATATGATTCGATGTGGGTTTCGGATAATCAACTGGAATCCGACTCCCTATCGCATCGAAATTTAAATGTCATTTACAGGCAAAAAGGGGTTTCACAGTCATATGGGAACAAATCACAAATCACAGTCCATCACAAAGCAATCATAACATCACAACAAAAATATCAACCCAATACAGAACAATTGATGATAGTTAATCATCTCAAATTAGGGTGAATATGATTAAGTGTGTTAACCACACAATTTATTTTATAAAATTTAAATCAATGATTAATTATTCTTAACTATGAATTGATTCCATCTTGATTAACTTTATCAATTAACTTTTCTTAATTTAATTATCTTCATTTCATAAATCCTTAATTTAAAATTAATTAAATCTTAATTATTTTCATAAATAAATCACCCTTCAGTTAAATCAACTTTTAATTATAAAGAAATCACAAATTTTAATTGTTTAAAATCTTTATCTAATCATTATAAAGAATTTTTGTCTTTAAGTTAAAAATTTGAATATATGATTTACTCCTAAGTATTTTATCAAGTTAAATTTTTAAACAATTTTTTTTTTTTAAATCTAAGTTTTAAAATACTTCATTTTTCCCGGATAATTATTTTAAAAACATGTTTAAAATCAATGTTTCAAATTTTTCAAAAACTTGACCTTTACTGTTTTTCCAGGCCTGACCCGAGACCTTCCCGAGTTCCCCCCGGATGCAAAAGCTTCCCTGCTTCGAGTTTCCACTCGAATCGACCAGTGAGAGAAATTTGTTCACAAATTTGTTTAAGTTTTAAATTCGACCCGATACCGCATCAAAACGACTCGAGCTCGTCCTCGAGTCCTCCCTCAATTTCCCCACGCTGTGCTTCGAGTTCCCCTTCTACTCCCTCAATCCATCACGACTGATACTGCTATGACCATATGCACGTGCACAGCTGAAGCCATCACCGTTGGTCGAAGCGACGGCCATCAACAAGTCAGCGCTCATCCCCTAACACCCTACAAACACCCAGATTTGGAAAAAGGTTTGAAAACGTGAATCGAGACATTCGACCATCAACCCATCAGAAATGTCACCTGAACATTTGCCTCGCGCCGCCTCTCCAGCCCGTTATCGGCCACACGATTTCGACCCTAGCTTCGTCATCACGTCACGCTTCTAATGGCTCCGGTGCGATGAGGTCCGGTCATCGGTGGGAGGCGCGGTGCCACCGTTTCTAACGTGAACGAAACTGGGTTCTTTAACCCTACTTTGAATTCAAAAAAAAAATTTAAGGATTTATAAATCATTCCAGTATTTTTCTGGAAATCATGAACATTAAATCTAGCTTCGATAATGAATTCGGGATCCATAACTACAAGCATCCCCAGAATTTGCTAAAAATTCATTTTCTGATCAAATCCTTTTTCCTAGAGAATTGACAAATGTAAAATTCAAATTCTTGTTTCTAAAATCCTTATTTTCGAAGGGGATTCACATGGTATTATTGAAATTAAAATGTATGAAGTTCGAATTTTCTTGGGAAAGTTGAATTTTGACAGTGCTTGATTGTTGCCAGAGTTTAACAGGTTTTAGACCAAAGTTTCAAACTTACTTTAATTTATTTCTGAAAATATAAAACAGGTTTTAAACCAAAGTTTAACTTGTTTACAATTTTTTTTTCAAAAGTAAAGAGAGAAAGATTTTTAAATTTCCTTTGGTATAGATTATCCTATAACCCAAAGTTCAGATGCTACTGTGTGTTGTTTTTTTTTTTCTTTTCTTTCTTCAAAATTTTTTTCCAGTAAAAGAACAGTGGCTTTGCTTTGATTTATTACTTATATGTGGAACATGGTTAAACAACGTTTTTTTTTTAAACTGTTTACTATCATTTTCAGAAACAAAGAGAGGAGAGAGAGATTTGGGTTTTAATATAGTTTACCTTTGTAATCCAGAAACTCAAGATTGCTGTGTTTTCACAGTTTCTAGAAAGGAGGAAGTCATACTGCTTTACTTTGATCGGTTACTAAACAAAATGCATGTCCAAGCATCACTTTAATTTGTTTATCCCTTAGATTCAACAGGAAACAGAGAGAGGAGTTTGAGTTTAGCATGTTAACTCTGTAAACCAGAGAGTTAGAGGAACAGAAGAAAATAACATTCCCAGGCATGTGTTCTTGTTTTTGGTTTATACAATTACTTTTAAAATTCAATTTAAGTAAATCTGAACACTTTCTATTTTAATGCTTTAATCTAAACAAAGTTAGAACAAAGAACTTGGGGTTTTGACAAGTCTTTATATCCTGAACAGGGATTTACACCCCTGTACAACACATGCACAAGCAAAATTCATCCATATATTCACCAATCCTTGCATGCAAACCAAAGTTTAAACTTTCCTACATTGTTCAGGCATCCACACAACAACAAATGATTGAAAGGGTCAAAAGTTTACTCACATATTCCTGAAGACAGAAAGGCTTTTGACAGTTTCAAAACAGGGATGAGCCTGGAATCTTCTTCTTCTCTGCTTGATTTTGAATTTTTAAATCTGCAACTTGAAGATATAACATTTTGTTTGATCACTGTTGCATGCTCTTGTTTATTCAGTTTATTAATATCAAAACAAGAATTTTAAATTTTACTTACTGTTTTGAATGAAACAGAGAAGCCTCTTTTCTTTTCTTTTTTCTCTGCAACTAGAAACCAAAATAGATTAACCTTGATCTCCTGCAATTGATTGAATATTGTTGTACTTAATTCACGCTTTATTACAGATTGTAACTTCAAAATTAAAAAGGTTACTTGCCTTTCAATTATTTCCAGAAATCAAAGAAAAACTGCCCTCTGCCTTTTCAAGCTAATCTGCAGTTTTAAATTTAAATTTGTTGTTAAAAATATGACTTCAAAATCATAATTTTATTAACTATAAAAATTTAAAAACTTACCTGAATGTATCTCACTACACTTGATACTTAACATTTCAGGTTTACTTTGAATTTGAGAGAGACATTGGCAGTTTTCTTCCTTCTTTTTTTTTTATTTCTAAATTTTTTCTTCTTGAATGTTGAAGTAAAGATTGCGAAATCTTTTGGGTTATTAAACTTTTCAGAGATTTGGAGGTAAATAGATTTGAATTGGGAAGGTGAAAGATTTCTGAAATTTTTTTATTTGATTATTTTATTTAGGAAATGATGTCTTGTGCCATTTGTAAGAAGATATCTTAAAACATAGATTTTGTTAATTATTAAATTTTATTGTGAAGGTAAGTTTCAGCTTTTGATGTAACAAAGCAAAAGAAATTTATAGATTTCATTTCCTATATTATATGCATGTACTTTTATAAACCAATATACATACTTTTATTCATTTGTTGTATATATGCATATGTACAATGTTTAAAAGAAAAGTTTAACCAAATTTACATTACATATGTTACATCTTAATGATTTTACATGCTACTAATTTTTAAAACATTTATTTTAAATTTAAATTCAATTTTCAATTTCAAACTTGAAATATAAACTTTCATTTCCATTTGTACATTCACACTTTATCTTGAATAATTTAAATTAATTTGCAATATGTATTCAGTTTTCACTCATATATGAAATGTACATATTTATAAGATTTTAAATTTAAAATGACATTCTAAAACATTCATTCTTTCAATATTTTCAACTCAAAATCAAAATGGAATTTATTTATATATATTTATCACTCATTTTCATTTGTTTTAGATTTTTCTTAATTTATTCCCAAATTAAATTCCAAAAGTTAAAATATATTATTTATTTAAATTGAAAATTTTGGGATGTTACTTTTTTTAACTATGAGATTTTAAATATATCAAATTCAAAATCTCAATTAAATTTTTAAAATCAATCCTCAAATAAACAAATATCCTATTAAATTTGAAAATTTCAAATTAAGTTACAATTTTATTCCAAAATTTATTTTCATCATCAATTTTAAATTTAATTAAAAATTGGGATCGTTACAAGTAAGTTCCCCAATCAGTTATAAAACTTGTAAGCTCCTTAGTGGGCTTGAACATGGGGATTTGATTATACCCTGAATATGTGTCCATAAATAGCATCAATTTATGGTCACTAGTCACATCTACTAACTGATCAATTCTGGAAAGAGGATAGCAATCTTTCGTACATGCTTTATTTAGATCCATGTAATAAATGCAAGTTCTTTATTTTCCATTAGATTTTTTAACAAGAACCGGATTTGCCAACCACTTTGGATAAAATACTTATCTAATGAATCCATTCTTCAATAACCTTTTTACCTCCTCTTGCAACATAATTTTCATGCTTTATCAATTTGCCTCTTTATTTTCCATACTAAATTAAAGTTTTGATCTATTTAAGTGTATGACTCATCACCGTAGGATCGACTCCGACCGTATCTGCTTGATTCCAAGAAAAAATGCTTTTGTTTGTTTGTAGAAATTGAATAATCCCGTATAATTCTATCCCTATCTTTATTATTTTAGTGGGATCATGTGGGTCTATCTATATCTCTTCTAACTCTTCTATCCACTTTATGTTATTCTCACTATCTTTGGAGTCTATTTGTGCAACACTCTGATCTAAAGATTCTCCAACATTTCCTTCCTGGTTCACATGATTTATTTCATCGTGCTTTCTTCTCATTTCCAAGGGTTTGAACTGTTTAGCTATTGCCATTTGCTTTCAATTGGGGCCTTTAAATTCATTGCCTTAGGTATTAGTTCTTGATAACAGATATCTATAGGCATGCGATTTTTGGTTTATTTAGTTCTAGCATGGTGTCATAACATAAATCAATCTTTTTATTACATTTATTCCATGTTGCAAAGTACATATCTCTAGAGCTAAAATTGCTCTCCTCGCACAGTCCCTTATCCGGCCTTTGAGAGAAATTTCACAACCAAATGATGAAGTAAAAGCATCAACTTCATACAATGTGAGTATCCTAGAGAAAGCATTATAATAAGAAGGCCGATCCATCAACACAAACAAAGCTTCAAAAGTCCTTGAGCAAGGTGATGTTTCCATTTGAATGTACAACTTTAGTTGCCCGACTGGAGTAGAACCTGCAAATAGATTGCCTTTCCATGGTAACGTCAATACCATTTTGCAGTTGTGCCAAAGAAGGTAGTAAGGAAGAGTTTATATCTCCCTACTCTGGGAGCTTCATAAATGTCCGTCTAACTGTCAAAGGCAAGCAAATGATGTCCTAGATTAGTTGATCCAACATATTTTATAGAAGGAATTTTCACATATGAAGGCAACAGAATCTTTAGTAAATGGAGCTCCTCTGGAATTGTAGTTGACTGAAGAATCCATTTTGGTTTCTTTTTAAATCTAGAATGTCTTTAACCATTTTGTTTAGCAAATCTTTCAGATACGACTCATCATCCTTGTAGTTTTTTGTTTCACTTTATACTGCTTTCGATAAGTTGAACTAGCAGACTATACAAATGAAGATTTCAATTCCTTGTTTTTTTTGAGTTGGGAAACTATCAGCCTCAATTCCCATTCCTTCAATTAGATCGGGCTTGGTGGAAATTCTTATCGAATTGGCGACTCCAATTTTGTTTTCCATTTCAGGTTCTAAAGTGTTTTTCCTAATACTTTTACTTCTTAAGATTAAAGCATTAACAATCCTTTGGGGTTATTCAGCTTCATCCCCATTATCACCTTTTGTTTTTTGTTGATAATACTAGCACTGATGCTTTCCCAATTTTAATGTTTTAAGACATTGAATTGAGGAATCACGTTTTCTTCAAGGCTAGCATGATGTATGTCATTTTGCACTTGGACATTCACTTTCTTTGGTGCTCTCCCATTTTACACAAGAGCATTAAAGTGAATAGGTACTTTCACTTAAGTTTGATTCTTGGTGAAAACACAAAAAAAGTTAGTTCAAAAATTAGGCCCAACTCATGTACAAGTCGTATGCAAGAGAGGAAGTTCAAGTATGCATTGGCAAGGTAGCAAGTCCTTGAGCAAGCATGATTATAGTCCAAATTTTAGGAAGTTGATATGCAAATAAGCAAATGTCAAAGTCCTTTATTACAGAGCCATGACCTAAGCGGCCATGGATGTCTTAAATTCAAGCATTACAGGTTCTGAAAGTTACAAAATGAAAACGTGTAAGAAGACTGGTTCGAAATTCGCCCTTACATGCCTATTTAAAGAGAAATTACACCTTTGGCTTTCTAACACATGCCATCAATCAAGCTTGAACGGTTGAGATTTTGCTAACGTGATATTTTGTCAAAGTGACATGTGGCACGACTTATTTTTCTTCCTTATATAACACGACATGACCAAAAGTTGTTACGTGGCCAACCAAACATTTTATGCTTGATATTTAATTATGCGATAGCAACAATTTTAAAAGCTCGATGGCACTATCGCAAACAAGCGATAACTTGCTTATTCTTGTCACATTATAGTGTCATATTTAAGCATGTGATAGCTTTTATTCTTTAATCACTGAATAGCTTTACTCTTTAGACATCGATAGCCCTTCGTGATTTAGTAGTCGATAGCTTCCCATCATGCACTAGTTTTGGCCTTCAAACTTCGATAGCCCAAATACTTTTAGTATGTACCCATTGCACCTTGAACCTCGATAGTTCTAGTTCCTTTAGCGCGCAATAGTTTCTTTGTACTTTCAATAATTGATAGCATGTTTCATCTTAATACTCGATAACGCTCTCTACTTTGGCACTCGATAGTTTAACACTTGATAACTTCACGAGATAGCTTATTTATCTCCGACGATTGGTAGCTTCATGTGATAGCTCGTTTATATTTGACGCTTGATAGCTTAACGCAATAGTTTTTATCATTTGATCGTGCAACCCCTCATCATTCAATGGTTCTTAACACTCGATTGCACATTCTTGACAATTTCCTTTGAGAGGGTGCGTAACACACACATAAACACACATGCGTGCGCACACACATATATATTATATAAAACTTCTAAGTCAAACATATGATATTTTACAATTTTGAATAAATTTCTTAGATCTATATCTAGAAGATAAACATCAATTACCAAGTCAAACTAGATATTTTATCTAAAATTCAAATATAAAAATATGGACGTAGTCAAAATTGACTTAATGTTTTACAAAATTATATTTGTAATTATTAAATAAAATTTTAAAACGTATCGAACAAATATGTGCACATATATGTTAAACATCAAAATAGTTAATCATGGAAATATGTGCGTGTATATATACATATGTAAACACACATATACACACGGATATATATGTAACGACCTGCCTTTTTAAACGGTTTAAATCGACGATAAACCACACACATCAGACTCAAACCATTCAAAAGGGCAAATTGTTATGATGTAAATAAGAAAAGGTAGAGATAGAAAGAAAAACAAATATAGAATCTCGCAGCGGAATGACAAAATATAATAATCAAATAAATAGTTCATGAAACTATTTACAAATAACATTGATTAAACCTTTATAATGCAGATCAGAGTTACATAAAACAAGAATCAATAATAAATAAATGCAGCGAAACAACATGATGCAACGGAATAAATATAATAAATAATAATAGTACAAAATCTCTGTCTTCATCCTCCACAAAGCAGTTTTAGATAAACTGAAAAGCTCAGACTGACCCGAGCGAATAGAAAAGACAAAATACTCGAGTCAAAACTAAAAGATCTTATGCAAGTTAAATCAACAGTACATAAATATGAGTGTAATGGCATCGGAGATGTTTACGGGGTTTGACATCTCCTATCCAGTGTCAACATGAGTGCAATAACTTAAGAGATATTTGAGATTCACATCTCCTAAGGACCATTAAACTATCGACTATGTACTACAATACGCTATCATAACACTGTCTACAGTAAATCAAAGTATTAAAATATCGTTAAGGCGTTACCTATATCCCCTTTAACGCATTTTAATACATACCCATAGTATATACAGTATCGTAATTCCTCCAGTACTAGAGGACTATCAAAGGGCACTCCATATGTATGTTACAAACCAAACTCATAGAAGGCGGGATAGGGTATGTGAACACGACACTCGAGGCAATGTCAAGGTAGATATACCAATTGCGGATCCGGACTAGTGGTAATGCATAGCAGCTACTACCGCCCACCTCGGAACACACTCTTATAATCAAAATCAAGGGATGGCCACCAAATCATCACAAAGTCATAATATGTATCGAAGAAATGTGTCCGATCGAAGGTGCGACCTCACTTGGCCCGGCGTTGCTCCTATTTAATCACATCTAAGCTGACTCATGTGAGTCAGGGTCACGTAAATACCTCATACAGAATCGTTCATTAAACCATCCTACTTCATTTCTGGAATCTCCACCACGTACACAGTTGTTAAAGTGGTTTTCGATATTGACATAGAGTATGACAATATCCGACCCCGATCTCTTCAATAACCAAACGCTTATTTCACAACGGATGGTTCTTTTACATTTCAAAGTCAATTCACAATTGATATCAAAACATCATATTCTCAAAACCATATAATTTTCGAAACCATATTTACTTTCGGAATTATATCACAATTGAAATCATATCTGTAACGACCCGCCGCTCTTACCGCCTCTAGTCGGTAATTAAACCAACTAGAAACGTTCAAAATGACGGATTGTTAGTCAGTTTATAAAGTTTAAACAGAATCAGCCACAGAATCACAGAATAATCATAATATTATTCATAAATGAATTTTTCTTACATACATATATCAGAGTTTGTACAATGCATTAAATTTTTATACAGCGGAATATATCTTTTATTAAGTACAAGAAATTTTTTACTGAAAACTTTAGTGGAGTGCTTTCCCCTCTCTCTAACTTCGCGGCCTGAAAATCTTCAAGCTGTAAAATACTCGGTCTGACCCGAGCGTTAATTGCAAAACACAAAAACACTCGAGTCAGGATTAATCTTAACTCAAGTAAATAAATTTGCAATGAACTGAATAAAATGGTAACAGAGATGACGAATCACATGAATCAATTTAAAATCTATTAAGGATTTTCACATTAACAACTTCAATTTTTAAATTCTGTCAATCTCGTGTGGCTGCAGTACACACGTATACTTTGCACACATGTGCACTGCCTCGCCAACACGCGTGCGAGCGCAATTCGGACAAATCACTGCAAAGAAAATGCTCAAGGCAAAACCAGTGCCAATTTGAACAAAACTGTTTGGAGATATAAGGTCAAAGACAAACAACAGAGGCAACACAGAGGCAAACAAACATGCAGCAGCAAGTGCAACACGGATCGTGTACAGGGCAGTGAATAAGTACAGTGAAACGAGTGCATGGAACAAATGATACAAGCTACATGAAAGCAACAAATATTAGCAGATGGAATGTGCCACTTAAATCCCAAAATGAAATCATTGGATATGAACATATAAAAAATTAATATGGCAAGGCAGCAGCGCTCCTGCAACTGTTGGTTCTGACTAAAATTGTGTTACGTCTTTCAGTTATTTGTTAAGTCTATAAAATGAGGCAATAATGATTTGCCTGTAGAAACATAAAATTACTTCGTGCATGCTAGCACAGACCTTTTGGGGATATTGTTTTAAATCCTTGGGACCTGTTTGGTTTGGACTTCAAGTTTTGTGTTTTGCACTTTCAGTATGTATTTTAAAAAGCATGGAAGAGGAGCCGAAAGTGGAAAAATCATAGCCATTACAACAAAAGGGAAAAATAGTAAAGGGGAGAGATCTTTATGTTTCCCAAAATGCAGAAAATAAGAATAAGTGATATTCAATTTTTATATGTTAAAATCATTTTCTAAATCGGTTTTTTTCAAAACTTTCAGAAATAATTAACTGAATGCATTGTGGTTGTTACGAAAATCCAAAACTGAAAACCGCAAACCAAACAAATTTTGTTTACATTCTAAATCCTGACAGTGATTCAATGCAAGAGGTAATGAATTTTGAAGTAAACCTGAGTCTTAAAACTAAGACAAAGACATCTCAGTTGAAAAACAAACAAAGACCAAAGCTACAACCTCACATGAAGACCAAATGTCCAGACAACATCATAATGCAACATGAAGTCAATGAAGACCAAATACAACATGACCACAAGTGTATGCAAACAGTCGAAGCAATGAATGCAACAAAGTACACAAGTGCAGACACAAGGGCAGTGAACAGATCAGAGGCAGTATAAGATGTCAAGTGATGCACATGAAAAAAAAATACTTGAAAGCTACAGATATCAATTGCATTATTTTTTTTTTATAGAAATGTGATTTAAAAATTTGCACAATTGTGAAAACAAATGTTGTATAGAAAATATGCAATTTAATAATCAAATCTTCAACAAGTTTCAATACAAGGCTCACACAAAACAACTTTATAATTTACTGATTTTTTTTCTTTTTGATTTAAAACTCAAGTTTTAATATAAATGAATTTGCTGCAGGCTTTGGATAGAAGAAATCAGTGCAAACTCCCAAAGAGACAACAGTGAAAGAAAACTGCAAACACTTCAGTGGCATAAGTATATGTATGTAACATTATCACAATCTCATAGCAACAGCAAATAACAAATTAAACTTTAGTAAAAAAAAATTTACTCACAGTGACATGCATATGCATAAATGCATATTCACATAATGGTTCCAAGAACTTTAGCATGCATCATTTTCTTTCAAAAATTCATCATCGACATTATAAACATACTTACAGATTTTCAAAGCTGGTTTTATGTTCAGTGTTTATTCACCAAGATTTTAAACAGAGAAATGATCCTCGTTTCTAGGCATGCATCCATTTATACACAGCACATCATATAAATACATGCATCCATACACATAAACATAGGCAACCACATTCACACATAATCATCATCAGCATCAGGTTAGGAGCAAAGGGTTTAAACTATTTTTTTTTTATTTTAGTTTACTCACAGATTTTGTTGCACAGAGAAGATGTACCCTGACTCATAACAGGGATATGCATTGATACATACTCATACATTTACATCCATAAAGATGTGTGAATTTAAACATGCAATCATCTAAACCATCATACTTCAAGAGTCAACCATAAAATCAGAAACATATAGGTAGATAAATGAGTTTGCTCACAAGCATGAAAACAGAGAAGCAATTAACAATATTAAAGTAGCTCCTGTTTTTAACAGTTAAAATTTAAACAATAGCATCTGCTCTCATCAATTCAAATAAAAATTTAAATAGCATTTGCTCTCTTCAGTTTAAATAAAAATTTATATAGCATTTGTTCTTAACAGTTTTAAGAAATCAATATCAAATAGCATTTGTTCTTTTTAATTTAAAAACAATATATTGGGTAGAATCTGTTCTTAACAGTTTTAAAAATAAAATTTAATAGCAACTGTTCTCAACAGTTTGAATTTAAAACAATAGCATCTGTTCTTGTCAGTAAAAAAAACAAATTACACAGAGTATCTGTTCCCATCAGTTTAATATCGAATTATCAGAACAATTGGTAGCAATATCACCCAACGAACAACATTCAGTGACAAATCTGCTCCTATCAATTTAAATCCAACAAAAACCCGAGCAATCGATAACCAATAACCCCCAAAACATAGCATGCAACCAAGCATTCAAGTCAACAAATTTAAGAACTTGCATTAAAATCAACCGTGAGTAAAAACTCACCTTTGCAAACGATGCGAAGAGCACGCGAGTCGAAACAAGAATGAAGCCGAAGCCCTAGATTTTTGAATCGAAGACGAACGAAAGCCCTAAATCCATAAACCCTAAATCACAGTACCACGAGAAAGCGAAGCCGTGAATTCCAGGCAACGAAGATCGAGCAATAGCCAAGATCAAAGAGCATCGAAACAAAGCCGCCTCTCATAATATCTCAGATCAAAGAAACGATGAAAAGAAGCAGCCGCCATTAATTTTTTTTTTCTTTCGTATGAATGAAATAGTGGGGAGGGGTTCGTGTTTTAAAGAGAAGAGAACGTGATTTAGGTATGGAGGAAGGTACGAGTTAAGGCATGGAACACGGCATATTTACAGCCGATCAAGGTAAGGTAGTGTATACCTATTTTATTTTTATTTTTTTTTATTTATTTTTTTTTTTTTTCTTTTTCTCTTTTAAATTCAATTAGTTTTTGTTAATTGTTTGCTTTGTTTTTATTTTGTTATAATTATGTTGTTTAAAAATTTTCCAATGTAGTTACATTATTTTTTTTCAAAATTTATAAATATGTTGATTGAATTTTTACTATGTATATTTATTGATTGATTTTATATTGACTTAAGATCTTATTCTATTTTATTTAAATATATGAAAAATGTTATTGAAATGAACTACAAATTTATTAATTTTCTTCTAAGTCATTAGTTTGAATTTTAAAATACAATTTCAATATTCAATTTCAAACTTCAAAGTTAAATTCAAATTTCTATTCAACTTTAAATAGATTAAATTGAAAAATTTAATCGCCAATATCCTAGTTATATTGAGAATTCAATTTAAATCATCATTCAAATATTTAAAATTAATTAAATATTTTCATTTTTAAATTGTTCAAAATTCAGGATCGTTACAATCTCCCCTACTTAAAAGAATTTCGTCCCGAAATTATAAGTTAGGAAAAACGATCGCTAAAATCTCACCGATATTTTATATCCTACACAATTTTACTCAGTTTCAAACTCATAAATAAATATAGAATTCATTCCATTTATTTCATTTCACTAGTTTTGTTCATCGATTTCAGTAATCAAGACACAAAAGTCTTTTACTAAAAATTTTGATTTACAAAACTCAGATTTTTAAACTTAAAATCTTTCATGCTAAATATTTGCATAATATATCTTATCCAAAACTGTGGACTTTCAAGATATTCAAAAAGATCTTCTTCCTTAATTCATTAAGTTAGAATTATGTAATTCTAATTTCAGATTATTGATTTTCTATTCAAAGTTTTGAAAATACTTGATAACTCAAAGTTTAACAAGTCCATCGTCGTTCTCACAGACTTTAGACATACGCTGGCCAGGCGCAAGACTAAAAATCTCCAAGTACTAAACATACTTGCTTCAACTCCCAGTGAAAATACTTAAAAATCTTTTAAAAATGGATATGGAAAGTCCGTTCCCCCATGGATCACAGTTACTCGGCGGTTTCGCTACTATCTCAGTAGAATCGCTTGTAACTTAGATTTCTCATCACTCCTGAATTTCGCCATGGTTGTCGCCTTAGATCGCGGTCCACACGGCGGTTACGCTACTATCTCAGTAGAATCGCTCGTAGCCTTAGGCATCACGCCCCTCGAATTACGCTTCGGTTCCCAGATCGCAGTTTACTCGGCGGTTGCGCCACTATCTCAATGGAATCGCTTGTAACTGTAGGCATCACGCCCCTCGAATTACGCCAGCATCAATCACATAATCCCAAACACGATGATCCATCGTGGGGGATATCAAATCAGTCCCATTGGACATTCCACTAAGGGAATTCTACGTAGCTACGATTTACAATGGACACTCCACCGAGTTCCAATCACCTTCACACATAATAATTGGAAGGTACATTTCCATATCCTCAGTTTTTAGAAAACATATGTCATATACATATAGTACTTCATTTCACATTTCGTACATATCATATCTATGTAAACCTACACAGGATTTTCATAATAATGACTTTCTAAACTGATTAGTTTTCGATTATATTTACATATATACGTTACGAAAACTCAATTCACATTCACAACAAATAGAGGATTCCAAATTTTCCATCACGTTTAAAATTTTCCTCTAAATCGATTTGAAAATTTAAGGTTATCTCAAACCTAATTCACATTCACAATCCAATTCATTATCGACTTCACATTCGATTTGGATTTCACGTTACATCGTCAATTCTCAACACATAATTGATGTCTATCGATATATAACCTCTAAGCTCGTACGTCTCAGAGAAGGGTGTTAAGCTAAAAGAATAAATTCTCCGCCACCACAGATATATATTTAATAGAGATCAAATGATATGTCATCAATTCACAATATTAGACATACAATCCCAATCGACTATCCAAAATTCAAAGCTCAACTTATATTGTTTTTGGTGTCAAAGTTAAACTCAATTTTAACTGAAGATTCAATCCTTTGAAAAATTTCCAAGTTGAACTAATTGTTCAAATTTCTCAAAATAATATCTTTACAAGATATATAATTTTCACACTTAATCATTTGAAACTAATTTCAAATATTCATTTCTCAATTTATCTTTAAAAGATAAAATTTCAAACCTTTCATTTCATATTGGAAAATATTTCCATACTTATTCAATAATAAGTAATTCACAAATTCTTTCATTTTCAACACTTTGAAAATATTCAATATACTTGAATCAAAATTAAGTATATATTTCATTCTTTAAGGAAATCATTCTTTTAAACACATTTATTTGAGTTAAAACGAATGTTACGTAAAACATCGTTACGACAACTCAAAATCACTAGTATAGGGATTCGGATTTAAGATAGATATATAAATCCCAATACTATAAACAACATTTCCTTCCGGAAACCATTTACTATAACAATAGTGTTATAGTCCACCATTTCCTTATTTTCTCGAAAACGTCTATTTCAACAATGAGTGTTGAAATCTATGTATTCGATAGTTAATGCATTTTAAAACGTCTTTAAAACTATTAACTTTTTCAACTTCACTTAATTCATAGTTTGAATTCCTCATACTTTTCACAATATTGGTTTTAAACCTATTTCAAACTTTTCAATATTAAGTTTTTCACTTAATTTAATTCTCTGCCCGTTTAAATTCAAATTCATCACTGAATTTATTTAAACCTATAATGGATTATCCTGTTGACAAACATCAAATTTGAAATCAAATTCTATTTGAACTTTGCATTTACTTTCTATTTCAAAAATAGTCAACTAGTTCTTTAGTAAATTGTTCATCAATTTAATTCCATTAAATTCATATTTCCACGTTAACTATTTTAGACAATAGTCTAAACTTGAAATATAAACTTCACATCGAAATTAGTTTGATTTCTACAGTTAAATCAACAATTAAATTTCATTTCATAATATCATTTCCCTAAAACATATCTGTTTTATTCAATAATATATTCACTGTCCAAAATCGTGAATATACTTTGTCAACCAATTTTTATCATTCCTACAACTTATTTTTATTTTTAAAGGATTACCCACTGTCCAAAATCGTGAATATATCTCCTTTAATAAGCTATAACAATTTACTTATCAAATTCAATTGGTTTTGAATTTATAAACAATCTTCATAAATTCCTTTTCTATTTATAAAACTTCAATTTATAAATCTTCTATTAATTCAATTCAATTCTATTTATATAACTCAGTTATATACCAAAAGTTCATATTATAAGTTAAATACTTATAATCCATTCATTTACCAATTCGTTCTTCACATTTGAAAACAATTTCTCAAAAGAATCCAGAATCAATTTCTCAAAAGAATTTAGAATCAAATTCTCAAGTTATAGTTCAATAATTCTCTTGATTATAACTAAATTAACATATCATTTTATTTCACAATTATTACTCGAAATATTCAAGTTATTCGATTTAAACCAATTTAAACCAATTCACTAATTTATTAGTTCACTTTTCATTTTTTCATAAATCTCAATAATTAGATAATGAGTTTCCGAACGATCGAAACTCAAATCTAATGAGAACTCACCGAATATAAACTATCGCACTTAAATTTAGAGAGGGGAATTTTCAAAATAATTCTAACTTTCAAAATACCTTTTATTTTAAAGAAAACAATTTCATACTTCTTTAAATTTGAAAAGCACTTTCTTTTTAGTGGTTCTAGTAACTATTCGTATTAAACATCATAAACTGAGCATTGAGTAAACCAAAGCTCTGATACCACTTTTGTAACGACCCGCCGCTCTTACCGCCTCTAGTCGGTAATTAAACCAACTAGAAACGTTCAAAATGACGGATTGTTAGTCAGTTTATAAAGTTTAAACAGAATCAGCCACAGAATCACAGAATAATCATAATATTATTCATAAATGAATTTTTCTTACATACATATATCAGAGTTTGTACAATGCATTAAATTTTTATACAGCGGAATATATCTTTTATTAAGTACAAGAAAATTTTTACTGAAAACTTTAGTGGAGTGCTTTCCCCTCTCTCTAACTTCGCGGCCTGAAAATCTTCAAGCTGTAAAAATACTCGGTCTGACCCGAGCGTTAATTGCAAAACACAAAAACACTCGAGTCAGGATTAATCTTAACTCAAGTAAATAAATTTGCAATGAACTGAATAAAATGGTAACAGAGATGACGAATCACATGAATCAATTTAAAATCTATTAAGGATTTTCACATTAACAACTTCAATTTTTAAATTCTGTCAATCTCGTGTGGCTGCAGTACACACGTATACTTTGCACACATGTGCACTGCCTCGCCAACACGCGTGCGAGCGCAATTCGGACAAATCACTGCAAAGAAAATGCTCAAGGCAAAACCAGTGCCAATTTGAACAAAACTGTTTGGAGATATAAGGTCAAAGACAAACAACAGAGGCAACACAGAGGCAAACAAACATGCAGCAGCAAGTGCAACACGGATCGTGTACAGGGCAGTGAATAAGTACAGTGAAACGAGTGCATGGAACAAATGATACAAGCTACATGAAAGCAACAAATATTAGCAGATGGAATGTGCCACTTAAATCCCAAAATGAAATCATTGGATATGAACATATAAAAAATTAATATGGCAAGGCAGCAGCGCTCCTGCAACTGTTGGTTCTGACTAAAATTGTGTTACGTCTTTCAGTTATTTGTTAAGTCTATAAAATGAGGCAATAATGATTTGCCTGTAGAAACATAAAATTACTTCGTGCATGCTAGCACAGACCTTTTGGGGATATTGTTTTAAATCCTTGGGACCTGTTTGGTTTGGACTTCAAGTTTTGTGTTTTGCACTTTCAGTATGTATTTTAAAAAGCATGGAAGAGGAGCAGAAAGTGGAAAAATCATAGCCATTACAACAAAAGGGAAAAATAGTAAAGGGGAGAGATCTTTATGTTTCCCAAAATGCAGAAAATAAGAATAAGTGATATTCAATTTTTATATGTTAAAATCATTTTCTAAATCGGTTTTTTTCAAAACTTTCAGAAATAATTAACTGAATGCATTGCGGTTGTTACGAAAATCCAAAACTGAAAACCGCAAACCAAACAAATTTTGTTTACATTCTAAATCCTGACAGTGATTCAATGCAAGAGGTAATGAATTTTGAAGTAAACCCGAGTCTTAAAACTAAGACAAAGACATCTCAGTTGAAAAACAAACAAAGACCAAAGCTACAACCTCACATGAAGACCAAATGTCCAGACAACATCATAATGCAACATGAAGTCAATGAAGACCAAATACAACATGACCACAAGTGTATGCAAACAGTCGAAGCAATGAATGCAACAAAGTACACAAGTGCAGACACAAGGGCAGTGAACAGATCAGAGGCAGTATAAGAAGTCAAGTGATGCACATGAAAAAAAAAATACTTGAAAGCTACAGATATCAATTGCATTTTTTTTTTTTTATAGAAATGTGATTTAAAAATTTGCACAATTGTGAAAACAAATGTTGTATAGAAAATATGCAATTTAATAATCAAATCTTCAACAAGTTTCAATACAAGGCTCACACAAAACAACTTTATAATTTACTGATTTTTTTTCTTTTTGATTTAAAACTCAAGTTTTAATATAAATGAATTTGCTGCAGGCTTTGGATAGAAGAAATCAGTGCAAACTCCCAAAGAGACAACAGTGAAAGAAAACTGCAAACACTTCAGTGGCATAAGTATATGTATGTAACATTATCACAATCTCATAGCAACAGCAAATAACAAATTAAACTTTAGTAAAAAAAAATTTACTCACAGTGACATGCATATGCATAAATGCATATTCACATAATGGTTCCAAGAACTTTAGCATGCATCATTTTCTTTCAAAAATTCATCATCGACATTATAAACATACTTACAGATTTTCAAAGCTGGTTTTATGTTCAGTGTTTATTCACCAAGATTTTAAACAGAGAAATGATCCTCATTTCTAGGCATGCATCCATTTATACACAGCACATCATATAAATACATGCATCCATACACATAAACATAGGCAACCACATTCACACATAATCATCATCAGCATCAGGTTAGGAGCAAAGGGTTTAAACTATTTTTTTTTTATTTTAGTTTACTCACAGATTTTGTTGCACAGAGAAGATGTACCCTGACTCATAACAGGGATATGCATTGATACATACTCATACATTTACATCCATAAAGATGTGTGAATTTAAACATGCAATCATCTAAACCATCATACTTCAAGAGTCAACCATAAAATCAGAAACATATAGGTAGATAAATGAGTTTGCTCACAAGCATGAAAACAGAGAAGCAATTAACAATATTAAAGTAGCTCCTGTTTTTAACAGTTAAAATTTAAACAATAGCATCTGCTCTCATCAATTCAAATAAAAATTTAAATAGCATTTGCTCTCTTCAGTTTAAATAAAAATTTATATAGCATTTGTTCTTAACAGTTTTAAGAAATCAATATCAAATAGCATTTGTTCTTTTTAATTTAAAAACAATATATTGGGTAGAATCTGTTCTTAACGGTTTTAAAAATAAAATTTAATAGCAACTGTTCTCAACAGTTTGAATTTAAAACAATAGCATCTGTTCTTGTCAGTAAAAAAAACAAATTACACAGAGTATCTGTTCCCATCAGTTAATATCGAATTATCAGAACAATTGGTAGCAATATCACCCAACGAACAACATTCAGTGACAAATCTGCTCCTATCAATTTAAATCCAACAAAAACCCGAGCAATCGATAACCAATAACCCCCAAAACATAGCATGCAACCAAGCATTCAAGTCAACAAATTTAAGAACTTGCATTAAAATCAACCGTGAGTAAAAACTCACCTTTGCAAACGATGCGAAGAGCACGCGAGTCGAAACAAGAATGAAGCCGAAGCCCTAGATTTTTGAATCGAAGACGAACGAAAGCCCTAAATCCATAAACCCTAAATCACGGTACCACGAGAAAGCGAAGCCGTGAATTCCAGGCAACGAAGATCGAGCAATAGCCAAGATCAAAGAGCATCGAAACAAAGCCGCCTCTCATAATATCTCAGATCAAAGAAACGATGAAAAGAAGCAGCCGCCATTAATTTTTTTTTTTTTTCTTTCGTATGAATGAAATAGTGGGGAGGGGTTCGTGTTTTAAAGAGAAGAGAATGTGATTTAGGTATGGAGGAAGGTACGAGTTAAGGCATGGAACACGGCATATTTACAGCCGATCAAGGTAAGGTAGTGTATACCTATTTTATTTTTATTTTTTTTATTTATTTATTTTTTTTTTCTTTTTCTCTTTTAAATTCAATTAGTTTTTGTTAATTGTTTGCTTTGTTTTTATTTTGTTATAATTATGTTGTTTAAAAATTTTCCAATGTAGTTACATTATTTTTTTCAAAATTTATAAATATGTTGATTGAATTTTTACTATGTATATTTATTAATTGATTTTATATTGACTTAAGATCTTATTCTATTTTATTTAAATATATGAAAAATGTTATTGAAACGAACTACAAATTTATTAATTTTCTTCTAAGTCATTAGTTTGAATTTTAAAATACAATTTCAATATTCAATTTCAAACTTCAAAGTTAAATTCAAATTTCTATTCAACTTTAAATAGATTAAATTCAAAAATTTAATCGCCAATATCCTAGTTATATTGAGAATTCAATTTAAATCATCATTCAAATATTTAAAATTAATTAAATATTTTCATTTTTAAATTGTTCAAAATTCAGGATCGTTACAATATCACTTCCAAATTCATATTTCCAAAAATAGATTAAATCTTCATTTAAAATCTCATATTCCTCAAATATGTCATTTAAATCCCTACTCATGTTATAACATCATTAAACCTTATTCGCTTAAAAATCAAGGCATTAATTAAAAACATTTCCATTTTACACCTTTTGAAATTTAGAAAATAATTTAGATAGTTATAAATAGTTTAATTAGTTTACATAGTTTTAAATAGAGATAAATTAGGTTGAATAGGTTAAAAATAAATTAAATAAATTTAAAATAGATTAAAATATTTTAATTATATTTAAAATAGTTTAAATGGTTTAAGATAGATTAAATAGGTTTATTATGGATTAATTAGATTTAAAAAAGATTAAATGCATTTAAAAATAGATTAAATAGAATTAAAATAGATTAAATAGTTTAAAATAAATAAAAATAGTTTTAAATAGATTAATATAGTTTATTATAGTTTAATAAAGTTTGATGAGTTAAAATAGATTAAAATAGATTAAATAAATTAAAATAGTTTAAGATAGGTTAAATAGGTTAATTAGTTTAAAATAGGTTAAATTAGATTAAAATAAATCAAATAGTTTAAATCGGTTAAGTTGGTTTAAAATAGACAAACTTATTTTAATAGTTGAAAATCTAAAAATTAGAATTTAAAAGAGCATTTACAGTTTATATTGAGATAATAAATTTTGAAATTAACATCACATTTGACCATTTCTTCCATTGCAACATTTCAACAACTTAATTTCGATAAATGTCATTTACACTTCAATTACAATTTCAACATTTCAATTTAAACCAATTTCAATTTCAACATTTAAAACTCAAATTTTCGAAAATAATTCAGTTTATATAAATCAAGTTTTCTTCAAAATATCATTTAACTAAATTCAAAATTTAAGGATTTAAAATCGTTTAATTTAACCAATCCGGTGTCCGTATATAATTCTCTAACCTATGGTCAAGTGATACAGATATTTATCATTTCAATCTGCAATTTAAAATTCTACGGGTATGTATCATTTCAACCCAAAATACCAAAATTTAATTTCAATACATGAAATCACTCGAGTCTATCATTTCAACCCATAATGATTTCTCCATAATCTATCAGATCGTTCGGGTATGTATCATTCCAACCCATAGAGAACTTGCAGTGTTACAACAATATAAAATATAACATCCAGTCATCCAATATCAACAATCAACATCCATCACAATCATCATCCAATTAAATCAATAAACATCAATAAATAACTGATTATCATTAACAAGTATCAACTGGCGAATTAAAATTTAGTACTAAATTAAATAAGGATTAAATGCAATAAAAGCCATATTTAACTGGAATGACAATTTAAACACGCCAAACATCAATCAGTCATTTTCAAATCACATCATAATTTAATTTAACTTACGTAAGATAGTTTAGTAGTCGTCAGTGGGCTAAAACACTCACCTTTGATTTTAGCCCATAAAAATCAAAACAAAAGCACAAAAACTCAACAGTCTCCAAATTCAACTAAATCAATTTCATGCTGTCCGGAATTTAAATATGAATCAAACAGAAGAAATCGCACGTGAATCAAAAGTTATATGCAAAAGATATTCATGCTATAATAAATATTATTAAAATAACAATTAGTATGCATAAAAAAATAAACAAATTTTAATACTTATGTTTTCCTCAAGATGAAGCTTAAGGAAAAGATTAAAGAACAACTAAGATGAGGACATGACGTGTACGAAAAATGAAAAAAAGTCAAATCATGTTTTAGAAAAGAAGGCTTTTGGATTTGCAAGAATAAGGGCTTTTGAATATGAGGTGTCAGGAGAAACAAAATGCAAATGAAGAAATAAGCTGCAGGTTATTTATAATTAGGAAATGAAGATGGAGGGACAAAAATAAATGTCATATTTTATTTTGAAAGCTTCAGGCATTAATAATGCAAAGGAAATGTACATAGGAATGTAAAAGTTTGCAAACCAAAGGAAAGTAAAATTCTGTATACGTGAAAATGAGGTGACAAAAATTAAATACAACCTAAAAGTCTAGCTTCAGGTATTAAACAGAAGGAGAAATGAACGTATCAAGTATTAATAATAAGGTAACTATTTTAAAACGTTCATGCAATAATTAATAACAAGAGAAATGAAAGGACCATGTACATCATACAACCTTTTGAAATTCAATTTTTTTTCTAAAACATAACCAAATTAACTTCATTAACTCGATTACTATTCAAATTTGTACGCATTTAAGTTTTTATCTACGCATAAAAAAAAATAAACCTCCCTGAAAATGTTCAATTTTGTTTTCCAAAAATGATCTTTTATTTCCATTGAAACACCCTTATTGTTTAACATAAAACGTGCGTTTCTTTTATTAAATCTACTAATTGCAGTCAACATTTTCTTTCCCTTTTAATTGAAATATTTCAATTACATTGATTGTAATTACTTACAAAGTTAAATTTCAAAACATGCAACTAAAATGGGATGAAAAATAGAACAATTGTTTATGTAAACACGTTTATAAATTTGTTGTTTATAAACAAGAGTAATAAATAACTTACTAAAATAGATTATTTTCCTATTCTTGTAATTAATCTATAAGCTAAAACACAGTTCAAATAGACATATATTTCTTCCTTTAAAATAATCATTCTATTCTTCATTTTAATGAAATTAAACCTACATTCACGAATGCAACATTCATTTTATTTGATGTAAATGTTCTTTTCATTAAACCAAACTTCCCTTATATTTTCACAAAACGTAAGCTATTTTTAATTACACCTATTAATTTACAATTCAGTATACACTATCCGATTAATTGAAAATTTTCAATTACAATAATTTAAGTTGATTAAGTTTCAAAATGGACTAAATGAATGTAATGAGAAGTAGAACAATTATTTACTATCTAACAGTAATTTAAACATATTTATACACTATTGGATACAAACAGTAATTATACATTTCTTACTACATAATAGTTTCTCATCTCTACAATCAATCTTTCAGCTACCAAACATTTCAGATAAATAAACATATGTTTACTCCTTTACAAAACTTATTCACTTTTATTCTTTTATTTTAATTTACACTCCTACTATTAAATTAACCAATACCTTATGAAATTATTAACATAGGTTTCTACCTCATTTTCCTCATTTTCTACAATTGATGTCTTTTCTTACATTAAACATAATATTTTATTACATTTAATTCCAATTAATAATATTCTGATTCCAATAAACTGATTTAATTAAATTTCAGACTTTTTATTCAATCAGTCATTACTTTATGGACATAGTTAACATTGGTTTACATCTTATTGCATTAACATTCTACAACTATCATCTTTTACCATATTAGTTGCAATATTTCAATTATTTTGAATCTTTGTCGATTTTCACATTAATTATAGTTTAAAATCCCAATAAATTAATTTATCTTGGTTTCACTCCTTTTTAGTAAATCAATTATAACCTTATGAATGTAACTGACGTTTCCGTACATCTTGTTGCATTCACCTTTTCCAATTATCGTCTTACCCCATTTTACCTAACATTTAATTTCGTTTAATTACAATTGATTAAATAAATTAGTAACAAATAACAATTGTCACCTTTTCAACATTTAATAGCATTTGTAAGTTTGTTATCTACACACAAATGTCATAACTACTTACATAATACTAATTTCATCCAATAACAATTTATTACATATTGTTTTATTAATTAATAACACATTTAAATTATCAATTATTCTTTTAATCCAATTATCAATTAATACCCACCCTACTACAGAATTTACAATTTATAACCAATTATAACTCTTTAATCATTTCAATTAATTGGAATTCCATTTAAAGTAGTTATCAATTAACTTAAATTAATATTATTAGATTTCATTCCAGTTATATTCTTATTATTAAATCACAAATTTTTATTTCTTCCAATATTAAATCACAAAACCGTATTAAATTAACTATTTTAATTATCGAAAATTATGGGTTGTTACACTCTCCTCCTATCAAAACTTTTCATCCTCGAAAAGGGAAAAGAAGGGAAAAGAAGGAATTAATATCTCTTATTCAAAATATTAGATTTATAAACAATCAATTTACATAACTAAATAATTTAAATAAAATATATCAATTTATAAATACTTAATTTCCTTTCATATTCAAGTTAATAAAAGTTTGAAAACATTTTTACTTTCACAAAAATTTTCTAAGTCCAAAATTCAAAGAAAATTTCGGCAAAGTCTCCTTTGTACGGAGAGGTCCGAGAGAAATAATAATATCAATAATAATAATCATATATACATATCATATATTTCAAAATAATATATCTCAAACCATGGAAAAATAATATAATATCGTAAGAAAACCATAATATGAGAATGTGCCTATTTGTCGGGCAAACAACGCTTAATTTATGAAACCAAAAGCAGTAGTTATTGCTTCCATAACCATTATTTTAGTTATACAATCCAAAAAAGTTAATAATTATATAAAAGAGAAATATTTAAGTTGTTTCAATTAGTCACAACCAAATCAACACAACATACAATAGTCACAAGCAACAAAACCATACAATCATCACATGAAATCAAAGCAATTAACCATCCACCCATAGCAATCAAAACAAAGTGTTTGTTCGGGTTCAAAAACTTTTAATCGTATAAAATGATAAACAAACTGCTAAGAATGCCATACACTCAACGGTCTTAGGTAAAACTCAGTTGATCATTTATACATCCTTACACAATAGAAGTATCCTTTCCCAACCAATCCATAAGCCACACAAACAATAATTTCAAATAATATTTAAGTTTTATTCTTATTACTCTTTTTTGACATTGTTTACTGTTCATTTTCGTTTATTCATACAATGCTTGTTTAATGTTTTTACACTTATCACTTACAAAATACATTTTCCATTCATTTATACAATATCATTTTTCTTTTCATTACTTTACATTCATTGCTTACATAGGATATTTCATTTCAATTATTAGATTATTTATTATTATGTAAGTCTCTTTATAATTTAATTCATCAATAATAGATATATTTTTTTTCTCTCATTCATTTCTTTCATGTATACTGTTATTAAACATTTAATCTATTTTTGAATCATTTCATATTTTCTAAAGTTATAATCATCACTTAATATAGTATTCACTTTAATTATAAATGGCTTCAACATTAACTTAAGTTTATAATTATTTACTTACAGTATTTACGTTTACTATTTAGCCCGACTATAGATAGCTTAAATGTTAACTTAAGCTTATAATTATTTTTCTTACATTATTCACTTTTATTACATTTAACTAGTGGCATTTCAAACTATTAACTTTAGTTTATAACAATTTATAACATCAGAATTCTTATTTATAGAAGTAATTCCATTGAACACTTTCATTTTTCAAAAGTTTACTTGTATAATATTCTATTACATATCCTATTTAACATTTCAACTTATGATATTTTGGTAAGCTATATATATATAAATGTCGTTTAGAATGCAATTGAAAATTATACAAGTTCGTCTTATTTATTTAGTTAATAAAATGTTTAATAATTACAATTTATTATTTTTCACCTCTTTTTTACTTACAGTTTACAAAATTTTCAATTTCTTATATTTTCATTAATCATTTAGCATCTGCTTTCTAATTACACATCTTAGAAGTTTCCAATTGTTAAATAGTTAAGATTTCATTCGTTACAACAAATGAAACTACTATTTATAGAAACTTAAGAATTAAATACCGGGTTCCATTTTCAAATCATTTTAAAATAATATATATGTATATACTCATAACTTATATATCCAATCATAGTTAGAAAAATTAAGATTTATTATCAAAACAAATGTGCAGTAAAACTACTACAGCAGCATACCCACTTTGAAACTCAAAAATAAACGTCGATGATGCGTGCACTCATCAACGAAATTATTTTCCAGCGACAGAGAGGGGAGTACAGAATTTATTTCCTTTTGAAAAAAATTGTTTAAACATTTCCTTTAAATCATATTGAAATATTTATATCAGAAAATACTTTCAAATAATGCTAATATTATATTCCAACATATTTCGAAAGAAATTTTCAAAATCCCGGAGCTTAAGCTCTAAATTTCCAATTTATATTTACTTTACTTGTAGCATCTAGCAAACAACATATTACGTCCAACTATATCATTTATAAAAATTATCCTTTTACATACAAAATATATATTAGGTAAATTATTCGTTTACCTATATTTCAAAACAAATATTATATCGGTCTGCCCTATTTAGTGTTTAGAAATCCCTATCAATGCCATAGCGTCCTATGTACTGAGTGGAATTTATAAATACTAAGCAGAACAAATTGACAAAATATAAAAATCTTTTATAACACTAACGAATATGCTCTCTCATATACATTTAACGACTCATTCTAGGGTATTACTACCCTATTTCTAATGAGTCAGACCCCACGAAGCTAAGATTGTCGCTAAACCAA
Source organism: Allium cepa (assembly GCA_030765085.1). Classification (NCBI taxonomy): domain Eukaryota; kingdom Viridiplantae; phylum Streptophyta; class Magnoliopsida; order Asparagales; family Amaryllidaceae; genus Allium; species Allium cepa. The sequence goes on along the minus strand of CM060939.1, from coordinate 72,084,518 downwards.
AGCTCTGATACCAAATGTAATGACCTGCCTTTTTGGACGGTTTAATTCGACGATTAACCACATACGTCAGACTCAAACCATTCAAAAGGGCAGCTTATTATGAGTTAAATAAGAAAAGTAGAGAAAGAAAGAAAAACAAATACAGAATCTCACAGCGGAATGAAAAAAATATAATAATCAAATAAACAATTCATGAAGCTGTTTACAAATAACATTGATTGAACCTTTATAATACAGATCAAAATTACATAAAAAAAGAATAAAGAAAAGTAAATGCAGCGGAACAACATGATGCAATGGAATAAATATAATAAATAATAATAGTACAAAATCTTCGTCTTCATCCTCCATAAAGCAGTCTTCGATAAACTGAAAAGCTCAGACTGACCCAAGCGAATTGAAAAGGCAAATCACTAGAGTCAAAACTAAAAGAACTTATGTAAGTTAAATCAACGGTACACAAATATGAGTGTGATGGCATCGGAGATGTTTACGAGGTTTGACATCTCCTATCCAGTGTCAATGTGAATGCAATAACTTAAGAGATGTTCGGGATTCACATCTCCAAAGCATCCGTTAAACTATCTACTTTTTAGTACAATACGCTAATATAATAGTGTCTACAATAAAGTAAAGTATTAAAATAGCGTTAAGGCGTTACCATATCCCCCTTAATACATTTTTATATATTCCCATAGTCTAAATAATACCGTAATTCTTCCGTAAACTGTTGGGCTATCAGAGGGCACTTCATATGTATGGTACAAACCAAACTAGTAGAAGGCGCGATAGGGCATGTGAACACGGCACTCGAGGCAATGCCAGGGTAGATATATCAATTGTGGATCCGGACTCGTAGCAACGCATAGCAGCTACTACTGTCCACCTCGGAACACACTCCCATAATCAAAATCAAAGAGTGGCCACCAAATCATCACAAAGTCATAATATGGTATCGAAGAAATGTGTTCGATCGGAGGTGCGACCTCACTTGGTCCGGCCTGCCTCCTGTTTTAGTCACGTCAAAGCTGGCTCACGGAAGTCAGGGTTATGTAAATACCTCATACAGAATCGTTCGTCAAACCATCCTACTTTATTTCTGGAATCTTCACCGCATACACAGTTGTTAAAGTGGTTTTCAGTATTAGCAGAAAGTATGACAATATCCGATCTCGATCTCTTTAACAACCAAACGCTTATTTCACACCGGATGGTTCTTTTACATTTCAAAGTTAATTCACAATTGATATCAAAATATCATATTCTCAAAACCATATCATTTTCGAAATCATATTTACTTTCGAAATTATATCACATTTGAAATCATATCACTTTCGAATTCATATTTCGAAAAATAGATTAAATCTTCATTTAAAATCATCACATTCCTCAAATATATCATTTAAATACCTACTCTTGTTATAACATCACTAAACCTTATTCGCTTAAAAATCAAGGCTTTAATTAAAGATATTTCCACTTTACACCATCTAAATTTAAAAATTAATTTAGATAGTTATAAATAGTTTAATTAGTTTACATAGTTTTAAATGGAGATAAATTAGGTTGAATAGGTTTAAAATAGATTAAAATACTTTAATTAGATTTAAAATAGTTTAAATGGTTTAAGATAGATTAAACAGGTTTATTATGGATTAATTAGGTTTAAAATTGATTAAATGAATTTAAAAATAGATTAAATAGAATTAAAATAGATTAAATAGTTTAAAATAAATTAAAATAGTTTTAAATAGATTAAAATAGTTTGATATAGTTTAATAAATTTTAAACGATTTAAAATAGGTTAAAATATATTAAAATAGATTAAATAAGTTAAAATAGATTAAGATACGTTAAATACGTTAATTAGTTTAAAATAGGTTAAATTAGATTAAAATAAATTAAATAGTTTAAATTGATTAAGTTGGTTTAGAATAGATTAACTTATTTTAATAGTTGAAAATCTAAAAATTAGAATTTAAAATAATATTTACAGTTTATATTGAGATAATAAATTTTGAAATTCACATCATTTTAACCATTTCTTCCATTCCAACATTTCAATAATTTAATTTCGATAAATATCGTTTATACTTCAATTACAACTTCAATGTTTCAATTTAAACCAATTTCAATTTCAACATTTAAAACTTGGGTTTCCAAAAATAATTCAGTTTATATAAATCAAGTTTTCTTCAAAATATCATTTAACTAAGTTCAAAATTTAAGGATTTAAAATTGTTTAATTTAACCAATCCGGTGTCCGCATATAATTCTTTAACCTATGGTCAAGTGATATGGATATTTATCATTTCAATCCGCAATTTAAAAATTCTATGGGTATATATCATTTCAACCCGAAATTCCAAAATTTAATTTCAATACATGAAATCGCTCGAGTCTATCATTTCAACCCATAACGATTTCTCCCTAATCTATCAGCTCGTTCGGGTATGTACCGTTTCAACCCATAGGGAACTTGCAGTGTTACAACAATATAAAATATAACATCCGGTCATCCAATATCAACATCAACATCCATCACAATCGTCATCCAATTAAATCAATAAACATTAATAGATAACTGATTCTCATTAACAAGTATAAACTGGAGAATTAAAATTTAGTATTAAATTAAATAAGGATTAAGTGCAATAAAAGCCATATTTAACTGTAATGACAATTTAAACATACCAAACATCGGTCAATCAATTTCTAATCACATCATAAATTTAATTTAACTAACATAAGATAGTTTAGTAGTCGTGAGTGGGTTAAAATACCCACCTTTGATTTTAGCCTATAAAAATGCAAACAGAAGCGCAAAAACTCAACAGTCCCAAATTCAACTAAATCAATTTCATGTTGTTCGGAACTTAAATATGAATCCAACAGAAGAAATCACACGTGAATCAAAATTTATATGCAAAAGATATTCATGCTATAAGAAATATTGTTAAAATAATAATTAGTATGCATAAAAAATAAAAAATAAATTGATACTTACGTTTTTCTCAAGATTAAGCTTGAGGAAAAGATTACAGAATAACTAAGATGAGGACAGGATGTGACGCCCCACCTCTATACTCACGCTAGCCAAGAACATTACGGAGTGATGCCATCAACTAGCACGAAGAATAAGGCTGTTGAGGAGCGACCATCCATGTAATTGCTTTGTGCGAGCACCGATATGTCAGATTGTATAACATGCATTTCATTTCAAGAGGAAATCCGACATGCCGATACAAACTCAAGGCTACTACATAGTGGCTATATGATCTTCGGAAACAAATATTGAAATAAGCACAACATAAATCAGTCACTGATATTCATATCACAAAGGCGGAAACAGATATGAATATAACACATAAAAGTGTACATCAGAGTAGTGGTCAAACAAGATCCACAATATCACAAAAGAATAGATACAAGTGCGGGACAAAAGAATACGTACACATCAACGAGTCTATATCTCGAGTGTATAACAACAAAAACTACCAATCTAATGTAGTTAGCCAAAAGTCAGATAATACTCCTAGGTGAGGAGTCAAACAGAAGCACCTATAACATCTCGGCCTGACCCGAGTATTATTTAATAAGAAAATAATAAACAGATCAGTCTAGCTATAAATATCAGATAAATATGAGATAGAAAATGAGATATAACAAAAAACGTATGATAACAATAATGTCATACTATGAAAAGTATACATTAGAAAATCTACCAAAATCATACAATATCTCAAGAGTCCCATAACAGCAAAAAGAATGTCCTATTCTTTATTTTATTCACCAAACCACAAATATAGACATTATATCGCTGCCAATCATAAAAGCTGGTGAAGCACAAATTCTAGAAATCACCAATTAGAAATCCAGAAATCGCAAAAAGGGGAGGCCTATCACAAAACGGGAGCATGAAAACTCACCAACACGTGTATCACAAACGGGATGCAATCCCATGGTCGCTAACCATAGAGGCGGTGCAACGACGTAGTACAATAACGGTATGCCCGAGGAACCTGAAACTCGAATAATTCGGAACAACGACGTAGTACAACGGTACGCCCGATGATCCTGATAAGCTGGTACAACAACGTAGTAAAAAAGTACGTTTGATGGAGCGAACTCCATAAAAGAACGTGGGTCGCTAGCCCACAAAAATTGAGTCAAAACTCCAAATAATACATAGGTCGTTAGCCTATAAAAGAAATGAGACGAAACTCCATAAAACGTACCTTCCCCTACGAGGACAAAGAAACATAGCATATAACTAGTCTAAATCGCATAAAATGATCGTCAATGATCATCGAGAAGTTTCAATTACACTAAGCTAATAAATATATGAATTTAGCCTCATGTCCCATAACCACTGGCTTAACTTAAGTATTTACGAACAAATTGTAGATCTCCACTCGAAAATTGTCACAAGAGGTTCAATCGAACAAGTCCAAGAATTAACCGACGAGGTAAACGCAAGCGTTTCATACCACTTATTTTACTAAGCCGTTTAATTAGATTTCTCATACGAGTGAGGTAAAGGTTTGTATATACTAGTAGATTGGAAAACGGTTTAAGAAACGAGCTTGGTAATAAAATAGTGTTGAAATCGTTTTGATGAAAGAGTTTTGATATTTACTCCTAGTATTGAAACCTTTATATTTTTAAAGTGACAAATCATAAAAAATGATTGTAGAACAATCAATCACCAAATCTCACATACGAAGACGTGAATAAAATCCAAAGAAATCGATATCGAATCCATCAAAATGGATATTCCCAAAAATCCTGAAGAAAATGTCACCAAAGTCGATAATAGATGATAACAACAAAAGGGAAACAACATGAATCAATTAAATTTGGAAACTCAAGCTAAATAGGAAAAATAGAGCCCAGACAGCAGATTCAGACGTCTGAAATCAAGGATTCAGACGTCTGAATCTGGAAAAATAAAAGTTTTCCAGAACATAATTCAGACGTCTGAACCCTATATTTCAGACGTCTGAAATAGGCATTTTTAGCCTATTTCCTTTCTGGTTCAATTCAAACCAATTCAGACGTATGAAACCATTGATTCAGACGTCTGAATACCGGGGAATAAAAATTCCCAGTATAATATTCAGATGTCTGAAATTAGGTTTTCAGACGTCTGAAACTGTTGCTCAGGCACTATTCTGAATCTAGGCCAATAATGGCCAAAACGATTATCGGAAGCGATCGGACGAGCAATAATGACTAAGGATTTATGCCAAGTGACAACCCAACCTTAAAGGCTCTTCGATGCGCCTCGAATATCAATGTCTAAATATCCATAATAGGATTTCATAGAATTAGACCAAAACACCAAAAATTAGAATACTCACCAAATCAATCCAAATCAAAATCAAATGAACACGTAAAGATGTTAGGAATTCTTACCTAACAATCAAAGATAATTATAGACTTAGATGTGAGATAAAAATCTCACCTTTAAACCCAAATCAATGAAGGAGAAGCTTTTTAAAACAAGCTAAGATCAATTCCTCTTCAATAACAACTTAAGAAGCTTCAATCTAATCTTAAAAGAAGAACATTTCCTAAGTTAGGTTTAGGAATTTCTGAAATTGAAAGGAGGATGAGTTGGAGAAGAAGAAGAAGAGAAGACTTACCAAAGCTTCTTCTACGACTTTGGAGCTAGAACTTGAATTTGCAAAGATGTTTAGGGCTTGGAGTTTTAATTTCCCATTCCTCTCTCCATTTTCAGTGAAACTTGAGTGTTAGGAAAATAAGAATGAAGTGAAGAGGAGAGGCGGACTGAGCTAGAGTAATAAGTGGGGTTAATGGGCTGAAACCCAACCCAAAGCCCTAAGTGAAAGTAGCAAAAATTCTACTAACCCCAAACATATCGAAGTTTATACTCAAAAAGGTCGCAAACACCATTTTGAACTCAATGGAAGTGGTATCGAGTCCAAATTCGGCTGTTTGCACAAAGTAACCTTTCGGACTAAAATCCGAATAACGATGCTATATTTAAATAAAATATTTAAATACACAATCGTAAAATATGCGGGTTGTTACACAGGACGTGTACGAAAAATGAAAAAAAAATCATGTTTCAGAAAAGAAAGCTTTTGAATTTGCAAGAATAAGGGCTTTTGAATATGAGGTGTCAGGAGAAACAAAACGCAAATGAAGAAATAAGCTGCAGGTTATTTATAATTAGGAAATGAAGGTAGAGAGACAAAAAATAAATGTCACATTTTATTTTAAAAGCTTCAGACAATAATAATGCATAAAGAAATGTACGTAGGAATGGAAAAGTTTGCAAACCAAAGGAAAGTAAAATTTTGTATACGTGAAAATAAGGTGGCAAAAATTTAATACAACCTAAAAGTTTAGGTTCAGATATTAAACAGAAGGAGAAATGAGCGGATCAAGTATTAACTATTTTAAAACGTTCATGCAACAATTAATAACAAAAGAAATGAAAGGACCATGTACGTCGCACAAGCTTTTGAACTTCAATTTTTTTTTTGAAACGTAACCAAATTAACTTCATTAACTCGAATAATATTCAAATTTGTACGCATTTAGGTTTTTATCTACGCATAATAAGAAAAAAATTAAACCTACCTTAAAAATGAAAACTTTCAATTTGGTTTTCCCAAAATGATCTTTTATTTCCATTAAAATGCCCGTTTTGTTTTATATAAAACGTATGTTTCTTTTATTAAATCTATTAATTGCAGTCAACGTTTTCTTTCTCTTTTAATTGAAATATTTCAAATACATTAATTGCAATTACTTACAAAGTTAAATTTCAAAACATGCAACTAAAATGGAATGAAAAATAGAACAATTATATATGTAAACACGTTTATAAATTTGTGGTTTACACACACGAGTAATAAATAACTTACTGAAATAGATTATTTTACTATTCTTGTAATCAATCTGTAAGCTAAAACAAAGTTCAAATAAACATATATTTCTTCCTTTAAAATCAATTGTTCTGTTCTTTATTTTAACGAAATTAAACCTACATTCATGAATGAAACATTTATTTTATTTGATGTAAATGTTCTTTTCATTAAATCAAACTTCCCTTGTATTTTCACAAAATGCAAGCTAATTTTAATTACACCTATTAATTTACAATTTAGTATTCTCTCTCATATTAATTGAAAATTTTCAATTACATATTGATTAAGTTTCAAAACGAACTAAATGAATGTAATGAGAAGTAGAACAATTATTTCCTATCTAATAATAATTTAAACATATTTATACACTATTGGATACAAACAGCTAAATAATAGTCTCTCATCTCTACACACAATCTTTCAGCTACCAAACATTTCAGATAAATAAACATATGTTTACTCCTTTACTAAACTTATTCATTTTTATTCTTTTATTTTAATTTACACTCCTAATATTAAATCAACCAATACCTTATGAAATTATTAACATAGGTTTCTACCTTATTTTCCTCATTTTTTGAAATTGACGCATTTTCTTACATTAACCACAATATTTAGTTGTATTTAATTCCAATTAATTATATTCTAATTCCAATAAGTTGATTTAATTAAATTTCAAACTTTTTATTCAATCAATCATTACTTTATGGACATAGTTAACATTGGTTTACATCTTATTGCATTAATATTCTACAACAATCATCTTTTACCATATTAATTGCAATATTTCAATTATTTTGAATCTTTGTCGATTTTCATATTAATTATAATCTAAAATCCCAATAAATTAATATATCTTGGTTTTTCTCCTTTTTAGTAAATCAATTACAACCTTATGAATGTAACTGACATTTCTGTACATCTTGTTGCATTCACATTTTCCAGTTATCATCTTAACCCATATTACATAACATTTATTGTCATTTAATTATAATTGAATAAATAAATTGGTAACAAATAACAATTGTCACCTTTTCTACATTTAATAACATTTGTAAGTTTGTTATCTACACATAAATGTTGTAACTACTTACATAACACTAATTTCATCCAATTACAATTTATTACATATTATTTCATTAATTAATATCACATTTAAATTATCAATTATTTTTTTAATCCGATTATTAATTAATATCCACCATATTAAAAAATTTACAACCTATAACCAATTATAACTCTTTAATCATTTCAGTTAATTGGAATTACATTTAAAGCAGTTATCAATTAACTTAAATTAATACTATTACATTTCATTCCAGTTATATTCATATTATTAAAACACAAATTTTTATTTTTTCCAACACTAAATCACAAAACCTTATTAAATTAACTATTTTTTATTATCGAAAATTACGGGTCGTTACAATACACATACACACACACGTACACACATACACTAAGTATATACGTGGTAGATATGAATTCCAATACTTAGTTATACATAATGAAATCGGTATTTGTGTATTTCTGTTTGAGCCATACGGGATGAAATTCTCATATACGGTTTGACCATGCTTTAGATTAATATTGTGCACATCAAACATATATAATGTTTCACATATGCAACAAATATATGTCGATATATTTATAAATATACAAACATTATATTTAATTAATATAGATTAATTAATTAAAATAATATAAATAAATAAAATATGATTTACTTTAAACAACTAGATTGGATCTAGTATCAAATATTAGACTTCATATGCCACTATGATCCAATTAGGATTTTTCTTTTTTTTGAAATTTACACATTTCACCCATTATAAACCAGGTTAGATCAAACATTACTTTGAAAACTGGTTGTGCGTGTATGTAAGCTAATTATTTGGCTTGTAGTATGACTTGAATTATTTGGTATAGCTTTGAAAAGTAGTTATGTATGTTATTGACTGTATTTGGGTACCACTCTTAGTGGAGTTTAATTATGGTATGATGTTGTCGTAGATGTGGTGAAGTTGTGTATGTAGCTGCTGCTATTTGCGGTAGATTTTGAAATTTGCGACTTTCCAAGACAACGACACTATTTTAGAAGCTGTCAACTAACGCTATTTCAAATGCCGCCTACTGGCACTATTTGAAAATCTGCCTACTGGCGCATTTTCAAAACACACCTACTACATAATGCAGATGCAAGCAAAAGGAAACTTTCGAACCCTTTGCATATGCAGATATATCACATACATGTATATTCAAACAGATTCATATCAAATACCAAAAACACTAGTGAACTTATGCGATTCCATAATCAAATACAGCAAATAGGACGTTACATATTAAATTCTCAAATAAATACATTAACTACCAACTTAAAAAAATGTAAATGATAAGTTACGGAAGTGCATCGATTTGTCTTGTGGCCCAACACTACAGATCTGCTGCACATATTTCCCCTTGGAGGTTGCATTCTCATCCATGAAATAAAACTATCAAAATCTTTATTTATCTCTAAAACCAGCAGCTTGAAAGTTTGCTTTCAAATGTTTGGCACAAAATCTATGCTTATGTGGTGACCCCATTTAGTTTTCAAGGCTGTAGGTATTCTTTTCATTCTATGGGAAATGAAAGTAATACGTCAATCATTAACACTATGAATGAATTTTCGCATACAAGAAAAAGCCAATCTCAACTATCAGATGATTCCGATTAAACAATTACATAAGTCAAAGAGTAAAGATGGTCATCTGCATCTACCGTAGTCGCAACAAGTAATGTATGTTTGTGTTTTCAATATAAATGTATGTCAGACAAGCACCATTGTTTCAGTGGTTAAGTCATTTGAATTTGTTGCGAGAGGCCACAAGTTCGAAACTTGCGTAGCGTGATTCGAACATTTATTGACACATGATTTGTGGTTTGTTGTCCCAGTGACATGTTGTATCTATGTACCATTTCAAAAAAAAAAATATGTCATCAATATAGAGTAGAGGATGGCAATGCACAAAACCATCTGTATAAGGTACTAAAGCCTAAAAGCTCAATTGAACACTCTATAACCATCAGTGGTTACATGTCTAACACTACCTAGGTTCATTCTAGAAATTTTAGCAAAATATTATCGTAAAATTGTATAAGAATCTGCCCAATCATCATAATTTTTTTATCCTACCTTACTCAAAGCTCTCCGTGCCGTCATATGTGAACAATTATTCTTCCATTAATAACTGAACCATTCTAGATGTTTTATCCAAATCATCTTTTGTAAAAGACACGATCTTCAAAACAAGAAAAGTAGATGTGCTTGTGATTAGAACTAACTATTGGGTTGATGTGGTTATGTGGATTGGATATTTTCTAATCACCCACCATTCTAAATGAATTTTTATTTGAAATTATAGCATGTATTATTCATGAACAATTTTTATCGACAATGCAAGTGGTGGTGTACTTGGTTTTGTTAGACTTGACTGTTTTATAACAAATAACACGTAAAATAAACCATTCACCTAATTCTTATAGGAATTTTTCTTTATTTACAAATACCATGCCAACTTGGAACCGTTTTGAATACTAGCAGATAAAATAATTTACCGTTGAATTGAAGATTTGCAACGACGAACCTAGCAATTATTTGTGCATTACGAAGATATCATCCAATAATACTTTCATCTCTGTTAATCGGTATATCCATGAATATCGTCTTTAACTGCAAAATCCATGCTATCAAGAGAAGGATAATCATATACATTGTATCTTCATGTTATCAAGTGGTTGATTGTTGAAATGCATGTTATTGATCCAAGATCTATCACTCTCCCACCTAGTACCAACGTCCATGCTACCAAGAGAAGGGCCATGCTATATCCATATAATCATCATCTGCATTTGCAACTCTAACGATTTTGACATAGCAAAAAACATTAACTCAGCGTTGTCATCGTCAACTAATTTTATTGCTTTTGATTTGGAATAGGTAGGCCAATTGCGAACTAAACTTATCTCAAACTCCTCAGGTTTAATCTTCGTAGCTTTGAAAACTTATTCTTTCAAATATCCTAAGTAACACACGTACTTTTGTTAGTTTATAAGAACCACCGACATAATTTCAACACATTTATTCATCAGTCACCAATTCATCATCGAAATAGTAAATAGTTGGAACAAAATTACAAGTTATTTTATGATAACAATGAATACAAAATTACACAATTCCAATTTCAATTACTAAATGAAAATATTATCTAACAAAAAATTTAGGGTTTGCAAAAGCATATTGATTGTTTATAAGCAAAAGAGATGTTGTTGTCTTCTAATTAGATCTAATGAAACATAAGTTTTGATTGATTTAGATGCGGAAGAAGATATTTTTGAAAGAGGAAGAAGAGAGTTAAGGTTTTTTTTAACATTTGGTAAATTAAGATGAGAAGAGAAAGGAAGGATCTATTGTTTTACAAGGTTTTATGGCGACATTTAAAAAAGTCATCCATATAAAATATTAAAAAAATTGACGACTTTTCAAAAGTACCATCGTTGTTTTCTATAACAATACTAATGACATCAACATAACACATTTCAAATGTTGACAATACGTTTTGCCAATATGATGCTAAGCTAGTTAGAAGTGACTTTTATTTGTAATTAGTTTTGAAAGTGGTCTAAAAACATGATAAGTTTTCAAAAATGGACCAAATTGAAAAAAATTCCCAAATATTTCAACAACTACACATTTTTAGCACTTGAAAAATCATCACAAAGTTCAATCGTATGCACAAAAATAGAATGCATACTTGTAAATATACATGTGCACCATCAGATGTTAACATATATTTAAAAGAGAAAAAAACATAATATAGTTCAAAGTAACATCACTCTAATGTTGTAAAATTTGAATATGGAAGAAAAATGTTAAATACTCAAAATTGTTGGTATCTAAATTCCAAAATGTATCCTAACTCTAATAAAAGTCCTAATACAATTGTGTATGTATTCATTTGTTTTTCTAAATAAAAAGGAAATAATTGACCTAACTAGAAAGAAAATGTCATCTCTGAATCTAGGCTTCGTCATTAGTTGATCTTCTATTTTTTCTTATGCAAATATCAATCAAACACCCATTTGTTTCTTCTTGGTACCAATTCAATTTGATTCAATTATATCAATACCAAATAACATATAGCGCCTTTACTTCATGGATGTTGGTTGAGGATGATTCAGTTCACTTTTAGATACTGGTTCTGCTTCTGTTTTAGATGACCAGTACTCTGAGCATCCTTGGTTCTAACCAAGGTCTTCAATCACCTGCTCATATCGTGTTATCACGTAGATTAACTCCGAAATAAAGTCAAAAGAAAAAAGGAAAAAAATTCCTTAGTACATCCATGCAATTTACCGAATTACCCATATTAACATTATATATTAAGATTTTGACATCCTACCTTAGTTGAGAACCTAAAACAGAGCTCACTAATGTTGCAAATTTATTTATTTTATGCAAATTATGATTTACAAATGCAGTGTAATTGTAAATGGCTTTGGTATATTTCAGGAACAAAGATATCACAATTACACATAACTGGAAATTAGGATCCATCCTTTATTTCCAAATTTAATACCCAATAAAAACTTCTCAAAAGTTCCACGAAGCATCAATTTCAATATTTTCAATGAAAATGTGCAGTGCACGCTGTAAATATTTGTAGTGTATATTGCAAAATTTTATTTTATAAAAATACGCAGTTAGAACCGTGAATATTTACAGAGTAAAATGAAAATATTTGCATGTGGAATGCACTGTTTTGTTGAAAATAATGATACGAGTTTTTTGTGAAACTTGTTTTGAAACTTAAGTGTTTGAAAAACTCGTGTGCTGGTAATACACACCATTTTTTCACATTTTTCTAATTTTTTTAAGGAAAACTAAATATTCTTTTTTTTCAGTCAATTTGAAATTCTCCTTTTAGTTCTAGTATATTTAAACTGAATTTCATTTTGTTTCTTTAATCACTATTTCTGAATTTCAGTTTTTCTAAAGATATGTGTGACAGACAAAAAGAAAACATCAGCCTAGATTATGATATTCTTTTTATTTTATTCTTGAAAATTTGGTATGCGTTTTCAAAATTTTGGATCCTAAAATTTGTAATTTTTCGTTTTTTTAAGTTCAATGTTAAAAGATTTTATGACAGTTTTGAAATTTGAAAATTTCATTTTACGGTCAAGTGTTTCTTGATATAAAAGATTACATTATATTAGATAGTTTTAATATATGATTATCATTTTTCACTATATATTTTGTGTGGTGATTTTCCTAGTTTCAAAAAAATTTGTACTTCTAATATATGCAAGTTTGTACTATTTTGGGGCATCTTCAATTCAAATAAAATGCAATGTCCAAATAAAATGCAATGTCCAACGATTACGTGTTAAGGGATAGTTCACATATGAACTCATTGTGTAGGAAAAAGGTTAGATAAGGTATTAAAAGCAACAAGTTCATGTGTTACAATCAATTTATAAATAAATAAAAATATTATATAAAAGCACCGTTGTCAAGAATCTTCAAATTTTACAATTTAAATCCTGATTTAGGTCGAATCTCTCACTTTATGATTTGATTTATATTTCGATTCAAACTTAGTTAAACTATAATGTTTTTAACTCAGACTAACATATTTAATTACTTGATTGGATTCATAATTTCGGTTATAACGTTTTCAAAACAATTACTTAAAAAAAGTGTGTATAAACCTTAAAATATGAATTCTTTGAATCTACAATTTACGATTTGAATCTCATTTTGATTTGTAGTTTAGATTTTACGACTTACGATTTAAATCTCATTTTGAAAACCTTGTATAAAAGAATCAATCATATGCATTTATTTATTTAGGGAATGTGCAAAACTAGACATTACATAGGACAATGTCTAGTAAACTTTTTGCCAAGCCATAATAATAGTTTAAACAACATTACCAGTGAAGATTAATTTTTGAATGAAATTAAAAATTGATGCTGTGTAATACACTTCTCATTATAATTGCACTTGGATCGTGTTGTGTGATGACGGCCGGACCAAGCTCCCCATCTCCAGCACGTGGCGTACGCTTATGGGTTGGCACACACTTTGTTGTAACAAAAGGAATCCCCAATGTTATGTGTCTACCAACCCCATATTTATACACCACTTTTGTTGAGATTGTGATATTAAATCACATATGCATTGAAGCGGACTATGTGTGTTATGCTGTGGAAGAGACGGGAGGTCAATCGGAGATCGGAGGAAGGAGTTGCAACGACGATGAGAAGTGGATGTGCTCAGCACTTACCACAAACGTCTGTGGAATTCTCACAGACGTCCGTGGTCTCAGGAATCTGTTTCCCAAGAATTCCCACAGACGTCTGTGAGTTTTCCACAAACATCTGTGACGACGAGATTGGGAAAAATTCTGTTTTTTCTTAATCGGAAGATGGCTTCTTTGTTGGGCTTTTCTGGGACTTCAATGCTTGGCTCTTCATATTCAATGGCTCTGATTTTTTTGGGATAATCCAAAGGTATAGACTAATTAGATCATCTATATAAGGCCTCTAAATCATCTTCCTAAATACAGTGGTGTGTGAGACAAATCAATCAGATTTGGTATCCAGATTAGGGTTAGCCTCCGTTCTTCATTGTTCTTCTTTTCCAACAATTTTGGTGATATAGATATTCGCTCTTTTTCTCAATTTGGTTATTGATTTAATTTTATTTTGTTTATTTTAGCTTTGTTCTATTAATTGTAAACAAAATTTTGGTGAATCAATAAAGTGGATGGCTGGGTGGAATATCTTGTGTTATTGTATTTTGATTTCAATTATGGCTTGTTTTTAATTCAAGTTATCTTTTTGTGATTTGGGTGACAAAGATCCATTGATGAAAGCTTCCGCAAAGCGCCGCTATAGCCTCCAATTTCCATAACAGTTGGTACCAGAGCACAGATCATCGCAAAGCTTAAAGTAATTTTGGTTTGGAAAAATTATTGACGTCGAATATGATTTCGTTTTCGAAGATGGCTATTTTGGTTAAGAAAAGTTGGGGTATTTGGAAACCTAAGATGGAGGATGTTTTGTACCTCAATGATCTTAATGACCCGACTGACGAAAATGGAAAGAAGTCCTTTCATGTAGATGAGGAAAAATGAAAGAAGATGGATAAGAAGACGATTGCTTTGATTCGCCAATATCTTGATGATTCAGTCTTCCATCATGTGGCTAGTTGTAAATCCGTGAAGGCTTTGTGGGACAAGTTGGTATCTTTGTATGAGTCAAAGAGTGCTACCAGTAAGGCTTTTCTGATTCGAAAGTTGGTACAACAAAATTAGATGAAGAGAAGTCTGTTGTAGAGCATTTGAATGAATTTCAGGATGTAATAAATCAATTGACAAATATGAAGGTCAATTTTGATAATGAGTTACAGACTCTTTTATTGATGAGTTCGCTTTCAAAAAGTTGGAAAACTTTGGTTGTTTCATTGAGTAACTCCAATGCTAATGGAACTATCTCTCTAGAAACTGTTCGAAGTTGTCTTTTGAATAAGAAGCTTAGAAGAAAAGGGTCAGGTATGAAATCAGTTCAGAATGAGGCTATGGTGGCAAGAGAGTCGAAGAAAGATACAATTTGAAAGAAGAAGGACGTTAATAGTATCACTTGTCATTATTGTAATGAGAAATGTCACATACGTAGCAAGTATTATGCTTATAAAAGAGATCGGAAAAAGGCCGTGCATGGTGATAGTAGTGGTGATGCACAGACAGGTTTTGCTGAAGATACTGATAGTGATACTTCTTGTGATGTCCTCTTTAGTGAAAATAAGCCTTAGAAGATGGATTCGGGAGCCAGTTCTCACATTTGAAGAGATGTGAATTGTTTTTCTTCTTATGAGAAGAGTGTCGGCATAATTAGAACAGCTAATGGAGAAAAGCTAGCGATTTGTGATATTGCATCTATCCGGTTTCGTATGCATGTTGGTGTGATTAGAGAAATCTCTGGAGTGAGACATATACCCACTTGTTCGCATAATATTATTTCTTTCGGTCAATTGATTTGCCGTGGTTGCACTTATGAGACTCAAGGTGGAGTTTGAGAGTGAAGAAAGGTGGTCGTGTAAGGATGAAAGGAGTATTGGAAGAGGAAGCCTTTATAGCTTGGTTTGTTCTGTAGTCGACTATGAAAAGCAAGTGACGGTTAAAGGACCTAGCCCACAGCAAGGTGAAGAGGTTAATGTGGTCATTGCTTATGATTCTAGCATTGAAAATCATATTTCAAACAGGGGTCTTCAAGTTGATGATGCTCGAGGGATCGATAATGATCGGGTAATGAGCTTAGTTCGAGTGATAGACGGGTGTTATGTTGCAAAATCCACAAGACAAGATGGAGATCTTTGTGGTATTACAAACTATTTTGAAACCGACTTGTGTGGTGCACCTCATATGGAAGATGCATCACTTACAGGCAGTGGTTGAAGTTTGTAATTTAGCATGGTTGAGATATGAGGATTTGTGAGAAATCTAGAGATGGCATGTTTGGAGTGTTTTGATGTGATTTTATGTCAAGGTGGAGTGTTGAGATTGTGATATTAAATCACATATGCATTGAAGCGAGCTACGTGTGGTATGCTGTGGAAGAGACGGGAGGTCAATCGAATATCGGAGGAAGGAGTTGCAACAAAGATGAAAAGTGGATGTGCTTCAGCACTTACCATAGATGATTGTGGAATTCTTCCAGACGTCTGTGGTCTCAGGAATCTGTTTCCTGAGAATTCCCACAGACGTCTGTGAGTTTTCAACAGACGGTTGTGATGACGAGATTTGGAAAAATTATGTTTTTTCTGGATCGGACGACGGCTTCTTTGTTGGGCTTTTCTGGCACTTTAATGCTTGGCTCTTCTTATTCAATGGATCTGATTCTTTTGGAATGATTTGAAAGTGTAGACTAATTAGATCATCTATATAAGGCCTCTAAATCATCTTCCTAAATACAGTGGTGTGTGAGACAAATCAATCAGATTTGGTATCCATATTAGGGTTAACCTCCGTTCTTCATTGTTCTTCTTCTCCAACAATTTTAGTCATATAGATATTCGCTCCCTTTCTCAATTTGGTTATTGATTCAATTGTATTTTTTTATTTTAGCTTTGTTCTATTAATTGTAAACAAAATTTTGATGAATCAATAAAGTGGGTGGTTGAGTGGAATATCTTGTGTTATTACGTTTTGATTTCAATTCCGCCTTATTTTCAATCCAAGTTATCTCTTTATGATTTGGTTGACAAAGATCAATTGCTACAAGCTTCCGCAAAGCGCTGCTATCGCCAACAATTTCCATAACAATTTCTCCAAGTTATTTAGCGATGTGAGACTTTCAAAATCCGAACCGTCGTTCCTCCCCGAAACATGCAAGACCTAGCAGATCGGAGATGCTCTTTTTATTAATGGTTACAAGATAAACATGTAAATAGTGTGATACCTATGCTTGTTGCAAGTCCAACATTGATAAAAATATCTACAGTTTTGGTAGAGTTTGAACATGTGACAAAAAGCTCACGATACTTGTCAGAAAAACACTTGGTCTCAAAAAATAGAAAAAATTGTGGATTGTGGAAGTATAGAGCGTCAGGCCCTCACATGTAATGAGGGTATCACACAATGTAATTTTCTTTAAAAAAAAAGAATTTAGTGTAGAGTCCTTTTAGATACAGTTCAGGAATTTGAAGTTTACTGTTAACTCTCCCATAGTGTAAACAAATACATTATTTCTAGTCTCAATATGAGATTAATATTTTTATTATGTTTTTTGTAAGTATATAAAAAAATCTAGTGATTTTCCAGATTTTAAAAACAAGTAGAGGTATATGAACCCCAACGGGGGCAATACCTATTTCGCTAATAGATCACGATAGACCAAGCATCAGTATTTGATGCGGAATAAAGTAGATATAAGACAAGAGTCTATAAAAAGAATAACCTTGACCATTTCCGAACATAAAAGCCTAAACATTTCAAGCCCATTAATTATATCCAGAAGTTGCATTAAGAAAAAGTTTTTGTCCCTTAAACTTTGTTGTCGGGTAATTTCTGAGTTAACCCTTTCTTGCACCAATTCCCAAACATTACATAGCCGAAGAACTCACAAACATCACATTCGGGCTCTCTTAGAAGGTTCCCTAAATGTTATAATCCTTGTAAGACGGATCATTGTATTATGAGCATTTTCGGCGAAAATGCTACAAATGAAATATGTTTCACTTACTTACAAAGTTGTAATTAAGATTACTTAAAAAAGGGAGAAAAAAATATGTGTGTCCCACAACTTACGTGGGCCCCAGCATATCATTTATCTCTTGTAACTAAATTTTGCTAAGAGTAACAAAGTCCAGTAAAAATAGATTTGATCCGAAACTAATTACAAACTTAGGTCTATATCTGTCACACACACAGCTAAATGATGACATGATTTGAAACCGTGCCATCGTATATTTATTTTCAAAAATATTTTTGTTTTTTCTTAATTTTAATTGCCAAGATGCAAACAGATCGCCCTTTTTGTGAAAAGGAAAATGAAATCACTACATCGCATCTCTGCCTGTTGACAGCCCACCCAACAGAAATAGGCTTAAGTTTATAATTAGTTTCAAAACGGACAGGCTTGTCATTTCCACCAAAGTGGCCTAATATTATTATTACTGCTACTGCTGCCACTTTATAATAAATAAAATGTGTAGCATGAAGTTTACCTTTACGCAGGTCCAAGAGTCCTGCATCGAGTATTTCTGAAATACGACAGCATGTTCTTGTTGGATCTAACACGCTACTAAATTGAACCCAACTTCTGAAAACTGCAAATTCAATCACAATGAAGTCAGCCACACTTTATCTCTGCTTTTCACTTTATTTTTTCGTCTTCATCATGAATCAAGTAGGGTAAAGCATTGGCGTGACGGTTAGATCATCCGTATGGTGATCTGGACGTTCAGATTCGAATCTGAAAACAACATCTGCGCAATGCGAGGGAAATGTTGCGTTATTATCGACCTCCGTAGAGCAAGCTATTATGCGGAGGCCTAGCTTATTGGGTTTCCCCTTTTACCATGAATCAAACATGATACCTTCAGGGAATATTGCATCCTTACTGCACCAATGCTTTCCAAACTTAATTATTCCAAAGCTTAAAGGCCCTGCACGATGCTCCTTCACTGTATTCACAACATTTTCAGCTAGATGAGTAGTTAAGTAATATGGATTAATCTGGAATCATTCAGGCCAATACCAAATAATTTCCTACTGGACTTGCTAGAAGATGATGCTTCCAAAGAATGACTCGAGGGAATAGACGATTTACTATCATATAATATTGTAGCTTTCCTTTTTTATCTTTCTTGATCAATGGTTCAGACTCGGCCATACTTATGTCACGTTGTTGACTGTTTGAACTTTTGTAATTTAAAATCGAATTCATTTCAAAAATCCGTATACATTTTTGTATTGCACTGGAGTCCCCTTGTAAAGCTTGGACTACGCTATTACATTAATCTAAAGGATGTCGGAAGAATAAGTGTTTAGGAGTGGAATTGCATGAGCAAAGATCTTTAGCATGTGTTAAACATGAAAATCGATCTGGAGAACAAGGGCAGCATACAGCATACATGTTAAGATCGTAAAAACATGAAAAGCTTTTCCCCCCTTATCCATCGAATCAATATTTTTACTAAATTTTTTATTCATATTTAGAAGACAAAGACTCTCTTCGTTCATTTTCCATCGCTCAAGAGTGAAAAGTTGTTAGAAATGAAAGAGTTGTATTGGGGAATGTAAAGGCATTAATTGCCTTGGATGTTGAATAGTCCCACCACATCTTAGAATATAATAAAATATTTGTGTTTATATGCTAAGATGGATACATTATGGCAATTCATATAAACAAAGAAAGACACAAGCCATGACGGGTGGTACAACGCACCACCCTGCACGCACATGCCCGGACCCGCATTCACACTCGCAGCGTAGGCGTTTGAGGCCTATAAGAGGCACTTTTCAACAATTTTTTTTGTTGCAGACCGAACATTTTTTTTTTAATTTCTGTCTGTTCAAATTCAAATGGTTGCACCGCCTAGTAAAGAGTCGCAACCATTCCAACAGTCACGACCATTCAAACAGACAGCTCCCCTTCGAATAGGCACTTCCCCGTGCCTATATATAGGCAGAACGAAAATAAAAAACAGGTAGAATAATATTCTGCATTTCTTTCTCCTCCAAACTTTGTTCTTAAAATCCGCTCTCGAGTTCGTTGTTGCTTTGCAATTGCCGGCACAGCACTGCAGAGATCGGTCCGTTTCATCTTAGAAAATAGTTGTTCGTCGACCCTTCAACGCCATTGAGGAAAAAATTCTTTTTCAAGAAAAAAGTTTAACTGGACTTGGACAAAAATCCACGGTAATCTGTTTGCCAGCATTGCATATATATTTGCAATAGTTTTATTAACATAATTGCAATAGATTCGCAACGCTTTAGTAACGTTACTGTACTACTCTCTATATACAGTTTAGTAACGCTTTTCTGACGTTACTGAAATAACAATTTCGTAACACCTTTCTGACATTGTGAATAACAATCTTGAAACATAATTTTGTATTTTGTTTATCACTGATTGGAGTCATTGTATTTCAAACAATGGCTCAAAACAGTAATACATTGGCAGTCAAACCAATCGTGGCCACCACTGAGAACAGAACAATGGTTCCAACAACCATTGTCGCTTTTTCACATGGTGAGAGGCTAGAAAAATTTTCTGGAGTATATTTCAAACGTTGTCAACGAAAAATGCTGTTTTACTTGACTAACCTTAACCTTGCGCAATTTCTTACCAAGGATGCACCAGAAGTGGACGAACTAGAGACCAAGGCAACCAAAGTAGAAGCACTCAACATATGGAACAGTTCGGACTTCATATGCAAAAATTAAATATTAAATGGACTGGATAACATTCAGTATATCGTGTGTTGCACAATGAAGACTTCGAAACAACTCTGGGCCTTCCTGGATAAAAATTACAAAATGGAGGGTGCTGGAATAAAAAGTTCATTGTTGGAAAGTTCCTTGATTTCAATATGATAGACGCCAAAACCGTTATCAGTCAAATCCAGGAGTTGTAGGTAATAATACATGAAATTCATGATGAAGGGATGCCCTTGAGCGAATCATTTCAAGTGGATGCTGCCATCGAATAGAAAACCCATCATGGAAGGATTTCAAGAATTATCTAAAAAATAAGCGCAAGGAAATGACTATGGAAGATCTTGTAATTCGACTTAGAATCGAAGAGGACAATAGGAAATCAGAAAAGAAAACCAACAATGCAATAGTGGCAAAAGAAAATGTAGTCGAGACTAAGAAAAACAACAAGCGGAAATAGGAATACAATCCGAACACAAAGAAACCAAAGAAGTTCAAAGGAAACTGTCACAATTGCGGGAAGAAACGACATAAGGCCAGTGATTGCCGAGGTCCAAAGAAAAAGAAAGAACAAGCAAATATCACCGAATGCGAGAAATTCTCTAATGACATTTCTGAAATGAACTTGTCTGCAATGATTTCTGAATGCAACTTAATTGGAAACTCCAAAGACTTGTTTGTGGACGATGGTCACACAAAACATATCTGCGCCAATAAGTGGATGTTCTCCAACTATAAACCTGTGACACAAGAAGAACAACTGTTTATGAGAAATTCCTCTATATCAAAGGTAGAAGGAAAATGCAGAATTGTGCTAAAGATGACGTCTGGAAAAGAACTTACGTTGAATGAAGTTTTGTACGTCCCGAATATTCGAAAGAATTTGTTTTCTGGTTCACTACTCAGCAAAATTGGCATCAAGTTAGTCTTTGTATCTGATAACTTTGTTTTATCAACGAACAGACTTTATGTTGGAAAAGGATATGTGAGTGACGGCTTGTTTAAAATGAATGTAATGACTATTGTACCAAAGGATTGTGATAATAAGGTTAATTCTTCTGTTTATTTCGCTGAATCCTCTAATATATGCCATGCCAGATTAGGCCATGTTAATTTTGATACATTATGAAAAATGATTAACTTAGACTTTATACCTAAGTTTTCTATAGATCCAAGTTATAAAGAAAAATTGACTAGAACCTCATTTCATCATGTTGAAAGAGAAACCGAACTTCTATACTTAATACACATAGATGTATGTGACTTAAAAATGTGTCAAATTAGAGGAGGAAAAAGGTACTTCATCACTTTCATTGATGATTGTACAAGGTACTATTATCTGTATGTCCTTAGAAGCAAAGACGAGGCATTCGATATGTTTAAGCAGTATAAAGCAGAAGTTGAAAATCATCTCAACAAGAAAATAAAAGCTTTAAGAAGTGACAGAGGATGAGAATATGAATTTACTTTTGAGGAATTCTGCTCTGAGCATAGTATTATACACCAAACTACATCCCCGTATTCACCTCAGTCCAACGGCATAGCCGAACGTAAAAATAGAACTCTTAAAGAAATGATGAATGCCTTATTAATTAGTTCTGGCTTGCCAGATAACTTCTGGGGAGAATCTATTCTTTCTGCAAATCATATTTTAAATAAAATACTATGAAA
Organism: Allium cepa; assembly: GCA_030765085.1. Classification (NCBI taxonomy): domain Eukaryota; kingdom Viridiplantae; phylum Streptophyta; class Magnoliopsida; order Asparagales; family Amaryllidaceae; genus Allium; species Allium cepa. Next base: position 72,061,957 of record CM060939.1, on the reverse strand, counting down.
GAAAACATCTAAATCTCCCCATGAACTTTGGAGAAATAGACCACCATCCTACAAATACTTAAAAATGTAGGGGTGTCTTGCAAAAGTAGAGGTACACAAACCAAAGAAGGTAAAAATTGAACCAAAAACCATCGATTGTGTATTCATTGGATATGCACAAAACAGTGCAGCTTATCGATTTTTGGTATACAAATCTGAAGTTGATGATATTCATGTAAATACCATCATCGAGTCGAGAAATGCTATATTTTTCGAACACGTATATAATTTAAAACAAGGTGCTGAAAATTATACTCAAAAGAGACCAAGGGAAACTGAAAACTCTAAATCTCTTGAGGATGCTGAACAAAATATTGATAATTTTGGGCAAAATAGTACTAATCAACAAGTGAAGGAACCAAGGAGAAGCAAAAGGTCACGGACCTCAAGAACCTTTGGACCAGACTTCTACACATTTATGATAGAAGACGATCCATTGACATACAAATAGCTATGTCCTTCACCGATGCCCCTTACTGGAAGGAGGACATTAACTTTGAGATCGAATCAATTATGGGTCACCATACATGGGAGTTAGTTGATTTACCTTGAGGATGTCAGACCTTAGGTAATAAATGGATATTTAAGTAGAAATTGAAACCTGATGGTTCAATAGGCAAGTATAAAGCTCGTCTTGTAGGTCTAAGGATTCAGACAAAAGGAAGACCTGGATTATTTTGACACATACTCACCAGTAACTAGAATAACATCAATTAGGATGCTTATTGCAATCGCATCCACACTTGATTTGGAAATACATAAAATGGATGTAAAAACTGCATTTTTGAACGGTGAACTAGAAGAAGAAATATTCACGAAGCAACCTGAAGGGTTTTTGAGCCTTGGAAATGAGAATAGGGTGTGCAAGTTAGTAAAAATCACTTTATGGCCTTAAACAAGCTCCAAAAAATGGCACGAGAAATTTGATGAAACTATGATTTTAAATGGATTCAAAATAAATGAATCAGATAAACGTGTTTATATAAAACATATAGATATTGGATATGTCATTGTATGCCTGTATGTTGATGATTTATTGATCCTAGATAATAATAAGGCCATAATAATGTCAACAAAGGATATGTTATCCTCTAGTTCGACATGAATGACCTAGGAATAGCTGGTGTAATTTTGGGTGTCAAAATTTTGAAGACATCACAAGGATATGCATTATCTCAATCACATTACATTTCCAAAGTACTTGATGTTTGCACAAAAAATGGGCAAACACCTCCAAGTCGTGTGATTTAGTTGAATTTATGTAATTTTTAGTGATTTGGATGAGTTATGCAAATATGTAAAAAACAGGGGCTAAAATGTAAAAGACACACTGATTTATAGTGGTTCGGCCAGAACGTGCCTACGTCCACTTTATATGTTATTCTCCTTTTTCTTTCAGATTACAAGTACAAAGCTTTGTATACAAGTATATAAAAGTAGTTTGAAAGTTCCTTCCGTGCTTGAGCTCTCAAACTTGTCTGCCATTGTTGTACCCCTGCCCCTCTATTTATAGAGTGAGGCTGGGGGCAGGGGTCTTGGAGGTATATAGCTGCTGGTGGGCCTGGGCTGAAGCAATCTGGTCTGGCAGCGTTCTGGTTCGGCGGAGCTTTGGTTCGGCCGTGCTTGGAGTGGTTGGTCCGGAGGTTCATTCGATAGTGGGTGGAAAGATGGTTGATTCGGCATGGCGTGGTTCGGTGTTGCTTGAAGATGGAAGTTTGGACCGGCAACGTGTGGTTCGGTAGATGGAGATGGTTGGACCGGTGGAGCTTCGGTCCGGTGGTAGGATGAAGATAGGTTGGTCCGGCAGGTGGTGGCTCGGTAGGGATGTGGTCCGGTGGTAGGTTGGTTCGGCATTGGGGTGTGAGGCAGTTGGTTCGGTGATGGAGCCGGTTCGGCATTCCTGGGAGATAGGAAGGGGAGTTGGCTCGGTGGATAGGTAGTTCGGTGATGGAGGCCGGTTCGGTGGCAACCGCATCTTGTTGGTCCGGTGCCGAAGGGGTGTGCTTGGTTCGGTATTTGTAGATGCGAGGTTTGGTTTGGTGTGCCGAACCAGGATCCTGCTTTTACCGAATCTGGTGACATTCTTTCTCCGCCGACTGAACCTACTTCGTTTTACTGAATGAGCTTAGGTACTGGATGGAATGGAACGAATGGAGTGGGCGAACCCAGATAGAACTGATGCCTCTTGGTCTCGAGATTTCCTGGGTGAAAATTCGCCCAACACTTGAAAGGTTCAAACAACATAACATAACTATTTCAAAATCACCAGTAGATTTGAACCAAAATTGGGTAAAGAATACTGGTAATGGTATCTACCAGCTTGAATACTCTCGTATACTAGGAAGTATCATGCATGTCATGAACTGCACTAGGCCAGATATCGCATATGCTGTAAGTAAGCCGAGTAGGTATATCGGCAATCCTGGTAAAAATCATTGGAAAGCGATAATTAGCGTTCTAGGATATCTAAAGTATACATAGAATTATGGATTATACTATACTAAATATCATTTAGTAGTGGAAGGATACGATGATGCAAATTGGATAACTTGTTCAAATGACACAAAATCCATAAGTGGATATGTATTCACATTAGGAAATGGAGCAATTTCATAGAAATCATCCAAACAGACTTGCATAGCAAGGTCAACAATGGAATCATAATTTATTGCACTAGATAATGCCGTAGAATAAGCAGACCGGCTTCGAAGTGTTTTGGAAGACATTCCGAATTGGAACAAACCCGTGCCTCCAATATGCATACATTGTGATTGTCAATCATCTATTGAAAGAGCTAATAGTACACTATACAACAGTAAATCTAAGAATATTCTTCGTAGACATAAAACCGTAAAACAACTTCTTTCGAATGGAGTTATCACTATAGACTATGTAAGATCAATATATAACATTGCGGATCCACTGACAAACGGCTTGTCTAGAGAGAAAGTTCAAACCTTGTCGATGGGAATGGGGTTAAGGCCCATAAACTAAAACTTTCTCTAAAATGGAAACCCTGCCTAGTTGACTGGAGATCCCAAGATTTAGGTTCAAAGGGACAACTAAGTTTAAGATAAACTTAATTGTGGTATACATTCAAACCATTCCTATGATAAGTCAGTGCATTACTTGCTGGAGAATAGGATAAGTTTTGATACTTTTAATGACGTCTGTACTTGGTAATACTAAGGGACCAAGTAGGGAATTATGAATACCCTTTACAGAATCACGTACGTGAGTGCGAAGGTGCGGCTTCAAGGATAATTGTTAGACCAAATTCACTAAGCATTCATGAGATCAAGCTGGTGATCATGGAAAAAACGAACACAAACAGAGAACCAAGGTAGATAAGAAACACTTATTGTGTGTTGTCTATTTTGGATTTGCACAAAAAAAATTACAGTTCAAAGACAACCTAGTCTACTGATTCGCCAGTAAGTCAAAAGGATAAAAACTAGGGAAGTTCAAGGCATACATGCTACTTTAACCAATACGATAAATGTTTTGCATAATTTTAAGAACAAACTGAACAAATACTCACTCATGTGATGGATTGCTAGAAATGAATGAGTTGTATTGGCGAATGTGAAGACATTAATTGCCTTGAAAGTTAAATAGTCTCACATCTTAGAATATAATAAAATATTTGTGTTTATATACTAAGATGTGGACATTATGATAATTCATATAGACAAAGACCGTCCCGAGCGTGCGTCCGCACCCAAACCAGTAATCGCAGCCGAAACTGTACTCGCACCCGCACCCACACCAGCGGTGTGAGCGAATGGGCGTTTGAGGCGTATTAAGTCTAGCACTTTACTGTTGGTCGTTGGCTTGGCGTGACTGTTTAGACTGAACATTTCTTTTTTCTGTCTGTTCAAATTCAAATGGTCGCACCGCCTGGTAAAGGGTCGCAACTTTCCAACAATCACGACCGTTCAAGTAGACATCTCCCCCTCGAATAGGCACCTCCCCGTGCCTATATATAGGCGGAAAAATAAATAAGAAACAGACTGAATAATTTTCTGCATTTCTTTCTTGTCTAAACTCTGTTCTTTAAATCCTCTCTTGAGTTTGTCGTTGCTCCGCAATTGCTGATGATGCACTGCAGAGATCAGCCCGTTTCATCTTGGGAAATAGTTGATCGTCGACCCTTCAACGCTAGCGAGGGAGCAATTCTGTTCAAGGAAACATTTTCACCAGACTCGGACAAAATTCAATGGTAGTCTGTTCACCGATATTGCATATATTTCCAATAGTTTCAACAGATTCGCAATCCTTTTTTAACGTTACTGTGCTACTTTCTGTATAAAGTTTAGTGATTCCTTCTTGACGTTACTAACACTTTTCTAACGTTGGGAATAACAAAAATTACATAAGAAGCAAATAATTTTAGAGCAGTATTAAAGAGTGTAGTAATGACGGTATCAGCTTACGGTTTGTACAAAAGTTTATTTTTCTTTGATAAGGTACAATAGCTTTTAGAAATTATATTGATTCGGTGGAAAATACCAAATACTGAGGTGAAAAAAGTCAAAAACACATAAATGTGATGAAAGCTTGATTTTACACATATCTAATTGATGCATTGTCCATAGCGATCCTGTAAATGTTATCAAAAATCTTAAAGTCTCATGATTTAATCAAATTTCAATTCAGAATTGAAGAAAACTAGCAGTTGAGAAAATTCTTCAAACCATGTTGGAATCAAAGATATCAAGATATTCATTTGAATATAAAATTCATTCTTTATGCACCCACCCACATGCACACCCACACGCACACCCATGCACACGCACACGTGTACCCACACGTGCGCATGCACATGTGCATGTGCATGCATGCACACTCAAAGATACATACATATATAAATATATACATATATGTATATATGTATGTATGTATATATATGTGTGTGTGTGTGTGTTTGTGTACATATATGTATGTATGTATATGATGTTTTAGGTCTATTGGTAGAAACCCAAGCATCAGCATTGATTTCAAAATATGTATTATTATATTATTGACGAACCGTATAGAACAAAATTTCTAGCATATTAACATATACAATCATTACTCTATATCCACGAGTCAAAATTTAAGTTCATTTTTGATTTAATATTTACACTTCATTTTTTACAACTTGAATTACTGATAACCTTGCTATCAGTAGTAAATAATAATATATCCTTTGTCATATAATTTTTCATGTGTTCTATCAAAAATAATTTTATACTTTTGATAGGAGCACAATCATTTTCCAACTATAATGTGGGCACGGCCGTATATACTAATTTTGACGGAAAATCAAAAAAGAAGTAGTAGAAGAAGAAAGTCAGGTTAATGTGCTGAAAACTTAAGCTTGCTCATCGAACTATGAATTCATCCAAATTTTTTTAATCACAACCATCGACTAGATTGCAGATTAAAACAACAAACAGGTATTTTTAAGCACATAATTTCTAATTATTAACCTGAAAAGAGGAAGAAAAAGACACCGAATGTAATACCCAGAGCCGGCCCAAGAGTATTCGATGCCCTAGTCGAACAAGTATTTTTGTTTGTTTTGGTGCCCCTTAACCCAACCAAAAAAATATACATAACAAAATGTAAATTCTTTATAAAATTTAACATCCATCACAAAATAGTGATCATAAAAGTCATTTTGATTACATGCCAAAAAATCAAAATGTAAACATAATATCCTAATACATTAATACATATTAACGAAAATAATTTCTTATTGCAATTTTTGAAGAAAACTCCTCTATTACATCTTCATAGATAAGTTTATCTAAATACTCACTTTCAATCAAAATTATTGCAAGCCCACTTAGTCTCTCTTGCGACATAGTAGTTTGAGATATGTCTTAATTAATTTCAATTTTGAAAAACTTTTTTCCGGCGAAGCAACCATAACCGGAATAGTCAATAGAATCAACCCGAACATTCAGAAATCCACTTACATCCTATAAGATCTCAAGAAATTAAGTATATCAATTGATGTAGTTACTTTTGATGGCAGAATTCCTTTTAGTTGCCGAAGTTCAAAAAATAACTCTTTACCACAAATATCTTGCTCTTCATTGTGCTTCAGAAAACCTTCTAGATTCATGCAATTATCCTTCAACTCATCATTGTTAATATTTTTAAATATTAGGTTCAAAAAAGTCCAAAAGTTTCTTCATAAAGTTTAAATTGATCAAATCAATCTCTAAGTGAGTCAAAGCTTGATCAGCTAGTAGAAGTAAATAAGTATTTATATATAAATACTATACTATTTTATTACAGTCATCAAAATCAACATCTAAGGATGATGGATCTTATTAAGTGAAATGTAATACTCAAAGAACATTACTAACCTGCAAATTCATGGAAATTAGTTAAGGTTATTGGTTTTCCATACTTAAACCTTTTCCTAAGGCCCTAATTATCTCTGCAGCTTCATTTATTTTTCATAGATGTGATGTGAATAGTACAAATTATGTTACTCAAACAATGACTTTTAGATTAGCTGTTTATGAGTGTACAAATTAGTAAAGACAACTTCATGAAAATTCTCTTTCATTAAGGGGTCTACAAAAAGACATTTAGATTAGCAATTGAATTAGTTAGCTATAATTGAATTGTTTTGGAAGCGCAACAAATTAACAAAAGCTTATTTCAATCACAGAAAAAAAATCTTATTTCAGTCATAGAAAAAAACAGACAAACTAATCTCGTAACGACCCAAAATTTTGGACAATTTAAATTGATAATATTTAATTAATTTTAAATATTTGAATGATGGTTTGACTTGAATTTCAAATTATCAGAATGAATTTGGCGATTAAATTATAAAATTTAATCTATTGAAAGTTGAATAATAATTTGAATCTTCAATTTTAAGCTGATTTAAAAATATTTCAAAGGCTTGTAAAATTCATATTGATAATACTGAAGATAATAGAAGCTTCAGAATTTAATTTGAAAGTGATTTGTTCAGTTTTGAAATTATATCGTTTGAGTCGATATTTGAAAATAGCCTTCCGAGGCACAGTCTCGGAATTCGACGAAACCAGTTCCATTAGATCCGAAATATTGAATTATTACCGGATTTCAAATTTCGTAGCATTTTGAGTTGTTGTGTGAGCGTACGACATATAAACGCGTTGAAATTAAATCGAATTCAATTTAAATTTAAATTTATAATTGGCCAACAACAGCACGTTATCTTCCGTAAATTATGCCTAAAATCACGATACGAAATCGTGCAAAGCATCTCTCTTTCAATTTTAAATGTTCACGTTCTCTCCCCCTTCAGTTTTCAAAAAAATCAATTTTGAAGAAAAAATAAAATGGCCGAAGTTCTTTCATCCAATCGAGTTCGTTCGGAAAAAAAATTAGCCGCTTTCTTTATCCATTTCAATTCGAAATCCCTCTTCAACATTTTTCTCAAATCGAAAAAAAAAATCAATGGTGGCCGCGACATCAAATCGAAAGAGGGGTGGCTCGCGTGAGTCGCCGCCGCTGTTGGAAGCTCAATCGAGAAAAGGCGGCTCGCGTTGGGGTTCTTGGCACGCAAATTCGCAGAGGGAATCGAGCCTAAGCTCGAGCAAAAGAACGCGATGAAGGAGGAGGGTGCCACGTCGACGGCACGGCAAGCAGGCGGAGTTCGGGACCATGTCGCGATGGATTTAATTGGCGGCGAGCATCGGCGGCTAAGGTTTGTCAGTGACGAGGCTTTGGGTTCGCGATCGATTTTTAGGGCACAACATCATCGTGGTCGAGGCTAGGGTTGGGGGAGAGGCGGCCTATGATTCGCAAGCATTCGAGGTGAGGTTTTGCAGCTTCCTCGATTTAAATTTATTTAATCTATATACAAATATAGATACATGAAACAAAAATAAATGTATATATTTACAGTAAAGTGAAATTTATTTTTTTGTTATTTACTGAGAAAAAAATATAAGAGACTTATAAAAAGGGAATTTAGTTCAAAACAGAGAAAAATATATTCTTACAGTAGGGTGTATACAGGGTTTAAAACAGCAACGGGGAAAAGAAAATATTTTGTTAAAAGAAGAAATTAGTTAAAATTTATTTTTCAACTAGCGGAATAAATTTGTATAAATGGTTCATTTAATTATTGGCATTAAAAATAATTTACTAAAGGAAATTTAGTTTTATATTTTATCGTAGTTAAATAAATTTATTTTAAAAGGGAATCGGTTTAAAAATTTATACTTGTTTGTTTAAAATAAATCATCGATAATAAAAAAATTTAAATTAAATATAGAGGTTATAAAAAGAAATTGGTTTAAAATTAAATCATTGGCAAATTAAATTTATTAAATGGCAATTGAATTGCTCGATTATTCTAATATTAATAAAACCTTATAATGTTGTCACAAAGGATATTTAAATGAGAAATTGGTTTAAATAAAACTATTAGTTAATTAAACAATCAAAAACGAAAATTGGTTATTTGATTGGTTCGAGTGTTAATTAATTTGTATAATATTTATACAAGGTCTATAAATCGAGAAAAATAAGTCTGGAATGGAAATGGACTGCAAATAAAAGCTAAGGTAAGAGCTTCTCACTCAAAAGGGTTTTATTTAAATTTTAAATAGTTAGATTTAAAATTGTTGATTATGTTGATTGTTTGTTTGAATAATATAGTATTATCTATTATGTTGAAATAGACCCTATACGCCGCCTATTAAGCGGATAATAATCTATAAATCCCATATACCGCGATATCCCGTCTTGAAACGGGATTGGTATTGTGCTAATGTCTGTGGATGCAGGGAAACAGGTTGGAGGGATCCAACTGGATTCCTCAAATAATTGAATTGGTTTCAATATTGCGTGTTGATTTCTTTTTATTATAATCCCTATGTGATTATCTTTATGATTGAAATCGTTGAAGGCTAAAATTTAGCCGAATAAAAATTCTGGTATCATTAGATACCGGAAATAAATAAGATTTGAGAAATAAGTAGTAGATAAATTTGTAAAATGGTTTGAATTGGGATATTTGAATTATTATAAATGGTTTATATAAAAAGATTTATAAAATGGATATTTATAAATAAAAATACTGGAATTATAAAACGAGTTTTTATAAGCGTTAGAATGAATTATAAATGAATTCATAAGTGAATGAAATTTATAAAATTGTGAAGTTATAAAAGGAAATGATTTTTGTAAAATAAGAGAACTATAAATAATTTACTTATAAATTGGGTTTTAGCATTCAAATAAGATATAAATAGAATTTGTTAATTAAGGGATTTTATAAGTTGAAGTTTTTATAAAATATATAGATGTGAATTTATAAACGTTACTTTATAAATCCGAAATCAATTGAATTCGATAGATTAAACATAGAAGTTTATTAAAGGAGATGTATCCGCGATTTTGGACAGGGGATAACCTTTTAAATAAAATGTGTAGAAAATGTTGAATTTGGATTAACGAAGTATATTCATGATTTTGGATAGTGAATAATATATTAAAGAAATGTTCTGGGAAAATGATATTTTAAATAGAATTAAAACGATTAGAGATGTTCTAAAATATATTAAATATTGAAACCATAGATTTCAACGTTCATTGTTGAAATACACGTTTTCGAGAAAGAAGGAAATGGTGGACTATAACACTATTGTTATAGTAAATGATTTCTGAAAGGAATTGCTTTATATAGCATTGGGATTTATATGTCTATGTTAAATTTGAATCCCTATACTAGTGATTTTGGGTTGTCGTAACGATGTTTTACGTAACATTCGTTTTGACCCAAATAATGGGTTTAATAGAATGTTTTCCTTAAGAAATGAAATATATACTTAATATTAATTTAAGTATATCGAATATTTTCCAAATGTTGAAAATAAATAGATTTGTGGAATATTTATTATTAAATAAGTAGGGAAATGTTTTTCCAATATGAAACAAACGTTTTGAGAATTATCTTTTTAAAGATAAATTGAAAGTGAATATTTGAAATCAATTTGAAAATCGTATATTCACAGGTATTTTAGAAATGTAAATTCAATATGGGATTTATAAATGAAATTGGGAAAATTAGTTTAAAAATAAATATTGATTTATTTTTCAAGTACGGGAATTATATATATATCTTGTAAAGATATTTTTTTTGGAAAGTAAATAATTTGGAAAATTATTTGGAATCTGGTGATGTTGTGCATACCTATTGATAGTTAAATAACCGACTATCAATATTTACCTTTAAATAAGTATTTATTGTGATTTGCTTGAATTTGAATGCTACACTTATTTTTAAAATAAGCGCTCACTATTCGGGTTAGCCGGGAAAGGACCTTTGGGTCGTATAACCCATTCCGAATATGTGATACGTCGTAATGGATAGCATTGATGATCGGTGTTGAAGACTGGATATTTATGAAAACAGAAGGATTACCGTCGAATGTTTCTGCATCGGCTGATCCCCGATATAGAAATATATTACCCTTTGTGATGGGAAGTCCGGTCGTGATTAGTGAATATCCGGATTGCAAGGACTTCTTTGTAAGTGCCTTCGGTTCCGTTCGATCCCGGAACGGACTTGTATGGAGGTGTGTCTGACATTACAATGTGAGGTGTAAAGCCAGTTTCTATCAAATATGTTCCCGTTGGTGGCGGAGAATTTATTCTCTTAGCTTAACACCCTTAGAGGTTATGTAGTTGATGATTACTAGTGATACATTTCCAAATTGGTAATGTGGCATACGAAGTGCTGTTGAGCATTTGATGATCAAAGCACAGCTTTTGTATAAAGTGTGGCTTTGTGGACGAGACTTCGTCGGACCTCACACCTCGGAAATGGTCAAAACAGGAAGGATGCGGCAAGGTTATTAGGGGGTAGCAACCCTTTAGTGTATGTCATTCCTTCTGGATAGAGGTGGTATCATGGTATGGAGCCCAGATACTTAACCTATGTTATTGCTGCAAATTTATTGCTTTGTGGTTGTTGGAATCGAGGATCATCGGATATAGATCAGTTACGATCAGGGAATGACATATTCGTGTCAGTAGTTACCCAGTTTGAAGGGTAACCCGGCCTTGTGTTGGCAAAGATCCGGTTAGGTTCTCGGGTCTTCTTTTCAGAGGCGTACCCATGTGGCAATGGGAAGTTCCTTGGCCTGACCATTTATTGGAAATCCAAAGAAACAATACGAACCCTTTACGATTGTGTTAGCGCCAAAATTGGTCACCAACACCCTTAGAGAGTTTGTGTAGAGAGATTAATGAAGAAAATAAATTAAAACAGAGAAGATAATGTAAATTAAAATGCGGGAGACGAGAACACAGAATTTATAGTGGTTCGGCGTTGTAGCCTACGTCCACTTTGAAGTTGATCTTTATTTTCTTTCCTCGATACTTGATTACAGATACAATCCGTTTTTAAGTATTCGAATACAATTGCAAAGTAAAAGAAATAAGTCTTGATTGAGTCTTGAAAATGGCAGAGTCTCCTCAGTGTTCCCTAAAATCTCATCCCTTTTTCTGTGCCCCTGCCCCTCTATTTATAGACGAATGTGGGTTGGACTTCCCTGGTGGGCCAAACGGCTAGATAGCTTGGTCCAAATAGGATGTACCCTGCATGCCGAGTGAAACAGGCCGAACGGTCGGCATGCCGAGTGAAGAAGGGTCTGCCGTGTGAGGAGCATGCCGAGCTAAGGTTATGCCGAGTAGAGGGAATGCCGAATGATCCGAGTGAAGGGAAGTGAAGAGCATGCCGAGTGAAGTGCTGGGTGAAGTGCTAAACGGTCTTATGCCGAGTGCAATCTTGGACTGCTGAACGTTTCTCAATGGCGAGTACAAACTTGGTCTGCCGAACGTCTCTTATGCCGAGTACAACTCTGTAGGCCGAGCATCCTCTTATGCCGAGTGTCCACTTATACCGAGTACGACTCTGCAGGCCGAGCATCCTCTTATGCCGAGTACAACCCTGTAGGCCGAGCATCCTCTTATGCCGAGTACAACTCTATAGGCCGAGCATCCTCTTATGCCGAGTGTTTACTTATGCCGAGTACGACTCTGCAGGCCGAGCATCCTCTTATGCCAAGTACAACCCTGTAGGCCGAGCATCCTCTTATGCCGAGTACAACTCTATAGGCCGAGCATCCTCTTATGCCGAGTGTTTACTTATGCCGAGTACGACTCTGCAGGCCGAGCATCCTCTTATGCCGAGTACAACTCTGTAGGCCGAGCATCCTCTTATGCCGAGTACAACTCTGTAGGCCGAGCGTTTAGTTGCCTGGTCGATATTCCAGGTAACATTTTGCCCCCCAAAGTACACCGTGTGTTCGAACAGGGTGTGCTTTGAACTACCGGACTACTGCATTTTCGCCGAATGCCAAGGATGCCGAACGATCTTGCCGAACGATGCGTGCGCCGGATGACTGGAAGCCGAATGAAACCGTTTTGACCGGTAGGACCGGTCAGAGTCCCTTCGACTTCTCCTTCTTCCTTATAAAAACCACCTCCTTCTTCTTCCTTCCTTTACTTTTGCTCCTGCAATTCCAATTTTTCGAACCACCCTTGCAATCAAAATCCAAGGACTTCTCAAACCTTTCTAAAGCTCGATCCACGAACTAGGTACAATCCCTTTACCTAACTCCTTTTCCTGGTGAGTTTTCACCAATTCGCATAGGGCAGAATCATTTTCGAACGGGGCTGTGTAGATGGAGGACCCGAATTCTGATTGGGGTATCTCCAAGGCCAAGCGACGCGAGGTAGGGAGAGAGAGAATCAAGTATGAATGCCCTGTAGGATTCGAGAGGGAGTAAGGCGGAGGAGATGAAGTTATGGAGGCTATGCCGAGTGTTAGGACTCGGTATGATCTTAGTTCGACTCGGCATGACGACGGCCGAACGATGGGTTAGAAGGAAGATGTGCAAGTCAGTGGGTAGGCAGGGCGTTGTTTCGGCCGAATCGTGTTTTGACCGAACGATATTATCTCAGTGCGAACTGAGGTTCGGCCGAACGATGGTTGTAGGCCGAACAGTAGTCTCGCCGAGTCACCAATTAACCGAACAAACTGGCATGCCGGACATAGTGACATGCCGAACAAACTTAGACCGGACGAACGTATCCACATGCCGAACAACATAACTGCCGAACATACTTATATGCCGAACGTAGTTAGCATGCCGAGCGTAATTAGGTGCCGAATATATACTAATGCCGACCATACCAAAATGCCGAACACTCTCAATTTGTCGAACATACATAACATGCCGAACATAATCAATCGTTGCCCAACTTCATAACTGAACTTTACTTGGCACAAATAGTCAATTACTTCCAGTGTCTTGTTGTAGTCGTTATTCGGAAGGCTTTCGGAGACGGTCAACGATGACGGTTTTTGGAAGCGATGTTTTTAGGCTTGATGTTATATTAAATGCTTATGCACGATAGATTGCACTAGTTCACACACCACACGGGGGGGTTATCTGCGTTGTTAATTCTAACGCCGATTGTTTTTCGAGTATAGTTCACACAGGTACTTGGTTGGGTCTGCTATTTATTCAAGATGTCCAAAAGATCCAGTTCTGCTACACTTTCTGACAAACCCGGGCCGTCTTCTAAGCGACCGGCCCCCGACACATCTGACCCGTCAGTTTCTCCCGCTCATGACTGGGCTCCCGATACTTTGGAATCAGCTATTTTACTGGATGACCCAGTTGACTCACAAGCTTCAAGAGTCACCGAAGCCGCTCTTGAGCGGATATGTTCTATTCATGGCATTCCGTTTGCTGACGTGCTTGTTCCGTCGGGGCATGATCGCCCACATCTGCCCCCAGTGGGATATACGGCGTGTAGCAAGTTCATGTGCTGGGTTGGTAGCGTGCCGCCATTCAATCTATTCCTTCGCGACGTGCTGCGGTATCTAGATGTTTCTCCGTCTCAGCTTCATCCAAATGGTCACGCTTTCATTTACGGCACGTACATGCTTTTCATGACCGTCTTATCTAGGCCTCCAACCCCTGGCGATATAAGGTACATATACATGACCAAGAAACGGGGAGACGGCCCCTCTTACATGTTCCTTGAGCCACATCGGAAGTGCCAACTTTTCACTAGCGCGTGGAGTAGCAAATTCGCCCTGTACAAACAGGAATGGTTTTATGTGCGCTGCCCCCAAGGCTTTGCGAGGCGATGGGTTGAAGGAAGTAAGTCCTTTCTCTGAGTTGATGTCCGTTCTCGATTGAGGTTGAACTTCTCCTAACTCATTGTTCTATTTTTTCAGATATCGTCCCCCGTCCTGAGGGCCGGGGGTACTCCGATGCCGTCGACGCCATTAGAGCTCTTCCTGCTGAAGAGCGAGATATCCGAGCCCTCATTTCCAATGAGTCTCTATCGAAGTTTGGCTTACTAGCCCCTGGCCGTCGGGTTAGCCTTCCAGAGGGCGTATCGCTCCCCAAGTCCGTGCCCGTCAGAGGGAAAAAACTGCCTGAATCATCCGTTCGCCCTTCTCTTGAAGCACCGGAAGAAGGGGAAATTCTAGGCGAGTCACCTAAAAAGCGAGGTGAGGATTTAGGTTCTGCAGCTGAAGTTCATGATATCGAAACGTCATCTTCCCCTTCGAAGGGGAGAAAGGAGCTGGCGCGCAAGTTGAGGAAAGAGGAGATTGGTGGGACTTCAAAAGCTACGCCTGTTCAGCCAGAGAAAGAGACTTCTTCACAGCGCGTTGGAAGTTCCTTGAAGGGCTTATCAAACCTCTCCATTCCCGACGACTTGCTCAACTATGATTTCGATGACCCGGAGCTGTTTAAGTTTCGCTCCCCCGTCAGGGGTGATGCGGGTGTCCCGGCTCCGATCCAAGGGGAAAAGACCCCCGTTAGCAAAGCCACTGGTCAGTCGGGGGGTAGCACTAGGACACGCACAAACACATATACTTCACTTTGCACCTGCTTTTCTTTCACCATTTTGTTCTCTCGCTGATTAGCTATTGTTTGATTGCAGGTGACATGGGGCGTTCTCACGGATACGACCGCCTTCGTGGTTCGTCGACTTTACGCCAGTCCGGTCGGGACTCGGGCTTCGAGAAACACCGAGACAGAGACAGTGACAGTGGCCGAGATTATCATGCCCGGGACTCGTCATCCCGGAAGAAAACTTATTATCAGCCCGAACACCGCCAGGAGACCTCTTCTTATCAAGAGCGAAGCAAAGACGAACGTGGCCATAAGAGGTCGCATTCTGATGCTTCCCGAGACCAACACTCTGACTCTTCTTCTACCCGGCATTCCCGAGATTCTCGTAGGAAGGGTGAACTTTCAAAGCCGTCTCCTCCCGCTCCCGCAACAGACCCGACAGTGCCGGAGAGATTGAACGAACTTAAGGCTAAGTTTCCGAAGATTTGTTTCGATGGGTTAAAGTTCCTCCCGGCGATTCATCCTATTCCCGGAGATGTTAAACAAAATGCTATCGCCTGTACCAACGACGTCTATGTGCAACATGACGCGTTCGTTCATCTGGCTGAGAAACTTTCTGAAGTCTCTATGGAGCGACAGCACGAAATTGACCGTCTAAAGCTCGAGGCCATCCATGACAGGGATCTCACTAAGGCCCAGGACGAAGAGTTGGCTACTTACAAGTCCGAGCTTGATGTTGCTCGCCTTAATGCTAAAAATACCGCTGAGGCAGTTTCTTGCCTTGAATTGACTCATAAGAAAGAGCTCGACGAAGCGGTTCAGCGAAGCGGAGCTCTGGCCTTGGAGAAAGATTCTGTCCAGAAGGAGCGAGACATACTTAATAAGCGAGTTAAGGAGCTCGAGGAGCAACTCAATAAGGAGCAGAAAGAGAAGGTGGCCGCCCAGGTTGAGGCACAGCGTTACTGTGATGAGATCGTAGCCACCCGGCTCTTAAAGGAGAAACTTGAAGACGATCTCTCCAAAGTCGAGGCACTGAAGAATGAGGCCCGTGAGGAAGGGAAAAAGGTAGCAACTGTCGACCTTGACTCTCGCCTCGAGGCGGCCAGGGAAGAAGGCAGGGAGGAGATAAAGACCAAATTCGACCCGCTCATCGCTGAGTTCAATGCCCGAGTCCTCATGCATCGAGATCTAACTTTTCTGGGCGACGGCTACCTTGAGTCATTGGCCGAGGCATGGGAGACCCTGATTCAGATCAGGAAGGTTGAGAGTGGCGCCGATGAGGTCGACGAAGAGGCATTGATAAAAGAATTCCTGAGAGGGAAGGAGCCTTCAGATTTATCGGCGGCTAAAGCCCTTTACAGCAAAGGTTCTCCCTCCAAGAAAGGGAAAAAGGTGGCGACGGACCCTTCCAGCGTTGTGCCCCCAGTTCACGTACCTACTCAATCGGCCAGTCGGTCGACACTTGACCCCTTCGAGCAGCACGTTGGTTATGACCCGGAAGCCCCCGGTCTTGGCATTCATGTTTTATCTCCCATCCCGGAGGGCGGCACACCCCTGGCGACCGAGAACCCACCGGCATCTGGTGAGTAACCTCTGGGCTTCACAAAGATTCTTTCTCGTTCCCTCAAATGTTTGTTGTGTTCTAACACTTGTTTATTTTCGTGTTTTCTATGCAGGCTGTTCTGAACCCGAGCCGCCCACTCCAAGGAGCGATGCCGCCAAGGAGGTGGAGACAAAGGCGAGTGAGGCTACTCAAGTCGGCGGAGATCCTGGTCCAGATGCTCAAGTAATCGGGGCGCTGGATGAAGGCAAATCTGACTCTTCCTCGGAGAGTTTCGAAGTAGAAATCACAGGCGCCTCTGAGCACACATCCGACTTGAGCATGAAGGAACGGCTCGAGAAAGAGAAAAGAGATACGACCTCAGTCAAGGTTGAGCCACGTGAAGTGGACCTGGACGCTCCTCTGAACAAACCATTGAAGGTCATTCTTCCTGGCAAGTCCCAGCCCATGGATGTTCCCCTACGTATTCGGTCGTCACCCCTTCGTCAGGGAAGGATTCCAAGAGTAGGCGCTCTGGGAAGGAACCATCCGGGAAGAAATCAAAGAAACACAAGAAATGACCGTCGTCCCCGTTCAACGAGAACTAGTTTAAGTCATGTACTAATTTTTGTAGACTGTGTAAATAAGCTTTTTGTGAATAAAATTTGATCTTCACTTTTGTCTTCTCACAAGATTTTTATTATTCAGTTTCTTCTATGATTGTGATTGAAGTCTGAATTGTTATGGGTAACTTTGACTTCTTAGTTCGTCTTTACATGGCTTGGGAGCTTCCCTGGATTCGATCAATCTTCACTTGGTGCTTCAAGCACTTAGAATATTTCATAGCCCGTATGTTGGGGACTTGACATATCCAAGTCATTTGCGTCATGGTTCTTATGTAAGGAACTCAGAGGTCTGAACTGCTTGCAATTAAGTCTATATACCGGATTTCGAGTACTCCAGTCCGTGCTCCGGGGGCTTGGAGATTTCGAGTCATTTGTATTCGAGTCCGCACTCTGGGGACTTAGAGTACTCCAGTCCACGCTCTGAGGATTTGGAGGTTTCAAACCGTTTATACTCCAGTCCGCACTCCGGGGACTTTAGAGTACTCCAGTCCGCACTCCGGGGACTTGGAGATTCTTTGTCGTTTATACTCGAGTCCGCACTCCGGGGACTTAGGGTACTCCAGTCCGCACTCCGGGGACTTGGAGATTTTGAGTCGTTTATACTCGAGTCCGCACTCCGGGGACTTAGAGTACTCCAGCCCGCGCTCCGGGGACTTGGAGATTTTGAGTCGTTTATACTTGAGTCCGCACTCCGGGGACTTTGAGTACTCCAGCCCGCACTCCGGGGACTTGGAGATTTTGAGTTGTTTATACTCGAGTCCGCACTCCGGGGACTTTGAGTACTCCAGTCCGCACTCCGGGGACTTGGAGATTTTGAGTCGTTTATACTCGAGTCCGCACTCCGGGGACTTAGAGTACTCCAGTCCGCACTCCGGGGACTTGGAGATTTTGAGTCGTTTATACTCGAGTCCGCACTCCGGGGACTTAGAGTACTCCAGTCCGCACTCCGGGGACTTGGAGATTTTGAGTCGTTTATACTCGAGTCCGCTTTCCGGGGACTTAGAGTACTCCAGCCCGCACTCCGGGGACTTAGAGTACTCCGGTCCGCACTCCGAGGACTTGGAGATTTCGAGTCGTTTATACTCGAGTCCGCACTCCGGGGACTTAGAGTACTCCAGTCCGCACTCCGGGGACTTGGAGATTTTGAGTCGTTTATACTCAAGTCCGCACTCCGGAGACTTAGAGTACTCCAGTCCGCACTCCGGGGACTCAGAGATTCTTTGTCGTTTATACTCGAGTCCGCACTCCGGGGACTTAGAGTACTCCAGTCCGCACTCCGGGGACTTGGAGATTCTTTGCCGTTTATACTCGAGTCCGCACTCCGGGGACTTAGAGTACTCCAGTCCGCACTCCGGGGACTTGGAGATTTTGTATCGTTTATTATAAGCGTTCGTACGCTAGACAGGATATTATAATTTTTTAATTGCGCTTCATAAGAACATCATACGAAGAGACATTGGTCATTTATGGAAAAGATGGCTTCAAGCCTTTATTGATGAAAACAAGCTAGATTGTCTTATTACATGCCAAGAAGAAAACATACTGGAAATAAATGCAACTACTGCATAAAGGAAATAGACTAAGTGTAATAACGCCGCAAATGCTCGCTGTTCCATGCTCGGGGGAGTGTCACACCATCGACGGTCGTTAGCTTGAAAGTTCCTTCTCCAAGCCTCCGTTCGATGACGTATGGACCTTCCCATGCGGGATTCATGTGCGAAGGGGCTGGAAAGACTCGTTTCAAAACGAGGTCTCCCACACCAAAGGTTCTTGGCTGGACTTTTCCATTATAATATTTAGCGACTCGGTGTCTGTATGAGGCTGCTCTCAAATCAGCTTCTTCGCGTTTCTCATCAATGAAGTCTAATGATTCCAATAAGAGATCCTGGTTTGACGCAGGATCGTAATAGGTTACCCGGTGTGACGGAACTTCAAGTTCTACGGGTATGACGGCCTCCGTGCCGTACGCCAGTGCGAATGGTGTGTGGCCAGTCGCGGTCTTGTGGGTAGTTCTATAGGCCCAAAGCGCTGTTGGGAGTTCATCCACCCACTTTCCTCTAGCCTTCTCCAAACGCTACTTCAATATGGACTTGATGATTTTATTGACGGCTTCTACCTGCCCATTCGCCTTCGGGTGAGCAACTGCTGCGAATCTTTTCTCAATGCCAAACCTCTGACAGAACTCTTTGAATTCCTTGCTTTCGAATTGAGTTCCGTTGTCCGTTATGATGGTCCGTGGGAGGCCAAAACGACATATGATATTTCGTACAACGAAATTAATGACTTTCTTGGTGGTGATTGTGGCCATTGGCTCTGCTTCCGCCCACTTGGTGAAATAATCGACTGCCACTATTGCATATTTCGCGCCTCCTTTGGCTATGGGCAGAGATCCAATTAGGTCGATTCCCCACATTGCGAATGGCCAGGGACTAACCATTTGTGTGAGTTCCGTTGGCGGAGCTCTCGGAATTTTTGCATATATCTGGCATTTGTCGCATCTTCTCGCATAGTCTGCAGCATCCCGATTTACAGTTGGCCAATAATATCCGTAGCGGAGGATTTTTCTCGCCAAAGTTTGCCCCCCGGTATGATCACCACATTCTCCCTCGTGGACTTCTTTCAATACCCGTTTTACTTCGTCATGGGCCACGCACCGGAGTAAGGGGGTCGAGAATCCCCTCCGATACATTATCCCGTCTTGCATTACATAACGCGAAGCCTTACGAAGGACTTGGCGTCTTTCGCTTCTGTTCTCAGGTAGGTCCCCGTATAGCAAGTATTGTTTGATCGGGGTCAGCCATGATTCCCTTTCGAGTTCGGTCTCCAAGATGAGATCTATCTCCATCACGTCTATACTTGGAGCAGGCAAAGTCTCGACAGGGAACAATCCCATCTGTTGTGCATCGCCAGTACTCGCGAATTTAGCCAACGAGTCGGCCTCCCTGTTCTGTTCTCACGGGACATGCGAAATCTCATAATATTCCAGGTTTACTAGTAGCTCCCGGACCCGGGCAAGGTAAGGTGCCAGTCTCTGTCCTTTCGCCTGGTAGTCTCCCCGTACCTGATATACCACCAGCTGTGAGTCGCAGAAGATTTCGATGGACTTCACCCTCAATTCATTGGCAAGTCTTAAGCCAGCAATCAGTGCTTCGTATTCGGCTTCGTTATTTGTCGCTGTAAATTCAAGCTTCAACGCGTAGCAAATCGATCGGTTTTCGGGAGTTACCAGAACTATCCCAGCTCCTGACCAACGGTCGTTAGATGCCCCGTCAGTGAACATCTTCCATCGGACAGGAGGGATTAGCTTGTGATTTTCGCTTGGTCCATCCGGAATGGTGAACTCAGCAACGAAGTCAGCTAATGCTTGCCCTTGGATGGTCCTTCGTGGCAGGTAGGTGATATCAAACTGGCTTAACTCGATGTTCCACTTTAGCATCCTACCGGAAGTTTCCGGTCGTTGGAGTACCTGTCGCAAGGGTTGGTCAGTGTAAACACTGATTGAGTGCGCCTGAAAGTAGGGACGAAGCTTGCGTGACGCAATCACCAGGCAATAGGCAAGCTTCTCGATCTTTGGATAATTCTTTTCTGCCCCCGTCAGTCGTTTACTAACATAGTACACCGGCCTTTGAACCTTGTCTTCTTCGCGAACTAGGGCTGTACTGATAGCATGCTGAGACACAGCCAAATATACGTACAACGTCTCGTGGTCTACTGGTTTTGACAACACTGGAGGACTTTCCAAGTGTTTTACCAAGGCTCCGAATGCTTCCTCGCAGTCAGTCGTCCATTCGAAGTTTCTCTTTCCTTTCTTTATGACATCGAAGAAAGGAACGCACTTATCCGTGGCTCTGGATATGAATCGACTGAGCGCAGCTACTTTTCCGTTCAAGCTCTGTACCTGTTTTATGGTTCTAGGTGCCTGTATATCTCGGATGGCCTGGATCTTTTCCGGGTTAGTTTTAATTCCTCGCGCATTCACAATGAATCCCAAGAACTTCCCTGATGCCACGCCGAATGAACACTTTGAAGGATTGATCTTCATCCCATAGTGCCTTAGTACACCGAACATTTCTGCCAAGTCTCGGATGTGGTCGTTTGACTGTCGTGACTTCACGAGCATGTCATCCACATAGACTTCCATTGTTCTACCAATCTGATCCTTGAACATTTGGTTTACCAGGCGTTGATAGGTTGCTCCTGCATTCTTCAACCCAAAAGGCATCACTACATAGCAATATAGCCCGACGTTTGTAACGAAGCTGGTGTGTTCTTGGTCCAGGACGTGCATTGGGATTTGATTGTACCCGGAGTATGCATCCATAAAAGATAGTAGCTCATGCCCGGCAGTCGAATCGACCAGCTGATCAATTCGTGGTAGCGGGAAGCTATCCTTCGGGCATGCTTTGTTTAAATCAGAATAGTCAACACAGGTTCTCCATTTCCCGTTTGCCTTCTTTACCAACACAGGGTTGGACACCCATTCCGGGTAGAGGGCGTCGCGGACAAACCCATTGGCTTTGAGTTTATCCACTTCCTCTTTGAGAGATGTAGACCTTTCCGGGTCCATGCCTCTCCTTTTTTGCTTCACAGGTACGTGTTTCGGGTCTATATTCAACCTATGGCTCGTAATTGCAGGGGAAATCCCACACATATCGGAGTGTGTCCAGGCAAAGACATCAAGATTCGCTCGGAGGAAATCAGATAAATTCTCTGCCATTAGGGGATCGAGCTGTGACCCAATTTTAAGAACTCGTGACGGGTCGCTGTGGCTAACTGGAATATCAATTGTTAGTTCGGCCGGTGCTGCATCCGGTTCCCTGGGTTCCCCTTTGTCATCTCTCGGATCTATGTCTTCAACGATCCGAGAATGTCGCCCGAGCCAGGGCTCGGGTGCTAATTGTCAATCATCAGAATTCGGGATGCGGACGATGATGTCCGCAATTTTCCCTTTTTCTCTGCGCTGGGCCTCTCTCAGCTCGGCCACGTAACATGCGCGTCCGGTTGCTTGGTCGCCATGCACGACGCCAACTCCTTTGTCTGTCGGGAACTTCAGTGTGAGACACCACGAGGCCAAGACTGCCCTGAAATCTGCGAGGGCTGGTCGTCCCAAAACACGTTGTATGGTGAATCTACATCCAGCACTATGAATGGTATGATTCGCACCCTCCTGCGTTCAACTTGTCCCAGTTCAACTGGTAACTCCACATATCCTACTGCGTCTGTGGCTGCGCCGTTAAAGCCATGGATTCGGGCTTTAGACGGCTTCAAATCCTTAGTCTCCAGCTTCATTTGGTCATACGCTTGCTTGAAGATGATGTTAACGGAACTTCCGCAGTCAATTAGGATTCTACTTACGAATGCCGGTCCGATGGTTGCGGATATGACCAATGGATCGATGGTGGGAGCTTCCACCTTATCTGCGTCTCTATTCCTGAATACAATATCGTCGTGCATGGTGCGCTGCTACTTTGCGGGAGCTCCATCCTCCACATTTGAACAGCACTCATGCTCTGTATGTCTCAAGGAATTAGCATATCGCTCCATTTCCTGCCAACTTTTATCCGCAGGATGAGGTCCACCAGCAATTGTGTTAATAATCAATCTTCCTACAGTTCGAGTAGGTTGCTCTGGTTGGCGTGGAGTTGGGCCACGTCCGGGGTCTGAAGTCTCTTGTCTTCCTTCTGGCGTATCTTTGACGAATTCCTGCAGCTTTTTCTGCCTAATCAATTTCTCAATAGCGTCGTGGAGATGTCTGCATTCGTCTGTGTTGTGCCCGTAAGACTCGTGAAAGCGGCAATACTTTCCAGTCCGCTTTTGCTCCTCTGTTGATTCCTTAGGGCGTGGTTTTCTGTACTGAAAAGTGTTGCAGGTCGATAAGTAGATATTTTCAAGAGACGCATTTAGTGGAGTGTATTCGTTGTAGGTTGGGATCCTTGACTTCCATCTCCCCGTTTCCTTCTTCTTTCCAGGATTTCCACTTCCAGTTCCCTTAGACTGCCCGGGCATATTTTGGACGCTGGGCTGAGTCTTTCCAGAGTTACCGTCGGTTGCTTTCATGGCGATGTTGCCCTTTACAGACTCCTGAACGGACCCTGGTGCCTTGTCTTTTCTTATCCACCGAGCTTCTTCCCTCCTTATGAACTGGTGGGCTTTCGAGTAGAAATGTTCCAACGTAGCTGGTGGCTTTCCTGCCAACCAATCCCCAAATTCAGAGTCTGGATCCACTCCACGCATTACTGCCATCAAAATCGCGTGGTCGTTTGGATTGCTCACTTCCGTAGCGGCAACATGGAATCTCTGCAAGTATGCTTTCAGTGATTCTCCAGGAGCTTGGGTCACGCTTGATAAGGACATCACATCCTTGGGTCGAGTGGCGTGTATCCTGAATTGTTCTATGAATTTCCTTGCTAATTCATCGAAGTTTGAGATTGACCGCAGAGGAAGTCGAGTGAACCACATGGTGGCAATTCCGGACAGGGTTATTGGAAAGCATCTGCACTTAGTCGCGTCGTTGGCCCTTGCCGAATCCATCATCCATCCATACCTCATTACATGTTGTCTAGGGTCAGTTTTCCCTTCGTAGGCAGGAATAGCGGGCATACTAAATTTCTTCGGGTATTCAGCCTGTAGAATGGTATCTGTGAAGGGAGTATGACTCTTAAACATTCCCCAATCTTCATTAGTCAAACCTTGATTCTCTCTCATCAACTGCCTGACCATAGCTGTCAAATCCGGGGTTTGTATGGTAGGAGGAAGGTTGGGTTCCGCTTCACGGGCTTGATTTCTAGTAGAGCGATCAGTGGCACCTGCTTGGTCATCTTCATCCTTGCGGCGTCTACGCCTGGGAGGTTCATCAGCTGAAGTTGAGCTATCATCTTCAGAGTAGGGGACGGGGTTACCTCCAGCATTCTGATGCTGCTGTTGAGCAAGTTGGGTCATAAGGTTAGCATTAACTTGCATTTGCTCAGCGAGCTGCCTTCTGCTTTCCGTAAGCTCTTTTATCAAGTCATTCAATTCTGCTCGTGAGACAGCTTCCGCTTGGTTTTGGCTGGAGGGCCCCGTGCCTCGAATTTCTTGTTGATTGTCAGGTTCAAGTTGTTGAACACTAGCGGTTTCGCGGGCATCTACATTTTGGGAGGTCGATCTTGTTCGTGGTCTTCCCATGGTAGAGTCGTTTGTTGTAACTCTGAGTAGAATCAACAGATGCCTTATGGACAATTACGGATCTTCTTCGGGGGATTTATGCAATCCAGTAGCTACAAAGTAGATCCTCACAACCTGAGAATTCGATTCTCAGTGAAAGCACCAAAATGTTAGCGCCAAAATTGGTCACCAACACCCTTAGAGAGTTTGTGTAGAGAGATTAATGAAGAAAATAAATTAAAACAGAGAAGTTAATGTAAATTAAAATGCGGGAGACGAGAACACAGAATTTATAGTGGTTCGGCGTTGTAGCCTACGTCCACTTTGAAGTTGATCTTTATTTTCTTTCCTCGATACTTGATTACAGATACAATCCATTTTTAAGTATTCGAATACAATTGCAAAGTAAAAGAAATAAGTCTAGATTGAGTCTTGAAAATGGCAGAGTCTCCTCAGTGTTCCCTAAAATATCATCCCTTTTTTCTGTGCCCCTGCCCCTCTATTTATAGACGAATGTGGGTTGGACTTCCCTGGTGGGCCAAACGGCTAGATAGCTTGGTCCAAATAGGATGTACCCTGCATGCCGAGTGAAACAGGCCGAACGGTCGGCATGCCGAGTGAAGAAGGGTCTGCCGTGTAAGGAGCATGCCGAGCTAAGGTTATGCCGAGTAGAGGGAATGCCGAATGATCCGAGTAAAGGGAAGTGAAGAGCATGCCGAGTGAAGTGCTGGGTGAAGTGCTAAACGGTCTTATGCCGAGTGAAATCTTGGACTACTGAACGTTTCTCGATGCCGAGTACAAACTTGGTCTGCCGAACGTCTCTTATGCCGAGTACAACTCTGTAGGCCGAGCATCCTCTTATGCCGAGTGTCCACTTATACCGAGTACGACTCTGCAGGCCGAGCATCCTCTTATGCCGAGTACAACCCTGTAGGCCGAGCATCCTCTTATGCCGAGTACAACTCTGTAGGCCGAGCAACCTCTTATGCTGAGTGTTTACTTATGCCGAGTACGACTCTGCAGGCCGAGCATCCTCTTATGCCAAGTACAACCCTGTAGGCCGAGCATCCTCTTATGCCGAGTACAACTCTGTAGGCCGAGCATCCTCTTATGCCGAGTGTTTACTTATGCCGAGTACGACTCTGCAGGCCGAGCATCCTCTTATGCCGAGTACAACTCTGTAGGCCGAGCATCCTCTTATGCCGAGTACAACTCTGTAGGCCGAGCGTTTAGTTGCCTGGTCGATATTCCAGGTAACAGATTGCAAATTGTATAACCTGCCTCCTCATGAGGTAGCTATAGCGGGCATAATATAATGATACCTATGCTGGCTAAGATTTATATTCTACTTTTGAAATTGTTTTCTACACTATGCACTAATAATAATATCAAAATGATTTGATTTTGCGCAGTAAGCATCTTTGAAGAACATAAGAAGAAATCTCCTCCATGTCTGCGTTTGCATTGTGTGTGTGGTGGGAGGTCTTATGGTAGTTTCATTTTCAAAAGCATTGCGAATCTATTTTTAAAATATTTCTTTGTTTATTCTTAAAAGATAAACTATTTTAAGTTCCCACACCAGTCCCATGACTGACTCAGAGTTTATTGTTTCCATCCTAAACTCTGGGTGCCCACTAATTTCCACACGGACAGTCTAGAGTTAGGGTATCAGGTCATTATGGATTCAGGAGTTGCCGTAGAAATCTGGAGGCAAGCTAGATGGCGTAGCATATTACTAAGTATATAGTATTTCTTTTCCGCTGTTTGTTGTTGTAAACTCTAATAATGAATGTAATGTGATGTAATGTATAAAATGTACAGTTCTTTTATTTTAATGAATATTCATTTATGTATTATATGTTGTTCCGCTGCGATGGTGAGATTTTGATATTGTTCTGTTGTTTCTTTCTATTGCTTCTTCTCTTTCTTCTTCTATCTTTTTCTTCTTCTAAAACCCTAAGAATTCAGTTTTCCGTCATTCGATTGCTCGGCAGTTGATACAGTGGACGTATCGATGTCGATTTTCGGAAGTCGAAGAATCAGATACTTACAAATCATTATCATTTACAAGCATAACAAATTAACAAAAGCTTATTTCAATCGTCGACTGTCAATTGTATTTACTCACATTGTTTCAGCTGAGATTTGATCCAAATTCTGGTTAGGGGCTATACTTTAAAAGTGAAATTAGGGTTTGCAATTTGAGGGATGCGGTCTATAAGTGCGGCAAAGTAATCGATGGAGATGAAGCCGGTGTGCAACTGAGAGAGATAAGACACGTTGGAAGCTTGGAGGTGGTTGCGCTTTGCAGCAATCGACGATGGAACATAAATCCGAGAAAAGGAAAATCGTGTTTTTTTCTTTCGTTTTTTATTTTTTATTTTTTGTTGCCCCTTACACGCGTGTTGCCCTCGTCCTTTGTCTCCGTGGACTCTGTTGTGGGCTGGGCCTAGTAATACCCAATACACATTAAAAAGTAATTCATCTACCGATTAATTTACATTCACAAAACGAACTAATAATTAATTGTACGAGGAAAAAAGAATCTTATATGCTATATATGACAAAATAATTCATGTGTTATAACTTATAACATGGAACGATCGATGAATGACTTAAAGAGCTCTAGCAAAAAGATTGTTACCTTGACAGCACTAGCAAGCATGCTATCGAAAAAAAATTATTCCCACTTCATATTCTCCAAATTATCTTGATGGAGCATGAATATCTCCCAATGAGCTTTCACAGCTTAATAAGCTGCCCCAATAAGATACAAAAGTCATGCCCTTTTGTTCACTGTAAAGCTCAGTAGCATAGTGACCATACGTCAACCAATCGATAGGAGCTACATTTACAGCTTCTGCACAATTGAATCCGCGGTTGAATCCTGAATGATATCCTCTTGGAAATGTGATAGAAAATTCTTCTGATTTTTGAATTGCTCTATAAACTGGAATTCCTTTAGATTTCAAAACTGTCGGTGATAGTTGTGTCACATGATTACCAATTCAAAAGTACTGTTTAGTAAGAATGAGACATTTTTATTATAATGTGATGTATTTTTTTAAGAACATACATGTAATATAAACAAAATAAGGAAAGAATTGGTAAAAATGTTGTACCAAACCATGTAGCAAACCAAGTTGTTCTTCGAAAAGATCAGGTAGATGCTTTTTCACGGCATCCTCAAATTTTAGCAGCAGCATATGATGGAACTCCATACCATACTTTTGGATCAACAAAATGCATGTAATTTAATGAATACACACAGACGATAATCCTCCACGTGCTGACTAAAAAAGGCTGAACAACATTGTTAAGCGCGAAGTAAATGATAGTTGCTTACCCAGCAAAATGAGGAAAAACACATCCCTATGTAAAAACAAGGCACAAAAACCCCTGATATATCTTCACTTTCAAAAGAAAGAACAGACCAGAAACAATGGAAGATTTTACAAAATTCCTGAAGAATCCTATCTATAATCTTGATCAGATAGATGAGTCTTCTCATTCCTCTCCATCTCACTCACCTCCTCCACCACCGAATCCATTGCTGCTTGTACCACCACTGACAGCGAAGGTGCCTGATACTGATGAAGAAGGTTTTCAAGTTGTACAAAACAGAAGATCTAAATAGTTGAACAAAGAATTTGCTTTGCAGCATGCTGATATAGTTTCTTATCAATCAAACCTGAAACAAGGTAATACGTTTTACTTTAAACAATACTACAGAAATGGAAATCAAGGATCT
The DNA here is from genome assembly GCA_030765085.1 of Allium cepa. Taxonomy (NCBI): domain Eukaryota; kingdom Viridiplantae; phylum Streptophyta; class Magnoliopsida; order Asparagales; family Amaryllidaceae; genus Allium; species Allium cepa. The sequence goes on along the minus strand of CM060939.1, from coordinate 72,033,964 downwards.
TTCAATTCAACAAATCCTGTATATGGAGGAAATTCTGCAAGAAATATTGAAAGATCTAACCAGCAAGTTTCAAACTCAGAAATTCAAGAATCAATGCAAGAATCATTCGAAATAATGGAACTTCATCCTAACCCAGTACTAACCTGGTCAAACCTTCTTCATGGGCAGAAATGATCATGAAAGGAGGCTCAAATTCTGTATTTGACCTGAAATATGTTGCTCCTTTATCCATTCATGAGAAGAAGATAGTGGTGGTGAGCACCGAGACCATTACAAGGGCTGAGAGTAAATGGGGTTTCTCGGTTCTTGCTTATGTATTCGACAATAGATCCGCTTATCATCATTTCAAGGTGGTTATTGCTAAATCAAGTAATCCTAACGGTAATATCGATATTTTTACTCGTAATAATGGATTCTTTCTAATCAGATTTTCTAATGCTACTGACTGTGATAACACAATTAATGGAGGTCCATTTTTTGTTAATGGAAAGCTTATCATTATGAAAAAATGGAGCAGTAAAATTAATCTTGACAGAGATTTACTCTCTACTATGCCTATATGGATTAAACTGCCTGAATTAAATATTAGATTGTGGGACAGTGAAATTTTAAGTGCTATTTCCAGTGTGGTTGGACTCCTCTCAAATTATATGAACATACTGCAAAAGAAATAAAACTTTCTTTTGCAAGAATACTAGTTGAAATTAAAGAAAATTCAGACCTTCCTAACGAAGTTACTATTTCTTTGCATGATAGTGAAAACTTAGTTCAAAACATTGAATATGAATGGGTTCCTCCTAGATCCCAAACTTGTTCTTGTTTTGGAAATTCAATAGAAAGTAGTGATTCCAAATTGGTTTGGAAAGAAAAACAAAGCATGCAAGAAAAATCAGAAGTCAATTGCAGCACCTTTACTGTGGATGGAGAAGTTAGTGAAGGAAAAGTATAATCTGATCTTAACAACAAAAAGAATCCACAATCTTTTAATGATACTTCTGGAAATAAATTGAATATAGAAGAAACATTTATTGCTTAAGAACTTCCCCTTGAAAAGGATTCACAAGAAGGTATTAAAGATCTGACAATTGAAGGCAATGAAATTGAAATCATTTCTGAAACATCTGAAGGACCAGAGAAAGACATTGAAATATCTCAAGCAAAGGTCATGGATTATCAAGCAAATGAGGTATCAACTGATACAGAGGTTATGAATTTGGACGATGGTTCTTACATTAATAATATTTTAACTAAAGAACCATCTGAAAACCCCAACATCAGTCACCTTGCTTCTCATCTCTCTCCAATTATCAAAAATTCAAATTCAAACTCAGATTACAATATTCAAAAGGTCAAGCAACGTGGTTTCAAATTCTACTTCAATCTCAAGGAAAAACAGAAAACACAGAAAGGATAAGAGCAGAATGAAAAGTATTAAAGAGATAGTTGACAATGGATGCACTGAAAATACAGAAGATAGTGAATTCAAAAAGAAATACATCATCAAAAGTAACAAATGGGATGAACAGTTAAAAGCACTTAGCAAAATTACATACAAAAAGAAAGAGAATAGGATAGAAACTTTTGAAGAAGAGGGCATTCATAGTGCATAGATGTTGCTGCTTCATGTATCCTTTGTGTATCCTTCTATTTTAATCTTTAATTATTTTCATTATGTCTATATAATTACTTGGAATGTCAGAGGTCTCAGTTCTCCTGAAAGAAGATTGGACCTGTCTAATCTTCTTAAGATTGAAAACCCTAGTATAGTTGGCTTGCTTGAACATAAATTAGATAATTCTAAGATTAAGGATTATCGTATTAAAAGCTTAAATAATTGGAATATTGTTAATAATAATCAGATTACGGGAGGGAATGGTAGAATCATGGTCGTTTGGGATCCTAATATTTGGGATATCCCCCAACATTTTGTTAATTTCCAATTTATTCATTGTAAATGTATTAACAAAGGTGGTTTTCAAATAGATATTACCTTTGTCTATGCATCAAACAGTGATTATGAAAGGCAAAAACTTTAGGAAAACCTTGATCAAATTAACTCTAATATGCACTCCCCTTCGATTATTATTGGTGATTTTAATACTATTATGCAGCTCATGAAAAAAGAGGTGGGATCCCTTTTCCTTCTAAAAAATTAGATATTTTAAACAAGGTTTTTCTCAAAACTGGTTTGTGTGAACCATTTATTTTAAAAAAATATATACTTGGAAATCTAGGAAATTAAGAAACATCCACTACAAACTAGATAGAGTCATACATAATCTTAGATTTACTAATTTTTTTAAAGATTTCAAATGCTACACTTTACCTCAAGCCTCTAGTGACCACACGCCAATTCAATTTTTTCTCACTCAAAATAAATTTTCAAAGAAAAATTTCCCTTTTAGATTTATTAATGGGTGGGTTTATGGAAACAATTACAAAGATATCATCAAAAAAGTCTGTCTTCCAAGGTACAGGGCGCTGCCCAGTACAAATTTAGTAAATTTCTTCAAATTACAAAAGGAAACTTGAAAAACTAGAATAAATTCAGAAATAAAAATGATGTTTCTCATTTTAGAGAGGAATGTAAGATAAGGCAGAATATCTTAGATAATGGTTGCTCGGACATTGATAATGTCAACAAATTTTTTGAAGCCCAAAATAATTTAATCAAGTCCCTTCAAGTGTAGTCTATAAATTTGAGGCAAAAAGCTAAAGCAGATTCGCTTCCTCAAGGTGATGAGGCTAGCAAATTTTTTTATGCTAGGATGTCTAACAGAAAATTTATAAATGATATTGGTAAAATAATTGATGTTAAAGGTAGTGTTCTTAACGATGAATCTTGCATTGAAAAGGAAGCTATTAATTATTTTACTAATCTCTATAATACTAATAGTTACTCTAATATTTTTCCTATTATTGAATCTAAGTTTAAACTGGATATTAATAGTTACTCTGACCTTACATTCTAATAATGATAAAAGCCCTGACCCTGATGGCTTTGGTGCAAAATTTTATAAAACTCATTGGGATGATATAAAATGTTTTTTATTTGATTCTGTTTTTGAGTTTTTTAGAACTGGTAAGCTTTAAAAAAAAATTAACCATACTTTTATAACTTTGGTTCCAAAAATTTAAATCCCAAATAGTCTGGAGGATTTCAGACGTATTGCTAGTTGTAACTTCATTTATAAAATCATTTCTAATAATTTGTACAATAGAATTAAAATATTTTTAAAATACCTAATCTCTGAAAACCAAAGCGCTTTCATACCTGGCATATCATTGTTGAAAATACCCTCCTTGCTCATGAGTTAATTAGAAACTATAATAATAAAAATAGAAATCTTATGTGTGTCAAGATAGATTTCAACAAATTGACACAAAGCCTTTGATAAGATTAATAGGCATTTTATTATTTATATGATGCAACAAATGGGTTTTGATAAAAATATTTGTTCTCTTATAAAAGAATGTATCAATATTGTCTCCTACTCAATTTTGGTTAATGGTTCTCCTAAGGGGTTTATTCATTGCAATAGAGGTATTAGACAAGGAGACCCACTTTCTCCTTACTTATTCTGTATTGCTATAAAATATTTCTCTATTCTTATGGAAACTGAGCTCATCAAAGGAAATATTAAACTCATTAATAGAATCAAATCATTTATTACTCATTTGTTATATGCAGATGATCTTCTTTTATTTTTACATGCAGACTCTCATAGTGCTAAAACTATTGCAAATATTTTTATGAAATTGGAAGAAAATGCAGGTCTGAAAGTGAATGATTTCAAAAGAAAAATTTATTTTAGTAAAGGTTGTACTAGAAAATCTGATATTCTTAGCATCCTTAAATTCAAAGAGGGCAGTCTGCTAGTTAAATATTTGGGCTTGCCTTTGAGTGTTAATCAAATTAATGATTTAGACTGCACTAGACTTTTGGACATTATTAAGAATAAATTTGAGGTTGGGCTTGTAAGCTTATGTCTTTAGCTGGTAGTTTAGAGTTAACCCACATTGTCATCATCGCAATCATAATGTATTGGATTCAAGCCCACGATATCCCATTTAAAGTTATTCATAAATTGGAAAAAGCTTCTGCCAATTTCATCTGGAAAGGGAAACAACATAAAATTGCTCGGGATATGGCCTGTAAACTAAAAAAATCTGGTGGGCAAGGCCTTAGAAATATAAATGATTTAAAAGAAGTTTGTAAACTCAAACTTTTTTGGAAATTTTTCAATAGGAATTCATTATGGGCAAGATGTATGAAAGCAAAATATCTTAGAAATAAGAATTTTTGGACTGCTAAAACTGAAAACCATTTTTCTTTCTCTTGGAAAAATATTTTAAGTTGCAGGGATATTGGTCTAAAACTTTTGGAAATAAAATTTAAGGATGGTAACCAGACCAGACTATGGTTTGATCCATGGATACATGGTAAATCTTTGGTCAGTCTTTTGGGTTGGAATAGTTTGCTTTGGTTTGGTGGGACTTTTGATAATGTTAACACCATTATTCAAAATAATTCTTGGAATACATTTAGACATCAAGCTACTTCAAATGTCCCACTGTGCTTTCTTTGCTATTATCAACAGGTTGCCAACAAGAGACAGGTGCTTGAAATGGAACAAAAATGGTGAAACAGTTCGTCTACTTTGCAAACAAGAGGTTGAAAGTATAAATCATCTATTTTTAGATTGTGTCTTTTCAAAGCATATTTGTTTCATAGCTAAGTCAAAACTTAAAATAAGTCAGCATTATGCTGTGCAAAACATCAGAGAAAGCATCAAATTCATACAGGAAAACTTCAAAGAAAAATCAAAGGATTTCAGAAATGCTAGCTATTCTCACAACAACTATTGGAAAGAAAGAAACCAAAGACTACATACTCAAAAGGAAACAGGAACCATTCAACTATGGAAAACAATAGAAATGGAGAGCCAAATTCTCCTCAAAAAATTTGAAAATCAACATAAACACTCTTACAATCTCAATCAAATTTTCTGGAGAGCAGATAGCTATGAGGAAGAGTTAGAAACTTTCTTACAGAATGAGAAATTTAATTCTATTTTCCTTGGAGGAAAACCCCTTCACCGCAGTGGCAATAACTGGATGAAGAAGTCTATTAGCTTCAGGAGTTCCAAATACGAGGCTGCCTCTAGTGGTGGCGACCACCTCTACCAACAAATCAGTGATCCACCCTACAACAGAAAGGGAAGTACACTTTATATAAACATGATGATAATAATTGTACAAATTCAAACACTGATTTTTCTTTTAATCACCTGATAAGGGCAGAGCCTACAACACACATAAGCAGAAGGAGCACTTTAGTTATCTCCTGCATAAAGATAAGATTTTGCAGCTTGATGTGAATAATCAGAGAGTTTTGAAATATTTCTACAAAAGTAACTTCAATAGTCTTATCTATCACTTATCTGTTTGGGACAAAGGATATGGTACCAAGCATTATGCTAATGAAGAGCTTGAAGCAAGGGAAAACAGCAAGTGTTATGCTAATAGCAAGCTTACTGCAACCGATTACTTGGATTTCTGCTCTTCTACTCATAATCTCGATTAGCATAAGCAAAAGTCCCTACTTTAGTCGGAGATCCAAGACATTTCTAATCGTGACTCCCCAAACAACAGGGATCTCCATTAATCAGAGTTATTCATCAAGAATAAGAAGAAAAAGGAGCAGCCTTGGAATAAAATCTTGGCTCAGCATTATTCGCGAACACTAACTGGGGACTCTATAAAAAATCAATGACGAAGATAGCAATGGAAAGGATTTTATATGGAAGCCTCCTTAATTTCTCTGATTTGTTACAAAATCGCCATGGATCGCATATCTTCCCCCATTTCTTTGGTTTTAGGGTTTCTTGCACTTTTTTTGTTTCTGCGAAAATGTAGCGGCGAGGGTTTGTTTGTTGTTTCTTTCGGGTGCGGTATTGTTTTTTACCTGTTAACTGTTTCTGGGCCTTGGCCCTATTTTACCTGTTATAAAAAAAATAGATCCAGAAAGACGGGGAAGAATATTTAAGTTCCATCCTGAAAGCATATATTCATCCACATTTTTAGATGATGAAAATGTCACTTCAGGAAAATCACTACCGATACAGCTGTCTCGAGATCAACGCCATAAAATACCTAAAGTTGCAAAATGTGAAATATTAGCGTTCAATTGATGCATGGTGTCATGTGTATATATTAATACCTCAACTTCATTTGATGGCTTTTCAACAATCTTAGATACCAAAGCAATAACACATATAATTAGCAGCAGTAAAAGCATGAGCATAGCAAAGAATATGCTTCATATTATCCACTAATATTAGCAATGGTTACATTAGTGCTGAAAATAATAATTAGTTCTAAAGTTGTGTGGTCCATGACACATCGCAAATGATAAGAGGGTTAGTTATAATAGGAAATCCTTCTAGAAGCATGTTATTATGATTCTAACATCATTATATAATAACATCCTATGTAAGCATGAAGAGGCTATGAATGAATTCAAATGAATTAGTTTATCTTTATTTCCTTCATTTTAGTTTTCTTCATTTATTTAGTTATCTTATTTGATTGTCTGTTTCATACTTCTCCTCGATCTTCATCTCAATCAACTACCATGCCACCTATAACCACCAAGGCAAACCCACTTTGCACCTTACAAATAATCCACTCACAGCCGGCCCAAGCAATTGGGTTGCCCTCGTCTAAATTTCAATTAGCTGAACAAAAATATAGCACATTTGCAAGAATTTGAACTTAAGTTTCTCTATTGAATCAACAACACAACACCACCACATTACTAACCTAATTGAAAGTAGTGATATATAAAATAATTATATCTTAACAAAATACTAAACCACCACCACTACCACCACCAAGTATTGCCCCTGCCGGATTGGTTGCCCTAGGTTGCCGTCTTGTTCGCCTTGCCCTAAGGTCGGGCCTGAATCCACCAATATATGAAAGCCTCTCGTCATTTCTACTACCTATACCAAAATAATGCTTCTAAAGACATTTGCATATTTATCAAACTTTTCTAATGTACATTTTGATCCATCTTGAAAACCAAATTTCTCATCCGAAACTGATTTAGTCATCAACTTCTGAAGCATTGGTCCCACGTCTTCTTCGAGTTGTTCCAAATCTGATTCTTCTCCTCTCATGTTTTCTATGGCATTGATTTCTCATTTTCCATCTATTTTGTAGCTTGTCAACTTCTTGTATTCGAGTGGTAAATTTAGTTCTTTTTTCTCCCGAAAATTTTCCTCTTTCAATGTGCATAGAGGTTTCCAAGATGATGAAGGAACTATGCGCCAATATACCATATTTTTCTCTTGCTTCCAAAATGCTAGCGATGTATCCAAGTGTGTCTTTGAATTCCAGCACATATGTGTGTTACTAAGTAATCTGATTCTTTAGTATAATACGTGTAAGATGCCTTTGGTCGCGTAAGTTTTCAGCTCTAACACACGTTTCGAACTGATCTTCTATCTCCAGTTATAAATTTTGATGTAACACATAAGATGACCCTACAACAAAAATAACATATTACAACTATTACTTCACAATGTTCAAAAAATGACCGTTGTAATAAAGGTCTTTAACAACTGGCTTTAACTGAAAGTTATAGTAAAGTTGTTTTTAACAACTTCCAATATTTTGCAGTTGTAATACTAGTCTTTAACAACAGTTTAGTCTTCTGTTGTAGATATTAATTGTTGGAAGTTTCTTTTTTATAAAATTGTCTAAATTGATTGTTACTACAAAGGAATAGCCTCGAAGGTGGCAACCCTCATAGGTGGGGGTGCGGGGTCAACGGCCCCCACTGATGGTTATGACAATGGGGATCAAATCACCTAATAATTACTGTTAATAATCAATAACATATATAATCATTACCATTTAGTTATCATTAACATCTAGTTATAAGCATTAACATTTAGTTTCATGGTGGGGTTTAGACATTTAAGAGTCAGAAGGGAGTTCCATAAATGGATGAGCTTGAAAAAATTGAGATAGGTACTATTATTAGTTACTTAAGTACGACCCATCCATACCCTTCTCTTCAATTTGTTGTTACTCATCACCAAGCGTTTAGAAAATCAAGGTAAAGAATCCCATAGTGGAGATGGACGAAGAGAAAATGGCAAGAATCATCTGGACCCAAATCAAGGAAAATGTTCTTATTTTTAAGTTTCTAATGAGTTTGTGTTAGTTTGGTATATGCTATGAACAATTTTAATGGAAAGCCATAACTGTTGCGTCTTATCAATTGTTATCTTGAATTCGACGTTACATACTTTGATTTTGGATTTGCCCAATCGTGATGCTACTGGTGATAGAGTCATCATTGAAAGTGTCGAAGCTACTCTTTATTGGAAATTTTAGAAGGATTTTCAAGCTCTGATACCACCGTCGGGAAGTTTTATAAGAAGAAGAAGAATTGAATTTAATAATGAAATATATGGACTTTTAAATGAGGAAGAAAAATTTATTGCAAATTTTATTTACCAATTTTTTGCTCGATTACAAACTTTCTAGTTTTATTACTTTTCTTGCTTCATTACAAAATAAGTCATTCCACCTTTATTTATATGAGTACACATCTCAATTGAACGGTGATGATGTGTTTAATCATATGGTCCGCATTCATTCTCTATAATATTCTCCTAAAAAGCCTACTCTCTAGAGTTCTCTTAAATTCTCAAACAAGATTCTAGAATCTGTAATGACTCTCAAATTTGAACTATTTTAAATTTAGTATTATTTGAATTTAAGTAAAATTTTAAAATTTGAATTTAAATAACAATTTTTGAATGCTGGGTAATATATTTTTTCAAAATTCAATAAAAAGGAAAATTTTGTGAAATTTTAATTTTTAGTCAAATTTTTGAATTTGAGTTGAAAATTTAAATTTTGAATTTTGAATTTTTTTATGATACTAGACTAAAGTCTAATCTTCACTCCACATTTCCTTTCGTTAAAATCCGACTTCTGCAGCTTTTAATCTGCAATTTATAGTGTAAAAATGCGAGAATACGGACGTTGTATTTGTGTGTATTTTACCTGTATTTTTATTTTGGATCCTGGGTTGTTGGGATAGAATCTGGAGATGCATCTGAATGGCTACGTAGGGATGTTTCTGTTGGAGGAAAAATATAGGTACATTTTTTTCTGCTTCTCATTCTTCTTCCTCTTTCTCATTTTGCTTCAGAGAAATTTTTACAGTAACTTTCATCTCCACCTTCCTTCTTCCTAAACCTAAATCCAATTCAAAACCTAGCCTTCCTCTTCCCCCTCCTTCCTCCTTCTTGCCGCCGTCCACCATCACCCATACCCCTCCACCCACGGCCGCACACACCCTACACAACCACCCTCCACTTCCATAGTCGTACACCCCTCCTCCCCCTCTAGCCGAGCCACACCATCCACACACCCACCTCCTAGCACACATCACACTCCCACACACACACTCGGCCTACACACACCCCCTCACTATAGTCGTGAGCCCAAAGCAAGCCTAGGCCGAACCACCCTACCCCTTAGGGTCGAACCATTTTTCCCATTTCTCTTCTTTTTAAAAAAAGAAAAAAGAATTTTGTTAATGTCTGTTTTTCGTGCTTGTTCGTGTCTGTTCGTCAGATATGTCATTTTCATTAATCACGAAAGGTGAGCAATCACTCACGACTCACATACTTATTATTAAGTGAATTAATATCACTTAAATTATCATTGAAATGAAAATTTGATTTTTTTATGTTATGTGATATGTGACTAATGCTATATTTATTATATATGTTGTCACCACACTGCAAGTTCCCTTAGTTGTTATTGGGAAAATCACTATGGATTGAAATAATATATACTCGAATGATCTTATAAATTATGGAAAATCAATATAGGTTGAAATGATAAACCCGAGCGGTTTTATTGATTTTGAATTTTACTTAGGATTGCGGGTTGAAATGACATATACCTGGAAATTTAAATTATTACGGGTTGAAATGATATATATATATATATATATATATATATATATATATATCTGTGTGTGTGTGTGTGTATGTATGTATGTATGTATCACTTGACCATAGGGTAGAAAATTATATACGGACACCGTGGTGGGTTTTTAAATTATTTTCTAAAACTATAAAGTATGTTTGATTTAATAAATTTGATTTTTAAAATTTTAATTAAATGATTTTACTTTTAAAACTTATATTTGGAAAATAAATTATTTTATATGTTTTAAAGTTCAAACTGTAAGCTAATATATGGTTTTAAATGTAATTTTAAGATTTTCACTTAAAATTTTATTTAGTTTTAAAATATGTAATTTGAATAATTTAAAACAAAATTAAAAAGTGGTGTGCAGTAAAGCGGTAAGGCGTGTGCGTTCCAGCTTGGGCTATTGGGATTTGAGCCCAGGTTTTCGAATAGTACCTGGAACAAACAACTACGGATCCGAAGCATGCATGCTCTCCTCCATCTCCTAGATACTGCACCTTGACCAGGTTGATAGATTTCCTCCTCAACTGCTTCGTACCTCTATCGATAATATAAAGTGGCTTCCTCTCGACTGTGAGGTTTGGCTCAACATCCAAATTCTCAAGTAAAGCAGGCTGAACAATCAAAGATGGATCATGAAGATACTTTCAAAGATGCGAAACATAGAACATATTATGCACTCTAGATAGCTTCTCTGGCAAATCCACTCGATAAGCCAAAATACCAACTCTCTCCAATATACGGAAAGGACCAATGAATCTAGGAGTTAGCTTTCCTTTTCATCTAAAGCGAATCACATTCTTCAATGGTGAGATCTTTAGAAAAACCCGATCACCCACTGCAAATTTCAAACTCATTCGCCCATCAGTATAATTCTTCTTTTTATCCTGGGAAATCTTCATCTTCCTCATAATCTCCTCAACCTTCTCGGATGCATCCAAAATCATATTGGGACCAAGAACCAAATGATTACCGGATTCAATCCAGCAAGATGGAGAATTACAAGATCGTTCATAAGGATCAGCGAACGGGGACATCCTGATACTTGCCTAAATCCAAAGGATGGGGTTAAATTGATTTACGCTTATGGTAACCTTAATTTGAAATTAAGATTTTACCTGATAGCTGTTATTATAAGTGAATTTAATGAGATGGATATGATCTTTCCAAGATCCTCTATAATTAGGAGCACAGGCATGAAGAAGGTCTTCCACAATCTGATTTACTCTTTCTGTCTGACCGTCGATATGCGGATGGTAAGTTGTGCTAAGATTCAACCGAGTACCCAAAACTTCCTGAAATACCCTCCAAAAGAAACGGGTAAAGATGGAATCTCAATCACAAACTATACTGATCGAAACATCATGAAGTGGAACAAACTCTCACATATAAATATTAGCTAAACTCGAAGCTATGTGGTTCGACCTAACTGGAATGAAATTAGCTGACTTGGTCAGTCTATCAACAACCACCCATATACTCTCATTACCCCTTCTAGTCCTCGGTAGTCCATCAATAAAATCCATAGAAACCTGTTCCCACTTCCAATTGAGAATCTCAAGGGGTTGCAACAATCCAGCGGTCTTCTGATGATCAGCCTTAACATGTTGACAAGTTGCACATCTACTAACATAAAGGGAGATAAACGCTTCATACCACTCCACCAATACGACTTCTTCATATTCGGGTACATCTTTGTTACACCGGGATAAATAGAAAGTCTGGACTAATGATTATCTCTAAGTAACTCTTGCAGCCCAAGCAGGAACGCACACGCCTTACCGCTCTACTACACACCACTTTTTTAAAAAAAAATTAAAATTGTTCCCATCATATTAAATCCATGTCACGTCTATTTGGGGACTTAAGTTTTATTCAATTCTTAACAACATCATTTCTAATGTTGATCATTTTACAATTAAAGTTGAATTTCTTTATATAACTCAATTTCATACTCATTTAATTCACTTTATTAATTTACTTCGATACCAAAATCAACTTTATTCAATATCTCTTAAGTTATATTTCTTCAAAACATTTTATTCAATTTGACTTAACTAAGATTTCATCTCTAAAGTCATTTTATTAAACTTTTACTAAGTCAAATTCATAACACAATTCAAATACAGATTTTGTTTTGCTTAACAAAATAGTTTAACCATTTTAACTATTGGTTTTACTTATATTTTCTCACTTTACAAGTTATACAACTTATTTATTTAAACTTCCAAATTCATACTATATAATCACTTTACACTTAGATTCAACTTCCATTTCAATAATTTATCTAATCCAATTCTAATTATTTAACCTTCCTTTAGTTAAATTTCAAATCATATAATTCACTTACTAACTCAAGTTTCTTTCAAATTTACTAAATTAAATTTTATTATCTCCTATTATAAGTCCAAAACTTTGTTTCACTTATTTTTATCAATTACACTTGGATTTTAAATCAAAATTGTTTATCAAAACAAAACTTCAATTTCAATTTACTATTGGTAGCAAATCCATCACACAGAAACCCGAAAATGATATTGACGATGCTGTAGTCATCACCCTTATTATTTTCCAGCAACAGTAGTGAATTCAGTGCTTTATATTCTTTTATTTTTTCTTTTATTTATAAATCACATTTACAAATCTTTTACTTATATAATTTCACTATTTCACTTTACTATATAAGATCATTCCAAATTTATTTATCTTACTTAGATTTATAATAATATAACATCTTTAATCTTTGAAAAATATGTAAATTTGATTAAAGATGTCATTAAATTTTTCAAAGATTAAAGATGTTATATTAGTATAAATCTAAGTAAGATAAATAAATTTGGAATGATCTTATATAGTAAAGTGAAATAGTGAAATTATATAAGTAAAAGATTTGTAAATGTGATTTATAAATAAAAGAAAAAATAAAAGAATATAAAGCACTGAATTCACTACTGTTGCTGGAAAATAATAATGGTGATGACTACATCATCATCATTATCATTTTCAGGTTTCTGTGTGACGGATTTGCTACCAATAGTAAATCGAAATTGAAGTTTTGTTTTGATAAACAATTTTGATTTAAAATCCAAGTGTAATTGAAAAAAATAAGTGAAACAGAGTTTTGGACTTATAATAGGAGATAATAAAATTTAATTCAGTAAATTTGAAAGAAACTTGAGTAAGTAAGTGAATTATATGATTTGAAATTTAACTAAAGGAAGGTTAAATAATTTGAATTGGATTAGATAAATTATTGAAATGGAAGTTGAATCTAAGTGTAAAGTGATTATATAATATGAATTTGGAAGTCTAAATAAATAAGTTGTATAACTTATAAAGTGAGAAAATATAAGTAAAACCAATAGTTAAAATGGTTAAACTATTTTGTTAAGCAAAACAAAATCTATATTTGAATTGTGTTATGAATTTGACTTAGTAAAAGTTTAATAAAATGACTTTAGAGATGAAATCTTAGTTAAGTCAAATTGAATAAAATGTTTTGAAGAAATATAACTTAAGAGATATTGAATAAAGTTGATTTTGGTATCGAACTAAATTAATAAAGTGAATTAAATGAGTATGAAATTGAGTTATATAAAGAAATTCAACTTTAATTGTAAAATGATCAACATTAGAAATGATGTTGTTAAGAATTGAATAAAACTTAAGTCCCCAAATAAGACCTAAATTAATGTCCTAAATTAACAGTTGAGAAAATTGATGTGCAAAGTCCCCAAATAAGACCTAAATTATCAGAACCGACATAAAATATTCCATGGATGCAAAAAATAACACAATAAATAGTCAAACAGATATGTAAATTCAATAATCATGCCATCACAATGTACAATAACAAATTACAACATGATTCAAAACACATTAATGACAATCAATGGTACACTATAATAACAATCAAAGTGGTACAGTTAAAAAGGGATAAAGAACAACAAACGCTAGCCAAGTTCATTTTTTTCCTCTCTACTTTTTAATAATAAAGAGTACATATATACATATACAGCCAGCAACAACAACAACTAAGCCATTATTCTCAAACAAGTTAGGATCGACCAAAGATGGAACCCAAAACTAAATGATAAAGTCAATTTAAAAGTAATAATAACAATAATACATAAAAATCATGTTAATAGTAATAAAGTAAAGTAAAATAATTAAATAAATAATAATAATAAGTAAAATAAAAATGAAGATAAAAAATAAAAAATTAAAGAAACTAAAAAAAAACATGAGAATAATAATAATAATGGTACTAATAGTAATATGGACCGAAGACTAAACACTGCATCTTAGGCTTCTATTCATTAGTCTTATAATCTAAAACTTGTAACACTACCTCTAAACCAACCCGAAGCAAAAAGAACTCCTAGCTTATGGTTTTAGTACGTGGATCGTTAACTTTCACGCGCTCCTGTCCAATACCAGCTCTTCGGATATATTTCAATCGTTCAAGTTCATTTTTACTACTTTCTCCCATGTCAACCTTGGTCGATCTCTATCTCGTTTTAAGCATTCGATGCGGCCTATAATTCAAATGCGCACAGGTGCCTCGGAAGGCCTCCATTGACGGTGTCCAAACCATCTTAAGCGGTGTTGGACTGGCTTCTCTTCAATTGGTGCTACTCAAATTTTATCACATATATCATCATTTCTAATTCGATCTCATTTTGTATGACCACAGCTCCATCGCAGCATACGCATCGCTACTACACTTATCATCTGGACATAGTCTTTTAGTAGGCCAAAATTCTATGCCATAAAACATCGTAGGCTTGATTGTCATTTTGTAAAACTTTTCTTTTAAGCTTTTGTGACACTTTCCTATAACAGAGAATGTCAGATACTAGTCGTCATTTCACTCGTCCCGTTCGAATTCTAAAATTAACATCTTCATCAATCTCACTATCGTGCCGTTACATTGATCCTAAATGTCGAAGAGGTTTCTTTTGGGCACTACTTGTCCAACCAGAGTGACATATCCATCCACTGATCTGACACCGCTGAACTCGCACTTCATATATGTTTTAGTTCTACTAAGCCTAAAACCCTTTGATTCTAAAATCGACCCCCACAGCTCCAGTTATCTATCAACCCATATTCTACTTCCGTCAATTAGCACAACATCATCAACAAAGAAATTACACCAAGAAATCTCACATTATATACCCTTCATAACCACATCCATCGCTAGGGCAAAAATGTAGGAGCTCAAAACTAGCCCTTGATGTAATCCTATGTTAATGAAAAAGTCATTGGTTTCACCATCGCATACTCTAACACTAGTCACAACATCATCGTACATATTCTTGATAATGGTAATGTACTTTGTTGACACTCTCTTCTTTTACAGAGCCCACCACCTAATTTTTCTTGGTATTTTGTCATAAGCTTTCTCCAAATCAATAAATATCATGTGTAGATCCTTCTTTTGCTCCCTAAATCCCTCTATAAGTTGTCTTATCAAGAAAATCGCCTATGTGGTCAACCTTCTGGGCATGAAATCGAATTGGTTTTTTGAAACGATCGTCATCTTTCTTAATCGATGTTAATTAATTCTCTCCTAAAGCTTCAGTGTATGCTGTAAGTTTAATTTATTTGTAGTTTATGCAACTTTGAATATCTCCTTTATTCTTGAAGATTGGAACTAATATGCTTCTCCTCCACTCATCGGCATATTGTTTGATTTGAAAATATTATTGAATAACTTATTTAGCCAGGTTATCCCTGCATCTCTAAGGCATCTCCACACCTCAATGGGGATGTCATCAGGCTCCAATGCTTTGTCTGCTTTCATCCGTTTTAGCGCCTCCTTTACCACATACTCTTGAATTCTTCGAACAAAATGTCTACTAGTGTCATCAAAAGAATCGTCCAGCTCAATCATAGTGCTATGACCTTCTTCATTGAATAGCTTGTCGAAGCATTCTCTCCATCTATTCATTATCTTATCGTCCTTCGCCAAAATTCTATTATTCTCATCCTTAATGTATTTAACTTGGTTGAAATCTCTCATCTTCCTCTCGCGAAACTTAGCTATTCTATACACATTTTTTCACCCTCCTTCGTACTTAGCTTTTGATATAGGTCTTCATACACCCGACCCATTGCTTCATCGCTCTCTTTGCATTTTTTGTCGCTTTGTACTTTTGCGTGTTGTATAAAAAGATGTACATAAGAAGATATTGCTAAAATGAAACAGGAAATTACCCTTTTTTGTCCGATTCAAAACTGTGAAAGTTTCTTTATCTTTTTTGTAACGACCCGGAAATTTCGATCCAGAAAATTCCAGATAGTTAAGGAAAAGAAGAAAAGAAATAGAAGAAGAAGGAACAGAAACACCAAAACACAGAATCTCACATTCACAACGGATAAAATATAATATCAAATAATATTCTTTACATAAAGAAAGCTATATCAGTCAATTCTATTTAATACATCAGAGTTACAACATTACACAATCATTGGATAGTTAAAATAACTTGTCCCGCATAAATAACATTATATCACAGCAGAATACACTCCATACATTCCTGCCATCCAGCTCGCCTCCTGAGCTCTAGAACGTCCTTAACTGAAAATCTGTAATACTCGGTCTGACCCGAGCATTGCATCAAAGTAACAACCGGGCCAGGCTGGAAACCAGCGTGAGTAAACCCATCTAACATCGAATACAACATCATAAAACTTACATAAAACCCGGGTAACTCATATCAATTTACTAATTCACAATTTGTTATAGACATCACTTATTTCACACATCAATTTCAAAGTACCAAACTTGGATTAAATGGTCCAATTCACTTAAACCATTTCATTCCAATCTATTGATTTCACATATCAATCTGTAAAGAATCGAAGTGGTTTCGGGTATTAACTAATACCCGACTCCGGCCTCTTCGAATTCAATGTCATCTAAACCCAAGTTATTCAATTAAATACAACTCAACTTCAATTACTGGATAACCCTTTTACATAGCAATTCATAATTGATAGATAATCACATTATCACTGTCCATCCAACATATCATATCACAAAGCAATTCATATCAGAGATATCAACCAATCCAAAGAACTTATCAACATTCAATCATTCATAAGGAAGATTGATCACTTTTATTAATTACATTAATGATCCTCTAATTATTTTCATTAGTTAATTATTCTTAAATTTCATTAAATACTTAACCTTTAACTTAATCAACCTTGATTAATCTCAATAAGAAATCAACTTTTCTTAATTACTCCATCAATTAAACCAACTCCTTGATTAATTATATTGATTAATCCTTTAATTACACTGAGTAATTATCACTTAATTTCTTCTACCAAGTAATTATCCTTTAATTACTTCCCAACAAGCAATTTCCTTTTAATCACCTACATCCAATAATTATCCACTAATTACTTCACTAAGTAATTACAGCTCATTAATTACCTTAAGTAATTATACTTATCTAATCATCAAATGATTACCTTTAATTAATTAACTAAAATTAACCACATCAACTTAATTAATTACACAGAGTAATTAATTCCTTAATTAATTACCCCGATTAATTATTCTATACTTATTAATTAACTATCCTTTCATTAATCACATTCATTATTTAACTTTTAATTAATGCCTAAATTAACAAATCCTTAAATTAATCAATCCTTAATTAATTACTAAGTAATTAATCCCTAACAATTTATCTTTTAATTATTTACACCAAGTAATTCCATTTAAGTAATTATTTTTCAATTACTTACATTAATAATCTTTAATCAACAATTAATTAATTACTAATTTCCAATTAATTAATCGCTAATTAATTAATGACATTAAGCAATTATCTTTAACTGAAGTAATTATCATTAATCAATTACATTAAGTGATTAATCCTTGATTAGTCATCTTTTAACTAATAGCTTAATTAATTAATCACATTAACAAATCAATCTTTTAAATTGATTCCACAAATTAATTAACCTTTAATTAATTAGTCATACCCTGATTACATAAATAATTAACCATCCTTAATACATTAAATAATTTGTACTCCATTCAATTATAATTTTAATTATAATTTTAATTCACCTTAAAACATATAGGATTTAACCTATTAAATAATAACTTAATACAAACAATTTGAAAACATTTTAAAACTTTGGAAATTCATTTAAAACTTGCTTAATAATTTGCTTAAAACTTGATTTACATTTCCTTTGAAATTTATATAATTAGATAAACTAATTTAAAGATTCATGGAAAATTTAGTTTTAAATAATTTCTTTGACTAACTTGTTTGATAAAAGCATTTGGAAAATTTAACACAAAGATTTTACTCTTGTTTTAAACTTGGTTATAAACTACATCCATACTCCACAATTTAAAATTCTTAATTTATTAAGCGGGCCAAAGCCCAAAACAATGAAGCATAGTCCCGTCTTCCACCTCCAAACACACGACTCGGGTCCAGTTCCTTCACCAGGAAACTCAACGCAAAATCGAACTATAACAAACCCAATCAACTCGTCGTTCAACTCATCGAACAACGAATAACCTAGATAAAAAGTAAACCAGATCAAACCCAAACCTCCACACCAAATTCAATTCCAGTTCTGATCCCCATCGTGCACGCTGTGCACATGCGCAACGTCTCCTCCGACCATCATACAGATGCGACACTCAATCCCAGTCTCCATCCTTCTCACGCTCCAAAATAACCACTTCATCGATGTGCACAATTCTTCAATCGAAATTCGATCAAAAATCAACCCTCTAGTAACACCGAGAATCGACCTACCCTCACAAATCGACCTGCCTCAACGTCGATCGACCACTTCATCGCACATCACCTACCTAAATAAGAAGTCCACCCATACAACTATCACTTTGCCAAACCCTTCGACTTCCGGTTGCCCCCATTGACATCCAATTTTGTTGCGATTCACCCTCCTCGCAAAACTTTCCAAAACCCTACAATCTACTCCTCTTCACGATCTAGGCCCAAAACCACGATTTTGCCACGGTCAGCACCTCCACTAGGTCCATCAGCATTCCCCAGTTTTGGCCGCACCATTTTACGGCGACGAGATCGCCATAAATTAATTTCCGAACGAAATTCGTTCATCCCTCAAATTCTCTAAATTTACTAATCTAAATATCATGATTTTACTCTTAAAAATCCTTGTTTCCGAAATTGAATCAGATCACAACCTTGAATTAATGAATTATTACAGTCGAGTTTTTGTTATATTTAAGATTTTACTGTAATTCTTTAATCTGGTCAAAACTATCTTCGATTTATTCCCGAAAGCATTTTTAAAATTTATATCAGAATATTATTAACAAATTGTTTTTATACATCAAGGTCTGGAAAAGATCAAGTGAAGAGATACTGAATTTTTGATCAAAACTTGGAGCTTGTAAAGCTAACAGAGTGTTCAATTTTGTATACAAACATTTTCAACCATATATCCATATATATACACATAACATTCATATTAGGCAAACAGATAAGCGGATATCATACCTTTTTCCAAGTAATTACTGCATGCACAAGATTTTAAAAGAGATTTAGGGAATAATTTAACCTGTTGTTGAAAATGTAGACTGAGCCTTTTTTTGATAAAAAGCTTTTGAACTGTAAATTTGAATGCTGAAATGTTTCTGATTTAAGAACTTGAATTACTGAAATTGATTTGAAAACTTGAATGTTATGATCCGAAAAATTGTTGGGACTGCTTTGATTTTGAGTTGCTGTTTCCTTATTAAAACTGAAATGCTGAAGATTGCGTTAGCTTGGAAACAGAGATGAACTGCTTTGTTTCCAGGTTGAAGAGATAATTCCACTTTTGATTTTGAACTTGCTTAGCTTCAGTTTTAGATTGCAAAAGTTTGATATGATTTAGATTTTAAAAAAAAATTCAGCTGCTTTGTTTTGGTTTCAGTTTTGAATATCAAGATGAGAAAAATATGTAAACTAGTTTCTCCTTTTTTTCTTCAAAACATGTTATATTTTTATTAATTGCCACATGTTATTTTGTTAGTTACACTTATATTTGCATGGTTGAAATTCTTTACACTTGTTAAAAATAAGTGTCTTTATGTTTAAGTCCTCCATTTATCTTAACTTAACAATTATGCTTTAACCCCTTTAAATTAAGTATTTATTATATATTTTTTTTTAAAATATTCAAATGTATTATGTATTTGGACACTTGTTTAATGCACTTTTTTTAAAAAAAAAAATACAAATGTCAAGATAAAGTATTTCGTGGTTTAAACCCTTACTTAATTTACCTATTATATTTATATTCACATATATTATTATGTTAAATTTCAAATATATAAAAGAAAAGAGTTTTAAATCTCTTTTTATTAAATCCCATTTTATACACTTACAACCCAATTTTAGACATATATATGTATATAATTTCCAAGGATTTACTTAAGGTTGAGTTTATATTTCTAATACTAAAATAAGTATCTATATTTAAAAACAACCCATTATCATTATTGTTAGAAAATAACAATTTTTATCAATTTAAAATAATTTACAAAGGGAATTATCACATTTAATTTTGCTTGAAATTTCCGGAATATCTATTTTTTTCGAGAGTAAAACACACTGCGTTCCATATCAAAACCGTGTTCCCAACCAAACCCCACCCCTTCCCTCTTCCCCTCTAAATGATATGGAATATAATGGGTTTTACTATTGTATAACAATGAAAAGGATAAAATGTTCCTTCCTAATCACTCAAAATCAAAATACAAGGAAATTTTGGCTTAGGTTTCACACACGTGTTAATGCACACATTTGTTTCTGATATGATTCTAATTTGATATATACGTATATGTATTCTTCATATATATTACAACATCAAAACATCATTATTAAAAAGAAATGAGAGAAAAAATGAAGTTGACAAGGGTTTGTGTTATCCTTTATCCCCGTCTAATAATTTTATTGGTAATTATTTAACTGTACCACTTTGATTGTTCTGATAGTGTATCATTGATTGTTATTGATGCGTTTTAAATTACGTTGTAATTTGTTATTGTATATTGTGATGGCATGATTATTGAATTTACATATCTCTCTTTGACTATTTATTGTCTTATTTTTTGCATCCATGAAATATATATTGAAGATTTAAACAGGTGGGAATGGATCAACGCAAAACTTTAGCTAGAATCAGAAAGAAGAAAGTTTGGAAAAATAAGAGAAATGCTTTATACTCCTTAACTTCACAAAAAACTGCATATGAGCCCTTTGAAGGTAGGATCACACAAATGCCGGTTATTAAGCTTTTATAGTTCAGGAAAATATATTTAAAAATCTTTGATGATGCTATAGTAGCGTGCATGTTCCTTTTTATAGTACTAACTTCCTAACAACCAATGCCTAATCTGTGTGTTGTACACAGTAGTATGAAAGAACAATTTTAAAATAAACTATTAAAACAGTTTTGTAATGCAATTTGTTATATAACATTTTCGTTATAAACTAAAATTGTTATGTTTGTTTAAATATATATTTTTAGAATAAGACTTGTATTTTATGCAAAGTACTCATTCTGATGAATGGAGGGTTCAGATTCATGACCTCTAAAATTTTAGTTTAGATTTTTATACTACTTGCGCTTGAGCTAGTGGACCTTAATTTTAAATGTATCACTTTTATTTTTTAATTCACACACTTCTATAACAAAAAATTATATAAAATTTAATGATTTTTAAAACAAAAGAGTTATATGAGGATTATATTTATTTATTAGGATTTAATATTTGTTATATGAATAATTGAATATTAATTACATTTGCCTCTTTAATCTCGATATTATGTTTTATTTAAAATTTCTTAATAAACCATTAAGTGGATAAATTCTAAATTTAGAATTTTATATTTAATATGTTCAATTAATAGATAAATGATGTGTCCATTGAATTTTATTATATTTAACAGGACTATGCAGAAAATGAAATTGTAATTATAATTGTAATTTGTACAAGTATTTTGTTTTATGGACAAACTTGAAAACTTTTCCGGTTTACAGGCCACTAACTTTCAAAACCAGTCAGAAGGACAAGACCTTCTACATATCGCATCTTAAATCACGTTGTTCCATCTCAAGTCACCACACCTAACACAGCTACAACCCACTTCATCGTTTATCCATGCTACAGCATCCCACGTCCTCTCACCCCCATGACGCCATCACTGCCCACCTTTGTCAACCACCATCTAAAAAAACCTCTACCCAACCAGCTATCGTAGCATCAACAACTCAAACCTTAATCTTATAATCCACTTATTCGCACGACCAGTGGCACCACGTTGAATTTTCAACCATAACTGACGCTATTTCTCCTTCTTGCCTTGATTTCTCACCCCTCATTATTTACAGTAGAAAATAGTAGTAGGTAAGAAAATGATATGTTGTTAACGAGGTCGCGAGTAGTGGCGCAGTGGTTGAGACACTTGCCTCCTGTTAATGAGGTCGCGTGTTCGATATCCGTCTGCCCTACTCCTCTCCAGGCGCAAAGGTGGATTCCAGTAAACCCTAAATCAAACTGGTTTGGAACAACAAACCTTTGTCTTGCGCTAGCTTAAAAATACCTAAGGTCTGGCAGACTCTCTAGGTGGGAGCTCTTCCCTCCGGGGTGGAGTTTTATAAAAAAGAAAATGATATGTTACACACTGTCATTATGTGATTTTAATTTTAGAAAATTATCAGTTAAAAATAAACAAACTATACAATATCATTAGAAAAAATTATATTAATAACATTAAGATTATTTAAAAAAAATTGGACTAGGTTCAAAGTACTACTAAGCATTAGCATTACACGAAAAAAATTTAAAAACCTAAAATAAAAACATGATATTAAATCTTTCAGGAAAATAAAACTATAATACAACAAGCTTGTAAAAGTAAAACCAAAACTAAATAATAACAAATGTAGCATTAAATCATATGAAAATAAAACAACAAACAATAAAATGATACTACATAAAAGCATTGTCTTGGGAACAAACCTTTGTCTTAGGCTAGCTTAAAAATACCTAAGGTCTGGCGGACTCTCGAGGTGGGAGCTCTTCCCTCCGGGATGGAGTTTTATAAAAAAGAAAACGATATGTTACACACTGTCATTATGTGATTTTAATATTAGAAAATTATCAGTCAAAAAATAAACAAACCATACAATATCATTAGAAAAAATTATATCAATAACATTAAGTTTATTTTAAAAAAAAATTGGACTAGGTTCAAAGTGCTACTAAGCATTAGCATTACACGAAAAAAATTTAAAAACCTAAAATAAAAACATGATATTAAATCTTTCAGAAAAATAAAACTACAATACAGCAAGCTTGTAAAAGTAAAATTAAAACTAAATAGTAACAAATGTAGCATTAAATCATATGAAAATAAAACGACAAACAATAAAATGATACTACATAAAAGCATTGTAATATAAATTGCTCAACTTTAAAGAATTAAATGGCATCATAAAATGAACTACAATAAAAAAAAATGATATTGAAAATTACCTTTACAAAATAAAATTCTATAAGTATCTTCCCAAAAATATAAAACTCTGTCTCTGTAGTTTTCTATGCAGCATGTCCCAGTGCAAGATAAAGGAGGAGGGTTGTGATAGGCTTCGTGAGCCAATATAAAAACCATAGTCTCTTTTATGAAAATGAAACCTAATTATATTTCGTTAGGACGTAACCCTCTTAACGACGCGCTATATCGAGGCTCGGGTATGGTGAAAAGTGAGCAATGGCTGGATCACTACTCTCTTAGTGGCGCGCCATATCGAGACTCGGATATGATGATAAATATGCAAGGGCTGGGTCGTCACTTCCTTAGCGGCGTGCTACATCGACGCTCCAATGTAGTGATAAATGAGCAAGGGTCTTCGCACTTTACTCGGCGGGAGCGAGGGGCAAAGAAACTAGTCGATGAAAGTAGGATTCAGTTAGGTAGTTGAAATGTAGGATCATTAATAGGAAAGCTAAGAGAGATAGTTGATACTATGATTAGGAGACGTGTAAATATCATATGCGTTCAGGAGACCAAATGGACGGGCCAAAAGGTGAAGGAGGTGGAGAGCACACGCTTCAAGTTACGGTACATGGGAAAAGAACGTAACAAGAACATGGTAGGCATCTTAATTGTCGAGAACCTTAGAAACAGAGTGGTCGATGTTAGGAGACAAGGGAACAAGATCATCCTAGTTAAGCTGGTAGTGGACAATGTGATTCTGAACGTCATCTATGCCCCACAAGTAGGTCTAAGTGAAGCCATCAGGAGGAATTTCTAGGAAGAGTTAGATGTCATGGTTAGAAATGTGTCTAGCAACGAAAAACTTTTCAAATGAGGAGATTTCAACGGCCATGTTGGTACAACTAGTGGAGAGTTTGAGAGAGTGCATTATGATTTTGGATATGGCGATAGGAACCAAGAAGGAGAAGAAATATTGAATTTCGCTATTGCTTATAACCTCACGATAGCTAATACATTCTTTAGAAAAAGACAATCACACTTGGTTACTTTTAGCAGTGGTTGACACAGTGGTTGACACTTTAGCCAGATTGACTTTATCCTTACCAGAAGAGATGACAAACGAGCTTACGTAGATTGCAAAGTCATACCTGAAGAATGTGTCGTCTCACAACATTAGATTTTGATAACCGAGTTTCGTCTTCGAATATGTGTTCGATGGGATAAAGGAGCCAAGATTAGTCAGACGAAATGGTGCAAGCTCAAAAGAGACCCTTACGGGTGTTTAAGGATAGAGTGATGGGAGAAGAGGCATAGAATATGGAAATGTGGGATGAAATGACAACGCGTATTTGAAAAGTGGCTACCGGGGTGTTTGGAATAACGAAAGGAAATAAACGCGAATCTAAAGATTTGTGGTGGTAGAACAGTGATGTGCAAAAGGCCATCAAAGAGAAGAAGGAATGCTATAAGTGCTTACATCATCACAGCAGTGAGGACAACATGCAAAAGTGCAAAGTGTTAAAGAAGAACGCAAAGAGAGCGATGAGTGAAGCAAGGGGTCGGGCGTATGACGATCTATATCAAAAGCTAAGTACGAAGGAAGGTGAGAAAACGTCTATAGGATAGCTAAGCTCCGCGAGAGGAAGACGACAGACTTCAATAAAGTTAAATGCATCAAAGAATAGAATAATAGACTTTCGGTGAAGAACGATCGTGATTTGATCCGCATATGTTTGGTAAAAAGAATAATCTTCTTCTTTGATCCTAAATGGAAAGTGTTCAATTTGAGATATAAAAAATAGATGGAGAGATTATCGACAAGCTATTTAATGAAGAAGGTGGTAGCACTACGATCGAGATAGACGACTCTTTTGATGACACCAGTACACATTTTTTTTTGGAGAATTCAAGAATCAGAGGTAAAGGAGACGCTTAAACGGATGAAAGCAAGCAAAGCATTGGGGCCTGATAACATCTCTATTGAGGTGTGGAGATGCCTTGAAGATGCATGGAAGGTCTGATTAACTAAGCTGTTCGGTAATAATTACAAATCAAACAAGATGTCAGATGAGTGGAGGAGGAGCATACTAGTTCTAATTTTCAAAAATAAAGAAGATATTCAAAGTTGCACAAACTACAGAGAAATTAAGCTTATAAGTCATATAATGAAGCTTTAGGAGAGAGTCATTGAATATCGATTAAAAAGAATGACAAGCGTTTCAAAAAATAATATGGTTTCATGCCTAAAAGGTCGACCATAGAGGCGATTTTCTTGATAAGACAATTTATGGAGATGTTTAGGGAGCAAAAAAAGGATCTACACGTGATATTTATTGATTTAGAGAAAGCTTATGACAAAGTACTGAGATAGGTTATGTGGTGAGCTTTGGAAAAGAAAAGAGTTCCAACAAAGTACATTACCATTATCAAGGATATGTACGATAATGTTTGTCAGACCATTATCAAGGATCGGTATTTTCTTATATTTGAGATTTCGTGAAAAAAATGTAAATATTATTTTTTCAAAGTTCAATCTTCCATCTCTTTACTGTACATCAACTTTGATTCATAAATGAATATAACTTACTGTGTTGCTGAAGAGGTGATGATGTGTTCGATGGTCAGGCAGTTACGGAAGTGGAATGATCCCACAATGCAAGAAATGTGATCATGTCAAATTTAAAATGATAAAGTTATGACAATTAATGTTGAGTAGTTGTAGGAAATAGTGGAGTGATTCCCACGACCAATATTGCATCAGTCTCTACTTTTGAGCAAACTAAGGAGTTAATGAGGCGTTTGAGAAGAAACCATGCACGATTGCGTAGAGCAATGTCAAGTTGTTGAAATATCGATGTAGGTGAAACCTAACCTAGCAACAAGCAAGATAGGCACTGACTTGAAGTCATGACATTCGAGGAAGTTGCATCGACCAATTTTATTCAACGTCCTTAGAAGGCGGATAGGCACTATACTAAAGATGCTAGAAAATGAAGCATTTTCTGCTTTATGGTGTAACATCAAATTCATGCTTGTATATAGGTGGATATAACAATTATCCCCCTAAGTCTGTTCTCGTGCAAGCACAAACCAAATTTTTTATCTACTTGTAACAACCTGTACATAAATATGACTAAAATATTCTTATGAGTGAGTGCTAATGGTTGTAGGTATATGAAAATATAGTTGTATCTGCACTCAATTTGTATGAGTAAAGTAATTTAAAGTGCTAAGGTGTGTTCGATTTAGAGATGCGAAACTCAAGATATGGCTCGACTATTTGGTGCAAACACATGAGTAGTCTACATGGATAAGCAAGCCAGTTTGGAAGATAAGTGGGTGCAAGGGTGTTGATACAATATAAAACTGGTTGTTTATGCCATGAAATGATATATAAAGTTAGAAATCAACTTATGTAATAGAGTTGATCCATTAAAGTATGGAGCAGCGGTGTAGCATCAAATCCCAAATATAGTAGGTTCTTTTTTCTTACGGAAGAAATCTTTTTCAAAGAATCTATATAAATTTCATATATGAAACCGAGATAGTTACCTTTTTGAAAAAAATTGGGTGCTAATAATTGGGTGAAAGTAGTGGGTAAGTTGTGTAACTAATTTCTCTCTCTGTGATTACACACAGATGTGTGTGCGCGCGTGTATGCACTCTCTTTCCTTTTAACCTCTCGTTCTCCACTAAGAAATGTAGAGAAACCCATTAAAGGTTCCGCTATTTAGAGTAAGTAGATCATTGGTCGGAGTTGCACAATCCATGGAAAGGATAGGAACGACTTCATGGTGGTTGGTGATCTCAACATTAGTACATGGTTGGTTATTTTCTCACTCGAGGTCTCATTGCACTAGACTAAAGGTTACATATACGTAAGCTGTATAAATATTTGGTATTTTATTTTGACATAATGAATTTACATATATTTAATATGGAATTCCTTGTGATTTGATGTTAGCTTCATTCATTTATGGGTATATATATATTAAGTATTATGATGTTTGGTCTGATTTCTAATGATTTTTCGTCTAAGATTTAAACTATTTAGGCCTAGATTTGAGACTAATGGTTGAAATCACGTTGTTTTAGTGATGCTTTTAATTTCCATGGTGTGTACTGGGCTTCGTTGGAGTGACTACCAAAGAGTTTTTTAGAGGTAGTCAGAAGATGAACGTAGGTGGTTATATGATAATGTTACTTCATATGTCTTTACGAAATGATAATATACGATAAATTTCTAAAATGTATGTGAACCCACTGTCACCAACGCTCAAACACCAACCCAAACAACCATATGAATGTACATAGATCGAACGCTAATGACATAAAACCGCCAAAGCAACTATAACAAAACATATACTACATACAATATCTCACAAAGCAAAGTTGTGATGAATTGAATGAATAAAGTAAAGCGGACGAAACATTAACATGATCGAAAGGAAACATGCATTCATAAATGATGATAACTTCAGAGTACATGAGTCAATATCATCAGTACACCAATAGAAGTGATTGCATCATATAATTATCTCTAAATGGAAATGACAAAGTGTTACTCCTTAATAGTAGCAGTGCACAAAGGAAAATAAATGTGAATGCAAGTAGAAAGCTGATAAATCCAACCTCCAACTCATCCTCCTAATGTCTACCAATCACTATCCTACTCATGCGCGACTCTCAGCCTACTCATGAGACCACCTAGGAGTCACAATAAAAGATAAATGACATACGGCTTGAGCTGTAGTTAAGTACGAGTAAACACTACTCCAAATATGATATAAACTAATGTATACTAAAAGTAAGGTAAATGGTATAAGTTCGAGAACCAATAGTTATCCTTCAAGGCAGAATGATCATACGTCAACCCTAATGCATTGAGCTCATGTTACTCTGTGCCCACACTCGCAGATCGTATTCAATATAATAGGATGATACGATAACATGGTAAAAAGATAATCAAGGACAAGTGTGTTATACTAGATTGTAACAGTGGTTGTAATGATCCGTAGACTAACTCATATTTATTAAGAATAATAAATTGTAAATCACTATAAATAATTGAGTAATAAATTAAAAATGATATTTGAACGGTGATGGGAATTAACGCAAGTAGGTATTATTAACATTGTAGGAATTTTCAAGCTGATCGATTTAACCATAACATGATAGGGTTTCACTTTGCACTTAGGATTGTGTTTTGAGCTTTAGCCTACAACTCACATGTTCATTTGTTTAAGCATTGCTCAGCATCTCAAAACCACGTCGCAAACGCATTCTCATTCTTCTTCAAAACTTTATCATCCTTATCAGTAATGGCAAAATTAGCCTCCATTAGTCCTCTTTAATCCTAAATTGCATCAAATCAGTGAATTGGGTGAAACCAGTGCAAATGAGGAGAAAAATCATTAGCCTTGACAAGGCGAAGAGACGGAAAGCATTCATTTGTAGACATGGCTTACTAGGTAATCAGAAATGACATTTAGAGGCACATAGGAATGGATTTGATGACAGTCAGAGGTGTTAAGGTTTATACAACCAGATGCGACATCGAATGGTGAGTTCGTGATGACGCATAATTAAGTCAGAGGTGGTCAAAAAAAATGGATAGAGTTCTAGGAGAGCAGTGTTTAGTCACCGATGGCGGCCTGGTTGGGCTAGGCGGATGTGGCTCAGGCCAACGAGCATTGTGGCAATGTTGGTTCAGCATTAAGTGGCCATGTCGGTTGATCGCGTTGGTCAAAGTGATCAAATAATAAATATGTAAATCTAGATGAAATCAAAATAGAATTTAAACATTTTAGTCATAAACGAATGTGAATTCAATTTCAAATGAGAATATATAAATATTTAATATTGGATGAGAAAGAATATTGAATTATAGGATCTTCGCCTTTTGAAATTGAGTCAAAAAAGTACTTAATTTTTAGAAATAATGCAGGGTATTTTTGGCATGGCAAAAAAGGTTTCACCAAGATGAAGCATTACATCATATAATAGAAGATTATATTTGGAAAAAAAAAATCATAGCATGAAGCTAACCTTAAAGTAGGACGAAGTAGTCCACCATCGACTATTTCCCAATATAGTAGCGTGCACTTGTAGTACTTAACACACTATGAAATTGAACCTGACTTCCAAAACGAGCAAATTGAATTAAACTGATGAATGACATAGAGCTCAGGCAAAATGACTGTTATCATTTAACCTGGGAATTCAATAAAAGAAGAGAGAGAAAGTTATAACCATGACAACATCGGTAAGCACACCATTATAACAAATCTGCCTCCACTTTAAATTACCGTCATCGGGTATGGATACTGTTATAACACCATTATAATTCGTCATGGAGATGGAAGTGGCCTCTGTTTGCTACAAATTATGACACCATTATAATTTGTCAATGGGAGCTACAATTACACCTTCTCAACAATTGAATCCTTTGTTGAATCTTGAGTGATATCCCCTAGGAAATGTGAACGAATTCTCCAGATTTTTGAACTGTTATATATTCTGTAACTCCTTCAGATCTCAACAGCGTTTGGCGATAACTGTGTCACTTGATTGTCACAAATAAGATAAAATTTATTTTGTAAATAGTGCATTTTTACGATAATGCGATTTCTATATATTATTATCTTATTAATTTTTTTATTCTTTTTGAAGAACAAACTTATAATATAAACAATAAGGAATGAAACAAATAGATTATTGTACCAAATCATGAGGTAAACTAGGCTGTTCTTGGAAAAGTTCAGGTACATGTTTCTCATGGCATTCTCGAATTCAGTTGCAGCTTATGATGGAATTCCATATCATGTCTTTGGATCCTCAAAATGCAAGCAACTTACTGAATATAAATGACGATCTTCCACATGCTATAAAACATGTACCCTGTAATAATATGAGACACTGAATCAAAAATAGTGAACATAATTGTTAAATTCAAATTGAATATACCCAACAAAATAAAGGAAAAACACATCCCTATAAAAAGCCAAGGCACAATAAGACCAGATATATCTTCACTTTCAAAAGAAAGAACTGTTTGGAAAAAAGAAAAAGATTATTCAAGTTCTAAGTGCATATTCATCCACATTTCTGAAGATGAACATGTCGCTTTAGGAAATCAACTAAAACATCAGTGCCTTCATTTTCTTCAACCAAAGGCATCCTAGTGTTTCCACTCTCATCAGCTATGCCAAAATATTGCTTCTTGAAGACATTAGCGTATTTCTCAAACTTTGTATAATAACGTCCATCCGAAAAACCTAATTTTTCATACGTATCTAATTTAACCGCAGTTGTTTGCGCCAAAATTGGCCACAAACCCCAAATACCGTGAAAGCACCAGTGTATGAATACAGATCAACAATATTCAAACACAAATCACAGATCTCAGCAAATAACCCAAAAATGTTTGCACAAAGAATGTGCAAAACACCTCCAAGTCGTATGATTTAGTTGATTTTATGTTATCCGTAGTGATTCGGGTGGTTTATGCAAATACGTAAAAAGCAGGGACTAAACTGTAAAAGACACGCAGATTTATAGTGGTTCGGCCGGAATGTGCCTACGTCCACTTTATATGTTATTCTCCTTTTCCGATCCGATTACAAGTACAAAGCTTTGATTACAAGTATATCAAAGTTGTTTGAAAGTTCCTTCCAGGCTTGAGCTCTCAAACTTGTCCGCCATTGTTGTACCCCTGCCCCTCTATTTATAGAGTGAGGCTGGGGGCAGGGGTCTTGGATGTATATAGCTGCTGGTGGGCCTGAGCTGAAGCAATCTGGTCTGGCAGTGCTGGTTCGGTAAGGCCTTGGTTCGGCGGTGAGTGGAGTGCTGATTGGATCGGTAGTGAGTGGAGCGTGGGTTGGTTCGGCAGCTCCGGTCCGGTAGTGGTTGAAGGTAGGTTGGTTCGGTGGAAGCTTGGTTCGGTAGTGAATAGTTGGAGGTGAGTTGGTTCGGCTGTGCTTTGGTCCGGTAGTGGAGTTGGACCGGTTATGCAGGGAAGGTGGGTGGTTCGGTGGACCGGATGGTCCGGTGGACTTGGTCCGGTGAAGGGTGGAAACGCGCCCAACACTTACCTTGCATCGATCATATCTCCTTCATACGAACTCCGATTGACCTGAAATCTGAAGCATAGCCTTTCCTAGTCCTTATCATCATTTCCAATCACTTTCGTCCCGATCGGAGCTCAACCAAATTTTGACGATATCGATCGTAGCCTTGATTCCAACTGATCTCCAATCCTGCTATCCATCATTTCTTACCAATTTGTTGATATTCCAGTTTTGACCAAAAAATGGGATAACAGCAGTCATTTACTTTTGAAGCAATCCTATTGTGCTTGGAGTTAAGTTGATGAAGGACGATTCCAATGAGAAAACTGATGTTGTGTTGCATAAACAAACGGTGGGATGCTTCATGTACATGGTGGCTGCTCGTCCTAATTTGATTTATGCGATTAGCTTGGTAACTGGATCCATGGGGATGCCCTCTGAGCAGCATATGCAAGTGGTAAAGAGGGTGTTTAAGTGCATCAAAGGGACTATGGACTTTAGTGTCATGTATACGAAGAATAGAAGTGAAAAGCTAGAAGCATTCTTTGACAGCAATTATGCTGGAGACCTAGACGATTGTAGAAGCACTTTTGGGTATGTCTTCAAGTTTGGCAGTGGTGTGGTGTCCTGGTCCTCCAAAATGCAGCCGATCGTCACCTTATCCAAAACAAAAGCAGAGTTTATTTCAGCTGCAGTTTGTGCTTGTCAAGCTATGTGAATACGTAGTGTATTGGAAAAGCTTGGCCATATTCAAGGAGAGATTAAGGTGATATACCGTGATAATTGCTCAAGTATAAAGCTATTCAAAAATCCAGTTCTTCACGAAAGAAGTGAACACATAGATGTTTGGTTCCACTTTCTCTGAGATCTCACAGAGGAGGGAATAGTATAGTTAGTTTATTGCTGCTCCCATACTCAAGTTGTCGGTATCATGACGAAGTCGTTGAAGCTTGACGCTTTTTATAGGCTACGTGGATTGCTGGGTATATGTGAGAGGCCGAAGGTAAACCAATTCCAAGGTGCAGCCCAAGTTAGTGTGTTCAATTTTACTTGGTCAAGTTTGTTCAACAGTCCATATTGTGCAGGGTCGGTATAGGGCGCTGTGTTAGTTCTGTTTGTGCAGCCCAAGTTAGTGTGTTCAATTTTACTTAGTCAAGTTTGTTCAACTGTCCATATTGTGCAGGGTACCGGTTTAGCTTCTGTTATCCCACGTTTGTAGGTATATACGTGGTTGTTATTTGATCTTTTCATTCCCTCGTAAGGTTATTTATAAAGCCACTAATGAGTAGAACTTAATAAGAGAAACGTTTTCTCTAGCCATAGTTTTAGTTCCACTTCAGTTTGTCAGTTAACATTTGCAAAAGAATGCGCTATGACACAAAAAATATTTTATAAGTATTATACGACAAAACAGGATTACTCAGTAGTACACATATATACTGGAATTCAAAGACACGCATGGTTACGTTAGGAAAAAGGAAAAAAATATGGCATATGCCACATAGTTCCTCCACCATCTTGGAAACCTTCATGTCCATCGAAAGAAAAAAAAACTATTGGACAATGTCTGAATTTAATACTCAAACGCAAGAAGTTAACAAACTTCAAAACAGAGAGGTAAGGAGGAAATAAGTGTTGAAATCGATACCAAAGAAAACGTAAGAGGATCATCGATTTCTACGCTTTTTCCTCCTTACCTCTCTATTTTGAAGCTTGTCGACTTGTTGTATTCGAGAATTAAATTCATACTTTGTCCAATAAGTTTCTTCTTTCAGTGGGCATAGAGTTTTTCAAGATGGTGGAGGAACTATGTGGCATAAACCATATTTTCACTTTTTTCCTAATGCAAGGAAGTTTTTTTTATGATTAATTTTATCAATGTTTTTTAATATGGTATTGCAACGTCTGATATAATAAATATGAACTCAGGAATTTGCAAAACCATATCAATCATTGCAATATCATAATGGAAACTGTCAATGAAATTAACACTAAAAAACATTCTACAATATACGAATTTGAACAATGAAGATAAATCGTCTATCACTGATATCAAATGAAATATATTCATTTCTATATAAGTCACATCAATCGTAAACGTACGAATACTATCATACTAAATCGGACAATTTATTAAATACTAACTAGTTTTGATGGATCTTCTATTAAACCCACATAACAAAGCTCTTTATAAATTCAACAATCCTGCTAACAATCATGTAAATTCAGATAAACAAATCAATAAAAAAAAATAGAACACGAAAAAAGCCTTAGGAAATTTCATGAACATTGTGAACTAAATGCCAAGGATTATCCACATGAGAAAGATATAATCTATCTTGCAAATTGCCTAAAAAGTGTTCTCAAAATAATTGGATGAAAACACCCACTTTAATCTGATTTAAAACTGTGATTTTATTTTCTAATGATATGAAATATAATTACTTTTACTCATATGCAATCAAAAGGATAAAGGAAAATTTTCTTGACGAGCAAACTAAATCTAAATAGGAGGAATCAATTTTGAGGAGCCTTTACATTTTCGTAATTTTTGGATATATTTTTGTAGTATGATGAGAAAGCTTTAGTGATATGCCTCGTGGCCCACCACTTTTAACTAGCATCAAATTGTAGAATGTTTGGAGAAATAAGGTATAAAGAGTTGAATTTTGTTGCTATTTTTCTTATTGATGGAGCCTTAGCGCAACGGTTAGGTCACCCGCATGGCGATCTGGACGCCTACGTTCGAGTCTGGAAACAGCCTCTTCGCGAAGCAAGGGAAATGCTACGTACATTATCGACCTTCTTAGAACCCGCTATCATGTGGAAGCCTCGTGCACATAGGTGTCAACAAAATCCTACTTAGCGGTAAGCATTTTAAAAATCTCGAGTCTGTTAACAACATAAAGCCCTTTGGGGTAGGATCAGTGTTGGCTTGGTGGGTTTGGTTATTTACTAAAATCCCATTTTAGAGGAGAATGTGAATTGTTAGTTTGGACGATTTAGAACCATATTTTGAGGTTTCGGTCGAAATACCAAAATTCCGACCACTTTGGTTTGATTTCGGTGGGACTTTGCGTAGCAAAAATTCGATTTCTACTAGAAAGAGGAAAAAGTTAGGAAACTTCGATAAAAAATTATGTACTTTGAGTCTTGTCGTCGACTTTAATTGAATCTAGCTAAATGGATCGAATCTAGATTCATCGCCTTCACCCTCGTCATCGATCATCATTTTGATCCTTTTGTGCCCTAACTTTGAATTCGAGAGAGAATCTCATCGACTCCCATCGATTTTTTTTTACTGTGTTGATTTTTTGCCCTAGCTTTAAAACATTAAGTCGATAAAGATGATATTGATAAGAAGAGGAAATATGTGGCTGGGCAGTTATGTGGGCTAGTTCCATTTGACTGAAGTTAGGTTCTATATTTAAATTAATTATTTTTACTTTAGCTTAATCAAGTTCAATTTAGTTCATTTCTACTTATTTATTTCGAAAATTGTATATTTCTTTAACTAATGTATTTTGTGTTTTATTTACAACTTTTATTATTGTGTTTTCATTAAAAAAATTACCCATATTTGAGACAAGGACCGAAACCGAAATTAATCGAAATCAGAAAAAATTCAAATGACCAAAACCGAGTTCTCAAACCTTATTTAGAACATATAATCGAAGGACGTGTATGGTAAGATTCCATTTGTATACTTGATGGAATTTAGGGCAATCCACCAAAACCAAAGGCTAGGGAAACCCACCAAAGCTGGAGCAACAAAATATATTTAATTATTTGTATATACTATTATATGTATATGTATATGTTTCTTCACAAAATAGGTAATATGTAACTGTCCATGCGGTAAATGTAATTTGATAGTAATCAATTGGTCAAGAGTTCAAATCATGCTTTCATTATTTGATGTTTTCCATCTAGAAAAAATAATACTATAATGGAGAATAAGAATTTGGTCTTATAAATATTGTTACATTACTAGAAAAACTTAACATATTGTTTCTTCAATACTTAGAAAATCAAGTTTCACGTGTAAATTATGGGAAAATGCATATGTTATTATCTCAAAATGAAATTAGTTACATGAATCATGCCATATTTTAGTTAATTCAAATCAATTATAAATCATTATTACTTCTAATGATACAAATTTGATGCTAATAGAGGCCCAATTTGCATATTATGAACTTCGCTTTATCTTCCTCGCAATGGCAGTAATATCTTCAACTTTGATTTTCGTGTTAATCTCCAAAAATATAATACTCATCTCATTTATCATTACCACCACCACTTCCCTTGCCACCCTACTCCTCTGCAGTCGCCCTCCTACCACCATCATTCCAGCATCGCATCCCTTTAATTGTTGTCCCTAGCCCTACGTTGGCTCTAGAAACCTAAAAATCCTTGCAAATATAATCATGCCATATAATCCACATGTGTCGCAACACTATTTTCTAATCATAAACCATTGCAAATGTGATTGGTCGCATTTGCTAAATGCCACATGATATCACCATATTTTCTAATTGGATGACAAGTGGGATAAGCAACATCCAACAAGAAATCTGGGACAAGATTGAGTGTGCATGTCCAGCAAAATGAAGGTTGAAATAGTGAATGTAAAATGAAAATGAGAAGCTTCTTTTTCTAACCAAATTCAAATTTTGTTTCCTCTTCGCATTTTTTTATTATCTTTTTAATCAAAAGCAAAGAGAAAATATAAATTCATTAATGGCGGCAATATTCCACCACCTTTTGTGGATTAGAGCTAGATTTTGATCACATAATTAGATTAATTGTTGAAGAGAAGATAGAGAGCTCAAAACTCATCTTAACATTTTTTGTGTATTGTCGAACTTTACAAATCATCATTTCACTTATGACCTCTCCGATTCATATTATGATTTTTCTTAGATACTAGCGTAATATCTTTACTTTTAAAATGCTTAATGCCATTTTTTAAAATGATTTAGATCATTTGAATAGCTTAGAAAGTGTTTTGGCAAAGAATCATGTTGTAGAAATGGGTTTAGTGCCTCGTAAGTAGAAAAGTATGATCCACACATGTTGAAAATTATTGTCGAACTAGAAATGAAAATCTTAATACATGTCGTATATTACATAAGATATTGTCCACGCATGTTAAATATCGTTATCATTGATGTTATTCTTAGTTCTTTTATTCATTGCATATATCTACTCTATAAGAATTTATTTTCATTTATTTCTTTTGTTATATTTCAGGTACAATATTTTCCGTCATGCTATACCTCTCATTCCACCAAACTCCAATTTCGCAAAAGTAGACCTGGATTTCCACTATTTATTCAATTCTACCTATACCTCTCATTCCATTAAACTCCAATTTCACAAAAGTAGACCTCAATTTCCAGTGTCTATTCAATTCTACCAAATCTCTTAAAAATAAATTCTAAACCCCAAATTAGATATAGATTCGCAACCTTGTAGCTTTTAACAACCATTCTACCGATTGAAGCTGAAAATATAATCCTATCTCAATTTTGATTCTTTCTTAGATGCCCTTTTCAAATAAACTTTTACAATAATTATGAATGATATTTATTAATTTACCTCGTGGTTATAGATTCAGCAACAAGTTAATGTCTTATATTTTGTGATGTGTATGATTGAAATGGACAAATTTTTTAATGCAGATGAAACACTTATTGTAGAAAATCTTCGACTGTACGCTAATTATTTGCTGATATGATGGAAAGTTTATAATTGCAGAAAATAATGCATTGGAGATTAAGCCTATCAATGGACTGTGTTCGGTCAAATAGTTTTGAAATCATAGCCCAGGTCCGGCTACAATAATTGAAACCCAAACCGGACCAGAGCTCGCTGGATATTCCAAATTCAATACTTAAGCCCGACCCATTAGTCTTTTCAAACCAACTGGATAATACCCGTATACCTAACTCACAATATTCATGTTAAAACCATATGTTAAGACCGCGATTTTTTTTGATAGCAAAATGATAATTTAAGCATACCAATCATTTTGATGTCTTGAAGGATCGAACGAATACCTCTAGAACTTCTAGACTTAATTTTAGACCATAATTTTTATAGACACAAATAATGTTAAAATAAAAATCTGGTAACGATGAAGCTAGTTCATAATAAAATTATGTAAAAACAGTTACATGCAAACAAACAAAATGATGAACAAATAACATACAAACTCATCTTTTGGTACTATGGAAAACTAATAATCAGATCGGACTCCAATCAAATTGGATTGTGATGAAACCATACATGACCCTAATGGTAACCGATCGAGGCTAAGTCAGACCCGGACCATTAGAGCTTAAACATATACTCGTCAACAAGGTGGGTTTGACCCGATTTCAGGCATGTTGAAGATAGACAAAAGGTTCAAAGGTTAGAAAACCTTGTTCGATCAATAACTAAAAGAAACGGTATTTTGATCAACAAAATAGATCCTTAAGAATTTGATGTTGCAATAATAAGTGGGTGACGGATACCGATTCTTCGGCTGTTTTGGTAAATGAAGATGACAATACTGATGTCAGGTTTTGGTTGATACGGAAGTGGCTAAATTATTTGTAACAAAAGTTGAGTCGACACATGTCGAGGGGCCTAAGCAACAAATGCAATAGGATTTGAACTAACAAACGAGTCAAGTATTTCATCCTTATTTGAATTATACGACTTATCCAACTCATGTATTTCTTACTTATCCGACCACAAAGTAAGCATCATGTTTAAATATGTTATTTGATTAGTTGAATGTTATAATTCTACACGCTTATATGCTATTGTTAGTTTTGAACAGTTCCATCATACACCCCATTAGCACCAACTCTTGATTTTCAAGCGATCAAATTTCCCAACCGATATCATAGGTAGATATCAATACATGTTTGGACATATATGCATATTTCTCTATTGATATTTGATCGAATTGTTTCTATGATTGTATGTATTAATTGTTGTAAATACTGAGATGATGGATGTGTTACCTTGGTTGTTGATTACCTTACGTGTATGTATATACACACATTACGTACATGTCTAACTTGGGGCTACCAAAAGGTGCATGAAATATCTTGTGTGTGTGTGTCTCTGCGAGTGTGTGTGTCTATGTATATGCAAGTCGCGTTGCTTATGACTTGACTTAGGTAGTAGCACTTCACTTTGCATTTAATTGCATAAACCTATAAGCAGAACAAATTTATGATTGTGAATAGTACAGACTGATTAAACAAAGTTTATCCTGAAATGGGACTGTGTAACAACTCAGTAACCGCAAATGAATACAAACTCATGAATTTGCAAAACTATATCAAGCCTTACAATACCATATCAGAAACTATTAGGAAAAACTAACCTTTATTACATATGAATTTAAACCGTGGAGATCAATCGACTATCATCAGTTACTAATCAAATATTTTTTGTAGGTTCTATTTGTGCCATTTCAACATACGCAATATATCATACCAACTGCAGCAATTTTGTAAGTTCTAAGGTAAGTTCTAAATATCTTCGAGGTCACATTTTTTAGCCAAGATAGGGAGAAACTGAATAGAAACAATTTTGTCATTTTTCTGAAGTATAACATGAATATTTAGCCTTTTCTCCATAAAATTACTAATTAGTAATTAAATTAAGTAAATATTACCTCCTCACTTGGCTAATACTGGAGCTTCATCAGTTACATGCCTACAAAAATATTCTGGACACCACCTAGGAGTTCTGTTTAACAAATTCATATTAGACAACGTTAAGGTCATAACATGCAGTTTATAGTTACCTTAGGAAGTTGAAATCTTCTTGAGTTTCCAAGGTTATCATTGGTTCGTTTAGAGCGTTTCCTGCAAAAGGATTGCAGAGGAAATCATTAAAATATCAATGAGCAACTCCTGAGTTTTGTTTATCTTGGTACAAAATGTTAGCAGCGTTTGATATGAATTCACACTCTCACATAACTTCAGTTTCGTCTCCAAAGCCACCGCATAGTCTGCAGCTTCTTCTATCAAACAATTTGCAGATCCAAATTTCCAAACTTCAAAATATCAACCGACTTTCTTCTCTTTTATCTTTGACTTTATGAACTTTCGTATTAAAACACAATGTATTTGGTTTCTTTTGAATAGTTTTGAATCTGAGCGCGCATGGCCTGACCCCACTGGTTCGACCACTGTGCTGTTAGAGAACCAACGGATGAATTGTGCATCATCAGTGTTCCCTAATTGAATTTACAAAAGAGCATTTCCTAAATATAAAAAAATACAAATAAAAACAAACAAACAAACAAAAGAGCAAAACGTTATTTGTAAGCAACTTACTGATATAAATGATGATCTTCCACATGCTATAAAACATGTACCCTGTAATAATATGAGACACTGAATCAAAAATAGTGAACATAATTGTTAAATTCAAATTGAATATACCCAACAAAATAAAGAAAAACACATCCCTATAAAAAGCCAAGGCACAATAAGACCAGATATATCTTCACTTTCAAAAGAAAGAACTGTTCGGAAAAAAGAAAAAGTTTATTCAAGTTCTAAGTGCATATTCATCCACATTTTTGAAGATGAAGATGTCGCTTTAGGAAATCAACTAAAACATCAGTGCCTTCATTTTCTTCAACCAAAGGCCTCCTGGTGTTTCCACTCTCATCAGTTATGTCAAAATATTGCTTCTTGAAGACATTAGCGTATTTCTCAAACTTTGTATAATAACGTCCATCCGGAAAACCTAATTTTTCATATGTATCTGACTTAATCGCAGTCATTTACTTCTGAAGCAATCCTATTGTGCTTGGAGTTAAGTTGATGAAGGATTAAGGTGATACATAAAGATTTTGGAGTAAATAGAGATGAAATCTTTACGTGTCAAAGAAATCGGAGGAGATTTTGGAGAAATATGGGATGGAGAAATGCAGTATCTGTTAGTTATCCTATTGTGCTTGGAGTTAAGTTGATGAAGGACGATTCCAATGAGAAAACTGATGTTGTGTTGCATAAACAAACGGTGGATGCTTCATGTACATGGTGGCTGCTCGTCCTAATTTGATTTATGCGATTAGCTTGGTAACTGGATCCATGGGGATGCCCTCTGAGCAGCATATGCAAGTGGTAAAGAGGGTGTTTAAGTGCATCAAAGGGACTATGGACTTTAGTGTCATGTATACGAAGAATAGAAGTGAAAAACTAGAAGCATTCTTTGACAGCAATTATGCTGGAGACCTAGACGATTGTAGAAGCACTTTTGGGTATGTCTTCAAGTTTGGCAGTGGTGTGGTGTCCTGGTCCTCCAAAATTCAGCCGATCGTCACCTTATCCAAAACAAAAGCAGAGTTTATTTCAGCTGCAGTTTGTGCTTGTCAAGCTATGTGAATACGTAGGGTGTTGGAAAAGCTTGGCCATATTCAAGGAGAGAGTAAGGTGACATACCGTGATAATTGCTCGAGGTATAAAGCTATTCAAAAATCCAGTTCTTCACGAAAGAAGTGAACACATAGATGTTTGGTTCCACTTTCTCTGAGATCTCACAGAGGAGGGAATAGTATAGTTAGTTTATTGCTGCTCCCATACTCAAGTTGTCGGTATCATGACGAAGTCGTTGAAGCTTGACGCTTTTTATAGGCTACGTGGATTGCTGGGTATATGTGAGAGGCCGAAGGTAAACCAATTCCAAGGTGCAAACAGTACATGGTATGCTGTGTGTGTTCTGTTTGTGCAGCCCAAGTTAGTTTGTTCAATTTTACTTGGTCAAGTTTGTTCAACAGTCCATATTGTGCAGGGTCGCGCTGTGTTAGTTATGTTTGTGCAGCCAAAGTTAGTGTGTTCAATTTTACTTAGTCAAGTTTGTTCAACTGTCCATATTGTGCAGGGTACCGGTTTAGCTTTTGTTATCCCACGTTTGTAGGTATATACATGGTTGTTATTTGATCTTTTCATTCCCTCGTAAGGTTATTTGTAAAGCCACTAATGAGTTGAACTTAATAAGAGAAACGTTTTCTCCAGCCATAGTGTTAGTTCCACTTCAGTTTGTCAGTTAACATTTGGAAAAGAATGCTACGACACAAAAAATATTTTATAAGTATTATACCACAAAACAGGATTACTCAGTAGTATACATATATACTGGAATTCAAAGACACACATGGTTACATTAGGAAAAAGGAGAAAAATATGGTATATGCCACATAGTTCCTCCACCATCTCGGAAACCTTCATGCCCATCGAAAGAAAAAAACTCTTGGACAATGTCTGAATTTAATACTCAAACGCAAGAAGTTAACAAACGCTGTGTTAGTTCTGTTTGTGCAGCCCAAGTTAGTGTGTTCAATTTTACTTAGTCAAGTTTGTTCAACAGTCCATATTGTGCAGGGTACCGGTTTAGCTTTTGTTATCCCACGTTTGTAGGCATATACGTGGTTGTTATTTGATCTTTTCATTCCTCGTAAGGTTATTTCTAAAGCCACTAATGAGTAGAACTTAATAAGAGAAACGTTTTCTCTAGCCATAGTTTTAGTTCCACTTCAGTTTGTCAGTTAACATTTGCAAAAGAATGCTATGACACAAAAAATATTTTATAAGTATTATACGACAAAACAGGATTACTCAGTAGTACACATATATACTGGAATTCAAAGACACGCATGGTTACGTTAGGAAAAAGGAGAAAAATATGGCATATGCCACATAGTTCCTCCACCATCTTGGAAACCTTCATGTCCATCGAAAGAAAAAAACTATTGGACAATGTCTGAATTTAATACTCAAACGCAAGAAGTTAACAAACTTCAAAACAGAGAGGTAAGGAGGAAATAAGTGTTGAAATCGATACCAAAGAAAACGTAAGAGGATCATCGATTTCTACGCTTTTTCTTCCTTACCTCTCTATTTTGAAGCTTGTCGACTTGTTGTATTCGAGAATTAAATTCAGACTTTGTCCAAAAAAATTCTTCTTTCAGTGGGCATGGAGGTTTTCAAGATGGTAGAGGATCTATGTGGCATAAACCATATTTTTCACTTTTTTCCTAATGCAAGGAAGTTTTTTTTTATGATTAATTTTATTGATGTTTTTCAATATGGTATTGCAACGTCTGATATAAAAAATATGAACTCAGGAATTTGCAAAACTATATCAATCATTGCAATATCATATTGGAAACTGTCAATGAAATTAACACTAAAAAACATTCTACTATATATACGGATTTGAACTATGAAGATCAATCGTCTATCATTGATATCAAATGAAATATATTCATTTCTATTTAAGTCACATCAATCGTAAACGTACGAATACTATCATACTAAATCAAACAATTTATTAAATACTAACTAGTTTTGATGGATCTTCTATTAAACCCACATAACAAAGCTCTTTATAAATTCAACAATCCTGCCAACAATCGTGTAAATTCAGATAAACAAATCAATAAAAAAATAGAACACGAAAAAAACCTTAGGAAATTTCACGAACATTGTGAACTAAATGCCAAGGAGTATCCACATGAGAAAGATATAATCAATCTTGCAAATTGCCTTACAAGTGTTTTCAAAATAATTGGAGGAAAACACTCATTTTAATCTGATTTAAAACTGTGATTTTATTTTCTAATGATATGAAATATAATTACTTTTACTCATATTCAATCAAAAGGATAAAGGAAGATTTTCTTGATGAGCAAACTAAATCTAAATAGGAGGAATCAATTTTGAGGAGCCTTTATATTTTTGTAATTTTTGGATATATTTTTGTAATATGATGAGAAAGCTTTAGTGTTATGCCTCGTGGCCCACCACTTTTATCTAGCATCAAAATGTAGAAAGTTTGGAGAAATAAGGTATACAGAGTTGAATTTTGTTGCTATTTTTCTTATTGATGGAGCCTTAGCGCAACGGTTAGACCACCCGCATTGTGATCTGGACGCCTACATTCGAGTCTGGAAACATCTTCGCGATGCAAGGGAAATGCTACGTACGATATCGACCTCCTTAGAACCCGCTATCGTACGGAAGCCTCGTGCACATAGATGTCAATAAAATCCTACTTAGAGGTAAGCATTTTATAGATCTCGAGTCTGTTAACAATATAAAGCCCTTTGGGGCAGGATCAATGTTGGCTTGGTGGGTTTGGTTATTTACTAAAATCTCATTTTAGAGGAGAATGTGAATTGTTAGTTTGGACGATTTAGACCCATATTTTGAGGTTTCGGTCGGAATACCGAAATTCCAGCCACTTTGGTTTGATTTTGGTGGGACTTTGCGTAGCAAAAATCCGGTTTCTACTAGAAAGAGGAAAAAAGTTAGAAAACTTCGATAAAAAAATTTGTACTTTGAGTCTTGTCGTCGACTTCAATTGAATCTAGCTAAATGAACCGAATATAGATTCATCGTCTTCACCCTCGTCATCGATCGTCGTTTTGATCCTTTTGTGCCCTAACTTTGAATTCGAGAGAGAATCTCATCGACTCCCATCGATTATTTTTTACTGTGTTGATTTTTTCCCTAGCTTTAAAACATGAAGTCGATAAAGATGATATTGATAAGAATAGGAAATATGTGGCTGGGCAATTATGTGGGCTAGTTCCATTTGACTGAAGTTAGGTTGTATATTTAAATTAATTATTTTTACTTTAGCTTAATCAAGTTCAATTTAGTTCATTTCTACTTATTTAATTCGAAAATTGTATATTTCTTTAACTAATGTATTTTGTGTTTTATTTACAACTTTTATTATTGTGTTTTCATTAAAAAGAATTACCCATATTTGAAACAAGGACCGAAACCGAAATTAATCAAAATTAGAAAAAAATTCAAATGACCAAAAACCGAGTTCTCAAACCTTATTTAGAACATATAATCGGAGGACGTGTATGGTAAGATTCCATTTGTATACTTGATGGAATTTAGGGCAACCCACCAAAACCAAAGGCTAGGGAAACCCACCAAAGCTGGAGCTACAAAATATATTTAATTAT
The DNA here is from genome assembly GCA_030765085.1 of Allium cepa. Classification (NCBI taxonomy): domain Eukaryota; kingdom Viridiplantae; phylum Streptophyta; class Magnoliopsida; order Asparagales; family Amaryllidaceae; genus Allium; species Allium cepa. Next base: position 71,989,334 of record CM060939.1, on the reverse strand, counting down.
TTGTATATACTATTATATGTATATGTATATGTTTCTTACACGAAATAGGTAATATGTAACTGGCCATGCGGTAAATGTAACTTGATAGTAATCAAGTGGTCAAGAGTTCAAATCATGCTTTCATTATTTGATGTTTTTCATCTAAAAAAAATACTATCATAGAGAATAAGAATTTGGTCTTATAAATATTGTTACATTGCTAGAAAAACTTAACATATCATTTCTTCAATACTTAAAAAATCAAGTTTCACGTGTAAATTATGGGAAAATGCATATGTTATTATCTCAAAATGAAATTAGTGACATGAATCATGCCATATTTTAGTTAATTTTCAAATCAATTATAAATCATTATTACTTCTAATGATACAAATTTGATACTAATAGAGGCCCAATTTGCATATTATGAACTTCGCTTTTTCTTCCTCGCAATGGCAGTAATATCAACTTTGATTTTCGCGTTAATCTCCAAAAATATAATACTCATCTCATTTATCATTACCACCACCACTTCCCTTGCCACCCTACTCCTCTACGGTCGCCCTCCTACCACCATCATTCCAGCATCGCATCCCTTTAATTATTGTCCCTAGCCCTACGTTGGCTCTAGAAACCTAAAAATCCTTGCAAATATACGTGTCGCAACACTATTTTCTAATCGTAAACCATTGCAAAATGTGATTGTGGTCGCATTTGCTAAATGCCACATGATATCACCGTATTTACTAATTGGATGACAAGTGGCATAAGCAACATCCAACAAGAAATCTGGAACAAGTTTGGGTGTGCATGTCCAGCAAAATGAAGGTTGAAATAGTGAATGTAAAAAATGAAAATGAGAAGCTTCTTTTTCTAACCAAATTCAAATTTCCTCTTCGCATTTTTTATTATCTTTTTAATCAAAAGCAAAGAGAAAAAATAAATTCATTAATGGCGGCTATATTCCACCACCTTTTGAGGATTAGAGCTAGATTTTGATCACATAATTAGATTAATTGTTGAAGAGAAGATCAAGAGCTCAAAACTCATCTTAACATTTTTTGTGTATTGTCGAACTTTACAAATCATCATTTCACTTGTGACCTCTCCGATTCATATTATGATTTTTCTTAGATACTAGCGTAATATCTTTACTTTTAAAATGCTTAATGCCATTTTTAAAATGATTTAAATCATTTGAATAGCTTAGAAAATGTTTGGCAAAGAACGATGTTGTAGAAATGAGTTATGCCTCGTAACTCGTAAGTAGAAAAGTATGATCCACACATGTTGAAAATTGTTGTCGAACTAGAAGTGAAAATCTTAATACATGTCGTATATTACTTAAGATATAGTCCACACATGTTAAATATCGTTATCATTGATGTTATTCTTAGTTCTTTTATTCATTACATATATCTACTCTATAAGAATTTATTTTCATTTATTTCTTTTGTTATATTTAATATTTTCGATCATGCAATACCTCTCATTCCACCAAACTCCAATTTCGCAAAAGTAGACCTTGATTTCCACTAATTTCACAAAAGTAGACCTCAATTTCCAGTGTATATTCAATTCTACCAAATCTCTTAAAAATACATTCTAAACCCCAAATTAGATATAGATTCGCAATCTTATAGCTTTTAACAACCATTCTATCGATTTGAAGCTGAAAATATAAATCCTATCTCAATTTTGATTCTTTCTTAGATGCCCTTTTCAAATAAACTTTTACAATAATTATGAATGATATTTATTAATTTACCTCGTGGTTATAGATTCAGCAACAAGTTAATGTCTTATATTTTGTGATGTGTAAGATTGCAATGCACAAATTTTCTAATGCAGACGTAACACTTATTGTAGAAAATTTTCGACTCTACGCTAATTATTTGCTGATATAATGGAAAGTTTATAATTGCAAAAAATAATGCGTTGGAGATTAAGCCTATCAATGGACTGTGTTCGGTCGGATAGTTTGAAATCATAGCCCAGGTCCGGCTACAATAATTGAAACCCAAGTCGAACCAAAGCTCACTGGATATTCCAAATTCAATACTTAAGCCCGACCAGTTAGGCTTTTCAAACCAACTGGATAATACCCGTATACCTAACTCACAATATTCATGTTAAAACCATATGTTAAGCCCGCGATCTTTTTGATAGCAAAAATGATAATTTAAGCATACCAATCATTTTGATGTCTTGAAGGATCGAACCGAATACCTCTAGAACTTCTAGACTTAATTTTAGACCATAATTTTTATAGACACAAATAATGTTAAAATAAAAATCTAGTAACGATGAAGCTAGTTCATAATAAAATTATGTAAAAACAGTTACATGCAAACAAACAAAATGGTGAACAAATAACATACAAACTCATCTTTTGGTACTATGGAAAACTAATAATCAGATCGGACTCAAATCAAATTGGATTGTGATGAAACCATACATGACCCTAATGGTAACCGATCGAGGCTAAGTCAGACTCGGACCGTTAGAGCTTAAACATATACTCGTCAACAAGGTGGGTTTGACCCGATTTCAGGCATGTTGAAGATAGACAAAAGGTTCAAAGGTTAGAAAACCTTGTTCGATCAATAACTAAAAGAAACGGTATTTTGATCAACAAAATAGATCCTTAAGAATTTGATGTTGCAATAATAAGTGGGTGACGGATACCGATTCTTCGGCTGTTTTGGTAAATGAAGATGACAATACTGATGTCAGGTTTTGGTTGATACGGAAGTGGCTAAATTATTTGTAACAAAAGTTGAGTCGACACATGTCGAGGGGCCTAAGCAACAAATGCAATAGGATTTGAACTAACAAACGAGTCAAGTATTTCATCTTTATTTGAATTATACGACTTATCCAACTCATGTATTTCTTACTTATCCGACCACAAAGTAAGCATCATGTTTAAATATGTTATTTGATTAGTTGAATGTTATAATTCTACACGCTTATATGCTATTGTTAGTTTTGAACAGTTCCATCATACACCCCATTAGCACCAACTCTCGATTTTCAAGCGATCAAATTTCCCAACCGATATCATAGGTAGATATCAAATACATGTTTGGACATATATGCATATTTCTCTATTGATATTTGATCGAATTGTTTCTATGATTTTATGTATTAATTGTTGTAAATACAGAGATGATGGATGTGTTACCTTGGTTGTTGATTACCTTACGTGTATGTATATACACACATTACGTACATGCCTAACTTGGGGCTACCAAAAGGTGCATGAAATATCTTGTGTGTGTGTGTGTGTGTCTTTGTATATGCAAGTCGCGTTGCTTATGACTTGACTTAGGTAGTAGCACTTCACTTTGCATTTAATTGCATAAACCTATAAGCAGAACAAGTTTATGATTATGAATAGTACAGGCTAATTAGACAAATTTTATCCTGAAATGGGACTGTGTAACAACTCAGTAACCGCAAATGAATACAAACTCATGAATTTGCAAAACTATATCAAGCCTTACAATACCATATTAGAAACTATTAGGAAAAACTAACCTTTATTACATATGAATTTGAACCGTGGAGATCAATCGACTATCATCGGTTACTAATCAAATATTTATTGTAGGTTCTATTTGTGCCATTTCAACATACGCAATATATCATACCAACTGCAGCAATTTTGTAAGTTCTAAGGTAAGTTCTAAATATCATCGAGGTCGCATTTTAGCGCCAAGATAGGGAGAAACTGAATAGAAACAATTTTGTCGTTTTTCTAAAGTATAGCATGAATATTTAGCCTTTTCTCCATAAAATTACTAATTAGTAACTAAATTAAGTAAATATTACCTCCTCACTTGGATAATACTGGAGCTTCATCAGTTACATGCCTACAAAGATCTTCTGTACACCACCTAGGAGTTCTGTTTTACAAATTCATATTAGACAACCTTAAGGTCATAACATGCAGTTTATAGTTACCTTAGGAAGTTGAGATCTTCTTGAGTTTCCAAGGTTATCATTGGTTCGTTTAGAGCGTTTCCTGCAAAAGGATTGCAGAGGAAATCATTAAAATATCAATGAGCAACTCTTGAGTTTTGTTTATCTTGGTACAAAATCTTAGCAGCGTTTGATATGACTCTCACATACTACAAATTGAGCATGTTGATTTTCTATGATGGTCCGATCTAAGTTATTTCACATGTTTGAAGAAAAATATTATTGTTTGGCTGTTGAGATTCTTGTGCAAGTCAATTTTCTTATGACTTGATCTTAGGTAGGAACACTTCTTTGCATTCAATTGCATCGACGTACACCTAAGAATATAACGTTAAGTGGAATAAGTTTATAATTATGAATAACGTATGATTAAACAAAAGTTATCCTTAAATAGCGCTGAATAAGTTCACGAGTGTGTGGTCATTTGTGGTAACTAAAGGCTAAAGTAAAGATGTGAAGCGGATATGTTTAAGGAGTGGTACTTTTTATCAGTTTCAAATCTCGGCCGATATCTCTGTTTATTCTTCTCATGAAACGAAACAACAAAAAACGGAGGAAATCTCGTTTTGAATATATCGGCCAAGATATATAAATATCGACCAATACGATTTTGCGATATCTTGGCAGATATTGGTGTTTTTTTGTGTTTGGGGGGGGAGGGGGGGTGGGGAAGAAATTTGTTCTGCTTTTTTGAAATTTAATTAGGCTCGTCAAAGGTTTCTATGGACGATTAGTTCATTTTTGTTAGTTTATTTATTGACTTAGTTCATCTTTGTTAGTTCATTTATTTTATTTTTCTCTTTTAATCTTTATTCCTAAAAGATGCTACTGTAAGTTGTGAACTTTCGTGTTTTAAGTTTCTTTAAAATCTTAATTTTCTGAATTATGTACTTCCGCTGCAATATCGAATATTATTAGTAAGTAGTGACTAAGTCCGTGTAAATGTGCAATGTAGTAAATACAGTTCTAGTATATGCAGCAAATGAAGTTTTAGAATATGTGGTTTTATGAATATGTAGTAAATGATTGTGCACATTTATAGATATCTAGTCTTATGAATTTGCAGTAAATAAATACACAGTTTTTATGCTTATGTAGCTTTAAAAATGCTTTTATGCGGTAAATGAATATGCAGTTTCATGAATATGCAGCGAATGAATATGCATTCTTATGAATGTGTAGTTTCCGTATATGTAGTAAATGCAGTTTTTAGAATATACAGAATAATTAGAGCAGTTTTAGATTAATATGCATATGTTGGTTCGAGTACTGTATGAGTGTTCACTTAAGCAATTGACGACAAGAGTGTGATTATGCAAATCAAGTTAGTTAACTTTTTTTATAGTGGTATTTATAGACACTATTGTAAAAGTGAATCAAATTTAAGCCATACTTCGAGATATTCTCAAAATGAACTTTGAGATATGAGATATATCCGATATGGACGTCCGAGATGCATTCATCTCATCCGAAATCTCCTCCGATATGAGGATGACACTACCTCTGAGACAAAACATGACCCAAATCCGAGATTTAAAACCTTGTTTTTTTATTCCCAAGGAAAAAAAACTCATCCTTAAATAGATTTACATCATTAACCACAAATGAATACAAACTCATGAATTTGCAAAATTATATCAAAATTTACAATACTATACCGAAATCTATTAGAAAATTTACCAAAAAAGTTTAACCTTGGATTATAACGAAACAAAATTATGGAGATCGGTGACTAGCATTAATTCTAGTTAATTATACCATACTTTATCTGTGTCATTTTAACATACTAAGCTTTAAAAACTATTTGTTAATTCAGAACTTAAGTTGGAAACCAAAAAAATTGCTGCATTTGGGAATTCCAAATACCGCAAATTTTATTAGTTTCTAACTTTAGTCTTAAATTAACAGATTGTAAAACTCGATGGGGAAAATCCCAAAATCAGGTCCACAAAACTCCTCCAATAATTAAACTAGCTTGAAAATAAATAATCCTGTCAGTTATCATGGAAATTCAATTAAATATATCGATAAAGAATAAACATAGAAAAAACTTACCCTAGGGAATTCCATTAGTCTGTAATGATGCAGTTATATTCGTGAACTAAATGTTAAGAAGTGTACACCTAATAAAGAAATATAATTAAACTAGCAAATTGCCTAAAAATTGTTTCTTAAACAAATAATGAAAATATATTTTTTATCCAATTCAAAACTATGATTTTACTTTTCAATGATATGGAATGTAATAAGTTTTTTCTATAATTATATATATATATATATATATATATATATATATATATATATATCATAATTGAAAGGATATAAGAAATTTTCCTTGATAACCAAACTAAATCCAGGAAGGAATTAATTTTAGGAGGATTTTCATGTTTGTAAATTCAGTTGATATATCTGTACATGTTTAAAACCACGACTCAACTAGAAGAATGTTTAGAAAACTAAGGGACGGGCTCTTTGTACAAAATGAGCATATGAAAAATGCATATAGGGCCTTTGGGATAGGATACTAGGCATTAATACAGATCATGTTTTTTTGGTTTAATAAAAGTTTAAAAAAAGTGGAACCCAATGCATGAGGCTCTCGCACGATAGTAGGCTCTAGGAAGGTTGACAATGTTCGCAGCATTTCCTTCGCATTGCGAAGAGGCTGTTTTCGGACTCGAACCTGGATGCCCAGATCACCATGCGGGTGACATAACCGTTGCGTCGAGGCTCCACCTCTTTAATAATAGTTAAAAAAACAACATTGAAAAATATGTTTTTGCATAAAATTGTTTTCAGTGCCATTCCATTGTGACATGTAAGATTTTCCTTACTCAACGATAATATCTAAACAAAACTTATGCAACGTCAAATGCAGTCAAGCAATATTAAATATTGTTTCTTTTACAGGCACATACACTCAGGACATTACTTTTGTTTGCATCAATATATTAAATGCCCACTATATATCATATCATATCATATTATGTATAAATACAATAGAGCTGGATACAACCCATCTATTTTTATTTTTTTCGTTTTCTCAATATTTTAAAAAAAATGAAAAAAAAATCTCATTAATACAAATCTCATACAGCAAATCATCGGAGAAAATCAAATTAAAACATATAGTAATGATGATGGCCGATTGCAAATTACATTTAAGTATACTGATTAATTTTATTAAAGTTAATTATAAATAGAGCACATCTTTACAAAATTTAATTGACAACTTTTATCATAAACCAGTATCCAACGTTATCTCTCACATGATAGATAGCTTACATTGGAGATCGCATGGCTAAATGGTTTTGCCAAAAGCTTGCATTAGGTCTTTGCTTACCGAATGAAGATTTAATAGTATGATCGTATCTTTATACTTATGAATGAAGCTTATTATAGCTATCCATGGGACAACATATCTAAAAGTCGGAAAAAGTGCTCAATATGGCATGTAGGCGATACCAAAATATTATATATGCACTTGATGCGTTGTATAATTCTAATTATGTAGACCATGGATTCATTTATCCATCAAGATATGATATGAAATTTTGATGTACACGATGCATTTGAGATCATTATTTTCAACGTTTCCCATATCGAGTTTGAGATCTAAATGCATGTTTGATTGTGTTTCAAGTTTATATATCTTTGTATATGTTTGTTAAGTATGTTTCTAAATTATGTAAGATTTAATTATCTGATGGTGAAATATGGTTGAACTATGTTTAATTAAGTTGAATTATGTTTGATTATATTCTTTATGTTCATATTTTTGTAAGCTTATATCAAAGGCAGAAGAATAGAAAGCGTGAGTGTATGATATAAGAATTTGAAGAATAAAATGCTTTTGTCAAGTTCAAAATAATGTGTGATTTGATATTTGCACCTTTTACTATACATGCGCTATTTGAAATAGAGCTTGTGTTGTTTCACTACTAAGGTAGCAACATGCATGTTATATGTGTAATACCCACACATGCCGTATATCACTCACATATTACTATGCATGTAATCTATATCAAGTTTCTTTATTTTCTACAAAACAATTGCTTAGGAGAATGCTTTACACAATTTATGATTAATAACAAATATAAGTCGTTGCAATTTAAAACAAAAAATAATAATATATCAGTCGCTACATGGTTTAAATATTTACATATAAACAACATATCTGTATAACAATCTGACTATGTTATACCAAACACAAAACTACATGAAATGTATTTCAGATAAGTTTTCACTGGTGCGAATTATATTCATATAATATACATTTGGCTTTGATATTATTGTTGGTTTGCACATGGTAACGCAACTGGAATTCAAGGGATAGCCTATACATTGCAGGTCTCTATGGGCTTTAATTGTTTTAGTTCGTGAAAGTAGAGAAAATATAGTGTAGGGAAACATATTTAGGTAAATATGAATTGATTGACATTTCTATTTATACAAAATATCATAAATAACAATTTCATATGAATATATTTTTCAATTTTGTTAAGTAATGTTATCAAAGTTGAATGTTTGCATTTTATAAGTCGGTGGCTTGATATACTGCATTGAATGAATGTGTAATGCTAGAGTGAATGAGACGGTCTGAATGACTGCTCAGTGTATCTTGCTTTAGTTTATTTATGGTAACGTTTTTTTAGTAAGTTTATGCATCAGGTACGTCATGGTCAAATAATTGTTTACAAAATCCGCATACCTGGCGCTGAAGCTGCATCAATATCTCTTATAATCATGAGGGATCAATACATTGATTTTGACATTAAATTCTTTTGTGGTATATTTTAAAAAACAAAGAATTTAAGGTCAAAATCAATGTATTGATTGCTCATGATTATAAGGAAAATTGATGCAGCTTCAGCACTAGATATGCGGATTTTGTAAACAATTTGATCGGCGAGGTAACAAGTTTAACCAAATCCTTTTTATTTTTCGTACAACAACAATAATAAAAAATTGAATATTGATGTTAAAATAGATATGTTAAAATCTTGATAAAACATAGTTCCAAAATTTCTATTCCAACTATTAATAAATATATATATATATAAATATATATATATATATATTAATAGTTCTAATACATTTGATGTCACACTTTTTTGACGTCAACGTGAAACATCAAAAATGTTTCTCTAAAGATATCACCAAAATTTAGTTTTACTTGAAAATATGATGTCACAATCAAGCTTTCTTTACAAATTCAAATTTTCCTCTATAAATATTTACCAAGTCTTAGTATTTCTTAAAAATAGAATCTAATAAACTACTTTACAGATCTTTTTTTTAATTCATAAAGAGGTAAATTTTAAACTAACAAAAATTAGTTATTGCAACTTAGAAATAAAAATTCAAATTAACTACATAAGATTCAACACAAAAATAGGACTAAATATTTATGGAAATTATTTTTCTTTTGAACGTATTCAACAAATACAATTTGTAGAAAAGCAATACTATTGCATTCATCGTGCACGAAGCGCGTGCCCGAAACGCTCTTGTATATATATAGGACTATCGGCTATACCTTATTGTTGCTACATCTAAAATCCCCTCTGATTTCAACCACATATTCCGAATTAAATAACTACATTTCCTTTCTCTTACCACTACACTCTATTATTTAATTCATGATTTAGACCCATCAAACGGGTTGGGTTGGATCAAAATAAGTTGGGATCAGAATAAATTAGGTCGATTTTGATCCAACCCATTTATGACTCATTCTTTTTAATGTATTTAATACATGGATCAATCAGACCCAACACATTTAAAGATTTAAATTAGATTTGAATAATAAAAAATCAAAAATTCTAATTCTAATTTTTACGTTTTGAATTTCTAAAATAATCAAGATTTCAAATTCAAAATTTTAAATTTTAACTCTAGTTTTCAACGAAATTCAAATTTTCATACTTTTAACCAAAAATTTCAATTTTCAAATCCAAAGTCAAATGCGAAATTCCATAACTAAAAATTTCAAATGTAAATTCAAAACTTAAAATTTAAATTTAATAAAAAATTCAAAATTTCTAATATTCAAATTTTGAATTTAATATTTAACTTCAAATGTTCAAAATATAAATTTGATAATTTTCAAATTCAGAATTTTCAAATTTCCAAATTTAATTCACAATTTCCAAATTTACTTCAAAATTCAAATTTGTTATAGCTTATGATTAGAATAACTTTTCAAAATATTTAGCTTTAAATCATACCATAGTTGTAAAACCTCACAAAATAAACATGAAATGTATCGCAACAGGACTCATATGTATTCTAATTTTAAAATCTCTTGGTATTGAATAGATAATTTGTGTTTGTGTCGTATAACAATCTTTTTAACGTTGCAACAGCGTTTTCGGGATATAGTAGTGATGTAGGTTAGTTACGTTAGCATAGTAATTCAAGATAAAATGTGTATCAATAAACGGAAAAAGTATGGCAAACAAAGGGCCACATAGTTGCAGATGTAAGAAGTCGACATAAACAAGAGATGCACTTAAATTTCTGATGACATCTTTCTATATCCATTCACTGTAACTTATTCAGGTTCTATTTGATATTCTCTCATGTCCATCATCATATTGAAACAAAAGAGTGATCATGTTTTTCTCTCTCTAATAGCTTACAAAATCTCATGTTGTCAATACTATGTATAAATGAATGATCCACTGTATAAACCCATATAATATGAAAGTCTTATTGTAGTTTGAACGAAAAAATATCGACTTTTGCTTAGTCGATTTAGATATGGGAATTTATCATGTTATTTGCTAAATACAAATATTAGTCACAATGAAGAACTACAATGTACCTTCAGGGTATGAAATATCTTAGTGTTCCATATCGTCTGTAATAATGATCCGAGTTAATTGGTCAAAACCTCTTTTGATTTTGAATCAGGATGAAGAAGTTATTACAGTTTAAACAAAAAATAGCAACTTATGCCTAGTCATCCAAGCAAAAAAAATCAAATTTTTAAAATTTTTAAAATTTCCAAAATTCATTTTTTTGAATTATATTTTTAATTTTCAATTTTTTAATAAATGGGCTACTCATTTATGACCATTTTAATAATAAGTCAATCTCTTTAATAAATATTCATAAATGGATTGACCCGATCCATTTATAAGTGAGTTAAATAGATCGGGTTAATTGGTTGGATCATATTTTGATGAGTATAGCTGAAATCAAGGAGATTTGATGTATACTAAAAATGAGGTGTAGCCGATCCTTGCATATATATATGTGTGTGTAATTTTTATCTTTTTACTTACGACTTATTATCTTATTGCTCGTAAATCAAAATTTTAAGACGTTAGGGGAAAACCTCTATTACCAAACAATTCAAATGGTTACATATAAACTAATTTTCCTACTTACAAGTTATTGGTAAATATCCTCTAAACATCCTTTAAAACAGAAACTACTGCAAATAGACAAAATCTTCATATAGAGTATTCCTTGCTCGACTAAAGATTTACACGTTAGGGAAGATACTGTGATAGCTTATTCAAAAGAAGTAGTAAGTTACTGTATATCCAGATATGCAGTTTTAAAAATTGCAAGATGTAGATTAAAAAAATTGCACATTTTAGTAAAATCATTAATTTTATTAAGATAACATAGACCCCAGTTTTGTTTTTTGCCCTATTTTTGCACACGAAATATAGTATCAACTTTAAAGTTAATGTAACACATTCAAGGAACAATTTTATACAACCGATGATAATGCTACAATCAACCATAATATTTAAGTACCAACCATATCCATGATAAAATTACATGTGCATCATTCTAGAATATATGATCATGACTAGCCATTGATGTTGAAAAATATAATTCACTTACTGATCAAATTAGTTGCCTAATCCATATCAACCGCTTCCAAGGGACCTAACAAACTAATTGCATCTAAGGCCTCAGCAAGAGCTCACATAACTTCAGTTTCGTCTCCAAAGCCACCGCATAGTCTGCAGCTTCTTCTATCAAACAATTTGCAGATCCAAATTTCCAAACTTCAAAATATCAACCGACTTTCTTCTCTTTTTATCTTTGACTTTATAAACTTTCATATTAAAACACAATGTATTTGGTTTCTTTTGAATAGTTTTGAATCTGAGCGCGCATGGCCTGACCCCACTGGTTCGACCACTGTGCTGTTAGAGAACCAACGGATGTATCGTGCATCATCAGTGTTCCCTAATTGAATTTACAAAAGAGCATTTCCTAAATATAAAAAAATACAAATAAAAACAAACAAACAAACAAAAGATCAAAACGTTATTTGTAAGCAACAAATTCAAAATATGATTATGAGTATTTAAAAAATATTCACATGCAAATTAAAAAGGACAAAATTTTAAATTAGGCCCTCAAAAAAACTTTATTTCAACATTAGACATCATTTCAAACTTATTGCAAAAATAGACCTCGTTTTATTTTCTTTAGTATTTTATACTTGCGCAATCCAAATATGCACAAATGTAAAAAAATTCAAAAATTCACTTGCGCATTCCATAAATGCTCAAGCACACAAAAAATTCTTCAGTGTTTTATATTTGCGCAATCTAAATATGCACAGGTGTAAAAAAAAAATTCAAAAATTATACTTGCGCATTCCATAAATGCTCAAGCATAAAAAAAAAATTATAAAAAATAACACTTGCGCAATCCAAATTTGCGCATGTATAATTTTTTTGAGCAAAAATACACTTACGCAATCTATATTTGCGCAAAATGAGACCTATTTTTATAATAAGTTTCGATTCAGATCCAAAATTTATATATGTTTTTTGTTCGGGCTTGATTTGAAAAACTGTCCAATTAAAAATCAAAACAAAGAGCCTTAAGATATGGAAGAAAACTATCACCAAACACCTTTAAGTTTTAACTTTGGCTTTAAATATTGTCTACATGCCATACAAAATTAATGGTTGCTTAAATAATCAAGAAAGTGTTTGTGCAAGCACCTTCAACTAAAGTAGAACTGTGCACTTTACAAGAAGTTGTTGAACAGTGTTATTCAGATTTAAACTCATGAAATGCAAAGTATAACCATGGCGAATAAGATTAGAACATGCTATTTTTTCTCTTAACTATATGACTTTTTAATATAGGTATCCTGCTTGTGCATAATAGGGTAAAATTAAGGCCTGTCAATGGATACTTGTAAAATTCGAAATCCATCTGCATTCATGTCTGAAAACTGAACAAATATCCGAATTCCAAAAAATGCATATGGATATGACAGTATTTATCCGTCCGACTTTTATCAAGATAATAGTTGATATTATGCATATTTTACTATATAAAATGATCGATATATATTGCCTTATCATGGTAATAATTCATAATATGCATGCAATTGTATAAATAAATATTTGCTATTAAAAATCCATTATTATCGTCATATTTTTTCCTTGTACTTTTGTCAGCGTTATTACTGAAAAAGATTTATGTTGAATATAAAAATTCATTTATTTTTTGAACTTTATTAATTATGAGTGGAGCGGATAAATATCTACTATCCATCAGTGTCCACGGATATGGATATTCGATATCCGAAAATGGTTTCGGATGTGGATATACGTTATCCGCATTCGAATATATCCATTGACAGACCTAGTTAAAATTATTGTTTATTGAATAATAGTGGAGTTCTGATGATTTATCTCTTAATTATCCAAAAACTGTTAACACAAAATAAACAAGATGATAAACCAAAAAAGGTATTTCGACAAAGCAGAAATTAGTGAAGTGAGATTCACCATCAGCTAATTGTCATCTTACTTCAGCCATTTAGAAAAAACATTTTGTCAAATTCTTGATTGAGCATTGTGCCGACTTAAGGTTTACATACACTTAAATTAATCTTGTCAATTATTTCTTATGTCCATTTAATGACTTGACATCATGAACATAAATTTATATGTGATAACGAAATCTTGACCAAACTGGTATAATCTCTAAACATTCACCATGGGCATTCTAAATGAAGTATATTTTCTTTCTCTTTCAGTACACCTATATTTTTGCTACTTGCTAACTATTCACAATTTCAAATTCAAAAGCTTGTCCTTTTAGAAATGAGATATTAAACATTGCATCCAACTAGTCTTGACACGTATGCATGCTATTTCACCAGATTTATATAGTAGTAAATGTAAGCACATTGGAATCTGAGCTCAAAATAAAACTTTGCTTTGCAAACCCCAATTTAACCGTAAAATAAAATATTGTATAACACCTATCCTACCAACAATGACTTGAATCTGAAGCCATGAAACATGTACTAAATCTGTAGGCTTCAGTCAAACTCCTTACATAAGCTATTATGAGTGCACTCTAATCGAGTCGGGAAGAACAAACAACAATAATTAAGCATTTCTACCGTATGCTACATAGGAATAAAAACAGATTATTTAAACATATTTGATTGGATACAATGATGTAAAAATATATCACATTGTATATTATTGTTGGTATACTATACTCCTAAGCACATAACATACCTGATGAGAATCTAAATGGCCACGAAACAAAATAGTTGATGTCAGATAACAATTATAAGTTCCACAATGATGTCTTGGACATTTACTTCATGATTGAGTTCAAAAGAGCTAACTGCATAAAATTCAAAACATATAACAACTGATAGAATAAGTTACAGTTATCTAGTTCAACAGTTACATATACATGTTTCACTTTTAAATTTGATCTTGTTACCTATCATGTGTAATATTTGGTGATACAAACATGCATTAGAGAGAAGCTACTAAATTTTTGTGCAAAAATCAAATGACATATGAAAGCCACTACAATATTGTTTCAAAATCTTGCTACATTTCAAATGTTGCACGTGAAACCATCCTATCAGCAAAGCCAACTATAATAAATATTCATATTTTATTGAATGTTAATTATCGAAGAATTGACTACAGCTTGTCAAAACAAAATAAAAAACTATTGATGGCACAAAATGAGAAAAGAAAAAGGTAAAGAAAATAAGAATTTGTATTGAACCAGTAGAGATAATTCATCATAAAATACCAAGAGGGAACAACTGATGTTTTTGCACAAAATGTAAGCTATTTCCTTCACACAGCCTTAAATTTTGTGGCCGACGCGACATTATCAAAAGCTAGAATTATATAAGATATTCAAAAATACGAAAGAATCAACTCACCGTACTAAAGAGAAAGCTTAGCCTTCATATTTGTGGTTCATTATTAAAGTGATAATGTTAAAAATCAAATGAATAAGTAATGTTTTGATCGGCCTAATGACTGCAGGAAGAAAGTAAGTTTTGCGCTTAGAAATTTAATCTAGTTTTGTGCAAAAAAAAATTTTAGAGTGACATATTTTGTAAACAATGTTAATCCTATTTTGCATTATCTTACCTTGATATTAATGTATGAAATAGAGTTTGAAAAATGTTCTTAAGTTGAGATTTATGTATCCTTGCACCATACTTGTAAGAAAGATATATTGGACATGGACATACACTTTGCTACTATGAGGTTCCTATGTTCATAAATTTATTTGACACACATGCAAATAATATCAAACAGTGCAAGATTAAGTTAGTACGTTGATGCATAGAAGAGAAGGAAAGCGACTTAGATGCACAAAACAAAGAAGAACCATCATTGATGCTGTAGAAGTTGTGAAAATCTACACTTAACATAAAAACTCCAACCAAGCTCGTCGTTGATAAAAAATATTAAACACGTTTCACCAGAATCAATAATGTTAATAATAGAACACTTCTTTCCAACAATATCAAAATATGATTTAAGAATTAATGGTGATGTGTCAGACATTGGATTTAAAAATATTAAACACGTTGCACCAGTCTATTTCATTTATCTTACCTTTTTTTAATAAATGTAATGACATTGGATCTTATGAAATTGCAAAATGTATACTGATAAAGTAAAATTTTGCTTACATGTATACTATATATACTTTTCCGTGAATATTTTTGAAAAATGAAATGAAAACATTAGTGTGTGTGTGTGTGACCTTGATATTACAAATATCACAAGCAGTACAAAGCTAAGGAAGTGTTATTTCTTTTAAGAAGCATCATCGCCAACATGTAAAGGGCAAAATATCTGAATTTGTTCATAAAATCATTAAAGCAAACAAAGTGTAAGAAAAACTTAAAAAAGACATTTCATCCAAGAGGTTATAAGCCAACTGTCAACCAAACAAATAAAAGTATAAAAGCTAAAACTATATATTAATTGATAGTAAGTTTGTTAATTAAGGAATTACCATGACAATATTTATGTCAGCATACTCATACAAAAATGGTTCCAACGGTAAATTCTAAAAGTTTCCATAGCAACCAAACCAATTTGTGAACTAGCAAATTAAATAGGATAATTAGAACTACACTTAGAGCCTGCTGCAAACGTAGTTATTGCAAGAGATATGATTCAACAATGATTTGGCAATGTGTCACTAACCTATTCCAAATAAATTTTGTTAGTTGTGTATGCTACGATGAAGTTGCGGTCATACAAGAAGAGATCGAATTAGAAATGATGATATATGTGGAAAGCTTGGAGTACCACCAATTAAGGAGAAGCTAATTCAACATCACTTAATGGTTTGAACATCTCCAACGAAGACCGCCCGAGGCACCTGTGCGCGTTGGAATTATAGGCCGCGTCGTTTGCTCAAAGAGAGGTAGAGGTCGACCAAGTCTGACATGGAAGGAAGGGGTTAAAAGGGACATGAAGGGTTGGAATATATCTGAAAAGCTGATAACGAATAGGAGCGCGTGGAAGTTAGTAATCCGCGTACCAGAACCATGAGCTATGAGTTTTATAAGTTCTAGATTATAGGATTAAGGAAAAAGAGCCTAAGACGTAGGCGTTTGGTCTTTGATCATATTTTTTTATTTTATTTATTATATTTTTTATTTTTTATTTTTTTAGTCGCTATTATTACTAATTTACTTATTTGACGCTATTTTATTATTGCTATTGCTATTGTTATTATTATAACCATTAAATTACTTTTGTCATTTAATTTCGGGTTCCATCTCTAGCCGACCCCAACTTGTTTGGGAAAAATGGCTTTGTTGTTGTTGTTGTTGTTGTTGTATTTATATAACTTGCACCAGACTAATCAGTGTAAAAACCACATGGCATGTCTTAAACTATCAAAGCTAGATGCCAACAAATTATCAGTGTTGATTATGTGTTATTTTCTTACAAAAGACACGGAAAGGAGAAAAAAAACAGTTTGGTTAGTGACATTGGATCTGAGTAATGAAATGAAAACATGATTAGTACAACTTTGATCTTAGGAAAATCAATAGCAAGTACAAAGCTAAGAAACATATGAAGGGAAAATATCTCAATTTGTTCATGAGACAGATATCAGAGACCAAGTGTATGCAGCAAACTTCAAAGAAAAACACCAAAAAAATAAATAAATAAAAGAATCATCCAAAAGGTTATAAGCCATCAGTCAACTAAACAAACAAAAGTACACAAACTAAAACTATACATTGACGAATAATAAATTTATTAGTTGAGAAATTACCATGACAAGATTTATGTGAGTATACTCAGTACAAAAATGGTTTCAAAAGTAGATTTTAACTCATAGTTTCCATAAGCAACCAGACCAACTGATAAACTAACAAAGTAAGAAATAGGAGTAATATCTAAATTCATACCTTCGACGTATTTTCATCATCTCACCTTTGAATTGAGATCAGTCCTTCACTTCAATTGATTCTTTCTAAGCAGTAGAGACTCAATCGATGTACCATGGCATTAATTCAAATCTGTAAAGAAGAGAGTTTTCTGTCCGCAAACAATACCTGTTGAGCGATTGCATTGATCGGTCAATTATTTATGTTAAGCAGAGGAGATAACAGAGTGAATGAATTTGAGTAAAAGATGAGCTGGATTCAGAGTACAAAAAAGAAGCGAGGGATTTGATACTCTAATGATATACCCAAGGTGGGATTTGATACACTAATGACATACCCAAGGTGGGATTTGATACACTAATGACATACCCAAGGTGGGATTTGGTACGGCCCAACCCACTCAAGATACCCCTAAAACCATAAGTCTTATGTGACAGAAAAGGAGCATTCGAAAGGAACACGAAAAGAATGGTTCGTAAAAAGAAAATGCGTTCTTCTGTACGAAATGTACATTCTAAAAATAGCAATTTCATTGTTTTGTTATAACTAATTAATTTTGTTATTGTTTTAATTTTTTTTTAAATTAATGCGGATAAATGAATTTATATTATTTTTAAATTATAAAATGCAAAAAAATTACAATAAAAAAAGACAATTTTATAACATACTAGTAGTTCGAAATACATATAAAAATTTACATATCTCTCTTAAATCTGGCTACTAGATAACCAACAAGTCGTCTAAGCTTGTCGGGCTTTTTCATCAGCAAACCGACAGCTGTGTAGTGTGACTCATTATTGACCAAAATATATATTATTTCCCATTCGAAGAATGAGTTGGTCTCCTCTCGCACATCCATTATTCTATCAATGATCTCTTTCATCTTATCCTCGCGATAGGAAGCTCCACTCGGTTGACGTCTACGAGAGGAAATAGCAGGTGAACGATGCGGATATGAAAAAGCTAATTGAGGAGCACAAGTGCTGATCTCTATAGCATTTCCCATGAGAAACTCGGCGTACATCCGAGTGTCGAACGAGGCATTGGCAGGTGGAGCCTCCTGAATTTTGAACTTACAGGCTGGAGTTTCGATGCAGCCTTCAAATATCACATTCAACTCCTTGGATTTCGAAGGTGAACCCACTTTGAATTCCCTGTACCTAATAGCTACCAAGTCCTACCACTCGTCAAATCCTTCGATAGTGTCATTCTCCACATTCCAGAATTGCAACCAATCTACATGAGCTTGTTCCACGGGTTCCATTCATGTTTGAGATTGTCTGACTATCGTTGTAATTGACGCTCATTCGTGCGTTGAAGATGACAACGATATTGGAGTGTCAATAGCCAACGCGACCTTTTCGAGTGGGCTATGTGTTTATGGAAAATATGTATAAACGCCAACGACATTTCCTCCGTCCAATCTACGATGTGGCGCATAAAGACAGAGGATTCATGAGTCGACACTCTATACAAAAAAAATCGAAAAAAAATAAAGAAATAAGACAGTAACATGAAAACATAAATACGAAAAAGTTTACCTTAAAAACTGGAAGTAGAATTGCCAAAAGATTTGAATTTTCGAATATGGACACGGAAGCAAGGTGAACGGAATAAAGTTGGCTCAAACGATGTATTTTTTTAGGACTCGCATCCAACGTGTCCCACTGACACCAACATCAATGTAGCAAAAAAAGCTACGAGCCCACCCACAATAGAGATAATACTATGCACATAACGACAAAACATAGTAGAAAGCATCTTTTTTTATTTGTAACGAGCGTCTAACCAATGCGTTTCTGATATTGTAAAAATATGGTATTCATACTTTAGTTATTATTATGAAATGCATATATGATAAGTTAACTAAAATTAATTTATAAATTTTGTTGATTGATTTATATATTTTTATATCAGAATCAAAAATTAATTTTACCATTATGTTAATATAAATGTGTATAGTTAAGGATTACTAGTTCAACTAGTAAGATCTATAGATTATGCTGTATAGATCTTGGTTTCAATCCTTTGAGATGCTCAAAATGAGTGATCTTCTTAAAATTACGTATCATTCATGTTATCAAAAAAAGTGCATGCATATTGGATTTTTCATTTGTTTAAAGATTTATTGAACAACAAAAATATTATTTCCTTGAATCTGTTCTAATAGTTTTTTGTTTATTTATGAAACAGTGGTCTTTTTATGAAGAGAGAACTCGTTATTTATTAAATGTTTGATGGGTATTAATGACTACAACAATATATGATCATTCCTTAAATGGTCCAAAAAGTAGAAACCTAAAACATATACTCAATATATACATGGAGACTAAGTAGACAGCTGAAAAATGATGAAAAGACTATCAACTACATGGTGAGGTAATGCGCTTGGCCGAGATGTGAAAGAAATAGGTAGTGTGGGTAGCGGTTGAACTTTGATGTGTTGATTCTTCAGTATGAAGGAGTGATGTTGCTCGATTTTCTCGCAAGGATAAAATAAATTGACCCATATTATCCAACTGGTCCACTTTGATTTGAGTTACCGACACCTAAGCCCACATTCAAGCTCGCACCTTGCCTATCAAAGTTGTCTTTTCTCCCACCAAAGCCGTCATTTCGCCCATCAAAGCAACCCACCCGACATCAACGTTGTTGGATATAGGCCAACACATAGTAGGTTAAATTGGTAAATTTAAAAAAAAAATCCATTTTGAAACTTATTGGGTCCATGAAGTTTAGATATATTTTAGATTTGATATAAATTAATTTTAAATAAATAATTATTTTATTTAAATTGTAAATAGAGTTTTAAAATGATATTAAATTTATATATTATAATATAAACATACGTATCATATACACGTGTGTGTGTGTACGTGCATGTACAGCATATACAGTGTATATGGCTTAACATGTCTATCTATAGGTACTGGGATTTAAATTGCAATAGATATGATAGCCCCTCCGTATACATATGTGTTGTCTAACACACACACGTACATACGTACATACATACATATATAGTTTAATGCGATATAAAATACATTTATAATAGTATAATATTAACATATATATAATGTAAAATAATTATATTTGTAGAAGCAAATATTAAGAATTATAAATTCAAATTTCATATTTCAAATTTAGATCCAGACTTTAAAATATTTTCTAATATAAAATTTAAATCAATAAATAGTATTTGTTAAT
This sequence comes from Allium cepa, assembly GCA_030765085.1. Lineage (NCBI taxonomy): Eukaryota > Viridiplantae > Streptophyta > Magnoliopsida > Asparagales > Amaryllidaceae > Allium > Allium cepa. The sequence goes on along the minus strand of CM060939.1, from coordinate 71,968,468 downwards.
ATATATATATATGGAATAAAAATATTTTTTCCTCAACAATATATATATATATATATATATATATATATTGAATTATATATTTAAAATATAAATGAATAATATATATATGAGAGAGAAATGTGTAATCCTCTATGATAGAGGAAAGCACACATATGAATATATATATATATATATATATATATATGTATGTATGTATACATATATCAAAAATAAAGGAGTTGCCAGCATGTCAGGCAGGTAACAAATCATAACTAATAACAATGAAAAAGTCAAAAATAAAAACTCTAGGACATAAAGTGACTTCGCAAATGAGTTCCGGCAAAGCCACCACCCATTACACTCCAGTATCGATCTCCGGCAAGGTCACTATCCGATAGTGAAGTGTTAGAAGTAATCAAAATAAGCACTTGTGTAACCAATTGCACAAGTGAAAGAACACCACATAGCTAGCACGGATGATCTATAACCAATCTATGAAAACACTCATAATAAACAAATATGTAAACAGCTACTCAGCACTCCTATAATCCTTGACCCTACAGCCCCGCAAACAATAATCATGCAGACATCCTCAGTCTAAACCTGTGCCTGTAGAGAAAAACTAGACAAAAAATATAAGAACGATACATATATATGTATATAAATAAAATTTATATATGTATCAATTAAATAAAATTAATAATATGAAATTTATACTATAAGGAATCAACTAACATATAATATAAACTAGACTACTAATAAAGTCAATCACATTAAGCAACCTCTAAACTTCTACTATGTAATGATGAAACAGTATTCATGAGACCAAATAGCATATATGAAAATTAAAATAATTAATTATATGCTTATATGCTTATAAAAAGTCAAACAAAAATAAAAAAATCTATAATCTTGCAATCAAAAACACATATTCAAAAGCTTCTTTTCTTCCTTTCATGGGGGCCATACCCCCGTCCTTTCCTTCAGCCTCTCATGTCTCTCACCATGCTTCGTCCCTTACTCTTTCTTCTGCATCCCTTCACCATGCTCCTCTGACCCCGCATTTCCCAAGTTTGTTCCTCCTACTCCCGACCCTCCTCCGCTTTTTGTGCCTTGCATGATTCCTTCATTTGTTACTCCTCCCCTTCCTTTGGCCTCCAACATCTCTATATCTTGGACTTCTCTTTTCGAATCCAGGCCTTATAATGCTGGAAACTACTGTCCTCGGGAATTCCTCTGAATTTCTCCGGTGATGTGCTTTTTTCGCCGAATGACATCATCAAGGCTGGTAATGAAGTGTGGAAGGACTTCCTAGTGTGTTTCTTCCTTGATAAACCTCTGCCTTATACATCAGTTGTCTTTCACTTGAAAAGGGTGTGGAAGCTGAAGGGTGAAGTTTCAGTTAAGTCAAATGGGTTCCTCTTTCTCTTTAAATTCTCCTCTTATGATAACCGTCATAGGATAGGTGAGGCTGATCCAATATTTATGAAAAACAAGGTTTTCATTATAAGCCATAGGACGCAACCGTGGGTAATAGTTGTGGCACTATTCAATCAGTGCCTATGAGGATTAAGCTGAGCAACATACCTTTTTACGCCTAGTCGCATTATGGCATAAACTGGTTAGCATCTAGAATAGGGAAGTTTTTATGCATGGACCAATCAATTGAAAAGCTTGAGAGGATTACATTTGCAAAATTTCTTGTTGAAGTGAAACCTGATCAGGAGCTAGTGGACAAGTTTTCAATAAAGCTGCTAGATGGAAGTGATCAATTGGTGCAAGTTAGCTATCTTTGGAAACTAGAAATTTATGTATCATGCTCTAAGTTTGGTCACAATGATCTAACACGTACTTTGGCTCACTGTGAAAATAAGTTGGAGGCACCAGGTGGTACTGTCCCTGTGGGTGATGAGGAAAGAGGTAGAAGATCGAATGAGGTCATAACCAAGGCTGAGAAAATGAAACGGGTGTGGAAGAAAGTCACTCATAATAAAAAGAAAAATAAAGGAAGTACCCAGATGATTAATAGAGCAAATGAGAAAAATTGTGTTGTTGAAGTGGCCTTGAATAATACTGTTGAATTTGAGGAGGTAGAGAATACACAAAACCCTAAAACTGAACAAGTTCCAATTGCAGTCGGACTGGTGGGGTTTATTGTACCTTGAACAAGTTTTATGCGTTGGAAAATGATGATGAAATTGATCTTGATGTTATAGAGATAGAAGCTTGGGATAATAGCTTTGCAAATGTTAATGATGTTAAGGAGGGAGAGTGTCTCGAAACAAGCTGTGAAATTCCTCTTCCTGCTCCCGAAGCAACGGAAGAAGCTCCTATGTGCACAACCTTAGTAAATTCGTATTTACCCTTGCTTGTGCTTGTTAACACGGTTGATGAAAGAGATTTCTATCTCAAAGCAAGCTGTGAATTTCCCAAGGTTGTCCCCGAAGTTTCAGGAGCTAGCAGTGGAATGCTAGAATTGAGTAGCACACTACACAGTAATACGCTTGTGCACGTGCGCACACAAAGTGGAAATGTTCTGAACGATAGTTGCGCTAACTCTCACCAGCATCATCTTGATCTAATGCAAAATGGAGGATGCAAACAAGTCAGTACTAAAGAAACATAAACAAACTTTTGCATGGAACTTGAAATGCAACCGATTCAGCTCGTTCTCTCCATGCATGAAACTCTACTCATCATTCTTCTTTTTCTTCTAACATCTCTAAATCTATCATATCTTCCTCTTCACTGCCTTCCCTTATCCCTTCCACTGCCTCTCCTTTGTTCCCCTATGTCAACAATTCTAGTATCCCTGGCTGTGTAAGTCTAGACAAAGAGTTTCATGTTGACAACTGCCATGGTGGCATTGGAAGCTTTAGAAAACGTCCCTCATCCAAAAATACCAAGGCCAAAGCTACCTGTTAAAACTCTCGATCTCCTGCAACCAGGAGAAAGAAAAATACTATCCATCAATCTCTCTAGTTTATGATGATACGAAACGTTGGAGTATGGAACATAAGAAGAGCTCACAATCATTTAAAGCTTGATTAAGTTAAGAATCTTATCAAATATTATGAATTTAAAGTCATTGCCATTCTTGAAAAAATAAATCAATCATCTTCTAACTAATCGAGCTGCAAACTGTATTAACCCTTTATGGAAGCTGCTTCATAATCTTTGTGACGTAGAATATGGAAGGATTCTTGTCATATATGATCCTAACTTCTACACATTATCTACTATCCTTTCATCTAGACATTTCATTCACTTTCAAGTAACATGTTCATATTCAACTACATCCTTTTACCTTTCAATTGTCTATGCTAAATCCAGGAAAAAATTCCTTAACTTTATTCCCCATCTTAGGCAAGAATCTCCTCTTTAGCTCATCATGGGTGATTTCAACTAATGCCTTCATCTGGATGACAAGCATGGTGGCCAAACCTTATTTCCTAAGCACATCCAACCTCTCAACATTGCTTCCACTGATTCTAATCTTATCAAAATTCAAACCCTGGGGCTAAATTCACATGGAACAATAAAAGTAGAAGTACTGTGAGAACTTTCCCAACCATTGATCATGCCTTCTATAATCTCAAATTCCTTTCAGTGTGGCCCAATCTATCCATTTCCATTCCTCATCCCATTTTGTCTGATCACTCTCCTTTAATTCTTTCTTGTGGTTCTCCCAAGGTCAAGGAGAAAAGAAGCTTTAGATTCTACAATGCTTGGACTCTCTCCCTGAATATATAATTATAGTAAGCTACGCCTGTTCTACTAATTGTTTTGGTAATCCTATGTTTCAATTATGTAAGAAACTATTTTTTTTTAAAAGGCTCTGAGAACTTGGGCTAACAATCTGTATGGAGATGGAACAAAGCAGTCTTCCTTTCTGAAGGAAAATCTCAAAATAGCTCAGGATCACATGATGAACAAACCTGATGACATTCAAGCAGCCGAGGAGGAAGGGATGCTATATACATTACTCAATCAAGCTCTTGATAGTAAAAGCAGTATGAAAGAACATTAGTTGCACAATAAATGGCTCCAGTTTGGAGACCGAAACACTACTTACTTTCATGCTTTGATCAATATCAAGCAAGCAAGAGAAAACATTCGTACGATTCGTGGACAGGATGGAACTCTTTTCTCCACTCCTGAACAGGTTGACTCTGCCTTCCTCAGTTACTATAATGAATTACTTGGAAACTCAACCAACTTCACTCCTGACCTCAATATGTTTGATGAAATACCCCTTCCTTCGCTCGCCTCTAATCAGTCTTCCTTGTTGGTTGATAATGTTACTGATGATAAGATTAAGCAAACCTTGTTTGCAATGAATAAGAGGTCGAGTGGTGGCCCGGATGTATTCAATGTGCATTTCTTCATGACAAGCTGGGAAATCATATATGCTAATTTTGTGAGGTAGTGCACGATTTTTTTTGACAAATGCACTCTTCTCTCTGAAGTTAATGCAATTAACCTAGTATTGATCCCAAAAACTTCTAGTGCCAGCTCTCTCTCCTTAAACAGACCGATCTCTTGCTGTAATGTAGTATATAAGTGTATCTCAAAAATTCTTGCAACTAGACTAGTTAGAGTTCAACCTGACATCATTTCTCATAATCAGGTGGCTTTCTTGCCAAATAGGAGCATATTAGATAATGGCCTACTTGCTCAGGAGCTCCTTAGTGGGTATGGAAGAGCAAATGCTGCCTTGCTGCCATGATAAAGCTTGACATAATGAAGGCGTACGACTCTATTTACTGGACTTCAATAGTTCGTATCATGGCCTTAATGTGATTTCCTAAACCTTATGTTGGATGGGTGTATGAATGTATCTCATCTCCAAGCTTTTCCCTCATTTTGAATGGTCGATCGGTCGGTTTTTTCAAAAGCAAGCAAGGGATTCTCCAAGGTGACCCAATATCCTCTTATCTATATTTATTTTTGTGATGGAGGTGCTCACTAGATTTGTCTCTCTAAAGTACAGTGCAAACCTGATTTGCTACCATCCGAAGTGTAGAGTCCATGATGTAACTACCCTAATGTTTGCTGATGACATCACGATCTTCACTAAACCTCACCTCTCTTCCATCCAGTGTATTTTAACCATCTTGTCATCCTTCTACTTAATGACTAGTCACAGGCTTAACCATTTCAAATCTAGCATTATTTTCTCTGGCACTGATATACAGCTTATACTCTTCTATTAGTTGCCTCTAGTCTTCAACTGATGGACTCAAATATGACTTATTTGGGTCTTCTGCTTATTTCTTTAAGGCTATCTTTATCTGACCGCCTTCCCCTTTACAAAAGAATCACATCTTCATTAGATAGTTGGGCAATAGATTTTTATCTCAGGCTGGCCGTCCCATTCTTATCAAATCTATGAGCTTCTCTATGGTTTTTTGTTGGGCTAAAGCCTTTGTCTTGCTAAATAAACTTTTGAAAATGATTAGAAGTGCAATGATGAGGTTCTACTGGTGTGGATCAATCCATAAGAAGAAGCTTATTCCTTGCTCCTTAAGTTTGTTTGAAAAGCCAAGGGACAAAGGAGTGTTAAGAGTTATTAACATTTTTAACTGGAATGTGGCAGCTTTTAGTTCACACTTCAACTCTGTCTTATCTAGGCAGGGTGGTGTTTGGGTGAACTGGGTGTGGACTCAAGAATAGGAAGGAAGTTTTGGAGTATGCAAGTCCCTTAAAACTGTAGTTGGACTTGGAGAAGATTGCTTAAGTTGAGAACCTCATTCCTTCCTTTGATTGTTATGAGAACGACTGCATCTTCTGAAGTCAATTTCTGATATGAACCTTGGGTAGCCTCCGAAATGATACTTTCCAACCTATTGAATCACTGGCAAATTGACGCAGCGGATAATGACGAATGACGACGAAATGAAGATTTCGTGTCAAACTAATCGAGGAAACGATTAGATGAAACAATACAAATCGATGAATTAAAGATACCGAATGCCCAAATTCATTGATCTCCGAAAGATACCGAATTCTAGCTATCTTCGACACATTGATCGCGCACGATACCATGAGAGAAGATCTACAATTCTTCGAACGTTGATCAAGCGTACTTGATTCCGTGAATTGGCTTCAACAATCATTGATTCGAGCGCACTCGAATGCCGAAAGTGGAGATAGGAGATAACACTCAATTACCAATTTAAAAGTGGCACAAACGCAAAGTTTTATTCAAAATCAACTACTGTTTACAAATGACCATCACCCCTCTATTTATAGAGATTTACAACTCACGCATCACAACACACCTTAACGACTTAACATACTCGACCTACGACCTAACTAAGGTCGTTAACGACCTAACAATATGCGGCTCAACAGAATACACATACTCGCGACTTACAACACATCGGCCTATGTACAACACACACGACCTAAAACTCAGCGACTCAAGAACTTCACGCGGCATCATGACTGTGCGACCTACTGAAGCGGCATCCTAGAGCGACCTTAAAGTAAATAGTATAACAATAGGTCGCTTGAGCGACCTAACTTCTTTCGCAACTTAAGAAGATAGAATGCGGCAGAACTGAAAGCGATGTAAGGAATATGGTCTCTAGGTCGTGAATGACCTAAGTATTAGGTCATAAGACATTAGGTCGCGAACCCGTCTTAGGTCGTAAGACATTAGGTCGCGAACCCGTATTAGGTCGTAAGATATTACGTCGCGAACTCGTTGTATCTTCCTTCTTTTGTTGTCGGTTAGGTCGTAACTCCTTATCTCGTGACTCGTTAGCTTGTGAGCGACCTAAGGAAGTTAATTGCGCTGCATCATCCTCCCCCGGTTGAAAGGAATTCGACCTCGAATTTGTACCTTCCTCTTCCACAACAAGCTCATCCCCATGATACGGAATCAAATATTTGACATTGAAAACATCAGAAGTATGAACATTATCCGACAACCTCAACTGATACGCATTCTCATTGATCTTCTTCAAGATTTCCCCTGGACCAATTTTTCGAGCTTTTAACTTGTTGTAAGTTCCCACTGGAAAACAATCTTTTGTCGAAACGGCATAAACCAAATCACCTTCCTTGAAGTTCACACTTCTTCGCTTCTTATCTGCCAGTTGTTTATACTTCTCATTTGATGCAAGAAATCGTTCTTGAACAACTTTGTGGCATTCTTGCAAATCATTCACCAAATCACTAGCCCGTTTAACAACCCCTTTCTGAAATGGCACTGTCGTCAAATCCAACGGCCCCTTTGGAATTGCTGAATACACAACTTGAAACAGACTGAAACCAGTACTTCGATTAACGGCATGGTTATGTGCAAATTCCGCCTGACATAATTTCATATTCCCATTCTTCAAATTATCTTTCACAAGACATCTCAACAAGTTTCCCAACGATCTATTCACCACTTCTGTCTGTCCATTTGTTTGCGGATGATAGGCGCTACTAAAATTCAGCTTTGTTCCAACCATCTTCCACAAACTCAACCAAAAATGGCTCAGAAATCGAGTATCTCTATCCGAAACAATAGATTCTGGTAATCCATAAAGTCTATAGATCTCTTTGAAGTATAACTGAGCGACATTAACGGCATCTGCAGTCTTCTTACAAGCAATAAAATGTACCATTTTTGAAAACCTATCCACCACAAAAAATATAGAATCATTTCCCCTTTGAGTTTTAGGCAAACCCAAAACGAAATCCATGCTAATATCAACCCACGGTTTAGTAGGCACAGGTAATGGCATATATAACCCTGCATTCATAGTTGTTCCCTTCGAAACTTGACAGATATGACATCTCTCCACAAATACCTCAACTTTTCTTCTTATTGACGGCCAAAAATAAGATTGAGAAATCAACTGCAATGTACGATCTCTACCTACATGTCCTTCTTCATGCAATTCTTTCACAATCTTCATTCGCAAACTTTCCTCGGGTATACATAATTGATTTCCCTTAAACAGAAAACCATCTACCAAAATATACTCATCCATCTTCCCCTTTGTGACTTCATCCATAACCTTAGCAAAGTAAGGATCATCCATAAGCAATTCTGGCAATATTTCAAACCCCGTCACTTCAACTTTCATTGTAGTCAACAAGTGATTCCTTCTACTCAAAGCATCTGCCACACGGTTTGTAACTCCCGATTTGTGTTTCACAACAAATGTAAACTGCTGCAAGTATGCAATCCACGATGCATGCCTAGCTGCTATCTTGTCCTGCCCTTGTAAGTGCTTCAACGCTTCATGATCAGTATAAAGAACAAACTCCTTATGAAACAGATAATGTCTCCAATGTTTCACAGCTTGAACAATCGCGTAAAACTCCACATCATAGGTGTTATATCTCATCTTTGCTCCCGAAAGCTTCTCACTGAAATAAGCAATAGGACGTCCCTTCTGACTCAACACCCCTCTAATCCCAACCTTCGATGCATCACCATGTAACTCAAACAACAACTGAAAATCTGGCAAAACTAGAATTGGTGATGTCGTCAAAAGTGTCTTGATCTTCTCAAAAGCTAACTCTGCTTCCTTTGTCCACGTGAACTTCTTTCCTTTCGTGCAATCGGTTACAGTTGACATCACACTGCTAAAATGTGGAATGAATCTTCGATAAAAAGATACCAACCCATGGAAGCTTCTCACTTCAGTAATTGTCTTAGGTTGTGGCCAACTCCTGACAGCTTCCACTTTGCTTTCATCTACTTGAATACCCTCCTTTGACAGAACATATCCCAGAAACAAAATACTGTGCGTCATGAACACGCACTTCTTCACAGCTGCATAGAATTGCTCCTGTTGCAGAATAAACAGCACTTCTCACAAATGCTTGATATGCTTGATATGCTCCCACTATAGATCAAAATATCGTCAAAGTAAACTACTACGAACTTCCCAATAAATGGTCTGAAAATCTGGTTGATCACTCTCATAAAAGTACTAGGAGCATTTGACAAGCCAAACGGCATAACCAGCCATTCGTATAAACCTTCCCTAGTTTTAAAAGCAGTCTTCCACTCATCACCCGGTCTAATACGAATCTGATGGTATCCACTCTTCAAGTCAATCTTTGAGAACACAACAACCCCACTCAACTGATCAATCAAATCATCGAACCTCGGCATAGGAAACCTGTATCTCACAGTGATCTTGTTTAGAGCCCGACTGTCCGTACACATCCTCCACGAACCATCCTTCTTCGGTACCAATAAGGCTGGCACTGCACAAGGACTCAAGCTCTCCTGAACACGCCCTTGTTCTAACAACTCCTCCACCTGCCTTCTCAGTTCCTCATGCTCCTTAGGACTCATCCTATAATGTGGCCTGTGAGGTAATACGCCCCTGGCACAAGATCAATCTGATGTTGAATATCTCTCAACGGTGGTAACTCCTTTGGCAACTCTTCAGGAAACACATCTCTGAATTCTTCCAATACTGGCTTTACTCCCTCTGGAACTTCAACAGATTCAGTAGTTTCATGTCCAATCAACAAGAACACCTCTGGACTCTCCTCTACTTCTCCAACAAACTCCTTCAAAGTCAACAAAGTCTTCAGTTCCTCAATCTCTTCTGACTTGCTCTCTTCTTGCTGTCTCTTCTTCGGAACTAAAATGATCTTAGTACCCTCAAACATAAAGCTGTAGCTATTGGTTCGTCCATCATGCTGTACTGCTCGGTCATACTGCCATGGTCTCCTCAAAAGCAAGTGACAAACATCCATCTCCACCACATCACACCAGATCTCGTCCTTATATTTCTTCCCAATAGAAAATGGAACATGAACTCGCATGTCCACCTTCACCTCTCCTCCTTTCCTTAACCACGCTAACTTGTAAGGATTTGGATGCTTCTCCGTCTTCAACTTCAACTTTCTCACAGCTTTGGCAGAAATGATATTGTCACAACTTCCCGCGTCAATTACAAATTTACAAACCTTCCCCAGTATAGTGCATGTCGACTGAAAGATATTACTCCTCAACCAACTAGACTCATCCTCTTGCTTTGGTGTTAAACACGACCTCCTCATCATCAAGTTACAACCCTCATCTCCTGACAATTCTTCTTCCTCCTCAACCGGTAATGAATTAGAACATTCTGCATCTGCATCCTCATCTTCCACCTCAGCAATCATTGTTCGCTTCTTTGGCTTCGGACATTCATTGCTCTTGTGACCAAACTCTTGACAGTTATAACACTTGAAATTGTTGTTGGCCTTAGCTTTAGCGACTTCATTAACAACCGGTTTATTGACTGCCTTGGAAACATTAGCACTGCTACTAGCACCTTTCACTTGATTGTTGGAATTTGTGAACGCACCACCTCCTCGTCTCCCTTGTTTCTCCCAAGCTACTGCCTTCTGGTGTGCTTCTGCAACAGATCTCGGATCAAACATATTCACCATATCCTGGATCTGCATTCTCAACCCTCCAACAAATCTAGCGGTCAACTGCTCTTCTGTTTCCATGATATCATTCCTGGAAATCAGTTGATAAAATTCTTCTGCATAATCATTAACTGACTTTGTTCCCTGTCTCAAGTTCTGCAATCGCTGGTACATAAGAGATTGATAGTTATATGGTAAGAAAGTAGCTCTCATCAACTTCTTCATCTTCTCTCATGATCCAATCTTTGACTTCCTCATTCTCTCCCTTGTAAGTTTAGTTTGCTGCCACCATGCTAAAGCTCTTCCTTTCAATCGTGTAGCAACCAACTACTCTATGATGCTTGGGAACTTCCTTAAAGTCAAAAATCTCTTCAACATTAGATAACCAATCAAGGAATTTTTCAGCTTGCATACTTCCCTTGAATTCTGGGATTTCAGTTTTCATCCCCGACTCCCATCGTCGATCATCTTCTACATCCCGATATGCATTTCTACTTGGTCTCGATCTCGATAATGAACACTACATCTATAACCATCCTCATCATAATCAAATGTACTTCGATATCGATCTCGACCATCAACATCTCTACGATCACGCACATCCCTTCTACTATGTCTGTCAACATCACGATATGGATCATCTTCAAACCCACGATGACTTCTTCTTTCTTCATGACGATAATCATGATGTTCTCTTCTCAATGACACTGATGATTCTCTTCGATCTCGGCAAGATTGTGGTGACATCCTCCTTGCTTCCGCAACCGATGGCGAAACTCTGTTTCCTCCATGGTTCGAGATTGGTGACCTTCTCCTTTGACTTTGATTCAAATCATTCATAAATTTCTCTAACTTCCCAATTCCTTCATCAAACTTTTCATTAATTCGTTGTTCCATTTGCTCGGCTTCTTGCCTACGATGCACATCTTCAACATTCTGAAACTGATTAGCTCTTCTCGGCGGCATTGTCAAATCTTCAACAAATTCAATCTCGCTTCAACTCTCGGCTTTGAATCCTTCGACTGAACTGATACCAAACTGACTTTCGGCTCACACTTCAAAGCTTCAAAATGATGCATGGCTTCAACTTGAACAAATCTTCCACAAACTTGAACAAGCTCGGCTCTAACTTCAACTAGCTCTCGGCCTTGACCTCAAACAATCTCGGCTCAAACTTCAATACTTCAAACTTCTCCCAAAAGGCTCGGCTTAGCTATGATTGGCTAAGTCTAGCTTTGATACCAAAACTGACGCAGCGGATAATGACGAATGACGACGAAATGAAGATTTCGTGTCAAACTAATCGAGGAAACGATTAGATGAAACAATATAAATCGATGAATTAAAGATACCGAATGCCCAAATTCGTTGATCTTCGAAAGATACCGAATTCTAGCTATCTTCGACACGTTGATCGCGCACGATACCGTGAGAGAATATCTACAATTCTTCGAACGTTGATCAAGAGCACTTGATTCCGTGAATTGGCTTCAACAATCGTTGATTCGAGCGCACTCGAATGCCGAAAGTGGAGATAGGAGATAACACTCAACTACCAATTTAAATGTGGCACAAACACAGAATTTTATTCAAAATCAACTACTGTTTACAAATGACCATCACCCCTCTATTTATAGAGATTTACAACTCACGCATCACAACACACCTTAACGACTTAACGTACTCGACCTACGACCTAACTAAGGTCAATATGCGGCTCAACAGAATACATATACTCGCGACTTACAACACAGCAGCCTATGTACAACACACACGACCTAAAACTCAGCGACTCAAGAACTTCACGCAGCATCATGACTGTGCGACCTACTGAAGCGGCATCCTGGAGCGACCTTAAAGTAAATAGTATAACAATAGGTCGCTTGAGCGACCTAACTTCTTTCGCGACTTAAGAAGATAGAATGTGGCAGAACTGAAAGCGATGTAAGGAATATGGTCTCTAGGTCATGAACGACCTAAGTATTAGGTCGTAAGACATTAGGTCGCGAACCCGTCTTAGGTCGTAAGACATTAGGTCGCGAACCCGTATTAGGTCGCGAACTCGTTGTATCTTCCTTCTTTTGTTCCCGGTTAGGTCGTAACTCCTTATCTCGTGACTCGTTAGCTCGTGAGCGACCTAAGGAAGTTAATTGCGTTGCATCACAAATCCTACAAACTGGCATTCCTAGGGAAGCTAAGGCTTCTGACTACATTTTTCGTGGCCACCCTCAACTTCCTTACACTTCAAACCAGATTATCAGAGCTGCTTGGTTTCAACTACAGGATAGCTATATTCCAACCGTGAGTATTGATCAGGTGGTCTAAAAGGAAAGGCAACACTCTGTCTCTCTTGTATATGGCTTATTGTCCAGGCTTGATAGTATTCCACAATGCAAGTGGATGATGATTATCTGGAATGCTGATGCCACGCTTAAAAAAATTTGATGCTATGGATGGTCTTACATAAAGCCTTGCTAACTAGAAATGTTTTGTCGAGAATGGGATTCAATCTTGGAGACTTATGCTTTTTCTGTTCTGATAGCAATGAAACCTGTGAACACATCTTTTTTGGCTATGATGTTAATCTACCTTTATGGAGACGAATGATGTTATTAGTTGGAAGCGGCATGTTGTCTTCCCCATCTAATATTGACTTGAACATGATTTACAAATCAATAAGATAGCGAACTAAGAAATCTCATCTCATAACACTATGTTTTAAGAAATACTTGTCTTTGGTATGGCATGAAAGGAATCTTATTTATTTTGAAAAGAGAAGAAGAGATGGTGAAGTTCTCTGGAAAGTTTTGAAAAAAGAAATTCTGGAATCTATGCCGAGGTTATCCTTTAATCCAATGCTTCGATCGCTACTTGGAGATAATTTATTGTTTCTTCGGGTTCTGTTTTGCGTCTCTTCCGTCTTCTGCTTTCCTTGTTTAGTCAGTGTGCTTGTTGTCTTTTCCTAGTATCTCCTTGTGTGTTTGATGCTTGAAGTTTGTTTTGAGCATTTTTTATTTTATTGTTGGTTACAATAAAATCAGGTAGAGGCCCTGTCAACTACGCTAGCCTTTGCTAAAAAGTACTTGCGGGTGATTCCTAATATCAACGTTCCTATTCGAATAAGTGCTATTGCAAGAGTTATTACTATTAAAAATATTGTTTCTATGTTTAAAAACATTAAGGTTTTTACCAACCAAATTAAGACATACTTTAAAGTGATTACTTTTTGCCAATTTATAATTTGGGTTAGAGATCCAATTAAAACAAAATAGTGCGGTTGTCATTACCAATTTATTTATATGACTTTTATTATTATTAAACAATCTCTGATTTCTCTCAAACCAAATAAACCAACAAATTATAGTAAATAAAATGTCAAGTAAGAATCTATATTCCTTTTTAAATTTAAATCTTATATTATTCCAGTGAAAATCACAATCAAAAACTTTAATTGTAATATTAAATTTAAATATTTTAACAGTATTATTAAGAATATAATTAGTATCTTTACAACCGTAATATTTATGATTAATAATTTCTAAAGATAAGTTACAGAATAAACATTTATTATCAATTGGCAAATTCTTACTTTTTAAAAGCTCAATAGTATTTAGCTTCCTACATATGATCAACCACATGTGTAACTTAGTATAAGACAAGTATTTTGTTAATTAAAACTATTAAATTTAATAAGATTTTAGAATTTAATATTGGAAAAAATTAAAATTTATGATTGATAAATGGAAAAGATTATTAGAAGGTAATTTAGTAATGTTGATTTAATGTAATAACAACTACTTTAATGTAATTTCAATCGACTGAAATTATTGTAAAGTCAATTTGGTTATAATTGTATGTTAATAAGGAATAAAATAATTATTGGAATCAATTGTTGGAATTAATGTAATTAAATTACAATTAATTTGAGTTAATATGATAATTGTAGAATATGAGAATAGTAAGATGAAACTTATGTTAATTAAAGTCGAAGGTAATAGTTGATTTAATATAAGAACTTATAAATCAAATAAAAGATTTTGATTGAAATTTAAATTATTAAACCAGGTTTTATTTCAGTTGTAATTGAACGTTGAAATTAATGTATTGTTTAAATCTTGGATTTGATATGGAAAATTGTATTTTAAAAGATTATAAATTTTTGGTTAATCAAAAATGATGAAAATCATTAATTTTTAATTTAGAATTTAAAAGTGATTAAATTAATTTAATAATAATTTATTTAATTAACGTGAAAATTAGTCATTTTGGCCACTGTCTTATATTTCGACGAAACCAGTTTCATTGGATCCGTAACAGTGAATTATTGTTGGATTTCAAGTTTCGTGGCGATCGACTCATCGTCTGATCGTATGGGCTCGAAACACGTAGAAATTAATTAATGGAATGTAAATAAATATAATCTAATTTTGAAATCTAACTTCTATTTACAATGGAATTAGGATTTGAAAATAGTTCCATTGAGTTTAAAAATATTGAAAACCTATAATTTGATATATGGGATGACGTACTTCGTTTCGAAAACGAAACGGGCTTTTTGGGTCGTTATTATTGTTTCGACCCAAATCGATCTGTCCATTCGTTTGTATCTATCTCTACCTATATATCGGCTGCTGTAAACCCTAGCAGCATCTTTTATTTCTAATTCCTGTACATACAAACTTCAATCTACCTATTCATAATCATTTTCAATGGCTGTCTTTCCAAAACCCTGATTCAATTTCAAATCAATCTTCAAAATTCAAACTTCTCAAACCATAGCAAATTATATATCGTTGGAAAGCCCTCGACAGGTGTAATCTACACCTGAATTTTTTTGCAATCGAATCATGATTTGGCCGGAATTTGATGATCTTTCTCAGCCGTCCGTTGCTAGGGTTTTGGGTTTAACGGCGGATCGTCAACCAATCGACGATCGGGGAGTTGCATCTGGAGGAGGAAGATGAGAAGGTCTCAGATCTAGTCTTCGTTCATCGTATGGAGGTCGAAGTTCGCCAAAAATCGAGGCTAAACGTGGTTTGCGGCAGCGGTTCTCTAGGGCGCCGGAGACTTCGGCGTGGGGTTTAGGTGCAGCGGCGAACCTAGGGGATGGCGGTGGTGGAGTCCGATGTGCTCCTAGATGATGGACACGGTGGCAGTCAAGCATGGAAGGTGGCAGCTGTTTGAGTTTGGAGCTGCAACATGGTTGAGCGCATGTGAGGAAGGGATGAAGGTAAACTATAATTACTTTATTGCCCTCCTATTTTATTTTATTTAAAATTTTAATCTTCTAAGGATCATAACTTTTGCAAACGAACTCGAATTTGGACGCGGTTTCTTCCATTGCGATCGTATCGGAATTTCGAATGTGGACCAGTTTGTTTGAATTTTAAGACTGTTCGAATTTTAGGCTTTATTTAGATTTTAAATCGACGATAAATCAGAGGTGAGTGATTTAACTCACTCACAAATACTAAACCTTCTTATGGTAGTTGAATTAAATTTATGATGTGATAAGATATTATTGGTTGTTGTTTGGTAGTTTAATTTGACATTTTAAATTTAAATTGAAATTTATTGAATTAAATTTCCATTTAAATTAATATTGAAATTAAATTGATAGTTAAATACCTGATACTGATAACCAATTAATTGTTGTGATTTATTGACTGATTTGGATGTTGATTGTGATGGATGTTTATTTGTTGACATTGGATGATTGGATGTTCTGTTTATTATATATGTTGTTATCACACTGCAAGTTCCCTTAGTTTGTTGTTAGGAAAATCACTATGGGTTGAAATGATATATATCCGAATGATCTTGTAGATTAGGAAAAATCATTATGGATTGATAACCCAAGCAATCTTATTAATTTGAAAATAATTGATTCGGAATACGGGTTGAAATGATATATATCCAGAAAATTTAACTATTTTGGGGTTGAAATGATACATTCCCTATCACTTGAACGTAAGGTAGAAAATTATATACGGACACCGTTGGTCGGTTTTAAATTATTTTCTAAATGGTAAAGCATGTTTGATTTATAAATTTGATTTTTAAATGTAATTTAATGATTTTATTTAAAAAATAATTTGGAAAATAATTTATTTTATATGTTTTAAAGCTTTAAATTATAAGTTAATATATGGTTTTAAATGTAAATTTAAGATTTTAACTTATAATTTTATTTAGTTTTAAATATATAATTTAAATAGTTTGAAATTTAATTTAATAAATTTTTTAATATAGTTTTAATGCATATATTTTAAATTTAATTTAAATAATAAGTATAGCTTTGATTTAAAATAAAAAATATAGACTTTTATAATAACTTTAATCGATAAAAGTTTTTAGAATTTTTTTAGAAGGTTTTATAAGAAATTTATAAAAAGTTTTGTATGAGATTTTATCATGGATTTATTTAAAAGATTTTTATATTTTTTTTTATAAAGGATTTTTATAATGGTTTCGAAGGAGTTTATAAAGGCTTTAAAGGATTTTATAAAAGGGTTTTATAAAGAACTTGTATACAGGGATTTGGAAGAGTTTGAAGGAATTTGCATAGAAATTTATGAAAGGAGAAGAGTTGTAAATAGTATTGGGATTTATAAATAACTTTATAAATGGTTTCATAGCATATAAATAGTTTATAAATGGTTTAAGAGAGATTTTTAAATTATTTTTTAAATTTATTGAAAGAAATCTTCCTCGGCATTTATGAATATATTTATACTTTTGGAATAAGCATATGGATATCTTGATATGAAGGTATAAACTATTTTCTAGATTTATTATTAAAAATGTTTTATAAAATGACCACGGTGTGAAATAAGCATTTGGTTATTAAAGAGACTGGGGTTGGATATTGTCATACTCTCTGCCAATTCCGAAACCACTTTAACAACTTTGCACGTGGCGAAGAATCCAGAATGAAGTAGGATGGTTGGGCGAACGCTACTGATATGAGATAAGAACGCAGGCCTGACCCCTTTGGGTCAGCTTGATTTGACTAAAACAGGAGTTATACCGGGCCAAGTGAGGTTGCTTCGATTGGGCATATTTCATCGATACCATATCTGTTACTTTGTGATTGATTGCTGGCCACCTTCGATTTGATTATAGGAGTGTGTTTCGAGGTGGGCGGTAGTAGCTGCTATGTGTTACTACTAGTCTGGGAGTGCAAAACGGTAGAATCCTATCTTGGGCATGGCCTTGTGTGCCTTGTCGTATCCCTTATCGTGTCCACTATGATTTTGGTTTGTGTCGTACCTATGAAGTGCTCCCTGATTATTCTTATTACCAAAAATATCCTTATAATAATTGATAAAAGCCTTATTCAAATCACTTTGTTCAACCAACTCAACATTATTAACAAAAATAGAATTAACAGTATTACAACGCTTTCTACCATTTGCATATTATGGAAAAAATTGTATTATTGCCACCTTCATTAATGCATTTAATTCTAGATCTCTGTTTCCACATGACCTCTTTTTTTTTTCTAAAATTAAGTTAAATTCTTCTCTTAAGTTTTTGAGAATATTAATTTCTGCTAAATTTAGGTGTCTTATCTTTTCTATCCTGTTAAATTTAAAGATTTCGTTAAGTAAATTCATTTCTTAATATTTAACACTACCAAATACATTTTTGTTCCAAATCTTTAGAAAATTTCTAAGATTTCTAGCTTCAAAACTAAGATTTTTCCTGAATTACCAATATGTCTACTATTATTTAAATTCATAGAATTCCATTTATTATTAATTAAATAAAAAAGTTAGGTTCTAATGACCACATTTTTTCAAATATAAAAGTTTTGTTAACAATTCTGTGATAATCACAAGTAAAAATAATAGGGCAATGGTCCGAATACAAATAAGATGGTCCATTGACTTTACAAATCGGATATTTATCTTCAATTTATCCGCTCATAAAAAATCTATCTAGTAATGTCATAGAAAGGAATTCCCTAGTGTTAGACCAAGTAAAGTCTCAATTACTTAGAGGTAACTCTATTAAATTGCAATTAATAATAAAATGATCGAATTCTTCAATTGAACTGAAAACCTCTTCACACAGTGAACGTTCTCCTAAAAAACGCGTGACATTAGTGTCTCCACCCATAATCCAAGGACCGGACGCTAAAGTTCTAAATTCTGTACACTCATTCCATAAATTTCTATGATCAATTTTAGAGCAAGGACCATAAAAATTAATTATATTTAATAATGAATTATCACAAAGGTTAAGAATAACATGTAAGGAATGTTTTTTCATAATAGTTTGAAGAAGTTTAAAAGAGTTTTCACTTCAAATAGTAAGCAATCCTGTGAACTACCAATAGAAGGTAGACATTCCAAATGACGAAAGTGAGAACCGCTTAAACTTCTATAAAACCAAAATCAGGATGTTCTATTTTCATCTCTTGTAAAAGGGCGATATCGATAAAATGATCTTTAAAAAACGTTCTGACTTTATTACATTTATTTAAATCATGAATACCCCTAATATTCCAACTAATAATCCTCATAGTCCAAATGATCTAGCTCTCTCTAATTCTCTACTCCTAATATAATCAGTATCTAATTTAACATCAGTATCAAAAAAACAATGTCTCTAGCTAACTAACATAATTCCCTAGTAGATAAACTATTTAATGCACATGAAGAATAAGTACTCCTTAAAACAGAAGACATACTTACGCTTGAATTCGTAGTGCTATTAAAAGCACTCGAATCAGGTAACTCACACTTAGACGAACACTAAATGCTACGAATTCTAACACTACGACGAACAATGCCTCTAGTTACAATCAATTTCCTGCTCTTTTCTTTTTAGATGGTGTTGACACTGCAGCTTTAAGTTTATCAATTGATTGGTCACTATGAGGCACAACAAGCGAACTGACATCTGCATTAAGTGTAAACTGTGACTGCCTCATACCAGATGAAATTTCACCATCAGAACTGATCGATTTTTCTTGAAATTGCTCTGTTTCATGCTCAGACAGAGTATTAAACAATTGCATTATAACAGGCTTGTTCATTTATACAAGAATATGGTTCATGAATTCAACATTCATACGTACATGTAAATTCTCATGTGCATGCACATAAACCACTACAACTATGTTATTAGAAACATATTCAATAACCTGCTCTAAAATAGATGAATGCGAATTTGCCTGTACATGGCCACTGTCATGAACATTTCCAAATTCATGATCCAGTTTTTGTTTTATCACAGATTTAGCATCAACATCACATACAAGAGCAATTGCCATTTCATTCATAATAAGCGAATACATATTAACTGTTAAAAGATCACTGGTATCCGCATTCTCAGATTCACCAGAATAGATTGAGTTTTCTAGAAATTGCTCTGTTTCATGTTCAAACGGAGTAATAAACAATTGCATTATAACAAACTTGTTCATATATATAGGAATATGGTTCATGAATTCAACATTTGTAGTACATGGCATGTACTACATGCACATTCTTAGGTGCATGCACATAAACCACTACAACTACATTATTAGAAACATATTTAATAACCTAGTCTAAAATAGACGAATGTAAATTTTCCTATACATGGTCACTGTCATAAACATTTCCAAATTCATGTTTCATTTTTTTTATATACAGATTTAGCATTAACATCGCATACATGAGCAATTGCTATTTCATGCATAACTGGCGAATACATATTAACCATTAAAAGATCATTAGTATCTCACAGATTCAAGAAGAATAAAAGGTAACTGACTCGTATCAATTATATTCACACTGCCTGCACCTCTACAAAATTCCTTTATATCTAAATAACCTAGAAGTTCATATATCAATGTCTTTACTGAAGGGAAAAACCACTTATCAATATACACCACAAAAACCAATTTTATCGATTTCACAATTACTACTCCAATCTCAAGCAGTGAGCATTTAGCTTATATCCACTAGTAAAAATTTCTGACCTTAACATTGAGGAATTAGCCCCAGTTTTAGAACATGAAATTTCACTAAATCCCACTGCATCAACATTATTTTTAGTTATTGAATGCTCATTAACAGATGAAAATTTATGTACAAGTACATGCCCAGTAACAACAGCATTATCTTGTACAAGCTTACAATTAAGAGCATGCACCATATCCTCTTTAACAATATCGCAAGCTAATGTATTAGAGTGTATATCAGTGTCACTATTAGGGTCGGTATGAAAAGATTTGAGAAAAATGCAAATCTTAAATTTTATTACTGAACTGTATTTTCTTTTGAATACAATATTTTGTATAAAATGAATATCAGATAATATCACATTCGGCTACACAACTGAGTTATTTATATTGTTACATTGTATACTTGGGCTGAATTGATATAAAAGCCCAAGCCCATTATACAAAGAGATGTTGAGTGTAGACCATTGGATCTTGTATCAACGGTTGAAACATTTCCTAGTTTGAGATAACCAGTTAGTGCCTCCATCGATACTCTTCATTTCCTAATACGCCCCCTCAAACCCTAGGGCGATTAGGGTTTGCGGCGATTTAGATTCAAAGAAATTCTTGATGAGATTTGAGCAGTATTTTGAGATAAATCGAAGCTCAAGATGAAATACCATTCAATTGCTATCTGTAGATGGTAATTGATTGGAGATTCAGCAGCGGCTCTTCAGAAATTGATGAAATTTAGCACATATTATGTCGAATCTGATGACAATGTCAATTGAGGGCTCGAAATAGAGAGAAAGCTGATGTCTTTGCGATTTACCTGCTCCATGGAGAAGGAAAGCTTTCAGATGTAAATGCTTTACAGTTTTGTTCCTTTTGCTTGCGAGTTGAGACTTGTACGAAGATAAAGTAGCATGGCTATTCATATGCTTTTGGCATGTGAATAGTCATCGGTGCTCATCACTTTCAGTCTCTCTCTGAAGTTACTCTTTGAGAGTGGCTTTGTCAATATGTCTGCTGTCTGGTAAGTGGAAGGTATGTGGTTTACATTAAGTTTTCTTTTTGCTACTTTTTCACGAACGAAGTAGATATCCAATTCTACATGCTTCGTTCTCGAGTGTAGAACTGGATTAGCAGTAAGATGCACGACACTTAAATTATCACACCAAATTGTTGACTTGTTTTCAGATTTAACTTGTAATTCCCCAAGTAATGATTCTATCCACATGATTTCTGCTGTGGCATTTGCTACACTTCTGAACTCAGCTTTAGTACTTGACCTTGACACAGTAGATTGTTTTTTGGAACACCAAGATACTTGACAGTTGCCTAAAAATATGCAGTAACCAGTTGTGGATTTTCTGTCATCTGGGTCATTAGCCCAGTCTGCATCTGCATATCCACTGATACTAATTGACTTACATGTTTCTAGAGTTAGGCTATAGCTTAGAGTTTCTTTGAGATATCTTAAAATTCTTTTAACTGCCTTCTAGTGATCATCTGTAGGATTTTGCATAAATTGGCTTGCTTTATTTACACTGTATGTGATGTCTGGTCTGGTAATAGTGACATACTGAAGTGCTCCAACAATGCTTCTGTACTGCCTATCATTAATTATAGCTTCTCCTTTGTGTTTAGACAAATGCAAGTTACTGACCATATGTGTTGACATAGAATTGGCTTCATGCATTTTTGCCTTGTGTAGAATCTCTGTTATGTATTTCCTTTGGCTTAATTGAATTTTTGTATTTGTAACTCTTCTGACCTCTATTCCCAGAAAGTAAGTCAAGTTGCCTAGGTCTTTGATACTGAACTCTAGATTGAGATGCTTTATTAGTCTGTTAATATCTTGTTCATTATTTTCTGTAATAATAAAGTCATCAACATATATTAACACAAATATTATCATGCCTGCACTAAATTTTGTGAAAAGAGAACTGTCAGATTTGGTTGATTGATAACCATGTCTGTTCATTGTCTCCTTTAGTTTATCAAACCACACTCTTGGTGCTTGCTTTAAGCCATAGATTGCTTTATGTAGCTTGCACACATGATTTTCCTTCCCACTTTGTTTGAACCCCTGAGGCTGTTCCATGTATACCTGTTCCTGTAAGATACCATTCAAAATAGCATTATTCACATCAAGTTGTCTAATGGTCCAATTTCTATGTAAGGCTATAGTGATAACAATTCTAATGGTAGTGGGTTTCACAACAGGTGAAAATGTTTCATTAAAGTCAAAGTGTAACGACCTGCCTTTTTGGACGATTTAAATCGACGATCAAATACACATGCCGATTTCAAACCATTCAAAAGGGCAGATGGTTATTGGGGTAAATAAGAAAAGAAAAGAAAGAGAAATAAAGGAAATGAAACAACACAGAATCTCGCAGCGGAAAGATAAAATATAATAGTCAAATAAACAGTTCATGAAGCTGTTTACTATACTTTGACAATTATTTATACAACATTTATCAGAGTTATACATATACAACAGAACAATTAAAATAATGCAGCAGACAACATGATGCACAGATAATAATAGTAATAGTGTACCAAATCTTCGTCTTCGTCCTCCAGAATAGATCTTCAAAAATCTGAAAACTTAGGACTGACCCGAGCGTAATGAAAAGACAAAACACTCGAGTCAGGACTAAAATATCCTTACGAAAGTTAAATCAATCGTAAATAAATATGAGTGTAACAGCGTCAGAGATGCTTACGGGGTTTGACATCTCATATCCAGTGTCAACGTGCGTGCAATAACTCAAGAGATGCTACAGGATTTTCCATCTCTTAAGGATCCGTTAAACTATCTACTATGTAGTAATGTACGCTAAGTAGATAATGCTTATCAGTAATATAAAGTATCAAAATAGCGTTAAGGCGTTACCATAACCCCCCTTAACACATTTTTATAATGCCATAGTCTATACAGCACCGTAAGCCCCACCGTAAACTGGTGGTTATCAGAGGTTACCCCATAGGTGAAACGACCCGCAAATCCATACCCCTTGAGTTAACACTATTCTACAACAATCAACTCAGGTTGTACAGAAATACGAACCATTTGGGTTTAAGAAGAAGAGGTAGAAAAAGAAAATAGAAAACAACAACAGAATCTAACCATCGCAGCGGAATAAAATATAATAGATAATATATAATCTTTACTCAACATCAAATATTTCTGTTTATATATTACATCATCAGAGTACATCTGTCCCAGCTCACATCAATAACATACAATGAGTACACAACAACTCAAACAACGGAATACATATAAATAAGTATGAGAATACGTGTCGTCATCCTGCTCGTCTCCTGAGCTCCACAGCATCTCCTGTATCCTATAATACTCGGTCTGACCCGAGCATTACAGTTAAATAATACCCGAGTCAGTCTGGAATACCAGAGTGAGAAAATCACACCCAATTGATTATTAAAGTTTCAAAAAAATCCTTTGAAAACAAAAGCATCTCGTAAGACCACGCCACAAATAAACATGTCGGGTTTTTACCTTACGATAGCTAAAACACTTTTTATAGAAATCCTCTGATATTATAATAGGGTCTATATACAAATACTTATAAAATAGCCGAAATTGTTACATTCATTAAATTCCAGCTACTAGCCACCGAAGTGGGTAATACAAACAAAACTCGTACAAGGCTCGTAGGGAAAATGGATTTCCAACAATGACTAGGCACTGGGGTACCACCTGTCACAGTACGGGGCCTAGATCACCGTACCGAGGACTACTCCCTTCATCCCCTGCAACACAAGGCCGGAACCATTCCTTACTGAACAGTCCCGAACAAGATAAACCCCGTGGTTGGCGCGACCAACCACCCACTAAGCCGAAATATATAAGGGACATCTAGACAGGGGAATTATCTTGTCCTGCTTGGGTATGACCCACCTAACCTTGCTGCATATCCTCTGATTTTCAGTCATTCCCATTTGATGAGGCTTGAGGCTAAGCGTTACCTTTAGAACGTTTTCACTTAGAATGCCCATCGTCCACCTGACGATGTTTCGCAAGCATTCGTCCATACAAGTCCGTTCCGGGTTCGAACGGAACCGAAGGCACTACTCCTACTACATCCATTTTGGAAATATCCTCAGGATTAGTAGCGACTAGCCCTTGCACTTCACTGCTCCAACTTCGAATCCAAAATCGTTTACACGAAACGTACAAACCGAATCGAAGTGGTTTTCGAGAAATTAATCTCGATCCCGGTCTCCTCGAAACGATTAACGCATTGTCCAATATTGATAGTCGGTTATTTAACTATCAATTAATATTCACAACATCCATCACACAATAAATAATTTCCCAAATTATTTATTAACTTCAAAATATCTTCACAAGATATATTTCTATTTTCAATCCCTTGAAAACAGTTTCAAAACCATCTTTCCTTTCAGAATAAACTTTCCCAATTATTTTCTTCTCTGAAATCACCAAGCACAAAATAGATTTTTAAAATAATTTTAAAACACTTTATTTGAAATATATACTTTAAAACACTTAGGATAAAACTTCTTAAATAATTTATTAAAAATACCATATTATATGCATTTGAGAAAATAAGATTAATTAATAAAATATAAAATCAGGTTTTCACTTTTAAAACAAATACTAAGTCACTTTTAAATAATTAATGCTATAATATATTAAAGGAAAATACTTGCTTTAGAAATTAAATATTAGAAATAATAAATTTTTCAAAACTTGCTTTCTTTAAAACAACTTTAAAACGTTAAATTTATATATACAATTTTACTTTTAAAAGCGTGTACTTGGCCATCCAGAGAAAATTCCAACTTCAAGCACTTAAATCAATTTCTCAAATTGATTTTCCAATTTACTCTAATTGAAATTAAATTTCTCTACTGATCAGTTTACCTCCAAATTTCATTAATTATGGACTTTATATTTATTATTATTACTTTCCGTTTGATTTTATACTATTTAACTGAAATATACCAATTTCAGTTCCTTCCAAATTTTCTTTATTCTTTTCAATAAATTGAATCTTAAATTTTAAATAAATGTTTTATTCCTTTAACATAATAACATTAAAATTTAAAATTCATAAATCTTCTGATTTATTCAAATTTCCCTTACTAAACTTAAGATTTATTATTAGAATTTTAAGGTCACTTTATTTCCTTCTAGTTCATTCATAAATTTATTCAACTTTGCTATAACTATTTCACTTACACTTTCGCTTCTTTTATTTCATTTTCAAACTCAATTTATATATCTAGTAATTAATTATTGCCTGATTAAAACAATCAAGCCATAACATTCAATATTCCCACATAATTCATTACAGGATATCAAATATTCAGAACAGAGAATATTAAATAATTATATAAAGTTGAGGGGTCCAGTTGGATCCCTCCAACCTGTTTTCCCTGCATCCACAGACGTTAGCACAACATATAATACCAATTTCTAAAAATACTATATTATAACACATCATTCAATTCAACCATTCAAACAATCATTTAAATTTAATTACTTAAATTTAAATTTAAACTGAGTGAGATTAACTCACCTTTGACCTTTACTTTGCAACCCAATCCATCTTGCTTGTTTTCTCGATTTATAGACCTTGTATAAATAATTTATACAATTTATTAATATTTGAACAGATTGAATAATTTAATTCCGTTGATATAAATTTTATTTCATCTAATTAACTTTAACTTCAAACAAATCTTCTTTTAATAAAATACTTGAACTAATTTTCTCTACCCACATCCTTTTAATAACTTTATTTAACTAAAAATTTGATATTAAACAAATTTATTTCCACAATACATTATCATTCCAAATCGAAACTATATATTATTTTCTGCTTATAAATCTTAGTATGTATATGTATATATATTTATTTGTCTTTGAAACTCATACAATTACAAGATTAATTTACATGGTTTCAGAATTAAATTTTACATACTGTTTCCAACATTTTAAAATCTCATATACATATAAAATTTCAAAATCTTATCCGTATCCAATTTGTTCTAACTTACATATATAAAATCAAATTAAAATACTTGCGTATATACATTAAAATTTGAAACTGCACCTATATATATATTTTTACTGTATAGATCAATACATATACTTCTGCTTCCTGTTTCACCTAACTTACAGGTATGTATACATTAAATTCAATTAAAAATAAAATTACACGGTACCTTACTATTTAAATCCTTAGATGAATGAAGTGAAAATCAACAGTTTCGGTTAAAGGTTTAAACTTAAGAAAAGTAAAATTAGTGTAAACCCAATTTACCTTACTGCCGACACTAAAATCATCATCTCAAGCTCGCCTCAATCCAATCGCGACGAACGCGATACCATCGGCCTCCACTGCCGCTGTTGTTCATCATTGCCTGCCCTCGCCGATCTTGCCCTACACCTCCCATATCGCGCGCAACTGCCTCCCTCTACCGAAACCCTAAACATGAGCTTCCCTCAGTCGAAAACCCTTCCACTCGCCTCCGACCCCACCATCTCATATGCCCCCGACATAGACGAGTTCGGCTGATTCGAGCCCATCTCGATTTAATCTTTCGATCTCTCTTTTATATATATATATATATATATATATATATATATATATATATACGCGAACGAATTGATTTCGTTTTTTTTTTCTTATTCTCTCTTCGCTTCTGCCATTTTTCTCACCGAGGGCTTTAGGGAAAAAGAAGGAGAGGGGTTCGGTCTTCTTTTAACTTGATTTTCATTCGATTCGTTTCCGCCATTTCTTCATTGTTTTTTTTTTTTTTTTTAGATCTCGACCTTTGATTTGAGAAGTTTTAGGCTTCGGCCACGATATTAAAAGTGATAATGAATTTGAAAAGAGGATAAGAAGCTTGCGTTAGAAGCTAAACGAGTGGCTTCCATAAAAAGGTTCGACTGAATAAATTGAAGTGAACTCATTTTTCTATGCATTTACGGTTTGTACGATCAAACGATACTTCCGAACGCTGCGAAAATTTAAATCCGACAATAATAAAATATTACGGATCCAATGGCACTGCTTTCATCGAATTCCGAGACTGTGCCTTGGAAGGCTATTTTTAAATTCAATTTAAACACCTTTATTGTCTTCACTATCATCAATATACATTTTATAAGCCTACAAATTATTTTTAATCGGATTAAAATTCCAGATTCAACGTTTTATTCAGATTCAAGTTATTTAATTCAATAATTTAATTATCAAATAAATTGTGATATTCATAATTCAAGTTAAAATTACTCTATTGAATATTCAAAATCAATTAAATATTCCGATTTTAAAGGCTTAAAAATTCCAGGTCGTCACATTCCTCCCCCTTAAAAGAATTTCGTCCCCGAAATTACTAGTTAGGAAGAATGATCCAATACCCGTTACTATTTTTCCCAAAACCAAACAGTTTCTAACAACTCAACAACTTACCAATTATCTCTTATAAAAGGTCCATTATCATTCCTATTAACTTCCCAACTCTCTCATAGTTTTGACTATACTATTTGATTAACTATTCAAGTTTCAATTTAAAACCAAATTTTGGATTATCAAAATTTTCTCAAAATTTTTCTAACTCCCTAAATTCCCGAAAAAATTTCGCCAGCGTTTCCTTTGCGCGGCTGACTCGGTACAACTACAAAATGGCTCTACGGCCTCCCAAATCCAAAAAGAAAACAAAAAGGCCAAGTGGCTCAATCCAAATCCAAATCCCAATCAAATTTCATACCAAGTTCAAATACATACCTTTTTGTCGAGCATTTCAAATTTATCTCTTGAAATCAAATCCAATTTCTTTCCCCTTTTATACTACCTGCATATTCTGCTTAGTACTAATATCCGATCACAACATTCCAAAATCATTTTATCAACTTTCTTACCAAATGTCACTATTCATCCAAATATCAACTTAGAATATATTTGCAATATCCAATTTCCAACTAAGAATGCACCATTTCATACTTAAGTTAATATAAGTATTTTATGTGTTTCTTATATTTATTTCACTCCGACTTTAGTTTATATCAATTTCTATTCAAATCGATTCTTTCATTTCCATATGAATTCAATTTATCTTAACTCTGCATATATAAATTGTATTTGTCATTTATCACTAATTCATATCATTATTCCAATTAGTTTATTTTACTAACTTATTTTAGTTTCCAATTTGAATTTGTTTGTCATTAACAAAATTTTCCAAAATTTTCAAAAATTTTCTAACTCCCAAAATTTCTGAAAAATTTTGGCGGAGTTTCCTTTGTACGGAGGAGCTTTTGCAATTTGACAAAAGAGATAAATATATATACATCGACCCACACGGTCGGAAAAACAAAAAAAACAGTTCATATTTCCTATTTTTATTGCGTAGGCGTACCTTATTTAGCATTTTAAGCAAGCGGCTAATTATTTTTGGCAAATAGCATAACCAAATCCAGCCACACGGCTTCCAAGTACCTGTACTTACTCAATTTAAACATGTAAGTGCCAAATATATGCAGTTTATCTATGCTTCACTTATTTATAATAGTTAAAACATATGAATTCTAAAGAAATTCACACCAAACATTTTCCCGTAAGCTATTTATATAGTTTTCATGCTATTCAACTGTTTCAATTAATTTATAAACCATTTTTATGCAATTTGAATGGTTTCCAATCCATTCGTATACAACCTCATCAATTTAAATGGTTTACAACACAATAGCTTACATTTAATTTATTTTAAGTAAACTGAACTCATATTCAATTCAACTGCTTTCAAATCACTTTATTTTACTTCTATCAATACATAGAATGTTAATTACTTCCATTTACATCCAATGATAATTTATTCTTTGTAATTTGACAAGATCTATGTGAATAAATAAGTACTTGAGTCTTATAATCAATTTTTTAAATGGATTTCAACTCAATTTATACTCAATTCTATTCCATCTTAAATTTATTCACAATCCATATATCCTTATTTTCATTGCATTTCAAATTTTTAATCCATTCACTTGCATTTCATTTTATTAATCACCATTCCATGTTAGTTTATTCCGAACTATTTTATTTAGCTCAAAGACAATTCAAGCTATTTCATTCAATAATCATTTCTCAACTTATTTAAACTACATTTCATTTGATACTTACTTATTCCATCATTTATTTATTCAATATAATTAGTTTATCCACATTCACTTAAACCATTCTAATAAACTTGAAACATCCTATTTTCCTTATGGTCTCAAGTTATTTCAATTCCTTAATAATTTTAAATGATTTACAATTATTTATTCTCGAATTCCATTCCATTAATATTACTTATAATTCATCGAATTTATTTCGATTAAAAATTTATTTTCACTTGATTTAAAACCAATCCAATATTATTAAACTTAATTTTAAGTTGAATTCAATTCAACTCCTTTCCATCGTTTGGCTTAAGTTTATTCACTCTAATTTATACTTAAGCTCATTCTCATTTTGCAAACCAAGTTCTCTTTTCAATTTAACTTGATTTTATTTCAATCCAATCTTATTTTAATCTGCAAATTTTATTTGATTGGTTATTATAAAATTTAACTTTCCAAATTCAACTCATTCAATTTATTACCTGGTTATTTTTCCAGTTATCTTCACTTATTTGAATTTTATTTGCACATTCAAACCATCACTATCTTAATCCATTTCCATTTTTATCCTTTACATTTTCAATTATATTTAATTTATTACCACTTCAAGTTAAATTTAAATTAATAACTCCAGTTCTGAATCCACTATCCATTCTCAATCTGCCACCCAATTTATGAACTCACAGTTCAATTTCATTTCACCAACAATTTAAGTCGAATTTAATTTATCACTTGAGTTTATTTCCAGACTTCATCTTAAACTCATAATTCAACTTTACTTAACTACATTGGGTCCTCAATACATATTTCATTATATAATTCATTATCTAAATAGTCTTTTCCCAACTTATAATTCAGAACTTGATTTTAAGTCTCAAAATTTCTTCATTTAAATTTGCTTAAGTTCAATTTACTTTAAAATTTTCAAGTTTTGATCTTCAATTTATTTTTCAATTCATCAAACACTTTTTATTTTGGATTTCGTATTCCATTTTCAAATTTTATAAGCCACAATTTATTATTTTATACAATTTCATTCATCATAAACTTTTTATTATTTCACTTATTTATAACTCAAGCATATTTTATTTCCATGCATTTTTAATTCTTTTATATGCTATTCAGATTTATTTAACTCAATCAAATTCTTACCCAATTTATTTCTTATCCAACTTATTTTCCCGTTATCCAGGTAAGAATTTAAATTTCATTCACTAATTCGATTGAATTCTCATCCCAATCCAATTTTGCTAACACAAATTTACTTAACTCAATTTCAACTTGATTTCGAATACAACTGGATATTAATTTCAACCCAACCAATTAATTTCAATCCAGTTATTTTTTTTCATCAATCCAAGTTAATTTCATTGTAACTCTTCACTTTAGATTTATATTCTATTATCCAAAGCTTATATTTCCTTTCTGATTTAAAAATCATCTCAATTTATAAGCTTACAATTCATCTCATCAGGATTTTCAAACACCCGGCTTTAGTTTCAAATTATTTTGAAATCTCCAACATTTCAAAATCACACTTCTCAGAAATTTAAACCAATCCTGGTTTTATTTTCAACAAATTTCCTTTTTGAAATTTTCAAAACAACCAGCTTTTCCTGAACAAAACAATTTGGCAGCAATCCATCACTACGAAATTCGAAAATGAATACTGATGATGCGGCCGTCATCATCAGAATTATTTTCCAATAATCCAAGTGATTTCAATGCTATTCCACTTTCAAAACCCATTTAAAACAAATTTCCATTCAAAAATACTCCCAAAACAATAATGTTATCATTTACCTTCAAAACACTACGATAACATTCCCAAAATCTCTGAAATTTGAATTTCCAAATTCTACTTAAATACATTTTAACTATAATTCATTTGCACAGATTATGTTCATACAAATTCTCATTTGATTATATTTCAATTCATAAATTATATCTATAATTCATATTTATCAATTTCATCCTATAATGAATTTGTCCCTTAAATTTTAGTTATATTTCAATTTCTAATTAAATTTTCACTTAACAATGATAATACTTTAATATTATCATTTCTAACATCCAAACAACCATATATTAGCTAAAATAGTTTACAAAAACTATGCTTTATATCAAAATATGTTTTTGGGTAAAATTATTTCATTCACCCCTATTTAAAACAATATCGTGTCGATTGCTCTATTCAAGTGTTTAGAAACCCCTTCAATACAGTTGCGCAGACTGTGTCGATGAAGGTTCATATGCCACTCAATAAATCAATCAACACAATATTAAAACAATTTATATTCACTAACAAATACGCGCTCATATCTATCAATACGCTCAAACTCATTATAGAGTACTACGGACTCTATTTTGAATGAGTAATTCCCACCAGAGCCAAGGTTATCGCCAACCTAAGCTATGATACCAAATGAAACGACCCGCAAATCCATACCCCTTGAGTTAACACTATTCTACAACAATCAACTCAGGTTGTACAGAAATACGAACCATTTGGGTTTAAGAAGAAGAGGTAGAAAAAGAAAATAGAAAACAACAACAGAATCTAACCATCGCAGCGGAATAAAATATAATAGATAATATATAATCTTTACTCAACATCAAATATTTCTGTTTATATATTACATCATCAGAGTACATCTGTCCCAGCTCACATCAATAACATACAATGAGTACACAACAACTCAAACAGCGGAATATATATAAATAAGTATGAGAATACGTGTCGTCATCCTGCTCGTCTCCTGAGCTCCACAGCATCTCCTGTATCCTATAATACTCGGTCTGACCCGAGCATTACAGTTAAATAATACCCGAGTCAGTCTGGAATACCAGAGTGAGAAAATCACACCCAATTGATTATTAAAGTTTCAAAAAAATCCTTTGAAAACAAAAGCATCTCGTAAGACCACGCCACAAATAAACATGTCGGGTTTTTACCTTACGATAGCTAAAACACTTTTTATAGAAATCCTCTGATATTATAATAGGGTCTATATACAAATACTTATAAAATAGCCGAAATTGTTACATTCATTAAATTCCAGCTACTAGCCACCGAAGTGGGTAATACAAACAAAACTCGTACAAGGCTCGTAGGGAAAATGGATTTCCAACAATGACTAGGCACTGGGGTACCACCTGTCACAGTACGGGGCCTAGATCACCGTACCGAGGACTACTCCCTTCACCCCCTGCAACACAAGGCTGGAACCATTCCTTACTGAACAGTCCCGAACAAGATAAACCCCGTGGTTGGCGCGACCAACCACCCACTAAGCCGAAATATATAAGGGACATCTAGACAGGGGAATTATCTTGTCCTGCTTGGGTATGACCCACCTAACCTTGCTGCATATCCCCTGATTTTCAGTCATTCCCATTTGATGAGGCTTGAGGCTAAGCGTTACCTTTAGAACGTTTTCACTTAGAATGTTCATCGTCCACCTGACGATGTTTCGCAAGCATTCGTCCATACAAGTCCGTTCCGGGTTCGAACGGAACCGAATGCACTACTCCTACTACATCCATTTTGGAAATATCCTCAGGATTAGTAGCGACTAGCCCTTGCACTTCACTGCTCCAACTTCGAATCCAAAATCGTTTACACGAAACGTACAAACCGAATCGAAGTGGTTTTCGAGAAATTAATCTCGATCCCGGTCTCCTCGAAATGATTAACGCATTGTCCAATATTGATAGTCGGTTATTTAACTATCAATTAATATTCACAACATCCATCACACAATAAATAATTTCCCAAATTATTTATTAACTTCAAAATATCTTCACAAGATATATTTCTATTTTCAATCCCTTGAAAACAGTTTCAAAACCATCTTTCCTTTCAGAATAAACTTTCCCAATTATTTTCTTCTCTGAAATCACCAAGCACAAAATAGATTTTTAAAATAATTTTAAAACACTTTATTTGAAATATATACTTTAAAACACTTAGGATAAAACTTCTTAAATAATTTATTAAAAATACCATATTATATGCATTTGAGAAAATAAGATTAATTAATAAAATATAAAATCAGGTTTTCACTTTTAAAACAAATACTAAGTCACTTTTAAATAATTAATGCTATAATATATTAAAGGAAAATACTTGCTTTAGAAATTAAATATTAGAAATAATAAATTTTTCAAAACTTGCTTTCTTTAAAACAACTTTAAAACGTTAAATTTATATATACAATTTTACTTTTAAAAGCGTGTACTTGGCCATCCAGAGAAAATTCCAACTTCAAGCACTTAAATCAATTTCTCAAATTGATTTTCCAATTTACTCTAATTGAAATTAAATTTCTCTACTGATCAGTTTACCTCCAAATTTCATTAATTATGGACTTTATATTTATTATTATTACTTTCCGTTTGATTTTATACTATTTAACTGAAATATACCAATTTCAGTTCCTTCCAAATTTTCTTTATTCTTTTCAATAAATTGAATCTTAAATTTTAAATAAATGTTTTATTCCTTTAACATAATAACATTAAAATTTAAAATTCATAAATCTTCTGATTTATTCAAATTTCCCTTACTAAACTTAAGATTTATTATTAGAATTTTAAGGTCACTTTATTTCCTTCTAGTTCATTCATAAATTTATTCAACTTTGCTATAACTATTTCACTTACACTTTCACTTCTTTTATTTCATTTTCAAACTCAATTTATATATCTAGTAATTAATTATTGCCTGATTAAAACAATCAAGCCATAGCATTCAATATTCCCACATAATTCATTACAGGATATCAAATATTCAGAACAGAGAATATTAAATAATTATATAAAGTTGAGGGGTCCAGTTGGATCCCTCCAACCTGTTTTCCCTGCATCCACAGACGTTAGCACAACATATAATACCAATTTCTAAAAATACTATATTATAACACATCATTCAATTCAACCATTCAAACAATCATTTAAATTTAATTACTTAAATTTAAATTTAAACTGGGTAAGATTAACTCACCTTTGACCTTTACTTTGCAACCCAATCCATCTTGCTTGTTTTCTCGATTTATAGACCTTGTATAAATAATTTATACAATTTATTAATATTTGAACAGATTGAATAATTTAATTCCGTTGATATAAATTTTATTTCATCTAATTAACTTTAACTTCAAACAAATCTTCTTTTAATAAAATACTTGAACTAATTTTCTCTACCCACATCCTTTTAATAACTTTATTTAACTAAAAATTTGATATTAAACAAATTTATTT
Source organism: Allium cepa (assembly GCA_030765085.1). Classification (NCBI taxonomy): domain Eukaryota; kingdom Viridiplantae; phylum Streptophyta; class Magnoliopsida; order Asparagales; family Amaryllidaceae; genus Allium; species Allium cepa. The sequence continues at coordinate 71,933,732 of CM060939.1, read as the reverse complement.
CCACAATACATTATCATTCCAAATCGAAACTATATATTATTTTCTGCTTATAAATCTTAGTATGTATATGTATATATATTTATTTGTCTTTGAAACTCATACAATTACAAGATTAATTTACATGGTTTCAGAATTAAATTTTACATACTGTTTCCAACATTTTAAAATCTCATATACATATAAAATTTCAAAATCTTATCCGTATCCAATTTGTTCTAACTTACATATATAAAATCAAATTAAAATACTTGCGTATATACATTAAAATTTGAAACTGCACCTATATATATATTTTTACTGTATAGATCAATACATATACTTCTGCTTCCTGTTTCACCTAACTTACAGGTATGTATACATTAAATTCAATTAAAAATAAAATTACACGGTACCTTACTATTTAAATCCTTAGATGAATGAAGTGAAAATCAACAGTTTCGGTTAAAGGTTTAAACTTAAGAAAAGTAAAATTAGTGTAAACCCAATTTACCTTACTGCCGACACTAAAATCATCATCTCAAGCTCGCCTCAATCCAATCGCGACGAACGCGATACCATCGGCCTCCACTGCCGCTGTTGTTCATCATTGCCTGCCCTCGCCGATCTTGCCCTACACCTCCCATATCGCGCGCAACTGCCTCCCTCTACCGAAACCCTAAACATGAGCTTCCCTCAGTCGAAAACCCTTCCACTCGCCTCCGACCCCACCATCTCATATGCCCCCGACATAGACGAGTTCGGCTGATTCGAGCCCATCTCGATTTAATCTTTCGATCTCTCTTTTATATATATATATATATATATATATATATATATATATATATATATATATATATATATACGCGAACGAATTGATTTCGTTTTTTTTTTCTTATTCTCTCTTCGCTTCTGCCATTTTTCTCACCGAGGGCTTTAGGGAAAAAGAAGGAGAGGGGTTCGGTCTTCTTTTAACTTGATTTTCATTCGATTCGTTTCCGCCATTTCTTCATTGTTTTTTTTTTTTTTTTTTAGATCTCGACCTTTGATTTGAGAAGTTTTAGGCTTCGGCCACGATATTAAAAGTGATAATGAATTTGAAAAGAGGATAAGAAGCTTGCGTTAGAAGCTAAACGAGTGGCTTCCATAAAAAGGTTCGACTGAATAAATTGAAGTGAACTCATTTTTCTATGCATTTACGGTTTGTACGATCAAACGATACTTCCGAACGCTGCGAAAATTTAAATCCGACAATAATAAAATATTACGGATCCAATGGCACTGCTTTCATCGAATTCCGAGACTGTGCCTTGGAAGGCTATTTTTAAATTCAATTTAAACACCTTTATTGTCTTCACTATCATCAATATACATTTTATAAGCCTACAAATTATTTTTAATCGGATTAAAATTCCAGATTCAACGTTTTATTCAGATTCAAGTTATTTAATTCAATAATTTAATTATCAAATAAATTGTGATATTCGTAATTCAAGTTAAAATTACTCTATTGAATATTCAAAATCAATTAAATATTCCGATTTTAAAGGCTTAAAAATTCCAGGTCGTCACAATAGGTATAACACAAAACATAACGTAGTGGTCGCGAATAGGATAATCAGTATGACAAGGTACATGAGGCGATACTAGTAGTTGCGTGATCCGGACTGATGTTGAGCATAGCCAGCAGCTACCCCAACACCGCGAAACAACACTCCCAAATCAAGGGGTGCACCCAAATCGCATCACAAATGTAATAGATATGGTACCGAAGAAGTGTGTCCGCTAGAGATGGCGAACCTCAATGGCCCGGTGCGTTTCCTATTTTAGTCATGTCAGGGGTCATCCAATATCGTTCTCTTTCTTCAGTCAACGCGTTCACTAAACCATCCACTTCATTCTGGATCAATACTCCGCGTATAATAGTTATTAAAGTGGTGTTCGGTATCGACAGAGAGTATGTCCATATCTGATCCCGGTCTCTTTAATAACTACGTGTTATTACACCGTTGGCTCTTTTACATTTCAAATCGATTCATAATTGATATCAAAATATCATATTCGCTTCAAAAATCAAATCCCTTTCAAATATCATCATAGTTATTCAAAATGTAAGATTCCGTTTCAAAAATCAATTTCGTGTCAATATCTCATTTCGATTTCAAAATCATTTCGAATTTCAATTTAGGTTGCAACTTCATTTAACTCAATTCATATTTAAATTCAAGATTTAAATATAAACAATCCACTTTATTGACCAGCTTAGAATTTTAGAAAATAGTTTTAAGTAGTTTAAAAGTAGTTTTAAATAGTTAAAATAGTTAAAATACTTAAAATCTTAAAATGAATTTGAAATAGATAAATTTAGTTTAAAAAAATTTAAATTGGGTTAAGTAGATTTAAAATAGATTAAACAGTTTAAGTATTCAAAATGGTTTATATAACCGAGTAATTTGGAAAACAAAATAAAATAGCTTCAAACCCAATCCATTTCAATTATAACTTCCCAATTCAAATCAACTTCAATTTCCATTCTACCGATTCAATTTCGATTTCGATTCAAATCAATGTCAACTTTTACTTCAAATTAATTCAATTTTCATTCACCTTTAATTTATTCAATTTCAATTTATATCGATTTGGAGCTTGATGTTCAAAATACCAATTTATACCACTTAACACAATTATGCGTCAAAATTCAATTCTAAATCCAAATTTCAAATATGACTCAATTTCAAGCTCAATTTCAAAATATCATTTTTATATCACTTTCACTTAGTAATATTCAAAGCTCGAATTTAGGTTCAATCTTTAAAACAAATTAATTTTCGAAATTCAATCATATCCAAATTTTAAATTTCAAAGTCTCAACTTAAATTATTTAACAATTTCTTTAAACCAAAATTTATTTCAACATTCCAAACTCAATTTTCGATAAATTCGATTTCAATAAATTGATTTCTATTATAACTTTTAAATCAAAACAATTAAATAAATTTCAAATCGACGATTTCAAAAATTATTAATTTAGCCAATTCGGTGTCCGTATATAATTTTTTATCCTATGGCCAAGTAATTATTTATTTCAATTAAATGTCAGGGATGATTATATATTACTTAAACCAATCACAGTGTCATATGCATGCATAACAGTATATATATAAGCAAATAAACATCCAAACATTTAAATATCAACCAATAACATCCATCAAAATACATCATCCAATAGACAATACAATTCATGGCAGTTTCATAGTTATCAATGTCAGGTAATTTAATCGCAATTCAATTTTAATTTCAATTTACTGTCAATTTAATTCTTCAACGGTTAATTCAAATGACAAGCTATATGACAATTAAATTTTTATCAAACAACGACAAATAAAATCATAACACTTCATAATGTCAAATTTAACTAGCATAAAGATATTTAGTACGTTGTGAGCGTTATAAAACACTCACTTTGATTTTCCTATTGTTACCGAGACGTTCCAGTTTGGAACTAAACCGGACGACTTCCAATTTTAGCCCAAGTTTTAACTATCTCCAAATTCATCCAAACCACTTTCATTTCGAAGCTTTCGTCATCACGATCGCAACGTAAAAAGTCTCATCTCAATCGGACCTCGTATGTGAGAGTTATACATTTTATAAGTTATCGACATTTGAATTTATAAAACAATTTATATTATATTAAAATTATCCATACCCAAAGCAAACAGGCCCATCCCACTCAAGCTTCTTCCCCAAACTCCCTGTAGCCATTTCCTGTGCACGAACGCACCATTGCCGTGCACCATCCTTCACTGATACGAAGCTAGACAACTCCGTTCCACGAACCGATAACGCCATCGATATTCTCTCCAGAATCTCCACCTCCCCGTACCAACAACTTCGAGCTCGACGACCTCATGGAAGTCGCGACCTGGAGTATCTTCCCCTTGACCACGCGGCAGTCGCACGCATCAACTCTCCACCGAGCTTCTCCAAAACAACCACCAGGGTGCTAAACAACCACCTAATCGAGAATCCATGCTCCAAAATCCACCTCGATGCCCCTTGCTCCCCAAATCATAAACCCTAGTTCCGACCTCTTCACGGCATCCAAAAAGAACGGCAGTCGCACCTAATAAATGCTATACCAGATCGAAGAGCATGCTTAAACTTGAATTTAGAAACTTGTATGGGATTTTTATATCGAGTAGAAGTGAAGAAGTCCATTTTTAATGTTCCATTTTTTTTTTACTGAACTGAAGCATGCAAATTTAAAAAAGAGAATTGAGGGAGGGACAGGACATGATGTTAGCGTGTATGAACAGGAAAGGCTACAGTGACTTAGAAGTGAAAGGAAAAAGGTTGATGGCAATATAGTCAATTCAACAATATATATATATATATATATATATATATATATATATATATATATATATATATTTAAAATTTTAAATCGCCTCGATTACGTAGCTTAAAATGTCGAACACCTATCGAGATATGCCGCGAGGTGTCCATAATGTTATACCCTTATTACAAACGCAATGGAAATGGTTTCGAGCCCTAATTCGATCGTATGTGTGAGTCACGGACATAAACGATCAAATTTAAATTAAACCAATTAAACGAATTTCTATGCGTTTCGGCTCACCCCGGACAAACGGTAAATCCGATTGACACGAAATTTGAAATCTTACAATAATATCACATTACGGATCCGATGAAACTAGTTTCGTCGAAATCCGAGACTGTTTGAAAAATGACTATTTTAACTCGCCAAATTAATATTAAAACCATTTCGATGCGTTTCGAGCTGCCACGGTCGAACGACAACTCCAATTGCTACGAAAATTGAAATCCGATAATAACAAATTATTACGGTTCCAATGGAACTAGTTTCGTCCAATTCTGAGACTGTTCAAAAATTGGCTATTTTTCAGTCGATAATTAAATATTAAAATATTCAATTTTCACAAATAAATTTTAAATTCAGTTTTAAAAGTTCTATAACATCACTATAACTCCAATATAATAAAATAAAATTTTACAAATCATTTTAATCATATTAAACCCGTTATGCAATTATCCAACAAATTCCAATTTTAAAATCTTATTAACTCCATTATAATCCCGATATAACTTACATTCACTTTGGAAACCAATTTGAATCATATTAAATCAAATTTCAATTATTCACTCTATTTTCATATATTAAATTTCAATATCAAATTAATCGTACCAAATTCGGAATTTAATCATTCAAACATTTGTAATATTAAATTTAACAAATTTGATTATTCTTAAATCACTATCTTTTGAAATATTCAAAACGAACTTATAAAATTTAAAACCAATTCACAATTTAGAACACTATTTTCATTTTACAGTTATTCAATTATTCAATAAGTTTTAAATATTTAATTTAAACAATTTACCTGTTCAATATTCAATATTTGATTTAAATAGATTTTACTTATCAATCAATTACTTTATTATACCCAATGGATTCAACATTTATTATTATTCCAAACGACTTACAATTTTTTTCTAACACTAAATCAAGAAATCCTATAAATTAGCTATTTTAATTATCGAAAATTTATGGGCCGTTACACTCTCCCCCACTCAAAACTTTTCGTCCCCGAAAAGGAAAAAGAAGGGAAAAGGAACTAAGTATAGAATTCAACATTAGATGTATTTTATTCAAAGTTACCAACTTATTAAACAATGAAATTCCTCTTATAAAGTCATAACCACGCTTCCACTCAGTTACTCCGAACGGCTTTCTAACTTTAAAAGTTAGTTATCAAAACAAGTTATAAAAAAAATTAAAACTTGAAAAAATTTCTAACACCCGGATTTACGGAAAAATTCGGCAGTCTCCTTTGCGCAGCTCGATCCGAAAAAAAAATGACAGTATATATATCACAAATATACATCTCATCAAGTGATGAGGCATCCCGCAGGGAAAAAAGTGTAAAAGTACGGTATGTAATCCGAGATATGTACCTTATATATTTTTAGCGAGCATATACGGCTAATATAGCGCGAAAGCGAGCTCCAAATGCGAAGCAAGCGCAATCCGCACCTACTAAACACTCAACAAACAATGAGAAACATGCATATATGAAAATAATATCAATATAAATCATATAGCAACATAACAACTACATATGCCAACATAGCAAATGCAACAAAAGCAACAAATGCAACCATCAATCAGTTATCATCCAACTATCGTCCAACAAATCCATAACCAATCAATATAAATTCACTTCTCATTAATATTTATTGACTTGGGTTTCAATTTTAATCACAGTTGATTCATTAACGTTGGATTTTACTAACATTCATTCTCAATTCAATTAGTTACCATTAACTAATTTATATTTACATTAGTTCACTTTCAATTTGAATCAAATTAAATTCTATTTAAATTCATTTAACTTCCAATTTGATTTCAATAATTTATAGTTTTCAATTTCATTAATCACTTAATTAATTATATACAATCAACTAACAATCATATAACAACCAAATCATACCCAACATAACCAAATTATTAATTTTACATTCAATTTGGTTTAACTCTTTTATATATATATATATATATATATATATATATATATATATCCTGTTATATAATTTTTAAAGAATCATTTTATATTTGGCATCTTAAATTTTCAATATTAACTTTAATTAAGTTCGTAAGCCGTACATATATCATCCGTGAGCAATATCAAATCTAATCGCTTATTCGATCACACAATTTCACTTCCAAACCAGTATCGTTCACACGACTCTCTAGTGCGGACTCAGATTTGGTTCCTTGATTGGAAACTGTTACTCTCCTTGCATAGCCATATACTATGATAGAGAATTCCAGAACCAAATTAAAAATCCATATCCAGGGTTCGCCGTCGAAAATCGAGTGAAAAATCCTAACTTGGATCGATATAAATCATCTCGAAATTTTGTGCTCGAATTTGGATCAAATCGATATGCGAATAAAATAATATACGTACAACTTATGTATCACCTTTCAATAGATTTCTATACAATTTATCTATATTAAATTATTTTATTGACTTTCATTTTATTTACAATCAATTATTCACAATCCATTATTCAGTTAATATATCCACTTCTTTACATAGCATATTCTTCAACATTATCTTTTCTTAAACATCATATCAAAGAATTTGCTTACTCAAGTTCATTTTAAACATTCTATATAATTTAATTAAACTCAATTTCCTTTCCCAATTGATTCTTAGCTATACCAAATTGTTTTCTTTATATTTACTTCAATTTCATAATTTTAGCTAATAATAAATTTATTTATGGAACATTTTATTAACTTGCACTTTAGTTTATTAATCATCCTATAAAAGTCTAACCTCTCATAAATGACTTTTCTTAGTTTACAGTTATCTTAAAGGTTACAAATTCAAAAAATAAATTCTATACCCAATTTAGAAAGATATAATACGATTCATTTATCTTCTTTCTTAAGTTCACTTACTTGTTCCATTTATCCATTCATCATTTCAAGCTATATTTAAGTATATAACATTTTTATCACAACCAAATTTTCATTTATATATATTTTAATTCCTTTTGAGTTTTCCTTACTTGTATATTTCAATTACTTTCAGGTTCTGTTTATCTATACAATATCTCATTACATATCCAAACATCGTTTTAACTTTTTACATTTGGTAAGTCTTGTTATATGTTATCAGAATGTAATTTTGGTATTATACAAATTTGTAGAATTTCATTTTCTTAATTAGAATGTTCACAAATTTAATTTGTTTAAATCCTTTTACCTTTCAACTTTAAAGTTTTCCCAATCAATAGATCAGATATCTTAATCCTCTTATTTTATAAATTCTGGTTATTCACATTTCATTCAAATAATTTGAAAATTATTAATTAACAGAACCTAGAAATTTAAATGCCCGGTTCTTTTCAAATCATTTGAAATAACATATACACTTATATCTTTAATATATCAAATCATACCTTTGGAGTTTAAACCAAAACCCATTTACCCAAAATAATTTAGAAGAAAAGCAAAGCTTCTTAGAAGTCTTCCCACTTTGAGACTCAAAAATGAACGTCGATGATGCTGCGCAGTCATCACCTAAATTATTTTCCAACGACATAAGAGAGGGGTACTGAATTCAGTCCTTCTTAAAATCCTTTCAAAATATTTCTCATAAATATTTTCCAACTAATATTACTATATATTTCTTCAAAACTTTGAGAACCATTTTTTCAAAATCTCCGGGTCTTAAATTCAATATTTTCCGATTTAAACCTATTTTAATTCATAAGTCACCTTTATAAAATATTCTTATAGGATTTTCTTTCTTAAAACATTTCACAAGTGTTTTATTATTGTTTATTTTTCAATAAGCCTTATTTATTAAAAGAGAATATCCAATTAATGATAACAATCAATATTATCGTTTCCAACAACCAAATAAGCTAGATAGATCACAATAAATTTTGAAATAAATTCTTTATATACAAAATATAATTAGGGCAAAATTATTTCATTTACCCAATTTCAAAACAATACTATGTCGAATTGTTCTGTTTAAGTGTTTAGAGATCCCTATCAATGACGTTAATTACTCGTATTGACCAGAATCCATAAGCCACTCAACAAATCAACCGACACAATATAAATTTTTTTATATCACTAACAAATACGCTCTCTCATATATATATATACACTCAGCGACTCATCATAGGGTATTACTACCCTATTTATAAAGAGTCAGACCCCACAAAGCTAAGGTTATCGCTAAACCTGGCTCTGATACCAACTGTAACGACCTGCCTTTTTGAACAATTTAAATCGACGATCAAATACACATGCCGATTTCAAACCATTCAAAAGGGCAGATGATTATTGGGGTAAATAAGAAAAGAAAAGAAAGAGAAATAAAGGAAATGAAACAACACAGAATCTCGCAGCGGAACGATAAAATATAATAGTCAAATAAACAGTTCATGAAGCTGTTTACTATACTTTGACAATTATTTATACAACATTTATCAGAGTTATACATATACAACAGAACAATTAAAATAATGCAGCAGACAGCATGATGCATAGGTAATAATAGTAATAGTGTACCAAATCTTCGTGTTCGTCCTCCAGAATAGATCTTCAAAAATCCGAAAACTCAGGACTGACCCGAGCGTAATGAAAAGACAAAACACTCGAGTCAGGACTAAAATACACTTATGAAAGTTAAATCAATCGTAAATAAATATGAGTGTAACGGCGTCAGAGATGTTTACGGGGTTTGACATCTCATATCCAGTGTCAACGTGCGTGCAATAACTCAAGAGATGTTATGGAATTTTCCGTCTCTTAAGGATCCGTTAAACTATCTACTATGTAGTAATGTACGCTAAGTAGATAATGCCTATCAGTAATATAAAGTATCAAAATAGCGTTAAGGCGTTACCATAATCCCCCTTAACACATTTTTATAATGCCATAGTCTATACAGCACCGTAAGCCCCACCGTAAACTGGTGGTTATCAGAGGGTACCCCATAGGTATAACACAAAACATAACGTAGTGGTCGCGAATAGGATAATCAGTATGACAAGGTACATGAGGCGATACCAACTAGGATACTAGTAGTTGCGTGATCCGGACTGATGTTGAGCATAGCCAGCAGCTACCCCAACACCGCGAAACAACACTCCCAAATCAAGGGGTGCACCCAAATCGCATCACAAATGTAATAGATATGGTATCGAAGAAGTGTGTCCGTTAGAGATGGCGAACCTCAATGGCCCGGCGCGGCTCCTGTTTTAGTCATGTCAGGGGTCATCCAATATCGTTCTCTTTCTTCAATCAACGCGTTCACCAAACCATCCACTTCATTCTGGATCAATACTCCGTGTATAATAGTTATTAAAGTGGTGTTCGGTATCGACAGAGAATATGTCCATATCCAATCCCGGTCTCTTTAATAACTACGTGTTATTACACCGTTGGCTCTTTTACATTTCAAATCGATTCATAATTGATATCAAAATATCATATTCGCTTCAAAAATCAAACCCCTTTCAAATATCATCATAGCTATTCAAAATGTAAGATTCCGTTTCAAAAATCATTTTCGTCTCAATATCTCATTTCGATTTCAAAATCATTTCGAATTTCAATTTAGGTTGCAACTTCATTTAACTCAATTCATATTTAAATTCAAGATTTAAATATAAACAATCCACTTTATTGACCAACTTAGAATTTTAGAAAATAGTTTTAAGTAGTTTAAAAGTAGTTTTAAATAATTAAAATAGTTAAAATACTTAAAATCTTAAAATGGATTTGAAATAGATAAATTTAGTTTAAAAAAATTTAAATTGGGTTAAGTAGATTTAAAATAGATTAAACAGTTTAAGTATTCAAAATGGTTTATATAACCGAGTAATTTGGAAAACAAAATAAAACAGCTTCAAACCCAATCCATTTCAATTATAACTTCCCAATTCAAATCAACTTCAATTTCCATTCTACCGATTCAATTTCGATTTCGATTCAAATCAATGTCAACTTTTACTTCAAATTAATTCAATTTTCATTCACCTTTAATTTATTCAATTTCAATTTATATCGATTTGGAGCTTGATGTTCAAAATACCAATTTATACCACTTAACACAATTATCCGTCAAAATTCAAATCTAAATCCAAATTTCAAATATGACTCAATTTCAAGCTCAATTTCAAAATATCATTTTTATATCACTTTCACTTAGTAATATTCAAAGCTCGAATTTAGGTTCAATCTTTAAAACAAATTAATTTTCGAAATTCAATCATATCCAAATTTTAAATTTCAAAGTCTCAACTTAAATTATTTAACAATTTCTTTAAACCAAAATTTATTTCAACATTCCAAACTCAATTTTCGATAAATTCGATTTCAATAAATTGATTTCTATTATAACTTTTAAATCAAAACAATTAAATAAATTTCAAATCGACGATTTCAAAAATTATTAATTTAGCCAATTCGGTGTCCGAATTTTCTATCCTATGGCCAAGTAATTATTTATTTCAATTAAATGTCAGGGATGAATATATATTACTTAAACCAATCACAGTGTCATATGTATGCATAACAGTATATATATAAACAAATAAACATCCATACATTTAAATATCAACCAATAACATCCATCAAAATACATCATACAATAGACAATACAATTCATGGCAGTTTCATAGTTATCAATATCAGGTAATTTAATCGCAATTCAATTTTAATTTCAATTTACTGTCAATTTAATTCTTCAACGGTTAATTCAAATGACAAGCTATATGACAATTAAATTTTTATCAAATAACGACAAATAAAATCATAACACTTCATAATGTCAAATTTAACTAGCATAAAGATATTTAGTACGTTGTGAGCGTTATAAAACACTCACCTTGATTTTCCTGTTGTTACCGAGACGTTCCGGTTTGGAACTAAACCGGACGACTTCCAATTTTAGCCCAAGTTTCAACTATCTCCAAATTCATCCAAACCACTTTCATTTCGAAGCTTTCGTCATCACGATCGCAACGCAAAAAGTCTCGTCTCAATCAGACCTCGCATATGAGTGTTATACATTTTATAAGTTATCGACATTTGAATTTATAAAACAATTTATATTATATTAAAATTATCCATACCCAAAGCAAACAGGCCCATCCCACTCAAGCTTCTTCCCCAAACTCCCTGTAGCCATTTCCTGTGCACGAACGCACCATTGCCGTGCACCATCCTTCACTGATACGAAGCTAGACAACTCCGTTCCACGAACCAATAACGCCATCGATCTTCTCTCCAGAATCTCCACCTCCCCGTACCAACAACTTCGAGCTCGACGACCTCATGGAAGTCGCGACCTGGAGTATCTTCCCCTTGACCACGCGGCAGTGGTATGCATCAACTCTCTACCGAGCTTCTCCAAAACAACCACCAGGGTGCTAAACAACCACCTGATCGAGAATCCATGCTCCAAAATCCACCTCGATGCCCCTTGCTCCCCAAATCATAAACCCTAGTTCCGACCTCTTCACGGCATCCCAAAAGAATGGCAGCCGCACCCAATAAATGCTATACCAGATCGAAGAGCATGCTTAAACTTGAATTTAGAAACTTGTATGGGATTTTTATATCGAGTAGAAGTGAAGAAGTCCATTTTTAATGTTCCATTTTTTTTACTGAACTGAAGCGTGCAAATTTAAAAAAGAGAATGGAGGGAGGGACAGGACATGATGTTAGCGTGTATGAATAGGAAAGGCTACAGTGACTTAGAAGTGAAAGGAAAAAGGTTGATGGCAATATAGTCAATTCAACAATATATATATATATATATATATATATATATATATATATATATATATATATATATATATATATATATATATATTTAAAATTTTAAATCGCCTCGATTACGTAGCTTAAAATGTCGAACACCTATCGAGATATGCCGCTAGGTGTCCATAATGTTATACCCTTATTACAAACGCAATGGAAATGGTTTCGAGCACTAATTCGATCGTATGTGTGAGTTACGGACATAAACGATCAAATTTAAATTAAACCGATTAAACGAATTTCTATGTGTTTTGGCTCGCCTTGGACAAACGGTAAATTCGATTGACACGAAATTTGAAATCTTACGATAATATCACATTACGGATCCGATGAAATTGGTTTCGTCGAAATCCGATACTGTTTGAAAAATGACTATTTTAACTCGCCAAATTAATATTAAAACCATTTCGATGCGTTTCGAGCTGCCACGGTCGAACGACAACTCCGATTGCTACGAAAATTGAAATCCGATAATAACAAATTATTACGGATCCAACGGAACTTGTTTCGTCCAGTTCTGAGACTGTTCAAAAATTGGCTATTTTTCAGTCGATAATTAAATATTAAAATATTCAATTTTCACAAATAAGTTTTAAATTCAGTTTTAATACTTCTATAACATCACTATAACTCCAATATGATAAAATAAAATTTTACAAATCATTTTAATCATTTTAAACCCGTTATGCAATTATCCAATAAATTCCAATTTTAAAATCTTATTAACTCCATTATAATCCCGATATAACTTACATTCACTTTGGAAACCAATTTGAATCATATTAAATCAAATTTCAATTATTCACTCTATTTTCATATATTAAATTTCAATATCAAATTAATCGTACCAAATTCGGAATTTAATCATTCAAACATTTGTAATATTAAATTTAACAAATTTGATTATTCTTAAATCACTATCTTTTGAAATATTCAAAACGAACTTATAAAATTTAAAACCAATTCACAATTTAGAACACTATTTTCATTTTACAGTTATTCAATTATTCAATAAGTTTTAAATATTTAATTTAAACAATTTACCTGTTCAATATTCAATATTTGATTTAAATAGATTTTACTTATCAATCAATTACTCTATTATACCCAATGGATTCAACATTTATTATTATTCCAAACGACTTACAATTTTTTTGTAACACTAAATCAAGAAATCCTATAAATTAGCAATTTTAATTATCGAAAATTTACGGGTCGTTACACAAAGCCTCTCTATTGTGAATATCCCTTGGCTACCAGTCTTGCCTTATACTTAGAAATTGTACCATCAGCACTTCTTTTTAATCTGTAGGTCCATTTACACCCTACAATGTTTTTGTCCTTAGGCTTATGAACAAGATCCCATGTCTTGTTCTTTATTAATGCCTGATATTCTTCATCCATAGCACTTTTCCAGTTTTTATTTTGCATTGCTTGTTCATATGTAGTTGGCTCCTCTATATTTAGAGTAGTGTGATAAATTTTTGGTTTAAACATACCACTCTTGGATCTAGTTATCATATGATGATTTGTTCTGCTAGTACTTTGTTGTTGAGTAGCTCTTTCATCTTCTGATTGTATATATGGTTCTATGCTTTGCACACTGCTTTCATTGTGATGAGTAGTTAGTTCCTCTGCAATCCTTTGCTAAGACTCATGATCAGTTGTACTAGTTGAACTTGCTTGATCATTTGTTAAGTCGAGTCTGGTACCAGTTTGTTGAGAATCTGAGCTTGCTGCTTTTTGTTCTGTGATGTCTTGAGTTGACTTTGATTGATTCTAAATAACCTCAATAGATGGAATTGATACAGTAGATATAGAATCTTTTGCATTGTATACCTTACTATTTACTTTAATGCTAGCTTCTTTAAATGGAAATATTGTTTCATTAAATACAACATGTCAGGAGATAAATATTTTTCCATTTTTTTCAAGACATTTGTAACCCTTCTTATTACTAGCATAACCTATAAAAGTGCAAGGAGATGATCTAAAGTCTAACTTGTGAGTATTATAAGGTCTAATATATGGAAAACATAGACAGCCAAAAACTTTGAGAGTGTGATAATCTGGACTAGTATTTGATAAAATTTCTATTGGACATTTAAATTTTAGAACCTTTGATGTTAATCTATTTATCAAGTACACTGCTGTGGCAAAGGCATCTGGCCAGAATTTTCTTGGCATAGATGCTTGTGCCAGAAGTGTAAGTCCAATTTCCACAATCTGTCTATGTCTTCTTTCTATTAGTCCATTTTGTTCTGAAGTGTATGGACATGTTGTTCTATGATTGATTCCTTTCTTTTGAAAATACTCCTTTAATGGTTGATATTCTGTTCCACCATTTGTTTGCATGATTTTAACTCTGCAGTTTGTTTGATTCTCTGCATGTGCTATGAACTGCATAACTGCATTGTGAGTTTCACTCTCTGATTTCAAGAAATATATCCATACATATCTAGAGAAGGCATCAACAAAAGATATATAGTATTTGTATTCATAATCAGTATGAATTGGGGCAGGTCCCCATAGATCAGTAGCAACTAATTCAAGAGGCTTACTATAATAAGTTTCTGAGTCTAAAAAAGGTAATTTATGACTCTTACCCATTTGACAGTAGGTGCAGATATATGGCAATGATATATCATTAAAGAAAATATTGTTTTTATTCAAGCTTGACAATATTTACATTTGGATGTCCAAGTTTACAATGCCATTTGTCAAATGTCTCATTCATTTCTTGCTGTTTGAGTTCTGAGTTATTACACCACTGTCTTTTAACAACTGTATTTCTTGAGTTATCCACTGTGAACTTGTACAGTCCTTTATACTGCTTACCCTGCAAAAGTACTTCCTTAGTTAGAATGTCCCTAACTAAGCAGTGGTGTGGATAAAACTGAAAATATACATTGTTATCTCTTGCAAATTGTGACACGCTTAGTAAGTTTTTCTTGATATGTGGGACTCCTAATAAATTATTTAAGTACAGTTGCTTTCTTCCCATGATATAAGACTTAATAATGTGTGTAATTGCAATAGATTTGCCATTACCCATGTGAATAGAATTCATACCTTTGTATTCCTTGCTTCCAAGATTTAAGTTGCTCGAGTTATTTGTAATATGATTAGTGGCACCTGAATCAGGATACCAGTCTTCATCTTGAATTTGATCAGACTTTGTGCTTCCAGTTTGAGAATTCCTTGTCTCTGACTGATTTACTGATTCAGGTTGCATGTGTGCCATGTTTGCACTTCTTTGTGTGTTTTGTCCTTGTCCTGGTACATAGTTGAGATTCAATCTGAAGTAACATTTAGTTGCTGTATGTCCAATTTTCTCACATATTTGACATTTTGGCCTATTATTGTTATTCCATCTGCCTCTTCCTCTTGTCCTATTTGACTGACCACCTCTTTGGGTTTGTTGTTCTCCTCTGTTGTTACTTTGAGCTTTGCCTTTATAATTGGCAGCAAAGTTAACAGATGGGTCAGATTCTTGAGGTTTCTTGATATCAATTCTTGCTTCATGAGAAAATAGAATAGAGTGAACATCATCAATAGATGGTAAGTTTTTCTGAGATGTTAGAACTGCAACAACTGCTTCATATTCATCACTAAGTCCATTCAGTATTGTCATGATTTGTTCAGAATCAGATACCTTTTGATTTGCAGCCTCTAATGCATCACAGATTGACTTAATTTTGAATAGATACTCTCTCATGTTTTGACTTTCCTTCTTTGTGTTGTGAAGTTGTCTTTTGTAGAACAGCACCTTTGCTGCAGATTGTGAGTTGAACACTCTTTCAATTGTAGACCATATCTCATATGCTATTTTGCAGCCTATTACATGAGTGAGAAGATTGGGATTGATAGATGACAGTAGCCATGAGCATATTAATCTATCTTGCCTGTGATGATTGACATATTCTTCATTACTGATCATTTTGTTTTGTTGATCAGCAATGAACATTGGTGGTACTGACATGGTTTCTTGAATATATTCTTCAAGGCCATATCCCTGAAGGGCTGTTTCAACTTGTAGTCTCCAGAGAAGATAGTTATCCTCAATGACATGAACTGTGACAAGCTGACTTTGAGGACTGACTATCGTGTTGACCAGTTTTTCAACATTGGATGCAGTGTGTTGCAAAGCACTACTGTTGGAGTGTGCACCAGAACTTGCATCGTCTCCCATGATGATCCTATGAACTCTAATTCAAATATCAAGAAGTAAAAGAAGGAAATAGTACAGAATGTCAGAGGTGCAGAATCAGGATCTTGATTGAGATTCTTTCAGGTAAGCTGCAACCAGTAAAGGAGATTCAAATGATGATTGAATCTGATGATTTCCTTTTCTCAGGATGGCACTTTCTTGATTTTGATTGCTTGATGACTTCTTGATTCTGATTTCTGAGTTTTGTTTTCTGTTTCTTTCCGACTTGATGTAAATCCTTTTGCAGCCAATTTTTTTTTAAAAAAAAACTGGTGAGGCAAAAGGGATTGGCGTTGAGTCTTCCTCTCAAATGATAAGTTTCAATCTGATGAGAGAATGATATGAAACTTTTTGAATGATGATCTTTGATGCGATTTCTATTGCTGATTGCCTGTTTTGATGCTGTTAAGCACAAGGCTCTGATACCATGAAAAGATTTGAGAAAAATGCAAATCTTAAATTTTATTACTGAACTGTGTTTTCTTTTGAATACAATATTTTGTATAAAATGAATATCAAATAATATCACATTCGGCTACACAACTGAGTTATTTATATTGTTACATTGTATGCTTGGGCTGAATTGATATAAAAGCCCAAGCCCATTATATAAAGAGATTTTGAGTGTAGACCATTGGATCTTGTATCAACGGTTGAAACATTTCCTAGTTTGAGATAACTAGCTGATGTCTCCATCGATACTCTTCATTTCCTAATAAGGTATAATAATCCAATGCAAAATCATCATCGCCCAAGACATTATACTTATTATACAGAGATAAAGCAATTTCTGAATTTACCTTATTCCCACCCAACCGAACATCAACAAGAATACCATGATTGAAATGCCCCCTATCAACAGCAGACTCCCACCCAACGTCATTACTCTCATTGAAACTAGAACGAAATTCAATATCATTCATTGTAAAATCACTCTGGTCAGATATCCCATCCACTTCTGAATCATTCTGAGTAGTATCGAATACTTTCATAGGGGAGGCTACATGACTGAACCAATCATTATACATATTAAGCAGCTCAAAATCATTGCAAATGTTAGTAACCTCCAAAGATATTATATATGAGACACCATTTATATTCAAGTTAGTAGTATTTGGTATACAAGAATCCATGCCGATACTAATTCCAACAAGAAAAAATGAATAATCAAATTTTAAATTCATATCCTCTAATCTCAACACCAATCCAATCCCACTAAGTTAATGCCTTAATAAGGACACATTCCATAAAGAATAATGCATACCTTAAGCTTAATCCACACACTTTTATGATACTCCCATTGTTTCATACCATTATTGACTGACTATTCCCGAATGCCAATAATAACTTTCTCCTTTCATAGAAATTTCAAACCTAGAGCTGTAGATAATATTTAAACGGAAGGTTTACTAATATTCATCATTAAATTTTCTTAATTTTCCATTTAAAGAAACCAAAATTTTCAACTAACAATCTTGCAGTGTCATAAATTCTAATTGACCCCTGAAGCAAACTTAAGATTGCCCAATAAGAATTAACATAACTATCCTTGCTAAGTTTCGATGCAGGGTTTCTTTTATAAGCGGTTTTATTAGAATCCGAGTACACCTTATGTACTAAGAGTTGAAAAAGCATACCTATTACAATGATATCTTTTGTGACCGAAGAAACCATACTCAAAACATCATATTGGATCACGGCAATCTTTTGCCAAATGCAAAATCTTCATAGCAAAAACAAAATTTCTTACCAATTTTCTTTGCAAACCGAGGAGTCAATTTCATAGCTCTCACACCACTTCTGATGGGAAACTTAAATTTCTTATCTAATGAAAACGATTCTTAACTGAATACTTGAAACAAGCGATCGAATAAGTATAAACATCAACGCATGAACAGTTCTTGCTGCCTCAAAAGAGAAAATTGGAAAATCATTGAAAGAGAGATTAGCTTTTGCTAATGATTTGATCGGTGAAAAAACTTTATCGAGATCGAAATAACTATCTTGATAGAGAGGAAAGTCAGAGAGACGATATAATGAGTGAAGGAAAAGCATTGATCGATATCCGCCATTTTTCTTTTTCCGATCGTGAGAGCGTACGTGTTATATATATATATATAATATTCAAATGTATTTTTGTCCTAAAATATGTTTGACAAAATATATTTTTATTCAAAATCCTTATGGTTTAAACAATTTTTTTTATTAAATCAATTACGTTTGGATATGTTTAAAAATATATTTAAATTTCATAATCATGAATATATATATATATATATATATATTAAAATATAAACATGAGCATGCTTTATAATATATATATATATATATTAAAGCAATATGTCGTATTTAAAATGATAATATATATGTATACGTTTTAAATAAATATTCATCCATGCGTCCAATTTTTTTTTTAATTTTCGAAAATACTTGTATGTAGTGGTTTAACAAATTTTTGTATATAATATATATTTATCTTTATATATTACAACTCAAATTTTATTTTAAAAGCCCCTTTTAAAATTATTAATTAAATTCAAAAAACTTTTTAAAATTATTTCTTTATTGGAGAGCTATATGCGCGCGCGCACACACAAATATATATATATATATATATATATATATATATATATATATATATATAATTATCACCTTACGATATTTACACACACTCTCTTCTAACATAGACAACATGGATATATATGGATTCATGATATCATGATCTAATTTAAGCATATGTAATTCAATATTATTATCAAATTAACATATAAAATTGTAAATAAATTAGTTACCATGACTATAGCCTAATTAGTACACATTCAATTATAAATCGATTGACTTCTCTTGAATCTATATTTAAATCCTTTAAGAGGGAGCTACTAGAATGAAAGTATTATGCGCCGATGTCCTATTTTAATTGAATTTGTATTGTTTGATGCTTGTATTAATGGAGAAGGAGGGGAGGTGGGTTCGACCTGATATGGATGAGGGAGATGCAAAAGAGAGCAGCACAAATAAGGGGTTAAGGGTGTTTATATAGTTGAGAAAGATAGGAGCAAAAAATCGATCTTGATCCATGCATCTCTCTACCATTTCAAACTCTATTTGAACAAATTTAACCCCTATTTCCCATCATCTATGATCGGCCAAACTTACTCCATATATGGGCCTCTTAATCACTTCAAGCTTTATTGAATAAAATATATTCAAATCCAATTTAAACGTACATCGATATCGTAAATCGATATGTGTGTGTATGACTTTTATGTACGCGCTATTTTCAACATAAATCAAACAAAATTTTATAATTATTTTTTCACAAATATAAGTTAATATATAATAATTATTATAAATCAGGTGTTAGTTGAAGTATTCAATATTTAGGTTGTGTGACTCTTAAGTGTAAATTAGACCAACGATTAATATTGAATAATTCGAATATTGATATTCACACGTCACCTTATCAAGTGATGTAATATTATTGCCAAATTTTTGCTCACATTGCTATAGCAAAAATCCAATTTTATGTATTTTAAGAGTTGCCCAACAGTGAAAATTATTTACACCAATTCTCTTCAACAAAACTATATCACATTAGGACTTATGGACTTTAGTAATGGTTAAAATTCCAATATCGTCCATATTCATCTTTATAGTCCAAACAAAAAGTACTCGGTTCATCAATAATAATTATTACTAACTGAACTACTCTGGTCAAAGACTTTGACTGTGGGTTAGCTTCAGCTAACTATGATATTAACCCCATATAATTAAGGGGACGAACTCTCTATTGAATAGTGTTTTTCTTCCAATACTCCCACTCAATCCAACTATAGTCGCTCGATGGATGTTGAGCCATGATTCAAAAATATAATCAAAGTGAAGTTTCCACATTGAAGGTTGATAGTATTCTTAAGTTGAGAGAATTGTGTGATATTATCACATCGACATTTTTTGTTCGACCATAATTGTATTAACCAATGGAAAACTATCGAGCAAGTCATTCCACAGTTAACCAATAATTATTAGTACGTAACCCCTTGGTGCCCCTCAACGGCCATAAGTTATACACTATCCAACATTTGGAGTGCGCTACATACTCTAGTCTCAATGAATGTACAAATATCCAGTCTTAATACATCTTGACTAGGAATATCTAAAATATTGTGTTTATTATATTGTGATAAATTACTCATGATTACAAACAACTTGTAATTACTATCAAAAAACACACCATTTCTGGACTTTCTATCAAATATACATAAATTAAATAGTTAACTAATTAGAACATATTATAACAAGTATATAATACCAACAAACACCTTTTATTTCGATCGAGATTTTACTACAGAGTTGACGATTTACAACAAACTACGAAATTGCCTCTAGAGCATACCCTTATATCTATCGTTTTCCCACTTGTATTTGGAGCCAATTATGGAATCTTAATCTCATCCCTTCAATCAGTTTGATGAGAACTGACCGAGCTAGTCCCTTTGTGAATGGATCTGCTATGTGATAATTGGTATCCACCCTTTGTATCATGACCTTTTTCTTCTCAATGAATTCCCTAATTAGGTGGAATTTTCAAAGAACATATCATGATTTATTATGTGCTCTAGGAACCTTTTTCATCTACATTGTCCATTATTATCACAAAACAATACCATTGGATTCTCCGTGTCGAGGATCACTCCAAGCTCACATAAAATTCCGCGCATACAGAACTCTTGTTTAGCTGCTTTATTATGGGTGATGTACTATGCCTCCATCATGAAATCAGCTGCCATTTTCTATTTGGAACTTTTACAACTGACAGCTCCACCATTAATAGTAGGGACATAATCCAACACTGACTTACTATCTTTCAATATGACTCTAAAAGCTAGAGTTAGTATAGGTCTCTATTCCAATATACCAGAAATAAGTCCCTGATATTTCTTAAATACTTAAGTATACATTTTACAGCCACCTAATGATTTTCTCCAGAATTAGACTGGTGTTGGTTTACTTATCGTAATGTGTATGTCATATCCGATAAAATACATAGCATTACATACATTATGAAATCGATTATCGAAGCATATGATATCCTCTCCATACACTCTTTCTCTTCATTAATCTGATGAGTGTCCTTCTTAGAAACGAAAATTCCAAATTGATTTTCATACATAGATCTACCTATACCGAACCTTTTTGGTATGGTATCTGTTAACCCAAAAAATGGATCAACCCCCTATATTGTGTGTGGAAGCAACAACCCTATTCTTACAAGCAATAATATAGAAAAAAATGTATAAAGAGCAGAACTAGTAAAGAGACGAGATGATTTTCTAGTAGTTTGGCTGTTAACGAAACCTACGTCCACTTTATAAGCTTTATTATCGACTGATTGTTTTTACAAGTTGAACTGGATTACAAGTTGATGAGATTAGAATAGGTCACAAGTGCAAGTGTTCATTGGAGAATCACAGTGAACTCTTAGATCACTATTGTGTGGGAGAAGAAGAGTGAAGAATAATCCTTATAGAGTTTCAGCAGAAGTCCCGAAGATTCTCTTTGTGTTGCAGGTAGGATTGTATTTATAGGGGTAGGAGAGCAATTCGGCCAAGGATGTGTTGTCAAAAGCCTCCACTAGGTGCTAGGAAGAGGTTCAGAAAAACTCAAGGCGGCCCATGCTAACATGATGGGTCGCTAGGGATCCATGGATGATGGATCGCTAGTGATCCATGCAACTAAACTATCTTTGAGTCTACTCTTTTGGATTTCCATCCTTTCATCTATCTGAATGCCTTGTCCAAATATCAAGTTGTTTGAAATTTGTTTGATCATCTATTTTCATGGGTCATTTGATCCATAAGAATCATTCATAACTCACTAAAAACTTAAGAAAATCGAACGAATTTGCATGTACACTCTAGAGAGTGTCTAAGACCTACCCTAAAAATTTTAGGTGGTGGGACCCATTCTACATGGATCACTAGCGATCCATCTAGTTAGGTCGCTAGAGATTCATCTAGCCATATCCAATCTAGCTCATTGTTGGTGAGTGCCTTTTGTTATGTCTTTTAAGTGTTCTCCTTAAATTTCAAGTAAATCTGACTCCGTATGAGTTCTCCAGGTCTATTTTAAATTAGTTTCTTTGGTCAAAAAGTGGGTAAATATTTGCCCCATAAAGTACGCCTTTTGAAGGAAAGGTATGCTTTTCTTAAGAACAAGTTTCTATCTTGATCTTCGATAGTTTAGCTTTCCAACTGCTTCAGCCTTGGTGACTCGTCTAGTTCCTTCGAATTCTCTTGCCAATCACAAGTCGTTCCAAACATGTTACAGCCTAATACTCTAGACACTGCCTAAGTGTAATCTATACATCACAATCATTCTGATTTCATTCGAAGTTATTACATCACACATCTTTAATTATCCCATGTCCATCCGAGATTTACATTATTATCATTCCGACTCTCATTCAGAGTTATTACATCATATTCCAAAATCATAATATATATCAAAATAACATCACATCATATATCAAAATCACATCAAATATCAAAATCATCCTGTGTTCATCCAGGATTTATCAATTTTATTATACTTATAAGACATTCAAATTCTTTTATTAATTCAAACTGGTTCGATCTCTCTAGATCATTTAATGTTTAGTTTAATGTTAAGTTAAGGGGGATGATCTCTCCGGATCATTTATTTGTTAAGTTAAAGGGATTAAATAGGCCCATCCGCTCACCCTACAGTGAGATGGCTTACTTCTTGCACTCCAATCTTTTCTCTCTAGTCGGGACTCTAAGGCGATCAATATCACACAAGTCCATCAAAGGGGACTTGCACCATGCACTCTGGTCCCATGTTGGGACTCAAAGGCGATGAATATCATACAAGTCCATCCACTCGCTTTTTTGACAAGGGGACTTGCACCTTACACTCCGATCCCATGTCAGGACTCTAAGGCGATCAATATTAGTCATCACAATCAAAGTGGATTTTTCAAAATTCAAATACTCAAATAAAAACAAATAAGCAGAAATCGAATAAGCAGGAATCAAAGCATGCAGAAATCTTAAATGTTCGCCTCGGAGGTTCGACTCAGAGCATGCCTAGAGACAAATCTGGGCCTCATACACATGTAAGCAGTCCGAGGTTATTATTATCATAAACAATCATCTCAAGCATCTGACTCAGAGCATGCCTAAGAATCGTTCATAATCCCATATGCATATAAGCCGCCTGAGGTTATTATTTTCTAAATACCGAAAGGAAAGTGTGGAAAAAGAAACGAAAAAGCAAAGTATGGGAGCCGGATGAGACTCATTTAGCTCATGGAAGATGCAAAACTTTCCAGATCTTTTCTCTCGATCAGTGGGCTCCTTCCTAGGTGGCCTCGGGTAGAGGTTCTGCCCCATAGTATCCAAATATATCCTCTCCAGGGTTTCAGTCAGGTCGGTGTATGAAGAGAATCTTAGCTCACTTCTTTATCATTTCGTCTCCTTGAAGTAGTCATCGCTTTTCCTTTTTCCTTTGTCTTTTCTAATTCCACATCCGAATGGTCTCCTGTCCTTCATAGCATTTATTTCAGCATCCTCATTTTGACCCTCAGCTTCAGCATCTACTTCACGTAAATATCTCTTAGCTTCATTGTAGAATTCCACAAGATCCATCGGTGGATTCTTTTTCGATGCTACTTTGAAATCAATCTTACTCACGACTCTAGATACTACTGCCATTAGGATAAACGATGGATTCGCCTGGTCGACCGCAACTACCACCGCATTGAGTCTTGTTAAATAACTTCTTAAGGACTCTCCAAGCCTTTGTTTTACATGTGAGAGTGTAAGTACATTCCTCAGTTGTAAGACGTGAACTCCGAACTGTCTCAAGAACTTGCTCTCTAAGTCGGTCCATGTGCTTATGGACCCATTCTTCAACTGTCTGAACCACATTGCAGCCAAATCCATTAATTATAATGGGAAGCACCGCCCCATTACCTCCTCAAAAGCATCCAACACCTCCATATGTTGGATGTATATCATCATATGAATCGTCAGATCTATCTTCCCATCATACATTTCCAATGTCGGAAGCATGAAATTTGGAATATTTATCACATTCCGAATATTAGCAGTAAATGGATTCTTGTTTGTGACATGTAGACCCTGATCTGGGGGTCCTCCTCTAATGAACCTTCGTATCAATTCAGCAATTCAGTTCTCACCATCCTATGAAGATCTTCATTCTAAAGCAATATTTTGCCTCCTGTTCGAATGGGGATATCCTGGGATGTACTCTTTTAGTCGCACGCTTGTGTTCTGATTCATAACTCCCACTTTATTCAGACCTGCATTCCATCCAAGTAGTTATAGTCATATTCTTCTATCGGTTGCATCCTAGTATTTGGATTAGTTCCCATACCACCAGTTCCTAATGTTTCAACCATTACTCTGACATTGGTATTGATTCTCATGTTGATTCCAACGTTGCCCCCAAGTATTAGTTGCTCTGGGCATGGAGGCAAGATTCCATCTTGTTCCAATCCAACTATGGCAGCTGTTGCGTTGCTCCCTGGAGTTTGATTCCTATTCCCTAGATCTAGCCATCCTTTTCTACTGCATCTTCTGGAAGAGGTCATCCATCATCTCATGTTGTCTAGCTAAGATTCCATCATGCATCCCTTTCATCATTCTTTCCATCTCCCCTCTAATCGCATAATTGGGTTGATGAGAATTTGAGGACATATACTGGCTGCCCCAAGGCTCTGGTTGATTTGCTTCTGCTCTAGATTTGGCATTAGGCCTGCTTACCATCTCCAAGTTTTATATTCAAAGTTCAACTCTTCCGATCTAACCCTGAGTTCAGTTTTTTGGTGAAAGTACCAAAATCTCAACCCAAAAATGGATCAATGCCCTAAATTGAGTGTGAAGGCACCAGTCCTATTCTTATAGGGCAATAAAAAATAAATGTAAAACAACATAAATAGTAAAGAGGCAAGAGTATTTTTATAGTGGTTCGGTTGTTAATGAAGCCTACATCCACTTTACAGGCTTTATTATCGACTGACTGCTGTTACAAGTTGAATTCGGTTAAAAGTTGATGAGATTAGAATAAGTCACAGGTGCAAGAGTTCACTGAAGAATCTCAGTAAACTCCTGATGACTGTTGCATGGGAGAAGACTGAAGAATAATCTCTATAGAATTCCAACAGCTAGTCCTGAAGATTACCTTTGTGTTGTAGGTGGGATTGTATTTATAGAGGTAGGAGAGCAGTTGGACAAGGCCGACTTATTAGAAGCCTCTAATCAGTGCTAGGAAGAAGTCCAGAAAAACTAAAGACGACCTGAGCTAACATGATGGATCACTAGCGATCCCTTAAACTATTATAGAGTTTACCATTTTGGGTTGCCTTCCTTTCATCTGTCTAAATGCCTTGTCCAAATATCAAGTTGTTTGGAGCTTGTTTGATCATTCGTCTCCATCGGTCATATGGTCCAGAAGAATCATTGATAACTCACTCAAAACTTAAAGAAATAAGACAAAAATTTGCAGGCACACTCTAGAGGATGTCTGGGATCTACCCTAAAATTTCAGGTGGTAGGGCCCAATCTATATGGATCGCTAGCGATCCATCTAGTTAGGTCGCTAACAATCCATCTAGCTATATCCAATCAAGCCCACTTTTAGTAAGTGCCTTCTTTTTTGTCTTATAGGTATTCTTCTAAAATTTCAAGTCAATCCGACTCTGTATAAGTTCTCTACGTTCGTTTTAAGTTAGCTTCTTTGGTCAACAAGTGGGTAAACAGTATCTATGTACAAGGACTTTGACTATCGAAACAACCTCTTAGATATATCATCATAGATGTTTATATCTAGTGTATAGGTTGCTTCTTCCAAATCATTCATGAATAAATTCTTGGAAAGCCAAGCTTTCGCTGATTGTAATAATGACAATCATTAGACAATCATCAACATATAACACTAAGAATACGATAGCATTTCTTTATTCCTTTCGTTAAATGCATGCCTCAAATGTGTGCTAATAAATCAAACTGTTTGATTACTTTATCAAAATACTTATTCCAACTTCTTTAAGCTTGTTTAAGTCAATAAATGGACCTAAAAAACTTGCAAGCCTTGCTCTTACTTCCACTGACCTCGAAACCCTTGGTCTGCAACGTATAGATGGTCCCTTCTAAATCACCATTTATAAATGTCATATTCATATCCATTTGCCATATTTAATTATCTTAGAATGCAGCAATAGCTAGCATTATCCAAATGGACTTAAAGCATTGCTATGAGAGAAAAATTCTCATCAAAATCAACACCTTGAACTTAATGAAATCCGTTTACTACCAGCCTATTCTTATAGGTCACCACTTGTCCATGTGCATTTAGCTTTTTATTAAAAATCCATTTGCAGCTGATAGTTTTTGTCCATTTGGGTATGTTAGACAAACTCCACACTTTGTTTTCATACATGGAATCCATTTCGAATTTCATTGCTCTAAGCCAAAGTGTAGAATCTTTACTCTGTAGTGCTCGTTCATCGTGGTATGATAGAGAAGTGTCATCATCTAAGACACGGTCCTTCTTCTCATCATCCACGAGAAAACCCTAGCATCTGTCTGGTGCAGAAGACTACCTACTAGATATTCTAATAGATTGCATGTTTTTGTATATAGGTGAATTTTTTCCCCCCCACCGGTTTAGCCTCAGTGTTAATTTCTTGGATCTCATTCAAGTCTACAACCTCACTGTTAATTTCCTTTGATAAAAATTCCTTTTCTAAAAAGATGGCATGCTAGAAAATAATGATCCCTAGTTCCTCGATATTGTAGAAAATATAACCCATCGAGTTTTTTGGGATGTAACGCCTCGTAACTTTATAAGATTAAATAATTGAATAAACAAGGGTAAAATAATAAATATAACATCAAGGGAAAAATAGTAAATTTCTACAAGAGTTGGAATTGGCTTTGGGACCTATTTCATTTTTTTGGAATGTCATTTATGGTCAGAAAACATATATATTTCATTGAGTTTGGTTTAACGGGCCAGAAATTACAATAAATCAAACCCAGTGATATTTTCATAATATAATAATTTCAAGATTTTAGACTAGATATTATAGTTTTCTGCCTACAAATAGATCTCTAACCCTACTCCTTTTGGTCCAATAAATATTACCTCCACTTTTGAAACTCTAATCCTAAAACCAATTATAAATTCTCTAAATCAAATCCAAATTAAACAAATTTAAATATGAAATCGATCGCCTTGAAGGAAGCTACGCGAAAATATCAAAGCTATTGAGAAATTTTCAGTTTTGAAGGAACATAAATTCTGGCAGCGAAGGAGAGGAAGGATCTAAATCAAATCAGAGAGGCGTGCTAATCGATGATTGAGATTTATCGTATTTGTTTATATATAGGAAAGACACAGTAATTCACCTCTTATGATCTTGAACCAAATTATAATGATGTAATTAAAAATTAAAAATTGATTTGTTTATATACACACCTAATTAGGATGTAGTATGCCATGGCTAGATGATTAAAAAGGTGAATTTTTGTTGATTATAATTAGAGAAAGTTAATCACTCCCTGATTAAAAAATTATGAATTACAAAAGTGTTCCATGTTTGACATACTATATATCAAAATTGTAGTTCTCAATGATGGGAATTCAATGGTTGTGTTCATTTGTTGATTGAGTGTACGGATTGATCAAAAAATGTGCTGGAAGATCAATGAATGTGGATCGTCCATTCTAATCCAATGATGAAACAATGATAATAAGATTGAAGGACATAGATGTAAAGAGGAGATCGAGTAAGTTATAATGGTCGGGTCAGATTGGCCATATGAGGTCATAGATTGCCAAAAAAAGAGCATGAGAACACAGTAGAGTCAATTTTGTTGGAGATGACAGCAGGTCTTCGCTTTAGTGGCGTTAGAAACAGATTAGGAACGGGATCGTAGCCATGGTGTCAGATCAGGACAGATTGGCCTGAGGCAGTGTTGGTGACTATGAAAAGAAGATGTGGATTGGGTTTGTTTGACATCGGGTTTGCTCAATATATGAAAACGAATATATTTTATATATATATATATATATTAGTAACTAAAGTATAAACTTTGATTTATCCCCTGAACTTTAAATATTTATCGCATATGATCTCCGTTTTACGCAGGTTTGTTGCATAAAAATCGTGGTGAGACAAGGAACACTTTGGTATGAGCTACTTCAAAAGGATTTCATGTTTTAGTAGATTTCATTATATGTGGGTCCTGGTAAGACGTTTTGTGTACACGTATAGGGAAAGTAGTCCTCGATTACACTAGTGACTTTTAGTGATGACGAGTTGGGCTTGATCCAGTACATTTGTAACGATGGGACGATTATGAGTTTTGGAATTGATACCAATAGTAATACTGACCGTTGGTGAATATTTAGCATGAACTTGACCTCAATAGTCACATACGTTTTCGACATTTGAGTTTGGACTTTGGCCTCGGTCATTTGCATATGTGTTTGGCATTCGAGCTAAGACTTGGGAATTGCTATTTCGCATACATTTTTAGCATTCAAGCTGGGCCTTTAGGCTTTGTCGAAGACTTTAGGCTTGGTCGTTTGCATATGTTTTTGGCATACGAGCTTGGACTTTGTGCTCAGTCATGTGTGTACGTGTGCGATATAAAAGTTATTACTTTGGGCTTAAACGCGTGCATATGTTTGTGGCGATGGTGAGTTGGGACTTTGGGCTCAATCATGACATAGTGTTTCAATATATGATTAGACCCAATAGACATTTTAGTTAGACCTTAGTTTATGATGTTATATTATTATGTTTATATGACTTTTTCGTGCGTGGGACACAGGTTATGGTATGGTTTTCAAGCATAAGTATTTGCTGACTGGCTTATTAGTATTATACACTTATGTGATGTATTTCACTTATCAGATATATGTTTAGCCCCCTCTATCATTTCTTCTTTTTAGTTATACTCTGATAGGATGATAAAGAGGACTGGTGGTGACTTGGAAACATGATGGTATAGTGGAGAATCACACATTTATCTTTTAGCAATCTACTATATTATTCGTTTACTCCAATACATTATACTGTTTTGTTATGAGTGTAGAGAGATGTTATAGTTGGAATTTTTTTGATCTTACGTTGTTTATTTATCTGGGATTGTATTATTGATTATTATATTTTATTCCTATCTCTATGAATTTTAGAAAGTGTAGAATATTGTAGATAGCTTCGTGATTTTTTTTATTTTACCCTAAAACGATCTGCCATCACGAGATCTGCGATGCTAGTGCCATTTCTAGACGTGTGTCAGGACGTCGTAGATGTTAGATTGATAAATGTGGTACCAGAGCTAAGGTTAGGTGATTCTAACTAAATTAGGGCATATGAGAGAGTGCATTCATAATTTTTATTATATATACACATATATCTATGTGTGTGTGTTATTATTACATTACACCATATAATTTTGACATATAGAGGCAGTTGATGGCTTATCCTTTATTGAAGTAAATAACTACGAGTTAAATAAATGTTGAGATTAAATAGTTTTAGGTGGAAGATAATCCATCATAACTTGCTCCATAGAAAATTGTTAGAAGAAGGTTTATATGCCAAGTTAAGTGGAGTGAATTATGGGAATAAGGATGTGAATAAGAACAAAAGTGGTAACCTTAAGTCCATAGAGCATGGTGTGATGTTGATGAGGCATAATGAAGGTATTTAAGCATTTTTAAATTGTTTGACCTAGTTGGGCTTATGTAAGTTATGATCTACTCCAATTAAAGTAATTAAATTAAGTGAAGTTAATTTTTCTTAAAATAATAGTGCTTGAGATTTTAGGAAAAATTATGCAAGTCAAAGTTTGTTTATTATATTGAAATTATAACCCATATTTAAGTTCAATTATAGGAAATTTTAGTAAGAGGTAATTTTTAAATATTTTAAAATTTTATTTTAATAAATTTTAGCATGAGGCATATAGTTTGCACTTGTGTTTTGATGTGCGCTTGGTTTTTGACAAAGGAACCTATGAAAGTAAATTGATTTTTTTTTAACATTTAATTTTCTCTACAGGTTTGTGAACATTTCTTATTTGTGAAAGCAAATTTTAAAAAGTTGTGTTTTACATGTTAACTTTTTCTACAAGTTAAACTGAACCATTTTGTACAGAATTTAAATTAAAAAAATTAAGAATTTTTATTTTGTAATTTTTTCTATTTTAATATGCATGAATTTTCGAATGGAAATTAAAGTTTTATGATAAAAATCATGAAAATATGCATTAATAAAGGGTTTAAAATTCTGGAAATTATTTTTGAATCTAATATAAATATAAGAAGAAAAAAATGAATTTCAAAAGTATAGTTTTATGTACATATACGATGTATTATTTAAAGGTGTTGGAAATTAGCTAATTAATAAATAAAATGATATACACACACACAGTTACACACACACATGTGTATTTGTTTTATAAATTGGTCTTATATGGGATAAGGTTATAAACGTGAAGTATGAGTATTTTACAAAAAAACTAAAGTTATTTCAAAATTAATTTAGAGTAGTTGATATTGAATTGGTTAAACTATAAAGAATTGAGTTTTCAAAGTTAAAAGTTTATAATTAATGATAATTTAAGAAATGTTGAAAGGAAATTAGATTTGGAAATTAAAAGTATAATATTTTTTTATTTAATGACATATAATATATATGAAATAATTAAATTGAAGCAAAAGTTGTTAATGATATTATATGATTTAATATGAAACGTATAAAGTAATTTTTTTTGAAAACTTGTTTAAGTAGAATTTAAATAAAAAAATTTAGAAAATAATATGCAATGATCAAAATTAAACATTGGATAAAGTTAACACCTGAAGTTTAAAATTTTCAAATCTTACTGGTATTACGCAGAATAAGATTTGAGATCAACGCCGATGATTAAAAATTAAAACGAAAAGTTATTGCTATTTTTAATTGAAATGTGATTTGGGCTAAAAAATAATTACACAGCCTATAAGGTTGAATTGATTTTTTTGATGAACTAGCTAGGATAGTCAATGGGCCAGTGTGCTAAGGGTTTGCTAAAAATAAACAACATGGATTAGTGACTTAAGGATTGGTACTTTAAACTAATGAGGGCATTATTTAAGAATTTTGGAAAAAAACAAAATTTTGAAAAAACAATAAAAAATCTATTTTAATTGGTAATTAACCATTATTTATAAAGTACGGTGGAATTTAAATTAATAGTAATATGATTTTTGGAAGATTATCTAAATTTTAAACGAATAATAATATAACGGTTTTACGGAGTTATGAAAAAAATTATTATTATTTAAGTAATAAAAATAACTGGTATTTTGAGTAGAATAATAACAATAAAGATATATTTTTCATGAATATTTTTGAGTTAAATTATTATTATTATTATTTTAAAAGTAATTGGGCTAAGGGAGCCCAACCCTTTATATTGATAACCAAAAGATTTACATGCACTCCAATCATGACTATACCAATATTGACATTTAAAGGAAACGCCGAAGGAAGAAAAAATTACAAAAACCTAAAAAGGGACATATAGATTAAGTATCAGTTCTAGGCATCTTCTTTAAAATCCTTCGATGAATAGATTGATAGAGTTCTGCATGTGTATCCCATCATCTTGACGGAGT
Organism: Allium cepa; assembly: GCA_030765085.1. Lineage (NCBI taxonomy): Eukaryota > Viridiplantae > Streptophyta > Magnoliopsida > Asparagales > Amaryllidaceae > Allium > Allium cepa. The sequence continues at coordinate 71,901,417 of CM060939.1, read as the reverse complement.
ATACAAAACATTTAGATATTGCAGCAATGTTCCATACCAGATAGAGTATACAAAACATTCAAGATCTTAAGAAGAGTATCAGTTCTACATGTCTTCCATCTAGTGGCCTTGTATATATTAAACCATTATGTCTTGGAGTCAGATGAAGGATTATGAGCTCTTCCATTGGCTAGGATTCGAGCTCAAATTATTATAATGTAGGAACATTCAAAGAATAAGTGAATATTGTTAGGGATTTTGCGGCTCGAGGAGAATTTGATGGCGATTGTGATGAAGATAATGTTGTACTTTCAACTTCAAGGATCTATGGAATAGATTCTTTCAGACAATAGTTTAACCCACCAGGTATAAATGGGTTATCGAACTATCGACTTTCAGGATTCAATGAAGCCTTATAACAGCGTAATCAGATTCAAAGTTCGTACTTCTTTGATCCGACCGAGAACACTTCAGTAATGGTTTCTGATGATGCAATTTGTATAGAAAGAAGAATGATGAAGAAGAAACAAATCTGCAACGATTTAGCGTTTGCAACACCTTGCAGATGTTACAAAATATAGAGTAATGGAAGTGCAGTGATTAGCAACACTTCCTTGGCATCGCAGATTTGTGCAAGAAGAAGAAGAAGAAGAGCGCAAAAAAAAAAAAATTTCAACGTTTTCTGGGCGTTGCTATTTATAGATGTGAAAAGGTGCCTATTCGCCAAGCGTCACAACCGTTTACAACGGTTCACAACTGTTACAAAAGGATTCAATTTAAACGTCACGTCTATTCATATTTTGCAACGTTTAGAAAAAAGTTGCAATTTCCCACCCTTTGTTCAATTTTAGAAATTCGGTTCTTGGTCCTTAACGGGCTGAAATTTGGCCCGTTAATGTTCCCATATGATCCAAAAAATATTTTTGGATAAGAATCCGAATCCAAATCCGAAACCGAAACCCGTACCCGAACCCGACCCGGCCTGGTTCGGTCGGACGACGGCGGTGGCGCGCGTGTGGTGTTGCATGACTTCTCTCCTCACAACAAAGCAAACATGTGGGAGCCCCAAGGCCCCAACATCCACATGAGAAAACTATATTTATACAAATATAGTTCTTGATTTTCTAGCATGTGGGACTTATCTCTTCTTTCTTCTTTTCTTCTTCTCTTCCAAACAAAAAACCCAAAGCCCCCAAAAACATATTTGAAATTTTTACAACAATCTCCCCCAATTTTTCAAAATAAATAAATAGGATGGCTGAATCACAAGAGTGACTTCCTACATACCCCAGTGGGATCAAGCCTATGTAGTTCTAAGATCAAGTTTTGCATCATCGTGAAAAGCAACACATAAATAAAAGGTATCTTTTGGATTTGAACCTTTACTTATGTAAACCATTCATGAGTCTACTTTAGAAAGCGGTCTTACTTTCCTAGGAAACGGCCTGATTTCCATACTCATATAGGTAAGTCGCTTAAGGTGTTTCTGCGATTCACCTTTTAAGGTTTCTAGACTTATTAAGGATATATATCCATCCTTTGTTCTTGCAGAATCCAACACTAAAGATTATGGGATTATCGATTTAGTGTTCTATAATCATTCTCTTAACTTGTTGGTATCCATTGAACTTTTTCTATCCTTTTCAAGACATAAGTTGGGTTTCTGTTAAGGATGATCAACCATCATTCACAGACCTTAGTCTCATTTCTTGTGACTTTATAGAAATCATTGCGTTTGGAAGACTCTTTGTACGTGGGTCAGCCAAGTTCTTCTTCGTTCCTATGTATTCAAAAGTTATAACTCCTCTTTTGAGTAACTGTCTCACCATTTGATGTCTTAGACTCACATGTCTAGACTTTCCATAATATGTCTAATTAGTCACATTTTATATCGTTGCTTGATTGTCATAGTTAATCAAGACTGCTGCAGAAGGCTTCTTCCATAAAGGGATTTCCATTAATAAATTCCTAAGCCATTCCGCTTCTTTACATGCATCTACTAATGCAATCAACTCTGACAACATTGTTGAGTCATAAATACAGGTCTGCTTCTTGGAAGCCCAAGATACAGCAGCGCCTCCTAATGTAAAGATCCATCCAGACGTGGACTTGGATTTGGATTCTACATTGTTTCAGTTTGCATCACTATATCCTTCTATCACATTAGGATATCCTTTATAAGATAAACCATATCCAATGGTTCCTTTCAAATAAGCTAAAACTCTGGAAATAGCTTTCCAATGTTCAAAACCTAGATTACTCGTAAATCGACACAATACACTTATAGCATGTGCGATGTCTGGTCTAGTGCAATGCATAGCATACATAAGACTCCTAATAACACGGGAATACTCTGGTTGAGAGATAGTACGTCCAGTGTTCTTTTCTAATTTAATACTAGGATCTAAAGGAGTTGGTGCTAGTTTGTCACCGTAATGACCATACTTTTATAGAAATTTCTCTATGTAATGAGATTGAATTAGTAATAACTCTCCCTCTTTCCTAATAATTTTAATTCCCAAAATTACATCAGCCTCTCCCAGATCTTTCATATCGAATTTAGAAGACAGAAACTTTTTAGTTCATTCACACATGATATATTGGAACCAAATATTAGCATGTCATCAACGTATAAACATATTATAACACTACCGTTGTTATCCGATTTGCTATAAATACATTTATCAGCATCATTAACAATGAATCCATATGACAGTGCAACTTTATCAAATTTTTCATGCCATTGCATGGGAGCTTGGTTCAGGCCATAAAGAGATTTCACTAATTTGCAAACTTTCTTTTCTTGGCCTGGGGTTTTGAAACCTTCAGGTTATTCCATATATATCTCTTCTTCTAAATCTCCATTTAGAAAAGAAGTCTTTACATCCATTTGATGTATGACTAAGTTATGAATTGATGCAAGTGCAATTAAACACCGTATAGAAGATATGCGAGCAAATGGAGCATATGTATCAAAGTAATCTACTCCATGTCTTTGCTTATATCCCTTAGCAACTAATCTGGATTTAAACTTATCAATGGGTCTATTTGTATTCAACTTTTTCTTGAATATCCATTTACATCCTATAAGTTTAGCACCAGGAGGTAAATCAGTTAAAACCCAAGTTTGGTTTAACAATATGGAATTCATATCATCATTGATAGCTTCTTTCCAGAAATTGAAATCTCTGGAACTCATAGCCTCAGAATAAGTTTTGGGATTGTCATCGACGTTCATTACATATTTAGTCATATTAAGGACTTTGTCCTTACTGCCTTCTACAAGATATGTAATGAAGTCAGGACCATAGTCCTTCTCTATTCTCACTCTTTTACTTCTCCGTTATTCAGTACTATTATCTGGTACTGATACTTCCTTGCTGTTTTGAGCAGGAGCATAATCATCATCATTGATATCATTAGTCATACTAGGTTCTGAACTAGATGATCTCAATGGGATCTCAACAGTTTGATTTTCAAAAAATTCTACATCTACAGATTCTATAACTTCTAGGGTGTCAAGAATAAGGAATCTATAAGTTATACTATTAAGTGAATATCCTATGAAAACACGTTTAAATGCTCTATTTCCTAACTTTGGTTGTTTAGGGTCTGGTTTTCTAACATATGCTAAGCAACCCCAAACTTTAAGTCTAGTTGGGTTAGGTTTCCTTTTAAATCATAATTCATAAGGGAAAATATTATTCTTTTAAGTGGTGCTCTATTTAAAACATAACATGCAGATAACATAGCATCACCCCAGAGGTTATAAGGTAAATTAGAACTTATGAGCATGGCATTAACCATTTCTACTAAAGTTCTATTCTTTCTTTCAGCAACACCATTTTGTTGTGGTGTATATGGGGCAGTGCATTGGTGAACTATACCTTGTTGTTTACAAAACAAGGTGAATTCATTTGAGAAATATTCACCACCACGATCTGTATGTAATATTTTAATTTTAACTTCTAATTTTGTTTCGACCTCTGCTTTTGTAAATGTAACGATTCGGATTTTGCCCGCTCGAAAATTGACATCCATACTTACATCGTACTCGAATGCCATAGATTCGGCCGTTCAAATCCGATTCGCCGGAGCTTATAACAACATTAAGTAAACAACACAGCGGAATAAAAGAATAATACATTGATATACAACACTGATACAACAGAGTGATACAATGAATATCTATATACATCAGAGATATGATACAAGAAGATAACAGCGGAAAAGAAATAAATATAGATAATGCCAGCAGCAGATAATCTCTCAAAGCTCCAATCCAGCAATAGCTCGGACTCCCATAGATAAGCAAGTGCAGTCCATATCCAAAGACTGAACTAGCTCCAGATAAAATCTACTGAACCTATGTATCTGAAAAACCCAACTCTAGACTGCTCGTGTAGAAATTAATGAGCATCCAGAGTTTAGGAAAGGAACAATAAACTCCGGATCAGTCATGGGACTGGTGTGAGCAACAAAAACAGTTTATCTTTAAAAACAATCAACAAGAGAGTTTTAAAATAAATTCGCAATGCTTTTTGAAAATGAAACTACCATAAGACCTCCCGCCACACACACAATGCAAACGCAGACTTGGAGGAGATTTCTTCTTATGATAGTCAAAGATGCTTAATACGCAGAAAATTTCTTTGATATTATTATTATAAGTGCACGGTGCAGAAAAGCATTTCGAAAGTAGAATATTAATCTTAGCCAGCATAGACATTCCGAACTATGCCTACTATAGCTACCATCCAAACAGTGGGGCGCCACCATAAGTGAATGGCAGGTTCTACAACTAAAACCGTACAGGGTTTCGTATTGTTTCTTTGGATTTCCAACAAATGGTCAGGCCAAGGAACTTCCCATTGCCACATGAGAACGCCTCTGGAAGGACGTCCCCGAGAACCTAACCGGATCTCTGCCAACACAAGGCCGGGTTACCCCTAACTGGGTAACAACTGACACGAGTATGCCACCTCCCGGTCCTTTAGGACCTTTATCCGAGCGCTCGATAACCAACATCACACTATAGTAAATAGAGTGTTTTCCACATGAGTAAGTATCTGGGCTCCATACCATGATACCACCCCTTTCCAGAAGGAAATGAACATACCCTAAAGAGGCGCTACCCCCTAATAACCTTGCCGCATCTTTCCTGTTTTGACCATTCCGGGGTGTGAGGCTCGACGAAGTCTCGTCCACAAAAACACGCTTTATACAAAAGCTGTGCTTTGGGTCAACAAATGATCAAAGCAATGATCATCAAGATAGACGATCAAACAAATGATCCTATCACAAACGATCAAACAATGATCATTTCACAGCAACACTTAGCATGTCACATTACCAAATTGGGAATATATCGCTGATAACCTTCAACTACATAACCTCTGAGCTCGTACGTCTCAGAGAAGGGTGTTAAGCTAAAAGAATAAATTCTCTGCCACCAACAGAAATGTATTTGAAAGAAATCTGCTTTATATCTCAAAGTGTAATGTCAGACACACAATCCATACAAGTCTGTTCCGGGCTCGAACAGAACCGAAGGCACTTCTTACGAAGCCCTTGCAAATCCGGGTATTCACAATCCCGATCGGACTTCCCATCACTTAGGGAATCTCTATACCAGGAGCTACCCAGTGCAGAGAAAATCGATAGGTTATCCTATCGTTCTTGCAAATACCCGGTCTTCAACACCGGTCTTCAAATGCTATCCATAACGACGTATCACATATTCGAAATGGGTTATACGACACAAAGGTCCTTTCCCGGCTAAACCGAATAGTGAGCGAAATATTTAAAACATATGGATATGGGATTTCAATTAAGTCACAACATAATAATTCAAAACTTTTCTTTCAATTGGTTTAACCCAATTACCATTTCAAATCTTTTAAACAAAAGATTTATTTCATAAAGTTCACCCCGTTTCATAAAGATCCATTCATAGTTTTCAAAACTATTTCCCATTCCAATTGGATTAATTCGTTAAATCTTAAAATCAAAGATTTAACTTATAATTTTCAAATCGTTTCAATAACTTAGAAGTTTTCTTCATTTCAAACTAGAAATCATTTTAACCAAATTGGAAGTTCATTTCTTATGTGAAAGCTTTCGTTATTTGAAAACAAACAGTTTTCGTTTTCAGAAAAATCCCATTATATCTATATGAGTTAAAGTTCTTAATTTATATTCATATCCCAAAATCAATATTTTTAAAATAGTTTAACCCATATATAACTGGTATAACATCTTTAATCTCTAGTTTCAAATCCTAGAATTCAATTTCAAATCTTGAATTTAAGTTAAATCAAATTATTTAAATTTCATACTTTATCAAGTTATTCAAAATAAATTTCATCTTTGAAATTCCATTTTAAAAGCTTTTCACTTTAAAATCCAATTTACTTCCAAAACATTTTGAATTTTAAAAATTCAAATTTAACCATTACTAAAATCTGCGACTTATTCGATTTCCTCGTGAAATCCATATTTGTGTGTGTATGGTGTGATCCAGGGGTTTAACACAATAGTGCAACAACATTCAATCATCACGGATTAAAATATAGAAATATAGTTGATAAGCGATATAAACTATAACGCTTATCGTCCATTCACAGATTCACAGATAATATACAATGTAAATAAACGAACAAATCATACATGGCACAAAACATAGAACAAAATATCACCGATCAGATAGGACAATCAATTCAAAGCATCTCATACAATAAAATCCTTCATAAGTAGGGCTAACATTCAATAATCACTTATGAATTATTTATCCAATCCTGATTTATTAGTTACAAATCAATTGATATAGATTAATTTATCAATCATCTTTATCAATTCTTCTTAATTAATAAATTAATTAGATTAATCTTTTAAACCAATTACATAATTAATTAACCAATTAATTGATTGTTTTAAGAAATTAGACCTTAATTAATAAAGTTTTACTTACAATTACTAATTTAATTGATACAAAACATTAATTATCCATTCCTATTATCTTAATAATTAATGTATTACGAATCATTCAATCTTTATTAATTTAAGGTGAACTCATTCTTAGTAGTGATTTAAATATCATTTACAAATATGTTTGAAAAACTTTTTATTTCAACTTGCCTTTCTAAATTTCATTTTAAACCCAAGGTTTAAAATGAACCCTCGTTTATCTTCAATAAAGTTTAAACTAATTTAAAAATCCTTTAAATTACTTGTTGAAGTAATATTTTATTATAAAGAAATTTTAAAAGAGTTTAAATCAAATTTATTTATCAAATTCACATACTAAAGGAACTCTAACATTTAAACTTATTTATACCTTTAAATTTATAAAACTAAATTTAATTCTAAATTTAAATTAAATTATTCAAATTTCAAAACTAACTCAATTTCATTATTGAACTTTGTTTAATAACTTGGTTTAACTTGTAAAAACCCAAGTTTTTTTTTTTTTTAAAAAAAGCCCTCTTTAAACTTTGGAAATCAAATTATTATTAACCACCTCTCAAATGTTAATTAACTTTACACTTGGCTTAAATTTATTAAAATATTAACTAAGTGTTAAAAACGTGGTTAAACATTTACTAAAGTAATTAAAAACCTGAATTAAGTTTTAACTTAAACGATTAACCACATATTAAGTTTTACAGTACTTAACCCTTCATCCAGCTTAATTATTAAAATACGCTACTGCAGTCAAAGGAAACTAGGGCCTTCCCCTATAAAACTCGAGTGGTTCCTCGAGTATTTCACGTATTACCCCGAGACTCTCCCCTGGTCTTCACGCAACTTCTTCTACCTGATTCTATCTTCTTTCCTTTTTTTTTTTCCAAACATTTTGCAGTCAACTAAACCGAACGTCCCCCTCTTCTTCCCCACTCAACATTCACTTCCCAGACAAATTAAACCTTACCCAAATCACTCGAGCTTCCTGGTTTACATCGCGTTCAACATCAAATTACCCCAAAATTTCCTGTACCCTGGTCTTCTTCATTTCCTCTTCTTAAGCAAATACTGTTGGAAAGCAAATAAGACCACCCACGCTTAACACTGACACGCATCCCTCCACGTGCACGTGCACAATCGCTTTCGACCACCGTAGGTCATCGCGGTGATCCTCACCGATCACTCCTCCCCACGCAAACCCCTTCGAACCCTCAGATCGAACGAAAACCTCGTGAATCAAAATTGAGGCATCTGAGTCGAACTCGAACCCAACATCAAATCACATGAAATCGCCTCGTCCTCACTGCGTAGTTCACCAGAAAATTCGCGCCTCCGGTCCCACCATGACAACCCAATGTACTTCCCTTCCTCCCAATACCATAGAGCTCGATCGACTCGTGGTGACCCAAATCCTCGCGTTACAGAGCGCAAAAAAAACTGATGACCAAACCCTACTTTCGATTCAAACCCCAAACCCCTGCATTCGAAAAATTCCTTAACATTTTTCCTATTATCCACACGTATCAAGCAAGCTATACCCTAAGTTTCAATATTTAAGATTGGCTAAATCTCTATAGATTTACAAAAAGGCATTTTTGTTCATTTTTAAAACCATACCTTAAACACATAACTAAAAATCATCATATTCATTTTAAAAATCCTAACCTTGTATGTTTATTAAAGATATGAATTCGAATTTACAAATTAAATTATTTGAATTTTTACGCTTTTTGCTTTCTTTATACTGTTACTGGAAGAAACAATGTTTATACCATACAGTTATGCTCAAAATAAATTTCCAGGCTTATAAATGAAGTTAAACAACTTAATTAGCTTAAATTACTAGGTTTAATTTGGTTTAAATGAAGATGTATTAATATTCTTACACACTTCATTGCTCAAAGCTTAGGAATACAGATGATCATCACATGTTTAAATCTTACAGGAAGCATCCCAGAACCCAATACTATAACATATAGCAACACAAGATATTCAAAAACCAATTACCAATTTCAACTTTAAAATTTATATGTTTACTCACAGGCTCTCAAGCATTGGATTCAAAGAAATAGTTTTTAAAAATTAAAGTTGCTCACCTTAGTCATGAAAGCAGAGAAGATGGACAGAGATTGAGTTGTGTTGAATCAGGCTATTGAAACTTGTAAGCTTTCCCTTTTTATTCTCTTGCTTTTGTTTAAATGAATGATGCTTCAGTTTATAAAATGGATATGCTTGCTTTTTTTTTTCCTTGCTTCTTTTAGTTTGCTAAGCTCTGTTGATGATGAGGTTTATACTTTCTTTTTCTTTTTTTTTCTTGCCTGAACTTTGATTTGCTCAGTGTTGTAGCTTTGAAGATGGTGATATATGGAAAGAGTTGTATAGGTTTATATTATTTATTATGTACTGGTACAAGATTTTTATTTGCTCAGAGATTTTCTTCATGCTTTGCTGGTTAATGCATTTATTGCTCTGGTCCTTGTGTTTTCATATTCTATTTTACACAGTTTTGCCTTACTACTCACTTGTCTCGGCTGATAGATAATATATTATGGCTAAGGACATCTTGCATTAATTGCCTATGTCCTCTTTTACAATTATCTTTATATATATGTTTTGTTTGTTCATATTTACTAACTTGCCTTATAGGCTACAGCCTGCATACTTTTTGTTTCATTTCTTTTGTTTTTTTTTTTTTGTTTTTTTCTTTTCTCCTTTTCTTTGTCTTGTTTTTCAAAAGCTTCTACATACCTATATTTGAATATATTTTAAAGTTTACTTTGTTTGTAGATATTTTGTTTACTTATTTTATTATTTCCTTTGCAACTGCTTTGTAATAGAAATGACATTCCTATTTTATATGTTGTTATAATTTAGCTATGTGTTCATTTTTACATTATATAATTTATCATATATATATATATTCTTATTCCCACTTCTAATTTTAAATATTTAATTTAACTTTAATAGTTAATTTAACTTACATAAAAAAAATTTCAACTTAAATTATCAAATATTTAACTACTTATTTACTATAAATCCCAATTCAAATACAATTTAAATATTCAAATTTTAAATTTATCCCAAAATTTATTCAGAATTTACATTAACTATCAATTTAAAATTAATTAAAATTTGAGATCGTTACAGACTTCCCCCCTTAAAAAGAATTTCGTCCTCGAAATTCGCCAAGGAGATAACAAAGATAGATGAAAGATAGAAGAACAATTTCAATATTTTTTTCAGTTTAAAACTAAAGTATATCTATCAACCAAAACAACCAAAACAACCAATTCATCCAAACAACAATTCTGGCCAAATTGGAGTTTATGTCCCATATTAATATATCGAATTTCCTTCCTGGATCTACCAGGAACTATCAAAGAATTGGAAAGAGACGCTGAACAAAAGAGATTGATAGAGAAAAGATTGTTTCCACCGTTGCAGGAAATTGACCATTTATAGTGATACTTTCCTGTCCCCTATCGCGTCCTCTTCTCGCACTCATATCTACTATCGGTGGATAGTAAGAGAATTTACTGAGGCATTCAAACGGATATCTTAGGGATTACTCATTCTAGGGTATACTTCACCCTATCTCTAATGAGCTACTTAATGTGTTATACTCCTGAGCTAAAGTTCAACCTTAGCTCTGATACCACTTGTAACGAGTCGGATTTTGCCCGCTCGAAAATTGACATCCATACTTACATCGTACTCGAATGCCATAGATTCGGTCGTTCAAATCCGATTCGCCGGAGCTTATAACAACATTAAGTAAACAACACAGCGGAATAAAAGAATAATACATTGATATACAACACTGATACAACAGAGTGATACAATGAATATCTATATACATCAGAGATATGATACAAGAAGATAACAGCGGAAAAGAAATAAATATAGATAATGCCAGCAGCAGATAATCTCTCAAAGCTCCAATCCAGCAATAGCTCGGACTCCCATAGATAAGCAAGTGCAGTCCATATCCAAAGACTGAACTAGCTCCAGATAAAATCTACTGAACCTATGTATCTGAAAAACCCAACTCTAGACTGCTCGTGTAGAAATTAATGAGCATCCAGAGTTTAGGAAAGGAACAATAAACTCCGGATCAGTCATGGGACTGGTGTGAGCAACAAAAACAGTTTATCTTTAAAAACAATCAACAAGAGAGTTTTAAAATAAATTCGCAATGCTTTTTGAAAATGAAACTACCATAAGACCTCCCGCCACACACACAATGCAAACGCAGACTTGGAGGAGATTTCTTCTTATGATAGTCAAAGATGCTTAATACGCAGAAAATTTCTTTGATATTATTATTATAAGTGCACGGTGCAGAAAAGCATTTCGAAAGTAGAATATTAATCTTAGCCAGCATAGACATTCCGAACTATGCCTACTATAGCTACCATCCAAACAGTGGGGCGCCACCATAAGTGAATGGCAGGTTCTACAACTAAAACCGTACAGGGTTTCGTATTGTTTCTTTGGATTTCCAACAAATGGTCAGGCCAAGGAACTTCCCATTGCCACATGAGAACGCCTCTGGAAGGACGTCCCCGAGAACCTAACCGGATCTCTGCCAACACAAGGCCGGGTTACCCCTAACTGGGTAACAACTGACACGAGTATGCCACCTCCCGGTCCTTTAGGACCTTTATCCGAGCGCTCGATAACCAACATCACACTATAGTAAATAGAGTGTTTTCCACATGAGTAAGTATCTGGGCTCCATACCATGATACCACCCCTTTCCAGAAGGAAATGAACATACCCTAAAGAGGCGCTACCCCCTAATAACCTTGCCGCATCTTTCCTGTTTTGACCATTCCGGGGTGTGAGGCTCGACGAAGTCTCGTCCACAAAAACACGCTTTATACAAAAGCTGTGCTTTGGGTCAACAAATGATCAAAGCAATGATCATCAAGATAGACGATCAAACAAATGATCCTATCACAAACGATCAAACAATGATCATTTCACAGCAACACTTAGCATGTCACATTACCAAATTGGGAATATATCGCTGATAACCTTCAACTACATAACCTCTGAGCTCGTACGTCTCAGAGAAGGGTGTTAAGCTAAAAGAATAAATTCTCTGCCACCAACAGAAATGTATTTGAAAGAAATCTGCTTTATATCTCAAAGTGTAATGTCAGACACACAATCCATACAAGTCTGTTCCGGGCTCGAACAGAACCGAAGGCACTTCTTACGAAGCCCTTGCAAATCCGGGTATTCACAATCCCGATCGGACTTCCCATCACTTAGGGAATCTCTATACCAGGAGCTACCCAGTGCAGAGAAAATCGATAGGTTATCCTATCGTTCTTGCAAATACCCGGTCTTCAACACCGGTCTTCAAATGCTATCCATAACGACGTATCACATATTCGAAATGGGTTATACGACACAAAGGTCCTTTCCCGGCTAAACCGAATAGTGAGCGAAATATTTAAAACATATGGATATGGGATTTCAATTAAGTCACAACATAATAATTCAAAACTTTTCTTTCAATTGGTTTAACCCAATTACCATTTCAAATCTTTTAAACAAAAGATTTATTTCATAAAGTTCACCCCGTTTCATAAAGATCCATTCATAGTTTTCAAAACTATTTCCCATTCCAATTGGATTAATTCGTTAAATCTTAAAATCAAAGATTTAACTTATAATTTTCAAATCGTTTCAATAACTTAGAAGTTTTCTTCATTTCAAACTAGAAATCATTTTAACCAAATTGGAAGTTCATTTCTTATGTGAAAGCTTTCGTTATTTGAAAACAAACAGTTTTCGTTTTCAGAAAAATCCCATTATATCTATATGAGTTAAAGTTCTTAATTTATATTCATATCCCAAAATCAATATTTTTAAAATAGTTTAACCCATATATAACTGGTATAACATCTTTAATCTCTAGTTTCAAATCCTAGAATTCAATTTCAAATCTTGAATTTAAGTTAAATCAAATTATTTAAATTTCATACTTTATCAAGTTATTCAAAATAAATTTCATCTTTGAAATTCCATTTTAAAAGCTTTTCACTTTAAAATCCAATTTACTTCCAAAACATTTTGAATTTTAAAAATTCAAATTTAACCATTACTAAAATCTGCGACTTATTCGATTTCCTCGTGAAATCCATATTTGTGTGTGTATGGTGTGATCCAGGGGTTTAACACAATAGTGCAACAACATTCAATCATCACGGATTAAAATATAGAAATATAGTTGATAAGCGATATAAACTATAACGCTTATCGTCCATTCACAGATTCACAGATAATATACAATGTAAATAAACGAACAAATCATACATGGCACAAAACATAGAACAAAATATCACCGATCAGATAGGACAATCAATTCAAAGCATCTCATACAATAAAATCCTTCATAAGTAGGGCTAACATTCAATAATCACTTATGAATTATTTATCCAATCCTGATTTATTAGTTACAAATCAATTGATATAGATTAATTTATCAATCATCTTTATCAATTCTTCTTAATTAATAAATTAATTAGATTAATCTTTTAAACCAATTACATAATTAATTAACCAATTAATTGATTGTTTTAAGAAATTAGACCTTAATTAATAAAGTTTTACTTACAATTACTAATTTAATTGATACAAAACATTAATTATCCATTCCTATTATCTTAATAATTAATGTATTACGAATCATTCAATCTTTATTAATTTAAGGTGAACTCATTCTTAGTAGTGATTTAAATATCATTTACAAATATGTTTGAAAAACTTTTTATTTCAACTTGCCTTTCTAAATTTCATTTTAAACCCAAGGTTTAAAATGAACCCTCGTTTATCTTCAATAAAGTTTAAACTAATTTAAAAATCCTTTAAATTACTTGTTGAAGTAATATTTTATTATAAAGAAATTTTAAAAGAGTTTAAATCAAATTTATTTATCAAATTCACATACTAAAGGAACTCTAACATTTAAACTTATTTATACCTTTAAATTTATAAAACTAAATTTAATTCTAAATTTAAATTAAATTATTCAAATTTCAAAACTAACTCAATTTCATTATTGAACTTTGTTTAATAACTTGGTTTAACTTGTAAAAACCCAAGTTTTTTTTTTTTAAAAAAAGCCCTCTTTAAACTTTGGAAATCAAATTATTATTAACCACCTCTCAAATGTTAATTAACTTTACACTTGGCTTAAATTTATTAAAATATTAACTAAGTGTTAAAAACGTGGTTAAACATTTACTAAAGTAATTAAAAACCTGAATTAAGTTTTAACTTAAACGATTAACCACATATTAAGTTTTACAGTACTTAACCCTTCATCCAGCTTAATTATTAAAATACGCTACTGCAGTCAAAGGAAACTAGGGCCTTCCCCTATAAAACTCGAGTGGTTCCTCGAGTATTTCACGTATTACCCCGAGACTCTCCCCTGGTCTTCACGCAACTTCTTCTACCTGATTCTATCTTCTTTCCTTTTTTTTTTTTCCAAACATTTTGCAGTCAACTAAACCGAACGTCCCCCTCTTCTTCCCCACTCAACATTCACTTCCCAGACAAATTAAACCTTACCCAAATCACTCGAGCTTCCTGGTTTACATCGCGTTCAACATCAAATTACCCCAAAATTTCCTGTACCCTGGTCTTCTTCATTTCCTCTTCTTAAGCAAATACTGTTGGAAAGCAAATAAGACCACCCACGCTTAACACTGACACGCATCCCTCCACGTGCACGTGCACAATCGCTTTCGACCACCGTAGGTCATCGCGGTGATCCTCACCGATCACTCCTCCCCACGCAAACCCCTTCGAACCCTCAGATCGAACGAAAACCTCGTGAATCAAAATTGAGGCATCTGAGTCGAACTCGAACCCAACATCAAATCACATGAAATCGCCTCGTCCTCACTGCGTAGTTCACCAGAAAATTCGCGCCTCCGGTCCCACCATGACAACCCAATGTACTTCCCTTCCTCCCAATACCATAGAGCTCGATCGACTCGTGGTGACCCAAATCCTCGCGTTACAGAGCGCAAAAAAAACTGATGACCAAACCCTACTTTCGATTCAAACCCCAAACCCCTGCATTCGAAAAATTCCTTAACATTTTTCCTATTATCCACACGTATCAAGCAAGCTATACCCTAAGTTTCAATATTTAAGATTGGCTAAATCTCTATAGATTTACAAAAAGGCATTTTTGTTCATTTTTAAAACCATACCTTAAACACATAACTAAAAATCATCATATTCATTTTAAAAATCCTAACCTTGTATGTTTATTAAAGATATGAATTCGAATTTACAAATTAAATTATTTGAATTTTTACGCTTTTTGCTTTCTTTATACTGTTACTGGAAGAAACAATGTTTATACCATACAGTTATGCTCAAAATAAATTTCCAGGCTTATAAATGAAGTTAAACAACTTAATTAGCTTAAATTACTAGGTTTAATTTGGTTTAAATGAAGATGTATTAATATTCTTACACACTTCATTGCTCAAAGCTTAGGAATACAGATGATCATCACATGTTTAAATCTTACAGGAAGCATCCCAGAACCCAATACTATAACATATAGCAACACAAGATATTCAAAAACCAATTACCAATTTCAACTTTAAAATTTATATGTTTACTCACAGGCTCTCAAGCATTGGATTCAAAGAAATAGTTTTTAAAAATTAAAGTTGCTCACCTTAGTCATGAAAGCAGAGAAGATGGACAGAGATTGAGTTGTGTTGAATCAGGCTATTGAAACTTGTAAGCTTTCCCTTTTTATTCTCTTGCTTTTGTTTAAATGAATGATGCTTCAGTTTATAAAATGGATATGCTTGCTTTTTTTTTTCCTTGCTTCTTTTAGTTTGCTAAGCTCTGTTGATGATGAGGTTTATACTTTCTTTTTCTTTTTTTTTCTTGCCTGAACTTTGATTTGCTCAGTGTTGTAGCTTTGAAGATGGTGATATATGGAAAGAGTTGTATAGGTTTATATTATTTATTATGTACTGGTACAAGATTTTTATATGCTCAGAGATTTTCTTCATGCTTTGCTGGTTAATGCATTTATTGCTCTGGTCCTTGTGTTTTCATATTCTATTTTACACAGTTTTGCCTTACTACTCACTTGTCTCGGCTGATAGATAATATATTATGGCTAAGGACATCTTGCATTAATTGCCTATGTCCTCTTTTACAATTATCTTTATATATATGTTTTATTTGTTCATATTTACTAACTTGCCTTATAGGCTACAGCCTGCATACTTTTTGTTTCATTTCTTTTGTTTTTTTTTTTTTTTTTTCTTTTCTCCTTTTCTTTGTCTTGTTTTTCAAAAGCTTCTACATACCTATATTTGAATATATTTTAAAGTTTACTTTGTTTGTAGATATTTTGTTTACTTATTTTATTATTTCCTTTGCAACTGCTTTGTAATAGAAATGACATTCCTATTTTATATGTTGTTATAATTTAGCTATGTGTTCATTTTTACATTATATAATTTATCATATATATATATATTCTTATTCCCACTTCTAATTTTAAATATTTAATTTAACTTTAATAGTTAATTTAACTTACATAAAAAAAATTTCAACTTAAATTATCAAATATTTAACTACTTATTTACTATAAATCCCAATTCAAATACAATTTAAATATTCAAATTTTAAATTTATCCCAAAATTTATTCAGAATTTACATTAACTATCAATTTAAAATTAATTAAAATTTGAGATCGTTACAGTAAATTTTGAATTTAACAAAAGCCTCATCTTTAGTTTTTATTAGATATACATATGCATATCTAGTATGATCATCAATGAATGTTATATAGTATTGATTACCACCATAAGTGATATGACTTTTAAGTCACCCACATCACTGTATACCAAATCAAGCAAACTAGTTTTCCTTTTTACGGATTTAAAGGATTTTCGGTGTATTTTTGCTTAAACACATATTTCACATTTAGAAATGGTATCGAAATCACAATCAGAAATTTATCCTAATTTATGCATATTTCTAATGGAATTATAATTAACATGTCCTAATCTACCATGCTATAAATTAGTAGAGTCAACAATATAAACAGAAGATTTCTTTATTAGATTCAACTTAATCATGCAGTTACAAGAGTATCCCTATCCAACGAATCTACCATTTTTAGACAACACTAGCTTATCAGACTCATACACCATCTTGAATCCTCCTTTGTTAAGAAGGTATCCAGAGACCAAATTCTTACACATATCAGGTACATAAAATACATTGACTAATGTAAGAACTTTTCCTGAGGTGAAAGTAAGTTCTATAGTGCCCTTTCCCAGAACTTTGCTTGGAACCTTATTTGCTCCAGTAACTTCGTCGGCTTCTCCTTTATTTTCTTCGTAACTCTTGAAAAGTTTACGTTCTTTGCAAATGTGAATGGTTGCTCCAGTATCAAACCACCAATCATTATCATTGCCGCTAACGAAGTTTGCCTCTTGCACTATAGCCATAAGCGAGTCTTCGACTACATTCACTTTTTGTTGTTTCTTCCGTAGATGGCAGTCTCGAGCATAGTGGCCGGGCTTGTTACCAAAATAACAAGCATCTTTCTTTTTGTTGTTGGTTTTGAAATGATTTTTCTTTTTAAACTGTGTCTCATTCTTTGGCTTTAACTTATCAGTAATTTCAACATTATTGCCTTAGAATGAGACTCAGTTTGCGGATTATCATCTAGATTGCGTTTGCGAGAGTCTTCTTCAATACAAAGATGACGCTGCAAACCGTATAAATTATAATCTGTTTTCGCATGCTTCATCTTTTTCTTATAATCATTCCAACTATGCGGAAGTCTAGAAATTATAACTCCAACAACAAAAGATTCAGGGAGATCAATTCCAGCATCTTTAAGTTGATTCACCAACAGTAAGATTTCGCTTACTTGTCCAATAATGGATTTATTGGTGACCATTTTGAAATCCGTAAAATTAGAAATAAGAAACTTTTTATTACTTGCCTCGGATATGCAGTACTTATTTTCCAATGCAGTGCAGAGTGCTTTCGCTGTTTCCAAGGTCCTATGAGCATTATAGACTGGGGTAGATAGCGCATTCAGAATATGACCTTGTCCTCTTGGCGCTTTGCACGTTTAGCCTTTAGAGCAGCATCATCTTTATCAGTTTCCTTGGAGATTTCTTCCAAGTCATCTTCCAAAATGTAGAACAACTTGACGGTGACCAAGAAAAATTTCATCATCTCTTGCCAACGAGTGAAATTGTCGCCATCAAAATGCTCCAATCGAGTTAGATGCTGATTCATAACTTGTAGAGCGCTTGAACCTTCCATGGTTGAAAGGACTATTGTCTGAAAATTTGTTGGGGATTTTGCGGTTCAAGGAGAATTTGATGGCGATTGCGATGAAGATAATGTTGTACTTCCAACTTCAAGGATCTATGAAATAGATTCTTTCAGACAATAGTTCAACCCACCAGGTACAAACGGGTTATTGAACTATCGACTTTCAGGATACAATGAAGCCTTATAACAACGTAATGATTCAAAGTTTGTACGTCATTGATCCGACCGAGAACACTTCAGTAATGGTTTCTGATGATGCAATTTGTATAGAAGAAGATTGAAGAAGAAGAAACAAATCTGCAACGATTCAGCATTTGCAACACCTTGCAGATGTTACAAAATATAAAGTAATGGAAGTGCAGTGATTAGCAACACTTCCCTGGCGTTGCCGATCTGTGTAAGAAGAAGAGCGTAGAAAAAAAAACTTTTTTCAACGTTTTCTGGGCTTGCTATTCATATATGTGAAGAGGTGCCTATTCGCCAAGCATCACAACCGTTTGCAACGGTTCACAACTGTTACGAACAGATTAAATTAAACTGTCACGTCTATTCATATTTTACAACGTTCAGAAAAACGTTGCAATTTCCCGCCCTTTATTCCATTTCAGAAATTCGGTTCTGGGTCCTTAACGGGCTGAAATTTGGCCCGTTACTGTTCATATATGATCCAAAAAATATTGTCGAATTCGAAACCCGTACCCGACCCGGTCGGACGGACGGCGGCGGCGCGCGTGTGGTGTTGTATGACTTCTGTCCTCATAACAAAGCAAACATGTGGGAGTCCCAAGGCCCCAACATCCACATGAGAAAACTATATTTATACAAATATAGTTCTTGATTTTCTAGCATGTGGGAATTATCTCTTCTTTCTACTTTTCTTCTTCTCTTCCAAACAAAAAACCCAAAGCCCCCAAAAACATATTGAAAATTTTACAACAAATATTAGGTTTATGAGATCTATCTTGGTAGAGAGGGTAAGTGTTATCATCAACCATGCCTATATCCATCAACTTTGATTTAATGTGTGATCCATTGGCCATTACCTTCCATGGTAAGAAGTTTTCCTTTGTTGTACTTCCTATCCTCTAAATGCGGGATACCCATGGAAAAAACGTAGAATTATTTTGTAATGCCTTATATACAAGAGCAATGGAATGTTTCTTGAGCTTGCACATCTAGAGTACATGAAGGCCGGATGAAGGTAAGGTGTTTGAGGAAATTATACTCCATAATTCTCTTACAGAAAAAGAACTGGAGTATGGTAGCTCAACACAATATCCATCAATGAACCTTGAAGCTAAAGTATTATGAGGGATACCAATTTAGGCTCTTAATTAATGGTTTAGTAGATTTTCAAGAATTAAACCTGGAAGAGCCCATGGAGCACTCCAAAATATGGCATCAAAAATCTTCAAAGGATTGCATGCATTAGTAGGAGTACGGTAGAGGTCTTAGTTTGAGTATATTTCTCCAACTCCAACTAGCTTGCCAAGGAATCTACACAATCCAAAAATCATTCTTCTTAATGAAATTATTGTTAAACCAATTAGACCATAGATTTTTTTTGTTGGAAAAAAGCTTACCAAAATATTTAGATATAGCAACAATGTTCGATACCTTAAGATTGGTTATTCCTATGCCCCATGCCTTTTTACTTTGACATATTTTTTGGAATGATATTAGAATCATTTTTTTCGAAAATGGGTCCTCATGCCATAAAAACCTATTTAGGGCACTGTTCACCATGCGAAATAATTTGGCAGGGAGACTGTAATTCCTCATCGAATATGTAGTCATGGCCACAACTATTGACTGGACTATAGTAAGTCTACCTACTTGAGTTATTTTTTATTATTTAGCCGTTGAGAAAGTTTGTAGTTATTTTCCCAAACAGAGGTAGGAATTTAATACTAGAGATTCTAGAAGTAATGAGAGGAAAACCTAGATATTGAGAATCAAAGGGCAACTCTTGAAATGAGGATTGTTGGATGATCTGTCCTTTGGTCAGGGAATCTAGGCTTGCAATAAGAATCTGGGATTTGGGTAAGTTAAATTGCAAACCAGTGAGAGCATGAAATTTTGATAGGATTTCTAAGATAGCCTGAATATTTTGGATGGTAGGAATAGTGAAGATAACCAAGTTATTAGCAAAAAGAAGGTAGGCAATTTGTGGGTTTTGCCATTTTAGGTGGAGTTGTAGTTTCTTGTTGCAAACATATTGAAGTATCAAAGAATTTATGACTTCCAAGATAGTAATAAAGAGGTAGGAGGAAATAGGATCACCTTGTCGAGTTCCTTGTGTACCCTTAAAGAAACCACAAAGATATCCTTCTCTATTAATGGAGCAGTGGGTAGTGGAGATACAGGTGTAAATCCAAGCTAAGAAATGTTTCAGATAATTCATTCTAGATAAATTGCTAATTGTTGAAGCCCAAGAAATAGAGTCAAAAGCTTCTTTAATATCCAGCTTCGACATACATCTAGGGAAGATATTGGTTCTATCATATCCTCTTAATAATTCTCGAGTGAGAAAAATGTTATCACTAATAGACCTAGCAGAGATGAATGCCACCTGATTGTTAGAAACAACATTGGGAAGAGTAGCTTGAATCCTATGTGCAATGATCTTGAAAATTATTTTATATGTGGAGTTGCAGTATGATATTGGTCGAAAATCTAAAACTGAAGAAGGATTATCCTTTTTGGGTATAAGGGTAAGGGCATGCATTAACACCCATTGGGAGTTTACTTTTTGTGAAAAAATATTTGATTGCATATATCACATCTTCAACTATGGTATCCCAGAGCTCTCTGAAAATTGTTGCATTATAATCATCAAGTCCACCACTACTATATGTTTTCATTGACTTAACAGCTGATAAAAGGTCATCATTGGTGCTTTCCGAAACTAGACTAGCTGCTATATGATGAGATAGGCATGGTAGATTCAGGTGGGAAAGGTAAGATAAATAAGGTTGATGATGAGAAGGGTTGGCTAAATTGGAAGAGAAAACTATATAAAAGCATGGTTGATGTCCTATATTGTTTGACAAGAGACCCCATTAGAGTTAGTAATACATAAGATCTTGGAGTTGGCTTGTTGAATGCGCAGAGAGTTCTGAAAATAAGAAATGTTTCTATCAAAATCCTTTTCAGTTTGACTAAGCTTTTCTGTCTGACCATAAGTGCTTCAGTTTGCAGAGCTTGTTGAAGATTAGGGCATAGATCTTGTTCTCGAATTGCAAGAAAGGAGTTAAAGGACATTGTGCAATATTTTGGATATAAACAACAATAAAAACATTTTTATGGTTTAATGTAAAAATTAGTGGAATGATATATAACAATAAAATGGTTGTAAAAAACAAACGATTTAAATCAATGTTATTGTTTACATTTAAAATGATAATAATATTATTTTGAAGGGAATTTGATGGAAAATATTGGTTTTGGTTTAAGTTATGATGTTTGAGATATTAAAATAATATGTTGACAACAAAATATTTCTTGTGTATATTATCAATTTTAAAAAAGCATACTATTTTGAGACAATGAAGGGAAAGTATTCTTATAATAAGCAATATTGAGATGATATATACATAAGTATGAAATAACAAGTTTAAATTTATTATTTCGAATTGTTGAGATATATGTTATTAAACGATGTTTGAAATTAACGTATATGTTTACGTTAAGGGTTAGGATACGCTTGTATACGAGATGAGAAGCATGAGAGCATATTTAAGTAAAAATATTCATAAATGGCTGAATATTTGAAGACTGGTTATATACTTCTATAAGATAGTCACCAATAGGGGACGGTTAGCTGGGTAAAGTATTTTAGGAATACGTTAATGTACATGTACTCTAGCATTATGTTAATCTATAGCACTTTACAAGCATGTGGAGGTAATATTATAATTAAAGTACATAGTGTTGGCGCTGGGCAGCGCAACAGAGGAAATGAGAGAATTCCGAAAAAATTTCCATTTTGGATCTTTATTGAGCATATTTAGTCTAAAATTACTTAAAAATTTTCTAAAATTTTCTTTTAAAACTTCTTTATATTATTACAACCATTTAGAATTTTTTAGTTTAATTTTAATTAATTGTATATAATGATGAGCACATCACATGCACTCATGTATATAGTTAAGTGCAACATATGAAAAGTGTGCAAAATTAATATGAACGCTATTTAGATGTTAGAATTTACATCGCAACAGACAGATTCCCCTTCTATATATTCCTTTTTCATCCAAAACATGAATTTTTTTTAAAATATAGACACACACACACATATGTATAGATGGATATACACACACAATAAATGTTTAAATAACAATTCAAATGAAATCGACTTCATTTATATTAGATGCAGTGTTTGAGTTGAAGAGATGATCTCTTTAGATGTCTGGGTCATTTCATATTAAGTTCAATGCGTGATCTCTTTAGATCATTCAGCGTTTGAGTTGAAGAGATGATCTAAATTTACTTGGAACTTATCTAAAATACTTTTAAAACTTCTTTATATTATTACAACTTATGTAGTCTAAATTTACTTGGAACTTAACTAAAATTTACTTTTAAAACTTCTTTATATTATTACAACCCTTTAGAATTAGTTGAATTTAATTTTAATTAGTTGTACATAATGATGAGCACATCACATGCACCCATGTATATAGTGTAAGTGAAACATATGAAAAGTGTCCAAAATTAATATGAACGTTATTTAGATGTTAGGATTTACACCGCAACAGACACAATCCCCTTCTATATATTCCTTTATCATCCAAAATATGATTTTTTTTTTAAAATACATACACGCGCGCACACACACACATATGTATAGATGTATATATAGACACACTAAATGTTTTACATAACAATTCAAATGAAATCGACTTCATTTATATTACATGTAGTAAATCAAAGAATACTAAGATTAATTAAGATGATTTGAAAGTTTACTATTATTTCTTATACAAAAGCCCTTTTGAAACCTTAGGTTAAATGTAAATACACACACATAAAATTTATTACATAATTATGCAAACTTAAGCGCACACATACATGTGCAGTTAAAGCGCTTAGCGGTTCTATAGCAGTGGAGGTGTAAAAAGTTATAGCGGGGATAAAGAGGGGATATAGTAGAAAATAGCAGAGGTGCAAAAAGCTTCATTAGATATAAAACCAAATATTTAAAGTTAATTAATTCTCATTCCCACTTCATTTGTATAGGAAAAAGAAATTAAGTTTAATCTTATATAATAAAACCGATGAAAATCATGATTTATGCAGACCATATTTGGTGACTATAATGGATTTATAACTTATATTGAGCACTTAAGTCTTAAAATTAGGTCTTTACCAATATTTTGTTAACTTAGTTTAAAATAGAACTAGTCAAATCAACCTTTGTATATTAGTGTTGCTAAAGAGGATGCTAAAAAGCCTTGATTTAGCGAGTGTAGTGAAAAATAATGTGGCTTGATGCTGATCTACTATTTAATAGCGTTGAATTGAAATATCGTAGTGATCGAAGAACTTTATGCGCTATAGCGGGGATTTCGCGGAGCTTTATTTGCTTGGACATCTACAACCAAAACAAATTTGGAACAAAATAAATAATATATAAGGGATTTGTGAAAAAGAATGTTTCCTTTTAGGCAAAAATTTAATACTAAATTAGATGCAATTGTAAAACATGGAATAAATCATTAATTTAATGTTTTCCTTTTTATTTTAATAGCATAGTTCATTTTAAAATAATTTAAAAAAAAATAATTAAATCATTATATTATGTTGATGCCAAAGATTAATAAATGTAATTATTACGAAGTTTCATTCACATTAAAATTCATGTAAACATTCAAATCTAAATCTTTTGATATGAAACCTGAATTATTAACAAGAAAATTCCAAAGTTAAATTTTTTTTAACAGAAATAAAATCGGACGACATATGCATATTATTTGAAGAAAAAATGGTCCTAAACACCAAGAAGTAACAGTAGAGAAATAAAAGCGAAGAAAATAAATGAAAAAGAAATAAAAAGTGAACACACAAAGTTTTATAGTGGTTTGGCAAACTCTGGTCTACGTCCACTAACGATTTTATCGCTTATTCTTGACTCAGAGGCAGTACTTCTTAGGACTTTGTACAACTCCAACAATTAGGATTTAAGAGTTGCACGAATATAAGAAATAATAGATCTAGAACCAAAAGATCCTGAAAAATAAGCCATACCCCTCTATTTATAGAGGCATGGAGCTAAAATCTAGCTCAAAAATATCTCCAAGCCGTTGTACCCGATTTAGACCAATTCTCCCCGAAAAGCAGGCGCCATGTCATCAATAACTGCGATCTCTAGGAGGGAGTTGGTAGCAATCCCTAAGTTTTCTATATTTGTTATCTTCAACTCTTCACCTTGGATCATATTGTTGTTTACTTTGTGATTCCATAGTTGTTTGCATCAATAATAGCTTGTTTCAGTGCCCAAATGAAAGAGTTGTGGAAGAACAAAGTTGCCAATTCAAGAGCTAGTTGAGATTGATGGAGATTTGCATTGATTCAACAAACCGACTTTGGAAATAAGGCATTGGCATCAAGATAGACATATAGGCAGAAGATGGGGTCCACCCCAGTTGTTTTTGGGAGTCGCTATCGTTCCCCAATTTGGGGGATACCATTGTTGTGTTGTCTTGAGTTGTTTTGGCTTTTGTCCCATGACTCTGTCTGCACTTGGTTTCTGAACTCTTGGGCCATCTCTCTGGGATTCATGCCTCGATAAGTTCGAATTAACTTGTTGGATTTTTCCATATATTGCCTGGTCAAAAGGTGGGATAACATTTGCCTACCAAAGCACACCTTGCGAATGGAAGGTGTACTTTTTTTGAGAATAACTATGATGTCGATCTTGGATAGTTGATCTCACTGGCTGCTTCATTGTTGATGAATCATCCAGTTCCTTCGGACTCTTTTTGTTAATCATGGGTCGTTCCAGACCTTTTACAGCCTAAAGCTCAAGATTCTGCCTAAGTGTTGTCTATACATTATCAAAGTTCCGATTTCATTTGGTGTAATGGAGTCGTTACATCACGTCGTGTTCACCCGAGATTTATATCATTATCATTCTGATTCCATTCAAAGTTATTACATATTAGAATCGTCTCATGTTCGTTTCGAACTTACCAATTCTATTTCAATTATAAGGTATTCGAATCCTTTTATTAAATCAAATATTTATTCAAAGGTTTGATCTCTTTAGGTCATTTCATATTTAGTTTAATGCGTGATCTCTTTGGATCATTCAGTGTTTGAGTTGAAGAGATGATCTTCCTGGATCATTAGTTAAATCCATGGTCATTCAAGGCCGATAATTAAGTTTGCGATCTCTCCAGATTGTAAATAGAATTTTATGGTCGTTCAAGACCGATAGCTAAATCCATGATCACTCTGGAGCGTTAGTTGAATTCGTGGCTTTTCAAAGCCGGTAGTTAAGCCTGTGATCTTTTCATACTGTTAATTGAGGTCTTGGTCATTCAAGACTGGTGGTCATTCAAGGCTAATAGCCATTCGAAGTTGGTAATCAAATCCATAGCCATTCGAGATGAATGATCATTCGGGGTTGATAATGCGATTCATAGTCATTCGAGGCGGATGATCATTTAGGGTCGATAATCAAATCCATGGTCTCTTCGGACCCTAACTGCTCAATCCACTCATGCTCCAATGAGGGGACTCAACGACAAACTAGCCCATCCAGTTGCTCACCGGCAAAGTGACCAGCTACCTACACTCCGGTCCCGACTTTCTTGTAACAACCCGAATTCCAGCGGTCCGGATTTTTCGCAAAATTGCTAAAATCCAAGCCCACTGAAGCCTGAGTTGGGTATCTGGTATCCTGCAAATAGGCAAAGACGAATATGTCAGAGCTTGATAATTTATCTCACAACAGGATTGACTAAAATATTATAGTAAGTAAATACTCACCAAAATGATAACACTTTCTAAGAAAGTGTCACAAAGCCGAGAAGTCTCTACCATCTACCTAACCTATGGGATGTTATGAGGAGGGGGTCAGAACAAAAGTTTTGGTGATAAATTATATACTTCTAGGCTTAATTCTACATATATCGTTTTATTTCCATTTACTCTTATATTAGGTTCGTTATGTTACAATACTCTCGCCTCTGTTCGTGAACCGTGCCCATCTACTCCAAAGTAGATTAAAACCTAATAATTAACATATACATATATATAGCTATATGCCCAATGACTATATTAGTCCTAGGTACCACCTATGGTACCTTCCGTATCCTCCTCGAAAAGGGCTCCTTCATCTTGGTTCTAGAGCATTCCATAACTACATCTGTAAAGGACTACTTTGTAAGGCCTATAATACAGATGCTCCATCATCTTGCTCCATAGCTATATCAGTAAAAGACTGCTTCATATGGCCTATAATACAGATACTCCATCGTCTTACTCCGTGAGCATTCCGTGGATACATCTGTAAAGGACTGCTTCGTACGACCTACAATATAGATGCTCCACTACTTACTATGAAAACATAAATTGCGTCCGCACTATTCTAAGCCAGTGCTTAGACATCCACAATGTACCACCCAGTGCGTACATTGAGGACTACATAATCGTTATGTCTACTATCTGAATCCTGTTAACAAGGTCTACCTTGTAAGGAATTCTATCGGGGATTTTCTATAACAGCCCGCAAATCCGTACCCCTTGAGTCAACACTATTCTACCTAAATCAACTCAAGTTGTACATAAATACGAACCATTTGGGTTAAAGAAGAAGAGGTAGAAGAAGAGAATAGAAAACAACAACAGAATCTAACCATCGCAGCGGAATAAAATATAATAAGTAAATATCTTTACTCAAAATCAAATATATCTGTTTACATATATTACATCATCAGAGTACATCAATCACAGCTCACATCAATAACATACAATGGATACATAACAACTCAACACAGTGGAAATATATATATATATATATATATATATATATATATATATATATATAAGTACGAGAGTACGTATCGTCATCCAGCTCGTCTCCTGAGCACCACAGCATTTCCTGTATTCTATAATACTCGATCTGACCCGAGCATTACAGTTAAATAACACCCGAGTCAGTCTGGAATACCAGAGTGAGAAAATCACACCCAATTGATTATTAAAGTTTCAAAAATCCTTTGACAACAAAAGCATCTCGTAAGACCACGCCACAAATAAACATGTCGGGTTTTTACCTTACGATAGCTAAATTTTTTTTTTATAGAAATCCTCTGATATTATAATAGGGTCTATATACAAATACTTATAAAATAGCCGAAATTGTTACATGATTAAATTCCAGCTACTAGCCACAGAGTGGGTAATATAAACAAAACTCGTACAAGGCTCGTAGGGAGAATGGATTTCCAACCAATGACTAGGCACTGGGGTACCACCTGTCACAGTACGGGGCCTAGAACACCGTACCGAGGATTACTCCCTTCATCCCCTGCAACACAAGGCCGGAACCATCCCTTATTGGACAGTCCACAGTGAGATCACCCCGCGGTTGGGATCAGCAACCGCACCACTAAGCCGAAAATAAAAGGGACATCTAGACTGGAATGACCTCACCCTGCTTGGGTGCTACCCACCTAGCCTTGCTGCATAACCCCTGATTTTCAGTCATTCCCATTTGATGAGGCTTGAGGCTAAGCGTTACCTTTATAGAACATATCCCTTAGAATGCCCATCGTCCACCTGACGATGTTTTCGCAAGCATTCATCCATATAAGTCCGTCCCGGGGTCGAACGAAACCGAAGGCACTATTCCTACTACATCCATTTTGGAAATATCCTCAGGATTAGTAGCGACTAGCCCTTGCACTTCACTGCTCCATCTTCGAATCCAAAATCGTTTTCACGAAATGTACAAACCGGATCGAAGTTGTTTTCGAGAAATAAATCTCGATCCCGGTCTCTTCGAAACGATCAACGCATTTGTCCAATATTGATAGTCGGTTATTTAACTATCAATTTCTATTCACAAACATCCATCAAACAATAAATAATTTTCCAAATTACTTATTAATCCCAAAAATATCTTCACAAGATATTATTTCTATTTTCAATCCTTTGAAAACAGTTTCAAACCATCATTCTTCTCAGAATCAACTTTCCCAAATATTTTATATTTCCTCTGAAATCACCAAGCACAAAAATAAATTTTTAAAATAATTTTAAACACTTTACTTTGAAAATATATACCTTTAAACATTTAAGTTAAATTACTTCAATAATTTGTAAAAATACCTACTATATGAGTATTTGAAAATAAAGTTACTTAATAGAATATAAAACTAGATTTTCACTTTTGGAAACAAAATACCAGGTCACTATTTAAGTAATTACTACTATAATAGATTTAGGAAAATACTTACTATTGAATTTAAATATTAGAAATAATAAATTTTCTAAAACTTGCTTTTTACAACAACTTTAAAACCTTTAAATTTATTTAAGAATTTACTTTAAACATGTACTTGGTTATCCAGAGTAAAATCCTAGCTTCAATCACTTAAATCAATTTCCCAAATTGATTTCCAATTTATTCCCTTTAAATTTAGAATCTATTAATTTCAGATCTCATTTCTTTATTCCAATTTTTAGATTTCTCAATTACTTCTTCATAAATTTAAACTTTAAAATAATTCTTTATTTCTTTAATTGATATAACTTAAGTTTACAATGCATCAATTTCATTTTATTCAAAATTCCATTTCTCTTCATACTCGAAGTTATTTAGTATTATTTTCATATTACTTCTATTTCTTTTCAATTCATTCTTAATTTATTCAAACTTTCTATAATTATTTCGCTTACAAATTTACTTCTTTTTAATTTCTTTTCAACAATCCAATTCATATAATTTGGTAATTCATTATACCCAAATATCCAATCAAACCATAACATTCAATATCCCAATATAACTCATCATAAGATATCAAATAATCACAACAGAGAATATTGAATAATTTAAATAAATGTGAGGGGTCCAGTTGGATCCCTCCAACCTGTTTCCCTGCATCCACAAATGTTAGCACAATATAATATGCCAATTCCAAAATATCATACTAAATCACATCACTCAATTCATCCATTCAAACAATTATTTAAATTTAATCATTTAAATTTAAATATAACTGAGTGAGATTAACTCACCTTTAATTTGTTTGTAATCCAATCCAATCCGGCTTGCTTCTATCAGATTTTAACCTTGAATAGCATTATATTGCCTATTAATATTTGAAATAATCGAACAACTTGTTACCAATTACATAAGTTTAAATTTAATTTAGTTTAAACAAGTAATTAAATTTAAACTAATCCCCTTTTTTGAAAATCTTTGAGTAACTAAAATAATCTAAATAAATTAGTTAAGCATTTTTATTTTTAAATGATACCTAGTAAGTTTAAAAATGTGTGTGTATATGTTTTATCTTCAAAATAAACTATATAGGGTTTAAAAAAAAATCTAACTTTACATATATATATATATATATATACTGTATATTCATAAAATTTTCTATATATAAATGTTATCTGTTTACTGTCAACTATTTACATAAAAATCTTAACCCTAAAAATAAATTTTCTATTGAGTTGTGCTGTCTCAATATCCATTATTTAAACTAAAATAAAAATCGAAATACCTCACTGTAAATTCTTATATATATGTATATATGTATATATTTTTTTTAAACTTCTGAATTCCTTATTCTTAATTTAAATTAATTTAAATTAAGCTATATAAAAAAAACAATTACCTTACTGCCGAACCCCAATCAAATCGAGCCCTCGTCACGACCTGCCTGTATCGTCAACGTCGGCCACCAGTCACGCGTCCCCTAGCTTCTGCGCCTGCACCTCAACATCACGGCGAAATCACACCTACATCCAAGCCCTAGCCTCCCCTATTGTCGCACCAGAGCTCGCGAATTCCTCCTCACGAAACTCGAGAAGTTCCAGATCGCTATCCCCTTTCCCCCAAACCGCGACTCGAAACCCTAACTCGAAGACGCGAGTCCCCCTCTCTCCGTTCTTTTGATAGCGCACTCGCGTATAACACGATTCAAGGCAAAATCGAACACGAATTTAAGACGGGTTTGAAATTGTAGAGGAGGGAATCGAATGAGTGAGGCCAGCGGCCATATTTTTTTTTTTTGAATCGAATGGATTTCGGTTTTGGAAACCGAAGGAAAGCATCGGCTCCATTTTCCCTTTTTGGTTATTTTTTTTCTTTTTCTGAATAAATGAAGGCTCGAGTAAAAGGAAACGAGGGGAACGAAAGAACATGATTTGAACGTGAAGAGATGGGTGGCGTACACGAGAAGCTTGATTTATTAAATTAAATATCATTGGATTATTATCAATTAAATGTCCAGCGCATTTACAAATCGTACACTCACACACTAACTCAAATCAATATGAAATTTGGAATCCGATAATAATAAAATATTACGAATCCAATGTGACTGGTTTCGCCGAATTCCGGGACTGCGTCTTAGAAGGCTATTTTTAAATAGTATAAATTACTGAACAAACCACTGTAAATTTCAATTTCACAACTTCTATTATCTTTAGTATTATCAATATAAAATTTCAAGCCTTCAAATATATTTTTAACAGACTTGAAATTCAAGATTCCACAATTTACTCAACTTCTAATTATTAAATTCTATTATTTAATTATCAAATAAATAGCAATATTTGAAATTCAAGTTAAAATTGCTCTATTGAATACTTAAAATCAATTAAATATTCTGATTTTAAATGCTTGAAAATTTCGGGTCGTCACATTCCTCCCTCCTTAAAAGAATTTCGTCCCCGAAATTACAAGTTAGGAAGAATGGTCCAATACCCGTTTACTTATCCTTAAAATTAAGCAATTCAACATCTAACCAACTAATCTTTTATAAAAGATCCATTATCATTCTTATTAACTTCCCAAACCTTTCTCTAGTTTGCAAACAATCCTATTTGCCCAACCCTTCAAGTTTTAATCATAGAACCAATTTTGGATTATCAAAATTTTCTCAAAATTTTTCTAACTCCCTAAATTCCCGAAATTTTTTGCCAGCGTCTCCTTTGCGCGGCTGACTCGGTACAACTACAAAATAGCTCTACGGCCTCCCAAATCCAAAAAGAAAACAAAACGCCAAGTGGCTCAATCCAAATTCCAATCAAATTTCATACCAAATTTAAATACATACCTTTTTGTCGAGCATTTCAAATTTATCTTTCTGAAATCAAAATCAAATCCCTTTTTCCCTTTATAATACCTGCATATCCTGCTAAGCACTAATATCCAATCACAACTTTTTCCAAACAGTTTATTCACTTTCTCACAAAATGCCAATACCTATTCATTCCAATGTTGACTTAAATTACATTGGTAGTATCAATTTCCATTTAAGACTTCACCATTCCCTCTAAAGTTTAGTTTAAGCATTTTATATGCTCCCTATTTTTATTTCATCTTCCACTTTAGTTTATATCTATTTCTATTCAACTTGATTCTTTCATTTTCATACGAATTCAATTTATTTTCAACTCTAAACTTTAAATTTTATTTTTCATTTATAACTAATTCATGTCATTACTTTAATTAGTTTTATTTACTAACTTATTTCAATTTCCAGTTTGAAATTGTTTAGTCGTTAATGAATTTTTTTCAAAAAATTCAAAAAGTTTCTAACTCCCAAAATTTCTGAATTTTTTTGGCACTCTCCTTTGTACGGAGGAGCTTTTACAATTTGACAAAAGAGATAAATATATATACATCGACCCACACGGTCGGAAAAACCAAAAACAGTTCATATTTCCTATTTTAATTGCGTAGGCGTACCTTATTTAGCATTTTAAGCAAACAGCTTATTATTTTTAGCAAATAGCACAACCAAATACAGCCACACGGCTCCCAGGTACCTGTACTTACTCAATTTAAACATGTAAGTACGATATAAATGAAGTTTAACTACATTTCACTTATTTAAAATAGTTAAAACATATGAATTCTAAAAGAAATTCACAGCAAACATTTTTCCATAAGCAATTTATATAGTTTCCATGCCAATTCAACTGTTTCAATTTATTTATAACCATTTTCATTCAATTCGAATGGTTTTCAATCCATTCGTATACATCTTTATCAAATTTGAATGGTTTAAAACACAATAGCTTACCTTCAATTTATTCTTAAGCAAACTGAACTCATATTTAATTCAATTGCTTCCAAAATCAATTTATTTTACTACTATCAACTCATAGAATTTTTAATTACTTCTATTTACACCAAATGACAATTTATTCTTTACAATTTGACGAGATTTATGTGAATAAATAAGCACTTGAGTTTAATAATCAATTTAAATTGACTCCAACTCAACTTACGCTTAATTCTATTCCATTTTTAAATTTATCCACAATCCATATATTCTCAGTTTCATTGCATTTCAATTTTATTAACCAAACTAGTTCATTCAAAACCATTAACAACTTAAATCCATCTTCATTACCAATTAAATTTCCTTTTTATTTTAATTCATTCACATCCATTCATTTACATTTAAAACCATTCCGTAATTGTTTATTCCAAACTATTTTATTTAGCTCAAAACAACCAAGCCATATCATTCAATAACCACTTCTCAACTTATTTAAACCATACTTCATTTGATTCTTATTTATCTCATCCATTCATTTCTTCAATAAAATTAGTTTACCCACATTCACTTAAACCATTCTAATAAACTTGAAACATTCTATTTTTCTTATCGCCTCAAGTTATTTCAATCCCTTAATAATTTAAATTGTTTACAATTATTTATTTAAGCATTTCACTCCATTAAATATCATCGGCATCACACCGAATTTTATTTCAATTAAAATTTATTCTTACTTGATTTAAATCCAATTCACTATTATTAAACTTAATTTTAAGTTGAATGCAATTCAACTCATTTCCATTTTTTTATTATTTTAGCTTAAGTTTATTCACTCCAGTTTTATACTTAAGCCCATTTTATTTTCCAGTAAATCTCCTTTTTTTTTCTTTCTATTCTTAAGCTCATTTCCTTTTTGCAATTAAATTTCTCTTTTCAATTCAATTTGATTCTATCTCAATCCAATCTCATTTCAAACTTATTTGATTAGTTATTATAAAATTTAACTTTTCAGATTTAACCCATTCAATTTATTTCCTGGCTATTTCCAAGTTATCTTCACTTATGGATTTTATTTGCACATTCAAACATTGCTATTTTAATCCATTTGCATTTTTATCCGATACACTTCAATTATATTTAATTTGTTAACACTTCAAGCTAAATTTTCAATTTAATAACTCTAGTTCTGATTCTATTATTCACTTTCAATTTACCATCCAATTTATTAACTCATAATTCAGCTTCATTCTCAATTACTTTCACTTCATCAACAATTTGAATCAATTTTAATTCATAACTTGAGTTTATTTCCAAACTTCATCGTAAACTCACAATTCAATCTCATTAACTAATTTATTATCTAATTAGTTCTTCTCTTATTTATAATCCAACACTTGAATTTATATCACTTCATTTTATTTCCTTAAGTTCAATATACTTTATAATTCAAGTTTGGATTTTCTTTTCATTTCCCAATTCATCAAAATATTAAATTTGGGCTTTGTATTCCATTTTAAATTTTATAAGTCACAACTTATTTTTTTTTTATACAATTCCATTCATCATAAGCTTGAATATATTCATCTTTTATTTTTAACTCAAGCCTTCTATTTATTCATAGCCCAAGCATATTTTATTCCCAAGGATTTTTAATTCTTTTATAAGTTATTCTGATTTATCTATTTCAACCCAATTCTTATCCAACTTATTTTCCATTTATTCAAGTAAGGATTTAATTCCATTCAATATCACCCATAACTCAACTGAATTTTATTCCAATTTAATTCTATTTTAACTCAAATTTATTTAACTCAATTCAATTTCAACTTAATTCGAATACAACTGGATATTATTTCAGCCTATCCAATTAATTTCAGTCCAGTAAAATCTTTATTTCCCCCAATCTAAGTTAATTTCATTTTTAACATTCCCTTTTAAATTTAAATTCCAACATTCAAAGCTTATATTTCTTTCATGATTTAAAAATCATCTCAATTTATAAGCTTACAACCCATCTTATCAGGATTTTTAAACACCCGACCTTTGGTTTCAAATTATTTTGAAATCTCCAACATCTCAAATCATATTTCTCAAAAATTTAAACCAATCTTGGTTTTATTCCCAACAAATTTCCCTTGAGACTTCCAAAAACAACTAGCTTTCTGAACAAATCAATTTGGTAGCAATCCGTCACTTAGAAATTTCGAAAATGAATTCTGATGATGCGGCCGTCATCATCAGAATTATTTTCCAATAATCCAAGCGATTTCATTGCTATATCACTTTCAAAATCCATTTAAAACAGATTTCCATTTAGAAATATCTCCAAAACAACAATACTATTATTTTTCTCCAAAACACCTCGATAAACATTTCCAAATCTCCGGGATTTAAATTTTTTTTAAGCCTGCTTAAATAAATTGTAACTGTAATTCATTTGTACAGTTTATGCTTATACAAATTTCCATTTCATCGTATTTCAATTTATAAATTACATTTATAATTCATATTTATAAATTTCATTTCATAATTGGATTTATCTTCTCAATCTTTGATTATATTTACAATTTCTAGTTAAATTTTCACTTAACAATGATAATATTTTAATATTATCATTTCTAACATCCAAGCAACCATATAATAGCTATATAGTTTACCAAAAACTTTCTTTATATCAAAAATATATTTTTGGGTAAAATTATTTCATTTACCCATATTTAAAACAATACCGTGTCGATTGTTCTATTCAAGTGTTTAGAAACCCTTTCGATACAGTTGTCCAAACTGTGCCGACGAAGGTTCATATGCCACTCAATAAACCAATCAACACAATATTAAAACAATTTATATTCACTAACAAATACGCGCTCATATTTATTTATACGCTCAAACTCATTATAGAGTACTACGGACTCTATTTTAAATGAGTAATTTCCCACCAGAGCCAAGGTTATCACCAACCTATGCTCTGATACCAACTGTAACAGCCTACAAATCCGTACCCCTTGAGTCAACACTATTCTACCTAAATCAACTCAAGTTGTACAGAAATACGAACCATTTGGGTTAAAGAAGAAAAGGTAGAAGAAGAGAATAGAAAACAACAACAGAATCTAACCATCGCAGTGGAATAAAATATAATAAGTAAATATCTTTACTCAAAATCAAATATATCTGTTTACATATATTACATCATCAGAGTACATCAATCACAGCTCACATCAATAACATACAATGGATACATAACAACTCAACACAGCGGAAATATATATATATAAGTACGAGAGTACGTATCGTCATCCAGCTCGTCTCCTGGGCACCACAGCATTTCCTGTATTCTATAATACTCGGTCTAACCCGAGCATTACAGTTAAATAACACCCAAGTCAGTCTGGAATACCAGCGTGAGAAAATCACACCCAATTGATTATTAAAGTTTCAAAAATCCTTTGAAAACAAAAGCATCTCGTAAGACCACGCCACAAATAAACATGTCGGGTTTTTACCTTACGATAGCTAAATTTTTTTTTTATAGAAATCATCTAATATTATAATAGTGTCTATATACAAATACTTATAAAATAGCCGAAATTGTTACATGATTAAATTCCAGCTACTAGCCACATAGTGGGTAATACAAACAAAACTCGTACAAGGCTCGTAGGGAGAATGGATTTCCAACCAATGACTAGGCACTGGGGTACCACCTGTCACAGTACGGGGCCTAGATCACCGTACCGAGGATTACTCCCTTCATCCCCTGCAACACAAGGCCAGAACCATCCCTTACTGGACAGTCCCGTGTGAGATCACCCCGCGGTTGGGATCAGCAACCGCACCACTAAGCCGAAAATAAATGGGACATCTAGACTGGAATGACCTCATCCTGCTTGGGTGCTACCCACCTAGCCTTGCTGCATAACCCCTGATTTTCAGTCATTCCCATTTGATGAGGCTTGAGGCTAAGCGTTACCTTTATAGAACATATCCCTTAGAATGCCCATCGTCCACCTGACGATGTTTTTGCAAGCATTCATCCATATAAGTCTGTCCCGGGTTCGAACGAAACCGAAGGCACTATTCCTACTACATCCATTTTGGAAATATCCTCAGGATTAGTAGCGACTAGCCCTTGCACTTCACTGCTCCATCTTTGAATCCAAAATCGTTTTCACGAAACGTACAAACCGGATCGAAGTGGTTTTCGAGAAATAAATCTCGATCCCGGTCTCTTCGAAACGATCAACGCATTTGTCCAATATTGATAGTCGGTTATTTAACTATCAATTTCTATTCACAAACATCCATCAAACAATAAATAATTTTCCAAATTACTTATTAATCCCAAAAATATCTTCACAAGATATTATTTCTATTTTCAATCCTTTGAAAACAGTTTCAAACCATCATTCTTCTCAGAATCAACTTTCCCAAATATTTTATATTTCCTCTGAAATCACCAAGCACAAAAATAAATTTTTAAAATAATTTTAAACACTTTACTTTGAAAATATATACCTTTAAACATTTAAGTTAAATTACTTCAATTATTTGTAAAAATACCTACTATATGAGTATTTGAAAATAAAGTTACTTAATAGAATATAAAACTAGATTTTCACTTTTGGAAACAAAATACCAGGTCACTATTTAAGTAATTACTACTATAATAGATTTAGGAAAATACTTACTATTGAATTTAAATATTAGAAATAATAAATTTTCTAAAACTTGCTTTTTACAACAACTTTAAAACCTTTAAATTTATTTAAGAATTTACTTTAAACATGTACTTGGTTATCCAGAGTAAAATCCTAGCTTCAATCACTTAAATCAATTTCCCAAATTGATTTCCAATTTATTCCCTTTAAATTTAGAATCTATTAATTTCAGATCTCATTTCTTTATTCCAATTTTTAGATTTCTCAATTACTTCTTCATAAATTTAAACTTTAAAATAATTCTTTATTTCTTTAATTGATATAACTTAAGTTTACAATGCATCAATTTCATTTTATTCAAAATTCCATTTCTCTTCATACTCGAAGTTATTTAGTATTATTTTCATATTACTTCTATTTCTTTTCAATTCATTCTTAATTTATTCAAACTTTCTATAATTATTTCGCTTACAAATTTACTTCTTTTTAATTTCTTTTCAACAATCCAATTCATATAATTTGGTAATTCATTATACCCAAATATCCAATCAAACCATAACATTCAATATCCCAATATAACTCATCATAAGATATCAAATAATCACAACAGAGAATATTGAATAATTTAAATAAATGTGAGGGGTCCAGTTGGATCCCTCCAACATGTTTCCCTGCATCCACAAATGTTAGCACAATATAATATGCCAATTCCAAAATATCATACTAAATCACATCACTCAATTCATCCATTCAAACAATTATTTAAATTTAATCATTTAAATTTGATTTTAACTGAGTGAGATTAACTCACCTTTAATTTGTTTGTAATCCAATCCAATCCGGCTTGCTTCTATCAGATTTTTGACCTTGATAGCATTATATTGCCTATTAATATTTGAAATAATCGAACAACTTGTTACCAATTACATAAGTTTAAATTTAATTTAGTTTAAACAAGTAATTAAATTTAAACTAATCCCCTTTTTTGAAAATCTTTGAGTAACTAAAATAATCTAAATAAATTAGTTAAGCATTTTTATTTTTAAATGATACCTAGTAAGTTTAAAAATGTGTGTGTATATGTTTTATCTTCAAAATAAACTATATAGGGTTTAAAAAAAATCTAACTTTACATATCTATATATATGCTGTATATTCATTAAATTTTCTATATATAAATGTTATCTGTTTACTGTCAACTATTTACATAAAAATCTTAACCCTAAAAATAAATTTTCTATTGAGTTGTATTGTCTCAATATCCATTATTTAAACTAAAATAAAAATATACCTCACTGTAAATTCTTATATATATGTATATATGTATATATATTTTTTTAAAACTTCTGAATTCCTTATTCTTAATTTAAATTAATTTAAATTAAGCTATATAAAAAAAAACAATTACCTTACTGCCGAACCCCAATCACAACCTGCCTGTATCGTCAACGTCGGCCACCAGCCACGCGTCCCCTAGCTTCTGCGCCTGCACCTCAACATCACGGCGAAATCACACCTACATCCAAGCCCTAGCCTCCCCTATTGTCGCGCCAGAGCTCGCGAATTCCTCCTCACGAAACTCGAGAAGTTCCAGATCGCTATCCCCTTTCCCCTAAACCGCGACTCGAAACCCTAACTCGAAGACGCGAGTCCCCCTCTCTCTGTTCTTTTGATAGCGCACTCGCGTATAACACGATTCAAGGCAGAATCGAACATGAATTTAAGACGGGTTTGAAATTGTAGAGTAGGGAATCGAATGAGTGAGGCCAGCGGCCATATTTTTTTTTTTGAATCGAATGGATTTCGATTTTGGAAACCGAAGGAAAGCATCGGCCCCATTTTCCCTTTTTGTTATTTTTTTTTCTTTTTCTGAATAAACGAAGGCTCGAGTAAAAGGAAACGAGGGGAACGAAAGAACATGATTTGAACGCGAAGAGATGGGTGGCGTACACGAGAAGCTTGATTTATTAAATTAAATATCATTGGATTATTATCAATTAAATGTCCAGCGCGTTGACAAATCGTACACTCACACACTAACTCCAATCAATACGAAATTTGGATTCCGATAATAATAAAATATTACGAATCCAATGTGACTGGTTTCGTCGAATTCCGGGACTGCGTCTTAGAAGGCTATTTTTAAATAGTATAAATTACTGAACAAACCACTGCAAATTTCAATTTCACAACTTCTATTATCTTTAGTATTATCAATATAAAATTTCAAGCCTTCAAATATATTTTTAACGGACTTGAAATTCAGGATTCCACAATTTACTCAACTTCTAATTATTAAATTCTATTATTTAATTATCAAATAAATAGCGATATTTGAAATTCAAGTTAAAATTGCTCTATTGAATACTTAAAATCAATTAAATATTCTGATTTTAAATGCTTGAAAATTTCGGGTCGTCACATTTTCTATATTTGTAAAGGATTGCTTCATTAGGCCTACAATACAAATATTCTAGTTGGTCTGTCTCTTTTTCATCGGGGCTATGGCCCACGAAGCCACCCCTCAACTAACCGAAAGACTTTTAAAGAGTTAAGTTGTTGTACCCTACTGTAAACAATCTAACATCCATATGGCGGTGCTTCTCATCCAATGTCTCGATAGTGAAAGAATCATTGGCCTGTTGGTTTAACTCTAGTCTTTTTCGAAATCGCTCTTGGTCTTGATGCTGGCCGATATCCGCATGCGACTGTCCTTAAACTTACATGCAAGTATTGGACATACGAATACCCTACTCTGAACACCATGCCCTTCTGATTGCCTACAACGTTCAGCTTCGTTAGGCCTACAATGCAAATGCAGTCAAGGCATACTCTCTTAATGGAACACCTACAGGCCTGCCTTTTGGGATGCAGCTTCGTTAGGCCTACCCAGAGGGCCATCCTAGAGTATCCTCACGTCTCGTTGAAGTCTCGTACTTCCTTCTAGCCCAAAATAACTAAGTTGGACAAGCTTCTCCTTTGTTGAAATATGGGATGAACTGCTTCGTTAGGTTCTTCATCCTTTGGGCTACTCCAAACGCATCTCACTCTTTATTAGAACCTAAGTCTAATCTTTTAATTTGCATTTAGTTTACTTATCTTATTCTGTTGGCTACTTATTTACCCTAATTAGCATATTCTTATCCTCGTCTCACTTCTGGATATTGTGAGACCACCATTGATCTAATAAGGAATGCAGTTGGTACTGCCACTTCTATTACCATGCTTATTTAACTCATTTTAAGTCTTTAGTTTATTATTAAATAAGCATCTTCTATTATCTCTGTTCTATTTGCTTATTAACTTAATTTAAGTCTTAAATAAGTCTTTCCATTCTTTCTACTTTAATAATAACCTATGTTATAATTTTACTTGTAATTGTCACTTTTATCTTCTTTTATAATATGTATATGATTACAAGTGTCTCTCTTCTGTTCTAAGCTGTCTTCTTTTATTATGATATAGAATTATCTTTAATTCACTTATATTAGAATTCACTTATCATAATAACTGTCTTATTGTATAGTCTGCACAGTAAATGGAGATCTAGGTTCTTTATCATTTTAGCTTCAAATTCTTTTCTAATAATTTACTTGATACCTTTCATACTTTACTTTATTTCTTCTATTCTAGGAAGTAATTCTATTTTATTTGGTTGGGTATGAAAACTGTACTAAAAATCCATTTACATATTTTAATACTAAATAATGTTATATACAGTAATTCGTAACTGCAAGTTATTTCTTTTATTATTTTGGAATAGTGTAAAATACAGTGGTTTCACTATTTTACACTAGTTCCCATTTTCTTTTTCTTTTTTTATTCTTGCAGTTATGTTCATCATTATCTTTTAAGTATTAAATTATAGAAATGTATCATATGTTCTAAACTAACCAATTAATCTATTACTTACTTCCAAATCAAGTTATTAGATTAATTTATTATTCCCATTTTAACATAATTTATTGCAGAATTCCATTTTTCTAGCCTTATTCCAACTTTTCTTATTTTACATTTAATCTAATATTTTCCCATTTTAATCCATAATAGCGAATTTACTTTTTAAATATATTATTCACGTACAAAGAGAATAAAATGAAACTAGCATTTAAGCCAAATTATCAGTTCAAATTAGATGTAATAACTGTAAATTTCTTATAGTTTAGCATAACTAATTAACAGAATTGAAGACTGAAATACTGAATAAAATTATTTAATGGGAATTTAACGATAATATATCATAAACGTAAAAGATATAATTAAATCCACTCATCTGTCATCCTTAGCTTTGTTGTGCTCAGCCTGGCTCCACGGTCCTTTTGGATCCCCTTCCAAGGTGCGTAATATTTTAATTTAGAAGATGTCCTAGAAATATTTTCTTTTTAGGGTTCAGCCTTAGTCCAAGAACCCAAAGAAATATTTTCTATTTAGGGTTCAGCCTCAAGCAATGAACCCATTGAGAGAAAATGTAATTGTGAGAAAATAGCTAGGCTTAGAGTCCTAATTATATTGGAGCTTAGGGATGACATACCGTCGGATCCTTAGATTGAACTTGGAACCACCATGTCATAGGGTCGTTCGAAGCCATTGGATTGAACAACGTATGGCTTACATTGCCTAAAAATAAAAATTTACGTCACTGGCACGTTACCTGAATGATTCTTCGTCCAGGCCGAAGGCGTGTCTACCGCTCTACTCCAACTGTCGACCGTGGCGCCTTATGGATCGACCTAATGGTTGGCCGGTGTAATATGTATGTATGTATGTATATATATATATATTTCGTTTTGTTACTTGTTTTTGTTTCATTCCTAACTTCTTCGTATTGACTCGAATTTCGACAAGTTATATATGACAACTGATCAGAAAATCGCCTCGATGTAATGGCACATGTTTCGAAGCCATATTTCGATAATTCCAAAACTGTTTGTTTTTATCACTTAACGTTATACGCTAAATTTTAATTATATAAAAATTCCGAGTGTTAGATTTTTGATCCAAACTTAACACGATCAAAATCCATAGTCTCTCTAGATCCTTGCCGAGTCCAATCCGATCATGCTCCAGTGAGGGGATAACACGTTATAAGTGAGCATCTTCTAGCACACCGATCACGTCTTTCCAAACGGGACTTAAAGCAACTTATATCGTGAAAGTCCTTCCGCTTGCTCTCCAGCGAGGGGACTTGCACCTTACACTCTGATCCCATCATTCAGTACTTTAAGCAATCAATATCAGTCATCACGCTCAAGTGGATTTTATAATCAAAGATTCATCTAACTAAATCAAATTCAAGTGTTAAGAAACAAAAAATCAAACAATATGACAGATGCCTCTCTAGGCGTTACAATCTA
This sequence comes from Allium cepa, assembly GCA_030765085.1. NCBI lineage: Eukaryota > Viridiplantae > Streptophyta > Magnoliopsida > Asparagales > Amaryllidaceae > Allium > Allium cepa. The sequence continues at coordinate 71,858,840 of CM060939.1, read as the reverse complement.
GCATCCAACACATAGCGTGCCTAGGGACCGATCGAGATCACGTACACGAGTAAGTGTCTGGATTATGTTATTTCATTATTCATTGAAAGGGAAAGATAAAGTGTGAGGACCGAATCTGATCCTCTACCATCCTAATCAAGAGATGACCATCCTTGCCCTCGATCCAGGGCCATTTCTAATCGTCGTAGTTGATGGCTGCTCATGTTCCGTTGCCGTAGTTTGATTTCGCATATATTGCCGCGTTCTATTTTCTCTGACCTGTTCCTCAATCAAATCACGTAGATGTCTGCAATCATTCGTATTATGCCCATCCAGCTCATGGAATATGCAATATTTTTCAGATGTCCTTTCGTGATCTGTCGGTTCTCTCCCTGTAGGCTTTCGATAGGGGTTCTTCCCCCGATATCCAAATAAATTCGCTCCTTGGTTTCGTTTAAGTCTATATAAGAAGAGAATTTTGGTCTCTTCTTTGCCACCTCGATCCATCAAAGCCATCGTCTATCTTTTGCTTTCCTTTTCCTATCTAGATTCTGCTACGGACGGTCCTCCGCCATCCACAACATTAACCTTTGCCTTATCAGCTTTAACATCCTCCTGCCATAGATACCTTTCAGCCTCATGATAAAATTCCGTACGATCCATCAGTGGATTTCATTCCAGAGCAATTTTAAAATCAGTCTTCATGGTTATTCCTGAAACTGCTGCCATCAAAACCATTGAAGGATCGAGCTTGTCCATCGTAGCCGCCGCCAGGTTTAATCTTGTCAAAAAACTCCTAAGAGTCTCTCCGGCCCTCTGCTTCATACTTGCAAGTGTCATCACATTCTTAGGTTATGAGATGTGGACCGAAACTGCTTCATAAAACTATTTACTAATTCGATCCATGTGCTAATGCAACCATTCTCTTGCTGTCTATGCCGTTGTGTTGCCAACCCCGTAAGATATAAAGGGAAACACCATCCTATGATTCCCTCAGATGCCCCCACCACCTCCATGTGTCGGATGTACCTTATCAAATGAACTGTAGGATCTGACATTCCATTATATGTATCCAATGTTTGTAATTTGAATTCCGCTAGATTCCTTGCATATTGTATGTTTGAAGTAAACAGATCTCTATTCACATCTTCTAAGCTCTGACTAAGCAATCCTCCCCTCACAATGCATCTCACCATCTCAACAAGCCTATTATTGTCATCTAAAGGAACTCCTAAGTTTGCATTTCTAGCCTTCCCCCGGACTCCACGAGGGAACTCCAGTACTTAGTCCTCTAGTTGATTTCCTGCATTCTGATTCATGTTCAAATGCTCCAGTTCAACTCCAGGCAGTACATCATTCCTTTCCAAGGTAGGAAGACCCATGCCCTTGAGTTCGTAGGGGTTAGTACTTACTCCTATTAGGGGATCGGTACAAACCGGTATCGATACCTAAGTTAGGTTTGGGGTTTGCCCTTGGCTGTTCTACCCCATTTCCAGCTTTCTTTGCTCCAGCGTTGGGTCTCTGATTTTTATTTTCTACAACTTCAGCTGTTCCTGCTTTTCCCATTCTATTGAAGAAGGTTTCCATCATCTCCTTCCGATGAGTCATCATTCTCTCCTACAGTCCATTTATCGTAGTTTCAATCTCATCACTAGTTATGTAAATTGATGGGGGTGAGATCTTGAGGACGCATCCCGGCTGCCCCCTTATTGATTTCCAACAGCTATGGCCATCCTAGTTAATTGTCTAGCCATTTAGAATCCTTTTCAAACCTTAAATCAACGAGTTCTAGTGACTCTCAATAAAAGCACCAAAATGTTTGAACCAAAAATGGTCCCAAACACCCAAAAGTAACGGTAGAGAAATAAAAGTGAAGAAAGTAAATGAAAAACAAGTAAAAAATGAACACATAAAGTTTTATAGTGGTTCAACAAGCTCTGGCATATGTCCACATAATGGTTTTATTGCTTATGTCTAACTCGAAGGCAGAAGTTCTTAGTACTCAGTACATCTCCAACACTTAGCATTTTAGAGTTGCAAGAATATAGGAAATAATAGAGCTAGAACCAAAAGATCTTGAAAATGCGCCCCACCCCTCTATTTATAGAGGTATGGAGCTAAAATTTCGCTTAAAAATATCTTCAAGCCATTGTATTCGATTTATACCAATTCTCTTCGAAAAGTAGGCGCTATGTCATCAATAACTGGGAGTTGGTGCCGATCCTTAGGTGGGAGTCGGTATTGATCCCTAAGTTTGCCATATTTATTATCTTTGATTCTTCATCTCGGATCGTCTTGTTATTGGCTTCGTGATTCCATAGTTGTTTGCATCAATAATAGCTTGTTTCAAAGTCTAAATGATGGAGTTGTGGAAGAATAAAGTTGACAATTCAAGAGCTTGTGGAGATCAATAGAGATTTGTATTAATTCAACAAACTGACTTTGGAAATAGGGCATTGGCATCAAGATAGACATGTAGGTAGAAGATGGGTTCCACGCTAGTTGTTTTTGAGAGTCGGTACCGACCCACAAGTAGGATTCGGTGCTGATCCCTAACTTGGGGGATCCTATAGCTGTGGTGTCTTGAGCTGTTTTGGCTTTTGTACTGTGGCTTTATCTACAATTAGTTTCTAAACTCCTGAGCTATCTCTTTGGGCTTCCTGCCTCGATAAACTTGAAATCTGACTTGTTGGGTTTGTTTGTATGCTGCTTGGTCAAATTGCAGGATAGTACATACAGATTTGTGATAGTAAGGTTCAGATCTAGGTTAAATAAACTGAATAAAAAAATCATACAGAACAAATTAAATGAATATTGTTATTCATAACAAAATAACGGTGAACAAAGTAAAGGTTCTACGTTTTAATATGATAGGAATATACTATTGAATCGAGTAGGGGATTTCAGATATTCAAATCAAAATTCAAATTCATATTTATAAACAGAAGGGAGAAATAGTGAATTAGGGGAATATAAACAAAATAGAAGATATGAGTGTGTGTGTACGCTTGTATATGTAATTACCTTAGGATGAAGCCTGGTGAAACACCTTGAATAAACCTTGCCCTTCATTACACTTTGATTTGTGACTTCTCCTTAGAGTTCAAATAAATCAGCGTCCCACCTTATAAGAGAAGGATGGAACACCTTTCTTTATTTTAATTTGATGTTGACTTGAATTTGTTTTGATATTTTTTTGGAAGAAGTTTCATCCATGAATGAATGATGGAGAGGAGGAAGAAAAAGTTACATTCTGTTAATGAAATCAAAATAAGAAGTTTTTGTTTTTTGATAAAATTAAACGAACCTTTCACATTCTCAATTTTAATAAATTTTATTAATTGATTTCCTCCTCTTACCATTATGTGGCTGGTCCAAGCACATTCTTAATGCATAAATTTTCCAAATAAAAGACGAAAACTTTTATATAACTATTTTATTATTTAAAAAATGTTTAAAATAAATAATATTGCATATCGATATATGCAAATAAAACTTTGTATATGCATTTAAATAATTACCAACAACATTCAAAACATCAAATAAATTAAAATAATTAATATTTCATAAGTATTAATTAAGTTAATCAATTTACAACGTTTTAAAAATTAATTAAATCATGTGGTTGGAGAAATCACAAATGCGGTTGTGCGACTCAAAGGTGTGAATTCAGTTAGCGATTAATATTGAACGACTCAAATATCAATGTTCACACATCACCTTAGCAAGTGCTATGACGATTTGGCTGAATTCATCGCTTATAGGTCTTTTCGTTAAAACCAAATTTCATAAACACTTAAGCAGTATCTTTTAGTGATAATTATTTACACCAATTCTCTTCATCAAAACTATATCACTTTGGACATACAGAATTTGATAATGTTCAAAATTCCAATGTCGTCCATATTCAACTTTATAGTCCAAACAAAAAGTCTTTGGTTAACAATTATTATTAACCAAAATGCTCTGGCCAGAGACTTTGACCTAACTTCTATTGATTGTGATACTAACCTCATATAACCGAGGAGATGAATCCTCTCTTGAATAGTGTTTCAATTCTAATTCTTCCATTCAATCCAAACTATAGTCGTTATACAGACATCGTGCCATGATTTAACTAAAATGAAAGCGGAGCTTCTACATTGAAGATTAACAGTGTTCTCAAGTTGGTAGAACTATGTAAATTAGTCACATCGATATTTTCTGTTTGACCTTAGTTATATTAACCGATAGAAAACTAATGAGTGAGTCATGCCATAATTATCACATAACTATTAGTATGTAACCCCTTGCTGCCCGCAATAGCGATGAGTGATACACTGCCCAACATTTGGAGAGCGTTACGTACTCTAGTTTCAATGGATACATCGATATCCAGTCTCGATACGTCTTGACTAGAAATATTTAAAATAATATTTTTATTATCATTATGATAAATTATTTGGTTACAACATTCGGTAACTGTTATCACAAAACAAACCATTTATGGATTTTCCATTAAATATACCTTTAATTAAATTAATTAATATATAACGCATTATATCAAGTATACAATAGAAAGAAAACACCTTTTGTTTCTATTAAGATTGATTATCGAGTTAGATATATGTAATAAATTACATAATTGCCCCTAGGACATACCCTAACTCTATTACCCAGTGTTGTATGATTTTCAAGACAAAAAGTAAATGTCTTGACTTACACGCGTTAAGGTACGAAGGCGATTTTAAGAAAGGCGATATTTAGTGATTCTGAAGGAAATTGAGTAAGTGGCAAGAGTTCTTTTAAGTCATCCCTTGGATCAAAAGAACTATCGTACTACGTTAATTTTTCAAAATAGCAACCATTTATGCATAACTTATTTTCAATACCCGATGCACGTGAAAATAAGTGAAAAGTGCACAACCTAGTCTATGAATCTATTGTAGCAATATTGTGTCCATCGAAGTTAAGGCATCATCCATTTTTGATATCTATAAATTAAATGGTGATGGAGTATAAGGTTCATCTATGAATCCTAAGTGTTAGTCCACTTAAAGGTAATACATCGTCCATTATTGAGTTATAAGATAATAAATGAGCATGTTGTATAAAAGTGTGTTTCAAAAGAAAACCAAATGATTTTGTAAAAGATGAATTTGGAAGATATGTTTAAAAAAGGGATTTTGAGAATTTAAATCCTGATGTTTTGATTTTTTTGTCAAAGTTTAAAGACATTGGAGAAAAGCGATCTAATATAAAATAATTAAAAGTTTTACATAAAATGATATATATATATATATATATATAAGAGAAAAATTTATAAATGTGATATTTTATAAATAAAGTAATAGATTTATAAATGGTGTTTTACTAATACTAAAAATGAATTCATAATTGATATTTTGTAAATGGATTTATAAATGGGATATATAAAAGAATAGAGTTATAAATGGAATTTTATAAATAAAGCGATTTTATAAGAAGAATTTTTATAAAATAGAAAGAAAATTTAGAACCATAGTTTTATGAAAGTGGAAATGAGTTGTGTTGAGATTTAAGTATGGATTTTATAGATAAAATACATTCACGTTTTAAAAGTTAAAATAATCTTTTAAATGAATGTTTTGAAAGCGATACTTTTCAAATGAAGTATAATGAATTTAAAAAGTGATTTAAAATGCACTAAGTGATGAAAACATATATTTCAACATTCATTGTTGTAATAAACGTTTTCAGGAAAGTGAGAAAGGCGTGGACTATAACATGGTTGTTATAGTAAGTGATTTGTGAAAAGAGACGTTATAATATACAAGATTTATTCATATCCTATATTTGATGTAAAGATCTGGGGTGGTTAACTTATATCCATTTTGAAGTTAAGAACGATGTCCATTCAAGGTCTGAGAGGTAATGATACCCTAACTTAATTGGCTTCACTGTTAACTAATAAATAGTTTAAGTTCGATGTCGAAAAATTAATATTAAGTATAACTAATTAGATCCCTATATTAATTTTTTTGGATTATTGTAACAATGTTTTACACAACATTCGTTTTGACCCAATAAAGTGTGTTTTGGAAAACATATAGCTTTCCTCAGAGATTTTTACGGATTTAAGTATAAAGAGGTATTTTCTAAGTATTTAAATTAAAATAACTTCTTTGGAAAGAAGATATATCAATTTAATGAATTATTTTGAATATGTTTTTTTCAAAAACTGTTAAGATAGGTTTATAGAAAATAAATGTGTTATAATAAAGGATTTTTATTATAATTTTAATGGAAAAGGTATATATATCTTCTAGAATAAGATGTTTTCCTCTAAGAAAAAATATTTGGAGAATAAATTTATATATAACAAAATGTCTTTATAAAAGAGTTTGAGTCAAAATTAGGATTTTATGAAAATGTTGTCACAAAAATATTTTGGGAAGGTTGATAAGTACACATGAGGTACATGAATTATTTCATCGCACGGTTCTGATTCAAGATTCTAGTACAAAACTTAGAGGTATTTGCACTAGTCCAAAAAAGAATTTATCACTCGATTCTTGACGATGAACATTGATGAAGGTTTGTGGTTGGATACTTGAGTTTTCTATCATAGTCGAGAGCTATGCAAGGAAAGTAAGGGTTTCTGATCAAAAAAGTCTGATCAGAGTCCACATTAGAGGATCAAGGAATCAGTGCTAGTTTGGAAGTAAAGTTGTGTATTCGAATAGTATATCGAATCAGATATTCTGTAGGATGATCTATATACATCGTATAAGTGTACGTTTAAAAATAAATATTTTGGACAAACACCTTTGGGTTTTGCATTGTAATTCGAGGACAAAATGTTTTTAAGCGGAGAAGTATGTAACGACCCACAAATTTATCAATTTGATGAATTATATTTATTTTTAAATGTTCAAATATAAGCTTTTTAAAACATAGATTATGATGTTTTGAACAAGAATGATGGTAATCTTATTTTGAATAGGTATTTACAAAAACATATACTTTAGGAAAGTATCGATAAAATGGTCGAAAATCATTTTATCAATAAACAACTATAATTATCGGAAGTCACGCATGAAGCTGGACGCATGCACTTATTTATCCGTTTAAATAGGAATATGAAATAAAATTATTTATTTTATTTTTGGAAAATAAAATGTATTAATGACATCATCAATAATTGCATAATATTTAATAATTGGTTTTTGAATTTAAATTGAGACTTAATGATTTAATAATTATTATAATTATTCAAATAATTGTTTTTAACTAATAATAATTCATTTTAATTAGTTGTGAATTGATAATAAATTATTAATAATTGTTTTATAAATAGATATATTTGATTGGAAATTATAAAGGAAAATTGATATCGCTTTATCGATATAACAACACATTTTGTAAACAATTGTTTAATATTAATTCATATGGTTTTATAATTCAAATGAGATCGTTTTAATTAATTAATAAGAATGGAAAATTAGTTTTAAATTTTATTTACATTTATGTAAATTAATTTATAAGTGAAAATGTGACCGGGAATCGGCTTCTCGATTTTCAACGGTTTAACGAACGAAAGTTGTCCAAAGCTGTTGCAACCTTTTTTATATGTCTTGTGCGCATAGATAACATATACATGCACATCCTAACATATACATGAACACATATATACATACAAATATAAATATACACTTATATATATATATATATATATATATATATATATATATATATATATATATATATATATTACAAAAGATCTAAGATATTTTCACACTTAAAAAAGCAAACTTCACTTCACTCTTACACACATCAACTCACACACATGGCTGCACACGTGAGGGAGGGGTAGGGGTTGTTCGGCCGTGCATAGTGGATGAGGGTTTGGTGGCGATGATGGTGATGTATATGCACATAAATATCATGATATTTTAGTTCATAAATTTTCCTATAAATACCACCATCCATCTTCACTTCATTTGTTCATAAATTCCCAAGCTTCTTCATCTTCTTATACTCCTCTTTGATAATATTGTTAATATCAATAAAATTTTCAAATAAGAGATAGTAAGCAATTGAAATCTAAGCACTATTTTTACTTATTTGATTTGACTTGTTATTGAAAAGAAATAAAAATACCACTTTGATAAACTTTAATAATTAACTAAGGATCTAATTCATGGTTACTCTTTGTTATTAATTGAAATAACGAGTTAAACTATTGTCTATTTGTTCTGATAACTTGATTTTTGTTGGAAATTTTGACGAGTAAATGACTTAAATTCTCAAGGTAATGGACAAAACTTATTTTTAACTTATTTATGTCTATTTAAAAGTAAATTTTCATTTGCAAATATTTCCAACAACTCGCATTCATCTCCTTGTAAATAAATATTACATTTTGTAAATATTTTAATCCTGCTTTTGAATTTTTTGGGTAGTATCCACTGAAAACCCTCACGAGACAACACTCATCCTACTGGAGACACCCAGAGGTTTAATGACTTGTTGCATACGCTCAATGCAATCATGCTCCCTACGAAAATAGATTTATCTTATTATTTTTTATTTCGAGGACGAATAAAAAGATAAGTGTAGGGGTATTTTGATGTGCACGTAACTGTGCATATTTTAACTACCATATTTTATCAAATTAAATTAAATAAATGATCATATTATATGTTTAACTTGTTTAAACCAAAATTTGAATTATTTTCAAATTGTCACATATTCATCTTCATATAGGGGCAAAATAGTCATTTTTGTGCATTTATCAATTTGTGAAAATTTACTTGGAATTTTTTATGTTGTTTTTTAGGAATTTTAGGGAATTTTACAAGGGGCTTCATGAAGATATGCATGCACAAGAGTGAATACAAAGGAATGTAGATGGAAATAATTCAAAGTGATGATCATGGAGGAGCCAACTTATCCACCTACCTAAATCTACACTTAGGAGCTAATGAACTTGCTAAAAGGCCACTAAATCTTCATGCACACTTAATGAATGCTTATTTGAAGTTAATGATAACTTGTCACCACACTTCCTAAGAGGCTATTTTGGGTAGTTCCCAAAAAGATGAATTAGGGTTTTAAAATTATATGAATACTTCTTATGTTTCATGTAAACCTCTTCCTCTTTTTTAGGCTCTTTTAGTTAGTTTTAGTGTAGGATCAAAAATAAAAGACAAGCTCTCTTTCTCTTTTCATGGCTACTTAGCCATTTTTATTTCATGTAATTTTTCTTTTTTATGCAATATTAATTAGTGTTTTATTTTACTTACATACTCTCTTTCTTTCATGCTAATAGTGTAGATTTTATTTTATGCAATTAGATTAGTTCTCTTTTCCATTAGCTTTCAAATTTTTTTCATATTGCAAGCTACATTTGTTGATTTGATAAAAAATATGAGAGGCTAAATGACGCAGTGGATAACAATAAAATGAAGCAAAACGATGGAACGATACAAATATGAATTGATGAATTGATGATACCAAATGCACAAATTCGTTGATCTCTCGAGATACCGGATTATAGCTATCTTCAACATGTTGATCGCGCACGATTTCGTGTTAAAAGATCTACGATTCTTCGACGTTGATCTCGCGCACGAGATTCCATGAATCGGCTTCAAATCCGTTGATTCGAGCGCACTCGAATAACCGAAGATGGAGAAAGGAGCTCACACTCAACTTTCAATTTCAAAAGAGGCACAAAGCACTCAACAAAATTTTATTCAAAATCAACTATCTTTACAAGTGACATCACACACGTACTTGTAGAAGATTACAACTCACTCAACTCAACACAACGGACCGACCTAACAACATGCGACCTAACAGGTGGCCGACCTACGACCTACAACACTTACAACACGAGTTACGTTACACGACTTACGACTTAATTACAACACACGCGACCTACAACATACAAGTCAACAAACGACCTACGACCTAACACATAAGCGACTTAACATCACGTTACAACATACATGCGACATAACAACACAGTACAATACAAACGACTTAAGAAAATAGAATACAAGCGACTTATCAACAGGAGCGACCTACGACATAAGCTTCAAAGACCTAAAAATCAGCGGCTTAAACTTCAGCGACTCAAGATAGTGCGGCATCATGCGACCTAAGGTATGGGCGACTTAAAGAAGAATGTGGTCTGAGCGACTTAAGGAAATGCAGAACTTCAGGAATTTGCGACATAAGATCTTGCGACCTAACCCTAGAGCGACATACTTCAGGAGCGACATAATATACACAAGCGACCTAACTGATGAGCGACATAACAACTTGTGCGACTTATAGAGTGCGGCATGTGAGAGCGACTTAACTCGCTAGGTCGTAGCTCGATAGGTCTGTGAGAGCGACTTAACTCGCTAGGTCGTAGCTTCTTAGGTCGTAGCTCGTTAGGTCGCAGCTCGGTAGGTTGAAACGACCTAAGGAAAAGCAGCCTGAGTGATTTGCTGCTTCACCCTCCCCTCGTGTCTTGTTAGGCCGTAACTTGTTAGGTCGCAGCCGACTTAGGACCAGGTATCCATCCCCTGATTAACTCGCTAATTCGATAGGTCACGGCCAACCTATGGCATGCGACTTACGAACATGGTGTGCTGCATCATCCTCCCCAGGTTGGAAAGAATTCGACCCCGAATTCACACTTTCCTCTTCCTCGACAAGCTTGTACTCATGATACGGAATCAAATGTTTGACGTTGAAAACGTCATCAGTATAAATATGATCTGGCAATCTCAACCGATAAGCATTATCATTGATCTTCTTCACGATTTCTACTGGACCAATCTTTCGAGCTTTCAATTTGTTGTAAGTTCCAACTGGAAAACGATCTTTCGTCAATACTGCATAAACAAAATCACCCTCTTTGAAGTCCACACTCCTTCGCTTCTTATCTGCTAATTGTTTATACTTCTCATTTGACTTAATCAATCGTTCATGAACAATCATGTGACACTCCTGCAACTCATTCACGAAATCACAAGCTCATTTAACAACCCCTTTCTGACGTGGAACTGTCGTCAAATCCAACGGTCCCTTCGGAATGGCTGAATATACTACTTGAAATGGACTGAATCCAGTACTTCGATTAACAACATGATTATGTGCGAATTCTGCCTGACACAAGTTCACATCCCAGCTCTTCAAATTATCCTTTGCAAGACATATCAACAAGTTTCCCAAAGATCTGTTCACCACTTCCGTTTGCCCATCCGTTTGTGGATGATAGGCGCTACTAAAATTCAGCTTAGTCCCAACCATCTTCCACAGACTCAACCAAAAATGACTTAGAAATCGAGTATCCCGGTCTGAAATAATGGTCTCCGGTAGTCCATGTAGTCGATAAACCTCTTTAAAGAACAATTGAGCAACACGGACTGCATCGGCGGTCTTTTTACAAGCTATGAAATGTGCCATCTTCGAAAATCTATCCACCACAACATATATAGAATCATTCCCTCATTGAGTTCTAGGCAATCCCAAAACAAAATCCATGCTAACATCAATCCATGGTCTAGTAGGCACGGGCAATGGCATATACAATCCTGCATTCATAGCTGTCCCTTTGGAAACTTGACATATGTGACATCTCTGCACAAATCTTTCAACTTCTTTCCTCATGGAAGGCCAAAAATATGATTGAGAAATCAACTGCAAGGTACGATCTCTTCCCACATGACCTTCTTCATGCAATTCCTTCACAATCTTCATTCGCAAACTGCACTCTGGTATACACAACTGATTTCCTTTGAATAGAAAACCATCTACCAACACATACTCGTCCGTCTTCCCTTTCTCGGCTTCATCTATAATTTTAGCAAAGTAAGGATCCTCAACAAACAATTTTGAAAGTACATCAAACCCCGTCACTTCAACTCTCATCGTAGTCAGCAAATGATTCCTTCGACTCAATGTGTCTACCACACGATTTGTAACTCCCGACTTATGCTTTACAACAAATGTAAACTGTTGCAAGTATGCGATCCATGACGCATGTCTGACTGCAATCTTATCCTATCCCTGCAAATGTTTCAATGCTTCACGATCAATATACAACACAGACTCTTTATAAAACAAGTAGTGTCTCCAATGCTTTATGGCTTGAAAAATAGCATAGAACTCCAAGTCATAGGTACTATATCTTGTCTTGGCTTCAGAAAGTTTCTCGCTAAAATAAGCGATTGGACGACCCTTTTGACTTAAGACTCCGCCAATTCCAACTTTAGACGCATCAGTATTCAGCTCAAAGAGTAACTGAAAGTCCGGGTATCTAAGAATCGGTGTTGTAGTCAAAAGTGTCTTGATCTGTTGGAAAGCAAAATCAGCCTCTTCAGTCCACACAAACTGCTTTCCTTTCATACAATATGTCACTGGTGCCATCACGCTACTGAAATGTGGAATAAACCTTTGGTAGAATGATGCTAACCCATGGAAACTTCTCACTTCAGTTATAGTCTTGGGCTGTGGCCAATCCTTGATTGCTTCAACTTTACCTTGATCCACTTGGATACCTTCCTTGGACAACACATGTCCCAAGAACAAAACACCGTATGTCATGAACATGCATTTCTTTGTCGTCGCGTAAAATTGCTCCTGACGAAGTATCATCAACACTTCCCATAAGTGTTGTAGATGTTCTTTTTGTGTTTCCACTGTATATCAATATATCATCAAAGTATACCACCACGAACTTTCCAATAAATGGTCGAAAGATCTAATTCATCACTCGCATAAAAGTATTAGGTGCATTCGAAAGACCAAATGGCATGACCAGTCATTCATACAACCCTCCTCGTGTCCTGAAGGCTGTCTTCCATTCATCCCCTGGTCGAATTCGAATCTGATGATATCCACTCTTCAGATCAATCTTTGAAAAGATAGCAGCTCCACTCAGCTGATCTAACAAATCGTCCAATCTTGGCATCGGAAATCTGTACCTCACTGTAATCTTGTTTAGTGCTCGGTTATCTGTACACATTCTCTAAGTTCCATCCTTCTTTGGCACTAACATGGCTGGTACTGCACAAGGACTTAAAATTTCTTGTACGCGCCCTTGTTCAAGTAACTCCTCCACTTGCCTTCTCAACTCTTCGTGCTCCTTTGGACTCATTCTATAATGTGGTCTATGTGGTAACACAGCTCCGGGAACAAGATCAATCTGGTGTTGTATGTCTCTCAACGGTGGTAATTCTTTTGGTAATTATTCAGGAAATACATCTTCAAATTCCTTCAACACTGGCTTAACTTCCTCTGGAATTTCAACTGTCTCACTACTTTCACGTCCAATCAACAGAAATACTTCAGTCCCATCCTCTACTTCTTTGACAAACTCCTTCAAAGATAACAGAGTTTTTAGTTCCTCGATCTCCTCCAACTTGCTTTCACTTTATTGTCGCCTTTTAGGAACTAAAGTGATTCTAGTGTCATTGAACATGAAACTATAACAGTTAGTCCTACCATCGTGTTGCACGGCTCTATCATACTGCCATGGTCTTCCCAACAACAAATGACATACATCCATATCTACTACGTCACACCAAATTTCATCCTTATACTTCTTTCCGATGGAAAAAATTACAAAAGCTCTTCGACTAACCTTCACTTCCCCACCTTTCCTCAACCATGTCAATTTGTAAGGTTTGGGATGCTTCTCTGTCTTTAACGCTAATTTCTTTACAGCTTCTGTAGAGATGATGTTATCACAACTTCCTGCATCGATAACAAACTTACAAACCTTTCCCAGAATAGTGCATGTTGACTGAAAAATATTACTCCTCAACCAACTAGTCTCCTCTTCCTGCTTTGGCGTCAAACAAGATCTCCTCATCATTAAAGAATATCCCTCGTCTCCCGTCAGTAATTCTTCTTCCTCCTCAACTTGTGGTGAATTGGAACATTCTATTTCTGCATCCTCATCCTCAAGCTCAGCAACCATCGCTCGCTTCTTAGGCTTCGGGCATTCATTACTCTTATGACCAAACTCCTGACAGTTATAACACTTGAAATTGTAGTTGACCTTGGTCTTAGCAACTTCATTGACAACCGGTTTACTAACAGCCATGGAAACATTAGTATTGCTACTAGCCCCTTTCACCAGATTGTAAACGCACCACCTCCTCTTCTACCTTGCTTCTCCCAAGCTAAAGCCTTCTGGTGTGCTTCAGCAACAGTTCTTGGATCAAACATATTCACCATATCCTGAATTTGCATTCTCAATCCTCCAAAAAATCTAGATGTCAGCTGTTCCACCGTTTCCATGATATCATTTCTAGCAATCAGTTGATAAAACTCATCTGCATAATCATTTACCGACTTTGTCCCTTGTCTCAAATTCTATAAGCGCTGATACATAAGAGACTGGTAATTATAAGGCAAGAAAGTAGCCTTCATTAACTTTTTCATCTTTTCCCATGAAACAATCTTCAACTTTTCCATTCTTTCCCGTGTAAGTTTAGTTTGTTGCCACCATGCCATAGCTCTTCCCTTCAATCGTGTAGCAACCAACTTAACTCTACGATGCTCGGGTACTTCCTTGAAGTCAAAAATTTCTTCAACATTTGATAACTAATCCAAAAATTCTTCCGCTATCATTCCTCCTTTGAATTCTGGAATCTCTGTTTTCATCTCTGACTCCCATCGACGATCATCTTCAAAATCTCTAATTCGACTTCATCCTTGGCCATGATTTCGACAAAAACTACTATCACCATCACTGGATCCCTCCAAATCTGACATATATCGATGTCGATTTCGTCCATCTACATCTCTACGATTATGCATGTCTCTTCTATCTCGTCCTTCAACATCACGATAAGGATCATCTTCAAACCCACATTGACTTCTTCTCTCTTCATGTCGATTTTCAAGGTGTTCTCTTCTCATTGAAACTGAAGGTGAAGCCCTGTTTCCACTATGATGCGAAGCTGGTGACGTTCTCCTTTGATTGTGACTCATGTCTTTCATCAACTTCTCTAACTTTCCAATACCTTCATCAAACTTTTCATTAATACGTTGCTCCATCTGCTCAGCTTCTTGTCTTCTATATACACCTTCAACGTTCTTAAAACGATTAGCACGTCTTGGAGGCATGATCTTCAAACAATCTCTTTTCCGATCTAACTTTGATATAGTTTGACTTAACTCGGCTTGCAATAGGACTTAGCTCGGCTCGGCCTAACTTGGTTTCGACCTATCCTGACTTAGCTCGGTTTCGAACTTACTTAGCTCTTCTAGCTCTGATACCAAATTGACGCAGCAGAAAACAACAAAATGAAGCAAAACGATGGAACGATACAAATATGAATTGATGAATTGATGATACCAAATGCACAAATCCGTTGATATCTCAAGATACCGGATTATATCTATCTTCAATACGTTGATCACGCACGATTCCGTGTTAAAAGATCTACGATTCTTTGACGTTGATCTCGTGCACGAGATTCCATGAATCGGCTTCAAATCCGTTGATTCGAGCGCACTCGAATAACCGAAGATGGAGAAAGGACCTCACACTCAACTTCCAATTTTAAAAGAGGCACAAAGCACTCAACAAAATTTTATTCAAAATCAACTATCTTTACAAGTGACATCACACACGTACTTATAGAAGATTACAACTCACTCAATTCAACACAACTGACCGACCTAACAACATGCGACCTAACAGGTGGCCGACCTACGACCTACAACACTTACAACACGAGTTACATTACACGACCTACGACTTAATTACAACACATGTGACCTACAACATACAAGTCAACAAACGACCTACGACCTAACACATAAGCGACTTAACATCATGTTACAACATACATGCGACATAACAACACAGTACAATACAAACGACTTAAGAAAATAGAATACAAGCGACTTATCAACAGGAGCGACCTACGACATAAGCTTCAACGACCTAAAAATCAGCGGCTTAAACTTCAGCGACTCAAGATAGTGCGGCATCATGCGACCTAAGGTATGGGCGACTTAAAGAAGAATGTGGGCTGAGCGACTTAAGGAAATGCAGAACTTTAGGAATTTGCGACATAAGATCTTGCGACCTAACCATGGAGCGACCTACTTCTGGAGCGACATAATATACACAAGCGACCTAACTGATGAGCGACATAACAACTTGAGCGACTTATAGAGTGCGGCCTGTGGGAGCGACTTAACTCGCTAGGTCGTAGCTCGATAGGTCTGTGAGAGCGACTTAACTCGCTAGGTCGTAGCTTCTTAGGTCGTAGCTCGTTAGGTCGCAGCTCGGTAGGTTAAAACGACCTAAGGAAAAGCAGCCTGAGTGATTTGCTGCTTCACCCTCCCCTCGTGTCTTGTTAGGCCGTAACTTATTAGGTCGCAGCCGACTTAGGACCAGGTATCCATCCCCTGATTGACTCGCTAATTCGATAGGTCGCGGCCGATCTATGGCATGCGACTTACGAACATGGTGCGCTGCATCACTAAACCCCTACAATTTAGAGATAATGAAGCTCTCTAATCATGTAGCTTCAACATAATTTGATAATCTTTGCTCTCTTTTTATGCTTCATGGAAAGTTGATGTTTATGTAATTTTGTGTTTGGTATTGAGTTTGATAGTCTATGTTGTTCAAAATAAATAGGCTATGCTTAGTCATATGAATCACAAATTGCCTCTTCATCCACATATGATTATGTCAATGAAGTGAAATCAAATCAAAATTTGATGGTCTATATTTCTAATTAACAGTTAATAGGCCATGATTAAAATAGATTTCATTTTCAACTCCTTGTTATTTTTCATGAGAATTAAAAGTGGTTTAAAGGTTGTGTAATAGTTTGATGGCTTATGTTGAGCTAATTAATAGCACAAATGAGCCATACTTATGATAAACACATCGTTTAAATTCACTTATGACCAAAAAAGAGAGGTCATAATTTCATAATTTATTCAACTATATGATGTAGAGAGTGCAATTGTCTCTAAATTGCCTTCATACTCTCATATTTTTATCACTTTGTTAATTTGTTAGTTTTCTCCTTTTCTAACTTAACATTCTCTTAAAATTCTTGGTTTAATTTGATTGAATAGAAATATAAAATCTAACAATTCCCTGCGGATCGACCCATAGTCACTAAGTACTATGATAGTACGCCGTGCGCTTGTAGTAAAAAATTTATTATAAATTTGTTCGACGGATGTCTAACTCGATAGAGTTCCCGTCGACGAACATATATGTTATTCCATTCATGTGAGATTCTGTTTTGCCTTTATTTTCTTTTACTCCATGATAATCTGCCTCTCCAGCACTTGAATTTACGGCACGTGAATATCGAGGATGTACTGGTGTCGATTTCTGAGGGTGGGAGGAGGCGGGTCATCACACACACACACGTATATAATTACATTTTTATATATTCATGCATTCCATGCAATGAGAAATTTGAAATAAACGGAGTTATAATACCATCTGGTATGGGACTTTCTGTTATATTTCTTTGATTATTCATCAGAGTAACATCCTGGAATTTTATCAATTTAAATTTTAAATATTTAAATAATTGGTTATTAAAGTTTAATTACCAATATTCAAATATAAGGATTATTTAAATATTTGAATTGTGTATTAACTATTAATTAAACAGATTTAATTGCCATATTTAACTCCTTTTAATTAATAAACAATAATGGTAAAGTTTTAATTTATAATTAACGTGATTAAACTTGTTTTAATAATATTCTTTTTTATTAACTTGTGAAATTATCATTCCGGGACACTGTCTTGGATTTTGACAAAACTAGTGCCATCGAAAATGGAATAATGGGACCATGTACGCCGACGAGTTTTGTGATGATTAGACATGCTGTGCAAGCTCGAAATGTGCACTGTTTAAAAATAGAAATTAAAATAATAGTAAAGAGTACGAATAAATAAAAATAAAAATAAATTGTTAATAAAATGACTTGATTTAATTACGTATTTTTAAATGAATTTATAGGATTTTTCCATAATTTTTAACTTGGAAAATAATTAAAATTCTGTTTGATACATTTTGCGGTAAACATTAGTATTTTTGAAACTGCAAGGAATAAGTTAACAAGTGTATTTTATTGTTGTTTTGTGATGCTGTCACATTGTTGTGCGCAATCTATTTTTTCTATCATTCGCGGCTTGTACGTGAATGTGATATTGTGTAGTGGTGTACTTCAAAACTAACTTTTTTCCAAAAAAAAATTATACCCAATCTAATACCAACCATCTTTTATTTTCCTTGCATTTGACTTTTATTTCCTTAGCTTTGAAGGAATTAGTTGTCTATATATATCTATACAACACACGCATGAAAAAAATGGAGAAGACACACACAGTTTTATGTTGTCATGTTTTTTACTGCATACGAAAATAAACCACACAATAGGCATTTACATTTTCATCTCATTTATCAAATAAATTCCTCTACACTAAGAACTTTTTTCGTTCTTGTTATTCTCGAGATGGTGGCATGTGGAAGTCGTGGGGGTTAGAAACAGCCATAAGCAGAGGTGCCGTGTAGTTAGCCAGAGGCAGAGCCGAGCTCGAAAGCGAGGATGTTGGCCGATGTGGTCTTGGACGACGCGTTGAATGGTGAAAACCACACGTTATTTCACAGCTAGAGAAGTGACAGAGAGAGATGGAGGAAGTCGCGATTTCTTTGGGTTCCAAGCAGTCACTGTTGCATGGGGTTGCGTGCGTTTTGGTAATATTTTGGGCCGTGCACTCTTTGGAAGTGGGGTGAGATTAGTTTAAATAAGTAATTTAGTTTTTTTTTAAAATGGTTTAAACTTTGTAATTGAATATCTTTCTCATAAGAGGTCCAATCGAGATGTCGTCATTTGCGTTAAACTCATATCGACGTTATCTACGCGATGGAATTAGATTCATTGAAAAAATTTAAGCTAAAAATTTAGGCCAAACTGGAACGTGAATGCGTTAACTGGAATTTCGATGAGTTATTCACCTCATAATAAACTATATGATACTATGTTGCGATAGATTATTATTGAATACTTGGAAAATAGTTGATAGTTTTAGTGAAGTATAAATTAATAATAAAATTATAATGATTTAAATTAATTACATTTATCGTAATTAAATTAGTTATACTTCGTTTGTGAGACCTATTTAGCATAATAAAACACTGTTCTGCTATATGTAAATTGGATCGATTATTTTGGACATCTATCGAGTAGGATAAATTATGGTTTTGTGCTTGTAAAGTAAAATGATTATTTTTGAAGTTAATTAATATGTTGATTAATTAATAAATGACATATTAGCTATTGATTGCTAATTGTTTATAAAAATATGTTTGTTATTATTGTTTGATTGTTTGTTTGGATTTGAATTTCCACTTGAAAACGGATTGCATAAATAACCATTGTTTTGCAGGGGGCTTTTGTAGAGAGACCCTAAAGGGTTTCTTGCCATTATTAATTTATTGTTATATACATCCTACTTATATTCTTATATTGCTTATATTGATGTTTAATTGAAGTATTTATGATCTACATTTTGATTTGTGTAAGTATTGTCATAGCGACTATCGCTATACCATCACTTATGAAATATTATCTCCTTAAAACTTTTGTGTGTGTTGGACATGTGCTTGTATATTACAAAATGAATGTTTAGTCGCATTTTTGCACTTTGAAAGTTGTTTAAACTATAATTTCATGTTTTTTTTTGAGAATTTTGAAACAATGGATAGGTGTTATTTAAAATTTATGAAAGGTATAAATTTGATTAATGTTGTTTTGTATTAAGAAAGGTATTTTAAATTGATTTATCTTCTTTCAAGATAATAAAATGTTGTTTGAACCAGTTAATCTATTTAACGCTATATCCCTTCCATGTCACGCCTTCCTGTTCTCTCCTTTGATGTGAATTTTGCAACCAAATCTAGGAAAGCATATATTTCTAATCCATCTGTAGTTTTTGGTTCGACTCATCATTTCTCTGTAATAGATTTTCCTTTCCTTGGATTGCCTCTGTACAGGCGCTCTTCTCCCTTTAGCTCCAGTGATGTTGCTCCCCTAGTAGCCATTAATCCTTTTGCAGTTTTGTCAAATTCTTTAGTTGTATCACATATCATTTCGTTATCTGGCATTGAGGCAGTCACCAATGTGAAGTGCTTGTATCCCATTTTTAACATTCTGGTAGCGGCCGCAGGTCAAGTTTCTGGCCAGTAGGTGGATACGTGCTTGCTAGGCCTTGGGGATGATGCGAAATTGTTGGGTCATGATAATGTTTTCTTATATGGAAGTAATATAAAGTTTGTTGGTTGTGTAACTGTTAATATTGTAGTTTATGTTGTTAGCTCAGCAACTGTTGGTAAAATCTCAGATAAAGTTGGTGGCACAGCAGCTGCTTGTGAAATTGCCAACTCCAAATCCTTACCTACAACTTGCAAAATTGACATTAATGGCCAGGCGCTTCATTCTAGTTTTGTGCAAGAGTTGCCTTTCCATCTTGTGACTAACAAGTGGTCTTCAACTTTTTCTACTCTTTCGAGAAATATGGGGGTTTATTCCCTAGATCTTTTGACATTGTTAAAGACGATACGGTTATGATTCCCCCGTTGAAGTGTTGAAAGCGGGAGTTGACTATTGGTCAGAATATTTGGTAGGTTTTTTCTTGGATTCTCTCGCACCTTATCAGCTAGATAAAGAGCGTTGTAGTCAAGTTTGGAAGCCTAAAATGGGTCTTCGTGTGCATTTTGACAACTTATTTTTCTTCAAATTTGTGAGACCCGATGAAAGGCAACGTGTTCTTACTACAAGAAAAAGTCTTTTATAGCGGCATATAACCGCTATTAAATACAACTATAACGGTTTGGTAAATGTTGTATATCGACATGTTATAAAAAAGAATTGCACATTTATAACACAAAAAAACCGCTATAAAAAAGCATGATTTCATTGCATAAAATAGCCGCTATGTTACATAAAGACGGCAGCTCGCTATAAAACATCTCAATCTTAACGAAAATAACAGAATATTTGTAACAAAGTATAACTGTTATAAAATATTTATTCTATAACGCCTATTTCGCGCTATATATCAACATGTTTATAGTGTATTTATAGTATATTCTACATCCATTTGCAGCATATATATAACACTATAAAATGTGTAGATACAATAACGCCTATTTGCTGCAATCCTTTGAGAGTAACCTCATACATATTATCTTTTTATAGCACTTATGTCATATAGTTATAACGCTTTTTAAAAGCTATGCTTTATTTTACTATATATTTGATGCACCCCACTATTACATTTTAATAATAACAATCAAAATGGATCTTCTTTAAATAAATAACAATTTGAACAATGTATGAACGAAAAAATAATAATAATTAGCAAATGTAACGCATATTCATGATAACAAAATAAAGTATCAACTAACAAAAAATAAGTTCAAATACATGAGTTACCAAATTCAATAAATATTCATGATAACAAAACACAACATAGTTCAAAGCTAACGTCTACAAGTACCAAATGCATCAGTAAGAAGTTGAACTGCTCAAAGTCTTTCTTCATGCATGACTTCAGTCATTGGTTGTACTTCCTGAAAATTCAAAACAATTTGAAAATAATTATATAAAACTGCAATGAAAACGATTATAACCATAGTTGTTGATAATCTGTCAGCAAGAAGAAATCCTGGTTCAAAGTCTGTTATTCAACAAGAAAAGTGCTGGACATGACTTCCCTGCAAAACCAAATTTTGAAGTGCTGTATTTTCTATGCACCCCCGTTAATTTTCTTGATCCAGCATTTCTATGAAATCCCACCATCATTTTCGAGCATTCCCTGTAAGTTTGAACATATACAAATGAAACTTGTAATTTCTACCATCAACTGTTGGTTTTGTCTTTTTTTGGTAAATATAACTTACAGAAGCTGATCTTTAGTATACATGGTGTACTGCTCACATGTCCTTGTCCAAAACTTGAATCCTTTGAGACTCCATCGAGCAGTATATATGGCAGCAGCAGCCAGTAGTAAAGGTTGAAACTTAAGCATTTGATACTCAACAAGATTAAGCTCTATAACGAACGATGAAAGCAGCTTCAACTACACATTATGAATCATAAATACATTTCTTTAGTTTCAAAGTCAAAATGTATATGTATTGTAGTTGTAAGGTCAACTGCAAACCCTCTTATCAGAATCAGCCGCCTTAAGGAACCTTCTTAAAAATACAAATGCGGCCGGCACAGACATGTTGAACTGTAAAGTTTTCACTATCAGTTTTTCCATGTCAAGCACTTCTTTTCGTGTATATGCACGATCGGATATGGTAACTAAGTCATCGCCTACTAGAACCGATACTTCTTCATATTTGCAAGCAAGAAGCATGGAAGTGACTCCTACTAGTTGATGCTTCTTCCTAACAACTGCTTGCCTTGATAGAAATCTATCTATTATGTTCACAGTAAGGTACGGTGTTTCCTCCATTAGCTCAAACTTGTAGTGAACCTGCATTTGTTTCGTTTTCAAATAATTTTCACATGTCGTAGTAGATATTACTTCTTATTTGAAAATAAAAAGAATCAAATATTATTCACCTCTACGAGCCAGTCAATAAGAATAGCTCGCATTTTGTCGTTAATGTCAAATTGGTTAGACATGTAATCAAGATGAATACAACTACTAGCCTTTACAAATTAGAATATTATGATTTCAAATATTCAAATAAACTTCATTCTCTGATCACTTTTATATACACAATACAACATACCATATAATAGTACAATAAATGGTTGCAATACTTAAAAGAGAAAATCCAAAACTAGTATATTTTTATCTCAATATTTCCTAAATAGGTGATACCCTATGGAACCAAACATGTAATTCAAAATCATGGTTTTAAGGAAGAAAAATTGAAACTAACATGGACTAATTTTATTTTATTTTACCTCAACTCACTTATATTAGTTGTATATGTCATCAACATAATCCACAACAGCTAGTGGATTTCCTACGTCACCTATATCAATTTCTTGTGCATTGTTAATCGCGATATCTTCCATCATTAATTCCTCAATAAGCTCACACTCCTATACAAAATTATGCATGGTTTAATATAGATTTTGGCAAATGAAAAGAGCATTAATGACATTAAATTCTATACCATCTCTTCTGATTCTTCAACCATTGGCACATCCTCATCAATAATAATGGGATTGTGCTTCTCATTCCCAGTAATTTGACCTTATTTATTACTAGTTTCCTACATAAACCAGACATGAACTTTGAGTCATTGATTCAAACAGACAACTGTCTAAAACTATTGAATCATTCAAGTAAACTATCCCATGACTATGTTGTGATTTGCTTGCCAAAACACCCTCTGCCAAAACTTCATCACCAAAACTTCTCTGGTCAACCCAAAACTTTATCACCAAAACTCCAATACCCAATCTCCATCCCATTATCCTACAATACCACTTCCTTCACCACCCAACCTGCTGCATCACCTCATTATCAACTCCTCTTCCTGCAATCTAATGCAAATCTGAAACCAACTTACATATTCCACAAGCATCACCCGAACACTACAACGACCTGCAACAACCAATCATCACCATCCTACAGCACTGCAATCTCACACAGCCTTTGCCTCCATCATCTAATACCATCATCAACAACATCCACGCCTATAACACAAAACAAAACACCTTCATCATCTACCTCAAACACGAACTGAATCAATTAAGCAAACAACCCATACGAACTCAAACGGCTATCTCCCCTGCAAGTTCATCCTCATCTCAACATCCACTCAAAACCCAAAACTTGACTTCTCCATCCTCCAACAAACCGCAACCCGAACCCAAGTCTGTATCCACTAATTCCATCTCCTCACCCTGCAAATCACTACCACTACAAACACACATCACTTCGAATCAAACCCGCTATCTCATTGAACCACGACCCCCGATCAAGTTTTTAAATCACGGGTTTGTTTATAAAATTTTCAAGGAACGGTGGCCGATCCTTAGATGTGAGGTTAGATCCTTAGTTCGATCCACTGCAATAGCCTACACAAATGGTAGTGAAGGAATGTATTAGACATGAATCCTTATGTAATAGAACTTTGGAATTCACGGACACTTACAGTACATCCTATGTCATCTAGAGTAGAGTTAAAGTTATCTGCACATGATCATCACATATTAAACTTGTACTCATTCACCAGACTTTGGTCTGACCCACTCCCTCCTTTCCATTTTCCCTTCTAATCCACTTCACTTTTTCCAGTTCTTGGAAGTTTTGATTTCTAAAATTTGGAGTTTTTCAAAAGAAATTATGAAACAAGATTTGTGAAGATTTGAAATTTGATTTTATTTGCATTGTAGTGTTTGCGTTCCTACACCCAAACAACCCAGACCCACAGCTACACTCCCATACAAACTGCTCCTCCCATACAAACTACAACTGTCCTGCCTCCTCCTCTTCCATACAAACTGCTCCTCCTATATCACAACAAGCTTACCCATACAATTCCCTCACAACTTCAAACAACTCCATCGACAACTCTGTTCAACCATCACACTTCCTACATTTCGACAATCATACTCAATTCACCTATGCACAAACACCATTGTGCCTTGTACATTCAACTATCCATTGTCAATCTCTTGTCACCACCATCCACTTCACAAACAAAACCACACTCCATTTACTCAAAACGATACACACCAACCTCCGCCTAATCGTCTCAAAGCCATACTCCTCAACAGCACTTCACCATCAATTCCAACAACACCAGCAACTCTTCCCTGCCACCACAACCTCTGCTGATCGCAAACGGTGAACTCCAATCCATTCACCTTCAACAATCTCCATCCCACTCAATTGGCGTAAATAAGACATAATTATTGGCTAAAGATGGCTAGGTGCACTTTAAGATGGTAGTTAATTTTATAGTTTATTAGTATTGATATTATTGCGGTTGTTATAAACTTGTATTATTATTGTTGTTGAAAAAGCAGATAACCATACTGTATTCAGTTTTCAGATTTAAAAGCATAAAATGGTAAGCAATTAAAATTGAGTTATCAGCACCTCAATAGGGGTAAATAAATAGTAATGAATGAACTAATAGTACCTCAATGCTTTGGGTTGATGGTGAGGACGCACCCAATAGGGTTATATTTGTTCAAACTTTCTAGATCAAGAAAAGGTTGGTCATAATAATAGAGCATGGATGGAAGTGGATATTTATAGTGTATTCAGTTGCTATTACAGTAACCACGAAAAGAGTAAAATAATAAGAGTGTACTATAAATTGTATTTAATGTCATTCAAATATAAATATTATTGGATAAATATAAATCATGGGAGTTTATATATCTGAAAATTTAAGAATATTATTGGTACGACTAAGTAGGAAAAGCATAAACCTGAAAATAGATATGATCATCCTTGGGGGTTAATTTTAATTTTCTTTTTCATGCTAGTAAATGTATTCCTACTTCATAGTTGACCAACCTGTAAAACAAACACTACGTTTATTAACCAAGATGAACTAAACAGCCCATAGTTTGTCAAAGTGAAATTGTACATGTATTGTACCAAGCACCATCAAAATCAAAAGAATCGGGCCTTCGAGCAGGGATGAAACCGAGAACATTTTTGTAGAAACAAAGAGACAGGTCGAGGTTTCTACAAACTACAAAAATGTGGTTCATTGAAGTCAAAGCCAATGGCAAAGCACTTTCAGTATTATTATTATTATTACCGCTATTATAAAACTAAATTAATTTTATAGTTTGTGGCTCTTTTGTTCACAGCTATCATTTATGCATTATTTTATATTTTTAGTCTTTTTCGGTAGGTTATGGTTTATGTGAATAATTTAGGCATTAGTTGTGATCTCTGGTTGGTATCGTTTATTTTGAATAATCTGCTTTTAGCCATTTGATTGCATTTATTTGCTTGTTTGCAACCACAGCTACTTTGGTTCTTTGAATAGCACTTTGTTCTTTTAGTTATTAGTTTTTGTTTTTTGATTTATCTACTGTTTATTTGTTTTGTTATGCATTGATTTAAGTTACTAGTTCCTTTACTTGTTTTATGACCTGTGGTACACTAATGCATATCTGTGGAGTTGAAATGATGGTTGAAGATATAATTTGCTTGTTTTTGACATATTACTCCATTTCAAGTTTTTCAACAGTTAACATCAATTCTAGCAATAATACAATAGAAAAAGCATCCAATTTTTCTCCACTAACATTAAACATTGTTCAACTTGAACTTAAAGGGAAGGTAATAATAATTCTTGACAAACTAGAATATAATCATAAAATGTTATTGTGACTGTAAATCATATAATACAATGAAAACTAGAGTGAGAGAAATAGCGACAAATAGTAATTAATTATTACTGTTATTGTTAAAATGTTCCAAAATTTAAAGTTATACATTCATACAATGTGTTTGTATGTTGAAGATGAGACTGTATAACTAAGCTGTGTTGTAACGACCCGGTGTTTTCAACCACTCGCATCCGCACATGTCGGACTTGAATTGTTCAAAATACCGCGTTGTAAATAAAATTTGGCAGAACTCAGAATATGCAGTAAATAATTAATCACAGAATCACAAACACAGAATCAGAATACTCGCAGCGGAATTTAAAAATACTTAGTGGTTCATGAAGCCACTATAAATATTCTTACTCAAATAAAATTTACATAGTCTTAAATCCAAATATAGTTTTAACTTATCAGTAAACAGTCCAAATGTCCACTAGTCTTGATTTTTAGATAAAGAACTGGAAAGGAAGTTTGCCAGCAGCTTGAAAGTGATCTACAGAAATCCTAGCTCCGGGATGGAAACTGAACTGCAACTCAGGCTGACCCGAGCGTACAATAAAACAAACACTCGAGTCGGGACATACATACTTATATAATGTAAGCTAAATCAAGTGTACTGTAATAAAGAGCAAGTAACTTAAAGGATGCTTGGGATCGCCCATCCTCTAAGGATCCGTTAAACTATTTACTATGTAGTATATTGCGTTATTATAATAGTGTCTATATTAAAATAAACTTACTTTTTAATAGCGTTAAGGGGTTACCCATATAGCCCTTAACACGTAATAGTCCCAGTAGTCCGTCCAATATCATAGCCCCTCCTGATCGGGAAGCCACTAGAGGATACCACACGGGCTACGGGAGAAAACCAAACTCGTACAAGGCTCGATATGGTAGGTGACACGGCACAACTAGGCAATGCCAGGGTAGATATACCAATTACGCTTCCGGACCGATGGTAACGCGAAGCCGCAGCAACCGCCCACCTCGAACAACACTCCCAAATCAAAGGTGCGCACCAAAACAATCACAAGAGTAATAGAATGGCATACGAAGAAGTGCGTTCGATCAGAGGAGCTACCTCATTAATCCGTCAATCGCTCCTGTTTTAGCCACCTTAAGCCAACTCACGGGAGTCGGGTCCACGTATATACCTTTCAAGAAACCGTCACCACCAACCTACTTCATTCTGGAATCTCCACCGCGTACACGGTTAGTCAAAGTGGTTTTCGGTATCGACAGAGAGTATGCCCATATCCGATCCCGGTCTCTTTGCCAACCAAACGTTATTATAACCCGTGGTTATAGTTTGAAAAATGGTATTTATATTTTTCAAATCAATATATATTTCAAATACCTTTAATTTCAAATCCTTGATTTAAAACATTTCCTTTGAAGATATACCATTTCAATTTATTCAATTAAATTTGGAATTTATTGCTTTTATCAAAAGAATAGAAATCAATTTTCTTCTTTTAAATCTTTCCAAACTCAATTTCTTACTTTATTAGCAATTTCATATTTAAATTCCAAATCTTAACGTATTCCCAAAATAGAGATGAAATTTTAAATAAATCAATTTTAAATCAATTTCACTTCTACAGCATCTAGGAAATGCTATCCAAAGTATGAGTTTAAAATAGTCAAGTTTCAAAAGACAGCAATTAAATGCTGTAGTAGACTTTTAGCTAAACATCAAATTTCAAATATAACTTATTATTTATTATTTCTGTATTGAAATCTTTACCTTTCCAAAAATATAGAATTTCTAAACAAGTTATATTCCAAAATTTTAACTCAACATTTATTTATTTAACCCCTTTTAAATCATTGTAAATCTCATAAAAATCCTTTATATAATTTAAATTAGAATATCATCAAATTTCTAAATTTAAATAATTTAAAATAATTTCAGAAAATAATATATAAACCACGGGCCTGTATAAGATTTTCTAGCCTAGGTCAAGTGAAACGGATTTATATCATTTCAATCCGATATTTACACAACCCCGGGTTCTATCATTTCGAACCCGCAATCCCAAGACAATTTACAGCAGTTAACAGAACAAGTGAACAATAATAATCAATTAGGCCTATCATTTCAGCCCATACCATCTATAATAACAGGGAACTTGCAGTGGTGATTTAAGCAGTAAATAAACAATAACATAACTGCAGAAATAATATAACAGATAATACTGATGAGGTGTCAATTTAAATGGGGTCCATCATTCTATATTACATTTCAGACAGATAATAGTGAAATACAATTTTACACATACACTTGCAATAATTTACCAAAATATAAATACGTATGTCTGGTGAGAAATACTCACCTGAATGCTGCAGAAAATTTTAAATTTCAAAACGATGATTCACCGGAAAAGAACTACAGAGAGTAACGATCAAAATCCCTCGGATGTCAACCTTAGATTCAAATCTAGAACAAGATTCAAAATATTGAATACGCGACTTTAGAATTTACGGTCAAAGAAAAATTTAGAATAGAACAAGAATATGTTTGCTTTGCTCGACCACTTCACCGTGTAACGTGACCAAAACATACCCAAAACTGTGAACCGCGCTAACCCAAAATTTTACGACCAAAATTTTTTTCCTAAACAACTACGGCAAAAGTTGAACATGAATACACGTGCACCAAATTTTCTTCATGAACGTGATATGGATATATGCACGTACGTGCACCACTCTATGTTCATGCACACGGCCAAAATTTTGTGCAGCCTTCCCTTCCCATCTTTTCAGTTTTTTTTTCTTTTTTTTTTCTTTTTCTTTTTTTTTCTTTTTTTCTTTTTTCAAAGCTTCGCACTTATTCAATTTCAAGTACCTCCCAACTCCTCTGTAACAGGTATCCACTAAACTCATTTACCCGAGCCAAAACCCACCTACTTCGAGTCTTCCCCACGTCTCAAGCTCACATGCTTCGAGCCAATACTGAAATTTCTTCGAAAAAAATGCAAAGAAACTTCCAGCCATCTCTTTTTCAAAAATTATTGAAAACACAAATCTCACACTCACTGACCCCTATTTCCTAGTAGCATCAACATTTCACTTCAGTTATGCATCAATACTCCTGTCCAGATCTTCAATCTCAGAAAAGAAAAAAAAATAAAATAAAATAAAGAACATGACTCCTCTCCCCCACAAACAGACAACCCCTTTCTTATATAAAGGCAACTGAAAGACTCCCCTAAACCCAACATAAATGTATGCAGACTACTCAACACAAATGCAAGTTAACTCCCTTAAAGAATATAATATATATAATATAATAAAGAAAAAAAATGTAAATTTTTTTTTTGTCCACTACTAACTAAATCAAATCCTGGAAAATCTTAAACAAATCAACCAAAGTCCTTCCTATACATTAAATATCATATCCAGGTTCTTGGCAAAAACTCACTAGCCTACAACTACAAAATGCATGCAAAACTCAACCTATATCTACACTCATCTTTATATGCACAAGGCCAAACTTATAAATCAATCTTGGAAAAATATACAGGCAAGCTCTATGCATGGCATGGCTCTGGTCTAAATCATGCATGCATCTATCTAAAACTCAGCAACAAATGCATACGAGAACTATCAAAAAGGAAAACTCTATCTATCCAGATCCCACAAGTTTGTTTTAAAACACATGGTAAATATTTCAGAGAAAAACAAGGTGGAGAGATGGTAGAATGGCCGAGCAAGGCAAATCAGAAACACAAAAAGAAGAATTGGAAGAATAAAAGGGAAACAAAGCAAAAGGGAAAAAAATATAAAAGGAGGAAGAGACTGAGATAATTTGCCATACCTGACGTTTGTACGCAGAGACCAGAGAAAATGCAAATGGAAAATTGAAGTGGTGAACTTGTGATGTGGGTCTCTGGTTTATAAATAAACGAGTTGCGAGATCTCAGGGGAAAACGTCAAAAAGAATATGTGCAAATTCAAACGTAAAAGAAACGGCAAGGCAGTGAGCATTGATTTGAAATCTGAGCTATTGCATATATGCGTGATTTACTCATTTTTAGTTTGCAAAAGGATTTTTGTTTCGAAATAAATAGAGGAAGGCCGAGAGTTTCTCCATTGATAAAGCTTGATTACAACCATTATACCATTCAATTTGTTGCATGATTTATCCATACTTAAACATGAAATAAATGAGAAGATTTGATATATACAGACAAATAGAAGATTTGGAAACGGCAAGTATTTTTCAAAGCTTTTGGAAATGGAAACGAATATAAGTGGAAAATATTGCGTGATGAATTATTGCCAGATTTGATGAAAATAGTCTGCGTGATGTTGGGGAAGCAAATCTGATTCTCTTTCATTTATTTCCACTTTCCAGTTTGCTTTTGAACGTTATTTATGAGTGATTAAATGCAAGAAACGGCAAGCATTGATTGTAGGTAATTTATACGTGATAAAATTAGCAGGAGAAATAAATCTGAACGTTATGAGAAATTTGTGTTAAAAGCATGCGTTACTATAGGAAGATAATAAGCACTAAAATTTCGAACTGACTAGGCAATAGAAGAGGTGATTTTTAGGGACCACGGTTAGCAATTTGATTTGATCTTTATATGTGTGATATCGATTCCCAGTTATAAATGTTTGAACGTTACCCATATTTATTAAAACATGCGTTGATTGTGGGAATATGGCTTGCGATATTTAAAACTTCCAATTGAAATTAATGCATGCGATTACTGCAAATTTTATGAGAAGCTTTGATTTCAATATTTATGCGTGATTGAGGAACTTGATTTTTGTGTAGTACTGCTTGAAACAGAGGATAAACAGATTTGGACGTTACTTATATGTGTGATTCATTTCTAGTTTATCAATCTTGATTTTTAGTTTGATTGCAATAAATGAAATGGCAAAAATTATGTAAGGCTTTAGGAAGAGAAATGGTGTGTATGGTTTCAAGCTTTAATTGCATGCGTTTAAGTAAAAAGGAAATCATCAGAGAGAATAAGGTTTTTAACGTTACCCTATAATTAAGTTTTTGTGATGAAGGCAGGGTTAATACACACATTCTTATAAATTAAAACTTGCGTGATTATAGGTTGATAATTGATGAGATAGAGGCAGAGGAAAGGAATTGATGTGCATGTTGATTTCTTTAAAGTGGCAGTAGGTTTCACACGTCTAGCTTAAATTTTGTACGTTACTACTTGTTGAATTTATTTCAGTTTTATGTATTTTGATTTGATATTTTTCTAGTTTGAAAAGGCAAATTTATGTAGGCAGTTGAAATGGAAACGTATATACACATTTTATTTAAAACCAAAACTGTCAGTTACAACCAAAAGTAACGTTCGTCTTAAAAATCACTAACTGATGTTTTAATCCATAAAGGTGTTTATATATGATTTTAAAAGTACGTCAAACTGACGTAATACAAACATCAAAAATATATATATATAAATAACGTTTTAAATTTTATACGTTTTATTACATTACTTACCATAAATTTTACGCGTCCTTTCAAATGCGATATTTAACAGTTTATAAATACACTAAATTCTACAAAATTAATACTTAACTAAAATTTAAATTGGTTTACATTCTTCATATTATATATATATATATATATATATATATATATATATATATATATATATATATACATACGGTACTTATTCCCTAAATTTACGCGCCCTTTTTAACGCGTAATTACCTAGTTCATTTATACAAAAAAAAAATTCGAAATTCTGACCGTGCTGAGACTCAAACTTGTGACCTGTCATGAATAGCCCAGATGTCTTAACCACCTAAGCTATTAATGTTTTCTTAATTAAAATTTGATTTTGCTAGAAATTAAGTTTTTTTTTACCATCTTCGACAAAACCCAAATTTCCAAATTAAAGTTAATTCTTAACCATGTCAAAATTTCATAGATCTTATTATTTAGTTAAAAATTTGGTCAATTGTTTTTTTTTATTTTTTTATTTTTTTAATCACTTTAAATAAACCCCAAATTTTTAAAATACAAGTGAAAAATACTTGTTAGAAAAAAGAAAATTGGGTTGTTACACTCTCCCCCACTCAGAACTTTTCGTCCTCGAAAAGGAAGAAGGTAGGGGAATAGAAACAACCTGAAAGAAAACTAAATTGAAACTTAAATTAGAATCATTAATCTAAACAATAAAATTCAATTTTAAATTAATCATTGATTTCATCTATTTATACTTAAAATTTTAACATTTATTTATTTACATATTTACTTGTATAATATCCCTACACAAAAAAAATCATTCATTTTTTTTTTTTTCAAATTTTTCACAAGGTATTATAACATTCTAATTTAAAATGTTTAATTTTAGTCCAAATTTGAAATGGTGATTTAACTTAATTGTTAAAGTAAATTTACCATTTCCCAAAATAAACTAAATCCCCATTTAGTTTCTTCTTTATTCCAAACTATAATTAAATTTATTTTTCTCAATATTTTTCTCATCTATGTCAAATATTTTTCTCAATATCTAAACTATATAGATTCAATTTAAATTAATATTCAATAATTGATTTAATTCATTTGATTTTTACAGAAGTTAAATCAATCTTAACTATTTTTAAATTAATTATCTTATTATCCAATTATTTTCTAAAATCAGAAATTTGTATAGTCATTTATAATAATCATCTTTTATTCAACAAATTTAATTTTTCTTTATCCCAGATTATTATTAAATATATTCTACTTAAAATATCTTATCGCACATATTAAGTAGATTATATTTAATATAACTATTCCAATATATTTCTAAATTTCCTTTAACACCATTTGATATTGTATATTATTCAATTATTATTTTATTTCTATTTACCTCTATTTGTCTTGTTGTAACTGAAACTTTAAGTGTATAACATTTATTATAACCACTCAAATTTTATTTATAAAATCCTTTTATATTATACATTATCCAATTACATAGTTAATTTCTGAATGATTTAGGTAAGTTATATTGGCATGCAATTTATACAAGCAAAATTTTCCAACTATATTATTCAAGTTTAAATATTCATTCCAAATTTGACTTTATTTTATCATTAGAATCACCTTTTAACATAAATTTATGAATTAAATTTCCAATTAACTTCAAACCCTTTAGAGATAAATAAATACATACATATAGTATATGTCAAATCAAATTTAAATCATATATCTATATATATATATATTATAAATTAAGTCATATTTTAGAAATTCAAATTAATCAAATTTTTGAAGCAAAACTACATCGTGGTCTCTTTACTTCGATACTCGAAAATGAATGTCGATGATGTTGTAGTCATCACCGAAATTATTTTCCAGCGACAAAGAGAAGAGCACTAATTTTTAAAACTTTAAAATTCTTTGGAAACAAATTTATATTCGAAAATAATTTAAATAATAATATATCCTTTCAAGACTTTAAACACAAGGTTTGAAACTATCAGAAATTAAATTCTTAAATTCTTGTTTTAAATCCATTTCTGTTTCCAAATAAATTTATAACCATGTTTTATAGTTCAATTATTCATTAAGACAAAACCAATGGTTTACAAAACTATAAATAAACTCAAACATTATTATCTCTAAACAACTAGTTAAATTCTGAAAATTATACTTATATATATAATATTAGATTTTTCCCAAATATAGGAATAATTTTTTTTTTTTTTTCAAAACAAGGATAGAGATTCAAATTTTGAAGGACTCAAATTAAAGAGAATTTTGATTTAAAGATAAGTTGGAATCAGAAGATCCGATGGTTAAATAACAGAATAAGAAACCAGATAAGTTTATATAAATCGCGGGCAACCTTAACCTGGTCAACCGTGACTTAAAGAGTCAGATCGATGTGGATTTTCTGGGGTAAATCTACATTCGATCTGAAGAGATAGAGTTCAGAATAACCAAAAATACTAGTATCTAAACCAAGGATAAATATAAATCTCCGGTGAATCAATGCTAGTTGTAAAGGAGTTTCACCGCTATATTAGAATATTGGCGAAACCGCCAATTCACTATAAAGATCATCCTAAGTGGAGTTATGGGATACTCCCGAATCGAAAGAAAAATAAATAGTGAGGGACACGAATGAACTTCGGAACCGCAGGGAACGTTCCAAAATTCAAAAAGGAAGAGATTCAAGCTCGAATGAAAGTGATTCTGTAAATCAAATTTACCATACATTCTAAGTTTTGCCTAGAGCCAAAGCTCTGATACCAGATGTAACGGGCCGCGCCAGTGGGGTAACGCCCACCGTAGCATACATTGGTACCTGTGTTCTGCCTTTACGGCCAGCCTCTCGACTGCACCACCAACCCCCACGGAGACATGTAGGAGTAAGAGTCAACCGTTCGCTACCAAACCAGGAAGCGAGAACCCCCTATCATGCTGCACCCTCCAAGTGCAATGGCAGACACACATGTCGGACTTGAATTGTTCAAAATACCGCGTTGTAAATAAAATTTGGCAGAACTCAGAATATGCAGTAAATAATTAATCACAGAATCACAAACACAGAATCAGAATACTCGCAGCGGAATTTAAAAATACTTAGTGGTTCATGAAGCCACTATAAATATTCTTACTCAAATAAAATTTACATAGTCTTAAATCCAAATATAGTTTTAACTTATCAGTAAACAGTCCAAATGTCCACTAGTCTTGATTTTTAGATAAAGAACTGGAAAGGAAGTTTGCCAGCAGCTTGAAAGTGATCTACAGAAATCCTAGCTCCGGGATGGAAACTGAACTGCAACTCAGGCTGACCCGAGCGTACAATAAAACAAACACTCGAGTCGGGACATACATACTTATATAATGTAAGCTAAATCAAGTGTACTGTAATAAAGAGCAAGTAACTTAAAGGATGCTTGGGATCGCCCATCCTCTAAGGATCCGTTAAACTATTTACTATGTAGTATATTGCGTTATTATAATAGTGTCTATATTAAAATAAACTTACTTTTTAATAGCGTTAAGGGGTTACCCATATAGCCCTTAACACGTAATAGTCCCAGTAGTCCGTCCAATATCATAGCCCCTCCTGATCGGGAAGCCACTAGAGGATACCACACGGGCTACGGGAGAAAACCAAACTCGTACAAGGCTCGATATGGTAGGTGACACGGCACAACTAGGCAATGCCAGGGTAGATATACCAATTACGCTTCCGGACCGATGGTAACGCGAAGCCGCAGCAACCGCCCACCTCGAACAACACTCCCAAATCAAAGGTGCGCACCAAAACAATCACAAGAGTAATAGAATGGCATACGAAGAAGTGCGTTCGATCAGAGGAGCTACCTCATTAATCCGTCAATCGCTCCTGTTTTAGCCACCTTAAGCCAACTCACGGGAGTCGGGTCCACGTATATACCTTTCAAGAAACCGTCACCACCAACCTACTTCATTCTGGAATCTCCACCGCGTACACGGTTAGTCAAAGTGGTTTTCGGTATCGACAGAGAGTATGCCCATATCCGATCCCGGTCTCTTTGCCAACCAAACGTTATTATAACCCGTGGTTATAGTTTGAAAAATGGTATTTATATTTTTCAAATCAATATATATTTCAAATACCTTTAATTTCAAATCCTTGATTTAAAACATTTCCTTTGAAGATATACCATTTCAATTTATTCAATTAAATTTGGAATTTATTGCTTTTATCAAAAGAATAGAAATCAATTTTCTTCTTTTAAATCTTTCCAAACTCAATTTCTTACTTTATTAGCAATTTCATATTTAAATTCCAAATCTTAACGTATTCCCAAAATAGAGATGAAATTTTAAATAAATCAATTTTAAATCAATTTCACTTCTACAGCATCTAGGAAATGCTATCCAAAGTATGAGTTTAAAATAGTCAAGTTTCAAAAGACAGCAATTAAATGCTGTAGTAGACTTTTAGCTAAACATCAAATTTCAAATATAACTTATTATTTATTATTTCTGTATTGAAATCTTTACCTTTCCAAAAATATAGAATTTCTAAACAAGTTATATTCCAAAATTTTAACTCAACATTTATTTATTTAACCCCTTTTAAATCATTGTAAATCTCATAAAAATCCTTTATATAATTTAAATTAGAATATCATCAAATTTCTAAATTTAAATAATTTAAAATAATTTCAGAAAATAATATATAAACCACGGGCCTGTATAAGATTTTCTAGCCTAGGTCAAGTGAAACGGATTTATATCATTTCAATCCGATATTTACACAACCCCGGGTTCTATCATTTCGAACCCGCAATCCCAAGACAATTTACAGCAGTTAACAGAACAAGTGAACAATAATAATCAATTAGGCCTATCATTTCAGCCCATACCATCTATAATAACAGGGAACTTGCAGTGGTGATTTAAGCAGTAAATAAACAATAACATAACTGCAGAAATAATATAACAGATAATACTGATGAGGTGTCAATTTAAATGGGGTCCATCATTCTATATTACATTTCAGACAGATAATAGTGAAATACAATTTTACACATACACTTGCAATAATTTACCAAAATATAAATACGTATGTCTGGTGAGAAATACTCACCTGAATGCTGCAGAAAATTTTAAATTTCAAAACGATGATTCACCGGAAAAGAACTACAGAGAGTAACGATCAAAATCCCTCGGATGTCAACCTTAGATTCAAATCTAGAACAAGATTCAAAATATTGAATACGCGACTTTAGAATTTACGGTCAAAGAAAAATTTAGAATAGAACAAGAATATGTTTGCTTTGCTCGACCACTTCACCGTGTAACGTGACCAAAACATACCCAAAACTGTGAACCGCGCTAACCCAAAATTTTACGACCAAAATTTTTTTCCTAAACAACTACGGCAAAAGTTGAACATGAATACACGTGCACCAAATTTTCTTCATGAACGTGATATGGATATATGCACGTACGTGCACCACTCTATGTTCATGCACACGGCCAAAATTTTGTGCAGCCTTCCCTTCCCATCTTTTCAGTTTTTTTTTCTTTTTTTTTTCTTTTTCTTTTTTTTTCTTTTTTTCTTTTTTCAAAGCTTCGCACTTATTCAATTTCAAGTACCTCCCAACTCCTCTGTAACAGGTATCCACTAAACTCATTTACCCGAGCCAAAACCCACCTACTTCGAGTCTTCCCCACGTCTCAAGCTCACATGCTTCGAGCCAATACTGAAATTTCTTCGAAAAAAATGCAAAGAAACTTCCAGCCATCTCTTTTTCAAAAATTATTGAAAACACAAATCTCACACTCACTGACCCCTATTTCCTAGTAGCATCAACATTTCACTTCAGTTATGCATCAATACTCCTGTCCAGATCTTCAATCTCAGAAAAGAAAAAAAAATAAAATAAAATAAAGAACATGACTCCTCTCCCCCACAAACAGACAACCCCTTTCTTATATAAAGGCAACTGAAAGACTCCCCTAAACCCAACATAAATGTATGCAGACTACTCAACACAAATGCAAGTTAACTCCCTTAAAGAATATAATATATATAATATAATAAAGAAAAAAAATGTAAATTTTTTTTTTGTCCACTACTAACTAAATCAAATCCTGGAAAATCTTAAACAAATCAACCAAAGTCCTTCCTATACATTAAATATCATATCCAGGTTCTTGGCAAAAACTCACTAGCCTACAACTACAAAATGCATGCAAAACTCAACCTATATCTACACTCATCTTTATATGCACAAGGCCAAACTTATAAATCAATCTTGGAAAAATATACAGGCAAGCTCTATGCATGGCATGGCTCTGGTCTAAATCATGCATGCATCTATCTAAAACTCAGCAACAAATGCATACGAGAACTATCAAAAAGGAAAACTCTATCTATCCAGATCCCACAAGTTTGTTTTAAAACACATGGTAAATATTTCAGAGAAAAACAAGGTGGAGAGATGGTAGAATGGCCGAGCAAGGCAAATCAGAAACACAAAAAGAAGAATTGGAAGAATAAAAGGGAAACAAAGCAAAAGGGAAAAAAATATAAAAGGAGGAAGAGACTGAGATAATTTGCCATACCTGACGTTTGTACGCAGAGACCAGAGAAAATGCAAATGGAAAATTGAAGTGGTGAACTTGTGATGTGGGTCTCTGGTTTATAAATAAACGAGTTGCGAGATCTCAGGGGAAAACGTCAAAAAGAATATGTGCAAATTCAAACGTAAAAGAAACGGCAAGGCAGTGAGCATTGATTTGAAATCTGAGCTATTGCATATATGCGTGATTTACTCATTTTTAGTTTGCAAAAGGATTTTTGTTTCGAAATAAATAGAGGAAGGCCGAGAGTTTCTCCATTGATAAAGCTTGATTACAACCATTATACCATTCAATTTGTTGCATGATTTATCCATACTTAAACATGAAATAAATGAGAAGATTTGATATATACAGACAAATAGAAGATTTGGAAACGGCAAGTATTTTTCAAAGCTTTTGGAAATGGAAACGAATATAAGTGGAAAATATTGCGTGATGAATTATTGCCAGATTTGATGAAAATAGTCTGCGTGATGTTGGGGAAGCAAATCTGATTCTCTTTCATTTATTTCCACTTTCCAGTTTGCTTTTGAACGTTATTTATGAGTGATTAAATGCAAGAAACGGCAAGCATTGATTGTAGGTAATTTATACGTGATAAAATTAGCAGGAGAAATAAATCTGAACGTTATGAGAAATTTGTGTTAAAAGCATGCGTTACTATAGGAAGATAATAAGCACTAAAATTTCGAACTGACTAGGCAATAGAAGAGGTGATTTTTAGGGACCACGGTTAGCAATTTGATTTGATCTTTATATGTGTGATATCGATTCCCAGTTATAAATGTTTGAACGTTACCCATATTTATTAAAACATGCGTTGATTGTGGGAATATGGCTTGCGATATTTAAAACTTCCAATTGAAATTAATGCATGCGATTACTGCAAATTTTATGAGAAGCTTTGATTTCAATATTTATGCGTGATTGAGGAACTTGATTTTTGTGTAGTACTGCTTGAAACAGAGGATAAACAGATTTGGACGTTACTTATATGTGTGATTCATTTCTAGTTTATCAATCTTGATTTTTAGTTTGATTGCAATAAATGAAATGGCAAAAATTATGTAAGGCTTTAGGAAGAGAAATGGTGTGTATGGTTTCAAGCTTTAATTGCATGCGTTTAAGTAAAAAGGAAATCATCAGAGAGAATAAGGTTTTTAACGTTACCCTATAATTAAGTTTTTGTGATGAAGGCAGGGTTAATACACACATTCTTATAAATTAAAACTTGCGTGATTATAGGTTGATAATTGATGAGATAGAGGCAGAGGAAAGGAATTGATGTGCATGTTGATTTCTTTAAAGTGGCAGTAGGTTTCACACGTCTAGCTTAAATTTTGTACGTTACTACTTGTTGAATTTATTTCAGTTTTATGTATTTTGATTTGATATTTTTCTAGTTTGAAAAGGCAAATTTATGTAGGCAGTTGAAATGGAAACGTATATACACATTTTATTTAAAACCAAAACTGTCAGTTACAACCAAAAGTAACGTTCGTCTTAAAAATCACTAACTGATGTTTTAATCCATAAAGGTGTTTATATATGATTTTAAAAGTACGTCAAACTGACGTAATACAAACATCAAAAATATATATATATAAATAACGTTTTAAATTTTATACGTTTTATTACATTACTTACCATAAATTTTACGCGTCCTTTCAAATGCGATATTTAACAGTTTATAAATACACTAAATTCTACAAAATTAATACTTAACTAAAATTTAAATTGGTTTACATTCTTCATATTATATATATATATATATATATATATATATATATATATACATACGGTACTTATTCCGTAAATTTACGCGCCCTTTTTAACGCGTAATTACCTAGTTCATTTATACAAAAAAAAAATTCGAAATTCTGACCGTGCTGAGACTCAAACTTGTGACCTGTCATGAATAGCCCAGATGTCTTAACCACCTAAGCTATTAATGTTTTCTTAATTAAAATTTGATTTTGCTAGAAATTAAGTTTTTTTTTACCATCTTCGACAAAACCCAAATTTCCAAATTAAAGTTAATTCTTAACCATGTCAAAATTTCATAGATCTTATTATTTAATTAAAAATTTGGTCAATTGTTTTTTTTTATTTTTTTATTTTTTTAATCACTTTAAATAAACCCCAAATTTTTAAAATACAAGTGAAAAATACTTGTTAGAAAAAAGAAAATTGGGCTGTTACATGTGTAGGGCAAGGCATACAATGCAGTATGATATGTGTACCGTGTACGATGTAGAATGATGATGTGTCTATTTACTCTTCTTCCTTTTACTTGTAACTGAGATGTAAAATCTTGCTCATAATAGTCTTCAACTTAGTAAGCCATATGAAATGATAAACTTGTTTCTTATTCAAATTAGCCAGAGAACAGGAGCTGCCATAGGTAACACACAGCTCAACAATTAGGATGTTGGTACAGTTTAATGATTGAAAACAGTCCATATGAGAAAACTAGGTAAATAGATAGCTGTCCTTGTAGGTGCTAGGTTAAATTTCACAACCCAGACTTATAGAGTACGAATGAATTTGTTCTTGAAACGACATCAAAGGCATATATTTGCTTAAGCACATTGCAATCGATGTCTTATGCTTATTGATTAAGTTGTCCTTGGCAAAAATGGAAGGGTGGTTTGCAAGGAACCAGTTCTCTCGATGAAACTGTTTGTAAATTTCACGTGATTAATGTGTTCTTATAGTTTTCGAACAAACATTTATATGTTATTATATCAGTCCTAATAACCACCTTATAACCAAATATGGTTGTGTAACTGTTGTCATATTTAACAAAAATGTTTTATATAAAATTTCAAAATCTTTTCACCACTGCACTCGTGTATTTTTCAAATATGTTAAACTGAATATCAAGAAAGAATAGTTGGTTTTTCAACCATGAGGAGGTTATCTATTAGAAAAGAGAAAGCTTACCTCCAACTGCAAAATCGCTAATGCTTCCCTGACATAACGAACAAATTCCTCATGAATAAAAGCTTGCACTCGATCGACATTAGCAGCTGTACTCAATGGGGCATATATTACTGGGCCTTTTACTTTGACAATGTCAAATGGTATGTTCATCCCAGGAAGAGGTGTGAGAATATTAGAAAATAGTATTACCTACAAGGATACGGTAGGAAGAAAAAGATCAGTTTATATAAAATTGATAAAATAGTAATGAACTAAGGATTTTCAATTTTATTTTTCCACAAATGACATTGGTGACACCACAAGGTTTACTGGCAATGATTTTCAGGTAGATTACTTGTGATTTATACAAAGAAAAAATTAGAAAACCATAAAATATTTTTGGTTGATAATCAAACTGCATTTCATGAAATCATTGTTATTTTGTGTACCAAAAAAAGTCTAATATTTTAGCAGATATACATATAGTATATGGTATGTGGCTGTTACATCAGTACTAGGGTGATTAATAACAGGAGTGATTTTTAAGGATAGATTTTATATTTTAGTGATTTTATTAGTAGTGTATTTTTTTCTCTTCCTGGTGAGCAAGTTTATAATCCAGATGGGATATGCAGATAGAAAATCAGTTCAGAATGGCACCCACCCCATCAGGCTTGAAAACTTTCCATGGCTGTGGGGACATTTCAACTACAGATCCATATTTTTTGACCTTTCACAAAAAAAGGATGCTTCTCGTATAATGTTCGATAGCTTTGTTAAAAAATTAACATGGGGATTAATATTACTAAGTGTATTGGTCACACGTGTCTTAAATTGATTCATCTGTTCTTACTGATCAATATTATTTGTAGCATAAGATAATATTAATCAAAACATGCAGTTGGACTTATATGGCTCAAGCATATGCCTGTTACTTAACAATTGTGATAACTCTAAAACAAACCAAACATAATTTTAACCATTTAGCTCATTATGGAGAATACATTATCTAAATGTAAATAAACATAATATACTTTTTTAATGTTGTTTAATATAAGTCAGCATCCTATGAAATTGTGCACATATACATGAATTACTGATTCAAGTATGGTCACATTAAAATTGTTCATAGTTCATAGTGATGAAAAGTGCAAATGTTCTCCATTATAATCTAAATCTCAATTTATAATAGAATTGCAAAACCCCTTAGCTCATTAAGTTTTCTCTAAGTTAGTTAATATGGTTGCACCAAGT
Source organism: Allium cepa (assembly GCA_030765085.1). NCBI lineage: Eukaryota > Viridiplantae > Streptophyta > Magnoliopsida > Asparagales > Amaryllidaceae > Allium > Allium cepa. Next base: position 71,816,242 of record CM060939.1, on the reverse strand, counting down.
TATGAAAATAAACATGCCTTCATGTACCTCCCTATTTGTCTCATAAGCCAAACTGAATCTTTCAACTTTTGCCCCCTTTAACTGCTTCAAGTAACAGAGGTTCACCTACACTGGTTATTCTTGGTTCAGCGATTATCTATATATTACCGAATATCAAATTTGTAGCATTTAGGCCATGGTGAAAGTAAAAGAAAGATGGCCCAGCTTTCAAAACTATTTATATCTCGGTATAGCTACAAACAAGTTAAAGAACTGTATAATTATTATTTAAAAAATGAAACAGGGAATAACCAAGTGATGCATCAAAATGAGAATACTTTATAAAATAGACATAGTCTACAAATATTATTTTACAGTTATATAAAATCATTTTGCAATTTTTGTCATCTTATTAAATTTAAACTAGTTCACATTCTTCAAATTCTTAATTATAATCATTCTTTACCATCTCTCTTTTTCCGGCCACTACAATACCATGCCCACAAACTGTCATAATAACTCGTTTGCATTATCAAATGCATGGACGAAGTTTGGCTAAATAACACAAACTGGTGTTATATATTATCATGTGGATAACTTAGGGTTTGACAGCAGAAATAAATATAAAAACCAAATCCAATTATACTACTGGAAGTCAATTATCATAAAAATTCGCCAAGCGGTCAAAATGGATCACTATTGCATCAACCAATATATTGGATAATATATAAAACCTAGTATATGATTCCAAGTTGATAAAATTTCTAATGACTATGTGTGTGTGTATCATATCTACCATCCACAAGTTTGTACTGATAGGTAAATCTGCACAATCTAGTAAAGAACATGCAATTGAATGGACATTTTCATATATCGAGGTATTGAAAAGATACATTTGGAAAATGCATTGTAAATAGAGCTCCCTCTCATGAGATACAGTAAATTTCTCTTACGTTACGCTCAATCATCATGTTCATCGGGAGTAGGAGGCTTCACAAACAATTTCTCTCTCCTGGGTGCAAACCTAGTAGGCATAAGGTTTCAAAATTTACACAAGATTTAAAGTTTCCAATTTTATTTCGTACTTTTTTAACATAGTTGCGAGTAGAACTTTAAGTTCTTATATAATGAAACAAATAACCCTAAGCTAGGAATAAAAAATAATCGTAACAAATATTCAAAATTGAACTATGATGGTCTTTAATATACTAAATAATACCTTTTCCAAATTAAATCATCAGTATAACGTATTATGCCAAATCATAATTTACAGAATAACACCTTTTCCACTTTCAAGCCGAGAAAGATGATTGTTTAACTATAACTGCTTGCTTAGACCTTGGTGTTCGAGCCATTCCATCGATTGGAGTCTGGAGTCACAATTCGAGTCACGTCTGGAGGATCAGATGGTCATGTAATGTGCCGCTGCTGTCAATTGGAATATGAAATCGATGGTCGTGTGCCTGCCGCCTGCCTTCCTGCTGCCTATTGAGTTGCGATGTTTTTCCTCTTCTCTCTCCTTTTTGGCTGCTACGTTTATATATTGCTATAGGTGATTTGGGGATTTGATTTGAGAATTTGGGGATTTTTTTCTGGTGTAAGAGGTGGAGAGAGAATGAAACGAAAAGAAGAGGGAAAGGGAAAATAATTGAAGGAGAATGGCGCTAAGCAAATAATTGGAGGCGACAAAGCGTTACACAGCCAACACGGCCCTAGATAAATAAAACAAATAATAACACTATACAATAAAGCATTATCTATAAGTGTTATAAAAGTCAATTTTTCTTGTAGTGTCTTAAGTCTGACTGGGTCCTTATAGGATGTAAGCCTTTCATTATTACATCTTGGAACCCCTCAGTTGACAGGGCTATAAAGTAGGCCTTACATATCCCTATTTGGGCATACTTATCACATATACCATCCATTTTGTAACCCATAATTGATCTTGACTGGTTGATCGGCTTGGTCGGTAAGGTAAAGTGCTTTGATGCTAATACAGTTGCTAAAAAGAAACTTGTTTATGCCAGGGCCTTGAAAGAAACCATTCCTAAAAAGCTTCTATCATTTATTCTTAGGGTCAGGATTGTTAAGGGTCATGAAGCAGAGGTTGAGGTTCGATATAGGTGGAACTCAGATTTATGCAAGACTTATCAGACTTTTGGTTACACCACGGAGGTTTTTTTCTTCACTTTTGCCTCAGTCTTTCCATTCGAAGTTTATCCTGCCTAGCCTGCCTCTTAGGAAGTTAGTGTAGAAGCCTATGCCCTCTACTTCATTAGTTGTTGGTCCAGATGCCCTGGATATGATTCTTTTTGGTGTTGCCATAGAGTGCTTTTATATGCCTTTCGTGTCCATTGTTCCTATAGTAGCCCCTTCTGTTGGACGTTCCATTCTTTGGCAGAGTAGTGAGAGCTCTTAGGTTCATATAGATTCTAAAATGAGATATTCACCGTTATGTGACAGTTTCCACATGCTCGTTGGAGAAGAGGGGGAAGAGCATTCTTTGGTTTACCATATAGAGGGGAAAGGTTTGATTTTGTCTACTGAGGGGGTCGATGGTGAGCAAAATAAGTTATTGTTACAAGATGATAGTTGGGATAGGAAATATTTATCCTCTTATGATTCTGTGTGCTTTGTGACTAACTTAGCATTCCTTCTTGCTGAGGTTAGGCATGTTACAGGGCCTGAGTCTACTGGTCACAGCAGTAGTGATGACGGGGATTAGTGGTCCTTGTTGGATAGTAATCTGGGTGCTTTTGCCTTGCTTCAATGTCGTTTCTTATTTAGTTGCTGAGGCATTATTGCCTCTCACATGTATTGTAGTTAATTGTGGTATGCTCATTATAAAACCAGCCTTAGCTATTCTATGTATGTGCAAAACACCTGTTTTATGTTTTAAATAATAGTGTCAGGTCTACTGTAATGCCAGCTTGCCTGGGTAAAAAAAGGTTATTTTGAGATTAGTAATAAATTGTTTAGTCAATCATTTTAATAATAATGTTCAAACTTAACTAATAACTTTAATAAGGCAGTTTAAAGTTAATATTTATGATGCAAAAACCAAGCACAAATTTAGTTTTAAAAGTTTAAAAGTTTGATTCAGTCATGGAAAGTGTAAAAAATTAGATTTTCGTAAACGATATCGCTTATATGGAAAAGATTTAGCCATATTCTTACACTAAATGTCGAGGTATGTAAACTTGTTTCTATCTCGATGGTTGAAAATGTCTTCAAGCAACGCTTAGAGGTATCACTACCTTAACTAGCCTGGCTTCATTTTTAACCGAGGGATAGTACAAGTTCGAAATCGACGAGTGGTGATAAGGATAAGAAATTTAATTTCCATATATGATCATTTTAGTTATTCTCGATAGTTGATTTATTGACTATCGATTTCGCTATCTTCTTGTCGTATCGTCAATCAAAGACGATTTGTTGCTCATTTTGAGAATAGGTGTCCTCTGTCAGAAATGACTAAATCCAAAGAGCGGGTGAAAGCCAAGCTATATAAGGTTTCTCTCATTAGGGTATCTTCATATCTACTCTACATTGGATTCGGTGGTATGCATGCGGAGATGTGAAATACTTGGATTCAATAAGGTGTGCACTCTCCTAGTCATTGTTGGAAAATTTTCCTTTTCTTATTTTTGATTCAAAACTTTGAATTGTTTTCTTTTCTTAATTGCATTGAGATGTGCCTGGAGCTCTTCTCGATGTTTAATTATTTTTGTCCGTTCTTTAAGTTTGGATTTTGATCTTGTTTATGCCCATTCTTTTCGGTTTGGGTTTTGTTCTAATTTGTTTCCATTCATTCTTGTATGGATGTTGTTCTTGTAAGGTTAAAACCCATCCCATGTTTAGTGACGTGGTCTCACAAAATTATTATTTATTCTCCATATTTCTTGAGTTTTCTCATTTTGGTTTTCCAGACCGATCCGAGGTTATTTTATTATAACGTTCGGGTTAGACCACGTATTTTTCTATGTTGACGTTGGTGGGACATGGAGCTCATGGAGTAGAGCCAGATGTTCGCCTGCCATGGTATTTTTATTTTTCATTATATTATTATATATACCTATCAGCAACTGTAAGGTATTGGAATTATAACTGTCTAGGTTGATGAGGTTGGATTTTAACTATGATATACTATGTATTTTAGAGTGATATCTTTTACTGTCTTTGTTATATTATATGTTGTCGTTCCGCTGTAAGATTATGTTTCCCTGTTCCTTTTCCTTTTCTTTTTACCCTAACAATTTGTCTTTCCAGCACTTGATTGCTTGGCTTTTGAATATCGTAGATATATTGAGTGCCGACTTTCGAGGGTCGAAAGGGTGGATCATTACAATAAGACTTGTTTGCGTGATTGGGTGCAGTTTATAATCATTGAATATCACATGGTGGTATGAGACATTTGTGATATTTATTCAGTTATTCATTATAAGTAGATGATACTCAGGTGATGGGAATAGTGGTGATTGAGATATCTCATTTGAAAGCCACTAAACGAATTTTGAGATATCTTTCACACACAAACAAATTTGGGTTATGGTATCCTTCTTGTGAAAATTTTGATTTAGTTGGCTATACTGATGCTGATTATGCTGGTTCATTAGTTGACAGGAAAAGCACTAGTGGAACATGCTTTATGCTAGGACACTCATTAGTTTCATGGTCAAGTCGAAAACAGAACTGTGTTGCATTATCCACCACTGAAGCAGAATATATTGCTTTAGGAAGTTGTTGTGCTCAAATTTTATGGATGATGCAAAATCTTTCTGATTTTGGCTTAGTTCATAAACAAGTTCCATTAAAATGTGACAGTAAAAGTGCAATAGACTTATCAAATAATCCTGTTCATCATTCACGCACAAAACACATTGATGTGAGACACCACTTTCTTAGAGATCACATTGCTAAGGAAGACATTTGCATTGAATATATTTCAACTGAGACTCAACTTGCTGATATTTTCACAAAACTCCTCCCCGAAGAAAGATTTTCCAGATTACGTTTGGATTTGGGGATTATAGAAATTGACTAATCACTTTTCATTTTTTGTTTGAAATATTCTTGGATATTCATTTTCAACTTCAATTTCTAGGATTCAAACCAGTTTAGGATATTATTCAAAGATTGATTTAAATATGGTATTCAGTAGTGGAAATATGTTCGTTTTATTTTTCTTCAAACAATTTAAAAAAAAAAATTATCTCTCATGCATCCATCCTCATTTAAAAGTCCTTATGGTTGTGCATGGATGGAGCATGCGAGTGAATTATTGTACCATCATCACTCCATTCTCATTTAAAAGTCCTTATGGTTATGCATGAATGGAGCATGGTAGCTAAGTATCCTTCTGGTCTACCTTAACAGTCTGGATGCTTAGACTAATAAGTAACTGCTAATCCCATTTAAAAGTCCTTATGGTTATGCGTGGTTAGTAAGTGCTTATTTTTGTGCTTAAATGTCAATTTAAAAAAAAAAAAATAATAAAAAAATAAAAAAAATAAAAAAAATAAAAATAAATAAATATTTGAATACATTTCCCTACTGTTCCATTATTTTTTTTCTGTCTTTTGATAATGACAAAAGGGGGAGAAAAGAACTAGATTTTGATAAGGAAGTAAATATTTTTTGGAATACTTCAACAATATTTGTTTAATGTTGTTAGATAATTTTCCTTAGTTCTTTTATTCGTCGGTAATTTTTGTTATCTTCTAAAGAGGGAGTGGTCTTGGTTGTAGGGGGAGCATTCAAATAGGGGGAGCTAAACATTTCATGCTCAAACACATGTATTAGCATTTCAAAATCTTTAATATATATGTTTGTCATCATCAAAAGGGGGAGATTGTTTGATGCGATTTTTTGTTTGATGATAACAAAATATATATCAATATATATATATATATATATATATATATATATATATATGTTTGCAGTTTGGACTATATACAGAAAGGAAGAAATATTCATATTGAATAATTATACTATTGCACAGAATTTATATAATTCAACCAGTATTTTTTATTCAATATAATATTTTATTACAACACTTAAACAATACAAAGTTTTCAGCTCTCTCTATATATACATACACCAGTTCATACATTTTACATTTCTCACTACAACACTCAACACTCAGTTTTTCACTCTGTCTGCACATCTGCATCTATCTGCATTGTCCAGCTCCACTTCTTGTCCTGTCTCCTGTGTACCTGTATAATTAGCAACTACAACAGTAATCTGAAAACAAACAAATTTGAATTTGCAAAAATAGAAATTTGTTTGTGTCTCAGATACATGGGTTATTGTCATCATCTTTGATTGTGTAATATCTGTGCATATCAGTGTTCTTACAGGTAATCGTGAGTGGTTGCAATACACACGTGTACATTTATACACGTGTGCACTGCCTCGCCAACTCGTGTGCGCTATCAACAAAAGCAATCATGCACAATATAGACTCGGCTGGATATGCAACCTGACTGTGTTCAAAGTCTCGACCAAAATCAGTGACTCAATGCAAATACAACAACAAAGCACAATGCACAGAAATCACAAACAAGGTCAAACCCAAGATAGGTTCAACTCAAGGAAACTTGAAGCATACGAGGTCAGACAAATCACTGCAACAACAAACTCAGTGAAGCCAAAGTGCAATGCAACTACAAAGAAGTCAGTGGCAAGCTACAAACACCAAGTCCAACAGCAACTGCATAGGAATGCAGTAACAGACAAAAGGAATGACCAGAACACAATGTGACAGCAAATGAATGCAATTCGAAGTGATATAACAACAGAGACCAAGTTCAAGGAAGTAGTGTACATGAATACAACTCGACTACAAAAGCCATCAAGTATACATTACTGCAAGCTCAAGTGATAAAACATGTGTCTAGACAACAACACAATGAATACAACTAAAGGCAGATTTGAAGAAATGCATGTCACCAAGTTCAACAACATCAAAGACAACATGAAGTGAATCAAGTGACACAGCAGTCTTTGAACAAGAAAACCAGTGACATGAATGCAGTGTACATGAATGCATCAATAAACGAAACTGCAAGACCTCAAGTGACATGGTGAAGCAGTATAAAACCAAAGTTACAAGCATAAAAAACATGTATGCAACATGGTGAGCAACACAAGGGCAGTGGACAGAACAATGCAACACAGTGAAAATGCTCAATGCACCAAGTACAGACAATAAGCTACGTGCAGTGTGCGAGTACAAACTCCAATGAGCAAATGCAACAGTGAAACTCGAGACCAAATGCAACTACATGAACAACAGAGAAGATGGCCAGAGACGAAGCTCACAAGGGCCAGAAGATCAACGACCAGTTAAAAAAATCAGAAGACACAGTGAGCTCAACAGTTATGCAAAAATGTCCAAAGTCAAAGAAAAAAATGGGGTTGAATTTAAAAATAAACATCGGGTTTTAATTAAGTCAAAGAAATCTAATTTGGAAAGAAATCTCTGCATCAAATTTCTCGACTACATATATGGTCAGTATTAATTCAAATAGGGGCCGAGACAACAAATATAGGAAGAAATCTTCGAATTAATTAATTCGAAAACAAATATGGACAGCAATAATTCGAAATTAAATCAAGAAAGGAATACTCCAAATCCAGAACAAATTCAGGAAAAATAATCAACGACGTGTAGAAATCAAATCTGACAGTGGTTATTAGGGTTTCAACGCTATAAATAAACCCCAAGAAATCATCATAGAACACACAACAATCGAGTCAAGCAAGCAATTAAAACAAGCAACGAAAGAGAATACATACAAATCTATCAAACTCGATCAAAGGAGCAGTTGTGAAACAAAGCGCAAGTAGAATCGATCATCAGAGAGCGAGCGCGAGCACGAGCATCAAAAATCAGTCAAAGCCCCAATTTGGATCGCAAGGGAAAGAAGCCCTAATTCAGATCGAATAAAGAATACAACAGAGGGCCGCCATTTTTTTCTTCACAAACAAAAGACAAAGGATCGGGTGAAATAAGACAAGAGGGAAGTGGCCGCATATTTCTTTTGTTTTGGGTTTGGGTGTTTTTTATTTAAGGGCAAGATAATTTAAATTGTTTTTAAATTTAGTGCTTGCTCTTATAATTTGTTTTATTTGTCTGTTCTTTTCAAAACAAATCGTGGTAAATCACCACCTAGGGTTTAGGTGTTGTCAGATTGTCTAGTTAGAGTTAGTCCACTTAGCAGGGTTTGCGAGTTTGCAAAACTCTATAGGCGGTAGCAGGGTTTGCAAGTCTGTTAGAGTGTTTGTAAGCGGGAAACTGTTCAATTCTAATAGAAATCTGGGAATGCAGCAGTAGGCAGGGGTTGCCGAAGCTGGGTAAATTTTGTGTGTGATTTACTTTTCAGCATATTTATTTCTGCAGTTTGTTTCTGTGTTTAATTCGGAAAAATTTGCTATAACCCTATTCACCCCCCCTCTAGGGTTAATCTAGATCCTACAAGTGGTATCAGAGATAGGTATTTTACTTTAACTCTAGAGTCATGAATCCACCAAATAATGCTTTTTCTGAGGGGCAATCTATTGCTAGGCCACCCATGTTTAATGGGAATGATTATGCTTATTGGAAAGTTAGGATGAGTATTTATCTTAGTTCTGTCGATTATGATGTTTGGGATATTATTGAAACTGGCTATAAATCTCCCACTATAGTTGTTGGTGATACTGAGATTCCTAAACCTAAGGATAGGTGGGATGCTAACGATAAGAAATTAAAAACTACAAATGCCAAAGCAATGAACGCTTTGATCTGTGCTCTTGATAAAAATGAGTTTAATAGAATTTCTCATTGTACAACAGCACAGGAAATTTGGCACACTTTGGAGGTGACACACGAAGGAACTTCTCAAGTCAAGGAGTCACGTCTAGCTCTATTTAGCAATGAATACGAAAACTTTGTGATGGAAAAGGGCGAGAGCATAAAGGATATGTTTGGACGTTTTTCAACTTTGGTGTACAATGCTAGAGCGCTTGGGAAGGTCTTCACTGAAGTAGAGCTTGTGCGGAAAATACTGCGAGTCTTACCAATGAACTTTGAGGCAAAAGTCACGGCAATCCAAGAATCGAAAGATCTGAGTAAACTAAGCATGGAGGAGTTGATCGGAAACTTGATGACATATGAGCTTGAGCTAAAGGCAAAGGAGGAACGTAACAACTCCGAATCAAAAAAGAAGACGATTGCCTTAAAGAGCAAAGAAGAAAGCGATGAAGAAGAAGAAGATCCAATTGAAGAGCTTGCGATGGCTGTCAATAATCTTAGAAAATGGTCAAAATTCAGGCCACGCAAGAAGAAAACAAGTGGTAATAGGTCAAAAGATTCTGACGATTCCGATAATGAATTGACATGCTTTAACTGCAAAAAGCCTGGCCACTTCAAACAAAAATGCCCACTTCTCAAAAACAACAAAGGAAAGAAAAAGAAGAAGAAGGCCTTTGCAGCGACTTGGGATGATGAAGAAGGAGAAGAAGTTTCAGATAATAGCTCAGAGGAGGCTAACTTGTGCCTTATGGCAAAATCAGATTCAGAAACAAGTTCAGAGGAATCCAGTGAGGTACGTGACTATTCTTATAAAGAACTTGTTTTGATGTGTTATGATCTTACTAATACAATTGATACTCTTGAAACTAAAATTGAAAAATTGAAGTCTGACAGGAGAGAACTTGTTCATGAAAATACTAGGTTAGAAACTGAACTTGAAAATATTCAAAACCTAGACTGTAAAAAATGTAAAATTTTAGATTCAGAAATATCAAGACTTAAGAATAGCTTCGATAATCTTGAAAAAGAAAACGCGAGTCTTAAGGAAACCATTGACACTAGGAAAAAGGATTTTATAAATAGATGCACCACACTTGTAACTGAAAACACAACACTAAAAACCAAAGTCCAAAATCTTGAGAAATCTCTGAATAACTTTTCAAGAGGAGAAAAATCATTTAACATGTTATTGGGAAATCAACTCTTTGCTAACAACAGAAAAGGACTAGGTTTTGGGAAAACACAAGTTGATGATCATGCAAAAGGTAAGAGTGTCTTTGCTAGAAGTGAAATTGGACATCGTGTTGAAAATTGTAGTCATAGGAACAAGAACACAAAATTTATACAAGTTTGGGTTCCTAAGAATTCTACAAACAAATTTCATGTCTATAGGAACAAAAATAAAAGGACAAAACAAGTTTGGGTTCCAAAGGGATTGTTTGTTCACAATGCTTCAGTTACTAATATCATTGGACCTAAGAGTTTCTCTAGGTCATCCTCCTCTCTCTTTATGTAGGTCTGTTGGCGGGCTAAGGAGCAACAAGAATGGTTTCTAGATTCAGGTTGTTCTAGACATATGACAGGTGATAAATCTAAGTTCCTTAGCCTAGAGAATTTTAGAGGTGGAAATGTGATCATGGGAGACAATAGCAAGTGTAAGATTATTGGGAAAGGTGAAGTAAGTAACGGTACTTTTTCCTTGACTAATGTTTTATACGTTGATAATTTGCATCACAATCTCATTTCTATTAGCCAACTATGTGACAAAGGTATGAATGTGGTTTTTGATAGTGATACTTGCAAAATCATTGATAAAACTTCTAATAACATTGTTTTTATGGGAAAAAGAAAAGGAAATGTTTACTCGCTTTCGTTTGACAATCTAAATCTTTCCAGGTGTTTGGTAGCCACTGACGAAGAGGCATCTTTATGGCATAGGAGACTTGGACATGCTAGCATGAGTCTCTTAAAAAATCTTGAAACGAAAGAATTAGTCAGAGGGTTACCACATCAGAAATTTAAAGATAACAAAGTGTGTAAAGCATGTTCCTTGGGCAAGCTTAGTCGATCATCATTTCGCCCTAAAAATATTGTTAGCACATCAAGGGTCCTCGAATTAATTCATATGGACTTATTTGGACCAAATGAAATTGCAAGCTTGAATGGAAAACGTTATTGTTATGTATTGGTTGACGATTATTCTAGATTTACATGGGTTTATTTCTTAGCCAAAAAGTCTGAATCTTTTGATTATTTTTCAAAATTTGCTAAACGTGTTCAAAACGAAAAAGGAGTTTCAATTAAAACTTTGAGAAGTGATCATGGAGGCGAATTTGAAAATTCGGAATTTGAAAACTTTTGTGAAGAAAATGGTTTAAAACATGAATTTTCTGCTCCACGAACACCTCAACAAAATGGGGTGGTTGAAAGGAAAAATCGTACATTGCAAGAATTGGCTAGATCCATGTTGAGTGAGTATAAACTACCTCTAACTTTTTGGGCAGAGGCGGTGAATACTTCGTGCTACGTAATGAATAGAGTAATGATTAGACCAATACTTGGCAAAACGTCTTATGAAGTGTGGCATGAAAGGAAACCTAACATCTCTTATTTTCATGTTTTTGGATGCCCTTGTTTCATTCTTAACACAGGTGATCAACTTGGAAAATTTGAATCAAAGGCCGATGAGGGAATTTTCATGGGCTATTCAACAAGGAGCAAGGCTTACAGGATATACAACAAACGAACAAAGACAATTGTTGAATCAATCAATGTGAAATTTGATGAATCTGATCTGGAAAGGACGACTGAAAAAACGGTTGATGATGGGGTAGATTATGAAGGCATTAAAGAAGGGACATATAGTGAGAAAGATGGAAGTAGGACTGTTGATGCTGATAGATTGAAGTTCAAGTCCAATCATCCTCCTGAATTGGTTATAGGAGATCCTACGGAAGGTATACGTACTCGCTCTTCATTTGATAAAAATTTGTGTGCGTTTTGTTGTCATAGTGGTTTTATTTCTGAAATTGAACCTGATTCTGTTGAAATGGCTCTTAATGATGAAAGTTGGGTTTTAGCAATGCAAGATGAACTTAATCAATTTGAGAGAAATAAAGTTTGGAAATTAGTTCCTAGGCCAAATGACTATCCAATTGTAGGAACTAAATGGGTGTTCAAAAACAAACTTGATGAATCAGGAAATGTAATTAGAAACAAAGCTAGGTTGGTCGCAAAAGGATATAACCAAATAGAAGGCATAGATTTTGATGAAACATTTGCTCCAGTTGCTAGGTTAGAAGCCATTAGGATTTTGCTAAGCTTTGCCTGTTATAAAGGTTTCAAACTTAAACAAATGGATGTAAAAAGTGCATTTCTAAATGGTGATTTGAAAGAAGAGGTTTTTGTTGAACAACCCCCCGGTTTTGAAAATCATGATTTTCCAAATCATGTGTATAAACTTGAAAAAGCATTATATGGTCTTAAGCAAGCTCCTAGAGCTTGGTATGACTGCCTTTGTACATATCTTTTGGAAAATGGCTTTAAAAAGGGGAGTGCTGACACGACACTGTTTCTATTACATAAAGGAAGTGATTTTTTGATTGTTCAGATTTATGTGGATGATATCATTTATGGTGCTACTAATGAACTCTTGTGCGAGAAATTTGAACAAGTCATGCAGGCTAAATTCGAGATGATCTTGGTTGGAGAATTGAAATATTTTCTTGGATTTCAAATCAAGCAAAGCAGTGATGGCATTTTCATTTCACAATCCAAGTATGTGTTGGAACTGTTGAAGAAATTTGGAGTTGAAAACTCCAAACCATTGAGAACTCCTATGAGCCCATCAACAAAGTTGGACAAAGACGAGAAAGGAAGTGCTGTTGATCAGAAGAAATATCGAGGGATAATTGGTTCACTTCTCTATTTTACTGCTTCTAGACCTGATATTATGTTTTCTGTGTGTTTGTGTGCACGTTTTCAATCTAATCCTAAAGAATCTCATTTGAAAGCCACTAAACGAATTTTGAGATATCTTTCACACACAAAAAAATTTGGGTTATGGTATTCTTCTTGTGAAAATTTTGATTTAGTTGGCTATACTGATGCTGATTATGCTGGTTCATTAGTTGACAGAAAAAGCACTAGTGGAACATGCTTTATGCTAGGACACTCATTAGTTTCATGGTCAAGTCGAAAACAGAACTGTGTTGCATTATCCACCACTGAAGCAGAATATATTGCTTTAGGAAGTTGTTGTGCTCAAATTTTATGGATGATGCAAACTCTTTCTGATTTTGGCTTAGTTTATAAACAAGTTCCATTAAAATGTGACAGTAAAAGTGCAATAGACTTATCAAATAATCCTGTTCATCATTCACGCACAAAACACATTGATGTGAGACACCACTTTCTTAGAGATCACATTGCTAAGGAAGATATTTGCATTGAATATATTTCAACTGAGACTCAACTTGCTGATATTTTCACAAAACCCCTCCCCGAAGAAAGATTTTCCAGATTACGTTTGGATTTGGGGATTATAGAAATTGACTAATCACTTTTCATTTTTTGTTTGAAATATTCTTGGATATTCATTTTCAACTTCAATTTCTAGGATTCAAACCAGTTTAGGATATTATTCAAAGATTGATTTAAATATGGTATTCAGTAGTGGAAATATGTTCGTTTTATTTTTCTTCAAACAATTAAAAAAAAATTTTTTATCTCTCATGCATCCATCCTCATTTAAAAGTCCTTATGGTTGTGCATGGATGGAGCATGCGAGTGAATTATTGTACCATCATCACTCCATTCTCATTTAAAAGTCCTTATGGTTATGCATGAATGGAGCATGGTAGCTAAGTATCCTTCTGGTCTACCTTAACAGTCCGGATGCTTAGACTAATAAGTAACTGCTAATCCCATTTAAAAGTCCTTATGGTTATGCGTGGTTAGTAAGTGCTTATTTTTGTGCTTAAATGTCAATTTAAAAAAAATAAAAAAAATAAAAAAATAAAAAAAATAAAAAAAATAAAAAAAAATAAAAAAAAATAAATATTTGAATACATTTCCCTACCGTTCCATTATTTTTTTTTCTGTCTTTTGATAATGACAAAAGGGGGAGAAAAGAACTAGATTTTGATAAGGAAGTAAATATTTTTTGGAATACTTCAACAATATTTGTTTAATGTTGTTAGATAATTTTCCTTAGTTCTTTTATTCGTCGGTAATTTTTGTTATCTTCTAAAGAGGGAGTGGTCTTGGTTGTAGGGGGAGCATTCAAATAGGGGGAGCTAAACATTTCATGCTCAAACACATGTATTAGCATTTCAAAATCTTTAATATATATGTTTGTCATCATCAAAAGGGGGAGATTGTTTGATGTGATTTTTTGTTTGATGATAACAAATATATATCAATATATATATGTGTTTGCAGTTTGGACTATATACAGAAAGGAAGAAATATTCATATTGAATAATTATACTATTGCACAGAATTTATATAATTCAACCAGTATTTTTTATTCAATATAATATTTTATTACAACACTTAAACAATACAAAGTTTTCAGCTCTCTCTATATATACATACACCAGTTCATACATTTTACATTTCTCACTACAACACTCAACACTCAGTTTTTCACTCCGTCTGCACATCTGCATCTATCTGCATTGTCCAGCTCCACTTCTTGTCCTGTCTCCTGTGTACCTGTATAATTAGCAACTACAACAGTAATCTGAAAACAAACAAATTTGAATTTGCAAAAATAGAAATTTGTTTGTGTCTCAGATACATGGGTTATTGTCATCATCTTTGATTGTGTAATATCTGTGCATATCAGTGTTCTTACAGGTAATCGTGAGTGGTTGCAATACACACGTGTACATTTATACACGTGTGCACTGCCTCGCCAACTCGTGTGCGCTATCAACAAAAGCAATCATGCACAATATAGACTCGGCTGGATATGCAACCTGACTGTGTTCAAAGTCTCGACCAAAATCAGTGACTCAATGCAAATATAACAACAAAGCACAATGCACAGAAATCACAAACAAGGTCAAACCCAAGATAGGTTCAACTCAAGGCAACTTGAAGCATACGAGGTCAGACAAATCACTGCAACAACAAACTCAGTGAAGCCAAAGTGCAGTGCAACTACAAAGAAGTCAGTGGCAAGCTACAAACACCAAGTCCAACAGCAACTGCATAGGAATGCAGTAACAAACAAAAGGAATGACCAGAACACAATGTGACAGCAAATGAATGCAATTCGAAGTGATATAACAACAGAGACCAAGTTCAAGGCAGTAGTGTACATGAATACAACTCGACTACAAAAGCCATCAAGTATACATTACTGCAAGCTCAAGTGATAAAACATGTGTCTAGACAACAACACAATGAATACAACTAAAGGCATATTTGAAGAAATGCATGTCACCAAGTTCAACAACATCAAAGACAACATGAAGTGAATCAAGTGACACAGCAGTCTTTGAACAAGAAAACCAGTGACATGAATGCAGTGTACATGAATGCATCAATAAACGAAACTGCAAGACCTCAAGTGACATGGTGAAGCAGTATAAAACCAAAGTTACAAGCATAAAAAACATGTATGCAACATGGTGAGCAACACAAGGGCAGTGGACAGAACAATGCAACACAGTGAAAATGCTCAATGCACCAAATACAGACAATAAGCTACGTGCAGTGTGCGAGTACAAACTCCAATGAGCAAATGCAACAGTGAAACTCGAGACCAAATGCAACTACATGAACAACTGAGAAGATGGCCAGAGACGAAGCTCACAAGGGCCAGAAGATCAACGACCAGTTAAAAAAATCAGAAGACACAGTGAGCTCAACAGTTATGCAAAAATGTCCAAAGTCAAAGAAAAAAATGGGGTTGAATTTAAAAATAAACATCGGGTTTTAATTAAGTCAAAGAAATCTAATTTGGAAAGAAATATCTGCATCAAATTTCTCGACTACATATATGGTCAGTACTAATTCAAATAGGGGCCGAGACAACAAATATAGGAAGAAATCTTCGAATTAATTAATTCGAAAACAAATATGGACAGCAATAATTCGAAATTAAATCAAGAAAGGAATACTCCAAATCCAGAACAAATTCAGGAAAAATAATCAACGACGTGTAGAAATCAAATCTGACAGTGGTTATTAGGGTTTCAACCCTATAAATAAACCCCAAGAAATCATCATAGAACACACAACAATCGAGTCAAGCAAGCAATTAAAACAAGCAACGAAAGAGAATACATACAAATCTATCAAACTCGTTCAAAGGAGCAGCTGCGAAACAAAGCGCAAGTAGAATCGATCATCAGAGAGCGAGCGCGAGCACGAGCATCAAAAATCAGTCAAAGCCCCAATTTGGATCGCAAGGGAAAGAAGCCCTAATTCAGATCGAATAAAGAATACAACAGAGGGCCGCCATTTTTTTCTTCACAAACAAAAGACAAAGGATCGGGTGAAATAAGACAAGAGGGAAGTGGCCGCATATTTCTTTTGTTTTGGGTTTGGGTGTTTTTTATTTAAGGGCAAGATAATTTAAATTGTTTTTAAATTTAGTGCTTGCTCTTATAATTTGTTTTATTTGTCTGTTCTTTTCAAAACAAATCGTGGTAAATCACCACCTAGGGTTTAGGTGTTGTCAGATTGTCTAGTTAGAGTTAGTCCAGTTAGTAGGGTTTGCGAGTTTGCAAAACTCTATAGGCGGTAGCAGGGTTTGCAAGTCTGTTAGAGTGTTTGTAAGCGGGAAACTGTTCAATTCTAATAGAAATCTGGGAATGCAGCAGTAGGCAGGGGTTGCCGAAGCTGGGTAAATTTTGTGTGTGATTTACTTTTCAGCATATTTATTTCTACAGTTTGTTTCTGTGTTTAATTCGGAAAAATTTGCTATAACCCTATTCACCCCCCCTCTAGGGTTAATCTAGATCCTACAACAAGCACACCAGAAATTTTTATACTAGTTCGAACTTCCCGTTCTACGTCCAGTCCCAGACTCCTTCTGGAATTTCAACTACAACAACCCTCACTTAACCCGGTGGAACAGGTTTACACTACATGAGCAACCAAACAGGACTTCACCCGCCTAAGCAACCGAATAGGACTTCAATACAAATAACAAAGATATCTGACCGTAGTGTGTTCTTAAATAACACGGATAAGTCAATTGAGTACAATCTTCCTATAATCTTCTCCTTAATGATGTGTAGTGATGTGCTTTGAGAATTGTGGAAGATAAAGTAATCAAAAGATCAAAGTATGTAAGTAATTTGAGTGCAATTTGAAAGCTTGAGAATAGATGAGAATTCAAGAGTGCTAAATGTAAATTCGGTGATTTGTTTGTTGAATTCTATAATCTATTTATAGTATATAAAGAGTTGCATCTTTAAATGAAAAGTTATATTGAAAAGAACGGATGCAACTGTTGATTTAAAATAATGTTTCTCTTGGTGAAGAGAAGCGACTTTTCAAGAAAATAACAGTTGGGGATATTCAAACGTCTGAATAAAAAATTCAGACTTCTGAATTAGATTGAAAACACAAACAACAAAGAAATAGTTCATTTTTGACCTCAATTAGACGTCTGAATATTTTAGTTCAGACGTCTGAATATTGTGAAAACAATATTCTTATTTCAGTACTCAGACGTCTGAATGAATGGTTTCAGACGTCTGAGTTTGCTTTTTTGTGCATGTATGAGCATGCGTTTGCATGTGTGTGTATATATTTATATTTATATATATATATATATATATATATATATATATATATCATGTAAGGAGAGATTTTAACAAATTTTCTAAGTAATATGCAGATTCTAGACACATAATATACAGCTATAAACATCTGCATATGAATCTGCAATAAATCTCATGCAAAGATGGTTTAATATACACATAACATTTTATATAGGTTGTTATAATCAAAATCGAGAGTCTAACATTCTCCCCCCTTTTGATGATGACAACTATATAAAATTAATAGACTAGATACTCCCCCGTCAGTATGCATAATTTAAATTTCTCCCCCTTTGTCATCGACAAAAAGAAAGAACATGAATGATAATAGATAAAACATTTCATTAAGGCAAACAGAGGAAATAGTACATAAAGAAATGATGTTTTAGACATTTCTCATACGACTAACCAATAAAAGCGACAAGTAAACATAAAAATAAACCAAGATAATTTAAAATTGACTTGAAAGAGATGGATCATTGTGATTAGAGCTAGAGCTGGAGAAAGACCATTCAAATGGAGATGGATTGTAAGCTTGAGTAGATGTAGAGCCGGAACAAGAAATTCGATCCCATATCTTATTGAGAAAGCCTTTGATAGAATTGAATTTTCTTTCCGTCTTCTTCTCAAGTGCTTTTATGTCCCGATGAATCTTTGATTGATTTCGGGAGAGAGTGACGATGGCTTGTCTTGAAGAAGTATCCGGGCCAATTTCTTGAATGGTGCCATCGTCCTCCTCTTCTTCTTCATGTTGGGTTCGGGAAGAAGAAGCAATACTAGTGTCTCGAGGTTGAGGAATACCTTGTTGAATATTTTGTGACCATTGTTGGAAGGAAATGATTTATTGAGAAGGAGGCCGTGTAGGAAGACCCATCAACCCTAAAGTTTTAGCGCCTAACTCACTAATACTTGTAAAATCGAAGCCAAGCATTGGTACATCGATATTTTGGAGAATGCGCATAATATAGGCACCATAATGAATAGAAACATGATTCAAAACATAACAAGCTGTTGCAACTGCTTCAACCCAGAAATGTTTTGGTAATGTACTTCCATTTAACAAAGTCCTTGCACATTCTTGTAAGGTTCTATTTTTACGTTCTACAACTCCATTTTGTTGTGGAGTTCTAGGAAACGAAAAAATATGGAATATTCCTTTTTTCTTACAAAAATGTTCAAAGGCTTCATTTTCGAATTCACCTCCATGATCACTTCTTATGTTTTTGATTTTCAAACCTTTAAAATTTTGAATTCTTTTGACAAAAGTTTTGAAATTATCAAAGGTATCACTTTTATTTTTCATAAAAATAGTCCAAGTATATCTAGAAAAATCATCAACAATAACAAACACATATCTACTATGATTAATGGATTGTACTTGTGTTGGTCCAGATAAATCCATATGTATAATTCAAGTGGTTGTAAAGTTGAAATGACCTTTTTAGATTTAAAAGATGACTTAGTTAACTTTCCTAATTGACATGCATCGCAAATATGATCAATTTTAAAATTCATTTTTGGTAGACCTTTCACTAAATCATTTTTAGAAAGTTTGTTTATAGTTTTGAAGTTAATATGACAGAATCGTTTGTGCCATAACAAAGGATCATTTTCTTTGGCTATTAAACACATATCTGAATTATGATTTATTTTCATATTCAGAAATAGATATTTCTGTCTCTATTTCCTTCAAAGATAAGATTTTGATTTTGATCAAAAATACTACATTTGTTTTCAGAAAAAGTGATTTTGAATCCTTTGTCACACAATTGGCTGATACTAAGTAAATTATGTTTTAAATTTTTGACAAGTAAAACATTTGAAATAAGAGGTAAATTTGAAATACCGTTGTTGCTCACATCACCTTTGCCGATGATATATCCTTTGGAGTTGTCTCCAAATGTGACGGAGCCTCCATCTGAGTAAGTAATATTTGATAGCATATCTTTGTTTCCTGTCATATGTTTTGAGCAATCACTGTCGAGTATCCATTTTCCTCTTTTCTTGAGTGAGACCTACAAAAAATATAAGATAATATTGGTACCCACTTTTTCAATAGGGTCCTAAGAGTTATCTTAGGAAACCAAACCCAAGAGGGCTTAGTATCCCATTTAAAAATGTAATCTTTATTTTTATGAACAGTTTCAAAAAAGGTGTTTATATATTTCTTCCTAATCAAACTGTTGTTTGTTTTAGGAACCTAAATTTTTATACCTTTTGGGTTAGAAATCCTTTTTTTCTGTTCAATAGTAGGATTAATATTTTTCCTAATTTTCTTTGTAGGTGAAATCGTTGTTTTCTTAAGATGTCCTAATCCTTTTCTACTTGAAACAGATTGAGAGCTATCAATAATTTTAGATAAAGTTTCTCTTTCTTTATTAAAGTTTGAAGCATTTTTTGTGATGATTTCTAAATTAGTTTTGAGACTAGTATTATCCAATTCTATTAATTTTACCTTAGATTTTAGTTCATGATTTTCAAAAACAAGAGCATCATTCTTTTCCTTTTGAGTTTCAATTTCTTGACTTAAAAGAGTGAGTTGAGAATTAATATTAGAAAATGATTCTAGTAATTTTTCAAGTTCTTCCTCTAGTATTTTCTTCTCATCTTTGAGAATATCTCTTTCGAATTCTACTTTGTTTTGAAGTTCACGAGTCTCCTTATGTTCTCTTTTCAGTTTTTTTAGAGTGTCAACTAGCTCTGAGTTTATCTCTATCATATCATCAAAAGTAAAATCACTAACCTCATTTTCATTTGCTATAAAGCAAACATTTGCTTGCTCGTTTTCTCGTTTTCACTGTCACTGCTGCTATCTGATGAAGAGGTATCTGAATCATCCCATGTAACAGAGAATGCTTTCTTTTTCTTATCTTTTCTGCCTTTATTGATGTAATTTTTCTTTAACTCTGGACATTCTTTCTGCATATGACCTTCCTTATGACAATTAAAGCATTCTAGAACTGAAGATGACGGTTTGTTTTGAAAGTTCCGTTTTCCATTATTTCTGTTGTTTTTCCGGAATTTCAAGAATTTTTTGAAATTTTTGGCAATAAATGCTAGATCTTCTTCATCTGAATCTTCATCTTTTTCTTCTTCAGCATGGAAAGCAATGTTCTTTTTGTCTTCTTCTTGTACTCATTTTGCCTGCAAATTTACTTCATAGGGCATTAGATTTCCTATTAACACTTCTGGTTTTATGGTAGAGAGGTCATTAGCTTCTTCAATAGCAAGAGTTTTCTTTCACATTCATTTGTTAAAGAGTTTAGGATTTTTGATACAATATCAAAATCAGTGTATTTTTCTCCTAATCCTAATAGTGAATGATAAATATCTTGAAATCTAGAGTACATATCATTGATGGATTCATGTTGTTTCATTCTAAAGTTTTGAAACTGTTTTTTAAGCATGGAAATTTTGCTTTGCTTAACTTTGTTAGTTCCTTCATGAGTGATTTTAAGTGTTCTCCAAATTTCATAAGCAGTTTGACACATGCTAACACGATTAAATTCATTTCTATCGAGTGCACAGAATAACATGTTCATAGCTTTAGCATTGGCAGTAGCATCTAATTTTTGAGTGTTTGGCCAAGTGGAATATTCTCCTGTAGGAAGTGTGTATTCATTTTGTGTAATATTCCATTATTCAAAGCTATTTGATTGCATATAGATTCTCATACGAGTTGCCCAATAATTATAGTTTAGACCATTAAAAAATGGAGGTCGTGCAGTGGATTGACCTTTAATAAAGCTAGTGTTATTAATAATGTTATTGGAAGTGCTGGTGTTGTTTTCCATAATAGCAAGATATCAGATAACTTTGTAACGGTTATAAGATGCCTTGCTCTGATACCAAATGAAAGTAACTAATAATGCAAGTTATTACTTAGGATCGACTAATATGAAATATAACTAAATCTATATGCGGAAACAGATGATAAAGTAGATAAAAATAAAACAAGCACACCAGGAATTTTTATACTGGTTTGAACTTCCCGTTCTACGTCCAGTCCCAGACTCCTTTTAGAATTTCAACTACAACAACCCTCACTTAACCCAGAGGAACAGGTCTACACTGCCTGAGCAACCAAACAGGACTTCACCCGCCTAAGCAAGCGAATAGGACTTCAATACAAATAACAAAGATATCTGACCGTAGTGTGTTCTTAAATAACACGGATAAGTCAATTGAGTACAATCTTCCTATAATCTTCTCCTTAATGATGTGTAGTGATGCACTTTGAGAATTGTGGAAGATAAAGTGATCAAAAGGTCAAAGTATGTAAGTAATTTGAGTGCAATTTGAAAACTTGAGAATAGATGAGAATTCAAGAGTGCTAAAAGTAAATTCGATGATCTGTTTGTTGAATTCTATAATCTATTTATAGTATATAAAGAGTTGCATCTTTAAATGAAAAGTTATATTGAAAAGAACGGATGCAGCTGTTGATTTAAAAGAATGTTTCTCTTGGTGAAGAGAAGTGACTTTTCAAGAAAATAACAGTTGGGGATATTCAGACGTCTGAATAAAAAATTCAGACTTTTGAATTAGATTGAAAACGAAAATAGCAAAGAAATAGTTCATTTTTGACCTCAATCAGACGTCTGAATATTTTAGTTCAGACGTATGAATATTGTGAAAACAATATTCTTATTTTAGTACTCAGACGTCCGAATGAATGGTTTCAGACGTCCGAGTTTGCTATTTTGTGCATGTATGAGCATGTGTGTGCAGGTGTGTATATATATTTATATATATCATGTAAGGAGAGATTTTAACAAATTTTCTAAGTAATATACAGACTCTAGACACATAATATACAGCTATAAACATCTGTAGATGAATCTGCAATAAATTTCCTGGAAAGATGGTTTAATATACACATAACATTTTATATAGGTTGTTATAATCAAAATCGAAAGTCTAACAGTATTTAATATATATAGTTATATATAAATAAGTATGTATTTTCTGCTCTCTTAGACCGTTCTTCCGTATCTTACTAAGACTCGTATGCAGATTTACGAGAAAGGAGATATGTAAGTAGGAAACAGAGAAGAAAATCTCGGTGGAGGAAGCACCACAACTAATGGAAATGCTCAACCCATTACCAGGAGGAAACTGGGTCGACAGGCTAATGCTAGTAATCAAAATGCTAATGCTGATGTGGGTGCTGGAATTCCACCAGTAGATATGGAGGCGATGTATCAGTTCTTTATTGGTTTGATGTAAGCTGGAGCTGCTACTGGTGTTGTTGGAAATGCAGAAGGAGCTAATCCTGTGGATCCGGTTGGGAATAATTATGCTTTGCTGAGTAGAGATTACACCAGTTTGGGTGGGTAGCCATTCTTGGGAACGAAGAGCGCCATAGAGTTTAGAATTGGCTGTTGCATTGTGAGCGTATATTTACCGATTTGAGTCTGAATGATGGGTAAAAGAGAAGGTTGGCCTCTAGACAGTTGTAGGGGTCAGCACTATATTGGTGGAATAGTTTCATTGCTGGAGTTTCGAAAGAGCAGTTAACTTGGGTTGATTTTAAAATGGGATTTGAGCAGAAGTTTTGAGTTTGCTAAGCCAGAACCGATGAGGAAGTTTTTGGATCTAGTTCAGAGAGATAAGTCAGTAGTCGAGTATGCTACTAAGTTTGAAGAGCTGTCTCGATATGGATATGCTACTATAGATACTGATATCAAAACGAATGAGATGTTCATTCAGAGATTGAGGCCCGAGCTTGCTAGAATGACCATGACACATGTCCGCGATCCTTGTAATATAGCGGTGGAGATAGCCATTCTCCATGAGGAGTTACTGGCTGATTTTGCTAAAGAAAGGCCAGCGGAAACTTAGGGGTTCCAAGGTAAAAAAGGAAGTTCTTTAAAAAGAAAGGATCCCAGAAGGGAGATACTGCTAAGAAGTCCAAGGCTGAGGCAGTTTGCTATAATTGTGATACGAAGGGTCACTTTGAGAATGAATGCCAGTTAGGAAATGGAAAGAAAGCTCCAACGAAGAAGAATGTAAAGTGCTTCAACTACGATCAAGTTGGGCATTACAAGAATCAGTGCCCAAAGCCAGTTAGGGAGGACAAAGGAAAGGTCTTTGCTATTGGGCCGGCTAGGCCTACTACAGCAGATAAAGGAAATAATATGATGGAAGGTATGCTTTTGATTCAGAGTATTCTAGCTAGGGTACTTTTTGGTACCAGTGCATTACATTCATTTATATCTCAGTGTTTGGTTGATATATTATGTTTAGTACCCATCTACCTTGTTACTTCCTTAAGGGTTGCGAATCCAATAGGAGGGTATGCAACTCTGGGGTTAAGATGTGACCAGTTAGAACTTGACTTATTAGGTCATAAGTTTGCATGCAGCTTTTATGTTATTGATTTCGTAGATATCAGAATCATTTTGGGTATGGATTGGTTGGGTAGGTATGAAGCTAGAATATTTTACCACGATAGAGAAATATCACTGAGACACCCTGATAGTCATAACCGAGCGATATTATCAGTAGAGAATACTATCAGTAGAGAATACTGATCGGAGCGTTAGTGCTATGCTTAATGCTATGGATGTAGGAAATGAGTTAAGTTAGGTTCGAGTAGCAAAAGATTTTGCAGATGTCTTTGAGCCTGTTACTGGATTACCATCCAAAAGAGCTGTTAGTTTAAAATAGATCTTGTGCTCAGAGCCAAACCTGTGAGTAGATCCTCTAGCAGGATGACACCGACTGAGATAAAAGAATTGAAGGTGCAGTAAGTGGACCATAAGGGAAGGAATTTTATGAGACCAAGTAGTTCGCATTGGGGAGTGGCCATGGTGTTCGTAAAGAAATTAAATGGATCGTTAAGGATGTGCATTGACTATCGTGAGTTAAACGAAAGGACGATTAAGAATAAGTATCATTTTCTTAGAATAGATGATCTGTTTGATCAGTTGAGTGGATCCAAAGTGTTTTCCTAGTTGGACTCAGCGACAGGTTTCTATCAGTTAAGAGTGGTGTTAACCTGTCTCTTGGCAAGGCCGTAAGCAGGCGAATTTAACTAAGTTGAGTGCTCAGTTGTCGAGGATGGAATGCGATAGGTTTGAGTCGACTGGATGAGTAGCTAATGCATCACATTTGGAAGGTGGTTTGGCTATGTTAGTGTGGCCAGGTGTAGCAGTGTGGTTCGGAGAGGTCGTTCGGCCTCGGTGGTATGGTTTGGTCGGGAAGATGCGGTTCGATGTGGTGGTATGGTCAGGATGGTGTGGCCCGGTGTAGTGGTGTGGTTCGGCCAGGAGAGGTCGTTCGGCCTCGGTGGTATGGTTCGATCGGGAAGATGTGGCTTGGTGTAGTGGTATGGTCAGGATGGTGTGGCCCGGTGTTATGGTGTGGTTCGGCCAGGAGAGGTCGTTCGGCCTCGATGGTATGGTTCGATCAGGCTGAAGTGGGTCGGTGTTGGAGTTTGGACGTGGTTCAGTCGAGGAGGCACGGCACATGTGGTTTGGGATTTCTGGATCGGCCCAGATGAGAACTTCAGGTCGGCTAAGAGGAGTCAGTGTCTTAGGGGAGTGGATCGGTATTTAAATGCTCCGAGCCCTGGCATGCTTTACTTCGAGTCACAGGCGAGTTTGCTCCGGGTCGCATCTGCATTTGCTTTGAGTCATTCCTGCAGCAACACTGGGTCAGCATGGTCAGAACTCAGGGTCGGTCGTGATGATGAGTTTAAGGTCGGCAATGGTCTTGATGGGCTTGAACCACTCAGAAAGCCCAGTTACCTGGATTTGCCTATAAATACACCATGTGGGTGTCCAGATAAGAGGATCTTCTTTGTGGCACTCTGGCTTTCTATTTTCTAAGGCTAAGACTACTCTGCTATTTTGTAACTGTAATCGATTATTACAGTAATAAAAAGGAAATTTATGGAGTGGACGTAGGCCAGAGTTAGTCGAACCACTATAAAATCTGTTGTTCTTTACTGCTTTCATTTTAATTTTTATTGTTCTTTATATTAATATCCTCTACATACATTTTATCTGTGATAAGTGACTGTGATTTTGGTGCTTTCATTTGGATTTGGGTGTTAGTGACCAATTTTGGCGCTAACATTTTGGTGCTTTCACTGAGAAGGCAAGCACTCAGGGATTTTGGAGCTAGGAACTTGGATTATAGGAAGCAATGGCTAGGCCACCAACAAGGAAGCAAGTGACAGAAAGAGGCAATCAAGAGGGAAGTCAAGAAGCCTGCTTTGGAGCTGGAGCAGGTCAAGCCTCCATCTACATCGCTAGGGACGAGATGTAGGTCATGATGAATTCCATGCAGCAACAGTTGAGAAGGCAAGTGGAAATGATACACACACTTTTCATATAATTTGGACAAGCAGGAACAACAGGAACAACATGAGCTCAAATCCATGGAGCTAGATCAGAAGGACCCAACAGGCAAGCAGATGGAGTGGCTCAGAAGGGGCATCCCCCAATTAGCAAACGGCTATCAATCTGGATGGGCCTAGACATGGGGGCACACCACTAGGAAATGCTGGATCAATCCATGGAGGGATATCGGACAACGCTGCACAGGCTGGCGCCAACAGGAATACAGGAGTACGTGACGAGGAGTATGTGCTAGAATTCCCTCGAGGACTTGGAGGGCAGTTAGAAAATGTAAATGGAGGGAAACACTTGGTAGGTAACATTGGATTGGCTGACATCATCAAGTGAACTATTCGCGGAGGTCTGATAAACATGGATTTGGAGGGAGTCAACAAAAGTCGTTTACCCGGAACATCAGGATAACTAGGAGTCCACCCGATTTCAAGCTATCCACTCTGGAAGTATACAACGGTAAGATGTATCCCACTGACCACTTGATGAGGTGCACAAGGCATTTGGAAGTGCTGGGGGCATCAGAGGAGGTCATGGCCCGATGTTTCCCCCTGTACTTGACCGATATAGCTGCTATGTGGCTGAGACAGCTGAAGGATGGATCCATTGGAGCATGGATAGAACTGATAGATAAGTTCTTAGGTCAGTTTCGAGTTCACATAAAGAGGCTAAAGAATGTGATGACACCGGCGTCAGTTAAACAAAGGACGGATGAATCGCTCAGGACATTCTTAACTCGGTTTAATGCTGCAGTTGCTTCGGTGGTTCTACTGGATCCATCAATGGTTTTGATGGCTGCGATATCAAGAGTCAGGGATGATTTGGATTTCAAAGTATCATTGATACGGGATCCACCACTAGATCTCGGGGAATTATTTCATGAAGCTGAGAAATTTCTTCGACAAAAGGATGCATGTTTGGATATAAAATCAAAGGAAGTAAACATGGTTAAGGATGGAGGACCACCCGGTGAAAGCTCAAGTAAGTACAAGGATAAAGGAAAGAGGAAGCGCGGTGGTGAACCAAAATTCTCCACTTACACAAGATTGAATGCAACATTGGAGCAGATATTCTTGGATACTCGAGATCGTCTTCCTTATCAAAGGTCAGCAAAGAGGGAACCCTCAGAATGCGAAAGGGCATCAGGAAGGCGCTGTCTCTTTTATGACCTGGACGGGCATGATACTAACAGATGCCGACATCTGAAGGATATAATCGATGAGCATGTAAGGAATGGTCAGTTACGATAATATTTCAAAACTCGAAATGCGGAGGTGGAACAGGAGCGGCCACCGCCTACCCTGAACGATGATGGCGCAAGGCCCAGGAATGGTGGTCGGTTGGTCATCAACTAATCATGATGGTTTGGAATAAGTAACAAACCCTGGACAAACGGCTAAATCACTTACTCATGTACGGGGTCAGAGATAACCCTTAGGCATGCTCTGAGATGATGGTTTACCAAGACGCTCCGGTTTGTGAAATCTGTTTTTTTCCTTTTGGCTTGGATATTTGCTTCTTTCTGCTTTTGTTTTGGAGTTCGGTTTAAACTCTCGGTTTTGTTGGTTTCCTGGTTTGGATTTTGGTTTGAATACTTGTTTTTGATTTGGTTTTTGATTTGGACATTTTATGTGGATTTCTGGTTTTCTGGTTTGAATCTGGGTTTCAGATTCGATTTTGATTGACTTTTATCTGGTTTTTGGCTAAAAGGTCGTCGAATATGGACCCTGCTCGGCAAGGGTCCGAAGAGACCAGGATTCGACCTAGGACTTAGGCCACATATTATCTATCGGTTATTATAACAGGTTGTCGATATGGACAATACTCGGCAAGGGTCTGTAGAGACCAGGATTCAGCCTGGGACTTAGGCCCCATATTATCTATCGGTTATTATAAAAGGTCGTCGAGTATGGACAATACTCAGCAAGGGGTCCGAGGTGACCAGGATTCGACTTAGGACTTAAGCCATGACATTACTCAACGTTCAGGGACACTGAACCGGGAACACCATGGCATTACTTGACATAGGTCGTCAGGTGCAGGCTGCGCTTGGCAAGAACCTGGAGAGGATACAGATTTGGATATTGGCTACATACAGCTAAGGATTTGGACATGGACCCAGAGCGGTCCCGGATATGGATTGTAACGAACCAGAATCCAGCAATCGAAAATCGACATCCAATACCTTACTCGTATTCGAATGCCGGAGATTCAAACGTCGGAGTCCAGTTTGCTGGAGCTTATAACAACATTAGATGAATAACAATACAGCGGAAACAAAATGAATTTCATTGATCACAACATCTATACAACATGGATACAACATCATTACAACAATTGAACGCCATCATCAGAGCACAATGTACATGATACAACAACTGAACAATAACACACTGCGAACAACAACAAGCTACAATAACTTCAACAGGGTCTAAAAGAAAGAGAGGGCGATATTCCAAAATAAGCACCATCAATCCAAACTTCAAAGCTCCAAAACAAAAAGCTTCTGAAATACTTCAAAGATCAAAGGCTTCAAAAGACATCTAGATCCAAATCTACATTCCAACTTTGCACCAGAACACGGATAACCTGACTCTAGGCTGTCCGTGTGGAAAAATAATGGACACCCAAAGTTTAGGAAGGGAACAATAAACTCTGGACAGTCATGGGATTGGTATGAGTAAACAAAATAGTTGTTTAAACAAAACAAATTACAAACAGAAATTTCAATCATCGACTGTCAGTTGTATTTACTCAAATTGTTTCAGCTGAGACTTGATCCAAATTCTGATTAGGGGATAAACTTTAAAACTGAAATTAGGATTTGCAATTTGAGGGATGCGGTCTACAAGCATAGCAAAGTAATCAATGGAGATGAAGCCGGTGTGCAAATGAGAGAGATAAGACACGTTGGAAGCTTGGAGGTGGTTACGTGTTGCAGCAGTCGATGATGAAACAGAAATCCGAGAAAAGGAAAATCACGTTTTTTTCTTTCGTTTTTTTCTGATTTTTTGTTGCCCCTTAAACGCGCTTTGTCCTCGTCCTTTTCTCTGTGGACTCTATGGTGGGCCGGACCTGGTAATATCCAATACACATCAAAAAGTAATTCATCTACCGATTAATTCACATTCGCAAAAAGAACTGATAATCAATTGTACGAGGAAATAAGAATCTTATATGCTGTATATGACAAAATAATTCATGTGTTATAACTTATAACATGGAACGATCGATGAATAACTTAAAGAGCTCTAGCAAAAAGATTATTACCTTGACAGCACTAGCAAGCATGTTATCAGAAAAAATTTATTCCCACTTCATATTCTCCAAATTATCTTGATGGAGCATGAATATCTCCCAATGAGCTTTCATAGCTTAATAAGCTGCCACAATAAGATACAAAAGTCATGCCTTTTTGTTCGCTGTAAAGCTCGGTAGCATAGTGACCATATGTCAACCAATCGATAGGAGCCACATGTACAGCTTCTACACAATTGAATCCGCTGTTGAATCCTGAATGATATCCTCTTGGAAATGTGATAGCAAATTCTTCTAATTTTTGAACTGCTCTATAAACCGGAATTCCTTTAGATTTCAAAACTATCGATGATAGTTGTGTCACATGATTACCAATTCAAAAGTACTGTTTAGTAAGAATGAGGCATTTTTATAATAATGTGATGTATTTTTTTTAAGAACATACTTGTAATATAAAAAAATAGGAAAGAATTGGTAAAAATGTTGTACCAAATCATATAGTAAACCAGGTTGTTCTTTGAAAAGATCAGGTAGATGCTTTTTCACGGCATCCTCAAATTTTAGCAGCAGCATACGATGGAACTCCATACCAGACTTTTGGATCAACAAAATGCATGTAATTTAATGAATACACAAACACGATGACCCTCCACGTGCTGACTAAAAAAAGCTGAACAACATTGTCAAGCGCAAAGTAAATGATAGTTGCTTACCCAGCAAAATGAGGAAAAACACATCCCTATGTAAAACCAAGGCACAAAACCCCTGATATATCTTCACTTTCAAAAGAAAGAACAGACCAAAAACAATGGAAGATTTTACAAAATTCCTGAAGAATCATATCTATAATCTTGATCAGATAGACGAGTCTTCTCATTCCTCTCCATCTCATTCTCCTCCTCCACCACCGAATCCATTGCCGCTTGTACCACCACTGATGCCTGATACTGATGAAGAAGGTTTTCAGGTTGTATAAAACAGAAGATCTAAATAGTTGAACAAAGAATTTTCTTTGCAGCATGCTGGTATAGGTTCTTATCAATCAAACCTGAAACAAGGTAATACGTTTTACTCTAAACAGTACTACAGAAATGCAAATCAAGGATCTTTCAATTCCACAAATTCTATATATGGAGGAAATTTTGCAAGGAATTGTGCAAGATCTAACCAGCAAGTTTCAAACTCAGAAATTCAAGAATCAATGCAAGAATCATTCGAAATAATGGAACTTCATCCCAACCCAGTACTAACCTGATCAAACCTTCTTCATGGGCAGAAATGATCTTGAAAGGAGGCTCAAATTCTGTATTTGACCAGAAATATGTTGCTCCTTTATCCATTAATGAGAAGAAAATAGTGGTGGTGAACGCCGAGACCAGTAGAAGGGCTGAGAGTAAATGGGGTTTCTCGGTTCTTGCCTATGTATTCGGCAATAGACCCGCTTGTCATCATTTCAGGGCGGTTATTGCTAAATCATGTTATCCCAATGGTAATTTCGACATTTTTACTCATAATAATTGATTCTTTCTAATCAGATTTTTGTAATGCTACTGACTGTGATAATGCAATTAATGGAGGTCCATTTTTTATTAATGGAAAGCTTATCATTATGAAAAAATGGAGTAGTAAAATTAATCTTGATAGAGATTTACTCTCTACTATGTCTATATGGATTAAACTGCCTGAATTAAATATTAGATTGTAGGAAAGTGAAATTTTAAGTGCTATTTCCAGTGTGGTTGGTACTCCTCTCAAATTAGATGAACACACTGCAAAAGAAACAAGACTTTCTTTTGCAAGAATACGAGTTGAAATTAAAGCAAATTCAGACCTTCCAAACGAAGTTACTATTTCTTTGCATGATGGTGAAACTTAGTTCAAAACATTGAATATGAATGGGTTCCTCCTAGATCCCAAACATGTTCTTGTTTTGGAAATTCAATAGAAAGTTGTGATTCTAAATTAGTTTGGAAAAAAAACAAAGCATGAAAGAAAAATCAGAAGTTAATTGCAGCACTTTTACTGTGGATGGAGAAGTTACTGCAGGAAAAGTATTATCTGATCTTAACAACAAAAAGAATACACAATCTTTTAATGATACTTCTGGAAATAAACTGAATATAGAAGAAACATTTATTGCTCAAGAACTTCCCCTTGAAAAGGATTCACAAGAACGTATTAAAGATCTGACAATTGAAGGCAATGAAAT
Source organism: Allium cepa (assembly GCA_030765085.1). Classification (NCBI taxonomy): domain Eukaryota; kingdom Viridiplantae; phylum Streptophyta; class Magnoliopsida; order Asparagales; family Amaryllidaceae; genus Allium; species Allium cepa. Next base: position 71,784,850 of record CM060939.1, on the reverse strand, counting down.
TGAAATCATTTCTGAAACATCTGAAGGACTAGAGAAAAACACTGGAATATCTCAAGCAAAGGTCACGGATTATCAAGCAAATGAGGTCTCAACTGATACAGAGGTTATGAATTTGGACGATGGTTCTTACATTAATAATATTTTAACTAAAGAACCATCTGAAAACCCCAATATCAGTCACCTTGCTTCTCATCTCCCTCCAATTATCACAAATTCAAATTCAAACTCAGATTAGAATATTCAAAAGGCTATCGGCTTGGTTTCAAATTCTACTTCAATCTCAAGGAAAAACAGAAAAAATAGAAAGGATAAGAGGGCAGAATGAAAGTATTAAAGAGATAGTTGACAATGGACGCACTGAAAATACAGAAGATAGTGAATTCAAAAAGAAATACATCATCAAAAGTGATAAATGGGATGAACAGTTAAAAGCACTTAGCAAAATTACATACAAAAAGAAAGGGACAAGGATAGAAACTTTTGAAGAAGAGGGCAGTCACAGTGCATATCTGTTGCTGTTTCATGTATCCTTTGTGTATCCTTCTATTTTAATCTTTAATTATTTTCATTATGTCTATATATTTACTTGGAATGTCAGAGGTCTCAATTCTCCTGAAAGAAGATTGGACCTATCTAATCTTCTTAAGATTGAAAACCCTAGTATAGTTGGCTTGCTTGAACATAAATTAGATAATTCTAAGATTAAGGATTATCGTATTAAAAGCTTAAATAATTAGAATATTGTTAATAATAATCAGATTGGGAATCATGGTCATTTGGGATCCTAATATTTGGGATATCCCACAACATTTTGTTAATTTCAAATTTATTCATTGTAAACGTATTAACAAAGGTGGTTTTCAAATAGAAATTACCTTTTCTATGCATCAAACAGTGATTATGAAAGGCAAAAACATTGGGAAAACCTTGATCAGATTAAATCTAATATGCACTCCCCTTTGATTATTATTAGTGATTTTAATACTATTATGCAACTCATGAAAAAAGAGGTGGGATCCCTTTTCCTTCTAAAAATTAGATATTTTAAACAAGGTTTTGTTCAAAACTGATTTGCATGAACCATTTATTTTTGAAAACAAATATACTTGGAAATCTAGGAAATTCAGAAACATCAACTGCAAACTAGACAGAGTCATACTTAATCTTAGATTTACTAATTTTTTTAAAGACTTCAACTGCTACACTTTACCTCAAGCCTCTAGTGACCACACCCCATTTCAATTTTTTCTCACTGAAAATAAATTTTCAAAGAAAAATTTCCCTTTTAGATTTATTAATGGGTGGGTTTATGGAAACAATTACAAAAATATCATCAAAAACAGTCTGTCTTCCAAGGTACAGGGCACTGCCCAGTACAAATTTAGTAAATTTCTTCAAATTACAAAAGGAAACTTGAAAAACTAGAATAAATTCAGAAATAAAAATGATATTTCTCATTTTAGAGAGGAATGTAAGATAAGGCAGAATAACTTAGATAATGGTTGCTCGGACATTGATAATGTCAACAAATTTTTTGAAGCCCAAAATAATTTAATCAAGTCCCTTCAAGTGCAATATATAAATTTGGGGCAAAATGCTAAAGCAGATTCGCTTACTCAAGGTGATGAGGCTAGTAAATTTTTTTATGCTAGGATGTCTAGCAGAAAATTTAGAAATGATATTGGTAAAATAATTGATGTTAAAGGTAATGTTGTTAATGATGAATCTTGCATTGAAAAGGAAGCTATTAATTATTTTACTAATCTCTATAATACCAATAGTTACTCTAATATTTTTCCTATTATTGAATCTAAGTTTAAACCGAATATTAATAGTTACTCTGATCTTTCATTCTAATAATGATAAAAGCCCCGGCCCTGATGGCTTTGGTGCAAAATTTTATAAAACTCATTGGATGATATAAAATGTTTTTTATTTGATTCTATTTTTGAGTTTTTTTAGAACTGGTAAGCTTTTAAAAAATTTTAACCATACTTTTATAACTTTGGTTCCAAAAATTCAAATCCCAAATAGTCTGGAGGATTTCAAACGTATTGCTTGTTGTAACTTCATTTATAAAATCATTTCTAATATTTTGTGCAATAGAATTAAAATATTTTTAAAATACCTAATCTCTGAAAACCAAAGCGCTTTTATACCTGGCATACTCATTGTTGAAAATACCCTCCTTGCTCATGAGTTAATTAGAAACTATGATAACAAAAATAGAAATCTTATGTGTGTCAAGATAGATTTACACAAATTGACACAAAGCCTTTGATAAGATTAATAGGCATTTTATTATTTATATGATGCAAAAAATAGGTTTTGATAAAAATATTTGTTCTCTTATACAAGAATGTATCAATAATGTCTCCTACTCAATTTTGGTTAATGGTTCTCCTAAGGGGTTTATTCATTGCAATAGAGGTATTAGACAAGGAGACCCACTTTCTCCTTACTTATTCACTATTGCTATGGAATATTTCTCTATTCTTATGGAAACTGAGCTCATCAAAGGAAATATTAAACCCATTAATAGAATCAAACCATTTATTACTCATTTGTTATACGTAGATGATCTTCTTTTATTTTGACATGCAGACTCTCATAGTGCTAAAACTATTGCAAATATTTTTATGAAATTGGAAGAAAATGCAGGTCTGAAAGTGAATGATTTCAAAAGAAAATTTTATTTTAGTAAAGGTTGTACTAGAAAATCTGATATTCTTAGCATCCTTAAATTCAAAGAGGGCGGTCTGCCAGTTAAATATTTGGGCTTGCCTTTGAATGTTAATCATATTAATGATTCATACTTCACTAGACTTTTGGACATTATTCAAAATAAATTTGAGGTTCGGCTTGTAAGCTTCTGTCTTTAGCTGGTAGGTTAGAGTTAGCCCACACTGTCATCATTGCAATCATAATGTATTGGATTCAAGCCCACAGTATCCCAGTTAAAGTTATTCATAAATTGGAAAAAGCTTGTGCCAATTTCATCTGGAAATGAAAACAACATAAAATTGCTTGGGATATGGTCTGTAAACCAAAAAAAATCTGGTGGGCTAGGCCTTAGAAATATAAATGATTTAAGAGAAGTTTGTAAACTCAAACTTTTTTGGAAATTTGTCAACGGGAATTCATTATGGGCTGGATGTATGAAAGAAAAATATCTTAGAAATTAAAATTTTTGGACTGCTAAAACTGAAAACCATTTTTTTTCTCTTGGAAAAATATTTTAAGTTGCAGGGATATTGGTCTAAAACTTTTGGAAAGAAAATTTAAGGATGGTAACCAGACCAGACTATGGTTTGATCCGTGGATACATGGTAAATCTTTGGTCGGTCTTTTGGGTTGGAATAGTTTGCTTTGGTTTGGTGGGACTTTTGATAATGTTAACACCATTATTCAAAATAATTCTTGGAATACATTTAGACATCCATCTACTTCAAATGTCCCATTGTGCTTTCTTTGCTATTATCAACAGGTTGCCAACAAGGGACATGTGCTTGAAATGGAACAAAAATGGTGAAACAGTTCGTCTACTTTGCAAACAACTATTCTCACAACAACTTCAAAGAAAAATCAAAGGATTTCAGAAATTCTATCTATTCTCACAACAACTATCTTTCACGTTTGGAAAGAAAGAAACCAAAGAATACATACTCAAAAGGAAAGAGGAAACTATCAACTATGGGAAACAATAGAAATGGAGAGCCAAATTCTCCTAAAAAATTTTGAAAATCAACATAAATACTCTTAAAATCTCAATCAAATTTTCTGGAGAGAAGACAGCTATGAGGAAGAGTTACAAACTTTCTTACAGAATGAGAAATTTAATTCTATTTTCCTTGGAGGAAAACCACTTCACCGCAGTGGCAATAACTTGATGAAGGAGTCTATTAGCCTCATGAGTTCCAAATACGAGGCTGCCTCTACTGGTGGCGGCCACCTCTACCAGCAAATCAGTGATCCACCCTACAACAGAAAGGGAAGTATACTTTATTATAAACATGATGATAATAATTATACAAACTTAAACACTGATTTTTATTTTAATCACCTGATAAGGGTGGAGGCTATCGCACACACAGGCGGAAGGAGCACTTCTATTATCTCCTGCATAAAGATAAGATTTTGCAGCTTGATGTGAATAATCAGAGTGTTTCGAAATATTTCTACAAAAGTAACTTCAATAATCTTGTCTATCACTTATCTGTTTGGGACAAAGGAGATGGTAGCAAGCAGTATGCTAATGAAGAGCTTACAGCAAGAGAAAACAACAAGTGTTATGTAATAGCAAGCTTACTGCAACCGATTACTTGGATTTCTGCTCTTCTACTCATAATCTCTATTAGCATAAGCAAAAGTCCCTACTTTGGCCTGAGATCCAAGAAATTTCTAATTGTGACTCAGGGATCTCCATTAATCAGAGTTATTCATCAAGAATAAAAAGCAAAAGGAGCAACCTTGGAATAAAATCTCGGCTCAAAATTATTCGCGAACACTAACTCGAGACTCTCTTGAAATCAATGACCAAGATAGCATGGGAAAGGATTTTATATAGAAGCCTCCATGATTTCTCTGATTTGTTACGAAATCGCCATGGATCGCATATTTTCCCCCATCTCTTTGGTTTTAGGGTTTCTTGCTCTTTTTTCGTTTCTGCGAAAATGTAGCAGCGAGGGTTTGTTTGTTGTTTCTTTCTGGTACGATATTATTTTTTACCTGTTAACTGCTTCTGGGCCTTAGACCTATTTTACCTGTTTAAAAAAAAACAGATCCAGAAAGAGGGGGAAGAACATTTAAGTTCCATCCTGAAAGCATATATTCATCCTTATTTTCAGAAGATGAAAATGTCACTTCAGGAAATTCACTACCAAATACTACTGTCTCGAGATCAGCACCATAAAATACCTAAAGTTGCAAAATGTGAAATATAGTGTTCAATTGATGCATGGTGTCATGTCTATATAATAATACCTCAACTTCATTTGATGGCTTTTCAACAATCTTAGATACCAAAGCAATAGCACATATAATTAGCAGCAGCAAAAGCATGAGCATGGCAAAGAATATGCTTCATATTATCCACTAATATTAGCAATGGTTACATTAGTGCTGAAAATAATAATTAGTTCTAAAGTTGTGTGGTCCATGACACATCGCAAATGCTAAGAGTGTTAGTTATAATAGGAAATCCTTCTATAAGCATGTTATTATGATTCTAACATCATTATATAATAACATCCTATGTAAGCATGAAGAGGCCATGAATGAATTCAAATGAACTAGTTTATCTTTATTTCCTTCATTTTAGTTTTCTTCATTTATTTAGTTATCCTATTTGATTGTCTGTTTCATACTTCTCCTCCATCTTCATCTCAATCAACTACCATGCCACCTATAACCACTAAGGCAAACCCACTTTGCACCTTGCAAATAATCCACCTACAGTCGGCCCAAGCAATTGGGTTGCCCTAGTCCAAATTTCAAGCAGCTGAACAAAAATATAGCGCATTTGCAAGAATTTGAACTTAGGTTGCTCTATTGAATCAACAAAACAATACCACCACATTACAAACCTAATTGAAAGTAGTAATATATAAAATAATTATATCTTAACAAAATACAAAACCACCACCACTAACATCACCTAGTATTGCCCCTGCCGAATTGTTTGCCCTAGGCTACTGTCTTGTTCGCCTTGCCCTAAGGTCGAGCCTAAATCCACCACTATATGCCTTTAATTTCATCAATCGAAAGCCTCTCATCATTTCTACTATCTACACCAAAATAATGCTTCCGAAAGACATTTGCGTATTTCTCAAACTTTTCTAATGTATATTTTGATGCATCTTGAAAACCAAATTTCTCATCCGAAACTGATTTAGTCATCAACTTCCGAAGCGTTGGTCCTACGTCTTCTTCGAGTCATTCCAAAATCTGATTCTTCTCCTCTCATGTTTTCTGTGGCATTGATTTCAACATTTTCTTCTCATTTTCCCTTTATTTTATAGCTTTTCAACTTCTTGTATTCGAGTGGTAAATTTAGTTCTTTTTTCTCCTAAAAATTTTCTTCTTTCAATGCGCACAGAGGTTTCCAAGATGATGAAGGAACTATGTGCCAATATACCATATTTTTCTCTTGCTTCCCAAATGCTAGCGATGTAATCAAGTGTGTCTTTGAATTCCAGCACATATGTGTGTTACTAAGTAATCTGATTCTTTGGTATAATACTTGTAAGATGCCTTTGGTCGCGTAAGTTTTCGGCTCTAACACACTTTTCGAACTGATCTTCTATCTTCAGTTATAAATTTTGATGTAACACATGAGATGACTCTACAACAAAAATAACATATTACAACTATTACTTTACAACGTTCAAAAAATGGCCGTTGTAATAAAGGTCTTTAACAAGTGGCTTTAACTGAAAGTTATAGTAAAGTTGTTTTTAACAACTTCCAATATTTTACAGTTGTAATACGGGTCTTTAGAAACAATTTAGTCTTCTGTTGTAGATATTAATTGTTGGAAGTTTATTTTTTATAAAATCATCTAAATTGATTGTTACTACAAAGGAATAGTCTCGAAGGTGGCAACCCTCGTAGTTGGGGGTGCGGGGTCAACGGCCCCCGTTGACGGTTATGACAATTGGGATCAAATCACTTAATAATTACTATTAATAATCAATAACATATATAATCATTACCATTTAGTTGTCATTAACATCTAGTTATAATCATTAACATTTAGTTTCATGGTGGAGTTTGGACATTTAGGAGTCGGAAGGGAGTGCCATAGATGGATGAGATTGAACAAATTGAGATAGGTACTATTATTTAGTTACTTAAGTACGACTCATCCATACCCTTCTCTTCATTTTATTGTTACTCATCACCAAGCGTTTAGAAAATCAAGGTAAAGAATCCCATAGTGGAGATGGACGAAGAGAAAATGGCAAGAATCATCTGGTCCCAAATCAAGGAAAATGTTCTTATTTTTAAGTTTCTAATGAGTTTGTGTTAGTTTGATATATGCTATGAACAATTTTAATGGAAAGCCATAACTGTTGCGTCTTATCAATTGTTATCTTGAATTCGACATTACATACTTTGATTTTGGATTTGCCTAATCGTGATGCTACTGGTGATAGAGTCATCATTGAAAGTGTCGAAGCTGCTCTTTGTTGGAAATTTTAGAAGGATTTTCAAGCTCTGATACCACCATCGGGAATTTTTATAAGAAGAAGAATTGATTTTGATAATGAGATATGTGGACTTTTAAATGAGGAAGAAAAATTTATTGCAAACTTTATTTACCAATTTTTTGCTTGATTACAAACTTTCTAGTTTTATTACTTTTCTTGCTTCATTACAAAATAAGTCACTCCACCTTTATTTATAGTAGTACACATCTCAATTGAACGGTGATGATGTGTTTAATCATATGGTTCACATTCATTCTCTAGAATATTCTCCTGAAAAGCCTACTCTCTAGAGTTCTCTTAAATTCTCAAACAAGATTCTAGAATCTGTAACGACTCTCAAATTTGAACTATTTTAAATTTAGTATTATTTGAATTTAAGTAAATTTTTAAAATTTGAATTTAAATAACAATTTTTGAATGTTGGGTAATATATTTTTTCAAATTAAATAAAAAGGAAAATTTTGTGAAATTTCAATTTTTAGTCAAATTTTGAATTTGAGTTGAAAATTTAAATTTTGAAATTTTAAATTTTTTATGATACTAGATTGAAGTCTAATCTCCACTCCACTTTTCGTTTCGTTAAAATCCGACTTCTGTAGCTTTTAATCTGTAATTTACAGTGTAAAAACGCGAGAATACGGACGTTGTATTTGTGTGTATTTTACCTGTATTTTTATTTTGGATCCTGGGTTGTTGGGCTAGAATCTGGAGAGGCATCTGAATGGCTACGTAGGGATGTTTCTGTTGGAGGAAAAATATACGTACATTTTATTTTCTGCTTCTCATTCTTCTTCCTCATTCTCATTTTGCTTCTGAGAAATTTTTACAGTAACTTTCATCTCCACCTTCCTTCTTCCTAAACCTAAATCCAATTCCAAACCTAGCCTTCCTCTTCCCCCTCCTTCTTCTCCTTCCTCCTTGCCATCGTCCACCATCACCCTTACCCCTCCACCCACGGCCGCACACACCCTACACACCCACCCTCCACTTCCATAGCTGTACACCCCTCCTCCCGCTCTAGCCGAGCCACACCATCCATACACACACCTCCTAGCACACACCACACTCCCACACACACACTCAGCCTACACACCCCCCTCCACTATAGTCGTGAGCCAAAAGCAAGCCAAGGCCGAACCACCCTACTCCTAGGGCCGAACCATTTTTCCCATTTCTCTTCTTTTTAGAAAAAGAAAAAAGAATTTTGTTAATGTTTGTTTGCCTTGCTTGTTCGTGTCTGTTCGTCGAAGATGTCATTTTCATTAACCACGAAAGGTGAACAATCACTCACGACTCACATACTTATTATTAAGTGAATTAATATCACTTAAATTGTCATTGAAATGAAAATTTGATTTTTGTTATGTTATGTGATATGTGACTAATGCTATATTTATTATATATGTTGTTATCACACTGCAAGTTCCCTTAGTTGTTGTTAGGAAAATCACTATGGGTTGAAATAATATATATTCGAACGATCTTATAGATTATGGAAAATCATTATGGGTTGAAATGATAAACCCGAGCGATTTTATTGATTTTGTATTTTACTTGGGATTGCGGGTTGAAATGATATATACCTGGAAATTTAAATTATTGCGGGTTGAAATGATATATATGTATGTATGTATGTATGTATGTATATGTATGTATGTATGTACCACTTGACCATTGGGTAGAAAATTATATACGGACACCGTGATCGGTTTTTAAATTATTTTCTAAAACTATAAAGTATGTTTGATTTAACAAATTTGATTTTTAAAAATTTAATTAAATGATTTTATTTTGAAAACTTATATTTCGAAAATAAATTATTTTATATGTTTTAAAGTTTAAACTATAAGCTAATATATGGTTTTAAATGTAATTTTAAGATTTTCACTTATAATTTTATTTATTTTTAAAATATATAATTTGAATAATTTAAAACAAAATTAAAAAAAGTGGTGTGTAGTAAAGCGGTAAGGCATGTGCGTTCCTGCTTGGGCTGTTGGGATTCGAGCCTAGGTTTTCGAATAGTACCTAGAACAAACAACTCTGGATCCGAAGCACGCATGCTCTCCTCCGTCTCCTAGATACTGCACCTTGACCAGGTTGATAGATTTCCTCCTCAACTGCTTCGTACCTCTATCGATAATATAAAGTGGCTTCCTCTCGACTGTGAGGTTTGGCTCAACATCCAAATTATCAAGTAATGCAGGCTGAACAATCAAAGATGGATCATGAAGATACTTGCATAGATGCGAAACATAGAACATATTATGCACTCCAGATTGCTTCTCTGGTAAATCCACTATAAGCCAAAAGACCAACTCTCTCCAATATATGGAAAGGACCAATGAATCTAGGAGTTAGCTTTCTTTTTCGTCTAAACCGAATCACATTCTTCAATGGTGAGATCTTTAGAAAAACCCGATCACCCACTGCAAATTTCAAACTCCTTCTTCGCCTATCAACATACTTCTTCTTCTTATCCTAGGCAATCTTCATCTTCCTCATAATCTCCTCAACCTTCTCAGATGCATCCAAAATCATATCAGGACCAAGAACCAAATAATTACTGGATTTAATCCAGCAAGATGGAGAATTACAAGATCATTCATAAAGATCAGCGAACGGGGACATCTTCATACTTGCCTAAATCCAAAGGATGGGTTTAAATTGATTTACGCTTACGGTAACCTTAATTTAAAATTATAATTTTACCTGATAACTGTTATTATAAGTGAATTCGACAAGATGGAGATGATCTTTTCAAAATCCTCTATAATAAAGAACACAGGCATGAAGAGGTCTTCCACAATTTGATTTACTCTTTATGTCTACCGTCGGTATGCGGATGGTAAGTTGTGCTAAGATTCAACCGAGTACCCCAAACTTCCTGAAATGCCCTCCAAAAGAAACTGTTAAAGATGGAATCTCTATCACAAACTATACTGATCGAAACACCATGAAGTCGAACAAACTCTCTCATATAAATCTTAGCTAAACTCGAAGCAGTGCAGTTCGACCTAACCGGAATGAAACGAGCTAACTTGGTCAGTCTATCAACAACCACCCATATACTCTCATTACCCCTTCTAGTCCTTGTTAATCCATCAATAAAATCCATAGAAACCTGTTCCCACTTCCAATTGGAAATCACAAGGGGTTGCAACAATCGAGCAGTCTTCTGATGATCAGCCTTAACCTATTGACAAGTTGCACATCTACTAACATAAAGGGAGATACAACGCTTCATACCACTCCACCAATACAACTTATTCATATTCTGGTACATCTTTGTTACATCGAGATGAATAGAAAGTCTGGACTAATGATTATCTCTAAGTAACTCTTGTAGCCCAAGCAGGAACGCACATGCCTTACCGCTTTACTGCACACCACTTTTTTTTTAAAAAATTAAAATTATTCAAATTATATATTTTAAAATTAAATAAAATCATAAGTGAAAAATTTTAAAATTACATTTAAAAACCATATATTAGCTTATAATTTAAAATTTAAAACATATAAAATAATTTATTTTCCAAATATAAGTTTTTAAAATAAAATCATTAAATTAAAATTTTAAAAGTCAAATTTATTAAATCAAACATACTTTATAGTTTTAGCAAAAAATTTAAAAACCGACCACAGTGTCCATATATAATTTTCTATCCTATGGTCAAGTGATACAGATATATATCATTTCAACTCATTATTGGGTATATATCATTTCAACCCGCAATCCCAAGTAAAATTCAAAATCAATAAAATCACTCTTGTTTATCATTTCAATATATAACGATTTTACCTAATCTATAAGATCATTCGAGTATGTATCATTTCAACCCATAATGATTTTCCTAACAATAACTAAGGGAACTTGCAGTGTGATAACAACATATATAGTATATATAACTATAACGAATCGATTTTTCGTTGCCGAAAAACCGAATAGTTAGGGTTTTAAGAAAGAAGAAACAGGTAGGAGAAGATAGAAGACGATAGAACAGAAAGAAACAACAACAGAATCTCACAATTCGCAGCGGAACAACATATAATAGATAAATGAATAATCTTTAAACAAAGAAATATATCAGTTATTACATTACATCATATTACATTACATCATATCATCAGAGTGTACAACAACAACAAACAACAAACAACGGAAAAGAAATACTATATACTAGTAATACGCCATGCCATCCATCTTGCCTCCAGCAACTCCAGAATATCCAGAATATCCTGATAAACCTTAACTCTTGACTGCCCGTGTGGAAATTGGTGGGCACCCAGAGTTTAGGAAGGAAAACAATAAACTCCGAGTCAGTCATGTGACTGGTGTGAGAACTCAAAACAGTTTATTTATCTTTTAAAAATCAAAATAGAGGAATATTTTTAAAATAGATTCGCAATGCTTTTAAAAATGTAACTACCATAAGACCTCCCACCACACACACAATGCAAACGCAGACTTGGAGGAGATTTCTTCTTATGTTAGTCAAAGATGCTTGATACGCATTAAAAAGAACATTTGATATTACTACTAGTGCATAGTGTAGAACAAATCACTTCGAAAGTAAAGATATAAATCTTAGCCAGCATAGGTACCATTATATTATGCCTACTAATAGCTACCATATTAGATGGCAGGTTCTACAACTAAAACCGTACAAGTTTCGTATTGTTTCTTTGGATTTCCAACAAATGGTCAGGCCAAGGAACTTCCCATTGCCACATGAGAATGCCTCTGGATGGACATCCCCGAGAACCAAACCGGATCTCTACCAACACAAGGTCGGGTTACCCCTAACTGAGTAACAACTGACCGAATATGCCATCCCCCAGTCCTTTGGGACCTTTATCCGAGAGCACTCTAATCAATTCACACAATCATAATAATAAAGTGTTTCAACATAAGTAAGTATCTGGGCTCCATACCATGATACCACCCTTTTCCAGAAGGAAATGCACATATCCTAAAGGGCGCTACCCCTCATAACCTTGCCGCATCTTTCCTGTTTTGACCATTTCCGGGGTGTGAGGCTCGACGAAGTCTCGTCCACAAAAACATACTTTATACAAAAGCCATGCTTTGGGTCAACAAAAGATCATAGAAATGATCACCAAGATAGATGATCAAATAAATGATCCTTTCACAAATAATCAACACAATGATCATTTCAGCAACACTCAGCATGTCACATTACCAAATTGGGAATATATCGCTGATAACTTCAACTATATAACCTCTGAGCTCGTACGTCTCAGAGAAGGGTGTTAAGCTAAGAGAATAAATTCTCCGCCACCAACAGAAATATATTTGAAAGAAATCGGCTTTATATCTCAACTTGTAATGTCAGACATACAATCCATACAAGTCTGTTCTGGGCTCGAACAAAACCGAAGGCACTTACAAAGAAGTCCTTGCAATCCGGATATCACAATCCTGATCGGATTTTCCATCACTTATGGAATCTCTATACCAGGAGCTACCCAGTGCAGAGACAATCGGTAGGTCATCCTATCGCTCTCGCAAATACCCGGTCTTCAACACCGATCTTCAAATGCAATTCACAACGACGTATCACATATTCGGAATGGATTATACGACCCCATGGTCCTTTCCCGGTTAACCCGAATAGTGAGCGCTTATTCAAAAATAAGTGTGCATTCAAATTCAAACAAATCACATCAAATACCCATTCAAAGGGAAATATTGATAGTCGGTTATTGAACTATCAATGGATATGCACAACATCACCAGTCCCAAATAATTTTCCAAATTATTTATTTTCCAAAATATCTTTACAAGATATATAATTTCAATACTTCAAAAATAAATCAATATTTATTTTTAAACAAATTCCACTTCCTCATATAAATTCCATAATGAATTCATATTTCAAAATATCCATGCATATGATTTCAATTATTCATTTCAATTTATCTTCAAGAAGATAAATTCTCAAAACGTTTCATTTCACATTGGAAAAAACATTTCCTTACTTATTTATTCATAAGTAATTCACAAAACTATTTATTTTCAACACTTGAAAAATATTCAATATACTTAAATCGAAATTTAGTATATATTTCATTCTATTAAGGAAATCATTCTCTTAACATATTTATTTGGGTCAAAACGAATGTTACGTAAAACATCGTTACGACAACCCAAAATCACTAGTATAGGGATTTGAAATTAAAATAGATATATAAATCCCAATACTATACAAAACATTTCCTTTCGGAAATCATTTACTATAACAAAAGTGTTATAGTCTACCATTTCCTTCTATTTCTCGAAAACGTCTATTTCAACAATGAATGTTGAAATCTATGGTTTCGAATCTCAACACCTTTTAAAACATCGTTAGATCATTTTAATTCTATTTAAAACATCCCATTCTAACCAATTTCTTTAACATATTATTCACTATTCAAAAACGTGAATATACTACGTTAACAAATTTCATCTTTTCTATTCGTTTTACTTTAAAGGATTATTCACTGTCTAAAAACGTGAATATAATTCCATAAATAAGTTATAACAATTTTCTTGTCAAAATAAGTCGTTTGCGGATTTATAAAATAACGTTTATAAATTCCATTTCTATTTATTCTATAAAAACTTCCTTTTTTATACATCTCCTTTATTAACTTATTCGATTTATAACTCGGTTATAAACTAAAGGTTCATATTATAAGTTAAACACTTATAATCTATTTGTTTGCAAAAATCGTCCCTTTGAACTTCATAATTATAAATCTTATAACTTATAAGATTCAATGATTTATCCAAAACCATTCTTTTAATAACTTTATAAAATTTATAAATCTTACTATTTATACATTTCATTTATAACTTCACCATTCAAAATTTTATAAATCCCATTCACTTATGCTATCCATTTTCACTTCATTCAAACACTTATAAAAACTCGTTTTATAATGTCAATATTTCAATTTATAAATATCCATTTATAAATCTCTTAATATAAATCAATTCATATTAATATTTTAAACGTCTTTAAATTCCTTTATAATTTCATCCTTTTGACTTATAAAATAATCAAACTTCATAAATCCTATATTTAAACTTTTATAATATATTCAAAAATCCAATTTAAACTATTTTATAAAATCATTAACCCATATTTCTCAAAAATCAACTTTTTAACTATATTTCTCAAAAATCATAATTTTTATAACTTTAAAAATTATATCGTTATTTATTTATAATGGATCAATTCCAAAAATAAAGTATATTTTCAAAAATCACTTTAAAATCATTTTAAAATTCCAAATTTGGTCCAATGATGCTACATACCAAATAGTCAATCCCGACAAACAACGATATCATATATCGATATGATAATCCATCAAATATCAAAATATCTGAAATCAAATAAAAACTGTTGAGGAATCCAGTTGGATCCCTCCAACCTGTTTTCCTGGATCCAAAAACATTAGCACAATACCAATTCCGCTCCAGTACGAAATTATCGCGGTATATGGGATTTATAATATTATCCGCTTAATAACGGCGCAATAGGGTCTCATCCGCTAAAAAAATGTGGGGAATCAACAACTTCAATATATACATATGCCAATATATATATTGCTATTATATATAATACCAATTTCACTGTTTATGAAATATTCGCGGTATATGTTTTTAATAAATAACATCCGCTTACTAACGGCGCATAATGTATATTTTAACAATCAATAGATAACAATCATCATTCAAACATGCATTCAACAATTTTAAATATAACTATTTAAAATAAAATCGAAACTGATTCGATTGAGTGAGAAGTTCTCACCTTGATTTCAATTTCGTTTTAGCGATTTATTTCGAATAAAATTAAACGGACGTTAAATTTTACCCGAAATTCTCACTAACTCCAAACGACTCCAATCTAATTGCATCGCGTAGTGCTCGTCCATACGATTCCAACGCAACTGGTTTCGCGCGTTTTCGACCTCGTATGAAAAAGTTATCAATTTTTGAAGTTTGCACGATTTTATACTTATATAAATTTACAACTTTTAATTAAATTTTCAACCTAACCACTATAGGCCGTTGGATCACACTTGAGAAAATCAAGGCCGACTACTCCTTTCTTCCTCCTCTCGTATGTGCGTGCGTCCCCTGTATGTTGAAGCCGAACCCAACATCCATTTTTAGGGTTAATTATTGCAACTTCATCGTTCAACTATACTTCGATCAGGTAGCTCCATGTCGAAGCCCTCACCCAACACTCCACTCGGCTGCAACCTCAACAAGTTCGGTCATCCCTAGCTCTAGAACGATGAGCTTGAACGCGTGACCTTCAAGGCCAAATTGCCAACGATTCGCTCAACGATTCTCGATCATAACCGTTGAAATCCAAGATCTCTCTATGCTCTACAATCTTCTAGTTGAGGGTTTCTTGTAATTGTTAGTGGATTGGAAGAAAAATAAAGAAGAAAAAATGAAAATCTCGGTCATTAATACTGTTGGAGGCGGCGGCTGCTTAAATTAGGTTTAGGTTTTTATTTTTTTATTTTTTTTAGAGAGAGAGGGGCTATTTATAGAGTTTTGAACGAACACTATTCATTCCGATTTTCCAAACTCCGATTTACGTGCAGTGACCGACGTTCCTAGGGTTTATCCCGCGTTCCGGACACAATGGAACAGGTTTCGAAAGCTAATTCGGACATCTGTGCAAGATATGGCTATAAACGTTCAATTTAAATTAAACCGATTTAAATCGATTTCTAGGCGTTTTAATTTGTACCGGACAAACGGTAAATCCAATCGACACGAAATTTTAAACCATACAATAATATCACATTACGGATCCGATGAAACTAGTTTCGTCGAAATCCGAGACAGTTTGAAAAATGGCTATTTTAACTCGCCAAATTAAAATTAAAAACAATTCGATGCGTTTCGAGCTGCCACGATCAAACGATAACTCCGATTGCTACGAAAATTGAAATCCGATAATAACTAACTATTACGGATCCAATGGAACTAGTTTCGTTCAATTCTGAGACTGCTCAAAAATTGGCTATTTTACAGTCGATAATTAAATATTAAAATATTCAATTTTCACAAATTAACTTTTAATTCGATTTTAAAAGTTCTAAAATATCATTCTAACTCCGACATGATTAAATAAAATTTTACAAATCATTTTCAATCATATTTAACCCAAATTTCAATTATTTCCAGAATTTAACATATTAAATTATCGATTTAATTATCCAATTAAATCCAATTATTCAAAATAAAATTTATTCGACTTATAAATTTCACTTATTAATATTTAAAATTAATTAAATATTCAAATTTTAATTAATAAAAATTCTGGGTCGTTACAATCTTCCCCCCTTAAAAGAATTTCGTCCTCGAAATTACCAGTAAGAAAAGTTACAGAATCTATTAATTTTCCCAAAATTCATAGTTAAACTTCTTACAAAACTTTACTAAGTTTTCCAAATCATACTTAGTTATCTTTTCAAAAACAACTACTATTGTTTAACTTTCAACTTCAAATCAAGGTTATAGTTTTCAAAATTTTCCCATTTTTTCCAAATTTTTCTAACGCCTTAAATTTTCGAAAAAATTCGCCATAGTCTCCTTTGCGCGGCTCGATCCGAAAAAAAAATGACAGTATATATATCACAAATATACATCTCATCAAGTAATGAGGCATCCCGCAGGGAAAAAGTGTAAAAGTACGATATTTAATCCGAGATATGTACCTTATATTTTATTAGCAAGCATATACGGCTAATATAGCGCGAAAGCGAGCTCCAAATGCGAAGCAAACGCGATCCGCACCTACTAAACACTCAACAAACAACATGAGAACATGCATATATGAAAATAGTATCGATATACAACATATAGCAACATAATAACTATATTTGCCAACATAGCAAATGCATTAAAAGCAATATATTCAACCATCAACCAACTAACATCCATAACCAATAAATATTCATTCATATTCTCATTAATATTCAATGAATTGGTTTTCAATTTAAATCATATTTGATTCATTAATAGTGGATATTTTTACTAACATTCATTTCCAATTAGTTTATATTCACTAATTCATATTCAAGTTGGTTCACTTCCAAATCAAATTCAATTTCATTTAAGATTCACTTAACTTCCAATTGAATTTCAATTACTTTAGCTTTCAATTTCATTAACACTTAACGAATTATATACAACCAATCAACTAACAATCATATAACAATCAATGTATATTAATTACAACCAAATTCCTTTGCTTATATTCATTCAATTTTGTTTAACACCATCACTTTCAATTGGTTTAATTAAATTGATTTTCATTCAAGTATTCAACTTCCAATTTCATTAGATTTTAATGAATCAACACCTATATTCATTATTTCATATCAACTTTATTTAACATCTCTTAAGTTATACTTCCATTTTAAACATCACTTAGTTTTACATAACTTAAATTCCCACTTGTAAATAAATTCAGATTTCAATTCTAAAGTAAATTTCCATTTAACTTTAAATTCACTTTTATTTACAACTCATATTCATAAATATATTCATATAGTTTCACTTCTTATATATATAAGTTTATTTTACAATTGTAAATCACTTTAATTATAACTCAGTTCTTATAATTCATTTGCTTATACAATAATTCTTTTATTTAGATTATTCAAACAACCAAACAATCAACTTATATACACTTTAATAATTTTGAAAAATTATTCTTTTATATATAAAATATAATTAAGGTAAAATTATTTCATTTACCCAATTTAAAACAATACTGCGCCGAATTGTTCTGTACAAGTGTTTAGAAACCCCTTCGATTCAGTTTCGAGGCTGCGCCGACGAAGGTTCATATACCACTCAACAAACCAATCATCACAATATAAAATTTTTTTATATTCACTAACAAATACGCCCTCATAGCTATTATTACACTCAAACTCATTCTAGAGTACTGCTGACTCTATCTCTAATGAGTAATACCCAACAGAACCATGGTTGTCGCTTAACCATAAGCTCTGATACCAAATGTAACGAATTGGCGGTCACAACCGGTAGGCTTTTCAACCATCCCAGCCCCACCGTGGCTTACACTGATATCCCAAACTTGCTTTTACGGCCACCCTTTCGAATGTCACGGCTTCGCCTAACCAACCCCGAAAAGAGGACGTGTGGGGGGTAAGAGTCTCCCGTTCGCCACCAAACCGCGAAGCGAGAACCCCCCATCACATATCACCTAGCATAAGCAAGACTGGTGTGAGAACTCAAAACAGTTTATTTATCTTTTAAAAATCAAAATAGAGGAATATTTTTAAAATAGATTCGCAATGCTTTTAAAAATGTAACTACCATAAGACCTCCCACCACACACACAATGCAAACGCAGACTTGGAGGAGATTTCTTCTTATGTTAGTCAAAGATGCTTGATACGCATTAAAAAGAACATTTGATATTACTACTAGTGCATAGTGTAGAACAAATCACTTCGAAAGTAAAGATATAAATCTTAGCCAGCATAGGTACCATTATATTATGCCTACTAATAGCTACCATATTAGATGGCAGGTTCTACAACTAAAACCGTACAAGTTTCGTATTGTTTCTTTGGATTTCCAAAAAATGGTCAGGCCAAGGAACTTCCCATTGCCACATGAGAATGCCTCTGGATGGACATCCCCGAGAACCAAACCGGATCTCTACCAACACAAGGCCGGGTTACCCCTAACTGAGTAACAACTGATCGAATATGCCATCCCCCGGTCCTTTGGGACCTTTATCCGAGAGCTCTCTAATCAATTCACACAATCATAATAATAAAGTGTTTCAACATGAGTAAGTATCTGGGCTCCATACCATGATACCACCCTTTTCCAGAAGGAAATGCACATATCCTAAAGGGCGCTACCCCTCATAACCTTGTCGCATCTTTCCTGTTTTGACCATTTCCGGGGTGTGAGGCTCGACGAAGTCTTGTCCACAAAAATATACTTTATACAAAAGCCATGCTTTGGGTCAACAAATGATCATAGAAATGATCACCAAGATAGACGATCAAATAAATGATCCTATCACAAATAATCAACACAATGATCATTTCAGCAACACTCAGCATGTCACATTACCAAATTGGGAATATATCGCTGATAACTTCAACTATATAACCTCTGAGCTCGTACGTCTCAGAGAAGGGTGTTAAGCTAAGAGAATAAATTATCCGCCACCAACAGAAATATATTTGAAAGAAATCGGCTTTATATCTCAACTTGTAATGTCAGACATACAATCCATACAAGTCTGTTCCGGGCTCGAACAAAACCGAAGGCACTTACAAAGAAGTCCTTGCAATCCGGATATCACAATCCTGACCAGATTTCCCATCACTTATGGAATCTCTATACCAGGAGCTACCCAGTGCAGAGACAATCGATAGGTCATCCTATCGCTCTCGCAAATACCCGGTCTTCAACACCGATCTTCAAATGCAATTCACAACGACGTATCACATATTCGGAATGGGTTATACGACCCCATGGTCCTTTCCCGGTTAACCCGAATAGTGAGCGCTTATTCAAAAATAAGTGTGCATTCAAATTCAAACAAATCACATCAAATACCCATTCAAAGGGAAATATTGATAGTCGGTTATTGAACTATCAATGGATATGCACAACATCACCAGTCCCAAATAATTTTTCAAATTATTTATTTTCCAAAATATCTTTACAAGATATATAATTTCAATACTTTAAAAATAAATCAATATTTATTTTTAAACAAATTCCACTTCCTCATATAAATTCCATAATGAATTTATATTTCAAAATATCCATGCATATGATTTCAATTATTCATTTCAATTTATCTTCAAGAAGATAAATTCTCAAAACGTTTCATTTCACATTGGAAAAAACATTTCCTTACTTATTTATTCATAAGTAATTCACAAAACTATTTATTTTCAACACTTGGAAAATACTCAATATACTTAAATCGAAATTTAGTATATATTTCATTCTATTAAGGAAATCATTCTCTTAACATATTTATTTGGGTCAAAACGAATGTTACGTAAAACATCGTTACGACAACCCAAAATCACTAGTATAGGGATTCGAAATTAAAATAGATATATAAATCCCAATACTATACAAAACATTTCCTTTCGGAAATCATTTACTATAACAACAGTGTTATAGTCTACCATTTCCTTCTATTTCTCGAAAACGTCTATTTCAACAATGAATGTTGAAATCTATGGTTTCGAATCTCAACACCTTTTAAAACATCGTTAGATCGTTTTAATTCTATTTAAAACATCCCATTCTAACCAATTTCTTTAACATATTATTCACTATTCAAAAACGTGAATATACTACGTTAACAAATTTCATCTTTTCTATTCGTTTTACTTTAAAGGATTATTCACTGTCTAAAAACGTGAATATAATTCCATAAATAAGTTATAACAATTTTCTTGTCAAAATAAGTCGTTTGCGGATTTATAAAACAACGTTTATAAATTCCATTTCTATTTATTCTATAAAAACTTCCTTTTTTATACATCTCCTTTATTAACTTATTCGATTTATAACTCGGTTATAAACTAAAGGTTCATATTATAAGTTAAACACTTATAATCTATTTGTTTGCAAAAATCGTCCCTTTGAACTTCATAATTATAAATCTTATAACTTATAAGATTCAATGATTTATCCAAAACCATTCTTTTAATAACTTTATAAAATTTATAAATCTTACTATTTATACATTTCATTTATAACTTCACCATTCAAAATTTTATAAATCCCATTCACTTATGCTATCCATTTTCACTTCATTCAAACACTTATAAAAACTCGTTTTATAATGTCAATATTTCAATTTATAAATATCCATTTATAAATCTCTTAATATAAATCAATTCATATTAATATTTTAAATGTCTTTAAATTCCTTTATAATTTCATCTTTTTGACTTATAAAATAATCAAACTTCATAAATCCTATATTTAAACTTTTATAATATATTCAAAAATCCAATTTAAACTATTTTATAAAATCATTAACCCATATTTCTCAAAAATCAACTTTTTAACTATATTTCTCAAAAATCATAATTTTTATAACTTTAAAAATTATATCGTTATTTATTTATAATGGATCAATTCCAAAAATAAAGTATATTTTCAAAAATCACTTTAAAATCATTTTAAAATTCCAAATTTGGTCCAATGATGCTACATACCAAATAGTCAATCCCGACAAACAACGATATCATATATCGATATGATAATCCATCAAATATCAAAATATCTGAAATCAAATAAAAACTGTTGAGGAATCCAGTTGGATCCCTCCAACCTGTTTTCCTGGATCCAAAAACATTAGCACAATACCAATTCCGCTCCAGTACGAAATTATCGCGGTATATGAGATTTATAATATTATCCGTTTAATAACGGCGCAATAGGGTCTCATCCGCTAAAAAAATGCGGGGAATCAACAACTCCAATATATACATATGCCAATATATATATATTGCTATTATATATAATACCAATTTCACTGTTTATGAAATATTCGCGGTATATGTTTTTAATAAATAACATCCGCTTACTAACGGCGCATAATGTCTATTTTAACAATCAATAGATAACAATCATCATTCAAACATGCATTCAACAATTTTAAATATAACTATTTAAAATAAAATCGAAACCGATTCGATTGAGTGAGAAGTTCTCACCTTGATTTCAATTTCGTTTTAGCGATTTATTTCGAATAAAATTAAACGGACGTTTAATTTTACCCGAAATTCTAACTCCAAACGACTCCAATCCAATTGCATCGCGTAGTGCTCGTCCATACGATTCCAACGCAACTGGTTTCGCGCGTTTTCGACCTCGTATGAAAAAGTTATCAATTTTTGAAGTTTGCACGATTTTATACTTATATAAATTTACAACTTTTAATTAAATTTTCAACCTAACCACTATAGGCCGTTGGATCACACTTGAGAAAATCAAGGCCGACTACTCCTTTCTTCCTCCTCTCGTATGTGCGTGCGTCCCCTGTATGTTGAAGCCGAACCCAACATCCATTTTTAGGGTTAATTATTGCAACTTCATCGTTCAACTATACTTCGATCAGGTAGCTCCATGTCAAAGCCCTCACCCAACACTCCACTCGGCTGCAACCTCAACAAGTTTGGTCATCCCTAGCTCTAGAACGACGAGCTTGAACGCGTGACCTTCAAGGCCAAATTGCCGACGATTCGCTCAAAGATTCTCGATCATAACCGTTGAAATCCAAGATCTCTCTATGCTCTACAATCTTCTAGTTGAGGGTTTCTTGTAATTGTTAGTGGATTGGAAGAAAAATAAAGAAGAAAAAACAAAAATCTCGGCCATTAATACTGTTGGAGGCGGCGGCTGCTTAAATTAGGTTTAGGTTTTTATATTTTTATTTTTTTTAGAGAGAGAGGGGCTATTTATAGAGTTTTGAACGAACACTATTCATTCCGATTTTCCAAACTCCGATTTATATGCAGTGACCGACGTTCCTAGGGTTTATCCCGCGTTCCGGACACAATGGAACTGGTTTCGGAAGCTAATTCGGACATCTGTGCAAGATATGGCTATAAACGTTCAATTTAAATTAAACCGATTTAAATCGATTTCTAGGCGTTTTAATTTGTACCGGACAAACGGTAAATCCAATCGACACGAAATTTTAAACCATACAATAATATCACATTACGGATCCGATGAAACTGGTTTCGTCAAAATCCGAGACAGTTTGAAAAATGGCTATTTTAACTCGCCAAATTAAAATTAAAAACAATTCGATGCGTTTCGAGCTGCCACGATCAAACGATAACTCCGATTTCTACGAAAATTGAAATCTGGTAATAACTAACTATTACGGATCCAATGGAACTTGTTTCGTTCAATTCTGAGACTGTTCAAAAATTGGCTATTTTACAGTCGATAATTAAATATTAAAATATTCAATTTTCACAAATTAACTTTTAATTCGATTTTAAAAGTTCTAAAATATCATTCTAACTCCAACATGATTAAATAAAATTTTACAAATCATTTTCAATCATATTTAACCCAAATTTCAATTATTTCCAGAATTTAACATATTAAATTATCGATTTAATTATCCAATTAAATCCAATTATTCAAAATAAAATTTATTCGACTTATAAATTTCACTTATTAATATTCAAATTTTAATTAATAAAAATTC
The DNA here is from genome assembly GCA_030765085.1 of Allium cepa. Taxonomy (NCBI): domain Eukaryota; kingdom Viridiplantae; phylum Streptophyta; class Magnoliopsida; order Asparagales; family Amaryllidaceae; genus Allium; species Allium cepa. The sequence continues at coordinate 71,761,341 of CM060939.1, read as the reverse complement.
TGGGTCGTTACAATAACACTAGTCACATATCATATCACATAACAAAAATTTATTTCGTATTTTTTATACTAAGATGATAGCATTATAGATTTGATAACTTTTGCATTAAAGTCGTAATATTTTAAAAACTCTACTATTGATGTTATGTATTCACTTTTAAGTGTTGTCAACTTGAGTATAATTTTATAATGTGGATCTTTCATGTTAATTTCAATAAATCTGAACGATTTTGTTTGTGTTATTAGTATAATGTCGGTTTGGGCTACAAAATGATATTGAATTTAAGGGTGTGCGCTACATCAATGCCTGTTTTTTTTGGACAAATTTTTAAAGTAGGCTACTTTTCGAAACAATTTAATAATCTATGTTGGTTTTGAAACTTATTACCAAACATGGTTAATTTCTGCCCAGTTAGCAGCCAAGTCAGCAGACTTGTAACTGCCCAGGAACTTGCGTGACTATGAGTTGCGCATAGACCATTTTTTAAAACTTTTTTATAATTTGCGCTACTGCTAGTTGTGCACTTAAATTTTAGCCTTGTGCATAACTAACTGTTGCGTATATGCTCTTACATAAGCAGACGCAACTCATAGTTGCGCCTGCTTTATTATGGTGCAGGCAGGTTGCTACTGCTATAACAGAGGCAGCAGCAACCATTATTTCCATACCCTAAAAACATTTCCCAACCTCCATCCTCTTCTTCATAGTCGAACCCAACATCCCAAAACCCATTTTTTAGCCAATTTCCACCAAATTATCACAAATTTTTCAAATTTCTTCTTCACTCTTCGATTAAACCAAAGCTGCAACAATGGAAACAGGATCCTTTTCAACACAAATAGATTTTAGTAATTTTTAAACCCTAATTTTTTTGATTAATTTCTAATTTGCGTATTATTTCATTATGTTTTCTAGAAGCATTGTCAATTAGCTTGTTGTACATGTTAGTAATCCAATTAGTAGAGTTGAATCACTAATTGATTATAAAAGATTTGTAAATTTTGGTTTTTTGGCATGAACTTTGAAGTACTGGAAAGCGGACCCGTCGATGGTAGCGTGCTTTATTTGCAGGATAATCATCGCACTAATTTTGAAGAGTTAAAGAGAGTAATATTTTTTTTGTAAATACTAAATACAGAGTTTTGAAGATTTGATGGAGATGGTTGATGATCATCGGGTTCAACAATTACTTCATCAAGCGGGATTCCAGTATTTCATGTAGATAAAATATATCAGATTTGACAGGTCTTTACACACAGAATTATACGATGGATGGAGACCTAAGACTTGCGACTTTCATTTTTCCGTTGGAGAAATGACAATTATGCTGCTAGATGTTTCTATTTTTCTTGGCTTCCTATTGAAGGAACTATTTTGAACTACAGTGGTAACGTGAACGCCGATGAGATTTGTCACCGTTTGCTTGGTGAAATTCCACCCCCAGAAGCGGTGGTCAATAGAAGAGAGTTGAAGGTCAAATGGATGAATGACCTTATAATCGTAGGGAGATTTCAGTCAATTCATCCATTGAGGAGCTAGAACAGCTTACACAGGTTGTCATATTGCTTCTTATAGCATCTCATCTATTTTTGAACCATTCAAAGGGTAGAGTTAGAATTAAATGGTTGTACTTTCTAGAGGATTTTTCCACTATTTTCGATTATTCGTGGGGTAGCGCGACTTTATGCGCATTGTACAAGAGTTGGATAATGTGGCACCAAGAAAGTCAAACGGGTTAGTAGGTTGCCTAAACCTTCTGCAGGCATGTCAATTTTGACTTATTGGTGTACCAATATTTTGAAAGCCATTTCTTAACAATGATAATATGCAAATATAGTCATGAATGTGTATTTCTATTGGGCGGCCAAATGTTTATGCCAATGTCGTTCCCGGATTACCTTACGGGGCAAGGTAAAAGCCGTTTGAAATTTATACTGAAAACTTTATGATTTAGAGAAATATTCACACATTATTTTGTTTCTGACTGTAGATGGATCAGAGATAGACATTGGAGAGATAATCCAGTCCATCATCCCACTTTCTATCGCAATGAGCTCGATGTTATGGACGAGCATATTGTTGACTGGACGTCATATACGGTTGAGATTTTACAGAATTTTCCGCCTATTTGCTTGGATAGGGAGTAGACTTGGTATGCAAGAACACCGATTACTTGCTTGCAAAGTGTAGCCATGCACTACCCTGATAAAGTGATGAGGCAATTTAGCCTTCATCAGCATATACCAGATCCAACCGAGAAAATTTTCCCACATGGTTGTAACAGAGACTTGTACAACTCATACATAGCAAGATGGGATCATAGGTTGGATCACTTTCAGGTTGAACGTGTACCAAGAATTGCAATAGAACAATACTATAGTTGATACTGGCATATAACGCGACGATTTGTTCTTAAAGAATAGAATACTATGTTGCCCAGATATGCTCCATAGGGACCAATGGAACTTGATTTGGTACGTGTTTATAAGTTTTAATCTTTTAACTCCTTCAACTAGCTTTACTTACTTGTGTCGATGCTTCTTTCGTTTTGGTTCAAGGGTTGTACATGATTTTCAATGACGTTGACGATGTTCTAGCAAATCCTGCAGATGAGGATATAGTAAAAGGCAAGTGCTTGAACATCAAAGAAATTATCAAGTCGCTTATTGGTAGGCATAAGCTTGAACGACCACCACCGTATGTGTCTCGTCCACCTCAGGTTTTTGGTCGTACATACCAAAGAAGGCGTTTTAGAGGCACGGTGGTCCTTCACAAGGCAGTCGGCCGGGTCAAGATATAGTTGCAAATGGACCATCTCAACCACCTCCGATGCAAACTCAAAGAACACTATGCGAACTTAAAAACTTAAGAAGATAGGTGTTGTGTTGGTTTGTCAGTTGGTTGCTTTCATTTGAATTTGTATTGGAGTGAAACTTGATGGTTTGTAGGTGTTGGGATGTTGCAATATTGACGTGAAACGTGATGTTGTATGAAATATGATGTTTTGTATGAAATATCTTACTTATTTAAATGAAATATCGATTCTATGTTTTGCATGGGGATGAAAATGATCGATTTTAAGAAGACAGAGGTGGTATATACAACTAAACAGCAAGCTCAAATCTTTGATTATGCAAGCCAACCTGACCCAGTAATGCTACCGAGCAAAGTTAAATGTATTACCCACACTACTCCTACCAGCCCCCAACGCATAGATATATGGATGTATATGAAGGCCCAACAGTAAATATTGGGATGTACATGAAGGCCCTACTATACTCCTACCACAAATGCATAGGAATATAGGAAGACCCGGGTCCATAAGAATAAGGGGAGTCATGGACGAAATGGGGGACAGAAGACAAGATAGATGTGGACAATGCGGTTACTTGGGTCATAAGAGAAGAACGTGCGGAAAGCAATAAATAATTTATGTGTTTCTACTACTTCTGTCATTCGTGTATTGTATAATTTCTTTTTTTATTTTGTACGCAACTTTGATATTAAAGATTATCTTATGTCAAATATTTATGTTAGTTGAAATGTTATGTAACTTTGATTTAGTTTATACGTAGCTTTTGTACGAATTTTTCCCAGTATTACATCTATCATTAAATAAACATAACAACCAAATAGTAATACATCAACTATTGCATATTCATCACAACAACCAAGTAAAAAAACAACCTAGTAATACAACATTTATTAAAACTAAAGCATACATAACTTCATTAAACAAGTCTGATATAGAACCATTACATTACAGTTGCACTACCCAGTTTACTAGACCCCTTTCCAAATTGAATTTAAGGACTGCAAATAGTTTACTTGATGTCGTAGCAGACTATTTTCCTTTTCCAAACGTCTCCGCATCTTTAGTGCATACTCCACTCCCCTAGGGGTCAACGGACGATCTAACCATTTGAAGAAATTACAGCACTCAACACCTTTCGGGCTAGTTATATGATGAAGGTAACAAACACATCCGTAAAACCGACGTCCAACATTTGTTTGAGTCTTGCATATAACTACCTAACAAATATATCCACAGTGACAAAGTGGATGTGTTGGTTGTCTCACTCGACCTTCGCCGCTAGTTTGTTTCACCGGTCTCTGGTTCGATTCACCCAAGAAAACTTGATTATCCAAAGCGGATTGAACAGCAACACCATTGTTTGAAGGAACTATCTCAGGTTGAGTTTCAGGAATTGTTTCAAACCGAGTTCAGGAACAAATTCATATTCAGCTTTCATCTATTCAACATATTTCGCCAATACTTCATCTGAGATCTCTCAATTATCCATATGAATGAATAGTAATGTGAGAGTGTGGGGTGGAGGGATTGTTGTAGCTTTGTTTTACTCGAAGAATGAAGAAGAAATTTGGAATATTTGTGATAATTTGGTGGAAATTGGCTAAAAATAGGATTTTGGGATGTTGGTTCGGGTTTGAGGAAGAGGATAGGAGTTTGGGCCTGCACCATACCAAAGCAGGCGTAACTCATATGCGTAGCTATTAGTTGCGCAAATTATAAGGCAGCTAAAAAATATGGTATAGGTGCAACTCATAGTTGCGCAAATACCTGACAGTTACAATTATGCTGACTTGACTGCTGAGTGGGTAGAAACTAGCCCTATTTGATATTAAGTTTCAAAACCATCGCGATCGCGAAATTGTTTCGAAAAATAGTCCACTTTGAAAAGTTGTCCTTATTTTTTTTGGCATTTTCTAACAACGTTATAAATGCTTTTATTACAACGGGCAATATTAGTTTTACAAAGCCTATTACAACATGCATAAACATTTGTAAAAGACTTAATTACAACAGGCACCCACGATAATCAAAACAGTTGTAAAAAGCTCTGATCCTATTACAACTTCGCATATTAAAACCGTCAGTTGACCGTTGTCATACATCTATTACAACTATCACTGCAAGTTCCGAATGAGTGTTTTATTATAGTGGTTTATATATTCAATATCTTTTTTATCACAAATAAAGTTAATAGAAGTTAGAATTGCAAATTTCGACAAAATTTTGTTATTCTTCTGTAGCAATAGCATAATCAACTACCAACCACACGAACATTTTCAGTATTTACTCCATGAAGTCACTAATTAGTAACTGAACAAAATAAATCTTACATCCTCGCTAGGATAATATACTGGAGCTCCATCAATTACAGACCTACATGAATCTTCTGGACACCATCTAGAAGTTTCCTGTTTAACAAATTCATATTAGACGACGTGAAGTTTGTCATAATATACAATTTATAGTTAGATTACCTTAGTAAGTTGAGACCTTCATGAGCTTCCAGGGTTATCGGTGCTTTGTTTAGAGCGTTTCCTGCAAAAAGTCTACAAAGGAAATCATTATCACATGAAGTAGAAACAATTTACAGTTAAATTACCTTAGTAATTTGAGACCTTCTAGAGCTTCCAGGGTTATTGGTGCTTTGTTTAGAGCATTTACTGCAATAAGTCTGTAAAGGAAATCATTATCACATGAAGTAGTAACACTAGACTAGAGTGGTGAGTAACTTGGTACAAAATATAATGCCATGCTGCCTAATGTACTGTGATGGTTCAATCCAAGTTTCTTTTTTTCATATATTCATAGAATAATATTAATATTTGAAAGAAATAGTAAATACCTTGAGAGGTTTGTCAAAATCTGAATCCTTGCCAAAACTGCCATCATTTTCACAACTAATCGCAATAGTATTCTTCTACAAGCCAATCTGCTTATGACTTGATCTTAATTTGAAAAATTTCACTCTGCTTTCAATTGCCATCAAGATAAATCGGCGAACAAATTTGAGCATATTAAGTTTGTGACAAGTATAGCTCAGTTCGATAGTTTTGCATCATTTCTTTTTTTAAAAAATTAGATCAAGCTTTACATTGCAATATTAAGAACTATGATAAAAAATACCAAAATTATTCAACCTTTATTCATTATTTGCCAATTTGAAACATGGAGATCAATCAACGATCATCAGCTCCCAATGAATTATTACCAAACAAATTATTTGTTACTGTTTTAGTTTTGAGATTTCAGACGACGAACTCAATCCACGTCCATTTAACAAATTCAATAACATCATACCAAATGCAGCAATTTTCTCTCGCTTCTAGCTTTAAGTCCTAAATTAACAGTCGAGAAAATTGAAGCGCAAAGTCCCCAGATCAGACCTAAATTACCAGAACCGACTTAAAATATTCCATGGATGCAAAAAAGAACACAATAAATAGTCAAACAGATATGTAAATTCAATAATCATGCCATCACAATGTACAATAACAAATTACAACATGATTCAAAACACATTAATGACAACCAACGGTACACTATAATAACAATCAAAGTGGTACAGTTAAAAAGGATAAAGAACAACAAACGCTAGCCAAGTTCATTTTTTCCTCTCTACTTTTTAATAATAAAGAGTGCATATATACATATACAGGCAGCAACAACAACAACTAAGGCATTATTCTCAAACAAGTTAGGGTCGATCAAAGATGTAACCCAATACTAAATGATAAAGTCAATTTTAAAGTAATAATAACAATAATACATAAAAATCATGTTAATAATAATAAAGTAAAGTAAAATAATTAAACGAATAATAATAATAATAAGTAAAATAAAAATAAAGATAAAAAAATAAAAAATTTAAAGAAATTTTAAAAAAACATGAGAATAATAATAATAATAACAATCAATGGTACACTGTAAGAACAATCAAAGTGGTACAAATAAAAGGGATAAAGAACAACAAACCCTAACCAAGTTCATTTTTTTGTCTTCCTTTTAATAATAAAGAGTACGTGTGTGTACAAGCAACAACAACAACTGAGTTATTATTTTCAAACAAGTTAGGCTCGGTCAGAGATGAAACCCAAACCTAAATGATAAAGTCAATTTAAAAGTAATAACAACAATAATACATAAAAATCATGTTAATAATAATAAAGTAAAATAAAATAATTAAACAAATAATAATAATAATAATAATAATAATAAGTAAAATAAAAATAAAAATAAAAAAATAAAAATAAAAAATATAACAAAATTTAAAAAAAAACATGAGAATAATAATAATAATGTTACTAATAGTAATGGGAACCGAAGACTAAACACTACATCTTAGACTCCTATTCACTAGTTCTATAATCTAAAACTTATAACACTACCTCTAAATCAACCTTAAGCAAAATGAACTCCTAGCTTATGGTTTTGCTATGTGGATCGTTAACATCTACATGCTCCTGTTCGACGTCAACTCTTCGAATATATTTCAATCGTTTAAATTCATTTTTACTACTTTCTTCCATGTTAATCTTAGTCGATTTCTATCTCGTTTTAAGAATTCGATGCGGCCTATAATTCGAATGCGCATAGGTTCCTCGAAAGACCACCTTCGAATGTGTGCAAATCATCTTAAGCGATGTTGGACCAGCTTCTCTTCAATTGGTGCTACTTTAATTTTGCACATATATCATCATTTCTAATTTGGTCCCATCTTTATAACCACAGCTCCATTACAGCATACGCATCGCTGTTACATTTATCTTCTGGACATATTGTCTTCTAGTAGGCTAACATTCTACATCATACAACGTCGCATGCCTGATTGTCGTTTTGTAGAACTTTCCTTTTAAGCTTTTGTGACACTTTCCTATAACAGAGAATGTCAGATGCTAGTCTCCATTTCACCCATTCCATTCGAATTCTAAAATTAACATCTTCATCATTCTCACTATCATACCGCAACATTGATCATAAATGTCGAAGTGATTTCTTTTTGGGTACTACTTGTCCAACCAGAGTGACATCTCCATCCACTTATCTGACACCGCTGAACTCGCACTTCATATACTCTGTTTTAGTTTTGCTAAGTCTAAAACTCTTTGATTTCTAAAATCTACCTCCACAACTCCAATTGTCTATCAACCTCTATTCTACTTTCGTCAATTAGCACAACATCATCAGAAAAGAGCATACACCAAGAAATCTCATATTATATACCCTTCATAACCTCATCCATCACTAGAGCAAAAATGTAGGAGCTCAAAGCTGACACTTGATGTAATTCTATGTTAATGGAAAAGTCATTGGTTTCACTATCGCATGCTCTGACACTAGTCCAAGGTTTTAAATATCGGATTTCGGTCACGTTTCGTCTCGGAATTTTTACACAAGTTATCTCGTATCAGGAGAGATCTCGGACGATATGAGTACGTATTGGGTGTACATCTCGGATTGACATCTCGGGTCTTATAATGCATCTCAGGAATATCTCGGATGTACTTATGTGTTTAAAATTGATGTGTCAAAAATTTATTTAACGATTATAACTTTTGTAGTAAAAATAAAAATTGTAACATGCGTGATTTACATGGAAAAAGAAATATTTTTAGAAGAGTAGTAGCTTGATTAGCTTAATTGATTTGATAATGATTGAATAATATTCTTTTACTTGAACGTAATAAAGAAGTGAAACCTTTTGCTATGACTCATTAAGATAAAAAGTAAAGAATATGTTCAAAAAATTGGTAAATTATAATTGGATTGAGTAGTTTCTTTTGAATCAATATGAAAATAAAAATTATTATGGAAAATAAGAAAAATGTATAACTTCGGGTGAGATCTCGGATTGAGATTTTGATCCATATATCGGGTGAAATTTGAATATCTCGAACGAGATGAGTGTCGATGGAGATATGGAGGAGATTTGATATCTCGTCTCGTTTAAGTGTGAAAATGAGATCTCGGGCGAGATCTCGGGCGAGATACAGGAGATTTAAAACCATGCACTAGTCACAACATCATCATACATATTCTTGTTCTTGATAAGGGTAATGTACTTTGTTGGGACTCTATTCTTTTCCAGAGCCTACCACATAACTTTTCTCGGTATTTTGTCATAATCTTTCTCCAAATCAATAAATATCATGTGTAAATCCTTCTTTTGCTCCCTAAATTTCTCTATAAATTGTTTTATCAAGAAAATCGTCTATGTGGTCGACCTTCCGGACATGAAACAAATTGGTTTTTTGAAACGCTTGTTATCTTCCTTAATCGATGTTCAATAACTCTCACCTAAAGCTTCATTGTATGATTCGTAGGTTTAATTTCTCTATAGTTTGTGCAACATTGAATATCTCATTTATTTTTGAAGATTGAAACTAACATGCTTCTCCTCCACTCATCGGCATCTTGTTTGATTTGAAAATATTATTGAATAACTTATTTAGCCAGGTTATCCCTGCATCTCCACACCTCAATGGGGATGTCATAGGGCTCCAATGTTTTGTCTGCTATCATCCGTTTTAGTGCCTCCTTTACCACGGACTCTTGAATTCTTCGAACAAAATGTCTAATGGTGTCATCAAAAGAGTCGTCCATCTCGATCGTAGTGCTATAACCTTCTTCATTGAATAGGTTGTCGAAATATTCTCTCCATCTTTTCTTTATCTCATCGTCCTTCGCCAAAAGTCTATTATTCTCATCCTCGATGCATTTAACTTGGTTGAAATCTCTCCTCTTCCTCTCGCGGAACTTAGCTATTCTATAGACTTTTTTCACCCTCCTTCGTACTTAGCTTTTGATATATGTGTTCATACGCACGACCTCTTGCTTCACTCACCACTCTCTTTGTGTTCTTCTTTGTCGCTTTGTACTTTTGCATGTTGTATAAAAAGATGTTGCATAAGAAGATTTTCCTATAAAGAAAAAGGAAATTACCCTTTTTTGTCCGATAAAAAACTGTAAACGTCTCTTTATCTTTTTCGAGAGTAAAACACACCGTGTTCCATATCAAAACTGTGTTCCCAACCAACCCCCACCCCCATCCCCTTTAAATGATAATGGAATATAATGGGTTTTATCATTGTATAACAATGAAAAGGATAAAATGTTCCTTCCTAATCGCACTAAATCAAAATACAAGGAAATTTTGGCTTAGGTTTCACACGCGTGTTAATGCACACAATTGATCCTGATACGATTCTAGTTTGATATATACGTATATGTACTCTTCATATATGTTACAACATCAAAACATCATTATTAAAAAGAAGTGAGAGAAAAAATGAAGTTGGCAAGGGTTTGTTATCCTTTTTCCCTGTCTAATAATTTTATTGGTAATTATTTAACTATACCACTTTGATTGTTCTGATAGTACATCATTGATTCTTATTGATGTATTTTAAATTATGCTGTAATTTATAATTGTATATTGTGATGGCATGATTATTGAATTTACACATCTCTCTAGGACTATTTATTGTCTTTTTTTTGCATCCATGAAATATATATGAAGATTTAAACATGTGGGAATGGATCAACGCACAACTTTAGCTAGAACCAGAATGAAGAAAGTTTGGAAAAGTAAGAGAAGTGCTTTATACTCCTTAACTTCACAAAAAAGTGCATATGAACCCTTTGAAGGTAGGATCGCACAAATGCATGTTACTATGCTTTTATAATTCTGAAAAATATATTTAAATTTTTTTGATGATACTTTAATAGCGTGCATGTTCTTTTTATGGTATTAACTTCCTAACAATGAGTGCCTAATCTATGTGATGTACGCAATAGTACAAAGGAACAATTTCAAAATAAACTATTAAAAATGATTATTGTAATGCGTTTTGTAGTATAACATTTTCGTTACAAACTAAAATTGTTACGTTTATTTAAATACATATTTTTAGAATAAGAGTCGTATTTTATGCAGATCACTCATTTTGGTGTATGGAAGGATCAAACCCACGACCTCTGAAATTTCAGTTTAGATTTTCATACTACTTGCGCTTGAGCTAGTGGACCTTAATTCTAAATGTATAACTTTTGTTTTTTAATTTACACGTTTTTATAACAAAAAAATATATATGATTTAATGATTTTTAAGACAGATGAATTATATGAGGATTATATTTATTTATTAGGATTTTATATTTCTTATATGAATAAGTGAATATTAATTACATTTGCTTCTTCATCTCGAAATTATGGTTTATTTAAAATTTCTTAATAAATCATTAAGTAGATAAATTCTAAATTTAGAATTTTGTATTTAATATGTTCAATTAATAGATAAATGATGTGTCCATTGAATTTTATTATATTTAACAGGGCTATTCTGAAAATGAAATTGTAATTATAATTGTAATTTGTACAAGTATTTTGTTTTATGGACAAACTTGAAAACTTTTGCGATTTACAGGCCACTAAATTTCAAAACTAGTCAGAAGGACAAAGACCTACACATCACGTCTTAAATCATGTTGCTCTGTCTCAAGACACCACACCCAACACAGCTGCAGCTCACTTCAAAACTAGTCAGAAGGACATAGACCTACACATCGCGTCTTAAATCATGCTGCTCCATCTCAAGACACCACACCCAACACAGCTGCAACCCACTTCATCGTTTATCGATGCTACTGCATCCCACGTCCTCTCACCCCCATGCCGCCATCACTCCCCGCCTTTGTCAACCACCATCTAAAAAACCTCTACCCTAGCAGCTATCGTAGCATCAACAACTCAAACCCTAATCTTACAATCCACATATTCGCACGACCAGTGGCACCACATTGGATTTTCAACCATAACTGACGTTATTTCCCCTTCTTGCCTTGATTTCTCACCCGTCATTGTTTACAGTAGAAAATAGTAAGAAAATGATATGTTGTTAATGAGGTCGCGAGTAGTGACGCGGTAGTTGAGAAACTAGCCTCCTGTTAATGAGGTCGTGAGTTCGATACCCGTCTGCCCTACTCCCCTCAAGGCGCAAAGGTGGATTCTCATAAACCCTAAATCAAACTAGTTGGAAACAACAAACCTTTGTGTCGGAGCTAGCTTAAACCTACCTAGGGTATGGCGGACTCTTTAAGTGGGAGCTCTTCTCTCCGGGGTGGAGTTTGATAAAAAAGAAAATGATATGCTACACATTATTATTATGTGATTTTAATTTTAGAAAATTATCAGTCAAAAAAAAATAAACTATACAGTATCATTAGAAAAAAATTATATCAATAAAATTAAGTTTATTTTTAAGAAAAATTGGACTAGGTTCAAAATAATGCTAAGCATTAGCATTACACGAAAAAAATTTAAAAACCTAAAATAAAAACATGATACTAAATCTTTCAGAAAAATAAAACTATAATACAACAAGCATGTAAAAGTAAAATTGAAACTAAATATTAACAAATGTAGCATTAAATCATATGAAAATAAAAAAAAAACAATAAAATGATACTACATAAGAGCATTGTAATATAAATTGCTCTATACAACTCCAAAGAATTATATGACATCATAAAATGAACTACGCTAAAAAATGATATTGAAAATTACCTTAACAAAATAAAATTCTATAAGTATCTTCCTAAAAATATAAAACTCCGTCTGTGTAGTTTTCCATGCAGCATGTCCCAAGTCAAGATAAAGGAGGAGAGTTGTGATATGCTTGGCGAGCCAACATAAAAACCATAGTCTTTCGTATGGAAATGGAACCTAATTATATTTCGTTGGGGCGTAACCCTCTTAGCGACGCGTTACATCGAGGCTCGGGTATGGTGAAAAGTGAGCAAGGACTGGGTGCCACTCCCTTAGTGGCATGTCATATCGATGCTCGGGATTGGTGATAAATATACAAGGGCTGGGTCGTCACTTCCTTAGTGGCTGAGTCGTCACTTCCTTAGTGACGCGCTTCATCGACTCCCCGATGTAGTGATAGATGAGCAAGAGTCTTCGCATTTTACTCGACGGGAGCGAGGGACAAGTAAGCTAGTCGATGAAAGTAGGATTCGGTTAGGTAGTTAGAATGTAGGATCATTAACAGAAAAGCTAAGAGAGATAGTTGACACTATGATTAGGAGATATGTAAATATCTTATGCGTTCAAGAGACCAAATGGACGGGCCAAAAGGCGAAGGAGGTGGAGAGCACACGCTTCAAGTTATGATACATGAAAAAAGAACGTAACAAGAATGGGGTATGCATCTTAATTGGCAAGAACCTTAGAAACGGAGTGGTCGATGTTAGGAGACAAGGGGACAAGATCATCCTAGTTAAGTTGGTAGTGGGAAATGTGATTTTGAACGTCATTGTGCATATGCCCCACAAGTATGTCTAAGTGAAGTAATCAAGAGAAATTTCTAAAAAGAGTTAGATGTCATGGTTAGAGATGTGCCTAGTAGCGAAAAACTTTTCATATGAGAAGATTTCAACGGCCATGTTGGTACAACTAGTGGAGGGTTTAAGAGAGTGCATGGTGATTTTGGATACGGCGATAGGAACCAAGAAGGAGAAAAAATATTGAATTTCGCTATTGCTTATGACCTCATGATAGCTAATACCTTCTTTAGAAAGAGACGATCACATTTAGTTACTTTCAATAGTGGTCAACACTTTAGCAAGATTGAATTTGTCCTTACTAGAAGAGATGACAAACGAGCTTGTGTAGATTGCAAAGTCATACCTGAAAAATGTGCCGTCTCATGACGTCAGATTTTGATAATAGAGTTTCGCCTTTGAATACGTGTTCGATGGGATAAAGGAGCCAAGATTAGTCGGACGAAATGGTGCAAGCTCAAAGGAGACGCCTCACCGGTCTTTAAGAATAGAGTGATGGGAAAAGGGGCATGGAATATGGAAGAAGAAGCGAATTGCATATGGGATGAAATGACAGTGCACATTCAGAAAGTGGCAACTGAGGTGTTTGGAATAACGAAAGGAAGATTCGTAGTGGTGGAACAGTGATGTGCAAAAGGCTATCAAAGGGAAGGAATGCTATAAGTGCTTACATCATCACAGGAGCGAGGACAACATGCAAAAGTACAAAGTGTTAAAGAAGAACGCAAAGAGAGCGGCGAGTGAAACAAAGGGTCAAACGTATAAAAGTCTATATCAAAAGCTAAGTACGAAGGAGGGTGAAAAAACGTATATATAATAGCTAAGCTCCACAAGAGGAAGATGAGAAGCTTCAACAAAGTTAAATGCATCAAAGATAAGAATAATAGACTTTTGGTGAAGAACGATGAGATAAAAAATAGATTGAGAGATTACTTCAACAAGGTATTTAATAAAGAAGGTGATAGCACTATGATCTAGATAGATGACTTTTTTGATGACACCAATAGACATTTTGTTTGGAGAATTCAAGAATCAGAGGTAATGTAGGCGCAAAAACAGATGAGAGCAGGCAAGACATTAGGGCATGATGACATCCCCATTGAGGTGTGGAGATGCCTTGAAGATGCAGGGATAGCCTGACTAACTAAGCTGTTCAATAATATTTTCAAATCAAACAAGATGTCAGATGAGTGGAGGAGGAGCATATTAGTTCTAATTTTTAAGAATAAAGGAGATATTCAAAGTTGCACAAACTACAGAAGAATTAAACTTATAAGTCATATAATGAAGCTTTGGAAGAGAGTCATTGAACATCGATTAAAAAGAATGACAAACGTTTCAAAAAATAATTTGGTTTCATGCCTAGGAGGTCGACCACTGAGGCGATTTTCTTGATAAGGCAAGTTATGGAGATGTTTAGGGAGTAAAAGAAGGATCTACGCATGATATTTATCGATTTAGAGAAAGCTTATAACAGAGTACTGAAAAGGTTATGTGGTAGGCTCTGGAAAAGAAAAGAGTCCCAACAAAATACACAACCCATATCAAGGATATGTACGATACTGTTGTGACTAATGTCAGAGCATGCGATGGTGAAACCAATGATTTCCCCATTAACATAGGATTACATCAAGGATCAGCTTTGAGCCCCTATATTTTTTTCCCTAGTGATGGATGAGGTTACGAAGTGTATACAAGGTGAGATTCCTTAGTGTATGCTCTTTGCTGATGATATTGTGCTAATTGACGAAAGTTTGGTTGACAAACAACTGGAGCTGTGGAGACATACTTAAGAATCAAAGGGTTTTAGGCTTAGCAGAACTAAAATAGTATATATAAAGTGCGAGTTCAGTGGTGTCAGGTCAGAGGATGAACATGTCACTCTGGCAGGACAAGTAGTTCCCAAGAAAAATCCTTTCGATATTCAGGATCAGTGTTGTAGTATGATGGTGAGATTGATGAAGATGTTAGTTTTACAATTCTAGCGGGATGGTTGAAATGATGACAAGCGTCTGGCATTCTTTGTGACAGGAAAATCATACAGAAGCTAAAGGAAAGTTTTACAGAACGGCAATCAAGCCTGCGATGTTGTATGGTGCAGAATGTTGGTCTACTAAAAGCCAACACGTCCAGAAGATAAATGTAGCAAAGATGTGTATGCGACGATGGAGCTGTAGTCATACAAGAAGAGACCGAATTAGAAATGATGATATACGTGATAAACTTGGAGTAGCACCATTCGAGGAGAAGCTAATCCAACATCGTTTAAGATTGATTGGACATCTCCAACGGAGGCCACCCGAGGCACCTGCGCGCGTCGAAATTATATGCCGCGTCGATTGCTCAAGGAGAGGTAGAGGTTGACCAAGGCTGACATGGGAGGAAGTAGTAAAAAGGAAGTTGAAGGATTGGAATATATCCGAAAAGCTGGTGTTGGACAGGAGCACATAGAAGTTAACGATCCACGTACCAGAACCATGAGCTATGAGTTTTATTAGTGATAGTGTTATAAGTTTTAGATTATGACTAAGAAACAAGAGCCTAAGACGTAGCGTTTGGTCTCTGACTAATATTACTATTAGTACGTTATTGTTATTAGTATTATTATCATAAAAAAAATTAAATTTCGTTATATTTTTTATCTTTATTTTTATTTTACTCAGTTGTTATTATTATTATTATTATTAATTTACTTATTTGATTTTATTTTGTTATTATTATTATTACTATGATTTTTAAATTGACTTTGTCATTTAGTTTTGGGTTCCATCTTTAGCCGACCCCAATGTTTGGAAATAGTGGTTTTGTTGTTGCATCTTCCTAAAAATATAACATATTACTAGAAGATAGAATCAATAAAGAAAATTATGTCCTATAAAATTCAATTCCAAAATAACTTTATAAGCTAACATGTACACTTATCTCATCAAAATTCTACTATAATCCATAAATAATTACTGCAAAATAGCATTCAAAGCTAAGAAATACACATCTCGTTTAAAAAATTCTATTATTGTTAATGAAATGCTACTTCAATTCGAAAAATACTACTACGTCATAAACCACCGCTATAATTCATATGGTTCTACTACAATTCATAGTGGTTTTGTTGTTGTATCTTCCTAAAAATATAACATATTACTAGAAGATAGAATTAATAAAGAAAATTATGTCCTATAAAATTCTATTCCAAAATAGCTTTATAAGCTAACATGTACACTTATCTCATCAAAATTCTACTATAATCCATAAATAATTACTGCAAAATAGCATTCAAAGCTAAGAAATACACACCTCGTCTAAAAAATGCTATTATTGTTAATGAAATGCTACTTCAATTCAAAAAATACTACTACAGTCATAAACCGCCGCCACAATTCATATGGTTCTACTACAAAATAGCATTATGAGACAAGACACGCGCTTCGTCTAAAATCCACTATTATACAGTTCATAAAATGCTACCGAAATTCAATGTTGCAATTCATAAAATGCTACTATGAAATGGTATCTTGGACTAAAATATGCATGTTTCATCTACGAATGCTCCTACAATCATAAAATGCTACTATAAGTCATATAACGTTGCTACAAAATAACACTATGAGCAAAAAAATAATATAATTATTATTTTTTCACAAAAAACATAATATAACACAAGGTAGCATCATTGTTGGATGATATCTTTAACAAAAATATGTAATATATTATAAAATGCTACAACAAGGTATTACACAAAATTACTTTATTAAAAAAAATACTATAAAATTGTTTTATGAACTACTATATACATTTAATTCATCTGAAAACGATACTATAAAATAACATTGTAAATTGAGAAATACATATTTCATCTAAAGATAATATTCTAATACATAAATGCTACTACAAAAAATTAATATAAACTCAAATATACATTTATTTAATATAAATTTTTGAGTTTATATAATGATACTATACAGTAGCATTACATGCTATTTTATACATCTACTCCAAATCAATGTTGTTCTTCACTACAAACAATCAAACCACATCAAATCTTGGGCTCACAGAATGTCCATGCTTCAAGAAACCCCGTCTTTAAGAAAATCATGAGCATCTTGAAAGTTTGGGGTACAACAATAACCAAGCTTCAAGAAAATAGTAGGTAACATCAAAGCTTGGCCTACAACAATCCTCAAGCTTCGACTCTCCTCTAATCATCTTCATGGCACAACACTACTCTCGTCTTCACGTCTATCTTTATCGCCATCTTCTCTCTTCATTATCTTTGAACTTGTCACCCCTCTACATCATCGTTTATATCAAGCTCGACTCCACCACCATTGAGAACTGCCACTCATTGCACGAACACCGAAAGCAATCATGCCCCGACTCCACCGTCCATGTCTATCGCGTGAAACATTGGAATCTCAATTTAGCGTCGTCTTCAAATGAAACTTTCAGATGTTTAATATATTTTGAATAAAAGCTTGTCCTACTGATTAAAAATAAAGGGTTTATTTTTAGTGCTAAAAGTAATATGAAGTTTGTCCTTCATACTAATTTCCTGAATTGAATTTTTATGTATTTCAGAGTCGTGCAACAAGTGTCAAAATCTTTACTCGAAGTTTATTCATAATGTCATCAAAATCACAAAATCTTTAGTTATAATTAGAAGAACTGAAAGATGGAAATAAACACGTGTAATACAAAAAATAAACTTCTAATTTTAATTACTTTAAAAAGGCATCCCAATTTTTTCCTTTATTTTATGATTCGATAATTTCTCTTTATATTAAGTCATTTTAAAAAAACAGTCAAACATTTTTCTCAAAATGAGGAACAACATATATAGTTTAATTTGTAAAAAGACCAACAAAATATGAATCTGAATAACAGTAGAAAAATATTAGACTATAGATAATTAAATGTGATCTTGGTTAAGAGAACTAAGGGGAACCTTAAAATTATTAAGAAATTGCTTAGAAATTCTTCTATTTTACTTTTATGTAATAAATAGATGCTTCTATAAAAAGGTGGAATTCAGTGCACGAGGCTCCCGTACGATAGATGTCTCTATGCCTTCGGAAAATAATTGGCATACATATTAGTAGGACTGTTATATATCGCCGTTACATGTATGAAAAAATTATTGCTATCCCAATTATATTTGTAAGATACTGATAAGTAATTACAATTACTTACCAATACCGTGGATAATGTGATCGTTGGTACGTCAACAGATTGATAAACGGGTAATCAACAATAGCGTTAATTGTGTATTGTGTAGAGTTTGATAATGATAAAAACTAAATTGTTCGTTAAATGACATCAAATCTACAAAGCATATATTGATATGCTTAACTTTTTACCTGGCTTTGAAAAATTACTCATTTCATCACAACCTGCCTACAATTACATGAAAGGACAGTACACCTTAAGAATGATAGTTGGGATCGTAGAAAAATAATCTAAAGGAGAAACATCGTTATAAATAAACTATAAGCATCTTAAATTTCGATATATCTTCGAAAGGTAACTATTACTAGGATTAATAAATTAAAGAAGTTTAACTATTGGTAGAGTAACCATTGCCGATGTTTTGACATTTTTTATCACTATATTTATTATTAAAAATGATAAATTCACTTCCGCTTGATGTCGAAGCCGACTTTTTTCCTTTTCCAAATGTCTCACTTCCGCTTGCATCTCTAATGCATACTCCACTCCCCTAGGGGTCAACGGACAATCTAGCCATTTGAACCACTCAATACTTTTCGGGTTAGTTATATGGTCAAGGTAACCGGCACATCCGTAAAACCGACGTCCAGCATTTGTTTGAGTCTTGCATACAACTACCTCACAAACATCTCCACAGTGGCAAAGTGGATGTGTATCTTGTCTCACTCGACCTTCGCCGCTAATTTGTTTACCCGGTCTTTGATTCGGTTCGCCCAAGCAAACTTAATTATCCAAAGCAGATTGAACGACAACACCATTAGTTGGAGTAACTGTCTCAAATTGAGCTTCATGAACTGTTTCAAACTGAGTTTTAGAAACAAATTCATTTTCAACTTCCATCCGTTCAACATATTTCACCAGTACTTCATCTAGAATCTCTCAATTATCCATTTAAATGAATGGTAATATGAGTGTAGGGTGAAGGGATTGTCGTAGCTTTGGTTTTAACGAAAAATGAAAAAGAAATTTGAAAATTTTGTGATAATTTGATGCAAATTGGTTAAAAAATGGATTTGTGGATGTTGGGTTCAGCCATGAAAAAGATGAAGGAGGTTGGGAAATGTTTTGAATGGGTTGGAGCAAAATGTTGATGCTGCCTCTGTTTTAACAGCAGCAGGCTGTATAGACGCAATTCATTGTTGTGCCCAAATGAATGGTAATGTTATGCACAACTGTTGGTTGCGCAAAGTTGTAAAACACTCGTGCGCAACCAACAATTGCGCCATTTACAATATTATTCACAATGGAAACTGCGAACTCATAGTTGCGCGGTGGAAAAAATAATAATTGATAGGCGCGACTAACAGTTGTGCATTGGTCTGACAGTTACACAAACGCTGACTGGACTGTTGACTGGGATGAAACTAGCCATGTTTGGTAATAAGTTTGAAAAATAACACCCGATCGTGAAATTATACCGAAAAGTAGTCTACTTTAAAATTTTGTCCTTTACAATATTATACCGAAATCTATTAGAAAAATTACCAAAAAAATTAACCTTCGATTATAACAAAACAAAATTATGGAAAGCAGTGACTAGTATTAATTATAATTAATTATACCATATTTTATCTATGTCATTTTAACATACAAAGCTTTAAAAACCATTTGTTAATTCAGAACTTAAGTTGAAAACCAAAAAAACTGCTGCATTTGGGAATTCCTAATGCTGCAAATTTCATTAATTTCTAACTTTAGTCTTAAATTAACAGATTGTAAAACTCAATGGGGAAAATCCCAAAATCAGGCTTACAAAACTCCACCAACAATTAAAATAGCTTGAAAATAAATGATCCTGTCAGTAATCATGCAAATTCAATTAAATATATCGATAAAGAATAAACCTAGAAAAAACTTGCCTTAGGGAATTCCATTACTCTGCAAAGATGCAGTTATATTCGTGAACTAAATGTTATGAAGTACACACGTAACAAAGAAATATAATCAAACTAGCAAATTTCCTAAAAATTGTTTTTTAAACAAATAATGAAAATATATTTTTTATCCAATTCAAAACTGTGATTTTACTTTTCAATGATATGGAATGTAAAGTTTTTTTATAATTATATATATATATATATATATATATATATATATATCATAATTGAAAGGATATAATAAATTTTCATTGATAACCAAACTAAATCTAGGAAGGAATTAATTTTAGGAGGATTTTCGTGTTTGTAAATTCAGTTGATATATCTGTACATGTTTAAAACCACGACTCAACTAGAAGAATGTTTAGAAAACTAAGAGACAGGTTCTTTGTTCAAACTGAGCTTATGAAAAATGCATATAGGGCCTTTAGGATAGGATACTAAGTAGAACCCAGTGCACAAGGCTCTCACATGATAGTGGACTATAGGGAGGTCAACAATGTATGTAACATTTCCTTCACATTGCAAAGAGGCAGTTTCCGGACCCGAACCAGGATGCCCAGGTCACCATGCGGGTGACATAACCGTTGCGCCAAGGCTGCACCTCTTTAATAATAGTTAAAAAAGAGCATTTAAAAATATGTTTTTGCATAAAATTGTTTCCAATGTCATTCCATTGTGACATGTAAGATTTTCCTTACTCAACAATAATATCTAAATAAAACTTATGCAATGTAAAATGCAGTCAAGCAATGTTAAAAATTGTTTCTTTTACAGGCACATACACTCAGGACATTACTTGTGTTTGCGTCAATATATTAAATGCCTACTATATATCATATCATATTATGTATAAATACAATAGAGCTGGATACAACCTATCTATTTTTTCTCTCTCAATATTTTAAGAATGTTTCAAAAAATCTCATTAATACAAATCTCATATAGCAATTCATCGAAGAAAATCAAATTAAAATAGAAAGTAATGATAATGGCCGATTGCAAATTACATTTAAGTATATTGATTAATTTTATTAAAGTTAATTATAAATAGAGCACATCTTTACAAAATTTAATTGACAATTTTTATTGTAAACCAGTATCCAACGTTGTCTCTTACATGATGGATAGCTTACAATAGAGATCGCATGACTAATTGGTTTTGCCAGCTTGCACTAGGTCTTTGCTTACAAAATAAAGATTTAATAGTATGATCATTTCTTTATACTTATGAACGAAGCTTATTATAGCTATCCATGGGACAACATATCTAAAAGTCGGAAGAAGTGCTCAATATGGCATGTAGGTGATACCAAAATATTATATATGCACTTGAAGCGTTATATAATTCTAATTATGTAGACCATGGTTTCATTTATCCATCAAGATATGATATGAAATTTTGATGTACACGACGCATTTGAGATCATTATTTTCAACGTCTCCCGTATCGAGTTTGAGATCTAAATGCATGCTTGATTGTGTTTCAAGTTTATATATCTTTGTAATTGTTTGTTAAGTATGTTTCTAAATTATGTAAGATTTAATTATCTAATGGTGAAATATGGTTGAACTATGTTTAATTAAGTTGAATTATGTTTGATTATATTCTTTATGTTCATATATTTTGTTAAGCTTATATCAAAGACAGAAGAATAGAAAGCGTGTGTGTATGATATAAGAATTTGAAGAATAAAATGATTTTGTCAAGTTCAAAATAATGTGTGATTTGAGATTTGCACCTTTTACTATACATGCGCTATTTGAAATAGAGCTTGTGTTGTTTCACTACTAAGGTAGCAACACGCATATTACATGTGTATTGCCCACACATACCATAAATCACCGACATATTACTATGCATATAATCTATATCAAGTTCTTTTATTTTCTACAAAACAATTGCTTAGGAGAGTGCTTTACACGATTTATGATTAATAACAAGTAACAAATAAAAGTCATTACAATTTAAAACAACAAATAATAATATATCATTTGCTACATGGTTTAAATATTTACATATAAACAAATATCTGTATAACAATCTAACTATATGTTATACCAAACACAACATTACATGAAATTTATTTCAGATAAGTATTCGTTGGTGCGAATTATATTCATATAGTATACATTTGGCTTTGATATTATTGTTGGTTTGCATACGGTAACGCAACGGGAATTCAAGGGATAGCCCATACATGCAGGTCTCTATGGGTTTTAATTGTTTTAGTTCGTGAAAGTAGAGAAAATATTGTGTAGTGAAACAATTTAGGTAAATATGAATTGATTGACAGTTCTATTTATACAAAATTTCGTAAATAACAATTTCATATGAATATATTTTTCAATTTTGTTAAGTAATGTTATCAAAGTTGAATGTTTGCATTTTATAAGTCGGTGACTTGATATATTGCATTGAATGAATGTGTAATGCTAGAGTGAATGAGACGGTCTGAATGACTGCTCAGTGTATCTTGCTTTAGTTTATTTATGGTAATCTTTTTTTAGTAAGTTTATGCATCAGGTAAGTCTTGGTCAAATAATTGTTTAAAAAATCCGCATATCTGGTGTTGAAGCTGCATCAATATCCCTCACAATCATGAGCAATCAAATACATTGATTTTGACATTAAATTTGTAATGACCCGTAAATTTTCAATAATTAAAGTTGTCAATTTAATAAGATTTTGGTAAATAAATTTGGAAGAAATAAAACTTTGTAATTTAATGATGAAATGAATGCCAAAATGAAATGTAACAATGTATTTAAAAACTAATTATTAACAATTGAAATGAAATTACAATTTATTGAAGTAATGTAAATTGTTATACTTGGCTATAAATTTATGTAAGATAACAAATGCAAACATTAAAATTTATAAATGATTTAGTATGAAATAAATGACCACTGGATAAAGATTTGATATATAAGAATGGTAACATATGCTTGTAAACAATGGATTCAAAAAGGGTGATTAAAAGTTATAGTAACGGTTGTAAGTTACTATTTAATTTGTCTATTAATTAAATTGTAAATGTTAGATTTGGGGTATAAAACTGAATATAAGTGAATAAATGTAAGTGTGGTATGAATAAATGAATTTGTATATAGTTTATGGTAATTGGATGAATTAAACATTTTGTAAGCAATTATGATAATTAGTGGACATAATAAAATTGAATGTAATATAAAGATAATGATAACATTTATTGCAAGTTACATTCTATTTAGGCTATAAAACGAATTGGAAATTTATTTCATTTAAATGTAAGTAAATGTTCATTAACTTGGGATAGGACAGTAAATTGTAAAATATGAATGTAATGAAATAAATGGAAATGCATATTTTATTCATAAGGTAATATAAAAGAATGAAACCTATCTGAATGAATTTATGGAGTATTCAATCATAATAAATGTATACATTTAACAAATTCAATATAATTGAGAACAACTCTTAATCCAAAGGAAAGATGGATATTTGTATATATATTAATGTAATGAAATTTGTAGAGGGGTATAGACTTAATAAATGGATTAGAATTGAATCAAATCAGTTTATTTGAAAGTTATTTATAACTTATGGGAATTCAATTTCATAACAAATAGATTTATGGTAAGAGAATGAAATTAATTACTATGTAAACTGAAATTTGAATGAATTGGAAGTTATTAATGTATTAGTATCTAAACCAATGTTAATATGGATTTTTTTTTTGAATTTAAACTTATACTTTTAATTTAGATAAAAAATACAGTGTTTGCACACAATGACTTTCTATATTTTATTTCCCTATGTTTGTTTCTCTAATTTTTATTTTCTATTTTATTTGTATAAACTTTGAATATATTCATTTGTTCTTTGATTGATTTTTTTTTCTTTGAATAATAGCTTAGGAATTTCAAGAGATATAGGTTACCTGTTTTGTACATTTATTGCATTTTCATTGCATGCAAACAAAGGAAAAATTTCACAAGATTCTTCCTCCTTAATTTGTGCCTTTTTAATTTCTTGCCTTTTTTTCCTACCCTCTTTATTTCAAACCTTAGCAAATTACTTCCCACATCTCTAGCCGTGCATAACTCCATCTATTAGCCATGAGAAACATCTCATTTCCATATCTCTTCATTCTTATTCACGGCTAAGAAAAGGAAATTTAATTAAATCCATTAAGCTATTTGATTAAATAGGGAATAAATCCCCTCATTTACTAGCCTTTTTAATTCTTGCCATTCTTTTGGCCATTCATCTTCATAACCCTAGCCGCCATATCATATTTGCAATTCACGTACAAAGCTTTCCTACATCTCATTCTCACGTTCATTTCTATTTTGAGAAAAAAAAATTCCATGGCTTCTCCTCCTTCTCTTTTCCCTTTTTTTTTCTTTCTTTTGTTTTCTATTTTGTTTAAGTAATGGCCTCCTCTTCTTCTTCCTTCTCTTTCTCCTCTTTTTCATTTTGTTTTCCTTTTGTTTTCTTCATGCTAGTTCAGCCACCACCTTGTTCACCTCTTCACCATAATTCCGACCTCATCCTCTCTCCACCACCTCCATAACCGGTCCCGCATGCCACCAAAACTATCATGGTCAAGACCCATGATGTTTAAGGTCAAGGTTATGCCATTTGATCCATATTTTTTTCATTTTTTTTTGATTTACAATCTTGTGTTGAATTATATCCTTATAATTTGTGTATTTGTTTATGTACAAGATTGGATCTTGACTCTCCATCACTCAAGTATAGTCGTGCTTTGTCGTGCCTTGTCGTGCTTTGCAGAGTTTAGATTTGTGTGTTGAATTTGATTTCTAGCTTTAAAAAAGGTGAGTTTTATCTCTTTAGACATACGTACTTTTAATTTGTGAAACGATGACATGTGAATTGTATAAATTAATATGTTATGTTATTATGTTCATATATGCCTGTGATAAATCTATATGATGTTAAATATTGCTATATCCCTGTTACATCATCTGTTATGATTTTATTTGTTATACTGTTATTTATTTCCTGTTTATCACACTGCAAGTTCTCTATCACTATGTGCTGAAATGATAGGCTCGAGTGATTTTATTGTATTTATTTTACTTGGGATTGCGGGTTTGAAATGATAGAACCCGGATTTTTCTTCTTAAATCACGGATTGAAATGACATATTATCCGTATCATTTGACCTAGGTTAGAAAATATCATACAGGCCCATGGTTATATTTTTAAATGATATTTTCCTAAAAAAATTTAGTAAGTACTTTAAATATTTCAAAAAATTATTAAGTATTTTGAATTATAAATATATGAAAATTTTAACTTAATTTGATTTAATGCTTTAAAGTGTAAAGAAATATTGTTTTTATATAAGTTAATTTTTTTTATAAGTTAATTGGTTTTGAATGGAATTTAAAGAGTCTTATTTATGATAAATAACTTAATGATTAAGTTTGATTAAATTTGGAATCTTAAATCTAGCCTAGTAATTGTAATAAAGGTTGTTTCCCACGATGGACATATTTTGTAAAATAAACAATGTATTTTTGAATAAATAAAATGAAATACACTTATATGTGACATCTTGAAATAAGTTTTGGAATCATAGTGGAATTGATGTCTAAAGGAATAAAATTTGTAAAGAATTTGATTGTTTTAACTATGATAAAATATTCTTTTGTAAAATGTTATGTTTTGTAAGATAAATAGCTATGACTTTGAAATGGAAAATGTAAGTTAAACACACATGTGAGGTGTAAGTTTAATTAATATTTTAATTGGTTAATATAATAAATGTTCTTTATTGTAATAACAGTAATGAAAGAAAAGTATAAGTTTTAATTAATGAAAGAAACGTATAAGTTTTAATTAATGAAAGAAACGTATGGTGTTCTAATTAATGACAGAAACATGTAAATTCCTAATTTATGAAAGAAAAGTGCAAGTTTTAATTCATGAAAGAAAGGTATAAGTTTTAATTAATGAAAGAAACGTGTAAAGTCCTAATTAATGAGAGAACCTGAAAGTTTTTGATTAATGCAAGAAACGTGTAAAGTTTTAATTAAGGAAAGAAACATGTAAAGTTTTAAGTAGTGTGGTGTTGATTAAATTAATAAATGCTCATTACTGTAATAGGAATGTAAATTTAAAACGTACATTTGATAATGCAAGTTTTAATTAGTGTAATATTGAAAATGATAAATGCTCTTTATTATAATAAATGTAAGTTAAAACGTACATTTGACATGTAGATTTTAATCAATGTAATGGTGTATTTTAAATTGATTAAAATGATAAATGTTACTTACTGTAATAATAAAATGTAAGTTGATAACGTACATTTGATAAGCAAGTTTTAATTTATGTAAATGGCATACTTTAAATGATTAAAATAATAAAGTTTCTTTATTGTAATAATAATGTAAGTTAATAAGGTACTTTTAACTTAACATAAGAATTTCGGTTTTAAATTGGATATTACAGTAAGAAATTGTTTAACTATAAGGCTATGATAAATTGACCATGTTAAAATTGTAAGCTTATAAATACTTTGATTATATAAAATGTTAATGTGGAAAGTATTACATTCCAAAAATGCTATGATTCCTTAAGGTAACATTTCCAAAATGCTATGATAATTTAAAGGAATATTTCAAGTTTAATAAATTTAAAGAAATATTCAATGATTTGAAAATTTGGGTTTTATTTGAATGATATAATATTGAATTATTTTTGAAATGGAAATGATACAATTGTGATATTGTTTTGAAATGAGTATGATATTTTGGTCTTGAAAGTATAAATTATTTGAAATAAATATCCATGGGTTATAATAACGATTGGTTGTTAAAGAGACCGGGATCGGATATTGTCTTATAGCCGACCAATACCGAAAACCACTTTAACAACTGTGTACGCGGTGGAGATTCCAGAATGAAGTAGGATGGTGGCGACGTTCTCGAGGTATATTACGTGGACCCAACTCCCGTGAGTTGGCATATATGACTAAAACAGGAGCTATACCGGGCTACACAAAGGGTCGCACCCTTTCATCGAGCATGTTCCATCGGAAACCATTCTATTATTTTGTGATTCGATTCGGTGGCGCCACTTTGATTCGGGGGTATTGTTCGAGGTGGGCGGAAGCTGCTGGCTTGCCGTCACCACCGGTCCGGGAGTGCAAACGGTGTATCCACCCTGGCATTGCCTCGCGTGCCGTGTCATATCCTTATATCGAGCCCACTACGATTTTGGTTTTAAAGATCCGACCGCGTTAAGGTTCACCATCCCCTTAACGCTATTTTCTATATGATTATACTTTACTGATTAGACACTACCGTATATAGCGTATATTACTACATAGTAAATAGTTTAACGGATCCTTAGAGGATGGGCGATCCCAAGCATCCTTTAAGTTACTGATGCATTTTGTTATTGTTCACTTGAGTTGATTTACAGTTTATAAGTATTTATGTCCTGACTCGAGTGTTTTGTGTTTTGCTTTACGCTCGGGTCAGATTGATTGAGTTAGCATTCAAGATTCACCTTCGGAGTTGGAGCTTCCTTGAAGATCCAGCCATCTATTTTGTTTCAGTATCCAGTGTATCAGTGATGTATCTTGTTACTCTTCTGTTGTATCTCATTTAACTCTGATGTATCTTATTTTTTTTTATAGTAGCTTCATGAACTACTATCTCTTTTTACTTCCGCTGCATTATTATATACTCTGTGATCTGTGATTATTATTTACTGTATATTCTGAGATTTGCCAAATTTTTATTTACAACGCGGTATTTTGAGCAATTCAATTCCGGCATGAGTGTCTACCTATACACTTATAATGGATGCGAATGGTTGAAAATATCAGGTTGTTACAGTTGGTATCAGAGCTTTGGCTCTAGGCAATACTTAGCATATATGGTAAATTTATTTACAGAATCACTTTCGTTCGAGTGTGAATCTCTTACTTTTGACTTGATTCCTTTTGAATTTTGGAACGTTCTCTGCGGTTCCAAAATACATTCTTATCCCCACTATTCATCTTCTTTTGATTCTGGAGTGTCCCATAAATCCACTTCGAATGATCATTAGATTGAGTCGGCGGTCTCGCCAATCTTTGAATGACTTGTAAAGGGGTGGAACTCCTTTACCATAGGCATCCATTCACCGGAGATTTATATATCCTCGGTTTAGATGCTAGTATCTCTTGTTATTCTGAATTCTATCTCTTGAGATCGGATGTAGATTTGCCCCAGAACTCTACATCGATCTTATTCTTGAAGTCGCGGTTGACGCAGTTAAGGTTGCCCGCGATTTATGTAAGCTTATCCATTCCTTATTCTGTCAATTTAATCATCTTATCTTTTGTTTCCAACTTATCTTCGAATTAGAATTCTCTTGATTTGAGTCAATCAAATTTGAATCCCTATTCTTGCTTTGTAAACCTATATTTAAAATGTTTTATATATTGTGTTGTTTGAATTGTTGATGTTGATTTGGGTTTTCGATCGATTCTTCTGATCAATGTTATCGATAGGATTTCCAAAACACTTGAACAGAGCAAACTGACACCATATTGATTTAAAATTTAGTAAATGATAAATTTTGTATAATTATATTATGTATGAGTTTGATTTTCTAAATTCTGATAATTAATTGAATAGGGTACTAAGAAATAATATTTGACTTTATATATAACTTGTAACCATTAACTTTTGTTTCATATATGAATAATTGAACTATAAAACACGGTTTTAAATTAATTTGGAAATTTAGATGAATTTAAAATCAAGAATTTGAGAATTTAATTTCTGATGATTTCGAACTTTGGTTTAAAGTTTTAAAAGATATATTATTTAAAGTATTTTCCGATTAGAAATAGTTTTTAAAGAATTTTCAAGTTTTAAATCAGTGCTCTTCTCTTTGTCGCTGGAGAATAGTTTCGGTGATGACTGCAGCATCATCAACATTCATTTTCGAGTTTCGAAGTGAAGAGACCATTCTGTAGTTTTGCTACAGTCTTGCTTTGGAGAATTAAATTGATTTGGATTTCTAAAATAAGACTTGACTTATACTATATATTGATATATGATGTAAATTTTATTTGATATATATATATATATATATATATATATATATTGTATGTATATATTTAGTTATTTACCTCTAAAAAATTGTTTGAAGTTAATCGGAAAATGAATTCTTGAATTTTATCTTAAAGGATGATTTAAAATTTTAAATGATCAAAATTTTGAATAAATACTTAAGCTTGAATAATTGAATTGGAAGGTTTATTTGTATAATACTCAATTACATTGTAATATAACTTACCTAAAATTATTCAGAAGTTGAATATGTAATTGGATAAAATATAATATAAAAAGGATTTTTATAAATAAAATTTAAGTAGTTATAATAGATGTTATACACTTAAATTTTAGTTATAAAAGATTAATAGGGGTAAACAGAATAAAAGTTAATTGAATAATTTACAATATAATGGTGATAAAGGAATTTATAAATAAATTGGAGCAGATATAATAAGTGTCAATAAACTTAATATATATGATTAGATATATTAAGTGGAATAAATTTAATAATAATTATGGAATAAAGAAGAATTAAATTTATTGAATAAATAATGAGTATAATAAATGATTTTCAAATTCATGACTTTGGAAAATTGTTAATTTAAGAAAATAAAATTTGAAATAGTTAATATTTAATTAACTTAAGTGAAATCAAATGAATGAAATAAATTATTAATTTAATTTGATGTTTCCATGGATTTAAATTTTATTATCTTCTTTGCCGTCCAATCTTTTTCTGTTAGGTTGTTTCTTTTCTCCTACCTTCTTCCTTTTCGGGGACGAAAAGTTTTGAGTGGGGGAGAGTGTAATGACCCGTAAATTTTCAATAATTAAAGTTGTCAATTTAATAAGATTTTGGTAAATAAATTTGGAAGAAATAAAACTTTGTAATTTAATGATGAAATGAATGCCAAAATGAAATGTAACAATGTATTTAAAAACTAATTATTAACAATTGAAATGAAATTACAATTTATTGAAGTAATGTAAATTGTTATACTTGGCTATAAATTTATGTAAGATAACAAATGCAAACATTAAAATTTATAAATGATTTAGTATGAAATAAATGACCACTGGATAAAGATTTGATATATAAGAATGGTAACATATGCTTGTAAACAATGGATTCAAAAAGGGTGATTAAAAGTTATAGTAACGGTTGTAAGTTACTATTTAATTTGTCTATTAATTAAATTGTAAATGTTAGATTTGGGGTATAAAACTGAATATAAGTGAATAAATGTAAGTGTGGTATGAATAAATGAATTTGTATATAGTTTATGGTAATTGGATGAATTAAACATTTTGTAAGCAATTATGATAATTAGTGGACATAATAAAATTGAATGTAATATAAAGATAATGATAACATTTATTGCAAGTTACATTCTATTTAGGCTATAAAACGAATTGGAAATTTATTTCATTTAAATGTAAGTAAATGTTCATTAACTTGGGATAGGACAGTAAATTGTAAAATGTGAATGTAATGAAATAAATGGAAATGCATATTTTATTCATAAGGTAATATAAAAGAATGAAACCTATCTGAATGAATTTATGGAGTATTCAATCATAATAAATGTATACATTTAACAAATTCAATATAATTGAGAACAACTCTTAATCCAAAGGAAAGATGGATATTTGTATATATATTAATGTAATGAAATTTGTAGAGGGGTATAGACTTAATAAATGGATTAGAATTGAATCAAATCAGTTTATTTGAAAGTTATTTATAACTTATGGGAATTCAATTTCATAACAAATAGATTTATGGTAAGAGAATGAAATTAATTACTATGTAAACTGAAATTTGAATGAATTGGAAGTTATTAATGTATTAGTATCTAAACCAATGTTAATATGGATTTTTTTTTTGAATTTAAACTTATACTTTTAATTTAGATAAAAAATACAGTGTTTGCACACAATGACTTTCTATATTTTATTTCCCTATGTTTGTTTCTCTAATTTTTATTTTCTATTTTATTTGTATAAACTTTGAATATATTCATTTGTTCTTTGATTGATTTTTTTTTCTTTGAATAATAGCTTAGGAATTTCAAGAGATATAGGTTACCTGTTTTGTACATTTATTGCATTTTCATTGCATGCAAACAAAGGAAAAATTTCACAAGATTCTTCCTCCTTAATTTGTGCCTTTTTAATTTCTTGCCTTTTTTTTTCCTACCCTCTTTATTTCAAACCTTAGCAAATTACTTCCCACATCTCTAGCCGTGCATAACTCCATCTATTAGCCATGAGAAACATCTCATTTCCATATCTCTTCATTCTTATTCACGGCTAAGAAAAGGAAATTTAATTAAATCCATTAAGCTATTTGATTAAATAGGGAATAAATCCCCTCATTTACTAGCCTTTTTAATTCTTGCCATTCTTTTGGCCATTCATCTTCATAACCCTAGCCGCCATATCATATTTGCAATTCACGTACAAAGCTTTCCTACATCTCATTCTCACGTTCATTTCTATTTTGAGAAAAAAAAATTCCATGGCTTCTCCTCCTTCTCTTTTCCCTTTTTTTTTCTTTCTTTTGTTTTCTATTTTGTTTAAGTAATGGCCTCCTCTTCTTCTTCCTTCTCTTTCTCCTCTTTTTCATTTTGTTTTCCTTTTGTTTTCTTCATGCTAGTTCAGCCACCACCTTGTTCACCTCTTCACCATAATTCCGACCTCATCCTCTCTCCACCACCTCCATAACCGGTCCCGCATGCCACCAAAACTATCATGGTCAAGACCCATGATGTTTAAGGTCAAGGTTATGCCATTTGATCCATATTTTTTTCATTTTTTTTTTGATTTACAATCTTGTGTTGAATTATATCCTTATAATTTGTGTATTTGTTTATGTACAAGATTGGATCTTGACTCTCCATCACTCAAGTATAGTCGTGCTTTGTCGTGCCTTGTCGTGCTTTGCAGAGTTTAGATTTGTGTGTTGAATTTGATTTCTAGCTTTAAAAAAGGTGAGTTTTATCTCTTTAGACATACGTACTTTTAATTTGTGAAACGATGACATGTGAATTGTATAAATTAATATGTTATGTTACTATGTTCATATATGCCTGTGATAAATCTATATGATGTTAAATATTGCTATATCCCTGTTACATCATCTGTTATGATTTTATTTGTTATACTGTTATTTATTTCCTGTTTATCACACTGCAAGTTCTCTATCACTATGGGCTGAAATGATAGGCTCGAGTGATTTTATTGTATTTATTTTACTTGGGATTGCGGGTTTGAAATGATAGAACCCGGATTTTTCTTCTTAAATCACGGATTGAAATGACATATTATCCGTATCATTTGACCTAGGTTAGAAAATATCATACAGGCCCATGGTTATATTTTTAAATGATATTTTCCTAAAAAAATTTAGTAAGTACTTTAAATATTTCAAAAAATTATTAAGTATTTTGAATTATAAATATATGAAAATTTTAACTTAATTTGATTTAATGCTTTAAAGTGTAAAGAAATATTGTTTTTATATAAGTTAAATTTTTTTATACGTTAATTGGTTTTGAATGGAATTTAAAGAGTCTTATTTATGATAAATAACTTAATGATTAAGTTTGATTAAATTTGGAATCTTAAATCTAGCCTAGTAATTGTAATAAAGGTTGTTTCCCACGATGGACGTATTTTGTAAAATAAACAATGTATTTTTGAATAAATAAAATGAAATACACTTATAT
Source organism: Allium cepa (assembly GCA_030765085.1). NCBI lineage: Eukaryota > Viridiplantae > Streptophyta > Magnoliopsida > Asparagales > Amaryllidaceae > Allium > Allium cepa. The sequence goes on along the minus strand of CM060939.1, from coordinate 71,728,280 downwards.
GTGACATCTTGAAATAAGTTTTGGAATCATAGTGGAATTGATGTCTAAAGGAATAAAATTTGTAAAGAATTTGATTGTTTTAACTATGATAAAATATTCTTTTGTAAAATGTTATGTTTTGTAAGATAAATAGCTATGACTTTGAAATGGAAAATGTAAGTTAAACACACATGTGAGGTGTAAGTTTAATTAATATTTTAATTGGTTAATATAATAAATGTTCTTTATTGTAATAACAGTAATGAAAGAAAAGTATAAGTTTTAATTAATGAAAGAAACGTATAAGTTTTAATTAATGAAAGAAACGTATGGTGTTCTAATTAATGACAGAAACATGTAAATTCCTAATTTATGAAAGAAAAGTGCAAGTTTTAATTCATGAAAGAAAGGTATAAGTTTTAATTAATGAAAGAAACGTGTAAAGTCCTAATTAATGAGAGAACCTGAAAGTTTTTGATTAATGCAAGAAACGTGTAAAGTTTTAATTAAGGAAAGAAACATGTAAAGTTTTAAGTAGTGTGGTGTTGATTAAATTAATAAATGCTCATTACTGTAATAGGAATGTAAATTTAAAACGTACATTTGATAATGCAAGTTTTAATTAGTGTAATATTGAAAATGATAAATGCTCTTTATTATAATAAATGTAAGTTAAAACGTACATTTGACATGTAGATTTTAATCAATGTAATGGTGTATTTTAAATTGATTAAAATGATAAATGTTACTTACTGTAATAATAAAATGTAAGTTGATAACGTACATTTGATAAGCAAGTTTTAATTTATGTAAATGGCATACTTTAAATGATTAAAATAATAAAGTTTCTTTATTGTAATAATAATGTAAGTTAATAAGGTACTTTTAACTTAACATAAGAATTTCGGTTTTAAATTGGATATTACAGTAAGAAATTGTTTAACTATAAGGCTATGATAAATTGACCATGTTAAAATTGTAAGCTTATAAATACTTTGATTATATAAAATGTTAATGTGGAAAGTATTACATTCCAAAAATGCTATGATTCCTTAAGGTAACATTTCCAAAATGCTATGATAATTTAAAGGAATATTTCAAGTTTAATAAATTTAAAGAAATATTCAATGATTTGAAAATTTGGGTTTTATTTGAATGATATAATATTGAATTATTTTTGAAATGGAAATGATACAATTGTGATATTGTTTTGAAATGAGTATGATATTTTGGTCTTGAAAGTATAAATTATTTGAAATAAATATCCATGGGTTATAATAACGATTGGTTGTTAAAGAGACCGGGATCGGATATTGTCTTATAGCCGACCAATACCGAAAACCACTTTAACAACTGTGTACGCGGTGGAGATTCCAGAATGAAGTAGGATGGTGGCGACGTTCTCGAGGTATATTACGTGGACCCAACTCCCGTGAGTTGGCATATATGACTAAAAAAGGAGCTATACTGGGCTACACAAAGGGTCGCACCCTTTCATCGAGCATGTTCCATCGGAAACCATTCTATTATTTTGTGATTCGATTCGGTGGCGCCACTTTGATTCGGGGGTATTGTTCGAGGTGGGCGGAAGCTGCTGGCTTGCCGTCACCACCGGTCCGGGAGTGCAAACGGTGTATCCACCCTGGCATTGCCTCGCGTGCCGTGTCATATCCTTATATCGAGCCCACTACGATTTTGGTTTTAAAGATCCGACCGCGTTAAGGTTCACCTTCCCCTTAACGCTATTTTCTATATGATTATACTTTACTGATTAGACACTACCGTATATAGCGTATATTACTACATAGTAAATAGTTTAACGGATCCTTAGAGGATGGGCGATCCCAAGCATCCTTTAAGTTACTGATGCATTTTGTTATTGTTCACTTGAGTTGATTTACAGTTTATAAGTATTTATGTCCTGACTCGAGTGTTTTGTGTTTTGCTTTACGCTCGGGTCAGATTGATTGAGTTAGCATTCAAGATTCACCTTCGGAGTTGGAGCTTCCTTGAAGATCCAGCCATCTATTTTGTTTCAGTATCCAGTGTATCAGTGATGTATCTTGTTACTCTTCTGTTGTATCTCATTTAACTCTGATGTATCTTATTTTTTTTTATAGTAGCTTCATGAACTACTATCTCTTTTTACTTCCGCTGCATTATTATATACTCTGTGATCTGTGATTATTATTTACTGTATATTCTGAGATTTGCCAAATTTTTATTTACAACGCGGTATTTTGAGCAATTCAATTCCGGCATGAGTGTCTACCTATACACTTATAATGGATGCGAATGGTTGAAAATATCAGGTTGTTACAGTTGGTATCAGAGCTTTGGCTCTAGGCAATACTTAGCATATATGGTAAATTTATTTACAGAATCACTTTCGTTCGAGTGTGAATCTCTTACTTTTGACTTGATTCCTTTTGAATTTTGGAACGTTCTCTGCGGTTCCAAAATACATTCTTATCCCCACTATTCATCTTCTTTTGATTCTGGAGTGTCCCATAAATCCACTTCGAATGATCATTAGATTGAGTCGGCGGTCTCGCCAATCTTTGAATGACTTGTAAAGGGGTGGAACTCCTTTACCATAGGCATCCATTCACCGGAGATTTATATATCCTCGGTTTAGATGCTAGTATCTCTTGTTATTCTGAATTCTATCTCTTGAGATCGGATGTAGATTTGCCCCAGAACTCTACATCGATCTTATTCTTGAAGTCGCGGTTGACGCAGTTAAGGTTGCCCGCGATTTATGTAAGCTTATCCATTCCTTATTCTGTCAATTTAATCATCTTATCTTTTGTTTCCAACTTATCTTCGAATTAGAATTCTCTTGATTTGAGTCAATCAAATTTGAATCCCTATTCTTGCTTTGTAAACCTATATTTAAAATGTTTTATATATTGTGTTGTTTGAATTGTTGATGTTGATTTGGGTTTTCGATCGATTCTTCTGATCAATGTTATCGATAGGATTTCCAAAACACTTGAACAGAGCAAACTGACACCATATTGATTTAAAATTTAGTAAATGATAAATTTTGTATAATTATATTATGTATGAGTTTGATTTTCTAAATTCTGATAATTAATTGAATAGGGTACTAAGAAATAATATTTGACTTTATATATAACTTGTAACCATTAACTTTTGTTTCATATATGAATAATTGAACTATAAAACACGGTTTCAAATTAATTTGGAAATTTAGATGAATTTAAAATCAAGAATTTGAGAATTTAATTTCTGATGATTTCGAACTTTGGTTTAAAGTTTTAAAAGATATATTATTTAAAGTATTTTCCGATTAGAAATAGTTTTTAAAGAATTTTCAAGTTTTAAATCAGTGCTCTTCTCTTTGTCGCTGGAGAATAGTTTCGGTGATGACTGCAGCATCATCAACATTCATTTTCGAGTTTCGAAGTGAAGAGACCATTCTGTAGTTTTGCTACAGTCTTGCTTTGGAGAATTAAATTGATTTGGATTTCTAAAATAAGACTTGACTTATACTATATATTGATATATGATGTAAATTTTATTTGATATATATATATATATATATTGTATGTATATATTTAGTTATTTACCTCTAAAAAATTGTTTGAAGTTAATCGGAAAATGAATTCTTGAATTTTATCTTAAAGGATGATTTAAAATTTTAAATGATCAAAATTTTGAATAAATACTTAAGCTTGAATAATTGAATTGGAAGGTTTATTTGTATAATACTCAATTACATTGTAATATAACTTACCTAAAATTATTCAGAAGTTGAATATGTAATTGGATAAAATATAATATAAAAAGGATTTTTATAAATAAAATTTAAGTAGTTATAATAGATGTTATACACTTAAATTTTAGTTATAAAAGATTAATAGGGGTAAACAGAATAAAAGTTAATTGAATAATTTACAATATAATGGTGATAAAGGAATTTATAAATAAATTGGAGCAGATATAATAAGTGTCAATAAACTTAATATATATGATTAGATATATTAAGTGGAATAAATTTAATAATAATTATGGAATAAAGAAGAATTAAATTTATTGAATAAATAATGAGTATAATAAATGATTTTCAAATTCATGACTTTGGAAAATTGTTAATTTAAGAAAATAAAATTTGAAATAGTTAATATTTAATTAACTTAAGTGAAATCAAATGAATGAAATAAATTATTAATTTAATTTGATGTTTCCATGGATTTAAATTTTATTATCTTCTTTGCCGTCCAATCTTTTTCTGTTAGGTTGTTTCTTTTCTCCTACCTTCTTCCTTTTCGGGGACGAAAAGTTTTGAGTGGGGGAGAGTGTAATGACCCGTAAATTTTCAATAATTAAAGTTGTCAATTTAATAAGATTTTGGTAAATAAATTTGGAAGAAATAAAACTTTGTAATTTAATGATGAAATGAATGCCAAAATGAAATGTAACAATGTATTTAAAAACTAATTATTAACAATTGAAATGAAATTACAATTTATTGAAGTAATGTAAATTGTTATACTTGGCTATAAATTTATGTAAGATAACAAATGCAAACATTAAAATTTATAAATGATTTAGTATGAAATAAATGACCACTGGATAAAGATTTGATATATAAGAATGGTAACATATGCTTGTAAACAATGGATTCAAAAAGGGTGATTAAAAGTTATAGTAACGGTTGTAAGTTACTATTTAATTTGTCTATTAATTAAATTGTAAATGTTAGATTTGGGGTATAAAACTGAATATAAGTGAATAAATGTAAGTGTGGTATGAATAAATGAATTTGTATATAGTTTATGGTAATTGGATGAATTAAACATTTTGTAAGCAATTATGATAATTAGTGGACATAATAAAATTGAATGTAATATAAAGATAATGATAACATTTATTGCAAGTTACATTCTATTTAGGCTATAAAACGAATTGGAAATTTATTTCATTTAAATGTAAGTAAATGTTCATTAACTTGGGATAGGACAGTAAATTGTAAAATGTGAATGTAATGAAATAAATGGAAATGCATATTTTATTCATAAGGTAATATAAAAGAATGAAACCTATCTGAATGAATTTATGGAGTATTCAATCATAATAAATGTATACATTTAACAAATTCAATATAATTGAGAACAACTCTTAATCCAAAGGAAAGATGGATATTTGTATATATATTAATGTAATGAAATTTGTAGAGGGGTATAGACTTAATAAATGGATTAGAATTGAATCAAATCAGTTTATTTGAAAGTTATTTATAACTTATGGGAATTCAATTTCATAACAAATAGATTTATGGTAAGAGAATGAAATTAATTACTATGTAAACTGAAATTTGAATGAATTGGAAGTTATTAATGTATTAGTATCTAAACCAATGTTAATATGGATTTTTTTTTTGAATTTAAACTTATACTTTTAATTTAGATAAAAAATACAGTGTTTGCACACAATGACTTTCTATATTTTATTTCCCTATGTTTGTTTCTCTAATTTTTATTTTCTATTTTATTTGTATAAACTTTGAATATATTCATTTGTTCTTTGATTGATTTTTTTTTCTTTGAATAATAGCTTAGGAATTTCAAGAGATATAGGTTACCTGTTTTGTACATTTATTGCATTTTCATTGCATGCAAACAAAGGAAAAATTTCACAAGATTCTTCCTCCTTAATTTGTGCCTTTTTAATTTCTTGCCTTTTTTTTTCCTACCCTCTTTATTTCAAACCTTAGCAAATTACTTCCCACATCTCTAGCCGTGCATAACTCCATCTATTAGCCATGAGAAACATCTCATTTCCATATCTCTTCATTCTTATTCATGGCTAAGAAAAGGAAATTTAATTAAATCCATTAAGCTATTTGATTAAATAGGGAATAAATCCCCTCATTTACTAGCCTTTTTAATTCTTGCCATTCTTTTGGCCATTCATCTTCATAACCCTAGCCGCCATATCATATTTGCAATTCACGTACAAAGCTTTCCTACATCTCATTCTCACGTTCATTTCTATTTTGAGAAAAAAAAATTCCATGGCTTCTCCTCCTTCTCTTTTCCCTTTTTTTTTCTTTCTTTTGTTTTCTATTTTGTTTAAGTAATGGCCTCCTCTTCTTCTTCCTTCTCTTTCTCCTCTTTTTCATTTTGTTTTCCTTTTGTTTTCTTCATGCTAGTTCAGCCACCACCTTGTTCACCTCTTCACCATAATTCCGACCTCATCCTCTCTCCACCACCTCCATAACCGGTCCCGCATGCCACCAAAACTATCATGGTCAAGACCCATGATGTTTAAGGTCAAGGTTATGCCATTTGATCCATATTTTTTTCATTTTTTTTTTGATTTACAATCTTGTGTTGAATTATATCCTTATAATTTGTGTATTTGTTTATGTACAAGATTGGATCTTGACTCTCCATCACTCAAGTATAGTCGTGCTTTGTCGTGCCTTGTCGTGCTTTGCAGAGTTTAGATTTGTGTGTTGAATTTGATTTCTAGCTTTAAAAAAGGTGAGTTTTATCTCTTTAGACATACGTACTTTTAATTTGTGAAACGATGACATGTGAATTGTATAAATTAATATGTTATGTTATTATGTTCATATATGCCTGTGATAAATCTATATGATGTTAAATATTGCTATATCCCTGTTACATCATCTGTTATGATTTTATTTGTTATACTGTTATTTATTTCCTGTTTATCACACTGCAAGTTCTCTATCACTATGGGCTGAAATGATAGGCTCGAGTGATTTTATTGTATTTATTTTACTTGGGATTGCGGGTTTGAAATGATAGAACCCGGATTTTTCTTCTTAAATCACGGATTGAAATGACATATTATCCGTATCATTTGACCTAGGTTAGAAAATATCATACAGGCCCATGGTTATATTTTTAAATGATATTTTCCTAAAAAAATTTAGTAAGTACTTTAAATATTTCAAAAAATTATTAAGTATTTTGAATTATAAATATATGAAAATTTTAACTTAATTTGATTTAATGCTTTAAAGTGTAAAGAAATATTGTTTTTATATAAGTTAAATTTTTTTATACGTTAATTGGTTTTGAATGGAATTTAAAGAGTCTTATTTATGATAAATAACTTAATGATTAAGTTTGATTAAATTTGGAATCTTAAATCTAGCCTAGTAATTGTAATAAAGGTTGTTTCCCACGATGGACATATTTTGTAAAATAAACAATGTATTTTTGAATAAATAAAATGAAATACACTTATATGTGACATCTTGAAATAAGTTTTGGAATCATAGTGGAATTGATGTCTAAAGGAATAAAATTTGTAAAGAATTTGATTGTTTTAACTATGATAAAATATTCTTTTGTAAAATGTTATGTTTTGTAAGATAAATAGCTATGACTTTGAAATGGAAAATGTAAGTTAAACACACATGTGAGGTGTAAGTTTAATTAATATTTTAATTGGTTAATATAATAAATGTTCTTTATTGTAATAACAGTAATGAAAGAAAAGTATAAGTTTTAATTAATGAAAGAAACGTATAAGTTTTAATTAATGAAAGAAACGTATGGTGTTCTAATTAATGACAGAAACATGTAAATTCCTAATTTATGAAAGAAAAGTGCAAGTTTTAATTCATGAAAGAAAGGTATAAGTTTTAATTAATGAAAGAAACGTGTAAAGTCCTAATTAATGAGAGAACCTGAAAGTTTTTGATTAATGCAAGAAACGTGTAAAGTTTTAATTAAGGAAAGAAACATGTAAAGTTTTAAGTAGTGTGGTGTTGATTAAATTAATAAATGCTCATTACTGTAATAGGAATGTAAATTTAAAACGTACATTTGATAATGCAAGTTTTAATTAGTGTAATATTGAAAATGATAAATGCTCTTTATTATAATAAATGTAAGTTAAAACGTACATTTGACATGTAGATTTTAATCAATGTAATGGTGTATTTTAAATTGATTAAAATGATAAATGTTACTTACTGTAATAATAAAATGTAAGTTGATAACGTACATTTGATAAGCAAGTTTTAATTTATGTAAATGGCATACTTTAAATGATTAAAATAATAAAGTTTCTTTATTGTAATAATAATGTAAGTTAATAAGGTACTTTTAACTTAACATAAGAATTTCGGTTTTAAATTGGATATTACAGTAAGAAATTGTTTAACTATAAGGCTATGATAAATTGACCATGTTAAAATTGTAAGCTTATAAATACTTTGATTATATAAAATGTTAATGTGGAAAGTATTACATTCCAAAAATGCTATGATTCCTTAAGGTAACATTTCCAAAATGCTATGATAATTTAAAGGAATATTTCAAGTTTAATAAATTTAAAGAAATATTCAATGATTTGAAAATTTGGGTTTTATTTGAATGATATAATATTGAATTATTTTTGAAATGGAAATGATACAATTGTGATATTGTTTTGAAATGAGTATGATATTTTGGTCTTGAAAGTATAAATTATTTGAAATAAATATCCATGGGTTATAATAACGATTGGTTGTTAAAGAGACCGGGATCGGATATTGTCTTATAGCCGACCAATACCGAAAACCACTTTAACAACTGTGTACGCGGTGGAGATTCCAGAATGAAGTAGGATGGTGGCGACGTTCTCGAGGTATATTACGTGGACCCAACTCCCGTGAGTTGGCATATATGACTAAAACAGGAGCTATACCGGGCTACACAAAGGGTCGCACCCTTTCATCGAGCATGTTCCATCGGAAACCATTCTATTATTTTGTGATTCGATTCGGTGGCGCCACTTTGATTCGGGGGTATTGTTCGAGGTGGGCGGAAGCTGCTGGCTTGCCGTCACCACCGGTCCGGGAGTGCAAACGGTGTATCCACCCTGGCATTGCCTCGCGTGCCGTGTCATATCCTTATATCGAGCCCACTACGATTTTGGTTTTAAAGATCCGACCGCGTTAAGGTTCACCATCCCCTTAACGCTATTTTCTATATGATTATACTTTACTGATTAGACACTACCGTATATAGCGTATATTACTACATAGTAAATAGTTTAACGGATCCTTAGAGGATGGGCGATCCCAAGCATCCTTTAAGTTACTGATGCATTTTGTTATTGTTCACTTGAGTTGATTTACAGTTTATAAGTATTTATGTCCTGACTCGAGTGTTTTGTGTTTTGCTTTACGCTCGGGTCAGATTGATTGAGTTAGCATTCAAGATTCACCTTCGGAGTTGGAGCTTCCTTGAAGATCCAACCATCTATTTTGTTTCAGTATCCAGTGTATCAGTGATGTATCTTGTTACTCTTCTGTTGTATCTCATTTAACTCTGATGTATCTTATTTTTTTTTTATAGTAGCTTCATGAACTACTATCTCTTTTTACTTCCGCTGCATTATTATATACTCTGTGATCTGTGATTATTATTTACTGTATATTCTGAGATTTGCCAAATTTTTATTTACAACGCGGTATTTTGAGCAATTCAATTCCGGCATGAGTGTCTACCTATACACTTATAATGGATGCGAATGGTTGAAAATATCAGGTTGTTACAAAATTCTTTTGTGGTATATTTTAAATAACGAAGAATTTAATATCAAAATCAGTGTATTGATTGCTCGTGATTATAAGGGAAATTGATGCAGCTTCAGCACTACCACAAAAAAATTTAATGTCAAAATTAATGTAATTGATTGCTCGTGATTGTAAGGGATATTGATGCAGCTTCAACACTAGATATGCGGATTTTGTAAACAATTTGATCAGCGAAGTAACAAGTTTAACCAAATCCTTTTTATTTTTCATACAACAACAATAATAAAAAATTGAATATTGATGTTAAAATAAATATGTTAAAATCTTAATAAAACCTAGTTCCAAAATTCGAATATATATATATATATAATATTAATAGTTCTAATACATTTGATGTCACACTTTTTTGACGTCAACGTGAAACATCAAAAATGTTTCTCTAAAGATATTACCAAAAATTAGTTTTTCTTGAAAATAGAATCTGACAATCAAGCTTTCTTTACAAATTCAAAATTTCCTCTATATATATTTACCAAGTCTTAGTATTGCTTAAAAATAGAATCTAACAAATAAACTACTTTACAGATTTGTTTTTTTTAATTCATAATATAGGTAAAAATTTAAACTAACAAAAATTAGATATTGCAACGTAGAAATAAAAATTCAAATTAACTACATAAGATCAATCAAACCCAACACATTTAAAGATTTAAATTAGATTTGAATAATAAAAAATCAATAAAATATATAAAAATTCCAATCCTAATTTTTACGTTTTGAATTTCTAGAATAATCAAGATTTCAAATTCAAAATTTTAAATTTTAACTCTAGTGTTCATCGAAATTCAAATTTTCATACTTTTAACTGAAAATTTCAAATTTTAAATCCAAAGTCAAATGCGAAATTCCAGAACTAAAAATTTCAAATGTAAATTCAAAACTTAAAATTTAAATATAATAAAAATTCAAAAATTCTAATATTCCAATTTTGAATTCAATATTTAACTTCAAATGTTCAAAATATAAATTTGATTATTTTCAAATTCAGAATTTTCAAATTTCCAAATTTAATTCACAATTTCCAAATTTACTTCAAAATTCAAATTTTTTATTGCTTGTGATTAGAGTAACTTTTCTAAAAATTTAGCTTTAAATCATACCATAGTTGTAAAATCTCATAAAATAAACATGAAATTTATCGCAACAGGACTCACATGTATTCTAATTTTAAAATCTCTTGGTATTGAATTGATAATTTGTGTTTGTGTCGTATAACAATCTTTTTAACGTTGCAACAACGTTTTCGATATATAGTTGTGATGTAGGTTAGTTATGTTAGCATAGTAATTCAAGATAAACTGTGTATCAGTAAACGGAAAAAGTATGGTAAACAAAGGGTCACATAGTTGCAGACGTAAGAAGTTGGCATAAACAAGAGATGTATTTCAATTTCTGATGACATCTTTCTGTATCCATTCACTATAATTTATTCAAGTTCTATTTGATATTCTCTTATGTCCATCATCGTATTGAAACAAAAGAGTGATCGTGTTTTTCTCTCTCTAATAGCTTATAAAATCTCATGTTGTCAATACTATTACTATATATAAACGAATGATCCACTGTATAAACCCATATAATATGAAAGTCTTATTGTAGTTTGAACGAAAAAATAGCGACTTTTGCTTAGTCGATTTATATAAGAGAATTTATCATGTTATTTGCTAAATGCAAATATTAGTCACAATGAAGAACTACAATGTATGTTCAGGGTATGAAATATCTTGGTGCTCCAAATCGTCTATAACATGGTTTGAGGTTCCGGCCGGAACCACGAGATTCCGACCAACTCGTATCGGTTTCGACCGATGGTGGGACGGGATAATGGCAAAATCCCATCCCGCTCAAAACAGCACAGAAAAATCATAAAAAAAAACAATGGGGATTGCATAACTAAAAGCGGAAGAAGAAGAGAGCGACAACAAAAAAAACATGAGGAATCAATTAATAAAAAAAGCAAAACAAAAAGAAAACCCTATTTGAGCGTTTTTCATACCAGGCATAGCAATTCAGCAAGCTTTAGAGAGGAGTATGACCAAATTTGAGAGAATACCGAAGCGACGTCGGCTACGATCTTCGACTTCAACGACCATGTGATTTATTTTTGCTTTTCGCTTCGTGTTTTCTTCGAGCGTTTTTTCTTCTTTGAGGCTGATATTTTGGTTTTGAGCGATGGTTATTTTTCCTTTCTGCTTCGTATTTTTAACGCCCAGGTGATTTAATTTTCTCTACGAGGGGTTTTAGGCTACCTGTAGGCTTTGGCTGCAGGTGATCTAGGCTTGCGGGGCTTTGGGCTGCAGGTGATTTAGGCTTGCATGTGGCCTTTGGGTTGAATAAAAAGGAGGGTTATTGCTTGGGTGTGGGCTTTAGGCCGAATAAAGAGGACTTAATATTGCATATATAAATGGACTTGATTATTGAACGAGAAAAGGGTTATGGAGATAGCTTCTGAATGAAGTAGTGTTGTATGTATCATTTGTATACTATATTTCTATATGAGTTTATATCGTTTATCGTTAATTTTTTATTAAAAAGATAAAAATCTGATATCATGACCGAAACCGAAACAAACACCGAAATAAGCGAAATTTTCGAAATTGACCGAAACCTATAAAATTTCAAATGACCGAAACCGAGACTGAAAACCGAGTTCTCGAACCTTGGTCTATAATAATGATTCGAGATTGTTAAAAACTTAAAAAAGACATTTCATCCAAGAGGTTATAAGCCAACTGTCAACCAAACAAATAAAAGTATAAAAGCTAAAATTATACATTAACTGATAGTAAGTTTGTTAATTAAGGAATTACCATGACAATATTTATGTGAGCATACTCATACAAGAATGGTTCCAATGGTAAATTCTAAAAGTTTCCATAGCAACCAAACCAATTTATGAACTAGCAAATTAAATAGGATAATTAGAACTACACTAAGAAACTGCTGCAAACGTGGTTATTGCAAGAGATATGATTTGGCAATCCGTCACTAACCTATTCCAGATAAATTTTATTAGTTTTATCTATACAACTTGCACCAGACTAATTAGTGTAAAAGCCACATGGAATGTCTTAAACTATCAAAGCTAGATGCCAACAAATTATCAGTGTTGGTATTATGCGTTATTTTCTTACAAAAGACGCGGAAAGGGAAAAAAACAGTTTGGTTAGTGACATTGGATCTGAGTAATGAAATGAAAACATGATTGGTACAACTTTGATTTTAGGAAAATCAAAGTACAAAGTTAAGAAACATATGAAGGGAAAATAACTCAGTTTGTTCATGAGACAGATATCAGAGAACAAGTGTATGCAGCAAACTTCAAAGAAAAAGACCAAAAAAAACAAAAAAATAAAAAATAAAAAAGCTAAGAAACACATGAAGGGAAAATATCTCAGTTTGTTCATGAGACAGATATCAGAGTACAAGTGTATGCAGCAAACTTCAAAGAAAAACACCAAAAAAATAAATAAATAAATAAAGGAAATTTTACATATATAGCCTAGTTTTGAAAAGATATAACAAATATAGGCCAGTTCTAAAAGTATTTACAAATATAGACCAGTTTTTATTTTGCTGGTCTATAGCGTTGGCGATTTTTCAAAAATCGCCCAGATGGAATAAATCATTTTGCTTTGGGCGATTTTTGAAAAATAGCCAGATGAAACCCTGCTATAAATCCAACCAGTCACCTACCTTCTTCTTCACTATCAACTTTACCAAACTCATCATCAAATTCCCGAAAGTTTGCAAACCCTACTTCATAGAAAACCCAAAAAAATTCCGATTCTCACAAGATACAATCAAAGCTTCTGAACAAGTAAGTGTAATCTTCGGTACAGGGTAATGTATATCGATTTATAATATGTTTACGCTTACTAAAATCCTAATTCGGAGCTATTGTGTATTGTAACCAATGTTGACGTATTCGCAGCTGAAACAAACATGTATGATTGGGAGATAGACGAGAGACAATGTCGAAATGTTACGATGATTTTGAAGCTCGAAGGGACATTACGCATTTAAGTGATGTTGAATTTGTTCCGAAAACGCAATTTGGGCCGATGCGTCAAAAGTTCCATTCGGGAACATCATCTCTCAACACTCGCTTACGTGAAGTTGTAGCGAACCAAAGACCGAGCAAGCAAATTTCTTTTGAAGGTAATGTACTTAGTCCTTGTAATCCTGTAGGGCCTACGTTGTCATCCGGTGCATATCCAGTTTGCCGATATGGCGATGAATGCGTGGTTGTCGTAGCCAAAACTGAAACCAATGTTGGACGAAGATTTTACGGTTGTGCTTCTTACGAAGATCACATGATGAATCATGGCGAAGTGGGGTGCTGTAAATTTATGAAGTGGATCGATCCTCCATTGTGTGCTCGAGGAGTGGAATACGCCCTCGAAATGCAAACTGAAGTTAGGCGTTTGAAAAAATTAGTTGAAGAAATGAGTAGAAAATGTTAGTAGAGAAGAAAATGTCATCTTTAGCTTATGTTCGCAATGGAAACATTTGACAAACGGTTTCATATCATGAACTCTATGTTGGGTACTTCATTTATTTTCATGTAGTCGATGGATATTTTCACCTTTCGTAGATCGTACGTTTTTAGTTTTGTGTTGTTATTTTTATTTGTTGTCAGTACTCTGTAATTGAGGGATAATCTCACCTATTCGTAGAACGTATGTTTGATTTTCTCTGAAATTGATGGTTATATCCAAGTATTTCTCGTCGGACGAATTTATATGATCATATAGAGTTGTTTGGAGGAATCTCTATATCACTTCTATCTTTTAAGTGAAAACAAACAGTTGCCAAAACAGGCAGCGCACTGTTTTGAATCTGGCGATTTTTCAAAATTCGCCATGGGCGATTTTTGAAAAATCGCTCTTTGGTATTTTTTTTGGCGATTTTTCAAAAATTGCCCATTGGCGATTTTTGAAAAATCGCCCGCTGTTTCGCCTGTTACAAAACAGACAGACAGCAAGCCCTCTCCCACTCACTTTACAACTTTCAACCTAACTCCAAAAAACCCATTTCGGGTTTGAGCTCTCTCCCTCCCAAAAATTAATATTTTCTTTGCTTTTTAATCAAATTCGAAGCTCGTTCGGACCATGGCTTCAACATCCGGAATAGTGGAGGATATTGGTAATGCACTCATATCCAATTTCTTGATTTAGGGCATTTTTAGGGTTTTCTAGATTTCAATTTTTTGCAAGTTGTTGTGAAAGCTAAGTGTTGTAGATTGCATTACGAGGTATTTGCAAGTGAATGTTCATTCAATTGCGTGTACTTTAGTGTAGATTGAAGATAATTAAATTTATGATAGTTAAGGGTTGTATGCATTAATCTTTGTGTTGTAGATTACATCGAGATGGAGCCCGGTCCAGTAGACCCGAGCGTGTTGTACTTACAGCCTAGACATCGCACGTCTAATGAAGCATATATGATGGTAATTTCCTATGATTTTCGTTTCACAAATTGTGTGAATGCTAATATCTATACATGTAATGTTTAACAGAGCGAAGAAGCAGATTTCACCATCGATCACTCTATTTCTCTCAAGAAAGTCACTTCACATCATCCTAGAGTATTAGAGGAGATTGATCAAGCGGGCTTTTCGACAGTACTGCGATTAGGCTACCTCCAGTTAGATCATCATCTGGTCACAGCTCTTGTCGATATATGGAGACCGGAGACATCTACATTCCATCTTCCTGTCGGAGAGATGACGATCACATTAAGAGATGTGGCCGTGCTTTTAGGTTTGCCTATAGAAGGCAATCCAGTGACGGGTGAGGACCATCATGATTATATTCAGTTGTGCACGGATTTGCTCGGTATTACTCCTCCGCAACAAGTAAGGGGTAACGACATGGTAGAAGTGAAATGGTTTCGACACGCTGTAGCTGATGATATACCTGCCGATGCTACAGAGGTTCAGATACAGCAGCGGGCACGAGCCATTATTCTACACATCATTACATCTCGTTTAATGTGCGATCTTTCCAAAAATCGCATGGACTTGAAATGACTACCATATTTAGCCGATCTCGATCAGTGTGCCCAGTACTCATGGGGTAGTGCTGTTTTGGCGTACACCTATATGGAGCTCTCCAATCTCGCTCTTATGGTGACTAAGCTTATAGGCGGGTGTTTGACGCTTGTTTAGGTACACGTATAATTTATCTTGCTACTTCGACCAAATTCAAAATATGTTGTAAGTAGCTAAATTGTTTTTTCCCTATAGATTTGGTCATGGACATATCTACCTGTCGGACAGATCCAAGTCCGAAATGTTGTCGTCGATCACACACATCCTCTTGGATCTCGGTATAACTTCATGTCCTTTGAAAATTAATTTTGTAATTCGAAATTTTTTTACGCTAAAATATTGTTTCTTCGCTTGTTGACAGATGGGTTGGTCCAAAAAAGACATCTCAGACCCCCCGGCAGAATGTACGCTTTTACCGCAATGAGCTAGACGTTCTAGACCCAGCTGCAATGACCTGGAATCCATACACGTAGGATGTATTGGAGGGTCTTTCGGCTATATGTACGGCCGCTAGATATCTGTGGACTGCCAGGCTTCCACTCATTTGCACTACTCGTTGCGCACACCACCTACCCGATAGGGTCATGCGCCAGTTTGCAATGGCGCAGCATATTCCAGAAAATGCGTCAGTCTATACCGACGAGTACCATGTCGGGAAAATTGCAAATGCTATGGAGATATGGAATGAGCACCATTTTTTTACGCAATTTGAAAGAGAGCCGATAACCCCTCCAGAGACCTATATGCGGTGGTAGTGGCATATCACGCGTAGGTATGTTCTTCAGGCGCCTGTACAGGCTGTTCCCCATCATCCATACACCCCCCTTGTGCCTCTTGAGAGAAACGTTGTAAGTATACTGAACCCCGTTAAGTTAACCATATTTTCGAAAAAAGACAACTAATTGTCTTTGCGTTGTACAGGCTGATGGCATATACAAGGCGTTGGAAACCGCCGAAAAGCTCGAACAACGTCTAGATCACGATGCGCAGTCGAAAGGAATGTGCATGAACATCAAAAACATTCTACGCGCAGTCTTGAGAAGAAACAAATTAGAGAGGCCAAGATGTCCTTCCCCCCATACCTCCACCTCCAGCAGACATACCTCAACCTCAAGGGGAGGCATCGCCGCTCCTACTAACTTACAGGCGGCGTCACAGAAGAGGTGAAGGAACTTCGTACGAAGAAGGCCCTTCGACGTCCCAACAACCGGAAGATTTCACCCATGGACCTTCTCAACCACCATGTACATTTGATCATACCACCGAGATCGAGGAAGAAGAGTACATGTCTCAACGGCCGGAACGTCGTCGTCACCGTACGCCTATGGAAGTTCGTCGCTTGCGTAGATGATACGTGCATTATATTGGATATGGCTATGTAATTTGAACTGTGTTGTGTACGGTATAATTGTGTATGGTATGAACATGCTTTTGTGTATTGATTGGATATGGCTACTACTGATTTTTTTTGTATGGAATGGAAAACACTGTGATATTTGTATGCATTATTATGGGTGTGGACTTGTTGCTGTTTCTGCAGCCGGTTGTGGAAGGCGATTTTTGAAAAATCGCCCTTTGGCGACTTTCCAAAAATCGCTATTTTCCTGCTGCAACTACCTGACAGCGGCAGGTTGTTTCATATATAACAAACAAAGCAAGGACCTACAATATATAGCATTTGAAAATTTTTCTTACAGCAGCAAACAACATGACATATTAAGTAGACAGTAGAGTTCAATTACATAGAAGTCAAATAATACAAACACATCTACACGGCAGTAACACATCGCTTACGATTATGGCCTAGCATACCGCATTTGGTACACCTGTTTGATTTGGACGACTGGCCTTCATCCATCACACCTTTCATCCTTGTAGACCGTGGCCTTCCCGGTTGCCGTCTCGCAGTCGACGGCAATATGTGAGGACCATTATATGCACCCCAAAATCTCCGATCACGCATGGGATGAAACTCCGGCTTATAAGCGGCTTTGTAGCTGTCAACGGAGTACTAGCTTGACGCTAAGTCATGGTGTGCTCTATTAGCCCTACCTGTTTGCGCCGAACAAGCTTCCATTACATGATAGCATGGTATCTTCTGTAGTATCGGAATGTTGCATGTGCACGAGCAGTTGGTGCCGTCGATTATAACTTTGTATTCATCACCAAAGTAGTGAATTACCTGCCATTCGGTTTGACTAAATCTTACTAGTCTACAGCGACGTGCTTCACTGGCTCTTTCTGCTATTTTGGCTTCCCACTTTGGAGTCAAGCGTGTCGCTAGTTCATCTGCAATTTGACGACGCTTGCAGAAATATTCAACTGAGCGATAGAATGTTCGTACAACCAAGGCCTTTATAGGTAGCGATCTAGCTCCTTTCAATACACCGTTAAAACTTTCAGAAGCATTAGTTGTCATTACATGAAAGCGTCGTCCATCGTCTTTGCACAAAGCCCAGTTTTCTTCAAAATTTCCCAGACTACGCTCAATCCACTCATGCGCACGCCTACTTGTTGCTTTTATCTCTTCTCTAATTTTCATGTACTCCACTACCTCAGACGCGCACGCTGTCGAATAAAATAACCCTGTTAAACGCTTATCTCTGAATCCTGCCGCTTGAAAGTTGGCTTTTATATGTCTTGAACAATAACGATGTTTGTGCGGTTGTCGCCATTTTCCGTGTAAAGCTTTTGGAATTCCTTTCATCCTATCGGATATGAAAGTAATACAACGACCGCGAACACTATGTATGAATTCTAGCATGTAGGAAAAAAACCAACCCCAAGAATCACATGACTCCGATTCAACTACTGCGTATGCCAAGGATAAAGACAATCATCTGCATCTGTCGCGGTTGCAACAAGCAATGTGCCTTTGTATTTACCGTACAAGTGCGTACCGTCAATACATAACAACGGCCGACAATGCGCAAAACCTGTAATGCAAGGCCCAAATGCCCAAAAAGCTCGATCGAACACTCCCACTTCATCATGTGTCACGTGACCTATAGAGCCAGGGTTTGTTCTTTTTATCTCGTCAAAGAACTGTGGTAAAGTCGAGTACAATTCTGTCCAATCACCATAAATTCTCTCTATTGCTTTGCTTAATGCTCGCCACGCTTTCATGTAACTTATGTTGATGAACAACTGATCGTGCACAAGCACTTGGACTGTACCAGCTGAAATATCCAAATCGGCTTTGACAAAAGACATGATTTTTGTCACAAGAAATTTTGAAGTTTCTTGCTTATGGTTGGAATTAACTATTGGGTAGACACAAGTGTGTTCGCTTGGATACTTCCGAATTTCCCACCATCCAGACTCGGATTTTTTCGAAACTATGGCATGTATTCTCCACGCACAATTACCTTCAACGGTGCATATAGCGGTATATTGTGTTTTGTTAGACTTTATTGGTTTGTATGAAACAGCATGCAGAATTGACCATTCGGTTAATTGTTGAAGAAACTTCTCTTTTGTCTCAAAAACCATTCCAATACTGAAACCAGCTTGAACGCAAGAGGTCGAAAATCGTTCACCAGAAAATTGAAGATTACCAACAACAAATCTTGCCAACATTTGAGCAGTGCAAAGATCATCCTTCAAAGGCACTTCCATCTCTGCTTCATCACTATCTGCATCATTGTCATCTGCTGCAGGGAAGTCATAGTTCAACGGCTCGTTGTTAACTTGCATTCTTTGTATGCAAGAGTCTTCGTTAACATTCATAGAAGCAACGACCATGCTATCTACATGACGTTCTTCATCCACGGCTTCATTCCCACCAACATCCATATCATTGTCCAAATTTGCATACGGAGAATTAGTGGATGGTCCAGCACTCCATTGCGCACCAGAATCAAGTGTCGTATACCTAATTCATATATAGAAGTCAACTAACCAACAATAAAGACCAAATGAGACGAAAAATATAGCCCAATCTGTAAACATACCTTTGACTCATATCATATAGTTCGTATGGCTTAGGATACATTGAATGCGACATATTTGCATTAACATGTCCATCGCTTTCGTCATGTTGAATGTCTTGTTGTTGGAAGCTGTTTAAATTATGGCATAACATAAGAAAAATTAACTACATAATAGTACATCTACCAGTTCATCATATTTTTTACCTTGCAGTCGTATTTGCATCCCTAGGCGGGTTGCAATAAATGTTGCTTTGTTGCGTAAATTATTGCACGTCTTCATACGGCATAAATCTGTACTGCATAGATGGAGGACGGTTTATTCCAGCGTTTGGAAAAGGAATTCTATAGCTAGGAGATACGTAGTCAGTAGATGGATCCGTAGTCTTCAACATCTGTGTATAGTATCCAATTCCAGTACTCACAACGGGAGATGCCACCTGATGTTCTTGTTGTTGCTTTGCTACTTTTCCTATGTATAACTCAATAGATTTTGCAACAGTTGAAAACATTACTTCTACATCGTCATCATCTGCCAATGCTATTGCTTTAGAACCCGAGTCTGTAGGCCAGTTAACCACTAGCTCAAGTTCAAATTCTTCTTTATTAATCTTCGTCGTTCTGTACACAACATCTTTTAATTCCGTCAATTTGCAACCTTTTCGCACTCTTCCTGGTTTACAAATACCGTCAACATATTTACCATTCCTTTGATCATCGACAAGTAGTTCGCCGTCGTAGTAGCAAAGCGTAGGAATCATATTTATCGCCATTCTACAGATCAATATACAAATCATTCAGTACGTACACATTATACCAATTTTCTAACTTAACATAACCAATTATTAAGTTCACCAAACTACAGAAATTAGAAAAAAAAACTAGGGTTTAGTGAATTTACCTTCAACTAGCTGAAATTTGCTAAGCAACGTGGACTCGATCTATAGATTTACCACCGAACCAAGATTTTAAAGAATATGAAGAATGATTTCAGAATAGATCTGCCATTAAAGAAGTTTGTTTTAGTTTTGAGGAAATGGTGGAAATGAGAGAGAAGGGAGAGCTGTTTGTGGTTATTTCCATATGGACGATTTTTGAAAAATCGCATGTTGGCGATTTTCGAAAAATCGCCAACGCTATAGACCAGCAAAACGAAAACTGGTCTATATTTGTAAATACTTTTAGAACTGGCCTATATTTGTTATATCTTTTCAAAACTAGGTTATATATGTAAAATTCCCATAAATAAATAAATAAATAAAAAAGAATCATCCAAAAGGTTATAAGCCATCAATCAACTAAACAAACAAAAGTACACAAACTAAAACTATACATTGACGAATAATAAATTTGTTAATTGAGAAATTACCATGACAATATTTATGTGAGTATACTCGGTACAAAAATGGTATCAAAAGTAGATTTTAACTCATAGTTTCCATAAGCAACCAGACCAACTGATAAATTAACAAAGTAAGAAATAGGAGTAAAATCTAAATTCATACCTTTGACGTATTTTCATCATCTCATCTTTGAATTGAGATCAGTCCTTCACTTCAATTGATTCTTTCGGAGCAGTAGAGACTCAATCGATGTACCATGGCATTAACTCAAATCTATTAAGAAGAGAGTCGCCATCTAAATGATGGCGATTTTTGTCCGCAAACAGTACCAGTTGAGCGATTGTATGATCGGTCGATTATTTATGTCAGGACAAATTTTCAAAAGAGACCAATTTTCAAAACCATTTACAGATATAGGCTAGTTTTGAAACTAATTGCAGAAATAGGCTAGTTTTGGCCAGCTCAGCAATGAGCTGACCTTTTTTTTTAAATATAACGGGGCGCATTTCTGAAATGCGCCCCTTTATATTTGCACTGGCTCATCTGCAAAATGCGCCAGTGCAAATCTTTCTACACAAAACAGAAAGCAGCAATATACCCAACTCACTTTTATTACTCAAAACAAAACAGTCTAGTCCAAACTTCAATTCCGAACCTTTTTTCCATTCAGCTCAAAAATTGATCAATATCTACTTAAAATCTCCAAAATATACAAGGATTACTAGTCGGATTACTCCTATCAGCTACTTGGCATCAATTTGAAGGTAAAAACTCAAACCCTAGCTCAATTTTTGGGTATTTTCATATTCTAATTTTCACATGTCCATCCTTTCATTTTTATGCTTTATTATGTCATTAGTATTTGTGTAGTAATTGATTGTTCTAAAATTAATAATGTTTTCTTTTTTAGAAGTATGTCGGATTTCATCCCAATAATTTGCTACTTTGATGGAAAATTGACTATAAAAGAAAACAATACACCGGTATATGTTGGTGGTAAACAAAAAGGTTCGAAGGTTAAAATTTTTTGCTCCTATCATGAACTAAAAGAAATGGTGTATAGGGTGACAAAAATTAATTCACAAGAATATGATGTAAAACTAGTAAGCAAGTGGGTTACTGATTCTGGATCTTTTGCTATCGACGTAAATGATGATGAAGATGTCGATGCTATGTTTTCCGTTAATACGAAAGTGATCTAATTATTTGTAATAGAAGAGGAGTTGAGACATTTTGAAGATGCAAATACCACTAATTTGAACCAACATTCTATTCAAATTCTTGGTACTATTCCGAGTTATCCTTATCCGAGCAATCCAAGTCCAGTATTTCCTACTTGTGTGAATACAAAGTAAGTAATTTGTTAAAGTATTTACATTCGAGTAGTTGGAATTTATAACGTTTTGATCTCATACTCTTTTTTCACAGTTTTACGATGCATCCGGGTGGTTCAAGCTCTAGATTGGCAAATGATCAATTTTTACACTCCGTTCCTACAAATGCTAGAGATGTTAACAATGATGATGGAGGTCGTAGTTCACCGCATATAGATAGTATGCAAATTGCTTCAATGGATAATGATATGTCATGGATGGATAATATGGAAGTTAACAATGAAGCACTAGAGTTTGAAATTAATCATGAGAAAGAAAATGAAAATAACGAAGCATCTTTGGTGGAAGAAGAAGATGACGATGATGACGATGAACATATGGAATTTGAGATGCCTTTGACAGATGATTTATGTACTGCGAAAATTATGGCGGCATCATTGATTGAAAATGTAACTCCTATTAGAGATGTTATTACCTCATAATGTGTTGATTCTGGTTTTCAAGTGGGAATGCAATTTCAAACAAAGGAAATACTTATTCAGCAGTTAAGTGAGTGGTCCATCAAGAATTCTGTTTCTTTTAAACCCATAAAATCCCGCAAAACAGAGTACACCGCGATTTGTAGTGTTGATAAAAATTGCCATTGGAGAATACATGCAATTGTCCCTAAAAATCATTGATGGGGTGGTGGGAAATTAGAAAATATGATGGCAATCATACTTGTGTTAATCCGATTATTAATTCAAATCATAAACAAGCTACAAGCAGGTTTATTGCTAATAAAATACTTCCTTTTGTGAAATCGGATTTGAATACCACTCCTTCTGCGATTCAAGTGCTAATGTTTGAAACTTTTTTTTTATCAAAATCAGCTACTTCAAGGCATATAGAGCATTGCGTAAAGCACTGGAGAGAGTTTTTGGAGATTGGGAAACATCGTATGCTGAGTTACCACAATATTTAGCTACCATTAAAAAACATAATCCGGGAACAATTTTCAAAGTTGATGTCGAAAGAATCACCAATGATAAAGTTCTTTTTAAGAGTGCATTTTGGGCATTCGGTGCATCTATTGATGGTTTTGCGCATTGTCGACCGTTGCTTTGCATTGATGGCACTCATCTATACGGTAAATATCAAGCTACGTTGCTAGTCGCGACTGGAGTAGATGCAAATGATGGTATATTTCCATTAGCATATGCAATCGTAGACTCTGAATCAAAAATAGTTGGGATTGGTTTCTTAGATGCATGTACTACCATATACATAGTGTTCGCAATAGGTGTTTAACCTTTATATCCGACCGAATGAAAGGTATTCCGAGAGCATCAGATAATTGGCCACAAGAACACCATCACCGCTTTTGTGCTAGACATCTCAAAGCTAACTTTCAAGATGCTGGATTTAGTCAAAAAAAATTAGTAGACTTATTTTATTCATGTGCTAGTGCTACAAATGATTTGCAGTACAAAGAGTTAATTGGACACTTGAAAACTATTGCTCCAGATGCACATGCTTGGATTGAAAGAAGTTTACGAGGTGCGGAGGAAAATTGGGCTCTATGCAAGGATAATGGTGGAAGATTTATGATGATGACAATAAATGTGTCCAAAAGTTTTAATGGAGTTCTAAGAGGTGCTCGTGCTTTTCCAGTTAAGTCGTTAGTAGCAAGAACGTTTTATCGTTTAAACGACTATTTCATGAAACGTCGTTCCGATGCCGAGGGATTTGAAATGCAAATGAGTCCAAAAGTCAAAACTTTTTTTTTCCAAAAGAGCAAAACAAGCAAGATCTTGTGGAATTGTTAGATTCAATCAAACCGAATGTCAAGTGAATGAACAATTTGGAAAAGCGTTTACAGTGACATTACAAGATAATATATGTAGTTGCACTTGCAACATACCTTTATTGCAAAAGTTGCCATGTTTGCATGTGATGGCCGCTTGTGCTCGAACCATTGGAGGAGCGAATAGATCATATTACGATTTTTGTTCAAAGTGGTTTTCAGTAGAAAATTATAAAGCAAGTTACGCTCCAAGTTTTCATCCAATTCCAGATAGTAGATATTGAGATGCATATCACGGTCCGACCATATTGCCACCGCCTACAAAAAGAAAGACGGGACGTCCACGGTCGACAAGAATCAAAGGCATGATGGATAAAATGGGAGGAAGTAAACAAGATACTTGTAGTAAATGTGGTCAAAAGGGACATAAAAGATCAACTTGTCCATCAAAATAATTTGCATATTTTGTAGTGTATGATTTGAACGTTTTGGTGCGAATGATTGTTTGGTTTGGATGTTAATCTTCGTTTGGATGTTAAAAGATCAACATTTGTTTGGATGTTAATCTTCAGTTTGTATATTTTTTTATGTAGTTTGTATCTTGCTGGATGACTTCAAATTATGTAATGTTAATTTTCAGTTCGCAATATGAAGCAGCAGGTCTCTGTCTGTAATAGAATTGAATGGGCGCAATTCGCAGTTGCGCCCATGAAAATTTGTGATGGCGCATTTACCAATTGCGCCCTGTGAATAATCGAATGGGTGCAATTTGCAGTTGCGCCCATGTATTTTTGTGATGGCGCAGTTCTTAATTGGGCCCCGTGCTGGTAATATACCTAACCAGCCAACCTGCATTCCTCATTTCCTCCCATTCCACCCTTTTCCTCAAAATCCCTAAAACCCCAAATCCACTAAATTCTAAAATCCAACATTAATTTTGGTTATTTCTTCGTCAAATCTGTTGAAAAATGGAAGGATCATCATCATCATCTTCTCAAGTTAGAGGTATAATCTTCAATTCAAAAGTATACACCTTTGTTAATCAATTTGGAATTTTATTTATCTATTTAGTTTTGCACCACCAAAATGAACATCAAAACATTTACATCAAAGCAATTGCATTCATTTACATCAATTTGTTTATATTTACATTCATTTACATCATTTGTTTACTTGAACATTTTTTTCTTAAAGAGTTAGTACCCGGTCCCGTGAATGCAAGTGTTTTGTATCTTCAGAATGAACATCGAAGCAATGATAGGAACTCGATGTAGGTATTTTCAAGAAAATTAAAATTACCATTGAGTGTTTATTTATGCAAGTGTTTGTTTATGAACTTGATGCAAGTGTTTGTTTATGAATGTGTAGAGTGATGAGCCACTTAAGTGTCATGATCATTCAAGCAAATTAAAATTAATCAAGTCTAATTGTAACAACCCGCATATTTGTCGATTTTATATTTAAATATTTTATTTAAATATTTTATCGATACTCGGATTTTAGTCCGAAAAACTACTTTTTGCATACGGTCGAATTAGGACTTGGGACCACTCCCATTGAGTTTAAAATGCCGTTTGCGACCTTTTTGAGTATAAGCTTCGATATGTTTGGAGATAGTATAATTTCGCTACCTTTTCACTTAGGGCTTTGGTTTGGGTTTCAGCCCACTAACCTAACATATGAACCCAACTCCTCTCCAACTCTTCATTACTTCATTTCATATTCCTAATACTCAAGCTTTAGCAACAATGGTGGGAGAGATGGGAAATTAAAACTCAAGCCCTAGTTTTCTTTTGCAAATCAAACTCTAGCTCCAAACTAATAGAAGAACCCATTGGTAAGCTTCTCTTCTTCTTCTTCAACTCATTCTCTTAACCAGTTTCAGAAATTCCTAAACCTAACTTTGGGAATGTTCTTCTTTTAAGGCTTAGAATCAAGCTTCTTGAGTTGGATTTAAAGAGTGGTTGATTCTCCTTTGCTTTCAAGCTTCTTCTTCATTTGTGTGATTGCAAAGGTGAGATTTTTATCTCACATCTTAGTCTATATTTATCTTCGATTGTTAGGTATGAATTCCTAACACTTATTCGTGTGCAATTGCTTTTGGTTTGGATTGATTTGGTGAATATTCCAATTTTTGTTGTTTTGGGTTCAATTCTTTATAAATCATAACTTTGATGTTTGAACATGTTTTTGGTGGCGAATCGGAGAGCTAATGGAGCTGGGATATCAATTGGCTAAGGCTCCTTGGGTCCATTGCTCGAACGGTCGCGTTTTGGAAGAATTTGCATTTCATTGAAAAAGGGCAGAAACTGCAGAAATTTGCAGTTCGGCCGACCGAGCCCTGTGGCCGGTCGACCGACCTGCTACTTCGAGCAATTTTTCTGCTTCTGGCCAGCCGACCGAGCTCTGTAGCCGGCTGACCGACCTGCTCCTATTTGCAAGTTTTGCCTATATTGCCTATTTGATTGAATTTCCAACTTTAATCGATTCGTGTTGTTTCCTAATTGTTGTTATCATTTATTATGACTTTGATGACTCCTTTTTAGGGATTTTTGAATATCTATTTCGATGGATCCTTTATCAATTTCTTTGGATTTTATTCACGTCTTCGTATGTGAATTTTAGTGATTAATTGTTCCTACAATCTTGTTTGTGATTTGTCACTTTAAAATATAAAGGTTTTCTATACTAATAGTAAATATCAAAACTCTTTCTTTAAATAATTTCAACACTATTTTGTTACAAAACTCGTTCTCTTAAACCGTTTTCCAATCTATTAGTATGTACAAACCTTTTCCTCACTCGTATGAGAAATCCAATTAAACGACTTAGTAAAACAAGTGGTATGAAACGCTTGCGTTTACTTCGTCGGTTAATTCTTGGACTTGTTCGATTGAATCTCTTATGAAAATTTTCTAGTGGAGATCTACAATTTGTTCGTAAATATTTAAGTTAAGCTAGTGGTTATGGGACATGAAGCTAAGCTCATATATTTACTAGCTTACTGTAATTGACACTTCTTGATGATCATGACGATCATTTTTGTGATTTCGACTAGCAATTGTGCGATGCCTCTTTGTTTACGAGGGAGACTAAACCCCGTTTTGTGGAGTTTCGACTCAAATTGATGGGGTAGCTCCCCATGGTCTTCGGGCCGTTCGTGTGTCAAAAATTAATGGCTAGCTACCATGAGATAGCGTCTCGTTCGTGTGATACATATGTTGGTGAGTTTTTATGCTCCCGTTCGTGTGATAGGCCTTCCCCCCTTTCTTGTGATTTCTGGATTTCGTGTGTTGAATTCTGGAATTTGTGTGTCATTGACTTTTGTGATTTCGGGATTTCGTGTGTTGAATTCTGGAATTTGTGTGTCACCAATTTTCGTGATTTCCATTGATAAGTTTTATCAATATTTGTGCATTGGTGAATTTGTGTGTCATTGACTTTTGTGATTGACATTGATATAATCGTCAATATTTATGGTTTGGTGAACGAAATAAGGAGTATGACATTTCTTTGATTCTTGTGTAGATTCTGTGATATTGATTAATCTCTTGTTGATTTTCAATTACTTATATACATCACAGCTTGGCATTGTGATTATTATGTGTTTAGTCATATCTCTTATCCTATATCGTTTCATCTGATATTTATAGTTAGACTGATCCGTTTATTATTTTCTTATTAAATAATACTCGGGTCAGACCGAGATGTTACAGGTGCTTCAGCTTGACTTCTCACTTGGGATTGATTTCTCTGACTTTTGGTTAACTACTTAGATTAGTAGTTTTTGGATTGTATACAATTGAGATATAGACTCCATGATGTATACTTATTCTTTTGTGTAGTTCTTGTAACTATCCTTTTGTGATATTGCGGATCTTTTTAGACTGCTACTCTGATATACACTTCTAAGTGTAATATTCATATCTATTTCCGCCTTTGTGATATGTATTATCTGTGACTGATTTGTGTTATTTTTATTTCTATATTTGTTTCCAAAGATTACTATAGCCACTGTGTAGTAGCTTTGAGTCTGTATCGGTATGTCGTTTTCCTCTTGTGATGAAAAGTTATATTTTTATCTGGCATATCGGTGCTCGCACAAAGCAATTACACGGATGGTCGCTCCTCAACAGCCTTATTCTCCGTGCTAGTTGACAGCATTACTCCGTAGTGTTCTTGGCTAGCGTGGGTATAGAGGTGGGGCGTCACACTAATACTCCTAGAGTTCAACTTGCATTACAAAGAGCGGGATTCAGAGAAATATCTAGATTGGGTTTTTTCAAAATAGACCATGCACTAATTACTTCATTGGTAGATAGATGGAGACTAGAGACTTCAACTTTCCATTTCCCTACCGGTGAAATTACCATCACATTAGCAGATGTTAGTTGTCTTCTAGGTGTTACAGTAGAAGGAAATCCTGTTACAATCAGACAGCTAAGTAATTACGAAGATATTTGTCAACAGTGTTTAGGTGTGGTTCCACCTCGGAGTGAGATAAGAGGTGCAACAGTTAAGTTGACATGGCTTCGCGACATGTTTGCAGATGAGCCATCACCGGATGCTTCAGATGAAGAAATTGAATATCATGCGAGAGCTGTTATTCTACATTTGATATCTTGTCGTCTATTTCCCGATCATTCTAAAGGATGACTAAACCTTTTTTGGTTATTGTTTTTGCGAAATCTGGATGAGTGTGCACGATATTCTTGGGGCAGTGCTATATTGACAACATTATATAATGAGTTAACAAATGTTGCACTCATGGAATCTAAATCGATAGCTGGTTGTCTCTCGCTTTTACAGGTACAATATGCATAAATATATTTGCTATAAACTCATATGTAATTCTAAAGTATTCAAATTTTTAATTTATTTCACAGCTTTGGGCATGGACACATCTTCCCATTGGTCGTCCAAATGTGACTTCATCCACGCAAATCGACAGAGCATTGCCTTATAGTGCAAGGTAGTGAATTTTCAACTACATTTACATGTGTGTATTTTTGTACTAATAAAACTCTACTTGTATAACTATATATATAGGTGGTTTGGTTCGAGGAGTTGGGTTGAGTCTCCAAAGCAGGTGGCCACTTACTATCGCGACCAGCTCGACATGTTAACAGATGAAGCTGTTATATGGAATCCGTATACACAGGATGTGCTAGTCGATCTTCCGCAGATATGTCTAAGTGGGATGCATAGTTGGCTTTGTAAGACACCTATCATATGCATGCGATATGTAGAAATGTATAATCCTGATCGAGTGATGTGACAGTTTGGTCATCAGCAACACATACCTGATCCATGCGAACCAAAGCCGGATTTGGAGTTTGCTATCGTCCAGTGGAACGATAGACATAACCGTATCGTACACCAACAGCTTCCTACGATTCCTATTTCGAGATACATGACTTGGTATTGGTCGATTACTCGAAGATTCATTGTTGCAGATCAGACTTCTCACGAACGAGCATACACCGCTCGTGCACCGCTTGAGCGAGATGTGGTAAATCTTCACATTATCGTGATATTTTTAGTTTGTTCGCTTGAATTATATTTCTAATTTTGAATAAATAACTTCAACTTGTAGGTTGATGTACTAGAGACGGTAGGAGGAGTGTTAGCTGATATCGAACATGGTACAGTACCCGAACGAGAAGTCCAACCACGGTGTCTTGATTTGAAGAAACTTATTGACACGCTCCTTTTTAGAAATCGATTAACACGGCCAAGCTCTTCCGAACAAGCTTTGCGGATTAGAGAGCGAAGAACTAAAAGAAGGTAGGATACACACCAATCGCAACCTGCTGGACCTTCTCAACCCCCAGCTACTCAAGACGATCCAACTCAACCATGAGCACTCCTATTTTTAGTTTACTATTAATTTGCTTTTGTAATCGAACTATAACTTCTGCTTTAATTCGAATGTAATCGGATTTTAATTATGTTATGCTGGAATTTATTTAATGGTAGTTTTATTTGTTGGCTTGCATTTTGATAAACGTTTGCTATCATTTAAGATTGTCCAATTGAATTTCAATTTTGTGTATTTCAATTCGAATTGCTTAATATAGTTTGCTGTCCAGGTTTGGACAGCAAAGATTTGCACTGGCGCATTTTGCAGATGCGTCAGTGAAAATTTAAAGCGGCGCATTTTCGAAATGCGCCCTGTTATATTTTTTTTTTTAAAAAAGGCCAGCTCATCGCTGAGCTGGCCAAAACTAGCCTATTTCTGCAATTAGTTTCAAACTAGCCTATATCTGCAAATGGTTTTGAAAATTGGTCTCTTTTGAAAATTTGTCCTTTATGTCAAGTAGAGGATTGAAGAGAGTGAATGAATGTGAGCAGAAGATGAGCTGGATTTAGAGCAAGAAAAGAAGGAAAGGGATTTGATACACTAATGATATACCCAAGTTGGGATTTGATACACTAACGATGTACCCAAGGCCGGATTGGTATGGCCCACTCAGGATATCCCTACAACCAAAAGTCCCAAGCAACACATGACACGTGCGTTCATCCTTGACGCAGTAGAAACATTTGAAAAGACGGAAAGAGAATGGTGCGCAAAAGGGAAATGCATTCTTTTTATGAATGTATATTCTAAAAATGGCATTTTCATTGCTTTGTTATAAATAATTAATTTTATTATTGTTTTATTTTCTTTTTTAATTAATACAACTAAATGAATTATATTATTTATAAATTATAAAATGCTAAAAAATTACAATACAAAAAAAAACAATTTTATTACATACTAGTAATACGAAATACAAATAAAAATTTACATTTCTCTCTTAAATCTCCCTACTAGATAGCCAACAAGTCGTCTAAGCTTGTCGGACTTTTTCATCAGCAGACGGACAGCTGTTGTAACGATCCGGAAATTTTAACAATTTTATAACGCGATTGACTAATTTTTTCTTGAAATTAAAGAATAAAAATTTTGCAATGAAATTTGATATTTGTGATACATCTATTTAAACGTAGCAAGTGCCAGGTTTTCATCGGAAATTAAGAAAGTTGTTTGATTGTGAAATTTCAAATTTTAATTTAAAATCAGTTAATTTGATGGAAATAAATTATTTTTGAAACCTGAATATTTTTACAAAAGAAAAATGTAAATCATTTTCTGAGTGAGACGTTATATTTTGTTTCGTTAAATTTGGACTGCACTAACTCCGTTTATCTTATTTTCGGCATTTTAGCAACATATTTGACAGCGAATATCAACTTTTGATACGATGATCGTATCTCCTGTATCTGTGTACCATTCTGTTTGTCTCGTCGTGTTGATCTCCATAGTATATTTATTCCTATAATTTGACGTCTGGTACGCGACAAAATTGACGAAAAGGTTGGTCGTATGAGTACTCGTTTGAAAATTCAACGTCTAGTCTGCCTTTTACTGTTTCCCATTGCAATTTATTATACTCTTGTTTGTTTACTGTGCCTCTCTTTCTTCTGATCATGCTTTTGAAAGAAAATATAAAATAATGTATATAAAGTATATTTATCAGAGAAGCTTGCTTGCTCCTTTACCATGAAACCTATTCGTGCTCATCCATATTCCCACAGGCCGACCCCACACCCATCTTTGCTCCGCCTCCCTCCGCATGCACTTCCTCACCACCATTGTCCGCCCTCCTCCGCATAGCTCAGCAACCACCACGGCCTTGCTCCTTCCCTCTCCTCCCTGACAGCCATGAGCTGCTCCAAAACCCACCACCGAACATGAACCGGCCCTCATCTGCCACATCATACAAGTGTCCAACCGATAAACCCATCTTGCTCTACAAAACACCCGAGTCTGACAAGCAGCCACTGACAGCCGAACCCACTGTGCTATCTCCATCATACCCTTGCAATATGAGCATGCTACACCAGAAGCATTTGTTTTCTCCATCTTTGATCTCTATTAGAAGTATAGAGCATTGAGTACCATCATCATAATGATAACCAAATCTATCAAAAAAAATTCCAAAACCCGTCTTTTATCCTATTTCTAGATGATACACTTAACTTCAAGCAGATTTCACAATCAGGAGTTTATATAGAAGGCAAAGTTTATATTGGCTGAAACTATGTTTATTCTACTGCTCGTGTTTGTCCTCCTCTCGCCCACTCACACCTTCATACTTGCTTGCTGCCAAAGCCACGCACACCGAACAACCCTCTGCCTCTCCATTCCCGACCGACCATATCCACCTAAAATCCTCGCCACCAAGACCCGAAGCAAGCAACAGCCTTCTTTTTGAAAAAAAGAATATGGATTTTAAATATTGATTTTTGTTTAAATTATAATATCTATATATTTTGATTTTAAATATATGTGTTTAAGAAATAATGATTTTTGAAATATAATATATACAGATTTTATTTTAATATGTGTTTAAATTAAATTTGATTTTAAATTATACACACACACACATAAGTATGGTGGCACGTCCGTTGGATATGTGCCAAGAAGGAAGGGCGAAAATTTTGTATACGCTTCAGTTATGGTAGTGAAATATACACATACATACATATGTACACAGATATGTGTGTGTATATCTTTAATAATAGTTGTAATACCTTTGGTGTCATACTTTTTTGGTGTCATCGTTAACTACCAAAATGCCCCTACTAAATCTTAATATCACTTGAAAATACGATCCAACAATTAAATTTCTTTTACAAACTCAAAACGCTACAAATGTTATTCAATTTTAATATCACCTAAAAATCGGATCTAAAATATAATTTTTTTTAATAATAGTTG
Organism: Allium cepa; assembly: GCA_030765085.1. Lineage (NCBI taxonomy): Eukaryota > Viridiplantae > Streptophyta > Magnoliopsida > Asparagales > Amaryllidaceae > Allium > Allium cepa. Next base: position 71,695,489 of record CM060939.1, on the reverse strand, counting down.
TAATACCTTTGCAACTGAAATAATGTAAGTGAGGTAAAAGTCACACTCAAGTCAATGAAATAAGAATCACTTATACCTTACAGTTAGAGAATAAATAAATTAACCATTGTAAGAATTTGAAAGGTTTCTTATATCGATGGAGTTTTTTCTTTGTCGTGGTATTAGTTGTACAAATCATAATATTAAAGTTGTAAGATTTTATTACTATCTTAACTTCTGCACTTAACACCATTGAGAAACAAATTATATAAATTAAGATAAATTATGGAATTTAAATATGCGATTCACATGTGCAAATTAAGAATTACATACAATAAATATATAAAATGTGGGCATTACAATAAATCTTAAATGTTAATTCTATTTCAATAACCGTAGTTGCTTTTTGAGTATTGAAGTTTAACAAAAAAAATTGAAATGTTTATTATATCGATTGTCATTCATGCATCGATATGGTAATGTACCAAGAATCAACTGTGAATCTAGTAATAAGATATAACATTCATTTTCTACGAAAAAACATGCAAGTTTTGCTCTAAATTAGCAAGTGATGCACAAATTATTATTGCAAGACAACCTGATCTTTTCAATTATCTCTTCACCATCGAGATCGAGTAAACAATATATTTTACATATGTTACTAAACTTTTGCTATAGATACAAATTACATTATCATATTTCATACATTGCATTCACTATTTAAACGGAAGAAATCTCAAATTAAATGAAACGGAGAGAAGATACTTTATGCACACTCTCTGCCTCTAAGCTTCAACCCAGCTGCAGAAAAACATCAACTCGGGCTCACTCCATCTCTGTCTTATTAAAATCGTTAAAAATGGTTAGGCACAAAACCATGAAATTTATGATGGATAGCAAAATGAGAACATAAATTCACATAATATACTTACGATATGAAAGAAAAAACCATGAAATTTCTTTTCTGTTTCCATATTCATACCCTTTTCTTTAGATTGACTATTGCTGCCTTAGGTAAATTTGGATACTGGTGACAGTTGCTGGCAGGATCAGCGATAGTTGCTGTCAATGGATGATGCATTAACTCAGCATTACTAAGTTAGTTTGCCACTGACATTGAGCTGCGACTTCAAACTCTCACCTCCACCGTTGAACTAATAGCTCTCATGCCTACATCAGGAATTGCAAGTACATTAGGTTGAGAAGCATTCAAAATTTCAAGAGTCTGAGTGTTAATACAAACAAAATAATTTCAGATATAGTGCTATCAAATCCATATGAGAGCTCTAAACAATAGAATTATGTATACTAAAAGAATATTACTTTTGTGATGTATCACTTGGAAGGAGATCAGGTACGTTTATGAATTGAAATCATCTAAAAGCTAACATCATACTTCATATGGTTACTCCTTCTCCGTGAAATAATAAAAAAGGTCATTTATACACAGTACTTAACTACCCAATCCCTTTGGGATGAAGAACTTTTCCATGTCTGGTTCATAACGAAGTCAAAATATAATAATATGAAGTATATAAGTAGAGAAGACAAAGTGGAAGGGCAATGTTTTTTAGCACTATTGTAGCACGTTATAATATATGGCCAAAGGTATTTTTAGAAACCTCATACAGTCAAAATAAAAGACATTGGTCACCTTGAATTGCGCGTAAGTGTAAAGATATCTTAGTAGCAGCTTATGTAAATACCTTGTTAAATTTGAAAAAATGATTTCCATATTTTTTTCCTCTTCATGGATATGGAAAAATTTTGTGACCTCCATAATGTAATAAATGGGAGGCGGTTGTCCTTTTGTTTTCTCCAGCAAAGCAGTGCCCTTCTATAACAGTATACTCTAATATTGCCTGATAATCTGACTGTAATACAATCCAGGGTTACTATATTTTTCCATAAACAAATCTGAACTTAAGGAGAAACACTACTAAGGAAGATGTATATAAATCCTTTTTAACTCTTGAATTTCATTAAACAACTTCATGTTTTTTGGAAAAACTATGCGATAAATTTTGGTACCATCTCCTCCTAGTATTTTTAACTTCAAACGAATATATAAATAGAAAGTAGGAATTCAGGAAATAGTTTTTCTTTAATCTTCTTATTTGTAACATTATCATGCTTGCGACATTCCCTTACCATAGTCATCTATATGTGATAATTCAGTGCATGAATTGGGTAGCATATGAATAGAAGAACATGTGTACAGAAATATTCAGCAGGATGATTGTGCTGCAAAAATGAACTACAAACATTGAGATGAGTTTTGTAATTTTATTACTTTTCAATGAAGCTTTGAGGTTGCTTATAAATGAAGGGCTCAAATTCAAACTTTGCCCATGGTCCAATGTAACCTTGGGTCAGCTCTGACGACGAAAGGTAGAAGATGAGAGTAGTAAAAAATAGACCAACATGGGTAAGTGGGAAAATAAAATGTCAAACATAGCCACTAAAAGTCACGATCCAATTTTAAATACAGGGGTTGTTCGGGAATTCCTAAAAAGGCTTAAGTTCATAGTTGTTCTTTTTATAAATACTTGAAACTTTCTCATTCCCATTTCATTGGACCACCTAGAAATTTTTTTATCGATTATTAACTAGATACACACCCCAGAAATAATAAGTTAAGCTTATATCAATTGATTGGGATAAATATAATTACCAAAAATCAGGTTCTAGTTGGTTAAGAAAGCTAATAAGTTTAGAATTTTAACATGATCATTGAATTCATATAACTTTATTAGATAAAAACATGCACATAGATGTGACCAAAATAAATGACTGACAATATTTGGATTCGACAACCATTGAAAATTCGCATGTCTAGGCCGTTGCTACGACGCAAGCTTTCTTTGTGTGCTCGATGTCAATTATAATTCTACTGCACAATGACTCAGTTGAGCTTACATGGACAGAGAACGCTGAAAGCTTTATCAGTTATATGGTAGCATTTGGTAGTCTAAACCACTGAAGGGAAAATCATATTTCACTTATTATTTCAAACATTTTTACCTTGTATTAGGAAGGCTTTAAATACATTTTTGTTTTCCCTTCATTTAACACTACCACTCTCCTTTAGCGTTAGAAAATTTCAATGAAAAATGGGAAGGAAAATAGAAATAAATGGATGACTGTATTTCTTATTTTTCATAGACGTGACCATAAATAATGGATGTGAAAAGTTTGAAAATTAGGTGGCTCATGATGATGTCCTTTGGATTCCACTGTCTAGGTGACACATTCAGCAAATTTTCCAAAAGTAAGCATAGAAATAGCAACAAATATGACCATATAATCATAACTTAAAGTTACAAATAATAACTAATTTTTCTTCTTAGTATGTGTGCATAAAAACTGAAGGAATAAAAACAAAAACAAAAATCCTATAAATGAAACTCAATCTAATTAACTCCCATATTGGACATAGCTTTATAGTATACGTTTAAACTCTAAATATATTGCCAGTTATAATTTAAAATGTGGAATATATATAGCTTAAACAATCAAATCCAAAAATAGTTCAAAAAACATTGTATTGGAAACAAAACTATAAAACATTGAAAAACCAATGTAGTCAGTTCGTAGGCACAACCTTATTGTAGTGAAGGATAATGGTCATCAGTATAAGATTGTTAAAATAATGTGTACTGAAATGAAATCATATAAAGCAAAAAGCATAAAATACTTACAAAAAACAGTGTGTTCTTTAAATACTAATTTGTCAATCACTATTTGAATGTACTTATGAAGCAATATTTGTGTGCACAATATTACATAGCTTAAACCAAAGGGAGTAAAGATTTGAGTATACCTTATAAAGTTTATAAACTTGTTCCATTCAAGATTTCGCTAGAGAAAACAACACATAATTTAATAGACCTGAAGAATAAGATAGCATAAACGTAATAGCAAAAGTAAGCAGCCAAAAAAAGGGAATATAGGTAAAGAAACGAAGTTATGTGGACATGGTTGTCTATATGGAAAATTTATCTAGCATATTTACTGTATACCCGATAACCTATATGCATGTTTAATCTATTGGTACGATGATTGCATAAAGATGGTTTGATAAAAACGGAACAGCCAATATTATTATTTTAACACAAAGCAAGCATTATTGCCTTGGTATGGATACGCCAAAAATGAAAAGGAAGATATTGAAAGAAAGAACATGACATTGATCATAGTTGCATACACCGACTAAACAAAATTTTAATTTACTGCTAAGAAGAAGTTGCATACCTTGCATACTGAGCTAGGACCTCCACTTAATAGAACTCCCACACCAATATTCGATGAAGGGCTAAGCAGTTTATAGCAGTCAAATGTCTAAGCTCTGAAAATTTAAGCACCATAATTAAGAAAGTTTGAAAAATCAGGTTTATTGGAAGCATAAAAACATTCAACAATGGTAATACTGTCAAGGCTTGATGATTTGATGACCAATTTAACAATACATGATTTTTACATAAACAATGTGAATAAAGTTTTAGAAAAAATTATTGTTTTATTGCCTAATCAATCCAAATTAATTTACGTTATCCTAATCATTGATATTTGTTAACGGTAAAAATGGCTTTAACGCTAACACCCGGTGTATATCGTGATGAAGTGAAAGCACCACCCGCTTGCACGGGAATCAAAGCAAACAAAAAATCCCAGAAAAGTAAAAGAGACAGAGATATTTATAGTGGTTCGGCTTCTAGCAAGCCTACATCCACTTTACATCCTCCATTATCATCTTCGAGCACACTTTTACAAGATTACAACACCTTTACAACACAATTGATTGATTACAACACTTTTACAATTCACTTTCGAGTTTACAACACAATTGAAGAAGGAGATTAGAACTTTGATCACAGATTGTTCCTCGGATCCATGTTGAATGGAGCAGATGCATTGATGAAGAATCTTCAATGGTTGAGGTGCTCGGAGAGTCCAGAAATCAGCAGAGTGTAGGCCCCTTCCAATCTAGAAAAGTCCCTTTCTTGTTGGAGTAGGCGGAGTATTTATAGGAGAGTTCAGAGTTGGGTCGGCTGGGTATAGGTCGTGAACGACCTAGGGGTAGGTCGTAGGTCGTTAGCGACCTAAGAGGTAGTAGGAGAAGGAGCGGCGACCTAAGGAGTGGCAGGAGAAGGGGGAGCGACCTAAGGCCAGCGACATAAGGAATAGCCTTCGTCTTCTTAGGCCGTGAGCGACTTAATAGAGGAGGGAAAGTGAGGCTTAGGTCGTGAGCGACTTACTGGAAGAGGGAATGTGAGGCTTAGGTCGTGAGCGACCTACGAGTTAAGGATAGGAGTTAGGTCGCGAGCGACCTAACTTGGAGGGAGATAGGTCGCTAAGTCGTTCCGTGTTTGGTGAGAGATAGGTCGCGAGCGACCTACGGGTTAAGGATAGGAGTTAGGTCGCGAGCGACCTAATTTGGAGGGAGATAGGTCGCTAAGACCTCTAGGTCGGTAGGTTGATAGGCCGTGGCTTCATCAAGTCACTGAGTCGTTAACTCGTGGAGTTTCTTAGGTCGTTAGCTCTTTAGGTCGCAAGACCTCTTAACTTTTTAGGTCGCTGAACCTCTCAGCTCGCTAAGTCGTAGGTCGTTGGACCATTGAGTCGCTTAGTCCTTTAGGCAGTTAGGTCGCGCCTTTCCGTAAGTCGTTAGGTCGGTCATGCTTTAGGCCGTCCGCTGGGGAAGTTAGGTCGGTCATGCTTTAGGCCGTTAACCCGCACCCCCCTGGACCCCCCCTCCGTAGGGGATCTTAGATGAGAAATCATTCAACAGATCTTGCTTTGTTGAGATGTTGAGTTGACCAATCTTTGAGACGAGCTATCTTGCTTTTCTTGGTCGATCTTTTGATATCACGGCCTTGCTAAAAAGGCGGGATAACAATATTAATTTGGAAAAAAGTGAGTGCGTTAAAAATTGAAAGTAAAACTTAAATTAACTTAGCCAAAATGTAAATTCTAGCAAAGTTTGCTGTAACACCATCCCGTCTTACTGATATTTAGAAATAAATATAAAAAACTACCGATCTAAGAGTTAAGAGTTTGGAAACCCCAACATCCCTTCTAACTTGTCCCGGTCCTACTTCTAGGATAATCTAACAGCCAATGTATTTAGTGATGTTGAAAGTTCTGTCTCAGCCAACATCAAATCAGAAAACAAACTTTTAAATAAAAAAAATTAAAAGCTAAATTGGAGGAATACCACAAAGTCGAAACTTGATCGGTGGCGTTTGAAACCCTAAATCCATCCATCACCTATTTCCCACGCAGTGCCTCTTCTTTAACTATCCGCATCGTGCATACACTCTGAACGATAGGTTGATTAAATTGATAGTCAATTTGTTGCAGGATTTAATTTTTTTTCGATTTCAGTAACGATGGAGGAGTTTTAGGAGAAGAGAGGGGGATCTGAAGGGAAGTAACTGCAGGTATGAAGTTATGCAGTACGTGTAAGAATACGTGTGAGGTCGGGAAATACGATTGCACATTTCAGAGTAACTGTCGAATGCGTTGAAATGACAAAACTAACCGTGCACAAACACTTTTGATTTAATTGTCATTGTGGGTATCTTGGTCAGTGTTAAAAAGGCTTCACTTTGACCATTTGACTCAAGGTTTTGCTTTATAGTATAAGATATATATGTATATAGATTTTATTTTGATATTACTTTAAATTGAGTATTGATTTTTATATGTAACATATGAAGATTTCATTCTAATAGATGAGTAAATTTTAGATTTAAAAAAAAAATATTACATAGTTTGTTTTCATCGAATTATTGAATTCAAGTCAATTGCTTTGCTTGTTTCCGTTACTGTCGGAGATTATTTCCACAACTCTAGCTTGTCCGCGCTTATCCGTGTCCAATTGCTTTCATCCTCAATTCTCATGCCTCGAAAGGTGAGCAATCACTCACGATTAACATTCATATGTTTAGTAAATATATATTCATATAAAATAACGATTGAAATATGTTGTTAAATTTTGAATTGGTTAGAAATTTAATTGTTAAGTATGATATGTTATTATCTGCATTGTTTACCTATATTAGTTGACATATGACATCATGAATATTATATTTAAATTGTGAATGATATATGCTTGTCACTGATATGTTATAACATTTATATTATCATTTTATTGTTCTCGCTCTGCAAGTTTCCTGTTAGTTTAGAAATTCCCTATGGGTTGAAATGATACATACCCGGATGATCTTATATAGATTGAGGGAAATCGTTGTGAGTTGCAACTCGCAAAAACTAGCTAAGCTTCAAACTTGCAAAAAGCAGAAATAACTCTCTATTTATTGATTTTTGAAGTGTTTTTATCTTTGTTCAAAAGTGATTTGTGCTGCCTCTTTGCAAGCTGATATCTTTTAGTTTTGGCAACGAAATGCTGCCGGATTTCCACTACTAGAACTACAGTATATAGTCACGATAGGTTTCCAACGACAGCCAACGGAATTTTCCAACGGCTCGTTATTTTTTAACTTGCCGTTGGTAGTCGTTGGTAACCGCTGGAAAAACAGCCGTTTGCGGCCGTTGGAAGCCGTTGGAAATATTCGTGTAAATCTGCAGCGAGGCCGAGAGCTGTATCATTACCATCTTCCTCCCCAAAATCACCAAAACCCTCCTCCACTCCTCTACCTTTCTTGCTCCCAGCTTCCCCACGCAACTGGCAGCCACTCGACGCCATCAATCAACGCCAGCAGCCTCTCTCCATCCACGTATATCTCCAAAATCAGGTTTTGCCTAAAACCCTAAAATTTTAAGTTTTTCTAATTTTGTGTTAATTTGTTGTTATAGTTGTATCTAATGGCCTTGTCATTATACCAAACTAAGTGCTAATTACAATTATTACCATCCAAATGTCCAAATTGTTTGTGTATATATATTATGCACATATATACATATGTTGATAATTTAGTGTAAATGCGCATTTGAGTTAGCGTTAGATTAGTTAGGATTGATTTAAATTATTTTGTGTATGTTTTTTAAAATATTAGACAAACATGAATTAGTCGAATATTTTACGAACATGAATTATATCTTTTACAAAATATATTAGCATTAGATAAGTATATAATTTAGTATATATATATACACACATGAATTATATGTTTTGTGAAATAGTAAAAATCATATAATTTACTATATATTTAGTAAAATAGTAGAATATAAATAAAATAATGCATAATATGCTTTATTTTATAAATCTAATAAAACGTTAACATATAAACAAAAATTAAATTCCTCAGTGAATTTTTGGCCCCATCTGACAAGTGTTGTATATGATCGTTGTATGAATATTCGTTTTTATTGCAAAACGGATATTCATATTCATCGGATACAATATCTGTTGGATTTGTCTCTGTATTGGACAAGTTACAAACACTATAAAGTAATTACGTTTCGTAAATCATATCGTTATAAACGGTTCACAAAATTTTGACGGCATTTCCTTTTCGTTCCTTGTGTACATGCATATGTATACGATACAAGGAACACGGGGGAAGTGCTGCCAAAATTTTGAAAATCGTTTATAATGTTATGATTTAAGAAATGTAATTACTATCGTGTTTCTAATGGAAGTAGGATGACCGACATCACAAAAGGTACAAAAATATGAACAAAATTTCAAGAAATATAACTTTGTATATAAACGAAAATGGATTATAAAAAACGGTAAAATCTAAATGTGTTTATCGAATTTGATTAATAATTTTTTTACCATTGATCATAGGTTTTACAGTAGGAAAAATGGTCAATTATTTTATTGATCGGAGCTGGATGTATCAAAGAAGAGAAATGTGAGGCTCAATAAGTAAACATTTTCCTAACGGGGTAAATGTGTTTGTCGAATTTGCTTTAAGTAATATTGGAAACGGCGTAGAAATTCGTTGTCCATGTAGTAGGTGCAAATTGTTGAAGCATTTAATACCGAATATGGTTAGGATTCATTTGCGCCAATATGCTTTCGTAACCAATTATTTGGTGTGGGATCGTCATGGAGAAATTATAACACGCAACGAAGAACAGTCAGTAGATGTCATTAGTGATGAAATTAGTACGACGAATCTCATAAAACATATGGTTGAAGATGCAGCATGATCAATGTTCCATACTGTTGAAATTAATAACGACGATGTTAACGTCGAAGAGGAACTAAATGTTGGAGCGAAAAAATATATATGATTTATTGGATGCTTCTAAGAAACCTCTTTAAAATGGATGTACTAGCGGCACACAATTATCGGCAACTACAGAGTACATTGCAATGAAATCAAAGTACAACCTCACAGAAGTCGGATTTACGGCTATTGTACAAGCTGCTAAACGTCATATGCCATCAGATAATTTAATGTGCGAAAATTATTATGAAGTGAAAAAACTTATGTCATCTTTCGGTTTGCCGTATCAAGAAATTGATACATGTCTAAATGGTTGCATGTTGTTTTGGAAAGATGATGTCAGTCTTCAGAATTGTAAAATATGTAATCAAGAAAGATACAAACCAAGAAAAAAAGGAAAAGAAGTTTCATATAAGTGTATGCATTATTTACCTATCACTCCTAGACTTCAAAGGTTATATGCATCATCTGTAACAGCGCATCATATGAGATGGCACACTGTGAGAACACCTGAAGAAGGTATGTTAACACACCCATTTGATGGAGAAGCATGGAAGTATTTTGATAAGAAATATGCCGATTTTACAGCGGAGAGACGTAACGTAAGACTAGGTTTGTGTACTGATGGATTTTCATCGTTTTCTCAGTTTGGTTCTAAATATTCATCTTGGCCTATAATCATTACACCTTACAATCTACCCCCGTGGATGTGTATGAAAACTCCATATATGTTTCTCACAATTGTCATCTCTGGGCCTGATGATCTGACATAGGGTATCGATGTTTACTTACAACCACCAATCGAAGAGCTGAAAACATTATGGTATGAAGGAGTTGAAACATATGACGTATCAAAAAATTTTCTTTGGATGTTCTCTTCTTTGTTATGGACTATTAGCGATTTTCCTGCATATGCAATCCTTTCGGGTTGGAGTACGGCCGGTCGTTTCACCTGTCCTTACTGTATGGAAGAAACACGAGCATTTTCTTTACGGCATGGGAAGAAAATTTCATGGTTTGATTGTCATCGACGTTTTCTCCATATTAATCATACTTTTAGAAGGGACAAAAAAACTTCATAGCTAATAGACATGAGACTTTACAACCACCAATGATTTGGTCAAGTGAAGATATATATATATATATATATATATATATATATATATATATATATGAACTTGTAAAAGATTATCCAAAGATACATGAAACTGGGCAGCAAACTGAAATTCAAGGTAAATCGACGTTTCATAATTGGTGCAAACAGAGTATATTCTGAGAGTTGCCTTATTGGAAAAATCTCTTAATCCGTCATAACATTGCGTGATGCATAACGAGAAAAACATATTCGATAATATGTTTAATGCACTTTTGAATGTTAAGGGCAAGACTATGGACGATCTGAAATCAAGACTGATATAGAAGAAATATGTAATCGTCCTGGGCTTCATATGAAGCCAAATGACACTAAAAAACCCAAAGCATGTTATGAACTAGATAACAACCAAGTTAAAGCACTGTTAAAATGGGTGGAAGGATTACGATTTCCTGATGGAATTTGATCTAATCTTCATAGATGTGTCGACTATAAGAACGGAAGAATGAGTGGGATGAAAAGCCATGATTGTCATATAATGATGCAAAATTTGTTACCCGTCGCTTTCAAAGAATTGTTGCCCGTAAAAGTTTGGAAGGTTATAACAGAACTTAGTTTATTTTATAAGGAGCTTTGTTCAACTACGTTAAAAGTTGACCGTCTTCGTAAACTTGAGGTAGAAATCCCTATACTGCTCTGCAAACTGGAGAAAATACTTCCTTCGGCTTTTTTCACTGTAATGGAGCATTTACCTGTCCATCTTCCATTTGAAGCACGTCTTCGAGGTCCTGTGCAATATGGATGGATGTATCCATTCGAGAGGTATGTTATTAATACTGAGTATTTAAATGTTAATGTAACTACAAATAAAAATCAATATTGATATGAAATATTTTTTTATTAGGTACTTAAATCATTTAAAGAAAAAAGTGAGACAAAAGGCTCGAGTTGAAGGTTTGATTTGCAAATCATATATCGAAGAAGAAACATCGTTCTTTTTCTCTCATTATTTCAATGATCATGTGAATTTATCATTTCAAAGTGTTGCGCGTAATGATGAGGCTGTTGAACAAGATTCTTCTTCTGAAGCAATGTTATCTATTTTTAAACAACATGGTCGACATGCTAGAAAATGTGTAGAAGTATGGTTAGATGATAAAGATTACCATGTAGCACACACATATATTCTTCTTAATTGTCCAGAAGTTGCACCATTTATTAGGTAATTATCAGATTACAAGTTTTGATAAATTTAATTTAATATTGCATGTGTAAATTTAATAAAGCAATATATTATGTTTTTGTTTGTAGTTTTTATGAATCACAAAATCCAAACGGCGCAAAAATTTCGCTACTTAGTTTTCGAACTACGTTTGTGATCCTACAAATAATGTGGTCGATGAAGGATTAAAACATTTGGCGTTGGGACCGAAAAGGAAAGTTAAAACGTATCCAATATTTGTCGTTAATGGATATAAATTCAACACCAAAGAATACTGTGCTGAAAAATTAACGAACAATACCGGTGTATTTGTTAAAGGCAATGATGATCATAATAATCAAATGCATGATTTTTATGGCGTGTTAACCCAGATTTTGCAATTGACATATTTTATAAGACCCGCAGATGAAGTTTTTTTGTTTAGATGCAACTGGTTCAGCAACGTTCCAGGTTATGGTATTAACGTGCATCCAAATTATAATCTTATAGAAATAAAACATACCTTCCGTTATCAGCAGTACGATCCTTTTGTACTTACCAAACAAGCCCTACAAGTTTATTACGCCCCTTATCCATCTCCAAAAAGAGATAGAGCGGATTGATCTGCAGTTTTTAAAACCAAGGTGAGATTTACATTCGATGGAAAGAATACTCCAAAAGAACAAGCCTATCAAGCAGATTTCAAGGAAAATGTTGAAATTACAATTACAGACGATCAAACAGATTTCGGACAATTAAATGATGAAACTAATGTATTAGTCGAAGAATTTGAGAGTGTAGAGGAAAACGATATAGAACACGAGACCGAGTCTGAATCAGAAAACGAAGAGGACTGAGTAATATCCGGTAATTTTTACAATTATTCACGCACACGCATCACATATCATCATCATCATTACATGCACTACCAATTAAAAATGACTTTATTACGTGCACCACATATCATCATCATTTTATCTATGTCTATAATTAAAAATGAAACTTTCAAAAGGTATTATGTCAGGCTCCATACGTCGTAGCTCTTCTCGCTCGGCCGGCGAGAGTAGTGGTGAGCCTCCGGCTCGACCACTTGTATATTTACAGCCGAAGGCTGATGGAGCGTAAGTATCAAAATTAAAATGATAACAATATAAATTTGTTCACACATATATATACTTGTCTAACGCTTTGTTTTATATTTAACACATGGGATTTGATTTGGAGCCCTCAGGAGTTGTGCTTGGCATTTCCAAGCAATCATATATGAGCAGGATGACAGATTGCTGGCCTAAGTGGAGTAAGATCCCTGACCAAGTCAGGGAGGCCATCTGGAAGGATTTTCTGGTGAGTTTATGCCACTTTACTATTGAATAAGTATAAATGAAAAATTAGTAATATTTTCTCTTTGTACAGGGGCAAGTGGACTTGGCGGAGCCCAATATCGCCATGGTTCAGTGCCACTGGAATTCGAAGGTCGCCAAAAATTACAGGAAGGTAATGTCAGCTCTTAAAAAATTGGAGAAGAAACCGAACTGGATGGGCGCTTCCATATGAGATTCTTGGATGAGTTGGTGGGAGACCGACGAGTTCAAGGTAAATCTACCAAATATATAGTTAATTATTTCGCAATTAGTAAATATAATATTCAATTTAAATTGCAGGTGGAGTCGGAGAGGAACTCCGCCAATAGAAGTAGGAATCCTGTAACGCATCGTGGAGGATCCAAGTCTTTTCAGCATCACCGTGAGGACTTGGTAAATTTATCAATTACGAATCTAAACCATTATTACATTTTGTATATTAATCAGTTTAGTAATTAGCTATGAAAAATTAAAATATATAAATTATTTATTGCAGGAAAAATTGCTTGGACGTCCTGTGTCTATGATGGAGGTATTTACCCACACCTACGCATCAAGACAAGTAGACAATGCTGGCAATATTACATATCACTGGGATGAGGATGATAAGGCGACGACTGCATATGTATGCATATTTTAAATCTTATTTTATTAATATCGATAAGTTTAAATCCTATTCTGCTACTTTTAACCTGTAAAAAAAAATATTTTAGGCAAAGTTTCCGAAGGCATGGGCAGAGCTGCTTTAAGAATCGGATCGCGATGAGTTAACGGTAGAGGAGCAAAATAATATTCTCGACATTATCATGGATCCTACGCAGCGGAATAGGCGCTATGGCTATGGAAACCAAGCAGTAATCTTATAAACATTGCAATATTATATTTAATAAATTAACCTATAGATACACTATACTTATGATGATTTCTACCTGAGTTAAATCTAATATATACGTTATTTACCATCCCACACCATTATCATTTAATAAAATATGCATTTCCTTGTGGTATATGCAATATTATATACATTCTATTTGCAGGTTCGGGCAGCTCAAAAGGCATGTGACAAAGCAGAAATAAAAGAGCTTAGAGCCATGGTTGAGCAGGTGCAAGAGCAGGTCCGTCTTCACGCTATACAAATGGAGTAGCTGAATCAACGTTTAGCGGAGTACACGCATAGGCATGGTTCTTCCCTTCGTCGTCTGGTGCTTTCGGAGGTGAGGATGATGCTTGAGAGGTATGATGATTATTGTGTTTGTTGTTGGTTATTGTATATATTCACTTTGAGGTGGTGAGGATTGTGTTTGATGGTTATTATGTATATATTGACTTTGAGGTGGTGAGGTTTAAGTGTTTGCATTGTATATTTTGACTTGAATATGGATTGGAGTTGGTGTTGGTGAGGGTTTTGTTGTTTATGTACATATTGACTTGGAGTTTGGTTTGAAAATGTAATGTTTGATGTTAATTTTTGGTTGTTTATATTGTTTGTGGTATAATGTGTTGGATATGTGATATATATATATATATATATATATGTATATATATGTGAAATGTAGTAGAAATGGAGTGGAAATGGATATATATATTGATTATGTGCGTTTGGAAGATAAATGGCTCGCTGTTATAATTTTTTTTATCCAGATTAGCAACGTCTACAAACGGCTATTTGGTCATTTTATTGCAACGGCTTCCAACGGCGTCCATCGGCTAATTGCCGTTGGTAGCCGTTGGAATAGCCCCATAGCTTCCGTTGGAAGCCATTGGAAAGCGTGAACACTATTCCAACGGCTACCAACGGCCGCCAACGGCTTGGAGCCGTTGGAATAGCCAGTCTCTCTTGTAGTGTTCTTTCAGTTGTTAGTTCAGATGTGATGTACATTTAGTTGTTGTATTTTATTCTGATAGATCCGTCAGCCACCTGTAGTTTTGTATTAAGCATTTATTGAATATGTCGATCCACTGGAGATTGAAAAAAAGTTAGCATTAATCGACGTATTTAATAGATGTTTAAGACAAAGCTATAGATGGTCGCTCCTAAACAGCCCATACTCCGTATTAGCAGACAGTATTACCCAATAATACTCTTTGTTAATGTGGATCCCGGGGTGGGGCATCACAGCTTAACCCAAGCGATTTTCATTGATTTTGAATTTTGGGATTGCGGGTTGAAATAATATATATATGTGTATATATGTATGTATTTATATATCCGTAAATTTAAATTATTATGAATTGAAATGATAAATATCTGTATCACTTGACCGTAAGATAGAAAATTATATACGAACACCGTTAGTCTATTTTTGAAAAATGATTTTCAAAGTTTGAAAGAAAATATATGGGTTTTAATAAATATTGATTTTTAAATATAATATAAAGATTTTATTTTCACTACAACAAAAATACCATATTACAACGCCATTTTTACAACGGGCATTGGCTGCCCATTGTAATAGAAGGCTATTACAACGGTTCATTCAGGACCGTTGTAATAGATGCCCTATACAACGCCCTTTTTACAACGAGCAATGACTGCCCGTTGTAATAGAACGCTATTACAACGGTCCTTTCATACCCGTTGTAATAAATGCCAATTTTACAACGTTCACAAAACGCCCGTTGTAATAGATGCTAATTTTACAACAGTCATAAAATGCTCGTTGTAAGAGGTGCCAATTTTACAACACTCATAATACCCGTTGTAATAGGTGCCACTTTTACAATGGGCTAAAAATGCACATTGTAATAGGTGCCAATTTTACAACGGTCATAAAATGCTCGTTTTAACCGATGCAAATTTTACAACGATCATAAAATGCCTGTTGTAATTAATGTCCATTGCCAACTTTCGTAATTAATAATTAATAATTACAATGCTGTCATAAAATTAAGGACAAATTTTCGAAGAATGCTAGTTTTCAAAACTATTTCGCGATAGGAGCTGGTTTTGTAACTTATTACCAAACAAGGCTGGTTTTACCCAGTCAGCAGCCAACTCAGCCATTTTGTAACTGTCTCGACGAAGCGCAACTATAAGTTGCGCTTTTTTTTCTAGGCGCAACTCATAGTTGCTCCCTTATTTTTTTCAGTGGCGCAACTAAGCGTTGCGCGTAAAAAAAAATTGTAAACGGAAAAATTGAAAAAAAATTAGGGGCGCAACTCATAGTTGCGCCCTAAATTTTTTTTTAAAAAAATAGCGCAACTCATAGTTGCGCTTTATCTTGGCAGTTATAAAACTGCTGAGTTGGCTACTGACTGGGGGAAACCAGCCTTGTTTGATAATTAGTTTCAAAACTAACACCAATAGCGAAATTGTTTCAAAAACTAGCCTACTTCGAAATTTGTCCTGAAATTAATATTTATTATTTATTAATATTTAATAATTGAACATTAATAATATTATGTTAATCACATGTTACTAATTACTAATTATAATATTATATTACTAATAATTAATAATATTATATTATTTATTAATAAATAATATTTAATAATTAATCATTAATAATATTATATTAATCATTTATAACTTATAGTAATTAATGATTATTTTAGCCGATTTTACAACAGTCATAAAATGCCTATTTTAGCCGGTGCCAATTTTACAATGATCATAAAATACCCATTGCAAAAAATGTATGTTGTCAATTTTCGACATCCAATAATTAATAATTACAATGCTTTATTCAAATTAATATTTACTATTTATTAATATTTAATAATTAATCATTAATAATATTATATTAATCATATGTACTAATTACTAATTATAATATTATATTACTAATTACTAATAATTAATAATATAATATTATTTACTAATATTTAACAATTAATCATTAATAATATTATATCAATCATTTATAACTTAATCGGTATTCCAACAGACTTAATTTTAATTAATAATATGAAGTAATTCCTATTAATAATTAGTAATTAATAATTAATTAAATATAATTAATTAATTAATAAAAAATAAAAAATATTAAACAGTAATAACAATAAATTAATATATAATAATTAACAATTAATTTGAAATATGAAATAATTTTTAATAATAAAAAATAAATAAATATATAATAATTAATAGTTAATATATAAAACAATAATCAATAAATAAATATTAATTAATTAATAAATACTATTATTCATTTACTAGTGAATAATTAATACTTAAAATTTTCAAAATTAATTTTATTGATTAATTCTTAATGATTTATAATCAATAATATTAATAATTGATTTTATTACTATTAATATTAAATATTAAATAATTTACAACTAATATTTAATTACGAAAAATATTTAATATTGAATAATTACTAATGATATTTAATAATAAAATAATTAAATTTAAAAAGTAATAATTAAATTTTAATAGCTAGATTTTTATAATTAATGATAAATATAAAATAATTACTATTAATATTCGATAAATATAGTTAATAATTATTCATTAATCAGCATATTGTGCACATACGTTTTCAGGCTCGAACGAGGAGTTAATTGTCATTAAGTAAATGGTTTTATAAAAGAATTAAATAAACCTTTTTATTACTAAATAAAACTATCACCGCCATCGTGCCCGAAGCCCGTTATTCATTTATTTAACCCAACCTGACCCTTTCCTTCCTCTCATTCTTCAGCCAAAATCAACCAAAACCCTAGCCGACTTTCTCCCTCTAATTCCATCATAGTCAAACGTCGGAAAGTTCTCACTAAAGCTACCCAGGAGCCTGAACCCGAAACGAAATTAGAGGAACCTAGATGAGAAGAAGAAGAAATGAAAGAAGCCGAAGACATCGGTGGCGATGAAGCTTAAATGGAGGACGAGGAAGGCGAGGAGGGTGATGAAGAAGAAGAAGAGGAAAAAGAACTAGATTCCAATCCAGAACCAATCAAATCCCTCCTTACATGCTTCTCCAAAAAACAACTAATTAACCTCATTACAACCACCACCGCCTCCCATCCGAAAATGACCTTCCGTTGATTACCTCCCTCGCCGATTCTGACCCTTCCACCCATAAAATTTTCATCCATGGCCTCGGTTGGGATAGCACCACTGAATCCCTAACCGAATACTTCTCCCAGTATGGTGAGATTCAAGATTACTTCCGCATTTGTTGTTTGATTTGTAAGTATAATCATATCGTTAATTGTTATACTTCCCCTAGTATAGTCATATTGTTAATTGTTAGTTGATCGTAAGTATGTTTGTTTATTATTTTATTAAAATTTTGTAAGCCTTTAAGGAAAGTATTTAGGAGTAAAAGATCAAAAATTTAAAGTTAGAAAATTAGTTTAAATACTGTAAATATCTAATCGGTACCATACGATGGCAAAAATTTATCATATGCTTGAATGTAGTAACATATTAGGTAGCAAAAAATATAATCTTCCGGTTCATTTTTATAGTACTGAGCGTGTTATTAATTTTTCACGGTGCTTTGTCAAATGTTATTTTTATAAAAAAGTAAACCGAATAAGGAGGAGTTTTAGACTTTCATATCACTACACCATAAATGGTATTTAGAAACGGCTAAAAGCCGTATCTAACCACATGAAATATGGTGAAAAGCCATATCAAAAAATGGTGTCTTTATTGTATAGCTACGGCTCCTAGCCGTATCTAATTGTCCTGTTAGATACGGCTTAAAGCCGTATCTAACAGGCACATTAGATATGGATTAAAACCATATCTAATAGCCCAATTAGGTACGGCCTAAGGCCGTACCTAAGTGATAAATTAGATACAGATTAAAACCGTATCAAATTGAACCTCGAACTGAATCCTATAGATCATTTAGATACGGCTGATGGCCCTGTCTAACTTGTTAGGTAGATACGGCTTTTAGCCGTACCTAATGACCTGCTCCTACCTGTTTTATTTGGTACTGCACATATTCCATCAATTTATACGATCATGGGTTCATATTCAATACCACATATATAATCATTCCAAGACATCAAAACAAGTAATATTATAGACAGATTCAAATGATTCAATAATCTGCATTGCAGTGCATAATAACTTAACAATATCATTACATAATACGGATACTACATATAAGCATAATATGAATTTATAGTGTTTTACTGTAGGAACCAAAACAACTAAGGTCTAAGGACTTGCTGGCAAACAATCACTAAAATCCCATATCTACTTATGACAATAAACAAAACTGAAATTCCAAATCTGCCTTATGACAATACAACTAAGGTCTAAGGATTAAAAAACACATTGTCCAAATCTGAAATTCCAAATGAGCCTTAATCCATAGTGACACGCCACACCAATAAGCCACGCCAATAAGTACCTGAAACAAAAAAAACCAAATGAAATTGTTGTAAGATTGTACCCAGGCGATCAAAGAGCATTATGTATAATATTATAACTTGTATCTAACATGCATAAACCAGTGGTTGTTGTGCAACTCCTCTGGCCATCCCTTGCATGGATAGATTATGGCATTTTTTATATCAGATCACGATTTGTCAGTAAACAAGTGGTTGTTAGGTGTTATTTAAAGATATTATCACAACTAATCTTTAATTTTGATTTGTTTTCTGAAGATGACTTACATACCTTAAGTATAGCGCACACATGATTGTTTTTATGAACACCCATAAAATTGGGATCTTCTGTTTTTTTATTAGACCTATATTATTTCATTAATTATGTCAAATTTGCTTGATCTGATAATTTGTTAAAGTAAGAGGTGGATATGTGTATAATGAATATGTTTTCTTTATTCCTATAAGTACAACATGTTATGTATCACAACTTGATATATATTTTATTCATTTTTTCTCAGATAATTTGTGCAAAATCTAAATTGAGAACACAAGAGAAAGCAACATCTCAATTTTTGACGATGAATTGACTCATGGTGGTAAGAGCAAGGCATTCAGTAATACTATCACAGTTCACAGTAAGTGAACTATGAAATCAAATTAATCCCATTTATCTTTAGTTTGCATGACACAGGGGTACTTCTGATTTATTAGTTATGAAAATGAGAATGAAAAGATAAATAATGTTATCAAAAACTAAAACAGAAGTATCGAATAACAGAACTAAACCAAGAGAAATGCTATGTCGATATCTTTAAAAAAACTTCCTCATATGTTTAAGATTTCAGTTTATTGAATACTATCTTCTTGTTCAGTCCAGTGTAATGCATAAATTATTGAACATATAATATTAATAATAGAATGGTTTGATAACAACTAAAAGGACATAACTGGAACCATAGTTGCTAACCTTTTCTGAAAGAAAATAAAAGAATACCGAGACATTGAACTTATAATATAAATTGATAACTAGCTTAAGTCCTAGAGGTCATGGGTTCGAACCCCAATACACCAAAAATGAGTGTTACTAGTTAAACATGCGATCAAAAATATGATTTTGTGGGACATTGCGTGATGGTTTCAAGTGGAAAAGTGTCTTCATTGTTTGGTGCCTATAAAACTAAACTATTGCTACCGACAGAGGATAATTTGTGCTTAGTAACATCTATAATCCGATGACAATGTATTATTTCATCGTTTGACTAGGTTAGTCACAACTGGAAACATTCTTTGCTTCTGCCAATTCAGTTGATGTAAAAGTATAACAGTTTTGAATCATCTAAATACTTGATCATCTTGGATAACCTAACTACAGATTATGAATTGTAATGGAGTAAACAAATTATGAAACATAACAAAACTAAACCAAGAGAAATGCTGGCGATCGAAGCTGTGATTCATATCCTTGCCTACACCTGTCTCTTTAAATAAAAAGTGGTTCCAAAGTATTGAATAACAGAGCAAAACTTTCATTCTTTTGCTAAACTACACTCATGGAATTCAGATTCAGCCATGTTTTTCTCATTACAAAAGCTTAAGCAGTGCAAGATTAAAAGGCAAGTAAGAATTATTATTTTTATACAGTTTCGGTGTTCACACAATTTGCTTGAAAATTGTTGAGACATGCTAACACATCCTACAATCATTCGAACATGTTCGGACGACACTTACGAACATTGTTTGAATACAATAGAACATATTCCAACATTTTTGCTTTTTTTTTTTGAAGTTTTTATTAACACCCACATAGTTAGTATTTTCATGTTTCTACTAAAACTAAATTATTTGATCAACCAAGTCAAATTTTTTGCCTTGAACTGATAGTTCGTTAAGGTAAGAGGTGGATATGCTACATGTATATGACATAAACAATACATAGTAAAATATTAACATAAACTGAAAATATACCTGCTCCAACGTCTAAAGATATTGAATAAGATCCTACGGATGGCACACATACCCACCCACTCCAATTTCAGCAAAGGTCTCTGCAAATTGATGATTTATTTTGCTGGTTCTCTCATCCAGTAGCAGTATGTTATCCAACACCACTTTTTCATGTGTGGGTGGTACAGATTTCCCATAGATTTTGGACAATGTAGAATCTCGACATACAGTACCTGTTGCAATAAAGATGTCTAGATCTATCCAAAAAAATATCTTCTCGAAGCAACTAAAAATAGAAAGCTTATAATAAATACTTGTTGCTATTATGTCTAAATCAGAGTTGAAGATTTCAGCTTTGATTGTTCGCTACATCGGTCGAATTCTGGAACTGAGAAACAACGAATTCAGGAGCATTGAATTGTGTGGCGCGTCCTCCATCAGAAGAATTGCCCGGTGCGTGAATTCCATGTTCGATGTTTCCCACAATGTTGATCAGAACCTCCAATTAACCAGACAAATTTCCCACTGTACCCGCCAAACTTCCCACCCTTATTTTCAACTCGTCATGGTCTCCACGAAAATGTCTGAGTCGTTTCTGTGCAATGGCACAAACCTTAACTTTAGTCTTTGGTACAACGATCCCAACGCCGTGGCTCCTACCCCTTGCATCCTTACCAAGCACTTGTGATAAGATGTCTTCATCCACTGTCAATTTTTCTTTGTCACTATCAATGATATTTTCCTTTTCTTTCGCAATTTGATCCTGAAATATTTATAAAATAACAGCAATTAGTGCAAACAATCACAGTTGTGTTTTCCTTCACATATATAACACTAAAAAAATGTTTAATGAAAAGAATATGCAAGTTAGTATTTGTTTGACTTACAAAGTACGAAGAAGTGGCATCTGATATGCTACCATCTTTTTTCGTGTGTGTCTTCTTCCATACTTGAAGACAATTGATATTTGTTGATGGATTAGCAGCGATCTGCAATATATAAAATATGTTAGTTGTGATTTTTATCATTTTTGAAAGAAAATGAATATAAATTGCAATTTCTTGTTCTACTTTAGCGTGACTTTTGCGTCCTGCATGGTGAGCATAACCGAGCAATGATCTGTTCTTTTTGTCTGACTCTCTTCTTCCGCTCGCTTTAGGCATTGCTTCATTTTTTAAGAACTCTTCCCAATCTTCTTGAGCAATTGTAGGTGGACAATTTTTCATCCGTTCTTCGTTATTGTTGAAAGTGTCATAATAAGTTGTTCTTAAGTGTTGCCTCTCCTAAAAGCCTCCGCCATTCTCTTTAAAAAAAATTCCTTTGAAAGCGGATCGAGCTCATAAAATTTCTGCAAAAAGGCAAAACACGAAAAACCAATTCAAGATATCAAATCCTAAAGCATAGTAGTGAATTCAAAATATCAAATCCTGAGGATAATAATAGTAATGAATATATGAAAAAATATGTACTTACCACCAATTCGTTCCAAACGTTGTCCTTGTATATTCCGGGTACTTTGTCCCAACTTATATATGATATAGACACATGAGCTCTTACTAATTTACCAAACAGTAGCGATTTTTCTAGCATTATCTGAGACTCGAATACCACGTAAGTTTTACTCCACTTTCTTTATTTCTGAACATGATGAATGTGAAGATGTTGGATTTTCTGACATGATTTCCTGCAAAATATAATATTACTTTGTATGAATCTATTTAAATAGCTCTATCAATAATTTGCACTGAAAAATATAATGTGCACTACCTCAACCAACAGCACATGCTAATATTACTTTGTATGATCCACTCAAAATGTTTTTATGCACATGATAGTGCCTGTAAATTACAAGCTTTGAGTATGTGCATATTATATTCTAGTTCTAGTGTAAAGAAAATATAAAGGTCAGTGAAATTCAGATCTCTATCAACATATTAGAGGAACATGGTGTCTTCAACTTCTTCTTCATACATTACATATACTGTAAACACATTACCCTGCTACCACTCCCCGACCACCACACTTTTCCACTCCGTAAAACATTCAACACTTCTTGCATAAATTATTGCCCAACCTACCTTACCGCCTTCAGGTAAGACACTCTCCTTGCCTAAACTACTCTCGAGCATATCACTTCCTTGCTGCTACAATAACTCCAGAATTGCTACACTACCATAATCTCCCAAAAACACTTCTTCATACAAACATTGCATTTCATCAACCACCAGCAACTTCCCAATACCCCTGCCTTCCATTCAAACATCCTGCCCAACATCATACATACATTTGATCACTGTGCCAACATACCAACAGTCACTATATATATCTGCACCTCCCCTTAAACATACATCTCTGCCCACATTTTCATCATTTAGTAACCCCCCTTGCATCATTCAACATTTACAAACCACCGCTCCACACCCTGCCCAACCATCCCCACGTTAACCATACTGTTATAGCCATCGCCATATCACATTGATATATGTTTGTAGGTAGCATTCAACCAAGTCTTTGCATTGAGATTGTACCAAAGTTGATAAAAGTACAACTATAATTGAATGATGAATGGTTAAAGAGTGACAAATACAATTACATCTCGTGATATTTGTGCTCTTCTATAATTATTGTAATTCTAACCAACAGTCAGTTGGAGCCCGAGATTTGTATCATGAAAATAGAAGAAGAAAAATGTATTACAAGATTTCAAGAAATTATAATCCATATTATGTGTGCCATTACTAAAGTTTAATTTATAAGGTTGTTAAAAAAAGTAAAAAAAAAACAAGGACATCCTCTAATATGTTGATAGCGATACAGAACGATTGTGAACTTACCTTCGCCTTTTCTCTACTACACTTTGTATTTACTGGCCTTTATGTTCCTCTAATATGTTGATAGAGATACATGACCATAATACATAATACATAAAAAGTTAAAAAAACGAGGACCTAAAGATTTCATGCTTCAAGATTCCAAGCTTTCACAAGGTAGAGCAACAAGGGCAAGTGCCAGCATATACAAATGCAGGATTACAAGTGCACTTCAATAAAGGAATGTAGGACATCCATAAAACAAGCAATAAACGAAGTGCACAAGCACAAAACGAAGTCAGTAAGGATAGAAACAGGAGTGTAGAAATTAAGTAGCTACAATTAAAGTCTTCATAGAGTTTAATTGAACAAACAAGTATGGTTTCAATCAAACATTAATGTATCAGTTAAATTGAACAGTTCAAATAACAGTCAGAAAATCAAAAAAGGCCCAAATATATTCATCTTGCCAAAATTTTCATATATTAAAAACATATGGATTTGGTAAGGTCTTCTAATTTTTCATTGTCTTCAAAAGTTGATTGATAGACGATAGAAGACTCAATGTCATCCACATTTGTAGTCAACCGTTTTGGTGTATGCAAAACCACAGACCACCCATTATTTTTTAAAGCTTTTGAGTAGAACACTTGACTCGCTTCTGATGCAAGAATAAATGGCTCATCATTCACGTTAGTTTTGTTCTTCAATTTCCCTAAATTACCATGATCAGGTTTGAAATGGGATCTACTTTGCAACCATTGACCTTATCCTTGACCTTTACCCAATTATAATAAAAAACTATTTGTTTGAATTCAGTGTAATCCAACTCAAGTATCTGTTGAATGACTCCGTAATACGTTGTTTCTGCTTCCTTATAATTTTTATCCTTACCACTCACTCTAAATTTTGTAATTGCTCTCATGCATACACCGCTATTTTGTGTCACCATACGGTCTTCGTACTTTTTAGTGGAAAATGAAAATCCATTCACTTGGTACTTCATATAACTACGCGCCATGAACTTCGGCCCGTGCACTAGCCGCCACAGAATTGGATCAACATCGATGGTCTTTAACAACTACATAAAACAAAATAAGTCAAAAAGCATGGTCACAAAGGTGTATTGCCCACTCATAAACACGTGAAATACTTAAAACGATGTAATACCTCATTACGTAACCATAGAGTAAAACTTTGAACGGCTTCCACAGTCGTAACCCTGCCTCGAGGTTGAAATCTTGTACTTTTCACATAGAAGTTATACTTCCTACGGAAAACACATATCAAAACGTATATATAAATTGAATTAAAAAAATGGAAATTCAAGACAAGTTCGTGAACTTACTTCTTCCATTCATCCAATCCATCGTACTTATTAAGGACCCATCTACGCACTTGTTCAAATTGCACTTGGGTTAACGTTATGTCTTTACCATTATCTAGATGTACCTCACCAGCAAACTCATCGTCCTCGTCTAAAAAAGCTTCATGGGTATGTTTATGATTGCCATCACCTCCGTTTGGCATATATTCCATGCAGTAAAGACTAGCTTCTTGTACGATATATCCTTCTGCAATACACCCTTCGATGTATCTTTTGTTGCGCACATATCCTTTATATGTTTTCATCAACCTATGATTGTGATCAATTATATACTGTAGATAATAGCTATTTATATCGAATATTTATGTACATAACTGAAATTAAAAATTTACCGTTCAAAGGGATACATCCATCTATATCTAATAGGGCCACAAATCAATGCTTCATCGGCTAAATGAACCAAAAGGTGGACACTGATATCAAAAAATGCAGGTGGAAAATGTTTTTCAAAAATACACATTGCTTCTACTAAGCTAGCCTTTGCTTTTAAAAGACGTTCCCTATTGATCACCTTTGAACACAAAATGTTAAAGAATAGACTAATACGATGAATAACATTTCGTAGATCCTTATGTTGTGGATAAGAATGTTGAAGCAATACTGGAAGCAAATGTTGCATTATGACATGGTAATCATGTGACTTCATATTTCTTAGTTCAGGAGGATTGATGCTCACATTGTTGTGGAAGTTAGAAGAGAATTTTTTAGGCACTTTCAGATTTTTCAAAACGGTGCAAAGCCATATCTTTTCTTCTTTGCTCAAAGTGAAAGTGGTCTTTGGTATGATTATTTTATTTGTTTCAGGATCTTCCATCACCGACAACTTTTGTTTTATACCCATGATTTTTAAATCCTTGCGTGCATTGATGCCATCTTTTGACTTATCTTTATGGTCCATAATGGTGCTGATGAGATGCTCCGTGACATTCTTCTCCGTATGCATAACATCAATATTATGTCGAATCAAATTTGCTTTCCAATATGGTAAATAAAAAAAGATAGACCTCCTATACCATCCATAAACATTATCAACTTCTTTATTGGTTGAATTTTTCCGTTTTCGACTAATTTCTTCTTTTTGTATACCAACTTTCATTTTGATATTCGCTGCTTTCTTTTCAACTTGAAAACCAGTCAATGGCCATTTAGGACGACGAAGTTCTTGTTCGTTGTTGAAATTTATCTTATCGTATCAAAACTTGTGTTCGTTAGGAAGAAACATTCGATGTCCCATGTAACACATCTTCTTACTTTCAGGAAGATGATAAGAACAAGTGTTTTCCCCATAAACAGGACATGCAAAATAACTGTGAGTTGTACATCCCGATAAAGTCCCAAAAGCAGGGTGATCATGGATTGCCCACAGCACCCTAGCTCTCATTGTGAACTCAGATTTATTTAACGAGTCAAATGTAACGACTCCTTCCCATAACTGCTTTAACTCGTCTATCAATGGCTGTAAATAAACATCAATATCCTTCCCTGGTTGTTTTGCCCAGAAATCAATAACATTAACATTGAGAACTCCCTATTCATGCACATAGACGGGGGAAGATTATATGGTACTACAATTACTGTTCAACAACTATAAGGGTTAGAAAGAGAAGCATGTGGACAGAAACCATCTGTCGCTCTTCCAAGTGTGACATTTCGTGGCTCGGCAGCAAAAGCTTGGTCAAAAGAATCTACGGCTTTCCATTGAGAAGTGTCGCATGGATGACGCATTACGGTTGGATCAGACTTGGCACGACCATGCCAGGTCATCGCATCTGCTATCCATGGTACAGTATACAATCTCTTCAACCTAAAAATTAAAGGGAAATGTCTTAATGTATTTTGAATACTTTGGTGCCTTTTCTCTCTTCGTTGAATATGTCATATATCTTGGTTCATTGCAATTTGTACAAGAAACTTTGTTCGCATCATCTTTCCAGTACAATATGCAATCATTGATGCATGCATCATAAGTTTTATAATTCATCACAACTTGCTTAATGATCTTCTTCACGTTGTAGTACGTTGTCGGCAGCGTGTTACCTTCGGGGAGTAACTCCTTTATTAGTTCGAGGAGTGCAGTCACACCATTATATGAAAAGCCTTATTGGGTCTTCAAGCTATTCAGTTTCACAATGGCATACATATTCGTAATCCCTTTTGAACATGAAGGATACAGTGGCTCTTTTACACTACCAAAAAGTGATTTATACTTCTTACTTTCATTGGCCTGCCAATCTGGATAATCAGTAGACTGCTCTCCAACATTAGCATGATCAGGCACCGGATTATTAGGTTGAAAATGATTATATCTATCTGCATCATTGACCAAATCTTCCATCCTAATATGTTCAGACTCATTAGTAGTTGTGGCATGACTAATTGGTTGTTGTTTTTCCATCTCTGCCCTTTTTCCCCCATGAAAATACCACACCATATATGATTGGATAATACCCCATCTAAGCAAATAAAAATGAATGTCATCTAATTTGTACGTCTTCATATTTTTGCACCGGGTGCAAGGGCAAAAACACACTCCTTTCTTACCATCGTTTTCTTCAACAAAACTAATAAACTTCTGCACCCCGTCTATATAGCATGTAGACCTTAGATCTGATTCATTTATCCATTGTTTGTCTATGCTGAAAGACATACTGCCCTCCTATATAATATATAACAGAACATGAGACGTGAGCATAATTCTAAAATATATTGGAACTTGTATCTTCTACTAACTCAAAAGATGAGTGTTTTAAAATAAATAAATACTGGAAAAGATAACAAAATTTTCTTAACCAAACAACGTAAAGCAAAGAATAGAATTTATTCCGCATTAGTTACTACTTACAAATTAACCAAATAGACTTCAAAACCACTGAGTACAAGGCACAGTAATTGTTTTACAAAAATATTTGAAAAAAATAAACTTATCAAATTAATCACTTAACAGGAAAGGGAAAGAGGAACCTTTGGATTATTTGACGCTAGTTGTTGAAGGTGAATTGATAACCCACATAATAAATTGTCAACCCTGCATTTTGTTATAGTTTTTACTCTCCTTTGTATTTTCATTTCCAGATAAACAACCTTTATAATTAGAATGTCATTATTCATAACTAATTGCAAAGAAAATAAAGGAATCACTAAAGTGAATAAAGTTTTTAAGAGTATAAAAATATTAAAATTTTTATGATTCTTTATTAACATAAAAATAGTAAATATTTACTAATATGTACCCTCCTTATCTATCCTTTTATCTTACACATTATGCATGATTTTTATGTCAATATTTCAAATTTAATTTAAAACAGAGACATAAATTTAAAAAAATCAAAACTCGACAAATTTTCAATTCTCATTGAATTTTTTTACCCTCTCTAACAAAAACCCTTCGTTATCAAATAACATATGGTCCCTTGGTAATCATCATGAATTGGGACTACAACTTTATTATTAGTATGCAAATATCTAAGAAGAAATCCAGAGTTTGATTTGTTGTTCTCCAGCAATAATGCATGAACATGCATAGTATTACTTGTTCATCAACATAGTAAGATTTTATGTACAAGTATTGAATCAGTCATTCTAAATTGAGTGTATGAGTACATTGAGTCTTCACTTCGTGTCAAAAATTCATAAAAAATGAATGCAACTAAGGTTAACAAGAGCATTAGATGGATAAAGACTGTGTACGGTTAAAATAATCCACAAAATGTTATATTAAAGAATGCTGTTGAGAGTAGTGGCATATCATTTTTGGAGAGATTAAGATTAAATTATAAGGATTTTGATTTATGCAAGACACTAAGTTAAATCGATATCCTGATACCTTCCTGAACTTTAACATAGTTTTCTACTTGCAGTCTTTCCTCTTAATTTAGTCTTAATCTATCCGCAAAATCTAAGATGACTCTACACTTCGTTTGTGATGGTAGTGAATACAATAATACTTGCCATCCACTACTTACATACATCCCTGCATATTACTTTAAATTCATCATTCAAAACAAACTATCCCTACATCATATCACCACTGTCACTGAGCACAAACATTGTGCACATACCCCTCACCTGAATTGCCGTGAAAACTGCTACCGAGTTGCATTCATAACTCATCATTCATCTCAAACAATCACCGCTACCTCGACAATCATCATCCTATCCTGCAGTTCAAAAAATCCTGTATCACTCCACCATTCTACTACCTCCTCCAGTCTCAATGGTCAACTACAACATAGCTGCTTCACTCACAACATCACTAAACTCACTCGAACCACTTAAATTCACAACATCATACTGGAATTCTGCAATTCACCAGATCACACAAACATCTTAACTACTTTCACTGCTCTCTGGCCAAACACTATCACTACATTATCATCTCATAACCATTACCCAGTCCCCAACAAGATTCACCGATACAAACAGCATCCACTTCAGTGACCAACCTAGTGTATACGACATCAATCAACAGAAAATATCACATATACACTTCAAACCATCTAACCACCTCCACACGTCTCTGCCTCTCTCATTTTTTGTCACCCTGCATAGTGTCAAAGCTGCATATCACTTCTTCCCTCACTACCATGTTAATAGCCACCACAACCATATCAACGAATACATATCTCTGCTACCATCATCTCTCTTCCAAGCAACTGGCAAACTACAACTCCTTACAACAAACAAATCACATTATCAACATGTCATAACCTCTACGAAAATGAAAAAATATTTGGTAGTTTAAATATGATAAAATATTTGGTATTTGAAAAATGATAGAATATCTAATATCCAAACAGTGGATATGACCGAAGATACAATAATCAAATGGATCCACACCAAGATATTTTGAAGGAACTAGATGTAATTTTCCTCATCTTCATACTTTGTCTAGCTCCAATTTACTCAACAACTAATTTATATGCTACAACCATCACACTTCTTAGCTAAAATGTAGTTTCGACCAACTAAAATTAAGTAAATCATTAAATATTTTGACAAAAATATTATGTGAATCGGTGATTTCAATGAATAGGTGACCAACAAACTGAGGATATTCATGGTGATTTCAATGATCCATGGCTTGGCTATCTTCCGCACTGATCATCCTCTTTTCAGGCAAAGCAAACTTATTCATGTTTACAAAATGAAGACTTAAAAACGAAAACATACCACTGAATTGAATGAGCAAAGCGTTGAAGCCTGTAGGGTTGTCGAATGGCGTTGGAGTTTCCGACGTTTGTGAAGAAAGAAATCTAGATTTGGAAAGAAAATCGAATTAGGTAGCAGAAACAAAATAGTTTTGGGGAAAAAAGGAACGAGATCTGGGCGTTTTGGCAGAAAAAAGTTCGCACCAAAAATTAGCATGAATTTGATACGGCTAAAACACGTATCAAAATTGATACAGCTAAGAACTGTATCTAAATGCGGGGGGGAAGTGAATTATTTGGAGGGAAGACGTGCGTATTAAGTGGAAAAGTTTGCGCCAGAAATAGGCACGAAATTAGATACGAATTATAGCCATATCAAATTTGCTACGGCTTATAACCGTGTCAAACTTATTAGATGCAGCTATTAGCCATTTCTAATTTGATACGGCTTTAAACCGTATCCAACTTGGCGGATGAAGGAGTGGCAAAAACAGCTTTTTGGTGTTGTGTATACAAAATTGTTTATGAATATTGTATTCCTAGATTAATAATTTTTGAAGAAGATTGCATATTCATTCTTAAGTCAATACTTCAAAGTTTGCTAACAACATTGCCGTTTATGTGCTTACATAGCAGGGAGAGCAGATGAGTAAATAAAGCAATCAGCTTAGTTGTTTAACTCATATAGGTATATTAGAGAAGTTGCATGAGTTTAATATGTTTGAGTTTGTATAGCTTATTCCGGATTACTGGGAGGTAGTGTGATTCTCCCAGCAACTGCACTGGGTGATGGCGTGGTTGCCTATCCACCCCGTAAGCTTGGTTTATTGGGAAACTTCACCTGGTACGGCGCTTCATGAAATAATATTTTTTCATAATTTCAAAAAAAAAACTGTCCAATTGCCATTGTTAGTTATGTTGAGTGTTTCTTTAGTCTTTGATTAGAAAGTACTTAAGAGATTGATGATCTTTATTAATAACAAACTAACTTGAGGCCCGTGCTTCGCACACGATTTGTTAGTATCATAACATTGTTTTTAATTATTTATCTTGTGGCATTATTTTTTTATGTTGATTATTTTGTGGCGTTGTTTTATCATGTTTAGTTAGAATAATTTAATTGATTGGAGTAACAGTGTTGTATCTTGCAATGAAAAATTAAATTTGTTGGTGCATACTAGTTGAAAACATGTTGTAGTTAAAGTTAAGTGCAACTTGAAATAGTCTGTTTGAGCAATTATTTAGAAACTCCATTGGTAATACGGTAGATTAATCGAAAAATATCATAATGAAAAATACCATAGTAGTACATATTGAATTTGTAGGCACCGATTATTGAACTATAAATTAGAAACAAAGATTTTGAAAAATGAAATAAATCAATAAAGAGTTGTTGAGAGTCAAAGATAATTAGGGCATGGATCTAATAATAATCTGTAGTGATAGCAGGATGAATAGGTTGAGGCTACTCCCTTTTTTGGCTTGAACCGTGACCGAGTTTGCGTTTGAGTTAGTATATAACAAATGCATAGTTAGCACTGGAAAATCAACTATGAACCATGAACTTAAATTGTTGTATTATAAGTTAACATGTTGGTTATGTTGGTAAAAACTTTGTTGTATTTGAACATATTACTTAAATTGTTGTATCCTAAGCACGTGAAGCATTGGTTGTTTTTTGACATAAAAGTGGATAATTATTATTTTCTAAAAAAAAGCCTATAGTTTCGTTGTTTTTTGCTACATTTCATACACCCTTTCTAATTGGTATTGCTGATTTTCAAGCAGTAATTTTGTCAATCTTTATCCCATTATCTTCACCCCTGGAAAAAAAGAAATTGTAGCAAATATTTTACTTTTTGTTGTGTAAAGGAATAGTTATTAAGGTGTTCTCCGCAGGTGACATGATGTGGAAATCAATCTTCTTTATGTTAGTAGAATAACACTTGCAGTTACAGTTAGAGAATTTGTAATATAAACAAACATATACAAGTTATCTAGATCCAGGGAAATGAGTTGACTCCAGGTCCAATGTATCGAGAGTAAAGCTTTAGGAATGAAGACATGCAATGAAGTTTTCTAGTCAAGTATAACCAATTCCCTATATATGTTGCTTTTGGCCATGCTTACTCATTTGTGTTAGGATATGCATGTTTATAATTCTAAAACACACACACACACACACATATATATATATTTATGTAATTTACATTATCTTTGTATGTGTTGCAGGACATAGCAGAAGCAAAGGAATTTTTGAAGAAAAAAGGTGTTTGTAGGTTTCGATTAACTAAAATATTATAGTTCAAGGTTTGCTTCAATGTCGTTTGGTCTAAACTTTAAACCTTGTATTATTATTTGTATGTACTATGTGTTATGTTAGTTTAGGGTTGTATTCGATGTTTTTTAACTATGTAAATTTTTATCAATGATGTGAATAGATAATCTTTTTGTTGTTTTGAAATATGAATTTCTTTTGCTATTTTTAGTAAATATGAATAAATATGGTTGTCATTAGTATAATAATTTTGTTTCGATTCAAATTAATTTAAAATTTACACATGAATTGTATTAGTTTTTTTTCTCATTTGAATTTTTTAACAAGGGGCAAAAACAGTTGTAAAAGACACTTTTGCAACGGGCAAAATAATTGTAAAAGGATTGATTGCAATGGGCAAAAATAGTTGTAAAAAATCCTTTTGCAATGGGCAAAAACCATTATAAAAGACCCCTATTGCAACGGACAATAACCATTGTAAAATTCATCCATTCTATTACAACATCGCATAATACAACGGGCCTAGGTCCATTGCGAAACCCTTATTACAACGGGCATTGTCCGTTGTAAAAGGGGTATTTCGTTGTAGTGTTTAATATATGTGTAAAATTTAGATTTTAAATTATATGTTTTGGAAATTTTAAAATTATAAGTTAAGTTGTGAAAATATAAATTTTAAGGTTTTACATATAATATTATTATTTTTAAATGTGTAAAATAAGATTTGATATAAAATAAATTTAATAATAAGATTTAGTTTAATAAAATTTAATTTAATTAGTATATATGATATGTTCGAGTATTTATTTAAGCTAAGTTAATATTATCAAAATAGATTTTGTAATAACTTTAATAAAATAAAGTTTGGAAAGATAAAATAAGTTAACTTGTAATTTAATTTATTTAAGAACTGAATATAAATAAAATTGATTTGAAACTTATTTATTTTGAGATTTTAAAGATACGATTTTTATAATTTGATAACTAGGTTTTGATTAAAGATGATTAAATGAATATTTTTAAAGTTAAATAAAATTAAAATTGAATATTTGATACTGATTTAAATTTGAAATTCGAGATTTTATCTAAATGTTGTTAAAAAATGGTTAAGTGAATATTTTCAAATTTAAATAAGAATTAGATGTTGGATTTTTAAATATAAATGAAATTTATCAAATTGAGTTATTGTAAATTGTTTGAATATTTAACTTTAAAACCTATTGAATTGAAAGTGGTTTAAATTTGTAGTTCAAACCTGGATTCGAAACCGATATAAATTAAATGGTTTTAATGAGAATTTGAATCGAACCTTTAACCTTTTTATAGGAATCGTTGAATTGAGATTGATTTAAATTGAATTTTGGAACTAAAGCTGATTGAATTGATTTGTGAAATTGGACGAAACAATTCTAATTTTAAACTATTTTTAATATAAACTCTTTTAAATATAACTATTTTTATTATATAAAGTATCTTTAATATATAAAGTATTTTAATTTATAACCTACTATTTTAAGTTATAACTATTTCAATATATATAGACCATTTTCAATATTTAAATTATTTAATTTGGAACTATTATGATTTAGATTTAATGGATTTAAATGTGAATATTTTGATATGATGGTTTAAATTAGTTTTTGGTTATGATTTTGGAAGTGAATATGATTTCGAAAGTGATATGATTTCGAAAGTGAATATGATTTTGAAAGTGATATGATTTTGAAATAAATATGATATTTTGATATGAAATATGAACTGTTTAAAACGAAAATGACCACGGTGTGAAATAAGCGTTTGGTTGTTAAAGAGATCGGGATCAGATATTGTCATACTCTTTGCCAATACCGAAACCACTTTAACAACTGTGTACATTATGGAGATTCCAGAATGAAGTAAGATGGATTGGCAGATGTCCGTATAAGGTATGAACGCAGCCCTGACTCCATCGAGTCAACTTGTTGTGACTAAAACAGGACGCCACCGGGCCAAGTGAGGTTGCACCTCCGATCGAGCAAGCTTCTTTGATACCATTCTATTACTTTGTGATTTGATTGGGGTGCACCTTTGATTTTGGGAGTGTGTCCCGAGGTGGGCGGTAGTAGCTGCTATGCATTACCACCGGTTCGGATCGCAAAACGGTAGTATTATACCCTGAGCATTACCTCCCGTGCCTTGTCACATGCCTTATCACGTCCTCTAGGAGTTTGTTTTGTACCATACCTATAGAGTGCTCCCTGAGTATCCCATTGGTTTGGTGGAGCTTACAGTATCTGTATAAACTATGAGAATATATGAAAATATGTTAAGGGGGATATGGGTAGCGCCTTAATGTTATTTTAATAGTTTGCTTTACCATAGACATTATATATGTAGTGTATTGTACTATGTATGTAGATAGTTTAACGGATCCTTAAAGGATGGGAATTCCAAACATCCTTTAAGTTATATTGCATTTCAATTGAGTTGATTTAGTAGTATAAGAATGTTAACCCTGACTCGAATGTTTTGTGTTGTGTTTTATGCTCGGGTCAGACTGAGTGTCACAGCATTTGAGACTCACCTTTGGAGCTTGGAGCTTACTTAAAGATCAATCTTTCAGCTTTCATTTATTTCAGTTTATTCCAGTTGTTTATATTCAGACTTGTCATCTGCTTATGTATTAGAGACTCTTATGTTTTTAAGATTCCTGTTGTATTTGTTTCAAACTCTGATTTTACGTAGTAGCTTCATAAACTACTATTCATCTATTCCGCTGCTTGTTGTTATATTACTTTGTGTTTGTGATT
Source organism: Allium cepa (assembly GCA_030765085.1). NCBI lineage: Eukaryota > Viridiplantae > Streptophyta > Magnoliopsida > Asparagales > Amaryllidaceae > Allium > Allium cepa. The sequence continues at coordinate 71,660,057 of CM060939.1, read as the reverse complement.
CTATGATTGATTTATTTACTGTATATGCTTAGTTTTGCTAAATATAAATTAACAATATGTTGTTTTGAGCAATTAAAGTCTGATATGCATGGATGATTGTCGATTTGAATGGTTCAAAATGGCAGGTTGTTACAGCTATGTAGTGTGACTCATTATTCGCCAAAATATATATGATTTCACATTCGAAAAATGAGTTGGTCTCATTTTGCACATCCATTATTCTATCAATGATCTCTTTCATCTCATCTTCACGAGAAGCTCCACTCGGTTGACGTCTACGAGAGGAAATAGCAGGTGAACGATGCAGATGTGCTAAAGCTAATTAAGGAGCACTCGTGCTGATCTCTGTAACATTTCCCATCAGAAACTCAGCATAATCCAAGTGTTGAACGGGGCATTGGCAGGTGGCATTTTCGAAATTTTAAACTTACAGGCTGGAGTTCTGATGCAACCTTCAAATATCACATTCAACTCCCTGAATTTCAAAGGCGAGCCCGCTTTGAATTTTTTCTACCTAACTGCTACCAAGTCCTACCACTCGTCAAATTCTTCCATGGTGTCATTCTCCACATTCCAGAACCCGCAATCAATCTACATGAGCTTGATCCATGGGTTCCATTCATGCTTTAGATTGTCAAACTTGTTCTTCATCTGACTATCATTGTAATTGACACTCGTTCGTGCGTTGAAGATAACAATATCGGAGTGCCAATAGCCAACGCGACCTTTTCTAGTTGCGATATGTTCGTGGAAAATATCTATAAATGCCAACGTAATTTCCTCTGTCCAATCTATGATGTGGCACGTAAAGCTAGAGGATTCATGAGTCGATATTCTGTACAAAAAAATTAAAAAAATAGAGGAGGTAGACAGTAATGTGAAAAACATAAATACGAAAAAGCTTACCTTAAAACCGAAAGTAGAATTGCCAAAAAAAAATTTGAATTTTCTATTCTGGACGTGGAAGCAAAGTGGAGGGAATAAAGGTTGGCTCAAACAATGTATTTTTTGGGACACACATCTGACGCGTCCAATTGACGCCAACATCAATGTGACAAAAAAAGCTACTAACGCACCCACAGTGGAGATAAAACTGTGCACATGAGGACCAAACATAGTAGAAATCATCTTTTTTTATTTGTAACGAGCGTCTAACCAATGCATTTATAATATTGTAAAAATATGGTATTCATACCTTAATTATTATTCTGAAATGCATGTATCATAAGTCAATTAAAAATTAATTTATATATTCATCTTTATTTAGCTGAATTTTGTTGATTGATTTATATTTTTATATCAGAACCAAAAATTAATTTTACCATTTTGTTAATATAAATGTGTATAGTTAAGCACTACTAGTTCAAGTAGTAAGATCTATAGATTATGCTCTATAGATCTTAGTTTCAATCCTTTGAGATACTCAAAATGTATGATCTTCTTAAAATTACATATCACTCATGTTATCAAAAAAATGCATGCATATTGGATTTGTCATCTGTTTAAAGATTTATTGAACAACAAAGATATGATTTCCTTGAATCTGTTCAAATAGTTTTTTGTTTATTTATGGAAGAGTGGTCTTTTTATGAGGAGAGAACTCATTATTTATTAAATATTTGATGGGTATTAATGGTTACAACAATATATGAGATCATCCCTTAAATGTTCCAAAAAGTAGAAAGCTAAAACATCTAATCAATATATACATGGAGACTATGTAGACAATTGAAAAATGATGAAAAGACTATCAATTACAAGGTAAGGTAATGTGCTTGGCGATATGCGAAAGAAATATGTGGGTGTGGGTAGTGGTTGAATTTTGATGTGTTGATTGTTTAGTGTGAATGAGTGGTGTTGCTCGATTTTCTCGCAAGAATAAAATAGGTCGACCCATATTATCCACATCGAGCCCACATTCAAGCTCGCACCTCGGCCTATCAAAGTTGCCTTTTCTTCCATCAAAGCAGTCATTTCTCCCATCAAAGAAACCCACTCGACATCAACGTTGTTGGGTACAGGCCAGCACGTAGTAGGTTAAATTGGACAATTTAAAAAAGTTGCCATTTTAGAACTTATTGGGCCTATGAAGTCTATGTTGAATCATAAGTTTTGATTCATGACAAAGAGCTTAAACAAATCAGTGATGAGACTATATAGACAAGCGACAAAAAGAGAAAGAAATATATTGTAAATGCTGCAAAGAAGAGAATTCAGTCGACTGAACATATTCGACCAGTCGACTGAATCTAAAAACAGAAAGCTTTCGGACTATATTCAGTCGACTGAACGAATATGGTCAGTCGACTGAATCATGAAACAGAAAGTTTTCAGTTTATATTCAGTCGATTGAAAGAATATGGTCAGTCGACTAAATCCTGAAACATAGAGTTTCGGGATACTGTTCAGTCGACTGACCATATACGACCAGTCGACTGAATGTCAATTCTGAGTGTTTTTTTTAACTATTTTCACATATCTTTTTAACCCTTTAACCCACTATCTCCTTTTTCACTCTTCACTTCTACCTTCTCACTTCAGTTTTCCAAAACCCTAGCTCCCAAAAAATTTCAAACCACTCCATTATTATTTCCAATGGCTCCACGTCAACCAAAAGATCTAGACGTGCCTCCACCTCTTCCTATGAGCCTATTGACACTCAAATTGCTCAATGGCTCTATGATGCTACTGCCGTCCAGAGATGGAACAAAATGAAAGAAGCACGCTTTTTCGAAGGTTCTTTTGTTGTGTTTCCTAATTTTGCTCCGTATAGAATTCAGGAGCTTGCAAGGAGAAGTCGTCTAGAGTCTCTTCTTGACCACAATCGAAATAATCTCAAGATTAATCATACTTTGGTAAAAAAAATTGACGCAAATTTAAATTTAGGCCATCAAAATCCACGTAATCGTGATAACTACGTATGGAGTTTAGTTTGTGGTCGACGAGTATTTCTGTCATTAGATAGAATTGATCACATTCTCCATACTCTAACTGATGGTATTCCATTAGAAGAATCAAATGTACCTATAAGCGAACAAGATGAAGTAAGTCATCGGTTTTTGGAAGATGACATGACTGAACTCAAATCTATCGCCTTACGCCTTACAGCTCGTATTGTGCATCAAGCCTTAATGCATACGATTCTTCCTCGTACTGGTTCTTATGAGCTTGTATATCCATACAACTTTAGAGCGTTGTATGTTATTTGGGGAGATGTCCAAATAAATTGGCCTGAGCTTATTCTAGATGAATTCTTGTCTTTTAACCAAGGTCGTATGAACATCATCTATCATGGAGAATATATTATGCGGCTACTAAGACAACCCTAATCTAACTTGTCATTTTGATTGAATGACACAATTTAGTCTGGCTAAATTCAGGGTTGCCCTTTTTTTTTAATCCCAACTATATTTTTTTCCTTTTTATTTTCTATTTTTATTTTTATTTTTATTTTTACCCAAGATCCAATCTTATCAATATAGAAATATTGATATACTATTTGTAAAACTATTTGAATGTTCATATAGTTTTCCTTTCTTTCAAATATCAGAGTGTTTTGTTTTTTTTTGTAAAGGGTAACCCAGCCTATTTTAAACAAAAATTAAACTGAGTTATTCACAGTAAAAAGGAATTGAGAAGATCTTTTTCCCTGAATCTCTGCATAATTTAATTAACCAGTTTCTACTTATTTTCTTGTGCTTAGCATTTGTAAGTTTAATTAAATATGTGAATTAGCTCATAGCTTTTAACTTAGTCAAAGTTTGTTTTCCAAAATATCCTAACTGGGGGTTGTGCATGCTTCTGTGCACCTATGTGCACATAATCATGTACAACTGCCATCTGCTTCCCCTTAGTCTTCAAGTGGACTAATTTATTTAGGTGAGATTCTTTGATTATTTGGTTACAATCTACAGGTTTTACTTATCCATGTAATCATCAAACTTTTTCTTTAAATCTGGGTTCATGTTTCTTGTGTTTTCTTTTATATCCGCCTATAGTTTTTTTTTTACTTTACAATACTTACAGTTATTATGTGAATAGTTTCTAGTCTCTAAAACAATCTAGTACATAAGCATACATCACTAGTTCACATATGCTTCAGATCCACTACCAAACTCATTACTTGATTCATAAGAATTTTGTATGCTCACAGTTTCCAATATAAAGCTAAAGGCCTTTATCATATTTTTCTTTTACTGGAAATGATTTCATCACAACATACTTCTTCCAAGTCATCCATTACATCACATCCAAGTTTTTCTTTAGCATAATTCAAACATCATCACATAAAATTTTCCAACTGAAGTAAAACAGAAGAGCCATTCTCCTACAAAATCCTAGCTTAGTTAGTTTGCAATTTCTTCTTAGCATCATATGCCTGCATCTTATTACTTAGCATCTCCTTTTCCTGCAACCATCTCATGACCTGCTCCACAATACAAGTGAAGCACCCATTTGATGCAAGCAACAAACAGGTCAGACTAAAGTCTGGTATGAGTAAATTTAATTGACAATACATAAGATTTATGAAGTTGGTTCCACATCACCTTTATTTCAGGAGTTAAATATTCTACTCAGGTTATTAAACCACTTCCTCATATACACCTTTTTTTGTATCCTTACAGTGAAGTGAGTAAATTGCTAAACACATATACATGTGCTTAAACTAATTTCTTAGTAGAAATTCTCATGTCAAGAATTCATAGCAGCCATCATACAAATATCACAGGCATTTCATAACATGAACAAGCAACACCCATATCATTAAGCTAAGGCATCAAAACTGAGTCTGCATACCAGAACCCACCATACTCCTAGCATATTCACCTTTGCTTGTAAGTTCATATCACTTTTAAGGGTCCAGTATCACATTCATGGTTGCACTGGTGCACACTGCCTGGAACTACTGTTTGATTTCCAGTGCACTACAAGCTATTTGGACATGAACATGCCATGTGCAAACTCACACCCCATCCTTGATGCAAGCCAACCACCATGTCATACCCACTTCCCTCATACCCAACCTGATAGAGGTGACCCATGCCCTGAGTTTAATTACTAAATTCTTTCATAGAACCCCCTATTACCTATGCAGTGTCATGCCCCACACTGTTGTATCCCTAATCAATGCATACTAGCAGTTTTTATACATCCATCAAACATTCAGCCACTCATATATTCAACCATCACTCACATTTGAAAGTCATTTCAAGTTAATTCCATTCAGAGATATACCTTTGGTTGAAGCATAACTCAGAGCATTTTCAAAGTGAAATGCTACCAGGGTTCTCCAGTAATAAGGTTCTTACAGTCAGCCCATGCATTATAATGTATTTTCTTATTACTCAACCTTATTTCCAGAGAGTACCCAATGATGGATCAAGATTTAGCATATGGAAATTCCACTGCATCTCAATCATCCTTTCAAATGCAAGACATAAGCCAGAGGACCCCTTCCTCTTACTGCCTTGCACCTTACTTTTCTTATTAGTTTATGCTTTAACCAAAAACATTTCTCAGGTTTATAACCATATAAATAAATCAGTTATTATCATCCTATCATTAAATATACATCATGTGTAAACAATCATTAGGTTAAATGATAACTAAACAATATACTTCAGAAGCATCAGAAAATGGTAGACTGGAAATGCAAGAAAACTTCAAACATAAGTAAAATAATTTAGAGGTTAAATGGCTGCCTTTCATAGGTCTTAATGCCTTGTCAAGTGAGGGTTTACTCACCATGTTTCTTCTTCCCAAGTCTTGATTCAGGTTTGCCATTATTTTTTCCTTAAACTGCTGCCTACTTTTCTTTTCTATATTTTGTTTTCTGGTTTTCTAATGTGTACCCGTAGGAGATACTATGGTATATGGTGGAGTTGTTAGGGTTTTAAGGTTAGTTAGGTAATTTATTTTCATCAGAAATCCCCTTATTATTTCTGATCCCACCCAACAGTTTACCCTCTCCACTTTCCCTCTCTGCCATTTTCCCCTTTTTCCTTGTCTTAACTCTTTTTGGCAAATTTCTTTACACACTATATGCATGATTTCTTTGGCTCGGGCATTTCTTGTCTTTTCTGGTTTCAATCATGCATATAAGTTTACTTGTATGGCCAGCTATGTGTGTGTTTCTACTAAATGCTGGGTACATGCATGTATATTCCTATGTATTTATATATTTTTTTCTACCCACACAAGCCACTGTGCTTGCACTTATGCTATGGAAGTTAGAGCTAAAATCTTTCTTAGGTTGTTCATGCATTTTATTCAAACTATGGTGCATTCATACTTAATGGTCATGCACTAATTCATTTTTTTATTTGCTTGCAAGATTCTTACTGAATTACTTGCTCAGGTTGTACACTACAACAGTGTGCACATGCACCACTACATAAATTCTCATTTTTACACAAGTATTTTCCCAGAAAATTGTGTTCATATTTTTTTTTCATATAACTAAAATAAAATTTGAATGACTTAAATTTTCTACATGCTTGCTTAACTAGGGTTGTCACATACACCCCTCCTTTAAGAAATTGTGTCCCACAATTTAACACTTCTTATTAGGTAAATCAAGTGTCAAAATCAAACATGAATACACATTTTTACTTCAATCAAAACATATATCAAACAAGCACACACAACTTTGAATATCATGTTCAACTAAGTTAATTCAAGCATGAATATTAAAATACCTCTGCCTTAACTATCAGCTGCAAATAGTTGAGGGTATTGGACCTTTATTTTGTCTTCAACCTCCCATGTGCAATCATTAGGGTCTAAACTCCACTGCACCTTTGCCAGTTTAATTATTTTGTTTCTCAATCTCTTATCTTCCTTAGCTATAATGCCTACTGGCTTCTTCTCATACACCAGATCTGGTCTAACTTCCACTTTACTTGGTGACTGAACTACTGAAGCTTCATCATGCACATATTTTCTCAATTGTGATACATGAAATACATTGTGTATCCCACTCATCTCTTCTGGCAATTTCAACTTGTAAGCCATCTTTCCTATCCTTGCAATGATCTCATATGGTCCTATATACCTTGGGGTTAGCTTCCCTGCCTTGCCAAATCTCAACACCTTCTTCATTGGTGAAACTTTTAAGTACACATATTCTCCTAATTCAAATTCAAGTGGCTTCCTTCTCCTATCTGCATATGATTTCATTCTATCTTGCGCTGCCTTCATTCTCTGCCTGATTAATGTAACTTTAGCATTTGTCTCTTTCACATGATCTGGTCCTAACATTACCTTATCACCCACTTCTAACCAGCAAGCAGGTGACAAACAAGGCCTTCCATATAGAGCCTCATAGGGTGCCATTCCTATACTACTCTGGTAGCTGTTGTTGTAAGCAAATTCTGCTAAATGAAGGTAGTCTTCCCAATTCCCACCATGATCCAGCACACAAGCCCTAAGTAGATCCTCCAAAAATTTATTGATTACTTCTGTTTGGCCATCAGTTTGGGGATGGTAGGCTGTGCTCAAGCACAACTCAACCCCCATTGCCTGTTGAAAGCTACTCCAAAATTTAGATGTAAATATGGTATCTCTGTCACTAATAATAGTGGTAGGAACCCCATGTAACTTTACTATCTCTTTCATGAAGACTTGTGCTAGTTTTGGGGCATTTCTATCACTCTTTACTGGTATGAAGTGTGATGATTTGGTTAATCTATCCACCACCACCCAAATGCTGTCATTTCCTCTCTTTGATCTTGGCAAGCCATCAATGAAATCCATTGATATGCTTTCCCATTTCCACCTTGGAACTTCCAGAGGTTGCAGCAGTCCACTGGGTCTTTGGTACTCCGCCTTGACTTGTTGGCAAGTCATACACTTTGCTACATATTCACCCACACTTCTCTTCATTCCTTTCCACCACTAACTTCTTTTTAGGCCATGATACATCTTAGTGCCACCTGGGTGTATGGTGTACTTTGACTTGTGATGAACATCCATGATCTTCCTCTTCAGTGCTTCTGTGTTAGGCACACATAACCTTCCTTTATATCTTACACATCCTCTTTCATCCAGTTCAAATTTGTCAGGCTTTGCACCACTTTTTAGCAACTCCTTCTTTTCTCTCAAGAATGCATCAGTGCCTTGGGACTGGTTCACTTCTTCCACTAAGTCTGATTTTATTGTGATAAGGCTGAGCTTACCATAATGCTCCACATCCTTACCCACTTCCATAGTTTTTCCCCAATGTATTCCATTTCTACATCTGTCAGTGTCAATAACATTTTAAACTCCTCTATCATCAGTGTAGCCAACTTGGTATGTTGTCTACTTAATGCATCTGCCACTCTATTTGCTTTCCCTGGTGTGTACATAATGTCCAAATCATAGGCAGCAAGGAATTCCACCCACCTATGTTGTCTGATGTTTAAATCTCTTTGAGAAAATAAATACTTCAAGGCCTTGTGATCAATATAAAGCTCAAACTTTGCTCCTAACATGTAGTATCTCCAAAGCTTTAGTGCATACACCACTGCTGCCAATTCCAAGTCATGTGTTGCATACTTGGTTTCACCGGGTTTCAGTTGTCTTGATGCATAAGCTATTACCCCACCATCTTGCATAAGAACAGCTCCTATACCTGATCCACATGCATCAGTGTATACCACTAAATTATCATTGCCTTCTGGGATTTTTAACACTGGTGCTTCCATCAATGCCTTCTTCAATTGATTGAATGCCCCTTCACATTTCTCAGTCCACATAAAAGGCTGGTCTTTCCTTGTTAACCTAGTTAGTGGGATTGCTTTTTTAGCAAAATCTTTTATGAATCTCCTGTAGTATCCAGCCATGCCCATGACAGTGACATTGCTTGGTCTTTTCCATGCTTGCACTGCCATGACTTTACTTGGATCTACTGAAATTCCTTCTTGAGAAATTATGTGGCCCAAAATTTTTATTTCATTCTTCCAAAAAGAATACTTTGCAAACTTGGCTTTAAGGTCTTGTTGCCTTAGTCTACTCAGCACCATATGCAAATGCTTTTCATGTTCACTATCTGTCTTAGAATATATTAGTATATCATCAATGAAAATCAGTACAAATTTATCTAAGTAATCTCTGAAAATTCTATTCATCAAATCCACAAAATAGGATGGTGCATTAGTCAAACCAAATGGCATTACTAAGTATTCATACAAGCCATACCTAGTGTTGAAAGCTGTATATTTGATACTTTCTTCTTCTACTTTCATTTGGTGAAAACCAGTTGCTAAATCAAGTCTAGAAAATATTTTAGCACCATTTAGTTGATCAAAGAGATCATCAATTCTAGGTAGAGGGTATTTGTTTTTGATGGTGACTGAGTTTAGTTCTCTATAATCTATGCACATTCTCAAGGAACCATCATGCTTCTTAATAAACACTACTGGTGATCCCCAATTTGAACTGCTAGGCCTAATAAAGCCTTTTTGTTCTAATTCCTCTAGTTGTTTCTTCAACTCAATCAGTTCTTTAGGACTCATTCTATTTGGTTTCTTGATGACAGGGCTTGTTCTTGGTTTAAGTCTTATTTGAAATTCTACTGGTCTGTTATGGGGAATGCCATTTACTTCACCAAACACATCAGGGTATTGGTTAACTATGGGTATCTTATTTAAACTTAATTCAACTTCACCACTGTTCAAGTTGAACATTTTTCCCATACCCCTATCCTTGGCTGCTTCATACATAACCACAACCCTCTTTTCATCAGGAAGTTGTAGTGAAATGGTAGAATTTCCAAAGTTAATAATAGCACAAAAGCTTTTTAACCAATCCATTCCCAATATGATACCCAGCTTAGGGTAATTCAACACATATAATTCTGAGATAAAAGTGTATCCACCCATGCTTATTTCTACTTGCATACATTTCATATGGGTAATGCAGGAACTACCTAAAGGACTATCAATATGCAGTGGCTTATCAACAAGAATACATGTTAGCCCTAATTTCTGAACTATATCATATGAAATAAAAGAGTGTGTGGCTCCTGTGTCAAAAACAACTGATATGGGTATGCCTTTAATAAATAATATACCTTCCACTTGGCTAGGTGCCTCCATTGCCTTGCCTTTCCCTTCAAGTACAGCCACCCTTGCCATCTCTGGACACTGCCTCTTCATGTGCCCCTCTTTTCCACAGTTGTAGCACCTAAGAACAGTTGACTTGGGTGCTTGGCATTTGGTCTTAATATGGCCTTCCTTTCCACAGTTATAACAGATCACTTTAGATTTCTTATTGTTAGAGCTTGCCACTTTACTTCCTTCCTTGTTCATTGCTTCTCCCTTCTTCCTCTCATATGGGTGTGCTCTATTCTTTCCTTTCTTGTTGTTCTTGAAGTTCTTGAACTTTTCTCTGGCATTGTCATGTTGCTCAAATGACAGTGTCAAGTCCATAACTTGATCAAATGTTCTATCTTTATATGGTAACATGGCTCTACTCAATCCAGCATTCAACCCCTGAATGTACCTAGCATTCCTTGATGTTTCATCTGGGATTAATACTGCCCCTTATTTAGACAACCCTTCAAATTTCTGAGTGTATTCAGTGACACTCATAGATCCTTGTCTCAACTTGATAAATTCCTCAAGCAATGAAGCTTTTGTTGATGTTGGGACAAATCTGGCTTCTAACATTTCTTTGAACTGATTCCATGTGATTTCTTGTTCTTGCCTGCCTGCAATAATCACTTCCCACCAGTCCAAAGCTATGCCTTTTAGTTGTCTTGAAGCTATTTGCCTTCTTCTCTGATCATTGACTTGCATGTCTCCAAAGATCCTCTCTACTGTTCTTAACCATGACTGGACACCTATGGCATTTTCTGTGCCATCAAAGCTACTGCCTCCCAAATTTGTATATGTTTTAAGCAATTTGGACAGCTCCTCATATGGATTATCTACCCTAGGTGCCATTCCATCCCTCAGTATTTGAACAAAATCTTGCATGTTAATCATTGGGGGACCAGCAGCCATTCTAGTTGCTTGCTCAGTAGTGTTAGAGGATTGACCATTTTCTCTTTCTCTTGTGGCCTGGGGATTGATTCTAACTCCTCTGGGCCTCTATTGAACATTTCTAATGTAGTTAGTTCTTATTCTTATTCACTACTTTTGCTTTTTAAAACTAACAGTGAACTTATTTATTCATAATAAGCAAAGCAACTCAAGCAAGCAGCAAACAATGCAAACAAGGCATACAGATTCAATCAAGTATTTGTATTGTCTATGTATTTGTTAACATAGCTCTGATACCAACTAAGACAACCCTAATCTAACTTGTCATTTTGATTGAATGACACAATTTAGTCTGGCTAAATTCAGGGTTGCCCTTTTTTTATCCCCACTATATTTTTTTCCTTTTTATTTTCTATTTTTATTTTTACCCAAGATCCAATCTTATCAATATAGAAATATTGATATACTATTTGTAAAACTATTTGAATGTTCATATAGTTTTCCTTTCTTTCAAATATCAGAGTGTTTTGTTTTTTTTTGTAAAGAGTAACCCAGCCTATTTTAAACAAAAATTAAACTGAGTTATTCACAGTAAAAAGGAATTGAGAAGATCTTTTTCCCTGAATCTCTGCATAATTTAATTAACCAGTTTCTACTTATTTTCTTGTGCTTAGCATTTGTAAGTTTAATTAAATATGTGAATTAGCTCATAGCTTTTAACTTAGTCAAAGTTTGTTTTCCAAAATATCCTAACTGGGGGTTGTGCATGCTTCTGTGCACCTATGTGCACATAATCATGTACAACTGCCATCTGCTTCCCCTTAGTCTTCAAGTGGACTAATTTGTTTAGGTGAGATTCTTAGATTATTTGGTTACAATCTACATGTTTTACTTATCCATGTAATCATCAAACTTTTTCTTTAAATCTGGGTTCATGTTTCTTGTGTTTTCTTTTATACCCGCCTATAGTTTTTTTTTACTTTACAATACTTACAGTTATTATGTGAATAGTTTCTAGTCTCTAAAACAATCTAGTACATAAGCATACATCACTAGTTCACATATGCTTCAGATCCACTACCAAACTCATTACTTGATTCATAAGAATTTTGTATGCTCACAGTTTCCAATATAAAGCTAAAGGCCTTTATCATATTTTTCTTTTACTGGAAATGATTTCATCACAACATACTTCTTCCAAGTCATCCATTACATCACATCCAAGTTTTTCTTTAGCATAATTCAAACATCATCACATAAAATTTTCCAACTGAAGTAAAACAGAAGAGCCATTCTCCTACAAAATCCTAGCTTAGTTAGTTTGCAATTTCTTCTTAGCATCATATGCCTGCATCTTATTACTTTGCATCTCCTTTTCCTGCAACCATCTCATGACCTGCTCCACAATACAAGTGAAGCACCCATTTGATGCAAGCAACAAACAGGTCAGACTAAAGTCTGGTATGAGTAAATTTAATTGACAATACATAAGATTTATGAAGTTGGTTCCACATCACCTTTATTTCAGGAGTTAAATATTCTACTCAGGTTATTAAACCACTTCCTCATATACACCTTTTTTTGTATCCTTACAGTGAAGTGAGTAAATTGCTAAACACATATACATGTGCTTAAACTAATTTCTTAGTAGAAATTCTCATGTCAAGAATTCATAGCAGCCATCATACAAATATCACAGGCATTTCATAACATGAACAAGCAACACCCATATCATTAAGCTAAGGCATCAAAACTGAGTCTGCATACCAGAACCCACCATACTCCTAGCATATTCACCTTTGCTTGTAAGTTCATATCACTTTTAAGGGTCCAGTATCACATTCATGGTTGCACTGGTGCACACTGCCTGGAACTACTGTTTGATTTCCAGTGCACTACAAGCTATTTGGACATGAACATGCCATGTGCAAACTCACACCCCATCCTTGATGCAAGCCAACCACCATGTCATACCCACTTCCCTCATACCCAACCTGATAGAGGTGACCCATGCCCTGAGTTTAATTACTAAATTCTTTCATATAACCCCCTATTACCTATGCAGTGTCATGCCCCACACTGTTGTATCCCTAATCAATGCATACTAGCAGTTTTTATACATCCATCAAACATTCAGCCACTCATATATTCAACCATCACTCACATTTGAAAGTCATTTCAAGTTAATTCCATTCAGAGATATACCTTTGGTTGAAGCATAACTCAGAGCATTTTCAAAGTGAAATGCTACCAGGGTTCTCCAGTAATAAGGTTCTTACAGTCAGCCCATGCATTATAATGTATTTTCTTATTACTCAACCTTATTTCCAGAGAGTACCCAATGATGGATCAAGATTTAGCATATGGAAATTCCACTGCATCTCAATCATCCTTTCAAATGCAAGACATAAGCCAGAGGACCCCTTCCTCTTACTGCCTTGCACCTTACTTTTCTTATTAGTTTATGCTTTAACCAAAAACATTTCTCAGGTTTATAACCATATAAATAAATCAGTTATTATCATCCTATCATTAAATATACATCATGTGTAAACAATCATTAGGTTAAATGATAACTAAACAATATACTTCAGAAGCATCAGAAAATGGTAGACTGGAAATGCAAGAAAACTTCAAACATAAGTAAAATAATTTAGAGGTTAAATGGCTGCCTTTCATAGGTCTTAATGCCTTGTCAAGTGAGGGTTTACTCACCATGTTTCTTCTTCCCAAGTCTTGATTCAGGTTTGCCATTATTTTTTCCTTAAACTGCTGCCTACTTTTCTTTTCTATATTTTGTTTTCTGGTTTTCTAATGTGTACCCGTAGGAGATACTATGGTATATGGTGGAGTTGTTAGGGTTTTAAGGTTAGTTAGGTAATTTATTTTCATCAGAAATCCCCTTATTATTTCTGATCCCACCCAACAGTTTACCCTCTCCACTTTCCCTCTCTGCCATTTTCCCCTTTTTCCTTGTCTTAACTCTTTTTGGCAAATTTCTTTACACACTATATGCATGATTTCTTTGGCTCGGGCATTTCTTGTCTTTTCTGGTTTCAATCATGCATATAAGTTTACTTGTATGGCCAGCTATGTGTGTGTTTCTACTAAATGCTGGGTACATGCATGTATATTCCTATGTATTTATATATTTTTTTCTACCCGCACAAGCCACTGTGCTTGCACTTATGCTATGGAAGTTAGAGCTAAAATCTTTCTTAGGTTGTTCATGCATTTTATTCAAACTATGGTGCATTCATACTTAATGGTCATGCACTAATTCATTTTTTTTATTTGCTTGCAAGATTCTTACTGAATTACTTGCTCAGGTTGTACACTACAACAGTGTGCACATGCACCACTACATAAATTCTCATTTTTACACAAGTATTTTCCCAGAAAATTGTATTCATATTTTTTTTCATATAACTAAAATAAAATTTGAATGACTTAAATTTTCTACATGCTTGCTTAACTAGGGCTGTCACAGCTACTTATGAACTTACAAGTTCCTAATTCGGAGTCTGATACCTCCATTCCGAAAACTCTAAATAGCCGCACAATAAGTCTAATGAAATTGCCTCCTAGACCTTTGTCTATCATGTCTTTTCAAGACTGGCAATCACGGCCTCATTAACAAACTTCTACTCCACAGCAACAACAACAAAGAGATGACATTCGAACACCAACCCCATCCCAAAGCACTCGAGAATCCATTGATCTAATTGTGCGAAATTAAGTCATTTTGGGTTCTCGTATAAAAAATCTCGACAAGAAAATTGACAAAATTAAAAGCTTCTTCGGGATTTTATGGGATGCAATCTCTTGTTCCTCTTCCACAACTACGGCAATTTCACACCATGATCCGGGTAAACATCTAGCTCCTCGCTTTACATGGTCTACATCAGAAGAATACACAAGTTCTGACACAGGCGAAAATGGGGGTGGCAGATAGTTTGTGAAAAGTTCTTTCAGAGGAAAAGGTCCAATGCAAGTGGAAGAAGAAACAGAGTCCGACTCCGATTGATATTGTTGTTTCTTGGTGGTAGTAAGTTATCTTTATTTATTCCAAACATTCTCTTTCTATGAGCTTGTATAAGTAGCTCAAACAACTTGATACTTTTTTTTCTGTGACTGTAATCTTTGTTAGTTCAATGATGAAATTGTTGTTATTTCCTTTTTTCGATGATAAAGGGGGAGAAATTTGTGACTAACCATTCCTTGCAGGATTAGATATGTCGCCAAATATTTAAGGGAAGATATATATAACTTCCATTATATATTTCTTAAAATATAGTATCATCTATAATAGGTTGTCATCAATAAAAAAGGGAGAGAATGTTGAATCATAAGTTTTGATTCATGACAAAGAGCTTAAATAAATCAGTGATGAGACTATATGGACAAGCGAAAAAAAGAGAAAGAAATATGCTGTTAAAACTACAAAGGAGACAAGACTACAAAACTGAGTATAGTATGTTTATTTGTTAAAGTTTTTTAGTCTTAGAATTGTTAAAATCTATCCACAGTAGTCCACACAAATCAAAGTTGTTTTGAACTTCAAATTCTTCAAATTATATGTGAACTATGCACTGATAGTCAGGTCAGTCGACTAACCAAATATGACCAGTCGGCTGAACCTGCTCAGTTGCACAGACACACTCTGTTTGCACCGACTTTGAATATTTAGTTGACTGGTCGTTTTGGGTCAGTCAACTGAACTTTTCCAACAGCTATTTTTCCGAACCGACACTTCCTTTTGCCAAGAGATATGATCCAATTTGAATAGTTATGGCTGCATCTTTTGGTCAAAAGTCTTCGTGAATGGTTGCAGCTGTTTATCTACTATATAAACACTTGAGATTCACTTCTCAAATCACCGAATTCTATTTTGTTTTCTGATCATACTCTCTACTATTTCTACATTCTACAAAGCTGTAACGATCCTAAATTTTGAACAATTTAATTTGTAAATATTTAATTTATTTTAAATATTTAAATGATAATTTGAAATTTAAATTCTATTTGAACTTTGCATTTACTTTCTATTTCAAAAATAGTCAACTAGTTCTTTAGTAAATTGTTCATCAATTTAGCTCCATTAAATTCATATTTCCACATTAACCATTTTAGACAATAGTCTAAACTTGAAATATAAACTTCACATCAAAGTAGTTTGATTCATACAGTTAAATCAACAATTAAACTTCATTTCATAATCACTTTCCTAAAACATATCTGTTTTATTCACTAATATATTCACTGTCAAAAATCGTGAATATACTTTGTCAACCAATTTCATCATTTCTACAACTTATTATTTACTTTTAAAGGATTATCCACTGTCCAAAATCGTGGATATATCTCCTTTAATAAGCTATAACAAATTACTTATCAAATTCAATCGATTTCGAATTTATAACAATCTTCATAAATTCTTTTTCTATTTATGAAACTTCAATTTATAAATCTTCTTATTGATTCAATTCAATTCAATTTATATAACCCAGTTATATACCCAAAAGTTCATATTATAAGTTAAATACTTATAATTCATTCATTTACCAATTCGTTCTTTATATTTGAAAACAATTTCTCAAAATAATTCAGAATCAAACTCCCAAGTTATAGTTCAATAATCCACTTGATTATAACCAAATTAACATGTCATTTTATTTCACAATTATTACTCGAAATATTCAAGTTATTCGATTTAAACCAATTTAAACCGATTCATTAATTCATTTAATTCATATTTCATTTTTCATAAATCTCAATAATTCGATAACGAGTTTCCGAACGATCGAAACTCAAATCTAACGAGACCTCACCGAATATAAACTATCGCAAACTCACATTTTAGAGAGGGGAATTTCAAAATAATTTTAATTTTCAAAATACTTTTCGTTTTAAAGAAAACAATTTTATACTTCTTTAAATTTGAAAAGCACTTTCTTTATAGTGGTTCTAGTAACTATTCGTATTAAACATCATAAACTGAGCTTTGAGTAAACCAAAGCTCCGATACCACTTATATTTAGAATTTAGAATTTAAAGAAGTTGCACTTATATTTAGAATTTAGAATTTGAGTAAACCAAAGCACTTTCTTTATAGTGGTTCTAGTAACTATTCGTATTAAACATCATAAAATTTCAAATTATCAAAATGAGTTGGTGATTAAAATTTAGAATTTAATCTATTTAAAAGTTGAATAGAAATTTGAATTTTGACTTTGAAGTTGAAATTTAATATTGAACTTATATTTTAAATTTGAATTAATGATTTAGAAAAATAATTGGATTTAAAATAAGAAAGAAAATATAATATAATAAAATAAATAAAGAATATATACTAGT
The DNA here is from genome assembly GCA_030765085.1 of Allium cepa. Lineage (NCBI taxonomy): Eukaryota > Viridiplantae > Streptophyta > Magnoliopsida > Asparagales > Amaryllidaceae > Allium > Allium cepa. The sequence continues at coordinate 71,642,733 of CM060939.1, read as the reverse complement.
TAAAATTTTTAACAACATAAATTTAACAAAATAAAAACAAAGCAAACAATTAACAAAAAACTAATTAAATTTAAAAGAGAAAAAAATAAAATAAATAAATAAAAAAATAAGTAAACATTACCTTACTTTGAGCATTCCTCCATACCCATAATACATGCCGTGTTCCATGCCTTTTATCATGCTTAAAACACGTTCTTCCTTCTATTTTTATAACCCTACTCCTCTCCACTATCTTCATTCATACGAAAGAAAAGGAAAAAAAAAAAAAAGAAAAAAAAATGGCGGCCGTGTAAATTTTCTTCGCCGACCTTCAGCAAAAATTAGGGCTTTGCAAATTGGAGCTTTGATTCTTCAATTCGCTCAACTTTCCCTTGCTTCGGCTTCAATTTCTGCTTCGACCACTTCGAGTTCGCTGCTTCGTTTGCGTGCTCTTCATTTATTTGTAAAGGTGAGTCTTTTGGCTCACGATTATCTTAATGCAAGTATTTAGATTTGTTTGCATTGAATTTTGGGTGGCATGCTACTGTTTTGGGGGGTTATTGGTTATCAATTGCTCGATTTCTTGAACTATCAACTGATAAGAACTGATGCTACTCAAATCTTGATTTAAATTGATAATGACAGATGTTATATCTGATACTTATTTTTTTTTTTTCTGATATGAACAGATACTATAAATTTTATTTCTAAATTAATAAGAACAAATGCTATTTGGTTTTGCTTTAAATTGATAAAAGCAGATGCTATTGATTCACTTACTGATAATTTGATTTTTATTTAAATTGATAAACACAGATACTATTTAATTTTTTTTTTTTAAATTGATAAGAACAGATTCTACTCAATATTTGATATGTGTAATTTGTTTTTTTTTACTGACAAGAACAAATGCTAATTGGTTTTGTTTTTTTTAAAATTGATAAGAACAGATACTATAATTGGTTTTGTTTTTTTTTTTTAAATTGTTAAGAACAGATGCTACTTAACCTTTATGTTTAAATTGATGAAACAGATGCTATCTGAATTTGTTTTTTTTAAAACTGTTGAAAAGGATGCTTGTTAGTAATTTCTTACTTGGAACATTGTCCATGTTTTGCTGTGTGCTCGTATGTCCTACTTGATGCTGCACACTTGTGCTTTGCTGTGATCACTTCTGCTGTTGTCATTTTTTGTTGACCCTGATTTTAGAAACTAAATTTTTAAATGGGAATAAAAACAAGTTTATTATTGGTAGGTGTTTGAACATTTGCTTGCTGTCGAGAAAAAACTGCTTTTGCATGTTCACTTGAGTTTTGAAAATTGTTATCTCATTTTGAAAACGGTGCAGTCCCTTTGTTTTTGAGATATATGCGTATTGACTAGTTCATTTCCTCATTTGTGCATCTAGACTTGATTTTTCTGCCCCTACATTGAGGACCTGTTTTCTTGAGTCATTTTCAGTGGTGCTTTTCTGTCATGTTGGTTCGAATTTGCATTTGCTCTTTTGTACTACTTCACCATGTCACCTTTACCTGATGCTGCATGTTTGTTTATATGTATGTGTATGTGCAATGCTTGTGACTTTATGTAAGTGTGCATATCTGTGGTTTTAAACATCTCAGATCTTAGTTTTCAAGCCTCTGTTTTAAACTGTTATCATGAGACCTCTTTGTTTTGATGTATATGACTTATGTTTTAAGAAAACTTGTGATGTAGGTTTGAAATATGTTGGTAGAATGGTTTTTAAAAACCTGGAACATGTGAGTAACTTCACTTTTTAAACAAACTTAAGGTAAAAATAGTTGCTTTGAGCACTTCTTTGTGGTCTTGAACGTTGCTGTGTCCACTGTGTTGACTGCATTTGTTCTCCTGTACTTGTTTGGTTTGCGGTTTTCAGGCCTGCATTTTAACATATAAAATGGAATATCACTTATTCTTATTTTTCTGCATTTTGGGAAACGTAAAGATCTCTCCCCTTTACTATTTTCCCTTTTGTTGTAATGGCTATGATTTTTTTCCACTTTCTGCTCCTCTTCCATGTTTTTTTATATACATACTGAAACTGCAGAAACACAAACTTGATGTCCAAACCAAAGATCTGTGCTATCATGCATGAAGTAATTTTATGTTTCTACAGGCAAATCATTTTTGCCTCATTTTATAGACTTAACAAATAACTGAAAGATGTCACACAATTTTAGTCAGAACCAACAGTTGCAGAGTGCTGCTGCCTTGCCATATTAATTTTTTTTATATGTTCATCTCCAATGATTTCATTTTGGGATTTAAGTGGCACATTCCATCTGCTAATATTTGATGCTTCATGACACTGTCAATTGTGTTACCCCTGTGTTGCTTCTGTGTTGCTTCTGTGTTGCTTCTGTGTTACCTCTGTGTTATCCCTGTGTTACTTCTGTGTTACCCCTGTGTTGCCTTTGTGCTACTGTGTCGGCTACATTGTTTCACTGTACTTGCTTCACTACCTGTGCACGATCCGTGTGCATTTTTGCTGCTGCTGCATATTTGTTTGTTTACTGTTTTTGTTCAGATTTGCACTAGTTTTGCCTTGAGCATTTTCTTTGCAGTGATTTGTCCGATTTGCGCTTGTACGCGTGTTGGCGAGGCAGTGCACATGTGTGCAAAGTATACGTGTGTACTGCAGCCACACGAGATTGACAGATTTTAAAAATTAAAGTTGTTAATATGAAAATCCATAATAGATTAAAATTGATTCATGTGATCCATTATATTCAGTTCATTTCAAATTTATTTACTTGAGTTAAGATTAATCCTGACTCGAGTGTTTTTGTGTTTTGCAATTAACGCTCGGGTCAGACCGAGTATTTTTGCAGCTTGAAGATTTTCAGGCCGCGAAGAGAGAGAGAGGGGGATTAAAGCACTCTACTAAAGTTTTCAGTAAAATTTTTCTTGTATTTAATAAAAGATATATTCCGCTGTATAAAAATTTATGCATTGTAAAAACTCTGATATATGTATATAAAAGAAAAGTTTGTTTATAAAATATGATTATTGTTTCTGTGATTCTGCGGCTGATTCTGTTTAAACTTTATAAACTGACTAACAATTCGTCATTTTGAACGTTTCTAGTTGGTTTAATTACCGACCAGAGGCGGTCAGAGCGGCGGGTCGTTACAAAAGCAATCACAATTTACATATATTGCTTGAATCTCTGAATCAATTAACTTATTCTTCGATTCAAAGCAATATTTTCCTTTCTAAATCTTTATACACACAATATATACTTGAGGAAAAGATTATAGGAAAGTTGTACTGTCAAAGACAAATCAGTGTTATCAAGAACACAAGTGTCAAAACAATTTTACTGAAACTGTTGAAGTCCTGTTCGGTTGTTCAGGCAGTAAAAGTCCACTTTCGGTTGTTAAAGGCGGAAAAATCTCGATCGGTTGCTTATGTGTTGTATACCTATTCCTCCGGTTAACTGAGGTGTTATTGTGAGAAATTCTAAAGGGAAGTCTGGGACTAAACGTAGAACGGGAAGTTCGAACCAGTATAAAAACTTTTGGTGTGCTTATTCTTATTTACTTTACTATTGTTATCTGTTTTCGCATTTAGATTATAATACATTCCATATTACACGATCCTAAGTGACAACTAGCAACATAGTAGTCTCTTTCAGTCTAGATATGTTTAGAGTTGATATCAATTAATTTTAAATAATTAACTATTTTATTTAAGTTGTAAATAAAGTTTTAAAATGATATTAAATTTATATATTATGATATAAACATATGTATCATATACAAGTGTATGTACGTGCATGTACATCATATACAGTGTATATTGTTTAACATGCCCGTCTATAAGTACTGGGATTTAAATTGCAATAGATATGATTGCCCCTCCGTATACATATGTGTTGCCTAACACACACATGCACACATATATACGTACATACGTACATAGTTTAATGTGATATAAAATATATTTATAATAGTATAAATATTAATATATATATATATATATATATATAATATAAAATAATTATATTTGTAGATGCAAATATTAATAATTATAAATTTAAATCCAAATTTCATATTTCAGATTTAGATCAAGACTTCAAAATGTTTTCTAATTTAAAATTTAAATCAATAAATAATATTCTAATAAAATAAAATATGTATAAATTTACAGAATAAAAATAATTTTTTCTCGAGAATATATATACATATTGAATTATGTATATAAATGAATAATATATGTATATATATTCAAATATATTTTTGGCCTAAAATATGTTTGACGAAATCTTTTTTTTATTCAAAATCCTTATGGTTTTAGTAAAATTGTTTTTCATTAAATAAATTTTGTTTGGATATGTTTAAAAAAAGATTCAAATTTTATAATCATGTGTGTGTGTTTGTGTGTATATAATAAAATATATACATGAGCATGTTTTATAATACACACGTACACACACATATGTATATATATTACATTAAAGAAATATGTCGTATTTAAAATGATAATATATATATACACACACGTTTCAAATTAATATATGTCCATATGTACAATTTTTTTAATTTTCCAAAATACTCATATGTATGTGGTTTAACAAAGTTTTATATGTAATATATATTTATCTTTATATATTAAAACTCAAATTTTATTCTAAAAGCCCATTTTAAAATTATTATTTAAATTTGAAAAACTTTATTAAATTATTTCTTTATTGTTCGAGTGCTATATATGCATATATGTATGTATGTATGTGTGTGTGTATATATATATATATATAATTATCACCTTACGTATGTATATACACTCGCTTCTAACATAGACAACATGGATATATATGGATTCATGATCTAATCTAAGCATATGTAATTCAATATAATTATCAAATTAATATATTAAGTTGTAAATAAATTAGTTACTTTGACAATAGCCTAATTAGTACACATTCAATGCTAATCGATTAACTTCACTTAAATCTGTATTTAAATCCTTCAAGAGAGAGCTACTAGATTGAAAGTACTATGCATCGATGTCCTATTTTAATTGAATTTCTATTATTTGATGCTTGAATCAATGAAGAAGGAAGGAGCTGGGTTCAGCCTGATATGGATGAGGGAGATGCAAAATAGAGCAGCACGAATAAGGGGTTAAGTGTGTTTATATAGTTGAGAAAGATAGGAGCAAAAGATAGATCTTGATCCATGCATCTCTCTACCATTTCAAACACTATTTGAACCAAATTCAACCCCTATTTCCCATCATCTATGACCGGCCTGTTAGGAAATCAAATCTATGGTTTCGATGACAACAACTATACAATAGAAATCAAATACGCATATATATTTGTATATACAGGTACTTGATAGAACAACATCAATAGAAAGACAAGAACAAGGCTCAAAGGACACTATAAGAGACTCCAAGTCGATAGGAACAAAGAAGCACAAGAAAAAAGCACAAAAATGAAATGCACAATATCAGACGTTTGGGTGCATAAGCCAGACGTCTGAAACAATTCTCTGAAACAACAGACAGGCCGAACCAGACGTCTGACAATTGCACTTGGACGTCTGATTTCAAACTCGGATTTTAAATATAAACTTCAACTGCCACATTCGAATAGACATTTCTGCTTCTCTTCGCTGCAACTCTTCATCATCAATAGAAGCAACTGTAGAGCACTCGTTAATGGATACAACTACTCAAGAAACCTCTCTACAACTATATATATCATCAAGAATCAAGAGAACATATCAGTTTACTAACTTACGCTTTCTAATTCTATAATCTGTATTCTTGATCTCTGCACCCTAGCAATGTATACTTGTACTCACTCTTCCATATATTTTGTTCTTCATAAACAATACTGTCTAGATATATAGTGGAAACAATTGTACTAATTATTCAACATCTGTGTTATATTAGAATGCACATTTGATAAGACCAATTTATTGTAACCAAGCCTATTCCTCTGGGCGAAGCGAGGGTGTTTGTTAGTCGAATTCCAAAGCGGAGCTTCGAGACTGGACGTAGGACGGGAGGTCCGAACCAGTATAAAATCCTGGTGTGCTTATTCTATATTTACTTAGATTAATATTGCTTTAGTTGCATCATGTATTTTGTCATATATACTTGCATATACACTACACTATCCATCATGTAGACTTTCAGTCGGTATCAGAGCAAGATTTAATCAAAATACAGTAACATGTTTTTGAATCACTTTAATATGGCAAGTATTTTTCCAAGAAGATCAATCCACAACACCACCCTCACTTTTTAATGGTTCTAAATATGCATATTGGTCCACACGTATGAGAATTTTTATGGAAGTTAATGGATTAGAAATTTGGTCAGCCACTCAAAATAAATATGAAGCACCTGACACTGCTATGAACACATGGAATGATACACAAAAAACCACAGCTTCTAATAATACCAAAGCTACGAATGTTTTATTTTGTTCATTAGATAAGAATGAATTTTCACGTGTCATGTTATGTAACACTGCATATGATATTTGGCGTATCTTATAAGTTACAAACGAAGGAACAAACAAAGTTAAACAAACTTAAATTTCAATTTAAAAAAAAAATCAATTTTCATCATTTAAAATGAAACAAAATGAATCTATAGTAGACATGTACCCTAGTTTCCAAACCATTCAACACGACTTAATGGCACTTGGAGTCAAATTCTCAAATTTTGACTTAATATCTAGTATACTCAATTCTTTAACTTCAGAGTGGGAAAGGAAAGTATGAGCTATCAAAGAAGCTAATGATCTCTCAACACTCTTAGTTGAAGAATTGATAGGAAATTTAATGTCCTGTGAAGCTAATTTGCAGGCAAGAAAAGAACAAAATTCGGAAAAGAGAAACATATCACTCCCAGCAACAAATGAAGACTCTGACTTAGACGAAGAAGAAATCGTATTTATTGCCAAAAATAAACAAATTCAAGAAATTTAGGAAAATGACCAGATTTCAGAAAGGAGGAAAATCAAGCTCTATAAGTCAAACATCAATCAAATGCTATGAGTGTGATCAATTTGGACATATAAAGAAAGATTATCCCAAGCTCAACAATGATAAAAAGATGAACAAATTTGAAAAATTCAAAAAGAAGAAAGCTTTTAAAGTTACATGGGATGACTCGGATTTTTCTTCATCATCAGATAACGATAGCGATAGTGACAGAGAACAGCTAATGTATGTTTTATGACACAAACTGATGAGGTATGTCCCGAACTTAGCATGGAACTAGATGATAAATTTAGACAAATTAAAAAATTAAATAAAGAATGTATATCCAAAATAAATAGATTAGAACTTGAAGTAGGAATGTTAAAAGATGGAAAAATTATTTTAGAGGAGGAACTAGAATTATCTCAAGGAAAAATTAAAAGTAGTTTGGTTGAAAATGAGACTATAGCTATTGATTCTGAAAAAATTAGACTAGAAAAGAATAACTTGTTAAAAGAAAATATCTAACTTGAAGAGTAATTGAGACGACCCGACTTTTTCCTCCACAAAAAGTCGTATCATCCTTAAGAAAGAAAGGGATAGAAAAGAGAAAAGAAAGAAGAGAAGAAGAAACAACACAAGAATCTCAACAGCGGAATGAATAAATTATATCAATAACATAAATATTACATAGTATACATCAAATATCAGAGTTACACAGACATATACAACACATACTAGGCAGTTATAAACACCTGTCTAGTTATTACATTTCAATCACAATACATAACAACTCAGAGATACCAACACAGTGGAAAACTATATATCTATACGCAGAAGCCTCCTGCTCCATTGCTCCTCCACAATTCGTCAAAGCTAACCCGAATCCTAACCTGAATTCTCTTGGCTACTCGTAAAAATTTGAGTACCCAAGAGTTAAGGAAAAACAGAAATAACTCCGGGTCAGACATGGGTCTGGTGTGAGTAACAGGTTAAAGTTGCTTAACTTTGAAAAACCTTTAAAAAGAAAAGGTATCACATAAGACTTCCCACACATAAACATGGAAAAGTTTTTACCTTACGCTAACCAAAACATTTGATAGGAAATCCGATGATATTATAATAGTGTCTAGGGTTTTCAAGTAAATAAGAAATAACCGAAATTGTTACATGATTAAATTCCAGCTACTAGCCACAAAAGTGGGTAATACAATCAAAACCGTTGGCACTTGTTGGATTTTGGATTCCATCAATGGCTGGGCTACTGGGGTACCGCCCGTCACAGTACGTGGCCTAGATCACCGTACCGAGGATTACTCCCAATCCCCTGCAACACAAAGCCGGACCCGTTCCTTACTAACAGTTCCAAACAAGACAACCCCGCAGTTGTGATCATCAACCGCACCACTAAGCCGAAAACAAAAGGGACCTCTAGACAGCGATAAATCTTGCTCTCAAGTGGAGGCTACCCACGATGCTTTGTTGCACCTCCCCTGTTTTAGCCATTCCCGGTTGATGAGGCTTGAGGCTACGATTACCTTTATAGGACATATCACTTAGAATGCTCATCGTCCACCTGACGATGTTCTGAAAGCATTCAATCCATACAAGTTCGTTCCGGGTTCGAACGAAATCGAAGGCATTATCTCGTTACACTCCTTTTGGAATCACACTCAGAGTTAACGACAATAACCCTTGCATTCTGAATCTCCATCTCGAATCTATAAGTACTATTCCGTCAAACTCATTACGGAATCACCCACAGAGTTATACCGACGTATAGCCCTTACACCTCGAGTCTTCACTCACTCCACTTGGATTAACGACCTAACGTTTAATTGGAATCGATGTGGTTTTTGGATATCCAAATATGGAAATCCGATCCCGGTCTCATCGAAATCCAAAGCATGTCTTTTAAGGTCCAAGTTGTTTTAGAGTTTAAAACAATTTAGTTCATTATCTATATACATACAGATAGATAATTTTTAACACAATAGATAATCAACATTATCAACAGATAATTCATATCAAATCAGATAATCCATATTATCATCCAAAAGCAACCAATGCATCCATATCACATACACTACTCATCTCATAACAGAGATTACAAACCATACCAGGCAATCAATACCAATCATCAAACATAAACAATGATCTAATGATCACACCATTTATAATTAATTTAAAATGAATTAAATTAATTACTAATTAATTTAAAATAAAATAAATTAATTACTTCATCATCAAATCCTGCTTAACTTAATCATCAATTGATTATAAATTAATTTATAAACCACCATCTCAATATTCATTTCACTTAATCATTACTGATTAACCATATCTAATTACAATAAGTAATTAGCATTTAATATTAATTATACAAGTTAATTACTTAAACCCCTAGCAAATAATTAACTTGAAATTGCTTAATTAATTATACCTTAATTTATCAACACCAAATTCATCGTTAATTAATTAATTAATGATTACATTTAATCAATCTCTAATATGAATTAATTACATAAGTAATTAATCTTCGATTTAAACCATATATATTAATCACCCATGATTAATATCCATTCAGTAATTAACTATTTTAATTACTCATCCCATAATTAATTACCCTTAATTAATTATCTCAATTAATCCTTGATTAATTTTCAAAGTAATTTAAATTTAAATTACTTTTACAATCACTATCTTTAATTATATTCAGTAATTATTAATTAATTAATTCCTTAAGTAATTACAAATCAATTAATTACATAAAGTAATTATCAACAATCAACAATTGTTTAAATTAATTTAACTTAATTAATCTAAACTAATCACCTTAATCAAATTAATTACACCAGGTAATTAATTCATTAATTACTTTTATTAAGTAATTAAAAAATTGATTATTATTAATTAATCTAATTAATTATCAAATAATCACATTAATTAACTGTTAAAATAATCTTTAGTCAATGACTTCATTAACATCTCCTAATTACTTAACTAAGAATTAACTTATATTAACCATTATTAATTATCAATTAATTAATCTCTAATTATCAATTAATTAAGTGTTAATTAAAATCTTAATTATCTCTAATTATTTGATTAAATAAATCTTAATCATTAATTAAAATTTAATTAATCATCCTAATTATAGATTAATTAACCTTGATTAATAAATCTCAAATCTTAATTAATTAACTTTAAAAATTATTAATTACTTAATTAATCATCTACATTATTAATTAATTAAATAAAAATTTATATTCCATTTAAATTAATTAATAATTTAAATGAAACCAATTTTCTTAAGTTCTAAATTAAGAAATACTCTTCTTATACAAAGTAATTTAAACACTTTGATTCAAAACAAAATTCAATTTAAAATTTCTTTTTAAATTTCAAACTGAAACATAATTTTAAATTTCCATTTCAGATTCAATCTTAAAAATTTAAAATTTTACTTACATCTCCATCTTTATTTCGAAGTTCAATTATTTAAACTTTCAAAAATAGTTAAAACAAATTTAAATTTAAAAACTTATTTTAAATCTGACATAAAAATCAATTTCAGGTTTTTTAAAAAAGAATTTAAACTTATCTTAAACTTTATTTCATAATTTAAAACTTATAGTTTTAAATTTAAAACAATGTTCTTTAATACTTTAAAAAGTTTAAAATCTAATTTTAAATTCCAGATTTAAATTCAACTCAGATTCATTTACTCAAAAATTCAGTTTTCCAGATTTAAACTTATTTAAATTTCCAGTTGCATTTTTAAAATCTGCCTTTAAATTTAAAACAGAAAAAACAATTTTCTGTTTTAATTTAAAACATCTTAAATTTTGAATTCAAACTGTTTCAAAAATCCAAGATTTAAATTATTGAATTCATATTTAGATTTCAGGTTTAAATATTACAGTTTGAACTACAACTTTCAATTTGAAACTGTACTTTTAAAATTTTTAAAACAGAAAGACAATTTCTGTTTTTAGTTTAAAACCAAACTTGGATTTAAAAGCATTTCAAATTTAATTCAAAAATCTAAAATTTAAAACTTAATTGAATTCAAATTTCATTTCAGAGTCAAGCCTATTTCAGATTTTTATTTTGCAATTTACTTTTTACTTAATTTTTTTTTTAAAACCTGGAAAACAGATTTCTGGCCAAACCTTTAATACTCACATTTTTAAAAATCAAATTATTTCAAAATAAACAGAATTCAAACTTTTGAATTCATATTTAAATTTAGTTTAAATTTTATACTAATTTCAGGTTTTATGTTTACATTTTAAAAACTTACTTTTAAAATTCTAAAATCTGGAAATAAGGCCCTGTTAAACCTGAAACTTTACAACCCGAGCCATCCTATAATCTACTCCGAGAAAACAACATCCTTGCTTCGATTTTCTCTTCCCATTTACCCGAGTCCATCCCGAGTATTGAAATCCTGCAACCAAAAATCCACATCACCACCTGCACACATTCCCTTATGCATCCACTTCCCAATTCAGGCCATCTCCGGCCCATATCAACGACCATCCCCCATCCACCAGTGACCTCTCATCACACTTCCATCCTCAAATACCCAAAATTCAACTTGAATTTAAATTCAAGTTTTAAAACAGAAACCTAGAACCACACAGGCCACAACCCAGTCAACCTGTCAACATCAAATTCTTCCATCTCCGACCACCATCACCCTCCAAACTCTAGCGACAACTCCATCAACACATAATCTATCCATACCCAAAAGAGCTTTGAACTCGATCCACAATACATGCAGATATGCTCGATTCTTCACAGCCCAGAAATAACTAGGGTTCTTCACTAAAATTCCAAATTACCATCTCAAAATTTGAATTGCAATACAATTCAATAATTTTCCTATAATCTTTGATGGCCATACAATCTCTAAATTCACCCAAACTAATTGCAAGTATCAAGTGTAAAATACAGTGCATTCCTTACTGCTCTTGTTTCACAACACTAAAAATTATAATATTTGATTTAGAATTCATGAATTCACTTGTTGTTTCTATTAATAAACCTGAAACAATTAAATTATTGAGTTTGAATTTCACTCTGTACTAATTTGTTCTGCAGGTTACAGACAATCTAATTTGATTTATATAAATTTGTATTTACTCTATCCTAAAACAAACATGTTTATTCAAGGGTTTGAGTCATAACAACAATCAAGTCAAGCAAAGAACTTCAGGGATCAAACATGAGATTGAAAATTTGCAGACACACCCATGCACAGTCATCAACTTGAACACAGGCCAAATCATTTCAACAATTTCATATGAGTTCATTTGTAATTGATAAAGCATACACAACTTAACCTATTGAACAGATTTTAAAAGATGAGTTACTCATAGATTCAAAAATGCAGAGCAGAGCACCAGTTTTTGAAAAGCTCTTGAATTATTTGAAACTGCTGTTGCAATTGCTTGATTGCCTTTAAAACTTGCTTTAGTTGTTAAATGCTTTTAAAACTTGATCTTTCTGATTTTATTTGTTGCATGCAGGCCCTCAGATTGAAAATGCAGACATCATGCTTAATTTTCCAGATTTTGAAAATTCTTGAATGCAGGCTTCCTTGATAAAAATTGAAATGCAAGGTCTTCTTGACAAAAATTTGAAATGCAGGCCTTTCTTTGTTTCCAGATTGAAGAAACAAAGAAATATGCAGGTTTGTTTGCTTCCATGGTTGCATGCAGGTTTGTTTTAGAGGATTGAGACATTAGGAAAAATGCAGGTGATGCAGATTTGAATTTTGAGGAGTTTGAATGCAATGCTTTTTACTTGTTTGAAATTGTTGCATGCATGTCTGCTCATTTGAATTTGCAGGTTAGAGGAGATGAAATTTTTCAGGTTTCTTTGTTAAGAATGAAAAAACGAGAAAGAGGAGAAGAAATGAGAAAATGCAATGTTTTATAGCTAATTTATGATTTATTTAAAATTAAAGAAAACAAAATGACAACATGACACTTGTCTAAGATGTTAACACATGTAAATTTACACTCTTAAATATTTAACACATGTTAACCTATTTTCTAAATTACATACACATGTAAATTAAGCTCACATATGTCTTTGTAAATGTTTTGTTATTTTAATTTAAGATTAATGAATTTTTAAACTAAATTAATTAGTTCTTATACATAGTTACGTATTAAAATAATTTTTAAAGAATAAAGCAAGTTGTTAATAAAACAACATACAAATAAATCATTAATCAAAGATACCTTTAAATAATTAAAATAGATTTATAAAAGAGGTTATCACTTAAATGAATACATGTTTCATATTTCAAATTGTATTTTAAATTTACAAATTAAATTAACAAATCACATTTTATAAATCAATATTTTAAAAAGAATAACACAACATTTATGAACCTTATTTTAATATTCAAACTTAGGTCAAAAATGAATTTTAAACAAATAAAACATTTATCTCACATATTTAAAATCATTTAGAATTTTATTAAATATTTTTAAAAAGCTTAAATTAAAAAAAATAAATCACAATTTCTATTTTCAAAACATTAAAATTATGCTATACTAATTTAAATAAAAACAACTTGTCTATTAAAATATATATAAATACATATACATTATTAAATAGAAAATAAATTTATTAGTTTATTAAAAATAATTTCACAAATTAAATATATCAATATCAAATTTATTAATCAAAAATTTATCAATTCAATATAAATTTAAACACAGATTATTAAATTTATATTGTCCAAATTTCCGGGATATTACAATCCTTCCCCCTTAAAAGAATTTCATCCCCGAAATTTAAAACAAAGTTAATTTAATAATCTATTTACAGATTTTATTTTAAAACACAGCATATGTTAATCATATGCCAACAACCAATGCAACCAATTCACACAATCAGAACAAATCTAATTATCCAAAAGAATTTTGGATAAACTTTCACGAGTTTTCCCGGTATATATATATCGGGATACTCGCTCTATAAAATCCAATCAATCAATACTACAAAGCTATAGAGCTCCTAACAACAATTCTAAACAGAATATCAGACTACAAACGAGTCTGACTCAACAAACAAATCTCCTGAACTACTGGTTCTACAACCAGAAATATCAAACACGTACTCCCTCAGAGATACGCGATACACCCTGAATCCCGGTTATCCAAACTGGCAATTCAACTTTAGAAAACCAAACACTGATCTAAGCCAAAACACAGAAGAAACCAAAACACTACGGAGCTAGCTTCCCAAACTTATAGCTCCCCGGATCAGAAAAAAAAAACTTATCCCAATTCAAATCTCCGATTCCAGAATCCAAATTTCTCCATCTCTTATATCCATAAATACTCTTCGGACGATCCTGGGCTACCAACATCCATCCTGATCAGCTTAACCCACGCTGATTCCATTAGAAACAGACTGAATCAGAACAATCCAATGATCTCCTCAAAATCACTCAAAAACAAAGAACACACACACTACTTCTCAACAACAGAAGACAGAACAAACTTCTTATCCGAAAAAGAAAACAGAAACATCCCCAAACTGCTTCCGCTGCACAACTCTGATCCGAAACAGAAGAAAATGCTGACGAAGAGCACAAGCACAGACTAGACAATCCAGCACAGAAATATGGTTCCATATATCCATAAAGAAAACTCAGATGTTCCTCCCAAACCCGAGTTACTTCACCAACTTCTATCTCAAGGAACCATCCACCTACTAACTGAACCACCTGTTCCAAAAGAACACTTAACTATCGCAAGTCACTTTTGCGATCAACTCGGCCTAAATCCAAAGAAACTGCTCTCTCTCTCAACCAAACAGAACAGCTTATGCTGGCCTAGCCAAGTTACCAGAGAAAAAGATCCACTCCACTGCTTCTGAACTCCACTTCAGAGAAACTACTCAGCCAGAAGACTCCTACCAACTCAGAACACTCTGCTAAACTCAGCCACATCACCGAGCAGACTCACTTCTTACTCTTATTCCAAAGAAACATCTTCGGAAATATCCATATTCACTGCATCTCATCACGCAGCTACTACTTCCTGAGATATCAAGATACCATTACTCGCTTGCTTCTGCCCAAACGACAGATCCAAACTCAATTCTGCACTTCAAAGATGAACTCCGAACCTTTACAGGTTTCCTTCAGAGATCGTTGAAGTTCTTAAACCAAGAAAAACTTACTCGAGACGGTATTAGGTCTACAGTCTCGACAAATTCACTTCCAACCTTATCCATCAAACTCCAAACAATGGTAGTCGTGTTACACACACTTCTACCTTATCTACCTTTATAACTTACATTGAAAAAAACTTGAACGGGTAATCCAACAAATAGGTAGAACTATAAAAAATATTTATAATAAAAATACAAATACGCTCTCTCAAGATAGACACCACTCCAGAGCCTAGGTATTCACTCAACCTAACGCTCTGATACCAACTGAGATAGTCTAGGCTTTGCAACCATCGACAGCGGCTCACTCTGGAAGGCTTTTCTACCATCCTAGCACCGCCGTGGCTCACAGTGGTACCTCGGGTTTGCTTTTACGGCCAGCCTCTCGACTCGCAACCAACCCAGGGCCTTATACTACCCAAAAGGGACATGTAGGGGTAAGAGTCTCCCGTTCGCCACCTAACGCAAAGCGAGAACCCCCTATCACGCTGTAATGTAGCAAACCCGATCCCGGTCTCATCGAAATCCAAAGCGTGTCTTTTAAGGTCCAAGTTGTTTTAGAGTTTAAAACAATTTAATTCATTATCTATATACATGCAGATAGATAATTTATAACACAATAGATAATCAACATTATCAACAGATAATTCATATCAAATCAGATAATCCATATTATCATCCAAAAGCAACCAATGCATCCATATCACATACACTACTCATCTCATAACAGAGATTACAAACCATACCAGGCAATCAATACCAATCATCAAACATAAACAATGATCTAATGATCACACCAATTATAATTAATTTAAAATGAATTAAATTAATTACTAATTAATTTAAAATAAATTAAATTAATTACTTCATCATCAAATCCTGCTTAACTTAATCATCAATTGATTATAAATTAATTTATAAACCACCATCTCAATATTCATTTCACTTAATCATTACTGATTAACCATATCTAATTACAATAAGTAATTAGCATTTAATATTAATGTAACGGCCCTGAATCGGCCTTCGAAAATCGGCACTGAATACGACACTCGTATTCAAATGCCGCAGATCCAAACGTCGAATCTGGTTCGTCGGAGCTTATAACACCATTAAGTAAAACAACACAGCGGAAGAAAAAGAATAGCATATATAAATATACAACATTGATACAATAACTGATACAATATGATACAACAGATGATATAATTAATATACATCAGAGATATGATACAAGATAATAGCAGCGGAAAAGAAAAGATAACACAGCAGCGGAACAAAAATCTCTAATATGGTCTTCAGAAAAGAACTCCAAATAGCAATAGCAATTCCAACCAAATATCTCAATCCAGAAGCTCGAACCACCATCAAGTGTTGCACTAAGCTAAGCAAGTCTCGTCCGCAAGCGATTGCCAAATCCTAGGCTGAAAGCTATCGAATCTACACCTACTATTGATTATCTGGAAAACCCAACTATAGACTGCCCGTGTGGGAAAATAGTGGGAACCCAGAGTTTAGGAAAGGAACAATAAACTCCAGGTCAGTCGTGGGACTGGTATGAGCAAACAAAAACATTTGGTCTTTTAAAACAAACAACAGAATTTAAATTTGAAATTCGCAATGCTTTTTAGAAAATGAAACTACCATAAGGCCTCCCGCCACACACACAATGCAAACGTAGACTTGGAGGAGATTTCTCCTTATGATAGTCAAATATGCTTAATACGAGAAAATTTCTTTGATATTATTATTATAAGTGCAAAGTGTGGAAAACCATTTCAAAAGTATAATATAAATCCTAGCCAACATACGACCAGTATCGCATGCCTACTATAGCTACCATCTAAACAGTGGGGATCCACCATAAGTAAATGGAAGGTTCTACAACTAAAACCGTACAAGGCACGTATTGGATGAATGGATTTCCATCAAATGGTCAGGCTAAGGAACTTCCTACTGCCACATGGGATCGCCTCTGGCGGGACGTCCCATGAACTAACGTTACGGTTAGATCTCTGCCAACACAAGGTCGGGTTACCTCTGTAACTAGGTAACTACTACACGAATATGCCATCCCCCAGTCCTTTGGGACCTTTATCTGAGGCGCCTCAAAAGCACAAAGCAATCACAAAGTAATAGATCTGCAGTATCCACATGAGTAAGCATCTAGGCTCCATACAATGATACCACCCTTTACCAGAAGGGAATGACACACCCTAAAGGGCGCGACCCTCATAACCTTGTCGCATCTTTCCTGTTTCGACCATTTCCGGGGTGTGAGGTCCTGATGCAGTCTCGTCCACAAAGCTACGCTTTATACAAAAGCCATGCTTTGATCACAAATGATCATCATCACACAGCAGCACTCAGCATGTCACATTACCAAATTGGGAATATATCACTGATAAATATCAACTACATGACCTCTGAGCTCGTACGTCTCAGAGAAGGGTGTTAAGATAAGAGAATAAATTCTCCGCCACCAAGAAGAAATGTATTTGATAGAGACCAGTTTAATATCTCAAAGTGTAATGTCGGACATACAACCATTCAAGTCTGTTCCGGGTTCGAACAGAACCGAAGGCACTTCCGAAGAAGCCCTTGCAAATCCGGGTATCCATAATACCGATCGGACTTCCCGTCACTAAGGGAGAACTCTATACCGGAGCAACTCATTGCAGAGTCAATCGACAGGTTATCCTATTGTTCTCGAAGACACCCGGTCTTCAACACCGGTCTTCAATTGCAATCCATAACGTCGTGTCACTATTCGGAATGGGCTATATGACACAAGGTCCTCTCCCGGCTAAACCGAATAGCGAGCGCAATATTTAAAAACATATGGATATGGGATTTCAGTTAAGTCAAAACTTATAAAACCCAAAACCTTTCTTTTAAATGGTTAAACAAATTACCACTCTAAATCTTTAAACAAAAAGGTTTATTCCACAAAGTTCACTCAGTGTCACAAAGATCTATTTATAGATTTCCAAAACAGTTTCCATTTCAATTGGATTAACTCATTAAATCAAAGATTTAATTTATAGCTTTCAAACTCGTTTCCAAAGATTTATTCATAACTTGGAAAATTATTTTCATTTTCAAACTTGAATTCCTTTTAACACAAATTGGAAGTTCATTTCTTATGTGAAAGCTTTTATTATTTGAAAACAAATAGTTTTCGTTTTGGAAAAATCCGATTTCATTTATACAAGTTAAATCTTTGGGTTAAATTAAATTCCCAAACCAACACTTTTAAAAATGGTTTAAAAACCCATATAAACACATTTATAAGTTGAATAACCTTTTTAAACCATGTTTTCCAAATCATAGAATTCAATTTCAAATATTGAATTCAAATTCAAATCAAATTATTTGAATTCCAAAACTCAATCAAGTTATTCAAAATAGCCTTTATTTTTGAAATTTACTTTTCAAAAGCTTTCAATTCCAAAACCATTTTGGATTCAAAAATTAAATCTTTAAAACTATTTCAAAATCTGTGACTTAACCCATTTCCACGTGCAATCCATATTTGTGTGTGTATAAGTGGTCTAGGGGTTCAACACAATAGTGCACAACATCATCATCATAGATTCAATCATATCGATAAGCGATATAACCCATAACGCTTATCACTATTCACAAATTCATAGATAAAATAAATTTATCAATCACAAGGGTTTACCATTACAATTCGATGTGGGTTTCGGATAACCAACTGGAATCCGACTCCCTGTCGCATCGAAATTTAAATGCCGTTCTACGGGCCAAGGGGTTGCATATACATATAACAATATATACATTACAGATATAACAGTTTAGCACAAAACATTCCATGGCATCACATCACATAACAGATACATAAATCCATCACATATCATCTAACAATCAAACATCCATAAGTAAGATCAGTTAATTGTTTGACTCAAATCAATTTTAATTGCTTATGAATAATTACTAATCCTGGTTAATTTATCATTAATAAATTACAAATCATTTTGATTAACTTTTCTTTAATCATTTATTAATTAACCATTTATGATAATTTAATTAACCCTTAATTATAATTTGTTAACCTTTAATTGTTAAATAATTAACCTTAATTATTTAATTCACCATTCAATAAATTATCTTTAATTAATTAATCAACCCTAAATTAATTAATTATCGTTAAATTAGCTATCCTTATTTAATTACAACAATTGATTAACCTTAAGTTAATCACAAGATAAATTAATTTTTTATTTATAACATCACTTAATTACTTTCACAAATTATTAACCTTTAATTAATAATCTTTTTCTTAATCACTTTAATTAATTATCCTTTAATTAATTAATCTCAAATCTTAATTAAATAAATTTAAGCCTTTAATTACTTATTTAATTAACCTAAATCAAAAATTAATTGAAAAATAAATTTCTCATTTTAATTAACTTAATAATTTAATGAATTTCAAATCATTAATTCCTAATTAAATTTTCAAGGAAAACATTATTCTTATTTATCACTAACAAAGTATTTTAACTATTTTCTTTCAAATTTATTTGCAAATTTCATTTAAAATTTAAAATTTAAAATGAGCACAAATTTAAAGTTAAAAACAATTAAAAACACATTTTGAAAATTTATGTTAAGGAAATACTTATTTTATAAAAGAAGTTTTAAAGGAATTCAAACCAAATTCATTTTCTTAATTCAAATCAATTTTAAAAAAATACACTTTAATATTCAAAGTTATTTAAATCATTTTTTTTTTAAATTTAAACTCTCTTTAATTTCTAAAACTGGAATTCAGACTAAGTCTTGATTCCAGATTTAACTTTGATTTAAGAGAAATCTTTCTTGCATTTTAAAACTTTAACATTCAAACCATTTTCCCATTTTAAAGTAGCTAAAACAAATTAAATTTGAAAACTTTATTTTATTTTTAAAACTGAGATTCAAGCTAATATTGAACCAGATTTAAAACTTGGATTTAACTTGTTTGAAACTTTACCTTTTATTTTAAACTTCAGTTTAGATTTTTAAAACAAACATTACAGGTTTTGTTCTGAAACCTGTAACCAAATTTCATCCCGAGGCTAACCTATTTTGCTTCGAGCAAAACATCACCTTACTTCGAGTCACTCACGATATTGACTCGAGAAAAACTCGAGTATTTGCCCTCTGCTTCAAACCGAAACTCTGACACAACCCACTACCACGTGCACATGCCCCATCGTCACAGCGAGCTCCGATCATCATTGATGATCTCCTCAGGTCAGCGAGCTCCCCCGCATCCCATCATGATCATCAAATCAATCAATACTAACTTGAATTCGAATTTGGGTGTTCAACTTCAAACCTGGAACCAAGATAACAACGCCTGGCACCACCTCACCAAAACCTGAAACCGCCTCATCTACGATCCCCCGACCACCATTGCCTCTGAAACTCCGGCCGTACCCTCGTCAACGACCAAACTTCCACCAACCAAAACCCCTTTACACTCGATCAACTGTAGAAGAGGAGATGACCGAAATATCAAACCTTGTTCAAACTAGGGTTGCACACCAGAATCGACAACTTCTACTTCCATCATGAATTAAAAATTCATTTGTTATTTTTTTTTGATGATCTTCCTCATGCCTACTCCTTCCAGGGACGACTACGACTCACCCATCGTTGCCGATCAATGGCAATTGACAACAAACCCAAATTTGAACAAATCCGATTATCTCAATGATTTTAGGCTTAAAAATCATGAATAAAATTCTAAAATTCATAGATTTTGATAACAAATCGATTTATATACCTGAATCAACGAATTATTCAGGTTGAGTTTTTGATGTAGTTTAAAATTTCACTGTCTTTGTTTTTCTACATTTTCCAGATAATTCATAACCAACATACTTTAACTATTCTTAAATTTTTGTTTAAATTTCAATAACATGATTCATTCAAAAACTGAAGGTTATTGGAGATTGATTTAAAGAAAACTGAGTTTTCTTGGATTAATTCAAAAGCCTGTAAAACTGTAAAAGAAGCTTCATCTCCTATTTTCCAAACATGTACAGAACTATGTACACATACTTGCTGATATATATATGTATATATGTTTATATACACATGCATTCATCATTTCCAAGGCATTTTCATCACAGACATTAGAACCAAGAGAATAGTTTATAAATAAAATCAAAAATTTGCTCACAGTTTATATTTTTTCTTCTTCTGAAACTGTATACCATAACAGAGGTGAGTATATATATATACATATACACAAGCATGCATCCATCATAGTATATATATTCACATACACACAAGCAAGCAGGCATTCTAACAACAGAAAACATTTATCATTGCATAGAACATAGATTTGGGTAGGTTTGCTCACCTGGAAATTCAAGAAAGACAGAGGAGTGTTTGACAGTTTCAAATGCCTGAATCTTTTTTTCTTCTTTAGATCTTGGAGTTTAAATCTGTAAATTGTAAATCCAGATTTTTTTACTTACTCTTTGTTGTACTAAACTTATCAAATACAAACAATTGTAATTACTTACAGTATGAATCTCTGCTATACACAGAGAAGCTTCTTTTTTTTTCCTGCAGTTGAAATCCAGAATTTACTTTAGCATATAACTTGACTTGTTCCTGCAACTTAGATTGATAAAATTGTTTAAATCTCTAATGAGTTACTTAATGTGTTACACTCCCGAGCTAAATTTTTAATCCTCAGCCCTGATACCAAATGTAACGGCCCTGACTCGGCCTTCGAAAATCGGCACTGAATACGACACTCGTATTCAAATGCCGCAGATCCAAACGCCGAATCTGGTTCGCCGGAGCTTATAACACCATTAAGTAAAACAACACAGCGGAAGAAAAAGAATAGCATATATCAATATACAACATTGATACAATAACTGATACAATATGATACAACAGAAGGTATAATTAATATACATCAGAGATATGATACAAAATAATAGCAGCGGAAAAGAAAAGATAACACAGCAGCGGAACAAAAATCTCTAATATGGTCTTAAGAAAAGAACTCCAAATAGCAATAGCAACTCCAACCAAATATCTCAATCCAGAAGCTCGAACCACCATCAAGTGTTGCACTAAGCTAAGCAAGTCTCGTCCGCAAGCGATTGCCAAATCCTAGGCTGAAAGCTATCGAATCTACACCTACTATTGATTATCTGGAAAACCCAACTCTAGACTGCCCGTGTGGGAAAATAGTGGGCACCCAGAGTTTAGGAAAGGAACAATAAACTCCAGGTCAGTCGTGGGACTGGTATGAGCAAACAAAAACATTTGGTCTTTTAAAACAAACAACAGAATTTAAATTTGAAATTCGCAATGCTTTTTAGAAAATGAAACTACCATAAGGCCTCCCTCCACACACACAATGCAAATGCAGACTTGGAGGAGATTTCTCCTTATGATAGTCAAATATGCTTAATACGAGAAAATTTCTTTGATATTATTATTATAAGTGCAAAGTGTGGAAAACCATTTCAAAAGTATAATATAAATCCTAGCCAACATACAACCAGTATCGTATGCCTACTATAGCTACCATCTAAACAGTGGGGCGCCACCATAAGTAAATGGCAGGTTCTACAACTAAAACCGTACAAGGCACGTATTGGATGAATGGATTTCCATCAAATGGTCAGGCTAAGGAACTTCCTACTGCCACATGGGATCGCTTCTGGCGGGACTTCCCGAGAACTAACGTTACGGTTAGATCTCTGCCAACACAAGGCCGGGTTACCTCTGTAACTAGGTAACTACTACACGAATATGCCATCCTCCGGTCCTTTGGGACCTTTATCCGAGGCGCCTCAAAACCACAAAGCAATCACAAAGTAATAGATCTGCAGTATCCACATGAGTAAGCATCTGGGCTCCATACCATGATAGCACCCATTACGAGAAGGGAATGACACGCCCTAAAGGGCACGACCCTCATAACCTTGCCGCATCTTTCATGTTTCGACCATTTCCAGGGTGTGAGGTCCTGATGCAGTCTCGTCCACAAAGCTACGCTTTATACAAAAGCCATGCTTTGATCACAAATGATCAACAAATGATCATCATCACACAGCAGCACTCAGCATGTCACATTACCAAATTGGGAATATATCACTAATAAATATCAACTACATGACCTCTGAGCTCGTACGTCTCAGAGAAGGGTGTTAAGATAAGAGAATAAATTCTCCGCCACCAAGCAGAAATGTATTTGATAGAGATCAGTTTAATATCTCAAAGTTTAATGTCGGACATACAACCATACAAGTCTGTTCCTGGTTCGAACATAACCGAAGGCACTTCCGAAGAAGCCCTTGCAAATCCGGGTATCCACAATACCAATCGGACTTCCCATCACTAAGGGAGAACTCTATACCGGAGCAACTCAGTGCAGAGTCAATCGACAGGTTATCCTATCGTTCTCGAAGACACCCGGTCTTCAACACCGGTCTTCAATTGCAATCCATAACGTCGTGTCACTATTCAGAATGGGCTATATGACACAAGGTCCTCTCCCGGCTAAACCGAATAGCGAGCGCAATATTTAAAAACATATGGATATGGGATTTCAGTTAAGTCAAAACTTATAAAACCCAAAACCTTTCTTTTAAATGGTTAAACAAATTACCACTCTAAATCTTTAAACAAAAAGATTTATTCCACAAAGTTCACTCAGTTTCACAAAGATCTATTTATAGATTTCCAAAACAGTTTCCATTTCAATTGGATTAACTCATTAAATCAAAGATTTAATTTATAGCTTTCAAACTCGTTTCCAAAGATTTATTCATAACTTGGAAAATTATTTTCATTTTCAAACTTGAATTCCTTTTAACACAAATTGGAAGTTCATTTCTTATGTGAAAGCTTTTATTATTTGAAAACAAATAGTTTTCGTTTTGGAAAAATCCGATTTCATTTATACAAGTTAAATCTTTGGGTTAAATTTAAATTCCCATAACCCACAGGTCCCAGGATCGTTACAATTAATTACACAAGTTAATTACTTAAACCCCTAGCAAATAATTAACTTGAAATTGCTTAATTAATTATACCTTAATTTATCAATACCAAATTCATCATTAATTAATTAATGATTACATTTAATCAATCTCTAATATGAATTAATTACATAAGTAATTAATCTTCGACTTAAACCATATATATTAATCACCCATGATTAATATCCATTCAGTAATTAACTATTTTAATTACTCATCCCATAATTAATTACCCTTAATTTATTATCTCAATTAATCCTTGATTAATTTTCAAAGTAATTTAAATTTAAATTACTTTTACAATCAATATCTTTAATTACATTCAGTAATTATTAATTAATTACTTCCTTAAGTAATTACAAACAAATTAATTACATAAAGTAATTATCAACAATCAACAATTGTTTAAATTAATTTAACTTAATTAATCTAAACTAATCACCTTAATCAAATTAATTACACCAGGTAATTAATTCATTAATTACTTTTATTAAGTAATTAAACAATTGATTATTATTAATTAATCTAATTAATTATCAAAAATTAATCACATTAATTAATTGTTAAAATAATCTTAAGTTAATGACTTTATTAACATCTCCTAATTACTTAATTAAGAATTAACTTATATTAACCATTATTAATTATCAATTAATTAATCTCTAATTATCAATTAATTAAGTGTTAATTAAAATCTTAATTATCTCTAATTATTTGATTAAATAAATCTTAATCATTAATTAAAATTTAATTAATCGTCCTAATTATAGATTAATTAACCTTGACTAATAAATCTCAAATCTTAATTAATTAACTTTAAAAATTATTAATTACTTAATTAATCATCTACATTATTAATTAATTAAATAAAAATTTATATTCCATTTAAATTAATTAATAATTTAAATGAAACCAATTTTCTTAAGTTCTAAATTAAGAAATACTCTTCTTATACAAAGTAATTTAAACACTTTGATTCAAAACAAAATTCAATTTAAAATTTCTTTTTAAATTTCAAACTGAAACATAATTTTAAATTTCCATTTCAGATTCAATCTTAAAAATTTAAAATTTTACTTACATCTCCATCTTTATTTCGAAGTTCAATTATTTAAACTTTCAAAAATAGTTAAAACAAATTTAAATTTAAAAACTTATTTTAAATCTGACATAAAAATCAATTTCAGGTTTTTTAAAACAGAATTTAAACTTATCTTAAACTTTATTTCATAATTTAAAACTTATAGTTTTAAATTTAAAACAATGTTCTTTAATACTTTAAAAAGTTTAAAATCTAATTTTAAATTCCAGATTTAAATTCAACTCAGATTCATTTACTCAAAAATTCAGTTTTCCAGATTTAAACTTATTTAAATTTCCAGTTGCATTTTTAAAATCTGCCTTTAAATTTAAAACAGAAAAAACAGTTTTCTGTTTTAATTTAAAACATCTTAAATTTTGAATTCAAACTGTTTCAAAATTCCAAGATTTAAATTATTGAATTCATATTTAAATTTCAGGTTTAAATATTACAGTTTGAACTACAACTTTCAATTTGAAACTGTACTTTTAAAATTTTTAAAACGGAAAGACAATTTCTGTTTTTAGTTTAAAACCACACTTGGATTTAAAAGCATTTCAAATTTAATTCAAAAATCTAAAATTTAAAACTTAATTGAATTCAAATTTCAATTCAGAGTCAAGCCTATTTCAGATTTTTATTTTGCAATTTACTTTTTACTTAATTTTTTTTTTAAAACCTGTAAAACAGGTTTCTGGCCAAACCTTTAATACTTACATTTTTAAAAATCAAATTATTTCAAAATAAACAGAATTCAAACTTTTGAATTCATATTTAAATTTAGTTTAAATTTTATACCAATTTCATGTTTTAAGTTTACATTTTAAAAACTTACTTTTAAAATTCTAAAATCTGGAAATAAGGCCCTGTTAAACCTGAAACTTTACAACCCGAGCCATCCTATAATCTACTCCAAGAAAACAACATCCTTGCTTCAAGTTTCTCTTCCCATTTACCCGAGTCCATCCCGAGTATTGAAATCCTGCAACCAAAAATCAACATCACCACCTGCACACATTCCCTTCTGCATCCACTTCCCATTTCTGGCCATCTCCGGCCCTTATCAACGACCATCCCCCATCCACCAGTGACCTCTCATCACACTTCCATCCTCAAATACCCAAAATTCAACTTGAATTTAAATTCAAGTTTTAAAACAGAAACCTGGAACCACACAGGCCACAACCCAGTCAACCTGTCAACATCAAATTCTTCCATCTCCGACCACCATCACCCTCCAAACTCTGGCGACAACTCCATCAACACATAATCTATCCATACACAAAAGAGCTTTGAACTCGATCCACAATACATGCAGATATGCTCGATTCTTCACAGCCCAGAAATAACTAGGGTTCTTCACTAAAATTCCAAATTACCATCTCAAAATTTGAATTGCAATACAATTCAATAATTTTCCTATAATCTTTGATGGCCATACAATATCTAGAATCAAATTCACCCAAACTAATTGCAAGTATCAAGTGTACTTAATCAAAATGTAAAAAAAAGTGCATTCCTTACTGCTCTTGTTTCACAACACTAAAAATTATAATATTTGATTTAGAATTCATGAATTCACTTGTTGTTTCTATTAATAAACCTGAAACAATTAAATTATTGAGTTTGAATTTCACTCTGTACTAATTTGTTCTGCAGGTTACAGACAATCTAATTTGATTTATATAAATTTGTATTTACTCTATCCTAAAACAAACATGTTTATTCAAGGGTTTGAGTCATAACAACAATCAAGTCAAGCAAAGAACTTCAGGGATCAAACATGAGATTGAAAATTTGCAGACACACCCATGCACAGTCATCAACTTGAACACAGGCCAAATCATTTCAACAATTTCATATGAGTTCATTTGTAATTGATAAAGCATACACAACTTAACCTATTAAACAGATTTTAAAAGATGAGTTACTCACAGATTCAAAAATGCAGAGCAGAGCACCAGTTTTTGAAAAGCTCTTGAATTAATTGAAACTGCTGTTGCAATTGCTTGATTGTCTTTAAAACTTGCTTTAGTTGTTAAATGCTTTTAAAACTTGATCTTTCTGATTTTATTTGTTGCATGCAGGCCCTCAGATTGAAAATGCAGACACCATGCTTAATTTTCCAGATTTTGAAAATTCTTGAATGCAAGCTTCCTTGATAAAAATTGAAATGCAGAGTCTTCTTGACAAAAATTTGAAATGCAGGCCTTTCTTTGTTTCCAGATTGAAGAAACAAAGAAATATGCACGTTTGTTTGCTTCCATGGTTGCATGCAGGTTTGTTTTGGAGGATTGAGACATTAGGAAAAATGCAGGTCTTTGTGATGCAGATTTGAATTTTGAGGAGTTTGAATGCAATGCTTTTTACTTTTTGAAATTGTTGCATGCATGTCTGCTCATTTGAATTTGCAGGTTAGAGGAGATGAAATTTTTCAGGTTTCTTTGTTAAGAATGAAAAAAATGAGAAAGAGGAGAAGAAGTGAGAAAATGCAATGTTTTATAGCTAATTTATGATTTATTTAAAGTTAAAGAAAACAAAATGACAACATGACACTTGTCTAAGATGTTAACACATGTAAATTTACACTCTTAAATATTTAACACATGTTAACCTATTTTCTAAATTACATACACATGTAAATTAAGCTTACATATGTCTTTGTAAATGTTTTTTTATTTTAATTTAAGATTAATGAATTTTTAAACTAAATTAATTAGTTCTTATACATAGTTATGTATTAAAATAATTTTTAAAGAATAAAGCAAGTTGTTAATAAAACAACATACAAATAAATCATTAATCAAAGATACCTTTAAATAATTAAAATAGATTTATAAAAGAGGTTATCACTTAAATGAATACATGTTTCATATTTCAAATTGTATTTTAAATTTACAAATTAAATTAACAAATCACATTTTATAAATCAATATTTTAAAAAGAATAACACAACATTTATGAACCTTATTTTTATATTCAAACTTAGGTCAAAAATGAATTTTAAACAAATAAAACATTTATCTCACATATTTAAAATCATTTAGTATTTTATTAAATATTTTTAAAAAGCTTAAATTAAAAAAAAATCACAATTTCTATTTTCAAAACATTAAAATTATGCTATACTAATTTAAATAAAAACAACTTGTCTATTAAAATATATATAAATACATATACATTATTAAATAGAAAATAAATTTATTAGTTTATTAAAAATAATTTCACAAATTAAATATATCAATATCAAATTTATTAATCAAAAATTTATCAATTCAATATAAATTTAAACACAGATTATTAAATTTACATTGTCCAAATTTTTGGGATATTACAATCCTTCCCCCTTAAAAGAATTTCATCCCCGAAATTTAAAACAAAGTTAATTTAATAATCTATTTACAGATTTTATTTTAAAACACAGCATATGTTAATCATATGCCAACAACCAATGCAACCAATTCACACAATCAGAACAAATCTAATTATCCAAAAGAATTTTGGATAAACTTTCACGAGTTTTCCCGGTATATATATATATATATATATATATATATATATATATATATATATATATCGGGATACTCGCTCTATAAAATCCAATCAATCAATACTACAAAGCTATAGAGCTCTTAACAACAATTCTAAACAGAATATCAGACTACAAACGAGTCTGACTCAACAAACAAATCTCCTGAACTACTGGTTCTACAACCAGAAATATCAAACACGTACTCCCTCAGAGATACGCGATACACCCTGAATCCCGGTTATCCAAACTGGCAATTCAACTCTAGAAAACCAAACACTTATCTAACCCAAAACACAGAAGAAACCAAAACACTACGGAGCTAGCTTCCCAAACTTATAGCTCCCCGGATCAGAAAAAAAAACTTATCCCAACTCAAATCTTCGATTCCAGAATTTAAATTTCTCCGTCTCTTATATCCATAAATACTCTTCGGACGATCCTGGGCTACCAACATCCATCCTGATCAGCTTAACCCACGCTGATTCCATTAGAAACAGACTGAATCAAAACAATCCAATGATCTCCTCAAAATCACTCAAAAACAAAGAACACACACCCTGCTTCTCAACAACAGAAGACAGAACAAACTTCTTATCCGGAAAAGAAAACAGAAACATCCCCAAACTGCTTCCGCTGCACAACTCTGATCCGAAACAGAAGAAAATGCTGACGAAGAGCACAAGCACAGACTAGACAATCCATCACAGAAATATGGTTCCATATATCCATAAAGAAAACTCAGATGTTCCTCCCAAACCCGAGTTACTTCACCAACTTCTATCTCAAGGAACCATCCACCTACTAACTGAACCACCTGTTCCAAAAGAACACTTAACTATCGCAAGTCACTTTTGCGATCAACTCGGCCTAAATCCAAAGAAACTGCTCTCTCTCAACCAAACAGAACAGCTTATGCTGGCCTAGCCAACTTACCAGAGAAAAAGATCCACTCCACTGCTTCTGAACTCCACTTCAGAGAAACTACTCAGCCAGAAGACTCCTACCAACTCAGAACACTCTGCTAAACTCAGCCACATCACCGAGCAGACTCACTTCTTACTCTTGTTCCAAAGAAACATCTTCGGAAATATCCATATTCACTGCATCTCATCACGCAGCTACTACTTCCTGAGATATCAAGATACCATTACTCGCTTCTGCCCAAACGACAGATCCAAACTCAATTCTGCACTTCAAAGATGAACTCCGAACCTTTACAGGTTTCCTTCAGAGATCGTTGAAGTTCTTAAACCAAGAAAAACTTACTCGAGATGGTATTAGGTCTACAGTCTCGACAAATTCACTTCCAACCTTATCCATCAAACTCCAAACAATGGTAGTCGTGTTACACACACTTCTACCTCATCTACCTTTATAACTTACATTAAAAAAATTTGAACGGGTAATCCAACAAATAGGTAGAACGATAAAAAATATATATAATAAAAATACAAATACGCTCTCTCAAGATAGACACCACTCCAGAGCCTACGTATTCACTCAACCTAACGCTCTGATACCAACTGAGATAGTCTAGGCTTTGCAACCATCGACAGCGGCTCACTCTGGAAGGCTTTTCAACCATCCCAGCACCGCCGTGGCTCACAGTGGTACCTCGGGTTTGCTTTTACGGCCAACCTCTCGACTCGCAACCAACCCAGGGCCTTATACTACCCAAAAGGGACATGTAGGGGTAAGAGTCTCCCGTTCGCCACCTAACACAAAGCGAGAACCCCCTATCACGCTGTAATGTAGCAAACCCGATCCCGGTCTCATCGAAATCCAAAGCGTGTCTTTTAAGGTCCAAGTTGTTTTAGAGTTTAAAACAATTTAATTCATTATCTATATACATACAGATAGATAATTTATAACACAATAGATAATCAACATTATCAACAGATAATTCATATCAAATCAGATAATCCATATTATCATCCAAAAGCAACCAATGCATCCATATCACATACACTACTCATCTCATAACAGAGATTACAAACCATACCAGGCAATCAATACCAATCATCAAACATAAACAATGATCTAATGATCACACCATTTATAATTAATTTAAAATGAATTAAATTAATTACTAATTAATTTAAAATAAATTAAATTAATTACTTCATCATCAAATCCTGCTTAACTTAATCATCAATTGATTATAAATTAATTTATAAACCACCATCTCAATATTCATTTCACTTAATCATTACTGATTAACCATATCTAATTACAATAAGTAATTAGCATTTAATATTAATTACACAAGTTAATTACTTAAACCCCTAGCAAATAATTAACTTGAAATTGTTTAATTAATTATACCTTAATTTATCAATACCAAATTCATCATTAATTAATTAATTAATGATTACATTTAATCAATCTCTAATATGAATTAATTGCATAAGTAATTAATCTTCGATTTAAACCATATATATTAATCACCCATGATTAATATCCATTCAGTAATTAACTATTTTAATTACTCATCCCATAATTAATTACCCTTAATTAATTATCTCAATTAATCCTTGATTAATTTTCAAAGTAATTTAAATTTAAATTACTTTTACAATCAATATCTTTAATTACATTCAGTAATTGTTAATTAATTACTTCCTTAAGTAATTACAAACCAATTAATTACATAAAGTAATTATCAACAATCAACAATTGTTTAAATTAATTTAACTTAATTAATCTAAACTAATCACCTAAATCAAATTAATTACACCAAGTAATTAATTCATTAATTACTTTTATTAAGTAGTTAAACAATTGATTATTATTAATTAATCTAATTAATTATCAAAAATTAATCACATTAATTAATTGTTAAAATAATCTTAAGTTAATGACTTCATCAACATCTCCTAATTACTTAATTAAGAATTAACTTATATTAACCATTATTAGTTATCAATTAATTAATCTCTAATTATCAATTAATTAAGTGTTAATTAAAATCTTAATTATCTCTAATTATTTGATTAAATAAATCTTAATCATTAATTAAAATTTAATTAATCATCCTAATTATAGATTAATTAACATTGATTAATAAATCTCAAATCTTAATTAATTAACTTTAAAAATTATTAATTACTTAATTAATCATCTACATTATTAATTAATTAAATAAAAATTTATATTCCATTTAAATTAATTAATAATTTAAATGAAACCAATTTTCTTAAGTTCTAAATTAAGAAATACTCTTCTTATACAAAGTAATTTAAACACTTTGATTCAAAACAAAATTCAATTTAAAATTTCTTTTTAAATTTCAAACTGAAACATAATTTTAAATTTCCATTTCAGATTCAATCTTAAAAATTTAAAATTTTACTTACATCTCCATCTTTATTTCGAAGTTTAATTATTTAAACTTTCAAAAATAGTTAAAACAAATTTAAATTTAAAAACTTATTTTAAATCTGACATAAAAATCAATTTCAGGTTTTTAAAACAGAATTTAAACTTATCTTAAACTTTATTTCATAATTTAAAACTTAGAGTTTTAAATTTAAAACAATGTTCTTTAATACTTTAAAAAGTTTAAAATCTAATTTTAAATTCTAGATTTAAATTCAACTCAGATTCGTTTACTCAAAAATTCAGTTTTCCAGATTTAAACTTATTTAAATTTCCAGCTGCATTTTTAAAATCTGCCTTTAAATTTAAAACAGAAAAAATAGTTTTATGTTTTAATTTAAAACATCTTAAATTTTGAATTCAAACTGTTTCAAAAATCCAAGATTTAAATTATTGAATTCATATTTAGATTTCAGGTTTAAATATTACAGTTTGAACTACAACTTTCAATTTGAAACTGTACTTTTAAAATTTTTAAAACAGAAAGACAATTTCTGTTTTTAGTTTAAAACCAAACTTGGATTTAAAAGCATTTCAAATTTAATTCAAAAATCTAAAATTTAAAACTTAATTGAATTCAAATTTCATTTCAGAGTCAAGCCTATTTCAGATTTTTATTTTGCAATTTACTTTTTACTTAATTTTTTTTAAACCTGGAAAACAGGTTTCTGGCCAAACCTTTAAAACCTTTAATACTTCATTTTTAAAAATCAAATTATTTCAAAATAAACAGAATTCAAACTTTTGAATTCATATTTAAGTTTAGCTTAAATTTTATACTAATTTCAGGTTTTAAGTTTACATTTTAAAAACTTGCTTTTAAAATTCTAAAATCTGGAAATAAGGCCCTGTTAAACCTGAAACTTTAGAACCCGAGCCATCCTATAATCTACTCCGAGAAAACAACATCCTTGCTTCGAGCTTCTCTTCCCATTTACCAGAGTCCATCCCGAGTATTGAAATCCTGCAACCAAAAATCAACATCACCACCTGCACACATTCCCCTGTGCATCCACTTTCCAATTCTGGCCATCTCCGGCCCTTATCAACGACCATCCCCCATCCACCAGTGACCTCTCATCACACTTCCATCCTCAAATACCCAAAATTCAACTTGAATTTAAATTCAAGTTTTAAAACAGAAACCTGGAACCACACTGGCCACAACCCAGTCAACCTGTCAACATCAAATTCTTCCATCTCCGACCAACACCACCCTCCAAACTTTGGCGACAACTCCATCAACACATAATCTATCCATACCCAAAATAGCTTTGAACTCGATCCACAATACATGCAGATATGCTCGATTCTTCACAGCCCAGAAATAACTAGGGTTCTTCACTAAAATTCCAAATTACCATCTCAAAATTTGAATTGCAATACAATTCAATAATTTTCCTATAATCTTTGATGGCCATACAATCTCTAGAATCAAATTCACCCAAACTAATTGCAAGTATCAAGTGTACTTAATCAAAATGTAAAATGCAGTGCATTCCTTACTGCTCTTGTTTCACAACACTAAAAATTATAATATTTGATTTAGAATTCATGAATTCACTTGTTGTTCCTATTAATAAACCTGAAACAATTAAATTATTGAGTTTGAATTTCACTCTGTACTAATTTGTTCTGCAGGTTACAGACAATCTAATTTGATTCATATAAATTTGTATTTACTCTATCCTAAAACAAACATGTTTATTCAAGGGTTTGAGTCATAACAACAATCAAGTCAAGCAAAGAACTTCAGGGATCAAACATGAGATTGAAAATTTGCAGACACACCCATGCACAGTCATCAACTTGAACACCGGCCAAATCATTTCAACAATTTCATATGAGTTCATTTGTAATTGATAAAGCATACACAACTTAACCTATTAAACAGATTTTAAAAGATGAGTTACTCACAGATTCAAAAATGCAGAGCAGAGCACCAGTTTTTGAAAAGCTCTTGAATTATTTGAAACTGCTGTTGCAATTGCTTGATTGCCTTTAAAACTTGCTTTAGTTGTTAAATGCTTTTAAAACTTGGTCTTTCTGATTTTATTTGTTGCATGCAGGCCCTCAGATTGAAAATGCAGACATCATGTTTAATTTTCCAGATTTTGAAAATTCTTGAATGCAGGCTTTCTTGATAAAAATTGAAATGCAGAGTCTTCTTGACAAAAATTTGAAATGCAGGCCTTTCTTTGTTTCCAGATTGAAGAAACAAAGAAATATGCAGGTTTGTTTGCTTCCATGGTTGCATGCAGGTTTGTTTTGGAGGATTGAGACATTAGGAAAAATGTAGGTCTTTGTGATGAAGATTTGAATTTTGAGGAGTTTGAATGCAATGCATTTTACTTGTTTGAAATTGTTGCATGCATGTCTGCTCATTTGAATTTGCAGGTTAGAGGAGATGAAATTTTTCAAGTTTCTTTGTTAAGAATGAAAAAAATGAGAAAGAGGAGAAGAAATGAGAAAATGCAATGTTTTATAGCTAATTTATGATTTATTTAAAATTAAAGAAAACAAAATGACAACATGACACTTGTCTAAGATGTTAACACATGTAAATTTACACTCTTAAATATTTAACACATGTTAACCTATTTTCTAAATTACATACACATGTAAATTAAGCTCACATATGTCTTTGTAAATGTTTTGTTATTTTAATTTAAGATTAATGAATTTTTAAACTAAATTAATTAGTTCTTATACATAGCTATGTATTAAAATAATTTTATAGAATAAAGCAAGTTGTTAATAAAACAACATACAAATAAATCATTAATCAAAGATACCTTTAAATAATTAAAATAGATTTATAAAAGAGGTTATCACTTAAATGAATACATGTTTCATATTTCAAATTGTATTTTAATTTACAAATTAAATTAACAAATCACATTTTATAAATCAATATTTTAAAAAGAATAACACAACATTTATGAACGTTATTTTAATATTCAAACTTAGGTCAAAAATGAATTTTAAACAAATAAAACATTTATCTCACATATTTAAAATCATTTAGTATTTTATTAAATATTTTTAAAAAGCTTAAATTAAAAAAAATAAATCACAATTTCTATTTTCAAAACATTAAAATTATGTTATACTAATTTAAAAAAAACAACTTGTTTATTAAAATATATATAAATACATATACATTATTAAATAGAAAATAAATTTATTAGTTTATTAAAAATAATTTCACAAATTAAATATATAAACATCAGATTTATTAATCAAAAATTTATCAATTCAATATAAATTTAAACACAGATTATTAAATTTATATTGTCCAAATTTCCGGGATATTACAGTAATATAGAAACATTAAAAATTGAAAATTTAGCATTAAAAGAAAAATTAGATGAAATTACAAAGAATGTTTCAAAATTTAATAAAGGAAAACAAGATTTGGAAAATTTTATCAAAACTTCAAAACCATCAGGTAATAGAAATGGAATACGATTTAAAATATTCCTAAACAAAAAGGGAATAATATAAAGAAATATAGTTATATTTATCAAAAGACTAAAAGGTCACCTAAGTCTAATACGAATACCAAAAATATAAAAATTTGGATGCCTAAAACATATTAACAACTTTTTAGATAATGTAGTCTATAATAAAAATTATGTTCATAAAGGTACCAAACCTTCTTGGGTATGGCTACCTGCTCCTCCTAACATTTAGGACCATAACAAAGTATATGGATACCAAATAAATCATCTTTTATTTTGCAGGTACGCAAAAATAAATAAGGAGAAATTGATACTTGATAGTGGATGCTCCAAGCATATGGCCGAAAACTCAAAAATGTTATCAAATATAACATACATCGATGGTAGAACGGTAACTTTTGGAGATAACTTAAAAGGGTATGTCGTTGGCATCGAAGAGGTCATCAACTCTGTTATTTCTAACTCTCCTATTATTACAAATGTTTTGTTAGTAGAAAATTTAAAACACAACCTACTTAGTATTAGTCAATTATGCGATAAAGGTTTTAAAATTAATTTCGAAAAAGATAGATGTAATATTTTCGACAATAACAAACAACTTATCTTTGAGGGTTTTATAAACAGAAATATTTATGTCTTAAATATGAATTTAAATCGAAATTAAATTTATGTTTAACCGCCAAACATGACGATCCATGGTTGCGGCATAAACGATTTTGTCATATTAATTTTAAATATATTAATAAATTAGCAAAATATGAGCTAGTTAGAGGTTTACCTAAAACAAATTACAAAGTAGAAAATTTATGTGATGATTGTCAAATTGGAAAATTAAAGAAAATCTCTTTTAAATCTAAAAATAATATTTCTACAAAACAACCATTAGAATTATTACATTTAGATTTATTTGGTCCAACTCAAGTACGATCTATAAATCACAACAAATATGTTTTCGTAATAGTTGATGATTTTTCAAGATATACATGGACTTTATTTTTAAAACATAAAAGTGACACCTTTGGAATGTTTAAAATTTTCACTAAAAGAATTAAAACTTAAATGGATTTGAAAATTAAAAATATTCGAAGTAATCACGGTGGAGAATTCGAAAATGATCTTTTTACCAATATATACTTGAGGAAAAGATTATAAGAAAGTTGTACTGTCAAAGACAATTCAGTGTTTCAAGAACACAAATGTCAAAACAATTTTACTGAAACTGTTGAAGTCCTGTTTGGTTGTTCAGGCGGTAAAAGTCCTCTTTCGGTTGTTAAAGGCGGAAAAATCTCGATCGATTGCTTAGGTGTTGTATACCTATTCCTCCGGGTTAACTGAGGTGTTATTGTGAGAAATTCCAAAGGGAAGTCTGGGACTAAACGTAGAACGGGAAGTTCGAACCAGTATAAAAACTCCTGGTGTGCTTATTCTTATTTACTTTACTATTATTATCTGTTTTCGCATTTAGATTATAATACATTCCATATTACACGATCCTAAGTGACAACTAGCCACATAGTAGTCTCTTTCAGTCTAGATATGTTTTAGAGTTGATATCAATTAATTTTAAATAATTAATTATTTTGTTTAAGTTGTAAATAAAGTTTTAAAATAATATTAAATTTATATATTATGATATAAACATATGTATCATATACAAGTGTATGTACGTGCACATACATCATATACAGTGTATATTGATTAACATGCCCGTCTATAAGTACTGGGACTTAAATTGCAATAGATATGATTGCCCCTCCGTATACATATGTGTTACCTAACACACACATGCACACATATATACGTACATACGTACATAGTTTAATGTGATATAAAATATATTTATAATAGTATAAATATTAATATATATATATAATATAAAATAATTATATTTGTAGATGCAAATATTAATAATTATCAATTAAATTCAAATTTCATATTTCAGATTTAGATCCAGACTTTAAAATGTTTCTAATTTAAAATTTAAATCAATAAATAATATTCTAATAAAATAAAATATGAATAAATTTATAGAATAAAAATAATTTTTTCTTGACAATATATATACATATTGAATTATGTATATAAATGAATAATATATGTATATATATTCAAATATATTTTTGGCCTAAAATATGTTTGACGAAATCTTTTTTTATTCAAAATCTTCACGCTTTTAGTAAAATTGTTTTTCATTAAATAAATTTCGTTTGGATATGTTTAAAAAAGGATTCAAATTTCATAATCGTGTGTGTGTGTTTGTGTGTATATAATAAAATATATACATGAGCATGTTTTATAATACACACATACACACACATATGTGTAAATATATATATATATATATTAAAGAAATATGTCGTATTTAAAATGATAATATATATACACGTTTCAAATTAATATATGTCGTGAGCAGGTTCTCTCTATAACCAGTTTGGGTTTATTTCTCGCAGATTCAGTCTGCTCTCCAACCTCTGATTGGGTTGAATTGGCTAGCCCGTAATGTAGGTAAATTGAAATGCTTTGATGCTAATATGGTAGCTCGTGATAAATTGATTTTTGCTAAGGCTCTTATTGAGATTTCTCCCTCTAAGCCTCTCCCTACTTCAATCCCTGTTCAGCTTGCTGTCGGGCATGTTGAGGTTGTTCGTGTTCGTTATGGTTGGGTTCCAGATATGCTCTTCCTGTCACTCCTTTGGTCATCTTGCTATCTCATGCCATCATTCTGAAGCGTCCGCTGCTGCTCCGAAGATCCCTCTGCCTCGTCCGCCTATAAGGAAATGGTTACCTAAGGTTTCTACCACTCAGATTGCCCCCTACTGTTCCTCCATCTGTTCTGGGACCTCCTCCTGATTCTATTCCTTTTCCTAGACCTCCCTCTCCTTCTGTTTCTGATGTCCCTGGTGTTGCCGCTATAGTTCCCTTAGTTGGTCCTGTTTCTACTCTCCCGCTTTTACCTGTTTTTTGAGATGAGTCCGAGAGGTGTTGGGTTGATCATATTTCTGATGTGCGATTTAACCCAGTTGCTGATTCCTATTTCAGATTTGTTTCTGATGATCAAACGGATCTTAGATGCCTTTATTACAAACTGACTGTTGACTCCTTAGTTCTTGATTTGGATGGTATGTTTGCGAGTAAGAATTCTGTCTTGCTAGCTGATTCTTCTGGGGATCGTTAGTTCATATACTCTTCTGTTACTTTGGGCTATGATCCCTCTCTTGCTATCTGTTTCCGCCCCTTTGCTGGTCTTTATGGTAAGACTCCTATTGTTTCTTTCCAGGTGTCTGTGGAGGACGATGACTCTTCCTCTATGGAGGAAACTTAGTCTTGGTGATTTATTAGTTACTGTGACATCTCCGTCATACACCTGTGCTGTATTTTTCATTTATCTTTGTAGTTAAGGTGCTTTTACCTTACTCCTGTACATCAATTTTATTACGTTCGTAATAAAAGTGGACGGTCCACTATAAAACCGGTTGGCCTTGCCAAAAAAATATATATGTCCATATGTTCAATTTTTTTAATTTTCCAAAATACTCATATGTATGTGGTTTAACAAAGTTTTATACGCAATATATATTTATCTTTATATATTAAAACTCAAATTTTATTCTAAAAGCCCATTATAAAATTATTATTTAAATTTGAAAAACTTTATTAAATTATTTCTTTATTGTTCGAGTGCTATATATGCATATATATATATATGTATATATATATGTATATATATAATTATCACCTTACGTATGTATATACACTCGCTTCTAACATAGACAACATGTATATATATGGATTCATGATCTAATCTAAGCATATGTAATTCAATATAATTATCAAATTAATATATTAAGTTGTAAATAAATTAGTTACTTTGACAATAACCTAATTAGTACACATTCAATGCAAATCGATTAACTTCACTTAAATCTGTATTTTAATCCTTTAAGAGAGAGCTACTAGATTGAAAGTACTATGCATCGATGTCCTATTTTAATTGAATTTCTATTATTTGATGCTTGAATCAATGAAGAAGGAAGGAGCTG
Organism: Allium cepa; assembly: GCA_030765085.1. Taxonomy (NCBI): domain Eukaryota; kingdom Viridiplantae; phylum Streptophyta; class Magnoliopsida; order Asparagales; family Amaryllidaceae; genus Allium; species Allium cepa. The sequence continues at coordinate 71,603,057 of CM060939.1, read as the reverse complement.
GGTTCAGCCTGATATGGATGAGGGAGATGCAAAATAGAGCAGCACGAATAAGGGGTTAAGTGTGTTTATATAGTTGAGAAAGATAGGAGCAAAAGATAGATCTTGATCCACGCATCTCTCTACCATTTAAAACTCTATTTGAACCAAATTCAACCTCTATTTCCCATCATCTATGACCGGCCTATTAGGAAATCAAATCTATGGTTTCGATGACAACAACTATACAATGGAAATCAAATACGCATATATATTTGTATGTACAGGTACTTGCTAGAACAACATCACTAGAAAGACAAGAACAAGGCTCAAAGGACACTATAAGAGACTCCAAGTCGATAGGAACAAAGAAGCACAAGAAAAAAGCACAAAAAATGAAATGCACAATATCAGACGTTTGGGTGCATAAGCCAGACGTCTGAAACAATTCTCTGAAACAACAGACAGGCCGAACCAGACGTCTGACAATTGAACTTGGACATCTGATTTCAAACTTGGATTTTAAATATAAACTTCAACTGCCACATTCGAATAGACATTTCTGCTTCTCTTTGCTGCAACTCTTCATCATCAATAGAAGCAACTGTAGAGCACTCGTTAATGGATACAACTACTCAAGAAACCTCTCTACAACTATATATATCATCAAGAATCAAGAGAACATATCGGTTTACTGACTTACACTCTCTAATTCTATAATCTATATTCTTGATCTCTGCACTCTAGCAATGTATACTTGTATTCACTCTTCCATATATTTCGTTCTTCATAAACAATACTGTCTATATATATAGCGGAAGCAATTGTACTAATTATTCAACATCCGTGTTATATTAGAATGCACATTTGATAAGAACAATTTATTGTACCAAGCCTATTCCTCTGGGCAAAGCGAGGGTGCTTGATAGTCGAATTCCAAAGTGGAGCTTCGGGACTGGACGTACGATGGGAGGTCCGAACAAGTATAAAATCCTGGTGTGCTTATTCTATATTTACTTAGATTAATATTGTTTTAGTTGCATCATGTATTTTTTCATATATACTTGCATATACACTACACGATCCATCATGTAGACTTTCAGTCGGTATCAGAACAAGGTGTAATCAAAGTACAGTAACACGTTTTTGAATCACTTTAATATGGCAAGTATTTTTCAAGAAGATCAGCACCACCCCCACTTTTTAATGGTTCTAATTATGCATATTGGTCCACACGTATGAGAATTTTAATGGAAGCTAATGGATTAGAAATTTGGTCAGCCACTCAAAATAAATATGAAGCACCCGACACTGCTATGAACACATGGAATGATACACAAAAAAACAAAGCTTCTAATAATACCAAAGCTATGAATGTTTTATTTTGTTCATTAGATAAGAATGAATTTTCACGTGTCATGTTATGTAACACTGCATATGATATTTGGCGTATCTTATAAGTTATACACGAAGGAACAAATAAAGTTAAACAAACTTAAATTTCAATTTAAAAAAAATCAATTTTCATCATTTAAAATGAAACAAAATGAATCTATAGTAGACATGTACTCTAGTTTCCAAACCATTCAACATGACTTAATGGCACTTGGAGTCAAATTCACAAATTTTGACTTAATATCTAATATACTCAATTCTTTAACTCCAGAGTGGGAAAGAAAAGTATTAGCTATCGAAGAAGCTAATGATCTCTCAACATTTTTAGTTGAAGAATTGATAGGAAATTTAATGTCCTGTGAAGCTAATTTACAGGCAAGAAAAGAACAAAATTCGGAAAAGAGAAACATATCACTCCCAGCAACAAATGAAGACTCTGACTTAGACGAAGAAGAAATCGTATTTATTGCAAAAAATACAACAAATTCAAGAAATTTAGGAAAATGACCAGATTTCAAAAAGGAGGAAAATCAAGCTCTATAAATCAAACATCAATCAAATGCTATGAATGTGATCAATTTGGACATATAAAGAAAGATTATCCCAAGCTCAACAATGATAAAAAGATGAACAAATTTGAAAAATTCAAAAAGAAGAAAGCTTTTAAAGTTACATGGGATGACTCGGATTTTTCTTCATCATCAGACAACGATAGCGATAGTGACAAAGAACAGCTAATGTATGTTTTATGACACAAACTGATGAGGTATGTCCCGAACTTAGCATGGAATTAGATGATAAATTTAGACAAATTAAAAAATTAAATAAAGAGCGTATATCCAAAATAAATAGATTAGAACTTGAAGTAGGAATGTTAAAAGATGGAGAAATTATTTTAGAGGAGGAACTAGAATTATCTCAAGGAAAAATTAAAAGTAGTTTGGTTGAAAATGAGACTATAGCTATTGATTTTGAAAAAATTAGACTAGAAAAAAAAACTTGTTAAAAGAAAATATCAACTTGAAGAGTAATATAGAAACATTGAAAATTGAAAATTTAGCATTAAAAGAAAAATTAGATGAAATTACAAATAATGTTTCAAAATTTAATAAAGGAAAACAAGATTTGTAAAATCTTATCAAGACTTCAAAACCATCAGGTAATAGAAATGGAATAGGATTTAAAAATATTCCTAAACAAAAAGGGAATAATATAAAGAAATATAGTTATATTTATCAAAAGACTAAAAGAACACCTAAGTCTAATACGAATACCAAAAATATAAAAATTTGGATGCCTAAAACATATTAACAACTTTTTAGATAATGTAGTCTATAATAAAAATTATGTTCATAAAGGTACCAAACCTTCTTGGGTATGGCTGCCTGCTCCTCCTAACATTTAGGACCATAACAAAGTATATGGATACCAATTAAATCATCTTTTGTTTTGCAGGTACGCAAAATAAAAAATAAGGAGAAATTGATACTTGATAGTGGATGCTCCAAGCATATGGCTGAAAACTCAAAAATGTTATCAAATATAACATACATCGATGGTAGAACGGTAACTTTTGCAGATAACTTAAAAGGATATGTCGTTGGCATCGAAGAGGTCATCAACTCTGGTATTTCTAACTCTCCTATTATTACAAATGTTTTGTTAGTAGAACATTTAAAACACAACCTACTTAGTATTAGTCAATTATGCGATAAAGGTTTTAAAATTAATTTCGAAAAAGATAGATGTAATATTTTCGACAATAACGAACAACTTATCTTTGAGGGTTTTATAAACAGAAATATTTATGTCTTAAATATGAATTTAAATCGAAATTAAATTTACTTTTAACCGCCAAACATGATGATCCATGGTTGTGGCATAAAAGATTTTGTCATATAAATTTTAAATATATTAATAAATTAGCAAAATATGGGCTAGTTAGAGGTTTACCTAAAACAAATTACAAAGTAGAAAATTTATGTGATGATTGTCAAATTGGAAAATTAAAGAAAATCTCTTTTAAATCTAAAAATAATATTTCTACAAAACAACCATTAGAATTATTACATTTAGATTTATTTGGTCCAACTCAAGTACGATCTATAAATCACAACAAATATGTATTCGTAATAGTTGATGATATTTCAAGATATACATGGACTTTATTTTTAAAACATAAAAGTGACACCCTTGGATTGTTTAAATTTTCACTAAAATAATTAAAACCTAAATGGATTTGAAATTTAAAAATATTTGAAGTGATCAAGGTGGAGAATTCAAAAATGATCTTTTTACCAAATTTTTTTAATAAAAAGGGCATAAGTCGTAATCTTTCTTTTCCTCGCACGCCTCAACAAAAGGTGTAGTAGAAAAAAATTCGCACATTCCAAGAACATGCAACAACACTATTAAATAGTAGTGGTTTACCAAAACATTTTTGGGCTGAAGCTATTGCTACGGCTTGTTATGTTTTGAATCGAGTAACTATACGACCTGTGACTAAACATACTTGTTTTGAAATATCTTTTGGAAGAAAACCTAAACTATCATACTTTAAAACTTTCGGATCAAAATATTTTATACTAAATACAAAAGATAATTTGGGAAAACTCGACCCGAAGGCCGATGAAGGAATTTTTGTTAGATATTCAGATCGTAGCATGGCGTATAGAATTTTTAATAAACAAACTAACACAATTGAAGAAAGTTTACATGTTTCATTTGATGAAAATTTTCTTAACCATCAAACTAATGACGATGAAGAAATAATTCCAATAACAAATACAACAAATTCTTATAATAATGAAACAAATGCACAAAATAATTACTTTAGTGTCATCTCCTAGAATTCTAAAAGATCATCCAAAAGATAACATCATTGGAGATCTTAACTCCAGAGTAACTGGAAATCAACTTAACCAAATAAGTCATATAGCATTTGTGTTAAATTTTGAACCGAAAAATAATAAAGAAGCTTCAAACAATAATTTTTGGATAATATCTGTGTAAGAAGAATTAAATCAGTCTGAACGTAATAATGTATGGGAATTAGTACCAAGGCCAGAAAATGGATCAGTTGTTGGAACAAAATGGGTATTTAAAAACCAAGCAGATGAAAACAAAAATATAGCTAGAGATAAAGCATGTTTAGTTGCTCAGGGTTATAATCAAGAAGAAGGTATCGACTACGACAAAACTTTTGCTCCAGTAGCAAGACTCGAGGACATGTACATTACTTGCTTTTGCAAATCATCACAATTTTAAATTATTTCAAATGGATGCCAAAAATTCTTTTCTAAGTGGTTTTATTAAAGAAAACGTATACATTGAACAACCTTCATTGTTTGTTCACGAAAAATATCCCAGTCATGTTTTTAAATTACAAAAAGCCTTATATGGTTTAAAGCAATCCCCCTGTGCCTTGTACCAATGTCTTAAAAATCATTTAATTACATATGGTTTTCAAATAGGTAAAATTGATACAAATTTATTTATTAAACGATAAAATAACGACATTTTAGTTGTACAAATTTACGTAGATGAAATTATTTTTGGTTCAACTAATGAAAATCTTTGTACTCAATTTTCAAATATTATGAAAAACGAATTTGAAATGTCTCATATAGGAGAATTAAATTTCTTTTTAGGTTTACAAATAAACAACTTGAAAATGGTATTTTTATTCATCCAGAAAAATATTATAACGATCTATTACATTGTTTTGAAATGGATAAAACTTCAAGCAAACCAACACCAATGAGTACTAGTTTTCACATGGAAAAAATGACAACGGAAAAGATTTTGATGAAAAATTATATCGTAGTATGATTGGCTCCTTACTTTATTTGACAGCGAGTCGACCCGACATTATGATGAGCGTATGTCTTTGTGCCCGATTTCATGCAAAACCAAAAAAATCTCACCAAAGAGATGTTAAACGTATCTTACGACGTCTATCTAGTACTAGAGATTACGGTTTATTTTACCACAAGGGATCATCGTTTGAACTAGTTTCATAGTGACGTGGATTTCGGTGGATGTAAAACAGATCGTAAGAGTACTAGCGGAACGTGTCACTTTATCAGATAAATCATTAGTTTCATGGTTTAGCAAAAAGAAAAATTGTGTCTCCTTATCTACTTGCGAAGCCGAATATATTTTAGCAGCTCTAACATGTGCACAAGTGATATACATGCAACAAACACTTAAGGGTTTCAGCAAAGTTATTAATAAATCACCGATATATTGTCATAATATGAGTGCAATAAATCCATCAAAAAACCTTTTAAATCACTCATGTACTAAACATATAGATATATGATATCATTTTTTACGTGATAATGTAGAAAAAGGAATTATAACATTAGAATATGTAAATACCGAGAATCAAATAGCAGTTATTTTCACAAAAACGCTAAATGAACAAACATTTGTTAAACTGCGATGCGATTTGGGAATATGTTCTCTTAATGATCTTCTAAATTAATACTACATTTTCATTTATTCTATTTTTGGCTAAAAAAATTTATTCACAAATTAAAATTGTTAACTCCTCCACTATAAATTTTTTAGGTGGTTATTTTCTTAAATTACCTATGAATAACCTTTAAAATAATGTATAAATAGCCTTTTTACAAAACAAAAAGTAAAGAATATATAGATTTTATATTTTCTCTACAACAGAAAATAAAAGCATGTCTTTCGACAACTCTCATCTCTCCTTCTCGACTCCAACAACAGATAGTTCAGCGGATACACCTCATCGCCTTTCTACTCCTACAACAGATCTGGAACTGACCTATAAGTGGTCCTCCTACCACACGGGATTCACTCTCGATAAAAAGAAGTCTAAACGATTTCTATTTGTCTCTCCTAACACCAAGGAGAAAATCGATGAGATACATCACTACCAACGACAACAAATAGATCTACAACGAGAATTATACTTTGAACAAAAGGTCACTGCACGGCGACTAACTTTTCTGGAGCAAGTGGCAATCAAATTTTGCAATTCACTGAAGAAGGATGTACATGAACCACTTCCGATTCCTTGTAATTCTTTGGATCCCTCTGCATCTTATCGTACACCTTTGGATCCTTCACCTAGGCGATTCTCAGGTTCCTCGAGAACAACGAACATGGAAACATATGTTCTCCATTCAAGCCATGGATAGATGATAAGTCTGAAGATCGCAATGCTCCATCATTATCTAAATAAATTTATCTATTCTTATTGAATTCTTATCTACGTATATTTGTATTCTATTTCACAAATAATAATATTATGTTTTATTATAATCAATCTATCAAAAAATAAGAAATACCCTTCAAAATTAGGCTATTTTAAGACAAAGTAGGCATTTCAGATGTCTGAATATTGCCATCAGACGTCTGAGTGTATCACACAAACTTTCTAACATCGTGCATATATCAAACGTCTAATATAACCTTCCAGACATCTGAAAATTATCTCTGCTTCATAAAAAATACAAACCAGTCTATTTTAGACATTTGATCTATTGACCAGACATCTGAACAAAGTCTCTACCTAATACGATACAAAATCAGGCCGTTTTCAGATGTTTGATATTATATCCAAATGTTTGGGAAAACTATTTGATCTACAAAAATAACACTTCGGGCTCTTTCCAGACATCTGATTATACATACAGATGTCTTATAATTCTCTTTGCCTTACAAAATTTACAAATCGATCAATGCAAGATGTCTGCCATCAACAACCAGATGTCTGAATCTATTTACTGTCTTCAATCTAGGTTAAATCAGATGTTTGATTTACCTCCCAGACGTCTGAAATTCAATCGACACTCTTAAGTACCCAACTAACAACTTTTTTTTAACTTTTCTTACTTGCGTTACATTTTATTTCTACAAGTCGATTCTCTATTTCTCCAAATTACTTTCTCTTAAAAATTCGCTCGAATTCCATGGCTCCTAAAACAAAAAACTCTAAGATCTCTAAGCTAAAGCAAGATCAAGCCACATCATCCAACCCTCAAATTTGCTCCGACGATCAAATTGAGCGATGGATGAATCGTGTATCACATTCCATCAAGAGATACGAGGATATTTGTAACGACCTGATATTTTCAACCATTCGCATCTAAACTTGCCGGAATTGAATTGCTCAAAATACCAGATTGTAAGTTTATATTTGGCAAAACTCAGCATATACAGTAATAAATAATCACAGATCACAAACACAGAGTAATAAATGCAGTCGAAACAAAAGATTGTAGTTCATGAAGCTACTATATATATAACAGAGTTAAATAAGTTACAACAAAAGTCTCGAATACAATAGTCGAATACAGTATCAGAATACATCTCTAGAATCAACTGAATATCTGAAAGCTGGATAGATAGCTGGATCTCCAAGCGAAGTTCCAACTCCAAAGGTGAGTCTCGAATACTGGTACACTCAGTCTGACCCGAGCGTAAAGCAAAACACAAAATACTCGAGTCAGGATTAACATTCTTATATCAATAAATCCGACTCAAGTGAAATAACAATTGAAATTACAAGTGACTCAAAAGATGTTTGGGATAACCATCCTTTAAGGATCCATTAAACTATCTACTATGTAGAATATACGCTAAATAGATAATGCCTAACAGTAATACAAAGTACCAAAATAGTGTTAAGGCATTACCATTATCCCCCTTAACACATTTTATATAAGCGTCATAGTCTATACAATATTGTAAACTCCACCGTAAACTAGTGGGCCATCAGGGAGTACTCCATAGGTATAACACAAAACAAATCGTAGTGGTCGCGCATAGGGATATGAGTATGACAAGGCACATGAGGCAATACCCAAGGTAGTGAAACTACCGTTTGCCTGATCCGGACTGGCAAGAATGCATCACCGCAACGATCGTAACACCACGAAACAACACTCCTAATTCAAGGGTGCGCACCAATCAATAACAAGTAATGAGTAGTTTACGAAGAAGTGTGTTCGCTCGAGGTGGCTATCCCCATTTGGCCCGGTACGGTTCCTGTTTTAGTCATTTCTAATTTGACACAAGTGTCAAGGTCATCCATTATCGTTCTCTTTCTTCAGTCATCACATACATCAATCCAACCACTTCATTCTGGATCACACTCCGCGTATAGTTATTAAAGTGGTTTTCGGTTTAGACAGAGAGTATGTCCATAACAGATCCCAGTTTCTTTAATAACTTTCGTAATTATTACACCGATTGGTCATTTAATATATTTCAAAACCAAATCAAATTCAATTTCACTTAGTATTCGAGAGTTAGCAATTCATTTGTCTCTAAATATCAATTTCCAAAATTTACGTTTCAAATTTCTCAATTAAATTTCCAAACTCTATAATTCAATTTAAATTTTTATTTAAAACAATTTGGATATTGATTTAAATTCATATATAAGTTTCATTCCATAATCATTTAAATTAAGTTATTCAAAACAATTTAAATTCATTGATGGATTCATTCAGTAATCATTTATATTAAGCAATTTATCATTTCAAAATGATTTCAATTGAATTTTCAATTCATTAAATCAATCACTTAAGTTCACCTCCATTATATCAAAACTTACTAATTGAATTAAATTAAATTCGTCAAATTAAATTTTGTAAATTTCAAGTCTTATATTAATTTCAATAAATCACATTTTATTTCTTGTTAAAGAAATTATTTTCACTTATTTACTTATTTAATTTAAACAAATTTCCAAGGCTTAATTACTACAAAGACTCAATTTCACTTATTAAAGAAGTTTAATTTCACTTATTAAAGAAGTCCAAATTCACTTTTTAAAGAAGTCAAAATTCACTTATTAAAGAATTCAATTTTATTTAATTTTTAAATAATTCAATCTTATTTAATTATTAAATAATTCCAAAACTTAATTCAATAATTTACTTAAATTTAAACAACATTCTTTCATCAAACACCTTTGTAAATCATAATACTTTGGAAATCAAAATTTAGAAATCATAATGCTTGGAATCATAACACTTCCCACTTAACTGTTTAAATATAAATAATAGTATATATAATAAAATAGTTTATAATTTAAAATAGTTTAAATAAATAATTTACATTAAAATAGTTTACATGAAATAAATTTATAAAGTAACATATATGAATAGTTTTAATAATAATTTAAAATACCTTATATAATAAAATAGCTTTCTCAAATTTCATAAATCGATTCAAATCAACTCAATTTCCAAAATTCAAAGTTAATCAAATCCCAAATCATCAATTTTAATTTATTTCAGTTTCTCAATAAACCATTTCAAATTATATCGATTTTAAATACAGTTTTTTAACCACAAAATAAACCATTTCAATTTCAATACCTTCAAAGCTTTAAATATTCAAACATTTCAAAACAAGAACTGATAATTCCATATAAATATCAAATTCACTATATAGCTTTAAAAATCAAGAATTTTACTATATATAAAATAATCATTTATATAATATTAAAAATCAATATTTATATAAAACCATATATTTCTTTCCAAACCATAGAAATCATTTTCAAAATATTTATATATAGACCAACGGTGTTTGTATATAATTATCAATCCTATGGTCAAATGATACAGATATTTATCATTTCAATCCACAATTTAAATATATACGGGTATATATATATATATATATATATATATATATATATATATCATTTCAACCCGTAATTCCAACTTCGATGTCAATGAAAATCGCTTGGGTTTATTATTTCAACCCATAACGATTTTCTTCTATTCTACAGTCTGTTCGGGTATGTATCATTTCAACCCATAGTGATTCTATACAAACATGGAACTTGCAGAGTGATAAAAGATATGATAATAACATAACAGGCATATATGATCAATATAAATAATAGATAAAGGTGTCAGATGCACAGGTGAACTGATACATGTAATAGCATATATAACGGTGTAAATAGCTAACAGCAGCATATTTCAATTGTCGTTTCAATTGAAATCATATTTAAGAAATAAAAGAACATTAATCGTGAGTGATTGCTCACCTTTCAAGGCTAGAGAAATTTGACACAGAAATAAGCTACAAATCCAGAGCAAAATTAGATGGGCACGAATTCGAAGAAGAAAACAGGCACGACGGACCAAAGGCTGATAATGGGAGATCAATGAGAACGATTAGAATAAGCGGATATAAATTGAACTAAATATATATATATATATATATATATATATATATATATAATTTTCTTGAAATCAATTTAAAACATGTATTTATTTTCATATTTATATTTAATCCCATACTTATAAAATAAAATATATACATTTATACAACTTATTTTAAACAGGTACAACCTTTACACATATAATACCAACAAATGAATATATCATATATAAGCTTTAAATCCAAAATTATGAAGATCCCTATAACTCATTTATGCAAGCAAACCATAACTTTATATATACTATATATCTAAACATCAAACATGCTTCATAAACTGGTATGAACTTATATTTATAACCAACATTTATATGCAGACTTGCCTTATATAATATATATACTTGTATAACTTTTAATATAGATTTTCTTCCCATATATAATCATAATAGTAAGCATATTTCAAGATCTGACCCGCATACTAACATACCATCCAACTTACATGTAAATACATCTCAAATTGAAAACAACTTCAATATGTATTTACGGCTATGAAATACTCTAACAGTGAATGAAGATTTTAAAAATATACATATTAATGTTTAAACATACTGTATTACTAAAGAGCGAGATCAGACACAGCAACTTTGATGGCGAAAGTTCTGGTTTTATAATCATTTAGATAAAGTAATGATTGTATTGTAGTTTTTGTTTAATAACAAAAGGATCTACAAATCTTCAAAAGCTTGAAATTTCTCTAAATTTGATATACTAGTACTTGTTATATCCGCTTCTCAAAGAAATATTACTCCGTTCACACTCAATTTTCATGTGCGTTTTTTTTCATTTTACCAGAGAAGATAATGACAACATTTGTAATGTTTGAATATGTTGATGGGTGTTGCAACATACTAGTTTCTTATGCATGCCTATAGCTTACGTGCACCAACATCTTTATAAAACATAACTCTCATAAACAAATATATACCCTATATTTATATATAACATATCCTTTAAACAACGTAACATACTAGCTTCTAAATTATAATATATTTTACTATACCATAATACACTAACAGGTTATATGCACCTTTATATATATAAATATATAAACTATTAGTTATGCATAACCACTCATATACAAATATATAATATTATACATACCTTAAGATTGAAATATAGCGAAGACGGCCGAGACTTGGCGAGGAGGCGCTGGTGGTGGTAGGCAAAGACGGAGCTTGGCACGATGAAGGCACGAAGAGAAGGAAAAATGAGAGCAAGAGGACGAGTGGGCCTGGAAGCTTCGGCTGGAGGGAGGAGTTCGACAATGGTTTCGGCCTCGCGTTGATAAGCGGCCATAGGCGAGGGTTTGAGTTTTTTTTTCCTCTGCCATGGTGGAGGCCGAGCAGATCTGAAGGTGTGGAAGCTTGTCATGGCGGAGCTTGCTTTCGGTTAGAGGTTGAAGGGGTGTAGGTTCCGGATCGAGGTAGAGAGTAGCGATTCGATTTAAGCGAAGGCAGAGGAAAGAGATGGCAGTGGGTGGCGGCGGGTGTGGAGGCTTCGACATGTGGAAAAGGAGGAGATGGTGTGGGCGGCTTGGGTTCCAAAGCCGAAGTAGTAACTCTTTTTTTTTAGACCAACGCACAGGTTTCCTTTGGAATTATATAATATATATATATTCATTTATATGAGGGAGACCAAGCAATAGTGGGAGCAAAGAAGACATAGGCAGAAGTTATAGGAAGTAACGTATCCGAATAATATTAATAATCGAACGTTGGGAATAGGAACGTTTACCCTTAAATACTGGAAGATATAAAGCAACGGCTACACGTTACAATTCAGCCGAAAGATTAAAGCAAATGATCGTTTGGCTTGCACGGCTGAAATATGCAAAGGCAAAGGAAACAGAACGCACAAAAACCAGTACTGGTACGGTTACCGGTTTCATGGATTTCGTTGTGTACCGGACTTCAAAACACAGAAATAAATATACCACAGAGAACAACACGACGAGACGATCAAAACGATATACAGATATCGATGGTACGGTCGAATTATGAAAATTCGAATTTTCTACTAGCGGAAAATGCAGCAAAAACGTAGAAAAATAAGATCGACAGTGCCAAAGAGGTCCGAATTTGAAAAAACGAAAAATAACGTCTTACTCAAAAGATGATTTACAATTTTTTTTTATAAAAATATTTAGGTTTCGAAAACATTTTATTTTCATCAATTCTTAACTGATTAAATTGAAATAAAATTACACACGAAAATAAACTTCCATATTTTCGGATGAAAATTTACCAGTTGCTATGTTTAACCAGACGCATTTCAAATATTTAATTTTATTTCAAAATTTCATTATTTAAAATTTCACAAAAATTTTAATTAAATATATTAATAAAATAAATAAAATTATTAAAAATTTACGGGTCGTTACACTCTCCCCTTCTCAAAACTTTTCGTGCCCGAAAATGAAGAAGTTAGGAGAATAGAAACAATTAGGAAGAAAATAGATTGAAAACAGAGTAAAATAATTAATTCAAGCCATATAAATTTCAATTTAAATAAATTTATATTCAACAATTGGTTTTTAAATTCAAGGTTTCTACTAAATTTTTTAATTTCTCATTTATTATTGTTAGATATAAAAAGGTTTCTTTCAAAACGAAAATTCAATTTAAATTAATTAATATTCAATAATCGATTTAAATTTCAAAGTTAAATGTTGATTTGGAAAAATGAATGTCGTTTTATTAAAAATCGTATGAGTTGTTTTATCTTCGATGATTTTTTGGGTTGATAGAACAATTGATTGAAATTCAAGTTTATTTTTACCAAATTGAAATACAAACTTATCACTGAAAACTTCTTCAGAATTATTTATATTTGTCAGCACCAAAATTGGTCAAACACCCTTGAGTAGAGTTATATAGAGAGATTAATGAAGAAAGTAAATTGAAACAGAGAATTGTATGCTAAGTTAAATGCAAAAACGAGAACATCAGATTTATAGTGGTTCGGCATAACTGCCTACGTCTATTTTGAGTTTAATCTTTATTGCTTTCTCCATCACTTGAATACAGATACAATCTATACATAAATCGCTTGAGTACAAGTTCTAATCAAAAAGAGGAGAGTATAAAAAATGGCAGAGTCTCCCTAGTGTTTCTAAAAAAAGTCCATTTCACTGTGCCCCTGCCCTTCTATTTATAGACGAAGAGGGTTGGACTTCGCTCATGGGCTTAGGAACAAGGTACCTCGGCCCACAGTAGGCGACTTCTGCGCACCGGGCCAGGCATGCCAAATGAGGAATGTCGGTCGATAATTGTCCGGTCGATCGTTGAATGACTCGAAGCAGAGTCATGCTGAACGCTCTTGCGTTGTTGTGGGCCTGACAACTTGCTAACACCTTCAGCCTGCACCGTGCCAGGGATGCCGAAACATGTCAATTGTAGCAAACCATTATACCTTCAGGCTCTTCTTGGTCAGAATCTTGTCTAGTGCTAATAATAATATCTTCAACTGTCGTTTCGTAGCCGGGCCAAGGTGCAGGGTAACAATATTTAAATCAAAATAGTGGTTTAAATCTTTCCCTTCAGAATTTAACAACTCATCTTCCAAAAGTCCAAAGAATTTGTGTTCATTAAATTTGTCTTCCTTTATTGAATTATTCAAAACTTCACTGCATATATCATGTTCAAAATCCAAAGTTGTTGTATTCAAATTTTTAAAATCGACAAAAGGAAGATCGAATTTTAAATCGAGTTTCTTACCCTTAAAAGAATTGAAATCCAACACAATTACCTTATTTTCAAAAACTTCATTAAGATCATCACTTTCAATTTCAAAAGTTGTTATTTTAAAATCATAAATTTTGGCAAAAGTTGGATTATCACTTGACTCATCATATTTTGGGATTTGATTATGTTGCTCGCGTTGTTTCATATATGTTTTAAACAACAAATCCATGTGATCATCGTAAATTTCGTCCATTAGCTCAACAAAATCATATTTATAATTATTAATTGGAGGATTTTCAATTTGAAATTGTTGAGAACAAAAATTTTCACCATCATTGAAATAACTCCCATTGCCAAAATTATTTAAATAATTGTTTCCGTTTTGGATTTGAACTTCATTTTGGAGCTCGAAATTGAATTGGCAGGGGTTATAATTGAAATCAATTGAATTTTGAAGTGATCTAAATTTTGATCATCTTGAAAACTTTGACTTGAGTTTTTGCAGAAATATGAATTACATAAATCATTTGTCCTTTGATTTTATTATCCAAAAGTTTAAGTAAAGACAAAATCATTTCAATGTTATTTTCAAGATTTGAGGGTTGGGAATATCCATAAGAATTTTGTGTGAAATTATATGGATTATATTGATTTTCACAACTATTGTAAAATTCTTGTGAGGGAAATTCAGACATTTTCAAGAATGTTTTTTTTCTTTTTCTTTTTATAAAGGAGAAGTATTTACCAAGGAGAATTTATTTTTCAAAAGGAAGATTGATTTTTGCTTTTTTTAATATATTTTTCAAAAAAAATTTGTTCCTGAAAAGGTTAAAATAAATTTGATTTTTGTTTTTCTAAAAAAACCAACTTAATTTTTTTTTTGGATTTTTGATTTTGGCTGAAGTTTTTTGAAGGATTTAAAAACCAAGTTAAAAAATATTTATAATTTTTTTAGTTTTGGATTTTGATTTTTTTTTAAATATGCATAAACTTACGCAGCTAAATGAACACAAGGGCTTAATTATAAATTTTCTATCCTAAGTAGCTTCTAACCCAAAATTGTATAATCACTGTTTGTCTTAATCCAACAAGATAGTTCTCAGCCAGATTACGGATAGGGTTTATCAGTGCACCACAAATCACCATAGCAATGCAACCGAAGGTTTAAGCACCTTCAGAGAAACAACCACCATAATATTTATGAATCACCGTCATATTTATCAATAGTTATTTCTCCGCCATAGCCTAAACACCAAGAAATTAAATTGTCGAAAGAGGACAACTGTAAATATACAATAAGCCCTATGTAAGCTCATGACACACTTAAGTAAAGTGTATAACCGTTATCATTAGTCAGGTTCTAAAATAAAACACAAAATTGAAGTTAAACGTGTATTAACAATGCAACTACGAATGAAATTTGTTTTTGTTTTTGAAATATATATATACATATACATATATACATACACACACACACACACACACACACACACACACACATATATATATAAATGCAAATGCAAGCAACCAACAATGCAATTAAAATAAAACTGGAGATGAAAGCATGATAGCAGAGCGTGTAGAATTATTAGCAATTTTTTTGCGGCGTTTTTTATAAGCGAGCAAAGCAATTTTTTTCTTACGATTTTCTACTTTGGCAATCTGAAAATAAAACAACGATATATATACGGTTTTTTTAAATATTTTTTCAAGAAGGAAACGAAGAAAAATCTGAAACTAAAACAATTTTCCAAAACCAAATTCACTTCGCTAATAAAACCTAAATCAGTTCTTTTTTTAAAGATGGAACTTAGAACAATTTAAAACATCACAAAAATAATCCTCAATTTAAATATCAAAGCAAGATTCACAAAGTAAACAAACCCAGCCCAAAAACAAACCAAGACTGCAAATTTTAAAATCTATCTGATACATTCACAACTTTTCCTTTCACTTTAAAAACATCGAACCCTCTTTGTTTCAAAAAAATCGAAAACACAGAAAATTACGAGGCGAATTTTAGATGAATTGAAATAAAAATGAGTAGTTCGCTAATTTGAGGTTTTAAGTTGCGGTGTGTGGCTCCTGGTATTTGTCGAGGAAAGTAGTGATTTTGGGTATGGGGATTTGGGAGTTTTGCTGTCAGAGGTTGGTTTGAATGGAAAGTTGTGTGGTTCAAAGGCGATGGAGTTTCTTGGTTGAGGGTTTGAAGTAGGTAGTTGAGTGGTTCGGTGAACTAACAGTCGCTTACTAGAAGGAGCAACATTCAAGTATTTCGAGAGGCAATGGTTGTCGATTTCGTGGTGGTATTAGTATGGTATGCTAGAGTAGGTTGTAGCAAGAAGTTATACGGCAACGAAGGTGTGAAGGGGTATTGTTTGGTTCTTGAAAATTGTGGAGGTTGGTGTTTGTAGTGGTGGCAGCAGTAGTTGCGTAGATGGTCAGTGGGTTGATGTATTTGTGGATGTATGCTATGGCAGATGTTTAGTATAGCTGAGGGTATTTGATGGTTTGAGGAAATTGCAGTGGGGAGGCTGTGGAGGGGGAAGGCAGTATGCAGAAGTCAGGGATGGTTGTTTGTATGAAGTTGTTGGAGGGGTGTTTAGATGGTGCAGTATGTATGATAGGGGAAGGGGAAGTGATGGAAAGCAGGGGTAAGACGACTGTTGTGGTTGAAAGTGTGGTAGCAATATGATGTAAATGGCAGTAGATAGTGGAAAGAAATGGCAAGGAGGGCTATGCAGTTAATGCCCTGCTATTACCCCGCTATAACCTTGCAATATCTCATAGAGGATTTCTACTACTACGATTTTTCCATATAGCCCCAAATATAGCCTTTCTGCTTTATGCCCCACTATTTCCGCTATATCCCTTTATTCCTGCTATATTATGTTATTTTCGCTATATTTTCTATTAAATAAATGAATTGAAAAATAACATTTATACATTATAAAAATTATGAAATTAATTTATTAAATTGAATTTTTAATATATTTTCAGAAATGAAAATACTCTAGTATTCTATTAAATTCCATTATGTTATATAATTGTTTTACATTTATATATAGTATATTCACACATGTTTGTATTTTAAATTATTCATGTATTAATTATAATTCAATTGAATTTTAATTTTTCATTTAATTACCATTTATATATCTATAAAACATTAAATATGAGTTTTATATGCTATTTTAGAGTCATCCGCTATATCCCGCTATATCCTCGCTGTATCCCCACTATGACTTTTTGTACCTCCACCGCATTGAATCTGCCAAGCGCTTTAACTGCACAGAATGAGGGTATTTGTAGTTGTGATAGGTGGAGCCAGTAGTGGCAGTGCCCATAGAGGCGGGTGTTATAGGTTGAAGTAAATCTTTACGGTGTGTATGATGGTTGATAGGGCAGAATTCAATGTAGTGTTGTAGATGGTAAATGGTAATGTGTATGGTTTCTGATGTATGAAGTTCTGATGAATGGTCAGTGTGGATAAGGCAGTAAGGGAGATGATGTCAGAAGTGAGTTGTAATGCTTGATGATGAAGTTGGAGTAGATGTTTGTAGGAGGAGGTCTTCTGGTATGAGGAGTGGTTATGTATAGGTGCAGGCAAAAGTTAGATATGAGCAAAGTTAGGTGGATGGTCAGAGGCAGTAAGGTGATGATGGAACAGTGGTAGTAATACAAAAGAGGATGAAGTGAAAACAAAGAGGAGGTGATATCGTTATGAACTGGGGTAGTAGCAGATAGATGATATGATAGTATGGGTAGTAAGCAGTTGTTGTTTTATGGTGCACTGTTTTGAGAAGTGGTGGTTGAAGAGGCTAATGGTGGATGGATGTAAATGTTTCTGTGATATTGTATGGTGGTGGATGGATGTATGGTAGATGTATGATAATGGAGTATATGTGCAGTTGCGTCTGGCTTAATAAAAAAATGAAGTTTTTATGGTGATAAATGTGACTGTGAATGCACTTGGTAGGGGATATATGTGAAGACGATATGTGAAGCAGTGCACAATAACTGGGTGAAGTAATGGATGTTTGTACAGTTAAATGGAGTGGTTGTGTTGCAAATGATGAATGCACAGTTCTGTGAGGGGGTAAGTGCAGTGCAGGAGAAATGGCAGTGTGGCTTTTTTTGGTTATGTATATGGTATTTGTGTTATAGCAGAGAGAATGGTTGGCAAGGTTGAAGTGCATTGGATAAATAGTTATAAGAAGTGAGGGAGGGTATTTGAGGGTGATTGTTGATGCTAGTGTGTTGATGATCAGAAAATATGCACTTGTAAGGTTGTTGTGAAGGCTTGTATTTTAGCTATGACCAGAGGTAGATAAGTGGGAATGGGGATGGTGTGGTAAGGTAGAGGGGTGGGTTGCTCTGTGCAGTGGGCTGGCATTTGGTTAATGACTAGTGATTGAAGCTTGTTGTTTGGTAATGAAGGATGTTGACACTGGTTATGTGCAGAAATGATGTGGATGTAGGTTATGGAGGAAGTATGAATGCAGTGGAAGCATAGTGTTGAAAGTTGTATATGGGATGGTCAGTGGATCTCTGTGCACAGGGAATGGAAAGGAGTGCACAATTTATGGGCAGAAATGCTTTGATGAATTGGTGAATATAAAAGTAATAATTTTGTAAAAGAAAAAGAAATTTGAAAAGAACTTGTAAATGTAATAAAATATTTTTTGCTTTGAAATTGTGTGTATATATATATATATAAAAGAAATGCAAATGTAAATGACCTAGAAAACAACAAACACACAATCAAAATGCAAACAAAAAAAACACAAACACACAACACAAATTTTTTTAAATGTAAGTTAACACACAAAACAAACACACAAGAAAAATCAAACAACAAATAATTCAAAGAATAGAAATTAAAATCAAATCAACTCCCCAGCAACAGCGCCAAAAACTTGTTTAACGGCCAAATTTCTATCGGATTAGAAAAATAGCCAAAAAAAATTTAATTAAAAATTAACCGCAAGCGCGCGATGTACAATTCTAGTACGTGGTGAGTATGGGTTGATTCACAGGGAATAATTTTAATTTGAAATTTTCATTCAATCAAAATAAACCAATATTTGAAGATTGTGTTTAGCTAAAAAGTTCCAGAAACTAACAAAAAATAAAAAAAATAAAAATATGAGAGTAGAAGGCAATTTAGAGGCAATGTCCTTCTTAAGATCACATAAATCAACATATATGAAATAATGATATCTCTTTTTTGGTTATTTATGAATTTAATTGATGTGTTTATCTTAAGTATGAAATATTTGTGCTATCAATTATATGAACTATCAAACTATAACACCCCCATTAAACCACTTCTTAACTCTCATGAAAATGACAATGAACTTGAAAATAAAATCTATTCTAAGCATGATCTATTAACTATTGATTAGAACATAGACCATCAAAATTTGATTTTAACGTTCACTTCATTACCATAATCATATATAGATGAAGAGGTCATTTGTGTTTTTATTTGTTTAAGCATAGCCTATTTGGTGTCAACAACATATGCTATCAAATTCAAAGTTAAATCAACAAAGTTAAACCACGTCAAACATTGCCATTAAGCACAAAAAGAGACAAAAAAATTAACAAAATGTTGAATCTACATGATTAAGAGAGCTTCATTATCCCTAAATTAAAGGGGCTCAGCCTCTCATATTTGTTATCATTTCAATAAACGTAGAGTTCAACATGAAACAAAAAATACAGGCTAATTAAAAAGAGAACTAATTAATGAAATAATAGCTAATCTACTTTCATAAATAAAACTAAGCTACTAAAAATAAAATAAAAGAAGCAAGAAAAGAACTTGAATTAAATTGCATGAAAATAAAATTACATGAAAGAAGAAAATGGCTAAGTGGCATGAAAAGGAAAAGAGAGACTTTGATTTTTGAGCCTAAAACTAAACTAACTAAAGAGGAGGCTAAGGCGGCCAAGAGCTTAATTACATGAACATATGGGGTATTTATACAAGCCTAAAACACTAATCCATATTTTTGGGGACTACCCAAAATACCCTTGAGTAAGCGTGGTCACAAAGTTGTCATTAGCAAGAGCATAATCAACTATTACATGTGCATGTAACTTTAATCTTCATTAGCATGTGCATAGCTTATAATAGGTGATCATGGTAAGTGGGTAGATAGGGTCCTCCATATTGCATGGTTTGAAATATTTCCATCTTCATTTGCTTGTCTTCTCTTATGCATGCATATTTTCCATGAAGCCTTCATCAAATCTATAAAATAACGTATGGGTAGAGGTTCTGTCCCCTAGTATCCAAATATATCCTCTCGAGGTTTCAATCGGGTTAGTGTATGAAGAGAATCTTGGCTCCTTCCGGTTCAGCTCCCTGAAGTAGTCATCAGTTTTCGTTTTCCCTTTATCTTTTCCAATTCTGGCTCCGAACGGCCCCTATCCTTCACAGTATTTATTTCATCATCCTAATTTTAACCCTAGGCTTCAGCGTCTTCCCGACACAAATATCTCTCAGCTTTATAGTAGGATTCCACAAGATCCATTGGTGGATCCCTTTTCAATGCTTCTTTGAAATCAGTCTTACTGATAACTATAGATACTGCTGCCATTAGGATAAACAGTGGATCTACCTTGTTGACCATAGCTACTGCCGCATTGAATCTTGTTAAATAACTTCTTAAGTCTCCATGCCTTTGTTTTACATTTGAGAGCATAAGTACATTCCTTGGTTGCGGGAAGTGAGCTTCTAACCGTCTCAAGAACTTGCTTACCAAGTCGGTCCATGTGCTTATGGACCCATTCTCTAACTGTCTGAAACAAATTACAGCCAAATCTCTTAAGTATAATGTGAAGCACCGCCCCCATTACCTCCTCAGAAGCACCCAACAGCTCTATTTGTAACGTTTCAGTTTTGTCGGGATCCGAAGGTCGGCATTCTTACGTCCACTATATCAAATGCCGCATAATCGAATGCCGGAAAACCGAATTGTTAGGTTGAAAAAGAAGAGGTAGAAGAAAAAGATATAAGAAGAAAGAAAACAGAACAGAAACAATATCAGAATCTCACATCGCAGCGGAACAACATATAATAGATAAATAAATAATCTTTAAACAAAGAACTATCTCAGTTAATACATTACATTTTCATCAGAGTGTACAACAACAATATACAACACAACTGGACAATGGACAGTTATACAACATGTCCTTACAAGTGAATTCTACAGCGGAAAAGATAATATCATATACAAGTAATGCGTCTCGCCATCCAGCTCGCCACTTGAGCTCCAAAGCACTTCCTGAATCCAGAATGACCTGATAACCTGACTCTAGACTGCCCATGTGGAAAATTATGGGCACCTAGAGTTTAGGAAGAGAACAATAAACTCCAGGTCAGTCATGGGACTGGTGTGAGAACTTAAAGAGTTATTTAACTTTTAAAACAACAACAATAAGAGAAGAGAAAAATATCCGCAATGCTTTTGGAAAATGAAACTACCATAAGGCCTCCCCGCACACACACAATGCAAACGCAAAATTGGAGGAGATTTCTCCTTATGATAGTCAAAGATGCTTACTACGCAAAAAAATCATTTTTGATATTATTATTAGTGCATAGTGATGAAAGCATTTCGAAAGTATAGTGTAAATCTTTGCAAGCATAGGTACCATTATATTATGCCTGCTATAGCTACCTCATGAGGAGGCAGGTTATACAATTGCAATCGTAAAGGGCTCGTATTGTTTCTTTGGATTTTCCAACAAATGGTCAGGCTAAGGAACTTCCTACTGTCAATGGGAACTCCTCTGGCGAGACGTCCCGAGAACCTAACGTTACGGTTAGATCTCTGCCAACACAAGGCCGGGTTACCTCTATAACTAGGTAACTACCACACGAATATGCAACCCCTCAGTCCTTTGGGACCTTTATCCGAGGGCCCTCGATCACCAAGCAACAACCCACAGAAAAATGAGATTGGAGAAACGACATAGGTTAAGCATCAGGGCTCCATACCTGACACCACCCTTTTCCAGAAGGGAATGACATACCCTAAAAGGCGCGACCCTCATAACCTTGCCGCATATTCCTGTTTCGACCATTTCCGGGGTATGAGGTCTGACAAAGTCTCGTCCACAAAGCTACGCTTTTTCACAAAGCCACGCTTTGATCAACAAATGATCAATAAATAATCATCATACAACAACACTCAGAATCCCACATTACCAAATTGGGAATATATCGCTGATAACCTTAAACTACATAACCTCTAAGGGTGTTAAGCTAAGAGAATAAATTCCCCGCCACCAATGGAAATGTATTTGAAAGAAATCTGCTTTATATCTCAAAATGTAATGTCAGACGTGTAACCATACAAGTCTGTTTCGGGTTCGAACAGAACCAAAGGAACTTCAAAAGAAGCCCTTGCAATCCGGGTATTCACAATCCCGATCGAATTTCCCATCACAAAGGAAATCTCCATACCGTAGCTAACGGTGCAGAGACAATCGATAGGTCATCCTATCGTTTTCACAAATACCCGGTCTTCACCACCGGTCTTCAATGCTATCCATTACGTCATATCACTATTCGGAATGGGTAGTCCGAATAACGAGCGTAATAATTTAAAAATATGTGTAGCATTCAATTTCAACCAATTCACAACAAATAGCCATTCAAGGGTCAATATTGATAGTCGGTTATTTAACTATCAATCAATATTCACAACATCACCCGATTTCAAATAATTTCCCAAATTATTTATTTCCAAAAATATCTTTACAAGATATAATTTCCACACTTCAACAATTTGAAAACAAATTTCAAATCATTTCTCACCTTTCAATCTTTGAAAACAAATTTAATATCATCTTCCTTAAACGGAAACACTTCCAAATATTTATCCATTTTCAATTTAAAATGGTCCATTTAAATCAATCAAATAAATCCTTATCGATTTATTAAATTTACGTTCCAAATCCGTAAATTTATTTCCACACTTTAAAAATAAATCAATGTTTATTTTCAAAAATTCCCTTTCTTTTATAAATTCCATAGTGAATTTACATTTCCAACTATCTATTAATATACGATTTCCAAATCGATTTCTAATATTCATTTTCAATTTATCTTTAAAAGATAAAATCTCAAAACATTCACTTCATATTGGAAAAACATTTCCATACTTATTAAATAATAAGTAATTCACAAATCTATTTATTTTCAATATTTAGAAAATATTCAATATACTTAAATCCCAATTAAGTATATATTTCCTCTAAAACACATTTATTTGGGTTAAAACGAATGTTGCGTAAAACATCGTTACGACAACCCAAAATCACTAGTATAGGGATCCGCAATTAAGATGGATATATAAATTCCAATACTATATAAAACATTTCCTTTCGGAAATCATTTACTATAACAACAGTGTTATAGTCCACCATTTCCTTCTATTTCTCGAAAACGTCTATTTCAACAATGAATGTTGAAATCTATGGTATCGATACTTAATACATTTTAAAACATTTTTGAATCGTTTCAATTTCTATTTAAAATATCACTTTCCCAAAATATCTCTTTAATATATTATTCACCGTCCAAAATCGTGAATGTACTTCATTTACCAAATTCAATTTCTACATATTTTATTTAAAGGATTATCCACTGTCCAAAATCGTGTATATATTTCCTTTAATAAGCTATAATAATTAAACTTATCAAAATAAGTCGATTTCGGATTCATAAAACAACGTTTATAAATTCCATTTATACTTCATAACAACTTCAACTTATAAAATCACTTTATTAACAAATTCTATCCATATTCCATTTACACGCCAAAAATCTAATTTATAAGTTAATTACTTATAAATCTTTTATTTTACAAAATCTATTCATTTTATAACTTCATAATTTATAAATCTATAGATTTCATCCACTTATGAAATCCATTTATATTTCATTGTAACACTTATAAAAACTCGTTTTATAATCCCAATATTTTTATTTATAAATATCAATTTTATAGATCTTTTATATAAATCATTTATAATAATTCAAAAATCCCAATTTAAACCATTTTATAAATTAATCAACTACTTATTTCAAAAATCACATTTCAGATATATTTAACAAAAATCTTAATTCTTATAACATAAAAATCTCAAAGTTTATTCATTTAAAATGAATCAATTTCAAAATTAATTTTTTTTTTATGAATTCTCAACTTAATTTTTCAAAAATCCAATTTTATTTATTTTCGGCATCTAACGATACCAAAAATATATTCGGCTAAAATTTAGCCTTTAACGATTTCAATCACAAAGATAATCATGCAGATTATAAATAAATCAATAAATAGATCAGCACACAACATTGAAACAAATTCAAATGTTTGAGGAATCTAGTTGGATCCCTCCAACCTGTTTCTCTGCATCCAAAGATATTAGCACAATACCAATTTCGCTTCAAGACGAAATATCGCAGTATATGAGATTTATAAAATACTATCCGCTATTATGCAGCGCGATAGGGTCTCATCCGCTATATGATGCGGGAAATTAACTCCAAGTACATATATAATATCAATTTCACTTCAAGGTGAAATTATCGCGGTTTATGTTTTTAATAAATAACCTCCGCTTAATATACGGCGTATAATGTCTATTTTAACAATCAATAAATAATAATTTATCATCCATGCATACAATCAAGCAAATTTTAAATCTAGCTGTTTAAAATTTAAATCGAAACAATTCGATTGAGTGAGAAGTTCTCACCTTGGGTTTCCGATAATAGTTGTAGCGTTTTATTTCGAATAAAATTAAACGTGCGTTTAATTTTACCCAAAATTTTCACTAGCTCCAAACAACTCTAAACCATCTCCATTGCGTAGTGTTCGACAAAACGAATCCGTCGCAATTCGTTTCGTCAAATTCCGACCTCGTATGACAAAGTTATGATATTTTAAACATCGTACAATTTATAATATAAAATGATTTGCATATTCTTTTTTTTATATTTTAACAACCTTCAATCCAGGCCATGAATTTTTTCTTGATGAAATCAGGCCGTCCCCCCACATTCTCTTCTCCCTCACGTACATCCTCCCAGGTGAAAAACGCAAGCATCAACCCATAGCCGCCCTTAATCAACTAATTTTCACGACTCCATTGATCATCTAGCTGACGATCAGACGACGCCACATCGAAGACCACGACGAACACTCCCCTCGGTTTGAACAATAGTCAGCTCGGCCTCCCCCTTGTCTCGATTTCCATGCACAAACGGCAGGCCAACGCGGCCCCCTAGCGACCACTACACTGCTCCAATTCAGATCACCACCGTTGATCTTCAAGATCTCGACGCCCTCTACATTTTTCATGTTGGAAGTTTTGTGTGAAAGTTGATGGATTTGAAGAAAAGAGGAGGAGAAGATCATAAGATTTCGGCCCTTGGTTTTAATGGTGGCGGCTGAACGTTTAAAACCCTAGCTAGGTTTTAAGTTTTGCAAATGTGAGATGCGAAGGCCTTTTATAGAAAATTTCCAAATTACTATTCGCTCGAAATTTTCCGAACTCCAAATCTCGCGCGGTAACTAGCATTCTAATGTTTAACCTACATTCCAGACACAATGGAATATGTTTCGGAGGCTAATTCGGTCGTATGTACGAGTTACGGCAATAAACGATCAAATTTAAATTAAACCGATTAAACAAATTTCTATGCGTTTTGGCTTGCCCCGGACAAACGGTGAATCTGATTGACATGAAATTAAAAACCTTACAATAATATCACATTGCGGATCCGATCAAACTGGTTTTATCGAAATCCGAGACTGTTTGAAAAATGACTATTTTCACTAGTCGGTTTAAATATTAAAATATTCAATTTTCACAAATTAACTTTTAATTCAGTTTTAAAAGTTCACAAAAATTGTTCTAACTCCAATATGATTTAATATAACTTTATAAATCATTTTTATACACATTAAACCCAATTTCCAATTATTTCTGAAATTTCAAATATTAATTTGTCGATTTAATTATCCAATTAAATCTAAATATTCGAAAAATAAATTATCCAACTTAGAAATTTTACTTGTTGATGTTTAAAATCAATTAAATATCTGAATTTCAAATGACAGAATTTCTGGGTCGTTACAAACTTCCCCCCTTAAAAGGATTTTCGTCCTCGAAATTGCCAAGTAAGAAAGAGTTTTGAAATCCATTAACTTTTCAAAACAAACCGTTCAAATTTGATTTACAAATCTCTTAGATGTTTAAATTTTCCAAAATTCATAGTCAAACTTCTTACAAAACTTTACTAATATTTCAAATCCATATAGTTATCCTTTCAAAATCAACTATATCGTTTAACCTTTAATTTCAAATCAAAACTTAGTTTTCACAAAATTTTCTAAATTTCCCGAAAATTTTCTAACGCCTTGAATTTTCAGAAAATTTCGCCATAACCTCCTTTGTACGGAGGAGCTTTTACAATATCACAATAGAGATAAATATATATACATCGACCCACCCTGTCGAAAAAGCAGAAAAATAGTTCATATTTCCTATTTTTATTGCGTATGCGTACCTTTTTAGCATTTTTAAGCAAAGCAGTTATTTATTAAGCATTTTGAGCAACCCAAATCCCGCTAATGGTAGCCCCGGTACCTGTACTTACTCAATATAAACACGTAAGTGACATATATAAGAAGTTATTAACATTTTACTCTTTTAAACAACTACAATACATGCATATTAAAAGAAATGCATACTAAACAAGGTTTATAAACAACTTATATGATTTCAACATTATTTGTAATTGTTTATAGCCAATTCATATACAACGACATTCAATTATTCATTTCCAATTAGTTTACATTCACTAATTTACATTCACATTGGTTCACTTTCAATTTAAATCAATTTCCATTCAATTTAAATTTACTTAACTTCCAATTTGAATTTAATTGCTTTAGCTTTCAATTTTATTCATTCAGTTGCATATAAATTACTATTCAATCAATTAACAATAATCTAACAACCAATGTATAACCAACACAACCAAATTTATTCATTTAACATTCAACATTCATATTCACTTTGTTTACCTTCAATTTGGTTTAACATTCAATTCATTTTCATTAGATTGATTAACATTCAATCCATTTATTTATTCAATTGCTAATTCATTTTGCAAATAAAATTGAATTTCATTTATATAACTCAAATTCACATCCATTTTATTCACTTCATTATTTTACTTCGATACCAAAATCAATTTCATTCAGCATCACTTAAGTTATATTACGTTTAAACATCATTTGTTTAACTTAACTAAATTTCCATTTCAACAACATATCTAATCCGGTCAAATCCAATTCATATTCCAACTCCAAAGTAAATTCTATTTAACTTTTACCAAAGTCAATTTTCATTACTTATTCAGATTCATACCTCGTTTTACTTAACAGAGTTATTTAACCATTTTAATAATTGGTTTTACTTACATCTTCACATTTAATAAGCTATACAATTTATTATTCAACTTCCAAATCCGATTTAATTTATTTAACTTCCTTTAATTAAATTTTACATCATACATTTTATCATACTAATTCAAATTTATTTCAACTTTACCAAAGTTAAATCTTTATTATTTCATATTATAAGTTCAAAACTTGATTACTTATATTCATCAATATCAACTTGGATTTAATTTCAAATTTGTTTATCACAACAAAATTCAATTTCAGTTTACTATGGTAGCAAATCCATCACACAGAAACTCGAAAATGATACTGATGATGCTGCATTCATCACCCTTATTATTCTCCAGCAACAGTAGTGAATTCAATGCTTTAAATTCTTTCAAAATTTCCTTTTATTTATAAATCTCATTTATAAATCTTGCTTATATAATTTCACTATTTAACTTTACCTATACAAGATTATTCCACAATTGTAAATCATTTCAATTATAATTCTATACCTATACAATTGTTACTCTTATATAATTTATTCTTTCACAATTGTTGTTTTTATTCAGATTATTCGAACAACTTTGATTCATTTATATATTTTCATTCATTTTCAACAATCAAACAATTCAATTTTTCAGACACCTTGATAATTTCTGAAAAATTATTCCTTTATATATATTATATAATCGAGGTAAAATTATTTCATTTACCCAATTTTAAAATGATACTATGTCGGTTTATCTCGTTTGAGAGTTTAGAAACCTTTATCGATGACAGTTAGCTAGACTGCACCGACCAGAATCTATAAACAATCAACTGATAAGTCAACACAATACAAAACAATTTCGTATTCACTAACAAATACGCTCTCACATATATTATTACACTCAAACTCATTCTAGAGTACTGCTGACTCTATCTCTAATGAGTAATTCCCAATAGAGCCAAGGTTGTCACTTAACCATATGCTCTGATACCACATTGTAACGTTTCGGTTTTGTCGGGATCCGAAGGTCGGCATTCTTACGTCCACTGTATCAAATGCCGCATAATCGAATGCCGAAAAACCGAATTGTTAGGGTGAAAAAGAAGAGGTAGAAGAAAAAGATAGAAGAAGAAAGAAAACAGAATAGAAACAATATCAGAATCTCACATTGCAACGGAACAACATATAATAGATAAATGAATAATCTTTAAACAAAGAACTATCTCAGTTATTACATTACATTATCATCAGAGTGTACAACAACAATATAAAACACAACTGGACAATGGACAATTATACAACATGTCCTTACAAGTGAATTCTACAGCGGAAAAGATAATATCATATACATGTAACACGTCTCACCATCCAGCTCGCCACTTGAGCTCCAAAGCACTTCCTACATCCAGAATGATCTGATAACCTAATTCTAGACTGCCCGTGTGGAAAATTATGGGCACCTAGAGTTTAGAAAGAGAACAATAAACTCCAGGTCAGTCATGGGACTGGTGTGAGAACTTAAACAGTTATTTAACTTTTAAAACAACAACAACAAGAGAAGAGAAAAATATCCGCAATTCTTTTGGAAAATGAAACTACCATAAGGCCTCCCCGCACACAAACAATGCAAACGCAGAATTGGAGGAGATTTCTCCTTATGATAGTCAAAGATGCTTACTACGCAAAACAAATCATTTTTGATATTATTATTAGTGCATAGTGATGAGGCATTTCGAAAGTATAATATAAATCTTAGCCAGCATAGGTACCATTATATTATGCCTGCTATAGCAACCTTTTGAGGAGGCAGGTTATACAATTGCAATCGTAAAGGGCTCATATTGTTTCTTTGGATTTTCCAACAAATGGTCAGGCTAAGGAACATCCTACTGTCAATGGGATCGCCTCTGGCGGGACGTCCCAAGAACCTAACGTTACAGTTAGATCTCTGCCAACACAAGGACGGGTTACCTCTGTAACTAGGTAACTACTACACGA
Organism: Allium cepa; assembly: GCA_030765085.1. Classification (NCBI taxonomy): domain Eukaryota; kingdom Viridiplantae; phylum Streptophyta; class Magnoliopsida; order Asparagales; family Amaryllidaceae; genus Allium; species Allium cepa. The sequence continues at coordinate 71,573,301 of CM060939.1, read as the reverse complement.
ATATGCCACCCCCGGTCCTTTGGGACCTTTATCCGAGGGCCCTCGATCACCAAGCAACAACCAGACAGAAAAATGAGATTGGAGCAACCACATAGGTTAAGAATCAGAGCTCCATACCTGACACCCCCCTTTTCCAGAAGGGAATGACATACCCTAAAGGACGACACCGTCGTAACCTTGCCGCATATTCCTATTTCGACCATTTCCGGGGTGTGAGGTCTGACGAAGTCTCGTCCACAAAGCCACGCTTTGATCAACAAATGATCAATAAATAATCATCACACAGCAACACTCAGCATGCCACATTACCAAATTGGGAATATATCGCTGATAACCTTCAACTACATAACCTCGCAGGGTGTTAAGCTAAGAGAATAAATTCTCCGCCACCAACGGAAATGTATTTGAAAGAAATCTGCTTTATATCTCAAAATGTAATGTCAGACATGTAACCATACAAGTCTGTTCCGGGTTCGAACAGAACCGAAGGCACTACAAAAGAAGCCCTTGCAATCCGGGTATTCACAATCCCGATCGAATTTCCCATCACAAAGGAAATCTCCATACTGTAGCTAACGGTGCAGAGGCAATCGATAGGTCATCCTATCGTTTTCACAAATACCCGGTCTTCACCACCGGTCTTCAATGCTATCCATTACGTCATATCACTATTCGAAATGGGTAGTCCGAATAACGGGCGTAATAATTTAAAAATATGTGTAGCATTCAATTTCAACCAATTCACAACAAATAGCCATTCAAGGGTCAATATTGATAGTCGGTTATTTAACTATCAATCAATATTCACAACATCACCCGATTTCAAATAATTTTCCAAATTATTTATTCCCAAAAATATCTTTACAAGATATAATTTCCACACTTCAACCATTTGAAAACAAATTTCAAATCATTTCTCACCTTTCAATCTTTGAAAACAAATTTCAAACCATTTTCCTTAAACGGAAACATTTCCAAATATTTATCCATTTTCAATTTAAAATAGTCCATTTAAATCAATCAAATAAATCCTTACCGATTTGTTAAATTTACGTTCCAAATCCGTAAATTTATTTCCACACTTTAAAAATAAATCAATGTTTATTTTCAACAAATTTCCCTTTCTTTCATGAATTCCATAGAGAATTCACATTTCCAAATATCTATGAATATACGATTTCCAAATCGATTTCTAATATTCATTTTCAATTTATCTTTAAAAGATAAAATCTCAAAACATTCACTTCATATTGGAAAAAAATTCCATACTTATTAAATAATAAGTAATTCACAAATCTATTTATTTTCAACATTTAGAAAATATTCAATATACTTAAATCCCAATTAAGTATATATTTCCTCTAAAACACATTTATTTGGGTCAAAACGAATGTTGCGTAAAACATCGTTACGACAACCTAAAATCACTAGTATAGGGATCCTAAATTAAGATAGATATATAAATCCCAATACTATATAAAACATTTCCTTTCGGAAATCATTTACTATAACAACAGTGTTATAGTCCACCATTTCCTTCTATTTCTCGAAAACGTCTATTTCAACAATGAATGTTGAAATCTATGGTTTCGATACTTAATACATTTTAAAACATTTTTGAATCGTTTTAATTTCTATTTAAAATATCACTTTCCCAAAATATCTCTTTAATATATTATTCACCGTCCAAAATCGTGAATATACTTCATTTACTAAGTTCAATTTCTACATATTTTATTTAAAGGATTATCCACTGTCCAAAATCGTGGATATATTTCCTAATTAAACTTATCAAAATAAGTCGATTTCGGATTAATAAAACAACGTTTATAAATTCCATTTATACTTTATAACAACTTCAACTTATAAAATCACTTTATTAACAAATTTTATCCATATTCCATTTACTCGCCAAAAATCCAATTTATAAGTTAATTACTTATAAATCTTTTATTTTACAAAATCTATTCATTTTATAACTTCACAATTTATAAATCTATAGATTTCATCCACTTATGAAATCCATTTATATTTCATTGTAACACTTATAAAAACTCGTTTTATAATCCCAATATTTTAATTTATAAATATCAATTTTATAGATCTTTTATATAAATCATTTATAATAATTCAAAAATCCCAATTTAAACCATTTTATAAATTAATCAACTACTTATTTCAAAATCACATTTTGGTTATATTTAACAAAAATCATGATTCTTATAACATAAAAATATCAACGTTTATTCATTTAAAATGAATCAATTTCAAAATTAATTTTTTTTATGAATTCTCAACTTAATTTTTCAAAAATCCAATTTTATTTATATTCGGCATCTAACGATACCAAAAATATATTCGGCTAAAATTTAGCCTTTAACGATTTCAATCACAAAGATAATCACGCAGATTATAAATAAATCAATAAATAGATCAGCACACAACATTGAAACAAATTCAAATGTTTGAGGAATCTAGTTGGATCCCTCCAACCTGTTTCCCTGCATCCAAAGATGTTAGCACAATACCAATTTCGCTTCAAGACGAAATATCATAGTATATGAGATTTATAAAATACTATCCGCTATTATGCAGCGCGATAGGGTCTCATCAGCTATATAATGCGGGAAATTAACTCCAAGTACATATATAATACCAATTTCACTTCAAGGTGAAATTATCGCGGTATATGTTTTTAATAAATAACCTCCACTTAATATACAGCGTATAATGTCTATTTTAACAATCAATAAATAATAATTTATCACCATGCATACAATCAAGCAAATTTTAAATCTAGCTGTTTAAAATTTAAATCGAAACAATTTGATTGAGTGAGAAGTTCTCACCTTGGGTTTCCGATAATAGTTGTAGCGTTTTATTTCGAATAAAATTAAACGTGCGTTTAATTTTACCCGAAATCTTCACTCGCTCCAAACGATTCCAAACCGGCTCCGTTGCGTAGTGTTCGACAAAACAAATCTGTCGCAATTCGTTTCGTCAAATTCCGACCTCGTATGACAAAGTTATGATATTTTAAACATCGTACAATTTATAATATAAAATGATTTACATATTCTTTTTTTTTATATTTTAACAACCTTCAATCCAGGCCGTGAATTTTTTCTTGATGAAATCAGGCCGTCCCCCCTTTCTCTTCTCCCTCACGTACATCCTCCCAGGTGAAAAATGCAAGCATGAACCCATCGCCGCCCTTAATCAACTAATTTTCGCGACTCCATTGATCATCTAGCTGACGATCAGACGATGCCACATCGAAGACCACGGCAAACACCACCCTCGGTTTGAACAATAGCCAACTCGGCCTCTCCTTTGTCTCAATTTCCATGCACAAACGGCAGGCCAACGCGGCCCCCTAGCGACCACTACACTGCTCTAATTCAGATCACCACTGTTGATCTTCAAGATCTCGACGCCCTCTACATTTTTCATGTTGGAAATTTCGTTTGAAAGTTGATGGATTTGAAGAAAAGAGGAGGAGAAGATCATAAGATTTTGGCCCTTGGTTTTAATGGTGGCAGCTGAACGTATAAAACCCTAGCTAGGTTTTAAGTTTTGCAAATGTGAGATGCGAAGGCCTTTTATAGAAAATTTCCAAATTACTATTCACTCGAAATTTTCCGAACTCCAAATCTCGCACGGTAACTGGCGTTTCTAGGGTTTAACCCACGTTACGGACACAATGGAATATGTTTCGGAGGCTATTTCGGTCGTATGTGCGATTTACGGCAATAAACGATCAAATTTAAATTAAACTGATTAAACAAATTTCTATGCGTTTTGGCTTGCCCCGGACAAACGGTGAATCTGATTGACACAAAATTTGAAACCTTACAATAATATCACATTACGGATCCGATGAAACTGGTTTCGTCAAAATCCGAGATTTTTTGAAAAATGGCTATTTTCACTAGTCGATTCAAATATTAAAATATTCAATTTTCACAAATTAACTCTTAATTCGGTTTTAAAAGTTCACAAACATTGTTCTAAGTCTAATATGATTTAATATAACTTTATAAATCATTTTTATACACATTAAACCCAATTTTCAATTATTTTCGAAATTTCAAATATTAATTTGTCGATTTAATTATCCAATTAAATATAAATATTCGAAAAATAAATTATCCAACTTAGAAATTTTACTTGTTGATATTTAAAATCAATTAAATATCTGAATTTCAAATGACAGAATTTCTGGGTCGTTACACTATTTATTGGATATATCTCATTACATGAATCATCGGATCTGTCTTCCCATCTTACATTTCTAGTATCGGAAGCTTGAAATATGGAGGATTTCTCGCATTTCGGGTATTAGCGGTAAACGGGTTCCTGTTTATGTCTTCTAGACCCTGATCTGGGGGACCTCGTCTCAAGAACTTTCGTATCAATTCAGCAATTCGGTTCTCACCGTTTAATGAAGGTCTCCGTCTTAAAGCAATATTTTGCCCCCTATTTCGGTGGGATATCCCAAGGTGTACTCTTCCGATCGCATGCATGTGTTCTGATTCATAACTTTAGCTTCATTCAGACTTGTGTTCCGAAGAGGAAGTTCTAGTACATACTCTTCTGTCGGTTGCATCCTAGTATTTAGATTAGTTCCTATACCACTAGTTCCTAGTGTTTTAATAGTCACTCTGACATTGGGATTGATTCTCATATTGATTCCAACGTTGCTCCCAAGTATCGGTTGCTCTGGACATGAAGGGCAAAACTCCATCTTGTTCCAATCCAACTCTGGCAGCTCCTATGTTGTTCCTTGGAGTTTGATTCCTATTCTCTACGGATCTAGCTGTCCTTTGTTGCTATATCTTCTGGAAGAAGCCCTCCATCATCTCCTGTTGTCCATATAAGATTCCATTATGCATCTCTTTCATCATCATTTTCATCTCCTCTCTAATCACATAGTTGGATGATGCAAATTTAAGGACATATCCTTGCTACCCTCAGGCTTTAGTTGATATGCTTTGGCTCTAGATCTGGTATTAGGCCTGCTCACCTTCTCCAAGTCTTATATTTAAAGTTCAAGTCTTCAAATCTAACCCTGAGTTCAGTTTTGTTGGTGAAAGCACTAGAATGTTAACCCATAAAATGGATCAAAATCCTAGATTGAGTTTGAAAGCACCAGCCATGTTCTTACAAAACAATAATATAGAAAATAAATGTAAAAAGAGCATAAACACTAAAGTGACAAGAAGATTTTTTATAGCGGTTTAGTTGTTAATGAAGCCTACGTCCACTTTATGGGCTTTATTATCGACTGACTGCTATTACAAGTTGAATTCGGTTAGAAGTTGATGAGAATAAAATAAGTCACAAGTGCAAGATTTTACTGGAGAATCACAGAGTTCCAGCAGCTAGTCCTGAATATCCTCTTTGTGTTATATGTAGGATTTTATTTATATTGGTAGGAGAGTAGTTGAAACAAGGTCGGCTTGTCAAAAGCCTCTACTCAGTGTTAGGAAGAGGTACAAAAAAACTCAGGGCGGCCCGAATTAACATGATGGACCACTAGCGATCCCTTAAACTATTTTTGCATCAACCCTTTTGGGATTCCTCCCTTTCATCTATCTTAATGCATTGTCCAAATATCAAGTTGTTTGGAGTTTATTTGATCATCCGTCTTTATCGGTCATCTGGTCCAGATAACTCACCGATTACTCGCCCAAAGCTTAACGAAATAAGATAAAACTTTGCAGGTACACTCTAGAGGATGTGTGGGAGTTACCTTAAAAATTTCAGCTGGTGGGTCCAATCTACATGGATTGCTAGCGATCCATCTAGTTAGGACGCTAGAGATCCATCTAGCCTTATCCAATCAAGCCTATTTTGGCGAGTGCCTTCTTTTTTGTCTTTTAGGTGTTCTACGAAAATTTTAAGTCAATCCGACTCCGTATAAGTTCTCTAAGTCCGTTTTAAGTTAGCTTCTTTGGTCAAAAAGCGGGTAAACAGTGTCTACGTACAAAGATTTGGAGAATCCCAACAACCTCTTAGATATATCACCATAGATCTTTATATCTAGTATATAGGTTGCTTCTCCTAAATCATTCATGAAAAAATTCTTGGAAAGCCAAGCTATCACCGATTGTAATAATGAAACATCGTTTCCAATCAACAAATGATCATCAATGTATAACACTAAGAATATGATAGCATTTCCTTACTCCTTTCGGTAAATGCATGCCTCATCTGTGTGTTGATAAAAACCAAACTGTTTGATTACTTTATTAAAATACTTATTCCAACTTCTTGAAGCTTGTTTAAATCTATAAATGGACCTTAGAAACTTGCAAGCCTTGCCCTCACTTGCACTGAACTCGTAACCCTTGAGCTGCGATATATAGATGGTCCCTTCTAAATCACCATTCATGAATGTCATATTCACATCTATTTGCCATATTTAATTGTCTTAGAATGCAGTAATAGCTAACGTTATCCGAATGGACTTAAGCATTGCTACGAGAGAAAAAGTCTCATCATAATCAATACCTTGAATGTAATGAAATCCTTTTACAACCAACCTAGCCTTATAGTCTCCACTTGTTCATCTGCATTTAGCTTTTTCCTAAAATTCCATTCGTAGCTTATAGGTTCCATCCTGGGTATGTCAAACAAACTCCACACTTTGTTTTCATACATGGAATCCATTTCGGATTTCATTGCACCAAGCCAAAGTGTAGAGTCTTACTCTATAGTGCTCTTTTTTATGAAGTGCCATCATCTAAGACATGGTCCTTCTTCTCATCATCTACAAGAAAACCCTAGCATCTCTCTGGTGCATAAGACTACATACTAGATATTCTAACAGATTGCTTATTTTCGTATATAGGTGAATTTTGTTCTCCCACTAGTTTAGCCTCAGTGTTAATTTCTTGGATCTCATCCAGGTCTAAAACCTCACTAATAATTTCCTTTGATAAAAATTCCTTTCCTAAAATGATGGCATGCTAGAAAACAATGACTTTTGTTCCTCGATATTGTAGAAATATCCCATCGAGTTTTTTAGGATGTAACACCCCTTACCTTTATGAGATTAAATAATTGAATTAACAAGGGTAAAATAATAAATTTAACATAAAGGGAAAATAGTAAATTCTACAAGAGTTTGAATTGGCTTTGGGACCTATTTCATTGTGTTTGGAATGTTATTTATAGTCAGAAAACATATTTATCTCACTGAGTTTGGTTTAGCAGGCCGGAAATTAGAATAAATCAAACCCAGTGGTATGTTCGTAATACATTAGTTTCATGATTTGGACTAGATATTATAGTTTTCTGCCTATAAATAGATCTCCAACCCTACTTCTTTTGCTTCAATAAATATTACCTCCACTCTTGAAACTCTATTCCCAAAACCATTTATAAATTCGCTAAATCAAATTCAAATTAAACAAATTTAAATATGAAACCGATCGCATCGAAGGAAACTATGCAAAAAATCGATGCTTTCGAGAAATTTGCAGTTGTGAAGGCATATAAATTTTGGCAGTGAAGGAGAGGAATGATTGAAATCAAATCAATGAGGCACTCTAGTCGATGAGTGAGATTTATCGTATTTGTGTATATATTGGTAAGACATAGTAGTTCACCTCTTATGATCTTGAACCAAATTATAATAATGTAACTACTAATCAAAAATTGATTTGTTTATATATACACCTAATTAGGATGTAGTGTGCCATGGCTAGATGATTAAAAAGGCAAATTTTTGTTGATTGTAATCAACGAAAGTTAATCACTCCCTAATTAAAAAATTATGAATTATAAAAATGTTCCACATTTGACATACTATATATCAATTATAGTTCTCAACAATGGGATTTCAGTGGTGGTGTTCGTTTGTAGATTAGGTGTACGTATTGATCAAAGAATGTGCTGGAAGTTCAATGAATGTGGATCGTCCGTTTTAAACCAACGATGAAACAATGATAATTTGATTGAGGGACACGAGTGTAAAGAGGAGATCGAGTAGGTTATAATGGTCGCATCGAATTGACCACATGAGGTCATAGGTTGCCAAAAAAGCATCAGAACATGATGAAGTCAATTTTGCTAGATATGTCAGTAGGTCTTGGCTTTGGAGGCGTTAGAAATGGCTTGGGATAGGGATCACAACCTTGGGTCAGATCGCGGTAGTTTGGCCTGAGGCGGTGCTGGTGACAATGAAAAGAAGACATGGTTGGGTTTGTTTGATATCGGGTTGGCTCAATATATGAAAATGAACGATTATATACATATATGTATGTGTGTGTGTATAAATTACGATTTTCCCCCTGAACTTTAAGTGTTTATAACTCTCGCATATGGCCTTTGTTTACGCACGGTTCGTCGAATCAAAATCGTGGTGAGACAAGGAACAGTTTGGTATGAGCTACTTCAAAAAGATGTCTTATTTTAGTATATTTCATTATATGTGGGTTCTGGTAAGACGTTTTGTGTGCACGTATAGGTAAATTTGTCCTCAATTGCACTAGTGACTTTTGGCGATGACGAGTTGGGGCTACATCCAGTACCTTTGTAAATGGTGGGATGATTATGATTTTGGACTTGATACCAATAGTATTGCTGATGTTAGGTGAATATTTATCATGATCTTGATCTTAATAGTCACGTACATTTTCGGCATTCGAGTTGGGACTTTGGCCTCATTCATTTGCATATGTGTTCGGCATTCGAGATAAGACTTAGGGATTGCTCTTTTGCATAAATTTTCGGCATTCGAGCTAGGCCTTTGGGCTTGGTCTAGGACTTTAGACTTGGTTGTTTGTATAAGTCTTTGGCATACAAGCTTGGACTTTGGGCTCGGTCGTATGCATACGTTTGCGATAAATATGCCATGAATTTGGGCTTAATCGCATGCATATGTTTGTGGCGATGGCGAGTTGGGACTTTGGGCTCAATCATGTCGTAATGTTTCAATATATGATTAGACCCAATAGACATTTTAGTAAGACCTTAGCTTATAATATTATATTATTATATTTAGATGACATTTTTGTTGATACATGAAGATTTTTTGATCAATGACAATGTATAAAGGAAGAGATATATGCAAAATAGAGGAAGATCAATGAGATATAAACTTGAGTATGATTTTTATATATATAGGTTTATTTGTTAAAATCTATCCTCAAGAGTTGCACAAACACAAGAACACATTCATTATACTTCAATTTTTACTATGCATACTTCAAAATTCTTCATAATGCATAAATTCATATGTCAGTCGACTGTGCAAGAATTTACCAGTCGACTGAACTGGCAAACATGTACAAATATGCACAGTTTCAGTCGACTGAATTTACTGCACAGTCGACTGAAAATTTTCCAGAAAAATTCTTACTATAATTTCAGTCGACTGAAATTCCTGCACAGTCGACTGAATTTGAACCTGCGAATTTTGCATGAAAGGACACCTTCTTCTTCCCAAGAGTTGTGACTATTCTTCAATAGAAATGGAAGCTTCTCTTATCCACAACCCTTGGCAATACATGCATCCTTTTTACAACTATAAATACATGATTCAAACATCATTCAAGATCACCGAATTCTCTTACTCTAATCTATCTATTTCTTGATCATATTTTCTAAACATTATCAAAGCAATCACTACTCTCTTTGCTTGAATCACTGTTTATATTTAATATATTTGATTCATAGCAAATTCATAATTCCTTAATCTTCACAAACATATTTCATATTCTTGAGGATAAGATTATAGGAATATTGTACTACATTAGACTCATTAGTGTTGACAAGAACACAACAAGTCGAATATTGTATTTTAGTAATTGAGTTGAAGTCCTCTTCGGTTGTTGAGGCAAGAAATCCCGTTCGGTTGTTCGGGTAAGTTGTAAACCTATTCCTCCGGGTGAAGTGAGGGTGTTAGTTAGTGAAATTCCTAAGTGAAGCTTAGGGACTGGACGTAGGACGAGAGGTCCGAACCAGTATAAAATATCGGTGTCTCCTTGCATTTACCTACTTTATCTACCTAGACTATTCCGTTATTCCATATTACACGATCCTACCGCATAGCCCCCTCTTTCAATTTTGGTGCATGTGACACAGGTTATGGTATGGTTTTCGAGCATAAGTATTTGCTGACTAGCTTATTAGTGATATACACTTATATGATGTATTTCACTTGTCAGATATATGTCTAACCCCTTCTATTATTTCTTTGTTTTAGTTATACTCTGATAGGACGATAGAGAGGACTGGTGGTGACTTGGAGTCATGATGGTATAGTGGAGAATCATACATTTATCTATTAGCAATCTATAATATTATTCGTTTACTCTAATACATTATACTGCTTTGTTACCAGTGTAGAGAGATGTTACCGTTGGAATTCTTTTGATATTGCACTGTTTATTTGTCTGGGATTATATTATTGATTATTATATTTTATTCCTACCTCTATGAATTTTAGAAAGTGTAAAATATTGTAGATAACTTTGTGATTTTTTTATATTTTACCTCAAAACAATCTGCCATCTATGAAACCTACGATGCTAGTGCGTTTTTTAGATGTGTTGTAACACCCCACATTTTATATATTTAAAATAATTAAATAACAGTGACTAGTGAAAATAAACATTTTTGGAATTTTTAGAGTATGGCCTCGAAACTTATGCCATTATGTTCGTGGCGATTTTCTGATCAATTTTCATATATAACTTGCCAAAATCCGAGTTAATTCGGAGAAGTTAAGAAAGAACGAAAATTAGAGAAGACAAGAAAATAGAAAAAAAGTATATGAATCGACCCATAATTGATCCACAACCCCTTAGGTCGACCGCCATGTCGACCCAAGGAGAAGAGAGGTCGACTCTTGGGTCGACCTACACTGTTACCTAGAAGTAGTTTCATCCAGGTACGAGCCGAGCGATGTAAAATTCGATTTTCACGTGATCTGAGCCATACGTTGATTAATCTGATGGCTCCAAATGACCCTGTGACGTGGTGGCTCCAGGTTCAATCCAAGAATCCAATGACCTGAGATCCTCAAACTCCACCATATGTAGGACCCTAGGCCTAGCTATTTTCTAACAATTAGGTTTTCTTCCAATGAGTTCATTGCCTAAGGACGAACCTTAAATAGAAAATATTTCTTTGGGTTCATTGCCTGAGGCTGGACCCTAAAAAGAAAATATTTCTAGGGAGGAGATCTTCTCAAATAAAAATATTATACACCTTAGAGGGGGATATGGGAGGACCATGGACCAAGCTGAGCACAAGCAAAGCTAAGGACGAAAGGTGAGTGGATTTAATTATATATCTTTTTCGTTTATGATATATTATCATTAGATTCCTATTAAATAATTTTATTCAGTATTTATTTCATTAATTTATTCTGTTAATTAGTTATGCTGAGGCTGTAAATCGTATAAGAGAGCTTTTATTTTGTTAATATAAGGCTCGAGAGTTAGAGAAAGGCATAAGCCTAAAAGTTAGAAATTTAAAGTTATTACATCTATTTTAAAGTTGAAATTCAGTCTGTAAATGTTAGCTTCTTTTGATTCTTTTTATGTGAATAAATTAGTTAAAGAGAAGAATTCACAAATACAGATTAAAATAGAAGAAAACTAGATTTACAGAAATTAGATGTAAAATAAGAAAAGCTGAAATAAAAAGAGAAAATAGAAATTTACAGTAAATTATGCTAAAACGGGAAAAATAAATAAAAAGGGAAAACCTAGTAACTTGATTTGGAAGTAAGTGATAGATTAATTGGTTGGTTAAAAGAGAATACATTTCTATAGTTTAATGTTTAAAACATAATGATAAACGTAATTGCAAGAATAAAAATAAAGAAAAAGAAAATTAGTGTAAAATAGAGAAATTACTGTATTTTGCACTATCCAATAAGTAAAGAAATAATAAAAGAAATATCTTGCAGTTACGGATTGTTGTTTATTGCATTATTTAGTATTAAAACATGGAAATGGATTTTTAGCATAGCTTTTTATAAACAACCAAATAGAATAGAACTACTTCCTAGAATATAAAAAAACAAAGTGAAGAAATAAAGGTATTAAAGAAGGAATCAAGTTAATTATTAGACAAGAATGGAAGCTATAGACAGAAATGTAACTAGATATGCATTTACTGCGCAGACAATAGAATAGAAGTAAAGCAGCTATTATGATAAGTAAAATTTGACAATTGGACGTAGTCCCAAGTCAAGATTGTCATATAATATAAGAGAATTAAAGAGAATTCAATTTCATAATAAAAGAAGACAGATTAGAATAGAAAAGAGGCGCTTGTAATTATATTTATAATGTACATATTATAAAAGAGAATAAAAGTGATAATTATAAGTAAAATTATAAGATAGGTTATAATTAAATAGAAAGAATAAGGAAGGCTTATTTAAGACTTGAATTAAGTTAATAAGCAAATACAACAAAAATAATAGAAAAGACTTATTTTAATAAACTTAGATCTTGAATTAAGTTAATAAGCAAGATAATAGAAGTGGCCATACCTACAGCATCCTATTTCAGTCGGGAACTGGTGGTCTCACAGTAGTTAGGTGAGGCTGGGACAAAATTATGCTAATTAGGGTAAATAAGTAGCCAAAATAATAAGAAAAATAAACTAAATGCAAAATAAAAGATTAGACTTAGATTCTAATAAAAGAGTGAGATGCGTTTGGAGCAGCCCAAAAGATGAAGAGCCTAACAAAGTAGTTCATCACAGATTTCAGCACAGAAGAAGTACGTCCAACTTAGTTATTTTGGGCTAGAAGGAAGTACGAGACTTCAACGGGACGTGAGGGTACTCTAGAATGGCCCTCTGGTGTAGGCGTAGTGACGCAATCCTCCAGTGGAAGGTATGTAGATGTTCCATCAAACGTATTCCTTGACTGCTTTGTGTATGGCAGGACCATTGTAGGCAGTCAAAAGGGTTAATGTTTGGAGTAGGATATTCGTATGTCCCAGTACTTGCAAGTAAGTTTTAGTGGGCATGACCCGAAAGGATAATGCATTAAGATATCGGGCCAGCATCAAAACCAAGAGCGAATTCGAGAAAGACTAGAGTTAAACCAACAGTCCAATGATACTTGCACTATCGAGACATTAGATGAGGAGCGCTACCAATTGGATATTTAGATTGTTTGCAGTAGAGCACAACCACTTAGATCTTTAGATGTCTTTCGATTAGTTAAGGGGTGGCTGCGTGGGGCCATGGACACGATAAGAAAAGAGACAGACCAAGTAGAATAGCTGTATTGTAGACCTAACGAGGCAGTCCTTTATAGAAATAGAATATATGTATTATAGGCCTAACAAGGCAGACATTTACTGAAATAGAAAATCCCCAACCGAGTTCTGTACGAGGTAGACCTTATTAAGCGGGATTCAGGGAATAGATAGAACGATCACATATAGCCCTCGAGGTACGCACTGAGTGGTACATTATGGATGTCCGAGCATTAGTACAGACTAGGGCAGACACAGTTTTACGTTTTCATAGTAGACAATGGAGCATCTATATTGTAGGCCTTATGAGGCAGTCCTTTATAGATGTAGTCATAGAATGCCATGGAAGCAAGATGATGGAGCCCTTTACGAGGAGGATACGGAAGGTACTGTGGGTAGTACCTAGGACCTATGCAGCCGTTGGGCATATAGCTACATATATATTGGTTATTAGGTTTTAATCTACCAGGAAGTAGATGGGCACGATTCACGAACAGAGGCGAGAATATTATAAACCCAATAAACCTAATATAATAGTAAATGGAAATAAAACAGTATATGTAGAATTAAGCTTATAAGTGTATAATTTTTCCATTCACCAGAACTTTCGTTCTGACCCCCTCCTCATAACATCCTACAGGTTAGGTAGATGGCAGAGACTTTTCAGCTTTGAGACACTTGTTTAGAAAGTGTTATTATATTGGTAAGTACTTACTATTATATTTAAGTCAGTTCCGCTGTGAGATATTTATCTGAGATCTAATATATTTGTCTTTGCCTATTTGCAGGATATCAGAAACCCAATTCGGGCTTCTGTGAGCTTGGATTTTAGTAGTTTTGTGAAAAATCAGGACCCACTGGAATTCGAATTGTTACATTTGGTATCAGAGCCTAGGTTTAGGATTCCTAGGTAGATAGTGAGTGAATATATTTGTATTTTTGAATAAAATATAAATATATATCCAAATAGTCCCTAACCATAGACTTTGAAATGTGGAAAGTTTTTAGATATTTGTGCATAGTTTGCTAGTTGGGTTTAGAAAGACCGAAGTATGTTGAGCCCTATGTTAATTACGATTTATAGCATGCAAATAAGCCATGTTTTGAGAGAAGATTGGTGTCCATATGTTATAGGAAGTGGAGAAGTTCCCTATGGATAGTACAGAGAGTGGTTTTATTTTGGAAGGAATAAGAGGTTTTAGTAAGAAGGAAATCCACTTTATGTCTATGTCTAGCCCAATAAAATGAAACTTTTGAATTGAAAAGTTGAAAAATATAATTGTTAATATATTTAAGGAAGTAAATATTGGGTTTTTTGCAAAAATGAGTGGTATGAAATTTAAATTGGTTTTTATATGATGTAAATTTTGTTAAAAGTGAAATTCTTTTTGAAGAAGAGCATGTATAGCTCGCTAGTTTCTTTGTAGGCAAACAAAGATTTTAAATATAAAAACCTAGAGTGTGTTAAGCATCAAGACCATAAATTACAACATTTATTGTCGTAACATATGTTTTCAGTAAAAATAAAGAAAGCATAGACTTTGACAATATTGTTATTGTAGGCGACTCCCAAAGTAAATGTTTTTACATAGCATATGAGATTTATTAATTTTTATTTTAATTAAATCCATATATTAGTATTGTTGAGTTGGAGTAACGGTGTTTTACACAACATCTGTTTTGACCCAAATGAGTTTTGGAGATAATTTCTAAAGTGCTTTGTATGTACACTTATTATTTAAATAAGTATACGAAAATATTTTCTAGTTATAAAGCAGTTTTGAAAATGAGTTCTTTTGAAAAATAATATACAATAAATCAAAGAATTTAGTAGGAGATATCTTATGTAAGTAAATATAGAGTAAACAGAGCTTAATCTATTGGAAAGAAATGAATAATGATATAATTTTCTATGAATCACAATAAAGATGTTTTGTGCAAGTTATAAGGAATACGTGAAAGAGGTGTACAAGGTATGGAAAGCACCATATTTTGTATAGACTATTTCGAATAAAAATAAATTCCTTATAATTTCACATAAACATGAAATTCTCCTTTAAATGATTCATGGAAGGCTTTAGTGTTAATGGTTTCTCATAAAAGAAAGTAATTCCAATACATTAAAGTATAAAAACCATTAAGTGTAGTAAGTTAGGGAATCCTTCAAGGTTAAGTAATTGGAAGAGTAGGAAAGTTAAGAGATTTTTGATAAAATATTGTTCTTATTTACTTCAGTTTTAGTAAATTTGAAAATCTATTAAAAAAATGTTTTAAGAATAAGCAAGACATGTTTTAAAGAAATATGGTTTGGTGGAAAAGTAAACAAGTTTTTGAAAAGAAAAAATTTTAAGTAACCAAGTACCTTTGAATTTAACAGAAAACTTCAAAATAACACTTTCAAAGGCAAGAATTTTGGAATTTGATGTTTCAGAAATTTAAGAGTTTTAATTTTTGAAGAAAAATGATAAATAACAAACTAAACCATACTGTTTAGCATGAAGTAGATAGGAATCATTGCCTAGGTGTAACGAGAAAAGTATAAGGCTACAGCAGTAATTACTCCTAGTAGTAATAATAAAAGTTCCCGTAAGGTGTGTTGGACACCAATGAAAACCTAGAAATGTTGCTTCGTGTGTGTAGAATATAGAAGGATAGTAAAATGATAATAGTAAGATAATAATATACACGTGGTTGGGATAAGTAGACCTTAGTTGGGGAAAAATGAAAGCTAAAGAGAGAATTTCCCCAAGCTTATTTGCCTTTTTAGGTAGAGACTGCATAGATTGAAACCTTTATCTGCTGTAGTAGATGAGACTTAGTTATTCCTTTTTGAGCATGGAATAGAAGAGATGAGTAGGTCTTGTTCGTCATGAGTAATACAACGATAGCTGGTAATAAGTAAAAGGCGGTCGGAGGAGCATATGAGTTACCTGGATTCCTAGAGTAGGACCTTTCTGTGTTAGAGTGGACATGGTCCTAGACCTCCTTGCCCTCGATGATAGCTGTGTTTAGTTGCTGTATTAAAAGAAGAGTAAAGGCAGATATAAGGTAACTAAAAGAAAAATAGTAAGAACTAAAGTAAGCAACAGAGATGTCAATAGAAATAAATGAGAATTGCAAGAGAAAAATACATCTTTCCCATAAATTAAGCTTGGGAAAGAGTTTAAAAAGAAAAATCTTTCTTATGTAAACCATGCTTGGATAGGAAATAGAGATTTTATAGGATAGAGACACAGGTTCCAAGTACGGAGAGAGAGGTACACAAAGGTAAAATGGATAAATGTGAAGTTTTTCCGTTTGCTACCTTCAATCTGACATAAGAAATTAAATTCGAAGATTAAGATTTTTTGAAATTCGAATATCAAAAGTTGTGTGGTAGGATTTGGATGAAAAATTCGTTGAACTATACCCCTATTCCGTAGGAGTGTGGGAAAAATTGGATGAAAAACATTTTGAGTTTTCAAAAATTGCATTTCATATAGAAATTGCAAGTATATTTAGGATGTTTGCATCATGTTTTAAAAACAATTTTTTAAAGAAGCAAAGCATTCATATAGAATGTATCGCTAAGAAATTCATGTACATGCATATATTTTGTATTGAATAACACCTTTGCACAAAAGCAAGGATGGTTGAAAAATTAGACGTACACAAAATGGATGTGATCGATACGAGGAATTACATAATTTTACCCTTGTCGAATTTCGGGGACGAAATTTCCTAACGGTGGGAGAATGTAACACCTCATATTTTTATATAGTTGAAATGATATAATAACAATGAATAGTGAAAATAAACATTTTGGAATTGTCAGAATATGGCCTCGAAACTTATTTCATTATGTCTGTGGTGATTTTTTGATCAATTTACATATATAACTTGTTAAAATCCAAGTGAATTCGGAGAAGTTAAGAAAGAAACGAAAATCAGAGAAAACAAGAAAATAGAAAGAAGAAAAAAAAGTATATGGGTCGACCCATAGGTCGAACCACAACCCCTTAGGTCGACCGCCAGGTCAACCCAAGGAGAAGAGAGGTCGACCCTAGGGTTGATCCACGTTGTTACCTGGACTTAGTTTCATCCAGGTACAAGCCGAGCCATATAAAATTCGATTTTCACGCGATCTAAGCCATACTTTGATTAATCTGATAGCTCCAAATGACATTGTGGTGTGGTTGCTCCAGGTTTAATCCAAGAATCTAGCGGCCTGAGATCGCCAAACTCCACTATATATTGGACTCTAAACCTAGCTGTTTTCTTATAATCAGATTTTCTTCCAATGGGTTCATTGCCTAGGGCTGCACCCTAAATAGAAAATATTTCTTTGGGTTCATTGCCTGAGGCTGGACCCTAAAAAGAAAATATTTCTAGGCTGGAGACCTTCTTAAATTAAAATATTATGCAGCTTAGAAGGGGATCCAGGAGGACCATGGAGCCAAGCTGAGCACAAGCAAAGCTAAGGATGACATGTAAGTGGATTTAATTATACATCTTTTACTTTATGATATATTATTGTTAGATTCTCGTTAAATAATTTTAATCAGTATATATTTCAGTAATTAATTCTGTTAGTTAGTTATGCTGAGACTGTAAATTATATAAGAGAGCTTATATTTAATTAATATTAGGCTTGACAGTTAGAGAAAGACATAATCCTAAAAGTAAGAAATTTACAGTTATTACATTTATTTTAAAGTTGAAATTTAGGTGTAAATGTTAGCTTCAATTTATTCCTTTTTACGCGAATAAATTAGTTAAAAAGAAGAATTCTTAAAAACATACAAAAATAGAAGAACGCTAGATTAACAGAAGTTAGATGTAAAATAAGAAAAGCTAAAATAAAAAGAGAAAAATAGAATTTGCAGTACATTATGATGGGAAAAATAAATAAAAAGGGAACCAAATAACTTAATTTGGAAGTAAGTGATAGATTAATTGGTTGGTTTAGAAAAGAGAATACATTTCTATAGCTTAATATTTAAAAGATAACGATAAACATAATTGCAAGAATAAAAAGAATGAAAAAGGGAATTAGTGTAAAATAGAGAAATTACTTTATTTTGCACTATCCAATAAATATAGAAATAATAAAAGAAATATCTTGCAGTTATGGATTATTATTTATAGACTTATTTAGTATTAAAATATGGAAATAGATTTTTAGCATAGCTTTTTGTAACCAACCAAATAGAATAAAACTACTTCCTAGAATATAAGAAAATGAAGTGAAGAAGTAAAGGAATTAAAAAAGGAATCAATGAATTATTAGACAAGAATAGAAGCTATAGACAGAAATGTAACTAGATCTGCATTTACTATGTAGATGATAGAATAAAAGTAAAGCAGCTATTATGATAAATAAATTTGTGATAGTTGGACGTAGACCCAAGTCAAGATTGTCATATAATATATAAGAGAATTAAAGAGAATTCAATATCATAATAAAAGAAGACAGATTAGAATAGAAAAGAGATGCTTGTAATTATATTTATAATGCACAGATTATAAAAGAGAATAAAAGTGACAATTACAAGTAAAATTATAACATAGGTTATAACTTATAATTAAATAGAAAGAACAAGGAAGGATTATTTAAGACTTGAATTAAGTTAATAAGAAAATAGAGCAGAAATAATAGAAAAGACTTATTTTAATAAACTTAGATTTTGGATTAAGTTAATAAGCAAGATAATAGAAGTGACAATTCCAACAGCATTCCTTTTCAATCAAGAACTGATGGTCTCACAGTAGTTAGGTGAGACTGAGACAAGATTATGCTAATTATGGTAAATAAGTAGCCAAAATAATAAGAAAAGTAAACTAAACACAAAATAAAAGATTAGACTTAGGGTCTAATAAAAGAGTGAGATGCGTTTGAAGCAGCCCAAAGGATGAAGAGCCTAACGAAGTAGTTCATCACAGATTTCAGCACCGAAGAGGCACGTCCAACTTAGTTATTTTGGGCTAGAAGGAAGTACTAGACTTCAACGGGACGTGAGGGTACTCTAGGATGGTCTTCTGGTGTAGGCATAGTGATGCAGTCCTCCAAAGGCAGGTCTGTAGGTGTTCCATCAAACGAGTATGCCTTGACTGCTTTTTGCATGGCAGGACCATTGTAGGCAGTCAAAAGGGATTGTTGTTTGGAGTAGGATATTCGTATGTCCCAGTACTTGTAAGTAAATTTTAGTGGGTAGGACCCGAAAGGATAGTCGCATGCAGATAACGGGCATGCATCAAAACCAAGAGCGAGTTTGGGAAAGACTAGAGTTAAACCAACGGTCCAATGATACTTTCACTATCTAGACATTAGATGAGGGGCATTACTAATTAGATGTATGGATTATTTGCAGTAGGGTACAACCACTTAGCTCTTTAGAGGTCTTTCGATTAGTTGAGGGGTGGGTACGTGGGGCCTAGCCACGATAAGAAAAGAGACAGACAAAATAGAATAACTATATTGTAGACCTAACATGGCAGTCCTTTATAGAAATAGAATACCTATATTGTAGGCCTAATGAGGTATTCCTATACAGAAATAGAAAATCCCCGATCGAATTTCGTACAAGGTAGACGTTGTTAAGCGGGATTCAGGGAGTAGACAGAACGATTACATGTAGTCCTCAAGGTACGCACTGGATGGTATATTGTGGATGTCCGAGCATTAGTACAGACTAGTGCAGACGTAGTTTCACATTTTCATAGTGGATGATGGAGCAACTATATTGTAGAGCTTACATGGCAGTCCTTTATGGATGTAATCACAGAACGCCATGGAAGCAAGACGATGTAGTCCTTTGCGAGGAGGATGCGGAAGATATTATGGGTAGTACCTAGGACCGATGCACTCATTGGACATATAGCGCATACATATTAGTTATTAGGTTTTAATCTACTAGGGAGTAGATGGACATGATTCGCGCACAGAGGCGAAAGTATTATAAACCTAACAAACCTAATATAACAGTAAATGGAAATAAAATGGTATATGTAGAATTAAGTTTATAAGTGTATAATTTGTCCATTCACCAGAACTTTAGTTCCGTCCCCCTCCTCATAACATTCTACAGGTTTGGTAGATGGCAGAGACTTTTTAGCTTTGAGACACTTGTTTAGAAAGTGTTATTATATTGGTAAGTACTTACTATTATATTTTAGTCAGTTCTGCTGTGAGATATTTATCTGAGCTTTGATATATTTTTCTTTGTCTATTTGTAGGATACCAGAAACCCAACTCGGGCATCATTGGGCTTGGATTTTAACATTTTTGCGAAAAATCCAGACCCATTGGAATTCAGGTTATTACACGTGTGTCAGGACGTCGTTGATGATAGGTTGATAAATGTGGTACCAGAGCTTAGGTTATGTGATTCCAACCAAACTAGGGCCTATGAGAGAGCGCATTTATGATTTTCAATATATATATATGTGTGTGTGTATATGTGTGCATATATATTATTATTACACCACACCATATAATTTCGACATGTAGAGGCAGTTTTTGGCTTATCCTTTATAGAAGTAAACAACAACAAGTTAAATAAATGTTGAGATTGAAATAGTTTTGGGTGGGAGATAATCCATCACATTTGTCGTACATTGCTCCATAGAAAATTGTTAAAAGAAGGTTTATATGCCAAGTAGCAGTGGAATGAATTATGGGACTAAGGATGTGAATAAGAACAAAAGTGGTAACCTTTAAGTCCATAGAACATGATGTGATGTTATTGAGGTGTAATGAAGGTATTTAAGCATTTTTAAATTGTATGACCTAGTTGGGCTTATATAAGTTATGATCTACTTCAATTATAGTAATTAAATTAAGTAAAATTAATTTTTCTTAAAAAAGTTAGAAATAATCGTGCTTGAGATTTGAGGAAAAAATATGCAAGTCAAAGTTTGTTTATTGAATTGAAATTATAACCCATATTTAAGTTCAATTATAGGAAATTTTAATAAGAGGTAATTTTTCATGAATATTTTAATGATTTTATTTTAAATTTTTTAGCATTAGGCATATAGTGTGCACTTGTGTTTTGACGTTCGCTTGGTTTTTGACAACGGAACCTTTGAAAGTAAATTGAAGAATTTTTTTAACATTTCATTTTCTCTACAGGTTCGTAAACATTTCTTATTTATGAAAGTAAATTTTAAAAAGTTATGTTTTACATGCTTATTTCTCTAAGTTAAATTGAACCATTTGTATGGAATTTAAATTAAAAAAAATTGAGAATTATTACTTTGGAATTTTTTTCTATTTTAATCTACATGTATTTTCGAATAGAAATTAAAGTTTTATGATAAAATCATGAAAATACACATTAAGAAAGGGTTTAAAATTCTGGAAATTATTTTTGAAACTGATATGAATTTAGGTAGTAAAAAAATGAATTTCAAAAGTATGTTTTTATGTATATACACGATGTATTGTTTAAAAGTGTTGGAAATTAGCTAATTAATAAATAAAACTACACACACACATACTTATATATGTTTTATAAATTGGTCTTATGTGAAATACGGTTATAAAAATGAAGTATGAGTATTTTACAAAAATAACTGAAGCTTTTTCAAAATTAATTTAGTGTAGTTGATATTGAATTGGTTAAACTATAAATAATTGAGTTTTGAAAGTTAAAAGTTTTTAAGTAATAATATTTTTAAGAACAGTCGACAAGAAATTAGATTTGCAAATTAAAAGTATAATAATTGTTTATTTAAAGACATATGAATATATATGAAATGAATAAATTGATACAAAAGTTATTAATCATACTATGATTTAATATGAAAAGTATAAAGTAATTTTTTTTGATAATTTGTTTAAGTAGAATTTAAATAACATATTTTGGAAAATAAATATGTAATGATCGAAATTAAACATTGGATAACGTAAACACCTAAAGTTTATGATTTTCAAATCTTACTGGTTTTATGCAATATAAGATCTGAGATCAACGGTTATGATTAAAAACTAAAATAATAAGTTATTCTATTTTTAGTTGGAATTTAATTAGAGCTAGAAAATAATTACACAGCCTATAAGGTTTGAATTGATTTTTTTTTTATGAAATAGCCAGGATAGTCAATGTGCCAATGTGCTAAGGCTTTACTAGTAATGAACATCATGGATTTGTGATCTAAGGATTGGTAATTTAAATTAATGAGGGCATTTTTAAGAATTTTGGAAAAAAAACTTTAATACAATAACAAAAAAATCTATTTTAATTGGTAATTAACCATTATTTACAAAGTACGGTGGAATTTAAATAAATAGTAATATGATTTTTGGAAGATTATCTAAATTTTAAACAAATAATAATATAACTGTTTTACGGAGTTTATGAAAAAAATTATTATTATTTAAGTAATAATGATAAGATGTATTTTGAGGAGAATAATAATAATAATAAAGATATATTTTCCATGAATAATTTTGAGTTGAATTATTATTTTAAAACTAATTGGGCTAAGGGAGCCCAGCCATTTATATTGATAGCTAAAAGATTTACATACACTCCAATCATGACTACACCAATATTGACATTCATAGGAAATACCAAAGGAAGAAAAAATTGCAAAAATTTAAAAGGGACATATAAATTAAGTATCAGTTCTAGACATCTTCTTTAAAATCCTTAGATGAATGGATCGATAGAGTTTCGCATGTGTACCCTATTGTTCTGACATAGTACACAAAAAATTTAGACATAGCGGTAATATTCCATACCAGGCAGAGTATACAAACCATTTCAAGATCTTAAGAAGAGTATCAGTTCTAGATGTCTTCCATCTAGTGGCCTTGTATATATTAAACCATTCTGTCTTGGAGTCAGATGAAGGATTATGAAATCTTCCATTGGCTAGGATTCGAGCCCAAATTATTCTGACATAGGAACTTTCAAAGAGTAAGTGAATATTAGTTTCAGGTTTATCTAGGCAGAGAGGGTAATCTTATTATCAACCATGCCTATATCCATCAACTTTAATTTAGTGTGTAACCCATTGGCCATTACCTTCCATGGTAATAAGTTTTCCTCTCTTGTACTTCCCATCCTTCAAATGCAGGATGCCCATGGAAAAAATGTAGAGTTATTTTGTAATGCCTTATATACAAGAGCAACGAAATGTTTCTTGAGTTTGTGCATCTAGAGTACATGAAGGTCATATGAAGGTAAGGTGTTTGAGGAAATTATCCTCCATAATTGTCTTACAGAAAAAGAACTAGATTATGGTAGTTCAACATAATATCCATTAGTGAACCTTGAAGCTAAGGTAATATGAGGGATACCGGTTTAGGCTCTTAATGTATGGTTTAGTAGATTTTCAAGAATTAAACCTAGAAGAGCCCATGGAGTACTTCAAAATTTGACATCAGAAATCTTCAAAGGATCGCATTATATTAGTAGGAGTATGGTAGGTAGTTTGAGTATATTTATCTAACTCCATCCTGTGCAGTTAAAGCTCGGCAGATTCAAAGCGGTGGAGGTGCAAAAAGTCATAGCGGGGATACAGCGAGGATATAGCGGGATATAGCAGATAGCTCTAAAATAGCATATAAAACTCGTACTTAATGTTTTTACAAATATATAAATGGTAACTAAATGAAAAATTATCATTCAATTGAATTATAATTAATACATAAATGATTTTAAACAAAAAACAAGTGTGAATATACTTTAAATAAATGTAAAAATGTTACATAACATAATTGAATTTAGTAGAATATTAGAGTATTTTCATTTCTGAAAATATATTAGAAATTAAATCAAATAAATTAGTTTCATAAATGTATAAATGCAATTTTTTAATTCATTTTATTAAAGAAGATATAGCGGAAATAGCAAAATATAGCGGGAACAACGGGATATAGCGGAAATAGTGGGGATTAAAGCGGAAAAGGCTATATTTTGGGGCTATATGGAAAAATTGTAGCGGTAGAAATCCGCTATGAGATATTGCGGGGTTATAGCGGGGTAATATCAGGGCATTAACTACGCAGACTCCAACTTGCTTGCCGAGGAATCTACACAGTCCAAAATAATTCTTCTTAATGAGACTATTATGAACCCCATTAGACCATAGATTTTCTTTGCTTGGAAAAAGCTTATCAAAATATTTAGACATAACAACAATGTGCCATACCTTGAGATTGGTTATTCCTAGGCCCCGTGCCTTTTTTAATTTGACATATTTTTTGGAATGATATTGGAATTAATTTTTTTGAAAATGGGTCCCAATGCCGTAGAAACCTATGTAGGGTATTGTTCACCATGCGAATTAATTTAGCAAGGAGAATGTAATTTCTCATTTGATATGTAGTCATGACCATAGCTATTGACTGGACTATGGTATGTCTACCAGCTTGAGTTAATTTTGTATTTGGCCACCGAGGAAGTCCACAGTTATTTACCCAAATAGAGGTAGGAATTTAATAGTAGAGATTCTAGAAGTAATGAAAGGAACACCTAGATATTGAGAATTAAGGGGCAACTCTTGTAATGGGGTTTTTCAGATGATCTGTCCTTTGGTCAAGAAATGCAGGCTTGCATTAAGAATCTGGGATTTGGATAAGTTAAATTGTAGACCAGTGAGAGCATGAAATAAGATAGCCTGAATATTTTGGATGGTAGGAATAGTGAATATAACCAAGTCATCAGCGAAAAGAAGGCGGGTAATTTACGGGTTTTGACATTTTGGGTGGAGATGTAGTTTCTTGTTGCAAACATATTCAAGTATCAAAGAGTTTAGGACTTCCAAGATAGTAATAAAGAGGTAGAGGAAATATGATCACCTTGTGGAGTTCCTTATGTACGCTTAAAGATACCTTGAAGATATCCTTCTCTATTGATGGAGTAGTGGGTAGTGGAGATACATATGTGAATCCAAGCTAAGAAAGGCTTTAGATAATTCTTTCTAGATAAAATGCCAATTATTGAAACCAAAGAAATAGAGTCAAAAGCTTCTTTTATATCCAGCTTCAACATACATCTAGGGGAGATATTAGTTCTATCATATGCTCATAATATTTCTTAAGTGAGAGGAATGTTATCACTGATAGATCTAGCACGGACGAATGCCACCTGATTGTTAGAAATAACATTGGGAAGATTAGATTGAATCCTATGTGCAATGATCTTGAAAATTATTTTATACGTGGAGTTGTAGTATGCTATTGGTCGAAAATCTAAAACTGAAGCATGATTGTCCTTTTTGGGTATGAGGGTAAGTGCGATTGCATTGACACCTACTGCTAATTTAGTTTTGGTGAAAAATATTCGATTGTACTTATCACACCTTCAAATATGGTATCCCAAGCTCTCTAAAAAGTATTGAATTATAATCATCAAGTCCAAGACTACTAGATGTTTTTGCTGACTTAACAGCTATAAAATTTCATCATTGATGATTTATGATACTAGACTAGCAGTTAAATGATGAGATAGGCACGATAGATTCAGGTGGTAAATGTAAGATAAATCAGGTTGATGACGAGAGGGGTTGGCTTAAATGGAAGAGAAAACTATATGAAAGCATGGCTGATGTCTTCTATTGTTTGACAAAAGATCCCATTAGAGTTAGTAATACAAAAGATCTTAAAGTTAGCTTGTTGCATACACAGAGTGTTATGAAAATAAGAAGTTTTTTATCACCACCCTTTTCATGTGTGGCTAAGCTTTAGTTTACAGAGCTTGTTGAAGATTAGTGCATAGATCTTGCTCCCAAATTGCAAGAAAGGAGTTAGTGGACTGTTATGCAATATTTGGATATAAACAACAATAAAAAGATTTTTATGATTTAATGTAAAATTTAGTTGAATGATATATAACAATAAAATGATTGTAAAAAAAAATGATTTAAATCAATGTTATTGTTTGTAATTAAAACGATAATAATACTATTTCAAAGGGAATTTGATGGAAATACTGGTTTTAGTTTAAATAATGATGTTTGAGATATTTAAAAATATGTTGACAACAAAATATTTCTTATGTATATTATCAATTTGAAAAAAAAAGCATATTATTTTGAGATAATAAAGGAAAAGTATTCTTATAATAAACAACACTGAGATGATAATAATAAAGGAAAAGTATTCTTATAATAAACAACACTGAGATGATACATACTTAAGAAGGAAATAACAAGTTTAAATTTATTATTTTGAATTGTTGAGATATATGTTATTAAACGATATTTGAAATTAACATTACATTTACGTTAAGGCTTGGATACGCTTGTATAAGACATGAGAAGTATGAGAGCATATTTAAATAAAAACTTTCATAAATGGTTTAATAATTGAAGATTGGTTGTATATTTTTATGAGACAGTCAACGATAGCGGGCGGTTAGTCGGGTATAGTATTTTAGGAATACATCGATGTGCATAAGGGTACTCTAGCACTATGTTAGTCCATAGCACTTTAAAAGCATGTGGAGGTAATATTATTTTCAAAGTACCTTGTGTTGGAACTGGGCCAGCCCGCAGCGGAAGAAATTGAGAATTTCGAAAAAAATCCATTTTGGATCTTTATTGGGCCTATGTAGTCTAAATTTATTTAAAAAATTTCTAAATTTTCCTTTTAAACCTTCTTCATTTTATTACAACTGTTTAAAATTAGTTTAATTTAATTTTAGTCAATTGTATATAACGATGAGCATGTCACATGCACCTATGTTTATAGTGTAAGTGCGACATATGAAAAGTGGAGAAAATTAATATGAACATTATTTAAATGTTGGGATTTACACCATAACGAACACATTCCCTTTCTATATATTCCTTTGTCATCCAAAATATGATTTTTTTTTAAATATATACATATACACGCACATGCGTATAGATATATACACACACAATAATTGTTTTACATTATAGTTCAAATGAATCGACTTTATTTATATTACATGCAGTAAATCAAAGAATACTAAGATTAATTAAGATAATTTGAAAGCTTACTATTATATCTTATACAAAAGACCGTTTGAAACCTTAGGTTAAATGTAAGTACATACACACATAAAAGATATTACATAATTATGTAAACTCAAGTGCACACATGCCTGTGCGGTTAAAGCGATTAGCAATTCTATAGCAGTGGAGGTGTAAAAAGTTATAGTAGGGATAAAGATGAGATATAGTAGAAAATAACGGAGGTGCAAAAATTTTCATTAGATATAAAACCAAATATTAAAAGCTAATTTATTCTTATTCCCACATCATTTATATAGGAAAAAGAACTACATTTTAATCTTATATAATAAAACCGAAGAATATCATGATTTATGCAGACTAGGTTTAGTGACTATAGTGGATTTATAACTTATATTGAGCATTTAAGCCTCAAAATTAGGTTTTTACCATAACTTTGTTAACTTAGTTTAAAATAGAACCAGTCAAATCAACCTTTGTATGTTAATGTTGCTAAAGCGGATGCTTAAAAGCCTTGATTTAGCAAGTGTAGCAGAAAATAGCGCGACTTGATGCCGATCTGCCGTTTAATAACGCTTAATTTAAATAGCATAGCGATCGAAGAATGTTGTGCATTATAGTGGGGATTTCGCAGGGCTTTAACTGCATGGACATATATAGCCAAAATGAATTGGAACAAAATAAATAATATACAAGGGATTTGTGAAAAAGAATGTTTCCTATTAAGCAAAGATTTAATACTAAATTAGATGCAATTATAACACATTGAATAAATCATTAATTTAATGTTATCCTTTTTCATTTAATAGCAGAGTTCATTTTAGAATGATTTAAAACATGACAATTAAATCATCATATTATGTTGATGCCAAAGATTAATTAATATAATTATTACCAAGTTTCATTCACATAACAATTATTGTAAACATTCAAATCTAAATCTTTTGATAAGATACCTGAATTATTAACAGGAAAATTCTAAAGTTCATTTTTTTAACGATAATAAAATCAGACGACATATGTGTATTGTTTGGACTAAAAATGGCCCTAAACACAAGTAGCAGTAGTAGAGAAATTAAAGTGAAGAAAATAAATGAAAAACAAATAAAAATGAACACACAAAGTTTTATAGTTGTTTGGTAAACTCCGGCCTACGTCCACTTAATGATTTTATCTCTTTTTTGACTCAAAGGCAGAAGTTCTTAGGACTTTGTACAACTCCAACACTTAGGATTTCGGAGTTGCAAGAATATAAGAAATAATAGAGCTAGAACTAAAAGATCCTGAAAAATATGCCCTACCCCTATATTTATAGAGGCAGGGAGCTAAAATCTTGCTCAAAGCTATCATCAAGCCGTTGTACCTGATTTAGGCTAATTCTCCCCTAAAAGAAGGTGCCATGTCATCAGTAACTGGGTGTCGATGTAACAGATCCCTAAGAGGGAGTCGGTACAGATCCCCAAGTTTTCCATATTTGTTATCTTCAACCCTTCTCCTTAGATTGTCTTGTTGTTGGCTTTGTGATTTCATAGTTATTTGCATCAATAATAGGCTTGTTTCAGTGTCCAAATGATGGAGTTCTGGAAGAACAAAGTTGCTAATTCAAGAGATAGTGGAGACCGATAGAGATTTGCATTGATTCAACAAACTGATTTTGGAAATAGGGCATTGACATCAAAATAGACATACATGCAGAAGATGGGATCCACCCCAATTGTTTTTAGGAGTTAGTACTGATCCCCAAGTAGGAGTCAGTATCGATCCCCAACTTGGGGGATACCATAGTTGTATTGTATTGAGTTGTTTTGGCTTTTGTCCCACGACTCTGTCTGCACTTGGTTTTTGGACTCTTGGGCTATCTCTTTAGGCTTCATGACTCGATAACTTCGAATTGACTTGTCGGATTTGTCCATATACTACATAGTCAAAAGGTGGGATAACATTTGCCCCCAAAGCATACCTTGCGAATGGAAGGTGTGCTTTGTTTAAGAATAACTATGATGCCGATCTTCGTAGTTGAGCTCTCTGGCTGCTTCAATGTTGATGAATCATCTAGTTCCTTCGGACTGTTTTGTTAATCATGGGTCGTTCCAGACCTATTACAGCCTAAAACACAAGATTCTTCCTAGGTGTTGTCCATACATTATCACAGTTCTGATTTCATTCGGAGTCATTACATCACATATCAAAACCATCTAGTGTTCATCCGAGATTTATATCATTGTCATTCTGATTCCATTCAGAGTTATTACATATCAGAGTTATCTCAAGTTCATCTAGAACTTCCTAATTCTATTTTAATTATAAGGCATTCAAATCCTTTTATTAAATCAAATATTTATTCAAAGGTTTGATCTCTCTGGGTCATTTCATATTTAGTTTAGTGCGTGATCTCTTTGGATCATTCAGTGTTTGATTTGAAGGGATGATCTTTCTAGATTATTAGTTAAATTCATTGTCGTTCGAAGCCGATAATTAAGTTCGTGATCTCTCTAGATCGTAAATAGAATTTTATGACCATTCAAGACCGATAGCTAAATCCACGATCACCCTAGATCGTTAGTTGAATTCGTGGCTTCTTAAAGCTGGTAGTTAAGTCTACGATCTTTTCAGACTATTAATTGAGGTCTTAGCCATTCAAGACCGGTGGCGGTTCAAGGTTAATGGCCGTTCGAGGTCGGTAATCAAATCCATAGCCGTTCAAAGCGAATGACCATTCGAGGTCGATAATGAAATTCATAGTCATTCGAGGCAAATGATTGTTCAGGGTCGATTATCAAATCTAAAGTCTCTTCGGACCCTTACTGCCTAATCCACTCATGCTCCGATGAGGGGACCCAATGATAAGCTAGCCCATCCAGTTACTCTATGGCAAAGTGACCTGTTCTCTGCACTCTGATCCCGACTTTCTGGTCGAAACTTAACACGAACATAGTCCACGGTCTCTCCAAATCCTTGCGGAGCCCAATCCGATCATGCTCTGGTCAGGGGACTCAATAAAAATCAAGCTCATCCAGCTGTTCTTCAGCAAAGTGACCATCTTCTTGCACACCGGTCCTGTCTTTCCAAACGGGACTTAAAATAATTCATATCGTACAAGTCCATCCGCTCGCTCTTTAGCGAAAGGACTTGCACCTTGCACTTTGGTCCCATAATTTTGGACTTTAAGTGATCAATATCAGTCATCATGTTCAAGTGGATTTTATAATCAAAGATTCATCTAATTAAATTAAATTCAAGTGCTAAAAAACAAAAAATCAAACATTATGACATATGCCTTTCTGGGCATTACAATCTAGCATCTGACTTATAGCATGCCTAAGAACCGACTGAGATCCCATACACGAGTAAGTGTCTCGATTGTGTTATTGCATTGTTCATTGGAAGGGAAAGATAAAGTGTGAGGAACGAACCTGATCCCTTGCCATCTGAATCAAGAGATGACCATCCTTGCTCTCGATCTAGAGCCATTTCTATTTACCGCGGTTGATGGCTGCTCCTGTTCCATTGTCGCAGTTTGATTTTGTACATATTATTGCAATCTGTGTTCTCTGACCTGTTCCTTAATCAGATCCCTTAGATGTCTGCAATAATTTATATTATGCCCATCTAGCTTATGGAATATGCAATATTTTCTAGATGTCCTTTCGTGATCCGTCGGTTCTCTCCTTGCAGGCTTTCTATAGGGGATCTGCTTCCGGTATCTAGATAAATTCGCACCAGGGTTTCATTTAAATATGCATAAGAATAGAATTTTGGTTCTCTTCTTTTCCACCTTGATCTGTCAAAGCCATCATCTATCTTTCGCTTTCCTTTTTCCTTTCTAGATACTGTTATGAATGGTCCTCCACCATCCATAGTATTAACCTCTTCCTTATTAGTTCAGCATCCTCCTACCGCAGATACCTTTCAGCCTTATGATAAAATTCCATAAGATCCATCTGTGAATTTCATTCCAAAGCAATTTTAAAATTTGTCTTCACGGTTATACCTGAAACCGCTGCTATCAAAACCATTGAAGGATTGGGTTATCTACCATAGCTACCGCGTTGAATCTTGTCAGAAAACTCCTACGAGTCTCTCCAGCCCTCTGCTTCATAGTTGCAAGTGTTATCACATTCTTGGGTCGTGAGATGTGGACTCGAAACTGCTTTATAAATCTGTTTACTGACTCGGTCCATGTGCTAATGCAACCATGCTCTTCTTGTCTAAACCACTGTGTTGCCAACCCCGTAAGATATGAAGGGAAACACCATCCCATGACTTCCTCAGATGCCCCCAACACCTCCATGTGTCGGATGTACCTCATTAGATGAATTGCAGGATTTGACGGTCCATCATATGTATCCAAATATTTGTATTTTGAATTTCGATGGATTCCTTGCATATCCTATGTTTGAAGTAAACGGACCTCTATTCACATCTTCTATGCTCTGATTGGGCAATCCACCCCTCATAATGCATCTCACTATCTCAGCAAGCCTATTGTTGTCATCCAAAGGAACTCCTAAGTTTTTATTTCCAGCCTGCCTCCAGCCTCCATAGGGGAACTTCAGTATGCAGTACTACGGTTGATTTCCTGCATTCTGATTCATGTTTAAACGCTACACTTCAATTCCAGGAAATACATCATTCCTTCCCAAGGCAGGATGACCTGTGCCCCCAAGTACGTAGGGGTAGGTATCGACTCCTGTTTAGGGATCGGTACCGATACCTCAGTTTGGTTTGGGGTTTGCCCCAGGCTCTTCTGCCTTATTTCCAACTTTATATGCTCCAACGTCGGGTCTTTGATTTTAATTTTCTACAACTTCAGTCATTCCTGCTTGTCCCATTATTCTGAAGAAGGTTTCCATCATCTTCTCCTGATGAGTCATCATCCTCTCCTGTAGTCCATTTATCATAGTTTTCCATCTCACCATTAGTTATATAGATTGATGGGGGGTGAGATATTGAGGACGCCTCCTGACTACCCCTTTGTTGATTTCTGGCAGTCACAGCCTTCCTAGTTAATTGCCTAGCCATTTAGAATCCTTTTCAAATCTTAGGCTAACAAGTTCTAATGTCTCTCAGTGAAAGCACCAAATGTTTGAACCAAAAATGGCCCCAAAGACCCAGAAGTAACGGTAGAGAAATAAAAGCGAAGAAAGTAAATGAAAACAAGTAAAAAATGAACACATAAAGTTTTATAGTGGTTTGAAAAACTCTGGCCTACGTCCACTTAATGATTTTATTGCTTATTTTTGACTCAGAGGCAGAAATTCTTAGGACTCGGTACAACTCCAACACTTAACATTTCAGAATTGCAAGAATATAAGAATTAATAGAGCTAGAACCAAAAGATCTTGAAAAATGAGCGTTATCCTTCTACTTATATAGGTAGGGAGCTAAAATTTTGCTCAAAAATATCTTCAAGCCATTGCACTCGATTTAGACTAATTCTCCATGAAAAGAAGGTGCCATGTCATCAATAACTGGCAGTCGGTAGTGATCCCTAGGTGGGATTCGATGCTGATCCCTAGGTTTGCTATATTTGTTGTCTTCAACTCTTCACCTTGGATCGTCTTGTTATTGGTTTCGTGATTCCATAGTTTTTTGCATCAATAGTAGCTTGTTTCAGAGTCTAAATAGAGTTATGGAAGAACAAAGTTGCCAATTCAAGAGCTCGTGGAGATCGATAGAGAAGGTACAGAGCATGTCGAGTGTACACACTTGCATGTGAACACATGACTCTAGGTGTTTTTATTTTTATAAAAGCCTTTTTTCATTTTTTATTATGAAGAGAGAGTTTTGCAGAATCATCTTAGCACCACTTAACTTAGAAGATCAAAAATATTATCGCCTTTGCTTTAAATCAACTACTCTTTTAAACAAAGATTTCAATTAGGATATACTTCATAATTACTACACATGAATCTTCCTATATACCAGTTAAACCATAGTTGCTTGTAATCAAACTATTTTTTATTTTTGTTGAGAATTTTTTTTTCAAAACTTTAAATTTATTAACTAATAACATATACTTATCCCTTAATGTTTCTCTAAAAGTAAATTAAAATGCTAAAAAGAAAATTTGTTTTGACATTTTTTTGTTTTTTGTTTTTCTTTTAAGTTTTGGAAAGAAAATGCAAAAAATAAATAAAATATGTGCATATTTACAAAAGAGGGTTTACATTTCATACTAGACGTAGTATGGCTCATGAAAAATCATGAGCTCCTCCTATTGATTACTTGGCAATTCCAAGTATGGTTTCAAGCGATGACCCTTGACTTTGAAAATTGTTTCATCCCTGTGGTTTTCTATTTCTATGGCACCATGCGGAAAAATAGTTCGTACAATGTACGGTCCGGTTTACCTTGATTTATTTTCCCAGAGAATAAGTGAAGTCTAGAATCACATAAAAGGACTTTTTGGTTTGACGAAAACGTTTTTATTAGGATAGACTTGTCATGAATTTTTTTTTCTTTCTTTGTAAATTTTCTCGTTTTTATATGCGTCGTTTCTAATCTCCTCTAACTCGTTGAGTTGTAATTTTCTGTTCACCAGCCTTTTCTAGATCAAAATTTAAGTTCTTCGCTGCACACAACACTTTGTGTTTGATTTCAAGTGGTAAATGGCATGCTTTCCTGTAAACTAAATGAAATGGGGACATCCTAAGGTTAGTTTTAAAAGTGGCATGGTAAGCGCAAAGCACATCTGTTAATTTTTGGGACTAATCTATATGATTTTTATCAACGGTTTTTTCCAAGATTTGTGTGGTTTGGAGATTTGAAACTTCAACTTTACCATAATGTTAAGGATGATATGGAGTGGATAACTTATGAGTTATCGAGTGTTTCTTCATTAGATTTTCAAATAATCGATTGCGAAAATGGATTCTGTTGGCGTCAAAATTGACCACTAACTCCCAATTACACGTGAAAGAACCAATATCCAGTCACAGATCATAGATAGTATGTGATTTAGAGAATATAATATAAAGAATAACCAAATTAAAATGAAAGCAAGTAAAAGAGACAAGATTTATAGTGGTTCAGCTAACTGCGGCCTACGTCCACTCCAAAACAATCCTTTTTACTATGCTGAAATTTTATTACGTTACAATCTAAGATTATAGAATGAAAATGATAGAGTAACTTCTAGGTAGAAGTTGAAGAGAAGCAGAATGAAGGCCCCTCTTCTGAAGCCAGGCCTGTTGTATTTGAAGGTGAAACTTCGGCTACAGGGCCTTCTCACCTACATGGGCCCGCCATAACGATCGGTATGCCCAAAACATCCAAAAATAACAACCGGCCAAGAACTATCGATCGTTATTCCTTCACTTCATACAATGTCGATCGTTCCCTTTTGGCATTGCTACACCAACCTATCTTCCTCCAATGTATTATGCCGATCCATTCACAAATGCTGATCCCTCCTACTTCATGCAAAATGTCGATCCCTACATCTAGGGAAATGTCGATCCCTACTCCTCCATGCAAAATGCTGATCCCTTCTCTTCCTGAGGATGCCGATCTTTCCATACCTCGATTGCTATATCGATCATTCCCATGCCGATCCCTACTATGTTGCTTCATGTCTTGCTGATCCCTTGGGTTCCATCAGATGATGTTGATCCTTTTGGTATTACCAGGCCACGCCGACTCCTTCGATTCATCAAATAATGTCGATCCTTGTATACATTGGAAAAAATCTATCCATCCCAAGAGCTAAACTATGTCTAACCCTCCATGCCAACCCTTTCCATGTCGATCCCAATCATGCCGACCTTCTCCTCTGTCGAGCCCAATCATGCCGACCTCCTCCTTTACCAAGCCCGATCATGCGGACCTCCTCCTTTTCCAAGCCCGATCATGCTGACCACGTCCTATGCCAAGCCCAATCATGCCGACCGTTATTCTTTCACACATACCGACTTATATTATCCTACTGCATATCACACCGATCCCTTCTTATGTCGATCTTTCCTTATTCAAGCCAATATCCACCTTTCAAACACCCTTCATTGTGTATCTACCTACTACTTTTAATCTTGGCTTCATATTATTATCCATAGTTGGTTATCCATCCATCCATTTGAGCCAAATCTATGATATTCCAGCCTTGATAACCGTGAAGTCTATTGGGTTAATTCCACCTATATACTACCTTACCAAAAGGCGGGTTAACACTTTGCCCCCCAAAACATGACTTGTGGTAGGAAGGTGTGTTTTGAATTTCCATAAATCCAAAATCCGGAGTCCATAATCCATTGATCATTATATTATCCAACCTAAAATCCAATCTGTTGCTAATCTATTCCCTTATCTCTCCGGATCATTAGCAAAATCCATGACTGTTCCAAGTCGATATCCAATTTCGAATCCATCCCGAATCTATTAGCCAAATCCACGATCTCTCCGCTTCGCTTTATCCAAACCTGGGCCACTCCAAGTCCATATCCTTAGACCTCTCTGGGTCGTTTTATCCAAATCAGAGACCTCTCTTGGCCCATATCCAAATCTTTAGACCTCTTTGGGTCTTTTAATCGAAATACGGGACCTCTTCGGGTCCATTTCCAAATCCTTAGACCTCTCCGAGTCATTGTCGAGCAAAATCCATACTCAATGAATTGAGTAGGCCGATCTTGTCACTCTCTGACAAAGCCGCCTACCCCTTACCAAGCACAGTCCATACCTGGTGATCCGTTGTGTCCTATTCTCCTGCCTCGACTCTCCGGTCGAGGACTTGATCTATGGGGCATCCTACTCTGGCCTTGATCCCCAACTAAGGACTTATCCATTGGGTACCCTACTCTGGCCTCGATCCCCAGTCGAGGACTTGATCCATGGGGAATCCTACTCCGGCCTCGATCCTCTGTTCAGGACTTGATCCGTGTTCGAGTCCATCCGTTGCTCTACGACGAAGGGACTCATAATTCGCGGTTATTGCCCCGTCTCTCCGGTCAAGGCCGTAACCATGACCTATTTATTACATTAATCCAGATTTAATCATTCCAGAGTCCAGTTAGTAAAATATAAAATAAAAGCCCATACAACCAAAAAAACTAAACAGCCATAGTATCAGAATAACTAGAATTCGTAGCAAATAGAAAACACAAAATTTCATAAACCCGAGCACCATAATTCATCATCATCTCAGAGCATGCCTAAGGATTGTCCCCGATCCCGTATATGTGTAATTGACTTAGCTGTTTTACTGTAGGGTTTATCACTTGTTCCATGCCATCAATCCAATCAATTGATGATAAGCCGACGATGATGCCTTGATCTAGTGCCATCTTCATTCGAGGTGGGCGGTGGTTGCTCATATTCCACTGCCACAGCTTGTTTCCTTATATATTTTTGCAAATGACCATTCGTCACATGTTCCTCGATGATATCCTTCAAATGCCTACAGTCATTTATATTGTGCCCATCTAGCACATGAAATAGGCAATGCTTTCCTAATGCCCATTCGTACTCGAAGGGTTCCCTTTTTGCCGATCTTCGATACTGGAGGCACCCTCGAGTATCCAAATATATCCTTTCCAGGGTTCCAGTAAAATCCATGTATTTCCTTTTCGACATATTAGTGCCTTCATTTGCTTTCCGTTTGCTTTTATCATTATTGTTTTCATC
Organism: Allium cepa; assembly: GCA_030765085.1. NCBI lineage: Eukaryota > Viridiplantae > Streptophyta > Magnoliopsida > Asparagales > Amaryllidaceae > Allium > Allium cepa. Next base: position 71,536,513 of record CM060939.1, on the reverse strand, counting down.
TCCCAACGATCCTCCAATTTACACGGCATTCACCTCTGGTTTGTTTGCTCGTGTGTCTTCCTGTTGTAGGAATCTTTCTACTTCATGGAAAAAATCCCCTAAATCAATAGATGGATCCCGTGCTAGTGAATCCTTGAACTCTGTGCCATCAGCAATGCTAGGTACAACTGCCATCAAAACCTTGGATGGATCTGGTCGATCCACCGATACTGCCGTAGCATTAACCATGTTAGAAAACACCTCAGGGACTCTTCGGCCCTCCGTTTCAGTGTTGCCAAACTCATCACTTTTTTGAGTCTCGAGATGTGAACTCTAAACTACCTTATAAACCTTTCGATCAATTCTGTCCATGTACCAATAGTGTCGCTTTCCAACTGTCTGAACCATAGTGCTGCTATAACCGTCAAATACAAAGAGAAGCACCGTGTCATGACCTCCTCCGATGCCCCCAGTACTTTCATATGCCTCATGTACCTTGTTAGATGAACAGCGGGATCCATTCTTTTATCCTTTGTCTCCAGCATTGGTAGTTTGAATTCCGATGGATTCCTGGCTTGCCTAATCGTAGGAGCAAACAGGCTCCTATTCACATGTTCCAAATTCATATTTATCAATCCTCCTCTCATGGACCATCTGATCATTTCCACCAACCTATCGTTGTCATCAAGTGGCAGCCTTTGTCCATTATCACTGACCTTCCCCCTTAGTCCACGTGGCAATCTTGGAATATGCTCTTCGGGACGAGCATTCATGTTCTGATCAAAGCCAAACTGTACATCACCACCTAGTATCCTACTGGGAATCGAACCAATATGATCCAGGAATATGCCCCCAAGTATGGAATGATCGGCATTGATCGTTCTATAACGGTCGACATTGCTTTGGCCAGTTGTTCCTGGTTGGTCATGGGCTGCTCCTAGTGGCTCCACACTATCCTGTATCCTAGTTGGTCCATTTCCTTGGTTCTGATTCTAGACTTCTTCTGCACCTGCTACTCTAACTCCGTGATCCACATTTCCAGTATTTCCTACTACTCCATTCCTTTAGTTTTGCACTCTAGCCTGTCCAATCTGTTGGAGTAGATTCTGCATTATCTCCTCCTGCCTCTTCAGCATCCTCTCTTACATAGCATCCATCATTGTTTCCATCTCGTCTCTGGTAATGAAGATTGAGGTCTGATTAGCACTTAAGGAAGCCTCCTGACTTCCTTCATGATGGCTCCTTTTTGTTCTATGTCTCCTTGTCGATTACCTAGCCATTGCTTCCCAAATCCAAGTTCTCAAGCTTTCAAATCGAAGATCCTCACTTCCAAATCCCTGAGTTCAAGCCTTCTCAATGAAAGCACCAAAATGTTGGCGTCAAAATTGACCACAATTAACCAATTATAAGTGAAATCACCAATATCTAGTCACAGATCACAGATAGTATATAATATAGAGAATATAACATGAAGAATAACCAAATTAAATTGAAAGCAAGTAAAAGAGACAATATTTACAGTGGTTTGGCTAACTTCGGCCTACGTCGTCTCCAGAACAATCTATTTATTATACTAAAATTTGATTGCAGTTGGAATCTAAGATTCCAGAATGAAAATAGCAGAATATCCTCTAAGTAGAAGATGAAGTGAAGCAGAATGAAGGCCCTTCATTCTGAAGCCATGCCTGTTGTATTTGTAGGTGATACTTCGGCTACATGGCCTTCTCACAACATGGGTCCACCATAACGATCGGCAATCCTAAATCATCTAAAAATAACGATCGGCCTAGAACTACCGATCATTATTCCTTCACTTCATAAAATGCTGATCTTTCCCTTTCCACACTGCTACGCCAACCTATCTTCCTCCAATGTATTATGTCGATCCATTCAAAAATGTCGATCCCTCCTCCTTCATGCAAAATGTCGATCCCTCCTCCTCCACACAAAATGTCGATCCCTTCTCTTCCTGAGGATGCCGATCCGTCCATACCCCAAACGCTATACCGATCCTTCCCATATCGATCCTTCCCATGCCGATCCCTACTTTGTTGCTTCATGCCTTGTCGATCCTTTGGGTTCCATCAGATGATGCCGATCCTTTTGGTATTATTAGGCTACGCCGGCCCCTTCAATTCATCAAAAAATGTCGATCCTTGTATACATTGGAGCACATATATCCATCCCAAGAGCTAAACTATGCTGAACCCTCCATACCGACCCTTTCCATGCCGATCCCAATCATGCCGACCTCTTCCTTTGCCGAGCCTGATCATGCCGACCTCCTCCTTTGTCGAGCCCGATCATGTCGACCTTGTCCTATGCCAAGCCCAATCATATTGACCGTTACTCCTTCTCACATACTGACCCATACTATCCTACTCCATATTACATTGATCCCTTCTTATGTCGATCCTTCCTTATTCAAGCCAATATCCACCTTTCAAGCACCCTTCATTGTGCATCTACCTACTACTTTTAATCTTGGCTTTATATTATTATCCACGTTGGTTATCCATCCACCCATTTGAGCCAAATCCATTATATTCCAACCTCGATAACCATGAAGTCTATTGGGTTAATTCCTTTTGTATACTGCCTTGCCAAAAGGTGGGCTAACAGGTTCCGTTATCATTTATTATTGTGCGAGATATGCTGAACCTCGAAAGGATGTTTTCTTTAAGAAATTTCACGACAATTCTATGGTCGTTGGTTTTACATGGAACGACTTCAATCCATTTGGATACGTAATCGACGGCAAGGAGAATGTACAGATTTACAAAAGAGTTTTTGAATGGTCCCATAAAGTCAATACCCCAAACATCAATGATTTTGATCGTAAGAATAGGGTTCGAAGGCATCATATTTCGTCGAGAGATTCTTCCTAACATTTGGCAGCGATCGCAAGTTTTACGAAATTCAAATGCATCTTTAAAAAGCATAGGCCAATAAAAATCACATTGAAGCACCTTTTCCGTAGTTTTCTTCTGACCTAAGTGACCATCCTAAGCTTGGTCATGACAAAAACAATAGAACACTCTTGATTTCACAATCTAGAATGCAACGTCGAATGATTTGGTCGGAACAGTATTTAAACAAGTATGGATCATCCCAATAGAATTATTTTACTTGGGAAAGAAATTTATATTTATCTTGTTTCGACCAAAATGAAGGAGTTTCCTTAGTGATTAAATAGTTCACTATATCTGCATAACATGGTCGATAGAAACAGAAAGGAGTTGTTCATCAGGAAAGTCCTCATTGATCGGTAAAGAAGATGGTGCATTTGGAAGACATTACAAATAATCAACAATGATGTTATCGGATCCTTTTTTGTCATTGATCATAAGGTCAAATTTTTGGAGTAAAAGGATCCAACGGATCAAATGAGACTTAGCATCCATTTTAGCAAAAAAGTACCTAAGAGTGGAATGGTCAGTGTAAATCGTAATGCATGATCCAATCAAATAAGGTCGAAATCATTCAAGCACAAAGATTACCGCTAGAAGCTCTTTTTTGGTGGTCATGTAATTACGTTGAGCATCGTTTACAGTCATACTAGCGTAGTAGATAACATGAAGAATTTTGTTAATGCGTTGTCCTAGGATAGCACCACCGGCAAAGTTAGAAGTGTCACACATTATTTCAAAGGGAAGATCCCAATTAGGTGAGCAAACGATGGAAGCGGAAATGAGTTTGTTTTTGAGACGTTCGAAAGCAGAAACATAGTAAGAATTAAAGTCGAAAAGAACGTCTTTTTCAAGGAGAGTCGTAAGAGGTCGAGAAGTTTACCTAAATCATTCACAAAGCGTTGATAGAAACCAGTGTGTCTAAGAAATGAACGAATGTCTTTGACAGATTTGGGAATGGTAGATTTGCAATTTCATCAACTTTCTTTTTATTTGCCTTATTGCCTTTGTTTGAAATGACATGCCCAAGAACTATGCCATGTTTGACCATGAAATGGCATTTCTCTCAATTTAGCGTTAAGTGATTTTCCTTGCATCGTTTAAGAACCAACTCAAGATGGTGTAAGCACTCAGAAAATGAGTTTCCAAAGATAGAAAAATCATCCATAAACACTTCAAGAAAGTGTTCAATCATATCAGAAAGATGCTGACCATGCATCTTTGAAACGTAGCAGGTGCATTGTAAAGTCCAAATGGAATACATCGATAAGCAAAAGTATAGAAGGAACATGTGAAATTCCTTTTCTCTTAATTCTCGGGAGCGATTGGAATTTGATTATAAACGGAATAACCATCAAGAAAGCAATAGAATTCATGACTGGCTAAATGTTCAAGCATTTGGTCAATGAAAAAGAGAGGGAAATGATCCTTATGTATTGCGCATTTATTTTTTGATAATCAATGAAAACATGCCAAACCACTTGAGCATGAGTTGGAATGAGTTCGTTAGAATCGTTCTTGATAACGGTAAGTCCAGACTTTTAAGGCACGACATGAAGCCCTTGCTTACCCATGAACTATCAGAGTTCGTAGATATGATTCCGTTGTCGAGGAGTTTAAGAACATGAATCACATCCTTTATTTTTTGGTTAAGCCGTCGTTGAGTGTCACGAACAAGCTTGGCATTGTCAACTAGATGGATACAATATTGAACAAGAGCAAGACAAATTCTCTTTATATTGGTGATCGATCAACCAATTGTTTCTTTGTTTTTCGACAGAATTGAAAGAAGGAAAGCTTCTTAATCAAGAGAGATAGTTGAAAAGATTATGACGGAAAATGACTCATTGTCACCTAAGTATGTGTACTTAAGGAGATCGGGAAAGGGTTTAAGGTCCAACCTCGAGGGTTGCTAAATCAACGAATTCGGTTGAAGTTCTGATTCAGTGGTAATTGGTTTAAACGGAAGCGCAATTTCAATTTCTTTAGGCTCATCTTGAAATAGTTGTTAATATACGGTCTCGCATTCGTTGTTAAGGTCAACTGTTTCGTTATCAACATTTTCTTGAATGAAGATAATTTCTCACATTAGACCTTGTGTTTCGTTCGGTTAATTTTCAAGATTGAAAATGTTAAGATCCAAAGTCATGTGTCCAAAAGAGGTTTTCATTAAACCATTTTGACAATTTATCAAAGCACTCGAAGTAGCCAAGCTAGGTCGGCCTAAAGTCAATGGAATTTGACTCATCGGATTATTCACGGGTTGTGTCCCTAAAATGATTAAACCGGCGGGGTATATGAATTGATTGATTTTGACAAGTACATCATCGATTTCTCCCATAGGTTTCTTTATTGAACGGTCGAAAAATTGAAGAGTTACTTTTGTCGGTTTTAATTCACCCGAGCCAAGTTGCTGGTAAATGGAATAAGGAATCAAATTGACACTCGCACCCAAATCGAGTAAGCACTTATTAATCATCTTGTCTCCTGTCATGCACGTGATCGTCAGACATCCAAGATCTTTGTATTTGATGGAAGTTGATCAAGACAAGACTTCGCTAAGTCCAGCGGCTGTGGGTACACTAGTCCTTGAGAAACTTAGCGTAAGTTAGGACTTGCTGAAAGATATCAAGAAGCAGGATGTTAACTACGAATTGTTTCAAAATTTCTAACATCTTTTCAATTTGGTCAAAGTGTTTCTTAGGTCGAAGACGATGTGGAAATGAAACACGATACTCAGAAGGTGGGACTACTTGAGTAGAAGAAGAATTTGGAGTGAAATTTGATTCGATCTTTTGCTCAATTTTTTGTTCAGAATCGTTTGTTTTAGAAGTGTCAAGAGGGGTTTACAATAAATCGTTTGGATTAACGACTTGATTATCGATTTGTTTACTGGAACGCAAAGTCGTGATAGCATTCAATTGGGTTGCATTGCTATCTTAAACGACATGGGCTTGATTCAAATTCATGTTTTGATTTCTAGGATTTGGAACTGGCTGACTTGGAAATATGCCTCTTCACGTTCACTTGTAGGTGTTGCTAATTAACTCATTTGCATTTCAATTTTTGCAATTACCTGACTCGTATTCTACATGTACGAGGTTAACAAATTTCGCAAATTACTATTTGATTGGAGGCTTTGAGTGGTTGCATGGGCCAAAGTTTCAAGACTTTACTCAAGTGAACTTATCATTTATCGTCTTAGGGAGTATAAGATCGTTGCGATTGATTTTGAGATGGACCCAAAAAATTTTGTTGAAAATGATTGAGTTGAAAGGGAGGATTCGAAGCATTATTCAGAAATGCTTGAAAATTAGGACAAACCAAGTTCGCTTTGGGATTATTTTGGTTCCAAGCTAAGTTCGGAAGATTTCTCCTACCATGATTGTACGTTGGAGAAAACGGGTCATTATTAACCTTACTGAAAGCATTGAGTTGTTCGATCGCATTAGGGTACTGATCGGCTATGTGATTTAGATCGTTACATTTAAAACACATGGGTTGGGAAGCTTGGTTCATTTGGTTGGATGAGAAAAGTTGTCGAATTTATTAATCATTGCATCGATCTTAGCTTCCAAAGCCAAAGATGATCCGATTGAATGTGCACTCGATCGTGAGTAAATTTATTTTTTGTTAGATTGTTCTCACTGGGATGAGTTTTTGGATAAGTTTTCAAGGAATTGCCAAGCATCGTCAAGTTGTTGGGCGAGAAAATTGCCTTGGAACATTGATTCAAGCATGGTTTGTGAGCAATTTTCGAGTCCATCATATAAGATTTTGCATAGGGTTCATTTCTCGAAGGTGTGGACATTTTATCAAAAGCTCTTTAAATCTTTCAAAATATTTTTCAAATGGTTCTCCCCTGAATTGACGAAAGTTTACGATCTCGTTTCGGATTTTTGTCGTTTTTTCCAAGCGGTAGAATTTTTTTAAGAAAAATGTAACAAATTCTTTCCAAGTTTTAATCGAGTTTGATGGTACGCTGTATAACCATTTTTTCGTGTAATCGGTAAGAGCAAATGGAATTAATCGGAGTTTGATTCCATCATCAAAAACTTGTTGGAGTTTAATGGTTGCGCAAACTTGTTTGAATTTCGTTAAGAAAATGCATGAGTCATCGTATTCAAATTGCCAAATTTTGGGAGCGTGGCAATATGATTGGAATGAATTTCAAAATGGTTACCTGTTGGGGCGAGTAAAGTGATACAAGAAGGGATAAAAATTCTATCGGGAAAGATTCTATCCATGAGAGTTCTAGGGGCATTTTCGTTTGCCATTATCGGAGGGTCGTTTGTTCAAGTTAAACAATTTGTAGAAGGGTCACGAGTCCGTCGATTCATAGAAGTGTCATGAGTCTAAATACTCATGCACTAGCAAGAAGAATAAGGGAAGAGAAAGAAGTTAGAATCGAGTTGAGAAAGAAGCAATGTTTAGAAAATTAAGAGAAAAATTGTTTGTTTTTTTACATTTTTTTAAAAAGGAAAAATATTTACCAAAATGGATTTATTTTCCAAAAGAGAGATTTGATTTTTGTTTCCTTTTTTGGATTTTAATTTTTTTAATATTTTTTGTTTTTCACTTTTGTTTTTAAAAAGAATATATATATTTTGGAATTTTGTTTTCTAAAAAAAGCCAACTCAACTTTTTTTTGGATTTTTAAAAGTAAAATGCTTGTTTTTTTGGATTTTGGATTTTGATTGAAATATTTCAAAGGAAAATATTTAAAAAAGATTTTTTTTGAATTTTGGATTAAGCAAGAACTAAGTTAAATAAAATGTATAGTTTTTTAAGTTTTGCTTTTGCTTTTTTAAATATGCATGAACTAATGCAACTAAATGAATGCAATGACTTAATTACAAATTTTTTGTCATTACTAGCTTATAACCCAAAATTGTATAAACATACTTTGTCATAATTGAACAAAATAGTTCTCATCCAGGTAACAGACAGAAGTTATCGGTGTACGAGGAATTACCTTAGCAATGTAGCTAAAGGTTTAAGTACCTTTAAAGAAACAATCACTATAATATTTATGAATCACCATAATATTTATAAACGATTATTGCTCTATCGTAGCCTAGACATCAAGAAGATATATTGTTCAAAGAAGACAACTAAGCCCTAAGTGAGCTCGTGACTCCCTTAAGTCCAACGTCTAACCGTTATTATTAATTAAATTCTACAATGAAATGCAATTTGTGGGCCAAGGATGGGGTGATAAAATCCCCCAACTTATATGGATTTGGGTGTCGCCATTAGAAAAGAAAATAAGATGAAATGAATGCAAAACAGAAAGTAAACGTGAATTAACGATGCAACTACGAATGAGATTTATTTTAAAGCAGCGATTTTTTATAAAGCAAGCAAGCAAAGCAACGATTATTAGCGATTCAAGCAGAATTATTAGCGATTTTTTATAAAGCATCGATTTTTTATAAAGCAAGCAAGCAAAGTAGTTTTAGCAGCAATTCCTCTTTCTTTTGATTTCATGCAACCTGAAAATTTTGATTAAAGAAATTATACATACATACATATATATATAGGAAGAAACTCAAACAAATTAAAACTATACAACTTGTTTTTTTATTAAGAACTAAAACAAATGAATCTAAAACAAATTCACTAAACCACCATGAACTAAAACAAATAAAACCAAAATAACTTGTTTTATTTTGTTTTTTTGAAAAGATGAGTGATAAATTAACGAAAAGCAAAAAGGATTAAAATAAAATAAAACAAAATAAACTTTTCAACCCACACGAACTTCGGCCCACCAATAAGACAACATTCCGACTTAAAATTAACAACTCCAAATTCAGAGACCGTAAAAAATTCTCTAATCTAAATTCCCAAATTCAAACCTCTACCCAATCTGTTTGAAAACGAAGTAGTAATTGCAAGAGAAGAACGTGGTTTTTGCTTCGTTGATTTATTCATAGTTCGAGTTTTTGTTTCTAGAGTGGATGCATTGGTGGAATGATCGAAGTGAGTCGATTTGAATTGGATGGTCGTGATAGTTTGAGGTTAGAGGAGTTCGTCGAGGTTTCGGGTTTCGGGTGATTTAGTAAGAAGTGTGATGGTGAGGTTTGGAGATGTTGGGCAGAAGCTTGAGGAAATTGCAAAAGAAGTGTAGGTAGTAAAGTGTGTAGTTAGCAGTGGAGCTGCTAGTTGGAGAGGAGGTTGTTGGCTTTGTAGTGAGGAGTTTGGTTGTAGAGGTGTTTTGGAATTTGCAGTAATGGTTGGAGAAATGGGTTGTATGGTTGGTTGTGGAGTGGTATGCAACAGTAGTGGTAGATGGTTTAAGTGCACGGCAGTGTTGTTTTGCTGTTTTCAAGGGAAGTTGCAGTTAGGTGGTTGAAGGATGTGAAGGATGGTTAAATTGTGAATGGTTTATGCACGGTAAAGGCAGAGTTAAATGTTGATGATGTTTTGTTTGAAGGAAAGGCAGTGGAGGGATGTGGGTTATATAGGATGTGCACTTGGATGTTTCTGTGCATACATACACACTTCGGGTATTTGATGATATGTGACGTGTGATGGCAGGACGGTGGTGAAGAGGCAGTGTGTAATAGCCCATAACTTTGTAAAGTGTTTTTTTAGTTTTATTTGAAAACTATGATTTTTAAATCATTTAAAAAATTGAATTTCTAGAATTTTTCCAATGTAAGTTTGGAATATGTTTGTAATTTATTTTCCAAATACAATAAAATAAACATTTACTGAAAATTTTATATTTTGGTCAACTGTGGTCAAACTTTGACTTTCAATTTAAATTTTTAAATTTGATTTTTTGAAATTCTAATCTTTTTCTTTGAAATTGTAATTTATTTTAATATCAGTTCTGCTTTTCGTTTTATAAAATTCTGTTTTATACTTTGTAAAATTGATAAAATTCAGTGTTTTACATGCAGTTATTTTCTATATCTATTTTCTATTATTCTATATTAATTTCCCTATTTTATCTTCTCTTATATTTTGTTTAAACTTTTATTTTAATTATTGGATTTTTATTTTGATAAGTGGCTTAGAAATTTGAAGAGTCTTATGTTACTTGTTTTAATTGTGCCTTTTTGTTATCTTAGCCTTTTTATTTTCTAGCCGACCTCTTTACTACTTCTTAGCCGCGCATTTGTGGTCTATAGCCATGAGAAACTTCTCGTTTCCATTCACATACATCTCATTCTCTTCTCTCATTTCATTTTTAGAAAATTTTATACAAGTTTTACCATGGCTTCTTCCTTCTTTCCTCTTTTCCATTTTGTTTTTCTTTGTTTGCCTCAAGCTATGCTCGGCCTCCACCTTCACCATGCTTTAGCCGACCACAACACCTCACCACCACCACCTATGATCGGCCATCACCTCCTCTTCCTCACCACCAACCTTGCCATGACTCCATGACCCAAATACATCACCACAAAATTAATACAAAGCCTAGTCGAGCCATATATTTCACCCCTTCCCTTCCTCTTGCCTCAGCCACCAATTCCAAACACCACCTCCTTGCCTTACCTTGAACAAAACATCCTCTAGCCGTGCCTATTGATACGCCTTGACCAAGATCCAACCCATGGCCGAACCTATGTGGACCCAAAACCCTTCCATGCTTGACCTTTTGCCGTCCATGCTCTATAACTTGCCACTTTTCACCTTCCCTTGCATGGCCGTGCATTGCTTGACTCAAAAACCACTTTGGCCGAGTCTTCATGCCTAAATCAAGCCATGGCCGAGCATAAGAAGACCATGGTCTAGCCAATAGTGATGTGGCCGGGCCACTTGTTGGTTAAACCAAAGGTTATATCACTTTGGTTCTTATCTTTTAATTGTTTTGATGTATAATCTTTGTGTTGAATTATATTCTTATGTTTGTGTATTGGTGTTGTTTACAAGATATGGATCTTGACTCTCCATTACTCAAGAATATAGTCTTGCTTTGTCGTGCTTTTCGGAGTTTCAGTTGTGTGTCTTGAATTTTCAATTCTAGCTTTAGAAGGCGAGTTTATCACTCTCGATATTCGTACTTATATAATTGTGAAACAATGACATGTGAACTGTAGAAATTCATATGCTATGTTCATACATACCTATGATATGATTATATGATGTTAAATGCTGCTCATATATTTGTTACATCACTTGATATGATAGTATATGCTATACTGTTACTTTATGTTCTGTATCTCACATTGCAAGTTTCCTATCACTATGGGTTGAAATGATACATACCCGAACGGACTTTAGAATAAGGAAAAATCATTATAGGCTGAAATGATAGGCTTGAGTGTTTTTTACTTTATCTTTTTTGACTTGGGATTGCAGGTTTGAAATGATAAAATCCATATTTTTCTTTTTAAATTACGGATTGAAATGATACATGTCTGTATCACTTGACCTAGGTTAGAAAATATTATACAGGCCCATGATTAATATTTTTAAAGTAATATTTTCCTAAAAATTTATTAAGTATTTTGAATTTTTAGAATATATGAAATTTTAACTTAAAATTTGATTTAAAGATTTGAAATATAAAGAGATATTGGTTTTCTGTAAGTTAAAATTTTATAAGTTGATTTTGGTTTTAATTGTAATTTAAAAATCTTTATTTGGTTTTAAATGCGTAGTTCAAAGATTTTATGTATAATAAACAACTTAATAATGAAATTTGATTTATTGTGGAATTCTAAATCTAGCCTAGTGGTTGTAATGAATTTTATTTCATGAAATGGATAAGTTTTGTATAAATAAGTGTACAGTGATTTTCTATAAGTTAAATTGTCTAAGTAAAATGTATAAATGTAATTTAAATATGACTTAACTTGATAATTGGAAATTGGTTTCCAAATGGAGATTTTAAATTAAGTAAATAATGTATTTTGAATTGATAAAAATGAAATACAGTTTTAATTGGACATTTTGTAATAAATTTATTTAAATTGAAATCATAGTTAATTGATGTCTAAATGAATAGATTTATAAAGAAATTTGCTTTTTGTACTAACTGTGACAACTTATTTTATTTATGAAACAGGTATTTTAAAATAAAGTATTAAGTCATTGGTCAAAAATAAAAGTCAAGTAATAATGTGCTTTTGACTTAATAAATGAATTATAGTTTAATTTGGATATTTATTGATAAAATTTTATTTTATTAAATCACAAGTTAAATGATATCCAAATGAATATTTTCTAAAGCATGATACCAAATGCAACGACCTAGAATTTTCTATCCAGAAAATTCCAGATAGTTAGGAAAAGAAGAAAAGAGAAAGAAGAAGAAGAAATAGAAAACCAAACTCGGAAATCTGACATTCGCAGCGGATAAAATATAATATCAAATAATAACAGTTACACAAAGAAAACTGTACTTATCAAATTACATTTTTGTACATCAGAGTTACAACCATTACCAATCACTGGACAGTTTTAAACAACATGTCCTAGTTATACAATAATATATCACAGCGTAAAACACTCTACACATTTCTGCCCTCCAGCTCGCCTCCTGAGCTCCAGAACGTCCTTACCTGAAAATCTGTAATACTCGGTCTGACCCGAGCATTACATCAAGTAACACCCGGGTCAGGCTGGAAACCAGTGTGAGTAAACTCATTTAACATGAAATTCCAAAACATAGAACTATTTAAAACCCGGGGTAACTCGTAACTTCACTACAAGTTCACAACTTGCTATAGTAAACACTTATATTTACAATCAATCTCTAAGTACCTTTACTTAGTTTTTAAATGGTCCAAATATTTTGAATTATTCCATTTCATCCAATTGATTTCACATATTAATTTATAAAGAATTGAAGTGGTTTTAGGTATTTACTAATACCTGACTACGGTCTCTTCGAATTTAATACCATCTTAACCCAAGTTATTCAAGTGAAATACAATTCAATTTTAAACACAAGATGTCACTTTTTAGTCTAACATAACATATCACATAGCATCACACATCACATATAATAGATATCAACTAATCTAAGCATACTATATAATTCAAGCATTCATACGCAGGATTTATCAAAAACACCATCTGTAATTAATTTTATTAACCACTAATCAGTTAATTAATTACTTCAGTTACTTCTTAATCTTGCTTACTAATCATTAATTAATGACAAACCAATTAATTATTGATCCAATAATTTTCCATATTAATTAATCATCCTTGATTAATTATACTTTAATTACATTACATTAATCCATAATTAATCACATTAATCAATTACTCTTTAATCACTTATTGTTGATTAATTAATCTTAATTAATCAACCTTTAATTACATCATTAATTATATTAATTAATGCTCCTTGATTACTTCCTTAATTAATTATTAATCACAATTAATAATTAACCTTAAAATAATTATTCATTAATCAGCCATGATTAATCACATTAGTAATTAATTACCCTTAATTAATTACATTACTTAATTATCTTCAAATAACTTTATTAATTAATTTTTAAATTAATTACACTAAGTAATTAATTATTAATTACTTCCACCAAGTAATTACCCTTCTATTTAATCACACAAGGTAATTAAACCCAAACGATTTCCATTAAAATTACCATTCCAATTCAATTAACATCCAGTAATTATCCATTAATTACTTTACTATGTAATTACTCTTTTCCAATTACATTCAGTAATCATACTTTAACAAACCATCATCTGATTATCTTAAATTAATTAAACCGATTAATTAACTTGACTAATCACATTACTTTTAATAAACTACATCGAGTAATTAATCCCTTAATAACTTTCATTAAGTAATTATACTTAAACAATTTCATAAATTGATTATCTTTAATTAATTAATCTAATCAATCATCTTAAATTAATTATATTAATTAATCATTTGATACTCCTTAGTTAATGATCCTTCATTAACTATTAACAATCCCTTAATAACTCTATAAGTGATTAAACTTTAATTAATCATCTCCTAATCCAAATTAATTAAATTCTTATTAACCAATTAATTAACTCTCTAATTACTCAATTATTTAAGTGCTTAACTATAACCCGATTAATCTTTAATTACCTGACTAAATAAATTTTTTAATCATTAATTATTAATCTATCCTTATCTTAATTAATGATCCTTAATTATAAATTAATTAGTCTTTAATTAATTAACTTAACCAATAATTACTTAATTAATTATTTATTAATTAATTAACTAACAATCCATAATTAATAATTAATTAATGCAAAATCATTAATTAATTAACCTCATTAATCATTAATCATTGAAATCTAATTTATCTTTAGGATAAATCATTCTTTTGTTAATGACTTTAGATATCATTAACAAATGCATTAAAACATTTCACTTCTAAAATTTACTTTAAATTTCAAATTTTAAAAATTTAAAAATGATTAACAAATTTAAACTTAAACCAAATTTAAACCAAATTTAAATCAATTTTATAAACCACTTAAATCAAATGTTAAAGGAACTTTTATAAAGAATTTTATATACATAAGTTTTAAACATTTTATTTTAAAAAAACCATTTCATTTTAAATCATACTTTAAACATTAAACTTGTTTAATCAATTAAAATTTTAAAACTTCATTTATTTACAAACTAGGATTCAAAAGTTAATTTGAATTCATACCTCAAAATTTTGATTTTAAACTTTGTTTAAAATCTTGCTTTCAATTTTAAAAATTCATTTTAAAATTTAGAAACAGAAAGGTTTTAAAACCTATAACCAACTAACTGTCTCGGTTTCTAAATTCAATAAGCCGAGTCCATCTTGCAAAAATTTCGAGTAAACACACGAATCACTCGAGAAAACTCGAGTACAATCCTCTCTGCTCAAACCAGACTCATCAGAAAAAAACAAGGAAGAGCACTGTGCACATGCACGGTGATTCCATCCAACTCTGATCATCGCCGAAGCTTTACTCAAGTCACCGATCATTCCCAGACCAGACTACGATCATCAGAATTCCATCATCAACTCGAAATCAAAATCGAGCATCACTGCTCAAAACTAGAACCAAAGACCTAACCTAAAATCTCCTCGTGCTCGCCACAATGACCACTGGAATATCTGCAATTCCGACTACACATTCGTCAACACACCCACCTTCATTTCCTAAAAATTTGAAACACTCGATCCACCAGGTAAAACGTGGTGGATCATTTACTGACATCAAAACTAGGGTTAAGAACGAAAATTGGTCACCGCTGCCACCAAAAACGCTTAGATCATCGTCCTGACATTTTTGCTGACCTCTTCGATGGCTCCACTACCACCAGTAAGAATTCCGGCCATCCCAAGTCACCAGATCACCAGAGGCAACCCAAAACTCCTAAATTGATCAAACCCGATCTGCTCCCTGAATCTTCTTTTAAAATTGTGATTCCAGTTTTAAAAATCATGATTTTTGATACATTTCCAGATTATATGCTTGAACTAGTGAATTAATATGTCTGAATTTTAACATAAATCAAACTTGCACTGTTCTACTGAGTTTCCAGAGCAATTTCAAATAAATTTTAACTTAAATCAAATTTTAAATCTTTAATCTAGGATAAACAAACAACTTTTGTTTATGAACCAAGTCCTAACAGAAAATCAATAGTACATGAATTTTGATCATAAACTTAAGCTTAAATACTAAGAACAGGGATACATTATACAACAGTAATTCACACATATATTCATCCAAACAATTCATTCATATAACCACACAAAACATACTATTTCCAGAGAAAGAACATGCAACCAGTCTTTAGGATACTTAAGTTTTTTTTTATTAGAAAAAAAAATTGCCACTCACTGTTTTATGGAAAACAGAGAACATCTTCTCTTCTTTGAATTGGACTCTGATGTTGATTCGAAACTGAATTTGATTTATCTTGTGTTGAGTTGAATCCCTGAATTTGTCTTTGCTTCAGATTGAAGGTCTGAAATTGATTTAGTTCTCTTTTTTTTCTCGGTTTTGGAGCTTTGAAAAAAATGAGACAAGAAGATGTTGTAATAAAAATTGTAACTGCCTGTCTCTTCATATTATATATATTTTTATTATTATTTAAAAAAAACAAATGACACTTGTCTTTATATGTATTATAAAAGCAACAAATGTTAACTTCATGTATCATAATGCTTACAAATGTTTAGAGCCTTTATTTATATATATTCTTTATGTTTTTAATAATATATGTCTTTATATTTATTTTTATGTGTTATGTTTTATTTCAAGTACAAAAGAAAAAGATTTTAATCTTTTATTTAAATCCTATTTAAACTATCATACTTTTAAATTTAATAAATATTGATCTTAAGTATTTTGATTTTTTTTTCAATATTAAATTAAAAACAAAGTTTCCAATTACAATAGACACACACACACACTCTTATATACCTATATACGTATATACTTATAATTTCCAACTTACCAAGTTTGCATATCTATTTATAGCTTTGTTATTTTATTATAAGATTTATCATTTTCGACTGTTTAAAATATACATTCAGAAATCATTATTTATTATAGCTCAAATCCATTTATATACATCCAGATATATTTTTAATTATCAAAGTTTATTTGTTCAACCAGATAAAATCAGTTAATTATCTAATTATCAGATGCCTGAAAATTCGGGTTATCACATTCCTCCCCTCTTAGAATCTTTTCGTCCTCGAAAAGGAACGAAACCAGAAGTTATTTAAATACTTAATATCAGTTAAATTACTTTTGATTATTTTTAAAACACTTTTAAAATCCACATAATATTACAAAAATAGTTTTTATAAAAATACTTTTATAACTCGATGTTTCAACAAGTCCATCCTTGTTCTCACAAAAATTCGGTCATACGTTGATCAGGCGTATGACTGAAAATCTATAAGTACTTGGTAAACCCGTTTCAACACCCAGTGAAAATACTTTGAAAAATAATTTTATTGAAAATATAGAAAACAGTGTTTGAAAATAGAGGATAACCTTTGGTGAGAATGCTCTGGAAATCATCACCCCCATCCATGGTCGCAGTTACTTCCTGGGTTACGTTGCCATCGCAGCAAAAGTCCATCTAACTGTAGGCACTTCACGCCCCTCGATTACGCCATGGAACCCACAACAGATCGCAGTTACATTCCAGGGTTACGTTGCCATCACAGCAAAGGTCCATGTAACTGTTGGCTCTCAGCGGCACACACGATTTTCGCTGTCAAAATGAAACTTCTCCACTCCTACATAGGTCACAGTCTACTGATATAAAATCAAACGCAGACTATTGGCTCTCAGCGGCACACACGACTTTCGTTATGTTACCATAGGTCACAGTTTCATCCTGGGTTACGTTGCCATCGCAGCAAAAGTCCATGTAACTGTTGGCCCTCAGCGGCACACACGACTTTCACTATGGTATACTCTACTCATAATCCTCATGAACTAGTTTTGTCCGCACTCCTGACAGGATCAACTTTAGAACCCCCCCTTGGGGCTCAAGGCAGCCCCACCCGGTGGCACTCATGAGAAGTTCATTTTCAAGGGAGCGCCTTTTTCCCCAGAGCCATTATCAAAACAGTTTATACTATACACATATAGTATCTTCCAAATCATACACCTAGTATGAATCTCATATAAATCACCTTTCTCAAAATCGATTATCCCAAAATTGATAATTCTCAAACTAGGCTTTTCAAATTCCAAAATTTATTTTACCCAAAAACCAAAAGCCTTTCCAAATCCAAAGGTTCCAAAAACCTTTCTCAAAATCATTCTTACATGATCCTTTATATATATAGATATATATAACCTTGAAAAATCGTAGGATCATTTCAAACTTGTATAAAACCCTTTTTATACTTCAAACACTTTCAAAAATCTTTTCCTTCCGGCAATAAGATTCAACAAGGGAAGATTTATCTTACATAATATATATGTATATAACTTTATTTACTCCAAATCAAATATTCAACTTTGATTACTATATAAAGTCATTAACCATATTACTTACTTTCATAAAGTAAATTTTTATCATAGAAATATCTAATTTCTACTTTATTTTCTCATATATTTCACAAAATATATTTTCACTTCAAAAACATTTCACATTTCTTATCCATAAATTCCCAGTATCAATTTCATTCAAATCCGTACGATGTACACATATCATCTGTATGCTATACCAATCTGATCGCTCACTCGATCACACAATTTCATTTTCGAACTAGTATCATCCACCCGATTTCCTAGTGCGGACACAGATCTGGTTTTTTGATCAGAAACCGTCATTCTCCTTGCATAGCCTAACTATGAT
Organism: Allium cepa; assembly: GCA_030765085.1. Lineage (NCBI taxonomy): Eukaryota > Viridiplantae > Streptophyta > Magnoliopsida > Asparagales > Amaryllidaceae > Allium > Allium cepa. The sequence goes on along the minus strand of CM060939.1, from coordinate 71,518,327 downwards.
AGAGAATATCCAGAACTAATCAACAATCCATATCCAGGTTCGCCGTCGAAAATCGAGTGAAAAATCCCAACTCGGATCGATAACTATCTCGAAATTAATTCTCTAATATGGATCAAATCACTATGCGAATAGAATAATATATGTATATCCTAGGTACTAATCCTTATTGGTTATTAGCCAAATCAATCCTTTCTATTCACATTCACTTTGATTTTCATTCACTTGTCTACAATTGCTTTAATCCCTATTTGGATTATCACTTCAATTTTTACCTCAGTTGAGTATTTAATCAATAACAGTTTACACTCTGACCGGGTTAAACTTAGAAAATAATTTGAAAAGTTTAAAATAGATAAGTAGTTGAAAAACAATTATTAGTTTGTAAAATAGATGTAAAACAGTTAAGTAATTGTAAAATAGTGGGAAAATAGTCAAATAGTTATAGAAAATTTTAAATAATTGCAAAATAGTAATTAATTTGTGAAATAGTTGAAAAATAATAATTAGTTTATAAAATAGTTGAAAAATTGTTAAATAGTTCCAAAAATAATAGTAAAACAAGTATAAGATAGTTTTAGGTTTTGGAAAGAAAAGTTGAATAGCAAATAGTTTGGAAAAAACCTGTTTTAAATTTTAATTTTTAAAGTTCAACCCACAAGTCCCAGGATCGAAACCTGGCTCTGATACCAAGTGTAACAGCCCGCAAATCCGTACCCCTTGTGTCAACACTATTCTACATCAATTAATCAAGTGGAACAGAAACACGAACCATTAGGGTTTAAGAAGAAGAGGTAGAAGAAAGAAGAAACTAAACAATATCAGAATCTAACCATCGCAGCGGAATAAAATATAATATATAATATCAGATCTTTACTCAAAATGAAAACTATATCAGTTTTATACAATATACCATCAGAGTATCTCAAACAAACAACAATTACAAGTCAGACAATTTCATACAATCACATCAGCGGATATAAATACATGTACGGATAATACGTCTCGAACTCCAGCTCCTCTCCTGCTCCATATCATCCTGTCCTGAACATATAATACTCGGTCTGACCCGAGCATTATAATGAAATAACACCCGAGTCGGTTTGGAATACCAACTGATACTAATGCACCCAAATAGATTATTAAAGTTTCAAAATCCTTTTGAAAACAAAAGCATCTCGTAAGACCACGCCACAAATAAACATGTCGGGTTTTTACCTTACGATAGCTAAAACACTTTTTATAGAAATCCTCTGATACTTATAAAATAGCCAAAATTGTTACATGATTAAATTCCAGCTACTAGCCATAGAGTGGGTAATAGAAACAAAACTCGTAAAACGCTCGTAGGGAGAATGGATTCCAACTAATGACTAGGCACTGGGGTACCACCTGTCACAATACCTGGTCTAGATCAGTGAACCGAGGACCACGCCCGATCCGCTGCAACACAAGGCCTGGACTACCCCTTACTGGATAGTCCCGAGTAAGATCACCCCGCGGTTGGGATCAGCAACCGCACCACTAAGTCGAAATAAAAGGGACATCTAGACAGGAATGACCTTACCCGGAAATGGGTGCTGCCCACCAAGCCTTGCTACATATCCTCTGATTTTCAGTCATTCCCGGTTGATGAGGCTTGAGGCTAAGCATTACCTTTTAGAACGTTTCACTTAGAATGCCCATCACCCATCTGACGATGTTTCGAAAGCATTCGTCCATACAAGTCCGTCTCGGGTTCGAACGTAACCGAAGGCATTACTCCTACTACATCCATTTTGGAAATATCCTCAGAATTAGTAGCGACTAGCCCTTGCACTTTACTGCTCCATCTTCGACTCCGAACTCAATTTTCCCACGAAAACGTACAAACCGGATCGAAGTGGTTTTCGAAAAATAAATCTCGATCCCGGTCTCTTCGAAACGATCAACGCATTTGTCCAATATTGATAGTCGGTGATTTAACTATCAATTAACATTCACAAACATCCATCACACAATAAATAATTTCCCACATTATTTATTTCCTCAAAATATCTTTATAGGATATATGTTCGTTTTCAAACCTCTTTTGAAATTGTTTCCAAACCTAACTCTTTCCATGGAATAAATTTCCCAAATTATTACTTCCCTTGAAAACATCCAAGTACCAATGTTTAAGGTATAAAATAATTTAAATTCTTTATTCTTGAAAATACATTAAAAAATTATATTAAAACTTCTTACATACTTGATTTAAAATATATATATTTTTAAAAATATCTCAAACAAAACTGCTTAATAAAATATGAACTATTATCTTTAAAATAAAGTTAAGTCATACTAAATTTTAAAATGAAGTTATGAAACTCTATACACAATTTCTAAATAATACTTTGATTGATTTATCCTTTAAAATAAAACCACTTTAAAATGTGTAAATAATAATAATATCCTTTAAAACATAATTCTAATTACCCTTTTAAAATAATTACTACTATATCTACATTGATATATGTTCACCTTTAAAATTCTTACAACATAAATAATTTTCTTAAAACCATTCTTTAATATAACTTCAAAGTTTCTAACTTTACAAAATCAGTTTAAAAGCGTACTTGGCTTTTCAGGAAAATACACTTCCATTTAGGATAATTCAAAGAATTTCATTTATAAATCCCACACGTTAATCCAAATCAATTTTACATTCATCCGTATCTTTCCTTTCCATACTTGAAAAATAATTCCTTTTATTTTTAAAAACATTGCTATTTCCGGAAATCACTTTCAAATATGTGTTTAAAATATTTAAAATAAAGCTCTAGAAATTATTTAATTGGAAAATAATCCGGATGATGATGGCCACATCATCAGAATTCATTTTCGAGTTTCTAAAGTGTAAATAGATCTAAAATTAGATTCTAAAATTTATTTTAAGTCTATTTGGGTTTGAATTTTAATACTGGACCATTGGATAGAATTAAAAGTTGATAGATTAAATTTGGAATTTTATATTAATTTAATAATGGAATTTAATAATATAATAATGCAAATATTCAGATTTTGATTTAAAACGAATTAGAACGATTTCTAATGTGATTATAAATTCTATATGAATTATAATTAAGTTAACAAAATTTAAAAAATGAAATTTTAAGTGATTTCGACGATTTTGAAAATCGCTCGAATTAATCGACGAGTTAAAATAGCCTTCCGAGGCACAGTGCGGAATTCGACGAAACCAGTTCCATTAGATCTGTAATAGTTAGTTATTATCGGATTTCAATTTTCGTAGCAATCGGAGTTGTCGTTTGACCCCGGCAGCTTAAAACGCATAGAAAATACTTTAATCGGTTTAATTTAAAATTGATCGTTTATTGCCGTAACTCGTGCATGTGATCGAATTAGCCTCCGAAACACGTTCCATTGTGTTCGAAACGTGGGTAAAAGCTTAGAAATGCCAGGCGGCACATGTGATTTGGAGATCGTTTGAATAAGTTGCTTTATAATGATTTAAATATTAAAATAATATAACTAAAACATTTATATATATTTAATTAAGAGGCTGAAACCCTAATTCTTTCCAGCGCCGTCACTATCTTAATTAATGGCCGAAAAACATCAACCTTCCTCTTCAATTATCGATCAATCCATCAAGCAATCGTGAAAACTTCCAACTGGAATGTCGTAGAGGGTGGAGAGAGCTTCAGATCCAACAGTGGATCTTGTTTGTAGTCGTCGTTTGGAGGTGCACCTTTGCACCGTTCGACGCGCGTTCGAGCTCGTCGTCATGATGGAGGAGACGACCGAGCTTGGCGCTGCTTCGATCGAAGGGAGAGTGTGGGATGAGCTTCGAAGTGGTGGTGTTGGATCGTCGCTGAGTACGCCGTGGTGGTCGCGGTTGTTAACCCTAAATCGTGATGATGGGTTCGGCTTTGTGCTGTGTATTGCGTGGGGAAGAAGGTCTAACATGCGGCCTTGATTTTGGATTCTAGATCTAGCAGCCTGGATGATATTTGGGTATAATAAAATTAAAATTTAAAGTAAATTGTTTTTAAATCTGTAATTGAACTTTAAAAATTCATAACCCACAAATTTTTATTAGTTAAAATGACTAAAAATTGAAATTTTAATGTGATTGAAATGTTATTGTAAATCTGGATTAGCAATGGTAGCACTTCAGAAATGCTGTGGTTTAAGATAGCATTTGCTAAGTGCTATCAATTCTGAGACTTAACTATATTCTGAAATAATAATAAAGCTACCGCAGCACTTCGTAAGTGCCGTTGTTGCTGAATGTAAATAGTTTTGCAATGCTAGTAAGCTACTGCAGCACTTTGTAAGTGTTGTTGTTGCTAAAAGTAAACTGTTTTGAAATAATAACTAAATACCTACAGTAGCACTTTGTAAGTGCTGCTGTTTCTGAATTTGACAATGTTTTCGAAATACTAATATATCTACCGCAACACTTTATAAATGCTCTTATAGCTGAAATTTAGAATGTAATGGAAATTTTATAATTAAACGAATGAACTTAGAAATGCTGTAACTTTGAAATGAATATTATTTGACATTGAATTTAAATGATTTAAATGAATATTGTTTTGAAAGATATTAACATTGAATTTAAATGGTTTAAATGAATTTTTTTCGAAGATATTAACATTGAATTTAAATGGTTTAAATAAATATGTTTCAAAGTGTTATGACTTTCTAAATTTTATGATTTACAAATGATAACATTTCCAAGTGTTATGATTTCAAAGTATTACGGTTTCAAAGTGTTTGGTCTTAGAAGTGTTATAACTTTTGAAGTACTATGGTTTTGGAAAAGAATTTATTTGAAATTGAATTTATTTAAGAATTGTCTTTAAATATAGTGATTTGAAACTCATTGAAATTAATGATTTAAGAATATGACTTTATGACCTGGTTTTGGTTTAAGGTGATTTTAAAAGGAATATTTCAAGCTTAAATAAATTAAAAGAAATATTCAGTGATTTGAAATTTGGTTGTATTTAAATGATAACATTTGACTTGATTTTGAAATGGAAATAATATATTACTAAATTTGTTTTGAAATGGAAATGATATATTATTGAATTGGGTTTTGAAATGGAAATGATACTATTGTGATATGGTTTTGAAATGGGTATGATATTTTGGTTTTGAAAGTATATACTATTTTGAAATAAATAATATGATTTTGAAATGGATATGCTATTTTGGTTTTGAAAGTATATACTATTTTGAAATAAATGATATGATTTTGAAATGGATATGCCATTTTGGTTTTGAAAGTATATACTACTTTGAAATAAATATCCATGGGTTAGAATAACGGTTGGTTGTTAACAGACAAGGATCATATATGGGCATACTCTCTGTTGATACCGAAAACCACTTTAACAACTGTGTATGTGGTGGAGATTCTAGAATGAACTAGGATGGTGGCGACGTCCTTTTAGGTATGAACGTGGATCCGACTCTCGTGAGTTGGCATAAGGTGGCTAAAACAGGAGCAATCGACGGGCTAATGAGGTCACTCCTCTTATCGGACACACTTCTTTGTATGCCATTCTATTACTTTGTGATTGATTGGTGCGCACCTTTGATTTTGGGAGTGTGGTTTGAGGTGGGCGGTAGTAGCTGCTACGCGTTACCACTGATCTGGAATTGCAATTGGTATATCTACCCTACCATTGCCTCGTTGTGTTGTGTCACCTACCCTAACGCGACTTGTACGATTTTGGTTTTGTGTCGTACCTATGGAGTATCCTCTGGTAGCCTCCCGATCAGGAGGTATTACGGTATTGTATAGACTATTGGCACTATTTATGTGTTAAGGGGGATATTGGGTAACTCCTTAATGCTATTTTTAATTAAATTTACTTTACTTCTAGACACTATTAAAATAGCGTATATTACTACATAGTAAATAGTTTAACGGATCTTTAAAACTATTAACCTTTTCAACTTCAACTTAGTTCATAGTTTGAATTCCTCATACTTTTCACAATATTAGTTTTAAACCGATTTCAAACTTTTCAATATTAAGTTTTTCACTTAATTTAATTTTCCACACGTTTAATTTTAAATTCATCACTGAATTTATTTAAACCTATTATAGATTATCATGTTGACAACTTCAAATTTGAAATTTAAATTCTATTTGAACTTTGCATTTACTTTCTATTTCAAAAATAGTCAACTAGTTCTTTAGTAAATTATCCATCGAATTGGTTCCATTAAATTTATATTTCCACATTAACTATTTTAGGCAATAGTTTTAAACTTGAAATATAAACTTTACATCAAACTAGTTTGATTCATACAGTCAAATCAACAATTAAATTTCATTTCATAATATCACTTCCCAAGATGCTATTTCATTAAAATATTTTCTCCGTACAAAATTTTACATAGCTTAATACTTTTAAAAGACGTACACAGAAGATTGTGGATTACAAAAGATAGTATTACAAAATATATTGATTGGTTTAAGATTCAGAATAATTAAGGACTATCGACTTCTCGTCCGGTAGTATGCATCTTTGCCAAACTTTCATCTTTGGATGACACTATTTCATGTTGTGTTAAAGGAGAATTAACACATTCAAAATCCACATGTCCCCATTCCTTACAGTTATTGCAAAAATATGAGATGTTTCCATCCTTATCTATCACCTTAGCACTTTTCGCTCTAGCTGGTCGGGCTATAGCTTGCTCTCCCTGTTGTCTTTCGGTGCAGTTTCTGGCTATATGTCCAGACTGACGACAAATGGTAGCAGATTGTCAATCTATCGACGGGTAAATCGAGTATGCACTTTTTCCTTTTCACTTTAGGGCAATGACTAAGAAAATGCCCTTTCTCCCGACATTTAAAACACACAATCTCAGGACGAGCGAATCGGTCATCCACATTCCTTTTCTTTCTTCTCTTTCGGCATTTAATGGCATAATGTCCCTTTTTATGACATCGATAACAAATAACCTCATCATATGGACCAGGTGCTTGCCTTTCACTGAAACTCCTTTCAATTTCCGCACGTCTCGCTTCTGCTTCTCTACGAGCAATTGCTCTTCGTTCACGGCGTGCTGCTTTTTGTGCTTCGGTTTTCGCCATTATAATTAACAAGGTGTTTTCGAAGTTTCCTATCAATATTTGCAATTCTTATTAGCAGAGGTTGGATTATTCAATCATTTTCCCTAAAACATATCTGTTTTATTCAATAATATATTCACTGTCCAAAATCGTGAATATGCTTTGTCAACCAATTTCATCATTTCTACAACTTATTATTTATTTTTAAAGGGTTACCCACTATCCAAAATCGTGGATATATCTCCTTTAATAAGCTATAACAAATTACTTATCAAATTCAATTGGTTTCGAATTTATAAACAATCTTTACAAATTCCTTTTCTATTTATAAAACTTCGATTTATAAATCTTCTTATTAATTCAATTCAATTTATATAACTCAGTTATATACCAAAAGTTCATATTATAAGTTAAATACTTATAGTCCATTTATTTACTAAATAATTCTTCACCACATTTGAAATCAATTTTTTTCGAAAGAATTTAGAGTCAAATTCTCAAGTTATAATTCAATTATTTTCTTGGTTATAACCAAATCAACATGTCCCTTTTATTTCCCAATTATTACTCGAAATATTCAAAATATTCGATTTAAACCAATTTAATCCAATTCATTAATTCACTTAACTTACATTTCATTTTTCATAAATCTCAACAATTCGATAATGAGTTTCCGAACGATCGAAACTCAAATCTAAGGAGACCTCACCGAATAGAACCATCGCAAACCTAAATTTAGAGAGGGGAATTTTCGAAATAATTCTAATTTTCAAAATACCTTTTATTTTAAAGAAACAATTTTATACTTCTTTAAATTTGAAAAGCACTTTCTTTTAAAGTGGTTCTAGTAACTATTCGTATTAAACATCATAAACTGAGCTTTGAGTAAACCAAAGCTCTGATACCACTTTTGTAACGACCCGTCGCCCTGACCGCCTCTAGTCGGTATTTAAACCAACTAGAAACGTTCAAAATTACGGATTGTTAGTCAGTTTATAGAGTTTAAACAGAATCAGCCACAGAATCACAGAATAATCACAATATTATTCATAAATGAATTTTTCTTTTATATACAAATATCAGAGTTTATACAATACATTTGAATTTATACAGCGGAACAATCTTTTATTCTTAAGTACAAGAAAAATTTTCTAGAAAAACTTTAGTGGAGTGCTTTCCCCTCTCTCTCTAACTTCGCGGCCTGAAAATCTTTAAGCTGTAAAAATACTCGGTCTGACCCGAGTATTATATTCAAAAGAAAATAATACACAGGTCAGTCTAATTCAAACTCAGTTATTAGTGCATAGTGGCAATAATAATCAACGATTAGATGACAGTCAAATATAATTTACCTATCCGATCCTTTAACAAGAAATCGGATAACGGTAAAATATAACACTTAACAGTGTTAAACAACAATTCAGTAGATTCAGATTATCAATGAGCTAGATGAAGGGATTATTGATGAAGATAATTTAGAAAACAATCAAAATTTTGCCTAAACGGCAATTTACAACAAAATCATCAAATCCACATTCAAAAGATATTGAATTGCAACATAAAATAATTTTCATAAAAAGAAAACATCAATTTAAACATTAAATTTGGTAGGGCTGCAGTACACACACGCGCGTACGGCCTCGCAACATTTAAAATGTCAACTCCGTGACTGCAGTTCACGCTTGCGTGCACTGCCTCGCCACTACCGTAATGAAATATGCAAAAGATCATAAATCAAAACAAAATAGGATATCAATAAAAATCAATAACGTGTGGCTGCAGTTCACGCTTGCGTGCACTACCTTGCCACTATCGTGATGATAAACTCAAAAGATCAACGAACCAAAATCAATGAAGGTTCAAATATCGATTCAAAATGTCGATACTACGTGGCTGCAGTGCACACACGCGTGCGCTGCCTCGCCACAATAACTTGTGAATTAAAACAAGTTTCCAAACAACTTATTACTGCACATTTCAACAAGTGCAAATTTTCATAAAAATGAACTGCAGTCATTAATGAATACAAGGGCGAACTACAACAATAACGCAGCCACCACAAGATCACGATGCAACAAACACTGTAAATACAAGGTAGGACTGCACATAGAACCGAAAACAACATAAAAGTTCCCAAATTAAATAGGGCAGCCAGTATTAGTGCACAAGGGCAAACTGCAACTAATACTGCAGTCACCACAAGCATCGCACTTGAAAACAACTTAATGCAGCCCCTAACCCAAGTGCAACAGGGTTTCAAATGAAGGGCAACAAGTATTTCATCAGTGAACAACTCAACAAATACATACACAAGGCAACAGAGGATGCAAATATAGGCAGCAGCATGTAGCATGGTTAACAAAGGCAACTGGGTTATAATATAACTTTACTAAATATTTACAATATAAGTTGCGAAATGTATCCTATTTCAAGATCACAACCTGACACCTTTTTAATACATATAGTACCGATCGTGTTAATTTGCTTGGCTCTTTATAAATATATTAGTAACTGACACTTTTTATAAAAAAAAAGAAAATATTGTTAAGTTATTTCCATGCCTAAGAAGTGACAAAGGGTATAAGGCAAAAGCAAAGAAGGCAACTAACAAAGCTACAGAACTGTGCAAACTTAAAATAATAAACTATATTAATTCCATTTGCATATATATAAACACAGCTTTTATACTTTCAATTAATTTATTTTATAAACAATCTTGATTTCCTTACTATCATAGTTTATATTAAAATTCTCCATCTATCTTTTATCATGTTTTTAAATTTCAAACAGATACTAATACTCTTTCATAAATCAATAAAAGCAACACAGTCATCAAACTCAAGCATTCAATGACATGAATCCAAACAGCATAGGCTACCAAGCCATTAACATCCAATATAAATTGGTTTATGATAATCATAATCATTACTGTTTAAATCAAAGTATGATTTACTATAAACAAAAGTATATTCTACTTTTTATTGTAAAAACAGCAAGGGTACTATACTCATTTTTCAAACAACTGCACTGCATCATGTATACGAGATATGGGCATCAGGGGAACAAAACGGCACAAATTATACATGATGAAGCAACCAAGTTAAATGACCGAAATCAAACAAGTGACAATGAACAAGTCAGGGTCACTGCACTAATGCATATAGAGTATGCAAGTGAAACCCAAACTAGATATACCCAAAATATGACCAGAGCGAACAACACAAGTATTCAAGGGAAAACTGTAATAAAATGCAGCCACCTCAGGTATACAAAGGCACAACAACCGTCAAAATAAACTAGAACCAGGTTCAGCAAAATGCAAACAAGCTAGTGCAAGAAACACAGCAGCACACATAGGCAATGCAATTTCAAATGGGCAATGAAAAATGCCCAAGTCATGAATCAGTAAGCAACATAAGATTGTCCAGTTGACAGAAGATCATGCCATGGTGACAACTATCTCATATATACACACATAAATGCATATATATATGAAGTGCAGTCACAATTGCAAAAGGAAAAAAAAATCAGAGGAAATATAATTGCAAACTGCACATGAATGAAAACCACATGAGCTCAATGCATCTAAATGCTCAAATATACAACAACCAAGTCCAAGACCAATGAATTGCTATGGCCGACCAGGCAGCAACCAACCAATACACCATGGAGTGTCATATACAAATCGAGATCAAAGTATTGATAAAGCAACTAAACTACAACAGCCAGTGATAGTGAGTGCACCAATGACAGGTCTGGGCATTCATACTTTGAAGTCAGAACTATTACCACTGCAGACTCAAATACACAAAACAATTATCAAACCAATGTTCAATGAAGTCGATGACGAACAACCCCACATCCTCACAGAAAGGACCAATTCGAATGGCCAAGGTATCAATCAAGACAGAGAATACGAAGTCAAAAGAAATTGATGCCGTGAAAATCAGTAAGCAAGCATCACAAAAATCAAGTGACTTTGGATAAATCTCAGCATTCAAATTAAAAATCAAGTGACCGAAGTCAAAACGAAACTACCATCAAAGCAACAAATTTCAAATATTCGTGACCAAGAGATTTAAACTCAGCAATCAAAACCGAGAGTATCACTCATTCAAACAACAAAAACACAGATTTGAACGAGCTAAGCAAATCGACGAAAATGAATTAGATGTGAGTAGCTAATAAGTACTCACGGCATAAAATATCAAAATCGAACAAAAAATCAAATCGAGCAGAAACATCAAGACAAATAAACAGACGAAATCGAAACCACTTTGAATTAGATGTGAGTAACGTTAATTACTCACCTTTGTTTTTGAAGAGGCCGCGAGCAGATTGATGCCGAGCGAACCCTAATTTCGAAAAGCCCAAATTTTGGAGCACGGGATCGAAGACGAAGACGCCATTTTTTTTTTTTCTTTTTGTTTGATTTTTTAGATTAGGTTTCGAATGAGAAAAGGGGGAAAGGAGGTCGGGTATAAAATAGAAGAGGAAGAACGTGTTTTTAGCGTAGTTGAAGGCGTGAATCTGGCTGATGAAAGTAAGGCAGCGTATACTTCATTTATTTATTTATTTTTATTTTAATTTATTATTATAAAATTATATATCATTTCTTTCATTTTATGTTCAATTGTTTGGTATAAATTATTTTATTTATTTTGTTTTGTTTAATCTTGTTGTTAAAATTTTAACTAGGCGTATTTATTTATGTTATTGTATTGATTAAAATTTTGTTCCTTTTTATTTAAGCTAAAGAAAATGTTATTAAACTAATCATCCATTTATAAATTTTCATAAATAATGATTCGTAAATCCAAACTATTTTTCTTCTAAGTTGTTAGTTTGAATTTCAATACAAATTCAATATTCAATTTCAACTCCAAAGTTAAATTCAAATTCTATTCAACTTTAAATAGATTAAATTCAAAAATTTAATCGCCAATATCCTAGTTATATTGAGAATTCAATTTAAATCATAATTCAAATATTTAAAATTAATTAAATATTTTCAATTTAAATTTTTCAAAATTCAGGATCGTTACAATCTCCCCTAGTTAAAAGAATTTCGTCCCGAAATTATAAGTTAGGAAAAACGATTGCTAAAATCTCACCGATAATTATACCCTACACAATTTTACCAAGTTTCAGATTTATAAATAAATATAGGATTCATTCCATTTATTTTATCTCATTAGTTTTGTTCATCAATTTCAATAATCAAGACACAAAAGTCTTTTACCAAATTTTTGACTTACAAAACTCAGATTTTTAAACTTGAAATCTTTCATGCTAAATATTTGCATATTACATCTTTTCCAAAGCTGTGGACTTTCAAGATATTCAAAAAGATCTTCTTCCTTAGTTCATTAAGTTAGAATTATGTAATTCTAATTTCACGATATTGATTTTCTATTCAAAGTTTTGAAAATACTTGATAACTCGAAGTTTAACAAGTCCACCGTCGTTCTTACAGACATTAGGCATACGCTGGCCAGGCGCAAGACTAAAAATCTCCAAGTACTAAACATACTTGCTTCAACTCCCAGTGAAAATACTTTTAAAAATTCTTTTTAAAAATGGATATGGAAAGCCCGTTCCCCCATGGATCACAGTTTACCCGGCGGTTACGCTACTATCTCAGTAGAATCGCTTGTAACCTCAGATTTCTCATCACTCCTGAATTTCGCCATGGTTGTCGCCTTAGATCGCGGTCCACACGGCGGTTACGCTACTATCTCAGTAGAATCGCTCGTGGCCGTAGGCATCTCGCCCCTCGAATTTCGCTTCGGTTTCTAGATCGCAGTTTACACGGCGGTTGCGCCACTATCTCAGTGGAATCGCTTGTAACTGTAGGCATCACGCCCCACGAATTACGCCAGCATTAATTCACATAATCCCAAACACGATGATCCATCGTGGGGGATATCATATCAGTCCCAATGGACATTCCACTAATGGAATTCTACGTAGCTACGATTTCCAATGGACACTCCACCGAGTTCCAATCACCTTCACACATAATAAATGGAAGGTACATTTCCATATCCTCAGTTTTTAGAAAACATATGTCATATACATATAGTACTTCATTTCACATTTCGTACATATCATACCTATGTAAACCTACACAGGATTTTCATAATAATGACCTTCCAAACTGATAGTTTTCGATTATATTCACATATATAAGTTACGAAAACTCAATTCACATTCATCACAAATAGAGGATTCCAAATTTTTCCATCACGTTTAAAATTTTCCTCTAAATCGATTTGAAAATTTAAGGTTATCTCAAACCTAATTCACATTCATAATCCAATTCATTATCGACTTCACCTTCGATTTGGATTTCACGTTACATCGTCAATTCTCAACACATAATTGATGTCTATCGATATATAACCTCTAAGCTCGTACGTCTCAGAGAAGGGTGTTAAGCTAAAAGAATAAATTCTCCGCCACCACAGATATATATTTAATAGAGATCAAATGCTATGTCATCAATTCACAATGCTAGACATACAACCCCAATCGACTATCCAAAATTCAAAGCTCAACTTATATTGTTTTTGGTGTCAAAGTTAAACTCAATTTTAACTCAAGATTCAATCCTTTTTGAAAAATTTCCAAGTTGAACTAATTGTTCAAATTTCTCAAAATAATATCTTTACAAGATATATAATTTTCACACTTAGCCATTTGAAACAAATTTCAAATATTCATTTTTCAATTTATCTTTAAAAGATAAAATTTCAAACCTTTCATTTCATATTGGAAAACATTTCCATACTTATTCAATAATAAGTAATTCACAAATTCTTTTATTTTCAACACTTTGAAAATATTCAATATACTTGAATCAAAATTAAGTATATATTCCATTCTTTAAGGAAATCATTCTTTTAAACACATTTATTTGAGTTAAAACGAATGTTGCGTAAAACATCGTTACGACAACTCAAAATCACTAGTATAGGGATTCGGATTTAAGATAGATATATAAATCCCAATACTATAAACAACATTTCCTTCCGGAAACCATTTACTATAACAATAGTGTTATAGTCCACCATTTCCTTATTTTTCTCGAAAACGTCTATTTCAACAATTGAATGTTGAAATCTATGTATTCGATAGTTAATGCATTTTAAAACATCTTTAAAACTATTAACCTTTTCAACTTCAACTTAGTTCATAGTTTGAATTCCTCATACTTTTCACAATATTAGTTTTAAACCGATTTCAAACTTTTCAATATTAAGTTTTTCACTTAATTTAATTTTCCACACGTTTAATTTTAAATTCATCACTGAATTTATTTAAACCTATTATAGATTATCATGTTGACAACTTCAAATTTGAAATTTAAATTCTATTTGAACTTTGCATTTACTTTCTATTTCAAAAATTGTCAACTAGTTCTTTAGTGAATTATCCATCGAATTGGTTCCATTAAATTTATATTTCCACATTAACTATTTTAGGCAATAGTTTTAAACTTGAAATATAAACTTTACATCAAACTAGTTTGATTCATACAGTCAAATCAACAATTAAATTTCATTTCATAATATCACTTCCCAAGATGCTATTTCATTAAAATATTTTCTCCGTACAAAATTTTACATAGCTTAATACTTTTAAAAGACGTACACAGAAGATTGTGGATTACAAAAGATAGTATTACAAAATATATTGATTGGTTTAAGATTCAGAATAATTAAGGACTATCGACTTCTCGTCCGGTAGTATGCATCTTTGCCAAACTTTCATCTTCGGATGACACTATTTCATGTTGTGTTAAAGGAGAATTAACACATTCAAAATCCACATGTCCCCATTCCTTACAGTTATTGCAAAAATATGAGATGTTTCCATCCTTATCTATCACCTTAGCACTTTTCGCTCTAGCTGGTCGGGCTATAGCTTGCTCTCCCTGTTGTC
The DNA here is from genome assembly GCA_030765085.1 of Allium cepa. NCBI lineage: Eukaryota > Viridiplantae > Streptophyta > Magnoliopsida > Asparagales > Amaryllidaceae > Allium > Allium cepa. The sequence continues at coordinate 71,503,299 of CM060939.1, read as the reverse complement.
TTTCGGTGCAGTTTCTGGCTATATGTCCAGACTGACGACAATGGTAGCAGATTGTCAATCTATCGACGGGTAAATCGAGTATGCACTTTTTCCTTTTCACTTTAGGGCAATGACTAAGAAAATGCCCTTTCTCCCGACATTTAAAACACACAATCTCAGGACGAGCGAATCGGTCATCCACATTCCTTTTCTTTCTTCTCTTTCGGCATTTAATGGCATAATGTCCCTTTTTATGACATCGATAACAAATAACCTCATCATATGGACCAGGTGCTTGCCTTTCACTGAATCTCCTTTCAATTTCCGCACGTCTCGCTTCTGCTTCTCTACGAGCAATTGCTCTTCGTTCACGGCGTGCTGCTTTTTGTGCTTCGGTTTTCGCCATTATAATTAACAAGGTGTTTTCGAAGTTTCCTATCAATATTTGCAATTCTTATTAGCAGAGGTTGGATTATTCAATCATTTTCCCTAAAACATATCTGTTTTATTCAATAATATATTCACTGTCCAAAATCGTGAATATGCTTTGTCAACCAATTTCATCATTTCTACAACTTATTATTTATTTTTAAAGGGTTACCCACTGTCCAAAATCGTGGATATATCTCCTTTAATAAGCTATAACAAATTACTTATCAAATTCAATTGGTTTCGAATTTATAAAAAATCTTTACAAATTCCTTTTCTATTTATAAAACTTCGATTTATAAATCTTCTTATTAATTCAATTCAATTTATATAACTCAGTTATATACCAAAAGTTCATATTATAAGTTAAATACTTATAGTCCATTTATTTACTAAATAATTCTTCACCACATTTGAAATCAATTTTTTTCGAAAGAATTTAGAGTCAAATTCTCAAGTTATAATTCAATTATTTTCTTGGTTATAACCAAATCAACATGTCCCTTTTATTTCCCAATTATTACTCGAAATATTCAAAATATTCGATTTAAACCAATTTAATCCAATTCATTAATTCACTTAACTTACATTTCATTTTTCATAAATCTCAACAATTCGATAATGAGTTTCCGAACAATCGAAACTCAAATCTAAGGAGACCTCACCGAATAGAACCATCGCAAACCTAAATTTAGAGAGGGGAATTTTCGAAATAATTCTAATTTTCAAAATACCTTTTATTTTAAAGAAACAATTTTATACTTCTTTAAATTTGAAAAGCACTTTCTTTTAAAGTGGTTCTAGTAACTATTCGTATTAAACATCATAAACTGAGCTTTGAGTAAACCAAAGCTCTGATACCACTTTTGTAACGACCCGCCGCCCTGACCGCCTCTAGTCGGTAATTAAACCAACTAGAAACGTTCAAAATGACGGATTGTTAGTCAGTTTATAGAGTTTAAACAGAATCAGCCACAGAATCACAGAATAATCACAATATTATTCATAAATGAATTTTTCTTTTATATACAAATATCAGAGTTTATACAATACATTTGAATTTATACAGCGGAACAATCTTTTATTCTTAAGTACAAGAAAAATTTTCTAGAAAAACTTTAGTGGAGTGCTTTCCCCTCTCTCTCTAACTTCGCGGCCTGAAAATCTTCAAGCTGTAAAAATACTCGGTCTGACCCGAGTATTATATTCAAAAGAAAATAATACACAGGTCAGTCTAATTCAAACTCAGTTATTAGTGCATAGTGGCAATAATAATCAACAATTAGATGACAGTCAAATATAATTTACCTATCCGATCCTTTAACAAGAAATCGGATAACGGTAAAATATAACACTTAACAGTGTTAAACAACAATTCAGTAGATTCAGATTATCAATGAGCTAGATGAAGGGATTATTGATGAAGATAATTTAGAAAACAATCAAAATTTTGCCTAAACGGCAATTTACAACAAAATCATCAAATCCACATTCAAAAGATATTGAATTGCAACATAAAATAATTTTCATAAAAAGAAAACATCAATTTAAACATTAAATTTGGTAGGGCTGCAGTACACACACGCGCGTACGGCCTCGCCACATTTAAAATGTCAACTCCGTGACTGCAGTTCACGCTTGCGTGCACTGCCTCGCCACTACCGTAATGAAATATGCAAAAGATCATAAATCAAAACAAAATAGGATATCAATAAAAATCAATATCGTGTGGCTGCAGTTCACGCTTGCGTGCACTGCCTTGCCACTATCGTGATGATATACTCAAAAGATCAACGAACCAAAATCAATGAAGGTTCAAATATCGATTCAAAATGTCGATACTACGTGGCTGCAGTGCACACACGCGTGCGCTGCCTCGCCACAATAACTTGTGAATTAAAACAAGTTTCCAAACAACTTATTACTGCACATTTCAACAAGTGCAAATTTTCATAAAAATGAACTGCAGTCATTAATGAATACAAGGGCGAACTACAACAATAACGCAGCCACCACAGATCACGATGCAACAAACACTGTAAATACAAGGTAGGACTGCACATAGAACTGAAAACAACATAAAAGTTCGCAAATTAAATAGGGCAGCCAGCATTAGTGCACAAGGGCAAACTGCAACTAATACTGCAGTCACCACAAGCATCGCACTTGAAAACAACTTAATGCAGCCCCTAACCCAAGTGCAACAGGGTTTCAAATGAAGGGCAACAAGTATTTCATCAGTGAACAACTCAACAAATGCATACACAAGGCAACAGAGGATGCAAATATAGGCAGCAACATGTAGCATGGTTAACAAAGGCAACTGGGTTATAATATAACTTTACTAAATATTTACAATATAAGTTGCGAAATGTATCCTATTTCAAGATCACAACCTGACACCTTTTTAATACATATAGTACCGATCGTGTTAATTTGCTTGGCTCTTTATAAATATATTAGTAACTGACACTTTTTATAAAAATAAGAAAACATTGTTAAGTTATTTCCATGCCTAAGAAGTGACAAAGGGTATAAGGCAAAAGAAAAGAAGGCAACTAACAAAGCTACAGAACTGTGCAAACTTAAAATAATAAACTATATTAATTCCATTTGCATATATATAAACACAGCTTTTATACTTTCAATTAATTTATTTTATAAACAATCTTGATTTCCTTACTATCATAGTTTATATTAAAATTCTCCATCTATCTTTTATCATGTTTTTAAATTTCAAAAAGATACTAATACTCTTTCATAAATCAATAAAAGCAACACAGTCATCAAACTCAAGCATTCAATGACATGAATCCAAACAGCATAGGCTACCAAGCCATTAACATCCAATATAAATTGGTTTATGATAATCATAATCATTACTGTTTAAATCAAAGTATGATTTACTATAAACAAAAGTATATTCTACTTTTTATTGTAAAAACAGCAAGGGTACTATACTCATTTTTCAAACAACTGCACTACATCATGTATACGAGATATGGGCATCAGGGGAACAAAACGGCACAAATTATACATGATGAAGCAACCAAGTTAAATGACCGAAATCAAACAAGTGACAATGAACAAGTCAGGGTCACTGCACTAATGCATATAGAGTATGCAAGTGAAACCCAAACCAGATATACCCAAAATATGACCAGAGCCAACAACACAAGTATTCAAGGGCAAACTGCAATAAAATGCAGCCACCTCAGGTATACAAAGGCACAGCAACCATCAAAATAAACTAGAACCAGGTTCAGCAAAATGCAAACAAGCTAGTGCAAGAAACACAGCAGCACACATAGGCAGTGCAATTTCAAATGGGCAATGAAAAATGCCCAAGTCATGAATCAGTAAGCAACATAAGATTGTTCAGTAGACAGAAGATCATGCCATGGTGACAACTATCTCATATATACACACATAAATGCATATATATATGAAGTGCAGTCACAATTGCAAAATGAAAAAAAAAATCAGAGGAAATATAATTGCAAACTGCACATGAATGAAAACCACATGAGCTCAATGCATCTAAATGCTCAAATATACAACAACCAAGTCCAAGACCAATGAATTGCTATGGCCGACCAGGCAGCAACCAACCAATACACCATGGAGTGTCATATACAAATCGAGACCAAAGTATTGATAAAGCAACTAAACTACAACAGCCAGTGATAGTGAGTGCACCAATGACAGGTCTGGGCATTCATACTTTGAAGCCAGAACTATTACCACTGCAGACTCAAATACACAAAACAATTATCAAACCACTGTTCAATGAAGTCGATGACGAACAACCCCACATCCTCACAGAAAGGACCAATTCGAATGGCCAAGGTATCAATCAAGACAGAGAATACGAAGTCAAAAGAAATTGATGCCGTGAAAATCAGTAAGCAAGCATCACAAAAATCAAGTGACTTTGGATAAATCTCAGCATTCAAATTAAAAATCAAGTGACCGAAGTCAAAACGAAACTACCATCAAAGCAACAAATTTCAAATATTCGTGACCAAGAGATTTAAACTCAGCAATCAAAACCGAGAGTATCACTCATTCAAACAACAAAAACACAGATTTGAACGAGCTAAGCAAATCGACGAAAATGAATTAGATGTGAGTAGCTAATAAGTACTCACGGCATAAAATATCAAAATCGAACAAAAAATCAAATCGAGCAGAAACATCAAGACAAATAAACAGACGAAATCGAAACCACTTTAAATTAGATGTGAGTAACGTTAATTACTCACCTTTGTTTTTGAAGAGGCCGCGAGCAGATTGATGCCGAGCGAACCCTAATTTCGAAAAGCCCAAATTTTGGAGCACGGGATCGAAGACGAAGACGCCATTTTTTTTTTCTTTTTGTTTGATTTTTTAGATTAGGTTTCGAATGAGAAAAGGGGGAAAGGAGGTCGGGTACAAAATAGAAGAGGAAGAACGTGTTTTTAGCGTAGTTGAAGGCGTGAATCTGGCTGATGAAAGTAAGGCAGCGTATACTTCATTTATTTATTTATTTTTATTTTAATTTATTATTATACAATTATATATCATTTCTTTCATTTTATGTTCAATTGTTTGGTATAATTTATTTTCTTTATTTTGTTTTGTTTAATCTTGTTGTTAAAATTTTAACTAGGCGTATTTATTTATGTTATTGTATTGATTAAAATTTTGTTCCTTTTTATTTAAGCTAAAGAAAATGTTATTAAACTAATCATCCATTTATAAATTTTCATAAATAATAATTCGTAAATTCAAACTATTTTTCTTCTAAGTTGTTAGTTTGAATTTCAATACAAATTCAATATTCAATTTCAACTCCAAAGTTAAATTCAAATTCTATTCAACTTTAAATAGATTAAATTCAAAAATTTAATCGCCAATATCCTAGTTATATTGAGAATTCAATTTAAATCATAATTCAAATATTTAAAATTAATTAAATATTTTCAATTTAAATTGTTCAAAATTCAGGATCGTTACAATTTAAGAGAGCTTCATTACCCCTAAATTAAAGAGGCTTAGATTCTCATTGTGTTATCATTTCAACGCATGTAAATTTCAACAATAAAAAGAAAGGAAAATGCAAGCTAATTAAAATAAAAGAGAACTAAACTACTTGCATATAAATAAAACTAATTGCAATGAAAAGAAAGCAAATCTACTAACATGAAAAGAAGAAAGCATGTAAATAAAAGTAAACATGAAATAAAAGAGAGTAAAAATAAGAAGAAGAGGCTTAGAAAGCCATTTTATTTCACATTAATTTGTGGCTACAACTTGCATATTATGATAAGAAGATTAAAAACTCTATTACATGAACATAAGAGGGTTATTTATACATGACTAAAACCATAATCCATATTTTAGGGGACTACCCAAAATGCCCCTTAGAAAGCGTGACTTTCAAGTTATTATTGGCATGGAATTAATCCTCTATCAAATTTGCTTGTGCTTTTAATCCCCATTAACATATGCATTAGCTCTTAATTGTAGATCATGGTTAGTAAATAGGTGGTGTCCTCCATGATTACATGAATTCTTTTGTTTCTTCATTCTTTTGTCTTCCTTCTCTTTTGCATGCATACATATATGAAGCCACTTCCAATATTCACTCAAATTCCTACAAAACAACATTAAAATGTACAAGCAAATTTCATTAAAAATTAACACATTCAAAAATGACTATTTTGCCCCCATATGAATATGAATGAATGATGATTTGAAAACACTTTAGATTTTGGTTTAATCATGTAAAATACCATAATACGCTTATTTATATGAGTAAAAGTTGATTAAATATGGAAGTAAAAATATGCACATCTACATGCACATCAGTTTATAAGAAATACGATTTCATCAATGATGGAGATTTATAAAATGGATTTTCTTACTAATGGATGCTAATTTGATTTAAGTTTTTTTAAGAAGTTTTTTATGTAACACCCGTATTTTTCGACAATTAAAATTTGTAAATTCAATAGGATTTGTGATTTAATAATTGGAAAGAATAACAATTTGGGATTTATTAATGAAATAATAACTAAAAATGAAAGGTAACAATGTTAATTAAAGTTTATTATTTAACAATTGAAATGAAATTCCAATAAAGGAAATAATGTAAATGTTATACTTGGTTTTAAATTGAATTTGAGAAAACAAATGTAAATATTTAATTAACCAATGAAATAATATATTGTTAATGGTAATTGAACAAAATTATTGTTATGTAAGAAATTGTAACATTAGTTTGTAAATAATGGATTTATAAATATGATGAAAGGTTATTGGTAATAATTATTATATGTTACCTATTTATTTGATCTATTAAATTTAATTAGAAATCAATTGCAGTTAATTCCCTAAATTAGTGCAGTTAATGTTGGTAAGTTGATAATTCGAATGTTGATTAATTAGTGGAATAGGATATAATTAATTGTTATTGATAATGGTAGTGGGGTAGTAGTAGTTATAACAATTAATTGTAAGTAATAAACTTACAAATGTTATAAAGTGTAATAATGGTGACGATTGTTGTTTGTTACCAATATATTCAATCAACTGAAATTAAATACAATTAAACGTTGCATTAATGTGAGTTAAGACAATAACTGAAATTTGTGAATGTAATAAAAGGAATAGAAATGTAATTATAATTGCCTAGGCAATAAATTGATTTAATAAAAGAGTGAAACTAGGATAAATAATTAATTGGGATTCTTATTTAATTAATGTGTAAAGTTGACAAGATTCAATATAAGTGGAATGTAGTAGTTAATACAAATAAAAGATGAAATTGTAGAATATGAGTGTAATAAGATATAAACCATGATAATTAATCTATAAGGTAATAATTGATCGTATAATAAGATGGAAAGTCAAATAAACGGATTTACTGGAAATTTAAATTGTAATTATTGAATTTATTGAAATGGAAATTAAACACTGTAAATTGTAAAATATTCAATAATAAATTGATATAGATATTTGTTTTAAAAGGATTATAAATTACCAAGTAATCCAAAATGATAGAAATCGTAAATTATTAAATCTGAATTATAAAATGACTAAATTAATATAATGTTAATTTATCTAATTAAAGTGAAAATAGATTTTTTGGCAATTGTCTCGGATTTTGACGAAACCAATTTCATCGGATCCATAATGGTTAATTATTGTAAGGTTTCAAGTTTCGTATTATTCGGGCTTGTCGTTTGATAGGACTTGTCGTTCGATCGTACGGACTTGAAACGCGTAGAAATCAATTTGAAATAAGTTGATTTTTAAGCTAACTTCTATATACAATGGAATTAGGATTTGAAACTAGTTCCATTGAGTTTAAAAATATCGAAAACCTATATTTTGATATATTGGATGACCCATTTCCGTTTCGAGAACGAAACGGGCTTTTCGGGTCGTTGTTATCGTTTTGATCTAACCCTACCTATATATATGCAGTTATAAGCCCTATCAGTTTTGTATGTACGTTTCCTTCCTCCTTCTCAAATGATGGAACATCGAACCTAATTCCCAAATTCCAAAACCTAATTTCAATTTCAAAAAAAAGGTGGATATGCAGCAACTTCGGGTTGCGCTTCGGGTTTCAAAGGCAAAAACCTTGCAGCAACTATGAGTCATGAAGAAAATAACTCGTGTCTCGGGTCGTTTTGGCAAAAACTTAGAGCAAGAACATGGGATTTGAGACATTGGACCTAAGTTGAACCCGTAGTCGACCCAGGACCAGAATTTTTCAATATTCTAATTATCATAACTTTTTCATATGAGCTCCGATTCACGCGCGTTTATTTCGTTAGGATTGTGCCGAAATTCCAAACATTTTGACATTGGTTTGGACGAATTCCGAAACTGTTGAAATTTGGGCCTTATTTGAATTTCAAATCGATTTGATATTCAAAGTGAGTGTTTTCACCCACTCACAACTTCTAAAATTTCTTATGTTAGTTAAATTAAAGTTCTGATGTGATTAGAAATTTATTTATAGCTTTTTGGTGTATTTAATTGTTATTCTTGTTAATTTGAATGAGTTTGAATTAAACTGTCACTTGAATTATTATTGAAATTATAATTGCCACTTAATTACCTGTAAACAATAATCTGTAAATTGTGAATATTCATTGTTTGAATCGTATGATAATTATGATGGACGTTTGATTTTTTACATTGGATGATTGGAAGATGTATTTGATTTATATATTGTGATCGCTCTGCAAGTTCCCTTAATTATTATTACTTGAAAATCATTATAGGTTGGAATGATAAACCAGAATGGTTTTCATTGATTTGAAATGTCGATTTTTGATACTGGTTGAAATGACATATACCCATATAATTTCTTGGATTTTGATTTTATTGGAACTGAATTATTTGAAGGGTTTAAGTTAATTCAAACTTCGGATTTGTTTTAATTAGATGATTAAGATTGATATTTTGAATTATTTGAAATCTTTCAATAATTATGTTCACGTTGTACACTTGATAGAAGATGGAAAATCCCATAATATCTCTGAAGCCATTGCACTCACATTTTATTTTAGAAATTTGACTTACATAAGATCTTTTAGTTCTGACTCGAGTGTTTTGTTTCCATTATGCTTGAGTCAGTCTGAGCTTTTTTAGTGTATTGAAGACCATTTTATTTTCTAGAGGACGAAGATGAAGACTTCGTATATTATTACTATTTATTATAATTATTCCATTACATCGTGTATTCCGCTACGTTATTGTTAACTCTACTGTATGTATAACTCTGATTTGAATTGTAAAAGTGTAATCACGTGTTATTTGAAAAACAGCTTCATGAACTGTTTATTTGATTATTATATTTTGTCATTCTGTTGCAAGATTCTGTGTTTTATTTTTCCTTCTTTTCTTTTATTTCTTATTTACCCTTTTAACAATCCTCCCTTTTGAATGGTTTGAATTAGACATGTGTGGTTTATTGTCGATTTAAACCGTCTAAAAGGGTGGGTCATTACAGTTGATACCAGAGCTTTAGTTTAGACATACCTTAGCCCGTTGGGGTTAACTCACTAGATATAGGGTTGTAATACCCTAGAATGAGTTGTCTGAGTGTATTTACGAAAGTGAGTATTTGTTAGTGTTATAAAAAAAAATTTATATAAGTTTTGAAATCAAATTATATTTTTCCTAATATTATATGGTATATATATATATATATATATAAAGGAATAAATGTTTATAACTAATATAGTTATTTGTAGTGTGTTGATTTATTAAATTGTAATATTTAGTTATTATCATTTATTGTGGATTAGTTGAGTTTTTGTCAGTTTATAAACATTGGCTAATTATTGTTGATTGAATTAATAGACTAAACACTAGTTTAATAATGGTGTATTAAAGAGAATAAAATGAATAATTTGGATACTTGTTTATGGAATTGAAATGTTTTGTTGTGAAATTTTTTGTTTGTTGATTGGTAGTTTCAACTTTTGAAATAAAATGGAATATTTGGATATTTTGGATAATCAAACCTTCTGAATTAATATATGAGTTGAAACATAGAAATTGTGTTGAATTATGTAGTTGAATTTGATAACCTCAGTTTGAAAGCAAGTGAAATAAGGTTTAATTTGTTATATCTATGTCTAGTTAATGAATAGAATTGTAGTATACATTCTTGGCATGGAATGTAGTAATATACAAGTGTGAACTTTAAGCCTTGGGATGTTTAAATTGAAATTGTGATTAAGAAAATGTTGTAAATGAGATTAAATTAGGAAAAATATGTTTATAAACTGAATTAACATTTATGGAATTTTTCATAAATAAATTTAAAGGTGAAGGTGAAACTAATTAGGATAAGCAAATATGAATTAAAAGTGAAATGATTATAAATAAAGCCATGACTTGTAAATTGTTATGAAATAAATGGATGTTGCAATAAATGGTTATAAATATAGTTGTGATGACTTTAAACACGAACAATGTCTTATAAAGGAATTAAGCTTTTATAAATTGGTTATGAACTTAATAAAATTCTTATGAAATGATTTGCAATTAAATGTTATATTAAATGAGAAATATTACATGTGAAATGAATGTAATTTAAATTAAAGAGAAATATAAGCAATATTATGAGAATAGGTATACTAATGTTTTATTTTAAATGGAGAAATTCTATGAAACGGATATTAAAGTATGAAGTGATATTTGTGTTAATTAATGAGATTAACAATGAATTTAATTGAAATGCAATGGTGATGAAACAAATTGGAATAATTACATAAGTTTTATGTATATTATTTTATTCGCAAAATTAATTTGATCCAGATTTGAGTACACAAGTTCTATGTAAATTTCACCACATTGTGTTAGGATTTTTCATTCGATTCTTGATTGCGAATATTTGATATGGATTTTTGGTTTGGTTCTAGAATTCTCTATCATAGTATATGGCTATGCGAGGAGAATAATGGTTTCTAGTCAAGAGACCATATCGAAGTCCGCATTAGGGAAGTTGAATGGACTATACTAGTTCGAAAGCGAACTAGTGTGGTCGAGTGAGCGATCAAATGTGATTTTGCGAAATGATGACATATGTACGTCTTATGTTCTAATATTATTGATGTGCTTTGACGCTGAAATTGAAAGTTGTTGGGTTGGATATCTTTGTAATTTAAAATGGAATTTTCTTTAATGCAAAACTACTATTAATTTAAAAAAAAATTCAAAACTATTTTCTTTTATTTTTCTTATACAAACTATATTCTTTTATTTTTCTTATACAAACTATTTTCTTTTATTTTTCTTACACAAATTATTTTCTTTTATTTTCATATACAAACCATCTTAATCAATTTGATTTACAAACTGTTTTATAAATAATTTTATTTACAAAACTATTTTACAAACTATTTTATTTACAAAACTATTTTACAAACTATTTTATTTACAAACAATTTTACACAATCATTTTATATACAAAACTATTTCCCAAAACGATTTTATATACAAAACCATCTAAATTCAAAACCTTTTATAAAGCAAAGATGTTCAATCCCATATGGATTTTCATACAGCGAAATTGATTGTGGAAATTTTTTATTCTTATATAAGATAGACTTTATATAAGTACAAGTGATTTTGAAACTGTTGATTTTTGAAGGTATTCGATCTGAAGAGATAAATCTTATATATAATAGAATTTATATAAGAATGATTTGATATATTCGAGATTAGTTATTTTGGAAAGTACTTTATTTGAAAATGAAATCTTATATATAATAGAATTTATATAAGTGCGATATTTTAAGCAATGATTTTGAAAGGGTACTATATATGGTACGTTATATTTTGAAGTAAGAGGTATGGGGAAGTACCCTCCATGAAGAAGTATAGTATGATATGCTTTGACCCAGATGGACTTGGGGAATCCAGGAATGGATTCGACCGATAAACCCTAATGGACTTGGGTGAATTTAGAAATTGATTCGAACTGATATGGTTGTCCAAACAAAAAATCATGAGTTTCTCGATTTTTATAGGGTAGATGGTTCTTTAGTTTACCCAATAGAGGCATTTTTGATCGTGGGATCTGTTGTTTATGGATCTTCCGGGAAGGAAGTGCATCCGTTGCGTAAATCATTGAATCAGCAGCGTACCACTGCAGCAGGGGTCGATGGTCCCTTGTTTACGAACTGGCTATGATATTTTTTTGGAATCTGGAAGGTAGAAGGATCTTCTGGAAAGTTTTGTGTCCATTGCGTAAATACTGGATCAGCAGCGGGCCACTGCTATCGCATTATCATCATTTGACATTGGATTTTGAGTGGTACTTCTCATAACTATTTTAAGTATATTTTCACTGGGTATTGAAACATGTCTACTAAGTACCTGGAGAATTCTAGCCTTGCGCCTGATCAAAGCATGGCCAGAGCCTGCAAGAATGAGGATAAACCTATTAAGACGTCGAGTTATAAAAGTATTTTGATAAAGTATTATATAAAAGATATTTTGGTCATTTTTGTCATTTCTAAATACTTTAAAATGTTTAAAATGTTGTTTATTTATATACAATATGGTTTATAGTAAATTATTAGTGTTGTAAATATTTTAGAACTTACTAATTAAATAAAACATATTTAAAGTAAATGATTATTGATTTATTAATAATGTTTGAAAAGTATCTTGAGATAAAACTAATAAATTTATAAATAATGGATTTAATGTTTTCAATAGCTTCTTTGTAAATATAAGTAATGATGTAAATAAGCATTTTCAAATAGTTTACATATATTTATAAAGATGTTATTTAAAATATTTAAATGGTATTTATAAATGAAGCAAAGAATTTTACAAATGTATTTTTGAAAAGTATTAAAGTATCAAAGATGATTGATTTGCAAATGAAGCTTTCAAATGAATATTTCAAGTAAAATTTATATAAGTTTCTTTGAATGTATAATTTAAAGATATCGTATAAATGGACAAAAATTGATTTGCAAAGTTTGTTTATAGTAATATATTTGACAAATAAAATTGAATCTCTATTTTGGAAGTATATTTTGGAAGTATATTTTGGAATATTTACTTGATTTCAAAGTACTAATAGTAAATTTATTGGTTTATTTACCGTTTGAATTTTTGTATGTAATCATAATAAATGTTTTTCATGATTTGAATATTCGTTTTAAAAAAGTGTGTAAAAATTAATTATGAAGATATGAAATTTTATACATAAATTTAGAAATTTAATGTAAAATTTGAGTACGCTATTAGTTTTAGTTTAATAATCGTGTATTTATACTTATTTTAAAAATAATATGTCCAATAAATTTTTGGATTTAAGAAACTTTATTTTGAAGCTTACTTTAATGTTTTGATATAAATTTCTGACATTTTTTTAGACTTTTGAATTTTTTTACATAATGCTATGAGGATGTTTTAAAAATATCTTATATTTTACTAAGTGGATGAGGTTAAATGGTTTAATTAAATTTTTAGATACATTGAAATATTTCCTCTCTCTTCAAGGGAGAATACCAAAAACTAAATTTTTTATTCAATAACCAAATTAAATAATAAACTTAAGTAAGGCAGTAGAAGCTTAAGTGATATTTTATGAAATGATTCATTAATGACTTAAACCCTTAATGAAAAACAAATTATGTAAGTTGTAACGATCCCGTTTTTAAGACAAATTTAATTTAGTAATTAATATAATTTTTAGAATTAATTTGTGGATTAATTTGAATTTTTCTAAAATAAATAAGGTATGTGTTTGTTTATGTCTATATATAAATACATTATAAATAAAATTTTGATTTGAAATTCAAAAAATAAATATCTTAAAAATAAATTAGATTTAAAACTCTATATTGAAAATAATATATATATATATATATATATATATTATTTTTATTTAGTGTATAATTAGTTTTAAATCATTTTCTTTAAAGATCATATAAATATTAATAAAAGGAAATGCATTAATTAAAATAGAAAATATAATATAAAATTTATATAAAAAAACATATAAAACTAAATATAATATAATGTAAAATTATATAAAAACTTTAAGACATGTAAATTTTGCAAGTGTAAACACTTCAATGTGAAATTGAACAAGTGTCATTAGCTTCTTTCCATTTTAAAATAATAAATAAAAAGGATTTCAAGGTTATATATATATATATATATATATATATATATCCCTACCCTTCTTTCTCATTTTCTTTCATACATTTTCAAAACCAAACCTGAGAAAAAAAATAAACAAACCAAAGATTAAAAATTTAAGCAAAAACTCTTTACAAACCTCAAACCTGAAGCAAGCAGATCAAAACAAGATTATCATTTCCAATTTACAAAGTTTTCAAAAGTTCAAAACAATTTCCATATTTTCAAGCTTCTCTGTTCTTCAAAACAGTGAGTAAACAATTCCTTTAAAAACATAAATCTGTTAAAACTTGTTGCATGTGACAAATGCTTGAAAGAATATTGTGAAAAATGTTTGTACAGATGTAAATATGCCTACACACACACACATATAGAAAATTGGGTGCATGTCTGTGTACAGGCATAATTGCCTCTGTTCTAAGTATACAGGCTACAAAACTTAGTCAAAATTTAAAATCTCTTCCCCTGATTTATTTTAGGCTTTAAGGTATAAACAAAGTATGTTTGTAAAATCAAGATCTAAGTTTTAAAAATATTTTTTAGTATATTTGGGAACTAATTTAACTGGAAGAGAAGATATATAGTGAAAACCCAATGCATGTCAAAATTCGAGCTCCATGATTTCTTGATTCAATTATATAACCTAATTTGTTTTCGAAAACTATGATTTTTAAAAGTAAAATCATGAGTTTTAAGTTTGTACATCGAGAGAGCTTGCGAGTTAAGCGAGAAGGGGATTTTTGGCAATTTCTGGTGATTGGAGCAAGCTGTGTGGTCAGAATTGCTGCTGGAGGTAGCTTGGAGATCGGTGACCTTGGGAGAAATGGTGGTTGAATTTTCTGATCGTCGTGGCGTCGGCACAACATTGAAGTAGGGTTTAACGTCCTGTTTTGGTCGACTAGGTTTGCGAGGCTGGTTTGCTAATGTCGAGGCATCGAACTCGACCGAAGTGGGGGGAATCGATGCGTGGGACTTCAGCGAAGGTTTGGTCGGAGTTGCGAGGCCTCTGGCGACCTGTGGCGGTAGGTCGAAGGGGTTCTTGAATGAATTGTTTTGTTCTAGGTGGTAGTTGATATGCTCGAATTCGATTTCGTGGATATCTCGAGGTTCCGGGTGGTCGGTTGGGTCGAGATGGTCGACGATGACTTGCTGGTGGTAGTGAAGTTGGTCGGAGGGATGCCGATCGATCGTGCACGTGCGTAAGGTTCTGTGTGTCTATGGTTTTGTTGCAGGGTATTGACTCAGGGAAGAAGGTTGTGGCCTTGGGTTTGCTTTCGGGGAAGAGAAGATCTGTTTTGAGTGTTGTATCGGGGTGATTGCGTGTGTTCTTCTGGGGTAACAGTTTAAAATTCAAACCAAAGAAAAGTTGCTTGGGAATTTTGTAGTTTGGCTTAGGTTTGGGCTCGGGATGGATACGGGTTTGACTCGGGTAAGTATAGTTGCAGTTCTAAAACTTTAAAACAAAACCAAGTTTAAACATTTCTTAACTAATTCTTTAAATAATTGTTTTTATTTAAGTTTGGGATTAGTAAAAGGTTTTAAAATAAATTCTTTTAAATTAATTAAGTTTAAGATATTTTATTAAATGCCCTTTATTTGTAATTAATTCTTAAATTTATTTAATAATGTAATTAAGGAGTTAATTAAAGAAGGTAAATGTTGTTTTATTGTTAATTAACTTAAAGGTCTTAAGTTAATTTATATGTTAATGATAATTAATTCCAAGGTTTATTAAATAAATATTTTTAAATAATAATTAAGTAATTAATTAAGATAAACGGTTTATCTTTAATTAATTAAGGTCTTGGGTAATTATAGATCAATTAATTAATGAAAGTAATTAAAGAATAATTAATTTATTAATAAGTAATTAAGGATTAATTAATTAATAATTAAAGGTTAATTAATTAGTAATAAAAGGTTAATTAGTTAGTAACTAAAGATTAATCAATTAGTAATTAAAGGTTAATTAATAAATGATAAAGGATAATTAATTAATAATTAAAGAGTAATTAATCAGTAGTTATAGGATAATTAATTAATGTAAGTAATTAAGAATGATTAATTAATTTCATTACTGAATTAAAATAATAACAAATTGTTTGTAATTAATGATAATCAAGTAGGTTAGGAAATTAATTCATAAGTAATTAATTTGTTTGGTTTAAATTAATTATAAATTACGTGATTAATTAATCTTGCTTATGGATGATTAATTTTATTGAATGCTTGGATTGATTAATATCTTTAGTATGTTGATATTTAGTGATATGAATTGTTTTGGATTGAGCTGTGATAAATGTAAGTTATTTATCTGTAATGAATTACTGTGTGAATATAATGTTCTGCATTGAATTATAAAAGGTGGATCTTTTGTTTAAAAGATTAAAAATGGAAATTTTTTTAAACCATTCAAAAGGAAAGGTTTTGGGAAATAAGTTACGACTTAACTAAGATCCGAGTGTACCATATGTTTTAAATAAGCACTCATTGTTCGAAAAGGCGGGGGAAGGACATTAAGTCGAAAACCCATTCTGAAAAATAATATGACGGAATGGAATTGCATTTGAAGATGGTGGTTGAAGACCGGGTATTTTCTAAAACGAAAGGATTGCCTATTGATTGTCTCTGCACCGAGTTGCTCTGGTATAGAGATTACCCTATGTAACGGGGAGTCCGAACGAGATGGGAATATCCGGATTTGCAAGGACTTCTTTCCTTAATTGGAAGAAGTGCGTTCGGTTCCATTCAGACCCATGATGGACTTGTATGGATGTATGTCTGACATTACACTTTGAGATATAAAGCTGGTTTCTATCAGATACATTTCTGTTTGGTGGCGGAGAATTTATTCTTTTAGCTTAACACCCTTCTCTAAGACGTACGAGTTCAGAGGTTATGTAGTTAATAATTATTAATGATATATTCCCAATTTGGTAATGTGGCATGCTAAGTGTTGGGCATTGGTTGATCGAAGCATGGCTTTTGTGTAAAGCGTGGCTTTGTGGGATGAGACTTCATCGAACCTCACACCCCGGGAAACGTCGAAACAGGAAAGGATGCACTAAGGTTATGGGGTTCGCGACCCTAAGGGTATATGCATTTCCTTCCGGATAAAAAGTGGTATTATGGTATGAAACCTAAATATTTTACTTATGTGGTTGCTGGAATTTGAGGGCCCTCGATAAAGGTCAGTTACGACCAAGGGATGGCATACTCATGACAGTCAATTACCTACTTACAGAGGTAACCCGGCCTTCTGTTAGCAGAGATCCGTTTAGGTTCTCGGCACGTCTCTCCAGAGGCGTACCCATTCGGATAAAGGAAGTTCATTGGCCTTGGCCATTTGCTGGAAATCCAAATAAAACAATACGAGCCTTTACGATTTCAGTTTTAGAACTTGCCATTTAACATGGTAGCTATAGTAGGCATGCTATAATGGTATGTATGCTGACTAAGATTAATATTATACTTGCAAAATGTTTTTCCACACTATTCACTAATATCAAAAGGATTTTCGCGTATCAAGCATGTTTGACTACTATAAGGAGAAACCTCCCCCATGTGTGCGATTGCATTTGAGTGTGTACCGGAAGACCTTATGGTAGTTTCATTTTCCAAAAGCATGAACGGATTTCTTTTTGTACAAATAACTGTTTTATGTTTCTCATACCTGTCCCATAACTGACTCGGAGTTTATTGTTCCCTTTGCTAAACTCTGGGTGCCCATAATTTTTCACACGTGCAGCCTAGAGTCAGATTATCAGTAGGTTCTGGAGCTTAGTTGGAAAGTAGATGTGGATCTGGAAGTCTTTGGTGTGGAAGCTTTTGGTTTTTGAGCTTTTTGGTTTGGACTAGAGCTTTGGAAATGAAGATGCAGTATGTTGGACTCTTTTGGAAGATCCTATTGATGCTATCTTTTTCGCTGTTGTGTTGTATTCTGCTGTTGTGTAGATATATAGGCTCTGATGATGTTGGTCACTTTTTGTAGAATGTTGTAATCCATGAAGTGTATGAATGAAAGTTATTTTGTTTCCATTTTGTTGTTATCATCTAATGTGTTATGATTTCAGCAAACCGGACTCCAACGTTTGAATCTCCGGAATTTGAATATGGGTGATGTATTGGATGCCGATTTTCAAAGGTTAAAGTGCAGGTCGTCACATTTGGTATCAGAGCTAAAGGTTGAGTAAGAACTTTAGCTTTGGAGTATAACTCATTAGGTGACTCATTAGAGATAGGTTTAGGAATGCCCTATGAGTATGTTCCCTAAGATATCTCGTCTGTTTGCCTAAATCAATTTTCTTACTATTTATAGATAGTGAGAATGAGTGCAAGAAGAGGACGAGGTAGGGGAAGGGGGAGTACAACTACAAATGGTCGAGACCTTGCAACAACAGTAGTGGAAGAAGCAGCTCTTCCCATCCAACCCCAGCCAAATCTGGCAGAGTTACATCGGAATTTCTCAAGACATGGAGGGAAACCATTCAAAGGCACGGAGACTATTATAGAAGCGCAAGCTTGGATTCGATCTTGTGAGAGGATTTTTAAAGGATTGAAATTGGATGATGATTAAAAAAGGTTGATAGCTTCCTGGCAACTCCAGGAAGAAGCTTTGGCATGGTGGGAGACCATTACTTTAGCCGAACCGGAGGATGAGTTTACGTGGGATAGATTCAAGCAAGTATTTGAGCAGCATTATAGGTCTTCCGCTGGTATTTCCAGGATGTATCAAGAGTTTACCGATTTGAAGCAAGGAAATCTATCTTTTGAAGAATACTTAAGTGAGTTTAATGAGTTATCCCGATTTGGATCTGAATTGGTGAATACCCCTCTTAAGAAGAATGTGAGATTTATTAAAGGGATGAATAATAAGTTTCATGAAAGGATGACAGGCCATGTGAAGGAGTCTTTTGCTGATTTGGTAGACATGGGATATAGATATGCCACCTTAGATAAACAAGAGATTCCAGAAGAGAAAGGAAGTGGAAGTAATCCAAATTGGAAGAAGAGGAAGTTTGGAGGAAAGAAGCCTTGGCAAGGTAAAGAAAAGAAGAATACTCAGGAGAACAAGGGAAGAATGTTACCTGTTTCAACTTTTTGGAGAAAGGTCATTACTCAAATAGTTGCAAGAAGCCCAAGAAGTAAGGGAACAAGGATCAACCTAAGAAGTCAAGGAATGCTACTATTGACATAAGCCAGGACATATGGTTAAAGAATGCCCGATAATGAAGTAGACCCAAGTAGCAAAGGTATATGCAATCAAGGATGAACCTTCAACCTTAGGAGCTGATAAAGGAAAAGGAGTTTTGGAAGGTAATCTTCTTATTTATGTTAAATTTGTTAGAGTTCTATTCGACACTGGAGCCACACATACTTTTATTTCCCGACAAACCGTAGAAGAATCAAATCTTGAACCCAAATTCATAGACGAACCTATTTGCGTGAAGAACCCGGTAGAAGGCCATACAAATCTTTGTTTACATTATAGAAAAGTTCCTATTTCATATTCTCTTCATCAGTTTCCTATCATCCTTTTCGTTCTTGACTTTAATGAATTTGATATTTTACTTGGAATGAATTGTTTAACAAAATATGAAGCTAAATTAGTGTGACGACCCGGAATTTTAAGCAATATCAATTTAATAATCTGTATTAATAATTAATTTGGTTTGATAATTTTTCTTTATAATTTTTATTTAAATTGGTAAATTTAATCTTTTAAAGGTTAATAAATTTTTAATCTGGCAATATTTATAAGATTTATCTTTCAAAGCTAATAAAATTTTATTCTATTTATAATATTTATTTGATATATATTGAATAGAAGATCTTTTGTTTTAAATAAAAGATGAATTTTCAAATTGTAATATATATGTATGTATATGTTATAATTTGGAATTGTTTTGAAAATTTAATTTAATCTATTTATAATTTATATATGTATGAATTGTAGTTTAAAGCTTTGTTTTACAATCAATATTTTTCAAAAGATAATTAAAGAGTTTTAAACTTTTAAAAATGGTTTCTAAATGTTTTATTTTTAAATATGATAGTTTAAATAAGGTTTTGTTTTGTTTTCTTTAAAGTGTTTAATTTTAAAATGGTTATAAGTGTATATATATAAATGTTTTAGATTTAAAATTACATGTATAAAGGATTTATTTGTATTATAACTAGCTTTATAATATTTTCTTTAAAGATTAAACTTGTATATTTATCTAAATTCAAAATCTTATTTATATAAAAACATTTTATATGCACATAAATATACTTCATAAATGCCTTTATAGCTTAAATAATTTAAATAAAGGAAGTTAACACTTGTTAATCATTCATGCAAGCTTATGACAAATGTTTGGCAAAATGAACAAGTGTCTTCATTTTAGAATTTAAACCATAATATAATTCATATAAAAATAAAAACCTTTTCATCTCTTCTTCCATTAATTCTCAACTGAGCAAAGAACGAAAATAATAATGAGTAAACCTGAAATTTTAAACCCAAAAGCAAAAATCAAATATGAATCAAATTGCAAACCTGCAACACCAAATCAAACCTGCAACATCAATTAAAACCTGCAATTCAATTCTTCTGCAAATTCGAATGAAATGATGATCAATTTAGCAGCTTCAAGATCAATTTCAACTTCTATCATCAAATCGAAGCATGCAGGGATTCATTTTCATCTGCAAAGCAAAGTCAAAACATTTTTTCAGAATAAATGTTCAAGCCTGGGAAAAGCCTTAAAACCTTCCCTGCATAAATAAGGTGAGTAAATCATTTCAGAAACATTTTTAATTTAATCTATGGTTGAATGATGATGCATGCAATGAATTTTGTTTTGATGATGAATATTTGTTTACATGAATGTATGTTTATAAAAAGTATTGAATGCCTGAATATAAATTCTATTGTTTAAACAGGTTTTGATTTTCCCTCTTTAAATTCAATATCATTTTTTTAATCATTGTTAGTCCTTGATTTGCAAACAAGAAATGATTGGAATCATGTAACATAACCACTAAAAATCATTCCAGGAATTTTAAATAAGTTTTCATTTCAAAATTTGTAAAATAACAGTGAAAGCCCAATTTTTCACAAAAATCAACTTGCTTAATTTCAAATTTACATTATAGGAATGGATTCGTGTTTGAAAATCACGAATTTTAACATGCAATTCATAATTTTAAAATTGATAATCTATTGGGAATTGGGAAATGATTGATTTCGGCAATTCGATGAATTTCCGAAGATCAATGGGATGTTTGAAGCTGGATTTTTGATCGAAGCTTGTTCTTGGGTTATGGATGTTGGGAAAAATGCTTTTGGATTTTTCCAATGGCAAATTTGTTTGGGATCGATCAATCTAGGGTTCGGTTGTTCTGTTGGGTCGAGGAGTTTTGCAGAGCATTTGAGTTGGCCATGGAGGGTCGGAAGGTTTCACGAGGTGTGGGATTTGTTCTATGAAGTGTGGAGCATCATCAGGTACGTCGGCGAAGTTCAACAGCATTGGGTTTGTCGACGGCGTTGGGTTTTGTGGTTTGATGTTCTATGCAGTTTCGAGCAATAGGTTCGAACTTTGATTCGAACGTGTTTGGTTCGATCTGGGTTTGAATTCTTGCTCGCGCACGTTCATGTGATCGATGGCGATGGTCGCAACGACCTAGGTTGGCCGGAGGTGGTGGGACATGTGCACAAGAATATGGTGTGTGCACTGGGTAATTTGATTTGGGGAAACGAAGGTGTTCTCTCGGGTATTGGTTCGTGCAAGCATGGGGTTCGACTCGAAGCAGGGTGTCTTGGTTTTAGCTCGGGGAAGACTCGTGATGTTACCGTGTTTATCTCGAGTTGTTAGGGTCGTTTGTTTTCTGGTAATTACTGTATAATGCTAAGTTGCAAATTAACTTATTGTTGAAGTAAATGAGATCAAGCTTTAAAACTATAAACAAGTTTTATAAAGAAACCAAAATACAAAGTTAAAACTTGTTGTTTAAAAATAAATGTAAATCAAATCTTTAAAAAAGTGATAATCGAATTTATCTTTAAATTTAAAAGTTTAACAATGATTTTCTTTGTAGGTAATTATCTTAATCAAATTTTAAAATTCAATTTAAAAGGGAATGTTTTGAATATTGACTCAAAGTTTTAAGTAAATTTTAAAGTAATGTTTAAAAACTAAGTTTTCAAATTTTATTTAAAATGGATAAGTTTAAATTAGATAATTAAAGTGTTTTTAATTTCAAATTGATTTCTAAATTCCTTATTTTCAAATAAGGTTATTATTATGATTTTGAAATCCAAATAGAATAATTTGTTTTAAAGTTATTAAAATTTGATTAATTCAAATAATTTATTTATGAAGATAAGTATGGGTAATTTATCTTTATTATGAACTTAAGAATACTTAATTAAATATGATTTGTAAGTAAGTAAAAGATTAATTAAGATAAATGTTTTTCTTAATTAATTAAGGATTTTGAATATTTAATTAATTTTAAATAATTAGTTAATTGTTTATTTAATTTTAAATAATCACTTAATTATGAATTAATTAAGTGTAATTACTTAATGAAGTAATTAATTGTGAATTATTGAATGTAATTAAGAATGGAAATTACTTATGGAAGTAATTAGTGGGAATTACTCATGGGAGTAATTAAATGGAAGTGATTATTGGATAATCACATGATGTTATTAATCTAAGGATTGATTAATATAATTGTTTGAAGTTAATTAATTATGGTCAATTAATTAATAAAAGAATTAAGGATTATTTAATAATGGAATGGGATTAATTACTTGTTAAGTAATTCAGAGAGTAATCAAGATTTATTAATGGAAGTAATTAGAAGATAATTACTTATGTAAGTAATTAAGAGTTAATTACTTAGTTAATTTTAGTTAATTAATTGATGTGATTAATTAATTAATAAATGTGATTAATTAATTAATTAATGAGATTAATTCAAGATTAATTACTAAATGTAATTAATTAAAATTGTAATTAATTAACAAAGTAATTAATTAAGGATTATTATTTAATTGATTAATAATTACTTAATAAAGTAATTAAAGATTAATTAATTAGATTAATTAATCAAAGGGTTAATATCATTAATTAATTAAGATATTAATTAAGATAAGTAGTTATAAGTTATTAATTACTGTTTATGATTGATGAGATGATTAATTAAATTAATTATTTAATTATTAAAGGAATTATTAATTAATAAGGATCATTGGTTAATATAATTAATGATATTAATCAAGATTGATTAATAAAAGTGATTAATTAAAGTGTGATTAATTAATTATAATTAATTGAGGTTTAATGTAATTAATTATAGTTGATTAATTAATGGAAACAAATGAAGGATCATTAATTATTGTAATTAGTGATAGTAATTAAAGGTTAATTACCGTATATGGTTAAGGATAATTACTTGAATGTAATTAAAGTATAATTAATCAAGGAAGTTTAGTCAAGGAAGATCATGAAGAGATGATTGATTTATTTATTTGGAATAAATAAATGAAGAAGGATTTAGGGTAATCCAATTGATTTAGAGTTAATCGATTTTG
Source organism: Allium cepa (assembly GCA_030765085.1). Taxonomy (NCBI): domain Eukaryota; kingdom Viridiplantae; phylum Streptophyta; class Magnoliopsida; order Asparagales; family Amaryllidaceae; genus Allium; species Allium cepa. The sequence goes on along the minus strand of CM060939.1, from coordinate 71,479,628 downwards.
TTTATGGATAATTGATTGATATTGGGTGATTGGTTGATACTGGATGATTTGGATATCTCTGATATGTGATATGCTGCTTTGTGAGATGAATGTTTGTTATGAATTATCTATTGTGATAATGTGATTCATCTATCTGTTTATATCATCCTGAATATAAGTTAATTGTTTAAACCTTTAAACAACTTGGACATTAAAATGGCGTTTGGATTTCGGTGAGACCGGGATCGGGTTTCCATATTTGGATATCTGAAAACCACATCGATCCAAATTAAACGTTAGGTCGTGAATCCAAGTGGAGCTTAGTGAAGACTCGAGGTGTAAGAACAATTCGTCAGTATAACTCTGGAGGTGATTCCATGACGAGTTTGACGGAGATAGTACTTATAGGTTCGAGATGGTGATTTAGAGTGGAAGAGCTATGGTCGTTGACTCTGAGGGTGATTCCAAAATGAGTGCAACGAGATAGTGCCTTCGGTTTCGTTCGAACCTGGAACGAACTTGTATGGATTGAATGCTTTCAGAACATCGTCAGGTGGACGATGAGCATTCTAAGATAGATGTGTTCTATAAAGGTGATCGCAGCCTCAAGCCTCATCAACCAGGAATGGCTAAAACAGGGGAGGTGCAGCAAGGCTAGGTGGGTAGCGCCTATTTCAGGGTGAGGTCATTCCTGTCTAGATGTCCCTTTTATTTCGGCTTAGTGGGTGGTTGGTCGCGCCAATCACGGGATGATCTTACTCGGGACTGTTCAGTAAGGAGTGGTCCCGGCTTTGTGTTGCAGGGGATTGGGAGTAATCCTCGGTATTGTGATCTAGGCCACGTACTGTGATGGACGGTACCCCGGTAGCCCTGCCATTGATGGAAACCCATTCTTCCTACGAGACCCTACGTTTTTGTTTGTATTACCCACTTTTGTGGCTAGTAGCTGGAATTTAATAATGTAACAATTTCGGCTATTTCTTATTTACTTGAAAACCCTAGACACTATTATAATATCACTGATTTCCTATCAAATGTTTTGGTTAGCGTAAGGCAAAAACTTTTCCATGTTTATGTGTGGGAAGTCTTACGTGATACCTTTTCTTTTCAAAGGTTTTTCTAAAGTTAAGCAATTTTAACCCGTTTACTCACACCAGACCCCTGTCTGACCCGAGTGTTTATTTTTTGTTTTATTAAACTCTTGGGTACTCATATTATGTATGAGTAGTCGAGGCATTCAGGTTAGCTTGATGAATTCTGGAGGAGATATGGAGCAGGAGGCTTCCACGTGTAGATATATTATGGTTCCGCTGTGTTTGTGTTGTATCTGTATCTTGTGTACTTAAGTTGTATGGTTAGACAGATGTTTATAACCGTCTAATATGTGTTGTATAAGTTGTGTACTCTGATGTAATATGATACTATGTAATATTTTATGTGATATATTATATTTCATTCGTTCCGCTGTGAGTATCTGATGTTGTTGTGTTTCTTCTTTCTCTTTCTTTTCTTCTTCTATCCCTTTCTTTCTTAAATAGTGATGCGACTTTCTGGTGTTAGAAAGTTGGGTCGCTACAATTAGATTGTATCAATAGAACGATTTTGGTTAATACCAAACTTGGAAATTTTGTTGTGATTTTTGTGAAGATCCAAGTCCGAAGAAGGACAAGCTAATGTATACTTTAGGGTATCCTGACCCAAGTTTGGAATCCATACCTATTGTTCAAGAATTTCCTGACGTATTTGAATAAGTTAAGTCTTTACTTCCGCATAGGGAAATCGAATTTAGAATCGACTTGGTTCCCAATGCTCGTCCAGTTGTGCAAGCAAGTTGTAGGATGGCACCAAGGGAAAGAGTAGAGCTAGTTAACCAAACCCAAGGTTTACTGAAGAAAGGATTTATACAACCTAGTCGTTCCAGTTGGAGTTCAGCTGTAGTATTTGTACACAAGTGTGATGGATCTTTAAGATTGTGCGTAGATTATCATGATCTTAATAAGTTAACCCAGAAGAATAAATTTCCTTTGCCTCGAATCAATGACCTATTCGATCAATTGCATGGTGCTCAATTCTTTTCCAAGGTGGTCCTAGCCCAAGGATTCCATTAGTTGAGAATTGCATAAGTTGTATTCATTTGACTGCTTTTAGGGGTCTCGATACATTCTACGAATGGTTAGTTATGCCCTTCGGACTAACCAATGCCCCTGCATATTTTGTAGACCTGATGACCCGAGTATTTCGTGAAGTATTGAATAAGTTCATTCTCATATTTATTGATGATATTCTGATCTATTTCAAAATTGAAGAAGAACATGCTGAACACTTAAAATAGCTTTGGAAATATTGAGGAGGAATATTCTTTTTTCTAGGTTTTCTAAATGTCATTTTTGGATAAAAGAAGTTAGATTTCTGGGACATGTTGTAACAGAGGAAGGGATTTCTATAGACCCTGGTAAGATTTCTGATATCCTAGATTGGATGCAGCCCACAACCCTAAAGGAAGTCAAAAAATTTCTAGGATTAGTCGGATACTACCAAAAATTTGTCCAAGATTTCTCTAAGTTAGCCAGTCCATTAACTAAGCTGACTATGAAGAATGCCAAATTTATTTGGACTCCAAAGTGCGAGGAAGCGTTCCACGAATTGAAGAAAAAGTTGACCACTGCTCCCGTTCTTACTATTATTAACGGGAATAAAGGTCTAACTTTTTACACAGATGCGTGTGGTGAAGGTGTGTGCCGTACTAAGGCAAGAGGGTAGAGTGATTACCTACGCGAGTAGACAATTGCGACCACATGAGAGGAACTACCCGACCCACGATCTTGAGCTTTTGGCAGTTATCTTTGCTTTGAAAATCTGGCGTCATTATCTTTTGGGTGAAAATTTTGAATTGTTCACCGACCATATATCTTTGAAATACCTCTTTACCCAGAAGGATTTGAATCTAAGACAACAACGTTGGTTGGAATTTCTAGCTTCATATGACCTGGATATTCAGTATACACCTGCTAAAGCCAATGTGGTGGCCGATGCTTTGAGTAGAAGACATGTTGTTCTTGCTTTTTTTTGTCACCCCCGCTCTTCTTGAGAAGATTGCTAGTAAGCAAAAAGAAGACAAGTTTCTTCAAGAAATTTATGGGAGAATACGTCGAGGCAAAGATTCCATCTTTGAAGTCGATAATAGTGGAATTATAAAGTTGAAAGGGAGGATTTGTGTCCCAGACATTCTAGATCCCAAACGAGAAGTATTGGACGAATGTCACAAATCCAAGTTTAGTATCCATCCAGGGGTTAATAAAATGTATCGACATATTACGAGGACCTTCTGGTGGAAAACGATGAAGAGAGATATATCCATTTATGTTAGTCGACGCGCAACTTGCCAACAAATAAAGAGTGATCAAACGAAGATGGCAGGTTCACTCCAACCGCTGGAAGTGCCCAAATGGAAATGGGACCAAGTGTTTATGGATTTTATAGATGGTTTTCCACGAACTCGGAAGGGAAATGAGGCAATTTGGGTTATTGTGGATCATCTGATCAAGATTACCCACTTTATCCCAGTTAAATCCACCTGAATGGCAGTGAGTTTGGCAGAGTTATATGTGAAGGAGATTGTTCGACTCCATGGAATACCAAGTAATATAGTGAATGATCGAGACCCGATCTTCACTAGCAGATTTTGGGAGGCATTTCAAGCCGCACTAGGAACCAAGTTGAACTTCAGTACTACTTACCACCTACTGTCTGATGGGAAGAATAAATCGAATCTTCGAAGATCTTTTGCGTGCTTGTATTCTTGATTTTAGAGGTTCATGGGAGGACCATTTACATTTGGTTGATTTTTCTTATAATAATAGTTATCAAGCCAGTATCGAAATGGCTCCTTTTGAAGCAATGTATGGTCGTCCTTATAGATAACCTACATGTTGGATTGAGTCGGGTGATAGGCTTGTTCTTGGTCCGGACATGATAAGGGAAGCTTCTGAGAAGGTTGATTTCATTCGAAAAAAGTTGAAAACTGCCAGAGTCGACAGAAAAGTTATGCCGACCACACGAGCAGAACTTTAGAATTCTAGGTTGGAGATTCAGTTTTCTTAAAGGTTTCTCCAATGCATGGAGTTTTGAGATTTGGAAAGACAGGTAAGCTGGCACCGCTATATATAGGTCCTTTTCCTATACTTGAGAGGATTGGTCCTTTGGCTTATCGAGTGCAGTTACCTAATTGGTTAGCTGGCATGCATAATGTGTACCATGTTTCACACCTTCGGAATTATGTGCATGACCTGGAACATATCATTGAGGAGGCCGTTCAAAAGGATTTGGAAATCACACCTAACTTGGCGGTGAAAAGAGAACCATTGAAGATTATTGGTCGAGATGAAAAGCAGTTAAGGAATAAAGTGGTGAAATTGATGAAGTACAGTGGAGTGGAGATCCGAATGATTGTACTTGGGAAATGGAGGAAAGCATGCAGAAGTCCTATCCCAAATGTAGAATAGATATTTCGACTTGATATGGTAAGCCATTTCTCTATCTTTTTATGTGTTCATATGTTCATTGTTTGTCTCCCTGTCTATCAAATTTCGAGGATGAAATTTTCTTAAGGAGGAATTTGTAACGATCCCGTTTTTAAGCCAAATTTAATTTAGTAATCAATTTAATTTTTAGAATTAATTTGTGGATTAATTTGAATTTTTTTCAAAACAAATAATATATGTGTTTGTTTATGTCTATATATAAATAGATAGTAAATAAAATTTGAATTTGAAATTCAAAAAAAATATCTTAAAAATAAATTGGATTTAAAACTCTATATTTTAAAAACTAATATATACATATATGTGTGTGTGTGTCTATATGATTTTTATTTAGTGTATAATTAGTTTTAAATCATTTTCTTTAAAGATTGTATAAATATTAATAAAAGGAAACGTATTAATTAAAATAGAGAATATAATATAAAAATTATATAAAAATATAAAACTAAATAATAATATAATGTAAAATTATATAAAATCATTAAGACATGCAAATTTACAAGTAAACACTTCAAAATGAAATTGAACAAGCGTTATTAGTTTCTTTCCATTTTAAAATAATAAATAAAAAAATTCAAGGTTATATATATCTCTCTCTGCCCTTCTTTCTCATTTTCTTTCATACATTTTAAAACCAAACCTGAGAAAAAAATAAACAAACCAGAGATTAAAAATTTAAGCATCAACTCTTTACAAATCTCAAACCTGAAGCAAGCAGATCAAAGCAAGATTATCATTTCTAGTTTACAAAGTTTTCAAAAGTTCAAAACAATTTCCATATTTTCAAGCTTCTCTGTTCTTCAAAACAATAAGTAAACAATTTCATTAAAGACTTAAATTTGTTAAAACTTGTTGCATGTGACAAATGCTTGAAAGAATATTGTGAAAAATGTTTGTACAGCTGTAAATAAGCCTGCATGTATGTATGTACGTACATATGTATGTATGTATGTATGTATGTATGTATGTATGTATGTATGTATGTATATGTAGGTGCATGTCGGTGTACATGCATATTTGCCTCTTTTCTAAGTATACAGGCTACAAAACTTAGTCAAAATTTAAAATCTCTTCCCCTGATTCTTTTTAGGCTTTAAGGTATAAATAAAACATGTTTGTATAATCAAGATGTAAGTTTTAAAAATATTTTTAAGTATATTTGGGAAGTAATTTAACTAGAAGAGAAGATCTACAGTGAAAAACCAATGCATGTCAAAATTCGAGCATCATGGTTTCTTGATTCACTTATATAATCTAATTCGTTTTCAAAAAATATGACTTTTAAAAGTAAAATCGTGATTTTTAAGTTTGTACATCGAGAGAGCTTGCGAGTTGAACGAGAAGGGGATTTTGGGCAATTTCTGACGATCAGAGCAAGGTGGGTGGTCGGAATTGCTGTTGGAGGTGGTTGGAGGTCGGCGACCATGGGAAAAATGGTGGGTGAATTTTCTGATCACCGTGGCGTGCACGACGTTGAAGTAGGGTTTAACGACCTATTTTGGTCGATTGGGTTTGCTAGGCTAGTTCGCCAACGTCGAGGCATCGGACTCGACCGGAGTTGGAGGAATCGATGCATGGGACTTCGACAAAGGTTTGGTCGGAGTTGTGAGGTCTTTGGTGACCTGTGGCGGTGGGGAGGGGGGTTCTTGGATGAACTGTTTTGTTCCAAGTGGTAGTCGATATGCTCGAATTCGATTTCGTGGATATCTCGAGGTTTTGAGTGGTCACTTGGGTCGAGATGGTCGAGATGACTTGCTGGTGGTAGCGAAGTTGGTCGGAGGGATATCGATTGATCGTGCACGTGCATAGGGTTCTATGTATCTGTGGTTTTGTTGTAGGGTATTGACTCGGGGAAGAAGGTTGTGGCCTCGGGTTTTCTTTCGGGAAAGAGAAGATCTGGGTTGAGTGTTGTATCAGGATGATTGCATGTGTTTTCCCAGGGCAACAGTTTAAATTTAAAACAGGAAAAAAAAGTTGCTCGGGAATTTTGTAATTTGGCTCGGGTTTGGGATCGGGATAGATAAGGGTTTAACTCAGGTAAGTATAGTAGCAGTTTTAAAACTTTAAAACAAAATCAAGTTTAAACATTTCTTAACTAATTATTTAAATAATTGTTTTTATTTAAGTTTAGGATTAGTAAAAGGTTTTAAAATAAATTCTTTTAAATTAATTAAGTTTAAGATATTTTATTAAATGTCCTTTATTTGTAATTAATTCTTAAATTTATTTAATAATGTAATTAAGGAGTTAATTATAGAAGGTAATATGTTTTTTATTGTTAATTAACTTAAAGGTCTTAAGTTAATTTATATGTTAATGATAATTAATTCCAGAAATAAAGATTTTTAAATAATATTTAAGTAATTAATTAAGATAAATGGTTTATCTTTAATTAATTAAGGTCTTGGGTAATTATAGATTAATAATTAATGGAAGTAATTAAAGAATAATTAATTTATTAATAAGTAAATAAGGATTAATTAATTAATAATTAGAGGTTAATTAATTTGTAATAAAAGGTTAATTAATTAGAAATTAAAGGTTAATTAATTAGTAATTAAAGGTTAATTAATAAATGATTAAAGGATAAATAATTAATAATTAAAGTGTAATTAATCATTATTATAAGATAACTAATTAATATAAGTAATTAAGAATGATTAATTAATTTCATTAATGAATTAAAATTATAACAAATGGTTAGTAATTAATGATAATCAAGCAGGGTTAGGTAATTAATTCATTAGCAATTAATTTATTTGGTTTAAATTAATTATAAATTGTGTGATTAATTAATCTTGCTTATGGATGATTAATTCTATTGAATGCTTGGATTGATTAACATCTCTAGTATGTTGATATTCAGTGATATGAATTGTTTTGGATTGAGCTGTGATAAATGTAAGTTATTTATCTGTGATGAATTACTGTGTGAATATAATGTTCTGCATTGAAATATAAAAGGTGGATCTTTTGTTTAAAAGATTAAAAATGGAAATTTGTTTAAACCATTCAAAAGGAAAGGTTTTGGGAAATAAAGTTATGACTTAACTAAGATCCGAATGTATCCATATGTTTTAAATAAGCGCTCATTATTCGAAAAGGCCAGGGAAGGACATTAAGTCGAAAACCCATTCAGAATAATGATACGACGGAATGGAATTGCATTTGAAGACAGTGGTTGAAGACCGAGTATTTTCGAAAACAAAAGGATTGCCTGTTGATTGTCTCTGCACCTAGTTGCTCCGGTATAGAGATTACCCTATATGATGGGGAGTCCGAACGAGATTGGGAATATCCGAATTTGCGAGGACTTCTTTCCTTAATTGGATGAAGTGCCTTCGGTTCCATTCAGACCTAGGATTGGACTTGTATGGATATATGTCTGACATTACACTTTGAGATATAAAGCTGGTTTCTATCAAATACATTTCTGTTTGCTGGCAGAGAATTTATTCTCTTATCTTAACACCTTTTTCTGAGATGTACGAGCTCAAAGGTTATGTAGTTAATAGTTATTAGTGATATATTCCCAATTTGGTAATGTGGCATGCTAAGTGTTGGGCATTGGTTGATCGAAGCATGGCTTTTATGTAAAGCGCAGCTTTGTGGGATGAGACTTCATCAAACCTCACACCCCGGGAAATGGTCGAAATAGGAAAGGATGTAGCAAGGTTATGGGGTTCGCAACCCTAAGGGTATATGCATTTCCTTCTGGATAAAAAGTGGTATTATGGTATGGAACACATATATTTTACTTTTGTGGTTGTTGGAATTTGAGGGCCTTGATAAAGGTCGGTTACGACCAGGGGATGGCATACTCGTGATAGCTAGTTACCTAGTTACAGAGGTAACACGGCCTTGTGTTGGTAGAGATCCGGTTATGTTCTCGGGACGTCCCTCCAGAGGCGTACCCATTCGGATAAAGGAAGTTCCTTAGCCTTAGCCATTTGTTGGAAATCAAAACAAAACAATATGAGCCCTTTACAATTTCAGTTGTAGAACCTGCCATTTAATATGGTAGCTGTAGTAGGCATACTATAATGGTATGTATGCTAGCTAAGATTAATATTATACTTGCAAAATGTTTTTCCACACTATGCACTAAAAATAATATCAAAATGATTTTTACGTATCAAGCATGTTTGACTACTATAAGGAGAAACCTCCCTCATGTGTGAGATTGCATTTGAGTGTGTGCCGGGAGACCTTATGGTAGTTTCATTTTCCAAAAACATGAACGGATTTCTTTTTGTACAAATAACTGTTTTATGTTTCTCACACCAATGCCATGACTGACTCAGAGTTTATTGTTCCCTTTGCTAAACTTTGGATGCCCATAATTTTCCACACGAGCAGCCTAGAGTCAGGTTATAAGTAGATTCTGGAGCTTAGTTGGAAAGTAGATGTGGATCGGGAAGTCTTTGGCTTGGAAGCTTTTGGTTTTTGAGCTTTTTGGTTTGGACTCTGGAGCTTTGGAAATGAAGATGCAGTATGTTGGACTCTTTTGGAAGACCCTGTTGATGTTATCTTTTCCGCTGTTGTATTGTATTCTGTTGTTGTGTAGCATATATGGGCTCTGATGATGTTGGTCACTTGTTGTAGAATCTTGTAATCCATGAAGTGTATGAATGAAAGTTATTTTGTTTCCATTGTGTTGTTATCGTCTAATGTGTTATGACTCCAGTGAACCGGACTCCAACTTTTGAATCTCCGACAATTGAATATGGGTGATGTATTTGATGCCTATTCTCGAAGGTTGAAGTGTGGGTCATCACATAAGTGATTGATCTTTATATAAATAAATGAATGGAAAAGTAAATATTGAGAAGAAAAAAAACCAGTAGAATAAACTAAAGTAAACTTAAATTAGAATTTCAATTATTGTAATGGAATAAAATTTTAACTATTCAATAATAATTGGAACTTCTAAAGTTGAAAGTAAGAAATTAAATGCTAAGTCATAAATGAAATATACAAGGAATTTGAAATTTGTAACGTGTAATCAAAAAGGAGATGAAAATAAGAAATGATAACCATTGAACATTTATTTACTACATGAAATAAGATAAACTTGTGTAGCTTTCAATTTCATTCTCAAAAACATATATATACTTACCAGAATATTAAAAGTTGTAATGTTAAATAAGGATATGTATTGGAATATTATACAAGAAAAACTTAAATAATGAAGGTGTTCAATGAAATTTACTTCTATAAATAAGAAATTTGATATGAAAATAGTTATAAACCAAAGTTGTAATTGTAGTGCTACTAGATAAAATGAAAGAGAAAGTGAATATTTTAAGCAAAGAATTATGAACTTAAGTTGATGTTTGAAGCTATTGATAATTAAAATAAATAATAAAATGAATACTATATTAAATTTGATGATTGTAACTTCAGAAATGGTTAATTACTTTGATCCCTTGTGAAGATTGTATGCTTGTTTGCAAAACATTGTTGTTATGTTGTATTGATTTATTTTGATTTTATGTGATGAGGGTATGCTTTTGGTTGAAAGTGATTGTTGTTATGTTGTGTTGATTGTTTGTTATAAATTTAAAACATATAATAATTTAACTTTTATATAATTATTTACCTCTTTGGATTATATAAGTGGAATACAGGTTATGAAAGCAATTGCTACTGCTTTTGGTTTCAAAAAATAAGCGTTATTTGCTCCACTAATGGGTAGATTATCGGATTACGGTATTATATTGTTTTTCCCGCTGTTGGACATACTATTTTGAAAATTTTGATATATATTGTTATATTTTGATATTATTTTTTCTCTTAGGCCTCTTCGTACAAAGGAGACTGCCGAAATTTTTCGTGGATTTTGGACTTAGAAATTTTTATGAAATGTTTTCAAAACTTTTGTTAACTTGAATGTAAAAGGATTTAACTTATTATAAATTGATATAGTTTATTTAATTTATTTAAATTTATAAAGCAATTATTTATAAATTTAACATTTTGAATAAGATATATTGATTTCTTTACTCTTTCTCCCTTCGGTTTCTTTTTCGGGGACGAAAAGTTTTGAGTGAGGGAGAGTGTAATGATCCATAATTTTCAACAATTAAAATTTGTTAATTTAATAGGATTTGTGATTTAATAATTGGAAAGAATGAAAATTTGGGATTTATTAATGAAATAATAATTAAAAATTAAAGGTAACAATGTTAATTAAGCTTAATTATTAACAATTAAAATGAAATTCCAATAAAGGAAATAATGTAAATGTTATACTTGGTATTAAATTGAATATGATAAAACAAATGTAAATATTTAATTAACTAATGAAATAATATATTGTTAATTGAATAAAATTACTGTTATGTAAGAAATTGTAACATTTGTTTGTAAGTAATGAATTTATAAATGTGATGAAAGGTTATTGGCAACAATTATTAAATTGTACCTATTTATTTGGTCTATTAAATTTAATTAGAAATCAATTGCTATTAATTCCCTAATTAGTGCAGTTAATGTAGGTAAGTTGATAATTCGAATGTTGATTAATTAGTGGAATAAGGTATAATTAATTGTCATTGATAATGGTAGTGGGGAAGTAGTAGTTATAACAATTAATTGTAAATAATAAACTTACAAATGTTATAAAGTGTAATAATGGTGACGACTGTTGTTTGTTACCAATATATTTAATCAATTGAAATTAAATGCAATTAAATGTTTCATTAATGTAAGTTAAGACAATAACTGAAATTTGTGAATGTAATAAAAGGAATAGAAATATAATTATAATTTCCCAGGCAGTAAATTGATTTAGTAAAAGAGTGAAACCAGGATAAATAACTAATTGGGATTTTTATTTAATTAATTTGTAAAGTTGACAAGATTCAGTATAATTGGAATGTAGTAGTTAATACAAATAAAAGATGAAATTGCAGAATATGAGTGTAATAAGATATAAACATGATAATTAGTATAATAAGATGAAGTCAAATAAATGGAATTACTAGAAATTTAAATTATAGTTACTGAATTTATTAAAATGGAAATTAAACACTAAAAATAGTGAAATATTCAATAATAAATTGATAGAGAATTTTTTTTAAAAGGATTATAAATTAATAAATAATGCAAAATGATAGAAATTGTAAATTATTAAATTTGAATTGAAAAGTACTAAATTAATTTAATATTAATTTATCTAATTAACGTGAAAATAACCATTTTGGAAACTTTCTTGGATTTCGATGAAACCAATTTCATCGGATTCGTAATGGTGATTTATTGTAATATTTCAAGTTTCGTATCGATTAGATTGGTCATTTGATCGACGGACTCGAAAAGTGTAGAAATCAATTTAATTGAAATCAATTTGAAATAAGCTGATTTTTTTAAGCCAACTTCTGTATACCATGGAATTAGGATTTGAAACTAGTTCCATTGAGCTTAAAAATATAGAAAACCTATATTTCGATATATTAGATGACCCATTTCCGTTTCGGGAACGAAACGGCTTTTCGAATCGTTGTTACCATATTGATCCAACCCTACCTATATATAGGCTGTTATAAAACCTATATGTTTTGTACGTACATCTCCTTCCTCCTTCTCAAATGACGGAACATCAAACCTAATTCCCAAATTCCAAAACCTAATTTCAATTTCAAAAAAAAGGTGGATATGCAGCAACTTCGGGTTGCGCTTCGGGTTTCAAAGGCAAAAAGCTTGTAGCAACTTCGGGTCAGGGAGAAAATGACTCATGTCCCGGGTCGTTTTGGTAAAAACATAGAGCAAGCACCGGGGATTTGAGGCGGCGGACCTAAGTTGAACCCAAAGTCGACCCAGGACTAGAATTTTTTAATATTTTAATTATCATAACTTTTTCATACGAGCTCGGATTCACGCGCGGCTTATTTCATTGGGATTGTATCGAAATTTTGGACATTTTGACATTGGTTTGGACAAATTTCGAGACTGTTAAAACTTGGACCTTTATTTGAATTTCAAATCGATTTGAAATTCAAAGGTGAGTGTTTTGACCCACTTACAACTTCTAAATTTCTGATGTGATTAGAAATTTATTTATGGCTGTTTGGTGTATTAAATTGTTATTCCTGTTAATTTGAATTAGTTTGAATTAAATTGTCACTTAAATTATTATTGAAATTATAATTGCCACTTAATTACCTATAAGTAATAATCTATAAATTGTGAATATCCATTGTTTGAATTGGATGATAATTATGATAGATGTTTGATTTTTTTTTACATTGGATGATTTGTTTGATTTATATATTGTGATCACTCTGCAAGTTCCCTTAATTATTACTACTTGAAAATCATTATGGGTTGAAATGATAAACCCGAACGATTTTCATTGATTTGAAATGTTGATTTTTGGTACTGGTTGAAATGACATATACCCATATAATTTCTTGGATTTGGATTTTATTTGGAACTGAATTGTTTAAAGGGTTTAAGTTAATTCAAACTTCGAATTTGTTTTAATTAGATGATTAAGGTTGATATTTCGAATTATTTGAAATCTTTCAATAATTATATTCATGTTGTACACTTGATAGGAGATGGAAAATCCCGTAAGATCTCTGGAGCCATTGCACTTGCATTTTATTTTAGAAATTTGACTTACATAAGATCTTTTAGTTCTGACTCAAGTGTTTAGTTTTCATTACACTCGAGTCAGTCTGAACTTTTTCAGTGTATTGAAGACCATTTTATTTTCTGTAGGACGAAGACGAAGACTCGGTATATTATTACTATTTATTATAATTATTCCATTACATCATGTATTCCACTGCGTTAATTGTTTATTTTTGTTGTATGTATAACTTTGATTTGAATTGTAAAAGTGTAATCACGTATTATTTGTAAAACAGCTTCATGAAATGTTTATTTGATTATTATATTTTGCATTCTGCTGCGAGATTTTGTGTTTTATTTTCCTTCTTTTCTTTTATTTCTTATTTACCCCATTAACAATCCTCCTTTTTGAATGGTTTGAATTAGACATATGTGGTTTATTATCGATTTAAACCATCCAAAAGGGTGGGTCGTTACAGTATGAACATGAAAGATTTGTAAAGAGTTTTATAAGTGATTATGGGTATTTATAAGTGAAGTTTTATAAATGATTTTCAATATTTAAAAAGGTTTCATAAATGAATTTGAGTTTGGGAAGTATTTCGAAATGGACTTGGATTTCATGTAAAAGAGATTTCATGAATGAAATAGACTTGTTTAAAAAGGATTTGTCAAAAGAATTATAATGCAACAACCCGGTAATTTTAACAGTTTTATTAATGCAATTAACTGAAATTTTGCTCGAAATTAAATAATTAAATTTAATAATGAAAAATTGATAAGTGTGATGGTCTATTTAAACATAGCACATAGCAGATTTTCGTCAGAAAATGTAGATGTTAGTTCTGTTGTGTAATTTTCAATTTCAATTAAAATCAGTTAAATTAATAAAAATAATATGTTCTTGAAATCTGAATATTTTTACATAATAAAAATGTAAATCATTTTCTGAGGGAGATGCCATAATCTGTTTCGTAAATTCGGACTTCTCTAGCCTCGTTTATCTTAATTTCTACGAATTAGCAGCATTTTTGATAGTGAATATCGACTTTTGATAACCATGTGCCGCCTGCATCCTCTCACCGTCCACCAACCGAACTGCTGAGTCAATCTCCAGTATCTTCGAATAGTTTCGTCCTAAGCAATAACAGCCCTTGCCGTGCCACTTTTCCTCTCCTTGTCTGCCTCCACATGCTAAACAAACGCCGACTGACACGCACACAAACCCATCTCCAATGGCAGCCGCCTTCTACCCACATCCATCGGTGCAACCTCACATCTCCACCACTGATAGCCGGGTTCCTCCCTCCACGCCCAGAGAGCCACCTCCGGCTGCCATCATCATCCACCTCTCTGCTTACCTCCACTCTTTATATAAAAGCTTTTATAAGCTTTATAGGTTCGTATATATAAGCTTTTATAAAAGTATATACATAAGTTTTTTAAATATACATAAGCTTACTCTGAAGCCGCTACCGTGCTTTTGAACTTTTCCTCGGCTTGTTTTGCTAGTACATATTTTATATATAGTTACAGTAATATATATATATCTGTGTGTGTATATATATTGAAAATAGTATATTTGTTACTGAAGTATAGACATGTTTATAGCATGTATTATATAATATGTGCAATATGTTATGTTGGATTTTCAAACATATATATATTAAGTTTGTAATATATATAGTATACTATCCTGTGCTTATTGATTTCTGGCTTTATATGTATGTGTGTTTATAATAATTATAATAAACATATTAAAGTAAGTTTATATATATATACATATATGTTTTCCAAATTATTTTGCATTGTGGCTACTTTGTTTTATATATATGATTATAATAACAATGATTTTAAAATAATGATATATAGACAGTTGATTTTATATATGTGTTTAATAAATATTGATTTTCAATATATATATATATAAAGAATTTATTTTGATTTTTGTTTCAAATTGAATATTGATTTTAAAGGAAAATATATAGTATAAAGATTTTTATATGGGTAAATAATAGATTTTTAAAAATTTATATATATTTCATTTCATCGATTTTGAATTCCAGCCTAGCTGTCTTTTCGTTCGTCGAATCCATGTTCAATTTGCTTCGCTTTGAGATTTGTCGTTGGATTGGTCGATCGTTTAGTTCGTGAATCAATTTGTAGGTTGTCGTGTTGTTAAATTTCTCTAGCCTCGAAAGGTGAGCAATCACTCACGATTAACATTCTTATATTTAGTAAATTTGATTTCACATGAAACGACAATTGAAATATGCTGTAAAATTTGAATTGTTAAGTTATTTAATTATTAAATATGATAGGCAATTATCTACAATTGTTCACCTGTCACCATATCTTGTTGTACATATTTTATTTAATTTGTTACTAATAATAAATGCATGTTGTTGATATGTTATATTATTGTCATATTTTGTTCTCACTCTACAAGTTCCCTGTTAGTTTAAAATTCCCTATGGGTTGGCATGATACATACCCAAACGATATTATAGATTAGGGGAAAATCGTTAAGGGTTGAAATGATAAACCAAAGCGATTTTCATTGATTTGAAATTTTCAGATTGCGGGTTGAAATGATATATATCCGTAAATATTTAATTTGTGGATTGAAATGATAAATATCTGTATCAGTTGACCATAGGATAGAAAATTATATACGGACACCGTTGGTCTATATTTTGAAATGATTTCCAAAGTTTTGGAGGGAAGGATTTTATTAAATATTGATTTTTAAATATAATATAAAGATATTTTATTTTGTAAAATTAGATTTTTGAATTATATGTTTGGAAATTTCAAATTTATAAATTAGTTTTGAAAAAATAAATTTTAAGATTTTACTTATAATTTTATTATTTTTAAATACATAAATAAGATTTAAAATAGATTTATTAATAAGATTTAATTTGATATAATTTATTTAAATAAAATTTAATTTAATTAGTATACATATATATCCTTAAATATTTATTTAAAAATTTTACATTAATATTTTTAAATAGATTTTTGTAATAACTTTGAATAAATGAGGTTGGAAAAATATAGTAAAATTGAAATGAAATTTAATTGGTTAATATTGAATTTAAATAAAAATTTATTTGGACTTATTGATTTTGAGATTTGAAAGGTATGACTTATAACTTGATTTGATGAAAAACGATTTGAATGAATATTCTCAATTTTAAATAAAAATTGAGGCTGAATATTTAATATTGATTTAAATTTATAAATTGAGATTTTATTTAATTGTTATTAAAAAATTTAACTAAATATTTTATAATTTGAATAAAATTAACATTGAATGTTGAAATGCAAATGAAACCTATATTATAAATGTTTGAATATTTAAACTTTGAATCTTATTGGAATTGAAGTGATAGTTCAAACCTGGATTTGAAATCGACATAAATTGAAATGGTTTATTGAGAATTTGAATTGTTAAACTTTTTAATGGAAACTACTGAATTGGGATTGATTAAATTGAAATTTTGGATTTTTAGTTGATTTGAATCAATTTGTGAAATTGGAGGAAACTAATTTTTTTTATATAAAGTATTTTTAATATATATATATATATATATATATATATATATATATATATATATATTATTCTAATTTGTGAACTATTTTAGTATATAAATTATTTTAATATATAAACAATTTTAATTTATAACTATTTTAATATATAAATACTATTTCAATATCTAATTGTTTAAGTTGGAATTATTAAGATCGCGGAAGTGCTATGATTGCAAAAGTGTTATGATTTCGAAAGTGTTATAATTTTTAAGTGTTACGATTTTGGAAATCAATATTATTTAAAGTGAATAATGATATCGAATTGATATTGTTTTGAAATGAATATGATATTTTGATATGAAGTACGAACTATTTGAAATAGAATGGCCACGGTGTGAAATAAGCGTTTGGTTGTTAAAGAGATCGGGATCAGATATTATCATACTCTCTACCAATACCGAAAACCACTTTAACAACTGTGTACAAAGTGGAGAATCCAGAACGAAGTAGCATTGTTTGGCGACGATTCTGTATGAGGTATTAACGCAACCCTGACTCCCATGAGTCAGCTTGATGTGGCTAAAACAGGAACCATACCAGGCCAAGTGGGGTCATTCCCCCTATCGGGAACATTTCTTCAATGTCATTCTATTGCTTTTGTGATTCAATTGGGTGCACCTTTGATTTGGGATGTGTCTTGAGGTGGGCGGTAGTAGCTACTATGCGTTACCACTAGTCTGGGAGTGCAATCGATATTTCTACTCTGGCATTGCCTTGCGTGCCTTGTTACATGCCTTATCGCGCCTTCTACGAGTTTTTTTTGTACCGTACCTACGGGGTGTCCTCTGAGTAAACTAGCGGTTTGGTGGATCGTACAGTATTGTATAGACTACGAGTGTGACGACCCAAAATTTTGGACAATTTAAATTGGGATATTTAATTGATTTTAATATTTAAAAGTTAGTTTGTAACTTAAATTTCAAATATCATCATTATTTGGAAATTTAATTATTGGATTTAGTTTCTGGAAATTGAGTAAAATGTTGAAGCTGGAATTTTAAGCCTGCTAAAAATAATTTAAAGGCATGTAAAATTTATATTGATAGTACTGAAGATAGTAAAAATGTTGAAATTGAATTTGGAAGTGTTTTGTTAAGCTTTGAAATTATATCGTTTAAATTGATACTTAAAAATAGCCTTCCGAGGCACAGTCTTGGAATTCGACGAAACCTGTTCCATTAGGTCCGTAATATTGTATTATTATCGGATTTCAATTTCATAGTGTTTGGAATGATCGTTTGGTCGTACGATAAGTAAACGCGCGGAAATCTATATCGATAATTTAATATTATAACTGAGTCCAAAAAGCTATCTTCTCCATACGATCGAATTAGGACTCGAAAACTTTTCCATTAAATTCGGAATAGGGGTTTAACATTAAGAACGCTAGGCGACACACCTTAGTAGGAGAGCGAGATTTCCCTGCATAACATAAGAGATATTTTGAATATAAAAAATATAATAAAAGTACAAAACCTATAACGTCTCCATCAGCCACCCTACGCGTACAAAGCCGCCTTCCTTCACATTAAAGTCGTGTATGCCTTTCTTCATGCTAAATCCAAATTTGAAAAATCATACTTATAAAAAATGAAGAAAATCGCGCTCGACATTCAATTGCTACCTCGAATTGCACGTAGAAGGAGGCGAGGCGGCAAGGCAACACGCGACAGCAGCTAGGGTTTGGTCACGATTAGGGTTGGGATGAACTCTCGTTCGCATGTGATAGTTTGACATGGGGATTTGTGGCGACGGTGAAGGGGGAAGCTCGAGAGCAGGGGCCGCGATAGGGTGGAGCAAGGGCTGGAGCAAGATAGTGACCTGGATTAGCGGCAACTAGGGCAATGGTTCAGGTCAAGGCGGTGATGTTCGGCAATGGGTGATGTCGTATGGCATCATGAGGTAGCTGTTGTGGGTCGACACGTGGCTAGGCATGGGTTGTGGATGTTGACACGGATGCGATGCGGTAGGGGATGGCAACGTTTGGCGACAACGGTGAATGGTTGGCAAGCGAGTGCGATTTGCTGAGAGAAGGTAAAGTAATTTACTTTAATTAAATCTAATAAAGGTAATTAACTAGCTAATGAGGGATTAGTGAAATCAATTTGTAATTTAATTCGTGAATCTCGTAAATACAATAAAAATTAAACTCTTGACAGCTTATAAAGTAAATAATGATTTCATGCGAGGTTCAAAAGTTTAAAGGAATCAGTCATGTGAAGTTGCAGCTACAGAGTCATAAGCGAGAGGATTTAAAGTGGATTGGGTTGCAAATTTAAAAGTGAGTTAATCTCACTCTTCTGGATTGCTATTTAAATTTAAATGGTTAAATTTAAATAATTAGTTGAATGATTGAATTGATTTGATGTGCTATATTATATATAGTAGTATATATAGCATATATTTGAGTGATTGATTTCCCACATTATATAGCGGATGAGACCCTATGCACCGCATAATAGCGGATGATATTATATCTAAAACTAATATACCGTGGTATTCCACCTCAAAGTGGAATTGGTATTTTATTGTGCTAACATCTGTGGATGTAGGGAAACAGGTTGGAGGGATCCAATAGGATTTCTCAAAATATATAGATTTGTTAAAAATATTATGTGATATAATTTTTTTTCCTATCCTGTGATAAATTATATTGATAATTGGGAATGTTGGATATTAGGGTTGAAATTAATATATTTTGGGATACTGAGTTATCAAAATATATAGAATTAGATTTTTGGAAAAGAAAATAAAAAAAGAAAATCTTTAAGTAAATAATATAGAAGTCTGAATAAGTTGAAGGATAAATTGGAAAGAATAAAAGAGAATTTTTAGTTTTTAAATAAATAAATTCCGAATAAGGGAAAGGGGATTTTGAATAAACAGAGGAGTAACGAATTTAAAACTTAAGTGAGATTATCTAAAGGAATAAAGAACTTATTTTAAAAATCCAAGATTTAAATTTATTTAAAAGAATAAAGAAGGAATTTGGAAAATCTGTAATTGGTATTTCCAGTTAAAAATGGATTTTTAAATCATAATAAAGAAATGAAATTTAAAGTTAATGGATTTTGGAATAAATGGAGTAAGTGAGAAAATTTATTTAAAGGCGAAGTGAATTGGAAATCAATTTGGGATTGATTTAAGTGTGTAAAACCGGGATTTTTTAAAAGAGAAGCGAGACTTGAAATTTATAAACTGGGTTTATAAAAAGTAAAGTAATATATCAGTGGATATTTGGAAGAATAAATTCATGGTGAGAATTTATTAAAGGAATGGGTAAATTTAAATAGTGATTTATTTTTAAGATGGGAAGAAAAGAGTATTTCTTTGGATAGCCAAGTACGTTTTCAAAGCATATTTTAAATATAAGTTAAATGTTTTAACGTTGTTTTGAAAATCATGTTTTAGAACACTTATTATTTCTAAATGTTTAAATTCTAAAGTAAGTATTTTCTTTTAATCTATTATAGCAGTAATTATTTAAAGGTGGCTTGGTATTATGTTTTGAAAGTTAAAAATTCAGTTTTATATTGTACAAAGTAGATTTATTTCAAATATTCTTCAAGCATATATTTTTAATAAAGTATTAAAGTAGTTTTTCTAAATCTAAATGTTAAAGTATGTTTGATAATAAAGTGTTTCAAATTATTTTAGAATCTAAAGTGTTTGTACTTGGTGATTTCAGTGGGAATCGAAATATTTGGGAAATTTGTTCCGTGAGAGAACTGTTTTCAAAAGGGTTGAAAATGGAAATATTTCTTGCGAAGATATTTTGAGATTAATAAATAATTTGGAGAAATTATTTATGTTGGATGGTTGTTGTGAATGTTAATTGATAGTTAAATAACCGACTATCAATATTTTGCCAATGCGTTGATCGTTTCGAAGAGACCGGGATCGGGATTAATTTCTCGAAAACCACTTCGATCCGATTTGAACATTTTCGTGATGAAGACGAGTTTGGATTCGATTATGGAGCAGTGAAGTGCAAGGGCTAGTCGCTACTAATCCTGAGGATGATTCCAAAATGGATGTAGTAGGAGTAGTGCCTTCGGTTCTGTTCGAATCCAGGACGGACTTGTATGGATGAATGCTTTTGGAACATCGTTAGGTGGATAGTGGGCTTTCTGAGTGAATCATTCTAAAAGGTAATGCTTAGCCTTAAGCCTCATCAACCGAGAATGACTTAACATCAGGGGTTATGCAGCAAGGCTAGGTGGGTAGCGCCCATTAGGGTGAGGTCATCCCTGTCTAGATGTCCTTTTTTATTCGGCTTAGTGGTGCAGTTGCTGATCCCAAACGTGGGGTGATCTTACTCTGGATTATCTAGTAAGGAATAGTCCCGGTCTTGTGTTGCAGGTGATTGGGAGTAATCCTCGATACGGTGATCTATGCCACGTACTATGACAGGTGGTACCCCAGTGCCTAGTCATTAGTTGGAAATCCATTCTCTCTACGAGCTTTTACGGTTTTGTTTGTATACCTATTAGCTGGAATTTAATAAATGTAACAATTTCGGCTATTTGAATAAGTATTTGTATATAGACACTATTATAATATCAGAGGATTTTATAAGAAATGTTTTAGCTATCGTAAGGTAAAAACCCGACATGTTTATTTGTGACACGGTCTTACGAGATGCTTTTGATTTCAAAGGATTTTGAAACTTTAATAATCAATTTGAGTGTGGTTTTCTCACGCTGGTATTCCAGACTGACTCGGGTGTTATTTAACTATAATGCTTGGGTTAGACCGAGTATTATAGATTACAGGAAAGGATGCTGTGGAGCTGGATGGTGATACGTACTTCTGTACTTGTTTTAGATATTCCGCTGTGTTGTTTAGCTGTGTATTCAGATTGTGAGAACAGGTTATGATTACTGTCCCGTTGTGTGTTATGTATATTATGATGAATGTAATGTATAAACAGATTTGTTTTTGTGTAAAGATCTATTATTATCTATTATATTTTATTACGATGGTTAGATTCTGATGTTGTTTTCTATTTTCTTCTTCTACCCCTTCTTCTTTTAATCCAAATGGTTCATATTTCCGTACATCTTGAGTTGATTGAGGGAGAATAGTGTCGATTCAAGGGGTATGGATTTGCGGGCTGTTACAGTTGGTATCAGAGCATAGGTTGGTGATAACCTTGGCTCTGGTGGGAATTACTCAAATAGAGTCAGTAGTACTCTAGAATGAGTTTGAGCATATTAATAGATATGAGTGCATATTTGTTAGTGAATATAAATTGTTTTAATATTGTGTTGACTTGTTGGTTGAGTGGAATATGAATTCTGATCGAGTAAGTTGGCTGCTATTCAAGAAGAGTTTATAAACACCTGACACGTTAAATTGACACAATATTGTTTTAAAGGTGGGTGAATGAAATAATTTGACCCAAAATATATTTTGATATAAAAGGAATTATTTTCTTAAATTATCGTATAACTTGGATGTTTGGATGATAATATTTTAAACAAATAAGATTAATAAAATTGGAATGATTCGGATAATCAAATGGAAATTTGTATGAGCATAAATTATACAAATGGATTATAGTTAAAATTTGATTTAAATCAAATCTGAAAATTTAAAATCCCGGAGATTTTGGAAGTGTTTTTCGAAATGTTTTGAAGTTAAATAATAGCATTATTGTTTTAGAAGTATTTTTGAAAGGAAACTGTTTCAAATGAATTTTGGAAAGGGATATAGCATGGAACTCACTTCAGTCGCTGGAAAATTATTTCGATGATGACTGCAGCATCATCGATGTTCATTTTTGAGTTTCTAAGTGACGGATTGCTGCCGAACTGATTTTTTCAAAAGAATTAGTTTGTTTTTGAAATTTCGAAGGAAATTTGTTGGGTACAAAAACCATAATTGGTTTAAAAATTTGAGAAATGTAATTTTGGGATAATGGTGATTTTAAATGATTTGAACCAAAAGCCGGGTGTTTAAAAATCCTAAATCCTTATTTGAATTGGAGATCCTGATGAGATAAGTTATGAACTTATAAAAATTTGAGATGATTTTTAAATAAGGAAGGAAAATATGAGCTTTGAGTGTTGGAATTAAAATTTAAAGTGAAAAGGTTAAATAAATTTAACTGGGAGAAATTTAATTGTGGGAAAATTTAATTGATGACGATTTGAAAGAAATAAAATTTAATTGAATTAGAATTAACTTAAGCTAAATAAATGGAGGAGAGTTAAATTGAAGTCAACTTAAACTAAGTTTAATGATATTGGGTTGGATTTAAATCAAGTGAAAATAAAATTGAAATAAAATTCAGTGAGTTATAGATAATATTTGATGGAATGAAATTCTTAAATAAATAAACTCCGATAGCTATAAAAGAAGTGAAAATGCTTAAATAAAATTAGTAAGTGAATTAATTAATTTGAATAGGTAAGCAAATGATATTTAAAGGATAATTAATTTATATTATGTTAAGTAAAGGTTTGTAAATAAACTTTTATTTGAGATTTAAAATAAATTAGTATACGTAACTATATAAAATAAGTATGGAAACGAAATAAGTTAGAAGAGTAAGTCGAATTTAATGAACTTAAGCTAAGTTTAATACTATTGTGATTGGATTTGAATTGAAGTTGAAATATAATTGAAATGGAATTGTATCACGTGGTGGATACATTAAATGAAATTAAGTTCTTACTTAATAAAATTTAAATGGTTTGTGAAGTCAAAAGAATAGTATGAGGTTAGATTTAACTGGAGTTTAGCTAAATAAGATTGAATGGAAAAAAATAAGCCAAAATAAAATTGTTTTGTATTTTGGGAAATGAATAAAAATCCAAAACTTGAACTATAAAATAGATTGAACTCAAGAAAATTAAGTGAAGTGATTTTTGAAGGTAAAAATCAAATATTGAATTAAAAGTGGGAAATGAACTAATTTGAATAAATGAGTTAAGTGAGTGTGTTAATGGAATTTTGATTGGTAGGACAAAAAAAATTTGAATTATGAGTTAAAATGGATTTTGTGAAGTTAAACTTGAGTTATAAATAAAATTCAACTTGGAAGTGTTAAGTGAATTGAGTTGGATTGAAATATGGTGAAATGAAAATGTGAAACAAAGTTTAAAATAAATTGAATGAGCACATTAACTGAATTTAATAGAAAGGAATCAAATTGAAATGGAGATGAACTTAAGTTGTTAACTTAAGTAAATTGTTAAATGGTTATTAGTGCGCTTTATGGAATGGTTTTGAATGGAACATGTTTGAATAATGAAATGGAATGTAAGAAGATAGATAAAATTAAAAATGTAGTGAAAATTGAGAATGCATGGATTGTGAATAAATTAGAAATGGAATGAAATTTATATAAATTGAGTTGGAATCAATTTAAAATGGTCATCAGCTTAAGTGGTTATTTACTTGGATGAATATCGCCAATTTGCATGAGAATAATTGGTCGTTGGACGAAAATGGAAGAAAATAAAATTCTATGAATCATTGCAAGTAAATAAAACTTATATTTGAATCAGCTGGAATAAATATGAGTTTGTTTTTCTTAGAATGAATTGAATGAAGGGAAGTGAATTGTAAATCACTTAAAAAATGAAAATAATAGTTTAAATATTGGTTGTAAGCAATTGAAATTAGTGTCGGAATCTTATAAATTGCATTCGGGTATTGTTTGGTGTATATTGCTTATGAAATGCATGTGTCTAACTATTGAAAGTAAGTAATTGTTAGTGAGTTGCATATATTTTATACTAACATATTTAAATTGAGTAAGTACAGGTACCGGGAAGCCGTTTGGCTGGATTTGGATACGCAAATTGTTAAAAAAATAAGCCGCTTGCTTAAAAATGCTAAATAAAGGTACGCCTACGCAATAAAAATAGGAAATATGAATTGTTTTTTGTTTTCCGACCGTGTGGGTCGATGTATATATATTTATATCTTTCGTCAAATTGCAAAAGCTACTCCGTATAAAAGAGACTCTGCCAAAAAATTTTGAAAATTTTGAGAGTTAGAAAATTTTTGAAAAAAATTTTTCATTAGCAACAAAACGATTTCAAATTGGAAATTGAAATAAATTAGTGGATGAAATTAATTTAAAATAATGATATGAATCAGTTATAAATGGAAGATGAAATTCAATATTCAGAGTTGAAGATAAATTGAATTTATATGGAAATGGGAAAACTAATTTAAATAGAAGTAGATATGAAAACTTCTTTAAGGAAATGTATAAAATGATTTTAAAAGCTATGGTTGGATATTATTGCTAGATAGGATATGCAGGTATTATAAAGGGAATGGAAAATTGGTTTTGATTTTAGAAGATAAATTTGAATCGCTCGACAAAAAGATGTGTATTTAAATTTCTGTATGAAATTTGATTAGGTTTTGATCTAGCCACTTGGCTTTTTGTTTTCTTTTGGAATTTAGGAGCCCGTAGAGGCATTTTGTAGTTGTACCGAGCTAGCCGCACAAAGGAAACGCTGGCGAAATTTTTCGAAAATTTAGGGAGTTAAAAAAATTTTGAGAAAATTTTGATAATTCAAAATTTGGTTTTAAATTCAAATTTGAATTGATAAAAAATAATATTATTGGGACTTATGGATAAGTTTAGAAAGCTAGAAAAAGGGTTAATGTGTCTTTAATAAAAAGATTGTTTTGAGAATTTTTTGGAATTGTTTGGTTTTGGAAAATAGTAATGGGTATTGAATCATTCTTCTTAACTAGCAATTTCAGGGACGAATTCTTTTAAGGGGGACGAATGTGACGACCCGGAATTTTGGACAATATAAATTGGGATATTTAGTTGATTTTAATATCTAAAAGTTAGTTTGTAACTTAAATTTCAAATATCATCATTATTTGAAAATTTAATTATTGGATTTAATTTCTGGAAATTAAGTAAAATGTTGAATCTAGAATTTTAAGCCTGTAAAAATTAATTTAAAGGCTTGTAAAATTTATATTGATAGTACTGAAGATAGTAAAAGTATTGAAATTGAATTTGGAAGTGTTTTGTTATGCTTTGAAATTATATCATTTAAATTGATATTTAAAAATAGTCTTCCGAGGCACAGTCTCGGATTTCAACGAAATTAGTTCCATTGGGTCCGTAATATTGTATTATTATTGGATTTCAATTTTCGTAGGGTTTGGAGTGATCGTTTGGTCGTACGATAAGTAAACGCATGGAAATCTATATCGATAATTTAATATTATAACTGAGTCTAAAAAGCTATCTTCACCATACGATCGAATTATGACTCGAAACCTTTTCCATTGCGTTCGGAATAGGGTTTTAACATTAAGAACGCCAGGCGACACACCTCAGTAGGAGAGCGAGATTTCCCTGCATATCATAAGAGATATTTTGAATATAAAAAATATAATAAAAGGTCACAACCTATAACGTCTCCATCAGCCGCCCCTACACGTACAAAGCCGCCTTCCATCACATTAAATTCATGTATGCCTTTCTTCCTACTGAATCCGAATTCGAAAAATCATACTTCTAAAAAATTGAAGGAAATCGCGCTCGACATTCAATTGCTACCTCGAATTGCACGTAGAAGGAGGCGAGGCAGCAAGGCAACGCGCGACAACAGCTAGGGTTTGGTCACGATTAGGGTTGGGGTGAACTCTCGTTCGCGTGTGATAGTTTGACGTGGGGATTCGTGGCGACGGTGAAGGGGGAAGCTCGATAGCAGGGGCCGCGATAGGGTGGAGCAAGGGCAGGAGCAAGGTGGTGACCTGGGATAGCGGCAGCTAGGGCAATGGTTCAGGTCAAGGCGGTAATGTTCGAAAGTGGGAGATGTCATATGGCATCACAAGGTGGCTGTTGTGGGTCGACACGCGGCTAGGCGTGGGTTGTGGATGTTGATGTGGATGCGGTGCGGCAGGGGATGGCAACGTTCGGCGACAACGGTGAACGGTTGGCAAGCGAGTGTGATTTGTTGAGAGAAGGTAAAGTAATTTACTTTAATTAAATTTAATAAAGGTAATTAACTAGCTAATGAGGGATTAGTGAAATCAATTTGTAATTTAATTCGTGAATCTCATAAATACAAAAAAAAACTCTCGACAGCTTATGAAGTAAATAATGATTTCATGTGAGGTTCAAAAGTTTAAAGGAATCAGTCATGTGAAGTTGGAGCTACGGAGTCATAAGCGAGAGGATTTAAAGTGGATTGGGTTGCAAATTTAAAAGTGAGTTAATCTCACTCTTCTGGATTGCTATTTAAATTTAAATGGTCAAATTTAAATAATTGGTTGAATGAGTGAATTGATTTGATGTGCTATATTATATATTGTAGTATATATTGGAGTGATTGATTTCCCGCATTATATAGCGGATGAGACCCTATGTGCCGCATAATAGCGGATGATATTATATTTAAAACCCATATACCGCGATATTCCACCTTGAAGTGGAATTGGTATTTTATTGTGCTAACATCTGTGGATGCAGGGAAACAGGTTGGAAGGATCCAACATGATTCCTCAAAATATTTAGATTTGTTAAAAATATTCTGTGATATAATTTTTTTGCTATCCTGTGATAAATTATATTGATAATTGGAAATGTTGGATACTAGGGTTGAAATTAATATATTTCGGGATACCGAGTTATCAAAATCTATAGAATTGGATTTTTGGAAAAGAAAAAAAAAGAAAATCTTTAAGTAAAATAATTATAGAAGTTCGAATAAATTGATGGATAAATTGGAAAGAATAAAAGTGAATTTTTAATCTTTAAATACATAAATTTCGAATATGGAAAAGGGGATTTTGAATAAACAGAGGAGTAACGAATTTAAAACTTAAGTGAGATTATCTAAAGTTATTAAGAACTTATTTTAAAAATCCAAGATTTAAATTTATTTAAAAGAATAAAGAAGGAATTTGGGAAATCTGTAATTGTATTTCCAGTTAAAAATGGATTTTTAAACTATAATATAGAAATGAAATTTAAAGTTAATGGATTTTGGAATAAATGGAGTAAGTAAGGAAAGTTATTTAAAGGTGAAGTGAATTGTAAATCAATTTGGGATTGATGTAAGTGTGTAAAACCGGGATTTTTTAAAAGAGAAGCGAGACTTGAAATTTATAAACTGGGTTTATAAAAAGTAAAGTAATATATCAGTGGATATTTGGAAGAATAAATTCACGGTGAGAATTTATTAAAGGAATAGGTAAATTTAAATAGTGATTTATTTTTTAAATGGGAAGAAAAGAGTATTTCCTTGGATAGCCAAGTACGTTTTCAAAGCAAATTTTAAATATAAGTTAAAATTTTTAACTTTGTTTTGTAAAGCATGTTTTAGAACACTTATTATTTCTAAATGTTTAAATTCTAAAGTAAGTACTTTCTTTTAATCTATTATAGCAGTAATTATTTAAAGGTGGCTTGGTATTATGTTTTGAAAGTTAGAAATTCAGTTTTATACTGTACAAAGTAGTTTTATTTTAATTATTCTTCAAGTATATATTTTTAATAAAGTATTAAAGTAGTTTTCTAAATCTAAATGTTAAAGTATGTTTGACAATAAAGTGTTTATTTTAAAATCTAAAGTGTTGTACTTGGTGATTTCAGTGGGAATCGAAATATTTGGAAAATTTATTCCATGAGAGAAAATGGTTTGAAACCATTTTCAAAAGGGTTGAAAATGGAAATATATCTTGCGAAGATATTTTGAGATTAATAAATAATTTGGAGAAATTATTTGTGTTGGATGGTTGTTGTGAATGTTAATTGATAGTTAAATAACCGACTATCAATATTTTGGCAATGCGCTGATCGTTTCGAAGAGACCGGGATCGAGATTAATTTCTCGAAAACCACTTCGATCCAATTTGAACGTTTTCCTGAGGAACACGAGTTTGGATTCGAAGATGGAGTAGTGAAGTGCAAGGGCTAGTCGCTACTAATCCTGAGGATGATTCCAAAATGGATGTAGTAGGCGTAGTGCCTTCGGTTCCGTTCGAACCCAGGACGGACTTGTATGGATGAATGCTTTTGGAACATCGTCAGGTGGATGGTGGGCATTCTAAGTGAAAGGTTCTAAAAGGTAACGTTTAGCCTCAAGCCTCATCAACCAGGAATGATTGAAAATCAGGGGTTATGTAGCAAGGCTAGGTGGGTAGCGCCCATTAGGTGAGGTCATCCCTATCTAGATGTCCCTTTTTATTTGGCTTAGTGGTGCGGTTGTTGATCCAACCGTGGGGTGATCTTACTCGAGATTATCCAGAAAGGGGTAGTCCCGGTCTTGTGTTGCAGGGGATTGGGAGTAATCCTCGGTACGGTGATCTAGGTCACGTCCCGTGACAGGTGGTACCCCAGTGCCTAGTCATTAGTTGGAAATCCATTCTCCCTACGAGCTTTTACGGTTTTTTTGTATACCTATTTGCTGGAATTTAATAAATGTAACAATTTCGGCTATTTGAATAAGTATTTGTATACAGACATTATTATAATATCAGAGGATTTTATAAGAAATGTTTTAGCTATCGTAAGGTAAAAACCCAACATGTTTATTTGTGGCGTGGTCTTACGAGATGCTTTTGATTTCAAAGGATTTTGAAACTTTAATAATCAATTTGAGTGTGGTTTTCTCAACTCGTATTCCAAACTAACTCGGGTGTTATTTAACTATAATGCTCGGGTCAGACCGAGTATTATAGATTACAGGAAAGGATGCTGTGGAGCTGGATGGCGATACGTACTCCCGTACTTGTTTTAGATATTCCGCTGTGTTGTTTAGCTGTGTATTCAGATTGCGAGGACAGATTATGATTACTGTCCAGTTGTGTGTTATGTATATTCTGATGAATGTAATGTATAAACAGATTTGTTTTTGTGTAAAGATCCGTTATTATCTATTATATTTTATTCCGCTGCGATGGTTAGATTCTGATGTTGTTTTCTATTTTCTTCTTCTACCCCTTCTTCTTTTAATCCAAATGGTTCGTATTTCCGTACATCTTGAGTTGATTAAGGGAGAACAGTGTCGATTCAAGGGGTATGGATTTGCGGGTTGTTACAATGAGAATATATAAAATGTGTTAAGGGGGATATGGGTAATGCCTTAACGCTATTTTAATAGTTTACTTTACTATAAACATATAATAATAACATATATTACTACATCGTAGATAGTTTCATGGATCCTTAGAGGATGGAAATCCCAAACATCCATTAAGTTATTTGTATTTCAGTTGACATTTCACTTGAGTTAAATTTAGCAATATAAGAATATTAATCCTGGGTCGATTGTTTTGTGTTTTGCTTTATGCTCGGGTCAGACTGAGTGTCATAACATTTGAGACTCACCTTTGGATATTGGAACTTTGTTTGAAGATCAATCCATCCAGCTTTCAGTTATTTCAGTTTATTCCAGTCATTTATGTTCAGATTCGTCAGTTGCTTATGTATTCGAGATTCATTTGTATTTGATATTCTGTTCTATTTTTGTTTCAAACTCTGATGTTTTATAGTAGCTTCATGAACTGCTATTTATCTATTTCGCTGCTTATTGTTGTAATACTCTGTGTTTGTGATCCTGTAATTGATTTATTTACTGTATATGTTGAGTTTTGTCAAATATAAATTAACAATATGACATTTTGAGCACTTCAAGTCCAACATATGTGGGTGCGAATGGTTCAAATTTCCAGGTCGTTACATATAGCAAAAATTTTGATCCGGGTCTCTCCAAAGTTGACCTTTTCAAAATGGTGGTATGAATAATCCATTCCACACTTAACACCGAGTGGATAGTATTTAGGGTTGTCCACACGTCTAAAAACAACATTTTTTAATCCTTTTTAACATGAACTGGAAGTAAGAAGTTATTCCTAAATGTTTTATGAATATACTTATGTCAGAGAGATAAGTATATGAATGTTTTAGACAAATATTTTGAAAAATAACTTTATTAAATAAAGATTTGTTTTGAGGCTTAGTGGTTGCTATGGATAAATAAATTTCAAATGGAATTGGTAGTTCTTTGTTTATTTGATAGTTAAATAACTGACTATCAAATCTATACCTGTTTTAACTCAGGAGATATGTCGGGTATATTCAAGTTCCCTATTGGGGACCCGATTGCTTAGTGCATAGTTCCTAAAGAATAAGAATTGAGTTAGCCGGAAACTATCGCTTAGTTTTGGAGGGATCAGCCCCCGGATTTATCCAAACCACTACAAACTAATAACGAACGATGTTAAATCATATTGAAGTATGCTGTGGAGTTATACTATTCTTCCTGAGGGTGATTCCATAATGGAAGACAGTAATGTGTAATGTTTGTTCGATCTCGGAACAACTTGCATGGATGAATGCTGGAAAGGTGTCTCTGCCTGGAGAGAAGCGTTAGCATTCCAAGAGGGTTTGCTACAAGGAAGAACGTAAAGATGTGACCTCGCATGCCTCACGACTCGGAAAATGGCAAAAACAGGGTATGCAGCAGATCTATGTAGTCAACTACCATTAGGAGCCACAACCCATTCTAAATTGTCCATATTTGAGTTTTTTTGCACACAAACACTGTGGTAGTATAAGTCCTCAGTGTCAAAAGGGGATGAGATAATTTGACTTTCCATGTTAAAGAGGCGGTCGGCTCTATGTAGCTGGGGTACAAGAAGTTCTTATCGGACTTCGATGCATTTTATAGAGGTGTACCATCGAAAAGTAGTCCCTTAACTTTCCATAGTATGGAATCCATTTTCCAATACGTGTCCATATGGTTTTGATTTTAGAGCATAGAATGATGGATTTAATATGGTAACAATTTCAGCTATTTTGATATTTATTTGAAACCATAGACATTATTATAATATCACTGGATTTTTATATACAAATGTTTTGTTATTGTAAGGTAAAAAACTGTCCATGTTTATATCCAGGTGGTCTTACGAGATGCCTTTGATTTAGAGGTTTTTATAAAATTAAAGACTTATGCTTTACTCACACCAGACCCAAGTCTGACTGGGAGTTTACTTTCTTTTCCTAAACTCTTTGGTGCTCAAATTTGAATGGGCAGCCAAGTAGTTCAGGTTTTCTGCAGATTCATTTTGGTAGAGCTTGGAGCAGGTGGATTCATCGATAGCAAGTTATTTTTCTTATTTCCACTGTATTATATGTATATTATATCAATTAGGTAGGGACAGACTATTATAACTGTCCTTGGGTAGAATTTGTATTAGTATGATTCTGATGTAATATTTTTGAAATGACTTTATAATATATTATGTTGAGTAATATATATTGTTTAATTGGGTTGTGAGATTCTGTGTTGTTAGTTTCTTCACTTCTATCTTAGTTTTTTTCTTTTATCCTTAATGGCTCGTCTTTCAGAGTAAGAAAGGCGAATCATTTCCTTTGATATCAGAGCTTAGGTTAAGCGAACACCTATGTTTTGGTCGGGTAAACTCATTATAGATAGAGTCGGTAATGCCCTAGAATGAGTCAGAGTGTAATAAATATATATGTGTGTGACTTTCTTAGTGAATAAAAATGTTTTATATTGTGTTGTTTGACCTGTTGAGTGGCTTAAGAATTCCGATCGATGCGCCTGATCAATGTTATTGATTGGGATTTCCTAAATATTTGAAAAAATTAAGTTGACATAATACCATTTTAAATTTAATAAATGAAATAATTTTTCCTAGGAATATATTTTCTATATATAAAATGGAATGATTTTAAAAATCTATGTAGTTATCTACGAGGAGAGTGGGCTAGGAGTTAATAATATTTAAATTATTAGCAGCTAAGGTTTAACTAGTCATGCTCGTCCAATTTTGAGCATTAATTATTGTCAGATTTAATAGTGTATTTGCTTTTGCAATCATAGGTTGGGTAAATAGAATGTGTAGGAACATTGAATCGAACACCTTATGAATTAAGTTTCACAATTTGACTATAATACGTTCGACGAAATGTAGGGTAAAAAATTGAATTGTAATGAAGGTTTTTATTAAACGAAAATCTTTAGATAAGTTTAAAAAGAGGGATGATTTTACAAATTAGAAATATTAAACATGATTTAAAAATGAAAATGGATCTGAGAATGTTAAATCCCAGTGGCTTTGATAAATTCCAATTGATTTTGGAAAAATAGTAGTAATCTTTCTTAAAGATATTTTAAGATATGGATATTTTAAAATAAAGTTGAGAGTATGGCTTTCTTTGGATAGTTCGAGAATAAGTCTTGATATGTTTGGTGATGATCTGAATAATCTTGTAAGTGATAATCGAATGTTGCTTAGGCAGATAGGATAGTGCACTTGGTAAATTATTCTCTTTGTCATTGTACAAAGCGAAACAAGTTCAAATCCAAACGAATCCAATGAAAGTGGATGATTTTG
Organism: Allium cepa; assembly: GCA_030765085.1. Classification (NCBI taxonomy): domain Eukaryota; kingdom Viridiplantae; phylum Streptophyta; class Magnoliopsida; order Asparagales; family Amaryllidaceae; genus Allium; species Allium cepa. Next base: position 71,446,563 of record CM060939.1, on the reverse strand, counting down.
TTAAAAACTATTTGTCTATGAATAGTTTTGTTTCGAGAAGAAATTTGGAAAAATAATAAATATTTATTAACTAGTTCGAATGTCTTGAAAATGACTAAAAATATATAAGAGATGTGTTCGGATGGCAAACGCTTCTCTGGGGTATTGCCCTTCTTGGTAAAGGTGTATACGGTACTATTTTGGTAGAGCCTGGTTCCTTAACATCGTTTTGGAGCTACTCGGGCTATATGTATGTTTACAAAAGGTTTTGAAATAGTATTGTTTTCTTGGATCCCATAAAAGGAAAAGTTTTCAAAATAAAAAGATATTTTAAAGGTGGATTAATAAATGAAATTTTAATTAGGTTAAATTTAATAAGGAGGTTTAATAAACATTATTTATTTAAATTGTGTCTTTTGATTTTAACATCTATGATGTAAAGAATTATTTGATATTATTAGGTCACTAATAGACATTTTTACCTCAATAGTGTCTAAGAAAAAGTAGAATCTAGGATGAAGTTTGGATACTAGTGTCCTACTCTTCTTAGCTACTTACCAGATTAATTAGGGTAAATAGGTTGATTTGGTCGACTTAGTTCAAGACCCTAATTATTTTTGCCTATATTTAATAGTTAGAAGTAAGTAGAATTAAAAATCATATGTTTTAATATACAGTTAGGACGTAGAAGAATATTATTTAAATTAATAACTTTAAAAATTGATTCTTATGAAACATGGTGGGGGGGTAGAAAGTAGTTTGATAGTAAGAATCGTTAGATCAGTACGTAGGTTATATGAAGATCATTTCACCTTTTCATATAGTTCTCGATCTTAGATTCGAGTATACAACTGGAGGTGTTTTCACCGTTCCGAGTAAGGATTTATCACTCGATTTTCGATAGCTAGCGTAAGTGAGGGTTCTTACGTGGACCAAATGTTTTCTATCATAGTTTATGGCTATGCAAGGAGAAAAGATGTTTCTAATTAAGAGGCCTAATCAAAGTCTGCACTAGGAAGTTGGTGAGTGATACTAGTTCGAAAGTGAAGTAATGTATTTGAGTGGATGATGAATCAGATTTTACATAGGAATGATCTATGTACATCATACGGACTGATGAATAGTTTAAGTGTTTCTGGGAATTACAGTTGTGGTACAATTTCGGGGACGAAATTCTTTTAAGGGAGGCAGAGTGTAACGATCTAGAATTTTACCGCCTTGATTTGCAAATATTTAATAAATTTTAAAGTTTCGAAAATAGGTTTTATAAATAAAATATAACTCTTTTAAATAATAACAAATGATGGTAAAATAGATTTGTAATGACCTAGGATTTTTCCACTTTGATATAGGTTATTTAAATATATTTTATATAATCAATAAATGAAATTTTGTTAGTAAATAAACCTTTTATTATTATTATTTAATAATGATGATAAAATCGTTTTCAAATTTTATTTACCAATATAGACAGTTCTAATAATAGTAGAAAATGTGAGCGGCAATTATTTTCCAAAATCTTAATTATTCATTAGTTAAAAGTTATCTAAAAATGTGATAGCACTATTGAAAACATATATATTTCATATTACAAACTATTTTGTGATAAGAATATAAACATGTACACATATTTTCACTTTAGAATATGTATATATAAAAATAAACGAGAATTTATTATGAAAAGGTATATAATTTAACATATAAATATACTTATCTCAACATAAAGGACAATGGTACATGGCTTGAATAGTTGCATGATAGAGGGGAGGTGTACGGTGTGGGCGGATCATGGGAAGGTGGTATGGGGATGCATGCATGTGTATTTTTTAAATCAAGTCACTTTACATATTTTAATTATTTTCCTAAACCACTTCTTCATTTCTAAAATTGCAAAGAGCTTGAGAAAATATATCCATGCTCTTCATATTTTCTAAAAATGGAAAACCATTTCTTTTCTACTTAAAACACTTCAAAATTCTTGCTAAAAACCCTTCTACATATACTACAACACCTCGCTTCCTAAATACAAGCACCCATCTACCCTAAAACTCCAAGGCCATACCAAACTCCCCTAGGCCGAGCCCAATCTTGGTGCTTAGCCACTTATCGAGTCCATTTTTGCAAGGTTCTAGGTTGTATTCGAGCTCTAGTTAAAGTTTGGTTTGAAGTTGTTAAGTTTTGGTGAGAAAGTTTATGTTTTAAATTCAAGTTACTAACTTTAAGGTTGTAAAATTTACAAGCTAAAATGTTGCTTAAGTATGTGGTGGTTATATGTTGTGTATGCATGCATATATTTTGATTTGGTGTTGATTGCCTATGTCGAAGTTTGAGTTGAGGATAAAAATTATACCTTGAATATTGGAAAAAGTTAGTTCGTATTGTGAAGAAATACTTTGTTTATGATGGTGCTATAATATGATGTGGTATCGTGATTGAATGTTGTATGTGTTACATGTGGGTTCATGACACAACAGTAGCGATTCGCTAACCAAAAGCGACGTAGAAATCCGCTTTTTGTCGAAAGTTTGATTTTTGTTTCAAAGTGAAAAGTTTTCAGATTTAAATCTTTGATTTTGGTTTTATAAGTTTATTTTCATGTTTTAAAGAAGAAAAGATTCAAATTTGAAGTTTTAAAAGATACAAAATCAAAATTTCAAGTTTTGAAATTACAGGTCCGCATATCGATAGTTGTTATACGCGCAGTTTGGAAAATCTAACTATTTTTTTAATCTAAACTTGTTTTTACTTAGAAATTGTTTAGAAATGTTTTCTAACTTTAATTAAGTAATTAAAGAATAATTATTTAATTATTTATTCATTTAATGATTATTTAATTAATTAATAAATTAATAAAGGTAATTGATACTTAATCATTTGTTAATGATGGTTTTTAAAACTTAGGTATTAATTAATTAAGTTAACCATGATTTGTTACTTGATTAAAGTTAATTATTATTTAATTTTTAATTAAGGATTAATTAATTTTTATTTAATTATTTATTTGAGATAATTATTAATTAATTATTATTTTAAAAAGGGTTTTATTTAAAAAAATTTGGCAAGGCCGGCGGGTTTGAATGGTCCCCTACCATATTATTAAAAGCTCATAAGAACACACTTACAAGCAGATAATAAGAGAATTACAAGGAGGACAAGGGAAGGGAGAATAAAGAAAAAATAAAAATAAAACAGAAAGCAAAATTCAAGCATGTTTCCACTTTAACTTCAACTCCTCAGGAAAGTGATACTAAGGAAAATTCAAAGCAGTGAGGATACGACTAAGAATCTGAAGGTAGAGAACCAATCTACTTTGACTTTTGCCATTATAAACACATTCATTTCTTTTCTTCCATATGCTTCCAGTGAACACTTTCAATATTAACAACAGCTCATAAGAGCTCGCTGCCTTCCATGATGATTCCTTAAAGATGCTCTTCCATTTCTTGGAACTGTCCCTATAAGGTGGATGAAATCCACTCAGTAATTTGATAATTCTCTACTTGAACAAAAGAACATCTGAAATACAAATGAAGATTATCTTCAGGATAGGATTTGCAGAAAACACAAGTAATATCAACCATAATACCCTTAAGATATAGATTGCACTTTGTGTGATTAGCATTTCTTATAATTCTTCGGAGAAAGAAGTTATATTTTTTTAGAGTTGGAAGAATTCCATACCCTCTTAAACAAAAAATTTCCGAGCAGATCCATTATTATCGAGATATCTATAGCTGATACTAGGAGAGTGAAGAAGCCTGCTAGTACCCCCACACATATTTATCACAATCAGCAAAAATATATTGATGATTAGAATATAGTTTCCATATATTAGTAACTCTCCTATTAGAAGACCAAGAAGGCAAATATCCGCATAATCAAGTTTATGATATAGAATAACTCCCTTATCAATCCAGGGAACTTTCCAAAAAGAAGCATTGCTGTCATGAGCCATTGATAGAGTAATATGAGGGAGCAGAGCCTGCCTTATCTTCAATATAGCCTTCCATATCCAACTGGAAGCAAGTCCAGGCTCCATAAGCCAGAAATCATCATTTTTAAGATTATACTTTTTAGCCCAAGAAACCCAGATAGAGGTAGAGTTGTTGATAAAACCATCAAATAGCTTAGAGTATGCAGAAATGTTCCATAATGATAAGTTCTTAATTTTTAATCCAAATTATTTTGCCTTTTCCAGCTTGGCAAAAGCAATAGGAGCAAGCTTCTTAGAGAAAATGTTAATAGGCCAAAGAAAAAAAAATATTGTACTACGAAACATACAATTAGTTTTGATGAATAGAGGAAAGATCCGCCTCAATAACCATTCACGGAGAAAATGATTGCGTTAATAATAGTTAGTCTACCTGCATGACTAAGATATTTGTTTTGCCATCTGGGAAGGGTGGATGTATTCCTCTCAAACAAGGGGGAACATTGCGAGGTGGATATTACTTTAGTAGTAGAGGAACACCAAGATATGTTGAGATTAGTCCCACATCGGGGAATTTACAATATGAATTCTGTATAAATACTTCGATACTTTCCATCAAATTAACTAATTGGTTTTGTGATAATATGTGCTTCTCTAAAATGGTACCAGAACGTTAGTTCTGTCACACGTCACTCTCAATGAATTTCAATTTTAAGTCAGACAGGCCATCTAACTGAATCAAAGGCCTTCATTGAGTCAATTTTAAGTATTGCTCTATGGGAGGAGTTGCAAAAAGAGTAAGTATTAAGAAATTCGTGTGCTGACATCACATTATCGGTAATATTTCTATTACGCAAAAAGGCTGATTGATTAGGGGATACGACTGAAGCTAAAACCAACTTAAGTCTCGAAGCAAGGATTTTGGAAATCACTTTATAAATGATGCTGCAGTAAGATATAGGAATGAACTGTGAGACGTGATTAGGATTAGAAACTTTAGGGATTAGGACAATATTGGTAGAGTTGATGGACTTAAGAAGCTTGCATTTAGAGAAAAATTATGAAAAGCAAGTAATACATCCTTACGAATAATGTGCCAACAATGGGTGAAGAACCTCGCACTGTAACTATCAGGACCTCCACTAGCTTCCTTCCTTAGACTGAAAATAGTAAGATTTAATCTCCTTATTTGTTATAGGAGAAGCAAGGGTAGCATGATGAGAGGAGTTTAGTTGAGGCGATAAGAGGGATGATAGAATGGAATCATTGTAAGGAGAGGTATCATGACTGCCAAGTAGGGAAGTGTGGGAATTGAGGAATGCAGCGCCAATACCATCAGGTGTAGTATGAGTGCACTTATTCAGATTAGACCTGTCAAAATATGACCCAACCCATTAACCCAACCCATTTACCCTACTTTTAAGTGGGTTGGGTCAACCCATTTATGAATTTTATTAAATGGGTTATGGGTTGGGTTGACCCATTTTTAAGGGTTATAAGTGGGTAACTCATTTACCCATTTATTAAAAACATTAAATTTTAATATAAATTTGAAAAATAAGAATTTTAAACACACAATGTAGTTTTCATGAAAATTGACAGTTGTACTTAAAAAATAACAGGTCACTGCATCTTCATATTTGAACTTCACCTACTGTAGAAGCCGCTATTTTTTCTGTTCAGACTACAATTAAAATTTCTAATTCCAAATTATAAATTCGAAATTTTCAAAAATTTCAAAATTTAAATTTCAAATTTCAAATTTTCATATTCCAAATTTCAAATTCAATATTTCCAAAAATTTGAAAATTTAAATATCAAAATTTCAAATTTCAAAATTCGAAACTTCTAAAAATTTCAAAATTCGAAAGTTCCAAAAATTTCAAAATCCAAAATTTCCAAAAATTTCAAATTTTAAATTTCAAATTTCAAATTTAAAAATTTCGAATTTAAAAATTCAAAATTTCCAAAAATTTCAAATTTCAAAATTCGAAATTTCCAAATTTAAATTTCGAAATTTCGAATTTCAAAATTTAAATTTTAAAATTTTCAATTTTTAAATTCAAAATTGAAAATTTAAAATTTCGAATTTTAAAATTCAAATTTTCAAAATTCGAAATTTCAAAATTTCAAATTTTAACAAATTTCAAAATATCAAAATTCGAATTTTGAAATTTGAAAATTTAAATTTGAAAATTGGAATTTGAATTTTTAAAGTTCAAAATTTTGAAATTCCAAATTTTAAAATTCAAAATTCAAAATTTTGAAATTTTGAATTTTGAAAATTTGAAATATGAATTTTAAAGAATTTCAAATTTCAAATTTTAAATTTTTAAATTCAAAATTGAAAATTTAAAATTTTGAATTTTAAAATTCAAATTTCAAAATTCAAAATTTCAAATTTTAACAAATTTCAAAATTTCAAAATTCGATTTTTAAAAATTGAAATTTTAATTTGAAAATTTAACTTTGAAAATTGGAATTTGAATTTTTAAAGTTCAAAATTTTGAAATTTCAAATTTTAAAATTCAAAATTCAAAATTTTGAAATTTGAAATTTTGAATTTTGAAAATTTGATATTTGAAATTTGAATTTTAAAGAATTTCGAATTTCAAAATTTAAAATTTTCAATTTTTAAATTCAAAATTTCGAATTTTAAAATTCAAATTTTCAAAATTCGAAATTTCAAAATATTTCAAATTTTAACAAATTTCAAAATTCGAATTTTGAAATTTTAAATTTTAAATTTGAATTTTGAAATGTGAAATTTTGAAATTTGAAAATACATTTTTTTAGAATTTTTTCATATAAAAAATCGACTTATGTGAGTCGAAAAGCAAAAAAAAAATTGCTTTTGCAATAAATTGAAAAATGACTTTTAAAAGTCGGTAGATTTTGTTTAGGGGGAATTATTTTAAAGGACAAAAATTTGTATATTTTTTGCCTCAAGGATATGACCTCAATATTTTTACCACAAGGACAAACATCTTCTAAAAATTGTTCATAAGGACAAAAATTTTCCAAAATTATTCATAAGGACAACAAAACTGCTACTGAGCTAAAACTGATACCTAAAAACTGCTACCGATAACTACAAACTGATACCTAAAAACTGCTATCAATAACTAAAAACTGATACCTACAGAAAGTTGTCCTTCAGGATAAAATATCGAAGGTCCGTCCTTAAGGCTAAAAAGCTGTAAAATTTTGTCCTTGACAATAATTTTCTGTTTTGTTTATCCATATTGACTTTTTAATTTTTTCATTTTATAAGCAAAAAACAACTTATTTATTGTAATCCAAACGGCTCCTAAATATTTAAATGGGTTAAATGGGTAACCCGCTTATTAAACGGGTTGGGTCATATATGGCTAGGGTCGTAAGTGGGTAAAAAAGAATGGGTCATAAATGGGTTGGGTCAAACTCGACCCAACCCATTTTGACCCAACTCAACCCATTTGACAGGCCTAATTCAGATCATCAATCTAAGAAATGAAAGATCTAGATTGTTTAATTTTTAAGGAAGCGTGAAAGAGTTTGGAATTCCTATCACCCTCATTGAACCATCTTTCTCTTGACCTTTGCTTTATCATATTTAATTCAAATGAAAGAGCACCAATAAGCCTACTGGAGAGGTTACTTTCAATTAAACTGAGAGCTGGGTCGGGAGCACCATTCATTATTTGAAACTGAACGATATCAAGCTGTTCTCTGATGCTGGAAGAAAACTTATTACCCTGGCTAAATCTACTTCTAGCCCAATTGCTGAGAACTTCCTTTGTGTTTTTTAGTTTTTGCTGAAGTCTGAGCATCGAGTTGCCATAAGATATAATGTCCCATCCCTCTTGAAATATTCGCAAAAAATCAACTTCATTAATCCAAGAATCAAAAAATTAAAATTTGGTTTTTTTGTTAATGTCACTTTGCCCAAAACCAAGGATCAAGTGGTAGTGGTCGGAAAGAATGGGCATAGGAATGTTAACATGAAAGCTTGGTCAGTGAGAAAGAGATTTAAAGTTGGAGAAAGCATGGTCGATTTTAGATAAGGTTCTAACACCATGTATGTTCTTACTAGACCATGTAAAAGGAACTCCAGCACAAGGGATGTCAAGTAAGGAGGAATGATGAATAGAATCATTAAGAGGAGCAATATCTTTTGCGGACAAAGGCTTACCACCTGACTTGTGGGAAGGAAGACAGGAGTAATTAAAATCACCTATAACAATCCAAGGATGTGTGTCTTGCCAGAAGGGAGGAAGCAAATCAAGCAATTTTGTCTATGAAGGGAGGAATTTTTAGCACAAATAAAAGTGAAGTACATAGAGGTCGAAGTTGGAATGTGAAGGGCATGGGTCTGAATAAGGTGGTTAGTCGACAAGATAGGAGAAAGAAGGAAAATAGAGGGGTCATATAGCACTAATATTATAACGTAGGGTGCTTCAATTAAGTTGTTGATGGAGGACCATAAAGGGTTAATATAGTTTGTGGCACGAATAGAGAGCAAAGCATTGAGCTTAGTTGCAGTAAGAGAGATGACAGATAAATGATGATCTCTAATTATTTCTTTAACTTGATCAAATTTTATGTTGAGGTGAGCGCCTATTATAGTCTAAGCAGCATTATTTTACATCATAAGGAAACTAATGGTGTTTTATTCTTTGTTGACTTTTTGGTACTTCATTGAGAAGTAATGGTGGAGTTCTCTGGGACAATGGATATCGGCAAGATCAAACCATCATCATCAAGATTGAAAGATTCTGAAGAGCTGCCCTTCGATGGAAAATTATATTTGGAAATGGATTTTGTGATGATTTTGACTTTTCTTATTTTCTTGCTGGAAGAGCATATAAGATTAGAAAATGGATTGGCTGATGTATTCATTGATGTGGGATAAGAAACAGTGGTAAATGGTAGATGAGAAGAGAGGGGATTATCTGATTCGAAAATGGATGTAATACCAATGTAAGTAATAGATGATATGCTAGTATCAGTGTGTACGTGCACAAGAGGAGCTGATACTGCTGGAACATGCGAAGATTTCTAAAGACTGTGTTTTCGATGCAAGACAGAAGCAGATGGTAAATTGACCGAAGAAGAGTAAATTCTCATATTGGGAAAATGTTGTATTACACATGGCTGTGTCAGTAGTTTTAAACTCTTTTTGATTGTGAACAGCAATTTGATCTGGTGAAAAAGTAGTTAGAAGAGGTTCTCTTTTAGAATGCACGGTGAATGTAGCATTTATAACATTTTTTCCTTTTGCCTAAATGGAACTTTGGTTATGAGTAGCACTTTTCTGGGTTATCGCATTAACTGGCAAAGAATGTCCATCCACTTCAATAATTCATTATCACTGGCAGTACCCACTTCATCAACTTCCTTGATAGATTCGAGAACCTTATATTTATTACAACTACTCAACTTATCAGCTTGATTTCCTAATTTATCTTTTCCTTTTGCTATTAGTCTGCTCTCATCTACACTGGAACCCTTGACAAGAACATGAAGACTGTTCACATTATCATCCATCTTTCATGCATTAAATATTCCATGTTGAGAACTGGAAACATTGTCATTCATTACATCATTCCTCCCTATCGGCACCTTTTTCCTAACAACCTTCTTCCATTCATTACTTTTCTTATTCCTATCACTAATATGTGGATGATTCTTCATTGAATTTCATGCATTTATATTAGTAGCTACTACTGGCATTTCATTATCACGTTTCCTTTCCACTACCACAGGCTCTCACGACACTTTTCCAGATTATGACCAAATACCATACACGTGTACAAATTTCAGACCTCAACTGATAATATACATACACCTTTTGAGAACCCCATCAGGAAGTTGAACAGAAAATAAATCAACAAGCCGATGATCAGGAGAAATCTCTACAAGACATTTTGCATAGTTAATACGATCCATTCTCTCTTTATTTTCATCAAGATAGACTAACCACCCTAATCTGTTAGATATCCAGTTGATGCCAAGTGGGGTCCAAGCAAATAATGGAACATTCGTGAGATGCACCCACACCGGCAACGATCTGATAGATCCATATACATTGCTAACCAAAGGATCACATTGCTTTAGAATAAAGTTTATTTCTTATAACTATGAGGTCTCCTTCTATGATTCTTTTTCTGTCATCAAAATCAAAACGGAGGAATAAAAATAAGGTTCCGTCTGTTTTGACTTTTATATTACCATTAAGCTTTCAGATTCTCTTAAGATGACGAATAACAGAAGAGTACGCTAGCGGCTTATCCAGGAAAAAACCCACAATGTAATCACTCCATGCTGAGTTGCCTGCCTGAAGCACTTCCATCAGTGGAACAATTGCTTCACCACAATACTGCATATCTAACTGAACTGGATTGTACTTACTAGCATTTCGAGGTTTTCTATTAAAAAGAGAAGTCCATTCAAGTTCAACAGATATGGAATGAGAGGTGGTGGAGGATGGTGAAGGTAAGACATGAGGGACGAAAGAAATGTATGGAACTGATAAACTGGAAGTAGAAGCAAGAGAGATAACAGGAAAGGCAAGAGGGGGAGGAGTAGAAGGACCGGGGTGGGCAAAGGACAGAAGGGAGACAGGCGCATCCATGGATTGGACAGGCTGACATGGGATTCTGTTTAATTAATTTTTGATTAAAGTTAATTATATTGTAATAAGGTTTCATTAAAGTTTAATTACTTTTCATTAAAGTTTAATTACTGTATAACATGAATTTGTTTCAAATTAACAAGGTTTTAATTTATTTTAAAATCGCTTTGAGTTTAAGTAGTCAGTTTTGTTTTAAACTACTTTCGTTTCAAATATGATTTTAAATCAAGGGATTTCTATATCAGTTACCCCTAGTAACCCTATATGATTAGGGGAAACTAAATGACAACTATCGCAAAACAAAACACCGTCCTGCTATTACAATTATCCTAGATATTTATTTACGTTTATTGATTGTTATGTGTTGATTCCTTATATATCAGTTGTTATCTGATGCCATGTTAAACTGGACAAGTAAAACCAAATTAAAATCACCACTGTGTTCATAAGCCTCCATTTGATTTTGCAAGCAAATATTTCATTTTCTTTTTAAAATGGTTTCAAAGTTAGTGCATTTGAACAAGATGTTTAAAGAATGATTTGACAAATGGTCTTACTAAACATGTTTATAAGAATTGGGAATGGTTTTGCATGTTATAAAATGAAGTTTTTATAGAAAGTTTTATAAATGAATTTGGAAACTATAAGGTGTTTTGGGTAAATTGATTTGAGTTTTTAAGAAAGAGATTTCATAAATAAGGGAGATTTATAAAATGGATTTGCTTATGAAAGAAGCTAATTTCATTTAGGTTTTTTTAAGAAGTTGTTTAAATAAGAAGGTTTATAAAGAGTTTTACAAGTGGTTTTGGGCATTTATAAAAGAAGTTTTATAGATGATTTTGAATATTCTAAAAAAGGGTTTTATAAATGAATTTGAGTTTGGGAAGTATTTTGAAATTGACATAAACTTCAAATAAAAGAGATTTCATGAATGAAATAGACTTGTTTAAAAAGGATTTATCGAAAGAAATATAAAAAGAATTAATTTTAGATTTGGGTTTCTCTAAAACTAAACTTTTAAAAATGATGGTATGGAACACCCGTTCCACATTTAACACCGAGGGGATAGTAACTTGGGCTTTCCTCACCTCCAATTTAAACAACATTTCTTTAATCCTTTTTAACATAAATTGGAAGTAAGAACTTATTAACAAATATTTTGTGAATATACTGATATCAGAGAGATAAGTATATGAATGTTTTAGGCAAATGTTTTGAAAGAGATTTATTTAATGAAGATTTGTTTTGAGGCTTAGTGATTGCTATGGATAAATAAATCTCAAATGAAATTGGTTGTTTTAGTTTATTTGATAGTTATATAACCGACTATCAAATCTGGACCTGCTTTAACTCAGGAGATATGTCGGTTATATTCAGGTTCCTCGGTGAGGACTCGATTGCTTAGTGCATACTTTCAAAAGAATCGAAATTGAGTTAGCCGGAAATTATCGCTTCGTTTTGGAGACACCAGTCCCCAGATTTACCCGAACCACTCCAAACTAATAATGAACGATGTTAAATCATATTGATGTATGCTATGGATTTATACGATTCTTTCTAAGGGTGATTCCAAAACGAAAGATGGTAATGTGGAATGTTTTTTCGATCCTGGAATAATCTGCATGGATGAATGTTGGCACGGTATCTCTACCCGGAGGGGGGTGTTAGCATTCCAAGAGGGTCTGCTAGGAAGAAGGTAAAGATGTGACCTTACAAGGCTCACTACCAAGAAAATAGCAAAAATAGGGTATGCAGCAGAGCTATGTGGTCAGCTACCATCAGGAGTCGCCATCCTATTCTAGATTGTCTATATCTGAGTTATTCTGTGCATAAACACCATGGTAGTATAAGTTCGCGGTGTCAAAAGGGGATGAGATAATCTGCTTCACCATGTTAAAGAGGCATTCGGCTCTGTGTAGTAGGGGTACAAGAAGCTTTTGTCAGACTTCGATGCATTTTCTTGGGGTGTACCATCAAAAAGTAGTCCCTTAACTTGCCATAGTATGGAATCCATTTTCCAGTACGTGCCCTTACGGTTTTGATTTTAGAGCCTAGAATGCTGAATTTAATATGGTAACAATTTTAGCTATTTGATACTTATTTGAAACCATAGACATTATTATAATATCAATGGATTTTTAATACGAATGTTCTAGTAATCGTAAGGTAAAACCCGTCCGTGTTTATGTGCGGCATAGTCTTATGAGATGCTTTTGATTTAAAGGTTTTTATAAAGTTAAAGACTTACGCTTTACTCACACAAGACCCATGTTTGACTCGAAGTTTATTTTCTTTTCCTAAACTCTTAGGTGCTCAAATTTGAATGGGCAGCCAAGTAGTTTAGGTTTCCAACAGACTCATTTTGGAGGACTTTGGAGTAGATGGCTTCATCGATAGCTAGTTATTTTTCTTGTTTCCACTATATTATATGTATACTGTATCAATGCGTTAGGGATAGACTGTTATAACTGTCGTAGGGTAGAATTTGTATTAGTATGATTCTGACGAAACATTTTTGAAATGACTTTGTAACATATTATGTTGAGTAATATATATACCGCTGCGTTGTGAGTTTCTATGTTGTTAGTTTCTTTTCTTCTACCTTAGCTTTCTTTTTCTTTTACCCTTAATGACTTGTCTTTTAGAGTAAGAAAGGCGGATCGTTACAAGTCACCTCTGTCTTATTAGGGATATGCACTAGAGAACATAGAGTATATGTTGAATTTATTACCCACTAAGTCTGTGCCTAAGACACCATATGAGATGTAACACGAGAAGAAATCCCACATCAATTAATTGAAGGTGTGGGGTTGTTCGGCCTACGATAAGAACATCGGTCTTAATAAGCTTAAGGCAAGATCACCTTTGTGTAAGTTTATAGGATATCCTAAGAATTCTAGGTGATATATTTTCTATAACACAGAGGAAAAAATAGTGTAACGATCGACGATTTCAACCCTGAAAATTAACACTAATATATTTATTGTATAGAGTGTCGAGCAATCGAGTGCTGGAAATACCAGGTTGTTAAGTTTTAAGAAGAAAAATGATAGAAGAAGAAACAGAATATAACAACATAGAATCTCACAAATGTAACGGAACAAAATATAATATACAATAGCAGCTTCATACATAAAAGAAAAACTATAACCGTTAATATACATACAAATTATCGGAGCACTACCTTCAACATAGAAAACTGGACAATTTAAATAAATTGTCCTCACAAATGCTGACTATGTAGCCTATAATACACATCGGAATATATTCAAATACGTGCAATATGTCTCTGCCATCTAGCTCGTCTCCTATGCTCCAAAAGCATCCTAACCTGAAACTGTAATACTCAGTCTGACCCAAGCATTACAATAAAGTAACACCCGAGTCAGGCTGGAAACCAGCGTGAGTAAACACACTTAATTTTAATTACTAAGTTATCAAAATCCCCTGAAAAACCAAGGTAACTCATAAGACCACGTCATATATAATCACGACGGGCTTTTTATCTTACGATACCCAAAACACTTTTTCATAAAATCCGAAAATATTATAATAATGTCTAAGTATAATTAATTATTAAAAATGGTCGAATTTTTTATATTAATCCGGTTCCAGCATATAGGACTCAATAATCAAAATTGTAGGGGTTCGTAGTGATTATTAAATCGAAGCAGTTCTGGATAACACAATTATCCAGTCCCGGTCTCTTCAAAACCAATCGATAAACTTTTAAAAGGGCAGGTTGTTTTAAACAACAATTCATATTCAGGGTGTCAATATCACATATAGGAATTATTATATATGTTTGTTTCAAATAAGACGTGTCAACTTTTATTCTAACATTTTAACTAGTTTGGCTATTAAATGGTACAGACAAAGAACAATTGAGATAATATTCAAGAGCGGTAACTCAAAACACAAATCATTAACAAATTTAACGATTAAAAATCATACAAAATAGTCTACCGTCGACCACCAAATTTTGCCCAAAGCATCGCCACGACCTCCTCTTCCTATCCCCCTCCTATCGCACGTCTACTTCTTCCCCTTTTCATCACCACATCCACGAAAACGATACCCACCTAAAACTGTCACTAAACCCTACACCGACTTCGCCAAGCCACTACGAGCCCCTAAAAATCACCGATCCATTTTTCTTGTGTGCACCAATCCCTACTCCTCCTCCACGATAAGCGTTGTAACCCTAAATCGATTGAGACATCTAGATTTGACCAAAACCGAAATTCCAATCATCTTCAATTTTCTCCTTCTACGCACGATTTAAAATCACCAGACCACCTTTAAAATTTACGATTTTCAATAACGACCAAAGTTATATGATTAATTTACTAAACTATGATATTTGATTTTTAGTCATTTATAATTAGTTTACTGTAATTTGGGTTTTTCTATCTCCCGCGAGGCATTCCATAACTTGCTCTATATTCCATCTCTTGGGACAATCCCTAGCGATGCGTCCCACCGTTTTACAATGGTAGCAAATGGTTGATCCATCGACTGGTACCATGGGTTTATGTTTCATCTTCCTCACTTTAGGGCAATGGTTTAGAAAGTGTTCTTTCTCACGACATTTAAAGCATGAAATCTCATAGCGAAACCATTTAACTTCTTCATTCTTTTCCTTTCTTGGTTTACTGCACTTAGCTACGCAATGTCCTTTCTTGTGACACTTATAACAATATGACATTTTCATAAGGAACTGGTCCAGCCCTTTCCCTAATATGTTTCTCATGTTCCATTATTGCTTCTTCTTATGCCTTACGTGAAGCTACTCTCTGCTCCCTACGCCTTGCCTTCCATTCTTCTCCTTTTGCCATCTTTTCAAACTTGGACTAGATTCTAGAAGGACTTCCTAACCTATAACTCAAAACCTCGATTAGTCAAATTTTCAGCTTTTATTCTTATTTCTAAATATCCTTTAATTTGTTCTCGGTCATTTTTGTTTACTACAAATAAATTCTATTTCCTTCGACTTCCTTATTCACTTAGCATAAGTTGAATTTTCCATATTCAAGATTAAATTTTATATTTTAATCTGCTAATTTGATAATCTGGTTCATTTTATTTTCCAGATTTCGAAACCCGTTTCATTTCAAAAATCGTTTTGAAATCGTACATACATAACTTCCTTTGCGCCTTTAATTAAATCTATACCTTTTCTTTTTACAATTTAATTTATTTAACTTCCATAAGTTATATTTTAATTTCACCTTGAAATTTCAAATTTCAGGTTATATGTTCAAAACTTATTTAACTTGGCCTGAGTTAATTCCCAGTTTGTCCAATCCATTTAAACTTACTCAATTTAATTTTCACATTCCAAATTTAAATTTCCACACTTCTTTTCTTATTAACATCATTTTCCACTTATAAGTTCAAAAACTTATTTTTCCTTTGGTTACACTTCTCAATTCCATGGAAATCCCAGAATTCAAACACCCGGTATATTTCAAATCACCTTGAAGTTAGTTTTACACACACACACACATACATATCTACCTCATTTATATACCAAATCACACTTTTAAATTTTAGGCCAACCTTGGTATTTATCCAAAACAAATTCCGTCGGAATTTCTAATACAACTTTTGTTTTCAAAAAAAATCATATCAAATATATTCTAAATAATATAGCTTATTATTTCCTCAAGCACTTTGAAACACATTTCAATTTTTTTTGGGACTTCGGTTCAAAACTTCACAATTTAATTCATTTTAATTTATAAGTTGCGTTTGTAAATTACGCTTATAGATTTTCACTTCCTTAAAACATTTCACCATGTCTTATTATTGTTTAATTTGTAATAAGCATCCCTTACTAAGGCACAACTGCCAATTAATGTTAATAATCAATATTATCCTACCTAGAAACCAAACAAGCCATATATTCCATAATAATTTCCTAAAAAATTATTTCTACATATAAAATATAATTAGGGTAAACTTGTTTTATTTCAAAGCACTTTGAAAAATTCTTCTAAACTTTTGGGATTTAAATTCTGGTTTGAATCTACTTTTAGCTCAACCCATTTGTATAGTTCATTCTCATCAATTTTCTATTTGGTTATATATATGACCACTTAATTTTTTGTAATCTTTTCTTGATTATAATAACAATAACCAATCACCTCAACATACTATAAAATTTTTAGAAATAAATATTTCTTTTTGTATCAAAATATAATCTTATAAAAATTATTTTAAAATCATTTATCCTTTAAAATTATTATATAAGAAAATAACAAGTGCGCTCTCATATGTAATACACTCAACTCATTCTAGGGTACTACTGACCCTATCTCTAATGAGTAATCCCCACCAGAGCGAAGGTTCTCGCTTAATCTTCAGCTCTGATACCATGTGCAACGACCATCGATTTTCGAACCCGAAAATAGGCACTAATACATTCACTGTATAGAGTACCGAGCAATCGAGTGCCAAAAATACCAGGTTGTTAGGGTTTAAAAAAATAGAAGAAGAAACAGAATATAACAACACAAAATATCACAAACACAGCAGAGCAAAATATAATATACAATAACAACTTTTTACATAAAAGAAAAACTGTAATATACATACATATTATCAGAGCATTACCTTCAACATAGAAAACTAGACGGTTTAAATAACTTGTCCTACAGAAATGCTGACTATACGACCTATAATACACAGCGGAATATAATCAAATACGTGCAATATTTCTCTGCCATCCAGCTCATCTCCTAAGCTCCAAAAGCATCCTAACTTGAAACTGTAATACTCGGTCGGACCCGAGCATTATAATAAAGCTACACCCGAGTTAGGCTGGAAATCAGCGTGATCAAACACACTTAATTTTAGTTTCTAACTATCAGAATCCTCCGAAAAACCAAAGTAACTTGAAAGACCATGTCATATATAATCATGACGGGCTTTTTATCATACGATACCCAAAAACTTTTTAAGAAAATCCACTGGTATTATTATAATGTATAAGCATAATTAATTATCAAAAATGGTCGAATTTTTTAAATTAATCCGATTCCAGCATTTAGGACTCAATAATCAAAATTGTAAGGGTTCGTAGTGATCACAAAATCGAAGCGGTTTCGAATAACATTAATATCCGGTCTCGGTCTCTTTAAAACCAATCGATAAACTTTTAAAAGGGCTGGTTGTTTTAAACAACAATTCATACTTAGGGTGTCAATATCACATATGGGAATTATTATATATGTTTATTTGAAATAAAAGGTGTCAATGTTTAATTCTAACATTTTAACTAGTTTGGCTACTAAATGGTACAAACAAAGAACAGTTGAAATAATATTCAAGAACGGTAACCTAAAAAAAGATCATTAACAAATTTAACGATTAACAACTCATATCAAAATAATCTGCCATTAGAATTTAATCAACTTAAATTAAACTAAATCTACTTATATTTATAATACAAATTAATATTAAATTAATTAAAGAAATTATAAAAAAATTATTATTATTTAATTAGGATTAAACAACCAAATTAATAACTGATTTTATTAATTAAAATAAGATTAAGTCAATAAGAATATAATTAATTACTCATTTTAATTATTATAATATGATTAAATTTTAAATTACGGAAAATTAATAACATTAACTTAGATTTAAAGTTATTGGGTGATAGGATTTCAATACATAAATTTTCACATTTGATTGGACTTTAAATAAAAGAAATAACATTTTTACATTGAAAGATTATTAAGTATAAGGATTAATTCAAATACTTTATTTCACTAAACCAACCGACCCAAATAAAAAAATATGGCCCAAACTTTTAATCCTCCTTCCCCTCCTATTCTTTCCTCCCTCATTTCTTTTCCACTTTATTTACACAAAGACAATTATGCACGTCACCGTGCACTTGCACACGAACGTCCATCGGCCACCCTCACCGTCGACCACACTAGCCAATTACCCATGACCACGGCAATTCAATTTGCCACCTTGGAACGTTACAATCACCCAGGTTCGAAATTCAAACTTCCACCTAAAAATCTAGAAGCACGCGAACCCATCACCATTCCTCGCCACGACAACCCTGATCACCATCGACCACCAAATTTTGCTCAAAGCATCGCCACGACCTCCTCTTCCTTGGTGTAACTGCAGTATAAAAATCATTTTGTTAACATGAAAGTTATTTTTTTTACTTCATTTTGATTTGTTGGTTTATTAAGCACAAGAAATGGCTTTTTTTCCTATCATACTGCTAGAAATTTGAAATGATGGAGTGGTTCAAATTCATTGAGCCACCGATTTTCAAATCCGACTGAAGGAGTTTTTTAGTCCACTGATAATATTTTCAGTCGACTAGTTCGGCTATTGTTGGAGCAATTGGGCTTCAAATTTTAGCTATATCTAGGCTGTGTTAAGTTCAGTCCAACGGTAAACAATGAAAATAATTTTAGCTAAATATTCATTAATGGTGGTTTAGCAAATGAATTAGATTACCGACTTATTGTGTTGGAAACATCTTGTTGTACAATTAGTTAATTCACATTAAATCATAAATTGAAGATGTCACATTTTGATTGGTCGATGAATTTTTGTAATATATGAATATTGTGGTTCCAAGAAAATTCAATAGTGCATTATATTTAGCACAATGGCGACTGATCTTTTATATAATAACGTTCACGAAAGATGGCATTCATATTCTCAATATTATATCAACTTATAGTTTTGTTATAAGCCTTGCATTGTTAATGTCTTTACCAAATGCTTTTCACAGCCATCATTTACCTAAAATAAACAACATTCAAATTATATGATATTTGTTTTTTTATTTTCAAATGAGAATAAATGAATTTGATAACTGATATTTTTTTTCTTAATGGGTTTAAACCGCAGTCACTTGGAAATCAGCATTAAGTATGAAATGAGGCAGCTACATCTGTCACCAAGGGAAAATGATATCCACCATTAAAAGGTGCTACATCTAGAAAAAAATTTTGTACCTACAAGATTAGTACAAACATCACTATGTTCTGTGTAGGAAATTTCCCTTTATGGCTCTTGATAAAACAGAATAATTTACTAATGCACTACTACTAGCATAATGCAACTGACTGTGTTCACAAACTCATAAACCGATGAATTAATTTTTGAATTTACTTCTACTTCACAGTCCTTACGTCGTCCATCTCCAAATGACCTCATGATGGCTTTACTAAATCATTATGTACATTTCAAATGTTTTATATAATTAGGTCACTGTTATTGGAACTCCAAAAATATCGTCTTGCAAATGGCAAAGATGGCTGCAGGATGACAGTTTTGGAAATCAATGTCTGCATCCTTTATTTATCCGATGATAAATGATGAATTTGAATTTAGACTACAGGATTATACATGATATGATACAAATATGGCAGGATTAGAGCTTTAAATTTTTTACAAGCCCGTTACTTTTAAATTTTTACACATTTTCTAAGAAAAAGCTACTGTGATATGATTACCATCAAACGATAAATAGACCATGCATCAGCAAAATCCCAATTTGTATCCATGCAGGTGAGTATAACTCTTATTACAAAAATGTTAAAACATCAGGCGGTATAAATTACATGACAGTATATTTTAAGACTTATGTATAAAATGTTAATATATTTCAAAACTTAAGTATAAAATACATGACAGTATATTTATGAAACTTATTTCATTCTTACCTTTTTAACAATATTTCAAAAGTCTGTTAAAAAACTTGTAATGAACAATATTTTAATTAATATCACCTCAGGTTAAAAAAAATCAGTTTTTAACCAAATAGGAATACTCACCCATTTGTATCTATGTAGAGACATCACCAGGCGCAAACAAATGATGGTAAAAAGAAATACTCACTAATTCTAATCTCACCAGGAACCATTTCAGAGACATCACCAGGTACTATTTTTTATTAGGTGCAATGTGAACTGCTTCTAGAACCTTCATTCAATAATATTGTCTTTTCGGCACATTTAACCAGAATACTCAAAGATTTTTAAAATATTCATATAACAATTTTAAAACCAAACCATACCAAACAAAATGAATTGGTTTAACCAAAGATTGCCCAGCCTTATTACGGACAACACAATGCCACAGAAGATTTTAATCTTCTAAGCTGGAGAGTATAAATATGTTAAGGGCTTTGTGTTTGCTTGTCCATAATACTCATGTTGCTTTTTGTTAGTATGAAACCCTGCTGTCGTGCCTTGTTTTCTTTGGTATTGATTTTTTGCGCTGCCATGGTCGCTGCTATATACGTTATTGCGTGAAAATTTATGGGAAGCAGCCGAGCAGAGCAGCAATTGGTGTATGTTTAGCTAAGTATGGTGATTGTTAGCTTCATTAATAGTGATATTATTCAAGCTAGTAGGATCAATCATAGTTTATCATGTTTTTGTTTATGCTAAATAACTTAACAACTTGTAGCTTCTGCACTTCTTCGGTAATGAGTTGTGATTTGATTGTGTTGTTTGGTGGTCTTACGATTTATAGTCGATGATATATGAGGATAGAAGAAAGTGATGAAAAAAAGTCCCACTTTGCAAAATAAGTTAGAAGAAATCGTTATAGTATCTCCAGTTATGCTCGCCTTTAACCAAAATACTTCTTATTTCCAACTTCCATAATTAAATGGTCACTAAACAATCAACTACAGGAATAATGGAGATAGAACAATTTGGACAAAATGAAGAACATGATCCTTCTACTTCACAGTCGTTGTCTAAGAAGAGGCGAAGAGGCCCAACAACCGGGAAGAAATATAAAACACAAGAACCAAAATTCATTGAGTGGAGTGATCACGACAAACCCATTGGAAAGTGGGCGAAGTCTTATAAGGCGTATGTGGGCGATATTGCTAGATCTAAAATTGTTATCAATATTAAAAATTGGGATGACGTTTGTAAAGGGCTTAAAGATACTATATGGGAAGATGTTAAGGTATTATAAATTCATTTGTTCACTTATTACTTATTTGGCTTTGAGACCCAATTGGACATTTGAAGTCTTATAAGGCGTATGTAACTATGATTTTTTTATCTCAGACCGAGTACCACATTTACGACAACATGAAAGATAACGTGTTAAAATATGTCTGTAGACGATGGAAAGATTTCAAAACAAAATTGGTTGGTGGTTGGATTACGAAGACAAGAAAACTTCCAGTGGACCATAAAGAGCCGTACGAGCTTTATGATGGCATTACACAAGCACATTGGGAAACGTTCAAGAAGAATTGTGAAATTGAGGAATTTAAGGTATTTTTTTGTTAATTATGTTTCATTTACTAAAATTCCAGGTTTCAGAATACATGCATTATTTTTGACTGGTTGGGGCAAAGGTGAGGAATGTTGAGTTGGTGGTGATAACTGGTTGGGGCAGTTTTGTTTTTGATCAGTGAAGTTGTGAGCTTAATTGAAGATGGTAGTAAGGACTGTAGGAGATGACAGAAGTGGTAATGTGCAGTGATGGGTTTTGATATGTTGCAGTTTGTAGTGAAATGACTGGTTTGGAAAGGATGCCTGAAGATGTTAGCGGTGGGGCAAAATGGTTGTAGATTGTGATGGTAGAACTGTTAATTTTGTGGAGAAGTTTGTTGTGGTCGAAGTTGTATGATAGGGAGGATGTGAGGCAATGGAGGAAGTGAAGTAGTGATATGATATGTTTATGTGCACAGGCACAAGATGTTGTGATGGTTATGAGTTGTAGCAGTGTGTTGATAAGGAAGCTGTGTAGTTGTTGTTTATTGGTAATGTGGGAATTGCGTGATTGTTTGTTCAGTTGTATGGAGGAGGTTGAATGTCTGTGTATGATGGTGTGGTAGTGGTTTTGTGTTTGTTTGGGAGGGCTGGCAGTGGTCAAGGACAATGGTTCAAGATGGTTCAAGAGGTGCGACAGTGGCTAGAGGACAGCAGTCGAAGGCTGGAAGTAGTTGACAGCAGAGGGTGTTTATCGGTGATGAAATAGTGGTAGGAGAGTTGATGTTAGGTAGCAGTGGTTAGTAGGGTGAAGAGCAGTGTGATGATGGGAGCAGTAAGGCTGTAGTGATATGCAGAGGCAAATGTGATTGCTGTAGTGATGTAGGGTGAAAGGTGGAAGAGGTTGGTTCTTGTGGAAGAAGTATGTATTGAATGTGAAGGTCTAGAATATGGGATGGTCACAATGATAGTCTGGAGTGGGAAGAAGTAACGGTGTTGCTGTTGGTAATTGAAGGTAAGTTGATGATATTTGTTAATGCAGAAATGGTTGTAGAAGGTTGTAGAGGTGGTTTTCCTTGAAGTAGTGGGATGAAATAAAAGGCAGTGGGGTATGTGTTTGGTTGTGCAGTGGAGTATATGCTAGCAGTAGAGTAGCAATTGTGCAGTAAAGTATTTTTTTGGTAGATAGGAACGATAACCAAGCTTCATTCACAAATACATGCATTATTTTTGACACTTTGGGTATACATTAATATTCATTATTTTTGACAGTGATTAAGCGAGAAGGGTAGGAAGAGTCAAGCATACAATGAGCATCCTCACTATTTGGGGCAAGCTGGATATGCAGGGAAGAAAGCTAAATGGATAACCGAAGGTCATAGTTCATCGACTACATTACCAAGTGGTTCTTTTTTGGATCGAAGTATTGACTGGGTTTTGGCAAGATCAAAAAAAGAAGCTAATGGAAGTTATGTAATCCCTAATGAGAAAACTAGGATAGTTGCAGATAAAGCGGTATGACTAATTTCGATGCATTTTATCCCATTTGGTTAATCTCTTACAAAACAAAGTGATAAATTATTGAAAAAATTAATTTTTTTGTTGTTGATAGAATGCTTGGAGAGAAAAATCCATCAAAGGAACATAGGTTCCAAATAGACATGATGATGTCTTAAATCGTTCTCTTGAGAAAAAAAAAAGAACATCCAGGTCGAGTTAGCGGAATTGTTGGGACGGTCGGTATCAAAGATGTATCTGGAAAGGTAGTGAAACATAAAGGTCCAAGTGGTGTAATATCAACAGATGAACTACATCGTATCACCCAGGGAATAGAAACTAAAGTGAGCCAAAGATTCAAGTCTATGGTAGATACGATGGTTGAGCAAAAGATTGCAAACTTTTTCAATAGGATGGGTATGCAAATGCCCAATGACATTGTGGTCGAAAACATACCATCATTTGGTCATCGTAGTAGCTGTCAATCAGTACAATTGGACAAATTACAAACTACCAGCACAAATCAAGAGACGGATCCTTATGAAAACTTGCAGGTAACTAATTCAAAAGTCTATTTTTGTAAAATTATACGATTCTAAAACGTGCAAGTCAATAATTTTAATGTTATACTTGTCATTCTAGAGGCCAACTAAATGTCGTTTAGCTGTTAATTTGGACTCCGAAATTGTTGTAGTGGGTCACGACATGGTGCATCCTACTTCTAAGCCTGTAGATCAATGCCATAATCAACAAATCTTGACCAATCATGTAAAAATTGGAATCGACGCAGTAGAGCCTATTCATGTAGGAACCCCTCGTTCGGTTCTAAGTACCTATCACATCACGATAGGAGAAGCACTTGGTAGTTTTGTACAATGGCCTAAAAATCTCGTGCTTTTAGGCGATGATGATAAGGTAAAGAAAACGCTTTTTGTATTTTTTTTGAGCTTTTCTTGAATAAAATATGCAGACTCCATGCTGCTTATGAATTTTTTGTGTGCAGGCTACACATATTAGGAGCAAAGACAAAGTGGAAGAGTGTGTTGCTATGGACATGAATAATAACAAAAAGATGACAAATGAGCCTGCAAAGCATAGGACGATCGTGGGTGAAGAGATCATCAATACTTTAACTGATGAGTGCAAGTATTTCCATGACCTAATAGTTCAGGTGCCATCCCATGATGATAATTTCATCAATGCAATTCATGTGAACATTGATTTATTTACATACGATGAGGACTTTGAAATCCATATCACTATGGATGACATTATCCAATTCCTTAGTATGGGCTGGTTGAATGGAGAATGGTTGCAAATTTGCATCATGTGAGTATTATATACATATGATGAATATTTCTATCTGTGTACCAATATAGCTACTATGTGAAATACTTAGGTTACATTTACAACAAATATCTTATAAATTCATTGTATATGTTCTATTTTATATTATGTAATATACATGAAATGGTAGAATAACAATATTTGTATGTTGTACTTATTTTAGGTGGTTAAATCATATGTGCAATGACCTAGGAGTGGAGACCATCGGTTTTATGTGTCCATATAAATTGTCTCAAGTGCGGAAATATCCAGACGCGACAAATATATATATTTCGAACACATGGCGTGCGTCATAATCGAAGAGCTTACTCTTAGCCCCACACTACGAAAGGTATGAGCAATAAACTTTTAGAAACTAGTTTACAAATCTAATGTTGATATTAACTTCATATAAATCTTATAATGTAGGAAACATTGTCTACTGCTTGTTTTTCGTATAGAAAAGAATGAGGTTTATGTTTTGGATCCCCAAGTCGAACGCAAATCTAAACTGGAAATTAGACCATACGTGAATATGTACGTTTTATTTATTTGCCTTCTGATATCTTT
Organism: Allium cepa; assembly: GCA_030765085.1. NCBI lineage: Eukaryota > Viridiplantae > Streptophyta > Magnoliopsida > Asparagales > Amaryllidaceae > Allium > Allium cepa. The sequence continues at coordinate 71,421,413 of CM060939.1, read as the reverse complement.
TTTGCTTGATGCAAGTGAATATGTACGTTGTATTTAAATTTTTATTTTATGTGTAGGGCCTTTAAAACTTATAAGGCGTATGGTGGCAAATCTTGAGGAACTTACTTGAAATGGAAGGCTGTTAAGGTGATTTATTTTGTACAAAATAAAAATAAACTTTTATGTTGGATATAAATTCAACTTAACCTGACTACTGAATTATTGTGTAATATTGTTGTAGTGTCCTCAACAATCTAGAACGACGGATTGTGTATATTATGCGATGAGGTATATGTATGATATAGTAAAAAACTACGATCAAAGCACCGAAATACTTGAGGTACCACTTTATTTTTTTTCCTTCATAATTTTTGTTAAGTAGTTATTCGATTAATGTTTTGAAACAATCTTGTAATTGCAGTACTTTGTACAAGATGGTTCTTATAACCAGCAAGAGATAGATGAGGTTCGTGATAATTTAGCTAGTTATATCATGCATAACTGGATGTAGTCTTCTTATATGCTACTATATGGTGAGTTTATTCTTGTCTATTTCATACTTTTAGCATTACATGATTTAAAAATACTGTTGTTTATTTGTTGTTTGATTTTGTGTTTAGTTCACTTGTTTGTTCTTGTGTATCTTGTTCCTTTGTGCATTTGGTTTCATGTTGTGTTAGTTTTCCTTCTAAAAAAACATTGCGTTTGTTGCTCACTGCTCTATCTTTACTGTTCTTTGCTTGCTGTTACATTGCATTTCCATTGCTAAAATATGCCATTTAAAATCTATTGATATATGTGTACACATTTAAAAGCAAAACATTTTACATTTGATCTCTGTTACTATCATTTGATCATTGTTACTGTGCATGTTCAATTCTCTAATTGCATTTCTCTGTTGCTGTGCATTCTTAGAGTGTTTCATTTCATTTTACAGTTGGTTGTGTACACCCTTCCATTCCATCACCTCCATACAAACTACAATCACATTCAACTACAATTGCAAACGTGCACAATAAACTCCAACCTAAACACACTTCACACTCATCTCCTCCCCGGCATCACAATCCTTGACCAAACCGTCACCACAACTTTGCATCACTGCATCCATCAACACACTTCTCTGCCATAACACATCCACCCAACTACATCATCTTATGTTACCTCCTTCTCCCTACCACGGCTCATTCTGTCATGTAGCAGTAGAATTGCCAGAAGCTCTCTATTTGTGCCATGCTTTTAATTCCGACTTCACTATCTTTGTAACAATATGTGTGAAGAAGAAACCCAAGTACAAGTAGTTAGTCCCTTTTCTATACATTGATCATACCTGTCAATGTAACACCATTTATTAATGTATCGAAAAGGAACTCTTTTCTAATGTCGAGTACGTGTGCTAAAAAATATCAGCATAGGGGTATGGTCTCTTGTAGAAGAGGGTAAGGCAAGGGTGCTGAGTTGTGGGAACGTAGAAATAAATTCAAGGTTAGCTAGAACTTTGTCTATGTTGGTTGCAATTTCCCTCCGTCGCCATGTATATTTGCATCCCTGTAAAAGGGATTCAACGAGACGACATTTAAAAAGACAGTTTTTAAAAGAATTCAGATAGGAAAAAGGGATAGGCAAACCTCCCTTCTTATCCTGCGGGTTGAGAGCATTATTAAAATCCCCCATGACAAGCCAAGGAGACCCAATAGAAGAAGCGTCGGCAGAAAGCGAATCCCACAGTTTTTGAAGCTCCGAGAAATTATTGCTCACATGTACGCTTGTATAGTAGCACTGCACACATCTTTTATTATACATAATATATGTAACATGTTGTTGAGACTTAGTAAGGTTGTCATAATCCCAAACTAACTTGTAAAATAAGATTAAAATACGACCCTTACTACTAGTGTCATTGTTGTGAAAAATATGCCATATGGAGAACTTGTCTTTAAAATTTTCAATTGTAGCAGTAGATAGTTTAGAAACAAAAAACACGTGTGAATATACTTTACATAAACGTAAAACTGTTATATAACATAATTGAATTTAGTAGAATATTAGAGTATTTTCATTTCTAAAAATATATTAAAAATTAAATCAAATAAATTAGTTTCATGATTTTTATAATGTATAAATGCAATTTTTTAATTCATTTTATTAAAGAAGATATAACGGAAATAACAAAATATAGCGGGAATAATGGGATATAGTGGAAATAGCGGGGATTAAACCTGAAAGGCTATATTTTGGGGCTATATGAAAAAATCGTAGCGGTAGAAATCCGCTATGGGATATAGCGGGGTTATAGCGGGGTATTAACTACACAGGTTGGAAGTGACCAAGTCGAAAGCAAAGTAGGCAAATGCTTTTCACTTATAAAACCATTTATTCCAACTTTTAGGCCATCAACCCTTCGACCTTAAACCTTTCGGCTTTATTCAATTCATTACGTACCAATTATTTGATACCTTATGCATTGAGTTTTGACCTTGTCGAAAGCTAACCTTTCGACTATGACAAAGAGTCTAGGGCGGATGGTATACTGTCGTATAGGCTCAAACATGGAAAAAAAATGCGATTTTTGTTTTTAAACTTAAAAATGAAACTTTTTAACTAACATGTCTTTGTTTGTCAAATTTTCATTGGTCAATAAAATACTTTTCAAAAATGTGTCGTCGCTATTACTAAAATTTTTAAATCATTTTATTTTGTAAAGTGTCCATTCTTCTTTAAAATATATAAAACATTCAAGTCCTATACCTTAAAATAATTTTACATATCCATCAATTTAGAAAAAATTTGGAAAAACCCAAAAAATCTATTTTAATATATTGCCTAACATATTAAAATCTCAAATTCAAACAATTATTAATTTAGTCGATCTATAACCCAATAAACAGTTTCCTTCATTGGAAAATTCATATAAAATTCATAATAAATCAGAAAATTATGAAAATCCAAACCCATCTCTAAAATATTATTCCAGATTATATTTAAATTTCCAAGGTATTTCAGGTTCCATTAAATAGGGTTTTCAGGCCAAGCATATCATATAACACCAATGAACATGTATAATTTCACCAACAATATATTATATATCTTTAAACACCAAACAAGGCGTACATATATAGCAAAAACATTTCAAATCTAATCACAAAGCTGAAAACTAAAAGAATTAGGGATGCGGTAATTATTCACCTTAGCTTTGAGATTATAGATAAGATTTTTGATTTTTGAATTAGTTGATTACTTCTCTTCTCTTGAATCCTAACTTTAATTCTTCTCTTGAGAATTGGAAATGGTGGCCGATCTCAACAATTTAGTTTTAGTGAAATGAGAGTGAGTGAACGTGAGTTACTCTTCTCTAAGGGTTTAGGGTATAAAATTTAACTATTTTCCATATTGCCCTTCTCATATCCTAGCACATCGTATAGTGTTATTTCATTTTATTTAACCCACTTAACATGACAGGACTACCTTTAGCTAATCAAATCTCAATCTATTAATCTTCATATTATTTAAATTAATTTTAACTAATTAAATATCCTAAATAAGGTTACAAAAATATGGGGTGCTGCAATGAGTGGTTGAGTAAGAAAGGGAAATTATGTGTTCCAAGTCTAGAAAACGTAAGGAAAGAATTTTTGGAGGAACGTCATCATTCAAAGTTCAATATTCATCCGGAAGGAACTAAGATGTATGAGGATATGAAGAGAAGTTTCTTCCGGGAAGGTATGAAGCTAGATGTTGGCTTTTGGGTGAAGCGATGTTTGAATTGCCAAGACGAACATCAGAAGCCGAGTGGGTTGCTTTAGCCATTAGATATTCCGATATGAAAATGTGATTCTTTTTCTATAGATTTCATTAAGGGTTGCCAAGTTCGAAAAGAGAAAACGAAAGTATATGGGTCATAGTGGAAAAATATACCAAGAGTGCCTATTTCATTCCGGTTATGTTAACCAAAACGACACATGTTTTAGCGAAATTGTTTATGATGAATGTGGTTAGACTACATGGAATTCCTAGTAATGTAGCAAGTGATAGAGATTCTTTATTCATTAGCGAGTTTTGCAAGAGTCTACATGAAGTTTTGGGAACCAAGCTCAAGATGAGTGCCACTTACCATCCGCAGACAGATGGGTAAATGGAAAGAGTTAACAATGTCTTGGAAGACTTGTTAAGAGCTAATGTTCTAGATTTCGAAAGATCGGAAGACCATCTGTATTTAGTTCATTTTTCATACAATAATAGCTATCAGACTAGTATTGGGATGGCACCGTTTGAAGCTTTGTATGAAAGGCCATGCAAATCTTCTGTATGTTGGTTAGAGATCAGGGATAGATTGGTCCTTGGTCCAGATTTAGTTAGAGAAGCTGTAAAAAAGGTTGAGGTCATTCGGGCTAGAATGAAGAAGGCTTAGTCTAGGCAAAAAAGTTATGCAGATAAAAGAAGGAAAAATTTAGAGTTCACAGATGGAGATCAGATTTTCATCAAGGTGTTGCCGATGAAGGGTGATCAGATTCGAAAGAACAGGAAAATTGGCATCGAGATTCATTGCACATTTTCGTATTATTGAGAGGATGGAGAAAATCACATATAGAATTGAGTTACCGAGCAATTTAGCAGGAGTCCACGATGTTTTTCATGTTTCTCATCTCAGAAAGTGTGTTAGAGACCTGGAGACTGCTATTGCACCGTTTGTGCTAGAGGACTTAGTAGTAGAACAGGACTTGACTATAGTGAGAAAGCCGATTTGTATTGTTGCGAGAGATGAGAAGGAGCTTAGAACCAAAAAAGTCAGATTAGTGAAAGTCTAGTGGAGTGACGATGAGAGATACTGTACTTGGAAGACAGAGAGCAGGATTAGAGATGCTTATCCTGATTTGTTTGATGGTATGTTTTACCTCTTTAACTGATTTGTTGTGTACCTTATCGTAATTTCGAGGATGAAATTATTTAAGAAGGGGAGTCTGTAACACCACATATTTTTGGTAACATTATTCAGGGTATTTAGTTAGCTAAATTAAATAAAATAATATGTCGATTAGGGGATCGAGATTCGATTTAAATAAGGGGTGGCTGTGCCACTTAAAAAATGAAATAAAAGAAAAATTAAAATGAAATAGAAAAGGGGTAAAATAGGAAAGAGGCCATTCTTGTACCCTAAACCCTTGGCCATGTATTTTCATACACGTTCACTTCATTTGGAAAAAATTTAAATCTTGAGGCCGACCACCTTTAACAAGAGAATGGGAAGAAGACTACGAAAAACTAAGAAAGCAGCTAAATCAAATCAAATCCATTCGCATCTCAATCTCTTTAATCTCTAAATCTAAGGTGAATAATAACTACATCTATTATTTTTATGTTTTCGGTTTTAAGATGAAATCCAAACCTATTTGCAATGATATGTCATGTTATTGAATGATGGAATGATTAAATATACATGTTGATGATTTATGGTTGTTCATATAGATTTTAGGACATGTTTTATTATGAAAACCATGTTAAATGACATTCAAATGCCTTATGAATTTTTATACAGATCAGAAATGATATTTTAGAGATGAGTTTCAGTTTTCACAATTTTTGAATTATTGTGGATTTTATATTAATTTTCTAGTCCAGAAAATGATTATTTGGATTATAAATTATTTACTGCTAAATAATTATTGATTTGGGTTTGGACTTTATATATGTTAGAAAACATAATGAAAAAGATTTTTTTAAGTTTTTGTAGAATTTTCCTAAGTGCTTTGGATATATAAAATTATTTAAGATATGAGATTTAAATGTTTTATATATTTATAAAAGGAGATGGGTTTGTAAATAATTCAAATTGTTATTTCTAAAAAGTCGACAGTACTTTTAGAAAAGAGAAACTTGCAACAAATCACAATTTGACAAACAATACAGGTTAGGTACAAAGAAATAGTTTAAAAGGTCAAATATACATGCTTTTTACTGTTTCGATGCTTCCGGCACCAGGCTTTTGCCTCCTTACCTTCGCCTCCGACTCCATCGAAACCAACGACTAAGGTATCAGTAACTGATACGTAGTGAATTAGATATAAGCAGAAGGCATAAGGTCAAAACCATGGTTCCGAAGGGGTTGAAGCGCTACTTTGCTTTTAAACGAAAAATGTGTCTGCTTGCTTTCGACTATGTAGCTTTCGACTTGGTTAGCTTTTGACCAGGTCAATTGATCTTAAAGAAACAGTTTCGATTGGGTTGCGCCTTTGTTTTTAAATAAATGATTTTGACGAAGTCGAAACCCCTGACCGCTTCTTTTTACCTCTCGACCCATATTGGTTTCGAAATGGTTGCTTCGCTTAGCTTTTGAATTTGACACTTCTCCAATGCTTTCGAATGGGTGGTTTCGACACCATCACTTTCTTACTTAGGAATGATTTCAAGAGGAATGACTGCGACTTTATTTGGTTTCCAATCCTTTTGTTCTAGCAGAAGGCATAATCCAAATTGTTTCGACCGAAACGGTTTTCAAAGGGTTTCGTAAAAGTGCTTTTAAATGATTTCGAAAGGTTTCCACGTGTTTTAAATTGAACCCAAAGGCTTTCAAAAGGGTTAGTATTTTATTTCTTTCGAAAGGTTTTAAATGAGGTTTCGAAATGGTGGTTCTTCCATGGTTTCGAAAGGAAGGTCTTCCTTTGATTTTGAAAGGTCTAAGGAGAAAGGTTTTTCCAGTGTTTTTGAAAGGCAGTTTTAAAGTGTTAAAGGAAAAGATGTTTAAGGTTTTAATGTTTTCGAAATGTAGGTTTTCAAGGGTTTCGAAAGGTTTCTATGAATGGTTTCGAAAGGAAAGTTTTGGCTTTTCGGCCTAGATTGAATAAAGGGTTTACTTTATTTCGAATGGAGTACTTTCAATGGATACGAAAGGGATACTTTCGAAGGTTTAAATATTTTCATCAACAAAATGTTGAGTAAAGTATATATATAACATGACAAGATGATTTTGAGTAAAGCATAAAGTATATGTATTTTCCTTTTTTAAGTTTGATTTAAAGATTTTAAATCATTTTGAAAAGGTTTTCAAGAAAAATTTAAAAGAAGTTATCACTAAGTTAAATGACTCAGATATTAGAAACCAGATGGGACTGGTATAGGGTTGCGCCCTATACATTAGCTTTAGCCCAAGCTAATTTAGTCCAGTGTGTAGGGCTTTGTCACAGGTAAGACTAAAATTATGGTTACACACAGACACGAATATATTTGTATACATATAGGTTATCGGTGAGCCTGCAAAACCATTAGGATCAAATAACCTTGAGAGAGGTTAAGTTAGAGACAGACCGTCAAGAAGAGGAGAATCTAACAGATAGTTAAGGACAGATCGTCTAGAAAAGAAGTATCTAATAGAAGTTAGATTATTTTGTTTATGTTGTTTGGTAGGCCCGAGTCAGCCAAAGGTTAATAGTTAGCCAAACACAACTATAATGTTTGGACAGTTAGTCCATTTATTACCTGATATGCATGTTTACATGATAATGCTTTACAGATTTAACCAGTTTTGGTTGTAGGAAATGATTTGCAAAAGATATGTTTTATAAGGATGTTAGTGAGAGGAAATTCATTTCGCTAAGCGGCGTGATCTCACTTAACATTAAATAACCGAGATGTATAGATATATTCATACCAGACTTTATGTCTGACTCGAAGTTTTTGTTTTCCCTTAAACTCTCGGGTGCTCAAAATTAATTTGAGTAGGTTGAGGGTTGAGGTTTTCAAGTTTTAGTAATTTTGGTGTATAAAGCTACCGGAGACGAGCAGAAGGCTAACGGATAGCTAGTTAGGTGTTGCGGTTGTTTTATTGTTTTATTTCTGCTATGTGTATTATGTCATTTATGACAATATTATTCTGGTAAACCAATGAGGTATTATCTTATGTCGTTCTTGGCATATTTTGTAATAAGTATAACTGATATTACCTGAAAAACTTTTTGGGATTGTGTAATTTGAATATGTAACATGTGTTTTGAAACGTAATGGAAAACGCTGTTTTGAAATCTGTGATTTGTGCTTCTGATATTATAGATACCATTAGCATAACCGTATTTATGGATGACTACAGCATCTGTAGCACTTAGCTTTAGACATAGATGATGTTACATATATGTAGTCCACCAAGCCCAAAGGTTGGAGCAGCCCATAAAAGCCAGGGTAATAAAAGATATTTCATTACCATATTTATATATTTTAGAAACAAAAAAAGACGATATGTAATTGGTCAGGTGGTAAGTAGAACTAATATTTACTAAAATGGTCAAGGGTTCAAATCATGCTTTCATCATTTCATAAATTTCATATATAAAATGAAATGAAGAGCATGAATTTTGTCCTCCACATATTGTAACATTACTAGAACAACTTAACATAATATGTTATTTCATTAATGCTTAAAGAATCAAGTTTTGTATGTAAACCCATATAAGTGCAGATTAAATACATAAATCATGGAATATTTGATATCATTCTTGAATCAATTGCAAATCATTATTACTTTTGATAACACAAAATGGGTCCCCAACAGAGACCCAACTTACAAATTACAAACTTCGTTTTATTTTGTCCACCGAGATTATCTCTCACTAAACTCCACCCCTCTTCATTGTCGTCCTTACCAAAATCAACACACAAGCATGTTCCGTCTCAGAAAATTCCACCCTACAAGACTACAATACAACCCTAGAATCGGAAAGTTCGTAAGAATATTTAAACGAAAAAAAAATCATGCATGTAAAATCATAGAAGTACTTGAACAATTAGCGACATTTATTTGTTTTTTATTTATTTTTATTAGTGTTGGTTTTGAACTGTGAGTGTTTTTTATGAATTAACCCTTTTTCTGCTTAATTTTTGATATATTTTAAGGAGTTGCACGAGAAGCACAAGATATTGTAGAAGGTGTCTTAGTTTCACAACTTTTTGCATGTGTAATGAATTTGGCATGAAGGAATGATTTTTGTGTACTGTGTGACATGACCAGACGGTGCTTTTAGGCTGGGAGACGGAGTTGGTATCAATTGAGTAAGTGCTAATTTTGCTTGATTTTCAGTGCAAATTTTAATAAAAACAAAGAAAAAGGACATTAGCATATTGTCATACCATTATAAATCCTTATGGTTCTACTTTTTATGCATTTTTTATTCTATCTACGGCAGGGTTTGTAGCTAAAAACACCAACAACATTAAGCAAAGCAATTCAAGTTTAAGTTGAAGAAGTGGTATTTCACTAAAACTCTCAGCAGGGACAACTAGCTATTTGCTAATAAACCACCACAATACCAAGAATACAATGTTTTATGTGGAATAAAGCAGATATAAAATACGAGCCAATAAAAAATATATACCAACTTAATTGTTCCAGAGCTTAAAGGCTCTACATGACGCTCCACTGTGTTCACAACGTTTTCAGTTTCCTGAGCAGTTAAGTTACACGAGTTGATGTTGGAATCATTCAGGTTAATACCAAAATAATATTGTAATAGATTATCTAAAAGACGATGTTTGAGGGAATTAGTCGAGTAATCAGATGATTTGCTATCATATAATATAACCTTTCTTGATCAAACATGAGAGAGAATTACAGAAAATATTGTATTGCAATTTATCCCAAGTACATCGGAAGAGAAAGCATTTATGGAGAATCGATTTGGAGAACAAGGGCAGTATGCAGCCGACATATCAAGATCGTATGAACATGAGAAACACCCTCTCTCTTTCACTGAATATATATTGTCAAACATCTTTTTTATTCATACTTAGATGGTAAAGAGAGACCTTCTCCATTCATTTTTCATCATAACTTGAGCCTGGAAAAAATATCCAGGAACACATCAGCTTATAGGTTGCCTAACAGTTTTTTTTTTCCTCCTTTGATAAGGTACCATAGTTTTTGAAATTTTATACTTAATTGGATAGAAAGTGCAGGAAACAGAGAGTAAAAACCCATAAATACCCTGATCTTACCAAGGTTCAAGATCTTGGTTTCAATATTTTGTAATTATAGAAATTTCGATTTAATTCGTAAATTTCGATTCCAATTTCGGATTTTGGTTTTTAATTTTCATTTAGTTACACAATTTTTTTAATTTATCTAAACAAATTATATAATACAGGAAATTAGTGTGAAGGACAAAAAATTTCAGCATTTTAGTCTCAAGGACAGACCTTCAATATTTCAAACTAAAGTACAACTTTCTTTAGGTATCAGTTTTTAATTGCTGATAGCATTTTTTAGGTATCAGTTTGTAGTTATCGGTAGCAGTTTTGGAATAATGTTTGTCCTTATGAATAATTTTGAAAGAATGTTTGTCTTTTTAAATAATTGTTAGGAAAGTGTTTGTCCTTGTGGTTAACATATCGAGGTCGCATCCTTAAGGCTAAAAATATACGAATTTTTGTCTTTAAATTAATTTCCCCTTATATAATATATCTTTAGTCGAAAAATAACATAAACGAACAATACTGTATGAATATTCACGACATTACCAAACATTTATTTATTATTTCATGTTCGACTTTTTTTAGCTACACTTCGTATATTTCATGATTTTGTATAAATCCATATTTAAAAATAAAGAATTTGAATAGTCATATATTTGAAACTCAAATTAATTTCTTTTCGGTTTCTTCAAAAAATTTGAAATCCATTAGTTTTTTTTTTATTGAAACGCGGTTTCGGTTTAGCTTTATTTCGGTCCCAACTGGAACCGAGATAGAACAACCAGAATCTCAGTATTTCGATTGAAACTACAAATATGAGATTTTACAGACATCGGATTGTGTTATAAGCAAGACCGATACGATAAATCATTGTCATCAGAAATCAATAAGTCTAACAATTTTAATCAAATATTGATTAAAAGCCTAATTAAAATTTCAGTTAAGAAAAACTATTCAACCCTACTGAAATAAAAACATTGAAGATATTTATTTGAAAGCATTTTGACACGTGCAACGCGTATGCATACAGAAATATATGCATAAAAAAATACTTATGAATATAGAACCAGATTTTGGACACATTTGCTACAATTTTATACATGTTATATGTAACGACCCGGAATTTTCGAAGCCGAAAATTCCAGATAGTTATGAAAAAGAAGAAAGAGATAGAAGAAGAAGAACAGAAACACCAAACATCTCACAATCGCAGCGGATAAAATATAATAATAAATAATAACAGTTTACAAAAGTATACTATATCTGTCGATTACACTTAATATACATCAGAGTTTCACATACTTACAGTCACTGAATATATACAATTATCATGTCTCAGATTAACAATAATATAAATACAGCGGAAATACTCTATACGCTATTGCCATCCAGCTCGCCTCCTGAGCTCTAGAACGCCCTTACCTGAAAATCTGTAATACTCGGTCTGACCCGAGTATTACATCAAAGTAACACCCGGGTCAGACTGGAAACCAGCGTGAGTAACCCCATCCAACATGGAATACAAGAATACAACTTATATAGAACCCTAGGGTAACTCAAAGCAATTCACAAGCCACAATTTTTCTATAAACATCACCGATTTCACCCATCAGTTTCTAAATTACCGAATTTAGATTAAATAGTCCAATTCACTTAAATCATTTCAATTCAGCATATAGATTTCACATATCAATCTATAAAAATATCCGAAGTGGTTTAAGGTATTTCCTAATACCCGATCCCGGCCTCTTCGAGTTTCATGTCATTCTAACCCAATTTATCCAAATGAAATACACAACATTTCATATCAAAGATATCAACTCATTCAAAACATCCAATATCAATCAATCATTCATAAGCAAATTTTATCAATTGATTCTAATTGAATTTCTAACCTCAATCACTTAGATTCCTTCATAAATTAATTCCAAAACAATTAATTAGTCAACCCTTCCTTATCCATTCCTCTTAATTAATCACCCTAGATTAATTATCTTTCAATTACCTTCAAGTAATTATTTGTAATTAATTTCACGATATTAATTATTCTTAACCAAAATCAATAAGTAATCTTAATTACCTTATGAATTAATTAACTATTTCAATTATATTAATCCTTAATTACTTATATTAATTAACTTCTCTTAAGTCACTTATTTCTGATTAATTCATCTTAATTAATCAATCTTTAATTACATCGTTGATTTTATTAATTTATGATTTCTCATTTACATTTCAATTTATTCTAATCTAATTTAATTTCATTAAATAATCAACCATCCTTAATTATTTCCATCAATCTCATTCTTCCATTACTCATTAACTAATCATATTCAGAAATTAACTAACCTTTAACAAATCATATTTTAATTAATTATTAAATTAGTTACTTTAAGTAATTAACCCTTTTTAAATATTCAAGTATTTATTCCTTAACAACCCTAAATAATTATACTTATTTGATTGTTAAGTAACTATCACTTGATTTATTATCCTTAAGTTTTAATTAATTAACTTTTAAAAATATCATTTTATAACTGATTTACTTCTCATTCTCAAATCACATTTAAAGGATTTTCTGTCAAATTCATTTTTAAATTTAAAACTATTTTCTTTCAACCAACACAGATAGATAACAGCAACCAATATAACCAAAGCTTTCACAAATTCATAGCAGTAAATCAGTTGCACAGATCGAAGATTTCTCACATAAATAAATGCTGAAGAAGTCGAAACCATGCTCACTGCTTCAGCGATGTCGAGATGTCGAAGCCCTTATTCGAAACCCTCTGCGTGGCCACTGCCTTCCCTCAAAATCAGTGAACCCTAGCTCGCGCCTCGAAGCCTACCACAACGTGAATCCACCAACCAACGCGACTTCAAAGTCGCTGCCTCGACCAGAACTACGCCTGCGCCTCCCCTCGACCAACGCGCGATAGAGATGAAGCCACAAAAACCCTAAAACATGACGATGACAACACGAGCCTCCCCCATCTCGCGCTACCCCCTTTCAGTCGCCTCTTTTCCTTTTTCTTTTTTCGTGAATTAGATTTCTGTTTTGCTTTGGATCCAAGGCTGCGGCCATTATTTTTTATTTTTTTTTTATTTTTATAAAAGCTTAATTTTTGTTTGAAGATCAGAGAATAAAGAGGGGAACGTGATGAAATATAGGAGGGTGGAAAGCTTCTTGAGCATGACATTGTAAAAGAAAACATCTAGCTAATTAAATTTAATTATATAACAAAACTTCAAAACGTCTCGTTAAGCGCCAATTAAATTTTGGTCTCCTCTTAAGGAATGCCACGATGCGATTATAAGGTTTTACCCGCATTCCAAACACAATGGAACGTTTTTCGGAAGCTAATTCATCCATATGCACGAGTTACGGAAGAAAACGATCAATTTTAAATTAAATTGATTAAAATAGTTCTAAACGTTTTGAGCTGACATGGTCAAACGACAAATCTGATTGCTACAAAAATTGAAGTCCGATAATAACTAACTATTACGGATCCAATGGAACTGGTTTCGTCGAATTCCGAGACTATGTCTCGGAAGGCTATTTCTAAACATCAATTTAAACGATAAATAATTAAAACTGAACAAATCATCTTTAAATTAAATTTCAACCATTCTATTGTCTTCAGTATCATCATTATAAATTTTATAAGCCTTCAAATTATTTTAAACAGGCTTAGAAATTTCAGATTCAACAATTTCCCCAATTTTCAATTATTAAATTCAATATTTAAACTATATAATTCAATAATTTAATTATCAAGTAAATGTTGATATTTTGAAATTCAAATTAAAATTAACTTTTAAATATTTAAAATCAATTAACTATTCTAATTTAAATTGTTGAAATTTCCGGGTCGTCACATTCCTCCCCCTTGAAAGAATTTGCCCCCGAAATTACTAGTTAGGAAGAATGGTCCAATACCCGTTTACTTTTCTTAAACCAAACAATTTTATCTACATCCTACCAACTGTCTTTTATAAAAGCTTCTTATCCTTCTTACTAACCTCCCAAACTCTCTCACAGTTTCAAACAATCCTATTTTACCCAATCATTCAAATTTCAATTTAAAACCAAATTTGGAATTACCAAAATTTTCTCAAAATTTTTCTAACTCTCTAAATTTTCAAAATTTTTTGTCAGCGTCTCCTTTGCGCGGCTAGCTCGATACTACTACAAAATGCCTCTACGGGCTCCCAAATTCCAAGAAAACAAAAGCCAAGTGGCTAGATCAAAAACCCAATCCAATTTCATACAGAAATTTAAATACATACCTTTTTGTCAGGCAATTCACATTATTTCCTAAAATCAAATCCAATTTCTTTCCCCTTTAAAACCTGCATATCTTACTTAGCAACAATATTCAATCGTAACCTTTCAAATCATTTTATACTTTTCCTTACATAGGTTTCATATCTATTTTCAAATTAGTTTTTCCCATTTCCATATGATTTCAATTTGTCTTCAATTCTAAATATTGAATTTATCTTCCATTTATAACTGATTCATATTAGTTTCACCTACTAATTTACTTTAATTCCAATTTGAAATCGTTTTATCGTTAATAAAAAATTTCCAAAAAAAATTGAAAAATTTTCTAACTCCCAAAATTTTCGAAAATTTTTGGCAGAGTCTCATTTGTACGGAGGAGCTTTTGCAATTTGACAAGAGATATAAATATATATATACATCGACCCACCCGGTCGGAAAAAGCAAAAACAGTTCATATATTTCCTATTTTTATTGCGTAGGCGTACCTTTATTTAGTATTTTAAGTAAGCGGCTTATTTATTTAAGCAATTAGTGCATCCAAATCCAGCCAAATGGCCTTCAGGTATCTGTACTTACTCAATTTAAATATGCAAGTGCCAAAGATAGAAAATCTATTAGCATTTCACTTATATTCAATAGCTAAATACATGTATATCATAAGCAACAAGCACCCAAAACGCTTTCCATAAGCGATTTATATAACTTTAAAGCTAATTCAATTGTTTTCAATCAATTCATAAGCCATTTCATTCAGTTTCAATGGTTTGCAACTCAATTTCTTACATCCAACAAGCTCATATCCACTTCAATTAATTCTAAAACCTATTTATTTAATCTCTATCAACTCATAGAATTTTAATTACTTCCATTTACGTCAAACGATAATTCATTTCTGTGCAAATTCGACAATATTCGTTTAATAGAGTATTTAATTTAGTTTAGAACTACTTCAAATTAATCTCCTACTCATTCTGTGTTTAATTCCATTTCATTTCTAATTTATTCATCAACCATTTATTTAGCTCGACACATTCCATTCTTGTATACTACTAGCCATTCCCAAATTAATTCAATCCAAGCTTTTATTTAATGGACTTTCACTCTTATTCGAAACCAAGCTTCCATAAATTTTAAACTTAAGTTAATTTATTTTAATTTATTCCAACATCAAACTTAAGTTTACTTCTATTTGATTCTCATTTAATCAACTTCCATTAAATTCAGTTAGCCCATCCATTTAAATTTTAATTTTAATTTTAATTCACCTTCTCAATTTATTTCTATTCACTTGGGGTTTTGTTTGCAACTCAAACCATTTCTATTATAATTCACTATCAAATCCAAATCGAATTCTATTTAAAATTTGAATTCATTCCCAAACCCCATTATCATCTTACAATCCATTTTATTTAATCGGATTAAATTTTATTAACATACTCTATCAAGTAATTATTTATTAGCTTACTTCCAACTTTTATTATAAAGAAAATTACTTCATTAAATTTTCCTAAGTTAAATCTTATTTATAATTTCAGTTTGGATTTTCTTTCATCTTTCAAAATTCCAACATTTTTATTTTAAAATTTTAAAAATGCCTTCAAAATCAGATAATACTATTAAAATAGCTTTCAATAAAAATACTTCTTATAACTCGATGTCTCAACCAGTCCATCCTTATTCTCACAGAAATTCAGTCATACGTTGATTAGGCGTAGGACTGAAAATCTACAAGTACTTGGTAAACCCGTTTTCAACATCCAGTGAAAATACTTGAAAAATAATTTTATTGAAAATATAGAACTGTTTTTGAAATAGAGGAAATATCTTTGGTGAGAATGCTCTAGGAATCATCACCCACATCCATGGTCACAGTTACACTCCAGGGTTACGTTGCCATCACAGCAAAAGTCCATGTTACTACAGGCTCTCTGCGGCCTCTCGATTACGCCATGGAACCCACAACAGATCACAGTTACATTCTAGGGTTATGTTGCCATCACAGCAAAAGTCCATGTAACTGCAGGCTCTCTGTGGCCTCTGATTTTCACTGTCGAAATGAAACTTCTCCACTCCTACATAGGTCGCAGTCTACCGATATAAAATCAAACGCAGACTGTTGGCTCTCAGCGGCACACACGACTTTCGCTATGTTATACCATATGTCGCAGTCTACCGATATAAAATCAAACGCAGACTGCTGGCTCTCAGCGGCACACACGACTTTCACTATGGTATACTCTACTCAAAATCCCCAGGAACTAGTTTTGTCCGGACTCCTCACAGGATCAACTTTAGAATCCCCCATTGGGGCTCAAGGCAGCACCACCCGGTGGCACTCCTGAGGAGTTCATTTCAATGGAGCGCCTTTTTCCCCAGAGCCATCATCAAAACATTTTATACTATACATATATAGTATATTCAAATCATACACCTAGTATGATCTTATACAAAGCTCCTTTACACAAAATCAATTATCCCAAAATCGATAATTCACAAACTAGGCTTTCCAAATTCAATATTGATTTTACCCAAAATCAAAAGCCTTTCCAAATCCAAAGGTTCCCAAAACCCTTTTCTAAAATCCTCATATGATCCTTTATATATATAAATTTTTAAAACTTTGGATCATTTCAAACTTGTATAAAACTTCTTTTTGTACTTCAAACATTTTCAAAAATCCTTTTCTTCCGGCAATAGATTTAACAAGTGGAGTTTCGTCTTACATATAACAAAGATATATAACTTTGTTTATTCAAAAATCAAATATTCCAATTTGATTACTCTTTTCAATATCAATTTCATTCAAATCCGTACGATGTACACATATCATCTGTATACTATACCAATCTGATCGCTCACTCGATCACACAATTTCACTTCCGAATTAGTATCATCCACCCGACTTTCTAGTGCGGACACAGATCTGATTTCTTGACTAGAAACCGTCATTCTCCTTGCATAGCCATAACTATGATAGAGAATATCCAGAACCAATCAACAATCCATATCCATTTTCGACGAGTGAAAAATCCTACTCGGATTGATATAACTATCTCGAAATTCTATGCTCGAATCTGGATCAAATCACTATGCGAATAGAATAATATACGTACATCCTACGTATTTATTCCCATTGATTATTAGCCAAATCAATTCCCTTTCTATTCACATTTCCTTTAATCCCTTTCCCTTATTTATAATCTCCTTAATTCTCATTGAATTATCACTTCAATTCTTATCTCAGTTGGGTATTTAAATCAATAACAGTTTGAAGTCCGACCAATTTATATTTAGTAAATAGCTTGAAAAATGTAAAAAAATAGATAAGTAGTTGAAAAATAATTATTAGTTTGCAAATTAGCTATAAAATAGTTAACTAATTGTAAAATAGTCGGTAAATAGTTGAATAGTTTCAGGAATTTTAAATAATTGCAAAATAGTTGTAAAATAGAAATTAGTTTGAGAAATAATTGAAAAATAGTAATTAGTTTTAGAAAACAGTTGAAAAATGGTTAAATAGCTCCAAAAATAATTGTAAAACAAGTATAAAATAATTTGGCTTTAAGAAAGATAGGTTGGATATATTTAATAGCTTAGAAAAATAAGTTTATATTAAAACAATTTATATTGAAAATAGTCAAGAGTCAACTGTTCACTTCCCCAACAATTGAACTTAAATTTCCACTTCCATTTAATTGACTCAATTCTAACTTGAATAACTTCAATTTCTATTGAAATTTATTTAAACCCAATTAAAATTGAATCAATCTTGATTCCCAATTTAAATCAAATTCCATTTGATTTTAATCCCGTTCAACCTTAATTATAATTTCAAATTATTCCAATCAATTTGAATTATTATCAAATGAACCCATTTCAAATTCAAATCATTTCAATATAATCCAATTCAATTTCCCATTTAAATTCTTAATCTTATACATCTTCAATCACCAATCCAATTAATTCAAACCAAATTCAATTATGAACTAATTCAATTTCAATCTTGAATTTAAACTATCTCGAATTATATAAATTCGAGTTAAATTCTCAAAGGTTGGTTTGACTTTTTAAACCAAATTAACTTTTACTCAAATTTTTTAATTAATTTAATTTCTGAGTCCAATTCTCAAAATTCCATTTTAAATTATCTTTACTTATTGTATTTCAAGGTTCAAATAAGAGTTCAATACAATTTTATTTTAAAATTTTAATGTATTATTAAATTTTATTTTCCAGTTTGAAGCCAGTTCTTAAACAATTTTAATTTACAAACTCAATTATTCAAATTTTCAGTTTAAAGTGATTCCATATCCTTAATTTCAAATTTAAGTTAGATTTCCCTTTTATCTCAATAATGGATATATTACCACGCTTCATTTCTTATTCATTTAAGCCAAACCAATTCACAATTTAAAGATTTTTTTTTGATAACAA
This sequence comes from Allium cepa, assembly GCA_030765085.1. Classification (NCBI taxonomy): domain Eukaryota; kingdom Viridiplantae; phylum Streptophyta; class Magnoliopsida; order Asparagales; family Amaryllidaceae; genus Allium; species Allium cepa. The sequence goes on along the minus strand of CM060939.1, from coordinate 71,402,758 downwards.
TGGGATGATATCATCCAATTTATTTAAAAACATCCATCCATTTTCAATTTCTAGATCTCAAACCCATTTTGAGATCACACAAATTCACAATTCAAATCAACCATTTTACTAAATTCCAATTTCATCTTGAAATTTCCAATTCAGGTTGCTTTTTCTACACTTATTTAACTTTCCCAAAGTTAAATTCCAATTTACTTAATCCAATCAACCTCATTCAATCCTTAAACTTCACAATAATAATCTTCCCACTTAAAAACTTATCACTTTGGGTATCACATCCCATTCCACATTTCAAACTCAACATTTAGAGTTTATTCAAACTATTTTTGATATCATATTTATATCCATGCATATATACATATTTATTTCTTGGCCCTCCCAGCCATATTTTAAAATTTTAAACCACCTTTGGTTTTAAATTCAAATCAATTTCCAAACAACCCATTGTTTGCAACAAGTCCCAGTTATCCAAATAATACTTATTGATTAGTTTTTCATTACTTTGAAACAAATTTTAAAATTCTGGGATCAGATTTAGAATTTCATTTTCAAGTAATTTAAATTTTAATTTGGTTGTATTTCCGTTTCACTTAATTTAATTCCAATTCAAATCTTCAATTTAGTTGTATTATATTACTTCTCAATTTTAATTTTAATAATTTAACAACCAATCACCATAATATTTATTAGAAGGAAATATTACTTTATATATCAAAATATATTATTATATAGATCATTTAAAACCTTTATATAAGAAAATAACAAGTACGCTCTTATATATACTCTTAATTCATTCTAGAGTACTTTGGACTCTATTAAATGAGTAATCCCCACCAGAGCCAAGGTTCTCGCTTTACCTTTCAGCTCTGATACCACATGTACCGACCCGAAATTTTCGAAGCCAAAAATTCCAGATAGTTATGAAAAAGAAGAAAAAGATAGAAGAAGAAGAACAGAAACACCAAACATCTCATAATCGCAGCGGATAAAATATAATAATAAATAATAACAGTTTACAAAAGTATACTAGATCTGTCGATTACACTTAATATACATCAGAGTTTCACATATTTACAATAACTGAATATATACAATTATCATATCTCAGATTAACAATAATATAAATATAGCGGAAATATTCTATACGCTATTGCCATCTAGCTCGCCTCCTGAGCTCCAGAACGCCCTTACCTGAAAATCTGTAATACTCGGTCTGACCCGAGTATTACATCAAAGTAACACCCGGGTAAGGCTGGAAACCAGCGTGAGTAAACCCATCCAACATGGAATACAAGCATACAACTTATATAGAACCCTGGGGTATCTCAAAGCAATTCACGAGCCACAATTTTTCTATAAACATCACCGATTTCACCCATCAGTTTCTAAATTACCGAATTTAGATTAAATAGTCCAATTCACTTAAATCATTTCAATTCAGCATATAGATTTCACATATCAATCTATAAAAATATCCGAAGTGGTTTAAGGTATTTCCTAATACCCGATCCCGGCCTCTTCGAGTTTCATGTCATTCTAACCCAATTTATCCAAATGAAATACACAACATTTCATATCAAAGATATCAACTCATTCAAAACATCCAATATCAATCAATCATCCATAAGCAAATTTTATCAATTGATTCTAATTGAATTTCTAACCTCAATCACTTAGATTCCTTCATTAATTAATTCCAAAACAATTAATTAGTCAACCCTTTCTTATCCATTCCTCTTAATTAATCACCCTAGATTAATTATCTTTCAATTACCTTCAAGTAATTATTTTTAATTAATTTCGCGATATTAATTATTCTTAACCAAAATCAATAAGTAATCTTAATTACCTTATGAATTAATTAACTATTTCAATTATATTAATCCTTAATTACTTATATTAATTAACTTCTCTTAAGTCACTTATTTCTGACTAATTCATCTTAATTAATCAATCTTTAATTACATCGTTGATTTTATTAATTTATGATTTCTCATTTACATTTCAATTTATTCTAATCTAATTTAATTTCATTAAATAATCAACCATCCTTAATTATTTCCATCAATCTCATTCTTCTATTACTCATTGACTAATCATATTCAGAAATTAACTAACCTTTAACAAATCGTATTTTAATTAATTATTAAATTAATTACTTTAAGTAATTAACCCTTTTTAAATATTCAAGTGTTTATTCCTTAACAACCCTAGATAATTATACTTATTTGATTGTTAAGTAACTATCACTTGATTTATTATCCTTAAGTTTTAATTTATTAACTTTTAAAAATATCATTTTAAAACTGATTTACTTCTCATTCTCAAATCACATTTAAAGGATTTTCTGTCAAATTCATTTTTAAATTTAAAACTATTTTCTTTCAACCAACACAGATAGATAACAACAACCAATATAACCAAAGCTTTCACAAATTCATAGCAGTAAATCAGTTGCATGGATCGAAGATTACTCACATAAATAAATGCTGCAGAAGTCGAAACCATGCTCCACTGCTTCGGCGATGTCGAGATGCCGAAGCCCTTGTTCGAAACCCTCTGCGTGGCCACCGCCTTCCCCAAAAATCAACGAACCCTAGCTCACACCTCGAAGCCTACCACAACGTGAATCCACCAACCAACGCGACTTCGAAGTCGCTGCCTCGACCAGAACTACGCCTGCTTCTCCCCTCGACCAACGCGCGACAGAGATGAAGCCACGAAAACCCTAAAACATGACGATGACAACACGAGCCTCCCCCATCTAGCGTGCCCCCTTTCAGTCGCCTCTTTTCCTTTTTCTTTTTCGTGAATTAGATTTCTGTTTTGCTTTGGATCCGAAGGCTGCGGCCATTATTTTTATTTTATTTTTATTTTTATAAAAGCTTAATTTTTGTTTGAAGATTAGAGAATAAAGAGGGGAACGGGATGAAATATAGGAGGGTGGAAAGTTTCTTGAGCACGACATTGTAAAAGAAAACATCTCGCTTATTAAATTTAATTATATAATAAAACTTCAAAACGTCTCGTTAAGCGCCAATTAAAATTTTGAACTCCTCTTAAGGAATGCCACGAGGCGATTATAAGGTTTTACCTGCATTCCAAACACAATGGAACATTTTTCGGAAGCTAATTCATCCATATGCACGAGTTACGGAAGAAAACGATCAATTTTAAATTAAATTGATTAAAATAGTTCTAAATGTTTTGAGCTGTCATGGTCAAACGACAACTCTGATTGCTACGAAAATTGAAATCCAATAATAACTAACTATTACGGATCCAATGGAGCTGGTTTCGTCGAATTCCGAGACTATGCCTCGGAAGGCTATTTCTAAACGTCAATTTAAACGATAAATTATTAAAACTGAACAAATCATCTTTAAGTTAAATTTCAACCATTCTATTGTCTTCAGTATCATCATTATAAATTTTATAAGCCTTCAAATTATTTTAAACAGGCTTAGAAATTTCAGATTCAACAATTTCCCCAATTTTCAATTATTAAATTCAATATTTAAACTATATAATTCAATAATTTAATTATCAAGTAAATATTGATATTTTGAAATTCAAGTTAAAATTAACTTTTAAATATTTAAAATCAATTAACTATTCTAATTTAAATTGTTAAAATTTCTAGGTCGTCACATTATAAATGATATTATCATAGCCATTAATTTTTTTTATAAGGGATTGTTAAAAAAATTTATAAAATTAGTACATCATAAATAATATATATTTTGAAAAATATCTTGTAGTATTAAGATTATAGAAACATAAGATGAAAATATACGAAGAAGGTATTAAAGTTAAGTTTTGATTCAACGACCATACAAAAAGATAAAGATGTAACTTTGCTTAGAGTAGAATTCAAACATGTGACGTAAAAAAAGTAATTTTTGTCGCCAACACGTTACCTCAAATGTATAGGTGCAAGGACATTTTGGAAATATATTTATTTATTTTAAAATAGTACTTTATATACAACATGTCACCGGAACAACATATCATATGTCAATAAACGTTCGAATCACGCTATGCAAGTTTCGAACTTGTGACCTCTCGCACCAAAGTCGAATCATTTAACCACTTGGACAATGGTGCTTGTCGACATTTTGAAAAATTATCAAGTACTGAAAAGAAAAAAAGTGTGACGACAAAAATATATTATGGCTATTAATTAAAAATTGAAAATATACTTTTTTTCCGAGTTGAGATTCCGACCCATGAATCCATGACCATAAAAAAAATAAAGACGTGACCTTGTCCTGAGTGGAATTTGACCATGTGATCTGACAAAAAAGAAAGTTATTTTTGTAAAGTGCAAAAGTTTCAAAAGATGAAAATATACACAAGGGGTTTTATTGTGTTTTATTGTTCGTGAGGTGAGATATAAGCCTCAAAACGATAAGGCATAAGCATTTTTATAAACGTTGAAGCATGAATTAGTATTTCTTATTCTCATTAATTTTCTTCAATAAATAAAAATTAGCAATTAACCATATAAACTAAATAAATAACGATATAAACACTTTACAGGATTCACTTCTAAGCATTCTTGGTTATGCACTCATAAATTTTTAAATAAATAAGTGAAATTTAAGCATATATACATATACACATGCACACATACATATGGAGTGTTCATGACACCTCAAACAGTGCAGCACCCCTATAGCCCCCTTATTTCTACCACACAACCCGAATTAAATAATGAGGCTTTCTCTCTTTCCACCAGCCCCATTATTTAATACGGATTGTGTGGTGGAAATCAGCTATAAGCATGCTGCACTATTTGGGGTGCCAGTGAACGCTCCTACACACACATGATTCAATCCTGGTTAGCAAGTAATGGTGAATTCAAATTCATTTTTCAACATCCTAGCACATATATATGTATTTTATTTATTTCTTCCTCCTTTGTTCTGTCTTCAATTAGATATTTGAAAACAATTTTAGATCGATTTCAAAGGAATCAATTTCTATTACACGTAGTAGGAAATCATGTAAGTTATTCTTTTACTTTTTCTCTTCTATCAATTTAAATCGATCCATTAAATTTATTCAGAGGCCAACAATCCAAAAAATTTCCTTCGATTTTTCAAAAACAATAAAGTCAATCATGTCAATTCTGAAAATGAAAACTAGAAAAAACATCAACTTCCATTTCTTAAATATTGTTCTATTTTTGCTTACTCTTAGATCATATCATGGTTTTGTGACTTTTGTTAGGCCCAATACTTTTAATTGGAGGTATTTATTCTCGAGGCATGTGAAGCATATACTTCGCATTCCTCGAACTGTTGAGGCACTAGCCTCAGATGTGAAAAATCATTTTGAACAAGCTTCAATGCGTTTTACATCCCTTTGCATTGGGGCATTGCTTGAGGCAACCACCGACACGAGTGACTTAAAATAATGGTCAAGAGCATGACTCGAATTCATGAGCTCATACGTAGACGTAGGGACATTTAGCAAATTTCGTGTTTACATCTAAAAAATATGACATCAAAGGTATTTCAACTACTTATAAGGATATACAATTCAAATTTATTGGTTTTTTTATATATATGGAAAAAAATGATGGTTTTTAAGTTTTAGGTTTGAACATAGAAACTCATGCATTAAAATTAATTTCAAAATTTTGTATTACTACTATGGAAAGAAGAATATATACTTTTACATAAATTCTTTTTAAGTATATAAAATTATTAATGCAGATTTTTATCTACAGATCTTGATTTAAATTCATTTTTAATTTATCTTAAACTTATGATTTATGACTCAAATCTCATTTTAAAAACCTTGGTGTCCATGCTGAAAGAAAATGTATCTAATATCGTAAAACCTTTGATGTAATAGAAATATATTTTATGAATATTTTTCGCCCCTTATCGAGGGTTGTCCAATTCAATGGCATGATGAACCTTGATCAAAGACCGGACCTGCACATATTGATAAAACCAAATTTATCCTGAGATGGAATTGTGTAACATCTGTTTAATAATCACAGATGAATACAAAACTCATAAATTTGCAAAACTATATCAAGCTTTACAATACCATATTAGAAACTGTCATGAAAATTACCATATTATCTAGAATTTGATCCATGGAGATGAATCAACTATCATCAATTACCAATGAAGTATTTTATTCTAAGTCCTATTTGTGCCATTTTAACCTACGCAATAATACATTACCAATCGCAGCAATTTATAAGTTTCTAACTTAAGTTTTAAATACCTTCGATGTCATTTCTTTTTGTCAAGATTCAAAGAACTTAAATAGAGACAAATTTGTCATTACTCTATAGCATAGCATGAACATTTTAATCTTTTCTTCATAAATTTACTAATTAGTTACTAAATTAAGTAAATCTTACCTCCTCGTTTGGATAAAATGATGGAGCTTCATCAATTACATGCCTACAAGAAATCTTTTGGACACCACTTAAAAGTTATGGATGTGTTCGCCGTTGTTGTCAAAAATCTTAAAATCCCACGATTTAAATCCCGTTTCAAATCGAACCTTTCTCTTTACAATTCGATTTACATTCCGATTCAAATCCAGTTAAAACTACATTAGAGAAAATTTCTTCAATACATATTGACATATCCAGTATACTTATTTCATTCTCCAATTTCAATCTTAAAATTTTTAAACAACATCAAAATTGAACAAAAAAGCAAAAAATTGAGTTTTAGCTTTAGATATAGAAGTTTAAACATTAAAATCAATTTTGAAGCGTATACGAACCTTAAAATATGGATCTTTTAAATTTACTATTTAGGATTTAAATCCTGCTTTGATATAAAATTTAAACCTTGCTATGTACCTTTTACTATACTCTTGTATTGTTGTTTCATTAAAACTAGCATAGTGATACACATATTCCGTGTGTATTACCCACATGTTGTATACCACTAACATGTTATTATGTTTATAATTTAAATCAAAATCTTTTACTTTCCATGCAACAATTTCTTAGAAGAATACTTCTCTCATTTATGACTAATAACACATATGAATGTTTACAAATTAAAATTAAGATAATAAATATAACAACAACAAAGTCATTATTCTCAAACAAGTTGGGATCGGATAGAGATGGAACCCAAAACCAAATGATAAAGTTAATTTAATCGTTATAATAATAACAATAGCAATAGCAATAATAAAATAAAGTCAAAAAATAAATGAATAATAGTGGTAACTAAGTAAAATAAAAATAAAGATATATATATATATATATATATAATAAATAAATGATGATGATAGTACAAATAGTAACAATGATGCCGATAGTAATATTGATCAAAGACCAAACACTATGTCTTAGGCTCCTTTTCCCTAATCCTATAATCTAAAACTTACAAAACTCATAGCTCATGCATTTGGTACGTGGATCACTAACTTCCATGCGCTCCTATCCGTAACCAGCTCTTCGGATGTATTCCAATTCTTCAATCCCTTTTTACTACTTCCTTCCATGTCAACCTTGGTCGACCTCTACATCTCTTTGAGCATACGACACGACCTATAATTTCAACGCCCACAGGTGCCTCGAACGGCCTTCGTTGGAGATGTCCAAACCATCTTAAACGATGCTGAATTAGCTTCTTCTCAATTGATGCCACTCCAAGTTTTTCACATATATCTTCATTTTTAATTCAGTCTCTTCTTGTATGACTGCAACTCCATCACAGCATATGCATCGCTGCTACGTTTATCTTCTAGACGTGTTGGCTTTTAGTAGGCTAGCATTCTGCACCATACAACATCACATGTCTGATTGCCGTTTTGTGGAACTTTCCTTTAAGCTTCTGTGGGACTTTCCTGTCACAGAGAATGCCAGACGCATGTCGCCATTTCACCCATCCTGCACGAATTCTAAAACTAACATCTTCATCAATCTCACTATTACATTGCAATATTGATCCTAAATATCGAAAGCATTTCTTCTTGTGAACTAGTTGTCCGGTCAGAGTGATATCTCTATCCTTTGACCTAACACCGCTTAACTCGCACTTCATATACTCTGTTTTAGTTTTGCTAAGCCTAAATCCCTTTGATTAGAAAGTCTGTCTCTATAGCTCAAGTTGTCTATCAACCCCAATCCTACTATCATCAATTAGCACAACATCATCAGCGAGTAACATACACAAAGGAATTTCCCCTGTATACCCTTCGTAACCTCATCCATCACTAGGGCAAAAATGTAGGGACTCAAAGCTGACTCTTGATGTAATCCTATATTAATGGGAAAGTCACCGGTTACATCATCGCATACTCTGACACTAGTCACAACATCATCGTACATATCCTTGATAAGGGTAATATATTTTGTTGGGACTCTCTTCTTTTCCAGAGTCCACCACATCGCCTTTCGCAATACTTTATCATAAGCTTTATCCAAATTGATAAATATCATGCGTTGATCCTTCTTTTTCCCCTTAAATATCTCCATAAGTTGTCTTATCAAGAAAATCGTCTCTATAATCGATCTTCCAAGCATGAAACCAAATTGATTTTTTGAAACACTTGTCATTCTTCTTAATCGATGTTCAGTGACTCTCTCCCAAAGCTTCATCGTATGACCCATAAGCTTAATTCCTCTGTAGTTTGTGCAACTTTTGATATATCCTTTATCCTTAAAAATTGAAACTAATATGCTTCTCATCCACTCATCTGGAATCTTGTTTGATTTGAAAATATTATTGAATAACTTAGTTAGCCAGTATATCCCTGCATTTCAAGGCATTTCCACACCTCTATGGGGATGCCATCTGGCCCCAATGCCTTACCTGCTTTCATCCATTGTAGCGCCTCCTATACCTCGGATTCTTGAATTCTCCGAACAAAATGCCTACTGGTGTCATCAAAATAGTCGTCTATCTCGATCTAAGTACTATCACCTTCTTCATTAAATAGTTTGTCGAAGTAATCTCTCCATCTATTTTTAACTCATCGTCCTTCTCCAAAGGTTTATTATCGTTATCTTTAATGCATTTAACTTGGTTGAAGTCTCTTGTCTTCCTTTCACGGAGCTTAGCTATCCTATAGATGTTTTTCTCCTTCCTTCGTACTTGGCTTATGATACGGGTCTTCATACACTCGACCTCTTGCTTCACTCACCGCTCTATTTGTGTTTTTCTTTACCACTTTGTACCTTTGCATGTTGTCCTCGCTCCTGTGATGATGCATTCATTCATAGCATTCCTTCTTCTCTTTGATAGCCTTTTGCACATCATTGTTTCACTACCACAGATCTTTAGGTTCGCGTTTATTTCTTTTCATTACCCCAAACACCTCAGTAGCCACTTTTCGAATGCGCGTTACCATCTCATCCCACATGTGATTTGCTTCTCCTTTCAAATTTCATGCCCCTTTTCCCATCACCTTATCCTTAAACACTCATGAAGCATCTCTTTTGAGCTTCCACCATTTTGTCCGACCAATATTGGCTCCTTTATCTTATCGAACACGTATTCAAAGACGAAACTCGGATATCAGAAGCTGATGTTGTGAGACGACACATTCTCTAGGTATGACTTTGCAGTCTACATAAGCTTGTTTGTCATCTTTTCTAGTAAGGACAAAGTCAATCTGGCTAAAATGTTGCCCAGTGCTAAAAGTAAATAAGTGCGACTGTTTCTTTCTAAAGAAGGTATTAGTTATCATGAGGTCATAAGCAATAGTGAAATTCAGTATTTCCTCTCCTTTTTGGTTCCTAGCGCCATATCCAAAACCACCATGCGCTCTCTCAAACCGCCACTAGTTATACCAACATTCCTATTGGAATCTCCTCCTATGAATTTTTTTTCGCTACTAGACACATCGCTAATCATAACATGTAGCTCTTTCCAAAAGTTCATCTTGACGGCTTCACTTAGACCTTCTTGTGGGGCATAGGCACTAATGACGTTCAGAATCATATCACCCGCTATCACCTTGACTATGATGATTCTGTCCCCTTGTCTCCTAACATCGACAACTCCGTTTTAGCAAACACAACACTACAAGAAATTCGTTTTAGGCAAGTTTTCAATGGTGCAACATTATGGTATACATTTGAATCTAATATTATTGTTGGTTTGCACACGATAACATAACGAAAATTTAGGGGATAGCCATACATTATATAGGTTTTAATTGTTTTAGTTCGTGAAAATATGGAAAATATAGTTTAGTGAAATAAATTTAGGTAAATATGAATTAATTGATAGTTTTATTGATACGAGGTCTTTCATTTGTAAATAACATTCAATATTAATATATATTTCCCATTTTATTTTAAGTGATGTAATCAAAGTTGAATGTTTGCATTTTATAAATTGGTAGTTCGATATGCTGCATTTGATTATGTAGTACTAAAGAGTGAATGAGACAATCTGATTTACTGCTCGATGTCTATCTTACTTTAGTTTATTTGCGGTTAATCCTTTTTTCCAATAAGTTCATGTTTTGTGTTTAACTTTTTTTACCAAATTATTTAATGTCAAAATCAATATATTGATTGGCCATGATTATAAGGGAAATTGGTGAGGCTTCAGAATAGGATACGCAGAATTTGTAAACAATTTGATGAGTGAGGGAACAAGTTTAACCAAATCCTTTTTAGTTTTGCACACAACGGCGATAACAAAACAATGAATATTAATGTTCAAAGTTAATATGTTGGAACATTGATAAAACCTAGTTCCATAATATATATATGAACCAAAAATATTTTTATTTTTTATTTTTTTTTATTGATGACTTATTAACTTGTTACTTGTAAATCAAAATTTTAAGACATTAGTGAAGATCCTCTATTACCAAATGATTCAAAAGTTGCACATAAACTATTTTTCCTACTTATAAGTTATGGTCAAGGTTCTCTAAACATCCTCTGAAAACAAAAACTATTGAAAGTAAATAGAGTGTTCCTTGCTCAACTAAAGATTTACACATTAGGGAAGATATAGTGATAGCTCATATGAAAGAAGTTGCAGGTTATTGAATATTAAGAGATAACAGTTTCAAAAACGGGAAGTAGCAGATTAACAATTTTTTTGCACATTTCAAAACAAATCATCAATTTCATGAAACCTAATACGGAACCTAGTTCTTTTTCTTTCTTATTTAATGAGAAAAATAGTGTCAATTTGAAACTTAATGTAACACGTTTAAAGAACAACTATATATATATACATACATACAACAAAAATGATACAATCAACCATAATGTTTATGATCTAATAATACATAATCCATAATAAAATTACATATGCATCATTCAGGAATATATGATTCATGATTTTCTAGTGATGTTGAAACATATAATTCACTTACGGATCAAATTAGTTGCCTAATCATCATCAACCAGTTCCAAGGGACCAAACAACATAATTGCATCTAAGGCCTCAGCAAGAGCTCACATAACTTCACTTTCATCTCCAAAGCCGCCTTATAATCTGCAGCTTCATCAATCAAACAATCTGCAGCTCCAAATATCCAAACTTCAAAATATCAATTGTCGAAATACACATGTACGGTTACGTTTGTTACCGAAAGCCGTCGGAAGTCGTTGGAATTTCACCGTCTGTAGCCATCGAACGTGTCTGTAAAACTTAACTTAAAGGCGTCGGAAGCCATTGGAATACTTGTAAAAAAAATCTACAATTTAGCCTTCCATCCACAATTCATAAATACAATATCTTTCAACCAACTCAATATATCCAACTCATATATCCAACATGAAATCAAACCTTAGAAAGATAACCTACTATCAAAAAAACATAAATTAAAATCAATTCAAATAAAATCCGACCCAAATAATAAAAATCAAACCAAACTTCACTACCATAATTATCATACATCTAATTGTACAATATATACACCAATGCGTCACTAACCCTTCATAATCAACTCCCAAATGTCAGAATCACTACCATCAAGTGTATCATCAAACAATATACATAAAGTCCAAATCCACCAACTCAATGTATCATCCAAACATACAAAAAAATGACACAAAACAAAAAAAAACATACCTATTAATCTGGTCAATCAGCTCCAGAAGCTCCCAAACCAGCAGAAGATGGAAAGCGACCACCATATTGCTGCATGTACTCAGCAATATGCTAATCTAGTAGCTGTGTCATCTCGATGGTCCGGCGACAGTTCTGATCTTCCAGTTGCGCCATCCTAGCTCTCAACTCTTCGATTGCTGCTAGATCGATATCAGCTTTGGCCGGTTGGCTGGCTCGCTTCTGTCTGCTAGCCTGCAACACTTATTTAATTTAGTCTATAATATTACTATCAAAATTACAACATAATGCGTTAATTGTTATATCCATAAAACTATGAATGAAACTAAAGCGATGCACCAAAAATTAAAAGATTATTAAATTGTCATATCTTATTATACTATTCATTACCACTTGATTGCCAAAGCCATAGCATCTGTTCCGTGATGGTGGATCCATGACTGCCTCAAAACTAATGTCATCTTCATCCTTCATGAGTTGCTGTCGACCGGTATCCTCTAGGAGTTTCTGGTGTTGTTCCATAAACCTTCCCTACATGAACATATAAAAATGCATTTAAAATTAATATCATGATATCTTATTTTATTATAATTTAACAATCAAAACAATGCTAATAGTACATAAACTAAAATATGCTTACATGGCTCTTGTTAAATTTATCATCGTGCTATGTATATGAAACTATCCCGTCCGGATTTACATGCTCGATGGCATGCGTACAGGTAAACACATCCACATACGACACATGACTCTCCATCTCAACTTCCTAAAATTGATTGTTATATATTGTTATTGTATATTCAAAATTATATAGCACAATAACTATTTACAATTCACATTTATTAAATTTACCAACTCCTGGTGATGCTGCTAAAACGACTTTAACCCTCCACGTTGAGTGATGGGATTTTTGTTCTTGTTTGTAAAGTATCTTTCCGCTCTGCTTGTACATTTAATTTTAACACATTATTTACCGATCGAATATTTTTTGATATTTACATATCAGTCAAATAATTAATAAAAGTTTAGTACACTTACCTTCGCCTCGTCACTATCCCAGTGTTTCAGCCACCCTTCCCATACACTTGTTTCCATCCAGTTTGGCTCCTGCCCTTTATGCTTCACTGTCAACATGGAATCCCTGTAGTTCTTCCTCATCTTGTGCATTCCGTAATGTCTTACTAGTGCAGGTCATCTGACTGTATGTCCATGGAGGCCTATGTTTCATGATAAACAAGCAACCAAAATTAAACAATAAAAGGTGAACAATAAATAAGCGACAAAAACAAATTAAGAATGGAAAACAGAAGAATATACTTATGATGAAATCCTGCCAAATACACTTGAGGATATGGGGAGGGATGTTATCTCACTTCGGCCAACAAACCGACATCCTACTCTTGTATACCTTTCTCGAAACCAATAGAACTACAGCTGATGGCTGTAGCTCAAACATCCCGTGTCAAATATGATACAGATTAGTATATCGCAACAAAATATTTAAGATGCTGAAAAAAAATTAATACTTACCCCTCGACTCTAGGTGCTAGAGTCACGACAGGTCATTGTGGCGGTTGCTATGGACTGCTTCCATCGCCTCCTAAAGAGTGGGAAGAACTCTTCCTTCTGGATGACATGATATATACCTGTCACAGACACATCATTTTAAAAGAGAACAATAACATGATAATGAAATATATTTTATAGTTAAATGACATAAATGATATAAAATACATAAAATGCAAAGTATACCAGATTTAGATTGGACCTCATGTTTCGACGATAAGCAGAATACATTGCATTCTTAACATAAATTGCTAAATAATTGACGGAAATGGAAATGCCATAAAAGATGTAAATAATGATAAACTGACTCGGTTTCATAAATGACATAAATTACATGACTAGCAAAATAAATCTCATCAATTACATCAATTTGTTAACCCCAAGAATTCAATATAGTTACATCATTTGCATATGTACATCAACTGCATAATCTCATCTATTACATCAATTGCATGATTACATAACTACCAAAATAATGCTCATCACTCACATCAATTATCATCGTCTTCTTATTCAGATTTAGTCTCATGTTCTATGTTATTTTTCTCCATACTCTCGAACGCTTCCACCAAAATGTTTGATTCATCGTTTAGAGGTCCAAAATCTATACGATCGTCTGTAATTATTATCTCATTGCTTTGCTCAAGATCTGTCTGGTAAGCTTGTTCGTTTGGAATATTCTTCCCATCAAACGTAAATCTGGCCTTTGTTTTAAAAACTGCCGACCAATCTGCTTTATCTCTTTTTAGAGATGGATAACGAGCTTAATAAACTTGCAATGCTTGTTTGGCTAGTACAAAAGGATCGTACTTGTGAATGCGATGTGTGCTTTATTTCAACAAGATTATAATCCTTGTGCATATTAATTTCAGAACTTGAACATTGCTAAACCAATTGCATCTAAATAGAAACATCTCCTCTGTGGGTCATGAGAAATATGTCAGTTGCAAAATTTGTGTTAAAATGCTATAAAAATCATTTATGTTTTTTATGGATCATCGCTACCTTTAACAAATACACATGTACTATTAGTTAATTTTTCTTCACCATATTCTTTGGTGTTAAATTTATATCCATTGACGTAATATATTGGATATGTCTTGACATTTCTTTTTGGTCCCAACGCAAGATGTTTCAAACCTTCGTCAACCACATAATTGTCGATTCATAAACGTACTGTGAAAACCAATCAGAAAATTCTTTACTGAGATCTCCGTGTGGATGTTCACTTTCATAAATACTGTATATATGAGTAAAATATTGCATTAAATTCTACACGTGCATGCATTATGGAAATGAATAAATCATAAATTATTATTTCAGATTACCTAACAAATGGTGCAACCTCGGCACAATTTACAAGAATGTAAGTGTGCTCTACATGAAGATCTCTATCGTTTAGCCATACTTCTACACATTTCGCAGAAGGTCGACTATGTTGTCCAAAAATAGATAACATTGTTTGAGAGGACTCTTGTTCGTCGTCTTCATCGTTACGAGGAACACTTTCAAATGATATGTTCACATGGTCACTGAAATAGTGAGAGAAAAAGAACGGAGCTTCTTCATCGATGTAAGATCTATATACCGATCCTTCAACTTGTGCTTTTTGCCTCACTTTTTTCTTTAGATGATTCAAGTATCTATACAAAATTAATTTACATTAACTTTAACTTCCGAATGTAGTTAAATTAATAGGTAATATATTACATACCTCTCAAATGGATACATATCCATATTGCATAGGACCTCAAAATCGTGCTTCAGATGGGAGATGAACAGGTAAATGTTCCATTACTTTAAAAAAATCGACGAAAATATTTCTCCAATTTACAGAGCAATATAGGAATATCTACTTTAAGTTTACATAAACGATGCACTTTTAAAGTAGTCGAACAAAGCTCTTTATAAAACAGACTAAGCTCTGTTACCCCCTTTCAAACTTTTAACAGCAATAGTTCTTTGAATAGAACGGATAATAAATTTTCCATCATTTTATGACTGTCGTAGCTTTTCATTCCGCTCAATCTACCATTTTTAAAGTCAACACATCTACGAAGATTTGATGAAATACCATCAGGAAATCTTAACCCTTCCACCCATTTTAACATAACTTTAACTTGATTATTATCTAACTCTAACATGCTTTGTGTTTTTTTACTGTCATTTGGTTTCATATGAAGCTCAGAACGTTTGCATAATTCTTGTATATCGCGTCTTGATTTTATACCGTCCTTAGTCTTCCTCTTGACATTCAAAATTGTGTTAAAAACATTATCAAAGACATTTTTCTTGTTGTGCATCACATCAATATTATGACGAAGCAGAAGATGTTTCCAATATGGCAACTCCCAAAGTATAATCTGTTTCACCAATTATGAATAGTCGATTTGCCTTCAATTTATGTTTGCACTCCAGTTTCATGTATCTTTGGATAGATATGTCTTCGCTTGACCATATCATTCATGGTTGTCTGGTTTCTACTCTATTAGCTAAAAAGTTTTTCTTGTCTCCTATAAAGGGATGATTGACATGGAGAAAACATCGATGGCAGTCAAACCATGAAATTTTCTTACCATTTGGTAAAGAAAGCACCCGTGTTTCTTTCATGCAATATGGACATGCTAGACGACTGGATGTACTCCATCCTGAAAGAACTGCATAGGCAAGAAAATCACTTATAGTCCATAATAAAGAAGCAAACATACGAAATTTTTCTCTCTTTGAAATGTCATATGTTTCTACTCCTTCATTCAACGGTTTTTTTACTCCTCAATCAACGGTTGTAAATAAACTTTGATTCCTTGTGTCGGATCATCGAGGCCAGAAACGACAATAGTAAGTAACATATATTGCGTTTTTATACACATCCACGGAGGTAAATTATAAGATGTGATGATAATGCGTCAAGATGAATATTTAGCACCAAATTGAGAAAACAATGAAAAACCATCCGTACATAATCCAAGTATAACATTTCGACTCTTCGCTGCAAAATTGGAATAAATTTTATCGAAATGCTTCCATGCTTCTCTGTCGGCTAGATGTGTCAACGTACCCTCTTTCTCTGTTCTCACACTATGTCATCTTATATGACATGTAGTTACAGAAGATGCGTATAATCTTTGAAGTCTAGGAGTGATGAGTAAGTAATGCATAAACGTACGGAACTTCCTTTCCCTTCTTTTTTCTTGGTTTGTACCTTTCCTGATTATATATTTTGCAACTCTTATGATTTATGTCTTCTTTCCAAAACAACATGCATCCATTTAAACATGTATTTATTTTCTGATAAGGTAAACCAAAAGCCGACATAAGTTTTTTGACTTCATAGTGATTTTCACACATTAAATTATCGGACGTCATATGTCTTTTTGTAGCTTGTACAACGGCTGTATATCCGGCTTCAGTGATGTAGTATTTTGACTTCATCGCAATGTATTTTGCAGTTACTGATTGCCGGGTGTCGCTTTTACAACCATCCCAAAGGGGTTTCTTAGCACCATCCAGTAAATCATAATTTTTTTTGCTTCAATATTCGGTTCTTCAACATTTTCATCATCGTCGTCAACTTCAACTGTAGGGTACATTGATCGTGTTGCATCTTCAATCGTATTTCTATACGGTTCGTTGTAACAATATCATTACCAGTAATGTCTAATTCAGATTCTGCAGAAGTATTTGTTACAACTTCTCTATGACGATCTCAAACATAATACTCCAGCATGAAACCGTTTTTGCACAAATGTACTTTCACAATATCGAGTAATAAACACTTCAAATGTCTACACCTACTACATGGACAACGAATTTCTGCATATTTTGCTATTACTTGAAGCAAATTCAACAAATACGTTTATACCATTATAAAAATCTTCTTTTATTAAGCCTCTCAACCCTCTTCTTTGATACATCCATCTCCTCCGATCAACAAAATAGTCAATTATTTTTTTTATTTGAAAAAATATGTCATTAATTCAAAAATAAATATTGGTCATATTATGAATTCATATTTTATTTTTCAATGTAGATACAAAAACTTATACGCTTCAATTTTACCTCACTTAAGAATACTTATTTAGGGTTATCTATTTTTCCTGCTCGGTCATCTTACTTCCCATTACAAACACAGTAAACACTTACATTCTGTGCATTATTTCATTTTAAACGATTCAGCAAAACTTCGACAGCACTTCCTTTTTATTTCCTGCATTGTACACAAATACGTGTACGCAAGAAACAAAAAAGAAAAGCGATGGTGAAATTTTATGAATCGTTTGAAATGAAATAATGTGCGAAATGTAATTGTTTACTATATTTATAACTTGTCCAATACAGGGACAAATTCAATAAGTATTGTACCAGATGAATATAAATGGTCGTTTTATGACAAAAACTACTATTTATGTAACGATCATGTACAACACACGTCGGACGGGGCTTAAAACTCTCCAAGAGACGTAAAA
Organism: Allium cepa; assembly: GCA_030765085.1. NCBI lineage: Eukaryota > Viridiplantae > Streptophyta > Magnoliopsida > Asparagales > Amaryllidaceae > Allium > Allium cepa. Next base: position 71,384,688 of record CM060939.1, on the reverse strand, counting down.
AAAGTATTTTATAAAAATGAATATATATTTACTAATTTTATACATTTTAATTTTTTTAATTTACCACATTTGTTCGGCGTATTTCATCGAATAAGGCTGCTTTAGTATTGTTGTCATTTTCCAATACAGTCAAATTTCTTTTAGACTCATGCATTCATTATTGTTGCACAAGTCAAGATGTTATACGACTCATGTCTTATTCCAATTAACATAATACAATGATAGAAACAACGCATGTACAATGGTTTGCATATGCACACACAATCACAAATTATACATACTATCTACAATTTTACGATAACATATGAAATAGGTATGTCATAGGATGCTATAAACCATTATTACGCTAGTAGAAACAGTTGCAATCACTATTTAGCCCTAATTTATCAACTTACGCAAACCTAGATATAGGGTAAAAATTAGATTTTTAGCGAAAATAAGAGATTATACCTGATTTAGAGGGCAATAGACATTGATTACGCAGCCAGGGAGGATTTGAAAGTTCGAAATTACTGATTGGAAGCCTGGAGGGGAGATTTAGGGATTAATGGAGGAAAAAAATTGAGCAGGAAATGAGGAAGAAAGGCTTCAGGCTGATACAATATTCGTGAATTTTCGACGGCTTCCGACAGCCGTCGACGGCCCGTCAGAAACTGTCAGAAAAGAGCCATCGAAAGCCGTCGCTAGGCTTAGTCGGAATAATAGCCTTCTCTAGTAGTGATTCACTGATTATAAATGTATGCAAAATAAAAAATATGATAATAATAAATAGCTTTGAGCATCTAACATGCATTAAATGCATATTACATAAACTATTAACTTAATAAAATAAATAAATAAATACATATCTTTCATTGATAAACTATAAACTTGACCAAAAAATGGACAGTTTTTCAAAAGCGGATCTCTTTGTATCCGCATCCATATCTGATTTTCTGAATATCCGATATTTCTCCGCTTTTCAGATATGGATAAAAATAAACTTGGGATTTTTTGGATTTCCATCAGCAGTCTTAGCGTCACTCATCTATTCAAAATAAATTTTGTCGATTTTATCTATCCAACTTGCACCAAATTATTTCATTTATCATTCTAATTTTTATATTAAAAAAATGTAATGAAATTTTTCCATAAATTTGAGAAATGTATACTGATAAAGTAGAATTTCATACATGTATACTATGTATACTTCTCCACAAATATTTTGAATAATGCAATGAATATATATTTAGTAAAACCTTGATCTTAAGAAAATCGATAGTAAGTATAAAGGTAAGAAAATGTTAAAAATATTAAAAAAACATTATTGCAAACATATAAAGGGCAAAATATCTCAATTTGTTCACGTACCAATAACATAAACCAAGGGTAAGACAAACTTCCAGAAAAAACAGAAAGAAAGAACCTTTGGATTAAAATCCTATTATGGACATATATTTATTATTGCATGATGCTATTATAACTAATATAGGGTATTAATGTCATGGAATAAATGTGCAGAAATCATAAGTCATATTTTCAATTTGATGAAGGGTCAAATTGCAAATATTTAATAACTGATAATTTTCAGTTAATAAAAACAGTTATGGTCCCCAAGAAATAGTACGTCTCTTATTTCTCTTCTTCCCATCAGAGAGAAATAAAAATAAAAGGGAAAACTATTTCCAGAAAAATCACCTCTGTAAAATTAATTCCATAGAATCTGGTATGCTTCTGCTAATCTTTGCTTATTTATTGTTTATTTTCTCATGAATTGATTAGGTCTAAATTCAGATTTGTTTAACCAACAATTCGTATCAGAGCAACCCTAAATTAATTCTTGAGGATTTACTATAGTACTGTTATGATCTTCAGAATGCAAAAATTTCATGCAAATTATTGTATAAACTCCAAATGATATAATCCCAAAAAAAATACATTTGAGTCAATGTTCAGTTGCCTGTATTTGGTTTCCAATTGATCAAATACAGATGGATCTAGTTGGTCATCCATAAATTCACTGTAGTTTAGACCAAAACCTTCAAAGTGCATTTTTTACTATGCAGAGAATAATGTTCAACTTTTCGTGCCTGGTAGAAAACGCCTGGTAGAAATGAATAATAATCAGAAAGTGTTGCCTATTTCCTTTTACACTTTTCAGAGAAAGTAAAACTTGCATTTAATGAATTGTCATCATCTTCTAAAAGTGTTAGCGCATGCTTCATGATGTGATATTTGTTTAATTAGATGTATAAAAATTTATGTATCCAGGTTGAGATGCTATTTCAGGACAAATTCTTTATTGCTTCATCAAAAATTCAAGTCTCAGGGTTATAATACGGATGAGGCAGTTGCATCTTAAAGCATCCAAATTAAGTCATTAATTATTGTTATTTTGTGTCCCCAAAAAAAACCTACTGTGGTTTGAGCATAATACACACACATACACATATACATTTTCTGGCAATTTATATTCAAATTTTGTTTCATATTTTCCTAAGGATGTCTAATATTTTAAATAGATTAATTGAAACAAAATATCACCAAAGTGATCACTTTTGTTGTAGCAACCCTACATTTTGTGATTATTCTAATTATATATTTTAATTATTTTAATTACAATTTGATTTAAATTTATTTTATTTATTTTATTTAGATAATTTTGCTATTTCAAATATAAACTTTGATTTTTATGTGAATTAGAATTCCAAACATGATTAAATAGAATATTTTTTAAAAAAATGTATTTTGGTCAATATGGTCAACTTTGACTTTTAAATTTAAAAATTTGAAAGTTTGAAAATTTGAATTTTATTTTTTATTATGAAAGTAAATAAAATTTTAAGAACACTGATTTTTGTTTCGTTGAAATCTGATTTATAATGTGAAAGTTATGCCTTTTTAGCTATTGTGTGAAATTTGCTGCATTTAACAAAATGATTTATTATTAAATTATATAAATAATATTTTATTTGGTCATGTAATGTTCTAATTTATATTTATATTAGTAAAATAACATGTTATGTATATATTTTAGTTTTCAAACATTTTTTAAAAGTATAATTGACATTTTCCAATGTCAGTTGTATTCTGTTTATAATTTTTACTTTCTAGTTTCAATTTATTAAAGACATTCTTTAATTATTTATATTTTCTCAAGGTATTATTTTATTCTCATTCCCACTTTATTTTTTTCCTCATTTATTCATTTATTTGACTTCTTATTTGTTTTAAAATGATAGAGAAATTTTATAAGGCTAGTGATATTTTATTTGTAATTTTCATGCCCTGTTCTCAATTTTTAAACAATTTCTTTAGTTTTTTTTCTATTTTTCTCCAATTTAATTATTTATTTTATTTTAGAAATTATAAATAAATTATTTTATTTCAAATTTTTATTTCATAATATTTTTAAAATGAAGTGGATAATTTTCCAAAGTCAATGGTGATTTAATTATAATTTCTGGACATTGTTTTGGATTTTTAAGCAATTTCTTTTATTCTTTTCTATTTTATTTAAATTTTATTATCCACTTTCATATTATTTCACTTGGTTTCGGTTTTTAAAAGTATTTGCTGAAATTATTTGGTTTTATTTGTTTTAAAAGAAATAGAAATATGAAGAGACTTAAGACTTTAAAACCTAAGACCTTTCATTTGCCAAAACCTCTTCAATTTCCTAAGTCTTTTCATTGCCTTGCTTTGTTTGGCCGTACATTCTATGATAGCCGTGAGTATCTTATTCACATTTCACGTGAAAATATTCATCTCCATCTTATTATTCATGGCTAGAGCTTTTGGTAATGTCTTCCCTTCATTTCTTCTTCTTTTCTTCATTTTTTTCACTTATTTTGCCTTGTCTCTTCCTCATTGTTGCTCGGCCACCACTTGCTTGCCATGGCCACCACCTCCACTACCTCCTCCTTATCACCATCACCTACCTACCCCTCTGACTATGATAGGCCGCACCCTCCACTTGAACAAAACTCCACACAAAATGTCAAAACCCCTTGAAAACATCATAGCCAAGCCACTACTACAACATAACTACCATATCTTGCCTTGGCCACCACTTCTATCTCCACCATCACCTTGAGATCATCACTAACCAGCCACTATACCTCTGTCCAGACCTGTAGCATCCCGTGGCCGAGCCTAAAGCACCTAGGCCGAGCCCAAAATGTGAACCAAACTCCTCCATTTTTGCCTTGACCTCTTGTATTCCTCCTATGTAACTCCTACCTACTTCATTACCTTGTAGCCGTGCCTAATAGGACCCAAACCTGAGCCAAAGTCATGCCAAAAGCTAACCACATCAACCCTTAGGCCGAGCATATGAGTGTAGAAAGCAAGGCAAAAGTATTCATTTCAATATTGCTTTTTATTCCAAAGTTATTTCAATTCAATCTTGTATTGAATCTATGTTTATATTTGGTTTTGTGTATGGGTTGTGACAAGATCATTGAGCTTGGTTCTCTTCCCACTTGGATATATTGTTGTGTCATCATGCCTTTGGGAACCCGTTTATGTCATTTGATTCATATCTCCAGCAAAAGAGGTGAGTAAATCTCACACGACACTACATACTTATGCAATTGTGAAGCGACAACATTTGAATGTGTAGAATTATAAATGATGCTATAACTGCCTATGATTATTTATATATGATGTTAAACTTGTTAATTTACCTGTCATATTATCTGTTACTGCTATATGTTGTTAACTGTTTATTTATATCAGTTTATCATACTGCAAGTTCCCTGTAAATTAGAATCACTATAGGTTGAAATGATACATACCCGAACAGACTTTAGAATATGGAAAGATCATTATGAGCTGAAATGATAGGCCTGAACGGTTTTTATTTATATGTTTTAACTTGGGATTGCGGGTTTGAAATGATAGCACCCGGATTTTTCTTTGTAAACTGCGGATTGAAATGATATATATATATATATATATATATATATATATATATATATATGTATATATATGTATATATATATGTATATATGTATATATATGTATATATATATGTATATATGTATATATATGTATATATATGTATATATATATATATCCGTATCACTTGACCTAGGTTAGAAAACTATATACAGGCCCGTGGTTATTTTACAAAGTGTTTTTGGATATTTTTAAGTATTTTAAAATTATAAATTTATGAAATTTGATTTAAATAGATTTTGAAATGTTTTAAAATAAAGAAATTATGATTTTTCTATGAGTTAAAAATGTAATTAATGATTGGTTAAATTGGAATATTGAAATATAACTTAAGTATGGAAATTTGGAATTTTGGTTTAAAATGATATTTAAGTTATATAAATAAAATGGAAATTTATTCTTATTTGGAAAACGGTAAATATGATAATTTGATTTAAATTTGAATTTGAATGATTTAATAAAGTATTATTGATTTTTCTATGAATTAAAATGGTTAAGTAAATGAATGCTTAAAAGTGAAATTTTAAAATACAACTTGATTTGGAAATGTGGAATTTGGTTTTGTTTAAAGGCTTAAATTAATTAAATAAATTGAAAATTTAGTTTAATTTGTGAAATGGAAATTTGAAAATGTAAGTGTTAATAAGGTGTCAAATGTAAAAATGGGAAAATTGTACAATTGAATTTGTTAAGTGAGATTATTGAAAAATTTGGATTTTTCTGCAAAGGTTTGCTTTATAAAAATCATTAATTAAAAGAGTATTTTAATGAACATCTTTGAGTGTTAAAATATGATTTTTATAATGTTTAAATGGTTCAAATTGAAGTGTTTTCAAGTATAACTTACAGCGGCTTTTTTATGAATGCTCTGAAAGGTTGAAATTTTCAATGTTTATGGTTTTAACTTAGTAAATGAACTTATAATGGTTTAAAACTTTGGAAATTGAATACTTGATTTGAAAGTATATAAACTTAAATTTTAAATGGTTTAAATGAATTATTTCGATTAAAATATAAGCTATTTAAAAGGTGATTTGGAATGATAATAAATGAATGATATCTTTGAATTTAAAAGGTATTTAAAGTTGAATATTTGGATTTGAACTTATATGATGATTTGAAATTGAAGCTTTGGAAAGATATGATATTTTGATATATATTAAATGTTTTGAAATGAAGTTTTGAAAGATATGATATTTTGATATTAAAATGATTTAAAATGAAGTTTTGAAAGATATGATATTTTGATATTAAAATGATTTGAAAATGAAGTTCTGAAGGATACGATATATTAATGTATTAAAATGATTTGAAAGGAAGTTTTGAAAGATATGATAATTTAATATATTGAAATGTTTAGAAATGACTTGATATTTATTTTAATAAATATTTGAATTTGAAAGATATGGTATGTTGATATTTTAATGTATTAAAATGGTTTAGAAATGATTAAATCTTTATTTTGATAAAGATTTGGATTGAAATGATATTTTATTTTGAAGTATAAAATATTATTTTAAAGTTATAACCACGGGTTATAATAACGATCGGTTGGCAAAGAGACCGGGATCGGATATGGGCATACTCTCTATCGATACCGAAAACTACTTTGACTAACCATGTACGCGGTGGAGATTCTAGAATGAAGTAGAATGGTGGCGACGTTCTTAAGGTATATTACGTGGACCCAACTCCCGTGAGTTGGCATAAGGTGGCTAAAAAAGGGGCGATCTCAGGCCACAAGGGGTAGCTCCTCTGGTCGGACACATTTCTTCGATACCATTCTATTGCTTTTGTGATTGTTTGGGCGCCCCTTCGATTTTGGGAATGTGTTCCGAGATGGGCGTATGTGGCTACTGCATTACCACCGGGCCGTGTGCGTAATTGGTATATCTACCCTGGCATTGCCTTGTGTGGCGTGTCACCTATCATATCGAGCATTTACTACGAGTTTCTATTTGTGTCGTACCTATGTAGTATCTTCTCTTAGTCTGCCGATCAGGAGATATGCAGGGATTGTATAGACTATTGGCATTATTTGTGTTAAGGTGGAAAATGTAAAGCCTTAACGCTATATAAAAGTATATTTATTTTACTATTAGACATTATTATAGTAGCGCAATATACTATATAGTAAATAGTTTAACGGATCCTTAGAGGATGGGTGGTCCCAAGCATCCTTTAAGTTACTTGTACTTTTACAACAGTTCACTTGAGTTGGTTTACATTGTATAAGTATGTATGTCCTGACTCGAGTGTTTGTATTTTTATTTATGCTTGGGTCAGCCTGAGTATTCACAAATTTGGATTTCCACTTTCTGGAGATTGGAATCACTGGAGATTATCTGCTTGTCCAGTTTTATCTGTTTCACTTCCAGTTATCCTATTGATCCCAGTGTTGTATTCATTTTGTACTTGGTTATTACCTTGAGACTTCTTTTGTACTTTATTTCTTCTGTTGTATCTTATGTAACTCTGATATATTACATAGTAGTTTCATGAACTACTATTTCTTTTACTTCCGCTGCACTATTATTACTCTGTGTCTATGATTTTATTTACTGTATATTCTGAGATTTGCCAAATTTTATTTACAACGCGGTATTTTTAGCAATTCAAGTCCGACATGTGCGGATGCGAATGGTTGAAAATACCTGGTTGTTACATTTGGTATCAAAGCTTTGGCTTTGAGGCAAAACTTAGAATATAAGGTAAATTATTTACAGAATCACTTTCGTTCGAGTTTGAATCTTTCCTCTTTGTTTCGAATTTCCTTTGAATTTTGGAACGTTCCCTACGGTTTCAAAATCCATTCGTGTCCCTCTCTATTCATTTTCTTTTGATTCTGGAGTATCTCATAACCCCCTTCGAATGATCTTTTTAGTGAGTCGGCAGTCTCGCCAATTTCAAATTGTATTGTAAAAGGGGGAAACTCTTTTACAATTAGCATCGAGTCACCAGAGATTTATATCTATCCTTCCTTTAGATGCTAATATCTTTTGTTATTCCAAACTCTATCTCTTGAGATCGAATGTAGATTTACCCCAGAAAAATCCACATTAAACTTACTCTTTAAGTCACGGTTGACCCGGTTAAGGTAGCCCACGATTTACTTAAGCTTACCCATCTCCCTACTCTGTTATTTAATCATCTTGTCTCTTGTTTCTAATCTATTCTTCCAAACATTTTGAATTGGACTTGTAAATCTATGTTTTGTTTTATATATTGTGTTGTTTGAGTTGTTGATGTTGATTTGGGTTTCTGATCGATTCGTCTGATCAACGTTATCGATAGGATTTCTAAAACACTTTGACAGAACAAACTGACACAACATTATTTAGTTAATGAAATAAATTTTGATATATAAGTAAATATATGGAACTTAATAACCTGATTTAAATTGATTATTTGAAATGATAATACTTGATTTATCATTTATTGTTCTATAAAGGAATTTATAAATAGTTGTTTATAAATTGATTTGGGAACTGAAATGAATTTAAAACAAGAAATTTGAGAATTTAATTTCCGATGGTTTCAAACCTCGTGTTTAAGTTTAAAAATATATTATTTAAAGTATTTTCTAATAGAAATTTGTTTCCAAAGAATTTTAAAGTTTAAAAATCAGTGCTATTCTCTTTGTCGCTGGGAAATAATTTCGGTGATGACTGCAGCATCATCGACATTCATTTTCGAGTTTCAAAGTGAAGAGACCGCTCTGTAGTCTTGCTACAGCCTTGTTTTGAGAAATGAAATTGATTTGAATTTCTAAAATATGAATCGATTTATGATATATATATATATATATATATATATATGATTTGAATTTGATTTGATAAATTATATGCATACATTTAATTGTCTCTAAATGGTTTGAAAGGAATCAGAAATTTTAGTTCTTAATATCTATCGTAAAGAATAATTTCAATTATAAAATGAAAATCAAAATTTTGAATAAATGATTCAAACTTGAAATGATTGAATTTGAAAGTTTTATTTGTATAATACTCAATTGCATTCCAATATAACTTACCTTGATTTTAGAAGTTAACAATGTAATTGGATAATATACAATATAAAAAGATTTTATAAATAAAATTTGAGTGGTTATAATAAATATTATACACTTAAATTTTGTTATAAAAAGATTAATAGAGGTAAATAGAATAAAAGAGTAAATTGAATAATTTAAAATATAAAATGATGTTAAAAGAACTAAGAATAAAATAAAGCAGTTATAATAAGTGTAAGTATATTTAACATAAGTGATAAATATTGAGAGGAATAAAATTTAATTTTAATTAGGAATAAAGAAGAGTTAAATTTATTAAGTACATTATGAGTATAATAAATGATTATTTTTAAAACCCATGGTTTTAAAATTTGTTAATTTAAGATGATTGGATAATAAGATAATGAAATTTGAGATAGTTAAGATTTATTTAACTTGTGTAAAAAAAAAAAAATTCTATGTAAGTTGAAATTTCCATGGTTTCAAACTTATTTCCTTATTTGTTTTTCAAACTATCTTTGGTTGTCCTTATTATCCTTATCTTGCTACAGACTGGTATAGGCATTTTCTGTAATCTTTCTGTTTAGAACTCTTTCTATAATCTTTCTATAATCTTTGATAATCTTTGGTACTCATTTTGAATCCACTTTTTTCGTGCTTGTGTTCTTGATTCTGGAGGATCTTGGAAAAATCATTTCCACCTTGTTAAACTTACCTATAACAACAGTTATCAGGTATAATCCCAATCTTCTTGTCATCTTTTCTTAATCTTATTTCATTTCTATCTTTTCTGTGCTTTTCCGTACCTCATTCCTTTTCGGGGACGAAAAGTTTTGAGTGGAGGAGAGTGCAACAACCCTACATTTTGTGATTATTCCAATTATATATTTTAATTATTTTAATTGAAATTTGATTTAACTTTATTTTATTTATTTAATTTAGATAATTTTGTTATTTCAAATATAAACATCTGATTTTTATGTGAATTAGAATTCCAAACATGATTAAATAGAATATTTTACAAAAAAATGTATTTTGATCAATATGGTCAACTTTGACTCTTAAATTTAAAAATTTGAAAGTTTGAAAATTTGAATTTTATCTTTTAATATGAAAGTAAATAAAATTTTAAGAACACTAATTTTCGTTTCATTGAAATCTGATTTATAATGTGAAAGTTATGTCTTTTTAACTATTGTGTGAAATTTGCTGTATTTAACAAAATGGTTTATTTTTAAATTATATAAATAATATTTTATTTGGTCATGTAATGTTCTAATTTATATTTATATGGGTAAAATAACATGTTATGTATATATTTTAGTTTTCAAACATTTTTAAGAGTGAAATTGACATTTTCCAATATCAGTTGTATTCTGTTTATAATTTTTAATTTCTAGTTTCAATTTATTAAAGACATTTTTTAATTATTTATATTTTCTCAAGATATTATTTTATTCTCATTCCCACTTTATTTTGTTCCTCATTTATTCATTTATTTGACTTCTTATTTGTTTTAAAATGATAGAGAAATTTTATAAGGCTAGTGATATTTTATTTGTAATTTTCATGCCCTGTTTTCAATTTTTAAACAATTTCTTTAGTTTTTTTCTATTTTTCTCCAATTTAATTATTTATTTTATTTTAGAAATTATAAATAAATTATTTATTTCAAATTTTTATTTCATAATATTTTTAAAATGAAGTGGATAATTTTCCAAAGTCAATGGTGATTTAATTGTAATTTCTAGACATTGTTTTGGATTTTTAAGCAATTTCTTTTATTCTTTTCTATTTTATTTAAATTTTATTATCCACTTTAATATTATTTCACTTGGTTTTGGTTTTTAAAAGTATTTGCTGAAATTATTTGGTTTTATTTGTTTTAAAAGAAATAGAAATATGAAGAGACTTAAGACTTTAAAACCTAAGACCTTTCATTTGCCAAAACCTCTTCAATTTCCTAAGTCTTTTCATTGCCTTGCTTTGTTTGGCCGTACATCCTATGATAGCCGTGAGTATCTTATTCACATTTCACGTGAAAATATTCATCTCCCTCTTATTATTCATGGCTAGAGCTTTTGGTAATGTCTTCCCTTCATTTTTTCTTCTTTTCTTCATTTTTTTCACTTGTTTTGCCTTGTCTCTTCCTCATTGTTGCTCGGCCACCACTTGCTTGCCATGGCCACCACCTCCACTACCTCCTCCTTGTCACCATCACCCACCTACCCCTATGACCATGATAGGCCGCACCCTCCACTTGAACAAAACTCCACACAAATGTCAAAAACACTTGAAAACATCATATCCAAGCCACTACTACAACATACACTACCATATCTTGCCTTGGCCACCACTTTTAGCTCCACCATCACCTTGAGATCATCACTAACCAGCCACTATACCTTTGTCTAGACCTGTAGCATCCCATGGCCGAGCCTAAAGCACCTTGGATGAGCCCAAAATGTGAACCAAACTCCTCCATTTTAGCCTTGACCTCTTGTATTCCTCCTATGTAACTCCTACCCACCTCATCACCTTGTAGCCGTGCCTAATAGGACCCAAACCTGAGCCAAAATCATGCCAAAACCTGACCACATCAACCCTTAGGCCGAGCATATGAGTGTAGAAAGCAAGGCAAAAGTATTCATTTCAATATTGCTTTTTATTCCAAAGTTATTTCAATTCAATCTTGTATTGAATCTATGTTTATATTTGGTTTTGTTTATGGGTTGTGACAAGATCATTGAGCTTGTTTCTATTCCCACTTGGATCTATTGTTGTGTCATCGTACCTTTTGGAATCCGTTTGTGTCATTTGATTCATATCTCCAGCAAAAAAGGTGAGTAAATCTCACATGACACTACATACTTATGCAATTGTGAAGCGACAACATTTGAATGTGTAGAATTATAAGTGATGCTATAACCGCCTATGATTATTTATATATGATGTTAAACCTGTTAATTTACCTATCATATCATCTGTTACCGCTAAATGTTGTTAACTGTTTATTTATATCAGTTTATCATACTGCAAGTTCCCTGTAGATTAGAATCACTATGGGTTGAAATAATACATACCCGAACGGACTTTAGAATAGGGAAAAATCGTTATGGGCTGAAATAATATGTCTGAACGGTTTTTATTTATATGTTTTAACTTGGGATTGCGGGTTTGAAATGATAGAACCCGTAGTTTTCTTTGTAAACTGCGGATTGAAATGATATATATCTGTATCACTTGACTTAGGTTAGAAAACTATATACAGGCCCGTGGTTATTTTATAAAGTGTTTTTGGATATTTTTAAGTATTTTAAAAATATAAATTTATGAAATTTGATTTAAATAGATTTTGAAATGTTTTAAAATAAAGAAATTATGATTTTTCTATGAGTTAAAAATGTAATTAATGAATGATTAAATTGGATTATTGAAATATAACTTAAGTTTGAAAATTTGAAATTTTGGTTCAAAATGATATTTAAGTTATATAAATAAAATGGAAATTTATTCTTATTTGGAAAACGGTAAATATGATAATTTGATTTAATTTTGAATTTGAATGATTTAATAAAGTATTATTGATTTTTCTATGAATTAAAATGGTTAAGTAAATGAATGCTTAAAAGTGAAATTTTAAAATACAACTTGATTTGGAAACGTGGAATTTGGTTTTGTTTAAAGGCTTAAGTTAATTAAATAAATTGGAAATTTAGTTTAATTTTTGAAATGGAAATTTGAAAATGTAAGTGTTAATAAGGTGTCAAATGTAAAAATGGGAAAATTGTACAATTGAATTTGTTAAGTGAAATTATTGAAAAATTTGGATTTTTTCGTAAAGGTTTGCTTTATAAAAATCATTAATTAGAAGAGTATTTTAATGAACATATTTGAATGTTAAAATATGATTTTTGTAATGTTTAAATGGTTTAAATTGAAGTGTTTTCAAGTATAACTTACAACAGCTTTTTTCTGAATGCAGTGAAAGGTTGAAATTTTCAATGTTTATGGTTTTAACTTAGTAAATAAACTCATAATGGTTTAAAATATTGAAATTGAATACTTGATTTGAAAGTATATAAACTTAAATTTTAAATGGTTTAAATGAATTATTTTGATTAAAATATAAGCTATTTAAAAGGTGATTTGGAATGATAATAAATGAATGATATCTTTGAATTTAAAAGGTATTTAAAGTTGAATATTTGGATTTGAACTTATATGATGATTTGAAATTGAAGTTTTGGAAAGATATGATATTTTGATATATATTAAATGTATTGAAATGAAGTTTTGAAAGATATGATATTTTGATATATATTAAATGTTTTGAAATGAAGTTTTGAAAGATATGATATTTTGATATATATTAAATGTTTTAAAATGAAGTTTTGAAAGATATGATATTTTGATATTAAAATGATTTAAAATGAAGTTTTAAAAGATATGATATTTTGATATTAAAATGATTTGAAAATGAAGTTCTGAAGGATATGATATTTTAATGTATTAAAATGATTTGAAAGGAAGTTTTGAAAGATATGATAATTTAATAGATTGAAATGATTAGAAATGACTTGATATTTATTTTGATAAATATTTGAATTTGAAAGATATGGTATGTTGATATTTTAATGTATTAAAATGGTTTAGAAAAGATTAAATCTTTATTTTGATAAAGATTTGGATTGAAATGATATTTTATTTTGAAGTATAAAATATTATTTTAAAGTTATAACCACGGGTTCTAATAACGATCAGTTGGCAAAGAGACCGGGATCGGATATGGGCATACTCTCTGTCGATACCGAAAACCACTTTGACTAACCGTGTACGCGGTGGAGATTCCAGAATGAAGTAGGATGGTGGCGACGTTCTTGAGGTATATTACGTGGACCCAACTCCTCTGAGTTGGCATAAGGTGGCTAAAACAAGAGCGATCTCGGGCCAAAAGGGGTAGCTCCTCTAGTCGGACACATTTTTTCGATACCATTCTATTGCTTTTGTGATTGTTTGGGCGCCCCACCGATTTTGGGAACGTGTTCCGAGGTGGGCGTATGTGGCTGCTGCATTACCACCAGCCCGCGTGCGTAATTGGTATATCTACCCTGGCATTGCCTTGTGTGCCGTGTCACCTACCATATCGAGCCTTTACTACGAGTTTCTATTTGTGTCGTACTTATGCAGTATCTTCTCGTAGTCTCCCGATCAGGAGATATGCAAGTATTGTATGGACTATTGGCATTATTTGTGTTAAGGTGGAAAATGTAAAGCCTTAACGCTATTTAAAAGTATGTTTATTTTACTCTTAGACATTATTATAATAGCGCAATATACTGTATAGTAAATAGTTTAACGGATCCTTAGAGGATGGGCGGTCCCAAGCATCCTCTTGTACTTTTACTACAGTTCACTTGAGTTGGTTTACATTTTATAAGTATGTATGTCCTGACTCGAGTGTTTGTATTTTTATTTACGCTCGGGTCAGCCTGAGTATTCACAGATTTGGATTTCCACTTTCTGGAGATTAGAATCGCTGGAGATTATCTGCTTGTCCAATTTTATCTGTTTCACTTCCAGTTATCCTGTTGATCCCAGTGTTGTATTCATTTTGTACTTGGTTATTATCTTGAGACTTCTTTTGTACTTTATGTCTTCTGTTGAATCTTATGTAACTCTGATATATTACATAGTAGCTTCATGAACTACTGTTTCTTTTACTTCCGCTGCACTATTATTATTCTATGTCTGTGATCTGTGATTTTATTTACTATATATTCTGGGATTTGCCAAATTTTATTTACAACGTGGTATTTTGAGCAATTCAAGTCCGACATGTGCAGATGCGAATGGTTGAAAATACTTGGTTGTTACATTTGTGTAAATTAATTTAAGTGAAATATCAAAATAATTGTGTGTATGTAATTCATGCATTTATTAACGAACCCAAAGGGAATTGGTGTGTAACAACCCGATATTTTCAGCCATTCGCATCCGCACATGTCGGACTTGAATTGCTCAAAATACCGCGTTGTAAATAAATTTGGAGCAAATAAAATGCAATCACAGAATCACAGACACAGAAATATCAGAATAACTCGCAGCGGAAATAAAATACATAGTAGTTCATGAAGCTACTACGGCAGAGTCTCAAACCAAATACATAATACAGTCTGAAAACAACATAATAGAAATCCCAATTACATAGAAGTTCACTAATACATGAGATAAACTAGAACAGCTGAAACAGAGAGTAGATATAAATGTAGATAAGCTGAAACTCCAGCAAAGACCAGCTCCAGAAAGAGAATCCAAAGCTGTGAATACTCAGGCTGACCCGAGCGTAAAGTAAAACACAAAACACTCGAGTCAGGACAATATATACTTATATAATGTAAACCAACTCAAGTGAACTGTAGTAGAAGTACACAATAACTTAAAGGATGCTTGGGATCGTCCATCCTTTAAGAATCAGTTAAACTATAAATTAATTACATCCCGTGGTTGAAATTTCAAAATGGTATTTTATACTTCAAAATCAAATGTAATTTCAAAATTCAATATCATTCAAAATATCATATCTTCCAAACCACATTCATTTTTATTTAATTTAAATACCATTACAAAACACATTTCAAAATAGTTTATATTTCAAAACAAATTACTTCATTTTAAATCATAAAATGAAGTTATTATATTTAATAATTAAATTATTAAATTTCCAAAATTTTAGTCTTTCAAAATTCATTTATTCACTTAATTTATTAAAACAGATGAAAATTCAACTTTCGCAGCATTTAGAAATTGCTACGGAAAGTTACATTCAAAACAGTTCAATTTAACAAAAGATAGCATTTAAAAAAGCTGTAATAGGGTTACATTAGTTTCAAATAAAACTTAGTTAAATTCAACAATTATAGCATTTACAAAAATGCTATAATAACCTTTAATTAAACTTAGCCATTTGGTTCATTATTATCAACTACAACATTTACAAATGCTGTATTATCATTTACATTAGAATTAATAGCATTTCAGAAATGCAGTTAATTAACTTCAAGTATTCGATATAATTTCACAAACAATTATATTTTTATTTAAATCATTATTAGCTTATAAAATCATATAATTTCACTTTTAAAACAGTCAGTCAAATACCCTTATATTCATGATTTTATAAAGTTAAATCTCCATTCAAAAATCAAAATTTAATAATAATTCACTTATTAAATTCCAACATAAAATTTCAAATTCATTAAATTAAATTTAACTTAACACTTAAGTTTAAAATTTTCAAATATAACTTAATTTCATTTTTATTTACTTAACTTAAAATTCACTTTTATGCCAAATTCACAAATTTGCAATTTTAGTTATATTTCAAAATTTCAACATAAATATTCATTCATTTCACATTTTAACTTTATTCAAGAATCATTAATATATTAAAAAATCATTTTAAATTCATTTAATTCAAAATATCATAAATTTATCATATTTTCATATTTAATTTAAATTTCATTTATCACCAAATTATAATTTCCAAAATAACTTACATTTCAGATTTTCTAACTTTACCATTTATTTATTTCACTTATAAATTTTCAGAAAATCAATAATGCTTTTCAAGAATCATTTTTAAATCAAATTTAAATCAAAATATTATAATATTTACATTTCTAAAATATTTTAAAAATTTTAGAAAAACATATTTTAACAACGGGTCTGTATTTCATTTTCTAGCTTAGATGAAGTGATACGGGTAATATATCATTTCAACCCATAATTTACAAAGAAAACCTGGGTTTGATCATTTCAAACCCGCAATCCCAAGTAAAAGAAAATAATTGAAAATCATTCAGGCCTATCATTTCAGCCCATAACGATTTTCTCCTATTCTAAAGTCCGTTCGGGTATGTATCATTTCAACCCATAGTGATTCTAGTCTACAGGGAACTTGCAGTGTGATAAACTGATGAAAGTAGCAGAATAGCATGAAATAACAGTAACATATGGTATAACAAGTGTAAATATAGGTGTGAACATCATATGAATATAATATATCAGTTATAACAGGATGATATGCATTTACAGATTCAAGTGATGTCAGTTTATCACTATATAAGTACATATTTAGTCTGGTGAGATTTACTCACTGTTTTGAGCTGATGACACAACGAAGAATTGCACAAAGGGATCTACACAAGCACAAAAGCACGATACAGATACGAAATGGAGGAGCCAAGGATTAATTCCCTTGAATACAAATCAAACAAACAATACAAACAGCATAAGTTTTCAACCCAAAATTTCAATAAAACATTGTTAGAAATGACTGCATAAAACGAATCCAAGGATATTGCACTTGCTTTCAACCACCTATGGTTCAGCTACAGGACTAAAATGTATGACTAAGGGGTGAGTTTGGATCTGGTCTTGGGTCCATAGGGTCGGCCTAGCATGGTTTACATGACAGTGAAGAGGTAGGTGCTTGGAATTTCAACTATATGGCATAACAAAGGTTTCAAGGCAAAATAAAGCACCAACATGCCACGGCCAAGGTAGATGGTCACGGCCAGAGGCAAGGTGAGGTCATGTGGTGATGTGGCAGTGGTGTCAGGTCGGAATTTGGCTGGTGGTGTGATGGAAGTGGCGGCCAAGGTGGGGTTTTGTGGAGGTGGATCAAGAGGTGAGCTCGGCTAGGCTACAAGGTGAAGTGTTTGCAAATTTTGTTGGATCTACACATCAAGGGAGCATGGCTATGGCTTGGGGTTGTGCTGGTGGTGGTGGTGACTGGTTGTGGTGGTGGTGGAGGCGGCCACAGTGCTGGAATGGAGAGGAGCCGATCCTAGAAGTGATGAAAGCAAGTGCAATTCACATGGAAACAAGTGAAAATTATATTATCACTTTAAAAATATTAATAGACAAAAATATACATAAAATAACATATTAACACATATTAAAATAAAATATAACAAATAAAATATGATTTGTATAATCTAAATAGACAAAATTGCAAAATAAAACAAATTATACTCAAAATTGAAATGTGCATAACTTTCACAGTTTAAGTCCGTTTTCAACGAAACAAAAAGCAGTATTCAAGTTGTTAAATCTATTTCCATAATAAAAGATAAAATTTAGGAGTATAAATATTTAAATTTGAAATTTAAAAGTCAAAGTTTGACCAGTTTGAACAGAAATTCATCTTTCAGTAAAATATCCAATTTATACCTGTTTGAAATTATAATTCACATAATAATCAACACTTATATTTAAAAATGTGAAATGTTTGAAATAAAACAAGTTTAAAATTAATTTCAAAATAAAATAAAGTCAAATATTTAAAATATATGAAAAATCTAGGGTTGTTACATGGTGTTTGGCCGAATTTCATGCATACTTATGCTGATAAATGTGTGATAGTTATAAGATATTTTATGTGAGCAGTATGTTAGTCCAAAGAATGCATATTGTTTGACATAATTTATTGTTAATGTTTGATCGCTACAACAAGAGTACCATTTACAGTTAATATTATTATCTAAAGACTTGATATTAATGATGTGTTTGGTATCTTGAGATGGGATAAACCATTATCTGAATTTATTGTTTTATATGGATTCTTATATGAGTGTGTTATTTATATAATTATCAAGTTCTCTTTTCAGTTGTTGCTAGTGTATCTGCTAACCTTAATTCAGTACTTGTCCTTAATGGTAATTACTTTAAGGACTGGAAGGAGATTGTTTTCATTGTTCTTGGCTGCATGGACCTTGACCTTGCATTAAGGATGGATCAGCCTGCTTCTCTTACGGATGCTAGTTCCTCCAAGGAAAGGAGGATTTTTGAGAAGTAGGACCATTCAAATTGCATGACTCTTATAATCATCAAGCGCGACATACACGAGGCTTTTAGGGGTGCGGTGTCCGAGGAGATCACCGATGCCATAACTTTCCTCACTGAATTTAAGAAACGCTTTGCAAAAAGCGATAAGGCGGAAACAAGCACTCTTTTAAAGAAACTCATTTCCATGAAGTTCAAGGGAAAGAAAACCATAAGGTAGTACATTATGGAAATGTCTCACCTTTCTTCAAAGCTAAAGGAACTAAAGCCTGAACTTTCGGATGACTTGCTTGTGCATTAGGTGCTTATCTCTCTTCGTCCATAATTCAGTCAATTCAAGGTCAGTTACAACTGGCAAATGGAGAAATGAACTCTTAATGAGCTCATTTCATTTTATGTTCAAGAGGAAGAAAGGCTGAAGCAAGAGAAGACTGAAAGTGCTCATTCGGCAAGCACCTCCAAGGATAAGGGCAAGAAAAGAAAGCTTAAGAATGAAGCTGCTAAGGATCCAGCTCAAAAGAAACAAATAGAAGGAGGGTTGTTTCTTTTGTCACAAGGTTGGACACGTGAAGAAGGAATGTATCAAATATCATGCATGGCGTGCAAAGAGAGGTATATTTCTTACTTTGGTCTGCTCTGAGGTTATATTATCTTCAGTACCTAGGAATACTTGGTGTATAGATTTTAGTACTACTACTCACATAAGTGTTTCTATGCAGGGTTGCCTGAGCTACCGAAAGCCAAGTGATGGTGAAAGACACAAATTTGTGGGTGATGGTCAATCAGTAAAAGTGGAAGCAATTGAGCATTTTAGGTTGTTATTAGGAACTGGTTTTTATTTGGATTTGAAAGATACTTTTCTTGTACCGTCATTTGGACGGAATTTAGTTTCAGTTTATGGGTTGGTCAAATTTAGATATTGTTGTTCATTTGGAAACAATCAATTTACTTCGTCTTTGAAATTGGATGTTTTGGAACTAGTTATTTATAAGCTTATGACAATCTTTATTTGCTGGAAACAGTTGCATCCTATAATGAAACCTTGCATGTGGAATCATGTGGCACTAAACGTAAATTAAATAAGGAAAATTCAGCATCCTTATGGAATAAGCGTTTAGGTCATATCTCAAAAGGTAGAGTTGAGTGCTTAGTGTGTGATGGAATTTTAGAATCTCTTGACTTCATAAACTTTGATGTTTGTGTAGATTGCATTAAGGGAAAACAAACCAAAACTAAAAGATTGGGTGCCAATAGATCTTTAGACGTCTTAGAATTAATTCATATAGATATTTTTGGGCCATTTCCTACGGCATCTTGGAACGGTCAACAATATTTCATATCATTCATAGATGATTACTCACGTTATGGGTAACTATATCTCATTCATGAAAAGTCACAAATCGCTGGATGTATTCAAAACTTATAAAGTTAAAGTTGAGAATCAACTCAACAAAAAGATTAAAAATGTCAGTCCGATCGTGGTGGTGAGTACTACGGTCAATATGATGGCTCATGTGAACAACGTCCATGACCGTTCTCTAAATTCCTAGAGAAATGCGGTATTATCCCACAATACACCATGCTAAGATCACCTAACATGAATGGTGTTGCTGAAAGATGAAATAGTACTATTAAGGATATGGTAAGGAGTATGATTGCTCATTCCACCTCACTCGAGTCTCTCTGAGGAGAAGCGTTAAAGATAAGAACTTATATTCTCTATAAAGTTCCAACTAAAGGCAGCTGCAAAAACGCCTTATGAACTTTGGATAGGTCGAAAGCCTAGTCTAAAGCACTTTCATATTTAGGGATGTTCAGCTGAGGCAACATGAGAAGAAATTGGACTCCAAAACGGTGAGCAGCTACTTAATTTGTAATTCTGAGCGTTTGGGCGCTATAAATTTTATGATCCCATAGTTAGGAATTAGACGGGAAATGTAATATTTTTTAAGGATGTTGAGTTTAGGGGAGAAATAAATTAAATACATTACTTTTAAGGAGAAACTGGATTGAAACTCAGTTCCTACTATCACTTTTGACAATGTTCAAATTCCTACACCTATCATTGATCAAAAAGTGAATCTAGAACCTCAACGAGACAATTTTGTACAACCCCTTATTCAAAATTAAAAAATTATTCCAGAAGAACAAACTCAACAACCTCAAGAACTTGTGCAATTAAGAAGGTCCGTGAGAGAAAGGAGAAGTGCTATTTCAGCTGATTATAATGTATTTCTCCAAGAACATGAGAATGACAATGGAATGATGGAAGATGAACCAATCAACTTTCATCATGCCATGAAAAGCTTTAACTCTCAAAAGTGGATGGATGCCATGAATGACAAGTATAAGTCCCTACAAGACAATAATGTTTAGGAACTTGTCCCATTACTGGAAGGTGCAAAACCAATTGGTTGTAAATGGATATTTAAAACCAAGAGAGATGCAAATGGTAATGTGGAAAGATATAAGGTACGCCTTGTAGCAAAAGGCTATACTCAAAAAGAAGGCATCAATTTTATAGAGAGTTTGAAACTAGTTTCATCGAAAGACTCTTTTAGGAAAATTATGGAACTTGTCACTCATCTTGATCTTGAGTTACATAAGATGGATGTTAAGACAACGTTTCTTAATAGTGACACCGATGAAACAATTTATATGGTACAACCAGAAAACTTTGTGTCGGGAGATCCAAAGAATATGGTTTGCAAATTGACGAAATCCATCCATGGACTTAAGCAAGCTTCTCGTCAATGGTACTACAAGTTTTATCAAGTAATCATTTCATTTGGTTTGGAGATAAATGTTGTTGATGATTGTGCGTATCACAAGTTCAGTGGGAATAAACATATATTTCTGGTTCTGTATGTCAATGACATACTGCTTGCCACTAACAATATAGGCTTATTGCACAAAACCAAGAGATTTCTGTAACGATCCCGTTTTTTAAGCCAAATTTAATTCAGTAATTTATATAATTTTTGGAATTAAATTGTGAATTAATTTGAATTTTGCCAAAAATAAATTAAGATATGTGTTTGCTTTATATATATTTATATGATTGTAAATAGAATTTTGATTTGAAATTCAAAATAAATATCTTAAAAATAAATTGGATTTGAAAACTCTATATTTTAAAACTAATTAAAATTTGTTTTCAAATTTTAATATATATATATATATATATATATATATATTGTAATTTGGAAGTTATATTTTAAATTTAAATATAATAATTTTTCAAAAGCTATTTAAGGGTTAAATTCTAATATATATATGTATATATATTATTTATTTATTAATGTATAATTAAATTTTAAAATCAATTTCTTTAAGGTTATATAAATACTTATAAAAGGAAATGTATATATATAAATATTTATTTCTTTAAAGGTATAAAAGCTTTAATTAAAATAATATTTAATAAAAAAGGTTTATATGCTTTTCTTTTAAATTTATACACGATGTAAATATAGTTTATATATATATAAATATATAACATATGTTAATATAATAAAAAGAAATGTATTAAAAAAAACCTAAATTGAAAATGTAATATAAAAATTATATATACATATTAAAATATATTAAGACATGAATAAAGACAAGTGTAAGATAATTTTAACATGTGTAAGTATTTTAACAAGAAGATTAACAAGTGTTAACAATTTTATCATGCACAAATACAAGTGTCATTAATTCTTTTTATTTTTAAATTAATGAATAAAGTGAAAAACAAGTTATATATACACATCAATACCTCATTTTCATTCTTTCTTCATCTTTCAAATTTCTAAAGAAAACTTAAAAACCTGAACCAGAGAAAAGAAAACAAGTTCTAGTTTTCAAAATCTTAAAAAAACAACAAACAAAACAAATCTTTTACAAGTTCAACCTGAGCAAAGATCAAGCTCAGTTCAAATTCATCTCAAACACAAAGAAGCATAGACCATTTCAAACTCAAAAGAAAATAACATCTCAAAATCTTGAAGCAAGTTATAGGTTCAACTCAGTATTAAATCAAGCATAGACTCAATTCACTTTTATCAAGCAAAGCAAAGATCAAATTCACTGTTCAAATCTAATCCAGTTCTAGGTTTTGTATTCTCTGTTTAACCAAACCAAGTGAGTAAACTAACTTGGATCTATCTATATACCTTGAAGTTTGGATTGAATACTTGAAAATATGTTGTGAAAAATGTTTGTACAGATGAAAATATGCCTGCATGTTTCTAAATTGATTTTGTGCATGTCTGTTTGCCTCTGTTCTTAGTATATAGGTTTAAAACTTATTCAAAATTAAAATCTCTTCCCTTGATCTCTTTTAGCATGTGATCTTTAAAAGGAATCTGTTTGTAATAGCTAAATTTGATTTTAAAAATATTTTTAAGTACAATTAACAAGTAAATTTACAGGAATCAAGAAAACATAGAGAAAATCATTTCAAGTCAGAAAATCAATCATCTAGATGTCATATTTTGACCTCATGACTAGATTCATACTTAAGAATGGTGAATTTTGATAATAATTTCATGATTTTTAATTTTAGGGTTGGGTAGAATTTTCGAGTTGAACGGTTTTGGGTTTTCTGTCGATTAATGGCGATCAGGGGAGAGATGTTCGTCGTGTTTGGGTCTGGAGGTGGCTCGAGAGTCAAGGGTCAGAGGAAAAATGTTGGATGGATTTATAGGTGGTCATGGTGGTCGGAAGATAAGGTAGTAGGGTTTAAGGTCCAGTTTGGGTCGCTGTCGAATTCGAGTCTAGTTCATCGTCATCGAGAGATCGGACTCAACCGGTGGTGGGTGAATCGATGCGTGGTTTCGTGGCTGTGACGACCCAGAATTTTTCGATGTTTGAAATCGGAATATTTAATTAATTTTAAATATTTGCAAGTTAGTTTAACTTGGACTTCAAATATTAGTTTGAATTTTGGCGATTGAATTTATTAATTTGAAGTTGGGTAAAATGTTGAATCTGGAGTTTTAAGCTATTAAAAATATTTTGAAGGCTTATTAAATTTATATTGATAATATTGAAGATAATAAAATAGTCAAAATTGAATTTAACAGTGATTTGTTCAGTTTTGAAATTTTATCGTTTTAAATTGAATTTAAAAATAGTCCTTCATCTGTAACTTTTATTGGTTTGCAATAAACTGGTAGGGGACCAGTTAACCCCGCTGGCTTTGCCAAAAAAAAAAATAGTCTTCCGAGGCACAGTCTCGGAATTCGACGAAAATAAGTTCCATTGGATCTGTAATAGTGTATTATTATCGGATTTCAATTTTCGTAGTGATTGGAGTTGTTGTGTGAGTGTACAATATATAAACGCGCTGAAATTTATATCGAATTAAATATAATAACTGGGCTCAAAAAGCTATGTTCTCCATACGATTGAATTATCACTCGAAACCTTTTCCATTGCGTTCAGAATAGGGGTATAACATTATAAACGCCTAGCGACACGCTCCGATAGGAATTCGGAATTGTAAGTTGCATTTATCGAGACGATTTGAATTTAATTTAAATAAATATGTATATCCTAGTCAACCTCCAATCGTATTCCCTTCACATCGATACCTTTTCCCTTCAAATCACTGCAACCTTCCTCTACACGCCATTATCACAACGCGTCTCCTTCTTTTATATTAACAGTCGAGATTCAAAGGAAAATAAAAGTAAACTCGAAGCTAAAATAAATTATAATGGCCGAGCTCCTCAAAACCCCTTTTTCTTCTTCAGCAAATCGAGTTCTTTCGATTTTCAAAAAAAAAAATCAAATTCGTTCAGCGTTCTCGAGCCGATTCAGTGGGGAGAGAGAGGGGGGATGGCGGCGAGTTCTATTCGTTCGAACAAAAAGGGGCGGAGAGACATGCTGTTCTTAAATCGAGACCGATTCGAAGCGACTGGAAGGTCTCGCAAGCGACTCGCGATTTTGTGTTGCAAGCGACTTCGGTGTTGTTTGTGGAGGCAACTCGATGGTTTGGAATTCGTCGAGATTGGATAACAACGTGCGACGCTGATAATTTCGAAGGGGAAACAGCTACATGCTGCGGTTGTGGAAGAGGTGGGGGAAGCTGTGAGTTCGGCGGCGAGCAAGTGTGGATGAGGGAACCGCGAAGTGGGGTTTGCAGGGGTCGCTTGTTGTTCGAGCGAGTCCTGTAGGTTTGGGCAGTGAGGTATAACTGTTTATTTTAATTCAATTCAAACAAATATTCATATGTAAATTAGGAAATGTAAACTATGTTAGTCTATATAGTTATACACATATTTTATTGTACAATAATCAGAAAATTTATTTTTATTGACTGAAAAATATATAGGGTTGAACAGGACTTTTAAACGTTTTGATTTAAATAGTTATATTAAAATTGGACCTTTGGATTTTATAGGTTATTTTATAAGTGTATAAGAATAAGGGTTTAATTTTACAGTTAAATGTATATACATATAAAATAATTGCGTTTTAATTTAATATATATAGGTTTGACAGAAATTTCACTTATTTAGAATTATATATATATATATATAGGTAAGATTTTGGAAAGAGAAAAGGAAAATAAAATATATATATACATGGGAGTTTTGGATATTGAAAAATTATAGGGATTAGCTTGTTTAAATAAATTATTTAATTAGTTCCTAAAAATAATTTATTAAAGGAAATTGGTAGAAATTAAAATTTTATTTGGTTAAAACCAAATTGTTAATTTAAAATTGAAGTATTAAATGGTAATTGATTGTTTGATTAGTTCAAATAATAATAAAATGTAAAATGTTTATACAAGGTTGAAATCGTGAAGAATTGTGAAGAAACAAGCTGGTTTGGAAATAGGTTGCAAACGGAATAAGGTGAGTTAACCTCACTCATCTGGCTTGTTCTTTAAATTAAAATAGTTAAATTTAAAATATTTGGTTGTTTGGTTGAATTTATGGGATGTGGTATATTATATATACAGTATATATCTTGGAATGGTTGATTTCCCGCATTATATAGCGGATGAGACCCTATGCGCCGCATAATAGTGGATGATATTATATTTAATCCCATATACCGCGATATTCCACCTCGAAGTGGAATTGGTATTTTATATTGTGCTAACGTCTATGGATGCAGGGAAACAGGTTGGAGGGATCCAACTGATTCCTCAACATTTATTTAAATTATTTAATATTCTCTATTGTGATTATTTGATATTCTGTGATGAATTATATTGGAATATTGAATGTTATAGTTTACTTGAACATTTCGGTACACTAAGTTATCAAAATATATAGAATTGGATTTTTGAAAAGAAAATAAATAGTACATTTTTAAGTAAAATAATTATAGAAAATTTGAATAAATTTAAGAATGAATTGGAAAAGAAAGAAAGTGATTTTAAAATTCTAATAATTAATTTCGAGTATGGAAATTGAGATTTTGAATAAACAGACATTAATGAGTTGTAAACTTAAGTGACTTCATTTAAAGGAATAAAGAATTATTTTAAAATTCAAGGTTTTAAATTTGTTTAAAAGGATAAAGAAGTAATTTGGGAAATCTAAAATTGGTATTTTTAGTTAAAAGTATTTTAAATCATAATTAAGGATTTAAATCCGAAGTTAATGGATTTGGAAAAAAATGGAGTTAATTGGAAATCAATTTGGGAATTGATTTAAGTGTGTAAAACCGGGATTTTTAAACAAGAATGTGGCTATGAAATTTATAAACTGGGTTTATAAAAGCAAAGTAATATATCAGTGGATATTTGGAGGAATAAATTCACGATGGGAATTTATTAAAGGAATGGGTAAATTTGTTTAAAAATAAATAGTGACTTATTTTTAAAAGGATGTGGAAGAAAAGCTTATTTCCCTGGATAGCCAAGTACGTTTTCAAAGTAAATTTTTAAATATAAGATAAAAGTTTTAATGTTGTTTTAAAAAGTATGTTTTAGAAAATTTATTATTTCTAAATGTTTAAATTCTGAAGTAGGTATTTTTTCAAATCTATTATCGTAGTAATTATTTAAGGTGACTTGGTATTTTGTTTTAAAAAGTGAAATTTGGTTTTATATTCTATAAAGCAGCCGTATTTTAAAATATTCTTAAAGTATATATATATTTAATTATGTGTTAAAGTAGTTTTTAATTTAAATATTTTAAAGTATATTTTATAATAAAGTGTTTTTAAATTGTTCTAAAATCTAAGTGTTGTACTCGGTGATTTCAGTGGAAATAGAAAATATTTGGGAACTTTATTCCGTAAAAGGAGATGGTTTGAAACTGTTTTCAAAAGGAATTGGAAAGTGGAAATATATCTTGCGAAGATATTTTGAGAATAATAAATAATTTGGAGAAATTATTTATGGTTGATGTATGTTTGTGAATGTAAATTGATAGTTAAATAACCGACTATCAATATTGGCCAATCCGTTGATAGTTTCGAAGAGACCAGGATCGGGATTTATTTCTCGAAAACCTCTTCGATCCGATTTGTACTTTTTCGTGGAAAAATGAGTTCGGAGTCGAAAATGGAGCAGTGAGGTGCAAGGGCTAGTCGCTACTAATCCTGAGGATATTTTCAAAATGGATGTAGTAGGGGTAGTGCCTTCGGTTCCGTTCGATCGCAGGACGGACTTGTATGGATGAATGCTTCCAGAATATCGTCAGGTGGGCGATGAGCATTCTAAGAGATATGTTCTAAAAGGTAATGCTTAGCCTTAAGCCTCATCAACCGGAAATGAATGAAAATCAGGGGTTATAGCAAGGCTTGGTGGGCAGCACCCATTTCCGGGTGAGGTCATCCCTGTCTAGATGTTCCTTTCATTTCAGCTTAGTGGTGCGGTTGCTGATCCCAACTGCGGGGTGATTTTACTCGAGATTATCCAATAAGGGATAGTTCGGTCTTGTGTTGCAGGGGGTCGGGAGTGATCCTCGGTACGGTGATCTAGGCCACGTACTGTGACTGGTGGTACCCCAGTGCCTAGTCATTAGTTGGAAATCCATTCTCCGTACGCGCCTTTTACGAGTTTTGTTTATATTACCCACTTTGTGGATAGTAGCTGGAATTTAATAAATGTAACAATTTCGGCTATTTTAATAAGTATTTGTAAATAGACCCTATTATAATATCAGAGGATTTTAATAAAAAATGTTTTAGCTATCGTAAGGTAAAAACCCGACATGTTTATTTGTGGCGTGGTCTTACGAGATGCTTTTGTTTTCAAAGGATTTTGAAACTTTAATAATCAATTTGGGTGTGGTTTTCTCACGCTGGTATTCCAGACTGGCTCGGGTGTTATTTAACTGTAATGCTCGAGTCAGATCGAGTATTATAGATGAGAGGAAATGATGCTGTGGAGCTGGATGGCGATACTTCCGTATTTGTTTAAAAATTCCGCTTTGTATTCAGATTGTATGGACAAGTTATGGTTATTGTCCAGTTGTATGTTATTGATGTTGTTGAACTCTGATGATGTATGTATAAACAGATATAATTTTGTTGAACTCTGATGATGTACTCTGATGATGTATGTATAAACAGATATAGTTTTCTTTTTGTAAAGATCATTGAATATCTATTATATTTTAGTTCGTTGCGTTGGTAAGATTCTGTTGTGTTTTCTGTTTTCTCTTCTTCTACCTCTTCTTCTTTAACCCTAATGGTTCGTATTTCTGTTCAACTTGAGTTGATTGATGTACAATAGTGTTGACTCAAGGGATACAGATTTGCGGGTTGTTACAGTTGGTATCAGAGCTTAGGTTGGTGATAACCTTGGTTCTGGTGGGGATTACTCATTAAATAGAGTCTATAGTACTCTGGAATGAGTTTGAGTGTATTAATAAATATGAGCGCGTATTTGTTAGTGAATATTTTTTTTAATATTATGTTGACTTATCTGTTGAGTGTTTATGGATTCTGGTAGATATGTAGGACGCCATCTTATCGATAGGAATTTTTAAACTCTTAAACAAGATAAATCGACAAAGTGTTGTTTTAAATAGGGTAAATGAAATAATTTTACCCAAAATTATTTTTGAATATAAAGGAAACGATTTTTCATAAATTATTATAGTTATATATGGATGCTTGGTTGTTAGAAAATGATAATATTAAATTATTATCATTGTTGTATGAGAATTGAATAAGAAATTGAAATAATAACCAAAGATTAAGGAATAAATTAATAAATAAATGGGATTGTAAATGTGATTTATAATTGAATAAGGAATTGAAATCATAATAAAAAAAACTTAGAAACAAATTCATATACAAATGAGATTTTCAAATGTAAACTATAAATGTGAATTATTGTGTGATTAATAATTAAAATAAGATTAAATTCCAAAGTGATATTTTAATATAAATTTAAAGGATTTGGAATTTGAGAATTTGGAAATTTAAATTCCTTTGAATTTGAAAATGATTCTCAAAAAGTTGGGAAAAATAATATATAGTTGAGAAATATTGTAACAACCTGAACTTTTTGAAGATTTAAAACTGGAATTTAATATGATTTTGTATTAATGTTTAGATAGAGAAGAAAATCTTATAATTTATAATAAAGTGAATGTTAGAATTTAAACGAGCAATTGTAATAAATGGAATAATATGGAAGCGAATAAAATTTGAATAGATTTAATGAAACCGAAATAAATGAAATAGGGTAAGTATTATACCTGAATATAATTGAATATGGAGAAAAAAAAGTAAGTATTGAATTCAAACTATGTATAATTTGGGTAATAAAATAAGTTTATTTATGGAGTAAGATTGTTTATTTTATTTTAGGCAATAAATCAAATAGAAGAGAACAAGCGTAAATCTTAAGGGTATGATGGCAATTATTATATATTACCTAATTTATTGGTCAATAAATTTATTTGAAATAAAGTCCTCTTAAATGTTAAGTAATTTTAGTACTGTTATTGAGGAAACGTTACTTAATGATTTTTAATTTAGTAACGGAAGAGTGAATGAGAATTGATAGAAAACATTAATTTATTTATAAGTAAACAAGAGTATATATTGAACAAATTTATGATAATTGGATAATGCAGTGTTAATGGAAATTAATTAGTGTTATATATGGGATTTATACCTGGGTGGGTAAGTAGTAAACTTATAAATGAAAGAAAGTAAGTAGGTGACCATTTATTTAGGTTATTTATTCATTTAGTATGTTAAATAAAAATTTGGGAATCAGATCTCAATTAAAGGAAATTTAGTTGTACGTTAATTTGAAATAAAATCCAATAAATATTACATTAATATGGAATGTAGTACAAATGATTAGGGATTGTCAGAATTGGTAAAAAGGGATTTGACTTAGGAAACTTTGTTAATTGAGTTTAAAACCTTAATTAATACGCGTAACTGACAAGATTCACATTTTTAAATATAACCGTTGGTACAAATCTAAGAGGTATATAGAAGTATCATTGTAATGAAATGTAAACAAATGTTAAATATGCTTATAAGATAACGATTGTTTGAATAACTAGAATGGGATTCAAATTTGTATAATAATGGAAAGTGTTAATTGTTGCTCTTGAGCATAAAAATTTAAAATAAGTAATTTAAAGCAAACATTTAATTAACCAATGCAATAAGATTTTCTAATAGTAACTATGTAAATTAAGGTAGTAGTGTAAATGGCAGTTGATGGATAACCAAATTCAATACAGTCCAATTGATTGAAACGACTGTTAGGTTATAATTGAATACAAATTAAAATAGAAACGTAAACTTAATACAAGATAGTAATTTGGGAAATAAAAAGTATGAAATCAAGAAATAAGTTACAGAGAATATTTCATTGAAATTAATGTATCTATTTGGCAAAAGTATAATAAGTGTAGTACAATCCAAATTAATGCAAGTAATTATAATATTGGTTTGTAAATAATGAACCTATAAAAGTGTGATTAAGATTTAGTGACAATAATTTTTGTACGGTACTTATTTTATTAGTTGGATAAGTTTAATTTGAATTCAATTTCAATTAATTCACTAAATTATTGCAGTTAATGTGGAATGAATTGGTAAGTGAAGAATGTTGAATTCAATATGATGTAACCAAGGTAAAATTCCATTCATAATATGATAATTAATGTAATAAAAAGAATGAAACCAAGATGAAATAATTAATTGAGATTTTTAAATTTAATTAATGAGTAAAATTGACAAAATTTCCAATATAATTGAAATACAGTAATTAATGCAAATTAAAGATGAAAATTGGAAAGTATTAATGTAATGAAATATAAAACAATGTTAACTATGTTAGTTGAGTAATAATTGATTGAATATTAAGTTGTAATCGACTAAAATCAAATTTATTGGAATTAATTTGCAATTAATTGGATTAATTGCAGTTGACATTTGAACACTGTATTTACTGGGATAATTGACACTAAATTGATATGTGAATTTGCTTTTAGTTATTATAAATATTTAAGGGATTAAAAATGACAAAAATCTACTAGTTATAAATATTGAATTTAACGGTGGTAAATTTATTTATTAATTTATTTAAAAAGTGGAAAAAATAGCCATTTTAGCCACTGACTCGGATTTCAACGAAACAAGTTTCATCGGATCCGTAACGGTGAATTATAATAGTGTTTTAAGTTTCGTAGCGATCAGACTTGTCGTTTGATCGTACGGACTCGAAACGCCTTGAAATTTATGCAATTGAAATCAATTGAAATCAATTTGGAAAATATTGTTTTCAGCATAACTTCTTCATACGATGCCCTTTGGACATGAAACCTTTTCCATCGCATTCAGAATATTTTAAAACATCTATTTTGATATATGGATTGACCCAATTTCGTTCGGGAGTCAGAACGGGCTTTTTGGGCCAATTATCGGTTAGCACGTTTATAATTCGGATCTATCTGTCTATTCCAACTTTATCTATAAATACCCTACTAAACCCTAGCCTCCGCCTATTCTCATTTGTCTGCGCATAAAATTTCATCAGCTCCTCCTCTTCCTTAATGGATGCAAACCCTAGATCCAATTACAATCCAAAATCAAAGTCAAAAATTCAAAGTCCTCAGAAAAATTCCAAAAAATATATGTTGAAGCACTCGACTAGAGTAATTCACTGGTGGTGTTCGTTTTTCTATTCAGTTTGTCGTTTGACCGGTAAAAATCAGAGAAGTTTCGACCGTTCATCATCGTCGAAATCAAAGTAGTCGGATCGTCGAATCGTTGATGGGTATTGTAGAGAGGACGATGGGGAGCGCATCTATATGGTTTGTTCGTCGTTTTGATGGTTGGATTTGTGGAAAAAATTCATTAGGGTTTCGTTTTCCATGCAACTGTTGAGCTTTGCGTGAGACGAGGATGGCCTTCGCGGCCGTGGGGATGGGTGGCTGAGAGATTCTGGTGGTCGCGTTTGTTCCAGTGAGGCGTGCGGTTTGAAATTCGATGAGGGGGACGTTGATGGTGCAGTGCGTACGGAGTAAAGGAGCGGTAGGATGTGCGATGCTGGAATGTTTTGTGCGTGCGTTCTGTAGCAAAATTGTTGAAAGGGGAGGTATGACGTGGCTTATAGGAAATGTGTTCTTTTCTTTTTAATTTTTTTATTGAATTCAAACACATTTATCACTATTTCTTTCACATACGAACTCTGTTTCACGCGTGGTTTCTTTTGTTAGGATTGTATCTAAATTCCGGACTTGATGACGCTGGTTTGGACAAATTCTGAGGCAGTCAAATTTTTGGGTTTAAATTCGATTTAAATCCAAAAGGTGAGTGTTTTAATCCACTCACAACTTCTAAGATTTCCTATGTTGGTTAAATTGATTTATGATGTGTTTAAAATTTTATTTATAGTTGTTTGGCATATATTTCATCATTTCCTCAGTTAAATTGCATTCATTTAATTTACGCGTTATTTAATTTATTTATTGCATTTAGAACTGCCAGTTAATTGTTAATTAATTTACTCATTGCATTTAAAACTGCCAGTTGAAATTTTAGTTAAATTTATTTTGCATATAACCCGCTAGTTAAATATATTTATTATTGCATATAAACTACAGTTAAACAGTTATTTAATTCATTATTGAAAATTAAATGTCAGTAATTAATTATTAGTTATTGATGTGATTGTTTGAATTGGATGATAAATTGATGAATGTTTGATGATTGATATGATGGATGAATGGATACTGTATTTATATTGTATAAACTGTAAGTTATTATGCATTTTCATTTCATTCGGGATTGCGGTTTGAAATGATATACAACCGCATTTTTATTTTTAAATTGCGGATTGAAATGATAAATATCCGTATTACTTGACCATAGGATAGAAAATTATATACAGGCACCGCGGTATATATATAAAAAATTATTTTTCAAATGATTTTCTATGGTTTTGGAAAGAATACGGTTTAATAAATATAAAATTGTGATATATATATATATATAGTAAAAATTCTTGAATTTAGCTATGTATAAACTTGTTTCGAATTTTATGATAAGCTAAATAATGAAGTTGATTTCGTCTATATAATATGGTTAAAAATATATTTGAATTTCTATTGTATATAGAGTTTATATAACTTAATAAATAAAAGTAAAGTTGAAGATAAATGTGAATACGATTGAATTAAAATATTTAGGAATTTCCTCAAAAAAATTTGTTTTGAAATGTGAATAAATGAAGATTTAAAGGATATGATCTTATAGCTTGATTTTTGATTAGAGGATTTAAACGAATATCAAATTTGGTTAAAGAATATTTTCAAGTTAATTTAATTTAAAAGAATACCCTGTTATTGAAGTTTAAGGGTTTTACCTGAATAATATTTGTTTAGTAAGTAAATATTTCAAATTTAAATAATAGGAATTTGATTTGATATATATTTAATTGTCAAAGAATCCATTTTTGAAATAGTGGAATATTTAAAGATTGAAATATATGAGCTATAAAGTTTTGAAATATAGAATATTTAAGCTTTGAATATATGGGAATTAAAATGGGTTATTTGGAGGTTCAAATTGATATTGGGAATTTATTGTAAAATTTAAAGAAGCTGTTTATTTTATAAAATAATATAGTATTTGAACCATTAAGTATTAAAAGTTGTGTTTCAAAGCTATGGTTTCAAGGTATATATATATTTGAAAATATTATGATTTTGGGAAAGGGATATTTATAAAATAAAAATGATATCATATTGATTTGGGTTTTAAAAATATAAATGATATCGTATTTATATGGTTTGAAAGAGATATTATATTCTGATTTTAAAGTATAAATTATTTTGAAATAACCGCGGTGTTATAATAACGTTTTATTGTTGAAGAGACTAGGATCGGAAGTTGTCATACTCTCTGCCAACTCCGAAAACCACTTTAACAACCGTGTACGCGATGGAGATTCCAAGATGAAGTAGGTTGGTGGCGGCGTTTTCCTATATGATAAATACGTGGACCCAACTCCCGTGAGTTGGCATAAGGTGGCTAAAACAGGAGCGATCGACGGGTTAATTGAGGTAGCACCTTTGATCGGACACATCCCTACGATATTCTACTCTGACTTTGGTTTATTCGGTGGCCACTTTGGTTTCTTTGATTTAGGGGTGTTGTTCGAGGTGGGCGGTAGTAACAGCTACGCGTTACCACCGACCCTGAAGCGTAATTGGTATATCTACACTGGCATTGCCTAGTTGTGCCATGTCACCTACCCTAGCACGCCTTATACGATTTTTTTTTGTACCATACCTATGGAGTGCCCTCTGACAACGCCTAGTACGGGAGAGATTACGGTACTGTATAGACTATGGGAATATATTTTGTGTTAAGGGCTATATGGGTAGCCCCTTAACGCTATTTAAAAATTTTATTTTACAATTAGACACTATTATAATAGCGCAATATACTACATAGTAAATAGTTTAACAGATCCTTAGGAGATGTAAATCCCGAGCATCTCTTGAGTTACTGCACTCATATTTATTTCTGTTGATTTAACTTACATAAGATCTTTTAGTTCTGACTCGAGTGTTTTGTCTTTTCAACTCGCTCGGGTCAGTCCGAGCGTTTCAGGATTTGAAGCCTTTATTTCTGGAGGAAGAAGACAAAGATTTCAATATTATTATTAAATATTATATAGTTCCACTACACTGTATTCCGCTGCATTGATAATTATTGGTATGTGAACTCTGATGTTTATTGTATAAAGAAGAATCAAATGTTTTGTAAACAGTTTTATGAATTGTATATTGATTATTATATTTTATCCTTCCGCTGTGAGATTCTGTTTTGTTTTTTCTCCTCTGTTTTTCTTATTTACCCCATAACAATCCGCCCTTTCGTATGGTTTGAATTGGCACGTGTGTCGATTTAAAGCGTGCGAAAGGCGGGGCGTTACAAATATTTTGAATCGGATTTGAAAATCTAGAGAGATTTGGAATTTAAAAATATTTGAAGGGATTTTAGAAAGATAAAAACATTGAACTCTTTTCGGTTGTTGGAAAATAATTCCGATGATGATCGCGACATCATCGGTGTTCATTTTCGAGTTTTCAAGAAGGGGATTGCTACCTGGATGTTTTGGATTAATGTTTGCTTGTGAAATGTGGTTTGATTTTGAAAATGCAAAGGAATAATTTGATTTGGATATATATATTTCAAAATTGGATTTTGAACATTTTAGTAATGAGTTTAAACGTGTAAGCAAAAGAGAATTGAAACTGAATGTTGAATTTAAGTCTGAATGGAAAAATTAGTTGAATTGGACTAAATAAAACAAAGTTTTGAGATTAAAATTAGTAAGTGACTGATTAATTTATATGGTGTTTAAAATTGTGTGAAATAAAGTGCAGAATTAGTTCAAATGGACTAAAAATAATTAATGTTTGGAACTTAAATTTATTGGTTGAAAATGAATTTGTGTATGAATATTAACAAGTGAGTAGCTTATAAAAATTTAAAAAGGAAATAAATAAGCCGGAATAAAAGTATTGGTATTCTGGAAATAAATGAAAAAAAATCCAACTCAAGCGTAAATCGAATGGCCTTATTACTAATAAATTCAATAATGAATTGTTAATGTGAATTAAAATGTAAAAATGGATAAAAAAAAATAAACTAATCAAATAAATTAGAAAATTGATCAAAGGAAAATCAAATCAGAGATTTAAATGAAAGTTGGTTGAATAAAATAAACTTAAGTTATTGGGTGGAATAGTTGGAAGAAAATAAATAACTTAAGTAAATTGTGAGATGGTTATTTAATATATTGGTTGTTAAGTTTAATAAGATAGTTTAGAATCAACTTTTGGATATGAAAGAAATTGCAATGAAAAGATTGTTAATAAATTAAATGGGATGGAATCAAGTGTTAATTGAGTTGGAATCAAATTATATGGATATAAAGCTTAAGAAATTATTTATTCACATTAATATTGTCGAATTGCATAAGAAAATGGGTCTTTCGATGTAAACGAGATTAGATAATATTCTTTGAGTTATTAGAAGTTAAATAAGATGATTTTGAAATTAATTGAAATGAATATGAGTTTGTTTTGCTTAGAATGAATTAAATATAAGCGAGTAAGTTGTAAATCACTTAAACTGAATGGAATGGTTTGAGGATTGGTTGTAAGCAATTGTAATAAGTGTCGGAACCTTATATGTGCTTATGGAAATTATATAACATGCATTATATGTGAAATTTATGTGTTAGCTATCGAAAGTAAGTAAAAGATTAATAAATTGCATATATGTAGTATTTATATGTTTGAATTGAGTAAGTACAGATATCGGGAAGCCGTTTGGCTGGATTTTGGGCACGTTAATTGCTAAATAATAAGCCGCTTGCTTAAAATGCTAAATAAAGGTACGCCTACGCAATAAAAATAGGAAATATGAAATGTTTTTGTTTTTCCGACCGTGTGGGTCGATGTACATATATATATATCTTTTGTCAAATTGCAAAAGCTCCTCCGTACAAAGGAGACTCTGCCAAACTTTTTCAAAAATTTTGGGAGCTAGAATTTCTTTCGAAAATTTTGGAAAATTTTAGTTAGCGACAAAACGATTTCAGATTGGAAATTGAAATAAACTAGAGAATGAAACTAATTTAAAATAATGATATGAATCAGTAAGTATAAATGGAAGATAAAATTCAATATTCAGAGTTGAAGCTAAATTGAATTCATATGGAAATGGAAGAACCAATTTGAATAAAAGTAAAGATAAACTAAGTGGTGAAAATAAATATATAAAATACTTATATTGAACTTAAAGAAGAAATTGTGAAATTCTTAAGTAACATAGGTGTCGGGAAAATATATTGAATAAGCATTCGAGTGAAAATTTAATAAAAATATGTGTACATCGTACGACTTGAATTAATAGATATTGAAATTATGTAAAGAAGTCAATAAAATAATTTTGAATGTTGTGATTGGATATTATTACTAAGTAGGATATGCAGGTATTATAAAGGGAAAGGAAATTTGGTTTTGATTTCAGAAGATAAATTCGAATTGCTCGACAAAAAGGTATGTGTTTAAATTTCTGTATGAAATTTGATTGGGTTTTTTGATCTATCCACTTGGCCTTTTGTTTTCTTTTGGAATCTGAGAGCCCGTAGAGGCATTTTGTAGCTGTACCGAGCTAGCCGCGCAAAGGAGACGTTGGCAAAAATTTTCAAAAATTTAGGGAGTTAGAAAATTTTTGAGAAATTTTGAAAATTTAAAATTTGGTTTTAAATTGAAATTTAAATGTTTGGGTATATGATATTGTGGGAACATAATGGGAGAAGTTTGGAAAGTTAGAAACAGTGGTAGGGTGTTCTTAATAAAAAGATTGTTTTGGAAAGTTGTTAGAAACTGTTTGGTTTTGGGAAAAGGTAAACGGGTATTGGACCATTCTTCCTAACTAGTAAATTTCGGGGACAAAATTCTTTTAAGGGGGAAGGAATGTGACGACCCGGAATTTTTGGATGTTTGAAATCGGAATATTTAATTAATTTTAAATATTTGCAAGTTAGTTTAACTTGGATTTCAAATATCAGTTTAAATTTTGGCGATTGAAATTATTAATTTTAAGTTGGGTAAAATGTTGAATCTGGAGTTTTAAGCTGTTAAAAATATTCCGAAGGCTTACAAAATTTATATTGATAATACTGAAGATAATAGAAGAGTTAAAATTGAATTTAACAGTGATTTGTTCAGTTTTGAAATTTTATAGTTTTAAATTGAATTTAAAAATAGTCTTCCGAGGCACAGTCACGGAATTCGACGGAATCAGTTCCATTGGATCCGTAATAGTGTATTATTATCGGATTTCAATTTTTGATTGGAGTTGTTGTGTGAGTGTACGATATATAAACGCGCTGAAATTTATATCGAATTAAATATAATAACTGGGCTCAAAAAGCTATCTTCTCCATACGATTGAATTAGCACTCGAAACCTTTCCCATTGCGTTCGGAATAGGGGTATAACATTATAAACGCCTAGCGGTACTCCCCTATAGGAATTCGGAATTGTAAGTTGCATTTATCGGGACGATTTGAATTTAATTTAAATAAATATGTATATCCTAGTCAACCTCCAGCCGTATTCCTTTCACATCGATACTTTTCCCCTTCAAATCACTGCAACCTTCCTCTACACACCATTATCACAATGCGTCTCCTTCTTTTATATTAACAGCCGAGATTCAAAGGAAAATAAAAGTAAACTCGAAGCTAAAATAAATTATAATGACCGAGCTCCTCAAAACCCCTTTTTCTTCTTCAGAAAATTGAGTTCTTTCGATTTTCAAAAAAAAAACAAATTCGTTCGGCGTTCTCGAGCCGATTCAATGGGGAGAGAGAGGGGGATGGCGGCGAGTTCTATTCATTCAAACAAAAAGGGGAGGAGCGACATGCTGTTCTCAAATCGAGACCGATTCGAAGCGACTGGAAGGTCTCGTAAGCGACTCGCGATTTTGTGTTGCAAGCGACTTCGGTGTTCTTCGTGGAGGCAACTCGATGGTTTGGAATTCGTCGAGATTGGATAACGATGTGCGACGCTGATAATTTCGAAGGGGAAACAGCTACATGCTGTGGTTGTGGAAGAGGTAGGGAAGCTGTGAGTTCGGCGGCGAGCAAGTGTGGCTGAGGGAACCGCGAAGTGGGGTTTGCAGGGTCGCTTGTTGTTCGAGCGAGTCCTGTAGGTTTTGGCAGTGAGGTATAACTGTTTATTTTAATTCAATTCAAACAAATATTCATATGTAAATTAGGAAATGTAAACTATGTTATGTGAGAAATGCGGATTACGGATCTTAAGGCTAGGATTAACACGAGAGGGAGGGGTGAATAGTGTTAATCAAGAATTACTAAATCTTTTTCGATTTATGTTAATTTAGACACCGATGTATGCAATATACAGATATGATCACAGAAACAAACACAGATGCAGAAATAAAATAAAAGCAGTAAAGGAAAGAACACACCAGATTTTATACTGGTTCGGAGTTACCCTACATCCAGTCCCACAACACAAGTACGGATTCCTTTCAAAAGCAATTGTACAATTACACCCTCGGTTTCAAGGCTACGAGGTACACCCTCCAGAATTTCGATCCTCTGGGTAGAGATACTTGATTTCTGGACCACAAGTTTACCCAATTGATTTACTAAGGCTACAATCACACCTTTTCTTTCTTGGTTGATTTTCAAGGCTACAATCACACCTTTTCTCGCTTAATAGATTACAAAGAAGTCTATCACTCTGAATAGCACTGAGTATCTTGTAGAGAGAGTGATAGAGAATCAAACTAGAAGTAATCGAGTTCGATTCAATGTTGATTTCGGCAGAGTAATGATAAGAATATATATTAAGAAAAGTGGAAGAAGAAGAGGAGTGAAAAACTAGAAAATCTGATGTGAAATTTGTTGAAACTAACCCCTATTTATAGAAGAACAACAGCCATGTCCATTCATGAAGAGTTATTACGAATAGACACTTCTTTTGAAATTTAAATTTTGAACTCAACTGACATCATGTCGGCATGGGTACCCTAGGCATGTCGACATCCCGAAGTAAATTTTGGTGATTTGATTTTCTTTGAAAATAACCTTTATCTTATATTAAAACTATTTTAAACTTTACAAATATACTTGACTATAGTTAAAATTCACACGTAAATATAGAGAATAATATATATATATATATATATATATATATATATAGATTTTAACTATAATTTTATATTTTAAGTCTAAGTATGAATATTTAAGAGTTAAATATATTATATTAAAAGATAGTTTAAAATCAGGAGTAATTTGACTTTGAAATTAAAGATAATTTTGAGGCTAAAATTATTTAAAATCAGGCCTAGATTTTGAAATTAAAGATAATTTTGAAAACATGACATAATTTTGAAAAATCATTTTGAATAAAGAGTTAGCGGATACAAAACAATGTTCCACTAGATTTTTCGTAGGTTCCATCCTACTTAGGGTTCCATCCCTTTAACAGACTCGAAGTGAATTCCATTCCACGAATAAATTGGATTTTAAGATGCCAGTGCTTTTCTATGAGTATTAATAAAATTCCTAATAATAATAAAAAATACTTAACTTTGAAATCTTAAACTTTTGATAATCTTGATACTCATGAGTCTTCTATCTTGATATCTTGAATCTCTATACTGTACAGTCT
Source organism: Allium cepa (assembly GCA_030765085.1). Taxonomy (NCBI): domain Eukaryota; kingdom Viridiplantae; phylum Streptophyta; class Magnoliopsida; order Asparagales; family Amaryllidaceae; genus Allium; species Allium cepa. The sequence goes on along the minus strand of CM060939.1, from coordinate 71,344,215 downwards.
TCTTTCTTAGTACTCGCATGGTTAAATCCTGCATATACATATATATCTAAACTTATAATGTTAGTATTTATATTTTATAATCTATTCTAAGGTTGTTTTCATCAAAACCATCATTTCATGGACTAACAATCTCCCCCTTTTCGATGATGACAACCTTTGTTTATAAAATTTTACTTCTATCCTAATAACTCCCTCTAAAACTAATAACTTCCCCTTAATCTATGCCTAAATACCCTATTTTATATTTCTTCCCATTTTTCATCAACAAAAAAAATTCACTCCCCTTCATTCTTCAGTACCTGCATTGATAAACTATACAACAGAATATATAGATTAAGAAATAATTATACTTATGAACATGATAACCAATCAAAGTCTATATACATTTCAATGTACATATATGTTTTATACAACAAATTTCAAACCAATATCAAGAAATCAATCCACACAGAGTATCAATCCAAACCAAATCAATTCAAGCAAATCAAACAAAGCAAACAAATAAAAATCAAACGTTACGTCGAACTTCCACCCATCCTTCTTCTCCAAAGATTTGGTCTGCCTTAATAGCATCCCAATTATCATTGTCATTGGTGAGAGAGACAGGAGGATGTGCTTCGTTATCATCCTTGTGCAGAGAGCAGATCATCCATTGTATCACATCGAAGTGCCTTTCTTGTTCCTTGATCTTCTGCATTTGACTCAATTCTAAGCGACGCTGGTTTCGTAGAATAAACGAGAGAATATTCTTGAACGAATTTAAGAGTTTCTTCAAGATTTTCGGATAGATTGTGAATAGGATTAGCCATAGTTGAATTTATGAAAGAAATTGTCACGGCCCATCTTCCACTATCCCAGAAAGACGCATCATGAATTAAGAAAGAAAGGGATAGAGAATAGAAAGATAGAGAAGAAAGAAGAACAACATCAGAATCTCAACAGCGCAACGAATAAGTTATATTAATAACATAAGTATTACATAGTATACAACCACTATCAGAGTTACACAGATTATACATCACATACTAGACAGTTATAAACACCTGTCTAGTTATTACAACTCAATACAACACAAAGAAACCACTCAGAGATACCAACACAGCGGAACACTATATATAACTATAACGCAGAAGCCTCCTGCTCCATTGCTCCTCCACAAATTCGTCAAAGCTAACCTGAATCCCTTGGCTACTCGTAAAAATTTGAGTACCCAAGAGTTTAAGAAAAACAAAAATAAACTCCGGGTCAGACAGGGGTCTGGTATGAGTAACAGGTTAAGGTTGCTTAACTTTCAAAAAACCTTTTGAAAAGAAAGGTATCACGTAAGACTTCCCACACATAAACATGGAAATTTTTTTACCTTACGCTAACCAAAACATTTGATAGGAAATCCAGTAATATTATAATAGGTCTAGGGTTTTCAAGTAAATAGAAAATATCCGAAATTGTTACATGATTAAATTCCAGCTACTAGCCACAAAAGTGGGTAATACAATCAAAACCGATGGCACTTATTGAATTTTGGATTCCATACAATGGTAGCGCTACTGGGGTACCGCCTGTCACAGTACGTGGCCTAGATCAACGTACCAAGGATCCACCCTAAATCCCCTCCAACACAAGGCCGGAACCATCCCTTACTGGACAGTCCCGAACAAGACAACCCCAGCAGTTGTCGCGACCAACTGCCCACACAACCGAATAAAAAGGGACTTCTAGACAGGGGAAAATCTCGTCCTACTTGGGCATGACCCACTTAGCCTTGCTTCACCTCCAATGTTTTAGCCATTCCCGGTTGATGAGGCTTGAGGCTACGATTACCTTTAGAGAACACATTTCTTAGAATGCTCATCGTCCACATGACGATGTTCTTAAAGCATTTAATCCATACAAGTTCGTTCCGCGTTCAAACGAAACCGAAGGCATTATCTCGTTACACTCATTTTGGAATCACCCTCAGAGTTAACGACGATAACCCTTGCACTCTGAATCTTCATCTTCACTTGAGATTCACGACCTATCCTTAATTTGGATCGATGTGGTTTTCGGATATTCAAATATGGAAACCCGATCCCGGTCTCACTGAATCCAAAACGTATCTTTTAAGGCCAAGTTGTTTAAAATTTAAAACAATTCAATTTAATTATCTATATACACATAGATAGATAATTCACATCATCATAATAGATAATCAACATTATCATCATAAACAGATAATCTATATTATCATCACAAATAGATAATCATATTATCATCACAAATAGATAATTCATATTATCATTACAATGCAACCAAAACATCCATATCACTCAACATTATTTATCTCATATCTGAGATTCAAACCATTCAAATAAATCTATATCATCCATATGTAAACAAGGATTAATAATCACACTATTTATAATTAATTTAAAATGAATTAAATTATTTATTTCATCTCTAATTTATTTAAAGTGAATTAAATTAATTACTTCATCTTTAATTAATTTAAAATAAATTAAATTAATTACTTTATCATTATAAATCTTGCTTACATAACCATTAATTAATTACAAATCAATTAATTAATCATCCTCTAATTAATCACCTTAATTAATCACCATTGATTAATTATCCTTTAATTACATTCAAGTAATTATCATTAATTAATTTCACAAATTAATTATCTTTAACCAAAAACAGTAATTAGCCTTTAATTACTTCATTAATTAATTTATTTATCTTGATTTCATAAATCCTTAATTAATTACTTTAAACACCTATCATTGATTAATTAATCTTAATTAATCAACCTTAATTACATCATTAATTATATAAATTAATGATCCCTAATTATATTTTAATTAATTACATTAAGTAATTAACTTAATTAAACCACAATTATTATTCACTTTTGATTAATCTCACTCGGTAATTAACTACCCTTAATTTTTTCATTAAATCAACTAATACCCCTTCATTAATTATCTTAATTAATCCCTTGATTAATTTCACAAAGTAATTATACTCAAATTACTTCCTTTAACAAATCATCATTTAATTTATTACATCCAATAATTATCTATTAATTACTTTACCAAGTAATTATACTCATCAAATTAACAAGTGGTTATTCTAATCTAATTAAACTTAATTAATTAACTTAAACTAATCAAATTTATCTAAATTAATTACCTTGAGTAATTAATCCCTTTTATTTACTTTCATTAAATAATTATATTTAACCAATTTCCATAAATGATTATCTTTAATTAACTAATCTAATTAATCATTAAAATTAATCACATTAATTAATTATTAAATAATCTTAAGTTAATGACCTTCATTAACTATTTACAATTCATTAATTACTTTTCCTAACTAATTAACTCAAATTAATCATTATTAATTTCAAATTAATTATCTTAATTACTTATCTCAACCTTAATTAATTTATTTAAATCCTTAATTACTTAATTAAATAAATTAATTAATTATCCATTTAATTACCTTACTAATTTAATGAATAAAAAAAACATTAAATCTGTATTAACTAATAATAAAAACATTTCTTATTGATGATTAAATTATCATTAACAAAGCAATTTAAAACAATTTACTTTACATTTGTTTTCAAATTTTATTTTAAATTTTAGATTTAAAATGAAGTCAAACTTAACTTTAACAAAGTTTAAAACATTTTAAAAACCCTTTAAAACTTATGCTAAAGAATTTCTTATTTTATAAAAGAAGTTTAAAAGGATTTAAAACCAAATTCATTTTAAATACAAACCATATTTAAAATATATTTCAACATCCAAAGTTGTTTAAAATTTTTTTAATTTTAATCTTCCTTTATTTCAAAACTATGATTCAAATTTAGATTTTGAATCAGATTTAGACTTAGATTTAAAACCTATTTACATTTTAAACTTCATTTCTAAAACCAAACTATTTAAACATTTTAAGGTTGTTAAAATAATTCAAATTTAAAATCCTTATTTTATTTTTAAACTAGATTCAACTAAACTTGAATCCAGACATAAGCTTTGATTTAAACTTAGTTTAAATCTCTACTTACATTTTAAATTTCAGTTTAAAATTTTAAAAACACTTACAGGTTAAAACCTATTACAAAAATACTAACCCGAGCCATCATTAATTAACTTCAAGCCCAAAACCAAACTACTTCAAGTCAAATACTCGAATCACCCGAGAGTTACTCGAGATCAAACATCATCAGACCCAAACTAACCTTCGCCAGAAAACAATCACACCGTGCACATGCACGGTGGTTCTGACCACCTCCGATCACCACCAAGACATCGGGCACGTCGACGATCAACCCTGAAACCCATCACGATCATCATAATCTCACCATCGACTCGAAATCAAATTCGAGTATGCGAAATCCAAAACCTGGAAACACACTGGAACACCACGACCAAACCTGGAAACTGCTCGTTTCTTTAACTCCGACCACCGTGTCGACTGCAACTCCGGCCACGACTACGTCAATGCTCCAACTAACAATCCCTAGAATCTCGATGCACTCGATCCACTGGAAAGAACGAGATGATCAAAAACTCAAACCATGCCAAAACTAGGTTTATAGAACAAAACCCAACACCATATCCTCCATAGTGATTTGTCACCACTTCCACCATTTTTTCCATCATCGCAGTTCACTCTACCATCACCAGAAAAAAATCCCGACCTTCCAGACAATCGAGATCAACAGAGACACTCAAATTTCCATTTTCTAGTTAATCCAGAAATGCTATCAAATCTCTTTACTAAAAATAGTGATTTTAGTTTTAAAAATCAAATTTTAGTTTAAGTATTTGATTCATCTACCTGAATCAAAGAATCTTGACAATTTATTTTGACTTATTTTAAGTTTGCTGATGTTTATTTATTTCCAGAGGAAATATAAATTAGTTTAACTTAACCAGATTTTTAAACTTAGAACTATGACACAACAAACATAATTTGTCCAATACTTAAGTCTTAACAAAGATTGAATTAATAGCAAGTGAATTTTGATTTGATTTTGAGCCTGGAGCAAAGTACAACAGCATACACATACCACTATACATTCATACAGAAACATGCACTTGTATATATTCACATAACAGACTTATTTCAGATAAAATCATGCAACCAGATTCAACTTATATTTTTTAAAGATGTTGTTACTAATAGGTTTGAAGAATGCAGACAGAGCACCAATTTTTTGAAAAGCTTTTGAAACTGAGAAAACTTGAGTGCCTTATCCTCTTTGATTTTGATTTAAAACTTGAGTTACAGATGGCTTTGATTTGCATGCAGGCTTGAATAGATTGAAGAAGAAAGAAATGCAGGCTGGTTTTGATTCTAGAAAATGCTGACAGGCTTTGCATGCTTTTGAAAATGGATTTTACAAGTTTGCATGTTTGAAATAGTTATAGGGTTTTAGATTCATAATTGAGGAGGATGTTGAAAATGAATTACAGGCAATGGTTTCTTCTTTGAGGAGTTTGATATTGGAAATGAAATTACAGGCTTCAGATTTTTGGTTTGAGGAGGCATTTCAGATTTTGTTCTGAATTTAATTTTGGTATTTGGAGAGTTTAGAAACTGATTTGTTTTCAGCTGAAATTTTATCTTAACATTGAAAAATGAAGATTAGAAAAGAATGAGGATGAAGAAAACATGTTTATATAAGTTAAAATGATATATTTAAAAATAAAAGAAAAATATAAAAACAATATGACACTTGTCATTAAAATAGTTTATTATTTAACACTTGTCTCTTATACCACTTAATATGTTAACATATGTCTTATAAGTAATTTTATTTGTTTTTTTATTTAAGTTAAAAGTAAATAAAGCCATTTTCTTTATTTATTAAGTACTTATTTGTATATAAATTGTTTTAAAGAAACAAAATTAATTATATTTATAAATAAAAGTTTATACATATATTTTAAAATCCAAAACAAATTAAAATATCTATCTTTGAATTTCCAAACTTTGAATTATAATTCAAACCAAAGTCAAAAGTCAAATTTTAAAATCAAGTTATATATATATATATATATATATATATATATATAATTACACAAATTCAAATTGAAATAACAATTTTATTCTTCTATTGAAAATCTGTTTAGTATTTATATAAAACAATACATTATATTTATTATTTGAAGATAACACATTTATCAATTTTAAATAATTTACAAAGAGATTATAAATTACTTATTTCTTATCTTACTAAAATGACTTAATGTTTTATTTGTAAATTGTATTCTAAACTTTCATATATAATTATAAATCATATTTATCAAGTAATATTAAAAAGAAAATAACCTAAACCCTTTATTTAAATTTAAACTTAAGCCAAGATATATTTTAAACAATTAATATTTACCTTAAGTATTTCAAATTATATAATTATTTATTTAAACAGCTTTGAAAAGTTATTTATATTAAATTAAATCATAATTTTCCAAATTATCAAAATGTATATTAGAATTTAAAAACAAGATTCATTTATTAATTAAATTTCAAATCAAAGCTTTTTCTATTTAAAATATATACAAATATATATATACATTATAGATAGAAAACAATTTATTAGCTTTTTAAAAAAATCCACTAATTAAATATTTATTAAATTAGATTATTAAATTAATTCAGATTTTATTAATAAAGATTATCAAATCAATTAAATTATTAACACAGATTATTAAATTTATATTGCCAAAATTTCCGGGATATCACATTCCTCCCCCCGTAAAAGAATTTTGTCCTCGAAATTTAAAAGCAAAGGTAATTTAATAATCTCATTAAAGATTTTAATTTTAAAACACAAGCATATATCAATCATATGCTAACAACCATAGCAACCAATTTATCCAATCAAACAAATTTTATTATCCGGACAAAATTCAGGATAAAATTTCCTCGAGTTTCCCAAGTGTATATATATATATACATACCGGGATACTTGCTTTACATAATCCAAACAATCAAAACTAAGTGGCTACAGTGCTCCTACTCATCTAGATCTACAAAACTAAACAAGATATCATACTACAAACGAGTCTGACTCAACAACCAAACCTTCCTGACCAGCTGGTTCCACAACCAGAGATACACGTACTCCCTCAGAGATACGTGAAACACATCGAATCTCAGTTATCCAAACTGGCAATTCAACCTAGAGGACCAAACACTTATCCTAACAAAACACAGAAAAGATCCAAAACACCTCGGAGCTAGCTTCCCAGACTTACCAAAACTTATAGCTCCTTGGATCGGAGAAATCTTAACCAAAATCAAATCTCCGACTCCAGAATCCAAATTCATTCGTCTCTTATCCACAAAACTCTTCGGACGATTCTGGGCTTCCTACATCCTCCCTGATCAGCTCACCTTACGCTGATGCCTCTCGAAACAAACAAAACTTCTCCTATTCGGAAAAGACAAACAGAAACACCTACAAATTGCTTCCGCTACAAAACTCTGATCTGGAATAGAAGAGAATGCTGATGATGAACATGAGCACAAACTGGACAACACATCCCAGAAATATGATTCAACAGATCCAAGAAAACTCATATGTTCCACCAAAAACCTGAGCTACTATACCAAATCCTCTCTCTAGGAACCATCCTTCTACTAGCTGAACCACCGTTACCAATCCTGGAATACTAGTCGATAAGAAAACTCAATCTCCAGATGCAGGCAAACCTCCCACTTCCCTGAAGATATCTGGAAAAACTCTGATAACTCAAGAGGACACTCAAACTATCGCAAGTCACTTTTTGCGATCGACCCAACCCAATTCCAAAGAAAACTGTTGTGACGACCGCCCATGACTCCCGCACCAAAACAAGAGAATAGAGCGCTGAAAGGTGTGCCAGGCAGCCATGGACGATAGTCAGGGTAAATAAAACAGAAGCTCCATCGTATAACTCACAGCGCATGGATAAAATACAATAGAGAAATATATAGTGAAGCTTCATAACAGAAAATCATCATATAAGCATCATAATAGTTTTATACAAACATGTGAATCATCCATACATCAAAGCCTCACTACATAACACTCAATCAAATACAGCAGCGGATACCCAGTACATATAAGAAATAATATGCAAAAGCATCCTGCTCGTCTTCGTCATCATCAGCGTAGATCTCCAAGAACAGCACCTGTCACCTGCTACCTAGTCTGCCCATCCCAACATGGATGAACAGCCCAAGGTAATAAGAGGAGACATAAAACCTTGAGTCAGACAAAGTCTTAGTGAGCAGTAAATCAACTATCAAACATACCAAAAGAGCATAAGGGATAAAAGGAATAGGAACCAAACCATCCCACTCCACCTCTTTCTACAGTGATAGCCCCCAGACACACACTAAGGAGAAGCAATCATAACATAGCAGACAATTAAAGTAAAGCAATAATCACTCGAGTCAAGGGCGATGTTTTCCAAGTACAAACCCCCAAGGCCTAAACCAAGATCAGATAAGCACCCAGAAAATACCGCTCTTGAGACCGAGTGATGATACAACCAAACGTCCAAACATCCATGACTCTGGCTATCACTGTTATTCTTGCCTTGATTTCACCGTTAATTGAATGACCATCCGTCAAGGGCTAATGGTAACCCCGGTTCTAGACATAGCTCCGCACGTCATCGTGACCCGTGCCTAGGACTTACCTACTCTGCCCAGAGTACTCAACTACCTACCTGTAGTCTTTTGGGTGTCCCGACTACCTACCTGTAGTCGTTATGGGCGCCCCATGTACTCTTGCTTTTGAGCATGCTAGAACCTTCAACAACGATGAGATCCAAGCCTCCTAGTCATCCTCCTCGACGACTATTCTCATACTAGCTCAAGCTACCTCTCGAGCAATCCATTATCAACCAACTTGAACCATCCCTCGAGTTATCAACATGCTTGGAATGATCCCTGCCTGGATTACGCCAAGTCTACATCACATCATACTTCGCTTTATCACACCATAGCAAAGTCTCAACTCAATAACATGGTTTGCCTCATCGCATCATGGCAAAGTTCCATCTCAACATCATCCAATCCGTACATATGAGCTTCAACATCCGCTACATATGTCTTAAACAGCTTTCATCATTCAAGAGCCTCTTCCGTAGCTTTTGAATCGTCTTTGACCATACTTGTCCAAATCTATCAACTAGATAACTCATTCACATCAATCAAACAAGGCAAACATTAATCCAAACAAATAAGTAGTCAATCAAGATCTAAATAGGCATTTATAACTACAATGGCAATTTTGTAAATAAATGAGCATAGATCTAACATACATGAATCATGGGTTTTTAGCATAGATCTAACAAATGTAAATCATGGGTTTTGTCTCTACAACTAGATGAATGAACTTGCAAAGGTAAACATCTTCATAAGTAATGGATCTACACTTGGATCTAAGGAAAAATGCATAAAACACTATCTACAACACTCCAACAAACCATCAATCCAATACACTCCTTTGGGTCCGCGTGAGAGATAACCACCACTCACCAAAACACCTAAACACTTCAAAAACTATCAACTTCAGATCTGGACAGCGAAGATCCAAGCTTGATTCGTCGAAATCCCGCTTGAAACGATGAAATCTCACTTCAACGGATGAAGATCTTCAACTTTGGCTCTTCAATCTTCAATCTTGATCTTCGATCTTGGATGGATGTTAGAACTAGATTGGAATGGAGAAAAGAAGATAAAGAAATATTGTAGTCGAGTTCTCAAAATGGCAGCACTTCGTCGCTTCAAAATCCGGTGCCAAAAAGTGAGCCGAACCCCTCTATTTATAGGCTGATTTTTAGGTCGCTCGATTTTAGGTCGCTCGCTATTAGGTCGCTCACGACCTAAAACACTGCCAACCTAACATGCGTCACAACCTAACGACCTAACACCCAACAGGGATGCGTGACTTATGACTTAACACATGCGCGCGATCTAACAGGTAAACGACCTAACCACTTAGCCACTTCCCCGACCTAACTGGGTAAGTACTACGCGACCTATCACTCACGCGACCTAACAACCTACCGACCTAAAGACTTATACGACCTAACTGCACCACACAACTACCCAACGACCTAACACTTCCCTTAGGTCGCTCATCAACCTAACTTAGGCCGTTACCCCTATAGGTCGTCCACGACCTATCTCTTAACTCGTTAACTCTCCTAAACTGTTAGCTCTTAGGTCGGTCTCCCTTTTAGGTCGCTCTACCTATAAGTCGTTAAACCCTATAGGTCGGCCATTCATACTAACTCGTTCACGACCTAACTTCCATAGGTCATAAACACTCTTAAGTCGGTCCATACCTAGGTCGCTAACTACCTTAGCTTGGCAACTTTCTTAGGTCATTACTACTAGGTTTCATACAACCCTTAGGTCGCTTGAACGACCTAAACTATCCTATCCTACACACGACCTAAACTCCCTAGGTCGCTAACCTCTCTAACTTGCTAACGGCCTAACTTCTTCTTAAGGTCGCTGCAACACCTTTAGGTCATTACCCATTAACTCGCACACGACCTATCACTTAATTTGTGCAACCGAGTTAACTTTCCATACGACTTAGGCTAAGGAGAACATAAACAACACTAACGACCTAAAAATTCTACGATCTGTCAACACGTAAAATACGGGTCGTTACATTCTCTCCCCCTTAGGAATTTCGCCCTCGAAATTCCAAGCAAACAACAGAAATCAAAGTTATTCTGCATGCCTACCATCCATAGCAGTCAACAAACCATGCATCCAATTCTAACCTAGCATGCAGAATTCTAAGACTTAGAACAAGCTACAAATTCATGAGATGTCACGACACTTTAGGGCCATACCTCGAAGAGTCCGGGATGAGCTGCCTTCATCCTCTCTTCCTCCTCCCATGTACAGTCGTTAACATCATCACTCCATTGTACCTTGAGCAACGTAATCGTCTTCCTCCTAAGCTGTTTCGTGTCGGTTTCAACAACACGAAGCGGCTTACGAGGTCTCGTAACCACTGGATCAATCTCTAAATCTTCATAGCTATCAGCAGAAACCACCGTAGTTGGGTCATGTACATATTTCCGTAGATAAGATACATGAAAAACATTGTGCACACCCGCCATCTTTTCCGGTAACTCCAATCTATAAGCGAGCTTTCCAATTCGCTCGATAATCGGGAATGGTCCAACAAATCTCGGAGCTAACTTTCCTTTCTTCCCGAATCTAATAACACTCTTCAATGGAGAAATCTTCACAAAAACCATATCACCTACGTCGAATTCCAAATCCTTACGACGATTATCAGCGTAACTTTTCTGACGATCTTGGGCTGCTTTCATTCGTTGCCGAATGATCTCTATACAATCCGAAGTCTGTCGAATCATCTCTGGCCCAAGTATCAACTTTTCTCCAGTTTCCAACCAACATGTCGGAGAGTTACACGGTCTTCCATACAGTGCTTCATATGGTGCCATACCAATACTCGACTGATAACTGTTATTATACGCAAATTCCACCAAATGAAGGTGATCTTCCCATGATCCTCCGAAGTCCAAAATACATGCTCTAAGAAGATCTTCCAAAACTCGGTTGACTCTCTCAGTCTGACCATCTGTTTGAGGGTGATAAGCTGTACTCAAACACAACTTGGTTCCCAAAACTTCCTGGAAGCTCTTCCAAAATCCACTAGTGAACAATGGGTCTCGATCGCTCACTATACTCTTCGGAACACCATGGAATCGAACTATCCACTTAACATAAAGCTCAGCCAACTCCAATGCAGTCCTAGTCGATCGAACAGGAATGAATCTTGCACTCTTAGTCAAACGATCTATGATGACCCAAATCCCTTCATTTCCCGCTCTTGTCCTAGGTAGACCATCTATAAAATCCATCGACACTTGCTCCCACTTCCATGTAGGAACCTCTAATGGCTGAAGCAATCCACTGGGCTTCTTCTGCTCGGCTTTTACCAGATGGCAGTTCATACACTTGGAAATAAAATTTCCAACATCCTTCTTCATACCTTCCCAGTAGTAGGTTCTCTTCATATCCCGATACATCTTATCACCACCTGGATGAATCGTCAACTTCGAGTGATGACTTTCCCTCAGAACTTCATCTCTCAACCCATCAATATCGGAAACCACCAATCGTCCTTGCTTTCGAAGCCAACCCTCTCGGTCGACTTCGAATCCCTTATCTTTTTCCGGGTTCAATCCGGATTCCAAATCACATATAATCTTGACAAGCTTATCATCTCTCTTTTGGCTCTCGCCAATCCTTTCCACAAGAGTAGGTCTTATCGATAAGTTTGCCAACATCTCAGGTTCCAATTCACATCTAGGCCTGAAGTCAAATCTAGCCAAATACTCGAGACTCTTCCATTCTGAAAACATGGCTCCCAATCCTGCATGTCTTCGACTTAACGCATCAGCCACTGCGTTACCTTTTCCCGGAGTATAGGCTATACCAAAATCATACGATGCTAAGAACTCTAGCCACCGTTGCTGTCGAAGATTCAAATCCTTTTGGGAGAACAGATACTTTAACGACTTATGATCTGTAAACAACTCAAATCGAACTCCCAATAGGTAATGTCTCCACATCTTCAAAGCAAACACAATCGCCGCTAACTCCAAATCATGAGTCGGATAATTCCTTTCATGCGGCTTCAGTTGTCGACTAGCATACGCAACAACTTTATCCTTTTGCATTAGCACTGCTCCAAGTCCAGTGCCACATGAATCGGTATAAACCACCATCTCATTATTCCCACTTGGAATAGTCAAAACAGGAGCACTCGTCAGTCGCTCTTTCAGGATTACGAAAGCTTGCTCACACTTGTCATCCCATCTGAATACTTGGTTCTTTTTCGTCAATCCTATTAACGGTGCAGCTATCTTGGAAAAATCTTTGATAAACCGACGATAATATCCTGCTAATCCAAGAAAACTTCTCACATCGGATGCATTCTTAGGTCTAACCCAATCCTGGATTGCTGCCACCTTAGCGGGATCAACCACTATTCCATTTCCAGAGATAACATGGCCTAAGAACCTCACTTCACTCTTCCAGAAGTGACATTTCGAAAACTTAGCCTTCAGCTGATGTTTCCGCAAGATTTCCAAAGCAATCCGCAAGTGCGTCTTGTGCTCTTCCTCAGTTCTGGAATAAATCAGAATATCATCTACGAACACAAGCACGAACTTATTCAACTGATCTCTGAATACTCTATTCATAAGATCCACAAAATATGCTGGTGCATTGGTCAGTCCAAACGGCATTACCAGCCACTCATAAAACCCGGATGGTGTCCTGAAAGCAGTTTTCGGCACACTATCCTTCGCCACTCTCAACTGGTGAAATCCCGTTGCCAAATCCATCTGAGAAAACACCTTAGCCTCGTGAAGCTGATCAAACAAGTCATCTATTCTCGGCAATGGATACTTATTCTTCTTAGTCACCTTATTCAGCTCACGATAATCCACACACAACCTCAACGATCCATCCGCTTTGGTTGCGAACACAACTGGTGCACCCCATTCGGACACACTACGCCGAATGAATCCTTTCTGCAAAAGGTCATCAACCTGCACCTTCAACTCTAGCTGCTCCCTAGGCGCCATCCGCCTAAGGGGCATCACAACAGGTCTGGCTCCCTCAACTAGATCGATATGAAACTCGATCTCCCTATGCGGCGGTAATCCTTTGACTTCGTCAAAGATATCCTCAAATCCATTCACTACAGGCACCGATGACAGTCCATCCCGTGGAACAACCAGCGAATACATGAAGCTCATGAAGACGCCTTCTTCATGCTTACATCGTATCACAACCTTTCGCCCTTCCACATTCCCGACTGTCACCTCCAGCCTCTCACAATCAATCCTTGCCGCATATTTCCTAAGCCAGTCCATACCCAAAATAATTCCGAACCCCGCGAAGTTCAGAACAAAACAATCACAAACAAACGAGCAATCATGACTCGACACAACTAGACCACGACATATCATACACAAACATGACGAACCTCCAACTGGATTAGTCACAACCAATGGCCTATCAACAATATCCGGTTTCAAACCTAACCGGCCTACCAAATCATCACAAACAAAAGAATGTGACGCTCCAGTATCAAACAACACTCTAACTGGAACACCACAAATAGAAAGAGTACCTTGAACCACCACACTCTTCCCCTTCTCTTCAGCAGTAAGAGCTTTCGAAGACGATGGAACAGCCCCCAAAGCATAAGCTTTCACAATCTGCCTGTCATTCCTTGGTTCTGGGCAATCCTTCTTGATATGTCCCAGCTTATCACAGTTGTAACACTTTCCCGGTACCTTGGGATTCTTACAATCTTTAGAGAGATGGCCCTTCTGCTGGCAGTTATAGCAGGTCACTTCGCCCTTCGGCTTCTTCTGGCCATCCTTACCCCTCTGTTGCTGTTGCTTCCTCTTCCTGTTTCCATTCTGCTGTGGTTTAGATCCTTCCTTGGTTACAGCAACAACAGATACTTCCTTAGGAAACAAACTCTCGTGCCTGAGAGATTTCTCCACAAGCTTCTCAAATGGATCGTCCAAATGATCCACCAACTGCCTCCCCAGATTAGCGTCCAAACCAGTCACAAACTTTTCATTCTTCTGATAGGGAGAATCAATATACGATCTGGCGTACTTAGACAAAGCTTCAAACTCAGAAATATACTCAAGAACTGGTCTCCCACCCTGCTCGAGCTCCACAAACCTCTTGAACAAAACAGACTTCTGAGCCGTAGAGATGAACTTAGCTTCAAATCTGACTTGGAATTGCTCCCAAGTAATCTCTTCTTCTGGGGTATCGATGGTGATAGAATTCCACCAATCAGCAGCTCTTCCCTGAAGCTGTCTCGATGCAAGCTTCCTCTTAGTTGCATCCTCAATCCCTAAGTCACCAAAGATCCTTCGACAAGCATCAATCCATCTTTGCACTTCAATAGTCGATTCTGTTCCCAAGAAAGCTTTTCCTCCAAGAGAAGTATAATCCTTGCAAAGCTTAGCGAAATCCACCGGTCTTGGAGTTTGGACTTGAACTCCCACATCCACAGATGATCCTGAAGCTGGTATTCTCCTCATGATTGAAGTCATCATCGCTTCGAACATAGTTCACCAATCAACAGCTCCTTCAGTAGCACGGCCTTCCCTTGCAGTTGGTCTCCCTCTTCGGCTCATCCTTAATATCTGTAAAAAGAATGATTAGAACACCTTAAGAAACAACTACATAAGGAGTTCAAATCCTTCTAAGCTACTATATTATATATAGTAATCATCCATCAAAATACAATTACGTCTCTCTTACGTAGTTACATCAGTGAGCGTTGGCTAAAATCGATTAACCAAAGCTCTGATACCAAATGTGACGACCGCCCATGACTCCCGCACCAAAACAAGAGAATAGAGCGCTGAAAGGTGTGCCAGGCAGCCATGGACGATAGTCAGGGTAAAATAAAACAGAAGCTCCATCGTATAACTCACAGTGCATGGATAAAATACAATAGAGAAATATATAGTGAAGCTTCATAACAGAAAATCATCATATAAGCATCATAATAGTTTTATACAAACATGTGAATCATCCATACATCAAAGCCTCACTACATAACACTCAATCAAATACAGCAGCGGATACCTAGTACATATAAGAAATAATATGCAAAAGCCTCCTGCTCGTCTTCGTCATCATCAGCGTAGATCTCCAAGAACAGCACCTGTCACCTGCTACCTAGTCTGCCCATCCCAACATGGATGAACAGCCCAAGGTAATAAGAGGAGACATAAAACCTTGAGTCAGACAAAGTCTTAGTGAGCAGTAAATCAACTATCAAACATACCAAAAGAGCATAAGGGATAAAAGGAATAGGAACCAAACCATCCCACTCCACCTCTTTCTACAGTGATAGCCCCAGACACACACTAAGGAGAAGCAATCATAACATAGCAGACAATTAAAGTAAAGCAATAATCACTCGAGTCAAGGGCGATGTTTTCCAAGTACAAACCCCCAAGGCCTAAACCAAGATCAGATAAGCACCCAGAAAATACCGCTCTTGAGACCGAGTGATGATACAACCAAACGTCCAAACATCCATGACTCTGGCTATCACTGTTATTCTTGCCTTGATTTCACCGTTAATTGAATGACCATCCGTCAAGGGCTAATGGTAACCCCGGTTCTAGACATAGCTCCGCACGTCATCGTGACCCGTGCCTAGGACTTACCTACTCTGCCCAGAGTACTCAACTACCTACCTGTAGTCTTTTGGGTGTCCCGACTACCTACCTGTAGTCGTTATGGGCGCCCCATGTACTCTTGCTTTTGAGCATGCTAGAACCTTCAACAACGATGAGATCCAAGCCTCCTAGTCATCCTCCTCGACGACTATTCTCATACTAGCTCAAGCTACCTCTCGAGCAATCCATTATCAACCAACTCGAACCATCCCTCGAGTTATCGACATGCTTGGAATGATCCCTGCCTGGATTACGCCAAGTCTACATCACATCATACTTCGCTTTATCACACCATAGCAAAGTCTCAACTCAATAACATGGTTTGCCTCATCGCATCATGGCAAAGTTCCATCTCAACATCATCCAATCCGTACATATGAGCTTCAACATCCACTACATATGTCTTAAACAGCTTTCATCATTCAAGAGCCTCTTCCGTAGCTTTTGAATCGTCTTTGACCATACTTGTCCAAATCTATCAACTAGATAACTCATTCACATCAATCAAACAAGGCAAACATTAATCCAAACAAATAAGTAGTCAATCAAGATCTAAATAGGCATTTATAACTACAATGGCAATTTTGTAAATAAATGAGCATAGATCTAACATACATGAATCATGGGTTTTTAGCATAGATCTAACAAATGTAAATCATGGGTTTTGTCTCTACAACTAGATGAATGAACTTGCAAAGGTAAACATCTTCATAAGTAATGGATCTACACTTGGATCTAAGAAAAAATGCATAAAACACTATCTACAACACTCCAACAAACCATCAATCCAATACACTCCTTTGGGTCCGCGTGAGAGATAACCACCACTCACCAAATCACCTAAACACTTCAAAAACTATCAACTTCAGATCTGGACAGCGAAGATCCAAGCTTGATTCGTCGAAATCCCGCTTGAAACGATGAAATCTCACTTCAACGGATGAAGATCTTCAACTTTGGCTCTTCAATCTTCAATCTTGATCTTCGATCTTGGATGGATGTTAGAACTAGATTGGAATGGAGAAAAGAAGATAAAGAAATATTGTAGTCGAGTTCTCAAAATGGCAGCACTTCGTCGCTTCAAAATCCGGTGCCAAAAAGTGAGCCGAACCCATCTATTTATAGGCTGATTTTTAGGTCGCTCGATTTTAGGTCGCTCGCTATTAGGTCGCTCACGACCTAAAACACTGCCGACCTAACATGCATCACAACCTAATGACCTAACACCCAACAGGGATGCGCGACTTATGACTTAACACATGCGCGCGATCTAACAGGTAAACGACCTAACCACTTAGCCACTTCCCCGACCTAACTGGGTAAGTACTACGCGACCTATCACTCACGCGACCTAACAACCTACCGACCTAAAGACTTATACGACCTAACTGCACCACACAACTACCCAGCAACCTAACACTTCCCTTAGGTCGCTCATCAACCTAACTTAGGCCGTTACCCCTATAGGTCGTCCACGACCTATCTCTTAACTCGTTAACTCTCCTAAACTGTTAGCTCTTAGGTCGGTCTCCCTTTTAGGTCGCTCTACCTATAAGTCGTTAAACCCTATAGGTCGGCCATTCATACTAACTCGTTCACGACCTAACTTCCATAGGTCATAAACACTCTTAAGTCGGTCCATACCTAGGTCGCTAACTACCTTAGCTTGGCAACTTTCTTAGGTCATTACTACTAGGTTTCATACAACCCTTAGGTCGCTTGAACGACCTAAACTATCCTATCCTACACACGACCTAAACTCCCTAGGTCGCTAACCTCTCTAACTTGCTAACGGCCTAACTTCTTCTTAAGGTCGCTGCAACACCTTTAGGTCATTACCCATTGACTCGCACACGACCTATCACTTAATTTGTGCAACCGAGTTAACTTCCCATACGACTTAGGCTAAGGAGAACATAAACAACACTAACGACCTAAAAATTCTACGATCTGTCAACACGTAAAATACGGGTCGTTACAACTGTCTCTCTTTACCAGACAGAATAGCTTATGCTGGTCTAGCCAATCCATCGAAGATATGGATCCACTCTGCTGCTTCTGAACTCCACCTCTAAAAAAACTGCTAAGCCAGAAAACTTCCTGGCTGGCATACAGAACACTTCGAGCTGCACTGCTGACACCAAAGCCAAAGACTTCCTAATCCAAAGCTCTTCGAGAAACTCGAACCTCAAAGCCAACCACCACATCCTGCTGAGCCTAGCCAGAACACCGGAGCAGACACACTTCCTAAAACTCGCTTCAAAAGAAAACATCTTCGGAGACAATCCATAGTCACTGCATCTCATCACGCAGCTATTACTTCCTGAGGTATCAAGATACCATTGCTCACTTCTACCAACTAACAGATCCAAACTTTACTCATCCATCTTCAAAGATAGACTCCGAACCTTAACAGGTTTCCTACATAGATCGATGAAATCCTTTCACCACAGCAGAGCTCACTCGAGACGGTATTGGGTCTATAGTCTCGACAGTTACACTTCCAACCTCAAACATTCAAACTCCAACCAATGGTAGTATTCGTGTTACACACACCACTACCTTATCCACCTTTATAACCTACATTGGAAAACCCGAACAGGTAACCCAATAGATAGGTAGAAATATATATATATATATATATATATATATATCAAAATTACAAATATGCACTCTCAAGAAAGAAACACTCCAAAGCCTAGGTATTCACTCAACCTAGCGCTCTGATACCAACTGTCATGACCCGTCTTCCACTATCCCAGAAAGACGCCTCATGAATTAAGAAAGAAAGGGATAAAGAATAGAAAGATAGAGAAGAAAGAAGAACAACATCAGAATCTCAATAGTGGAACGAATAAATTATATTAATAACATAAGTATTACATAGTATACAACCACTATCAGAGTTACATAGATTATACATCACATGCTAGACAGTTATAAACACCTGTCTAGTTATTACAACTCAATACAATACTAAGAAACCACTCAGAGATACCAACACACCGGAACACTATATATAACTATAACGTAGAAGCCTCCTGCTCCATTGCTCCTCCACAAATTCGTCAAAGCTAACTTGAATCCCTTGGCTACTCGTAAAAATTTGAGTACCCAAGAGTTTAAGAAAAACAGAAATAAACTCCGGGTCAGACATGGGTCTGGTGTGAGTAACAGGTTAAGGTTGCATAACTTTCAAAAAACCTTTTGAAAAGAAAGGTATCACGTAAGACTTCCCACACATAAACATGGAAAAGTTTTTACCTTACGCTAACCAAAACATTTGATTGGAAATCCAGTAATATTATAATAGGTCTAGGGTTTTCAAGTAAATAGAAAATAGCCAAAATTGTTACATGATTAAATTCCAGCTACTAGCCACAAAAGTGGGTAATACAATCAAAACCGATGGCACTTATTGAATTTTGGATTCCATACAATGGTAGGGCTACTGGGGTACCGCCCGTCACAGTACGTGGCCTAGATCAACGTACCGAGGATCCACCCTAAATCCCCTCCAACACAAGGCCGAAACCATCCCTTACTGGACAGTCCCGAACAAGACAACCCCAGCAGTTGTCGCGACCAACTGCCCACACAACCGAATAAAAAGGGACTTCTAACAGGGGAAAATCTCGTCCTACTTGGGCATGACCCACTTAGCCTTGCTGCACCTCCCATGTTTTAGCCATTCCCGGTTGATGAGGCTTGAGGCTACGATTACCTTTAGAGAACACATTTCTTAGAATGCTCATCGTCCACATGACGATGTTCTTAAAGCATTCAATCCATACAAGTTCGTTCCGGGTTCAAACGAAACCGAAGGCATTATCTCGTTACACTCATTTTGGAATCAACCTCAGAGTTAACGACGATAACCCTTGCACTCTGAATCTTCATCTTCACTTGAGATTCACGACCTATCGTTAATTTGGATCGATATGGTTTTCGGATATCCAAATATGGAAACCCGATCCCGGTCTCACCGAATCCAAAACGTATCTTTTAAGGCCAAGTTGTTTAAAATTTAAAACAATTCAATTTAATTATCTATATACACACAGATAGATAATTCACATCATCATAATAGATAATCCACATTATCATCATAAACAGATAATCCATATTATCATCAAAAATATATAATCTATATTATCATCACAAATAGATAATTCATAGTATCATTACAATGCAACCAAAGCATCCATATCACACAACATTATTTATCTCATATATGAGATTCAAACCATTCAAAGAAATCTATATCATCCTTATATAAACAAGGATTAATAATCACATTATTTATAATTAATTTAAAATGAATTAAATTAATTATTTCATCTCTAATTAGTTTAAAGTGAATTAAATTAATTACTTCATCTTTAATTAGTTTAAAGTAAATTAAATTAATTACTTTATCATTATAAATCTTGCTTATATAACCATTAATTAATTACAAATCAATTAATTAATTATCCTCTAATTAATCACCTTAATTAATCACCCTTGATTAATTATCCTTTAATTACATTCAAGAAATTATCTTTAATTAATTTCACAAATTTATTATCCTTAACCAAAAACAGTAATTAACCTTTAATAACTTAATTAATTAATTAATTATAATTAATTACATAAATCCTTAATTAATTACTTTAATCACCTATCATTGATTAATTAATCTTAATTAATCAACCTTAATTACATCATTAATTATATAAATTAATGATCCCTAATTACATTTTAATTAATTACATTAAGTAATTAACTTAATTAAACCACAATTATTAACCACTTTTGATTAATCTCACTCAGTAATTAACTACCCTTAATCACTTCATTAAATCAACTAATTACCCCTTCATTAATTATCTTAATTAATCCCTTGATTAATTTCACAAAGTAATTATACTCAAATTACTTCCTTTAACAAATCATCATTTAATTTATTACATCCAATAATTATCTATTAATTACTTCACCAAGTAATTATACTCATCAAATTATCAAGTGATTATTCTAATTTAATTAAACTTAATTAATTAACTTAAATTAATCAAATTTATCTAAATTAATTACCTTGAGTAATTAATCCCTTTTATTTACTTTCATTAAATAATTATATTTAACCAATTTCCATAAATGATTATCTTTAATTAACTAATCTAATTAATCATTAAAATTAATCACATTAATTAATTATTAAATAATCTTAAGTTGATGACCTTCATTAACTATTTACAATTCATTAATTACTTTTCCTAAGTAATTAACTCAAATTAATCATTATTAATTTCAAATTAATTATCTTAATTACTTAATTTAACCTTAATTAATTTATTCAAATCCTTAATTACTTAATTAAATAAATTAATTAATTATCCATTTAATTACCTTACTAATTTAATGAATCAAAAAAAACATTAAATTTGTATTTACTAAAAATAAAAACATTTCTTATTAATGATTAAATTATCATTAACAAAGCAATTTAAAACAATTTACTTTAAATTTGTTTTGAAATTTCATTTTAAATTTTAGATTTAAAATGAAGTCAAACTTAACTTTAACAAAGTTTAAAACATTTTAAAAACCCATTAAAACTTATGCTAAAGAATTTCTTATTTTATAAAAGAAGTTTAAAAGGATTTAAAACCAAATTCATTTTAAATACAAACCATATTTAAAATATATTTCAACATCCAAAGTTGTTTAAAATATTTTAAATTTTAAAACTTCCTTTATTTCAAAACTATGATTCAAATTTAGATTTTGAATCAGATTTAAACTTAGATTTAAAACCTATTTACATTTTAAACTTCATTTTTAAAACCAAACTATTTAAACATTTTAAGGTTGTTAAAATAATTCAAATTTAAAACCCTTATTTTATTTTTAAATTAGACTCAACTAAACTTGAATCCAGACATAAGCTTTGATTTAAACTTAGTTTAAATCTCTACTTACATTTTAAATTTCAGTTTAAAATTTTAAAAACACTTACAGGTTAAAACCTGTAACAAAAATACTAACCCGAGCCATCATTAATTAACTTCGAGCCCAAAACCAAACTACTTCGAGTCAAATACTTGAATCACCCGAGAGTTACTCGAGATCAAACATCATCAGACCCAAACCAACCTTCGCTAGAAAACAATCACACCGTGCACATGCACGGTGGTTCTGACCACCTCCAGTCACCACCAAGACCCCAAGCACGTCTGGATCAACCCTGAAACCCATCACGATCATCATAATCTCACCATCCACTCAAAATCAAATTTGAGTATGCCAAATCCAAAACCTGGAAACGCAGTAGAACACCACCACCAAACCTGGAAACTGCCCATTTCCTTAACTCCGACCACCGTGTCGACTGCAACTCCGGCCACGACTACGTCAATGCTCCAGCTAACAATCCCTTGAATCTCGATGCACTCGATCCACTGGGAAGAACGAGATGATCAAAAACTCAAACCATGCCAAAACTAGGTTTACAGAACAAAACCCAACACCATAGCCTCCACAGTGATTTGTCACCACTTCCACCATTTTTTCCATCATCACTGATCACTCTACCATCACCAGAAAAAAATCCCGACCTTCCAGACAATCGAGATCAATAGAGACACTCAAATTTCCATTTTCTGGTTAAACCAGAAATGCTATCAAATCTCTTTACTAAAAATAGTGATTTTAGTTTTAAAAATCAACTTTTAGTTTAAGTATTTGATTCATATACCTGAATCAAAGAATCTTGACAATTTATTTTGACTTATTTTAAGTTTGCTGATGTTTATTTATTTCCAGAGGAAATACAAATTAGTTTAACTTAACCAGATTTTTAAACTTAAAACTATGATACAACAAACATAATTTGTCCAATACTTAAGTCTTAACAAAGGTTGAATTAATAGCAAGTGAATTTTGATTTGATTTTGAGCCTAAAACAAAGTACAACAACATACACATACCACTATACATTCATACAGAAACATGCACTTGTATATATTCACATAACAGACTTATTTCAGATAAAATCAAGCAACCAGATTCAACTTATAATTTTTAAAGATATTGTTACTCATAGGTTTGAAGAATGCAGACGGAACACTAATTTTTTGAAAAGTTTTTGAAACTGAGAAATCTTGAATGCCTTATCCTCTTTGATTTTGATTTAAAACTTGAGTTACAAATGTCTTTGATTTGCATGCAGGCTTGAACAGATTGAAGAAGAAAGAAATGCAGGCTGGTTTTGATTCTAGAAAATGCTGACAGGCTTTGCATGCTTTTGAAAATGGATTTTACAGGTTTGCATGTTTGAAATAGTTACAGGGTTTTAGATTTATAATTGAGGAGGATGTTGAAAATGAATTACAAGCAATGGTTCCTTGTTTGAGGAGTTTGATATTGGAAATGAAATTACAAGCTTCAGATTTTTGGTTTGAGGAGGCATTTTAGATTTTGATCTAAATTTAATTTTGGTTTTTGGAGAGTTTAGAAACTGATTTGTTTTCAGCTGAAATTTTATCTTAACTTTGAAAAATAAAGATTAGAAAAGAATGAGATGAAGAAAACATGTTTATATAAGTTAAAATAATATATTTAAAAATAAAAGAAAAATATAAAAACAATATGACACTTGTCATTAAAATAGTTTATTATTTAACACTTGTCTCTTATACCACTTAATATGTTAACATATGTCTTATAAGTAATTTTATTTGTTTTTTTATTTAATTTAAAAGTAAATAAAACCCTTTTCTTTATTTATTAAGTACTTATTTGTATATAAATTGTTTTAAAGAAACAAAACTAACTATATTTGTAAATAAAAGTTTATACATATATTTCAAAATCTAAAACAAATTAAAATATCTATCTTTGAATTTCCAAACGTCAAACTAAAATTCAAACCAAAGTCAAAAGTCAAATTTTAAAATCAAGTTATATATATATATATAACTACACAAATTCAAATTGAAATAACAATTCTATTTTTCTATTAAAAATCTATTTATTATTTATATAAAACAATACATTATATTTATTATTTGAAGATAACATATTTATCAATTTGAAATAATTTACAAAGAGATTATAAATTACTTATTTCTTATCTTACTAAAATGACTTAATGTTTTATTTGTAAATTGTATTCTAAACTTTCATATATAATTACAAATCATATTTACAAAGTAATATTAAAAAGAAAATAACCTAAACCCTTTATTTAAATTTAAACTTAAGCCAAGATATATTTTAAACAATTAATATTTACCTTAAGTATTTTAAATTATATAATTATTTATTTAAACAGCTTTGAAAAGTTATTTGTATTAAATTAAATCATAATTTTCCAAATTATCAAAATGTATATTAGAATTTAAAAACAAGATTCATTTATTAATTAAATTTCAAATCAAAGCTTTTTCTATTTAAAATATATACAAATATATATATATATATATATATATACATTATAGATAGAAAATAATTTATTAGCTTTTTTAAAAAATACACTAATTAAATATTTATTAAATTAGTAAATTAATTTAGATTTTATTAACAAAGATTATCAAATCAATTAAATTACTAACACAGATTATTAAATTTATATTGTCAAAATTTCTGGGATATCACAGAAATAAAGGATATAGATGATAAGAAATGAATTTCAGTGAAGAATTCTGGAAGAAACTGGTATTTATAGGTGTAGAAATTCGTTTGAAATGAATAGACATTTGTTAGTTATTCAAATTTCAAATTCAAAATCAATTGTCATTTCTGACCAGTACATGTCGACATGGTCATATAGGGGATATCGACATGGGCCAGTGAAAAATTATGACTAATTTGATTTTGTGAATAATTGTGTGTGTGTGTGTGTGTGTGTGTGTGTATTTATATACTATACTAACATTTATTCTGGAGATAAGATAAGATAGATAAAAGAAAGGAAGTTTCATTTCATTCCATACTATAATAATACAACGATTAAGCATACAACAAACTACATGAAAATTCGAAATAAAGCAAACTAAAACAAATACAACTAGATATGAAAAGATAAGACTAGTTAGAGGATGATGAAGATGAAGATAGTCCAAGTTTCTTGCCGACTTTGGAAATGAACTTGTTCATCTTGGATGAAATTTTGTCCAACTTCTTACTAACGGATCTTTTAAGAATCCGTTGATTCTCAACAATCGTCTTTTGGTTTTTGAGAAGGGTTTTGGTGGATGGATTAGGAGGATAGTCATTGCTTTCCAAAGAGGTTTCACCTTCTTCTTCTTCAATTTCCATTTCATCCCCTTCTTCTTCTTCTTCTTCCTCTTCCTCTTCTTACATTTCCTCATGAGCCAAACGCTCTTCTTTTTCGACAAGGGTCTCATAAGGTTGAATAACAAAAGGAATTTTCATAAGCGAAATGTTGGAATGGTTGAAAACTTTTCTAGAAACAAATTCTTCGCCTTTGAAATCCACTCCAAAATAGTTAAAAATCTGAGTGAGATAAACTCCATGGTTTAAGGTATTCTCACCCATTTCAAGATTTTTAGGACGAAGTTCATCCAAAATAACTTGCGCCCAATTTATGTCATAATTTCCGAAAATAGCAAAAAGAGCTTTGCAAACTTTTGAAGTAGGATTGTTAAAATTCCCTGATCTTGGGGTCAAAGTATGTTGCAAAAGAAGATTGACAATTCTTGCCTTTGGTCGAAAATTTCGATTTTTGAATTCAAAATTATCAATCCCTCCAAAAATGTGATGAAATGTCTCACGATCGTTTTCATCGATTTTAAAATTAGAAAATCTATTCCCGTACACTTGCATTTGAGAATGGTACCCAAAAGATCACAATTCAAAACAATTCTAGTGCCTTTGACACTACTCCAAATTTCATCCTCATTTCCATGATAAAATCCACGGTTTAAATTAGCATAGAAAATTTTGACAAGATTTGGATAGCAAACAAAATCATTTTGAGAAGCATCAATAAGGCTAAGAACTCCATTGTTTGCAAAAAGAGAATCAAGTTCATAAGAAGAAAAATCTTGAAAAATAGCAAATTTTCCGGGATGGACTTTGGCATAGTTAGCATAATTGATGTATGCTTTTATTGCCTCCGGATCATTGAATAATTGCTCTTTGATTTTTCTGGAAATTATCATGGTGGAGGGGTTGCTTGAAGAAGCTATTAAAGTTGAGAGTAGAGAGTTTGAAGTTATGAAGAGAGAGTTCGAATTTGAAAATGAGAGTGAAAAGATAGTGAATAAATAGATTCTCAAAGGACATATTCTTTGGTCAAAAAGTAGCTTTTCAGAGAATTGAATGAAGTGAAAAGGTGGAGGAAAATTCAAACATTTGAATTCAAATTTTGAAATTCAAATTCAGGTACCCATGTCGACATCATGGTAGGGACCATGTCGACATGTGCCTTTGAATTTTCATGAATTGATTTTTCCTAAGTTCTCTAATTTATATAAATATTATTATTATTAATTCCTATATATATATCTGAAATATTATTAAACTTCAAGTATATTTCAAAAAATATTATTATACTATTAAAAAATAATAAAAATAAAAATAAAATAATGAAATAATAATAAAAAATAGAAAATAAATTTTAAAATTCAAACAACACACCAATTCAAAACCAATCAATCAAACAATCAAGCAACTAATTCTAAGCATGCAATTTCAACCAATTGTATTGTAAACGTGAACCTTTTTCTGAGTCCATTTCTTTGAATTCGTCTGAGTCATAAACAGGTGTGAAACACAAATTCGAATTATCTGTTTTCTGATCATCATCACTTGAGGATGAGTCAGAGTCATCTAGAGTAGCAGTAAATGCACGCTTCCGTTTCTTTGCTGGATCATTGATCATAGGAGAATTTTACCTATCTGGATACGGACAGTCTCTTTTGAAATGGCATGGTTTATCACAGTTGTAACATTTGTCATTATTTGGCACTGCATTCTGATTTTCAGAATTCTTATAGTTGTTTCTCTTGAGATTATTCATCTTTCTGTATTTCAAGAATTTCCTAAAATTTCTGGTCATAAAGGCTATCTCTTCATCATTATCGTTGTTTGAGTCTGATCCATCGGTTAATGCATTAAATGCCATTGATTTCTTTTCAGATGCTTTACTTTCTCTTCTCCCGATCATTTGAACTTCATACGACATTAGATTTCCAATTAATTCTTCTATCTTTAAAGTACTGATGTCATTTGCCTCTTTGATCGCAAGTGTCTTTTGATTCTATTCTGGAGTTAGAGAATTTAAAATTTTCTGACTTGATCTTCTTCGGAAAATTCCTTTCCTAAAGATACTAGAGAATGCACAATATCCTGAAATCTACTATACATATCTGAAATAGACTCATTAGGATTCATTTTAAATAATTGAAACTGATTTGTGAGCATGGAAATTTTGGTCTGTTTAACTTTGCTTGTTCCTTTGTGAGTAACTTGCAAAGTTTTCCAAATTTCATATGCAGACTTACAAACCGACACTCTATTGAATTCATTTCTATCTACTGAACAATATAGAATATTCATTGCCTTAGAATTATTTTGTGCAATAGTCTTTTGCGCAGTAGTCCACTGTGCAAAATTAGTTGTGGGTTCAGAATATTCAGTTTGTGTGATATTCCAAGTGTCTAATCCTATAGATTGTAAATATATTTTCATCCAACATGCCCATTATGCATAGTTACTACCATTAAAAAGTGGTGGTCTAACAGTAGACTGACCCTTTATAAATGAACTAGTGACAGGGATACTAGTGTTAGTAACAGTACCAGTGTTGGTAGCCATTTTGAAATTTTTTCAAAAATTAGATTATGAAACTTTGAAAACCTTACTCTGATACCAATTGTGAGAAATGCGGATTACGGATCTTAAGGCTATGATTAACGCTAGAGGGGGGGGGTGAATAGTGTTAATCAAGAATTACTAAATCTTTTTCGATTTATGTTAATTTAGACACCGGTGTATGCAATATACAGACACAGATATGATCACAGAAACAAACACAGATGCAGAAATAAAATAAAAGCAGTAAAGGAAAGAACACACCGGATTTTATACTGCTTCGGAGTTACCCTACATCCAGTCCCGCAACACAAGTACGAATTTCCTTTCAAAAGCAATTGTACAATTACACCCTCGGTTTCAAGGCTACGAGGTACACCCTCTAGAATTTCGATCCTCTAGGTAGAGATACTTGATTTTCGGGCCACAAGTTTACCTAATTGATTTACCAAGGCTACAATCACACCTTTTCTTTCTTGATTGATTTTCAAGGCTACAATCACACCTTCTCTCGCTTAATAGATTACAAAGAAGTCTATAACTCAGAATAGCACTGAGAATCTTGTAGAGAGAGTGATAGAGAATCAAACTAGAAGTAATCGAGTTCGATTCAATGTTGATTTCGGCAGAGTAATGATAAGAATATGTATTAAGAAAAGTGAAAGAAGAAGAGGAGTGAAAAACCAGAATATCTGATGTGAAATTCATTAAAACTAACCCCTATTTATAGAAGAACAACAGCCATGTCCATTCATGAAGAGTTATGGCGAATAGACCCTTCTTTTGAAATTTAAATTTTTAACTCAACTGACATCATGTCGACATGGATACCCTAGGCATGTCGACATCCCAAAGCAATTTTTGGTGATTTGATTTTCTTTGAAAATAACCTTTATTTTATAATAAAACAATTTTAAACTTTACAAATATACTTGACTATAGTTAAAATTCATAAGTAAATATAGAGAATAATATATATATAGATTTTAACTATAATTTTATATTTTAAATCTAAGTATGAATATTTAAGAGTTAAATATATTATATTAAAAGATAGTTTAAAATCAGGAGTAATTTGACTTTGAAATTAAAGATAATTTTGAGGCTAAAATTATTTAAAATCAGGATTGAGGGTTTTGAATCTTTTAAAAGGAAAGTTTTGAAAACATTTTGAAAACAGGATATAATTTTGAAAAATCATTTTGAATAAAAAGTTAGCGGATACAAAACAATGTTCCATTAGATTTTTCGTAGGTTCCATTCTACTTAGGGTTCCATCCCTTTAACAGGCTCGAAGTAGATTCCATTCCACGAATAAATTGGAATTTAAGATGTCAGTGCTTGTATATGAGTTTTAGCAAAATTGTTAATAATAATAAAAAATACTTAACTTTGAAAACTTGAACTCTTGATAATCTTGATACTCATGAGTCTTCTATCTTGATATCTTGAGTCTCTATACTGTACAGTCTTCTTTCTTAGTACCTGCATGGTTAAATCCTGCATATACATATATATCTAAACTTATAATGTTAGTATTTATATTTTATAATCTATTCTAAAGTTGTTGTCATCAAAACCATCATTTCATGGACTAACATGTTAGTCTATATAGTTTTACACATATTTTATTGTACAATAATCAGAAAATTTATTTTTATTGACTGAAAAATATATAGGGTTGAACAGGAATTTTAAACGTTTTGATCTAAATATTATATTAAAGTTGGACCTTTGGACTTTATAGGTTATTTTATAAGTGTATACGAATAAGGATTTAATTTTACAGTTAAATATATATACATATAAAATAATTGCATTAATTTAATATACATAGGTTTGAAGGAAATTTCACTTATTTAGAATTTAATATATATATATATATATAGGTAAGATTTTGGAAAGAGAAAAGGAAAATAAAATATATATACATGGAAGTTTTGGATATTGAAAAATTATAGGGATTAACTTGTTTAAAAAAATTATTTAATTAGTTCGTAAAAATAATTTATTAAAGGAAATTGGTAGAAATTAGAATTTTATTTGGTTAAAACCAAATTGTTAATTTAAAATTAAAGTATTAAATGGTAATTGATTGTTTGATTAGTTCAAATATTAATAAAATGTAAAATGTTTATACAAGGTTTAAATTATGAAGAATTGTGAAGAAACAAGCTAGTTTGGAAATAGGTTGCAAACGGAATAAGGTGAGTTAACCTCACTCGTCTGGCTTGTTCTTTAAATTTAAATAGTTAAATTTAAAATATTTGGTTGTTTGGTTGAATTTATGGGATGTGGTATATTATATAGTATATATATAGTATATATCTTGGAATGATTGATTTCCCGCATTATATAGCGGATGAGACCCTATGCGCCGCATAATAGCGGATGGTATTATATTTAATCCCATATACCGCGATATTCCAGCTCGAAGTGGAATTGGTATTTTATTTTGTGCTAACGTCTATGGATGCAGAGAAACAGGTTGGAGGGATCCAACTGGATTCCTCAACATTTATTTAAATTATTTAATATTCTCTGTTGTGATTATTTGATATTCTATGATGAATTATATTGGAATATTGAATGTCATAGTTTGCTTGAACATTTCGGTACACTGAGTTATCAAAATTTATAGAATTGGATTTATGAAAAGAAAATAAAGAGTGCATTTTTAAGTAAAATAATTATAGAAAATTTGAATAAATTTAAAAATGAATTGGAAAAGAAATAAAGTGTTTTTAAAATTCTAATAAATAATTTCGAGTATGGAAAAAAGGATTTTGAATAAACAGAAATTAATGAGTTGTAAACTTAAGTGACATCATTTAAAGGAATAAAGAATTATTTTAAAATTCAAGGTTTTAAATTTATTTAAAAGGACAAAGAAGTAATTTGGGAAATCTAAAATTGGTATTTTCAGTTAAAAGTATTTTAAATCATAATTAAGGATTTAAATACGAAGTTAATGGATTTGGAATAAATGGAGTTAAATAGAAATCAATTTGGGAATTGATTTAAGTGTGTAAAACCGGGATTTTTAAAGAAGAATGAGGCTATGAAATTTTAAACTGGGTTTATAAAAGCAAAGTAATATATCGGTGGATATTTGGAGGAATAAATTCACGATGGGAATTTATTAAAGGAATGGGTAAATTTGTTTAAAAATAAATAGTGACTTATTTTTAAAAGGATATGGAAGAAAAGCTTATTTCCCTGGATAGCCAAGTACGTTTTCAAAGTAAATTTTTAAATATAAGATAAAAGTTTTAATGTTGTTTTAAAAAGTATGTTTTAGAAAATTTATTATTTCTAAATGTTTAAATTCTGAAGTAGTTATTTTTCCAAATCAATTATCATAGTAATTATTTAAGGTGACTTGTATTTTGTTTTAAAAAGAGAAATTTGGTTTTATATTCTATAAAGCAACCTTATTTTAAAATATTCTTAAAGTATATATATTTGACAAAGTATTAAAGTAGTTTTTAATTTAAATATTTTAAAGTATGTTTTATAATAAAGTGTTTTAAAATTGTTCTAAAATCTAAGTGTTGTACTTGGTGATTTCAGTGGAAATAGAAAATATTTGGGAACTTTATTCCGTAAAAGGAGATGGTTTGAAACTGTTTTCAAAAGGAATTGGAAAGTGAAAATATATCTTGCGAAGATATTTTGAGAATTTTAAATAATTTGGAGAAATTATTTATGGTTGATGTATGTTTGTGAATGTAAATTGATAGTTAAATAACCGACTATCAATATTGGTCAATGCGCTGATCGTTTCAAAGAGACCGAGATCGGGACTTATTTCTCGAAAACCACTTCGATCCGGTTTGTTTGTTTTCGTGGAAAAAAGAGTTCGGAGTCGAAAATGGAGCTGTGAAGTGCAAGGGATAGTTGCCACTAATCCTGAGGATATTTCCAAAATGGATGTAGTAGGGGTAGTGTCTTCGGTTCCGTTCGAACCCGGGACGGACTTGTATGGATGAATGCTTTCAGAACATCGTCAGGTGGGCGATGAGCATTCTAAGGGATATGTTCTAAAAGGTAACGCTAAGCCTCAAGCCTCATCGACTGGGAATGACTGAAAATCAGGGGTTATGCAGCAAGGCTTGGTAGCAGCACCCATTTCCAGGTGAGGTCATCCCTATCTAGATGTCCCTTTCATTTCGGCTTAGTGGTGCGGTTGCTGATCCCAACCGCGGAGTGATCTTACTCGGGATTATCCGGTAAGGGATAGTCCGGTCTTGTGTTGTAGGGGGTCGGGAGTGATCCTTGGTACGGTGATCTAGGCCACGTACTGTGACAGGTGGTACCTAGTACCTAGTCATTAGTTGGAAATCCATTCTCCCTACGCGCCTTTTACGAGTTTTGTTTGTATTACCCACTTTGTAGCTAGTAGCTAGAATTTAATAGATGTAACAATTTCAGCTATTTTAATAAGTATTTGTAAATAGACCCTATTATAATATCAGAGGATTTTAATAAAAAAATATTTTAGCTATCGTAAGGTAAAAACCCGACATGTTTATTTGTGGCGTGGTCTTACAAGATGCTTTTGTTTTCAAAGGATTTTGAAACTTTAATAATCAATTTGGGTGTGGTTTTCTCACGCTGGTATTCCAGACTGACTCGGGTGTTATTTATCTGTAATGCTCGGGTCAGACCGAGTATTATAGATGACAGGAAATGATCCTGTGGAGCTGGATGGCGATACGCACTTCCGTATTTGTTTAAAAATTCCGCTGTGTATTCAGATTGTATGGACAGGTTATGGTTATTGTCCAGTTGTATGTTATTGATGTTGTTGAACTCTGATGATGTACTCTGATGATGTATCTATAAACAGATATAGTTTTCTTTTTGTAAAGATCATTGAATATCTATTATATTTTAGTCCGCTACGTTGGTAAGATTCTATTGTGTTTTCTGTTTTCTGTTTTCTCTTCTTCTACCTCTTCTTCTTTAACCCTAATAGTTCGTATTTCTGTTCAACTTGAGTTGATTGATGTAGAATAGTGTTGACTCGAGAGGTATGGATTTGCAGGTCGTTACAGTGGCGAAGCTATGGCTAAGTTTCAGACCTTCTGATGATCGGAGGTGCCTACTCGAGGCATTTTCAAATGAACAGTTTTGGGTTCCAGCTTGTATTGATTTGTTTAACTTCGATTCCAGGTGTAATCGATAACTCTGGGTGGTCTTATCGATTGAGGGGAAGATCGATGATGTGTTGAAGGTTTTGGCGATGGTCGGAGCGACGACATTGACTTGTGCAGGTGCACTGTATCTGTGTGTGTCAGTAGGTTGGGGAGAAGGAAGAAGAAGAAGTAAGCTCGAAGTCGTACTTAGGGAAACGTGATTTTGCAACGGGTTTGTGTTCGGGTAGTTCTCGAGTGTGTAATAGGGTTTAAAATTTAAATCAAAAACAGAATAAAAAAACGACGAGAGTGGTGACTCGGGGTTTGACTTGGGGATTTTGAGTCTGGTCTCAGGTTGTTGCTCTGGTCAGAAAGCTAGGAGTATATTTACAAGTTTTAAAAGTTTAAATTAATCAAGTTTTAATAATTTTCTAAAACTAGTTCTTTTACATGATATTTATTTATTTTTGGTGATTAAATAATTATTTGAATTAATTAAGTTCTGATAGATATCCTTTATTTTAATTAATTCTTAAGTTTATTCTAAATAAAATTAAAT
Organism: Allium cepa; assembly: GCA_030765085.1. Taxonomy (NCBI): domain Eukaryota; kingdom Viridiplantae; phylum Streptophyta; class Magnoliopsida; order Asparagales; family Amaryllidaceae; genus Allium; species Allium cepa. Next base: position 71,310,397 of record CM060939.1, on the reverse strand, counting down.
AGTATAATTAAGAAGTTAATTAAGAAGATAAGGATGTTTTCAATTGTTAATTAACTTAAAGGTCTAAGTTAATTGATGGTTAATGATGAATTTATTCCAAAAGTTATTTAAATGAGATTTAAAAGATAAATGGTTTATCTTAAATAATGTTTTTGATTATTAAAGGTTTTAAGTTAAATTATATGTTAATGATAATTTATTTCCAAGGTTTATTTAATAAGATTTAAGTGATGTAATTTATTAAGAATAAAGGTTTATCTTTAATTAATTAGGGTCTTAATATAATTAAATTAAGGGATGACTAATATGGGTAATTAAAGGACAATTACTTAATGAAATTCGTTAAAGGATAATAGTTTATTAAAGGATAATTAATTAATGTAAGTAATTAAGGAATAATTACTTAATGAAATTAATTAAAGGGTAATTAAGTAATTAAAGGTTAATTAATATAAGTAATTAAAGGTGATTAATTACTTAAAGGATAATTACTTAATGAAAGTAATTAAAGAGTTAATTTGTTAATGCAATTAATTAAGAGTTAATTAATTAATGTAATTAATTTGAGAATGATTGATTTATGTGGTTAATTAAGGAATGATTAATTAATTAAGGATAATTAATTAAGATGGATGATTAAGGATGATTAATTAATTTTCATTAATTAACTAAGATAATAACAAATTGTTTGTAATTAATTAATGTTAATTAAGCAGGACTAAAGGTAATTAAAGTAATTAATTTAATTTATTTGGAGATTTAATTGAATTAATTAGGGATTGAACAACTAATTAATCTTGCTCATGGATGATTCGATTACATTGAATGCTTTGAATTGTTTGATATCTCTGATATGTGATGTTCTGTGACATGAATTGTTCTGGATTAAACTGTGATAATATAAGTTATCTATCTGTGATTGATTTGCTATGAACCTCTGAATTGAATTGGAATTGTTTACTTAAACAAATTAGCCTTTAAAATGGCATTTGAATTTCGATGCGACCATGGATCGGATTCCAAATGGTTATCTGAAAACCACATCGAATCTTAAAGGTGGATCATTTGTTTAAAAGGTTAAAAATGGAAATTTGTTGTGACTGTATCAACGTGTTTTTAAAATAAGCGCTCATTGTTCAGTTAAGCCAGGGGAGGACATTAAGTCATAAAACCCATTTCGAATAATGATACGACGAACTGGAATAGCATTTGAAGACGGTGGTTGAACACCGGGTATTTTCGAAAACGAAAGGATTACCTGTCGAATGTCTTTACACCAAGTAGCCCTGATATAGAGATTTAGACAACCCTATGTGATGGGGAGTCCGGACGTGATTAGGGATATCCGGATTTGCAAGGACTTTTTCCTTAATTGGACGAAGAGCCTTCGGTTCCATTCAGACCCAGGATGGACTTGTATGGATGTATGTCTGACATTACACTTTGAGATGTAAAGCTGGTTTCTATCAAATACATTTCTGTTTGGTGGCGGAGAATTTATTCTCTTAGCTTAACACCCTTCTCTGAGACGTACGAGCTCAGAGGTTGTGTAGTTGATGGTTACTAGTGATATATTCCCAATTTGGTAATGTGGCATGCTAAGTGTTGAGCATTGGTTGATCGAAGCATGGCTTTTATGAAAAGTGTAGCTTTGTGGGATGAGACTTCATCGAACCTCACACCCTGGAAATGGTCGAAACAGGAAGGATGCGGCAAGGTTACGTGGGCCGTGCCCCTTAGGGTATGTGCATTTCCTTTTGGATAAAAAGTGGTATCATGGTATGGAGCCCAGATATTTAACTTATGTGGTTATTGGAATTTGTTGTTGGTGCCTCGGTAAAGGTCAGTTACGACCGGGGGATGGCATACCCGTGACAGTTAATTACCTAGTTACAAAGGTAACCCGTCCTTGTGTTGGCAGAGATCCGGTTAGGTTCTTGAGGCGTCCCTCCAGAGGCGTACCCAATTGGAAAGGAAGTTCTTTAGCTTTGGCCATTTGTTGGAAATCCAATCTCTCAATACGCACCCTGTACGGTTTTAGTTGTAGAACCTGCCATCTAACATGGTAGCTATAGTTGGCATACTATAATGGTACGTATGCTGGCTAAGATTTATATTATATTTTCGAAATGTTTGTCACACTATGCACTAATAATAATATCAAAAGGATTTTCACGTATCAAGCATGTTTGACTGCTATAAGGAGAAACCTTCCCCATGTGTGCGATTGCATTGAGTGTGTGCCGGGAGACCTTATGGTAGTTTCATTTTCCAAAATTCATAACGGATTTCTTTTTATTTCTTTTGTGATTTCTTTTGTACAAACAACTGTTTTTGTTTGCTCACACCAGTCCCATGACTGACCTGAAGTTTATTGTTCCCTTTCTAAACTCTAGACGCCCATAATTTTCCATACGGACAGCTTGGAGTCAGGTTATCAGATAGTCAGATAATAGATGTAGATTTTGGAAGTCTTTGAAGTCTGTGGATTTGGGGATCACATTTTCTTCACTTCAGCATGATAATGGTTTTGAGCTTTTGATTTGGAAATCTTTAGAGCTTTGGCAATGAAGATGCAATACGTTGGATTCTATCTTTCTCTCTCTTTCTTGGAAGCTCTGTTGAAGATATATTTTCCACTGTTGTTGCTCTTGTTCCCAGTTCTTTTATTTCTTTCCACTTTTGTATCTATTTTGGCTCTGATATTGTTGGGCATTTGTTATCCGAATATTGTATTCATGTTGTATTCATTTTGTGTATCAATAAAATTCTTTTTGTTTCCGCTGTGTTGCTTTCACCTAATGTGTTATAAGCTTTGGCGAACCAGACTCCAATGTTTTAATCTCCGGGGTTCGAATACAGGTGATGTATTGGATGTCGATTTTCGGACGCTGGGATAAGGATCTTCATAATTTCTAGTTAAACATTTTGAAATGAAAGATCTTTAGGACCCCTCTTTTGTATTAGGCATTCTGATACTTCAAGATCGTTCTCGAGGTACTCTTGGATTATCGCAAAAGAGCTATATTGATAAAGTAATCTAAAGGTTTTGTAACATCCCACCTTTTTGTACACTTAAGCAGACATGCATGCCGACTCAAACCATGCAGAAGGGAAGATTGTTATGGGGTAAATAAGAAAAAGCAGAGAAAGAAAAAAAACAAAATAGAATCTTGCAGCGGGAACGATAAAATATAATAATCAAATAAACAGTTCATGAAGCTGTTTCATAGAACATTTGATTATACTTATACAATACATATAAGAGTTACACATAACAGAGGATAATAAATAATGCAGTGGAGCAGTATGAATGTAGTGGAATAATATAAATAATAATGGTAATACAGTCTTCGTCTTCGTCCTCCAGAATTAAGGTCTTCAAATCCTGAAATGCTCAGGCTGACCCAAGCGAATTGAAAAGACAAAATACTCGAGTGAAAACTAAAAGATCTTATGTAAGTCAAATCAACAGTAAATAATATAAGTGGAACGGCGTCAGAGATGTTTACAGGATTTGACATCTCCTATCCAGTGTCTAACTTGAGTGCAGTAACTTAAGAGATGCTCGGGATTCACATCTCCTAAGGATTCGTTAAACTATTTACTATGTAGTACTATTTCGCTATTATAATAATGTCTATAGTAAAATAAACTTACTTTTAAATAGCATTAAGGGGTTACCTGATTATTATTATAATAATGTCCCAGTAGTCCATCCAGTATGATGGTTTCTCCTGATCATGAAGCCACCAAAGGATACCACACGGGTTACTGGAGAAAACCAAACTCGTACAAGGCGCGCTAGGGTAGGTGACACGGCACAACTAGGCAATGCAAGGGTAGGTATACCAATTACGCTTTCGGACCGGTGGTAACGCGTGGCAGCTACTACCGCCCACCTTGAGCCACACCTCCAAAATCAAAAGGGCCCCAATCAATCACAAAGTAATAGAATAGTATCGAACGAGTGTGTCCGATAAAAGGTGCTACATTCTTAGCCCGTCGATCGCTCCTGTTTTAGCCACCTTATGCCAACTCACGGGAGTCAGGTCCACGTATATACCTCAAAGGAAACGCCGCCACCATCCTACTTCATTCTGGAATCTCCACCGCGTACACGGTTGTTAAAGTGGTTTTCGGAGTTGGCAGAGAGTACGACAACTTCCGATCCCAATCTCTTCAACAACCAAACGTTATTATTACACCGCGTCCAGTTTCAAAATAGTTTGTTCTTTAAAACCAAATATCATTGCCCTTTCAAAACCAAATCAATACGATATCATTTTCATTTCAAATATATCCTTTTATAAAACCATAACACTTTCAAAGCTATAGTATTCCAAAACCAAACGCTTGAAATATAACCTTTCAAAACATAATACTTTGAATTTCATAGATTCTAAACCATAACTTCCACCACTTAAATGGTTTGGATATTCAAACAGTATATAAAATAAAATAGTTTAAATTTAACATTACTTTATAAAGTAAAATAATTTCCTCGACTTCATAATTTTATTCACTTGTTATTAAATCTCAGTTCATAACTTTCAATTCACTTTCAGTTTTCAATTAACCATTTCAATTTATATCGATTTCAAAAATAGATTCGAACCTACAAATAAATTATTTCAATAGATTTCAAAGCTTTCAATATCCAACATTTCAGAACTAAATTTGTTAACTCTATATATATTTCAAATTCAGTTTACTATTATTTAGTTTTGAAATATTTACTTTATAATCCAAATATCATTCAAATAAACTCCAATTTCAAATAACTGAATATTTCCCTCGCTTTATTCAAACTTGATATATTCATTTATATAACTTAAACAAAAAATCAAGTTAAAATCATATTCTTTAAAATCTCAAATTCAATGAGTCCCAGATCGATTTTTATTAAATAAAATTCTCAATTAAATACAATTCCAGATCAATTTCCAATTTATCTTCCAACCTTAATTTATTGAAATCATTATAAATTCTATATTAAAATATAATTTAAATAAATACTTAACCATATTATATTTTAAATAAGATCAAACTTTATTATTAACTTATTTATATCAACAAATTTATACTTAGATCAAGTCAAGAATTTGACTATATATATAAAATAGCATTTATGTAATATCTAAAATCAATATTTATATAAAACCATGTAATTCTTTCCAAAACCATGGAAATCAATTTCAAAATATTTTTATATATATAGACCACGGTATCTGTATAAAATTTTCTATCCTATGGTCAATTGATACAGATATTTATCATTTCAATCCGTAATTTAAAACATAAATACGGTTATATATCATTTCAAACCGCAATCCCGAAAAATAAAAATCCATAACAACTTGTAGTTTATAACAATATAAAATACAAAATCCATTCATCCAATATCAATCATCAAACATTTATCACAATCATCATCCAATTCAATCAATAACATCAATATAGAACAGATAATAAATAACAGGTATTTACTGGCAGTTTATATTCAATAATAAGTTAAATAACAATTTAACCGGCATTTTATATGCAATAATAATAAATTAAATAACAATTTAATTCAATAAATTCAATTTAACTAGGATGATAATTAAAAATACGCCAAACAGTCATAAATAAATTTCTAATCACATCATAAATCAATTTAACAAATATAAGAAATTTTAGAAGTCGTGAGTGGGTTAAAACAATCACCTTTTGAATTTAAATTGAATTTAAATCCAATTTAAACCCAAAATTTGAAGAGTCTCAGAATTCAACCAAACCAGTGCCAAAATGCTTGGAATTCTAATACGAACCTAGCGGAGAAAACCACTGTAACGACCCGATAATTTTTAATAATTTTATTTGTTCTATTTATTTAGTTAGTTAAATTTTTGTGAAATTTTAAATAGTAAAATTTGAAAATAAAAATTTAATATTTGGAATACGTCTATTTTAAAATAGTAAGTGGTAAATTTTCATCAAATAATATTAAAGTTTATTTTTATTGTGTAATTCTATTTCAAATTAAGTCAGTTAATATTTGATGATAATTAAATGTTTTTCAAACCTGAATATTTGTCAATAGTAAATTATAAATCATCGTCTGAGCAAGACGTCACATTTTGTTTCTCAAAATTTTGACTGTTATTGCTCCGTCGATCTTATTTTCGACGAATAACAGTTGAATTTAAAAGTTTTCCAAAACCTAAATATGTCAATATGAGAAAATTTATTTAGAACACTTTGAATACGGTTGTGCAATTCGTTTCACAAATTTCGGATGTTTCTAGCTCCGTTGGGATTTTTTCCATACGGAATAGCAACGTATATCAGTGTTCGATACCGACTTTTGATCGGATGATCGTGCCACTAATATCTGTGTACCGTTTTGATCGTCTCGTCGTGCTGATCTCTGCGGTATGTTCAATTCTGTGTTTTGGATTCCGGTACGTAGCGGAATCCACGAAAATGATTCCATAACGGTACGTACTTTGAATTCTTATGACCATTCACTGCATGACTGTTTGAAAACAAACAGTCATCGAAAATTTAATATTCCACTGTAAACTCATCTGCCTTCATAAATTTTACACCTGCTATCTCACTTTTCAAATTCCTTTTCTCAGCCTCACCCCTCTTCATCTCAATGTCTGTTCTTTCTCACCTCTGTGTGTCTCTTCTCTCGCCTCTGCCGCTCTTATCGAGTTTACCACAAACCGATCAACCCCGGCCTTTAGCCTCTCGACTTAATTCGCCAGCTCACACCCGGCGCTCCTCCCACCAGCGACAAGTCGTGCCTCCACCAGCGCACAACAGACCAGGCCAGCCACCTCATCATATCAACGTCACCCCTCTCCCTCACGCACTAGCTCGCGAGCATCTCGCCCATCTTATTGCGTTTATTTTGGGTATTCATCTTATATGCTATACATATATATTTTGATATATAAATATATATATATATATATATATATATATTTATATAATGATGAGAAGTTTATATATGTTAGATCCTTTGCCTGAAGCTTTGAAGGTGATATAGTTTATAAATATGGGTTTCATTACTTTTGTCTTAAAAAGAAATATATACAAAGATTTGTCTTAGCTTTCGGCTGCATGTGTGTTTGTTGAATAGTTTACATACGTATTTATTATATAGATATAAGTCTGTAAGGATATTACTTTAAATTTAACGTGTGTTGAAATGATTTTTAAACAGAACACATAAGGGTTTTTTTTATACCTATATTTTATATTATATTATTTTATCTTGTATGTTATATGGGTTACTACATTTACATTTTTTTGTTTACAATATAAAGAACATATACAAAGTCTGTTAGTTTATAAGTATAAAGTATATAAGTTTTGATATGTTGTATATATATTTGTTTATTAAGTATACAAGTCCATATCTGAGTTTAACTTATAATATATATCGAAGGCTTGTATCACGTGTGTGTGTGATTGATAAAGGCACAGTATATATATATTGGATATGAGCTATTGTATATAAAGTATGCTGAGATTTTATTTAAGAATACACACACACACACACACACACACACACATATATATATATATAAGTGTTGATTTAAGGATATAATATCTAAGTTATAACCTGCTACTTTACATTTTTTATGTTATACAGTTAGTATATTCATAAGCTTTGAAGTCGTATATATATTTTTGTAGATCGGAAGCTACTTTGTTTATTTGTCTTATAGTCTTTACTGACTCATTTATTTTATATATAATCTTTGTAGTAGTCTATATATATATTTTATAAAGTAAATTATATTTTGTATGTAGGGTTGGGTAGCTGTCTGCATAAGTTGGGATAGTTCGTATAATTACGTATATGTTCCAGGGCATACATCAGTATTATATACCGATCTTTGTTTACTAAATTATATTTTCAAATATATTGATTCAATATATATACATAGGTGAATTTTTTTATGAATAATTATCTAAAAGAAGATTTAAAATGTAACATATATATATTGTGATTTTGTAGCTATATATGTATATGTATATAAACTAATTTACGTATTAAGTACTAATGTAGAGAAATAATATAGATTTCTGATTTTTTTGTAAATGTTTAATTTTCCAAATATACTATAAAGGTTTATTTTGTTTAATGGGCAGGTAAGTTAAGTATTGATTTGGAAACATATTATTAAGATTTTTATTTTTAATTTGGGTTAGTATTAAACTTTAAATTTATTTGTATCTGTTCTCATCAATTCCTTATCTATCAGCACTGCCATCAAATCCGTATCCATCTAGCTTTGTTTTGGAATTCATGCCTGGATTCGTAGCTCATTTCTGTATCTAATCTCTAGCCTCAAAAGGTGAGCAATCACTCACGATTAATGTTCTTATATTTATTAAATTTGATTTCAATTGAAACGACAATTGAAATATGATGTTGTTAGTTATTTACACTGCTATATATATGCTATCTGTTCACCTGTGACATCTGACACCATTATATGTTATTTATATTGATGATATATGCCTGTTATGTTATTATCATTTCTGTTATCACTCTGCAAGTTCCCTGTTAGTATAGAATTTACTATGGGTTGAAATGATACATACTCGTACAGACTTTAGAATAGGAGAAAATCGTTATGGGTTTAAATCGTTATGGGTTGAAACGATAAACCCAAGCGATTTTCATTAGTATTGAATTTGAGACTGCGGGTTGAAATGATATATACCCGTATATAGTTTAAATTGCGGATTGAAATGATAAATATCTGTATCACTTGACCATAGATAGAAAATTATATACAGACACCATTGGTCTATATATAAATATTTTGGAAATGATTTCTATGGTTTTGGGGAGATATATATAGTTTTATTGATATTATTTATAATTAAGTTTTAAATTAAATTGGATTTAAAATTTATTTGGAATTGTATTTAGTTGAGAATTATCTTTAATTAAATCGATTTGAAATGGTTTATTTGAGGTTCAAGTCTGTGTTTAAAATCTATATAAATTGAAATGGTTTATTGAGAAACTAATTTGAATTGAAATTGAGGAATTGAGATTTGATTAAATGTGAATTTGGAATTCGAGTGATTCGGAATCGATTTATGAAATTTTGAATGGAATTTTGAAATGTGATTTGGAATGGTGTTTAAAATAATAAATGAATGATATATTTGAATTTTAAAAGGTATTTAAATTTGAATATTTGAATTTGAATTCAGATAATGAATTGATAATAAGGTATTGAAAGGATATGATATTTTGATATTTTAAAAATGGTTTGGAAATGATTTGATCTTTATTTTGATAAAGAATGTGAATTTAGAATGATAATTGATTTTGATCTATTTGATAAATGAATTTTTGAAGTTTATATTAGTATGAAAGATATTTAGTTTACTTGAAATTCGAATTTATTTAAATGATATTGAGTTTATTAAGTAAATATTTAAAACTAAATATTAATAAATTGAATTAAGAGATATATGAAATTATAAAATTTAATTTTGAAATGTGGGATATTAAAGCTTTGAAATATACTAAAGGTTGAATAGTTTATTTTGTGAATCAAATCTGTATTTGAAATTTATAAGGTTTGAAATGGTTTCGAATTGAAACTGATAGATTTAATTTAATTAAATTAGAAATTTGAAATTTGGGTTGATTTGAAAATTTGTAAAATATAAAGAATTAAAGGAAAGTGCCATGATTTCAAATGTATGATTTCGAAATGTTAAGATTTCAAAGTGTAATGATTTCAAGTATTTTGGTTTCCAAAAAGAGTTATAACTTTGAAAGTATTATGATTTTTTTTGAAAGGTGAATATATGTTTGAAATGGAAATGATGTAATATTGATTTGGCTATGGCATTGATATAAAAATGGTTTTGGTTTCGAAGTATGAACTATTTTGAAAGGAATATAGTTTTGAATGAAATGATTTGATTTTAGAAAAATAAACTATTTTGAAATGACCACGGCGTTATAATAACGATGGATTGTTAAAGAGACCGGGATCGAAAGTTGTCATACTCTCTACCAACTTCGAAAACCACTTTAACAACCGTGTACGCAGTGGAGTTTGCAGAATAAAGTAGGATGGTGGCGACGTTCTTGAGGTATATTACATGGACCCAACTCCGGTGAGTTGGCATAAGGTGGCTAAAACAGGAGCGATCTCGGGCCAAAAGGGGTAGCTCCTCTGGTCAGACACATTTCTTCGATACTATACTCTTACTTGTGGTTGATTTAATGGCCATCCTTCGATTTTGATTGGGAGTGTGTTCCGAGGTGGGCGTAGTGGCTGCTACGTTACCGCCAGCCCGTGCGCGTAATTGGTATATCTACCCTGGCATTGCCTTGTGTGCCGTGTCACCTACCATACCGAGCCATTACTACGAGTTTGTTTTTCTCCCGTAGCCCATGGAGTATTTAGGGCAGTCTCCCGATCTGGAGATATGCTGATGCTGGATGGACTATTGGGACTATTACGTGTTAAGGGGAATATTGGGTCACTCCTTAATGCTATTTTAAAATAAGTTTAATTTCCTATAGACATTATTATATTAGCAAAATATTACTACATAGTAAATAGTTTAACGGATCCTTAGAGGATGGTTATTCCAAACATCCTTTGAGTTACTGGTATTTCAGTTGTTATTTCACTTGAGTTGGATTTATTGATATAAGAATGTTAATCCTGACTCGAGTGTTTTGTATTTTGCTTTACGCTCGGGTCAGACTGAGTGATTCAGCATTCAAGACCCACCTTCGGAGTTGGAGCTTTGCTTGAAGATCCAGCCATCTATTTTGCTTCCAGTGTTCAGTGATTCCAGTGATGTATTCTGATTTGTACCTGATGTATCGTGTTACTCTTCTGTTGTATCTGGTTTAACTATGATGTATCTTATATATTATATAGTAGCTTCATGAACTACTATCTCTTTTTCTTCCACTGCATTATTATTTACTCTGTGTCTGTGATCTGTGATTGATCTGTGATTATTTATTTGCTGCATATTCTGATATTTGCCAAATTTTATTTACAACGCGGTATTTTGAGCAATTCAAATCCGACATGTGCGGATGAGAATGGTTGAAAATATCGGGGTGTTACAGTTGGCATCAGAGCTTTGGTAGCTTTTAGGAAAAACTCAGCATATATGGTAAATGTATCTACAGATTCACTTCCATCCAAGTTTGAATCTCATCTTTTTTGACTCGATTCCTTTGAATTTTGGAACAATCCCTACGGTTCCAAAATCCATTCGTGTCCTTCACTATTCGCCTTCATTTGATTCTGGAGTATCCCATAACTCCACTTCGAATGATCTTGATAATGATTAGGCAGTCTCGCCAATCTCAAATTGATTTGTAAAGGGGGTGTCCTTTACAGTAGCATTGATTCACCGAAGATTTTATATCCTCGGTTTAGATGCTAGTATCTCTTATAATTCAAAACTCCATCTCTTGAGATCGAATGTTGATTTATCCTAGAAAATCCACATCGATCTTATTCTTTAAGTAACGGTTGACCCTGTTGAGGTTGTCCACGATTTATATAGGCTTATCCATTTCCCTTATTCTATTATTATTTAATCATCTTATCTTTTGTTTCGAACTTATCTACGAATATGAATTTTCTCTGATTTGGGTCCATCAAATTTGAATCTCTATTCTTACTTTGATATCCATTCTTGTATCGTTGAGCAAGGAAGTGTATTTGTAAATCTATACTTAAAATATATTGTGTTGTTTGAGTTTTTGATGTTGATTTGGGTTTTCGATCGATTCGTCTGATCAACGCTATCGATAGGATTTCCAAAACACTTGAACAGAACAAACTGACACAATATTGTTTTCAAATTTGGTTAATGAAATAAATTTTGTAAGATTATATTATATATAAGTGAAAAAAAATTTTGAAATTAAATTGTTAGTGGATTTGTTGTCAGAAATGATAATACTTGATTTTCATTTATTGTTTTTGTAAATCATTGATTTTTCCAACATATAAATAAATGAATTTATAAACTTGGTTATAAGCGATTTGGAAATTAAATGGATTTAAATTTAGAATTGAGAATTTAATTCCCGGTAATTTCAAATTGTGGTTTAAAGTTTTAAAAGGTATATTATTTAAAAGTTTACGAATATAAATGGTTTTCAAAGGATTTTAAAGATTAAATCAGCGCTCTCCTATTTTGTCGCTGGAAAATATTTTCGAAGTGGAGAGACCATTCTGTAGCTTTGCTACAGTTTTGCTTTGAAAATTAAATTTATTTGAATTTCTAAAATATGACTTGATTTTTAATATAAGTATGTGATTATAGCTTTGATTTGATATATTGTGTGTGTATATATATTTATTTATTTCTAAACGGTTTGAAGCCAATCGAAAATTTGATTCATAAATTTATATTAAAAGGGTGATTTTAATTATAGAATAAATCCAAACTTTGAATAAATATTTAAGCCTGGTACTTGAATTGAAAAAATTTATTTGTATAATGTTCTATTTCATTTCAGTATAACTTACCTAAATTATTCAGAAGTTGAATATGTAATTGGATAATATACAATATAAAAGGATTTTATAAATAAAATTTGAGTGGTTATAATAAATGTTATACACTTAAATTTTAGTTATAAAAAGACTAATAGAGGTATATAGAATAAAAACTTAATTGAATAATTTACAATATAAAATTTTGTTAAAGGAAATTTTAAATAATTTTGAGCGGGTATAATAAGTTTAGATATGCTTAATATATGTGATAAGGCATATTAAGTGGAATATACATAATAATATTTGGATTAAAGAATTAAATTTGTTGAAAAAAAAATATAATTTTAATAAATGACTATTCAAATTTATGATTTCGAAATTGTTAATTTAAGATGATTGGATAATAAGTTAATCAAGTTAGAAATAGTTAAGATTGATTTAACTTAAGTAAAATCAAATGGATTAAAATCAATTATTGAATATTAATTTGTTTAAGTTGAAGGTTAATAGAAATAAAATTTTGTTTTGAAGAAAACCTTTTGTATCAAATATTAATAAATTGAAATTTAATCAACATAATGAAATGCCTCGAATATAAAATCAAATATTGAGCATTAATTAATTTAAATCTATATTTATGTGGTTTTAAATCAATTGTTCTTTTGCATTTCAATCTATCTTCTTCTGGTTATTTTATTCTCCTACCTCGTTCCTTTTCGAGGATGAAAAGGTTTGAGTGAGGGAGAGTGTAACTACCCGATAATTCTTAATAATTTTATTTGTTTTATTTATTTAATTAGTTGAATTTTTGTGAAATTTTAAACAAGTAATTTGAAAATAAAAATTTAATATTTGGAATACGTCTATTTTAAGATAGCAAGTGGTAAATTTTCATCAAATAATATTGAAGTTTATTTTTATTGTGTAATTCTATTTCAAATTAATTCAGTTAATATTTGATGATAATTAAATGTTTTTCAAACCTGAATATTTTTCAATAGAAAATTGTAAATCATGTTCTGAGCAAGACGTCACATTTTTTCTCTCAAAATTTTGACTGTTATTGCTCCGTCGTTCTTGTTTTCGACGAATAACAGTTGAATTTAAAATTTTTCCAAAACCTAAATATGTCAACATGAGAAAATTTATTTAGAACACTCTGAATAAGGCTGCGTAATTCGTTTCACAAATTTCGGACGTTTCTAGCTCCGTTGGTATTTTTCCATATGGAATAGCAACGTATATCAGTGTCCGATATCGACTTTTGATCGGATGATCGTGCCACTAATATCCGTGTACCATTTTGGTTGTCTCACCGTGCTGATAACTACGGTATGTTCAATTCTGTGTTTTGGATTCCGGTACACAGCGGAATCCACGAAAACGATTTCGTAACGGTACGTACTTTGATTTCTTGTGACCATTCACTACATGACTGTTTGAAAACAAACAGTCACTGAAAATTTAATATTCCACTATAAACTCATCGGCCATCATAAATTTTACATCACTTTACAAATTCCTTTTCTTGGCCTCACCCCTCTACATCTCAATGTCTGTTCGTTCTCACCTCTGTGTGTCTCTTCTCTCGCCTTTGTAGCTCTTATCGAGTTTACCACAAACCAATCAACCCCGGCCTTTAGCCTTTCCACTTCATTCGCCAGCTCGCACCCGACACTCCTCCCACCAGTGATAAGTCGCGCCTCCACCAGCGCGCAGCAGACCAGGTCGGCCACCTAATCATATCAACGTCACCCCTCTCCCTCGTGCACTAGCTCGCAAGCAGCTCAGCACATCTCGCCCATCTGATTGCGTCCATTTTGGGTATTTATCTTACATGTTATACGTATATATTTTGATATATATATATATATATAATGATGAGAAGTTTATATATGTTAGATTCTTTGCCTGGAGCTTTGAAGGTGATATATTTTATAAATATGGGTTTCATAACTTTTGCCTTAAAAAGAAATATATATAGATTTGCCTTAGCTTTCAGTTGTATGTGTGTTTGTTGAATAGTTTACATATGTATTTATTATATAGATATAAGTCTGTAAGGATATTACTTTAAATTTAATGTGTATTGAAATGATTTTTAAACAGAACACATACAGGTTTTTTTATACGTATATTTTATATTATATTATTGTATCTTGTATGTTATATGGGTTACTGTATATACATTTCTTTGTTTACAATATAAAGAACATATACAAAGTCTGTTAGTTTATAAGCTATAAAGTATATAAGTTTTGATATGTTGTATATATATTTGTTTATTAAGCATACAAGTCCATATCCGAGTTTAACTTATAATATATATCGAAGGCTTGTATCATGTGTGTGTGTGATTGATAAAGGCACAATATATATATTGGATCTGAGCTATTATATATAAAGTATGCTGAGATTTTATTTAAGAATACACACATATATATATAAGTGTTGATTTAAGGATATAATATCTAAGTTATAACCTGCTACTTTACATTTTTTACGTATATAGTTAGTATATTCATAAGATTTGAAGTCATATATATATTTTTGTAGATCGAAAAGCTACTTTGTTTATTTGTCTTATAGTCTTTACTGACTCTTTTATTTTATATATAATATTTTTAGTAGTATATACATATATTTTATAAAGTAAGTTATATTTTTTATGTAGGGTTGGGTAGCTGTCTGCATAAGTTGGGGTAGTTCATATAAATTATGTATATGTTCCAGGGCTTACATCAGTATTATATACTGATCTTTGTTTACTAAATTATATTTTCAATTATATTGATTCAATATATATACATAGGTGAATTTTTTTGTGAATAATTATCTAAAAGAAGATTTAAAATGTAACATATATATATAGTGATTTTGTAGCTTATATATGTATATATATATATATATAAACTTATTTACGTATTAAGTACTGATGTAGAGAAATAATATAGATTTTTGACTTTTTTTGTAAATGTTTAATTTTCCAAGTACACTATAAAGGTTTATTTTGTTTAATGGGCGGGTAAGTTAAGTATTGATTTTGAAACATATTATTAGGATTTTTATTTTTAATTTGGGTTAGTATTAAACTTTAAATTTATTTTTATCTGTTCTCATCAATTCCTTATCTATGAACACTGCCATCGAATCTGTATCCATCTAGCTATGTTTTTGAATTCGTTCCTGGATTCGTAGCTCATTTCCGTATCGAATCTCTAGCCTCGAGAGGTGGGAAATCACTCACGATTAATGTTCTTATATTTATTGAATTTGATTTCAATTGAAACGAAAATTGAAACATGCTGTTGTTAGTTATTTACACTGCTATATATATGCTATCTGTTCACCTGTGACATCTGACACCATTATATGTTATTTATATTAATGATATATGCCTGTTATGTTATTATCATATATGTTATCACTCTGCAAGTTCCCTGTTAGTATAGAATTCACTATGGGTTGAAATGATACATACCCGAACAGACTTTAGAATAGGAGTAAATCGTTATGGGTTGAAATGATAAACCCACGCGATTATCATTTGTATTAAATTTGGGATTGCTAGTTGAAATGATATATACCTGTATATAGTTTAAATTGCGGACTGAAATGATAAATATCCGTATCACTTGACCATAGGATATAAAATTATATACAGACACCGTTGGTCTATATATAAATATTTTAGAAATGATTTCTATGGTTTTGGGGAGATATATATATATATAGTTTTATTGATATTGAAATTATTTATAAATAAGTTTTAAATTAAAGTGGATTTAAAATTTATTTGGAATTGTATTTAGTTGAGAATTATCTTTAATTAAATCGATTTGAAATGGTTTATTTGAGGTTCAAGTCTGTGTTTGAAATCTATATAAATTGAAATGGTTTGTTGAGAAACTGATTTGAATTGAAATTGAGGAATCGTGATTTGATTAAATATGAATTTGGAACGAGTGATTTGGAATCGATTTATGAAATTTTGAATAGAATTTTGAAATGTGGTTTGGAATGGTGTTTAAAATAATAAGTGAATGATATATTTGAATTTTAAAAGGTATTTACATTTGAATATTTGAATTTGAATTCAAATATTGAATTGATAATGAGGTATTGAAAGGATATGATATTTTGATATTTTAAAAATGGTTTGAAAATGATTTGATCTTTATTTTGATATAGAATGTGAATTTAGAATGATAATTGATTTTGATCTATTTGATAAATGAATTTTTGAAGTTTATATTAGCATGAAAGATATTTAGTTTACTTGAAATTCAAATTTATTTAAATGATATTGAGTTTATTAAGTAAATATTTCAAACTAAATATTAATAAATTGAATTAAGAGATATATGAAATTATAAAATTTAGTTTCGAAATGTGGGATATTAGAGATTTGAAATATACTAAAGATTGAATAGTTTATTTTCTGAATCAAATCTGTATTTGAAATTTATAAGATTTGAAATGGTTTCGAATTAAAACTGACAGATTTAACTGAATTAAATTGGAAATTTGAAATTTGGGTTGATTTGAAAATTTGTAAAATATAAAGAATTAAAGGAAAGTGCCATGATTTCAAATGTATGATTTCGAAATGTTATGATTTCAAAGTCTAATGATTTCAAGTATTTTGGTTTCGAAAGAGTTATAACTTTGAAAGTTTTATGATTTTTTTGAAAGGTGAATATATGTTTCAAATGGAAATGATATCATATTGATTTGACTGTTGCTTTGATATAGAAATGGTTTTGGTTTCGAAGTATAAACTATTTTGAAAGGAATATAGTTCTGAATGAAATGATTTGATTTTTTAAATATAAACTATTTTGAAATGACCACGGCGTTATAATAACGATGGATTGTTAAAGAGACCGTGATCGGAAGTTTTCATACTCTCTACCAACTCCGAAAACCACTAACAACCGTGTACGCGGTGGAGATTCCAGAATGAAGTAGGATGGTGGCGACGTTCTTGAGGTATATTGCGTGGACCCAACTCCCGTGAGTTGGCATAAGGTGGCTAAAACAGGAGCGATCTCGGGCCAAAAGGGGTAGCTCCTCTGGTCGGACACATTTCTTCGATGCTATACTTTTACTTGTGGTTGATTTGATGGCCATCCTCCGATTTTGATTGGGAGTGTGTTCCGAGGTGGGCGTAGTGGCTACTACGTTACCACCAGCCCGTGTGCGTAATTGGTATATCTACCCTGGCATTGCCTTGTGTGCCGTGTTACCTACCATACCGAGCCTTTACTATGAGTTTGTTTTTCTCCCGTAGCCCATGGAGTATTTAGGGTAGTATCCCGATCTGGAGATATGCTGATACTGGATAGACTACTTGGACTATTATGTGTTAAGGGGAATATTGGGTCACACCTTAATGCTATTTTAAAGTAAGTTTATTTTGCTACAGACATTATTATATTAGCGAAATATTACTACATAGTAAATAGTTTAACAGATCCTTAGAGGATGGTTATCCCAAACATCCTTTGAGTTACTGGTATTTCAGTTGTTATTTCACTTGAGTTGGATTTATTGATATAAGAATGTTAATCCTGACTCGAATGTTTTGTGTTTTGCATTACGCTCGGGTCAGACTGTGTGATACAGCATTCAAGACTCACCTTCGGAGTTGAAGCTTTGCTTGAAGATCCAGCCATCTATTCTGCTTTCAGTATTCAGTGATTCCAGTGATGTATTCTAATTTGTACCTGATGTATCATGTTACTCTTCTATTGTATCTGGTTTAACTATGATGTATCTTATATATTATATCGTAGCTTCATGAACTACTCTCTCTTTTTCTTCCGCTGCATATTTACTCTGTGTCTGTGATCTGTGATTGATCTGTGATTATTTATTTACTGTATATTCTGAGATTTTCCAAATTTTATTTACAACGCGGTATTTTGAGCAATTCAAATCCGGCATGTGCGGATGCGAATGGTTGAAAATATCGGGTTGTTACAACCACGCATGAAACGGACTTCGTATGTGAAATTATTATGATTTGAGGTTTTTAAATCGAAACATAAAAAAAAGAAAACGAACCGGTCAAACAACGCCACGTCAACATCATTTTGCGCATGTGAACCGTTCTTCCTAGACCGTCGAACCCTAGCCACCTCCTCCTAGCAATTATCGCCGACACCAAAATCATCTACGACGTGATCAGACCACGCTACCCTCTCGATCACGCCGAGCCGCCCCTATGCCACAAACGCCTTGACCTTCGGCGCCTCCTTGTGTCGTGCGACCGCCGCCGCTTCCTAGGCCAACCATGACCACTTCCCCATCCTGAGGCACAAACGAACGCCACCCTGATGATCTACTCGATGCCAGCTTCGTAACGATACTACCCGATCGTCGATTTCTGGACAAATGATAATTTGAATCCAGAAACGAATTGCAGTTCTAAAATGTGCTCGTCGAGAGCTTTCCGACGATATAAAATATGATATAGTTTGAAGAGTTTAAATTTTGAAGTTGAAATTTGAATTGGAATTGAACTGAGGAGTTTTAGGGTTTTCAGCCATTGGAAAGAGGAAGAACGGAAATTTTTTTACATACAGAAATGAGAAATAGAAAGACTGTTAGGGTTTATAACATGATATATATATATATAGTTAGAGTTGAGAAATAGAGTAATGGATAAGATCGGTTGGACCGTTGAACGATAAATGGCCCGATAAGCCCGTTCTGCCTCCGGAACGAAATTGGGTCGTCCCATATATCAAAATTGACATTTTTAAATATTTTAAATGCAATGAAATTGGTTTCAATTCTAAATTCCATCGTATAAAGAAGTTATGCTAAAATCATGTTATTTCAAATTGATTTTAACTGATTTCAATTAGATTGATTTCTAGGCGTTTTCGAGCCCGTACGATCAAACGACAAGTCCGATCGCTACGAGACTTGAAATCCTACAATAATTCACCGTTATGGATCTGATGAAACTGCTTTAATCGAAATCCAAGTCAGTGGCCAAAATGGCTATTTTCCAGTTAATTAAATAAATTAATAATTAATTTATTAAATCACCATTTCAATTTCAATTCCATAGTTAACAAGTTTTATCATTCTTGATTTCTTAAAAAATTACAATAATTTAAACAAATTTAGATGTCAATTTAAAGTTGATTAATTTATCAATTTTAGTGTTAGCCTTAATTTCATTAAATTTCATTTAATTGCAATTAATCCAATTATTAAGTTTAAATTCCAATAAATTAATAAATTTTGATATCCATTATTTTCATTCAACCAATTGTCATATTATGAATAGAATTAACATTATTTCCAATTATTTCCTTAATTTACACTAACATAACATTGAATTGAGAATCATTGCAATTGACTACAAATTTTGATTTAATGGACTAAATAAATGATTAACTTATAATAATTGTTATCATTAACTCTCAATCACATTTTTATAAATTTATCATTCCCAAATCAAGGTTATAATTTCTTACTAAACATTGATTTTATTCAATTACCATTCAATATATATTAATTCATTAATTAATTCAATATTTAAGTTTGTTTTCTTATATTAGATTCATAGCCTAGTATAACATTTACATTGATTCCATTAATTGTAACTTCATTCAAATAGTTTATATTTAACTTAGATTAGCATTATCACATCTCATTTAAGTTATTATTTCATTAATGAATCACAAATTTCTATTTTTCCAATATTAGATAACAAACGTTTAATAAAATTAACAATTAAATTATCGAAAATTTTACGGGTCGTTACAGGTTTGGCATGCAAGATTGTAGACCATGCCATACCCCTGTTTCTAAAGGAGATAAGTTCAGTCTTAGTCAGTTCCCTAAAAGTAACCTTGAAATTCAGAAAATGCAAAAGATTCCCTATGCTTTAGCTGTTGGGAGTATCCTCAAGTATGTACGCGTCCGAATATTGCGTATATTATTGGGATGTTAGGCAGATACTTAAGCATCCCTGGTACAGACCATTAGAAAGCAACCAGGAGGGTTATGAGGTATCTTCAGAGAACAAAAGATTACATCACTTATAGAAGATCAAATCATTTGGAGGTGATAGGGTATTCAGATTCTGATTTCGTTGGGTGCCAAGATAGATGAAAGTCTGCATCAGGCTATATTTATCTGTTAGCTGGTGGAGCTATCTTCTAGAAAAATGTTAACCAGACACTTGTAACTTCTTTCACTATGGAAGCAGAATTTGTAGCATGTTATAAGGCATCAAACCAAGGAATATGGCTATGAAACTTTGTATCTGGGCTGTGCATTTTGGACAATGTAGAAGGACCATTGAAGTTATATTGTGATAATAAGTCAGCAGTGTTGCATTCCAATAAAAACAGGAGCTCAACTAAGTCAAAGCATATTGACATAAAATTCCTGGTTTACCACACGAGGTCTTTCATGTGCACACTGCTCGTATGGGTGTTAAATTATTTGAGGATATTATGGTTTAGTGGGAATTTGTATTTTATTTTCTTTATATTTGTTTTAAGACATTTATGTATTTGGTTGTTTTCTGATTAGAAGTGAAGTACTCAATTCATGCACTCTGTTTTTTTTTATTCTAACCTCACTTAAGTACCAGTTGAAAAAAGACATGTTTGGTTCACATTGCATGTAATTTTCATGTTGTGCATCCATGATTGATCTATGTCATTTGACTGTATATATGTATGTGACCACTGATGGGTTTAGTCATGATTAATATGGCGAAGACCACTTTGATCCTATATAGATATGGTTGATGGACAAGATTGTTAAAGAATACCTTTATTTAATATCAAATTTTGAGCTCATAAAGTTGTACATTTATAAGGAAACATATGTTGCCCAAGTTGAAGACCGTTGGATTAAAATCCTACTATGGGCATATATGTATTATTGTATAATGCTATTATAACTAATATAGGATGTTAATGTCATGGAATAAATATGTAGACACCATAAGTCATATTTCCAATTTGATGAGGGGTCAAATTGCAAATATGCAATAACTGATTATTATCAGTTAATAAAAACGGTTGTGGCCCCAAGAAATAATACGTCTCTTATTTCTCTTCTTCCCATTAGAGTGAAATTAAAATAAAAGGAAAAAATGTTTTGTTGGAAGATCATAGCCTCGGTTAAGTTAATTTTGTGGACTCCGGTACGCTTCCGCTAATCTTTGTTTATTTATTGTTTGTTTTCTCATGAATTGGTTATGGCTAAATTCAGATTTGTTTAATCAACAAGAATAACTTTTCATCCAAAAGGTCATAAACCATCAGTGTTGAACAAACAAAAGAACAGCTAAAATTATACACCGATGAATAATAAGTTGTCAATTAAATTATGATGAAAAGATTTATATAAGTATACTCGGTACAAAAAATGGTTTCAAAAGTAAATTTTAACTCATTGTTTCCATAATCAACCAAAACTATTTATGAACAAAGAAATTAATTAATAGCATGTGATATCTAAATCCATACCTTCTAAGTGATTTCAGTCAACCCTCCTTTGAACTGAAAGTTGTCCTTAACATCAATTGAAGCTATTGAATCACTAGTGACTCAATTAGTTGACCATGTCATTAATTCAAATTGATAAAGGAAGAATCGTTGTTTAAACGATGGTGATTGCCGTGTGCAAACAATGTCTGTTGAGTGGTTGTATGGATCAATCAATTTATTATCTTAAGCAGCGGAGAGAAGGGAGCGATTTTGATGAAAAATGAATGTCAGCATAAGATGAGGTGGATTTAGAGAACAAGAGAGAAGGGAGGGATTTGGTGAACCCACTCGCCAATTTAACTCTAGCAAAATTAAGGATTCTATAGAGTAGTGATATTGCTATGCACAAATCACAATCCACTCAAGCTCTCTATATGGATGTAAATGTAACATGCATAATGGTAAGCATAGTATGGTGCACATATAGACAAAACACAGTATAAAGCATCTGTCTTTTGTTTGTAACCGCCTTTCTTTTTCTATTGCATTATAGGTAAATTATAAGGCTTCTCTAGCTATGAATTCATGATTGTAATATCTTTTCCAATGGGCAATGAAATAAATGATCAAAAGTTATCGTGCTCTCCTCTCCTTTATTTTCTTTCCTTCTCTTATTCTTTTATCTTTATTGTTATTCAGCGTGGACATAGAAAATTTCTATACCATTTGAAGCATTTCCAATTCTCCTTCTGATCGTTGATCGAATGATATAATTTACTTCGAGTTCCGTTCTATCAACATCCAAATTTTAGTTGATGGAAGTCAAAAAATTTAGAATGGAACAAGAATTTCATTTTTTTATGAGAAGCGAGACAAAAGATGATGCTATGGAGAGGAAGAAATGGTCATATATTAAATGATTTGCAGGATTTGTTATATATCTTATCATGCTGCATTCTCGGGAGTATTTACTTATCATTGCATTAACAGCGTTACTGAGCACATGGAATTTGGTTTACATAGCTTAGCTGATGAAAAGTCCGAATTTTGTGTTCACTTATTATTTAATTTCCTTTTTCAAGGAGTTAGTTTTGATTTAATATATAAACGATTTACTCAAATAATGTCAGATGCTGTTTATGAATAATTGTCTGTACTATCCATTGATTGCATAATACACTCATTGTTTTAATACAGAGAATTAAAAACCTAGAAAAATCAACGCCGGAACATATATGTAGCTAAAATCTTATTATCCAATCTATATACCTTCTCAAATTAAAACATTGAAAAACTCCATATAAGTCGAAGGCGAAAATCAAAAAACAACAATGGGCTTATAATATTATAATGATCTGTCTTTCTTACTCCTAAAGACAACACTTAATACATTCATGACATTCATGTGCCGATCATCTAGGCGTCTGGAAGACAGATCATTCGTGTAAAAGAAAAAAAAAACTAGAAGAAAGAACATAGAGTCTCATAATGCCTGCAGATCATATGTAATAGAACATAAGATGGTATATACTGCCACTCCTAAAATGAAATAACAGAGTTACAATAAGTACTGAGTTTAATCAGGGACAGTTATAACCGCCCGCCCCACAATGCTAATACATAGCTATATACAAATAATAGTGGAAATAATAGATAATTAGATAACGGTGAAGTCTCCTACTCCATACCCTCCAAAATGCATCCGCAAGAACCTGGACTGCTTGGCTACTCAAAAATTAGAGTAAACAAGAGTTAAGGGAAAGAAAGAACAAAAACTTTGGGTCAGACATGGATCTGGTATGAGTAAACTTAAATTATATGCTTTTATGAAAAACATAGGTATTTCGTAAGACCACGCCGCACATAAACACAGACGAGTTTTACCTTACGATAACCAAAACATTTATACTTAAAATTAGAGATATTATTATAATGTCTAGGCTTTAAAATAAATAATAATCATAGCCAGAATGGTTGCATTAATTATATTCAACAACATATTTAGTATACAACCAAGTCCATAAAACACATAGTAGAAAATGGATTCCAACAATGACAAGGCTACTGGGGTATAGCCTGTCATAGTACACCTTTAAAGCAAATGTACCGAGGTTATAAACCTTGCAACCCCTGCCAACATAGAACCGGTCTATCCCTTCCTGGATAGTACCAAATATAATCATCTCTCGGTTGTGATCAACGGCCATACCAGGCCTGAAGCATGCATCCAAAAGAATATCGATCTAGATCAGGGACGATCATATCCTTATGGTAGCGAACCACATAGCCATGCTGTATATCTCCCATTTTAGTCATTTCCAGGGGTAAGGCTTGAGGCAACGATTACCATTTCTAGCAAACCCATTTGGAATGCTAACGCCGCCCTCTAAGCAACAATGTAATGCTAACATTCATCTATACAAGTTGTTCCAAGATCGAACAAACACATAAACTTACTACCTTCCTTTTTGGAATCACCCTCAAGATAGGAAGTACAACTTCATAGTACATTTCACACTGATTCAGAATATGAAATATTTATTAGTTTAAAGTAGTTCAGATAAACCATACTTATCCAAAACCAGTTTCTCAAAACTAAAGCGAGGAATTTTCGATTAACACAATTCCTGTTCTTTTAGAAGTATGCGAACAAGTATAAGAGTCCTCACTGGGGATCTCGAATGTACAATCCTAAAAGAGAACTCCTTTTCATAGGAATAAGTCCTCATTGCGGGACATCAAACCATATGAAATTGTAAAGCTTTATATACTTTCCAAGTTAAAATAGGTCAAGTTATCGATAGTGGACAAGCCACTATCTGGTGTAAGTATATAGTTTTCATATAGAATATCGGACATCATATAGTTATCACCACTTTTCGATTTCAGTTCCACATTATCCCTTGATTAATAATCAAGTTGGACAAGTTAAAGAACCGCCCTTGTCTCGACCTACATTATTAAACTCTCATAGATAGAAACGGACGTCCATACCTTGAAACTTAGTGTCGAGTATAAGACGAAGTACCCTCCATGCTTAATTAATCATGATCTATTTATAGAAATTAACCCTTTTATACTTATCACACTTCCGACATTTCGACTTCCCAATCCTTCGTCTAGAATTTAAGCTAGGTAAGTCGGGGCACCAGTTGCAGTTGGCCTTGCCTTAGTTAAAACACTCCGATTCTAGATCTCACGGATAGAGGAAAGTCTACTCATCGGGTTTCAGCGCTAAATATAAGATGACTTGATTTACATAAATGTATTAATATTTTAGCGCTACTTATCATATTTGTTTTATGTTACTTAATAGCGCAGACAAAGAAATCCCCTGTCTAAAACTAATTCTTTTTAAAACAATCGAAAACCATCTTCGTAAACTTATTTATAGTTTTCGATTTTAAATTAGCACTGTTCATCGGCTAGAAATGAAACCATTAAAGTTGGGGTATTATTACCACTCAAAACTTGACTCGACATTCATTTCTAACTTCAAAATAGAAACAAGTTTCCATATCTTGAATTCTAGAAATTAAAATAGGATCCAACAGTTTTAACATACTTGTCGTTAAAAACTTTTTTCCAAAATCACTCATTTGAACCAAATTTTGATTTAAAAGACATTATCTTTCCTTTATAGAAGTAAATGCCTTTTTAATAAATAGATTCCAAACCACTTTAAAACATCTTTGTAAAGAGTTTTGAAAACAAGATTCGAGTTTGAAAAAATTAGTTAAAACATTCTTAAAAAAATAAAGTAGTATACCATTTTTAAAGAAACAAAAGGATTTTTAATGTCGCTTAAAAACAATCATCAAAGCAAGTCGATTATCAACAATATTTACTTCATTACATCATACTAATGTAAAGTAATATCATGGCCAGGAACTCCTTAGAGTCCTTCCAAAATGTAGTCCCTTGTTATTCCTTGCATATATGCACTTCGAAGTGTATCGTTGAGACCAATTCGCTATGACCATTTCGACTTCCATCATTTTAGCTTGTCCCTTATCTAAACCCGATATGTTATCCGCTTTCAAGAGGATCCCAACCCAAACAAATAAATACACATGTTACATACATATGTAAATACAACATAAGAAAAACAGTAAATAATTATTACAACTAAACTAATTCATTTTTAAAGCTACTTTGAAATTAGTTTAACTCACTCAAACCAACCCAAAGACACAAGCTTTCCTTCCATTTACCATGGCAACCCACAAGGACCTAACTTTATTTTGAAAATATTGACTCGAAGGACCCTGGGGAAGCTTATTTGCTCACGCAAATGGCATAGGGAGGAGAATTTTTAGTTTGACTTTGGAAGAATGTGATGTGGAGAATAATGGAAAAAAATTTATGAACTTGTTTATGAATTTAGAGGATTAAAATGAAGTGTTTCTTTATGAATTTTACTTAAAAAATGGCGGAGAGTGGAAGTGAGAAAGAGTATGAAAATGAAGTGAAAATGGAAAAGTAAAGAGAAAGTGTCCTTTTCCATAATTTGAGAAATGGAAAATGGCCAAATATACCATTCCTTAATTCAAGCTACACCTTTCCTTTACAAAAAAGACTACCCTTTATCAGCATATGCAACACACTTCCATTAGATTACTGGCATTCCTACATTTCCTTTAGGTACTTCTTTAGCACTTTTCTCATTTTAAGTGAAAAGAAAAGTCTATCTTTTACTTAATGACTTAAGAATCTTCCACAATGTGTTTTAGCTAAATCAATTTAATTAGTAAAATGTTTTTATTTTTTGTATAAGTGTGTGCACATATGTACACTAGTGTGTACAACAAGTTTCGATAACTTTTGGTTGATGAAAAGTCGAAAATCGGAAGAAGAAAAATGTTTTTAGGTCACGTTTTCGATCTTCCTCCGAACCACTTATTTTTGTATAAAAAATACCAATACAAATTTACTGTCATTAGTTAACATATAGTAGATGTCTACTTGAGTTATAAAATCCATTATTTAGTTATTTAAAAATATATTAAATATTCATACTTAAAGGGACTAAACTATGTGTCGTTACATTCCTCCCCCCTTAAAAGAATTTCATCTCAAAATTTAACACACAAAGAAAATAACTCACAAGGAATATATATCATATATGATGAAACACATACAAAAGAGATATATGATAAGTGACTACACCAAAGGTGGTGAGTACACCATCGATATAATATATGAAAACTACTCATCTATCAGGAACTCGGGATAATCCTTCCTTATGCCATCCTCCATTTCTCAAGTGCAGCCCCTAGCATCTTCGCTCCATTGAACTTTGATAAATCTCACGACTTTATTATGCAATTGTTTTATATCACGATCAAAAATGCAAACAAGATGCCTTATTGTGGTCAAGTTCGACTCCCTTCCTTGTCTTCCTGAATAGTCAGCTCAATAATTAATGCTTGATTGTGTACATATCTCCTTAAGTGTGATACATGGAAAACATTGCGTATGCCCGACAATCTCTTAGGTAACTCAACTCAATAGGAAAGCGGGCCAATCCACTCTAGCATCTAGAAAGGTCCAACATAACGAGGTGCCAACTTTCCTGCTCTCTCAAACCGCACAACTCCTCTCATAGGAGAAACCATCACAAAAATGAAGTCCTAGATTGAGAATTCTAAATTTCTACGCCTCTGACCGGCCTCTGATCGGCATAGATTTTCTGTCTTTTTTGGGCATTTTCATCTTTCTTATAATCACAACCACTTCTTTATGGCTTCCCAAATCATATCGAGACCAAGTACCAACAGATCTCTAGTTTCAACCTAACATGATGGAGATTTGAACAGCTATCCATAAAGAGCTTCATAAGGTACCGTGCCAATACTTGCCCGGTAACTATTATCATAAGAGAACTCAACTAAGTGAAAATTATCCTCCCATGAACCTCTGAAATCCAAGATAGAAGCTCTTAAAAGATCTTCTAAAATCTATTTTACTCTCTTCGTCTAACCATCAGTTTGAGGATGATATGTAATGCTCAAACTCAGCTTTGTCCCTAAAGAGCTTGATGCTTTACAAAACCGACTAGTAATAATTGGTTCCCGATCGCTTACGATGCTACTTGGAACTCCATGTGACCGGGCAATCTCCTTAATATCTGCCTAGCTTATTGCGGTCCTAGTCGGTTTTACCGAAATAAAATGTGCGATTTTGGTTTGTCAATCAATAATAACCCAAACACCTTCATTACCCTTTCTTGACCTAGGCAAACCATCTATAAAGTCCATCGACACATGCTCCACTCCCATTTTCAACTTGGAATCTCGAGTGGTTGTAGTTGCCCTACAGTCCTTTGATGGTCGCCTTTAATTTGCTAGCAATTTGCACATCTGCTAACATGAATAGAAATATCCTTCTTGGTTCCTTTCTACCATAATACTCGCTTCATATTCCGATTCATCTTCGTAACACCATAATGGATACTTAGCTTGAGTTGATGACATTCTACTGATATTTCTTGCCTAATACCATCAATATTCAAAAAATACATCCTTTCATTCATCTGCAATTTCCTTTAATGATCCATCTCAAAGCTTGAACAATGTGCCTCGCCTATATCTTTGATGATCTTCATTGAATGACCATCTTTCCTTTACTTGCTTGCGATTCTTTCGAGGAGAGTCGGAGTAATTTATAGATTAATCAAAACTACATTTCTACTCAGAGCATCAGCTACCATATTGGATTTCCTAGATGTATATAAAATATCAAGGTCATACGCCATCAAAAGTTCCAATCAACGTTGATGCCTCTTGGTCAAATCCTTCTACATAAAAAGATAGTTTAAGGATTTTTGATTTGTAATAAGTTCGAACTTTTCACCTGGTAAGTTGCGCCTCCATATTTTTAATATACATACAACGGCTAATAATTCCAAGTCATGTATTGTATAATTACGCTCATGAGTCTTTTACCGTTTGCTAGCATAAGCGAAACTTTTCCATGCTGCATCAATACCGCACCCAACCCTGTGCCATAAGCATATGTATACACTGTCAACCCTTTACCTCCATTCGAAATAGCTAGAACTGGAGCGCTGGTTAACCTTTTCTTTAACTTATGGAACGCATCTTCACACTTTGGGGTCCAGATAAGCTTAACATCCTTCTTTGTCAATTTTGACGAAGCGATTTTGGAGATGTTCTGAATTAATCTCCTATAGTGCCCTACAAAATCTAAGAAGCTTTGGACCTTCATTGGAGTTTGCAGCGTCTTCTAATCTTGAAAAACCGCAACTTTTTTCTGGATCAACTGAAATAGCGTCGCCTAACACAACATGTCTTAGGATCCTTACTTCTAATTGCCAAAAATGGCACTTAGAGAATTTAGCTCTTGAAACATGCTTCCTCAACGTTTCCAGCACAATCCCCAGATGGCGTTTGTAATCCTTCCTACTTTTGGAATAAATAAGAATATCATATATAATGACCAACACAAATTTATTAAGCACATTTCTAAAAAATCGATTCATAACATCTACGAAACAAGCGGGTGCATTGGTTAGCCCAAAAGTCATAACTAACCACTTGTAGAAACAATTTGAACCATTGAATGTTGTTAAGGGTATATTATCCTCTTCTATCCTTAATTGATGTTATCACGTGGAAATATCCATCTGTGAGAATACTCGAGCACCATGTAGTTGGTCGAACATGTAGTCTATACTGGGTAGTGGATACTTATTTTGAAATTTCTGCATCTTTAGCTCATGGTAATCAACACAATGCCTTAGCGAACCATCCGATTTTGCAAAAAAGACTACAACTACTCTCCAACTTAAGTGACATGGTTTAATCAGTTCCTTACTCAAAAAATCATCAGTCTAGTTTCTTAACTCTAGCTTCTCTCTTGGAGCCGTCTTATAGATAGGATAAATAACCTGTTTCTAACCAAGAATTAAGTCAATACGAAACTCAATCCCTCGATGTGAAGGTAGGTTGTTAACTTCTTCAAAAATATCAAGAAAGTCCTTAACTATTAATATCGATCCTATCTTTTCAGGGAAAATCAAGTGAATAAAGGAAACTACTCATTAGCTTGCTTGGCTCATCACACATCCCCTCAACAAATCTCCCCAGTTTGGTTTTTAAATATATCATCCCCCAACACAATATAAGACAACTCTATACATATACCGAGTAAAACATCAAAACCATTAAAATCTAGAACAAACATATCCCATGAAAAATGGTGGGTAAGTTAAGTAACTCGTTCATTTCCACAGATCATACATAGATTAGTTGCACCACCTGCGGGGTTAGACATACAAATAGTGGTTTCTACAATCCTCTAGGAAAGTTGCAATCTATCTACCATTCTTTTAGAAATAAAACTATAGGAAGCCCCGGTATCAAACGATACTCATGCTAAAATGCCATTAACATATGAAGTACCTTCAAGAACTCCTTTCCCCTTTGCATTTTCTAAGGTTGATGGTTCCTCTTTGATGGTGTAAACCTTGACTTGCAGACCCTTCTGCAATAGTGGGCATTCCCTTACCATATGCCCATGTTAGTGGCAATTAAAGCAGAGTATCTTTAGAACCATAGGAGAAATAGGACCTGTCCTCTATTTTTGAGCTTCAAAATTCTTACAAAATTTTTCAATATAATCTTTTTGCTTACAAACATTGCAAATATAATCCTTCTATCAATTTTCCTAAGCCCCTTCTCTTGGCTTACCTTTGCATTACTTCTTTCCTTGCTGATTGAGTTTCCTCATGTTGGGATTTTGCTATTGTTGCTTAGTGTTACTATCGGCTTCTTCTTATCAAGGACTCCATAACGCAAAGCTGTAACGCCTAACCTCTATATCCATACTATCTAACAGTATTATTGAGTAATACCGTCTGATACTCTGCAGTTAAAGCGCCCTACCGCTCCATAACATTTGAGGTGCAAAAAGTTGTAGCGGAGATATATCAGGGGTATAGCAGACGACTTTAAAAGAGGAACAAGTATTACTTATTACTTCTCACCAAGCAAAACAAGTTATAACAAAATAAAGATAAACAAAGTTGACACTTAAAAAGTTAGAACTAGTTATAATAACCAACAACGTATATCATTGTTACATCAACTTTGAAGTTACCATAAAAGTTAAAAGCAAGACAGGAAAGGGGGATATAGCGGGGCAAAAAAATCGAGGATATAGCGGATTATTGCCCCAATATCGGGGATAATAGCGGATCCGTTATATTGGACCACTTTATAGGAATATCGTTGCCCCAAAAGTCCGTTATGGGATATATCGGGGATATATCGAGGCAATATAGGGGAATTGACTGCACAGGTTAGATAATATGAAGAATGAGGCTATAAGGGGTATACACATGAATATCGCTTGGACTAACATCGGTATGTATTAAAACATCAAATAAACAACACATGTGTACATACATGGTATCGATACAAAGCAATAAACACATGTGCCTTCAGGACAAAATAATACATAATATACAGTGAAATACAGAGATCACAGGGTCATTCGTAGCGATAACGTATAATATGTATAATACAATAATGGTACAACTCACCACAAATGTTAACTATCTCAATGTATTATAATAAATAATTAATATACATTTCAGCATCAAAATTCACAATGAACAATGTCTTATAATCATATTAATATATGTCTCCTCTAAGCCCACTAAACACAAGCTGGTCAAGTGTCCCTGTACCGGAAAAGTCTCGGACTGACCCGAGTATCATATAAATAACACACGAGTCAAAATATATCTATAGCAAAGGTAATAAACATATGCGATTCAATATATGCAAAGTATAATAACAATAGGGTGACGTCCATTATATTAATAAATATATGGTAACATATGCATGGCGCGTAATTAAAATTTATGTTAGACAATCACAAATGTATCACATAACATCAAATATCACAAAAACATGCATAAATGTCATCACCCATATAGAAATACATCAAATTAGAATCAATACAAATGAGTGAACCATTCATATCCAAAAAAGCATCATCAAATCTAGAAATATCACTAAATGAGATATCCTTAAGTGAAGCCATGTAATAATGAAGCAATGCCCACAATCGCTTTCAATCTCATATTATAAAATACCATAATCGAATTAATAAAATTAATAAGAATGATTTGAGCTAGTCGTAATAATATCCAAATATAATTAATAATAAGTAGTTCGTCTGCCTATAAAAAATAGGTCATCTACCTAAGAAGGATAAGGGGTTGAACATACTCTGGATATAGTCTTAGGTACAATCTCATCCATACATAATATATGTTCGTTTACCATCTACACATACTTACATACACCGGAACCAGACGGAAAACTGACAACACGTCTGCTTGCTCTAGGAGCCACATGTGGTCCATATAACACGACTCCTACAGTCATTGGTCACCATTACTTCTTCCCTCTTGGTATCGTGACAGTGATCCACCATAGGCTCGATAAAACGTAGCCTCTTCGACCATGACTATCGACATGTGTCCCTATGGTAACTTACTCCTGGCCTACGCGATAAAGGGGCAACCAACTACCCATCCCGTGATACGCATCAAATACCACAAACAACAATGGTGCCGTGGATATGGAGTACGACTTCAGGATCAAGCCGTCAGTGTGGATATTGGTTAATCTGGTTCACTCCTGAAACATAAAGGGAGTTGGACAAAGGTAGATAGATACATAATGCACATAAATTATGTGGCGAACAAGTAGCCTCCATAAATGCTCACCATAGCGAGTCACACACAACATGCCCCCATATGAGTGTCATCCATGAGCAAAGAATAATTGAAAAAATAACACAATGGCATCCCATACCAACTCATGTTACTAGTTCGTTTATTCGAAGCTTACACACAACACTCGCTCCTTCAATATAACGAGGCCAAAAAATAACTGGAAAAATATTACCGAATGCTCCATCCCAAACGGTATTAGGAATCCATTTATTCAGATTTCTTGTTACACAATAAAATCATCATGAAATCATATAGAAGGTTATCATCATCATATCATACCAAATCACTAAACAAAATCAACATCAATGGTGAACCACTTATATAATCCAATTCAATATACAAGAGAAGAATGATCGAAAAACTAATATAGATCAAATTATTTCGATAAATAAACATAACAACCAACAACTCATTATTTAATAATGAATCATTTATAACAAAAAATAAATACTTGAAATTAAATTTGTAAATCACAAAGTAAATTATATTTATTTCAAACTATAGATATAATTCAAATTCTTCGTTTTATACTACAATAGTTACAAATAAAATATTTTCTATTTTCAAAACAACTGCGATATCCAATATAATTTCCAAGAAAATCATTTGTTTACCCTTTTTGTTTATTTATAAATACATTTCAATTTTTAAAATACCAAAATAATTATCGATGCTTTTAAAATATTTTAAAACCAGAAAATTAATGAATCATCTAAAAATATGAATTAAGAAGGCAAATCCTTTAAAATCATCAATAATCATCAATATAGATTTCTATCATGTGGCCGAGTCGAATTACATCGAATTTTGACTATCGATACCCTGTATACACAATATAAATAAATTACATGTTAAAATGCAAACGGATAGCATCTCTTTTGCATTTTGGACATCTAAATACACAAATCTCAACTATCAAACAATCCTAATCAAATAATTATAACAAACAATCCAACAAACATTGGGATTATATATAGATATATATAGCGGGCAATGAATTATAGATATGGTTATGAGGATAAACCCACCAAAACGATGCGTGAACTGGTGAAACAACTACTAATCTTATGTTATTTCCATTGACACTAAACCTGCCTACTTTATCATCGGCACTCACGTGCACAACCTCAATTAATGTAGCCAGCAGCCTAAGTCGTCCCTACATGATTGTATTCCACCACGAAATCCAAGTCATTACCATAATCACAGCTATTAATTGACAGCCATTGCCTCTATCGTCGCTTCCAAACCCACCTTCCATTCGTCATCAAATTACACCCCCACTATAGCTTCCTCAAGGTTCTGATCGCACAAACTAACCCAACTGCCCTACACCTCCGCTAGCTATCACATCGTCATTATTTCTAGGTCGCGATTTCTGCTTCCAACATAATCGCTCTCTTGTGAGACCTATCAGGCCATTATCATCAAACCTCTGCCTGAATCGACGTCTCCGACCCAACCTTCAAATTGTGTTACATGTGCGGTCGATCATTCATTTTTTTCATAAATTGGTCGCATTTTTTTTTGAATTAGGGCTCGGTATCAAAATAAAATGGGTATGGTTTTTGGCTTGAATTGAAGAAGTAGTTTTTGGCTTGAATTGAAGAAGCAAGAATACTCTAGAAATGTGAGGAGAATGGGTTGAAGTTAGCAAATAAAAGTGGGCTTGGGCTTTATATTATAAAAGATAATTCACCCGTTTTATTTAATTTCATTCTTTGTTTCAGTTAAACTGTCTTATATATTTGTATAAAATAAATTTTCAATCCAGTATAAATTGATCTGCCCGCTTGTTAATTTTTCACTATTTTAACCACATAACAAATATTTACATTTTAAAAATATTTATATTCAATTAAATTAATTTATTCAATTCAATACTATTTATTTTTATTTAATTATTCATCATATCAACGTTAAGTTAAATTTAATTTCCAACTATTTTAACCAAATAAAGATTATTAACACTTTAAGAGTACATTTATATTCATCATATATTTTATTCGAGTTTAATATATTATTCGAAAAGGATATAGCAATTTGATTAAATTTATTAAAAACAAAATTTCTCATTAAATTGAATTTATTAGAGTGAAATTTAATTTCACAAGCAATACTTATTAAAATCAAATTCAAACATTTTATTTTGATTAAATTTATTTGTTTATATGGCTTAGAAAGCAAGTTTATTACAAAAGTCATATCCACGAGGTCTACAAAAGATCCCTTCAGGTGTGCAGTCATTTTCGCATGAAATTCTTCCCTCATCCTACCATGAACATTTTATTCTTTTTAAAGGGAGCATCAATAACCCCCAGCCCTTAACACGACAACTAATTGAACTTGGTTTCGTATTCTGCTAGAATCTTCTCCCGTGCTTAAGATCTAGAAAACTTCTGTAAAAATGGGGTCTTCCCTGCTACTGGCATAAATTGATCTTCAAATACTTCTTTAAATCTTGCCCAAGAAAATTTATCCTTTGGAATATTTGCGATAACTAAATCCCACCATGCAGAAGCTCCCTTTTGTGATTGCCAAAATACCAAAAAACACTTTTGCTCATCAGAAATACCTATTCCCTTAAAGATCTTCTCACAAGAATGAAGCCAAGATTGGAATTCGATAATAGACTATATGCCTTCAAACGACTTCCCACCCAAATTGGTATAATCTTTGCACAAGGATGCAAAGTTAACTTGGGCTTACACATATGCTTCATATTCTGCCACTCCTACCCAACCAACATTATGAGCTCGACCATTGATGGTCGTGGTATTGCCAATTCTCCTTCCTCGCCTTCCTCTAATAATCGTTTTGAAACCACCTGAGGGATAGTTAATACACCTCCATAGCTTACTTCATACTAATTTAGAACACGAAGTGCTATGTTAGTTTGACGTGGTTCAGATAAACCATACTTATCCGAAATCGGTGTCTCCTAACCAAAGTGATGAATTTTTGGCTAACTCAATTTCAGTTCTTAAGTATGCGAATAAATATAAGATTCCTCATCAGGGGATCTAGAATATACATTCTCAAAAGAAAATCATGTTTCATAGGAATGAGTCCTCAACGATATTCTCAAACCGTATGAAATCATGAAACTTTTATATAATGCTTAAGTTAAACTAGGTCAAGTTATCGATAGGGGACAAACCATTATCTGGTGTAAGTATATAGTTTGCATATGGAAATTCAAACACTATATACTTATCACCACTTTTTTATTTCAATCCCCATACCATCCCTCGATAAATAATGAAGTTAGAAATGCTAGAGAACTACCCTTGCCTTGACGTACATTTCTAAACTCTCATAAATAGAAATAGACTTCCATACCTTGAAATCTAGTGTCAGGTATAAGATGAAGTACCTTCAATATACTTAATTAATCATGACCTGTTCATAGAAATTAACCATCTTATACTTATCATAGTTTCGACATTTCGACTTCTCTATCCGTTGTCCAGAATTGAAGCCTGGTTAGTCAGGGCACTGGTTGCACCTGGCTTTGCTTAGTTAAAGCACTTTGATTCTAGATCTCACAGATAGAGTAAAGTCAACTTATCATGTTTTAGTGCTAAATATAAGATGACTTATTTTCCATAAATGTGTCATCATTTTTGCACTACTTATCATATTTGTTTTATGTTACTGTCAACATTTTAGCACTACTTATCATATTTGTTTTATATTACTTAATAACACAGACAAAGAAATC
Organism: Allium cepa; assembly: GCA_030765085.1. NCBI lineage: Eukaryota > Viridiplantae > Streptophyta > Magnoliopsida > Asparagales > Amaryllidaceae > Allium > Allium cepa. Next base: position 71,273,908 of record CM060939.1, on the reverse strand, counting down.
CCTTGTTTAAAACAAAGTCTTTTTAAAACAATCAAAAACCAACTTTGTAAATTTATTTCTAGTCTTCAATTTCAAACTAGCACTATTCATCGGTTAGAAATGAAACTATTCAAGTTGGGGTATATTACCTCTGAAACCTTGACTTAACACTCATTTCTAACTTCAAAATAGAAACAAGTTTCCATACCTTGAAGTCTAAAAATTAAAATAGGATCCAAGAGTTACAATATACTTGTTGTTAAAAACATTTTTCCAAAATCACACATTTAAACCAAAGTTTGATTTAGAAGGCAACATCTTTCCTTTATAAGAGTAAACATCTTTTTAATGGATAAACTCCAAACCACTTTAAAACATCTTTGTAAAGAGTTTTGATAACAAGAGTTGAGTTCAGAAAAATTAGTTAAAACATTCTTAAAAAAATAATGTAGTAAACCACTTTTAAAGAAACATCAGGATCTTCATTGCTTAAAAAAATCATCGAAGCAAGTCGATTATCAACATTATCCACTTCATTGTATCATACATAGCAAGTAATATCATGGAGAGGAATTCCTTAGTCCCTACACAATATAATCCCCTGTAAATACTTGCATATAAGCACTTCGAAGTGTATCGTTGCGACCTATTTGCTACAATCACTTCTTTTGGAAATGCAGATTACGGATCTTAAGGCTGGATTAACACTAGAGGGAAAGGGGTGAATAGTGTTTAATGGATTTTATGAAAATTTTGAAATCTTTTCAAATTAAACACAAATAGATGCAATTCACAAACACATAGACTATCACAAAACCAGACACAGATGCAAATAGTAAATAAAAGCAGTAAAGGAAAGAACACACCGAAATTTTATACTAGTTCGGATTTACCCTACATCCAGTCCCTCACAATTTCTTCTATATATTTCTTTTCAAATATAATGTCGATATTAAACCTCGATTTCAAGACCACAAGATACACCCTCTTGTCTTCGAGTCCATGACAAACACTCTTGATTTAACCAGGTTATAAGATCATCTAATTGATTTACGGGCTACAATCAACCCAATTGATTTATGGGCCACAATCACACCGTTCCAATCACACTTTGATAGAGAGACTCGATACACTTCGATCTTTTGATCTTTGATTAAAAATGATCCTATAACTTTGAATTGCCTTAGATCTTTGAAAGAGAGTGGCAGAAAATCAAATTAGAGATGATCGAGTTTGATTCACTTAGGAATTCGACAGAATGTTTTAAAAATATAAGAGAATATTTGAGTAGAGACGAAGAAGTGAATAAATGAATAAAAACTAACTTAAAATTCGTTGAAAACAACTAGTGTATATATAGGAGAATAACGATCATGTCCATTTGTGAAAGGTTATGGCGAATAGACACTTCATTTGAAAACTTGAATTTTAAATTCTACGGCTACCATGTCGACATGGGGCGTAGAGGGATGTCGATATGCTTATGTTATTTTTGAAAATTGATTTTGCTTTAAAATGATTTCTATTCTAAAACTTGTCAAATAATTTCTAAACTTTGTAAACTAGTTTGAATATAGTTTAAACTCATAAAAGAGTTTTAGAAAGTAATCCTAAAATATATATATAATTTATAATATAAAAGTAATATTAAAAACTAAACTAGACTTCTTTAAAATATATTTTTGAGATTTAAAACTAAAATATTAAAACCAGGAGACAGTTTAAAAACAAGAAATGATTATGAAATTAGTATGATTAAAAATAGTTTTTGAATTAAGGCTAAAATATATAAATCAAGAGAGAGATGTCCTTTTCAAAAAAATAGTTTTTAGAAAATCTAAAAATAAGTCATTTTGAAATTTTCGTTAATTCCATTCCACTAGAGAAGGTTATCGGTTTCATCCCACTAAAGTGGTCATGGGTTTCATTCCACTATTAAAGCGAGAAGGTGGATTCCATTCCACAACTAAAATCCGACTAAATATTTTAGGGCTATTATGAAGTTTTAACATAAATCTAGACTCCATTACCTATCTTGATATCTTGAACTCTTGATACTCATGAGTCTTCGGTCTTGATTTCTTCAATCTTGATTTCGTCAGTCTTGAATCTCTATACTGTACAGTCTTCATTCTCAGTACCTGCATATATATATATATATATATATATATATATATATATATATATCCTGCATATACATATATACCTAGACAAAAGATATTAGTATTTATATTTTATAACAAGTCCTAAGGTTGTTGCCATCAAAACCATCATATCAAGAACTAACAATCTCCCCCTTTTTGATGATGACAACCTTTGTTTATAAAATCTACTCCAACAAATTTCGATTCTACTCCAACTCCCCCTTATTCCAACAACTCCTCCTTAATCTACTAACTCCCCCTTAATCTAAGCCTATCTAACCTATTTTATAATTCTCCCCCTTTGTCATAAACAAAAACTAATCCTAAACTACATAACTCGCCTAAATATTATACTATAGCGCAGTATATGATAATAACACTGTATGGTAGAATGTAAATGAGATAGATAATAAAATAGTATGGTAAATATGAGAGATATGAAAATATTAAACATAACCAATCAATATATACATCATGTTCTTATCAAACCACACCATGTTCAATGATATATTACATACCATATTCAAATCAATCGAGACATAACAAATTAAATCAAATCAAACCAAACAATTCAAACCAAATCAAAGTAAATCAAACCACATATGTCAAATCAAACAATTCTTGGAACTAGAACCCATCCTTCTTCACCGAAGATAGGATCTGCCTTTATAGCATCCCATTCTTCATTATCTTTGTTCAAAGTTCCTTCTGAATTCGCTTTAAGTTCTTCTTTGTTGAGGGCAAAGATCATCCATCGAATGACATTGAAGTCCCTTTCTTGTTCCTTTATCATCTGCATTTGTCTTAATTCTAAGTGTCGTTGATTGCGAAGGATAAAAGTAAGTATGTTCTTGAAGGAATTGAGAGTTTCTTCAATATTCTCACATAGATTATGAATAGGACTGGCCATTTTTTCGATAAATTATGAATAAATTCAATGGAAAATAAGAAGAATTGAAAGTATGCATTTTTTTGGAAGAAATAGGTATTTAAAGAGTTAGAAAGTCATTTGAAATGAAAAGACACAAGGTACTTGTGTCAATTTCAATTTCAAAACAAAAATTAGTTTCTGGCCGTTACATGTCGACATGGGGGTAGGGGGATGTCGACATGCCCATGTTTATTTTGGCAATTTGCTTTGTTTATTTATATTATGTACAAGTCTATATATATAAACTTAAATAATATAATAACAAGCATTCCACAGATATTTTAGAGCTAATATACAAAAATGAAGAATTTTCATTGATAATTTTAGTTCACATTACATAAAATTATACATAACATTAACTAAAGAGAGATACAAACTAATACAACATGAAATGAAACTAGTATTAGTTAGAGGATGATGAAGATGATGATAATCCAAGCTTGCGACTCACTTAAAGAACTTGTTCATTTTGGATGAAATCTTGTTCAACTTTTTACTAACGAATCTTTTGAGAATCCCTTGGTTTTCTATGATAATCTTTTAGTTCTTGAGAAGTGTTTTGTTGGATGGATTGTTAGGAGTGATAGGGTATTCGATGCTTTCCAATGGAGTCTCTTCCTCCTCCTCCACTTCTTCTTCAATTTCCATCTCCTCCCTTTCTTTCTCCTCTTCTTATTCTTCCCTCTCTTCATGAGCCAATCTGTGACGCCCCACCTCTATACTCACGCTAGCCAAGAACACTACGAGGTAATGCCGTCAACTAGCACGAAGAATAAGGCAGTTGAGGAGCGACCATCCGTATAATTGCTTTGTGCGAGCACCGATATGTAAGATAGTATAACATGCATTTCATTTCAAGAGGAAATCTGACATACCGATACAAACTCAAAGCTACTACACAGTGGCTATATGATCTTTAGAAACAAATATAGAAATAAGCATAACACAAATCAGTCATAGACATTCTTATCACAAAGGCGGAAATAGATATGAATATAATACATAGAAGTGTACATCAGAGTAGTGGTCAAATAAGATCCACAATATCACAAAAGAATAGATACAAGTGCTAGATAAAGAATAAGTATACATCAAGGAGTCTCTAACTCGGATGTATAAAATAAAAACTACTAATCAAAGTAGTTAGCCAAAAGTCAGATAATGTTCCCAGATGAGGAGTCAAGCAGAAGCACCTGTAACATCTTGGTCTGACCCGAGTATTATTTAATAAGAAAATAATAAACGGATCAGTCTAGCTATAAATATCAGATAAAATGAGATAAAATAAGAGATATGACAAAAACGTATGATAACAATAATGCCATACTGCGACAAGTATACATTAAATAACAACAAAAATCATACAATATCTCAAGAAATCTCAAAGCACTAAAAAGTGTCATATTCTTTATTTTATTTACCATACCATAAATATTGACAAATATATCAATGCTAATCACAAAATTGGTGAAACATAAATTCTAGAAATCATCAATTAGAAATCCAAAAATCACAAAGGGGGAGGCCTATCACAAAACAGGAGAATTAAAACTTACCAACACGTGTATCACAAACGAAACGCTATTCCATGGTTGCTTACCATCAATTTTGAGTCGAGGCTCCACAAACGGCCCGAAGATCATGGGTCGCTACCCCACTAATTTTGAGCCGAAGCTCCATAGAAGGGGTTTAGTCTCCCTCGCAGACAAAGAGACATCGCACATTGCTAGTCTAAACCATAAAATGATCATCATCGATCATCAAAAAGTGTCAATTACACTAAGCTAGTAAATAAATGAGTTTAGCTTCATGTCCCATAACCACTAGCTTAACTTAAATATTTACGAACAAATTGTAGATCTCCACTCGAAAATTGTCACAAGAGTTTCAATTGAACAAGTCTAAGAATTAACCGACAAAGTAAACGCAAGCGTTTCATACCACTTGTTTTGCTAAGTCGTTTAATTTGATTTCTCGAACGAACGAGGTAAAGGTTTGTATATACTAGCAGATTGGAAAATGGTTTTATAAACGAATTTGATCTTAAAAATAGAGTTGAAATCATCTTTGTGAAAGAGTTTGAATATTTACTACTAGTAAAGAAACCTTTGTATTTTCAAATTAATAAATCACATAAATGATTGTAAAGCAATCAATCACCAAAATTCACATTCGAAGAAGTGAATCAAATCAATTGAAATCGATACCGAATCCATCAAGATGGATATTCCCAAAAATCCCGGAGAAGAAGTCATCAAAGTCGATAATAAATGATAATAACAAATCGGATCAACATGAATCGATTAAAATTCGAAATCCACACAAAAACTGCCTAAGTTAGGCAAAGATGCAATTTTCCAGATTCAGTCGACTGGACTCTAAAGTCAATCGACTGATTCAATGCCTGGAAACTCTTTGTTTCCATGTTCAATCGATTGAACTCAGAGTTCAGTCGTCTGACACATGCCTGGAACACTCGGTTTCCAAGCTCAGTCGACTGAACTCTGAGTTCAGTCGACTGATACAGGGACCAGGAATTTTCTGTCCCCTGGTTCGATCGACTAACCACCTGGTCCAGTCGACTGAACCTGCTTCTAAAGCATTTTCAGTCCTCTGGTTCTGTCGACTGACCTCCTGGTCCAGTCGAATGAACCTGCTTCTGAAGCATATTCAGCCTAGCCCCTTCCAAGGACAAAAATCCAAACGAATGTGATCTAACGAGTAAAGTGGCACTAGGGGTTTACACCAATCGGCAACCTGGACCTGTAGGCTCTTCAATGCACTACCAAAAACATGATCAATCATCAAAGATAGGATTTTTAAAGATTTGACCTCAAAACACCAAAAATTGGAATATTCATAAAACCAATTCAATCCAAAGCAAATGAACAAGAATAGATGTTAGAAATTCATACCGAACAACAAAGAAAGTTATAGACATAGATGTGAGTTCAAAACTCACCTTTTACTCAAAAACAATGATGGAGAAGCTTGAAAACAAAGGGAAGATCAACTACTCTTCAATTTCAACTCTAAAAGCTCCAATCTAAAATCATAAGCAAATATTTCCTAAGTTAGGTAATAAGAAATTTCTGAAATTGGAGAGAGATTGAGATGGAGAAGAAGAAGAGGATGCTTACCTAAGCTTCTCTTTGATTTTGGAGCTAGAACTTGAATTTGCAAAAGAAACTAGGGCTTAGGAATTTAATTTTCAATCTCTTCCCCCACTTTTACTAAAGCTTGAAGTTTTGAGAAATGAGAATGAATGAATAAGAGAGGGGGTGGAGCTAGGGTCTTCTGTTAGGTTATGGGCTGAAACCCAAAGCCCTAAGTGAAAATGTCAAAATTCAAGCTAACTCCAAACATATCGATGTTTATACTTAAAAAGGTCACAAACAACATTTTGAACTCAATAGAAGTGGTCTTGAGTTCTAATTCGACTGTTTGCAAAAAGTAGCATTTCGGACTTAAATACGACCAACGATGCTATATTTAAATAAAAATTTTAATATACAATCGTAAAATATGTGGGTTGTTACAGACTCCCCTCCTTAAAGAAATTACGTCCTCACAATACTTAAGAAGAAAATAAATAGTAGCAACCATAAAAGCATATCGACATAAAAGAAAATTTGAAGTAAGAAGTTCACCGCTAAGGAGCACGAGAGAGTAAGTCCGGATGTGATCGCTCGATGAATTCTCTAGATTCCCAAAAGCAATCCTTAGGATTTGAGGACCATTGAACCTTCACAAGTGGGACATCTTTATTTCGAAGGCGTTTAACTTCCGTAGCAATGATGCGAATAGGATGTTGCTCATAAGTCAAATTAGGCGAAACTTCAATTTCTTCCACAACACTAGGCTCAAGAATAGAATCGGAATCTCGAAGGCATTTACGTAATTGAGAAACATGAAACACGTCATGAATAGCAGAAAATTGTGCCGGTAATAAAAGTTGATAAGCCACGGAACCAATGCATTCGGTGATGGAAAATGGACCAATATATCGAGGCGCTAACTTTCCCGATCGATTGAAACGCACAACATCCTTAATAGGTGAAACATGAATAAACACCAAATCTCCTACAGAAAATTATAATTTCCTTCTTCGGTTATTGGCATAGGATTTTTGTCTACTCTGGGCCTCTTTCATCCTATGACGAATAAGGTCAATCTTTTCTATGGAATCACGAATAAAATCTGGACCTAAAACCAGCTTCTCACCAGCCTCAAGCCAACAAGAAGGAGATCGGCATGGCCTTCCATAGGGTGCCTCGAAAGGTGCCATACCAATACTAGATTGGAAGCTATTATTATAGGAAAACTCAACAAGAGAAATATGGTCTTTCCAACTTCCACCAAAATCAAGAACACATGCACGAAGAAGATCTTCAAGAGTTTGATTCACACGCTCGGTTCGTCCATCGGACCGAGGATGATAAGCGGTGCTAAAATTAAACTTCGTTCCCAAAGCTTTCTGAAGACTCTTCTAAAATCCACTAATAAACAATGGATCACGATCGCTAACGGTAGAAGTAGAAATTCCATGTAATTTAACAATTTCTCTAACATAAAGTTTGGCCAAAAGAGGTACGGTCCGATTGGACCGAACGGGAATAAAATGGATGGATTTTTCTAGTCTATCAACTATCACCCATAGGCTATCATGGCTCGAACGAGAACGATGAAGTCCGTCAATAAAGTCCATGAAGACTTGATCCCACTTCCAAATTGGAATGTCCAAAGGTTGCAATAACCCACCGGGCCTTTGATGCTCAGCCTTTATGAGTTGGCAAGTCATGCAATGCTTAATGAAGTTAGCAATATCAGATTTCATTCCATCCCAATAATAAAGTCGCTTCATATCCACGTACATTTTACTACTACCGGGATGGATGGTAAATTTAGAACGATGAGAATCTTCTAAAATGTCTTTACGAAGATTACCTATATTTGGCATGATAAGTCTACCAAATTTTCGAATGCCGCCACGAACATCAATATGAAAGCCTTTCAACCCTTCAATATCAATTTTATCCTTATAATTTTGGCTAAAAAGAGTCAATTCGGGATCTAGCTATTGAGCTTCAAGAACGCGGTCTAAAAGAGATGGATGAGCCTCAAGGCTACATAGAACAAGAGATGAACATAAATCGGATTCACGATCTCGAATCTCACAAGTGGATAAAATCTCGAGATCTTTCCATTCGGATATCATCATAGAAACAACCACCTAACGCTTACGAGTGCATCGGCAACACGTTTTCCTTTCCGGGAGTATAAAGAATATCAAGATCATAAGATGCAAGGAACTCGAGCCAACGTTGTTGATGCAAATTAAGTTCCTTTTAAGAAAAGAAATACTTCAAAGATTTATGATCGGTATAGAGAACAAATTTCTCTCCCAAAAGATAATGACGCCAAATTCTAAGGGCGAAAACAATAGCCGCGAGCTCTAAATCACGAGTGGCATATCTAGTCTCGGCAGGCTTTAATTGCCTAGAAGCATAAGCAATGACACGTTCCCTTTGCATGAGAACGACTCCCAAACCAACACGACTAGCATCGATATAAACAATAAAGTCTTGGTTCCCTTCGGGAATCACAAGAATAGGAGCATTAGAAAGGAGTCCTTTTAATTTCTGAGAAGAGGCTTCACATTTGTCTGACCAAATGTATTTAACTCCCTTTTTTGTCAAACTAGTAAGAGGCACGGAAATTTTAGAAAAGTCGTTTATGAACCGACGGTAATAGCCCACCAATCCAAGAAAATTATGGATTTCCATCACACTCTTCAGTCTCTTCCAATTTTGAATCGCTTCAATCTTTGAAGGATCCACGGAAATTCCGGATTCAGAAATGATATGTCCTAAAAATTTCACACGAGATTGCCAAAAGTGGCACTTAGAAAATTTTGCTTTTAATTGATTGCTCCTAAGAGTTTCCAATACAATCCAAAGATGTTTTTATGCTCTTCCTCGGTTTTAGAATAAACAAGAATATCGACTATAAAGATGAGAACAAAGCGATGGAGGAAGTCTTTGAAAACTCGATTCATAAGGTCAACGAAATAAGCTGGAGCATTCGTTAAACCAAATGGCATAACAAGCCATTCATAAGATCCATAACGGGTACGGAACGATGTCAAAGGAACACTATCTTCTACAATACGAAGCTGTTGACAAAAGGTTGATAAGTTTAATTGTGAAAAGACTCTAGCACCACAAAGTTGATCAAATAAATCATCAATCCGAGGTAAGAGATATTTATTCTTGATGGTGAGATCATTAAGCTTGCGGTAGTCAACGTAAAGCCTAAGTGTACCATCGGATTTCTTCACAAAAATAGCCGAAGCTCCCCAAGGAGAGGAACTAGAACGAATAAACCGCTTCGCTTCCAATTCAGATAATTGTTTACGCATCTCCTCATTTTCCTTATTGGACGTACGATAAGGAGGACGAGTGATAGGTAGAGATCCAGGGATTAGATTAATTATGAACTCAATTGCTCGCTTAGGTGGTAATCCTAAAACGGGCTCAAATATGTCGGAAAATTCACGAGCAACGTGAATAAGAGAAATGACAACTTCCTCATCATCATTATCGTCATCATGAGGGTTTAGAGAAGATAAGGATGCGACCAAATTGGAATCCAAATCTTTAAGAACAACAGAAATATGCTTAACAGATTAAGGATGTCGAAGATGAATAGTCCACTCAGGACATAGGATATGGGCTTTATAACGGTTGAGCCAATCCATTCCCAAAATCATTCCGAAGCCTAACTAACGCATGACATGCAAATCAGCATGGAAAGAATAATCACATAAAATAATCTCAACGCCCTTACAAAAGTAAACTGAATGTTGCGGATCCACCAACCGGGTTTGCAATGCTCAAAGAAGTCATCAATGCCATAACACTTAAGGAAAAAGTATCAACAAGTTCTTTTGATATAAAAGAATGGGATGCACTCGTATAAAAAAGAACTCGAATAGGATGATCATGAAACATAATAATGCCCTCAAGGATAGAATGAGAAATACCTTGACCACGAGAAGTGTTACTAGGGGCTTGCACAACATTTAGCTTTCCCTCCTTCTTGCTTTGAAGTTTGGGACATGCAGATATATAATGACCCGAACTTTGCAATAACGACAAGCAAGGGGCTTTGAACACTTATTTGCATAATGGTCCGTAGAACCACAGTTGTAGCATTGCCCACCACTGGAGGTAGAAGTCTTTGCTACTGGAGTTGCTTGCTTCCCTTTCTTGTTCGGATAAGGACCTTTGAACTTATTAGGCCTCTTCTTATTGTTGTTGAAGTTCGTTTTGGCACTCCCAACTTCAACATCACTCTCTTTATCCGCATCTTCAAGTCGAAGAGCGATATCAATAAGCTGATCAAAAGAAACTTCCAGCTTCAGAAGTAAAGGCTTTTTAATATTCTTATTCAAGCCATAGATGAACCTCTGATTTTTCTTCAATGGGGTATTTATATACTCGACCCCATATTTAGAGAAGGATCCAAAAGATGCGACATTATCTGCCATAGAAGATTTACCTTGAACAAGGTCAATAAAATGACGGGCCAGAGTCACTTTTTCAGCCTCTGGTACAAACTTCGATTCAAATCTTTCCCGGAATTGCTCCCAAGTAAGATCCACTTCATTAATTTCAGAAATCAGAAGCTCATACCAATCTAATGCTCTTTCTTGGAGCATACTAGAAGCCACTTGGACTCAATGAAGATCAATAAGATTCAAGCGAGAAAAGATGCGATCGCATGTTCTAAGCTAAGCTTGAACTTCTATAACGCTCTCGGAACCCTTGAATGGCTTTCCACCCAAATTGGTATAATCACTGCACAGGCTTGCAAATTTGGATTTTAAGTGAGTAAATTCTGGAATGGGTCCGACAGCTTGAGCATTTTTTACAAGATCTAGAAGTTGTTGAGCTGACATAAATACTCAATCCTGAGGAGTAGCACGGGATTGACCATCGCTAGCACGATTTGGTCTAACCATTTCTCTTCTTTAAAGAAAGAAAGAAAGAAGAGGAAAAAGGTTATTCTCAGAATGAATATCAAACAATCTTGATTGATAAAACAAGGCATCATAAAAGAAAATAGGATAGAACGGGTCCAACGACTCGAATTAAATCCTAAGGCTCGACTCCTAAGAAAGACTTGGGACAATGATCCTTGCTAGATTATTCTACATTGTTTCGAAGTTTCGCTCTGACATCAAGCTATGACGCCCCACCTCTATACTCACGCTAGCCAAGAACACTACAAGGTAATGCCGTCAACTAGCATGAAGAATAAGGTTGTTGAGGAGCGATCATCCGTGTAATTGCTTTGTGCGAGCACCGATATGACAGACAATATAACATGCATTTCATTTCAGGAGGAAATCTGACATACCGATACAAACTCAAAGCTACTACACAGTGGCTATATGATCTTCGGAAACAAATATAGAAATAAGCATAACACAAATCAGCCACAGATATTCATATCACAAAGGCGGAAACAGATATAGATATAACACATAGAAGTGTACATCAGAGTAGTGGTCAAATAAGATCCACAATATCATAAAAGAATAGATACAAGTGCTAGACAAAGAATAACAAGGAGTCTCTTACTCGAATGTATAAAACAAAAACTATTAATCTAAGTAGTTAGCCAAAAGTCAGATAATGTTCCCAGATGAGGAGTCAAGCAGAAGTACCTGTAACATCTCGGTCTGACCAGAGTATTATTTAATAAGAAAATAATAAACGGATCAGTCTAGCTATAAATATAAGATAAAATGAGATAAAATAAGAGATATGAAAAAAACGTATGATAACAATAATGCCATATTGTGACAAGTATACATTAAATAACAACAAAAATCATACAATATCTCAAGAAATCTCAAAGCACTAAAAGGAATGTTATATTCTTTATTTTATTCACCATACCACAAATATTGACAAATATATCAATGCCAATCACAAAATTGGTGAAACACAAATTCTAGAAATCATCAATTAGAAATCCAGAAATCACAAAGGGGGAGGCCTATCACAAAACGGTAGCATGAAAACTTACCAACACGTGTATCACAAACGGAATGATATGCTAACCATTAATTTTGAACCGAGGCTCCACAAAAGGCTCGAAGACCATGGGTCGCTACCCCACCAATTTTGAGCCGAAGCTCCACAGAAACATAGTTTAGTCTCCGTCGTAGACAAAGAAACATCGCACATTGCTATTCTAAACCACAAAATGATCATCATCGATCATCAAGAAGTGTCAATTACCCTAAGCTAGTAAATAAATGAGTTTAGCTTCATGTCCCATAACCACTAGCTTAACTTAAATATTTACAAACAAATTGTAGATCTCCACTCGAAAATTATCACAAGAGTTTTAATCGAACAGGTCTAAGAATTAGCCGATAAAGTAAACGCAAGCGTTTCATACCACTTGTTTTGCTAAGTCGTTTAATTGGATTTCTCGAACGAATGAGGTAAAGGTTTTTATGTACTAGTAGATTGGAAAACGGTTTTATAAACGATTTTGTTATTGAAAATAGAGTTGAAATCATCTTTGTGAAAGTGTTTGAATATTTACTACTAGTATAGAAACCTTTGTATTTTTAAAGTGACAAATCACAAAAATGATTGTAAAAGCAATCAATCACCAAAATTCACACTTGAAGAAGTGAATCAAATCCATAAAAATCGATACCGAATCCATCAAGATGGATATTCCCAAAAATCCCGGAGAAGAAGTCATCAAAGTCGATAATAAACGATAACAACAAATCTGATCAACATGAATCGATTAAAATTGGAAATCCACACAAAAACTGCCTAAGTTAGGCAAAAACGCATTTTCCCAGATTCAGTCGACTGGACTCTGAGGTCAGTCGACTGATTCAATGCCTAGAAACTCTTTGTTTGCAGGTTCAGTCGACTGAACTCGAAGTTCAGTCGACTGACACATGCCTGGAAACACTCGGTTTCTAGGCACAGTCGATTGAACTCTGAGTTCAGTCGACTGATACAAGGACCAAGAATTTTCTGTCCCCTGGTTCATTCGACTGACCACCTGGTCCAGTCGACTGAACCTGCTTCTAAAGCATTTTCTGTCCTCTGGTTCAGTCGACTGATCTCCCTGTCCAGTCGACTGAACCTGCTTCTGAAGCATATTCAGCCTAGCCCCTTCCAAGGGAAAAAATCCAAACAAATGCGATTGGACGAGCAAAGGGGCACTAGGCGTTATGCCAATCGGCAACCAAGCCCTATAGGCTCTTCGATGCACTACCAAAAACATGATCAATCATCAAAGATATGATTTTTAAAGATTTGACCTCAAAACACTAAAAATTGGAATATTCATAAAACCAATTCAATCCAACGCAAATGAACAAGAGTAGATGTTAGGAATTCATACCTAACAACAAAGAAAGTTATAGACATAGATGTGAGTTTAAAACTCACATTTTACTCAAAAACAATGAAGGAGAAGCTTGAAAACAAAGGGAAGATCAACTACTCATCAATTTCAACTCTAAAAGCTTTAATCTAAGACCATAAGCAAATATTTCCTAAGTTAAGTTATAAGAAATTTCTGAAATTGGAGAGAGATTGAGATGGAGAAGAAGAGGATGCTTACCTAAGCTTCTCTTTGATTTTGGAGCTAGAACTTGAATTTGCAAAAGAAACTAGGGCTTTGGATTTTAATTTCCAATCTCTTCCCCCATTTTTACTAAAGATTGAAGTGTTAGGAAATGAGAATGAATGAAGAGGTGAGGGGGTGGAGCTAGGGTCTTATGTTAGGTTATTTGGCTGAAACCCAAACCAAAAGCCTAAGTGAAAATGTCAAAATTCAAGCTAACTCCAAACATATCAATGTTTATACTTAAAAAGGTCGCAAATGGCATTTTGAACTTAATAGAAGAGATCTCAAGTTCTAATTCGACTGTTTGCAAAAAGTAGCATTTCGGACTTAAATCCGACTAACGATGCTATATTTAAATAAAATATTTAAATGTACAATCATAGAATATGCAGGTTGTTACACAATCTCTTATCCTTTTCGGCCAGTGTTTCATATGGTTGAAACATAAAAGGAATTTCATACGAGAGATGTTAGCATAGTTATATACTTTTTTGAAAATGAACTCCTCTCTCTTATAATCAACACCAAAGTGGTTAAAAATCCAAGTGAGACAAAATCTATGGTATAAAGTGTTTTCGCTTAGAGTAAAAGTTTTGGGATGAAGTTCATCCAAAATCGTTTGTGCCCAATTAATGTCATAGTGTCCAAAAATATACAAAAGTGCCTTATAAACTTTTAACGTCAGGTGATTGAAATTTCCCGATCTTGGAGTTATGGTATGTTGCAAAAGAAGGTTTACAATTCTAGCTTTAGGATAGAAATTTCGGTTTATAAACTCAAAGTCATCATCTCCTTCAAAAATGTGATGAAATATCTCACAATCATGTTCATCAATTTTAAAATCTGAAAGATCCATTCCCGTAAACTTACAACCAAGAATGTTACCCAAAATCTCACTATTTAAAACAATACGTGTTCCTTTAATGCTACTCCACACTTCCCCTTTATTTCCTTCATAAAAACCACAAATCAAATTTGCATAAAACATTTTGACAGGATTCAGATAACAAATGAAATCATTTTGAGAATCATCAGTTATGCTAAGAATTTGATTCTCCTCGTAAAGATTCTTGACCTCACATGAAGGAAAATCCCTAAAGATAGCAAATTTTCCTGTATGGACATTTCCAAAGTTCATAATAGTTAATGTAAGCTTTGATAGCTTTTGGATCATTGTAGAGGAACTGTTTGAAGGCCTTGGATAGCCTTATGGTGGTTGGAGTGCTTGATGAAGCCATGTTTGAAGAAAGTGGAGAGCTTGAGAGTTTGAAAGAGAGTTTGAATTTTGAAATGAAAGTGAAAAGATAGGATAAAGTTAAGGAGATAAATAGATATCTAAGAGCCATGGTCTCTGGTCAAGAGATACCTTTTCAGAGCTTTGGAATTAGTGAAAGGATGGAGGAAAATTCAAAGTTTTGAATTCAAATTGAACTTTAAATTTCTGGCAGGGATGTTGACATGGGGGTAGTGTCATGTCGACATGGGTCCCCTAAATCATGTTACTTATTTTTCCTATTTTATTTAATGTCTATATCTATATATCCTATAATCTAATTTATATTTTATCTGAAATAATATTGAATACAATAACACTTCAATATTACTATTTTAATATTAAAATAATATTATTTTGAAATTTTTTAAATTCAAACAACAGGCAATTTCAAAACATACAAACAACCAAACATTCAAACAAGCAATTTCAATCAATATAATTTAAATGCATACCTATTTTTAGATCCATATTTTCGAGATCATCATACCTGTGAATAGTTGTAAAACACATGTTTGAATTTTCCATCTCTTGATCTTCATTACTAGAGGACGAGTCTGAATCGTCTAGTGCGGCAGTATATGCTCTCTTTCTTTTCTTTGATGAATCATTACTTGGAGAAATTTTTTATTTGTACGGATGCAGACAATCTTCTTTTAAGTGGCCTGGCTCATCACAATTGTAGCATTTGACGTTGTTTTGAGTCTCATCAACATTTCTAGAATTCTTGCGATCATTCCTCTTGTAATTATTCATCTTTATGTATTTCATAATCTTTCTAAAATTCCTTGTCATCAAGGCTATTTCTTCATCGTCGTCAATGTTTGAGTCTGAACTACCTGTTATTGTATTGAACGCTATTGAGTTCTTTTCTAAGGCCTTGCTTTCTCTTCTTCCTTGCATTTGTACTTCAAATGACATCAAATTCCCAATCAATTCTTCAATTTCCAGAGTACTAATATCATTAGCCTCTTCAACTGCTAGAGTCTTCTGATCCCATTTCAAGTGAGTGAATTCAGAATTTTTCTAACTTGATCTTTTTCAAAAAAGTTCTTTCCTAATGCAGATAGCGAGTGCACAATGTCTTGAAACCTAATGTGCATGTTTGGAATGGACTCATTTGGATTTATCTTAAATAATTGAAACTGATTGGTCAGGATAGATATTTTGGTCTGTTTAACTTTGCTTGTTCCTTCATGAGTAACTTGCAAAGTTTTCTAGATCTCATATGTAGACTTACAGACAAACACTCTATAAAACCCATTCCTATCAAGTGAACAGAATAGAATATTTATGGCTTTGGAATTGTTTTGTGCAACAGTCTTTTGGTCATTAGTCCACTGTGCAAAATTAGTTCTGGGTTTAGTGTACTCAGTTTGTGTGATATTCAAATTGTCTAATCCTATTGATTGTAAATATATTTTCATCCTACATGCCCAATATGCATAGTTACTGCCATTAAAAAGTGGTGGTCTGGCAGTAGATTGACCCTCTACAAATGAACTAGCGATAATGTTGACATCACCAGTGCTGGAAGCCATTTGAAAACTTTGAAAACCTCGCTCCAACACTTCTGTTGGAAATGCGAATCTTAAGGCTGGATTAATACTAGAGGCATGTGAATAGTGTTTAATGGATTTTATAGAAATTTTGAAATCGTTTCAAATTAAACACAAGCAGATGCAATTCAAAAAACACAAAGACTATCACAAAACCATACACAGATGAAAATAGTAAATAAAAGCAGTAATGGAAAGAACATACAGGAATTTTATACTAGTTCAGAGTTAGCCTACATCTAGTCCCATACAATTTGTTGTGCAGATTTCTTTTCAAATATAATGCCGATATTACAACCTGGATTTCAAGACCACGAGATACACCCTCCTGTGTCCGTGTCCAGGGCAAACTCTCTTGATTTAACAAGGCTATAAGATCACCTAATTGATTTATAGGCTACAATCATATCCAACTGATTAACGGGCCACAATCACACCGTTTCCAATCACACTTTGATAGAGAGAAACACGATACACTTCGATCTTTCGATCTTTGTTTACAAATGATCCTGTAACTCTGAATAGCACTTGGATCTTTAAGAGAGAGTGGCAGAGAATCAAACTAGATATGATAAAGTTTGATTCACTTAGGATTTCGGCAGAATTTTGTTAAAATATAAGAGAATATTTGAGTGGAGAAGAATAAGAGAAGAAATGAAGAAAAACTGACTTAAA
The DNA here is from genome assembly GCA_030765085.1 of Allium cepa. Taxonomy (NCBI): domain Eukaryota; kingdom Viridiplantae; phylum Streptophyta; class Magnoliopsida; order Asparagales; family Amaryllidaceae; genus Allium; species Allium cepa. The sequence continues at coordinate 71,256,667 of CM060939.1, read as the reverse complement.
ATTCATTGGAAACAAATGGTATATATTGGAGAATAATGGTCATGTCTATTCGTGAAAGGTTACGACGAAAGACACTTCATTTGAAAAGTTGAATTTTAAAATCTACGGCTACCATGTCGACATAGAGGGTAGAGGGATGTCGATATGCCTATGTTATTTTTGAAAATTGATTTTTCTTTAAAATGATTTATATTCTAAAACTTGTCAAAACAATTTCAAAATTTTGTAAACTATTTTGAATATAGTTTAAACTTATAAAAGAGTTTTAGAAAGTAATCTTAAAATATATAAAATTCATAATATAAAAGTAATATTAAAAACTAAGTTAGACTCCTTTAAAATATATTTTTGAGATTTAAAACTAAAATATTAAAACCAGAAGATAGTTTAAAAACTAGAATGATTTTGAAATTAATATGATTAAAATAGTTTTTGAATTAAGGCTAAAATATTTGAACTGAGAGAGAGATGTCCTTTTTAAAAAGATAGTTTTGAGAAAATCTAGAAATGAGTCATTTGAAAATTTTATGGATTTCATTCCACTGGAGAAGGTCGTGGGTTCCATCCCGTTAAAGAGGTAGTGGGTTCCATCCCACTATTATAGCGAGAAGGTGGATTCCATTCCACGATTAAAATCCGAATAAAGATTTTAGTGCTATTATGAAGTTTTAATATAATCTAGACTCTATTACTTATCTTGATATCTTGAACTCTTGAACTCTTGAAATCTTGATACCCATGAGTCTTTGGTCTTGATTTCTTCAATCTTGAATTCGTCAATTTTGAATCTCTATACTGTACAGTCCTCATTCTCAGTGCCTGCATATATATATATATATATATATATATATATATATATATATATATATATATATATATATATATATATATATATGTCCTGCACATACACATATATTAAGACAAAAGATATTAGTATTTATATTTTATAACAAGTCCTAAGGTTGTTGTCATCAAAACCATCATCTCAGGAACTAACAACTTCGACTTCCATTCCCCTATTGAAATCCTATGTGACATTCGCTTTCAAGCGGGAACCAATCCAAGCAAACAACTATGTGTATAACATATATATGTAAATACAACATAACCAAACAATAAATAACTATTACAGCTAATTAATTCATTTTTAGAATTACTTTAAATGGGTTTAACTCACTCAACGCAATCCAAAGATGCAAGCTTTCCTTCCATTGACGTTGGCAAAACACATGGACCTAACTTCCTTTTGAAAAACTTGACTCGGAGGACCCTAGTGAAGCTTATTCGCTTGCGCAAGTAGTCTAGGGAGTGGAATTTTTGGTTTGACTTTGGAAGAATGTGTTGCAGAGAGTGAAAGCAAAAAAATTATGAACTTGTTTATGAATTTAGAGGAAAAAAATGAAGTATTTCTTCATGAATTTTACTTAAGAAAATGGTGTAGACTGGATTTGAGAAAGAGAGTATGAAAATGAAGTGAAAATGGAAAAGTAAAGAGAAAGCGCTCTTTTGTAAAATTTATGAAATGGAAAAAAACCAAATATACCCTTCCTTAATTCAAGCTATACCTTTCCTTTACAAAAACAACTTCCCTTTATTAGCTTATGCAACACACTTTCTTTAGGCTACGTGGCATTACTACCTTTTCTTTAGGTACTTCTTTAGCACTCTCTTTTAAAGTGTAAAGAGAAATCTTTCTTTTACTTAATTACCTAGGTATCTTTTAGAAGGTGTTTTAGCTAAATCCATTTAATGAGTAAGTTGTTTTTCTTTTTTGTATAAGTATGTGCGCATATTTACACTAGTGTGCACAACAAGTTCTAACAATTTTTGGTCGACGAAAAGTCAAAAATCCAAAAATGATTTTCGGTCATATTTTTATCTTTCTCCGAACTACTTACTTTTGTAAAAAATACCAAAACAAATTTACTGTTCTTGGTCAATATACAAAAGATGTCTATTTGAGTTGTGAAATCCACTATTTAATTATTTAAAAATATATTCAATATTCCATACTTAAAGTGAATAAATTACGGGTCGTTATAGATATGAACTTCCGTGCACCATATGTCATTCACATGCATCTAAAGGATCACCTACATGTGAGTAAGGGAACTTTAAATTACATCCAGCGGTTAACAAAAATCCTTAATATAACATTAGCCAAAACTTAGAAAGTTCAACTTGTAAATCTACTTCTCTAAAAGTGACTTGTACGACCAACCCAAATGTCCACTTGCATACGCCTGATCCAACAGATGTGACAAGTCTAACTCCAATAAAAATGTTAAAGCAATAAGACTGGAAGGAAAGAAACTTCCATGGAAATTGCAAAAATTTCCAACTTTTTTCATTTATTATCGGAAGGAATTCCTTCTGAAACTATCCTTCAAAAATTCATGGAAAACGGAAATTCAAAAAAAATTGAAAGGGAGAGTTCAAAAAACCAGAAAAAGGGAAATAATAAACCCAGCCTTAACTATTACAAATTATCATCCCTATAAATAGGTGCTTTCACTTGCATTTTAATATGAATAAGATCTCTACTACTCGCAATCATCATCATATTTAAAATATTGTCCACCACCACTAGGCCTCCATTGATATTGCCGACACCAACCTCTCATCTTATGCATTCAAACTTGCCTCTATGTTAATGTAACACCCTGTAATTTGGCATACTTTTTTAATTAGTTAGTTAGTTAATTTATCAGACTTCAAAATGGAATTTATGAAAACAATGGAATTTGACCACGAAACTTTCGCCATTACATTCATGGCGAAATTCTGAGTTACTTTCATATTTGAAGTTTTTTGATCGGAGTCCATACGAAGAAATTACGGACGAAAAAATGAATTCGGAGCTGAAATAATTAAATAAGAAAAAAAATTAATGTTTTTATATTAATTTCTCAGGCCCAACATTATTGGGGATAATAGACCCCCAGCGGTCGACCGATGAACCAAATGTGGTCGACCAGTGGCGACTTGATGGCTACAATAACCCTAAGCTGCGACTGGCCGGATTTAATATTTTAAATCGAACGGTACTGGTTGATTCTAGCGTCTATAAATTTATGCTTAGCCCTCCATTCTCTTTTCATATTTTTATGAAGGAAATAGCGACGCTCTGCCATTTCTTCTGCTCCACATTTTTCTAAATTATAAAGATAAGATATTCATATCTATATTCATACATATCTCTTGGATTAAAAAAGATTTGGAGATGGACCAAAGGTTGTACTTTAGATATGGAGATTTGGATAGCTTTTAAAAGGTGAGCAAGAAATTTTATAGATTGTGATAATATGAAAACCATCCTTTGGTGTTTATTTGACTTTTATGCCAAATTTGATAATCGTATATGAGTTGGAGGCAACAAATTGAATATGATCTGATTATAATAAATATCGCCTACTAATTCTTGTTTATGAATTGATTTAGCATTGCTTACGACCTGATCTAGAAATAAGTTCCAAAAGTGTGAATTTAGCATATTGATTTGAATGGAATTTATTCTAAATCTGAAATAGGTTGTATAATAATGTCATAAATTTGGATTATTACCCTAATCTTATTGGAATGTAAACTTTTCTACGTTTGGAATTATTGGAATTTAGATCCGTTTAATGTTTGTAAATCAGTTTAATTTCTTTACCTTTTAGAAAAAATAGCGTTTGATTTAAAAAGAAATAGATGCAAATAAAAAAAGGATGTGTAAAGTATGAATTCATTGTAGTTTACACTGTGTATTTCAAAAATAAAAGAAATGATTATTCCTTATAATTTCAAATGATGTAATCTTTTATATTTTAAAGTTAAATCTTTTGTTTTGAACTAATTTATGAGAACTATAGCGGATAATATTTTAGATATGATTCCAAATATTTAACATGGAAAATAATTTTCTAGTGAAGATATATAACTAGAATATATTTGAAAAAAGTAAATATTTGTACGTAATTTGCCGCGCTTATAATAATTAAATAAAAATCTATTAATAGCGCTTGCATGTAATATTCACATTTAGGATAATTAACTAATGGAAAAGGAATTTAAAAGTTTGTAACTCCAATGAATGGTAATACATATGGAAGTTGAAATAATTTGATAGGGTAAATAGATTAATATGACTGATAAAAATGGAATAAACATTGAAGGTTGCTGATTTGAAATTAGTAATCATACATAAATATCATAGGAAATGTCCATTAGGATTTTATGGATATATTGACATTAATGAGCATTAGACGGGGGTTTATGGGTAGATAAATATTTAAGGTAAATCTTATTACCTTAAATAAAAAGGGAATTGGTAAGATAAGTCCAATGTCTACCTAATATAATATGAATAAAGATTTTGGATGGCTTATTGGACTTAGTGGGTTAGTGATGCAAGGTCAGTAGAGTCACTTGATGGAAGATTGCCCTTCACTTTGAGGCTACCAATAGTCATGTGTACTTACTACTAATGTAAGATATCACCAATCCTAGGACCCATGATGATGTGAGAGATTTGGGCCTGCTTTCTTAATTGGAAAGTATTAAATGGTCCAAATTTGGAATTAGGAGCGGTGAGGGATATCTTCATAGCAGTTCGCTTCTGGTTTGAGGTTTTAAATGGCTGAAGGGTCCACCTCTCTTCTAAATGGAAGTATTAAGTAACCTAATGAGATTCCAAATAAATAAATAAGGATGTCTTTAAACATCAGTATTAAGGTCTTAAGTAGCCGAAGGGTCCGCCTCCATACCGAAAGAAGTAACCTAATGACATGCCATATTTATGATTAAAGAATGATAGTGGATATCTTGGAAAGGGTTCGCTTTAGGTTTGGGGTCTTAAGTGACTTTAGGGTTTTCCTCTTTCCTATAAAAGAAGTATTAAGCAGCCCAATGAGATTTCCAAGCAATGACAGCTATATAATACCATTGAGAAACATGCTTCTTGAAATAGGTCATAAACCATGGGGTCTACCTTAATTAAGGTCTTAAATGAACAGAGTCTGCTTATTTCCACTTGGAAGTGGCTTGGGTACAGTCTTTCACATTGCTAAGGCTGTAACAACAATAGTACTTAAGAGCACACCTTGTGGATAGGTCTTAAATGATCAGATCTGCCTTAATTAAGGACATAAAAGACCAGAGTCTGTCTATTTGCCAATAAAAGATATTTTGTGTCTTGGGTACCATTTATTACATGGCTACGATTTTGTCAGCGATAGATGCAGTAATAGTTGGACATTAAATGTCAAAAGCCTTAAATAATAGTTAGAGGTCTTGTAGCTAGGACCCACCAACCATTGACAACATTGTAAGGAAACCACATTGGGATTATGTCGTAAATGACGGAGTCTACTTTGATTAAGGTCATAAATGGCAGAGTTTGCATATTTCTCTTTTTAAAAGTATTATAGAAGCCCGCTTCATATTTAGAAGTACTAAGTGGCTAATGTGTTTTTGAAGTATTGGGTGGTTGATATGGCTTCGTTCGTATTTCATACCTTGAGAAGTGGTAAGTGTGTAACCATGTGTGTAGTGTAAGGTTAGAATATAATTGCTAACCTTAATGGACATAACAATTAAAAGGAAACCAATCGGTATAAGTTTATGTTATGGACAGTTTATATTTCCAGTCACCAGAATGTTGTTCTGACCTCTTCTTCATTACAACCCTCAAGAATTGAATTCGGGGGAATAGGTCACTGGAGATGGATGTGCTTTGTTGTAGGAGAAATCTTCTTTCTCTTATGCTCGGATGTGACAATCTACTATCCAGAGGATACCACTAATTCCAAGACAGTAATCATGTTCACTATTCTTATCATATTATTGTTTCTGCTGTGAGTATAGATTTTTGTCAATCTTCAATATTTCCCATGATTATTTGCAGGTACCAAATCCAACGATCTGTGCTTTGATGGACTTGGGTTTCGGTTTTTATCAAAATTTAGGCCCATTAAGGAGCGGGTTATTACAATAAACCTCTATTTTCACCTAACAATTCTCTTAATAAACATCATTCGCCAAACTCCAAGCTTACCTTAATCACACATATCATTTACAAATCCAAGCATTCTCAACTATAGACATCAACTATGGATAAATCTCCAACTTGTCAAATCTTAACTTGATCTTAAACTTATCATTCCTTCTATCTTCCTAATGGAGTTAGGAGTACGCTTTAGAGGCAATAGGCAATTTATTACATATATCAAACTTTGTGACCAATCTTGTTCATAAAAAGGTACTTGTTTTATCTCGTATACTTTGTTATATAGTGATATAGTTAATTAATTAATTAATTTAAGTATATAAATTAAAAATCCTAAAATGATATGTTGTATGATGGTAATTACGATGTGTGTAATCATGAGAAATTTATCAAACTAAAATAATATAATATTGTAGATATTCCTAGTCAAGATGTTTCGAGAAAAGACATCGAATCATTCGTCGAGACTAAGTATACAATGCTCTCCAAATGTTAGGTAATGCGACCACGGGAACAAAGGGGTTACATCCTATAACACCGTAATTTTGATAAATTATTTAGGAGATTTAATTAGATCAATTAAATAGAATAATGTAAACATTGGAGTGATAAGAGGATTGAGATTTGAATAAATAAGGCGTGCTTAATTATCTAAATGGGCTTATAAATGGCTTATATATTAATTATTTAAAACAAAGGTATTAGGGTAATTGCTGCCTACATTTCTATTACCCTTATATTCTCATTTCATTTCGATTCATGTTCATTTTACAAATACAAAACATAAAAAAAAAGAGCGAAGCTGGCCATTAGGAGAAAAGAGTAGAAAATCAGTTTAAAGCTAAGGATTCAAGCTAGGGGATTTTAATCTCAATCAAATCTCAAGTTCCTTATCTAATCAAGGTGAATAATAATCTAGATCATCTCTATTTTGTTTTATGATCATTTGTTTTCGGGTTTAAGTTTAAATCGATTATTATGATGATTTTTTTATTGATGATATTCTTGAATTTGGACATGTTAGATTCAAACAAAAAAATTTGATAATTATTTTATATAGTTTTAAGGGTAAAACCAATATAATGATTTTCATATGCCATGAGAAAATTTTATGTCTTGTAAAACTTGATTTTAGAGTTGGGTTTTAATTTTTATAATTTTCCAAGCTATGAATAATTTATTATGAATTTCCAAAGAAAAATATGAATAGTTGGGTTTAGAAATTTAATTTGATTATTTTATGAAGAATTTTGGTCTAGAATTTTTATATGTTAGATAACATATTGAAAGTGAATTTACGAATTTTTTAGCAATTTTTCTTAAGTAATTTCCTATGGAAATAAAATCATCTTAAAAGAAGAACCTAATTGTTTTATTGATTTTGCTTAATGGAAGGGCTTATTTGTTAAATTAATCTTGTTTAGATCTGAAATTATGCATCAATTATTTTGGTAAAGAATTTTCAAATCATGTAAACCAATCAAATGTTTATAAATAGGTAGATTAGTTACAAAGTATTTGCTTTAAATGGCCATAAATCAGTCTTTACCCAAAAAAAGTGGGTTCCGCCTCTTTTTGAAGCAACCTTTTGACCCTATGCTTCTGCCTTCAATCAATTCGAAACCTACTAGGTCAAAAAAATTAAGCCGAAACCAATACACAAAGTATCACACATTGGTATGCGGTGGATTGGTGAAATGCAGAAGGCATGGTGTCGAAACATAGCGTTTGATGTGGTCGAAATCTTTGTCTTATTTTAAAAAGAAATGCACTTGTCTGTTTTACTAAATTATTTTGAAGCGGTCTTTTTAAATTACTTTCGAAAGGGGTTGCCACCTCTTGTTTAAATTGTAGCTTCTGAAAGAGTTACTTAGTTTTAAAATCAATGCTTTCGAAAAGGGTGGGTTCGACCAAGTAAAAACCCTTCTGTTATTCTTATGCTTTTTGAAGGGATTGAAATAATCAATGCTTTTGATGGGTAGCTTTGTTTTATACTTGTACTAAGCCACTTCCTAGAAGTTTTCAAAAGGATTCAAGGGTTTCGAAGGCAATGGCTTCGAAAAGAAGTTTCAAAGTTATCCTTCAAGTATTTTGCTTAAATTTTTTGAGCTTTCGAAAGGATAGTGCCGAAGCCATCTATTTTTCCCAAACTCCTTTTATTGTTTTCTAAAGGGGTACTTTCGCTTGTATTCATTTAGACTCAATAAGATATGTTTTTAAAATTAAACCCAATGGTTTCGAAAGAAGTGCTTTCAATTGATTTTGAAGCAATGCTTCTATAATAAATGGTAATACTTTAATAAATTCGAAAGGTTTCAAAATAAAGGTTATAAGTGTTCCAAAAGGTAGGTACCTAGAATATTTAAGAGCTTTCAAAAGAAAGTTTTCCAATGGTTTCGAAAGTAAAGATTAAAAGGTTTCGAAAGCCTTAGTATTCAAAACAAAGAAACCAATCTCAATTTTTAAAGGCAACACCCATGGCATTATAAAAGAGCTTTTAAATGCTTTTAAATTGGAGTTTTTGAAGAAGCTTTCCTTGATAGAATAATATGTTAAAGGGATTAACCATGTTCTATATGAAAATGATTTCAAAGGTATTAAACCATATATGTTGATGATTATTATGTTAATATGTTTGCTTCTTCTTGTTTACATATTCACTTTAATATGGACCCATAACTATAATTTTGGAAAAAGAGGCAGAATAACTACCTAGGTTGACCCAATAGTGAATATAAATTGGGTGAACTCCTAAATGAGTAGAATTACATCCAGGAGGTCAGGTAGACCAGAATATAGGATGCCTAAATACTAGTTAAAGAAGTTGTCAAATAGGCAGGTTCATAGTAAACCCATGAAAACTTTGTATAGGAAAATTTATTGGCAGAGGCCAATAGGTTTGTACTGAATCCATGAAAACTATATTCAGATTAAGTTATTGATGGATTTAAATTGGTTCCTAGTCAACCCATGAGAACTAGGATAAGGGGGAAGTTATTGGAGAAACCATTAGGTTTAGGGAGGACCCATGAATGATGAAGTTTTTGGTAGGGGCAAATAGGTTCTTAGTAATCCCATGAAAATTATGAAACTGGACAGGGAGTCCATAAATATTAAACAGGTTTTTAGTCAGCCCATGAAAACTAATAGGTTAGTAGTGACCCTATAAACTATAACTAAGACACATAGTCAAAGGAAATGAGGATGGATAATCTAGAATTTATTTATTTGTTTGCATATCATCATAATATTTTGAATTTCTATGTTTTAACCATTGTGGATATAGGAGCAAGTATATGGTTTTGTAAAGTTTAAACGAGATACTAGTTAGGGGAAAAATCGTTACGCTAAGCGGCGTGGTCTCACTAGATATCTAAATGGTTTGAGATGGTCGATTATTATTCATACCAAGCTTTATGTCTGACTCGAAGTTTATGTTTTCCCCTTAAACTCTAGGGTGCTCAATTGATTTTGAGTAGTTTGAGAGTTGAGGTTTTCAGGTACCTTTTAGATGAATAAGCTTTCGAAGACATGCAGAAGGCATGATAACAATTTAGAGTTCTTTTATGTTTTGATTCCGTTGTGTTTTGTTGTAAAGGAAAAGATGTTTAATTGCCTAGTTATATACTCTGATCATCTAAGAGGGCTTCTTCATATGTCGTTCTTGACGTATGTTGTAATAATTATATTTTCTCTGAACGTGGTTCTCGTATTGGGATTACGTAATGAATTTGAAATGCTTTGAAATGGAATGAGAAATTTGTTTTTTGATTTAATTTTTTTTTTCCATATCTATGTGTTTCTATTATATCAATGTATCTAACATTACTATATTTGGTCGTCGAGGCTTTATAACTATGGATGACTGCAATATCCAGTTGTTTTAGGCAGTGGAAGATGTTACAAGTTGGTATCAGAGCATAGGTTTACGAAACTTAAAATAAATTTAAACCTAAAAGAATTTTCAAAAACATAATCTAATGAATCAAAAAATAAGATTGGGGTTGGGATAACACTATAATAACGTATTTGTATTTGACATATATAGGTGTATATATAAGTACATATTCCCCTCTCTCTTAGACCATTCTTCTATATCTTACTAAAGCTCGTATGTAGATTATGAGAAAGAAGATATATAGGTAGGAAACGAAAGAGGAAATCTCGATGGAGGAGGCACCACAACCAACAAGAATGTTCGACACACCAGAAGGAAGCCCGGGTGACCGGCTAATGCTAACCGAAATGCAGATGCCAATGTGGGTGGCTAAAATCCACTAGTGGATATTGGGGCTATGTATTAGTTCTTCATCAATATGATGCAAGTAGGAGTTGCTGCTAGTGTTGCTGGGAATATAGGAAGAGCTAATCCTGTGGCTCCAGTTGGGAATAACTATGCTAAGTTGAGTTGAGACTACACACTCTTGGTGAGAAACCGCTTATGGAACGGAGGATGCTATAGAAGTTGAGAATTTTCTATTGCATTGTGAGTGAATCTTTGCTGATTTGGGTTTGATGATGAGTGGAAGAGGAGGCTGGCACTTCATTGGTGGAATAGTGTTACTACTGGAGTTCCAAAGGGGGAGTGACTTGGGCAGATTTTAGAGGGACATTTGAATAGTGGTTTTTATCTGAAGTTACTAAGTCAGCATTATTGAGAAAGTTTATGGATTTGGTGCAGGGAGAAATGTCAGTAATCAAGTATGCTATTAAGTCTGATGAGTTGTCCCTATATGGATATGCTACTATAGACACTGACATTAGGAGGAATGATAGGTTCATTTGGAGATTAAGACCTAAGATTTCTAGTGCAACCCTGCCACATCTCTGTGATCCTTTTAATGTGGTTGTGGAGATGGCAATCCGACAGGGGGAGATGCTTTCTATTTGTGCAAGAGAAAACTCGGTTGAAATCGAAGGTTCTTAGGGAAAGAAGAGAAAGTTCTTTAAGAAGAAGGGAGCCTAGAAGAGGGAGGCTGCCAAAAAGGCAAAGGCTTATTTAGTTTGCTTTAGACAAGAAAGGTCATTATGCTTATAAATGCCGGAGAATAGAATAACGTGAAGTGCTTTAACTGTGACCAAGTTGGGTATTATAAGAATCAGTGTCTAAAACTAGTCAGGGAGGATAAGAGAAAGGTTTTCCTATTGGACCATCATCTGCTAGCCTAACTGTAGCTGAAAAAGGGAAGACTGTGATGGAAGGTACATTTTTGATTCAAAGTATACCAGTTAGGATACTATTTGATGCCGGTGCATCACATTCATTTATATCTTAGAATTTGGTAGATAGGTTATGCTTGGAACCCACATACCTTGCTACTTCCTTAAGGGTTGTGAATTCGATAAGAGGGTATGCAACACTAGAGATGAGATGTGATTAGTTAGAACTTGATTTATTAGGTCATAAGTTTGCATGCAATCTGTATGTTTTCGATTTTATAGATTTCAGAATCATTTTAGGTATGGATTGGTTGGGTAAGAATAAGGTAAGGATATTCTGCCAGGATGTGAAGATATCACTAAGGCACCTTGATAGTCATACCCGAATCATATTCTCAGTGGAGAATTCTGACCGGAGTAGTTATGTTTTGTTAAGTTCTATGGAAGTGGAAGAAGAGTTAAATCAGGTTCGAGTAGTAAGAGAGTTTGCAGATGTCTTTGAGCCGGTTACAGGATTACTACCGAAACGAGCTATTGAGTTTCAGATAGATCTTGTGCTAGGAGCTGAACCTGTTAGTAGACCATCTAGCAGGATGACACCAAACGAGATGAAGGAATTGAAGGTGCAGCTAGTGGATCTAGAAGGAAGAAATTTGATTAGACCAAACAGTTCACCTTGGGGAGTAGCCACGGTGTTCGTGAAGAAACTAGATGGGTCATTGAGGATGTGTTTTATATATCGTAAATTGAACGAGAGGATGATTAAGAATAAGTTTCTATTGATCTGTTGTATGGATCCAGAGAGTTTTTCCAGTTGGATTTGGCGACAGGTTTCCATCAGTTAAGGGTGGCAGAGGATAGTATTCCATTGACTGCATTTCAGACTAGGTATGGTTTGTATGAGTGGTTAGTAATGCCATTCGGGTTAACGAATGCACCTGCTTTCTTCGTGGATTTGATAAACTCATTTTTCTGAGAGTACTTAGATAGGTTCATGTTAGTGTTTATTGATGACATTTTTGTATACTTTGAGGATGAAAGAGAGCACGAGGATCATCTTAGAGTAGTGCTTGAGACATAAAGGCAGCATCAGCTGAAGGCGAAGTTTTTCAAGTGTTATTTTTGAAAGAAAGAGGTAAAGTTTCTTAGTCACGTGGTTTCAAAAAAAGGTTTGTCAGTCGATCCAGATAAGATCGAAGCTGTTAATAATTGGAAGAGACTGGAGACGGTGACCGAGTTTAGAAGTTTTCTTGGATGAGCTGGCTATTACCGGAGATTCATTAAGGATTTCTCATGGATAGCAGCACCTCTGACTAAGTTAGCCAATAAGGACATGAAGTTTGTCTGGTCCGACAAATGTGATGAATCATTCCTTAAGTTAAAGCATTTGTTGACCAATGCACCGGTGTTAGTAATTCCAGACGAAAATTAATGGTTGGTGGTGTATACTAATTCCCATGGAACTGGATTGGGAGCTGTGCTGATGAAGAAGGGTACAGTGACTGCCTATGCTTCATGGCAGCTTAGACCGCATGAAGTGAGATATCCTACTCATGAGTTAGAGTTGGCTGCGGTGATCTTCGCATTGAAGATTTGGAGACATTATCTCTTAGGGGAGAGATTTAAGCTATACACAGATCATAAGTCATTAAGGTATTTATTCTGTCAGAAGGAGCTGAATATGAGAGAGCAAAGGTGGATGGAAGTTTTGGCTACTTATGATTTTGGTAGGAAAGGTAATAAGGTAGCAGATGCTCTTAGTAGAAGACATTAGAATGGGGTGTTAGCTATGTTGGCATAATAAAAAGATTTAGAAGCTTTGACTACTTATAGTGTGTAGTTAAAATTGACTGCTAGTTCCAGTCATAGCTCCGCTATGTTGTCCTATTTAGAGGTTCTACCTGTATTGATCGAAAGGATTTCTTCTCAGCAGAAAGAGGATCCAGTATCAGCCGAGAGGATTAGAAGGCTTGAGGTTGGAATGGAGATCGATGATCTGAAAGATTTTAGTCTTGACCAAAGGGGATGGTTGAGAAAGAAGGGATGGTTGTGTGTTCCGAATGTTGAGGACTTAAGGAAAGAAGTCCTTGGAGAATGTCATCGATCTAAGTTTATGATTCATCTTTGAGGGACCAAGATGTATCAAGATATGAAGAGGAGCTTCTATTGGGAAGGTATGAAGAGGGATGTTGGCTTATTTGTTAGGCAGTGTGCAATCTGTCAACAAGTGAAGGCTGAACATCAAAAAGCCGAGTGGGTTGCTTCAGTCTTTGGAGATTCCAGTTTGAAAATAGGATTTGATATCCATGGATTTCATGGATGGGTTGCAAAGGTCAAATAAAAGAAACGAAAGTATATGAGTTATAGTGGACAGGTTGACCAAGAGTGTCCATTTAATTCCAGTTAAGTCAATCAGAATGACACCTGTTTTAGCTAAGTTGTTCATGAAGAATATAGTTAGACGACATGGGATTCCTAGTAGTATAGTCAGTGACAAAGATGCTCTGTTTACTAGTGAATTCTAGAAGAGTCTACAGGATGTATTTGGTACCAAGCTTAAGATAAGTACTGCATATCACCCTCAGACGGATGAGCAGATAGAGAGAGTCAACAAGGTACTCGAGGATTTATTGGGAGCTTGTGTATTGTACTTTGGTGGATCTTGGGAAGATCACCTACACTTGGTGAAGTTTTCCTATAATAATAATTATCGGACTAGTATAGTAATGATGCCTTTTGAAGCTTTGTATGGAAGGCTGTGCAAATCACCAGCATGTTGGTTGGAAACCGGAGACAGATTGGTCTTAGGTCTAGATCTAGTTAGAGAGGCGACAGAGAAGATTGAGTTAATCAGAGAAAGGATGAAGGAAGCTCAGTCTAGGCAGAAGAGCTATGTAGATAAGAGGCATAAAGACCTAGAATTATTAGTTGGAGATAAGGTTTTCATTAAAGTATCAATGATGAAGGGTGTGGTATGATTTGGAAAGTCGGGGAAACTAGCACCAAGATATGTTGGTTTGTTCCTGATTATAGAGAGGATTGGAAAGCTCACATACAGGGTAGAGTTGCCAAGCAGTATGGTAGGTGTCCATAGTGTATATATATACATGTATCTCATCTTCGCAAGTATGCACATAATCTAGAGACTATTACTCCTCCGGCTGGGTTGGAAGATTTGATAGTAGAGCCTAATTTGACTTTTGTTAGACAAACAGTTCGAGTTGCAGGGATAGATGAGAAAAGATTGAGAAACATGATTGTCAGGTTGGTGAAAGTTCAGTGGAGTGACAATGAGAAGGACTGTACTTGAGATTAGAGATACTTTTCCTGACCTGCTTTGAGGTTATGTGTTTATCGGCTTTATATAGATTGTTGCTAGTCAGATAGGCTAGTATGGTTGCTAGGAGTGGTTATAGATGATTGCTATGTTTAGTATTTAGTCATTACTAAATTTTGAAGACAAAATTCTTTAAGGAGGAGAGCCTGTAACACCCCTAATTTTGACAAAATTATTTAGGAGATTTAATTAGATAGATTAAATAGAATAATGTAAACATTTGAGTGATAAGGGGATTGAGATTGGAATAAATAATTAAAAGGCATGCTTAATTATCTAAGTGGGCTTATAAATGGCTTATATATTAATTAATTAAAACAAGGGTACTATGGAATTACCACCTACGTTTTTGTTACCCTTATATTCTTATTTCATTCCCATTCACGTTTATTTTACAAAATACAAAACGTAAACAAAAAGAAGAGAAAAGCCGACCATTAGAATAAAATAGGAAAAAATCATTTTAAAGTTAAGAATTCAAGCTAGGGGAAATTAATCTCAATAAAATCTCAAGTTCCTTATCCCAATCAAGGTGGATAATAATCTAGATCATCTCTATTTTGTTCTATGATCATTTTTTTTCGTGTTTAAGATTCAATCCACTATTATGATGATTTTTTGATTGATGATATGCTTGGATTTGGACATGTCGCACTCAAACGAAAAAATTTGATAATTATTTTATATAGTTTTAAGGGTAAAATCGATTATTATGATTTTTGTATGCCATTAGAAAATTATATTTTAAGTAAAACATGATATTAGAGATGAGTTTTAATTTTTATAATTTTCCAAGCTATAGAAAATTTATAATGAATTTCCAAAGGAAAATATGAATAATTGGGTTTAGAAATTTATTTCGATTATTTTATGAACAATTTGGGTCTGGAATTTTTATATGTTAGACAGCATAATGAATATGAATTTATGTAATTTTTTAGGGATTTTTCCTAAGTAATGTCCTATGGAAATAAAATTATCTTAGATGAAAGACTTAATTGTTTTATTGGTTTTGCTTAATTAACGACTTATTTGTTAAATTAATCCTTGTTTAGATCTAAACTTATGCGGCAGTTATTTTTGTGGTTATGACAACCAATCAAACGTTTACAAATAGGCACGTTAGTTACAAAATATTTGCATTAAATGGCCTTAAATTAGTCTTTACCCAGAAAAGTGGGTTCCGCCTCTTTTAGAAGCCACATTTCGACCCTATGCTTCTGCCTTTAATCAAGTCAAAACCTACCAGATCGAAAGCAACTAAGCCAAAACCAATACAAAAGGTATTATACATTGGTACGCAGTGGATTAGAGAAAGGCGGAAGGCATGGTGTCGAAACATAGCGTTCGATATGGTCGAAACCTTTGTTTTATTTTTAAAAGAAATGCATTTGCCTGTTTTACTAAATGCTTTTAAAGGGGTCTTTCTACTTTCAGAAGGGGTTTTAGCCTCTTGTTTAAATTATAGCTTCTAAAAGATTTGCTTAGTTTTAAAATCAATGCTTTCGAAAAGGGTGGGTTTGACCAAGTTGAAACCCTTCTGCCATTCATATGCCTTTCGAAGCGATTGAAGTCATCACTGCTTTCGAAGGGTAGCTTTTTTTATACTTGTACTAAGACACTTTCTAATAGTTTTCGAAAGGATTCAAGGGTTTCGAACGCAATGGCTTCAATAGTGGGTTTTGAAGTTATCCTTTAAATAATTTTTCTTAAATATTTTGAGCTTTCGAAAGGATGGTGCCGAAGCCATCTGTTTTTCCCCAAACTCTTTTTAATGGTTTCAAAATGGGTACTTTCGCTTGTATTCACTTAGACTCAATAAGGTATGCTTTAAATTAAACCCAATGGTTTCGAAAGGGGTGCTTTCCATTAGTTTCGAAACTATGCTTCTATAGTTGAATGGTAATACTATAATAAATTCGAAAGGTTTCAAAAGAAAGGTTTTTAAGTCTTTCGAAAAGCAAGTGCCTAGAATATTTAAATGCTTTCGAAAGGAAGTTTTCCAATGGTTTCAAAAGTAGAGATTAAAAGGTTTCGGAAGCCTTAGTTTTCAAAATAAAGAACCCAATCTCAATTTTTAAAGGCAAAATCCATGGCGTTATAGAAGAGCTTTTAAATTGAAGTTTTTGAAGAAGATTTCCTTGATAGAATAATCGGTTAAAGTGGTTAACCACGTTTCATATGAAATTGATTTTAAGGACATTAAACCATAGATGTTGGTGTTATTATGTTTCACTGTAAAATGGACCCATAACTGTATTTTGGGAGAAATGACAGAATAACCAGTTAGATTGACCCAATGGTGAATGTAAATTGAGTTAACTCATGAATGAGTAGGATTGCATCCAAGAGGTCGGGTAGATCAAAAAATAGGATGCCCAAAGATTAATTAAAGAAGTTGTCAATTAAGATAGGTTCATAGTAAACCCATGAAAACTATATTTGGAAAGAGTTATTTGCAGGGGCCAATAACTTTGTAGTGAATCCATGAAAACTATATCAGAATAAAGTTACTGACAGAAGTCAATAGGTTCCCAGTCAACCCATGGAAACTATGATATGAGAAAAATTATTGGAGATACCAATAGGTTCAAGGAGAACCGATGAATAATAACGTTATTGGCAGGGGCCAATTGGTTCTTAGTGATCTCATGAAAACTATGAGACCGGGTAGATAGTCCATCTGTTTTAAAGAGGTTATTAGTCAGCTTATGAAAACTAATAGGTTAATGGTGACTATAGAAACTATAATTGAGACATATAGTTAAATAAACGAGGATGGGAAATCCGGAATGATTTACTTGTTTGCATATCATCAAATGTTTTGAATTATTATGTTTTAATCGTTATGGATGCAGGAGCACAGAATATAGTTATGATAAAGTTTTAGATAAGATACTAGTGAGGGGAAAACCCCGTTCCGCTAAGTGGAATGGTCTTACTAGATATCTAAATGGTTTGAGATGGTAGATTATTATTCATACCAGGCTTTATGTCCGACTCGAAGTTTATGTTTTCCTCTTAAACTCTTAGTTACTGAATTGATTTTGAGTAGTTTGAGAGTTGAGGTTTTCAGGTACCTCTTTAGGAAAATAAACTTACGGAGACGTGCAAGAGGCATGATGGCTATTTAGAGTTCTTTTCTATTTTGATTCCGATATGTTTTATTGTGAAGGTATATATGTTTAATTGCCTAGTTATATACTCTTATCATCCAAGTTGGTATCTTCATATGTCACTCTTGGCGTATGTTGTAAAATTATATTTTCTTCTAATGTGGTTCTTGTATTGGGATTTTGTAATGAATTTGAAATGCTTTGAAATGGAATGAGAAAATTGTTTGCTGATTTAAATTTTTTCCATACCCACGTGTTCCTATTATATCAATGTATCTAACATTACTGTATTTGGTCGTCGAGAATTAATAAATATTGATAACTACAGCTTCCATAACTGTTAGTTTTGGGCCTCCATATGGGGATGTTACACATCCTGATAGTTATTGGACAACTATGGAATGGTTCACTCAAGAGTTTTCTGTTAGTTAATATAACCAAAGTCAAACAGAGAATCTTGAAGTGATGTTATTACATAGTTCTCTTGACTTGAGAATATTGTTAAACTTTAACATCGATAGTCCACTTTGATTATAGCTAAAGCACAACATAACATTAACTGGAAGACTATAACTGGGTCTGAGTTGAAAAATTGAAAGTGAAACATATTCAGCTTGGGAATTCATCTCCTCAGTTATATAAGGTTAGTATCACAGTCAACTGTAGTTAGCTTAATGTCAACATCTTTGGCCAGAGCAATATGTTTAATAATAATTGTTATTATTGAACAAGGACTTTGTGTTTGGACTATCCAAGATGAATGTGGATAATGTTCGAATTTGACCAAAATTAAATTCCATAAGTCTTAATGTGATAGAGTGTTGACAAAGAGAACTAATGTAAGCAATCGTTGCTATAATGCATCGATTATAATGATAAAATTGAATTTTTACCTAAATGATGTGTAAATGATAAGTTTAGCTACAATGTCACACTGCTAGCTAACGTGATGTGTGAACATTAATAATCGAATTGTTCGATATTAACCATTGATTGAATTTACTCTTTGAGTCACACAACCGTAATGATGAATACTCCAAAAAGGTACATGATCTAATAAATTTATAATCCTCGTAAGTTAATAATAAAAATTGTGAAATATTAATTATTTTTGAGTTTTTGAATGCCATTCGTACTTAATAAAATGCATATATAAAAGTTATATATGCGTGTATCGATACATGATATCGATAGAATTTTTAAATTGAATTTAAATTGGTTAATTACTAGTTTTGGGAAATATTAAAGATGCAACATGCCATATTCTTATCTTGCCAAAGAAGAAGGAGGGGAAGAGTTATCAAATAGGATTTGAAAAGGGAAAGTGTAATTAAAGGAAAGAATGTGGTCTCCCTTTCTTTTATTCTAATTGATTACCTTCTTAATTAATATATTCATTTATTGTCTTTTTCTCTCTTTTTCATCCTTTCATGGTTGAAATTCCATGGCCTCGTGGAAGTAAAATTCCTTAAATGAAAATCAAATAAAATCAAAGTTATTCAAGGTGGTTATTCTCTTGATCCATGCAAAATCTGGAGGGTGACTCAGTTGAATCTAGGGTTTTATTCTTTGGTGCAAATTTTTGGCTTCATCGTTAGGTAATTTTCTAATTTTATAATTTCATCATATCAACAAAGTTTAGATCCTATACATGCTACTTCTAATCTGATTATTTTTTCATCTTATTGATATATAATTTAGATCTTATATATTCTACGCTTTAATTATTACATGTTTATTATGTTAACATAACTAAGATTCTACACACGCTACATGTTGATCATATGTACATGTTCTTTATATAGTTTAGATCTAAATCTTTTTCAATGAATTTGTTCATGCCTAAGTTGTACAATCTTATTGACATTTTTTTTAGAAAGTGTTGTTTAAAAATGATAATTTTTGGATTGAAAACTAATATTAAATTAATTAACATAATTTATAACTCTCTATATATATAAACACAAATAAGTCACATGTCAATTATTTGAAATCATTTTGGAAATTGTATACATATTTTACACGATAATTATTTTTGAATATATTTAGATTGATAATTGTTTATATTTGTTTAAAAATTGTTTTAATTCAAAATTCACAAGTGGATTTTTTTGCAAAACATCAAAAACCTTTTGAATCCTTCCTAAGTTAACGCTAGATTTCAATTTGTTACTTTAGCTTTTAAAATTCATATTAAATTACAAAGTTTATGTATATGTATATTTATTTATTTAAAACATAATTTGCAATTATCCTTGTATGTATACCTATATATATTTATGTTATTTTTGCTCAAAGTTTGTAAAATGAATTTTTGTGTAAAATCACAAATCTTGATTTAAATCCTTCATAAGTTATAATTAGACGTAAAATTGTTAGTTTTATATTTTAAACCATATTAGTCAAGATTAGGAGTATTCGAGCTTTCAAAATTGTTTTGCAGTGGCATTAAAGGATGAGTAAATTAAAGTTGGTAACGCCTCCACCTTTTCCTCTTCTTCTTAATTCCTTACTTAAACACAACTGGTTGTCATTCTAAATATAAGTAAACTTTTGATTAGTTAAATAACTTTATAGCATATTATATATATATATGTATATGTATATGTATATATAAGTAAACTATGTATATACATATATTGTTAGTTTATATAATTTCAAAATAAACTATGGAGAACAGAGGCATATGTAAAGGATGAATGTGTTCATTACAATGTCAACCCCAGCAATTATATACTTACACATTAACTGTGTACACTGTGTATATGTTGCACTAGCACTATACATATATGAGTGTATTTGATGCATTTTATTTTAAACAACTAAAATGAAATAAGGTTTTATCTAAAACAAATATTAGATTGGATCTAATAAACCTTTAGACTTCGTAAAACCCAACATATCCAAAATATAAGAATTTTTTGAAATCAACCTATTTCACTCGCTTCCGACTTGGCCAGTTCCTTTAATGGTATCAAAGCCTAATGGTTTATGGGGTTTAAATTAGCAATATCATGATTAACTTATTGAAGCCTACCCTTTTAGTAGGGTGTTTAGAACAGTAGCATTTATGGATTTAGGTAATTAAGTACTTCGCCCCAGCTTGCAATTGGCATAACCTGAAAGAATAATGTAAGCCTAAATATTATCCTAAATTCTAGTGGGCCTTGAGATAATTTTCAAATTTAGATTAAAACTTTAAAACGTATTTTAAATTTAAAATGTTGGGTTTAAAATATAAAATAAATTTTATAAATTTTATAAAACAATTTCAAAATTGTTTTGAAAATAAATTAAATAATTTCAAAAATTATATTAATTGATTAATTAAAGTAACACACACACATAATGATATATTTATACATACATTTACCTTAAATTGTTTAAGGTAAATAATAAACTAAATTTTGGAATTTAATGAAAATATTTAATTAAACCATTTAGCTAAATGAGTATTTATATAAATATATTAATTAAGGTTAATTAATAAAGGTATATATATAATGATATATGTATATAAAACCCATTTATAGTTAATATTCATTTTAAAATATTTTGGATAAATAAAATAAATTTTTGAATTTTATATAAATAATTTAATTAGTCTGTTAATTGAATTAATAAATTAAAATTAATTAAATAAGTTTTAATCAATAATATACATATAATATTGTTTAAGTTGATTAAATTTTAAAAGATTATAAATAAATTAAACCTGTATAATATAAATGTATGACATAAGTGGAACTGTAAGAATCTAACTTAAGGAACCAGTATATGCATATTATACATATATCATGGTTTTAGATATGTTCGACACTTGAATCACTAGGGTATTCATCTGAAATGCATTGTTCCATAAGTCGATACTACTCAATTAGATATATATATATTAAAGTTTTTTGAAATCTTTAATATATAAGTCATCCTCTATCATTTATATATTAATAGGTTGCTTACGAACTCTTTAGTTATTGAGTTTCCTCAATTTAGAGATGCAGCATGTAGTACTATTAATATATTGAATAGATGAGGTATGATACATAATTGTATTTGTTGAGTTTCTTCATGGTACATGCATTAATCTTAAGCCATCGCAAAATGGTGGATACGAGTGAATAACCTCTTTCGTTTTGTTAAATTTCCTCAAGATCGAGATGAGATTATGATAAAAACCATGGGTTAGGAGTTATATATGATACAACTGATAAGGTGTTATCCCTCCGGGCCTATGGTATATTGAGTTTCATCAAGGTTAGAATCTCAAGGCAAGCGAGTCCTAACACTAGAGATATCAAATGACTTTTATGTTTTATATTTAGGTTTTGAGAAACATAAAATTCTAGCAGCGCCTTATTGAGAAACAAAACTATAACATTTAACCTTTATAATATTATAAGAATATATGATCTGCAAGTTATCTACTTAGATAAATTTGTGCAACCATTATATTTGATAAAATGTTTATCAATTAACATCTACAAATGAACTGAATTATGATTGGCATAGAAATATAAAATATACTTACCAATAAAGCTTTTGACATATTGTCACTTAAAGACCATGTAAGAGCCAATTTATACAACCACTAAAATATTCGTGCATCGCACGATTACTGTTTATTTGTACGAAACTGTATATTATCTTCTATGAGTGTCAAACTCTAATAACAATGCAAGATTATGAATATTAAATCCATGTTCTATCACATATAACATT
This sequence comes from Allium cepa, assembly GCA_030765085.1. Lineage (NCBI taxonomy): Eukaryota > Viridiplantae > Streptophyta > Magnoliopsida > Asparagales > Amaryllidaceae > Allium > Allium cepa. Next base: position 71,234,346 of record CM060939.1, on the reverse strand, counting down.
TTATGGTGAACATCTGCAGTTCGTAAGGTGTGAAACTTCGATGAAATTAGTTCATTGGAAATAAGAAAATAAAATATATTGCAAAATTATGTATTTAAACGATTGATTATGATAGGGATCTCACTTCAGTGGTTTGGCCATTTTGAAAAGATAGCGAACGTACAAGAATGTATGTAACATAGGCAAGGTTGGAATGAAGAGTAAATGGTCACTTCTGCTCCATGAAGGGACATAAAAAAAAATTCTATAAAATTATAAAAGGACACTTAATGTGGAATGATAAATGTGATTTCCCTTCTAAATGTATTTTCATATAAAAACTATTTTTCTATAAAAGTTATTTCTTTGGGTTCAAGATAATCGATCTGGATTCATGATTGTAAACTAATTACAATAAATAAAATAAAATTCTGTAATAAGTGGTCAAATGGAGCTTCATATTTTGTACATTATATAATAATGCTAGAAATAGTGGAAGCATCTATATAATACTTCTTAGTTGATGCATTAAGTTGTGAAAAATTATTTCATAAATATACCAAATATTATTTATGAAATAATAATTGTCTTCGGTGTTTTTGATTGAAATAGATATAGACCTATTTTTATATGTATATCATGAATATTCGTTATAAAATAAATCTGTAATAATGGTGTTTATGACAAAGTGATGTCTTAAAAAAAATAGTAATGTCTGGAACTTTTATGATTATTTAAAATTATAGACTATCCCATATCTTTGAGGAATAATGTAATAATCATATGATTACGAATCATTGTGTACCAACATGTTATATTTTAAGGGCAAAACACCCGTTTAATGAGAGCGAAAATAGAGTTTGTGAACTCTTCGATACATGGATGTGTACATTTCAAAGTCTGGTATTATGAAAATGGATCACTTACTTTAGTGATGTAATGATCCGAAATTTTAGTGGTTTAATTTATATATTTAATTGAAATTTTGTGAAATTTTAAACAATAAAATTTTGAAATAAAAATTTAATATTTGGAATACGTCTGTTTAAACATAGCATCTACTAAATTTTCATCTAAAATTTTGAAAGTTTATTTCTTATGTAATTTTATTTCAATTTAAATCAGTTAACATTTGATGATAATAAAATATTTTCCAAACCTAAATATTTTTATATAATAAATTTGTAAATCAACTTCTGAGTGAGTCGCCTTATTTCGTTTCTTTAAATTTTGACTACTATTGCTCCGTTTATCTTATTTTCGGCTAATTTGCAGCATTTTTGGGTACCGATATCGACTTTTGATCAGATGACTGTACCACTGATATCTTTATACCGCTTTGATCGTCTCATCATGCTGATCTCTACGGTATATTCAATTCTGTGTCTTGAAGTCTGATAAGCGGTGGAATTTTCGAAACGGTAACCACATCGGTATGCGTTTCATGCCTTTTGATTACTTATGGCTATTCAATTCCCACCATATATTAACCCAACGGTCATTTCCGTTATTATTCCTTGAAATCTTGTTTTTGACTTTCCCACACCCACCATGTGTATTTACATCGGTACGTTTCCTTTGCCACCATTCCAAAATTTTATTGACATATAATTATTTTTCCTTTCTATTCACAAACTTCAGTCTCCTCCTTTACGTTTCATGGTGAAAATAATTATATACTTAACTTCTCCTCTCCCAATTTATTCTTGCAGCCGAAACCCATAAGGCCTCCAAAATGAAATTGCCTCGTGCCACCTCCTCTCTCTCCCATTCAATCTAGGCCGAGAACCCTTCCTCTCCAACTGCACCCAGCCGACCTCAATGACTTCACCGTGCCCACCAACAACAGTAGCTCCGACCTTGGTTGAACTTCACCACCACCACCTACGCATCCCACCACCACACCCAAACCCCGAGACCATCCTCCACCACTCGACTGGCTGGCTTAACCTGTCTTCTTATGCACGCAATCCTGTCCATTTGTATTTTACTTCAGCAGCACTAGGTTAGTAATATATATACGTATGTAGCTTTCCTTTCAGTAGTTGCGGTTTTATTTGTTGGTTACGGTTTCTATATACATATATATATGTTCGAATTGAACTTGACTTTTTATACATATATAAGTATAAAGAGTATATAATAATATGTTTAAAGTATTAGCATGTAAGTAATTACATACATACATACATACATACATATATACATACATACATACATATATATATATATATATATATATATATATATTCAAATCCGACATGTGTGTTTGCCTATGCACTTGGAGGGTGCTACATGATAGGGGGTTCTCGCATTTGGCTTGGTAGCGAGCGGATGACTCTTACTCCTACATGTCCCTGCGGGGGTTGGTGCAGTCGAGAGGTTGGCCCTAAAGGCAGAACACAGGTACCAATGTATGCTATGGTGGGCATTACCCGATTGGCTGGTGGTCCGTTACATTTGGTATAAGAGCTTTGGTTTTAGGTAAAACTCAACGTATGTAGTAGATTTAATTACATAATCACTTTCATTCGAGCTTGAAATTTTTCCTCTTTGATTTGAATTTTCTTTGAATTTTGGAACGTTCCCTTCGGTTCCAAAATACAATCTTATCTCTCCCTATGCGTGCTTCTTGATTTTGGAGTATCCAATAACTCCCCTTCGAATGACCTCTATAATAACTCGGCAGTTTCGCCAACCTTCGAATGATTTGTAAAGAGGTGAAACTCCTTTACAATAGGCATTGATTTACCAGAGATTTCTATACCCTGGTTTACGATGCTATATATCTTCTACTATGCATGAATTCTATCTATTGCGATCGAATGTCGATTTGCCTTGGAATTCTGCATTGATCTTATTCTTGAAGTCACGGTCGACCCGGTTAAGGTTGCTCGTGATTTATATAAACTTATCCATCTTCCTATTTTGTTATTTAATCATTATATCTTAGTTTCGAACCTATCTTCGAATCAAAATTCTCTTTGATTGAGTCTACCAAACTTGAATCTCTAACTTTGTTTCGAAATCCATTCTGTATTATCGAGTGAGGGAGTATATTTGTAATTAATATTAAATTGTTTTATATATTATGTTGTTTGAGTTATTGATGTTGATTTTGATTTTCGATCAATTCGTCGGATCAACGCTATCGACAGGATTTCCAAAACACTTTAATAGAGCAAACTAACACAATATTATTTTCAAATTGATAAATGAAATAATTTTGTATGACTATATTATATATATAAGTATAAAAAAAATTTCTCTGAAATTGAATTGTTAACTGAATTTGTTGTGAAAAATGATAATATTTGATTTCCATTTATTGTTTTATAAACTGTTGATTTTTTTTCAACATATAAATAGAGGCATGCTATGAAATATGGTTTAGAAATTTATTTAGAATTTAAAATGAATTTAAATAAGGAATTTGAGAATTTAATTTTCGATGATTTCAACCTTTGGTTTTAAAGTTTTAAAGTGTATATTATTTAAAGTATTTTCAAATAGAAATGGTTTCCAAAGAATTTTTAAATGTTTAAAATCAGTACTCTTCTCTTTTGTCGCTGAAAAATAATTTTGGTGATGGCGGCTGTGTAACGACCCAAAATTTCTGTTAACTAAAATTTGTATATTTAATTTATTTTAAATATCAATAAGTGAAATTTATAAGTCGAATAAATATTATTTCGAATATCTGAATTTAATTGGGTAATTAAATCGATAATTTAATATTTGAAATACAGAATTAATTGGAAATTGGGTTAAATATGATTAATAATGATTTTTAAAGTTATATTAAATCATATTGGAGTTAGAATGATGTTATAGAACTTTTAAAATCGAATTTAAAGTTAATTTGTGAAAATTGAATATTTTAATATTTAATTGACGAGTTAAAATAGCCATTTTTCAAACAGTCTCGGATTTCTACGAAACCAGTTTCATCGAATCTGTAATGTTATATTATTGTAAGATTTCAAATTTCGTGTCAATCGGATTTACCGTTTGTCCGGGGCAAGCCAAAACGCATAGAAAATTAGTTTAAATCGATTTAATTTAAAATCGATCGTTTATTGCCGTAACTCGCACAGATGATCGAATTGGCCTCCAAAACATGTTCCACTGTGTTCGGAACGCGGGGTAAACCTTAGAAACGCCAGCCGGCATGCTTCGTTTGGAGTTCGGAAAAATTCAGGTGAATAGTGTTTTGGCGAATTTTCTATAAAAGGACCTTCATTTCTTCAATTTACACTCAAGCCCTAATTCAGAACTCTAGCCGCCATCAATGGTCCAATGGTCGAAAATGATCAAGCTTCTTCCCTTAATTTCTTTCAATCCATCAGTTATTAGCAAAAGTTGTTAACTACAACATTGAAGAGCTCGTTGAGATCTATAGATCCAACGGCTATGATCGGAAGATACGTCGCCGATCAATGGCAAATTGCATTCAAAGGCCGCACATTTGGGTTCGGTTATCTCGGCCATGCTGGGGCCGAGCTTCAAGTTGTTCGAGACGTGGGTTGTGAGGGCGAGGGGCTTCGAAGTGGAGACACTTGATCGACTTCCGGTCTTGTTTTGGGGTTGCGGCCATCAGGGATTCGTTCGTGCTCATGGGTTGTTCGCGTTACTGATGATGGAAGGAAGAAGGCATGCGCGTGCGGCCAGGATTTGATGGAAATGGATCGAACGGCTCTGAAGTGTTATAGGTTTAAAAATTAAATAAAGATGTAAATTGTTTTATATTATAATTCATTCGATGTTTAAAAGTGTGTAACTTTGTCATACGAGGTCGAAAAATTACGAAACAAGTTGCGTTGGGTTCGTATGGTCGAGCACTATGCAATGTAGCTTGTTTGGAGTCGTTTGGAGCTAGTGAAAATTTCGGGTAAAATTAAACGCGCCTTTAATTTTATTCGAAATAAAACGCGGAAACTGGATTGAAAGCGAGGTGAGAACTTCTCACTCAATCGAATAGTTTCGATTTGAATTTTAAATAGTTAGATTTAAAATTGTTGATTGTATGCCTGAATGATAAATTATTATATGTTATTGATTGAAATAGACATTATACGCCGTTATTAAGCAGAGGTTATTTATTAAAAACATATACCGCGATAATTCCATCTTGATTGGAGTTGGTATTATTTATGTACTTGGAGTTGATTTTCCCGCATTATATAGGGATGAGACCCTATTGCGCCGCATAATAGCGGATAATATTTTATAAATCCTATATACCGCGATATTCCGTATTGGAACAGAATTGGTATTGTGCTAACATCTGTGGATGCAGGGAAACAAGTTGGAGGGATCCAACTGGATTCCTCAATTATATTGATTTATTTACAGATATTATGATATTTGTTGATTATCATATACTGATATATGATGTCTTTGTTGTCATGATTGACTATTTGGTGCTGTTGCATCATCAGATCCATTTTTGAAGTTTAAAAATAATGATTTTGATTTTAAAAGGATTTTAAAGCAATTTTTGAAAGTATACGTTTATTAAATTTTGAATTATTAGAATAAATAAACGTTATAATTTTTATTATTATAAAAGTTATATTTTTTGAAACTAGTACTTAAGTATGATTTTGGAGTTATATAAGTTTTAAATAACGTTTTGTAAATTATTAAAAGGATTGGTTTATTTAAATTGAGATTTTTGAATTATTATAAACGGTTTATATAAAAGATTTCTAAGATTAATATTTATAAATTAAAAATATAGGAATTGTGAAACGAGTTTTATTAAGTGTTAAAATGAAGTATAAATGGATTTCACAAGTGAATAAAATTTATTGATTTATAAATCGTGAAGTTATGAAATGAATAGATTTTGTAAAATAAAAGATTTATAAAAAATTGACTTATAAATCGGATTTTGGGTATAAAGTTGAGTTATAAATTGAATTGATTTATAAAAGGGATTTTATAATTGAAGTTTTTCTAAATAGAAATGGAATTTATAAACATTGTTATAAATCCGAAATCAATTGAATTTGGTGAATTAAACATAGAAGTTTATTAAAGGGGATATATTCGCGATTTTGGATAGCGAATTATCTTTTGTATAATATGTGTAATAATAAAGAGTTTGGATCGAGAGCAATATTCACGATTTTGGACAGTGAGTATATTATTAAATAAATGTATATGTTTTGGGGAAGTGATATTATAAAATGAAGTTAATTGTTTTAAAGATGTATTAAAATGGATTAACTATCGAAATCATATATTTCAACATTCATTGTTGAAATAGACGTTTTCGAGAAATAAGGAAATGGTGGACTATAACACTGTTGTTATAGTAAATGATTTCCGAAAGGAAAAGTTTTATATACTATTGGGATTTATATATCTAACTTAATCTCGAATCCCTATACTAGTGATTTTGGGCCGTCGTAACGATGTTTTACGCGACATTCGTTTTGACTCAAATAAATGTGTATGAAATAACATTTTCTTTAAAGAATGAAATATATACTTAATTTTGATTTAAGTATATTGAATATTTTCCAAGTGTTGAAAATAAATGGATTTGTGAATTACTTATTATTATTTAATAAGTATGGAAATGTTTTCCGATATGAAGTGAATATTTTGAGATTTTATCTTTCAAAGATAAATTGAAAATGAATATTAAAAATCGATTCGAAAATCGTATATTCATAGATATTTTGGAATTGTAAATTCACTATGGAATTTATAAAAGGAAGGGAAATTTGTTTTAAATTAAATATTGATTTATTTTTGAAGTGTGGGAATAAATTTACGGATTTGGAACGTAAATATAAAGTAAACCGGTAAGGATTTGTTTGATTGATTTAAATGAACCATTTTAAATTTAAAATGGATAAATATTTGAAAGTGTTTCCGTTTAAGGAAATTGATTTGAAATTTGTTTTCAAAGAATTGAAAGGCGAAAGGTGATTTGAAATTTGGTTTCAAATGTTGAAGTGTGGAATTATATATCTAGTAAAGATATTTTGGAAAATAAATAATTTGGAAAATTATTTGGAATCCGGTGATGTTAAGCATGCCTATTGATAGTTAAATAACCGACTATCAATATTTACCTTTAAATAAGTATTTGTTGTGATTGCTTGAATTTGAATGCCACACTTATTTTCAAAACAAGCGCTCGCTCTTCGGGTTAGTCGGGAAAGGGCCTTGGGGTCGTATAACCCATTCCGAATATGTGATACGTCGTTATGGATTGCATTTGATGACCGATGTTGAAGACCGGATATTTTTGAAAACGGAAGGATTACCATCGAATGACTCTGCATCGGCTGATCGACGATATAGAGGTTTTATCACCCTTAGTGACGGGAAGTTCGAACGTGATTAGTGAATATCCGGATTGCAAGGGCTTCTTTGGAAGTGCCTTCGATTCCGTTCGATCCCGGAATGGACTTGTATGGATGTGTGTCTGACATTACAATTTGAGATGTAAAGCTGGTTTCTATCAAATATATTTCTGTTGGTGGCGGAGAATTTATTCTCTTAGCTTAACACCCTTCTCTGAGACGTACGAGCTCAGAGGTTATGTAGTTGATGGTTACTAGTGATACATTCCCAAATTGGTAATGTGGCATACGAAGTGCTATTGAACATTTGATGATCAAAGCACAGCTTTTGCATAAAGCGTGGCTTTGTGGACGAGACTTCGTCGGACCTCACACCCCGGAAATGGCCAAAACAGGAAGGATGCAGCAAGGTTATTAGGGGGTAGCACCCCTTTAGTGTATGTCATTCCTTCTGGATAGAGGTGGTATCATGGTATGGAGTCCAGATACTGAACCTATGTTGTTGCTGCAGATTTGTTTCCTTGTGGTTGTTGGAATCGAGGATCCTCGGATATAGATCGGTTACGATCGGGGAATGACATATTCGTGTCAGTAGTTACCTAGTTTGAAAGGTAACCCGGCCTTGTGTTGGCAGAGATCCGGTTAGGTTCTTGGGTCGTCTTTCCAGAGGCGTACCCATAGGGCAATGGGAAGTTCCTTGGCCTGACCATTTGTTGGAAATCCAAAGAAACAATACGATCTTGAACGGTTTTAGTTGTAGAACCTATCATTCACTTATGGTGGTCACCATTGTTTGGATGGTAGCTATAGTAGGCATAAGTGCGAAATGCCCATGCTGGCAAAGATTTATATCTTTACTTTCGAAATGATTTTTCCTACACTATGCACTAGTAATAATATCAAATGTTTCTTTTTAATGCGTATCAAGCATCTTTGACTATCATAAGGAGAAATCTCCTCCGATTCTGCGTTTGCATTGTGTGTGTGTGCGGGAGGCCTTATGGTAGTCTCATTTTCCAAAAAGCATTGCGAATGTATTTTAAAATATCTCCTTGTTTGTTTTAAAAATAAATAACTGTTTTAGTTCTCACACCAGTCCCATGACTGACTCGGAGTTTATTGTTTCCTTCCTAAACTCTGGGTGCCCACCAATTTCCACACAGGTAGTCAAGAGTTAGGTTTATCAGGATATTCTGTAATTCAGGAGAATTGGAGGCTAGCTGGATGGCATGGCGTATTCACTAGTATATAGTATTTCTTTTCCGTTGTTTGTTATTGTACACTCTGATGATGTAATGTAATGTAATATGATGTAATGTAATAACTGATATAGTTCTTCGTTTAGAGATTATTCATTTATCTATTATATGTTGTTCCGCTGCGATTGTGAGATTCTGATATTGTTCTGTTGTTTCTTTCTGTTCTGTTCTATCTTTTTCTCTCTTCTTCTATCGTTTTCTTCTTCTTTAACCCTAACGGTACGGTTTTCCGACCTTCGATTGCTCGGCAGTCGATACAGTGGACGTATTGATGTTGGTTTTCATGGACGAAAAATCGCTTTCGTCACATTTGGTATCAGAGCATATGGTTAAGCGACAATCATGGCTCTGTTGGGAATTACTTGTTAAAGATGGAGTCAGTAGTGCTCTAGAATGAGTTTGAGTGTAATAATAGATATGAGCGTGTATTTGTTAGTGAATATAAAAATGTTTTATATTGTGTTTGCTTATCCGTTGAGCTGTTTGTGAATTCTGGTCGGTAGATGGGATGCCATATTATCGATAGGGGTTTCTAAACTCTTAAACGAGATAAACCGACATAGTATCATTTTTAGTTGGGTAAATGAAATAATTTTACCTTGATTATATTTTATACATAAGGAATAATTTTTCAGAATTATTGAAGTGTATATGAAATGATTGTTGGTTATTGAATAAGTTAAATAAAAACAATATTGTAAAAGAATAATTGTATAAGCAAATGAATAATAAGTATAAAGTTATAATTAAAATGATTTACACTTGTGAAATAATCTTATATATAAAATAAGTGAAATTATATAAGTAAAAGATTTATAAGTGTGATTTATAATCTAAAAATAAACTTCCAGAGAAGTGTTTTGAAAGGATTTGATGTTTTGGGAAATTGTTTTGGAGAAATTAAAGCCCTAAACTCTTTGGGTCGCTGGAAAATAATTCCGATGATGATCACGACATCATTGGTGTTCATTTTCGGGTTTCCAAAAGAGGATGCTGCCAAATTGTTTTAAATGGAAGTTGTTTGGAAAAAAATAAGTTTGGTTTTGAAATTCAAAGGACAATTGAATTGGTTTCAAAAATGGTTTTGAAAAGTTGAAAAGACTCTGGAATCCTATTTAAAATATTTGTGGGAATGATAAATGAGTTGATAACTTACACAATTTGAATTTTGATGGAATAAATTTAACTTAAGGATGGAGTTAAATTAAAGTAAGTATAAGTAAATCAATAAAATCCAAGTGGTAATTGTTGAATATAAGTTGTATAACTTATGAAATGAGAAAATGAAAGTGAAATAAATTGTTAAAAATGGTTAAACAATTTTGTTAAGCAAAATAAATCTGAATTTGAATAAGTGATGAAAATTTGACTTTGGTAAAAGTAAATGGAATTTACTTCATAATTGGAATCTGAATTGGATTTATAAGTGGAAATTTTAAGTTAAGTTAAACAAATGATGTTTGAAAGAGAATATAACTTAAGTGAAGTTGAATAAAGTTGATTTTGGTGTCGAAGTAAATTAATAAGTGAATTAATGAAACGAAGTCGTTAAGAATTTGAACTTGAGTTATATAAATGAAATTCAACCTTATATTGTAAAAGGAATTAGCAATTGAATTGATAAATGGATGGAATATTAATCAATTGAATGTAAAATAAATTGATATGAATTAATGGATGTAAGTGTAAATTCATTAGAAGCTAATGTCATTGGAAGTTGAATAATTGAATGAAAATCAATTTAATATAAACCAACTTGAATGTAAATTAGTGAATGTAAACTAATTGGAAACGAATGAATGAATGTTAATTAAATCCAATGTCAACAAATCAAATGAGATTAAATTGAAAACCAATTCAATGAATAATAATGAGAAATGAATGAATATTTTATTTGGTTATGGATGATAGTTGGTTGATGGTTGCATTTGTTGTTTTGTTGCATTTGCGATGTTGACACATGTAGTTGTTATGTTGGTATATGTTGTACATTGATGTTACTTTCATATATACATGTTACTCATTTGTTTGTTGAGTGTTTAGTAGGTGCGGATTGCGCTTGCTTCGTATTTGGAGCTCGCTTTCGCGCTATATTAGCCGTATATGCTCGCTAATAATATATAAGGTACATATCTCGGATTAAATATCGTACTTTTACACTTTTTTCCCTACGGGATGCCTCATCACTTGATGAGATGTATATTTGTGATGTATATACTGTCATTTTTTTCGGATCGAGCCACGCAAAGGAGACGCTGGCGAAATTTTTCGGAAATTTAAGGCGTTAGAAATATTTTGAGAAAATTGAGAAATTTTGATAACTAAGTTTGGATTTGGAAACTTAGTAAAGAATTTGGAAGAAGTTAACTATGAATTTTGGGAAAGTTAAACACTCAAATGAATTTGAAATTTAATTCGAACGAATTGTTTTAGAAAGTTAATGGATTCTGTAACTTTTTCTTACTTGGTAATTTCGAGGACGAAATTCTTTTAAGGGGGAACTTTGTAATGACCCAGAATTCCTGTTAATTAAAATTTGTATATTTAATTTATTTTAAATATTAATAAGTGAAATTTATAATTCGAATAAATATTATTTCGAATATCTGAATTTAATTGGGTAATTAAATCGATAATTTAATATTTGAAATACAGAATTAATTGGAAATTGGGTTAAATATGATTGAAAATGATTTGTAAAGTTATATTAAATCATATTGGAGTTAGAATGATGTTATAGAACTTTTAAAATCAAATTTAAAGTTAATTTGTGAAAATTGAATATTTTAATATTTAATTGACGAGTTAAAATAACCATGTTTGTATATGTCTGTATATATGTCTGTATATCCACTCCATCATACTCTGTAGTAATTAATGGTAGACCAGTTGGCAGTTTTAGAGGTAGTAAAGGAATAAGGCAAGGGGACCCGTTATCTTCATACTTGTTTCTGTTGGTCATGGAAGTGCTAACTGTAATTCTCAGAACTAGTTACACCAATAAAATCATAAAGTATCACCCAAAGTGTTCTCATCATCATATTACATCAATCATGTTTGCTGATGATGTCATGATTTTCACAAAACCTGAGTTGCCTTCTTTGAATGGTATTAAGGATGCTTTGCATACTTTTAACAAAATGACTGGCCTTTCTATTAACCAAAACAAATCATCATTGCTTGTTACTGGAATCATGGTCTGGCTACTGACCTCCACCATCAGTCTGGATTCTCTAGCATGGAAAATGACATGAAGTACCTTGGTCTTCCTCTAAAACTAAAAGAATAACAAAGGATGATTGTTATCCATTATACCATAAAATTACCTCTGTTATGTCAGCTTGGGAAAATAGGTACTTAACACAAAGTGGCAGGCTAGTTCTCATCAAATCTATGGTCTTCTCTTCTATTGTTTACTGGGCTCGAACTATGATTCTACCAGTTAAGTTATTACAACTAGTCAGATCAGCAATGAATAGATTCTTTTGGACAGGAAGTATACACAACAGAAAATTAGTACCATGTGCATTTTCCAAATTTGAAGCACCCTTGAAAACTGGTGGGCTGGGAGTATTAGATGTCAGGAAGTGGAACATTGCAGCTATAAGTAAACAGTTTGATGCAATCATAAATAGAAGAAGTAGTTTATGGGTTGAATGGACATGGCATTACAACATCAAGAACAGGCATTTCTGGATTATGGAATCCCACAACTGAGTATTTGGACTTGGAAAAGCTTGCTGAAGTACAGAGAAGTCTATCTACCTATGATACAATATCCAGTTAATGCCAGAACTGCTGTTAATTTTTGGAATGAACCTTGGGTTAGAAATGGCCTAATCTTATCTAAATTGTGTTCTTACACTCAAATTATTCAAACTGGTATTCATTTGACTGCTAATGCTAATGTGTTCTTACATAATGGTAAAATACAGTTACCATACAGCAGTAACCATGTCATACAACAAACTTAGTCTGATATACAACAAATTACTTTCAGTGATTTGCAAAGTAATAATGTGCAATGGCACAGCAAACCTCACTCTGTCAAAGAAGTATACAATTCCCTCACTGAAAATGTTCCCCTGCCTGCTGCAAATTGGTATGAAGTTATTTGGACAAGTGACTCTGTTCCACAGGATAATCTTATGATGTGGAAGGTGCTTAACAGTGCTTTACTTACTAGAAGTCTGTTGCATAAGTATGGGATGGCCTGTCCAACACACTGCTTGTACTGTGAAATTGAAGAAGAAACTACTGAACATTTATACTTTGATTGTCCTGCATTGCAACATATCTTATTTAAGATGGGTGGTCTCACAGGTACTAATCTAACTGGTCACACAACAATAATTCTGTGGAGTATTATATACAAAGCAACAAGGTGGAGAACTGAGAAAAGTAGAGTAATGGCAGTTTGTTTGAAAGTTTATATGGCAGTGATATGGAGAGAGAGAAATTCCAGAGTTTTTGAAAATGTTAGAAGAAATGAAAATAAGTTATGGAATGAAGTCAAGTGCCGCACCTACAAGCTTTTGAGGAACTGTGCTAGCAACTTCCCCCAATCTATGATTCAAGTTTGGGTTTGATTGTGTTGTTTCATTTTCATGTGTGTATTTTCTAGTTTTTTTTTCTACCTTTTGTTTATTCCTCTGTAGTTCTTTTTTATTGTTGTTTGCAATAAAACTGGTAGAGGCCCAGTTAACCCCGCTAGCTTTGCCAAAAAATAAAAATAAAAAAATAACCATTTTTCAAACAGTCTCGGATTTTGACGAAACAAGTTTCATCGGATCCGTAATGTTATATTATTGTAAAATTTCAAATTTCGTGTCAATCTGATTTACCGTTTGTCCGGGGCAAGCCAAAACGCATAGAAAATTAGTTTAAATCGATTTAATTTAAAATCGATCGTTTATTGCCGTAACTCGCACAGATGATCCAATTGGCCTCCGAAACATGTTCCATTGTGTTCGAAACACGGGGTAAACCTTAGAAACGCCAGCTGGCACGCTTCATTTGGAGTTCGGAAAAATTCAGGTGAATAGTGTTTTGGCGAATTTTCTATAAAAGGACTTTCATTTCTTCAATTTACACTCAAGCCCTAATTCAGAACCCTAGCCTCCATCAATGGTCCAATGGCCGAAAATGATCAATCTTCTTCCCTCAATTTCTTTCAATCCATCAGTTATTAGCAAAAGTTGTTAACTACAACATTGAAGAGCTCGTTGAGATCTATAGATCCAACGGCTATGATCGGAAGATACGTCGCCGATCAACGGCAAATTGCATTCAAAGGCCGCGCATTTGGGTTCGGTTATCTCGGCCATGCTGGGGCCGAGCTTCACATTGTTCAAGACGTGGGTTGTGAGGGCGAGGGGCTTCGAAGTGGAGACACTTGATCGACTTCCGGTCGTGTTTTGGGGTTGCGGCCATCAGGGATTCGTTCGTACTCATGGGTTATTCGCGTTACTGATGATGGAAGGAAGAAGGCATGCGCGTGCGGCCAGGATTTGATGGAAATGGATCGAACGGCTCTGAAGTGTTATAGGTTTAAAAATTAAATAAAGATGTAAATTGTTTTATATTATAATTCGTTCGATGTTTAAAAGTGTGTAACTTTGTCGTACGAGATCGAAAAATTACGAAACAAGTTGCGTTGGGTTCGTATGGTCGAGCACTATGCAATGTAGCTTGTTTGGAGTCGTTTGGAGCTATTGAAAATTTGGGGTAAAATTAAACGCGTGTTTAATTTTATTCGAAATAAAACGCGGAAACTGGATTGAAAGCGAGGTGAGAACTTCTCACTCAACCGAATAGTTTCGATTTGAATTTTAAATAGTTAGATTTAAAATTGTTGATTGTATGCCTGAATGATAAATTATTATATGGTATTGATTGAAATAGACATTATACGCCGTTATTAAGCGAGGTTATTTATTAAAAACATATACCGCGATAATTCCATCTTGATTGGAATTGGTATTATTTATGTACTTGGAGTTGATTTTCCCGCATTATATAGCGGATGAGACCCTATTGCGCCGCATAATAGCGGATAATATTTTATAAATCCTATATACCACGATATTCCGTATTGGAACAGAATTGGTATTGTGCTAACATCTGTAGATGCAGGGAAACAGGTTGGAGGGATCCAATTGGATTCCTCAACTATATTGATTTATTTACAGATATTGTGATATTTGTTGATTATCATATACTGATATATGATGTCTTTGTTGTCGTGATTGACTATTTGGTGCTGTTGCATCATCGGATCCATTTTTGAAGTTTAAAAATAACGATTTTGATTTTAAAAGGATTTTAAAGCGATTTTTGAAAGTATACGTTTATTAAATTTTGAATTGTTAAAATAAATAAACGTTATAATTTTTATTATTATAAAAGTTATACTTTTTGAAAATAGTACTTAAGTATGATTTTGGAGTTATATAAGTTTTAAATAACGTTTTGTAAATTATTAAATGGATTGGTTTATTTAAATTGAGATTTTTGAATTATTATAAACGGTTTATATAAAAGATTTCTAAGATTAATATTTATAAATTAAAAATATATGAATTGTGAAACGAGTTTTATTAAGTGTTAAAATGAAGTATAAATGGATCTCACAAGTGAATAAAATTTATAGATTTATAAATCGTGAAGTTATGAAATGAATAGATTTTGTAAAATAAAAGATTTATAAAAAATTAACTTATAAATCGGATTTTAGGTATAAAGTTGAGTTATAAATTGAATTGATTTATAAAAGGGATTTTATAATTGAAGTTTTTCTAAATAGAAATGGAATTTATAAACATTGTTATAAATCCGAAATCAATTGAATTTGGTGAATTAAACATAGAAGTTTATTAAAAGGGATATATTCGCGATTTTAGATAGCGAATTATCTTTTGTATAATATGTGTAATAATAAAGAGTTTGGATCGGGAGCAATATTCACGATTTTGGACAGTGAATATATTATTAAATGAATGGATATGTTTTGGGGAAGTGATATTATAAAATGAAGTTATGTATTAAAATGGATTAACTATCGAAACCATAGATTTCAACATTCATTGTTGAAATAGACGTTTTCGAGAAATAAGGAAATTGTGGACTATAACACTGTTGTTATAGTAAATGATTTCCAAAAGGAAAGGTTTTTATATAGTATTGGGATTTATATATCTATCTTAATTTCGAATCCCTATACTAGTGATTTTGGGTTGTCGTAACGATGTTTTACGCGACATTCTTTTTGACTCAAATAAATGTGTATGAAAGAACGTTTTCTTTAAAGAATGAAATATATACTTAATTTTGATTTAAGTATATTGAATATTTTCCAAGTGTTGAAAATAAATGGATTTGTGAATTACTTATTATTATTTAATAAGTATGGAAATATTTTCCGATATGAAGTGAATATTTTGAGATTTTATCTTTTAAAGATAAATTGAAAATGAATATTATAAATCGATTTGAAAATCGTATATTCATAGATATTTTGGAATTGTAAATTCACTATGGAATTTATAAAAGGAAGGGAATTTTTTTTAAAAATAAATATTGATTTATTTTTGAAGTGTGGGAATAAATTTACGGATTTGGAACGTAAATATAAAGTAAATCGGTAAGGATTTATTTGATTGATTTAAATGAACCATTTTAAATTTAAAATGGATAAATATTTGGAAGTGTTTCCGTTTAAGGAAATTGATTTGAAATTTGTTTTCAAAGAATTGAAAGGCGAAAGGTGATTTGAAATTTGGTTTCAAATGTTGAAGTGTGGAATTATATGTCTAGTAAAGATATTTTGGAAAATAAATAATTTGGAAAATTATTTGGAATCTGGTGATGTTGAGCATGCCTATTGATAGTTAAATAACCGACTATCAATATTTACATTTAAATAGGTATTTGTTGTGATTGCTTGAATTTGAATGCCACACTTATTTTCAAAATAAGCGCTCGCTATTCGGGTTAGCCGGGAAAGGGCCTTGGGGTCGTATAACCCATTCCGAATATGTGATACGTCGTTATGGATTGCATTTGATGACCGGTGTTGAAGACCGGATATTTTTGAAAATGGAAGGATTACCGTCGAATGACTCTGCATCGGCTGATCTCCGATATAGAGGTTTTATCACCCTTAGTGACGGGAAGTCCGGACGTGATTAGTGAATATCCGGATTGCAAGGGCTTCTTTGGAAGTGCCTTCAGTTCCGTTCGATCACGGAACAGACTTGTATGGATGTGTGTCTGACATTATAATTTGAGATGTAAAGCTGGTTTCTATCAAATATATTTCTGTTGGTGGCGGAGAATTTATTCTCTTAGCTTGACACCTTTCTCTGAGACGTATGAGCTCAGAGGTTATGCAGTTGATGGTTACTTGTGATACATTCCCAAATTGGTAATGTGGCATACGAAGTGCTGTTGAGCATTTGATGATCAAAGCACAGCTTTTGTATAAAGCGTGGCTTTGTGGACGAGATTTCGTCGGACCTCACACCCCGGAAATGGTCAAAACAGGAAGGATGCAACAAGGTTATTAGGGGGTAGCGCCCCTTTAGTGTATGTCATTCCTTCTGAATAGAGGTGGTATCATGGTATGGAGTCCAGATACTTAACCTATGTTGTTGCTGCAAATTTATTTCTTTGTGGTTGTTGGAATCGAGGATCCTCGGATATAGATCGGTTACGATCGGGGAATGACATATTCGTGCCAGTAGTTACCTAGTTTGAAAGGTAACCCGGCCTTGTGTTGGCAGAGATCCGGTTAGGTTCTCGGGTCGTCTTTCCAGAGGCGTACCCATGGGGCAATGGGAAGTTCCTTGGCCTGACCATTTGTTGGAAATCCAAAGAAACAATACGATCTTGTACGTTTTTAGTTGTAGAACCTATCATTCACTTATGGTAGTCACCACTGTTTGGATGGTAGCTATAGTAGGCATAAGTGCGAAATGCCTATGCTGGCTAAGATTTATATCTTTACTTTCGAAATGATTTTTCCTACACTATGCACTAGTAATAATATCAAATGTTTCTTTTTAATGAGTATCAAGCATCTTTGACTATCATAAGGAGAAATCTCCTTCGATTCTGTGTTTGCATTGTGTGTGTGCGCGGGAGGCCTTATGGTAGTCTCATTTTCCAAAAAGCATTGCGAATATATTTTAAAATATCTCCTTGTTTGTTTTAAAAATAAATAACTGTTTTAGTTCTCACACCAGTCCCATGACTGACTCGGAGTTTATTGTTTCCTTCCTAAACTCTGGGTGCCCACCAATTTCCACACGGGCAGTCAAGAGTCAGGTTTATCAGAATATTCTGGAATTTAGGAGAATTGGAGGCAAGCTGGATGGCATGGCGTATTCACTAGTATATAGTATTTCTTTTCCGCTGTTTGTTGTTGTACACTCTGATGATGTAATGTAATGTAATATGATGTAATGTAGTAACTGATGTAGTTCTTCGTTTAAAGATTATTCATTTATCTATTATATGTTGTTCCGCTGCGATTGTGTGATTCTAATATTGTTCTGTTATTTCTTTCTGCTCTGTTCTATCTTTTTCTCTCTTCTTCTATCTTTTTCTTCTTCTTTAACCCTAACGGTACGGTTTTCCGGCCTTCGATTGCTCGGCAGTCGATATAGTGGACATATTGACGTCGGTTTTCGTGGACGAAAAATCGCTTTCGTCACAGGCTGCATCATCGACATTCTTTTTCGAGTCTTGAAGTGGAGAGGCCCTTAGTAGCTTTGCTACACTTTTTTTTGGGAAAATAAATTGATTTAAATTTTTGGAATATGACTTGATTTATTATAGGTATATGATTATAGATTTGATTTGATATATAGTATATATTTATCTTTAAACGTTTGAAGTTAATCGAAAATTTAATTCTTAAATTTATGTTAAAGATGATTTTAATTTTAAAATGAAACTAAAATTTTGAATAAATATTTAAACTTTAAATAATTGAATAAGGAAATTTTACTTGTATAATCCCAATTTCATTCTAATATAACTTACCTAAATTATTCAGAAGTTGAATATGTAATTGGATAATATACAATGCCAAATGATTTATAAATAAAATTTGAGTGATCATAGTAAACGTTATACCCTAAATTTTTAATTATAAAAATGTTAATCGAGATAAATAGAATAATAAGTTAATTGAATAATAAATGAGATAAATAAAATAAAGTTTGTTTTGAAGGAATTAATAAATCGAAATAAAATTAACTTAATGAAATACTTTGAATTTAAAATCAGTTGTTGAATATAAATTAATTAAAATTGAAAGTTATATGGTTTAACTAATTTTTTTTTCAATCTATTTTTCTTTTGGTTGTTTCTATCCTCCTATCACGTTCCTTTTCGGGGACAAAAAGTTTTGAGTGGGGGAGAGCGTAATGACCCGAAATTTTAGTGGTTTAATTTATATATTTAATTGAAATTTAGTGAAATTTCAAATAATAAAATTGTGAAACAAAATTTAATATTTGGAACACGTCTGTTTAAACATAGCAACTGGTAAATTTTCGTCTACAAATATAGAAGTTTATTTCTTGTGTAATTTTATTTCAATTTAAATCAGTTAATATTTGATGATAATAAAATATTTTCCAAACCTTAATGTTTTTATGTAATAAATTTGTAAATCAACTTTTGAGTGAGATGTCATATTTCGTTTCTTCAAATTTTGACTGTTATTGCTCCGTTTATCTTGTTTTTGGCTAATTTGCAGCATTTTTCGATACCGATATCGACTTTTGATCGGATGATCGTATCGTTTATACCGTTTTGATCGTCTCGTCATGCTGATCTCTGTGGTATATCCAGTTCTGTGTCTTGAAGTCCGATAAGTGGTGTAATTTTCGAAACGGTAACCATATCGGTACGCGTTTCGTGCCTTTTGATTTCTTATGGCTGTTCAATTCCCACCATGTATTAACCCATTGGTCATTTCCTTTATTATTACCTGAAATCTTGTTTTTGACTTTTCCCATACCCACTATGTGTATTTACGTCGGCATGTTTCCTTTGCCACCATTTCAAAATTTTATTGACGTATAATTATTTTTCCTTTCTATTCACAACTTCTGTCTCCTTTTTTACGTTTCATGGTAAAAATAATTATATACTTAACTTCTCCTCTCCCATTTTCTTCTTCCAGCCGAAACCCATAAGGCCTCCACCATGAAATTGCCTTGCGCCACCTCCTCTCCCATTCAATCTAGGCTGAGAACCCTCCCTCTCTAACTGCACCAACCGACCTCAACTTAACCGAGCCCACCAACAACAGCGACTCTAACTTGGTTGAACTTCGCTACCACCACCTTAGCCTCCCACCACCAGACCCAAACCCCGAGACCATCTTCCACCACTCGACTGCTTGGCCGAACCTCTCTTCCTATGCACACAACCTTATCCATTTGTGTTTTACTTCAGCAGCACTAGGTTAGTTATATATATACACACATATGTAGCTTTCCTTTCAATAGTTACTGTTTTATTTGTTGGTTACAGTTTCTATATATATATATATATATATATATATATGTTCGAATTGAACTCGACTTTTTATACATATATACGTATAAAGAGTATATAATAATATGTTTAAAGTGTTAGCATGTAAATAGTTATATACATATATATATGTGTATATATATATATATTATACTATATTATTTGAGTCGCATATAAGAAGATGATAAACTGTTTGGATGGTCTGTAGTTATAAAATAAAGTTTATACAGTTATATTATAAAGTGTATTTAGTTATAAAGGTCTACTTAAATTTTATTTATATACATGGGTAACATGTATTCATGTATATTTAATTTATAGGTCTTTGTATTGTTTCCGTAAAACCTGTACACTTATAATATCGCATATAGTTAATAATATATATATCAGTTAATTTAAAAATATAGTTATATGTTATAAAGTGTATATATATTGTTTTATTTTGATCTAGGCCATTTTGAATGGAGTATGAAGTATAAAGTTTATATATATAGTTAATGGATCTGCGTATTTATACGATTCCGCATAATACATTTGGTTACATATAGGTTTAAACAATTGTTAACAGTTTTATTATTTGATTTTGAAATAACTTATATATATATTTTTGAACCTGGTTGCTGTTACTTTGGTTTCCCGTCCCCATTCTTTAGTTTATACTCAACAGTTTTATACCTATATATATATATTTTACAATAGTATGCCAGTACTATATAATCTGGTTTGTGATATTAATATGTATACATGAACATTCAATATGGGTTTGCATGTATGTACGATTTTATATTTTTTGCAACATACCTTATATATTATTGATGGTGTATTATCTATGCTTTGTAAGTGGTTTACGGTATGGGATATTTTAAAAGGGTATTAATATGTTAGTGTGTATGTCAGATTTTATATAAAATTTTATAATATGATGGTAAGTATATTTCATATAGTTTAGATTTCAAAAGAAAATGTTATTTTCATATGAAGTATGTTATTGGTAGCCTGCATATATATAGTTTCTATGTAAGTGGTTTATATAAAAGGTTATGCAGTACATTATTTGGATATAGATATAAAGCATTCGTTTATATATTTCATAAGTTATATAAATGTATATATTCTATTATATAAGTATGGGATTAAATATAAATTAGAAAAAAAATTGTATGTTTTAAATTGATTTCAGAGATATAATATATATATTTAATTCAATTTATATCAACTAATTATAATCATTCTCATCGATTATCCATTATCATCTTTGTCCACCGTGCCTATTTTCTTCATCCAATCGTGTCCATCTAGCGTTGCTTTGGAATTCGTAGCTCATTTCTTTGTCAAATCTATCTAGCCTTGAAAGGTGAGTAATCACTTAGATTAACGTTCTTATATTTATTAAATTTGATTTCAATTGAAACGACAATTGAAATATGCTGTTGTTAGTATTTAAATTATTATATATATGCAATCATCTGTATATATTCACCTGCGACATCTGACACCATTATTTTTTATTTATCACTGATGATATATGCCTGTTATTGTTGTTATATTATTATCATATCTATTATCACTCTGCAAGTTCCTTATTAGTATAGAATCACTATGGGTTGAAATGATACATACCCGAATGATCTATAGAATAGGAGAAAACTGTTATGGACTGAAGTAATAGACCCATGCGATTTTCATTGAACTGAATTTGGTATTGTGGGTTGAAATGATATATACCCGTATATAAATTTAAATTGCGGATTTAAATGACAAATATCTATATCACTTGACCATAGAATAGAAAATTATATACAGACACCGTCAGTGTACATATATATATTTTGAAAATGATTTCTATGGTTTTGGAAAAAGAAATTATGGTTTCATGTAAAATTGATTTTAGATATTAAATAAATGTTATTTTATATATAGTTAAAAATTCTTGATTTTAAGCTATGTATAAATTTTTTTTAATATAAAATAAGTTTAATAATAAAGTTTGATTTTACTAAACTATAATAAGGTTAAGTATTTATTTAAATTATATTTTTATATGGAGTTTATAGTGATTTAAATAAAATTAAGGTTGGAAGATAAATTTGAAATTGATTTGAAATTAAATTTATTTAAAAAATTATACTCAAATAAGTTTGATTTGAAATTTATAAAATTTGAAATTTTAAAGGATATGATTTTTATAACTTGATTTGGTTTAAGGTGATTTAAACGAATATATCAAGTTTAAAAAAATTTGAAGGAATATTCAGTTATTTGAAGCTTAAATGTTTTATTTAAATGATATTGGATTTATTAAGTAAATATTTCAAAACTAAATAATAGTAAATTGAATTTGATATATATGGAATTATCAAAAATTTAGTTTTTAAATTATGGAATATTTAAATCTTTGAAATATATGGAAATTGAAATGGTTTATTTGAGGTTCAAATCTGTATTTGAAATCAATATAAATTGAAATGGTTTATTGAGAACTGAATTGAGTTGAAATTTATGAATCGAGATTTGACTTAAATTGAATTTTTGGATCAAGTTGTTTGGAATCAATTTGTGAAGTTTGATGAAATTATTTTATTTTATAAAGTAATTTTAAATTTAAAACTATTTTATATTTTACTTTATAAATTATTTTAATGTATACCATTTTGATATACTAACTAATTTATTATCAGCTATTTTAACTTACGATTCTTTTATATATAAACTATTTTACTTTATAAACTAATTTATAGTATATTAATATCGAAACTGTTTAAGTGGTGGAAGTTATGTTTTCAAAGTTATGAGTTTCAAAGTATTATGTATTATGTTTTGCAAATGTTATTTCTAGTGTTTTGGTTTCGAAAGTGTTATAACTTTGAAAATGCTATGATTTTGTTTTGAAATGGAAATGATATCGTATTGATATGGTTTTGAAATGGCAATGGTATTTTGGTTTTGAAGTATAAACTATTTTGAAATGACCATGGTGTTATAATAACGTTTGGTTGTTAAAGAGACCGGGATCGGAAGCTGTCATACTCTCTGCCAACTCCGAAAACCACTTTAACAACCGTGTACGCGGTGGAGATTCCAAAATGAAGTAGGATGGTGGTGACGTCCTATATAAGGTATATACGTGGATCCGACTCCCATGAGTTGGCATAAGGTGGCTAAAACAGAAGCGATTCCGGGCCAATGAGGTTGCTCCTCTAATCGGACACACTCCTTCGATACTATATTCTGACTTTGTGATTTATTTGGTGAACATTTTTGATTTTTGATTTTGGGAGTTTGGCTCGAGGTGGGCGGTAGTGGCTGCTATGTGTTACCACTAGCCCGGATGCGTAATTGTTATATCTACCCTGGCATTGCCTAGTTGTGCCGTGTCACCTACCCTAGCATGCTTTACTATGAGTTTGATTTGTGTCGTACCTATGGAGTATCCTCTGGTGGCTTCCCGATCAGGAGGGACTATGATACTGTATAGACTATTGGCACTATTTATGTGTTAAGGTGGAAAATGTAAAGCCTTAACGCTATTTTTAAGTAAGTTTATTTTACTTTAGGCATTATTATAATAGTGTATATGACTACATAGTAGATAGTTTAACGGATCCTTAGAGGATGGTTATCCCAAACATCCTTTGAGTTACTTGTATTTCAGTTGTTATTTCACTTGAGTTGGATTTATTTATATAAGAATGTTAATCCTGAACCAAGTGTTTTGTGTTTTGCTTTATGCTCGGGTCAGACTGAGTGGTTCAACTTTGAGACTCACCTTTAGAGTTGGAGCTTCGCTTGGAGATCCAGCTATCTATCCAGCTTTCAGATACTCAGTTGATTATAGTGATGTATTTTGATCTTGTATTTGATTATTGTATTTGAAACTTCTATTGTAATTTATTTAACTCTGATATATATAGTAGCTTCATGAACTACTATTCCTTTGTTTCCGCTGCATTGTTGTTATATTACTCTGTGTCTATGATTCTATGATTTATTTATTTACTATATATGCTGAGTTTTACCAAATATAAATTAACAATCTGGTATTTTGAGCAATTCAAATGCGGTATGTGTGGATGCGAATGGTTGAAAATATCGGGTCGTTACAATTGAATTCATGGATGAATTATCATTGGAATAAATAAGCGTATTTGACATAGAGGTAATGTATTTATGATAAATTCATAGATCACAAAACGAAAGTAGAAAACATAACATACAAAGGGCATAAAAGAATTCGATTTGATCGAATATGTGAGTATTATTAACGAGTTCTAAATGTATCTAAAATGAATAAGATTCTATAGTATAATTCACTCCTCCCTATGATACATGATGATGTATCAATAAAAAGTAACTGGACTTTGTTGGTTAAAATATGATTGATAGTGAGTTAAGTTGAATTAATAATTTTCTGTAAGGTCATTTACTTAAGAGTAAGTACTTAAGGTTAAATTAATTTCATCTAAGACAATGTTAATAAGATCCTACAAGATAAAAATTTATAAAGGACCCTTACCTATCATAGGTTAAGAAGTTGATAGGTTATATGAGTTGAAAAATGACACGTAATACTTGTTCATGCGTGATCTTGCATGGCCCACCCCAAATGACTTTGGGACCAATCAATACTAATTAACCAATTTACGTTACACATGTTTTGTAAAGGTAAAAGCCAAACCAGTTTTATAAATATATATATAGGCAATTATTCTTAAAGTGCTTATGAATGTTGTTGACTAGTATTATATCCAACCTTGAAATTGTATAAGTGCATTGTGAAAAGAAAAAATTACTTACTAATTTCTAGGCTTAAAAATAGAGATACATCACTGAAAGGTAAATAACACAAGACATAAAGTGGTCCATTAAAGCTAACTACGTCTACTGTAAAGTTCTCTTACTATATACTCCTCTTACAACCACAATGGATTACAAGAGAAAAAAAGAAAAAGAAAAGGAGGAGACTTAAGAAAAACAAAGCTATGCAATCTTAAGGACTTATGTGGTAGCAAGAGTGCTAAATTGTGTGTGATATTCAAGATTCTTAAATGTTTCAACCAGAGCTCAATTATTTATAGTAACTTAAGTGGATGGTGGATGGTTGAGATCATACTGTAAAGCTGGTAGGAAAAGTGCTTGACCATTGATTTGACTATAGAGGTGGATGGTCGATAGCTATAAAGTGTGCTAGAAGATGGATAGTGGATGACAAAGTACTCATTGCCTCTTTGTACTAGGCGTTGGCTTGCATTAAATGTGCATTTAATGTTGAAAATAAGCCACATCAGTTCAGCCGCCCAACTACGATGCTCTGAATAGAAGGATGGATAGCTTTATCGTTCACTTCAATACCCACATGATGAGTTGGTCGACCAGCTATCAACAATATGGAAGAGACTTGGAATCTTGTTGAGGACCATGCAGGGAAAGATAGAGTTAGGAATATGCTCCAGGGGAAATTTGGTAATTTATTGTGAATCAATTAATTCTATAATTAATGCTTTTTGTAATAAAGGCATTCTTCTTTCTGTTATATATTTGTTGTAATGTGCTATAAATAATTAAATATTTAATAAAAATATATTTAACAGAAAATCTATAAAGGATGTATTTGTGATAGTAACTACAAATAGTTGTAATTATGAGTATTGTATCACAATATAAAAAATACATTATTATGAATGTTTCTAGTCAAGATACATCAAGGCTGGATATCATTGCATTCGTCGAGACTAGAGTACATAATGCTCTTTATATGTTGGACAATGTATTACTTATGACAGTTGGGGGCATTAAAATGTTACGTACCAACGATTATTGGATAAATATGGAATTACTCGCTTGATAGTTTCTATTCGTTAATATAACTAAGGTCAAATAGAAAATATCGACGCGACTAGTTTACATGGCTTTCTCAACTTGAGAGTGCTACTGATCTTCAATATGAAAGCACTGCTTTGATTATAGTCAAATCATGGCACAACGTCTATCGAGTTAATATAGTTGGGTTGAGTGGAAGTATTAGAAGTGACGCACTACTCAAGAGAGGATTCGTCTCCTTGGTTATATAGGATTAGTGTCACGGTCAACTCAAGTCAACTCAAAGTCAAAATCTCTGACCAGAGTAGTTTAGTCAATAACAATTGTTATTATTGAACCAAGGACTTTGTGTTTGGAATAGAGTTAAATATGGACGATATTGGAATTTTAGCCATTACCAAATTCCATAAGTTCGTAGTGATATAGTTTTGACGAAGCGAATTGGTATAAATAACAGTCACAACCCGGTAACACTTAATAAAGTAAAATTGAACTTTACCAAAACTAAGCAAGGTGATAAATTTGACCAAAATGTCACACCACCTGGTAAGTGATGTGTGAACAATAATATTAGAATAGTTCGATATTAATTGCTGACCAAATGTACACCTAATATGGGTCATACAACCGAAACAATGAATACTCCATTGACCAAACAATTTAATTAACTTATAATAGTTGTAAATTAATTAAATTAATTAATATCTATGAAATATTAATTATACAATTTACTTTGATTTGATGAGAAAATATTATTAATAAATTTTAATAGTTATAAATAAATCAATTGATATACGATATCGATACGTGTTTAAATAGATTTAAATGAAAAGTACTTTATTTGAGCTTTAAATGGATTTGAAGCCTAGATAAGTGGCTAATGTATTCGGCTATGATGAGTGCATGTAAATGTGGTCATTTGATACAACTAGATGGATTAGATTTGAATAGAAAAGGAAGGAGAATTGGTAAGGATATAGATCATAACTTGTCTTGATTCCTTCTACATATAAGCATCTTAACCCATACCTATTTAATGACTTTTGAAGCCACTATCCACTCTTTATTTATGGATATTTCAAGTGCTCCCATGCTCTCCATTTCCAAAGTCAAATCAAAGTAAAATAATTATATTATATAGTTGGTTTTAATTGATTCGAGGACTAGCACTCTATTGGATAAGAAGTTAGTTCGAAGAGTATATCTCATCGTTTTAAGGTGTATTTACAGGCACTGTGTAAAGACCTGTCTTTTTTATCCTTAAAAGTTGATGCTAATACATCCGTGGTATTCGCATGCCGAGCCTCCAAATGCTAGAAAGATAGATTGTTGGGGTGAAAGAAAAGAAAATACATAACGGAATCTCATATCATGACGAGTAATGTATAATATCCAAATGATCTTTATAAAAGAAGCTTTAATATATATACAACAACCAGAGCAAATTAAATATCATCGTCCTAGACAGTTATAACAGACTATACACATAATTGTTGATAAATACAAAACAAGTAATACAATGGAAAATAAAATACGTAAAGTCTTGAAGGCCTCCAGCTTGTCCTTTGAAGCTCCAAATCATCCATTGCTAAGTCTGGAAACATACTCAGGTCTAACCCAAACATTATAAGAAAATAACACCTAGTCTGGTAAACCAGCGTGAGAAACTCGAATCATATGGATTTTTAATGTTAGAAAATCATTCAAAGATAAATGTATCCCGTAGGACCACACCGCACATTAAAACGGATAGATTTTTACCTTATGATAACCAAACCAGTTTTGTTAGAAATTCTAGTGATATTATAATAACGTCTAGGGTTTAAAATAAATAGTTAACATAGCCGAAATGGTTACATTAATTACATTTAATGGCATATTTAGTATACAACTAAGTTCGTATGGCACGTATTGAAAAATGAATTCCAAAAATGAAAAGATAAGGGACTACCTTCCGTGCAACACACCTCTAGAGAAAATGTACCAAGAGGCTATAAACACATTGCACCTTTACTGACATAAAACTGGCCTACACCTTCCTCAATAGTACCAAATATGATCATTACCTTGGTTGCCTACTTGACAAACCGTTTTGTGGCACAACATACAAAATCCATAAATATCAATCTAGATACAGGTGATGATCATACACTAATGGTAATGAACCACATAGCCCTACCACATCTCCTATGTTTTTGTCATTTCCAGGTGTAAGGCTAGAGGCTACGTTTTACCTTTTAGCGAATTCCTCTCGGAATGCTAACATTGCCCTCCAGGCAACAATGCAATGCGCCAATTCATCTATACGAGTTGTTCTGGGATCGAACAAATCGAAGACACTACTTATACTACATTATTTTTGTAATCACCTTTAGGATTAGAAGAAAGTAGCCCTAGCACTTTGAAGAACTCCATCTTCGATTTCCATGATGCCTCCAATTTGAACGCTTGTGCCAGTTCGAAGTGGTTTTCAGATAACTCATGCTTTTCTGATCCCGATCTCTCTGAACCGACAGTCGATAGTATCAAAACTGACTAAGATTTGATAGTCGTTTATTTAATCAAATAAGAAAACAACCAAATCAGATATTTCATTTGATATGGAATCCAAGTATGATTAAGCACATAAGCAAACATTAAGCCTCTTTAATTAATTCTTTTATTAATTAAAATCTCCTTTCAATTATTCATATTAAAATACCTTTTACAAAAAATATATTCACAAATCCTCTCTACTCTTTTCAATACTTATAAAAGTATTTATATACTTATCTCTAGGGTATAAGTGTATTCACAAACCATTTCACTTTCAATACTTAGAAAACATATTTATATACTTATCATAATGGTATATGTATATTTAAAAAATCTTAAGAAATATTTCATTTTCAAAAATATACTTAATTAGGTTAAAAACAAATGTCATTTAAAACATTGATAATAATAAACCCAAAACACTTTAGTGTAAGTAAACGGATCGTATAGAAATTTGGCCAAATATACTTACCACAACATTTCGATTTCAAACTTGTATTATCCCTCGATTAATTATGTAGTGGGACAAATAATCATACTATCCTTGCATCGACATACATTATTAAACCCTCATAGATAGAGATGAGTTTCAGTACCTTGGAATTTGGTGTTAAGTATGAAAATGATAATTTCCATACCACCATAAATTATAAAAATCTCCTACACTTATCATGTTTCCAATATTTCAACTTACTCTATCCCTCGCCCAGAAACGAAGCCAAGTATGTCGGTGCACTGATTACTCCTAGCCTTGTCTTAGTTAAAACACTCTGATTCTAGATCTCATAGACAGAGCATCAATCTACTCATCAGATTTTAGTGCCAAGTATAGGACTACTTAATTTCCATAAGTACCCAAATTCGTATATGAAAATAATACTTCACATACTTAACATCAATCTTCAATTTCAAACTTAAACCATCATTTGGTTAACAATGAAGTCGTTCACGTTAGGGTATTATTACCTCTTAAACCTTAACTCGACAACATTCTTATCCTTCAAGATAGGTAGAAGTTTCCCTACCTCGAAGCTTAATGTCAAGTATAAGACTTCATAAATAGCACATACTATTTAAAACAAATTGTTATAAATCAAACCACTTTTTTCACTTTTTAAAATCTTTTACTATAACTAGAATATTACAGTTCATAACTTCTTTCTATTTTCCGAAAACCATTTAATAAAACACAAAGGTTATAACTCTAGACTTTCCCTCTTCATGCTTCCAAAATCATTTAAAATACTTACAATATAGTTTAAAATTTTATTTAAACAACTCTTAATATATCATTAATTTCAAAAGAAAGTTTGACTTTGGAAAAAAAGAGTTTCCCCTTTTGTAAAACTACCACTTGTTTTATTATATCAAATAATCCTTTAAAGTCATTAATATAAGTTTCAAACCTCTTTTAAACACTTTTAAATATTTAAACTTCCATCCAAATCATAATTAAAAATCATTATTTTGAAAAAAATTGACTCTGAAAAAGTAAAGGGATTACTTTTTAAGCAAACCAATTTTTAAATACTTAAAAGAAATTAAATTTCAAACTCCTTTTAAAATACTTATATAACTTCTATAAAACATATTCAATTTTTTTACAAAAAATCAAGGTAACCTCGTTTTACTTTACAAAAAATCATGGATTTTCAAAGTGCATCCATAGCAACTATTGCAATATGGACCGTAACTTTTTAAACATTGTTTTATAAATCAAATAGCTTCCAAAGTTCCTTTCTATATTTAAACCACTATAAGTATAAAAAGCACTTTACCTAAAACTAAAAAATTGAACTCGATTTAAAAATCATTAATAATAACTTTTCAAATACAAAAAGAGGCTTAGTGACCACTATAGTACTTAAATAATCGTTATTTTCATATCAAAGGAGTCAACTTTCCAAATCATTTCTAAGTCAAATTCAACATTACCAAACCATAGCGTAAATACAGTTTATATATGTGAGTTAACGAAATAGGGATCTTAAGTCTAAATGTAACACCCTCTAACTTGGCTTCAGTTATTTATTTAGATGGTTAGTAAATTAATTTGTGAAAACGATGGAATTTAACCATAAAACTTGCACCATTGCTTTCGTGGCAATATTTTGAGCAACTTTTATGTTTGGAGTTTTGCGATCAGAGTCCAAACAAAGAAGTTACAGATGAAAAACGAATTCGAAAATGAAAATAATTAAATAAGAAATAATTAACATTTTTATATTAATTAACTAGGCCCACAGATTAGCCCATCATTAGGGATGGTCGACCCTTAGCGGTCGACCGACCACATAAGGGCGGTCGACAGGTGGCGACTTAGCGCCTCCAGTAAACTTAGGCCGTTACAGCTCGGATTTAATATATTTGGATCAAACGGTTCTTGTTGATTCTAGCACCTATAAATTCATGCCTAACCATCCTTTCTCTTCTCATATTTTTATTGAGGCAGTAGTCAAGCTCTTCCATTTCTTCTTCTCCACTTTCTTTGTAAATTGTAAAAGATAAGATATTTGTATCTATATTCATACAAATTAGAGAAGAGTAGAAATCTAATAAAAAAGGAGAAGGGAAGAATCAACCATATCCATATTTAAGGTAATATATTTGTATCTATTTTCTCTCCTAACCCCAAATCTCTTCTCAGATCTATAATTCTAATATGTATATACATACCCTTTTATACATATTTCTTGGAGTAAAAAGGAGTTGGAGATGAGTCAAAGGTTCCACTTTAGATCTGTAGATTTGGATCGCTTTTAAAAGGTGAGTGGGTATTTTTATAAATTGTTATAATATGAAAATTATCCCGTTGGTGTTTATTTGATTTTTATGCCTAATTGGATAGTTATGTATGAGTCGTAGGCAACGAGTTAAATACGACCTGAATATAACAAATATCACCTACATGTTCTTGTTTATGAATTGATTTAACATTGTATACAACCTGATCTGAAAATCAGTCCCAAAAGTATGAATTTAGAATATTGATTTATGATTATTTCAGATCTGAAATAGATTGTGTAATAATGTTATAAATTTGGATTATTACCCTAATCTTGTTAGAATGTAAACTTTTCTATATTTGAAATTGTTGGAATTTAGATCCATTTAAATATTTGTAAATTAGTTTGTTTTCTTACCCTTTAAGAAAGATACAACATTTGATCTAACAAGGAATATATACAAATAGAAAGAGAAAGGGATGTGTAAAGTATGAATTCATTGTAGTTTACACTGTCTATTTCAATAATAAAAAGAAATGATTATTTCTTGTAATTTCAGATGGTGCAATATTTTATATTTTAAAGTTAAAGCTTTTGTTTTAGACTAATTTATGAAAATTATAGCGGATAATACTTTTAGACATGATTTCAACAATTTAACATGGAAAAGTATAATAAGTAAAGGTTTATAACTAGAACATATTTAATAATATTAAGTTTTGTACGTAAATTACTGTGCTCATAATAAATAAATAAATAAAAAGCTAATAATGACTCTTGCACATAATATTCGCATCAGGATAATAAACTAGAGAAAAGAAGGTTGTAACTCCAATAAATGGTCATAAATATGAGAGTTGCAATCATTTGATAGGGTAAATGAATTAATGGGACTGACAAATAAAAAAGTTGAATTGATAAAAATGGAATAGATATAAAATGTTACTAATTTGAAATTAGTAATCATACATAAATGTCTTAGGAAATGATTGTTAGGATTTATGGAAAGATTGACCTTGATGAGAATTAAACGGGGGTTTTTGGGTAGATAAATATTTAAGGTGAATCTTATTGCCTTAAATAAAAAGGGAATTAGTAAGCTAAGTCCAATGTCTACCTAAGATAAAATAAATAAAGACATATGATGGTTAATTAAACTTAGTAGGTTAATGATGCAAGGTCAGTAGAGTCACTCAAGGAAAGACCGCCCTTAACTTTGAAGCTACCAGCAATTAGGTGTATTTACTAATGATGTGAGATATCACTAATCCAATGACCCATGACGACGTCAAAAATTAGGCTTGCTTTCTTAATTGGAAAATATTAAATGGTCAAATCTGAAATTAGGAGTGGTGATGGATATCTCCATGGGGGTTCTGTTCTAGTTTGAGGTCTTAAGTGTCTGAAGGGTCCACCTCTCACCTAAATGAAAGTATTAAGTAACCTAGAGAGATTCCAAACTAATAAATAAGGATGTTTCTAAAATGGGAAAGCGTTGAGGGCTTAAGTAGCTAGAGGGCTCGCCTCCCTACCGAAAGAAGTAACCAAATGAGTTGTCATATTTATAACTAAAGAGTGAGAGTGGATATCTCAGGGAGGGTTTGCTTTAGTTTTAGGGTCTGAAATGACTATAAAGTCCTCATCTTTCCTATAAAAGAAGTATTAAGTAACCCAACGAGATTTCCAAGCAATGACGGCTAGATAGTACCATTGAGGAGCTTGCTTCTGAAGTAGGTCTTAAATAACGAGGTCTATCTATTTTCTACTAGGAAGTATTAAGTGGCTTGGGTGCCGTCTCTTGCATTGCTAAAGCCGAAATAATAATAGTACCATTTAGAAGCACGCCTTGGGGATAGTTCTTAAATGATGTGGTCTGCCTTAGTTAAGGCCTTACATGACCAAAGTCTACCGTTTTCTAATGAAAAGATATTATGTGGCTCGGGTACTATGTATTACACGACTATGATTTTATCAACCATAAATGCGGTAATAGTTGGAATAGGTCATAAATGACGGGATCTACCTCAATTAAGGTCGTAAATGATAGAGTCTGCCCATTTTTCTTTTGAAAGTATTATAGTAGCCCACTTCATATTTAGAAGTATTAAGTGACTATTGGGTTTGGAAGTAGTGGGTGGTTGAAATGGCTTCATTATTATTTCATACCTTAAGAAGGGTTAAGTATGTTATAACGGACGGGATTTTTCGTCCTCGAACGCCGACATCAATACGTCCACTGTATCAACTACCGAGCAATCGAAGGCCGAAAAACCGTACCGTTAGGGTTAAAGAAGAGGTAGAAGATAGAAGAAGAAAGAAAGAAGAAAAGAAAAAGCAACAGAAACAATATCAGAATCTCACAATCGCAGCGGAACAACATATAATAGATAAATGAATATTATCTAAATCAAAAGAACTATATCAGTTATTTCATTACATCACATTACATTACATTATCAGAGTTTACAACAACAAACAGCGGAAAAGAAATACTATATACTAGTTGATACGCCAAGCCATCCAACTTGCCTCCAGATCTCTACAGCAACTCCCGCGTTCCAGAATGACCTGATAACCTGACTCTAGACTGCCCGTGTGGAAAATGATGGGCACCCAGAGTTTAGGAAGGAAACAATAAACTCCAGGTCAGTCATGGGACTGGTGTGAGAACTTAAAACAGTTTATCTTTTAAAAACAAACAAAGAAATATTTTTAAATTTGATTCGCAATGCTTTTTAGAAAATGAGACTAGCATAAGGCGTCCCGCACACACACACAATGCAAACGCAGAATCGGAGGAGATTTCTCCTTATGATAGTCAAATATGCTTGATATGTAGAAATTTTTCTTTGATATTATTACTATAAGTGCAAAGTGTAGGAAAACATTTTGAAAGTAAAGATATAAATCTTAGCCAGCATAGGCATTTCGCACTTACGCCTACTATAGCTACCATCCAAACAGTAGGGCGCCACCATAAGTGAATGATAGGTTCTACAACTAAAACCGTACAAGATCATATTGTTTCTTTGGATTTTCAACAAATTATCAGGCCAAGGAACTTCTCATTGCCACATGAGTACGCCTCTGGAAAGACGACCCGAGAACCTAACCTAACATTACGGTTAGATCCCTGCCAACACTAGGCCGGGTTACCCCTAACTGGGTAACTACTGACACGAATATGCCATCCCCCGGTCGTAACCGACCTTCATCCGAGGATCCTCGATTCCAACAACCACAAAGTAATAAATTTGCAGCAACAACATAGGTTAAGTATCCAGGCTCCATACCATGATACCACCTCTATTCAGAAGGAATGACATACACTAAAGGGGCGCTACCCCCTAATAACCTTGCTGCATCCTTCCTGTTTTGACCATTTCCGGGGTGTGAGGTCCGACGAAGTCTCCTCCACAAAGCTACGCTTTATACAAAGCCATGCTTCGATCAACAATTGATCAACAGCACTTCGTATGCCACATTACCAATTTGGAAATGTATCACTAGTAACCATCAACTACATAACCTCTGAGCTCGTACGTCTTAGAGAAGGGTGTCAAGCTAAGAGAATAAATTCTCCGCCACCAACAGAAATATATTTGATAGAAACCAGCTTTACATCTCAAATTATAATGTCATACACACATCCATACAAGTCCGTTCCGGGATCGGACGGAACCGAAGGCACTTCCAAAGAAGCCCTTACAATCCGGATATTCACTAATCACGTCCGGACTTCCCGTCACTAAGGGTGATAAACCTCTATATCGAAGATCAGCCGATGCAGAGTCATTCGACGGTAATCCTTCCGTTTTCAAAAATATCCGGTCTTCAACACTGGTCTTCAAATGCAATCCATAACGACGTATCACATATTCGGAATGGGTTATACGACCCAAAGGTCCTTTCCCGGCTAACCCGAATAGTGAGCGCTTATTTTGAAAATAAGTGTGGCATTCAAATTCAAGCAAATCACAACAAATACCCATTTAAAGGTAAATATTGATAGTTAGTTATTTAACTATCAAAGCCAACAATCAAATATCCAGCACCATAACAATCACTAGGCCCTTTTTGTTAATTCTCCATAAATTAAATAACTTGCCAGATATTCACTTCAATTTATCTTTAAAAAGATATATTCTCTAAACCATTTCAGTTTCATATTGGAAAAACAATTCCAAATACTTATTCATTTTCAATTTATTTTTAAAAGATAGAAACCTAAAACTTATTTAACAATAAGTAATTCAAAAATTTCATATTTGAAAACATTTCCATACTTATTTAACAATAATAATTCACAAATTTCATATTTGAAAACATTTCCATACTTATTTAACAATAAGTAATTCACAATCCATTTATTTTCAATACTTAGAAAATATTCAATATACTTAAAACACGATTAAGTATATATTTTATTCTTTTAAGGAAAACATTCTCTTAAACACATTCATTTGAGCCAAAACGAATGTTGCGTAAAACATCGTTACGACAACCCAAAAACACTAGTATAGGGATTAGAAATTAAGATAGATATATAAATCCCAATACTATACCAAACCTTTCCTTTCGGAAATCATTTACTATAACAACAGTGTTATAGTCCATCTTTTCCTTTTATTCCTCGAAAACGTCTATTTCAACAATGAATGTTGAAATCTATGGTTTCGACACTTATACATTTTAAAACACTTCAAATCATTTTAAATTCTATTTAAAATATCACTTCCCCAAAACACTTTAATATATCATTCACTGTCCCAAAATCATGAATATAAATCGTTAACCAAATTCAATACTTCTACATATTTAATTTAAAGGATTATCCACTGTCCAAAATCGTGAATATATTTCTTTAATAAACTATAAAAATTACTTATCAAATTCAATCAATCTTGAATTTATAAATCAATGTTTATAAATTCACATTTATATATTATAAAAACTTCAAGTTATAAAAATCATTTTATTAACCAATTCTATTTAAATCTCATTTAAATGCCAAAAATCAAATTTTTAAAGTTAATTATTGATAATTTTCTATTTTACAAAATCTATTCATTTTATAACTTCACAATTTATAAATCTATAATTTCATTCACTTATGAAATCCATTTATACTTCTTTTTAACACATAATAAAACTCGTTTTATAATTCCTATATTTTTAATTTATAAATATCAATATTATAAATCTTTTATATAAATCGTTTATAATAATTCAAAAATCCCAATTTAAACCATTTTATAAATTAATCGACTATTTATTTCAAAAATCACATTTCGGTTATATTCATAAAAATCATAATTTTTATAACATTAAAATTATAACGTTTATTTATTTAAAATGAATCAATTCAATTTTTTTAAATAAAACGTATACTTTCAAAAATCACTTTAAAATCCTTTTAAATTTTGAGAATCATTCCTTTAACATTTTTAAAACTCCAAAATAGGCCCAATGATGCAACGGCACCAAATAATCAATCACGGCATTCAAACATCATATATCATCATATGATAACAGAATATATAACAATATCTGTAAATAAATCAATACGGTTGAGGAATCCAGTTGGATTCCTCCAACCTGTTTCCCTGCATCCATAGACATTAGCACAATACCAATTCCGTTCCAATACGGAATATTCACGGTACATAGGATTTATAAAATATTATCCGCTATTATGTCTCATCCGCTATATAATGCGGGAAAATCAACTCCAAGTACATATATAATACCAATTCCAATCAAGATGGAATTATCGCGGTATATGTTTTTAATAAATAACATCCGTTTAATATACGGCGTATAGGGTCTATTTTAACAACAGATAATAATTTACCATTCAATCATACAATCAAGCAATTTTAAATTTACTATTTAAAATTTAAATTGAAACAATTTCGATTGAGTGAGAAGTTCTCACCTTGGTTTCAATAACGGTTGCAGCGTTTTAATTCGAATAAAATTAAATACGCGTTTAATTTTACCGAAAATTCAAACTAGCTCCAAACGACTCCAAAACTAGCTCCATTGCGTAGTGCTCGACGAAACGAAGCCAACGCAATTCATTTCATAATTTTCCGACCTCGTATCAAAAAGATATTGATTTTTAAAGTTACACGAATTATAATAAAATAAAATTACAATTTTCTTTTATAATCCTTAACCTAAACAATCAGAGCCGTCCACTTCAAAACCTTAAGATCCAGGCCGCACCTCTTGCTTTCTTCCCCAACGTGATATCTAGGTTATCACGCGCGCATGCTAACCCATTGTCGTCGATATTCACATGAATTATGCTCCCAATTCTTTGATCGAGACGACGATCAACCACCCTCACGTTGAAGCTCGCAACACCCCGCATCTCCACCTAGCACCATACGAAGCTCGGCCCCCTTATCATCTCAAAAAAAGCGCCTAAGACGAGCACGAACGTGGCCAAAGTCGAGCCTCTACGACCCTCCATCGTTGATCATCATCGTATGGAATCGAAGCTCTCGTCACGCTCTTCGATTTTGTAGTTGAACACTTTTCTTAATTGTTAACGGATTTAGAGAGATTAAGGGATGAATTCTGGAAAACATTGTCCATTGTTTTTAATGGTGGCGGCTAGGGTTAGCTCTGATTTGGGTTTTGCAAAATGAAAATAGTTAGGTCCTTTTATAGAAAATTTCCAAAACACTATTCACCCGAAATTTTCCAAACTCCAAACGAAGCATGCCGGCTGGTGTTTCTAGGGTTTACCCCGCGTTCCGGACACAATGGTATAGGTTTCGGAGGCCAATTCGATCATCTGTGCGAGTTAGGGAAATAAACGATCAAATTTAAATTAAATCGATTTAAACTAATTTCTATGCGTTTTGGCTTGCCCCGGACAAACCGTAAATCCGATTGACACGAAATTTGAAACCATACAATAATTTAACATTACGGATCCGGTGAAAAGAGTTTCGTCGAAATCTGAGACTGTTTGAAAAATGGCTATTTTAACTCGTCAATTAAATATTAAAATATTCAATTTTCACAAATTAACTTTAAATTCAATTTTAAAAGTTCTATAACATCATTCTAACTCCAATATGATATAATATAACTTTACGAATCATTTTTAATCATTTTAAATCCAATTTCCAATTATTTCTGTATTTTTAAATATTAAATTATCAATTTAATTATCCAATTAAATCTAGATATTCGAAATAAAATTTATTCGATTTACAAATTTTACTTGTTAATATTTAAAAAATCAATTAAATATACAAATTTTAATTGACAGAAATTCTGGGTTGTTACATATGTAATCCTGTGTGCAATGCAAGGTTAGATTTGAATTGCTAACCTAAATGGACATAATAATTAAATGGAAACCTACCGGTATAATTTTATGTTGTGGATAGTTTATATTTTTCCAATCACCAAAACGTTGTTCTGGCACTCTCCTCATTACAACCCACAGGATAGATTTAGAAGAGCAGGTTACTAGAGCTGGATGCGATTTGTTGTTGGAGAGTCTTCTTCCTTTCATGCTCGATGCTGATGTGGCAATCTGCTATCCAAAGAATACCATTAATTTCAAGGTAGTAGTCGTAGTCAATATTCTTTTCCTATTAATGTTTCCATTGTGAGTTAGATTTCTATCAATCTTTGATAATTCCCATGCTTATTTACGGATACAAAATCCAACAATCTGTGTTGTCGAAATTTAGGCCCATTAAGGTTAGGTTGTTGCACAAAATTAATACTAGAGGGGAGTGAATAGTGTTTAATGGATTATATAAGTATTTCTCAAATTCTTTGACACCACTTTGAATGTACTTAACAATCACAGATACAATCATAGAACCAAAGTGCGGATAAAAGTAAATGAAGTGAAAGTAAAAAGGAAAGAATGCACATGGATTTTATACTGGTTTGGAGTTATCCTACATCCTGTCCCACATAATTCCTTATACGGATTTATTTTCAACTAGTAAATGCGCATATAACCTTGATTTCACGGCTAGGAGACACGCTCTCCAGAATCCTGACCTATGGGTACAAACACTTAAACTTCCAAGTTACAAGTGC
Organism: Allium cepa; assembly: GCA_030765085.1. Classification (NCBI taxonomy): domain Eukaryota; kingdom Viridiplantae; phylum Streptophyta; class Magnoliopsida; order Asparagales; family Amaryllidaceae; genus Allium; species Allium cepa. The sequence goes on along the minus strand of CM060939.1, from coordinate 71,195,070 downwards.
ACCCATTAGATTTACGGGCTATTAAGCACACCCAATTGATTCTAACAGGCTACAATCACGCTTAATTGGATTTTAGGGATACCAAGCACACCACAGAGTATAGAGTATGATTTGATTGAGTTTACAGACTCATATCTTCAATCCTGATTACAATATATCCTATATCTCTAGAGTAGCACTTTGATCTTGAGAGAGACGAGAGAAATCAGAGAGTTATATGAAAGAGAATTAAACTAGTAATGAATGGATTTGATTCTGATTGAATATCGGCAGAGTATCGATAGAAATTGATTTAGAAATCAAGAGAGTGAAGAGAGGAGAGAAAAATAAGAAAGTTGTTGATGAAAATTCGTTTGGAAATCTGATATATACAGGGAAACAACGGTTATATCCATTCATAAAGAGATATGATGAAAGGACGCTTTCTTTCAAAATTTGAATGTTGAAATTTACGGCTAGTATGTCAACATATAAGAGTTGGATATGTCAACATATCCTTCACAAAATTGAAAAACACTTTATAAAATTATTTTGAAAATAATTTGATACCTTGTAGAATCATTTAATTATAGTTTATACAAATTTTAATCAAAATATATATATAAAACTTTATAAAATAATTTTGAAAGATTTAATAAGAATATTCAATATAATGTAAATAATATATATAAAATCAATATAGTTATAAATCATCAAAGTATGAATAAAAATTCAATATATATATATATATATATATATATATAAACTTGAAAATACTAAAATAATATCTTTGTAAGCATAAGAGATTTGAAAATCATTTTGCGAAATATTTTGAAAAGATTATTTTAAAAAGAGAATATTTGAAAAACAATTTTAAAACAAAATTAGAGAAGGTAAGAGAGATTATGAAAGTGCTATCAAGTTTTTAACATAAATTCTATAACTATATAACTTATCTGGAATATCTTGAAAGCTTAAACTCTTCAATACTCATGAGTCTTCATTCTTGAACTCTTGAAACTTTATATCGGCGTCTTGAGTCTACTCTTGATATCAGCATCTTGATACTGTACAGCCTTCTTAATCAATACCAATCTAATATCCTGCATTATATACTATATATTTCTTGATAAAGCATAAGTATCTATATTTTATTTGATGTTCTATAGTTGTTATCATCAAAACCAATACTTAAGGTACTAATAATCTCCCCCTTTTGATGATGGCAACTTTGTATATAAAATATATTATAACTCCCCCTGAGTTACAAAACTCTCCCTTAATCTATGCCTAGATTTTATATATTTCTCACCCTTTCTCATCAACAAAAAAATAACCACCTAAAACTATATCTCGAACACTAACTCTTACTATAATCCTAACTCTAACTTCCCTAAATAAAATACTAATCAATATGTATAAGAATTATATATAATGATGATAAGAAAGGTTATATAAAAACAATAAGTGATATGTTAAATTAGATAATCATGAAATAATCAATCCAAAAATATTAATCCAATCAAATAAAGGTTATGTCACACATCATTCAAACAAATCTACACACAAACCAGAACCAATCAAATCCAAACAAAATCAAGTATTATTATTTGTATACAATCAAACCTATTTAAACTAGACATTTCAAGGAACTTCAACCTATCCATCAGTGCTAAAGATTGGATCCACTTTGATAGCATCCTAATCTTCATCATCTTTGTTGATAGTAAACTCTGGATTGGTTCTTGGTTCTTCTTTGTTCAATGCAGAAATCATCCACCGAATCTTAATGCCTTTCTTGCTCCTTAATCATCTACATTTGACTCAATTCTAAGTTCCTTTGCTTTCCTGGGATTAAAGAAGAACTATCTTGAATGATTCAAGAGTTTGTTCGAGGTTTACGGTTACTTTTTGGATAGAAGAAGCCATTATTTTAGTTTTTGAGTTTAGGAATGCAATGGAAGAAGAAAGAGAATAGAAAATAATGATTCTATGGTCTTAACATTTATTTAAAGGAGTGGAAATTAGTTGGAAATGAATAGACATTTTTCTTTCTATTCAAATTTAAAAATTTAAAAATTTTGAAAAATTACTATTGTATATCGACATACATACCTAGGGTATGTCGACATATATGCAGAAATTTTCAAAGCAACTTTGTTTTACTTTTTTATTGTAGTTGGATTATACTATTATATTTGTACGACTTTCCAAAGTACTTGACAATATATAGCAGTAAGAAATAGAATTTTCATTGGTAATAATGATGAGTACAAAAGAAAGACACATGAGATTTAACATAAACTAAAACTAGAAAATTCGAATACAAGGATAGTTTAAACAAACAACTAAAAGATACAGATAAAGATAAAGAAGAACTACCATTCTTGCAGATGATCTTTCCAAAGAGTTTATCCATTTTGTTGGAAATTGAAGTAAATCCCTTTGGAAATATTTTCTTAAGCTTCCTTTAGTTTTGGATAATCTTCTCTTGAATTTTGAGAAGATCCTCGTTGGATGGATTTGGTGGCATATTAATACTTTCCAAAGGATTATCCTCTTCTTGTTCTTTCCCCTCTACTTCCATTTCCTTTCCCCCCTCTTCCTCTTCCTCCTTTTTTCTTATTTCATGCTCTTCTTCGCAAGCCAACCTTTATTTCTTTTCCACAAGCGTTTTATAAGGCTTGAAAAAGGGTGAAATATGCATAAGTGAAATGATGGCCTTATCAAATATTTTTCGAGGGATCTTTTCCTCTTTTTAGGTCAACACCAAAATAAGTGAAAATACAGAAAGATACACATGACGAAATAGTGTGTTTTCATGTTTAGAATGATTCTATGGAAAAAGTTCATTTAAAATGACTTGAGACCCGTTTATGTTGTAACCTTAAACTGTGAAAAGTGCTTTGAAAACTTTTGAGTTGGGCAGTTATAATTACCCGTTCTAAAGTGATACTTCACTACAAAAGAAGGCTTAAAATTCTTTTCTTTGGATGCAAGTTTTTGTTTTTAAATGCAAAATCATCATCACTTTTGAAAATATCATGAATTAGTTCATGATTTTGAAAGTCAATTTGAAAGGATGAAATGTCCATTCCACTAGATTTGCATCCAAGAGTGTGACCCAAAAGTTCACAGATTAAAGCAATTTGTGTCCCTTTGACATTACTCTAAACTTCTCCTTCTCTACCATCATAGAACTTTCCTTTTAAATTTGCATTAAACTCCTTTATTAATTTCGGATAGCAAATAAAATAATTTTGAGAAGCATCGACTAAACCAAAAATTTCATTTTGCAAAAAAGATTGAAAAGATCATAAGTAGGAAAATCTTCAAAAATAGCAAATCTCCCGGGAAAGACTTTTTTGAAAGATAAATACTCAATATAGGCTTGAATGGCTTCTTGATCATTGATTTTTTTTTCATTTTCTTAGAAAGCCTCATAATTGCCTTATAATTGCTTGAGGATGGCATTGAAGAATAGTTTGAAGAGATAAGAGATTTTATGATTTTTGAATTGAATGAAGAGATAAGAGAATCAAATGAAATGTTCTCTGGTCAAAAGATAACTTTTCAAAACTTTGAAGTTGGTGAAAAGGTGGAGGAAATTCAAAATCTATCTACACATGTCGACATATACTCGTGGGGTATGTTGATATATAGGTCAAAATTTTCAAAAATGATTTTTTGTTTAATAATATCCTATTTTATTATGTGGATTTATTTATAGTTATTCTATTTTCAAAAAAGTAATTTTAAAATAATTATACTGTATTATATATTACTATCTTATTATTAAATTATATAAAAATTTATATTTAAAATATAATCACATAATATTCAACCATTATTATTACTAATCTATAAGATTTCCTAACAACCAATAAGGCAACCGAAAAAGGAAAAAAAATCATCCAAAAAAGTAAAAAAATTGATATATTAAAAGCGTACATTTTCCTGATCCATTTCACCATTTTGTTCTGAACTATGTATTGTTGTGAAGCCCATGTTAACAATTTTTGTATTTGATTCATTATCACATGAGGATGTATCCGAATCGTATAATGTTGCAGTATAGGCTCTTCTTCGTTTTTTGGATGAATTATTGTTTGGTGTAGTTTTCAGTTTATCGGGATGTGGACAGTCTCGTTTTAAATGACTAGGACCATCACAATTATAACATCTAATGCCAGTTCCATTTCCGCTTCCGCTTTTGCTTCTTGAATTTTTGTTGTCAATTCTTTTGAAATTGTTCATCTTCCTATTTTTAGAAATTTTCTTTAATTCCATGTCATGAAAGCAATTTTTTCATTGTCATCGCTGTTTGAATCCAGATTATCCGTCAATGCATTAAATGCCATAGATTTCTTCTTTATTGCTTTGCTTTCTCTCATGCCCTACATTTGTGCTTCAAAAGTCATTATATTGCCAATTAACACTTCAATTTTTAGAGTGCTAATGTCATTAGCCTCTTTGATTGCAAGAGTCTTTCGATCCCATTCAGGAGTAAGTGAATTGTGTTTTTTTGCAACTTGATCCTCTTTAGAAAAACTTCTACCTAAAGTAATAAGTAAGTGTACTATATCTTGGAATCTACTGTACATGTCAGATATGAACTCATTTGGACTCATTTTGAATAATTGAAACTGGTTTGTTAATATAGAAATTTTGATATGTTTGACCTAACTTGTCCCTTCTTGTGTACCTTGCAAAGTTCTTCAAATTTCAAATGAAGACATACATATAGATACTCTATTAAATTCAATTCTATTTAGTAAACAAAATAATATATTCATAACCTTAGGTTGCTTTATGCAGCTGCTTTTTCGTCAGCGGTCCACTGTGCAAATTTTGTCATGGGTTCAGTGTACTTAGTCTGTGTAATATTCCAAGGTCTAAACCAATTGACTGTAAATAAATTTTCGTTCTAAATGACCAATATATGTAAATACTACCATTGAAAAGTGGAGGTCTAGCAGTGGATTGTCCTTCGAAAAATGAGTTACTAACAGGTGTATTAACAGTGTTGCTAACAGCATTATTACCATTGTTAGTAGCCATTTAAACTTTTTCAAAAATTAGATGATGAATACTTTGAAAACCAATGCTCTGATACCAAATGTGAGTCGGCGGAATAGGGATCTTATGGCTAAATTAACATGAGATGGGGGGTGAATAGTGTTTAATGGATTATATGAATATTTCTCAAATTCCTTTTGATTCTACTTTGAATGATGTAATTAACAATCACAGAATCAAAATACAGATAAAAGTAAATGTAGTAAAAGTAAAAAAAGGAAAGACATACTAAGATTTTATACTGGTTCAGAGTTACCCTACAATGAATCCCGCATAATTCCTTGTACGGATTTCTTTTCAACTAGTAAATGCAAATGCAATCTCGATTTCAAGGTTACGAGACATACCCTCCAAAATCCCGACCTCTGGGTAGAGTCACTTGATTTTCGAACTATAAGCACACCAACTAGATTTTCGGGCTACTAAGGATAACCAATTGATTTTAATAGGCTATAATCACACTTTGATTTCAGGGATACCGAGCGTAGTATAAGAGTATGATCTGATTGAGTTTATAGACTCAGGTCTTCGATCTTGATTAAAATTCTTTCTATAACTTTTGGTTAGAACTTTTATCTTGAGAGAGATGAAAGAAATCAGAGAGTATTTGAAAGAGAATCAAACTAGCAATGATTGAATTTTGGTAGAGTTTCGATAAAAATTGATTTAGAAATTAAGAGAGTAAAGAGAAGGGAAAGTAGTTGATGAAAATTATTTTGGAAGTATGGTATATATAGGGAAACTATAGTCATGTCCATTCGTAAAGAGATATAACGAAAAGACATTTTCTTTGAAATTTCAAATTTTGAAATTTACAGCTAATATGTCGACATATAGCAATTGGATATGTCGACATATCCTTTATAAAATTTAAAAACACTTTATAAAAAAAAATTTGAAAAAAATTTGATACTTTGAAGAATCATTTAAATATATTTTACACAAATTTTAATCAAAATATAGCTTAATAAAGCTTTTTAATTTTTTATGAAAGATTTAATAATCAATATAATGTAAATAATATATATAAAATCAATATAGTTATAAATTATTAAAGTATAAACAAAAATTCAATATATAGATAAACTTGAAAACACTAAAATATTATCTTTATAAGTATAAAATATTTGAAAATCATTTTGGGAAATATTTTGAAAGGATTAATTCAAAAATAGAATATTTGAAAACAATTTTAAAACAAAAATAGAGAAGGTAAGAGAGATCAGAAAAGTGTTATCAAGGTTTTAACATAAATTCTATGACTCTATAACTTATATGAAATATCTTGAACTCTTCAATACTCATGAATCTTCATTCTTGAACTCTTGAAACTTTATATCAGCATCTTGAATCTACTCTTGATATCAGCTTCTTGATACTGTACATTCTTCTTAATCAATATCTGTATAATATCCTGTGAAGGATCGATTTCACCCTAGAGGGAGGTGATACTATTAATTATAAAAATTAATGCAAAAGTTTATTTAAAATAATTTCAACACAGATATAGTAGAATAATAGTAGCACAGATAATAGCAGAATAAAAAATAGAACATACATATTTATCCAGCTTCGGCAAAACCCTGCCTACATGCTGCCCCCAAGGTTTCTACTAGAAATTAAGCAGCCAGACACTTATACACGTAAACTCACGACACCTGCTATCAACTAAGCTCAACTCTACGCTCAAAACCCTGCCACAACTCAGCCACTGAGTTGCGAATTCTCGAACTACATCACCGTAGTTCGTCCCGTAATCACACGACCAGTAAATACACAATTTTTAAAGAAAAAATAATACAGTATAAATAAAATATTCAAAGTCCTTTTTAAGAATTGAGTAGCCTAAAGTAAGCCGACCCAATATTATTTTCTTCCCTTTGTTTCGTTTGGCCCGTATATCTTGTTGTTTGGCTGTCCCTTGTTTCCTGTTTAGTGTTGTAATAATGGCCTCTCGAATATTCTAGCGAAAAGAGAATTAGGGCTTCGTCTCTATTTCTTCAAAATGACTTCGGCCCCCTTTCGTTTGCTCGAAAATTAGGGCTTCTATTAGAAGCTACTGATAATAGTTGATCAAACAAATGATATTCTCGCGTAGTTCTATTCATCATTCGTTTGCTGCTTAGCTTCGGTTGCTTCTTTGATCGAGTTCGATTTGAACAATCTGGTATGTAATTTGTTCTTTTCTACTTTACTATTTAGCTTGCACGAACTCGATCAGATTCGAGTTGTTGGTTTGATTTTTGGTATCTGTTTTGCTTGAAATCGAATGCTTTTCTATGCCGATGATGACTGGGTTTATATAGGGTCGATCCCTTATAATTTCGTTCGTATATAATCATTTGAATTCGTTAAATAATTTTTCTCGGCTGTAGATTTTGCTTGAATGCTGCGATTTATTTCTGACTTATTCAAAACACGTATCTTGTGTTACTTGATTCCTACGGCTTTGGTTTCTGACCTCCTTGGCCACTACGGTGAAGAATTCTTTGACGATGTTGATTTCGTTCTTTGTTCCCTTTGACTCCGGTCAATTTCTCACAGCTTCGACTTGGTTTTTGACATTACCTGACTTTGGTCGTCTAATAGTGTGATAATATTTGAATTTGGCACTGATTTGTTCAATTTGAAAATCCTGTTGAAATTTTCAACCTGATGCTTGCTGCTAGTTACCGAGTTTACTTGCTGACCATTTCAATTCGTATAATTTGCTGTATCACCATATATGTACGATCATGTTTACTTGAGGCTTGTTGCAGCTTGATATGCACTTGCTGTACATATTCTTCATGTTAAAAATAAAATGTCTAAATTAGCTCGTGTACTTGTGTAGATTGATTTTATGTGTATTTTCATTGCATATATTGTTTATGACTTGGTCTTGTTTTGCATTGAGTTGTACTTTGACTGCTTGATCCTCTAGCTGTTGAGTCCGGACATGAATTAGTGCATGTAGTTGTTAACACCAAAATTGGTCACTAACACCCTTAGAAAGATTGTGTAGAGAGATTAATGAAGAGGGTAAATTAAAATAGAGAAAATATGTAAATTTCAATGCAGAGAACAAGAACACCAAATTTATAGTGGTTCGACCAGCTGTCAGCGTCCACTTTGAAGTTGATTTCTATTGATTTCCTTAATAGTTGATTATAGATACAATCTGTTTCTAATTACTTGAATACAATTGCAAAACCAAAGACTAAGTCTTGAAACAGTGTTGAATGCGGCAGAGTTTCCCCAGTGTTCCCAAAAAACCGATCCTTTTCACTGTGCCTCTGCCTCTCTATTTATAAACGAAGGTGGGTTGGACTTCCCTGGTGGGCCTGGTAGCTGGATATCATGGCCCAAATGGAGTAGACTCTGTGTGTCGACCCGAACATGCCGAACGGCCAAATGCCGAACCATCATCTTTGTGCCGAACAATGGGATGTGTTGAGTAAGGGTGTAGGCCGATCGAGAATTGATGTTGAACGAGGAAGAGGCCGAGCGAGGCTAGAATGCTGAATGTTCCAGGAATGCCGAGTGAAGCATGAATTCCGAGCTCTCTTTGCATGCCGAACGTAGTGGTGCCGGACACCTAGGATGCCGAGCGATATGGAGGCATGCCGAGGGAAGTGGACCCAAACGTTCTGAATGCCGGACACCCTGAATGCCGAGCGTTATCAATGTCGAACGCTCTCCAGATGCTGAGTGCTCTGCCATGCCGAACAAACTTGTCTGCCTAACACTTCCCAATGTCGAACGCTTTTAAGTGACGAGCGCTCCTTTCTGCCGAGTGTCCCTTTATGCCGAGCGCTCCTAAATGCCGAGTACTTGCTGGATGCCGAGCGTGACGATATGCCGAACAATCCAGTTGAGCTGAGTACCAAGTTGCCTGGTCGAATCTCCAGGAAACACTTGCCCCCTAAAGTGTATCGCGTGACCAAACGTGATGCGCTTTGTACTACGTGTCCTTTGTGCTTTACCTCGAACCCTGGCCCATCACTCTTGGGGGTTGTTTACTTATGAATACCAGTTGTGGAGGTGTGTGCCAAACGTAGTGTAAATGCCGAGTGATACAGCCGAAGCCGAACATCCCGTGCATGTCGAACAAACCGAGGCGAACGATGTTGCTTTGACCGGTTCTACCGGTCATTGTCGTTTCACCTTCTTCTTCCCTGTAAAAGTCAGTACGCTACTCCTCTTTCTCTTTTCACTTTTCACTTCCGCTACTTTGTACTTGCTAACCTCGTCTGTTAACGGATACTAAAGACTTAATTAATCCTTCCCAAGCCCTCGATCTACTAACTAGGTACTGACTCCTTTGTCAACATCCTTTCCATGATTAAACAGTTTCAATAAGAGGCTTAAGTTTGTAAATTAGAACTGTAGCCGAGAGGGAATCGAAACTCGATTAGGATATTTTTAGGGTAAACGATGTGGAGGAAAGGAAGGAAGAATTGGCCAGGGATGAACACGCGATGGAGTTGTTGGGTGATGTATTGTGGTTCGTCATGGTTTCTTTGTGCCGAACGAGATTGGAGGAGAAGAAAGGATGGAGGAGGAGAGGAAAACGACACCGTAGTTAAGGGAGGATTGCCGAGCGTTGGGGCTCGGCGTAGTCTGGTTCGGCGTATCTCACCACATGCCGAAGAGTAGGTTGGGAGGTTTGGGAGGAAGCATGAGTTAGATAGGATGCTGAGTGTTGTTTTGGCCAAATCGAATCTTGGCCTAACGATACTTTGCCGAGCGCTACCTAGGTCTAATGTTAATTAGGCCGAACAAAAGTTTGACCGAATAATATTCAGGCCGAACGGTAGCTGGTCCGAACGACAGTTTGGCCGGTCGATACTTAGGCCGAGCAACTTTTATCCCATGCCATTATGAATGTCGAACCATCCCTTAGCTTAGGCCGAACAATACAAAAGTCGAATAATTATAAATGCCGAACCATTTTTTACAAGCCGAACACTTATGGATGTCGAACCATCATTTGCCTTGCCTAATCATATAGCAAAACAAGGGCAGAGACTCTAGCATACTATCACATTGAACTGATCCGGGCCGATAACTTAAATTGACAAGAACAGACAAACTCGTAGTGCCAATGCCCGAGTCCAAAATTGAAAGCATCGCAAGGCCGGTTTTCGGAGACGGTTAGCGATGACGGTCTTCGAAGGCGACAGTCCCAAGCTCGACTTTATATTATTAATTCTGTGACTCATAATCTCTTAGCACTTAAACCCAAATGATCACACTAGTTCACACACCACACGGGGGGAATTCTTGTGTTGTTAATTCTGACGTCGATTGTTTTTCGAGTATAATTCAATTAGGTACTCTACAGGATTCAATATTTATTGGAAATGTCTAAGAGATCAAGCTCCGCCACGATTTCTGATAGACCGGGACCGTCCACCCGACAAGAAGTCGTGGATGTTTCAAACCCGTCAACCTCCCCTGCACATAACTTAGCCCCCGACGCTTTGGAGGCAGCGATTCTTTTGGATAATCCTATTGATTCACTGGCTTCGAAGGTCAATGAAGTTGCGCTCCGGCGAATATGCTCCATTCATGGGATCCCTTTTGACGATGTGTTGGTTCCCTCGGGGCACGATCGTCCACACTTGCCCCCAGTTGGATACACGGCATGTAATAAATTCATGTGCTGGGTTGGTAGCATGTCATCGTTCAGTTTATTTCTTCGGGACGTGCCGCAATACATTGACATTGCCCCGTCGTAATTCCACCCGAACGGCCATACATTTATCTACGGTACCTACATCCTCTTTATGACTGTCCTCTCCAGGCCTCCAACTCCTGGCGATATCAGATATATTTACATGGTCAAGAAGCGGGGAGATAGTCCCTCTTACATGTTTCTCGAGCCCTACCGCAAATGCCAAATTTTAACCGGGGCATGGAGCAAGTTTTCCCTGTACAAACAGGAATGGTTCTATGTGCGTTGCCCTCCTGGTTTTTCGAGGAGATGGGTTGAAGGAAGTAAGTCTTCTTCTTGAAACGATACTCATATTTGGTCGGTGCTATACCTTTCTAACTCTCTTCCATCTTTTCAGGTATCAATCCACGTCCTGACAGCCGTGGATATTCTGAGGCCGTTGAAGCTATTAGAGCTCTACTCGCCGAAGAACGAGACATCCGAACTCTCATTTCAAATGAGTCACTATCGAGGTTCGGACTGTTAGCAGAAGGTCGTCGGGTAAGCCTACCTGAGGGCGTCTCCATATCCAAGCCCGCATCCAGTAATGGGAAAAAATTGGCTAAGTCGTCATCATGTCACACCCCTGGTGCACAGGAAGAGGGGGAAATTCAAGGGAACGAAACACCCGAAGCACAAGATGAGAACTTGGGTCCCACTCAGGATCCGATAGTCGAAGTACACGATATCGAAACGTCATCTTCCCCTTCAAAGAGGAAAAAGGGATTGACGTACAAGATTAGAAAGGAGAAGGTTGGCGGAACTTTAAAAGTTACACTTATTCCCACGGAGAAAGAGGCCTCTTCACAGCATGTAGAAAGTTCTTTAAAGGTCCTATCGAACCTCTCCATCCTCGATGACCTGCTCAATTATGACTTCGACGATCCGGAGGCATTTAAAATTCATTCACCTATCAGAGGCAATGTGGGCATTCTAACCCAAAGTCAGGGAGAGAAAACTCCTATTAGCAAAGCAACTGGTCCGTCGGGGGGAAACACTAGGACACACATGAACACTTGCACTTCAATTTGCACTTAGATTTTTGTCGTCACACTATTCTTTGCTAATTCGCTGTTATTTGAATTCTGTACAGGTGACATGGGGCGCTCACATGGATTCGATCATCTCCATGATTCGTCTATTTTTTATCAGTTCGAACGGGACTTGGGTTCTGGGAGACGTCGAGATAGAGATGGTGACGACGATAAAGACCATCATTCTCGGGACTCGTCATCTCGGACGAAAACTTACTATCAGCAAAAATACCACCAGGATACCTCCTCTCAGCCGGAGCAAAGCAAAGACAAGCGCGACCATAAGAGGTCACAATCTGATGCCCCCTGGGACCAACACTCTGATTCCTCTTCCACTTGGCAATCTCGAGATTCTCACAGGGGAGGCGAACTTTCAAAGCCGTCTCCTCTCGCTCCTGTAACGAACCCATCGGTATTGGAGAGGCTGGCCGAGCTTAAAGACAAATTTCCAAAAATCTGCTTCGACGGCCTAAAATTCCACCTGGCGATTCATCCTATCCCTGGACACGTCAAGCAGAGCACCATCGCCTGTACAAACGATGTCTATGTTCAACATGACGCATTTGTTCATTTGGCTGAAAAACTTTCCGAAGTCTCCGTGGAGCGCCAACATGAAATCGATCGCCTGAAGCTTGAGGCTATCCATGACAAAGACATCATTAAGGCTCAGGACGAAGAAATCGCAACGTACAAGTCTGAACTTGACGTCGCCCACCGGAGCACCAAGGATACCGCGGAGGCCGTCACTCGTCTGGAAGCAACTCATAAGAAAGAACTCGACGAAGCGGTTCAACGATGTGGGGCTTTGGCTCTAGAGAAGGACTCAGTTCAAAAGGAGAGGGACGCACTCAGCCTCTGAGTCAAGGAACTTGAGAAGCAGCTTCACAGGGAGAAGGAAGAGAAAACGACCGCCCAAGAAGAGTCACAACGATACTGTGACGAGATCGTTGCCACACGACTTTTAAAAGAAAAAATTGAGGGCGAGCTTTCCGGAGTTGAGGCATTAAAGAGTGAAGCCCGAGAAGAGGGCAAGAAAATGGCGTCTTTCGATATTGACTCGCATCTTGAGGCGACTAGAGAAGAAGGCAGCGAGGAGGTCAAAAATATGTTTGACCTGCTAATTGCTGAGTTCAACGCTCGCGTTCTCATGCATCGAGAATTGACTTTCTTGGGCGAGGGTTACCTTGAATCTCTGGCTGAGGCGTGGGAGACTTTAATCGAAATCAGAAAAGCCAAGCACGGTATCGAAGAGATTGACGATGGGGCCTTGATAAAAGAATTCCTCAAGGGAAACGAGCCTTCGGACTTGTCTGCAGCTAAAACTATATATGGAAAAGGTTCCCCCTCAAAGAAAAGGAAAGAAGTTATTACTGGTCGAACCGGGGCCGTGCCTCCAGCTCATGCACCTACTCGATCGACCGATACTCGATCCATTTGAGCAGCATATTGGTTACAATCCAGAGGACCCCAGCCTTGGCGTCCATATTCTGTCTCCCATTCCGGAGGGCAAGACCCCCTTGAACGCTAAGGGCCTGCCGGAACCTGGTAGATAACTCTTCGCTTTAAGATTTCAAATGTCGTCGTTCTTTATGAAGGACTATTGTATTCTAATGCTTGTTTTTCACGCTTTCGTGCAGGTCGTTCTGATCCCGGGCCCACTCTGAGGAGTGATGTCGCCAAGGAGGTGGAGGAAAAGATAGGTGAGGCCAGTTAGGCAGAAGAAGCGCCCGGGCCAGATGCTCAGGTGATTGGGGCGCTAGATGAAGAAAAATCTAAGACTTCTTCTCCCATCGAGGGAAGTTATGAAGTAGAGATCACATGCGCCTCCGAACACACATCTGAGTTGAGTATGAAGGAGCGGCTGGAGAAGGAGAAGAGAGAAACGACCAAGATCAAGGTCGAACCTCAAGTCGTGAACCCCGACGATCCTTTGAATAAGCCGCTGAAAATCATTCTCCCTGGCAGGTCTAAACCCATGGATGTCCCTCATACTTCTTCGGCTGTCACTCCTCCATCGAAGAAGGGTACCAAGGGTAAACACGGAGGAGAGGAGTCGTCTGAGAGGACAACGGAGGCGAAGAAGGCGAAGAAGCACAAGAAGTAATTATTACTCTCGTTCAACGAGAGTCAGTCTAGATTATGCAAGTACTTTTGTTTTCTTAGTTTGTGTAAATAAACTTTTGATTCCGAGCTTCAAAGGAGTTGTAGTGGAAACTTATCTTCGATGAATAAAACTTAGTTTTTCTGTCTTTCCATGGCTCTTATCGTTCAATTTTCTTTGTGATTGTGATTCAAATACAAGTTGTTGTGAATATAATAGACCTCTCGGTTCATCTTCATATAGCTCGGGAATTCTATGAGAGCTGTCTGTTCTTTCTTTCGCGCTCCCATCACTTAGAATATTTTCTAGTATGTGCATCGAAGGCTCGATGACTTCAAGTCATTTATATCCAGTCCGCCTTCAGCAGACCTGGTCATTTAAATCGCTTATACTTGAGTCTGCTTTCTGAGGACTTAGAGTACTTCAGTCCACACTCCGAGGACTTGGAGATTTTGAAGCGTTTACACTCGAGTCCGCGCTTCGAGGACTTAGAGTACTCCAGTCCGCACTCCGGGGACTTAGAGATCTTAAAGCATTTATACTTGAGTCCGCGCTCCGGGGACTTAGAGTACTTCAGTCCACACTCCGGGGAGTTGGAGATTTAAAAACGTTTATACTCGAGTCCGCGCTTCGGGGACTTAGAGTACTCTAGTCAGCACTCCGGGGACTTGGAGATTTTAAGTCGTTTATAATCGAGTCCACGCTCCGGGGACTTAGACTACTCCAGTCCGCACTCCAGGGACTTGGAGATTTTAAGTCGTTTATACTCGAGTCTGTGCTCCGAGGACTTAGAGTACTCCAGTACGCACTCCGGGGACTTGGAGATTTTAAGTCTTTTATACTCGAGTCCATGCTCCGAGGACTTAGAGTACTGCAGTCCGCACTCTGGGGACTTGGAGATTTTAAGTCGTTTATACTCGAGTCCGCGCTCCGGGGACTTAGAGTACTCCAGTTCGCACTCTGGCGACTTGGAGATTTTAAAGCGTTTATTCTCGAGTCCATGCTCCGGGGACTTAGAGTACTCCAGTCCGCACTCCAGGGACTTGGAGATTTTAAAGCGTTTATACTCATTCGTACGTCAGCCAGAATAATAGGGTTTCGTTTGCCTGTCACAGGATCATTATACGCAGAAACATTAGTCATTTATGGAAAAGATGGCTTCAAGCCTTTATTAATGAGAGCAAGTTGAATTGTCTTACTACATGTCAAGAACTAGAAATAAAAGCATACTGGAAATAAGTGCAACTAATACATGAAAGAAATAGACTAAGTGTAATAATGCCTCAAGTGCTCGTTGTTCCAGGCTCGGGGGAGTGTCGCACCATCGACGGTCGCTAGCTTGAAAGTTCCTTCTCCAAGCTTCCGTTCGATGACGTATGGACCTTCCCATGCAGGATTCATATGACATGGGATCGGGAAAACACGTTTCAAAACGAGGTCTCCCACACCAAAAATTCTCGGTCGGACCTTTTCGTCGTAATATTTGGTGACTTTATGTCTGTATGCGGTCGCTCTCAAGTTGGCTTCTTCACGTTTTTCGTCAATGAAGTCCAATGATTCCAATTAAAGATTCTGGTTTAACTCAGGGTCATAATGAGTTACCCGATGTGACGAAACTTCAAGTTCCACGGGTATGACGGCTTCCGTGCCATATGCCAATGCGAATGGAGTGTGGCCAGTCGCGGTCTTGTGGGTGGTCCTGTAGGCCCAAAGCGCCGTTGGAAGTTCATCCACCCACTTGCCTCTAGCCTTTTCCAGACGCTTTTTCAATATGAACTTGATCATCTTGTTTACGGTTTCCACTTGTCCGTTGGCTTTCGAGTGAGCAACCACTGCAAACTTCTTCTCAATGCTGTATTTCTGACAAAAATCTTTGAACTCCTTGCTCTCGAATTGAGTTCCATTATCTGTAATGATGGTCCGTGGAAGGCCGAAACGGCATATGATATTTCGTACGATGAAATTAATAATCTTCTTTGTGGTTATTGTGGCCAGGGGCTCTACTTCTGCCCATTTGGTGAAGTAGTCGACCGCAACTATTGCATATTTCGCTCCACCATTGGATATGGGTAAAGAGCCGACTAGGTCAATCCCCCACATTGCAAATGGCCAGGGACTAACCATCTGCGTGAGCTCCGTCGATGGAGCTCTCGGGATCTTTGCATATATCTGGCATTTGTCACATCTTCTCACATAGTCTGTGGCATCCCGATTCACAGTTGGCCAGTAATATCCATAACGGAGGACTTTCTTCGCTAGTGTCTGCCCCCCAGTATGGTCACCGCACTCTCCCTCATGGACTTCCTTCGGGACTCGTTTTATCTCATCATGGGCAATGCATCGGAGTAATGGGGTTGAGAATCCCCTTCGATACATTATTCCGTCCTGTATTACATAACGAGAAGCTTACGAAGGACTTGTCGTCTTTCGCTCCTTTCTTTGGGTAAGATCTCGAATAGCAAGTACTGCCTGATTGGGGTCATCCATGATTCTTTCTCGATTTCTGTTTCTAACACGAAATCTACCTCCATCATATCTATACTTGGAGCATGGAGGGTTTCAATAGGAAATAATCCCATTTGTTGTGCATCGCCTGTGCTTGCGAATTTTGCCAATGAATCGGCTGCTCTATTTTTCTCACGCGGGATATGTGAAATATCATAGTACTCGAGATTTGCTAGCAGCTCCTGGACTCGGACCAAATATGGGGCAAGTCTCTGCCCCCTCGCTTGGTAGTCTCCTCGCACTTGGTATACCACCAGCTGAGAGTCGCTAAAGATCTCAACCGATTTTACTCCCAGTTCTTTAATAAGTCTTAAGCCGGTGATCAATGCCTCATATTCGGCTTCATTATTCGTCGCTGTGAATTCGAGCTTCAAAGCGTAGCAAACCGATCGGTTTTCAGGAGTTACAAGAGGTATGCCAACCCCCGAAAAACGGTCGTTAGATGCCCCATCGATGTACATCTTCCATCGAACGGGAGGTATGACATTGTGATCGTTTGATTCGTCTGTCATAGTGAACTCAACAATGAAGTCAGCTAGTGCTTGTCCTTGTATGGCCCTTCGCGGCAGGTAGGTAATGTCGAACTGACTTAGCTCAATATTCCATTTTAACATCCTTCTGGAAGTTTTCGGTCGTTGGAGTATCTGTCGCAAAGGTTGATCGATATAGACACTGATTGAGTGTGCTTGAAAATACGGGCGAAGCTTGCGTGATGCAATCACCAAGCAATAAGCTAGTTTTTCAATATTTGGATAATTTCTTTCTGCCCCCGTCAAGCGTTTACTAACATAGTAAACTGGCTTCTGAACCCG
Source organism: Allium cepa (assembly GCA_030765085.1). NCBI lineage: Eukaryota > Viridiplantae > Streptophyta > Magnoliopsida > Asparagales > Amaryllidaceae > Allium > Allium cepa. The sequence continues at coordinate 71,177,862 of CM060939.1, read as the reverse complement.
GTCTTCCTCGCGAAGCAGGGCAGTGCTGATAGCGTGCTGGGATATAGCCAAGTATACGTACAATATTTTATGGTCTATTGGTTTTGATAATATCGGGGGACTTTCCAAGTGCCTTACAAGAGCTCGGAATGCTTCCTCACAGTCGGATGTCCAGAAATTCCTCTTTCCTTTCTTTATGACATCGAAGAAAGGAATACACTTGTTTGTGGCCCTGGATATGAATCGGCTCAGCGTGGCCACCTTTCCATTCAAGCTTTGCACCTATTTTATGGTTAGGGGCACTTGTATATCTCGGATAGCCTGGATCTTCTCTGGGTTAGCCTTGATTCCCCACGCATTCACAATGAAGTCCAGAAACTTTCCTGATGCTACGCTGAACGTACATTTCAAAGGATTGATCTTCATTTCATAATGCCTGAGTATGTCAAACATTTCTGCTAAGTCTCGGATGTGGTCATTTGACTGCCATGACTTCACGAGCATGTCATCCACATAAATTTTCATTGTTTTTCCAATCTGGTCTTTGAACATCCGATTTGCCAGACGCTGATAAGTTGCTCCCGCGTTTTTCAATCCAAAGGGCATCACTACATAACAATACAACCCGACGTTTGTGACAAACTAGTATGTTCTTGATCCGGGAGCTGCATCGGGATTTGGTTATATCCAGAGTATGCATCCATGAATGATAGTAACTCATGTCCGGCAGTTGAATCGACCAGTTGGTCAATCCTTGGCAAAGGAAAACTGTCCTTCGGGCATGCTTTGTTTAAATCAGAATAATCAACACAAGTTCTCCACTTTCCATTCGCTTTCTTCACCAGCACTAGGTTAGACACCCATTCGGGATAGAGGGCGTCGCGGACGAACCCATTGGCCTTGAGTTTGTCCACCTCCTCTTTGAGAGCTGCGAACCTCTCTGTGTCCATACCTCTCCTTTTCTGATTTACAGGAACGTACTTAGGGTCTATGTTCAACATATGACTCGCAACTGTCGGAGAAACCCCGCACATATCAGAGTGAGTCAGAGCGAAAACATCAAGATTCGCTCGAAGGAAGTCAGTGAGGTTCTCGGCCACCACGGGGTCGAGTTGTGATCCAATTTTAAAAATTCGTGATGGGTCATCCCGGCTGACTGGGATGTCAATTGTGAGTTCAGCCGGTGCTGCATTGGTTTCCCTGGGTCCCCCATCATCGTCTCTCAGATCTATGTCTCTATAGATCCGAGAATGTTGCCCGAGCCAGGGCTCGGGCGCTACTTGTCAATCATCAGCATTTCGGATGCGGACGGAGCAGTCCGCAACCTTTCCTTTCTCTCTACGCCGAGCCTCTCTCAGCTCAGCCACATAGCAGGCACGTCCGGTCGCCTGATCGCCGTGTGCCGCTCCAACACCACTGTCTGTAGGAAATTTTAATGTCAGACACCAAGGGGACAGTGCTGCCCTAAATTTTGCCAAGGCTGGACGTTCTAGAAATACGTTATATGGAGAGTCAACGTCCAACACTATGAATGGTAGGGTTCTTACCCTCCTGCGCTCGCCTTGCCCCAGTTCAACTGGTAACTCCACATATCCCACTGCATCCATTGCTGCGCCGTTAAAGCCATGGATTCTGGCATTGGATGGTTTCAAATCCTTAGCATCCAACTTCATTCGATCATATGCCTTCTTGAAGATGATGTTAACGGAACTTCCAAAATCAATTAGAATCCACTTCACAAACGCTGGCCCGATTGTCGTAGATATGATCATCGGATCGATGGTAGGGGCCTCCAACTTATCTGCATCTCGGCTCCTGAATACAATATCATCATCCGTCGTTCGCTGCTACTTTGCAAGAGTCCCATCCTCCACATTCGAACAACACTCATACTCCGCATGTCTTAAAGAGTTAGCATATCACTCCATCTCCTGCCAATTCTTATCCGCAGGATGAGGTCTACCCGCAATCATGTTGATAACCAATCTACCCACAGTTCGAGCAGGTTGTTCTGGTTGGCGTGGAGCTGGCCCACGTCCAGGGCCAGGGTCCGATGTCTCTTGTCTTCCGTCTTGTGGATTGACGAACTCCTGCAGCTTCTTCTGTTTAATCAACTTTTCAATAGCGTCATGGAGGTGCCTATACTCCTCTGTGTTGTTTCCATAAGACTCGTGAAAGTGGCAATACTTCCCAGTCCGCTTCTGTTCCTCCGTTGATTCCTTTGGGCGTGGTTTCCTATACTGGTAAGTGTTGCAAGTTGACAAATATATGTTCTTAAGTGACGCGTTGAGCGGGGTGTATTCAGTGTAGGTCGGGATCCTTGACTTCCATTTCCCCGTCTCTCTCTTCATTCCGAGATTTCCACCTCCAGATCCTTCAGACTGCCCAGGCTTGTTTTGGACGTTGACTTGGGCTTTCCCCGAATTATTGCTGGTTTGCTTCATGGCGACCGTACCTTTCTCTGTCTCCTGCTCAGGCTCTGGTGCCTTGTCTCGTCTTGTCCATCGAACTTCTTCCCTTCTTATGAACTGAAGAGCTTTCGAATAAAAATGCTCTAGCGTGGCCGGGGGCTTTTCCGCCAACCAATCTCCAAATTCAGAGTCTGGATCCACTCCACGCATTACTGCCATCAAAATTGCATGGTCGTTTGGATTGCTCACCTCAGTAGCAGCAACATGAAATCTCTGCAAGTATGCTTTCAATGACTCTCCTGGGGCCTGGATTACGCTTGATAAGGACATCACATCCCTTGGACGAGTGGTGTATATCCTGAATTGCTCTATGAATTTTATTGCCAATTTGTCAAAGCTGGATATAGACCGTAGGGGAAGTCGAGTAAACCACATGGTGGTAATTCCGGACAGGGTGATTGGGAAGCACCTACATTTGGTTGCATCATTAGCTCTTGCAGAATCCATCATCCATCCGTACCTCATCACATGTTGCCTGGGATCAGTCTTCCCTTCGTAGGCTGGGATAGTCGGCATATTGAACTTCTTGGGGTACTCAGCCTGCAGGATACCATCCGTAAAGGGATTATGGCTTCTGGTCACTCCCCAATCTTCATTGGTCAAGCCTTGGTTCTCTCTCATCAACTGTCTGACCATAGCTGTCAAGTCCAGAGTTTGTATGGAGGATGGAAGGTTGGTTTCCGTTCCACGGGACCGTGCGGGTTGATGTCCCGCTTGATTTGGGTCTTTGAGATTCGATTGTCCGGTCTCTTCGCAGGCTTGATTCCCAACGCCTGCTTGTGAACCTTCATCCTTACGGCGTCTACGCCTAGGAGGTTCGTCAGCTGACGTTGAACTATCAGATTCAGAATAAGGGGCAGGGTTACCTCCAGCATTCTGGCGCTGTTGCTGAGCGAGCTGAGTCATGATGTTAGTGTTGGCTTGAATCTGCTCAACAAGTTGCCTTCTACTTTCCTTGAGTTCTCTTATCAAGTCTTTGAACTCTGTTCGGGAAATGACTTCCGCTTGGTTTTGGATGGAGGGCCCTGCACCTCTTGTTGCTTGCTGATTTCTAGGTCCAACTTGTTGTACGCTAGCAGTTTCATGGACATTTGCGTTATGGGAGGCCGATCTGGTTCGTGGTCTTCCCATGGTAGAGTTGTTGGTTATAACTCTGAATAGATTCAACAGATGTCTTGTCAATGATCTTGGATCTCCTCTAGGGGATTTATGCAATCCAGTAGCAATAAAGCAGATCCTAACAGCCTGAGAATTCAGTTCTCAGTGAAAACACCAAAATGTTAGCACCAAAATTGGTCACTAACACCCTTAGAAAGATTGTGTAGAGAGATTAATGAAGAGGGTAAATTAAAATAGAGAAAAATATGTAAATTTCAGTGCAGAGAACAAGAACACCAAATTTATAGTGTTTCGGCGTAACTGCCTACGTCTACTTTGAAGTTGATTTCTATTGATTTCCTTAATGGTTGATAACAGATACAATCCATTTCTAATTACTTGAATACAACTGCAAAACCAAAGACTAAGTCTTGAAAGAGAGTTGAATGCGGCAGAGTTTCCCCAGTGTTCCCAAAAAAATGATCCTTTTCACTGTGCACCTGCCTCTCTATTTATAGACGAAGGTGGGTTGGACTTCCCTGGTGGGCCTGGTAGCTGGATATCATGGCCCAAATGGAGTAGACTCTGTGTGCCGACCCAAACATGCCGAACGGTCAAATGCCGAACCATCATCTTTGTGCCGAACGATGGGATGTGTTGAGTGAGGGTGTAGGCTGATCGAGAATTAATGTCGAACGAGGAAGAGGCGGAGCGAGGTTAGAATGCTGAATGGTCCAAGAATGCCGAGTGAAGCATGAATTCCGAGCGCTCTTCGCATGCCGAACGTAGTGGTTTTGAACTCCTAGGATGCCGAGGGATATGGAGGCATGCCAAGTGAAGTGGAGCCGAACGTTCTGAATGCCGGAAACCCTGAATGCCGAGCGTTATCAATGTCGAACGCTCTCCAGTTGCCGAGTGCTCTGCCATGCCGAACAAACTTGTCTGCCGAACACTTCCCAATGCCGAACGCTTCTAAGTGCCGAGCTCTCCTTTCTAACGAGTGTCCCTTTATATCGATCGCTCCTAAATGCCGAGTACGTGCTGGATGCCGAGCGTGACGATACGCCGAACAATCCAGTTGAGCCGAATACCAAGTTGCCTGGCCGAATCTCTAGGAAACAGTTGTCCTTTATCTTTGATCAACATGTTGTTTTGAGTTTGGAGCTTGTGAGTTGCATCCCTGGTTTGCATTGAGTTGCACTGCACTTGTATTATTGCTGGTGTGTTGATCTGGTCTGGTTGATATTGCATTTCTTTTGAAGCTACATTGCAGTTTCATTCATCCTTGAGTTTGCACTGTGTGTATATATATTTGTTGGCTGCTGTGCACATTGTTCACTATCCTGTACCATTTGGTTTTAACTGTGTTTGCTTTGGTTCCTCTGTGCCTTCATGAGTCTGGTTCCAATGTTTTGTTGTATTGAGTCAGATGTATTATTCATGCATGTATATTGGTATGGTCATTATTGAGTTCCTGGTTTTTGCTGTTTTATTTTGCATCGAGCATTTTCACTTATGCTTGACTTGTGCTTTATATTGCACCCGAGTTGAATCTAGTTGACCTTGTGTTGATATCGTGACTTTATATTTATTTCACTTGTGTTGAACCCGACTTTTGATTTGGGTTTGACCTTGTGCTCACCTGTCCCTGTAGATTTATCAAGTGTATATCGACGTGCATGGCCTTGTGGCATGTACAGTGATACACTATGCATGTCACAAGCGGTTCATGTATGATGAATTCAAATTTAAATGATGATGAACTACCGGAAAATAATATTTTCAAAAATTACATTTTATTTTACACTGCAAAAATATTTTCTTTTCAATTTTACTACATCAGTGTTTATTTTTACAGATTGCTCAGATGTTGGATTCAATCTAGAATAGAGTTGAAGATAAATACAAGTGAATGAGTGAGTTGTACTGAGGTGCATTTGTAAATGAAAAATTGTGATGCAATCAAATTTGTATTGTTTGAAAATTGTGTATATAGTGAGAACTCAAATTTGTACTATTCAAAAATGTAATAAATTTTTATTTGAATAAATTATCCGTTTGAACTTAAATTCTATGTTATTTATTTTATTCGACAAATATTTATTTAATTATGTGAAAATTAAATAGTACATTAACAAATACATTTAAATGAATATATATATATATATATATATATATATATATATATATTTATTATCATCAAACAAAAATCACATACTTGCATATTCAACAATCTCCCCCTTTTGATGATAACAAACATATATTTAAGATTTTGAATTTAGTAATGTATTTGATTATTCAATTTGCTCCCCATATTTGAATGCTCCCTCTTTACACAAAGCTCCCCCGTCATATATGCATGTAAATAAATAAAAATTAATAAATGAACCTAGATGCATATACAAAATAAAAACTTTTCTCTCCCCCTTTTGTTATCAGCAAAAGAGTAATAGTGTTAGAAAAATAGAGATAAAGTGATTGACATTAATACAACATTGAAAATCAATCGAATATAAATATTAAATTTCAATAAAAAATCAAACAAAAATCAAAAGTACTCTGTTTGACGCATATTCCACTTTAGAATGATAAGGATGATGTCATCATATAAAACCATATAGTTGTGTCTATTCGTGGTATATTTATATAAGGAATTTGAATATCTACTAACCATGCATAACCGTTAGGACTTTTAAATGAGATTAGTAGTATTCCAATTTTTTTTTAAAATGAATTCAAGTATCTTCTAACCACGCATAACCGTAAGGACTTTTAAATAAGATTAGAGAACTTGTCTATTAAATCAATCAATTTTGATATGCATTCTATACATGCATAACCGTGAGGACTTTTAAATGAGCATGGAAGCACATATTCAAAAATTCCAAGTAATTCATTCATGCATAACCGTAAGGACTTTTAAAAGAGAGTGAATACTTTGGATGTTTTTATTGCTTAAAAAATATAATAAATTGAAAAGCGAATGATTTCCTATCTAAAATACCACATATTAACATACTATATTGGATTTTGATGAATGATGGTCGATAGAAATATGAAAGAAATAGAAATGGTCATGGAATTTTAGCCAACACAAAGTTTTATAACTCTTGTTTAAATTTCTAAAGAAGTTTACTAATTATACTGTCTCGATTTATAATATATGATTAATATCAACACTCATCACTTTTTTAATCAATATTTATCTTTTCGATAAATAGTAAGGGGTTAGATTAATTAATGTAGTCATTTAAGATCAATTTCAAAAAATAATTATCAAAATTTTCAAAATGACTAATTTGAAACAATGGTCAGCAAAAATTGATTTTCTAGAAGGGTTTTTCTAAGAAAAATGTCTGGTGTTTGAAAATTATTTGAAATGAAAAATATGCAGATTTTTTCCTTGAAAAACGTGGTGTAGATAATGAATATCTTATGTTCCACTAGTAATTTTTCTATCAACTAGTTTACCAATGTAATCTGCATCTGAATTTTTCTTTCACCCGAGATTATCGTTAATTGAATGTCATAGACCAAACCATGAAATGTGCAACACGATATCTTAAAATCATTTTCAACATCTTTTAAATGAAATTCTCTTGAATTTGAATTGAAGCTGTGTAAATAAACAAAAACCGTGAATATAGAGTGAGCCGTAAAATAACTAAATGTATTATCATCAACCAATAAAACACTATCATTAATCTAAACTAATATATATGAAGTAGTTCAAAGACTCTAGAGATTTTTATATGGTTCTTGGCATAAGAATATAATTGGCCAACAATTTTGAATAAATCAGAATCAAAATTAGCATTCATTTCTATATCAATAACTGGCTGAATTAAATCAAATTATTGTGCAGATTATCACATTAATATATCATTCAAGATGAATATACCATTACCTCTTTTACCTTTATCAATAATATTTTTTTGTTGCCCATTGTGATTCTGCCACCTTCGTACTAGGCTAAGGAACTTTTATTAGTTGCCCTTTGTGTGTCTGGAACAGCCAAAATCCATATAACACTGTTGTTGTTCCTTAGCCTGCCACCATACCTACACGATAAAAGATTTTTGTGACCTATTTGTTTTATAGGTCCATGGTTGTTAGTGGAAATTGATTTTGAAAAATAATTTTGTGAAGACCCAAAACTATTTGTATATGTTCCTTTCGGCATCCAGATTTGTTTTACTTTGAGCGATTTTATATTCGTACCTTTTGGAATCCAAATTGCAATAGTTTTTACGTGTTTGGGTCTATACCAATAGTTATTTTTATTGTGTCCAAATTTTCTACAAATTGTTCACATGGAATTTACTTGAGTAATTTTGATTTTAACATTTTCAGATTGATTATATCCAAGTCCTTGTTTAACTGTATTAACAGTTTGTTTCCCTAATAGCATATTCAATGATCTTTCACTTTTGGAAAATTTTCCTAAAGTTGTAGACAATTTTTGGACTTGTGTTTCCATAGATACATTTTCATTTAATAATTACGTGCACCTTTTGATAAAATCTTCTCTCCGAGTATTTTCACTCTCTTTCAAAATCAAAATTTCATTTTTAAGTGATTTAATTTTAATTTCAGATTTTTTAATTTCATCTTCAAATGTCGGATACTTTTCACACTTAGGGCTCCTACTTTGATAGTTTTTAACTAATTGATCAAGATGTTTGTTTAAATCTATCAAAGTATCTCTTTGTGATTCAATTTTAGCGTATCTTTCCCTAAGTCATTCAAAACAGCCATTTACTTCGTGGAAATATATAAATAATTCTAAGTGAGTAAGTTTTGATACCTCGCTTGGCTCGTCATCATCGCTATCAATTATATTACCTTGAAGGCATAGATATGCTTTCTCACTCTCACTGCTAGTACTTTTATAATCATCATCACTTTTATTCGATTTGGCTGCAAAACTTCTTCTTTTGGATTTCTTTTCTAGGCCGTGTCGACTTTGAGGACAATTAGACTTGATGTGTCCAGGTTTACTTCACTTATGGCAGATGATCTCCTGCTCTTCTAGGCTGTCTAGTGCTTTGATTATTCTGCTTTTTAATTATTGATTTAGAGCTGGATTTTCGTATTTGCGATTCCACTTTTGATTCTCTTTATTAGTAGCGCCAGCTTAGCTGCTTCATCAGCATCATCCTCATCACTACTGCTTTTTACCAATCCTATTAAGCTCGTTTCTTTAACAGAGTCGATTGAGGAGGATTTCTCATTGTTGTTGACTTTTGCACCATATATTGCATCAAAAGTATTCCAAATTTCCTGTGCATTTTCTCAATGAGAGATAAAGTTAAAATTATTTTGATTAATATGAGAATATAGTATGTGCATTGCAAGAGCATTAATCGAAGTAATTTTCCGATCTACTATATCACATCCGTTTTCAATAATATCCCAACATTTAAAATTAACAGATTTTAAATAAAATTCAATTTTTAATTTCCAATTCAAAAAATTCGTTCCATCAAAAATAAGGGGAATAATATTGGACCGACCCTTAGTAAAAGTATTATTAAAAGAAGCCATTTAAAAAATTCAAATTTGTAAAATAAAATTGGTCTTTGAAAAATTAAATTTTTATATTAAAAATAGCTTTTGTTCCTAGCTCTGATACCACTTGTAGGATCGATTTCACCCTAGAGGGGGGATGAATAGGGTGATACTATTAATTATAAAAATTAATATGGAAGTTTGTATAAAATAATTTTAGCACAGATATAGCAGAATAATAGCAGCACAGATAATAGCAGAATAAAAATAGAACACACAGGTATACACAGCTTCGGCAAAACCTTGCATACGTGCTGCCCCAAGGTTTCTACTAGAAATTAAGTAGTCAGACGCTTACACTCGTAAACTCATGACATCCGCTATCGACTAACTTTAACTGTAGCTCATAACCATGCCACAACTCAGCCACTAAGTTGTGAATTCTCGAACTACACCACCGTAGTTCGTCCCCTAGTCATACGACTAGTATATACACAATTTTTAAAGAAAAAAAACTATGATATAAACAAAATATTCAAAGCCCTTTTTAAGAATTGAGTAGCCCAAAGTAAGCCGTCCCAATATTATTTTCTTCCCATTGTTTCGTTTGGCCCGTATCTCTTGTTATTTGGTCGTCCCTTGTTTCTTGTTTAGTGCCGTAATAATGGCCTTTCGAATATTCTGGAAAAAAGAGAATTAGGGCTTCGTCTCTATTTCTTTGAAATGGCTTCGGCCTCTTTTCCTTTGCTCGAAAATTAGGGCTTCTAATTAGAAGCTGCTGACAATAGTTGATCAAACAAATGATGTTCTCGCGTAGCTCTACTGATCGCTCGTTTGCTGCTTAGCTTCGGTTGCTTCTTTGATCGAGTTCGATTCGAACAATCTGGTATGTAATTTATGCTTTTCTGCTTTACTATTGAGCTTGCTCATACTCAATCAGATTCGAGTTGTTAATTAGATTTTTGGATCTATTTTGCTCGAACTCGAATGCTTTTCTACGTCGATGATGACTGGGTTTATATAGGGTTCGATCCTCTATAATTTCATTCGTAAATAATCATTTGAATTCGTCAATTAATTTTTCTCGGCTGTACTGGATTTTGCTTGAATGCTATGATTTATTTCTGACTTATTCAAAACATGTATCTGTGTTACTTGATTCCCGTGGCTTTGGTTTCTGACCTCCTTGGCCACCACGGTGTTGAATTCTTTGACGATGTTGATTTCGTTCTTTGTTCCCTTTGACTTCGGTCAATTGCTCATGGCTTTGACTTGGTTTTTGACATCACCTGACTTCGGTCATTTAATACTGTGATTATATTTGAATTTGGCACTGACTTGTTCAATTTGAAATTCCATATGCAATTTTCAACTTGATGCTTGCTGCTAGTTACCGAGTTTACTTGCTGACCATTTCAATTCGTATAATTTGCTGTATCACCATATATGTACGATCATGTTTACTTGACGCTTGTTGTAGTTTGATATGCACTTGTTGTACATATTCTTCATGTTAAAAATAAAATGTCTAGATTAGCTCGTGTACTTGTGTAGCTTGATTTTATGTATATTGTTATTGCATATATTGTTTACGTCTTGGTCTTGTTTTTGCATTGAGCTGTACTTTGATTGCTTGATCCTCTGGCTGTTGAGTCTGGACATGTATCAGTGCATGTAGTCCTTTATGTTTGATCTACATGTTGTTTTGAGTTTGGAGCTTGTGAGTTGCATCCCTGGTTTGCATTGATTTGCACTACACTTGTATCATTACTGGTGTGTTGATTTGGTTTGGTTGATATTGCATTTCTTTTGAAGCTACATTGAAGTTTCATTCATCCTTGAGTTTGCACTGTGTGTGTGTGTATATATGTGTGTGTGTGTGTCTGTTGGCTGCTGTGCACATTGTTCATTGTCCTGTGCCATTTAGTTTTCATTATGTTTTCTTTGGTGCCTCTGTGCCTTCATGAGTCTGGTTCCAATGTTTTGTTGTATTGAGTCAAATGTATTATTCATGCATGTATATTGGTATGGTCATTATCGAGTTCCAGATTTTTGCTGTTTTGTTTTTGCATCGAGCATTTTCACTTGTATTTGACTTGTGCTTTATATTGCACCAGAGTTGAATTCAGCTTATAGCTCGGGTTTGACCTTGTATTGATATCGTGACTTGATATTTATTCACTTGTGTTGAACCCGGCTTTTGATTTGGGTTTGACCTTGTGCTCACCTGTCCCTATAGATTTATCAAGTGTATATCAGTGTGCACGGCCTTGTGGCATGTACAATGATACACTGTGCATATCACAAGCGGTTCGTTATGATGAATTCAAATTTAAATGATGATGAACAACCCAAATAATTGAGGCAAATAATATTTTCAAAAATTACATGTTATTTTACACTGCAAAAATATTTTCTTTTCAATTTTACTACATCAGTATTTAATTTTGTAGATTGCTTAGATGTTGGGTTCAATTTGGAATAGAGTTGAAGATAAATACAAGTGAATGAGTGAGTTGTAGTGAGGTGCATTTGTAAATGAAAAATTGTGATGTTATCAAATTTGTATCATTTGAAAATTGTGTATATAGTGAGAGCTCAAATTTGTACTATTCAAAAATGTAATAAATATTTATTTGAATAAAATATCTATTTGAATTTAAATTCTGTGTATTTATTTTATTCGGCAAATATTTATTTAATTATGTGAAAATTAAATAGTACATTAACAAATACATTTAAATGAATATATATATATATATGTTTATTATCATCAAACAAATATCATATACTTGCATATTCAACCTCCTGCACTATATACTACATATATCTTTGATAAAACATTAGTATTTATAGTTTATATAATGTCCTATATTTGTTATCATCAAAATCAATACTAAGGTACTAACAATATGCACAGATATAAATTAAATATAAATCAAAGGGGCGAGGAATCATGTTGGACACCTCTACAAAATCAAATCTTTTAAAGTATTAACGTAGCGATCTATTTGCTATGAAAAACTTCGTCTTCCATTTTTTGCTTTGTCTCTAGCAAAAAAATAGTTATTTATGTCATCCGCTTCAAAACGGAAATCAAACCGCATCAAAATACCATATATACATCAACATATATATATTTATATGGAACATAAACAATGATAATTATTTATAATAGTTCCAAAGTGAGATATCTCACTTTTAATCTCGACCAAACTCTAGCAAGAAGCTACCATCCTCTGACCTCAACCTAAACCAACACAAAGCCATCACCTTTCCTCCTTTCATCCAATGCCTCTCCTCCACATTAGAAGCTAACGATGAAGGCTCAAACCCCCCCCCCTTTCGTCTACTTGCACATGACAATGGGCCAATTTAGGGTGCTCAGCTTCAAACTTTGGGATGATGGTGGTGTGTACTAAATGCATACAAATTTATGCAAGGAGTTTAAGGCGAAAAGAGTGGGGTTTTGAGGTTTTTTGTTTTGTTTTATGAACTAAAGATGAAGACATGGAAAAGAAGTGGAGATTAAAAAATGGAAATATGTGTGTATATATAGAAGTATGAAAAGTGGTAATTTACCTTCATTACTTTGTAGCCAAATTACCTAACTTCCTCTCCTCTACTCTTCCATAACAACCATTTTTCGAGTGCTACACATATGCTTAAGTACTTAACATCATATCACAAAAAGAAGCACACAAATCCATGCAAGGTAAAAATACCACTTAAAGTAAGGAAGAAAAGTCTCTTTCTTTTATTCCTTAATTCTTTAATTACTTTAAATTAACCTATTGATTAGTAAAATGTATTATCATATTTTTTAAATGTGCATGTTCAAATATAAACTAGTGTGCATGAGAAGTTCAATAAATTTTGTTCGAAAAAAGTCGGAAATTCGAAAAACAATTTTCGGTCACATTTTCAACGTTTTCTTGAACTAATTATTTTTGCATACATACTTACAACGTGAGTTCACTATCTTTTTTAGATAACCAAAACAAGTTATTTAAGCTTTTAAAATCAATTATTTAAATATTTTTTAAAATTAATATTCACAATCAAGGCGATAAAATTCTAGGTTGTTACATATTGGATATAATATAAGTTTCTAGCCTATTTATGAATGTTGATGCATATATATACTGTTTATGTCGTGTGTGTGTATTGTATTATTAGTTAGATAACGATTTTAATATATAAATATATGTATGTTAACGTGCACTTTTTAATTTATATAAAAAAATTTAGTCATGCATTTGCCTATGAATGGCATAACTCAAAACAATCTTTTTTTTAGATAATTATAAAATATATAGCATTTAGATATGTGTATAGTTTATAATTGGAGCATGTTATTTTGACATAAAATAAAACACAAATGGTGATATAAAAAATCTGGATCGTTAGATCTTTGTGTCCTTATATGGAAGGTGGAATTCAAAGGGCAATCCAAAGGTGGAGATTCATCGTGTCATCAATTATGTCATCAAATAATGTCCAAAAAGATTTTCCTATTATAATTTAAATAATACATCATATTTTATATAAAATATATTATATAATTTTATATGTAAAGTTTCATAGGCATAACATTTTCGGTAGAAATAAAATATTTTTAGTATATTATTATTATTATTTAAACATTTTTAAATCAATTAATAATATAAATTTTTTACATATATATAAATTTATAATATAGATTATCTTTTATATTTTATAAACTTAAATTAACACAAAATATACTCTCAGCAGAAAAATAAAAAACATTTTCTATATAATATAAAATATTTAACTATTGGCCAAAAATTAAAAATAAATTTTAAATTGGTTTTAAATTATAAAATCATATATTAATATTCAAAATTATAAAATATCACTCAATATTTTGCTAAAAAAATCAAAAATCAAAATTAAGTTTTGAAAATACTTTTTATTAACTTTAATAATATCTATATAGAATTTTGTTTAAAATATATTTTAAATTTTTAAAAAATTCCATGTTGTGCACATGACAAGGTATATATGTATTTTTGAAATATATATTTTGTATGTTTTTAAAAGTATTAATATATATATATATATATATATATATTTGCATATGTATAAGTATTTAATATATACATATTTAAAAAAAATTATATATACACATACATATATTGTTTCGGCTTTGCAGCAAAAAATGTTTAATATAATTTATAAATAATTTAAATGTACTTATACATAATTATAAATATATATAATGTTAAGTTTTCATATATATGTATGTGTGTGTGTATAAACAATATATAGTTTGTATACATACATACATATATGTATGTATCTATAACTTTTTGTATACATATAAATTAAAAATATATAAACCATCATTTGAACAATATATGTGTATATCAGATGAGCTATCATGACCATTCCCAACATCTTTACGCAGACATGTTTTACCTTGCATGGATTAATATATTACATATACACACACATTTATATATGTTTGTGATAAACGTATATTTATAATAACATAAATTAAACTAAATAATATAAAATTATTTTATATATTTAAATAAAAATAATGATTTCATTTAAAAGAAATTGAGAAATGTTCTAAATAAATTAGACTTCATAGTTTGAATATATAATGATCCAAAATGGTAAAAAAAATTGAAATTCACCCATTACTTGCACCATGAACAGGCCCAGTTCCAACAATGGTATCGGAGTCCAATAGCCTATGCAGTCTAAATTAGTCATGTTAGGGTTAACTGTTAAGCTTGCAGCCCAAATAGTATGGTGTCTGGAAAGGTAGTTTTTAGGATTAGGTTTGAGTAATCAAGTACTCTGCTCGACCTCGCTACTGGCCTAGCTTGAGCAGATATGTAAGCCCAAAGGTTGTCCCTTAGAAAATGACCAATTTAAATTGGCCTTGGGTTGATTTTCAAAATTGTTTGATAATAAAAAAAATATTTTAAATTTATTAGTTAAATTTAAAATAAAGTATATACATATTATAAAGTTATAATATAATAAGATTTTTTTAAAATGTTTGGAAAATAAAATAAATTAATTATTGAATATATTAATAAGATTAATAAAATTAACTAATTAAATTAATTAATTAATAAATGCATACATGTATTATACATTATGATATATGTTATGTTGTTTTAAAATGTTTAAAATAATATAAGTATACATGTATGTATAAGAAATGAATTTTGAAATTAATATAATTTAATTAAAATTGTTTATTTAAATGAATTAATTAAAAGGTTAATTAATTCCTAGGGCTTTGCTGACTCTAGGCTTGTGGATAGAGATAATCAGTTTTCCTCGGGCATATACAATTATAGACAATACGCAGTGAAATCTATGTACTCCTTTTTCACGCTTTCTGGTATGACCCTAAACTTTGGCAACCTATGGGCAATTAAGGCCCTTCAAAATATAAAATCCATGCATGGCTTGTCTTGTTGGGAAAACTTAATACTACTGATTACCTAGTTGGAAAGAATCTAGGGAGCTCTCAGATATGTTTTCTTTGTTTAGCTAGCACTGACTCATGTAGTCATATTTTCTTTGATTGTGACTATCCTTTCCAAGTCCGAACACTGTGTGCATCTAAGTTGAATATGAAAACTTCCTTATCTAGATGCTATAGTGCAGTCTGGAGGACTTGATCTCCTACGTCCACTGAAGCCTTACTGGCTTTGCTTTAGGCAGTTTGGCTAGAACCATTGCTTCAATTCTAAATCTTACTCTTATTTGATAGCAGCCTACAAAACTATGTGTATGTATAGTGCTTGGACAGGTGCAGCTTAGGGAAGCCTCCAGTTCTTCTTCCAAGGACTAGGATCTACAGAGAGAAACAACCATAGGATCTTGTATGATGGCAAAAAAATGGATGACTATATATATATATATATGTATGTATGTATTACTATGTACACTTTTGCTTTAGGTTGGGATACTTTTATTGGGTTTATATTAAAAACTGTGTTATGTTTGTGGACTTATGGATGTACATATTAGACTACTATGATCAGCGACCAGGCCTGCTGGTCAGACTACTTTAATTCTCTTTATTCATCGTATGGTCGTGCGGCCATAAGCCGCATATCCTTTTAATAAAAAATGGTTAATTGATTAAATAATATACACATGTATATGATATATGTGTTAAACTATAAAGGTTATAATATATAATGGATGTTCAATATAAATGTTATCAAGATAATATAAAATTAATTAAAATGTTAATTAATTAAATAAGATTTAATTAATATAATATTATACATAAGACTACTATATAAGTAATATGAAATATATAAGTTATATAGTAATAAAACTTATACAATATGAATGTATGTATTAAAAGTGGAACATTAAGAAACCCTTAATAGCCTTAATGAATAAATACATACATAAATGTATATATACCGTGATTTCTAATGTGTTTGACACTTTAATCATGAGAGTAATTCATAAGAATTACATTATTTCATAAATCGATATCACTCAATGTAAAATATTGTAGATTATGAATCTTAAATACAATGTTGTCTCTACCATATTTATGTATGTATATGTATATATATTGATAAATTACTTGCATACTCCTTAGTTGTTCCGCAAACTCAAGCTAGGGATGTTATGTGTAGTATTATTAATATACTGAATAGTTGAGGTAAGATAACTATATGTATTTGTTAAGCAAACTCGAGGTACATATACTATACTTAGTCTGTTGTGATATGGTAGTGAATAACTTCGTTTCGATTTGTTGAGCAAATTCAAGTTCAAAGTGAAAATATGACAAGGTACCAAGGGTTAGGAGTTGTATGTGATACAACGGATAAAGTGCTATCCTTCATCCATAATGCTATGACTTCTTAAGCAAACTCAATATTAAAATTCCAAGATGGACAAGTTCTAACACCTACTAGTGAAGTCGAAAGACTTCTATGATTTGACTTAATTAAGATTTTGCGAAACATAAAGACCAGTTGGAGATTATTAGTAAATTGAAACATGAGGTTTAACCTTACTAATATTATGAGAACATTTACTATGATTTGTCCTAATAATGTACCACTTAAACTTGCAGAAAATGACAACACCAAAACCGTTTTCTGAAAATGACAAGCTAACTAGACCAAACTATATCGAATGGCTCACAGAAATTAAAATAGCATTGACTTATGAGTGCCAATGGTCGGCTATTACATGCGAACCTAAAGAATAACCCGTTGATGACATGGACCCCAAACTAACACTTGCTTTGAAAAATGGGTGTCAGACCTAGAGCTAACCCAAGTTTTTGTGATGTCTACGTTAGATAACCAGTTTTGAAGAAAGCATGAAAATATATCTGTCTATGAGATATTTGATGGTCATAAGGCACTATTTGGTGGACAGTCACATTCTGCAAGGTACAAGCTTTCAAAGAAGTTGTTCGGTACTAAAATGACCAAAGGAAAGAAAGTGGATGATTATGTACTGATGATGAAGGGTTATATTGATAGCTTTCACAATTGGACGTACAGATAAGCAGTTAATTGCAAGTTGATTCAATCATTGGTTCTCTTACTCCTTAGTGTGAATCATTAATACTAAATTATAATATAAACCAATTAAATGTGAATCTCATGGAGGCCCTCGGTATGTTAAGGTCGGCAAAGTTTGCATCTAAGGATCAAGGGGCTTTACTTGCTATAAAGGGTAGTGCATAATCTTCGAAGAGTTTGAAAAGGCAGAAAAGAGAAGATAATGAAAACAAGAAAAGTAAGAAGATAGTTGAAAAGAATGAATACCACCACTAACACAAGGAAGGTCATTAAATAAATTGTCCCGATTACTTAAAGGTTGATAGAGAAAAGAAGTACAATCGCTCTACAGCTCTATTAGGTACATTTATGATTCAAAATTGTCTTGTATCAATAAAACGTCTCGGGTATAAGACATTGGATCTAGAACTCATATTTATAATTCATTATAGGGGCCTAGGAATTGGCCACACATGGCAAAAGGAGATAAGAAGCTCCAAATTGCTAATGGATCTATCATAGATGCAACGATGGTTGGAGACTATCATTATGTTTGCCCAGTGGAGTACTTTTAATATTAAATAAGTTCTATTTTGTAAATCTAACAAAGCACATTTTCGACCCTAGTATGTCGATACTTATACATTCACGGTATTCATGCATCAAAGACAAAGTGCCGGAAAGATAGAATGTCAGAGTAAAAGAGAAAAAAGGAAAAAAAAGGAATAAGAAAGAGGAGATTAAAAACATCAAAATCTCATAGCGGGATGGTAACATATAATATCAAAAGGCAATACACATAGCTATTCTAATATACATATGTTTGAACCAAAAATGGCACAAACATCCAGAAGTTAAATTAGAGAATAAAAAGTGAAGAATTAAATGAAAAACAAGTATGAAAGAGCATACAATGATTTACAACAGTTTGTCAATTCAAGGCCTATGTCCACTTACATATTTTATTACTTATATTCTGACTTAAAGGCAGAAGTTCTTATGGGTCAGTACAACTCCGATGCTTGGTTAAAAGAATCAAAGATCGAGAAGAACCAAAGCTAAAGATCCTAAAAAACGAGCCTTACTTTCCTATTTATAGAGGTAGGGGCCTGAAATCTCGTATAAAATATCTTTAGACCATTCTCCATGATTTAGACCAATTCTCATAAGAAAGTAAATGCCACCTCATTAGTTTGTATAGATTGGTGCTACTCTAAGGTTAGGGTTGGTACAGACCATAAGATGGAAAACATTGCTACCTTTAACTATTCATCTTGGCTCTTCTTGGGGTTAGCCCTGTGATTCCATAGCTGTTGGTACCAACATTAGCTCGTTTTTGAGTCTAAATGATAAAGTCGTGGAAGAACAAACTTGCTGATTAAAGAGTTCATGGAGATTGATAAAGAATTACATTGAATCCATAAAACTATAATAGGGATTCGATTTTACCATCGAGAAGAGGGCATAGGGAGAAGGTGGGATCCAATAGATGAGAGAATAGGGGTCAGTGCTGACCCATGCAGTGGGGTCGGTATCAAACCATCACTAGGATGGGTTGGTGCCTGTCTTGGCTTGATTCCCCTTCGCCTTGGCCTTGCAACTCTGCTTGTGCTTGGTTTCTAAACTCTTGGACTATCTCTATAAGCTTCCTATCTTGATCATTCCAAGTTCGTCTTGTCCAATCTGTCTGAATATAGCACAGTCAAAAGGCAGGGTAACACTTTCCCTCCAAAGTACATCTCATTTCAAGCATGATATGCGTTGAATCGAGACAATTCAGAATTGTTATGCTCTACTCTGTATTTTGAATGGTCGTTATCCTTTTCGCGAATCATTCTTATGAAAAGTTATGTCAACAATCATCCGTCGTGATGCTCTATTAGCATCCAAGTTTATAAATCTAGGACATGTTCTCATAATTAGTCATTCAAAGCTTGAAAATTTTAAACTGATTCCTTCCATGGATTTTTTTGGTTTGAGCTTGATTCTCGTTGACTCTAATCATTGGGTTGGATATGTACACACATACACTTTTACGTGCACATTCTCAAGGAAGCCTTGCATACGACTACACCTACATATATTTTCCTATATATAATACTTTTATTTTTTTATTTTTTAAAAATAGGACTCTGTACTGACCCCTCTTTATGGATTAGTCTCGACTCAAGACTTTAAAAAATTCTTGCGAAGAGATGTAGGTCTATAGGGACATAAACTAATCCTCTTCACTTCATCTCTTCACTTGCTCATTACATTCTTGCCGACCCAAGTCTCCTTTGCTCCTGCCATCAAAACATTGTTGACCTTAAAATCGAACTCACGCCTCCATTCGAATCTCGTACCGCAGCATACCCCTGCCTGCCACTGACACCGCTCAACTTGTTGAAACCCTTAGCCTCTCCTTGCAACAGAATCTAATTCTAGACCTAACATTGAACCACATTAGGTAGGTAAGGCATGAACATTTTATGGTTGTACGTGAATGGAAACTGATGTTAGCAGCCATGGCCTAGAGTTGGAGGCACGTGGATGACGCTTGGATTTAGGGGAAAATTTTTACTCAAGGGTTAGGGATCAATTGACTCCCATCCTTAAGAGGTTTTTGGGTTTTTGAGTTCCATATATGCTTAGATTTTACCAACAAGCATCCCTATTTGCCAAACGTCCCCTCTTGAGTCTAGATGCATTTATCTAGTGCATAGCTGTTGATGTAGAGCTCGTTGGGACGATCAACTATGATGGTCACTTCGAGTGGTTTTTAGAATTTGAAAACGAACTACTAAGTAATATCAGAGACTTGAACTACATGCACTGCACAACACCATAGTAGGATTCACTTTAGCATGGGGCACAACTTATAATTAATCTAATCTTGACTATCTATCGAGTTTTTTTTATAGAAATGGATCAGAGACATTCCAAACCTCTTACCGCTCAAGCCATAGGTACATCCACATTTTGATATATTGAATCCGATGCCGAGTCAAGTTCAAACATGACTCCACGTGCCCAACAAAATTAGGTAGAGCATGCATAGAAACTCCTATTCACCAGGAACAACAGTAAGAAATTCCACAGGTTGAATAAAAAAATCTAGAAAATTCTCAAGTCAAACAACAAATTCTGGAGAATCTAGTAGAGCTGGTAGGTGGCTCAGAAATAGATATAACACCCAACACCTTTGAGGATGGCATAATTTTAAATGATCCCATTGATTTTTTTGCCTCTAAAATCGATGAAGGATCACTTAGGAGAATATGAAATAAGCATGGAATCCCATTCGATGACATCTTAGTTCTATCTCGCAATCAAAGAGCTAACAATCCCTTAGAGGTTTATATTTCTTGCAATAGATACATGTGCTTGGGGGGCTGCATCCCACCATTTAACCAGTTTGCACGATGAGTTCTTAACTTCATGCGATGGGCTCCAATGCAGCTACATCTGATAGCTACGCTTTCCTTCTAGGCATATATATGCTTTTCTCCAAGAATTTGAATCGAGTCCCCAATAACGAGGAGAATATATATATACATATATATAGCTTTAAGAGTTGAAAGGAAAGTCCATTTTTGATTTATATAGAACCGATCAAGGGTTGTAGAGTAGTCTCTGGCACATGGAATAAGTTGAGCTACTTTAGGAGTGAGTGGTTCTACGTCCGCTGTCCTCCTGGGTTAGCTCGTAGATTATTATCTGGACGTAAGCACTATTCTATGTATTTTATAAGAATTTGCCTTATAATTCGTTGGCCTAACTCATTTTTCTTGGTTGTCCAGATGTCCTGGCAAGGCCTTGAAGTTCAATGCTTTCAAATGCAGTTAACGCCCTTATGGCAGTTCTGGCAGAAGGTTGAGACATCAGAGCTCTTCTATCACATGAGAATCTTTTTGCCTACGGTTAGTTAGAAGTTGGCTTAGTCCCAGTTTGTTACCAGTGATGATGAAGAAATTGATGATGATAATGACTATGATGATAAAATCTTGCTTGGTATAGGTGTGGCAATCTGGATTTTCCCCCTGTCCCAAGTCTAGGGGCTAGAATCAAAGAGAATGCTAAGCAAATGCAAGAAAATGTCAAGGAAGGTGAAATCATTGTCAAAAGCAATAAGGACGACCAAGGTAACAATAACGTAGGCCATGAGTCTCAAACTAAGCAATCCAGAGATGACAAACAGCCTGCTCCAAAGAAGTGGTTAATCTTGAAAATATCCAAGGCATTAACTTCTTCCTAGCCTTTGTTAGTCGTAGATGCGAAGAAAACTCCATCGATTTCTTCCATAGGCACATTTGCAGGATTAGGGCCAATTCCTACCAATTTTGGCTCTTTTGATGTTGGTAACATTAGTACTGAGGGCATCGACTCCCCATTCACATCAATAAGGAATTCATCCATACCAGTATAGGAGAGATCACTCCCGTAAGTAAAGCTCCTGCTTGGTTTATTAGGGGGATGATGTGCACGTAGATATGCATATATTTACTTCCATGTTTAATCTAATTTAATTAAATAAATGAGAATATAGAGTGTTTTCACATGTTTAACCAAAATTTAAATTATTTTCAAATCATTATTTATTCGTCTTCATATAGGGGCAAAATGGTCATTTTTGTGCATATTAATTTTAGAAAATTTACTTGGACATTTTCATGTTGTGTTGCAGAAATTTCAATTCAAATGGAAGAGGTCTACATTAAAATATGGATGCATAAGTGTAGAAGGCAAAATGAAGATGGAAATAAATCATTTCATGCAACATGGAGGACCCCACATACTCACTTACAATGATCCCCTATTAAGAGCTAATGCACATGATAAATGGCCACTAAAGTTATATGCACACTTAATGGAGGATTAATTCATGCTAATGATAACTTGGTGGTCACACTTCATCAAGCGTATTTTGGGTAGTCTTAAAATATGATTAGGGTTTCAAAACATGTATAGATACCCCTTATGTTTCATGTAATGAGCTCTTAGCCTCCTCTTTAGTTAGTTTAGTTTGAGGCACAAATTGTAAGTAAAATCTCTCTTTCTCTCTTTCATGGCTTCATAGTCTTCTTTCATTTAATTTTCTTTTTATGCAATTTAATTTCATGCTCTTTTAATTCTTGTTTTTTATTTTATGCAATCAGTATAGTTTTATTTCTTGCAAGTAGAGTAGATTTATTTCATGCAAAATTAATTATCTCTCTTCTAACTTTGCTTGCATTTACCTCTTGACTTTTGTTTCATGTAGAACTCTACATTTGTTGAAATGATAAAAAATAGGAGAAGCTAAACCCCTTCAATTTAAGGGTAATAAGCTCTCTTAATCGTGTAAATTCAACATAGTGATTTCATTTGATCACTTTTTATGCTTAATGGAAGTTTTGATGTGGTAAATACTATAACTATCCCGTTTTAAGCCAAATTTAATTTAATAATTAATATGATTTTTATAATTAAATTGTGAATTAATTTGAAATTTTCCAAAATAAATAAGATATGTGTTTATTTTTAGTTATATATATAAATAGGTTGTAAATAGAATTTTGATTTGAAATTCAAAAATAAATATCTTGAAAAATAAATTGGATTTAAAAACTCTATATTTTAAAACTAATAATTTTTTTTCTAATTATAATATATATATATATATATGTATGTATGTATATATATTGTGATTTGAAAGTTATGGTTTGAATTCAATATAATAATTTTCAAAAGCTATTTGAAAGTTAAATTCCATAGATAAATATTTTTAGTTGAAAAAGATTTAATAAAAGTCTTTCTTTTAAAAATTATATATGGATAATTATAGTTTGTATATATATAACATATGTTAATATAAAAATATAAAATATAAAACATATATATATACCAAACTAAAATAAAGTAATATAAAATCATATTAAAAATCATAAATACAAACATTTAGACAAGTGTGAAAATTTTAACAAGTGTAAGTATTTTAAAATGTAATTAAACATTTGTTAGCTTCATATAACATGCAAAGGCAAGTGGCAAAATGTCCTTTTCTTTTAATTTGAGTTATAAATAATATAGTGCTTAAGAGAAATCAGGCTGTATACATAAATTTCCATTCCTTATCCTTCTTTCATCTTCTTTCCAAAATTAAAGAAAACTAAATTAAAAATGTAATATAAAAATTATATAAACATATTAAAAACATATAAATACATGTGTAACATTTATAATATGCAAAATTGACAGGTGTAGAAATTATAATATGGAATTAAACAAGTGTTAGTTAAATACAACATGTAATAACAAGTGTCATTAATGTCTTTTTATTTTTACAATGATAAATAAAATTAAGAAGCGATTATAAATACACATCTACTCTCCTTTCTCAATTTTCCTTTCACATATTCAAATCTAAGACAAAAACCCGAGAAAATCTAAAACAAAAACAGAAAATAAAATCAAAACAAAAACAAAGCAAATTCAAATCAAATTCAAATTGCAAAGAAGATCAGATCATCTCAAACTCAAAAGCAAACAACATCTCAAAATCCTGATGCAAGCTATAGATTCAACTCAAACCTAAGAGCAAGCAAAATCAAACTGAATTAAAAACAAGATTCAAACTCAACAATCATAGCTACAGATCAAAAATTCAAGATCAAGATCAAAGTATTTTCCAGATTTTCAAAATACAAACACATTCCAGGTTTTGTGTTCTCTATTCCAGGTGAGTAAACTACCTTCATGAAATCTTAAACCTGTTATATCTCGATAATCCTTGAAGTATGATGTAGAATATGCTTATATGATTGTTTAAATATGCCTACATGTTTGTAAATATGTGTGTGCATGCCTGTATATAGAAAATCATGTCTTTGTTCTTGTTTACAGGTTTTTAAAACCTGTTCAAAAATTCAAAAGCTCATCCCTTATTCTCTTATAGGCTTTGATGTTCAAACAATACATGTTTAAATTTTCAAGATCTTAATTTTAAAATTATTCAATATCAGTAAGTTATTTTTACTGGGAATAAAGAAATTACAGTGAAAATGTACAAAGTCAGGAAAATTAATGGATTAAAATTCATTTTTTGAATTATAACCTAATTCGTGTTTGAAATTAATGAATTTTGATATTAAAATCATGATTTTTAAGTTTGGGTTTGTTGAGTTATTGCGAGATGAACGGAAAATGATTTTTTGTCGAATTTTAGTGGATTTTGGACTTCGGGGTTCTGACCAGAGGTAGGTTGATGATCTAGGGGCATGGGAAAAATGGTAGGAAAATTTTCAGAGCGGTGAGGAAGTGGTGCGTCGATGATGTGGGGTTTTGGAGTTTGAATTGGTCGAGGTTCGTTTTGGGGGAAACGCGACGAAGTGATGGCATGAGGTGGACTGGAGGCGGGGGGAAGGAAGGATGGAAGCGAGGCGAAGGTCTAGGCGTATTGACGTGTTCTCTTGTGATCGGAGATAGGAGGTGTGAGATGTTTTTGGACGAACAGTTTTGGGTTCCAGGGTGTTCAACATCCTCATTTACGATTCCAAGCAAAGCCGAAGGATCTGGGTGGTCGAGTTCATCAGCGAGGTCGTCGTCGATGAGATGGAGGTGGCAGCGCCGATCAGAGTGTCGGTGTGCGACCGTGCACGTGCACGTATGTCGGTATGTATTGGAAGTTTGTTTTGTTGGCTATTGAATTTGGGAAGAAGGTGGTGGATCTCAGGAAAGAGAGAGGATTGGCTTGGGTCAGGCTCGAAGTAGCTCGTGAGTGTTTTAACTGTACGATAGTTTTAAGTTTTAAAAACAAAGTAAAGTTTAAAAAAAAAAAAAAAGTAACACGGTGCAAGGCTCGGGGGTTTTTGAGTTTGGCTCGGGTAGTTTTTTTAGTGGGCTCGGGTTTGTTTTTTTGTAAATACCGGGTTTAAAAAAACATGAAAATGTTTTAAAAGAAATAGAAAATGTAAGTGTTCAAGGCAAGTAAAATTAGTAATAAGTTTTAAAAGCTAAAGAAAACAAATAAATTTTTAGAGGAAATTATTAACATAGTTTAAAAAAAGCATAATAAATAAGTTTCAAAGAGAAGTTTGTACAAGTTTTCAAAGCTAATTATTAAAACAAAAGTATTTATCAAGTTTCAAATAAGTTTCAAAACTTAGATTTTAAAGTCAAATGTGTTTTGAAAATTTAATTGATTTGGTTTTGGAATAATTATATATCAAGTTAATAATAAATTAATCCATAAATATTTTCAAATGGAATCTAATAATGATTGGATTAAGTAGATGATTAAGATAAATGTATTGTTAACTCCTCTTTGAAAGCAACCTAACGACCTATGAGGTGGAGCGACCTAACGACCTAAAGTATGAAGTGACCTAACGAGTTAAAGAGGGGAGCGACCTAACAGGGAAGAAGTTATGCAGCGAGCTAAGAAGCTCAGCGACCTAGGCAGTTGAGCGACCTAGCGACTCAAGCATGAAGCGGCATAGCACGAAACAACTCAAGCGACTTACAGGAGGTCAAGCGACCTAATAACCTAGCGACCTAGCGTATTAAAACAAAGGAAGACTGCATGCGTTCACTTTCCTACATTAGGTGGCTTACGAGTTAAACAAGGTCGAGATAGCTTCATATGCCATCTACTCCTTAGGTCGTTCACGACCTAAGACTTGCCAGAGTGTTCAAATGATCAAATAAGCCTCTGTTAAGCCGTAAACTGCGACCTACGACCTAACCTAGGTCGCCCACGACCTACCGACTCACTCAGAAAAAACCAAGTGCTACCCTGTTGAGCCTTATGCCGTGTCCTCTAGGTCGCTCGCGACCTATGACCTACACTTAGGTCGTTCGCGGCCTACGACCCAGTCCAGAATCTCCCCTATAAATATAGCACTAGCTCCAACTGAGAAAGGATCTTTGGCTCATTTCTGGAAGGCCAATACTCTGTTGATTTCTCAACTCACTCGACTCTTCAAACACGAAAGGCATCTCAACAAACTTCAAGAAGAAATCTAACACATTCGACATGGATTCAAAGAGTTCTTCTACATTGGAGTTCTAGCTATTTGCCCTAATAGTGTTGTAATCAAAGATTGTTGTAAAGTTGTAATTGATTCAGCAATAAATAGGATTAAAGTGGAAGTAGGCTTAACTCGAAGCCGAACCACTATAAAACTGTTGTCTTTTTACTGCTTTCTCTGTCACTTTTCTGCTTACTTCTAATTCCCGTATTCACGGGTGGTGCTTTCACTTAATCTCCACTTACATCGGGGTGTTAGCGTTCAATTTTAAGCGTTAACATTTTTGGTGCTTTCACTGAGAACTGAACTCAGGCTATTTTCGTCATTGCTTCACAAAAGTTTGTTGAAAGAATCTCTCTCAAAACCAGAAGT
This sequence comes from Allium cepa, assembly GCA_030765085.1. Lineage (NCBI taxonomy): Eukaryota > Viridiplantae > Streptophyta > Magnoliopsida > Asparagales > Amaryllidaceae > Allium > Allium cepa. Next base: position 71,150,904 of record CM060939.1, on the reverse strand, counting down.
CTATCAGAGATAATGGCTCCTGGAAGAAAGCATGGATCTATAAGACCCAGTAATGTCCATGAGAACACTGCCTCTTCTCCTTCGTCGAGTCAAGCAGCACCAAGTGCCGGAATTACACGAGCGAAGTTAAATGCTGCAGTATCTGGGTTATACCAGCAGATGGAAACCCAGAATGCTTTAATGCTTGAAAGGTTAAATGCATTGCTCGGAGCTAACCGTCAACCGGTGAATAATGAAGAAAACCTTGCAGATGATGTTCATAATCCTGAAGAGAGGAATATTCCTCAAAGAGTAGCTTGCCTCGCCAAAGAAACACCTCCTCAAGCTGGAGGATCGAGACCACACCCAACTCTCCGCGAACGTCTGTCCAGACAAACTTCCGAGAAAATGGCCGAAGTCTGACCTGCAGATCTTTTAAATGATGAGGAATATTTTTCGGGCATGGTGCGACAAATCATGAGAGAAAACGTGCAGGGAGAAGAAGATGAGAAGGAATGGGGATTCGCTCCGAGAAAAACTCCGTTCACGGAAAGGATTCTAAAGTCGGAATTCCCAAGGAAGTTTGTTCCTCCTACCATCCCGGCTTATAAGGGAACGAGCGACCCTAATCAATTCCTGCATAAGTATGATTGGCACATGACTGGTGCTAGGGAATCTGATGAGATTAAATGCCAGTACTTTTCGGTATACTTGGAAGGAGTGGCTCTACTCTGGTTCACAAAGCTTCCGGTCCGATCCATAGACCAGTTCGCCGATTTGACTCGGAGGTTTAAAGAGCAATTCAGGTTGTACGCTTCAAAGGCAAAGGATATTATGTCACTGTCAAGCCTGGAACAGAATCCTGGGGAATCCATTAGATCTTTCTTGAACCGCTTCAACATAGCTTTGGCTGAAGTGGACAATGCAGAGCCACGGATGGTCTTGACAAACTTGATGAGGGCAATCGACAAATCAAGCGAATTTGGGAAGTGGCTGAAGATGAAAGAACCGAATTCACTTGAGAAATTCTATAAGAAAGCTGATGAATTCATGCGCTTGGAAAGCCTTCAAGCACTGGTTAAAGTGGCATTGACAGAGGTTAAAGATAATGCTGCTGATCCTACCAAAAAGGAATCCGAAAATCAGAAAAGGGAGAATAATGGTGGGAAGAAACAGAAAGATATGAAGAAACCCCGCTTCTCAAAACCTTCAGATTTCACTCCTTTGACTGACACCCCGGAGAATATCTTTTTTGCTACCAAAGACGCAGTAGAATATCCTAACCATCTGAGATGAGAGTTGGGAGAAAAGCTGCTCAGAGTGGGAGATTCTGTCGGTTTCATAATCAACCCGATCATGATACCAACGAATGTCGCCATCTGAAAAGTTTGATTGAAGAACTACTGAGAGAGAACAAGTTGCAGCAATATGTTAAGAGAAGTAGAAATGACCCAACTTCATCTACTAAGGGCCAGCAACTTCCTGCTCATCCATCTGGCTCGGGTGAGAGGAATACTGTGCATGAATCAGAAAGGCTTTTTATTAATGTGATTACAGAAGGTCCTCGCCCAACAGGCAAAAGCTGGGGCGAGATGGAAAGATATGCCTGCGCCTTGAAGTATGCTCCAACAGAAGAGTGTTTTTGTGCTAGAAGATGCTGCACCTTTGAAGCAGCAGAGAACTTTTAATGATGATATTGTGTTCAGAGCCAGGGACTCTATGGGCACTGAAGCTCCAACCATGGATCCCTTAGTCATCTCTGCAGGCATTGGGCCGGCTATTGTGAGAAGAGTGCTTGTAGATTGCGGCGCTTCTTGCAATATTCTCTTCAAAAAGACATTCGACCAAATGAAAATTCAGATGGCTGATGTTCAAGCTTCATCGCAAAAAATTGTTGGGTTTACTGGGGAACCGAAGCAGCCAATTGGAACAATTAACTTGTTCATCGAGCTTGGAGAGGGCAGAAAAAGGTGGTTCGAAAATAGACTTTTGTAATTATTGATGAATTTTCTGCCTACAACGCCTTCCTAGGCCGACCAACTCTTGCAGCTTTTAAAGCAATCCTCGCCCCGTGGTGCCTCACTATGAAATTCCCTACGGATAATGGAGTTGGAGTTATTAAAGGGCATCAGAATGCTGGGCGAGAATGTTATCTAACAGAGTTGCGTGAAGCAAGGAAGTGAGAGATGGGAAAAGATGTGGCAGCCCCAGTCTGCATCAAAGAACCAACCTTGTAGCAATTACAGGGTGGACCCTGCACTGGCGAGCATAGTAGGGCACGAAGAGAAATGGATCCCAGAAAAGCTAGTGCAGGGGAGAATAGAGTGGTGCCAGTTGAAGTAACGGTGCCAGTACCTGTTGACCCGAAAGATCCGAACAAAGTGGTGAATGTGGGTTCGCAACTTAGTGCGACGGTTCAAAATTCCTTGATATCATTCTTGAAAGCAAATCTAGATGTATTCGCTTGGACTCATGCTGATATGTGTGGAATATCCCCAGAAATTACGGTACATATTATGAATATTGATCCGAAGTTTACACCAGTGAAACAGAAAAGAAGAACCCAGGGTCCTGAAAGGTCAGAAGCGTTGAAAGAAGAGGTAGACTGGCTCATGGAGAATGGTTTCATCAGGGAGTCTACTTATCCGATTTGGGTTTACAAATCCTGTACTGGTTAAGAAAGCTAATGGGAAGTGGAGAGTATGCATCGACTTCTCAGATTTAAACAAAGCCTGCCCCAAAGACTGCTTCCCGTTACCCAAGATAGATCAGTTGGTGGATGGAACAGCGGGGCATGAATTGTTATCTTTTATGGATGCTTACTCCGGATACAACCAGATCATGATGCATGAACCGGATCAGGAGGACACGAGCTTCATCACCGATGTTGGTCTCTACTGCTATAGGGTCATGCCCTTCAGACTTAAGAATGCAGGGGCAACTTACCAAAGACTCGTCAATGCTATGTTCAAGCCACAGATTGGAAAAACTATGGAAGTCTATGTTGACGATATGCTGGTGAAATCAAAGAAGGCAGTAGACCATATGGATCACTTGGCAGGGATGTTTGCAGTCCTCCGCAAGTACGGAATGAAACTTAATCCTTTGAAATGTTCGTTTGGAGTGGAGTCCGGAAAGTTCTTAGGTTTCATTGTGAGCACTAGGGGCATTGAAGCTAATCCTACTTAGATTACGGCCCTAAAAGAAGTCAAAGCTCCTAGAACGAAGAAGGAATTGCAAAGTCTTAATGGAAAAGTCGCTGCCTTGAGTCGATTCATTTCCAAAGCTATTGATAAATGCATTCCATTCTTTGATGCTCTGAAGAAAGGAAGGAAATTTTTTGATTGGACTCCTGAGTGCCAGAAAGCTTTCGATAACTTGATTCTCATATGGAAACGCCTCCGATACTTTCTAAACCGGACAATGGTGAAGATCTTTTTGTATATTTGGCAATCTCATCCCATGCTCTCAGTGCAGCTTTGGTACGGGAAGACGCAAAAATTCAGCGCCCGGTCTATTATATTAGCAAAAGATTTACTGGGGCAGAGATGAATTATTCAAAGTTGGAAAAGCTCGCCTATTGTCTACTGATGGCATCAAGAAAATTGAGGCCATAATTCCAAGCTCATCCTATCAAAGTCCTCATTGATCAACCTCTGAAGCAAGTCCTATTTCGCCCTGAGACTTCGGGTCGCCTTTTGAAGTGGAATATTGAACTCAGCCAATACGACATCACTTATCATCCCCGGAGAGCAATTAATGGACAAGCTTTAGCAGATTTCATCGCAGAATATACAAATAAAGGTGATAGTGAGGAAGAGGTGATTGATAATACCCCAATTCGATGGAAATTATATGTTGATGGTGCAAGAAACGATTACTGTTCCGGAGCCGGGGTTGTGCTTGAAACTCCTGAAGGGCGGTCATTGTGCTATGCATTGAGATTGGAGTTCCCTTCGACAAACAATGAAGCAGAATATGAAGCTCTCATTGCCGGCTTGAAGATTGCTAAAGAACTGAATGTCAAAATGTTGCAGATCTTCAGTGATTCACAGCTTATTGTATGTCAAGTCAAGAAAGAGTTTCAAACCAAAGGAGGAAATATGCACGCTTACTTGTCAAGAGCCTGGGAACTTATTGATGATCTTGATCATTATACGATAAATCATATACCCCGGGATGAGAACATGAAGGAAGATTCTCTCGCAAAGTACGCAAGCATTGGTGAAGCTCAATTATTGGTATTAGTTCCTATGGAAGTCCTGTCAGCTCTAAGCACTGATGAAATGGATATTGACTGGATCATGACTATATCTCAAGAGCAAGAATCATGGATGACTCCAATAATGGAATATCTGCTCAATGGTTCTTTACCAGAAAATTCAAAAGAACGATGGAAGTTGCTAAGAAAAGCCTCAAGATATATAATTCAAGATGGCCAATTGTATAGGCGAGGATTCTCAATGCCATTACTTTGATGTGTGACCAAGGAAGAAGCTAAGACAATTCTAGCCGAAGTACACGGTGGAGAGTGTGGAGACCATTCAGGTGGTCAAACTCTAGAAAAGAAAATTCTCCGTTATGGGTATTTTTGGCCAGATATTAATCATGATGCTGCAAGCTATGCCCGAAAATGTGACCGATGCCAGAGATTTGTAAAAATCCCAAGAGCACCTTCTACCGAGATAACACAGACGGTCAGTCCGTGGCCATTTGCTATTTGGGGAATAGATCTCATCGGGCCTTTGCCAACCGCCAAGTCCAGAATCAGATATGCCATTGTTGCTGTTGATTATTTTACTAAATGGGCTGAATCCGAACCATTAGCTACTATTACCTCCAAAAAGATGATAAACTTTGTAACTAAGAATATCATTTGCAGGTATGGTGTGCCTCAAAAGTTAATCACAGACAATGGAACCCAGTTCGAAAGTGAAGAGTTCCAAGATTTTTGCAAGCGATTCAAAATCCAAAAAAGCTTCTCGGCAATGGCTCATCCGCAGGCAAATGGGCAAGTGGAAGAAGTAAACAAAATTATCAAATCAACCATCAAAAAACAGCTGGAAAAAGCGAAAGGTGGTTGGGTAGATAAGCTGCCACTAGCACTATGGGCATATAGAACTACACACAAAACTGCGACTGGGAACACACCATTTTCATTGGCGTATGGATCAGAAGCAATGATTCCGGTAGATATAGAAGTCCCTTCACATAGAAGGATTCATTTCAACCAAGCTGAAAACGAAGAGTTGCAACTTGAAGCACTTGAATTCCTTGATGAAAAAAGGGAAGAGGCTCATCTCAGAATTGCAGCCCATCAGCAAAGAATTTCCAGGAACTTCAATTCCAAAGTTCGCCAACGCAGCTTTGAGATTGGAGATCTAGTCTTGAAAAGGGTCATGACAGCAACAAGCGTGTTTGCGCCAAACTGGGAAGGGTCATATGTCATAGGCAAAAAACTTCTTGATGACACTTTCAAACTGAAAACTGTCGAAGGAGATCCAATTCCAAGAGCTTGAAATAGCAATTACTTGCGCCCATATTTTACTTAAAAGCTTTACTGAAATACTGTAAAAGAATTATGAATATATGATTCTTGTATTGAAAGCCATTGTAAAGCCAGTGCAAGTGAATAATAGGAATTATAAAGTGGATATAGGCCCAGTTCTTGGCCGAACCACTATAAATCTTGTGTTCTCTACTATTATAAACTGCCTGTTTTATTTAGATATATAAAGTACTTCAATTGTATTGCTAAAATGTTGATTTAATATTGCAGGCCATTAAAACAAAGCTTACCCATCATAAGACCAAGCGATCCCTGACATCACTCAACAAATGAATGTTCAGCCACAAAAATTCCAGACTCAAATCCTATATAAGAAGTGCTTCAAGCAAACAGTTGGTGGTTCCGCCAGAGGTGGACCCTTCCTAACTAATTGTGATTGTTTGTGCAAACGAACATCCGATTAATTAGCCTGTGTCGGCCCCTGCAAACTCATTTAACAATGAAGTACACCTCTTTGGATAAAATAAGCTACATGCAAAAGAAAGGAATGTGTGCTTGAAAATGATAATAGGGAACCGCTGATATGAGCAAATGGCGAAAAGACATGGGCGAGCAGGCAGCAAACAGTAAAAGACCTCTTCGGAGGCACAAGCCCTCTTCGGAGGCACAACTCTTCGGAGGATAAAGACCTCTAATGGGACTTGCCAAAAAAAGAAAGTTCTCTTTCTCAACAAAAAGATTAGTGGAATGACCGGTGGCACAGGACACTCGTTAACTAGCTGAGAACGTTTATGCAAACAAACAATCCAAGTAACTTGTGTCCGCCCCGTGAATCCATCCAACCATGAGAAAGAAACTTCCAGGCAAAAGCCCTACTCGGAGGCACACATTTCACCGTGATCTGAAATAAAACTTCACACGAGTTGAAAGGTGAAAAGACCTCTTCGGAGGCACGCATTCCACCAAGATCTGAAATAAAACTTCACAAGTGTTGGAATGTGAAAAGCCCTCTTCAGAGGCCCATTTGGAATGTGCAAAACTTGAATCGTAAAATAAATTGAACTAAGAAAATTAAATGAAGTGATATTTGGAACTAAAATTCAAGTATTGGATTATAAATAAGGGGAGAACTAATTAGATAATAACTTAGTTAATGAAATGTGTAAATGGAGTTCAATGTAGTTAAATAGAAGCTAGATTATAAGCTCATAATGAAGATTGGAAATAAAACTCAAGTTATAAATCAAATTCGACTTGAATCATCAGTGAAGAAAATATAATTGGAGATGGCCTTGTAATTAATTAAATGAATTGAGAATGAAGTTGAATTGTAAGTAATTAAAAGTGAATGGTAGAATTAGAACTTGAGTTATAAATTAAAAGTTGACTTGAGGTGTAACAAATTAAATATAATTGGAAATGTATCGAATAAAAAGAGATTGGATTAAAATAGTGATGGTTTGAATTGCCAATAAAACCCAGATGGGTGGGAATAAAAATTGGAAATGGTCTTGTAAGCAATTGAATGAATTGAATTTGAAAAATTTAAAATTTTATAATAATTAATTGGATAATTTAAATTTGGAACTTGGATTAAATAGAAATTATTAAATGCAATTCAAGTTGAAATGCTGACAAATCGAATGTGGAAAATATAAATAGAGCTCGACACATATGTTTTTGAAGATGTTAAGTGAAGTAAAAACGAACTGAAACAGAAGTGACTTAAGTTGTGAATGAATTCCATTCAAGTATAAATAAAATGGGTTCGTATGGAACCTATGCATCATGGAATAAAATACCATGTAAGATAAAATAGAAATGAATAAAAAAAATTGAGTTGGAGATCAATTTAAAATTTGCTATAAAACTTATGAAGTAAAAAGTCTATGAACTGGTAAATGTAAATAAAATAGTTTGGAATAAACAATTTTGGAATGAAATGTAAATGAATGGATTGTAAACCATTCAAATATAATGAGAATATATGGATTGTGAATAAATTTAAAAACAGAATAGAATTAAATATAAATTGAGTTGAAATCAATTTAAATTGGTTATAAAACATAAATACTTATTTATTCACATAGATCTCGGCAAATTGCATAGAATAAAGTGTCATTGGATGTAAATGGAAGTAAATTAAAATTCTATGAATTGATAGGAATAAAATAAATTGATTTTGAGATCAATTGAATTAAAAATGAGTTCGTTTTGCCTAAAAATAAATTAAATGTAAGCGATTGAGTTTTAAGCTATTCAAATTAATGAAGTTGTATACGAATGGATTGAAAACCATTCAGAATTGAATGAAAATGGTTATAAATTAACTAGAACAGTTGAATTAGTATGAAAACTGTATAAATTGCTTACGGAAAATGTTTGGTGTGAATTTCTTTTAGAATTCATGTGTTTAACTATTGCAAATAAGTGAAATGTTGTTAAACTTCATATATTTGGCAATTACATGTTTAAATTGAGTAAGTACAGGTACCGGAAAGCCATGTGACTGGATTTTGGCACGCTAACTGCTAAATAAATAAGCCGCTTGCTTATAAATGCTAAATAAGGTACGCCTACGCAATAAAAATAGGAAATATGAACTGTTTTTGGTTTTTCCGACCGGGTGGGTCGATGTATATATATTTATATCTTTTGTCAAATTGCAAAAGCTCCTCCGTACAAGGGAGACTCTGCCAAAAAATTTCAGAAATTTTGGGAGTTAGAAAATTTTTGTAAATTTTGGAAAATTTTTGTAAATTTTTGAAAATTTTGTTAACAACAAAACGATTTTAAACTGGGAATTGAAATAAATTAATAAATGAGACTAATTTAAAATAGTGACATGAATTAGTTATAAATAGGAAATAAAATTCAAATATTCAGAGTTGAAAATAAATAAGGGAACCGATTTGAATAGAAATAGATATAAACTAAAAGTGGTGAAACGAAAATGAATAAAGAAACATATAAATGCTTATACTAACTTAAGAAAGGAATGGTGAATTCGTAAATGAAAGATTGATACTATAAATATAATCTAAGTTAATATTCGAATGAATAGATATTGGCATTTTGTGAGAGGGTCGATAAAATGTTTTTGGGAATATTGTGATTTGATATTACTGCTAAGCAGGGTATGCAGGTATGAAAAAGGAGAAAGGAAAATTGGTTTTGATTTCAGATAATAAATTAGAAATGCCCGACCAAAAAGGTATGTGTTTAAATTTCTGTGAAATTTGATTAGGATTTTGGATCGAGCCACTTGGCTTTTTGTTTTCTTTTGAGATTTGGGAGGCCGTAGAGCCATTTTGTAGTTGTACCAAGCTAGCCGCGCAAAGGAGACGCTGGCGAAATTTTTTTGAAAATCTAGAGAGTTAGAAATTTTTTGAGAAAATTATGATAATTCAAATTTGATTTTAAATTTATATTTGAATTGTTAAGTAAGTGATATGGTTTGGGACTTATGGGTAAGTTGAAAGGTTAAGAAAAGGGTTAGAGTGTCTTTGATAAAAAGATTTGTTGGTAAATTGTTAAAAACTATTTGGAGTCGAGAAGATAGTTAATGGGTTATAGGTCATTCTTCCTAACTAGTAATTTCGGGGACGAAATTCTTTTAAGGGGGGAGGAATGTGACGACCCGGAATTTTTGAGCATTTAAAATTGAAATATTTAATTAATTTTAAATATTTAAAAGTTAATTTTTAACTCGAATTTCAAATATCAATATGTATTGGGTAATTTAATTATTTAATTAAATAATTTGAAGTTGGGTAAATTGTTGAATCTGGAATTTTAAGCTGCTTAAACAAGATATTTTCAATATTAATATATATATATATATATATATATACATATATATATATATATTATTCTAGTCAGAGATCAAGTCCAACCGCCTTCCATCTTTTCAACATACATTGTCTTCTCACGCAAGGCAATCCAATTCGTTTCCTTTATAAAAATCAATCTCTCCTCCTTCGTTTGTTCGAACAGCCGAGATTCAGAAAAGTAAAATAAAATATACTCGAAGCTAATACAAATAGCAATGGCCGATACTTCGTGTCGAGATCAAGATCGATTAGGGCCGAATTTTGTTTTCTTCTTCCCAAAACACAAGCAGTCCGAAAAAAAGGGAAAAAAAGAAATCAAATCGATTTTTTTGATTTCGATCGAGGGGTTATTGGGGCAGGCACGAGGCGAATCGCGGTAGCTTCGAGTCACGACAGGTTGGGGCTCGTGCGACAAGGCTCTGTAACGAGCACGGTTGATCGACGTTTGGGTCGCGTGTTGATGGGAGGGCATGGTGGTGTCGAGCAACGTGGAGTAGATTTCTTCGATCGGCGCTGCGAAGCTCGCGTTCGAAAGGAAGGGGGATGATGCAGTTTCGACCAGGGTTTGGCTCGCGATGGCGATTGAGGCGAGTGCGCGAGCTCGGCGGCTAAGGGCGACTGCGACGGTCGCGCGTGTTCGAGCAGGGCTCGAGTTTGCAGTGGGGTATCTGCTGTTGCGTTTTTTTATGCAATTCATTTTAGTTTAAATTTCAATTCGATAATAGCCATATTTATACATGTAGAAAAAAATATACAAGTAAAATATATATATATATATATATATATATATATATGTATGTATGTATATATATAAATACATATGCTTATTTTATTTAATTATGTATATAGTCAGGACTTTGAAAAAGGGAGTTTTATTCTATAAATGCACAGAGTTTATATAGGATTAGGTTTTAAAATTCTATATGGATTATTTTCTAAGTGTAAATGAAATTTCAAAATAATAATAATAATAAATAGAAAATAAAGGAGATGCATATACATTCTAACTTCCTTGACTAATTCTAAATAATGGAGTATGGAAATATTATTTATCTAACCTATTTAATTATTTTAGTCACTAAGAATAATTTATCAAAGGAAATTAGTTTAAATAAAAATTTTAGTTAATCAAATTAATAAATGATAATAATTGTACGATTGGTTCAAATGATAATAAATCATGTCACGTCTATTCAAGGTCTGAAAGCGGGGAGAAAACAAGGGGGTTGGATCAGATTGCAGGTTAAAAATCAAAGGTGAGTTAATCTCACTCGGATAAATTTAAATTTAAATGATTAAATTTAAATAATTGTTTGAATGGTTGAATTGATTGATGTGCTATTGTATGATATATTTTGGAATTGATGCATTATATTGTGCCAACGTCTGTGGATGCAGGGAAAACAGGTTGGAGGGATCCAACTGGATCCCTCAACATTTATTTAAATTATTAAATATCCACTGTTGTGATTAATTGATATTCTATGATGAATTATATTAGAATATTGAATGTTATAGTCTGCTTGAATATTTCGGTACTCTGTTTTATCCGAATATATAGAATTGGACTTTGAAAGGAAATAAAAGAAGTGAACTCTTAAGAAATAATTATAAAGAATGTATATAAATTAAAGTGAAATGGATAAGAATATTAGTGGTTTCAAAATACTAACTAATAAAATTCTGTATATGGAAAGGAATTTTTGAATAAACAGAAAGTTAATGAAGTTTGAAACTTCAGTGATATTATTTAATAGAATAAAACATTTATTAAGATTTAAAATTATTGAAAGGAATAAAGAAGGAATTGGGAAAATCCTGAAATTTGTATATTTCAGTTAAAAGGTTTAAAATCAAACGGAAAATAATAACATTAATAATAAGTCCATAACTAATGAATTTTGAAATGAATTGAGAAATTAAAGAAACTTATTTCAAATAAAATAAATTGGAAATTAATTTGGGAAAATTGATTTAAGTGATTGAAGTTGGAATTTTCTCTGGATGGCCAAGTACATGTTTTTAAAAGTAAATTTGTAAATATAAATTAAATGTTTTTAAAGAAAGCAAGTTTTGTAAAATTTATTATTTCTAATATTTAAAGTCTAAAGTAAGTATTTTCTTTTAATCTATTTTAGCAGTAATTATTAAGAAGTAACTTAGTATTATGTTTTTTTTAAAAGAAATCTAGTTTATATTTTATTAAGTACTTTATTTTCAAATGTTTATATAGTATGTATTTTTAGTAAATTATTAAAGGAGTTTTAACTTAAGTGTTTAAAAGTAAATTCCAAAGTAAGTATTTTTGTTTAATCTATTATCGTAATAATTATTTAAAGAATGATTTGGTATTTTGTTTAAAGTATTATTATAAATTAAAGATTTAAAGAATGATTTAGCATTTAAAGATTTCCTCATTTTTCCTTTTCCTTTTTTTCATGGCAGACATCTCCCTACCTGTCCTCTCTTCCTCTTTATCTGTCCTTCCTCGTACTCTCGTCCTTCCTTCTTCAACCACCATACCTCCCCTCTCTTCTCCATCAATCCACCATCGCCCTACTCCTGACCCCCCTGACCCTCCTCCGCCTCTATCCTCTGTACACTCCCTTCTGCAGCCATCTTCTTCTTCTGATCCTTCACTCTCATATGTGCCTTCCAAACTTGTCCCATCTTCTTCTACAGTTCCTCCTTCCTCCACCTCACCTATTCCTCCTTTTCTGTCTCAGCCTCTTCCATCTCAACTGTCATGGACTTCCCTCTTTAAGCGTAAGCCGAGTAACGCGGGGAAGTACATTCCAGTTGAGATGACCCCTGAGTTCTCTAATGATATTATGATTCCTCCTACCTGCGTGATTGATGCTGGCACTCAAGAGTGGAGTGGTTACTTGGTAGGTTTCTTCCTTGATAAATCGCTGTCTTTCACCACTGTTATTAACTTTCTGAAAAAGTACTAAAAGCTGAAAGGATCAATTAAAGTCCGTTCCAATGGATTCCTAGTCTTATTTCATCTAGCATGTGATGATGATAGGACCAGGATTATGCAAGGAGACCCAATAGTAATGCGTAACAAACTGTTTATTGTCAAACAGTGGGATCCATATGTAGGTAATGCCTGTGAAAGTATCTTTTCTGTCCCAGTGTGGGTAAAGTTTTCAAATATTCCTATGTTTTCTTGGTCACATTTGGGGATCAATTGGTTAGCAAGCAGAATAGGTAAACTTGTTTGTATGGACGAGTCGACAGAGAAGCTGGAAAGGCTGTCCTATGCTAAGTGTTTAATAGAGATTAAACCAGATCGTGGGCTCGTTGATTCCTTTCCAGTGCAGCTCCTTAATGGTGAAACCCAGAATATCCATATTGAATATCACTGGAAACCAGATATTTGTAGTAGATGTTGTGTATTTGGGCATACAGTGTCGAACTGTGATAAGATTATCTCTTCTGCAGTTACTAAGAGTAAAGAACTGTTAAATAGCTCAGCTGATGCCAATGATGATGAGTTGAAGGAAAATAGTAAAGTAGGGAGTAAAATCATGAGGCAGAGGAAACAAAAATGGAGAGTTGTGAATTATAATAAAAGACAGAGGTTTAAAACCATAGTTAAAAATGACCATATGATTGTTGTTCAAGAAGTTAATAATACTGAGAAAATTTACAAACCAAGTAATTCTGTTTTAGAAGAAGGAGAAATTGAAAATGATATTCCCATTCTTAATGCTGAAGAAGGTGAATTACACACTGTGATTGATCCTTATAGTTTGCAGTGTAATAATGGATTCCAAGTCCTTGCTGAGATGAAAGATTTTGATTCAGTAGAGTATGATTCGCAAGGTAATGTTCTCAGAAATAAGAAAATGGGTAAAGCTACTGTTGTTACAACGGTGAATTTCTCAAGTATGCGTGGCACAACTGAAGCCACTTTCGATCAAACCTATGATCCAGAACAATTAACAACATCAGACCGAGCTCCATCAAAAAACCCTGAAACAAACATTACTGATCCACCTTGCAAAACCACCGTAGCTGATTTTCCCCCTCCAACTCAGTGTGCTATGTCATTGATGCAAGCATCATCCATCATTGAAATGTCACCTGAAGATAATTTGAATTCTTCAATTTCTCAACTCATGACTGTGCACGTTCCCTCTATGCACGTGCACAAAGTCTTGGCTACCAACAGTGGTGCAGATTCATCAATATCTACATCATCAACTGATTCTGAAACTCATCAAAAATCTGAATTCCCTTATTCTCAAATCCATGCTCCCATGGCGTGGAAACCCCCTCCTCCATCCCTAATCCTCTATGCTTCTTGTCCCTCGTCCAGCAATCCTAACCTGGTTGTATTACAGCCAACAAGTAATTCTATAACTAAAAACTGCAAAGGATCCAAATCTAAACTCCCTGATACCTTTGACCTTAACCCTAGTGATGGTTCAATTCTTTCATCATCGTTTCCTGAAACAAATGCTCATACAACCCCTCTAACCAGGGGCTCCAAAAAGAAACTACGTAATAAACAGTTTGTTGATCAATGTTAAACAACATTGGAGCATGGAATATTAGAGGTGCCCACTCGGAAATAAAATTTAATCAGTGTAAAAAATCATTTCCACTCATTCTCTTAGTCTTCTCGCAATTCTGGAAACCAAACTTGACGCTACTCTCTCTTCCAAAGCTGCTCAAATCATTAACCCCTCGTGGATGAAGATTCATAACCTCTCTGAGGCTCCTTATGGAAGAATACTTGTATTATATAATCCTTCTATTTTTACTTTATCTACTATCATTTCAACTTCTCGACTTATTCATCTCCACTGTCTCCATTTATCTTCTTCTACATCTTTTTACCTTACTGTTATATATGGTCTTAACTCAGTAAATGCAAGACAATCATTTCTGAATCTCCTACCTTCCTTCAGACAGGAATCACATCCATGGTTAGTAACTAGAGACTTCAAATTCTCCTTCCTATAATCTCACCGCCTTGGTGGCAATCCCTTGTCCTTACAACAAATTAGGCCTTTGAGCTGTTCACTATCCCACTCTAATCTTATTGAGATCACTGCTGTGGGTGCCCCTTACTCTTGGAATAACTCCAGTCGAACTATGCCTCGCACCTTCTCCAAAATTGACTTCTCCTTTTCTAATCAAGCTGCTCTCTCCAAATGGCCCAATTTATTCAATCTCCTACCAATGCCTGGCCTATCTGATCACTTACCACAAATTTTATCTTTCGGTGCTGTTGTGAGAAAAAGAAAATCTCATTTTAATTTTTTTAATGCTTGGGCTCTGCATAATGATTATGCTCAAATTGTTAGTAAGGCTTGGTCCACTTTATTCTATGGTAACCCTATGTATATTTTGCAGTGTAAACTGAGACAGGTTAGAACTGACTTGAAAGTGTGGTCGCCAACGAATTTGGTAATGGGAACTTGTCGTCCACATTTCTTGCGCAACAGCTCCACCATGTTCAAGAGTCCATGATGACTGACACGTGAAACATCGACTTAGCAGCGTAGGAAGCATCCTTATCTTCTCAACTGTTTGAGGCCTTAAAGCTTGAAGACTCAATGATAAAGCAAAAAACGAGAATGCAATGGTTCAAGGAAGGTGATAGAAATTCCTCCTTCTTCCACTCTTCCCTAAAAGCCAAGCAGTCTCGAGAACCTATAAGCACTCTAATTGATGATAACGGTGAGTATATCACTGACCAACCCCTTATTGCTAACATGTTTCGTGAGTATTTCAGCAAATTGCTTGGCAATAGTAATCAATTCAGTCCTTCGCTTGACAATCTAGACTCAATTAACATCCCCAGAATCTTATCTGAAGACAATAATTTCCTTTGTTCTGCTGTCACTGACAATGAAATGAAAATGGCTCTTTTCTCTCTCAATTCTAACTCCTCTGGAGGTCCTGATGGCTTTAATGCCTTTTTCTTTACTTCAAGCTGGGAGACGGTTGGCCCAATCTTTTAGAAGGTCGTTCATAACTTCTTCAACACATGCCAAATGATTGGTTCTGTTAATGCAACTAATTTAGCCCTGATTCCTAAAGTGAAAAACGCATGCCGTGTCTCTGAATTTAGACCTATATCTTGCCGTAATACTATATACAAATGCATCTCTAAGGTTATAGCTAATAGGCTAAAGTTAGTTCTCCCAAAGGTTATATCATCCAATCAAACTGCCTTTCTTTCTGGTAGAATCATTCTTGATAACGTTCTAATGTCGCACGAATTACTTAAGGGCTACAACTCCAAACATGTCTCCCCCAGAGCTATGTTTAAGCTTGACATATCCAAAGCCTTTGACACCTTGCAATGGAATTCTATTGTAAGAATAATGGGGTTGATGAATTTCCCAAAACATTTTGTGGCCTGGATTGAAACTTGCATCTCTACTCCTTGGTTTTCTATAATGGTCAATAACTGTAATGAAGGATATTTTCGAAGCAAACAGGGTATTAGGCAGGGAGATCCTTTGTCTGCGTACTTATTCATACTTGTTATGGAAATTCTAACTCAGATTCTGCTATAGCAAGTTCATGACGGTAGCTTCTTGGTCCACCCGAAGTGTAGGGATCCTCTGATTACCTCGCTAATGTTCGCTGATGACTTAGTTGTCTTTTTTAAGCCAAGTATACTGACGGTTAATTCTATTATGAAGAGCCTCACTTTGTTTTACAAAATCACTGGCTTGGCTATTAACTTAAATAAATCTGCCTTTATGATAGCCGGAGTTAGTAATGACATGATCACTATGATTTCCAGCATCACATCCATCTCTCATCGGGTTGATACCACCATGTACTTAGGTATCCCTTTGGCAACTTCAAGAATCTCGATTGTTCAATGTACTCCTTTGTATGAACGAATTACTGCTAGACTTTCTCTTTGGACTAACAGGTTCCTTAGTCAGGCAGGAAGACTTACCCTTATTAATGTCATCATCTTCTCCATGACAATTTATTGGTCTAGATCCTTCATTCTTCCTACCAAATTGATCAGAATGATTAGGAGCGCAATGTCTAACTTTTTATGGCATGGATCAATAAACTCTAGAAAACTTACTCCATGTGCATTCACCAAGCTTGAACTGCCGAAGTCAAGAGGAGGACTTGGGATTAAAAATATGATACTTTGGAATCGTGTGGCATTGGTCTCTCATATTGATGATTTCTTGAATCATAAGGACAACATATGGGTTAAATGGTCACATAAGTTTATTGTTGGAAAGAAAATTTTTTGGACAATGGCAATTCCACATTCTAATAGCTGGACATGGCGTAGCATCCTCAAACTAAGACCAGTTATCCTCGCTTTTTCTAAGGCAAGGATCGGTTTCACTGGTCGAACATCCTTCTGGTGTGACCCATGGGTTAAGGAAGGAATTATTTTGAGCCACCTTCTAACTTACAATCAGCGTGTTCAAACTGGAATATCTCTTGATGCTTATGCATGCAATTACATTGCCAATGGTGTCTCTGTCATGCCTTACACTAGTAATCATAATATCAGACAGCTATGGAATAGTTTGGGTGGATGTCATGTTTTACTGTCACCGGCTGATGGTATTTCTTGGACATGTTGTTCTGACAGGTACAGAATAGGAAACATGTACAACCAGCTAGTTAGGCAAAACAATAGGGTTAATCTAAGTTGGCATAAACGAATTTGGTTAAATCATAATACTGAACGACAAAACTTTCTACTTTGGAAGATTTTTAGCAATTCATTGAAAACGAAAAGTAAGTTGCGACAAAGTGGCATAAACATTGACACTGCTTGTGCTTTCTGCCAGGCAGAGGAAGAAGATACTCTTCATCTGTTTTTTAGGTGTTCCTTCGTCAGCATGTTGTGGTCTTGGATTAACACTGTCATAACATCCAGGAGGGTTAGTTTGGTTAGTGAGATAGAATGGGATCTCATTTTCAAGGCAACAAGATGGAAAGTAGAATTGTCCTATGTTATGCTGTTCACATTGAAAGTCTTCATAATGATAATCTGGGGGGAAAGGGATGCAATAATTTTCAATGGTAAAAGAAAGACTGCCGCGCAACTGAAAGAAAGCATAGTGGAGGGTTTGAGATTTGATAGTGCTGCATCTACCCATATCTTCGAGCCTGAATTTATGTCTTGCCTGTCTTGATGTGTTCCTATGTTTTGTTTTTTTTTGTTTTTTTTTCTTCTTTTCCTTTCCTTTGTTTTTTGATATGCCGTGTCTTCTATGTATTCTTGTTTCCCTGATCTTGCTACTAGTGGTGGCATTGTTCTCTCCTCTGTAAATCTCTCTTGGTATATCAATAAATGGTAGGGGTCCATTTCTAACCCCGCTGGCTTTGCCAAAAAAATAAATTAATTAAGTATTAAAGTAAATTTTTCTAAATTGAATGTTAAATATATTTTACAATAAAGTGCTTTTAAATTATTTTAAAAATCTAAAGTTTTGTGCTTGGTGATTCCAGTGGAAATGGAAATACTCGGAATTTATTCTGAAAAAAGGAAGATAGTTTTGAAAACTGTTTTAAAAAGGGCTTGAAAGTGAGATTTTATCTTGTAAAGATATTTTGAGATAAATAAATAATTTGGGAAATTATTTATTGGTTGATGGTTGTTTGTGAATATTAATTGATAGTTAAATCACCGACTAGCAATATTGGCCAAATACGTAGATCGTTTTGAAGAGACCGGGATGGAGATTAATTTCTCGAAAACAACTTCGATCCGGTTTGGATGTTTTCGTGGAAAACGAGTTTGGATGCGAAGATGGAGCAGTGAAGTGCAAGGGCTAGTCGCTACTAATCCTGAGGATAATTCCAAAATGGATGTATTAGTAATAGTGCCTTCGGTTCCGTTCGAACCCGGGACGGACTTGTATGGATGAATGCTTGCGACACATCGTCAGGTGGACGATGGGCATTCAAAGGGATATGTTCTAAAAAGGTAACGCTTAGCCTCAAGCCTCATCAAATGGGAATGACTGAAAATCAGGGGTTATGCAGCAAGGCTAGGTGGGTAGCACCCAAGCAGGGTGAGGTCATTCCTATCTAGATGTCCTTTTTTATTTCGGCTTAGTGGGCGGTTGCTGATCCCAACCGCGGGGTGATCTCACTCGGGATTATCCAGTAAGGGGTAGTCCCGGTCTTGTGTTGCAGGGGAGCGGACGTACTCCTCGGTACGGTGATCTAGGCCCCGTACTGTGACAGGTGGTACCCCGGTGCCTAGTCATTAGTTGGAAATCCATTCTCCCTACAAGCCTTGTACGAGTTTTGTTTGTATTACCCACTCCGTGGCTAGTAGCTGGAATTTAATAATGTAACAATTTCGGCTATTTTATAAGTATTTGTATATAGACCCTATTATAATATCAGAGGATTTCTATAAAAATTGTTTTAGCTATCGTAAGGTAAAAACCCGACATGTTTATTTGTGGCGTGGTCTTACGAGATGCTTTTGTTTTCAAAGGATTTGTGAAACTTTAATAATCAATTGGGTGTGATTTTCTCACGCTGGTATTCTAGACTGACTCGGGTATTATTTAACTGTAATGCTCGGGTCAGACCGAGTATTATAGGATACAGGATGTGATGCTGTGGAGCTCAAGAGACGAGCTGGATGACGATACGTACTACCGTACTTGTTTATATATATTCTGCTATGTTAGGTTGCTATGTATCCATTTGTTTTTTATTGATGTTGAGCTGTGATTGATGTACTCTGATGATGTAATATATAAACAGATATATTTGAATCTGTGTAAAGATCATTTGTTATCTATTATACTTTATTCCGCTGCGATGGTTAGATTCTGTTGTTGTTTCCTATTCTCTTCTTCTACCTCTTCTTCTTTAACCCAAATGGTTCGTATTTCTGTACAACTGGAGTTGATTTAGGTAGAATAGTGTTAACTCAAGGGGTATGGATTTGCGGGTCGTTACATAAATTGAAATATAATTGGAAATCAATAATTTATGTAATTACTGATGGAATTAAAGACTTGATTAATTAAGATTAATTAATCCATAATATGCGACTTATGTGAAATTAATTAATATAGGTAATTAAGGATTAATGTAATTAATATATTAATTAATTTATGAAGTAATTAAGATTACTTATTGATTTTGGGTTAAGAATAATTGATATCGTGAAATTAATTAAAGATAATTACTTGAATATAATTGCAAGATAAGTAATACAGGGTGATTAATTAAGATGAATAGATAGGGAAGATTAATTAATTGATTGATTTGGAATTAATCAAGGTTAAATGAAGGAATCCGAGTGATTGAGGTTTGAAATTCAATTAGAATCAACTGAATTGATTTGTATGTGATTAAGCTTTGCTTATGGATGATTGAATGGTATTGGATGCTTTGAATGAGTCGACATCCCTGATATGAAATGTTGTGTATTTCTTGAGTAACTTGGGTTAGGATAACATGAGTTTTGAAGAGACCGGGGTCGGGTATTGGGAAGTACCCGAAACCACTTCGAATTTTTATAAATTGATTTGTGAAATA
This sequence comes from Allium cepa, assembly GCA_030765085.1. Taxonomy (NCBI): domain Eukaryota; kingdom Viridiplantae; phylum Streptophyta; class Magnoliopsida; order Asparagales; family Amaryllidaceae; genus Allium; species Allium cepa. Next base: position 71,131,056 of record CM060939.1, on the reverse strand, counting down.
AATAGGCTGGAATGAAATGATTTTAGTGAATTAAATTATTTTATCTAAGTTTGGTACGTAGAAATTGACGTGTAAAATAAGTATTGTCTATAGCAGATTGTGAATTTGTTAGATTGATATAAGTTACCCCGGGTTTATACAAGTTGTTTGCTTTGGTATTCCATGTTAGTTGGGTTTACTCACGCTGGTTTCCATTCTGACCCGGGTGTTACTGTGGTGTAATGCTCGGGTCAGACCGAGTATTACAGATTTTCAGGTAGGTACGTTTGGAGCTCAGGAGGCGAGCCGGATGGCAAGGGCGTATAGAATACTTCCGCTGTATTTATATAATTGTTAATCTGAGACATGATAATTGTATATATTCGGTGACTGTATAAATGTGAAACTATGATGTATATTAAATGTAATCGACAAATATAGTATTCTTTGTAAACTATCATTATTTATTATTATATTTTATCCGCCGCGAATGTGAGATGTTTGGTGTTCTGTTCTTCTTCTTCTTCTATCTCTTTCTTCTTTTCATAACTATCTGGAATTTTCGGGTTCGGAAATTTTGGGTCGTTACATGCATTGTTAAATCAAGTTTAATTTTTGTTTTGCATTCATCTCATCTTATTTTTATTTGTACAAGCAACACTCCGATTCACATAAGGTGGGGGATTTCACCACCCTTTCCTTGGACCACAAATTGCATTTCATTTTAGAATTTGCTAATAATAATGATTAGACATCGAATCTAAGGGTGTCACGAGCTCACTTAGGGCTTAATTGTATATTGACAAGTGGTCCTCTTTCGACAATTTAATGTCTTGGTGTCGAAGCAACGGTAGAGTAACAACCATTTATAAATATTACGGAGATTCGTAAATATTATAGTAGTTGTTTCTTTGAAGGTATTTAAATCTTCGATTGCATTGCTAAGGTGATTCATGATGCACCGATAACTTCTGTTTGTTACCTGGCTGAGAACTATTTTGTTGGATTAAGACAAAGTGTGATTATACAATTTTGGGTTAGAAGCTACTAATTTTTTTTAATTAAGTCTTTCGCATTCATTTAGCAGCATTAGTTCATGCATTAAAAAAAAGTAAAAAATTCAAAATAAAAACAAAAAAATAAAAAAAATTCTTAACCTAGTTTTTTTTAAATCCTTTCCTTTGAAAATTTTCAATTCAACTCAAAAACTTAAAAAAATTGAGTTAGTCTTTTAAAGAAAAAACAAAATCCAAAAAAATATAAAAAAATGAAAAAAATGAAATTTCCCTTTTGAAAAATTAATTCCTTTTGGTAAATAGTTTTCCTTTATAAGAAATCAAAAAAAAAAACAATTTTGAAAATGTTTGAATTTCCCTATTCACAAGACTTTTACAATAGTTGTGAAAATCAACATAATCCCTATAGTTTCACATCAAAATCTTATGGATATTTTAATGACAACTCTTGTATAAACAATTTGAAATTTGAACAATTTTTTTTTCAAAATGATGACCAACTCTTAATTCTTGAAAAGGGTATTGAAATTATTTCATCTTTACTTCAATTCTCTACCCAAAATGATTAAAGGATAAATGATTTGTGTAATTCCCATTTGTGCATAATTCAAGTTAAAGTTTTCAAAATAATCAAAATTTATATTCACTTCAAAATTTAAATGATTTCGGGTATAACTCATGCCAATACAATTTCGAACTCCAAAATGAATTTCAATATCAAAATAAAAATGAAAACAATTGTTTAAATGATTTCGGCAGAATAATTTCATTCATGGTGATTTTTTTTACTCTCATCAAGTTCAAATTGAAAATCCTCAAATTAATCATTATAAATTTGATTTTGTTGAGCGATGGGAAGAAATTCACAAATAACACATGGATTTGTTGTTTGAAATATATATTAAACAACGTGAGAAACAAAATCAAAACCCAATGATTGATGAGTCAAATAGTAATCCACCTTTTACTAAATTGACGATTTTCAAATAACAACTTATGATACTGAAAACAACAATCTTAGTGAAGTTGTTGAAAATTTGGTAATTGAGTTGGATTTCAATTCTTTTGAGAGTGTGGAACTAAATTTAAAATTCGATCTTCCTTTTTCCAATTTAAAATTTTGAACACAACAATTTTAGATTTTGAACACGATGCATGCAATGAAGTTGTTGATAATCCAACAAAGGTAGACAAATTTTGTGAACACGATTTATTTAGACTTTCGAAGATGAGTTGTTGAATTCTGAAGGGAAAGATTTAAATCACCATTTTGATTTTGAAATCAATAGTTCTGAAGAAGTTTTTAATGATAAGTTTGAATTTCAATTTGTGAAAATAAATTTGAACTTCAATCAATTGTTTTATCTACCCCAAAAATCATCAAAGATAAAACAAATCATACGATTTTTAATTAAAAAAAACGACATTCGTTTTTCCAAGTCGACATTCAACTTCAAGATCTTTTGTGGTTTGGTTTTCTTTGCTTAAGCTATGTCTCTCATACTTGATGAGACAAATGAATTGGTCTTTGGAAGATAGTTTCATTTACTCTTTGATGATGTATTTTCTGATGTCGTGTAAATGATAACCATTTCTTTTTCATGTAAATTATAACGACCCACCTTTTTGGACGGTTCAAATCGAGATTAAACCATACATATCAAACTCAAACCATTCAAAAGGGAGGATTGTTAATGAGGTAAATAATAAATAAAAAGGAAAACAAAACACAGAATCTCGCCATGGAATGACAAAATATAATAATCAAATAAATAGTTCATGAAGCTGTTTTACAAATAACATTTGATTATACTTTTACAATTCAAGTCATAGTTATACATATATCAGAAATAAACAAATAATGCAGTGGAACATAGAATGCTATGGAACAATAAATAATATACCGAATCTTCATCTTCGTCCTCCAAAAATAGTCATCAATACACTGAAAAAGCTTAGACTAACCTGAGCATAATGAAAAGACAAAACATTCGAGTCTGAACTAAAAGATCATATGTAAGTTAGGTCAAAATAAGTAAAATAGAAATATTAGTGCAATGGTTTCATAAATGTTATAGGATTTTCATCTCCAATAATAATTCAATTCTAATAAAATCCAAATTGAATAAATTATATGGGTATATGTCATTTCATCCAGTATCAAAAATCAACATTTCCAAATCAATGAAAACCTCTTGGGTTTATCATTTCAATCTATAACGATTTTTCCCTAATCTATAAAATCTTTCAGGTATATATCATTTCAACCCATAGGGATAATAGAGATATAGACATAAATAACATATAATCATCCAAAATGTCAACCAATAATATCCATTCAGTCACCTAAATATCAACAATTGAACATACAACACAATATAATTGAAATCAACTAATAACTACCAACAATTTACGTCTTATCATTAACAAGTATTTAACAGGAAATTTAAATTTCAATATTAAATTAAATGGCAATTAAATTCAATAAAATTCAGATTTAACTGGAATGACAATTTAAAATATACTAAACAGCAACCAATCAATTTCTAACCACATCATAAATTCAATTTAACTAACATAAGAAAATCTAGTATTTGTGAGTGCTTGCTCACCTTTCATGGCTACAAAGGTGATGATAAAAATGGAGCAATATGGATATTCCTAGCAAAGATCCAAAGAAAATCCAACAAAGCTTAGACACGAACACGAATCAATAAACAAGTTTCAACTATTTCCAACTTCCAAACTACCCAAGATCCAAACTACGAACAAACCTGAAACTAGGTTATTTTTAAGAAAATATTAGGACGAGACTATTAGTAAATCTATAAAAGTGGCTACCTAGAAAGTTGTTACAAATTATTTTTTCTCCATTTACAAAAAAATAATCACTCAAAAAGCTTCTGTCCTGAGGAAGTTATGGTCAAAACAAACAGAGGTGTTTTTTAAGTTGAAAATATGAGTTCAAAAACACTTCAAAAATATTTGAGTTTTTGGCATAGAAAATTATAGAATTTGAAGAACTGGTCTAAAACAAAATTGAATCCACTGGAAAAGTAAATGTTTGAAAAAAGAATCACATAATTTGGTTCAATCCTGAAGGAGATATGGTTCATACAATATGGGGCAGTTTCAGCCAAAACTGGACCCAAGAAAGGACTTGAAAAATGGAGTTTTTGATATAGAAATATACGAAATGGGAAGAAGTGTTCGACAACAAAGTCATTGCCATTGAAATTATACACGGATTCAAAAGAAATCTTTTGACCTGGAGTAGTTTAGTGGAATATAGAAGCCATGGAAATAAGGGGAAGAAAGAGCGAAAATAAGGAAGGGGAAAAGAAAGGAAAAGGGAGAAAGAAGAGGAGAGGGAAGATGGAAGGAGATGGCCTTGAAGATGGTGGAGAGGGCGGTGGCTATAGAGAGGAGGAAGGGTTAAAGGAGAAGAGGAAAGAAGTTTTGATTTGTGAGGTTTTTGGAGTTTTAGATCTAGAGTTCACTGTAGATTTTGAGGAGAAAGAAGAAGTGTGCAGAGAAAATTTCTCTAAAGAAAAATTATATATGTAGATATTATCAGATAAGAAACATAAGGTCGTAGGTAAATGAATGGTCACGTGGCTGACTAGAGTCTCTTGATTAACCAAGGCCCATTAGACCAAATAAACCCAATATGCCTTAGCCAAATAAAACACGACTAAAAACTACCGATTCATGTTAATTTTTCACAGTAATTCAAATTTTTAGAGCAATAATTTGATTTTGACGAAATAAAAAGTAGAGGAAAGATCAGAATTTGGTCTAGTAGCGTATAAAAGGAATAAAAAATTTAAAATTCAAATTTATTTTTTTCAACCAAAAGTCAATCTTTGACTAAGCTTGATCAAAATTTGAAATTTCACAAAAATTTTATTCTATTAAATTTGGTCAAATAAAACACTCAACATCACAAATTCAATTTTTTTTATTTAATTTTCATTTAAACAAAATACTGCCATTTCAAAGTTTTTAAAAGTTACGATCGTTACATTTTATCTTAATTGAAAGATGTAATATCAATTAATGCAATATTAATTTGTTTCCCCTTATCATATTTAAAAGGTTAAATGCCATTAACTACGCATCCAATTCTCATCCAGTTACATTCAAACCTATGTTATCATTCTTATTATTCAATCAACACTATCCTATGAATTATATTAATATAAGTTTACATTTTATTACATTCATTATTTTACCGTTAACATCTTTTACCATATTAACTGCAATAATTAATTACATAAATTTTCATTGATTTCTAACTTAATTCCAAACATATTAAATAATGAGATGATAAATGAACAATTGTTACCTTTAAGTAATTTAATCATATTTATAAGTTTATTATCTACAACAAATGTTATGACTCTTACATATCATTGATTATATTCGATTTCAATTAACAACATATAATTCCAACATTCAATTGCCTTAATTCTATTAATTACCCATTTAATATTCAAATCGACAAATTAATGAGAAGATAATTACAACTATCGTTTATAATAATAGTTCATATCCATTATCTTATCATTTACAACCAAGGGTTATAACAAAATGAATTTATATTCTATATTATTCTATTCCAATCAATTACATATAATCTCATCGTTAAATACATCATTTAGTTTATTGCATTATTTACAATTATAACCAAATAACCTTACAATTATATCCATTAATTGAAATTGGATTAAAATGGTTATCAATTAGTTAAATCAACATTAATATATTACATTCTAATTGTTTTATCATTACAAATCATAAATTCTAATTTCTTACAATATTAATAATTCAAAATCTTATTAAATTTAATATTTTAATTATCAAAAAATATGGGTCGTTACACTCTCCTCACCTCCACTCAAAACTTTCGTCCTCGAAAAGGAAAAAGGAGGAATTAAGGGATTAATATGTTTTATTCGAAGTATTTAATTTATAAAAATTTAATTTACATAATTTAGTATATTAAATAAAATATACTAATTAATAAACAATCAAATCTTCATATTCAAGTTTATTAAAGTTTGAAAAAATATTTTCACTTCCACAAAATTTTTCTAAGCCTAAAATTCATGTAAAAATTTCGACAGAGTCTCCTTTATACGGAGAGTTCCGAAAAATAATAATAATACCAATAATAACCATAAACATATCATATTTGAAAATAAAATATCTCAATTACGAGAAAACAATATAATATTGCTACAAAACCGTAATCCGAAAACGTACCTATTTGTTGGGCAAACAACGCTTATTTATAAAGCCAAAACTAGTAGTTATTGCTTCCATAAATCTGTATTTCACTTATATAATCCAAAATAGGTTAATGATTATGCAAAAAGAGAAATATTTAAGTTGTTCAATTTGCAACAAAAGCAAATCACTATAAAACATATATAAACAAACAATATAACCATTATATGCAACCATAGAATCCATCATACATTCATAGAAACCAAAACCAATGGTTTGTTTGGTTTAGAAAGTTTTAATCGTGCAATGGTGACGAATAAACTATCAAGTGTATTCTACCCTGAACAGCCTTTGGTAATTACTCAGAGACTGTCCATACAACCTTAAACAATTAGAAGTATCCTTTTCAAACATCTCATAGGCCAAAACAACCAAGAGTTTCCACATATTATTTAAGTTTATTTAATTGGTTTCTTTTTACATCATTATTTACCTTTTATTTTTTATTTTATTTTTCATTCATACAACGTCTTTTTCTTTCTTTCATGTACTTACATAGATTATTTCATAATATTAACTTATATTCATAACATTTCTTGCACATTGAAATTCTTATTTAGAAATAATTTCATTGAACACTTTCAGTATTAAGTTTTACTTGTATAATATTCCATTACATATTCTATTAATATTTCAACTTATTAAACATTTCTGGTGTGTGTGTGTGTGTGTTAGGAAGGTAATTGAATGTTACACAAGTTTTTGGTATTCACCCTTGAAGAGAAAAGAAATATTTCAATATATCTAAAAATTCAATTAAAATATTTAACCTTATTCAGTCAATTAGAATATAAGATATATTTAAAACATCTTCATAGCATTATGCAATAATTTTACATAAAGTTTAAACAATGTTAGAAGTTTATATCAAAACATTAGGATAAGCATTGTTTTTTTAATAAAGTTCCTTAAATACGATAATTTATTATACTCGTTATTTTAAAATAAGTATAACCCTTGATTATTAAACTGAAACTAATAGTATACTCAAATCTTATATTAAATATCCAAATCAAAGTATAAAATTTCATATCTTCAAAACTAATCTTACACACTTGTTTAAAATGAATATTCAAATAATGGAAAAACATTTATCATGGTTTAATACAAAATTTCAAATAGTGAATAAACCTATAAATTTACGGTTAGTGCTTCGAAATCAAGTAAATATTTCAAACCATAGCTCCAAAATATAGATTCAAATTTATTGGTCAAGTATATTACTATAAATAAAACTTCGCAAATCGTTTTTTTCCATTTATATAATATCTTTAAATTATACATTCAATGAAATTTATATAAATTTTACTTGAAATATTCATTTGAAAACTTCATTTGCAAATCAATCATTTTTGATACTACGGAAAAATTTCATCTGTAAAATTTCTTGCTTCGTTTATAAATATCACATAATTTTTTTTTAAATAACATCTTTATAAATATATGTAAACTATTTGAAAACAATTATTTACATCATTACTTATATTTAAAAAGAAGTTATTGAAAACCTTAAATCCATTATTTATAAATTTTATTAGTTTTAAATCTCAAAATACTTTTAAACATCATTAATAAATCAATAATCATTAACTTTAAATATGTTTTATTTAATTAATAACTTCTCACAATATTTACAACACTAATAATTTACTTCTAAACCATGTTGTACATAAATAAACAATATTTTAGACATTTTAAAGTATTTAGAAATGGAAAAAATGACCAAAATATCTATTATATAATACTTTATCAAAATACTTTTATAACTCGATGTTTTAACAGGTTTATCCTCGTTCTTGAGACTCTGGTCATACGTTGATCAGGTGTAAGACTAGAAATCTCCAAGTACATAGTAGACCTGTTTCAACACCCAGTTAAAATACTTAAAAACATGTATAAGAAGTACCACTCAAAATCTGATGTTAAATGACGATGTTATGATAGCAGTGGCCCACTACCGATCCAATGTTTACGCAATGGGCACAAAACTTTCCAGAAGATCCTTACACCTTTCAAATTCTAGAAAAATATCGTAGCATTTCATGAACAAGGGGCCATCAACCCTTGCTACAGTCATAACTGCTAATTCAATGATTTACGTAATGGATGCACTTCCTTCCCGGAAGATCCATAAACAACAGATCCTAGGATCGAAAGCGCCTGCATTGGGTAAACTAAAGAACCATCTACCTTGGAAAACAAATCAAGGAACTCATGAGTTTAAGTCTGGAAAACCACATCGGTTCGAATCCATTTCTAAATTCACCTAAGTATATTAGGGTTTATCCGTCGAATCCATTTCTGGATTCTCCAAATCCATCTGGATCGAAGCATTTCATACTATACTTCTTCGTGGAGGGTACTTCCCCACTCCTTTTACATAAAAATAATAACATACCATATATAGTACTCTTTCAAAATCATAACTTCAACTATCACACTTATATAAACTCCATTACATATAAGGTTTCATTTTTGGATAGAGTACTTTCCAAATCCAATAGTCTTGAATATATCAAATCATTCTTATATAAATTCCGTTGTATATAAGATTTATCTCTTCAGATCGAATAACCTCTAAAATAAATAGTCTTCCAAATCACCATATAGTTATAAAGTCCATCTTATATAAGAATCAAATTTTCCCAAAATCAGTTTCGTTGTATGAAGAGCTATATGGGATTGAACATCTTTGCTTTAAAAGGTTTTGAATTTAGAATAGTTATATATATATAGAATAGTTTGTAAAATAGTTTGTATATAAAATAGTTTGAAAAATAGTTTGTAAATAAAATAGTTTGTAAATAAAATAGTTTGTAAAATAGTTTTTTATATAATATAGAATAAACTAGTTTGTATAAGAAAAATAAAAGAAAATAGTTTTGTAAAATGGTTTTAAATTAATAGTAGTTTTGCATAAAAGAAAAATTCCAATTTAAGTTACAAAGAATATGTAACAACCCAACTTTTTGGACGGTTTATATCAACAATAAACCACACATGTATAATTCAAACCATTTAAAAGGGAGGACTGTTAATGGGGTAAATATGAAAAAGCAGAGAAAGAAAAAAATAGAATCTCACAGCGGAATGATAAAATTTAATAATCAAATAACAGTTCATGAAGCTATTTACAAACATTTGATTATACTAATACAATACAGAATCAGAGTTACATAAAGCATAAATAAATACATAAATGCAGTGGAACAACAGGATGCAGTGAAATAAATATCATAAATAATAATAGTAATAATATACTGAATCTTCATCTTCGTCCTCCAGAAAATAGTCTTCAATACACTGAAAACTCAGACTGGCCCAAGCGTAATAAAAACAAAACACTGGAGTTAGAACTAAAAGATCTTATGTAAGTCAAATTAATCAAAAACAAAATATGAGTGCAATGGCTTCAGAGATGTAATGGGATTTTCCATCTCTTATCAAGTGTACAACATGAATATAATTATTGGAAGATTTAAAATAATTCGAGGTATCAATTTTAACCACTTTAATTAAAAAAATTCGAAGTTTAACTTAATCCTTTTTAAATAAGTAAATTCCAACCCCTAATCCAAATTCAAGAATTTATATGGATATATATCATTTCAACCAGAACCTAAATCAACATTTTCAAATCAATGAAAACTGTTCGTTTTTATCATTTCAACCCATAACGATTTTCTTTTAATCTATAAGATCGTTTGGGTATGTATCATTTCAACCCATAGTGAACTTGTAGTATTATAACGATATAAAATACAACATCCATTCATCCAATATCAGTCAATCATCCATCACAATCATCATCCAAATCAATCAATAAACATCAATAGATAATTAAAAAATCAATAACATATATTTAACTGGCAATCTAAATTCAATAATAAATTAAATAGTGATTTAATTCAGATAAATTTAAATTAACCGAGATGACGATTTAAATATACCAAACAGTCCTAAATAAATTTTGAATCACATCATAAATTTAATTTAACAAACATAAGAAATTCTAGAAGTTGTGAGTGGGTCAAAACACCCACCTTTGAATTTAAATTGAATTTGAATCCAATTTAAACCCGAAATTCAAACAGTCTCAGAATTCATCCAAATAAGCGTATAAATGTCTAGAATTTTGATACGATTCTAGAAGATCAAACCGTGCATGAATTTGAGTTTGTATGCAAAAGTTATAAGTGTTAGAATGATAAAAATTCAAAGTTGGATAAAATAAATAAATAAACTAACAAGTGAATTACCCTCCCATCAGAAGCCGCCAGGTCCACCTATCTCTCTCTCAACCCTAATGCGCTCTTTCCAGATCGACACCGACCTAACCCTAGCCACCACGAGATAGCGCTTGCTGCCACCAGACCACTCACCTCCATTCAAATCAGGCATCCCCACTAGCACACCCTTTCCACGCCGCCCCATTCAAGGTCGACCGGCCTCCCCGGTCGATCGCCGAAGCTTCATCATCGAGGGATGAAGTTGTTGTTTGCACAAAAAATGGGCAAACACCTTCAAGTCGTGTGATTTAGTCGAATTTACGTGATTCTTAGTGATTTGGATGAGTTATGCAAATATGTAAAAAGCAGGGGCTAAAATGTAAATGACACACAGATTTATAGTGGTTCGGCCAGAACGTGTCTACGTCCACTTTATATGTTATTATCCTTTTTCTTTCAGATTACAAGTACAAGCCCTTGATTACAAGTATATAAAAGTAGTTTGAAAGTTCCTTCCGTGCTTGAGCTCTCAAACTTGTCTGCCATTGTTGTACCCCTGCCCCTCTATTTATAGAGTGAGGCTGGGGGCAGGGGTCTTGGATGTATATAGCTGCTGGTGGGCCTGGATAGAAGCAATCTGGCCTGGCAGCGTTCTAGTTCGGCGAAGCTTGGTTCGATCGTGGTTGGAGTTGCTTTGGTTCGGTATGATGTTGGTCCGGAGGGACGTTGGTCCGGTGGTGAGATGAAGGGGAGTTGGTCCGGCATTATTGGGCTTGGGGTTTGGTCCGGTAATTGGTTGATCCGGTGGTGAGAGGGAGGTGAGGTTGATTCGGTTGTAGAGGCGAGGAGGTTGGTTCGGCGTGGTCTTGGACCGATGGTGTGTGAAGAAGCGTTGGTTCGGTAGGTAGGGAAGGAGGTTGATTCGGCTATGTGGGGAAGGGAGTTGGCTCGGCAATGCTTGGAGATGGTGTAGACCGGCATTGCTTGGAGAGGGTTGGTTCGGTCTTGGCTGATTCGGTGGGAGGAAGTAGTTTGTTTGGATTGGTAGTTGTTGGTTCGGCAGGGCTTGGAAGGGAGCAGGCTTGGCCGTGGAGTGGTCCGGTTGTGCCTTCCTTCCTTTTGGTTCGGTGGGGGTGAAAATGCACCCAACATTTGCCCCCTAAAGTGGGGCATATGCCTGTATATGTCGCGCTTTGTTTTAGATTATTCAGCCTAGGTACTTTCATTCGGTCCCAAGTGTCGAATCTGTTGGTCCAGTCGTACCTGTGCTCGCCTATAAGTAGGGGCCTAGGGCCTTCGTTCAACCTCCATCATACGAGACAGCCGAACCACATAAGTACCGAATCCTCTCAGTGCCGAATCAACTTAGAGCCGAACCGTCTTAGTGCCGAATCAACTTGGAGCCGAATCAGGTGCGTTCTTTTCGCCGAATGTGGTTTGAAAATTTATTATCGAGTAGATCTTATGCCGAATGAACACTTGTATTGGGAATGTCGAACGTGATATGCCAAATGAACTGTTGTGTTGGGAATGCCGAATGCGATATGCCGAATGAAGCGTTGTGTTGGGAATGCCGAATGTGATATGCCGAATGGAACGTTGTGTTGGAAATGCCGAATGTGATATGCCGAATGAAACTCGAAAACTCGACCACCGAATGGAACTTGATAGCTATTCGTTTATATTCCCATACTCCTTGTTCTAATACCATGTTTTTCTTGTGCCGTAGATAAATGTCTCGCAAAGCAGAAACTCGATCGGATAGAAAGAAGTCCAAGGATGGAGAAGAGTCTTCTTCCGTGCCCCCAGCCCAACCAGTACCGGCGCAACATGGACCTGCCCCGAGGTCGTTAGTGGATGGGTATGGTCCCCAGGAACTTCTGGTCACCCCTCCCGATTGCTTTCCTAGCTCCCTGAAGGAGGAGCAACTCGATGTTATATCTCGTTCCTTCGGAATAGATAGAGCGCTCATGGTGCTGCCGGGGGCTGGAGTTATGCCATATGACCCTCCTGAAGAGTATTTTGCGTATAGTAGGTATCACTGCATGTGTGGTGCTATCCCGCCCCTCAACGCCTGGATAGTTAGCTTTATCACATATCTGAAAGTGGCTCCATTCCAGCTTCAGCCTAACTCCTACGCCATTCTGGTGAGCCTTTTCGTCATCTTTCAGAGGAAATATGGGCGTCCCCCTTCCAACCGGGAGATCCGGTATCTGTACAACTTGAGAGGCTACAAGAAGGGATCTCCATATATCAGTTTGGAAGCGGCCGTGCCCTTCAAGCCTGTTCTGGATTTGTACTCGAAGTTCAGTATGTTCAAGAAGGAATGGTTTTTTATTATGGATGACTCTGTTTCTTTCCGCCTTTTCACTTCCGGCTGTAAGTTGAACTTCATTTATATTTTCCTTGTCCCGATCACAATGCTTCTTCTTATATGCTTTTATTTCTTGCTAGCGACAGGTGGCTTTGCGGTCGTGGAGAATGATTCCTTGGCTCGGATGGCTGCCGAAATAAAGGTCATTTCGGGAAGGGATAGGTCGGCTTCTTACCTGATCAGGAATGCCACTCTCCTGGAGTATAACTTGATCCTGCCACACCAGTCCGTGGTTAAGCAGAGGGACACGGCTGAGGAGAGGGCTGCCAAAGCCAAGGAGGGGGCCACGGTGAAGAGTGGCAAGAGGGAACCTTTTACAAAGCCTCCCGTTGTTGGAGGTAAGAAGCTTAAGAAGTCTGATGGTCCCTCTCCTAGCACTTGCCCGATTATCCCGGAGGAGGAAGATGTGGAAGAGGATAGAGGCGAGGGCGAAGGAGGCTATGTAGGAGGAGAGTCAGAGGGTGGAGGAGATGGCGATGTACAGGGCGGTAGTGGCGCTAGTGCCTTAACCTCTAGGCAAGTGGGGGAGCTTCAGGAGTGGACGGATGAGGCTCTCCGTCAAGCTTTCGGGGAATCGGAGGGAGAATCGGATTTGGCGGAGAAGGCGAAGAAGACTGGCAAGGCCGGGGCTAGTGCCGATTCATCCCCTAAGGGCTCCTCAGCTAGGGTGACTCCGGTGGTGCAAGGTGAGCTTTTGACTTCTGCAGATTCTATTTACGATAGGGACTTAGGAATATTTTATGGTTCACTTCCGTCCTGGAATGAGATTCAGGACTTATTGCAGTATCCTTCTCCTCCGCAGGGTTTGTATAATAGACGTGCCTTCTCACTCTTTTTAACTTAACATTTTTCTTGAATTATGGATCATTGTATGTTCGTAACACTTGTTCTTTATTCCAGGGGCAGGCCAGGTGGCCAAAACGTCAGACGTTCGACACCGCCTCGAACAATTCAAGTTGATGAGAGCTTCTGCTAAGCCGAAGCCTCCTACTGGTCGTCCTGGGGACGTAGTCAGCTACCGCCCTCTCCTTGGAGTTATCGAGGAGGGTAGCCAGCAGAGGAAGAGGAAGCGTTCCTTGTTCGATTCTCCACCCGGTCCTCAGCCTCCTACTCAGCCTCCCCGAGGTACCACGGAGGAGACCACGGAGTTTGTCCCCTCTCCGCATCCTTCCAAGAATCCCACTGTTATCCGCATAAAACGTCCTGACATGCCTCGCGATCCCTTTGCCGGCCACCCTGATTTGAATCCAAGCTCTCAGGATATTTTGTTTGACGAGGCCATGGGCGAACATCTTCTCCCCCGCAATCCCATGGTTCGGGTTCTTGATGAGGCTAAGTCCCTAGATCTGGATCTTCTCACTACTCGGATAGCTGCTATGGGGGACGAAGCCAAGGCCAACATTGACCGGGTTGCGGAGGAGGCCAAGAAGTTAATGGAACATCACGCCCGATTGGCCAACGCCGGGGAGGAGATAGGGAGTGCTAATATAAGGCTACGGTTAGAGGTCGCTGATCAGGCCAAGCAACTTGCCGACCAGGCTATTCAGATTTCACAGCATGAAGCCGACTCCCAACGACTGGAGAAGACCATGGAAGAGGCTAGCAGGGCCGAGTTGCGGAAAATGGAGGCCGCTTGCAAGGAACGCATTGACATGGCCATTACCACGGTTGATGAGGTTAGGAGGGCGGATCTCGTGCAGGTTGAAGAGATATCCGGGAGGCTTGAAGCTGTAGAACTTGCTCAAGCCAAGCTGAAAGAAGAGATGGAGGAGATGAGGAGATCCCTCCAAGCTGAGTGCTCGAGATACCGGCGGGAGAGGGATGCTGCTGCCACTAAGTTGCAGATTTCCGAGGCCCGGGTGAAGAGGTTTGAAGAGGATGAGGGGATGATGGACGATATGCTGTAGGACATGTACTTCCGCACTTGGAAGGAGGGCAGCTTATCCTGGATGGATGACTATCCCCGGGTTATGGCCAAGGTGTATCTTCGGGCTTTGGAGGAGGCCAGGGTTGATGCGGGTAAGGAAGGTGGAGCGGCCTTTAGTCTGGATGTAGTCACTGCTCAGTTTTCGAAGGAGGAGCAAGCGGCGGTGAAGGAGGGGATGCGGTTGCTTGCTGCGGAGGAAGCGGGCGTGCAATTGGAGGATGAGGATCAAGCAGCGGACGCTGGTGAGTTTCTCTTCTCGTTTTCTTTTCTTTTTGGGTTTTCATAACTTGATCGTTTATTGTTTGTTTAATGAATTTCTCTTCTGAATTGGACAGGTGGGACTTCCGATCAACATGCTGGGAGCTCTGACCCTGCGGCCAAGTAGGCTTGGAGAGTTGGTAAGATCAGAGCGAAGTGTGGACGCAGCTGGTTCCTTGTCCGGATTCGGCCACCTTTTGATTTCCTTTTATCGTTGTTTATGTTAGTCCAAAACATTGATGTGACTGTAATAATATCATTTGCAAAGAATGACTTTATGTGATTTTATAACATAAGCTGATTTTGTTATGTTTGAATGCTATTGTCATTTTGATGTGCTGCATAAGAAGTATAACTATGCATATGCCTGTGATTTAGTTGTGTTTGATGCTAAGCTCTTGCTTGAAATATAATTTCATGTTTTGCAATGTTAGTGTGATGTATGAATAAGTTACGGATACATGTTTATGTACAAGAGAAGAGAGTACCGTCCTTCATGTTTTAGTTGCAGGGGGTAGCTTTGAACGTCTTGTGTAACCGACCATGGATGCGGCTGAGTACCTTGCCACCCAGTATGCAGGCTCAAATTCTCATGAGCGAATGCCTCCTATTTGGTGCCCTGTACTTTAGAGTCTGTTATACAGGATAGGAGAAAAGTATTTAAATGGAATGGAAATATAGAAAAAGTAAAACTTTCAGTCACGGAAGGTCGTCGATATGCTTAAGTTCGTGGCAAACGGGTTTTGTAGTCACTTTCCCTAGCTGTGGGTCTTGGAGACATTTGTCACCCATCTTACGCCTCCGCGGGGAGTTTTCTTTTTTACCACAGCCGCACTTAAGACACATCGAAGCCGAGATCGCGCACGGTAACTACCCGGACCATTATGGTCCGTAATCGTGGGTATTATTTGATTTACCGTGGCCGGCTAGCGTGGGTGCCGTTAGCCGTGAACTACCCCTGGATGGCCACACCTTATGTTGGGGCTTAAAGTAGCTTCATAGTTGCCGGCGAGCCGAACGCCGTAATGAGCTGCCATTGGCTATAGTCGGCCTTTGTGATGACTTATAATCGGCTCATTACAGTTGGCTTTGAGGGCAGTCGCGAGCAATGAGTTAACCCGCAACAGAGGGATGCTGGAGCAAAAGTGTCTCATTGGCGAGTGCATAGAATCGTATAGTACCTGTTAGGTTTTGTCCAGGCGAAGCTGCGCTGTGGTGCGTCTTGAGTGGAAATGCCATAGGATTTTGTTCAACAGAAAAGGATAAAGCTTAACAAGCAGCCAAGATATAAAGGAACAAGTTAAAAAGAGACAAGATTTTTTAAAGTGGTTCGGCACGAAAATGCCTACGTCCACTGATTCTCTTTGTTAATTCACTTCATATGGGCAGTACAAGTTAAGAAAAGTATCGACGGAGGTGTCGGATGTTCCATGCCTTCTGGAACACCTCTCCGTCCACTGTTGACAAAATATAAGCTCCGTTGTGGAGATCTTTATGAATTACATATGGTCCGTCCCAGATGGGGTCCAGTGCCCCGGGGCGCGGAAAGATTCGCTTGAGGACAAGATCTCCTTCTTGTAAGCTGCGATGCTTGACTTTGGAGTTGTATAGTGCTGCCACTTTTTGTTTGTGAGCTGCCGCTTTGAGTGCTGCATCGTTTCTCCTTTCCTCAATCAGATCCAAAGACATGAGGAGGAGTTCTTCGTTTTCTTCTGGGTTGTAGTGGACCCTACGGTGGGAGGGCACAATAGTCTCAACTGGGAGCATTGCCTCCGATCCATATGCCAAAGAGAAAGGAGTATGCCCTGTTGATGTTTTGTAAGACGTGCGATAGGCCCAAAGTGCCGTAGGAAGTTCGTCCACCCAAGCGCCTTTTGACTTTTCAAGTTTCTTCTTGATTAGGGTTTTGAGAATTTTGTTGACAGCTTCGACTTGTCCGTTTGCCTGAGGATAAGCTACTGATGAGAAGCTTTTGTGAATTCCATGCTCTTGACACCAGTCGGCGAATTCTTCGCTGTCAAATTGAAGTCCGTTGTCTGATATGATCTTGAGTGGGACTCGGTCCCTGCACAGAATATTTTTGATCAAGAAGTTGATAACTTTTGCTGAAGATATTTTATTTAGGGGTTCCGCTTCGGCCCGTTGGCAGTTCGCCAATCAAGTCAATTCCCCATACAGCAAAGGGCCAAGGGCTGGTCATTTGAGTAATCTCATTTGTGGGTAGTCGAGGAATCTTAGCAAATTTCTGACATCTGTCGCATCTCTTGACGAAGTCTAAGGCATCTTTGTTTAAAGTGGGACAGTAATATCCATATCGGAGTATCTTTTTTGCCAGAGTCTGCCCTCCAGTGTGATCTCCGCAACTTCCTTGATGAGTGTTGAATAAGATTTCCTTGGCTTCCCTTCCAGCGACGCATCTTAATAAGGGGGCAGAGAAGCCACGCCGGTAGAGGATGCCTTCTTGTAAAGTATAGCGGGAAGCTTTCCTCAAGATTTTCTTGACTTCGCTACGCCTGTCGGGTAGTGTGCCATCTTGTAAATATTTCCAGATAGGAGTCGTCCAAGTTTCTTCTTCGATTGTAGCTATCAGATTCACTTGCTCGAAACTTGGGGCTACTTGTTTTGAGATAATTAATGCTCCGGAAACAGTGTTGTTCTTAATACTAGCTTGCTTTGCTAGTTCGTCGGCCTCTTGATTCTCTTCTCGGGGAATGTGTTTGATTAAATAGTGATCTAATTGATCGAGAAGCAGCTTGGTTTTCTTTAGATATGCTGTGAGTCGTTCTCCTCGGGTTTGGAACTCTCCTAGTACTTGGTTCACGATAAGTTGAGAATCACTATGAAGACATAGAGAATTGACTCCAATTTCTAAGGCAAGTTCCAATCCTGCTATTACCGCCTCATACTCTGCATCGTTGTTGGTGGCAGCGAATTCCAACCTTAAGGCATAGTACAGCTTCCTTCCCCTGGGGGTGATTATCACAATACCTGCCCCCGAGCCCTGTTCGTTCGATGCCCCATCTACAAAGAGGTTCCACTTGATATCTTTTGCTATTTCAGACTGACCCTTGCCTTCGTTGTTAGTAAATTCGGCAAGGAAATCGGCCATGGCTTGTCCCTTGATGGCGGTGCGAGGGTGGTAGGTGATATCATATTGACTTAGTTCAATGCACCATTTGAGGAGTCGCCCAGAAGTGTCGGGACGATGGAGCACCTGTCTTAGCGGTTGATCGGTTAGAACTCTGATGGAGTGAGACTGGAAGTAGTGTCGCAGTTTTCGTGACGTGATTAGTAAACAATAGGCTAATTTCTCAAGTTTAGGGTATCTTGCTTCTGCCCCTGTAAACCTCTTGCTTACAAAGTATACCGGGCGTTGCGTGTGGTCATCTTCTCTTACCAAGGCGGCGCTTAAAGCATGAGATGATACGGCGAGGTATAGGTATAGCACTTCGCCTTCATTTGGAGTTGAGAGTACTGGTGGTCTCTGAAGGTGTTCGATTAGGTTAAGGAAGGCTTTTAGGCATTCATCAGTCCACTCGAACTTTCCTTTGTCTTTCTTGAGAGCTTCGAAGAAAGGGACGCACTTGTCAGTTGCTTTAGAGATGAATCTGCTTAGGGCGGCCACCTTCCCGTTTAGGCTCTGCATTTCTTTTCGAGTGGAAGGTATCCCTATTTCTTTCAGAGCCCGGACTTGTTCAGGGTTTGCTTCAATTCCTCTGGCATGGACGATGAATCCTAAGAACTTTCCCGATGATACTCCGAAGGAGCACTTTAGAGGATTTAGCTTCATTCCATATCGGCGAAGTACCTGAAACATCTCGTCCAGGTGGCTTACATGATCGTCGGCTTTCCTAGATTTTACTAGCATGTCGTCCACATACACTTCCATAGTTCGTCCTATTAATTCTGCGAACATTTTGTTGACGAGGCGCTGATAAGTAGCTCCGGCGTTTTTGAGTCCAAAAGGCATGACTTTGTAACAGTATAGTCCCCGGTCAGTGATGAAACTAGTGTAGTCTTGATCGGGAGCGTGCATAGGAATTTGGTTATATCCGGAGTATGTGTCCATGAAAGATAAGAGTTCGTGCCCGGCTGTGCTGTCCACAAGTTGGTCGATTCGGGGGAGTGGGAAGCAATCCTTCGGGCAAGCGTCATTTAGGTTGGAGTAGTCAATACACGTTCGCCACTTTCCATTGGCTTTCTTTACTAGTACCGGGTTAGCGATCCACTCTGGGTAGATGGCTTCTCGTATGAAGTCATTAGCAAGTAGGTTCTTCACTTCCTCATCGAGGGCCGCTGATCGTTCTGCCCCCATACTTCTCTTTTTCTGCTTTACTGGCACCTTGGTAGGATCGATGTTTAGTACATGACATGCTATGTTTGGGGAAATTCCAGTCATGTCAGCGTGCGTCCATGCGAATACATCCAAGTTGTGGCGGAGAAAATCAACGAGTTGATCCTTCAATTCTGTTTTTAGCTGAGATCCGATTTTTAATAGCCTGCTTGAATCATGTTTGTCTACAGATACGAATTCCATAGCCTCTGCAGGCTCGGCAGTGGCCTCCTCCTCTTCGTCCCTGGGGTCTAGTTCATTGAAAGGATCACTAGTATATCGAAGAGGAGGGGCTTTCTTTAGTTGCTATGCTTCCAAGCTTTTCATGCAGAGAGTAGTCTCTGCATCTTTCCCTTTGTCCCTTCTGCGGTTATTGCGAAGTTCAGTCACATAGCAGTCTCGAGCAGCGTCTTGATCTCCTTCTACTTCCCCTATTCCATTGTCTGTGGGGAATTTCATCTTTAGGCACCACAGGGCTAGGACAATTTGGAAGTCAGACAAGGCTGGTCTTCCCAGGAAGGCGTTATAGGCTGAGTGGTTCTCTATTAGCACAAATGTTTGTTTTCGTACAACAGAGCGGGGATGACTGCCTATTTCGACAAAGAGATCCAGTTGCCCGAGTGGTAACTTTGCATCTCCAGTAAAACCATGTAGCGGTTTGTTGCAGGGAGACACATCCTTCATTGACAGCTTCATTTTGTCGAAAGCATGCTTGAATAGGATATTCACAGAGCTTCCAGGCAGAGATGACCATAGGGTCCATGTGTGGGTATTGTCTTCCCTCTAGATCACGCCTACTGAATGTGATGTCGTCATTCTCTTTCCGTTTCGGGTGGCGTTCTTCCATAATAGAGTTAACGTAGCCTTCAACGTTTCTAAGTGACTTGCCGTATTTTTCCATCTCCGCCCAGCTTCTGTCAGCGATGTGTGGTCCTCCTGATATGGTATGGACCACTATTTTCTCTTGACTAGAGCCGCTAGTTTTGCGGTTTCCTCCTCCTACCCCTGAGGGGGGTAGCCCTGGGTTCTCATTGGCAGGAGTTGGAGTCCTGTTCTGACCTTTTACATAGCGTTCCAGTCTCCTTCTCCTAATGTGTTCTTCAATCAAGTCCCGGAGATGGTGGCATTCATTGGTGTCATGTTCGGGGGATTCGTGGAAGCGACAGAACTTTCCAGACTTGAGTGCGTTATCTGAATCCTTCTTGCGTGGGGGGGCGCTTGTATGTAAGTTCGTTCTGGGTGGCCAGGAAGATGTTCTCGACTGTTTCATTCAAGGGAGTGTAAGTGTCGAATCTCGGTCCTGGTCGATACAAGCGCTTTTCTCCCTTCTTGCCCCCTGCATTGTCTCTGGAGTCGTTTCTCCGAATGTCCTTTGTTGCGGCTGGGGCGTTTCCATGAGCCATCTTAGCCTGTGACCCTGTCTGCCTTTCAGTGGCAGCCTCTTCGAGTCTCATGTACTTCCCAGCTTCATGGAAGAAATCCCGCAAGGTAGCTGGTTTTTCTTTAGTTAGCCTTCTAGCAAACTTGGTATCTGGGTGCACACCACTACAGAGGGCCATTAGGGTGAGTTTCTCATCGGCATCTTGGACTGCGGCCGCTGCGGCGTTGAACCGAGTTAGATATTGTTGCAGTGTCTCTCCGGATTTCTGCTTGACAGTAGATAGAGAATAAGCATCCTTGGGTTGTTCCACATGGATGCGGAACTGGCTAATGAACTTTTCTTTCAGCATTTCTCATGAGCTGATGGACCCTTGAGGTAGATGGCAGAACCATGAGGTAGCTAGATCCGCCAAGAAAAGTGGGAAGCATTTACATAACACTCCCTCTGTTGCCCCGCTCATGAGCATATGCTGGGTGTATCTTTGTAAGTGTACGATGGGGTCGGAAGTTCCCTTGTACGGTTCCATCGTTGGCATTTTCCATTCTCGAGGGGTGATGGCGGTTTCGATGTCGCGGGTGAAAGGGCTGGTTACCCTAGCGCCTATCCCTCGATCCCTTTGCTCCTGTCGGACGCATTCCCTGAATAATCGTGCCATTCTTTCATCAGAATTTGGAGCGGACAAAAATGAGCTTGGTTCTTTCCTGCGGGATCGATCTCGTCCAGACGACCTGTAGGGATGGTATAGTCTATCACTTCTGACGTTATCCAGTGGCTGTCTTTGGCTGCTCGGATGCATGCTAGTACCAGCTACAGTTGGCCCCTGCCTTGATCTTCCCCTGTGGGGTTCTGTTTCGAGCATTTCCATGGGGTCAACTTCGGGCTGGGTTCTAGCTCGGCTCCGTTCAGCGGGGTTTCTATGATTAGGCGGCATGACTGGCTCAGCTACATCCGACCCTTGCCTGACACCTCCCCCGTTGGGTTCGGTTCCAAGTGTCTCCTCGGGTCGGAATTCGGGCTGAGTCCGGGCTCGGCTCCTACCATGGCTGTTTCTGTTGTTAACTTCTTCGAAGAAGAATGGTCTTTGTTGCCTTCCAGATCCTCCAGATTGGGACTCACCCCATGATTCGGTGTTGCGGTTGGATTCTTCAGCATCTCTTAGGCGTGACATGAGTTGGTCTACCAAGGCTTCTTGTTGGGATGTGAAGCGGTTAGTTACTTCATCCACAATCCTGTCTAGATCTGCCCTAGTAACTGGTTGTTCCGTGGCGGGGACTGTTGAATTTGCCTGATTTCCATCTGGTACTGCTGTTGAAAGGGGATGATTCTCTTGATTCGGGGCTACTGGATCTGGGATACTGCTAGTTGCGATGTTCTTTCCTTTGTTGACATCTCTTCTCTGCCTGGAAGTCATGTTGTCGGAGCAAGGAGCGATGCTGTTAGGAAGAAGGTTGAGTAGGCGAAGCTGTAGCTTCTAGCTTGAGTTCAGTTTCTCAGTGAATGCACCAAAAATGTTTGCACAAAAAATGGGCAAACACCTCCAAGTCGTGTGATTTAGTCGAATTTACGTGATTCTTAGTGATTTGGATGAGTTATGCAAATATGTAAAAAGCAGGGGCTAAAATGT
This sequence comes from Allium cepa, assembly GCA_030765085.1. Lineage (NCBI taxonomy): Eukaryota > Viridiplantae > Streptophyta > Magnoliopsida > Asparagales > Amaryllidaceae > Allium > Allium cepa. The sequence goes on along the minus strand of CM060939.1, from coordinate 71,108,643 downwards.
AAATGACACACAGATTTATAGTGGTTCGGCCAGAACGTGCCTACGTCCACTTTATATGTTATTATCCTTTTTCTTTCAGATTACAAGTACAAGCCCTTGATTACAAGTATATAAAAGTAGTTTGAAAGTTCCTTCCGTGCTTGAGCTCTCAAACTTGTCTGCCATTGTTGTACCCCTGCCCCTCTATTTATAGAGTGAGGCTGGGGGCAGGGGTCTTGGATGTATATAGCTGCTGGTGGGCCTGGGCTGAAGCAATCTGGCCTGGCAGCGTTCTGGTTCGGCGAAGCTTGGTTCGGTCGTGGTTGGAGTTGCTTTGGTTCGGTATGATGTTGGTCCGGAGGGACGTTGGTCCGGTGGTGAGATGAAGGGGAGTTGGTCCGGCATTATTGGGCTTGGGGTTTGGTCCGGTAATTGGTTGATCTGGTGATGAGAGGGAGGTGAGGTTGATTCGGTTGTAGAGGCGAGGTGGTTGGTTCGGCGTGGTCTTGGACCGGTGGTGTGTGAAGAAGCGTTGGTTCGGTAGGTAGGGAAGGAGGTTGATTCGGCTATGTGGGGAAGGGAGTTGGCTCGGCAATGCTTGGAGATGGTGTGGACCGGCGTTGCTTGGAGGGGGTTGGTTCGGTCTTGGCTGATTCGGTGGGAGGAAGTAGTTTGTTTGGATCGGTAGTTGTTGGTTCGGCAGGGCTTGGAAGGGAGCAGGCTTGGCCGTGGAGTGGTCCGGTTGTGCCTTCCTTCCTTTTGGTTTGGTGGGGGTGAAAACGCACCCAACAGTCGTCAATTTCTAGCGATTTCGGTGAACTTCAACACGAATTAAACCATTGGATCATCCTGCCTCGACCTCCTCTACACTCCCATACAACCCGATCGAACCCTCGTCGAAGATCTACCGTTGAATATCAACACCAACTTACGAACGGTCAGAATTTAACCATCAATTTTTGGTCACACCGAAACCTAGATCGAAAATTAAACAGCGAAATTAACTTGCGTTGTTCGAGAGCTTCAAATCGATGTATAATATGATACAACTTTAGGAGTTTGAAATTTCGATTTGAATTTGATTTGAAATGGAATTGGTAATTTGGTTGTCAGCCGTTGGATGAGGAGCTACAGAGAATTATACGTACTGAAATTTGGAATGAGAAACAATTAGGGTTTATAACGAGGTATTTATAGGAGTGGCTGAAAATAGAATGAATGGACGAGATTGATTTGGATTGGAATGATAAAGGACCTGAAAAGCCCGTTCTGCCTCCGGAACGAAAATGGGTCGACCCATATATTATAACAGATGTTTTCAATATTTTTAAGCTCAATGGAACAGGTTTCACGTCATAATTCCATCGTATGAAGTGATGTTAAAATCAGCTTATTTCAAATTGATTTCGATTAAATAAATTTCTAGGCGTTTCGAGTCCGTACGATCAAACGACAAGTCCGATCGTTACGAAACTTGAAATCCTAAAATAATTCACTATTACGGATCCGACGAAACTAGTTTCGTCAAAATCCGAGTCGGTGGCCAAAATGACTATATTTCAAGTTAACTAAATAAATTAATATTAATTTAATAAATCACTTTTTAATTCAAATTAATTAATCAACCAAATTTTATCATTTTTGAATTCATAGACAATTTGGATAATTTAAAACAAGTCTACGTATGCTTCGTTGCCAACTATTCTCACCAATTACAATGTTCAAGTACAACTGTAATTAATTTCAATTAATTATAAATTAATTGCAATAATTTGATTTTATTTTGAATTTCAGCCTTTATATTCAGTCAATTATTAGTTATAACATAGTTAACATTTGTTTACATTTCATTACATTAATATACTTCAATTTCCATCTTATTGAATTTTTGGTCAATTTCACACCTTAGTTATAGTTAAAGTCTTAATTAATTTATTTATATTGGTTTCATTCACTTATTAAGTCAATTATTATCTTATGAATAAAATTAACATTTCTATTCCTTTAATTTACGTTCACACTATAGTTATTGTCTTATTCCATATTAATTTAACATTTATTGCAAATAATCCATTTATCATGATACAAACTCCAATAAATTGGTCGAACCTGATTTCCATTCTTTTCATTCAAATCAATAGTTATATTATGATTAAAATTTTCATTGGTTACATCCTATTGAACTTATATTCTACAATGATTAATTTAATTTACATTAATTTCACTAATTAAGGGGATTAATTGCAGTTGACTTCCAATTTAAATTTAATAGACTAAATAAATAGGTGATATATAATATTGTTATCATTTACCTTTAACCATATTTATAAGTTCAATGTTTTATAAGCAAATGTTACACTTGCTTCCCTACCACTAAATTTCATATAATTACCATTAACAATATAACATTTCATTAGTTAATTAAATATTTACATTTGTTTTCTTATATTCAATTTAAAACCAAGTATAACATTTACATTATTTCATTTATTGGAATTTCATTTCCATTGTTAATAATTAGCTTTAATTAACATTGCTACATTTTATTTTATTTATTATTTCATTAATACATCACAATATCATATTTCTCTCAATATTAAATTACCAAAATCTATTAAATTAACAAAATTTAATTATCGAAATTTACGGGTCGTTACACTCTCACCCACTCAAAACTTTTCGTCCTCGAAAAGGAAAAAGAAGGGAAAAGAAGAAATTAAATAGTCAATATCTTATTCAAAATATCAAATCTATAAACAATTTATTTACATAATAAATATTTAAGTAAAATATATTAATTTATTAACAATTAAATCCTTTTATATTCGAATTAACAAAATTTGGAAAACATTTCTCAGAAGTTTTTTAAGTCTAAAATTCATGAAAATTTTCGGCAGAGTCTCCATTCTACGGAGAGGCTCGGAAGAAATCATAATATCAAAATAACAAAATATATCATATATTTTCAAATAATATATCCCAACAGCGGGAGAAACAATATAATATTGCTAAAAAACCATAATCCGAGAGCGTACCTATTTGTCAGGCAAATAGCGCTTATTTTATGAAACCAAAAGCAGTAGCAATTGCTTCCATAACCTGTATTCCACTTATATAATCCAAAGAGGTTAATAATTATTTCGCTTCTATATTATTATTATTGCTTTAAATTAATAACAAACAATCAACATAACATAACAACAATCACTTTCAACCAAAAGCATGTCATCATCACATAAAATCATAACAACAATCTTTTGCAAACAAGCATGCAATCTTTACAAGGGATCAAAGTAACCAACCATTTCTGAAGTTATAATCATCAATTTAATATACTATTCATTTTATTATTTAATTTAATTGTCAATAGCTTCAACATTAACTTAAGTCCATAATTCTTTGCTTACAATATTGACTTTCTATTTCATTTTATTTAGTAGCACTACAATTACAACTCAGGTTTATAACTATTTTCATATCAAATTTCTTATTTGTAAAAGTGAATTTCCTTGAACACTTTCATTATTTAAGTGTTTCTGGTACAATATTCCATTACATATCCTTATCTAACATTACAACTTTTAATATTCTGCTAAGTTATATATATGTTTCTAAGAATGTAATTGAAAGTTATACAAGTTTATCTTGTTTCATTTTAATAAATAAATTTCAATAGTTATCATTTCTTATTTTCATATCCTTTTTGTTTACAAGTTACAAATTTCAAATTCCTGGTATATTTCATTTATAACTTAGCATTTAATTTCTTACTTTCCACTTTAGAAGTTTCAATTATTAAATAGTTAAAATTTTATTCCATTACAATAATTGAAATTCTAATTTAAATTTACTTTAGTTCAATTTACTAGTTTTTTTCCCATTATTTACCTTTCCATTCATTTATTTATATATAGAGCAATCACTTACATAATTATTATTTTTCGTTAAGGATTTAAGTCATTAATGAATCATTTCATAAAATATTACTTAAACTCCTACTGTCTTACCTAAGTTTATAACTTAATTCCATTATAGAATAAAAATTTAAGTTTTTGGTATTCGCTTTTGAAGAGAAATGAACTATTTCAATATATCTAAAAGTTCAATTAAAACATTTAACCTCATTCACTTGGTAAAATATAAGATATATTTAAAACATTCTCATAGCATTATGTAAAAAAATTTCAAAAGTCAACACATTATAATAAGCTTTAAAAATAAAGTTTCTTAAATCCGTCAATTTATTAAACTCATTATTTTTAAAATAAGTATAAACTCAAGATTATTAAACTAAAACTAATAGTATACTCAAATCTTACATTAAATTTCTAAGTCAAAGTATAAAATCTCATATCTTCATAATTAATTTTACACACTTGTTTTAAAATGAATATTCAAATCATGGAAAAACATTTATCATGGTTTAATACAAAAATTAAAACAGTAAATAAACTAATAAATTTACTATTAGTACTTCAAAATCAAGTAAATATTCCAAATTATACTTCCAAAATAGAGATTCAAATTTATTTTTCAAGTATATTACTATAAATAAACTTCACAAATAAAAAATTTCTTTCCATTTATATATCATCTTTAAATTATACATTCAAAGAAACTTATAAATTTTACCTGAAATATTCATTTGAAAACTTCATTTGCAAATCATTCATCTTTAATACTTTAATACTTTACGAAAATTCATTTGTAAAATTTCTTACTTCATTTATAAATACCATTTAAATATTTTAAATAAAATCTTTATAAATATATATGTAAACTATTTGAAAATAATTATTTACATCATTACTTATATTTACAAAGAAGCTATTGAAAACCTTAAACCCATTATTTATAAATTTATTAGTTTTATCTCAAGATACTTTTCAAACATTATTAATAAATCAATAATCATTTACTTTAAATATGTTTTATTTAATTAATAACTTCTAAAATATTTATAAAACTAATACTTTACTATCAAACCATGTTGTATATAAATAAACAATATTTTAAACATTTTAACATATTTAGAAATGACCAAAATATCTTTTATATATGTAAAATCATGGTATTTTCAACCATTTGCATCCACACATGTCGGACTTGAATTGCTCATAATATCATATTGTTAATTTATATTTGGCAAAACTCAGCATATACAGTAAATAAAATAATCAAAGAATCGCAGACACAAAGTAATATAACAATAAGCAGCAGAAACAAAAGAATGGTAGTTCATGAAGCTACTATATACATATAACAGAGTTAAAACACGATGCAACAGAAGTCTCGAATACATAGAAGTCTCAACACAATAGTCAATTACAAAATCTGATTATATCACTGGAGTTATCTGAATAACTGAAAGCTGAATAAATGGATGGATCTCCAAGCGAAGTTCCAACTCCAAAGGTGAGTCTCAAAGCGTAAAGCAAAACACAAAACACTCGAGTTAGGATTAACATTATTATATCAATAAATCCAACTCAAGTGAAATATCAACTGAAATACCAGTAAATCAAAGGATGTTTAGGATAACCATCCTTTAAGGATCCGTGGAACTATCTACTATATAGTAATATACGCTATTATAATAATGTCTATAGTAAAGTAGACTATTAAGTGTTAAGGCGTTACCCATTTCCCCATTAACACATTTTTATATATTCCCATAGTCTATACAGTACCGTAACTTCTCGTAAACTGGACTTATCAGAGGGCACTCCATTGGTATGGTACAAAACAAACTCGTAGAAGGCACGCTAGGGCATGTGAACATGACACAACTAGGCAATGCCAGGGTAGATATACCAATTACACTTACGAGCTAGTGGTAATGCATAGCAGCTACTTTTGCCCACCTTGGAACCAAATCAAAAACAAGGGTAGCCACCAAATCAATCACAAAATCAGAATATAGTATCGAAGGAATGTGCCCTATTGGAGGAATGACCTCACTTGGCTCGTCAAATTCTCATGTTTTAGTCACATCTAAGCTGACTCACGGGAGTTAGGGTCACGTCATACCTCATATAGGATCGTCGCCAACCATCCTACTTCATTCTGTAATCTCCACCGCGTACACAGCTGTTAAAGTGGTTTTTGGTATTGGCAGAGAGTACACCAATATCCAATCCCGGTCTCTTTAACAACCAAACATTATTATAACACCCTGGTCACTTAAAAATAGCTTATACTTCAAAACCAAAATATCATTTCCATTTCAAAACCATATCAATTTGATATCATTTCCATCTCAAAACCATATCAATACGATATCATTTCCAAAATAGTTATAACACTTTCCCAAATCAAAATATTTGAAATTGTAGCCCTTTGGAAATCATAACACTTTGAAATCACAATACTTTGGAAAACCATAACACTTTCTTTTGATCAGTTTAGATATTAATAATAGTATATATAATAAATAATTATAAAATGAAATAGTTAATATATAATAGTTATAAGTTAAAACAGTTTATATTATAATAATTAGTATATTAAAATAGTTTACATTAAAATAGTTTATACTAAAAATAGTTTATTTTAAAATAGTCTATATAGTATAAAAATATAAGTAGTTTCAAATAGAATCTTTCAAATACTTTATATAATAAAATAGCTTCCTCAAATTTCACAAATCGATTCAAATCAACTTGAATTCCAAAATTCAAATTTAATTCAATCTCAATTCATCAATTTCAACTCAATTCAGTTTCTCAATAAACCATTTCAAATTATATCAATTTCAAATACAGATTTGAACTACAAAATAAACCATTTCAATTTCAATATATTTCAAAGCTTTAAATATTTCACATTTTCAAAATTAAGTTTGATAATTTCATATATATTTATCAAATTCACTTTACTATTATTTAGTTAGGAAATATTTACTTAATCATTCCAATAACATTTAAATTAACTTCAAATTAAAATTTAAATAAACTAAATATCCCATTTCAATTTATGTAAATTTGAAATGCTCATTTAATTACCTTAAACTAAAATCAAGTTATAAAATCATATCCTTAAAAATCTCAACTTCACTAAGTTTCAAATCGATTTAATTTAATAAAATTCTTAATTAAATACAATTTCAAATAATTTCAAATTTATCTTCCCAACCTTAACTTGTAAAAATCATTGTAAAATGTATTTTAAAATATAATCTTAGATAAATACTTAAACATCTTATTAAATTTATTTATATATTAAACCTATTTATATATTTTAAAAATAGTAAAATTATAAATAAATTCTTAAAATTTAGAATTTTAGAATTTACTTATAATTTTGAAATTTTCAAATTAAAAATCAAGAATTTAACTATATATAAAATAACATTTATATATAATATTTAAAAATCAATATTTATTAAAAACCATATATTTCTTTCCAAAACCATAGAAATCATTTCGAAAGTATTTATATATAGATTGACGGTGTATGTATAAAATTTTCTATCATATGGTCAAGTGATACAGATATTTATCATTTCAATCCGCAATTTAAATATATATATATACAGATATATATCATTTCAACATGCAATCCCAAATTCAATTCAATGAAAATCGGTTGGGTTTGTCATTTCAACCCATAACGATTTTCTTCTATTCTACAGATCGTTCAGGTACGTATCATTTCAACCCATAGGGAATTATAAACTAACTGGGAACTTACAGAGTGATAACATATATGATAATAATATAGCACGCATATATCATCAATATAAATAACAGATAATGGTGTCAGATGTCAGAAGTGAACAGATACAGATAATATAGCAATGTAAATAACTAACAGCAGTATATTTCAATTGTCATTTCAACTGAAATCAAATTTAATAAATATAAGAACGTTAATTGTGAGTGATTGCTCACCTTTCAAGGCTAGAGATGATTCGACAATGGAATGAGCTATGAATCCAAGCACGAATTTCAAAACGAGGCACGATGGACACCGAATCAATGATTAAAGGAAAGCTGAGCAGGTAATTATGAATCAATGAGAATAGACTCAACTTGATATAAATTGAATATATATATATATATATGACATTGTCTTCTAAAATCGATATTAATTAAAATACATCAAAACTAATATATAATATATGTATAACTAACAGGAAAACCATTTGATTTATAACAGAACATATTATGAAGTACTTCTATATAACATGTATATATTATTTTTAAGTCGGTATTGGTTATAAAACAACACATATTATGTTTATATTTTTCTTTTGTAAATATATATAACTTACACACAAAATCAATACACCTTTCAGCAAAAGAAGAGTGTAACCATATATAACTCGTATACTTAAATATATGTATATATTTTTTACAATATATGAAACAAAAGAAACAAAACTGTATAACTGTATAACCTATATGTATATACAACCGAAAAAAAAGAATAGCAACACTTACCTATACTTAAACTAGTACGTACATAAAACATATATATATATATATATATATATATATATATGTAATCGTATAACATATACAGAATATATATAACGACAGCTAGAAATATAACCAGTAACCAAATTATATATATGTATATATATACTATTATATAAACTTATTATAACTATATACATGTGTTCAACAGCTAACGGTTTCATATACTAACACACACACACACATATATATATATGATTTATATAAATACAAACAATAGGTTATGTATACGATCTATACAAACTTATATAAAAAAATGCATGCATGCTGATATGACTATATTTTTTGAAAATATATATAAGCTAATATGAGACAGGCTATATATATATAAGCTAATATATATATATATATATATATATGTATGTATGTATTACGTACATTTGTTTAAAACCGGGTATATATACATATAAACAAAACAAGTATCTATACTTCTAAACATACTGTATAAACAGTCATTATATATAAATAGAACACTATGCTAATCTATATTTGAACAGCTTCTATAAATTTATAATTTATAAAACTTACATAATATTAACAACGCACTAGTGTCATAAAACCCATAAAACTATATATTTTATATAAACATACTTTAAAATCAATATATGGAACATATATATAATATAACTAACATAATACAAATATATATAATACAGTTATAAAATAAATATATACATATATCTATTTGAAGCCAAATTTAGTATATATATACATAAACTTATACATGAAAACTTAATGAATAAAATTTGAAATACATGTATATATGCAAAAACAGAACACCCAACATACATATACATTCTCAAAAATATATATAAGATAAGGGAAAGGCTTACGGCTGCCACTGAAGGGAGAGACATGGAGCAGAGGCCACTCAGGAGATGCATTGGGTTGATGTGGCATTTGGTTTCGGTGGATGTGACTGCTGGTGGTTGTTCCGTTGGGATATTGGGTGGAGTTTCTCATGTAAGGATTGGCCGAAGGGAGATGAGCAAAATTTCGGGTTTCATGAATGCAATTGGACATGGAGATGAGAGGAGTGGTGATTGGCGGAGGGCAAGCTATGGACGAAAGCTGCTTGAGGGTGGCCGAGACTGACATGGGGAGGAGCTTCGGCATGGATAGGTGGATGGAAGGCATAGAAAAGTGGAGGAGATGTGGCTTTGGGCTACAAGGCAAACAAACAAGCATAGCCCGGGAAAAAGAAAAGGCAAGGGAAGCAGAGGAGACTCAAAACGGTTAACTTAATTATGAAATAGTATAAGATTTGTGTTAAAACCAGGGAAATAAAAATTTAGGAATAAATTCTAGGAATTTTAAGAGCCAATAGCTGTTCAATTTAAACGGTGGAATATGAAATGAGGTAAGAAACCAAAAGACACAAACTGGTTACCGATACAATTACCATTTACATGGATTCCACTATGTGCCAGATTTCAAAACACAAATTTTAATATATCACAGAGATCGGCACGACTAGACGATCAAAATGGTATACAGATATCCATGATAGGACCATCCTACAAAAGTCGATATCGTACCTAAATGCTGCTAATACGCCGAAAATAAGATACACGGAGCAATAATAGTATAAGTCTGAAGAAACGAAATTCGACGTCTCACTCAGAATATGATATACAAATTTATTATGTAAAAATATTCAGGTTTGGAAAACATTTTATTATCATCAATCATTAACTGATTGGAATTCAAATAAAATTACACAAGAAAATAAATTTGCATATTATCTGATGAAAATTTACCATTTGCTATGTTTAAGTAGACGTATTCCAACTATTAAATTTTTGTTTCAAAATTCAATTATTTAAAATTTCAAAAAAATTCAGTCAATTAAATTATTTAAAAAAATGTTGAAATATCTGGGTTATTACACTTTCCCCCACTCAAAACTTTTCGTCCTAAAAAAGGAAGGAGGTAGGAGAATAGAAATAACCAGAAAGAGAAATAGATTTGAAATATAAAATTAAACAATTAATTTAAAACCATATACATTTTAATTAATTTATATTCAACAATTTGGATTAATCCATTTTATTAAATCAATAAATAATCATTTAATTCAAATTTGTTAATTCTGTCAGTTCAGATCATGTAGATTTCATTTAGTTTTTAAATTGATTTCTGTTTAATTATTACAGGCTTAAATAATTTATTCAAAAATTTGGCATCATTTTATAATTGAAATCCTCCTTTAACATAAGATTTTAAGAATTAAATTTTCGATTCACTTCAAACATTTAGTGACAAATGTATACATACATGCATATACATACATACATACATACATACATACATATATATATATATATATATATATATATATATATCAAATCAAATTTAAAATCATATACCCATATATTTTATAGATCAAATCATATCTCAGAAATTCAAATCAATTTATTTTTTTCAAAATAAAAGTGTAACAAAGCTACCGATGGTCTCTCCACTCTGAACTCGAAAATGAATGTCGATGATGCGGCCGCCATCACCGAAATTATTTTCCAACAATGAAAGAGGAGAGCAATGATTTAAACCAAAATTATTTTCCAATGACAAAAGATGTATCCGTATTATTCAGAACATGAGTATCAACGGTTTTATTTACCAGTAGAAGTCATGTTCGGATGTTCAAACGGTAAAAGTCCTCTTCGGCTGATGATGCAGAAAAATCATATTCGGTTGCTCAGGTGTTGTATACCTATTCCTTCGGGTTAAGAGAGTGGTTTATAGAGTTTAAATCCAGAGTGTAGTTTGAGGCTGGAACGTAGAACGGGAAGTTGGAACCAATGTAAAAAGTCCTAGTGTGCTTATTTCATTTACTTTATTTATTATCTATATTATATTTCTACACTAATATAATATTCCATATTACACGATCCTAAGTGATAACTAGCCACGCAGTAGTCACTTTCATTTGGTATCAGAGCAAGGACATCCTTTAACCATAACATAATTATTTGATAAAAAAATTTGTAATATGGAAAGTAACACCGACTCTAGCATTAACATTAAATCTAGTTTCACTATAGGACAGTCAACTGCACGACCGTCATTATTTAATGGTCTTAACTATAATTACTGGTCTACTAGAATGAGAATATATATGCAACCTAATGGCTTTGAAATTTGGGATATTACCCAAAAAGAATATACCATGTCAATAGTAGATTTTTCAACTTGGACTGCTGCGCAAAAAACTGATGCTACATCAAATGCTAAAGCTATGAACATATTATTCTATGCATTAGATAAAAATGAGTTTAATAAGGTCGGTATGTGCTGCTTATGATATATGGAGAACTCTAAAAGTAACTCATGAAGGAACTAACAAATTCAAACAAAGCAAAATCTCTATGTTGAAAAATCAGTTCCAAAATTCCAAAATAAAATCAAACGAAACTATAAATGACATGTACTCTAGATTTCAAGATATATATCACTCACTATTGGCACAAGAACAATTTTTTTGATTTCGATATAGTATCAAAAATCCTAAACTCTTTAACGAATGAATGTGAAAGAAAGGTCTTAGCTATTGAAGAAGCAAACGATCTTTCTACTATGAAACCAAAAAAGTTAATAGGAAATCTAACGTCATATGAAGTGAATTTGCAGGAAAAGAAAGTTCAAGCGCAGGATAAGAAGAATCTAGCATTTCAAGCAGAAAAAGATGATTCAGATGAAGAGGATATGGCACTTATTGCTAAAAATTTCAAAAAGTTTTTGAAATTAAAAAAGAATAATAAATTCAGGAGTTATAAAATAACTCCAACAATAACAATAATAGCAGTAAACCATCATCCTCTGCTATGGAATTTTATGAATGTCATAAAAATGGTCATACGAAGAAAGATTGTCCAGAGAAAAGGAAAAACAAATTCAAGAAAGAAAAATTCAAGAAGAAAGCATTTTCAATAACGTGGGATGATTCTGATTCTTCATCATCATCAGATAATGACAGCGACAGTGACACAGAGCAAACAAATGTATGTTTCATGGCTACAAGTGATGATGTAAGTGAACTAATTTTTGAAGATCTGGTTGAAATTAATTCAGAACTAGTGGACTTAGTAAAAAAATTAAAAAGCAAAATAAAGTATTACAAGGAAAACTAATAGATCTGAATTAGAAATTAATATGCTACGAGATGAAAAGAAAATTCTAGAAGAAGAACTTGAAATGTCTCAAGAATCCAATTCTAATTTAACATTTCAACTTTCTATGATAACTCAGGAATTATAAATTCAGAAAAATAAAAATGATGATTTATCAGTAGAGATTAATGATTTAAAATCTAACAATAAAGTATTAGAGTTAGAAAATTCTAGTCTGAAAACGAAGTTAGAAGATATTAATAAAAATATTTCTAACTTCAATAAAGGACGAGAAAATCTTTCTACAATAATAGAAAATTCTCATTCTACTTCAAATAAAATCGGACTAGGATATAAGAAAATTGAAAATCCAGAGAAATCTGGAGAGTTTAAAAATAAGACTAAAAATAAAATTAAGAAAGATACTAAGAAGACAGTTTCTAAAGATTTTAAAACTATCGAGATATGGATTCCTAAAACAAATAACAATTTAATTAGCAATAGACATGTCAAAATATTTATGGAAACTGTTCATAAAAATAAGAATTATATTTACAAAGGGAATTCTAAACCCGCTTGGGTTTGGTTTTCTAAGACCTAACTGTTAGGACCCTAAAAGAAATGTGGGTACCAACTTAAGCTTTATTTTTTGCAGATACCACTTAAAAAGAGAGGAAAATGGATTTTAGACAGCGGTTGCGCAAAACACAGAACTGGTAATAAGGACATGTTAACTAACATTGTCTACTCAAATGGAAGTTCGATCACTTTTGGAGATAATTCAAAAGGTTATATCATCGACAAAGGTGATGTGAGTAATAACAGTATCTCTAACTTACCTCTCATTTTCGATGTTTTATTATATATCTTTTTCAAAAAATAAATGCAATATTTCTGATAAAAATCAAAATTTAATTTTTAAAGGTATATGAGATAGAAATATTTATATTTTAAATATGAATGTAAATCATAACATAAACAAGTGTTTAGTAGCCACAGAAAATTATTCTTGGCTATGGCACAAAAGATTTTGTCATATAAATATTAGTACTATTAATAAAATAGCTAAAAATAAACTTGTTAAAGGACTACCTGATATGAAATTCAAAATTGATAATATTTGTGATGCATGTCAGTTAGGAAAATTAACAACTTTTAAATATAAGAAAATCATATCTACAACACACCCACTTAAACTACTACACTTGGACCTTTTTGGACCTACTCAAGTTCAATCTATTAATCACAATAGATATGTGTTTGTTATTATAGACGATTTTTCAAAATATACATGGACTATATTCATGAAACATAAAAGTGATACTTTTGAGAATTTTAAAATTTTTGTTAAAAGAATCCGAAATATAAAGAATTTAAAAGTTAAAAGTATTAGAAGTGATCACGGAGGTGAATTTGAAAATGAAGCTTTTGAACATTTTTGTAACAAGAAAGGAATTAATCATAATTTTTCATTTCCTAGAACACCACAACAAAACGGAGTTGTAGAAAGGAAAAAACAAAACATTATAAGAATGTGCAAGAACTTTATTAACTTGAAGCACTCTACCGAAACATTTCTGTGCAGAAGCTGTTGCAACTGCTTGTTATGTTTTGAATCGTGTTTCTATTCGATAATTAACAAAACACACCCCGTACGAACTTTTAAGTGGTAGAAAACCAAATATATCTTACTTTAAAGTATTTGGTTCAAAATGTTTTATACTTAAAACTAAAGATCAGCTTGGCAAATTCGATCCAAAATCCAATGAAGGAATATTCATAGGATATTCGGAGAGAAGCAAAGCTTATTGAGTTTTTAGTAGAAGAACTAAAGTAATCGAAGAAACTCTTCATGTTTCATACGATTAAAATTTCAAAATTTCTTCTAATATTACAAACTTGGAAAATAATTCTAATGAAATCATAACAAATATTTCAGAAGATGATGATATTATTTCAAGACAATAACATTAATAATACTAGAGAAGATGAAAACATTGTTCATAATGAAAATATTGTAAGATCTCCTCCAAGAATTCTTAGAGATCACCATGTTCACAATATAATTGGAGAAGTAAATTCAAATGTAAGAACAAGACATCTATTAAATCAAATGGGCCATGTAGCCTTTCTCTCTAATATAGAGCCTAAAAATATTAAGGAAGCCACCATTGATGACTATTGGATTATAGCTATGCAAGAAGAGCTAAACCAATTTGAAAGAAAATGACGTTTGGGAATTAGTTCCTAGACCAAGTGATCAATCAGTCATTGGTACAAAATGTTTTTTCAAAAACAAAGCTGATGAAATAGGTAATATAACTAGAAATAAAGCTAGATAAGTAGCACAAGGATATAATCATGAAGATGGAATAGACTATAAAGAAACGTTTGCTCCTGTTGCCAGATTAGAAGCTATACATATTCTACCTTTGCATGTTTTCATAACTTTAAATTATATCAAATGGATGTTAAAAGTGCTTTTTTAAATGTTTATATAGAAGAAAATGTTTATGTTGCACAACCTCCTCTTTTCACTCATGAAAAATTTCCAGACCATATTTATAAACTTAAGAAAGCCTTATACGGTTTTAAACAGGCACCCCGTGCTTGGTACGACCGACTTAAAAGCTATGTAATAGACTCTGGTTTTGAAATTGGGTAGGTTGATCAAACTTTATTTATTCAAAAAACTAAAAAATATATTTTAATTATACAAATATATGTTTATGATATTATATTTGGTTCAACAAATGAAAATTTATGTCAGGAATTTTCGACAATCATGACAAATGAATTTGAAATGTCACATATGGGAGAACTATCATATTTTCTTGGATTACAAATTAAACAATTACAAAATGGTATTTTTATTAATCAAGAAAAATATTATAATAATCTAATTAAACGATTTGGTATGGAAAACACTTCTGCCAAACCAACTTCTATGAGTACAACTATACATCTTGATAGAGATGAAGATGGTAAGAGTGTTGACCAAAAACTATATCGTAGTATGATTGGATCATTACTTTACTTAACTGCTAGTCGACTTGATGTAATGATGAGTGTTTGTTTATGTGCTCGATTTCAAGCAAGTCCTAAAGAATCAGATATGCGAGCAGTAAAACGTATAATTCGTTATCTTAGCAAGACCAAGGATTTCAGACTATTTTATTCGAAAGAATGTCCTTTCGATTTAGTATCTTATAGAGATGCTGATTTTGAAGGAAGTAGAACGGATAGAAAAAGTACAAGTGGAACTTGTCATTTCATCGGACGGTCCTTAATATCTTGGTTTAGCAAGAAACAAAACTGTGTTTCACTATCGACATGTGAAGTAGAATATATATATGCAGCTTTAACATGTGCTCAAGTCATCTACATGCAACAAACACTACAAGATTTTGATATAAAATTAAATAAATCTATAATAAACTGTGATAACACAATTGCAATAAATTTATCTAAAAATCTGTCAATCACTCACGAACTAAACATATTGACATTCGTCATCATTTTCTTCGTGATAATATTGAAAAGGATATAGTGAATTTAGAACTTATAAATTCTGAAAATCAGTTAGATGATATTTTCACTAAATCACTTAATGAAAATATTTTTATAAAACTGAGAAGAGAACTAGGTATAATTTCTTTAAAAGAATTATAATATTTAAATTTCTATAAAGATTTTTAAAAAAAATTACGTTGCTGCTACTTGAACTCAGCACCTCTAGATTGGAAGTCCTATGTCTTTACCATTTCTCCACTTGTTATTTCACAACTGTTTCTATAATACGCTTATTTTTATATTTTCAACTGTTTTAATTTTTTTTTAAAACCATGCAAAACTCTGTTTATTCTACTCCTCTCATTATTTACTGGTTATCTCTTGTTTAACTAATCAATTCCCCTATTTTTAGAATACCTATTTTATATAAATTTAAGGGGTTGTTTGTTTATTTTCTCTCCACCTTAATTGTTTTAAATATTAATTATGTCTTCCCAAAACAACTCCTAGAATGACTCCGCTTATTCTTCTGTTAATTTTTCAACACCATCCTCTGATTCTTCTAGTTTTCCCACACCTACACCATGTTATGAAGCTGCCAGACGACCCAACTATCATACTGGTTATACTCCAGAAAAGAAGAAGGCACGTCGTTTCTTATTCTTTGGCTCTGTTAACAAAACAAAAGATTGATGATTTACATCATTACCAACGTTAATCAATAGCATTATAACGAGAAATGTATTATGAACAAAAGCTTTTGACTTAGCTTTCTGGAGCAACTTGGGTGGAAATTCTGTGGGACATCTACATCTGATGTTCATCAACCCACAACGTCTTCCTATCGGAATCCATAGGATCAGTCACCATAACCTCCTCCCTTATCTCCAAATTCATAGGAACGAGGAAATCACTGGTCTCCATTTAACCCATAAAAAGAAAAGACTAAAGTTGAACCAGAAGATTGCAAAACTCTGCATTCATCCACTTCTTCTTCATCTAAATAATTTTTTTATTATTATTTCAACTTAATTTGTATGCTTTGTTGTTTAATCTGAACCTATTAACTTCTGTTTCATCTACTTTTACCCATCTTCTTCACCTTTACTCCTCACTTTTACTTTCTACCAACAAAATTTCAATACCCTAGTCCTCTAAATTTTCAAAATCCTTTACTCAATTATTCATTCAAATGGCTCCAAGACAACCAAAACGCTCTAGAAAAACTTCATCCTCAGCCTCTGAACCTATTGACACCCAAATAGCTCAATGGCTTTATGATGCCATCGCTATTCAAAGATGGAACATGTTGAAGGAAGCTCGCTTTCTAGAAGGATCATTTGTCATATTTTCTTACTTCACTAAACATAGAATTCAAGATCTTGCAAGAAGAAGTCGTATAGTATCTCTTCTTGACTACAATCAGAACAATCTCAAAATTAATCATACAATGGTAAAACTCTTTTACGCTAACTTAAATTTGGGTCATCAAAATCCAAGAAATCGTAACAACTGCGTATGAAGTTTAGTTTGTAGTCAACAAGTCTTTTTGTCACTGGATAGAATTGGACACATTCTTCAAACACCAAGAAATGGTATCCCATTAGAAGATTTAAATGTTCCTTTAGGCGAACGAGATGAAGTAAGCCATATATTTTTGGAAGACGATATGGCAGAATTAAAATCTACTGCCTTACGCCCTATGGCTCGAATTATGCATCGAGTCTTAATGCACACTGCTCTTCCTCATACCGGTTCTTATGATCTTGTATACAAAGAGAATTAGAGGGATTTTTATGCAATTTAGGGTGATTTTCAAATTAATTGGCCTAAGCTTATTCTTGATGAATTCTTATCCATCAACCAAGGACGAATGAACATCATTTATTACGGCGAGTATATCATGCGGCTTTTTATGAACCTACAAGTTTCTATTCCAAAATCCGATACTTCCATTGTTAAAACTATAAATAGCCACACAATTAGTTTGGTGAAATTGCCTCCGAGACCGCTCACTATCATGTCATTCCATGATTGGCAATCAAGGCCTCGCCAGTAAGCTGCTACTTCACAGCAACGAAGAGATGAAATTCGCACCACAACCCCATCATCAAGCACCCGAGACTCCATTGATCTATTTGCACGTAATCAAGTAATTTGGGATTCTCGCATTAAGAATCTCGACAAGAAGATTAATAAGAAGTTTGACAAGATCAGAAGCTTTTTTGGGATTCTATGGGATGCATTCTCGTGTTCCTCCTTGACCACTTCCAAACCTTCACATCGTGATCCGAGAAAACATCCGGCGCCTTATTTTACTTGGTCTACATCCGAAAAATCTGACACTAGTGGAAATGGTGGTGGTAGAAAATATGTGGAAAGTTCTTCACGAGGCAAAGAACTAGTGCAAGATGAAGAAGAAACAGATTCAGACTCTGATGAGTAATAATGGTAATTCTTGATGGTGGTAGTAAGTTATTTTTTTAAATTCTAAACATTCTAGTATAGTATATTTTTTATGGGCTTGTACAAATAACTCAATAGAATTTTAAACAATACGTTTATTTGTGATTGTTATGCTGTTAGTTCACAATGATAATATTATTGTTTATTTTCTTTTTGTCGATGACAAAGGGGGAGAAATTTGTATGACTAATCAATTTTTGTAGGATTAGATATGTTGTTGGATATTCAGAGGGAGATATATACAACTTCCGTTATATAATTCTTAATATATAGCATCATCTAAAACAGGTTGTCATCAATCAAAAAGGAGGAGAATGTTGAATCATGAGTTTTGATTCATGACAAAATGCTTAAACGATCCGTGATGAGACTATACGATCAAGTGACAAAAAGAGAATGAGATATGACTAGCTATTACACTACAAAGGAGACAAGACTTCAAATCTAAGTATAATATGATTATTTACTGAAGTTTCAGTCTTAGATATGGTTTATAATTGTTAAAATCTATCCTCAAGTAGTTTACACATACTTAAAGATGTTTTAAGATTCAATTTTTTAAAATATGTGCAAACTGTGCACTGACAACCAGGTCAAAGGATGTTTTGAATATCATTTACTTTAAATATGTTTTATTTAATTAATAACTTCTAAAATATTTATAAAACTAATACTTTACTATTAAACCATGTTGTATATAAATAAACAATATTTTAAACATTTTAACATATTTAGAAATGACCAAAATATCTTTTATATATGTAAAATCCTGGTATTTTCAACCATTTGCATCCACACATGTCGGACTTGAATTGCTCAGAATATCATATTGTTAATTTATATTTGGCAAAACTCAGCATATAAAGTAAATAAAATAATCAAAGAATCGCAGACACAAAGTAATATAACAATAAGCAGCAGAAACAAAAGAATGGTAGTTCATGAAGCTACTATATACATATAACAGAGTTAAAACACGATGCAACAGAAGTCTCGAATACATAGAAGTCTCAACACAATAGTCAATTACAAAATCTGAATATATCACTGGAGTTATCTGAATAACTGAAAACTGAATAGATGGATGCATCTCCAAGCGAAGTTCCAACTCCAAAGGTGAGTCTCAAATGTTGTGCCACTCAGTCTGACCTGAGCGTAAAGCAAAACACAAAACACTTGAGTCAGGATTAACATTATTATATCAATAAATCCAACTCAAGTGAAATATCAACTGAAATACCAGTAAATCAAAGGATGTTTAGGATAACCATCCTTTAAGGATCCGTGGAACTATCTACTATGTAGTAATATACGCTATTATAATAATGTCTATAGTAAAGTAGACTATTAAGTGTTAAGGCGTTACCCATTTCCCCATTAACACATTTTTATATATTCCCATGGTCTATACAGTACCGTAACTTCTCGTAAACTGGACTTATCAGAGGGCACTCCATTGGTATGGTACAAAACAAACTCGTAGAAGGCACGCCAGGGCATGGGAACATGACACAACTAGGCAATGCCAGGGTAGATATACCAATTACACTTTCGAGCTAGTGGTAATGCATAGCAGCTACTTTTGCCCACCTTGGAACCAAATCAAAAACAAGGGTAGCCACCAAATCAATCACAAAATCAGAATATAGTATCGAAGGAATGTGCCCTATTGGAGGAATGACCTCACTTGGCTCGTCAAATTCTCATGTTTTAGTCACATCTAAGCTGACTCACGGGAGTTAGGGTCACGTCATACCTCATATAGGATCGTCGCCAACCATCCTACTTCATTCTGTAATCTCCACCGCGTACACAGTTGTTAAAGTGGTTTTTGGTATTGGCAGAGAGTACAACAATATCCAATCCCAGTCTCTTTAACAACCAAACATTATTATAACACCCTGGTCACTTAAAAATAGCTTATACTTCAAAACCAAAATATCATTTCCATTTCAAAAACCATATCAATTTGATATCATTTCCATCTCAAAACCATATCAATACGATATCATTTCCAAAATAGTTATAACACTTTCCCAAATCAAAACATTTGAAATTGTAGCCCTTTGGAAATCATAACACTTTGAAATCATAATACTTTGGAAAACCATAACACTTTCTTTTGATCAGTTTAGATATTAATAATAGTATATATAATAAATAATTATAAAATGAAATAGTTAATATATAATAGTTATAAGTTAAAACAGTTTATATTATAATAATTAGTATATTAAAATAGTTTACATTAAAATAGTTTATACTAAAAATAGTTTATTTCAAAACAGTCTATATAGTATAAAAATATAAGTAGTTTTAAATAGAATCTTTCAAATACTTTATATAATAAAATAGCTTCCTCAAATTTCACAAATCGATTCAAATCAACTTGAATTCCAAAATTCAAATTTAATTCAATCTCAATTCATCAATTTCAACTCAATTCAGTTTCTCAATAAACCATTTCAAATTATATCAATTTCAAATACAGATTTGAACTACAAAATAAACCATTTCAATTTCAATATATTTCAAAGCTTTAAATATTTCACATTTTCAAAATTAAGTTTGATAATTTCATATATATTTATCAAATTCACTTTACTATTATTTAGTTAGGAAATATTTACTTAATCATTCCAATAACATTTAAATTAACTTCAAATTAAAATTAAAATAAACTAAATATCCCATTTCAATTTATGTAAATTTGAAATGCTCATTTAATTACCTTAAACTAAAATCAAGTTATAAAATTATATCCTTAAAAATCTCAACTTCACTAAGTTTCAAATCGATTTAATTTAATAAAATTCTTAATTAAATACAATTTCAAATAATTTCAAATTTATCTTCCCAACCTTAACTTATAAAAATCATTGTAAAATGTATTTTAAAATATAATCTTAGATAAATACTTAAACATCTTATTAAATTTATTTATATATTAAACCTATTTATATATTTTAAAAATAGTAAAATTATAAATAAATTCTTAAAATTTAGAATTTTAGAATTTACTTATAATTTTGAAATTTTCAAATTAAAAATCAAGAATTTAACTATATATAAAATAACATTTATATATAATATTTAAAAATCAATATTTATTAAAAACCATATATTTCTTTCCAAAACCATAGAAATCATTTCAAAAGTATTTATATATAGATTGACGGTGTATGTATAAAATTTTCTATCATATGGTCAAGTGATACAGATATTTATCATTTCAATCCGCAATTTAAATATATATATATATATATATATATATATATATATATATATATATATACAGATATATATCATTTCAACATGCAATGCCAAATTCAATTCAATGAAAATTGCTTGGGTTTGTCATTTCAACCCATAACGATTTTCTTCTATTCTACAGATCGTTCAGGTACGTATCATTTCAATCCATAGGGAATTATAAACTAACTGGGAACTTACAGAGTGATAACATATATGATAATAATATAGCATGCATATATCATCAATATAAATAACAGATAATGGTGTCAGATGTCACAAGTGAACAGATACAGATAATATAGCAATGTAAATAACTAACAGCAGCATATTTCAATTGTCATTTCAACTGAAATCAAATTTAATAAATATAAGAACGTTAATCGTGAGTGATTGCTCACCTTTCAAGGCTAGAGATGATTCGACAATGGAATGAGCTACGAATCCAAGCATGAATTTCAAAACGAGGCACGATGGACATCGAATCAACGATTAAAGGAAAGCTGAGCAGGTAATTATGAATCAATGAGAATAGACTCAACTTGATATAAATTGAATATATATATATATATATGACATTGTCTTCTAAAATCGATATTAATTAAAATACATCAAAACTAATATATAATATATGTATAACTAACAGGAAAACCATTTGATTTATAACAGAACATATTATGAAGTACTTCTATATAACATGTATATATTATTTTTAAGTCGGTATTGGTTATAAAACAACACATATTATGTTTTATATTTTTCTTTTCTAAATATATATAAACATACACACAAAATCAATACACCTTTCAGCAAAAGAAGACTGTAACTATATATAACTCGTATACTTAAATATATGTATATATTTTTTATAATATATGAAACAAAAGAAACAAAACTGTATAACTGTATAGCCTATATGTATATACAACCGAAAAAAAAGAATAGCAACACTTACCTATACTTAAACTAGTACGTACATAAAACACACACACACACACACACACACACACACATATATAACCGTATAACATATACAAAATATATATAACAGCAGCTAGAAATATAACCAGTAACCAAATTATATATATATGTATATATACTATTATATAAACTTATTATAACTATATACATGTGCTCAACAGCTAACGATTTCATATACTAACACATACATATATATATATATATGATTTATATAAATACAAACAATAGGTTATGTATACGATCTATACAAACTTATATAAACAAATGCATGCATGCTGATATGACTATATTTTTTGAAAATATATATAAGCTAATATGAGACAGGCTATATATATATAAGCTAATATATATATATATATATATATATATATATATATATGTATGTATATATATATATATTACGTACATTTGTTTAAAACCGGGTATATATACATATAAACAAAACAAGTATCTATACTTCTAAACATACTGTATAAACAGTCATTATATATAAATAGAACACTATGCTAATCTATATTTGAACAGCTTCTATAAATTTATAATTTATAAAACTTACATAATATTAACAACGGACTAGTGTCATAAAACCCATAAAACTATATATTTTATATAAACATACTTTAAAATCAATATATGGAACATATATATAATATAACTAACATAATACAAATATATATAATACAGTTATAAAATAAATATATACATATATCTATTTGAAGCCAAATTCTAGTATATATATACATAAACTTATACATGAAAACTTATGCAATAAAATTTGAAATACATGTGTATATGCAAAAACAGAACACCCAACATACATATACATTCTCAAAAATATATATAAGATAAGGGAAAGGCTTACGGCTGCCACTGAAGGGAGAGACATGGAGCAGAGGCCACTCAGGAGATGCATTGGGTTGATGTGGCATTTGGTTTCGGTGGATGTGACTGCTGGTGGTTGTTCCGTTGGGATATTGGGTGGAGTTGCTCATGTAAGGATTGGCCGGAGGGAGACGAGCAAAATTTCGGGTTTCATGAATGCAATTGGACATGGAGATGAGAGGAGTGGTGATTGGCGGAGGGCAAGCTATGGACGAAAGCTGCTTGAGGGTGGCCGAGACTGACATGGGGAGGAGCTTCGGCATGGATAGGTGGATGGAAGGCATAGAAAAGTGGAGGAGATGTGGCTTTGGGCTACAAGGCAAACAAACAAGCATAGCCCGGGAAAAAGAAAAGGCAAGGGAAGCAGAGGAGACTCAAAACGGTTAACTTAATTATGAAATGGTATAAGATTTGTGTTAAAACCAGGGAAATAAAAATTTAGGAATAAATTCTAGGAATTTTAAGAGCCAATAGCTGTTCAATTTAAACGGTGGAATATGAAATGAGGTAAGAAACCAAAAGACACAAACTGGTTACCGATACAATTACCATTTACATGGATTCCACTATGTGCCAGATTTCAAAACACAAATTTTAATATATCACAGAGATCGGCACGACTAGACGATCAAAATGGTATACAGATATCCATGATAGGACCATCCTACAAAAGTCGATATCGTACCTAAATGCTGCTAATACGCCGAAAATAAGATACACGAAGCAATAATAGTACAAGTTTGAAGAAACGAAATTCGACGTCTCACTCAGAATATGATATACAAATTTATTATGTAAAAATATTCAGGGTTGGAAAACATTTTATTATCATCAATCATTAACTGATTGGAATTCAAATAAAATTACACAAGAAAATAAATTTGCATATTATCTGATGAAAATTTACCATTTGCTATGTTTAAATAGACGTATTCCAAATATTAAATTTTTGTTTCAAAATTCAATTATTTAAAATTTCAAAAAAATTCAGTCAATTAAATTATTTAAAAAAATGTTGAAATATCTGGGTTATTACACTTTCCCCCACTCAAAACTTTTCGTCCTCAAAAAGGAAGGAGGTAGGAGAATAGAAATAACCAGAAAGAGAAATAGATTTGAAATATAAAATTAAACAATTAATTTAAAACCATATACATTTTAATTAATTTATATTCAACAATTTGGTTTAATCCATTTTATTAAATCAATAAATAATCATTTAATTCAAATCTGTTAATTCTGTCAGTTCAGATCATGTAGATTTCATTTAGTTTTTAAATTGATTTCTGTTTAATTATTACAGGCTTAAATAATTTATACAAAAATTTGGCGTCATTTTATAATTGAAATCCTCCTCTAACATAAGATTTTAAGAATTAAATTTTCGATTCACTTCAAACATTTAGTGACAAATGTATACATACATGCATATACATACATACATACATACATACATATTATAGATCAAATCATATCTCAGAAATTCAAATCAATTTATTTTTTTCAAAATAAAAGTGTAACAAAGCTACTGATGGTCTCTCCACTCTGAACTCGAAAATGAATGTCGATGATGCGGCCGCCATCACCGAAATTATTTTCC
Source organism: Allium cepa (assembly GCA_030765085.1). Lineage (NCBI taxonomy): Eukaryota > Viridiplantae > Streptophyta > Magnoliopsida > Asparagales > Amaryllidaceae > Allium > Allium cepa. The sequence continues at coordinate 71,083,378 of CM060939.1, read as the reverse complement.
AACAATGAAAGAGGAGAGCAATGATTTAAACCAAAATTATTTTCCAATGACAAAAGATGTATCCGTATTATTCAGAACATGAGTATCAACGGTTTTATTTACCAGTAGAAGTCATGTTCGGATGTTCAAACGGTAAAAGTCCTCTTCGGCTGTTGATGCAGAAAAATCATATTCGGCTGCTCAGGTGTTGTATACCTATTCCTTCGGGTTAAGAGAGTGGTTTATAGAGTTTAAATCCAGAGTGTAGTTTGAGGCTGGAACGTAGAACGGGAAGTTGGAACCAATGTAAAAAGTCCTAGTGTGCTTATTTCATTTACTTTATTTATTATCTATATTATATTTCTACACTAATATAATATTCCATATTACACGATCCTAAGTGATAACTAGCCACGCAGTAGTCACTTTCATTTGGTATCAGAGCAAGGACATCCTTTAACCATAACATAATTATTTGATAAAAAAATTTGTAATATGGAAAGTAACACCGACTCTAGCATTAACATTAACTCTAGTTTCACTGTAGGACAGTCAACTTCACGACCGTCATTATTTAATGGTCTTAACTATAATTACTGGTCTACTAGAATGAGAATATATATGCAACCTAATGGCTTTGAAATTTGGAATATTACCCAAAAAGAATATACCATGTCAATAGTAGATTTTTCAACTTGGACTGCTGCGCAAAAAACTGATGCTACTTCAAATGCTAAAGCTATGAACATATTATTCTATGCATTAGATAAAAATGAGTTTAATAAGGTCGGTATGTGCTGCTTATGATATATGGAGAACTCTAAAAGTAACTCATGAAGGAACTAACAAATTCAAACAAAGCAAAATCTCTATGCTGAAAAATCAGTTCCAAAATTCCAAAATAAAATCAAACGAAACTATAAATGACATGTACTCTAGATTTCAAGATATATATCACTCACTATTGGCACTAGAAGAATTTTTTTGATTTCGATATAGTATCAAAAATCCTAAACTCATTAACGAATGAATGTGAAAGAAAGGTCTTAGCTATTGAAGAAGCAAATGATCTCTCTACTATGAAACCAAAAAAGTTAATAGGAAATCTAATGTCATATGAAGTGAATTTGCAGGAAAAGAAAGTTCAAGCGCAGGATAAGAAGAATGTAGCATTTCAAGCAGAAAAAGATGATTCAGATGAAGAGGATATGACACTTATTGCTAAAAATTTCAAAAAGTTTTTGAAATTAAAAAAGAATAATAAATTCAGGAGTTATAAAATAACTCCAACAATAACAATAATAGCAGTAAACCATCATCCTCTGCTATGGAATTTTATGAATGTCATAAAAATGGTCATACGAAGAAAGATTGTCCAGAGAAAAGGAAAAACAAATTCAAGAAAGAAAAATTCAAGAAGAAAGCATTTTCAATAACGTGGGATGATTCTGATTCTTCATCATCATCAGATAATGACAGCGACAGTGACATAGAGCAAACAAATGTATGTTTCATGGCTACAAGTGATGATGTAAGTGAACTAATTTTTGAAGATCTGGTTGAAATTAATTCAGAACTAGTGGACTTAGTAAAAAAAATTAAAAAGCAAAATAAAGTATTACAAGGAAAACTAATAGATCTGAATTAGAAATTAATATGCTATGAGATGAAAAGAAAATTCTAGAAGAAGAACTTGAAATGTCTCAAGAATCCAATTCTAATTTAACATTTCAACTTTCTATGATAACTCAGGAATTAGAAATTCAGAAAAATAAAAATGATGATTTATCAGTAGAGATTAATGATTTAAAATCTAACAATAAAGTATTAGAGTTAGAAAATTCTAGTCTCAAAACCAAGTTAGAAGATATTAATAAAAATATTTCTAACTTCAATAAAGGACGAGAAAATCTTTCTATAATAATAGAAAATTCTCATTCTACTTCAAATAAAATCGGACTAGGATATAAGAAAATTGAAAATCCAGAGAAATCTGGAGAGTTTAAAAATAAGACTAAAAATAAAATTAAGAAAGATACTAAGAAGACAGTTTCTAAAGATTTTAAAACTATCGAGATATGTATTCCTAAAACAAATAACAATTTAATTAGCAATAGACATGTCAAAATATTTATGGAAACTGTTCATAAAAATAAGAAATATATTTACAAAGGGAATTCTAAACCCGCTTGGCTTTGGTTTTCTAAGACCTAACTGTTAGGACCCTAAAAGAAATGTGGGTACCAACTTAAGCTTTATTTTTTGCAGATACCACTTAAAAAGAGAGGAAAATGGATTTTACATAGCAGTTGCGCAAAACACAGAGCTGGTAATAAGGACATGTTAACTAACATTGTCTACTCAAATGGAAGTTCGATCACTTTTGGAGATAATTCAAAAGGTTATATCATCGGCAAAGGTGATGTGAGTAATAACAGTATCTCTAACTTACCTCTCATTTTCGATGTTTTATTATATATCTTTTTCAAAAAATAAATGCAATATTTCTGATAAAAATCAAAATTTAATTTTTAAAGGTATATGAGATAGAAATATTTATATTTTAAATATGAATGTAAATCATAACATAAACATGTGTTTAGTAGCCACAGAAAATGATTCTTGGCTATGGCACAAAAGATTTTGTCATATAAATATTAGTACTATTAATAAAATAGCTAAAAATAAACTTGTTAAAGGACTACCTGATATGAAATTCAAAATTGATAATATTTGTGATGCATGTCAGTTAGGAAAATTAACAACTTTTAAATATAAGAAAATCATATCTACAACACACCCACTTAAACTACTACATTTGGACCTTTTTGGACCTACTCAAGTTCAATCTATTAATCACAATAGATATGTGTTTGTTATTGTAGATGATTTTTCAAAATATACATGGACTATATTCATGAAACATAAAAGTGATACTTTTGAGAATTTTAAAATTTTTGTTAAAAGAATCCGAAATATAAAGAATTAAAAAGTTAAAAGTATTAGAAGTGATCATGGAGATGAATTTGAAAATGAAGCTTTTGAACATTTTTGTAACCAGAAAGGAATTAATCATAATTTTTCATTTCCTAGAACACCACAACAAAACGGATTTGTAGAATGGAAAAACAAAACATTATAAGAATGTGCAAGAACTTTATTAACTTGAAGCACTCTACCGAAACATTTCTGGGCAGAAGCTGTTGCAACTGCTTGTTATGTTTTGAATCGTGTTTCTATTCGATAATTAACAAAACACACCCCGTACGAACTTTTAAGTGGTAGAAAACCAAATATATCTTACTTTAAAGTATTTGGTTCAAAATGTTTTATACTTAAAACTAAAGATCAGCTTGGCAAATTCGATCCAAAATCCAATGAAGGAATATTCATAGGATATTCGGAGAGAAGCAAAGCTTATTGAGTTTTTAGTACAAGAACTAAAGTAATCGAAGAAACTCTTCATGTTTCAAACGATTAAAATTTCGAAATTTCTTCTAATATTACAAACTTGGAAAATAATTCTAATGAAATCATAACAGATATTTTAGAAGATGATGATATTATTTCAAGACAATAACATTAATAATACTAGAGAAGATGAAAACATTGTTCATAATGAAAATATTGTAAGATCTCCTCTAAGAATTCTTAGAGATCACCATGTTCACAATATAATTGGAGAAGTAAATTCAAATGTAAGAACAAGACATCTATTAAATCAAATGGGCCATGTAGCCTTTCTCTCTAATATAGAACCTAAAAATATTAAGGAAGCCACCATTGATAACTATTGGATTATAGCTATGCAAGAAGAGCTAAACCAATTTGAAAGAAAATGACGTTTGGGAATTAGTTCCTAGACCAAGTGATCAATCAGTCATTGGTACAAAATGTGTTTTTGTAACGACCCGTAAATTTTCTATAATTAAAATAGCTAATTTAATAAGATTTCGTGATTTAGTGTTAGAAAAAAAAATTATAAGTCGTTTGGAATAATAATAAATGTTGAATCTATTGGGATTATAATAGAGTTAATAAGATTTTGAAATTGGAATTTATTGGATAATTGAATAACGAGTTTAATATGATTAAAAATGATTTGTAAAATTTTATTTTATCATATTGGAGTTATAGTGATGTTATAGAACTTTTAAAACTGAATTTAAAATTTATTTGTGAAAATTAAATATTTTAATATTTAATTATCGCCTGGAAAATAGCCAATTTTTGAACAGTCTCAGAATTGGACGAAACTAGTTCCATTGGATCCGTAATAGTTAGTTATTGTCGGATTTCAATTTTCGTAGCAATCGGAGTTGTCGTTTGACCGTGGCAGCTCGAAACGCGTTGAAATTGTTTTAATATTAATTTGGCGAGTCAAAATAGTCATTTTTCAAACTGTCTCGGATTTCAACGAAACTAGTTTCATTGGATCCGTAATGTGATATTATTGTAAGGTTTCAAATTTCAAGTCAAACGGATTTACCGTTTGTCCGGGGCAAGCCAAAACGCATAGAAAATCGTTTAATCGGTTTAATTTAAAATTGATCGTTTATTGCCGTAACTCACACATATGATCGAATTAGGCCTTGAAACTAGTTCCATTGCGTCCGGAATGGGGGTAAAACCTTAGAAACGCCTGCCGGCACGCTTCGTTTGGAGTTCGAAAATTTTTCGGTGAATAGTGTTTTTGCAATTTTATATAAAAGGACCCATCCTCTTTCATTTGCTCCAAACCCTAACTCTTTTGACCAGCCGCCACTTTTATTTCAATGGCCTGAAAATTTCGAAACTTCCTCCTCATTTTCCTCTCAATCCATCAACAATTAGCAAAAACTCTCAACTACAAAGTTGTAGAGCACGATGAAAGCTTCAAATCCATACGGAGATGATCGAAAACGGAGCCACGGATCAACGGGAAATCGCGTTCAAAGCTGCTGCGTTTTTCACGTTTTTCGAGGCAAAGGGGGCAGCCGAGTTTCATGCTATTCACGGTGTAGGTAGGGTTCGCCGAGAGCTTCGCGATGGAGGTGGCCGATCGTCTTCAAGTCGTGTATTTTGGTCGTGAAAATTCGTTGAAGCTTGACGGCTATGGGTTGTGTTGCGCGTTCGAACACCGGGAAGAAGATAAACGCGTGCAACGGCCTGATCTGCTTGGGCTGGAAATCAACTACTGAGATCGCGTAGGGTTTGGAAAAAAAAAAAAATGTTAATTTATTTACGTTTTAAATTTGTTCAATCTTTAAAATGCTCTAATTTTTGCATACGAGGTCGGAATTCAACGAAACGAATTGCGTTGCAATCGTTTTGTCGAGCACTATGCAATGCAACAGGATTGGAATCATTTGGTGCTAGAGAAAATTTTGGGTTAAATGGAACGTCGTTCGATTTGATTTAAATCGTAAAGATCAAGGTGAGTGTTTTATAACGCTCACACCGTACTAAATATTTTATGCTAGTTAAATTTGATATTATGAAGTGTTATGATTTTATTTGTCGTTGTTTGGTAAAAATTTAATTTTCATATAGCTTGTCATTTGCATTAACCGTTGAAAAATTAAATTGACAGTTAAATTGAAATTAAAATTGAATTGCGATTAAATTACCTGACATTGATAACTATGAAACTGCCATGAATTTTATTGTTTATTGGATGATGTACTTTGATGGATGCTATTGGTTGATAATTGAATGTTTGGATGTTTATTTGCTTATATAGATCATGTTATGCATACATATGATAGTGAGATTTAATTTAAGTAATATATACTCATCCCTGACATTTAATTGAAATAAATAATTACTTGGCCATAGGATAGAAAATTATAAACGGGCACCGAATTGGCTAAATTAATAATTTTTGAAATCGTCGATTTGAAATTTATGTAAATGTTTCGATTTAAAAGTGATAAATAGAAATCAATTTATAGAAATCGAATTTGTCGAAAATTTGAGTTGGAATGTTGAAATAAATTTTGGTTAAAAGAAATTGGTAAATAATTTAAGTTGTGACTTTAAAATTTAAAATTTGGATATGATTGAATTTCGAAAATCTATTTATTTTAAAGATTGAACATTATTTCGAGCTTTGAATATTACTAAGTAAAAGTGATATGAAAATGATATTTTGAAATCGAGTTTGGAATTGAATCATATTTGGAATTTGGATTTAAACTTGAATATTGTTGGAAATTTTGTTAAGTGTTATAAATTGATATTTTGAGAAATCAAGCTCCAAATCGATATAAATTGAAATTGAATCAATTAAAGGTGAATGTAGAATTGAATTGATTTGAAGTAAAGGTTGACATTGTTTTGAATTGAAATCGAAATTGAATCGGTAGAATGGAAATTGAAGTTGATTTGAATTGGGAAGCTATAATTGAAATGGATTGATTTTGAAGCTGTTTTAATTTGTTTCCAAATTACTCTGTTATATAAACCATTTTGAATACTTAAACTATTTTAATCTATTTTAAATCTACTTAACCCAATTTAAATTATTTTAAACTAATTTATCTATTTTAAAGATTTTAAGTGTTTTTAACTATTTTGATTATTTAAAACTACTTTTAAACTACTTAAAACCATTTTTCTAAAATCCTAAGCTGGTCAATAAGGTGAAATGTTTATATTTAAATCTTGAATTTAAATATGAAATCTGATATTTTGGAAGATACGATGATATTTGAATGGATTTGATTTTTGAAGCGAATATGATATTTTGATATCAATTATGAATCGATTTGAAATATAAAGAGCCAAAGGTGTAATAATACGTAGTTATTAAAGAGACCGGGATCGGATATGGACATACTCTCTGTCGATACCGAAAACCACTTTAATAACTATTATACGCGGAGTGATGATCCAGAATGAAGTGGATGGTTTGGTGAACGCGTTGACTGAAGAAAGAGAACGATTATTGGATGACCCCTGACATGACTAAAACAGGAGCCGCGCCGGGCCATTGAGGTTCGCCACCTCTAGCGGACACACTTCTTCGATACCATATCTATTACATTTGTGATGCGATTTGGGTGCACCCCTTGATTTGGGAGTGTTGTTCCGCGGTGTTGGGGTAGCTGCTGGCTATGCCCAACATCAGTCCGGATCACGCAACTACTAGTATCCTAGTTGGTATTGCCTCATGTACCTTGTCATACTGATTATCCTATTCGCGACCACTACGTTTTGATTTGTACCTTGAGTATATGGATTGCCCTCTGGTGACTTCCGGTTTTGGGGAAACTACGGTCTTGTATATGCTTTTGGGAATATAAAAATGTGTTAAGGGGTATTATGGTAACGCCTTAACGCTATTTTGATACTTTATATTACTGATAGGCATTATCTACTTAGCGTATATTACTACATAGTATATAGTTTCACGGATCCTTGAGAGATGGAAAATCCCGTAACATCTCTTGAGTTATTGCACGCACGTTGACACTGGATATGAGATGTCAAACCCCGTAAACATCTCTGACGCCGTTACACTCATATTTATTTACGATTGATTTAACTTTCATAAGGATATTTTAGTCCTGACTCGAGTGTTTTGTCTTTTCATTACGCTCGGGTCAGTCCTGAGTTTTCAGTTAGGTTGAAGATCATTTCCTTGGAGGACGGAGACGAAGATTTGGTATATTATCTACTACTATTATATTCATTCCATTCCGCTGCATTGTTGTATGATATTTGCTGTGTATGTAACTCTGATAAATGTTGTATAATAATAATCAAATGTATTCATTTCAAATGTATTCATTTAATTAACAGCTTCATGAACTGTTATTTTATTATTATACTTTAGCCTTCCGCTGTGAGATTCTGTGTTGTTTCATTTCCTTTATTTCCCTTCCTTTTCTTTTCTTAATTACCCCAATAACTATCTGCCCTTTTAAGGGTTTGAAATCGACATGTGTATTTGATCGTCGGTTTAAACTGTCCAAAAAGGCGGGTCGTTACAGTTGGTATCAGAGCTTTGGTTTAGCGATAAATCTTGGCTCTAGTGGGGAATAACTCATTGAAATAGAGGTAAACTATATGAATGAGTTGAGTGTATATGAGAGAGCGTACTTGTTATTTGATATAAAATGGTTTTATATTGTGTTAATTTGTTCCGTTGAGTATTTATGAATTTTGGTCGATACTTGGGACGCCAAGGCGTCGATAGGAATTTCTAAACACTCGAATAGGACAAACCAACACAATATCGTTTTGGAATATATTTTATATAAAAGAATTATTTGAATATTTATTCATTTTGATTGAATTGATTGTTAGGAGATGATAATATTAGATTATTATCGTTATTGTTTGATCAGTCAATATTTACAACAATTGATTAAATAACAATGGATTTAGGAAAATGAAATCTTGTAAACACAATTGATAATGAATATAAATGAATTTTAACTTGGATTTGGGAATTTAAATTCCGGTGTTTGAAATTGACTTACAAGAATTTGAAAAACATAATATGAGTATTATATGATAGTATAATTGAGTTGAAATTGTTTTCGAAGGATTTTTTTATGATAAGTGTTATATTCCCTTCTCTTGACGCTAGAAAATGATTTCGGTGATGAGTGCACGCATCATCGACGTTTATTTTCGAGAGTCCGAGTGGGGGAGACCACTTAATAGCTTGTCTAAACCTTGTTTTGATTCAAATTTTATTTTATTTTGTATTCTCTATAGTATGATTTGATATATAAATTATATAAGTATATATTATTTCAAAACTTGATTTGAAATGAAACCGGGATTGGAATTCTTAAGTCCTTTGACAATTAATGATTTTTTTTAAAAATGATTGAAATGAATTTAGACTTGAATCATTAAGGAACTTCTGAATTGTGAAATGAGAAATGAACCTAAGAGCTAAATGAAAATAGCAGTTGATGTAGAAATCCTTAGAATTAGGAAATTATGAACTTAAAATAAAAATTGAAACTGTAAAACTCGCATAGTATTAAATTTCATTCTATAGCATAGATATAACTTACCAAAATATTTAAGAAGTTCAAAAATGTTATATGAATTGTTAATTGGATAATATACAAGTATAGGTTTGAATAATGAAATATGCATTTAATTAATGGTTTGCAAATATAAATAAATTTTTTAGTAAATAATTGGAATTCAAATTAACATTTAAAGGTGATTCACAATTATGTTAATATAAAATGGAAATACTATATGTGAATGAAATTGTGAAATTAAATTATAGTGAAATTTAAGTAATGACTTAAGAATTAATTAATTGAAAATTCAACTTTAAATGGAAAGAAGTTGTATGTTGTTTAACTACATTCTATTTGCATAACTATAACTTACCAAATACTTAAAAGGTTTAAAATGCTAATAAGGATAAGAAGAGAAATAATATACCAGTGTGAGAATGAAAATAAAATGTGAAGATCTAATTGATAGTTGTAAATATAAAAGAAATTTAAGCGGTAAAATGAATGATATATATAAGTGAATGAATAAAATTTAAAATTAATGAAATATAAATTTGGTAAATGGAAACTGATTAAATTTGAATATAACTAAATGTTTATAAGCTTGGAAGTGTATGAAATTAAAGTTGACTTGGAAATGTATAATTGATTTAGTGTAGATTTTGGATGGATGTTAATGTTTGATATGCATTGGTTGTTAGATGGATGATAATTGATTAAGTAGAATTCATTAGTGTTAATGGAATTGAATAAAGGGAATAAAATTTTAAAATAATAAAATTCAAATTCGAAGCAAAGTGAAATTAAATATAATGGAATTCAATTTAAATTGAAGCAAATTGACTTTAATTTAAAATATGAATGAAACAAACTTGAATAAATCGGAAACAAATTGAATGTAAAACCTATTGCATGGATGAATGAGAAAATAAATAACTTTGTGTTTATGATTGTTCTTTAGAAAATTTGAAGTTTGATGGTTTGTACTTTGAAATAATAGAAGCAAATTTTTGGAAAAAAATCCAAAATGGTCTAATACATGCTGAAACGAAAACAACCATAACTTTTAAATGGCTGAACGGAATTCGACGATTTTGAACTTTTCGAAAAGCTTAGAAACTATAGCACAACTTTCATTTAGAGTGTCTTGAGAAATTCCTTCGTATACTAGGTTAAAAACTTGAATGTTACTCGCTGTCCTATGTAAAAAATAAGTAAAATCTGAAGCATACAACCTTAGTATTTTCGCCATATGTTTTGACTGGTTTATCGGATTTTGATGATCTTGCCCTTTCTTGAAAGCTAAGAACTTAAGCTAAAACTTTTGTTTTAAGTGTTTTGTGTTTTGATGTAGTTTAGAAGGTCAGAAATGTGGGTGAACGTCGCGGACCTGCGCAAACACTGCCCAGGCTGAAGCGTATCCCCTAAGTAAAACGGCCATAACTTTTGAACGGATGATCCGAATTCGATGATTTTGGACATTCCGGAAAACCTGAAATGAATGAAACAACCTTTATTTAGATTCTGTTGTCAAATTTTACAGTTTAGGTGACCTAAAGCTAAGATTTGTTTGCTGTCCAGAAATTGAAATCTCAGTTTTGAAGCTAAATATGTTATATATATGTTGTGTAGGCTAAATATATCGATCTATCTTTATATGCATGGTTCTAACTTAGTTATTGAGCATTTTAGTAGGTAGCAAAGGGGTTGCGCTTCGTTGTGGAGCTCGCTTCTACGCTAAACGCATAATGTAAGTAAAATGCTAATAAATGCTAAATAAAAGGTACGCTTACGGTTTTATATGATATTGGTGATATTTATATGTTGTTTCCCCACATATGGGATGCCTCATCATTGAGATGAGATGTATATTTGTGATATATATGCTATTATATTTTTTTCGATCGAGCCGCGCAAAGGAGACTCTGCCGAAATTTTCCGTAAAATCCGGGTGTTAGAAAATTTTTCAAGCTTTAAAATTTTTATAACTTGTTTTGATTACTAACTATTAAAGTTAGGAAGCCGTTTGGAGTAACTTAGTGGAAGCGTAGCTATGACTTTATAAATGGAATTTCATTGTTTTACAAGTGGATAATTTTTAATAAAATATATCAAATGTTGAATTCTTTACTTAGTTTCTTTTCCCTTCTTTTTCCTTTTCGGGGACGAAAAGTTTTGAGTGGGGGAGAGTGTAACGACCCGTAAATTTTCTATAATTAAAATAGCTAATTTAATAAGATTTCGTGATTTAGTGTTAGAAAAAAAAATTATAAGTCGTTTGGAATAATAATAAATGTTGAATCTATTGGGATTATAATAGAGTTAATAAGATTTTGAAATTGGAATTTATTGGATAATTGAATAACGAGTTTAATATGATTAAAAATGATTTGTAAAATTTTATTTTATCATATTGGAGTTATAGTGATGTTATAGAACTTTTAAAACTGAATTTAAAATTTATTTGTGAAAATTAAATATTTTAATATTTAATTATCGCCTGGAAAATAGCCAATTTTTGAACAGTCTCAGAATTGGACGAAACTAGTTCCATTGGATCCGTAATAGTTAGTTATTGTCGGATTTCAATTTTCGTAGCAATCGGAGTTGTCGTTTGACCGTGGCAGCTCGAAACGCGTTGAAATTGTTTTAATATTAATTTGGCGAGTCAAAATAGTCATTTTTCAAACTGTCTCGGATTTCAACGAAACTAGTTTCATTGGATCCGTAATGTGATATTATTGTAAGGTTTCAAATTTCAAGTCAAACGGATTTACCGTTTGTCCGGGGCAAGCCAAAACGCATAGAAAATCGTTTAATCGGTTTAATTTAAAATTGATCGTTTATTGCCGTAACTCACACATATGATCGAATTAGGCCTTGAAACTAGTTCCATTGCGTCCGGAATGGGGGTAAAACCTTAGAAACGCCTGCCGGCACGCTTCGTTTGGAGTTCGAAAATTTTTCGGTGAATAGTGTTTTTGCAATTTTATATAAAAGGACCCATCCTCTTTCATTTGCTCCAAACCCTAACTCTTTTGACCAGCCGCCACTTTTATTTCAATGGCCTGAAAATTTCGAAACTTCCTCCTCATTTTCCTCTCAATCCATCAACAATTAGCAAAAACTCTCAACTACAAAGTTGTAGAGCACGATGAAAGCTTCAAATCCATACGGAGATGATCGAAAACGGAGCCACGGATCAACGGGAAATCGCGTTCAAAGCTGCTGCGTTTTTCACGTTTTTCGAGGCAAAGGGGGCAGCCGAGTTTCATGCTATTCACGGTGTAGGTAGGGTTCGCCGAGAGCTTCGCGATGGAGGTGGCCGATCGTCTTCAAGTCGTGTATTTTGGTCGTGAAAATTCGTTGAAGCTTGACGGCTATGGGTTGTGTTGCGCGTTCGAACACCGGGAAGAAGATAAACGCGTGCAACGGCCTGATCTGCTTGGGCTGGAAATCAACTACTGAGATCGCGTAGGGTTTGGAAAAAAAAAAAAATGTTAATTTATTTACGTTTTAAATTTGTTCAATCTTTAAAATGCTCTAATTTTTGCATACGAGGTCGGAATTCAACGAAACGAATTGCGTTGCAATCGTTTTGTCGAGCACTATGCAATGCAACAGGATTGGAATCATTTGGTGCTAGAGAAAATTTTGGGTTAAATGGAACGTCGTTCGATTTGATTTAAATCGTAAAGATCAAGGTGAGTGTTTTATAACGCTCACACCGTACTAAATATTTTATGCTAGTTAAATTTGATATTATGAAGTGTTATGATTTTATTTGTCGTTGTTTGGTAAAAATTTAATTTTCATATAGCTTGTCATTTGCATTAACCGTTGAAAAATTAAATTGACAGTTAAATTGAAATTAAAATTGAATTGCGATTAAATTACCTGACATTGATAACTATGAAACTGCCATGAATTTTATTGTTTATTGGATGATGTACTTTGATGGATGCTATTGGTTGATAATTGAATGTTTGGATGTTTATTTGCTTATATAGATCATGTTATGCATACATATGATAGTGAGATTTAATTTAAGTAATATATACTCATCCCTGACATTTAATTGAAATAAATAATTACTTGGCCATAGGATAGAAAATTATAAACGGGCACCGAATTGGCTAAATTAATAATTTTTGAAATCGTCGATTTGAAATTTATGTAAATGTTTCGATTTAAAAGTGATAAATAGAAATCAATTTATAGAAATCGAATTTGTCGAAAATTTGAGTTGGAATGTTGAAATAAATTTTGGTTAAAAGAAATTGGTAAATAATTTAAGTTGTGACTTTAAAATTTAAAATTTGGATATGATTGAATTTCGAAAATCTATTTATTTTAAAGATTGAACATTATTTCGAGCTTTGAATATTACTAAGTAAAAGTGATATGAAAATGATATTTTGAAATCGAGTTTGGAATTGAATCATATTTGGAATTTGGATTTAAACTTGAATATTGTTGGAAATTTTGTTAAGTGTTATAAATTGATATTTTGAGAAATCAAGCTCCAAATCGATATAAATTGAAATTGAATCAATTAAAGGTGAATGTAGAATTGAATTGATTTGAAGTAAAGGTTGACATTGTTTTGAATTGAAATCGAAATTGAATCGGTAGAATGGAAATTGAAGTTGATTTGAATTGGGAAGCTATAATTGAAATGGATTGATTTTGAAGCTGTTTTAATTTGTTTCCAAATTACTCTGTTATATAAACCATTTTGAATACTTAAACTATTTTAATCTATTTTAAATCTACTTAACCCAATTTAAATTATTTTAAACTAATTTATCTATTTTAAAGATTTTAAGTGTTTTTAACTATTTTGATTATTTAAAACTACTTTTAAACTACTTAAAACCATTTTTCTAAAATCCTAAGCTGGTCAATAAGGTGAAATGTTTATATTTAAATCTTGAATTTAAATATGAAATCTGATATTTTGGAAGATACGATGATATTTGAATGGATTTGATTTTTGAAGCGAATATGATATTTTGATATCAATTATGAATCGATTTGAAATATAAAGAGCCAAAGGTGTAATAATACGTAGTTATTAAAGAGACCGGGATCGGATATGGACATACTCTCTGTCGATACCGAAAACCACTTTAATAACTATTATACGCGGAGTGATGATCCAGAATGAAGTGGATGGTTTGGTGAACGCGTTGACTGAAGAAAGAGAACGATTATTGGATGACCCCTGACATGACTAAAACAGGAGCCGCGCCGGGCCATTGAGGTTCGCCACCTCTAGCGGACACACTTCTTCGATACCATATCTATTACATTTGTGATGCGATTTGGGTGCACCCCTTGATTTGGGAGTGTTGTTCCGCGGTGTTGGGGTAGCTGCTGGCTATGCCCAACATCAGTCCGGATCACGCAACTACTAGTATCCTAGTTGGTATTGCCTCATGTACCTTGTCATACTGATTATCCTATTCGCGACCACTACGTTTTGATTTGTACCTTGAGTATATGGATTGCCCTCTGGTGACTTCCGGTTTTGGGGAAACTACGGTCTTGTATATGCTTTTGGGAATATAAAAATGTGTTAAGGGGTATTATGGTAACGCCTTAACGCTATTTTGATACTTTATATTACTGATAGGCATTATCTACTTAGCGTATATTACTACATAGTATATAGTTTCACGGATCCTTGAGAGATGGAAAATCCCGTAACATCTCTTGAGTTATTGCACGCACGTTGACACTGGATATGAGATGTCAAACCCCGTAAACATCTCTGACGCCGTTACACTCATATTTATTTACGATTGATTTAACTTTCATAAGGATATTTTAGTCCTGACTCGAGTGTTTTGTCTTTTCATTACGCTCGGGTCAGTCCTGAGTTTTCAGTTAGGTTGAAGATCATTTCCTTGGAGGACGGAGACGAAGATTTGGTATATTATCTACTACTATTATATTCATTCCATTCCGCTGCATTGTTGTATGATATTTGCTGTGTATGTAACTCTGATAAATGTTGTATAATAATAATCAAATGTATTCATTTCAAATGTATTCATTTAATTAACAGCTTCATGAACTGTTATTTTATTATTATACTTTAGCCTTCCGCTGTGAGATTCTGTGTTGTTTCATTTCCTTTATTTCCCTTCCTTTTCTTTTCTTAATTACCCCAATAACTATCTGCCCTTTTAAGGGTTTGAAATCGACATGTGTATTTGATCGTCGGTTTAAACTGTCCAAAAAGGCGGGTCGTTACAGTTTTCAAAAACAAAGCTGATGAACTAGGTAATACAACTAGAAATAAAGCTAGATTAGTAGCACAAGGATATAATCATGAAGATGGAATAGACTATGAAGAAACGTTTGCTCCTGTTGCTAGATTAGAAGCTATACATATTCTACCTTTGCATGTTTTCATAACTTTAAATTATATCAAATGGATGTTAAAAGTGCTTTTTTAAATGTTTATATAAAATAAAATGTTTATGTTGCACAACCTCCTCTTTTCACTCATGAAAAATTTCCAGACCATATTTATAAACTTAAGAAAGCCTTATACGGTTTTAAACAGGCACCCCGTGCTTGGTACGACCGACTTAAAAGCTATGTAATAGACTCTGGTTTTGAAATTGGGAAGGTTGATCAAACTTTATTTATTCAAAAAACTAAACAATATATTTTAATTATACAAATATATGTTTATGATATTATATTTGGTTCAACAAATGAAAATTTATGTCAGGAATTTTCGACTATCATGACAAATGAATTTGAAATGTCACATATGGGAGAACTATCATATTTTCTAGGATTACAAATTAAACAATTACAAAATGGTATTTTTATTAATCAAAAAAAATATTATAATAATCTAATTAAACGATTTGGTATGAAAAACACTTCTGCCAAACCAACTTCTACGAGTACAATTATACATTTTGATAGAGATGAAGATGGTAAGAGTGTTGACCAAAAACTATATCGTAGTATGATTGGATCATTACTTTACTTGACTGCTAGTCGACCTGATATAATGATGAGTTTTTGTTTATGTGCTCGATTTCAAGCAAGTCCTAAAGAATCAGATATGCGAGCAGTAAAACGTATAATTCGTTATCTTAGCAAGACCAAGGATTTCAGACTATTTTATTCGAAAGAATGTCCTTTCGATTTAGTATCTTATAGCGATGTTGATTTTAAAGGAAGTAGAACAGATAGAAAAAGTACAAGTGGAACTTGTCATTTCATCGGATGGTCCTTAATATCTTGGTTTAGCAAGAAACAAAACTGTGTTTCACTATCGACATGTGAAGTAGAATATATATATGCAGCTTTAACATGTGCTCAAGTCATCTACATGCAACAAACACTACAAGATTTTGATATAAAATTAAATAAATCTATAATAAACTGTGATAACACAAGTGCAATAAATTTATCTAAAAATCTGTCAATCACCCACGAACTAAACATATTGACATTCGTCATCATTTTCTTCGTGATAATATTGAAAAGGATATAGTGAATTTAGAACTTATAAATTCTGAAAATCAGTTAGATGATATTTTCACTAAATCACTCAATGAAAATATTTTTATAAAACTGAGAAGAGAACTAGGTATAATTTCTTTAAAAGAATTATAATATTTAAATTTCTATAAAGATTTTATAAAAAAATTACGTTGCTGCTACTTGAACTCAGCACCTCTAGATTGGAAGTCCTATGTCTTTACCATTTCTCCACTTGTTATTTCACAACTGTTTCTATAATACACTTATTTTTATATTTTCAGCTGTTTTAATTTTTTTTTAAAACCATGCAAAACTCTGTTTATTCTACTCCTCTCATTATTTACTGGTTATCTCTTGTTTAACTAATCAATTCCCCTATTTTTAGAATACCTATTTTATATAAATTTAAAGGGTTGTTTGTTTATTTTCTCTCCACCTTAATTGTTTTAAATATTAATTATGTCTTCCCAAAACAACTCCTAGAATGACTCCGCTTATTCTTCTGTTAATTTTTCAACACCATCCTCTGATTTTTCTAGTTTTCCCACACCTACACCATGTTATGAAGCTGCCAGACGATCCAACTATCATACTGGTTATACTCCAGAAAAGAAGAAGGCACGTCGTTTCTTATTCTTTGGTTCTCTGTTAACAAAACAAAAGATTGATGATTTACATCATTACCAATGTTAATCAATAGCATTATAACGAGAAATGTATTATGAACAAAAGCTTTTGACTTAGCTTTCTGGAGCAACTTGGGTGGAAATTCTGTGGGACATCTACATCTGATGATCATCAACCCACAACGTCTTCCTATCGGAATCCATAGGATCAGTCACCATAACCTCCTCCCTTGTCTCCAAATTCATAGGAACGAGGAAATCACCGGTCTCCATTTAAACCATACAAAGAAAAGACTAAAGTTGAACCAGAAGATTGCAAAACTCTGCATTCATCCACTTCTTCTTCATCTAAATAATTTTTTTATTATTATTTCAACTTAATTTGTATGCTTCGTTGTTTAATATATTGAATATATATTTTTTTCATACAAAAAGGCTGATAATGTTGCAAAAGAGCATTCAGTCGACTGAACAATTAGGTCAGTGGACTGAATCTGGAAACAGAATGTTTCGAGAGATTGATTAGTCGACTGACCATATACGACCAGTCGACTGAATGATTAATCTGAACCTATTAACTTTTGTTTCATCCACTTTTTACCCATCTTCTTCACCTTTACTCCTCACTTTTACTTTCTACCAACAAAATTTCAAAACCCTAGTCCTCTAAATTTTCAAAATCCTTTACTCAATTATTCATTCAAATGGCTCCAAGACAACCAAAACGCTCTAGAAAAACTTCATCCTCAGCCTCTGAACCTATTGACACCTAAATAGCTCAATGGCTTTATGATGCCACCGCTATTCAAAGATGGAACATGTTGAAGGAAGCTCGCTTTCTAGAAGGATCATTTGTCATATTTCCTGACTTCACTACACATAGAATTCAAGATCTTGCAAGAAGAAGTCGTATAGTATCTCTTCTTGACTACAATCAGAACAATCTCAAAATTAATCATACAATGGTAAAACTCTTTTACGCTAACTTAAATTTGGGTCATCAAAATCCAAGAAATCGTAACAACTGCGTATGAAGTTTAGTTTGTAGTCAACAAGTCTTTTTGTCACTGGATAGAATTGGACACATTCTTCAAACACCAAGAAATGGTATCCCATTAGAAGATTTAAATGTTCCTTTAGGCGAACGAGATGAAGTAAGCCATATATTTTTGGAAGACGATATGGCAGAATTAAAATCTACTGCCTTACGCCCTATAGCTCGAATTATGCATCGAGTCTTAATGCACACTGCTCTTCCTCATACCGGTTCTTATGATCTTGTATACAAAGAGAATTAGAGGGATTTGTATGCAATTTAGGGTGATTTTCAAATTAATTGGCCTAAGCTTATTCTTGATGAATTCTTATCCATCAACCAAGGACGAATGAACATCATTTATTACGGCGAGTATATCATGCGGCTTTTTATGAACCTACAAGTTTCTATTCCAAAATCCAATACTTCCACTGTTAAAACTATGAATAGCCACACAATTAGTTTGGTGAAATTGCCTCCGAGACCGCTCACTATCATGTCATTCCATGATTGGCAATCAAGGCCTCGCCAACAAGCTGCTACTTCACAACAACGAAGAGATGAAATTCGCACCACAACCCCATGATCAAGCACCCGAGACTCCATTGATCTATTTGCACGTGATCAAGTAATTTTGGATTCTCGCATTAAGAATCTGGACAAGAAGATTAATAAGAAGTTTGACAAGATCAGAAGCTTTTTTGGGATTCTATGGGATGCATTCTCGTGTTCCTCCTTGACCACTTCCGAACCTTCACATCGTGATCCGAGAAAACATCCGGCGCCTTATTTTACTTGGTCTACATCCGAAAAATCTGACACTAGTGGAAATGGTGGTGGCTAGAAAATATGTGGAAAGTTCTTCACGAGGCAAAGAACTAGTGCAAGACGAAGAAGAAACAGATTCAGACTCTTATGAGTATTAATGGTAATTCTTGATGGTGGTAGTAAGTTATTTTTTTAAATTCTAAACATTCTAGTATAGTATATTTTTTATGGGCTTGTACAAATAACTCAATAGAATTTTAAACAATACGTTTATTTGTGATTGTTATGCTATTAGTTCACAATGATAATATTATTGTTTATTTTCTTTTTGTCGATGACAAATGGGGAGAAATTTGTATGACTAATCAATTTTTGTAGGATTAGATATGTTGTTGGATATTCAGAGGGAGATATATACAACTTCCGTTATATAATTCTTAATATATAGCATCATCTAAAATAGGTTGTCATCAATCAAAAAGGGAGAGAATGTTGAATCATGAGTTTTGATTCATGACAAAATGCTTAAACGATCCGTGATGAGTCTATACGATCAAGTGACAAAAAGAGAATGAGATATGACTAGCTATTACACTACAAAGGAGACAAGACTTCAAATCTAAGTATAATATGATTATTTACTGAAGTTTCAGTCTTAGATATGGTTTATAATTGTTAAAATCTATCCTCAAGTAGTTTACACATACTCAAAGATGTTTTAAGATTCAATTTTTTAAAATATGTACAAACTGTGCACTGACAACCAGGTCAAAGGATGTTTGGGATAACTAGCCACAATCCTAAGTGATAACTAGCCACACAGTATTCACTTTCATAACATTCTTATATCAATAAATCCAACTCAAGTGAAATATCCACTAAAATACAAGTAACTCAAAGGATGTTTGGGATAACCAACCTCTAAGGATCCATTGAACTATCTACTATGTAGTAATATACGCTATTACAATAATGTCTATAGTAAAGTAAACTATTAAAATAGCGTTAAGGCATTATCCATTTCCCCTTTAACACATTTTTATATATTCCCATAGTCTATACAGTACCGTAACTTCCCGTAAACTAGGCTTATTAGAGGGAATTCCATTGGTATCGTACAAAACAAACTCGTAGAAGGCGCGCTGGGGCATGTGAACACAACACAACTTGGCAATGTCAGGGTAGATATACCAATTACACTTTCGGGCTGGTGATAACGCATGACAGCTGCTATCGCCCACCTCGAAACACACTCTCAAATCAAAATCAAAGGTGGCCACCAAATCAATCACAAAATCAGAATATAGTATCGAAGGTAGGTGCCCGGTTGAAGGAATGACCTCATTTGGCCCATCAGTTGCTCCTGTTTTAGTCACATCTAAGCTGACTCACAGGAGTCAAAGGTCACGTCATACCTCATATAGGATCATCGCCAACTATCCTACTTCATTCTGGAATCTCCACCGCATACACAGTTGTTAAAAAGGTTTTCGGTATTGGCAGTGAGTATAAAAATATTCGATCCCGGACCAAACGTTATTATAAAATCACAGTCATTTAAAAATATTTTATACTTCAAAACCAAAATATCATTTCCATTTCAAAAACCATATCAATACGATATCATTTCCATCTCAAAACCATATCAATACGATATTATTTCCAAAATCATAATACTTCAAAGTTATAACACTTTCTAAATCAAAACACTTGAAATTATAATCCTTTGGAAATCATAACACTTTGAAATCATAACACTTTTAAATCATAATACTTTGTAAAACCATAACACTTTCCTTTAAACAGTTTTAATATTAATAATAGTATATATAATAAAATAGTTATAAAATAAAATAGTTTATATAAAATAGTTATAAGTTAAAATAGTTTATATTAAAATAATTAGTATATTGTTATCCCGCCTTTTGGTAAGGCCGTGACACTAAAAAGTTGACTAGAAATCAAGAACAGTTCGTCCCAAAGATTGGTTATACACTGTTTCCCTATGGATATCGACGAATTTTGTTCGAGTCCGCATTGGGCTACAATTGACAAGACATGACAAGAAAAACTATGAAAGCCAACATTCCAAATTTTAGGTCAATCGGAGTTCGTATGCTCAAGATATGATCGATGCAATTCAAGCAATCAACTAAAGGGCCTTGTTCGTATCCATCAAGCCTCAATTGTTTGTACCCATCAACTAAATGGTCTTGTTCTTATCCATCAAGCCTCAATTGTTCGTATCCATCAACTGAAGGGTCTTGTTCGTATCCATCAACGTAAGGGTCTTGTTCATATTCATCAAGCCTCAACTGTTCGTATCCATCAACTGAAGGGCCTTATTCTTATCCATCAAGCCTCAACTGTTTGTATCCATGAGCTATATTGGTTCGTATCCATCAAGTGGTTGTCATTTAATATTCATCACGATTGAGTACGAATAGTGCAACAGCGATCGAGTATGAACAGTGCAACAATGATCGAGCACGAACAGTGCAACAGCGATCGATACGAACGGTGCAATAGCGATCGAGTACGAACGGTGCAAGAGTATGAACGATGCAACATCGATCGATACGAACAGTGCAACAACGATCGAGTGCGAGCAGTGCAGCAGCGATCGAGTGCGAACAGTGCAGCAGCGATCGAGTGCGAACAGTGCAGCAGCGATCGAGTGCGAACAGTGCAGAAGAGATCGAGTATGAACAGCACAGCAGCGATCGAGTGTGAACAATGCAGCAACAATCAAGTGCGAATAGTTCAACAGCGATTGAGTACGAAAAATGCAGCAGCGATCAAGTGCGAACTATGCAGTAGCGATCGAGTGCGAACAGTGTAGCGGCGATCGATACCAAGGAGACAGCCTTCGAAAAACACGAACTCGCATCGATCACATCTCACAATCTACAAGTCCAAATGCTATGAAATTTTCATTGGAGTTTATGTACAACCTAAAGAATTTTTATGCTCAATTTTGATTGATTGAGCAAAATCCTGATCGATACGAAATTCGTTCATATCGATCACAGATCGAGTCAAAATCACATGGGATCGATCGCGTGGGTCCACACACGTGCCAGAAGAGCTCTCCCGAGATCTGAGCGAGATATTTGCAGCCTATGCCTATAAATAGCATCCTAGAGCCTATAGAAAAGAGACTTTTGGCTCTTCTACACCCAGACTCTGCCGGATTCATCATTATACTTGGATTTTGCTGTTGCAATCAGTTGTAACTCATTGTAATCAGCAAGAAAACTTCAATAAAATTATCTATTTCAAAGTGGACGTAGGCCGGATTGCCGAACCACTATAAACTCTGTGATCTTTATTGCTTTCATCTAAATTTATTGAGTGTTTTTCATTTTTAATTCTCTACGTGCTTGTTATCTATGATCTGTGATTGTGAACCGGTGCTTTCATTGGCAATTGGGTGTTTGTGACCAATTTTGGAGCAAACATATATTAAAATAGTTTACATTAAAATGTTTTATATTAAAAATAGTTTATTTTAAAATAGTCTATATAGTATGAAAAATATAAGTAGTTTTAAATAAAATCTTTCAAATACTTTATATAATAAAATAGCTTCCTCAAATTTCACAAATCGATTCAAACCAACTTTAATTCCAAAATTCAAATTTAATTCAACCTCAATTCGTCAATTTCAACTCAATCCAGTTTTTCAATAAACCATTTCAAATTATGTCAATTTCAAATACAAATTTGAACCACAAAATAAACTATTTCAATTTCAATATATTTCAAAGCTTTAAATATTCCACATTTTCAAAACTAAATTTAATAATTTCATATATATATATATATATATATATATATATATATATATATATATATATCAAATTCACTTTACTATTATTTAGTTTTAAAATATTTACTTAATCATTCCAATAACATTTAAATAAACTTCAAATTACATATTTAAATAAACTAAATATCCCATTTCAATTTATATAAATTTGAAATGCTCATTTAATTACCTTAAACCAAAATCAAGTTATAAAATCATATCCTTTAAAATCTCAATTTCACTAAGTTTCAAATCGATTTAATTTAATAAAATTCTTAATTAAATACAATTCAAAATAATTTCAAATTTATCTTTCCAACCTTAACTTATAAAAATCATTATAAAATCTATTTTAAAATTTAGTCTTAAATAAATACTTAAACATGTAATTAAATTTATTTATATATCAAATCTATTTATATATTTTATAAATAGCAAAATTATAAATAAATTCTCAAAATTTATAATTTCAAAATTTACTTATAATTTTAAAATTTTCAAAACATATAATTTTAAAAATCATGAAATTAACTATATATAAAATAACATTTATATATAATATTTAAAAAAATCAATATTTATTAAAAACCATATATTTCTTTCCAAAACCATAGAAATCATTTCCAAAGTATTTATATGTAGACCAACGGTGTCTTTATAAATTTTTTTATCCTATGGTCAAGTGATACGGATATTTATCATTTCAATCCGCAATTCAAATATATATATTCGGGTATATATCATTTCAACCCACAATCCCAAATTCAATTCAATGAAAGTCGCTTGGGTTTATCATTTCAACCCGTAACGAGTTTCTCCTATTCTACAGATCATTCGGGTATGTATCATTTCAACCAATAGGGAATTCTAAACTAACAGGGAACTTGCAGAGTGATAACAAATATGATAATAATATAACAGGCATATATCATCAATATAAATAACAAATAATAGTGTCAGATGTCATAGATGAACAGATACAGATAATAACATATATATAGCAATGTAAATAACTAATATCAACATATTTTAACTGTCATTTCAATTGAAATCAAATTTAAAAAATATAAGAACGTTAATCGTGAGTGATTGCTCACTTTTCGAGGCTAGAGATGATTTGACAATGGAACGAGCTATGAATCCAAGCATGAATTTCAAAACAAGGCATGATGGACATGGAGTCAACGATTAAAGCAAAGCTGAGCTGGTAATTATGAATCAATGAGAATAAACTCAACTTAATATAAACTGAAACAAAATATATATATGAAATTGTCTTCTAAAATCAATATTAATTATAATATATCAAAACTAATATACAATATATGTATAACTAATAGGAAAACCATTTGATTTATAACTAAACATATTATGAAGTGCTCCTATATAACATGTATATATTATTTTTAAGTCAGTATTGGTTATAAAACAACACATATTATATTTTATACTTTTCTTTTGTAAATATATATAAACATACATACATTATTATACTTAAAATCAATATGCCATTCGGCAAAAGAAGACCGTAACCAATATTATTCGTATACTTAAATATATGTATATATTTTTTATAATATACGAAACAAAAGAAACAAAACGGTATAACTGCATAGCTTATATGTATATACAACCAATATATAAAACACACACTCACACACACACACACATATTATTACTATATAACATATACATAATATATATAATAGCGGCTAAAAGTATAACCAGTAACCAAATGATATATATACACTATTATATAAACTTAATATAAATATATACATGTGTTCAACAGCTAACAATTTCATATACTAATATATATATATAATTTATATAAATACAAACAATAGGTTATGTATACGATCTATACAAACTTGTATAAGAAAATGTATGCATGCTGATATGACTATATTTTCTAAAAATATATATAAGCTAATGAGATAGGCTATATATAAGCTAATATATATATATATATATATATATTACGTACATTTGTTTAAAACCGAGTCTATAAACATATAAACAAAATAAGTATCTATTCTTCTAAACATACTGTATAAACATTCATTATATATAAACAGAACACTATATTAATCTATATTTGAACAGCTTCTATAAATTTACAATTTATAAAACTTACATGATATTAACAACAGACTAGTGTCATAAAACCTATAAAACTATTTATTTTATATAAACATACTTTAAAATCAATATTTGGAACATATATATAATATAACTAACGTAATACTAATATATAATACTGTTATAAAATAAATATATACATATATCTATTTGAAACCAAATTCTATTATATATACACATAAACTTATATATACACTTATGCAATAGAATTTGAAAGACATGTATATATGCAAAAAGAGAACACACAAGATACATATACATTCTCAAATATATATATATACATATACATATGTGTGTGCGTGTGAGTGTGTGTGTGTGTGTGTATAAGATAAAGGCTTATGGCTGCCACTAAGGGGAGGGACATGGAGCAGAGGCCTCTCAGGCGACGCATTGGGTTGATGTGGCATTTGGTTTCGGTGGATGTGGCTGCTGGTGGTTGTTCGGCTGGGATATTGGGTGGAGCTGCTCATGCAGTGATTGGCCAAAGGGAGATGAGCAAAATTCTGGGTTTCGTGAATGCCATTGAACGTGGAGATGAGAGGAGTGGTGATTGGCGGAGGGCAAACTATGGGAGAAAGCTGCTTAAGGGTGGCTGAGACTGACGTGGGGAGGAGCTTCGGTTTGGGTAGGAGGATGGAAGGCACAGAAAAATGGAGGAGACGTGGCTTCGGGCTACAAGGCAAACAAACGAGCATAGCCTGAGAAAAAGAAAAGGCAAGGGAAGCAGAGGAGACTCAACATGGTTAACGTAAATATGAAATGGTATAAGAAACGTGTTAAAATCAGGGAAATAGAAATTTAGCAATAAATTATGGGAATTTTAAGAGCCAATGGCTGTTCAATTTAAGCGGTGGAATATGAAATGAGGTAAGAAACTAAAAACATAAAATGGTTACCAATATGGTTACCATTTACATGGATTCCGCTACGTACCAGATTTCAAAACATAGAGTTTATTATACCGCAGAGATCAGCATGACGAGACGATCAAAATGGTATACAAATATTCGTGATAGGACCATCCTATCAAAAGTCGATATCAGTACCGAAATGTGGCTAATACGCCGAAAATAAGATAAAACGGAGCAATAGCAGTACAAGTTTAAAGAAATGAAATATGACGTCTCACTCAGAATATGATTCACAAATTTATTATGTAAAAATATTCAGGTTTGGAAAACATTTTATCATCATCATCAATTATTAACTGATTGGAATTTAGACAAAATTAGAAAAGAAAATAAACTTCCATATCATCAGATGAAAATTTACCATTTGCTATGTTTAAGTTAACGTGTTGAAAATATTAAATTTTTATTTCAAAATTCAATTATTTAAAATTTCATAAAAATTCAGTCAATTATATTATTTTAAAAAAAGTTAAAATATCCGGGTTGTTACAATATAATACTTTATCAAAATACTTTTATAACTCGATGTCTTAATAGGTTTATCCTCGTTCTTACAGACTCTGGCCATGCGTTGATCAGGCGCAAGGCTAGAATTCTCTAAGCACTTAGTAGACCTGTTTCAACACCCAGTAAAAAATACTTAAAAATAGGTATGAGAAGTACCGCTCAAAATCCAATGTCAAAGATGATAACACGATAGCAGTGGCCCGCTGCTGATCCAGTATTTACGCAATGGTCGCAAAACATTCTAGATAATCCTTCCACCTTTCGGATTCTAGAAAAAACATCGTAGCCAATTCGTAATTAAGGGACCATCGAACCCTTCTGCAATGGTACGCTGCTGCATAATGATTTACGCAATGGATGCACTTCCTTCCTGGAAGATCCATAAGCAACATATTCCAGGATCGAAAGCGCCTCTGTAACGACCCGTAAATTTTCAGTAATTATAATTGTTAGTTTAATAACATTTTTGAAATTTAAATTGATGAAAATAAAAATTTAGTGAATTATTAAAAAAAGTTGTGATATAATAATGAAAATAACTAAGAGGAAACATAATAGGGGTTAATTAAAGTTAATAATTAATGAATTTGAATGGAATTCTAATTAAATAAAATAATTTGAATATTATGTCTTGGTTGTAAGTGGAATATGAGAAAGAAAATGTAAATTTTGAAGTAATGTGTGAAATAATATAATAGAATGGTAATTTGTTGGGAAGAATGAACAATACAAGTATTATAAAGGGTAAAATGGTGGCAAATGGTTGTTACCTGTTAATTCACCAAATACAAATAAAGATAATTAAATGTACTTTAATGATAATTAATATGATAATAGAAAGGGTGAATAGAAATGTACATTTATTTATTAGGCAGTAATTGATGCAATAAAAAGCATGAAACCAAGTAAATAAATTTACTGAGAATATTTAATTGTAATTAATGTATATATTGGGCAAAGATATAATAAATGGAAATAGGATAGTTAATAACAAAGGAGTTAGAAATTTGAATATATTAATGTAACACTATACAAATGTAAGATGTAAATGGGCGTATATTAGTGTAATAGATAAGTACCCATGTTGACATCACCTTTAAGATGGTAAGTTTATAATTTATTCATAATAAGAAGAAAAAAACAAATGAATTTATTTATTGGAATGACAATTGACAATTAATGAATTCATTAAAATTGTAAAGTTATAATTGATTGGAATTTGTAAATTGGGAATGGATTCAAAGTTATATAAATTGATGTAATAATACGTAAAGAATTATAGATGATAGGATTAATGCTAGAGAGTAATTATAATAGTTGTTGTTTGGTAATAAAGTAAGAATGGGAACCAAGATTATTAATTTAAATGTAATTAAGTGGATAAATTGGGAAATATTAATGTGCCAAGATATAGCCTATGCTAATTAAAGTTGATAACTAATGAATAGAATGAAAGGCCAATTAGTGAAAATAAATGGGAACTTTGATTTGTGAGTAATAAAAGCTTATTAATGTGACTAAAAGTTAGCATAACGATTATTGTATGTTACCTATTCATGCAGAGTGTTAATTTACAATTGGAAATCAGTTACAATAATTATAATTTAATATTACGTTAATGTTAACTAAGGTAATATTTGTAAGTAATGTTAAGGTTGTTCATATTGGACAATTTGTTGAATTATAAGTATTGGAAATAAAGCTTTATCAATTTATTGGGTTTTGAACCATAATAAGTGGAGTAATTGCAATTTAATGAAATTAAAAATCTAAGTATTACGCTAATTAAGATGGAATGTGAGGATTGCAATAGATTTTGAATCTAATGTTAAAATTTCATCTGTTGGATAATAATGAAAGGTAAATTAAATAGAATTATTGGAAATTTAATTTATAATTTTGAATATAATAGATTGAAAATTTAACACTACAATTGATAGATTAATCAACTTTAAATTGACATCTAAACTTGTTTAAATTATTGTACATGATTAAGAAATACAAAAGTTATAAAATTGTCAATTATAAAATTGAAATTAAAAATTGAATTTTATTTAATTAATTGTTAAAATATTTAATTAATGTAAAAATAGCCATTTTGGCCACTGACTCGGATTTTGACGAAACCAGTTTCACCGGATACGTAATAGTCATTTTTTATAGGATTTCAAGTTTCGTAGCAATCGGACCCGTCATTTGATCGTACGAACGCGAAACGCCTTGAAATCGATGAAATTGAAATCAATTTGAAAAATATTGATTTTATCATAACTTCTTCATACGATAGAATTTGGACTTGAAACCTTTTTCATTGCGTTTAAAATATTTTAAAACATTTATTTTGACATACGGGTTGACCCAATTTGGTTTCGAAGTCAGAACAGGCTTTTTGGGCCATTCATCGTTCAACGCGTTTATAAATCGGGTCCATCTATTCTATTTCAACCTTGCCTACATATACCCTGTTATAAACCCTAGCATCCTTCTATTTCTCATTGTCTGTACGTACAATTCCTCTTCACCTCCTCATTTCAATGGTAGAAAATTCCAAATCCGTTTGCAATTCAAAAATCAAATTGAAATTTCAAACTCCTCAGAAAAATTCAGAAATTTTTTATATCGAAGCTCTCGATGTACGTATCTCAGATCTGCAGTTCGTTTTTGGTTTTGAATCACCGTTTGACCAGAAATCGATGAACCGTTTTCGGTCGTTCATCGCTCAACGATGAACTTCGTCTGATCGGGAAATCATTTATGGGTATTGTCGAAGGGACGACGAGGAGTGCATCAGTGGTGTTCATTTAGCGATTTGACGGTTGGATCGGCCAGAAAAATTCGAACTAGGGCATAAGAAACGGCGGCGGATGGGATGTTTTTCGTCACCGATCGACGAGGCGACATGTCGATTGGATGAGGGGGACTACGGCGAGGTCGCTGCAGGTTAGTAGGGGGGTCGCGATCATCTGGTGGCATGCATTTCTGGTGATCGACCGTTAGAGTGCGTACGTTGCTGTGCGTAACAGTTTGGTGCGTGCGTTCCTATAGAGCGTGGGAGAGGATTAGGTGACGTGGCACTAAGGGGGTAAAGTGTTCTACTATTTTTATTTTTAATATTGAAATTCAAACCCACTAATCGTCATAACTCTCGCATACGAGGTCCGTTTCACGCACGGTTTTCTCCAGTAGGTTCGTATTGGAATTCCGAAGATTTTGGCGCTACTTTGGACGAATTCTGAGATTTGAAATTTTGGGGTTTAAATTGGATTTAAATTCAATTTAAATTCAAAAGGTGAGTGTTTTAACCCACTCACAACTTCTAAAATTTCTTATATTTGTTAAATTTATTTGGGATGTGATTAGAAATGTATTTATGACTGTTTGGCGTATTTTTAATCTTCATCCCAGTTAAATTGAATTTAATTGAATTAAATTGTTATTTAATTTATTTATTGCATATAAACTACCAGTTAAATTTTCATTTAATTTATTATTGAATATAAACTGCTAGTTGATACCTGTTGTTTATTATCCGTTATATATTGAAGGCATTGATTAAATTTGATGATGATTGTGATTAATGGTTGATGATTGATATTTGGATGAATGGATGTTGTATTTTATATCGTTATAAACTGCAAATTGTTATGCACTTTATTTCATTCAGGATTGCGGTTTGAAATGATGTATAACCGTATTTTTATTTTAAACTACGGATTGAAATCATAAATATCCGTACAACTTGACCATAGGATAGAAATTATATACAGACACCGTCGGTCTATATATATAAATATTTTGAAAATTATTTCTATGGTTTTGGAAAGAAATAAACGGTTTAATAAATATTAAATTTTGATATTACATAAATATTATTTTTATATATATAGTCAAATTCTTGAATTTAAGCTATGTACTAATTTGTGTAATAAAAATAAGTTTATTCATGGAGTTTGATTGTTTTATATTATATGGTTAAGTACATGTTTAAGATATTGTATATATGAAGTTTTAATGACTTAAATAAATATTAAGTTGGAAGATAAATATGAAATTGGTTTAATTTGAATTAGTTAAGAATTTTACTCGAATAAATTTGAGTTGAAATTTAAATAAAATTGAGATTTAAGGGTGGGATTCTTATAACTTGATTTGGCTTAGAGTGATTTAAATGAATATAAAGTTGATTTAAATAAATATATCAAGCTAATTAAATTGAAAGAATATCCAGTTGTTTGTAGTTGAAGGTTTTACTTAAATGATATTGGATTTATTAAGTAAACATTTCAAATCTAAATAATAGTAATTGAAATTTTTATATATGGAACTATCAAAGAATTAGTTTTGAAATGGTGGAATATTTAAAGCTTGGAAATATATGGAAATTTGAAATGGTTCATTTGGAGGTTCAAATCAGAATTTGGAATTTATTGTGGAAATTTAAGAAGCTATTTTATTATATAAAGTAATTTAATATTTAAACCATTTAAGTATTAGAAGTTATGTTTCAAAGCTATGGGTTTCAAGGTATATAGATTTGAAAGTGCTATGATTTTGGAAAAAGGATATATTTTGAAATAAAAATGATATCATATTGACTTGGGTTTCAAAACGGAAATGATATCGTATTTATATGGTTTTGAAATGAATATTATATTCTGGTTTTAAAAGTGTAAACTATTTTGAAAGACCGCGGTGTTATAATAACGTTTGGTTATTGAACAGATCGGGATCGGAAGTTGTCATACTCTCTGCCAACTCTGAAAACCACTTTAACAACCGTGTACGCGGTGGAGATTCCAGAATGAAGTAGGATGGTTGGCAGCGTTTCCTTTGAGATATATACGTGGACCCGACTCCCATGAGTTGGCATAAGGTGGCTAAAACATGAGCGATTGAAGGGTTAAGAAGGTAGCACCTTTTATCAGACACATCCCTTCGATATTATACTCTGACTTTTGGATTTATTCGGTGGCCACTTTTGATTTTTTGATTTGGAGGTGTGGCTCGAGGTGGGCGGTAGCTGCGCGCTATGCGTTACCACCGACCCGGAAGCGTAATTGGTATATCTACCCTGGCATTGCCTAGTTGTGCCTGTCACCTACCCTAGCGCGCTTTGTACGAGTTTGGTTTTCTCCCGTAGCCCGTGTGGTTTCCTCTGGTGGCTTCCCGATCAGGAAGGACTATGATATTGGATGGACTATTGAGACTATTACGTGTTAAGGGCTATATGGGTAATCCCTTAATGCTATGAAAAAGTAAGTTTTTTTACTATTAGACACTGTTATAATAGCGAAATATTACTACATAGTAAATAGTTTAATTCCTTAGGAGATGTGCATCTCGAGCATCTCTTGAGTTACTGCACTCACGTTAGACACTGGATAGGAGATGTCAAATCCCATAAAAATCTCTAGCGCCTTTCCACTCATATTATTTATTATTGATTTAACTTACATAAGATCTTTTAGTTCTGACTCAAGTGTTTTGTCTTTTTCAATTCGCTCGGGTCAGCCTGAGCATTTCAGAATTTGAAGGCCTTAAATTCTGGAGGACAAAGCAAAGAATTACTATTACTGTTTTTTTATATATTCCACTACATCATTTTATTCCACTGCATTATTAATATTCTCTGTTATGTGTAACTCTGATATGTATTGTATAAGTATAATCGAATATTTTGTAAAACAGCTTCATGAACTGTATACTTGATTATTATATTTTGTTGTTCCGCTGCAAGATTCTATTTTGTTTTTTTCTTTCACTGCTTTTTCTTATTTACCCCATAATAATCCGCCCTTCTGTATGCTTTTAGTCTGACGTGTGTGGTTTATCGCCGATTTAAAGCGTACGAAAAGGCAGGATGTTATAACCTCCATTTGGTAAATTGAAAAACCATCTACCCTGAAAAAATCGAGGAATTCGTGAGTTTAAGTCCGGACAACCATATCAGTACGAATCCATTTCTAAATTCACCCAACTCCACTAGGGTTTATCAGTCTAATCCATTCCTGAATTCCCTAAGTCCATCTGGGTCGAAACATATCATACTATACTTCTTCACAGAGGGTACTTCCCCATACCTCTTACTTCAAAATCTAATATACCATATATAGTACCCTTTCAAAATCATAGCTTCAAATATCGCACTTATATAAATTCCATTATATATAAGGTTTCATTTTTCAAACAAAGTACTTTCCAAAATCAATAATCTCGAATATATCAAATCATTCTTATATAAATTCCATTATATATAAGATTTATCTCCCTAGATAGAATACCATCCAAAATCAACAGTTTCAAAATCACTTGTACTTATATAAAGTCCATCTTATACAAGAATCAAATGTTTCCAAAATCAATTTCATTGTATGAAAATCCATATGGGATTGAACATCTTTTCTTTATAAAAGGTTTTGAATTTAGAATGGTTTTGTATATAAATCGTTTTTTGAAATAGTTATGTATATAAAATGGTTGTATGAAATAGTTTGTAAAATAGTTTGTAAAATAGTTTTGTAAATAAAATTGTTTAAACAATAGTATGTAAATAAAATAGTTTATAAAATAGTTTGTAAATAAAATTGTTTATAAAATGGTTTTGTAAATAAAATAGAATAAGATATTTTGTATAAAAAAAATAAAAGAAAATCGTTTGTATAAGAAAATAAAAGAAGATAGTTTTGAAAAATGGTTTTAAATTAGTAGTAGTTTTACATAAAAGAAAATTCCAATTTAAATTACAAAGATATCTAACCCAACAACTTTCAATTTCAGGGTCAAAGCATATCAATAATATTAGAACATAAGATATACATTTGTCATCATTTCGTAAAATCACATTCGATCGCTCGCTCAATCACACAAGTTCGCTTTCGAACTAGCATTATCCATTCAACTTCTCTAATGTGGACTTCGATATGGTTTCTTGACTAGAAACCATCATTCTTCTTGCATAGCTGTAACTATAATATAGAATTTTAGAATCAAACCAAAATCCATATCAAATATTTGCCATCAAGAATCGCATGAAAAATCCTAGGATGAAGTGGTGTAATTCAGATAGAACTTGTGTACTCAAATCTAGATCAAATTAATTTTGCAAATAAAATAATATACATACAACTTATGTAATTATTCCTATTTGTTTCATCACTATTGCATTTCAATTAAATTCATTTTTAATCTCATTGATTAGCACAAATATCACTTCATACTTTAATATTTGTTTCACGTATTTCTTCATTTAATGTAAAATCTTAATATATTCATTCTCATAGTATTGTTTATATTTCTCTTCAATTTAAATTACATTCATTTCACATATAATATTTCTCATTTAATACTACATTTATTTGCAAATCATTTCATAAGGAATTTTCTTAAGTCATAACCAATTTATAAAAGCTTAATTCCTTTTTATAAGACATTGTTCGAGTTTAAAGTTATCACAACTTTATTTATAACCACTTATTGCACATCCATTTATTTCATAACAATTTATAAGTTATGACTTTATTTATAATCATTTCACTTTTAATTCATATTTGTTTATCCCATTTTGTTTCACCTTTACGTTTCAATTTATTTATGACACATTTCATAAATGTTAATTTAGTTTATAAACATATTTTTCCAATTTAATCTCATTTACAACATTTCCTTAGTCACAATTTCAATTTAAACATCCCAAGGCTTAAAGTTCACCTTAGTATATTATTACATTGCATGCCAAGAATGTATACCGCAATTCTATTCGTTAACTAGACACAGATATACCAAATTAAACCATGTTTCACTTGCTTTCAAATTAAGTTACCAAATTCAACTGCATAATTCAACACAATTTCTAATTTTTAACTCATATATTAATTCAGAAGGTTTGATTATCCAAAATATCCATATATTCCATTTTATTTCAATAGTTGAAACTACCTGTCAACAAACAACAAAAATCACAACAACTTTTCAATTTCATGAACAAATATCCTAATTATTCATTTTATTCTCTTTAATACACCATTATTAAACTAGTGTTTAGTCTATTAATT
The DNA here is from genome assembly GCA_030765085.1 of Allium cepa. NCBI lineage: Eukaryota > Viridiplantae > Streptophyta > Magnoliopsida > Asparagales > Amaryllidaceae > Allium > Allium cepa. The sequence goes on along the minus strand of CM060939.1, from coordinate 71,049,054 downwards.
CAAACAACAATAATTAGCCAATGTTTATAAACTGACAGAACTCAACCAATCCACAATAAATGATAATAACTAAATATTACGATTTCATAAATCAAACACATTACAAATAACTATATTAGTTATAAAAATTTATCTTTTATATATATATATATATATATATATATCATATAATATTAGGAAAAATAATTTCATTTCAAAACTAATATAAAATATTTTATAACACTAACAAATACGCGCACTCGTATATACACTAAACAATTCATTCTAGGGAATTACTACCCTATCTCTAATGAGTTAACCCCAACAGGCTAAGGTATGTCTAAACCAAATCTCTGATACCAACTGTAACGACCCACCCTTTTGGACGGTTTAAATCGACAATAAACCTCACATATCTAATTCAAATCATTCAAAAGGGAGGATTGTCAATGTGGTAAATAAGAAAAAGCAGAGAAAGAAAAAAAAAACAAAACAGAATCTCCAGCGGAATAATAAAATATAATAATCAAATAACAGTTCATGAAGCTGTTTACAAACATTTGATTATACTAATACAATATAGAATCAAAGTTATATAAAGCAGAAATAAATACATAAATGCAGTGGAACAATAGGATGCAGTGGAATAAACATCATAAATCATAAATCATAATAGTAATAATATAATGAATGTTCGTCTTCGTCCTCCAAAAAATAGACTTTATTACACTGAAATGCTCAGACTGACCCGAGCATAATGAAAACAAAACACTCTAGTCAGAACTACAAGATCTTATGTAAGTCAAATTAATCTAAAATAAAATATGAGTGCAATGGCTTCAGAGATGTTACGAGATTTTCCATCTCCTATCAAGTATACAACGTGAATATAATTATTGGAAGATTTCAAAGAATTCGAGGTATCAATTTTAACCACTTTAATTAAAAAAATTCGAAGTTTAACTTAATCCATTTTATATAAGTCAATTCCAACCCCTGATCCAAATTCAAGAATTTATGTGATATATATATATATATATATATATATATATCATTTCAACCAGTACCAAAATAAAAAAATTCAAATCAATGAATCGTTCGAGTTTATCATTTCAACCCATAACGATTTTCCCTTAAGCTATAAGATCGTTCGGGTACATATCATTCAACCCATAGTGAACTTTTAGTATTACAACGATATAAAATACAACATCCATTCATCCAATATCAACAATCAATCATCCATCGCAATCATCATCCAAATCAATCAATAAACATCAATAGATAATTGAAAAATCAATAACAGGTATTAACTAGCAATTTAAATTCAATATTAAATTAAATAGTGATTTAATTCAGATAAATTCAAATTAACTGAGATGATGATTTAAATATACCAAAAAGCCTTAAATAAATTTTCAATCACATCATAAATTTAATTTAACAAACTTAAGAAGTTTTGAGTGAGTTAAAAAACTAACATTTGAATTTAAATTGAATTTGAATCCAATTTAAACCTAAAATTCAAAGAGTCTCAAAATTCGTCCAAACTAGCGATAAAATATCTAGAATTTCGATACGATTTCAACGGATCAAACTGCGTGTGAATCCGAGTTCGTATGCAAAAGTTATAAGCGTTAGAATGATAAAATTCAAATTTGGATAAAATAAATAAATAAATTAACATGAGAATTACCCTCCTATCAGAAGCCGCCACGTCCACCATTCTCTCTCCCAACCCTAATGCGCTCATTCCAGATCGACACTGACCAAACCCTAGCCACCATGAGATAACGCCTGCCACCATCAAACCCTTCACCTCCATTCAAATCAGGCGTCGCCTCTAGCATACCCGTTCCATGCCGCCCTATCCAAGGTCGACCGGCCTCCCCTATTCAATCGCCGAAACTTCGCCGCCAAGTGATGAAGTCGTCAATTTCTGGCGATTTCGATGAACTTGAACACGAACTAAACTGATGGATCATCCTGCCTCGACCTCCTCTACACTCCCCTACAACCCAATCGAACCCTCATTGAAGATCTGCCGTTGAATCTCAACACCTACTCATGAACTGCTAGATTTCAACCATTAATTTTTGGTCATACCGAAACCCAGATCGAAATTTGAACAATGAAATTGACTTGCACTGTTCTAGAACTTCAAATCGATATATAATATAATACAGTTTCAGGAGTTTGAAATTTCGATTTGAATTTGATTTGAAATTGAATTGGTAATTTAAATTACTGCCATTGGAATGAGGAGCTATAGAGAATTATACATACTGAAATTTGGAATAAGAAACAATTAGGGTTTATAACGACGTATTTATAGGAGTGACTGACAATAGAATGAATGGACAAGATTGATTTGGATTGGAACGATAAACGACCCAAAAATCTGCCTCCGGAATGAAAATTGGTCGACCCATATATCAAAACAAATGTTTTCAATATTTTTAAAATCAATGGAACAGGTTTCAGGTCCAAATTCCATCATATGACGAAGTTATGTTAAAATCAGCTTATTTCAAATTGATTTCAATTAAATAAATTTCTAGGTGTTTCGAGTCCGTACGGTCAAATGACAAGTTCGATCGCTACATAACTTGAAATCCTATAATAATTCACTGTTACGGATCCGATGAAACTGGTTTCGTCGAAATCTGAGTCAGTGGCGAAAATGGCTATATTTCAAGTTAATTAAATAAATTAATATTTATTTAATAAATAACTTTTTAATTCAAATTAATTAACTAGCCAATTTTTACATTTTTGATTTCATAGACAATTGATAATTTGAAACAAGTCTACATATGCTTCGATGTCAAATATTCTCACGAATTACAGGGTTCAAGTACAACTACATAAATTTCAATTAATTATAAATTAATTCCAATAAATTGATTTTATTTTGAATTTCAATCTTTATATTCAGTCAATTATTACTTATAACATAGTTAACATTTGTTTACATTTCGTTGAATTAATATACTTCAATTTCCATCTTATTGAAGTTTTGGTCAATTTCACACCTTAGTTATAATAAAAATCTCAATTAATTTATTTATATTGGTTTCATTCTCCTATTAAGTCAATTATTATCTTATGAATAAAATTAACATTTCTATTCCTTTGACTTGCGTCCACACTATAGTTATTGTCTTATTCCACATTAATGTAATATTTGTTACAAATAATCCATTTATCATAATATAAACTCCAATAAATTGATCGACCCTGATTTCCATTCTTTTTATTCAAATCAAAAGTTATATTATGATTAAAATTTTCATTGGTTACATCATATTGAATTTATATTCTACATGTTGAATATGCTAGTATATGATTTTTGTTTAATGATAATAAACATATATATTCATTTAAATGTATTTGATAATGTACTATTTTATTTTTCACATAATTAAATAAATATTTGCTGAATAAAATAAATAACATAGAATTTAAATTCAAACGAATATTTTATACAAACAAATATTTATTTCAATTTTTGAATGGTACAAATTTGAGCTCTAACTATACATATACAATTTCAATTACAATACAAATTTGATTACATCACAACTTTTCATTTACAAATGTCCTCACTACATATCGCTCATCCACTCATATTCATCTTCAACTCTATTCCAGATTGAATCCAGCATCTGAGTTATCTGCAAAAATATACATTGACACAGTAAAACTGAAAATACAATATTTTTATAGTGTAAAAGAAAATGTAATTTTGAAAATATTATTTGCCTCAGTTATTTGGGTTGTTTGTCATCATTTATTTTTTGAATTCATCTACAGGAACAACTTGTGACATGCACAGTGTGTCACTGTACATGGCACAAGGCCGTGCATACCGATATACACCGGATAATATTACAGGGGACAGGTAAGCACAAGTCAAACCCAAATGAAAAGCCGGGTTCAACTCAAGTGCAATACAAATAAAGTCACGACATGATCACAAGGTCAAAACCGAGCTATAAGCGAGATTCAACACATGTGCAATCCAAACGTACCGATTCAATAAAATGGTCAAAAATCCAAAACCAATATAAATCAAGCCTCGACCAAAGTTCAAGTCGTACGCATGAAAATAGAGGCTTGACATTCAGACCATCAAGCAAGTGCACCACTACACCAATAAGGACAAAAACAGGCAAGTACAACTCTAACTGGAGATACACAGAGGCAAGCTCAAACCAATACACACAAACCAACAAAGGCAGTTCATAAGTCAAAGACCAGTGAGACCGGGCACCAAACAGAAACCAATTACACACACAAGTGTACACATGGTGACATGGAACAAAGACCACAATTATGAACTGATTAGTCCACCAGCTGTTACAACACGGTCAAAATGAAGATACAAATATCAATGGCACTGCCTCAACAGCTACAACATATGCAACATACATATGTACATGTATAATCACACATGTATACACGTAATGCATATATACAACAAGCACATAGCATCATCAAATGGAACCTGACTCGAAGCTACGCAATATGTAACCAGAACTAGTTCTGTAACCAGATGAACCAGACAAACAGAGTTGATATCATATACATGAGGATACAAATGCACATATGTACAACATAAAGTATGAATGACCAGAATAACAATCATATCAAGCTGCATGTAAACAGTTCAACATGACTCGAAGTATAGTGGACATAAGTCCATGCAAATATGCATGTACATATATATAGGCAGTGCACATGTGAACCAGACAAGGCAGAGACCACATTCAAAACTACATGAGTGAGCATATACATACATGTATGAAATGCACAGGTACGGATTGAGACAAAAGCAAGTAGGTATTTTCAAATATGTACAAAGTCATTACAACGGTAGGGAACATGGACATGACTCAAGACCACACAACAAACATCAAGTGAAGAAAACTGCATGAACAAGAGTGAAAACTGTAGTAACTTGAATCAACTAATAGATTCAAACCAAAGTCAAATGATATACAGCAGTTTTGAACAAAGACAAAGAAGCAGCAGTTTCAAATCAATGCAACAGTCTAAAATCAAAAATGAACAATGCTCCAGACAAGTTCAACAACTGAACAAAGACAGAAAGAAATCATCGTCACAGCAAAGTAAGAGCCGTGGAAATCAAGGAATTAGCAAATTCACAAAACCGTGATGACCAAGAAAACACCTTCAAAGCAACTCGAAGCCGTGTTAAACAAGCAATGAAATTATACGCCATTGAAGAAGTCAGAAATCATCTCATCGTTCAAGCAAAATCAAATGGTCAAGAAAAATCATCATACGAGTACAAATAATAAATTCGAACGAAATTTTAGGGAATTAAAACCCTATATAAACCATAACATCATCGGCTACCAAAACCATTCGAGTCCAAGCAAAAAGGAATAATTATTCAACTCGAATCAAGATCGAGTTCAAGCAAGCAAATCAGAAAAAGAAAAAGTAACAAATTACATAACGAAGTAAGTTGGAACTTGATCAAATTGAAGGAGCCGTGTGCAAAGAGAAGAAAGCATCGATCGACAAAGCAAGGAACGTAAATCATCATTCGATCGAGTTATTAAAATCGACGACTTCAATTTTCCAAATCCCTAATTTCAGAGCAAAGAGGAACGAGAGTGAACAACCATTGTCAAGCAATGAATATCGGGCCGAAGACATAAGACAAAATAAAAGGGATTTCTTTTTAACATTAAGTGGGCCGTTTTACTTTTTGGGCTTAGTATACTTAAATTAGGGTTTTTTCTTTTAAATTGTTTTTAAATTGTGTATTTTTCCTTTAAACGATTGTATTTTCTAGTCGTGTGACTAGGGGACGAACAAAGGTAGTGTAGTTCGAGAATTCACAACTCAGTGGCTGAGTTGTGGCAGGGTTTTGAGCGTAGAGTTATGGTTAGTCGATAGCGGGTGTCGCGAGTTTACGTGTGTAAGTGTCTGACCGCTTAATTTCCAGTAGAAACCTTGGGGGCAGCATGTAGGTAGAGTTTTGCAAAGCTGGGTAAATCTGCGTGTTCTATTTCTGCATTTTTATATCCTACTATTATCTGTGCTGCTATTATTCAACTGAAATCTGTGTTGCAATTATTTTATATAGACTTCTGCAATAATTTTTATAATTAATAGTATCACCCTATTCACCGCCCCCTCTAGGGTGAAAGCGATCCTACAAGTGGTATTAAAGCGAGGTTAAGAAGTCAATTTTTGTTTTAAAAAGTTTGATTTTTCAAAGGCCAACTTTTTACAAATTTGAATTTTTAAAATGGCTTCTTTTAATAATACTTTTGCTGAGGGTCGGTCTATAGTTAAACCACCAATGTTTAATGGTGAATATTATTGCTGGAAAAATAGAATGAATTTTTTTTCTGAAAACCATTGATGCTTAGAATATTGTTGAGACAGGATATAGGACACCAACTATAGTAGTAGATAATCGGGAAATTGAAAAACCATTTGATCAATGGACAGATCTAGAAAATAAGTTACAGAATGCTAATGCCAAAGCTATGAATTATATTATTTGTTCATTGGATCATATTGAATTTAATAATGTCTCACATTGTCTAACTGTGCAGGAAACATGACACACACTTGAAGTGACTCATGAAGGAACATCACAAGTCAAAGAATCCCGCCTTTCCATGCTTAGTAGCGAATACGAGAACTTCACAATGGCCAAGGATGAAAATGTCAAGGAGATGTATGGATGACTTTCCAATCTCATATACAAATCTAAAGCACTCTAAAAATCATACACAGAATTGGAAATAGTCCAAAAAATCCTCAGAGTCCTTCGACGAAATTTTGAAGCAAAAGTTACTGCCATTCAAGAATCAAAGGATCTGAAACAAATTAAATTCGAAGACCTCATCGGAAATCTCACCACTTATGAGCTAGAGTGAAATTCAAGGAAGAGCGTGAAGGAGGTGATACACGAAAGAAACCAATAGCTCTTAGAGGAACAACCAAAAGTGATGATGATAACAATGATGATGATGGAGGAGCAGAGCTGGCACTACCAATAAAGAGATTCAAAAGTGGAACCGCAAATATGGAAATCTAGCTCTAAATCAAAAATTAAAAATCGGAATAGTCAAAGCACTAGACAACTCAAAAGAGTAAGAGATCATCTGCCACAAGTGCAATCAACCTGGCCACATCAAGCCCAATTGTCCTCAAAATCGACATAGCCAAGAAAAGTAATCAAAAAGAAGAAGTTTTGCAGCCACGTGGAATAAAAGTGATGAAGATAATAAAAGTTCTAGCAGTGAGAGTAAGAAAACAGATATGTGCCTTCGAGGTGATATAACTGATAGCGACGATGACGAGCCAAGCAAGGTACCAAGACTCACTCATTCGGAATTACTTATATATTTCCATGAAGTAAATGGCTATTTTGAACGAATTAAGGACAAGTACGCCAAACTTGAATCACAAAAAGATAATTTAATAGATTTAAATAAACAACTTGATCAATTAGTTAAAAACTATCAAAGTGAGATCCCTAAGTGTGATAAGTGTCCATCATTCGAAGAAGGTATTAAAAAATCAAAAATTAAAATAAAATCACTTGAAAATGAAATTCTAATTTTGAAAGAAAGCAAAAACACGAGGAGAGAAAATTCCATTAAAAAGTGCACACAATTATTGAACGAAAATGAATCTCTCAAAACACAAGTCCGACAATTGTCTACAACATTAGGAAAAATTTTCAAAAGTGAAAGATCATTGAACATGCGGTTAAGGAAACAAACTGTTAATACTGTTAGATAAGAACTTGGGTATAATCAATCTGAAAATGTTAGAAACGAAATTAATCAAGTCAATTCCATGTGCATAATTTGTAGAAAATTTGGGCACAATCAAAATAATTATTGGTATAGACCCAAACGCATGAAAACTATTCCAATTTGGGTTCCAAAAGGCATATATATAAAATCCCTTAAAGTTAAACAAATCTGGATGCCTAAAGGAACATATATAAATAGCTTTGGGTCTCCACAAAATTATTTTTTAAAATATGTTGCCACAAAACCACGGAACTATAAAAACACATAGGTCACAGAAATCTTTTATCGTGTTGGTGTGTCGGCAGGCCAAGGAACAACAACAGTGTTATTTGGGTTCTGGCTGTTCTAGACACACAATGGTCCATAATTCAAAGTTCCTTAGCCTGGTACAAAGGTGGCAGAATCACAATAGGCAACAACGAAAAATTATCGTAAAGGTAAAATAGGTAAAGGTACATCTATCTTGAACGATATATTAAATGAGATAATATGCACCACAATTTACCTTAATTCAGCAGTAATGTGATAATAAAATAAATGATGATTTTGATTCTGGCTTATTCTGATATGTTCATGTTCGACTTGTTCTTATTTTTGATTCTGATAGTTGGTCACTTATGTTTATATGCCGAGAACACTACATGTACCTCTAGAATCTTTGAACTACTTCATATAGATTTGTTTGGACAAATGGTAGTGTTTTATTGATTACTAATTGTTGTGTCTTATCAGTAATCAAAACCTATGATTATCCGTGAATCTACGACTACGATAACATCCAGACTCATCGTCTCAATATACAGTTTGTATAGTTATATATATTTTAACAAGAGTCATCAAATATGTATATAGAGTCTAGTTTAGTGCTTTGTTAAAATCTTTACTCAAGAATCATCATTCACATTCAAATAAACTCGCATGCATATTTTAATCAAAATCAAGTTTTCGAAAAATGCATGGAGCAGGGCTCGAACTCAGGTCACTAGTTTGGAAGGCAAGTACTCTAACCAAATGAGCTACTGCTGTTTTATACTCGAAAAAATATGATTTGTGCACATAACATCAGGTCGGTCGACCGGGCAGAATTTTCGTCTGACCGAACCTGTTGTTAGTGCACAGATATGCTCTATTTTGTGCACGTTTTTAAACTCAGTTGACCGGCCAGAATTTTCAGTCAACCGACCTGGAAATAACGGCTATTTTTCTGAAGAGTTGCCATCGTTCATGAAGAGGAATCGCCTTCAATCCAAGAGATATGGTCACAACCTTTGATTGAAACTCTTCATGAAAGATTGTAACTATTCTACAACTATGTAAACATTTTAATTCATTCCTACAATCACCAATTTCTTGTTTATAATTCTGAATCTATTCTCTATTTATTTCTACAAATAAAAGCATTCGTTCTCATTCAATATCTCTAGAATCTCTGAATTAATTTATATACTTCGATTCTACGATATTATCCTCCTTATAAATCTTCACACACTACATATTCTTGAGGATTTGATTATAGGAAAATTGTACTATCAAAATACAATCCGTATTATTCAGAACACACTCGTCAACAAATTATTTGTATTAAATTGAAGTCCTCTTTGGCTGTTGTGGCGGAAAAATTCTTGTTCGGTTGCTCAGGTGTGGTATACCTATTCCTCCGGGTTAAGTGAGGAGTTTAGTCTAAATGCAGAGGATATTCTAGGACTGGACGTAGAACGGGAAGTTCGAACCAGTATAAAAATTCCTAAACCTGGTATTCTAGGGATCGTAACAACATCCTAGGATAAATGGCTACAAAGAGATCTAGTCAAGGCAATAAGAAGAGGAAGAGCAATAAAGAAAAATCAAAGGAGCAAACAAACAAATGCTTCATGGCAAAAGATAATGAGGTTAGTGATCTAACTTTTGATGATATGATAGAAATAAATTCAGAACTTCTAGACACTTTAAAAAGTCACAAAAGAAAATAAAAGAAAACTCTGAAAAATCATAAGAAAGTAGAATTCGAAAGAGATATGCTTAGAAACGAGAAGAAAATATTAGAAGAAGAACTTGAGAAAATTCAAGATTCACTCTTTGAAAATTCTCAACTTGCTCTATTAAGTCAAGAAATAGAAGCTCAAAAAGAAAAGAATAATGCTCTAGCTTCTGAGAATCATGAGTTAAAAACAAAAATTAAAATTGTTGAGTTAGATAACACTAGTCTCAAAACTAAGCTTGATGACATTATATTTCCAATTTTAATAAAGGGAGAGAAAATTTATCCAGGATTATTGAAAATTCTCAACCTGCTTCAAAAAAGAAGGGATTAGGTTATGTTGAAAATTCAAATGCTCACAATGATAAAAGTGGTTTAGGATATAATAAAACTGATCGTAGAAATAGCACTAGATATGCTTTCATGTATAGTAAAAATGATAGTGCTAGTACTAAATTTCGAGTAAAGCCTAAATCCAATTTTTATAGAAATTCAAATACTACTATGACCTATAATGTTGATAATTTTTCTAGAAGTACAAAATCATTAGCAGGAAATATGAATAAAAATTATCTTAGTATTTGGGTTCCTGTTAATTGGAAAAATAGAGAAAAATACATTGATGATTATTTTGATATGGTAGTTAATAATGAAAATTATATTTATAAAGGTTCAACCACATCCAAATAGGTATGGTTTCCTAAAAATTAGGAAATTATAAGAACCTTGGGTATCGCATGCTTTAAATGTTAATTTTTTTTTGATGCCTTACATTATAAGTAGTAGTTATTTTGTTTTATATTGCTCTATGTTAACACTTATGTAAAATATATTTTATATCATCATATAAACTCTCCTTTTTGTCGATGACAAAGGGGGAGAAAGATATTGCTTTCTAACACTATTTGCAGGAATAAACCATGCAAGCACAGATTAAGGGGGAAAAAAGATTAATTATTTATAGAAATATATAGCATAGATTCAGGGGGAGAAACCTATAGAACAATTACAGGAAGATAATCAGTGAGAGAGATAAGATCAACAAAGTATGTCAAAGATTCGTTCGTAGAAAATGGAGTTGTCATCATCAAAAAGGGGGAGAATGTTGGATTACAGATTTTGATTACTGACAAGACACAACAATCCACGAATCTACGACTACGATAACATCTAGACTCATCGGCTTAATATATAGTTTGTATAGTTATATATATTTTAACAAGAGTCATCAAATATGTATATAGAGTCTAGTTTAGTGCTTTGTTAAAATCTTTCCTCAAGAATCATCATTCACATTCAAATAAACTCGCATGCATATTTTAATCAAAATCAAGTTTTCAAAAAATGCATGGAGCGAGGCTCGAACCCAGGTTACTAGTTTGGAAGGCAAGTACTCTAACCAAATGAGCTGCTGCTGTTTTATACTTGAAAAAATATGATCTGTGCACATAACATCAGGTCGGTCGACAGGCCAGAATTTTCGGCTGACCGAACCTGTTGTTAGTGCACAGATATGCTCTATTTTGTGCACGATTTTAAACTCAGCTGACCGGCCAGAATTTTCAGTCAACCGACCTGAAAATAACGGCTATTTTTCTGAAGAGCTGCGATCGTTCGTGAAGAGGAATCGCCTTCAATCCAAGAGATATGGTTACAACCTTTGATTGAAACTCTTCATGAAAGATTATAACTATTCTACAACTATATAAACATGTTTAATTCATTCCTACAATCACCAATTTCTTGTTTATAATTCTGAAATCTATTCTCTATTTATTTCTACAAATAAAAGCATTCATTCTCATTCAATATCGCTAGAATCTCTGAATTAATTTATATACTTCGATTCTACGATATTATCCTCCTTCTAAATCTTCACACACTACATATTCTTGAGGATTTGATTACAGGAAAATTGTACTATCAAAAGACAATCCGTGTTATTTAGAACACACTCGTCAACAAATTATTTGTATTAAGTTGAAGTCCTCTTTGGCTGTTGAGGCGAAAAAATTCCTGTTTGGCTGCTCAGGTGTGGTATACCTATTCCTCCGGGTTAATTGAGGGGTTTAGTCTAAATCCAGAGGATATTCTAGGACTGGACGTAGAACGGGAAGTTTGAACCAGTATAAAAATTCCTGGTGTGCTTACTTTAATTTTTATTTTACTGCTATTATAAGTTTTCGCAGTTATATATTATATTACACGATCCTCAGTACTGCACGTACACTTTCACTAATCACTCATGGTACAAGTGGATATATTTGTTTTGACACTATGGTCATTGTTCGTCTATTTATACGGTTTCAATTCAAATTCAAAAGAAATCCATTTAAATGCTGTAAAAATGATTTTAAGAAAATTTGTTGCAACTTCATGGTCTGGTCTATAACATCCAACTAATGATAATTTTGAGTGAAAGAAATTCAGATGCAGATTACATTGGTAATCTAGTTGATAGAAAAATTACTAGTGGAACGTGATTTATGTTGTGGCATTCAGTAACTGCATAGTTTTTCAAAGACAATATCTGCATATTTTTCACTCAAATAATTTTCAAACAGCAGACATTTTTCTAACACCCCTTCAAGAAAACCATTTTTGTTGACCTTGTTTCAGATTAGTCATCTTAGAAAATTTGATTTTATAATTATTTTTGGATTTGATCTTAAATAACTACATTGACTAATCTGACTCCCTACTTTTTACTAAAAGATAAATAGTGATTGAAAAAATGATGAGTGTTGATATTAATCATATATGATAACTTGAGACGGTATAAATAGTAAAAAAAATTAGAAATTTAAACAAGAGTTATATACACTTTGTGTTGGTAAAAATTCCATGATCATTTCTATTTCTATCGAACATCACTCATCATAATCCAATATAGTATGTCAATATGTAGTATTTTAAACGGGAAATTATGCGCTTTCATTTTATTATATTTTTAACAATAAAAACATCCAAAGTATTCATTCTCATTTAAAAGTTCTCAAGGTTATGCATGGGTAAATTACTTGGGATTTTTGTGATTATGTGCTTCCATGCTCATTTAAAAATCCTCATGGTTATGCATGTATGGAACGTATATCAAGATTGATTGATTAAATAGACAAGTTGATTCTAATCCCATTTAAAAGTCCTTATGGTTATGTGTGGTTAGAAGATACTTGAATTCATTTTTTAATAAAAATTTGGAATACTACTAATCTCATTTAAAAGTCCTAACGGTTATGCATGCTTAGTAGATATTCTAATTCCTGATATAAATTATATACCAAAAATAGACACAACTATATGGTTCTATATAATGATATCATCCCTATCATTCTAAAGTGCAATATGCGTCAAATAGAGTATTTATGATTTTTGTTTGATTTTTTATTACAATTTAATATTTATACTCAATTGAGTTTTAATGTTGTATTAATGTCTATCACTTTATCTCCATTTCTGTAACACTATTACTCTTTTGCTGATAATAAAAGGGGGAGAGAAAAGTTAAGATTTTGGAAAATAAAGGTCAAATATTTTCTATTTGCGTCAAGGCTCATTTGAATATTTTTATGCATATATGAAGGGGGTGCTTTGTGTAGAGAGGGAGCATTCAAATAGGTGGAATTGATTAAATGATCAAATACATTTAACAAATTTAAAATCTTAAATATATGTTTGTTATCATCAAAAGGGGGAGATTATTGAATATGCTAGTATATGATTTTTGTTTGATGATAATAAACATATATATATATTCATTTAAATGTATTTAATAATGTACTATTTTATTTTTCACATAACTAAATAAGTATCCGTTGAATAAAATAAATAACACGGAATTTAAAATCAAACGAATATTTTGTTATTTCAATTATTAAATAGTACAAATTTGAGCTCTCACTATATATATATATATATATATATATACACACACACATACACACAATTTCAATTACAATACAAATTTGATTACATCACAACTTTTCATTTACAAATGTCCTCACTACATATCGCTCATTCACTCATATTTATCTTCAACTCCATTCCAGATTGAATCCAGCTTCTGAGTTATCTGCAAAAATATACACTGACACAGTAAAATTGAAAATAAAATATTTTTACAGTGTAAAATAAAATGTAATTTTTAAAATATTTTTTGCCTCAATTATTTGGGTTGTTTGTCATCAATTATTTTTGAATTCATCTACATGAACAACTGGTGACATGCACAGTGTGTCACTGTACATTCCACTGTACATGCCACAAGGCCATGCACACCGATATACACTTGATAAACTTACAGGGATAGGTGAGCACATGTCAAACCCAAATGAAAAGTCGGGTTCAACTCATGTGCAATACTTATAAAGTCACGACACGAGCACAAGGTCAAACCCGAGTTATAAGCTGGATTCAACACAGGTGCAATCAAACGTACCAATTCAATAAAATGGTCAAAAATCCAAAACCAATATAAATCAAGACTCGACCGAAGTTTAAGTCGTACACATGAAAACAGAGGCTAGACAGTCCATTCAGACCATCAAGCAAGTGCACCACTAAACCAAAAAAGACAAAAACAGGCAAGTACAACTCTAACTGGAGATACACAAAGGAAAGCTCAAACCAATTCACACAAACCAACAAAGGCAGTTCATAAGTCAAAGACCAGAGAGACTAGACACCAAACAGAAACCAAGTATACACAAGTGTACACATGGTGACATGAAACAAAGACCAAAATTATGAACTGATCAGTGCACCAGAATTTACAACACATTCAGAATGAAGACACAAATATCAATGGCACTGCCTCAACAGCTACAACATATACAATATACATATACACAGTGCATATATACAACAAGCACATAACATCATCAAATGGAACCTGACTCGAAGCTACGCAATATATAACCAGAACTAGTTCTGTAACCAGATGAACCAGACCAACAGATGTGATATCATATACATGAGGATGCAAATGCACATATGTACAACATAAAGTATGAATGACCAGAATAACAATCATATCAAGCTGCATGTAAACAGTTCAACTTAACTCAAAGTATAGTTGATAGAAGTCGATACAGACATACATGTACACATATATAGGCAGTGCACATGTGAACCAGACAAGGCAGAGACATTCAAAACTACATAAGTGAGCATATACATACATGTATGAAATGCACAGGTACAGGCCAAGACAAAAGCAAACAGGTATTTTCAAATATGTACAAAGTCATTACAACAGTAGGGAACATGGATATGACTCAAGACCACATAGAAAACATCAAGTGAAGAAAGCTACATGAACAAGAGTGAAAACTACAGTAACTCGAAGCAATTAATCAATTCAAACCAAAGTCAAATGATTTATAGTAGTTTTGAACAAAGATATAGAAGCAGCAGTTTCAAATCAATGCAACAGTTTTAAATCAAAAATAAACAATGCTCCAGACAAGTTCAACAGCCGAACAAAGACAGAAAGAAATCATCGTCACAACAAAGTTAGAGCCGTGGAAATCAAGGAATCAACAATTTCACAAAACCATGATGACCAAGAAAACATCATCAAAGCAACTCGAAATCGTGTTTAACAAGCAACGAAATTATACGAAATTGAAGAAGTCGGAAATCATCTCATCGTTTAAGCAAAATAAGTGGCCGAGAAAAATCATCAGACGAGTTCAAATAATAAATTCGAATGAAACTTTAGGGAATTAAAACCCTATATAAACAATAACATCATCGGCTACCAAAATCATTCGAGTCCAAGCAAAAAGGAATAATCATTCAACTCGAATCAAGATCGAGTTCAAGCAAGCAAATCAGAAAAAGAAAAAGTAAAAAAATTACTTACCGAAGTAAGTACAAACTCGATCAAAATTGAAGGAGCCGTGTGCAAAGAGAAGAAAGCATCGATCGACAGAGCAAGGAATGTACTAAAGTCGGCGACTTCAATTTTCCAAAGCCCTAATTTCAGAGCGAAGAGGAATGAGAACGAACAGCCATTGTCAAGCAATGAATATTGGGCCGAAGACATAGGAAAAAGAAAAGGGATTTCTTTTTAATATTAATTAGGACGGTTTACTTTTTGGGCTTAGTATATTTAAATTAGGGTTTTAGCTTTTAAATTGTTTTTAAATTGTGTATTTTTCCTTTAAACGGTTGTATTTTCTAGTCGTGTGACTAGGGGACGAACTACGGTGGTGTAGTTCGAGAACAACTCGGTGGCTGAGTTGTAGTAGGTTTTTGAGCGTAGAGTTAAGGTTAATGGATAGCGGTTGTCGTGAGTTTATGTGTGTAATTGTTTGACTGCTTAATTTGTAGTGGAAACCTTGGGGGTAGCACGTAGGCAGGGTTTTGCCGAAGCTGGATAAATCTGTGTGTTCTATTTCTGCATTTTTATATTCTGCTATTATCTATGCTGCTATTATTTAACTGAAATCTGTGTTGCAATTATTTTGTATAAACTTCCGCAGTAATTTTTATAATTAATAGTATCACCCTATTCACACCCTTTTAGGGTGAAATCGATCCTACACTACAATGATCAATTTAATTTACATTGATTTCACTAATTAAGGGGATTAATTGCAGTTGACTTCCAATTTAAATTTAATAAACTAAATAAATGGGTAATATATTATAAATGTTACCATTTACCTTTAACCACATTTATAAGTTCAATATTTTACAAGCAAATATTACACTTGCTTCCCTACCACTAAATTTCATACAATTACTATTAACAATATAATATTTCACTAGTTAATTAGATATTTACATTTGTTTTCTTATATTCAATTTATAACCGAGTATAACATTTACATTATTTCATTTATTGGAATTTCATTTCCATTGTTAATAATTAGCTTTAATTAACATTGCTACTTTTCATTTTAGTTATTATTTCATTAATACAACACAAATTCATATTTCTCTCAATATTAAATTAACAAAATATATTGAATCAAAGAATTTAATTATCGAAAATTTACGGGTCATTACATAATATCCAACCCAACAACTTTCAATTTCAACGTCAAAGCATATCAATAATATTAGAACATAAGATGTACATATGTCATCATTTCGTATAATCATCTTCGATAACTCGCTCGAGCACACAAGTTCGTTTTCGAACTAGTATTGTTTATTTGACTTTCCTAATGCGGACTTCGATAAGGTTTCTAGACTAGAAACCATCATTTTCCTTGCAGAGCTATACACTATGATAGAGAACTTTAGAACCAAATCAAAAATCCTTATCGAATATTCGCCATCAAGAATCGAATGAAAAATCCTAATACGAAATGGTGTAATTCACGTAGGACTTGTGTACTCAAATCTAGATCAAATTAATTATGCGAATAAAAAAATATACGTACAACTTACATACATATTCAAATTTGTTTCATCACCATTACATTTTGATTTAACTTAATTATTAATCTCATTGATTAACACAAATATCACTTCATACTTAAATATTTGTTTTTACATAATTTCTCCATTTAATATAAAACATTAATATATTCATTCTCATAACATTGCTTGTATTTTTCTTAATTTTTAAATTAAATTCAATTCCACAAGTAATATTTCTCATTTAGTACTACATTTGTTGCAACATCTATTTATTTCATAAACAATTTATAAGTCGTGACTTTATTTAAAATCATTTCACTTTTAGTTCATATTTGTTTATCCAATTAGTTTTCACTTACTTTTCAAATTTATTTATGCCACATTTCATAAATTTAATTAAGTTCATAACACTTTTTATAAAATATCATCTACAACTTTTCCATATTCACAATTTCGATTTAAACATGCCAAGGCTTAAAGTTCACACTTGTATATTATTACATTACATGCCAGTAATGTATACAAAAATTCTATTCATTTACTAACATAGATATAATAGATTTTACCTTGTTTCACTTGTGTTCAATTTAAGGTTACCAAATTCAACTGCATAATTTAACAAAATTTCTATACTTCAACTCATATATTAATTCAGAAGTTTCGACTATCCAAAATATCCAAATATTCTATTTTATTTCAATAAATTGAAACTACCAATCAACAAACAACAATATTCACAACCAAACATTTCAATTTCATAACAAAATATCCTAATTATTCATTTTATACTCTTTAATACACCATTACTAAACTAATATTTAGTCTATAAATTAAATCAACAATAATTAGCCAATGCTTATTAACTGACTAAATACAACAAATCAACAATAAATGATAATAATTAAATATTACCATTTCACAAATCAAACACATTACAAATAACTATAATAGTTATAAAAAATTTATTCCTTTATATAACATTTAATTTTAGGAAAAATTATTCCATTTCAACACTTATATAGACATTTTGTAATACTAACAAATACGCGCTCTAGTATATGCACTCAGACAATTCATTCTAGGATATTACTACCCTATCTCTAATGAGTTAACCCCAACATGCTAAGGTATGTCTAAACCTGGCTCTGATACCAACTGTAACGACCCACCTTTTTGGACGGTTCAAATCGAGAATAAACCACACATGTCAGACTCAAACCATTTAAGAGAGAGGACTGTTAATGGGGTAAATAAGAAAAAAAGGAAAACGAAACACAGAATCTCACAGCAGAATGAAAAAATATAATAATCAAATAAAAAGTTCATAAAGCTGTTTAACAAATAACATTTGATTACACTTTTAGAATTCAAATCAGAGTTATACATATATCAAAAATAAACAAATGATGCAACGGAACACAGAATGCGGTGGAATAATAAATAGTAATAATATACCAAATTTTTGTCTTCGTCCTCCAGAAAATAGTATACAATACACTGAAAAAGCACAGACTGACCCAAGTATAATGAAAAGACAAAACACTAGAGTCAGAACTAAAAGATCTTATGTAAGTCAGATCAAAATAAATAAAATAAAAATATTTGTGCAATGGTTCCGAGATGTTATGAGATTTTCATCTCTTATCAAGTGTACAACGTGAACGTAATTATTTAAATATTTTCAAATAATTTGAAATATCAATCTTAATCATCCAATTAAAACAAATCCGAAGTTTGAATTAACTAAAACCCTTCAAATAGTTCAATTCTAAATAAAATCCAAATTCAAGAAATCATATGGATATATGTTATTTCAACCAGTATAATAAATCAACATTTCCGAATCAATGAAAACCGTTTGGGTTTATCATTTTAACCTATAACGATTTTCCCCTAATCTATAAGATTGTTCAGGCATGTATCATTTCAACCCATTGGAATAACAGAGATATTGATATAAATACCATCCACTCATCCAAAATGTCAACCAATAACATCCATCCAATCACCCAAATATCAAAAATTGAACATACAGCACCATCATCATTGAAATCAACCAATAACTACCAACAATTACTGCTTATCATTAACAGGTATTTAATTGGCAATTTAACTTTCAATATTAAACTAAATGGAAATTAAATTCAATAAAAGTCAGATTAAACTGGAATAACAATTCAAAATATACTAAACAGTAACCAATCAATTTCTAATCACATTATAAATTCAGTTTAACTAACATAAGAAAATTTAGTAGTTGTGAGTGTTTGTTCACCTTTCGTGGCAACGAAGGTGATGATAAAAATGGAGCAATATGAAGATTCCTAGAAAAGATACAACTACCAAGCAAATCCAACAAAGCTTAGATACGATCACGAATCAATAAACAAGTTTCAACTACTTTCAACTTCCAAATAACCTAAGATCCAAACTACGAACAAACCTGAAACTTGGTCATCTTTAAGAAAATATACGGACTAGAATATACTAAATCTATAAAAGTGACTAATTAGAAAGTTGTTACAAATTATTTTATCTCCACTTTCAAAAAACGAATCACACAAAAAGCTTCAACCCTAAGGAAGTTATGGTCAAAACAAAAAGAGGTGTTTTCTGAGTTGAAAATCTGAGTTCAAAAATACTTCAAAAAAAATTGAAGATTTTGGCATAGCAAATTAAGGAATCTGAAGAACTGATCTAAAATAAAGTTGAAGCCACTGGAAAAGTAAATGGTTTGGGAAAAATAATCACATAATTTGGCTCAATACTGTAGGAGATATGATTGGTACAATATGGGGTATTTTCGGCCAAAACTGGACCCAGAAAGGACTTGAAAAATGGAGTTTTTTACTATAGAAATATTCAGAATGGGTAGAAGGGTTCAATAACAAAGCCGTTGCCATTGAATTATACACGATTTCAAAAAAAATTCTTTTGATTTGGAGTAGTTTAGTGGAATATAAAAACCATGGAAATAAGGGGAAGAAAGAGGGAAAATAGGAAAGGGAAAAGAAGGGAAAAATGGAGAAAGAAGAGGAGAGGGAAGGTGGAATGAGATGGCTTTGGAGATGGTGGAGAGGGTAGCGGCTATAAGGAAGGAGGAAAGGTCAAAGGAGAGGAGGAAAGAGTTTTGATTTATGAGGCCTTTGGAGTTTTAGATCTAGAGTTCTCTGTAGATTTTGAGGAGAAAGAAGAAGTGTGCAGAGAAAATTTCTCAGTAGAAAAATTATGTACGTAGATGTTATCAAATAAGAAACATAAGGGTGTAGGCAAAGAAATGGTCACATGACTGACTAGAGTCCCTTAATTAACCAAGGGCCATTAGACGAAATAAATCCAATATGCCTTAGTCAAATAAAACACAACTAAACACTACCAATTCATGTTAATTTTTCATAGTAATTCAAAATTTTAGAGCAATATGAATTTGATTTTGACGAAACGAAAAGTGGAGGAAAGATCAGAATTCAGTCTAGTATCATATAAAAAGAATAAAATTTTCAAATTCCAATATATTTTTTTCAACCAAAAGTCAATTTTTGACATATGTTTGACCAAAATTTGAAATTTCACAAAAAATTTATTCTATTAAATTTGGTCAAATAAAACACTCAACATCACATTTTTTTTAATTTAGTTTTTATTTAAATTCAAAATACTTTCATTTTAAAGTTATTAAAAGTTACGAATCGTTACACTTTATCTTAATTAAAAGATGTAATATTAATTAACGCAATATTAATTTGTTTCCCCTTATCATATTTAAAAGGTTAAATGCCACTAACTATGCATCCAATTCTCATCCAATTACATTCAGACCTATGTTATCATCCTTATTATTCAAGTAACAATATCCTATGAATTATATTAACATAAGTTTACATTTTCTTACATTCATTATTTTACCGTTAACATCTTTTACCATATTAACTGCAATAATTAATTACATAAATTTTCATTGATTTCCAAATTAATTCCAAACATATTAAATAATGAGATGATCAATGAACAATTGTTACCTTCAAGTTATTTAATCATATTTATAACTTTATTATCTACAACAAATGTTATGACTACTTACACATTATTGATTATATTCAATTTCAATTAACAACATATAATTCCAACATTCAATTGCCTTAATTCCATAATTACCTATTTAATATTCAAACGAACAAATTAATGAGAAGATAATTACAACTATTATTTATAATAATAGTTCATATCCATTATCTTGTCATTTACAACCAACGATTATAACAAAATGAATTTATATTCTACATGAACCTATTCCAATCAATTATATATAATCTCATCATTAAATGCATCATTTAATTTATTTCATTATTTACAGTTAAAACCAAATAACCTTACAATTATATCCATTGATTAAATTGGATTAAAATTGTTATCAATTACATTAAATCAATATTACTATATTACATTCTAATTGTTTTATTATTACAAATCATAAATTTTAATTTCTTACAATATTAATATTTCAAAATCTTATTAAATTTAATATTTTAATTACCGAAAAATATGGGTCATTGCATAAATATAGGTCATATATTTATTTTTATTCTTATTTTTCTTGTTTCACTTAGGTTTGGCTATGGGGACATAGTCAAAATCAAGCGTGAAGGGAAGTCTCGTCTGCATTTTTAATTTTTCATGGTTTTTTTGCATTTTCTTTCTAAAACTTAAAAAAAATTCAAAAAAATCGAAAACAAATTTTCTTTCTAGCATTTTGATTTACTTTCAAATAAACACTATAGGATAAGTATAGGATTTTGGTTATTAAGTTGAAATTTTTGAAAAAAAATTTGTCTCAAAAAAAAATGAAAATAAAGTTTGATTACAAGTAATTATGTTTTTACTAGTATGTAGGAAAATTCATGGTTGATAATTATGAGGTATATTCTAATTATAATCTTTGTTTTAAAAGTGGTTAATTTAAAAGTAAAGGCTATAACATTTTTGATCTTCTAAGTTAAATGGAGCAAAGATGATTTTGCAAATCTCTCTCTTAAAAAAAATATAAAAAAATTAATATATATATATATATAATATGTGTATATATATAAAATATGTGTATATATATAAAACATAAAAAATGTTTTTATAAAAATAAACACCTAGAGTCATGTGTTCATACGCAAGTGTGTACACTCGCCGTGTTCTGTACCCTTCTCACTTAAGCCCGAAAGGCATTGCATAACCGGCATACCTAGCCTCAATTTATCCAAGTTAGATGTATGTATAAAAAAATTCTTTCATTAATAACGCATATAGTTGATAGGTGTACACACTTATGTGTACACTCGTCATGCTCTGTATTCCCTACACGAAAGCCCACAAGGCAGTACATGGTAATATATCTGGCCTCGGTTTTCTGAGTTAGACATATTAAATATTGCTACAATCAATAAAATTTTCAAAACTATATTGAAATCCGACCACTATTTTCACTTATTTAGTCGATTTGTTACTCAAGAGAAATAGAAATACCACTTTGAAGAACTTTGATAATCAACTAAGGATCTATTTCACAGTTGCACTATGTTATCTATCGAAACAACTAGCCAAACTAGCGTTTAATTGTGGTGATAACATAATTTTTATTGGAAATTTTGACAGGTAAAAGGACTTAAATTTCTTAATGATGACCAGAACTTATATTTAACTTATTCTTGTCAATTTGAAAGTAAAATTTTCATTTGTAAATAATTTCAAAAATTTGCATTCATATCTTTGTAAATAAATCTTGCATTTAGGAATGTTTCATATTAAATTTGGATTTTGTGGGTAGTATCCGTTGAAAATCCTCAAGAGACAACACTCGTTCTACTAGGGACACTGAGAGGTTTAATGGCTTTTTGCATATGCTCAATGCAATCGTGATCCTTACAAAAATGAATTTGTCTTAGTTTTAGTTTATTTGAGGACGAATAAAAAATAAGTGTGGGGGTATTTGATGTGCACGTAAATGTGCATATTTTTACTTCCATATTTAATCTAATTTAATTAAATAAATGAGAGTATATGGTTTTTTCACATGTTTAACCAAAAATTTAAATTATTTTCAAATCGTCATTTATTCATCTTCATATAGGGTCAAAATGGTCATTTTTGTATATATATTAATTTTAGAAAATTTACTTAAACATTTTCATGTTGCGTCACAGGAATTTCAGTTCAAATGGAAGAGGTCTACATGAAAAGGATGCACAAGTAAAGAAGGCAAAATAAGGATGGAAATAAATTATTTCATGCAACATGGAGGACCTCACCTACTCACTTACCATGATCCCCTATTAAGAGCTAATGCACATGATAAATGGCCATTAAAGTTATATGCACACTTAATGGAGGATTATTTCATGCTAATGATAACTTGGTGGTCACACTTCATCAAGCGTATTTTGGGTTGTCTCCAAAAATATGATTAGGGTTTCCAAACATGTATAAATACCCCTTATGTCTCATTAATGAGCTCTTAACCTCCTCTTTAGTTCGTTTAATTTGAGGCACAAATTGTAAATAAAATCTCTCTTTCTCTTTATCATGGCTTCTTAGTCTTCTTTCATGTAATTTTCTTTTTATGCAATTTAATTTCATGCTCATTTAATTCTTGTTCTTCATTTTATGCAATTTAATTTCATGCTCATTTAATTCTTGTTCTTTATTTTATGCAATTGGTATAGTTTTATTTCTTGCAAGTAGAGTAGATTTATTTCATGCAAAATTAATCAGCTCTCTTCTTCCTTTGCTTGCATTTACCTCTTGTTTTTTTGTTTCATGTTGAAATCTACATTTTTTTAAATGATAACAAATATGAGAAGCTAAACCCTTTCAATTTAGGGGTAATGAAGTTTTCTTAATCATGTAAATTCAACATAGTGATTTCATTTGACCTCTTTTTGTGTTTAATGGAAGTTTTAATGTTGTAAATATTTTGTTGTTTTAACTTGGAATTTGATAGCCTATGTTGTTGACACCAAATAGGCTATGCTTAAACAAACATAAACAAAAATTATCTCTTCATCTACATATGATTATGGTAATGAAGTGAATTTTAAAATCAAAATTTGGTGGTCTTTATTACTAATCAATTGTGAATAGATAATCCTTATAATATATTTTATTTTCATGTTTATTAACATTGTCATAAGAGTTGATAAGTGGTTTAGTGGGTATGTTAAAGTTTGTTTGTTTATGTTGGACTAAATGGTGGCATAAATAGGTCATACTTATGATAAACATATCAACTAAATTCACTAATGACCAAAAGAGATTATAATTTCATTTTTTATTTATGTGATCATGAGAAGAAAATTACCTCTAAATTGCCTTATACTCTCAGCTTTTTATCCACTTTTAATTTTTGTTAATTTTTTGAAATTTTTAGCTTAACAAAACTTCAAATCTTGGTTTAATTTGATTGAGTAGAAATTTTAAAATCAATACAATTCTCTACGGATCGTCCCATACTTGCCATGTACTAAAATTTTATGCCGTGCACTTGTGGTTGTATTTTTAATTTTAAATTTTCAGCTATTTTCTAATCCGATAGAAAGTTAACCATAAATAGGGGACACTAGGACACTCATGCACATGTTCATACGATACTTGTATTTGACTTGTGTCTTTGCTTGTTGGGTCTAACTTCTTCTCATTTTATTTGTGGGATCCATGGAGAGAACGAAGTATACACTCCATTCTATGGACGATAATACAGTTCGAGGTGAAAACACCATCCAGGTCCTTGCTATCAAGGAAATGGTCGAGATTGAGACTTTAGTTACTGATCTGAAAATGATAGAGGTAATCGCAGTAGAGATTTTCAAGACATAGATAACCATGGAAAAGATTACTTATCACATGACTCTGCCTCCAGGTATCGTTCGAGGTCCCGATCTCCTCCTAAAAAAGACTTGGATAAGCATTCTGATTGTGGTAATGACATCCTACCAGGTGGTACCTCTTGTGCTCCACAACGATCTTCTATTCATGCTCAGTAGTTGACCTTAGCCCATTTGCAGTTGATCTTCCAACCACGGACAACAAAAGAGTGGTTCTGAGACTTCCTGTCATATACTCGGCAAAGAAACCATTGAAGCTCCAATCATCTCTTTGGAGGATCAACTTCTGGTTAACTCCCATATGGCCATATTGAAGGAAGAATTTCCAAATATTTGCTTCGACAATCTCATGTTCGTACCAAACTTGAAAAGATCCTGGATGACGTCCAAAAGAAGACCATCGATTGCTTGAGAGATGTTCACAATCAATATAAAGAATGGTCAAATTAAGTTGAAAAGATCTCCAAAGTCTCAAGGGAACGACGGCTCAAAATTGAGAATCGAAAACCCTTCGAGGCTGATAACATAAGAATAATAGCCAATCTTGATGGCAAAGTCGAAAAATTAAGGAAGTCTCAAGCTTAAGGCGAGAAGAAAGCCATGGTTGCCATGAAAGAGGAGAGGACCAAGAATCGAGATGAGATAGAGAAAGCCTTTCATCCAAATAATGACTTGGTATTGGAGAAAGATGTTGCAAACAGGAGTGCGGCTGAGCTGAAGATCAAGCTTGGGCATGAAACAAAGGAAAACGATAACGCGCTCCAACAAGCTCAGAATTACTCTGAGCAGCTGGTTAATGCTAAGAAAGAAAGGGATAAGACGGTCGAATGTGTTATAGATGAAGATGCTCTCATCAAGAGGGAGGTTGAGGCCGTAGAGCAGCGGAAGATGGATAGGTTTTGAATCAGTGCTTATCGAGTACAACAACAATGTACTTAAGTTTCACAACCTAGAATAGCTTGGTGATGACTATCCTTGGGTTATGGGCCTGGATTAGGAACAAGTAGTTTCATAGGAGAAAGCATTCTTAAAAGTTGTTGAGGTGGATCTTTCTCAACTGGAGAAGAAGGTATTGATAGACGATGAATCGAGTATGCTGAAGAATGATGAGCTTACTATTGATCCGGAGCAAGCCGCTGTTAGTCCTTGAGATAATGGTTTTGATGAAAGCAACCTTAGAATAGAATTATAAAATATAAATACTAACATTATAGTTTAGATACATATGTATATGCAGGATTTAACCATGCAAGTACCAAGAATGAAGATTGTACAGTATAGAGATTCAAGATATCAAGATTATAAAGAGTTCAAGATTTCAAGAATAGTAATTTAATTAGGAAATTTGTTAAAACTCCTAGAAAAGCACTGGCATCTTAAAATCCAATTTATTCGTGGAATGGAATCCACTTCGAGCCAGTTAAAGGGATGGAACCCTACGTAGGATGAAACCTACGAAAAATCTAATGGAAAATTGTTTTGTATCTGTTAACTTTTATTCAAAATGATTTTACAAAATTATATCTTGTTTTCAAAATGCTTTCAAAACCTTCCTTTTAAAAGAATCAAAAACATCTATCCTGATTTTAAAATATTTTTAGCCTCAAAATAATCTTTAATTTCAAAATCAAATTATCCTTAGTTTTAAATTATCTTTAATAATATATTTAACTTTTAATATTAGATTTAAATATAAAATTATTGTAAAATTTTATATATACCAAAATATTATTATTTATACTTACTTATGTATTTTAACTATAGTTAAGTATATTTATAAAGTTTAAAATAGTTTTAATATAAGATAAAAGTTATTTTCAAAGAAAAACAAAACACCAAAATTTCCTTTAGGATGTCGACATAACCAAGTTACCCATGTCGACATATTTTCAGTCGATTTCAAAATTTTGAATTTCAAAAGAAGTGTCTATTCGTCATATCCATTCACGAATGGACATGACTGTTGTTCTTCTATAAATAGGGGCTGTTTTCAACAAATTTCTAATCATATTTTTCTGGTTTTCACTCCTCTTCTTCTTCCACATTTCTTTATACATATTCTTACCATTACTCTACCGAAATCAACATTGAATCTAAGTAGATCATTTCTGGTTTGATTCTCTATCACTATCTCAACAAGATTCTCAGTGCTATTCAGAGTTATAGGCTTCTTTGTAATCATTTCTGTGAGAAAAGGCGTGATTGTAGCCTTGGAAATCAATCAAGTGAGAAAAGGTGTGATTGTAGCCTAGGAAATCAATTGGGTGAGCTTGTTGCCCGTGAAATCAAGTATCTCTACCCAGAGGATTGTGAATCTGGAGGGTGTACGTCGTAGCCTTGAAATCGAGGGTGTAATTGTACAATTGCTTTTGAAAGGAAATCCGTACTTGTGTGCGGGACTGGATGTAGGGTAACTCCAAACCAGTATAAAATCTGGTGTGTTCTTTCCTTTACTGCTTTTACTTTATTTCTGCATCTGTGTTTGTTTCTGTGATCATATCTGTGTCTGAATATTTCATACATTTGTGTTCAAATTAACATAAACTCATAAAGATTTAGTAATTTCTTTGAACGCTATTCACTCCCCTCTAGTGTTTATTCTAGCCTTAAGATCTGTAATCCGCATTTCTAACATTTGGTATCAGAGCAAAGTTTTCAAAGTTTCATAATCTGATTTTTGAAAAAGTTTTTAAAGTGTCTGTGTTTGTTAATACTAGTTTAGAAATATTCAGATCATCATTGTCTCTTGAGTCTGCATATAATCAATATTCAAATACAAGTTGTCTACTAAGATTATTTTATGTGCAGGAAACATGCTTTATGGGGGTTGAGGAATCAATCCACAACGGACAAATTGTGCAGATCAAAAAGAATAAATGGATACTCGATAATGGATGCTCTAGACGTATGACTGGCAATCCAGATATGTTGAATGATATAATATACAAAGATGGAGGAATGGTTAACTTTGGAGACAATTCAAAAGGATATGTGATTGGCATCGGCAAAGTCGGTAACTCTGAAACTCCTATTATTACTAATGTTTTGCTAGTTAAAAATCTGAAACATAATCTGCTAAGTATAAGTCAACTTTGCGATAAAGGATATAAAATTAAATTTGAAAAAGATAAATATCACATTGAAGATAATGATTCAACCATAATATTTGAGGGAATTAGGAAAAAGAATATTTATATTCTTAGTATGAAAGTATCAAATGATAACTTCTATCTTTTGGCAAATACAAGTGAACCTTGGATTTGGCATAAGAGATTTGGACATTTGAATTTCAAACTCTTATCTGGATTATTTAAACACGATCTAGTAAGAAGTCTCCCCAAAATAAATTTTAAAGTAGATAGTCTATGTGATGCATGTCAATTAGGAAAACTTAGAAAAAGATATGATTTCAACCTTGAAACCTCTTGAATTACTTTACCTTGATTTATTTGGTCCATCTCAAATTCTGTCAATAAACCATAATAAATATGGTTTTGTAATTGTAGATGATTATTCTAGATTTACATGGACAATATTTTAGAAACATAAAAGTGATACTTTTGAATGTTTTAAGAACTTTACAAAAAGGATTCAAAATCAACTTTCTCTAAAAATTATGACAATCCGTAGTGATTACGGTGGTGAATTTGAAAGTGAAAAGT
Organism: Allium cepa; assembly: GCA_030765085.1. Lineage (NCBI taxonomy): Eukaryota > Viridiplantae > Streptophyta > Magnoliopsida > Asparagales > Amaryllidaceae > Allium > Allium cepa. Next base: position 71,020,376 of record CM060939.1, on the reverse strand, counting down.
TTGAGGAATTCTGCAATAAAAAGGGAATAACTCACTATTTTTCATTTTCAATAACTCCACAACAAAACGGAGTAGTAGAACGTAAAAATAGGACGATTCAAGAGTGTGCAAGAACTATGCTCTTAGATAGTAAATTACCAAAGTATTTTGGGCAGAAGCAGTTGCTACCGCCTGTTATATTTTAAATAGAATTTTAATTAGACCTTTAACTGATAAGACATCTTATGAACTTCTTCACTCAAAGAAACCTAAGGTATCTTGTTTTAGGATTTTTGAAAGTAAATGTTTTATTTTAAATACAAAAGATAATTTAAATAAATTTGATCCTAAATCCGACAAAGATAACTTTATCGGATATTCAAATAGGAGTAAAGCATACAGAGTGTTTAATTTAAGAACTAACACCATCGAAGAAACAATGCATGTTTCATTTGATGAAAATCTGAAAATTTTTGAAGATACAAATGATGAAGAGGATTTAATCACTCAAAATCAAGAGAAAACTGGAACTAATAATGAAATTAATCATCCTAATAAAAGGATTAAACTTTTAAAAGATCACCTTACTGAAAATATACTTGGAGATATGCAATCTGTTGTTAAAACTAGAAATCAACTAAGTCAAATGAGAAATGTAGCTTTTATGTCAACTATTGAACCCAAAAATCCAAAAGAAGCATCAATTGATGATTCATCGATTTTGGCTATGCAAGAAGAATCAAATCAATTCACTAGAAATGATGTTTGGGAACTTGTTCCTAGACCTGAAAATAAAACTATAATTGGAACTAAATGGGTTTATAAAAATAAAATGATTGAACAAGGAGAGGTCGTTAGAAATAAAGCATGGTTAGTCGCTCAAGGTTATTGTCAAGAAGAAGGAATATATTTTGATGAAACCTTTGCTCCCTAGCAAGATTAGAAGCCATTCGGATTCTATTTGCTTTCGCAAATCATAATAATTTCAAACTATTTCAAATGGATGTTAAAAGTTCCTTTTTAAATGAATTTGTTAAAGAGGAAGTATATGTTGAACAACCACCACTTTTTGAAAATGAAAAATTACCAAATCATGTTTACAAACTTAAGAAAGCTCTATATGGTCTAAAACAAGCTCCTAGAGCTTGGTATGATAGACTAAGATCTTACTTATTACAATCAAATTTTGAAATTGGTAAAGTAGATAATACTCTTTTATTAAAAGAAATAAAAATGATATTCAAATAGTACAAGTCTACGTAGATGATATCATTTTTGGATCAACTAATTTTGAAATGAATAAAGAATTTTCTGATATAATGACAAAAGAGTTTGAGATGAGTCATATGGGTGAATTGAATTTCTTTTTAGGATTACAAATAAAACAATTAGATAATGATATCTTTATTAGTCAAGAAAAATATGCTAAAGACCTAATTAGTAAATTTGGTTTGACTACTGCGAGTGGAAAACCCACTCCCATGGCAACCAACGAATACCTTTGTCACGATCCGAAATCCAATGTTCGAAAATTGACACTAAATACCTCACTTGTATTCGACTGCCAAAGATCCAAACATCGAACTCCAGTCGGATGGAGCTTATAACAACATCAGATGAACATAAACCAGCGGAAACAAAATGAATATCATGCATTACATCACAGATACAACATCAACATAATATCCATTACTACATCAGAGTATTTTTTATACATATATCACCACTCCAAATAAACATCATAATAGTACAACAAGTGATCATATATCCAGAAAGTATTCAAAGAAATGAAGCGATGGCGAACTTCCAAAAACTAAGCACTGAGATCCCAAAAGCTTCTAAAATATCTCCAAAGCAAAAGTTCCAAAATACTTCTAACACCAGAACACGGAAACCTGCTACTAGGCTGTCCGTGTGGAAATTATGGGCACCCAGAGTTTAGGCGGAAAACAATAAACTCCGGGTCAGTCATGGGACTGGTATGAGTAAATAAAAATAGTTGCTTTTAAATAAAAAAGATTTATAAAGGAAATTCGTTATGCTTTTAGAAAATGAAACTACCATAAGACCTTCCGCCACACACACAATGCAATCACAGAATTTGAGGAGATTTCTTCTTATGATAGTCAAATATGCTTGATACGAGAAAAATTCTTTGATATTATTACTAGTGCATAGTGTAAAAACATTCCGAAAGTATAATATTAATTTTAGCTAGCATACAACCATTATTGTACGGCTACTATAGCAACCATGTTTTGTGGCAGGTTACCGCCACGTCCCATGGCAGGTTATACAACTAAAACCGTACTGGGTTCGTATTGGGAATTGGATTTCCAACAAATGGTCAGGCTAAGGAACTTCATACTGCCACATGGGTACACCTCTGGAGGGACGTCCCGAGAACTTAACCAGCTCTCTGCCAACACAAGGCCGGGTTACCTCTGTAACTAGGTAACTACTACACGACTATGCCATCCCCCGATCGTTTGCGACCTTTATCCGCGAGCCCTCTATCACAAAGTAACAACCATACAGTAAATGAGATTGGGACAACCACATAGGTAAATATCTGGGCTCCATACCATGACATCACCTTTTTCCAGAAGGAAATGACATACCCTAAAGGGCGCGACCCTCATAACCTTGCCGCTTCTTTCCTGTTTCGACCATTTCTGGGTTGTGAAGTCCAATGAGGTCTCGTCCACAAAGCTACGCTTTACACGAAAGTCATGTTTTGATCACAAATGATCATCAACACACAGCAGCACTTAGCGTGCCACACTACCAAATTGGGAGTATACGCTGATAACCTTCAACTACATAACCTCTGAGCTCGTACGTCTCAGAGAAGGATGTTAAGCTAAGAGAATAAATTCTCCACCACCAACAGATACGTATTTGAAAAAAATCTGCTTTATATCTCAAAGTGTAGTGTCAGACACACAACCATACAAGTCTGTTCCGGGTTCCAACAGAACCGATGGCACTTCGTCCAATAAAGGAAGAAGCCCTTGCCAATCCGGGTATCCACAATCCCGATCGGACTTCCCATCACTTAGGGAATCTCTATACCGTAGCTACTCGGTGCAGAGACAATCGATATGTTATCCTATCATTTTCGAAGACACCCGGTCTTCTACACCGGTCTTCAAATGATATTAATTTCGTCGAATCATTATTCGGAATGGGTTATATGACACAAAGGTCCTCTCCCGGCTAAACCGAATAGTGAACGCTTGATTTTAAAACACGTGGGTGTATCAATTACAAAGATTCACATTCAAGGTTCGATGTGGGTTTCGGAAATCCAACTGGAATCAGACTCCCTGTCGCATCGAAGTTTAAATGCCATTTTATGGGCAACAGGGTTTTCACATCAATACCCAAAACAGAAATATCAATCCAGTGCACAACAATAGTTAATTATTTTCAATCGATGTGAGTGTGATTTAATAGGTTAACCACATAATTATTTTTATTGATTATTTTAAATCAATGATTAATTTTGGATAAATTAATTAAATCTTAATTAACTTTGTTAATAAATTTTTCCTCAATCAAGTAACTTAATTAACTACTAATTATAAGTTAATCAACTTAAACTATCTAATTAACAATTCTTAATTCTAAATAAATTAGACATTTAATTGTTTATTAACCAGTTTTTTTATTACAAATTATAAATCTTTAATTACTTAGTTAATTACAATTATTAATTTAATCATTCTTGATTGCTTTCCAAAACAATTGATTAATAATAATTATTTATCTAAATTAATATTTAAAAATCTTCCTTACACTTTGAAAATCAATTTATTACAGTTATAAAAAGTTTTAATGTTAATTAACTTTAACCCTTATCTTAAATTAATTATTTAGTCAAAGTACTAATTAGATTTTTAAAACATTGTTAAGTATCCACTTAGTCAATTTAAAACTTGAAATAAATTCTTAACTCAACATAGTCAACATTAGTCACTCTGTTAACACTAAAATTTGTTTAACATTATAACTTGAAATTTATTTGGGCTTAACCCATCTTAAAAACAACCGAGCCTCCCCAGTTTTTGCTCGAGTAGCAACTCGAGTTCCTACCATTCTCCCCCGAGTCTATCTCTCCTTCTCATACTCCATCTTCTTCCCTTTCTTTTTTTCTAGTAAGTTTAAATTAAGTTAAACTTAGATTGTATCAGGAACCCTCTCGCGCGCTCGACAAAACTTGAAGTGATCGACCTCATAACTAGAGTAACGACTCGAGATTGCTTGCAATAGCGGCACTGACACCCATCCCCACTGCGCCATACACGTGCACGGCGACGCGCCGAAGCTCCGGTGAACTCCATCACCTCAGGCAAGTCACAAAACCCCTATAAACTCGAAATCCAAACTCAACTCGACCCTAAAAATTTCAAAAAGAAATTTAGTCATTTTCTCGAACCTGAAGCTCAACCCAACACACAAACCACCTCGCCACCGCCGCTCAGACCACCGGAGACATCCAAACTTCGTCCACACCACGACAACACACTAAGCAACCATCCTCCAGAATTACGCGAAGCTCGATCACGTAAAGAAGACGAACTTGCCACATTTTCTGATCATAACACAAACGAACCTTAAACCCTAAATTGGATTCGTTCGACAAATTCGTGCATTCGAAAAATTATTCAGCAATTTTCTCGGCATCACAGAAGTTCATACAAGCTTCGAACCAAATTTAAATATTTATTATTGGATTGTTCACTAGAAATCGGGAAAAATGCAAATTTGTTTAAATTCGAACTGCTCTTAGAATACTTAATTAAAAATCATCATATTAATTTAAAAAATCATATCTTTGTACGTTCATTCAAATTATATAATCAAATCAATGTTTTAAAATACTTGAATTCATCATAAATTTTTTTTTTTACTGTAAAATTTAGGTTACAGAGTCAACCTCTTTATGATCAAGTTTAAAACAAAATTTAGGCTGTGATTTAAGTTTAAACAACTTATTTTGTTTAGAATCTTAAGCTTAAAAATATTGGTATGAAGATGTTTTGATTTGCTTTAACTTTACCCTGCCCTGAAACTAGGAATACAGGAAAACAAAATTTCTCAGTGCAAAGAATCATACAAAACTTCTTATTTGAAATATACAACAAACATAGGTTATTCATGAATCAAACATATAAATTCGAATTTTTGAAACAGTTGTTTACTCACATGGATAGATTTTAAAAACAGAGAGCACTTTTTTGTTTGAAAAACTACAGTTTGATTTTTTTTCTTTGTTTTCTTTTCAGCAGATTGTGTTTATGCTTGAAGATATGGTGATGTTTATATTTTTGGTTTACTATGTTTGTTTGAACGAAATGAAATGAATATGGATGTGTATATATATAAAGGAGGCAGTTTTGTATAAGGGTAGGTTATAACTGGTACAACATTTTTACTCTAATCGGATATTTTCTTTTCTTTTTTTTCCTTGTTGACTAAGCAAAATTTGGTTTTGCAGCTGAACTGATTTTTGTTACGTTTCGAATTGACTTGTTTTTGTGCTAAGCATAGATAGCATTAAATGCTATTGTTCCCATCTAAGTTAACAAATAATCTTATTTGATTTTTTTGTAAGTACAATTTTTTGTTTTGTTTGTAGATTTTTTTTCTTTCTTGCATACATTTTTGTTTGATTGTTTCTTGGTTTACATAATTTACATGCAACTTTATATGTATTTCATATGTCATTTTATAACCATATAATCTTATTACAAACATAAATCTTGAATTTTATTTCTATTTAAAGTTTAACTATCAACATTTAATTTATAACATATATTTTATTTCATGATTTAACACAGATTCTTGTTATATATTTTTCTTTATTTATTATTATTTATTTAAAACTTAAACTACCAAATATTTTATTTATATCCATATATCCTTGTAGTATTTAATATTAATAATATTTTATTTCTTTCAAATTTATTTCAAAGTTCAAATAAGTCACCAAATTTAAATTAAAAATTTTGGGATGTTAGAACCTTAGTAAAGAAGATCTCTCAAAAGATATAGATCAAAAATTATATAGAGGAATGATTGGACCACGACTCTATATCACTGCTAGTAGACCTGATATCATGCATAGTGTTTGTCTTTGTGTAAGATATCAATCCTAACCTAAAGAGACCCACTTAAAAGCCGTAAAACGTTTCATAAGATATGTTAAACACACCTCTGATTATGGCTTATTTTACCCTAAAAATGATTCTTTTGACCTAATATCTTACTGTGATGCTGGTTATGTTGGTTGTAAATCAGACCGAAAAAGTACAAGTGGAACTTGTCACTTTTTGGGGCATTCTCTGATTTCTTGGTTTAGTAAAAAGCAAAACACAGTTTCTTTATTAATAACTGAAGTAGAATATATTTCTGCTGCTTTGGCTTATTCTTAAGTAATATATATGCAACAAACTTTAAAAGATTATGGTTTAAATATCTCAAGATTACCAATTTATTGTGATAATACTAGTGCGATAAATTTATCCAAAAATACTACTCAATATGCTCGAACCAAACATATTGATATAAGACATCATTTTCTCAGAGATAATATAAATAAGGAAGTAATTACTCTAGATTATATTAATTCCGAGAATCAAATTGCTGATATATTAACAAAACCCTTAAATGAATCTATATTTACTAAATTAAGAAGAGAATTATAATTTTTTCAATAGCTGAAATATAAAAATATAAATAACAAAGTATAATTAAAAATTAAATCAAAGTAAATTAAATAGAAAAAAATCAAGCACCATGTCGACTTCCCCCCTCTACCCATGTCGACATATAACGATTTTTTATTTTTGAAAATTTTCCCACCAAAATTCAAATAATTGGTTATATATTTTTTCTTATTTTTCAAAATTTTGATCACTCTCTGTTCTAACTTCTGAAATAAATTAACCCATGGCCTCCTCTTTCACATCAAACATAAACTCAACATTTTCATTCCCTTCTCCTACTTCTGGACCATTTTAAAGAACTACGCTCGCTCGAGTGACAACAATGGAGGATTCTCTGAAAGGTGCACTGCAATTATTGACTGAAATTCAAGTGGTGCAACTTTGAATGGTGAAAGAACAAGAGAGGCAAGGCAAAATCCTTAGAAATTTGCAAAAATTTCTAATGGATAATAATGCTAACCCAATCTTGATTGATGAAGATTCTTCAGAAGATCAATTGCAAGAGGGTAGTGAAGAAGAAGAAGAAGCCTTCATGGAAGAAGAGCACATTGAAGAAGACGAAAAAGTCGTTTGTGTTGGCGAAGTGTGCTTTGACAAAGATGGAAATCTTATCGAACAACGTGGAGACTTCTGTTTCTGCTATCCAAAATTTTCGATTCATAGATCCCCCATTTTCAAAGACACTCATTAGTTTCTTTTCTCTTTTTCTTATTGTGTATGTTCTTTCTTATGTTGTTCTTTCTTACGATCTTTACGAAAATGTAAATATAACCATATAATTAATAAATAGTTCATGTTCTTATTCGTGTCTATTAAAGGTATTATTATATGGATACTTAGATAGGATAGTTAGTAGTTTAGGACTAAGTTTTAAGTTTTAGAGTTAAGTGTTGATTATTTATGATAACACTATCATTATAATCACATGTCATAGAGTATTAGATTAAGGGGGAGTTATATAGTTTGGAGTTATATAGGATTTATATAGTTTGAAGTTAGTTTTTGTTGATGACAAAGGGGGATAAATATAAAATAGGGTAGTAAGGCATAGATTAAGGGGGAGTTTATTAGTTTTAGGGGGAGTTATTAGGATAGAAGTAATATTTTATAAACAAAGGTTGTCATCATCAAAAAGGGGGAGATTTTTAGTCCTTGAGATGATGGTTTTGATGACAACAACCTTAGAATAGGATTATAAAATATAAATACTAAAATTATAGTTTAGATATATATATGTATATGCAGGATTTAACCATGCAGGTACCGAGAATTAAGACTATACAGTATAGAGATTCAAGATATCAAGATTGAAGACTCATGAGTATCAAGAATATCAAGATTATCAAGAGTTCAAGATTTCAAGAATAAGTAATTTAATTAGGAATTTTGCTAAAACTCTTAGAAAAGCACTGGCATCTTAAAATCCAATTTATTCATGGAATGGAATCCACTTCGAGCCTGTTAAAGGGATGGAACCCTAAGTAGGATAGAACCTACGAAAAATCTAGTGGAACATTGTTTTGTATCTTCTAACTTTTTATTCAAAATGATTTTACAAAATTATATCTTGTTTTCAAAATGTTTTCAAAACCTTTCTTTTAAAAGAATCAAAAACATCTATCCTGATTTTAAAATATTTTTAGCCTCAAAATAATCTTTAATTTCAAAATCAAATTATCCTTGGTTTTAAATTATCTTTAATAATGTATTTAACTTTAAATATTAGATTTAAATATAAAATTATAGTAAAATTTAATATTTACCAAAATATTATTATCTATACTTACTTATGTATTTTAATTATAGTTAAGTATATTTATAGAGTTTAAAATAGTTTTAATATAAGATAAAAGTCATTTTCAAAGAAAAAAAACACCAAAATTTCCTTTGGGATGTCGACATACCCAAGTTACCCATGTCGACATAGTGTCAGTTGATTTCAAAAAATTTAATTTCAAAAGAAGTGTCTATTCGTCATATCCCTTCACGAATGGACATGACTGTTGTTCTTCTATAAATAGGGGCTGTTTTCAATGAATTTCTAATCATATTTTTCTGATTTTCACTCCTCCTCTTCTTCCACATTTTTTATACATATTCTTACCATTACTCTATCAAAATCAACATTGAATCTAACTAGATCATTTCTGGTTTGATTCTCTATCACTATCTCAACAAGATTATCAGTGCTATTTAGAGTTATAGACTTCTTTGTAATTATTTCTGTGAGAAAAGATGTGATTGTAGCCTTGGAAATCAATCAAGTGAGAAAAGGTGTGATTGTAGCCTAGGAAATCAATTGGGTGAACTTATTGCCCATGAAATCGAGTATCTCTACTCAGAGGATTGTGAATCTGGAGGGTGTACCTCATAGCCTTGAAATCGAGGGTGTAATTGTACAATTTCTTTTGAAAGGAAATCCGTACTTGTGTGCGGGACTGGATGTAGGATAACTTCAAACCAGTATAAAATCCGGTGTGTTCTTTCCTTTACTGCTTTTACTTTATTTCTGCATTTGTGTTTGTTTCTGTAATCATATCTGTGTCTGAATATTTCATACATTTATGTTCAAATTAACATAAACTCAAAAAGATTTAGTAATTTCTTTAAACACTATTCACCCCCCTCCCCTCTAGTGTTTATTCTAGCCTTAAGATCCGTAATCCACATTTCTAACAGCCGCCACTGTACAGAAAAACTTAGGTGAAGGCTATCGATCTACTCTACATGATGTCACTGTCAGCCAAATACTTGGTCCTCAAGCCACACAAGATTCATCCTCTAATACCGGGTATGATCTAGAGAGGCCTCAGATCCATAGTCTAGCTATTCTTTCTCCCATTCCCAAGGGGAACTCCGATGGCACTCTGACCAACACAAAACCCCAATTTAAAGAAGGTATCTCATTCACTTCTCATGTATTTCATAGAGTTGACATGTTGCCACTTAACATAACTGATCTCTCTCTCTCTTTGTTCCTCAAGCTTTACGTCGGCCCTACATCGCCTTGTTTCCTAACAAGGCCTCTCAACCTTGACTACAAACACTACTACAAAACAGGCCATTTGTATCGCCTTATTTGAATTGGTTGAAGTAAAAACTGATGCAAATAGAACTATCTGCATCAGTTCTGTCTTAATAACCGATGCAATTTGTGCGTAGAAAGCAATAGATAATAAAAAAATCAAATTTGCATCAGTTGTCACCAACAACCAATGCAAATACGTCGATGCAAATAGTTGTAATTGCATCAGTTATAAAGTCAACAGATGCAACTAAATTAATTTCCTTCCCTTTCCTTACGTACTTTCGTTGATTCCAGTATTTCGCCGCTTATTTTTTCATTCGTTTACAGTATTTCGCCTGCTTCCAAAAAAAACCCTAACCTTAACCAAATCCATGATTTAATCAACCGAATTCCTCTCCCATTTTCTCATTCACCTTCTTCTCCTCTCTCTCATCTCAAACCCTAATTTCCTCTAATTAATGCTCGAAAAGGGTTGGATTCGCGACGCCGTTCAGGTAATTTCGTCTGTTTTGGGGTCAAAAGAGAGGGGTATAGGAACTTCGACGTTGACGCCTGTTTTGAGATCGTCGATCAACCTTGAGACGACGATGGAGGCGTCGATGCCTACAAGATCTGTTTCTCCCAATAGGCTAAAGTTAGGTTTTCGACTGCCATCTTTGATCGAAAGGGGTCGAAATATTGGCGATGCTGAAGTGGATTAGACCAAACTGCTCGAAAGATGTCAAAGTTCAGGGTATAATCGGCCCTTGTGCTTCTTTTGAGAAGGTACGTTTTCCATTATTTTTTATTCAAAATATTGCAAGCCTAATTTTTTCCCCCTCAAATGTATGTCCTCACTTTTATTCCTCATCGCAGAGAGGTCCATTGTGCTCGGATACTGTAATTGGTCAGGGAAACACAAGTGCTTGGAAAATGTGTGGTCTTGACAAAAAAATGTGTCTATGTATAATATTTGAAATAGCAAGGAAAAATGGTCCAGACGCAGCAGTTGGACAAGCTAGAACCAATCAATTCTATTTCCAGTTCTTAACTTAGTAGGGCTACATACTTTTTGCTTTTGCTAACAATGTTCTCTATACTTTCTATGTATTTTTGTATGCGTCAAGTAGTTGAGGATCATTTGACAAAATACAGATATCATTGCTACAGTTATCAACATACTGATGGTAACATGAGATTACGTGCAACTACTATTTCTAGAAGATGGGTAGCTGGTACTGGTACTGTTCAGGTTATTATAGCTTTATTAATGACTTTTTAGTGAAGTTAGTTGCAATTAGAGTAACTTATCATTGATGTTTAGAGATAGATATACGAATAGCGACTTGCTATTACTTTGCGTGTCCTTGCTCTTATGGGTCTTCTTTTAAATTATCAGTCCATTATATTTAATGCAGCAGCTCCCTGTATTTGAAAATAATTAGATGTTATACTGAAGCCATGAATGAAAAAAAGGAGGAGAAAAAATAAATAAAAACAGATAGGTAAAGATTGTAATTAACAATTGGGATCCGAAATTTATTGCTACTGATTAAATGACATTTTGCCATTTTTCAACAAATAACTTCATACTTGATCTTAACCCAATAGTCCACATCTGTATGGAATATAATCCATGACAATTAAAATTGCAGGGAATTAATGCCAACCATATCTACATTGATTTTTCATAGTCACAACTTAAGTGGACCCGTGTTCTCACATATGTACATGCTGACATGTTTCAAGCTACACTGAACACCGAGTACCTTCATGATTGGGATTGATTTTCCTTTCTTGATGTGTCTTTCTGTAATTTTGTATATATTTGTAATAAATGCATCCATTTCCGTTTATGTATGTACTATTTTTTTCTATTTTTTTTCCTCGTTTGGAATTGTCTCTATGTTCCTCATGCTTTCTGAATCTTTTGTAGGACCTAATGGCTGGATTTGATCAAGAAGCTGCTGCTGCTATTATGGCACGATTGGTTTCTTTTAAGATGGAATCTGAGGTAATTATTCTTCACCTTGTTAATGAAACTTTCTATTAACCAAAAATTTAAACTACGGTATAAAATATAATTTGAATTGTCATGTGGTCTCGACCGTTGATATGATTATGAAATGCATGTTACTCTGATTCCATAATTTATTGGCTTTGCATAAATAATATGAAACTACATTTAGCAACTGTGTGCCGTACTGCTAAGAAATTTGAGCTCAAAGTCTTAATGTAAGCTTGGTTTTTTAGTAATCTACTTTTATGCTAGACTTTGGTGCATGTTTCGAGTCACTTGGTTGGTTTAGTATCCTTTTCTTATCATGGTTTGGATCCAATGGCTATAATGTTTTTAATGCCATCCAAATATTAAAATTGGATTACACACATTGGCTTATTCAAGAATAAGTACAGTTTGAAATGTCAACGTACATGGACAACAGTGTATTTATGTATGCTTGCTTCCTGCGTCTCTTGACTTGTATAATATTTCAAATTTTATTTTTTATTTTTGAACTATTGTATGATTAAAACTGTAAACCTCAATATTTGTCATTTCCAACATTCTCTTAGTTTTACAATTGCATCCGTCAGAAGAACTCTAGACTAACCATCATATTTTGATTTTAAATTAGTATTTTCCGATGCTAACTGACAGTGTTTGTGATAATTATGATGTAAAAATTGATGTTTTCTCTTAGTGTAATGTTAACGTTTGGCTTCTCTTTGCAGAATTATGAAAAAATTTAAACTTGAAAAATCAACTGATATAATAATAGGCAGCAGTTGAAGCAGAAGCTGCTACACTATCAATTGCTAAGCGAGCAATACCTGATGCTTCTTCAATAGCCGAGGCAAATGAAATACTACGTGGTAACTGGCTTAAAGCGATTGAAGACTGCCATGTTAAATTTGGTAATCTGGCTATAAAGGATATTCTTGATATCGGTTGCTCTGTAGGAGTTAGCACAAGATATTTAGCTGCCAAGTTTCCCTCTGCTAATGTCATTGTAAGTGCATTCAGTAATAACACAGGCAGTGTTCAAAAGTTTTCATTACACTTAACCATCACATTTAACCATGATCATGTGAACTAATTATTCAAGTCCAAGGAATCATAAATATATAAATTCCGCGTTCCTTCTATAACAAAATAAGATCAAATTAATATTCTTCTTCAACTAGCCATATAAGTCATATATTTCAAATGCAGTAGAGGTTTCCAAGTAGCTGTGGTATGTAGTTTTCATTACACTATTCATTATTCTAGTAAACTCGTTGACTTTTGACCACCTTCCAAAATTTGGAAACTTTGGATATTGTCAATTTATTGTATACCATCAACTTGCCAGTAAGATACAGTTATTAATATTCAGAATAAATAATCAAAATCCTCTACCAATTTTTTTAATCAAGATTCTATGCAGCCTACTCCATAACAATTTGTTGACACATGGTGATCACTCCATTCCGTTGGACTGAAATCAACAACAATGTCATTTAATGGAAATTAAATGTTTTTATAACAAAATATATGACCATACTAAGAATAATGAGTTGTTACAACAACTGAACTCTTGATTTATATATAAAATTTTGTTTTTTCTTATGAAGGAATGCATATTTACTAGTTGAATGGATATATTCAACAAATAAATAGTCCTATAACCGATGCTAGATACATGAATCTTAAGATATTCATGAAAAAGTTTGATCTAATTAGCAAAAGTTTTTCTAATGTACTGACACACATATACTTATATGAATCTTACTGTTTTGAATGTCTGTAACAGTAGATTAAAGTCTAAAATGTATATAGTTCATCATTTATTTTTTTAAAAATGCTACTACATTATTGCTACCTATGGTTCCAGAACCGTTGTCAGAATCTGCAGTTGCTTCTAAAAGAATATTTCATGAATTAAGTGCACTCATGTCTTTATTGCATGTTGTATAATTGGATAAGTGTAGCTATCATGTTGAATTGATTTTTAGGTCTGATCAATATTGGATCAGTACTCTGCCCATTTCTGGACCTGTTTACTGTATTAACAGAGGTGGCATCATCATGTTGATTCGCCATGATAGGTCAAGAACCCTGCTGTCTGAAATCTTGATCAGTGAAGGAGCACCTTGGCGAGGCAATGATAATTTTGCAGCCAATAGTTATGGATGCAGAGCAATCAGGTGAGAAGATCTTGATCAAGAAGATGATGCTTTTGGCAAGGCAGTGATAATACTGCAGCCAAAGTGGACTCTAGTGATCAAGATCAGTGCAACCAGATGAGGAGATAAAGATTTCTAATCTGATCCTCTTCTAGGATGGCACAGTTTGCAAGAATTGGTAAGAATTTGATATTTAGATGATTAAGATTTCGGTGTACCCCCTTGTGATGATAATGCTCTAAAGGGAGAAGGATAAAAATCACCTTTTTTTCTGATTGATAATTGCCTTTTGGCTATACTAGCTCTGATACCATGAAATGAAAGATGAATTTTATTAATCTCACTGCTGTATTTCTCGAAATTGAATCTAGTTTCAGTATTATTCTCCCTTCTTTAGAATCTATGTCTACAAGGTATGGTGCCCTGTAAAGTGATATCGTAACCCCAAATTCCTACATTTGCAAACCACCATCAGATATGTCAGTTAAGAGTAATTTTGAGCCTGTTTGGTATAGACTTATTTTAAATCTTCTAATTTGAATTATAATTTTGCCTGCACTATCTGCTACTCTCTTTTTCGTTCTGGCCTCAAAATTCAAAGCTAATTTCACGTAGCTATAAGAAATGTTCGCTACTGCAAATGTTCAAGCAAATTGGTTGTAGGTTCCTCTTCATTTTGCTTCTTCACATTCTCCATGTCCATTCTGCTTCTGCAGACGATATTTCAGGTGAATATCTTATTTCAGGTTAAATGTTTGAATATATCTGAGTCTATCTGAGCTGGAATTTGTCACCTATTTTGCATCTATTTTTAATTGGATACTAATTGGTAAGGTGGGATTTTTTCTTTTTTTTCTCAGACATCCTGCTAATGAGAATTTATACCGAATTGTTAATTAGATAGTTGGAAAACTGATTATTTTTTAAGGTGATGTTGGCACATCAAAAAAAAATGAGTTGCAATAAATATTTGTTTGCTTTAATACAACATTATCTTATAGGATTGGACCATCATGCCTGTACTTCATGATATTGCAAAGTTGTATGATTTTAATTTGTTTTAGTTTAGCAAATTAAATGCAACACAAATGATGGTATTTTTTGTAGGCAGCTTTAGGGATTAGTGGTTTGTTTAATGTACTATTTGGAGTTATGTTTAATAACTAATTTCTTAATTAACAACTGATTATGCACAGGCAAAGGCTGATTTCTCTCATGGAAAAAATGTGGGAAAAGGAAAAATGTGGGCAGAAATGGTAGCCGAGGAAAAATGTAACGGGGAAGAGGATAAACAACTGAATTACTACCAACCAAAGAACAAACGAAGGGCATAACTACTAGAAAGTGTACGTGCTAGATCAAAAACTAAATGGGGGTAATTCTTTAATTATTCATGTTTTCGGGTCCAGGCCATATTATTTGCATTTTAAAAGATATAGAACAGGTTTTTTGGAAACCAAAGAGGGAATTGAGATAAATGGTTTGTTTCTAATCAAATTTGATGATAAGGACGACTGTAATTCAATAATCCAATTATGTATTAATCCGTGCACTTATGCTATTTATTAAATCCGATTATGTATTTTCCATCAAATTTAATTTTGAATGATTGTAATATTCCATGCAATAATTGTTTGTTATAATCAATAATATATATATAGTCTATTTGAGTACTGTATAATGGTTTCTGAGAATGACTTTTTTGCATCAGGTATAAATAGCTGATGCAAAAGGGGGATTAGTTTGCATCGGTTGTCATAAAAAACTGATGCAATAGAGGGATTAGTTTGCATCGATTTTCAACAACAACCGATGCAGCAAGTTCCTTTGTTGCATCGGTTTTCATTACAACCGATGCAACAGGGGGCCGTGTCCAAGCAATCAACCATGATATTTTGCATCAGTTGTTAGTAACAACCGATGCAAAAAGGATCTTTTTGCATCGGTTTGAGAACTGATGCAAAAGTGTTAAGCCTGATGCATCGGTTGTTGAACTGATGCAAAAGGGGGGTAAACAACCGATGCAAATGACCTGTTTTGTTGTAGTGAAATCCCTATAATAGAATCAATCACCGTTACAACTTCGACTACAATCCCAACTATGCCAATTGAATATACTCCTATCATGGATGAATGATTGATGCTCTACTTGATGAGGGGACTGGAGGGACTTGGGAAGCTTAGATCAATGAGGATGTCATGATAACTAGAGTTTCCGAGCCCCTATCGAGTCGCACCATGAGTCAACTTGAACGAGAACTTAGCCTTGCTAAAGATGCCAAGCATGACAAAATTAAAAAGCAAATCGTCCTCGCTATAAAGATTAAGCTAGAGAAGTCTGAGGCCATTCCTCCTCTTTATCGATCGCTGTACCTAGGCAGAATATCTTCAATCCGGTCCATATTCCTCCTCCTGGTAGCACTTAAAGCATACCTATGTGATCTTTTGAAGGCACTCCGGTCTGCATTCCTCCACGTAGGAGCACTCAAAATGTGCATACCAGATCATCACAGAGCACTCCATCTAAGGGTAAAGGAAGTGGGAGAAAAGTAAGGAAATGGCCGGAAGGATCCAACACGCCTTCTTCTACGAAGAAGAAAGAGAAGAAAGAAAGAAGAAACCAAGAAGTGATCGTCTGTCTTCTTTATGATTTTTGGTTGTATAGCACTTAGTCAGAAACATCAGAACACAGTATTGGCTATGATTACCGAGTGGAAAGACTTGAAAGAATTATCAGCTTGTAGTGTGCGGTCTAGGTCCGAGGTAGGATCGAGTGTAGGAAGCACTATGTTGTCTTATTTAGAAGTTCGACCGATAATGATTGAGAGGATGGCTTCTAAACAGGAGGAGGATCCAGTTTTGGTTGAACAAATCAAAAGGTAGAGGGAAGGAATAAAGAGCGATGACTTGAAGGATTTCAGCCTTGACCAAAATGGGTGGTTGAGAAAGAAAGGAAGGTTATGTCTAACGACCCTGACTCGACCTTCGAAAATCAGCACCGAATACGTTACCTATATTCAAATTCCGCAGATTCAAACGTCAAATCTGGTTCGTTGGAGCTTATAACACATTAAGTATAACAACACAGCGAAAGAAAAAGATAATATCAATATACAACATTGATACAATATCCGATGATACAATGAATATCAATATACATCAGAGATGCAAGAAATAGCAGTGGAAAGAAACAACAGCAGAAGATAAAGCAAACTAGGGAACTGCAGCGGAAAGATAATGACTTCAATGCCAAACTCCAAAGAACTCCATCTCCAATCCAAAGCTAGATCGAACCCCCAACAAGTTGTACTAAGCAAGGTCAGTCATCAAAAGACAGAAGGAGATTCCAAAGACTGAAGGAGATTCCAAAGACTGAAAGCTACCAAACTAAAGAATTCAAAAGCTATCGAATCTACACCAATTACTTGATTATCTGAAAACCCAACTCTAGACTGCCCGTGTAGAAAATTGGGGGCACCCAGAGTTTAGGAAAGGAACAATAAACTCCAGGTCAGCCATGGGACTGGTATGAGCAAACAAAAACAGTTTATCTTTTAAAACAAACAACAGAAGAAGTAGAAGAAATTCACGATGCTTTTTGGAAAACGAAACTGCCATAAGGCCTCCCGCCACACACACAATGCAAGCGCAAACTTGGAGGAGATTTCTCCTTATGACAGTCAAAAATGCTTGATACGCGAAAACCATTTGATATTATTATTAGTGCGTAGCAGAAAACATTTTAAAAGTATAATATTAATCTTAACTAGCATAGGTACCATTATATTATGCCAGCTATAGCTACCACCTTAGGTAGCAGATTATACAATTGCAATCGTAAAGGGCTCGTATTGTTTGATTGGATTTTCAACAAATGGTCAGGCTAAGGAACTTCCTACTGCCACATGGGTACGCTTCTGGAGGGACGTCGCGAGAACTTAACCAGCTCTCTGCCAACACAAGGCCGAGTTACCTCTGTAACTAGGTAACTACTACATAAGCATGCCATTCTCGGTTGTTTGCGACCTTTATCCAAGGTACCTCTACGCCAACAACCACAAAGCAATCACAAAGTAATAGATTTGCAATGACCACATGAGTTAAGTATCTGGGATCCATATCATGATACAACCTTTTTTTCCAGAAGGGAATGACACACCCTAAAGGGCGCGACCCCATAACCTTGCCGCATCTTTCCTGTTTCGACCATTTCCGGGATGTGAGTTCCTGATGCAATATCGTCCACAAAACTACGCTTTACACAAAAGCCATGTTTTGATCAACAAATGATCACAACACACAGCAGCACTTAGCATGCCACACTACCAAATTGGGAGTATATCACTTATAACTATCAACTACATAATCTCTGAGCTTGTACGTCTCATAGAAGGGTGTTAAGCTTAGAGAATAAATTCTCCGCCACCAAACAGAAATGTATTTGATAGAGGTCAGTTTTATATCTCAAAGTGTAATGTCAGACATACAACCATACAAGTCTGTTACGGGTTCAAACCGAACCGAAGGCACTTCGTCCAGTAAAGGAAGAAGCCCTTGCAATCCGGGTATCCACAATCCCAATCGGACTGCCCATCACATATGGAGATCTCTATGTCGGGCAAATCAGTGCAGAGTCATTCGACAGATTATCCTATAGTTCTCGAAGACACCCGGTCTTCAACACCGGTCTTCAATTGCAATCCATAACGTCGTATCGCTATTCAGAATGGATTATGTGACACAAAGTCCTCTCCCGGCTAAACCGAATAGTGAGCACAATATTTAAAAACATATGGATATGGGATTTCGGTTAAGTCACAACTTTTAAAAAACCAAAACCTTTCTTCAAATGGTTTAAACAAATTACCATTTCAAATCTTTAAACAAAAAGATTCATTTCACAAAGTTCACCCAATTTCACAAAGATCCATTCATGGGTTTCAAAACAATTTCCATTTCAATTGGATTAACTCATTCAATCTTTAAATTAAAGATTTGACTTATAGCTTTCAAACCGTTTCCAAAGATTCATTCATAACATGGAAAACCATTACAACTTGAAATCATAAATTGGAAATTCTTTACCTTATATGAAAGCTTTTATCATTTGAACACAAACAGTTTTCATTTCGAAAAAATCCGATTTCATTTATACAAGTTAAAATCTTTGGGTTAAATTAAAATTCCGAAAACAACATTTTAAAAATGGTTTAAAACCCATATAAACTTGTATAACCTTTTTTTGTATAACCTTTTTAAATCATAATTAGAATTCTATTTCAATTTTTTTTTGAATTCAAATTTAAATCATATTTCAAAACTAAATCAAGTTATTCAAAAATAACCTTTATCTTTGAAATTCTTTTCCAAAAGCTTTTCACTTTAAACCCAATCTATTTT
Organism: Allium cepa; assembly: GCA_030765085.1. Classification (NCBI taxonomy): domain Eukaryota; kingdom Viridiplantae; phylum Streptophyta; class Magnoliopsida; order Asparagales; family Amaryllidaceae; genus Allium; species Allium cepa. The sequence goes on along the minus strand of CM060939.1, from coordinate 71,001,089 downwards.
CAAAACCATTTGGATTCAAGATTCAATTTTAAAAGTATTTCATAAATCTGTGACTTAACCAATTTCCTCGTGCAATCCATATTTGTGTGTGTATAAGTGTGGCCTAGGGCTTTTACACAATAAAAGTGCAACATCATCAATTAGCACAGTTTCAAATACAGCAATATATTTGATAAGGGGCATAAACTATGACGCTTATCTTCATTCACAGATCACAGATAAATAACATAGGTACATTGCAGATAGATAACTTACATTCATCACAGGTAATAAGTTACATTTCATAGCTTAATCATATCACAGAATATCATATATCAGTGATATCACACAATTCAAAGCATCCAATTCAATCCAAACATTCATAAGTAAGATCAGTTAGTTGTCTGATTAATTCAAATCAGATTAATTACTTATGAATTATTAATCCCGGTTAATTAACATTAATAAATTATAAATTGTTTTGATTAATTATTCTTTAATCATTTACTAATTAACCATTAATAATAAATTAATTAACCTTTTATTATAACTCATCAACCTTTAATTATTAAATAATTAACCTTTAATTATTTAATTAAACATTTAATTAATTATCTTTAATTAATTAATTAACCCTTAATTAATTAATTATCATTAAATTAATTATCCTCACTTAGTTATGATGAGTGACCATCCCCAATCTTAAATCAATGTTAATCACTTGATTAATCCACATTTAATCATTAATTAATTACTTTTAATTAAGTAATTATCTTTAAGCAATTAATTACCCATAATTGCTTTCATTAGTTGATTTTCATTAGTGAATTACACTAATAAATTAATCCTTAATTATAAATTAATTAACCTTAAATTAATAATTACTTATCTTTAATTAATTACAATAATTAGTCAATTAATCCTTATTTAATAATCATCCCTTAATCACCTTCATTAATTAATTAACTTTTAATTAATTAATTACCCTCAAATAAATTACCTTAATAAATTAATCACATTCATTAATTATTCTTTAAATTAATTAACCTTTAAACACTTGATTAACCAACCCTTAATTCATTAATTATCCATCCTTAATTACTTCCATTAAGTAATTACTTTTAAGAAATTAATCTTTCTTAAATTAGTTATTCCTTAATTTCTTGATTTATCAAACTTCTAACCATTGATTAATTATCCTTAATCATATAAGTTAACTTAACCTTTAAGTTAACAATTTAAAAACATTTGATTAACTCCTTTATTACTTTGTTAAGTTTATTTAAATGTAACTCTTTTAAAATTATAAGTTTAAAAAATCTTAAACTTAATTAATTTAAAATATCTTCATTTTAAATTTAGTTTTACTCGAGCTTGAAACCTATTTCTCCCTAGTCTTCCCCGAGCCACCCATGTTTCTTTTTAAAATTTAACTTTGTTTTAAAAAAATTAAAACATGTTACCATTCACGCACGAGCCCGACAAACACCTCGAGCCAGCTACCCAAAATCTCAAACATGACTTCGAGGATTTCCACTTCTTCTCCCAGTAGCCATCCCTGACACCACTACGTCAACGTGCACATGCACACCTGGTCGGGATCTCTTCGATCATCATCACCAGTTCCAGCAGGTCGACGATGACCTCACCATTCCACTCGACAACCTAGATCGACTATATCGCCTTTGAATCAAAATTTAACCCATTCGACCCATGCCTGTAACCATCCCCTATCCGAAAACCACCCTTCGCCAGCAAACTAGACCTCGAGAACCCATGCTACTCCTCTCAGAGACGCGCCACACAACCACGCATCTTTTCCCCTAGGTGCGATGCAACTCGGTGCCGCACCAACGATGAAATCATCGCTTCTTCCTCATTGAATCAAACTGGGCTAAAACCCTAAACGTTGATGTACCGACCACCACGGCCAATAGAAAAAATTTCGGTTATTTTTCCGATGATAGTTACCCTTCGAACTTCCCTCGACAAAGCTCGCGACTCACAACTCGACGTGGATCGCCAGTATTTTGCCAAAATGTGAATTCCGTTCAACACAGGATGTCCCAACAACTATCAATCTAAAAATCATGAAACGACTACCTAAATTCATCTTTTCCCATTATGAATTGAATCACGAAATCCACATTTGAAATTAAAATACTCGAATTTTCATTTTGAAATGATTTATACTGTAAAGCATATATTTTGAAATAATTGCATAATATATCTACTTTAATCTATTTTTAAAAATCAGATGTTGTTATTATTAACAGATTTCTTCTAGAAATCAAATCCTAAAAAGGATTAGAGAATGAGATTTCCAATTTTGAACAGGTTTTGTGACTTCTAACTGAAACAGAGGAATATATAGCATGCACACAATACATACAGACATGCAAGCATTATCTCAACACATTTTCAAGCATGATCACATATATAAACCAGACACAATAAATTCTAGATTTTATATGGAAAGTTTGCTCGCCTGATCTCAGAAGGCAGAGACAGTGAAGAACAGAGAACAAAGAAGTTTTGCCTGAATGTGTTGAGTTGTATTGAATCTGAAATAGCCATTTGAATTTTACTGCATGCCTAAGATTTTGAATTTGAACCTGATCTTGTTTAAGTTGATGACCTCAGGTTGTAGTTGTTTTAAATTTGCTTACTTGATCTTCATGCTTCCAGGTTGAAGCTTTGATTTTCAAGCTGAAAATGTTTCTCTGGTTTGCGTTTTAAATTCTCAGGTTTTAACTTTCATTTGATTTTCCAAATTTTGAATTGCTCTTTGCTTAGTTGAATTGAATCTGAAGCTTTATTCTTGAATCAATTATGTTGATTGAGATGCACCTGAGCTTTGAATTCTTTTGTTTTCTAGATTTTAGTTTTGCTTTGAACTTAATTTACTTGTTGATTTTGAGAATTCTTTTCAGATTATCATCATTTTTTTTCTTTTGATCGGGTTTAAGTTGTTTGAGATTTTATCTTCAGATTTGTGAATAGCCTGGTTTTTTTTCTCATGCATGCTTACAAAATTTTTTTATTTAAAACAAAATAAATTTTCTTTTACCACTTGTCCACTTTTATTACATTTGTACTTTCATTTGATAATCTTCTAACAAATGTATTAGGTAAGTTAAATTATGTTTATATCCCTAATCAAATAATTTTTGTAATTTTTATTCTACCCTTATTACAAATATAATTTCATATACTAACATATGTCTTTATTTTAAAAATGTTTATGTCTTCTTATATATTTACATTTGCACAAATAAAATTTACTTCAATTGTTCCTCGCATTCAATCTTAATTTTAGTTTAGTATATACATACATACATACATACATATATATATATATATATATATTTCATTCACACATTTCTCATTATTTATATTTGCACAATTTTTTTAAAAGAGAATGATTTAAAAATAGATAATCACACTTATTCATATGTATATATATAAGAGAAAATTTAACTTAAAAATAATCTCTCGAAAATTATTACATCAATTCTCAAATTACATTTTCCAAATATTAATATATATTAAAACTTACGAACAAATTTTTATAAATCTTAAAGATTTAAATTCTATTTATTTTCAATACATTTATTTTTAATTCCAATTTTATTTATGAAATACTTATCCTTGCATTTCAAACAAAAATTCTATTTACAATCTAAAATTTTATTTATTCTGGAAATTTTCCAATTAATTCACAAATAAATTCACAATTAAATTCCAAAATTAAATCAATTGCCAAATTAAACTCGGCTTAAATTCAGGAAAGTTACAGATTCCCCCCTTATGAAAATTTCGTCCTCGAAATTTGCCAGGGAGACAACAAAGATAAGATGAAAGATAGAGAAATATCTTTTCAGATCAAACTGAATATTTATTCTACATTTGGCTTACCAAATCAGAATATCAACAATATGAGAACAAACTCATACAATTATTTCACAAGATACTCGGGTCCTTCGGTCTACGAATATGCAAGGGCATTGATTAGTTCGAGGGGATAACTAACCATTCGTAGAATATATCGGACCCCAAAGAATAGATAGATAGATTCAATCTTCTACAATTTCTCAAACACTAGGTATGGATTCCAAATTAAGATTGGAATACCCCAGAGTATACACCAACTTGCCCCTCTTCGGACATAGATCCATACAAGAAATTACCATAGAATTTCAAATTTGGATTTAATCGAAATCATTTTGATGATACAATTCAAATTTAGCCTTATATTTGTTAACCAACTTATTCCAAATAAAATTTCAAATTCATTAGAGTTTAAAACGAATGATAACGAGAATACGAGATAGGAACTTATCTACCCGATTCGCAGGGCCACCATCGCAGTAAAACTTCTTCTTCGAGCTGTCACGATGCAATCAAAGAATTGAAATCGAATCAAAGGAGATTGAGGAGAAAAGTTGTTTCCTCTATTGTAGGGTATTGACCATTTATAGTGGTACTCCCCTGTCCCATATCTCATCCTCTTCTTGCACTCATACTTACTAGCAGTGGATAGTAAGAGAATTTACTGAGGCATACGAACGGATATCTTAGGGATATACTCATTCTAGGGTATTTGTAACCTTATCTCTAATCAGTTACCTAATGTGTTATACTCCTGAGCTAAAGTTTCAACCTTCAGCTCTGATACCAATTCTAACGACCCTGACCCGACCTTCGAAAATCGACACCGAATACGTTACCTATATTCAAATGTCGCAGATTCAAACGTCGAATCTGGTTCGCCGGAGCTTATAACACATTGAGTATAACAACATAGTGGAAGAAAAAGATAATATCAATATACAACATTGATACAATATCCAATGATTCAGTGAATATCAATATACATCAAAGATACAAGAAATAGCAGTGGAAAGAAACAACAGCAGAAGATAAAGCAAACTAGGGAACTGCAGCAGAAAGATAATGTCTTCAATGACAAACTCCAAAGAACTCCATCTCCAATCCAATGCTAGCTCGAACCCCCAACAAGTTGTACTAAGCAAGGTCAGTCATCCAAAGACTGAAGGAGATTCCAAAGACTGAAAGCTACCAAACCAAAGACTTCGAAAGCTATCGAATCTACACATATTACTTGATTATCTGAAAACGCTACTCTAGACTGCCCGTGTGGAAAATTGTGGGCATCCAGAGTTTAGGAAAGGAACAATAAACTCTAGGTCGGTCATGGGACTGGTATGAGCAAAAAAAAATAGTTTATCTTTTAAAACAAACAACAGAAGAAGTAGAAGAAATTCACGATGCTTTTTGGAAAATGAAACTGCCATAAGGCCTCCTGCCACACACACAATGCAAGCGCAAACTTGGAGGAGATTTCTCCTTATGACAGTAAAAAATGCTTGATATGCGAAAACCATTTGATATTATTATTAGTGCATAGTGGAAAACATTTCGAAAGTATAATATTAATCTTAACCAGCATAGGTACCATTATATTATGCCAGCTATAGCAACCACCTGAGGTGGCAGGTTATACAATTGCAATCGTAAAGGGCTCGTATTGTTTGATTGGATTTCCAACAAATGGTCAGGCTAAGGAACTTCCTACTGCCACATGGGTACGCCTCTGGAGGGACGTCCCGAGAACTTAACCAGCTCTCTGCCAACACAAGGCCGGGTTACCTCTGTAACTAGGTAACTACTACACGAGCATGTCATTCCCCGGTCGTTTGCAACCTTTATCCGAGGTACCTCTACATGAACAACCACAAAGCAATCACAAAGTAATAAATTTGCAGCGACCACATGAGTTAAGTATCTGGGTTCCATACCATGATACCACCCTTTTCCAAAAGGGAATGACACACCCTAAACGGCGCGACCCTCATAACCTTGCCGCATCTTTCCTGTTTCGACCATTTCCAAGGCGTGAGGTCCTGATTCAATATCGTCCACAAAGCTACGCTTTACACAAAAGCCATGCTTTGATCAACAAATGATCACAACACATAGCAGCACTCAGCATGCCACACTAGCAAATTGGGAGTATATCACTGATAACTATCAACTACATAACCTCCGAGCTCGTACGTCTCAGAGAAGGGTGTTAAGCTAAAAGAATAAATTCTCCTCCATCAAATAGAAATGCATTTGATAGAGATCAGTTTTATATCTCAAAGTGTAATGTCAAACATACAACCATACAAGTCTGTTCCGGGTTCAAACAGAACCGGTGGCACTTCGTCCAGTAAAGGAAGAAGCCCTTGCAATATGGGTATCCATAATCCCAATCAGACTCCCCATCACATATGGAGATCTCTATACCGGAGCAACTCAGTGCAGAGTCATTCGATAGGTTATCCTATCGTTCTCGAAGACACCCGGTCTTCAACACCGGTCTTCAATTGCAATCCATAACGTCATATCGCTATTCAGAATTGATTATGTGACACAAAGTCCTCTCCCGGCTAAACCGAATAGTGAGCCCAATATTTAAAAACATATGGATATGGGATTTCGGTTAAGTCACAACTTTTAAAAAACCAAAACCTTTCTTCAAATGGTTTAAACAAATTACCATTTCAAATCTTTAAACAAAAAGATTCATTTCACAAAGTTCACCCAATTTCACAAAGATCCATTCATGGATTTCAAAACAATTTCCATTTCAATTGGATTAACTCATTCAATCTTTAAATCAAAGATTTGACTTATAGCTTTCAAACCGTTTCCAAAGATTCATTCATAACATGGAAAACCATTACAACTTGAAATCATAAATTGGAAATTCTTTACCTTATATGAAAGCTTTTATCATTTGAACACAAACAGTTTTCATTTCGAAAAAATCCGATTTCATTTATACGAGTTAAAATCTTTGGGCTAAATTCAAATTCTGAAAACAACATTTTAAAAATGGTTTAAAACCCATATAAACTTGTATAAACTTTTTAAATCATAATTAGAATTCTATTTCAATTTATTTCTGAATTCAAATTCAAATCAAATTTCAAAACTAAATCAAGTTATTCAAAAATAACTTTTAACTTTGAAATTCCTTTCCAAAAGCTTTTCACTTTAAACCCAATCCATTTTCAAAACCATTTAGATTCAAGATTCAATTTTAAAACCATTTCAAAAATCTGTGACTTAACCAATTTTCTCGTGCGGTCCATATTTTTGTGTGTATAAGTGTGGTCTAGGGGTTTTACATAATAAAAGTGCAACATCATCAATTAGCACAGATTCAAATACAACAATATATTTGATAAGCGGTATAAACTATAACGCTTATCTTTATTCACAGATCACAGATAAATAACATAGGTACATCGCTGGTAAATAAATTACATTCGTCACAGGTAATAAGTTACATTTCACAGCTTAATCATATCACAAAATATCATATATCAGGGATATCACACAATTCAAAGCATCCAATTCATTCCAAACATTCATAAGTAAGATCAGTTAATTGTCTGATTAATTCAAATCAGATTAATTACTCATGAATTATTAATCCTGGTTAATTAACATTAATAAATCACAAATCATTTTGATTGATTATTCTTTAATCATTTATTAAGTAACCATTAATAATAAATTAATTAACCTTTAATTATAATTCATCAACCTTTAATTATTAAATAATTAACCATTAATTATTTAATTCATCATTTAATTAATTATCTTTAATTAATTAATTAACCCTTAATTAATTAATTACCATTAAATTAATTATCCTCAATTAGTTACGATAAGTGACTATCCCTAATCTTAAATCAATGTTAATCACTTGATTAATCCACCTTTAATCATTAATTAATTATTTTAATTATGTAATTATCTTTAAGCAATTAATTACCTTTAATCGCTTTCATTAATTAATTTCATTAATTAATTACATTAATTAGTTAATTAATTACATTAATTAGTTAATTAATCCTTAATTATAAATTAGTTAACCTTAAATTAATAATTAATTATCTTTAATTAATTACAATAATTAATTAATTAATCCTTATTTAATAATCATCCCTTAATCACCTTCATTAATTAATTAACCTTTAATTAATTAGTTATAATCAAATAAATTACCTTAATTAATTAATCACATTCATTAATTATTCTTCAAATTAATTAACCTTTAAACACTGGATTAACCAACCCTTAATTCATTAATTATCCATCATTAATTACTTCCATTAAGTAATTACTTTTAAGAAATTAATCGTTCTTAAATTAGTTGTTCCTTAATTTCTTGATTTATCAAACTTCTAATCATTGATTGATTATCCTTAATCATATAAGTTAACTTAACCTTTAAGTTAACAATTTAGAAACATTTGATTAACTCCTTTATTACTTTGTTAAGTTTATTTAAATGTAACTCTTTTAAAATTATAAGTTAAAACATCTTAAACTTAATTAATTTAAAATATCTTCATTTTAAAACCTTTAGTTACATATTTCAACTTAACAACAATCATTAATTTAAAAAGGATAGTTTTGAAATCAAGTTAACTTAGATTGTTAAAGTTTTTAAAACTGGAAATTATGAAACCCGAGCCAAATTCAGTTTTACTCAAGCTTGAAACCCATTTCCCCCGAGTCTTCCCCGAGCCACCCATTTTTCTTTTTAATATTTAATTTTGTTTTAAAAAATTTAAAACATGTTACCATTCACGCACGAGCCCGAGAAACACCCCGAGCCAGCTACCCAAAATCCCAAACATGACTTCGAGGATTTCCCCTTCTTCTCCCAGTAGCCATCCCTAACACCACTACGTCAACGTGCACATGCACACTTGGTTGGGATCTCCTCGATCATCACCACCAGTTCCAGCAGGTCAACGATGACCTCACCATTCCACTCGACAACCCAGATCGACTATATCTCCTTCGAATCAAAATTTAACCCATTCGACCCATGCCTGTAACCATCCCCTATCGGAAAACCACCCTCCGCCATCAAACTTGACCTCGAGAACCCATGCTACTCCTCTCAGAGACGCGCCACACGACCACACATCTTTTCCCCCGGGTGCGATGCAACTCGGTGCCGTACCGACGACGAAATCATCGCTTCTTCCTCATTGAATCAAACTGGGTTAAAACCCTAAACGTTGGTGTACCAACCACCATGGCCAATAGAAAAAAATTTAGTTATTTTTTCGATGATTGTTACCCTTCGAAATTCCCTCGACAAAGATCGCGACTCACAACTCGACGTGGATCGCCAGTATTTTGCCAAAACGCGAATTCCGTTCAACACAGGATATCCCAACAACTATCAATCTAAAAATCATGAAACTACTACCTAAATTCATCTTTTCCCATTACGAATTGAATCACGAAATACAAATTTGAAATTAAAATACTTGAATTTTTATTTTGAAATGATTTTTACTGTAAAGCATATATTTTGAAATAACTACGTAATATATCTGCTTAAAAATATTTTTAAAAATCAGATGTTGTTATTATTAATAGATTTCTTCTAGAAATCAAATCCTAAAAAGGATTAGAGAATGAGATTTCCAATTTTGAACAGGTTTTGTGACCTGTAACTGAAACAGAGGAATATATAGCATGCACACAAGACATACAAACATGCAAGTTTTATCTCAACACATTTTCAAGCATGATCACATATATAAACCAGATACAATAAATTCTAGATTTTATATGGGAAGTTTGCTCACCTGATCTCAGAAGGAAGAGACAGTGAAGAACAGAGAACAAAAAAGTTTTGCCCGATTGTGTTGAGTTGTATTTGAATCTGAAATAGCCATTTGAATTTTACTGCATGCCTAAGATTTGGAATTTGAACCTGATCTTGTTTAAGTTGATCACCTTAGGTTGTAGTTGTTTTAAATTTGCTTGCTTGATATTCCTGCTTCCAGGTTGAAGCTTTGATTTTCAAGCTGAAAATGTTTCTCTGTTTTCTGTTTTAAATTCTCAGGTTTTAACTTTCATTTGATTTTCCAGATTTTGAATTGCTCTTTGCTCAGTTGAATTGAATCTGAAGCTTTATTCTTGAATCAATTATGTTGATTGAGATGCACCTAAGCTTTGAATTCTTTTGTTTTCCAGATTCAGTTTTGCTTTGAACTTAATTTACTTGTTGATTTTGAGAATTCTTCTCAGATTATCATCATTTTTTTTCTTTTGGTCAGGTTTAAGTTGTTTGAGATTTTGTCTTCAGATTTGAGAATAGCCTGGTTATTTTCTCATACATGTTTACAATTTTTTTTAATTTAAAACAAAATAAATTTTCTTTTGCCACTTGTCCACTTTCATTACATTTGTAATTTCATTTGATAATCTTCCAACAAATGTCTTAGGTAAGTTAAATTATGTTTATATCCCTAATCAAATAATTTTTGTAATTTTTATTCTAACCCTTATTGCAAATATAATTTCATATACTAACATATGTCTTTATTTTAAAAATGTTTATGTCTTCTTATATATTTACATTTGCACAAATAAAATTTACTTCAATTGTTCCTCACATTCAATCTTAATTTTAGTTTAGTGTGTGTGTGTGTGTGTATACATATATACATTTTTCATTCGTACATTTCTCATTATTTATATTTTCATAAATTTTTAAAAGAGAATGTTTTAAAAATAGATAATCACACTTATTCATATATATATATATATAAGAGAAAATTTAACTTAAAAATAATCTCTTGAAAATTATTACATAATTCTCAAATTACATTTTCCCAATATTACTATATATTAAAACTTACAAACAAACTTTTATAAATCTTAAAAATTTAAATTCTATTTATTTTCAATACATTATTTTCAATTCCAATTTTATTTATAAAATACTTATCCTTACATTTCGAACAAAAATTCTATTTATAATCTAAAATTTTGTTTATTCTAGAAATTTTCCAATTAATTCACAAATAAATTCCAAAATTAAATTAATTGCCAAATTAAACTCGGCTAAAATTCAGGAATGTTACATTATGTGTTCCGAATGCAGGAGATATGAGGAAGGAGGTTTTAGATCGGTGCCATCATTCGAAATTCACTATTCATCTATGAGGAACAAAGATGTATCAGGATATGAAGAGAAGTTTCTTCTGGGAAGGTATGAAAATGGGACATTGGATTGTGTGTTAAGCAGCGCTTGAATTGCCAACGGGCAAAGGCAGAACACCAGAAGCCAACTGGATTGCTTTAACCATTAGAGGTTCGATTATGGAAATGGGATTCAACTCTATGGATTTCATAGATGGATAAACAAGATCTAGTAGAGGAAACGAAAGCATATGAGTCATAGTGGATAGACTAACTAAGAGTGCAAATTTTATTCTAATGAAGTCAACTAGGATGGTACCTAGTTTGGCAAAGTTATTTATGAAGAATGTAGTCAGACTGCATGGGATTCCTAGTAGAATTGTCAGTGATAGAGATTCTTTATTTAATAGTGAGTTCCAGAAAAGTCTATAGGAAGCATTAGGATCAAGCTCAACATGAGTACCGCTTACCACCCACAAACTAATGGGCAAACGGAAAGAGTTAACAAAATCTTGGAAGATTTGTTAAGAGCTTGTATATTAGATTTTGGGGATCATGGGAAGACCATCTTCATCTAGTCGATTTCTTGTGTGACAATAGCTATCAGACTAATATTGGGATGACATCATTTGAAGCATTGTATGAAAGACCTTGCTAGTCTCCCATATGTTGGTTGGAGACCGAGGATAGACTAGTTCTTGGTCCGGATTTAGTGAAGGAAGCTGCAGAAAAGATTGAGTTGATTCGAGCTAGGATGAAGGAGGCTTAATCTAGGCAGAAAAGTTACTCAGATAAAAGAAGGAAGGATTTGGAATTTTCTGTCGAAGATTATATGTTTGTTAAGGTTTCACCGATGAAAGATGTTAATAGATTTGGAAAGTCAGGGAAGTTAACACCTAGATTGATTGGTCCTTTCCGCATTATTGAGAGGATTGGGCAACTCGCTTATAGATAGAGTTACCAAGTAGTTTGGCTGGATTCCATGATGTTTTCCATGTTTCTCATCTTAGGAAATGTGATAGAGGCCCAAAGACTATCATAGCACCTACAGCATTAGAAGACTTAGTAGAAGAACCAGATTTGACTATAATTAGGAAACCAATTCAGGTTGTGGCTAAAGATGAAAAGAAGTTAAGGAACAAGATAGTCAAGTTAGTAAAGGTTCAATGGAGCAACGATGCTAGAGACTATACTTGGTAAGTGGAGAGCAGGATTAGAGACTCTTACCCAGACTTGTTTGATGGTATGTTTTACCTTTGATTGTTTTGCTGAGTACCTTATGGTAATTTTGAGGATGAAATTCTTTAAGGTAGGGAGTCTGCAACACCCCATATTTTTACAACCTTATATAAGATATTTAATTGGTTAAATCAAACCAAATAATGTGAAGGTTGATGGGTTGAGAATTGATTAATTAAAGGTAGCCATGCAATGTTAAGTAGGCTAATTAAAATGAAACAACACTAGATATTGTGTAAGGGAAGGAAAGGGGCAATGTGGGAAATATTATACACTATAACCCTTAGGAAATGGGTAACTCACATTCATTCACTCTCATTTCATGAGAACACTATTGTTAAGGCCGGCCACCATTTCCCATTCTCAAGAGAAGAAGTAAAGATAAGATTCAAGAGAAGAGAAGAAATCAATTAACTCAACAATCAAAATCTCGTCCATAATCTCAAAAGCTAAGGTGAATAATAACTACGTCCTTAATACTTTCATTTTTGGGCTTTGTGATTATACCTGAAATATTTTTGCTATACTATTACCATGTTTAATGTTTAAAGATATATATTTATTATTGATGAAGTTATAAATGTTTATTCGTGTTTTATGATACATTTAACATGAAAATCCTATTTAAATACGTCTGAATACCTTGAAAATTTAAATATATGTCTGGAATAATATTTTAGAGATGGGTTTTGATTTTAGTAATTTCCCGATTTATTATGGATTTTATATGGAGTTTTGAATGAAGAAAATTGTTTATTGGGTTATAAATTATTTTCGGCTAAAATAATAATTGTTTGGATTTGAGATTTTAATATGTTAGGCAATATATTAAAATAGATTTTCTGGGAATTTTTACTAAGTCATTTATGGATATATAAAATTATTTAAGGTATGGAACTTAGGTGTTTTATATATTTATAAAGGAAAAGGGGCATTTTGCAAAATAAATTGATTTATAAATTATGGTAATTGTGGTAGTACATTTTTGAAAAGTTTTTATTGACCAATGGAAATTCGACAAATAAAGGTAGGTTGGTTCAAAAGTTTCTTTTTAAGTTCAAAAACAAAAATCACACTTTCTCCATGTTTTAGCCTATACGGCAGAAAACCTTCCGCCCCAGACCTTTAATCATAGTCGAAAGGTTAGCTTTCGTCCAGGTCAAAGTTCAATGCATAAGGTATCAAATGTTTGGTACGTAATGAATTGAATACAGTTGAAAGGTTCTAATATGAAAGGTTGATGGCCTAAGAGGTTGGAATATAATTGTTTTACAAATGAAAGCTTTTGCCTCCTGCGCTTTGGAATTTAAGCTTTAGACTTGGCTGCTTTCGACCAGGTTAAACTATTTAAAAGAAAGACTTTGAACCTTCCAACGTACTTGATAGGTTGCTTCTTCCACCATTACTTTGTTATGAAACCTTCTAACATTGCCGAAGGGTTTCTACCACTTTTTATAAAGGTTTTACATTGAGTCTTTCGACTCAGTCGAAAGGTTTATCTGTTTTTAAAAGTAGCCGTTTCTCCAATGCTTTCGGAGGGAAGCTTTCAACTTAGGTGGTTACCCTTGTTTTGTAAAGCATAATCCAAGGCTTTTTGAAGGTTGTTTTAATAAAGACAAAAGATTTAAAAAAAGAAGGTTTCCAGATTTTTAAGTAGAACCCAATATACCTTCGAAAAGGTTTATGTTTTAAAACGTTTTAAGCATTCAAAGGGTTATTTCCATTATCGTTTTCGAAAGGTTATTTAGATGTTTTCGAAAGGTTTATGAAGAAAGGTTTCCCAAAGGTTTCTCTAAGGCAATGACTTTAAGAGATTTTAAAGAAGGATGTCTAAAGTTTATTGCTTCCGTAAGGTTTGCTTTGAGTGAGTTTGAAAGGTTTGGGAAGTGATTTTAAAAGGTTTAAACGTTGAATTTGAAAGAGATAATTTCAAAGTAGGGAAACAGGTTCTTTCAAAAGGATAAGTGTTTTCATCAACTAAATTTTGAGTAAAGAGTGAGTGTGTGCGTGTGTGTATCTGATAGGGTAATAGGATTTGAGTAAAGTATAAGATTTATTCTTTTCCTTGTTTGAAGTTTGATTTAAATGTTAAAATTAATTTGAAAATTGTTTTCAAGAAAAATTGTGGGAGGGGATCCTTAAGTATAAACGAATCAAATATTAGAAAATCAGATGGGCCTAGTATGGGTCGCGCCCTATACACTAGCTAGTAGCCTCAGCTAATTGTTGTCCAGAATTCTAGTGTGTAGGGCTTTGTCACAGATAGACTAAAATTATGTTTGCACATAGAGGAGTATATGTTTGTATACAAATAGGTAATTCGTGAGCCCGAAAAACCATTAGGATCGGGAAGACTCGGAAGATGATTAAGCTAGGGATAGACTATCCAGAAGTGAAGTATTTAACATATAGTTAAATACAAACTGTCCAGATAGGAAAAGTTTAACAGACATTTAAGGATAGATTATCCAGATAATGAATATCTAACAAATGTTAGGTTGATTTTGATTATGTTGTCCGGTAGGCCCGAGTAAGCCAAAGGTTAAAAGTTATCTAAAACTTGTTTGTTTGAACAGATAGTTCATTGTAACTGATACTTATGTATGTTTATCAAATGATTCCTTTATACCATCTAACCATTGTGAATGCAGGAGCATAGTATATGGTGAAATGAAAGATTTTGCAAAGATATGTTTTAAAAAGAATGTTAGTGAGGAGAAACCCATTCCACTAAGCGGCATGGTCTCACTTAACAAAATTAAACCGTGATGTACTGTATTATTCATACCAGACTTTATGTCTAAGAAGTTTATATTTCCTCTTAAAATCTTGGGTACTCAAAATCAATTTGAGTAGGCTGAGAGCTTAAGGATCTTTTCAGGTTTAGTAGGTTGTTTAACAAATGAGCTACCAGAGGATGCAGAAGGCAATGGATAGCTACTTAGGTTTTGCTGCTTTGTTTGTGTTATAATTCAATCTCTACATGATGAATATAACCCCTTCAAGCTCGGCTCCCCCAAATATATATGGATTGATGGTTAAGCATGCTAACCGCACATTCTCGATTCTTCATAGCAGTTACACCACTTTCGACTAGCATTAATCTCTTTGGATCGCAAGCGAGACACAACGTCACACTCCCTTCCACCAATCACCGCCCTAATCTCCTCCAAACAGAAAACCTAACTTCATTTATTAATATTTGATCATCTACTAGTAGCACCACACCCAACATCACATGCACTAATGCGATTCCCTCCTCATGACGATCCTAATGGATCCAATCTCATCAATTCTTGTTAACTACAGCTCTCGAAATAATTGATTTTATGAGGCGGCTGCACTTTCTTTCATTTACAAGAAAATGAAAAGGAAGAGAGTGAGAAAGTGAAGTGAAAGGGTGTGATGAACGTGGGGGGGGGGGAGGGGGTACGGGTCATTTATAAAAATAAAAATATTACATTTAATTCCTTTATTAAAACCGCATTTCAAGCTCGCATGACCACACAAGACGTTAAACCGCTATGAAACTCACCAGCTCACAACACCTCATTGTTCCAGTTCAATGGCACTTATTTTGTCCAAATCTAAGATAGTGCCCCGGGATGATAATTTCACGCGTCTCGAGACCATTTATCAATAAAACAAATTTTGATGACATTATCGATATTTATTTGAATTAATTATTTTTGTAAACAAAGTTCAAAAATAAATTTCTTTTCTTTAGTTATTGTTTAAAAAGGGGTTAACAAGGCTATTAATTTAATTTAATAATATTTATTCCAGAATCAAATATTTAAATAATTTAAATTTTTAAATAAAAGTGCTTAAAATTCTGGGTCGTTGTAATAAAAGACTTTATTTATAGGCTTATTTCCGTTTCAAAAATTTTTGATAACAAGAATGGATATATATTTCATTGTGCAAATAATGTTATGAACATTAGTATCAATGGAAATAAAGTCCGTGATGGTATTCTTGAAAATAAAATTTATGTGATTAATATTAATTATGTGTGTTCTATTAATAATTCCTCTAACAATATAAATGGTAGTTATCATTGGCATTACAGGCTAGTTCATATTAGTGAGAAACGACTAAACAAACTAAAAATCAAAGGTTTTCTTCCATGGCTTGATTCTAAATTAATTGACATGTGTGAATCGTATCTCGAAGGTAAAATGACCAAGCACTATTTTGTGAGAGCAAAGAAAGGGTTATGAACTCTTAGGGTTGATACATAGCGACGAATGTGGCCCAATGCCTAAAATGACCAAAGATATTTGTTCATACTTTGTTACCTTCATTGATGATTTCTTGAGGCTGGATATGTGTGTCTTATGAAGAAAAATCAAATGTTTATAAGAAATTTTTTGAATATGAAAATGTAGTAGAAAACCAAACGGACCATAAGATTAAGATTCTTCGATTAGATCGAGGAGGCAAATACGTCGGACAAGAGCTCCAATGTTACATAAAAGATAATGGGAGTATATCTCAGATTACTCCACCTTATACTTCACAACACAACGGTGTTTCAGAGCGAAAGAACCAAACCTTATTAGATATGGTTCGTTCTATGATAAGTAAGGCTGAGTTCCCTCTGTCATATTAGGGATATGCACTAGAAACCGTAGCCCATATGTTGAACTTATAGCCACTAAATCTATGCCTACAACGCCATATATGATGTGGTATGGTACGAAACCCTGACTTATGTAAACGAAGGTGTGGGCTTGTCCGACATAGTTTAAAAACGTTGGTCTGAAGAAACTAGTGGCAAGAGTGGTACTGTGTCAATTTAAGGATATCCCAAAAATTCAATTGGATATCTATTCTATAATACCGAGGAACGAAAGGTTATTGTATCTTAACTTGTTATCTTTTTTTTAAATAATTTCTATCAAGTAAATTAATGGCGAGGTTGTAGACTTGGATGAAATCCAAAAAGTTGACACCGAGCCCAAACCAGCAAGAGAACCGAGTTCACCATATACAAATACACTCAACCTATTAGAAGGGAATCTCACGCAATAGAAAGATACTAGGTTTTCTCATAGATGGCGAGAAGGAGGATTGTGTTTTTGATGATGACACTCCACTATTTTTCCAATAATACTGTAAAGTAAAGTCTCTGCACTCTGGCTTGAAGAATACATTCCACATACGAAAACAAATTGGACTTTGTCGGATGTACCTAAAGGGATAAAACCCATCAGTTGTAAATGGAATTTTAAGAAAAATCTAAATTTAGATGAAGAAGTAGAGAGTTGCAAAGTTAGGTCAGTTGCAAAAGGATTTTATCAAATCCAAGGTGTGATTATGATGAGACCTTTTCGCCCTAGCCATGCTTAAATTCATTTGGATTTTGCTAGCCATTGTCGCATTCTACGAATCTAAAGTATGGAAAATGGATGTTAAGACGGCACTTCTAAATGGTGATTTAGAAGAAGTCTTTTATATATCGCGGTCCGAGGGTTTTTTGGTCAGTCAGAGTGAGGGCAAGGCCTGTAAGTTGTTGAAGTCCATTTATCGACTTAAATAAGCTTCAAGAAGTAAGAATAAATGTTTTGATATGGTAATCAAATAGTTTAGTTTTTATCAGAACAAAAAGAAAGCATGCATATAAAGAAAGAAACAGGGCAATGCTATTGTATTCTTAATGATTTACGCTGATGGTCTATTATTGATTGGAATGAAACTTCGTTTTTGCAACCAGTGAAAGCTTGGCTTTTCAAGAATTTCTCTATAAAGGATTTGGGAGAAGCAACCTATATACTAGGTATAAAGATCTATAAAGATAGATCTAAGTGGCTACTGGGATTGTCCCAATCCCTATACATAGATACCATACCGAAGAGGTTCAGTATGGAGAATTCCAAGCATGGAAATGTTCCAATGCAGTCTGAAATCATCCTTTCTAAGAAGACACTCGTTATACTAATGAGGAGAAGGAGCATATAAAGAGGATTCCGTACGCTTCATCCATACTAACCATAATGTACACTATGCTATGCACCAGACTAGATGTGGCATATGCATTAGGATGTGTAAGCCAAAATTAGTCTAATCTTGGAGAAAAGCATTGGATGATCGTAAAATGTACACTAAAGTAATTTAGAAATACTAAGGACTTATTCATAATATACAACAATGAAGAACTCCTTATGAAGGGTTATACAGACTCTAGCTTTAAAAGTGACATAGATGATGGTAAGTCAATGTCTAATCATACACTTAATTATGGAGTTGTGAGTTGGAAAAGTTCAAAATAAGTGACGGTAGATGATTCGACGATGGAGGCCGAGTACATGACCCTTAATGAAGCAGCTAAATAGGTAGTTTGGATGCATAAGTTTTTAAGTGAGCTCGAAGTGATTTCTAATATGGAGTATCATATGGAATTATTTTGTTATAATAATGAGGGGATTTAGATTACAAAGGAACCCAGAGTACACAAGAAGTCATGGTATATCTTCGAAAGTTCCACCTCATTAAAGAATTAGTTGAGATGGAAGACATTATGATACAAAGGGTAGATACAAAAGACAACATAGCAGATCCATTCATAAAGAGTCAGGCTCGATCGGCTCTCAAGAAGTTGTTTGAGGGGATGAGATTGAGATTCCATAATTAGCCCTAAATGCAAGTGGGAGATTGATAGAGTTAGAGGTATGACCTAAAGAAAATTCTATATTTTATTGTAAATTAATTAACTCTTTAACCAATTCTTGTCCATAACGAAGGTGCTTTTCTTTCTATTATATTTGTTAAATATGTTCTAAATAATTAGGTATTCAATTAAAATTTATTTAACAAAAAAGATTAACCATAAATTGTTTTTTTATGATATTAATTACAAATAGTTGTAACCATGAGTATTGTATCACAATACAATAGACACATCATTTTAAATATTCCTAGTTAAAATACATTGAGATTGGATATCGACGCATCCGTTGAGACCACAGTACGTAGTGCTCTTTAAATGTTGGTCATAGTATTACTCATGACTACTAGGGCACCAAGTTGTTATGTACTGATAGTTATTGGATAACTTTGAAATGACTCACTTGATAGTTTTCTATTGGTTAATATAACTTAAGGTCAAACATAAAATATCGATGTGATTAATTTAAATAATTCTCTCGACTTGAGAATACTGTTGATCATCAATATGAAAGCTCTGCTTCGATTATAGTCAAATCATGGAACGATGTCCATCGAGTGACTATAGTTGGATAGTGTGGAAGTATAGGAAGTGAAACACTATTCAAGAGAGGACTCGCCTCCTTGGTTATATGGGGTTAGTATCACGGTCAACTCAAATAAACTCAAAATCAAAATAAAAATCTATGGCTAGAGTACTTTAGTTAATAATAATTTTTATTATTGAACCAAGGACTTTATGTTTGGATTATAGATTTGAATATGGAGGATATTTAAATTTTAATCATTATCAAATTCCATAAGTCCAAAGTGATATAGTTTTGATGAAGAGAATTTAGTATAAATAATAGTCACAACTGGGTAATGCTTGACAAAGTAAAATTGGACTTTACCGAAACCAAGTAACCAATAAATTTGGCCAAAATGTCACACCAACTTCTAAGTGATGTGTATTAGAGGAAGTTCAAAATGAACCATTCTTGGAGACGTGCCATGCTTGGGACATTCTTGCCTGATGTGCTACCTACTGGGGTGGGCTTAGATAGGAGCTGGTCATCAGCTAATGTGACGCTATGCAAATTATGTTGGTATTTAGCCATTGTTGGAAGTTTAACATAGATGTGTCGGTCGAGACCGAGCCATGCCTAGTCCAAATCTTGTCTAAATGTTAATGTTGCTTTGAGATGAAATCGTCGGGCCTCACATAGGTTCCTTACTAAGTATAAAGTTTGGTTTGGACCTTTTGAGCCAGTGGTGGATCAATTAGGCTAACTTTGATTAGGCCAGATTGGATATAATTGGTCTGCTAGTCACTTGCAAAAAAAATGAGCAATAAATACCTATTTAGTTGCATTGAAAGATAAATATTGTTTCAAGAAATACCGAATTCATAACGAATGAATTTCTTTTATTAACTATTGATAATAAAGTGAACTTGGATATGATCCAAAGATAAAACTGATTAAAAAGGATGAAATATGTAACGACCCAGAATTTTGAACAATTTAAATTGAAAATATTTAATTAATTTTAAAATATTTGAATGATGGTTTGATTTGAATTTCAAATTATCAGAATGAATATGGTGATTAAATTATAAAATTTAATCTATTGAAAGTTGAATAAAAATTTGAATCTTCAGTTTTAAGCTGATTAAAAATATTTCAAAGGCTTGTAAAATTCGTATTTATAATACTGAAGATAATAGAAGCTTCGGAATTAAATTTGAAAGTGATTTGTTCAGTTTCGGATTTTATCGTTTGAATCGATATTTAAAAATAGCCTTCCGAGGCACAGTCTCGGAATTCGACGAAACCAGTTCCATTGGATCCGGAATATTTTATTATTCTCGGATTTCAAATTTCGTAGTGATTGGAGTTGTTGTGTGACCGTACGGCAAGTAAACGCGTTGAACTTAAATCGAATTCAATTTAATTTTAAATTTGAATTGGGTCAACATCAGCACTCTTTTGCCTCAAATCAAAACATTGTAGAGGTAAGGTAGGCACGTTAATACCAAAGACTATTCTCTGCAAAATCACGTCGCTCCTTATTTTATATGCTGAGCCTCTCCTTTGTTTTCAAATAAAATCGAGCAGTTTGAAAATCATGGCCGATAGAAGAAAATGAAATTCTTCTTCTCGTTCAAAAATAAAATGGCCACTCTCCAATTAAAAATCATTCCTTCTTCCCTCTTTTCTTCATTTTCATCTGATCGAAAAAAAATATAAATATAATTTGCCGCTCTCTTCGTTCGGTTTCAAAGCCGTTCGACCCAAAAAAATCAGAGTATTCGAAGCCAATATAAACGTGTATCCTCTTCAACTCTTATCGTCGAACCAAGAGAGGTTTTCGTCATCGATAGGAAAACGATCAAAAAAATGAGGGCTTTGGAACTCGCGATAGAGGATGGCGACTGCATCGTGGTCGCGTAGGGGACTTTGAGTCTGGGTGGTTCGATCTCGGGCTCGGCATCAATGGTCGACATAGGCGAACGGCGACGTCGCGATAGAACATGAGTCAGTGATCCAGAGATGGCGAGTCGAGGTTGTGGTCTCGATCTGGGTTCGTAAACAAGGTATTCGAACTTAATTTTCTCCATTAAACTTGATTTGAAATTAAGAAATTGCAGTAAAGAATTTAAATGTAGATTTATAGATTTACAGAAAGATAATACAGTAAATGCACAATTTATTTTCTTTTTCTTTTTACAGAGAATAGATTTTTAATATATATATACATATACATATATATATATATATGTATGCAAGTAGAAGAAAATATATATAGTTTAGAAATTTTCAGTTTGTATAAAATTTACAGTAAATAAGTTTTAGTTTAAAAATGTATATATATAGTAAACCAGGAAAGAAAGAAAAAAACTAACAGTGAAGGAAAGTACGATATAAACAGAAAAAATATAACTACAGATAAGGTTTGAAAAAAAAACAGGTATTTTAAATATAGAAGTTATAAAAAGAAATTGGTTAAAAATCAAATCATTGGCAAATTAAATTTATTAAAGGGCAATTGAATTGCTCGATTATTCTAATATTAACAAAACCTTATAATCTTGTCACAAAGGATATTTAAATGAGAAATTGGTTTAAATAAAACTATTAGTTAATTAAACAATCAAAAACGAAAATTGGTTATTTGATTGGTTCGAGTGTTAATTAATTTGTATAATATTTATACAAGGTCTATAAATCGAGAAAAACAAGTCTGGAATGCAAATGGACTGCAAATAAAAAGCTAAGGTGAGAACTTCTCACTCAAAAGGGTTTTGTTAAATTTTAAATAGTTAGATTTAAAAATTGTTGATTGTGTTAATTGTTTGTTTGGATAATATAGTATTATCTATTATGTTGAAATAGACCCTATACGCCGCTTATTAAGCGGAGGTTATTTATTACACACATATACCGCGATATTCCACCTTGAAGTGGAATTGGTATTATATATATACTTGGAGTTGATTTCCCGCATTATATAGCGGATGAGACCCTATTGCGCCGCCTATTAAGCGGAAAAAAATTATAAATTCCATATACAGCGATATCCCGTCTTGAAACAGGATTGGTATTGTGCTAACATCTGTGGATACAGGGAAACAGGTTGGAGGGATCCAACTGGATTCCTCAAATAATTGAATTGGCTTCAATATTATGTGTTGATTTCTTTTTTTTATTATAATCTTTGTGTGATTATTTTTATGATTGAAATCGTTGGAGGCTAAAACTTAGCCGAATAAAATTCTGGTATCATTAGATACCGGAAATAAATAAAATTTGCTTTTTGAAATAAGTAGTAGATAAATTTGTAAAATGGTTTGAATTGGGATATTTAAATTATTATAAATGGTTTATATAAAAAGATTTATAAAATGGATATTTATAAATAAAAATACTGGAATTATAAAACGAGTTTTTATAAGCGTTAAAATGAATTATAAATGAATTCATAAGTGAGTGAAATTTATAAAATTGTAAAGTTATAAAAGGAAATGATTTTTGTAAAATAAGAGAACTATGAATAATTTACTTATAAATTGGGTTTTAGCATTTAAATAAGATATAAATAGAATTTGTTAATTAAGGGATTTTATAAGTTGAAGTTTTTATAAAATATATAGATGTGAATTTATAAACGTTACTTTATAAATCCGAAATCAATTGAATTCGATAGATTAAACATAGAAGTTTATTAAAGGAGATGTATCCACGATTTTGGATAGGGGATAACCTTTTAAATAAAATGTGTAGAAAATGTTGAATTTGGATTAACGAAGTATATTCACAATTTTGGATAGTGAATAATATATTAAAGAAATGTTCTGGGAAAATGATATTTTAAATAGAATTAAAACGATTAGAGATGTTTTAAAATATATTAAATATCGAAACCGTAGATTTCCACATTCATTGTTGAAATAGACGTTTTCGAGAAAGAAGGAAATGGTGGACTATAACACTATTATTATAGTAAATGATTTCTGAAAGGAATTGCTTTATATAGTATTGGGATTTACATATCTATCTTAAATTTGAATCCCCATACTAGTGATTTTAGGTTGTCGTAACGATGTTTTACGTAACATTCGTTTTGACCCAAATAATGAGTTTAATAGAATGTTTTCCTTAAGAAATGAAATATATACTTAATATTAATTTAGGTATATCGAATATTTTCCAAATGTTGAAAATAAATAGATTTGTGAAATACTTATTATTAAATAAGTAGGGAAATGTTTTTCTAATATGAAATGAATGTTTTGAGAATTATCTTTTTAAAGATAAATTGAAAGTGAATATTTGAAATCGATTTGAAAATCGTATATTCACAGATATTTTGGAAATGTAAATTCAATATGGAATTTATAAATGAAATTGGGAAAATTGGTTTAAAAATAAATATCGATTTATTTTGAAGAATGGAAATTATATATATATCTTGTAAAGATATTTTTGGAAAATAAATAATTTGGAAAATTATTTGGAATCTGGTGATGTTGTGCATACCTATTGATAGTTAAATAACCGACTATCAATATTTACCTTTAAATAGGTATTTGTTGTGATTGCTTGAATTTGAATGCTACACTTATTTTTAAAATAAGCGCTCACTATTCGGGTTAGCCGGGAAAGGACCTTGGGGTCGTATAACCCATTCCGAATATGTGATACGTCATAATGGATAGCATTGATGACCGGTGTTGAAGACCGGATATTTATGAAAACGGAAGGATTACCGTCGAATGTTTCTGCATCGGCTGATCCCCGATATAGAAATTTATTACCCTTTGTGATGGGAAGTCCGGTCGTGATTAGTGAATATCCGGATTGCAAGGACTTTTTTGTAAGTGCCTTCGGTTCCGTTCGATCCCGGAACGGACTTGTATGGATGTGTGTCTGATGTTACAATTTGAGATGTAAAGCTGATTTCTATCAAATATAATTCCGTTGGTGGCGGAGAATTTATTCTCTTAGCTTAACACCCTTAGATGTTATATAGTTGATGGTTACTAGCAATACACTTCCAATTTGGTGATGTGGCATACGAAGTGCTGTTAAGCAATTGTTGAACAAAGCACAGCTTTCGTATAAAG
This sequence comes from Allium cepa, assembly GCA_030765085.1. Taxonomy (NCBI): domain Eukaryota; kingdom Viridiplantae; phylum Streptophyta; class Magnoliopsida; order Asparagales; family Amaryllidaceae; genus Allium; species Allium cepa. The sequence goes on along the minus strand of CM060939.1, from coordinate 70,976,557 downwards.
CGTAGCTTTGTGGACGAGACTTCGTCGGACCTCACACCCCGGAAATGGTCAAAACAGGAAGGATGCGGCAAGGTTATTAGGGGGTAGCGCCCCTTTAGTGTATGTCATTCCTTCTGGATAGAGGTGGTATCGTGGTATGGAGCCCGGATACTTAACCTATGTTGTTGCTGCAAATTTATTACTTTGTGGTTGTTGGAATCGAGGTTCCTCGGATATAGATCGGTTACGATCGGGGAATGACATATTCGTGTCAGTAGTTACCCAGTTTGAAGGGTAACCTGGCCTTGTGTTGGCAGAGATCCGGTTAGGTTCTCGGGTCGTCTTTCCAGAGGCGTACCCATGTGGCAATGGGAAGTTCCTTGGCCTGACCATTTGTTGGAAATCCAAAGAAACAATACGAGACTTGTGCGGTTTTAGTTGTAGAACCTGCCATTTACTAATTATGGCGCCCCACTGTTTAGATGGTACCTATAGTAGGCATACGATACTGGTCGTATGTTGGCTAAGATTTATATCTTTACCTTCGAAATGTTTTCTACACTATGCACTAGTAATAATATCAAATGTTTCTTTTTAATGCGTGTCAAGCATCTTTGACTATCATAAGGAGAAATCTCCTCCGATTCTGCGTTTGCATTGTGTGTGCGTGCGGGAGGCCTTATGGTAGTCTCATTTTCTAAAAAGCATTGCAAATCTATTTTAAAATTATCCCGTTCTTTGTTTTAAAGATAAATAACTGTTTTAAGTTCTCACACCAGTCACATGACTGACCTGGAGTTTATTGTTTCCCTTCCTAAACTCTGGGTGCCCACCAATTTCCACACGGGCAGTCTAGAGTTAGGTTATCAAGATATTCTAGATTCAGGAGTTGCTGCAGAAATCTGGAGGCAAGCTAGATGGCATAGCGTATCATTAGTATATAGTATTTCTTTTCCGTTGTTTGTTTGTTATACACTCTGATAATGTAATGTAATGTGATGTAATGTAATAACTGATATAGTTCTTTGTTTTAAATAATTATTCATTTATCTATTATATGTTGTTCCGCTGCGAATTGTGAGATTCTAATATTGTTTTGTTCTATCTTTTTCTTTCTTCTTCTACTTCTTTCTTCTTCTTAAACCCTAAGTGTTTGGTTTTCCGGCATTCGATTTCTCGACAGTTGATATTGTGGACGTATTGATGTCGGTTTTCGGAAGTCGAAGAATCGGGTCCTTACAAAGTGGTATCAGAGCATATGGTTAAGCGACTACCATGGCTCTATTGGGTGTCACTCATTAGAGATAGAGTCAGTAGTACTCTAGAATGAGTTTGAGTATAATAATAGATATGAGTGCGTATTTGTTAGTAAATATAAAATGATTTTTATATTGTGTTGATTAATTTATTGAGTGGCATATGAACCTTCGTCAGCACGGTCTACGCAACTGTGCCGAAGGGGTTTCTAAACACTTGAGCAGAACAATTCGATACAATATTGTTTTCGAAAGGGGATGAATGAAATAATTTCATCCAAATTATATTTTGAAATAAAAAAAGAAAGAAAAGAAATGTTTTCTGAAATTATTATATAACTTGGATGTTTTGAATGATAACATTATAGTCAAATAAGATTATAAAATCGAAAATAGCTTATATAACCAAGGAAAGCATTAGATTTGAAATTTTTGAAATTAAAATTTAAAATGAGGAATAAAAAAATGAAATTTAACTAAGACTAAAATGTGAAATTTAATTAATGAATGGAAGAAAGAAAAAAATGGAATGTGAGAATTAAACCCAAGAAAATTTAATTGAAGAGATTATTTTGAAGCTAAAAATCAAGTATTGAATTATAAAATTTGGAGTAAACTAATTTGGAATAAATTAGTAACTTGAATATGTGGATAAAATTTAAAATTAGTTAAATAAAAGTTGAATGATTTGAAGTAATTAACTTAAGTATAGAATTGAATGAAGCATGGGTTACATGAAATTGAGGAAATGGTTATTAAAATTTTAAGCATGGAGGTTGTTGAGCTTGTTAATGAAATGGTTTTGAATAAGACCAAAATGAATGTGAAATAAAATGCAAATATATAGTTTGGGAATAAATTGGAATGAAATTAAATATAAATTGAGTCGGAATCAATTTTAAAATGGTTATGAAACTAGAGGAATTGTTTGTTTGAATGAATATCGTTGAATTGCTTAAATTGGTCGTTCGACGTAAAACCGACAGTAAAAAAAAATCCTATGGAATAAAATAGTAAAGTGAATACATTAATGAAATTTAAATTGGTCAAATATAAATCGAAGTTTTGAGTTAATAAATTGATTGTGAAATAGAATTTGAAATAATATTCATTGTATATTGTTAATAAACTAAATTTGGGTATTGTCCAATGAATGAGTTGTTAATCACTTTAGTTGAATGCAAATAGTATGTGAATCAGTTAAAAACAAACAGAACTAGTTTGGAAACTATATAAATTTGTTTATGGAAGTATTTATAATGCATTACTTATGTTATTGATTGTTGTAGTTGTATAAATGAACGAAATGTTATGAACTTCATAAATATGTTGCTTATGTTTTTAAATTGAGTAAGTTTAGGTACCGGGAGAATGTATAGCGGGATTTTGGGCACGCAATTACTAGAATAATTAAGCCGCTTGCTTAAAAATGCTAAATAAGGTACGCCTACGCAATAAAAATAGAAAATATGAACTGTTTTTGTTTATTCCAAGCGTGTGGGTCGATGTATATGTATTTATATCTTTTGTCAAATTGCAAAAGCTCCTCAGTACAAAGGAGACTCTGCCAAAAATTTTCGAAAATTTTAGGAGTTAGAATTTTTTTTGAAAATAGTTGAAAAAATTTTAGTCAACGACAAACGATTTCAAAATGGGAATTGAAGTAAGTTATTAAATGAAACTAATTTAAAATAGTGATATGAATCATTTATAATTGAAAGATAAAATTCAATGTTCAGAATAGAAGATAAATTGAATTCAAATAGAATTGAAATTATAAATTGAATTCAAATGAAATTGAAATGCAAAAAAATTGAATGAAATTGAATATATAACTTTAATAGAGAAGTAAAAAAAAGGGATAAGAAGTATCGAAATTTTGTTATGGAATTGGCAAAATGGGTTGAATGTTGGGATTGGATACTACTACTATTAGGATAAACAGGTGTATAAAGGAATTGGAATTTTGATTTCAAAGATAAAATTGAATTGCTCGACAAAAAGGTACGTATTTCAATTTCAATATGAAATTTGGTGATTTTCTTGTCCAGCCGCTTGGTTTTTGTTTTCTTTTGGGATTTGAGGGCCTGTGGTGCCATTTTGTAGTCGTACCGAGCTAGCCGCGCATAGGAGACGCTAGCAAAAAAATTCGAAAATTTAGAGTGTTAGAAAAATTTGGGGAAAATTTTGAAAGTTTGAAATTTGAATTTGAATCTAAATTCGAATTGTGAAGTAAACAATGTTGTTTGAAACTTATAATTGAAGTTGGAAAGTTAGTTGAAATGAATCTTTAATAAAATGATTTGGGTTGACAAGTTGATAAAACTATTTGGTTTTGGGTAAATAATAGACGAGATAAGGATCATTCTTCTTAACTTGTAATTTCGGGATGAAATTCTTTTAAGGGGTAAGGTTGTAACGACCCAGAATTTTGAACAATTTAAATTGAAATTATTTAATTAATTTTAAAATATTTGAATGATGGTTTGACTTGAATTTTAAATTATCAGAATGAATTTGGCGATTAAATTATAAAATTTAATCTATTGAAAGTTGAATAAAAATTTGAATCTTCAGTTTTAAGCTGATTAAAAATATTTCAAAGGCTTGTAAAATTCGTATTTATAATACTGAAGATAATAGAAGCTTCAGAATTAAATTTGAAGGTGATTTTTTCAGTTTCGGATTTTATCGTTTGAATCGATATTTAAAAATAGCTTTCCGAGGCACATTCTCGGAATTCAACGAAACCAATTCCATTTGATCTGGAATATTATATTATTCTCGGATTTCAAATTTCGTAGTGATTGGAGTTGTTGTGTGACCGTACAGCAAGTAAACTCGTTGAACTTAAATCGAATTCAATTTAATTTTAAATTTGAATTAGGTCAACATCAGCACTCTTTTGCCTCAAATCAAAACATTGTAGAGGTAAGGTAGGCACGTTAATACCAACGACTATTCTCTGCAAAATCACGTCGTTCCTTATTTTATATGCCGAGCCTCTCCTTTGTTTTCAAATAAAATCGAGCAGTTTGAAAATCATGGCTGATAGAAGAAATTGAAATTCTTCTTCTCGTTCAAAAATAAAATGGCCACTCTTCAATTAAAAATCATTCCTTCTTCCCCCTTTTCTTCATTTTCATTTGATTGGAAAAAAATATAAATAAAAGTCACCACTCTCTTTGTTCGGTTTCAAAGCCGTTCGACCCAAAAAAATCAGAGTATTCGAAGCCAATATAAACGTGTATCCTCTTCAACTCTTATCGTCGAATCAAGAGAGGTTTTCGTCATCGATAGGAAAACGATCAAAAAAAATGAGGGCTTTGGAACTCGCGATGGAGGATGGCGACTGCATCGTGGTCGCGTAGGGGACTTTGAGTCTAGGTGGTTCGATCTCGGGCTCGGCATCAATGGGCGACATAGGCGAACGGCGACGCCGCGATAGAACATGAGTCGGTGATCCAGAGATGGCGAGTCGAGGTTGTGGTCTCGATCTGGGTTCGTGAACAAGGTATTCAAACTTAATTTTCTCGATTAAACTTGATTTGAAATTAAGAAATTGCAGTAAAGAATTTAAATGTAGATTTATAGATTTACAGAAAGATAATACAATAAATGCACAATTTATTTTATTTTTCTTTTTACAGAGAATAGATTTTTAATATATATATATATATATGCAAGTAGAAGAAAATATATATAGTTTAGAAATTTTCAGTTTGTATAAAATTTACAGTAAATAAGTTTTAGTTTAAAAATGTATATATATAGTAAACCAGGAAAGAAAGAAAAAAATTAGCAGTGAAGGAAAGTACGATATAAACAGAAAAAATATAGTTACAGATAAGGTTTGGAACAAAAACAGGTATTTTAAATATAGAAGTTATAAAAAGAAATTGGTTAAAAATTAAATCATTGGCAAATTAAATTTATTAAATGGCAATTGAATTGCTCGATTATTCTAATATTAATAAAACCTTATAATGTTGTCACAAAGGATATTTAAATGAGAAATTGGTTTAAATAAAACTATTAGTTAATTAAACAATCAAAAACGAAAATTGGTTATTTGATTGGTTCGAGTGTTAATTAATTTGTATAATATTTATACAAGGTCTATAAATCGAGAAAAACAAGTCTGGAATGGAAATGGACTGCAAATAAAAAGCTAAGGTGAGAATTTCTCACTCAAAAGGGTTTTGTTAAATTTTAAATAGTTAGATTTAAAAATTGTTGATTGTGTTGATTGTTTGTTTGGATAATATAGTATTATCTATTATGTTGAAATAGACCCCATACGCCGCCTATTAAGCGGAGGTTATTTATTACACACATATACCGTGATATTCCACCTTGAAGTGGAATTGGTATTATATATGTACTTGGAGTTGATTTCCCGCATTATATAGCGGATGAGACCCTATTGCGCCGCCTATTAAGCAGATAAAAATTTATAAATCCCATATACCGCGATATCCCGTCTTGAAACGGGATTGGTATTGTGCTAACATCTGTGGATACAGGGAAACAGGTTGGAGGGATCCAACTGGATTCCTCAAATAATTGAATTGGTTTCAATATTGTGTGTTGATTTCTTTTTTTATTATAATCCCTGTGTGATTATTTTTATGATTGAAATCGTTGAAGGCTAAAACATAGCTGAATAAAATTCTGGTATCATTAGATACCGGAAATAAATAAAACTTGATTTTTGAAATAAGTAGTAGATAAATTTGTAAAATGGTTTGAATTGGGATATTTGAATTATTATAAATGGTTTATATAAAAGATTTATAAAATGGATATTTATAAATAAAAATACTAGAATTATAAAACGAGTTTTTATAAGCGTTAAAATGAATTCATAAGTGAATGAAATTTATAAAATTGTGAAGTTATAAAAGGAAATGATTTTTGTAAAATAAGATAACTATAAATAATTTACTTATAAATTGGGTTTTAGCATTTAAATAAGATATAAATAGAATTTGTTAATTAAGGGATTTTATAAGTTGAAGTTTTTATAAAATATATAGATGTGAATTTATAAACGTTACTTTATAAATCCGAAATCAATTGAATTCGATAGATTAAACATAGAAGTTTATTAAAGGATATGTATCCACGATTTTGGACAAGGGATAACCTTTTAAATAAAATGTGTAGAAAATGTTGAATTTGGATTAACGAAGTATATTCACGATTTTGGATAGTGAATAATATATTAAAGAAATGTTCTGGGAAAATGATATTTTAAATAGAATTAAAACGATTAGAGATGTTTTAAAATATATTAAATATCGAAACTATAGATTTCGACATTCATTATTGAAATAGACGTTTTCGAGAAAGAAGGAAATGGTGGACTATAACACTATTGTTATAGTAAATGATTTCTGAAAGGAATTGCTTTATATAGTATTGGGATTTATATATCTATCTTAAATTCGAATCCCTATACTAGTGATTTTAGGTTGTCGTAACGATGTTTTTCGTAACATTCGTTTTGACCCAAATAATGGGTTTAATAGAATGTTTTCCTTAAGAAATGAAATATATACTTAATATTAATTTAAGTATATCGAATATTTTCCAAATGTTGCAAATAAATAGATTTATGAAATACTTATTATTAAATAAGTAGGGAAATGTTTTTCCAATATGAAATGAACGTTTTGAGAATTATCTTTTTAAAGATAAATTGAAAGTGAATATTTGAAATCGATTTGAAAATCGTATATTCACATATATTTTGGAAATGTAAATTCAATATGGAATTTATAAATGAAATTGGGAAAATTGGTTTAAAAATAAATATCGATTTATTTTTGAAGAATGGAAATTATATATATATATATATATATATATATATATATATATATCTTGAAAAGATATTTTTGGAAAATAAATAATTTGGAAAATTATTTGGAATCTGGTGATGTTGTGCATACCTATTGATAGTTAAATAACCGACTATCTATATTTACCTTTAAATAGGTATTTGTTGTGATTGCTTGAATTTGAATGCTACACTTATTTTTAAAATAAGCGCTCACTATTCGGGTTAGCCGGGAAAGGACCTTGGGGTCGTATAACCCATTCTGAATATGTGATACGTCGTAATGGATAACATTGATGACCGGTGTTGAAGACCGGATATTTATGAAAACGGAAGGATTACCGTCGAATGTTTATGCATCGGCTGATGCTCGATATAGAAATTTATTACCCTTTGTGATGGGAAGTCCGGTCGTGATTAGTGAATACCCGGATTGCAAGGACTTCTTTGTAAGTGCCTTCGGTTCCGTTCGATCCCGGAACGGACTTGTTTGGATGTGTGGCTGACGTTACAATTTGAGATGTAAAGCTGATTTCTATCAAATATATTTCTATTGGTGGCGGAGAATTTATTCTCTTAGCTTAACACCCTTAGAGGTTATATAGTTGATGATTACTAGCAATACACTCCCAATTTGGTAATGTGGCATACGAAGTGCTGTTAAGCAATTGTTGAACAAAGCACATCTTTCGTATAAAGCGTAGCTTTGTGGACGAGACTTCGTCGGACGTCACACCCCAGAAGTGGTCAAAACAGGAAGGATGCGGCAAGGTTATTAGGGGGTAGCGCCCCTTTAGTGTATGTCATTCCTTCTGGATAGAGGTGGTATCATGGTATGGAGCCCAGATACTTAACCTATGTTGTTGCTGCAAATTTATTACTTTGTGGTTGTTGGAATCGAGGATCCTCGGATATAGATCGGTTATGATCGGGGAATGACATATTTATGTCAGTAGTTACCCAGTTTGAAGTGTAACCCGGCCTTGTGTTGGCAGAGATCCGGTTAGGTTCTCGGGTCGTCTTTCCAGAGGCGTACCCATGTGGCAATGGGAAGTTCCTTGGCCTGACCATTTGTTGGAAATCCAAAGAAACAATACGAGACTTGTACGGTTTTAGTTGTAGAACCTGCCATTTACTTATGGTGGCGCCCCACTGTTTAGATGGTAGCTATAGTAGGCATACGATACTGGTCGTATGTTGGCTAAGATTTATATCTTTACTTTCGAAATGTTTTCTACACTATGCACTAGTAATAATATCAAATGTTTCTTTTCAATGCGTATCAAGCATCTTTGACTATCATAAGGAGAAATCTCCTCCGATTCTGCGTTTGCATTGTGTGTGTGTACGGGAGGCCTTATGGTAGTCCCATTTTCTAAAAAGCATTGCAAATCTATTTTAAAATTATCATGTTCTTTGTTTTAAAGATAAATAACTGTTTTAAGTTCTCACACCAGTCACATGACTGACCTGGAGTTTATTGTTTCCCTTCCTAAACTCTGGGTGCCCACCAATTTCCACACGGGCAGTCTATAGTTAGGTTATCAAGATATTCTGGATTTAGGAGTTGCTGTAGAAATCTGGAGGCAAGCTAGATGGCATAGTGTATTATTAGTATATAGTATTTCTTTTCCGTTGTTTGTTTGTTGTACACTCTGATAATGTAATGTAATGTGATGTAATGTAATAACTGATATAGTTCTTTGTTTTAAATGATTATTCATTTATCTATTATATGTTGTTCTGCTGCGAATTGTGAGATTCTGATAAACCCTAAGTGTTTGGTTTTCTAGCATTCGATTTCTCGGCAGTTGATACAGCGGACATATTGATGTCGGTTTTCGGAAGTCGAAGAATCGAGTCCTTACAAAATAAATTTGACCAAGCCAAAATGAGCATAACTACTTACATAAGATAATAACCATGATTATCTTTATCGGTGTCAAGAAAAAATTTCCCCAGTTGTCCATAAGTCATTGAGAGTAATGACTCTACTATATGGCATAATGCACTAACCAAAAATGGATTCCAAGTATGTTATCAAAATATGATTTTGATTGTTGTACCTGAAGAGATATGATCTATTAATCGCAAAAGTGACTCCTAGAAGATCACCAATGCAGTTAGAATTCGGTAAGCTACGTTGATAGAATAACATCGTAAATTTTAATCATTTAAATTAATGTAATAGATTCGTCATTCAAGGTGCTGTACTTAATTCAAATTTACTCGAAAAATTATCGCTCAATGTGATTTTGAGTTTTGGTATATGTAAGTTGAAATAAGGACTCTAAATAATGATTAAGATATCTTGTCTCCACTTAATAACTAAAATATCTTGAAGTCAGTGGAAGCAATAATTAAGCTTACAAGTATTGGAGAAAGTCCAAGAATAAATATGAATGTATTGTTCAACAAGCATCTGAGTGGAGCCAATATTTTGGTAGGAAAATCAAACAGTTGGAATTTCAGTCAAAGTGTAGAGGAAACATGTGTCAATAAGAAAGGACTATAAAGGTATTAATATATTTTAAAACTAAAAGTAAACAACAAATTTATGATTGTTAATGATGTACATAATTTGAAATCATTTTAGTTTGATTGTATAAGTTATCCTACCTTTTGGCGAATTCTTGGTACCATCAATTCGACTATTAACGGATGCTCGATAGCTCGAAGAGTAAATTATATGTAGTACTATAGACGATAGTCAAAACAGATTTGAACCAGGACCAAATCAAAGTATGACAAGCATGAAGTCACCAGCCTGACCCTGTGAAGTTGTGTCTCAAGTTTGGAGTTGATTGAAGTTTGTGTACACAAGCTACGAATGAGACAATTATTGGATCTATCAGAGAAGGATCGAGGATAATAGCTCAAGTCATCAATGAATATTCAATATCTTGACAACCATGAAGCCAATCCATGTAAGACTTCCAGGACATCAACAAAGTGGAAAGTGGAGCATATCATGATGACCGCGCATCCCAAAATGGAGATGAGAGGAAGGCATATCGATATAGGCCGATGGGTATAACATAACGATCGGTATATTCCAATGTAAGTTCTGGCTTTGACTTAGAACAACCCATAACTTGCAATCTATGTATCAGAGTGATCCCATATTTTAGGAGCAACATCTAGATGTGCAAGGGACTCTCCAAAATCGACCGCACAAAGACTGGAGAAATTAAAAAGGATATTCCTTATGTATGCTGATCGTTCTTGATTAACGAGTCATTTGGGCCGATCGATATGGCGGGCTTTACTAGGCCCAAGGAATCTTCTTGCAAAGTTTTAGCTCGATCTATGCTTGTCTTCTACTATAAATACAATAGATGTAGCTTTTGCAAATGGGACTTCACCTCTTTCCCCTTGCTTTGGAGGCTCTGGCACTCTTATTTCTGGAAACTTGTATCAATGGATCCTAGCTGATCTAAATGTTTTTGTAATTCTAATCTAGTGAAAGATTAATAAAATTATAAAGTGGATGTAGGCTAAGGTTGCCAAACCATTATAAAAATCTATGTTCATTACTTTTATGCTTTGTTTTTTATTTTATTCATTGCTCGATATTCGTAAGATTTTACAGGTATTGATACCCATTTTTTGCATCAAAATTTTGGCGCTTTCATTAAGAAACGAATCCTCAACTTGATTGGATCTCAATCTCTACTAGCGAATTTTCATGTTCACGAGATAGATCCAGCTTTTGATTGGTAAGTTTCCTACTCTACTTGGATTTGAAAGAAGTCTAGATGGAAACTACTTTACAAGGCCGTGAAACTCATGTCTACTACTTTGGTCAAAGGAAGAAATGATGAGACCAGTGACCAAGTAACCATATGGTTAGTGAATGACTTTGCATTCTCAAGTGTTATTGCAAGGATGAACGATCGGCAGTTGGCTATGGACTATATACACTAAGAAAACTGTTGTTTACTAGAATTCAATCACTTTAATATTCTACCCGATCGTTCTTTACAATGGTCCATACCGGTCATTCCACCAATATGATAGAGGCTACTTGCTTTACTACATGATCGCTTATCTCCGATCGTCCCTACCTAGTCGTTCATCATCTAATTGTTTTCAACCCCATCTTTGGGACCGAACGTTTTGACTTGTGTATAACCGGTCGTATTATGCTGATACTCCTGCCTACTGAACACAGTCCTTCATCCTTATATAATTATTTTTACATGATCGTTCCAACTAGATCCTTAGCTAACTGATTATATGTGAACATTTCAATATGACTGTTTTTGTATGACTATCCCGAATTAGGCTTTCAACTGATTGTTCCATTCCCATCCTTATAACTTCTCCATAGATTCATACGCCCTATCACCATACCTAATTTTTTTACAATGGGCTGCATCGATTATTCCACCAACATGAATGTGGCCACTCACATTTCTACATGACCATTTATCTCTGATAGTTCCTATACAATGATTCGTTGTACGATCGTTCCAGCACCATCTTTAGGAAACAATCATTTTGGCTCGTGTATGACCGGACGTACCCCATTAACACTTTTGCTTACTTAAGACAACCCATCATACTTATATGATCTTTTTTACATGATCCGTCCAAATAGACCCCCAGCAATTGATTATGTGTTAAAGTTCTAATATGATTATTTTAGTACGATCGTTCCACTCTCATCCTTGTAACCTATTGGTTCCTATCAGCCTCTCTACCAATCTATAATGGAACTATGGTTACTCCTATACGATCAATCTAGTATGATCATCCGAGGTTATTGAGTTCGATCGATCGTTCTTATTCACGTACCCGTCTACAAACTTTTGTCCATCGCCTTCTGCTTCGAGGTCGTCCCAACAATATTTGGAACTCCCCTCACCTCTTCAAGCTAGTAGATTTAACACCTCCTTAGAAAAAATGCTTGGAGCTTTTCAAAGCTGGGGATTGTAAGTTTGGTCTTTGTAGGAAGGCATGCGTGAAGGAGTTACATGGAAATTTTGATAAACACAAGAGAGATTTTATAACATTAGATGTGACCCGAAGCAGGGCTTGGGTTAGACGAGGTTTTTTCCTGAAGCACATCCCAAAGAGACCCTGAGTACCTATGACCAAGCCTTTCAATTTTCATACTCCAAGTGATCCAGCGTTTGACTCCAAGTGGCCCAATGTTTGACTCCAAGCAACTATCAAATTTCCCCGAGTCTGACCCCAAGTGATTGACGACTACCCATTAATTCTAGACCAATTAGCCTTGCACACATCTTGGACATGCAGATGTCCTTCGCAAGCCTCACAGTAACTGTAGTCGAAGAACATACCGTTTCGATGATGATAAAAACATCGCAGCCCTATCAATAAAGAACCATGATTATCAACTGGACGGACGACGGTCGATACCTCGCTAAAGGGAGCTAGGGGCAAAGTGGAATAGCAATCACACAATGTTGCATCGCTTATCAATGGGATTTATTCTGAATTTCTTTTGATGAACTTATTTCAATTTCAATCTTAATTATGGTGTGAACTATGACCCACTTAACATGCATACGATGCAGGTAACCGAGTGCCTACAGTTGGGTGCCGACCAATCACTACAGATCGTGACGGAACCCATGGAGCTTTTATCTAGATGAGCATGATTCGACCGTTCATCAGTTACCATATGCCCCTAACTTGGTACAATGAAGTACGGAATGGAAAAAACTCGATAAGGTCATAATCCAACAGAACGTGAACACGATTGACCGTTCATTTAACAACCTTCATATTAGACTTGAAGTAGCCGCTATTGGCTGCCTACTTATTAACCACAACTTTCGACGAATGGACATGATTGTAGCCTGAATCGGATGCAACTTAATTTATCTGCTCAATAAATCATTATCTTCATTTGCTAGAAAGAATATGAAGGAAACAGTGCAAGAATTGATCATCCGACCCTGGCATGGATGTAATCCAATAATCCATCACCTACTTCCTTCTTCAAATTGATGGGAAGGGAGACAAGGTGAGAATCTATCGTCTGTTTGCCAAGTTTCATCCTGAATGCTGAATGTAGAATCCTATTCCATGGATGAACATGGTTCAATCGTTCATTCGACAATTTTACCTCGACACGGTAAATGAGGTACAAATCAAACGGGCGGAAATACGACTGCCCTCGTTAAAAATCTCTAAATTCCTGACTACAGATTAGAGTACTCAAAATCTCTGACTACAGGCTAGAGTATAAACGATTCGACAAAAATCTCTAAATCCCTGGCTATGGACTAGAGTACTCTAAGTCCCCGACTGCGAACTAGGGAATAAACGATTCGACGAAAATCTCTAGGTCCCCTATTGCGGACTATAGTACTCTAAGTCCCTAATTGCGGATTATAGTATAAATGATTCGACAAAAATCTCTAAGTCCCTGACTGCGGACTGGAGTACTCTAAGTCAATAACTGAGGACTAGAGTACAAACCATTCAACAAAAATCTATAAATCTCTGACTGCAGACTAGAGTACTCTAAGTCCCTGACTGCGGACTAGAGTATAAACAATTCGACAAAATCTTTACGTCTCTAGCTGCAGACTAGAGTACTCTACGTCCCTGACTGTGAACTAGAGTATAAACCATTCAACTAGAGTACTATATGTCCCTAACTGCGGACAAGAGTACTCTACGTTGCTGATTGCAGACTAGAGTATAAACCATTCGATAAAATCTCTACGTCCCTGACAGTGGACTAGAGTAATGTACGTCCCAAACTACGGACTAGAGTACTCTACATTCACGACTGCGGACTAAAGTATAAACAATTCGACAAAATCTCTAAGTTCCCGACTACGGACTATAGTAGAAACAATTCGGAGGAAGCATGATTGTCCATGGGAAAACTCTAAGTCCTTGGAGCATGGACCGAAGTATGAACATAAATTAAGCATGAGTCGACTGCTCGTAGAATAAATATGAATTCTCAGAATGCGGACTAACTCCATGAACAGATGAGTGGATTTCGACCATTCTCTATTCCTATAATTCCGACTTAAATTTGACGAAAGGAATACAAACTGCTAAAGACCAGAATATGCACGACTCAGTTTTCTATCCACTAGCTCGGTCCCATGATTCTACTGCAAAAGAGTGTAAGGCTAAAGCAAGCATAACCTACCTTCTTACTTATTAATGTACGTCATGGATATGGGGGCACGAGAGAAAAACATGATGGATATGAGATGACCATTCCTTGATCTACTTTAAATCTTTCGGAAACGATGTGGGATTATAATCACTACTGGCGCGTGACCCGACCATCCACACCGTACACTTGTCAACCTAAATACCGGGGATGGAAGTGTGATTGTTCAAGAAATAGCTATTGTAGCTTAACACAGTGACCCATATTCCATATTTACAATGACTCCAGACCATGACCGTTGAGAGGCCTTAAGATGAGTTAATTAAATTAGTGTTCGATTTGGTAATCAACATGTCGTAGGTACACAAAATGAAAAGTGCTATGGTTCAGACATTTAAATAAGTAAATGTAGAAGTCATACATAAGAACCAAAGTGTTTTTATTCACATCAAACCAGCTGTACAAGATACAAGACAAAATTGAAAGGCCATTCCCAAATGGATACAACCGACGAAAAAAAATGATTATATGGATAATGTGTATGTCTAGAGGCCACCCTTTCAATTTCTTATCCCTTTTCCGCTTCTTCAGAGTGGCTTGCTATGAACTACAGCTCACCGCCCTCTTTGATCCTTTGCCACGTCTGCTTTTCTTGGATGGAGTTTCCCCGGCTGTTTGGATCGAAGCGGTATCATCTTTGTAGGTAGGAAGGATGAGGGCATCTTCAGCACCAAAAGTACGAGGGACATCTTCTGAGGGAATCATCCCCTTAGAGGGGGTATCTGAAGAGGGGAAGGTATCAGTTCAACTTGGACTAGGTCAATTGGCTCGCTCTTCACCTCCCTTTTTTTAAGCTCCTCTCGCTCGATCCACTCTTTCATACCGGGTCCACCAGTAGGATCGAAGGAGCCAGTGATCACCACCTCCTAGTCGAAAGGGATTTCATGATGTGGGTCTCCTCCCTCCTTGAATAACCCTCCATGAGTTGATCATAAAAAACGAAGGCCTCTTAGCGAGCACTCTGAGCGGGGGCCGAAGTTATAACAAACTCTATTGCGGTCGTCTGCAACTCCAGCTGAGTTCCTCCAGTAGGGAGAGAAGAGATATTTGACTAGTCCAAGGTTGAGAAAGAGAGAGGCGAAAAGATTAGAAAGATCGATTAATAACATCCAACTTTACGAGAGAATGGAAAAATCAATGGAATACCTACATCGGTGTGGATTCCAGATTGGGCCGAAGCATCATTAGAACTGCGCTCAAGGATTGGAGATAGTCACAGTTTGCCTGGATCATACCCGAGGAAGTTCGAGGAGCTCATCACAGGACCGGTTATGATTTGAGACACCGAGGGTGTAACGACCCGTAATTTTCGATAATTAAAAATTTGTTAATTTAATCAGATTTTTGTGATTCAATATTGGGAGAGATAAAAATTTGTGATTTATTTATGAAATCATAAATAGAATGAAATGTAATAAGGTTAACTTAAGTTAATTATTAATAATTCGAATGAAATTCTAATCAATTGAAATGATCTAAAGGTTATACTTGGTTATTAAATAAAATCAGTGTATGCAAGTAATTATAACATTTGGTTGTAAACAATAACTTATTAATGTGACTAAAAGTTAATGGTGACAAATTATTTTATGTTACCTATTTATTTAACCTATTAAATTAAATTGGGAATCAATTGCAATTAATTCACTTAATTAGTACAGTTAATGTGGACTAAATTGATCATTGTAAAATATCAATTCAATAAGATGTAACCAATGTAAAATTTAATCATAATATGACTATTGAATTGAATCAAAAGAATGGAAATCAAGTTTGATCAATTTATTGGAAATAGATTTATTTCAATTAAATATAATCTAATGTTACACTAATGTGAGTTAAGAAAATAACTGGAAATTGTTAATGTAATAAAATGAATAGAAATGTTAATTTTATTCATAAGGAGATAATCTGTTTAGTAAAAGAATGAAACCAAGATAAATAAATCAATTGGGATTTTTAAATTATAATTAATGTGTGAAATTGAAAAAAAATTCAATATAATTGAAATATAGTAGTAAATACAAATAAAAGATGGAAATGGAAGAATATTAATGTATGAAAGATAAACAAATGTTAATTATATCTATAGAATAATAATTGATTGAGTGTAAAGATTTAAATCAAATAAAATTAATTTATTGGAATTGATTATAAATAATTGGATTTAATTACAATTGAAATTAAACACTATAATTGGTAAAATAATTAACTTTGAATTGATATCCAAATTTGTTTTATATTATGGTAAATGTCCAAGTAATCTGAAATGACAGAAATTGTAAATTATTAATTTTGAATTGAAATGTGACTTAATATTAATTTAATTAATGTGAAAATAGTCATTTTGGCCACTGACTCGGATTCCGATGAAACTAGTTTCATCAGATCTGTAACGGTGAATTATTGTAGGATTTCAAGTTTCGTAGCGATCTGACTTGTCGTTTGATCGTGCAGGCTTGAATCGCCTAGAAATTAGTTTAATTAAAATCAATTGAAATTAATTTAAAATAAGCTGATTTTAACATATCTTCTTCATACGATGGAATTAGGACTTGAAACCTATTCCATCGAATTTAAAATTATCAAAAACATCTATTAGGATATAAGGGATGACCCATTTTCATTTCGAGAATGAAATGGGCTTTTCGGGTCATTCATTGGTTATCGTTTAATCAAATCTTGTCCGTTCTTTCTATTTTCAGCTCCGCCTATAAATAGCTTGTTATAAAACCTATGTTATTTCTTATTTTTGATTTCAGTACATACAACTCTATCTATCTGCTTCCTATTCCTTCCAATGGTTGCAAACCCCAATTCAAATTCAAATTCAAAATCAAAACCAAATCAAAAAATTAAACTCCTCCAAACCCTATCAAACTATATCAATTCGTAGCTCACGGAAAGCGTAATCCACTGGTACAATTCATTTTTGTCATGGAATCACCATTTGACTAGAAATTGAGGATGAACTCCGGCCGTTTGTTTTATTGACGTTCCAACGGTGGATCGTCGTCCGATCGACGATCGAGAAGCGGCGCTAGGAAGAGGAGGCGAAGCTGTGTCGATCCATGCTATTGTTTGTCGCGATTGTTAACGTTGATTGCCAGAAAAAAGAAGGAAGAACGGCCGGTTTCGCTCACGTCTTAGGGACTGGCGGTGGCTCGTGGGGAGGTTGGTCGGTGGGTAGAGGAGCAACTGGTGATGGGGAGCAAGGCGGCGGTGTTAGATCGTGGGTTCGGTGCTTGTAATCGCGTGCGGTGTTGAGATTTTAGGTGGCGGCTAGGGCATGTCACTGCGAACGAGGGCTTTGTTGGGTCAGAAGCAAACGATGCTTACATGGCCACTTGTATTTTGGGTAATCACCTTTTATTATATTTATTTAAATTTTGATTTCAAACCTACTAATTTTCGTAACTATTACAAACATTCTCGGATTCATACGCGGTTTGCTTTACTGTGATCGTATCAAAATTTCGAACATTTTAATGCTAGTTTGGTCAAATTCTGAGAATGTTTGAATATGGACCCTAAATTGGATTTTAAATCGATTTAAATTCAAAGCTGAGTGTTTTAACCAGCTCACAACTTCTAAAATTTCTTGTGTTAGTTAAACTAAATGTATGATGTGATTGGAAATTTATTTATGGCTGTTTGGTATATTTAAACTGCTATTCCTATTAATTAGAATTTATTTTTAATTGGATTGTCATTTAATTTATTATTGAATTTAAATTGCCAATTATTACCTGTATATTATAATATGTTAATTGTTGACATCTATTGGTTTAATTGGTTGATATTTGTGATGGATGTTTGAATTTATTATAGGATGACTGGATGCTATATTTGATTTATGAAATGCTATCACTTTGCAAGTTCCCTTAGTTATTATTAGAAAAATCACTATGGGTTGAAATGATGTATACCTGAACGATCTATAGATTAGGGAAAAATCGTTATGGGTTGAAATGATAGACTCGAGCGATTTTATGAATTTTATTTAATACGAGATTGCGGTTTGAAATGACAAATAATCGTAAAATTTTAAATTGCAGATTGAAATGATAAACATCCGTATCACTTGACCCTACGGTAGAGAATTATATACGGACACTGGATTGGTTAAATTAAATGATTTTAAATCCTTGATTTTTGAATTTAGTTAAATGATATTTTGAAATAAAATTTTATTTATATAAATTAGATTATGATCGAATTTCTAGTTTTATGTTAAAATCGAAATTGTTTAAAAGAACCTTTAAAGGAACTAAATTGAAATTTTAAAGTTGAATTTGAAATATAAGTGAAATTTATCAGAATTGAGTTATTCGAATTGCTTGAAATATAACTTTAAAATGTATTGAAATTGGAATAATTTAATTTGTTATTTCAAACATGAATTGAAATCGATACAAAATCTGATAGTTTATTTAAAACTTGAATTAAAAGATTTGAAATTGGGTTTTGCTGATATGGAAATTGAAATAGTTCTGATATGTTGAAATAAAATAAATAGTTAAATTTATATAAATTCCAAATTCATATTTGATATAAACTGTTTTAAAAATATATTATTTCAAAATTTCCAATTATTAAGATTTCAAAAATTTTAAACTATTTTAACTTATATTAACTATATAAATTATTTTAACCACTTTTAAACCAATTAAATTTATTTTAACTAATTTTACCATTTAATTTAATTTAAATCTAATTAATCTATTTTAAAGCTATTTAATCTTTTTTTTGGCAAGGTCGGCCGGTTTTATAGTGGTCCACTTTTTTTTACAAACGTAATAAAAATTTGAAGTACAGGAGTAAGGTAGAGGCACCTTAACTACTAAAATGAAGAAAAAAATATAGCACAGGAGTGTGACAGCATGTCGTAACTACTAGTAATATCTAACAAGACTAGGTCTCCTCCGAAGAGGAAGAATCACCAGTGTCATCATCCACCTGGGAAGAAACCAAAGAGACATTCCCAAGAAGACCAAAATAGGGGCGAAACGGCACTGCAAGAGAAGGATCATAAATCACAGCATCAGAAGAGTAAATAAAAGATCGATCCCAGGAAGTATCAGCTAGCATGACGGAATTAAACCCAGCATACGAACCGTCTAAGTCAAGGACCAAGGAGTCGCCAGATGGTCTATAATAAAGGCATCGAAGGTCTAATAGATTATCGGAAACAAATCTAAAATAGAAATTATCCACCGGGTTGAATCGCATATCAGAACAGCGATCAACCCAACAATGTTCAGACTCTGCCCAAACTACAGGCAATTGAGGCAGAGCAAGATCCAGAACATCAAGGGCAACCTCAGAACTATCACCAGGGACAATGGATGATGGCCGAGCAGAAGAAAGCGGCAGACCAGGGTTAGATAAAGGATCTGCAGGTGGACGAGCAACCTGAGATTTGGGAACCCATTTCCTAAGCGGAGGCCAAGGCAGAGGGATCTTAGGAGCAGCAGAGGAACCGACAGAAAGCGAGCAAGTGGTATCTAAGTGGCCAAAGGAGTGACAGGTGGAACAAATGTCAGGGACCCATCCGTAGCGAACACGGACCTCCACCACGTAGCCAA
This sequence comes from Allium cepa, assembly GCA_030765085.1. NCBI lineage: Eukaryota > Viridiplantae > Streptophyta > Magnoliopsida > Asparagales > Amaryllidaceae > Allium > Allium cepa. Next base: position 70,956,718 of record CM060939.1, on the reverse strand, counting down.
CAGCTAGCTGAACCGGAATTGAGGATGGGAGAGGCTTAAAGGGAGAAATCTCAATTAGAGCCTTAGCGTACACCAGTTTTCACGCGCAACGGTATTAGTATCAAAACATTTCAATTTACCACGTTGCAAGCGAGCCAATTCAAACCAAGCAGTGGTTGAAGAGCAGAAGGAATTTGAGAAAAATAAACCCAAATGGGGATAGATAGAACTTGTTCACGTGCACTAGCTACTGTTGGAGACCAAGGAGTAATAATAAATGATTTCCCATCAAAAAAGGAAGGCTCAGCCTCTAGAACACGACTGCGTTCCTCAAGGGAGGAGAACAACAGGAAGTACACGGACTCAACCAACTTAACATGAAGATTACCGCGAAGCCGCCAAGCCCTACGACAAACAGCAGACGCATCATGAAGGCGATGCTTTGGGTCCAAAAAGAAACCAACCAAATAATCTGACCAAAAGTCCATACGAGCTTGCATAACATTTGGAGGAGGGATCATCACTCCATTTTCCTCAATGATATCAAACTTAACTGGTTCATAAACACCAGCATTACAGGGCAGAGATGTAAAAAGCAAAGACCAAGATTTGGGACCAGTAGGGGCAGCAGGATGACATTCCTCAACAGCATCAGAGGCCGCAAGAATGGGACCAACAGGAGGAGTGGCTGCAAGAAAAGAACCACCAGAACTCAAAACGTTGAGATTGGGAATAACATTCTCAAGTGCAATTGGTCGAACATCTGTTGTGCAACGAGCACAACACAAATTTTCAGTAGCAACTTGATGCATTAACTCACTACCCGACACAACTGAATCACCACCAAGTGCAACAGAATCAACACTTAAGTCAACACCATTAGCTTCTCTAACTGCAGTGACATCAAACACACACGAAGGCGCTGGACCACAAGAATCAACACCGACCGAAGTTATCAACAAATCAGGTCATGAGTTAGGGCATACGACAGAAGCATGTTTTGAATTCATAATAGAAGGCAGAGGGGGAAACTCGGCAGCAGAAAGCGAGGGAGGCATTTTACATGAGGTCACAGATTGCTTGAAAATCCTTTCGGATCTAGTAGAAGAGGGCGAAGAGGAAGGAGCATCGGGGATGAGGGGAAGTAGAGAGGGAGGGCTAGGCATAGGAAAGGAGGAAGCGACAGGAGAACGAGGATGGAAGAGACGAACGTGGTAAGAGAGAAACTACCGAGATCTGGAAAAAGGAAATGAACAGCGGAACGCCATTCTTTGTATCAAAGGATTTATCAAACACTGCTATTTAATCTATTTTAATTATATTTAATCTATTTTAAATCTATTCAACTATCTTAAATCAAGTTAAAAATATTTTTTTATCTAATCTAGAATATTTTAGAGTATTTTAACTGTTTATAACTACAAAAACTATTTATAACTATCTAAACTATCTTTCTAAATTTCAAACTAAATAAAATAGATGTATTTATATTTTAAATCCTCGCTTTTATAGTGCATATGGTTAAATGACGTTATAACCTAAATTGGGATTTATATAACTATTTTAAGTAAATATGATGATATTGAAATGAAGATTTAACCTATTTTGAAATATGATTTTGAAAGTAAATATAATTTTTAAAGTGATATGGTTTGAACTGAATATGATATTATGATTTGAATTATGAAATGGTTTTGAAAATACAAATGAACCATCCGGTGTGTAATAAGTGATTGGTTGTTAAAGAGACCGGGATCAGATATTGTCATACTCTTTGCTAATACGAAAACCACTTTGACAACCGTATATGTGGTGGAGATTCCAGAAATGAAGTAGGAAGGTATGGCGAACGATTTCTGTATAAGGTATGACGCGACTTTGACTCCCATGAGTCAGCTTAGATGTGACTAAAATAGGAGCCATGTCGGGCCAAGTGAGGTCATTCCTCCTATTGGGCTCATTTCTTCGATACCATTCTATTACTTTGTGATTGATTTGGTGGCCACCGTTGATTTTGATTATGGAAGTGTGTCCGAGGTGGGTGGTAGTAGCTGCTATGCATTACCACCAGTCCGAATCCGCAATTGGTATATCTACTCTGGCATTGCCTCGAGTGTCGTGCTCATATGCCCTAGAGCGCCTTCTACGAGTTTGTTTTGTACCATACGAGTGCCCTCTTAGAGCCCTCCAGTTTACAGAGAAATTACGGTACTTTATAGACTATGGGAATATATAAAAATGTGTTAAGAGGGATATCGGTAACGCCTTAACGCTATTTTAATACTTTTACTTTACTGTAGACATATTATAATAGCGTATTGTACTACATAGTAGATAGTTTGGTGGATCCTTATGAGATGGTAATCCCAAGCATCTCTTAAGTTACCGCACCCACGTTAGACACTGGATAAGAGATGTCAAATCCCGTAAACATCTCTGACGCCATTACACTCATATTTACCTTTGATTTAACTTACCTAAGATCTTTTAATTCTGACTCGAGTGTTTTGTCTTTTCAATTCGCTATGGTCATCCTGAGCATTTCAGGGTCAAAGACTTTATTTTTGGAGGACGAAGACAAAGATTTGTACAATTATTTATTATATTTATTCAGCTGCATTATGTTGTTCCGCTGTATTTATTTATTCCCTTTTTATGTAACTCAGATGTTTGTGTTGTAAAGAATAATCAAATGTATTTGTAAAACAGCTTCGTGAATTATTATTTGAATATTATATTTTATCATTATGTTGCGAGATTCTGTATTTGTTATATTTATTCCTCTTTTTCTTATTTACCCCATAACAATCTGCCATTTTTGAATGGTTTGAGTCTGGCATGTGTGTCTGCTTAAAACATCCAAAAAGGCAGGTCATTGCAGAGGGCAGTTCAGTTGCAATGTATGAATGCGCAGATCCGGATCCTTCACCCACTTTATGTGAAAGAGCAATCACAAACTCTTTATGAAGAGAAATTTGAATGTCATGTAATATTTTGGGTTCATTGCCCAATAGCACTTGGCTTTCGAGTTTACTTACATCGACATTTTTCTGAGCCGTGAAGCCTTTTCTCTTTCGCGATGAGATATTTCCAGGCACGATGAAGCTGGTAGGGGTAGTCTTCGCCAAGCCATGCAAAATTTCTATGTTTGAGAACGTTGGCTTTATCAAGAATAAGAAGTGGGTTGATCTCATTTATCACATCCTCTTACCTTGTTTCTGATAGTTTCTGTCTAGCGTTGAGTGAGCATGTTGACATCTTTAGCTTTTTGCATAGCCGCAGCTCCCTCACGCCTAGCGCGAACCAGTTCTTTATAGGAACCTTAAGCGATCGTTTGAGCATCATCTTTTTCTTTGATCGCGTCTTCTTGCTTAGCCTTGAGTTCAACAATGTCCTTCAAGGCTGCTGACTCATTGTTTCAAGCCGCGTCTCACTCAAGCGTTATTTCTTGATTCCGTTGGTGTAGTACTTGGATCATATTGAGATTGCTTTCTTTCATCTCCTCCATAGATTTCAAGGCGGCATCAGCTCTTCCTTCAACTTTGGTTAAGGCAGTTCTAGAGGTCTTTAGCTCATTTGTCAAAGCTTCGATAATTCTCTTGTCCTAGGCCTTTTTTGTATTATTTTCTTGATCTCTGCTGCATGCTTGAAGGTTTTAATAATTTTTCCACGACCTTCATCCATTCCCAATATTGCATGTGGATATTGTTGACGCAATTAATTATCATTCTTTGAACATCATTTGGAACCCTCTTCAGATTAGAAGGAAAGTAGAATCCGTCAAAGCATAAGTTTAGGAATTCCTCTCGAAGTTCTGCCATCCAAACATTTGGATCAATTCGAAAATCCTCAAAAATAGCTTCAACCCAAGCACTCTCCTTGCCAGGCCTGTAAACTACAGTATGTTCACCATGGCGGCGACGATCGCTTGGTCATTGAGATTGAGATGGGACCAAGGATATTAGAGGCATTGGAGCTATTGAAGGGCCACAGGGGGGATCGGTGGGAAAGTCCCTGCATTTAGCTAGTTTTTTAGGACCTTTTAGAAGAGTGGATCTTGATCTCGACCTATGAATGTCCCAACCAGGTCTGTTCCTATTATCCCTCTCTTGATAACCGCGATCACGGTTGAGGCGATAGCTTATGTCATAATATTCATGACTACCGCGATAAGAGCTGGATCGCGATCTAAACGATTGATGTTGCACATCCTATAAGGAATCAAACATGTTTCTTTTCCTCACCATTGTTTCTGCAATGAAAAGAATATATTAATCAAATTTGAGTACTAGGAAGTACGAGTTAAGTATAGTATAGTGTTGAACGTGCGAGTGTGTGTAAGTGTCCTAGTGCAACCCCCGACATACCAGGTGCAGAAGCTTTTCTCATCGGTGTAACTTCCCCTCCAGATGTAGGGACCTCCGCTAACGGGAGACTCTGATCCTCTAATGCTCACTTCAGTAAAGTGGTAAGCATCGACATCATGTGGAATTGGTATATCGGACAGAGGATCTAGTGGTAGATTCTTCGACTGCTTAGTTGAGTTGGAAAGACGGCTTCTTGGAGGCTTGTGTACGACCGTTTTCTTTTTCCTTTTACCAGCGGCATAGGAATGAGAAACTTATGAGGGTCCGACATCGGTCTCGGGATCAGGTATACTATCGTGAAGACCAGATGTATCTTCACTATGCCCTCCAGTGGCGATATCCGCAGACTCTTGGGTTCCCATGACTGGGGGCATCACGGGGTCAAATTGACTATCCCTTTGAACGACTGCGGCCCGTAATTTGGTCCCAGCGGTCTAGGCTGTTCTGGTGAGCCCTATGCTGAGCCCTCTTCTATCAAGCCAAAAGTGATGAGATATTCTTTCTTGAGCAAGGATTCAATATTTCTATCTTCGGATGGATCATTCTTTAAAATTGAAATCACCTCTTTGTAAGTATCGCCGCTAGGCCAGGTAACGACGCCTAAAAATGATTAATATGTTCAAAATACAGCCTATATGCTATTTTCCTATCTTATTATGGAATTAGTGGAAAGCAAGTACGTCTTTCTAGCCATTGTCAAGCGAAGACGGGTAGACAGCGAATGAAGAACCATTTGCTTTTGAAAGCACTTAATTTATTCCAAGTGCTGGTCAAAATCTGGCATCTCTTCGCCGACTCAAGAAAAGTGAATGATAGGCTCCCTATCCACCGTTTAAAAGTGAAAAGAAACCGGATGTCCTCTATATTGGGCGGGCGGTGCAAAAACTCCTAAAATACCATATATGGCAATTGAGAAGTGCATAGCCGTTTGGGTGGAGTTATGCAGGAGCAATCCTTAAATAATGTAAGATCTCCCGGATATATGAATTGAATGGCGGGATGGAACTAATACTTCCCCAAAAGGAATCCCATGCTCTGTGCAAATCCTTTGGAGAGCATCTTCCTTTATCTTTGAAACTACTGAATCAGGAGGATTTTCGAGAATGATTGCGTCTTATAAAGTATCGGGCATTGGTTTGAAATTTTCGGCAAAAAAATGGGAACAATCTCTGAAAGATCAAGCTGAGAACCCGAACGTTCGAGCTGTCTGGAACTATGACTAAGCGACAAGCTATCAGACTCAATTGTTGAACTATATTCTACATTCGAGTTAGTCCTATGAGAAGAAGATCCAGCTGGTATGATTGCTAAATGTTCGAAACACATGAATGCCTTTGCTATCAAACTTAGTAAAAATCATAACTACAAAAGACGACTTGTACCCATGGTGCATAGTGAGTGTAAGTGTAGTGTGATAAAGTGCTAATGGTATAATAACGGGTTATGAAAATTGAAGACAAAAAGAGACAATAGGACATAAAAATTTGTTTGGAGAGACTTTGCTTAGATTTCATAGACAATTATTGGCTAACGGAGATAAAATTATTATCCAAGTTACGGACAAGTTTTGGCATGGTAATTAAATTTCTTCATTCATAACACTTATTCTATGGCAATATGTTAGTAGCCATGGAGGTCATGTCATATGCTAGTCATGTTCATGTCTAAATGTGTACAAGAAACTGAAGCCCGTTGCTTAGTTTGAGTTCATGTTCATGCTATTAGTTGTGTACTTGTGTATGGATAAAAGCACCAAGTTCAAGCATAGATTGAACGTTCTAGTGATGGTTATTATCCAATTGTTTATAATGTCCTAAGGGCCAAACATTCCAAAGCTGTATTTTATGTCGAAAGTTCCATGAAGCATTTCTAGCTGATCGTCCTACCTACCAATCGTCCTCGCCCAAGCTAACATATTTGATCATTCGCAAGCCATTCTTGAACTCCCCCATTTTTTGAGCTAGTGCCTCAACAATCGTCAACAACTCCTTCATCTCCTTATCTCACCTCCTCCACGAAACAACTGGTTATCCTAATAATTTGACACCCATTGAAACAATCTTTTCCTCCATCCTACACGATCATAAGAAAGAAGAAAGGGGTGGTCCCCTAAACAAATCGAGTCTCCATAGTGAACTCATCTCGATCTAAAAAATGGTGGAAGTGTGAAGAAATAACTACCTAGGTTCAAATCGGGAGAAGGGGATCCTCGAATCGATCGAAGAGGAATGAATTAGCCGTGACTGGTAATGGATCGACAAGAAGGAGCGGTGGAGTGTACTTTGTCTTTTCTTTAGAAGGAAAAGGATGGAGAGAGTAAAGAAATATTCTAAGTCTTAGGTCTTATATAGTAGGTAGGCTTAGCCGATCGTTTCTTTTCTTGAAAGGTTTAACCAATCATTTAGCCCTCAAGGGCTATACGATCCATTTATTAACAATCTGCCAAGCATGCTAATCCGTCCCAATGCCGATGAATGTTTTTCTCATTTATGCCTTAGAGAACGATTGTTTCATTACCTGACTAACAACCCTCAGTTCCATGATCAAAACAGTTTAAATTTTTGATTAAAAAAATGATGATGAACGGAAATATGATGAAGTAAGTGAACAATGTGGTGAATGAGAAGAGGAATAGAAAATGATCATAGAAATTTGATTACGTACGTGAACATTTAGAATATCATGAGAGTTGGCAATGACCTATGGACATTCGAGCACGACCTAAGTCCAACAACATTGACGTGTGTATGAATATGCATGGAAACAGATTAAAAGCTCAACCTTTTGAAATCACTAAAAGATCACGGCCAAACCTGGATCTGTCGAATTTTAGATTGGATCAGATAAAAGAGGGCTTGTAGATCCCTCATTACCAAATTTGTATATGCAAACAAAATACGATTCTGGATTTATACCATCAACAGATGATAGAGGAGTAGTAATCAATCAGGAAGCCGAATGAATTCCTTTACAGCGGTTCATACTTTTTTCGATACAAAGCACGTTATCTTAATCACAAGACATATTTTGGGAGACAAATGTTATCCCGCCTTTTGGCGAAGTCGTGATATCGTTAATTCGACTAGAAACGGATGCTCGATGGCTTGAAGAGTCAATTATATGTAGTATTATAGACGATAATCCAACAGATTCAAACCAGGACCAAATCAAAGTATGGCAAGAATGAAATCACCAGCCAGACCCCGTGAAGTTGTGTCTAAGTTTGAAATTGAATGAATTTCATGTACACAAGCTATAAATAAGACAATGATTTGTTTGGACCAACCAGAGGACGATCGAGGAAAATAGCTCAAGTCATCAATGAATATTCAATATCTTGACAACCATGAAGCCAATCCATATAAGACTTCCAGGACATCAACGAAGTGGCAAGTGGAGCATACTATGATGATCGCGCATCTCAAAATGGAGATCAGAGTCTGGTCGATCGATATAGACCGATTGTTATTGATGGGTACAACATAATAGTCATTATATTCCGATGTATATTCATCGATATAGACCGATCGTTATTGATGGGTACAACATAACAATCATTATATTTCGATGTATGTTCTGCCTTCGACTTATAACAACCCATAACTTGCAATCTATGTATCAGAATGATCCTATATATTAGGAGCAATGTCTAGAAGTGCAAGGAACCCTCCAAAATCGGTCGCATAGAGGTCGGACCAAATAAAAAGGATCGGCCATGTGTAAGCCGATCGTTCTTGATCAATGAATTGTTTAGGCCGATCGATATGGTGGGCTTTACTAGACCCAGGGAACCTTCTTACAAAGTTTCATCCCGATCCATGTGCATCTTCTACTATAAATACTGCAAGCATAGCTTCAGCAAGGTCGACTTCATCTTTTCTCCTTGCTCCCGAGGCTCCACCGTTGTTATTTCTTGAAACTAGTATCAATGGATTATAGCTGATCTAAATGTTCTTATAATTGTAATGTAGTGAAAGAATAATAAAAGTATGAAGTGGATATAGGCCAGGGTTTTCGAACCACTATAAAAATCTACACGTTCATTTACTTTTATGCTTTGTTTTTTATTTCATTCATTGCTCTATATTCGTAAGATTTTACGGTTGTTGATGCCCATTTTTGGCGTCAACGGTTTAATTCTTGATATTGGATTTTAAATTGACATCTTTTATAATTAGTATAAAAAATGTTCAGAATGTCCCAAATGATATAAATATACACCATATTGAAATGTTTAATATGCGTTGGTAATAGAAATCATACTTGATGTACTATCTATAGTATCACATTTTGCTTATGTACTAGATATATGAAGAAAATACCAAATCTGAATTAAAATCGCTAAATGATATTTAGGGGTGTTCTCAAGGATTTACAGAATACTAGAGAATGGTTTATAAAAACAAAGAACTCCTTATGAAGGAATTTTCAGATTTGAAACTTCATGAGTGATTTCAAGCAGAGCATGCCATCCCTAAATTCATGTTTAATTTTGAGTTAAGAACATTACAGTTGGAAATATTCCACACAATAAGTTGTAGCTGATTCACTGAGAGGCTAAATGCATTGCCTTAAATAGCATTATAATAAAAGAGATATAAATAAATGCATAAATTTACAGCTGAGCTAGAGGTGATTCCAAATTTTGAGAATCTCATGACATTGTTATATGATAACAATGCTACGGTACATCACAACTGAAACTAGTGCTCACTACAGGTTGAGAAAAATACTCTGAAAGGTTCCGCATGATAAAAGAAGTTTATCAGCGTTTGAGAGAACTACTTGATAAAGTAGAAAAAATAACCAATATAGCAAATCCTTTTGCTAAGGGACTAGCTCGACCACTTTTGAGAAAATTGATTAGAGGAATGAGTATAAGATTCCATAATTAACCCCAAGTGCAAGAATTAGGGATGTGCTCTGGAGCCAGTTATGTAATTTGTTATATATATTTAACTATTGACCAATTTTATTCATAATAAAGGTGTTTTTTCATTATTTACTTTATTATACGACGATACAATTAATTGAAAGTATATAAATAGAAAATCCTTAAATGATATATTACGTGATATTAATTATAATGTATTGTGACCATGAGAAAGTTATCGCATTAAAATAACATATTATTTATATACCTAATCAAGGTGTTTGGAGAAAGGATATCGATATATTCATTTAGACTATAATACGTAATGCTCTATAAATGTTGGATAGTGTATTAGTCATGGTTGTTGGAGGCGCCAAGAGGTTACATAATGATAGTTATTAGAAAACTATGGAATGGCTCACTCGAGAGTTTTCTATTGGTTAATATAACTAACATTAAACACAAAATTTCAAAGTGACGATATTACATAGTTCAAAGTGGCATGACGTCCATCGAATGACTATAGTTGGTTCTTGGTTAAGGCATTGGAAGTGAAACATATTCAATTGAGAATCCGGCTCTTCAGTTATATGAGTTGAAGCATTAGAGTTGAAATATTGGAAGTGAAACCCAATTCCATAAGTCCTAATATAGTATAGCATTGACAAAGAGAATTGGCATAAATAATCGTTGCTACCGGACACCGTTTATAATACTAAAATAGGATTTTTGCTTAAAGGACGTGTAAGTAATAAATTCATCCAAAATGTCATAACATCAGCTAAGGTAACATATGAACATAATATTCGTTGTTCGATATTACTCGCTAGCTGAATTTACTCCTTTGAGTCGCATAACCGTATCGATGAATACTCCAAAAAAGCACACATTTTAATTAAGTTATATTCATCATAAATTAATTAAATTCATTAATATTTATGAAATAGTAATTATTATATTACATTTTATACGAGTTTTTTAATGCCATTAGTATTCAATAAAATGCATATATAAAGTTATATATGCACGTATTAGTATACAATATTGATAAAGTATTTAAATTGAATTTAAATAGATTAATTACTAAAGGGTTTAGGAAATTCTAAAAGGTTATCATGCCCATTCTTGTGTGGCTAAAGAAGGAGGATGGGAAGAGTTTTCAAATGGGATTTGAAAAGGGAAAGTGTAAATGAAGGAAGGAAAGTGGTTCCCCTTTTTTATTCTAGTTAATTACCTTCTTAATTGATAATTCATTTATTGTCTTTTACTCTCTTCTTCATCCTATTATGTTTGAAATTCCATTGCTTTATAAGAGTACAATTCCCAAAACAAAACTCAGGTAAAATTAAAATTATTCAAGGTTGTTGTTTCTTGATCCTTGCAAAATCCGAAGGGTAATCCAATTTAATATAGGGGCTTTATTCTTACAAATTTTTGGCTTCATTATTAGGTAATTTTCTAATTTTATTTGATTATAGTTTCATCATCACAATACAGTTTAGATCCTACACATGCTACTTCTAATCTAACTATTTGTTCATCATGTTGATATATAATATAAATCTCACATATGTTATAGTTTAATTGAATATATGTTCATCATGTTAATATGATTTAGATCCTACACATGCTACATCTTATTTTATCATATGTTTATATTCTTTATATAGTTAAGATCTAATTCATTTTCAACAAATTTATATGTGCCTAAATTGTCCTATATATTATTTGCCATTATTTTAGAAGTTGTTGTATAAAAAAATAGTTTTTGAATTAGAAACTAATTTGCAATTAATTAACATAATTTTCTAACTCTTTATATACTAGAACATAAATAAGTAATATATTCAATTATTTGGAATCACTTTGGAAATTGAATGCATGTTTTTCTTTGCAAAGCTAGCCGGCTTTATTATGGGCCGTCCATATATATAAATGAATAAGAAACAAGTATTTAGCATATGCACCAGAACATATAATAAAAATAAAGCATACGAGTTTGGCAACATTACTAAACTACAAATAATAGGACCAAATAAAAACTAGTCTCCCTCCAAAGAGGAAGACCCATTTCCCTCAGTCAATGATTTAGCTCTGTAATATGATAAAACCTCGAAAAAAGTGTGGCTAAAGAAGTGAAAAAAAACATTGAGTCTGAGCAATAAAGGAATTTCCTATCCCATGAATCATTCGATAAAACTGAGCGATTCATATCACCAGCCTGACCAAGCATTGAGAGAGTAAGGCCTACATCCTCTATATGATAAAATAGCCATCTTTCATCATCATCACCACCAATAAACCTATAAAATCTTCCACCCTTAAGAACATACCTCATTTTAGAAGGCCCGTGTATCAATGCCTACTCATTTGAACCCAAAGAAACCATCAAAGGAAGGGAGAACCACATCCGATATAATCTTTTGAGTCGTCATCAATATCATCATCAGGGGGGTCATCATTAATAGTTTGCATTTTTAAAAAGTTGTTTTGATTCAAAATTCATAAGTGAGCTTTTGTGAATAACATTAAAAAATATTTTGAATCACCCCTAAGTTAAAGAAAGATTTTAATTTCTTACTTTAGTTTTAAAACATTTATTATATTACAAAACACATACAGACACAGACACACACACACATACATATATTAGCTTTAAAAACATAATTTGTTGTTATTCATATATGTATATGTATATGTATGTTATTTCAACTCAAAGTTTATCAAATTATTTTTTATGTATAATCACAAATTTAAATTTAAAAAATGCAATTATGTATGGCATGAAACTGAGCAAGTATGATTTCCATCTGCAGCTGTTCGATCCTTGGATTCCATAGTTGTGGGTGTTTTCCTGTTTTTATTTCCTTTTTTTCTGTTTTTCTCCTTTGTTTCCCATGTGTATCTTCTTTTGTTTTTTATAATAAATCTGGTAGGGGTCCAGTTTTCAACCCCGCTTGCCCTGCAAAAAAATAAAAAATAAAAATAAATTTAAAATCTTTTCTAAGTTAAAATTAAATTCAAAATTATTAGCTTTAGGTTTCAAAACATATTTGTCAAAATTAGTATGTGTTTGGGTGTTCGAAATCATTTTGAAATGGCGTTAGAGGATGAGTAAATGAAAGGAGATAACTCTTCCACCTTTTCCTCTCCTTTTTAATTGCTTACTTAAACACAAATGATTATCATTTTGAATATAAGTGAAATTTTGATTTGTTAAAATAACTTCATAACATATTATATGTATGTAAATATAAGTAAGATATATGTGTAACTTCAAAATAAATTATGGACGACAAAGACATATATAAATGGCAATTGTCTATTACAGTGTAAATACCAACACCTATATACGTACACATTAACTATGTACACTACATTATGTTGCACTTGCACTATACACATATGACTGTATTTGATACATTCATTATTATATATTTAAATTCAACTTAAATGTAAACTTCTTTTAAACAATTTAATTAAAATAAGATTTTATTTAAAATAAATATTAGATTGGATTTAATAAACCTTTAAACCTCATAGGTCCAATAGATCCAAAAATGAAAAAAATTGAAATCTACCAATTTCACCTGCTTTCGACTAGCTCTATGCCTTGACTTCTCTCCTAAAGATCTAAAATCCATCAAATCTAATCTCAGACATTGATTTCTCTCTCAAAGCCTCTAAAACTAAAATATTAAATCCAAACCAAACTCCTACATCGAGTTCATTAATGGCATCACTCACACCTTCTTACCCCTTAAAGAGGTTCTCCCCACCAATATTAAACCTTTCTTCTCCATAAACAAGATCATTAAATCCGCCATTGGTAACAAGGTCCACTTCAATAAAATCATCGGCACTTTCATCTCTGTCATCACTACCCACTCCAATGCCACAACTGATCATTCCTCTCTCCTTCCTCTTCAACAAACCAACTACTCTTACTCCTAATTTATCACTCCACTCGATAATTCTAACCACAAACTATGAATCTACTTCAGTTTCAACCTACAAATAACTACAACCCTCCCTTCAACCCCCCACGACAACTACGGGTTCCCCGATAAAACCTTTCTACTCCCTAAGTAACCCCGTCCCTAACTCCAGTTTAATGTCCAATTACATAAGTTCATATGAAAATTCACTACAACATCTCCTTCACCATTTTCTTCAGCCTTATCACATTTCAGTTCTTCTCGATGCTCTATCTGAAGCAAAAGTGGTTTGGAACCGATTATTTTGTTTTTGTACCATGATTTCCCCAACGGTAGCCCAAAAGCTACTGTAATGAACACCAAAAAACTAGACTCCAATAATGACCTTTCTCCTTATTCCCTATTTACTTTTCCCCGTAATACTTTCTGTGTGACGACCTACCTTTTCGACTGTCAAAAGTCGACACTAAAGAATCCACGGTATTCACATGTCGAGTATTCAAGTACTGGAAAGGTAGATTGTTGGGGTGAAAGAAAAGAAAGATAGAACAAAATCTATCATCCTGACAAGTAATATATAATATCCAAGTGATCTTCACAAAAGAAAACTTTATTACACATATAACAATCAGAGTAAACTAACCTATCATTGGCTTGAACAATTATAATACCATGTCCTTACAAATGCTGATAAATGCAAAACAAGAAATATAGTGGAAAATAAAATATGTTAGGTCTTAGAGGCATCCGGCTCATCTCTTGAAGCTCAAAGCCCTCCAAAGCTTACTCTAGAAAAATACTCGAGTCTGACCCAAGAATTATAAAAAAATAACACCCAGGTCAGTACGCTAAACCTGCATGGGAAACTTAAATCACTTAGATTATTTTTTTAAACTATTCAAAATCAAAGGTATCTCAAAAGACCACGCAGCACATAAACACGGACGGGCTTTTACCTTACAATAACCAAACCATTTTATCAAAAGATTTAGTGACATTACAATAATGTCTAGGTTTTACATTAAATATATAACATATCTTGAATGGTTACCCATAAGTATATTCAACAGTGCTAGGTTCTACAACAAAAACCATAGGGTACATACTGGAAAATGGATTTCATACAATGATAAGGCATTGAGGTACCACCTACCACAGTAAATATTTGGATAAAATGTAATGAGGGCCTCACATGAACCCCCGACAACACTGAACCGGCCTACCCCTTTTTGGATAGTACCGAATATGTCATCACCCTGGTTGCTCTGCAACCATTTTCTCGAAGCTCACAAGCACATACTAAATCCATAATAGTGATCTGGAAAGGTGATGATCATACCCTAATAGGTGAGACTCACATAGCTATGATGGCCCGCAAATCCATGCCCTTTGAATCGAAAATAAACCACACCTGTCCAATCCAAAAAGCACAGAGTGAAGAAAATTCAAGGGAAAGAAAGATGGGAGAAGAAGAGAAGAGGAGAAAGAGAGAAGAAGAAAACTAAATAGAACAATACAGAATCTCACAATGCAGCGGAAAACATATAATATTATGTCAATGATCTTTACAAAACAGAAACTACAATATCATATATATATACATCCATATGAGTTCAACAATCAATTACTAATCATTAGCCTGGATAGTTATAATAACATGTCCTTACAATTGCTGATAATTTAAATAAAAAAGCAGCAGAAAAATGAATAGATGTGTATATATGACATGAAGACCTCCAGCTCTCCAGCTGAATCTCCAAAAGCACCAAATCTGAACATGGAAATATACTCGATCTGACTCGAGCATTGAAAGGGAAGAACGCCCAGATCAGTCTGGTAAATTAGCATGAGAAACGTACTCAACTTAACTAATTTTAAATTTATCAAACATTCTTTTATCAAAAGAATGGTATCTTGTAAGACACACTCACATATAAACACGGATGAGTTTTTACCTTATGATAACCAAAAAATTTCATATCAAATCCTATTTATTACGATAGAGTCTATTATGAAAACAATATTAATCATAGCCAAAATTGTTATATTGATTAAATTCCAACATATAGTCCAAAGTGGGTAATACATACAAAATGGCAGGCACGTTGTGGAGTTTGGATTTCCATACAAATGACCAGGTGAAGGGACTACCTTACGATGGGTACACCTCTAGATGGATGTCCCGAGGCATAGAACATATGCCCTCTGCCAACATAAGACCGGACTATCTCGGTAACTAGATAGTACTGAATACGTCATCCCTTGGTCATTACCGACCTTTATATGAGGGCCCTCATAGCATACATACACAATAATTTACATTCCGAACGTCATAGCGGAAAGAAATATATCTAGAAGGGGATGATTGTATCCTAATTGGGAATGACCCACTTAGCGCTGCTGCACCTAAACATGTTTTGGTCATTTCCGGTTGATGAGGCCTGAGGTAACGATTACCTTTCACATATCACATCATCTTTGAATGCCACATTGCCATTTCCGTAGACTACTAATTGTCTTTCACAAAATTACAACCCTTAAGCTCGTATGTCTCAAGGAGAGTGTTAAGCTAAGAGAAGTTTCCTTCTTCGCCACCACTGGTATATGTTTGTAAAAACCAATGTACATAATCTCAAAAAATGCACAGTTAGACATCCATCCATACAAGTTGTCAAGGAATAGGACAAACCGAAGGTACTTTCCTACCACATCCTGTCGGGAGTTACCCTCGGACTAGTAGCGAATAGTCCTTGCATCAGATATTTGACGAAGAGACGACTGCTATTATATGTATATTGGGATTTTAACCTCAAATGATCAACAAGTAGTCCTTCAATATAAAAATCCTAAATATCAATACCATCAATAACCTATACAATCATCGCAAATAAGTTGGTCCGAAGTGGTTTTTAGAAAAATCTGATCCCGGTCTCTTCACACCAACAACGAAAAGGCATTTCTCAACCTCACATAGAAACCAAGTCTCATATATTTATCATATCTCCAACTTTCAACTTACTTTACTTCGGCTGAAATATCCCGGAATTTTTGACAATATCAATTTAATAATCTGTAGTTAAAATTAAATTGATATTGATAATATGTTAATAATTATTCAAATAAATTTAATAATCTTCTTCAATAAATATTTAAATTGGTTATTTTATCTTTTAAAATAATAAATTGATTTCTATTTATAAATAAATATATGGTTTATGTTTTAAATAGATTGGTTTTGTTTTAATTTTAATAAGTAAAACATATTTTCTAGTTTTATTATTTGTAGTAATTTAGAAATTTGTTTTCTTTAATATTAAGTTTTTCCAAATAGTTAAATAAATGCTTTTTGTTTAAAATTAATAATTGAATCATGTTTTAAAATTCTAATATTTACATTTTTAAATTGGAAATTTTATTTTAAATTAGTATTGAGTTTTAATATCTATTTCATAAATAAAAATATGATTTTAAAATTAATATGAAAAATATTAAATATTTTAAATTAAAATTGGATTTAGTTTTAAATTTAGAATAAATTTAACAAAATGATTTTTGGTTTAATAAAATGGATATTTTATTAATATAAATATAATTTCTTGTAAAATGATTTTTAATTTAATAATAAGAGATTTATAAAAGCAATATTGATATTGTAGTGTCTTTGTAAATAAGTTTTGAATAAAATTGTAATTTTTATTTCAAACTGAATTTATATTTATAACTTGATTTAAAAATAATTTATTCTTGAATTTAATTTGAATTTAAATTCAAAAGTTTAAATTATTGTTTTAATTTTTATGGTGTAAGTTTTGTACACATGGTTTGTTTTCATTTATAAATACATACACATATTTCAAAAATAAACTAACAAGTTAAAATTAAGTTAATACACACTTTACATTTGTAAATTTAAATACTAATTATCTTAAAGAGAAAACAAGTGTTAAATTAATATGCATTCTATAAACAAGTGTCTAACTTTTGACAAGTGTTAAAAATTTAGTTTTAATTTATTTTCTTTTATTAAATCTGAAATACATTTGGTTTAGTTGTATCTTCATTTCATATTGCATGTTCATTTTTTTCCTTAATCAAAAGAAAATCTTCAAACTCATCTAAGATCAAATCAAAGTAAATCTGCATTTCCTCAAATTCACAAATCTGCATTCACAAAAAAATCAAAATCTTCATATTAAAAATAAATCTGCATACACAAATTACTCAAAACCATATTCAAATCTGCAACCCCTCAAATCCAAAAATCTGCATTTCTTCAAATCAAATGAAGGGCCTGCATTTTTTTTCTCTTTGCATTCTGTGTAAATCTGGGAGTAGTGAAAGCATTAGCATGCATTTGGGAAATTGGCAATAGCATCTTCTACCTGCATGCAAGCATTTTAGTCAGTGGAAACTTAGGCAAACTGCATATCAAATTCAACTTGAAATACAACAGAGGGTCAAGCCTGCTTTTTCATGTTTTCTGCAAATGAACAACAGTGGTCTGCATCATTAAAAGGTGAGTAACATCTAAATCTTAAACTATATTTAGGTTGCTTGATAAGTGTTTGTGATAAAATATGTTGTGTGCTTATGAAAAGTCTGTTGTGATTATAATTATATATGCATGTTGATTATACTTTGCTGTGTTCCCAGATTTATCATTCTATTTTAAAGAATTCCCTACCCTTGATCTAAATTGAGATAACATCTGTTTTTTTTAAGATAATAAAAAGGGTTTGCTGATTATGGATAAGTATTTAAACTTATAAAGTAATGTGATTATTTCCTTAAGATAAGGTTTAAAAAAAAATAGGATAGTTAAATTACAGAATGATATCTCTGTAAAAATAGGTAAAACCACTATATGTTGATCTTGATTTAAATCCAGTCATATTTACATTTAAATCCAGTTTTATAAACTGAAAACATTTACTGGAACTTGATTTTTAAATCAAGTATTAGGACTTTCAGAGTATTTTTTCATTTGCAGTTTATTATTGATCAAAAATATGAATTTGTGCAAATGCATGCAATCTGTAGTTTAAGGAAACTCAAATTTCTTTTGAGTTATTAAGTAAGGATCATAGATCATTAGAAAAATCAGAGAAGTAATTAAAGTTTGCTAGATTGATTGCAGTTTTGGATTTTTAGAACTTAACCCTAGTTTTGAATGGGTGTGTGCTTTGTGTCAGTTTGAAGTGTATGGTTGATCGAGTGTTCTAGTTTTTGGTGAATGGGTAGTTGATGTGTAGAGGGACTGGAGGCCGGAGGGGTTGAACGACAAGTGGTCGGAGCAAATTGGAATGGATGCTGACAGGTTTTGAGTTGAAACCTGTAAAAAAAATTCCAGGTTTGAGTTTGGGTAAATTTTGAATGCTTGATTTATTGTTCGATCTAGTGATGATGTGAGGGCATGGATGAGTTTATGGTCGAGGATTGATCACCTCTGGTGATCAGAAAGGGCAAAGATCGCCGTGCATATGCACGGCGATAAGTTCTCTGATGAACTATTTTTGGGTTTGGGTGTGTTGCAGAGATGGCTCGAAGTAAATAGAAAGAGAACTCGAAGCAGGTGGGTGAGAGACTCGAAGCAGGACAGCTTAAAACCCGAAGTAAAATAAGGGTTTTCTCGGGTCACTGTTATGTTCAGACTTCAGAAACCTGTTTTTCCTTTTTTTTTCAAATCTGGGTTTTTGAAAATTTAAAATCTGAAGTTTATGTTTAAAGAAAAGTTTAAGTTTAAAATCAAATTCAAGTTTGTATTTTTGATTCAAATTCAAGTTTGTATTTTTGATTTGAATTCAAATTCCAGGTTTTGAAACCTGTTTTCTGTTTTTTTTTTAAAATCCGGGTTTAAACTTTTAATTCTGCAGTTTCATGTTTAAAGTAAATTTAAGTTTAAATTCAGATGCAAGTTTGAATTTCTAATTTGAATTTAAATCCCAGTTTTTAAAATAAAATAAAAGTTTCAAAAATTATCTTAATTAACTATTTGTTTTGGTAAATAGTTTAAAACTTTAAATATTAAGGTTTTTAAAAATGTGAGTAAGGATTTACAGATTAAATTTAAATCTGGAAATTCTAAGTTTAAAAATGAGTTCAGTTTAAATTTAAAGAAGATTTAAATTTAAAAGTTATCAACTAAGAATGAATGGAAGTTATCAAAATCTTTGAAATGAATTTAACTTTAAATTTTTTCATGGCACTTGTTTGATTTAAAATTTAAATAAGTTTTAAATTTCTTTCAAACATGACAAGTTTAAATTACTTTTAAATTTAAACTTGTATTTAAATTGGAGTTTAAATGGAGTTCAAAAAGTACTTTGTTTTGAATTAAGTTGTTATAAACATAATTAAGTTATGTTTTTGAAAATTAAATTAAGATTTATGTTTTAGAATTAATTAATAGGGTAATTAAGATTAATTTAATTTACAAAGTAATTAAGTTAATTAATTAATTTAATTTAATTAATTGAATTTGGAATTAATAATTGATTTATGATTAATCAATTTATAATTAAGATCATTAATTAGATTATTAATTAATGATGAATGAATATTATTAAATATGTAATTAAGTTAAATCAAGGTTAATTAATTTAATAATTAACTTTAATTAATGCATGATTAAAGATAATTTAAATGGTAATTAATTTAGGTTAATTACCTTATAAAATAATTTGAGGATGGTTATTGAAGGTCATTAACCATGATTATTTAACAATTAATTAATGTAGTTAATTTCTATAATTAATTATATTAATTAATTTAATAATAATCAATTGCAAATGGTTTGAGTATAATTACTTGATAAAGTAATTAAGAAATTAATTACTTAATGTAATTAATTTAGTTTAATATGATTGTTTAATTTTAATTAATTAAGTTTAATTAATTTTAAACATTTGGGTTTTATAAATAATTACTTTATGTAATTAAAGTTTGGAAATTACTTAATTAAGTAATTGTTTAATAATTACAGATTGTAATTAAGAGTGGAGATGTTTAAGAATGAGTAATTTGGATTAATTATTTAATCAAATAATTAATTAAGAGATTAATTTAAGGAATAATTAAGGATCATTAATTATATTAATTAATGATGTTGATTAATTATGATTAATTAATAAATAATAGATAATTAAGGTAATCAATTAGTTTATTAATTAAGGATTAATATAATTAATTATGATTAATTAATTAATTGAGTAAGTAAAGGGTTAATTACTGTTTCGTTTGAGGTTAATTAATTTGTAAAATTAATTTAGGATAATTACATGAATGTAATTAAGGGTAATTAATCAAGAGTGATTAATTAAGGTAATTTATGATTGATTAATTGAAATCAATCAAATGATTGATAAGTAAGATTTATATTGGTGAAGTAATTAATTTATTTTATTTTAAATTAATTAAAGATGAAGGAATTAATTTAATTCATTTTAAATTAATTTGAGGTAGAGAATTAATTTAATTCATTTTAAATTAATTATATTATGGTATGAGTTAATCATTGCTTATATATATTTGGATGTCATTGATTGACTTGGATGCTTTGTGATCTCAGTAATGAGATAAATGATATTGTGTGGTATGAATGTTTGGTTTGTATTGTGATGATAACATAGGTTATCTATTGTGATGGTGATATATGGAATATCTATTTGATATTGATAATGTAGATTACCTGTTATGTGATAATGATTAATTATCAGTTATGATTTATGAGTTATCTATCTGTGTGTATATAGATACTGTATTGAATTGTTTTAAAACCTTTAAAACAACTTGGACCTAAAAGACACGCTTTGGATTTCGATGAGACCGGGATCGGGTTTCCATATTTGGATATCCGAAAACCACATCGATTCCAATTAAACGTTAGGTCGTTAATCAAAGTGGAGCTTTGTGAAGACTCGAGGTGTAAGGACTATAAGTCGATATAACTCTGAGGGTGATTCCGTAATGAGTTTGACGGAATAGTACTTATAGATTCGAGATGGTGAATTAGAGTGCAAGGGTTATTGTCGTTAACTCTGAGGGTGATTCCAAAATGAGTGTAACGAAATAATGCCTTCGGTTTCGTTCGAACCCGGAACAAACTTGTATGGATTGAATGCTTTCAGAACATCGTCAGGTGGATGATGAGCATTCTAAGTGATGTGTCCTATAAGGTAATCGTAGCCTCAAGCCTCATCAACCGGAAATGGCTAAAACAGGGGAGGTGCAGCAAGGCTTTGTGGGTAGCACCCACTTGAGAGCAAGATTTTCCCCTGTCTAGAGGTCCCTTTTTATTCGGCTGTGTGGGCAGTTGGAATCGCGCGCCAACTGCGGGGTTGTCTTGTTCGGAACTATTCAGTAAGGAATGGGTCCGGCCTTGTGTTGCAGGGGAGTGGGAGTACTCCTCGGTACGTTGATGTAGGCCACGTACTGTGATGGGCGGTACCCCAGTAGCCCAGCCATTGTATGGAATCCAAAATCCAATAAGTGACAACGGTTTTGATTGTATTACCCACTTTTGTGGCTAGTAGCTGGAATTTAATAATGTAACAATTTCCTCTATTTCATATTTATTTGAAAACCCTAGACCCCCTATTATAATATCACAGAATTTCCTATCAAATGTTTTGGTTAGCGTAAGGTAAAAACTTTTCCATGTTTATGTGTGGGAAGTCTTACGTGATACCTTTCTTTTCAAAAGGTTTTTGAAAGTTAAGCAACTTTAACCTGTTACTCACACCAGACCCATGTCTGACCCGGAGTTATTTCTGTTTTTCTTTAACTCTTGGGTACTCAAATTTTTATGAGTAGCCAAGGGAATTCAGGTTAGGATTCAGGGTTAGCTTTGACGAATTGGGGAGGAGCAAATGGAGCAGGAGGCTTCCGCGTGTAGATATAAATAGTTTTCCGATGTGTGTTCTCTGAGTTGTTGGATGGAGTTGTATAACTAGACAGGTGTCTATAACTGTCTAGTATGAGTTGATTATGCTGTGTATCTCTAATGTATATGATATTATGTAAAGTATTATGTGATTAATATAATTTATTCATTCCGCTGTTTAGATTCTAATGTGTTGTTTCTTTCTTCTCTTCTTTCTTTTCTTCTTCTATCCCTTTCTTTCTTAAAGATGATGCAATTTTCTGGTGATAGAAAGTCGGGTCGTCTCATTTGGTATCAGAGCATTAGGTTGAGTGAATACCTAGGCTCTGTAGTGGTGTCTTTCTTGAGAGAGCGTATTTGTAATTTTTAATATATATATATATATATATATATATATAT
Source organism: Allium cepa (assembly GCA_030765085.1). Taxonomy (NCBI): domain Eukaryota; kingdom Viridiplantae; phylum Streptophyta; class Magnoliopsida; order Asparagales; family Amaryllidaceae; genus Allium; species Allium cepa. The sequence goes on along the minus strand of CM060939.1, from coordinate 70,934,281 downwards.
ATATATATATGTATATGTATATATATATATATATATATATTTCTACCTATCTCTTGGGTTACCTGTTCAGGTTTTCCAATATAAGTTATAAAGGTAGATGAGGTAGTGGTGTGTGTAACACAACTACCATTGGTTGGAGTTTGAATGTTGAGGTTGGAAGTATTTGTCGAGGTGTAGATCTAATACAGTCTCGAGTGAGTTCTGTAGTGATGAAGGAATTCTTTGATCTCTGAAGGAAACCTGTTAGGGTTCGGAGTTTATTTTCGATTTGATGAGTAATGTTTGGATCTGTTGGTTAGACGGAAGTAAGTGATGGTATTTTTGATACCTCAGGGAATAGTAGCTGCGTGATGAGATGCAATGACTATGGATGTTCCCGAAGATGTTTTCTTTGGAACAAGTTAAGGAGATGAGTCTGCTTCGGTGTTGTGGCTATGTTCAGCCGGAGTTTTCGTTTGCTTTGAAGTCTGAGTTTCCCGGAGTGCTTTGTTTTGGAATTCTTTGGCATCTGTGGCAGCAGTGTAGTTTGGAGTGTTCTCGGTGTTGGCAAGAGATCTTTTGGCTTAGCAGTTTTTTGGAGTGGAGTTCAGAAGCAGTTAAGTGGACCCTTTTCTTCGATGGGTTGGCTAGTTGAGTGTAAGCTGTTCTATTTGGTAAAGGAAGAACAGTTTTCCTTGGATTTGGTTTGGGTGGATCGCAAAAGTGACTTGCGATTGTTTGAGTATTCTCTTGGGTTATCGGAGTTTTTCTGGATGTCTTCAGAGAAGTCGGAGTTTTGTTCGCATCTGGAGATTAAGTTTTTCTTATCGACTGAATTCCTGGAGTGGTACTGGAGGTTCAGCTTTATAGTAGAATGGTTCCAAGAGTTTGAGTTGGTGTAGCAGCTCGGAGTTTTGGAGGAACTCCTGAATGATTCTTATGGATTTGTTGAACCATTTTCTGGGTTGTGTTGTCCAGTTGTGCTCGTTTTCTTCTTCAGCATTCTCTTCTATGTCGGATCAAAGTTGAGCAGCGGAAGCAGTTTGGAAGTGTATCTGCTTTCCTTTTTCTGGACAGGAGAAGTAAGTTGTTGTCTTCTGATGTTGAGGAGTTGAGTTTGAGTTTTTGGTTTTGGTTGATCTTGAGGAGATCATTTTGTTGAGTTGATTGGTCTAGTTTGTTCCTAGAAGCTTCAACAAGGGTTGAGCTGAGCAGTAAGGTTGTGGGCAGCTCAGGATCGTCTGAAGAATTTTGTGGATAAGAGTCGGAGAGATTTTGGACTCTGAAGACGGAGATTTAATTTTGGATAAGTTGTCTCCGATCATAAGTGAGCTATAAGACTGAGAAGTTGCTCTGAAGTGTTTTGGATCTTTTCTATGATCTTGGAGATAAGTGATTGATCTACAGGATTGAATTGCCAGTTTGGATAACTGGGATTCGATGAGTTTCATGTATCTCTGAGAGAGTACGTGTGTGATCTATCCCTGGTTGTGGAACCAGCAGTTCTGGAATTTTAGTTGTTGAGTCAGACTCGTTTGTAGTCTGATATCTTGTCTAGTGTTGTAGATATAGTGGTATAGGAGCTTTGTAGCTTCATAGTATTGTTTGTTTGATTTCTGTAAAGTGAGTATCCCGGTATATATATATACACACACCTGGGGGAAACTCGATAAAATTATATCCAGAATTTGTCTGGATAATTAGATTTGTTTGATTGGTTGAATTGGTTGTTTGATTGTTAGAATATGTTTAATATATGCTTGTGTTTTTAAATTAAATTTGATAAGATTATTAAATTACCTTTGTTTTAAATTTCGAGGACGAAATTCTTTTAAGGAGGAAGGATTGTAATATCCCGGAATTTTTAACAATATCAATTTAATAATCTGTAGTTAAAATTAAATTGATATTGATAATCTGTTAATAATTATTCAAATAAATTTAATAATCTTCTTCAATAAATATTTAAATTGGTTATTTTATCTTTTAAAATAATAAATTGATTTCTATTTATAAATAAATATATGGTTTATGTTTTAAATAGATTGGTTTTGTTTTAATTTTAATAAGTAAAACATATTTTCTAGTTTTATTATTTGTAGTAATTTAGAAATTTGTTTTCTTTAATATTAAGTTTTTCCAAATAGTTAAATAAATGATTTTTGTTTAAAATTAATAATTGAATCATGTTTTAAAATTCTAATATTTACATTTTTAAGTTGGAAATTTTGTTTTAAATTAGTATTGAGTTTTAATATCTATTTCATAAATAAAAATATGATTTTAAAATTAATATGAAAAATATTAAATATTTTAAATTAAAATTGGATTTAATTTTAATTTAGAATAAATTTAACAAAATGATTTTTGGTTTAATAAAATGGATATTTTATTAATATAAATATAATTTCTTGTAAAATGATTTTTAATTTAATAATAAGAGATTTATAAAAGCAATATTGATATTGTAGTGTCTTTGTAAATAAGTTTTGAATAAAATTGTAATTTTTATTTCAAACTGAATTTATATTTATAACTTGATTTAAAAATAATTTATTCTTGAATTTAATTTGAATTTAAATTCAAAAGTTTAAATTATTGTTTTAATTTTTATAGTGTAAGTTTTGTACACATGGTTTGTTTTCATTTATAAATACATACACATATTTCAAAAATAAACTAACAAGTTAAAATTAAGTTAATACACACTTTACATTTGTAAATTTAAATACTAATTATCTTAATGAGAAAACAAGTGTTAAATTAATATGCATTCTATAGACAAGTGTCTAACTTTTGACAAGTGTTAAAAAATTAGTTTTAATTTTCTTTTCTTTTATTAAATCTGAAATACATTTGGTTTAGTTGCATCTTCATTTCATATTGCATGTTCATTTTTTTCCTTAATCAAAAGAAAATCTTCAAACTCATCTAAGATCAAATCAAAGTAAATCTGCATTTCCTCAAATTCACAAATCTGCATTCACAAAAAAATTAAAATCTTCATATTAAAAATAAATCTGCATACACAAATTACTCAAAACCATATTCAAATCTGCAACCCCTCAAATCCAAAAATCTGCATTTCTTCAAATCAAATGAAGGGCCTGCATTTTTTTTCTCTCTGCATTCTGTGTAAATCTGGGAGTAGTGAAAGCATTAGCACGCATTTGGGAAATTGGCAATAGCATCTTCTACCTGCATGCAAGCATTTTAGTCAGTGGAAACTTAGGCAAACTGCATATCAAATTCAACTTGAAATACAACAGAGGGTCAAGCCTGCTTTTTCATGTTTTCTGCAAATGAACAACAGTGGTCTGCATCATTAAAAGGTGAGTAACATCTAAATCTTAAACTATATTTAGGTTGCTTGATAAGTGTTTGTGATAAAATATGTTGTGTGCTTATGAAAAGTCTGTTGTGATTATAATTATATATGCATGTTGATTATACTTTGCTGTGTTCCCAGATTTATCATTATATTTCAAAGAATTCCCTACCCTTGATCAAAATTGAGATAACATCTGTTTTTTTTAAGATAATAAAAAGGGTTTGCTGATTATGGATTAGTATTTAAACTTATAAAGTAATGTGATTATTTCCTTAAGATAAGGTTTAAAAAAAAATTAGGATAGTTAAATTACAGAGTGATATCTCTGTAAAAATAGGTAAAACCACTATATGTTGATCATGATTTAAATCCAGTCATATTTACATTTAAATCCAGTTTTATAAACTGAAAACATTTACTGGAACTTAATTTTTAAATCAAGTATTAGGACTTTTAGAGTATTGTTTCATTTGCAGTTTATTATTGATCAAAAATATGAATTTGTGCAAATGCATGCAATCTGTAGTTTAAGGAAACTCAAATTTATTTTGAGTTATTAAGTAAGGATCATAGATCATTAGAAAAATCAGAGAAGTAATTAAAGTTTGCTAGATTGATTGCAGTTTTGGATTTTTAGAACTTAACCCTAGTTTTGAATGGGTGTGTGCTTTGTGTCAGTTTGAAGTGTAGGGTTGATCGAGTGTTCTAGTTTTTGGTGAATGGGTAGTTGATGTGTAGAGGGACTGGAGGCCGGAGGGGTTGAACGCCAAGTGGTCGGAGCAAATTGGAATGGACGCTGACAGGTTTTGAGTTGAAACCTGTAAAAAAAAATTCCAAGTTTGAATTTGGGTAAATTTTGAATGCTTGATTTATTGTTCGATCTAGTGATGATGTGAGGGCATGGATGAGTTTATGGTCGAGGATTGATCACCTCTGGTGATTAGAAAGGGCGAAGATCGCCGTGCATATGCACGGCGATAAGTTCTCTGATGAACTATTTTTGGGTTTGGGTGTGTTGCAGAGATGGCTCGAAGTAAATAGAAAGAGAACTCGAAGCAGGTGGGTGAGAGACTCGAAGCAGGACAGCTTAAAACCCGAAGTAAAATAAGGGTTTTCTCGGGTCACTGTTATGTTCAGGTTTCAGAAACCTGTTTTTCCTTCTTCTTTTTTAAATCTGGGTTTTTGAAAATTTAAAATCTGAAGTTTATGTTTAAAGAAAAGTTTAAGTTTAAAATCAAATTCAAGTTTGTATTTTTGATTCAAATTCAAGTTTGTATTTTTGATTTGAATTCAAATTCCAGGTTTTGAAACCTGTTTTCTATTTTTTTTTTTAAATCCGGGTTTAAACTTTTAAATCTGCAGTTTCATGTTTAAAGTAAATTTAAGTTTAAATTCAAATGCAAGTTTGAATTTCTAATTTGAATTTAAATCCCAGTTTTTAAAATAAAATAAAAGTTTCAAAAATTATCTTAATTAACTATTTGTTTTGGTAAATAGTTTAAAACTTTAAATATTAAGGTTTTTAAAAATGTGAGTAAGGATTTACAGATTAAATTTAAATCTGGAAATTCTAAGTTTAAAAATGAGTTCAGTTTAAATTTAAAGAAGATTTAAATTTAAAAGTTATCAACTAAGAATGAATGGAAGTTATCAAAATCTTTGAAATGAATTTAACTTTAAATTTTTTCATGGCACTTGTTTGATTTAAAATTTAAATAAGTTTTAAATTTCTTTCAAACTTGACAAGTTTAAATTACTTTTAAATTTAAACTTGTATTTAAATTGGAGTTTAAATGGAGTTCAAAAAGTACTTTGTTTTGAATTAAGTTGTTATAAATATAATTAAGTTATGTTTTTGAAAATTAAATTAAGATTTATGTTTTAGAATTAATTAATAGGGTAATTAAGATTAATTTAATTTACAAAGTAATTAAGTTAATTAATTAATTTAATTTAATTAATTGAATTTGGAATTAATAATTGATTTATGATTAATCAATTTATAATTAAGATCATTAATTAGATTATTAATTAATGATGAATGAATATTATTAAATATGTAATTAAGTTAAATCAAGGTTAATTAATTTAATAATTAACTTTAATTAATGAATGATTAAAGATAATTTAAATGGTAATTAATTTAGGTTAATTACCTTATAAAATAATTTGAGGATGGTTAATGAAGGTCATTAACCATGATTATTTAACAATTAATTAATGTAGTTAATTTCTATAATTAATTAGATTAATTAATTTAATAATAATAATCAATTGCAAATGGTTTGAGTATAATTAATTGATAAAGTAATTAAGAAATTAATTACTTAATGTAATTAATTTAGTTTAATATGATTGTTTAATTTTAATTAATTAAGTTTAATTAATTTTAAACATTTGGGTTTTATAAATAATTACTTTATTTAATTAAAGTTTGGAAATTACTTAGTTAAGTAATTGTTTAATAATTACAGATTGTAATTAAGAGTGGAGATGTTTAAGAATGAGTAATTTGGATTAATTATTTAGTAATTAATCAAATAATTAATTAAGAAATTAATTTAAGGAATAATTAAGGATCATTAATTATATTAATTAATGATGTTGATTAATTATGATTAATTAATCAATAATAGATAATTAAGGTAATTAATTAGTTTATTAATTAAGGATTAATATAATTAATTATGATTAATTAATTAATTGAGTAATTAAAGGGTTAATTACTGTTTTGTTTGAGGTTAATTAATTTGTAAAATTAATTTAGGATAATTACATGAATGTAATTAAGGGTAATTAATCAAGAGTGATTAATTAAGGTAATTTATGATTGATTAATTGAAATCAATCAAATGATTGATAAGTAAGATTTATATTGGTGAAGTAATTAATTTATTTTATTTTAAATTAATTAAAGATGAAGGAATTAATTTAATTCATTTTAAATTAATTTGAGGTAGAGAATTAATTTAATTCATTTTAAATTAATTATATTATGGTATGAGTTAATCATTGCTTATATATATTTGGATGTCAATGATTGACTTGGATGCTTTGTGATCTCAGTAATGAGATAAATGATATTGTGTGGTATGAATGCTTGGTTTGTATTGTGATGATAACATAGGTTATCTATTGTGATGGTGATATACAGAATATCTATTTGATATTGATAATGTAGATTACCTGTTATGTGATAATGATTAATTATCAGTTATGATTTATGAGTTATCTATATGTGTGTATATAGATACTGTATTGAATTGTTTTAAAACCTTTAAAACAACTTGGACCTAAAAGACACGCTTTGGATTTCGATGAGACCGGGATCGGGTTTCCATATTTGGATATCCGAAAACCACATCGATTCAAATTAAACGTTAGATCGTTAATCAAAGTGGAGCTTTGTAAAGACTCGAGGTGTAAGGACTATAAGTAAATATAACTCTGAGGGTGATTCCGTAATGAGTTTGACGGAATAGTACTTATAGATTCGAAATGGTGAATTAGAGTGCAAGGGTTATTGTCGTTAACTCTGAGGGTGATTCCAAAAAGAGTGTAACGAAATAATGCCTTCGGTTTTGTTCGAACCCGGAACGAACTTGTATGGATTGAATGCTTTCAGAACATCGTCAGGTGGACGATGAGCATTCTAAGTGATGTGTCCTATAAGGTAATCGTAGCCTCAAGCCTCATCAACCGGGAATGGCTAAAACAGGGGAGGTGCAGCAAGGATTCGTGGGTAGCACCCACTTGAGAGCAAGATTTTCCCCTGTCTAGAGGTCCCTTTTTATTCGGATGTGTGGGCAGTTGGAATCGCGCGCCAACTGCGGGGTTGTCTTGTTCGGAACTATTCAGTAAGGAATGGGTCTGGCCTTGTGTTGCAGGGGAGTGGGAGTACTCCTCGGTACGTTGATCTAGGCCACGTACTGTGACGGGCGGTACCCCAGTAGCCCAACCATTGTATGGAATCCAAAATCCAATAAGTGACAATGGTTTTGATTGTATTACCCACTTTTGTGGCTAGTAGCTGGTTTAATAATGTAACAATTTCGGCTATTTCATATTTATTTGAAAACCCTAGACCCTATTATAATATCACAGAATTTCCTATCAAATGTTTTGGTTAGCGTAAGGTAAAAACTTTTCCATGTTTATGTGTGGGAAGTCTTACGTGATACCTTTCTTTTCAAAAGGTTTTTGAAAGTTAAGCAACTTTAACCTGTTACTCACACCAGAACCATGTCTGACCCGGAGTTATTTCTGTTTTTCTTTAACTCTTGGGTACTCAAATTTTTATGAGTAGCCAAGGGAATTCAGGTTAGGATTCAGGGTTAGCTTTGAAGAATTGGGGAAGAGCAAATGGAGCAGGAGGCTTCCGCGTGTAGATATAAATAGTTTTCCGCTGTGTGTTCTCTGAGTTGTTGTATGGAGTTGTATAACTAGACAGGTGTCTATAACTGTCTAGTATGAGTTGATTATGTTGTGTATCTCTGATGTATATGATACTATGTAAAGTATTATGTGATTAATATAATTTATTCGTTCCGCTGTTTAGATTCTGATGTGTTGTTTCTTTCTTCTCTTCTTTCTTTTCTTCTTCTATCCCTTTCTTTCTTAAAGATGATGCGATTTTCTGGTGATAGAAAGTCAGGTCGTCTCATCGGCCAGGAAGGAATCTCGATAAATGAGATAATCATGCCTACACAGATGGCTACATATAAGTGTACGACTAAATAGTTTCCACATCAAGTCGAGAAACTAAAATGACAAAAAATGTAAATTTAGAATTAAAGCATTTACTAGGCCATATTTATTAAATCATTCGTTAATTAAATCATTTTTCAAATTTAATACTTCAAATTATCTTTATTAAAGATATAATTCCAAAACCATTTTAGTATCTCAATATTTGGAAAACATTTCCATCTACTTATTTTAAAATAAGTGAATTCACACTTTATTTTATTTTCAAACCATTTAACTCCAATTTATAATATCATTTCCCAAAACATTCTTTTTAAGGATTTTTCACTTTAAAAATGTGAATATATTCCCTTTTATAAAACTTCATATTTAGCTTGTCAAATTAAATTGATTCAACATACAAAATAATGTTTAAAATTCACATTTCTATTTTATACAAACTTCCATTTATAAAATTCCTTTATCAACCAATTCCAATTATATCTCATTTATATGCCAAAATCCAATTATAAGTTAATTTATTTATAAAACTCTTATTACAAATTCATTCCTTTTATAACTTCATCAATTCATAAATCTTATTTACTTATAATATTCCATTTACAACTTCATTTTAACACTATAAAACTCATTTATAATTCCATTACTTTTATTTGTAAAATATCAATTTTATAAATCTTAGGTATAAACCATTTATAATAAATTCAAAATTCTCATTTAACTTATTTTACAAAATAGTTAACTTCATATTTCAAAAATAATATCTTGATTCCATTTAAATAATCTTCTTCTTGTAATAATTTACAAGTCGTTAATAAAACTTATATAACTTCAAAAATATATTTAAGTATATTTCACGAAGCCATAATTTTTATAACATAAAAATTATAACTTTTTATTTATTTAAAATAAATCCATTCCTTTAATCATTCGAAAATTAATAAAACATATATATTTTCAAAATCACTTTTAAATCCTTTTTAATTTTATATCATCATTTTAATATTTTTAAAATTCTGAAATATGGCTCAATGCTGCAAAAATGCTAAAAAGGGGATTCACGTCAATAATAGCAATCATGACATCAATCACATCAAACGTCGCATTATACAACATATATAATAATATGTATAAATAACACCAACCATAGTGAGGAATCCTATTGGATCCCTCCAACCTATCACCTACAACAAATATTCATATGAGAAAATATGTACAATGTCTTCTTCGAGGCAGACGTGCGTACAAGGGGTCATCCGCTAAAACATGGGAACATATAGCCTCATCTGCTCCAATAAGTAGAAATGTATCCAACTACTAAATACTGCAGTACAACATCCAAACACTCATCACACAGCATAAAAGAAATTTATCCTCACTTATATAAAAATATAAACGCGATAGAGAGAGTGAGTTTTACTCACCCTACTTCCAATAGTCGTTGCAGCTTTTTATTTGGATTAAAATTAAAATGACGTTTAATTTTACCCAAAATTCCTAGCAGTTCAAAATCAATCCAAATCCCCACTAAAACATAGTGCTTGTCAAAAACCGAACGCCGCTTGTTTCCCGCAAACAGACCTGGCATGTAAAAGATATACAATTTTAAACATTCGAATATAAACAATATATTAAATTTCCTTTTTATTTATTTTTAACCTTCTATTTAGTCATAGCCGTTGAATCTGCGTTCACCAAATTAGGGTCGTTGTTTTCTTCTTCTTTCCAGGTTCGACTTCGTTCGTTTGAAAACCCATACGCATGCGACAAATTTTTGATGGCCGTGTCTACTGTCGACGACCGAAAGTCGATCGAACAATGCCAGTACGAAGAGCATCACACCATGCACCTCCACCCTTGACGAAGATGAACTCTGCCCCACATCTCCTCGAAATATGTGTGCGAACGGTAGACCTTTGGGCAAGATTTTCCATCGATCTACTCGGCTAAATTCGATCACAACCGTTGGATTGTACTACTCGTCGAGCTCTACAAGTTTATAGTTGAAAGATTATTGAACTAATGGCTGTATCATGAGTTATCGAGGAGGAAAGAAGAGAATTTCTTGGCCATTGAAACCTCGGTGACGGCTATAGTTGTTCGCCCAAGGTTTCATGCAAATTTGAGAAAGTGAAGTCCTTTTATATAAAAAAATTCACGCACTATTCATCCAAAAATATTTCGAACTCCAAACGAAGTGTGCCGCTAGGTGTTTATAAAGTTTTACCTATATTCCGAGAACAATGGAATATGTATCGGAGGCCAATTTCATGGTATTTGGAAGATAGGTTTTTGAATCGAATTATTTTAATTAAATTTACTTAAACAAATATCTAGGCATTTCAACTTCACACGACTAAATAGTAAGTCCAATTAACAATAAATTTGAAATTTTATAATACTTCACTATTACGGATCTAATGAAACTAGTTTCGACAAAATCCGAGACAGTACTAAAAATAACTATTTTTATACGTTAATTAAAATATAAAATTTTCAATTTCTATAAATTAACTTTTAATTCAATTTCAAAAGCCCCTTAACTCCATTCTAATTCAAATATAATTTAAATTAACTTTATAAATCATTTCATTCTTATTAAATTCAAAATTCAATTATTTCTGCAATTTAAAATATTAATAACTAATTTAATTATCCAAATAAATCATTATATTTGAAATATAAGTTATTCAACTTATAAAATTAACTTGTGAATATTTAAAATTAGTTAAATATCCCAGTTTCAAATGACTGAAATTTTGGTTCTTTACATTCTCCCCTACTTAAAAGAATTTCGTCCTCGAAATTACCAAGTAAGAAAATACAATAAAGTCCATTAAATTTTCAACACAATTCATTCAAATTAGATTACCGAAATCATTTAAACCTTTTAACATTTTGAAAATTCATTCGTTAAATTTCTTACAAAAACTTTTCTAATTTTTCAAATTCATTCATGGTCATTAGCTAATACAATTCCATAAATCCACTAATATCATTTCAAATTATAACTCAAAATCAAGATTTTTAGTTATCAAATTTTTTTCCCAATTTTCCCAAAAATTTTCTAACGCCTTAAATTTTTAAAAAATTTCTCCATAGCCTCCTTTGCGAGGTTCGATCCGAAAAAATCACAATATATAATATCGCAAATATACATCTCATCTTCAAGGATGAGGCATCCCGAAGGGAAAAATATAAATGTACGATAATCCGAGATATGTAACTTATATATTATTAGCAATCATATACGACTAATATAGCACGAAAGCGAACTCCAAACGCGAAGCATACCCCATTCGCACCTACTAAACACTCAACAAACAAATGAGAAACATGTATATAAAAAGTAATATCAATATAGAACATATACCAATACAACAACTATATATGCCAATATAGCAAATGCAATCAAAAGCAACAAATTCAACCATCAAACAACTATCATCCAACTATAATCCAACTAACATCCAACAAAACAATATTTATCCAATCAATTCATAACCAAACCAATATACATTCATTTCTCATTGATATTGATTGTTTGGTTTTCAATTTAATCGCATTTGATTGATTAACATTAGGTTTTACTAATATTCATTTATTCATATTCAATTAGTTTACATTCACTAATTTACATTCAAGTTAGTTTACTTCCAAATTTCAAATTCAATTCTATTTAAATTCACTTTACTTCCAATTTGAATTCAATTATTTAGCTTTCAAGTTCATTAATTCAATTTCATTAATATTTAATGAATTTCTATTCAATCAGCTAACATCCAACTAACAACCAATGCATATCCATCATAACCAAATTTATTTAATTTACACTCAAACATTTATATTTACTTCATTTACATTCAATTTGGTTTAACACATTTAATTTCAATTGGTTTAATATTCAATTTAGATTGAGTTCTAGTATTCACTTTATTCACTTTTTTACACAACACTTCCAATGCTAATTTTATCATCACTTCTTAACATAAGTTATATTCAATTCTTAAGAACAACATTTCTAATCCATGTTTGTTCACTAATTAACTTTTACAATTGAAGTTGAATTTCATTATTTAACTCATGTTCATATTCATTTACTTACTTCATTTCATTATTTCACTTTATTAATTCATTTTGATATCAAATTCAAGTTCATTCAACATCACTTGAGTTATATTTCATTTCATTCTCACTTACATTTACTTCCACTATTCAACCTAAGTTCACTTCCAATTTAAACCATTTATTTAACCCATTTCATTAGCTCATTTCTTTTTCTTTACTTGAGTTGAATTTCATTTTAAAAGATCATTTCCATTTAACGTAACTTAGATTTCATTTCTAAAGTCATTTTATTTAACTTTTACTTAAGTCAAATTTCATATCACTATTTAAATTCATATTTCGTTTTGCTTAATAAAATTGTTTAACCATTTTAATATTTGGTTTTACTTACATTTTCCCATTTATAAGTTATAAAATTTATTTATTTATAATTCCATGAACATTTACTTAAGTTTGCTTCCATTCATAATTTATAATTACAATTCAGAGTTATACAATCACTTTATAATTTTGGTTTATATTCACTTTATTTTGATTCATCAATATACTTAATTCAATTCACTAACTCCAATTTATTTAACTTTACCGAAGTTAAATTCAAATTTCATATTCCAATTTCTATGTTTTCTATTTACAAGTTCAAAAACTCTTGTTTAAACATGTTATTACTAAATGTATAAGTTATACAACTTAGTTATTTAAACTTTCAAATTCATATTATATAATCACTTACCACTTAAGTTTAATTTTCATTTCAATAATTTATTTAATCCAGCTCAAATCCAATTCAATTTATTTAACTTTCCTTAACTTAAACTTCAATTTATACAATTCACTTACCAACTCAATTCAATTTAACCTTACTTACAATAATTTTGAATTTCATATCTTAATTTCACACTTAAATCTTTGAAATTCCTTTTTCTTATTTATGCTAATTCCAATTAAAAGTTCAAAACTTATTTCTCTTATGTTTATCAATTTCAAACTGAATTTTAAATTCAAATTTGTTTGTTACAACAAAAATTTTCAATTTTCAATTTACTATTGGTAGTAAATCAATCACACAAAAACTCGAAAATGATACTGATGATGCTGCAGTCATCACCCTTATTATTTTCCAGCAACGGTATTGAATTCAGTGCTTCATATTCTTTTAAAATCCCTTTTTATATTTATAAATTGCATTTATAAATCTTTCACTTATATAATTTCACTATTTTACTTCACTTATATAAGATTCATTCCAAAATTTATTTATCTACTTTAGATTTATATTAATATCACCTCTTTAAACTTTGAAAAACAATTGTGAAATCAACGGGATTCAAATTCTCAAATTCTTCGCTTAAAATCCATTTTAATTTATAAGTCTTATTTATAAATATACTCATATGGTTTCATTTCTTATATATAAGATTGTAAATCATATTAATTATAATTTCATAGTTTATAATTCAATTTCTTACATAGTTTTTTATTTTATAATTGTTGTTTTTATTTAGATTATTCAAACAGCTTTTATTAACTTATATATATCTACATTTCCAGACAACCCAAACAATCAATTTATATACAGTATAATAATTTCTAAAAAATTATCCCTTTATATATAAAATATAACTTAGGTAAAATTATTTCATTTACTCAATTTAAAAACAATACTATGTTGACTTGCCTCGTTTAAGTGTTTAGAAATCCCTATCGATAGCTTGACGTCCCACATACCGACTAGAATTCATAAACAACTCAGTGAATATGTAAACACAATATAAAACATTTTTATATCACTAAAAAATACGTGCTCATATATATAATACACACAAACTCAATCTACGGTGCTATTGACCCTATCTATAATGAGTACACATCAAAGCCTAGGAATATACTAAACCTAAGCAGTGATACCACGAGTGACGACCCACAAATCCATACCTTTTGAATCCATAATAAATCACACATGTCCGACCCAAAAAGCATAAAATTATGGAAAGTCAAGAGAAAGAAAGAAGGGAAAAGAAGAGAAGAAAGAGAGAAGAAGAAAACCAAACAAGACAATATAGAATCTCACATCGCAGCGGAAAACATATAATATCATATCAATGATTTTCACAAAATAGAAACTGCAATATCATATACATACATCCATTAGAGTTCAACAATCAATCATTAATCATCAGCCTGGATAGTTATAATAACTTGTCCTTACAATTGCTGATAATTTAAATAACAAAGCAAGAAAAAATAAACAGATACGTGTATACGACATGAAGACCTCCAGCTCTCCTACTGAATCTCCAAAAGCACAAAATCTCAACCCGTATATATACTTGGTCTGACTCGAGCATTAAAAGGGAAGAACGGTCGGATCAGTCTGGTAAACCCGCGTGAGAAACACACTCAACTGAATTTATTTTAAATTTATCAAAAGTTCTTTTATCTAAAGAAAGGTATCGCGTAAGACATGTCCATATATAAACATAGATGGGTTTTTACCTTACGATAACCAAAACATTTCATATCAAATCCTATTATATTATAATAGTGTCTATTATACAAATAATATTTATCATAACTGAAATTGTTACATTGATTAAATTCCATCATATAGCCTAAAGTGGGTAATACAAACAAAATGGCAGGCACGTAGTGAAGTTTGGTTTCACATACAAATGACCGGGTGAAGGAACTACGTTTTGATGGGTACAGCTCTAGATGGATGTCTCGAGGCACGGATCATCTACCCTCTACCAACACAAGACCGGTCTATCTCTGTAACTAGATAGTACCGAATATGTCATCCTCTGGTCATTACCGACCTTTATCTGAGGCCCTCATAGCATACATCCATGATCATTTATATCCCGAACGTCATAGTGCAAAGAAATATATCTTGAAGGGGATGATCATATCCTAATTGGGAATGACCCACTTAACCCTGCTGCATCTAACCATGTTTTAATCATTTCCGGTTGATGAGACCTAAGGTAACAATTACCTTTCATATATCACATATCACATCATCTTTGAATGCCACATTTCCACTTCCGTTGACTACTAATTACCTTTCACAAAAATACAACACATTAGCTCGTATGTCTCAAGGAGGGTGTTAAACTGAGA
Organism: Allium cepa; assembly: GCA_030765085.1. NCBI lineage: Eukaryota > Viridiplantae > Streptophyta > Magnoliopsida > Asparagales > Amaryllidaceae > Allium > Allium cepa. The sequence goes on along the minus strand of CM060939.1, from coordinate 70,919,073 downwards.
GAAGTTTCCTTCTCCGCCTCCGCTGATGTATGTTTGTAAAAACCAATATATGTAATCTTAGAAAATGCACTGTTAGACATCTATCCATACAAGTTGTCCAGAAACAGGACAAACCAAAGGTACTTTCCTACCACATCCTGTCGGGAGTTACCCTAGGATTAGTAGTGAATTATCCTTACATTAGATATTTCATAACTAAGAGACTACACCTACTATATGTATATCAGGATTTTAACTCCAAATGATCAACAAGCAATCCTTCACTATGAAAATCCTAAATATCAATGCCATCACAAACATCACAAATAAGTTGGTCTGGAGTGGTTTTTAGATAAATCTGATCCCGGTCTCTTCGCAACGCAAAAGCGTTTCTCAACCTCACACAGAAACCAAGTCTCATAGACTTATCACGTCTCCAACTTTCAACTTGCTATCCTTCGACCAAGAAGGAAGCTCGATAGATTGGAGTAACCACTCCGCACTATATGAATCAATATTATAAACTCAATTGATAATCAAGACTACACAGATGGATACGTACTAAGTGTACAACCAAATAGTTTCAACATCAAGTTGAGAAACTAAAATGGCCAAAAATATAAATTTAGAACTAAAGCAGCCACTAGGCCTGATTTATCAAATCATTCATTGATTAAATCACTTTTCCAAATTTAATACTTCAAATTATCTTTAAAAGATATAATTCCAAAACCATTTCAATATCTCAATTTTTGGAAAGCTTCCATATACTTATTTTAAAATAAGTGAATTCACACTTTATTTTACTTTCAAACCATTCAGCTCTAATTCATAATATCATTTCCCAACACATTCATTTTAAGGATTTTTCACTTTAAAAATGTAAATATATTCCTTTTTATAAAAATCCATATTTAGCTTATCATAAATTAAATTGATTTCACATTTATAAAACAATGTTTAAAATTCACATTTTTATTATAAAAACTTCCATTTATAAAATTCCTTTATTAACCAATTCCATTTATATATCATTTATATGCCAAAATCCAACTATAAGTTTACTTTGGCAAGGCCGACGGGGTTGAACGGACCCCTACCATTATATTGTTGCACCAAAGATGGAAAGAGAGAACAAGCCAACAGACTTGCAAGAAAGTACAAGGAAAACAAAGTGCAACAATCACAGGGAGAACGAAGAAAAAAAATACAACACTAGACCAAAGAAAAACAATAGAGGATCGAACTAACTAAAGATGCCTGGGTCAAAGGAAAAGTTAGCTAGACACAAATCACGCTTTATTTCCTGCTTCATATGATTCTCGAATTGTTCAACGGTCATTTTTTTATCAGGTTGGAATATACGTCGGTTCCTTTCTTTCCAGACCATAGTCATTAATCTCTTGACAATGAACTTGAATAGCCTGTTTGCACAAGATTTTCCCCCAGTACTGTCATATATGTACTTCCACTGCACACTTTTGTTAATTCCTTTCCATCTCCTTCCGATTTTCCTTATCCAAGTCTTCCATAGAGCATTCAGATAATTGCATCCAAAGAACAAGTGCTCCACCATCTCTGGTAGTCGATTACAGAAAACACAGTTAACCTCAACGAGAAAACCCCTGGTTAACAGTTTCATTTTAGTATTCAGAGCCTGGTTGATCACTTTCCAAAGAAATAAGTTTTCCTTCTGATTATTATCTTTGCACCAAATTCTACGCCTCCACTTACATTTCTCACCAACATCACCCGCTAGGAAAGTATAAGTATCTTTTATACTGAAGCTGTCAGCTTTACTACCCCACTTAACTGAGCTCTGTCTATAACTTTGAATTTTTCATTCCGCCGCAAGGTTCCACAATTGCTAGATACAAGTGTTGGAAGTCCGTGGCAACCTTAAGATTGTACCATGAATGTAGCTCTGGACCTTTGCACCCTGGTTCACCCCGACTGCTCTAACTCAGCATGGGACAGAACACGCCTTAAGATCACGCCATGATTAATCCAGGGGTCATCCCAAAATATAACCTCATTGTTATGGTCAATGGGGTAAAGAACGAGGGGCAAAACCGCCTCCTTAAGCTTAAAGAGAGATCTCCACGTCCAGCTAACCTTATTCGGAGTCATCATTTTCCAAAAGTTGCAACCACGTAGCACGTGTTTGGTGGACCATCTAACCCAAAGGCTGTCCTTGGCATTAATGCAATCATAGACAAGCCTAGCAATTGCCGCCCGGTTCCAATGGTACATGTTGATGATTCTGAGCCCAACATTTGCAATAGGCTTTTCTAATCTCTTGAAACTAACAGGAGCTAAATAATGACCCACTGTTTTTCTTATCCATATGTATCTCATGAAGGCAGTACGTATCATGTTGATGAGCTTCTGAGGTAAAATGTATGTTGTAGCCCAATAGACTTGCATAGAGAAGATAACAGCTTTGGTTAAAGTGATTCTTCCCCCTTGGCTCAAAATTTTGCTTGCCCAGCAGTCAAGTCTAGAAGGTCGTACAGCGGTATGCATTGGTTAACAGTAATTCTGGAGGAGGTGAGAGGAAGATCAAGATATATAATTGTGTTAGCGCTGATGGTTAATCCAGTGATGGCCTGAATTTCATCGTTTTGGGTAGTACTAAGGCCAGATGTTATCATTTCCGATTTGTAGAGATTGACAGACAAACCAGTTATCACATGAAATTCAAGAAGAGTATCCATAATAGCATGCATCGTGCTAATTTCCGGTAAGCAGAATATTACCAGGTCATCAGCGAACATCAAAGATATTACCTTTGGGTCTGAACACTTTGGTGATGCTTGATTAAGCCGGTAGCATGTTTTTTTAATGAGCTGCATGAGTAGCTCCATGACGAGAATGAAAATATACGGCGATATTGGGTCCCCTTGGCAAATGCCTTGCTTACTTTTGAAGAATCCCACATTGGAGCCATTAACATTGATAGAGAAACGAGTTGTGGAGATGCATTCAACTATCCAGGCTATGAAGGAAGCAGGAAAGTTCATGTACTGCATAACTCTTTCAATAGTATTCCATTGGAGCATGTCGAAAGCTTTCATGATGTCAAATTTCAACATAGCTCTAGGAGAAGAAATTTTATTTTTGTAACCATTTAATAATTCATGCGCCAGTAATACATTGTCTAAAATGTTTCTTCCCGGTCAAAAAGCAGCCTGGTTAGAAGAGATAATATTCGGCATGACAGATTTCATCCTGGACGCAATAATTTTGGAGATGCATTTGTAGACCGTGTTGCAGCATGAGATAGGCCTAAAAGAAGACACTTTGTAAGGGTTGTTGACCTTAGGAATCAACGCTATGTTAGTGTTGTTGAAAGAAGATACCATTTTAATGTTTTTGAAGAAGTTCTTAACAGCTCTCAACACGTCAATCTTAACTATGTCCCAACAAGCATAGTAGAATTCAGCATTAAAGCTGTCCGGTCCTCCAGCCGATTTTCTGTTCAGGGAAAACATTGCTGTTTTAATCTCTTCTTCATTTATTTCTCGACTCAAAGAAGCATGGTCGACGACAGAAAGCCTGGGGAGGCTGTGGGGATCGATGAGGTTAAGATCAAGTTCAAAGTTGGCCCTGTTGCCGAACAGATTGGTGAAGTGACTAATAAAAGCCTCATCCACACCTTCTTTCGTCGATTGAACAATCCCTTCGGCATCCTGGATGGAAACAATATTTTCTCTGGAGTGTTTAGCCTTTAAGTTAGCATGAAAGAAGGCACTGTTCCTATCTCCATCTTCTCTCCATTGCAGCCTAGCCTTTTGATTCATCATAGAGATCTCATTAGTGAGAGCTATAGAGAATTGTCTTGATATGTACGTCTCCATGGCACTAAGAGATGGGTTGAGAGGGTCGTCCAACATGTTAATTTGCGTCTCTTCCAGCTTGTTCTTCCAGTATGAACTTTATTTGCTTCCTCCTCCAAATCTGCTTCTAGACCACTGTTTGAGAGCTATTTTGGTGTTTTTCATTTTCACCTGAAAAACAAACATTGGATTACCATAAGTTGGTCTCACCCAAACTTCTCTAACAATGTCAATAAGGTTAGGTTCATTAACGCATGAATTAAAAAAAATTGAAACTTGAGTTTCCTTTAATGCCATCTTCTCTTAGGTGAATTATTTGAGGAGAGTGGTCGGAAAGAAGAGGAAAAAGGAGGTGGTTATAAATAGTAGGCCATTTGGGAGGGCAAGGAGGTTACCGAAGGCATGGTCAATCTTAGAGAAAGTTCTACTACCTTGTCTACTTTTGTTGTTCCATTGGAAGTTAATTTACTTATAAAACTCTTATTACAAATTCATTCCTTTTATATCTTCATCAATTTATAAATCTTATTTACTTATAATATTCCATTTATAACTTCATTTTAACACTTATAAACTCATTTATATTCCATTACTTTATTGATAAAATATTAGTTTTATAAATCTTATACATAAACCATTTATAATAAATTAAAAATTCTCATTTAACTCATTTTACAAAATAGTTAACTTCATATTTCAAAAATCATATTTTGATTCCACTTAAATAAACTTCTTTTAATAATTTACAAATCATTATTAAAACTTATATAACTTCAAAAACCATATTTAAGTATATTTCACAAAACCATAAATTTTATAACATAAAAATTATAACTTTTTACTTATTTAAATAAAGCCATTCTTTGATCATTCGAAAATTAATAAAACATATATATTTTCAAAATCAATTTGAAATCCATTTAAATTTGAAATCGTCATCTTAATATTTTAAAATTACAAAATATGGCCCAATGCTGCAAAATGCTAAATAAGGGGATTCACATCAATAATAGCAATCATGGCATCCATCACATCAAACATCACATAATACAACATATACAACAATATGTGTAAATAAACATCAACTTAGTGAGGAATCCTGTTGGATCCCTCCTACCTGTCACCTGCAACAAATATACATATGAGAAAATATGTACAATGTCTGCTTCGAGGTAGACGCGCGTACAAAGGGTCATCCGCTCATACACAGGAACATATAGTGTCTCATCTACTCCAATAGGCAGGAATATATCCAACTGCTAAATACTATAGTATAACATCCCAACAGTCATCACACAACATAAAATAAATTTATTCTTACTTGTATAAAAATATAAGCAAGGCAGAGAGAGTGAGTTTTACTCACCTTGCTTCCAATAATCGTTGTAGTGTTTTATTTGGATTAAAATTAAACTGATGTTTGATTTAACAAAAATTCCTAGTAGCTCCAAATCAATCTAAACCAGCTTTAAAATTTAGTGCTCGTCAAAATGAACCTAACACCATTTGTTTCGCACAAAATGGACCTCGTATGTAGAAGATATACAAATTTAATCATTCAAATATAAACAATATAATTAAAATTTTGTTTTTATTTTATTTTTAACCTTAGATTTTATCACAGCCGTTGGATCTACTTTCACCAAATTAGGGTCGTTATTTTCTTCTTCTTCTTCCCAAGTTCTACTTTGCCCATTTGAAAACCCATACACAGGAGACAAATTTTTGATGGTTGTGCCTTCTATCAATGACCGGAAGTTGATCTAACAACACCAGTACGAAGAGTATCATGCCATGCACCTCCACCCTCGACAACCGAAAGTTGAATGAACAACACCGGTTCGAAGAGTATCATGCCACGCACCTCCACCCTCGATAACGATAAACTCAGCCTCACCATCTCCTCAGAATACGTGTCCGAATGGCAGACCTTTGAGCGAGATTTACCATCGGTCTACTTAACTAAACTCGTTCACAACATTTGGATTGATAGTACTCATCGAGCTCTACAAGTTTAAAGTTGAAATATTTTTTAACTAATGGTTGGCTCATGATTTATCTAGGTGAAAAGAATGGAATTTCCTGGCCATTGAAAGCTTGTTGGCGGCTGGAGTTGATTGCCATAGGTTTTGTGCAAAGTTGAGAAAGTAAGTCCTTTTATGTAAAAAAATTCATACACTATTCATCCAAAGATATTTCGAACTCCAAACGAAGCATGCCGTCAGGCGTTCATAATGTTTTACCCCTATTTTGAACACAATGGAATATGTACCGGGGGCTAATTCCATCCTATTTGGAAGATAGGTTTTCAAATCGAATTATTTTAATTAAGTTTACTTAAATAAATTTCTAGGAGTTTCAGGTTCGCACAACTAAATCATAAGTCCAATTGGCATACAATTTGAAATCCTATAATAATTCTCTATTGTAGACCCAATGAAACTGGTTTCGTAAAAATCCGAAACAGTGTCAAAAATGACTATTTTTACATGTTAATTAAATACAAAATTTTCAATTTCTATAAATTAAATTTTAATTCAATTTCAAAAGTTCTCTAACTCCATTCTAATTCAAATATAATTTAAATTAACTTTATATATCAATTTCATTCTTATCAAATTCAAAATCCAATTATTGCTACATTTTCAAATATTAAATTAACCAATTTAGTTATCCAAATAAATCATTATATTTGAAATATAAGTTATTAAACTTATAAAATTAACTTGTGAATATTTAAAATCAATTAAATATCCCAATTTCGAATGACTAAAATTATGGATCGTTACAATAGCCCTACTGCATCGCCCATGTTTTAGTCATTACCGGTTGTGAGCCTTGAGGTTACATTTTACCCTTTTAGCAAATCCCACTTGGAATACTAATAACATCGCCCTCCAGGAAACAATGCAATACCAACATTCATCCATACAAGTTGTTAGATTATGAAAAAATTGAAGGCACTACTTCTACTACATCTTTTTTGGAATCATCCTCGGGATTAGTAGCACTTAGTCCTTGCACTTTAAAGAACCCCATCTTCAACTTCCAACATTTTCAAGATGTCCCAATTCGAATGCTTATGCTGGCTCAAAGTGGTTTTCAATAACTCATGCTTATCCGATCTCGGTCTCTCCAAACCAACAATCAATGGTTTCTAGTTGACTCAATCCCGATGCTTTCAAAAGTAAGCAGACTATGTAAGAATCTCAATAGGATATCTAATATAACCCTTAAAGCGAGAGAAGTTTTACCGAAATGAGTCTCCTAAGGGAATCTCAAACAATATGAAATCAGAAAGCATTTGTATACTTCCTAAGTCAAAATAGGTCAAGTTATTGTTAATGGATAAACCATTATTTAGTGTAAGTGTATAATTTTCATATGGAAAATCGAACATCATAAACTTATCACCACTTTTTGATTTGAACCCAGTGATATCCCTTGATTAACAATGAAGTCGGACAAATTAGATAACTACACTTTCCACGATGTACATCCTTAAACTCATACAAATAGAAATGGGCTTCCATACCTCGAAATGTGGCGTTAAGTATAAGGCAAAGTATCATTCAATATACTTAATTAATCATGACTTCTTCATAGAAATTAATCCTTTTTATACTTATCACATGTAAGCTAGGGCGTTGGTTGCTCCTAGCCTTGCCTAGATACTCCAATTCTAGATTTCACAAATAGAGTAAAGTCTACGCAATGGTTTGGGCCTAAATATTAGATGACTTACATTCCATAAATGCATCAATATTTTAGCACTACTTATTATATTTGCTTTATATTGCTTAATGGCACCGACAAAGAAATCCCTTTCATTAAACATAATCTTTTTAAAACAAACTGAAAACCAATTCTATAAACTTTTTTGTAGTCTTTGATTTCAAAAAAGTTATCGGAAACATTTCCAAACTCATTTGTTTAAACCAAAGCTTAATTTTAAAGGAAACATCCTTTCTATATATAAAGTAAACAATTTACTAGTAATAATAAGTGCTTTAAACTAAACTATTTTCCACTTTTCTCGAAACTATTACCATAACAAGAATGTTATAGTCCATAATCTATTTCCTTTTCTTGAAACCATTTGTTACAGCCATAGTGTTGTAATCCAAGCTTTCTTCCACTTTTTGTATAATACTTTCAAAACTCTTTAAAATAAGTTCGAAACGTATATTTAAAACATCCCTTTAAAGATGGTCGCTATTAACAAAACTTGACTTTTGAAACAAAGGAGTAAAATTTAAACCTCATGTTTAAATAACTAAATAAATTATTACAAGATTTTTTTGTTAACATCACTGATGTATTTCATAGGACTACATCATATGAACTCAACCTTTTGGTCGAGTAGATTTTTCATTATTGAATGAAACGACTAAATTAAAAGGTTTTGAGATCTCATATCTAATCTTAACATGAGGGGATTGATACCGGAAGGTTATAAGTGAGTGCTTATTTCTTATGAGGATTTAAGGGAGAAATCATCTTACTTTTGGCCCCATCGAAAGGTTTAAGCATTTCGGCTAGAAGGGATCCGTATTATGGCTACACCTTTTAGCAATCCGGAAAGTTTTTAGAAATTACGAGCAGTCACTTAGCCCCCATCGAAGGGTTCTAATACATCTTAAACCTTGCTATTTGACCAGATCGATGGTTTTATTAAACCTTCCGATGGATCAGAAGGTTTAGGAAACCATTCAAACTATTCGGCCAGCTTATTTGGATCGAATGACCTTCATCCATATCATTCATTATATCTCCCTTAGAATCCGAAAGTAATCCACATCTCTTGATGGTTATATTAAACCTTTCGATGGACTGGAAGGTTTAAGAAACCATTTAAACCCTTTGGAAGGTTAAAAAACCTTTCGAGGGTATCAAATGATGAGATTGCTTTATCCTCCATTTCTTTAATACTTTCTGCTTCTTAGGTTAACATTCCATTTATGAAAACCTTTCGAAAAGAATGCATGATTCAAAAATCTTAAGCAAATAACAAAAGTTGAGTCAATATGCCATAAAACTTATATTGGAACTATCTCACAAGTTTCATTCCCCCTTCTTGTAATTAATATTAACTAGAGGAGAAAGAAACTTATGAGGTTGTTTGATGACAATTTCACGGTATATACTCGAAATAAACAAAGAATATAAGAAATAAACCATCTAAGATCAACCGTTAATGTAAAATTAATGCTTGATCATGGTTAATCCCAAATTCTGAGTTGATCACAAGCCATAATTCTCTTTATTTCTCCATAATGGATCTGATACAAAATTTAAGAAGATATCCCCCAATCCAATTTCAAAACTAGGGTTACAATGTGTTGAACGGAAGCAATAGAAGTTTTTGAGTTGATGAAATGGGAAGAAGATCGAATCTCAAAAAACTGGAGCCCTAGGGTCTTATTTATAGATGTAGGCGACCCCCCTTTCGGCCCTATGCTTTCGTCTGGATGGAAGGTTCCTTCTTTTATGCAGTTGTGAACCTTTAATTTTTAACGGAAGGTTTATTATTCACACACCATCATGGGTCATTGAGCGTCATAGAAGGCCTTGTGTTTCTTAATGTTTCTATACGTTCTTCATCTTCCTATACGGTTGGTTCCGTATGAGACACTATGAACCTTCCAATCTTGTCGGAAGGTTGCTTCCTTGTGTAACCATTGCCGAGAGCTGCGCCTTTCCCGAATGCTTTTTAGTAGGTGGCCTTTTTGTCGAATTATGAATGTCATCTTTATGTAAACCTTTCGATATTGTTGAGAGATACTGGACACGTACATTATCCAATTGTTTTGAATAACGAGTGATGAATCCCTTCTTCTGCTCCGAAGGGTTTAGATTTGTGGCAAACTATTTTTTTGCATCCCTTCATTTTTATTTAAAAAGCTTGGGGCGCTCTTCTTTCCATGCATCTGTTCATTACGTCAAGCGGCCTTATAACTATTTTCCTTTACCCACGAAAGCCCCTCCTCTGGACTTATCATGCGCTTCTTTTCCTCGGGTGTTATCCAAACCTTTCGGTGCCACCGAAAGGTAACTTCTTCTATACTCTTTGCCTCTGTGGAAGGTTTTCGAAGTGCCTTCTTTATCTCCATTGGTATTTTATGGTTAACATTTAGCCCTTCCCCCTTTGTATAAAGAAGGCTTTTGTTCTTTAGGATAAAGATTCTGAGGTAATAGAACTATCCCTACATTCTTTTGGTTGATAGTGAATAACCAAAGACCAAAAGACCCAATTTAACGTTGATAACAGGAGCTCTTGAAGTCCAAGATTCCACTTTTGGGACACCATTTTCTGACAACTTCTAACAGGAATTCCAAAAATTCATTTTCGATAATTGATAAGGGAAGGCAGAAAGATCTCTTCCAATAGTTATCGATAGAAGTCCAGAATAATAGACGACCAAAACACCAATTTTGGTAATTAATAATAGAAGACCAGAATACCATCACCGGTAACTAATAATTGAAGACCAAAATACCATTGTTGGTAATAATTGATTGAAGACCAGAATATCATTGCTGGTAATTAATAACTGAAGACCAGAATACCCTTTCCACTATCAAGTAATAGAAGATTGGGATATTATCTCTTGCAATAGGGGCCTAGAACTCCCGTATGGCAAATGTTCATAAGAGTAAGTCAGTGACTTCCCTCTAATTTTCTTGTTGAATATGCCATTCTTCGGTTGTGTTTGTGCTTTGAATGCTTTTGCTTTCTCGGGCCCGAGTATTCTGTCTATTTATCATTTGTTCTAGCCTATTTTAGGAAAGGACTCTTTTTTCTGATTTTGTGCTTAATTAAGCAGAGCCTATTTCAGACTGTTTGTCATATCTGACAATACTGACCTTTTTTGGTGGTTGCTATTTCAAGCAATACCAATTTATGGCAGTGCCTGTTCTAGGCATGGACTTTTCTTAGTCTGTCGGACATTTCATCCGGGTTTATGGTGCACTTGGCTAGCTTTTTCTAAAGCAAGGCCAAAGGAATTACCCAACCTCCCTCCAGGAGGCGCCATAGCCTGGCCAAGCATGACGCGGTTAAGGGCTTTTTCAAAACCTTGGCCAGGCCATAGCATGGCAGGACTAAGGGATTACCCATCCTCCCTCCAGGAGGTGGCTTATCCTGGCCATAACGTGACATAGATAAGGGCTTGTGCTGCTTTAACCTGGCCATTTCTAGTTTTGGCGCAGATAAAGGTTTACGCCCTCCCTCCAGGAGGTGCCTTGACCTGGCCTTCTTGGCGCGGCCAAGGGCTTTCTACCATTATTGGTAGTCTACTATCTTAGGTAGTCCAAGTTTTTAAGGAGGGTTTTACTCTCGATCATGAAAATTCTCTTTACTAGATTGTAGTAAAGGTGCTCTTGGAAATGCTTTATTCATTCATAGTTGGAAAATATAGTCTCAAATGTTCCGCGTTCCAGGTTCTTGATACCATATTCCCATCAGGGTAGCATAGCTTGTAGGCTTCTGAAGGAATTTCTTTCAAGATTACCAATAGACCTTCCCAATTAGGTCCCAATGGTCGATCTGTTGGGTCTTTAGTATTGGCCATTACCCTTCGAAGTACTAAATCCCCTTGTCTGAATGACCTAGCTTTTACCTTTGAGTTGTAATATCTTGATATCCTCCTTTGATATTCGACTGTTCTCAAGGCTACTTCTTCTCTTAATCCATCGGGTCGAGTAATTCCTTTATCAATTCCTGGTTTGGATTAAAGGCATATGCAATTCTTCCATGAGAAGGTACCTCAATCTCTACAGGTACCATTGCTTCACATCCATATGTTAGAGAGTATGAGGTTGGACCCATTGTAGTTCTAGTTAAGGTTCTATAAACCCACAGAACTAAGGGCAACTCTTCTACCCAATTTTCTTTTGCCTTGTTTAGCCTCTTTTTCAAGATGATTTTGATTATTTTGTTAGCTGCTTCGATGGCTCCATTGGCCTTCGGATGAGAAACCAAGGAGAAGCTTTTTGTCATCCCATTCTTGTGACAAAACCGTGAAAACTCTTCACTCTCAAATTGAGTTTCATTATCGGATATTATCTTGTATGGTATCCTAAATCTTGTGACAATGTTTTTGATGACAAATCTCAGTACTTTCCCTGAGGTAATCTTCAGGAGCGGTTCTGCTTCAACCCTTTTCGCGAAATAATCTATTGCCACCACAACATATTTTGCTCCTCCTTTGGTTTGTGAGTGGTCCAATCAAGTCTATTCCCCAAACATCAAATGGCTATGGGGTAGTAATAGGGGTTAGTTGACTTGGCAGAAGACGTGGTATCTTGGAATAACGCTGACATTTCTCACACCTTTTAACATACTCCATCGCTTGGTTAGTTAGATGTGGCTAGTAAAACCCTTGCCTCATTATCTTCATGGCTAGTTTTATCCCATTAGAGTGATCCCCACAAAATCCTTCGTGTGCTTCCCTTATTATTTTCAATCCGTTTTCAGGTTTCACACACCACAAATAGGGAAGGGCATACCCTTTCTTATAAAGAATTCTGTCTATAACGGTAAAGCTTTGAACTTTCCATTTTAGCCTCCACACTTCTACTTTATCTGCATGCAACAAGTGTTTCATAACTTTCTTCTGCTATCGGAACTATAGATTCTTGATTCGGTACTTCTTGGTTCATCTCTTCCAATTCTGATGTCAATGCCTATGATCGGGTTAATACTTGTATTTCTGTAGCTTTCTCTTGTCTATTTTCCTCAATGATGGGATTGGCCTGAAATCCTACCGGTACAATTCGAGTTTCAGGAGCTCCTCTTGAACTTGCCAACTTAGCCAGCGAATCTTCCCGAGAGTTTTCTCCTCTTGGAATTTGATGTACAAAAAAAACTTCAAGAAGTGCGCGCATCTTCAAAACTTTCTTCACATACTAGCCTAGTGTAGGATCCTTGGTTTGATATACCTGCTTGATCTGGTCAAATAGTAATAGAGAATCGCTGAATACCTGGATTCTCGAGATTTTAATTTGCAAAGCAAGGGTTAATCCAGCAACCATTGATTCTACTCTGCTACATCGTTAGTTGCTGAGAATCCCAACTTCATAGCATAGTGTAACTTGTGCCCGTCTGGGGTAATTATCACATATCTTTCCCCCGCTCCTTGCTCATTTGATGCACAGTCCATAAATAGTTTCCACTTGGGTTTGTATCTTCTTCCTTTTCAGATTGCTCTAAAATGTACCCTGTACATTCATTGATGAAATCGGCTAATGCTTGACCTTTTATAGCCATTCTAGACTAATATGCTAGATATACTGACTTAGTTCAATTCTCCACTTAATTAACCTTCCAGAAGTTTTGGGCTTGCCAAAGACTTGCTTCAATAGGAAGTTGGTCAACACTTTTACTGGATGTGCTTGAAAATAGGGCCTTAGTTTTCGAGCTATCAGAATTAAACAATATGTTAGCTTTTCAATGACTAGGTATCGGATCTCAACATCCTTTAATCTTCTGCTTACGTAGTAAACTAGTAGTTGCAATCTCTCACTGTTTCTAACCAATACTGAGCACATCGCATGTTCATAATTTTCCATATATAAGAATAGATATTCCCCCCTTCGAGGTTAGATAAGATTGGTGGCTTTTCGAAGTGAAACTTCAGTTCTTGAAATACCTTTTTACAATCTTCATTCCATTCGAAATTCTTCGTTTTCTTGATCATTTCAAAGAACGGTATGCACTTATCAGTGACTTTTGATATGAACCTGTTTAATGATGCCACTTTACCATTCAAACTCATAACATCCTTTTTTTTCCTCAGTTTTGCTATATTCCTAATGGCCTCAATCTGTTCTGGACTAGCCTCAATCCCTTGTGCGCTTACGATATATCCAAGAAATTTTGCGGAATGAACTCTAAATTTGCATTTTTGGGGGTTGAGCTTCATTTGATACTTGCATAGCACTTTAAACATTTCACTCAGGTCTTCAAGGTGATCTTCTGCCTCTTAATATTTCACCAACATGTCATCAACATAAACTTCCATACTCCTCCTAATTTGTTCTTTGAACATTCGGTTAACAAACCGCTGATAAATTGCTCCTACATTCTTCAGTTCGAATGGCTTTACCTTATAACAATAGGTTCCTTCGTCTATAATGAAACTAGTGTGTCCCTCATCGAGTTTAAACATAGGAATTTGATTGTACCTAGAATATGCATCCATTAGAGAAAGCGGCTTATGTCCACTGGTAGAGTCGACCAACTGGTCTATCCTTGGCAACGGGTAATAATCTTTTGGACAAGCTTTATTCAAATCTGTGTAGTCTATACAAGTCCGCCACTTTTCGTTGGATTTCTTTGCCAGAACCGGATTTGCCAACCATTTGGGATATCGGATTTCCCGGATAAACCCACTTTGTTGCAACTTCTTGACTTCTTCCTTCAAGGTGTCAGTTCTAACCTTATCAAACCGCCTTTTCTTCTGCCGAACCAGGGGAATGTCTGGATTGATATTCAGGGCATTGCTTATGACCGTGGGACTAATTCTAACCATGTTAGAGTGGGTCCAAGCGAAAACGTCCTTATTGTCTTTTAAGAATCCTATCAATCTTGACTTTAGAGGTTCCTCAAGACCCTTTCCCACTCTGACTATTTTGGTGGAATCGATGGAATCTAGTAGAACCTCTTCAGTTTCTTCGACTGGCTTACTCTTTCCACATGTCCTCGAAAATCCAGTTCTGTAACGATTTCACTTTCTTCGATTGAGTTGGAATCTGCCTTCTTTCTTTTTCCATAACTGCAAAGCACCTTGCAACAATACGTTTATTAGTTTCATCATATTTATTCTTTGCTTCGAATGATGGATGTAGAAACCCATCTTCCGAAGGCTGCAGAGTAATAGAAGAATCAAAGCAACAAGTAAACTCCTTGTTGTATTGTTCTAGGGTTGCAAAGTACATTTCTCGAGATGCGAATTTTTCGCCCCGGATAGTTCCCCAACTGCTTTTAGTGAGGAATTTAAGCGTTAGATATTTCAATGAGACAAATGCATCCACCTCATCCAGCGTCAGTCGTCCAAAGAAGGTGTTATAGAACGATGGCTGATCTATGATTATGAAAGTCATTTCAAAGATTTGGGAGCATAGGGAAGTCCCAGTTGGACAAAAAGCTTCACCTGCCCAAGCGAAGTTGTTCCTTTATTATTGAACCCAAAGATTGGCTCGGGACTGGGTTTAAGTCTATCTTTGGAAATCCCCATTTGATCAAATGCATGGCGGAATATCTCATTCACAGTGCTTCCCATGTCAACCAGGATTTTCATGACCACCGCAGATCCTATTTGGGCTGTGATCGTTAAAGGATCATTGTGGGGATGATGAATCTCCCTCCTTAGCTCATGTGGGTTAATCACCAGTGTATGCATATTAATGTGGTGTTTCGGACTTTTGAACGGCAGCTCTTCTTGTATAGAGAATACATCCTTTTTGTCTTCTCAAATGTACTCGCATCGGGCATTTTGACTTCTTCCAACTAGATGTGGTCCTCCATATATGACATCAATCATGTTTTGGGTGGAACTTAAGCATAGCGGGTCATCTTCCTCAATTACATTTACCGCATTTCCTATAGGCTTCCTTATGTTAGTGTTTGTCGGGAGAGTTTGCTATGGGTTCTTCACGAATCCTTTAAACTGCCCCTCGAATTAATTTCTGAGTTATCCCAGCCAGAACCTTACACTCATTAGTTTTGTGGCCATTAGCTTTATGGTAGGCACGGTATTTGTCTTCTTTTTTCTGCTCAGGATAATTTCGGGCCTTAAATGAAGTGGGGTAGTTGAACTTATCCTAGGTCATTGCATAGATCTAGGAGATTGGTCGATTTAATGCCACCGCGTTAGTATTGGTGTCTTCCCACCTAGTCCTCTTGGGAATTCTCTTCAAGCCAAATCTACCGCTGTTCTTCTTGTGACCAAATTTCTTCTTTGAGTAACACAATTCGTCCATTCAGATAAACTTGTCGGCTTGGAAATGGAAATCTTGAAGATCTCGACATCCATGAATAAACAGCTCCTTCTAGAACGGAGAATTAACTATGAGTCCTAAGTGGACAGCTATAAGCTTATCTCTGTCATTCATGCCTTTGGCGTTCAAGGCTTCAGCATTGAATCTCTTTAGATAACCCCTTAAGGACCTTCCTTAATTTTGCCTGATGTTAGAAAACACAGTATAATAGATCTTTAAATATACAGAATCGAGTAGAGAATTCATATGAGAACTGCTTCCAAGAATATATCGTATTCTCACGATATTGCCAATACCATTTAGCTGCAGCCCCTTGTAACGTGACCAGAAAAAGTCAACACCTCATAACGCCAAAAGCGTTGTATAAATCCATCTGGCTATCAAACGCCATCAGATGGTCAACATGGTCGGTTGTCCATTTCATGGTGGGGACCTTCACATGAGATGGTATTGGAGCTAACATAATTTCATTGATGAAGGGTGCAACCCTTTCATTGTTGTTCACTCTTTCGTCTTTAGTTCTTTTGCACATATCATTTAGCAGATCTTTCATAGCCTTTTCCGCTACATCCTTAAGATAGGCTTTATTATTCGTGTAGTCTCTTTGATTAGGTTGGTAGCTGTCTAAATTTAAACGCGCGGAACAATCTTATTCTTCCTCATGAACTCTTCCCTGATAATTTGCCTTCGGTGGAAGGCCCTCCTTCTGTCTTGATAGAGAAATGTGTGCTTTACCTTTGATAACATATGCATTGACTTTCATATTCCTTTTTGGAGACTCAACTTCTTCCCCTATAGTGGTAGCTTTTAATGATGATCGGTGAGATAACACTTCGTTCAAAAGATTTTTCATTTCTGCCATCTGGCGTTCTAGATACGCGATTTTAGCCAGATGATATTCTGGATGAAGATCTTGAGTTAGAACCAGTTGTGGAGACACCTGAACCTGAATTGTAGGTGGAGCCGATTGAAGAAGGGCGGAAGGTTGCCCCTGCTTTCTATTTCCAAGATTAAAAGAGGATGATATGCTTTCATTCAGAGAAGTAGCCTAATTATTCCTTTTGCTAACGGTAAGAGGTCTTTTTGATTTCATTTTCCTATAGAAAATTAGATTTTATAAATAGTTATGTTAACCACAAGGTCGGAGGTTTGAGCCCTCCTTCTAGTGCCAAAATGTTAACAAGATTTTTTGTTAACATCCCCAATGCATTTTATAAGACCATATCATATGAACTCAATCTTTTGGTTGAGTAGATTTTTCATTATCGAATGAAACGACTAAGTCCGAAGGTTTCGAGATCTCAGTTCTAGTCTTAACAAGAGGGGATTGATACTGGAAAGGTTATAAGTGAGTGCTTATTTCTTATGAGGATTTGGGGAAGGAATCGTCTTACTTTCGGCCCTACCAAAACGTTTAAGTATGGTTTAAGCATTTCGATTGGAAGGATCCATAGTATGGCTACACCTTTCGGTAATCCGAAAGGTTTTTAAAAATTACAAGTAGTCACTTAGCCCCCATCGAAGGGTTTAAGTACATCTTCAACCTTTCGATTTGACTAGATCGATGGTTTTATTAAACCTTCCCATGGACCGAAAGGTTTAGGAAACCATTCAAACCCTTCAGTCAGCTTATTTGGATCGAATGAACTTTGTCCATATCATTTCATTATATCTCCCTTAGAAGCCTAAAGTAATACACATCTCTTGATGGCTATATTAAACCTTTCGATGGACTAGAAGGTTTAAAAAACCATTTAACCCTTCGAAAGGTTAAGAAAACCCTTCGGGGGTATCAAATGACGAGATTACTTTATCCGCCATTCCTTTAATATTCTAGCTTCTTAGGTTGACATTCCACTTATAAAAACCTTTTGAAAAGAAAGCATGATCCAAACATCTTAAGAAAATAACAAGAATTGAGTAAATATGCCCTAAAACTTATATTGGAACTGTCTCATAAGTTTCGTTCCCCTTTCTTGCAATTAATATTAAGTGGAGGAGAAGGAAACTTATGAGGCTGTCTGATGAAAATTTCATGACATATTCTCGAAATAAACAAAAAATATAAGAAATAAATCATCTAAGGTCAGCCGTTAATGTAAAATTAATGCCTGATCATGATTATTCCCAAATTCCGAGTTTATCGCAAGCCAAAATTCTCTTTATTTCTCCATAATGGAATCTGATACAAAATTTAAGAAGATATCCCCTAATCTGATTTCAAAATTAGGGTTACAATGTGTTGAACAGAAGTAATAGAAGTTGTTGAGTATATGAAACGGGAAGAGGATCGAATCTCGAAACCAGCCCTCTAGGGTCTTATTTATAGATGTAGGCGGCCCCCCTTTTGGCCCTATGCTTTCATCTGGATGGAAGGTTCCTTCTTCTATGCAGTTGTGAACCTTTTGGTTTTAACGGAAGGTTTATTCTTCACACACCATCATGGGCCGTCGACCATCATAGAAGGCCTTGTGTTTCTTAATGTATCTATACGCTCTTCATCTTCCTGCAAGGTTGGTTCCGTATGAGACACTATGAACCTTTCAATCTTGTCAAAAGGTTGCTTCCTTGGGTAACTATTGTCGAGATCCGTGCCTTTCCCTAATGCTATCGGCAGGTGGCCTTTTGTTGAATTATGAATGTTATCTTTATGTAAACCTTTCGATATTTTTGAGAGATACTGGACAAGTACTTCATCTGGTCAAGAAGACTCATTATGCTTTCGAAATGGTTGTCAACTGTGTTATCTATTCCTGTCCTATTCTTTCTACCTTTCTTGGAAGATATTTGTTTTGAATGACGAGTGATGAATCCCTTCGTCTGCTCTAAAGGGTTTATATTTGCGGCAAAACTAGTTTTTTGCATCCCTTCCTTTTTATTTAAAAGGCTTGGGGCACTCTTCTTTCCTTTCATCTGTTCATTACATCAAGCGGCCTTATAACTATGTTCCTTTTTATACCTGCGAAAGCCCCTCCTTTGGAGTTATCGTGTGCTTCTTTTCCTCAGGTTTTATGCAAACCTTTCGGTGTCACCGAAAGGTAACTTCTTCTATTACTCTTCGCCTCGGCGAAAGGTTTCTGAAGAGCCTTCTTTATCTCCATTTGTATTTTATGGTTAATAGTTATTATAAATATATTTAAAACTTCAAATTCTTTTCTTAATACTTAAACAACCTTTATAAAAAATTTGAAAGATAATTTACAATATATTTAAAAGTAGATCACCTTTTTTTACTATACTAAAAACTTAGATTCTAAACTGCATATGTAGCAACTATAGCTATATGGACTGTAACTCTTAAACTATGTTTTGTAAATCAAATAGCCTTTAAACCCTTTTTGTCTATATTTTAGACCACTTCACCTTTGCTAAATGGTTTTAAAAACTAAATTCATGTTCGGAGACTATTTCGAACACTTTAAGAAAACAAGTGGTAAATCGCTTAAAAGCGTGCATGAGATTTCAATGTCACAATAAAACAAACAACGAGTAGGTTGACTATAAACAAGCAACATCCATTTTCCATATACACAAAAATTTACATAAACAAGAATATATATAAATAATAATCAGGAAGAGAGGAATACTTTAGGATCCCTCTACAAAAAATTTATTCTTCGAAGTGCTTGCATAGCGACCTATTCGCTATGAAGACACTTCGACTTCCTTTTGCTTTAGTCCCCTGCGAACAATGGTTATTATGTTATCTAATTTCAAGTTTGAATCAAATTTAACCAAACGATATACTAAATTATAAACAACATAAACTTATATTTTACAAATATTTATCAATTTCTAAAGTTATTTTAAAGTGAGATATCTCACTTTAATCTCGACCAAACTTTGCCAAAAAAGGCCACAACTTCTTGCAATTCCAACCAACACAACTTCAAAGCAAGCTCAAAGACCTCCTTCCTCCTTCTTTAACTCATGCCCGGACCCTACTCCCTCTTTGCTTTCGGTCACGGGCCAATTTGGATGCTCGACTTCAATGCTTCGACCTTTTGACTTGCTAGATGGGTTTGAAATGTTATTAAAGAATATACTTGAGATTAGAGAAGAAATAAGTTGTTTTAAGTCGAAAAGAGAAGAAGGAAGAGAGAAGAGAAGAAAGGGAGGAAAAGAGCAAAAGTTTGGAAATGAAAAATTGAAAAAGAATGAAGTATAGAGGTCCTTTTATAGAATTTCAAAAAAGTGGCAAATTACATCACTTACCCCTTAACCAAATTACTCTTTTACTCTTCCTTTTCCTTCCATTCTAAGCTTTCTCCATGTGCAAAAGTACTTTCATAACATCTTAAAAGGAAGCATACAAATTTATGTACATAAGCACTTAAAATAAGAAAGAAAAGTCTTCCTTACTTTATTAGCTTAACTAATTATTTTATTACACACTTTAGTTACACTTAATTTTACTAATTCTTTTTACTATATTAAACCATTTATTATATGTATAAGTATATGTTGCAAAGTGCACATGTGTGCAACAATGTTGCGACAACTTTCGTTCGATAAAAAGTCGAAAATTCGAAAAACGGTTTTCGGTCATATTTTCAATTTTTCATCGAACTATTTTTTTTCCTATAAACAAGCTTTCAAAATTATTTTACTATCTTTGCTTATTAACTAAATGAGAGTTATTTGATTATTATAAACCATGAATTGAACATGTAAAATTTATCAAATATTCACAAATCAGAAATTTCAGACGGTGCTTCCATTCACAACATAATTAACAATAATTCTCAAAACCCATTTTCTCCCACTGATGCCTCACTACAGCAACAGTGACTTTAGACTAGACCCATCAAACGGGTTAGGTCGGGTAGAATTTAACTCGATCCATTCAAGACATAAACAAAACCGATATGTTTGACCCATTTAATATGCGGGTTGACCGACCTGACCCATTTACTGAAAGGATTAACTCGACCCGACCCGACCCGTTTTAAAAAATTAAACTTCTGCATAAGCAATAAAAACTACACAATAAAATAAAAAGTACACCATTATTATCAATACCACTAAGCTGGTACATAACAAACAAAAACTGTAGTAAAAATATAAAAAACTGCACCAAACTGCATCATATATTGATAAATTCTACATAAAAAACAGCAATCTGCATCATAAAATGTCAAACAAAGGTTTCACTGAAATGACAAACCAAATAGATGTTGCATAAAATATCCTCTAGTTATATACAAGCAAGCAACAAGATGTTCGTTAAGAAAGAAGCAGCAACCTATAAATGTCAACGCTAAGGCCATGTTGTACAGTGTTATGCATCATAGAAGCGTGATCTTTGTCTTGACGCCACTGGTGCCTGGTTGCAATCTAAAAATATGCAAAGCTATCAAGCTTCTAAACAACAATAGTATCATGAGGCTCAAATTCAAAATTAATATGACTTAACCAATTCAGTAAAAAAAATCAACCTTCCCACTTGATGAAATGTGGGCTTCATCTGCAGGTAAGCTGCTTACCAATAGTTACCCTATTTGATTGTTTAGCGTCAGCTTCATTTGTAGATGCATCAATGAATCAATTGTCATGCCAAACTTCAATTTAGTTTTGACATAAATAGGAAATGCACCCGTTAAAAGTTGAAGCAACAGAGGGAGTCTACTTACAATTGAGCAGTACACCTGTAAAATGAACATGATAACATTGTGTTGATGTACTATTTACATACAAGTTTAGCCTGACTTTTTATTGATGTACTTGTAGATTAATTAACTTTACCAACCATATTAATGAATGAAGTAGCATTAAATTGCATTGTTGTATTGTTAAGTGCAAAGTGATATCAATTGACAGCTGACAGTTAATAATAAATACATTTAGATCCAATTATGACAATAATATCATCACACCAACATAATCCAATTTTGCCTACTAACAACGTTTCCTGATTAAGTCGGTACCATGATGCGTAAAAGTTCTGTATTATAAGTAATGATGTCCTACCATCCAAATTTTAATGGTATAACCAACAGTGGATTGCCATATAATTTCCAGAATTTCACTAAAAATAAGAAAGTAATTATATCAAAACAATATTCTATAAAATTGTACCTTCTACCATACCAATCAATGGTCACCTAAGGATGGTGTTGGAACTTGAGTAAACTGCTCTGGATCAATATGAAATTTGAAAATATCTTCATCTTCTTGTTCTACTTTCGTTGCAATAGCATTCCCATATAACCAATCATTTGTGCAAAGTAAAGTCTCCATAATATCATCTTTAAGGGACCTGCGATACTCGTCTAAAACTCATTCGCCAATGTTAAATGCGCTTTCGGATGCAACGGTAGTGATAGGCCCGACTAAAACATCTTTTTCCATGGAGAGGAAATAAGGTATTTAAATTGTTGAGACTGCCAAAAGAAAGAATATCGAGTGGTAACTTCGATCTAACAGTCCATCTTCTAGATATAGCTTAAGTTCTAAATTATGAGAACTTTCAACAAACCTAGAATTTCTATGTATATTAAATTCGTCCATTACATTAGCACACTCCTGCGAATAAGGTCCCATAAATGAATCACCATAATCTAATTTTTTGATCCATTGGCTTCATTATTAGATTCGTTCTCTATATTTTTTCTTGTACTCCTCATAAAGACCTTTTAATTTTGTCTCCGCAACCTCAAGGCTTTCGCCATAATCATTACCATAAAGTCTTTTATGATAAAACTTAACAAAATCCGTCTTATATCGAGGATCGAGAATACAAGCAATGCAAAGCAATATACTAAATTCACTTTAATATTATTGAACTTTAAAAACATACTACTTGCCATATCAGACATAAAATCATTGGATCCCATGCACTTTTGCAATATAAACAAAACCATAACAACCTTTAGAAAAAATAAGTTAGAATTTGGGTATTTAGTTCTAGAAAATAAGCAAGTAGCATCGCAAAATACTTCTAAAAAATTAGTAATTTTTTGCTTTCATCCATCCCTTTTGTGTAGGAAAATAAATATACTTCTTATCAACGAGCTCTAAACAACAAGTGCTTGTTTATAATATATAGCACTTTTCAACATAACAAAGGTTGAGTTCCATTTAGTTGGTTCATCTTGACGCAATCCTTTGTTACTATTATTCAATGAAAGATCTATTATACATTCTAAAAAATGCTTCTTTCTTGATTGTGACCTTTAATATGCTTGATACTTTCCCTTATATTGCTTAAACACGAAGCAATACATTTTAGACCATCCACTATAATAGATACCATTGTACTTGAAATTCAATTCCCATTGACCTTCTTAAATGGATTATGTGAACCAATTGTTTTGTTAAGTTTACATGCTTCATTTGAATATATATATATATATATATATATATATACACACACACACACACACACACACAATAATTAATCCTTTGAAAATTATACAACTCACAGCATGCAAATTACATCATTAATGCAGCAACAAAAGGAAAATGCAACTATCAAAATTCTACCTAAGCATGGTGCTAATATGCCAAGTAGATAGTTTTTTCAGTCCAGACTAAAGGTGAAGAACTTGATCTGGTCTCATCTAAAGCACCCCACCTTTCCCTGAAAAATGAAATATATCCCTGAAAAATGAAATATATCATATTTTACGAGATAAGATTAAGTTTCAGCTCAAATTAGATTGCAAATAGGATTCAATACATAATTAAATTATTGCCATAATGTTCAAAATTTGAGTGGCCTTAGCTTCTTAGTACCGAAGAGTAACATGTTAGATACATACAGCTTTAACCTGACGATCACAAATGTGCAAAATCTACTTACTACATTGTGACTTCAAAGAGTTCAAATTCAAGCACAAACATTTGTTTGCCCATGTTATGAATAACCAGCAATTATGACATTGCATATTATGCTACCTGCTAATTAAGTTATGAATAACCAACAATTTGATCAACATTTTGCTGCTTGCAAAGTGGCTACATCAAGATGTTTTTTAACGCATCATCGAAAATTGGTTCTAGCGGTAGTAATATTCTCATGATTTTGCAGTTTGCTCCATAAATGACTTAGTAGATTTTTAAAATGAGTCATTATTGTTATGTAGCTAGCTAATTAACGTAAGCATTGGTTGAATAGTTGAATATTAAAATAAAACAATTTCTTGGTGGTGTAGATATAATTCATTATCAGTATTACATCCGTGTTATTATTCAGATGGCAATCCAAATGCTTCTTAAGTTTTATGAAATCAAAAGCATATGGGGTCTTGGTATCAAGCTGCATATTTTTGCATTGCATATCTAACTACATTTCATAAATAAAATAAATGTTAAACCCAACCCATTTTGGTGGGTCGGATAAATGGGTTAGGTTTAGTTTTCATAAGTCTAACTTATACAAAGAATCTGTCATAACATTTGTGACACTGATAACACACCTTACATAATTCTATAATAAGTCTTGTTAAAATCTGATATAAATGAACTAATATGTTTTCATGACTTCTGTGGTTGCCTAGGATGCTACCTCAGTTTTTTAGACGTGATCAACAATATTTATTCTATATTTGAACCGGCTTAATTGTTTCATGTCATAGAGCTATCCACGTGCTCACTTTTCATTGGGTGGCTCTTTTAACATGTCTTATATTAGGTAGACTTCAAATTTCCTTCATATTGAGGATTCATAAATTATGGTTGTACTATGACATATAGTGTTATGTTCCTTTTTTATTGTATTCCGGTTACAAAAGCTTATATGTACATAAGAATTAACCAAGTGTTACATAAATTTTCATATTGTTTGCAGGAGTTGATGATAATTTCACTTGGAAGTGTCAACCGGGTTGGGTCGATTGGATATTTTTTTTCCTCGCTAATGTGAAGGAGTTGGGAAAAAAGGAAAGAAAATTGAATGGGTAATACCCAACCCTTTTAATATTAGGGTTAGTGGGTTAGGTAAATGGGTTAGGGTTGGTTTTTGTAACAACCCGAAAATTCAGTAAATATTTTAAATGGAATTTTACTTGGAACTTTGATTTAAAATTATTTTAAAATTGATAAATCTGGAATCTTAATATATACTTTTGGGATTTGACGTAAATTACTTTTCAAGATTTAATAAAATAAAGATTTTTCAAAAATTTCAAATTTTGGTCAAAGTTTGATTTCATGTTGAAAATTTTAAATTTTAAATTTAAAATTTAAAATTTTATTCGTTGTTTATGAAGCTAGACTTGATTCTAACATTTTCTCTGCTTTTCGTTTCGTAAAATTTTGATTTCTACTTCTCAAAATTTGCAGTTTTCAGCGTATTACACGCAATTATTTTCATATTTTATTTTTCTATTTGTTTTGGGTTTTGGGATAGATTGATTTAGATTTTAGTTATTTATTTTATTGTAGGGTTTAGGCTAATGGGCTATGATATCCAAGAGACACCCGAATAGTCATTAGATATGAGGAGTCACTAGTTGAGAAACTTTTACGTACATATTCTTTTCTATCTTCTGACTTCTCATTCTCTCATCTCCTACTCAGAAAAAAAAACACAGTAAGTTTCTTCTTCTCCTTCTCAATTTTTCTCCAAATTTTCTTCCTTTCCTACTCTTATTTTCGGCCATCTCCTCCACCTCCTTCTTTCCTCTCCATAGCCAACCTCTTCCCTACCCAAAGCCTTTAATCTAGCCTAAGCCAAACCACCAAGCACCATGGCCGTGACCTCCTCTTCCCAAACCCTATGTCGAACCATTTTTCCCCCTTCCTCTTTCAATTGCTTCGGCCACCATCCACACCCACCTTCCAATTGCCTAGCAGTGACCATCTTTTCTCCTTCCCAAAACCTTTTGCCTTGCACTTTTACCTAGCCAAGCCTTGCCTTGACCCAAACATCACCATAGCCAAGCCAAACCTAGCCCAAACTATGTGCGGCCGAACCCCTAAGCCATGTGGCCAAGCCCAAACCTTGTATGGCCGAGCCTATTAGCCTTTAGGCTAGCCCATTCATGTGTTTTTCTATAAAATAAAATTTTATACTTTTATTTTATCTATGTAAATTTATTTTTTACATATGTATTTTTTTAAGCTTTGGATTTGGATTCTCCTTCCACTCAAGTTTGTCAGTGATTGTCGTGCTTATTCGAAGTTGTTGTGTTTTGTTTGTAATCATTTTCTCTAGATAAGAAAGGCGAGTAATCACTCTTGACTACATACTTATATTTTGATGCATCGACGTCATTTGAATTGTATTGATATGAATGTGTATGTTAGAAATTTCACATATGCTTATATTATGTTATCTCACCTGATGTTATACCTGTTATGATCATATGCCATGATATGTTATATATTGTTCTGTTTATTTCATATTTTGTTCTCACATTGCAAGTTTCTTCAATATGGGTTGAAATGATACATGCCCGAACGATCTTTAGAATAAGAAAAAATCGTTATGGGCTAAAATGATAGGCCCGAGCGATTTTTGTTTGACTTGGGATTGTGGGTTTGAAATGATGTAAACCCGGGAATTTAATAATTTCATATTGAAATTATATATATCTGTATTTACTTGACCATAGGTTAGAAAATTTTGTACAGACTCCATGGTTGGTTTTAAAATAAGTTCTAAAAATTATTAAGTATTTTGGATTTTTTTAATATATGAATTTTTAAATTTAATATAATGATTTTATAAAAATTTATATATTTATTTTCTACGAGTTAAAAGTCTTTATAAGTAAATAAATGACTGAAAATGTAATTTTTGGAATTTAATTTATAATATAAAATTTAACTAAAACTTAATAATCCAATTTGACTTAATAACAACATTTTAATCTAACCTACTAATATAACTTTTAATTAATGTAATAGGATATTTTAAATAATAAAAATAATATTTTTTCTTTACTTTAATAGAAAATTTAAGTTAAAAATGTACTTGTCACTTAATATAAGAAATTTTAGCTTTAAATTGGATATTATGGTAATAAATTGTATTTAACTAAAATCATAGTTTATTTAATATCCAAATGAATAATTTTGTATAACAAATAGAAACCATATAATAACTATGATAAAATTGTAAGTATATATAATATTTTGATTATATGAACTGTTATAGTGGAAGGTATTGTTTCCAAAGTGTTATGATTTATTAAGTATTATGTTTCCAAAATGTTATGATTTATTAATTTTATGTTTTCAAAATGCTATGATTTCTAAAAGGTAATGTTTTCGAATTGCTATGATTCTGAAGGTTACATTTTCAAAGTATTATGGTTTTAAAGTGTTATAATTAAGTGTATAAATTATGAAAGTGTTACAACTTTGGAAATGAATATTATTTTAAAGAATAATGATATCGAATTTATATGCTTTTGAAATGAATATGTTTTGATATGAAATATAAACCATTTGAAAATGAAATAACCAAGGGTTATAATAACGTTTGATTGTTAAAGAGACCGGGATCGATAATTGTCAAACTCTCTGCCAATAACAAAAACCACTTTAACAACCGTGTACGCGGTGGAGATTCCAGAATGAAGTAGGTGTTTGGCGACGTTCTGTTTGAGGTATATACTTGGACCTAGCTCCTGTGAGTTAGCTTAAGGTGGCTAAAATTGGAGCAATTGACGGGCCGAGTGAGGTAGCTCCTTCGATCGGACACACATCTTCAATTGTCGTTCTATTACTTTGTGATTGATTTGGTGTGCACCTTTGATTTGGGAGTGTGGATCGAGGTGGTAGGTAGCTGCGGCTATGTGTTACCACCAGCCCGGAAGTGTAATTGGTATATCTACCGTGACATTGCCTAGTTTTGCCATGTCACCTACCTTATCGAGACCACTAAGAGTTTGCTTTGTACCAAACCTATAGAGTGCCCTCTGACGACGCCCAGTACGGGGGATATTACGGCACTGCATAGACTATGGGAATATATAAAATTTGTTAAGAGGGATATGAGTAACGCCTTAACGCTATTTTAATAGTTTATCTTACATTAGACATTATTATAATAGCGTATTGTACTACATAGTAGATAGTTTAATGGATCCTTAAAAGATGGACGGTCCCAAGCATCCTTTAAGTTATTGATGCATTTCTTTTACAATTCACTTGAGTTGATTTACATTTTATAAGTATGTATGTCCTGACTCGAGTCTTTTTTGTTTTTCTTTATGCTTGGGTCAACCAGAGTATCATAGCTTTGGATTCATCTTTTGGAGCTAGAGATCTGCTAGAGATTTAGCTATCTATCTATTATTTCTATTTCAGTTATTTCCATTTAGCATTCGCTTATGTATTAGTGGACTTATGTATTTGGATTTCCTGTTATATTTGCTTTCAGACACTGGTATTATGTATTTGTTTTGAGACTATGTTACTAATAGCTTCATGAACTACTATGTTTATTTTATTCTGTTGTGAGTTATTCTAATATTTTATGTCTGTGATTCTATGATTGATTTTATTTGCCCCAAAATTCATTAACAATATGTTATTTTGAATTATTCAAGTCTGATATGTGTGGTTTATTATCGATTTGAATGATCCAAAATAGCGGGATGTTACATTTGGTATCAGAGCTTTGGTTTTAGGCAAACCTTAGCCTACGGGGCAAAAACTCATTAGAGATAGGGTAGAAATACCCTAGAATGAGTGAAATCAGTCTTAGAATCATTCCATGTGAGAGAACGTATTATTAATTATAAAATGATTTTAAATGATTTTAAAAGATTATTTTGGGTATAAAATTTTTCTTGTTTTAAAATCTAATTTTTCTTAGAATTTCCTTCTTTTCGAATCCACCTTGTTTAATATAATTCTTTGATTAGGATTTCCATTCTAGTTTAAATCTTTTCTTTTATCTCTATCTTTATCTTTATCCTAAAATTCATTCTTGAATTTTCAGGACGAATCGTAGGAAAGCCAGAGGTCGGGGTCGTGGTATTGCCCCAGTTCTAGAACCCGTTGCACCCATTAGTTTCACTACTCTCTGTAAGGAGTTCACTCAGCTTAGTGGTACCAAGTTTACTGGATCAGAGAGCATCATTGAGGATCAGCAGCAGCTGAGGAGTTTAGAGAGGATTTTCACTGGTCTTGAGATCGCTGATGCTCAGAAGCGTTAGTTAGTAGCTTGGCAGTTGCAAGAGGCAGCCCAGGATTGGTGGGAG
This sequence comes from Allium cepa, assembly GCA_030765085.1. Lineage (NCBI taxonomy): Eukaryota > Viridiplantae > Streptophyta > Magnoliopsida > Asparagales > Amaryllidaceae > Allium > Allium cepa. Next base: position 70,890,092 of record CM060939.1, on the reverse strand, counting down.
TCTGTTACAGCCCACACTATTGAGGCAGATATCTCTTGGGAGCAGTTTAGGTATTATCTTGAGTTGGTTTTTGAGTTTGTTTTAGTTATCTCTTTGGAATCTTTCTTTAGTTTGGATACCATATTTTAGAGATGCTTTTTTGGCTAAGTGGATGCCTGAAACCGGGAAGTTTCAGCTATACAGGGAGTTTATGGATCTTAAGCAGGGGAATATGTCATTTTTTGAGTATGAGCAGAAGTTCAACGAACTTTCCAAGTTTGGTCCTAGCTTGATTGATACCCCTCTTAAGAATAATAAGAAGTTTATAGCTGGAGCTCTCCTAGAGTTTTATGATCATCTGATTTCTCATGTGCACATCCCTTTTACTGGGTTGATGGATATGGCCATTAGATTTGAGAACCCCGCTTCTAAGGATTCTTTTGTTGCTTGTGCCCCTCTATATTAACCTTTTTAAGGAAATTCTAAGAAGAGGAAGCCTAATTTCCATCTGTAGAAGAAGAATTGGCTGAAGACTCCAGGTTTGGGATCTTCTTCTCAAAGGCAACCTATTGATCTTTCTTCCATCACTTGCTTCAAGTGTGACTAGAATGGACACTATGCCAATAGTTTCCCTACTTTAGTTGGAGCTTCTGTTCCTCCATTTCAGATGACTAGGCATGATCTTTTCCATATTTGCTTGTAGCTTAGCCACTTCAAGAAGGATTTTCCTACTCAACAAAAGGGCAAGCCATCTGGTATCTTTGCAGTTACCTCTTCTACTCCACCTACTCCTAGTGATACCCAAGGTACTCTCCAGGGCACCTTTACTTTTTTTAATTTTCTTGTTCGAGTTCTATTTTACACTAGAGCTTCTCATAGTTTTATTTCTGTGGATCTTTGTGATAAGTTTAACCATATCCTTTCACCTGAGTATGCAACTGAACCTTTGTGTGTTTCTAGTCCTATTGGTGGTCCAACGAACCTTATTAGGATTTGTGAAAGGGTGAAACTCTTCTATTCTGACCATCATTTTTCTGGTATTTTCTATGATATGATTTTTGATGCTTTTAATATGTTGCTTGGAGGAGATTGGCTGAAGAACCATGAAGTGTTATCTCTTGTAAAGCCCGAACTATTTCTCTTGTTGATAATCGGGGTAATCCTTTGGTGACTCAGTGCCGGATGCCTCAACATTATGCTGACAGCTTTATCTTTTCTCTTGATTCTTCCTCTGGTGATCTTGATTCAACTCCTGTGGTCAAACTCTATTTTGATGTATTTAGTGTAGTCACTTATTTACCTCCTAAGCAAGAAATCAAATTCTGTATTTATCTTATTCCAGGAGCTCGATCTGTAGTTCTTCCTTCCAGAAGAATGGCATCCCATGAGAAGGTTGAGTTGAGGAAGCAAATTGAGGACTTGTTCTCCAAGGGTCTGATCAGACCTAGTCATTCCTCATGGGGAGTAGCTGTGGTTTTCATTACTAAGTATGATGGTTCTTTGAGGATGTGTGTTGGTTATAGGGAGTTGAACAAGCTTACTAGGAAAAACAGATATCTTATGCCTCTATCGATGATATGTTCGATCAGCTCTATGGAGCTAGGGTGTTCTCTCAGCTTGATCTTGCCACCGGTTACCAGCTCAGAGTTGCTGAGGAACATATTCCTAAGACTGCTTTTCGTACTGAGAATGGTTTCTATGAATGGTTAGTTATGCCTTTTGGTTTGACTAATGCCCCAGCCTTCTTTGTTGATCTTATGAATCGTGTTTTCCGTGATGTTCTTAACAAATTTGTTCTAGTCTTCGTCAATGATATCCTTGTCTTCTCTATGTCTGAGAAGGAGCATGAATCTCATTTGAGCTTTGTTCTTGGGACTCTTAGGAGTCATCAGTTGAAGGCTAACTTCTCGAAATGCCATTTCTGAAAGGATGAAGTCCGATTTCTCAGGCATATTGTTTCTGGTAATGGAGTTTCTATTGATCCAGTTAAGATCGCTGCGATCAATGTAAGCATATCTTCTCTTCTTTCTTTTTTAAATTAATTATTTTATCTTTCTCTATAGTTCTTATTTTCCCTATTATGTTTTAGGATTGGGAAATTCCTAGGACTCCATCTAATATCCGTAGCTTTCTGGGCCTTGTTGGTTGTTATCAGAGATTTACTGAGAACTTTTCTCAGATTGCTGTACCTCTCACTGTTTTGACTCGTAAGAATGCTAAGTTTATATGGAATGATAAGTGTGAAGCTGAATTCAATGAGTTAAAGCGCAATCTTACTTCCGCACTAGCTCTTACAGTTCAAAATGGAAATGAGGGATTAACGGTATACACTGATGCTAGTCATGATGATTTGGAAGCTGTTCTGATGTAGGATGGAAAGGTTATTGCTTATGCCAGTCGTCAATTGAAGACCCATGAAGCCAATTATGCTGCCCATGATTTGGAATTGCTTGCCGTGGTTTTTGCTTTGAAGCTTTAGAGACATCATCTTTTGGGAACTAAGTTTAAGCTCTTTACGGATCATCAATCTTTGAGGTATATTTTCACCCAAAAGGATTTGAATTAGAGGCAGGTTAGATGGCTTGAGTTTCTTGCTTCTTATGTCCTCGACATCAACTATACTTCCGGGAAAGCTAATGTTGTAGCCGATGCCTTGAGTCGGAAGAAGGCAATGTTGTGTCAACTTGTTGTTTCTTCTCCTCTTATGGATCGTATTGTTGCTAAGCAGGATGATGATAAGATGCTTAGGCTTATTAAGGAGAATGTTCGTTGCAGGGTTAGTAGTAGCCAAGATGAAAGTGGAGCTCAGATCGATGATAAAGGGATTTTGAGGATTAATAATCGGATTTGTGTCCCGAATGTCGACGGATTGAGGCAAGAGTTACTTCAGGAAAATCATCGGTCCAGACTTTCTATTCACCCAAGAGGGATGAAGATGTATCTGGATATAAAGGAGCTGTGTTGCTGGAGTAGTATGAAGTGTGATATCTCCCTTTTTGTTAGTAGATGTGTGACTTGTCAGTAGGTTAAGGCCGATCATCAGAAGACCCCTGGATTATTGCAACCCCTTGATGTTCCCAATTGGAAATGGAAACAGGTCTCTATGGATTTTATTATGGGTTATAGAGGACTAGGAGGGGTAATGAGAGTATTTGGGTAGTTGTGGATAGACTGTTCAAGTCAGCTCATTTCATTACGGTTAGGTCCAATCGCTCTGCTTCAAGTTTAGCTGGGATTTATATGAGAGAGATTGTTCGACTTTATGGTGTTCCGGTTAGTATTGTTTGTGATAGAGACCCCAACTTTACCAGCCAGTTTTGGAGAGCTTTTCAAGAAGCTTTAGGTACTCACCTGAATCTGAGCACAGCTTATCATCCGTAGACCGACGGTCAAACAGAAAGAGTGAATCGGATTTTGGAAGATCTTCTTTATGCCTGTGTCCTTGATTATAAAGGATTTTGAGAAGATCATCTTCATCTCGTTGAATTCATCTATAACAATAGTTATCAGGTATAATCTTAAATTTTCTGTTTAAGGTTGTCTTAAATGTTTATCTATCTTATTCCATCTTTTGAATTCAGGCTAGTATCGCAATGGCTTCGTTTGCTGCTCTTTACGAACGACCTTGAAAATTTCATCTTGCTTGATTGAGTTCGGTAATAGTTTGATTCTTGGTCCTAATATGATTCTTGAGGCATCTAAGAAGGTTGAGGAGATTAGGAGGAAGATGAGGTTGCTCAGGATAGGCAGAAGAAGTATGCTAATAGGCGTAGGAGGAGTCTGGAGTTTTCAGTTGGTGATTAGGTTTTCCTTAAGGTCTCTCCGTTGAAGAATGTGATTCGGTTTGGTCGGAAAGGGAAGCTTGCTCCTAGGTTCATTGGTCCTTTTCGCATTTTAGAGAGAGTTGGTTCTTTAGCTTATCGTTTGGATTTGCCTGAGAAGCTTTCTGGAGTGCATAATGTATTCTATGTTTCACACCTTCGTCGGTATCTTCATGATCCATCTTTGATTGTTCAGCCTTCTACTCTCGAGAGTTCGGATGTTGAACCAAACCTTACTATCGAGAGGAAGCCACTTCGAATTATCGATAGAGGTACAAAGCAGTTAAGAAGGAAATCTGTCAACAAAGTCAAAGTGTAGTGGAGTATTGATGATTGGGATTGTACTTGAAAGACGGAGGAGAGCATGCGTACTTCGAATCTGGAACTGTTTGTTTCAGGTACTATTCGTTATTATATCTTTTCTTTCTTTCTTTCTTTTTCTATGTCTCGTTCCTTTTCGAGGACAAAAATTTTTGAGTAGGGGAGAGTGCAACAACCCGAAAATTCAGTAAATATTTTAAATGGAATTTTACTTGAAACTTTGATTTTAAATTATTTTAAAATTGATAAATTTGGAATCTTAATATATAGGTTTGGGATTTGGTGTAAATTATCTTTCAAAATTTAATAAAATAAAGATTTTTCTAAAATTTAAAATTTTGGTCAACTTTGGTCAAAGTTTGACTTCCTGTTGAAAATTTTAAATTTGAAATTTGAAATTTAAATTTTTGTTCTTTTTTTATGAAGCTGGATTTGATTATAACATTTTCTCTACTTTTCATTTCGTAAAATTCTGATTTCTACTTTTTAAAATTTGTAGCTTTCAGTGTATTACATGCAATTATTTTCATGTTTTATTTTTCTATTTTTTTGGTTTTGGGCTAGACTGATTTAAACTTTAGTTATTTATTTTGTTGTTGGGTTTAGGCTAATGGGCTAGGATATTCAAGAGTCATCGGAATAGTCATTAGATATGAGGAGTCACCTGTTGAGAAACTTTTATGTACATATTCTTTTCTATCTTCTGACTTCTCATTCTCTCATCTCCTGCTCAGAAAAAAAAACACAGTAAGTTCCTTCTTCTCTTTCTCAATTTTTTCTCTAAATTTACTTCCTTTCCTCCTCCTTTTTTCGGCCATCTCCTCCACCTCCATCTCTCCTCTCCATAGCCGACCTCTTCCCTACCCAAAGCCTTTAATCTAGCCTAAGCCAAACCACCAAGCACCATGGCTGTGACCTCCTCTTCCCAAACCCTAGGCCGAACCATTTTTCCCTCTTCCTCTTTCAATTGCTTCGGCCACCATCCACACCCACCATCCAATTGCCTAGCAGTGACCATCTTTTCTCCTTCCCAAAACCTTTTGCCTTGCACTTTTACCTAGCCAAGCCTTGCCTTGACCCAAACATCACTATAGCCAAGCCAAACCTAGCCCAAACAATGTGCGGCCGAACCCCTAAGCCATGTGGCCAAGCCCAAACCTTGTATGGCCGAGCCTATTAGCCTTTAGGCTAGCCCATTCATGTGTTTTTCTATAAAATAAAATTATATACTTCTATTTATCTATGTAAATTTATTTATTTACATATGTATTTATTTATTTTTTTAAGCTTTGTGTTTGGATTCTCCTCCCACTCAAGTTTGTCCGTGATTTTTGTGCTTATTCGAAGTCATTGTGAGTAATCACTCTTGACTACATACTTATATTTTGGTGCATCGATGTCATTTGAATTGTATTGATATGTATGTTTATGTTAGACATTTCACATATGCTTGTATTATGTTATCTCACCCGATGTTATACCTATTATGATCATATGCCATGATATGTTATATATTGTTATGTTTATTTCACATTTTGTTCTCACATTACAAGTTCCTTCACTCTTGGTTGAAATGATACATGCCCGAACGATCTTTAGAATAGGAAAATTTGTTACGGGCTGAAATAATATGCCCGAGCGATTTTTATTTGACTTGGTATTGTGGGTTTGAAATGATATAAACCCCGGAATTTAATAATTTCGGATTGAAATGATATATTTCCACATTTACTTGACCATAGGTTAGAAATTTTTTACAGACTCTATGGTTGGTTTTAAAATAATTTTCTAAAAATTATTAAGTATTTTGGATTTGTTTTAATATATGAATTTCAACTTAAATTTAATTTGATGATTTTATAAGAAATTATATATTTATTTTCTGCGAGTTAAAAGTCTTTATAAGGAAACAAATGGCTAAAAATGTAATTTTTGGAATTTAATTTATAATATAAAATTTGACTAAAACTTAATAATCCAATTTGAATTAATAATGATATTTTAATTTAACCTAGTAATATAAGTTTTAATTAATGTAATAGTATATTTTAAATAATAAAAATAATATTTTTTCTTTACTGTAATAGAAAAATTTAAGTTAAAAATGTACTTTTAACTTAATATAAGAAATTTCAGCTTTAAATTGGATATTATGGTAATAAATTTCATTTAACTAAAATCATAGTTTATTTAATATCCAATAAATAATTTTGTATAAAAAATAGAAACCATAAAATAACTATGTTAAAATTGTAAGTATATATAATATTTTATTTTGATTATATAAACTGTTATAGTGGAAAGTATTATGTTTCCAAAGTGCTATGATTTCTTAAGTATTATGTTTCCAAAATGCTATGATTTCTTAAGGCTATGATTTTAAAATGCTATGATTTTTCCAAGGTAATGTTTTCGAATTGCTACGATTCTAAAGGTTACATTTTCAAAGTGTTATGGTTTCTAAAATATTATGGTTTCAAAGTGTTATAATTAAGTGTATAAATTATGAAAGTGTTACAACTTTGGAAATGAATATTATTCTAAAGAACAATGATATCGAATTTATATGGTTCTGAAATGAATATGTTCTGATATGAAATACAAACCATTTGAAAATAAAATAACCATGGGTTATAATAACATTTGGTTGTTAAAGAGACCGAGATTGGTAATTGTCATACTATCTGCCAATACCGAAAACCACTTTAGCAGTTGTGTATGTGGTGGAGATTCCAGAATGAAGTAGGTGGTTGGCGACGTTCTATTTGAGGTATATACGTGTACCCGACTCCCGTGAGTTAGCTTAAGGTGGCTAAAACAAGAGCAATTGACGGGCCAAGTGAGATAGCACCTCCTATCGGACATACTTCTTCAATTGCCATTCTATTACTTTGTGATTGATTTGGTGCGCACCTTTAATTTGGGAGTGTGGATCGAGGTGGGCAGTAGCTGCGGCTATGCATTACCACTAGCCCGAAAGTCTAAATGGTTTATCAACCCTGACATTGCCTAGTTGTGTCGTGTCACCTACCTTATTGAGACCACTACGAGTTTGTTTTGTACCATACCTATGGAGTTCCCTCTGACGGCGCCCAGTACGGGGAAGATTACGGTACTATATAGACTATGGGAATATATAAAATGTGTTAAGGGGGATATGGGTAACACCTTAACGCTATTTGAACAGTTTATCTTACATTAGGCATTATTATAATAGTGTATTGTACTACATAGTAGATAGTTTAACGGATCCATAAATTATGGACGATCCCAAGCATCCTTTAAGTTATTGATGCATTTCATTTACAGTTCACTTGAGTTAATTTACATTTTAAAAGTATGTATGTCCTTCGAGTGTTTTGTGTTTTTCTTTACGCTCGGGTCAGCCTGAGTATCACTACTTTGGATTCATCTTTTGGAGCTACAGATCTGCTGGAGATTTAGCTATCTATCTATATTTCTATTTAAGTTATTTCCATCTAGCCTTTGCTTTTGTATTCGTGGACTAATGTATTTGGATTTCCTATTGTATTTGCTTTCAGACTTTGGTATTATTTATTTGTTTTGAGACTATCTATCTAGTAGCTTCATGAACTACTATGTTTATTTTATTCTGTTGCGAGTTATTATGATATTTTGTGTCTGTGATTCTGTGATTGATTTTATTTGCCCTAAAATTTATTAACAATCTATTGTTTTGAATTATTCAAGTCTGACATATGTGGTTTATTGTCGATTTGAATGATCCAAAATAGGGGGATGTTACAGTTTTGATAAGTCTACTTTAGACTGAATTTACTCTCATCATTCAAACAGTGAAAGATGTAGAAAATATATTTAGCAGTATTATTTTTAAGGTTTAACGTTGACAAAAACATCTTTGGTTTACCGCCTCTTAACACGGTATTCATCCCCGCGTACATTGGAAACAGAGTTCATTTTACCATCTCTTCACAAAATATTCATTTCCCTCTCCTTCAATTTCCATTTTCTCTCAAGTGGCTTTTGATTTCGGTCCTTCATCGTCAACATCGATTTCTTTATCGCTAGCTAAACACTATGGTTTCTCTTTCCACATTGGTTTCCCTAACTATGGTTGCCCTAAACTCGGCGGTTTAACTTTTCACTTCGATTTCTTTACTCACGATAGCCCTAAACTCGACGAAAGACAAAGAATTTAGTGAGAATTTTTTACCCTAGTTTTCAAGTAGATTTCAAATAACTATTTGTTATCAAATCGAGATCAAAGTTTACCCGATTTTTATTTAGATCTTGCATATATGATATAATAATTATTGCTTACAACTGATGATGTTCTGAAGATAATATCATGTTCAAAGTTTCTCCATGTATATGGGTGTGTGTCTATGTCCTTGTATAATTGAAGATAACGCCTAATGCTTCATTGTTGCCATTTTTTAAAGATCAAATATTGTTTAGATGAAAGTAGTGTATGCAGTAACATTTGCTATTTGTTGTGCCATTATTCGTGAAACTAATCAAATCAATGGTAATGCAGTTTCAGAATGATTTTAATTCAAGCTTAATTATTGTATCTTGCTTTTCTATGAAATAGTTAACAATTATTTAGTGGTCAGAATGCAAAAAATAGACATTAGGATAAGGCCGAGTGAATCTTATTATACACAAGATTATTTGAAATTTATTGTAACCAAACAAGCAGGTACTTGGATTTATTAGGACCCATGACAGTATATTACATCAAGTGGTTTGGAAGATGTAGGTGATTTGAATTTTGAGGATGGGTAACTATGAGCATGTGAAAGTATATAGTTGTATGTGCTTATGAATATCTGCGTTGATTTTGAATGTGTGCATAAGGCTTTTGAATCTTAAATCATAAAATATGAGTACCTAATTGTAAATTATTATTTTTCCAAGAAGCATGATGTAATAGTTGATTATGATAGAATTACTCAACTTTAAACCTATATATATATATATATATATCAAATGTGGAAAGTGGAATCGGTTCATATCTAGACTGTACAGTAGTTAAAATATAGTTCTACTTTCATAGTTAACTTTTTATGAGATCAATTCAAATCTTTTTAGTATTCTTTTTATTTCTCTTGATTTCCACATTCACATTCTATTCTTTACTAAATAGTAGTGTTTTTTAATGAACATGATCAATGATCAAATTATCATATTTCCCATCTTGTCTTTGCCAAAATCTTAAAATATTCTACTGATAAGTTATTGCAATGTCAATCTCTATCTTGGAAAGAGGAGTGATGTTACAGAATTTTTTGATGTCACTACTAAAATTGTTACATTCATAATATAAATGGGTATTTATGCACCTCTTTCTTTTATGTAGAATACTTGAGACTTTTGTTGTTCGTAATCAACCCCTTTTTCTATGTCCAATTTTTTGAGTATATTCTATTTATGCATCAATTCTCCTACCGTGCACTACTATTTTTCATTGGGTGGTATGGGCTTGCATCAGCTTTGAATTTGCCCCTTTCTTTAACCGAAATTTAGACTACTTCCTCTATGTGTTGATCAATTTACATCTTAAATACTGGTATATTTCTATAGAACCATAACTAAACAAACTCCTATACAAAAAAATAAAATAGAAATATCACATGCTAAAAATTGTCATGGGTGAAAATACCAAATGCCAGAAATTATCAGGAATTATCGTAGGTGGTCGTCAATTCTACAAATGACTTTGTAAACCTTAATTATGTTTTATATTAAGCATTTAACTCTTTTGCATAATTACATAACTCTTTTATAGATTTCCACCCTAATAATTCTTTTTACTTTATTATACATGGACATAAAACATTACTTTTTATATAGAAGATTGCTAGCTAAAATTGCTAATAAAAGCTATGTTTTTATGCATTTAAATGTGTATGCTATATATAGTATATATTTTGTTATATTTATGATATGCATCCGATCTTTTTTCGATCGTGTAAATGCATATTGAATTAAGGTGTGTAGAAAAGCTCTAATCACAAATCTAATCTTGTTTTATTTTCGTAAATATATATTGAATTAAGATGTGTGGAAAAGCACTAACTGTGCAAATGAGGTGTTGTCGGAATTTTATAAAATCTAATAAGTTCATAAAAATTAACTAAGTTCTATAAAAAAAATTATTAAGTTAATTTTTTTTAAAATTAAATAATTTTATAATAATCAACTAACTTTTACAGAAAAGAGCTTAACTAAGTTAACTAAAGAATTTTATTTTCTAAAAATTAGCTAAATTAACCAAGTTTTATAAAACTAAATAATTTTCTAAAAACTAATCAAGTTTTATAAAACTTAAGTAAATTCATAAAAATTAACTAAGTTAACCTAATTTTTTTAGAAATTAAATAATTTTCTATATATATATATATATACGTATGTATTTATATGTAACGACCCATAATTTTCGATAATTAAAATATTAATTTAAGTAAGATTTTGGATTTAATGCTGAGAAAAATTAATATTTAAGATTTGTTAATGCAAAAAATAACTAGAATGAAATGTAATAATTTAAATGTAAGGTAATGTATGACTATTTTAATGTAATCTCAATCAATTGAAATGATTGTAAATATAAAATTTGGTTATAAACTGTAAATAGGTAAATAACCAAATGTTGTGTTTAAATGGTAAAATTGCACGCAGTTAATTGGAACTAGTTAGTTAATCAGTATGTGAATTTATTAGTGTGTTGTTGACAATAGACACAAGAATGGGTTTGAAATTGTAAGTATGATAATTTGTGTAATTACCATTTCATTTATTTATTCATTGAAGCTGAATTGGAAATCAACTAAAATTAATGTAGTTAATTATTACAGTTAATATAAATTAAAAGATGATAATTGTAGAATATCTATGTAATGAGATGTAAACCAATGTTAACTATGTCCATAAATTAATGATTAATTAAATAAAAAGATTGAAATCAATTTTTATTAATAAATTGGGATTTTAAATTCTAATTGATAAATTTATTAAAGTTGAAACTGAACACCGTAATTAGTGTAATATTTAACATTGAATTGATATGGAAATTTGTTTTAAACAATTATAAATTACTTAGAAATCAAAAACGATAAAAAATATTAGTTATTAAGTTTGAAATTGAAAAGTGATTTAATCAATTTACTATTAATTTATTTAATTAACGTGAAAATAGCTATTTTGGCCACTGTCTTGGATTTTGATGAAACTAGTTTCATCGGATGCGTAATGGTGAATTATTATAGTATTTCAAGTTCTGTAGTGATCGGACTTGTCGTTTGATCGTACGGGCTCGAAACGCGTAGAAATCAATTTAATGAAATCAATTTAAAATAAGCTGATTTTAAAACCTAACTTCTTCATACAATGGAATTAGGACTTGAAACCTGTTCTATTGAATTTTAAAATATTGATAACATCTATTTTGATATATGCAATGACCTCCTTTCGTTTCGGAGCTTTACGGGTCGTATTTGTTAATTCAAATCAATTTGAATGTTGTTTATATCTTATCGGGCTTTGTTCCTATAAATAGTTTTGTTCTAATACATACTAAATTTTTTATCATTCCTCTCTTCTCAATGGCAGAAACCCAAATTCCTGGATTCAATTGCAAATCAAAATCAAATCAAAAGATTAAAATTCCTCAAACCATATCATATTATATATCTGTAACGAACCGGATTTTTCGACGCTCGAAAATCAACATTAATACGTTCATTGTATTACATGCCGAGCAATCAAATGCAGGAAATACCATATCATTAGGAAAAAGAAGAAAGAGGTAGAAGAAAAAACAGAAACAACAACACAGAATCTCACAATCGCAGCGGAATAATATATAATAGATAATAACATGTCTTTATACAAAAAGAACTATAACTGTTATTTATACATTACATCATTAGAGTATAACACATCAATAGCAGAATACCGGATAGTTATAATAACTTGTCCTCACAAAAGCTGAATATACAGCCTATAATGCACAATGGAATATAATCGGATACGTGAAATACGTCTTCGTCATCTAGCTTACCTCCCGAGTTCCATAACATCCTATTCTGTTTTTGTAATACTATGTTTGACCCGAGCATTATAATAAAATAGCATATGAGTTAATTTAGAAAACAAGCGTGAGAAAACACACTCAATTTGAACCATTAGAGTTATCAAACTCCCTTTGAAAATCAAAATATCTCGTAAGAACACGCCACAAATAAACATGACGAGTTTTACCTTACGATAACCAAAATATTTATATCAAAATCATCCGATATTATAATAGTGTCTAAGTACAAATACTTATATTCAAATAGATGAAATTGCTATATTAATTAAATTCCAGCATACAAGGATCTACAACCAAAACCGTAAAGGCACGTATTAAAGAATGGATTCCATACAAATGACTAGGCACTTGGGGATCACCTATCACAGTACACGTGTAGAAAAATGTACCGAGGACCACGAGGGGATCCCCTGCAACATAAGATTGGACTACCCCTAACCTAGATAGACCAAATATGCTATCACACCGGGTGTTTCTACCCTTTCAGAGCTCCTTCCATATATCGTAGTAATAATATCCGAGGGTATCTAGAAAGGTGATAAACATACCCTAATTGGGTGCGACCCACTTTAGCCTTGCTGCATCTCCCCTGTTTTTCAATCATTCCGGTTGATGAGGATAGAGGCGAAGGTTACCTTTTTAAGGAATTTTCACTTAGAATGCTCATCGTCCTCCAATGACAATATGTTGATAACATTCATCCATACAAGTCCGTCCTGGATCCGAACGGAACCGAAGGCACTATTCCTACAACATCCATTTTGGAATCATCCTCAGGATTAGTAGCGATTAGCCCATGCACTTCACTGCTCCCTCTTCGATTCCATGCTCTTGTTTTCCCTTGAAAATGCACTCGTTGGATCGAAGTGGTTTTCGAATAACTTATCTGATCCCAGTCTCTTCGAAACAACATTCGATATTTCCGATAAACTCAAACCTGTTTCTTTAGGAAATAAACAGACGAAACAAAGATCGGAGATCACCTCCTAACTGTTAGTGAACGGATTTCCTTATAATTGTCCTAGAAGAACGAAATGAGTTTATATGTACAGTATATCACCTCGAATGGTAACTGTACCATATAATTCTCGTGTTTCTTCTAGATTTTCCCAAAGTTCTATTTTAGGTCCAGATTCGATAGTCAGTTATTTAATTGCCAAATTAACAATCATTCAACCCAACAATTCATTTTCCACTAAAAACACCAAGTCTCATTTTTATTTAAATTTTAAATAAATTAACTCTCTTCATCCAAAATATGTACTTATCTTATCGAATTTAGTATATTCAGAAACTATCTTTTTCAAAAATATTGGAAAACCTTTCTAAAATAATATGGAAAGTACCACTGCAGTATCAACCATGGATTCACAGCTCAATGGTTACATCTCTATCCTAGAGAAATCAAAAACTTAACTATAGGCACTCGCCGCCTCCGATTACACCATGAAAGCATACCATTACTTTCTGAAAGCTTTATTTAATAATTTTCTCAAAAACAACACTTATAAAATTCCTATACAAATTTCCAAGTTTATTTTAGGCAAATACTCTTTAGTAAAAGTTAATATAAAAATAATATTAATATTGAATAATATATCCTTTATAATAATAATACTAATTAATTCTAAATAATAATTAACTTAATATAAACAAACTTGATTAATAATTAAACATACTTAAAACAATTTAAAACAACTAAATAATTAATTTTCTTAAACATTCTTCAACACTTTTTAAATTACTTAGTTAATAATTAAAAAATCCCCCTTTTAAAAAAAATTAACTTCTCAATAAAATATACCTTTCAATTTCAATATAGTCAGTCTAATGTTTATAAATCCCTATCGATTTATCACCAATTTGATTTACGTTCCAATTTCATAAATCCCTTTTTATATTTCTAAAAAAAATCTATCATTTATTTTTTAAGCCGATTTACCCTTCTCTTTATAAAGCCTCACCGTGAATTTATAACTTCAATTTATCCACTAGTAATCACTTCACTTTATTTATAAACCTTATTTATAAATTACATAGTCTCATTTCCCGTTTATAACGGTTTATCAATACTAAATCGATTACAAATCGATTTCTAAATTGAATCCCATTTTTAAATCAATTTAAATAACCCAACTTCATTCCAAACCCAAATAAATTTCGATTCCACTTCCATTTCACAATATAAAATCTTATTTAAGGTATAGTATAACAATTCTATATTTTATTTTCAATTTTTATATTTTCTCCAAACTATTTTAAATCTCGATTTAAAAAATTTTTACACTTAAACAAATATCGCTTAAGTTTTATTATTTAAAATCCTTTTATTTACATTATTCCAAAATCTCTATTTTCCATATTTTAAAATTATCAAGTACAATTCAAAATCCACTATTTAGTTTGTCAAAACTTTTTTTTATTAATCCAAATTTCACTATAAATATTTTACTTCTAAATTTTCCTTTTGATTTCCTTCCAAATTAAAAAAAAAGTATTTGTGGTATTTTAAAAATACCAAAATCTAAATCAGTAATATGATAACACCAAGTAAATTCAAATCACGCTATAATCTATCATAGATTAATCAATATATCATATCACTGAGTATGAAAACAATTTCAACATTTTTAAGAAATCCAGTTGGATCCCTCCAAACTGTTTCCCTACATCCACAGATGTTAATGCAACATATAAAAAATACAAATCCCACTTCAAGGGGGGTATTGCGGTATATAGGGTCATTCGCTATTATACAAGGCGCATAAGATCTCATCCGCTATATATATGCGGGAATATCAATCACTTCAATATATATACTATGATATATATAATATCACATTCAACAGATAAAAATATATCAATTCAACCAATCAATCAAAAAAATTAATTTTAACTATTTAAAATTAATTGTAGTAATCCAAAATTGAGTGATATTAACCCACCTTTATTTTTATTACATGATATTCTTCGATATGATCCCAATGCTACTTGTTAGTTGTTTATCTAACTCGCATGATAAAGTTACTCAATTTATAAATTAGCGATTTATATAATAAAATCGAAAACTTCACTAACGAATAAATTAACGAAATTACCTAACCTTAGTTACTTAAAATAATTTACCATATACATTTTAAATTTCACAACTTAATTACCTTACCATGCTCGAGAATGACATACCCAGGTTGCCACCCATAAGCCCAAACCTGCATGACCACTTTCCCTTTTTTACCTTTTCCTTCTTTCTATTTCTTTTTTTCAAAAAACCAAACCATACCCATTCGAATCAAACCCAACCTAAACTATCTTCTTCTTCCCCTATTTTTTTATTCCCCTATAGCTGCCTACACGTGCACTAACACACCTCCGATGATCGACGAAAACCCCTGCACTCTTCACCAACCAATCCCTCTCTGCTTGAGCTTCCCAATGGACCCCACGAATCCATGGCCGAACCACCAATTCTAAAAGCAATATCTCCTATCCTCTTCGTCGACCGTACAATAGGTCGCAATCATCCCCAAGCGATCGAGCTCCACCATTCTCCTCCTACAACTGCTATCCACCGCTACAAACTCAACTACGATCTCCATTACAATATTCATCGCCTAAATCCAGCAAAAACCCTAGCCCTAGCTCCTTCCAACTTGTTGACTTCAGCCGATAACATGCTCCCCCTTCCCTGATAAATATATGCACGAGTACGAGCTCGCGATTTAAATTCGAGCTTTCTCCCCCTTTTTTTCTTTTTTTATATAGGTTCGGCCATTTTTTCTTCTCTGCTTTGAAAAGATTGGGAGATGAATGTAATGATTACGAAGGGAACGATTTTAAATTCGAGCTTTCCTTTTTTATTGAACTGTAACAGTTCCGTCAATTCAAAAATAAAAAGGGAAGATGCTTTTTGTGTTCCAATAGTTCATCGACAGTGACCTGAAGTGAAGGGAAAATGAACTGATGTGAATATAGTCAATCAACATAAATATATATTATTTAAATTTCAAAACGTCTCGATTTCGTAGCTTAAAATTCCAGACTCCAATTGAGACGTGCCTCTAGGAGGTTATAATGTTATACCCCATTTCGAGCGCAATGGAAAATGTTTCGAGTCCTAATTCGAACATATGTAGAAAATAGCTTTTTGGACTCAATTATTATATTGAATTTTCGATATTAATTTCAGCGCATTTATATCCTGTACGACCAAACATTAACTCTATGCGCTATGAAATTTGAAAACCGATAATAATACATTATTACGGATCCAATAGAATTAGTTTCGTCGAATTTCGAGACTGTGCCCCGGAAGGCTATTTTTATTCGTTAATTTAAACGATATATTTTTAAAACTGAACAAATCACTTTTAAATTCAATTTAATTTTTTTTATTATCTTCAGTGTTATTAATATAAATTTATAAGCCTTTAAATTTTTTTTTGACAAGCTTAAAACTCAAGATTCAATATTTTAATCAAATTTTCAATTATTAAATTTGATAATTAAATTAGGGGGAATTAATTTAAAGGACAAATATTTGTATATTTTTTACCTCAAGGACACGACCTCAATATTTTTACCACAAGGACAAACATTTTTCTAAAAATTATTCATAAAGACAAACATTTTTCAAAATTATTCATAAGGACAACAAAACTGCTACCGAGCTAAAACTAATACCTAAAAACTTCTACCAATAACTGCAAACTGATACCTAAAAACTGCTATCAATAACTAAAAACTGATACCTGTAGAAAGTTGTCCTTCAGGATAAAATATTGAAGGTCTGTCCTTGAGGCTAAAAAGCTGTGAAATTTTGTCCTTGACAATAATTTCCTGATTAAATTATCCAATAAATAGTTATATTTGAATTCAAGTTAAAAATTAACTTTTAAATCAATTAAATATTCCAATTTCAAATATCCAAAATTCTGGGTCGTTACATTTCTTCCCTTTTAAAAGAATTTCATCCTCGAAATTCCCAAGTAAGAAGAATGGCCCAAAACCCGTTATCTTTTCCCCGAAAATCACACAGTTTTACACAACTTCTCGAAACAATTTTAATTGAAAACACACTATCATTTTTACTAACTTCCAAACTTTCCCATGGATTCCAAATAATATTATTCATTCAACCATTTCATGTTTATAATTACAAATCAAATTTTATCTATTAAAATTTTCCTTCAAAATTTTCTAACTCCCTAAATTTTCAAAAAATTTCGCCAGCGTCTCCTTTACGCGGCTACATCCGAAAAACTACAAAACTGCCTCTATGGGCCCAAACCATCAAAAGAAAACTAAAACCAGGTGGCTCAATTAGGAAATCATCAATTTGAAACATAATTTAAACACATACCTTTTTGTCGGGCGATCAAATTTTATTTTTGAAATTGAAGAAATCGATTTAGCTTTTGCTTTTAAATACCCGCACCTTACTTACTAATGGTATCCAATCATACCATTCAAAAACATCTTATTCAGCATTTTCAATTTCTAACATTTATTTCACCCAAACCCGTACGATGTACGTATATCATTCGTATGCAACATCAACTCTGACCGCTCACTCGATCACACAATTTCACTTTCGAACTAGTATCGTTCACACGACTCTCTAGTGTGGACTCAGATCTGATTTCTTGATTAGAAACCGCTATTCTCCTTGCATAGTAGTATACTATGATAGAGAATTCCAGAATCAATTAAAAATCCATACTCAGGGATCCTCGTCGAAAATCGAGTAAAAAATCCTAACTCGGATCGATATAAATCATCTCGAAATGTGCTCGAATTTGAATCAAATCGCTATGCGAATAAAATAATATACATACAACTTCACATTCCCTTCCATGCTAATTTCACTTAAGAATTTCCTCTTTAAATTTCTTAATTCAACTATAAACTTTTTATACAAAAGTTCTTATGCTTATTACCACTTCAAAACTTAATTTTATATCCATTTATATTCAAATTCAATTCAAAATTCTATTTAGCCCAATTTATCTCCAAATCTTGAATATTGAATTTTATCGACCATATCCCCTACCATATTTAATTAACTAATTACTTTAATTAGTTCCATTCACAAATTTATTTCATATCTCAATCAAATTTTATTTCCATTTTTTATTTAGTTCACTCGAACTATTTTTTCAATTTCACTTTATTTAACTTAATTCAAGTTAAATTCCATTCAAAATTAAATTCTAAATTTTAAAAGTTTTCCAACTTATTTATATTCCATAAAACATTTTAGATCAAATTCCAAAGTTTAAACAATTACTCAAGTATTTCAAAATCATGTTTGAAATCATATATCCCCAAAATCCTTTGGTATATCAAATTATTTCGTTGCATTTCAAAATCAAATCAGTTTTACCAAACCAAAACTCCAATTCAAACCATTGAGGTAGCAATCCCTCCCTTGGAGACTTGAAAATGAACGTTGATGATGCTGCAGCCATCACCGAGATTATTTTCCAATGACCGAAGTGAGTTCAGTGCTTTTATTCCTTTAACTATTTCAATTCACAACTATTTCCCAAATACATCGCCACTATTTTCTAAGACTTCGAAATACATTTCAAAACCAACGGGAATTAAATTACCAAATTTCCAACCTTTAAATCTCTTTAAATCTATATTTGAATATTCCTCTGGTATTTCATTCCATTACAAATTATAAATCACATTTATAAAACAATATTTACAAAATCCCATTTTGTTATATGAATTACTTTCTTAACTTTTGGTTATAATCTCAACTTTTTATTTCAATCACCACAACAACAAATGATAATAGTTTAATATTATCATTTTCTAACAACCAAGAACGTTATATATAACTATAATAATTTCTAAAAATTATTTCTTTTATATATATAAAAATAACTTGGGTAAAATTATTTCATTTACCCCATTTCAAACAATACAGTGTCGAATTGTTCCGTTATAGTGTTTAGAGATCCCTATCAATAACATTAATTACTCGTATTGACCAGAATCCATAAGCCACTAAATAGATCAATTAACACAATATAAAACAATTTTATACTTACCAAAAATATGCGCTCATATCTATTAATACTCTCGAACTCTTTCTAGGGTGCTACTGACCCTATCTCTAATGAGTTACCCCATCAAAGCCAAGGTTCTCACTTAACCTTCAGCTCTAATATCAAGCGTGATGAACCAGATTTTTCGATGCTCGAAAATCGACATCAATATGTTTATTGTATTACATGTCGAGCATTCAAATGCCGGAAATATCAGACCGTTAGGGAAAAAGAAGAAAGAGGTAGAAGAAGAAACAGAAACAACAGCACAGAATCTTACAATTGCAGCGGAACAATATATAATAGATAATAACGTGTCTTTATAAAAAAAGAACTATAACTGTTATTTATACATTACTTCATTAGAGTACAACACATCAATAGCACAATATCGGACAGTTATAATAACTTGTCCTTACAAAAGCTAAATATACAGCTTACAATACACACCGAAATATAATCAGATACATGAAATACATCTTCGTCATCCAGCTCACCTCCTAAGTACCATAACATCCTATCCTATATCTGTAATACTCAGTCTGACCCGAGCATTATAATAAAATACCACCCAAGTCAGTTTCGAAAGCCAGTGTGAGAAAACACATTCAATTTCATTTATTAGAGTTATCAAAATCCCTTTGAAAATCAAAGGTATCTCGTAAGACCATGCCATAAATATACATAATGGGTTTTTACCTTACGATAACCAAATCATTTTATATCAAAATCATCTGATATTATAACAGTGTCTAAGTACAAATACTTATTCAAATAGCTGAAATTGTAACATAAATTAAATTCCGTCATACTAGGCTCTACAACCAAAACCGTACGATGCTTATTGGAGAATGATTTCCATATGAATGACTGGGCACTGGGTACCACCTATCACAGTACACGTCTAGAATAGCATACCAAGGACCACACCGGGATCCCCTACAACACAAGATTGGACTATCTCTAATCTGGATGGACTGAATATGCTATCACTCCGAGTGTTCCCACCCTTTTCCGAGATTCTTCAATAAATCGTAGAAATAATATCCTAGGGTATCTAGAAAGGTGATAAACATACCCAAACTGGGTGCTACCCAATTAACCTTGCTTCATCTCCCCTGCTTTTCAGTCATTACTAGTTGATGAGGCTAGAGGCTATGATTACCTTTTAAGGAATTTTCACTTAGAATGCTCATTGTCCCCCCCAGACAATGTACTGATAGCATTCATCCATATAAGTCCGTTGCGGATCCGAACGGAACCGAAGGCACTATTCCCACTATATCCATTTTGGAAAAATCCTCAGGATTAGTGGCGATTAGACCTTACATTTCACTGCTCCATCTTCGGCTCCATGCTCTTGTTTTCCCTTTGAAAATGTACTCGTTGGATCGAAGTGGTTTTCAGATAACTTATTCAATCCCCGTCTCTTCGAAACAACGTACAATATTTCTCGGTAAACTCAACCCCGGTTCTTTAGGAAATAAACAGACAAAATAAGATTGGAGATCGCCTCCTAACCGTTAGTGGACGGATTTCCTTATTATCGTCCCATCAGAACGAAACAATTTTATACATATAGTATAGCACCTCGAACGGTAATTGTACCATATAATCCTCATATTTCTCCTAGATCCCAAAGTTGTATTTTAGGTCCAAATTCGATAGTCGGTTATTTAACTATCAATTGGCAATCACTCAAACAAATACTTCATTTTCCACTAAAAACACCAAGTCTCATTTTTATTTAATTTTATATAAACTAAATCTATTTATCCAAAAATATGTACTTATCTTATTGAATTTAGTAAATTCACAACTATCTTTCCAAAATATTTGAAAACCCTTTTCAAATTAATATGGAAAGTACCACTGCGGTATCAAACCATGGATTCACGGTTCAATGGTTACGTCTTTATCCCAAAGAAATTCAAGACTTAACTGCAGGCACTTAGTGCCGCCAATTTCGCCATATGGGTATACCAATATTCCCCAAAAACTTTATTTAATAATTTTCAAAATAATACTTATGAAATTTCTATAATAATTTTCCATGTTAATATTAGGCAATTACTCTTTAAAATAAAAGATATTATAAAATAATATTAAAATAGAATAACCTATCTATTACAGTAATAATACTGGTGTTAGCACCAAAATTGGTCACTAACACCCTTGAGTAGAGTTATGTAGAGAGATTAATGAAGAGAGTAAATTAAAACAGAAGAATAGCGTAATTCAATGCAGAAAGAACAACAAAAACGAGAACACCGGATTTATAGTGGTTCGGCGTAACTGCCTACGTCCACTTTGAGTTTTATCTTTATTGCTTTCTCAATTACATGAATACAGATACAATCCGTAGATGAATCACTTGAATACAAGTTTGAATTAAAAAGAGGAGAGTATAGAAAATGGCAGGGTCTCCCCAGTGTTCCCGGAAAAAGATCCATTTCACTGTGCCCCTGCCCCTCTATTTATAGACGAAGATGGGTTGGACTTTCCTGGTGGGCCTGGTAGCTGAATAACTCGGTCCAAATAGAGTAAGCTCCGTGTGTCGACCCAAATAGGCCGAACGACCAAACGCCGAACCTTCATCTTTATGCCGAACGAAGTGAGGCCGGACGCTCTGCGTGCCGAACGAAGTGAGGCCGGACGCTCTGCATGCCGAGTGAAACAGGCCGAACGGTCGGCATGCCGTGCCTTCCTTTCCAGGTCGATGGGTCTCTCTGTTGAATGGAGGAAGCGGTCCGAACGATGTTGGGATGCCGAGTGGAAGGATACGCCTTTTCCATGTAAGAATGCCGAGTGGAAGACATGCCGAGTGGAAGACATGTCGAGTGGAACTTGTGTGCCAGATGAGGAGCATGCCGAGTGAAAGGCTTGCCGTGTGAAGGGTTTGCCGTGTGAGGCGTGGATGCCGAGTGAAAGGATATGCCGAGTAGAGGGAATGCCGAACAGAGGACATGCCGAGCAAAGGATATGCCGAGTGAAGAGCAGGCCGAGTACAACCCTTTGACAGCCGAACGTTCAAACGTGCCGAGTGCTCATTTGTGCCGAGTACAACCCTGTATGCCGAACGTTCTAGTTGCCGAACGTGCTTTAGGTGTCGAACGATATTCAATACCGAACGTCGCTTTATGCCGAACGTCTTTCTAATGGGCCTGACAACTTGCTAACACCTCCAGGCTCTTCGAGGACAGAATCTTGTCTAGTGCAAATAATAATGTCTTCGACTGCCGCTTTGTAACCGGGCCAAAATGCCGGTTAACATTTGCCCCCCAAAGTGTGTTGTGTGAAGCAACACAACACGCTTTGAATCAGCGAGTATTCCTTGTCTTCAAAAAGAAACCCATCATGTTTCTTGAATGGTCATTGTCCTTCAATTTATCCTTCAAAGGTATTGTATTCTTCTTTGGTCATCGTGATGCTTGGTCGATTCCCAATATTATGAATCCAAGGTTGTAGTTCATCAGTGGCCGTCTGTGTCTGATTCTATAGAGCTAGTAGGCTTCGGCTATCTGATTTAGTCTTTTCTTAAGAACCCTTAGTGAGAATTCAATTTCTGTTGATTTCAAGCCGTCGGACTTTTTCGGATGTACACATGCACGTCCGGGTTCATGTTCTTGCCATTGGCTTTCGGATGCGTTTTATATGCTCATAAGTCATCACCAACTCCATCTAGTTTAATCGCAATTCAATCGCGATTCCTTGTTTGTTTTTCCTGTGAAATAAGGGTTGCAATCAGCCACTTGAGGAGTTTTCCAAACCTCTCTTCAGTGCAGACTCTATGAGTTTGTTCACAGCTTCAACCTGTCCATTTGTAGTTATAATGGATCATGGAAGGTCATAAGGACAGATGACGTTACGGATAAGGAAGTTGATTATTTTCTTCATCTTGGTCGTGGTTAAGAGTTCTTCATCTGCCCATTTGGTGAAGTAATCAACTGCTATGATGGTGTATATCGCACCACTTTTAGGATCGGCAAGAGGATGATTTCAGTGCCCCCAAGCGGCAAACGACTATGGACTAGTCATTTGAATAATTTCCATCGGCGGGATTCTCGGATTTTTTTGCAAACATCTTGCACTCGTCGCATTGTATAGCATGATCAACCACATCTGGGTTGGTAGTTGGCCAGTAATACCTGTAGCAGAGTATTTTCTTTATCATGGTTTTCCCCCTGATGTTATTACCGCACTCTTCTTCATAGACTTTTGATCAAGATATCATCATGGGTGATACGCCGAAGCATGGGGATGGATAAACTCCTTTTGACACACGACTTATTCTTGGATGATTTGGCGTGAAGCTTTGAGGAGGATCTGTCTTTTTCCATTCCTCCATTCAGTAAGAATTCCTATTGTAGATAGTCTTTGATAGGTGTCAATCATGACACCTTTTCATTTTGTTTGCTGGGTACGTGTGTAATGATGTAATATGTGAAGTCGGTTAGTGGCTCATGGACTTGGCCGAGATAAGGAGCAAGACAATGCCACCTAGCAAGATCAACTTCCTTAAATTTGTATACTACCAATCAAGAATCACAAAAGATATGTAAAGTTTTCACTTCAAATCTTCTAGCAAGTTTGAGGCTGGCAGTCAAGGCTTCATACTAAGCATCGTTGTTTGTTTCAGGTGAATCGAGGTTCAGGACGTAGCAGATTGATCGTTCCTCAGGAGTCATTATCATGACTCCTATGCCATAACACTGGTCATTGGATGCTCCATCCGCGTACATTTTCCATCTTATGGTTGGTTCTCTGCTACTCTTCGAATAGTCATCTGAGGTAGCGAATTTGGGTGTGAGGTCTGCTAATTTTCGTCCTTGGATAGCCCTTCGATTAGCTTAGTTCGATATTCTATTTAAGTAGTCTTTCAGACGTCTCAGGTCATTGTATGTCCTGTCGCAACGGCTGGTAGGCATAGACGTTGGTGGGGTGAGCCTAAAAGTAAGAGTGGAGCTTTCATGATGAAATCAAATGATATTATGCTTGCTTTTGTAGCTTCGGGTTGATATCCAATGCATGGCTTGCGATAGTTAATGAAATCATATATGCCTGTCAGAATGGGTCCAAGGGAACATATCATCATTTATTCATAAAAAATCCAACTAACTCTTTTATTATCGCTGCACTGAGCTGTGATCCGATATTCAGGACCCGGAAATGGTCGCCATGGCTGGCTGTAATGTCGACCGTCAGCTTAACAGGTGCCATCCCAGATTCTTTGAGTACAGATGTAACTATTTTGCATAACATTCAATGTGAAATATGGTTGGGACAGCCAATGTTGATGGTTACTCTGGTCGAATCCTAGAGTCTTGTCATGAGTTATTAAGTCTAATAGTGAAGGACTCTAAATGCTTTAATAGATTATCAGCAAATGGCCAAAGATCGGGCTTAAAAGCGCATTGAAGGAAATGTCGAGTGGGGGTTAGCCTCGAGTGGCGTGCAACTGTATTGCTGGATCTTGCTATGAGTTTGAATTTGCTTGTATATTCGAGTAACGCACTTTCTATTCAATGCATTCGCGATCCTTTACCCGTCCTTCGAGTTGGAGTGAAAGTCAATTGCCCATGAGCTTAGGTATCGATTTAATGATTCTATCTCTAGGCATCTTTTCGGTCGTTGCCTTGAGTAGCTGTAAGCACTATATATAAGTTTTAATACTGAGCTATCGTAGCCAGTCTTTGGATGAC
The DNA here is from genome assembly GCA_030765085.1 of Allium cepa. Classification (NCBI taxonomy): domain Eukaryota; kingdom Viridiplantae; phylum Streptophyta; class Magnoliopsida; order Asparagales; family Amaryllidaceae; genus Allium; species Allium cepa. Next base: position 70,865,131 of record CM060939.1, on the reverse strand, counting down.
CATGCGCCTTCTCCCAGTCTCGGGTTGATAAATGTACTGCATGAAGAATTTTTGACCAAGTATTCGCGGTTTACCCTCCTTTCCACACTCTGGAGGTCATAGTTTTTCAAGAATCATCCGAGTCACATTCGTATATGCTTGGTACGGATCGCTATTGGCCCTCGATCTGAGGTATGATATAGTCGGTTGCTCGTAGCTTCGAATGCGATTTCGATTGGTTCTGTATTGAGTCCTCCCTGTAGTCGTTACCTTAAGTTGTAAAGGACGCTGAGCTAGCGATGTAGCGAGTCTCATTTCTCTTCTTTCAATGAATTGTTCTTCTGCCTCCGGTCTTGGGTTAGCAGAGTTAGTTTGTGGACGGTCTAATTGCATCTGTAGCGAGTTTATACTCCTCCTGTCGAATTTAGGTCGAAGTTGGTGAATGAATGGTCGAATCGCATTCTTCATTTGTCTATGGTCGCAGTCGCATTCTGGGAATGATGGATCTATCAGGATCGTGGATGGTCGGATCACATCCACCTCGAGTCAACAAGTGAGGTTGTTAGATGGACGGATCCATCCTCCTCGAAACTTCATTTATAAGTTTGTACTCTAGCTCGCACTTTGGGAGACCAGAGTCAGTTAAAGGACTGTCGTGTATCAATCCTTTTTTGGCTTCAGTGTGGTGACCTGTCCTCATGCTCAGGATTTAATTTAGCGAGTGATTGGTGGGATCTCGATTATTTTCCACTTATCTACCATCAATGAAGGACGAGATTTAGTTTATGGATGGTTGAATCGCATCAGTGTTCATTTGGATCCCACTTCTGTCAAGCCTGAGGAATAAGATTAGTGTTCTGGCAAGCTTTGAGCTCGAGCAGAGGATGGGACGGTCGAACTCCATTCTTAGCAGGTTAATAATCCTTCGGTCGATTCCATGCCGAAGTTTGCGGAATAGAGAATGGTCGGAATCCACTAGTCTATTTATCGATATTTATACACCACTCTTCATCCTAGTGACCTAGTGTTATTCTCCCCCCGGTTGACTCATGCCCAACTCGTGTTCATGCTTTGGTCCACGCTCCGGGGACTTAGAGATTTGTCGAACGGTTTATGCTTTAGTCCATAGTTCGAGACGCAGAGATTTTCGTCGACTTGTTTATACTCCAGTCCGCATTCTGGGAACTTAGAGTAATCTAGTAAGCTTCTGGGACTTAGAGATTTTTCTCAAGTTTTCTATAACATAGTCCGTGCTCTGGGGACTGAGAAAACCGTAGTCCGCAGTCTGGGGATGTAGAGGTTTTTTAAGCTATTTATACTCTAGTCCGCGCTCGAGGGACTTAGAGCACTCTAATCCGCACTCTGGGACGTAGAGGTTCTTAGGTCGTTTATACTCGAGTCCGCACTCTGGGGACTTAGAGTACTCCAGTCCGTACTCTGGGGACTTGAAGGTTTAGACTCATCTATACTCGAGTCCGCACTCTGGGGACTTAGAATATACCCGTCCGCGCTCAGGTGATTGGAGCACTTGATGAAGATAAGTACGGAACCTCCTCTCCTACCGACGGGGGTTATGAAGAAGAAATTACAGGCGCCTCTGAGCACACATCCGAATTGATCATGAAGGAGCGGCTCGAGAAAGAGAAGGAGGAGACGGTCAAGGTCAAAGTCGAGCCCCGAGTTTTGGACTTTGGACGATCTTTTGAACAAGCCGTTGAAGGTCATCCTTCCTGGCGGATCCAAGCCCTTGGTAGTTCCTCGTGCTTCTTTAGTTGCTACCCCTCTATCAAAGAAGAGTACCAAGGGTAAATGCTCTGGGGAGGAGCCGTCTGGAAAGGAGTTGAAGAAGCACAAGAAGTGATTACTATCCTCGTTCAACGAGAGTTAGTTTAAGTCATGTGATTATTTTCATCTATTTCCCTAGTCCTCGTAAATAGAATGTCGACTCCGAACTTTGGAGGGGTTGTAATAGGAACTTATTTCTGAATAAAGTTTAGTTCCTTTTTCCGTCTTGCAAAAGACTCCTATTGTTCAGTTTTCTTTTGTGATTGTGATTTTAATCCAAGCAGTTGTGAGTAACATGGACTTCTCGGTCCATCTTCTTATAACTCGGAAACTCTTCGGGAGTTGTTGAACTTCCATTCTATGTTTCGAGCACTTAGAATACCTTCTGGCCCGTATGTCAGGGATTTGAAAAATTCAAGTCATCTGTGTCATAGTTCATATTCAGGGAACTTGGAGATCCGAATCGCTTATATTCGAGTCCGCACTCTGGGGACATAGAGTACTCCAGTCCGCACTCCGGGGACTTGGAGGTTTTAAGTCATTTATACTCTAGTCCGTGCTCTGGGGACATAGAGTACTCCAGTCCGCACTCCGGAGACTTGGAGGTTTTAAGTCATTTATACTCTAGTCCGCGCTTTGGGGACATAGAGTACTCCAGTCCGCACTCCGGGGACTTGGAGGTTTTAAGTCGTTTATACTCGAGTCCGCACTCTGGGGACTTAGAGTACTCCAGTCCGCACTCTGGGGACTTGGAGGTTTAAGTCATTTATACTCTAGTCCACGCTCTGGGGGACTTAGAGTACTCCAGTCCGCACTCCGGGGACTTGGAGGTTTTGAGTCATTTATACTCTAGTCCGCGCTCTGGGGACATAGAGTACTCCAGTCCGCACTCCGGGGACTTGGAGTTTTTAAGTCATTTATACTCTAGTCCGTGCTCTGGGGACATAGAGTACTCCAGTCCGCACTCCGGGGACTTGGAGGTTTAAGTCATTTAAACTCTAGTCCGTGCTCTGGGGACTTAGAGTACTCCAGTCCGCACTCTGGGGACTTAGAGGTTTAAGTCATTTAAACTCTAGTCCGCACTCTGGGGACTTAGAGTACTCTAGTCCACACTCTGGGGACTTGGAGGTTTAAGTCATTAAACTCTAGTCCACGCTCTGGGGAGTTAGAGTACTCCAGTCCGCACTCTGGGGACTTGGAGGTTTGAGTCGTTTATACTCTAGTCCGCGCTCTGGGGACTTAGAGTACTCCAGTCCGCACTCTGGGGACTTGGAGGTTTAAGTCATTTAAACTCTAGTCCGCGCTCTGGGGACGCTCTGGGGACTTAGAGTACTCCAGTTCGCACCTTGGGGACTTGGAGGTTTAAGTCATTAAACTCTAGTCCACGTTCTGGGGACATAGAGTACTCCAGTCCACACTCTGGGGACTTGGAGGTTTGAGTCGTTTATACTCTAGTCCGCGCTCTGGGGACTTAGAGTACTCCAGTCCGCACTCTGGGGACTTGGAGGTTTAAGTCATTTAAACTCTAGTCCACGCTCTGGGGACTTAGAGTACTCCAGTCCGCACTCTGGGGACTTGGAGGTTTAAGTCATTTAAACTCTAGTCCACGCTCTGGGGACTTAGAGTACTCCAGTCCACACTCTGGGAACTTGGAGGTTTAAGTCATTAAACTCTAGTCCACGTTCTGGGGACTTAGAGTACTCCAGTCCGCACTCTGGGGACTTGGAGGTTTGAGTCGTTTATACTCTAGTCCGCGCTCGGGGACTTAGAGTACTCCAGTCCGCACTCTGGGGACTTGGAGGTTTAAGTCATTTAAACTCTAGTCCACGCTCTGGGGACTTAGAGTACTCTAGTCCGCACTCTGGGGACTTGGAGGTTTAAGTCGAGAGCAGTCGTATTTCCACTCTTTAATTTGTATTCATCTACCGTTTGTCGAACGAACAATCGAACCACGTTTGCTCATGGAATGGGATTCTGCCCCCAGCATGAGGGATGAAATACGAAAAATGGACGATCAATTCTCATCCGCTTGGTGATTATAGCTCTTCCAATCAAGTCAAGGAAGGAGGAATATGACAGACGGTTGGATCACATCCATGTTGGGTTAGATAGCCAAATCTCTTACAATTTGCTCCGTATCTCCTTCTAGAAAACAAGGATAATAGATTGTTGAGTAGACAAAGTAAGTTGCATATGTTCTAAGGTGCAGTCGTGCCTATGCATTGAGAGCGATGGTTAATGAGTAGGCAGACCACCACAACTATTTCAAGTCGGGAACAACCTTTTGTGTTGAAGGTAGGATTTGATGTGTAGATGATTAAATCACATCAACTCTAGACAGGTCCTGGCATCACTGAGCTTAGGAGGGGCATCTGTATTTTATCGAACTTCGTTCCATGACTCGATTTGAGTGGATGATCGAGCCATACTCATTCCAAACCTTGCTTGGTTCCCCAGTCAAATGTGGAGGTCGATGAATGGATGGTTGGTCATGTTGACTTTATATTAGGATCTGTTCGTGATGAACTTTTCAATATCTAGTCCATAGCCCCAAATCAAAGGCATATGGTTGATGATGAGCGATTGAATTATGCTCGTCTAGATGTAACTCCACATGTCCGATCAAGGTCTGCGTGGATTGGTTGGTGACCAAATCTGAGTACCTGGTCACCTGCATTGTTTTGAAAGTAGTTTAGTTCAAGTTATCCGTAGTTCACAGAACAAATAAAATAGAAATAGATTTGGAAATAATTCAAAGAAGATTAGGATAAATCTCATTGATAAGTGAAGCAGCATCGTGTGCTCGCTATTCGACTTTGCCCCTGGCTCCTTTCAAAGGGATGTTGGCCGTCAGCAGTCCAATTGATAATCATAGCCTTTTATTAATAGGCATCGGATGTTCGATGCCCGCCATTATGTAGGACTTGTACATACTATTGAAGCGTTCCTATCCAAATCGGCTTTTCGATCACACCTCAGAGGTGTTTGTAATCGTTCGTGTTAGGATCAGTGAGCATCTGGGAATATACAACATTCCCTTGACTTTCTTTAGACTTCGGTGTACTCTCTCGAGGTTGGTTTCCAATACGCCTCTGAGTCGTGAGTCTTCAAGTAGAGGTTGTCAATTGAATCTTTCAAAGAGCATATGAGCCAAATTTTGAGGTCTTGTTTTGGCTATTGGGATCTGCATCCGTAGCCAACGGGCCTTCATTGTTGTTTTTCTTAGTCTGTTCTGCTGCTTCACATTTTTGTTTAGATTCATTTTTGTCATAGAAACGATCTATGGTCGAAGGAGGCTCTCCAGCTGACTGGCTGCCAAAATATATATGGAGGTCGATTCTCCTCAAGGGTGATCAGTATGATATCCCTTTGAGAGTATCGTTCGAGTAGCGGTTGTTTGTCCGTTCCCTTGTTGCCTTTCAGAAGACGTCGCTAGATCCTCTATGCCCTGGTCGATCAGGGGAGGTAAGGGTCGTATAAGAGGCCGGTGTAATTTAAGTTTGGACCTGCCTGGATGCCGCTTGGCAAAGGAATGCGGACCGGTGTGGATGTCGTTCGGCCAAAGTGGATCGCCCTGGAGTGTTCGGCCAATGCCCTTTCGGCATGCCCTTTCTGGAGCGTTCGGCATGCCCTTTCTGGAGCGTTCGGCATGCCCTTTCTGGAGCGTTCGGCATGCCCTTTCTGGAGCGTTCGGCATGCCTTTCCTGGAGCGTTCGGCATGCCCTTTCTGGAGCGTTCGGCATGCCCTTTCTGGGGGATTTACTGAATTGCCTTCAGAGGAGGGTCGGCCTTCATTCAACTTGAGTGCAAACTTCAACGTCCAATCCCCAAATCTTGCATACATCAGTCAATCCAATCTACGGCTATTAGCTTCCTTTAGATTTCTTTCAAATCTGAGTAGAATAGGAAGCTTTCTAGTAGACAACTGGATCTATCTCGCGAATATGGAAATCCACTAGTAGACGATCAGATCCAATCAAGCTGAGAATTCAATTCTCAGTGAAAGCACCAAAATGTTAGCACCAAAATTGGTCACTAACACCCTTGAGTAGAGTTATGTAGAGAGATTAATGAAGAGAGTAAATTAAAACAGAAGAATAGCGTAATTCAATGCAAAAAGAACAACAAAAACGAGAACACCAGATTTATAGTGGTTCGACGTAACTGCCTACGTCCACTTTGAGTTTTATCTTTATTGCTTTCTCAATTACATGAATACAGATACAATCCGTAGATCAATCACTTGAATACAAGTTTGAATTAAAAAGAGGAGAGTATAGAAAATGGCAGGGTCTCGCCAGTGTTCCCGGAAAAAGATCCATTTCACTGTGCCCCTGCCCCTCTATTTATAGACGAAGATGGGTTGGACTTCCCTGGTGGGCCTGGTAGCTGAATAACTCGGTCCAAATAGAGTAAGCTCCGTGTGTCGACCCAAATAGGCCGAACGACCAAACGCCGAACCTTCATCTTTATGCCGAACGAAGTGAGGCCGGACGCTCTGCATGCCGAGTGAAACAGGCCGAACGGTCGGCATGCCGTGCCTTCCTTTCCAGGTCGATGGGTCTCTCTGTTGAATGGAGGAAGCGGGCCGAACGATGTTGGGATGCCGAGTGGAAGGATACGCCTTTGCCATGTAAGAATGCCGAGTGGAAGACATGCCGAGTGGAACTTGTGTGCCAGATGAGGAGCATGCCGAGTGAAAGGCTTGCCGTGTGAAGGGCTTGCCGTGTGAGGCGTGGATGCCGAGTGAAAGGATATGCCGAGTAGAGGGAATGCCGAACAGAGGACATGCCGAGCAAAGGATATGCCGAGTGAAGAGCAGGCCGAGTACAACCCTTTGACAGCCGAACGTTCAAACGTGCCGAGTGCTCATTTGTGCCGAGTACAACCCTGTATGCCGAACGTTCTAGTTGCCGAACGTGCTTTAGGTGTCGAACGATATTCAATACCGAACGTCGCTTTATGCCGAACGTCTTTCTAATGGGCCTGACAACTTGCTAACACCTCCAGGCTCTTCGAGGACAGAATCTTGTCTAGTGCTAATAATAATGTCTTCGACTGCCGCTTTGTAACCGGGCCAAAATGCCGGTTAACAACTGGTTAATTCGTAAATAATAATTAACTTAATATCAACCATTTATAATATTATTTAACTAGTGCCTAAATATACTTTAAACAATTTTAAATAACTAAATAATTAATTTTCTGAAATAATCTTAAACATTTTTAAATTTTCTAGTTAATACATAAAAATCCTCCATTTTTAAAATGACTGAATTTCTCAATAAAAATATATTTTCCAATTCTAATATAACCTGTCTAACATTTCTAAATCTCTTTCAATTTATTTCCAATTAGATTTACATTCCAATTTCAAAATTTCCCTTTTCACATTTCTAAAAATAAATCTACCATTTATTTTTAAACCGATTTAACCATCTCCTTATAAATCCTCACTGTGAATTTATAATTTCAATTTAGCCATCGATAATTTCTTCACTTTACTTGTAAACTTCATTTATAAATTCCGTAGTCTCATTTCCTGTTTATAGCCGTTTCACAATACTTAATCGATTTCTAAATTAAATTCCATTTTTAAATTATTTTCTAAAATAAACCAACCATATCCCAAAAACTAACTGATTCTGATCCCGCTCCCATTTCATAAATTTTAAACTTTATTTAAAATCTAGTATAATAATTCCATATTCTACTTACAAATTTCACTTTTTATTCTTCCATCTATTTAAATTTCGTACTTAAAAATAAATCCTTTTATACTTAAACAATATTGCTTAAGTTCTATTATTTAAATCCTTTTATTTACATTATTCTAAAATCTCTCTTTACAATATTCCAAGATCTCTATTTACAATATTTCAAAATTATTAAATACAAATTTGAATCGAACTATTTATTTTTTCTCCAAATTCATTTATTTTAATTTATCCGACTTCACTATAAATATTTTACTTTAAAATTATCCTTTAATTTTCTTTTACAAATTCAATATTTATATTTATGGTATTTTAAAATGCCAAAATTTTATTCGGCAAAACCATAGCATCCAATAAATTCAAGTTCCACTATAATCTATCTTAGATTATTCAAACAATCATATCATTGAATATGAAAACAATTCCAACATTTTGAGGAATCCAGTTGGATCCGTCTAACCTGTTTCTCTGCATCCAAAGATGTTAGCACAATACAAAAATACAAATCCCACTTCGAGGGGGATATCACGGTATATAGGGTCATCCGCTATTATGCGGGACACATAGGGTCTCATCCGCTATACATATGCAGGAATATCAATCACTCCAATATATATACTACTATATATAATATCACATCCAACTTATAATAATTTATCAATTCTATCAATCAATCAATAATTAATTTTAACTATTTAAAATTAATTGCACTAATCCAAAATTGAGTGAGATTAACTCACCTTGATTTCTTTTATTTGCTAATCGTCTCGATTTAAAATTAATTGAACAACATTCAAATTAATTTAAAATCCCTGCTAGCTTTAAATGATTCCAACGACATTCCAAAATGTTGAGAATATCCATATAAGTGCAACACAACTTCAATACCTAAATCCAACCTCACACGAATGAATTTAGAGTTTGTTAATATCAATAAAATATTAATTAAACTAAATAAAATAGGATAACAACTTAAATTTTAAAATTACCCAAAATTTGCTTTACCCTTTTCTTCCTCGATCTTCAACAGCTCGGTCAGGCTACAACACAAGATGAAGCATGCGGACAATTTAACCACATCAATACGACCACCTCATACCTAGCCACTTGAACCCCACTGTGTCACTACAGCCACCAATGTCCCGTCACCTCGCCCCCACTCTTGCCGCCACAGCAGGCCTCGTGCGCGCCCACGGAAGAGAAAAAACGTGACTCGCCGTGACCATCGATCCAGGCCCCACCCACTTCGCCATAAAACACCACGAACTCATCATAGGCAACCTCGCCTCCACCACTAGTCACTGCAGCTCCAACCTTCCTCCACCCATGTGCGCTCGTCGCTTTCCAATTGCGAATCAGTCGCGAGTCGATCCCATTTTTTCTCTTTCAAAATCGAGCAGATTTTCGATTTTGTTCAGTTCGTTTCTGAACTACGACACTGTGAGTGGGGGATAAGTGTTATTCGATTTGAAGAGGAGGAATGGTATGTGACTAATTATCTTTTTTTCCTAGATTTTGATCGGCCATTTTTTTCCTTCTTTGAAAATTTGAAGTAGGAGGAGAACATCGATTTTTAAAATAAAAGAAGGTTCGATCATATGTAGGTTGCGTGTGTTTTAAAAAGAGAAAGAAGACTAGACGTTGGCATGAAGAGTGAAGCCTACAGTGTTTTTGAAATATGGGGGAAAAGTAATGATGTGAAACTATTTGTCAAATCAATTATACATACATATATATTATTTATATTAAAAAACGTCTCGATTTACGCCACTCAGATTTTCGAACTTCTATCGTGGCATGCCGCTAAGCGTTCATTATGTTATACCCCTATTCCGAATGCAATGGAAAAGGTTTCGAGCCATAATTCGATCGTATGAAGAAGATAGCTTTTTGGACCTAATTATTATATTGAATTTTCGATATAAATTTCAACGCGTTTCTCATACGGCCAAACGATAACTCCAAACGCTACGAAATTTCAAATCCGACAATAACACACTATTATGGATACAGTGGAACTGGTTTCGTCGAATTCCGAGATTGTGCCTGGGAAGGCTTTTTTTAAAAAAAATGTAAATTTAAACGATATATTTTTAAAACTGAACAAATCACTTTAAAATTCAGTTTACAAGTTTTATTATCTTTACTATTATTAATATAAAATCTATAAGCCTTTAAATTAATTTTAACAAGCTTAAAACTCCCGATTCAATATTTTAACCAATATTGAATTACCAAATCAATTATTAATTTATCAAATAAATGCTTATATTTGAAATCTAAGTTAAAATTTTACTTTTAAATATTTAAAATTAATTAAATATTTCAATTTCAAATAACCAAAATTGTGGATCGTCACATTTCTCTCCCCTTATAAGAATTTCGTTCTCGAAATTGACAGGTAAGAATGATAGTCCAAAACCCGTTAACTATTTCCAAAACCAAACAGTTTCAAACTACTTCCCGAAACAATTTTTATTGGAAACATACTGCCACTTTTACTAATTTCCAAATTCATCCATAGATTCCAATTAATATATCTACCCAACCATTTCGAATTAAAATCCCAAATCAAATTTTAATTATCAAAAATTTCTTCAAATTTTTTAGCTCCTTAAATTTTCAAAAAATTTCGCCATCGTCCCCTTTGCGCGGCTAGATCCGAAAAACTACAAAACGCCTTTACCGGCCCAAATCATCAAAGAAAACAAAAGCTAAGTAGCTCAATCACAAAATCAACAATTTCACACAACAATTTAATACATACCTTTTTGTCGGGCAATCAAATTTTACTTCTGAAATCGAAGACATCAATTTATCTTTTTCTTTTATTTACTTACATCTTACTTACCAATAGCATCCAACCATACAATTCAAATCATTTAATTCAGTATTTTCAATTTCCAATATTTATTTCATAAAAACCCGTACGATATACATATATCATCCGTACGCAATATCAACTCTGATCGCTCACTCGATCACACAATTTCACTTTCGAATTAGTATCGTTGCCACGAATCTCTAGTGCGGACTCAGATCTGGTTTTCTTGATTAGAAACCGTCATTCTTCTTACTTCGCCATATATGATAGAGAATTCTAGGATCAATCAAAAATCCATATCCAGGGTTCGCCGTAAAAAATCGAGTGAAAAATCCTAACTCGGATCGATAGAAATTATCTCGAAATTCCATGCTCGAATCTCGATAAAATCATTATGCGAATAAAATAATATAGTACCACTTACGTATTTTCGATTTATTCTTAGCTATCCCAAATTCTTTTTATTCACATTTACTTTCATTTCCATTCAATTATCCACACTTATCATTTTACACACCTTTTTATTTAATCTTCATTCACATACTTACTTAGTATATTCCTTTCATACTATTCTCACTTAAGAATTGCACCATCCATTTTCTTAAGTCAATTATAAACATTTTATACAAAGCTCTTACGTTTATTTCTACTTCATCACTTGGTTTATATCCATTTCTATTCAAATTAAATTTTCAACTCTATTTGAACTCAATTTAGCTTCCTATTTTAACATTGAATTTTATCAACCATCTCTCAAACCATATTCAATTAACTAATTACATTAATTAGTACCGTTCACTAATTTATTTCATATCTCAATCAAATTTTATTTCCAACTTTTATTTTATTTAGTCCACCCAAACTAATTATTTAATTTCACTTTATTTAACATAATTCAAATTAAATATCATTCAAATATTCAATTCAATTCCATTTACTAACAAATTAAATTAATTTGTGAATCCACTAATTTATTTCCAACTTAATAAATTCTATTTCAATAACTATTTCCATTAGGCCTACTTAGGCTTAATTTCTCAAATTTACTTTACTTAACTTAATTCAAGTTGAATTTCATTCCAATACTCAAATTCCAAAATTCCCTAAGTTATCAAACTTACTCACCTTCCATAAAACATTTTAGATCAAACTCCAGAGTTTGAACAATTACTTCAAACTTCAAAATCATTTTTGAAATCAAGCACATATACACAATCCATTTGTATATCAAATTATTCCTTTGCATTTCAAAATCAATCGGTTTTGTAAACAAACTCCAATTCAAAACATTTAAATAGAAATTTCTCCCTTGAAAACTCGAAAATGAACATCGATGATGCTGTAGTCATCATCGAAATTATTTTCCAACGATCGAAGTGAGATTTAGTGCTTTTATTCCTTTAAACACAACTTTAAATATTTTCAATTTTTAAAATATTTCCTCCATCACTTTTATTTTTATGAGACTTCGAAAAACTTTTCAAAACCAAAGGGAATTAAATCCCCAAATTCCAAATTCCCATCTTTTAATTCCTTTATAAATCATTTTTACAAACCACATCATCTTTAAATATTCCTTTGGAATTTTATTCCATTTCAAATTATAAATCATATTTATAAACTCATATTTACGAACTCCATGAATTAGTTTTTTAACTTTTGGTTATAATATCAACTTTTATTCAATTTCCACAACAACAATTATAATAGTTTAATATTATCATTTCCTAACAACCAAGAAAACCATATATAACTATAATAGTTTACGAAAATTATTTCTTTTATATATATACAAATAATTTGGGTAAAACTATTTCATTTACCCCATTTCAAAACAATACCATATCGACTTGCCATGTTCAAGTGTTTAGAGACCCCTATCAATAACGTTAATTACTCGTATTGAACAAAATCCATAAGCCACTCAACAAACCAATCAATAAAATATAAAACAATTTTTTTATTCACTAACAAATACATGCTCATATCTATTAATACACTCAAACTCATTCTAGGGTGTTATTGACTCTATCTCTAATGAGTAATCCCCACCAGAGCCAAGGTTCTCGCTTAACCTTCTGCTCCTATACCAAGTGTGACGGCCTGGGATTTTCGACCTCCAAAAAGTGGACATAAATACGTCCACTGTATTGCATGCCGAGCAATTGAAATCCATGAACACCAGATCGTTAAGGAAAAGAAGAAAGAGATAGATAAAGAACATAGAAACAACAGCACAGAATCTCACAATTGCAGCAGAACAATATATGATAGATAACAACTGGTCTTTATACAAAAAGAACTATCATTGGTTTTATACATTACATCATCAGAGTACAACACATCAATAACACTGTACTGGACAGTTATAACAACTTGTCCTCACAAATGCTGAATATACAGCCTACAGTGCATAGTGGAATAAAATCAAATACGTATAATACGTCTTCGTCATCCAGCTCGCCTCCTGAGCTCCATAGCATCCTATCCTGTATCTGTAATACTCGGTCTGACCCGAACATTATAATAAAATAACACCCGAGTCAGTCTGGAAAACCAGCGTGAGAAAACACATTCAAATTTGAATTGTAAAAGTTATCAAAATCCTTTGAAAATCATAGATATCTCGTAAGACTACAACATAAATAAACACGATGGATTTTACCTTACGATATCAAAACATTTCGTATCAAATCCTCTGATATTATAATAGTGTCTAAGTACAAATACTTATTCAAATAGCTAAAATGCCTACATCTCACGTTTCAGCATAGTGGGGCATAATTAAAACGGTATAGCGCTTATTGGAGAATAGTTTCCATATGATTCACTAGGCAATGGTGTACCACCTGTTACAGTACACGTCTAGAATAGCATACCAAGGACCACACCGGGATCCCTTGCAATACAAGACTGGACTATCCGTAATCTAGATTGACCGAATATCCTATCATCCCAGGTTTACCCACCATTTTTCGAGCTCCTTCCATAAATCGTAGAAATAATATCCGAGGGTATCTGGAAAGTTGATAAACATACCCTAATTGGGTGCTACCCACTTAGCGTTGCTGCACCTCCCCTGCTTTTCAATCATTCCCGGTTGATGTGGATAGAGGCTACGATTGCTTTTTAAGGAATTTAACTTAGAATGCTCATTGTCCTCCAATGACAATGTACTGATAGCATTCATCCATACAGGTTCATTCTGGGTCCGAACAGAACCGAAGGCAATATTCCCACTACGTCCATTTTGGAAAAATCTTCAGGATTAGTGGCGATTAGCCCTTGCACTTCACTGCTCCAACTTCGACTCCACGCTCTTTTTTTCCTTTCGAAAATGTACTCGTTGGATCGAAGTGGTTTTCAGATAACTAATCTGATTACGGTCTCTTCAAAACAACGTTCGATATTTCTTGGTAAACTCAACCCCAGTTTTTTAGGAAATAAAAAGAAAAAATAAGATCGGGGATCACCTCCTAACCGTTAGTGGATGGATTTCCTTATCATCGTCCCAGCAGAAGGAAACGAGTTTATACGTACAGTATAGCACCTCGAACGGTAACTGCACCATATAATCCTCGTATTTCTCATAGATATTCCCAAAGTTATGTTTTGGGTCCACATTTTATAGTCGGTTATTTAACTATCAAATAACGATCATTCAACCAAATACTTCATTTTCCACTGAAAACACCAAGTCTCATTTTTAATTAATTTTATATAAACTAAATCTCTTTATCCAAAAATATGTGCTTACCTTATTGAATTTAGTAAATTCACAACTATCTTTCCAAAATATTTTAAAACCCTTTTCAAATTAATATGGAAAGTACCACTGCAGTATCAAACCATGGATTCACAGCTCAATAGTTACATCTCTATCCCAGATAAATCCATGACTAAACTGCAGGCACTTACTGCCTCCGATTTCGCCATGCGGGTATACTAATACTTCCCGAAAACTTTATTTAATAATTTTCAAAATAATACTTATGAAATTTCTGTAATAATTTTCCAATTTAATATTAGGAAATTACTATTTAAAATAAAAGTTACTATAAAATAATATTAATACAGAATTATCTATCTCTTAAAATAATAATACTAGTTAATTCTTAAAAAATAATTAACTTAATATCAACCATTTATAAAACTATTTAACTAATGCCTAAATATAGTTCAAATAATTTTAAACAACCAAATAATTAGTTTTCTGAAATATTCTTTAACACTTTTAAATTTCCTAGTTAATACATAAAAATCCTCCCTTTTTAAAATAATTGAATTTCTCGATAAAAATACATTTTCCAAATCCAATATAACCAGTCGAACATCTACAAATCTCTTTCGATTTATTTCTAATTTGATTTACATTCCAATTCCATAAATTCTCTTTTCGCAATTTTAAAAATAAATCTACCATTTATTTTTAAATGATTTACCCATCTCCTTATAAATCCTTACTTAAATCCTTTTATTTACATTATTCAAAAATCTCTCTTACTATATTCCAAGATCTCTATTTACAATATTCCGAAATTATTAAATACAAATTTGAATTGAACTATTTTTTTTTTCAAATTCATTTCTTTTAATTTATCCAACTTCACCATAAATATTTAACTTCAAAATTTTCCTTCTATTTTCTTTTGAAAATTTAATATTTATATCTATGGTATTTGAAAATGCCAAAAATCTGTCCACCAATACCATAACATCCAATAAATTCAAGTTCCACCATAATCTATCACAGATTATTCAAACAATTATGTCACTGAATATGAAAATAATTTCAACATTTTGAGGAATGCAGTTGGATCCCTCCAACCCGTTTCTCTGCGTCCAAAGATGTTAGCACAACATAAAAATACCAATCGTACTTCGAGTGGGATATCGTGGTATATAGGGTCATCCGCTATTATGTGGGACACATGGGGTCTTATCCGTTATATATATGCGGGAATATCAATCACTCCAATATATATACACAACTACATATAATATCACATCCAACTGATAATAATTTATTAGTTTTATCAATTGATCAATAATTAACTTTAACTATTTAAAATTAATTGCAGTAATCCAAAATTGAGTGAGATTAACTCACCTTGATTTTCTTTTATTTGCTAATCGTCCCGATTTAGAAATAATTGAACATCGTACAAATTAATTTAAAATCCCCGCTAACTTCAAATGATTCCAACGACATTTCAGAATGTAGAGAATATCCATATAAGTGCAATACAACATCAACACCTAACCCCGACCTCGAGTTTATTAATATCGATAGAATTTTAACTAAACTAAATAAAACGGGATAACAGTTTAAATTTTAAAATTACCCCAAATTTGCATTACCCTCTTCTTCCTCGATCTGCAGCAGCTCAGTCAGGCTATAACACGATATGAATTACGCGACAAATTTAACCACGTCAATACGACCGCCTCATCCCAAGCCGCCTAAACCCTGCCGCGTCAACATAGCTAGCAAAGTGCCTTTGCCTCGCCCCCCACCCTTGCCACCACAGCAGGGATCGCGCGCGCCCATGGAAGAGAAAAAAACGTGACTCGCCTTGACCATCGATCTAGACCCCCACCCCCTTCGCTAGAAAATACCATGAACTCATCACAGGAAACCTCGCCTCCACCATCAATTACTGCCGCTCCAACCTCCCTCCACCCATGCACGCTCGTCGCTTTCCAATCGCGATTCGGTCACGAGCTGATCCTAAATTTTTTCTCTTTCGAAATTGAGTTGATTTTCGATTTTGTTCAATTTGTTTTTGAACTACGACATTGAGGGTAAGGGATAAGTGCGATTCGATTTGAAGAGGAGGAATGGTACGCGATTAATTCTCTTTTTTTTTCTATATTTTGATCGGCCATTTTTTTTACTTTCTTTGAAAATTTGAAGTAGGAGGTGAACGTCAATTTTTAAAATAAAAAGGAGGGGATCGATCATACATAGATTGTGTGTGTTTTAAAAAGAGAAAGAAGTCAAGATGTTGGCGTGAAGAGTAAAGGCGACAGTGTTTTTGAAATGACGGGGGAAAGTACTGATGTGAAACTATTTGTCAAATCAATTATATATACATATATATTATTTATATTAAAAAAATGTCTCGATTTACACCACTAGAATTTTTGAGCTCCTACAGTGGCATGCCGCTAGGCATTCATAATGTTATACCCCTATTCCGAACGCAATGGAAAATGTTTCGAGTCCTAATTCGATCGTAGGAGAAGATAGCTTTTCGAACTCAATTATTATATTGAATTTTCGATCTAAATTTTAGCGCATTTATATCTCATACGGCCAGACGATAATTCCAAACGCTACGAAATTTGAAATCCGACAATAATACACTATTATGGATCCAATGGAATAGGTTTCGTTGAATTCCGAGACTATGCCCTGGAAGGCTTTCTAAAAAATGTAAATTTAGATGATATATTTTTAAAACTGAACAAATCACTTTTAAATTCAGTTTAAAAAGTTTTATTATCTTTACTATTATTAATATAAATTTTATAAGCCTTTAATTTTTTTTTAACAGGCTTAAAACTCCCGATTCAATATTTTAACCAGTATTCAATTATTAAATCAATAATTAATTTATACAATAAAACCTTATATTTGAAGTTTAAGTTAAAATTTTACTTTTAAATATTTAAAATCAATTAAATATTTCAATTTTAAATAATCAAAATTCTGGGTCGTTACATTCCTCTCCCCTTATAAGAATTTCGTCTTTGAAATTTCCAAGTAAGAAGAATAGTCCAAACCTGTTAACTAATTTTACTAGAAACAACTTTTATTGGAAACACACTACCACTTTTACTAATTTCCAAATTCATCCATAGATTCCAATTAATATATCTACCCAACCATTTTAAATTAAAATCCCAAATCAAATTTATTTATCAAAGATTTCTTCAAATTTTTCTAACTCCTCAAATTTTCGAAATTTTTTGCCAACGTCTCCTTTGCGCGGCTAGATCCAAAAAACTACAAAACGCCTCTATGGGCCCAAATCATCAAAGAAAACAAAATCCAAGTGGCTCAATCAAAAAATCATCAATTTCATACAACAAATTAATACATATCTTTTTTCCGGGCAATCAAATTTTACTTCTGAAATAGAAGACATCAATTTAGCTTTCACTTATAATTACCTGCATCTTACTTACCAATAGCATCGAACCATACAATTTAAATCATTTAATTCAACATTTTAAATTTCCAATATTTATTTCATAAAAACCTATACGATGTACGTATATCGTTCGTACGCAATGTCAACTCTGATCGCTTACTCGATCACACAATTTCACTTCCGAACTAGTATCATTCCCACGACTCTCTAGTACGGACTCAGATCTGGTTTTCTTGATTAGAAACTGTCATTCTCCTTGCATTCCGTATACTATGATAGAGAATTCTAGGATCAATCAAAAATCCATATCCAGGGTTCACCATCGAAATTTGAGTAAAAAATTCTAACTCGGATCGATAAAAATTAACTCGAAATTTGATGCTCTAATCTGGATCAAATTGTTATGCGAATAAAATAATATAGTACAACTTATGTATTTATTTCCAATTTATTCTTAGCTAACCCAAATTCTCTTTATTCACATTTACTTTCATTTCCATTCAATTATCCATACTTATCATTTTACACACCTTTTTATTTAATCTTCATTCACATACTTACTTAGTATATTCCTTTCATACTATTCTCACTTAAGAATTGCACCATCTATTTTCTTAAGTCGATTATAAACATTTTGTACAAAGCTCTTATGTTTATTTCTACTTCATCACTTTGGTTTATATCCATTTCATTCAAAATTAGATTTTCAACTCTATTTGAACTCAATTTACCCTCCCATTTTAACATTGAATTTTATCAACCATCTCCCAAACCATATTTAATTAACTAATTACTTTAATTAGTTCCATTCACTAATTTATTTCATATCTCAATCATATTTTATTTCCAACTTTTATTTTATTAGTCCACTCGAACTAATTCTTCAATTTCACTTTATTTTACATAATTCAAATTAAACATCATTGCAATGTTAAATTTCAATTCCATTTACTTATAAATTAAATTAATTTGTTCATCCACTAATTTATTTCCAATTTAATAAATTATATTTCAATAACTATTTCCATTTGGCCTACTTAGGCTTAATTTCTCAAATTCACTATACTTAACTTAATTCAAGTTGAATTTCATTCAATACTAAAATTCCAGAATTTATTAAGTTATCAAACTTACTCACCTTCCATAAAACATTTTAGATCGAACACCAAAGTTTAAACAATTACTTAAAATATCAAAATCATTTTTGAAATCAATTACATATACATAATCTATTTGTATATCAAATTATTCCTTTGCATTTCAAAATCAAACCAGTTTTGTAAACAAACTCCAATTCAAAACATTTAGGTAGCAATTTCTCCCTTGGAATCTCGAAAACGAACATCGATGATGCTGTAGTCATCACCGAAATATTTTCCAGCGACCGAAATGAGTTTTAATGCTTTTATTCCTTTAAATGCAACTTTTAAATATTTTCAAATTTTAAAATATTTCCTCCAAATAATGTCAGTTTTATTTTTCCGAGACTTCGAAAAATATTTTAAAACCAAAGGGTATTAAATCCCCAAATTTCCAAATTCCCATCTTTTAATTCCTTTATAGATCTTTTTTATAAACCACATCATATTTAAGTATTCCTCTAAAATTTTATTCCATTTCAAATTATAAATTTATATTTACAAACTTCATGAATTAATTTCTTAACTTTTGGTTATAATATCGACTTTTATTCAATTTCCACAACAAGAATGATAATAGTTTAATATTATCGTTTCCTAACAACCAAGCAAACCATATATAACTATAATAGTTTACGAAAATTATTTCTTTTATATATGAAAAATAATTGGGATAAAATTGTTTCATTTACCCCATTTCAAAACAATACCATATCGAATTGCTCTGTTTAATCGTTAGAGATCCCTTAATTACTTGTATTAACCAAAATTCATAAGCCACTCAACAAACCAATCAACATAATATAAAACAATTTTGTAATGGCCCAACCTTCTCGCCCCTCAAAAATCGACACAAATATCCACTTGTATAATATGCCAACGGTCGAGTGTAGGAAAAGACAGACTGCTGAGGGAAAGAAAGAAGGAGGTAGAAGAAGAGAAGGAACTAAATAATAACAAAAACTCACAATCGCAGCGGAACAAAATATAATAGATAACAACAGATCTTTACACAAAAATAAACTATATCGTTTTATACATTACATCATCAGAGTACACCACAATCAAATAATTATTGGACAGTTATATTAACTTGTCCCACAATAACTGACTATACAGCTTAAATAGCACAGCGGAATATTCATCAAGTACGAGTGATATGTCTCGCCATCCAGCTCGTCTCCCGAGCTCCATAGCATCCTATCCTGGATTTATAATACTCGGTGTGACCCGAGCATTATAATAAAATAACACCCGAGTCAGTCTGGAAAACTAGCTTGAGAAAATTGAATTACTAAAGTTTCAAAATCCTTTGAAATCAAAGGTATCTCGGAAGACCACGCCACAAATAAACATATCGGGTTTTTACCTTACGATAACCAAAACATTTCTTATAAAATCCTCTGATATTATAATTGTGTCTAAGTACAAATACTTATTCAAATAGCCAAAATTGTTGCATTATTAAATTCCAGCTAATAGGCATACAAACAAAACCGTAAAGGCACGTAGGGAGAATGGATTTCCATCAATGGCAGGGATACTGGGGTACCGCCCGTCATAGTCCGTGGTCTAGATCACTTTACCGAGTATCCACCCTGATCCCCTGCATCACAAGACCGGAGCTAACCCTTACTGGATAGTTTGAATAAGTTCACCCAGCGGTTGGGATCAGCAACTGCCCACACAGCCGAAATAAGGGACATCTAGACAGGGGTAACCTTACCCTAATTGGTTGCTAGCCACTTAGCCTTGTGTGCACCTCCCCTGTTTTAGCCATTCCCGGTTGATGAGGCTCGAGGCTATGTGTTACCTTTTCAGAACATTTTCACTCAGAATGCTCACCGTCCTGCTAACGATGTTCTGAAAGCATTCATCCATACAAGTCCATTCCGGGTTCGAACGGAACCGAAGGCACTACCCCTACTACATCCATTTTGGAATCACCCTCAAGATTAGTAGCGATTAGCCCTTGCACTTCACTGCTCCATCTTTGACTCAAGCTCTTGTCTTTCTCACGAAAACGTTCAAACCTGATCGAAATGGTTTTCAGAAAATTAATCTTGATTCCGGTCTCATCGAAATGATCAGCGCATTGACCAATAGTGATAGTCGGTTATTTAACTATCAAATAACATTCACAAACAATCAACACACTTAAATAATTTTCCAAATTATTTATTCCAAAATAACTTACAAGCCTATTCTCCATACTTGAATCCTTTGAAAACAATTTCAAACCACCTTTCTCTCACGGAATAAATTTCCTAAATATTGTTTATTTCCACTGAAAATCACGAAGTCCAAATGCTTTAGATTTTAAAATAGTTTAAATTAATTTATTCTAAAATATACTTTAAAACATTTGAATCAAAACTAATTAAACACTTTATTCAGAAAAATATACTTTAAAAATATTTAAAATAAACTACCTTATAAAATATAAAGCTAATTTTTTTGAAATAAAAGTTAAGCCAAACTAAATTTTAAAATAAGAGCTATGAAATTCTATACAAGTTTTCAAATAAAACTTTAACCATCTATCTTTGAAATAAAACTATTTTATAAAATATAAATATTAATAATTATCTTTTTAAAACATAATATCAATTAACCTTTTAAAATAATTACTACTATAACTAATTTAATAAATATTTACCTTTAAAATTTTAACAACTTAAATAATAATTCTCCAGTACATTCTTTTTAAAACCAACCTTAAAACTTTAATTTATACTTAAAACTTACTTTGAAAACATACTTGGCTTTCCAGGAAATACACTTCCATTTTAATTTAACCCATATAATCCTTTTATAAATCTTGCTCGATTTATCCCAATTTAATTTACGTCCCAATCCCATAAATTTTTCCAATACTTTAAAAATAAAATCACTTTTTAAAAAAACCCACTTCCATCTCCTTATAATCACTTTCAAAAATATATACTTAAATTATTTAAAATAAGGCTACAAAATTACTTAAATAAAAATAATATTTAAGAAATTCTATAAGAGTTTCCAAGTAAACTAAAACAAAAATCTCCCTTAAAATAAAGTTATTATATCAAACATTTATGTTAAATTTCCCTTTAAAATAATAATACTAATTTACTTTAAAAATAATTAACCACCATAATTATCTTAAATAAATATTTACTTTTCACTTAAAAATAAATAAAACAATAAATTTCCTGAAAACATTCTTAAAAACATTTTAAAACTTCTAGTTTATACTTTGAAATCATTTCTTTAAAAATATACTTAGTTTTCCAGGAAAATATATTTTTCAACTTTTAAAATAAAATCACCTTTTTATTTTTGAAAGTGAATTACAACTTTTCTTATAGATTCCCACCGAAATCTATATTTCCAAATCTTATCCATTGATAAATATTCCATTTCATTCATAAACCCAGTTACAAATTTCCATTCCGCTTTTTCTTTTAAAAACACAGTTTTCCAAAACACTTAATCAATTCAAACTGATTTCCTAATTTAAATTCCCTTTAAATTTAATACTCGATTTATCTAAATTCCCAATAATTATTTACTTAAAAATTCTCTTTCACTTCCTTTAAAACCGAATTTATTCTATTCTATATTTTAAAATACCAAATTTTCTATACGTCCAAACAATAGCATCGAATAATTTAATTCCAATATAATCTATCACACAACAAATCACAGATATGAAAATAATTACACTATTTTGAGGAATCCAGTTTGATCCATCCAACATGTCTTTCTGCATCCACAGATGTTAGCACAATATAAAAATACCAATTCCACTTTGAGGTGGAATATCGCGGTACATGGGGTCATCTACTATTAAGCGGGGCGCATAGGGTCTCATCCGCTATATAATGCGGGAATATCAATCACTCCAATATATATACTAACATATATAATATTATATCCGACTGACAATAATATTCACATTCAACCAATCAATCAATAACTTAAATTCTATCTATTTTTAATTTAACTGATTTACTAGATGTGAGTGAGATTAACTCACCTTGAATTTGATGTTTCAATTTTAAATTAAATCGATCCCGTTCGATTAATCTAAAATTTTCACGAGCTCTAGTCGCCTTCGGATTTACTGCAGCACGTAGATCGTGTCGCTGCGATTCCGCGCTTCCAGTTTCGTCGTATTTCTGACAATGCATGCAGGAGAAATGAATTTTTAAAGTTTGAATTATAATTTAAAACAATAACCTCTATTATATTATTATTATTATACAAACCCAAATCTAGCCGTTCATCACGTTCAGGAGAAATTAGGGCCGACAGTTCCTTTTTTTCATGCGATTCGCTCCAGAGTCTTCAAACCCAAAGTTGTCGTTCTATCCTAGAATTTCGCGGCCACCATGCTGCCATTTAACTCGATCAGAGAACATCACGATGCAGCCCACTACATCCCCCACCATCGATCAAGATAGGGCAAAGCTCGGTCATCCCTCTAGCACGAAACATGTTAGAAAATGAAGGCAGCACACGGCCAAAAATCCCCCTCCACGCAAAGTGAAATCCGATCTCCACCGTTGGATGTATCGAGCTCGGAGAGATCTACACTTTTGCTGTTCGAATCGTTCAAAATTATTGCGTGAGGAAGGAGAAGATCGAGGAGAAAAGCTACGAGATATCGGCCATTGGTTAAGTGAGCGGCGGCCGTGAATTGTAGATCTAGGGTTTTGGCTATAACGTGTATATATACACGTTAATTAAATAATATTTTATTTACATTTACTTTAATTAACAAGATTTCCGAACGAACTCTAATTTAGACATGCCATCTGGCGTTTATAAGGTTCTACCCGCATTCTGAACACAATGGAATGTGTTTCGAAGCCCAATTCAAATGTATGTGGAAGATAGCCTTTTAAATTGATTTAAAATATTAAATTTTCGATTTTAAATTTTGACGCGTTTCTCACCCGTACGAACAAATGGTAGCTCCAAACGCTATGAAATTTGGAATCCGATAATAATTTACTATTACAGATCCGATGTAACATGTTTCGTCAAATTCCAAGACTGTGCCCCAGAAGGCTATTTTAACTCGTCGATTAAATCAAACAATTTTCAGAATCGTCGAAATCAATCAAAATTTCACTTTTAAAACTTTACTAACTTAATTATAAATCAAATAGAACTTACATTTCTATTAGAAATCATTTTGGTTCCTTTTAAATCAAAATCTGATATTTACATTGTTACTATATATATTGAATCCCATTATTAAATTAATATAAATAGTCCAATTTTAACTTATCCACTTTGGATTCCATCCAAAGTTCCAATATTAAAATTTAAATCCAAATAGACTTTAGCTAAATTTTAGAAACCATTTTATATCCCCTTTATTTCCAGATTTACAAATTATCCAATTTCAAATATTAAATTATTATTATCCAAATCCAATTAAATTGCCATATTTGAAATTATACTAACTTTATTAATTCGACCAAAATCTTCTTATTTCAAAAAGAAATTTATAATCTATATTCAACATTTAAAATGAATTAAATATTCAAAATCTAACGACCAAAATTCCGGGTCGTAACATTCCTCCCCCTTTATAAAATTTCATCCTCGAAATTTGCTAAGGTAGGAAAAATGCTCCCAAACCCAATAACTTACTCAGTATTCACTTAATTAAAACTTGCGTTCACTTCTCAAAACCCTTTAATTTAAACCCAAAACATTAACATTCATTTCTATCTCAAAAATCTTTGATTTCTAACATTGTTTCAAAAATCAACTTTTCTAGTTATCTAAAATTTTCAAAACTTTCAAAAAATTTCTAACTCCCAAAATTTTAGAAAAAATTTGACAGCGTCTCCTTTGTACCGAGAGCTTTATACAATATCACAATAGATATAAATATATATACATCGACCCACACGGTCGAAAAAACAAAATATATAACAATATGTTATCATTTCTTAACTTTATTACGTAGGTGTACCTCATATTAGCATTTTATAGGCGAGCGGCTAATATATTATGCATTTACGCGCTCCAAACTCTATCTGATTGCCTCATGTACATGTACTTACTCAAACAAGCACATAAGTTCCAACAATATGAAATTTTAACAACATTCCTTTCATTAAACTAGCCAAACACATCAATTTCATAGCCCAAAAAAATAATCTTCAAAATCCAACATGTCAACCATATATCGTAAGCAATCACAAAATTTCAACATTATTTTAATTTCCTCTATAAATCCATATTTCATTTTATCCCACTCAGAAAGATTCGCAACCAAGTTCATTACATTCAATTAACCTTTGCACCAACTAAACTCACATCCATATTAAATTGATTTATAAGCCTTACTTACATGATTTCACTTTTTCCAATCACATTTATGATTCACTTCCATTTATATGCAAATCTACTCAACTGAATTTCAATCTATTCCAATTGATTCAAAACAATTTTATTTACTTTGTTTACGACAAAACGACTAATTTTTATGCAAATTTGTTGTTACAACAATTTCTTAAGCTTATAACCCTTTTAAATTAATTCCAACTCAAATTTATATTAATTTTATTCCATTCTGAATTATTCACAACCCAACATACTCATTTCCATTATTAATTTAAATCCTTACGCTTGTACTTCATTTCATTATCCAAACAAGTTTTCATTCAAAATCATTTCTTCTTGCATCAATTCCATTTCCATTTTAATTTGATTCTTAATTTATCAACCTTTTATTTATATCTCATTTACCAAAATATCAACAATTTTTTTTATCCTTGCATTAATTACTTTTATTGATATTGATTACTTAACCATTTAACTTGGTTATATCTTTCTACCTTTTTAGTTTAATAAGTTATATAAACTTATCTATTCAAAATTTCTTTAATTTCCACTTAAGTTTATTCATATTAATATTTATAACATATAATTGCATAAACAATTCACCATTTATATTTATATTCAACTTATTCAAGTCCAATTCACCACTATTTACAATTCAAATTTTTACTTCCCAATTCTTCTACTTTATTACCAAACCATCTCCATCTTCGTTTATTATTTATATCCCAATTTATAAGTTAAAAGCTTATTTACTTACTTAAGTCCAATCTAAATTCTAATTCAACTTATCTCATTAACTAGTTAGTTATCAAATTAGTTTACTTCCAAATCATAAGTCAACATTTGATTTTTATTTCAATATCATTTCCAACTTAATTAAATTTTCTTTCAATTCAATTCTTTTAATTTCTTCTACTAATTTAAATAAGAATTTAATTCCATTTCTTCTATTCACACATTTACAAGCTTATTTACTTAAAATCTTATATTCATCATTTTGGATTATTTATTTTACTTAAAGACTTAAGTGAATTCATCCCATTCAATAATTATAACTTATACAATTATCCTACCTTCCCATATAATATCCAATTCAATTCAGATCTAAACTTAATTTTATTTAACTTATCTTAAGTTAAATTCCAATATATCTTATTTGTTTCAATTTACTCAGGTTAAATTTTAATTCCAGGATTAAAATTTTCACTTTCCTTCCTTATTTAGATCAACTTTACTTTAAAAATTCAATATTGATTTCTCTTGACTTCCCAATTCATTTAAATAAAATTCTCATAATTCAATTACCTGGTTTTATTTCAAAATCATTTGAAATCATAAATAACACATACCCACTTGGTATATCAAATCAAGCTTTAGATTTCCATAACAACTTGGTTTTGCCAAAATAACTTCCCTTTTGAAATTTCTAAAACATACTTGTTTACCAAGCAAGTCCAACAAATAATTATACCAAACCACCCGGTAGCAATCCATTACTTCGAAACTCGAAAATGAATACCGATGATGTGGCCATCATCATCAGGATTATTTTCCAGCGACTGAAGTTAGTTCAGTGCTTCTTTACTCCCAAAAATTCATTTTAAAACAATTTCTATTCAAAAAATATTTCCTAAAATAATACTCCATTATTTCCTTTAGACACTTTGGAAAACATTTCAAAAATTCTCACGATTAAAAATTCTCAACTCTTTGTTCAAATACATTTAAAAATATTTTCCAAAATTCCTGGGGTTTAAATTCTGGTTTAATTCAGAATTTAGTTACACTCCTGGGTATAAATCAAACTTATATAATTCTATTTGGTTATAAATATAGACCATTTCAAATTTTAGATTCTTATTTGATTACAATATTAACAACCAACATCCAAATATATAATAATTTCAGAAAATTATTCTTTTATATCAAAATATAATTTTGGGTAAAATTATTTCATTTACCCACTTTAAAAACAACACTATGTCGGTTTATCTTATTTAAGAGTTTAGAAACCCCTATCGATACGGTTGTACTTCCCGTGCCGATCAGAATTCATAAACACTCAACCGATAAGTCAACACAGTATAAAAATAGTTTTTATGTTCACTAACAAATACGCACTTATAGCTATTAATACACTCAATTCATTATAAAGTACTATTGACTCTATTTCTAATGAGTAATTTCCCCACCAAAGCCTAGATTATCACCAAGCTGGCTCTGATACCACCGTAATGACCCGCCCTTTTCGCCCCTCGAAAATTGACACAAATACTCCACTTGTACAATATGCCGAAGATTGAGTGTCGGAAAAGACAGATTGCTGAGGGAAAGATAGAAGGAGGTAGAAGAAGAGAAGGAAATAAACAACAACAGAATCTCACAATCGCAGCAGAACAAAATATAATAGATAACAACAGATCTTTACACAAAAAGAAACTGTATCGGTTTTATACATTACATCATCAGAACATACTACAATCAAACAATTATTGGACAGTTATATTAACTTGTCCCACAATAACTGACTATACAGCTTAAATAGCACTGCAGAATATTCATCAAGTACAAGTGATACGTCTCGCCATCTAGCTCGTCTCCTAAGCTCCACATCATCCTATCCTGGATTTATAATGCTCGGTCTGACCCGAGCATTATAATAAAATAACACCCGAGTCAGTCTGGAAAACTAGCGTGAGAAAAATACACTCAATTGAATTATTAAAGCTTCAAAATCGTTTGAAATCAAAGGTATCTCGTAAGACCAAGCCACAAATAAACATGTCGGGATTTTACCTTACGATAACCAAAACATTTCTTATAAAATCCTCTGATATTATAATAGTGTCTAAGTACAAATACTTATTCAAATAGCCAAAATTGTTACATTATTATATTCCAGCTAATAGGTATACAAACGAAACCGTAAAGGCATGTAGGGAGAATGGATTTCCATCAATGGCAGGGCTACTGGGGTACCACCTGTCACAGCACGTGGTCTAGATTACCATACCGAGGATCCATCCTGATTCACTGCATCACAAGATCGGAGCTACCCCTTACTGGATAGTCCGAATAAGTTCACCCCGCGGTTGGGATCAGCAGTCGCCCACGCAGCCGAAATAAGGGACATTTAGACAGGGGTGACCTTACCTTAATTGGCCGCTAGCCACTTAGCCTTGTGTGCACCTCCCTTGTTTTAGCCATTCCTGGTTGATGAGACTCGAAGCTATGCGTTACCTTTTTAGAAAATTTTCACTCAGAATGCTCACCGTCCTCCTAACGATGTTCTAAAATCATTCATCCATACAAGTCCATTCCGGGTTCGAACGGAACCGAATGCACTACTCCTACTACATCCATTTTGGAATCACCCTCAGGATTAGTAGCGATTAGCCCTTGCACTTCACTGGTCCATCTTCGACTCAAGCTCTTGTCTTTCTCACGAAAAAGTTCAAACCGGATCAAAGTGGTTTTCGAGAAATTAATCCCGATCTCGGTCTCTTCGAAACGATCAGCGCATTGGCCAATATTGATAGTCGGTTATTTAACTATCAAATAACATTCACAAACAATCATCAGGCTTAAATAATTTTTCAAATTATTTATTCCAAAATAACTTGTAAACTATTCTCCATACTTCAATCCTTTGAAAACAGTTTCAGACCACCTTTCTCTCATGGAATAAATTTTCCAAATATTGTTTATTTCCATGAAAATCACCAAGTCCAAATACTTTAGATTTTGGAATAGTTTAAATTACTTTATTCTAAAATATACTTTAAAACATTTAAATCAAAACTAATTAAACACTTTATTCAAAAAATATACTTTAAAAATATTTAAAATAAACTACCTTATAAAATAGAAAACTAATCTTTTTTTAAAATAAAAGTTGAGCCAAACTAAATTTTAAAATAAGAGTTACGAAATTCTATACAAGTTTTCAAATAAAACTTTAAACAACTATCTTTAAAATAAAACTATTTTATAAAATATAAATATTAATAATTATCTTTTAAAACATAATATCAATTAGCCTTTTAAAATAATTGTACTATAACTAATAATAAATATTTACCTTTAAAATTTTAACAACTTAAATAATAATTCTGTAATACATTCTTTTTAAAACCAGCCATAATACTTTAATTTATACTTAAAAGTTACTTTGAAAACATGCTTGGCTTTCCAGGAAATACACTTCCATTTCAATATAACCCATATAATCCTTTTATATATCCTGCTCGATTTATCCCAATTTAATTTACGTCCCAATCC
Organism: Allium cepa; assembly: GCA_030765085.1. Lineage (NCBI taxonomy): Eukaryota > Viridiplantae > Streptophyta > Magnoliopsida > Asparagales > Amaryllidaceae > Allium > Allium cepa. The sequence goes on along the minus strand of CM060939.1, from coordinate 70,835,898 downwards.
CATAAATTTTTCCTATATTTTAAAAATAAAATCACTTTTTTTTAAAACCCATTTCCATCTCCTTATGATCACTTTCAAAAATATATACTTAAATTATTTAAAATAAGGCTATAAAAATTACTTAAATAAAAATAATACTTAAGAAATTCTATAAGAGTTTCCAATTAAACTTAAACCTAAATCTCCCTTTAAATAAAGTTATTATATCAAACATTTATGTTAAATTTCCTTTTAAAAATCATAATACTAATTTACTTTAAAAATAAGTAACCACCATAATTATCTTAAATAAATATTTACTTTTCACTTAAAAATAAATGAAATAATAAATTTCCTGAAAACATTCTTAAAAACATTTTAAAACTTCTAGTTTATACTTTGAAATCATTTCTTTAAAAATATACTTAGTTTTCCAGGAAAATATATTTTTTCAACTTTTAAAATAAAATCACCTTTTTATTTTTGAAAGTGAATTACAACTTTTCTTATAAATTCCCACCAAAATCTATATTTCCAAATCTTATCTATTGATAAATATTCCATTTCATTCATAAACCCAGTTACAAATTTCCATTCCTCTTTTTCTTTTAAAAACACAGTTTTCCAAAACACTTAATCAATTCAAACTGATTTCCTAATTTAAATTCCCAATAATTATTTACTTAAAAAATTTCTTTCACTTCCTTTAAAACCTAATTTATTCTATTTTATATTTTGGAATACCAAATTATCTATTCATCCAAACCATGGCATCAAATAATTTAATTCCAATATAATATATCACACAACAAATCACAGGTATGAAAATAATTACACTATTTTGAGGAATCCAATTGGATCCCTCCAACCTATCTTCCTGCATCCACAGATGTTAGCACAATATAAAAATACCAATTCCACTTCGAGGTGGAATATCATGGTATATAGGGTCATCCGCTATTATGCGGGGCACATAGGGTCCATCCGCTATATAATGCGGGAATATCAATCACTCCAATATATACACTACTATATATAATATCATATCCAACTGATAATAATATTCACATTCAACCAATCAATCAATAATTTAAATTCTACCTATTTTTAATTTAACTGATTTACCAGATGTAGGTGAGATTAACTCACCTTGAGTTCGGCATTTCAATTTTAAATTAAATCGAGCCCGTTCGGTTTAATCTAGGATTTTTACGAGATCCAAACGCCTCCGGACTACTGCAGCATGTAGATCGCATCGCTGTCATTCCGGTGCTTCCAGTTTCGTCGTATTCTGATAATTCATGCAGGAGATATGAATTTTTAAATTTTGAATTATAATTTAAAACAATAACCTCTATTATATTATTATTGTACAAACCCAAATCTAGTCGTTCATCATGTTCAGGAGAAATTAGGGCCGACAGTTCCTTCCTCCCACGCGATTCGCTCCAGAGTCTCCAAACCCAAAGTCGCCGTTCTATCCTCGAATTTCGCGGCCACCATGCTGCCATTTAACTCGATCGGAGAACATCACGACGCTGCCCACTATGTCCCCACCATCGACCAAGATATGGAAAATTTCAGTCATCTCTCTAGCACAAAACACGGTAGCAAACGAAGGCAGCACATGGCTAAAAATCCCCCTCCATGCGACGAGAAATTCGATCTCCACCGTTGGATGTATCGAGCTAGGAGAGCTCTACACTTTTGTTGTTGGAAGCTTTCAAAATTATTGCGTGAGAAAGGAGAAGATCGAGGAGAAAAGCTACTAGATATCAGCCATTGGTTAAGTGAGTGGCGGCCGTGAATTGTAGATCTAGGGTTTTGCTATAACATGTATATATACACGTTAATTAAATAATATTTTATTAATATTTCCTTTAATTAACAAGATTTCCAAACGAACTCCAATTTAGACATGCCGCCTAGCGTTTATAGGGTTTTACCCACATTTTGAACAAAATGGAACGTGTTTCAGAGCCCAATTCAAATGTAAGTGGAAGATGGCTTTTTAAATCGATTTAAAGTATTAAATTTTTGATTTTAAATTTCGACGCGTTTCTCACCCGTACGAACAAACGGTAGCTCCAAACGCTACAAAATATGGAATCCGATAATAATTTACTATTACGGATCGAATGGAACTAGTTTCGTCAAATTTCGAGACTGTGCCCCGAAAGGCTATTTTAACTCGTTGATTAAATCGAACGATTTTCAGAACCGTCGAAATCAATCAAAATTTCACTTTTAAAACTACACAAACTTAATTATAAATCAAATAGAACTTATATTTCCATGAGAAATTATTCTGGTTGCTTTTAAATCAAAATTTGATTATTTACATTATTAATATATATATATATATATATATTAAATCCCATTATTAAATTAATATAAACATTCCAGTTTTATCTTATCGACTTTGGATTCCATCCAAAGGTCCAATATTAAAATTCAAATCCAAGTAGACTTTAACAAAATTTTAGAAACCATTTTATATTCCTTTTATTTCCAGATTTACAAATTATCCAATTTCAAATATTAAATTATTATTATCCATATCCAATTAAATTTCCATATTTGAAATTATAACTAATTTTATTAATTCGACCAAAATCTTCTTATTTCAAAAACTAATTTATAGTCTATATTCAACATTTCAAATGAATTAAATGTTCAAAATCTAATGACCAGAATTCCAGATTATTAAAAAAATTTATATTCACTAACAAATACGTGCTCATATCTATAAATACACTCAAACTCATTCTAGGGTGCTACTGACTCTATTTCTAATGAGTAATCCCCACCAGAGACAAGATTCTCGCTTAACCATATGCTCTGATGCCAAGTGTGACGGCCCAGGATTTTCGACCTTTGAAAATCGACATCAATACATCCACTATATTACATTCCGAGCAATCGAATTTCATGAATACCAGATCATTAGGAAAAGAAGAAAGAGGTAGAAAAAGAAGATAGAAACAACAACACGGAATCTCACAATCACAACGGAATAATATATAATAGGCAACAACTAGTCTTTATACAAAAATAACTACAACTGTTTTTATACACTACATCATCAGAGTACAACACATAAATAACATAATACCGGACAGTTATAACAACTTGTCCTCACGAGTGCTGAATATACAACCTACAGTATATAGCGGAATAAAATCAAATACGTATAATACATCTTCGTCATCTAGCTCGCCTTCTGAGCTCCATAGCATCCTATCATGTATCTCTAATACCCGATTTGACCCGAGCATTATAATAAAATAACACCCGAGTCAGTCTGGAAAACCAACGTTAGAAAACGCACTTAAATTTAAATCATTAAATTTATCAAAATCCATTGAAAATCAAAGGTACTCGTAAGACCACGCCACAAATAAACAGGACGAGTTTTTACCTTGCGATAACCAAAACATTTCCTATCAAATCCTTTGATATTATAATAGTGTCTAAACACAAATACTTATTCAAATAGCTGAAATGCTTGCATTTCACGTTTTAGCATAGTTAGGCACAATCAAAATTGTACGGCGCTTATTGGAGAATGGTTTCCATACGAATGACTAGGCACTAGGGTACCACCTTTCATAGTACACGTCCAGAACTACGTACCGAGGACCACACCGGGATCCCCGCAATACAAGACTGGACTATCCCTAATCTGGAAAGACGAAATATGCTATCACCCCGTGTGTTCCCACCCTTTTTCGAGCTCCTTCCATAAATCATAGAAATAATATCCGAGGGTATCTAGAAAGGTGATAAACATACCCTAATTGGGTGCTACCCACTTAGTCTTGCTGCATCTCCCCTGCTTTTCAGTTATTCTCGGTTGATGAGGCTAGAGGCTACGATTGCCTTTTAAGGAATTTTCACTTAGAATGCTCATTGTCCTCCAATGAAAATGTACTGATAGCATTCATCCATACAATTCCATTTCGGGTCCGAAAGGAACCGAAGGCACTATTCCCACTACATCTATTTGTAAAAATCCTCAGGATTAGTGGTGATTAGCCCTTGCACTTCATTGCTCCATCTTCAAGTCCATGCTCTTATTTTCCTTTCGAAACAACTTTTATTGGAAACACGCTACCACTTTCACTAATTTCCAAATTCATCCATAGATTCCAATTAATATATCTACCCAACCATTTCGAATTAAAATCCAAATCAAATTTTAATTATCAAAAATTTCTTTAAATTTTTCTAACTCCTTAAATTTTCGAAAAATTTCACCAACGTCTTCATTGCGCGGCTAGATCCGAAAAACTACAAAACGCCTTTACGGGCCCGAATCATCAAAGAAAACAAAAGCCAAGTGGCTCAATCAGAAAATCATCAATTTCATACACGAATTTAATACATATCTTTTTTTCGAGCAATCAAATTTTACTTCTGAAGTTGAAGACATCAATTTAGCTTTCGCTTATAATTACCTGCACCTTGCTTATAATTACATGCATCTTACTAATTTTTACTTCTGAAATAAATTAGTGAATGGAACTAATTAAAGTAATTAGTTAATTAAATATGGTTTAGGAGATGCTTGGTAAGTAAGATGCAGGTAATTATAAGCAAAAGCTAAATTGATGTCTACTATTTCAGAAGTGAAATTTGATTGCCCGAAAAAAAGATATGTATTAAATTGTTGTATGAAATTGATGATTTTCAGATTGAGACACTTGGCTTTTGTTTTCTTTGATGATTTAGGCCTGTAGAGGCGTTTTGTAGTTTTTTGGATCTAGCCGCGTAAAGGAGACGTTAGCGAAATTTTTTGAAAATTTAAGGAGTTAGAAAATTTTGAATTTTTTTTTATTATTAAAATTTGATTTGGGATTTTAATTTGAAATGGTTGGGTAGATATATTAATTGGAATCTATGGATCAATTTGGAAATTAGTAAAAGTGGTAGTGTGTTTCCAATAAAATTTGCTTCGGGAAGTTAGTAAAAGTTGGATCACTGAACATGAAAATAATTTCAACATTTTGAGGAATTCAGTTGGATCCCTTTAACCTATTTCCCTGCATCCACAGATGTTATCACAATATAAAAATATCAATCCCACTTTGAGGGGGACTTCATGGTATATAGGGTCATCTGAAATTATACGTGGCGCATAAGGTCTCATCCGCTATATATATGCGAAAATATCAACCACTCCAATATATATACTACTATATATTGTTAGCACCAGAATTGGTCATTAACACCTTTAAGAAAGATTATGTAGAGAGATAAATGAAGAAAGTAAATTAAAACATAGAATTGTATGCTAAATTAAATGCAAAAACAAGAACATCGGATTTATAGTGGTTCAGTGTAACTGCCTACCTCCACTTCTAGTTTTGATCTTTATTGCTTTCACAAATGATTGAATACAGATACAATCCATACTATAATGACTTGAATACAAGTTTGCAAAGTAAAATAGAATAAGTCTTGAATGCAGCAGAGTCTCCCCAGTGTTCTCCAAAAAGGTCCATTTCACTGTGCCCCTGCCCTTCTATTTATAGACGAAGATGGGTTGGACTTCCCTCATGGGGCCTAGCAACGAGGTACCTCAGCCCATGCTAAGTAACTTCTGCGTGCCGAGCCTTAGATGTCGAATGGCAATTGCCAAACCACACATCCAGGCCGAACGACATTCGTATGCCGAGCAAGGAAGGCGTGTCGAATGGCACTTGTACGCCGAACGAGGCATTATGCTGAGTGAAGAGTGTAGGCCGAACAAGACCAGTGCCGAATGAGACTTTATGCCGGTCGAGGGGAGATGCCGAACGACTCACTTATGTCGAGCGAGGCCTCGTGCCGAGCGAGACTTAATGCCGAACAAGACCTCGTGCCGAACGAGGCCTCGTACCGAACGAGGGAAGATGCCGAACGACTCACTTATGCTGAGCAAGGCTTCATGCCGAACGACCCTTCCATGCCGAGCGAGGCATTGATGTCGAGTGACCCTTCCATGCCGAATGAGGCATTGATGCCGAGTGACCCTTCCATGCCAAGCGAGGCATTGATGTCGAGTGACCCTTCCATGTCGAACGAGGCATTGATGCTGAGCGACCCTTCCATGCCGAGCGACCCTTCCATGCCGAACGAGGCATCTTGTCGAACGAGGGGAAGTGTGCCGACGAGGCCTGTGCCGACCGGTGTATCTTGGCCGAGCCTCTTGTTACATGGTTAAACAACCGGGTAACACTTGCCCCCCAAAATGTATCATGTAGATGAACATGATGCGCTTTGATGCATGAGCACTCCGCATTTTTCTTTAAGCCCTTGTTCTGTCTTCTCGGTAGTGATCTTCTGAATGCCGAACGAGGCATTGAATGCCAAACGAGGCATTGAATGCCGAGCGACATATTGATGCCGAATGACATTGATGTCAAATGACATATTGATGCCGAACGACACTGATGTCGAACGAGGGAGGTGCCTTGACCGGTTCTACCGGTCATTGGCTATTCGCCTTCCCTCTTCCTTATATAACCCAACACTTCTCTTCTTTCCCCCTTTTACTTTCGCCTCCACTCTAACAGCTTTACGAACTCACCTTTCCCCTAATCGCTAACATCTCAACCTTTCTTTAAATCCCTGAGTCCTATACGTTACCTCTTGACTGCCCTCAACAGCAAGCCTGAGTGGATTCCACTTATAAATCGAGTACTTCATTAGACTTCAGCCCCTTCTCCTTGGTATGAACCTCTTACTTGTTCGACCTTCTTCAATTAGGGGCTTCGAACAAGATTCAAATTCGCAACTTTCATTTAATTCAAAAATGGCTGGTCGTATAGATTAGGGAGATGGACCTGGGGTTTAATTGAGCCTTAGGACTAGATGGAGAGGAGGAAGGAAGAGGGTGTCGGCCCAGTAGGATTTGGTGAGAATAGGGACTGTTGGTCGAGGTTGGCATGCGAGTTGAAGCGGTTGTCGATTGGCCATTTGGGAAGGTACTTAGTTTGCTTGAAGAAGTGAGTTGGAGGAAGACATATGGCTATGGTTCGGCACGACTTCCGCATGTCGAACGATGGAGAGGGTGTGTAGAAGCGAGGTTGAAGTTGGGGCTAGCGTGCCGAGCGATGTGGCTCGGTATGTCCATAGCTCGGTATGACTCCCTTATGCCAAACGGGGTAATGGGGAGTGTAGGAGAGCGGTAGGAGTTGAGGGCAAGGTGCCAAGCGATGCGGCTCGGCATGACTTTTCGAATGACTCCTATGTGTCGGGCGGTAGAGAGGGAGTATAGGAATGAAGTTGGAGTTAGTTTATGGTGCCGAATGATGCGGCTCGGCATGGACGCAGCTCGGCATGACTTGCCGAATGCCAAATGGGGGAGAGGGTGTGTAGGAGAGTGGAGTACAGCAATACTAGTCGAGTCTCTACAGCATCGTTCGGCATTAAGTTTGATAGTAGGCTATACAGAACCATCTCAACTCGAACATAATGCATTGTTGACTTAACTTACTTTCTATGCTTGATAACTCCCCTGTCTTGACAACCATAAACCTGAATTTAATTTGATTAAAACAGATAATAACCTTCCACACACAGTGTCGATGTCGAGCTCAAAACAGAAACCATCATACGACAAGCTCTCAGATACGGTCAGCGATGACGGTCTTTGAAGATGAAAGTCCAAAGCTTAACTTTATTTCATCAACTTTACGACTTGTAACTCTTTGGCACTTATACTTGAACGGTTGCACTAGTTCACATACCACACGGGGGGAGTATTTTGTTGTTATATCTAATATCGATAGTTTTTCAAGTATAGTTTAAACATGTGTTTCATCAGATTCTACACTCATTAGAGATGCCAAGGAAATCCAGTTCTGCCACGATCTCGGAAAGACCCGGGCCATCTTCTCAACAAGAAGTAGTTGGAACTTCAATCCGTCGACTGCTCCTGTACAAGACATTAAGAACCTCACGATCGCATCCGTCGACTTGGCTCCTGATGCCCTGGATGCAGTGATTTTTTAGATGACCCGATCGATTCTCAAGCCTCGAGAATTAATGAAAGTGCTCATCATCGCATATGCTCAGTACATGGGATTTCTTTAGATGATGTGTTGGTTCCATCAGGACAAGATCGTTCTCACCTGCCCCAGTTGGATATAAGCCTGCAACAAATTTATGTGCCGGGTTGGTAGCGTGCCGCCATTCAACTCCTTCCTTTGTGACCTGCTACAATATATTGAGATCACTCCATCGCAATTACATCCAATCAGTCACGCGTTCGTGTACGGCACGTGCATCCTCTTCATGACCGTCCTTTTTCAGGCTCCCGACTCCTGGCGATATCTGATACATTTATCGTTTCAAGAGACGATCAGACAGCCCATCTTTTGTATTTCTCTAACCACACAACAAGTTTCAAATTCTGATCGGGGCATGGAGAAAATTCACCCAGTATAAGCAGGAGTGGTTCTACATGCGCTGTCCCCCTGGCTTTGCAAGGGATGGGTAGAAGGGAGTAAGTCTTTTTTTTGCTTAATCAATACTTGCATTCGGCGGAAATTGCACCTTTCCTAACTCTTATTCTACTTTTACAAGCATTAGCCCACGTCACGAAGGCTCTGGGCATTCTGAAGCCGTTGAAGCTATCCCTGTAGTAGACCTGGACTTTAGATCTCTTATTTCAAACGAATCGCTCTCGAAGTTTGGGCTGCTGGCGGCAGGCCGCCGGATAAGCCTTCCTCAAGGTGTCACTATAATAGCATCTGCCTTGGGAAAAGGCAAAAAGCAAGTTTGGCCTTCAGCACATGACGCCCCTGACCCATCTGAGGAGGAGGAGAATAAAGAAGCTGAAATGCCAGAAGTACCGGATGAGAATGTTAGTCCCAGTCTAGAGCCGGTAGTCGAGGTGCACGATATCAAAGTAACGCCTCCCCCTGTGAAGGGAAAGAAAAAATTAACTTATAAACTGAGGAAGAAGACTCACAATCACTCCGGTGAAGAGAGAGCCTTCTCCTCAACGCTTAGAGAGTTCGTTGAAAGGCCTATCGGACCTTACTATTCCCAACGATTTGCTTAACTACGGCTTCAATGATCCAGAAGCGCTTAAACTTCATTCGCCCGTAAGAGACGATGCAGGCGCTCAAGCCCATGTTCGGGGAGAAAAAACTCCCATGAGTAAAGGTAAAGAAACTAGTCCATTGGGGGAAAATACTAGGACACACATGGACACGTGCACTTCAATTTTAACCATCACTCTGTTATTTGCTAACTTTTCATTATTCACATTCCATGCAGGCGACATGGGACGCGCTCACGGACTCGACCGTCTTCGTGAGTCATCTATTTTTCACCACTCTGGCCGGGGTTCGGGTTCCGACAAACGTCGATACAGAGATGACACCGGTGATCCAGACTACCGCCACCAAGATTCATCCTAACGAAGAAAAACCTATAGCCAGTCCTCCTACACTCGTGATCCTCCTTCTCAATCGGAGCAAAGCATGGAGAAGTCCATGCTTAAGGGGTCCCAGCCTGAGGCCCATCGAGATCAACAATCTGGTTCATCCAGTACCAGGCAATCCCGAGATCCCCACAAAACACCTGTAGTCTCCAGGCACAGTCCTCCTGCTCTTGCATCTGATCCATCAGTAGCAGAACGACTTGCTGAGCTTAAAGCCACGTTCCCAAAAATATGCTTTGATGGCTTGAAATTTCTCCCGACGATTCATCACATTCCGGGACATGTCAAACAAAGTGCTATTGCTTGTACTAACGACGTCTACGTTCAACATGACGCGTTTGTCCACTTAGCTGAGAAAGTCTCGGAAGTCTCTATTGAGCGCCAACATAAATTAATCGCCTGAAGCTCGAGGATATTCATGATAAACATATTATTAAAGCTTAGGTCGAAGAGCTCTCTTCACATAAGTCTCAGCTCGAAGCTGCCCAAAAAAGCGTTGAAGACATAGCAGAGGCCGTTAACCGTCTGGAGTAGTCACATAAGAAAGAAATTGACGAGGCGGTCCAAAGATGTAGGGCCTTAGCTTTAAAGAAAGATTCCATTCAAAAAGAGAGGGATGCATTCTCCCTGCAAGTCAAAGAGTTAGAAGATCTACTCCGCAAAGAGAGAGAGGAAAAAAATGCTGCTCAGGAAGAGTCACAACGATATTGCAATGAGATTGTTGCCATGCGACTCCTGAAGGCAAAGCTCGACGACGAGCTCTCTAAGGTCACGATGCTGAAGGATGAAGCCCGTGAAGAGGGTAAAAGAATAGCATCCGCGGAGATTGACTCTTGCCTTGAGGCGGCTACAAAGGCTGGCAGGGAGGAGATCAAGTGCTTATTTGACCCGCTTATAGCAGAATACAACACTCGTGTCCTCATGCATCGGGACTTAACTTTTCTTAGCGAGGGCTACCTTGAATCTCTAGCCGAGGCATGGGAAACTTTGATAAAGATCAGAAAAGTCAAGCTGGGCACTAAGGAGGTTGACGAGGAGGCTTTGATAAAAGAATTTCTCAAGAGGAACGAGCCTTCAGACTTGCCTGCAGCGAAGGCCCTCTACAACAAAGGTTCCTCCTCATCAAAAGAAAAAGACGAGATCGCCGGTCCATTTGGAATCGAGTTTACAGCTCCTCCCCTTACTCAATCGACCGGTCGACCGGTACTTGATTGTTCGAACAACACGTTGGTTATGAGCCGGAAGCCCCTAGCTTTGACATTCATGTACTATCTCCCATTCCCGAGGGCGAGACTATGAGGACATTTGAGAGCCAGCGAGAAACTGGTAAATAACTCTTCTTCTTAAAGTTCAAAGAGCCGTTGTTTTTGGCATGAGTTCATTATATTCTAACGTTTGTCTCTTGTGGTTTTGCGTAGGCCGCTTTGACCCCGAGCCCACTCCGTGAAGCGATAACGCCAAGGAGAAGAAGGAGAAGGCGAGCGAGGCAATTCAAGCCGGGGAGACTCCCGGCCCTGATGCTCAAATGATTGAGGCGCTTGACAAGGACAAGTACGAGACTTCGTCTTCCGTCGAAGAAAGTTATGAAATTGAGATTACAGGCGCCTCTGAAGACACTTCAAAAATGAGCATGAAGGAGCAATTCGCGGAGGATAAGAAAAAGAAAGCTGAAATCAAAGTTGAGCCCTGAGTTATGGATTTAGATGATCCGTTGAACAGACCTTTGAAGGTCATCCTTCCTGGTGGGTCCAGGCCACTAGAATTCCCTCGTTCCTCCTCGGACGTTGCTTCCCAATCAAACAAAGCGTCCAAGCGAAAACGCGTGGGGGAGAGTCGTCTGAGAAAACGAAGGAGGAAAAGAAACCAAAGAAATCGAAGAAGTAGCTTTTACACTCGTTCAACGAGAGTTAGCTTAGATTATGTAATTATTTTTATTTATTTTCGTAGTCAATGTAGATAGACTTTTGACTCCGACTTTTGGAGGAGTTGTAGTAGAACCTCATTTTGGATATATAAATAGAACTTAGTTCTTTTTTCTTTCAAACGAATTTTATTGTTCAGCTTTCTATAAAATTGTGGTCGAAACCCAAGCTATTGTGAGTTACGTAAACCCCCAATTCATCTTCATATAACTCGGAAATTCTTTGGAATTGTACATCCTGTATTCCACGCTTCGCGTACTTAGAATATACTTCAGTCCGTACGCTGGGGACTTGATGAATTCAAGTCATTTGTAGTCTAGTCCGCACTCCGGGAACTTAGAGATTTTTAAGCCATTTATACTCTAGTCCGCACTCTGGGGACTCAGAGTACTCCAGTCCACGCTCTGAGGACTTGGAGATTTTGAGTCGTTTATACTCTAGTCCTCACTCTAAGGACTCAGAGTACTCCAGTCCGCACTCTAGAGACTTGGAGATTTTGAGTCGTTTATACTCTTGTCCATACTCTGGGGACTCAGAGTACTCTAGTCTGCACTCTGGGGACATGGAGATTTCGAATCGCTTATACTCTAGTCCACGCTCTGAGGACTTAGAGATTTTGAGTCGTTTATAATCTAGTCCGCACTCTGGGGACTCAGAGTACTCCAGTCCGCACTCTACGGACTCGGAGATTTTGATTCGTTTATACTCTAATCCACACTCTGGGGATTTAGAGTACTTTAGTCCGCACTCTGGAGACTTAGTGATTTTGAATTGTTTATACTCTAGTCCGCACTCTAGGGACTTAGAGTACTCCAGTCCGCACTCTGGGGACTTGGATATTTTGAGTCGTTTATGCGCGTTCGTACGTCAGACAGAATAATGTAACTCTAGTTTTTTGCCATAGAATTATCATACACAGAAACATCAATAACTCATGAAAAAATGGCTTCAAGCCTTTATTAATGAAAACAAGCTAAATTTTCTTTTTACATGCTGAGTACTAAGAATTAACGAAATAAAAACATACTGAAAATAATCCCAACAATGATAGAAAATGAATAGATTAAGTATAATAATGCCACAGATGCTCGCTATTCCATGCTCGGGGGAGTGTCGCGCCATCAACGGTCGCTAGCTTGAAAGTTCCTTCTCTAGGCCTCCGTTCAATAACGTATGGACCTTCCCATGTGGGATTCAGATGCGATGGGACCGAAAAAACTCATTTCAAAACGAGGTCACCCACACCAAAGACTCTCAGCCGAACTTTTTCATTATAATATCGAGCGACTCAGTGTCTATATGTAGCTGCTCTTAAATTAGTTTCTTCACGTTTTTCATCAATGAAGTCCATTGATTTCAGCAAAAGATCCTGATTCGTTTTGGGGTTGTAATGAGTTACCCGATGTGTCTGGACTTCATGTTCTATAGGTATAACAGCTTCCGTGCCATATGCTAATGCAAATGGAATGTGGCCAGTCGTGGACTTGTGGGTGGTTCTGTAAGCCCAAAGTGATGTTGGAAGTCCATCCACCCACTTGCCTCTAGCCTTTTTCAAACACTTTTTCAATATGGACTTGATTATTTTGTTCACGACTTCCACTTGTCCATTGGCTTTTGGATGAGCAACTGTTGCAAACCTTATTTCAATGCCATGCTTTTGACAAAATTCTTTGAACTCTTTGCTTTCGAATCAAGTTCCATTGTCTGTAATGATAGTCCAAGGGAGGCCAAAACGGCATATAATATTTCGTACAACGAAATTAATGACCTTCTTGTTAGTGATCGTGGCTGAGGGCTCTGCTTCTGCCCACTTGGTAAATAATCGACCGCAACTATCATGTATTTCGCACCACCTTCAGATATGGGTAAGGAACCGATTATATCGATCCCTCACGTTGCAAACGGCCAAGGGCTAACCATTTGCGTGAGTTCCGTTGGCGGAGCTCTTGGGATTTTTTCATACTTCTGGCATTTGTCACATCTCCTTACGTAGTCTGTAGCATCCCGATTTACAGTTAGCCAATAGTATCCATAGCGAATGATTTTCTTTGCTAATGTATGCCCTCCAGCATGGTCACCACATTCTCCTTCATGGACTTCCTTCAGGACTCGTTTTATCTCATTGTGGGAAATGTACCGGAGTAAGGGGGTCGAGAATCCCTTCCGGTACATTATTCCGTCCTGCATTATATATCGTGAAGCCTTACGAATGACTTGTTGTCTTTCGCTCCTTCTTTCGAGCAAGATCCCGTGTAGCAAGTATTATTTGAATGAGGTCATCCATGACTCCTTCTCAGTTTCTGTTTCTGACATGAGATCTATCTATATCACATTTATACTCGGAGCATGTAAGGTTCTGATAGGAACCAATCTCATTTGCTATGCGTCGCCAGTGCTTGCAAATTTTGCCAATGAATCGGCTATTTTGTTTTGTTCACGTGGGACATGCAAAATATCATAATATTCTAGATTTACTAGCAGCTCATGAGCCTGTGCAAGGTATGGAGCAAGTCTCTGTCCCTTCACTTGATAGTCCCCCCACACCTGATATACCACAAATTGTGAGTCACAAAAGATCTCAACCGATTTTACTCCCATCTCTCTGATAAGTTTCAAGCCAGCGATCAATGCTTCATACTCGGCCTCGTTATTTGTTGTTGGGAATTCGAGCTTCAAAGCGTAACAAATTGATCGGTTTTCGGGAGTCACAAGATCTATGCCAGCTCCCGAGCAACGGTTGTTAGATGCCCCGTCGGTGTACATCTTCCATCGAATGGGAGGCATGACATTGTGACCGTTTGATTCGTGTGCCAAGGTGAATTCAGCAATGAAGTCTGCTAGCGCTTGCCCTTGTATGGCCCTTCGTGGCAGGTAGGTAATATCAAACTGACTCAACTCGATATTCCATTTTAACATCCTTTTAGATGTTTTTGGTCGTTGGAGTACCTGCCGCAAGGGTTGATCGGTATAAACACTGATTGAGTATGCCTAAAAGTATGGTCGGAGCTTGCGTGATGCGATCACCAAGCAATAGACTAGTTTCTTAATCTTAGGATAATTTCTTTCTACCCCCGTTAAACGTTTACTGACAAAGTACACATTCTTTTGAACTCGGTCCTCCTCGCGAACCAAAGCCATACTGATAGCATGCTGGAATACAGCCAAGTACACCTACAACATCTCATGGTCTACCGGTTTCGATAGTATCGAGGGACTTTCTAAATGCTTTACCAGAGCTCGAAACACTTCCTCACAGTCGGATGTCCATTCGAAATTCCTCTTTCCTTTCTTACTTACGTCGAAGAAAGTAATATACTTATCTTTGGCTTTGGATATGAATCAACTCATCACGGCCACCTTTCCATTTAAGCGTTGTACCTGCTTTATAGTTCTGGGCACTTGTATGTCTTGAATAGCTTGAATCTTCTTCGGGTTAGCTTCGATTCCCTGCGAATTTACAATGAAACCCAAAAACTTCCCCGACGCAGCGTCAAAGGAACACTTCAAAGGATTGATTTTCATTCCATAATGTCTGAGTATATCAAACATCTCCACTAAGTCCCGAATGTGGTCGCTTGACTGCCGTGACTTCACAAGCATGTCATCCACATAGACTTCCATTGTTCTACCAATCTGGTCTTTAAACATTCGATTCACCAGATGTTGATAAATTGCTCCCGTGTTTTTCAATCCGAAAGGCATCACTACATAGCAATATAACCCAACGTCTGTGACAAAACTGGTGGGTTCTTGGTCTGCAATGTGCATCGGGATCTGATTATATCCCGAGTATGCATCCATAAATGACAGTAACTCATGTCTGACCGTTGAGTCGACCAGCTGGTCGATTCTAGGTAAAGGGAAACTATCCTCCGGGCATTTTTTTCAAATCAGAGTAATCAACGCAAGTTCTCCACTTCTCGTTTGCTTTCCTTACTATCACATGGTTAGACACCCATTCAGGGTAGAGGGCGTCGCGGACGAACCCATTGGCTTTGAGTTTGTCCACCTCCTCTCTGAGAGCAGCGGACCTCTCCGAGTCCATGCATCTCCTTTTTTGTTTTACAGGAACATACTTCGGGTCTATGTTCAATATATGACTTGCAATAGCGGGAGAAATCCCGCACATATCAGAATATGTCTAAGCGAAAACATCCAGATTCGCTTGGAGGATATCAGTGAGATCCTCGGCCACCAACAGGTCGAGTTGTGATCCAATCTTAAGTACTCGTGATGGGTCATCTCGCCTGACTGGAATGTCAATCGTCAGTTCATCCGGTGCTGCTTTTGCTTCCCTGGGTTCCTCATCATCATCTCTTAGATCTATGTCTCTATAGATCCGAGAATGTTGCCCGAGCCAGGGCACGGGTACTACTTGTCAATTGTCAGTATTCCAGATGCGGACAGAGCTGTCCACAACCATTCCTTTCTCTCTCCGCTGGGCCTCTCTCAGCTCATCCACATAACATGCGCGACCGATCGCCTGATCGCCATGCACCACACCATCTCCTATGTCTGTCGGGAATTTCAAACTCAAAGACCACAGGGCCAAAGCTGCCCTAAACTCTGCCAGGGCCGGTCGACCTAGAAATACATTATATGGAGAAAAGGTAGGATTCGTTTCCTCCTACGCTCATCTTGTCCCAGTTCAACTAGCAATTCAACATATCCTACTGCATCAGTCGCTGGGCCATTAAAGCCATGGATACGGGCTTTAGACGGTTTCAAATCCTTCGTCTCCATCTTCATTTGGTCGTATGCCTTTTTGAAGATGATGTTAACAGAACTTCCACAATCCGTTAAAATTCTCTCCGCATATGCTGGCCCGATTGTCACGGATATGACCATCGGATCAACCGTAGGATCCTCTGCCTTGTCAGCATCTCATCTCCTGAACACTCTATCGTCTGTCATCATGCGTTATTGTTTAGCGAGGGTTCCGTCCTCCACATTCGAACAACACTCATAATCTGCATGCCTTAAGGAGTTAGCATACCGCTCCACTTCCTGGCAGTTCTTATCTGCAGGATGAGGTCCACCGACTACAGTGTTTATGACCAGTCTACCTACAGTTTGGGAAGGTTCCTCCGGATCGTGTGGGGCCAGTCCGTGTCCGGGGTCTGACGTTCCTTGCCTACCTTCCTGCGGGTTCTTAACAAACTCCTACAATTTTTTCTGTCTGATCAGCTTTTCTATAGCATCGTGGAGGTGTCTACAATCCTCTGTATTGTGCCCGTAAGTCTCATGGAACCGGCAATACTTCCCAGTCCGTTTTTGTTCCTCTATTGACTCCTTTTGGCGCGGCTTTCTGTATTGGAAAGTATTACAAGTTGACAGGTAAATATTCTTCAGAGATGCATTCAAAGGTGTATACTCGTTGTAAGTGAGAATTCTTGACTTCCGTTTCCCTATCTCCCTTTTCTTTTTGGGATTTCCTCCTCCCAAAACCTTTAGATTGCCCGGGTTTATTCTGGACATTGACTTGAACCTTCCCTGAATTGTCATCGGAATGTTTTACAGCGATGTTGCTTTTCATAGTCTCCTGAATAGGCCCTAGTGCCTTATCTCGCCTCCTCTATTTGGCTTCCTCTCTTCTTATGAATTGATGAGCCTTTGAATAGAAACGCTCTAGCGTAGTTGGAGGCTTCTCTTCCAACCAATCTCCAAACTCTGAATCCGGATCCACTCCTCACATTACCGCCATCAGAATTGCGTGGTCGTTAGGGTTGCTAGCTTCAGTAGCGGCAACATGAAATCTCTGCTAGTACTCTTTCAATGACACCCCCGGAGCCTGGATTACACTGGATAGGGACATCATATCCTTGGGATGAGTGGTATGTGTCTTGAACTGTTCCACAAATTTCATCGCCAATTCGTCAAAACTGGATATAGACCGTGGGAGGAGTCGAGTGAACCACATGGTGGCGATTTCAGATAAAGTAATTGAAAAGCATCTACATTTGGTCGCGTCAATTTCTCTAGCTGAATCCATCATCTACTCATACCTCATCACATGTTGTCTGGGATCAGTCTTTCCTTCATAGGCTGAGATAGTTGGCATGCTAAACTTCCTGGGTACTGGGCCTGTAGAATAGTATTTGTGAATGGAGTATGACTCCGGGATATCCCCCAATCTTCATTGGTCAAGCCTTGATTTTCTCTCATCAACTTTATGACCATAGCCGATAAGTCTGGAGTTTGTATGGAGGATGGAAGGTTGGACTCTGTTTTATGGGACCACTCGGGTTGGTGTTTCCTCTGTTGGCGATCTGCCAAACGTGTATCTTGGGGACCGACTTCATTAGGATCTTGGTGAGTCGGGCATCCAGTTTCCACACGTGCTCCTGCTCCTAGGTTTCCTGATCCTGCTTGGGTGTGGTCTTCAAGATGTAAGTGGTCCCTAGTTGATCGATCAGCAACACCTTCTTGTGCAGTTTTTGTTTTGTGGCGTCTACGCTTGGGAGGTTCGTCGAACGAGGTCGAACTATCAGATGAAGAATAAGGAACGGGACTACCTCTAGCATTCTGATGTTGTTGCTGAGTAAGCTGAGTCATGAGGTTAGCGTTAGCTTGAATCTGCTCAGCAAGTTGTCTCCTGCTTTCCATGAGTTCTTTCATCAGGTTGTTGAACTCCATCCTAGTAATGACCTCCATCTGGTTATGGGCTCCGGCAGTCCCTACGCATGGATTAACTTGCTGATTGCTAGGTCCTATTTGTTGTACGCTAGCAGTCTCATTGACGTCCACGTTATGAGAGGCTGATCTGATACGTGGTCTTCCCATAGTAGAGTTGTTGATTGAAGCTTTGAGTAGATTCAACGGACGTTCTGCGAATAACTTGGATCTCCTTTGGGGGATTTATTCAATCCAGTAGCTACAAAGCATATCCTAGTGGCCTGAGAATTCGGTTTTCAGTGAAAGCACCAAAATGTTAGCACCAGAATTGGTCCATAACACTCTTAAGAAAGATTATGTAGAGAGATAAATGAAGAAAGTAAATTAAAATAGAGAATTATATGCTAAATTAAATGCAAAAACAAGAATACCGGATTTATAGTGGTTCAGCTTAACTGCCTACATCCACTTTTAGTTTTGATCTTTATTGCTTTCATAAATGATTGAATACAGATACAATCCATACTATAATGACTTGAATATAAGTGCAAAGTAAAATAGAATAAGTCTTGAATGCAGCAGAGTTTCCCCAGTGTTCTCCAAAAAGGTCCATTTCACTGTGCCCCTGCCCTTCTATTTATAGATGAAGACGGGTTGGACTTCCCTCATGGCCCTAGGAACGGGGTATCTCGGCCTGTGCTAAGTAACTTCTGCACGCCGAGCCATAGATGCCGAATGGTAATGGCCGAACCACACATCCAGGCCAAACGGCTTTCGTATGCCGAGCGAGGAAGGCGTGTTGAACGGCACTTGTACGCCGAACGAGGCATTCCACTGAGTGAAGAGTGTAGGCTAAACAAGACCTGTGCCGAACGAGACTTTATGACGGTCGAGGCGAGATGCCGAAGGACTCACTTATGCCGAGCTAGGCCTCTGCCGAGCAAGGCTTCATGCCGAGCGAGGCCTCGTGCCGAGCGAGGCCTCGTGCCGAACGAGGCCTCGTGCCGAACGAGGCCTCGTACCGAACGAGGCTTCATGCCGAACGAAGGAAGCTGTCAAACGACTCGCTTATGCTGAGCGAGGTTTCATGCCGAACGAGGCTACATGCCAAACGGCCCTTCCATGCCAAGCGAGGCATTGATGTCGAGCGACCCTTCCATGTCGAACGAGGCATTGATGCCGAGCGACCCTTCTATGCCGAACGAGGCATTGATGCCGAGTGACCCTTCCACGCAGAATGAGGCATCATGCCGAACGAGGGGAGGTGCGCCGAACAAGGTCTGTACCGACCGGTGTATCATGGCCGAGCCTGTTGTTACATGGTTAGACAACCGGATAACATATATAATATCACATCCAACTGATAATAATTTATCAATTCTATCAATCAATCAATAATTAATTTTTACTATTTAAAATTAATTGCAGTAATCCAAAATTGAGTGAGATCACCTTAATTTTCTTTTATTTGGTAATTGTTAACCCGCCTTTTTGCAAGGCCGTGGACAGGCGGATTTAACCAAATCGACTGCTCATTTGTCGAGACTGGAATACGATTGGTTGGATCCAGCTGGATGGATAGACGGTCAGTCAGGGATGGTTCAATACGCATGGCTCGGCCTAGGTGGGTCGGCAAATGCCGCTCGGTCAAGGGCGAAGGACACAGATGGTTCGCTTGATGGAGCGTTCGGCCTTGGTGATGTCGCTCGGCCTAGGAAGTCAGGGGTCAGTTGGCATTACAGTTCGCACTGAGTGGTCATGAGTCGCTCGGCATTGTGGCTCGGTCTAGAAGCCAGGGGTAGGTCAACCCTGATGATGCCGTTCGGTCTGGAAGTCATGGGCTGCTCGGCATAAGTCGTTCGATCTGGAAGTCATGTGTCGCTCGACATCGTGGTTCGGCATTAATGGTGGTTCGGCTCTTGGAGGTGGCTCGGCAGAGCGGCTCGGTGTAGTGATGTGGTTTGGCCATGAGAGGTCGTTCGGCCTCGCTGGTATGGTTCGGTTGCTTCGAGTCTTGAAGCATATGACTTCGGGACATCACTCGGGTTGCTCGGTGGAGTATCAGGTAGATCGACAAGGTTGCTTGGGGTGCTGCTCGGTGAAGGTTGGAAGTTCGTACATGGCTCGATCATTGGTGGAGTGGATCGGCATGCGTCGGTCGGCACAGCTGTGTGGGTTGGTCATAATGAAGGATATTGGCCCGGCTATGGACCCGATGGGCCTGGACTACTCAGGAAGCCCAGTAACTCAGGATTTGCCTATAAATACAACATGTGGGGGTTCAGAAAAGGGATCTTCCTTTGGGCTTTCTTGCTTTCTATTTCCTAAGGCTAAGTTTACTCTACCATTTTGTCACTATAATCGATTAATACAGCAATAAAAAGGAAACTTCTGGAGTGGACGTAGGCTGGGGTAAGCTGAAGCACTATAAAATATGTTGTTCTTTACTGCTTTCATTTTAATTTTGACTGTTCTTCACATTATCACTCTCTATATATATTCTATCTGTGAGCTGTGACTGTGATTTGGTGTTATCGCTTGGATTTGGGTGTTAGTGACCAATTTTGGATCTAACATTTTGGTGCTTTCACTGAAAGTTAACCCATCTTTTTGCAAGGCTATGGACGGGCGGATTTAACCAAATCGATTGCTCATTTGTCGAGATTGGAATACGATTGGTTGGAGCCAGCTGGATGGATAGACGGTCAGTCCGGGATGGTTCAATATGCATGGCTCGGCCTAGGTAGGTCGGCAGATGCCACTCTGTCAAGGGCGAAGGACACGGATTGTTCGGCCATATGGAGTTGTTCGGCCTTGGTGGTGTCTCTCGGCCTCAGAAGTCTAGGGTCGGTCAGCATTACGGTTTGGTCTGAGTGATCACGCGTCACTCGGCATTGTGGCTCGGTCTGGAAGTCAAGGGTCGGTCGGCCCTGATGATCTCGTTCGGTCTGGAAGTCATCGAACGCTCGACATAGGTCATTCGGTTTGGAAGTCATGGGTTGCTCGGCATCGTGGTTCGGCCTGAGTGGTTTGGCATTGATGGTGGTTCGGCGCTTGGAGGTGGCTCGGCAAAGTGGCTCGGTGCAGTGATGTGGTTTGACCATGAGAGGTCGTTCGACCTCGGTGGTATGGTTAGGTTACTTCGAGTCCTGAGGCATGTGACTTCGGGACATCACTCGGGTAGCTAAGTGGAGTATCAGGTGGATTGACGTGGTTGCTTGGGGTGGCGCTCGGTGAAGGTTGGAAGTTCGTACATGGCTCGGTCATTAGTGGAGTGGATCGGCATAGGTCGGTCGGCGCGACAGTGTGGGTCGATTATTATGAACGATATTGGCTCGGCTATGGACCTGATGGGCCCGAACTACTCAAGAATCCTAATAACTCAGGATTTGCCTATAAATACAGCATGTGGGGTTTCAAAAAAGGGATCATCCTTTGGGCTCTCTTGCTTTCTATTTCCTAAGGCTAAGTTTACTCTACCATTTTGTAACTGTAATCGGTTATTACAGCAATAAAAAGGAAACTTCTGGAGTGGACGTAGGCCGGAGTTAGCTGAACCACTATAAAACTTGTTGTTCTTTACTACTTTCATTTTAATTTTGACTGTTTTTCACATCATTACTTTCTACATATATTCTATCTGTGAGCCTTGACTGTGATTTGGTGCTTTCGCTTGGATTTGGGTGTTGGTGACCAATTTTGACGCTAACACTAATTATCCCTATATTAAATTAATTAAACAGTGTTCAAATTAATTTAAAATCCCTACTAACTTCAAATGATTCCAACCACATTCCAAAATGTAGAGAATATCCATATAAGTGCAACACAACATCAATACCTAACCCCGACCTCATACGAATGATTTCGAGTTTATTAATATCGATAAATTTTAACTAAACTAAATAAAACGGGATAACAGTTTAAATTTTAAAATTACCCCAAATTTGCTTTACCCTCTTCTTCCTCGATCTGTAGCAGCTCGGTCAGGCTACAACATGAAATGAAGGATACGACCAATTTAACCACATCAATACGACCGCCTCATCGCCTAGCCACTTGAAACCCGCCGCGTCACCACTGTCACCAAAGCCCCTTTGCCTCGACCCCACACTTGCGGCCACAGCAGGCCTCA
The DNA here is from genome assembly GCA_030765085.1 of Allium cepa. Lineage (NCBI taxonomy): Eukaryota > Viridiplantae > Streptophyta > Magnoliopsida > Asparagales > Amaryllidaceae > Allium > Allium cepa. The sequence continues at coordinate 70,813,808 of CM060939.1, read as the reverse complement.
CGCGCGCCCATGGAAGAGAAAAAACGCGACTCGCCTTGACCATCGATCCAGACCCACCCCCTTCGCTGGAAAACACCACGAACTCATCACAGGCAACCGCACCTCCACCACCAGTCACCACCGCTCTAACCTCCCTCCATCCATGCGTGCTCGTCGCCTTCCAATCGTGGCTCATTCGCGAGCCGATCCTATTTAATTTTATATTTTTTTCTCTATCAAAATCAAGCTGATTTTCGATTTCGTTCAATTCGATTTTGAACTACAACATTGAGGGTAAGAGATAAGTGCGATTCGATTTGAAGAGGAGGAATGGTATGCGACTAATTTTTTTCTGTAGATTTTGATTGGCCATTTTTTCTTTCTCTAAAAATTTATAGTAGGAGGAGAACGTCGATTTTTTTAAATAAAAAGGAGAGGCTCGATCATACGTAGTTTGCGTGTGTTTTAAAAAAAGAAAGAAGACGTGATGTTGGCGTGAAGAGCGAAGGCTACAGTGTTTTTGAAATGAGGGGGGAAAAGTACTAATGTGAAACTCTTTTTCATATCAATTATATATACATATATATTATTTATATTACAAAACGTCTCTTTTTACGCCACTCTAATTTTCAAACTTCTATCGAGGCATGCCGCTGGGCGTTCATAATGTTATACCCCTATTCCATACAAAATGGAAAAGGTTTCGAGTCCTAATTCGATCGTATGGAGAAGATAGCTTTTTGGACCCAATTATATTTGATTTTTGATATAAATTTCAGCGCATTTATATCTCATACGGCCAAACGATAACTCCAAACGCTACAAAATTTGAAATCCGACAATAATACACTATTTCGGATTCAATGGAACTGGTTTCGTCGAATTCCGAGACTATGCCCCAGAAGGCTTTTTTTAAATGTAAATTTAAACGATATATTTTTAAAACTAAAAATGTCACTTTTAAATTCAATTTAAAAAGTTTTATTATCTTTACTATTATTAATATAAATTTTATAAGCCTTTAAATTACTTTTAACAAGCTTCAAACTCCCAATTCAATATTTTAAGCAATATTCAATTATCAAATCAATAATTAATTTATCCAATAAATGCTTATATTTGAAATCTAAGTTAAAATTTTACTTTTAAATATTTAAAATTAATTATATATTCCAATTTCAAATATCCAAAATTTTGGGTCGTTGCAATATCATTGGAAAGCTCTCGATGAGTGAAACTCAAATCTGCTGTTCGTTTTTGCAATCGAGTTTTGGTGTCTGGAATTGGCCAAATCACTCCCGGCCGTTCATTTGGAGGATGATCATCGTCGAAGGATCATTGATTAGAGGACATTGGGTTGTGGGGATTGTCGAGTGCAGTTCATCTAGGTGGGTTGCATGTCGTTTCAGTGGCATGATTGATGGGAATAGTTGAACTAGGGTTTTAAGATGGGAGCGTCGGCTGGATGGTTTGGGGACGTCGATCATCGATGTGGGAGTCGTGGGGGACCGAGGAGTCGGAAGCGAGTCCATTCGAGGTGATGGACTTGGTCACGGCTGGCTATGGGTGGCGCGGCAGGGAGACTGATCGATGGCGGCTGTTGTATCTTCACCTGGAAACTCAAACGCGTGAACGATGGTTTCGACGCTGACATGTAATATTGGTAACGTGTTATGTTTTTGTTTTATTTTAATTTAGTTATTTCTAAACTTCAAATCACCATATCTTTTACGTCCGAGGTCAAATTCACACGCGGTTTGTTCCACTGGGATCATATCGAAATTCCAGACATCTTAGAATGGATTTGGATGAATTCTAAGATTGTTGAATTTTGGGCCTAATTTTGGATTTCAAATTGATTTGAAATCAAAGATGAGTGCTTTGACCCACTCACAACTAGATTATCTTATGCTAGTTAAATTGAATTTATGATGCGATTAGAAATTGATGGGTTGGTGTTTGGTATATTTAAATTGCCATTTCAGTTAAATCCGACTTTTATTGAATTTATTCGCCATTAATTTAATATTATATTTCAAATTTCCAGTTAATACCTATCATTCATAATCAGACACTTGTTATTGTTTATTGATTGGTTTGAATGATGATTGCGATGGATGTTTGATTTTGATATTAGATGATTGGATGTTATATTTACATATTGTTATAGCACTACAATTCCTGTAGTTTATTTGTTAGAAAATCTCTATGTGTTGAAATGATACATACCCGAACAATCTGATAGATTAGGAAGGAATCGTTATGAGTTGAAATGATAGACTCAAGTGATTTCATGGATTTGAAGTTAAATTTGGGATTGCGGGTTTAAATGATATATACCTATATATTTAAATGTATTAGGATTGAAATGATATACATCTGTATCACTTGACCATAGGGTAGGAAATCATATACGGACACCATATGGTTAAATCAAACAATTTTAAACCCTTAAATCTTGAATTTGGTTAAATGATATTCGAAGGAAATTGATTTATATAAACTAAATTATTTTATGAAATCCAAATTTTAAATGTCGAAATTGGAAATTGGTTTAAATTAAAATTTAAAGTTGAAATTTGAAGTATAACTAAAATTTATCAGAATTGAGTTATTGAAACGTTTGAAAACGTAACTTTGAAATCTACTAAATTTGAAATAGTATGGATTTATTGTTTGAAAATGGATTTGAAATCAATATCGATTAAATGGTTTGAAATGAGAATTTGAATTGAAAAACAAAAGGTAGTTTGTTGATTTGAAAGCTGGACATGGTCTAGATATGTTGAATGAAAGAAATAGTTTAATTTGATATTAATTTCAAATTTATTATTTTGTCATAAAATGTTAAAAATATATTATTTTTAAATCCTGATTATAAAGATTTCCAAAATATTAAACTAATTTAATCTATTTTAAACTATATTAAATTATTTTAATCAATTTAAACTATTTTAATTTATTTTAATCTATTTAGTACAATTTAATCTAATTTAACCTATTTTAAACTAATAAACCCATTTTAATCTATTTTAAATCTATTTAATCTATTTTAAATCTATTTAAACTATCTTAAACCCATTTAAACTATTTTTAAACTTTTTAGTGTATTTTAACTATTTAAAAATTCATTTTAAACTATGCTAAACTATTTAACTATTTTTAACTATATAAACTATTTTCTAAATCTCAGACTGTGTAAAGTGGAAGTGGTTAACCGAATATGGTTAAATAATGTTATAACTTAAATTGGGATTTGAAATGATATTTGCTTGTGAAACGACATACTTGAGTACATATGATGATTTTGAAATGAGGATTTAATTAACCTATCTTATCGATATGATTTCGAAAGTGTTATGGTTTGAATCGAATATAATATTTGATATCAATTGTGAATCGGTATTTGAAAATGTAAAAGAACCATCCGGTGTGAAATAAGCGTTTGGTTGTTAAAGAGATCGGGATTGGATATTGTCATACTCTCTGCCAATATCGAAAACCACTTTAACAACTGTGTATGTGGTGGAGATTCCAGAATGAAGTTGGATGGTTGACGAATGATTCTATATGAGGTATTTACATAGCCTTGACTCCCATGAGTTAGCTTGATGTGGTTAAAATAGGAGCCACGCCGGGCCAAGTGAGGTCGCCCCTCCTATCAGATACATTTCTTTGATACCATATTATGAATTTGTGATTGATTTGGTGGTCACCCCTCGATTTTTATTATGGGCGTGTGTTTCGAGGTGGACGGTAGTAGCTACTATGAGTTACCACCAGTCCGAATCCGCAAAACTGTAGTATCCTACCCTGGGCATTGCCTCGCGCGCTTTGTCACATGCCTTATCGCGCCTTCTATGAGTTTGGTTTGTGTCATACCTATGGAGTGCTCTCTGATAGCCCACCAGTTTATGGTGGATTTTATAGTACTGTATGGACTGCGACATTATATAAAATGTGTTAAGGGGGATATGGGTAACGCCTTAGCGCTATTTTAGTACTTTACTTTAGACATTATTATAATAGTGTATTGTACTATATATGTAGATAGTTTAACGAATCCTTAGGAGATGGAAATCCCAAACATCTCTTAAGTTATTGCACTCACGTTAGACACTAGATAAGTGATGTCAAACCCCGTAAACATCTCTGACGTCGTTACGCTCATATTTATTTACTATTGATTTAACTTACATAAGATATTTTAGCTCTGACTCGAATGTTTTATCTTTTCAATTCGCTCGAGTTAGTCTGAGCTTTTTACTGTATTGAAGATTGCTTATCTGGAGGACTAAGACAAAGATTTGTATGCTATCTTTATTTATTACATTTATTCCACTACATCGTGTTGTTCGACTGTATTTTATTTATTTCTGTTGTATGTAACTCTGATTCTGTATTGTAAAAGTGTAATCAAATGTTATTTGTAAAACATCTTCATGAACTGTTTATTTGATTATTATATTTTGTCATTCCGCAATGAGATACGGTGTTTTGTTTTTTCTTTCCTTTCTCTTCTTTTACTTATTTACCCTATAACAGTCCTCCCTTTTGAATGATTTGAGTCTAACGTGTGTGCTTTATTATCGATTTGAACCGTCCAGAAAGGTGGGTCGTTGCATTTGGTACCAGAGCTAGGTTTAGCGGTAATCTTAGCTTTGTGTGGTCTGACTCGTATAAAATAGGGTAGTAATACCTTAGAATGAGTCGTTGAGTGTGTGTGTGTGTGTTTCATTATACATATATATGAGAGCGGATTTGTTAGTGTTATAAAAAGTTTTTTTATTGTGTTAATTTGTTTTGTTTAGTATTTATAAATTCCGGTCGGTACATAGGACGCTATGACATCGATAGGGATTTCTAAACACTTAATAGGGCAGACCGACACAATATGGTTTTAAAATATAGGTAAATGAAATAGTTTTGCCTGGTATTATATTTTGTATATAAAGAATAATCTTTACAAATGTCTATAATTGTATGTGATATGTTGCTTGTTTGTTAGGAAGTGAAATTTATAAATGTTAGTTGCAAAAATGGGATTGTAAATAAAACGAATATAAATTGGAAAATTTAGAACTTAAGTTCCGAGGTTTTTGAAATTTGTTTCCAAAAGACTTTGAAATATAATATTAGTATTATTTGGAAGTATTTTCTGATATAAATATTTTTAACGTGATTTGAAAGAAAGGTTTAAAGGAAGTTTTAAAAGGAAATAAGTTCTGTACTCCCCTCTCTGTCGCTGGAAAATAATTTCGGTGATGAGTGCACGCATCATTGACGTTCATTTTCGAGTTTCGAAGTGGTAAGACCGCTGTAGTAGTTTTGCTGCACATTTGTTTTGATAAACAAATCTTTATTTTAATTTCTAGATATGATTTGATATATATGTAAAAGTTATGATATATATATATATATATTATTTTAGATGATTTCAAAAGAAATCCGAAATTAGTACTTAAAGCTTTCTGATAATTAGTAGCTTTCAATTATTGTAATAGAATGAAATATTGACTATTTTAATAATTATAACTTCTAAATGAAATGAGAAATTAGATGCTAAGTGATAAATGAAATGGATAAGAAATTGAAATTTGTAACTTATAGATTAAAGAATAATGAAAATTTGGAAGATGTAATTTTTGTACATTTTATAACTAAAATGAATAAGATAAACTTGGGTACATTGTAAAAGACATATGTATAACTTACGAAAATGTTAAAAGTTGTAATGTTAAATAAGAATATGTAATAGAATATTATACAACTAAAACTTTAGTAATGAAGGTGTTAGTATTACAATGCTATTTGTAGCTAAAATGAATAGTAAAAGTAAATATATATGAAAGAATAAATGTGAAAAGAAAAAGGATAAAAATTTAAATATAAGTTGCTTTACAAATGAATATTGATCTTAAAAGGAAATCGTAGTAAATAATAGATGTGAAGTAAACTGGAATAAAATGTATGTAATACTTGAATAAAGAATTCACTGATTATTTTAAATAATTGAATGGAAAGAACATATGTAGGCAAATGAATATAAATTAATGGGAAATGAATTTTATACGTAATGAACGTAAATTAAAGAAAATAATCATTATATGATAGAAAAAATGAACAGTAAATGATGTGAAAGGAGATTAATAAGAATAAACTTAAATAATATTTGAAATTATTATTTGTTTCAGCTTATGGGATGATTGGAAAGGATACTTCTGACTGTATAAAGGTGTATAAATAATCTATTAAGTTTTATCTAAGGCTGTTGAGTGTATGGTATACTTAGTAGCTTATGAATGATTAAAAGTTTCTAAACCCGAACAGACCATTTGTTGGTTGCTATGGATGGTTGATTACTATGATTGCATGTGATAGTTGTATCGTTTTGATTGCAAGTAACTATTGTTATGTTGTGTTGATTGTTGTGTTATCAATTGAAACAACTTAAATTTCTCCTTTACATAATTATTAACTTCTTTGGATTATATAACTGAAATACAGGTTTATGGAAGCAATAGTTACAGCTTTTGGTTCATAAAATAAGCGTTGTTTTCCCGAGAAATAGGTATGTTCTCGAATTACGGTTTTCTAGCGATATTATATTATTTCCCATGGTTTTGGATGTTTTATTTTTGAAATATGGTATGCATATTGTTATTATTGATATTACTAGTTCTCCTAGACCTCTCCGTACAAAGGAGACTACCGAAATTTTCCATGAATTTTGGACTTAGATAATTTTGTGAGAGTGAAATGTTTTTCAAACTTTTACTGAATTTGATCATAAAAGGATGTAATTTTTTTTATAAATTGATACATTTTATTTGAATTATTTAATTATTTAAATTTATTGTATAAATTGAATACTTTGAATAAAATATATTAATTCCTTAATCCCTTCTTTTCCATTTCCGGTACGAAAAGTTTTGAGTGGGGGAGAGTGTCAGGACCTGTAATTTTCGATAATAAAAATATTAATTTAAGGAAGATTTTGAATTTAATGTTGAGCAAAATTAAAAATTTAAGATTTGTTAATGAGATAAATAACTAGAATGAAATGTAATAATGTTAATGTAAGGTAATTGATGACTGTTTTAATGTAATTCCAACTAATTGAAATAATTGTAAATATAAAATTTGGTTATAAATTGTAAATAGGTAAATAAACCAAATGTTGTGTTTAAATGGTAAAATTGCACGTATTTAATTGGAATAATTCAATATAGTATAATTAATTAGTATGTGAATTTATTAGTTTATTGTTAACAATATACATAGGAATGGGTTTGAAATTGTAATTCCTAAATTTAATTGCAAATCAAATCGAAAAATTAAAACTCCTCAAACCATATCATATTATATATCGTTGGAAAGCTCTCAATGAGCACATCTCAAATCTGCTATTTATTTTTGCAATTGGGTTTTTTTTAATCCGAAATTGACCAAATCATTCTCGACCGTTCATTTGGAGGATATCGTCGATGGATCGTTGATTGGAGGATACCAGGTTGTGGAGAATTTCGAGTGGAGTTCATCTAAGTGGGTCACCTATCATTTTAGTGGCTTGATTCATGGAAATAATTGAACTAGGGTTTTAATATGGGGGGTGGCAGCTGGATGGTTTGGGGATGTCGATCGTCGACATGGGAGTCATGGGGGGACAAGGAGTCGGAGGCGAGTCCATTCGAGGCGATGGACTTGATTGCAGCTGGCTATGGGTGGTGCAGCAGGGAGATTAATCGATGGCGGCGGTTGTATCTCGACCTGGAAGCTTGAATGCATGAACGAGGGATTCGACGCTGACGTGTGATATTGGTAACGTGTTATGTTTTTGTTTTATTTTAATTTAATTTTTATTTCCAAACTTCTAATCGTCATATCTTTTACGTATGAGGTCGGATTCACTCGCGGTTTGTTCCTCTGGGATCGTATTGAAATTTCAGACATCCTAGCATTGATTTGGAAGGATTCTAAGACTGTAAAATTTTAGGCCTTATTTTGGATTTCAAATCGATTTGAAATCAAATGTGAGTGTTTTGACCCACTCGCAACTACTAGATTAGCTTATGTTAGTTAAATTGAATTTATGATGCGATTAGAAATTGATTGGTTGATGTTTGGTATATTTAAATTGCCATTCCAGTTAAATCCGACTTTTACTGAATTTATTCGCCATTAATTTAATATTATATTTTAAATTGTCAATTAATACCTGTCATTGATTATCAAACACTTGTTATTGTTTATTTATTGGTTTGATTGATGATTGTGATGGATGTTTGATTATTGATGTTGGATGATTGGATGTTATATTTATATATAGTTATAACACTGCAAGTTCCCGTAGTTTATTTGTTAGAAAATCCTTATGGGTTGAAATGATACATACCCAAACGATCTGACAGATTAGGGAGGAATCGTTATGAGTTGAAATGATAGCCTCAAGCGATTTCGTGGATTTGAAGTTAAATTTTGGATTGCGGGTTGAAATGATATATACCTGTAAATTTAAATGTATTATGGATTGAAATAATATACATCTGTATCACTTGACCTTAGGGTAGAAAATTATATACGAACACCGGATTGGTTAAATCAAACGATTTTAAACCCTTAAATCTTGAATTTGGTTAAATGGTATTTTAATGGAAATTGATTTATATAAACTGAATTATTTTTCGAAATCCAATTTTTAAATGTTGAAATTGGAAATTGGTTTAAATTGAAATTTAAAGTTGAAATTTGAAGTATAACTGAAATTTATCGGAATTGAGTTATTGAAACGTTTGAAAATGTGACTTTGAAATCTTCTAAATTTGAAATAGTTTGGATTTATTGTTCGAACATGGATTTGAAATCAATATTGATTAAATGGTTTTAAATGAGAATTTGAATTGAAAGACAAAAAGTAATTTATTGATTTGAAAGTTAGACATGTCCAGATATGTTGAACGAAAGAATTAGTTTAATTTGATATTAATTTCAAATTTATTATTTTGATATAAACTATTTAAAAATATATTATTTTTAAATCCTGATTAAAAAAGATTTTCAAAGTATTAAATTAATTTAATCTATTTTAAACTATTTTAAATTATTTTAATCAATTTAAACTGTTTAAATTTATTTTAATCTATTTAGTACAATTTAATATATTTTAATCTATTTAAAATTAATTAACCCATTTTAATCTATTTTAAATCTATTTAATCTATTTTAAATCTATTTAATCTATTTAATGTCTATTTAAACTATTTTAAATATATTTAAACTATCTTAAATCCATTAAACTATTTTTAATCTATTTTTAAACTATTTTAGAGTATTTTAACTATTTAAAAATTTATTTTAAACTATGCTAAACTATTTAACTATTTTTAACTATATATACTACTTTCTAAATCTCAGACTGTGTAAAGTGAAAGTGGTTATATTTAAATCCTTGATTTTTAAACCGAGTATGGTTAAATAATGTTATAACTTAAGTTGGGATTTGAAATGATATTTTCTTGTGAAACGACATACTTGAGTACATATGATGATTTTGAAATGAGGATTTAATTAACCTATCTTATCGATATGATTTCGAAAGTGTTATGGTTTGAATCGAAGATAATATTTAATATCAATTGTGAATCGGTACTTGGAAATGTAAAAGAACCATTCGATGTGAAATAAGCGTCGTTAAAGAGACCGGGATAAGATATTGCCATACTCTCTGCCAATACCGAAAACCACTTTAACAACTGTATATATGGTGGAGATCCAGAATGATGTAGGATGGTTGGCGAACGATTCTGTATGAGGTATTTACATAGCCTTGACTCTCGTGAGTCAGCTTGATGTGGCTAAAACAGAAGCCACGCCGGGCCAAGTGAGGTTGTTCCTCCTATCGGGCACATTTCTTTGATACCATATTATGACTTTGTGATTGATGTGGTGGCCACCCCTCGATTTTGATTATGGAAGTGTGTTTGGCGGTAGTAGATGCTATGCATTACCACCAATCCAGATCCACAAAATGGTAGTATCCTACCCTGGGCATTGCCTTGTGTGCCTTGTCACATGCCTTATCGCTCCGTCTACAGGTTTGGTTTGTTTCGTACCTATGGAGTGCTCCCTGATAGCCTATCAGTTTACGGTGGAGTTTAAAATACTATATAGACTACAGCTTTATATAAAATGCGTTAAGGGGGATATGGATAACGCTTTAATGCTATTTTAATACTTTACTTTACTGTAGACATTATTATAATAGCGTATTATGCTATGTATGTAGATAGTTTAGCGGATCCTTAGGAGAAGGAAATCCCGAACGTCTCTTAAGTTATTGCGCTCACGTTAGACACTGGATAGAGGATGCCAAACCCCGTAAACATCTCCGACGACGTTACAATCATATTTATTTACTATTGATTTAAGTTACATAAGATATTTTAGTTCCTACTCCAGTGTTTTGTCTTTTCAATTCGCTCGTGTCATTCTGAGCTTTTCAGTGTATTGAAGACTACGTTTCTGGAGGACGAAGACGGAGATTTGTATACCATGATTTGTATACTATCTTTATTTATTATATTTATTCCACTATATCATGTTGTTTCATTGCATTTTATTTATTTTTATTGTAAGTTACTCTGATTCTATACTTTAAAAGTGTAATCAAATGTTATTTGTAAAACAGCTTCATGAACTGTTTATTTGAATATTATATTTTGTCATTTCGCTGTGAGATTCTGTGTTTTGTTTTTTCTTTCCTTTCTCTTATTTTTCTTGTTTATCTCATAACAATCCTTCCTTTTGAATGGTTTGAGTCTGACGTGTGTGGTTTATCGTCGATTTAAATCGTCCAAAAGATGGGTCGTTATAGTATATGTGTGTGTATACATTTAAACACACACACAGATATGTGTGTGTGTGTATACATTTAAATATACACACGCAGAGATATATATGTGTGTGTATACTTATATACTTATATATGTGTGTGTACATACATATACAAAAACATACACATACACATACACACACACACACACATATTTGTATATATATTTGTATATACATACATTAAATGGATTTTCACTTAAATTCAACAATTTTAGCATCTCTCGTATGTCAAATTTTTTTATTTCTGGGTACTAGTGCAGTGTAAATCTTCTTCATCTTCAGTAACTTACATTTAATATATATTTTATGTAAACTAAAAGATAGTAAATAATTGTATGTGTACATTAGAATATGATAATTGACTCAAATTCCAAATTTTACCAAAATTATATATAAAATGAAAGTTTGCAACTGTGTGCACAAATATATTAGTTATATGCTAGTGTGTAATGAAGTATATGTGTCCGTTGTTAATATGCAAAGCTGCTAAATTATAGTATGCAGTAGAACAAAGTTGAAGTGTTTATGATAAACACTATAGTGGGCAATGCAACAGATGAGATGTTGAGTTGGTAGGTATGTAGAAAAGTTATAGCGAGCATTGAAGTGGATGAACTGGTGAGGTATGGCATGGCTGACGATGCAGACCAATAGTGTGCACTGATTGGAACAAAGGCACTATCGAAAACAGTAGTAAAAACATTGCCAAAATGTGCACAACATGGACGATGAAGCAACAATAGAAATAATGGATGGGGAATGTAACGACCCAGAATTTCTGTCATTTGAAATTCAGATATTTAATTGATTTTAAGCATCAACAAGTAAAATTTGTAAGTCAAATAATTTATTTTTCGAATATCTAGGTTTAATTGGATAATTAAAACGATAATTTAATATTTGAAATTACAGAAAATTTTGGAATTTGGGTTTAATGTGATTAAAAATGATTTATAAAGTTATATTAAATCATATTGGAGTTAGAACAATGTTTGTCAACTTTTGAAATTGAATTAAAAGTTAATTTGTGAAAATTGAATATTTTAATATTTAATTGACGAGTTAAAATAGTCATTTTTCAAACAGTCTCGGATTTCGACGAAACTAGATTCATCGGATCTGTAATGTTATATTATAGTAGGGTTTCAGATTTCGTGCCAATCGGATTTACGGTTTGTCCGAGGCAAGCCAAAACGCTTAGAAATTGGTTTATTCAATTTAATTTAAATTTGATCGTTTATTTTCGTAACTCGCATAGATGATTAAATTAGCTTCCGAAACATGTTCCATTGTGTCCGGAAAACGGGTTAAACCCTAGAAACGCCAGCCGGCACGCTTCGTTTGGAGTTCGGAAAATTTTGGATGAATAGTGTTTCGCCAATTTTCTATAAAAGGACTTGTTATTTCCATTTTTGCAAGACAAAACTAGGGTTTCCTCTCAAACGTTACAGCCGCCGGCTACCTTCAATGGCCGACATCATCCCACCTTTTCCTCCAATTTTCTTCAAATCCACAACTTGTTTCAGAAAACGTTCAACTACAAAAACAAAGATCATATCGAGGTCTATAGCTTCAACGGTTAAGACCGATTTTAGAAGCATGGATGGTCGGCAATTCGTACGAGAAGTCGACGCGTTCATTCACGTTTTTCTCGTGATTTGCGCAGCCGAGCTCGTCGTCGTTTGTGGCGATGGTGGTGCTCGCTTCGGCGCACGACGTGGAGGTCTCCGATCAACGTAATGATGCTTGTATTGGTCACGAAAATTTAGGGCTTTGGGCGTGCTTTTGGGTTCTTCACGCACGGATCTAAACGAAGGAAGAAGAAGCATGAATATGCGGCCGTGATTCTCTAGAAAGAAACGTGCGGCTATGGTGAGAGTAGGGTTTAAAATTGAAAATAAAAGTGTAAATTTATTTATATTTAAAAATCGTGTGATCTTTAAAATTTGATAACTTGTTCATACGAGGTCGAAAAATTACGAAACGAATTGCATTGCAATCGTTTTGTCAAGCACTACGCAATGGAGCTGGTTTGGAGTCGTTTGGAGCTAGTGATAATTTCGGGTAAAATTAAACGCACGTTTAATTTTATTCGAAACAAAATGCTACAACTATTATCGAAAACTCAAGGTGAAAACTTCTCATTCAATCGAATTATTTCGATTTAAATTTTAAATAGTTAGATTTAAAATTGCTTGATTGTGTGATTGGATGATAGTTATTATCTGTTGTATTAAAATAGACCCTACCGTATATTAAGCGGATGTCATTTATTAAAAACATATACCGCGATAATTCCAACTTATATGGAATTGGTATTATATTTGTATTTGGAGTTGATTTCCCGCATTATATAGCGGACGAGACCCTATTGCGTCGCATAATAGCGGATAGTATTTTATAAATCTCATATACCGTGATATTCTATCTCGAAGTGGAATTGGTATTGTGCTAACATCTTTGTTAGAGGGATCCAACTGGATTTCTCAAATGATTGAATTTGTTTCAATGTTGTATGTTGATCTATTTATAATCTGCGTGATTATCTTTCTGATTTAAATCGTTAAAGGCTAAATTTTAGCCGAATATATTTTTGGTATCGTTAGATGCCGAGAATAAATAAAATTGGATTTTTGAAAATTTAAGTTGAGAATTCATAATAAAATTTAATTTTGAAATTGATTCATTTTAAATAAATAAACGTTGAAATTTTTATGTCATAAAAAATTATGTTTTTTGTGAAATATAACCGAAATGTAATTTTTGAAATAAGTAGTTGATTAATTTATAAAATGGTTTAAATTGGGATTTTTGAATTATTATAAATGATTTATACAAAAGATTTATAAAATTGATATTTATAAATTAAAATATTGGAATTATAAAACGAGTTTTTATAAGTGTTAAAATGAAGTATAAATGGATTTCATGAGTGGATGAAATCTATAGATTTATAAATTGTGAAGTTATAAAATGAATAGATTTTTGTAAAATAAAAGATTTATAAGTAATTAACTTATAAATTGGATTTTGGCGTGTAAATGGAATATGGATAGAATTTGTTAATAAAGTGATATTATAAGTTAAAGTTGTTATAAAGTATAAATGGAATTTATAAATGTTGTTTTATAAATCCGAAATCGACTTATTTTAATAAGTTTAATTATTATAGCTTATTAACGGAGATCTATCCACAATTTTTGGACAGTGAATAATCCTTTAAATAAAATATGTAGAAATGATGAATTTGGTAAATGAAGTATATTCACGATTTTGGACAGTGAATAATATATTAAAGAAATATTTTGGGAAAGTGATATTTTAAATAGAATTAAAACGATTCAAAAATGTTTTAAAATGTATTAAGAATCGAAACCATAGATTTCAACATCCATTGTTGAAATAGATGTTTTCGAGAAAAAAAAAGGGAATGGTGGACTATAACACTATTGTTATAGTAAATGATTTCCGAAAGGAAAAGTTTGTATAGTATTTGGGTTTATATATCTATCTTAATTTCGAATCCCTATACTAGTGATTTTGGGTTGTCGTAATGATGTTTTACACAACATTCGTTTTGACTCAAAAAAATGTGTTTAAGAGAAATTTTTCCTTAAAGAATAAAATATATACTTAATTTGGATTTAAGTATATTGAATATTTTCCAAATGTTGGAAATAAATGGATTTGTGAATTACTTATTATCAAATAAGTATGGAAATGTTTTCCAATATGAAGTGAATGTTTTGAGATTATATCTTTTAAAGATAAATTGAAAGTGAATAATTGAAATAGATTTGAAAAATCGTATAAAAAGTGAATATTTGGAAATGTAAATTCACAGTGGAAATGTGTAAGGGAAATTTGTTTTAAAAATAAACATTGATTTATTTTTAAAAGTGTGGAAATAAATTTACGGATTTAGAACGTAAATTTAATAAATCGATAAGGATTTATTTGATTGGTTTAAATGAACCATTTTGAAATGAAAGTTGTAAAGGTGAAAATTGATTTGAAATTTGTTTTCAAATGGTTGAAGTGTGGAAATTATATTTTGTAAAGATATTTTTGAAAATAAATAATTTGGGAAATTATTTGAAATCGGGTTATGTTGTGAATATTGATTGATAGTTAAATAACCGACTATCAATATTGACCTTAAATGGCTATTTGTTGTGAATTGGTTGAAACTGAATGCTACACTTATTTTTAAATTATTGCGCTCGTTATTCGGATTATCCATTCCGAATAGTGATACGACGTAATGGATAGCATTGAAGACCGGTGGTGAAGACCGGGTATTTATGAAAACGATAGGATGGCCTATCGATTGTCTCTGCACCGTTAGCTACGGTATGGAGATTTCCTTTGTGATGGGAAATTCGATCGGGATTGTGAATACCCGAATTGCAAGGGCTTCTTTGGAAGTGCCTTCGATTCTGTTCGAGCCCCAAACAGACTTGTATGGTTACGTGTTTGACATTACATTTTGAGATATAAAGCAGATTTCTTTCAAATACATCTCTGTTGGTGGCGGAGAATTTATTCTCTTAGCTTAACACCCTTCTCTGAGACGTATGAGCTCAAAGGTTATGTAGTTGAAGGTTATCAGCGATGTATTCCCAATTTGGTAATGTGGCATGCTGAGTGTTGCTGTGTGATGATTATTTATTGATCATTTGTTGATCAAATCGTAGCTTTGTGGACGAGACTTCGTTGGACCTCACACCCCGGAAATGGTCAAAACAGGAATATGCGACAAGGTTATGAGGGTCGCGCCCTTTAGGGTATGTCATTTCCTTCTAGAAAAGGGTGGTGTCAGGTATGGAGCCCTGATGCTTAACCTATGTGGTTGCTCCAATCTCATTTTCTGTGTGGTTTTTGCTTTGTGATCGAGGGCCCTCGGAAAAAGGTCCCAAAGGACCGGGGGTGGCATATCCGTGTAGTAGTTACCTAGTTACAAAGGTAACCCGATCTTGTGTTGGCAGAGAGCTGGTTAAGTTCTCGGGATGTCCCGCCAGAGGCGATCCCATGTGGCAGTAGGAAGTTCCTTAGCCTGACCATTTGTTGGAAATCCAAAGAAACAATACGAGCCTTGTACGGTTTTAGTTGTAGAACTTGCCATTAAACATGGTAGCTATAGTAGGCATAATATGATGGTACCTATGCGGGCTAAGATTTATATTATACTTTCGAAATGTTTTCATCACTATGCACTAATAATAATATCAAAAATGATTTGTTTTGCGTAGTAAGCATCTTTGACTATCATAAGGAGAAATCTCCTCCAATTCTGCGTTTGCATTGTGTGCGTGCGGGGAGGCCTTATGGTAGTTTCATTTTCCAAAAGCATTGCAGATATTTTTCACTTCCCTTGTTATTGTTGTTGTTTTAAAAGATAAATAACTGTTTTAAGTTCTCACACCAGTCCCATGACTGATCTGGAGTTTATTGTTGTCTTCCTGAATTTTGGGTGCCCATAAATTTTCCACACAGACAGTCTAGAGTTAGGTTATCAGGTCATTCTGGATTCAGAAGTGCTATGGAGCTCAAGTGGCGAGCTGGATGGCGAGACATACCACTTGTATATGATATTATCTTTCCGCTATAAATTTCACTTGTAAGGGCATGTTTGTATAACTATCCATTGTTTGTTGTATTATATATTATTGTTGTATACTTGATGATGATGTGATGTAATGTAATAACTGATATAGTTCTTTGTTTTAAAGATTATTCATCTATCTATTATATGTTGTTCCGCTGCGACTGTGAGATTCTGAGATTGTTTCATTATTTCTTCTATCTTTTTCTTCTACCTCTTCTTTTTAACCCTAACAATTCGGTTTTCTGGCATTAGATTATGTGGCATTTGATACAGTGGACGTAAGAATGCCGACCTTCGAATCCCGATAAAACCGATACGTTACATTGGAACATCTCCACTTCATACTTCAGGTCCCTACAATGTATCGGTGATTTGATTATGTCGTGATTTTCATGAGTGGTAAATTAAGAGGCGACTGTATAATAAGGATTTGGAGAGGTAGAATATTTACGTTCATATTCTCAAAACTAATTTTAAAAAACTACAGAATGGAAGTTTTTATATATGAAATAATGGACACAGCAGATTCAATGAAAGAAGTGCATTGATTATGGTCAAACATGTGTGAATTTTAATTTCCTTGTAGTAGAAGAAATTAGACAAGTGTTACCTGGATGTCAGAGTTGAAATATGCTATAATTTTGTTTACAAAATTTATGTAAATTGTTTGTGTTTAGCTATGCACTAGGATTTTTAAAGTAAAACGAGCAATAATAGAAATGTAAACCTACAATTTTCTTACCTTGAGTTTAGTCACTCACTAGGTTTCATCGATACGTACGCGAAATTTTTATTTTTTGCTAGTTAGTATGAACCATTGCACTATCTTAATCTCATTTGAAATTGTATTAAGACGTTGGGGAATTTTTGAATTTCACTGATATTCTTGGTTATGTACCAAGAAGCCATATATGCTTTATGCACCAAATATTGATTGCTTATAATTAATATACTTTTTTTATATTTTCAATTTTTTACATTTTCATGTTTTATTATATTTGATCACTAATTATTAAATTTCTTCATTACAAGTGATTAAAGATTTTTGGAGCAAAAGCTAGCTAGTTGTCGCGTTATTCAAGTAATTGAGGCTTTATTGGGCATAGTAAGCATTTTTTAAGTGTATTTTATTGTGTATTACTATTTGGTGCATGTTATAAAAACTTGACTTTTGATACTGTCTAATCTTGGGTTTTGAATATTTGGTAAATTTGGATATTTGTAGTTATATAAATTGCTTTGAATCATTCAAATGTATTTATATGATCATTATTTGATGTTGATTTGATATCTTAATGAAGAATGTACTATATTAAAATATAAATATTTTTAGTGGGAGTGCAACATATGATAAGTGCTGTAAAAAATAATAGTAATAAAAGACAACTTCTCTAAGTGTTGTTAAAAATCATGTAAAAAAATAACAACGGGTAATAAGTGTTGTTAAAACCTACAATTGCATAAATATAACGTTGTAAAAAACACATAGAAAATTTAACACAACATAAAACAAATGCTATTATTAATAAAAATATATATAATGAGTAAAGATACCAAAACATTCACTTATTGTTGTTAAAAGTTTTCTACGGTGGTTAATAAATGCTGTGAATACTCTATTTTAACATCGTTTATATTCTGATTTTAAACCTTTGAGATCTACAATAGGATGTCATTAAAGATCGTTCTTAATAACACTGTTAAAGATGTGACATCATTATTTTCACCATTGTTAAAAGTCTTTTTTTTGTAGTGCCCTACACCCACTCTTATCTACCCGTCGAGCTTGAATGCATTTGTCTCGGCACAAAATTATGGATTGAGTGCATTAGACACTGGATAGTTTAGGTTAAAAAAAATTCTAATGAATTTATGCACCAGATCTTATAGCGTGTTAATATAAATAGATTGGTATATTAAACAATATATAATATATTAAAAGATGATAATTAGGTTTATGGTATTTGAAAATTTTCATTAATTCTTAAAATAAACTATAGATGTGTATAATTTTAATATAATTTGGATATCAAATACCGTATAAATATAAATGAATATAGAAATGCCTAAACCTAGGCGTGGATGTGTACATTACATGTGGGCTTATAATGTGTCTGTAGGCATACATGCATGGTGTAACTTATTCAGCAAGATATCATATATATGTCAACATATAATGTATATAAACATGTACAAATTTAGTTATTAGGATTTATAACTATATGTATGTATGTGTGGGTGTACATATCTATGTAGTATGTATATATGTATGTACGTACTACAAGCCAAGCGAGTTTAAATAGCCTCTTACCATATTAAATAAAAAAGGAGTTTAAGTGCAGGAGAAGAGAATAATACCCTAGCTAATATCGGGAGAAATAACCAACCCCCATCCAAGGACAATGTATCACTCTCTTCCCCACTAGAATCGAAACCTATAGCATAGATAAAATCTCAAAATAACATAGAAGTGTTGGAAGCATGGCTATCTTATTCTTTGATGAAAGTAAACTTCCCATCCTAACTTTTATCTTCCAATATTTCCTTGTTAAGATAACCATACTCAACCTCTAAAGATAGAGTAATAGTATCCCTATATACATGGTAGCATAATGACCTCTGCTAACCATCGTCATCTACTACAAACTCAATTATGCATCGTCTAGAGGATTGTACCTAAACTGAGATGCTCCATGAACCTAAGTCATTTCATTTGAGTTCCAAGAGATAGGTGTAGGAGGAGCAAGCTAACTTTCTTCGGATGCATTTATTTCGACTGATAGAGTTAACAGTGTGTCTTAGAGGCAATTATATAATTTATTTTGTAATTTAACTCTTATAAGAGAATCTTGTTTGAAATGATGTATGCATTTAGTTTTATTTTCTTTTATGCATATATAGATATAAGTAATGTTAACAAACACATTAAACAAACATAAGTAAAAAAATCCTTAAAAGGAGTATTTTCTCAATTGTAGTTAAGAGTGTGTTCTATATATATAGACATACACAAACATACACCTATTCCTTAAATGTTCCTGGCCAAGATGTATGGAGAAAAAAGATACTAATACTTCTCTCGAGATTAGTGTACGTAAAGCTCTTCAATCAATGGATGGTGAATTACTCATGATTGTGGAGGAAACCTTATTGAATTAAGCATGTGACCTAGGGGACATTATGCAATTTTCTATGTAATCTTGTCTCTGTAGTAATCTTACTCGAAATAAATTATGTTTTTGGTTTTGTTTTCAATTATATGTGTTGTTATGTTGTAGTACAAGTAATGACTTAATAATATTAAAAATATATAAGTCGAAAATTCTTTGGAGAAGTGATTTATCAATTGTAGTTATAAAATATGAAATACAAATAAAATACAACTCCTTAAATATTCCTAGTCCAGAAGTTTTGAGAAAGGTATATCAATACATCTATTAAGACTAGTGTACGTGACGCTCTCCATGAGATTGATGGTGATTTACTAATGACGTTGGAGAACCAAGGAATTATGTAAGGGATTATGTACTTGTGGCTGTTTGGAACAATCAGAAAATGACCCAATAAGAGCCTTTTTTATGTTAACATAACCAAGTCAAATTGAATATCTTAGGGTTACAATGTACAAATAGTCTTCTTACTTGAAAGTGTTGTTGACCTTGAGTATGTAGATTGTATTTCGATTATGGTCAACTACCTGGCATGGCGATTATATTACGTGATGGATGAACCAGTTGGAAGTGGGTGAAATAAGCAGATTTCAAAAAGTTCTCTATTTTGGATCTATTGGGCTTATGATATCTAAAAGTATATTAGACTCAGTCTAATAATGTTTTAAATGAAATGTTATATTATTTAACTTGATTAAAAAGAAGTTTTAAAATTTATTTAAACTTAAATGTATAATAATGATTGTATCAAATACATGTGTGTAAGTGCAATATATAAGCAGTATACATAGTAAATGTGTACTATAGCTATTGGAATTTACATCGCAATAAACACATGCACCCTTTATATATGTCTTTATTGTCCATTAATTATTTTAAAAACATGAAAATAATAGTAACACATGTATATAAAAATTATACTTGCACTTATACATAACATGTTAAAAAGTATTTTATTAATAGATAAAAGTTAACTTATATTTATAACAGGACAATCAATAAATTAAAGTAGACATTTATAAAGAAGGAAAGATGGATGACTTTCCTCCTTTCTTTACTCATTCATTGAATGACATTTCAAATCAGCTATTAAACTCTTAAACAAATATGCATATAAAATTAATTTTGACCATTCTAATATTTTGAAATATGCAATTAGAAAATATGAATCAAGTTTCAACTTAGGAAGAATTTTAATGTTAAAATTGTGGTTCAACACAAAATTATATTTTTATAAACTTTAAATTAAAATAATATATACTCTCTCTCACACACACATAACATATATGTATATATAATTGCAAACAATGTTTTAAAATTAAAAAACGAATGTGTATATATAAAATTTGCAATTTAACATATTTTTTAGGATTTAAAATTAACAAAATAAAGGCTAAGATTTAAAAGTTCATGATATCTAAACAAAAGTCCACTTGTGGGTTTTTGTAAACAACTTTCAAATAAAATTATATAAGAATAAAAAAATTACATTCAAATAACAAACATGTAAATCTTATATTCAATTTCCAAATGATTTCAAATCGAAAACATATGTAATAAGCCAAAAATTCTGGTCATTTGATTTTTAATGTTTAATTAATTTTAAATATTAAATAATTGGATTTTGGAATTTAATAACTTATAAATTAAATCTAGGGAATATTTAAATATTTGAATTGTGAATTAATTGTTAATTAAATGGATTTAATAATTTTAGTCATCTTCTTTTAATTAATAAATAATATTGGTGAATTCAATTTGTAAAATTTATTTAAAAATATAAATAGATCAAATAAAAATTGATAATTAAATATAAAACAAAATTTAAATTTATAAAATTAGCCTTCGTGGCACAATCTCGAAATTTGATGAAACCAATTTCATTGAATCCGTAATAGTGAATTATCATGCCGTCAAATTCCGTAGCAGTCAAACGTCTCGTTTGAACTTGGGAGATCGAAACGCGTTGAAATTAATATCAAAAAAATTAATATAATAACCGAGTTCAAAAATCTATCTTCTACATATGATCGAATTAAGCCTCGAGACTAGTTCCAGTGCGTTCTAAATAGGGTTATAATATATAGAACGCTAGGCGACACACCTCGTTTGGAGTTCGAGATTTTTGGGTATGTTTCATTGAATATTTTAAAAATAAAATAATATATATATATGTACATACCCTCCTTAATTTTGGCCATATCCTTCATCATTCTACCCTATACCCGTGCCCATACTAGCCACCTTACCTCCACCCTATTTATACATAATCTGTAAACAAGAACGAAGCTTCTTCTTTTCAACATAAGAATTCAAAATTCAAAATCAAATTATACAAGCTACTAAAAATTCGCGTTTTTCATCCGTTGAACTCGTTTAAGTACGAGTATCGATGATATACCCTCATTTTTGGTTGCATAGGAAAGGGAGGCCGTGACCATTTATGGAGGAGTTAGGACTCGCGATTTCAGGCATTTAAGGCCTCGATTGCAGAAACGGACCTTGGATTTGGATTCTTCGTGTTGTAGAGCAACTTGTGTCGGAGTTTGGTCGCCCAAAGCAAAACGCATCGAAGTGGGTGGCTTGGTGTTGTCCTAAGGTCGCACTTTCAATTGGGGATTCGGGATTCGATTCGTGGGGTGATTCGGGTCGAGCTCGTGTAGAGAGGAGCAACGGAGTTGTCGGTTCGAAGATTCGTCAAGAAACGAGGGTGCTAAGAGGAGAGAGAACGTGCGTGTATATGGGTTGCTCTGTGCATATGTGTGTTCATACATGTTTCTTATTTGGGGGAGAAGAAGAAGGTGAGGGTATAATTGTAATTAACATATTAGTTGTTTAATTTTTTATTTAAAACTTACCGACAACTTACAAATCTTGTACCTCACTCATATGAGGTTGAAAAACGCTATTTTTTGCATTGGACTCGTATCGTCGAAATCTTTGTGATGGAATGGGTTTGGGTAGATTTGGAGCAAGTGAAAATTTAGGCTAAAATTGGACGACCATTCCTTTTTAGTCCAAAATCAAGACGTTTAGGCGAAAACGAAAATCAATGTGAGTTCAAATCACATTAAATATTATTATATCGCATCTATAATGGTACAAACGTTTATTGATTGCTTAGATGTTAGTTAAATAGTTTGATTGATTGTGTGGTTGAATTTCCATTTGAAAAATGGATGACATATTAATTTGATCGTTATAAACCCATATGATTATCTATATATTATCTATAACCATTGTTTTGCAGGAAAAAATTATAGAAAGACCTTAAGGGTTTCTTGCCTATAAATTATTTATTTACATCTGTATGTTGTTATTTATGGTAAATTGAAAATAAATCCTGATATTCCATTTAACTTGTTAGTTGTTGTTATAGCGATTTCAACATATCGTCATTTATTAAATTCCATCCCCAAACCCTGTCATATGAACTTGAGCTTGTGTTTCTACTTGATGGAATATTGAAAATCTCATTAGTCATTTGGATTAATGATAATTTAAACTAATTAATCATTTTAACTAATGGTTAACCAATTTAATAAATGGTGATTAAAATTGGTTTATCCTTGGATTTAATTAATCATTTTTTCTAATGATGTTTTGTACTTAATTAATCATTTTAACTAATGATTATTTAAATTTAATTAATTCTTTTAATTAATGATTACAGAGTTCAATTAATTTATTAAACTTAATTAATTATTTCATCTAATCATAATTGAAATTAATAATCATTTTATTTAATGATATTTAAAAGCAATTAATCTTTTTAAATAGTGATATTTGAATTTTATTAATGATTGTTTTAAATTTAATTAATTGTTTTAACTAATGATATTTGAAAGTTAAATCATTTTAATTGATGATGTTTTATAATTAAATAAATCATATTAACAAATGATATTTTAATTAATCGTTTTAACTAATGAGGCTTGAATTTAATTAATCCAAATAATTTATGATTTTTTTGAACTTAATTAATTTTTTTAATTAATGGAATTTAAAATTACTTATCATTTTAATAAATGATGTTTGAGATGAGTTATTCATTTTAACTAATGATTATTTGTATTTAATTAATCTTTATAACAAATGATGTTTAATGTCAGTTGATCGATTTTATAAAAGTGAATTTAATAAATTATCTAATATGATAAAATTGCATGAATCAACCAATTTAAAGTTAACTAATTTAATAAAGATTTTAAAATTAATTTACTAATGTAATATGAGTGTTTGGAAATAATTATCTATATTTGTTTGCGCCAAAATTGGCCACAAACACCCAATATCGTGAAAGCACCCGTTTATGAACACAAATCAGCAATAATTAACACAGAACTCAGATCTAAGAGATAGTAAATGCAGCAAATCACAAATAACAGTAAACCACACAGGATTTATAGTGGTTCGGCGATCTTGCCTACGTCCACTTTGAAGTTGGTGACTTTATTGATATTCTCTTGATGATTACAGTTGATTACAGCGGATTACAATGGATTATAGCTCTGAAATTCGAGTACAACGGTAGTAGTGAAGTGCAAAGTAGAGTCTGGTAGAGTCTTGGCGCTTCAGAATCCCGATCCCCTTTCCTGAATGACCTGGGGCTCTATTTATAGGCGTATGAGGCTGATATTTCTCCTAAAAGTCCGGTAGACAGCTTCTGGCACGTGAGGGGGCCCACACGCCCGGATTCTGGACATCCGGGCCCACTTTGGGATCGATTCGAACTAGGGTTCGAATCGATCAAGAAAGCATCCAATCGAGGTGAAATTTGGCATGTACATTCTTCAACATGTATGAAAGCTTCTGTGAAAATTTCGTGGCATTTGGATCAACAATTTGGGAGATATGATCGATACGAGTTGGTATGTTTTGGTTGGCTGTGTGGTTCGAATCGATCCACTTCGAATCGATTGGGTCGAATCGATGGCATCACGTGCCCAAGTGATGACGTGGTGCGCATTTCCAGGGTCAATCCACTTTTCACTCCGAGTTGGCTGGGTCGACTCCATCATTTTCTCCATTTGACTTAGTGGATTCGAGGGCCGCATTTACAAAGGGATTCGAACAGAAGCTCGTTCGTATCGATCACAGTGAGCTCTGGTTGATCGATACGAAGCTTGTGGTAGCCGGATGGATTCGAAGGAAGGCCATGGGATGGATACGAAGCTTGGCCATCTGATGGATTCGAAGGAAGGCCATGGGATGGATACGAAGCTTGGCCACCTGATGGATTCGAAGGAAGGCCATGGGATGGATACGAAGCTTGGTCATCTGATGGATTCGAAGGAAGGCCATGGGATGGATACGAAGCTTGGCCACCTGATGGATTCGAAGGAAGGCCATTGGGATGGATACGAAGGTGTCGATGCGAAGTTCATGGATTCGAACTATAGGGTATCCTATGGATTCGACCCGAACAAGGGCTATCTCTCTCAAATTGAATCCATCATAACTTGAGCATACGAACTCGGATTGACTTGAAACTTGAAACGTTGGCTCTCTGGCTTTGCTTGTCATGTCCTATCAATTGTAGCCTGATCCGGGCTCGGACAAAATTCATCGATATCCATAGTGAAATAGTGTATAACCAATCTTTGAGACGAACTATCTTCATTTCTGATCGATCTTTTGGTATCACGGCTTTGCCAAAAAGCGGGATAAAGTCTCAAAGATTGGTTATACACTATTTCACTATGGATATCGATGAATTTTGTCCGAGCCTGGATCAGGCTACAATTGATAGGACATGACAAGCAAAGCCACGAGAGCCAACGTTTCAAGTTTCAAGTCAATCCGAGTTCGTATGCTCAAGTTATGATGGATTCAATTTGAGAGAGATAGCCCTTGTTCGGGTCGAATCCATAGGATACCCCATAGTTCGAATCCATGAACTTCGCATTGACACCTTCGTATCCATCCCAATGGCCTTCCTTCGAATCCATCAGGTGGCCAAGCTTCGTATCCATCCCATGGCCTTCCTTCGAATCCACCCGGCTACAACAAGCTTCGTATCGATCAACCAGAGCTCACTGTGATCGATACGAACGAGCTTCTGTTCGAATCCCTTTGTAAATGCGGCCCTCGAATCCACTAAGTCAAATGGCGAAAATGATGGAGTCGACCCAGCCAACTCGGAGTGAAAAGTGGATTGACCCCGGAAATGCGCACCACGTCATCACTTGTGCACATGATGCCATCGATTCGACCCAATCGATTCGAAGTAGATCGATTCGAACCACACAGCCAACCGAAACATACCAACTCGTATCGATCATATCTCCCAAACCGTTGATCCAAATGCCACGAAATTTTCACAGTAGCTTCCATACAAGGTAAAGATTGTTCCTGCCAAGTTTCAGCTCGATTGGATCATTTTTTGAAGGATTCGAAATCACTTCGAATCGATCTCAGATCGAGTCGAAACTTGGTGGGGTCGGTCGCGTGGGCCCACTCACATGCCAGAAGAAGTCTCCCAAAGTTTGAGCGAGATCTGGGACTCCAACGCCTATAAATAGCACCCTGAAGCCTTCGGAAAAGAGGATCTTCCGCCATTCAACGTCCAGACTCTGCCGGATTCAATTCCATACTTCATTATCATTGTTGTAATCAGATTTGAAAGCTATCATCAACTGAAATCCGCTGTAATCGATTAGTATCATCAAGTGAATCAATAAAGACATAAGCTTCAGAGTGGACGTAGGCATGATCGCCGAACCACTATAAATCTTGTGTTTGTGACTGTTATTTGTGATTTATTGTGATTGTTATTGCTTAGATCTGAGTTCTATATTGATTGTTGTTGGTTTGTGTTCGTAAACGGGTGCTTTCACGATATTGGGTGTTTGTGACCAATTTTGGCTCAAACAATATTATTAAAGATAATGGATTTGTTTATTTATAAGAGATTTTAAATGTGATTAATTATCTTTTGGGATAATTAATATTATTTTAAAGTTGTAAAAAGGAATTGGAACTTGATTATTGAGATGTTAAGTTAGATAATCTTCTAGGTATTCGGTTTGATGTTGGTTTAGGCTTTCGGGTTCGGCACTTGGAAAAATTATTCTCTTAACGTTTTAATAGTTAGGAACTAATTCTAAAAATATTTTATCAATATGGAAATCAAGCACAAGTTCAGTTTTTAAAAAAGTTAAATTTCGATTTTGGTTATAGAAAAATGGTTCCTTAATCGATATCTCTTATATGGAAATGACCTAGTCATGCATTTAACGTTAAACGTTGAGGCTTGGACTAGTTTCTATCTTGAAAGTTAAAAATGTCTTCAAGGTGATGCCTATAGGTAACACTACCTCAACTTGCCCAGCTTCATTTTCAACCGGGAAGGACTGTCTAGAATCAATGAGTAGTGGTGGATATATGAAATTTAATTTCCACATACGATCATTTTAGTTCCTGATAGTTGATTTATTAATTATCGAACTTAGTTTTCTTCATGGTGTATCGTCACCATAAAACCGATTTGTTGCTCTTTGAGCTTTCCTATCCGTTGTCGGAAAATAACTAAACCAAGTGCGCGAGTGGACGTCCAGCAATGTGGGGTTGCTCTTATCAAAAGGGTATTTCACATCACATTTAGATTTTCGTGTACTATCACGTGAAAAACGAATTGAGTTTAGATGTGAAATATTCAGATTCTTGATAAGGTCTGGCGGGGTCCGGCTGGTATGTAACGACCCGTAATTTTCGATAATTAATTTTTTTTTAATTTAGTTAAGTTTTGAAATTTAATGTTGAAATAAATAAAAAAAATTATGAGTTATGAATGAAACAATATCTAGAATGAACGGTAACAATGTCAATTTAAGTTACTTATCAATAAACTGAATGAATTCCAATTAATTAAAATAATATATAAAAGTTATACTTGGCTATAAATTGAATATGAGGAAACCAACTGGAAATATTGAATTAACCAATGAAATAATGCATATTAAATGGGAACTGAATAAATTTGTGTTATGTAAGTATTTATAACCTTTTTTTGAAAGTAATAAACTTATAGTGTAATTAAAAGTTAACGGTAACAATTATTGTATGTTACCTATTTATTTAGCCTGTTAGTTTAAATTGGAAATCAATTGCAATAATTATAATTTAATATTATGTTAACGTAAATTATTTTAATATTTGTAAATAATGTTAACTTTAGTCATAATATGATAGTAGGTTGAATAAAAAGAATGGAAATCAAGATTTATTAATTTATTGGAATTTAAATTTAATAATTGGATTAATTGCAATTAAATGAAATTTAATATTTGAATATTATGTAAATATAAATTAAGATGAAATTGGGAAATATTAATGTACCAAAATATAAACAAAAGTTAGTTATATCCTTATTGAAATAAAAGACTTGAATAATAAGGTTTAAAAACTTAATAAATGGACTTTGGAAATTTAACACTGAAAATTGATGAATTGATCAACTTTAAATTGACATCTAAATTTGTTTAAATTATTGTAAATGATTAAGAAACCAAAAATAAAAGAATTGTAAATTTTAAAAATTTAAACTGAAAAAGTGATCCAATTAATTTATTTAGTTAACTGAAATATAGCTATTTTGGTGACTGGCTCGGATTTCGACGAAACCAGTTTCATTGGATCTATAATGGTTAATTATTATATAATTTCAAGTTTCGTATCGATCGGACTTGTCGTTTGATCGTACGAGCTCGAAACGCCTAGAAATCAATTAATCAA
The DNA here is from genome assembly GCA_030765085.1 of Allium cepa. NCBI lineage: Eukaryota > Viridiplantae > Streptophyta > Magnoliopsida > Asparagales > Amaryllidaceae > Allium > Allium cepa. Next base: position 70,785,422 of record CM060939.1, on the reverse strand, counting down.
AATCAATTTGAAATAAGCTGATTTTGGCGTAACTTCTTCAGACGATGGAATTAGGACTTGAAACCTGTTCCATTGAGTTTAAAATATTTGAAAACATCTATTTTGATATATGGCTTGACCCATTTTCATCCCGGAGTCGAAATGGGCTTTTCGGGTCGTGTATTGTTCAATCAATCTGGCCCATTCTTTCTGTTTCCAGCTTTGTCCATGAATACCTCATTATAAACCCTAGCCACTTCTTATTGTCATTTTTCTATGCGTACATTTCTTCTCAACTCCTCATTCCAATAGCAAACAAAACCTAATTTCCAAATTTAAAATCCAAATCAAAAATCAAGTTGTCAAACAATATCGAATTATATATTGATCTGAAGATCTCGACGAGCGCATCTTAGATCTGTAATTCGTTTTTCAAGCTGAACCTCTATCTGTCTAGAAATTGAAGAACAACTCTTGGGCGTTGGTTGTATCGTGATCGACTTCGCTTGATCGACAAACAGGAGACACCGGGCTGTAGAGATCGCTGCACGCAGTGCATCGGGGTGGTTTGTTCGTCGAAGTGACGGCTAGATTGGCCTCAAAAATTCGATTAGGGTTTTTTTTGATGGGCGGCGGCTGCGTTAGTTTTTGGCGATAGCGTTGCTGTGGGTGGCCGGAGGTCAAGGCAGTGGTGGTCGCGGCTCCGAGGGGGTCACGCGCGTGGTCGCCGCAGGCACCGGAGCGGGGCGGCGCGTTGAACGAGGCGGTGGCCTAGCGTGAAGAGAGGCGGTGCTGCATATTTTCTTTCGTTCGTGCTAGGGTTTCGATCAAGTGGGGGGAAGAATTTTTTGCTGACGTGGAGAGGGTAATATTTTTATTTTATTTTCAATGTAAAACTCGAATGTTCTAACTACCATAACTTTTGGATATAAGGTCCGTTTCACACGCGGTTTTCTCCGATAGGATCGTATCAAAATTTCGGACGTTTTGTGGAAGGTTTGGATGAATTCTGAGACTATTTGAATTTTGGATTTAAATTGGATTTAAATTCAAAGGTGAGTGTTTTAACCCATCACAACTTCCAAAATTTCTTATGTTTGGTAAATTTAATTTATGATGTAATTAGAAATTTAATTTTGGTTGTTTGGTATATTTTGAATCATCATCTTAGTTAATTCGAATTTATTTAAATTAAATTGGTATTTAATTTATTATTGGATAGAAACTGCCAGTAAATACCTATTATTGGTTATCAGTTCTATATTGATATTTATTGATTGATGATGATTGTGAGGGATGTTGATTTTTGATATTGGATGAATGGATGTTGTATTTTATATCGTTATAAACTGCAAGTTCACTATGGGTTGAAATGATACATACCCGAATGATTTATAGAATAGGAAAAATCATTATGGGTTGAAATGATAGACTCGAGCAATTTTATGGATTTTATATTAATACGGGATTGCGGTTTGAAATGATATATAACCGTAAATTTTTAAATTGCGGATTGAAATGATAAATATCCGTATCACTTGACCCTGGGGTAGAGAATTATATACGGACTCCGGATTGGTTAAATTAAATGATTTTAAAATCCTAAATTTTTGAATGGAATTACGTGATATTTTGAAGTAAAATTTGATTTGTATAAATTGAAGTATTTTTGGAAAATCAAGTTTGGTGTTGAAATGTGAATTGGCTTAAAGGGAATTGTTTTAAGAAATTAAATTAAAATGGTCTGATTTTGTTGAAATGAAATAAATAGTTTTAAATTGATATATATTCTAAATTCATGTTTTCAAATATAAACTGTTTTAAATTATATTATTTTAAGTTTCTAAATCTTAAGATTTTCAGATTTATAAACTATTTTAACCTATATTAACTATATTAACTATATTAAATCAATTTAACCTATTTTAAACCATTTAAATTATTTTAAAACTAATTAAACCATTTAAACTTATATTAAATCTAATTAATCTATTTTAAAGCTATTTAATCTATTTTTATTTTATTTAATCTATTTTAAATCAATTTAACTATTTACAACTATTTAAAACTATTTTCTTCTAAATTCAAAACTGAGTAAAATGTATGGGTTATATTCAAATTCTCGGTTTTAAAGTGAATATGGTTAATGATGTTATAACCTAAGTTGGGATTTAAATGTTAACTAATTGAAATGATGATTTTGAAGCAAGAACTTAACATGTTTTGAGAATAAGATATTTTGATATAAATTGTGAATTTGACTTTGAAAATAAATATAATTATCGAACTATGATTTCAAAGGTGAATATGATTTCGAAAGTATGTAATAATTTCGAAAGTGATATCGTTTGAATTGAATATGATATTTTGGTATCAATTATGACATGATTTTGGAAATGCAAAAGAACCATCCGATGTGTAATAAGCGATTGGTTGTAAAAGAGACCGAGATCGGATATGGGCATACTCACTGTCGATACCGAAAACCACTTTGACAACTGTGTATGCGGTGGAGATTCCAGAATGAAGTAGGATGGTGGCGACGATCCTATATGAGGTATATACATGGACCCGACTCCCGTGAGTTGACATAAGGTGGCTAAAAAGGAGTGATTCTCGAGACAAGTGAGGTCATTCCCCCGATCGGGCACACTCCATCGATATTATATTCAGACTTTTGATTTATTTGGTGGCCACCCTTCGATACTCGAAAGTGTGTTTCGAGGTGGGCGGTAATAGCTGCTATGCGTTACCACCATCCCGGATGCATAATTGGTATATCTACCCTGGCATTGCCTAGTTGTGCCGTGTCACCTACCCTAGCGTGCCTTCTACAAGTTTGTTTTGTACCATATCTATGGAGTGCCCTTTGACAACACCCAGTGTGGGTGGGATTACGATACTGTATAGACTATGGGAATATATAAAATGTGTTAAAGGGGATATGGGTAATGCCTTAACGCTATTTTAATACTTTTACATTACTGTAGATATATTATAATAGCGTATTGTACTACATAGCAGATAGTTTAACGGATCCTTAGGAGATGGTAATCCCGAACATCTCTTAAGTTATTGCACTCACGTTAGACAGTGAATAGGAGATATCAAACCCCGTAAACATCTCTGACACCGTTCCACTCATATTTATTTACCATTGATTTAACTTACATAACATATCTTAGTTCTGACTCGAGTGTTTTGTCTTTTCAATTCGCTCGGGTCAGCCTGAGCATTTCAGGATTTGAAGACCTTATTTCTGGAGGACGAAGACGAAGATTCTATTATTATTATTTATTATATTATTCCACTACATCACACTGTTCCACTGCATTTTTATTTATTTATCTCTGGTATGTGTAACTTTGATTTTGTATTGTATAAGTATAATCAAATGTTTTGTATATAGCTTCATGAACTGTTATTTGATTATTATATTTTGTCATTCCGCTGCGAGATTCTGTTTTGTTTTTTCTTTCTCTGCTTTTTCTTATTCACCTCAATAAAAATCCGCCCTTCTGTATGGTTTGAGTTGGCACGTGTGTCTGCTTAAACATACAAAAAGGCAGGATGTTATATGGTACATTTCTGTGAAGTGTCACGGAGTATATAAGTTTCTCATGAGTATATTACTAGAGGTATACTCCAAGGTGGGTGCATCTTCCCAGTCATTTGTTGGAAAACTTCCTTTCCTTATTTGATTTGAAAACCCTGAATCTATTTATCTTTAAATTGCCACGAGTAAAGCCAACTCCTCAATCATGACATTTAAGTATTAATTCAGTCCATTCTATCAAGTTGGACTGCTCCCTTATTCAGTCCATTCTATCAAGTTTGCATTGTTACCTTATTTAGTCCATTCTATCCAGTTGGACTGTTTCCCTTATTCTATCCATTCTGTCCAATTTGGATTTTACTCAGTTTATTTCCATTCTTTCAAGTCTGGTTTAATATTATTTATGCTCGTTCATATTTGGATTTGTTTCTGATATTTATTTTTGCTCTTGACTGTACGGATGTTATTCTTATGAGGTAAAAAACTGTTTCGCATTAGCGGTGTGGTCTCACAGAACTTTTATATATGTTCCTTATTATTCGAGATATCTCACGCTGGTACTTTCAGACTAATGCAGGTGTTATTTATTTATAATGCTCGGGTTGGACTGAATATTTTCCCAGGTTTTCCAACGAGTTTTGGAGGTCTTGAAGGGAATCTAAAGAGTAAGCTATCATATTATTTTAATTTTTCGTTGTGCTATATAGTATACCTATCGGCATTTATAAGATCAGGATTTTATAACTGTCTAGTTGATAAGTTTTGTTTTTAACTCTGATATAATCTGTATGTTTGGAGTGATAGTTTCATCTGTTCTTATTATATTATGTATTGTCGATTCCGTTGTGAGAATCTATTTTCTCTATTCTCTGTTCTTTTCTTTTAATTCACACTAACAATCTTCCGCTTTATCAATTGGATGCGCGACATTTGAACACAGTGGTAGTGTTCGGTGTCGACTGTCGATGGTCAAAAAGGCAGGTCATTACAAGTGATACCAGAGTGCGAGATTAAGCGAGAACCTTAGCTTTGGTAGGGTTTGGCTCATTATAGATAAGGTTAGTGACATCCTAGTATGAGTTTGAGAGTATTATATATTCGAGAGTGTATTTGTTAATGTTATAAAAATGTCTTTTGTTAATTGGTGTATTGAGTTTTTATGAACTCTGGTTGAGACATGGGACGCAATGGTATCGATAGGGGTTTCTAAACTCTTGAACAACGCCAACATACATGGTATTGAATTTTTAAACATTTTGGCAAATTTAATATTTTGCCTATGATTATATTTTATATATACGTAAGGAATAATTTTCAAGACTTTATATAGTTACAATGTGCGTTGGTTTATATGTGATAATATTTATTTATTATCACTATTGTTTTTGGTTATGCTTAATTTAAATAAGAAGCATTAACCGTAGCTTATTAATTGTTAAATTGTGTTGGGTTTAATTAGGAGCATTTATAGTTTTGATTTAAAAGGAACCTTTTGTTAATTGATTTTCAAAATTTGACTATAAAGGTGTCCGGAGAAAATGTTAGCTTGAAAATTCACCTTTTAATAATGGTAGGTTAATATAAAAAGTCGTTAATATAATTTAAATAGCGGGATAAGATATTTAGAGAATAAAAATTCGTGATAATCATATTATAATAAAGAAGGATTATTATATATGAAATGATTTCCATATAAAGAAAGTTTTATATAAATTTAGTTTGTAAAATATGTTTTAAAAGGATTTTTGAATCAAAACCCCGGAATTTTTGAAAATAATTTCGAAAATTTTTTGAGGAATAAAGTAGAAGTATTTCAGAATGTTGAAAGTGAAAATATTTTGGAAAGAAATTTTTTTAAATCGAATGCATTTTTCTTTGGGATAACTAGGAGGAAATCAATTCGATTAGCTTTGGGGTAATCTAAATAATCTTCTAAGTGACGATAAAATGTTTTCTTAGGCGATCGTTATGGAGTACTTATAATTATTCTCATTATCATTGTGCCATCGAAATGAGCTCAAAGTCCGAATAAATCCAAAGTGAGTTTTAATAATTAAATTGTTTGAAGTTATTATATATATGTATGTGTGTGTGTGTGTAGTATGCTTTCAAAGACAAGTTTTTAAAACAGAATCGGGTATCTAATTTTTAAGCTCCCTTAGATGGGAATTGTTTTCCAAAAACAAAAAAGTATTAGTAATAAGAGATTGTTTTGATAAATAAGATTTTGCCCTTAGGGAAGATATGGGATAATTTTGACACAAGTTTAAATTAATTAAAAAGGTTTTGATAAACATTGTTTTTCTTAAAACCATATAGGTGTTTAAAAATATCTAAGTTGTGTAAACTATTTGTTGATTGGGTCATCCCGTAAATATTACTCAATTTAACACTCTAAGTTAAAAGTTTAATAGGTGGACTAGGTTTTAATAAACCGTAGTTTAAACTGATCTCCATCTAGATCTTTGAAAAAATAAAATAAATTTTGTAGGTATTCTTTGGATATAAAAGAATATTATACAAGTAAATAAAGTGGAATACATATTATTTGATGTTTTATAACAAAACTACTTTATAAAGTATTTTTAAACATAGGTGATAATTTTTGAGTAATTCATAAATAAATTTTAGTACTAAATAAAATAATAAGTAAAAATATGAATGATTTAGAAGTTTTTTAATATAATTAAGAAACTAATAAAATATAGAGTATAACTTTTCATTTTTTTCAAGTGATTTTGGATAATCTTCTAAGCAATAACCAAAGGCTAATAAGCAAAATAGTACGCTTAAATAATTATCTATTCTTTTGGACAATTATGAAAGTTTTGAACCTAAGTTAAGATTTTTTTGCTAGTCATTTGACAGTTTGAAACAATGTTAAATGATAAGTTTTCCCTTATGGTGATTGACTGTTAATGTTAGTTTATTCGTTTATAGAGATTGATTTGATTTGGTTAAACTGAAGTGATTGGTTGTGTGATTTTATATACCATTGTTTATAAAGTTTAAATTTATAGACAAAGGATTTTGGATTGATGTTATAAGGACCTAAATCCCGGCGATTTGGAAAAGAGATTTTTTAAGATTTTAGGAAAGGAATGATACTTATTCACTCTAGTTGATGTTTTGGAGAAACTGGAATACCGCTGGGCGCTCGATGTTGTTTTGATTCTATAGTTTCACTATATTTGATTTGGAGGAATTCCCATCTTGCCATTTTTATTTTTGATCTTTGATCTTTCTCGTCTGAAAAATTTGAACATAAAATTTTGAATTGAAAAACCCAGGTAGTTAGATCTAAATTTATCATTTGAAATAATTTGATGAATACCATCTATTACAGAATATTCTCTATGTTTTATTGCATATGATTGAGATATGGTTGTTTGTCACATGTGGATTTATATCAAACTAGTTTTTGCATCTAGAGTTACATCACATTGCTTTTGTCAGCTTGATGTCTTTTAGATTATGTAAGTACAAATATGCAAGAGATTGCTATTTGATTCTTGCCCACCTGCATTTACATAGGGATGATAAATTACTTGCCAAATTATAAATCAAACGCAAAAAGGCACATAATAAATTTAGAAAATTTGGTTTGGTTGATGATTTTATGCCCCAGATATTGGAGGCCACTTAGCTTTTAATTTCTTTGATTTGTTCAATACCCGTAGAAGCGATTTGTAGTTGTACTGATCAAGCCAAGCAAAGGAGACGCTGGAGAAATTTTTCGAAAATTTAAGAGTTAGATTTTTTTGATAATTTTGGAAAATGTTTGAAAATTAATTTTTTTTATTTTCTGAGTTATAACTTGAAATGAATAAATAAAAGAGAATTAGTTGGTATAAGAGAATGGGTTTAAAAGACTTGAAAATTTTAAAATCTATTCTAGCTAATAGTTTTGAAAAGTTGATAAGTTTAACAACTCATTTTAATTATAAGTTTTAAAATTTAAGAGTTTGGAAACATTTTCTTCCTTAGGAACTTCGAGGACGAAATACATTTAGGTGGGGGATGTAACAAACAAAAATTCTGGTCATTTGATTTTAGATGTTTAATTAATTTTAAATATTTAAATAATTAGATTCTGGAATTTAATAAATTATAATTCGAATACAAGGAATACTTAAATATTTGAATTGTGAATTAAATGTCAATTAAATGGATATAATAATTTTGGTTATCTCTTTTTATTAATAAATAATACTAGTGAATTAAATTTGTAAAATTTATTTACGAATATAAATATATCAAATAAATATCGATAATTAAATATAAAACAATATTTAAATTTGTAAAACTAGCCTTTCGGGGCACAGTCTCGGATTTCGGCGAAACCAGTTTCATAAGATCCATAACAGTGAATTATATTACCCGTCGAATATCATAGCGATCAGACGTATCATTTGGTCGTGCGAGATCGAAACACGTTGAAATTAATATCGAAAATTTAATATAATAACTAGGTTCAAAAAGCTATCTTTTGCATATTAAGCCTCGAGACTAGTTCCGTTACGTTCGAAATAGGGGTAAAATATAGAATGCCAGGCGGCATGCCTCGTTTGGAGTTCGAGATTTTTTGGTATGTTTTGTTGAATATTTTAAAAATAAAATTATATATATATATATATATATATATTTGTGTGTGTACATATCCCCCTTAATTTTTGCCATACCCTCCATCATTCTACCCCATACCCGTACCCATATTAGCCACCTTACCCTCCATCTTATTTATACATTGTTTGTAAACAAGAGCAGAGCTTCTTCTTTTTCAATACAAGAATTCAAAATTCAAAATCAAATTATACAAGCTACTAAAAATCCTTGTTTTTGATCCGTTGAACTAGTTTAAGTACGAGCATCGATGATGTACCCTCATTTTTTGGTTTCATTGGGGGATGGCCGTGACCGTTTATGGAGGAGGAGCTAGGGTTCACGATTTTAGGCATTTAAGTCATCGATTAGAGAAACAAATCTTAGATTTGGATTCTTTGGGGGTGTAGAGCAACTTGTGTCGAAGTTTGGTCACCCAGAGCAAAACGCATCGAAGGGGGTGGCTTGGGGATGTCGTCAGGTCGCACTTTCAATGAGGAGTCAGGCTTCGATTTGTGGGGTGGTTCGGGAGGAGCTCGCATAGAGAGAAGCAACGGACTTGTCGGATCGAAGTTTTGTCGAGAAACGAGGTTGCTAGGAGGAGAGAGAACGTGCGTGCACATGGGTTCCTCTATGCATATGTCTGGTCGTGCACGTTTTTTATTTGGGGGAGGAGAAGATGGTAAGAGTATAATCGTAATTAATGTATAAATTTAATTTTTATTTTAAAACTTATCAACAACTTGTAAATCTTGTATCTCGCTTATACGAGGTCGGATTTAAACATCGTTTTTTGTGTTGGATTCGTGTCGTCGAGCTTCACGATAGAATTAGTTTAGTTGGATTTGGAGCAAGTGAAAATTTAAGCTAAATCATACGACCGTTTGGCTTTAGTCCAAATCGGGACGTTTCGACGGAAATGGAAATAAGTGTGAGTTTAACGCACATTAAATTTAATCGCATCATATCTATGATGTTATAAACGTTTATTGATTGCTTTGATGTTAATTAAATCGTTGATTGATTGTTTGGTCCAATTTTCGTTTGAAAAATAGATGACATATTAATTTGATCGTTAGAAACCCGTATGATTATCTATATATTACCCATAACTATTATTTTGCAGGAAAAATCTATAGAGAGACCCAAAGGGGTTTCTCGCCCATACATTATTTATTTACATCCGTATGCTGTTAATGGTGGTAAATTAAAAATAAATTCGATATTCCATTTAACTTGTTAATTTTCGTTATAGTGATTTCGCTATATCGTTATTTGTTAAATTACATCCCCAAACTATGTCATATGAACTTGAGCTTGTGTTTTAGCTAAACAGAATATTGAAAATCTCATTTATCATTTGGATTAATGATAATTTAAATTAGTGTTCCATTTTAACTAAAGATTTGGAGATTAATTAACCAATTTAATAAATGATGATTAAGATTGGTTTATCCTTAGATTTAATAAATCATTTTTTCTAATGATATTTTATACTTAATTAATCGTTTTAACTAATTATTATTTGAGTTTAATTAATTCTTTTAATTAATGATAATGGAGCTTAATTAATTTATTGAACTTAATTAATTATTTCAACTAATGATAATTAAAATTAATAAACATTTTAATTAATGATATTTAAAAGCAATTAATCATTTTAAATATTGATAATTGAATTTTACAAATCATTTTAATTAATGATTGTTTCAAATTTAGTTAATTTTTTTAACTAGTGATATTTGGAATTTAGTTAAATCATTTTAATTGATGATGTTTATAACTAAATAAATCATTTTAACAAATGATATTTTAATTAATCGTTTAACTAATGAGGCTTGAATTTAAATCTAAATAATTTATGATTTTTTTTGAACTTAATTAATTGTTTTAGTTAATGGAATTTAAAATTACTTATCATTTTAATAAATGATGTTTGAGATGATTTATTAATTTTAACTAATTTATTTATATTGAATAAATCTTTGTAATTAATGATATTAAAAACTAATCGATCGATTTAATAAAAGTGATTTAAGTAAATTATCTAATATAACTAAATTGCTTTAATCAACTGATTTAAGGTTAATAAACTAATTTAATAAAGATTTTAAAGTTAATTTACCAATGTTATATAAGTATTTGGAAATAATTATCCATATTATTAAAGATAATGGATTTGTTTATTTAAAAGAGATTTTAAATGTGATTAATTATCTTTCGGGATAATTATATTGTTTTAAAGTTATAAAAAGGAATTGGAATTATTGGGATGTTAAGTTGGATAATCTTATGGGGTTTCGGTCTGATGTTGGTTTAGGCCTTTAGGGTCACGCACTTGGAAAAATTATTCTTTTAAAGTTTTAATAATCAGGAACTAATTCTACAAGTGTTTTACCAATATGGAAATCAAGCACAAGTTCATTTTTAAAAAAATTAAAGTTCGATTTCGGTTATAGAAATATTGTTCCGTAATTGATATCGCTTATTTAGAGAGGATCTAGTCATGCATTTAACGCTAAACGTTGAGGGTTGGACTCATTTCTATCTTGAAATAAAAATGTCGTCAAGGTGATGCCTGAAGAAAACATTACCTTAATTTGCCCGACTTTATTTTCAACCAAGAGATGAGACTTGTCTGGAATCAATGAGTAGTGGTAAATATATGAAATTTAATTTCCATATCGATCATTTTAACTATCCTCGGTAGTTGATTTATTAATTATCAGATTCAGCTTTCTTCATAGTGTATCGTCACCATAAAAATGATTTACTGCTCTTTGAGCTTTGCTATCCTTTGTCAGAAAATGACTAAACAAAAAGCGCGAGTGGACGTTCATCTATGTAGGGTTGCTCCCATCAAAAGGGTATTTCACATCTCATCTAGATTTTTGTGTACCGTCACGCGAAAAACGCTTTGAGTTTAGATGTGTAATATTCGGATTCTCCATAAGATCAGGCGAGGTCCGGCTGGTAGATTTTCAAAAAGTGTCACGGAGTATACGAGCTTCTCAGGAGTATATTACTAGAGGTACACCTAAGGGTGATGCATTGATGTGTACGTAAAATGCATATTTTTACTTCCATATTTAATCTACTTTTATTTTAAATAAATGTCATAATAGGGTATTTTTACATGTTTTTACAAAAATCCAAATGTCATCAAATCATCATTCATTCATCTTCATTTAGGAGCAAAATAGCAATTTTGTGCATGTATTAATTTTGAGAATATTTCATTTGCACATTTTAGTTTTATTTGTAGGAATTTGGATGAAAAATAGAAGTGGCTTCATATATTCATGCATGCACAAGTGAAAGAGGACAAAGGATTGAAGAAATAAAAGAATTCATGGAATCATGGATGACTCCACCTACCCACTAAGCTTAAATCAAAATTAAGAACTAATGCACAAGTTAGTGGTGATTAAACTCATACACACATTTAATGGAGAATTAAGGTCATGCTAATGATTACTTGGAGGTTACACTTCTCAAGGGGTATTTTGGATAGTCTCCTAAAATATGGATTAGGGTTTTAGACACGTATGAATAACTCTCTTATGCTCATATAATGAATCTGTAATCTATTTATGATATTATGCAAGGTGTAGCCTCAAAATTAAAAAAGAAATAAAATGGCTTCCTAAGCCTCATCTTCTTCTTTTTCTTTGCTTTTATTTTATTTCCATGCTCATTTTAATTTACATTCTCTCTTTTCTTTTATGTTAGTAGCTTAGCTTTAATTTTATGTCAATAGTTAATTCCTTTTTATTTTAATTAGCTTGTACTTTCATTTTATTTTCTATATTGACATTTACTTGTATTGAAATGATAACACATAGGAAAAGCTAAACCCCTTCAATTTATGGGTAACAAAGCTCTCTAAAATTATGTGAATTCAACATATGTTATTATTTATGATCGCTCTTAATGCTTCATGAAAAGTTGAAAGTGAATTTGATAGCCTATGTTGTAATCACAAATAGGCTATTCTTACTCAAATATAAACACAATTTATATCATCATTTTACTAATTGATTTTGATCATGAAATTAAAGTAGAATCAAAATTTGATGATCTATCTTACTAAATAGTAAATAGATCATCCTTGAAATAGCTTTTTCTTTAACTTTATGTCCATTTTCATTACAGTTGATAAGTGGTTTTGGTTATTGTTTTATAGTTTGATGGTTTAAGTTATGTTAATTAATAACATAAATAGACCATACTTACGATAAATACATTACTAATTCTACTCAGATCAAAATAGAGTGATCATAGATTATTTTTGTTTTGATTTACGTAAAAAATATGAGAGTGGATTTGCCTCTAAATTGTCTTCTAATCTCATATTTTTAATCTCTTTTGTTCTAGTTTAATTTTTTTCTATTTTTCTTAAACAAACTTGCAAATTTGGGTTAATTTGAATGAGTAAAATTTTAAATCAATTCAATTTTCTACGAATTGACTCGTACTCGCCACGTATTAAAATTGTACGCTGTGGTCTTGCGGTTATTTTATTATCACATTTTACGGTGATTTTCTAATTCGATAGAAAACTAGCAGTCAAACAAGTTTTTGACGTCATTGCTGGGTAATAGATTTTATTTTATTTTTACTCTTCGAATTATTTTTATTTGATTTTATTGTGTGTTCATTTTGTGCGTTGAGTTGCATTTGTGTGTGTGTGTGTAAATTTTGTTTGTGTGCTTGTTGCCTTTCTAGTTGCATTTGCATTTGCATATTTAGAAATAGTTATACACAAGTTCATTTCAAAAAGAAAAAAATATATTCCATCACATTGGTATTACAATTTTATGCTTGTTACTTTACATTTTTGCATACATGACAAGTTCATTCTCTGTTTACGACTGGTTGTTTACATTACAGTTTAAGTTCTCCAAATTTCCATACAACTCTTCCTGTCCACTGCCACATTATTTCCACTGCACAGTGAAACCAACTGCTACACCCCTCTACACCAACCAGGCAACCACCTCCACCACTTCTTCCTTCTACCACTTCCATCACATAACCAGTCCGTCAACTCAACACAGCCACCCAGAACCACTGTACTCAACCTCCAACTGTGCACTCAACTTACTGCCACCACTGTGCACATTTCTTGCATTCCTCGATCATCTTACATACAAATCTGTACATACATTCACCTATCACACACCCTGCCATCAAACATCTGCCACCAAACATACTTGCACATCAAATACTTAATACAAATATCAATTCTCACTGCCTTATACAACTCCCATCACCTACAATCACGTCTGTTAGCAACTCCACCATCTCACATCACTGCCTTGCTCACTTACCTCCACATAATCCTACAACTTCTTACAAGTGCACATATCACATCTCTAAACCCCCATGCTGCCCTCCTTGTCATAAGCAAACTGCCTTGCCATCATCCTCATCAATCAACCATCAAATACCATCCATCAGTCACTTCTGCACATCCTCCACCTTCAAAACTGTCATACCACTTTGCACTTCAGTTCAACTCAACAGTCATCATAAAACAACTCTCTGCCACCCCATACCAACAAACATCTAACCATACCATCCAAACAACCTCAATCTGCCATCAAATCAACACAAACCCAGAGCACATTCAACACCATTCAAATTGCCTGCACTCCACTCCGCAACATCTCATTCATGTCCCACAAACCATACTGCTAACATCCCCAAACCATACTTCCTTCCTGCACTTACTTCAACTTCAAACTGCTACATCAACCACAAGCAAACAAGTTCAACTGCACCTAAGATTCACATTAACGCTTCAAACTTCCTCCGTATCACCACAATACTTCACCACAACCACATTGCATGAACACATCATTTCCATTCTCCTTCAAACTATTGCATACAAACCATCATTACATTTCGTTACACATACCACTGCCTCTGCCTACTACAGCAGCCCAAATCCACAAACTTCATTACTTCTTCAACCTTGCAACACATTCATTCACCAGATATCAACCCATACTTTGACATCTCCTTCAACCACAAACCACTATACTCCTCCTAATCACAGGCCCGCAACTCGAAGATCAATTGGCCTAAACTGAAGCACCACTGTAAACAATTGCAACCCAAAATGAACTAAACCCATCAAATTACTTTACCTCCGTTACCTCACTCAAGCAAACCCACGATTCTCGAACCCAAGACGAGCTCTTGGACTCCCAGTCTCCAACTAGAATCAAACCAACCCAATTGACAACCTAGAAAAAATAACCCCAAACACTAATTCCAAATCGCGGTTTTTGCTGAATTTATTCTATTTTCTAGGTCAACCTTTCGTTTCCCGATTGCAATCACAAGCTAAATTTCCAAATCGTGATTTCAATTTCTGGGTCGAGAATTTGTATACTGATGTCCGCGTCCATGTGTTTAATGAATTTATTCGTGAAGTTTTTATTAGTGTAGTTATTTTAGGTTGGGTGATTAGGCTTTACTTATTGGGCTTAGTTGATTATTTTGTTTCATTTTATTTTAAATCCTTCCGATTTTCTTTTGTTAAATATCTTCTTGTTTTATTTTATTGTTAAAACATCTTCTTATTTTTTAAATAAAAAAGAAAACAAAAACAAAAGGAGAATGGAAAATTTTTCATTTAAGTTTTCTTCCGTTAAAACATGTGTCAAGTTTTCCTTTTGTTTTGTTAATTTTCTTTGTCTTTTGCTTTTGTCTTTAAAAAGAATAATTCTTTATTTTATCTTTTGTTGTTCCATCCTTATACAAAAAATTATATACATTTTGATTCACTCCTTTGTCAGGTTGCCAAAGTAGATAAGGAGAAAAACCGCTCGCTAAAATAATTGCTCTGCTTACTTGCTTATAAAAAGAATTGTCATTTTAAAATAAATTACTAATAATTCTACACGCTCTAGTATCGTGCTTTCATCTTTTATTTTTATTTGCTTTGCATAGGTAGTTGCTTGCACTTCATAAAAAAAATTTAAAAAACAAAAATCAAAATTCATTCGTTGTTGCATTGTTAATTCACATTTATTTTCTGTTTTGCATACATTGCATCTTATTTTATTTTCTCAGGGCAAAACTCAAATCCGCATAAGGTGGGGGATTCCATCACCCCTTTTTTGGCCCACAAATCGCATTTCATCTTAGAAATTGCTAATAATAACGGTTAGTCTTCAGACTTAAGGGTGTCACGAACTCACCTAGGGCTTAATTGTATGTAGACAAGTTGTCTTCTTTGAACAATTTATTTACTTGGTGTCTAGACTACGACAAAGCAATAATCATATATAAATATTATGGTGATCCGTAAATATTATAGTGATTGTTTCTCTGAAGGTACTTAAACCTTCGGCTGCATTACTATCGTGATTCATGGTGCACCGAGAACTCTTTTTCATTATGTGGCTAAAAAACATTTTGTTGGATTAAGAAAAAGCGTGATTATACAATTTTGGATTAGGAGCTAATAAGGACAGAAAATTTGTAATTAAGTCCTTGCATTCATTTAGGCGCAATGGTTCATGCATATTTAAAAAAAGAATTTTTTTTTTTCAAAATCCAAAACTAAAAAAATATGTAAATTTTACTTAACTTGGTTCTTTCTTTTTAATCCAATAAAAAGAAGCATTTTATTTCTGAAAAAAAAAATTGAGTTAGTTTTCTTTAGAAAAACAAAAATAAAATAAAAACATAATCTTTTTAAAAAAAACTAAAAAAACAAAAATAAATCTCTCTTTTGAAAAATAAATTCTTTTTACTAAATATTTCTCCTTTAAAAAATATTCAAAAAACAAACAGTTTCCCACTTCATTTTCTAAACCTTACTTCTTTCTCTTAAATTCAATTCTACCTCTTTCTCTTCTCGACTTTTAATTGTGCATGAGTAATTGGGCTCGTGACGCAACGACAAACACTTGGACCTGTGACCCTTCTATGAATCATTTAACTCAAACAAAAAATCCTCCTGAAATGGCGAACAAGAATGCCCCTCGAACTCTTATGGATAGAATCTTTTTTGATAGTGTTTTTATTCCTTTTTGTATCACTTTACCCGCCCCTTTGGGTAGTCACTTCGAAATTCATTCAAATCATATTCCAACGCTTACGAAATTTGGCAATTTTGAACACGATGACCCATACATATTCTTAACGAAATTTAAACAAGTTTGCACAACCATTAAAATCCAACTACATTCTGATGACGGAATTAAACTTCGATTAATTCCTTTTGCTCTCACCGATTACGCCGTGGTTATACAGCTTACCATCGAACTCGATTAAAACTTAGGAAGAATTCGTTAAAGTTTTCTTAAAAAGTTCTACCCCTTGGAAAAAACAACTAAAATCCAAAACGAAAATGTAAATTTTCATCAACTCAGTGGCGAACCATTTGAAAAATATTTTGAAAGGTTTAAAGAGCTTTTGATAAAATGTCCACACCATAACTTCGAAAAATAGGCTATTTGTCAAATCTTATACAATGGACCTGAAAACAGCTCATGAACCATGCCTGAATTGATGTGCCAAGGCAATTTTCTCACCTAACATCATGATGATGCTTGGAAATTTCTTGACCTAGCCAAAAAATCATCCCAATGGAAACGTTCTAATGAAAAATCCCTCACGATCGAGCGCATAATCGGTATGATCATCTTTGACGTTTGAAGCTAATATCGACGCAACAATTAATAAATTCGACAAATTTTTCTCATCCAACCAAATGAACCAAGCTTCCCAACTTATGTGTTATAAGTGTAATGATCTGAATCACATAGCCGATCAGTGCCCTAATTCGATTGAGCAACTCAATGTTTTCAATAAAGTTAAAAATGATCCGTTTTCTCCAACATACAATCCTGGTTGGAGAAATCATCTGAAATTTGCTTGGAACCAAAATAATTCCAATACAAATTTGGTTCGTCCCAATTTTCAAGCATTTCTAAACTATGCTTCGAATCCTCCCTTTCAACCCAATCATTTTCTACAAAATTTTATGCCTCCATCTCAAAATCAACCGCAACAATCTTTTGCTCCCCAACGATAATCGTCTATCTTCACTTGAGAAAAGTCTTGAAACTTTGGCTAAGGAAACCACTCAAAACTTCCAATCGGACAGTAATTTGCAAAATTTGTTAACTTCGTACATGCAGAATATGATTCAATCTATTGCTAAACTAGAAATGCAAATGAGTCAATTAGCCACGTTTATAAGTGAACGTGAACAAAGCACATTCCTAAGTCAGCCAGTTTCAAA
The DNA here is from genome assembly GCA_030765085.1 of Allium cepa. Classification (NCBI taxonomy): domain Eukaryota; kingdom Viridiplantae; phylum Streptophyta; class Magnoliopsida; order Asparagales; family Amaryllidaceae; genus Allium; species Allium cepa. The sequence continues at coordinate 70,768,017 of CM060939.1, read as the reverse complement.
TTCCAAAAATCAAAACATGAATTCGAATCAAACCCATATTGTTCAGGATAGCAACTTAACATAAATGAATGCTATCATGACTTGCGTTCTGGAAAACAAACAGATAATCAAGTCATTAATCAAAACAATTTACCGGAAACCCCTTTCAACACTTCTAAAACAAAAACCGATTCTGAACAAAATGTTGAGCCAAACATCGAAGCAAATGTCAATCCAAATTCTTCTTCTACTCAAGTAAACCCACCTATTGAGCATCGTGTTCCATTTCCACATCGTCTTCGACCCAAGAAACACTCTGATGAAATAGAAAAAATGTTGAAAATTTTTAAACAAGTGAAAGTTAACATCCCGCTTCTTGATATCTTTCAACAAGTCCCAACTTACGCTAAGTTTCTCAAAGACTTGTGTGCCAAAAATCGACATACTCATGTAGCCAAGAAAGTTTTCTTAGCCGCCGGTCTTAGCGAAGTCTTGTACCAATCAGTTCCCGTCAAATACAAAGATCCTGGATGTCCGACTATCTTGTGCAGGATAGGGGACATAACGATTAACAAATGCTTACTCGATTTGGGTGCGAGTGTCAATTTGATTCCTATTCGATTTACCAGCAACTTGGCCTGGGTGAACTTAAACCGACAAAAGTAACTATTCTATTTTCCGATCGTTTGATGAAGAAACCCATGGGAGAAATTGAGGACATACTCTTCAAAATCGATCAATTCATATTCCCCATCGATTTCATCATTTTGGTGACTCAACCCGTGAGTAATCCGATGAGTCGAATTCCATTAATTTTAGTCTGACCTTTCTTGGCTACTTCAAATGCTTCAATCAATTATTAAAAGACTTCGATTAAAATTTCTTTTGGAAACATGACTTTGGATCTTAACATCTTCAATCTTGAAAATTAATCGAACGAACCGCATTCCCAAATGCTGGAAGTTAACTCCATTCAAGAAAATTTTGATAACGAAATAGTTGACTTAAATCACAAGCGCGAGATCGACTGCGAACAACTGTTTAAGGATGAGCCTTATGAAATTGAAATTGCTCTTCCATTTGAACCCCTTATTATTGAGTCAGAACTTCCACCGAATTCTTTGATTGAGCAACCCCCGAGGTTAGACCCTAAACCTCTTCTCGGTCACCTTAAGTACGCATACTTAGGTGACAACAAAACATTTCCTATCGTAATCTCTTCAACTCTCTCTCTCTCTCTCTCTCTCTCTCTCTCGATCAAGAAGCTTCCCTTCTTTTAATTCTTTCGAAAAAAAGAAGAAATTAGATGGTCAATCACCAATATAAAGGGTATTAGTCCCACTATTGTTCAACATTGCATCCATTAAACCGACGATGCCAAGCCGATTCGTGACGTTCAACGAAGGCATAACCCAAAAATGAAGGATGCGGTTCATGATGAAATTCTTAAAATTCTCGGTAACGGGATCATATACCCAATATTTGATAGTTCATGGTTTAGCTCAATTCATGTCATGCTAAGAAGTCTAGACTTATCGTTATCAAGAACGACTCTAAAGAACTAATTCCAACTCGTAATCAAACGGGTTAGCATGTTTGCATCGATTATTGGAAACTAAATGTTGCGACACGTAAGTGTCACTTCCCACTTCCATTCATTGACCAAATGCTTGAATGTTTAGTCAGCCACGAATTCTATTGCTTTATTAATGGTTATTTCGGCTATTACCAAATTCCAATCGCTCTCGAAATCAAGAGAAAACAACTTTCACGTGTCCCTTTGACGCTTTTGCGTATCGATGTATGCCTTTTGGCCTTCTAACACTCATGCTACGTTTCACAGATGCATGGTCAGCATCTTTTTCAATATGATCGAATGCTTTCTTGAAGTGTTTATGGACAATTTTTTATCTTTGGAAACTCCTTTTCTGAGTGCTTATACCATCTCGAGTTGGTTTTTAAACAATGTAAGGACAAACACTTAACATTAAACTGGGAAAAATGTCACTTCATAGTTAAACACGACATTGTTCTTGGCCATGTCATTTCAAACAAATGCATTGAGGTAGATAAAGAGAAAGATGATGTAATTGCGAATTTACCCATTCCTAATTCTGTTAAAAACATTTGTTGATTTCTTGGACATGCCGGCTTTTATCGATGCTTTGTAAAAGATTTCAGTATATTGTTTGACCTCTTACGACCCTTCTTGGAAAAGACATTCTATTTGACTTCAATTATGATTGTGTTTCTACTTTCAAACACCTCAAAAACGAACTCATTTCCACTCCCATCATTTGTTATACCAAATTTTAAGGGATTTGGAGTTAAGGTTTGTAAAGTAGATGCGATGTAATGTTTAAATAGAGTACGTTGCCACTTTTGAGCCAAACGGTTACATATAATCAAACCCATCTCATTGCCAATATATATAGATGCTTAATGAGCATTTGCAATGAATATAAATAAAGTATTTGAGCGGGATATTTGAGCAGGGAAGTTGAGTGAACGGAGAATGCGTTTGGCACTACGAATGAGGTATCTGAGTTGTGATTTTTAATTTAATTGATTTGTAATTTATGAATTGTTATTTTTGTTGTATAATTTGAGTTTAATAATTGCAAATAATAAAAATTAAATTACTTAATTTTTCATTAAAATAAACTAATACATTTTAAATTCATACATACAAAAAAAACTATAGACCGACTAAGGAAAATAGTTAACTGGCACATCATAAATCTTTGTACCTCTTCATCGGGCAATGTTTCCACCGTATCCAAGTTTGTGGAATCTTCGTGAAAAATTATCATAATCTCTCACCCTTGAACAGATATAACGACATACGATATGGAATGACAACATTATGCGTTGTTGGTGAAACGGTTCGTTTGAACGAATGATCATCCAACGACAGGCCTACTTGAGTTGTCATGCTCGGTATGTCTATTTCATTTGAGCTGAACATGTGTAGTGTTAGGGCTACGATATTGGAATACAAATCTGCATCGGCAGTAATGAAAGGTTGAGCTAGTGCAGTAGAAGGTATCGGATATTTACAAGTGTCCTTTACTATGCAGCATCCAAAAACCTGAACCGACTCTCTGAAGTTGAGGGGGTAATTTTTTTTGAATCTCTTATGTCTTATTGCAATAGTGTTCCACCACTCCTCAAAACCGTCCAACTGATCATTCTCTGCATCCCACATCCCTCCTTATATCTGTAGAAGTTTGTCCCAATCAGTCCATAATGCTTCAGGCTGTCCTATTTGTTCTTCATCTATATATAGGACCAGTCAAGGTTCAACTTATCGTTAAATGTGGTTACCACAAATGCATGGAACTCATTGACAAAATTCCTTTTGTTTGGCAGAAAATCAACGAATGGATTTATGGAATGTTTCTCCCTTTTGGGTTCCATAAAGCAATAAGCTGGGAAGAAGTAGAAGCAGTATCAAAAGCGGAAGATTGCGTCATACTGAAAAATGAAAATTGCAAAAAATAGCGAAAAATCCCAGAATAATGTATGTTATAGATCAAAAAAATAAACATAATAATGGAAAAAATACCAGAAAATATGCTCGAGCGGTTCTATAGAAATTGAGAAAGGGGAGGGTTGGGGGTTGTTTGCTGCTAGTGTGGGAAGAGGAGGGAGATGGATGGTTACATAGAGGAGGAGGGAGCCTAAAAAAGCGATCGTTGGAGTGAAACGGAATGATGCGTAAGATACAAACGTATCTTTTTACTCCAACCAACTGAATGTTCCATTTGTTGGAGTTGAAATGTGAGGGCATCCGACTATTATGATGCATCGTCAATTATAACATGGTAAATTTTGGCTGCGAACGACATCGTAGAAACACTAGAGAGTACTATCATATTGGTCTCTCTTTCCTAGTCTCAAAATTTCTCTCAAACTCATTTTAATGCCATATGACTTTCGCTAACTAAAAATTGTTTCAAGATTCAAAGTGTTTGATTGTTTGTACCAAAATTGGGCACAACACTCTTCGGATGTGTTTGAAGAGATAAAATGAAGAAAGTAAATGTGAAATGAGGCAGATCTAACAAGCATATCAATCAACAGATAAGAAAAGATGCAGAAACACGCAAATTTAGAGTGGTTCGGCATATGGCCCACGTCCACTATGGAATGATTGATGTTTGTGGAGTACAACTCGTTGGTTACAAGTGGATTACAACAGTAAAATCAAAATGTAGCAGCATATTTGGTAGAGTATCAGCGTATAGAAGCCAAAAATCCATTTTCTGTAGGTCTAGGTCACTATTTATAGGCATAGGCAGTAAATATCTCGTCCGGATCTCGAAGGACTTCTTCTCTCACGTGGGTAGGCCCACGGGATCGAGTTCAGGTGATTTCGGCTTGATCTTAAGTGATACGAATTGAGTTCGTATCGATTAATAATTGGTCCTTTTGGGCTAAAATTGATCAGGTACATCCTTGAGGTTGTATGCAAACTCCTGTGAAAATTTGGTGGCATTTGGACTTGTAGATTTTGAGTTACGATCGATGCAAGTTTGAATTTTCAATGGGCTGTCGAACTTGTATCGCTCTTGTTCGTATCATTCTCGTTCATATCGCTTCTAGGCACATGTTTGTTAGATGACATGGTGCTATCTTCTCGGATCGATCCACTCATCATGCCGAGTGACCGAGTCCTCCTCTCCTCCAGGCTTACTTCGTGTCGATCCAAAATCCTCCTCTTGTATCGATCGACCATGCTCTACCTCATATAAAGCTTTGTAGCTTGCCTTGTATCGATGGTTCTCTACATCATTCGTATCAGTTTTGGGAGTGACTTCGTGTCGATAAATTCGTGTCGTTATTCGATTTCTTCCATCGTATCGGTCGTGTGAACGATCGATACGAGTTGTGTTGCTTTTCTCTGAGGGATGCGAACCAGGGTAAAATCCTAGATGGATATGAAAGGGAACTCCCTGGATGGATACATGCTTGACTGCTTGAGGGATGGTATAGGATGGATATGAACTTAGTACTCCCTCCATGGGTACGAACGAGTGCGTTGCTTAGCCATGGCTACGAAATGGGTGGACACAAATGAGTTTGCTCCTTCCCATGGATACGAACCAATGTTCTTTCCGTGGATACGAAGTGGCTATGATTCCCTTGACTTTTACGAATTCAGATAATATGGTTACGAAGGAGATGGTTGACGGTTTGATGGATACGAACTCGATGGATATGAAATAAGCACCTTTCTCATGAAACTTTGGTCGATCCATATCTTGAGCATATGAACTCTGATTGACCTGAAATTTGGAACATTGGCTTTTGTAGCTTTGCTTATCATACCTCATATTGATTGTGACTTGATTTGGACATAGGCAAAATTCTCTAGCATCCATTGTGAACCTCTGTGTAACCGACCTTCGAGCCAGATTATCCTCAGTTTCTAGTTAACTTCTTGGTCTCAAGGCTTTGCCAAAATATGGGATAACATTTGACCCCCCCCCCCCCCAAGTATGTCTTGTGTGGACATGAGTGCTTTGAAAATCGTGACCTTTTATCTGAAAATTTCTATCTGATTTGATGAATTGTTATTGTCTTTTTGTCAAAATATGTGACCTTTGTTGTTTCTGAGTAATATAAATTCTGAATTGATGACTGCCAATGATTGTACAGCGCATTGTTGTAACTGACGGCTGAGTGTTAGCAATTAGTTGTCCATTGTTTTGGTTGTCACCAGGTAAGCATTTAAATCCTGTTAATTTTTAAAATCGAATGTTAGTTCATCATATGTGCACGCATAATAACCTGACTCCTATTAGCATTTCACGGGTCATTTTTCAAATTTTTTGTTTCTGCTTGAATCGAGTTTCATATCGATCCTCTCCTGGATCGATGTGGAATTCGAATTGTAACAATGTTTGATGGTTGTTTTAAGTTCTCCCTTCGTGTCGATCCTCTCCTGAATGGATTTTGAATGTTGGAATGCATGCTTCATATTGATCGCTATCGATACGAACTTGATGGTTTCTTCGGGATGCTTCATATCGATGGATACGAAGCTTTTATGGTTTTTGAATAGATGTATATGAATCTGACACTCTGCATCGATGGAGTTGAGTAGTTCAAGTGCAATTTCGCTACAACTTTCATATCAATATACAAATAGGTACAAACTGGCTGGATATAATTGTGTCGATGGATACAAAACTTTGCCTTTGTATTGATGAAGGTAACCGGTTTTCTCGGTTCAATAACTGGGATACGAAACGTCCCTTTTACTTGGCTACGAATCCATATAAAAGGATTTTGTACTTAGCCAAATTTATCACTTGCCTTCATTCTCTTATCTGCTTTCGTAATCGAGAACTCAAGAAGAAAGAATTGCCTTTGTCCCCAAATCACTTAAATTACTAATCCTTCAACCCAAATCTTTAAATTAGGCAATTGACCGATTAATTCGACTTTAAAACAATGAGATTTGGGTCTTAAAGAAATTTCATCCAAAGTCGAGGCCAATTCCGATGTTGTTGATGCTGGAACTTGGTCGAAGTGAGGTCGAGGAATGAGCAATCGAGTTTTAGCAGCTTGGGAAGAAGAGGGGTTGTTGGATACGAAGTAGTCATTCGTATCGATGGTGGATGGAAGAAGCAGTTTTTGCATCGATCTGGAAATAATTGATGGTGGGAGAAACTTCGTATCGATCAAGGATGGTGGGAGTTCGTTCAATCTAGAGCGATCGATATGAAAAGTTTTGGGATCGATACGTATTCTTAGTTTTGGGATCGATACGAAGCCACAGTCGGTGATTGATACGAAGTCTTGGATGAACGATCGATACGAAATCTTGGGTGGCGATCGATATGAAACCAAGCCTTTGGAGGAGTGATCCATATGAACTTTGATGGATACGAAATTCTTGCATATTTGAACATTTGACTCCGACGAGCTTCAGCCCTGCATATATTGGCATAATTCTAAAACTACATATTTGACTATCCCTCGAAGCTCATCGATGGAATAGTAACTTGATAAACTTAACGAACTTTAGCATGGATCGTTCTCCAAAGTCAGGATGGTACGATTGTGACGGTCAGCGATGATAGTCGCTCTGCTTGAATCTCAAAGTCTTGTCATTTTAACATCTTTCGAACTTTGTAGAAATCTTAAGTATTATGTAGCACTGCACTGCACAACACACTCATGCATTTCACACTGGGGAACATACGGGATTATTGTCACCTAACGATGGTTTTTGATGGGTTGATTAGCTATGGAACCCAGGAGTTCACAGCAACATGAGGCTCAAAGTCCACCCCCTTTGATAATAGAGATGCCGGCCATTGCGGCTGAAGTCATAAGTCTAGCTCTAGACGAGTATCAGGAGCAACCTTCATTGGGAATCCACAATATTCCATACCAACCAACTTTTTTGAAGATATGTTAGGGAGAATTTGTTAAGGCACGGGCTATCGTTGAATGACGTCCTGCTACCAGGACCAAATGATACGCCACATAGTCCTCTAGAAGGATACACCGCTTTTAACAGATTCTCATGTACAGTCGGGGCACTTCCTCCATTCAATCAATACATCCAAGAAGTGTTATCTTACTTAGGGATTGAACCATCACAGTTGCACCCAAATGGGTATGCTTTGCTAAACAACATATTCATCGTCTTCATGGAGCACCTTTTCCGACCCCCGACTCCAAAGGAAGTTAGATTCTTGTTCAATGTAAAGAGTAGAGGAGATAATCCCTCTTTCACATTCTTAAAGGGAGGCAGAAACTATCAAATCGTGATTGGGACTTGGACCAAACTTAGCTACTTCAAAACCGAATGATTCTACGTACGGTGCCCATCAGGATTCGCTAGACGGTGGCTAGTTAGACGTAAGTGTTGCAATTCCTCTAGCGATTAATTTGTTAATCTACATTGATACTGAGCTTTAATGTTATTTCCTCTTTATAGCTTCAATTCCTTGACCTGAAGGCGATCAGTTTAGGGAAATCGTCAGGATTCTTCAGGAGATGCCGGGCGAGATTAGAGAGATCGAAGCGGTGCTTACGGATGAAAATCTAAGGGTCATTGGGCTGATTGATGGAGATCAGAGCATAGGGCTTGAAGGATCTCTCAGGGCAGCTCTAACAAGACAGGCTAGACGAAGAGCGCCCAGAATTGTAATCGTTGAGCTGGGTGGCAAAGAGGATACGCCCACCGAAGACGAACCCATAGCAGGACCCTCAAATAGTCCTCGACATTCAAAGGGAAAAAGGAAAGGCAAGGTGGTTCCTCATAAGCTTTGCAAGTCTAAGAGACGGAAATTCATGGTTGTGTGTCTTCCAGCTGCCGATGTTATAACATTGGAAGCTCCTTCCTCACACATGGAGAACCCCTTCGAAGGACTTGTAGATATTCCAATCCTAGACTATGTGTCACTCCAACAAGATACTAGATTGGAAGGGCTTCAAAGCGCTTTAGATTTAGACAAGCCAACTCCTTCGAGTACGGCTGATATAACTGGTTGGTCGGAGGGTTAACACATACATGCATACACTTCATGACATCACATACTCAATATTCATGAGTTTTCCAATCTTCGAAAATAACTAACTTTGCCTTTTTTTAATTTTGCAGACCCGATATCGAAGAAACTGTCTATGCTCGGAAGCCTCCACACTGCATGCGAATCTTCCAGTTCTTATAGAGAACCTCCTAGGTGTTATTCTGACTATGAACGCCGCTATTCTAGTCAAGAGAGGGATTATCACGGTAGAGAGAGAGCTAGGGAAAGGGAGAGGGAACGAGAAAGAGAAAATGAGAGCTGAGATAGACGACGTTACCGATCACGCTCTCCTCCACCTAGGGTTTCGTTGCCACCTCCTAGTTCGAGGATACAAATCATTGCTACTTCACGCCAACCGGCGCCTCCGCTAATTCAAACACCCAGCAAACATCGCCATATAACCGGGGCAGACACCTCCATTGTGGCTACTTCGCCGGTTGAAGAGACGATGGGTGAAGGAGCCGCTCGGATAGCCTAACTGAAAAGAGAATTTTCGATCGTATGCTTCGAATGCTTCCATTTTCCTCCAAATTTGATGGTACTTCTAGATGAAGCAGAAAAAATCGTTCATGATCATGTCTATCATGCTTTTGGCCAACACCAAGAGTGGAAGAAAACTGTCGAGAAAGCTTCAGCTATGGCATTTGATCTGGCGAAGAAAATTGAAGAGCTTCAAGAAACTATCGCCCAGAAGGATCGGATCGTCACAGCGCTCACTGTAGAGAATGATACTTTTAGGAATTCCGAAACGGAGGCCCTGAAAAGATGGACAAGGCCAATAAGGAGTTAGAGCGGATGAGGCAGGAGCATTTAAAGTTAGTAGATGATATAGGCCACAGGAACGCCATAGTCACTGCTGAAAAAGACAAAGCACTCCAAGAGCTGGCAAAGCTTAAAGCCAAATACGAAGAAGTCACTAAGGAAAAAGATGAAGCTAATAAAATCGATCAGGAGCCCTGCGAACAAACTATGGAGGCTTGAAACGAGTGAGATGCGATGAAGTTGAAAGCTTAGGAGATCGAAGTCAGGGTTGAGGTTGAGGCTAGGGCAGTGGAGGCGAGACTTGAGAGCGATATTGAAGATCTTTTAATCACTTATAATGTCAACGTTCTGAAATATCATGACTTCAGCTAGCTCAGCGATTATCTAATCCACTTACATAGTGCCTGGCGATGTCTCTTGGCTGATGAGAAGGCATCCCTCGATGAATTTGATCTAGAAAATCGAGTGTTGAATGAGGAAGAGAGGAAAATTCTCCATGATGCAACTATCACATTTGAGAAAGAGAAGCTCGCTACTCAGCACTCAAAGGTTGGATAAGGCTCTGGTGTTAAGCATCATGATATAAGCTCTAAGATCCATACGTCAACCCAGCCTGAATCCGCTCATGCTGTTGATCCTTTACCTGTGCCGACCTATGATCCGGATCAGCAATAGCTATCTCTGTCCCACAGCACGTGTCAGGAGGAACTCTACCCTCCCCTGCGAGCCAACCTGTGGAAGGTATTCTGAACACTACTCGAACTCATTCAAAGTCTGGAGTACTATCAAATGAAATTTCTAACATTTTGTCTTACCATTCAGTTATAGAAGCAACACTGTCCATGCTCCCTGCAACCCAATTACAAAACCCAGAGCAGGAGGCTATCATAACGGAGTCGACAACGACCACCACTACTACTGCGACCGAGGAAGTTGATGTGAGCGCTTTCACTTTTAACGAGCAAATGATGGATGAGCTCTAAGGCACCCACAGCGATCCACTTTCTGACTTGCCATTTATTATGAGTGGAAGTCTGTTTGCAGCCAGCACTTCGGCTCCAACTGCTAGCGTTTCGCCTGATACTAAAGTAGCTCATGACGATGCAATAATGGAGGAAATTAATGCTGAGCTGGTGGGCGCAGCAATGGGTAGCACAGTTGAAGGTGGAATGGCAGGACCTAGCCCAGCCCCTTTACTCATGATCTCTCAGAGTGGCACGATTATCGTTACTAGGGTTCCCTCCGTATCTCCTCACATGGAAAGTGCTCATCCCTCTCACCATGCACTCTGAAAGCATCATGATTATCGTGAGCTCAGAGGAGGAGACCATGATACTTCCCTTGGCCGGGGTCAAGCCTAATAAAGGCAAAAGCTCGAAGATGCATCACAGTGGCTGCTCCAGTGGGTCAACTCCAAAGGTGTAGCATAAGAAGAAGAAGCCCCAGGAGTAGGAATGAATCTTTGTTGAATATGCGCTTTGCGCTTATATGATTTTTGTTTGATGATAATAAACATATATACATTCGTTTAATTGTATTTGTTAATATACTATTTTATTTTTCACAGTTTAAATAAATATTTGTTGAATAAATTAAATAACACAGAATTTGAATTCAAACGAATATTTTATTCAAATAAATATTTATTACAACTTTGAATAGTACAATTTCAAGCTCCCACTATAACTATACAACTTTGATTATAATTACATCACATTTCATATTTACAGTTCACCTCACTACATATCACTCACACCCGCATTTATCTTCAACTTCCTTCCAGTTTGAATCCAGCATCTGAGCAATCTGCAAAAATATTCACTAACGCGGTAAAATTGAAAAAGAAATGTTTTTGCAATATAAAATAAACGATGATTTTGAAAATAATGTTTGCCTCAGATATATGGGTTATTGTCATCACTTTTAATTGTGTAATATCTGTGCATATCAGTATTTCTATCAGGGATAGGTAATCATGAGTGGCTGCAGTACACACATGTACATTTATACACGTGTGCACTGCCTCGCCAACTCGTGTGCGCCAATCAAAAGGCACAACTAACAAATCAAAGCTCAAGTTATACAATGCACCAGAAACATGCAAGCACAGCTCTAAACCAAGCTTAAGAGACAACAAGTGTACAACAGTGTCAAGATGACTACTCCATGAAAGTAAACATGAATGCACCAAGTAAATGCAAACAAGCATGCAACAACAAGCATGCAACAGAGACCAAGAACAAGCCATACATGGAAGTGAGACAGGTCAAACAATGAAGTATACCAAATGCAACAGGGACAGATCAACATCAGTTCAACAGGTTTACTACATAGAAGTAAAGACAAGCAATGGAGTATCAAAATGATGATTAACAACTTGAAGTCAATCAGGCAAAGGCTTAAGTATATCAATACAAAGCTTCTACAAATCAGAACAAAACAAAGCCAATGGCAAGCAATGTATACAGTTCAGATAAACAAGCCAGAGCCACCAAAGTGCAGAGCAACTACAAAGTGGCAGCAGTTCAGATGACATAACAGAAACGACCAAAGTGTTAACAATCAATGAACAAAGATGAAGACAACTCAAGGTCAGTGCTACAGCAATCATGACAATAGCAATGCATGTATCATGAAGACCAAATTCACAGTGAAGTTAAGACAATTCATGAATGCAACATGGTAAGCAACCAAGGCCGCAACAAACATACATATGAAGTAGTTCAAATCCAAGTGCAAATTCAAGAATATATATATACACATGTATAAAATGCAGAGGTACAGGCCGAGCAAAATCAAGAAAGATTTTTCAAAAATGACTGAAGCCAAAAGAGGCTACAAAGTGCGCAGTGATTTCAGAATGAGCAATAGTGAAATTGTCACGGTCATGAACAAGTCAAACAAAGTAAAAATGCCAGAAATCAATATATGGAGGATAGCAAAAATATGATGAGCAAATCGAACCAAGTCAAGATCAACGACGTATTGACCAAGCAATGAATCAACACCGTGTCAACCAAGTAATATCAATTTATACGAAATTGAAGAAGTCAGTGAAATCCCAAGCATCAATATAAGATCAAGCGGCCAGAGCAAGTAAATTGACGAATTCAAATATATTTAGACGAACGTAATTCAAGGAATTCGAACGCATATAAAAGCCCAATCATCATCGGCAATCAATTCATCGAGTTCGAGCAAGCCAAAACCAGCAAAGCAAAAGGAGTGAAGTACATACCGAAAAACGCAGAACGAACTCGATCCAAATTGAAGAGCCGTGAGCAAATCAAAGAGCATCAAAGCCTACTATCAAACGGTGACGTGCGGCGCTTCAATTTGCACAAAGCCCTAATTTTGCCAGAAAGGAACGAACGAAGATACAACAGAGGCCGCCATATTTTCACAAGCCACAGGAAAAAGGAACGAGCTGACGGGTTAAAGAAAAGAGAATAGGGCCGGCCTATTTTAATTTTAAAAGGGCTTTAGTATATAGGGTTTAAGTGTTTGTTAATTATTTGTCTTTTAATTGTTGTTTTTCAAATCAAAACTTGGTAAATCACCACCTAGGGATTAGGTAGTGTCAGATTGTCTAGTTAGAATTAGTTCAGTGAGCAGGGTGTGCGAGTTTGCAAAGCTCTATAGGCGGGAGCAGTGTTTGCGAGTAAGCGAAACTCTATAGGCGGGAGCAGAGTTTGCGAGTAAACGAAACTCTATAGGCGGGAGCAGGGTGTGCGAGTCTAGTAGAGTGTTTGTGAGCGGGAGCAAATGTTTGCGAGTCTAGTAGAGTGTTTGTGAGCGGGAGCAAAAGGGTCTGCGAGTCTAGTAGAGTGTTTGTAAGCGTGATACTGTTTAATTCTAATAGAAATTTGGAATGCAGCAGTAGGCAGGGGTAGCCGAAGCTGGGTAAATTTTGTGTGTGATTTACTTTTCAGCATATTTATTTCTGCAGTTTATTTTCTGTGTTAAAATCGGGAAAATTTGCTATAACCCTATTCACCCCCCCTCTAGGGTTAATCTAGATCCTACAAGTGGTATCAGAGCCATGTATTTTTTCATTAACTTTAGAGTCATGAATCCACCAAATAATACTTTTGTTGAGGGTCGTTCCAATATTATTCCTTCTATTTTCAATGGAACAGATTTTTTGAAATGGAAATTAAAAATGGAATTTTATTTAAAATCTGTTAATATTAAATGTTAGGATATTATTGAAAATGGGTGTGATATAACAAATAAGGAAATTATCTCGGTTAATGCTCTTGCTATGCATATATTATATTCTCATATTAATCGTGATAATTTTTATTTCGTCTCTCATTATGAAAATGCACAGAAAATCTGGAAAACTCTCGATGCAATATATGGTGCAAAAGTCAACAGCAATGAGATGTCCTCCACAACCGACTCAGTTAAAGAAATATGCTTAACAGGATTGGTAAATAGCAGTTGTGATAAGGATGATGGAGCAGCCGAGCTGGCATTACTAATGAAGAATTCAAAAAGGAAATTTGCAGCCACGTGGAATAAAAGGGATAGCAGTGAAAATGAGAAAGCAGATATGTGCCTTCATGGGAATATAACCGATAGCGACGATGACGAGTCAAGCGAGGTATCAAAACTCACTCACTCTGAATTACTTATTTATTTCCACGAAGTGAATGGCTGTTTTGAACGACTTAGGGAGAAGTATACCAAACTTGAATCACAAAAAGATACTTTGATAGAATTAAATGAACAACTCTAAAAATTAGTTAAAACCTATCAAAGTAAGATCCCTAAGTGTGATAAGTGTCCAACATTCGAAAAGGAAATTGAAAAATCAGAAATCAATATAAAATCACTTGAAAATGAAATTCTGATTTTAAAAGAGAATGAAAATACTAGGAGAGAGGATTCTATTAAAAAGTGCACATAATTGATAAATGAAAATGAATCTCTCAAAACACAAGTCCAACAATTGTCAACGACTTTAGATAAATTTTCAAAAAGTGAAAAATCGTTGAATATGCTATTAGGAAAGCAAACTGTTAACACGGATATAAAAGGACTTGGATATAATCAATCTAAAATTGTTGAAAACAAGATTAATCAAGAAAGTTCAATGTGCACGATTTGTAGAAAATATGGACACAATCGAAATAATTGTTGGTATAGACCCAAACACGTGAAAACTATACCAATTTGGGTTCCAAAAGGCACAAATATAAAATCTTTGAAAGTCAAACAAATTTGGGTGCCAAAAGGAACATATATAAATAGTTTTGGGTCTCCACAAACATATTTTTCATGTTCTGCCACTAACAACCATGGACATATAAAAACAAATAGGTCACAAAAATCTTTCATCGTGTAGGTGTGGTGGCAGGCTAAGGAACAACAACAGTGTTCTCTGGATTTTGGCTGTTCCAGAAACACAACGGGCGATAAAGCAAAGTTCCTTAGCCTGATATAAAGGTGACAGAATCACAATGGACAACGACGAAAAATATCGTAAAGGTAAAACAGGTAATGGTATATTTATTTAAACGATATATTAAATGTGATAATCTGCACCGTATTCTGAATTAAATCAGCCAATAATGCGATGATGAAACAATGATGATTTTGACTCTGACTTTTTCAAAATTGTTGGCCAGTTATGCTTTTATGCCAAAAACACTACAATTCTTGAAATACTTCGTACAGATTAAATTGGAAAAATGATGGTGTTTGTTGATAATACATTTGGCTAATTCTATATTCAGGTTTCTTTTATTTACATGACCTCAACTTAAAATCCTAATGAATTCTATTTAAAAATTATAAAAAGGATTTTAAGAAATTGTTGAAACTTTAAGAAACTGTTTGAAATGATATTGATTACTCATGAATATAACTGTTTATCCTACGGTTTCTGAAATTAACACTATGATATTTGTTTGAGTGTTAACATGGCTTCATTCCAAATTTCATTCTGAGATAGTTTGTTGAAATTTCACAAATCTGGTCTTTGACATCCAACGAGTGAATATTGAGTGAAATTGAAATTCAGATGCAGATTACACTGGTAATATAGTTGATAGAAAAATTACTTATGGAACGTGATTAATCTTTGAAACATTCATTTGCTGCATCATTTTTCAAAGAAAATATCTGCATATTTTCACTTGAAATAATTTTTCAAATAGCAGAATTTTTCTCATATAACCCCTTCGAGAAAATCATTGTTGACCATATTTTCAGATTAGTCATTCTTATTTGATTTTAAATGACAAATTTTGACTAATCTAACTCCCTAATGATTATCGAAAAGATTAATAGTGATTGAAAAAGTGATGAGTGTCGATATTTGTCATACATTACTCAAGACAATATATTTAGAAAAATTTCTTTAGAATTTCATAACTTGAGTAATAAAAACTTTTTGTTAGGTAAAAATTCCATGATCATTTCTATTTCTATCATCTTTCTGTCGATCATCACTCATCAAAATCATATATAGTATGTAAATTTGTGGTAGTTTACAAAGGAAATTATTCGTTCTTCAATTTATTATTATAAAGGAAATTATATGTGCTTCAATTTATTATATTCTTCAATAAAAATAAATATCCAAAGTATTCACTCTCATTTAAAAGTCCTCACGGTTATGCATGGGTGAATTACTTGGATTTTTGATTATGTGCTTCCATGCTCATTTAAAAGTCCTTACGGTTATGCATGTATGGAACGCATATCAAAATTAATTGATTTGATAGACAAGTTGATTCTAATCCCATTTAAAAGTCCTCACGGTTATTCGTGGTTAGAAGATACTTGAATTCTTTTTTAAATAACAATTGTGAATACTACTAATCTCATTTAAAAGTCCTAACGGTTATGCATGGTTAGTAGATATTCAAATTTCCTGAAATAAATATACCACAAATAGACAGAACTGTATGATTTTTTGATGATTTTATCCCCATCACTTCTGAAAGTGGAATATGCGTCTGACAAGGGTGATTATGATTTTTGTTTGAGTTTTATTGAAATTTGATATTTATATTCAATTGAGTTAAATGTTTGATTCATGTCTGTCACTTTATCCCTATTTTTATAACACTGTTATTCTTTTGCTGATAACAAAAGGGGGAGAGAAAAGTTAAGATTTTGTCAATAGAATCAAGCAAAGGTCAAATAATTTTCCATTTGCATATAGGCTCATTTACATATTTTTATTTGTATGCATATATGTAGGGGGAGTATTGTGTAGAGAGGAAGCATTCAAATAGGGGGAGCAAATTGAACGATCAAATACATTTGACATATTCAAAATCTTAAATATATGTTTGTTATCATCAAAAGGGGGAGATTGTTGAATATGCGCTTTGCGCTTATATGATTTTTGTTTGATGATAATAAACATATATACATTCGTTTAAATGTATTTGTTAATATACTATTTTATTTTTCATAGTTTAAATAAATATTTGTTGAATAAAT
Source organism: Allium cepa (assembly GCA_030765085.1). NCBI lineage: Eukaryota > Viridiplantae > Streptophyta > Magnoliopsida > Asparagales > Amaryllidaceae > Allium > Allium cepa. The sequence continues at coordinate 70,751,257 of CM060939.1, read as the reverse complement.
TAAATAACACAGAATTTGAATTCAAACGAATATTTTATTCAAACAAATATTTATTACAACTTTGAATAGTACAATTTCAAGCTCCCACTATAACTATACAACTTTGATTACAATTACATCACATTTCATATTTACAGTTCACCTCACTACATATCACTCACACCCGCATTTATCTTCAACTTCCTTCCAGTTTGAATCCAGCATCTGAGCAATCTGCAAAAATATTCACTAACGCAGTAAAATTGAAAAAGAAATGTTTTTGCAATATAAAATAAACGATGATTTTGAAAATAATGTTTGCCTCAGATATATGGGTTATTGTCATCACTTTTAATTGTGTAATATCTGTGCATATCAGTATTTCTATCAGGGACAGGTAATCATGAGTGGCTGCAGTACACACGTGTGCACTGCCTCGCCAACTCGTGTGCGCCAATCAAAAGGCACAACTAACAAATCAAAGCTCAAGTTATACAATGCACCAGAAACATGCAAGCACAGCTCTAAACCAAGCTTAAGAGACAACAAGTGTACAACAGTGTCAAGATGACTACTCCATGAAAGTAAACATGAATGCACCAAGTAAATGCAAACAAGCATGCAACAGCAAGCATGCAACAGAGACCAAGAACAAGCCATACATGGAAGTGAGACAGGTCAAACAATGAAGTATACCAAATGCAACAGGGACAGATCAACATCAGTTCAACAGGTTTATTACATAGAAGTAAAGACAAGCAATGGAGTATCAAAATGATGATTAACAACTTGAAGTCAATCAGGCAAAGACTTAAGTATATCAATACAAAGCTTCTACAAATCAGAACAAAACAAAGCCAATGGCAAGCAATGTATACAGTTCAGATAAACAAGCCAGAGCCACCAAAGTGCAGAGCAACTACAAAGTGACAGCAGTTCAGATGACATAACAGAAATGACCAAAGTGTTAAGAATCAATGAACAAAGATGAAGACAACTCAAGGTCAGTGCCACAGCAATCATGACAACAGCAATGCATGTATCATGAAGACCAAATTCACAGTGAAGTCAAGACAATTCATGAATGCAACATGGTAAGCAACCAAGGCCGCAACAAACATACATTTGAAGTAGTTCAAATCCAAGTGCAAATTCAGGAATATATATACACATGTATAAAATGCAGAGGTACAGGCCGAGTAAAATCAAGAAAGATTTTTCAAAAATGACTGAAGCCAAAAGAGGCTACAAAGTGCGCAGTGATTTCAGAATAAGCAATAGTGAAATTGTCACAGTCATGAACAAGTCAAACAAAGTAAAAATGCCAGAAATCAATATGCCGAGGATAGCAAAAATATGATGAGCAAATCAAACCAAGTCAAGATCAACGCCGTATTGACCAAGCAATGAATCAACACCGTGTCAACCAAGTAATATCAATTTATACGAAATTGAAGAAGTCAGTGAAATCCCAAGCATCAATACAAGATCAAGCGGCCAGAGCAAGTAAATTGACGAATTCAAATATATTTAGACGAACGTAATTCAAGGAATTCGAACGCATATAAAAGCCCAATCATCATCGGCAATCAATTCATCGAGTTCGAGCAAGCCAAAACCAGCAAAGAAAAAGGAGTGAAGTACATACCGAAAATCGCAGAACGAACTCGATCCAAATTGAAGAGCCGTGAGCAAATCAAAGAGCATCAAAGCCTACTATCAAACGGTGACGTGCGGCGCTTCAATTTGCACAAAGCCTTAATTTTGCCAAAAAGGAACGAACGAAGATACAACAGAGGCCGCCATATTTTCACAAGCCACAAGAAAAAGGAACGAGCTGACGGGTTAAAGAAAAGAGAATAGGGCCGGCCTATTTTAATTTTAAAAGGGCTTTAGTATATAGGGTTTAAGTGTTTGTTAATTATTTGTCTTTTAATTGTTGTTTTTCAAATCAAAACTTGGTAAATCACCACCTAGGGATTAGGTAGTGTCAGATTGTCTAGTTAGAATTAGTTCATTGAGCAGGGTGTGCGAGTTTGCAAAGCTCTATAGGCGGGAGCAGTGTTTGTGAGTAAGCGAAACTCTATAGGCGGGAGCAGAGTTTGCGAGTAAACGAAACTCTATAGGCGGTAGCAGGGTGTGTGAGTCTAGTAGAGTGTTTGCGAGCGGGAGCAAATGTTTGCGAGTCTAGTAGAGTGTTTGTGAGCGGGAGAAAAAGGGTCTGCGAGTCTAGTAGAGTGTTTGTAAGCGTGATACTGTTTAATTCTAATAGAAATCTGAGAATGCAGCAGTAGACAGGGGTTGCCGAAGCTGGGTAAATTTTGTGTGTGATTTACTTTTCAGCATATTTATTTCTGCAGTTTGTTTTCTGTGTTCAAATCGAGAAAATTTGTTATAACCCTATTCACCCCCCTCTAGGGTTAATCTAGATCCTACAATCTTGGCATCCCTTTTTTGGTAGATAGTTAGGAACTTTTTTTTTCGTTCTTGTAGGCCATGTATAGATGAGGATTCGGCCCCTGCCAGTAGGATTTTTTTGCATAGATTCCCTGTATCTATTTTGGTTTTAAAGGATAAATGAAATAGAATTTCCTTTTGTTCTTTGCATAACTCCGAGTTTATTTGTTTAAGTGTTGCACCACCCGAGTTTTCTTTTGACACACTTGCAAAGTGCAAGTTTCTCGATCAGACTGGTGTTCGGTTGTTAAGTTCTAGAGTCATGGCTTTAGATTGTCACCAAACATCAAGTTGCTCTTTAACGTCGCATTGTCTCGATTAGTAGTTGGTGCTGGAGTCATACCCCTAGTCCTAGGGATTAGTCGAAGTGGTCGGACGGTGGTTGCTTTGTACCTTTAACATTTTTAGCTTCATTCAGTCGGAACTAAGTGGTAGAGAGATGAGTTCTAGTGGTCTGGTCACACTCGCTCACTTATTACCAATCGAATCCACACACTGGGAACTGAACTCGTATGCGGGCTGTCGATCATGCCTGCTTAATGTTTATATTTACGCATACACTGCGGGGAATTCAGTTGTTTTTTGGGTGGTCAGTCACACCCATTTTAATGATTAGGTCCGTGTCCACACTCTAGGGACTTAGGTTGATTTGTCGGCGATCAGTCACAACCAGTTGAAGTTTATATTCTAATCCACGCTCTAAGGACTTAGAGTTAGTCGTCGGTGGTCTGTCACACCCAGTTGATGTTTATATTCCAGTCCATGCTCTAGGGACTTAGAGTTAGTTGTGGGTGGTCAGTCACACCCAGTTCATGTTTATACTCTTATCCACGCTCTGGGGACTTAGAGATAGTCAACAAACGGTTGATCACATCTGTTTTGAGTTTTAGAATTTCATTCGCACTCTGGAAACGATAGATTTATAAGGATCGTGGACGGTCGGGTCACATCCACCCTGGGTTAACAAGCGAGGTCATTAGACGGATGGATCCATCCTCCTTCTAGCATTGATTAGATACGAGTGAAGTTGTTAGTGGATGGATCCACCTCTTTGAGCCCACATTTGCAAGTTTACACTCCAGCTCGCACATTGGGAACCGGTGTTAATTAGAGGATTGTCATGTATCAATCCTTTTTGGCTACAATGTGATAGCTTGCCTCCAAGCTCGGATTTCACTTAGCGAGTGAACGGTCTTATCACAGTCACTCCCTATTTGAATAAGTCTCACAGCAGGATGGAACTTAGCTCTCCGTGCATTGTGATGGTTATTTGACGCATTCTAAGGATCACTGATCTTGCTTAAAGAGATTGCATTTTATTGCTAAGAAAGTATGGCAAAGTCAGTTTCCTTATTACAAATTCAAATTTTGAAGTGCACAAACAAATTGCAAATGAAAAGCAAATTGAATGAATAAATAAAGCATGTTATGTGAAGTTGCGACGAAAACTTTCGTTGTTCCAAGCTCTCGGGAAAGTGAGAACATCAACGGTCGATAATTTAAACGTGCCATCTCCGAGTCTTCATTCAATAACATAAGGTCCTTCCCACGTAGGTTTTATATGCGAATGGACCGGGTAAATCCTCTTGAGAACGAGATCGCAAAGTTCAAAGGTTTGGGGTTGGACCTTAGCATTGTACAATCGGGAGACTCGACTTTGGTGCACGGCCTGTTCACGCTTCTCATCTAATAAGTCCAGAGATTTGGGAAGCAACATAGCATTTGTTTTCAGATCATAGTAAGTGACACGATGAGAAGGTACTTCCACTTCGACTGGAATGACGGCTTCTGAGCCATAGGAAAGTGAAAATGGAGTGTGGCCAGTCACGGACTTGTGGGTTGTTCGATATGTCCATAGGGCCATAGGAAGTACATTGACCTATTTTCCCCCGGCTTTTTCTAATCGTTTCTTCAGAATGGACTTTATAATTTTATTAATAGCTTTAACCTGTCCATTCGCTTGAGGGTGTGCAACTATAGAGAACTTCTTTTGGATATGGAATCACTGACAGAAATTCTTGAACTCGACACTATCGAATTGGGTTCTGTTGTCAGTGATAATAGCATGTGGGAGACCAAATCGACAGATAATGTAGCATACCACAAAGTTGATCACTTTCTTCATCGTGATAGTAGCAAGGGGATCGACTTCCCCCCATTTGGTAAAGTAATCAACTGCAACGGTGGCGTACTTCATGCCACCTTTAGCTAGAGGTAGAGACCCAATAATATTGATGCTACATATTGCGAACGGCCATGGACTGACCATTTGAGTTATTTCGGTAGGCGGGGCTCTTGGAATCCGAGCATGCTTTTGACATCCGTCACATTTTCTAGCATAATCTAATGCATCACGATTTACAGTCAGCCAATAATAACCATATCAAAGTACTTTCTTAGAAAGAGCTTTTCCCCCATTGTGGTCGCCATATTCTCCTTTTGCATATCATGTAATACTCGTACGATTTCATCGTAGGCGATACACTGGAATAAAGGAACAGAGTATCCTCTTTTATACATGACTCCATTTTCGACAGTGAATCAGGAGGCTTTCGAAGGGCTTGTCTTCTCTCACTTCTACGCTCAGGCAAAGTACTGTTCTCGAGATAGTTCCTGAACGGAGTCATCCATGACTCCTCATCGTGTATGATTTCATGTACCAAGTCAGTCTCCATTTTGTCAATACTCGGGGAAGATAGTGTCTCAATAGGAATGAGTCCCATTTACTGTGCCTCACTGGTGCTGGCTAATTTTTCCAAAGAATCGACCTTCTGATTGTGTTCACAGGGTATGCAATAGATGGCATAATAATTGAACTGATTTAATATTTCCTAGACCCGAGCAAGATATGCAACCAGTCTTCGGTCTCTGGCCTGGTACTCCCCTCGAACTTGGTACACGACCAATTGTGAATCATAGTAAATCTCCATAGCAATAATTTTCAAGTCCCTGGCGAGTCTGAGTCCAGCTTGACTCAAGTAAAGCTTTGTATTCAGCCTCATTGTTGGTCGCACAAAAATCTAACTTCAAAGCATAGCATATAGTCTCGAGCACAACCCCAGCGCTTGAGCAGCGGTCATTTGATGCACCATCAGTATGCAGCTTCTAGACATATTTGGGAGATTCACTGGTTTTGGGAAATTCCTGTAGGTGAATTCGACGATGAAGTCTGCTAGGACTTGTCCTTGAATAGCTTGCCTTAGTGTGAAGCGATGTCGAACTGACTTAACTCGATATTCCACTTGAGTAACCTACCAGACGTCTCAGACCCTGTAAGGACCTGTCATAACGGCTGTCGGTGTAGATAGTGATAGGATGAGCCTGGAAATAAGAGAAAAGCTTCCTTGAGGCAATGAAACGACAGTAAGCTAACTTCTCCTACTTCGAATAATTTCTCTCTGCTTCGTTCGGTCGTCTGTTGATATAATAGACTGGCCATTGTATCCGGTCCATCTCCCGAATCAAAGCGACACTAATTGAGTTTTCTGACACCGCCAAGTAGATGTACAATCTCTCATGATCAATTTGACAGAATGGGTAGTGTGGATAGGTGTTGAACCAGTGCTCGAAATGCGCCTTCACACTCTGTAGTCCATTCAAAGTTCTATTTCCCTTTTCTAATTAGATCGAAGAAGGGAATGCATTTTTCGGTGGATTTTGAAATGAACTTGCTCGGCACTGCTACCTTCCCATTGGGGATTTGAACTTGCTTTACAGTCCTTGGATTCTCAAGATTTCTAATTGCCTAGATCTTCTCGGGATTGGCTACGATACGCCGAGCATTAACGACGAATCCGAGGAACTTTCCAGATGCGACCCCAAAGTGACGCTTCAATGGGTTGAGTTTCATTATGTACTCTCGGAGGATGTTGAACATCGTTTCTAGGTCTTTGATATGATTGGTGGAGAATCATGACTTTACAAGCATGTCGTCCACATATACCTCCATAGTTTTTTCGATCTGGTTAGCAAACATTCGATTGACTAGCCGTTGGTAAGTTGCTCCAGTGTTTTTAAGTCCAAATGGCATGACTTTGTAGCAATAAAGTCCTAGATCAGTGATGAAACTAGTGTGCTCCTGATCGGGTAGTTGCATGGGAATCTGATTATAGACGGGAATATGCATCCACGAAAGATAAGAGTTCATGGCCTGCTGTTGAATCTACAAGTTGATCAATCCGAAGAAGTAGGAAACAGTCTTTAGGGCAAGATGTATTCAAATTAGTGTAGTCGACACAAGTTCTCCATTTTCCATTAGGTTTCCTGACAAGTACAGGGTTGGATACCCATTCTAGATATAACGCATCATGGATAAACCCGTTCGACTTGAGTTTATCTATCTCATCCATTAGGGCGGCAGATCTTTTTGGATCCAAACCACATCTTTTTGCTTGACTGGGGCATGCCGTGGGTCAATATCCAATGTGTGGCTCACGATGTCCGGCTAGATCCCACACATGTCAGAGTGCGTCTAGGAAAACACGTCGGGGCCTGCCCAGAGAAATTCAGCCAATTCCTCGTTCATCTGTTGGCTTAGCAGAGATCCAATCTTTATCATTTACAATCACCATCATTATCGATCGGAACATCGATCGTCAGCTCTGTCGAAAAAGCCTGATTGTCTTTGATTTCATCCTCGTTTTCATTATCTATTGGGTCAAGATCTCTGAGGAATTGGCCGTGGTGCCTGGGCCTAGGCCCAGTCATTAACTGTCATTTATCTGCAAAGCGGACGGAGAGAGATTCCTCTACGCCCTTTCCCTTCTCTTTTCATTGCGCCTCCCGTAGCTCAACAACATAACAGGTTCGTTCGGCAGTCTGGTCTCCCTGAACAACTCCGACTCCATTGTCGGTAGGGAATTTCAAAGTCAGACACCAAGGGGTGATAGTAGCCCTAAACTCAGCTATGGTCGGTCGAGCCAAGAAAGAATTATATGGTGAGTCAATATCCAATACGATAAATCGCAATATCCGGACTCTCCGGCATTCCCCAATTCCTAACTCCATTGGTAGCTCCACCATCCTAGTGGATATAGTGGCACTTCCATTGAAGCCATAAATACGAGACTGCCAAGGCTTCAAATCTTTCGCTTCCATCTTCATTTGATCATAAGCTCACATAAAGAGAATGTTCATTGAACTCCCACCGTCCACTAAGATCCTCTTCATCCAAACAGGACCTATCTGAGCTGAAATGACTAGTGGATCAATGGTTGGGGATTCGACTCCGCGTCCCTATCTTGAAAAACGATGTCGTCTATCATCGTCTTTTGCTATTTGCCCCGAGCCCCGTCTTCCAAGTTACTACAACATTCGAACCTCACATGCCTAATAGAGCTGGCATACAACTTCATTTACCTCCAGCTCTGATCCGTTGGATGAGGACCACCACTAACAATGTTAATCACTAACCTCCTACCAGTACGCACAGGTTTCTTCGGTCTAACCTGATTTGGTATTTGATTTTGATGTGATGGGCTCGCACCTCCACCCTGCGGTGTCCGAACGAACTACTTCAATTTCTTTCTTGGATCAACTTCTTGAAAATATCATGTAGATGACGACGTTCGTTCATGTTGTGGACATAACTACCATGAAATCTATTAAACTTTCCATTTTGAATCTGTTTCTTTAACGATTGCTTTGGAGCAGGTTTCTTATTTGGATAGTATTACAAGTTTGCACGTACACATTTTCCAGGGATGTATTTAAAGGAGTATATGTGTCAAATATGGGAGCTCTACGCCAAGGTCCGCGATTTTGATCCTACTTCTTACCCTGATTTCCTTCGCCTTTCTACTGAATCTGCTTATTTTGTATATTTATCTACACCTTTCTAGAACTCTCCTCGGTTTGTTTCACAACGACATTGCTTGGGATTCCTTCCACACTGGGCCATGCGTCATCCTTTTTCTTAGGCTGTTTCTCATCCTCTCTTCTCAAGAACTAAGCTGCCTTGGAATAGAAACGGTCCAATGACGCAGAGGGCTTTCCGGCCAACCAGTTGCCAGATTCAAAATTAGGATCGATTTCCTTAGTCGGTGCGATCAAAATGGAATTATCATTAGGGCTAGTAATCTCAGCGCATGTAGCATGGAACCTCTCCAGGTAATGTCTGAGTGTCTCTTCGGGAGTTTGAGTGACACTGGACAGGGTATTAACATCTTTGGGCCTTGTGACATGCATGCAAAACTGCTCGACAAACTTGCAGCCAACTAGTCGAAACATGAAATAGATTGGGGTGGTAGGCGAGTAAACCACATAGTCTCCCTTAGGGAGATTAGAAAACTTCGGCATTTGACCACGTCATTAGCCCATGAGGCATTCATCAACAATTCATACTTTAAAATGTGCTGGCTAGGGTTAGAGCACCCTTCATAAACAGATAGAGTGAGCATTCTGAATCACCGAGGCAGTTCAGCATAGAGGATGTCATCGGTGAAAGGGGTATGACTCTGGAAGATTCCCCAGTCGTCATTGGTGAGGCCTTGGCTTTCACGGATCATTTGGTGGATCATTGGCTTGATGTCTGGCATCTAGGCATTCTGGGCATGCTGGGCCAAGGGGTGGTTAGGTTCCATAATGCAAGGATGGGTCAGGCATGGTTGGTGGTCCATACCTCGCCTCCTTGGCTCTAGATATTCGAGAACATAAGGCTCGGGAGTATAATCACTTGGCGATGGTTCGGATTCGTTCGGTTTCGAGTGTTAGCTTCCAACTCGATGACAGCGGCAGCGTCGCGGTTGTCAGTAGTGTGATAGGGAACCGTTCCTCCTCGGGAGGAGGGTCTGGCCTGGTGGCTGGTTGATCGACCGATTCTCGCTTGCCCTGGATTCAATGTGCATCGATGTCCGGTAGCCTGTATATAGCTTTCATCCAACTGTGGGCGTGTGGATCTGTGATTGTAATCAGAGGAAGATGAACTTTCGGTAGATGAGTAGGAAGCCTGATCCCTTTTGAACCTCCTTCGTCTTTCACGGTTCGGTCGATTGGTTAACTCCTTTTCGGCATGGAGCTGTTGGATCAACTGCTGGCGCCTTTGAGTCGGCTCTTGCATCACTGGCTGGCACTCCTGTCTGGTGACAGGGCCTTATGGATCTGAAGGTCCAGTAGCGTTCTGGTCTGTAGAGGGAAGTTGTGCGGGGTTTTGCCTATTCCGTCCTTTTGGACGTGCAGCAGTTGAGGTAGTCCTAGTAGCAACCATAGTGAATAGTGAAGTTCTCTCCTAGACTTGGTACAAATCTGAATAGGATGGAAGAACTTCTAGGCTTGAGATCTGGATCTTCTCCTTAGATTCTTGCGATCTAATATCAACAGTAGATCCATTGAGTAGGAGAAAAGCTGGATTTTCTCAGTGAAAGCACCAAAGTGTCTGTACCAGAATTGGGCATAACACTCTTTGGGTGTGTTTTAAGAGATAAAATGAAGAAAGTAAATGTAAAATGAGGCAGATCTAACAAATACACCAATCAATAGATAAGAAAAAATGCAGAAATACGCAAATTTAGAGTGATTTGGCATATGACCTTCGTCCACTATGGAGTGATTGATGTTAATTGATTATAACTCGCTAGTTATAGGTGGATTACAATAGTACAATCAAAACACAGCAACAGTTTCGGCAGAGTATCAGGTAGAGAAGCCAAAAAGTCCATTTTCTGTAGATCCAAGGTCACTATTTATAGGCGTATGTAGCAAATATCTCGCCCAGATCTCGAAGGAATTATTCTCTCATGTGGGTGGACCCACGGGACCGAGTTCAGGTGATTTCGGGTCGATCTTGGAGCGATACGAATTGAGTTCCTATCGATCAATAATTGGTGCTTTTGGGCTGAAATTGATCGGATGCATTCTTGAGGTTGTACCCAAACTCCTATGAAAATTTGGTGGCGTTTGGACTTGTAGATTTTGAGTTGTGATCGATGCAAGTTTGAATTTGCAATGGCTGTTGAACTCGTATCGGCCTCGTTCATGTCATTCTCGTTCGTATCGCTTCTATCTTCTCGGATCAATACACTCTTCACGCCGAGTGACCGAGTCCTCCTCTTCTCTAGGCTTCCTTCGTGTCAATCCAAAATCCTCCTCTCGTATCAATCAACCATGCTCCACCTTGTATCGATGGTTCTCTGCATCATTCGTATCAGTTTGGGAGCGACCTCGTGCTAATAAATTCATGTCGTTATTCGGTTTCTTCCATTGTATTGGTCGGGTGAACGATCGATACAAGTTGTGTTACCTTTATCTGAGGGACACAAACCGGGGTAAAATCCTGGATGGATACGAGGGGAACTCCCTGGATGGATATGTGCTTAACTACTTAAGGGATGGTGTAGGATGGATATAAACTTAGCACCCCTCCATGGGTACGAACGAGGGAGTTGCTTAACCATGGCTACGAAGTGGGTGGACGTGAATGAGTTTGCTCCTTCCCATGGATATGACCCAGCGTTCTTTCCATGGATACGAAGTGGCTGTGATTCCCTTGACTTTTGTGAATTCAGGTAACATGGTTATGAAGGAGATAGTTGCTGGTTTGATGGATACGAACTCGATGGATACGAAATAAGCACCTTTCTGAAAGTGTATAGGACCGTATAATATGGATAAATAGTAACATAGAGTATAGATAGTAAATAACGTGAAATATAAATGCAGTAAGTAAAATGACACCAGAAATTTTATACTGGTTCGGAGCACCGTCCTACGTCCAGTCCCAAACTAACTTCTGGCTTTAACTAACAATACCCTCTCTTAACCCGGAGGAATAGGTAAACAACACCTGAGCAGCAGAACAGGATTTTTGCCTCAGCAGCAGAAGAGGACTTTCCGTTGCCTGAGCAGCAGAGCAGGACTTTAACAAAGTACAATGTAGTTGACTTAATGTGTTCTTGATAACACTGATTAGTCTATTAAGATTACAAACTTCCTACAATCAATTCCTCAAGAATATAAAGAGGATGTGAAGATTTGAAAGGAAGAATATTGCTAAGAATCAAAGTATATGTTATATAATTCAAAGATTCAAAGCAATGGAGAGTATGAATGCACTAGAATAATCACAAGAGAGAATATAGAGAAGTAGAATCAGAAAATTGGTGATTATGAAGTGAGTGATAACTTCTATATATATTTTTCAGAGAAATGCAACTCTTAGTGAAGAGTTTCAGCCAAGAGAGACATCTATTCATGCAGTGCATCCCTTCATGGAAGAAGATGTCCATTCAGAAATTTTGCAGTTGAAGCCGGTTCAGTCGACTGGTATATTGGGTCAGTCGACTGGTGTTTTGAATATTTAAAAATTTAAAATATTTGCCGTTTCAAAATTATGAAAAGAGTTCACTGCTGTGCATATGCACAGTCAGTCGACTGGCAAGATCAGTCAGTCGACTGGCTGTGCATAAATTGCACAGTGAATTTTGTTTTGTAAAGAAAAAATTTAAAATCGAAAACTTGAGGATTGATTTTAACATATGCCTAAGACTCAATATCTATAATAGTTACTTTAAACCTAGAGATCCTCTGTTGTCTTCTTTTTGTCATGTATGAATGCAAATTCTTCTTTAGTTTCTGAACTGTCTTGTTATGAATCAAAACTAGTAATTCAACATTCTCCCCCTTTTTTATTGATGACAACCTGTATATACATTGGAGAGAAAATATTTCTCCCCCTGAATGTATGATATCTTTTTCCTGCATCAAATATGTTAGTGCACATACTTTTTCTCCCCCTTTGTCATCGACAAAAAGGAGATTCAGACAGATTTTAAATGTGATTCTTTGGGATCTGCTTGAAATCGTGCACACAAACAAACACTCATCATTATGTCAGGTCTACTAGCTGTTAAATATAGTAACGATCCAATCATACTTCGATATAATTTTTGGTCAATAATTTTTCCATTTTCATCTTTATCAAGATGTATGGTTGTACTCATAGGAGTTGGTTTGGTAGAAGTATTATCCATACCAAAGCGTTTAATTAGATTATTACAATATTTTTCTTGATTAATAAAAATACCATTTTCTAATTGTTTTATTTGTAAACCAAGAAAATAAATTAACTCACCCATATGTGACATTTCAAATTCATTTGTCATTATCTTAGAAAATTCTTGACAAAGCTTTTCATTTGTAGATCCAAAAATTATATCGTCAACATATATTTGGATAATTAAAATATCATGCTTGTTTCTTTTAATAAAAAGAGTTTGATCAACCTTTCCAATTTCAAAATAAGAATGTAATAAATAACTTTTAAGACGATCGTACCAAGCACGAGGTGCTTGTTTTAAACCGTATAAAGCCTTTTTGAGTTTATAGACATGGTCAGAAAATTGTTCATGTATAAATAATGGAGGTTGTTCAACATAAACATTTTCTTTTATAAAACCATTTAAAAAAGCACTTTTGACATCCATTTGATATAATTTAAAGTTATGAAAACATGCAAAAGCTAGTAAGATTCGTATTGCTTCTAGTCTAGCGACTGGAGCAAACGTTTCTTCATAGTCAATTACATCCTCTTGATTATAACCTTGAGCAACTAATCTAGGTTTATTTCAAGTAACATTTCCTTGTTCATCTGCTTTATTTTTGAAAACCCATTTTGTACCAATAACTGATTGATCACTAGGTCGTGGAACTAAATCCCAAACGTCATTTCTTTCGAATTGGTTTAGTTCTTCTTGCATAGCGATTAACCAGTTTTCATCAGTAGATTCTTCTTTAATATTTTTAGGTTCAATATGAGAAAGAAAAGCTACATGACCCATTTGATTTAATTGACTTCTTGTCCTAACAGATGAATTTAGTTCCCCAATAACATTAATAGAAGGATGATCTCTTAATACTCTAGGTGGAGATCTTAATTCATTGTTATTGTGAGCAATGTTTTCATTAATTTCAGAAGTTGTAGTTTCTGTATTTGTGGTATTATCAGGGAAATCTTCATCATCAATTATACTTGGAGTTGGTTTAAAATTTTCATCAAAAGATACATGAAGAGTTTCTTCGATGATATTTGTTCTTTTATTATAAATTCGATAAGCTTTGCTACGATCCGAATATCCTAAAATGATTCCTTCATCGAATTTTGGATCAAATTTTCCAAGATGATCTTTTGTGTTCAACATAAAACATTTTGAACCGAAAACTTTAAAATAGGAAATATTTGGTTTTCGTCCATTAAGAAGTTCATAAGGAGTATTCTTAGTTAGTGGTCGAATAGAAACAGGATTCAAAACATAACAAGCTGTGGCAACTGCTTCAGCCCAAAAATGTTTTGGTAACGTACTTCCATTTAACAAAGTCCTTGCACATTCTTGTAAGGTTCTATTTTTACGTTCTACAACCCCATTTTGTTGTGGAGTTCTAGGAAAAGAAAAATTATGGAATATTCCTTTTTTCTTACAGAAATGTTCAAAGGCTTCGTTTTCGAATTTACCTCCATGATCACTTCTTATGTTTTTGATTTTTAAACCTTTAAAATTTTGAATTCTTTTGAAAAACGATTTAAAATTATCAAAAGTATCACTTTTATTTTTCATAAAAATAGTCCATGTATATCTAGAAAAATCATAAACAATTACAAACACATATCTACTATGATTAATGGATTATACTTGTGTTGGTCCAAATAAATCCATATGTAGTAATTCAAGTGGTTGTAAGGTTGAAATAACCTTTTTAGATTTAAAAGATGATTTAGTTAATTTTCCTAACTGACATGCATCACAAATATGATCTATTTTAAAATTCATTTTTGGTAGACCTTTTACTAAATCATTTTTAGAAAGCTTATTTATAGTTTGAAAATTAATATGACAGAATCGTTTGTACCATAACCAAGGATCATTTTCTTTGGCTATTAAACACATATCTGAATAATGTTTTATTTTCATATTCAGAACATAGATATTTCTGTCTCTATTTCCTTCAAAGATAAGATTTTTATTTTGATCAAAAATACTACATTTGTTTTCAGAAAAAGTGATTTTGAATCCTTTGTCACATAATTGGCTGATACTAAGTAAATTATGTTTTAAATTTTTGACAAGTAAACCATTTGAAATAAGAGGTAACTTTGAAATACCATTGTTGCTCACATCACCTTTGCCGATGATATATCCTTTAGAGTTGTCTCCAAATGTGACGAAGCCTCCATCTGTGTAAATAATATTTGATAGCATATCTTTGTCTCCTGTCATATGTTTTGAGCAACCACTGTCGAGTATCCATTTTCCTCTTTTCTTGAGTGGGACCTACAAAAAATATAATATAGTATTGGTACCCACCTTTTTAATAGGTTCCTAAGAGTTAAATCTTAGGAAACCAAACCCAAGAGGGCTTCGTATCCCATTTAAAAATATAATCTTTATTTTTATGAACAGTTTGTAAAAAAGTGTTTATATATTTTTTTCTAATCAAACTGTTGTTTGTTTTAGGAACCCAAATTTTTATGCTTTTTGAGTAAGAATTCCTTTTTGTCTGAACTTTAGTAGGATTAATATTTCTCCTAATTTTCTTTTTAGATGGAGCTGATGTTTTCTTAACATATCCTAACCCTTTCTTACTTGACATAGATTGAGAGTTATCAATAATTTTTGATAATGTTTCTCTTCCTTTATTAAAATTCAAAACATTTTTGGTGATGCTTTCTAACTTAGTTTTGAGACTAGTATTATCCAATTCTATCAATTTTAATTTTGTTTTTAGTTCATGATTTTCAGAAACAAGAGCATCATTTTTCTCTTTTTGAGTTTCAATTTCTTGACTCAAGAGAGTGAGTTGAGCATTGATATTAGAGAATGATTCTTGTAATTTTTCATGTTCTTCCTCTAATATTTTCTTTTCATCTTTAAGCATGTCTCTTTTGAATTCTGCTTTGTTATGATATTCACGAGTCTCCTTATATTTTCTTTTGAGATTTTTTAGAGTGTCAACAAGTTTTGAATTTATCTCAATCATATCATCAAAAGTAAAATCACTAACTCGTTTTCAGTAGCCATGAAACAGACATTTGCTTGCTCGTTTTCACTGTCACTACTGTTTTCTGATGAAGAAGTGTCCGAATCATCCCATGTTACTGAGAATGCTTTCTTTTTCTTGTCTTTTCTGCCTTTGAAATATTTCTTCTTCAATTCTGGGCATTCCTTCTGAATATGACCTTTCTTATGACAACTGAAACATTCTAGAACTGAGGATGATGGTTTGTTTGGAAAATTCCTTTTTCCATTATTTTTGTTATTTTTTGGAATTTCAAGAACTTTTTGAAATTTTTGGCAATAAATGCTAGATCTTCTTTATCCGAATCTTCATCTTTTTCTTCCTCAGCATGAAAAGCTATGTTCTTTTTATCTTGTGCTTGTACTCGTTTTGCCTGCAAATTTACTTCATAGGACATTAGATTTCCTATTAACTCTTCAGGTTTTATGGTAGAGAGGTCATTGGCTTCTTCAATAGCCAAGACTTTTCTCTCTCATTCATTTGTTAAAGAGTTTAGGATTTTTGATACAATATCAAAATCAGTGTACTTTTCTCCTAATCCTAATAGTGAATGATAGATATCTTGAAATCTAGAGTACATATCATTGATGGGTTCATCTTGTTTCATTCTAAAGTTTTGAAACTGATTTTTGAGCATGGAGATCTTGCTTTGTTTGACCTTCTTAGTTCCTTCATGAGTGATTTTAAGCGTTCTCCATATTTCATAAGCAGTTTGACACATGCTAACACGATTAAATTCATTTCTATCTAGTGCACAGAATAACATGTTCATAGCTTTAGCATTGGCAGTAGCATCTAGTTTTTGTGTGTTTGACCAAGTGGAATATTCTCCAGTAGGATGAGTGTATTCATTTTGTGTGATATTCCATGATTCAAAACTATTCTCATACGAGTATACCAATAATTATAGTTTAAACCATTAAAGAAAGGAGGTAATGCAGTGGATTGGCCTTCAATAAAACTAGTGTTAGTGGTAGTGCTGGTGTTATTCTCCATATTAATAAGATATCAGATAACTTTGTAACGGTTATAAGATGCCTTGCTCTGATACCAAATGAAAGTGTATAGGACCGTATAATATGGATAAACAGTAACACAGAGTATAGATAGTAAATAACGTGAAATATAAATGCAGTAAGTAAAATGACACCAGAGATTTTATACTGGTTCGGAGCACCATCCTACGTCCAGTCCCAGACTAACTTCTGGCTTTAACTAACAATACCCTCTCTTAACTCGGAGGAATAGGTAAACAACACCTGAGCAGCAGAACAGGATTTTTGCCTCAGCAGCAGAAGAGGACTTTCCCTTGCTTGAGCAGCAGAACAAGACTTTAACAAAGTACAATGTAGTTGACTTAATGTGTTCTTGATAACACTGATTAGTCTATTAAGATTACAAACTTCCTATAATCAATTCCTCAAGAATATAAAGAGCATGTGAAGATTTAAAAGGAAGAATGTTGCTAAGAATCAAAGTATATGTTATATAATTCAAAGATTCAAAGCAATGGAGAGTATGAATGCACTAGAATAATCACAAGAGAGAATATAGAGAATTAGAATCAGAAAATTGGTGATTATGAAGTGAGTGATAACTTCTATATATAGTTTTCAGAGAAATGCAACTCTTAGTAAAGAGTTTCAGCCAAGAGAGACATCCATTCATGCAGTGCATCCCTTCATGGAAGAAGATGTCCATTCAGAAATTTTGCAGTTGAAGCCGGTTTAGTCGACTGGTATATTGGATCAGTCGACTGGTGTTTTGAATATTTAAAAATTTAAAATATTTGCTGTTTCAAAATTATAAACAGAGTTCACTGCTGTGCATATGCACAGTCAGTCGACTGGCAAGATCAGTCAGTCGACTGGTTGTGCATAAATTGCACAGTGAATTCAGTTTTGTAAAGAAAAATTTTAAAATCGAAAACTTGAGGATTGATTTTAACATGTGTCTAAGACTCAATATCTATAATAGTTACTTTAAACCTAGAGATCCTCTGTTGTCTTCTTTTTGTCATGTATGAATGGCAAATTCTTCTTTAGTTTCTGAACTGTCTTGTCATGAATCGAAACTAGTAATTCAACACTTTCTCATGAAACTTGATCGATCCATATCTTGAGCATATGAACTCTAATTGACCTAAAATTTGGAATGTTGGCTTCTGTAGCTTTGCTGATCATACCACATCGATTGTGACTTGATCCAGACTTGGGAAAAATTCACCAGCGTCCATTGTGAACCTGTGTGTAACCGACCTTCGAGTTAGACTGTCCTTAGTTTCCAGTTAACTTCTTGGGGTCACGGCCTTGCCAAAAGGTGGGATAACATTGATACCCATTGAATTATATATCCTTTTGAAGGTATCGACGAGGAGAATCAACAGAAAGTGCTCGAGCCAACCAGAAATTGCGGTCAAAGTTGCTAGCATTGAAACCATGGCGATGAATTGGGCGTTTTCGATTTTGGCGACGATTGAAGAAATTAAAATCATAAGATTATAGAGGTCTAAAATATTATGGATTGGCCGAAATTGACAATTTAGGGTTTGAAAAACCCTAATTTGGAAGATGGTGACTACCGATTGGGCCTGACAAGGTGACGAAGACTGTGCCTAGATATAGCAGACGACATGGGCTCTCTAATAATAACGAGCCAAAAATTTTGATAATTAAATTTATTAAATTAAATAAGTTTTGGAGTTGACGTTGTGAAAACAAAAAAATTAATATTTAATAATAAGATAATAACTAGAATGAAATGTGATGGTATTAATTCAAAGTAATCGATAACTACTTTAAATGTAATTCCCATTTAATTGAAATAGTTAAAAAGTTATAGTTGGTTATAGATTGAAAATTTATTTTGATAATGTGTATATTAATTGATAAGTGGATTAAAAGAATAAATGATAATTTAAATGTGGTATTAATTAATGAAATAATATGTAATAAATTGTAATTAGATTAAATTAGTTTTATGTAAGTAGTTATGACATTTGTGTTTAGATAACAAACTTACAAATGTTATTAAATGTAGAAAAGGTGGCGATTGCTAGTTGTTACAAATTTATTTAATCAATTGCAAATAAATGTAATTAAATGTTACTTTAATATGAGTTAAGACGATAACTGTAAAAGGTAAATGTAGTAAAATGTACAGAAATGTCAATTATATTCATAAGGCCATAATTGATTTAATAAAAAGAGTGAAACCAAGATAAATTAATTAATTAGGATTTCAAATTATAATTAATGTGAAAATCGACAAAAATTCAATATAATTGAAATATTGCAACTAATATTGTAAAGGATAATAATAATAGAATATCAGTGTAATAAAATGTAAATCAATGTTAACTATGCCCATAGAGTGATGATGATTGAACAAGTAGAATTGAAATCAAGTTTAATTAATTTATTTGAGTTTAATTTATAGTTAATGAATTTATTGCAATTAAAATTGAACGCTGTAATTAGTGTAATATTTAACGCTGAATTGATATGTAATTTTTTTTAAATTAGTGTAAATGTCCAAGTAGTCAAAAATGATAAAAATTGTTAGTTATTAAAAGTGGAATTAAAAAGTGATTTAATCAATTTAATAATAATTTATTTAATTAACATGAAAATAGCCATTTTGGCAATTATCTCCGATTTCGATGAAACCGATTTCATTGGATCCATAATGGCGAAATATTGTAAGGTTTTAAGTTTCGTAGCGATCGGACATGTCGGTTGATCGTAGAGGCTCGAAAACCGTAGAAATCAATTTAATTAAATTCAGTTGAAATCAATTTGAAATATGATGATTTTAAGCTAACTTCTTCATACGATGAAATTTGGACTTGAAACCTGTTTCATTGGATTTAGAAACATCGAAAACATCTATTTTGATATATGGGATGATCCATTTTCATTTTGGAAACGAAACAGGCTTTTTGGGTCGTATATCGTTCCAATCCAAATCGATCCGGTCCATTCTTTCTATATTCAGATCTGCCTATATATAGGCTGTTATAAACCCTAGCCGTTTCTTATTCCATTATTCTATACGTACATTTCCTTCTCATCTCCTCTTTTCAATGGCAGATAAACCAAAACCTAATTCCTAATTCCAAATTCAATTGCAAATCAAAACGAAAAATCAAAATCCTCCAAACTTATCATATTATATATCGATTCGAAGCTCTAGACGAGCGCAATTCAAATCTACAGTTTGTTTTTCGATTTGGGTTTCTATGTGTCTAGAATTTGGCGATTAAATCGCGGCCATTCATTGAGGTTCGATCATCATCGACGGATCGTCAAATCGATGGTATGGTAGCGTAGAGATTGTCGAGGGGAGTACATCGACGGTGTTCGTTTGGAAGTTCAACGGGTAGATCGCTTAGAAAAATTGAAATAGGGTTTCAAAGTCTATGGCGACGGCTGTACTTGGTGACCTCGACGGTAGTGCTCAGGGAGGTTTCGGAGGTCGATGGGCATAGGCGAGTCGAGGGTTTAGTGGCCACAACCTACGTGGTGATCGGCGTTCGATCATGAATAGGGGCGGCTGCAACTTGGTGGCATGCATATTTTGTTGCGTGATAGTTAGAGTTCCTGTTTCGAGCAAGGCTGGTGTGTAAGTGATAGTATATTTCATTTGTTTTATTTTAATTTAACTTTTAATTTTCCAAACTTTTAATTGTCATATCTTTCATGTAAGAGGACGGATTCGTACATGGCTTATTTCGTTGGGATCGTATCGAAATTCAAGACATTATGGCGCTGGTTTGGACGAATTCTGAGACTGTTCAAATTTGGGACTTATTTTGGATTTCAAATCGATTTGAAATCAAAAACGAGTGTTTTAAACCACTCACAACTACTCAATTATTTAATGTTAGTTAATTTAAATTTGTGATGTAATTTGAAATTGATTGATTGATGTTTGGTATATTTAAATTGTCATTCCAGTTAAATACGACTTTCATTGCATTTAATCGTCATTTAATTTATTATTGAATTTAATTATCAATTGAATACCTATATATGATAATCAGTTAGTTGATGTTATTTAATGATTGATTGAATGGTGATTATGATGTATGTTTGGTTGTTGATATTAGATGACTGGATGTTATATTTTTATATTATTATAATACTGCAAGTTCCTTTTAGGTCGGAATGATACATACCTGAATGATATATAGATTAGGGAAAATCATTGTGGTTTGAAACGATAGACTTAAGTGATTTTAGGGATTTTATTCCAATTCGGGATTGCGGGTTGAAATGATATATACCTGTAAATTTAAATAATTGCGGATTGAAATGATAAATATCCGTATCACTTGACCATAGGGTAGAATTATGTACGGACACTGGATTAGTTAAATTAAATGATTTTAAATCTTTAAATCTTTAAATTTTGAATTCAGCTAAATGATGTTTTGAAATAGAATTTGATTTATATAAACTGAATTGTTTAAATGAATTGTTTAAAAGATTGAATTTGAAATTTTAGAATTGTATTAAGTAAATTTCTTAGAGGGTTTAAATTGTAATTCTAAAGTTGAATTTGAAGTACAGATGAAACTTTTCGAAATTGAGTCATTGAAATGTTTGAAATTTGTAACTTTGAAATCTACTGAAATTGGAATAGCTTAAGATTGATATCAAGATTTGAAATTTGGTTTTGATTGGAAATCTGGATATGGTCCAGATTTGTTGAAATGGAAGAAATGCTTAAATTTGATGTTAATTTAAAATTTATTATTTTAATATAAACTATTAAAAATGTTATTTTAAATTATAATTAGTAAGATTTTCAAACTATTAAACTAAGTCGATCTATTTTAAATTATTTTAAATCATTTAATCAATTTAAACCATTAATTTGTTTTAATCAATTTTAATCTATTAAAATCCAGTTTAATCTATTTTATCCTATTTTAAAATAAATAACCTATTTAATCTATTTTAAAGTTATTTAATCTATTTTAAATCTATTTAATCTATTTTAAATTTACTTAATCTATTTTTAAATCTATTAAATCTGTTTTAAATCTAACTAATCTATTTTAAACCTATTTAATCTATTTTAATTCTATTAAAACTACTTTCTATTAAAACTACTTTAAATCTATTTGAACTATATTAACCCACTTTTAAATTATTTTAAAGTATTTCAAACCATTTAAATTATATTTTCAAACTATACTAAACTATTTATACTATTTGTAACTAACTATACTATTTTCTAAATTCTAAACTGAAAAGTGGAAGTGCTTATATTTAAATCCCTATTTTACAAGAAAATATGGTTAAATGATGTTATAAGTTAGGATTTGAAATGATATGTAATGACCATCCTTTTTTGGACGGTTTAAATCGATGATAAACCGCACACGTCAGACTCAAACCATTCAAAAGGGCAGATTGTTATGGGGTAAATAAGAAAAAACAGAGAAAGAAAAAAAACAAATACAGAATCTTACAGCGGAATGACAATATATAATAATTAAATAAGCAGTTCATGAAGCTGTTTACAAATAACATTGATTATACTTTCATAATACAGACCAGAGTTACATAAAACAAGAATAAATATTAAATAAATGCAGTGGAACAACATGATGCAGTGGAATAAATACAGTAAATAATAATAGTACAAAATCTTTGTCTTCGACCTCTAGAAAGTAATCTTCGGGAAAGTGAAAAGCTCAGACTGACCCGAGCGTAATGAAAAGACAAAACACTCGAGTCAGAACTAAAAGATCTTATGTAAGTTAAATTAACAGTAAATAAATATGAGTGTAATGGCGTCGAAGATGTTTAAGGGGTTTGACATCTCCTATTCAGTGTCTAACGTGAGTGTAGTAACTTAAGAGATGTTCGGGATTTCCATCTCCTAAGGATCCGTTAAACTATTTACATACATAGTACAATACGCTATTATAATAGTGTCTACAGTAAAGTTAAGTATTAAAATAGCGTTAAGTTATCCATATCCCTCTTAACAAATTTTATATATTCTCATAGCCTATACAGTACCGTAAGCTCCTCCGTAAGGTTTACCCAGAGGGCACTCCATAGGTATGGTACAAAACAAACTCATAGAAGGTGCGATAGGGCATGTGAACATGGCACACGAGGAAATGCCAGGGTAGATATACCAATTGCAGAACCGGGCTGGTGGTAACACATAGCAGCTATTACCGCCCACCTCGAAACACACTCCCATAATCAAATTAAGGGGTGGCCATCAATCAATCACGAAGTAATAAATATGATATCGAAGAAGCATGTCCGATCGGAGAAATGACCTCACTTTGCCCAGGTATAGATCCTATTTTAGTCACATCTAAGCTGACTCACGGGAGTCAGGGTCACGTAAATACCTCAACAGAATCGGTCGCTAAACCATCTTATTTCATTTATGGAATCTCCACCACGTACACAGTTGTTAAAGTAGTTTTCGGTGTTGGAAGAGAGTATGACAATATTCGATCTCGGTCTCTTTAACAACCAAATGCTTATTTCACATCAGATGGTTCTTTTACATTTCCAAAGCTATTTCATAATTAATATCAAAATATCATGTTTGATTTCAAACCATATCACTTTCGGAATCATATTCACTTTCAAAATCATATTCACTTCAAATCATATTCGCTTTTGAAATTATCGATAAGATAGGCTAATTAAATTCTTATTTCGAAATCATCATTATTTACTCAAATATTTCATTTCACAAAAGGTATCGATTTCAATTTCTAACTTAGATTGTATCATCATTAAGTATTTAAATATAAATACTCAACTTTACACAGTTCGAAATTTTATAAAATACTTCAGATAGTCATAAATAGTTTTAATAGTGTTTAAAAGTAGTTTAAAATAGATTAAAATAGTTTAAATAGATTCAAATTTGGTTTAGTTAGATTTAAATTGATATATATAGATTTAAAATAGATTAAATAGATTTAAAATAGATTAAATAAATTTAAAATGGTTTAAATAGATTTAATTAGTTTAAAATTGATAAAATATATTAAATTGGATTAATAAGTTATAATAGATTAAAATAAATTAAAATAGTTTTAACTTGATTGAAATAGTTAATTCAATTAAAATAGTTTAAATTATTTTAAAATAGATTTCAAAGTTATACAAACATTTCAATAACTCAATGCCGATAAATTCATTTATATTTGACACTTCAGCTTTGAAATTCCAATTTAACTCCTTTGAACAATTCATTAAATCAATTCCAATTTCAGCTCGAAAATAATTCAATTTATGTAAATCAATTTCTATTTTAAAATGGTAGTTAATTGAATTCAAAATTTAAAGAATAAAAAATCATTTAATTTAACCAACCCAGTGTTCGTATATGATTTTCTACCCTATGGTCAAGTGATACGGATATTTATCATTTCATTTTGCAATTTAAAATTTTATGGTTATATATCATTTTAAACCACCATCCCGAATTAAATAAAATCCATAAAATCGCTCGAGTCTATCATTTCAACCCATAACGATCTTTCCCTAATCTATAGATCGTTCAGGTATGTATCATTTCAACCCATAGGGAACTTGCAGTGTTATAACAATATAAAAATACAACATCTTGTCATCCAATATCAACAATCAACATCTATCACAATCATCATTCAAACCAATCAATAAAAAATAACAATCAAACAGTGATAAATGACAGGTATTAACTGGCTATTAAACTTTAATATTAATTTAAATGGCTATTTAATTCAATAAAGGTCGAATTTAACTGGAATGACAAATTAAATATACCAAACATCAATAAATAAATTTCAAATCACATCAGAAATTTAATTTAACTAACATAAGATAATTTAGTAGTTGTGTGTGGGTTAAAACATTCACCTTTGATTTCAAATCAATTTGAAATTCAAAATAAGGCCTAAAATTTAACAGTCTCAGAATCCATCCAAATGAGCGTCAAAATGTCCGAAATTTTGATACGATCCCAACGAAACAAACCGCGCGCAAATCCGACCTCGTACGTAAAAGTTATTAACATTAGAAGTTTGAAATTAAAGATTTAAATAAAACAATTAACAAAGTTACTGGCCTACCATAACACGCCATGTCACCCTCTCACACGAGGCAAAGCCCTGGAGACGAATGCGAAAACCCATCCTAAGCCCACCTATCACCAATTTTAACCGTCGAATTCGCCCTCCTCCGACCGTCTTAGCCAACGCCGCCGCCTCCATCGTGACTGTCTCCCCATCCTCTTTCGATCGCACCCCATCAGACCCCCTCTGGTCGTCTTAATCGCCGTGCGTCGCCACCTGAAAGCTAGGGTTTTCGTACCCAAGTTTGCCAAATACGACCACCTTCGTCCATGATATGCGACTAGGCCACCAGCGTTGAACTCCCCTCGGCAACTTTACCAAACCCGCAAGTCAATTTCATCAATTGCTGCCCCGTTTAAAAACAACTAATTTGACTTTGACCACAATTTGCCATTGACTTGTTCACAATTTCAGAAATCAAACACTTGTCGTAGATTCATATGGTCGAGAGCTTCAAAATGGTATTTAATTCGATATAGTTTGAGGAGTTTCAATTTTTCGATTTGATTTTGATTTGCAGTTGAACTTTGGAATTTCGATTTCTGCCATTTGAGAAAAGGGAACAAACAGATGGAGTTGATGTATGTATAGAATAAGAAAAATGACTGCTAGAGTTTAGGGAACAAGACAATTTATATTAACAAAGCCCGATAAGAATAATTAACATAACAAATTGGTTCGAATCGACAATAACGACCCGAAAAGCCCATTTTGCTTCCGAAACGAAAGTCGGTTATCCCATACATCAAAATTGATGTTTTTGATATTTTTAAAATCAATGGAACATGCTTCAACTTCTAATTCCATCGTATGAAGAACTTAGCTTAAATTCAGCTTATTTCAAATTGATTTCAGTGGAATTTAATTTAATTGATATCTATGCGTTTAAAGGAACATATTAACTGCACTAATTTAGTGAATTAATTGCAATTGATTTCCAATTTAATTTAACAGACTAAATAAATAGGTAACATATAATAATTGTTACCCTTTAACTTTTAATCACATCTTATAAGTTTATTATCTACAATAAGTGTTATAATTTACTACCACAACACTAATTTTATTTAATTACAATTAAATACATACTATTTCATTAATTTATACACATTTAAATTATCAATTACTCCTTTAATTCAATTTATTAATTAATACACACATTATTAAAATAAATTAACAATCTATAACCAATTATAACTTTTTAATCATTTTAATTAATTGGAATTACATTTAAAGTAGTGATCAATTACATTAAATTAATACTATTATATTTCATTCCAGTTATATTCTTATTATTAAGTCAATTTTTTTTATTTCTTTCAACATTAAATCACCAAACTTTATTAGATCGACTAATTATCGAAAATTATGGTTCGTTACACTCTCCTCACTCAAAACTTTTCGTCATCGAAAAGGAAAGGAAGGGATAAGGTATTAATGTATCTCATTCAAAATATTAAATTTATAAACCATCAATTTGAATAATTAAATAATTTAAATAAAATATATCAATTTAAAATAACTAAATCCTTATATATTCAAGTTAATAAAATTTGGAAAACATTTCATAAAAAATTTCTAAGTCTTAAATTCATGGAACATTTCAGTAGAGTTTCCTTTGTACAGAGAGGTCTGAGAGAAACAGTAATATCAATAATAACAATATATATCATATTTTTCAAAAAAAATAATGTATCCCAACCACGGAAAAAACAATATAATATCGCTAGAAAATTGTAATCCGAGAATGTACATATTTGTCGGGCAAACAACGCTTAATTTATGAAACCAAAAGCAGTAGCTATTGCTTTCATAACCTGTATTTCACTTATATAATCCCGAAAGATTAATAATTATATAAAAGAGAAATATTTTAAGTTGTTTTCACTAGTAACAAAATAAATCAATACAACGTAACAACAATCACTTGAAAAGAAACAGTACAAACATCATTTCAACAAAGAAAACGATCGTCGATCTGTTTCAACCAAAACAAATGGTTTGTTTGGGTTCGGAAAATTTTAATCGTACAAGATGATAAATAAATTAGTAAGCATACCATACACTCAATAGTCTTAGATAAAACTCAATGGATCATTTACACATCCTACACAATAGAAGTATCATTTCCCAACCAATCCATAAGTCAAACAAACAATAATTTCAAATAATATTTAAGTTATACTCTTATTACTCTTTCTTTTTCACATTATTCACTGTTCATTTTCGTTTGTTCATACAATGATTGTTTAATTTCTTGACATTTATCACTTACAAAATTCATTTTCCATTCATTTATACAATATCATTATTCTTTTCAGTATTTTAAATTTTTTTTTACATAAGCTATTTCCATTTCAATTATTAGATTATTTTTTATTATGTAAATCTCTTTACAATTTAATTCACCATTAATGGGTTATTTCTTTTTCACATTCATTTTTTCATATATAGTATTATTGAATACTAAATCCATTTTTTTTAATTATTCCAATGTTTTTTGAAGTTATAGTCATTCAATTAATATAGTAGTCACTTTAATTATAAATGGTTCCAACATTAATTTTAGTTTATAATTATTTACTTACAGTATTCACCTTTTACTACTCAATCTGATCATAAATAGCTTAAAATGTTAACTTAAGTTTATAATCGTTTTTCTAACTCTAATCACTTTTATTACATTTATTTAGTAGCATTTCAACTATGAATCCTAAGTTTATAACAATTTATAATATCGGAATTCTTATTTATAAAAGTACTTCCATTGAACATTTTCATTTACTAAAGTTTACTTGTACAATATTCCATTACATATCCTATTTAAAATTTCAACTTCCAATATTTTGGTAAATTATATGCGTATGTCTTTTAGAATGCAATAGAAAGTTACACAAGTTATCATATTTATGTTTTTTTTATTAACAAAATGTTCAATAGTTACATTTTCTTATTTCCATTTCTTTGATCTATATTTTAAAACAAATATTGTATCGGTCTGCCCTATTAAGTGTTTAGAAACCCCTATCGATGTCATAGCGTCCTATGCACCAGTCTGAATTTATAAATACAAAATGCAACAAATTAACACAATACAAAAACCTTTTATAATAGTAACAAATACGCTCTCTCATAGATATACACTCAGCGACTCATTCTACGGTATTACTATAGGAGTCAGACCCCACAAAGCTGAGGTTATCGCTAAACCAAAGCTCTGATACCAATTGTAACGACCATCCTTTTTTGGACGGTTTAAATCGACGATAAACCATACATCAAACTCAAACCATTTGAAAGGGCAAATTATTATGGGGTAAATAAGAAAAAAATAGAGAAAGAAAGAAAAAAATACAAAATCTCACAACGGAATGACAATATATAATAATTAAATAAATAGTTCATGAAGTTGTTTACAAATAACATTGATTATACTTTTATAATACAAATCAAAATTACATAAAACAAGAATAAATAATAAATAAATGCAACGGAATAACATGATGCAGTGGAATAAATATTGTAAATAATAATAGTACAAAATCTTCGTCTTCGTCCTCCAGAAAGTAGTCTTCGATAAATTGAAAAGCCAAGGCTGACCCAAGCATAATGAAAAGACAAAACATTCGAGACGGAACTAAAAGATCTTATGTAAGTTAAATCAACAATAAATAAATATGAGTGTAATGGCATCGAAGATATTTACGGGGTTTGACATCTTCTATCCAGTGTGTAACGTGAGTGCAGTAACTTAAAAGATGTTCGGGATTTCCATCTCCTAAGGATCCGTTAAACTATTTACATACACAGTACAATACACTATTATAATAGTGTCTACAGTAAAGTAAAGCATTATAATAGTGTTAAAGCGTTACCCATATCCCCCTTAACACATTTTATATATTCCCATGGTCTATACAATATCGTAAGCTCCTTCGTAAGGTTTACCCAAAGGGCACTCCATAGGTATGTTACAAAACAAACTCGTAGAAGGCGTGATAGGGTATGTGAACATGGCACACGAGGCAATGCGAGGGTAGATATACCAATTGCAGAATCGGGCTGGTGGTTACGCATAGCCGCTACTATCGTCCACCTCGGAACACACTCCCATAATTAAATGAGGGGTGGCCACCAATCAATCACAAAGTAATAAATATGGTATCGAAGAAGCATGTTCGATTGAAGGAATGACCACACTTGGCCCATGTATAGCTCCTGTTTTAGTCACATCTAAGCTGACTCACGGGTGTCAGGGTCACGTAAATACCTCATACAGAATCGTTCACCAAACCATCCTACTTCATTTTTGGAATCTCAACTGTGTACAGTTGTTAAAGTGGTTTTCGATATTGGCAAAGAGTATGATAATATCTGATCCCGGTCTCTTTAACAACCAAATGCTTATTTCACATTAGATGGTTCTTTTACATTTCTAAAATATTTCATAATTAATATAAAAATATCATGTTCGATTTCAAACCATATCACTTTCGGAAACATATTCACTTTAAAACCATATTCACTTCAAATCATATTATCTTTTGAAATTATCGATATGGTAGGCTAATTAAATTCTCATTCCGAAATCATCATATCTACTCAAATATGTCATTTAACAAAAGGTATCGACTTCAATTTCCAACTTGGATTGTATCATCATTAAGGATTAATATAAATACTTCAACTTTACACAGTCCAAAATTTTAGAAAATAGTTAAAATAGTCATAAATAGTTTTAATAGTGTTTAAAAATAGTTTAAAATAGATTAAAATAGTTTAAATAGTAAAAATACTTCAAATAGATTTAATTTGATTTAAAATGATTTATATAGATTTAAAATAGATTAAATGGATTTAAATTATCTTAAATAGATTTTAAATAGACTAAATAAATTTAAAATAGATTAAATAGATTTAATTAGCTTAAAATTGGTAAAATAGACTACAATGGAGTAAATAAGTTATAATAAATTAAAATAAATTAAAATAGTTTTAACTTGATTAAGATAGTTAATTTAATTAAAATAGTTTAAATTAGTTTAAAGTAGATTTCAAAGTTATCCAAACATTTCAATAACTCAATGCCGATGAATTCATTTATATTTGACACTTCAACTTTGAAATTCCAATTTAACTCCTTGAAAAATTCATTAAATCAATTCCAATTCAGCATTGATGCTCGGATTATCGAAATTAATTCAATTTATGTATATCAATTTCTATTTCAAAATGCCAGTTTATTGAATTCAAAATTTAATGAATAAAAAATCATTTAATTTAACCAATCCGGCGTTCGTATATAATTTTCTACCCTATGGTCAAGTGGTATGGATATTTATCATTTCAGTCCGCAATTTTAAATTTTACAGTTATATATCATTTCAAACCTCAATCCCGAATTAAATAAAATCCATAAAATCGCTCGAGTCTATCATTTCAACCCATAGGGAACTTGCAGTGTTATAACAATATAAAAATACAACATCCAGTCATCCAATATCAACAATCAACATCTATCATAATCATCATTCAAACCAATCAATAAACAATACTAATCAAAAAGTGATCAATGACAGGTATCAACAGGCTATTAAACTTCAGTATTAAATTAAATGGCTATTAATTCAATAAAGTCGAATTTAACTGGAATGACAAATTAAATATACCAAACATCAACAAATAAATTTCAAATCACATAAGAAATTTAATTTTACTAACATAAGATAATTTAGTAGTTGTGAGTCGGTAAAAATACTCACCTTTGATTTCAAATCGATTTGAAATCCAAAATAAGGCTAAAAATTCAACAGTCATAGAATTCGTCTAAACAAGCGTCAAAATGTCCGGAATTTCGATACGATCCCAATGAAACAAACCACGTACAAATCTGACCTTGTACATAAAAGTTATTAACATTAGAAGTTTGAAATTCAAGTTTTAAATAAAACAATTAATAAAATTACTGGCCTACCATAACACGCCACGTCACCCTCTCACACGCGGCAAAGTCTTAGAGACGAACGTGAGAACCCATCCTAAGCCCGCCTATCACCAATTTTTACCCCTGAATTCACCCTCCTCCGACCATCCTAGCCAACACCGCCACATCCATCGTAAATGTCTCCCCATCCTCTATCGATCGCACCCCATCAGACCCCCTCCAGTCGTCTGAATCACCATGCATCACCACCTGAAAGCTAGGGTTTTCGAACCCTAGTTTGCCAAATATGACCACCTCCGTCCATGATGTACGACAAGGCTACCAGCGTTGAATTCCCCTTGGCAAACTCTACCAAACCCACAAGTCCATTTCATCAATTGCTGCCCCGATTAAAAACCCATAATTTGACTTTGACCACGATTTTCCGTTGACTTGTTCACTATTTTAGAAAACAAACACTTACCATAGATTCGTATGGTCGAGGGCTTCAAAATGGTATATAATTCGATATAGTTTGAGGAGTTTTAATTTTTTGATTTGATTTTGATTTGCAATTGAATTTTGGAATTTGGATTTTGTCAGTGAAGAAAGGGGAAAAAACAGATGGAGTTGATGTATGTACAGAATAAGAAAAATGACTTCTAAGGTTTGGGGAACAAGACTATTTATATTAACAAAGCCCGATAAGAATGAATAACATATCGAATTGGTTCGAATCGACAATAACGACCCGAAAACCCGTTTCGCTTCCGAAACGAAAGTGGATCACCCCATATGTCAAAATAGATATTTTTGATATTTTTAAATTCATTGGAATAGGTTTCAATTTCTAATTCCATCGTATGAAAGAGTTAGCCTAAATTCAGTTTATTTCAAATTGATATCAATTGAATTGAATTAAATTGATTTCTACGCGTTTCGAGTCCGTAAGATCAAATGACAAGTCCGATCGCTGCGAAACTTGAAACCTTATAATAATTCACCATACGGATCAGATGAAACTGGTTTTGTCGAAATCCGAGACAATGGTCAAAATGGCTATTTTTACATTAATTAAATAAATTATTATTAAATTGATTAAATCACTTTTTAATTTCAAATCATATAATTAACCGATTTTCATTTTGATTACTTAGACAATCAAAAAAATTTAAAACAAATTCTCATGTCGATTAAATGTCAATTATTCTAGTAGTTACAGTGTTTAATTCCAACTGAAATAAATACAGTGATTATTACTTTTATTTTCAATAAATACATTTATTAGCCTTTCTATCTTATTATTCAATCAATTGGCATCTCATGGTTGTAATTAACATTTGTTTATCTTATTACCCTAATATTTTACCATTATCATCTTACTTTTGATTAACGTAGTATTTAATTACATTTAATTGCGATAAATCCATTTATTATAGCTTAAATTCCAATAAATTGATCAATCTTAATTTCTATTATTTTTATTCAATCAATTGTCATATTATGAATAAAATTTACATTAGGTTACATCTTATTGAATCAATATTCTATAATTATCAATTTAATCTATATTAACTGCACTAATTAAGTGAATTAACTGCAATTGATTTCCAATTTAATTTAACAGACTAAATAAATAGGTAACATATAATAATTATCACCCTTTAACTTTTAATCACATCTTATAAATCCACAACAAGTGTTATAATTTAATACCACAACACTAATTTTATTCAATTACAATTAATTACATACTATTTCATTAATTTATACACATTTAAATTATCAATTACTCCTTTAATCCAATTTATTAATTAATACACACATTATTAAAATAAATTTACAATCTATAACCAATTATAAATTTTTAATCATTTTAATTAATTGAAATTGCATTTAAAGCCGTTACTAATTACCTCAAATTAATACCATTGCATTTCATTCCAGTTATATTCTTCTGATTAAATCATAAATTTTCATTTCTTCCAACATTAAATCATAAAACTTTATTAAATCAACTATTTTTAATTATCGAAAATTACGGGTCGTTACATGATATTTTCTAGTGAAGTAACATATTCTGAGTAAGTATGATGATTTCAAAGTAGGGGTTTAACCTATGTGGTAAGTATGATTTCGAAAGTAAATATGATTTTGAAAGTGGTTTTGAGAATATGATATGTTGATATAAATTAAGAATCGGTTTTGGAAATTTAAAGGAACCATCCGGTGTGAAATAAGCATTTGGTTATTAAAGAGACTGAGATCAGATATTATCATACTCTTTGCCCAAAAAACACTTTAACAATTGTGTACGTGGTGGAGATTCCACAAATGAAGTAGGATGGTTTGACGAACGATTCTGTATGAAGTATTTACGTGACCCTGACTCCCATGAGTCAGCTTAGATGTAACTAAAACAGGAGCTACGCCAGGCTAAGTAAGGTCATTCCTACTATCGGACATGCTTCTTCGATACCATATTATGACTTTGTCATGATTTGGTGGCCACCCTTTGATTTTGATAATGTGAGTGTGTTCCGAGGTATGCAGTAGTACTGTTATGCGTTACCACGTCCAAATCTGCAATTAGTAGAATCATACTCTGGCATTGCCTCGAGTGTCGTGTTCATATGCCCTATCGCGCCTTCTGTGAGTTTGGTTCGTACCATACCTATGGAGTGCAGTCTGAGTAAACCTCACGGAGGAGCTTACGGTACTGTATAGACTTGGAATATATAAAATGTGTTAAGGGGTATATGTATAAAGCCTTAATGTTATTTTAATACTTTACTTTACTGTAGACACTATTATAATAGTGTATTGTACTATGTATGTAGATAGTTTAACGAATCCTTAGGAGATGTGAATCTCGGACATCTCTAAAGTTATTGCACTCACGTTGACACTGGATAGAAGATGTCAAACCCCGTAAACATCTCGACGCCGTCACACTCATATATATTTACTGTTGATTTACTTATGTAAGATCTTTTAGTTCTGACTCATGTGTTTTGTCTTTTCAATTCACTCGAGTTAGTCTGAGCTTTTCAGTTCATCAAAGACTGCTTTTGTAGAACGAAGACGAAGATTTAGTACTATTGCTATATATTATATTATTTGCACTGCATCACGTTGTTCTACTGTATTATTTATTTATTACTACTGTATGTACTCTGACTGTATATTCTAAAAGTATAATCAAATGGTATTTGTAAACAGCTTCATGAACTGTTTATTTGATTATTATATTTTGTCTTTCCACTATGAGATTCTGTATTTGTTTTTATTTCTTTCTCTGCTTTTTCTTATTTACCTCATAACAATCCTCCCTTTTGAATGGTTTGAGTCTAACATGTGTGGTCCATCGTCGATTTAAACTATCCAAAAAAGGCGGGTCGTTACATTTGGTATCAGAGCGAGGTTTAGTGATAACCTTAGCTTTGTAGGGTCTGACTCATATATAATAGGGAAGTAATACCCTAGAATGAGTCATTTAGTGTACATATAAGAGAGCATATTTGTTAGTGTTATAAAAGGTTTTTGTATTGTGTTAATTTATTCTGTCTAGTATTTATAAATTATGGTCGGTACATGGGTTGCTATGGCACTGATAAGGATTTCTAAACACGTAATAGGCAGACCGACACAATATAGTCTTTGAAATATAGGTAAATAAAATAATTATACATAATATTTTACTTTGTATATAAAGAATAATCTTTAAAAATGTATATAATTGTATGTAGTATTGTTTGTTTGTTAGGAAGTGAAATCTTCTAAATATTGAATTGTAAAATAGGGTTTACAAATAAAATGAATATAAATTAAAAAATTTAGAACTTAAGTTCTGGGATTTTGGAAATTTCTTACGAAAGATTTTGGAATATAATACTTGTATTATTTGGATGTATTTTCTGATATAAATATTTCAATATGATTTGGAAGAAATATTTTAAAAAGGATCTATAAAGGAAATAAGTTATGTACTCCCCTCTCTGTCGTTGGAAAATAATTTCGGTGATGAGTGCACACATCATCGACGTTCATTTTCGAGTTTTGAAGTGGGAAGACCGTTGTAGTAGTTTACTAAACATTTGTTTTGATAAATAAATCTTAGTTTTCATTTCCAAATATGATTTGATATATATATAAAAGATATGATTAGATATATATTATTTTAAAATAATTAAAAAGGAACCTGATATTTAGTGCTTAAGTTTTCTGCAAATTGGAAATTTCAATTATTATAATGAAATGAAATCATGAATATTTTAATAATTGGAAATTTTTAAAATTAAAAATTAGAAACCAGATGTTAAGTGATTAATGAAAATATAAGAAATTGAAATTTTGTAAACTGTAAATCAAAAGGATATGGAAAATGAGAAATGATAACTATTGAATATTTTACTTATTAAATGAATAAGATGAACTTATGTAACATTCCATTACACTCTAAAAGACATATGCATATACATACATATATATATATATTTAACTTACCAAAATGAAAAAAGTTGTAATGTTAAATAAGAATATGTAATAGAATACTATACAAGTAAACTTTAGTAAACGAAAGTGTTCAATGGAATTACTTTTATAAATAAGAATTCTTATATTAAATTATTATAAGCTTTGGTTAATAGTTTAAAACGTTACTAGTCAAATGTAATAGAAAAGTGAATAATGTAAGAAGACAATTATAAACTTTTAAGCTATTTATAATTAGATTGAATAGTAAAAGGTTAATACTGTAAGTAAATAATTATAAACTAAGTCAATAAGTCATTTATAATTAAAGTAAGTATTATATTAATTGAATGATTATAACTTTAGAATATTGAAATGATTTAGAAATGGATTTAATATTCAATAATATTATATATACAAGAATGAATGTGAAAAAGAAATGATCTATTAATGGTGAATTAAATTGTAAAGAGACTTACCTAATAATGGATAATCTAATAATTGAAATGGAAATAATTTGTGTAAGCAATGAATGCAAAGTAATGAAAAGAGAAAATGACATTGTATAAACGAATGGGAAAAGAATTTTGTAAGTGGTGAATGCAAATCAATTAAATAAACATTACATGGATGAATAAAACTAAAGAACATTAAATAATATGAAATGAGATTTATAAGAATAAACTTAATCGATATTTGAACTTTTTATTTGAGTTGGCTTATGCGATGACTAGGAAATGATACTTCTAGCTGTATAAAAATGTGTAAATAATCTATTGAGTTTTACCTAAGACTGTTGAGTGTATGGTATACTTTGTAGTTTATTTATCGTTATATATGATTAAAAGTGTTTAAACTCGAATAAACCATTTGCTTTGGTTATTATGGATGGATGGCTGATTTCTTTAATTGCATGTGATGATTGTGTGGTTCTGTTTGTAAGTGCTTGTTGTATGTTGTGTTGATTTGGTTATTACTAATTTAAACAACATAAATATTTTCTCTTTTACTTAATTATTAACCTTTTTCGATTATATAAGTGAAATATAGGTTTATGAAGCAATAACTACTGCTTTTGTTTTTATAAATAAGCGTTGTTTGCCCGACAAATAGGTAAGTTTTCGGGTTACAGTTTTATAGCGATATTATATTGTTTTTCCTATGGTTTGGGATATTTTATTTTTAAAAAATGATATATATTTTTATTATTGACATTATTATTTCTCCAAGACCTCTCTGTACAAAGGAGACTCTGTCGAAATTTTCCATGAATTTTGGGACTTAGAAAATTTTGTGTAATGGAAATGTTTCCAAACTTTTATTTACTTGAATATGAAAGGGTTTAATAGTTTATAAATTGATATATTTTATTTAAATTATTTAATTATGTGAATTGATTGTGTGACGACCCTAGATTTTGGTCCTATTATTTTAATAAATATTTAGTTTAATTTAAATAAAAAGTAAACTTATCATTTTAAAATGAATATGACTTTTAGAATAATTACCATTTATTTGTATGGATTTGTATTTTTTTGAAAGGAAATTGATTTGAAAATTTAAAATAAAATCTCTTAATAATATTCACAATAAAATCTTTCTTATATAATTAAATTGAAATGCTTACCGTGTTAACATCCATAAATAAATATATATATATGGATAATAATGTTTAAAATAACATCAAATTCTATCAATATAAAGTTTAAGTATACAATGTGAGTGAAACTTATGACTAATTTAAATATTGATAGTTCAAATACAAATAAAAATAAAAGTAAAAACAAAATATCTTTATACAAAAGTAAAAGGAATAAGTATGTAAGAACAAAGTATAGAATAAAGTAAAGCACAAGTGTATGAAAATAAAGCAGACAAAATATATATATATATATATATATATATATATATATATATATATATATACAAATTATTCAAGCTAGAACAAGTATCTTCATTTACAAGCCATATGTCTTCGTACAAATATTTATTTATAGCAAACATGATGATAATATGTGTAAACATGAAAAGGAACCAAGGCATTAAATGCCATCATCTCTAGCAAGAACAAAATCATATCAGCCTCCATAGAAAAAATCTCTGACCATTGTTTTACAAAGAAAATAATCATCCTGCAAACTTTATTTTATATATCATCTCTTCCTTATTTCATTCGTTTATCACAACTCAGCAAGCCAGAAATAATAAAATAAAGTAAACAAAACAACTTGCTGAAGAAGGCAGCCTACCTCTCTATTTATATCTCTACCTTGTTCCTTTCCTTTCACTGGAACCAAGTATAACAAAGGAGATAGATATCACTGCATTTCACAACTTAAACCAAATCATACAAATTCAACTCAAAACAGATTCAAAGCTTAAAGCCACTCAACATAGCATTTTAGTTTCCAGTAATTCCAGTTTTAGTTTCAAGGATCTGCAGATTTAAAGTTTTCAGCTCATCAAAAATTTTAGTTCCTGCACATTAATCTGGTGAGTAGTCCCAATTTTGATCTGTTCAAAATCCTATGACATTCAGAAATTTCTTGAAACAAAGTATGGTATGCATTTGCCAGATTAGTTGTATGAATTGCATATATATATGTGTGTGATGTGAGCATGCCTGGAAACGGTACTATGCTTTGTTCTTCGGTGTATAAGAATTCGAGCAAAGAAATGTAGAGGGAACAAATACTTATTCAAATAAACATTTTAAACTTAGGAATTTAAGTTAAATAAATTTACTTAAACTTGAATCAAGGTCTGAAAATTTGTTTGAAGGTTGATAGTGGAACATAGACACTGCATATTCAATATGGCAGTAGAAAGGAGTTCTTATGTTAAAATTCGAATATTATAATATGATAATTTGATTTTATATCTTGAATCTACATATAAAGGTAGGATTTTTAAAACAAAAATGGAAAATTTTAGACGAGTATACAGGGAGCAGTTCTTAAATGAACCCAAATTGCCTTTTTATCAATTGCTGATGAACCAACAAATATTAGATGTTAAAATTTACTGAGAAGCTAGCTTGGTGATATTCGAAACCAGAAAAAATGCTAGCAAAATTTTCTAATGCAAGAATTTGGTGGGGGAAATGAATATAGGGTTTTGGGTTGAAAATTTACTGTGCTTTGTAAATTTTTGTTTCGGCTCCATATGTTGATCGAGTGGCACACGGGTTTGGGAGAAGGCCGATGAAGGTCTGGGCATGGCGTTGGCGAAGGGGTTTGGCCTCTGGTGATTGATGATGGCAGTACGTGGTGATTTTCGGGGAGGCGTTCATGTTTTGAGTTCGAGCTTCAGGCTTTTTTTTATTTTGCCCTGTTCGCGTAGATTCGAGTTTTGAGTTCATATTGGGGATCGGATTTGCTACATTGCAGCATGATAGGGGGTTCTCGCTTTGCGTTAGGTGGCAAACGGGAGACTCTTACCCTTACATGCCCTCGGGGATAGTATAAGGTCTTGCGGGGTTGGTTGCGAGTCGAGAGGCTGGCCGTAAAAGCAAACCCGAGGTATCACTGTGAGCCACAGCAGGGCTGGGATGGTTGAAAAGCCTACCGGTCGTGAGCCGTTGCTGATGGTTGAAAAGCCTAGGACATCACAGTTGGTATCAGAGCTGAAGGGTTAAGCGAGAACCTTGGCTCTGGTGGGAATTACTCATTAAATAGAGTCCAAAGTACTCTAGAATGAATTGAGTATATCTATATCAGCGCGTACTTGTTATTTTCTTATAAAAAGATTTTAAATTATTTTATATAAGAATATATTTTTGATATATAAGTGATATTTCCTTCTAATAAATATTAAGGTGATTGGTTGTAAAATTATTAGAATTAAATTAAGAAGTAATATAATACAACCAAACTAAAATCAAATAAAGATAAGTTTGAAATGGATTCAAACTGAAATTGAAGTCTTGAATTGGAATTAAACTGAGTAGAAATAAAAATACAACCAAATTAAAATCTAATGGATTGGAATTAAAATTCTAAATCTGGTTCCAGAATTTGAAAATTTGTTCCAAGGTAATGAAAAATAATAAATAAGAATTATTTAGATAACTGGGACTTGTTGAAAACAATGGGTTGTTTGAAGTTTGATTTGAATTTAAAACCAAGGATGGATTAAAGTTTTAAAACATGGCGGGGAGGGCCAAGAAATAAATATATATATATATATATATATGTATGTATGAATATACATGATATCAAAGATAATTTGCAATAAACTCTAAGAGGTTGAGTTTTGATTTTTCCCTGAAGTGTGATAT
Source organism: Allium cepa (assembly GCA_030765085.1). Classification (NCBI taxonomy): domain Eukaryota; kingdom Viridiplantae; phylum Streptophyta; class Magnoliopsida; order Asparagales; family Amaryllidaceae; genus Allium; species Allium cepa. Next base: position 70,712,032 of record CM060939.1, on the reverse strand, counting down.
AAAAACCCAAAGTGATATAAGTTTTTAAGAGGGGAGATTATTATTGTGAAGTTTAAGGATTGAATAAGGTTGATTGGATTGAGTAAATTGGAATTTAACTTTGGAAAAGTTAAATAAATGTAGAACAAGCAATCTGAATTGAAAATTTCAAGATGAAATTGGAATTTAACTTGGAAAGTTAAATGGTTGATTTGAATTGGGAATTTGTGTAATCTCAAAACGGGTTTGAGATTTAAAAATTGAAAATGGATGGACATTTTAAATAAATTGGATGATATTATCCTATTGTTAATAAAAATCTTTAAATTGAAAATGGTATTGTATAAATAAATAAAATAAATATGAATAATTGAATTGTAAATTAAAATTGTTTAAGAACTGGCTTCAAACGGGGAGATAAATTTAATAATAAATTAAAATTTTAAAATAAAAATTGTATTGAACTCTTATTTTAACCATGAAATACATAAGTTAAGATAATTTAAAAATGAATTTTGAGAATTGAACTCAGAAATTAAGTTGATTAAAAACTTTGAATAAAGGTTAATTTGGTTTAAAAAGGTAAACCAACCTTTGAGAATTTAACTCGAACTTATATAATTCGAGACAGTTTAAATTCACGATTGAAATTGAATTCGTTCAAATTTTAATTTGGTTTGAATTAATTGAATTGGTGATTGAAGATGTATAAGTTTAAGAATTTAAAAGGGAAATTGAATTGGATTATGTTGGAATGATTTGAATTTGGAATGGGTTCAATTGGTAATAATTCACATTGATTAGAATAATTTGAAATTTTAATATAAGTTGAACATGATTAAAATCAAATGGAATTTGATTTAAACTGGGAAAGGAATCAAGATTTATTCAACTTGAATTGGGATTAAATAAATTTCAATGGAAATTGGAGATATTCAAATTGGAGTTGGATCAATTTAAATGGAAATTTAAATTGAGTTGTTGGGGAAGTGAACAGTTGGCTCTTGACTATTTTCAATATAAATTGTTTTGATATAAACTTATTTTTTCTAAGTTATTAAATATATACAACTTTTCTTTCTTAAAGCTAACTTATTTTATATTTGTTTACCATTATTTTTGGAGCTATTTAACCATCTTTCAACTGTTTCTTAAACTAATTACTATTTTTTAACTATTTCACAAACTAATTTCTATTTTACAACTATTTTGCAATTATTTAAAATTCATGAAACTATTCAACTAATTTCTGACTATTTTACAATTAGTTAATTATTTTATAGCTATTTGGTGAATTAATAATTATTTTCAACTAATTATCTATTTTTCAAAATTTTAAGCTATTTACTAAAACTGGTCGGAGTTCAAACTGTTAATTGGTTCAAATACCCAACTGAGGTAAGAATTGAAGTGATAATCCAAATGGGGATTGATGTAAATGTGAATAAGTGAATGTGATTGAAGGCAATTGATTTGGCTAATATCAATGAAGTTAAATACGTAGGATGTACGTATATTATTTTATTAGCATAGTGATTTGATCCAGATTCGAGCACAGAATTTCGAGAAAGTTATATCGATCCGAGTTGGGATTTTTCACTTGATTTTCGACGGCGAACCTGGATATGGATTGTTGATTGGTTCTGGACATTCTCTATCATAGTTATAGCTATGCAAGGAGAATGACGGTTTCTAATCAAGAGACCAGATCTGTGTCCGCACTAGGAAATCGGGTGGACGATACTAGTTCAAGAGTGAAATTGTGTGATCGAGTGAACGATCATATTGGTATAGCGTACGGATGTTATGTGTACATCGTACGGATTTGAATGGAATTGATATTTGAAAGAGTAATCAAATTTGAATATTTGGTTTTGAATAAACAAGTTATATATCTTGATTATATAAGATAAATCTTCTATTGTTGAATCTATTGCTGGAAGAAAAGGATTTTTGAACATGTTTGAAGTATAAAAAGAGTTTTATACACGTTTGAAAAGATCCAAAATTTTAAAATTTATATATATCTGTATATATATAAAGGATCTTATGAGGAATTAGGAAAAAGGTTTTTGGAACCTTTGAATTTGGAAAGGGCTTTTGATTTTTTGGTAAAATCAAATATTGGAATTTGGAAAGCCTATTTTGAGAATTATCGATTTTGGGATAATCGATTTTGTGTAAAGGAGCTTTGTATGCTATCATACTAGGTGTATGATTTGAAGATACTATATGTATAGTATAAAATGTTTTGATGATGGCACTGGGGAAAAAGGCGCTACCTTGAAATGAACTTCTCAGGAGTGCCACCGGGTGGTGCTGCCTTGAGCCCAAGGGGGTTCTAAAGTTGATCCTGTGAGGAGTCCGGACAAAACTAGTTCCTGGGGATTATGAGTAGTGTATACCATAGTGGATGTTATGTGTGCCGCAGAGAGCCAACAGTCTGCGTTTGATTTTATATCGGTAGACTGCGATCTATGTTATAACATAGCGAAAGTCGTGTGTGCCGCTGAGAGCCAATAGTCTACGGTTGATTTTATATCGGCAGATTGCGACCTATGTAGGAGTGGAGAAGTTTCATTTCGATAGCGAAAATCAGAGGCCGCGGAGAGCCTGCAGTTACATGGACTTTTGCTGTGACGGCAACGTAACCCTGGATGTAACTGTGATCTGTTGTGTGGGATCCATGGCGTAATCGAGAGGCCACGGAGAGCCTGCAGTTGCATGGACTTTTGCTGCGACGACAACGTAACCCTGGGATGTAACTGTGACCATGGATGGGGGTGATGATTTCCAGAGCATTCTCACCAAAAATATATCCTCTATTTTCAAAACTGTTTTCTGTATCTTCAATAAAATTAGTTTTCAAAATATTTTCACTGGATGTTAAAAACGGGTCTGCCAAGCACTTACAGATTTTCAGTCATACTCCTGATCAACGTATGACCGAATTTCTGTGAGAACGAGTATGGACTTGTCGAAACATCAAGTTATAAAAGGATTTTTATGAAAACTATTTTAGAAATATTATATAGATTTGTAAAGTAGTTTAAAAAAAATGATCAAAGAAAATTTATCTGATTTTAAGCAATTCAATAAATCTGGTTTAGTTCCTTTTCGAGGACGAAAAGATTCAAAGGGGGAAGGAATGTGACGACCCTAGATTTTGGTCCTATTATTTTAATAAATATTTAGTTTAATTTAAATAAAAAGTAAACTTATCATTTTAAAATGAATATGACTTTTAGAATAATTACCATTTATTTGTATGGATTTGTATTTTTTTGAAAGGAAATTGATTTGAAAATTTAAAATAAAATCTCTTAATAATATTCACAATAAAATCTTTCTTATATAATTAAATTGAAATGCTTACCGTGTTAACATCCATAAATAAATATATATATATATATGGATAATAATGTTTAAAATAACATCAAATTCTATCAATATAAAGTTTAAGTATACAATGTGACTGAAACTTATGACTAATTTAAATATTGATAGTTCAAATACAAATAAAAATAAAAGTAAAAACAAAATATCTTTATACAAAAGTAAAAGGAATAAGCATGTAAGAACAAAGTATAGAATAAAGTAAAGCACAAGTGTATGAAAATAAAGCAGACAAAATATATATATACAAATTATTCAAGCTAGAACAAGTATCTTCATTTACAAGCCATATATCTTCATACAAATATTTATTTACAGCAAACATGATGATAATATGTGTAAACATGAAAAGGAACCAAGGCATTAAATGCCATCATCTCTAGCAAGAACAAAATCATATCAGCCTCCATAGAAAAAATCTCTGACCATTATTGTACAAAGAAAATAATCATCCTGCAAACTTTATTTTATATATCATCTCTTCCTTATTTCATTCGTTTATCACAACTCAGCAAGCCAGAAATAATAATATAAAGTAAACAAAACAACTTGCTGAAGAAGGCAGCCTACCTCTCTATTTATATCTCTACCTTGTTCCTTTCCTTTCATGGAACCAAGTATAACAAAGGAGATAGATATCACTGCATTTCACAACTTAAACCAAATCATACAAATTCAACTCAAAACAGATTCAAAGCTTAAAGCCACTCAACATAGCATTTTAGTTTCCAGTAATTCCAGTTTTAGTTTCAAGGATCTGCAGATTTAAAGTTTTCAGCTCATCAAAAATTTTAGTTCCTGCACATTAATCTGGTGAGTAGTCCCAATTTTGATCTGTTCAAAATCCTGTGACATTCAGAAATTTCTTGAAACAAAGTATGGTATGCATTTGCCAGATTAGTTGTATGAATTGCATATATATATATATGTGATGTGAGCATGCCTGGAAACAGTACTATGCTTTGTTCTTCAGTGTATAAGAATTCGAGCAAAGAAATGTAGAGGGAACAAATACTTATTCAAATAAAAATTTTAAACTTAGGAATTTAAGTTAAATAAATTTACTTAAACTTGAATCAAGGTCTGAAAATTTGTTTGAAGGTTGATAGTGGAACATAGACACTGCATATTCAATATGGCAGTAGAAAGGAGTTCTTATGTTAAAATTCGAATATTATAATATGATAATTTGATTTTATATCTTTAATCTACATATAAAGGTAGGATTTTTAAAACAAAAATGGAAATTTTTAGACGAGTATACAGGGAGCAGTTCTTAAATGAACCCAAATTGCCTTTTTATCAATTGCTGATGAATCAACAAATATTAGATGTTAAAATTTACTGAGAAGCTAGCTTGGTGATATTCGAAACCAAGAAAAATGCTAGCAAAATTTTCTAATGCAAGAATTTGGTGGGGGAAATGAATATAGGGTTTTGGGTTGAAAATTTACTGTGCTTTGTAAATTTTTGTTTCGGCTCCATATGTTGATCGAGTGGCACACGGGTTTGGGAGAAGGCCGATGAACGTCTAGGCATGGCGTTGGCGAAGGGGTTTGGCCTCTGGTGATTGATGATGGCAGTACGTGGTGATTTTCGGGGAGGCGTTCATGTTTTGAGTTCGAGCTTCAGGCTTTTTTTGATTTTGCCCTGTTCGCGTAGATTCGAGTTTTGAGTTCGTATTGGGGATCGATTTCTGGTTTGTAGGAGACGGCAAGGGTCGCCGGAGTGATGGCGAACCACCGTGCACGTGCACGGTGGCGTGGGAGGATGTCAGCAGTTTCGTTAGTATGAGGGGGAGTCTCTTCGAGTTTGTCCTGGTGTATGCTGCGTGCGTTAGTGAGATCATAATACAGTAGTATTATGACTTTGCTTAAAAAAAAGGGGGAGAGGAAGATTAGTAGATGAAGCTTTGCGTAAGGGAAAGGGGACTCGAGAAAGGGTAGAGAAAATACGAGTTCTACTCGAGTTTATCAGGTGTTACCTTGGGTTCCACCTTCTTGGGAATTTTCTTAAATACTTTGAAGCATCTTATTATGCAAAATTTAATATTAGTTAAATAAATAATGCTGGTTAGTGTTAGGTTAAGATATGATTTTAAATTTATTGAAGGGAAGATTTGCAAATGTAAAATAATTAATTAACTTAAAGTACCAATTGATCTAGAATATAAATCAATTTTAGAATGGTAATTAACTAAGTAGTTTGAAGATTAAGTAAATCTATAATTTAAGATTGATAATTACGTGTTTAATCAATTTGAACTTAAGGATTTAACTAACTACTTAAAGTTAATAAATAGTAGTTGACTTAAGTAATTAATCCGGGATTAAATGGTTAATAAATTGGTAATGGATGATTAATTAGTGACTAATAAATAGATAATTAAGGTTATAAATTAAGAATTAATTAATTAAGTGAGAAATTAAGTAATAATTAATAGATTTAATAAGTCGAATAATTAGTGATTAACTAAGCAAAATAAAATGGTTTATCCTTAAATACTAAATTAAGTAAATCAAATTATTTTGATATGAATTAGTTAAGGTTAGTTAATCGAGGACAAGTAAATTTGTAATTAATGGTAAATCTAAATTTAAGCCTGTAGAGAAGTAATTAATGAATTGTTAATGAAAGGTGTTAATTTAAGTTATTATACAATTGATTAAGTTCAATTAATTAAGGATAATCATACATGGGAATGGGGTCAAGTATAATTACTTAACGGAAGTAATTAGGCAAAGATATAGTTAAGGAATAATTAATCAAGGAGGATTAATTAAGATGAACAATTATGGGACGGTAAATCAATTGGGTTGTAATTAATTAATAAGCAGGACTTAAAGGTGCTTGATTCAATTCAATTATGGTTAATAAGATTTATTCGAGATGATGTGATTGATTTATTTGCTTATGTATGATTAAATGATAATTAAATGTCCTGATTTGATCGACACCCCTGATATGAAATGTTTCGTGATGTGTTGTGTTGGGTGGGCAATGTTAATGTGGTTATCTATCAATGAGGAATTTCTAAGTAAAGATGCCATCTTTTGTTTAAAATTGAATTGCATTTTACTTGGATAACATGTGTTAAGATGAACTGAATTCGAAGAGACCGGAGTCGGGAATCAGTTAATACCCGAAACCACTTCGATTCTTTATAAATTGATATGTAAAATCAATGGGCTGGAATGAAATAATTTAAGTAAATTGGACTATTTAATCTAAATATTGATACTTAGAAAATTTATGTGTGATTAAGTGATGTCTATAGCAAATTGTGGATTTGTGAATTGAAACAAGTTACCCGGGTTTTATATGGGTTGTATACTTTTGCATTTCGTGTTAGATGGGTTTACTCATGCTGGTTTCCAGCCTGACCCGGGTGTTACTTTGGTGTAATGCTCAGGTCAGACCGAGTATTACAGATTTTCAGGGTAGCTACGTTCTGGAGCTCAGGAGGCGAGCTGGATGGCAATAACGTATAGAGTATTTCCGATGTATATATATTATTGTTAATCTGAGACATGGTAATTGTATATATTATGTGACTGTATATATGTGAAACTCTGATGTATATTAAAAATAAATCGACAGGTAGTATTCTTTTGTAAGCTATTATTATTTATTATTATATTTTATCCGCTGCGATTGTGAGATGTTTGGTGTTTCTGTTCTTCTTCTTCTATCTCTTTCTTCTTTTTCATAACTATCTGGAATTTTCAGGTTCGAAAATTTCGGATCGTTACAGATTGCTTATAAATCTAATATTTTGAATAAGATATATTAATTTCTTAATTCCTTCTTTCCCTTTTCGTGGATGAAAAGTTTTGAGTGGGGGGAGTGTAACGACCCGAAATTTTAGATAATTAAATTTATTGAATTAAATATGTTTTGGAGTTGATATTGTGAAAGAAAAAAAATAAGATTTAATAATAAGATAATAACTAGAATGAAATGTGATGGTATTAATTCAAAGTAATCGATAACTACTTTTATTGTAATTCCCATTTAATTGAAATGATTAAAAAGTTATAATTGGTTATAGATTGAAAATTTATTTTGATAATGTGTATATTAATTGATAAGTGGATTAAAAGAATAAATGATAATTTAAATGTGGTATTAATTAATGAGATAATATGTAATAAATTGTAATTAGATGAAATTAGTGTTGTGTAAGTAGTTATGACATTTGTGTTTAGATAACAAACTTACAAATGTTATTAAATGTAGAAAAGGTGACGATTGCTAGTTGTTACAAATTTATTTAATCAATTGCAAATAAATGTAATTAAATGTTACTTTAATATGAGTTAAGACGATAACTGTAAATGGTAAATGCAGTAAAATGTACAGAAATGTCAATTATATTCATAAGGCCATAATTGATTTAATAAAAAGAGTGAAACCAAGATAAATTAATTAATTAGGATTTCAAATTATAATTAACGTGAAAATCGACAAAAATTCAATATAATTGAAATATTGCAACTAATATGGTAAAGGACAATAATAATAGAATATCAGTGTAACAAAATGTAAATCAATGTTAACTATGCCCATAGAGTGATGATGATTGAACAAATAGAATTGAAATCAAGTTCAATTAATTTATTTGAGTTTAATTTATAATTAATGAATTTATTGCAATTAAAATTGAACGTTGTAATTAGTGTAATATTTAACACCGAATTGATGTGCAAATTTGTTTTAAATTAGTGTAAATGTCAAAGTAATCAAAAATGATAAGAATTGTTCGTTATTAAAAATGGAATTAAAAGGTGATTTAATCAATTTAATAATAATTTATTTAATTAACGTGAAAATAACCATTTTGGCAACTGTCTCGGATTTCGACGAAACTAGTTTTATCGAATCTGTAACAGTGAATTATTGTAAGGTTCCAAGTTTCATAGCGATCGGACTTGTCGGTTGATCGTATGGGCCCGAAACGTGCAGAAATCAATTTAATTAAATTCAATTGAAATCAGTTAGAAATAAGCGGATTTTAAGCTAACTTCCTTATATGATGAAATTTGGACCTGAAACTTGTTCCATTAGATTTAGAATCAAAAACATCTATTTTGATATATGGGATAACCCATTTTCAATGAAACGGGCTTTTCGGGTCGTTTATCATTCCAATCCAAAATGATCTGGTCCATTCTTTCTATATTCAGATCTACCTTTATATAGGCTGCTATAAACTCTAGCTGTTTCTTATTTCATTATTTTGTACGTACATTTCCTTCTCATTTCCTCTTTCCAATGGCAGAGAAAATAAAACCTAATTCTCAAATCCAAATTCAATTGCAAATCAAAATCAAATCGAAAAATAAAACTCCTCCAAACTTATCATATTGTATACTGATTCATAGTTCTCGATGAGCGCAACTCAAATCTGCAGTCTTTTTTCGATTTGTGTTTTTGTGTGTCTAGAATTTGACGATTAAATCGTGGTCATTCATTGAGGTTCGATCATCATTGATGGATCGTCGAATCGATGGTATGGTAGCGTAGAAATGATCGACGGGAGTCATCGGCGGTGTCCGTTTGGAAGTTCAATTGCTAGATCGTTCGGAAAAATTGAAATAGGGTTGCAAAGTCTATGGCGGCGGCTGTACTTGGTGACCTCGCGTAGTGCTCAGAGAGGTTTCAGAGGTCGATGGGCATAGGCGAGTGAAGGTCTTTGTTTGGGTGAGGGTCTGGTGGCCGCGAACTGCGTGGGGGTCGACGTTTGATCATGAATAGGGGTGACTGCAACCTAATTGCATGCGTGTTTTGTTGTGTGATAATTAGAGTTCCTGTTTCGAGCAAGGCTAACGTGTAAGTGGTAGTATATTTTATTTCTTTTGTTTTAATTTAACTTTTAACTTTCCAAACTTTTAATCGTCATATCTTTCACGTACGAGGTCGAATTTGCACACGGCTTGTTTCATTGGGATCGTATCGAATTCCAGACATTTTGGCGCTGGTTTGGACGAATTCTGAGACTGTTCAAATTTGGGCCTTATTTTGGATTTGAAATCTTGAAATCAAAAGTGAGTGTTTTAACCTACTCACAGCTACTTAATTATCCTATGTTAGTTAATTTAAATTTGTGATGTAATTTGAAATTGATTGGTGTTTGGTATATTTAAATTGTCACTCCAGTTAAATACGACTTTTATTGCATTTAATCGTCATTTAAGTTATTATTGAATTTAATTGTCAATTGAATACCAGTATATGATAATCAGTTAATTGATATTATTTATTGATTGATTGAATGGTGATTGTGATGTATGTTTTATTGTTGATATTGGATGACTGGATGCTATATTTTTATATTGTTATAACACTGCAAGTTCCCTATGGGTTGAAATGATACATACCCGAAAGATCTATAAATTAAGAAAAATCGTTTTGGGTTGAAATGATAGACTCGAGCAATTTTAGGGATTTTATTCTAATTCGGAATTGCAGTTGAAATGATATATATCCTTAAATTTAATTAATTGCGGATTGAAATGATAAATATCCGTATCACCATACCATAGGGTAGAAAATTATATATAGACACCGAATTGGTTAAATTAAATGATTTCAAATCTTTAAATTTTGAATTCAGCTAAATGATATTTTGAAATGGAATTTGATTTACATAAACTGAATTGTTTAAAAGACTAAATTTGAAATTTCGTAATTATATTAAGTGAATTTCTTAGAGGGTTTTAATTGGAATTCTAAAGTTGAATTTGAAGTATAAACGGAACTTATCGAAATTGAGTAATTGAAATGTTTGAAATTTGTTAGTTTGAAATCTATTGAAATTAGAATAGCTTAAGATTGATATTTTAAAATTTGAAATTGGATTTTGATGGAAATCATGATATGGTCCAGGTTTGTTGAAATAGAAGAAATAGTTAAATTTGATGTTAATTCCAAATTTATTATTTTAATACAAACTATTATTTTAAATTCTAATTAGTAAGATTTTCAAACTATAAAACTAAGTTAATCTATTTTGAAGTTATTTTAAACCATTTAATCGATTTAAATGATTTAATTTTTTTAATCAATTTTAATCTATTAAAATCCAGTTTAATATATTTTATCCTATTTTAAACTAAATAATCTTTTTAATCTATTTTAAATTCATTTAATCTATTTTAAATATATTTAATCTATTTTGAATTTATTTAATCTATTTTTAAATCTAATTAACTATTTTAAATCTATTTTAATTCTATTAAAACTACTTTAAATCTATTTGAACTATTTTAATCCACTTTTAAATTATTTTAAAGTATTTCGAACCATTTAAATTATATTTTCAAACTATACTAAACTATTTGTAACTAACTATACTATTTTATAAATTCTAAATTTTAAAGTGGAAGTGTTTATATTTAAATCCTTGTTTTAAAAGAAAATATGGTTAAATGATGTTATAATCTAAGTTGGGATTTGAAATGTTATTTTCTAGTGAAGTAACATATTCTGAGTAAGTATGATGATTTTAAAGTGGGGGTTTAACCAGCTTGGTAAGTACGATTTCAAAAGTAAATATGATTTCGAAAGTGGTTTTGAAAATATGATATGTTGATATAAATTAAGCATCGGTTTTGGAAATTTAAGGGAACCATCTGGTGTGAAAGAAGCGTTTGGTTATTAAAGAGACTGGGATTGGATTTGTCATACTCTCTGCCAATACCGAAAACCACTTTAACAACTGTGTACGTGGTGGAGATTCCAGAAATGAAGTATGATGGTTTGGCGAACGAAACTGTATGAGGTATTTACGTGATCCTGACTCCCGTGAGTAAGCTTAGATGTGACTAAAACACGAGCCACGTCGGGCCAAGTGAGGTCATTCCTCTTATCGGACCTGCTTCTTCGATACCATATTATGACTTTGTGATGATTTGGTGGCTACCCCTTGATTTTGATTATGGGAATGTGTTCTGAGGTGGACGGTAATAGCTGCTATGCGTTACCACCAGTCCGAATCCGCAATTGGTAGAATCCTATCCTGGCATTGCCTCGAGTGCCATATTCACATTCCCTATCGCGCTTTCTACGAGTTTGGTTTGTACAATACCTATGGAGTGCCCTCTGAGTAAAACTCACGGAGGAGCTTACGATACTTTATAGACTATGGGAATATATAAAATGTGTTAAGGGGGTTATGGGTAAAGCCTTAACGCTATTTTAATACTTTACTTTACTGTAGACAATATTATATAGCATATTGTACCATGTATGTGGATAGTTTAATGGATCCTTAGGAGGTGTAAATCCCGAACATCTCTTAAATTATTGCACTCACACTGAATAGGAGATGTCAAACCCCATAAACATCTCCGATGCCGTCACACTCATATTTATTTACTGTTGATTTAACTTACGTAGTTCTGACTCGAGTGTTCTGTCTTTTCAATTCCCTCGTGTCGGTCTGAGCTTTTTAGTTTATCGAAGACTGCTTTTAGAGGATGAAGACGAAGATTTAGTATTATTACTATTTATTATATTACTTGCACCGCATCATGTTGTTCCACTGCATTATTTATTTATTACTGTCGTATGTACTCTGACTCTGTATTGTAAACGTATAATCAAATGTTATTTGTAAACAGCTTAAAGAATTGTTTATTTGATTATTATATTTTGTCATTCCGCTGCGAGATTCTGTATTTTTTTTCTTTCTTTCTATCCTTTTTCTTATTTACCTCATAACAATCATCCCTTTTGAATGGTTTGAGTCTGGTGTGTGTGGTCTATCGATAATTTAAACCATCCAAAAAAGGCGGGTCGTTAAACTAATGGAATTAGTCGATGATCTAAATTAATAAGGGGTGCTTAAATCGTCTGTTAAAGAGGTGGCGGTCAATGGGTTCAGTGGCGCTGTGTTGAATGAAGGGGAAGGTAATTTTATTTTTTATCTCATGAAATTTATATATTTACAAATTAAACCGGATGATTTCTAATCGCCATAATTTTTGCATACGAACTTCGATTCATGCGCAGTTTGTTCCATTGGGCTTGAGATATGATATTGGATGATTTAGCGCTTAGCTTGGCTGCTAGCAAATGCACTCGGTGTGGTTTATTTATTTTAATTAATTAAGTTTTAAAAATGTTAAATGCATATATATAGATGGAAATTATATATAATTATATGTATTATGTTATATCAATAACCGTTTGATTGTTGTGATGTTTTAGGTGTATTATGCCTTGGTTTGATTATTATTATTTATTAATTTATTATTGGACGCTTAATTATAATTAATTATGGATTCAAATGGAATAAAAAGCAGATAAAAGTAAGATGGACGAAAAAACATAACAATAAAAAATAGTGAATAAAAAAAATATAAGGTTACGTACAGACTTTTTGGATGTTATTTATAAATAGTAGTGACTAACAGAAAAAATAGGAATTAATACAAGAAGTCTGATATTTCTATTATCTACAAATTTCTAGGAAAACTCATAAATAATAAGAATTTTTTTAATCTAAATAAAATCAGAAGATTCTATTATTATTTATAAAATAAAGTAAGATTTCATAAATAATAATATAGTTTGTAAAGATTGTATTGTTTTGTGTAAATAACAATATAATTGATTTATTGTGTTTATAGAATAAGGTATTGTTATTATTTTTTGGAAATAAAATAGAAGATATTTTCAGATTTATAATAATAATAATAATAATAATAGCAAAAATATGTTATCAAACGTATTTTTGGGTTAAATTATTGTTATTTTAAAAAATAACCATAAAAGGAGTTTTGATGTATAATATTAAAAAAATTATTTTTGAGACAATCTATTGTAAATTGGCTCTAGAAAAATATTAAAAGAGGATTTATTATTCATTATTATTTTGATGTAAAATAATAATACTTTTGTTTTGAAAAGGTAATTGATGTAAACTACTATTCTTGATTAAAAAGCATTGTTTTTAGAAATTTAAAGAGATAGAAGTATAATAAAGGAACTTTGAAGTATATTGTCATTTTTGAAATATTATTATTACAGATGAAATAAATAAAGGTGTTTTATATAAACAATAATTGAATGATTTTATACTTAAATAATGGTCGTAAATGTATAATTTAGGTGGTCAAAGAATATTATTAATAGTTGTTTGTAACTAATATATATATTTGTTTTATGATGAAGTAATCATATTTTGATGAGTGTGAGATATTTACCACTATTACTACCTGACGATGGGTATTTAGTTGCGGTTTTGATTGATTGGATGATTGATGTTTGTATTACTGATGTCGACGGGTTAGTACACATTTAATGATTGATGTTTGTATTACTAATGTTGATTGGTTAGTACACATTGGGTGATTCGATGCTTGTGTTATTATTGCAAAGTAGTCAGTACACTTAAACACACATTTGTTTGATATATACTTACATTGATGATGTATTTTAATAGTTGATTATTAGTGTGTATGTAAGTATATTTGTTGTTACAAAATTGTTTGATGATTGGAGTTGAATTTGAGTACTGTTGATGTTTAGGCACTATTATTCCTGTTGCCTCATATTTACGTTGCTTAATTTTAATGATTTGGTAAGAGTAGTGTTTCCTACTTGCATTGGTTGCATTGAATACATTGATTGCACGGATGTTATGCTAGTTATGTGCAAATTAGTATTTGGATGCAGGAGTAGAGCAAGAATTAGAACTACACGGGCTTAATACTGAAAGGGTATATTGGCAGTGTTTTTCTATCCAATAGCCGATGGTTCCCTTATGGTCAGGGTGTATAAAAATTGGCATAGTCCAGCTGTTGTTGATACCTTTTCCTTTTTGCATATATTTGTAAAGTTACTAGATGAAGGAAAGAAAAAGGAAACAGAAGGAGCTTTGGTGTATGCTAAATTTACAGGTTGTGTACCTAAAATTATTCCCTTTATATCACTATTGTATTATTTTGTAAATTTAATAACGTTGATATATAACAAAATTAAGATGACACATTTGTTGTAATAGACCTTGTTGCATCATTGAGTTATCTGTATTTTAATTCTACTATTACGTTTCTCTCTTTTTGTCTCAGTTGATCTTAGTTTTTAATTTATAAAACCAACGATCCATTGTTTTTAATATCTAAGATTAGTTGCAAGTGAATTTTGATAGCATTTGCAACCAATTTTAGATGCTAAAAATAATGTGGCATTATAGTTAGTGTCCTCTGGGATGTTGTAATCCTGCAAAGCGTGTTGCATGAAAAACTAAAGAGAGTTAGTAACTTAAGGGTGAGGTTAGCTTATTATACTACTGAACTAATCGAATTAAATGGATAGTACAATGTTTAGGTAATATAAGAAGAATATACTACGATGTATAATTGAAAGTCGGATATATGTTAGTGTAAACGTTCCATTTATTATGCAAATAAAATCCTTGATATCTTTATTTTCCTCCTGTTTACCTATTCATGATGAATCGTAACTTGTGATGAAGATGATGAAGTTCGCATTTGGGACAATGAAGGGAAAAGTTGTTTTATTCTATGGCATGGTCTCACTATTGTATTTTCATGTTTTTAGGGGATTAATATTATTCACATTAGACTATTTTCTGACCCATTGTTCATTATTGTATTTCCATAAACTCACGGGTACTCACTTGAGCAGACCTAGTTTATGGTCCACAAGTTAGAGGAGTACATTTTGGATTTCGAATATGAAAATTTAGAGAAGAAGCCGAAGGCTTAGTTATCTATAATTTTTATTTTTTGTTGTATACTAGAACCTGGATTTATAATTTATTAGGTAATGGTATGGAATATTCACATGTTGGCCCATATTTGTATTTATGACGCCGTTGTATCTACTCTTGAATGGGAAAATGATTTAGGTTAATGATGCAAAAGACAAATAAAAGATAATTTGAATTATTTAGTTTCTATATTTACTTATGTTATGAAGAGAAGGTACCTTGATCTCATTTTATCACATGAAAAGTAACTGCAGAATCATCCATATTCATTTTCAGGTCTCATAATGGGTCTCATTTTAATTGAGGTCTTCATTGGATGATAAGGTCTTTGGTGTATGCTAATGCAATGACCTAAATTTTTAGAAAATAGTAATGAATTAATTAAAATCGTTTTAAAATGGTTTTAATTGAGAAAGCAGAGATTTTGAACCTAAAAACAAAATTTTAAAGATGGTGGAATTAGAATCCAAAATTATTTTAATTAAATTTATAGTTTACATTGGAAAAAACATAGGACTTGAAAGAATAGAAGAATGGATGAAGTCGATGTGGAGAGTAGCAAACTTGCAAATATAGACAAGAAATGTCTTTAAAGGCCTAATTTCTTAAAATAACTCATCACTTCATCGAAATCTTTTCCAAGCCTTCTTCTTTCTCCTCTGTCTTCCTCAAGCTCGGGCTCCTCCTCTTCTCTTCAAAAGTTCTTCATTCCTTCTCCAAAAATCACCCAAAAATACTCTAATTCAAGTGAGAATGACCTCTACAATACCCATAAGCCAGAATTCTCTATAATTTTAGAGTTGATTTCATAATTTCTAAAATAAGAATTTTGAGAGTCGACTTCGGGAAAATTTAACGGATTTCTACTTGTTATGCCTATCCCATTTTGAGACCGGTGAAATGGGCAAACTAAAAAAATCCTTGTTTGGATATTAATATGCATATGTAATCTGTTAACTAGCATTGGATCCAACTTATTTGTTAAAGTTAATCATATTTAATTTTAAAATATGTTATATTCATTAAATTAATTATACTAGTAAAGCAATTTAATATCTATTTTTAATATATCTAATATATTCATTCACTAACACGATAAAATAGTAATAAATGAGCATGTTTATAACTATATATAAATATATAAATATATAAACATATTAATAATATCATATATATATAGTTCATACGTATATATAAATGTAATGCACACACATGCATATATTTCCTTGTTATTATAAAATTAACTTTGTGTAAAAGGGAGATAACTCTCATTAGTTGCCTTTAAATGCCAAATCAAAATTCTTCAATTCCTATTTAGATCTACAATAGGTATAAATTGTTTATATTCCACAGGTGTATTGTACATCAAATTATATATATATATATATATCTTTGAATGTATAATTTAGATTTTCAAATTATAACCAAAATAAAAGATTACATACACGCACAAACTGTATATATGTATATGTATTTATAAAAAGTAATCAAAATTTAGTAAATTAAGTATATATTTTGAATCCAAATTTATATTACAAATAATATGTATGTGTGTGTGTATTATAATGTATACATGGCTAAAATAATTAATTAACTATACACACATGAAATTTGATAACAATGAAATATAATTTGTATGGCACAACTAACATGATTAACAGAAATCAACACAAAAGCATAAAACTAATTGTATTACAAACATATATGTATATTTTGTTTTGAACTTTATTCATGAAACAATGTTTATAATAATTTTACATCAAATCAAAATCAAAGGCAACAAAATATATTACATACAAAATAAACACATCACTCGTTTGCGTTTTTATTCTATAGTTTCAAATAAGATAGATTTAAATTTGAATCCTAATTATTGAAAAAAAATTGCTTATAAAATTAGAGAATACATACACACACACACACACATTTAGGGTTAGGGGACACTTTAGAGATAAAATATGATATTATACCTTAAAGATCTAGCCAAATTATGACACGTCGATGTGAGAATAGGCTCCTAGATTTCATAAATCACCACTTGATGTTGTAGTGACACTATGATAGGGTGGAATAATGATTTTGGCTATAGGGGAAAGGCAGAAAGGAGTGGAGGCTAAGAAAGAGATATGAGGAAGAAGGAATTAAAAAAATAGATCTAAATTAATGAAGAATGTTTTTATCTTTATGGAGAGCATAAGACCTTTCCCACTCCTCTCTTTTAAAATCTTCTTCTTTCATTCCCCAATTAAATCTACAAATATTTAGACCATTTATTTTTCTCTTATGGTTGGCCATGCTTTTGTACCATATGGACCCAAAAATCTCAAAGCCTATTTAACTAACTAGATATATTTAAAGCCTGTTTATATATATATATATATATATATGTATGTATGTATGTATGTATGTATGTATGTATGTATGTATATACACACATATTGATACGCACATATATAAATTTTATGTACACACACAAGTAATTACTAATCACACTCAAAACATTTTTGGGAGCTACCCACTTACAAATAAAACCTCAAACATCAAATAAATCAATAATTAATAATTCTTAAATATTAATTAATTCAACTAATTCATAAGACTTTACAAACCAATTAAATTGCATGGTTTTTCAGAAAATTCACAAATACGATTGTAAGACTCAAAAATGTGAATTCAGGCAAAAGTTAATATTGAAAAATTCAAATATTAACGTTGATGTGTCGCCTTTGCTAATGGTATGATAGTTTGGTCGAATTTATTGCTTACGTGATTTTTAGGTAAAATCATACTTTATAATACTTTAAATGGTAGTGACAATAATTTACACATGTTCTCTTCACCCACACTATATCGCTCTAGGATGTATGGAATTTGGTATTGGTTAAAATTCTAATATTTTCCATGTTCAACTTGATTAGTCTATAAACAAATTTCTTCGTTCAATAATAACACTTTTTACTAACCGTTTTTACTCTTTTCGGAGATTTTGACTTTGAGTTAACTACATTGACCATGACGAGAACAACATACAATTGAGAAGATAATTCTCTATTGAATAGTACTTTAACTCATACCCAACTATAGTTGCTCGTTGGTGGCCATTCCACGATTCAACTATAATCAAGGTGGGGTATTCATAAGGAAGTTCCATAATATTCTCAAGTCGAGGGAACTGCGAAAAATCATGATAATGAGATTTCCTTTTTGACTTAGTTGTTATCAACCAACAAGAAACCCTCGGACGAGTTATTCTAGAGTTATCCAATATCTACGAGTATGTAACCCCTTGCTACCTTCAGTATCCATGAGTAATTCAGTACACAACATTTAGAGAGCATTATATACTATGGTTTCAATGGATGAGTCGATATCCTTTCTCAAACATCTTTACCATGAGTATTTGAAAAAAATTATTTTATATTAGGATTAATAACTCACAGTTGAAACTATTTACAATTAAAATTACATAAAATTTTATTTAAGGATTTATTATTAATATACTTTAAAATTAATTATTAGTATAAAAACAAAAACAAACATCTTTATTACGAACAAAATTGATTATAGGTTTAATAGATTTAATATATTTAAAAAATTACATAATTGTCCCTAAAGCATGCCACTAACTCTCCCAATCTCCCGCTTGCTTTTGGAGCCAATTATACATTCTCAATCTCATTCCTTCAATCGATTTACTTAGAATTTATCGAGCTAGTTCATTCATGAACAAGTATGCTATTTGGTTTTATTATCTACTCCGTTAATCAAAACTTCTCCATCTTTGATAAACTGCATTTATCATATAGAACTTTTGGAGTATGTCTCTATACTTCTTGTGAGCCCTAGGTTCTTTCGCAATCCATATTATGGCATTGTTATAACATAACAATGTCATGGGATCTCAACGTTTGGAATCATCCCTGACTCATTCATAAATTTATGCATACACACACATATAGCTTTTATTTTGGCATTACTCAAGGCCATATACTTAGCTGTTTGATTGAATCAGCCACAACCTATCGTTTGGAACATTTCCAACTTGAAGCTCGTTAACTAAGGTTAAGCATGAATTTAAGATTAACTTACTATGCTCAATCTAACTTATGAAGTTTGAGTTTGAATACTCCTTCACAAGGAGTTTATTGTTTACATAAATAATTCTCTATTATTTCACAACTGCTCGAGAATACTCTTAACTATCATTTAGTGATCTTAAGTAGGATTTGATACTCGGTTAACGTACCAACTACATATGCGAACTGCGGTATGGTAGACAACATAATATATATGATAATTCTTATTGTTAATGCATAAGGAATACATCTTATATACTCCATATTAACATTTTAATATGATGTTGGTGTATATCATTAAGGATAATCCAAACATCCTTATATACCAATTATGAAGGATGTTATATTCAAATCCAACATCGAGGGTTAAACACCATACTAAAACTGATTTTAACATAGGTACATCATTAACATTCATTAGTATGTTGTTGACTTATAGTTTTAGAAATATTTATCACCTTTAAATATTCTTTATTACAAACACGCGCATCCTTTGCATTTTGACTAAAACTCAAACTATAAAAAAAATTGTCAAAATATTTGCTCTATTCTAGTGCTTGTCAAACGATATTGTCATATGATTTCTTGGATCATATCTGATAGTTAAAATTTTGTTATCTCCCACATAATAGTTAATATCAAATAATATCACCGATATATCTCATATCGCTACTTAGCTGATTTTTTCCTAAAGCATCGCTTAAAATTTCGTTATTGATATATTGTTCGTTATGTGCCAATATATGAGTCTGATATTTAGTTTAGGATACCGTAATTTTTTTTAAGAATGTCAATTATTATTGTAAGTGGAAAATAAATTTACAAATAAATAACTTCACATTCTAAATGTTAGTTTTTTGTATATGGTGAATGGCAATATATAGAACATGTTGGGAATCCCCTCTAATTTTTCAGTTTTAACCATGTTTCTTCAACCTTCTTCATTAGTATTTTAGTTAAAAAAATCTACTTATTTCATTATTTTGTATGTTTTATTTTGTGTGAATGCTTTACCACTGAAAACAAGAACATCTAAGAGTTGCTTCTCTTTTTAATTATTTTCTTTATTCACTATCAAATTGTAAGTTAGCATATGAAAAGTCATTTTTTAGTTATTATAACAAACTAAGAAATAGAATTTGAAGAGTAGTAAGGTTGCATATTTAACATGCCAATAAAGAATGAGCTTCAAATTGACATTACTTGTTTGATATTTTAAGTGAAAATGAAAACGACGAGAATGTAATATGAAGAAATTTTAAAATAGAAGAGGTGACTAGATGATTACAAAAACAATGAGTATAGTTTAAATATAAGGAAAACAACAAAGATGCACATTAGAAGAATATCTCGGTTTTTACAAGGCTATTTTATGACTCGTGTTTAATAGAACATCGTGAAAAATATGTTGTAATATATAAATTATATGCAAACTATCTTTAGTAGCAATTTAGCAATAAAGATCCTAGTATTTAAAAATTTAACATCATTACGATATTATAACATAGTGCAATATCATTTATAACATGTTATAGACATGTCCAATATTTAATCGATATTATCCGATACCATTATGATATTTGAAAATATCTCATATGATAGTTGCCCGATCCGTTCCTAATATAGATTAGCTATTTTGATCGCTACCACTGACTTTGTGATATTTTAGCTATCATGCGCAAATAGTCTATTCTAAATCATTATTTAGAATTCATGTTTCAACATGCACATACCAAAACTCAAAGTCATATTAAATGACAATTTTGCGAGTAGAATCCGAATTAAATTAATTACATTGATTGACGAATCCGTTATGCTAATTTCAAAAATTGAAAATTTCAAAATTATTCTCATCAGTGCTGCTTACTATATTCCAACTGTATCATCTTCCTTTTCAGATACACTTATCGTTGATGGATCATATCTCTTCATGTAAAAATATCAAAGTTGTATCTTAATAATGTACTTGGAGTTCACTTTGATTTTAAGGCATTATGCCATATGGAAAAGTTTACATTCCTCGTGGATAATTGAAAAATGAGGACTACTAACAATTCATTTCTCAATATTGATAAGAAAATCATAGTTTCTCTTCCATGTACGAGAATCTTATTAGGCATTCTAATGAGTTATATTCAATTACCCTTATTTATTTCTTTTTTATCCTTTTTAGTGAGAAAAATGAGTGATCCTCCATGAGGAGGAGAGCACTCATGGTTAATTCTATTTCATCCTATGTATTCAGTTTTCATATTAGAGTCTTTGGATCATACCCAAGTCCATTGTACTGCCACTTATTTCTATTATTGGTTGTTCCCAAACTCCTTTAGGGTTGTCTACAAAATAACAGCCTATGAGTGATCATATATGCAGCCTCTCAACTCACACAATGATATATTTCTTGAAATAATAATAGTTTCTCGATGCAATAGAATAGATATTCTCAAAAAACATTTCATGAATGACTTTATACTTAAATAAATATGAATTAGTTTTGAGTTTAAAACTTATGTTCATAACATAAATTACTTAACCACGCATCTTAAATGATTTATGATCGAGTTTCTTAATAATTCATATCTTATATGATTTTGTAAACATTGTTTAGACTAAATAGGTGCTAACATATGTACTTACACATATGCACTTACTCTTAAGTACATATCCTCCCAGAAAGAATTTGATTCAACAGCACTCATCATCAACCTTACTTTTCCCAACAAAGTCTGTACTCCTTATAGATACATTGTTATGTACCATGGGAAGACTGACTTTGAGAATTAATCTTATTCGTTTTAAGGTACTTTTGGAATCGTTTTCCTATATATTCACATATTCAATCAAATCAAATTATTTTATTTCATCTACACGTTATGCCATCTACTTCCATTTTATGTTCTATGAATTTATCATAGATATACTAATTGAATATTAACTACATATATTCATGTCTATTATAATTAAATGAGTTCAATAAAATAAATGGTGGATTCGTTTTGGTATCATTAGATCTTGGACTTCGCATGTGAACGCATGCATGTGTGCATGCGCAAACACACACACGCACGTGCACACAAACACACTCTTATATCAATCTAAATAGTTTATTAAAT
This sequence comes from Allium cepa, assembly GCA_030765085.1. Lineage (NCBI taxonomy): Eukaryota > Viridiplantae > Streptophyta > Magnoliopsida > Asparagales > Amaryllidaceae > Allium > Allium cepa. The sequence continues at coordinate 70,689,725 of CM060939.1, read as the reverse complement.
CTTTTTTCACTACCATTGAAAATTTCCTTTGCCCTTAATCATTTTAGATAAAATTCATGAGTATCACATGATTCATAATATATGATTATAGAATCATTTCTAAAAAATATGGTTTAGTCCATAACTCGAAATAATTATAGAAATTTTTATATACTCCTTTATTTTATATAACTAATGCATGTTATGAAAACAAATGCTATTATTATAATAGATAGATTTGTTTTATAATTAATATCCCTGATATTCATAATAAAATAAAACTATATCTATTATCAATTAACATAGAAAATAGTTATTATTTCAAAAATAATATTTGGTATATATATGAAAGAAATCTTTTGTAACTTAATGCATCTACTAAAAAGTACTATATGGTACACTTCCACAATTTCCGCCTTTATAGTAATAGCAAATGAATTAATATGAAGCTCAATTCAACCACTTATTATGAACTATTTATTTCATCTATTGTAACTAGTTTACAGTCGACAATTTTAGATTAAATATCTTGAATTTAATGAAAAACTCTTATAGAAAACAATTTCTATAAAAATACGCTTGGAATGTAAATAAAATTTCTCGTTCCATATTAAGTATCTATTGGTATTTTAGACGAATTTTGATGTTTCTTCATGAAGCAGAAGTGACCATTCACTCTCTTCATTTTAACTATGCCTATGTTACATCCTCTCTCGAGCATTCGCTTTTCTTTCCAAATGGTTGAACCATCAAAAGGAACCCCTTACTACAAAAATGCATTAAATTCTTTACAAAAGCACATTTAGGCATCGTTAACATTTTAAGGACGTTGAATAGGTTGCACTTAAGTAAACTAATCTAAACCAATTTTTTAGTGATTGAACTCCTAGGTTGGTCTTTAATCCTTGGTTTAGTATTTTTTCAATATAACAATATTCTCAATATATTTAATCATAACGAGCACATGACCTTATACTATGGTTTCTCGCTCAATTCAAGTGAACCAATTTCTTCGAGATTTCGTATATTATGAATGCGACTGTACACTATACAACATTTATGTGTGATCTAATATGAATCGAATACCCATATTCTTATATTGCTTTAGAATTCAAAATTCATAAGACAATATGCAGTCTTATGGGAATAAACACTTAGGTGATAAAGGTATAAATATATTTAGTAGTCGTATAATTAGGCTCTTATGTGGATCTTGAAGTGACAACATGCCAAAAGATTTATTAATAAGTATATTTTATATATATTTTTGTCAATTTTAATCTAGTTCATTAGAATATTTCAATGTATAAATAATTTTTATCAATTAGATTATTCGCACAAATTTATTAAAGTAGATAACTTCAATTTTGTATAGCATATGTTCTCATGGTATTAAACTAGTTAAATATAAACATTTTATTTTTCTAATATGGCTCCTCCTGGATTTTTTATGTTCCTCAAAAACCTAAGAGAAATATATAAACCTTTTGATTTCTCTAGCGAGTGTCAAGACTAGCTAGCCTTAGGATATAAATCTTGTGTTTGCTTAATAAATCATAGGTGCACAAGCAATGGATAACTCTTTATCAGTTCTATCATATACAACTTCTGACTGTGGTATTTGCCTTAATCTCAACCTTGACTATGGGTTTGCTCAACAAATTAAGAGAGATTATTCACTCGTACCTATCATTTCTCGATGGCCTAAGTATAAAGCATGTACCTTGAGTTTTCTCAACAAACACAAGCATTTGGAAGATGTTAAACATGTATATTATGATTGCATGGATACCTACTACATTCTGGATATTACTCTCAAAATATTTAACTTTAGTATTTCAACTAAAATATCTGATAGTGATTACTATTGGAATAATTTAAAATGGAAAATAGATTTTAACTTGGCACTTTATTCATTATAATTTGTTGGTATATTTGGTTTGAGAGAAACTATAGAATTTTTAATGATAATAATAGTCATTTTAATAAATTGATTTTTATAATTTCTTCATTTTGTTTTAATTGGATCTCAAATCCTAAATATAAATTAGCTAATAATAAACATTTAAAAAATATCTTAATAAGATTAGTAAAAATATTAAGTTATTTAAACATCAAAAAAATATTTTTGACATTAATAATTATAGTATTAACATTTTTTCAAATTTAAATGATGATTTCACTATTTATCATAATATCCTTTTGATCAAAGGACCATAAGGATAAGTATTAATTTGTTTTTCTATTTTTAGTTTGTTTTTTGTTTTAGTTTATAGATCTTTAACTTCTTTTGATCATGGATTCTTTTTAGTCCTTTTTTTCTAATTTTTATTATATTATGTCCTATTATCATAGCTTTTGTATCTTTGCTTTTATTTTATTAATACATGTATATGTATATAAGTTTCATTTATATACATATATGTGTTTTATTCTTATAACTTTCTTTAGTTCCTTTTACAAATACGGGTTTGGGCTAGAAATGTTGTTTGATTCTTTTTGCAGGTTAACGGGATTGCTGATATCAGGATTGCTGTTTACAGTGAGGAGTTCTTTTTAGTTCTTCTACATCTTCATCGTGGCGTTCTATTTTTTGAATGATTCACCTTTCAATGTGGCGCTCCCTCCAGTTTTACCTAGTCTACAGAATATCACTTTCCATTCTAGATCATTCGCGTTTCCTTTTCTTTCAAGTCTACAGAGTGGCGTTTCCTTCTTAGATGGAGCTGGTTTCTAGTATCATTGGCTCTGAGATGCTCCATAGTTTTTTAGGTACTTCTAACATCTCAATATCGGACAGTGACCTTGCCGGAGCTCGATATTGTGGTGTAATGGGTGGTGGCCATGCCGAAGCTCATTCTAGAGGTACCTGAGTTATTTTCTTTGTTATTTGTACTTTGATTAGCCACCTGCTAGGAATGGTGGCAGCACCTTGTCTTCCATGATATACACATATTTACATGTGTGCTCTCCTCTATTCTAGAGGATCACACATTTTTCCTAAACTATTATACTTTCATTAAATTGTATAATATTTTATGTATCTTATTAATTAGATCATATTTAACTAATTTCAATTATTAACTTTATTAATTAATATAATCAAATTTATTTTAAAATTTTAAAATTTTATTTTCTTCATCCAAAACTATTTAAGATGAATATATAATTATAACCTTTATAGTTATACACACACAGATATATATATATATATATATATATATATATATATCAAATACATATTAACCGTCTAATTAATTAAAATTAAACATTTAATAAATTTCAAAAATTTATTTAGTTTAATTTCTCAAAACAATTATGAAAAAATTAAAATGTTTTAAATTTAAACTATAGCTATTATAGTTTAATTTGTGTGTATATTAATATACTTTATTAACTAGCATTAAATAAATTATTTATTAAATAAATTATTTATTTAATTAGACATTTTAATTAAATAATTTTAATAATTTTTGAAAATTTTGTTTGATTTATCTTAAACAATTTTAAGCTAAAAAGTATAACCTTTATAGCTATATGCATATATCAATATATACATGTAGAAATGTAGCTTTAATGGCAGTAGGTTTAAGTAGCCATCTCACTTTTCTTTCCTTCTTTTGTTTCCCTTCCTTATTTTTCATCTTTACGGGATCTCTTTGTCTGCCACTCTCGTCTTCTCTCATTTTCCCTACTCCTCCATACTTTATTACCTACCTTTTGTTGTGTTTCCCTATCCTTTACATCTTTGCCTTTCGCTCTTGTCTTCCATGCTGCTTTGCACTTCAGATTTGAATCCCTCTACTCTATTTGACTGCATTGTACGCTTTTTTTCTAGATCTAGATTTTCCAAGTCCTTTCCTATGTCGTTCCTTGCTTTCCTATGTCGTTCCTTTACATATCTTTAGCCTATAATATTTTTGTTCCAATCCTATGCCATGTTGCATATCTGCTTGGAAGTGTTTCTGATGTTATATGGGTATGTTTTCTATGTGAGTGTGGCTTTGATTTGGGTAACCGTTGGGATTTGGTAGCTTAGGGACCGTTTGATTTCATTTTGTATTTTGATTTTGTTTTTCAACATGCACTAAGAAATAGTAAGAAATAAGAGAAGAAGATTTATAATTCTTAGTCATTGCAATGACAAACGGAAAACGAAGCAGTTGGATTGTTCTCCGTGCTTTTGTTATCTCTCGAAACACGAAAAACAAAATAAACTTGTTTAATTTCATTTTTCAAAATTGTTTATTTTTCAACAATAGATACAATGGATGCGCTTTTGTATCGATGAAAACAGAAAACTAAAAACGACAAGCCAAATGGGGCCTTGGTTTTTGGTGTCTTTTTTGTTCTCTGTAGTTTTAATGGGTAGTTGCCTTTGGCAGTTTTGTGAGTTGGGTAATTATGAAGTTGGAGCTATTTAGGTGTGTTAACTTCTGTCCATTGCTACCATCCAGTGCCATTTGCTTCATTTGTTGTATTCTATGTAACGGCCTGCTATGTCAAACCGTTCAAATCGACAATCATCTACTCATGTCAAACTTGAATTGCTCAAAACAACAGATTGTTAATTTATATTTAGAAAAACTTAGCATATACAGTAAATAAATTAATCACAGAATCACTAACATAGAGTAATGTAACAATAAGCAGCGGAATAGATAAATAGTAGTTCATGAAGCTACTATATAAGCGTCAGAGTTTATAGTAAAATACAACAGATATCTCGAATACAGAATAGTATCTAATACAGAAACTAATGACAAGTCTGAACAAATCAAATAGAAACAACTGAGAAGCTGAATAGATAAAGATAGATCTTCAAGAAAAACTCCAAGCTCCAAAGGTGAGTCTCAATTGCGATGACATTCAATCTGACCCGAGCATAAAGCAAAACACAAAACACTTGAGTCAGGATTTACATTCTTATACCAGTAAATTCAACTCAAGTGAAATGTCAATTGAAATACAAGTAACTTAAAGAATGTTTGAAATTTATATTCTCTAAGGATCCGTGGAACTATCTACTATGTAGTAATATACGCTATTATAATACGTCTATCGATAAATTATTAAAATAGCATAAAGGCTTTACACATATCCCCTTTAACACATTTTATATATTCCTGTAGTCTATACAATGCCATAAGCTCCACCAAACTGGTGGTTTACCCAGAGGATACCACATAGGTATGGTACAAAACAAACTTGTAGAAGGTTCGGGTACGAGGTATGCTTTGGGTAGGAAGGAGCGATGCTCGGGTACGAGCATGGTTTTGCTTGAAAAAAGAAGAAAGCGACTGATACAAAACAAAAAAAAAAGTAAAAAAATAAAATTAATATATATATACACTTACTGATATATTTTCTTACTCGAAAAAAAGAAATATAACACGGGAAGAGAGAAGCAGGTATTCGAAGTAAACTAATATAAAAAGTTTAGTTATTCTCTTTCAAAAGTAAGTCAGAAACCAAAAAGGAAGAAAGAATGAAGAAGAAATGATCGAATGCAGAAACCAAACTAACAATTAAATTGAAAAGGTTGGAAGAGATAAAGCCAAAACGTTGAATTCAATGAAAATTAAAATCTGATGGCTGTTTATAACAATCCGGTAGACAGATAAAAGAACACAGGGGAAACCAAAAGTTAAAATTGGGTACCGGTATGACAAATCATTTTGCAGATTTCACCTTGAACCGAACTCTGAAATTGACACTTGAATATACTATGGAGATCAGCACGACAAGACAAACAGAATGGTACATAGATATCAGCGACACGATCATCCTATCAAAAGTCGATATTTTGATACCAAACTGCTACAAATTCGTCGAAAATAAGATAAAAGGGGCTATAGCAGTCCAAATTTGGCGAAACGAAATATGACATCTCACTCAGAAAATGGTTAATAAATTTATTATATAAAATATTCAGATTTTGAAAATATGTTATTTCCACAAAATAACTGATTTTAAATTGAAATTGGAAATTACACAACAAAACCAACTTCCATATTTTCCAATGAAAATTTACCATCTGCAATTTTTAAATAGACGTATTCTAAATATAAAATTTTCACTTATAAATTTTATTGTTCAAATTTTCAGAAAAATCCATTTAATTTCATTATTTAAACCATTAAATTTACGGGTCGTTACATTCTACTTCCCCCAATTTCCAATGTTTGTCAAGTTTCCTCCCTTTAATCAACCCCAATGGATTGCCTTGGTATCAAGTATGTGTTTTATCTTGAAGTTGTGTGTCATGCTTTGATGGTCAGGGTTGAAGATGGTGGCATGTTGGGGCTGCTAGTTCATGGTTTTCAATTTTCTCCAGCTTGTTTAAATAGTTGCATTGGTCTATTTTGAATCTGATGAGGCTGATCCCTTGCCTTCTGTTTAGGTTTCGTAATTATGGTAGAAGCTTTTGCTTCTACCCCGGTTTGCAATTCTGATACATCTTTGGAATGAATTTTTTGGTGCTCTTTGGCCTTCACAGAATTTGTAGGCTTGTCCTGAGCATGTCAAATTTATTTTCAAGTGAAAGTGAATGTAATAGGATAATGTATGTTATAGTGTTTTCGATGTGAATGTTTTGCGTCATAGTGCTGACTTAATGTTGCTTACCTTCAAGCATTGTAAGCATGTGTTGCAAATCATAATTATTAAGGTTTTTCTACATTGCATCTTTTTTAATCACTACTTACAGTGGACGGGCCACTGTAAATAGCTTGCCTATAAAAAAATTACTCAAAAAATATTGAAATTTTTTAATTTTATTTTATAACATTTATAAAATTTCCTTTTATATTTTGAACTTAACATTCAAATTTAAAATGTATTTTAAATTTTAAAATTTAATTTGATAATTAGCCTAATTCCCAAATTAATTGTAGGCCTTGTATCATTGCCAATCTTTTGGACTTACTCCACCCATTGGGCATGCCAATAGTCAGGGAGGGAAGAATACTTTTTATCCAATCCAAGCCTAGACACTGCTATTCTAGACACCTGTCATATAGAAATTTTTATTAGTTGGCCCTGAGTGCTGGCTAATTAGACTACATAGAGCATACAAGCTCTGATATCATTATTGGAACCGTCTTGTTTTGACATCGGGTGGAATGGGTAAATTTCAAAAGGATACCTTTATTTGGACGTTAATGGGCCTATGTAACCTATTAACTAAAATTAAATCTAATTTTTATACTAAAATAAAATAATATTTTATTTTATATATTTTATATACTTTATTTACTTAACGTTTTTGGGTGAAAACTTACTTTAGCCATGATGGGAATGTGAAGGATGGAGGCGACCATAGATGGAGGACACTATGAAGAGAGAAGTAGGAAGAGAAAAACTACTCTGAATTAATATAGAAGGTTTTCTTTTTATGGAGAAAATAAAAAAAATTCATTCCTTTTTTTCAAACCTTCCTCCTTAATTCCCATTTTAATATAAATCAAATATTTAGACTATTTATTTCTATCTTATGGCCAGCCATGCTTTCGTACCATGTGGACCTGAAATCCCTAAGCCTATTTAAGTAAATATATATATTTTAAGTTTGTTTAAATATCTATATCAATGTTGTCTATCGATGTGCTCATATATAACTTTTACATACACATCCAAATAATTACTGATAGCATCCTATACATTTCTAGGAGCTACCCACTTATTAGTGTCACTCCAGATAGCAAGTTCATCAACAAATGATATTTACTAAATATTAACTAATTCAACTAATTTATAACACTTTACAAACTAATTAAATCATATGGTTTTATAGAGAATTCACAAATATAGCTATGAGACTCAAAGGTGTAAATTCAGGAAGTGGTTATTATTGAAAAATTAAAATATTAATATTCATACATCAACCTTTGCTAATGGTGTGAAAGTTTGGTCGAATTCATCGTTTATGGGACTCTTCGGTAAAATCATATTTTACAATACTTAAAGCGGTACAAATAATGACACTGATTTACACATTTTCTCTTTACCAATACTATATCACTTTAGGATTTATGGGATTTGGTATTGGTCAAAATTCTAATATTATTGACATTCGACTTGATCAGTCTACAAATAAATTTCTTGGTTTAATAATAACATTTATTATTAATCATTCTACTCTGGCCAGAGATTTTAACTTTGAGTTGGCTACAGTTGACCATGATACTAACATTATATAATTAAGAAGATGAATTCTCTATTGAATAATGTTCACTTCTAATATTTCAACTCCTACCCCACTATAGTTGCTTGATGGTGGCTATTTCATGATTCAATTATAATCAAAATGGAGTATTCAAAATGAAGTTCCATGGTATTCTCAAGTTAAGGAAACTGTGAAACATCGTCACACTGAGATTTTCTACTTTACTTAGTTTTTATTAACCAACAGGAAACTCTCAAACAAATCATTCCAAAGTTATCCAATAACTATGAATATGTAACACCCTGGTGGCCCCAACAGCCATGAGTAATACATTGCCTAACATTTGAAGAGTGGTACATGCTCTAGTCTCACTACATGAATCGATATCATTCTTAAACATCTTAACAAGGAATATTTACAATAAAATTTTATTTCATATTAGGATTAAAATATCACAAAGCGTAAGTTTTTTATTTATGGGGAGTGTCCGTTATTTTCTAAAGGAGGTCCAACAAGCTATTGGAGTAGCTCTGAGCTCACGGCCTCGTTTTGGAAGGTTTGACTTCTATTTATGATACACCTATTTGAGAATTTTTTTCTTTATATTAGGATTTTATATTATTTTGTATTTAATCAATTGGTTGATATCTTGCAAATGGTTTTTGGTTTTTTTTTGCAAACCTCTTGTTGTAAAATCCTAGTGGGTGTTCGATTTTTTATACTGTGCATTATTAAATTATCCCATTAGTGAGAAACACGTTCAAGATTTCTTATGATGCATTTGTTTTCAGGTTATTGAGGTAGGTCCTATCTTCAATATGAATTAGATGAGCGAATACAGGAAAGTGCTTAATTGTAAAGGATAATGGCTTAGAGGGGGAAGCGGTAAGATACAAACGTTTGACGTGCACCGTGAGCCTGAGAGCTCTATCATGAGTTGTTATTTATATTCATTGGACATTTCTCACAATAAGTTATTGTCGTTTCTTACTATCTAGATTTTGTTGATGTATTTAAGGAGGTTATGTGTTTACCTTCCCATAGAGATTAAGTTTGGTATATATCTTAGGAAAGATGCTAAGGTGGTGGTTGACAATTAGGCGCATGACATCGAGAGAGTGAAGGCTTAACGACCCAGAATTTCAAATAATTCATATTTAAATATCAGAATTATTTAAATATTTGAATCTTGGATGTAATAGGATTAAGTGGATTTTAATAGCCTTGTTAACCCCCTCAATCCAAACTCTAGTATATGTCCTAACACAATATAGCAAAACATTTTAGCAACTTAAAGCTAGAAGATTTAGAGAACAAGACCCCAAACAAGGTCAAGGATGTGAGCAAAGGGGGAGGGTTTAGGGCATGGCCGTGAGCAAAAGGTGAAAGTAGAAGGAGCTTTGGTGCTTGCAAGGTTGTGCTAGGAAGTTGTGGTTTGTGCTCAGTTGTTTGCTTATTGATTGGTGAGCTACCCATTTAAAAAGTATATAAAGTGTATAATGCTTGTTTTTATTATAGTATATGATTGACTATACATATTATTGTTTTATGTTGTGTAATTCCTGCTTTGGAAAGAATATGGCACATGTAATTGATGTGTATGGACTTCTATGACTTTTTATGAATTGTTGCATAGCCTTATAGCAAAACACATAGGATTTGGTCAGATTTTGATTTGAATTGGACTTGAATTGGAAGTGGTCTTATAGCGATAGTCGCTACAGAAGCACTTACTTTGTGTTCTGCATTTTCTATGATATTTTATAGAGAGATCCCTGGGAGTTTCTCACCATGATTGTAATGTATATTGTGTATATTAGTTACTATAAAAAAATTGGATGTTAAAATGATTGTTTACATATCGAAAAATGGCAAGACTTTTGAGTACACAAAACTGTCCCAGATCATCGTCATTTGCAACAGTCAACGAAGCATTATTTAAACATTATGTTATAAACCACCTTTAATAGCTATCTGTAAATGTTGTAGATTTCTTGAGACTTTAAATTGATTTTAAATGACTTTAAACTTAAGTATTTCACTTCAATCTTTTTAATGGCCTTTTCTAACTTATATTATAGTTTTTTAAAAGTAGTTTGGAATTTTGAATATTTTTTAATAATTAATTCTGAATTATTAAGTAGAAGGTTTATTTTTATGAATAAGAAAACATGCTTTTTATGGTTTTTATATAAATTTTTTTAATTAATATTTTAATAAATGTTTTGAAAAATATTATAAGTATTTTAAGGTATATTTAATCATATATTATTTTTAGAAAATTAGTTAGTTATTTTATTAAAACATTAAAAAGCATATGTAATATAATATCTTTACATTATTTTTATACTTTTATTAAATATCTTAGCTTTATAAATTAATTGTATAATATACATATTTATCATTTTAGAAGGTTCTTAGTAAATATATAAGTTTTGGAAAAGTTACTTTATAAAAGAATAAATGGGTAGTTTTGGATTACAACACTTAGGTTATAATAAACGGTTTTGTAAAGGTCAATTAAAAGTATATTATCTTGTTTAATAAGTGTAGATATACTTAGATCTTTAAATGAATGTTTTTAAAGGTAATGACAAGTATAAAATGGTTTTGGTTTATTGTAAACAATGTTTAAGAAACATTTGTTTTTAACCCTTTTTTATTATACTTAGTAATGTAATTAGATTTTTAAAAGAATGTTTTGAAGATAATTATAAGTGAATTGGGTTTGGGTTATAGTGACAAATGTTCGAGTAACAATTGTCTTTAACCTTTGTGAATATATTTTAAAGTAAGAAATCTTGTTATTATTTATGAATATAATTATACCATTTGAGATAAGTATATAAATACCTTTTTGAAAAGAGTATATGAATAGTGAAATAATAGTATATATCTATTGTAAAGATATTACACACACACACACACATGTATACACACAAGTATTTATAAAGACATTTTAATCACTAAAAGGATTAATTAAAAAAAAGGAATAGAAGTAGCTTAAGTAACTTGACCACGTTTTATATGACTTAATCGTGCTTTATGTGGCTTAATTGTGCTTAGTGTGGCTTAATCGTGCTTAGTGTGGCTTAACCGTGCTTTGTGTGTTTACTTGTTTATAGAAAGTATTTAGTCGTGTACTTAGCATTAGAAGCAGACAAAGTAGTTTATTCTTTAATGAAATTTAAGGCTAATGTTCGAGTAGGGTTTAGAAGCAATAATGTTCTAACCTACTAGCTTCACCCTTGACCTAGGAATTATATAAATTAAGAAAATCGAAAACATGATAAATATACGAGACTTGGTTTCCATATATGATCATCTATTTGTACATGATAGTCGGTTAGTTGATTATCGAAATTGATCAAATTAATCTTGAAAGTACATGTAAGCATCATGTATTGGTACGGTTTGAGATCCTTCAAGGAGGACTCACTAGTATGAATCGTCTCTTGCATTAAGAACGTATATATATGAGGTCCCCCCAGGAGGACTCCTTTATATTGTTCTTTTGCTTCTTAAAGAACCGAAATTGAGTTAATCGAAAATCCATCACTTTAGTTTTTGAAGAGTTAGGGATCGGTGAGTGTTTTACTTACCGAATACGACTTCAAAATGATGTATGGGTTCTATCTTTTGGAAGCAATTATGAAGTGAAATGTTACATAATTGAACTGTCTATCCTAAGGTTAAGTCCAAGGGAGAGGTCAACTTTAACATTTAAGACTAATGTTATAGAATTGAAATATCTATCCTAAGGTTAATTCCAAGGGAGAAGTCAGCATTAACACTCATTGGACGATTTATGTTATGATCCTTGTAGAGATTCGTGGGCTCTTCGAGATGTTGGAATCCAAAGAGAGATTCAAGATTTGTTTGAGCGATGAAGACTTTTTTCTTTAGATGCTGAATGTTACTTCACCATTGGTAATGAAAGAAATCAAATTATAATGCATAGCTTGGGGTTTAGCTAACCCGTGATAGGGTATATCAACTTCATATCTAGAGATGCTTATCGATGTTGCACGTTGGAGTTGATAATACATGGTTCCATGTGTTAGGGCATGGTCTAGTTGTGTATATCTTAATGGTATATTCTATTTGGAGATATATGACACTCGAAAGGTATTTTATGAACCTTGCTAGGAGATTGGCCTCGGTATATCTAGGAATGTCTCCAGTGGTCCATTATGCACACGTACCTTAGCGGTTTTAGATGTACTTTTGATATTGTTGTATTGTGAGATGCAAGCGATATAGGGATTTCTAATTTATATTCCACACCCTAGACATTATCTATTATATATCATTTTATGTACTTATATCTGGTTTGGCTCTTTTGAGTGGAAAACCATTATGGTGATCCGAGCGATCTTATAAGGTGTCGTTACATTACTTAGACGTTTTTTAAGTTTCTCACACCAGACTTATGTCTAACTCATGGTTTTATATTTCCCTTATTTCCATGGGTGCTTTTTTAAGTAGTCTAGAAAGGCGGGTTTTCATTGATATTCTTTGGAGCTTGAGGAGACGAACTGATACTTTCGCCTATCATAGTATTCTTATTTCCATTGCATTACAGTTTTGTATTTATATTACCATTTGTGAGGGCATACTATTATATTATCCAAGCTGATGATAATACTTAGGATTGTAACTCTGAAATGCTACGTATCTTAGAGTGATAGTTTGTACTGTCTTTTGATATTATATTTTATCATTGCGTTATGAGATTCTAATGTTGTGTTTTTTCTTCTTATTGTTTTTCTTTTTATTTACACTAACAATCCGTCTTTTCGGCACTTGAGTGCTCAGCACGTAATACAGTGGATGTGCTAGCGTTGTCATTTGGGGGTCGAAAAGGCGAATCGTTACAGAAGGGGATTTCAAGTGCAAACTAAAGAGTTGCTAAGGTAGGGCTTTATTCAAAGGAGTACTTTGGAGTAAAGGGCATCTGTTGTGTTTTCTACAAAAGATGATGGTTCGTTAAGGCTTTGTATCGATTATAGAAAATTATGTAAGTTGACATGAAAGAATAATTATTCATTACCGCACATAGACGACTTATCTGGCAAACTTAGTAGTGCAAAAAATTTCTCGCAACTAGATCTTATGACGAGGTCCCATCGATTGAGGGTAGCAATGGATAATGTGCCGAAGGCTGCTTTTAGGATGCCTGGCGAGGCTTTTTAGTGGAAGGTTATGCCATTTGGGTTGACCAACACTCCCTATTTTGTTGACTTAATGAGACCTTTTTTGAGAGTAACTTAATTAAATTATGGTCATGTTAGTTAATGGCACTTGGTATATTCTAGAGATGAATAAGAGCACAAGTCGCACCTTAGATGGTGTTGGAAGTTTTAAGCCAACACCAGATGAAGCTAAGTTTTCAAAGTGTCGTTTTTTGAGTTGAGATATATGATTCTTAGGTAATGTTGTGTCTAAGCATGATACCTTGGTAGTTCTAAGCTAAGTAGTTAATATCGGTATGAGATATTTTAAAATATCATGATAATTTGGATAATATCGGTAATATATCGGACAAGAGTAGAACATGTGTTAAACGATATTGTATTATGTTATAATATTATATTGATGTTAATTATTTAAATATGTGGACGAAAAATTTCAAATTACTATCAAAGACAAATTGCATATAATTATAGATTATAATTTGTTTACAAAGATATTCTATTTAATTCAACTCATAATATAAGCTCATAAAAACCGAGAAATTCATAGAATGTATACATTTATTATTTTCTTCATTTTTATACTATATTCTTTGTTTCTTCAGTCATCTAACCATATATATATATATATCACTTTCACATAATTTCCATATTTATATTTTTGTCAATTTCTTTCACTTAATTTATTGAATAAGCAATGTTGATTTGATACCAATTACTACTTTGATTCGTTCCTGATCGATATGTCAAATATATAATTTTACCGCTCTTCAACTTTTAGTTCTAGGTGCATGATAATGACTACTAAAATGATTTTTGTAAGCTAACTTACTAATGAGAAATTCTGAACAAGAAATAACTAAAATGAAGTAGCTCTTTCATGATCTTATCTTGAGTGGTAAAATTTTCAAGGAAAATAAAACATATAAAACAATGGAATAAGTAGAGTTTTCTTTATTAAAAGACTAATAAACAAGCCTAAAACTATATGGTTAAAACTAAAAAATTAGTGCATTTGGATAATATGGTCCACAAACTGTCATTCACCATATACAAAAAATAAATATTGAGAATGTGAATATATTTATTTCTGAATATATTTTCTCCAACACACAAAATAATGAACAATGTAAATATCCAGTATTTGACATTAAATTTCGGAGCGAATATCGGCAAAGATCGGGCGACATATTAGTAACGATATTTTAAGTGATATTTCGAAAAAATATTGGCTTAGAAGCGATATGAGATATCTCGGCGTCATATCAGCGATGTTAGTCAATATTAACTACATAGGTTCCAAGTAAAGTAGCCACGACGCAAGATTTGAAGGTACCAAGTAAATATAATCAAAAGTTCATTAAAGACTTCTCAAAGGTGGCTACTCCTCTTACTCGCTTCACCAAAAAGAATCATGTTTGTGATCCCCATTGTGAGCATGCTTTTTCTAAGTTGAAAGAGTTGTTGACTACCGCACTGGTTCTTGTTATTTCACACGGAGTAAAATTGTTTATTATAGACACAGATGCATATGGCACGGGTCTCGGGCTGGTATTGATGCAAGAGGGAAATATTGAGGTTTATACAGGTTGATAACTAAAAACGCATAGGAGAAATTATCTAACTCGTGATTTGAGTTGGCACTGATCATGTTTGCATTGAAAGCTTAGAGGCATTTCTTGTTAGGTAAAAGTTTGATTTGTTCATGGATCATAAATCACCGAAATATCACTTTTATAAAAGGATCTCAACCTTCACCAATAAAGATAATTGGAACTCCTTGACTCTTATGGTATTGGTATATTGTACACCCCTAAGAAAGGAAAAGTAGTAGCGGATGTGCTTATTAGACAGTGTGCCATATTAGGGTCTATGTTTGTGGAACGACAAAGGTTAGAATTTATTTAGGATTAGATTCTAACCTCCATGCGAACTTGATGTTGGGAATTTAGTGAAATTGGAGGAAATGCCTACTCTGGTGCAGCGCTTTGGATCTTGTCAGAAGCATGATGCTATTTGATAGAAAATTCTATGCAACTTAGTAATAGGGTAGATTCAAGCAATATGGCGCTTTTTATTATTAGTTGAAATGGTTGGTTCCTAGGAATGAGAGATGTGCACGCCTGTTTGTCGATGGAAATTCTATCGGTTTATAAAACCATCGAACAAATTTAAATTAAAAAATTACCGCAAGCGCACGACGTACACTTGTAGTACGTGGTGAATACGGGTCGATCCGCAGGGAATTAATGATTTTAAAATTCTATTCAATCAAATTAAACCAAAGTCGATGGAAAGTTTAGCTAGAGAATTAACTAACTAATTAAAAGAGAAGAGAAGCAAATATAAGAGTTAAGTGACAACTTAGAGCAAAAATTCACTCTCTAGATCATGTAGTTCAACACATATGAAATCATGATCTCTCTTTTACGGTCATTAGTGCTTTAATTGATGTGCTTATCATAAGTATGACATATTTGTACTATTGATTAGCCAACATAAGCCATCAAACTATAACACGTCCCTTAAAGCACTTACTAACTTGCATGAAACTTGACAAAGAAAATGAAAATGAAATCTATTTTAAGTATGGCCTTTTAACTATTGATTAGAAATATAGACCATCAAATTTTAATTTCAAATCACTTTCTTTTGCCATAATCATATTTCGATAAAGAGGCAATTAGTGTTAGTGATTGTTTAAGCATAGCCTATTGGTGTCAACAATATAGGCTATTAAATTCAAAGCAAAAACAATTAGTAAACCATTTCTATCATCATCATTAAGCACAAAAAGAAAGCATGAATTAACGAATAGTTAAAGCTACATAATTAGAGAGCTTCATTACTCGCTAAATTGAAGCGGTTTAACCTCTCATATTTGTCATTTTATTAACAAATGTAACTTGCAACATGAGAGAAAAAGAAAAGGAAAAAGAAAGCAAGATAAAGTACAACAATTCTACTTGCATGAAAAATAAATCTACACTACAACATGAAAGTAAATAAGCATGAAAAGGAAAAGAACATGTATTGAAGTTGCATAAAAAAATTACATAAAGAAAAATGGCTAAGTAGCCATGAAAAGAAAGAAGAGATCTTGGTTTTACTTTGAGCCTAAAACTAACTAAAGAGAGAATAAGTAAGAGATAGTTACATGAAACATAAGGGTTGATTTATACAAGCATGAAACCCTAATCCATAATTTGGGGAATGCCCAAAATGCCCTTGAGGTAGTGTGGAGGCCAAGTAATCATTAGCTTCTACTAATCATCATTTAAGTGTACATGAAGCCATTAATTCCATAAGCATGTGCATTATCCTCTAATTATGCATTAAGGTGGTGGGTAGGTGGGGTTCTCCATGATCTTCACTTGGAATTATTTTCATCTTCATTCCTTTGTGCTCTTTTTATAGATGCATATCTTCTTCATGAAACAAATTGTAATTGAAATCAAATTCCTACAAAATAGTATGGAAATTTCTAATTAAACTTTCTCAAGTTAATTTATGCACAAAAATGACTATTATTGCCCTTGGATGAAGATGAATATGTGACAATTTGGAATTTATATGGATTTTGGTTAAAACAAGTTAAAATACCCAATATGATCATTTATTTAATTTAAATAGAATAAATATGGTGGTAAAAATATGCACATTTACGTGCACATCAAATACCCCCACACTAATCTTTTTATTCGTCCTCGAATAAAGAAAAACTAAGATAAATCCGTTTTCGTAGGGAGCATGATTGCATTGAGCGTATGCAACAAGCCGTTAAACCTCTGGGTGTCCCTAGTAGGACGAGTATTGTCTCGTGAGGGTTTTCAGTGGATACTACCCATAAAATCCAAATGCATGATGAAAATATTTACAAAATGCAAGATTTATTTACAAAAGGGTGAATGTGAGTTTTTGAAAATATTTACGAATGAAGGATTTATTTTTAAATTGACACGAATAAGTTAAATATAGGTTTTGGTCATTATCTTGAAATTCAAGTTATTTACTCGTCAATATTTCCAATAAAAACGAAGTTATCATTAACAAATAGACTATAGTTTAACTCGTTGTTTTGGTTAATAACACAGTGTAACTATGAAATGGATCCTTAGTTGATTATCAAAGTGGTATTTTCATTTCTTTTCACTAACATATCAAATCGAATAAGTAAAAATAGTGCTAGAATTTCAATTGCTTGCTCTCTCATTATTTGCAAGAAAAATTACACACCT
This sequence comes from Allium cepa, assembly GCA_030765085.1. Classification (NCBI taxonomy): domain Eukaryota; kingdom Viridiplantae; phylum Streptophyta; class Magnoliopsida; order Asparagales; family Amaryllidaceae; genus Allium; species Allium cepa. The sequence continues at coordinate 70,672,146 of CM060939.1, read as the reverse complement.
AACTCAGGTAAACTGAGGCCGGATATACCACTCATGCACTGCCTTTCGAGCTTATGTGAGGGAAGTACAGAGCATAGTGAGTGCACACACTTTCATATACACACCTATTTGACTGTATGTGGTTTTTATTAAGTCTTTTTTTTACATGTGTTCCATACATGCGTAACCGTGAGGACTTTTAAATGAGTATAAAAGCACATAGTCAAAAATTCCAAGGAATTCACCCATGCATAACCGTGAGGACTTTTAAATGAGAGTGAATACTTGGATGTTATTATTTTTTATTTTTTTATTTTTTTAAGAGAGAGAGAGAGAGTTTTGCAAAATCATCTTAGCACCATTTAACTTAGAAGACAAAAAAAATGTTATATCCTTTACTTTAAATCAACCACTTTTTAAAACAAAGATTTTCAATTAGGATGTACTTCATAATTAACACGTATGAATCTTTCTATATACTAGTTAAACCATTATTATTTGTAATCAAACGTCATTTTTATTTTTGTTAAGACTAATAAATTTTCAAAATTATCAATTTAACAAACCAAAACCATATATTTATCTTATAGTGTTTCTTTTAAAAATAAATCAAAAGAAAATTTGTTTTTGGGATTTTTTTTTAATTTTTTTTGAGATTTTAAAGCAAAAATAAACCATGAAAAAAAATGAAGATGAGTCCTCCCCCCATCACTTGATTTTGACCGTGTCCCCACAGTCAACCCAAGTGGAAGGAGAAAAATAAAATAAAAATCCTATATTTACATGATAGATTATTATTTACAAGAGATGAGAAAGTATACAGTCAAAAAGTAAATGAAACGGTCTTCTAAAGACCGATTCATTTGTCTTGTCAAATGTGTGAGACACAGCTTAAGCACGAAAAACCAAATCGTAAAAGATTTCGAAGTTGAATGTGGATTTGGAAAGATGAAAGTCGTTTTATTGAAAATCGTACGAGTTGTTTTTATTTTCGATGATTTTTGGGGTTGATAAAATAATTGGTTGAAATTCAAGTTCATTTTCACCAAATTGAAATTCAAATTTGTCATTGAAAACTTCTTCAAAATTATTGATTTCAAAATCAAAATGGTGATGTAAATCTTCCCCTTCAGAATTTAACAACTCATTTTCGAAAATTCTAAACAAATCGTGTTCATTGAATTCGACTTCCTTTATTGGATTATCAACAACTTCATTGCGTATCTTAAGTTCAAAGTCTAAAGTTGTTGTATTTAAAATTTTGAAATCGAGAAAAGGAAGATTGATTTTTAAATCAAGTTTCTCACCCTTAAAAGAATTGAAATCCATTTCAATTACCGTCTTTTCAACAACTTCGTTACGATTGTCGTTTTCAATTTCGAAAGTTGTTATTTAAAAATCATCGATTGGGTAAAAGGTGGATTATCATTTGACTCATCACACATTGGGATTTGATTTTGTTTCTCACGAAAATTTTCTAATGTTTTAATCAACAAATTTGTGTGATCATCATAAATTTCAATCATTTGCTCAACAAAGTCAAATTTGTAATTATTAACTTGAAAAGTTTTGATTTGGACTTGTTGAGAACAAGAATTATCAATTTTGATAAACGGTATATTATTATTTGATTCTTCGCAAGTTGAGATTTGATTATGATTTTCATGAAAAGTTTTGTATTTTTCAAGTAATAAATCCCCGTTATCTTTTTTCATTTGGTCAACAAAATCAAATTCATGATTATTAATTTGAAAATTTTCATTTTGAATTTGTTGATAACTAAAGTTTTCAATCGTATCGTTATTGAAACTATTCCCATTGCCAAAATTATTTGAAACTTGGTTCACATTTTTGTCTTGATTTTGAAATTCATTTTGAAGCTCGAAATTGAATTGACATGGGTTATACTCGAAATCATTTGAATTTTGAAGTGAATTCAAATTTTGATTATTTTGACTTGAACTATTGCACAAATATGAGTTACATAAATCGTTTATATTCTAATTTTGTTGTGTAGAGAGTTCAAGAAAAGATGAAATGCTATTTTCGAGATTTGAGGGTTGATCATCGTTTTGAAAACTTTGTTGTTCAAAATTTGAATTATTTAAACAATAGTTATCGTTAAAATAACCATAAGAATTTTGAGTGAAATTATATGGATTATATTGATTTTCACAACTATCGTAAAATTCATATGAATATGGAAATCCAGACATTTTCAACATTGTTTTTGTTTTTTTATATAAAGGAAAAATATTCACAAAAGGAATTTTATTTTTCAAAAGGAAAAAATGATTTTTGTTTTTTTTTTGAATTTTCAAATTTTTTCTTTATTTTTGAAAAGGTTTTATATTTTTTTTATTTTTTTTTTGATTAAAAACAAGTCAAAATGAAGGATTTAAAAATTTCAAGAGAAAGGAATATTTACAATATTTTTTCCTTTTTTCTGGATTTTTGAAGTTTTTTTTAGACATGTATGAACTAATGCTACTAAATGAATGCAAGGGTTAATTACAAATGATTTATTCTAAGTTAACCCAAAATTGTATAATCACACTTTGTCTTAAATCAACAAGATAGTCTCAGCCACGTAATGGACATGAGTTATCGGTGCACCACGAATCACCGTAGCAATACAGCCGAAGGTTTAAGTACCTTCAAAGGAACAACCACTATAATATTTATGAATCACCGTAATATTTATAAATGGTTATTACTCTGTCGTAGCCTATACACCAAGAAATTAAATTGTTCAAAGAAGACAACTTGTCAATATACAATTAAGTGTTATCGATGTCTAACATTATTATTAATCAAAATTCTAGAATGAAATGCAAAGTAGAAATTAAACGTGAATTAACAATGCAACTACGAATGGATTTTTTTTTTGAATTTGTTTTTAAATGCTAGCAAACAACAATGCAATTCAAATAAACTAGAGATGAAAGCAGCAATTTTTTTAAGCAAACAAGTAGTTTATTTAGCAAGCAGAGCAGTGTAAGCAGTTTGGCTCCTTCACTTTTGCAACCTGAAAATAAAAACAAGATATATATATATATATATATATATATATATATATATATATATATATAAGTTTATTAAAGAGGAAATTAATATAAGTTTATTAAAGAGGAAATTAAAACAAGTGATCTGCAAAACAATTGAAAACCCTTGCTTTTTTTTAAACACATGTTGTTTGTTTGATTTATTTATTTATTCACAACCAAAACAAAGAAAATCCTTTTTTTTAATGAAACATTCAAAACTGCTCTAACCAAAGCCCAGCCCACTTAACAATGAACACAATCAAAATCGGGTTTCAGAAACAACCTTATACGCCTCCAGTCGAAAATCCAGTCTAGATACAAAAATAAATAAATCGCGGTTGCCAAATAAAAAAGAAAATCGAATCAAATAAAAACTTGTACACAGTCAATCAAAATCAGGTCAAAGCAATCGCGAATTTGGGTTCAAGGTGAATTTGAGTTTGGGTTTTACGATTTTGTTGAAGACTGCAGGCTCGGTGGTAAGAGGCGTGTTTCTCGATTCAAACACAAAAAATAAAAATCGAAGTCAAATTCGCGATTCAAGTTTGAGTATCGAAGGCATTGTGGAATTGGTAGCAGTTCTTTCAAATGGGTTTCGCGCTTGTGGTAGGGAGATGTTCGTAGTTGGTGAAGTGAGGCCGCTGGGTTTGAATTGGCGATTTTGGGTACGCGATCACTGTCTATACGGTTTTGAGCTGCCGCTCTAGTCAGTGGTGCTCGCGATTTAGGTAGCAGTTTGAGGGTTGGGTACGAGGAGGAGGTTTGGTGTGTCTGCTATGCGAATGTTGATGAATTAAATTGGGCACAGTGGGATGGTATGTTGTATGATGGAGGAAGAGTTAGGGCAGTGGCTCTGGTTAAGGCTGCAGTTGTACGCTCTAATACCAGCGAGTCTGGTGATAGGGGGTGGTTCGAATATGAGATGACTGTGATATGTGGTGATGAATGTCAGGCACAGTTGCACAGGGAAAGTATTTATTGTGGTGAAGGGGAAGACTACTGTGTGATCAGTAGTGCCAGTTTTTCAGAAAGGATGATGTTTGGAGGATTTTCTGTTGTGCAGCAGTTATTGTGAAAGTGGCAGGCAACGTTGAAGAAGAGGCAATGCTTGATGAAGTGAAATGCAGTGGTATGTGAATGAAGATGGTGGATTAGTGGTTGCACAAAGACTTGTTGAACTCGACTATGCTTTCGGGAGATGATGGATGTGAAGGGCAGTGGAATGTATTGTAGATTGCAGTTTTGGTTATAGAGATGATTTGAAATATGCAGGAGTGAAGGAAGCAAGGGGGAGCTGTACTTTGATGTAGATGAAATAGGAATGGACAGTGAAGTTGGCAAAGGGACAGAGGTGGGTTTTGGCAGAAGTGGAGATTGAGGGGTAAATGCAGCAGTTTTGGTGTCAATGCAGCGTGGTGACGGAGTAGTGCAGAGGTGAATGATGGTGACTACAGTGATGTGAGGATGGGATGGAGGCACTGGTAGTTAGAGGCCGTGGCAAGTTGATAGAAGAGGGAAGCTTGTGAGGAAGTATGAAATGGTGAATGTGGCTGGTGATGAAGGCAGTTCAGTGAATTGATGGACAGTGGTTGTGGTGGATGCTGTTTGAATTTGAACTTTCTGTTTGATTTGGTGGAAGTGGGGTGTGCAGCGGGAAGATATATGCATGGAGTGGTTAGGTTGTTGAGAAGCTGGTTTGAGAAGGGCAGAAACAGTTTGACGATGCAACAATTTGTAAATAGAAAATGAAAAATTTGTAACTTTTGTCAACAGAGAGTGGTATGTGCAGTAAGGTGCACAGTGCACTGTTATATGCACAGAAATCCTCTTTTTTTTTTTTTTTTTTTTTTTTTTTTTTTTTTTTTGTAAACGTAAATAAAAGAAAGAAAAGAAAATTGTAAATGTAAAGATGTGAAAAGCAATGGCAATGTAAAAAAAAAAAAAATTCAATTGATGTTGTGTATTTTTTTTTTAAAATATGAAAATGGAAAAGAAAACAAGAAAAACAAACACACAACAAAATGCATACAAAAAAAATTCGCACAAACAAACACAGAATTGTTTTTTTTACACACACGCAAAATAAAATCAAATGAAAATAATTCGAAGAATAGATTATTAAAATCAAAACAACTCCTCGGCAACGGCGCCAAAAACTTGTCCGTCGACGGAAATTCTATCAGTTTAGAAAATCGTCGAACGAATTTAAATTAAAAAATTACCGCAAGCGCACGGCGTACACTTGTAGTACGTGACAAATACGGGTCGATCCGCAGGGAATTGATAATTTTAAAATTCTATTCAGTCAAATTAAACCAAAGTCAATGGAAAGTTTAGCTGGAGAATTAACTAACTAAAAGAAAACAGAAGCAAATATAAGAGAAGTAAAAATTTGAAAAATAAATCCACTCTTTAGATCATGTAGTTCAACACATGTGAAACCATGATCTTTCTTATTTGGTCTTTAGTGCTTTAATTGATGTGCTTATCATAAGTATGGTATATTTGTGTTATTGATTAGCCAACATAAGCCATCAAACTATAACACATCCCTTAAAGCACTTACTAACTTTCATGAAACTTGACAAAGAAAATGAAAATGAAATCTATTTTAAATATCACCTATTAACTATTGATTAGAAATATAGACCATCAAATTTTAATTTCTAATCACTTTCTTTTGCCATAATCATATTTTGATGAAGAGGCAATTAGTGTTAGTGATTGTTTAAGCATAGCCTATTTGGTGTCAACAATATAGGCTATCAAATTCAAAGAAAAAACAACTAGTAAACCATTTCTACATCATCATTAAGCACAAAAAGAGATCATGAATTAAGAAATAGTTGAAACTACATAATTAGAGAGCTTCAATACCCCCTAAATTGAAGGGGTTTAACCTTTCATATTTGTCATTGATTAACAAATGTAGCTTGCAACATGAGAGAAAAAGAAAAGGAAAAAAAGGCAATATAAAGGAAAAAATTCTACTTGCATGAAAAATAAATCTACACTACAACATGAAAGTAAATAAGCATGAAAAGGAAAAGGACATATATTGAAGTTGCATAAAAAAATTACATAAAGAGAAATGGCTAAGTAGGGAATGAAAAGAAAGAAGAGTGCTTGATTTTATTTTGAGCGCAAAACTAACTAAAGAGAGACTAAGTAAGAGGGGGTTACATGAAACATAATGAGTTATTTATACAAGCATGAAACCCTAATCCATAATTTGGAGAATGCCCAAAATGTCATTGAGGTAGTGTGGAGGCCAAGTAACATTAACTTCTACTAATCATCATTTAAGTGTACATGAAACCATTAATTCCATAAGCATGTGCATTAGCCTCTAATTTGTACATTAAGGTGGTGGGTAGGTGGGGTCCTCTATAATCTTCACTTGGAATTATTTTCATCTTCATTCCTTTGTGTTCTTTTTGTGCATGCATATCTTCTTCATGAAACAAATTGTAATTGAAATCAAATTCCTTAAAAATAGTATGGAAATTTCTAATTAAATTTTCTCAAGTTAATTTATGCACAAAAATGACTATTTTGTTCTTGGATGAAGACGAATATGTGAAAATTTGGAATTAATATGGATTTTGGTTAAAACAAGTTAAAATACCCAATATGATCATTTATTTAATTTAAATAGAATAAATATGGTGGTAAAAATATGCACATTTACGTGCACATAAGTGCCCGATGTTGATAGGCTTAAGAATGAAGTGCTTCATGAATGCAATCATTATAGGATTATTATCAGCCCAGTGGTAACGAAATGTATAATGATATTAAGCATTCATTTTAAAGCAAGATGTGCGATGTCTTAGAATTGATTGCAAAATGCATGACTAACCAAAGAGACAACACGGAGCAAAAGAAGTCAAATGGCTTGCTGCTACTGCTAGATGTTCCATAATGGATGGAAGAAAATTTCTGTGAGTTTTTTGATAGGTTTCCAAGAAGTTGAAGAGATAATGAAAGCATATTGGTCATCATTGATCGATTGACTAAAAATGTTCATTTTGTATCGGTTAAGTCTATAAGAACCGCTATGTCTCTAGCCACTATATATGTGAAAGATATTGGGAGATTGCATGGGATATCAAAAGGTATTATGAGCGATATATATATATCCATTATTCACTAGAGAATTTTGACAAAACTTGTAACTTGCTTCATGTACGAAAATGAATTTGAGTACTGCATATCATCAATACACCAATAGTCGAACCAGAGAGGGTGAATAGAGTACTCGAAGATTTTATTGAGATCTTACATATGGGGCTTTTGGAGGAACTTGGGAAGATCACTTATCCTTAGTATAATTCATATATAATAATAGTTTTCAATTGAGTATTAACATGACACCATTTTAAGCTTTGTATGAAAGACCGTGCAAGTCATTGTTAGGTTGGTGAGATACAACCAATCGATTGATATTTGGGCTAGATATGATCCAACATACTTTGGAGAAGATTAATTTAATTTGGAAGAGAATGAAAGCATCATGAGATCGACAAAATAGTTTGCTGATAGAAGAGGCACCAATTTGGAGTTTGCAATAAGGGATTTTGTCTTTGTAAAGGTCTTCCAGTTGAGAAATGCGGTTTGGTTTGGTATCTTAGGTAAGTTGACACCAAGAATTATTGGACATTTCCTTATTTTTGAAAGAATTGGTAAGCTTACATACCGAGTCACGCTTCTCGAAAAGGTGACCAGGGTGCATAATGTCTTTTATGTATCCTATTTGTGCAAATGCATGCATGATTCTAATTAGAGTCGAGTCAACTTGAAGATATAAGGGTTGAACTAGAAAGAAGTATACCAAGGAAACCTATCTGTATTATTGGTCATAGTACGAAACAGCTTTGAAGAAAAGTGATGAAACTTGTACAGGTTCAATAGAGTGACAACGTTGGTGATAACACTTAGGAATCGGAACAAAAAGTTCAAGCATCCCACCCGGAACTATTTATAAGTATGAGTCACTCTACTTAATATCATTTAATTTCCTCTATGCACACACAGGTTTGGATAGAATGTTTGATTGTTCTTGCTACTTGTTGTTGTTTGCTAGTAATGGTTGTGTTAAGAGTTCTGTTGTTCCACTTTTAAGAATTTCAGGGATGAACTCCTTTTAGGGGGATGTAATAACTTGAATTTTTAAAGAATAATAATGAATTAATTTAAATCATTTTAATGAGTTAAAACATGTTTTTCTTAATGCAAAATATGAGTTTTTAAGAAATTAGGATCCAAAACCAGTTTCATCGTATTCAAATATTGTTTACATTTGAAAAACATAATGCATAAAAGAATCGTAGTATGGAAGAAATCGAGATGGAGAGTGACAAAATTGTAAATAAAGAGGTGAAATACCTTTAAAGGTCCAATTTCTGAAAATAACACTTCACTTCTTCAAAGTCTTTGCAAAATCTTATTCTTCCTCCTCTTTTTTCCTCAAACCTTAGCTTCTCTTCCTCTCTTCATAACTTCTCTGTTTCTTCTCAAAAAATCACTCATAGAACTTTAAATTCAACCGATAGAGTCCATTATAATACCCATCAATCATAATTCTTTAGAATTGAAGAGTTGATTTCAAAAAATTTGAAATAGGGATTTCAAGAGTTGATTCAAGAAAATTTAGGATATTTCTACTAGCTCGAGTAAGTGGGAATGTGTGATATCCCGGAAATTTGGGGCAATATCTATTTAATAATCTACATTAAAAATTAAATTGATTTGATAATATTTGTTAATAATATTTGAATTAATTTAATAATCTTCCTTTAAATAAATATTTAACTGATAATTTATCTTTTAGAAACTAATTTAAATTGTTTCTATTTATAATGTATATATGTATATAATTGTATATATTATAAATAGACAAGCTCTATTTTAAATTAATAAATAAAGTTATGGTTTCTAATTCTATTATTTTTGATAATTTGGAAATTTAATATTGAATAAATAATAATATGGTTTAAAGATACCCAAGATAAGATTAAAATTTGTTTAAATGATTTTAACTTAAATTTAAACTTAACAAAGGTTGTTTGATTTTAAATGTGGTTAATAAAATTAGTAATATATTTAGGTAGTGATAATTTCATTATTTTAATTTAATAACTAGTTATTTTAAAACAATCTAAATAATGTAATATTTTTACAAATGGATTTCAATACAAATAGAAATGGTTATTGGAAAATTATTTAAATACATGTATGTGTATTTTGGAGGAAGCTATAATTTGAGAGGTTTAAAAATAAGTCTTTCAAGAATATTTAAAATAATAATAATAAATAAATCTTATACATATTAAACATAAGTCTAAATACATATACATATGAAGCTATGATTTGGGTATAAAATAAATTCTTTCAAGAATGTCTAAGATGAAATAAATTTAATAAAATATTTAAACAAGCAAAATAAACAGCTATGTATATAGGATGTAAGCATTCCCAGGCAAGTGAAAACATTTGTATGTAACTTGTAACTGTTTTGAATACAAGAACAAATCAGGTAAGTATATAAGCAACACATGTAAAATAAAATGCAAAGCTAAGAAAAAGAAACATGTAATCATGTCTATACAATAATTATGTTGGCAATTAAACAAAATAAAAATAAAATGCTTGCAGCTTGTAAATAAAGTATGCAGGCAAGTAATCATGTATGTACTATAGTTATGTTAGCAACTAAACAAAATAAAATAAAATGCAAAGGAAGTATAAAACAAAGGCAAGTAAATACAAGAGGCAGGCAAGAAGTAAAAGAGTGCAAAGCTAAGCAGCAAAATATAAACAATGAAATGTAAAAATATCTATGCATAGAATAAGCTAAATAGGAAACATAAAAGTACATCAACATTTAAAGCTTTCATCTCTAACATACAAACAAGTCATTTCAAATTTGTATAAAAATCTTTCAGCCTCCTTTTGAAAAAGTCTTGCCTGATACAAACAAAATGAAATATTTATACCTGCAAATTGCCTAAACCCAGTAAACACCTCCCCCTATAAACTTCTATATATACATGTCTTTCTTATTTAGTTCGTTCAACATAGCATAGTAAACTTAACATATACAAGTAGCTTATAGACTAAGATTTAGACAAGTATAAACAAAAATATCTAAGCATAAAAATAAGTAAGTTGAGACATAAAGCACTCAAATAATAAATGCTTCATTTCTTAGCAGCAAACCAAGTCTATTCGAACTGTTTTAAAATCATCTCAGCCTCCATTGATAAAAAATATCTCTGATCAAAGAAAGATCCAAACCCAGATATCACCTACACTTGTGAACTTCTTTATATACATCTTATTTCTATTCGTTCACTAAACATATCAAACCTGAAACAAAGAAATAATGGTAAACATTCCCACTTATACAAACTCAAGTAATATTTACAACTGAACATAAGCAAGATGATTAAGGAAATCAAGGCAGACAACTTTCCAGTTTTTAAAATCCAAAGCTTTTCAAACTAGAAGTGCTATGTTCATTTTCGAAAGCATTGGTGAGTAACATTATTTTTTTTAAACTTAAGATTAAATATGGTTGCTTGTTATTTCTGTGGTAAACATTGTAGTATGTATACATGTAAAGCAATCTGATGTATGCCTGTCTATTACCATATGAATGTCTCTGTACTTAGTTTTCCAGTTCCTGTTTTAGGATTTAAATTCATATTCTCTTCAATCAATTGTTGTTGGAATTTGGTTTACAAACAAAAGCTGTTTGATTTGTATGGACTAATGTTTAAAAACTTAATTAAGCTAAATGTCAAGCCTGAGTGTCTCTGAAATATAAAACATCAGTAGAAAACTAAATTAAGTTAAACCCCAATTATTACAATTCATGGATGCAGGTTTATGAGTCAAATACAAATACCAAAATATGATTTTTAAAACTAATATGTTGATTTTTAGTCGAGTGGTTTTGGTGCAGTTCGACTTTAAACAAAAGTGGGTTTTTGGGTGATTTCTTGCAATCGGGGGTACCGGAGATGCTAGGGTTGTGTGAGGAGGTGGAGAAGCTTACCGCGGTGATGGAAAAAATAGTGGTAGATGGTGTAGTTAGGCGTGGTGGCGACGGCAACGAAATTCATTCTGTAAACCTAATTTTTGAACTGGGTTGAAGTCCGGGCTTGTTCGATTTCCTTGGTGCATCGAGTTCAACGGGGGTTTGCGTATGGGTAGAGGGGTGAAAGGCGGAGACGTGGCCGGTGGTGGTGGTTTTCTGGTGGTCGGAGTTTGAGGTGCGGTGAAGTTTCCAGATTTGGGAAGGGTTGAGTTATGCGTTTTCCAGGTTTGGCATTTTGACTCGATTTCAATTCGAGTTGTCGTGACAATTCTGGGGGGTCGTGGTCGTGTCTGGTGGTAAGCGGCGACGTGTTGGAGTTCTGGTGAGTGGACGGAGGTGGCTGGGGCCACGGTGCACGTGCACCGTGCCCATTGCAGTGCCAAAGAAGTTTTTGTGGGTGCGGGATTTTTGGCATCGGGACGAACTCGAGTCACTCGAGTAGATGACTCGAAGCAAGGGGTGTGAAGTCCCGGAGCATTTTGGGTTTGCGTCGAGCCTGTTTTTGTTCAGGCATTGTTAACCTGGAAGAAGAATTTGATTTGAACCTTTTTAAAAATAGTAATGGATTTAAACCAAGTTTAGATCTAGTTTGAAGCATGAATTCAAAGTTTTACTTGAATTCAAATCTGAAATAAATAAAGTATTTATATTAAAAAAAATGGAATATGGGTTTCTTTCAGGTTTAAAAACCTGACAACTTCAGGTTTGAAATTCAATAATAAAATCTGAAACAAAATGTAAACTGTGTTTGAAATTTTAAAAGTATAGATTCAAATGAATTTTTGAATTTAAGTTTTTAAAAATGAATTGGAATGTAAATCGGGAATTAAAAAAAAAAATCAAATTCTTAAAAAGCAAGTTAAACCCAAGTTTTAAATTCAAGGTGAAACTAATGGATTCAAGTATTTCTCGAATTCAAATCTGAAATTTTAAATCAGTTTTAAAGTTAAATATATAAAACCAGTTTAAATAAAATAGTTTTGAAAAGTAAATTTGTTTCAAATAGAATTTAAATTTGGTAAATGTTTAAACAATAATCTTTTTGAATCTTGAATTCAAAATGGAATTTGAATCTAAATTTAAAAAGTGTAATGTTCTAATACACATTTATATTAATTAAGTTATTAAATAAGAAATAAATTATCTTAAGTATAATTAAGGCATTAAATGATTTAATTAATAAGGTAATAAAGGAATGGTGTATTTATTAAATTTATAAATTAATAATTTAGATTAATTTATAAATAAAGATAAATTAAGAAGTAAATTAAGAGATGATATTAGTTAATAAAGATAATTAACTAAAGATTACTAATTAATTTATTAATGAGATTAATTTTGATAATTAATCAGATTAATTAGATAATCTATTGTAAAATTGTTGAGTGTAATTACTTGATAAAAGTAATTAAGAGATTAATTACTTATTGTAATTAATTTTGATAAATGATTAATTTAAGTTAATTAATTTAGTTTAATTAATTTAAGAAAATCATTTGATAAATTAATAAGTGTAACTACTTAGTGTATGCAATGGAGCACAATTACTTAAGGAAGTAATTAATGTTAATTACTGAATGTAATTAATGTAAGAGGATGTGTTAATAAAGTAATTTGAATAATTACTTTTATAATTAATCTTGGAATTAATTAGTGGAGATAATTCATTATGGGATAATTAATTTAATTATATGAGTAATTAAGGGTAGTTAATTACTGGTTGATATTAATCGAAGGCGATTAATAATTGTGTTTAATTAAAGATTAATTGCTTAATGTAATTAATTTAACCAAAATAATTTAATCTAAATCTAAATTAGAGATCATTTATTAGTATAATTAATAATGTAACTAAGAATTGGTTACTTAAGAAATAATTAATAATGTAGAGATTAATTTAGGTAATTAATTAAGAATAAATGTATTCAATTATAAATGAAGTAATTAAATGTTAATTACTATAAATAATTTAGGATAATTAATTTGTAAAATTAATTAAAGACTAATTTCCTATTGTAATTAGTGAATGATTAATCAAGGGTGATTAATCAAGATGAATATCTAAAGATTAGTTAGTTAATTTGATTTATAATTAATTAATGGTTGTACAAGCAGGATTTATGGATGAAGTAATTAATTTAATTTATTTTTAAATTAATTAGATATAGAAGTAGTTAATTTAATTCATTTTAAATTAATTACAAATGGTATGATTATAAATCATTGCTTATGGATGAATGTATTACTATTTGATTGATTGTGAATTCAGATATGACATGAGTAATATCTATGTGATATGGATGCATAGTTAAGTATGATGATATTTAATTATCTGTTTGGATGATAATATTGACTATCTGTATGTGATGATGATTATCTATTGTGATGTTATGAATATTCTATCTGTGTGTATATTGATGATATTGAATTAAACTGTTAAGACTAAATAGACAACTTGGCCTTAAAAGACACGTTTTGGATTTCGATGAGACCGAGATCGGTTTTCCACATTTGGAACATCCGAAAACCACATCGATTCCAAATTAACGATAGGTCATGAATTTGAAGTGAAGATGAAGGTTCAGAATGCAAGGGTTATCGTCGTTAACTCTGAGGGTGATTCCAAAATGAGTGTAACGAGATAATGCCTTCGGTTTCGTTCGAACCCGGAACGAACTTGTATGGATTGAATGCTTTCAACACATCGTCAGGTGGGCGATGAGAATTCTAAGAAATATGTTCTCTAAAGGTAATCGCAGCCTCAAGCCTCGTCAACCGGGAATGGCTAAAACAGGGGAGGTGCAGCAAGGTTAGGTGGGTCATGCCCAAGCAGGACAAGGATATCCCCTGTCTAGATGTCCCTTTATTTTCGGCTGTGTGGGCGGTTGATTGCAACAACTGCCGGGGTTTATCTTGTTCGGGACTGTTCAGTAAGGAATGTTTCTGGCCTTGTGTTGCAGGGGGTCGGGAGTGATCCTCGGTACGTTGATCTAGGCCACGTACTGTGACGGGCGGTACCCCAGTAGCCCTGCCATTGTATGGAATCCACAATCCAATAAGTGCCAACGGTTTTGATTGTATTGCCCACTTTTGTGGCTAGTAGCTGGAATTTAATCATGTAACAATTTCGGCTATTTTCTATTTACTTGAAAACCCTAGACCTATTATAATATCACTGGATTTCCTATCAAATGTTTTGGTTAGCGTAAGGTAAAAACTTTTCCATGTTTATGTGTGGGGAGTCTTACGTGATACCTTTTGTTTTCAAATGATTTTAAAAGTTAAGCAACTTTAACCTGTTACTCATACCAGACCCATGTCTGACCCGGAGTTTATTTTTGTTTTCATAAACTCTCGGGTACCCAAATTTTTACGGGTAGCCAAGGGATTCAGGTTAGCTTTGACGAATTCTGGAGGAGCAATGGAGTAGGAGGCTTCTGCGTTATAAACTACATATAGTTCCGCTGTGTTGGTATCTCTGAGTCGTATTGTTTGAGTTGTTTTGGGTATTGACTTGTATAACTAGACAGGTGTTTATAACTGTCTAGTACGTGATGTATTGTCTGTATAACTCTGATTGATGTTGTATATTATGGAAATATTTAAGTGATTATTATATTTTATTCGTTCCGCTGTGAGATTCTGAGGTTGTTGTCTTTTCTTCTCTATCTTTTCTATTTTCTCATCCCTTTCTTTCTTAAAGACGATACGTCTTCCTGGGCGTAGGAAGTCGGGTTGTTACAGTGGTATCAGAGCGCTAGGTTGAGTGAATACCTAGGCTCTTGAGTGATTTTTTTTCCTGAGAGAGAGTATTTGTAATTTTGATATATATAATATATATATTTATTTATTTCTACCTATCGTTGGGTTACCTGTACAGGTTTTCCAATAAGCTATAAAGGTAGATAGGGTAGTGGTGTGCGTAACACAACTATCGATGGTTGGAGTTTAAATGTTTGAGGTTAGAAGTGTATCTGTCGAGACTGTAGACCTAATACCGTCTCGAGTGAGCTTTGAGTGGTGTAAGGATTTCATTGATCTCTGAAGGAAATTTGTTAAGATTCGGAGTTCATCTTTGAGGTGTAGTTTGGACGAGCTGGAGTTTGGATCTGTCGGTTGAACAGAAGCAAGTCATGATATCTTGATACATCAAGGTGTAGTAGCTGTGTGATGAGACACAGTGACCATGGATGTCTCCGAAGATGTTTCTTTGGAACAAGTTAAGGAAGAGTGTCTGCTTCGGTGTTGTGACTGTGTTCAGCTGGGAGTTTCTGTTTGCTTTGAGGTCTGAGTTTCTCGAAGAGCTTTGGATTAGGAAGTCTTCTGGCTTAGCAGTTTTTATTGAGGTAACTTCAAAAGCAGCAGAGCAGTTCCATTTCTTTGATGGATTGGCCACATAGGTGTGAGCTATTCTGTTTGGGAGAGAGAGAGCAGTATCTTTGGAATTAGGCTGGATTGATCGCAAAAGTGACTTGCGATAATTTGAGTGTTTTCTTATGTTTCAGAGATTTTTCTGGATGTCTTCTAGAAATCAGAATTTGGTCAGCATCTGGAGACTGAGTTTGGTATCGACTGGATTCCAGAAGTGGAACCGATGGTTCAGCTTAGAAATAGGATGATTTTGAGTTTGGAAAAGTAGCTCGGATTTTGAAGGAACTTCTGAGTTTTTCTTTTGGATATGTTGAGATGTGTTGTCCAATCTGTGCTTGAGTTTATCATCAACATTTTCATCTGTTTAATCAGAGTTGCGCAGTGGAAGCATGGTGGTAGCTGTTTAGTTTGGAAGCAATTGGATATTGCAATGTTTGGATTGGAGAGTTCTACAGGAAATTTTTCAGAATTTGAGGCCAGATTTGAGTGCACCTGTTTTATCTCTTCCGGATGAGAGAAGTGAGTTCTGTTTTCTGATTTGGAATAGAGTTGTGTTCTGAGTTTTGGTCGATATTGGAAAGATCATTTTGTTGGATTGTCTTTGGTCCAGTTTGTTTCTAGGGGCATCAGTAAGGGTTGAGCTGATCAGTAAGGATGCAGGCAGCCCAGGATCGTCCGAAGAGTTTTGTGGATAGGAAACGGAGGAATTTGGATTTTTGAAATCAGAGATTTGATTTTGGATAAGTGTTTGGTTTCAGAATTGGATTGTCAGTTTGGATAACTGGAATTCGGAGTGTTTCACGTATCTCTGAGGGAGTACGTGTAAGATCTATCTTAGATTTTAGAGTCAGCAGTTCAGGGAATTTCGGTTGTTGCGTCAGACTTGAGTTTGGTCTGATATTTTGATTTGTTTTGTAGATCTAGATGAGTGGGAACTCTGTAGTTTAGTAGTAGTATTGGTTGTTTGGATTCTGTAGAGCGAGTATCCCGGTATTTATACTTGGGGAAACTCGAGAAAATTCTATTTAGAATTTTGTCTGGATAGTTAGATTTGTTTGTTTGGATGAATTGGTTACTATGATTGTTAGTTTATGGTTGATATATGCTGGTGTTAAAATTTTAAAATTTTAAATTGGATTATTAAATTACCTTTGTTTTAAATTTCGGGGACGAAATTCTTTTAAGGGGGGAAGAATGTGATATCCCGGAAATTTGGGGCAATATCAATTTAATAATCTACATAAAAAATTAAATTGATTTGATAATATTTGTTAATAATATTTGAATTAATTTAATAATCTTCCTTTAAATAAATATTTAACTGATAATTTATCTTTTAGAAACTAATTTATATTGTTTCTATTTATAATGTATATATGTATACAATTGTATATATTATAAATAGATAAGCTCTGTTTTAAATTAATAAATAAAGTTATGTTTTCTAATTCTATTATTTTTGATAATTTGGAAATTTAATATTGAATAAATAATAATATGGTTTAAAGATACTCAAGATAAGATGAAAATTTGTTTAAATGATTTTAACTTAAATTTAAACTTAACAAAGGTTGTTTGATTTTAAATGTGGTTAATAAAATTAGTAATATATTTAGGTAGTGATAATTTCATTATTTTAATTTAATAACTAGTTATTTTAAAACAATCTAAATAATGTAATATTTTTACAAATGGATTTCAATACAAATAGAAATGGTTATTGGAAAATTATTTAAATACATGTATGTGTATTTTGGAGGAAGCTATAATTTGAGAGATTTAAAAATAAGTCTTTCAAGAATATTTATATAAAAAAAAAAATCTTATACATATTAAACATAAGTCTAAATACATATACATATGAAGCTATGATTTGGGTATAAAATAAATTCTTTCAAGAATGTCTAAGATGAAATAAATTTTATAAAATATTTAAACAAGCAAAATAAACAGCTATGTATATAGGATGTAAGCATTCCCAGGCAAGTGAAAACATTTGTATGTAACTTGTAACTATTTTTAATACAAGAACAAATCAGGTAAGTATATAAGCAACACATGTAAAATAAAATGCAAAGCTAAGAAAAAGAAACATGTAATCATGTCTATACAATAATTATGTTGGCAATTAAACAAAATAAAAATAAAATGCTTGCAGCTTGTAAATAAAGTATGCAGGCAAGTAATCATGTCTGTACTATAGTTATGTTAGCAACTAAACAAAATAAAATAAAATGCAAAGGAAGTATAAAACAAAGGCAAGTAAATACAAGAGGCAGGCAAGAAGTAAAAGAATGCAAAGCTAAGCAGCAAAATATAAACAATGAAATGTAAAAATATCTATGCATAGAATAAGCTAAATAGGAAACATAAAAGTACATCAACATTTAAAGCTTTCATCTCTAACATACAAACAAGTCATTTCGAATTTGTATAAAAATCTTTCAGCCTCCTTTTGAAAAAGTCTTGCCTGATACAAACAAAATAAAATATTTATACCTGCAAATTGCCTAAACCCAGTAAACACCTCCCCCTATAAACTTCTATATATACATGTCTTTCTTTTTTAGTTCGTTCAACATAGCATAGTAAACTTAACATATACAAGTAGCTTATAGACTAAGATTTAGACAAGTATAAACAAAAATATCTAAGCATAAAAATAAGTAAGTTGAGACATAAAGCACTCAAATAATAAATGCTTCATTTCTTAGCAGCAAACCAAGTCTATTCGAACTATTTTAAAATCATCTCAGCCTCCATTGATAAAAAATATCTCTGATCAAAGAAAGATCCAAACCCAGATATCACCTACACTTGTGAACTTCTTTATATACATCTTATTTCTATTCGTTCACTACACATATCAAACCTGAAACAAAGAAATAATGGTAAACATTCCCATTTATACAAACTCAAGTAATATTTGCAACTGAACATAAGCAAGATGATTAAGGAAATCAAGGCAGACAACTTTCCAGTTTTTAAAATCCAAAGCTTTTCAAACTAGAAGTGCTCTGTTCATTTCCAAAAGCATTGGTGAGTAACATTATTTTTTTTAAACTTAAGATTAAATATGGTTGCTTGTTATTTCTGTGGTAAACATTGTAGTATGTATACATGTAAAGCAATCTGATGTATGCCTGTCTGTTACCATATGAATGTCTCCGTACTTAGTTTTCCAGTTCCTGTTTTAGGATTTAAATTCATATTCTCTTCAATCAATTGTTGTTGGAATTTGGATTACAAACAAAAGCTGTTTGATTTGTATGGACTAATGTTTAAAAACTTAATTAAGCTAAATGTCAAGCCTGAGTGTCTCTGAAATATAAAACATCAGAAGAAAACTAAATTGAGTTAAACCTCAATTATTACAATTCATGGATGCAGGTTTATGAGTCAAATACAAATACCAAAATATGATTTTTAAAATTAATATGTTGATTTTTAGTCGAGTGGTTTTGGTGCAGTTCGACTTTAAACAAAAGTGGGTTTTTGGGTGATTTCTTGCGATCGGGGGTACCGAAGATGCTAGGGTTGTGTGAGGAGGTGGAGAAGCTTACCGCGGTGATGGGAAAAATAGTGGTAGATGGTGTAGTTAGGCATGGTGGCGACGGCAACAAAATTCATTCTGTAAACCTAATTTTTGAACTGGGTTGAAGTCCGGGCTTGTTCGATTTCCTTGGTGCATCAAGTTCAACGGGGGTTTGCGTATGGGTAGAGGGGTGAAAGGCGGAGACGTGGCCGGTGGTGGTGGTTTTCTGGTGGTCGATGTTTGAGGTGCGGTGAAGTTTCCAGGTTTGGGAAGGGTTGAGTTATGCATTTTCCAGGTTTGGCATTTTGACTCGATTTCAATTCGAGTTGCCGTGACAATTCTGGGGGGTCGTGGTCGTGTCTGGTGGTAAGCGGCGACGTGTTGGAGTTCCGGTGAGTGGCCGAGGTGGCTGGGGCCACGGTGCACGTGCACCGTGCCCATTGCAGTGCCAAAGAAGTTTTTGTGGGTGCAGGGTTTTTGGCATCGGGACGAACTCGAGTCACTCGAGTAGATGACTCGAAGCAAGGGGTGTGAAGTCCCGGAGCATTTTGGGTTTGCGTCGAGCCTGTTTTTTTTCAGGCATTGTTAACCTGGAAGAAGAATTTGATTTGAACCTATTTAAAAATAGTAATGGATTTAAACCAAGTTTAGATCTAGTTTGAAGCATGAATTCAAAGTTTTACTTGAATTCAAATCTTAAATAAATAAAGTTTTTATATTAAAATAAATAAATAAATAAAATGGAATATGGGTTTCTTTCAGGTTTAAAAACCTGACAACTTCAGGTTTGAAATTCAATAGTAAAATCTGAAACAAAATGTAAACTGTGTTTGAAATTTTAAAAGTTCAAAAGTATAGATTCAAATGAATTTTTGAATTTAAGTTTTTAAAAATGAATTGGAATGTAAATCAGGAATTAAAAAAAAATCAAATTCTTAAAAAGCAAATTAAACCCAAGTTTTAAATTCAAGGTGAAACTAATGGATTCAAGTATTTCTCGAATTCAAATCTGAAATTTTAAATCAGTTTTAAAGTTAAATATATAAAACCAGTTTAAATAAAATAGTTTTGAAAAGTAAATTTGTTTCAAATAGAATTTAAATTTGGTAAATGTTTAAACAATAATCTTTTTGAATCTTGAATTCAAAATGGAATTTGAATCTAAATTTAAAAAGTGTAATGTTCTAATACACATTTATATTAATTAAGTTATTAAATAAAAAATAAATTATCTTAAGTATAATTAAGGCATTAAATGATTTAATTAATAAAGTAATAAAGGAATGGTGTATTTATTAAATTTATAAATTAATAATTTAGATTAATTTATAAATAAAGATAAATTAAGAAGTAAATTAAGAGATGATATTAGTTAATAAAGATAATTAACTAAAGATTACTAATTAATTTATTAATGAGATTAATTTTGATAATTAATCATATTAATTAGATAATCTATTGTAAAATTGTTGAGTGTAATTACTTGATAAAAGTAATTAAGAGATTAATTACTTATTGTAATTAATTTTGATAAATGATTAATTTAAGTTAATTAATTTAGTTTAATTAATTTAAGAAAATCATTTGATAAATTGATAAATGTAATTACTTAGTGTATGCAATGGAGCACAATTACTTAAGGAAGTAATTAATGTTAATTACTGAATGTAATTAATGTAAGAGGATGTGTTAATAAAGTAATTTGAATAATTACTTTTATAATTAATCTTGGAATTAATTAGTGGAGATAATTAATTATGGGATAATTAATTTAATTATATGAGTAATTAAGGGTAGTTAATTACTGGTTGATATTAATCGAAGGCGATTAATAATTGTGTTTAATTAAAGATTAATTACTTAATGTAATTGATTTAACCAAAATAATTTAATCTAAATCTAAATTAGAGATCATTTATTAGTATAATTAATAATGTAACTAAGAATTGGTTACTTAAGAAATAATTAATAATGTGGAGATTAATTTAGGTAATTAATTAAGAATAAATGTATTCAATTATAAATGAAGTAATTAAATGTTAATTACTATAAATAATTTAGGATAATTAATTTGTAAAATTAATTAAAGACTAATTTCCTATTGTAATTAGCGAATGATTAATCAAGGGTGATTAATCAAGATGAATATCTAAAGATTAGTTAGTTAATTTGATTTATAATTAATTAATGGTTGTATAAGCGGGATTTATGGATGAAGTAATTAATTTAATTTATTTTTAAATTAATTAGATATAGAAGTAGTTAATTTAATTCATTTTAAATTAATTACAAATGGTATGATTATAAATCATTGCTTATGGATGAATGTATTACTATTTGATTGATTGTGAATTCAGATATGACATGAGTAATATCTATGTGATATGGATGCATAGTTAAGTATGATAATATTTAATTATCTGTTTGGATGATAATATTGACTATCTGTATGTGATGATGATTATCTATTGTGATGTTATGAATATTCTATCTGTGTGTATATTGATGATATTGAATTAAACTGTTAAGACTAAATAGACAACTTGGCCTTAAAAGACACCTTTTGGATTTCGATGAGACCGGGATCGGTTTTCCACATTTGGAACATCCGAAAACCACATCGATTCCAAATTAACGATAGGTCGTGAATCTAAAGTGAAGATGAAGGTTCAGAATGCAAGGGTTATCGTCGTTAACTCTGAGGGTGATTCCAAAATGAGTGTAACGAGATAATGCCTTCGGTTTCGTTCGAACCCGGAACGAACTTGTATGGTTTGAATGCTTTCAACACATCGTCAAGTGGGCGATGAGCATTCTAAGAAATATGTTCTCTAAAGGTAATCGCAGCCTCAAGCCTCATCAACCGGGAATGGCTAAAACAGGGGAGGTGCAGCAAGGTTAGGTGGGTCATGCCCAAGCAGGACAAGAATATTCCCCTGTCTAGATGTCCCTTTATTTTCGGCTGTATGGGCGGTTGATTGCAACAACTGCCGGGGTTTATTTTGTTCGGGACTATTCAGTAAGGAATGGTTCCAGCCTTGTGTTGCAGGGGGTCGGGAGTGATCCTCGGTATGTTGATCTAGGCCACGTACTGTGACGGGCGGTACCCCAGTAGCCCTGCCATTGTATGGAATCCACAATCCAATAAGTGCCAACGGTTTTGATTGTATTGCCCACTTTTGTGGCTAGTAGCTGGAATTTAATCATGTAACAATTTCGGCTATTTTCTATTTACTTGAAAACCATAGACCTATTATAATATCACTGGATTTCCTATCAAATGTTTTGGTTAGCGTAAGGTAAAAACTTTTCCATGTTTATGTGTGGGGAGTCTTACATGATACCTTTTGTTTTCAAAGGATTTTAAAAGTTAAGCAACTTTAACCTGTTACTCATACCAGACCCATGTCTGACCCGCAGTTTATTTTTGTTTTCATAAAATCTCGGGTACCCAAATTTTTACGGGTAGCCAAGGGATTCAGGTTAGCTTTGACGAATTCTTGAGGAGCAATGGAGCAGGAGGCTTCTGCGTTATAGACTACATATAGTTCCGCTGTGTTGGTATCTCTGAGTCGTATTGTTTGAGTTGTTTTGGGTATTGACTTGTATAACTAGATAGGTGTTTATAACTGTCTAGTACGTGATGTATTGTCTGTATAACTCTGATTGATGTTGTATATTATGGAAATATTTATGTGATTATTATATTTTATTCGTTCCGCTGTGAGATTCTGAGGTTGTTGTTCTTTCTTCTCTATCTTTTCTATTTTCTCATCCCTTTCTTTCTTAAAGACGATACGTCTTCCTGGGCGTAGGAAGTCGGGACGTTACAGAATGATTCTCTACTTAATATGATTTCTTATGTGCTTTTATGTTTGTAATTACTTTGTTAAGTTAGAGCTTAGCCATGAATGCTTTACTTCTTGTTGAATGATGAGTATTGTGCTATTTGATTGAAAGAATGTTGAATAGGGTGAATGAATAATTGAAATGATAAACACAAGCCATTTATAAATAAACAAGTTTATCTGGAAGACATTAATAAATAATAACATTGTTTGTCATTGTTGTTTGAGAATGATTGTTGTTGGTTTATGGTTGTATCATATGGATGGTTAAACATTTCATACCTGTATGATTTATGAAACTTTTGATCTCCGAGATAGTTGATTGAATTGCCTTCTAATGGCATTCATCATATAGTGGATCGTTGGAGGTATTAGCTCAAGATGTAGCATGTGAGGCAAGGTTACAAGACCGGGAAACACAACATCGGAACAATGGAAGCCGAGACGATGATCGAATGAAGCTTAAATGGTGGGATAAGTTTCCTTAGGAAAATTTACCTCATCTAGGTTCAAACCTACATCTCTATAGGCGAATAGTTGATTTACCAAGGGACATCAGTCGATTGGTCAGAGTGTGAAATACAGAGTTTGGTAGCCAAGAAGAAGTAGGTTGAATTTTGCCTATAACAGTAGACTAGTCAGGTTCAATTAGTCAATTGTCAAAGAGTTCAATCGATTGGTAGACCTCCACTAGTCGACTGGTTAGCCGTAGCCAATATTGGCTATAGAGGGTCAGTTGACTGACTTATATAGATCAGTCGATTGAATTGCAGATTGGATATCCTAGTGTTTCTTCGAGGTATTAGTGTTTGGGCATGACTTTGATGTTCGAACGAGGCTCGTAGGGTCCTAGGAAGCTATTAAGCGATGTTTTGGAGTTCTTCGGTATAAGAGCACAAGTGGCTCAAGGTCGAGGCTTTGGTGCCACACTCTGCGATGTACGATGGTCGGGAGTAAATGAAAGCGCAATCAGGAATGTGAGTCATGAGTTGGGATGCTCGAACGACCTGTGCATGAGATGACTAAGTGGTTGTTCTCAGCGTGACTTCTACACGATTTCATCATTAGGTAAAACTTCGGTATTTGTTCATCGGAATATCAAAGACACGTGGATCGGGGTTTGGTGTGATATGGTGTTATCCATACCCAAGGCCTATAGCTATCGGTTATGCGTTATTATTTTCCTTCAGACCGCTGGGGATGGTCATGAATTTCATTGAATGTGATAGTCGAAGAGAGATGGAGACGATCATCTATATCGGTAATCACTATAAAGTGGTCGTATCCACTTTGTTTCCCCCAACTTGTAGTAGTTCGATGAAAATGCATTATAACATCCCAAAATTTATTAGTTTAAAATTTGGTAACTTATTTGAATTTTTGGAATTTAATTTGAAAAGTTACAAAATAAATAAAATATAAATATATATGTATATAGAGAAACAAGACAATAAACATTTAAGTAAGAAATACATATTTAAATTAGAAATAGAAATAGATATATATAAGATAAATTAAAATATAAAGTGAATACATTAGGAAAATTATAACAATTTTTAAATTAAGCACGAGGGTATAAAATAAAACAAGACAAGAATTAAAGTATGCTGCTGTGAATTTTATATGAGCAAAGCAAACCAATACAATAACTAAAACAATTTCTTTTATTTAGCAAAGCAAACCAAATCTAAGTGTGTATGAATATTACACAAGCCAGGAGATAATGAAAAAAAAACAATAAAACAAAAGTGTAGGCAAGAAGATAAATATCTTTAAATAAAACAAAAATTTACTTACAAAAAAGAAAAAGAAAATAGGATTGCATGTTAACAGTAATGGAAACATAAGCATTTAATGCTTTCTTCTTAGCACAAAAACAAGTCAATTCAAATGTAATAAAAATTATTACAGCCTCCAAAGGAAGTTTGTCTGGTCAAAAAATGTAGGCAAAGAAATAAAATCTGAGCAAAAAAAAAAACAATATAACAGAAACAGCCTAACTAGTTAACACCTACCTCCCATGTACAAAGTTTTCCTTTATTTATACACACCCATATTCATTTCATTTCGTTCAAAAAAACATAGTAAACTTAAGATATAAACATCACCATATTTTCATGTTCAAAAGAAAAAAAACAAAACAGAAAAGAAGATCCAGGAAAATCAATCTGTAGTTTTCCAATACAAGAGCAGTTCTCTGTTTCAAAATATTTTCTGCGAGTAAACCTGTTGTTTTAAAATGGAAATCTAAGTATTTAGTTCATGAAACCTTGAGCTTTGCTGCATATTGAAAACAAAATTTGTTATGTATGTATTTTGAGTTACTGGGAACCTTTTTATGACCTGTTCTTCTGAAATTCTGGTTACAGAGTAAAGTAAATGAGAAAAAAAATCAAAACATCTTCATACAAACATTAGTAAGCTTAGGAATTCAAACATAATAGGTTGGTTTAAACTTAAATTAAGGCATGGAATTTGTTTTAGGCTTGATATTAAAATATTGATTCTGTAAATTTGATTTTTACAGTAAAAGGTGAATTTTTGGATAAATTTGAATGTTGTTAAATATTGATTTGATTACATAACTTGAATGAACATACAAAGATATGATTTTTAAAAGCAATATGATGATTTTTAATTGAGTATTCTAAGAGCAGTTCGAATTTAAACAAAATTTGCATTTTTCCCAATTTCTAGTGATCGATCCAATAATAAATGTTGAAATTTGGTCTGAAGCTTGTATGAAGTTCTGTGATGTCGAGAAAATTGCTGAATAATTTTTCAAATGCACGATTTTTTCGAACGAATCCAATTTAGGGTTTAAGGTTCATTTGTGTTATGATCAAAAAATGTGACGAGTTCGTCTTCTTTATGTGATCGAGCTTCGTGTAATTCTGGAGGATGGTTGCTTAGTGTGTTGTCGTGGTATGGATGAAGTTTGGACGTCTCCAGTGGTCTGAGCGACGGTGGCGAGGTGGTTTTGTGTGTTGGGTTGAGCTTCAGGTTCGAGCAAAATGACTAAATTTCGTTTTGAAATTTTTGGGGTCGAGTTGAGTTTGGATTTCGAGTTTATGGGGGTTTTGTGATTTGCCTGAGGCGATGGAGTTCACCGGAGCTTCGGCGCGTCGCCGTGCACGTGTACGGCGCAGTGGGGATGGGTGTCAGTGTCGCGGTTGCAAGCGATCTCGAGTCATTACTCGAGTTATGAGGTCGATCGCTTCGAGTTTTATCGAGCACACGAGAGGGTTCCTGATACAATCTAAGTTTAACTTAACTTAAACTTACTGGAAAAAAAGGAAAGAGAAGAAGATGGAGTACGAGAGGGAGAGATAGACTCGGGGGAAAATGGTAGGAACTCGAGTGGCTACTCGAGCAAAACTGGGGTTTAATCGGGTTATTTTCAAAATGGGTTAAGCCCAATAAATTTAAAGTTTATAATGTTAAAGTAAATAATGTTGACTATTTTAAGTTAAGAACTTGTTTAAGTTAGTCAACTAAGTGAGTACATAACCATGTTTTCTAAAACCTTAATTAATACTTTAATTAAGTAATTAACTTAAGTTAAATATTAAATTTAATTACCATTAAAGCTTTCAATGTAACAATAAATTGATTTTCAAAGTGTAAAGAAGATTTTTAATTGATAATTAAGGTAAATAATTTTTACTAACTATTGGTTTTGAAAAGTAATTAAGAATGATTTATAATAGTAATTTCAAATTGGTTAATTAATAATTAAGTGTTTAAATTAATTTGTAAATTAAGAATTGTTAATTAGATAATTTGGGTTGATTAATTATAATTGGCAGTCAATTAAAAATAATTAATTAAGGAATAATTAATGAAGTTGATTAAGATTTAATTAATTTATCCAAATTTAATCATTGATTTAAAATAATCAAAAAAATAATTATGTGGTTAATCTATTAAATCACACTAACATTGATTGAAAATAATTAACTATTGTTGTGCACTGGATTGATATTTCTGTCTTGGTTGTGATACTGTGTGATGTAGATTGCTTTGTGCTGAACTATGATTTGTGATTTAATTCTGTATTGATGTGAAAACCATTTTTGCCCGTAAAACGGCATTTAAACTTCGATGCGACATGGAGTCGGATTTCAGTTAGTTATCCAAAACCCACATCGAACCCTGAATGTGAATCTTTGTGATTGATACATCCACGCGTTTTAAAATTGAGCTTCACTATTCGGTTTAGCCGGGAAATGACCTTTGTATCATATAACCCATTCCGAATAGTGATACGTCGAAATTAATAGCATTTAAAGACCGGTGTTGAAGACCGGGTGTCTTCGAAAACGATACGATGACCTATCGATTGTCACTGCACCGAGTAGCTACGGTATAGAGATTCCCTAAGTGGTGGGAAGTCCGATCGGGATTGCGGATACCCGGATTTGCAAGGGCTTCTTCCTTTATGGGACGAAGTGCCTTCGGTTCTGTTCGAACTCGGAACAGACTTGTATGGTTGTGTGTTTGACACTACACTTTAAGATATAAAGTGAATTTCTTTCAAATACATATTTGTTGGTGGCGGAGAATTTATTCTCTTAACTTAACACCCTTCTCTGAGACGTACGAGCTCAGAGATTATGTGGTTGAAGGTTATCAGCGATATACTCCCAATTTGGTAGTGTGGCATGCTAAGTGCTGCTGTGTGTTGATGATCATTTGTTGATCATTTGTGATCAAAGCATGGCTTTCATGTGAAGCGTACTTTGTGGACGATACCTCATCGGACCTCACAAACCGGAAATGGTCGAAACAGGAAAGATGCGGTAAGGTTATGAGGGACGCTCCATTTAGGTTATGTCATTTCCTTCTGGAAAAAGGTGATGTCATGGTATGAAGCCCAGATATTTACCTATGTGGTTGCTTCAATCACATTTACCGTGTGGTTGTTGCTTTGTGGTTGAGGGCCCTCGGATATAGGTCCCAAGGGACCGAGGAGTGGCATACTCGAGTAGTAGTTACCTAGTTATAGAGGTAACTCGGCCTTGTGTTGGCACTTGGCAGAGAGCTGGTTAAGTTCTCGGGACGTCCCGCCAGAGACGTACCCATGTGGCAGTAGGAAGTTCCTTAGCCTGACCATTTGTTGGAAATCCAATTCCCAATACGAGCCCCGTATGGTTTTAGTTGTATAACCTGCCATGCAGCGTGGTGGTAACCTGCCACAAAACATGGTAGCTATAGTAGGCATACAATAATGTTTGTATGCTGGCTAAGATTAATATTATACTTTCGAAATGTTTTTACACTATGCACGAGTAATAATATCAAAGAATTTTTCTCGTATCAATCATATTTGACTATCATAAGAAGAAATCTCCTCCAATTCTGCGATTGCATTGTGTGTGTGGCGGAAGGTCTTATGGTAGTTTCATTATCCAAAAGCATAACGAATTTTATTTTATAAATATGTTTTTTGTAAAAGCAACTATTTTTGTTTACTTATACCAGTCGCACGACTGACCCGGAGTTTATTGTTTCCTTTCTAAACTCTGGGTGTCCATAATTTCCATACGGCCAGCCTAGTAGCAGGTTTCCATGTTCTGGTGTTAGCAGTATTTTAGAGCTTTTGCTTTGGAGATAGTTTAGGAGCTTTTGGGATCTCAGGTGCTTAGTTTTTGGAAGTTCGCTATCGCTCCATTTCTTTGAAGACTTTTTTGGCATATGATCACTTGTTGTACTATTATGATGTTTTATTTGGAGTTGTGATATATGTATAAAAAATACTCTGATGTAGTAATGGATATTATGTTGATGTTGTATCTGTGATGTAATGCATGATATTCATTTTGTTTCCGTTGTTTTATATTCATCTGATGTTGTTATAAGCTCCTCCGACTGGAGTTCGATGTTTGAATTTTTGACAGTCAAATACAAGTGAGGTATTTAGTGTCAATTTTCGAACATTGGATTTCAGATTGTGACAAAGTGGTATCAGAGCTGAAGGTTGAGTAAGAACTTTAGCTATGGAGTATAACACATTAGATGGATCATTAGAGATAGGGTGAAGTATAGCCTAGAATGAGTATAACCAAGACTGAAACCCCAAATTTTCATAGTCTATTTCTTTTACTGCTGATATTCCCAAGATATTTCGTCCGTATATCTAAACCAGTTTTCTTACTAATTACATATAGTAAGAATGAGCGGACGAAGAGGAAGAGTTAGGGGTCAAGGAAATGCCACAACACTTAGTCAAGTTCCCCAAATAGCAGTAGCAGCAATACCTATTCAGCAGCAGCCGAATCTGGCTGATTTATACAAGAATTTCTCAAGGCTTGGTGGTAAGCCGTTCACCGGCAAGGAGTCGATTGGTGAGACTCAGGCATGGATCAGATCATGTGAGAAAATCTTTAGAGGGCTAAAGTTGCAAGACGATCAGAAGCGACTCATAGCTTCTTGGCAACTTCAAGAAGAAGCCTTAGCCTGGTGGGAGACAGTCACTGTAGATAAGCCAGAAGATGAGTTTACTTAGGAGAAATTCAAAGAAGTATTTGAGAAGCCTATCTGCCATCAGCTGAAATTTCTCGAATGTACCAGGAATTCATGGACTTAAAGCAGGGGAGTTTGTCATTCAAGGAGTATCTAAACAAATTCAATGAATTGTCTTGTTTTGGTCCGGAATTGGTGAACACGCCTTTAAAGAAGAATGAAAGGTTCATTTGTGGGATGAATAAGAAGTTCCAGGAAAGGATGACCGACCACGTCAAAGAATCCTTTTCAGATTTGGTTGATATGGGGTACAGATATGCTACACTTGATATGCAAGAAGGCCCGGTGGAGAAAGGAAATTCGGGCAATCAAAATTGGCAGAAGCAAAAATTTGGAGGCAAGAAACCATGGCAGGGTAAGGAGAAAAAGAAGAGCATTCAAGGAAGCACGGCAGAGAATGTCACTTGCTATAATTGCTCGGAGAAGGGCCATTATTCGAGCAAATGTACGAAGCCTAAGAGACAAGTCAATCAATCTGTTCAAGCAAGATCCAGGAAATGTTATTATTGTCAGAAATTGGGGCACGAAGTTAAAGACTGCCCAACCATGAAGCAAGCTCAACAGCAAAGGTGTACACAGTCAAAGACCAACCCGCATCTTCCAAAGTAGAAAAAGGGAAAGGAGTTCTGGAAGGTAATCTCATTATTTATGATAGCATTGTTAGAGTTCTATTTGACATGGGCGCTACACGTAGTTTTATCTCTCAATAAGCTATAAATGAATTCAATCTCGAACCTGATTTTTTTGATGAGCCTATATGCGTAAAGAATCCAGTAGGAGGTCCCGCGAACCTTTATCTTCGATGTAGAGACATTCCTATCTCATATTCTTGTTACCAGTTTCCTACCAGTCTCTTTGTCCTTGACTTTAACGAGTTTGAAGTCTTACTCGGAATGGATTGGCTAGCTAAATACAAAGCCAAATTGGATTGCAATAATCGATCGATTTCTACTAAAATCGAATTTGGAGATTTCATCGAGATTTCTTGTGAGGACCTTAGTCCTAAAAGAGATGGGTTGATGTATAATTTGGGTTATCCCGAACCCAGTTTGGAGTCCATACCTATTGTTAGAGATTTTCCGAACGAGTTCGAAGAAGTGAAATCTCTACCTCCATATCGGGAAATAGAATTCAGAATTGACCTAGTACCCAATGCTCGTCCTGTCGTTCACGCAAGTCGTAGGATAACACCCAGGTAAAAGGTTGAATTAGTTCAGCAAACCAGGGATTTACTAGCAAAAGGGTTAATTCGTCCCAGCGTTTTTGAATGGGGTTCAGCAGTCGTTTTTGTTGCTAAATCGGACGGATCTTTGAGATTGTGTGTAGATTACCGCGATCTCAATAAGCTGACTCTCAAGAATAAATTTCCTCTACCCAGAATTGATGATCTGTTTGATCAATTGCACGGCGCTCATTTCTTTTCGAAGATGGATCTAGCCCAAGGGTTCCATCAACTACGAATCGCTGAAGATTGTGTCCATTTGACCGCTTTCAAGGGTCCTAATATGTTCTACGAATGGTTAGTCATGCCTTTCGGGCTAACCAATGCTCCAGCATACTTTGTAGATCTTATGACTTGTGTATTCCGGGAAGTATTGAATGAATTTGTGCTCGTATTTATTGATGATATTTTGGTCTATTCCAAGAACGAAGAGGAGCATGCCGAGCATCTTAGAATTGTTTTGGGGATTTTAAGGAGAAATATTCTATTCCTAAAATTTTCCAAATGCCACTTCTGGGTCAAAGAAGTTAAATTTCTCGACCATATTATTAATGAAGAAGGAATTTCTATTGATCCTAGCAAAATTTCCGCTATTCTTGATTGGAGAAAACCCACTACCCCAAAAGAAGTTCGGAGCTTTTTGGGTTTAGCAGGTTATTATCGAAAGTTTGTTCAGGACTTTTCTAAGATAGCTAGTCCGTTAACTAAGCTAACAATGAAGGATGTAAAATTCAATTGGACTCCGAAATGTGATGAATCTTTTCAGGAGTTGAAGAAGAGATTAACCACCGCTCCCATCCTCGCTATTACAACGTGAATCAGGGTTTATCTGTTTATACCGACGCTTGCGGTGATGGTCTAGGTGCGGTATTAATGCAGAATGTGAAGGTAATTGCCTACGTGAGTAGACAATTACGTCCTCATGAAAGAAACTACCCAACCTATGATTTGGAACTCTTAGCTGTTATCTTCGCTTTGAAAATATGGCGACATTATCTTCTGGGTAAGAATCTTTTCGGCTTTCTTAACAATTTACGAAATTAACTTAACAATATACCTAATGAACTCTCTTCCTTTAGGTGAAAAATTTGAATTATTCACCGACCACAAATCTTTGAAATATCTCTTCACCCAGGAAGATTTAAATCTGCGACAACAACGTTGGTTGGAATTTCTGGCATCTTATGACCTAGATATTCTATATACTCCCGGAAAAGCCAATGTAGTTGCCGACGCCTTGAGTAGAAAGCATGGTATTCTTACTCACCTTGTCATTGCTCCTACTCTTCTTGAGAAAGTCTCCAGTAAACAGAAAGAAGATGAGTTCCTTCATCAAATTTATGAGAAAGTACGTCGTGGTGAAAATACTAGCTTCGAAGTTGACGACAATAAAGTTATAAGATTAAAAGGAAGGGTATGTGTTCCAGACATCCCTGATCTAAAATGTGAGGTTTTGGACGAATGTCACAAATCTAAATTCAGCATCCGTCCAGGAGTCAACAAGATGTATCGTGATATCAAAAGAACTTTCTGGTGGAAAATGATGAAAAGAGACATCTATATATGTGAGTCGCTGTGCTACTTGCCAACAAATCAAAAGCGATCAAAAGAAAATGGCGTGTTTACTTCAGCCTTTAGAGGTACCCAAGTGGAAATGGGTCCAAGTATCGATGGATTTCATCGACGGGTTACCTCGTACTCGAAAAGGCAATGAAGTAATTTGGGTTATTGTAGACCGTTTGACTTAGACAGCCCACTTTTTGCCAGTGAAATCTACCCGCACGGCTGCAAGTTTAGCCGAGTTATATGTGAAAGAAATTGTTCGTCTCCACGGTATTCCTAGAAGTATGGTGAGTGATCGTGACCCGATCTTCACTAGTAGATTTTGGAAGGCATTTCAAGACGCATTGGGAACAAAACTAAATTTCAGCACTGCTTATCACCCACAATCTGATGGGCAGACTGAGAGGATTAACCGAATCTTAGAAGACCTATTGTGTACTTGTATACTTGATTTTGGTGGTTCTTGGGAGGACCATTCACATCTGGCCGAGTTCTCATATAACAATAGCTATCAGGCCAGTATAGAGATGGCTCCTTTTGAAGCTTTATATGGCCGTCCGTGTCGATCACCCGCATGCTGGATTGAGGCAGGTGATAGACTCATTCTTGGACCGGATATGATTAAAGAAGCCACTGAAAAAGTTGATTTTGTACGGAAGAAATTGAAAACGGCTCAAAGTCGTCAAAAGAGTTATTACGATCGTAGAAGAAGGGATTTGGAATTCCAGATTGGAGACTCTGTCTTTCTCAAGGTATCTCCTATGCGAGGTGTATTGAGGTTTGGGAAGACCGGTAAGCTGGCACCACGATATATTGGTCATTTTCCTGTTTTGGAGAGGATCGGTTCTTTGGCCTATCGAGTGCAATTGCCTAGCTGGTTGTCTGGCGTGCATGATGTGTTCCACATTTCTAATCTCCGAAAGTATGTGCACGATCCAGATAGTATTATTGAAGAAGCTGCTTAGCAGGATCTCAAAATCACTCCCAATTTAACAGTTAAAAGAGAACCGATAAAGATTGTAGATCGTGATGAGAAGCGATTGAGAAACAAAGTTGTGAAACTGGTTAAAGTTCAGTGGAGTGGCAATCCAAAGGACTACACTTGGGAAACCGAAGATAATATGCAGAAATCGTATCCCAATTGCAGAGTGGATATCTCGTCTTAAACTGGTAAGCCATTTCCTTATTTTTTTTCTGAATTCGTATATTCTTCTTTTGCATTTCTCTCTCTTTCAAATTTCGAGGACGAAATTTTCTTAAGGAGGGGATATTTGCAACATCCCAAAATTTATTAGTTTAAAATTTGGTAACTTATTTGAATTTTTGGAATTTAAGTTGAAAAGTTACAAAATAAATAAAATATAAATATATATGTATATAGAGAAACAAGACAATAAACATTTAAGTTAGAAATACATATTTAAATTAGAAATAGAAATAGATATATATAAGATAAATTAAAATATAAAGTGAATACATTAGGAAAATTATAACAATTTTTAAGTTAAGCACGAGGGTATAAAATAAAACAAGACAAGAATTAAAGTATGCTGCTGTGAATTTTATATGAGCAAAGCAAACCAATACAAATAACTAAAACAATTTCTTTTATTTAGCGAAGCAAACCAAATTTAAGTGTGTATGAATATTATACAAGCCAGGAGATAATGAAAAAAAAAACAATAAAACAAAAGTGTAGGCAAGAAGATAAATATCTTTAAATAAAACAAAATTGTACTTACAAAAAAAAAAAAGGATTGCATGTTAACAGGAATGGAAACATAAGCATTTAATGTTTTCTTCTTAGCACAAAAACAAGTCAATTCGAATGTAATAAAAATCATTACAGCCTCCAAAGGAAGTTTGTCTGGTCAAAAAATGTAGGCAAAGAAATAAAATCTGAGAAAAAAAAACAATATAACAGAATAAGCCTAACTAGTTAACACCTACCTCCCCTGTACAAAGTTTTCCCTTATATATACACACCCATATTCATTTCATTTCGTTCAAACAAACATAGTAAACTTAAAATATAAACATCACCATATTTTCAAGTTCAAAAGAAGAAAAACAAAAAAACAAAAAAGAAGATCCAGGAAAATCAATCTGCAGTTTTCCAATACAAGAGCAGTTCTCTGTTTCAAAATATTTTCTGTGAGTAAACCTGTTATTTTAAAATGGAAATCTAAGTATTTAGTTCATGAAACCTTGAGCTTTGCTGCATATTGAAAACAAAATTTGTTATGTATGTATTTTGAGTTACTGGGAACCTTTCTATGACCCGTTCTTCTGAAATTCTGGTTACAGAGTAAAGTAAATGAAAAAAAAATCAAAACATCTTCATACAAACATTAGTAAGTTTAGGAATTCAAACATAATAGGTTGGTTTAAACTTAAATTAAGGCATGGAATTTGTTTTAGGCTTGATATTAAAATATTGATTCTGTAAATTTGATTTTTACAGTAAAAGGTGAATTTTTGGATAAATTCGAATGTTGTTAAATATTGATTTGATTACATAACTTGAATGAACATACAAAGATATGATTTTTAAAAGCAATATGATGATTTTTAATTGAGTATCCTAAGAGCAGTTCGAATTTAAACAAAATTTGCATTTTTCCCAATTTCTAGTGATCGATCCAATATTAAATGTTGAAATTTGGTTCGAAGCTTGTATGAACTTCTGTGATGTCGAGAAAATTGCTGAATAATTTTTCAAATGCACGAATTTGTCGAACGAATCCAATTTAGGGTTTAAGGTTCGTTTGTGTTATGGTTAGAAAATGTGATGAGTTTGTCTTCTTTACGTGATCGAGCTTCGCGTAATTCTGGAGGATGGTTGCTTAGTGTGTTGTCATGGTGTGGACGAAGTTTGGACGTCTCCGGTGGTCTGAGCGGCGGTGGCGAGGTGGTTTTTTGTGTTGGGTTGAGCTTCAGGTTCGAGCAAAATGACTAAATTTTGTTTTGAAATTTCTGGGGTCGAGTTGAGTTTGGATTTCGAGTTTATGGGGGGTTTTGTGACTCGCCTGAGGTGATGGAGTTCACCGGAGCTTCGGCGCGTCGCCGTGCACGTGTACGGCGCAGTGGGGATGGGTGTCAGTGTCGCTGTTGCAAGTGATCTCGAGTCATTACTTGAGTTATGAGGTCGATCGCTTCGAGTTTTATCGAGCGCACGAGAGGGTTCCTGATACAATCTAAGTTTAACTTAACTTAAACTTATTGGAAAAAATAGGAAAGAGAAGAAGATGAAGTACGAGACGGAGAGATAGACTCGAGGGAAAATGGTAGTGTAACGACCCGCAAATCCGTGCCCCTTGAGTTAACACTATTCTACTACAATTAACTCAAGTTGCACAGAAATACGAATCATTTGTTAAAGAAGAATAGGTAGAAGGAGAGAACAGAAAACAACATCAGAATCTAACCATCGCAGCGGAATAAAATATAATAGATAATAAGTGATCTTTACATAAACAAAACTATATCTGTTTATACATACATTATCAGAGTACATCAATCACAGCTCAACATCAATAACATACAACTGGATATACAACTACTCAGCACAGCAGAATATATATATATATATATATATATATATATATATATATAAACAAGTACGAAAGTACGTATCGTCATCCAGCTCGTCTCTTGAGCTCCACAGCATCAATCCTGTATCCTATAATACTCGGTCTGACCCGAGCATTACAGTTAAATAACACCCGAGTCAGTCTGGAATACCAGCGTGAGAAAATCACACCCAATTGATTATTAAAGTTTCAAAAATCCTTTGAAAACAAAAGCATCTCGTAAGACCACGCCACAAATAAACATGTCGGGTTTTTACCTTACGATAGCTAAAACAATTTTTATAGAAATCCTCTGATATTATAATAGGGTCTATTTACAAATACTTATAAAATAGCCGAAATTGTTACATTATTAAATTCCAGCTACTAGCCACAAAAGTGGGTAATACAAACAAAACTCGTACAAGGCTCGTAGGGAGAATGGATTCCAACTAATGACTAGGTACTGGGGTACCACCTGTCACAGTACGTGGTCTAGATCACAGTACCGAGGATTACTCCCTTCATCCCCTGCAACACAAGGCCGGACCCATCCCTTACTGGACAGTTCCGAATAAGATCACCCCACGGTTGGGATCAGCAACCGCACCACTAAGCCGAAATAAAAAGGGACATCTAGACAGGGATGACCTTACTCTCAAGTGGGGGCTACCCACGAAGCCTTGCTGCATATCCCCTGATTTTCAGTCATTCCCGGTTGATGAGGCTTGAGGCTTAGCGTTACCTTTTTAGAACGTTTCACTTAGAATGCCCATCGTCCACCTGACGATGTTTCGCAGGCATTCATCTATACAAGTCCGTCCCGGGTTCGAACGGAACCGAAGGCACTACTCCTACTACATCCATTTTGGAAATATCCTCAGGATTAGTAGCGACTAGCCCTTGCACTTCACTGCTCCATCTTCGACTCCGAACACGTTTTTCGCACGAAACGTACAAACCGGATCGAAGTGGTTTTCGAGAAATAAATCTCGATCCCGGTCTCTTCGAAACGATCAGCGCATTTGGTTAATATTGATAGTCGGTTATTTAACTATCAATTTATATTCACAAATATCCATCCAACAATAAATAATTTTCCAAATTATTTATTTAACTCAAAATATCTTTCCAAGATATATTTTCTATTTTCAACCCTTTGAAAACAGTTTCCAAAACCATCTTTCTTTTAGGATAAACTTTCCCAAATATTTTCTATCTCCTATGAAATTTACCAAGTACAAAACTAGATTTAAAAATAATAATTTTAAAACACTTTACTTTGAAATATGTACCTTAAAATCATTTAAATTAAAACTACTTCAATAATTTGCTAAAAATACCTACTATATGAATATTTGAAAATAATGATACTTAATAAGATATAGACTAGATTTTCACTTTTGAAAACAAATACTAAGTCACTTTTTAAGAAATTACTACTATAATAGATTTGAGAAAATACTTACCTTTGAATTTTAAATATTGGAAATAATAAATTTTCCAAAAAACTTGCTTTTTAAAACAACTTTAAAACCCTTTTAACTCATATTTAAAAACTCGCTTTGAAAATGTACTTGGTTATTCAAGGAGAATTTCCAACTTCAATCAATTGAATCAATTTTCCAAATTGATTTCCAACTTATTTCATTTGAAATAAATTTCTTCACTTATTCAGTTCATTTCAAAATTCATTAATTATTGACTTAATTATAATTGTTATTATTTTCCCTTTGATTTTACATCTTTAACTGAAATTAACATATTTCATATTTTTTTCCATTTCTTCTTTATTCTTCTAAAATAATTTAAATCCTAAATTTGAAATAATTGTTTTATTCTTTTAAACAGTAACATTGAAATTTTAAGTTTTCTTAACTTTCTGTTTAATAAAAAATTCCTTCCCATATACAGGATTCATTAATTAGCATTTTGGAAACACTAATATTCTTATCAATTCATTTTTAATTTATTTACATTCTTTATAATTATTTTCTTAAAAATTTACTTCTTTTATTATTTCTTTCCAAGAATCCAATGCTATATAATTTTATAACTCAAAGTTCAAGAATATATCCAAGCAGCTATAGCATTCAATATTTCAATATGATTCATCACAGAATATCCACAAAGCATATCAGAGAATAACAAACAATATATATATGTTGAGGGACCCAGTTGGATCCCTCCAACCTGTTTTCCCTGCATCCACAGACGTTAGCACAACATAAACATCAATCCAAAATATACCATACTAAAGCACAACAATCAAATCAACCATTCAAATAATTATTTAAATTTAATCTTTTAAATTTAAATTAACCGAGTGAGATTAACTCACCTTTGATGTTTGCAATTCCAATCCAAAACTCGACTTGTTTCCACATAGTTTAAACCTTGTACAAACATTTATTCGGTCTATTAATATTTGAATTAGTCTAACAGTTTGTATTATCATTTTTAAATAATCGACCCAACAATTACCCTTTCAAATAAGTCTAATTAGCCAGTATTTATTGTAAATACATAAATCCTCAAATCACTTTTATAAAATCTACTGGTTTTTCATAATTACTGTTCAACAACATATCCTACGACTAAATTTATTTTAAACTAATTCCCTTTTTAACTGAATATTATAGCATCCCAAAATCTCATAAAAATTTCTAGTGTATATATATATATATATATATATATAAGTTTAACTTCTGAAGTTTTAAAAATTTAATAGTAAACATTTTCTTCTTGCTGTCTGTGAATGTAAACTAAATAAAAGAATTATATATTTATTTATTTATTTTCTTTTTAATTAAAATAACCAGTACATTGATTACCTCACTGTTGCAAACACCACGATCGATCGTTCTTCGATCGAAACCCACGACCCCTCGGCAAAACGCGAAGTCGCCCACGCGAAGACCTATCTTTCCCTGAGTCGAACTTCCCATCGCCATCAACAATCGAGACTCGTTACCAATCGCGACATCCCATCCTTTACTGCAATTGAATCGCCACCTCCTCTAACTGAACGCGGCTCAAACCCTAGAGAGGTGTGTCGATAGCTCGTCGATTGCTTTGAGTTGGCTTCACGAATTGAGCGTCGAAGAGATGTTCCACATCATTTCGAATCGAACTCACTGCTTCTCTCTTTTTTTTTTATAGATTCGATTTCGAAACCAAAAGAGGAACCCGGCTTCGATTTATATTGAAAAGCAGGCGGCCATTTTATTCTTCCTATTTTATTATATGTAATTAAATTTTTAAACGAGGGGCTTCGGCCATGATTTTTTTGATTTCGTTCTCTTTAGTTTACCGAGGAAGAGGCTGCGGTTTGTTATTAAAAAAGAAAGAGCGAAATGAAACTGAAGAGAAGCGTGCTTGAGAAGGGAATGGGTAGGTCTGCGTAATCAGAAGGTAGGGTGGCTTGCGTGATGAGAGAAAGGGGGACACGATGATGATGGCATGTACAAGAGGAAACAGCGTTTTGAAGGAAGGCTGCTGAATGTTGGGTTGTAGGAGAATAAGTATATATTTATTTAAATTTAAAACGATATTTATCTTCTAAGCGTTTAAGGTTGTCAGGGTCAAACGACAACCCCGATTGCTATGAAAATTGAAGTCCGATACCAGCTAACTATTACGGATCCAATGGAACTGGTTTCGTCGAAATCCGAGACTGTGCCTCGGAAGGCTATTTTTAAATTCAATTTAAACGATGAAATTTCAAAACGCAACAAAACACTTCCAAATTTAATTTTAACACTTTTACTATCTTCAGTGTTATCAATATAAATTTTACAAGCCTTCAAATTATTTTTAATAGGCTTCAAAACTCTAGATTCAACAATTTATCCAATTTCAATTTACTTAATTCAATAATTTAATTATCAAATAATTGTGATATTCGTAATTCAAGTTAAAATTACTCTATTGAATATTTGAATTAATTAAATATTCTAA
This sequence comes from Allium cepa, assembly GCA_030765085.1. NCBI lineage: Eukaryota > Viridiplantae > Streptophyta > Magnoliopsida > Asparagales > Amaryllidaceae > Allium > Allium cepa. The sequence continues at coordinate 70,632,420 of CM060939.1, read as the reverse complement.
TTTTAAATGCTCGAAAATTTCGGGTCGTCACAGGTAGGAACTCGAGTGGCTACTCGAGCAAAACTGGGGTTTGCTCGGGTTATTTTCAAAATGGGTTAAGCCCAATAAATTTAAAGTTTATAATGTTAAAGTAAATAATGTTAACTATTTTAAGTTAAGAACTTGTTTAAGTTAATCAACTAAGTGAGTACATAACCATGTTTTCTAAAACCTTAATCAATACTTTAATTAAGTAATTAACTTAAGTTAAATATTAAATTTAATTACCATTAAAGCTTTCAATGTAACAATAAATTGATTTTCAAAGTGTAAAGAAGATTTTTAAATGATAATTAAGGTAAATAATTTTTATTAACTATTGCTTTTGAAAAGTAATTAAGAATGATTTATAATAGTAATTCCAAATTGGTTAATTAATAATTAAGTGTTTGAATTAATTTGTAAATTAAGAATTGTTAATTAGATAATTTGGGTTGATTAATTATAATTGGCAGTCAATTAAAAATAATTAATTAAGGAATAATTAATGAAGTTGATTAAGATTTAATTACTTTATCCAAATTTAATCATTGATTTAAAATAATCAAAAATAATAATTATGTGGTTAATTTATTAAATCACACTCACATTGATTGAAAATAATTAACTATTGTTGTGCACTGGATTGATATTTCTGTTTTAGTTGTGATACTGTGTGATGTAGATTGCTCTGTGCTGAACTGTGATTTATGATTTAATTCTCTATTGATGTGAAAACCCTTTTTGCCTATAAAACGTCATTTAAACTTCGATGCGACAGGGAGTCAGATTTCAGTTAGTTATCCGAAACCCACATTGAACTCTGAATGTGAATTTTTGTGATTGATACATCCACGCGTTTTAAAATTGAGCATTCACTCTTCGGTTTAGCCGGGAGAGGACCTTTGTATCATATAACCCATTCCGAATGGTGATACGTCAAAATTAATAGCATTTGAAGACTGGTGTTGAAGACCGGGTGTCTTCGAAAATGGTAGGATGACCTATCAATTGTCTCTGCATCGAGTAGCTACGGTATAGAGATTTCTTAAGTGGTAGGAAGTTCGATCGAAATTGTTGATACCGGGATTTGCAAGGGTTTCTTCCTTTATGGGACGAAGTGCCTTCGGTTCTGTTCGAACCCGGAACAGACTTGTATGGTTGTGTGTCTGACACTACACTTTGAGATATAAAGCGAATTTCTTTCAAATACATATCTGTTGGTGGCGGAGAATTTATTCTCTTAGCTTAACACCCTTCTCTGAGACGTACAAGCTCAGAGGTTATGTAGTTGAAGGTTATCAGCGATATACTTCCAATTTGGTAGTGTGGCATGCTAAGTGTTGCTGTGTGTTGATGATCATTTGTTGATCATTTGTGATCAAAGCATGGCTTTCGTGTAAAGCGCGGCTTTGTGGACAAGACCTCATCAGACCTCACAACCCGAAAATGGTCGAAACAGGAAAGATGTGGCAAGGTTATGAGGGTCGCGCCCTTTAGGGTATGTCATTTCCTTCTGAAAAAAGGTGATGTCATGGTATGGAGCTCAGATATTTACCTATATGGTTGCTTCAATCTCATTTACTGTGTGGTTGTTGCTTTGTGGTTGAGGGCCCTCGGATAAAGGTTCCAAAGGACCGGGGAGTGGCATAATGGAGTAGTAGTTACCTAGTGACAGAGGTAATCCGGCCTTGTGTTGGCACTTGGCAGAGAGCTGGTTAAGTTCTCGGGACGTCCCGCCAGAGGCGTACCCATGTGGCAGTAAGAAGTTCCTTAGCCTGACCATTTGTTGGAAATCCAATTCCCAATACGAGCCCCATACGGTTTTAGTTGTATAACCTGTCATGCCACGTGGTGGTAACCTGCCACAAAACATGGTAGCTATAGCAGGCATACAATAATGGTTGTATGTTGGCTAAGATTAATATTATACTTTCGAAATGTTTTTACACTATGCACTAGTAATAATATCAAAGAATTTTATCAAGCATATTTCACTATCATAAGAAGAAATCTCCTCCAATTCTGCGATTGCATCGTGTGTGTGGCCGGAGGTCATATGGTAGTTTCATTTTCTAAAAGCATAACGAATTTTCTTTTATAAATCTGTTTTACGTAAAAACAACTACTTTTGTTTACTCATACCAGTCCCATGACTGACCCGGAGTTTATTGTTTCCTTTTTAATCTCTGGGTGCCCATAATTTCCACACGGACATCCTAGTAGCAGGTTTCCGTGTTTTGGTGTTAGCAGTATTTTGGAGCTTTTGCTTTGGAGATATTTTAGGAGCTTTTGGGATCTCAGGTGCTTAGTTTTTGGAAGTTCTCTATCGCTCCATTTCTTTGAAGACTTTTTTGGCATATGATCACTTGTACTATTATGATGTTTTATTTGGAGTTGTGATATATGTATAAAAAAATACTTTGATGTAGTAATGGATATTATGTTGATGTTGTATCTGTGATGTAATGCATGATATTCATTTTGTTTTCGCTATTTTATATTCATCTGATGTTGTTATAAGCTCCTCCGACTGGAGTTCGATGTTTGAATTTTTGGCAGTCGAATACAAGTGAGGTATTTAGTGTCAATTTTCGAACATTGGATTTCGGATCGTGACATGCATCATGAGTCATTAGTAGCAGTTTCAGATATATTAACATATACGATACGATGATAACCTAGATTCAGGATTGGGCACGAAATGGTGCTACCCTAAAGTTACAGTTATATGTATGATATAGTGATACCTTAAAGCTTTGGCTTGTTGTCGATATGCATGCAGGTTTGCATGTCTTTATATGATATTTGCGATAGTTACATTATCAGTACTACTGTTCATTATGCTAACTAGTTGGATATAGGAGAAGAGTAGGGCTTGGTACGATATGACATTTCTTTATAGCCCTTGTTCACTTATTATATGTACATTTGGTTTACATATATTATTTATTTCGAAATACCCCTTTGTTTGTTATTCATATCACACTAGAATATTTGATATCATATGTAGTAAAGATGCTTCCTTTTCGCCAGAATTTATGTCCGACCGTCTCTATGTTTTGTTTTTTAATCTATTCCTTGAGTATGTACGAACTAGATATTTGGGAAGACACTGCTAGTTAGAATAGGTTATAAAGCCATAACTATATGTTGCTACGATTATCTATCCATTATGTTTGAGCATGAACATGTCAGACTTTATCTTGTATATGATATATATTATTTTGGAATGTTATATCGTTTGAACTCCATATATTTGGAGTACTATGTATTATGATGGTGGATCCTATTGTCTTTCGTATTATTATAATACTGATAGTCCTACACATGTATATGTTATTATTATGTTTTATCTTTCTATTGTGGGTTTAGTACGAACCTATGTTAGATATGCAGTAATTCTTTTCTTTTGTCATCCTTAAGAGTCATTAATTTTAGTATTTGGGATTGGTAGCCATTGTGCATGGATTTCGGATATTATGAATGACGGGTCTTCGTGGCTAATCAACTATCATGATACTTTATCTTCCTTTGGATTTGACGATGGTAAACATTGTCAACTTCAAAAAAACATATATTAGTTTAATGTGATATATTGGGGATTAATTGGGGATTTTCATTAAGGATTCCTACAGTTGTTGTAGCTTGTTGTAGCGTGAGAATATAGTTATTCTCTTAATTAAGCTTAAATCAAGAGCAATATCAAATGCAGCTCGATTTCTATTTCATTTTACCATACTATTGCCACTTCAATTTATCCACCGCATAAATTGTATTTCTAGAACGAATCAGTGAAATTTCACCCTTCGGCACTTGTTGCATTACCGTACAATGTCGTCGTTATTATCTTGTCTTTTTCGATTGACAATCTACTATCGATCGGCTCTATACGTGACAACCATAGCACTATGCTAGGTTGGCTCAGATGACTGACGGTTAACATCACTTCCTTTAATAAAAATAATTACCCTTTAGAATGGCATCTTGCCCACTTCAGAGATAAATCTCATCCAATTTATTACCACGCTATAAACTTCAACACCGAGAGTATATCTCTTTCATCATGCTAGCAAATTTTGGACAGTTATCCAAATACCTACAATCTACCAAAATCTACCAAACTCAATCTGACAAAAACATAACACATGGATCAAATCCATCTTCTACTCTTTTCAGTTGATAAATGAAAGAAATAAATGTTTCAACAGCAACACATATTTAGCCTTGGAAAAACACTACTTTCATCACAGAGTTAAACTGTATGCATAGAAATAGGCCTGCATCCTTGTAAAATATACACGTGCATTGTCACACACACAGAGACTAACATATGTTAAAAGAGAAAAAACATAATATGGTTCAAAGTAATATCTCTTTGATGCTGTAAAATTCGATTACAACAACAAAATATTGAATACTCAAAATTGTTGGTATCTAAATTCCAAAATGTACCCTGCAGCTATCTGAAACTCCAATAAAAGTCCAATGCATTTGTTTGTTTTTCTATATAAAAAAAAGGAAATTATTGACCCAATTGAAAAAAAAACGTCATCTTTGAAATAGTTGATCTTTTATGTTTTCTTATGCAAATATCAATCAAAAACCCATTTGTTACTTGGTTCTGATTCAACTTGATTCAGTTATATCGATACCAAATAACATATAGGGCTTTTTCTTCATGGATTTTGGTTGAGGATGATTCTGTTTGCTTTTAGATATTGGTTTTGCTTCTGTCTTCGTTGACCAGTACTCTGAGCATCCATGGTTCGGATCAAGGTCTTCAATCACCTGTTCATGTTGAGTTGCTATGCAAATTAATTCCAAAAAAGTTGAAATAAAAGATTAAAATAAAAAGAATTTTCCTTACTATATCCATGAAATTTACTAAATTACCCATATTAACATTTTTATATTTAGATTTTGATTTCCTATCTTAGTTGAAAACCAAAAACAGAGCTCGCTAATAGTATATAACAAGTGTAATATGTGTGTTGCACAATGGACATGTTGAATAATCATGAAGTTGGATTTATTGCGTATGACCATGAACAGTAGCATCTTTAATTTGCAGCTACTTGTTGCAAATTTCTTTTATTTGTGCAAATTATGATTTATAAATTCAATGTCATTGTGAATGGTTTTGGTATATTTCAAGAACAAAAATATCATAGTTATCTATAATTTAATGATCATGTGCTAAAAAACCTCATGCGATGTTATACACGCACCTTTCTTTTCACATTTTTCTAATTTTAGGAACACTAAACTTTCACTTTTTTATTTCAGTTAATTTGAAATTCTCCTTTTATTTCTAGCATATTGAAAATGAATTTCGGTTTTGTTTAATAACTATTTCTGAATTTCAGTTTTTTTAAATTGGCTTAGATTATGATATTTTCTTTTTATCGTATGCCTAAAGACTTGGTATGTGTTTTCAAAATTTTGGATCCTAAATTCTGTATATCTTTTCAACTATAATGTAGAATTTTTATGATAGTTTTGAAAATTGAAAAAAAATTATGATCAACTGTTTCTTGATGTAAAAGAGTGCATTATTCTAAATAGTTTAATATATGATCATCATTTTTCATATTTTTTTTTTCTAGTTATAAAAAAGTGTGGTAATGATCCTAATTTCAAAAGCTGTTGTACTTTAAATATGTGCAAGTTTATACTATTTTGGAGCATCTTCAATCCAAATAAGATGTAATGTCTAATCATTATGTGTTAAGAGATAGTTCACAACGTATAATAAGCAAGATATTAAAAGCAACAGGAACAAATTTGTTTGAATCGCAATCAATTTATAAACAAACAAACATAGTATATAAAAGAATCAATCATATACATACATTTAGCACACATTGTGCTATGTCCAAAACTAGACACTACACTGGCCAATGTCTAGTAAATTTTTTGTCAAGCAATCATAAAATTTTTAAGTAACATTTCAAATGAAAATTAATTTTTGAATGAAATCAAAAATTGGTGTTGTGTAATATACTTCACATTATAACTACACTTGGATCGGAAATGCTCTTATTATTAATGGATACAGGATTAACATGTGAATAGTAAGATATCCTTGATTGTTGCAAGTCCAATATTGCCAAAAATATGTACAATTTTGGTGGAGCTTGAACGTATGACAAAAAGCTCACAATACTTATAAGAAAAACAGTTGGTCTCAAAAACAAGAAAAACATGTAAATTTCATTAAAAAGGAAGAGTTTAAAGTAGAATAATTTTTAAATAGTTCTGGAATTTAAAATTTTATTTTATCGTAAACTATTCCATAGTGTAAACAGGTATATTATTTCTAAATAGTTTCAATGTGTGATTATTGTTTTTCATTTTGTTTATATAATTCCAGTTATTTTTTAGATTTCAGAAACAAGTGGGGTATGTCACTAGAACTCTCAACAGGGGCAATTACCTATTTCCTTTGTACAGGTCATGATAGACCAAGCATCAAGCGTTCGACGTGGAAAATAAAGTAGATATAAGATAAGAGTATAAAGAAATTTACCTCGACAATTTCCGGAGATAAAAGCCCAAACATTTCAAGCCCATTAATTCTATCCAGAAGTTGCAACTGGGAAATGTTTTGGTCCCTTGAGCTTTGTCGCCGGGTAATTTCTGAATTAACTCTTTCTAGCACCAATTCCCAACATTGCATAGCTGAAGAACTCACGAACATCACATTTGGGCTCTCTTCCAAAGATACCTAAATGTTATAATCATTGTAAGACTACAATCATTATATTATGGAAAATTTCCTGCTTTCTGCCACTTTCGGCGAAAAATGGTGCAAATGAAATATGCTTCACATGCTTACGATTGAGTAAAGTTTACTTAAAAGAAAGAAAAAGAAAAATTGTGGTTCCCACAATATCATTTATCTCCAGTGAGTTAATTTTACTTCAAATACATAAGTAGAAGTAGCAAAGTTCGTTAGAAATAGGTTTGATTTGAAACTAGTTACAAACTTAGGTCTATTACTGTCATAGAGACTACTAATAGGATGCCACAATTTAAAATTCGCCATCGTATATTTATTTTTTCTTTCTTAATTTAACTGGCACCATCAAAGATTGCAAAAAGACCTTTTTTTCTTTTACTTCTTTTAAGAAAAGAAAGTGTGATGGCACGATTTGAAATGGCTCCATCATATTTTTGCCTGTTAATAAAAGAAATAAGCTTGAGATTATAACTAGTTTAAAAAATGGGCCTGTTTCTTCCTTTTTTGTCTAAAAAGTGACCTAATGTGGTAAATTTTCCTTCATATTATCATCACCGTCATCATCAATTCATCATTGTTGTTAGTAAAAATGCATAGCATGAAGCTCACCTTAAACATAGGTCCAAGGAGTCCAGCATCGAGTATTTCTGATATATAAGAGCATGTTCTTGTAGGATCCAACATGCTAAAAAATTGAACCCGACTTCTGAAACCTGTAAATTCAATTACAATGAAATCAGCCATACTTTATTTGCGCTTTTCAGTTTATTTTTTCTTGTTCATCGTGAATCAAGCAAGTACCTTTAGGAAATATTGCATCCTTATTGCACCAATGCTTTCCAAACTTAATTGTTCCAAAGCTTAAAGGCTCTACATGATGCTTCTTCACTATATTCACAACATTTTCAGTTTGATGAGTAGTTAAGTTACATGGACTGACCTTGGAATCATTCAAGTCTGTACCAAATAATTTCCTACTGGACTTGCTAGAAGATGATGCTTCCGAAGAATGACTTGAGGAGACAGACAATTTACTATCGTATAGTTTTGTAGCGTCCATTGTCTCTTTCTTAATCAATTGTTCAGACTCGGCCATACTTATGTCATATTGTTGATTGTCCGAACTTTTGCAATTTAAAATTGAATCTATTTCAAAAATCTCTACGCATTTTTTAATTGCATCAGAGTCTCCTTCTAAAGCTTGGACTAAGCTATTGAGTTCATCCAATGTATATCGGAAGAGTAAGTGTTTAGGAGTTGAATTGCATGAGCAAAGATCTTTAGAATGTCTTAAACATGAAAATCGATTTGGAGAACAAGGGCAGCATACGGCAGACATTTCAAGATCGTAAAAACATGAAAAGCATTCTCTCTCATTCACCGAATCATTATTTTTACTGTATTTTTTTGATTCGTATATAGAAGACAGAGACTCTCTCCGTTCATTTTCCATCATCACTCGAGCCTGAAAAAAATACACAAAAAGCAAATAAATTCAGACAGTAAACTTAAGAGTGTACCATTGATGGTATCAATTCACAGTTTGTACAAAAGTTTATTTTCCTCTGATAAGGTACAATAGCTTTTAGAAATTTTATATACTGATTCGATGGAAAATACCAAATATCAAGAGGGAAAAACACATAAATGTGACGAAAGCTTGATTTACACATATCTAATTGTTGCATTATCCAAACAAAATCAGTGTTATCAAAAATCTAAAAATTTCGTGATTTAATCAAATTTCAATTGAGAATTCAGCAAAACTTGCAGTTAAGAAAAATTATTCAACCCATGATGGAATTAAAGATATGAAGACATTTATTTCAACTTTCAACATACAATTCATTTTTTATTGTTTTGTACAAAAATAAAGATAAAATGTTTTTTTTTTTTTGGGTGTATTTTAGTCTAAATGTAGAAACCCAAGCATCAGATTCAAAATTATTAATCAAAAAAAAAATCTATACTTTTACATAGTTAAATATTTTAACGCACTATATAGAACAAAATTTCTAGCATACAAGCATATAAAATCATTACTCTATCTACTGCGTGTCACCGTTCAAATTCATTATTGATTCAAAAATTACATTTCAGGATTTAGAACTCTGAATCCCATCTTGAAAACCTTGCTACCAGTATTAAACAAAATACATCTTTTGTCATATAACTTTACATGTGTTTTAACAAAGATTCTTTTATTCTTTTAGTAGTGACAGAATCAATTTTTCAAAAAATGCTTACACTAATTTTGATGGAAAATACAAACAAAAAAAAGGTCATGTTAATGCTGCTTAAAACTCAAGTTTGCTCATATCAAACTATGCATTCATCCAAATAGTTTTTAAGCACAACAATCAACTAGATTGCAGATTAAAACAACAAATGGGTACATAATTTTTAATTATTAACCTGAATAGAGGAAGGAAAAAAAACACTGAATGTGACCTAAGCATAGCAGTCCGCCAAATACCTAATATACAACTTCAACTATGGATCAATTCACGTTCGCAAAAAGAACTAATAATGTCAATTGTCAGAGGAAAAAAGAATCTTATGTTGTACATGATAAAAAAAATTACATGAGTTATGACTTACAACATGGAACGATTGATGAATGACTTAAGATCTCTAGCAAAAAGATTATTACCTTGACAGCACTAGCAAGCACACCATCAGAACAAATTTGTTCCCACTTCATATTCTCCAAATTACCTTGATGGAGCATGGATATCTCCCAAATAGATTTCACGGCTTTACGAGCTGCCCCCAATAATAGTTTATCATGGGATACAGAAGTCTTGCGCTTCTGTTCACTGTAACGCTCAATAGCAGACTGACCATATGGCAGCCAATCGATAGGAGCTACATTTACAGCTTCTGCACAATTGAATCCACAGTTGAATCCTGAATGATATCCTCTCGGAAATGTGATAACAAATTCTCCTGATTTTTGAATTGCTCTATAAACTGGAACTCCTTCAGATTTCAAAACTGTCGGTGATAGTTGTGTCACCTGATTATCAATTCAACAGTACTGTTTAGTAAGAATGATGAATTGTTATGATTGTGTAATTATTATTATTATTATTATTATTATTATTATTTGGTCAAAGAACACGCATGTAAAGAATTGGTAAAAAATATCATACCAGATCATGTAGTAAACCAGGCTGTTCTTCGAAAAGATCAGGTAGATGCTTCTTCATGGCATCCTCAAATTTAGCAGCAGCGTATGATGGAACTCCATACCATACTTTTGGTTCACCAAAATGCATGTAATTTAGTGAATATAGATGATGATCCTCTACGTGCTGTTAAACACGCGTTAAAGAACATAAGCTAAAAATACTGAACAGCATTCTTAAGTTCAAAATATATGCTAGTTACTTACCCAACAAAATGAGGAAAAACACATCCCTATGTAGAGCCAAGGCACAAGAACCCCGGATATATCTTCGCTTTCAAAAGAAAGAACAGATCCAGAAAGACGGGGAAGATTGTTTAAATTCCATCCTGAAAGCGCATATTCATCCACATTTTTAAAAGATGAAGATGCTGCTTTGGGAAATCCACTGCCAAATACTGCTGTTTCAAGATCAGCTCCATATAATACCTAAATGTGCAAAATGTGATATATTAGTGCTAAGTTGATACATGGTGTTATGAGTATATAGTAATACCTCAACTTCATTTGATGGCTTTTCAACAATCCGCCAATATTCTCCTTCAATTTCATCGATTGAAGGCCTCCCGTTATTTCCACTGTCTACACCAAAATATTGCTTCCTAAAGGTATCTGCATACTTCTCAAATGTTTCCAGAGTATGTTTTGACCCATCCTGAAAACCGAACTTCGCATCTGAATCCAATTCACACTCATCAACTTCTGTAGCATTGGTCCCACGTCTTCTTCGAGTCATTCCAAATCTGATTCTTCTCCTCTTACGCTTTCTTTTGCATTGATTTCTGCACTTTTTTCTCATCGTTTCTCTGTTTTGAAGTTTATTGACTTCTTGTATTCGAGTAGTAAATTTATTATTTTTCCAGAAGTTTTCTTCTTTCAAAGGGCATAGGGGTCTCCAAGATGGAGGGGGGACTATGCGGCATATACCATATTTTTCTCCTACTTCCCTAATGCTAGCAACAAAACCAAGTGTGTCTTTGAATACCTGTAAATATGTGTGCACTAAGTAATCTAATTCTTTGGTGTAATACTTGTAAAATACCTTTGGTCGCGTGTAAACACAAACTTTTTCGAATTGGTCTTCTACTTTCGATTAGAAATTTTGATGTAACACGTGAGATGGTTTAGATATTCAGTATCTTTTTTAACACAAATAAAGTTAACACAGTTTCAAATTGCAGATTTTGACAATATTTTTTTTTTTTTTTTTTTTTTTTTTTTTGTACCACATAACACAGTGCACTTCCAATCACATGAACATTTCAGCATTTTCTCTGTAAAGTTACTAATTAGTAGCAAAAAAAAAAAAAAAAAAAAAAAACCTTACCTCCTCGCTAGGATAAAATACCGGAGCTTCATCAATTACAGGTCTACAAGAATCTTCTGGACACCATCTAGAAGTTTGCTGTTTAACAAATTCATATTAGACGATGTGAAATTCGTAATTATATACAATTTATAGTTAGACTACCTTAGTAAGTTGAGACCTTCTTGAGCTTCCAGGATGATCAGTGCTGCTTTGTTTAGAGCGTTTCCTGCAATAAGTCTGTAGAGGGCAGTCATTATCACATGAAGCAGTAACACTAAAGTAGTAACTTGGCACAAAATGCAATGCCATGATGTCTGATGTGATGGTCCAACCTAAGGTTTACTTCTTCTTCTTTTTTTTTCCATATGTTCATAAAATAATATTAATATTCAAAAGAAATGGCATATACCTTGAGAGGTTTGTCAAAATCAGAATCCTTGTCAAAACTGCCATCATTTGCACCATTTTTTGCACTGTTCTTTACTTTGAAACAAGCTTCACTCTCCATTATACTACGACTCTTATTCATTTCTTTATGAGGCGTGCCTCGAGCAAATTGTCTATATTTGTCGATTAGATTAGGATTCTTCCGCAAGCTAATTTGTCTGTGACCTGATCTTAATTTGGAACAATTCACTACATTCGATTGCAATCCAGATAGATCTGAGAATAAATTTGAGCAGATTAAGTTTATATCTAAGTATAGATCGGATTGATAGATTTGCATCATTAAATAAATACCAAATCATGATTTACAAAATTAGATCAAGCTTTACAGTGTCGAATTAAGAACTATATAGAAAAATACAAAAATTATTCAATCTTTTATCAAAAAATCGAGACGAATCAAAGATTATCAATTCTCAATGAATTCTTACCAAACAAATCCTTTGCTGCTATTTCAGAATTCAGGTTTCAAACCACAATACTCGATGCACACCATTTTAACAAATTCAGATTTGCATCATTAAATAAATACAAAATCAAGAATCGACAAAATTAGATCAAGCTTTGCAGTGTCGAATTAAGAACTACTACAGAAAAATACCAAATTATTCAAACTTCTATCATTATTTACCGATTCGCAACCTCGAGATGAATCAAAGATCATCAATCCCAATGATTTCTTACCAAACAAATTCTTTGTTACTGTTTCAGAATTATCAAACCACGATACTCGATCCACGCCATGTTACCATATGCAGCAAAACTTTTTTTTTGTGGCTTGTTGCTTTAAATTCTAAATTAACAGATAAAATCGATGCGGAAAATCAACAAATCAGACCTAATTATCAGAACCGACCCAAAATATTCCTTAGATGCCTAAAAAAACAGAATAAACAGTCAAACAGATGTAAATTCAGTATCCATTTCATCACAATGTACAATTAGATATCATAGCATGATTTAACAATCAAACAGTATCAGAGCTATCAAATTGTACAGTTAAATAATCACCAATAAATTAAAAGACGGGAATAAAAGACAAACCCTAGCAAACTTTGTTTGTTTGTTTGTTTTTTTTTTTTTTTTTTTTATGTATATATAATAGTATTGTTTTGATGTTGTAACATATATGAACAGTATATATACATGTATAGAAAGGATTTGCTAAAAAATGTTGCATAAATAGAGAAATAAAATTACCCTTTTTTAATCCGATTCAACTGTAATTTTTTCCCCAATGATTATGGAATACAATGATATTTACCATTGTCTAACAATGGAAAGGATAAATGAAATGTTCCTTACTAATCGAAGTAAATCTGAACAGAAGGAAATATTTTGAGGCCTAGGCGCTTTATATATATTTCTAAATTTGTTCTGATATATATATATTGAAGATTTAAATAGGTTGTGGGAATGGATCAACCCACGACTTTAGCCAGAACCACAACCAGAACCAGAACGAAGAAAGAATGGAAAAGCAAGAGAAATGCTTTATACTCCTTGACTTTATGAAAAATTACATTCGAGCCCTTTGAGGGTAGGATCACACAAATGTCTATTACTAGGCACTTATAATGTAAAAAGACCTATTTAATAATCTTTGACGACACTTTAATAGCTTTCATGTCCTTTTTACAGTATTAGGATACGTTTGCTGGCAATTTTTGCCCCTTTTCCGTTCGAGTCGCTTTGAGCTCGTCAAACTCGTCTGAGGCGTCTGAGGTGATCCCCACAAAATGCACCATTTGAGCTATCTATTGGAATGAACAATTAACGTCAGACGCTCTAACTATAAGTTCCTCTTCCTTCTCCATCCCTCCACCATATTTCCATTCTCCACACCTCAATCCGAAAATTCAATTTTTTTTCCGATTCGACATCAAGTTTTTGAGGTAATTTTTTTTAATATTTGTATTTTTAAATTCATATCTACCTTCTCTGTTTTTCTCAAATTTTTTGTTTTTTCTCTTACAGAATATCAATCTATGAATCTTCCAAATCTACCTGCAACATTGTAGACTGGACCGAGAAACAAACGTTGGCATTTATCGACGTTTGCAACGAACGCATCGCAACACGAAAAGGTCGAGTTGGTTATTAGTACTTCAATATCATTGTTGCCTTCAACACATGAATGGGAATAGATTATAACATCAATCAGATGTTTGACAATCTCAAATGTGAATGGAACCCGTAGAATAAGCTGAAGTAGACTAAAGACGGGTTTTGAAATGTGGAGAATGATACCGTAGGAAGAACTAATAAGTGATGTGAATTAGTAGCTAGTATTTACAGGAAATACAAAGTGGACTTGCCTTCGAAATTCAGGAAATGGAATGTGATATTTGAATGCTGTATTGGAACTCTAGCCTGTAAGTTCGATATTCCAAAGGCTCCACCTAACAATGTCTGTTTCACATCAAGATTTACACCGGCTTTCTCATGGGCGACTATAGAAATCAGCACTCGCATTCTCGAGCTTCTGCTCATCCGCATTGCTCGGTCGTCGCTTCCTCTCGTAGACATTAGCCGAGTGGAGGTTGTCTAATGAGGATGAGATGAGAGTGACCATTTGTAGAATTATGGATGTACGACAATAGAGTGTCCCATTTTTCGAATGTCAATCATATATTCTAACCATCAACGATTCATACTACATAGTTGTCCGTATGTTGATGAACAAGCCCGACGAGCTTGGACGACTTGTTTGGTATTTAGTAGTGAGATTTAGGAGGTATGTAGAGTTTTATTTGTATTTTGAACTAACGGTATTTAAATCGTCCTTTTTTATTGCACTTTTTAGCATTTCATAATTTATAAATAATATAAATCCAGTTAACTATATGAATTTAAAAAAAAATTAAAAAAATAAAAACTTATTTATGACAAAACAATTGAAATGTCTCTTTCAAAATGTCCCTTTCATACACAATAACGCATTCTCCTTTTGCGAACCATTATGCTTTCATGTCCATTTTTCCTTACTCTTTCATATGCCATTTTCTGTTTCGAAAAATGCACCCTTAAATTCCTAACAACTAGTGTCTTCTAACCCTTGCACATGATAGTGTTATAAAGAACAATTTTAAAATATACTATCGAAAAACAAATTTCATAATGCAATTTGTAATGTAAATATTTTATTATAAGCAAAAATTAGTATGTTTATTTATTATAAAATATTAGAATAAAAGTGGTATTTTTCAAATAGAGCATTTATTTTGATGTCCTAATGGTTAAAATCTATGACCTTTGAAATCTTAGTTTACTTTAGAGTGTCATATCACTTAGAACTTTGAGCTAGTGGTCTTAACTTTAGTTTTTTTATAATAAGCGCGGTATTTGTATTCAAGCGTAGCACTCATTTTGATATCTCAGGGGTTCGAACCGTGACATTCAATACCTTTATTTAGAGCAGTATACCACTTATCACTTAAGCCAGTGATCCTTGACGTGGTCCTTAACTTCAATATATAATTTTTGTTTTGTGATTTGTACAGTTTTAACAAAAACAAAATTTTTATGTTTATAAAACAGAAAGATTAAATGATGACTTTATTAACTTATTAGGATTTAATGTATCTTAAACGAATAAATGAATGTTAATTAAATTTGTTTCTTTAATTTTAAAATTATGGTTTATCGAATCTTTCTTAACAAATCGTCAAGTGGATAAATTTTAAATTTAGCATTTGATTTTTATTATGTTTAATTAATAGATAAATGGCATGTATATTGAATTTTATTTTGTTTTAAAGGATTGTGCTAAATATTAAAATTCAATCATAAATTTTATTGGTATTTTGTTTCAAAGACATTTAAAAACTTTTTTGGTTTGTAGGCCACTAGCATTCAAAATTGGTTTGAAAAACAAGATCTTTAGCAGATCGTACTTAAATCACACTACCACATCCTAAAAGTGTAGGGTATTCCCTAAGGGAAATTATGTTGTTATATATATCTACTCTATGACCAATCTTGTTCGTTATAAAGGTATTTAATTTCTATTATATACTTTTATATAGTGATATAATAAATTAAAATAATTAATTTAAAATACATTAAAATGGTAAAAATCCTTAAATGATATATTGTGATAATAATTACAAAGAGCTGTAACCAAGTGAAAATTATCACAATATGAAATTACATAGTATTTTAAATATTCCTGGTCAAGATGTTTTGAGAAAGGCTATCGATACATCCGTCAAGACCAAACTACGTAACGCTCTCAAAATATCGGGTCGTGTATTACTCATGATTGTTGGAGACACCAAGGGTTACATACTGATAGTTGTTAGATAATTGTGGAATGACTCACTTGAGAGTTTCTGTTGGTTAATAATTACTAAGATCAAACAGGAAATCTTAAAGTGACATATTACATTGTTCTTTCAACTTGAGAATAACGTTCAACTTAAATGTGGAGACTTCACTTTGATTATAATAAATCACGGCATGATATCCATTGAACGATTATAGTTGGGTCTGATTTAAAGCATTGGAAGTGGATGTAATCTATATCTTGCGAATAACATAAACCCTAAGATCTAGAATTACATGATTATCACATATGTAAAGAATTAATAAAACATACCTCCAAACATATTGTATACGAATCAGCAATGGATGTTGTCGAATGCTGTTTCAATTGAGAAAGAAAATGGTTTCTCTCTCTTTTCCTATATGTTTCTTTGTGTGTATTCTGCATATCCTTTGTGATGGGCAAAGGTTAATATTTATAGGTAGAGAGAGGACCAAATTTCCAGATTTGTAGACTTAATCTTGATCGTCCATCAAGTTCAAGATAAGAGAAATTAACGCTCTAGATTGTAACCGTTTTATTTATTTAGCTTATTAATAGGAAAAACATTTTAGATTCTATTGACCACATAATGAGGAAGGAAACGTTTGAGAAAAGAAACGGTCCATTAATGTACCACATAATGAGGAAGGAAACGGTCCATTAATGTACCATATAAATTTCCTTACAAAACGATCAAATTTCCTTACAGTCTCCCACTTGGTCAATAGTAAAATCTATTAATGTTTTCGTATTAAGGTCATAAGGCGCGCATGATATGCTAAATTTTTCTTTAGTCGGTTATCATAAGTGTCTTGGCTAATCTAGTGGTCAATGGAAGTCATGACGTGTACACGTTATTTTACAACATGCTTACTTCCATGTACTATGACATTGACAACTTTCATAGCTAGACCGTAGATGAGCATAACTTAATGGTCACATAATGTCTTGAAGCAAAAGACTATTTCTGTTATCATTTATGTAAATATAAATGTGTACACATTATAAAACAGAAATAAAAGATGTTCAAATTATTAAGAGCTCAATAATTTTTATGTCTAGATAAGTACAAAATAAATGGCATAATAAGAAGATAATTAGGAACTATCTGCAAGACCCATGCTATCAGTATGTCTCTGAAAGGTCTTTGGAGGTAGTCCTTTCGTGAATATGTCTGCCACTTGTAAGTCTGTACTTATTGATTCAACAATAATTTTCTTTAGTTTAACATCTTGCTTCAGTAGTAGGTATTTAAGGTCCATGTGTTTGGAACCTTTGGTTATCCTATCATGCTTGGAGAAAAAGGTTGCAGCTTCATTGTCGCAGTAAACAGTTAGTGGCTTAGAGATAAAACTAAAAGTGCCAAATTGTGAGACAAAATTACGCAGCCATGTTCCCTGAATTGAAGCCTCATAACATGCTACGTATTCAGCCATCATGGTGGATCCGAAAAGCATCTCAGATTTCTGGCTTCTCCATGATATTGCACCTCCACATAAGAGGTACACATAGCCAAGAGTGCAGATCCTAGTGTCAGGACATCCAGCAAGGTCTAAATCAGAATAACCAGTTACCTGTAGGTAACTTGATTTTCTATAGGCGAGCATGTAATTCCTTGTTCCCTTTAGGTATCTTAGTACCTTCTTTGCAGCTTTCCAATGAGCGATTCCTGGGTTACTTTGAAATCTACCCAGCATACCAACTGCATGACTGATATCAGGTCTTGTACAGACCTGTGAATACATCAAACTCCCTACAAGACATGCATAAGGATATTTGGTCATTTCTTCTCGTTCCATAGGAGTCTTTGGGCACTGCTCAAGAACAAGTTTGTCTCCTTTCTGCAGTGGGACAGGACTAGAGGAACAATTCGTCATGCCAAATCTCTCAAGAATTTTGTCAATATATGCTTTTTGAGACAATCCCAGAATTCCTTGTGATCTATCACGGAATATTTCTATTCCTATCACATAGGATGCCTCACCCATATCTTTCATTTCAAAGTTCGTTGAGAGATAATCCTTAGTTTCACGTAATAAACCAAGGTCGCTGCTAGCTAATAATATGTCATCAACATACAGAATCAAAAATATGAACTTGCTCCCACTGAACTTGAGGTATATACAAGGGTCAACTATGTTTTCTGTGAAATCGAAAGCGGTAATGATTTCATGAAACTTTAGATACCATTGTCTAGAAGCTTGTTTCAGTCCATATATTGATTTCTTAAGTTTGCAGACCATGTCTTCCTGTCCTTCAATTATGAAGCTTTCAGGTTGACGCATGTAGACTTCTTCTTCCAAGTCTCCATTTAGAAAGGCTGTTTTCACATCCATTTGATGTAACTCGAGATCGTAATGAGCTACTAATGCCATGATAATTCTAAGAGAATCTTTCCTGGAAACAGGAGCAAAAGTTTCATTATAGTCAACGCCTTCTTTCTGATTAAAACCTTTGAAAACAAGTCTAGCTTTATATCGTTCAATTTTACCATTGCAGTTACGTTTGGTCTTGAAAACCCACTTACAACCGACTGCTTTATGTCCTTGCGGTAATTGAACGATTCCCCAAACTTGATTATTATCCATAGATTTCAGTTCATCTTTCATGGCATCAATCCATTTAATAGAATTAACATCCTTAATGGCTTGTGAATAAGAAATTGGGTCCGTAGTTCCTTCAGATTCTATTAGATAAAGCATGTAATCATCAGGAATAGCTGATCTTTTTTGTCTTTGAGATCTTCTTAATGTTAGTTCCTGTGGTACTTCATCAACATTATGATTGGTGATAATTTCATTATGGAGTTGTTGATCATTTATTGGGTTTTCCTCATTGTGAACATGTTCAACAATGGGATGATTCCAAATATCTTTCGAAATAGAGGGTAAGATAATGGGTACCCTTATTTCATTAATGACCACTTCTTGTTGTTTTGTACTCCCACTGATTTCACCATTCTTATATAATTTGGCATTTCCGGTTTCAACAATTCTTGTACGATGGTTAGGACAATAAAATCTATATCCTTTAGATTTTTCTGGGTAACCTATAAAGTAACCACTGACTGTCTTAAAATCCAATTTCTTTTCATTTGGATTGTACAGTCTAGCTTCAGCTGGGCAACCCCAAATTTGGAGATGTCTTAAACTAGGTTTCCATCCTTTCCAAAGTTCAAAAGGAGTCTTTGGAACGGCCTTACTTGGAACTCTATTTAAGATGTAGACAGCTGTTCGTAATGCATCCATCCATAATGATATAGGTAAATTTGCATGACTCATCATGGATCTAACCATTTCCATGTATGTACGATTTCGCCTTTCAGCTACACCATTCTGCCATGGAGATCCAGGCGTTGTGTATTGTGCAACAATTCCAAGTTTTTGAAGAAGTCTAGCAAAAGGTCCAGGATGTTGTCCTGTTTCATCATACCTTCCATAGAATTCACCACCCCTATCTGACCTAATGATTTTCACTTTTCTTTCTAATTGCATTTCGACTTCAGTAATGAACACTTGTACAGCGTCCACTGACTGAGATTTTTCATGCAACAGATAAAGAAAACAATAACGTGAAAAATCATCGATAAAAGTGATGAAATATTTCTCTCCACCAAAAGTTGGAACATCAAAAGGTCCATAAATATCTGTATGTATTATTTCAAGAAGTTGTGTACTTCTTGTGGCTCCTTTCTTTGTGTTTTTTGTTGTTTTTCCTTTAATACAATCAACAGATGCTGTAATGTTAGCGAAGTCTAGATCCGGTAGGACACCATCTTTCACTAACCTTTTGATTCTTTCACTGGATATATGACCCAGTCTTTTATGCCACAAGAAGTAAGAATCATTATTGGATGACTTTCTTTTATTTTCTTTTCCATGCAGGGTGAGTTGGATTTCAGCATTTTGTTTAAGATGAAGTTTATAAAGTCCATCAATTAATATTCCAGAACCAATAAGACTAGAATTTTTAAATAAACTAAAATTTCCATTTCCAACTTCAAAAAAATATCCAAATTTATCAAGTACACTTACAGAAATCAAATTACGGGAAATAGACGGAACATAAAGAGTTTGACATAAATCTAACTGATAACCGCTATCTAAAATAAGACGAAAAGTTCCAATAGCTTCAACTGGAGCTTTATCTTTATTCCCCATTAAAATGAAATTCTCACTTGGGTTTGTGGTTTGGATCGTAATGAATCCCTGCATAGAATTCGAAACATGAACGTTAGCAGCAATATCAATCCACCAAGTAGAAGAAGGTACATTAGTAAGATTTGATTCGAAATGACTTACGAAACCCATTGGGTTACCTTTCTTTTCGAACCATGCTTTGCGCTTAATGCAATCTGCCTGGAAGTGTCCAGGTTTCTTGCAGAATTTGCAGACATCATCCTTCTTTTTCTTCTTGGATGGTTGAGTGGCGTCATCAGATTTGGGTGGTGTTCTTTTATGCTGTGATTTGTTCCTTTTGTCAGCTTGTTTTCCAACCCCTTGAGTGAAATAAGCAACTTCAATGCCTTGCGAGCCTTGCCTAGACTCCTCTTGAACCAGTTTGTTAGTCAATTCATTCAGACTCCACTTTTCCGTAATAGTGTTGTAATGAATTTTGAATGGTTCATACTGAGGAGGTAAGCTAGTGAGAATGAATTGGACGAGAAAAGCATCATCCATAACCAATCCCAAGTTCTTAAGTTTGGCAGCAAGGTTAATCATTTTAATGACATGAGCGCTCATTGAGCGAGAACCATCAAACTTCATGGTTACAAGATCTGCCATAAGTTTCCCAGCAAGGGATTTGTCTGCAGTCTTGAACCGATTTTCAATGGATTGCAAATATTCTTTTGCGCTTTCAGTTTGGGGGTAGGGAGGTTTTGATGTTGGTATCAATCACCATTCGCATAAACATCATGCTGAGCCTATTAGATCGTTCCCAATCATTATAGAGTTTGTTTTCCTCAGGCGTACTTGTGTCAGTAAGTGGGGCTGGCTTTTCCTTAAGGAGAGCCATGTCCAGTTCAAGTACGCCTAAAGAAAACTCAACTTGCTCTTTCCATTCTGAGTAGTTGGTTCCATTGAGTTTGACGATAGACATAGGGTACGAATTAAGGTTTGAGGGCATTGCAACTGCAGGTATAAAAGAAATGTAGGCTTCTTTATTAGAATAAAACACATGTCATAATAAGAGGTTAGGTTTAGCGCCTCCTGTGGGTAGGCAGTAGAACCATGCTATTGAAAGAATGATAAACATTAATGTTTCATGCGTTATTGTGCAAGCAGCAGCCGCCTGTGGACGGGACTACATGCAACAGACCAGAGGAAACAAGGAATTTAAGCACGGAAGCGTAAAATAAAACAAGAGATAAACATTAATGTTTTTTTTTTGCATAAACATTTGTCATTCTTTCAAGTAATCCACAGCAAGGATAATTAATGTCTAGTAACTCCAAGTAAATTCCATACATGAATTTAACATATAAATAATTATTTTGCAAATCATATATAGACAATTATCTTGCAAGTTCCAGGTCATGAATTTAATGTCAAACTAGAAAACAATTATTTTCAATATGTATACTTTCTGAAAAGTATTCGCATACAATAAGTTGTTCCATATTATACAGTAGGTCAAATATTAAAGTAGAAAAATCAACTTTTGTGGAAATATAAACTTTCGAGATCCAGAATACAATAAATAGAACAATATTGATAATCATGATTACTGTAGCAACTTAAATAATACGAATATTAAACTTGAATCATATTAACATTAATAATCATAATCATTATCATAGTAAAATTACAAACATCATATCAAAGATATATGGTAGTTTCGTTTTATATATTGATGGATAATCATGAATTCTAAAACCATGCTCTGATACCACATGTAATCTATATCTTGCGAATAACATAAACCCTAAGATCTAGAATTACATGATTATCACATATGTAAAGAATTAATAAAACATACCTCCAGACATATTGTATACGAATCAGCAATGGATGTTGTCGAATGCTGTTTCAATTGAGAAAGAAAATGGTTTCTCTCTCTTTTCCTATATGTTTCTTTATGTGTTTTCTGTATATCCTTTGTGATGGGCAAAGGTTAATATTTATAGGTAGAGAGAGGACCAAATTTCCAGATTTGTAGACTTAATCTTGATCGTCCATCAAGTTCAAGATAAGAGAAATTAACGCTCTAGATTGTAACCGTTTTATTTATTTAGCATATTAATAGGAAAAACCTTTTAGATTCTATTGACCACATAATGAGTAAGGAAACGTTTGAGAAAAGAAATGGTCCATTAATGTACCACATAAATTTCCTTACAAAACGATCAAATTTCCTTACAGTGGAACACTATTCAATAGAGAATTCGTCTTATCAATACTAGGAGGTTAATATCATAATCAACTGTAGTCAATTAAAAGTCGAAGCCTTTGGCTAGAGCTATATGGTTAATAGTAATTATTATTATTAAACCAAGGGCTTTGTGTTTAGATAAACCAAACTGAATGCGGATGATACTGCAATTTTGACTAAAATCAAACTTTGTAAGTCCTAAAGTGATATAGTTTTAACAAAGAAAATTGGTGTAAACGATAGTTAATAAAAGATGCTTCTTAAATGTAAAATTGGATTTTATCGATAAAGATGTGTAAACGATAATACGACCAAACTGTCACTCTATTAATTAATGGTGACGAAAGAAAGAATTGTTAGATGTCAATCGTTGATTGAATTTACACCTACGAGTGGCATAATCTTTGATGAATACTCTGAAATACCAAACGATTTAATCAATTTATAATCGTTGTAAATTAGCTAAACTAATTAATATTCGTGAAATATTATTTATTTATTTGATGATTGGTGTCATTAGTAATTTTATGGATGCCAATAGTAATTAATTTGGTGCATATATAAAAGGTGTGTGTGTATATATATATATAAATCGATATAAGATATCAATACATATTTAAATTGGATTTAACTATAATTAATTACTAAATGGATTTGAAGTGATTAAAGGGCCAAGAAGCCCAAGTTATGGCCATCCTAAAGTGGAGGAAGGAGGGGTTTAAGAATTGAATATTAGATCTAGAACTTGGTCGAAAGGTGGATTAAAGAATAATGTACAATAATTCTCCTTTACTCTCTCTATATGTCACTTAACCCCTCACTGTTCGGTTAATCTCTCTCTCTCTCTCTCTCTCTCTTCCATCTCACTTGTTCTTGCCTCTACCATTTCCATGCCTACTTAAACCCCTAGGTCAAAAAAATTTAAACTCTATATATCATATCAAATACAAGATGTGGTATTCTAGATCTCTATAACATCTGAAGGGTAATTCTAGTCAAATCTAGGATTCGCTCAGTCAATCGAAGTGCATTCAATGGCGACATCCAAATAAGCATAATTCCTTTGTTTATGATTTATTTTCTATCATGTTAGTATAGATCTATAATATTGTTTGAATGAATTTATATGCATAGATGTTGTCGTCCACATTGATATAATATTATTCAGTTATATATATATACACAAACAAGTCTCGTTGTGTATATTTCATCATTTACCATTTAAAAAAAAATTATACATAAAAAGGATGCAGAATTTTTATGAAATATAAAAAACTTATTTTAAAACATTAAACTAATTTTAGTTAATTAAAAATTTAATGTAACTGCAAATATAAATTTATAAATCTCTCTCTATACATATACACACAAAATATTATTTTAAATTAAATTTATGTTGTGCACAATATTCAAAAAATATCGAATCATTATTATATTTTATTTATTGTTAATGGGATTTTTCGTCTTAAAACACCCATGAAGAAATTATAGTGCTAAACGCTTATTGTAATCGGGAATTAACCAATTTAAGTGACGTTAGATTTGCCTTAGGGTGGTAATTATGTCATCGTATGCTTACACAGTTATGAGATTGCAATCTAACCGTTCGTTAAAATGTTGAGTCCAATTTATGTCTAATTAAGGTAAAAACGAAAAAGGTTCTAACACAAAAGGAAGTAAGTAAAGTGCAAAAAAAGTTAAGGACACAGAATTTACGTGGTTCGGATTTCAAAGAATCCTACATCCACGGATCAAATCTCTGCTTATATATTTCTTTCCGCCACAAATTTTTTTGATACAATGAGTACATGTATAATTAGTATAAAATTCAGAGAGTATCCAAAGGTCCTTTCCTTTTGTACAGTAACATTTTATTCATAGTACCATAATATCACATGGATCGCTAATCCCCTAATTCAACATTGCTCCCTCACCGTTCGATTCTTCTATGTGCCATTAATCATATTGCTTGTTGATTTGTGCATGGTTTGTTGATGTGGCTAAAGGCGCAGGCAAAATATTTTAGCGAGAAGATTTGGTTGAAAGGGGAATTTTGAATTTAAAGTTAGGTAAGAGATTTAAGGTTTTAAGCCTTAGGGGTGAACTCCTAGGTTCATTACGTGGACTGGACTTTGCTACCTCATGGTGTCATAGCTTCTGAATTTGTTTTTGGTGGTGCAGTTCCACTTCAACTCATAGAGACGAAATCTTCTCTTAGTGTTAGTGTAACGACCCGGAATTTTGACAATAGTATTATAATAAGTATTTAATCTAATTTAAATAAAATACAAGTTTTTCATTTATAAATAAATAAGATTTTTGGGCATTTTCCAGTTATATATATATGTTTGTGAAGGAAATTTTGATTTGAAATTTAAAATAGAATCTTTCAAAAATATTTATAATAAAATCTGTCTTATTCAATCAAATTAAAGGTTCTATATTATTAATATTTGACATAATACATATATAGATATAAATGTAGTCTTTAATAATAATGTTTAAAATAAACAATCCTATCAATATTAAATATAAATATAAGATATAAATATAAGATATAAATATAAATATAAAATATAAGTACAAATATATGTTATAAATCAAATGTTTGAAAGTTAAATTACAAATAGAAATAAAATTGAGATAGTTCTTGTATAAATACATATGGTATGCAAGACAAAAACAAAATCTTTGACAAAAAAATAATAACAAGAGTTGTTGTATAATACATGTGTATGTGCAATGAAAAAGAAGACAAATTATTTATATGCAAAAATATCTTTGTACAAAAAAATAATATCAACAAATAATAATTAGATGTATACATATAGGAAACAATTGCAATTAATACTTTCATCTCAGCACCACAAATATATGTTCAGCCGAAATTTGCAATATCACTTCAAAATCACAGTAATTAAACATAAAAATACTGTCTGATCAAAATAAGTTGAGACTTGTACCAGTTATAACCCACCTCTTTATTCAAAGCTATTCCTATATATACACCTCATCTTATTTTAAGCTCATTCACTACTTAGCTAACCTGAAAAATAAAATAAACATCATCTTCATTTACAAGCTCAAACAATTCTTTCAACAACAAGGCAGAGGAGATTTACAGGGATTTAAACTCAAAACTGCAGCTCTTCAACACAACAATTATTCTCTGTTTCAACAGTAATTTAGGTGAGTAAACATCTGTTTTCCAAATTAACTTGTGTATTTGCTTTTTGAATGGTATGTGCTTGCCGTACAGATTTAAACAAACATTTCTGTGAATTTTCTGTTTGCTCTGGAAATCTTTTATGGCCCGTTCTTCCATATGTTTGGGTACAGAGCAAAGAACAGTAGGAAATTTTAACGCTTCTTCTTGCAAAACATTTTAAACTTAGGAATTTAAGCTAAATTATGTTGTTTACACTTAAAATCATGGCCTGGAAATTGTTTGAAGGTTGA
Organism: Allium cepa; assembly: GCA_030765085.1. Lineage (NCBI taxonomy): Eukaryota > Viridiplantae > Streptophyta > Magnoliopsida > Asparagales > Amaryllidaceae > Allium > Allium cepa. Next base: position 70,606,571 of record CM060939.1, on the reverse strand, counting down.
CAGTGCAACATAAATACTGTATATTCAATTTTACAGCAAAAAAAGGAAATCAATGTGTTAAATTCGAATATGTTAATTTGTAGATTTGATTATATACCTGGAATGAACATACAAAGGTAAGATTTTTGAAACAAAATTGACAATTTTTAGACCAGTATACATGGTGCAGTTCATAAATGAACTAAAAATGCATTTTTATCAATCTCTGTTAGTTTAACAAATTTTAATTGTTGAAATTTATTGAGAAGCTAGTGTGATGATTTACTAATGCAGGAAAAATGCTAAAAAAATTATCTATTGCGTAATTGTTTGGTCGAGTCGAGTTTAGGGTGTTGGGTTCGAATTTTCTGTGGTCTGTAAGCTTGTTGATTTCGTCACCATGAGACGATCGAGCTGCACGAGCTTCTAGGGGATGGTAGAGGAGGGTGACGACGAGGTGTGGCCGGAATTGCTTCGCCACTGGTGGTCGGCGTTAGGGGGTCGAGGCGTTTTTCTCTTGGGGTGTTCGAGTTGCAGTTCAAACGAAAGGGGTATATTTTGATTTCGAGATTGTCGCGATGAATCGTGTTTTGCTTTCGGTTGTGGTGTCGTTTTGTGGCTTGCAGGAGGCGCCGTGGTTCGCCGGAGTGCTGGCGAAGCGCCATGCACGTGCACGGTAGCGATGGTGTCAACGTCTTCTTGTGTGGGTCGTCTCGAGATATTACTCGTGAAAATGGGGAGTTTGCACGAGTGATGACCTAGGTGTGTGCGTGAGTGTGTTTGAGATACTGCTGTTTACAATTAAAACTTAACTAAAAACAAGAGGAAGAGTAGAAGAAGAAGAAAGTATACGAGTAGAAGAAGGACGCGGGGAAAAATGGGAGGAAACTCGGGTTGCTACTCGAGAAAGCAGGGGGTTACCTCGGGTCCATTTTCTAGGGGTTTAGCTTAAATAACTTTTAAGTTAATTTGTTTAATAAAATTCAGTGTTGATAAAATTAATAGTGTTGGCAAGTTTTAAGTGAAGATTTGATTTAAAATTTATTAAGAGAGATTTGCAAATGTAAGATTAATAATTAATTTAAAGTATAAGTTAATTAAGAATGTAAATTAATTTATACTTGTAATTAAATAAGTAATGTAGGATTAAATAAATTTTTAATTAAAGATTGATATTAATAATCTTGTGTTTAATCAATTTTAACTTAAGAATTTAATTAACTATTTAAAGTTAATTAATAAATAAATAGTAGTTAACTAATTAAGTAATTAATTAAGGATTAATGATTAATTAATTGGTAATTAATGATTAATTAAGTAATTAGTGATTAATAAATAGGTAATTAAGTTTTATTAATTGACAATTAAGGTTATTAATTAATAATTAAGAATTAATTAATTAAGTGAGTAATTAAGTAGAAATTAATAAATTTAATAAGTTGATTAATTAGTGATTACTAAGCAGGATAAAATGGTTTATTCTTAAGTAATCAATTAAGTTAAGTTAATCAAACTATTATGATATGAATTGATGATTCTTGTTGATTGACTCTGATATCTGTTTGGTGATATTTTGTGATATTCTGGATATATCTGTGATGACTGTGTATGATTTATCTGTGATAACTGTTATGTGAATTCAAAACATTAAATTAAACTGTTTAAACTATTAAACAACTTGGCCTCTAAAATGGCGTTTGGATTTCGATGAGACCGGGATCGAGTATCAATTTGATATTCCGAAAACCACATCGATCCAAATTAAACGTTAGGTCGTGGCATCTCAAGTGAAGGTCGAGATGGTATTTCAGAATGCAAGGGTTATCGTCGTTAACTCTGAGGGTGATTCCAAAATGAGTGTAACAAGATAATGCCTTCAGTTTCGTTCGAATCGGAACGAACTTGTATGGATTGAATGCTTTCAGCACATCATCAGGCGGACGATGAGCATTCTAAGAGATATGTTCTATAAAAGTAATCGCAGCCTCACGCCTCATCAACCGGGAATGGCTAAAACAAGGGATGTGCAGCAAGGTTAGGTGGGTAGCACCCAAGCAGGACTAGATATACCCCTGTCTAGATGTCCCTTTTTATTCGGCTGTGTGGGCAGTTGAATCTGCAGCCAACTGCGGGGTTATCTTGTTCGGGACTGTTCAGTAAGGAATGGTTCCGGCCTTGTGTTGCAGGGGATTTAGGGTGGATCCTCAGTACGGTGATCTAGGCCCCATACTGTGACGGGCGGTACCCCAGTAGCCCTGCCATTGATGGAAATCCATTTTCCCTATGAGACCCTACAGTTTTGATTTGCATTACCCACTTTTGTGGCTAGTAGCCGAAATTTAATAGATGTAACAATTTCGGCTATTTTCTATTTACTTGAAAACCCTAGACACTATTATAATATCACCGGATTTCCTATAAAATGTTTTGGTTAGCGTAAGGTAAAAACTTACCCGTGTTTATGTGTGGGAAGTCTTACGTGATACCTTTATTTTCAAATGGTTTTCAAAGTTAAACAATTTTAACCCGTTTACACACACCAGACCCATGTCTGACTCGGAGTTTATATTGTGTTTTTTTCATAAACTCTTGGGTATGAGTAGCCAAGTGATAAGTTTTAGAGTGTTGAATTCTGAAGGAGCTTGGAGCAGAAGTCAGGCATATCTATCTATCTAGTTCCACTGTGTTAGTTGATGTATGTTGTATATTGAGATGTATGTAGTGACAGATGCATATATGACTGTCATGTTATATGATGTTGTGTAACTCTGATATATGTAAAAACTATGTAATAGTTATGTGATGTATTATATTTTGTTCCATTCCGCTGTGAGATTCTGATATTGTTATTCTTTCTTACTATCTTTTCTATTCTTATTGATGATACGTCTTTCTGTGGTTTGAAAGGCGGGTCGTCACAGTTGGTATCATAGCACTGGTTGAGATAATACCTAGGCTCTGGGGTAATATATATCTTGAGAGTGCGTATTTGTATTTTCATATAATTATATACTTATCTAAATTTGTTGAGTTACCTGTCCAGGTGGCCAACATGAGTTCTGGAAGGAGATGCAGAGGTAGGGGCAGTACCTCGACTGATAATGGACGAAGTCAAACTGCTAGCGAGGCTCTATGGAAAAAGTGAAGATTGAGGGTTGCTCGATTGCCTACAAATTTTATGGTACATTCGCAAAGAAGATTAAAAAAACTAAAGAAGAAATTTTGGATGATTTGGAACGAGTATGGCGTGTAGTTATTGAATGAATTAACGAGTTGGAAGACATGATACCCATATCTGATCCCCTTATGCAATCCCTTAATATGACTTCCTCACATTCGCATTCTTCAATGATTGGGGCTCATATAGCTATGTAGTTAGAGTTACCAGGAAAAATTAAATAGGAAAGGATAAACACGTTATGGCTAACATAGCTGTAAAGTGCGCAATTGGATTTCTTTTGTTCTACACTTGACATGATATGCTCAACTTGGGGTGCAAATGCTTTATGCATTGACTGTGAAGTCGGGTTATGTGTTTACAACCTTTTATTTCATGTGCTTGATTTTTATACTTGTTTGGGCAGTCTAATATCCTTACATCATGTGAGGTTTGGATGAAAAGCCAAGCTATGGAGTCATGGCTCTCAGTATAATTTGTAAGAAATGTAATTAACAAGCATATTTTATATTGGTTCGAGTCGTCCAATATTCCTACATCCAGTTTAGTATTTCATTAACTTTGTCAATTAAAAATTTATACACCATACTTTATTACAAGAAAATAAATACGAAATGAAATATGGTCGAAGGTTCTTTAAATTCCATGCCCTTAATATTGAATTCCCATCAGGCTTGTAGAGGTGGTAAGCTCCGTTTGAGAGTGTTTCTACGATCACCAAAGGTCCCTCCCAATTTGGTCCAAGTACTTCTTCTATTGGTTCCTTTATGTAAGCCATTATTCTCCTTAGGACTATATCTACCTTGCAAAATTTCTTTTCTTTGAGTCACGAGTTATATGTTCTTGCCATTCTTTGTCTATAAACTATAGATTTGATCACTGCTTCATCTCTTCTTACCTACATGAAGTCCAATGTGGCTTCTTTTAGGTATGAGTTTTGTTCTGTCACATAAGACAAGTGTCGGTGTGAAGGTATATCTACTTTGACTGGTAGCACGACGTCATAACCATATATTAGAGAAAATAGGGTATGTCCAATGAGGGATCTAGTGGATGTTCTATATGCCCATAACACCAAAGGTAATTCCTTTGTCCATTTTCCCTTGGCCTCCGTGAGCCTTTTCTTAGCAACTTATTTATAATTTTTTTGCTGCTTTGATCTGTCCATTAGCTTATGGGTGAGATACCGAGGAGAAACTTTTGATGATGCCATTTTTCTCATATAGGTCAAAGAATTCCTTGATTTCGAACTGTGTTCCATTATCAGAGATTATCTTTTGTGGATCAAAAGCCTAGTGATGACATTTTTAACAATAAAAGTGATTATCTTCTAGGAAGTTATGGTTGCAAAGGGCTCAGCTTCAACCTATATGGTGAATTGGTCTATTTCCACTACTGTGAACCTTGCACCCCTTTTGAACATCGGAAGCAGTCCTATCAGATCGATTCCTTATATGTCAGACGACCATGGACTAGTCATGGGGGTAAGTTCGTGTGAAGGCCGCCATGGGTACTGGCAACCTCTGGCGTTTATCACATCTTCAAACAAACCCCAAGCATCAGCTAACGTGGTTGGCAAAAAAAATTCTTGTTTTAGTATCCTTTTAGCTAGCTTCATGCCCACTAAATAATCTCTGAAGCCCTCATGAATTTTCTCATGACTCTAACTCCTTCCTCTTTCATCATGCGTTTTAAATAGGGACTTTAATAACCTCTCTTTTAAAGTATTCCACTGAAAAATGTGAAGCAAAGGAGACTGATATCTAATTTACCTTGCCGTATTTCTATCTACTGGTAAGGTTCCTTCCAATAGAAAACGTTTAATAGGAGTCACCAAAGATTATGTTCCTCTTGGTTTATTATTTTTGGGGCGTGATTACTTTATGTCCCACTTGCTTCTCCCTACTTCGCATCCCACGGCCCCTTCCTCGCTAGGCTCGTGTTAGTACAAGAATCTATTACATTTTAGATATGCTTGGTTCAGTCAGATATCCTATAGGAACTGCTTTCATTTCTTGCGCAACCTTAGTACTCACCAGCTTGGCCAAGGAATCTACAAAAGAATTCTCCTTTATGAATCTTCTTTATATCAAACTGTTTAAACTGAGTTTTAAATTCGTTGGATAGTTTCACATATTTGACAAAAGTGGGTTCCTTGACTTGGTAACTTCCCTGCGCTTGATTTACAACAAGTTGTGAATCATTATGAACTTTAATGTGAGTTACTTTCAATACCCGTGCCATTTTTAGCCTAGCACCGCGTGCTTCATATTCCGCTATATTACTTGTTGCTTTGAATTCTAGCTAAACTGCCCCCATATAGCTTTTAGTTGTAATGAGTAATGTTAGTAAGATTTTTCGTCTTACAAAACTCTAACTGAAAATGAAGTAATTATCATTCTAATTACCTCGATGATTTGAAGTTGCAAAGTTAAGTAATACTAAGTTTTCCATTAGGTAGTAATTATGCTATTGGATGCTTACGCAATTAGGTAGTTGAACTTTAATTATTTGTTAAAATGTCAAATCGAACTAGTGTTTAATTCTAGTACATTAAAGGCAAGACCTACACTGAAAACTAGGTATGTAAAAATCAAAATGCAAAAATAGCAAGGACATAAGGAATTTACGTGGTTTGAATGTTAAGGATCTTATGCCCGTGGGGGAAGTCGTTCTTCCTTTTTCTATTCCGGTGCAGTTTTTTATGGCAGAGAGTGCAATATAATCTTAAAAATACTCAAAAATGGAAAAAGTAAAAGCAACTTTCTGCTATAGTGCCTTTTTCTATTTATAGTATGGTGATCACATGGATTGTCACATTCTTTCTCCAACGGTTATGTTTTAGCCTTTGGATCCTACCAGATGTCTTTTATCTGTATTATTTGTTTAATGCCCCCAAATTGCTAGTGTACTTTTGGCGGGAAGTTTGAGATAAAGGCGGGGACTCCTAAAATTGGAGTGGGATCATTTGAAATCGTGGCAGGAGACTTCAAATTTGAATTAGCATTGTAAGTGAATCATTTGGAGGACAACAAGAGAGCTATGCAGGTTTTGGAGCATTACTGACATATTAGGCATGAGGTTGTACTAGGTTGTATATCGTATGATGTCATGATGCTTGCCTGATACATGGGTGCAATCATCTTGAGTTGCTTTTGGCTTTAAGGTTCATGATTTGCTTAGCCTGGAAGTTAGTTTAATTTTCATGCAAACGTGATCTGGGTTAACTGCAATCTGAGCTGATCGTGATCTGAGTTGACTATGATCTAAGTTGCCCTTGTTGCATGAGTTATTGATAAGGTTGGTCGATACTTTTGCTCTCTACCCATAAGAGTGGATCTAGGAGGGTGTGAAGCTTGAATGACCCTATATGTTGCTCTTTGGGGCGCTTCTGACTCCATGGGGTACTGCTTAGGTTGTCTTCAGTATGCGCGATGTAGACCCACTCTTAAAGGTGGTAACATAGTATAAGTTATGTGGATGTTGATAGTGCAGCTCAATATTTCAATTATAAAGGGTTCATGAGTGTGGCACATCATCTCCTACGCCTTGCGACTATGTAAGATTTCGGCTTTAGTATCAGAATGCAACATTTGAAACTAAGAGATGGGTGCACATTTGTTATCTTTATGGCCTCCCTTATGAGCCCAGTGTTGCACTTATGACCTCGTGCTCTCTAGCTGTAATTATTTTTGTTGGAACAAAGATCATGGCCGTAGGCTAACTCTCATGTTATGTGACCATTCGTACGGTTTTGCACCTCATTCAGTCTGACTTTAACATGGCTTGAAAACTTTAAATGTAACATTTGTCCTCCAAGTTTGCTTTGACCGTATGTTGATGTAGACTTTATCTTTACTCATACCTAATCTTTTCATCCCATGGGTTTTTTGTTGGGTGCCTCCTTTGCCATGCGTTAGGCAAGAACTGTCCCGTTGCTAGCAGGCCATTATCTTTCACGTGTTGTGTAGTTAGGTCAACTATTGAATAACTGTGGTGATCTGTATAAAGTTGTTTACTTTAGTTTTGCATCATCTTTCTCACTTCTGAGATTGGCATTGTGGCCATACGATGTGCCTTCAACACAACTATTAGATGACGGCGGTGTGCTATGGAGAGTCATTAATTTAGCATCACCGTTTTTGTTTATGAGATTGCCATTGTTGTTCATATGCTATGCTATCATTACAATGGTTGAACGATGGTGGTAAGCTATGGAATGTTTGTTTGCTCTTAGTTTAGCGTCACTGTTCTTATTTCCAAGATTGTCGTTGTCGTTCGCATGCTACATTGTTGAATGATAGCGGTGAGCTATGAAATGTTATTTGTTCTTGCGCTCGGCATGGTATTCCTCGTGATTTGGGGGAGGACTAGGTTTTGACTGTAAAGTCAGGTCGCGTGTTTGCAACATTCGCATGTGCATGATTTTCATCCTTGTTTTGGCCGTCTAGTATATGTATGTCCAGTGCGCTAAGTTTGTAGTATAAATATAGAGGGGTTTTTATACTGTTCGGGCCATCAAATATCCTTACGACCTGTTTCGGCTGAGAAAGTCAAGCTGCATGTTGCGCAGCTCCATTTTGTTACTTGGTATGGGCAGTCCGATATCCTTACATCTAGTTTGGATGAGTAGATGATCATGTCATGTAGTTAGTTTATATAGGTAGTCTAGACTGTCTAACATCCCAATGCCTATGTGAGTATTTTAACTATGTCAAAATAATTAACACAGAGAGATTTTTATATTGGTTTAGGCCGTCTGATATCCCTTGTACTATTACTTTATAATGGTAATTACAATGTACATTACATAAGCAATGTTGATCATACAAGGTAAGGTCTGAAGTGCTTTGAGTTCCAAGTCCTTGGAACTAGGTTCTCATTAGGTCTTGGTAGTCGATAAGCCTTATTCGATAATACCTCTATTATGACTAACGACCTTCCCAATTCAGACCCAAAGCTTCATTAGTTGTATCCTTTATGTTGGCCATTACTCTTTACAGTACTAAGTCCTTTTACAGAAGTTTCTTTCTTTAAGCGTAGCGTTGTAATCTTCTGCTATCCTTTGTCGATATGTGGCTGGTGCTACCACTACTTCATCCTTTGCCATCTTCTTTCAACTTCCTATTCCTTTCTGCTGTGTATGAATTCTTCTATGTGATGGGTTCTTTACTTCGACAGGAAGCATAGCCTTATGTTTATAGGTTAGCAAGAATGGAGTATGGCCTATATGAGATCTGGTTGAAGTTTGGTAGGCCTATGGTATTAAAAACAACTCTTCTGTCCACTTTCCTTTAACTTTCTACAGCCTTTTCTTAAGTAGCTTCTTCATAATTTTATTCGCAGATTCTACCTACCCATTTGCTTGTAGACGAGTGACTATAGAGAAACCTTTTATTATAATGTTCTTTTCATAAAGTTCTGTAAACCTTTTGCTTTCAAATTGGATGCCATAGTTAAAGATGATCTTATGGGGGACCCCATGTCTAGTGATTATGTTCCTCACCACAAAAGTGACTATTTTCTTCGCAGTGATCGTGGCCAGGGGTTCTCCTCTATCCACTTGATGAAGTAATCTATTACCACTATGGCATATATTTAGCTCCTCCCTTTGACAATGGAAATGATCCTATCATATCTATGCCTTAAATACTAAACGATTAGGAGCTTTCATGTGGGATGATCTCATGGCTGTTTGGGGATACAGGCGAATCATTGACATCTGTCGCACTTTCTTACAAATTCCTTTACATCTTAGGGCACGTAGGCCAATAGTAACCATACCTTAGTACTTTCCTTGCTAGCTTGTTTCCCCATGAGTGATCTCCGCATTGGCCTCATGTACTTCTCTTATGACTTGTACCCCTTATTCTTTAGAAAAGCACCTAAGGTAAGGGATTGAACGCTCTCTCTTATATATATGCCATCAAAGAAGAAGTAGTATGGGGCTTGGTACTTATTTTTCAAGCTGCATTCCTGTTCTAGGTTAAGATTCTGTTTAGCAGGAATTTATTTATGGGAACCATCCAGTTATTTTTCTCAATTTGTTGAGGTGAAGATTCATCTAAGGGTTGTTCTTAACTTTCTACTATCTCCCGATCCCCGGTTCCTTGAATGGTGGCCCGTTGAGCTCGAGTCTAGACTAGTGTCTGATTTGATTCTACTATAATTGGTTCTAACAGATGCCCAATTGTCACCAGCTTCATTTCATTAGCCACCTTAGTACTTGCAAGTTTTGCTAATGACTCAGGAGATGAATTGTTTTCACATGGAATTTACTCTATCCTAAACTATTCAAACTGCTTTACGAACTTCTTATATCGCTCTACATATTTTGCTAAGGTTGGTTCCTACACTTAATAATTTCTCCATAATTGGTTCGCAACTAATTGGGAATCACAATGAATTTTAATATGGGTTACCTTCAAAACCTAGGCCATTCTTAGGCCTACGAGGAAAGCCTCATGTTCTACCACATTGTTGGTTGCTTTGAAACCAAGACGCACTACTCCATATAACTTCTGCCCATTTGGAGTGATCACTACATACCCAATTCCTACCCCAATGTTCATCTGATCTCCATCTACGTATAGCTGCTAGAACTATAGGCATTTGCTTCCTTTTCTAATGAACGGTTCAACTAGTAGGGTGCATTCAATGATGAAATCTGGCAATGCCTGGCCTTTGATTGCTTTTGGGACAATAGGTAATTTCATATTGTCTAAGCTCCAACGTCAATTTTAATAGGTGGCCTGATGTCTCTGGCCTCTGTAGTATCTGCCTAAGGGGTTTATTTGTGAGGACTTTGATGGGATATGCTTGGAAATAGAGCTGTAATTTCCTTGCTCTAAGGATTAGATTGTAAGCCAGCTTTACAATGATTAAGTAATTTAGTTCTGCTCTTGAAAACCCTTGCTTATGAAATAGATGGGCATTTGGGTCCCTTCGTCCTCTTGTATCATTGAGCCACCAATAGCTTTATCAGTCAATGCTAAATAAATGTACAAGTCCTCACCTATCATCAGTTTAGATAATATAGGAGTATTGACTAGAAGATCCTTTAGATTTTGAAATGCGGCTTCACATTCCTTAGTCCATTTAAAGTTTTGTCCATTCTTAACCTGGTCAAAAAATGGAATGCACTTGGCTGTTGCTTTGGATATAAAATTGCTTAATGTCGCTACCCTGCTATTTAGACTCATCGTATTCTTTGGCTGCTTTGGAACTCCTATTGCACTTATTACCTCAATCATCATAGGAATCACTTCAATGTCACATGCAGTTATAATGTATCCTAAGAACTTTCCTGACTGGATGGCGAAGGTGCATTTTAATAGGTTTAGCTTCATATTGCATTACCTTCACATTCCAAATGTGTGCTCTAAATCCTGGACGTGGCTCAATGCTACTTTTGAGTTGACCAACATGTTGTCTACATATACTTCGACAGTCTTTCCAATTTGTTCTACATCGTATTAACCAATCTTTGGTAGGTTGCCTCTGCATTTTTGAACCTGAATGTCATGACTTTATAGCAGTATAACTCTTTGTCTGTTATGAAGCTAGTATTCTCCTGATCTAGTTCAAACATGGCTATCTGGTTGTACTCTAAATACGCATCTAGGAATGAGAGCAATTCATACCCACTAGTCATGTATAAAAACTGGTCAATTCTACGTAAGGGAAAACTATCCTTTAAGCAAGCCTTGTTAAGATTTGTGAAGTCTATGCGAGTTCAACTTCCCATTAGGCTTCCTTACAAGTAAAGGATTGGTAATCCATTTTGAGTAGCACACTTCCCTCATGAATTCATTCTTATTTAACTTCTTCACTTCCTTGTGTAGATATTGTATCTTTCTTGGTTTAGAGTTCTATGTTTTTGTCTAACACAATGGGCATCAAGGTCAACTTTGAGTGCATGAAAAATTATGGCTGGATCTATTCATACCATCTCCGAGGGTGTGCAGGAAAATACATCTGTTGATTTTTTCAGAAAGTCTATCAGTTCGGTATGGGAGTCTACACTAAGATTATTTTTTTATTTTGAGAACCTTTGTAAGGTATTCCTATTTGTATGTCTTAGAGTTTGTCTATAGGCTTTAACTCTTTATTTCATGCCTATAATATCTGGTTCATCTCATTTTCCGTTACCTCCTCCTATGGTGAGTTTATCGAGATGCCTATTTCTGGGATTCTTTAGAGACGTGATGTCCATAAATTGAATTATACTCATTGGTGCCGATCATGTGCATATATGTTTTTTCATTGTGATTTCGACAGTTTAGGAGTTTTTTCACTAGCTTGGGTTTTTAATATCGACACAGTTTTATGAATTGATTCGCCTTCTTTATTGTTATTGTCATTATAAATATTATATGAGACACTAGAATAATTTTGAACAATTATATTGCTAGTTTTATCTTGTATAACTCTCTAGCTAAAACTTGTTTGCCTCTTGCTGACCATATCCTTATAAGAGTGTTGAACTTCATAAGCAGATCTTTCTTGGATATGATAGCTCTCATGTTTATAAAAGTTGGTCTTCCTAGAGAAGCATTATACTGTGTGGATTGGTCAATGACTAACAACCCGACATAGAATGACCTGTATAGTGGGGCAGTTCCGAGGATAACAAGAAAGCGTGTAGATCCCACTAGGAAGGTGGCAATATTGTTGAAGACAAAAATTGGTTTAAGACTTGGTTTTAGGACCTCTGGTTGAAGTTTCATTTGATCATATGCAGACTTGAAGATAACATTGACCGAGCTCCTGGAGCCAACGAATACCTTCTACATAGTGCAGTTTGATATATGCACTATAATGATGAGTGAGTCTTGGTGAGGGAAAACAACCTATGTCGCATTAGCTACTGTGAACATTATCTTTGGCATAGGCTTTTTTAACATCTTCCACTTTGAGGCCCGAAGTTAAGCACTACAGATGTTGCAGTTATCTATAGTATTAATTTTTGATGACAATATATGGTAATTTTTATGGTATCCATAATATCATAAGCATATGAATATGAAATAAAATTAATACAGATTTCAAAAACAGCTTTTCTGATCACATTTCAATTTAATATTTCATATTCAATTACATAATCCCAAAACGATTTCCAAACATTGATCAAATATAATTTGTGACGACCCAGAATTTTGGATATTTGAAATTGGAATATTTAATTGATTTTATGTTAGTTTAACTTGAATTTCAATATCACTGTTTATTTGGCAATTAAATTATTGAATTTAATTATTGAAAATTGGTTAAAATAGTGAATCTTGGTTTTTAAGTTGGTTAAAAATATTTCAAAGCCTTGGAAAATTTATATTTATAATACCGAAGATAATAGAAGTTTTAAATTTGAGTTTAAAAGTGTTTTGTTCAGTTTTGAAAATATATCGTTAAAATTGACATTTAAAAATAGCCTTCCGAGGCACAGTCTTGGAATTCGACGAAACCAGTTCCATTGGAATTGTAATAATGTAATTATCGGATTCCAAATTTCGTAGTAGTTGGAGTTGTTGTGTGATCGTATTATACATAAACGCGCTGAAATCTATATCGAAAATTGAATATAATAATTGGGTTCAAAAAGCTATCTTCTCCATACGATCGTGTTAGGACTCGAAACATTTTCCATTGCATTCGGAATAGGCATATAACGTTATAAATGCCTAGCGGCACGCATCGATAGGAGGTCGAGATTTTGAGTTGCATAATTCGAGACGGTTTAGATTTAAATAATAATTATATTCAAATTGTTTTGACAGCCTTTTTCTTTTTCTTTTCAATATGTGCTTCCCCTAGTATAACACTTTTCCACTTATAATTACACGCGTCTTCTTCTTCCTTTAAAAATCGTAGTCGAGCATTTTTTTTAAAAGAAAAAAACAAATCAAAACGAAAATGTTAAATTAAACTGAGTCTCTTCCTTCTCTCAATTTCATTCTTCAGGCTACCGAAAATCAAAACAACAATGGCTGCATTAAATATAAAAATTCAAAATCGAATCTTTCATCTCAAAATAAAACATAAGAGCGAATCATGGCCAGGTCCATAATTGAGTCGTGCTTGTTCATTGTGTGGAGGGATTGAATCGCGATTTCTAGGGTTTTGAGCCGGCTCGTCTTCGTCGATTGGTGATTTGGGAAGCATGGCGGAGTTTTCAAGGGGAAGCGCGCTCGAGTGATTGGATTAAGGAGTCGGCGACGAAGTCGCGATGGTGGGTGGAAGGGGTGGTAGGTTCGATAGCAGTAATTCACGATATTGATTTGGGGAAGAGGTTTGTTGCGTTCGAAGATGGCAGCGCGGTCGCATACGAGGTGGACTGTCAGTGGCGATTACGTTGGGATGCGAGCTCTGATAGTCGGGATTGCGAGGGCAGGAATCTCATTTAGGGATTAAGGGCGGAACTCATTGGTTTGACCTTTGCGAGCGTGTTTAAGGTAAACTCCGGATCAGACATGGGTCTGGTGTGAGTAAACAGGTTAAAGTTGTTTAACTTAAAAATCATTTGAAGACCAAAGGTATCACGTAAGCCTCCCCACACATAAACATGGGTAAGTTTTTACCTTACGCTAACCACATCATTTGATAGGAAATCCAGTGATATTATAATAGGGTCTAGGGTTTTCAAATAAACTAGAAAATAGCCGAAATTGTTACATTTATTAAATTCCAACATACATAGGTATACAATCAAATCCGAGGGCACTTATTGGATAATAAGTTTCCATCAATGGCAGGGCTACTGGGGTACCGCCCGTCACAGTACGGGGCCTAGATCACCGTACCGAGGATCCACCCTAAATCCCCTGCAACACAAGGCCGGAACTATCCCTTATTGGACAATCCCGAACAAGACAACCCCACAGTTGTGGCCAACAACTGCCTACACAGCCAAAATAATAAGGGACTTCTAGACAGGGGTAAATCTTATCATACTTGGGTGCTACCCACATAACCTTGCTGCACCTCCCTTGTTTTAGCCATTCCCGGTTGATGAGGCTTGAGGCTACGATTACCTTTATAGAACACATCTATCTTAGAATGCTCATCGTCCACCTGACGATGTGCTGAAAGCATTCAATCCATACAAGTTTGTTCCGGGTTCGAATGAAACTGAAGGCATTATCTCGTTACACTCATTTTGGAATCACCCTCAGAGTTAACGACAATAACCCTTGCACTCTGAAACTCCATCTCGATCTTCACTTGAGATGTCACGACCTAACGTTTAACTTGGATCGATGTGGTATTCGAGCAATCAAACTTGATTTTCGATCCTGGTCTCATCGAAATTCAAACATGTCTTAAAGGTCAAGTTGTTTAAAGATTTAAACAATTCAATGAAATTCAAAATATTGAATACACACAGCATTATCCAGAGATAATAACAAACATCTATCATAGATATATACAATATCTCATCAAAGAATATCACAGATTATCATCCATTAGATATTAACCAAATCCAGACATTCTATTCAAAACAATCATCCATAAGCAAGCATCTTTAATCCCTATTATAATTAATTTAATTAATTCAAATTAAATTAATTACCAAAGAATTAACCACTTTACCTTGCTTAACCAATCATTAATTAATTACAATCATTTAATTAATGAATCACTTCTTAATTAACCTCAAAATCAATTAATTAATCTTTAATTAATTAATTAATTATTCTTTAACTATTAATTAATAATCTTAATTATTAATTAATAAATCTTGATTATAAACTAATCATTCCTTAATTACTAGTTAATTAATCCTTAATTAACAATTAATTAATCTTAATTACTTAATTAATTAACTTTAAATTATAAATTAATTTATCTTAATCACTTAATTAATTATAGTTAATTAACCTTAATCATTTGATTAATAAATTCTTAATTATTAATTAGTTAACTATTAATTATAAATTAATTAATGCTTAATTACTTAATAATTAACCCTAATTACTTGATTAATTAATTCTTAATTAATTAATCACTAATCACTTAATTAATTAATTATTAATCATTGATTAATTAATCTTTTATTAGTTAATTAATGATCTGTTAATTATAAATTAATTAATCCTTAATTACTTAATTAAATTAATCCTTAATTATCAATTAATTAACCAATAATTAATTAATCCAAAATTATTAATTAATTTAACCTTAATTACCTTATTAATCTAAAGTAATATTTAATCATATAAACTTAATTACCTTCAAAATAAATCAATTTCATTAATTACTTATATTTATTACATATTTAAAACATTTCATCTTTATTTAAACTTAATTACTTTTAAAAATATTAAATTTAAAAGAATACTTAAGCATCTCAATCTTAGTTAACAAAGTATAAAACTTCTTCAAATCATTATAGTTTTAAACATTATCATATAGAAGTTCAAACAAATTTAAATTTAAATTATAAAACTAGTTTAAAAAGCCTTTATAAAACACTCAACCAACCTTGGGTTCGACCTGACCCAAACTCGAGTTCCATTCTTCATCTTCCCTTTCTTCTTTTTTAGATTAAGTTTTAAACTTTTTAAATAAAACTGGAAAGAAACAACTCACCAAAACGTCTCGAGTACAGACTCGAGCTAACACTAATCCCACTCGAGCATCACCTCGAGTTGCATACGAACTCGTCCCCTCTGACACAAACTGATGCCGTGCACGCACACAAGCCATCAATGGCGTCGCCACCTCCGGCGACATCACGCGCACGTCGACAATCGACCACTCATTCGACTCCGACCTTCAATCCGATGTCGCAAAACCCAAATCAAATTCGAGCCTTCCAGTTGAAACTGGAAACACACAATCACCGTAAAACGCCTCAAACCACCATCGCCTGTCACTAGAGCCACCGAAACTTCGCCAACGACACCTCTAGACTCCGCGCCATCACTACCCCAACCCTCGTGCAGCTCGATACACCATAGAAGCACCGATGACCCACTTTTCAAAACACAACAGAATTAGGGTTTAAACCCCAATTTGGCAATCGTCGACACCACGACGACTGTACATTGCTTCCACCATTTTTCTCAACTTCAATGAATGCCACGCCATCTCCAGACAAAGCCCCGATCACCAAAATCAACCCCGTCGCTTGATTTTGCTCGAAATCACATCTCAGGTCATCACTAAAATGCAATCCCAAAACTTATATAAAATTCAAGATATTTGTTTTGAAAATCATATTTTGTAAAGGGAATTTAGATTATACAATTGAATTTACAAATCAATGTATTTGACTTTAGCACAAACTACAGTTCCTCTGTTCTTTATTTTTTTCAGATAATATTTCTATCTATTAAACTTAAAAATATTTTAAAACTTAGTTTAATCTAGAACAAACATGTTTTGTTTATATACCCTAGTATATCAAAGATTAGAACAAGGGAAATTGAAATTTTTATTATATTTGTACTCAGCATTTTTAAACAGAGATGAACTTGGATAGCTCAACACATGCAACCAGATTTATATGCAGATACATTCAGTACAACAGCATGCAAACAAATTTTACATCAAGCTTTTAGTCATGCATCTAGAATTTAGGTTAAAACAAAATATAGTTTACTCACCTGACACGGTTTAAAAGCAGAGACTCAAAATTTTGTAAATCTGGAAAAGTTTGAACTGCAGACCCTTAAAAACTGGAAATACCTAACTGAAGTTGCTTTATTTGCTTTTAAATTTGAGAAATTTCCCTGATTTTGCCTAATTCTGTGAAGACTTGTTGCAGATTTGCTTCCTTGCTTTGAATTTCTTGATTTAAGCTTTTACTGGAATTTGATTTACAGGCTTTGGTATTTTTTTGTTTGTAGATTTGGAAATTTTGAAATGAACTTGAGTTTTTGTTTGAAAAGTGGAAGTTGATAAAATTCAGGTTTGTAAATTAATGGCTTTCCCTTTGCTTTTAGAAAATGAGATTGGAAAAATTGAATGAAGAAGATGAAGTAAAGTTTTATAGATTAAATTTTTGATTTATTAAAATTAAGAAAATAAAATAAAAATATGACACTTGTCACTAAACTCGCTTAATTAGTTAACACATGTAATTAGGAGTGATTACAAGTTAACATATGTAGTTTTCATGCAAAATTAGATTTTTAGAAGCTTTTGAAATTAATTTTCCAATTTGTAAATACATTTTTAATTTATATAAATCAATCTCTTTTAAAAGAAATTAATATAAAACAAATTTTATATTCTATATAAAATCATAAAAATACACTTTAAAACCAAAGTATGATTTAAGATATAAATAACTATCTTTTGAATTTCAATGTCAATATTCAAATTCAAATTAAATTTCAAATTCAATTTAAAAATCAATTTGATACGTGCACCATAATTTTAACAAATCCAATTTCCATTTGTATATAATAATTCTATTTAAAATCAATATATTTACAACACAATTATTACTATTGTTTAAAATAAAATTTTTATCAATTTTAATTAATTTAAAATAGAGATTTCACATTTAAATTTGGTTTGAAATTCCAGGATATCACATTCCTTTCCCCTTAAAAGAATTTCTTCCACGAAATTTAAACAAAAGATAATCAAAAAATTTCATTTTATTTCAACAATTTCAAGCATACATATCATCCATACATAAGCAACCCACAAACAAAACATCCAAACCACAATACATTCAATACAAACATCACTAGCTATCCGGATACAAATCCGTATAAGCCTTCCTAAAACTATTCAGAGTCTCCTACGTACAATCTCTGGGATCCTCACTCCACTGGACTTTGATAAGCTTCACTATCTTGTTCCTGAGTTGCCTTTCGTTTTGATCAATAATCTGAACAGTATGTCTGACAACTGATAAGTCTGGCTCAACCTCTAAGTCTTCCTGCACAGCTGGCTCCACAATAAGAGATGGATCATGCATGTATTTCCTCAGATGAGATATGTGAAAGACATTGTGAATTCCAGCCATCCGGACTAGCAATTCAATCCGGACTAGCAATTCAATCCACTCGAGCACTCGGAATGGACCAATATATCTTGGGGCGAGTTTTCCCGTCTTTCCAAATCTTACTGCTCCTTTTATCGGGGAAACTTTGAAAAGACCAAATCTCCAATCTCGAATTCCAATTTTCTTCGTCTTTTATCTGCATATTTCTTTTGACGGTCCTGAGCAGCTCTCATCCTTTTCTTGATAAGCTCAACTTTCACAGATGCTTCACGGATCAGATCTGGTCCAAACACAAGACGATCTCTTGACTTTATCCAACATGCTAGGGATCTACACGGTCTTCCATACAGAGCTTCATAGGGAGCCATATTAATACTTGCATGGTAACTGTTATTGTAAGAGAATTCCACTAGATGTAGATGGTCTTCCCACGATCCACCAAAATCCAATACACAAGCTCTCAGCATATCTTCTAGAATTCAGTTAAGCCTCTCCATCTGCCCATCTGTCTGAGGATGATATGCTGTACTCAATCTCAAACGCGTACCCATAGCTGATTGCAAAGCCTCCCAGAACTTGCTGGTGAAGATAGGATCTCGATCACTTACTATACTGACCGGAACACCATGCAATCTGACTACCTCTCTCAAGAAAATCTCTGCCCGAGAAGCTACAGTATGGGTTGCCTTAACCGAAATAAAATGTGCGCTTTTAGTTAGACGATCCACAATCACCAATATTCCTTCGTTTCCCTTCTTGGTTCTAGGCAAACCGTCAATGAAATCCATCAAAATCATTTCCCATTTCCACATCGGGACTTCCAAAGGCTGCAACAAACCGGCTGACTTCTGCTGATCTCCTTTCACATGCTGACAGATAGCACAACTATTGAAAAAAGCAGCTACATCCTCCTTCATGCCCTTCCACCAGAAGACCCTTCTCATATCCTTATACATCTTAGAGATTCCTGGGTGAATATTCAGTCTGGAGCGATGACACTCTGTTAAGACTTCTTGCCTCAACCCATCCATATTCGGTACACAGAGAGGACCATTAATCCTCAAAGTTCCTTGATCGTCAATCTCAAAATCAGAGTATTGTCCCTCTTTGGTTCCTTGAATAATTTTCCTTAAAGTCTTATCCTCCATTTGCTTGCTTATGATTCTTTCTTGGAGAGACGGAACAACTTTCAAAAGAGACAGAACTACATTCCTGCTAAGTGCATCTGCCACAACATTTGCCTTCTCTGTGGTATACAGGATATCCAAATCATACGATGCCAAAAACTCGATCCATCGCTGCAGTCTCAGATTAAGATCCTTTTGAAAGAAAAGATACTTCAACAGTTTGTGATCCGTAAATAACTCGAACTTATCTCCCAAAAGATCCTGAGTTTGCTTCACTAGCTCCTCCCTCTCTCTAGGAGCCATTCTTCTGCTAGGCTGAATTACTGGTACTGCCTCTGGAACCAAATCAATGCGAAACTCTATCTCTCGGTGCAGAGGTAAACACTTTACTTCTTCGAATACATCTAGGAAATCTTGGACCACATCGATATCTTCAACTTCCTCTTGAGAAGTCTCAACTCCATGTAAAAGACCGCTCAAGTGAATTCCATAATTATCACACATCACTCTAGCAATCCTACCCAGATCAGTTTTCAATGAAACTGTTCTCTCATCACAATTCAGGACAGCCTTATACTTATCAAGCCAATCCATCCCTAATATAAGATCAAACCCCTTAAAATCCAACACATAAGGGTCACAAGAAAAACTATGGGATAGATAGGAGATTCTCAAATCCTTACAGATCATATCTAATTTGGTTACCCCTCCTATAGGATTAGATACAAAGATGGGACAGTCAACAGTACTAGGGGTAAGAAAGAACTTCTCTACCGATTCCAAAGAAATAAAACTCAAAGAAGCACCCGAATCAAACAAAAATTTAATATACTTGCCATCTAAAAGTAATGTACCTTCCAATACTCCTTTGCCTTTAGATGAAGTTGATGGTGCACCCTCCAAAGAAAACACTTTATTCTGCTGAGCTTTCTGAATTAGCGGACAATCCTTGATCATGTGACCAGGTTGGTGGCAGTTGAAGCATAGAGATTTCTGAACCAAGGCCGAACCCGATCCACTTTGATGCGATTGTTGCTGCTGCTTTCTCGCTTAAGGACACTGATTAGCCAAATGCCCAACTTGCTGACAATTATAACATTTCCGAGGTCCGCTGTTGCTTTCAGGCTTCTTCTTGTTCTACTTCTTCCAATTGGGATTGAACTTTCTCTTGTGTGGGTTGGAAGAATTCCCTCCAAATGCTACTACTGGTGCCACTGATATCTTATTCATCAAATCCTCATACCTCAGAGCCATATCAATTAACTCCACAAAAGATCCCTTCAAATGTGCTGTCATCTTTTTGTGAAATTCTGGCCTTAATCCTTGCACAAACATTTCGTTCTTTTTGAGAGGAGTATCAATGAGTCCTGGTCCATAGCAAGATAGTTCATTGAATTTGGTCTCATACTCCGCTATAGTCATGCTCCCTTGCTTCAAATTCAGAAAATCTAGGTACATACGAGTTTTCTTTGCTGTTGGCATGAATTTCTCCTCAAACAACTCTTTAAATCTTTCCCAAGACATGTCGTCCTCAGAGACATTTGCTGTCACTGCATCCCACCAGGCTGCAGCACCTTCTTGCAATTGCCATGAAGCCATTACCCTCTTCTGCTCTTTCGACAATTTCATACTCTTAAAGATTCGCTCGCAAGAGCGTAGCCATGCTTGGACCTCAATTATAGTCTCTGACTCTTTAAATGGTTTACCCCTAAGGTTGGTGAAGTCCTTACATAGAGCAGCAAAACTAACTTGAGGCGGTGCTGGATTAACAGCCTTATTATCAGCCTGGCCTCTCCTATCATTGGTTGATGTGCTTCCTACTATTCTTCCCCTTCTGCCTCTTGAACTCATTTTGGCCACCTGGACAGGTAACCCAACCAATTTAGATAATGATATAGTTATAAAGAAAATTACAAATACTCACTCTCAAGATAGATACTACTCTAGAGCCTAGGTGTTTCTCAACCTATGCTCTAATACCAACTGTGACGACCCGTCTTTCATTCCATAGAAAGACGTATCATCAATAATAAAAGAATAGATAGAAAGTAGAAAAGATAGAAAGAAAGAATATCAACGTCAGAATCTCACAGCGGAAACGGAACAAAAGATAATATTACACATATCCATTACATAGTTTTACATATCAGAGTCCACAAAATAATATGAATTCATTACATTAAACAGTTATATAGGTCTGTCTAACCATTACTTCAAAAATACTACATCAAAAGTCATAACACAGCGGAAAAACATAGATAGATACGTCTGGTCTTCAACTCCAAGCTTCCAAATTATTTTGACAATCCTAACCCGATCACTTGGCTACTCATAAAAATTTGAGTACCCAAGAGTTTAAGAAAAACAAGATAAACTCCGGGTCAGACATGGGTCTGGTGTGAGTAAACAGGTTAAAGTTGTTTAACTTAAAAATCATTTGAAGACAAAAGGTATCACGTAAGACTCCCCAAACATAAACATTGGTAAGTTTTTACCATACGCTAACCAAATCATTTGATAGAAAATCTAGTGATATTATAATAGGGTCTAGGGTTTTCAAATAAACTAGAAAATAGCCGAAATTGTTACATTTATTAAATTCCAACATACATAGGTATACAATCAAATCCGAGGGCACTTATTGGATAATGAGTTTCCATCAATGGCAGGGCTACTGGGGTACCGCCCGTCACAGTACGGGGCCTAGATCACTGTACCGAGGATCCACCCTAAATCCCCTGCAACACAAGGCAGGAACCATCCCTTACTGGACAATCCTGAACAAGACAACCCCACAGTTGTGGCCAACAACTGCCCACACAGATGAAATAATAAGGGACTTCTAGACAGGGGTAAATCTTGTCCTACTTGGGTGCTACTCAATTAACCTTGCTGCACCTACCCTGTTTTAGCCATTCCCGGTTGATGAGGCTTAAGGCTACGATTACCTTTATAGAACACATCTATCTTAGAATGCTCATCATCCACCCGATGATGTGCTGAAAGCATTCAATCCATACAAGTTCGTTGTGGGCTCGAACGAATCCGAAGGCATTATCTCATTACACTCATTTTGGAATCACCCTCAGAGTTAAGACAATAACCCTTGCACTCTGAAACTCCATCTCGATCTTCACTTGAGATGTCACAACCTAACATTTAACTTGGATCGATGTGGTTTTCGGACAATCAAACTTGATTTCCGATCGCGGTCTCATAGAAATCCAAACATGTCTTAAAGGTCAAGTTGTTTAAAGATTTAAATAATTCAATTTAATTTGAAATATTGAATTCACACATCATTATCCATAGATAATAACAAACATCTATCACATATATATACAATATCTCATCATAGAATGTCACAGATTATCATCCATTAGATATCAACCAAATCCAGACATTCTATTCAAAACAATCATCCATAAGCAAGCATCTTTAATCCCTATTATAATTAATTTAATTAATTCAAATTAAATTAATGCTTAAGAATTAACCACTTTACCTTGCTTAACCAATCATTAATTAATAATAATCATTTAATTAATGAATCACTTCTTAATTAACCTCAAAATCAATTAATTAATCTTTAATTAATTAATTATTTAATTATTCTTTAACAATTAATTAATAATCTTAATTATTAATTAATAAATCTTGATTATAAATTAATCATTCTTTAATTACTGGTTAATTAATCCTTAATTAACAATTAATTAACCTTAATTACTTTATTAATTAATTTCAAATTATAAATTAATTTATCGTAACCACTTAATTAATTATAATTAATTAACCTTAATTATTGGATTAATAAATTCTTAATTAATAATTAATTAACTATTAATTATAAATTAATTAATGCTTAATAATTAACCCTAATTACTTGATTAATTAATTCTTAATTATTAATTAATTAATCACTAATCACTTAATTAATTAATTACTAATCATTGATTAATTAATCTTTTATTAGTTAATTAATAATCTATTAATTATAAATTAATTAATCCCAAATTACTTAATTAAATTAATCGTTAATTATCAAGTAATTAATCAATAATTAATTAATCCAAAATTATTAATTATTTTAACCTTAATTACCTTATTAATTTAAAGTAATCTTTAATCATATAAACTTAATTAACTTCAAAATAAATCAATTTCATTAATTACTTAAAATTATTACATATTTAAACATTTCATCTTTATTTAAACTTAATTACTTTTGAAAATATTAAATTTAAAAGAATACTTAAGCATCTCAATCTTAGTTAACAAAGTATCAAACTTCTTTAAATCATTCTAGTTTTAAACATTATTATATAGAAGTTCAAACAAATTTAAATTTAAATTATAAAACTAGTTTAAAAAGCCTTTATAATACACTCAACCAACATCGAGTTCGACCTGACCCAAACTCGAGACCAAACTCGAGTTCCATTCTTCATCTTCCCTTCTTTTTTTTAGTTTAAGTTTTAAACCTTTTAAACAAAACTGGAAAGAATCAACTCACCAAAACGTCTCGAGTACAGACTCGAGCTAACACTAATCCCACTAGAGCATCACCTCGAGTTGCACACGAACTCGTTCCCCCCTGACACAAACTGATGCTGTGCATGTGCACAGGCCATCAATGGCGTCGCCATCTCCGACGACACCACGTGCACGTCAACAATCGACCACTCGTTCGATTCCGACCTTCAATCCGATGTTGCAAAACCCAAATCAGATTCAAGCCTTCCCGTTGAAACTGGAAACACACAATCACCGTAAAACGCCTCAAACCACCATCGCCTATCACCAGAGCCACCGAAACTTCGCCAACGATACCTCTAGACTCCGCACCATCACTACCCCAACCCTCGTGCAGCTCGATACACCATAGAAGCACCAATGACCCACTTTTTAAAACATAATAGAATTAGAGTTTAAAACCCAATTTGACAATCGCCGACACCACGACGACTGTACATTGATTTCACTATTTTTCTCAACTTCAATGAACTCCATGCCATCTCCAGACAAAGCCCCGATCACCAAATCAACCC
Organism: Allium cepa; assembly: GCA_030765085.1. NCBI lineage: Eukaryota > Viridiplantae > Streptophyta > Magnoliopsida > Asparagales > Amaryllidaceae > Allium > Allium cepa. Next base: position 70,582,274 of record CM060939.1, on the reverse strand, counting down.
TATCGCCTAATTTTGCTCGAAATCAAATCTCAGGTCATCACCAAAATGCAATCCCAAAACTTATCTAAAATTCAAGATATTTGTTTTGAAAATCATATTTTGTAAAGGGAATTTAGATTACACAATTGAATTTAAAAATCAATATATTTGACTTTAGCACAAACTACAGTTCCTCTGTTCTTTATTTTTTTAGATAATATTTCTATCTATTAAAATTAAAAATATTTTTAAAACTTAGTTTAATCTAAAACAAACATATTTTGTTTAAATACCCTAGTCTAACAAAGATTAGAACAAGGGAAATTGAAATTTTTCTTAAATATGTACTTAGCATTTTTAAACAGAGATAAACTTTGATAGCTCAACACATACAACCAGATTTATATGCAGAAACATTTAGTACAACAACATGCAAACAAATCTTACATCAAGCTTTTAGTCATGCATCCAGAATTTAACTTAAAACAAAATAGAGTTTACTCACCTGACACTGTTTAAAAGAAGGACTCAAAATTTTGCAAATCTGGAAAAGTTTGAACTGCAAACCCTTAAAAACTGGAAATCCCTGACTGAAGTTGCTTTATTTTCTTTTAAATCTGAGAAATTTCCTTAACTTTTGCCTAATTCTGTGAAGACTTGTTGTAGATTTGCTTCCTTGCTTTGAGTTTCTTGATTTAAGCTTTTACTGGAATTTGATTTACAGGCTTGGGTATTTTTTTGCTTGTAGATTTGGAAATTTTGAAATGAACTTGAGTTTTTGTTTGAAAAGTGGAAGTTGATAAAATTCAGGTTTGTAAATTTATGGCTTTTTCTTTGCTTTTAGAAAATGAGATGGGAAAAATTGAATGAAGAAGATGAAGTAAATTTTATAGATTAAATTTTTGATTTATTAAAATTAAAAAAATAATAAAAATGTGACACTTGTCACTAAACTTGCTTAATTAGTTAACACATGTAATTAGGAGTGATTACTAGTTAACACATGTAGTTTTCATGCAAAATTAGATTTTTAAAAGCTTTTAAAATTAATTTTCCAATTTATGAACATTTTTTAATTTATATAAATCAATCTCTTTTAAAATAAATTAATATAAAACAAATTTTATATTCTAAATAAAATCATAAAAATACACTTTAAAACCAAAGTATGATTTAAGATATAAATAACTATCTTTTGAATTTCAATTTAAATATTCAAATTCAAATTAAATTTCAAATTCAATTTAAAAATCAATTTGATATGTGCATATAATTTTAACAAATCCAATTTCCATTTGTATATAATATTTCTATTTAAAATCAATATATATGTACAACACAATTATTATTATTGTTTAAAATAACAATTTTATCAATTTTAATTAATTTAAAATAGAGATTTCACATTTAAATTTGGTTTGAAATTCCGGGATATCACACTTTCAAAGGATTAAATGTTTCATTAACAAAGATTTGAGTAAAGTATATATAACATGGCAAGGTGATTTTGGGTAAAACATAGAGTATATATTTTCCTTGTTTAAGTTTGGTTTAAAGGTTTTAAATCAGTTTGAGGTGAAAAGGTTTTCTAGGAAAATTTAAGGTAAGATTACCTTAAGTAAAATGACTTAGATATTAGTATACTAGATGCGATTGGTATAGGGTCGCATCCCATACATTAGCTATTAGCCCCAGCTAATTTAATCTAAAATTACAGAATGTAGGGCTTTGTCATAGGTAAGACTAAAATGATGTTACACATAGAATGGATCAGGTAAGCCTAAGAGAAGTTACGTTAGGGAGAGACCGTCCAGAAGAGGAGTATCTAATAGATAAATTAGGGATAGACTTTCCAGAAGTTGAGTATCTAATAGATGTTAGATTATTTTGGTTTATATTGTCTGGCGGGACTGAGTCGGCTAAAGGTTAGTAGTTAGCAGAACAAAACTATAGTGTTCGAATAGATAGTTTATTACCTGATATATATATATATATATATATATATATATGTTTACATGATAATGCTTTACGGTTTTAACCGGTTTTGGTTGCAGATTTTTTTGGAAAAGATATGTTTTAAAAGGATGTTTGTGAGGGAAAATCCATTCCGCTAAGTGGCATAATATCAAATAACCGAGATGTATAGTATTATTCATACCAGGCTTTATGTCTGAATCGAAGTTTATGTTTTTCCCCTTAAACTCTCAAGTGCTCAAAATTGATTTGAGTAGGCTAAGGGTTAAGGTTTACAGGTTTTAGTTGGACGACGAATAAAGGTACCAGAGATGAGCAAGACACTGACAGATAGCTATTTAGGAGTTGCAGTTCTATTTTGTTTATTTCCGCTATGTATGTTAAGTCAGTTATGACTATATAGTGCTCTGGTCAATCAGGAGGCATCATCATATATCGCTCTTGGCATATTTATGTAATAATTATATTTTGTTTGTACTTGGGAAACGATTATGGGATTATGTAATTTGAATATGGAACATGTTTTGGCAATGTAATCAGAAATGTTTCTGTTTTTGGAATCTGTGATTTTGTTCCATATTCGTGTGCTTCTGATATTATAGAAACCATTAACATAGTCGTATTTAGTCACCGAAAGTTAACACTATAGATTACTGTAGCATATGTAGCACTTAACTTTATGCCTTTAGATAGGGGATGTTACAACTAGGTATCAGAGCATAGGTTTATGAATAAATTTAGACTAAAAATGATTTTTGAAAATATAATCCTCAGGAATTAAAGATAAGATCGAGGTATGGGATAACGCTATAGCAATGTACTTGTATTTTCTATATGTAAGGATACGTTCAATCTATACTCTCTTATCTCTCTTAGGCTATTCTTTTATATCTCATAAGGCTTGAATATAGATATGGACGCAAGAAGTGGAAGAATGAATCTTAGAGGAAGCACCACCACAAATGGTAATGCCAAACCGAATACTAGAAGGAGCCAATGTCAAGCACAAGCGGGGAATATTGGTGCTGGAGTCCCCTAAGTGGATATGGGAGCCATGTATCAGTTCTTCGTCAACTTGATCCAAGCGGATGTTACTGCTGGAACGGTTGGAGGAAATACTGGAGTAAGAGTTTAGGAAGCTCCGGTGGTTAACCATTATGCTATTTTGAGTAGAGACTATGTTAAGCTTGGAGAGAAGCCATTCATTGGAACTAAAGATGCTATAGAAGTGGAGAACTAGTTGCTACACCATGAGAGGATTTTTGCAGACTTGGGTCTCAATGATGAGAAGAGGAGAAGGATTGCTTTGAGATAGCTTCAGGGAATAGCTATATTCTGGTAGAATAGTGTGATGGCTGGAGTAGATGAAGAAACGATGACGTGGGATGAATTTAAGATGAGTTTCCAAGAGAGGTTTATCTATATGATAGCGCAGTTTGCTTTGCTCAGAAAGTTTGCTGAGTTAGAGCAGGGAGAGATGACAGTGTTGGAATATGCTAGAAGTTTTGAGGAGTTGACAAGGTATGGGTATGCCACTGTGGGTACTTTATTTAAGAGGAATGAAGTTCATCAGGGAGTAGAAGCCTGAGTTGGCTAAGGCTAAATTACCTCCTATTAGGGATCCTTGTGATGTGGTTGTTGAGATAGTTTTAAGACATGGGGAGATGCTTGCTTCTCTGGAGAAGAGTAAGGCAAAGGAGGTCTACGTAGTGCAGAGCAAAAGAGAAAGTTCTTTCATAAGAAGGGTGCTTAGAAGGGTGGAGCAGCAAAGAAAGGAAAGTCTAAGTTTGTTTGCTACAAGGGCGAAAAGAAAGGACATTTTGCTAATGAGTGTCGTACTGGAAAGGTGAAGGAAGTGCTCGGGAAAAAGAACATCAAGTTCTTCAACTGTGATCAGATGGCCACTAAAGAATCGGTGCAAATAATCCGTTAAGGATGGAAGGGATAAAGTGTATGCATTGAAGCTAGCTACTTCAAAGCCAATAGCACAGGAGAATGGAATGGTAGTTTTGGGAGGTACGCTTTAGACTCATGGTATGTTTATTAACATTCTGTTTGATACTGATGCATCGTATTCTTTTGTATCTCATTGTTTGGTAGATATGCTTAACCTAGAACCCTCATATTTAGTTACTTCCTTAAGGGTTGCAAATCCGATAGGATACTTGGGATGAAGTGTGACCACCTAGATTTTAATTTTTTAGGCATACCTTTGTTTGTTGTTTGCATGTGTTTGACTTTGTAGGGTTCAGAAATATTTTGGGTATGGATTGGTTTAGTGAGTACGATGCTAGGATATTTTTCCATGGTAGGAAAATATCACTTAGAAACACTAACTATAGTGATTATATAGTTTATAATGGAAAACCCTAGCCGTGAGGTGAATATTTTGTTGGGTGTTATGGAGTTAGAAGATGAGTTGAATTGAGTTTTCATGGTTAGAGAATTCACGGATGTTTTTGAGCTTGTAATAGGATTGCCATCGAAATAAGCCATTGAGTTTCAGATAGATTTGGTGCCTGGAGCAAAACCAGTGAGCAGGCCGCCAAGCAGGATGACACCTGTAGAGGTGAGAGAGTTAAAGGTATAGTTGGTGGATTTTGAAGGCAAAATTTCTATTAGACCTAGTAGTTCATCTTGGAAAGCAGCCACGTTGTTTGCCAAGAAGCCGGACGGATCGTTAAGGTTATGTATCGATTATTGTAAATTAAATGAGAGGATGATAAAGAATCGATATCCATTGACGAGAATTGACGATTTGTTCGACCAATTAAGTGGCCAAGATATTTTCTCAGCTGGATTTAGTGACATGTTTCCATCAGCTTACAGTAGTAGAGGATATTATACATTTGATGGCATTTAGGACTAGATATGGATTGTACGAATGATTAGTTATGTCGTTCAAACTAATTATGCACCGACATTCTTTGTAGATTTGATGAACCAAGTTTTTCGATAGCACTTGGATAAGTTTGTTTTGGTTTTCATAGATGATATCTTGATATACTCTAAGGATGAGAAGGAGCATGAAGTTCATCTAAGAGTTGTGCTTGAGATGCTGAGGCAGCATCAGCTGAAGGCGAAGTTTTCGACATGTCATTTCTGAAAGAAGAAAGTGAGGTTTCTTAGTCATGTAGTCTCAGAGAAAGGGTTGTTTTTAGATCCGACTAAGATTGAAGCGGTGAATAATTAGAAGAGGCCCGAGAAGATGACTAAGATGAAGAGTTTTCTTGGATTGGCTAGATATTATCGGAGGTTCATAAAGGAATTTCCCGTAGATGGTAACACCGATGACCAAGCTAACGCGAAAGGATCTGAAGTTTGCGTGGACCGATAAGTGTGAGGAAGCATTCCAATTCTTGAAACACTTATTGACACATGCACCATTGTTAGTTGTTCTGGAAGGGAATCATGATTTGGTAGGTTATGCATATGCGTGTGGAACAGGATTAGGAGCTGTGTTAATGTAGAAAGTAAAGTGATTGCCTATGCTTCTAGACAGCTTAGACCGCATGAGGTTGGATATACAATGCATGATTTGGAATTAGCTGCAATGATTTTTGATTGAAGGCGTGGAGACATTACATTTGAGAGAGAGGTTTGAGCTATATACAGATCATAAGTCGTTGAAGTATTTATTCTCTTAGAAGGAGCTGAACATGGGACAACGAAGATGGTTAGAATTTATTGTTGCTTATGGTTTTGGTATTGAGTATACACCAGGGAAATATAATAAGGTGGCAGATGCACTTAGCAAGAAGCGTCAAAATTCAGTGTTGGCAATGATAGCTGACTAGAAGGATTCAGAAACATTAAGACTTGTAAAGTTCAATGGAGATTTGATGCTGGGTCTAGTGGAGGGACCGTTGTGTTTTCTTCTTTAGAAGTTCAACCGATAATGGTTGAGAAGATTGCTTCTAAACACGGGGATGATCCAGTTTTAGTTGAACGGATTAGGAAGTTAAGAGATGGAACAGAGAACAATGACTTGAAGGATTTAGTCTTGACCAGAACGAGTGGTTGAGAAAGAAAGGGAGGTTATGTGTTCCGAATGTAGGAAACATTAGGAAAGAAGTCTTGGAGGAATGCCATTGTTCGAAGTTCACTATTCATGCATGAGGAACTAAGATGTATCAGGACATAAAGATGAGTTTCTCTTGGGAAGGTATGAAGAGGGATGTTAGCTTATGGGTGAAGCAGTGTTTGAACTGCCAACAGGTAAAAGCCGAATATCAGAAGCCAAGTGGGTTGATTCAGCCAGTGGATATTCCGGTATGGAAGTGGGATTCTATTTCTATGAATTTTACTAATGGGTTGCCAAGATCATGTAGAGAAAATGAAAGCATATGGGTCATAGTGGATAGATTAATCAAAAGTTCCCATTTCATTCTAGTAAAGTCAACTAGAACGACACCTATTTTAACAAAGTTATTTATGAAAAATATGGTTAGACAGCACGGAATTCCTAGCTGTATCGTAAGTGATAGAGATTCTTTATTCACTAGCGAGTTTTGGAAGAGTCTACAGGAGATTTTAGGAACCAAGCTCAAGATGAGTACCACTTACCATCCACTGACTGATGGGCGAACAGAAAGAGTTAACAAAGTCTTGGAGGATTTGTTATGAGCTTGTATGCAAGATTTTTGGGGTCATGGGAAGACCATCTACACTTAGTCGAGTTTTCACATAATAGCAGTTATCAAACTAGTATAGGGATGACACCATTTGAAGCTTGTATGAAAGGCCATGCAAATCTCCCGTTTGTTGGTTGGAGACCGAGGATAGGTTGGTTCTTGGTCCAGATTTGGTTAGAGAAGCCACAGAGAAGATTGAGTTGATTCGAGCTAGAAAGAACATGGCTCATTCTAGGAAAAAGAGTTATGCAGATGGAAGAAGGAAAGAGTTGGAGTTCTCTGTTGGAGATTATGTGTTTGTTAAGGTGTATCTGATGAAGGGTGTGATTCGGTTTGGGAAATTAGGGAAGTTGACACCAAGATTTGTAGGATCTTTTCCTATTATAGAAAGGATCAAGAAATTGTATGCAGATTAGAGTTACCGAATAGTTTGGCAGGAGTCCATGATGTTTTCCATGTTTCTCATCTAAGGAAGTGTGTTAGAGACCCGAAGACTACTAGTGCACCGACTATGTTAGATGATTTAGTAGCAGAGCCGGACTTGCCTATAGTTAGAAAAATGATTCGTATAATCGTCAGAGATGAGAAGAGGCTAAGGAACGAGACAGTCAAATTATTGAAAGTCTAGCGGAGCGACGATGAGAGAGGCTATACATGGGAGACTAAAAGCAGGATTAGGGACGCTTATCCTGATTTGTTTAATGGTATGTTTTACCTTTCTGATTGATTTGTTGTGTACCTTATCGTAATTTCAAGAATGAAATTCTTTAAGGTGTGGAGTCTGAAATGACCTTAATTTTTAGTAACATTTTTTTAGGATATTTAATTAGCTAAATAAAATAAAATGTTGTGATGATTAAGGGTTGAGATTTGTGATTAATAAGGGGTAGCCGTGGCATGCAACCAAATAAACTAAAAAGAGTAAGATAAAATAAGTTAGACAAATAGGCAAGGGGAAAAATAGAAAAAAGGATATTCTTATACCCTAAACCCTTAGGTATTCCCTCTACATGTTTATTTGAAATATCAAACTAAATTAGAGGCCAGCACCATTCACAAGAAAAAGGAAGATAAGCAAGAAAAGCTAAGGAAGAAGATAAATCAAATCAAAGCTATTAAAATCTCAAACTCCTTAATCTCAAGCTAAGGTGAATAATGACTACATCTCATTTTTTCTATTGTTTTTGGTTTTAAGATGAATCCGTACTATTTTTCATGTTTATGCCATGTTTCCAAATGATTAAATGTATATATATATATATATATATATATATATATATATATATATTTGTTCATACAGATTTAACGATATGTTTTGATGAAAAACCCTATTAAATGACATCCAAACGCCTTGAAATTTTAGATTTAGATTAGAAATGATATTTTAGAGATGGGATTCAGTTATCATATTTTCATGAATTAATGTGGATTTTATATTAATTTTCTAGTAGGGAAATTGACTATTTGGGTTTTAAATTATTTACGGCTAAATAATAAATGTTTTGGTCTAAAATTAATATGTTAGGAAACATATTAAAAATGATTTTTCGGAATTTTTGTAGGATTTTCCTAAGTATTTTAATAGATATATAAAATTATTTAAGGTATGAGACTTAAATGTTTTATATATTTATAAAAGGAGAGGGGTATTTTGTAAAATTAATTGAATTGTTTATTTCTGAAATCTTGACAACACTTTTAGAAAAAATTTAGCAACCAATAAGAATTTGACAAATAGAGCAGGTTAGTGAAAAGTATTTCTTTTTAAAGTTAAAAACATATTTTACATGCTTTTGGCATGTTTCGCCTCTTTCGGCGGCAAGGGTTTCGATTGAGTGCTTCCATTACCATCAACATCGAAACCAATGCACACAGTATTAATAACTTGTTACACATAGGCAAAAGGTACTGGGTTGAGACACATCAGGTTCCGATAGGTTCGAAACATGACTTTGTTTTAAATTGAAAATGCTTCTGCTTTGCTTTTGAAATGCATGCTTTCGACTAAGTTAGGTTTCGACCATGTTAAATGTTTTAAAGGGAAGGTTTCGAAGAGGTTATGCCTTTTGTTTTAAAAAAATGATTTCAAATGGGTCGAAACCCCTAGCTGCCACTTTTCTACCTTTCAAAGTCAATGTTTTCGGAAGGCATATTTTGTTTTTAAAACTTGGCCACTTCTCTAATGCTTTCGAAAGGTTGGTTTCGACACCATCATTTTTTTACTTAGGAATTGCTTTTGTAAGGAATGATTTCAACTTAAATGTTTTACTGCCCTTTTGGACTATTGAAGATAGAACCCAAATGGTTTCGAAAGAGATAGTTTTCAATGGTTTCAAAGGAGTTAATTTTAAAAGGCTTCAAAAGGTTTCTAGATGTTTTAAATTAAACCCAATGGTTTCGAAAGATTTGTTATTTATAAAGTAATTTATGCTTTCGAAAAGTTTAAAGAATGGTTTTGAAGGGATGGTTCCCTTAGGATTTCTAAAGGTTTTAAATGAAGGTTTCGAAGGGGTGGTACCCAATGGTTTTGAAAGGTTTGAAAGGAAAAGTTTTCCAATGTTTTCGAAAGGAAAAATTTAAATGTTTTAAATGTAGCATGCCCAAGGTTTATAGCTTTTGAAGGAAAGATTTTTCAAGTGTTTTCGAAAGATATATATGAATGGTTTCGAAAGGAGTGTTTTGGCCTTTCGGCGTCGGTTAGAAACAGGGTTTTAGTTGGTTTCGGAAGAGGTACTTTCAATGGATATGAAAGGGGAACTTTAAAAGGTTTAAATGCTTTCATTAACAAAGATTTTAATAAAGTGTATATAACATGGAAAGGTGATTTTGAGTAAAGCATAAAGTATATATTTTCCTTGTTTAAATTTGGTTTAAATGTTTTAAATCAGTTTGAGATGAAAAGGTTTTCAAGGAAAATTTAAGGTAAGATTATCCTAAGTAAAATGACTAAGATATTAGTATACTAGATGGAACTGGTATAGGGTCGCGCCCTATACTTTAGCTATTAGCCCCAGCTAATTAAGTCCAAAATTCCAGTGTATGGGGCTTTATCATAGGTAAGACTAAAATGATGTTACACACAGAACATAATATATTTTGTACATAGTTAGGTTATTGGTGAGCCTGTAAAACCATTAGGATCAGGTGACCCTGGGAGAAGCTAAGTTAGGGACAGACCATCCAGAAGAGAAGTATCTAGCAGATAAGTTAGGGACAGACCGTTTAGAAGTGGAGCATCTAACAATGTTAGATTATTTTGGTTTATATTGTCTGGTAGGCCCGAGTCAGCCAAAAGTTAGTAGTTTGCCAAACAAAACTATAGTGTTCGAATAGATAGTTCAGTTATTACCTGATATGTATGTTTACATGATAATGCTTTATAATTAACCAGTTTTGATTTTAGGAAAATATTTGCAAAAGATACGTTTTAAAAGGATGTTAGCGAGGGGAAATCCATTCCGTTAAGCGGCGTGGTCTCACTTAATATCAAATAATCGAGATGTATAGTATTATTCACAGAATGCTTTATGTTTGACTCAAAGTTTATGTTTTTCCCCTTAAACTCTCGGGTGCCCAAAATTGATTTGAGTATGCTATGGGTTGGGGTTTATAAGTTTTAATAGGATGAAGAATAAAGCTACTAGAGACGAGCAGGAGGCTGACGGATAGCTATTTAGGAGTTGCGGTACTATTTTGTTTATTTTCGCTATGTGTATTAAGTCAGTTATGACTATATAATACTCTGGTCAACCAAGGGGGCATAATCATTTGTCGCTCTTGGCGTATTTATGTAATAATTATATTTTATCTGAACCTTGGTAACGCTTATGGGATTATGTAATTTGAATATGGAACATGTTTTGGAAATGTAATCAGAACTGTTATTGATTTTTAAACCTGTGATTTTGTTTCATATTTTTGAGCTTCTGATATTATGGATACCATTAAAATAGCCATATTTAGTCGTTGGAAGTTATTACTGTAGATGACTGCAGCATCTATAGCGCTTATCTTTAGGGCTCTAGATAAAGGATGTTAAAGCATCCATCTTCGTGACCGATTATTTTCTGTTAGCATATCCTTCAACAAATGCTCAACCATCCACTTTTGTTTCTTCCTGTAGTCCAGCACTGACTGGTATTGAAGTTCCTCAAAACTAATATCCTACGTTCCTATGGAGAATTATGGATGAAGGATAAAAAAATTCATTAGAGCTGGGCATTGACAAAATCTTGACAAGTACAACACCAAGAAAGATCTTATATCCCTTTCTCTAGCCTAAAGCAGGACTCGGGTAAGACAAAGTTTTTCCCGAAGCAAACACTAAAGTAACTCCGAGTGCCGATCACTCGACCTTCAAAGTTAGTAACCCCAAGCAAACCAATGATTGACTCTAAGCGAACTGATTGTTGACTCCAAGCGACTAGTAGATTTTCCTAGGTCCGACTCCAAATGATTTACCACCACTCGTCAATACTGTCAATCTTGCTTTGCACGTATCATAGACATGCATATGTTATTCATGAGCATAACAATTAGCTATAACTTAAAACATACCGGGTTAACGATGACAGAAACATCCTAACCCTATCGATAAAGGAATCTGATGATTAATTGAACCACCCGCGGTCGACTCCCAGTTGAGAAGGGCTTGGATAGAGTAGAATAGCGAGCATACGAAATCACTTCACTTATTAATGAGGTTTATTTAGATCTTTTTGAATTATTCCTATTTCAATTTCGACCATGTCATAAACTACGACCAACTTGAACTAAACTATTTCCAAAACGATGCACGTGACTAAGTACTTAGAATTAGCCGCCATCCAATAATCGCGGACCATGATCGGACGTATGGAGTTTCTTAAAGATGAACGTAATTCGATCGCTCATTAGCAACTATATGCCCCTGATTTGGGGCTAAGGATTAGAGATGGAAAAGCTCGACACGGTTAGAATCTAATACAAAGCGAACACGACTGACCATCCATTCATCAACCTCCACATTTGACTTGGTGACCTAGACAAGGCTTGGAACTAATGTGGCCCGATCATCCACTCCCCGGATCATAAAATTAAGTTCGACAAAATACATATGGCTCTCCTAAAGCTTAGAGATGTCGAGATCTAACTTGAGTGGACGTGATTTGATCGTGTATACATCAATTCCTGCCATGAGCAAAAGAGGCCATTCTAAAGCCCGACTTAAAGTAGCCGTGATGGACTGCCTACTCATCAACCACCTCTCTCAACACATTGACCCTACTACAGCCTGAAACGGATTCGAATTAACTATCTACTTAATAATTCTGTACCTCCATTTTCTAGGAAGACTATGAAGAAAATTGTAAAAGACTAGATTATCCAACCCCAGCATGAATGTGATCCAACCATCCATCACTTACCTCTTTCCTCAACTTGATTTGAAGAGCTACAATCAACAAGTGGACGAGAATCGACTGTCCATTTATCAAGTTTTGTACACAATGCTGGGGGCATAATTCCATTCCATGGGTGAAAGTCGTTCCACCATTCGTTTGACGACTCTTACCTCGACATGCCAACTGAAATATAAACAATTCGAGCAGAAAAATGACTGCCTACGAGAAAACTCTAAGTCCCCGAAGCATGGACTGGAGTATAAACAATTCAGTCGGAAAAATGACCACCCACAAGAAAACTCTAAATCCCCAGAGTGTGGACTGGAATATAAACAATTTGAGTGGAAAAACGACTGCCCATGAGAAAAATCTAAGTTCTCGAAGTGTGGACTGGAGTATAAACAATTCGGGCGGAAAAAGACTGCCCACGAGAAACCTCTAGATCCTTGGAGCGCGGACTAGAGTATAAACAATTCGAGAAAAAAAACGACTACTTATGAGAAAACTATAAGTCCACAAGGTACGGATTGGAGTATAAACAATTCAGGCGAAAAAACTACTGCCCACGAGAAAACTTTAAGTCTTTGGAGTGCAGACTAGAGTATAAACAATTCAGGAGGAAAAACGACTGCCCATGGCAAAACTCTAAGTCCATAGAGTGCGGACTGGAGTATAAACAATTCCGGTGGAGACTGCCTACGAGAAAACTCTAAGTCCTCAGAGCGCGGATTGGAGTATAAATAATTTAGGCGAAAAAATGGCTGCCCACCAGAAAACTCTAAGTCCCCAGAATGTATACTAGAGCATAAACAATTCGGGTGTGACTGACCGCCCATAACAAAACTCTAAGTTTCCATAGTGCGGACCAGTGTATAAATCTACGTCCCCAGAGTATGGACTAAGGCATGAACATAAATCGAGCGTGAATCGACCGCTTATAAAATAACTCTAAGTCTTCGGAGCGTGAATTGAAGTGTAAACTCTAGTGATGGATGAACGAATTTCGACTGTTCTCTATCCCACAAGCTCCGACCTGAAATCGACGGGAGGAATACAAACTACTAAAAGCTGGATCACAGCAGCTCTGGTTCGGTGTTCCATACAACTTAAGACAACGACCGCATCAAGGCCTTAATGCAAAACTAATTAGAGCGACGTCCAAAGTTACGGGAAACTGAGAATATCGCGCCACTGGAATGACGGTCAAAATCAATTCACACCAAATGCAAGCAGATGCGGCAAAGACATCCTTCGGAAAACTTCGATCAATGAAGTGCAAAAAGGAGAATAAACCATAGATGAATGTGACTTTACTATCCATTCTTCAGGTCCTTATATAGATTAAGGTGACACTTGCACCGAAAGTAGACATGACTGACCGTCCACTACCCAACTCACACCCAGAATCTGACGGAATATTAAGGTATTCCCCTTGGAGGAAAAAACCAGAATATGTATAGCTTAATTTTCTATCAGTTAGCGTGATTCCATGATTCAATGGGGAAGAGTATAAATCTAAAGTGAACATAATTAGCTTTCCTATTCATCAACGTAAAGCAAGAGAATGTGAATCGACCATTAATTGATCAGCTTTAAGTCTTTTGGTGATTAGGTAGGAGTATAAGCACCACTAGGACGAGGCTCGACCGTCCATGTTGTGCACTTATCAACCCGAGACCAAAAGTAGAAGTATGGTCATCCAAGGAATGATAGTGATAACTCGACACTGTGACTTATATCCAGTGTTCACAATGACTCGAGCCCACGACCATAGGGAGGCCTTAAGATGGATTAATCAAATGAATGTACAATTCAACAAGAAATAAGTCACAAGTCGCAAGTGCATAAAATGGAAAATGTTATAGCTCGGACGTTTAAACAAGTAAATGTAGAAATCATACGCGAGAACAAAACAATTCTTATTTACATGGGACTGGTTGTACATCACGCAAGTCCACTCAAAATACAAGACAAAAGTGAAGGGCCGCTCCTAAACAGATACAACCAACAAAACGAGAAATGATCATCTGAATTAGTTACGTGTCCGAAGATTACTTTTTGATTTTCTATCCTTCTTTTGCCTCTTCGGAGTTGTTCCCCCTAAACTACCGCTCGACTTCCTCTTTGACCCTTTACTGCCTCGACTTTTCTTCGAAAGAGTTTCCTTGGCTATATGGATTAAGGCAGAATCATCTTTGGAAGTAGGATAGGTCGGGGCTTCTTCGGCACCATAAGCATGAGGAACATCGTCTGGATGAATCATCCCTCCGGTAGGGATCGTCTGAAGCGGAGAAGATATGGGTTCATCTGGGACCGACTCAATAAGCTTACCATTTACCTTCCTTTTTGAAAGCTCCTCTCATTCAATCCTCTCTTTCATACTGAGCCCACCAGTGGGATTGGAGGAAACTATGATCATGACTTCCGCGTCAAAAGGGATTTCGTGGTGCGGGTCGTTTCCCTCCTTAAATAACGCCTCCATGAAAGTGTTGTAAAAAACAAAGGCTTCTTTGTGAGCTCTATGAGTAGCGTTCGAAGTCGTAACTTTAACAGATATTGTCACGGCTGTTTGTGACCCAGTTGAGGCTCTTGTGAAAGGAGAGGAGCAATTCCTGACAGATCCAACTGAGAAAAAATAGGCAAAAAGATTAGAAATATCAATTGATAACACCCTAACTTTATGAGAGAAGGGAAAAGTCGACGGGATATCTTCTTCAGTATGAACTCCATGTTGAGCTGAAGCGTCTTCAGAATCGTGCTCAAGAATTGGAGATTGACATGGTTTGTCTGGATCATACCCAGAGATAGTTAAAGCTCACCGCAGAGCTGGACTTGGCTTGAGGCACCAGGGGCAATTCAGTTGCGATGTCAGAGTGTGCCAATCCGGATTCCTTACCTAACTTCATGCGAAGGAGCAACCACGGATTGTTTTTGAAGAGAAGTCTGAATGTTGTGCAATATTTTGGTTTCATTGCACAATATCATTTCGCTTTCAAGTTTTGCAACATTGACATCCTCTGAGCCATGAATTTTCTTCTCTTCCACAATAAGAAATCCCAAAAGGCGATGGAGCTGGTAAGGATAATCTTCACCTAGCCACACTAAATTCCTATGCTTAAGAACGTTGGCATTGTAGAGAACAAGCAGCAGGTCGAGCTCATTCTTTACATCTTCTCTCACCTTCTCTTTGGTCGCTTCTGTCTTGCGTTGAATGAGCGTGTTGACATTTTTGGCCTTTTCAATAGTCGCATCTCTCTCAGGCCTGACATGAACCAACTCTTCACAAGAATTGTAACACCCCTAATTTTATTGACGTTATTTAGGAGATTTGATTAGAATAAATTAAATAGAATAATGTAGGTAAGGAGATTGAGGTTGATTAATAAACTATATGCTTATTTAAAAAATGAATTTATAAATGGTTAAGTATTAAGCTATTGAACATAAGGTCATAAGGGTAAATAGCCGACCATATTTCCCACCCTTATACTATTTTCTTTAGACCATATACGTTCATTTTTGTCTAAAACAAAATTTATAACCAAAAGGAAGTAAGGTCGGCCATTAGGAAGAAAGAAGAGGAGAGAAAATCAATCTAAAGCTTAGGATCAAGCTAGAAGGAATCAATCTCAATCAAACTTCAATTTTCTTATCCAATATATATAAGGTGAATAATAATTTATACTTCTCTATTTTGGTTTTATTATCATATGGTTTTGGATTTAAGGGTAAATCTGTTTTTATGATATATTGAATGATGATATGCTTGTTTTATGATTTATATATGTTTAAACATGGTTGTTTAAAGGACATATATACGCTTTTAGGATAAAACCAAGATTTAACGATTTTGAAACGCCATGGGAAAATTATATGCTATGGAGAACTTAATTTTGAAGTTTCAATTTTTATGTTTTTTTCAAGCCGTGGAGAATTAGTTATAAATTTTCAAAGAAAAATATGGTTATTTGGGTTTATAAATTTATTTTGGAAAATATATTAAGAATTTGGGTTTGGAATTTTAACATGATAGATAACATGTTTAAAATGAATTTTTGTTGATTTTTACTAAGTGATTTAGTATGGGAATTAAATTATTTCGAAAGGAGGACCTAAATGAATTAATTTTTTTAATAAAGGGAAGGGCTTATTGTTAGTTCGTGAGATGATGGTTTTGATGATAACAACCTTAGAATAGATTATAAAATATAAATACTAATATTATAAGTTTAGATATATATGTATACGCTGGATTTAACCATGCATGTACTAAGAATGAAGACTGTACAGTATAGAGATTCAAGATATGAAGATAAAATATCAAGATAGAAGACTCATGAGTATCGAGACTATCAAGAGTTCAAGATTTCGAGGATAAGTATTTTTTTATTATTAGGAATTTTTGTTAAAACTCGTAGAAAAGCACTGGCATCTTAAAATCTAATTTATTCGTGCAATGGAATCCAATTCGATCCCGTTAAAGGTATGGAACCCTAAGTAGGATGGAACCTACGAAAAATCTAGTGGAACATTATTTTGTATCCGCTAACTTTTATTCAAAATGATTTTTCAAAATCATATCCTGTTTTCAAAATGTTTTCAAAACTTTCCTTTTAAAAGATTCAAAACCCTCGATCCTGATTTTAAATAATTTTAGCCTCAAAACATCTTTATTTTCAAAGTCAAATTACTCCTGATTTTAAACTATCTTTTTTAATAATATATTTTTTAATATTTATACTTAGATTTAAATATAAAATTATGGTTAAATTCTATATATATTATTCTTTATATTTACTTATGAATTTCAACTATAGTCAAGTATATTTATAAAGATTAAATTAGTTTTTATATAAGATAAAGGTTATTTTCAGAGAAATTCAAAACATCATAAAATGCTTTAGGATGTCGACATGCCTATGGGTACCATATTGACATGGTGGCAGTTTGGTTCAAAAATTCAAATTTCAAAAGAAGTGTCTATTCGCCATAACTCTTCATGAATGGTCATGGCTGTTGTTCTTCTATAAATAGGGGTCTGTTTCAATGAATTTTTAATCACTTTTTTCTAGTTTTCACTCTTCTTCTTCTTCTTCCTCTTTTCTTAATACATATTCTTATCATTTCTCTGCCGAAATTAACATTGAATCATACTTGATTACTTCTAGTTTGATTCTCTATTACTATCTCTACAAGATTCTCAGTGCTATTCAGAGTTATAGACTTCTTTGTAATCTATTAGGCGAGAAAAGGTGTGATTGTAGCCTTGGAAATCAATCAAAAGGGAAAAGGTGTGATTGTAGCCTTGGTAAATCAATTGGGTAAACTTGTGGCCAGCAAATCAAGTATCTCTACCAAGAGGATCGAAATTCTGGAGGGTGTACCTCGTAGCCTTGAAACCGAGGGTGTAATTGTACAATTGCTTTTGAAAGGAAATCCGTAATTGTGTTGCGGGACTAGATGTAGGGTAACTCCGAACCAGTATAAAATCCGGTGTGTTCTTTCCTTTTCTGTTTTTATTTTATTTCTGTATCTGTGATTGTTTTTGTAATCATATCTGTGTCTGTATATTGCATACTTTTGTGTCCACGTTAACATAAATCGAAAAAGATTTAGCAATTCTTTATTAACACTATTCACCCCTCCTCTAGTGTTAATTCAAGCCTTAAGATCCGTAATTCGCATTCTCACAATTGGTATCAGAGCGAGGTTTTCAAAGTTTCATAATCTGATCTTTTGAAAAGTTTTCAAAATGGCTACCAACACTGGTACTGTTATTAACACTAGTATCTCTGTCACTAATTTATTTGTAGAGGGTTAGTCTACTGTCAGACCACCACTTTTTAATGGCAGTAACTATGCATATTGGGCATGTAGGATGAAAATATATTTACAATCTATAGGATTAGACACTTGGAATATCACATAAACTGAATATTCTGAACCCACAATTGATTTTGCACAGTGGACTGCTGAGCAAAAGACTGTTGCATAAAATAATTTTAAGGCAATGAATATCTGTTTTGTTCACTAGATAGAAATGAATTCAATAGAGTGTCAGTTTGTAAGTCTGCATATAAAATCTGGAAAACTTTGCAAGTTACTCACGAAGGAACAAGCAAAGTTAAATAGACCAAAATTTCCATGCTCACAAATCAGTTTCAATTATTTAAAATGAATGCTAATGAGTCTATTTCAGATATGTATAGTAGATTTCAGGATATTGTGCATTCTCTAATTTCTTTGGGAAAGGAATTTTCTGAAGAAGATCAAGTCAGAAATTTTTTAAATTCTCTAACTCCAGAATGGGATCAAAAGACACATGCGATCGAAGAGGCAAATGACGTTAGTATTTTGAAGATAGAAGAATTAATTGAAAATCTAATGTCGTATGAAGTTCAAATGATCGGGAGAAGAGAAAGTAAAGCATCTGAAAAGAAATCAACGGCATTCAATGCATTGACCGATGGATCAGACTCAAACAGCGATAATGATGAAGAAATAGCCTTTATGACCAGAAATTTTAGGAGATTCCTAAAATACAGAAAGATGAATAATCCCAAGAGAAACAACTATAAGAATTCTGGAAATCAGAATATAGTGCCAAATAACGACAAGTGTTACAACTGTGATAAACCAGGCCACTTCAAAAGAGACTGTCCGTATCCAGAAAGGCATAATCCTCCTATGAACAATGAACCAGCAAAGAAACGGAAGCGTGCATTTACTGCTACTCTAGATGACTCAGACTTGTCCTCAAGTGATGATGATCAGAAGACGGATAATTCAAATTTGTGTTTCACAGCTGTTCACGACTCCGACGAATTCAGAGAAACGGACTCAGAAAAAGGTACACGTTTACAATACAATTGGTTGAAATTGATTGCTTAGAATTAGTTGCTTGATTATTTGATTGATTGATTTTTGAATTGGTGTGTTGTTTGAATTTTAAAATTTATTTTCTAATTTTTATTATTTTTATTATTTTTATTATTTTATTATTATTTATTATTTTTAAATACTTTCTGAAATATATTATAAGTATAATAATATTTCAGAACTATATAATAGACATTAATAATATATATATATATATATATATATATATATATATATTAGAGATCTTAGAAAAAATCATAAAAATTCAAAAGCACATGTCGACATGGTCCCTACCATGATGTCGACATGGCCACCTGAATTTGAATTTCAAAATTTGAATTCAAATGTTTGAATTTCCCTCCACCTTTTCACTTCATTCAATTCTCTGAAAAGATAACTTTTGACCAGAGAATATGTCATTTGAGAATCTATTTATTCACTATCTTTTATCATATCTTTTCACTTTCATTTTCAAATTCAAACTCTCTCTTCATAACTTCAAGCTCTCGACTCTCTACTCTAATGGCTTCTTCAAGCAACCCCTCAACCATGAGAATTTTCAGAAAAATCAAAGAGCAATTATTCAATGATCCGGAGGCAATTAAAGCATACATCAATTATGCTAACTATGCCAAAGTCCATCCCGGAAAATTTGCTATTTTTCAAGATTTTTCTTCTTATGAAATTGATTCTCTTTTTGCAAACAATGGTGTTCTTAGTCTTATTGATGCTTCTCAAAATAATTTTGTTTGCTATCCTAATCTTGTCAAAATTTTCTATGCGAATTTAAATCGCGGAATTTATGTTGGAAATGAAGATGAAATTTGGATTAGTGTCAAAGCACTCAAATTGTTTTGAATTGTGATCTTTTGGGTACCATTCTCAATTGCAAGAGTTCGGGAATGGACCTTTCTAACTTTAAAATCGATGAACATGATCGTGAGACATTTCATCACATTTTCGAAAGAGATGATGATTTTGATTTTAAAAATAGAAATTTTCGACCAAAAGCAAGAATTGTTAACCTTCTTTTGCAACATACTTTGACCCTAAGATCGGGAAATTTTAACAATCCTACTTCAAAAGTTTGCAAAGCTCTTTTTGCTATTTTCGAAAACTATGACATAAATTGGGCGCAAGTTATTTTGGATGACCTTCGTCCTAAAAATCTTGAAATGGGTGAGAATACTTTATACCATGGAATTTATCTCACTCGGATTTTTAACTATTTTGGAGTGGATTTCAAAGGTGAAGAATTTGTTTCTAGAAAAGTTTTCAATCATTTCAACATTTCGCTTATGAAAATTCCATTCATTTTTCAACCTTATGAGACACTTACTGAAAAAGAAGAGTGGTTGGCTCATGAGGTAATGGAAGAAGAGGAAGTTGAAGAAGAAGAAGAAGGGGATGAAATGGAAATTGAAGAAGAAGAAGAAGGTGAAACGTCTTTGGAAAGTATTGAATATCCTTCCAATCCATCCAATAAAACCCTTCTCAAAAACCAAAAGATAATTGTGGAGAATCAACGGATTCTAAAACGACCCGTTAGTAAAAAGTTGGATAACATTTCTTCAAAGATGAACAAGTTCTTTTCAAAAGTCAGCAAGAAACTTGGATTATCTTCATCATCTTCATCCTCTAACTAGTTTTATCTTGTCATATCTTGTTGTATTTGCTTTAGTTTGCTTTATTTCGAACGTTCATGTAGTTTGTTGTCTGCTTAATCATTGTATTATCGAAGTATGCAATGAAATGAAATTTTCTTTCTGTTATCTACCTTATCTTATCTCTAGAATAAATGTTAGTATATTATATATACACACACACAATTATTCACAAAATCAAAATTAGTCATAACATTTCACTAACCCATGTCGACATCCCCTATGTGACCATGTCGACATGTACTAGTCAGAAATTGCAATTGATTTTGAATTTGAAATTTGAATAACTACCACATGTCTATTCAATTCAAACGAATTTCTACACCTATATATACACCTGTTTCTTCCAGATTTCTTCACTGAAATTTATTTCTTATCATCTATATCCTCCATTTCTTTCACAAATTCAACCGTAGCTAATCCTACTCACAATTTATCCGAAAATCTTGGAGAAACTCTTAGTTCATTCAAGAATATTCTCTCATTTATTCTACGAAACTAGCGTCATTTAGAATTAAGTCAAATGCAGA
Organism: Allium cepa; assembly: GCA_030765085.1. Lineage (NCBI taxonomy): Eukaryota > Viridiplantae > Streptophyta > Magnoliopsida > Asparagales > Amaryllidaceae > Allium > Allium cepa. The sequence goes on along the minus strand of CM060939.1, from coordinate 70,561,233 downwards.
TGATAAAGGAACAAGAAAGGCACTTCGATGCGATACGATGGATGATCTCCTCTCTGCATAAGGATGATAATGAAGCACATCCTCCTGTCTCTCTCACCAATGAAAATGATAATTGGGATGCTATTAAGGCAGACCCAATCTTCGGAGAAGAAGGATGGGTGGAAGTTCCACGTAACGTTGGTTTTTTACTTTGTTTGATTTGTTTGAATTGATTTGGTTTGAATCGATACTTTGTGTGGATTGATTTCTTATTAATTGGAAGATTGGTGTGTAAAACATATATATACATTGAAATGTATATAATCGTTAAATTAGTTATCATGCTTAGAAGTATAAATATTTCCTACTCTATATATTCCGTTGTATAGTTTATCAATGCAGGTACTGAAGTCCAAGAATGAGGGGGAGTAAGTTTTTGTTGATGACAAAGAGGGAGAAATATAAAATAGGGTAGTTAGGTATAGATTAAGGGGGAGTTGTTAGTTTTAGGCGGAGTTATTAGAATAGAAATAATATTTTATAAACAAAGGTTGTCATCATCAAAAAGGGGGAGATTGTTAGTTCGTGAGATGATGGTTTTGATGATAACAACCTTAGAATAGATTATAAAATATAAATACTAATATTATAAGTTTAGATATATATGTATACGCAGGATTTAAACATGCATGTACTAAGAATGAAGACTGTACAGTATAGAGATTCAAGATATCAAGATAAAATATCAAGATAGAAGACTCATGAGTACCGAGACTATCAAGAGTTCAAGATTTCAAGGATAAGTATTTTTTTATTATTTGGAATTTTTGTTAAAACTCGTAGAAAAGCACTGACATCTTAAAATCCAATTTATTCGTGGAATGGAATCCACTTCGATCCCGTTAAAGGGATGGAACCCTAAGTAGGATGGAACCTACGAAAAATCTAGTGGAACATTATTTTGTATCCGCTAACTTTTATTCAAAATGATTTTTCAAAATCATATCCTGTTTTCAAAATGTTTTCAAAACTTTCCTTTTAAAAGATTCAAAACCCTCGATCCTGATTTAAATAATTTTAGCCTAAAAAACATCTTTATTTTCAAAGTAAAATTACTCCTGATTTTAAACTATCTTTTTTAATAATATATTTTTTAATATTTATACTTAGATTTAAATATAAAATTATGGTTAAATTCTATATATATTATTCTTTATATTTACTTATGAATTTCAACCATAGTCAAGTATATTTATAAAGATTAAATTAGTTTTTATATAAGATAAATGTTATTTTCAAAGAAATTCAAAACATCATAAAATGCTTTGGGATGTCGACATGCCTATGGGTACCATATTGACATGGTGGCAGTTTGGTTCAAAAGTTCAAATTTCAAAAGAAGTGTCTATTCGCCATAACTCTTCATGAATGGTCATGGCTGTTGTTCTTCTATAAATAGGGGTCTGTTTCAATGATTTTTTAATCTATTTTTTCTGGTTTTCACTCCTCTTCTTCTTCCTCTTTTCTTAATACATATTCTTATCATTTCTCTGCCGAAATCAACATTGAATCATACTCGATTACTTCTAGTTTGATTCTCTATCACTATCTCTACAAGATTCTCGTGCTATTCAGAGTTATAGACTTCTTTGTAATTTATTAGGCGAGAAAAGGTGTGATTGTAGCCATGGAAATCAATCAAAAGGGAAAACGTGTGATTGTAGCCTTGGTAAATCAATTGGGTAAACTTATGGCCCAGAAATCAAGTATCTCTACCCAGAGGATCGAAATTCTAAAGGGTGTACCTCATAGCCTTGAAACCGAGGGTATAATTATACAATTGCTTTTGAAAGGAAATCCGTACTTGTGTTGCGGGACTGGATGTAGGGTAACTCCGAACCAGTATAAAATCCGATGTGTTCTTTCCTTTACTGCTTTTATTTTATTTCTGTATCTGTGATTGTTTCTGTAATCATATCTGTGTCTATATATTGCATACTTTTGTGTCTACATTAACATAAATCGAAAAAGATTTAGTAATTCTTTATTAACACTATTACCCCCCCTCTAGTGTTAATCTTAGCCTTAAGATCCGTAATCCACATTTCTCACACTTATTTGTCAAAAGTTATCTTGATTTAGATTTGATAAAATGCGGAAAATATTATCCAAATTATTTAAAAATTTGTAAAAGCCAAAAATATTTACACGTAGGCAAGTTTGTTACAAAAAGTTTACTTTATTGGTAAAATCAGCTTTTGTCCAGAAAAAGGTGGTTTCGCCTTCTTTGGAAAACCCTTCGATCTAGACCTTTCGACTTCAATGACTAAAAAGGTAGAAAGCAACACATGATATCATTTAAGTGGTATGTAGTGAATTGGATAAAGGCGGAAGGTAGGTTGTTTAAGGGGTGCTTTTGGAGCTGTTGGTTCCTTAGTTGTTTTTGGTTTGAAAAGAAAAACACTTGCTTGATTTTGAAGTGCTTTCGACAAGATCGAAAGCTATGATTGATTTTGAAGAGCTTTTGACAAGGTCAAAAGCAGTGGCTTCGAAAGGTTAGTTTGTAAAAGAGCTTTTGACACAGTTGAAAGCTGTGTTTTTGAAAGGGTATTTCAAAAAGACTTTAAAAAGAGAGTTGCCTCCTTTATTTTAAAGAAGTAGCTTCTGAAGGAGTTACTTAGCCTTTGTTTAAAGCTTTCGAAGGGGTATTGTCGACCAGGTCGAAACCCTTTTTAATATGGGACCTTCCGATGGCATCGAAGTCATTGATGTTGTCGAAAGGTTCATTTGTTTTTATAAATACAAGCTTCTTCCTAAAGCTTTCGAAGGGGTTGAAAGTAGAAGCTTTCAACGTTGTCGAAAGGTTTAATTGTTTCCTAGATATTTTAATTCTTCCGAAGTATGGTTTCAACACCATCAAACTTCCCCAATGTTTTATAAAATAAAGAGCGGTTTAAAAAGAGATACTTTCACCTATTTTCACATCGATCCAAATTAATGTTTTAAGTATAAACCCAACGCTTTCAAAAGGGTGGATTTTCAATGGTTTCAAAGGGTAACCTTCAATGCTTTCGAAAGGGATACTTTCAAGTGGTTTCGAAGTTATGCTTCTAATATTATTTAATAACGCTTTAACATGGTCTAAAGGTTTCGAAAGAGGTGCTTCAAAGTATTATAAAGGCTAGAGCCCGTTGTTTTAAAATACGTGTTCTATGCTTTCGAAGGGGTCGAAAGCAAAGTTTTCGAAGGGGTTGAAAGCAAAAGCTTTCAAAGGGGGTACTTTCGAAGGGGTTGTAAAAAAAAAATTCTTTTAACCAAGCTTTACACTTTGAAGGGGATACTTTTGAAAGGGAATTTTTATATAACACTTGATTTTGGATATGTAGGCTAGGTAACCTTATATAATAAATGTTGTTTAACCTTGGGGATACTAGGGTGGGTTTAATGAGTTCAACAAAATAGTTGGGGATACCAATACTCATATGTTTTGACACAACCATTAAGGGATAGTAATGTAAATTATAAATGGATATAACCTAAATCAGGGATACTAATGGAAATAGGTTAACCATGTGGATAGCATGAGATAATTAGAATCACATGGGTAACAAGAGTTAAATGGCCAAGTGTTGGGTTCCTAGTCATCCTAGGAAAACTATGAGATGTTTGATGGATAGTCAACATCATGTCAGAGATGGATAATCTCCATAAGATTAAAGAAGGGTTCATAGTAATCCTAGGAAAACTATGGGATGTTTGATGGATAGTCAACATCACGTGGAGATGGATAATCTCCATAAGATTGAAGAAGGGTTTATAGTCATCCTAGGAAAACTATGGGATCTTTAATGGATAGTCAACATTATGTCGGGGATGGATGGTCTTCAAATGTTTAAGAAAAGGTTCATAGTCATCGTAGGAAATCTATGGGATGTGACCTGGACAGTCCACATCAATTTAAGTAAAATGACGTAGGATGGATAGTCCCTACTTGATGTAAATAAAGCTTAAAATGGGATGGTAGTCCTTGAAAATATAAGATGGATAGTCAATTGAAACTTAGATGGTTAGACTAACTAATGTAGGATGGGAAATCCTAATTGTTTTCGAGTATGCATATCATCATAATTATTTTGAAATGTATGTTTTAACCATTGTGGATACATGAGCATAGATTATGGTTATATAAAGGTTTTAGGATACTAGTGAGGAGAAAAACCATTCTTCTAAGCGGCGTCGTCTCACTAAATATCTAAAAGGATCGAGATGTTAGATTATTATTCATACCAGGCTTTATGCCTAACTCTAAGTTTTTGTTTTGCCCTAAAACTCTCGGGTACTCAATTGATTTTGAGTAGTTTGGACTTAAGGTTTTCAGGTTTTCTTCTTAGATGAATAAAGCTTCAAGAGGCGTGCTGAAGGCAGATAGTTATTTAGAGTTTTCTTTTCCGCTATGTATTTGGATGTAAAGGCAGATTTATTATCCTTACTATATACTCTGATCAACCAAAAGGGCATCTTCATATGTCGCTCTTGGCGTATGTGTAATAATTATATTTGCTGAACATGGTTAACGTTTTGGGATTTTGTAATGAACATGAAATGTTTTGAATGGAATGTGGAAATATGTTTTTGAATTGTTAATTTTTTTCTATATTCTTTTAATATGTGTACCAATAATTCTAGCACTGCCGTGTTCGGTCGTCGAAGATTAATAACTATGGATGACTGCAGCATCTGTAGTCATTAGTTTTGGGCCTCCAGGTAGTGGGTTGTTACAAGTTGGTACAAGAGCATAGGTTTATAAAACTTTAAAATAGAAGTTAAACCTAAAAGCTTTTTGAAACATAACCAAATGAACTTGAAAATAAGATTGGGGATTGGGTTAATGCTATAGTAACATACTTGTATTTGATATATAGGTATATATTAAAGTATGTATTCCCCTCGCTCTTAAACTGTTTTTCTGTATCTTACTAAGGCTCATTTGCTGGTATACGAGAAAGAGGATATGGAAACAGGAAACAGAAGAGGAAATCTAGGTGGAGGAAGCACCACGACCAATGGAAATGCTTGACCTAATACCTGGAGAAACCAAGGTCGACAGGCTAATGCTAACCAAAATGCTGAAGCCAATGTAGGTGCTGGAAATCCACCAGTAGATGCCATGATGGTGCATTAATTGTTGGCTAACCTTTTGCAAGTGGGAGCGGCTGGAAATGTTGGAGGAGCTAATCCTATAGTTCTAGTTGGTTATAACTATGCTAAGCTATGCCGAGACAACATTAGTGTTGTTGGGAAGCCATTTTTGGAACAGAAGATGTTGTTGAAGTAGAGAATTGGCTGATGAGTTGTGAGAGGATATTTATGGATTTTGGCTTGGATGATGGAGAGAAAAGAAGGCTAGCCTCTAGGTAGTTGCAAGGTGTAGTGCTTTACTGGTGGAACCATGTGTCGGCCGGAGTTCCAGAGGAAGAGCAGACATGGGCTGATTACAGGAGAAGGTTTGAGCATAGGTTCTTGTTTGAGTTTGCCAAGTCGGCATTGATGAGGAAGTTCATGGATCTTGTCTAAGAAGGGATGTTAATGACAGAGTATGTTGCTAATTTTGATGAGCTGTCTCGATATGGATATGCTTTAGTAGACACTGATGTCGGAAGAAATGAGAGATTCATTAGAGGATTGAGGCCGGAGCTAAGCCGAATGGCTATGACTTATATTAGGGAACCTTATCATGTGATGGTGGAAATGGCCATCCGCCATAAGGTGATGCTTGCTGTTTTAGCTAGCGAGAAGCCAGTTCGGTTCCAGGGTCCTCAGGTAAAGAAGAAGAAGGGCGCTCAGAAAGGAGGAGCAGCCAAGAAAGGGAAAACATATATAGTTTGCTACAAGCGTGATAAGAAGGGACATTATGCTAATGAGTGCCGTTCGAGTGATGGAAGGATGGTTGTGGGGAAGCAGAATGTGAAATGCTATAATTGCAACCAGACGGGGCATTACAAGAATAAGCGTCCTGAAGCTACCAGGGCAGGAAAAGGAAAGGCCTTCGCTTTGGAACCATCATCCTCTAAACCAACTGCTGCTGAGAAAGGAAAGTCTGTGATGGAAGATACGCTTTTGATTCATAGTATACCAGTTAGGGTATTGTTTGATATCAGAGCATCACATTCATTTATATCATAGTATTTGGTTGATAGGTTATGTATAGAACCCACATACCTTGTTACTTCCTTTAAGGTTGCAAATCTAATAGGAGGGTATGAAACTCTTGGGATGAGATGTGACTAGTTAGAACTTGATTTTGTTAGGTCATAAGTTTTCATGCAGTTTATATGTTTTTAATTTTGTAAATTTTGGGATCATTTTGGGTATGGATTGGTTGGGTAAGTATGAGGCTAGGATATTTTTCCACGATCAGGAAATATCATTGAGGCACCCAGATGGTCGTAACTGAATCATTTTCTTGGTAGAGAGTTCCAGTAAGAGCGTTTGTGCTTTGTCGAGTGTCATGGAGGTTGGAGAAGAGCTTAGTGTGGTTCGTGTGGCAAGGGAATTTGCAGATGTATTTGAGCCGACCACTGGATTACCTCCAAAATGAGCTGTTGATTTTGGATAGACCTTGTGCCAGGAGCTGAACCTGCCAGTAGACCACCTAGCAGAATGACACCTACAGAGATGAAGGAATTGAAGGTGCAGCTAGTGGATCTTGAGGGAAGTAATTTTATTAGACCAAGCATTTCACCTTCAAGAGAAACAATGGTGTTTGTAAAGAAACCAGATAGGTTGTTAAGGATGTGCATTGAATATCGTAAGTTAAACGAAAGGATAATCAAGAAAAGGTACCCTCTGTCGAGGATAAATGATTTTATCGGCTGAGTGGAGCCAGAGTATTTTCCCAATTGGATTTGGTGACGGGGTTCTATCAGTTGAGAGTAGCATAGGATAGCATTTCTTTGACGAAATTTTGGACTTGGTATGGTTCATATAAGTGGTTGATGATGCCATTTGGATTGACAAATGCGCCTGCTTTCTTTATTGATTTAATGAACCAGGTTTTCCAAGAGCACTTGGATAGGTTCGTGTTGGTGTTTATAGATGACATTTTGGTATACTCTAAAGATGAAAGGGAGCTTGTGATTCATCTTAGAGTAGTACTGGAGATGCTGAGGCAGAATTAGCTAAAGAAGAAGTTCACCAAATGCCATTTTTGAAAGAAATAGGTTAAGTTACTTGGTTATGTGGTTTCAGAGGAAGGATTGTCAGTCGATCCAGATAAGATCGAGGCAGTCAATAATTGGAAGAGACTAGAGACGGTAACGGAGATCAGGAGTTTTCTTGGACTTGCTGGCTGTCACCGGAAACTCATTAAGGATTTCTTGAGGATAACACCACCTTTGACTAAGTTGACCAAGAAGGATGTGAAGTTTTTCTGGTTTGAAAAATGCAAGGAAGGGTTTCTTAAGTTAAAGCATTTATTAACCAATGCACCAGTGTTAGTAGTTCCAGATGGTAATCAAGGGTTGGTAGTATACACTAATGCGTATGGAGTTGGATTAGGAGCAGTATTGATGTAGAGGGGCAAGGTCATTGCTTATGCATCTAGGTAGCTTAGACCACACGAAGTTAGATATCATACTCATGACTTGGAGTTGGCTACGGTGATCTTTGCCTTGAAGACTTGGAGGCATTATCTTTTGGGAGAGAGATTTGAATTGTTTACGATCATAAGTCATTAAAATATTTATTCTCTCAGAAGGAGTTGAATATGAGGCAGCAAAGATGGCTAGAGTTTTTGGTAGCTTATGATTTCGGTATAGAGTATACTCCAGGGAAAGGAAATAAGGTAGCATATTCTCTTAGTAGAAAACATTAGAATGTGGTGTTGGCGATGTTGGTAGAATGGAGGGATTAGAAGCTTTAGCCAGTTGTAGTGTGCAACTGAGATCTACTGCTAGTTAAAGTCAGGGTACTACCATGTTATCTTGTTTAGAAGTTCGACCGGAGCCGATTGAGAGGATAACTTCTAAGCTGAGAGAAGATCCATTATTAGATGAGAGGATCAGAAGGCTTGAGGTTGGAACCGAGGTCGATGATTTGAGAGATTTTCGTCTTGACCAGAGAGGATGGTTGAGAAAGAAGGGACGGTTATGTGTTTCAAATGTTGAGAACTTGAGAAGAGGAGTTCTTGAGGAATGTCATCGATCGAAGTTTATGATTCATCTTGGATGGACGAAGATCAAGACATGAAGAGAAGCTTCTATTGGGAAGGCATGAACATCAGAAGCCAAGTGGGTTGCTTCAGCCTTTAGATATTCCAGTCTGGAAATGGAATTCAATATTGATGGATGTTATAGACGGGTTGCGAAGGTCAAATAGAGGAAATCAGAGTATATGGGTTATTGTGGAAAGGTTGACCAATAGTGCCCATTTCATTCCAGTAAAGTCAACCAGAACGGCGCCTGTTTTGGCTAAGTTGTTCATGAAGAACATAGTTAGACTTCAGGGGATTCCTAATAGCATAGTTAGCGATGGAGATGCATTATTCACTAGCGAATTTTGGAGGAGTCTATAAGTGGTATTAATTACCAAGCTCAAGATGAGTACGACATATCACCCACAGATGGATGGGCCGAAGGAGATAGTCAATAAGTAGTGGAAGATTTATTGAGAGCTTGTGTATTGGACTTTGGTAGATCTTGGGAGTATCACCTACATCTGATTGTGTTTTCCTTTATTAATAGTTATCAGACTAGTATAAGAATGATGCCTTTTGAAGCTTTGTATGGAAGGCCATGCAAATCGCCAACATGTTCGTTGGATACTGGAGAAAAGTTGGTCTTAGGTCTGGATTTGGTTAGAGAGGCGTTCGAAAAAATTGAGTTAATCTGAGGACGGATGAAGGAAGCTCAATCCAGCAGAAGAGTTACGCAGATAAGAGGCGTAAAGACCTAGAGTTTTTAGTGGGAGATAGGGTTTTCATTAAAGTTTACCAATGAACGGTGTGACACGGTTTGGAAAGTTAGAAATGTTGGCCCCTAGATATGTTGGACCATTCTAGATTTTTGAAAGGATTGGAAAGCTCGCTTATAGAGTGGGGTGCCGAACAGTATGGCAGGTGTCCATAATGTATTCCATGTGTCTCATCTTTCCAAGCATGTCCATGATCCAAAGGCTACTATTCCTCAGACAGAGTTGGAGGAATCCATAATAGAGTCTGGTTTGAGACAATCTATTTGAGTTGTAGCAAGAGATGAGTAAAGACTGAGAACCAAGACAGTCAAGGTGGTGAAAGTTCAGTGGAGCGACAACGTGAAGGACTATACTTGGGAAACAAAAGACAAGTTTAGGGATAATGTAACGACTGGTGATTTTTGACCCTCGAAAATCGACACTAATATGTTCACTGTATAGAGTGTTGAGCAATCGAGTGCCGAAAATACTAGATCATTAGGGGTTAAGAAGAAAACGATAAAAGAAGAAATAGAAATAACAATACAGAATCTCACGCAGTGGAAAAAAATATAATAACATATTTTATACAATGAACTGTAACTATGAATATATATACATATTATTAGAGTACAACCAAACAACATATAAATCTAGATAGTTATAATAACTTATCCTCACAAATCTTGAATATACAGCCTACAATACACAACGGAATATAATCAAGTACGCGTAATACATCTCCACCATCCAGCTCGCCTCTTGAGGTCCAAAGCATCCTAAATTGAACCTATAATACTTGGTCTGACCGGGGCAACATAAAGTAACACCTGAGTAAGTCTAAAAAACCAGCGTGAATAAACACACTTAATTTGAATTAATTAAGCTATCAAAATCCTTCAAAAAAGAAAGGTATCTCGTAAGAACGCGACACGCGTAAATACGATGGGTTTTTATCATACGGTAACCAAAACATTGTTTTTATAGAAATTCCAACAGTATTATAATAATATTAAGTGCAAAATACTTAATAAAATAGCCGAAATTTTTAAATTATTTAAATTCTAGCATATTAGACTCTATAATCAAAACCATGAAGGTTCGTAGTGGTTATTGGATTGAAGTGGTTTTGGATAATGCAGATATCCGATCCCGGTCTCAACGAATCTAAGCAATAAATTTTAAAAGAGGAATTTGATCAATAACAATTTCACAATCAGAGTGTCCATATTCACATATGGAAATTCATCCCATATGTTTATTATCACGACCAGTCCATCATAATTAATTCGCTCATAATCATTTCATTCTTTTGAAATCGAATTAGTGTTAAGTACGAGTCGTTTTACTTTCAGTAAAACGCATCAACATTTTATTCTAACCACTTTATTTTGTTTGGCCACTTAATGATACAGGCAATAGATAATTTAAAATCATATAAGCCAAACATAGATCATTAACTTAATCGACAATTTAATAATCAATATTACATTTATTTACCGTTCAAAACTGAACTGTTTTCAATGATTGAGTCAAGTTATATTTTCAAATACGGATTAATTGTTAATCAAAAAAATTATGACATAATTTATTTACAGTTAATTGAAAATTAAGTTATCCATTTAAAATCCATTGATTTGTTAAAATTAAACAATCCATCGATTAATTAACAGATAATTAATCAAATAAAAGATTTCTTATTTGTTCACTTTAGTTATTTCAATTGTTGAAATTTTAACATTTGCAGAAAACTTAACACTATTAACTCAGATGAGAGTTCGCGGTGATAGAGTCCTAATACAACAATCTGCGCATTGATTGGTTTTAAAACGGGAGAGAAATAGTCAATTTCATTTTATAGATCATTAAGTATAAATTAATTTAATTCATTTTTTAAAGAAGGTGCCCAACCTAATACACATTAAACCCGACCCATTCTTTTTCTCCTCCTCCTTCTTTTTTTCCTTGTTTTTTCCTCCCTTCTCTATTTCTTCCATCTGCCTGGATGCAAGAAAACGTGCACACACATGTGCACATATACATCCACCTCGATCATCAAATCACGACGCCGACCATCCATGCAAACCACCCACGACCACCACTCCACGATGACCCACCTGAACGTGTGACCAAACCCCAGTTAAAATTTTCGACTTCAAACCCAAACTTGGAGCCAACACAAAAACCACTCCAATACCTCACCTCAGCCACCCCTGCCACCTTCATCACCAAATCTCGTCCCTAGCTTCGCCACATCCTCCTCAACCTTTTCCCCCCACCGCACGCCTGAATCTTCCTCGTCCCCACGCCATTGCTAAAAACCCAAAACACAAATCATACCCACCTTAAACCTTAATATCTCCTCGTCAGGCCAACACACTCCACTAAAAATCACCCCTCATTTTTTTCGTGTGCGCCATCAACCAGCACTCCATGCCGAATCACATGTCATGAAATCTAGCGAGATGTCTGAATTTGACCAAACACCCGATTCCATTCATCTTCCAATCCCTCCCTCCACACACGATTAAAATCACCAAACCACCTCTAAAATTCATGATTTCCAACAACGATCATGATCGTATAATCCAAACATTAAATTACAATATTTGAATTTTAACCAAACTTACGTTATTTACTGTAATACGGGTTTTTCTTGCTCCATGCTTGTTGACATTTGATGAAATAATTTTTTTAAACGATCTATATTCGAAATCCAACAACATTTGTTTTAAAACCATATTTTAAAAGTTAATAGATTTTGAGTTGTTGATTTTTAGAATTTACAGTTTTAACCATTTCTACTTAAAAGTAATGAATAGAGGAATACTGCTATGCTTGGTTAGGTTTGAACATGATGAACCCATATTTACACATACATATTCACAGAAACAACCCATATACACTTATCATATCCCTTGTTTCATAACAGTTATGTATGAACCAGTACAAATCAAAGTGTTTACTCATATTTTAAAAGATGTGAACTCTGCTGCTTGCTTAAATTTTTCTCCAAGCTTTGAATCCTTTACTTAAGATTTGTTAGCAAATTTTTTTGCTGGCATCACTTTATTATTTTCTTTCTTTTTTTATGCGTAAACAAGAACAAGGCAAGGCTTGGGTCCGGATATATAAAGAGGATGAAGTGTACAGGCTTTCACATTTTTATTTTATTTTATTTTCTTTTTTTGCTTTTAGCTGATTTGATTTTTTATGAATTGATTTGATCTTTTGGCGATTTGATATATTATGCAAGCATGACTTGATTAAATGTTTGTGCTTGACTTGAAGTTGATATGGTGAAGCATGTATATACAATTATATGTATATATAGATATGCATACATTCATAATATATTTATCCTATCATACTTGCATATACATATACATATACATATACATATACATATACATATACATATACATATACATATACATATACATATACATATACATATACATATACATATACACATATATATTTTTAGATATGCACATGTTTCCATATGCACTATTTTTATAACATATACCCATATATATAGTCATAAATTTGAAATGGTGAAGCTTACAAACATATATATATATATATATATATATATATATATATATATATATATATATTTATCATATTCAAAAATTAGCTTTTTAAAATTTTGTACAACTTCCAAAATTTATATATTCAACTATTTTAAATATTAGCAAATTTATTTATTTGACTTATAAAAATTTAAATTTTAATATTTAAAATTAGTTAATTATCCCAATATCAGATGGCTAAAAATCTGGGCCGTTACAATCTCCTCTCCTTAGAACTTTTTGTCCTCGAAAAGGAATAAAACGAAAATTAGAATTTTGATGTATATTATTTAATAAATCATTCTTTAAACATTTTAAACTCTTACTCCTTTACTGTACAATTTAGGATACATGACTTTAAATTACATAGTATTACCAAGCTAGTTTTTATATTAAAACATTTTTCCATAACTCGATGTCTTAATAAGTCCATCCTTATTCTCACAGAAGTTTCGTCATACGTTGATCAGGCGTAGGACTAAAAATCCCTAAGTACTTAGTTGACCTATTTCAACACCTAATGAAAATACTTGAATAACCTTTCAAAAATGATATGGAAAGTATCACCTCCTTTTTCCTTCTTTACCACCATGGATTGCAGTTAACACGATGGTTGTGTCGCCCTCTCGGCAAAATCATAAGTAAATTGTAGGCATCAACACCCCTCGATTTACGCCATGGGAACATGATAGACCGCAGCTACGTAAAGGTTGCATCGCTATCCCAGCGAAACCATAAGTAGTCTGTAGGCAATCCTTGCCTCTCGAATTACACTATCAAAACAAAAACACGTAGATCGCAATTTACCGATGTTGCATCGCTATCCCAACGAAATCATACGTACTTTAGGAAATCTCCGCCCTTCAAACTATGATATGGAACCACGATAGATCGCAGCTACACAATGGTTTCATTGCTATCCCAGCAAAACCATAAGTAACTATAGGCAATCCCTACCTCTCTAATTACGCTACCAACTCTCATAGTTCACAGTTACACAAAGATTGCGTTGCTATCACGGCAAAACCATACGTAACTATAGGTATAATACACCTCGATTCATGCCATGCAAACAAATGATCACCAGAAACTCATGAGTTTTTGTCCAAACGTCCTCTAGGATCCTAATTCTCATTGAGCCCACCCTATGGATTCCAAGGTAGAACCACCCAGATCTTCTACTCCAAATTTCAACTTACGTGGCGGGTGCCTTCCCATGATTTTAGTTTTAAACATATCATACTATATACATAATACCTTTCAAATCATACACTTTACATGTATCGCATATAAATTCTATCTATATAAAATCGATATCTTTAAAATTGATAGCTTTTTAATTCGGTTTATCCAATTTCCAAAATCGACTATTTGCCAAAATCAAATGTCTTTAAAAATCTATAGGTTCCAAAACTATTTCAATTTCATATACATATAAGATCATTCTTTCCAACTCGAATAATTTAAGGATCGATAGTTTTTGGATCCGCTTCATATTTATATAAACTTCATTTAATATTTTCAAATAGCTTTCCAAAGATCATTTCCTTCTAATTACAAATTTAATAAGGGGAGTTTGAATATATAACTAACATATATAATGTTATTAATGCCAAATTAAAAAATTCAAGTTCGATTACTTTACAAAGTTATTGGTAACATTTCTTACTTTTAATAAAGTAGATTTCAGTAATAGTAACTATTCAATCTTCATTCTTATAAATTTCCCCATTAGCAATTATAAATTTACATTCAAATCAATATAAAAAGTGATTTTACATAAGATCGTTTTTCTACAAAATATTTTACAACATCGATAGACTACGACAGCTAGTGAGTTTAAAAATTATATCCATTCATCCACCAATTTATTTAGTTTAGTTCGCTCCACTAATCCATCTTCGAATATCGTCTTTTGGATTTCCATAACCCAATTCTATATTTATTCCATCGAGTTATTTCAACTACAATTCAATTCCATTTGGCTCCAACTCTATTTCAGTTTTTAGTTTACTAATTGATTTAACCAATTGGTTCATTTCCATTTTCCAAAATCTAATTTTTTTTCCTTAAACATCACTTCGTTTGAGTTTTTCTCTGGTTCAACTTTAATTTCTAATCCAAATCGAATTTCCATTTCTTTACCCAACATTTAACCATTTTTAAATTATTAGTTCATTCAATCTATTTTTCTGGATTTACCATCAATATTTTTCATTAACACATTCAAAATGTATTTAATTGCTAGCCTTTTAAGTCGAATTCTATTTATGACCCAAGTCTACATCTACTTCTTATTTCATCATAAGAAAATTTAATTTCCTTCGACTTCCATATTTACTTAGCATAAGTTAAATTTCAATATCCAAGGTTAAATTTATATTTTAATCCACTAATTTGATAATTTGGTTCATCACAAATTTTGAATTCGAAACCCATTTTATTTCAAAAATTGTTTTGAAATCATTCATACATAACTTCCTTTTCACCCCTTTTTATCAAATCTATACGTCTAATATAATTTATTTAACTTGCATAAGTTAAGTTTTATTTTATCTTGAAATTTCCAATTTTAGGTTATAAGTTCAAAACTTGTTTAACTTAGCCTGAGTTAATTTCCAATTCGTTCAGTCCATTTAAACTTACTTATTTAAATTTTTTACATTCCTAAAATTTTCAATTTCCACACTTCTTTTCTTACTAACATCCTTTCCCACTTATAAGTTCAAAAACATATTTCCCATGGGTTACACTTCCCATTTCAATGGGAATCCCAAATTCCACACCCAGTATTTATTTCAAGTCGCCTTGAATCATACACACACACACACACATATCTACCCCATTTGTGTACCCAATCATACTTTTAAATTTAAACCAACTTTGGTTTTTATCCAAAACAAATTCCTTCGGAATTTCCAAAACACCCTTGTTTTCAAAACAAAAATTTCCATATCAAATGGCTATGGAAGCAATCCGTCACCTAGAAACTCAAAAATGAATACTGACGATGCTGTAGTCATCCCTCGGATTATTTTCCAGCAACTATAGTGAGTTTAGTACTTTATCACTTTCAAAATCCATTTAAAACAATTTCCATCTAGAAATATATCTAAATAATATTACTTATTATCTCTTCAAAACACTTTCCAAATTTTTTTGGGATTTAGATTCAAAACTTCTCAATTTAAATCCATTTTAATTTATAAGTCATATTTATAAATTATGCTTATATAATTTCACTTCCTTAAAACATTTCACAATGTTTTTATCATTGTTTATTTGTAATAAACATCTTTTATTAAGGCACAACAACCAATTTATGATAATAATCAATATTATCATACCTAGAAACCAAACACACTTTATATTCCATAATAATTTTCTAAAAAATTATTTCTTTATATATATAAAATATAATCAGGGTAACACCTTGGAAAACATTTTCGAAAATCTTTGGAATTTAAACTCTGGTTTGAATTTATTTTTAGCTTAACTCATTTGTATAATTCATTCTCATCAAATTTCTATTTGGTTATACACATATATACCCACTTAAATTTTATAATCTTATTTGATTATAAGAACAACAACCAATAACCTTATCATACTTTAAAAATTTCAGAATTTTTTTTGTATCAAATTATAATCTTATATAAAAATTATTTTAAAATCATTTATCCTATAAAATTATTATATAAGAAAATAACAAGTACATTCTTATATATAATACACTCAACTCATTCTAGGGTATTACTGACCCTATCTCTAACGAGTAATCCCCACCAGAGCCAAGATTCTACCTTAACCTTCAGCTTCGATACCACATGTAACGACTGAGGATTTTACACCCTTGAAAATTGACACTAATACGTTCACTATTTAGAGTGCTAAGCTATCGAGTGACGAAAATACCATATCATTAGGGGTTAAGAAGAAAAAGATAGAAGAAGAAACGAAAATAACAACACATATCTCACAATCGTAGCGCAATAAAATATAATAATATATTTTATACAAAAAAAATGTAGTTGTTAATATACATACAAATTATCAGAGTATAACCATCAACATATAAATCTGGATAGTTATAATAACTTGTCCTCGCAAATGTTGAATATACAACCTACAAATACACAGTGGAATATAATCAAGTATGCATACTACATTTGTTAGCACCAAAATTGGTCACTAACATTTTGGTTCTTTCACTAAGAGTTGAACTCAGGCTGTTAGGATCTACTTTGTCGCTGCTAGATTGAAGAAATCCCCCAAAAAAGATCTAAGTTCATTCACAAGAAGTTCATAGATTCTACTCAGAGTTCCGACTGATAACTCTACAATAGGAAGACCACGTACTAGATCAGCCTTCCACAATGCGGATGTCAACGCGACCGCTAGCGTCCAACAAGTAGGACCCAATAATCAACAAGCTAATCTAGGTGCAGGGACCACCACCGTCCTAAACCAAACAAAAGTTGTCGCTAGGACAGAGTTCAACGAGCTAATGAGAGAACTCGTGGAAAGTGGGAGACAGCTTAACGAGCAGATTCAAGCTAACACCAATCTCATGGCCTAGCTTACTCAACAACAACATCAGAATGCCGGAGGAAGTCCCGCTTCCTACTCATCATCTGACAGCCCCGCTTCATTTGATGAACATCCTAGGCATAGACGCCGTAGAATTGAAACAGCGCAAACAGATGCAGTAGATCAATCCAACAGGAATGGTCTAGTTTCTCTACCTGGAGTCGTTGCCCCTCACTTGCACCTGGGAAATCGCAATCAAGTTGGAATGGAAAACTTAGGTGCTAGTGCGTGATTGGAAGCAGACCGACTGGCTCACCAGGATCGTAGCGAAGAAAGTCTCCAGGACACGCATTTCGAAGACCACCAACCTAGGAGGCACCAGCCGGAACGCTCATGCATGACGGACTCCAACTTACCACCTCCTATCCAGAGCGCAGATTTATCACCTATGGCCAGACAGCTGATGGGAGAAAATCAGGGCTTATCTAACGATGATTGGGGTGCAACTAGGAGTAATACTCCGTTCACAAATACTATCCTGCAAGCCGAGTACCCTCGGAAGTTCAGCATGCCGACTATTCCAGCCTATGAGGGAAGGACTGATCCATGACAGCATGTAATGAGATACGAGTGGTTGATCGACTCTGCTAGAGTAAATGATGCGACTAAATGTAGATGTTACCTAATAACCCTATTTAGAATCGCTACCATGTGGTTCACCAAACTTCCTCCACGATCGATCTCTATATTTGATGAGTTAGTGACGAAATTTATGGAGCAGTTCAGAATTCATACCACTCGCCCAAAGGACGTGATGTCTTTATCCAATGTAATCCAAGCTCCAAGGGAGTCCTTAAAGGAATATTTGCAAAGATTTCATGTTACTACTACCAAAGTTAGAAAACCAAATGACCATGATCCATGGAGAGATCCAGACTCATAATTTGGTGATTGGATGGCAGGAAAACCTCTGGCTACCCTAGAACGTTTTTATTCAAAGGCACACCAATTCATAAGAAAGGAGGAAGCCAGGTGGACGAGGCTAGGCATTGCGCCAGGTCTTGGCAAGGAGACGGTACAAAGCAATATTGTGGTAAAGCAGTCCAGCGACAACTTTGGAAAGGTCCAAGTTAATGTTCAAAACAAGCTCGAGTAGTCTAAAGAATCCGGAGGAGGAAATTTCGAAAGGAAGAGGGAAGCAAGAAAGTGGAAACCAAGGATCCCGACCTACAACGAATACACTCCTCTGAACACATCTATGGAGAATATTTATTTGTCAACTTGTAACACCTTCCAATACCGAAAGCGCGCCCAAAAGAATCCACTGAGGAACAAAAGCAAACCAGGAAGTATTGTCATTTCCATGAGGCTTACGGGCACAATACCAAGGAATGTAGACACCTCCATGATGCTATAGAAAAGTTGATTTGCCATAAAATGTTACAGTAGTTAATTAAGAATCCGTAGGAAGGCGGACATGGGACGTTCGACCCTAATCGTGGGCAGGCTCCACATCGACCTGAGAAACCCGTTCGGACTGGAGGTAGTTTGGTTATAAACACAATAGTCGGTGGACCTCACCCGTTAGACAATAGTTGGCAAGAAATGGAACGTTATGCTAGTTTCCTAAAGCATGATGATTTTGAATGCTATTTAAACACAGAAGACGGGGCCCCAGCAAAACAATAGCGAATGATGACAGATGATATAGTATTCGGGAGCAGAGATGCAAATCAGGTGGAGGCACCTACCATTGACCCGATGGTCATCTCGGCAACGATTGAGTCGGCGTTTGTGAGAAGGACACTGATAGATTGCCGGAGTCCTGTGAATATTATTTTCAAAAAGGAATAAGATCAAATAAAGATGGGGGTGAAGGATCTAAAACCATCTAAAGCCTGCATTCACGGTTTTAATGGTGCAGCCACTGATGCGATAGGTTTTGTAGAAATTCCAGTTGAGTTAGAGGGTATGGATCCTACCGTTCATTGTTTTGGATGTTGATTCCCCACATAACGTGTTTTTGGACCGACCGACCCTTGTGGAGTTTAGAGCAGCTTTGGTCCCGTGGTGTTTGACTTTAAAATTTCCGACGGATAGAGGAGTTGGTGCAGTGCATGGCGATCAAGCGACTGGTCGTGCATGTTATGTGACAGAGCTGAGAGAGGCCCCGAGAAGATAGAAAGGAAAGGTTGTAGACAACTCTGTCCGCACCGACGTTGCTCAAAATTGACAAGTAGCGCCCGAACCTTAGCTCGGGCAGCATAGTTAGATCTATAGAGACATAGATATAAGAGACGATGATGAAGAACCTAAGGAGTCTAAAGCAGCACCAGCAGAGTTAGCGATTAACATTCTAGTCAGCCATGATGATCTATCGCGGGTGCTTAAGATTGGATCACAACTCACTCCCTCGATGACTGAGGATCTAACTGATTTCCTCCGAGCAAACCTAGATGTTTTCTCTTGGACCCACTCTGATATTTGTAGGATTTCTCCCGCTATCAGAAGTCATATGTTGAACATTGACCCAAAATATGTGCCAGTAAAACAGAAAAGGAGAGGTATGGACCCAAAGGGGTCTGTTGCTCTCAGGGAGGAGGTGGACAAACTCAAAGCCAATGGGTTCGTCCGCGACGCCCTCTACCCTGAATGGGTGTCTAACCCGTGCTAGTGAGAAAATAGAATGGGGAATAGAGGACCTAAGTTGATTACTCAGACCTGAGCAAGGCATGCCCTAAGGATAGTTTCCCTTTACCCAGAATTGACCAGCTGATTGACTCAACAGCGGGACACGAGTTATTATCATTCATGGATGCATATTCGGGATACAATCAAATCCCAATGCACATTCCAGACCAGGAACACACTAGTTTTGTCACGGACGTTGGACTGTATTGTTATGTGGTGATGCCTTTTGGGTTGAAGAACGTAGGAGCGACCTATCAACGCTTGGTAAATCGGATGTTCAAAGACCAAATTGGTAGAATAATGGAAGTCTATGTGGATGACATGCTCATGAAGTCACGGCAGTCAAATGACCACATTCGAGACTTAGCGGAGATGTTTGATATACTTAGATACAACGGAATGAAAATAAATCCATTGAAGTGTTCCTTTGGTGTTGCATCGGGAAAGTTTTTAGGTTTTATTGTCAACGCATGAGGAATTGAAGCTAACCCAAAAAAGATTCAGGCTATTTGAGACGTATAATCGCCCATAACTATAGCAAGTACAAAGCTTGAATGGAAAAGTCGCCGCGTTGAGTCGATTCATATCCAGAGCAACCGGCAAGTGTATTCCCTTCTTCGATGTGATAAAGACAGGGAAGAGAAATTTTAAATGGACGTCCGACTGTGAGGATGCGTTGCGAGCTCTGGTAAGACATTTGGAAAATCCACCGGTTCCGTCAAAGCTTATAGACCATGAAGTGTTATATGTATACTTGGCAGTGTCTCGACATGCCATCATTACGACCTTGGTTTGCGAAGAGGACCGAATTCAAAAGCCAGTGTACTATGTTAGTAAACGTCTAACGGGGGTAGAATGAAATTATCCTAAGATAGAGAAGCTAGCATATTGATTGGTGATTGCATCACGCAAGCTTCGTCCGTATTTTTCCGATCAATGTTTATACCGATCAACCTCTACGACAGGTGCTCCAACGACCAGAAACCTCTGGAATGTTATTAAAATGGAACATTGAGTTGAGTCAATTCGATATCACCTACCTGCCATGGAGGGCTATCCAACGGCAAGCGCTAGCAGACTTCATTGCATAGTTTACCATATCAGACGAGCCAAGTAGTGATGATGTTATTCCCTTCATTCGATGGAAACTATACACTGATAGGGCATCTAACAACCGCTGTTCTGAGGCTGGTGTTATTCTTGTAACTCTCAAAATCGATGAATTTGTTATACTTTGAAGCTCAATTTTCCAGCTACGAAAAATGAAGCCGATTATGAAGCATTGATTGCTGGCTTAAAACTTACCAAGGAACTCGGAGTAAAATCGGTTGAAATCTTTTTTGACTCACAATTGGTCGTGTAGCAAGTGCGGGGAGATTGTCAAGAAAAGGGGTAGAGACTTGCCCCATACCTTACTCGGGTCCAACAACTATTGGAAGATCTTGAATATTAAGATATTTCGCACATCCCATATGAAAAAATAGGAAAGCCGATTCATTGGCAAAATTCGCAAGTACTTGTGATGCACATCAGATGGGCTTGGTTCACGTTGAAATCTTACATGCTCCAAGTATAAATGAGATGGAAGTAGATTTCATGTGAGAAACAAAAATTGAAAGGGAGTCATGGATAACCCCGTTCAAAAAATACCTATTACATGGGACTTTTCTCGAGAGAAAGAACGAAAGACGACAAGTCATTTGCAAAGCTTCGCGGTATGTAATGTAGGACCGAATAATGTATCGGAAAGGATTCTCGGTTCCCTTCGGTGCATTGCCCATGATGAGATAAAGTGAGTCTTGAAAGAAGTTCATGAAGGAGAATGTAGTGACCATACTAGGGGGCAGACACTAGCCAAAAAGATCCTCCGCTATGGATACTATTGGCCAAACGTGAATCGAGACACCGCGGACTATGTAAGAAGATGCAATAAATGTCAAAAATATGCGAAAATCCCAAGAGCTCCGCTAATAGAACTCACACAAATGGTTAGCCCCTAGCCATTTATGATATGGGGGATCGACATAATCGGCTCCTTGCCAATCTCCAAAGGTGGTGCAAAATACGCAATTGTCATAGTCGATTACTTTACCAAGTGGACGGAAGCAGAGCCCTTAGCTACGATCACCACCAAAAAGGTTATTAATTTCATTGTGCGAACATTATATGCCGTTTTGGCCACCCATGAACCATCATTACGCACAATGGAACTCAATTTGAAAATAGGGAGTTCAAAGAATTTTTCCAAAAAGTATTGCATTGAAAAAAGGTTTGTGGTAGTTGCTCATCCTAAAGCCAATGGACAAGTTGAAGCCGTAAACAAAATAATTAAGTTCACATTGAAGAAACATTTTGAGAAGGCGAGAGGAAAGTGGGTGGATGAGCTTCCAACAGCGCTCTGGGCTTACAGAACCACCCACAAGTCCGCGACTGGTCATACTCCATTTACTTTGGCATAGGGCACTAAAGCTGTCATACCCGTGGAACTTGAAGTTCCCACTCATTGGGTGATTCATTATGATCCTAGGACTAATCATGATCTTTTACTGGGATCATTGGACTTTGTCGATGAAAAACATGAAGAGGCTGATTTAAGGGCGACTGCATACAAGCACCGAGTCGCTCGATATTATAATGAAAAGTTCGACCGAGAATCTTTGATGTGGGCGATCTCATTTTGAAGCGAGTTTTTCCGATCCCATCACATATGAATCCCACATGGGAAGGTCCATACATCACTGAACAGAAGCTTGGAGAAGGAACTTTTAAGCCAGCGACCGTCGATAGCATGATGCTCCCCCGAGCATGGAATAGCAAGCATTTGCGCCATTATTACACTTAGCTCATTTCTTTCGCATTTTAGTAGTAATTGTTTCTAGTATATGTTTCTTTTGTTGTTCTTTGTTTTCGGCTTGTAATAAGACAATTCAGTTTGTTCCTATTTGTTACGATCAATAAAGGCTTGAAGCCGTTTTTCTATGAACTGTTGATGTTCCATGTGTTATAATTCCATGGAAAAAATTTAATTACATTATTCAGTCTGGCGTATGAACGAACACACAAAATTAAAAGTCAATCGATAAAATAAAAATCTCTTAGTCCTCGAAGCGCAGACTAGAGTACTCTGAGTCCCTGGAGTACGGACTAGAGTATAAATGACTTAGAAATCTCTAAATCCCCGAAGCACGGACTAGAGTACTCTGAGTCCCCGAAGTGTGGACTAGAGTATAAATGATTTAAAAATCTCTATGTCCTTGGAGTGCGGACTAGAGTACTCTGAGTCCCCAGAGTGCGGACTAGAGTATAAACGACTTAAAAATCTCTAAGTCACCGGAGCGTGGACTAAAGTACTCTGAATCCTTGGAGTACGGACTAGAGTATAAACTGCTTATAAATCTCTAAGTTTCCGGAGCGCAGACTAGAGTACCCTAAGTCCCTAGAGTGTGGACTAGAGTATAAACGACTTAAAAATCTCTAAGTCCTCGGAGCACGGACTAGAGTACTCTGAGTCCCTAGAGTGCGGACTAAAGTATAAATGACTTAAAAATTTATAAGTCCCCGGAGCATGGACTAGAGTACTCTAAGTCCCTAGAGTGCGGAATAGATTATAAACGGCTTAAAAATCTCTAAGTCCTCGGAGCGTGGGCTAGAGTACTCAGAGTCTCCGAAGTGCGGACTAAAGTATAAACGACTTAAAAATCTCTAAGTCCCCGGAGCGTGGACTAGAGTACTATGAGTCCCCAGAATGTGGACTAGCATACAAAAAATTCATAAAATCTCTAAGTCCCCGAAGCGTGGACTAAAATATAAGCAATTCAGAAATCTCCAAGTCATGTGGAAGCGAACAGGTGATTACCTTACCCGCAAAACTTTGAATGTCAAGTACTAGTTGGATGATAAGATAAATAGCGAAAATCATCGAAAAAAACAAAATTTTATTTACTAATCAAAGATTTAGCTCCATTACAACTTCTCCTAAACTTGGAGCAAAAAGTCTATTTACAACGACTATGAAAATAAATAGAAACAACTGCAAGATTCTGGCTTGTTCGGGTTGAATGAGGCATGACCGGATAGCTACTTTTTTTGTTTCTTCTTCTTCTTCTTCTTCGGTTTCTCAGAAAGCTCCTCACCTCAGCATTTTCTCTTGGATGCCATGCTTCCTAGTGAGGTGGTATTCGGGGAAGGAAGAGGAACTTCCAGTGGCGTGGTCCCACTGGGGAGAATGGCCTTCAGGAGCCTGTTCAGTGGAACATCGAGTTCCACCACCTGAGGCTTAGCCTTAATTTCAGCTTTCTTCTTCCCTTCTTCCATGATTTGCTCCTCCGTGCTCATTTTCGAAGTGTGTTAGGAGGCAAACATGATTTCAACCTCATCATGTTCTTCTGCAGGTGAGGGATTCTCGAGTATGTCCTCATCATGCTCCCCGATCATTTGACCATCGGGTCTGGGAGTATTCCTAGTGTGAGATGCCTCTCCCAATTTCTCTTCCTTCTCCATGGCGACATCGCTCGTTGGAGTTGGTTCAGGATCAGAATGTCCTATATGAAGTCATAGAAGACAAATGTTAGAATACATCTATTGTTCGCCAAAAGAGATGGTCCCTTTAACCCTAGAAAGAAAAATTACATACCGGCTTCCGGTTGACTCTCAACAGTTTTAGGAGTCTCACCCTATGGAATAGGGGAAAGAACGTGAACATCAATCCTGGGTTTCTCTGGGTCATAGCCAGCATGCTGTTCGAAAGGATCAAGTGATGAGCAACCAGCTGGCTGGGCAGAAGGAGGAACTCGAGACTCAGTTCCGAATGGGCCAGCAATATCGTCCTTCCCTTTCGATGAGGAGGAATCTCTTCCGTAAAGGGCTTTGGCTGCAGATAAGTCAGAAGGCTCGTATCCTCGAAGCACTGCTTGATATCCCGAAATTTCAGGCAAATAAATATGTAATAATCTTCTTTTATAAATTATATAAAATATGGAAAATTATTCTTTCTCAAATAAATAAAATATGTGTTGTTTATGTATGTATGTATATAAGTAGATTTTAAATAGAATTTGAATTTGAATTTGAAATTCAAAAGATAAATATCTGAAAAATAAATTGGGTTTAAAATAATATATATATATATATATGATTTTATTAGTATATATAATTAGTTTTATATCATTTCCTTTAAAAGATTTTATAAATATAAATAAAGGAAATATATTAAACTAAAATGAAAATAAAATATAAAGTTACATAAACATATCAAAAATAGTTAACACATTTAACAAATGTAAGATGAGTAGCATGCAATTTTACAAGTGTCACCTTATTTATTTTCTTTTTTTTTTAAATTAATTAAAATCAGGTTATATATATATATATATCTCATCTCTTCTACTCTTTCATTTTCTTTTCCTATCTTCATTTTCAAACTTTTTCAAAACCTGTAAACAAACCAGAAAAAAATCATCAAGCAAACAACTCTTTACAAACTTCACATTTGAAGCAACAAGATTTAAACTTCAAGACTTAGTCAAGCATATCAAAGTCAAACAAATTTCTAGTTTACAAGTTTTCAAAAGAGCAAGCATTTTCCAGTTTTTTTTCCAAGTATAATGCTCTCTGTTCAACATCATATCCGTGAGTAAACAAAGCTTTAACCTGCTTAAAATTGATGCATGTGATTAATATATGAAATAATGTTGTGATAGTTGTTTGCATGGATATAAATTATGCTTGCACATATGTAAATATGAATTTGTTGAGTGTGCATGTCTGTGTATATATACATAAGTCTCTGTTTTGAATTTACAGACCAAAACAAGTTCAAAAACTAAAATCTCTTCCCTCATTCACTTTTAAGTTAATATGCATAAAGGAAACTTGTTTGAATTAACAAGATTTAAGTTTTAAAAATATTGTATGTATAATTAATTTGAGTATTTTCTGGAAAATAGAAGAGTACAGTGGAAACTCTGAAAACATGTTAAATTCGAACACCATGATTCTTTGATTCACCTATGTAATCTAAATCATCTTCGAAAATCATGAATTTTAAAGGTAAAATCTAGATTTTTAATGTTGATTTGAGTAAGGATTCTCGGGTTAATCAGAGTTTGTGTTTTGGGCATTGTTTGGTGATCGAAGGGTTCTGGGTGGTCGGGATCACTGCTGAAGGCAGCGAGGAGGTAGGCAATCTCGAAAAAATGGTAGGTGGTTCTATCGACCACCATGGTGGCGGCTCATCGACGAAGTAGGTTTTAAGATCGAGTTTTGGTCGAGATTGGAAATTAGGTTGCTGCATCGTCACTGGAGTACTAGATTTCATCGAAGGTGGGGGAATAGGTGCAAGGTTGGTCGGCGAAGCTATGAACAAAGTTTTGGAGGTTCTGGTAGTCGGAGGCATCAGGTCGAGGTGGTTCTTGGGCGATGGTTTTTGTTCCAGTTAGTCCTCGTTTTCTCATTTTCGATTGTGTTTGTGTTGAAGATTAGGTGGTCGAAATCGAAGGTGGAGATGGTCGTCGTTGTGTTGGAGGTAGCATCGGTGGTTGGAGTCGCTTCGTTCATCGATGTACTGCACGAGGTTCTCCGTGTCAATGGTTTGGGAAGAAGGCTGTGCCTCGGGGGGAAGCTTGGGGAAATGATGGAGTGGCCCGAGTTTGGCTTCGAGTCATCGCGAGTGTTTTGCATGTTAACATTTTTAAAATTTAAACTAAACTAATTTTTAAAAAAAGAAGAAAAGGAAAGTTCTCGGGTTTGGGCTTGGGTGGATACCGGGTTGAACTAGGGTATATTTATAATAGTTTTAAAAAATTTAAATAAAAGAAAGTTTTTAAAATTAAAATAAATCAAGTTTTAAACTATTTTTTAAATCAATTTCTTTAAATAAAAGATGTTTTTAAATATTTGGTTTAAGAAAGTTTTATAATTTGTTTAACTTAAAATAATTAAGTCAATTTTTAAGTTTATTTTAAAACTTAAATTAAATGTGTAATTAAGTAGTAAATTATAAGGGTGAAATGTTTTTAATAATTAATTCCAAGATTTATTAAATAAGATTTTAATGATAATTTAGTAATTAATTAAGATAAATGATTTATCTTAAAATTAATTAAGGTCTTGGGCGATTAAAGATAAATTAATTAATTAATGAAAGTAACTAAAGAAAAATTAAGTAGTCAATAATTAAAAACTAATTAATTAGTAATTAAGGATTAATTAATTGGTAATTAAGGATTAATTAATTAGCAATTAAGGGATTAACTAATTAATAATTGTAAGATAATTAATTAATGTAAGTAGTTAAGGATGATTAATTAGTTTCATTACTTAATTAGATAATAACAAATGGTTTGTAATTAATTAATGTTAATTAAGCAGGGTTAGGTGATTAATTCATAAGCAATTAATTTATTTTGGTTTAAAATTAAATTGATTATAGTGGATTAATAAGTCTTGCTTATGGATGATTGATTGTATAGAATATCTAGATTGATAAATATTTATAGTATGTTAATCTGTGATGTTCTGTGATATGTAATACTTTGGATATAGGTGTGATAAATGTGAGTTATTTATCTGTGTTGAATTCTGTATACATACAATGTTCTGGATTAAATTAAATTGTTCACTTAAACAACTTGGCCTTTAAGACGATGTTTGGATTTCGATGAGACCGGGATCGGATATCAAAATTTGTTATCCGACAACCACATTGATCCAAGTTAAACGATAGGTCGTGAATTCTCAAGTGAAGATCGGGATGAAGTTTTCAAAATGCAAGGGCTATTTGTCGTTAACTCTGAGGGTGATTCCAAAATGATGTGACGGAGATAGTGCCTTAGGTTTCATTCGAACCCGGAACGAACTTGAATGGATGAATGCTATCATACCATCATCAATGAAGGACGATGAGCATTCCAAGATAAGTGTTCTAAAAGATAATCGTAGCCTCAAGCCTCATCAACCTGGAATGGCTAAAGCAGGGGAGGTACGTGCAAGGCTAAGTGGGTAGCACCCAAGCAGGATAAGATTTTCCCCTGTCTAGAGGTCCCTTTATTCGGCTATGTGGGCGGTTGTTGGCCACAACCATGGGGTTGTCTTATTCAGACTATCCAGTAAGGGGTAGCTCCAGTTTTGTGTTGCAGGGGATCGGGGTGGATCCTCGGTACAGTGATCTAGACTACGTACTGTGATGGACGGTACCCCCGTAGCCCTGGCACTGTATGGAATCCAATCTCCAATAAGCGTCTGTACTGTTTTGATTGCGCCCAATTATGTTGGAACTTGAGATGTTAGCATTCCAGCCATTTCCTATTTTATATTGAAAACCCTAGACACTATTATAATATAACTGGATTTCCTATCAAATGTTTTGGTTTTCGTAAGGGAAAAACTTCTTCGTGTTTATTTGCGGAGAGTCTTATGAGACACCTATTATTTCAAAGGTTTTTCAACTTAAACAAATTAACCGTTTACTCACACCAGACCCATATCTGACCCGGTGTTTATTTCTGTTTTCCTTAAACTCGTGAGTACTCAAATTTTTATGAATAGCCAAGTGATCGGGTTTGCTGGACGAATTTTGAAAAAGCTTGGAGCAGGAGTCTTGGCGTATCTCTATATATATAAATATATATATTTCCGCTGTGTTGGTATCATTTATCTGAATGTAATGGATAGACAGGTCTTCACGACTGTCTAATGTGATGTTGTATAACTGTATAACTCTGATGTATATGACTATGTAATATCAATGTGATATAATATATTTTTCCGTTTCCGCTATGAGATTCTAATGTTGTTGTTTCTTTCTATCTATTCTCTTTTTTACCTATTTCTTTCTTAATGATGATACGTCTTTCTATGGAATGAAAGGTGGGACATCACAGTTGGAATCAGGGCGCTAGGTTGAGAAAATACCTAGGCTTTGGAGTAGTATCTATCTTGAGAGCGCGTGCTTTTAATTTTTATATATCTATATACCTATCTAATTGTTGGGTTACCCGTCCAGGTTGCCAATATGAGTTCTAGAGGAAGGAGAGGCAGAGTTGTGGGCAACACAACGACCACTAATGGAAGAGGTCCGAATGCTAGCGAGGATGTAAATCCAATGCCGCCTTGAGTAAATTTTTCTGCATTGTGCAAAGATTTCACCAATCTGGGAGGAAAAACCTTTGAAGGAATAGAGTCCATCATTGAAGTTCAGGCTTGGTTACGCTCGTGTGAGTGAATTTTTAAGAGTTTAGATCTGTTAGATGAGCAGAAGAAAGTGATAGCATCGTGGCAACTTCAAGAAGGAGCTGCTGCATGGTGGGATGCAACTATAATGAATGTTTCAAAGGATGATATTTCTTAGAGCAAGTTTAAGGAACTGTTTGAGGAACAGTTCTGGGAAGACTCGTCTGTATAGAGATTTTCTGGATTTGAAGCAAGAAAGTATGTCGATATCCGAATATGAGACTAAGTTCAATGAATTATCTCGCTACGGACCTGGTCTGATTGGCACATCCCTCAAGAAGAATGAGATATTTGTGCTGGGAATGAGGCCCGAGTTTCACGAGAAGATGACAGCACATCTTAAGGGATCATTCATGGAATTGATAAACATGGCATTGAAGTATGAGGAGCTTATGAATAAGAAACCTTTGGCATCTGTAGCAGCACCGAGTGGAACCTCTTCCAATCCAAACAAAAGAAAATTCAACCCAAATTGGAAGAAGCAAGGCAAAGGGAAACATGGAGGAAATAGTGGAGCCCGGAAGTGTTATGTGTGTCAATAAGAAGGTCATTTGGCTAAGCAGTGTCCCAGAGGTAGAGCTCAGCAGCAGCAGCGTCAAAGTGGACCCGGATCCGTAATGGTTCAGAAGCCTTTATGTTTCAACTGTCAACAGCCAGGGCACATGGTGAAGGCTTGCCCGCTTCTTCAGAGAGCTTAGCCATCTAAGGCGTTTGCTATTCAAGAAGGACCATAAACTTCTTCGGATAGGAAAGGCAAAGGCGTTCTGGAATGTACTTTGCTTTTAGATGGCATTTTTGTTAGAGTTTTGTTTGATTCTGGTGCTTCCCTTAGTTTTATTTCTTTGGATATGGTAGAGAAGTTTCATCTTACCCCTATTATTGTGGACCATCCTATTTTTGTATCTAATCCTATAGGGGGAGTGACCAAGTTAGATAAGATCTGTAGATGCCTAAGAATTTCTTATATGTCTCATAGTTTCTCTTGCGACCTATTTGTATTGGATTTCAAAGGATTTGACCTTATTTTGAGAATGGATTGGTTGGATAGGCATAAGGCTATCTTGATGTATGAAGAGAGAATTGTGTCTTTGGAAACTGAGTTGGGAAGGATTGCAACATAAGTGACTTGCGATAATTCTGGAGTTCACTTGAGTAGTCTTTTGCATGGAATCGAGGCATCTCCACAAGGCGTAGAATCCATCAAAGTGGTCAAAATTTGGAGGCACTATCTATTGGGAGAGAAGTTCGAGCTTTTCACTGATCATAAACCTTTAAAATACCTTTTCTCCCAGAAGGATCTGAATTTGAGGCAACAGAGATGGGTAGAATTTTTGGCATCATATGACCTGGATATTCTTTATACTCCGAGAAAAGCGAATGTTGTGGCAGATGCTTTGAGTAGGAATGCAGTTTTGGCTATTTTGGAAGTCATTCCGCTCAATAGGAAAGGATTGTAAGCATTCAGATGGAGGATAGAACTTTTGAGGAATTGATTCTTGGAGCCAAGGAAGGTCGATATTCGGATTTCAAGATAGATGGTCAAGGAGCTTTGAGGATCAACGGACGTTTGTGTGTGCCAGATGTGGATGGATTGAGGCAGGAAGTTTTATGGGAAGGCCACAAATCAAGGTTGAGTATCCATCTAGGGATCTCAAAGATGTATAAGGATATGAGGAGAGTTTTCTGGTGGCCGGGCATGAAGAAGGATGTTGCTATCTTCGTCAATGGATGTGCGATCTATCAATAAGTGAAAGGTGATCAACTGAAGACCAAAGGATTGTTGCGGCCTCTGGAAGTCCCAAAATGGAAGTGGGAAATGATATCAATGGATTTCGTCGATGGGTTGTCAAGGACTAGAAAAGGAAATGAAGGAACATGGGTAATCGTAGACCAGCTGACCAAGAGCGCCCATATTATTCCGGTTAAGGCAACCAGATCTGCAGCATCTTTAGCAGAGATTTTCTTGAAGGAGATCATCAGGTTGCACGGAGTTCCCATCAGCATAGTAAGTGACCGTGGCCCAATCTTTACCAGCAAATGTTGGGAAGCTCTGCAGGCAGCTTTGGGTACAAGACTAAGTTTAAGTACAGCCTATCATCCCCAAACCGATGGACAAATATAAAGGCTGAATCGTATTCTTGAGGATATGTTGAGGGCTTGTGTTCCAGATTTCGACGGATCTTGGGAGGACCATCTGCATTTAGTAGAATTCTCGTACAATCATAGTTATCAGGCAAGTATTAAGATGGCACCCTATGAAGCTTTGTACGGAAGACCTTGTAGATCACCGTCCTGTTGGGTAGATTCCAAAATTGTCTTGTGCTTTGTCCAGATTTGATCCGAGAGGCATCTGCGAAGGTGGAGCTAATCAAGAAGAGAATGAAAGCTGGCTAGGATCGGCAAAAGAATTATGCGAACAAGAGACGAAGGCAATTGGAATTCGAAGTCAGAGAATTAGTTTTTGTCAAGGTTTCCCCGATAAAAGGAGCAATCAGATCTGGTAAGACGGGAAAGCTTGCCCCAAGATATATTGGTCTGTTTCGTGTGCTCGAGAGAATTGTTGCTTTGGCCTACAGGATTGAATTGCCAGTTCGGATGGCTGGAATTCATAATGTTTTTCATGTATCTCATATGAGGAAGTGCGTGTACAACCCATCTCTAGTCGTGGAACCGATAGTGCAGGAAGATTTAGAGGTCGAACCGGACTTAACTTAGTCATGCATCCGGTCTAGATAGTTGATCAAGATGAGAAGCAGCTCAAAAACAAAGTGGTGAAGCTGGTCAAGGTTCAGTGGAGCGAGGATCCCAGAGATTGTACCTGGGAAACTCTGGATAGTTTTAGGAAAGCCTATCCGGATTTGTGTCACGATAGTTAGTAATGTTTGTTTGAATGAATTGTTTGTTAGGTTGTTAGTGTATGGTTGATATGTATGCTTGGATTGTTTGAATAATAAAGCTTTTGGATTATCTTTTGTTTCAAAATTCGAGGACGAAATTCTTTTAAGGGGGGAGGAATGTGATATCCCGGAATTTCAGGCAAATAAATATGTGATAATCTTCTTTTATAAGTTATATAAAATATGCAAAATTATTCTTTTTCAAATAAATAAAATATGTGTTATTTATGTGTGTGTGTATATATAAGTAGATTTTAAATAGAATTTGAATTTGAAATTTAAAAGATAAATATCTTAAAAATAAATTGAATTTAAAAATAATATATATGTATATATGATTTTTATTAGTATATATAATTTGTTTCATTTTGTTTAAAAGATTTTATAAATATAAATAAAGGAAATATATTAAACTAAATAGAAAATAATATATAAAGTTATATAAACATATTAAAAATAGTTAACACATGCAAAATAACAAATGTAAGATGAGTAGCATGCAATTTTACAAGTGTCACCTTATTTATTTTCTTTTAAAATTAATTAAAATCAGGTTATATATATATCTCATCTCTTCTACTCTTTCATTTTCTTTTCCTATCTTCATTTTCAAACTTTTTCAAAATCTGTAAACAAATCGAAAAAAAATCATCAAGCGAACAACTCTTTACAAACTTCACACCTGAAGCTACAAGATTTAAAGCAAGATTTCAAATTCAAAACTTAGTCAAGCAGATCAAAGTCAAACAAATTTCTAGTTTACAAGTTTTCAAAAGAGCAAGCATTCTCCAGTTTATTTCTAAGTATAAAGCTCTCTGCACAACATCATATATGTGAGTAAACAAAGCTTTAACCTGCTTAAACTTGATGCATGTGATTAATATATGAAATAATGTTGTGATAGTTGTTTGCATGGATATAAATTATGCTGGCATGTATGTAAATATGAATTTGTGAGTGTGCATGTCTGTGTATATATATACATAAGTCTCTGTTTTGAATTTACAAACCAAAACAAGTTCAAAAACTAAAATCTCTTCCCTCATACACTTTTAAGTTAATATTTATAAAGTAAACTTGTTTGAGTTAACAAGATTTAAGTTTTAAAAATATTGTAAGTATAATTAATTCGAATATTTTCTGGAAAATGGGAAATTACAGTGGAAACTCTAAAAAGATGTTAAATTCGAACATCATGATTCTTTGATTCACCTATGTACTCTAAATCATCTTCGAAAATCATGAATTTTAAAGGTAAAATACAGATTTTTAATGTTGATTTGAGTGAGGAATCTCGGGTTGATCAGATTTTTTTTGGGCATTTTCTGATGATCGAAGGGTTCTGGGTGGTCGGGATCACTGTTGGAGGTAGCGAGGAGGTAGGCAATCTTGAGACAAATGGTGGGTGGTTCTATCGACCACCGTGGTGGCGGCTCATCGGCAAATAGGGTTTAATCTCGGGTTTTAATCGAGGTTGAAAATTGGGTTTCTGCATCGTCACCGGAGCACCGGAGTTCATCGGAGGTGGGCGAATAGGTGCGAGGTTGCTCAGCGAAGCTATGGACGAAGTTTCAGAGGTTCTTGTGGTCGTAGGCGTTAGGTCGAGGTGGTTCTTGGGTGATGGTTTCTGTTTCGATTAGTCCCCGTTTGCTCATTTTTGATTTAGTGTTTGTGTTGAAGATCAGATGGTCGGAATCGAAGGTGGAGATGGTTGTCGATGTGCAGGAGGTAGCATCAGTGGTCGGAGTTGCTTCATTCATCGATGCACGTGCACGAGGTTCTGTGTGTGAGTGGTTTGAGAAGAAGGTTGTGCCTTGGGGGAAGATTGAGGAAATGATGGAGTAGCCCGAGTTTGGCTTCGAGTCGTCGCGAGTGTTTTGCATGTTAACAGTTTTAAAATTTAAACTAAACTAAGTTTTTTGAAAAAAAAAGAAAAGGAAGTTCTCGGGTCTGGGCTCGGGTGGGTATCGAGTTGAACTCCGGTATATTTATAACAGTTTTAAAAAATTTAAATAAAAGCAAGTTTTTAAAATTAAAATAAATCAAGCTTTAAACTATTTCTTAAATCAATTTCTTTAAATAATAGATGTTTTTAAATATTTGGTTTAAGAAGTTGTATAATTTATTTAACTTAAAATAATTAAGTTAATTCTTAAGTTTATTTTAAAACTTAAATTAAATGTGTAATTACGTAGTAAATTATAAGGGTAAATTTTTTTAATAATTAATTCCAAGATTTATTAAATAAGGTTTTAATGATAATTTAGTAATTAATTAAGATAAATGATTTATCTTAAAATTAATTAAGGTCTTGGGTAATTAAAGATAAATTAGTTAATTAATGAAAGTAATTAAAGAAAAATTAATTAATTAGTAGTTAAGAATTAATTAATTAGTAATTAAGGATTAATTAATTGGTAACTAGGATTAATTAATTAGGAATTAAGGGATTAACTAATTAATAATTATAAGATAATTAATTAATGTAAGTAATTAAGGATGATTAATTATTTCATTAATTAATTTGATAATAACAAATGGTTTGTAATTAATTAATGTTAGTTAAGCAGGGTTAGGTGATATTCATAAGTAATTAATTTATTTCGGTTTAAAATTAAATTAATTATAGTGGATTAATAAGTCTTGCTTATGGATGATTGATTGTATAGAATGTTTGGATTGATAAATATTTATAATATGTTAACCTGTGATGTTCTGTGATATGCAATGGATATAGTTGTGGTAAATGTGAGTTATTTATCCATGTGTATGTTGTGTAAATGCAGTGTTCTGATTAAATTAAATTGTTCACTTAAACAACTTGGCCTTTAAGACGGCGTTTGGATTTCGATGAGACCGGGATCAGATATCAAAATTTGTTATCCGAAAACTACATCGATCCAAGTTAAACGATAGGCCGTGAAATCTCAAGTGAAGATAGAGATGAAGTTTTCAAAGTGCAAGGGCTATTTGTCGTTAACTCTGAGGGTGATTCCAAAACGAGTGTAACGGAGATAGTGCCTTCGGTTTCGTTCGAACCCAGAATGAACTTGAATGGTTGAATGCTATCAGACCGTCGTCAATGGAGGACGATGAGCGTTCCAAGATAAGTGTTCTAAAATGGTAATCGTAGCCTCAAGCCTCATCAACCGGGAATGACTAGAACAGGGGAGGTGCACGCAAGGCTAAGTGGGTAGCACCCAAGTAGGATAAAATTTTCTCCTGTCTAATGGTCCCTTTATTCGGCTGTGTAGGCGGTTGTTGGCCACAACAGTAGGGTTGTCTTATTTGGACTATCCAGTAAGGGGTAGCTCTGGTTTTGTGTTGCAGGGAATCAGGGTGAATTCCCGGTACAGTGATCTAGACCACGTACTGTGACGGGCGGTACCCTAGTAGCCCTGCCATTGTATGGAATCCGTTCTCCAATAAGTGCCTGTACAGTTTTGATTGTGCCCAATTATGTTGGAACGTGAGATGTAAGCATTCCAGCTATTTTCTATTTTATATTCAAAACCCTAGACACTATTATAATATAATTGGAATCAAATGTTTTGGTTATCATAAGGGAAAAACTTGTCCATGTTTATTTGCGGAGAGTCTTACGAGATACCTTTTACTTCAAAGGTTTTTCAACTTAAACAACTTAACCGTTTACCCACACCAGACCCATGTCTGCCCAGAGTTTATTTCTGTTTTTCTTAAACTCTTGGGTACTCAAATTTTTATGAGTAGCCAAATGATCAGGTTTGCTTGATGAATTTTGGAAAAGCTTGGAGCAGGAGTCTTGGCGTGTGTGTGTGTGTATATATATATATATATATCTATTTCCGCTGTGTCGGTATCATTTATCTTTTGTATTTTGGAATGTAATGGATATACAGGTCTTCCCGACTGTCTACTATGATGTTGTGTAATTGTATAACTCTAATGTGTAATGACTATGTAATATCTATGTGATATAATATATTTTTCCGTTTCCACTGTGGGATTCTGATATTGTTGTTTCTTTCTTTCTATCTATATCTTTTCTACCTATTTCTTTCTTAATGATGATACATCTTTCTATGGAATGAAAGGCGGGCCATCACAACTTCCTTCACAGGAGAATCCTCATCAACTACTTCAGCGCCCAGCTCCACTCGTTTAATTTTTATTAGAGTATCCCATGCTTCAGCTAATGATTCAAGGTAACACTCGCCAGAAAAGATAGATCTCGATGCATGAGAACTTCAGCGTTATATTCAGCAATAAGCAGATCAAATAAACATTTAATTTTTTTGTCAGCTTCAGTAGCTGCCTCGAAATGAGAATCGATTTCTGTCAGCGCTATTTTTTACACTCCTCAAGGGCTGCATCGTTTAATGCTTCAGCTTTAGAAAGTTCCTCGTCAAGCCTCGCCTTTAAGAGTCGGGTTGGGACGATTTCCTCGTAATATTGCTACAACTCTTCCTGTGTAGACTTGTTCTCTTCTTTCACTTTAAGCAGCAGCTCCTCTAGTTCTTTAACTCGCTGAGCAAGGATATCCTTTTCTTTCTGTAAGGAGTCTTTTTCTAAGGCTAGAGCACCACTACGTTGAGCTGCCCCATCAATTTCCTTTTTATGAGTGGCTTCCAAACGGCTGACTGCCTCAGCTGTATCTTTAGCGTTTTGCTGGGCAACCTCAAGTTGAGATTTGTACAAGGAAAGCTTTTCATCCTAGTCTTTAATAATATCTTTATCATGGATGGCTTCAAGTTTTAGGCGATCGATTTCGTGCTAACGTTCCATAGAAACTTCTAAAACTTTTTTTGCCAAATGAACAAACGCATCGTGTTGGATATAGACATCGTTATTACTGGCGATAGCGTTTTTTTTGACATGCCCTGGAATAAGATAACTGCAGGAAGGAATTTCAATCCATCGAAGCATATTTTTGGAAATGTGGCCTTAAGCTCGGCTAATTTTTCATTTGTCGATGGATCGTGAGCAGAGATCAGAGGAGTATGCCTACACGGAGAAGTAGACTTTTTATGAGGCTTATGAGATTGCTTGGTGTTAGACGAGCTAGGGTGTTGGACGTGGGGAGCTCCAAATTGAGATCCCTTCTGAGTAGATTTTTCTCTATTGTGCTGCGAGTAAGGGGGAGGATCGTTGGGGTATGAAGAATGGTTGTATGTTTTTCTTCGAGAAGGAGATGAATCTCTGGTATGGTAGTCTCTATCGCCACTGCCATCTCTTTCTTGGTGTCTACTTGATCTCGAATCCTGATTGGAGTGGTGAAAGATAGAGGACCCGCGAAGACGGTCAAATCCGTGAGTGCACCCCATGTCATTTGCATAGAAACTAAGTGAGGACGAGTTAGTGAGAATAGTATGATGGCTAAAATTTAAGTGTAGGGTGAAGTGTGAGTGTTCGTGTGTGTCCTAGTGTTTTCCCCCGACGGACCAGTTTCTTTTGCTTTACTTATCGAGGTTTTCTCTCTATGTTGACAAGCTTGATCGCCTCCATCACCTCTCGTGGGTGAATTAAGTCCCATATCCCTTGGGTTGTTGAAACCGTAGTTTAGTAAGTCATCAGGGATGGTCATGTATGAACAACCTTTTAATGAACCCTCTAGATGTTGGGGAGACGACTTTTTCTCAACTGGAGTGATTGTAACTGTAGAAGTTCCGCCTACTGTTTTATTTTTAAATTTATAGGCTAGGATCTTTTGCCTCTCGAAGGGGGAAGTGATTTGATGATGCCAGATGCGTCAGTTATTGTTATGATATCGGGACCTAAGTTCTCATTGGTCACTTCTAGCACCTCGGTCTCTTTTATTTCACCTTCCTCGGATATATCGAGTGCTCCTCCTGTAGAGGGCATCAAAGGCCCAGCCTGCCCTTTGCCTTTTTCCACAACATATTCGGTTGTAGGAGCGATGGGATGGCTAGTTCGACGACCCTCTGCCAGCAATCCAAACTTCAAAAGCAACTCATTGGAAATAACGGATTTGGTCTCACGTTCTCCCATGGGAATGGCTCGAATGGCCTCAACGACCTCGGAATATCAATGCCTTCCGGTCGTGGTCGGATACCTATAAAAGTTGAAGGAAGTTCAGAAAGAATGAATCTCGAGTCTCAGACAAATATTAGTTGAGGAATAAAACTTACTCCCTTCTAGCCATCTCCTCGCAAAATTGGGGGCAGGGGGCAGCGTATGTAGAACCACTCTTGCTTGTACTCGGAGAATTTACTCCACGCCCCCATCAGAATTTGACATTTGGAATGTGCTTCAAGGAATAAGAAGGATGGGCTGTCAGACCATCTTTTGAAGTGGTTGAATAGCGTATATCAAGAGTAGGAAGTACGAATAAAGTGCTCATGAAAAGAATACAAGTGCAATAGATAAACACGTGACGATTGGGATGTAGCTGTGTCGAAGCAATCCCAATATACCATAACACTTCACAGAGAAAGGAGTTGAAAGGTGGTGCGCTACCGACCCAGCACATGAATTTATTGCACGCTGTATATCCGGTTAGGGGCAGGTGAGGCCAATCTTGCCCCGATGGAACTAAAACGCCGTTGAAAGGGATTCCATGAATTGTACACAACCGAGGAAGAGTGGTTTCGTCGACTTTTGAAGCTTGTGAATCAATAAGATTATCCAGGATTACGGCTCCGTTTGTAACATCAGGAGCCCGGCCTATAATTACAACATATGGATCAGGAATACCCTACGTAGAGGTTGTTGGTGGATTCGAAGTTCCTACTACCTCCTGCCGAGAACTTGGCTCAGGCTTATTAGAAACTAAGGCAGAGCTTGATCTGCTGGACATCTTCAACGAGCGTCTAGTATGAATAGATACTTGTTTAAGCTATACTTGAAAGATGATCGACATCGGAATATAACAACAAAATATCCCCCCATGTAGTGTGTGGACTAGTGCAATCATCCAAGCATGAGTATAAAAGAATTAAAGATTTAAAGACCGATGAGGTATGATTGAGCATTAAATTATCGTCTTCGGAGACCATCATTGTTGATCGTCTCCGAGAGCTTGTCCTATGTTTGGTAGTAGGGATCTTGAAATCAGACATTAGCATTATATGTTGAAGGCTGTTATTTTCTTTTGTTAAGTTTAATTCGCGCTTATGATTGTTAAAACTATGAAGTTATTAGTCCGAACCAGTTCTGTATGCTCATGAGCTTACGTTCTTATCATTATTCATTGTTCTATGATCAAGCATGGGAACATTTGTATTTGACATAGGTTGTGCACAAGTTGAGGTGACTTTGATTATCAATGCCGATCCTAAGGCTTGAAGCCGATCGACTCTCTAAACCAAAACCACCGACCCACTCATTCTCCTCTATATCACTCTCTCATCACCAAATGGCCTCACTCAGCCTATGCCTTCTAAACTTACAAACTCCTGCCAAGCCACTCGTTTCCTAAAATATTGCCGACCCACAACACCTCACTAGATGCCGAGCCGCACTCACTACCTTTGTTTTCCTCATTCACTCTCTAATCACTCAACAACCCACTCAGTTTAGACCGACCTACGTTCCTAACTTCACAATGACTCATTCTCTCCTTTTCAGTATCAAACCACCCTTATGGATTCTCGTCGGTCCGTAATGTCACACTTAAATGACCGACTCACACTCATTTCCCCAACACCGGATGGCATCACCATGATATGTGCCGAGCCACTCCCTTTCAGAATACAGACTAACTCTATTACCCAATCCCGACCGACCCATGACCATTCAGAGTATTGAACTCCATCTCCTCACAAAACCATAGACTCCCTCTCTCTTCCCCAAACTCTCCGCTCTCCTCGCACATACTGTCACTATCGTTACCACTCTCATCCATTCCCATCAGGAAAGAGAGACTATGCATTTAGCTTGGATCCAAGACAAGTTTGGAGGAATGGGGGCAAGACAGTTATGCTAAAATCCAGATCCTTACCTACAAGGTCAGTTAGAGTTAAGGCGCATGCAATCTGAGACTCAAAAATGAGAGGATGTTGGAAGGTATCTGAGAAGACGGTGGAAAGATGAGAGAAAAAGAGTGGTCGAAGTTTTGAGGAAGGGGAGCTTTTTGCTTGAGTAGAGCAGAGAAGTTGAGGAGTAAAATTGGGAAGAAAGAGAAGAAGTGTGGGCCTTTATATGTGAGAAGGGGGAGGCGAACATGCCTTACCCTGTGGAACTGGTCAACACCTATTCATTAGTTCGATGAAATGAGCACCGATCGCATGGTTCGGTATTGAGAATCCACCATGATTCAGCCTTCATGAGGTCGTATTCACCAAACTTTTGAAAAATTAAAAAAAGAATTTAAACGATAGACGATTGTCATTCTAGATGAGCTAACTTTCGAAAGCAAGGACAAGATGCTAATTCAAAGCATATCATGTTGATTCACGCGACGTGCTTTGGGGGGAAAATGTTACCCGATACTTTGGCCCGGCTACGTGGTGGTAGTCATAGAGCCTATGGTTGAACCTGTACGAGACTCAAGCTAGAAAATGAGTGGAAGAATGATGGACCGGTGAAACTTAAGTCTGGATAGTCCTATACACCTGGGTTGATATGTTTGGTGCTGGCTCGGTCAGAGTGGTTTGTTGTTGTAGTGTGGTCAAGATGGCCCGGCCGAGGTGGATCGGCATTGGAGTGTCAACGCAGTGGTTCGACCAGCATGGTTGAGACAAAATGGTTCGGTCAAGATTGGCAAGAGATGAAACTTGGTCGAGATGATTTTGTACATTGTGGGTCAGCGTGGTTCGACATTGGTCGTTTGGCTGAATTCTGTTCGGCCTAGATGTGTCAACATGTATCGCTCTGCCAAGGATGGAAAAGCAGTATTGATCGGCCAGGATGGTTCGGTGTTAGAGTATAGCCAAGGTGAACAAGACAAAGTCGTTCGGACAAGTCAGACCAACCATTCAATGCTCGGTCATGGAGGGAAGACTAGCATGGATCGCCCATTCATTGTTCGGCCCAGGGAGTTAGCAGATTACCAATAGGACAGTGTGGTCAGCCTTTCATTACTTCGGGTTACGTCATTAGATGCTCTGAGTCATGGGAGACTTCGCTTCGAGTCATATACGAGGAAGTTGTGGTTCGACCAAAATGGCGCGGGGTTACTGGTTTGGCACTTGTTGATCGATCGAAAGTTGTTCTGCATGCCTGGTCCGATCAACTCGAGAATACCCTATATGGGCCGAGTTACCTTGATCTTGGACCTACACAGGACATCTAGCCTATCTTCGTCTACAAATAGAGAGGCATGGGTACAGTTGAGGGGGCCTTTTTTTGGGACAACTTCATGGAGACTCTACCATTGTCTATGCACTCCTCTTTTTGACTCAAAATTGTATCCAATGGTTTGTTTACGGTTTGTATCTGTATTCAAGTATTTGGAAAAGGCAATAAAGATTAAAATAAAAGTAGACGTACGCAGTTAAGCCGAACCACTATAATTCTGGTGTTCTTGTTTCCGTTTTTAGTTTTGCATATATTCCTCTGTTTTAATTTACTATCTTCATTAATCTCTCTACACAAATCTATTCTTGAGTGTTAGTGACCAATTTTGATGCTAATAACGTCTCTGCCTTCCAACTCGTCTCCAAAGCTCTAAAGCATACTAATCAGAATCTGTAATACTCGGTCTGACCCGAGCATTACAATAAAGTAACAATCGAGTCAGTTTGGAAAACTAGCGTGAGTAAACACACTTAATTTGAATTACTTAAGTTATCAAAATCCTTCGAAAAACAAAGGTATCTTGTAAGACCACATCACACATAAACACGACGGGTTTTTATCTTACGATAACCAACGCATTTTTCTTTATAGAAATTCCAATGATATTATAATAATTTATAAGTACAAAATACTTAATAAAATAGCCAAAATTTTTAAATTAATTAAATTCTAGCATATTAGACTCTATAATCAAAACTGTAAAGGTTCGCAGTGTTTATTGGATCGAAATGGTTCCACATAATGCATATATCTGATCCCAGTCTCATTGAATCCAAGCAATTAACTTTAGAAGAGGAATTTGATCAGCTAACAATTTCACATTCATGGTGTCCATATTCATATATGGAAATTCATTCCATGTGTTTCTTATCATGACCAGTCCATAGAAATTAATTCGCTCGTAATCATTTCATTCTTCTAAAATAAAATTAGTAGTCAATGCGAGTCGTCTTACATTCAATAAATCGTGTCAACATTTTATTCTAACCACTTTATTTTGTTTGGCTAATTAATGGTACAGGCAATACATAATTTAAAATAATATCAGCCAAACATAGATCATTAACTCAATCGACAATTTAGTAATCAATATTAAATTTCATTTCAATTCAGAACTGAATTATTTTCAATGATTGAGTCAAATTATATTTTCAAATCTGGATTATTGGTTAATCATAGAAATTATGAAATTATTTATTTATAGTTAATTAAAAATTAAACAGTTCATTTAAAATCCATAGATTTATTAAAATTAAACAATCCATCAATTAATTAACAGATAATTAATCAAATAAAAGATTTCTTATTTGTTCACTTTAATTATTACAATTGTTAAAATTTTGACATTTGTAGAAAACCCGACATTATTAACTCAGATGAGAGTTTGCGGCGATAGAGTCCCAACGCAAAAATCTGCATGTTGATTAGTTTTCAAACGGGAGAGAAATAGTCAATTTCATTTTATAGATCATTAAGTATAAATTAATTTAATTCATTTTTTAAAAGGTGCCCAACCCAATATACATTAAAGCTGGCCCATTCTTTTTCTTCTCTTTTTTATTTCCCCCATTCTTTCCTCCCTTCTCTATTTCTTTCAATGGCCTGGAAGCATGAAAACTTGCATGCACATGTGCACGTATACATCCACCTCGATCATCGAATCATGACGCTGACCGTTCATGTAAACCACCCAGGACCACCGCTCCACAATGACCCAACCAAAACCCAGTTAAAATTTTTGACTTCGAATCCAAACTTGGAGCCAACACCAAAACCACTCCAACACCTCGCCTTGGCCACCCCTGCCACTATCCATTACTTAATCTCGTCCCTAACTTCGCTACAGCCTCCTCTACCTTTTCCCTCAACCACACGCCTGCTTCTTCCTCGCCCCCATGCCATTGCCAAAACCCAAAACCCAAATCACACCCACCTTAAACCCTAAAATCTCCTCGTCAAGCCAACACATTCCACTAAAAATCACCCCCCATTCTTCTCATGTGAGCTATCACCCAACGCTTTTTCATGCCAAATCACACGTCACGAAATCAAGCAAGATGTCGGAATTTGACCAAACACCCAACTCCGTTCATCTTCCAAACCCTTCCTCCACCCACGATTAAAAATCACCAACCCACCTCTAAAATTCATGATTTCCAGCAAAGATCATGATCATATAATCCAAACATTAATTTACGATATTCGAATTTTAACCAAACTTAAGTTATTTACTGTAATATGGGTTTTTCTTCTTCCATGCTTGTTGAAAATTTGATGAAACAATTTTTTTAAACAATCTATACTCGAGATTCAATAACTTTTGTTTTGAAACCATAGTTTAAAACTTAATAGTTTTTGAGTTGTTGATTTTCAGAGTTTACAGTTTTAACCATTTCTACGTAAAATTAATGAACAGAGGAGTACTGTTATGCTTGGTTAGATCTGAACATGATGAACCTATATTTACATGTACATATTCATA
Organism: Allium cepa; assembly: GCA_030765085.1. Lineage (NCBI taxonomy): Eukaryota > Viridiplantae > Streptophyta > Magnoliopsida > Asparagales > Amaryllidaceae > Allium > Allium cepa. The sequence goes on along the minus strand of CM060939.1, from coordinate 70,517,662 downwards.
GAAACAACCCATATACACTTATCATATCGCTTGTTCATAACAATTATGTAAGAACGAGTACAAGTCAAAGTGTTTACTCACATTCTAAAAGATGATGAACTCTGCTGCTTGCTTAAGATTTCCTCCTAGCTTTGAATCCTTTACTTAAGACTTTTTAGCAGATTCTTGTTTGCCGTCATCACTTTTTTATTTTCTTTCTTTTTTTTACGCGTGAAAAAGAACAAGGCAAGGTTTGGGTCTGAATATATAAAGAGGATGAAGTGTACAGGTTTTCCAATTTTTTATTTTTCATTTTCTTTTTTCGCTTTTGGCTGATTTGATATTTTATGAATTGATTTGATCTTTTGGTGATTTGATATATTATGCAAGCATGGTTTGATTTAATGTTTGTGCTTGACTTGAAGTTGACATGATGAAGCATGTATATACAATTATATGTATGTATAGATATGCATACATTCGTAATATATTTATCCTATCATACTTGCATATACATATATACATGTATATATACACACACTTATATCTATTTACATGTTATTTACATATATATTTTTAGATATGCACATGTTTTCGTATATATACAGATATTTATATTTCCATATGTACTATTTTTTTAACATATACCCACATATATATAGTCATAAATTTGAAATGGTGAAGCTTACGGACATATTTATATATATTTATCATATTAAAAAATTAGCGTTTTCTAATTTTGTATAGCTTCCAAAATTTATATATTCAGCTATTTTAAACATTAGAAAATTTATTTGTTCGACTTATAAAAATTTAAATTTCAATATTTAAAATTAGTTAAGTATCCCAATATTAAATGGCTAAAAATCCGAGTCGTTACAGATACTTATCCTGGGCTGTTACAAGAGTATGTTCTATATCTATTTTATATAGACTTATTGACTGGTAGGACATAATAGATTTTGTTAGCATGGTCGTTATGCTTGTTTGTAGTCCTTACTGAATTTCGAGGTCAAAATTCTTGAAGGAGGGGAGCCTATAAATCCCCAAATTTTATTGACATTATTCAGAAGATTTAATAGAATAAATTAAATAGACTAATGTAGGTAAGGAGATTGAGGTTGATTAATAAACTAAGAGCCCGTGCTTATTTAAATAAATGAACTTAAAAATGGTTAAGTATTAAGCTATTGAACATAAGGTCATAAGGGTAAATAGCCGCCCATATTTCCCACCCTTATATTATTTTCTTTAGATCATATACATTCATTTTTATCTAAAACAAAATTTATAACCAAAAGAGAGCAAGGCTGACCATTAGGAAGAAAAAGAGAAGAGAAAATCAGTCTAAATCTTAGGATCAAGCTAGAAGGAATCAATCTCTATCAAACTTCAATTTCCTTATCCAATCTAAGGTGAATAATAATTTCTACTTCTCTGTTTTGGTTTTATTATCATACAGTTTTGGATTTAAGTGTAAATCTGTTTTTATGATATATTGAATGATGATATGCTTGTTTTATGATTTATATATGTTTAAACATGGTTGTTTACAGGAGATATATACGGTTTTAAGGTAAAACCGAGATTTAATGATTTTGAAACGCCATGGGAAAATTATATGCTATGGAGAACTAAATTTTGAAGTTGGGTATCAATTATTATAATTTTTAAGCCGTGAAGAATTAGTTATATATTTTCAAAGGAAAATATGGTTATTTGAGTTTATAAATTTACTTGGAAAATATATTAAGAATTTGGGTTTGGAGTTTTAATATGTTAGATAACATGTTTACTGTGAATTTCTGGAAGGGGATTTTTACTAAGTGATTTATTATGGGAATTAAATTATTTCGAAAGGAGGAACTAAGTGAATTAATTTTTTTAATAAAGGGAAGGGTTTATTTTTAAAAGTTATCTTGATTTTGATTTAAGAAAATGCGGCAAATATTATCCAAATTATTTAAAAGTTTGTAAAAGCCAATCAGATGTTTACAAGTAGGCAAGTTTGCTACAAAAAGTTTACTTTATTTGGTAAAATCAGCTTTTTCCCACAAATAGGTGGTCCCGCCTTCTTTAGAAAACCCTTCGACATAGAGCTTTCGACTTCATTGACTAACAAGGTTGAAACAAATTCAAATGATATCATTCAGGTGGTATGTAGTGAATTGGATAAAAGCGGAAGGTAGGCTGTCAAAGTGGTGCTTTCAAAGATGTTGGTTCCTTAGTTGTTTTTTATTTGAAAAGAAAAACACTTCCTTATTTTTAGAGCGCTTTCGACAAGGTAGAAAGCTATGGTTGTTTTTAAAGAGCTTTCGATAAGGTCGAAAGCAATGGCTTCGAAAGGTTAGTTTTTAAATGTGCTTTCATCACAGTCAAAAGCTATGTTTTCGAAAGGGTATTTCAAAGAGACTTTCAAAAGAGAGCCGCCGCCATTGTTTTAAAGAAGTAGTTTCTGAAGGAGTTACTTAGCCTTTGTTTAAAGCCTTCGAAGGGGTAGTTTTCGACCAAGTCAAAACCCTTCTGAATGTGTTACCTTCCGATTGCATCAAAGGCATCAATGTTGTCGAAATGTTCAACTGTTTTTATAAATGCAAGCCACTTCCCAATGCTTTTGAAGGGGTCGAAAGCAGAAGCTTTCGTCATTGTCGAAAGGTTTAATTGTTTCCAAGATATTTTAATGCTTTCGAAAGGATAGTTTCGACACCATCAAACTTCCCTAATGTTTTATAAAATAAAGAGTGGTTTCGAAAGAGATACTTTTACCTATTTTCACATCGACCCAGATTAATGTTTTAAGTATAAACCCAATGCTTTCGAAAGGGTGTATTTTCAATGGTTTCGAAGGGTAACCTTCAATGCTCTCGAAAGGGATACTTTCAAGTGGTTTCAAAGCTATGCTTCTACTCTTATTTCATAACACTTTAACATGGTCTAAAGGTTTCAAAAGAGGTGCTTTAAAGTATTATAAATGCATGATCCTACTGTTTTAAAATATTGCTCTATACTTTCGAAGGGGTCGAAAGCAAAGCTTTTGAAGGGGTTGAAAGCAAAAGCTTTCGAAGGAGATACTTTCGAAGAGGTTGTAAAATTATTTTCTTTTAATCAAGCTTTATACTTGTAGGACCGTTTTCAGCCTAGAGGGGGGGTTGAATATGGTGATACTAATAACTATAAATAGTAATGCGGAAATATATAAAATAATTGTAGCACAGATAATAGCAGAATAATAAAAGCAGGAATAGAATAACACAAATTTACCCAGCTTCGACAAAACTTTACCTACATGTTGCCCCCAAGGTTTCTACTAGAAATTAAGTAGTCAGACGCTTACACACGTAAATTTACGATACCCGCTATCGACTAACCTAACTCTACACTCAAAACCCTCCCACAACTCAGCCACTGAGTTGTGAATTCTCGAGTTACACCACCGTAGTTCGTCCCCTAATCACACGACTTGAATTTTATAAAAGTTTTAAAAAGTAAATTACAAATAAAAAAGACTAAAAAACTAAAACCCTAATTTTTAAAAAATAAAGCTCAAATAAGAGCCGTCCCAAAGACAAATGACATGGTGATAGAAACTAGATATATTCCCTTTTTTTCTAGTTTATGTCTTTGGCCCGTTTTGCTCTGTGAAAATGGCTGCCTCGTTCTTTCCTTTTTATTTCTGAAAATTAAGGCTTTTGGAAATTGAATACGCCGATTTTAGTTGATGATAGAATAGATGTTTTCACGTTGATTGCTTTATCGATCGATTATCTTGCTTTGACTTCACTCGGCTGCTTCAATTTGGCGAGTTCGAATTGAATTGGTATGTGATTTCCTTATTACTCTCGTTGATATGCTTGAACTTGATGCTTTTTATTACCGATGATGTTGATGGTATTTATAGGGTTTAATTCCCTAAATTTTCGTTCAAATATTTTTTTGAATTTGTTTGTTACTTTAGCTCGGCCGTTCGATTTTGATTGGTTGCTTGTGATTGATCCTGACCGATTCAATTTCGAATATTTCTTCGCTTGATTATCACGGCTTGCATTTGCTTTGAATTTGGTTCCGTTCTTTTCTCCGTTGACATCTCTGATTTCGACACTTGTACTTATTATCTGGACTTGTTCAACTTTGATCTATTCTTTTCCCTGATTCTATTCTTTGCTGGCAAAGATCGAATTTTTGACCAATTTAATTATGTTGCTCATTTTTTCGAAACCATTCCTTGACGTGTTTGAGCTACTACTGGTATTTATTGTAACTATGTAAACTGCTTTCTTGTTTCTTCGACTGCTTGCTTTTATGAGTGTGAGTGATTCTTCTGCACTTGAATTTGGTTCTATAGCTTGTTACATTGAGTCTAATATTGTCAGATTCGAAACGTAAGCAGGCTTGTCTCTTTGTAGTTTGGTCTAGATTGCTTCCCTTCCATGTTCAGTTGCTTGTATTGACTGGTTCGATAGTTTCACTTGAATTTGGTTTGGTTTGCATATGACCTTCATGTGTACATTTGTGTTTGTACTGGGTTGTACATTTATGTGTTGAATGTGTGGTTTCATGTCTTCGAAACTATTCTATGGTTGGCCTTGGTTCTGGCTACATGTGCACTGCCTATATATATGCATATATATATATATGTATGTATGTATATATGTTTGCATATGTATATATGTATGCATTCTTGCACTTGATTACTGTCACTATTTTGTGTTCGCTTATATGCGTTCACAACTGTTTTGTTGCAGTCTGGTTGGTATGTTGATTTGGTTCCTGAGTATTGCTTCGAGTTGAAATGTTTTGTTTCATTTAGTTTGATGTTATATGTGATCACTGAGTAGAAATCTAGCCTGCTTGCCTTTGTTGCTCCTGATCAATTTATTGCATTCATGTTGCCAGGTTCATTTGCTATGATTTCTTAAATCTGAACACTTGAACTATTTGCATTGAGTTGATGACCTTCTGTTTCACTGTTGGTCTTCACACTCACCTACGTTCACAATTTTTATGCTCTATCCACTGTTTCATACATATCACTATCTAGACTTGTGACTCCGCCTGATGTATGTGCGTGTTACCATTATTGCACTACCCTGATGCCACTGATATTTGAGTCTGGTTGCTTATGCATGCATTGTGTATATACATGTGCTAGTTGCTGTTTTTGGACTTGCATTCTTGTACATTTGGTGTGATGCTTTCTGAACTATATACATGTATATATGTAGTGCATCACTGTTGTCTTTGCAGTCTGCACTTGAATGCTGTGTACTGCATATTTATTTATTGCTCCATTGTTTTGCACTTGACCATTTGTATCTGGTCTATATGCTATTTCATTTGAACTGTACTATTGAGGCTGGTTGTTCATGTCTGAGTTTGAATGGTTGAGTTGTTTTCATGTGTACACATTGAATATTTGGTCGAGACTTGTTTTATGTTGGTTTGGATTCTTGTTGCATGAGAACTTGTACGCGAGAATTTTGTGATGTATTTGTATTGCACCTGAGTTGAATCTAGCCTCGGATCGGGTTTGACCTTATGCTCACATGTCCTTGCAGTTTGATCAAGTGTATATCAGTGTGCTTGACCTTGTGGCATGTACAGTGATACACTGTGCATGTCACAAGCTATTCATGTATGATGAATTCAGAATGAATATAATGACGAACAACCCAAATAAATGAGGCAAATAATATTTTCAAAAATACACATTTTATTTTACGCTGCAATTTTTTTTTTCAATTTTACTGCGTCAGTGTTTATTTTGTAGATAATTCAGATGCTGTATTTAGGCTGGAGCAAAGTTGAAGATAAAATACGACTGAGTGATATGTAGTGAGGTAAACAATGTAAAGTGAAATTTAAGATGTAATATAAATTGTATTGCAAGTGAAAAAATGTATATATCTAGTGAGAGCTCAAATGTGTACTATTTAAAATTGTAATAAAATATCTGTTTGAATAAAATATCCGTTTGAATTTAAATTCTGCGTTATTATTTTATTCAGCATATATTAATTATGTGAAAAATAAAATAGTAAAATAAAAATACATTTAAATGAATATATATATATATATATATGTTTATTATCATCAAACAAAAATCATATACTAGCTTATCAACAATCTCCCCCTTTTGATGATAACAAACATATATTTAAGATTTTGAATTTATTAAATGTATTTGGTCATTGATGAACTCTGTGTGCTCCCCTTATTTGAACGCTCCCTCTCTACAACAAAACCCCCTTCATATATGCGTGAAAATAAATAAAAAAATATGCAAATGAACCTAGATGCAAATAGAAAATAGAAAATAAAATATTTGACCTTGATTTTCCTAAATCTTAACTTTTCTCTCCCCCTTTTGTTATCCACAAAAGAGTAATTATGTTAGAAATATTAGAGATAAGTGATAGAAATTAATTCAACATTAATACCCAATCGAGTATAAGTATTAAATTTCAATAAAAAATCAAACAAAAATCAAAAATATTCTGTTAGACGCATATTCCACTTTAGAGTGATAGGGGTGATGTTGGCATATAAAACCATATAGCTATGTCTATTTGTGGTATATTTATATCAGGAATTTGAATATCTACTAACCATGCATAACCATTAGGACTTTTAAATAAGATTATTAGTATTCCCAATTTTTATAAAAAATGAATTTCAAGCATCTTATAACCACGCATAATCGCGATGACTTTTAAATGGGATTAGAATCAACTTGTCTATTTAATAACCAATTTTGATTTGTGTTTCATGCATGCATAACCGTAAGGACTTTTAAATGAGCATGAAAGGACATATACAAATATTCCAAGTAATTCACTCATGCATAAACCTGAGGACTTTTAAATGAGAGTGAAAACTTTGGAAGTTTTTATTAAAAAATAAATAAAATAAAATAAAAACGAATAATTTCCTATTTAAAATACCATATCTTGACATACTGTATTGGATTTTGATGGTCGTTAGAAATATGATAGAAATAGAGATGGTCATGGAACTTTTACCCACATAAGTTATTATAAATCTTGTTTAAATTTTTAAAGAAATTTACTATATATACTGTCTCAAGTCATAATTTATGATTAATATCAACACTCATCATTTAAATTTCAGTCACTATTTATCTTTTGATAATCAGTAGGGTGTCAGATTAGTTAACATAGGCATTTAAGATCAAAATAAAATTTCTAAAATGCCTAAACTGAGATGAAGTCGACAAAACTATTTTCTGGAAGGGGTTGTCTAAAAATGTCTGCCCGTTGAGAATTGATCGAAATAAAATTTAAGTAGATATTTTCTTTAGAAATATGATCTCTAATAAAATGATGTCTAACATCTATATGTTCTGTTCGTGAGTGATGTACAGGATTAGTTATGAGATCAATTGCACTTTTGCTATCACACATTAGTGGTACATGTTTAAAATTTAGACCATAGTCTTTTAAGGTTTGTATCATCCATAAAATTTGAGCAGAGCAACCACTTAAAGCAATATACTCTGCCTCAGTTGTGGATAATGCAATACAATTCTTTTTTTACTTGACCTTGCAACTAACGAATGTCCTGATATAAAGCACTTTCCACCAGTACTTTTTCTATCAACTGGACTTCCAGCATAATCTGCATTTGAATATCCTTTTAATTCAAATTTATCATTAGTTGGATATCAAAGAGAAAAACGTAGGATTTGCAACAGATATCTTATAATCCTTTTAACGACTTTTAAATGAGATTATTTTGGATTTGATTGAAATCGTGCATATAAGCAGACTGAAAACATGATGTCAGGTCTAGAAGTAGTAAGATAAAGAAGTGATCCAATCATACGTCGATATTTCTTTTGATCAAATGCCTTACCATTTTCATCCTTGTCAAGTTTAATTTTTGTGCTCATGGGTTTTTTTGCAGGTTTAGCATATTTTAATCCAATTTTGTTGACAAGTTCCCTAATATATTTCGTTTGGGAGATGAATGTACCTTTATTGCTTTGTTTGATTTGAAATCCTAAAAAGAATTTTAACTCTCCAACCAAGCTCATTTCAAACTTCTGCTGCATGACCTTTTCAAATTTCTCATACAAAAAGTTGTTAGTGGCACTATAAATAATGTCATCAACATATATTTGAACAATCAAAAGATCATCATTTTCATGCAATAGAAATAGTGTGGTGTCCATGCATCCCTTTTTGAACCCATTTTCAAGGAGATAAGGGCTAAGACATTCATACCAAGCTCTTAGGGGGTTGTTTTGATCCATATAATGCTTTCTTAAGTTTATATACATGGTTAGGGTATTCATGACTTTTAAAACATTTCTGGTTGTTCAACAAATACATCTTCTTTCAAAATTCCATTAAGAAAATCATTTTAATATCCATTTGTCTTAGTTTAAATCCTTTATAGCAAGCAAAAGCTAACAATATCCTAATGTATTCTAGTCTTGCTAATGGTGCTAAAGTTTCATCGAAATCAATTCTTTCAATTTGATCATAACCTTAGCAACTAACCTAGCTTTATTCCTAATCACATTTTCAGATTCATCAAATTTATTTTTAAAAATCCATTTTGTTCCTACGACTGGATAATCATTAGGTCTAGGTGCTAGATTCCAAACATCATTTCGCTCAAATTGATTTAGCTATTCTTACATATCCATAAACTAATTTTCATTAGTAAGAGCTGTATCTACGTCGTTGGATTCAATTTCTGAAATAAATCCGCTGTATAGACACAAATCACACAAATTTCTAAAGGAGGAATGAGTTTGAACACCTGTGATAGGATTTCCTATTACCAATTCTGGAGGATGATCTATTTTGAATTTCAATATCTCTGGATCCATATTTCTTCGGACTTCTTTTGTGGTTGTAGTTTCTTTTGGTTCTTCATTTTCATCTTTTTCGTTCTCCTTCAACATTACGTTTGATTATTTCCTTGTTTTGATCATCAAATTCACATCGATTGACTCCATGATTGTCCTTGTCCTTTTGTTGTACACTCTATAAGCTTTGCTTCTGGAAGAGTATCCCATGAACATGCCCTCGTCAGTTTTTGGTTCAAATTTTCCTAATTTATCACCTGTATTAAGGATACAACACAAACACCCGAAAACTTTGAAATAATCAATGTCTGGTTTATTTTTGAACCATAGCTCATAAGGTATTTTCTTAAGAATTGGTTTGATCATAACTCTATTCATTACATAACAAGCTATATTTACTGCCTCTACCCAAAAGAACAAAGGTAGTTCATACTCATTTATCGTAGACCTAGCCAACTCTTGCAATGTTCGATTCTTTCTCTTGACTACCCGATTTTGTTGTGGAGTACATGGAGCAGAGAATTCATGTTTAAATCCATTTTCATCACCAAATGTAACTACCCGATATTTTCAACCATTCGCATCCACACACGTCGGACTTGAATTGCTCAAAATATCATATTGTTAATTTAAATTTGGCAAAACCTAGCATATACAGTAAATAAATCAATCACAGAATCACAGACACGGAGTAATATAAATATAATGCAGTGGAATAGATAAATAGTAGTTCATGAAGCTACTATATAAACATTAGAGTTAGAAATAAAATGCAGCAGAACATCTCAAATACAATGAAGTCTCCAATACAAACTGATGACCTCTCTGAACAAATCAACTGGAAAAGCTGAAAGCTGAATCGATAGTTGGATCTCCAAACGAAGCTCCAAACTTCAAGGTGAGTCTCAAATGCTGTATTACTCGGTCTGATCCGAGCATAAAGCAAAACACAAAACACTCGAGTTAGGATTAACAATCTTATATCAATAAATACAACTCGAGTGAAATATCAACTGAAATGCAATTAACTTAGAGGATGTTTGGGATACCCATCCTCTAAGGATCCGTGGAACTATCTACAATGTAGAAATATACGCTATTAACAACCTGAAGTCATTATAACACCGTGGTCACTTCAAAATAATTTATACTTCAATACCAAACTATCATTTCCATTTCAAATAAATATATTTCCAAATTATAGCACTATCAAAAACTAAGTTGATAATTTCATATATATCTCATTTAACTTCTATTATTTAGTTTTTGAAATATTCACTTAATAGATCAATTATCGTTTAAATAACCTTTAATTACATTTTTCCAAATATTTCTTTCAATTTATTTAAACGTGAAATATTCAACAAAATCAAGTTATAAAATCATATCCTTTTAAATTCTCAAATTCAATAAATCTCAAATCGATTTAACTAAATAAAATTCTTAATTAATGACAACCTTAATTAAATTCAAATTGTCTTCCTAATCTTAATGTAGTGACCCGTAAAATTTTCGATAATTTAATTGTTAATTTTATTAAAAGTTTGTTATCTAATATTGGAAAAATCAGAAATTTGTGATTCATTAATGAAACAATAACTTAAATGAGGTGTAATTGTAGCGACCTGACTTTCTACCACCAGAAAGACGCATCACTAATTAAGAAAGAAAGGGATAGAAGAAGAAAAGAAAGAGAAGAAAGAAAGACAACACATCAGAATCTCACAGCGGAACGAATGAAATATAATATATAACATATACATAGTATCATATACATCAGAGTACACAACTATACATCTCAATTAGACAGTTATAACATTTCTGTCTAATATACAGTACAAGAACATTAACACAGAATAACACACAACGGAAACTCTAACTATATCTACTGAAGCCTCCTGCTCCAAAGCTCCTCCAGATTTCGTCAAGAGATAACCTGAATCACTTGACTACTCATACAAAATATGAGTACCCAAGAGTTTAATAAAACAGAAAATAAACACTTGGGTTAGACAGGGGTCTGGTGTGAGTAAACGGTTTAGGATTGCTTAACTTTTAGAAAATCCTTTGAAAAGAAAAGGTATCACGTAAGACTTCCCACACATAAACATGGAAAAGTTTTTACCTTACGCTAACCAAAACATTTGATAGGAAATCCGGTGATATTATAATAGTGTCTAGGGCTTTCAAGTAAATAAGAAATAGCCGAAATTGTTACATCTATTAAATTCCAGCTACTAGCCACAAAAGTGGGTAATACAATCAAAACCGTAGGGTCTCGTAGGGAAAATGGGTTTCCATCAATGGCAGGGCTACTGGGGTACCGCCCGTTATAGTACGTGGCCTAGATCACCGTACCGAGGAGTACGCCCACTCCGCTGCAACACAACGCCGGAACCATTCCTTACTGAACAGTCCCGAATAAGACCACCCCGGCAGTTGTTGCAATCAACCGCCCCACACAGCCGAATATAAAGGGACTTCTAGACAGGGATGAATCTCACTCTCCAGTGGGAGCTACCCACGAAGCCTTGCCGCACCTCCCCTATTTTAGCCATTCCCGGTTGATGACGCTTGAGGCTGCGATTACCTTTATAGAACACATCTATCTTAGAATGCTCATCGTCCACCTGACGATGTTCTGAAAGCATTCAATCCATACAAGTTCGTTCCGGGTTCGAACGAAACCGAAGGCACTATCTCGTTGCACTCATTTTGGAATCACCCTCAGAGTCAACGACCATAGTCCTTGCACTCTAAATCACCATCTCGAACCTATAAGTACTATTCCGTCAAACTCATTATGGAATCACCCACAGAGTTATACTGACGTATAGCCCTTACACCTCGAGTCTTCACTTGCTCCACTTGGATTCACGACCTAACGTTTATTTTGGATCGGTGTGGTTTTCGGATATCCAAATATGGAAACCCGATCCCGGTCTCACCGAATCCAAACGCCATTTTAATATCCAAGTTGTACTTAAGGAATTTAAACAGTATATATTCAGAATATCACTTAAACATAAGTGGATGATTCACATTACATAGATAGATAATTCATAATTATCACTTTCATCCATACATATCACAAAGCAGCATATATATCACTTGTCAGATATATCACATTCATATCATTACATATCAACCATTGACATATAATATCAACCAATATCATTAACTCATCCAATGATACCTAACGATCATTCATCCATCATCCATAAACAAGTTTGATTCAAATTTAATTTAATTAATCCCTAATTAAATTAATTCCTTACTTAATCACTTGAATTATCTTCAATCCATCTTACTTATTCATTAATTAATTACAAATTAATTAATTAAACACCACTCAACTATCCATTTAATTAATCAACCTTGATTAATTTTTACTTAATTACTTTAAGTAATTATTCCTTATTACCACTTTAATTAATCATCTTGATTAATTACTTATTAATTATACCAAGTAATTATCTCCTAATTACCTTTTTAATTAACCATCCTTGATTAATTATTATTTAATTACCCTGATAATTATTTCTTAATTATCCTTTAATCATACCTGATTAATTACCTTTAATTAATCACACTTGATTAATTACTTTTAATTAATCCTACTTAATTAAATACTTTTAATTAATCACATTTAATTAATTACTTTTAATTAGTCACCTTTGATTAATTACTTTAATTACATTTAGCAATTAAAACTTAAATTCTTAAATTAATTATTCTTTAAATTATTAATTAACAATTAATTAATTATTTCCATTAATTAATGATTACTTTCAATAATTAAATTTCTTCCTTACTTAATTACTTTAACAAGCAATTAATTACTTAATTAATTACTCTTAATTCTTTTATTAATTCATCATTAATTAAATAATTTAAACCCTTAAAATAATTTTATTAGTTAATTCTTTAATTAACAACTCAAGTGATTAATCCTTAATCACATCCACTTAATTACCTTCATAAAGTAATTATCTTTTTATTAATTACCTCCAAAAATCAATTACTTAATTACTTCCTAAGTAATTACATTAGATTAACCCATAAATGATTATCTTAATTAAGCACAAATTATTTATTTAATTAATTATTAAACTTAATCATTTTAAATTAACTAAATGATTCTTTAATTAAAATATTTTTAATCAAGAAAACCATTTATATTAAACAAAACTCCTTAATTATTAATAATAATTGAATTATCTCAATTATTTTCACAAATTTATTTATCTTCAATTAATCTAAACTTATAATTACTTAAATTATAATTGATTACCAAATTCTAAATCATTAAACTGTATTTAAATAAAATATAACATTGTAGAAATCAATTTATAATTAAACACATTTTACATTGAACTTTAAAATCTCTAAAACCTTTCCAAAGTTATTCAATAGCAATTAATATAACTTATTTTCAAAATTCACTTATTTTATTTTAATACTTCCATAATTTAATATGTATAAACTTGTCTAAAACATTAACTTGAAACAATTTAGTTTTATATATAAACCTATTTAACTTTGTTTAAAACTCTAATGATTTACAAGATCATATTATCTTTGTTTTAAACTTTATAAACCTTAAAACTTAAACTTTTTTTTTAAAACCGCTGATCCAAACAACCCTGCTCAACAACTCGAGCCACCCACTGACATCCCCCATGTATACCCCGAGTAAATCAAGCAAAAACCCTGTGCTCGCCCCGAGTTTCTCAAACCTAAACCTGCTTCGAGTTAAATCAGAAAATTCCCGAAGTACATCTCGAGCCAACCTACTTCTCCCAAATGCCAAACTCAGCGGCACGACAACCGTGCACGTTCACGTGCACCGTTACGCCGGTCGACGGCGAACCCTATGCTTGCCTCAGCCAAGTCGAACTCAACTACGACGACCTCATCGATCAATCAACTTCCATGATTCATTTAAGAATCACGTTCGGCCCTCTGAACCCATCATTCGAAAACAACATCACCAAGAAACTTGACCACCATGGCAACCCTGACCTCGAGAAAACCCACCGTCACCACCGTAGCTCCCCTACGTCCCCCTGAACCTTCGGCAATGCACGCGATCACTTCCGAAAGCAACATGATGACGCAACACCCAAAAGAACAACATCAGCATTAACAGGACGTTAAACCCTAACTCCTCGATTAACGATCAACACAAACACTAATAAAATCCCATGGCAATTTTCCCATGATCCCTGTTGCCCCCTCCACCTTCGAGTTCAACCACGACAACCCTAATGCCGTAGTTCGCCGAGAAACGGCCAGAAAACCCCAAACAGATAAATCCAAATAGCTCACTAATTACCCCATTAAAAATTATGATTCAAGTATTAAAAATCATAATTTTCTATTTGCAATTCAATTATGAAACCAAAATTAAAAATTGAATTCATGAATTTCTGACCCAAATTGAAAATGTACTGTAAATTCAACTATTTATAATAAATTATTCAATTTAAAATCTTGTAATTATTTTTAGATGATAGCTTATATGATTACAAACAACATTTGTAAACAAATCATAAGCAAATTCGAATTCAATATTGTATTCTTTAATTTATTATGACATTGGATACCTGTTTATAAGGATACTGGGCATATATTCATGTACACAGGCAACTCACAATCATAAATCACCCATACATCTACATGCATTAGTTTAAATCCATTAATCCAGACAAATCATCATAATTACACAAGAACAAGATAAATTTTAAGATTCAAAACTGTTTTTCAAATTGCATTTACTCACCTTGTAATCAGAGGACAGAGCAGAAGATAGATCTAATTCCAGGTTCTTGAATTAATTTCTCTTTGCATGTTCTTGAATTTTAATTTGAATGTTCCTATGCATGTTGATGAATTAGTTCTTCTGCAGTTGATTACTAGTTAATTCGATTGAACTTTGAAGTTCTTGCATTTGATTTGAATCTCCATATCTCATTCTTGTTCCAGGTTTCTTCATTTTTTTCCAGATTTCTTTACAGTTTTCATTTCATTTTTTTTTCAGATTTGTATTCATTTTGTCAAATGAAGAAAAGAATAGCTGAAGATTAAAATTCTTCTTTTTTTTATTTTCCAATTTAATTATTAAAGAGGAAGACATTTGTCACTTGGATGCCTTAATTAACTCACACATATGCAATTTGATTTACATTTGTCTCTAACCCATACTAAAATGTTTACAAGTGTCAAAATGTTTAATTAATATTTACAAAAGGTATTTCCTAATGTTTTATTAATTCCTTAAATGTTATTATATTTTTTATAAATTTATTTAAGTTATATATAAGTAATTAGGTTATATTTATGTACTTACCTTTTTAATAACATGTTTTAGATTTTAAATAAATATTCAAAAGCAAATTCATGTGAACATTTATTAACTAATGACTTATGCTTTAGTTTCAATTATATATCATATGTTTATAATTTGAATTTTTTTTTAAATAATTTATCTTATGTTAAAATTAAGATGGAAGAATATTGAAAACAATTGAACTTTTAATTTAAATCTTATTTAAACAAATGCTTAAAGTATATGTTTATCATAAATAAGAAATTAACTTTGTTGTTTAGAAATTTAAATTTCAAATATCATTCCAAAGCATTAAATCAAATTAACATTTCAAAATACAAATTATATATTCAAGTTTTGAAAACTCTTGTTAAATTCAAATCAATATTTTTTTTCCTATTTCAAATATATATATAAATATATACACACATTTCAAATAGAAAAACATTTTAACATTAAATTTGAAAATTACTGTGTTGAATTTTAAAATACAAATCAAATCATAATATATACATATATTCATATATATTACAATTTGAATATAAAGTTTTATTACATTAAACATTTCCTATTTACAAGATATATCAATATATATCATAAACAGAAAATATTTTGATTAGCTTTTGAAAAATAAATCTTATCAATTTTAAATTGCCAAAATAAATATTTCCAAATTATTAGTTTTCAAAAGAATTAATCTTACCTATTTATATTGTTAAGAAAAATATTAATAGATATTATCAAATTATTATTATTATTAGCCTTTTAAAAGAATTTAACTTGTCAATTTATAATATAAAATGGTCAAATCAATTTAATTATTAACAAAGATTATTAAATTGATATTGCTCAAAATTCCGGGTCGTCACATTCCTTCCCCCTTAAAAGAATTTCGTCCCCGAAATTTAAAAGCAAAGATAATTTAATAACCCAGCAAAATTTTTTAAATTTTCAAACAGCAATCACACAATCAATCATAGCAATCAATTCAAACAAACAATTTTATTTATCCAGACAAAATTCTGAATAAAACCTTCTAATATTATCAAGAGTTTTCCAGGTACCTATACTGGAATACTCGCTCTACAGAATCTTAAGTAACTACACTACTATAACCAAGAACTCCCTCATCTGATCCTACAAATCTGAACAAGATATCGGACTAAACTCAAAACCAGCACAACTACCAGATTCCTTCTCAACTGCTGATTCTATCACTCGAAGAATCATCCACATATTCCTCAGAGATATGCGAAATAAAATGAATTCCAGCTATCTGAACTGGCAATTCAATCCTATAGATCAAAATCTAATCTTCAGAGAACACAGGAAAACTCAAAATACTTCCGAAGCTAGCTCTCCATTTTTACCCAATCTTACATCTCCTTTAATTGGATAAAACTAAAGCAATATCAAAATTCCAACTTTACATTCCGAATCCCCTCAATCTTAACTGCATAACTCTTCTGATGCTCTTGAATCACCTTCAATATTCCTGATCAACTTAACTCTTGCTTATTGCTTCATGAACAAAAAGGACCATAATCAAACCAATTTTTAGATCCTACTCAACAAAATGGCTCTCCAAAAATTTGCTGAAATCCAAAAACACAACTCTATACCACAAGTATCAGGGAACTTTAGACCTGTATCTCCTATCTGGAATAGCCAAACAGTTGCACCTGACAACCTTATCTTCCAAATCCAGAAAATTTCTTCATACTTGAATTTCCACTAGAAATCCTTTAATCCAAGAAAACTACACTTCCGGTTTCTCCCACTCTAGAACAACTACAATCTCGCTTCTGCTGCACAACTCTGATCCGGAGTAGATGAGAATGCTATCGAAGAACTCGAGCATAAATTTTTTCCATACACTGTTCATCCTGCTCATAAAATTTCAGTGACCACTCCATTTGATCAAAACATCCCAACAGAAGCTCATCTTGGAATAAGATGATCAATCCCTTTCCAAAGAATCCTGAGCTGCCTCACCAAACTCTTCTCGCTCTAAGAGTCATCCCTCTATAAGGTTAAACCATCAAAATTACTCCTGGAATCCAAGTCGATAAGAAAACTCAATCTCCAATTCGGGTAAATTCTGAATTCATCCAAAAAATATCTGGAAAATCTCTGACTACTTAAGTAGCCTTTACCTCCATATGAGTTTCCTCACTTTCCAAACCAAATAATACTTAATATTCCTAAACTAATCGCAAGTCACTTTTGCGATCTTACTCAGTTCAGATTTCAAAGAACTATATTCACCAACTAAAACAGCTTCCCTAATTGGAATCAATTTCCAAGAATGGCTTATCTACCAGAAAAACTGATAGATCACTTTCAACAAATATCCTGCTCTACTGAACCTTCCGAAGAAATGGGTAAGCCTTCACCATCTGCCCAGTCTGCTGATAGTAGAATTCCAAAGATTTCTGAACCATCGAAGAAACTGATCCATGCTGCTGTTTCCAAACTTCACTTCAGTGTTACTGCTATGCCAAAAGATCTTTATTAACCACAAACTTCTTTGAAACTCAAAACTATCACCCAATTTAACTAAAGATCCTTGAGTCGAGTAGACGTCTTCTCAAGAAACTCGGCTCCAAACCAAACACCAACCACTTGTCTTCTTAAGGAAAACAATGAGACCATGTCCGAAGTGAGGTAACTCATCGACCTTAGTCTCATACTTCAATATAGATAAGATTTCCTTACTTGAGATCCAGAAGATTCCTAAATATCCGAATCTTCCCTACAGTAGGCATCAACGTTCTTCCAACACCATCTTAATCTTAACCTAGAAGAACATCTTCAGAACCATCAATGGATACTGCATCCCATCACACAGCTATTTTTGTAGTCACCAAGATACCCTCGCCCACTTCTACTCAGCTAACAGATTCAACTCTTGGAAATCTTGCTCACTCGAGAGCAAATCAACCTCACATTTTAAGAATATACTCCAATTCTTGAAAATACTTCCTCCGGAATCAAAGAAAACCTTTCACCGGTCTATAAAGCTTATTCGAGACGGTATTAGATCTACAATCTCGACAGATACACCTCCAACCACAACATATGAGCCTCTTCCATTAGTGGTAGTCGCATTCCACACACTCCTACCTTATCTACTTTTATAACCTATGTTGGAAAATCCGAACAGATAACCCAACAATTAGGAAGATATATATATATATATATATATATATATATATATATATATATATATATATATATATATAATTACAAGTACGCTCTCTCAAGATAGACACCCCTCCAGAGCCTAGGTATTTACTCAACCTAATGCTCTGATACCAACTGTAGCGACCCGACTTTCTACCACCAGAAAGACGCATCACTAATTAAGAAAGAAAGGGATAGAAGAAGAAAAGAAAGAGAAGAAAGAAAGACAACACATCAAAATCTCACAGCGGAACGAATGAAATATAATATATAACATATACATAGTATCATATACATCAGAGTACACAACTATACATCTCAATTAGACAGTTATAACATTTCTGTCTATTATACAATATAAGAACATTAACACAGAATAACACACAACGGAAACTCTAACTATATCTACACGCTGAAGCCTCCTGCTCCAAAGCTCCTCCAGATTTCGTCAAGAGATAACCTGAATCACTTGACTACTCATACAAAATATGAGTACCCAAGAGTTTAATAAAACAGAAAATAAACACTTGGGTCAGACAGGGTCTGGTGTGAGTAAACGGTTTAGGATTGCTTAACTTTAGAAAATCCTTTGAAAAGAAAAGGTATCACGTAAGACTTCCCACACATAAACATGGAAAAGTTTTTACCTTACGCTAACCAAAACATTTGATAGGAAATTCGGTGATATTATAATAGTGCCTAGGGTTTTCAAGTAAATAAGAAATAGCCGAAATTGTTACATCTATTAAATTCCAGCTACTAGCCACAAAAGTGGGTAATACAATCAAAACCATAGGGTCTCGTAGGGAAAATGAGTTTCCATCAATGGCAGGGCTACTGGGGTACCGCCCGTCACAGTACGTGGCCTAGATCACCGTACCGATGAGTACGCCCACTCCCCTGCAACACAAGGCCGGGACCATTCCTTACTGAACAGTCCCGAATAAGACCACCCCGGCAGTTGTTGCAATCAACCGCCCCACACAGCCGAATATAAAGGGACTTCTAGACAGAGATGAATCTCACTCTCCAGTGGGAGCTACCCGCGAAGCCTTGCTGCACCTCCCCTGTTTTAGCCATTCCCGGTTGATGACGCTTGAGGCTGCGATTACCTTTATAGAACACATCTATCTTAGAATGCTCATCGTCCACCTGACGATGTTCTGAAAGCATTCAATCCATACAAGTTCGTTCCGGGTTCGAACGAAACCGAAGGCACTATCTCGTTGCACTCATTTTGGAATCACCCTCAGAGTCAACGACCATAGTCCTTGCACTCTAAATCACCATCTCGAACCTATAAGTACTATTCCGTCAAACTCATTACGGAATCACCCACAGAGTTATACTGACGTATAGCCCTTACACCTCGAGTCTTCACTTGCTCCACTTGGATTCACGACCTAACGTTTATTTTGGATCGGTGTGGTTTTCGGATATCCAAATATGGAAACCCGATCCCGGTCTCACCGAATCCAAACGCCATTTTAATATCCAAGTTGTACTTAAGGGATTTAAACAGTATATATTCAGAATATCACTTAAACATAAGTGGATGATTCACATTACATAGATAGATAATTCATAATTATCACTTTCATCCATACATATCACAAAGCAGCATATATATCACTTTTCAGATATATCACATTCATATCATTACATATCAACCATTGACATATAATATCAACCAATATCATTATCTCATCCAATGATACCTAACGATCATTCATCCATCATCCATAAACAAGTTTGATTCAAATTTAATTTAATTAATCCCTAATTAAATTAATTCCTTACTTAATCACTTGAATTATCTTCAATCTATCTTACTTAATCATTAATTAATTACAAATTAATTAATTAAACACCACTCAATTATCCATTTAATTAATCAACCTTGATTAACTTTTACTTAATTACTTTAAGTAATTATTCCTTCATTACCACTTTAATTAATCATCTTGATTAATTACTTATTAATTGTACCAAGTAATTATCTCCTAATTACCTTTTTAATTTACCATCCTTGATTAATTATTATTTAATTACCCTGATAATTATTTCTTGATTATCCTTTAATCATATCTGATTAATTACCTTTAATTAATCACACTTGATTAATTACTTTTAATTAATCCTACTTAATTAAATACTTTTAATTAATCACATTTAATTAATTACTTTTAATTAATCACCTTTGATTAATTACTTTAATTACATTTAGCAATTAAAACTTAAATTCTTAAATTAATTATTCTTTAAATTATTAATTAACAATTAATTAATTATTTCCATTAATTAATGATTACTTCCAATAATTAAATTTCTTCCTTACTTAATTACTTTAACAAGCAATTAATTACTTAATTAATTACTCTTAATTCTTTTATTAATTCATCATTAATTAAATAATTTAAACCCTTAAAATAATTTTATTAGTTAATTCTTTAATTAACAACTCAAGTGATTAATCCTTAATCACATCCACTTAATTACCTTCATAAAGTAATTATCTTTTTATTAATTACCTCCAGAAATCAATTACTTAATTACTTCCCAAGTAATTACATTAGATTAACCCATAAATGATTATCTTAATTAAGCACAAATTATTTATTTAATTAATTATTAAACTTAATCATTTTAAATTAACTAAATGATTCTTTAATTAAAATATTTTTAATCAAGAAAACCATTTATATTAAACAAAAATCCTTAATTATTAATAATAATTGAATTATCTCAATTATTTTCACAATTTTATTTATCTTTAATTAATCTAAACTTATAATTACTTAAATTATAATTGATTACCAAATTCTAAATCATTAAACTGTATTTAAATAAAATATAACATTGTAGAAATCAATTTATAATTAAACACATTTTAAATTAAACTTTAAAAACTCTAAAACCTTTCCAAAGTTATTTAATAGCAATTAATATACCTTATTTTCAAAATTCACTTATTTTATTTTAATACTTCCATAATTTAATATGTATAAACTTGTCTAAAACAATAACTTGAAACAATTTAGTTTTATATATAAACCTATTTAACTTTGTTTAAAACTCTAATGAATTACAAGATCATATTATCTTTGTTTTAAACTTTATAAACCTTAAAACTTAAACTTTGTTTTTTAAAACTGCTGATCCAAACAACCCTGCTCAACAACTCGAGCCACCCACTGACATCCCCCATGTATACCTCGAGTAAATCAAGCAAAAACCCCGTGCTCGCCTCGAATTTCTCAAACCTAAACCTGCTTTGAGTTAAATCAGAAAATTCCCGAAGTACATCTCGAGCCAACCTACTTCCCCAAATCCCAAATTCAGCTGCACGACAACCGTGCACGTTCACGTGCACCATTACGCCGGTCAACGGCGAACCCCATGCTTGCCTCAGCCAAGTCGAACTCAACTACGACGACCTCATCGATCAACCAGCTTCCATGATTCATTCAAGAATCAAGTTCGGCCCTCTGAACCCATCATTTGAAAACAACATCACTAGGAAACTTGACCACCACGGCAACCCCGACCTCGAGAAAACCCACCGTAGCTCCCCTACGTCCCCCTGAACCTTAGGCAATGAACGGATCACTTCCGAAAGCAACATGATGACGCAACACCCAAAAGAACAACATCGGCATTAACAGGACGTTAAACCCTAACTCCTCGATTAACGATCAACACAAACACTAATAAAATCCCATGGCAATTTTCCCATGATCCCTTTTGCCCCCTCCACCTTCGAGTTCAACCACGACAACCCTAATGTCGTAGTTCGTCGAGAAACGGCCAGAAAACCCCAAACAGATAAATCCAAATAGCTCACTAATTACCCCATTAAAAATTATGATTCAAGTATTAAAAATCATAATTTTCTATTTGCAATTCAATTATGAAACCAAAATTAAAAATTGAATTCATGAATTTCTGACCCAAATTGAAAATGTACTGTAAATTCAACTATTTATAATAAATTATTCAATTTAAAATCTTGTAATTATTTTTAGATGATATCTTATATGATTACAAACAACATTTGTAAACAAATCATAAGCAAATTCGAATTAAATATTGTATTCTTGAATTTATTATGGCATTGGATACCTGTTTATAAGGATACTAGGCATATATTCATGTACACATGCAACTCACAATCATAAATCACCCATACATCTACATGCATTAGTTTAAATCCATTAATCCAGACAAATCATCATAATTACACAAGAACAAGATAAATTTTAAGATTCAAAACTGTTTTTCAAATTGCATTTACTCACCTTGTAATCAGAGGACAAAGCAGGAGATAGATCTGATTCCAGGTTCTTGAATTAATTTCTCTTTGCATGTTCTTGAATTTTAATTTGAATGTTCCTATGCATGTTGATGAATTAGTTCTTCTGCAGTTGATTACTGGTTAATTCGATTCAACTTTGAAGATCTTGCATTTGATTTGAATCTCCATATCTCATTCTTGTTCCAGGTTTCTTCATTTTTTTCCAGATTTCTTTGCAGTTTTCATTTCATTTTTTTTAAAGATTTGTATTCATTTTGTGAAACGAAGAAAAGAATAGCTGAAGATTAAAATTCTTTTTTTATTATTTTCCAATTTAATTATTAAAGAGGAAGACATTTGTCACTTGGATGCCTTAATTAACTCACACATATGCAATTTGATTTACATTTGTCTCTAACCCATACTAAAATGTTTACAAGTGTCAAAATGTTTAATTAATATTTACAAAAGGTATTTCCTAATGTTTTATTAATGCCTTAAATGTTATTATATTTTTTATAAATTTATTTAAGTTATATATAAGTAATTAGGTTATATTTATGTACTTACCTTTTTAATAACATGTTTTAGATTTTAAATAAATATTCAAAAGCAAATTCATGTGAACATTTATTAACTAATGACTTATGCTTTAGTTTCAATTATATATCATATGTTTATAATTTGAATATTTTTTTTAAATAATTTATCTTATGTTAAAATTAAGATGGAAGAATATTGAAAACAATTGAACTTTTAATTTAAATCTTATTTAAACAAAAGCTTAAAGTATATGTTTATCATAAATAAGAAATTAACTTTGTTGTTTAAAAATTTAAATTTCAAATTTCATTCCAAAGCATTAAATCAAATTAACATTTCAAAATACAAATTATATATTCAAGTTTTGAAAAATCTTGTTAAATTCAAATCAATATTTTTTTCCTATTTCAAATATATATATAAATATATATACACATTTCAAATAGAAAAACATTTTAACATTAAATTTGAAAATTACTGTGTTGAATTTTAAAATACAAATCAAATCATAATATATACATATATTCATATATATATTACAATTTGAATATAAAGTTTTATTACATTAAACATTTCCTATTTACAAGATATGTCAATATATATCATAAACAGAAAATATTTTGATTAGCTTTTGAAAAATAAATCTTATCAATTTTAAATTGCCAAAATAAATATTTCCAAATTATTAGTTTTCAAAAGAATTAATCTTACCTATTTATATTGTTAAGAAAAATATTAATAGATATTATCAAATTATTATTATTATTATTAGCCTTTTAAAAGAATTTAACTTGTCAATTTATAATATAAAATGGTCAAATCAATTTACTTATTAACAAAGATTAATAAATTGATATTGCTCAAAATTCCGGGTCGTCACAGTAATGTTAATTTTATTCGTAATATAATAATAGGTTGAATAAAAAGAATGGAAAATCAAAATTTATTTATTTATTGGAATTTAAATTTAATAATTGGATTAATTGCAAATAAATGAAATTAAATATTTAAATATTACGTTAATGGAGGTTCTGATGAAATTTGAGAATATTAATGCAATGAACTATAAACCAATGTTAGTTATATTCTTATTGTAATAAAGGACTTGAATAACGAGGTTTAAAAATTTAAAAATAGATTTTTGGAATTTTAAATTCATAAATTTCTGAATATAATGAAATTAAAACTTAACGCTGAAATTGATGAATGAATCAACGTTAAATTGACATCTATATTTGTTTAAATCATTGTAAATGATTAAGAAATAAAAAATGATGAAATTTGTAAATTATCGAATTGAAATTGAAAATTTGATTTAATTAATTAATTATTAATTTATTTAATTAATGTAAAATTAGCTATTTTGGTCACTGACTCGGATTTCGACGAAACCAGTTTCATCGGATCCGTAACAGTGAATCATTATAGGATTTCAAGTTTTGTAGCGATCAGACTTGTCGTTTGATCATACTGGCTCGAAACGCCTAGAAATCAATCTAATTGAAATAAATTGAAATCAATTTGAAATATGTTGATTTTAACATAACTTCTTTATACGATGGAATTTGGACTTGAAACCTGCTCCATTGAGTGTAAAATATTTTAAAACATCTATTTTGATGTATGGGTTGACCCAATTTTGTTTCGGAGTCGAAACGGGCTTTTTAGGCCAATTATCGTTCAACGTGTAAATCATCGTGTCCATCTATTCTATTTTCAGCTTTGTCTATAAATACCCTGTTATAAACCCTAGCAACCTTTCTATTTCTCATTTCTGTACGTACAGAAACTCCTGCTGCTCCTCTTCCTCAATGGCTGAAAACCCTTATCTTTCCAATCCAATTTCAATTCAAATTTCAACTTCAAATTTAAAACTCCTCAAACTATATCATATCATATATTGATTTGAAGCTCTCAAAGAGTGCAAGTCAATTCTACTGTTCATTTCTAAATCTGGGTTTCGATGTGGCCAGGAATTGTTGATCTATTTTTTACCGTTCATCGCTCGACGATGAACTCCGCCTGATCGAAAAATTGAAGGTATGGTTGTGTAGAGAGTCATATGGGGAGGCCGTCAAAGTTGTTCATAGGCGATATCGATGGCTAGATCGCCGTAGACAATTCGATTAAGGTTGTGCTATTAAGCGGCGGCTGCGTGTTTTTTGGTTGTCGCGGTGATCTTCGAGGGTCGGGAGGTCGCGCATGGACGACGATGCTTCGGGAAATGGTGCAGCGTCATTTGTATGGGGGTTCGACGTTGATTGGCGGCGCGTTGATGGGTAAACGGTGGCGGCCATTCCTTTGCTCATGCATGTTTTGCTGCAAATAGGTTTGCACATGAACCAAGAAGGAGATGACGTGTCAGAATATGTGTGGTGAGTTTTAGTTTCATTTTATTTTGTATAAAATTAATTTCGAGTCGCTCTAACTAACATAACTCTTGCATACGAGGTCCAATTTGCATGCAGTTTTCTCCAGTAGGATCGTATCAAAGTTCCGAATATTTTGACGCTTGTTTGGACAAATTCCGAGACTGTTCAAATTTTAGGTTTGAATTGGATTTAAATTCAATTCAAATTCAAAAGGTGAGTGTTTTAATCCACTCACAACTTCTAAAATTTCTTGTGTTTATCAAATTGATTTATGATGTAATTAGAAATTTAGTTATAACGGTTTGGAATATTTTGAATCATCATCTCAGTTTATTTGAATTTATTTGGATAAATAGTTATGTAATTTATTATTGAATATAAACTGCCAGTAAATACCTGTTATTTATTATCTGTCCTATATTGATGTTATTGATTGAATTGGATGATGATTGTGATAAATGTCTGAAGACTGATATTGGATGAATGGATATTGTATTTTATGTTGTCATAAGATGAAAGTTGTATGGATTTTTATTTCATTCGGGATTGCAGTTCGAAATGATATATAACCGTATTCATATTTTAAATTACGGATTGAAATGATAAATATCCATATCACTTGACCACAGGATAGAAAATTATATACTAATACCGTGGTCTATATATAAAAATATTTTGGAATGATTTCTAGGGTTTTCGTAAAGAAATATATTGTTTTAGATAAATATTGATTTTAGGTAGTATATAAATGTTATTTCATCCTTGATTTTAAGCTATGTATAATTTGTTTTAATATAGAATAAGCTTAATAATAAGTTTGATTTTTATTGAAGATAATATGGTTAAGTATATAAAATATAGAGTTTATAATGATTTAAATAAAATTAAGGTTGGAAGATAAATTGAAAATTTATTTGAAATTGAATTTATTTAAGAATTAAACTCAAATAAGTTGATGTGAAATTTATTAAATTGGAAATTTTAAATGTATGATTATTATAACTTGATTTTAGGGTTAGGGTGAATTAAACGAGTATTTCAAGCATAAATATATTGAAGGAAATGTTTAGTTATTTGTAATTTGGGATTTATTTAAATGATAATGGATTTATTAAGTAAATTATTTCAAAACTAAATAATAGAAAATTGAATTTGATACGTATATATGAAATTACCAAACATAGTATTGAATTTTTGAATACTTAAAGTTTGAAATATATCGAATTTAGAGTGGTTTATTCGGTGGACCAAATCTGTTTTGGGATCGATATAATTTGGAGTAGTTTATTTGGGAACTAAATTGAATTGAAATTTTATGAGTCGGGATTTGGTTAAATTTAAAATTTATAAATTCGAGTTGTTTGGAATTGTTTTGGGAAATTGAAGAAGCTATTTTATTATATAAAGTATTTTAAATATTTAAACCATATAAGTGGTGGACGTTATGAGTTTCAAGGTATTATAATTTGAAAGCGTTATATTTCAAGTGTTTGATTTTAAAATGTTATAACTTTGAAAGTGTTATGATTATAGAAAAGGATATATTTGAAATGAAATGATATCGTATTGAATTTGGTTTTGATAAGGTAATGATATTTGGTTTTAATGTATAAACTATTTTGAAAATGACTGTAGTGTTATAATAACATTTGGTTGTTAAAGAGACCGGGATTGGAAGTTGTCATACTCTCTGCCAACTTCGAAAACCACTTTAACAACCATGTACGCGGTGGAGATTCCAGAATGAAGTAGTATGGTGGCGGCGTTCCTTTAAGGTATATACATGGACCCAACTCCCGTGAGTTGGCATAAGGTGGCTAAAACAGGAGAGATCTCAGGCCATGAAGGTAGCCCCTTTTATCGGACACACTCCTTCGATATTATATTATGACTTTGAGACTGATTTGGTGGCCACTTTTGGTTTTTGATTTAGGGGTGTGGCTCGAGGTGGGTGGTAGTAACTGCTACGCGTTACCACCAGCCCTCGTGCATAATTAGTATATCTACCCTAGCATTGCCTTATGTGCCGTGTCACCTACCCTAGTGCGTCTTGTACGAGTTTGATTTGTGTCGTACCTATGGAGTATCCTCTGGTAGCCTCCCGATCAGGAGGTAGTACGGTACTGTATAGACTATTGGCACTATTACGTGTTAAGGGCTATATAGGTAACCCCTTAACGCTATTTAAAGGAAAGTTTACTATTAAACACTATTATAATAGCAATATATTACTATATAGTAAATAGTTTAATAGATCCTTAGAAGATGTGAATCCCGAGCATATCTTGAGTTACTGCACTCACGTTAGACACTGGATTGGAGATGTCAAATCCCGTAAACATCTCTGACGCCGTTCCACTCATATTATTTTCTATTGATTTAACTCACATAAGATCTTTTAGTTCTGACTCGAGAGTTTTGTCTTTTCAATTCGCTCGGGCCAGTCTGAGCATTTCAGGATTTAAAGGCCTTATTTCTGGGGGACGAAGACGAATATTGTATTATTACTATTATTTACTATATTGTTCTACTACTTCACATTGTTCCACTGCATTACCGTTTATTATTCTCTAGTATGTGTAACTCTGATATGTGTTGTATAAGTATAATCAAATGTTTTGTAAAACAACTTCATGAACTGTTATTTGATTATTATATTTTGCCATTCCGCTGTGAGATTCTATTTTGTTTTATTTCTTTCTCCGCTTTTCTTATTTACCCCAATAAAAATCCGCTTTTTTGTATGATTTGAGTTGGCACGTGTGTCTACTTAAACGTACAAAAAGGTGGGATGTTACACGTGGTATCAGAGCTTTGGTTTAGCGACAAACCCTAGCTTTGTGCGGTCTGACTCTTTATTTATAAGGTAGTATTACCCTATGATGAGTCGCTGAGCGTATATATATGAGAGAGAGCGTATTTGTTAGTGTTATAAAAGGTTTTAATATTGTGTTAATTTGTTCCGTTTTGTATATATAAATTCTGGTCGGTGCATAGGAAGCCATGACATCGATAAGGATTTCTAAACACTTAATAGGACAGACCGACACAATATATGTTTGAACATAGGTGAATGAAATAATTTTTCCTATTATATTTTCTATATATATAAAATAAATTTTTTATAAATAAGATATATATATATATATATTTGGTTGCAATATATTGGTTGTTAGATAATGAAATTTATAAATAATAGTTGAAATGAGATTGAAAATAAGATAAATGGAAATTGGGAATTTAGAATCTAAGTCCCGGGGTTTTTGAAAATTTCTTCTGAATGATTTTGGAATATAATAATAATATTATTTAGAAGTATTTTCTGATATAAATATTTCAATATGATTTGAAAGAATTGTTTTAAAGAAATTTTGGATGAAATAAGTTATGTACTCCCCTCTCTGTCGCTGGAAAATAATTTCGGTGATGAGTGCACACATCATCGACATTCATTTTCGAGTTTTTAAGTGGAAGGCCACTATAGTAGTTTTACTATAGATTTATTCTGATAAATAAACATAAATTTCAATAATTGGATATATAAATTGCAAGTGTATACATCTACCTATTATTTTAAAATGATTTAAAATTTAACCTGGTATTTAGTTCTTAAGTTTCCGTTAATTAATAGTTTCAATTAGTGTAGTGAAATGGAATGTAACTAAATAATAATTGGAACCTCTAATTAAAGTAAGATATTAAATGCTAGGCTATAAATGAAATTTCAAGAAAGTTGAAATTTGTAACCTATAAAAACAAAGGATATGATTTTTGAACATCAAATTAATTTAAAAGAAATGAGGAAAACTTGTATAACTTTTAACTACATTCTTAAAACATGTACATAACTTACCAATATTAAAAGTTGTAATGTTTAATAAGAAAATGTAATGGAAATTGTACAAGTAAAATTATGTAATGAAGGAATGAATGAATATAATGCAATAAAAAGAACTGACATGACCTGAATAAATGAAAATGAATATTTGTAAGTAATAAATAAAAATGAAAGAAATAAACACTGAATTAAACATGAATATTATTAATAAATGAAATGAGTTAGTACGTCATAGATGAAATAAGTGAGATAAACACTGAATCAATGGATGGAAATGAAAATTGCAAGAAATAAATGTAAATTAAAAAGGTAAATCCTCATATGATTGAAAAGGAAATGAACCAATAAATGTATGAAGTGAAATTAATAAAAATGAACTCGATATGTTGTTTGAAGTTGTTGTTTGTTTGGTTTATGGTTGTTCGGGCAAGGATACTTTAAAATTGTTTGGATGTATGAATAATCTATTTAGTTTCATCTAAGACTATTGAGTAAATGGTGCACTTAGTAGTTTATTTTCCATTCTATACAATTTAAAGTTTTAAACCCGAACAACTATTTGTTTTGTTTGTTATGGATATATGGATGGTTTATTTTATTGACTTCATATGATGGTTGTATGTTGTGATTGCAAGTGATTATTATTGATTCATTGGTTAGAGGTTGGAACAACTTTAAATATTTCATTTTATATAATTATTAACTCTTTTGAATTATATAAGTGAAGTACAGGTTATGGAAGCAATTGCTATTGCTTTTGGTTTCATAATATAAGCGTTAATTACCGGACAAGTTCTTGGATTACGGTTTTCTAGCGAGATTATATTGTTTTTCCCATTGTTGGGATATATTATTTTGAGATATTGTGATATATATTGTTATATTTGATATTATATTTTCTCTCGAGCCTTTCTGTACAAAGGAGACTCTAACGAAATTTTTCGTAAATTTTGGACTTAGAAAATTTTTGAAAAAATGTTTTTCAAACTTTATTAATTTGAGTATAAAAAGATTTAATGGTTATAGATTAGTATATTTTATTTAAATTATTTAATTTTGTAAATTTATTTGTTTATAAAATTAATATTTTTGAATAAGATATATTGGTTTCTTAATTCTTCTTTTCCCTTCTTTTTCCTTTTCGAGGATGAAATTTTTTTGAGTGGGGGAGAGTGTAACGAGCCGTAAAATTTTCGATAATTTAATTGTTAATTTTATTAAAAGTTTGTTATCTGATATTGGAAAAATACAGCAATTTGTGATTCATTAATGAAACAATAACTTAAATGAGTTGTAATACTATTAATTTTATTCGTAATATAATAATAGGTTAAATAAAAAGAATAGAAAATCAAAATTTATTTATTTATTGGAATTTAAATTTAATAACTGGATTAATTGCAAATAAATGAAATTAAATATTTAAATATTACGTTAATGGAGGTTATGATGAAATTCGAGAATATTAATGTAATAAACTATAAACCAATGTTAATTATATTCTTATTGTAATAAAAGACTTGAATAACAAGGTTTAAAAATCTAAAAATGGATTTTTGGAATTTTAAATTCATAAATTTCTGAATATAATGAAATTGAAACTTAACGATGAAATTAATGAATGAATCAACGTTAAATTGACATTTAAATTTGTTTAAATCATTGTAAATGATTAATAAACAAAAAATGATGAAATTTGTCAATTATCGAATTGAAATTGAAAATTTGATTTAATTAATTAATTAATAATTTATTTATTTAATTAATGTAAAATTAGCCATTTTGGCCACTGACTCGGATTTCGATGGAACCAGTTTCATCGGATCCATAACAGTGAATCATTGTAGGATTTCAAGTTTCGTAATGATCAGACTTGTCGTTTGATCGTACGGGCTCGAAACGCCTAGAAATCAATTTAATTGAAATCAATTGAAATCAATTTGAAATATGTTGATTTTAACATAACATCTTCATATGATGGAATTTGGATTTGAAACCTATTCCATCGAGTTTAAAATATTCTAAAACATCTATTTTGATATATGGGTTGACCCATTTTGTTCTGGAGTCGAAACGGACTTTTTGGGCCATTTATCGTTCAACGTGTAAATCAATCGTGTCCATCTATTCTATTTTCAGCTTTGTCTATAAATACCCTATTATAAACCCTAGCAGCCTTTCTATTTCTCATTTCTGTATGTCTAGAAACTTCTACTGCTCCTCTTTCTCAATGGCTGAAAACCCTAATCTTTCCAATCCAATTTCAATTCAAATTTCAACTTCAAATTTAAAACTCCTCAAAATATATCATATCATATATCGATTTGAAGCTCTCGAAGAGCGCAAGTCAATTCTACTATTCGTTTTTTAATTTGTGTTTCGATGTGGCAAGGAATTATTGATCTATTTACGACCGTTCATTGCTCGACGATGAACTCCGCCTGATTGACAAATTGAAGGCATAGTTGTGTGGAGAGTCATGTGGGGAGGCCATCAGAGTTGTTCGTAGTCGATATCGACGGCTAGATCGCCGTAGAAAATTCGATTAGGGTAGTGCTATTAGGTGGTGGCTGCGTGTTTTTTGGTTGTCGCGGTGATCTTCGGGGGTCGGGAGTCGCGCGTGGACGGTGGTGCTTCGGGGGATTGCGCGACGTCGTTTGTATGGGGTTCGACGTTGATTGGCGGCGCGTTGATGGCTAAACGGTGAAGGCCTTTCCTTCAGTCATGCATGTTTTGCTGCAAATAGGGTTACATGTGAACCAAGAAGGAGATGACATGTCTGAATGTGTGTGGTGAGTTCTAGTTTCGTTTTATTTTATATAAATTTAATTTCGAGTCTCTCTAACTAACATAACTCTTGCATACGAGGTCCGATTTGTGCGCGGTTTTCTCCGTTATGATCATATCGAAATTTCAAATATTTTGACACTTGTTTGGAAAAATTCCAAGACTGTTCAAATTTTGGGTTTAAATTGGATTTAAATTCAATTTAAATTCAAAAGGTGAGTGTTTTAACCCACTCACAACTTCTAAAATTTCTTATGTTTGTTAAATTGATTTATGATGTGATTAGAAATTTATTATGATGGTTTGGCATATTTTGAATCATCGTCTCAATTTATTTGAATTTATTTGGATAAATAGTTATTTAATTTATTATTGAATATAAACTGCCAGTAAATACATATTATTTATTATATGTCCTATATTGATGTTATTGATTGGATTGGATGATGATTGTGATAAATGTCTGAAGACTGATATTGGATGAATGGATATTGTATTTTATGTTGTCATAAGATGAAAGTTGTATGGATTTTTATTTCATTCGGGATTGCAGTTCGAAATGATATATAACCGTATTTATATTTTAAATTACGGATTGAAATGATAAATATCCATATCACTTGACCATAGGATAGAAAATTATATACAGACACCGTGGTCTATATATAAAAATATTTTGGAATGATTTCTAGAGTTTTTATAAAGAAATATATGATTTTAGACAAATATTGATTTTAGATAGTATATAAATGTTATTACATCCTTGATTTTAAGCTATGTATAATTTTTTTTAATATAGAATAAGCTTAATAATAAGTTTGATTTTTATTGAAGATAATATGGTTAAGTATATAAAATATAGAGTTTATAATGATTTAAATAAAATTAAGATTGGAAGATAAATTGGAAATTTATTTGAAATTGAATTTACTTAAGAATCAAACTCAAATAAGTTGATGTGAAATTTATTAAATTGGAAATTTTAAAAGGTATGATTATTATAACTTGATTTTAGGGTTAGGGTGAATTAAACGAAATAAATTGAAGGAAATGTTTAGTTATTTGTGATTTGGGATTTATTTAAATGATAATGGATTTATTAAGTAAATTATTTCAAAATTAAATAATAGAAAATTGAATTTGATATGTATATATGAAATTACAACTTAGTTTTGAAATTTTTGAATACTTAAAGTTTGAAATATATCAAATTTAAAATGGTTTATTCGATGGACCAAATCTGTTTTGAAATCGATATAATTTGGAGTAGTTTATTCGGGAACTGAATTGAATTGAAATTTTATGAGTCGGGATTTCGTTAAATTTAAAATTTAGAAATTCGAGTTGTTTGGAATTGATTTGGGAAATTGAAGAAGCTAATTTATCATATAAAGTATTTTAAATATTTAAACCATATAAGTGGTGGACGTTATGAGTTTCAAGGTATTATAATTTGGAAGTGTTATATTTCAAGTGTTTGATTTCGAAATGTTATAACTTTGAAAGTGTTCTAATTATAGAAAAGGATATATTTGAAATGAAATGATATCGTATTGGATTTGGTTTTGAAAAGGCAATGATATTTGGTTTTAAAGTATAAACTATTTTGAAAATGACCGCGGTGTATAATAATGTATGGTTGTTAAAGAGACCGGGATCATAAGTTGTCATACTCTCTGCCAACTCCGAAAACCACTTTAACAACCGTGTACGCGGTGGAGATTCCAGAATGAAGTAGCATGGCGGCGGCGTTCCTTTAAGGTATATACGTGGACCGAACACCCGTGAGTTGGCATAAGGCGGCTAAAACAAGATCGATCTCGGGCCAAGAAGGTAGCCCCTTTTATCGGACACACTCATTCGATATTATATTATGATTTTGAGACTGATTTGGTGGCCACTTTTGATTTTTGATTCGGGGGTATGGATCGAGGTGGGCGGTAGTAGCTGCTACGCATTACCACCAGCCCGTGTGCGTAATTGGTATATCTACCCTGGCATTGCCTTGTGTGTCGTGTCACCAACCCTAACGCGCCTTGTACGAGTTTGATTTGTGTCGTACCTATGGAGTATCCTCTGGTAGCCTCTCAATCAAGAGGTATTACGGTACTGTATAGACTATTCACACTATTACGTGTTATGGGCTATATGGATAACCCCTTAACGCTATTTAAAAGGAAGTTTATTTTACTATTAGACACTATTATAATAGAAAAATATTACAACATGGTAAATAGTTTAATGGATCCTTAGGAGATGTGAATCCCAAGCCTCTCTTGAGTTACTACACTCAAGTCGGACACTGGATAAGAGATGCCAAATCCCGTAAATATCTCTGACGCCGTTCCACTCATATTATTTTCTGTTGATTTAACTCACATAAGATCGTTTAGTTCCGACTCGAGTGTTTTGTCTTTTAAAATTCACTCGGGTCAGTTTGAGCATTTCAGGATTTGAAGGCCTTATTTTTGGAGGACGAGGACGAAGATTATATTATTTCTATTATTTACTATATTGTTCCACTGCTTCACATTGTTCCGCTGCATTACCATTTATTATTCTCTGGTATGTTTAACTCCGATATGTGTTGTATAAGTATAATCAAATGTTTTGTAAAGCAGCTTCATGAACTGTTATTTGATTATTATATTTTGTCATTCCGCTGCGAAATTCTATTTTGTTTTCTTTCTTTCTCCGCTTTTCTTATTTACCCCAATAACAATCCGCTTTTTTGTATGGTTTGAGTTAGCACGTGTGTCTGCTTAAACGTACAAAAAGGAGGGATGTTACACTTAGCTTATAAAATCATTAAAAAAATTATTTGAAATAAAAATTTGGATAATCCTTAAACATATTTAAACCAGACTTTACTAAATTTTGAGCTTATTATAAATCTTATTTTTTTATCATAGCTTATTCATATACATAATATTTTCAAATTTGAATAAAACCTTATATATTTCCTTTCAAAACCATAGAAATCATTTTCAATATATATATATACACCAATGGTGTCTGTACAAAATTTTCTATCCTATGGTCAAGTAATGCGGATATTTATCATTTCAATCCGTAATTTAAATTTATATATGGGTATATATCATTTCAACCCGCAATCCCAAATTAAATTCAATGAAAATCGCTTGGGTCTATCATTTCTACCCATAACGATTTTCTCCTATTCTAAAGTCCGTTCGGGTATGTATCATTTCAACCCATAGGGAATTCTACACTAACAGGGAACTTGTAGAGTGAAAACAGATATGATAATAATAATATTAACAGGCATATATCATCAATAACAATATAATATAAACAACATGATATGGTGTCAGATCCCACAGGTGAACAACTACATATAAATGCATATATAACAATTTAAATAACTACAACAACATATTTCAATTGTTGTTTCAATTGAAATCAAATTTAATAAATACAAGAACTTTAATCATCAATGATTGCTCACCTTTCTAGGCTAGAGAGGGTATACAATGAATTTGAGTTATGAATCCATGCACGAATTCCAAAGCAAAGCTAGATTGGCACGAATTCGATGGACAAGCTGATAAATATGGATAGACATAATCAAATCAGAATGGGTCGATGAAGATAATTGGTACAAGTGAATTTATATATGTATATATGACTATATGTAACTATTTACATATATAAAACATATTCTAAATTCAAACCCATTTTAAATCAAATACACACACACACACACAATTTAAGGTCTACTATTAACTCATATGAAATGAAGATAGAATAAAATCTTTATAATATACTTAAAAATCAAACATTATCAAAATTAAAATATGTGTCATTTCTCAAATTAATACTTATATATATGCATATTATATCGCTAGATATTTATATAACATATGTATTGTCCCTCCAAAATGTCAACATAACATATCATGTATAACATGACACATATAGATTTTAATAAACACGTATAAAAATACATTCTGTATGTAATTTACATAAAAAAATCGAATTTCCTTTAATTGTATATAGAGTATAAATATACAAACACAACTATCATAATCAGATTGAATGCAGACAAAGATTTGTAAAATCTACATGTATAAAATATTTGTATGTAATACACCTCTAAAACAATATGTATAACAGTGTTATAGAAATACCACAGATCACCAACGCCTGTCTACTAATATATAAAATTCATACAACTAGTGTATATATAACAACTACTGTACTTATGTATGCTCAACTAACAGACTATTTTTCAACCTATGTGCAATAAAAATAGAAAATATACGCTAAAAAACAATTCAATAAAACTCAGCCGACCCGTATATATACATATATGTAATAAACCTATGACATAGTATAAAATTACTTATATACATATATAATAATAGTTATCAATATAAAAGAAAAACTCTTGTGAATTATGAAAAGCATAAAGAACCGAGGAAGCTTAAAAAACCTATGTAGATTACAACTTTTCGGCAAATTATTTTATTTATTACAAAAAGAAAACTTTTCAGTAATGTTGCAAAGAATAATGTCCACCAAAGAATGCATTTTTATTAAACAAAATTTATGGTAAAAATTAACTAGCTAATGAGTTGAAAACTTATGGGTTCAGTACTATAAAATAATATTGGAGACAAGGTAAAATAAAAAGAAAGAAAATTGTTGCAGGTAGGCATAAATAACAGCTAGTACAAAATATATTATTACAAGTTTCGACTCAAATAAACAAAAGGAAACAACAGCATAGTGTAAAACTAATAACCCATATTATATATTTGCAATTTTTAGAACTAACCTATATAAAATACATACATGGATAGAGATGTGGTGGAAACGCTCGGCAGGGCGAGAGTAGGTGAAGCTCTGCTGCTTGGGGACGCATGCTCAAGCACAAGGCCGAGAGGAGACGTGGAGGCGGTTGCTGGCCAGTGAGGTCGAAGGCGGGTGTTGGATGAGGCGATGATGAGATCTGGGAAGGAGAAGTAGCGGTTGGGTTTGTGGTGGAGAGGAAGAAAATATGTGGAGGGGCAAGCAAATCTGGACACAACAAAATTAGGAAGAGGAAGAGTTTTTTTTGGTGAATCATAGCAAGGAAGATAGGTTTGGCAACAGAGAGGAGCGAATAAAATTTTGAGAAGCAAATACATATAAATGAACGGTTATAAAAGAAAGGAAACAGCTGGCACAACAAAATCAATGCTAGGCTGTTAGAAATTCAACCGTTGGAAGAAAGGAAAAGACACCAGAGTAATATATACTGAAACAAAAATAATAGCAACGGTCATAAGGCATTATTTCTGGAAAAATTATTGAAGCAATTCATAGGTTGATTAGACGGTATGTTTCAAATTTGGAACCGAAGGAAGCAATGAAGTCACCATTTATAGTACCGTTACAACGAACAGTTTATTGTTTCCGTCGCGTATCGGACCTCAAAATACAGAAATAAATGTACTATAGAGATCAACATGACGAGACGATCAAAACGGTATACAGATATCAGTGGTACGATCATCCTATCAAAAGTCGATAACCGGTACCGGTATACGTTGCTATTCTGTATGGAAAAATCCATACGGAGCTAGGAACGTCCGAATTTCACGAAACGAATTTCGTATCTGATTCAGGGTATTCTAAATAAATTTTCTCATCTTGACATATTTAGGTTTCGGAATACTTTCAAATTCAACTGTTATTAACTGATATAAATTGAAATAAAATTTCACAAGAAAATAAACTTCAACATTATCAGATGAAAATTTACCAGTGCTATGTTTAAATAGATGTATTCCAAATAATAAATTTTATTTTCAAATTTCATTATTTAAAATTTCACTAATTTAGTAAATAAAACCTTTAAAATTTACGCGTTGTTACACTCTCCCCACTCAAAACTTTTCGTCCTCTAAAAGGAAGAATGTAGAAGAATAGAAACAACCAGAAAGAAAAATAGATTGAAAGACAAGGATAGACAATTAATTTAGAACTATATAAATTTTGCTTGAAATATTCATTTGAAAACTTCATTTGCAATTCAATTTTCTCTAATACTTTAACACTTTTCAAAACCTATCTATACAATTTCTTGCTTCCCTTATAAATACCATTTATATGTTTAAATAACACCTTTATAAATATATGAAAACTATTTGAAAACAATTATTTACATCATTACTTATCTTTACAAAGAAGTTATTTGAAAATGTGAAATCCATAATTCATAAATTTATTAATTTATCTCAAGATACTTTTCAAACATTATTAATAAGTTAATAATCATTTTCTTTAAATATGTTTCATTTAATTAATCACTTCTAAAATATTTATAATATTCAAAAATTTCTATTAAACCATGTAGTATATAAATAAACAATATTTTAAAGATTATATTAAAAAAGGAAAGGAAGGTAGATTCGGGAAAACATGATATAGGTGAATAAATAAAGCTGAGCAGATAAGGTAGATTCAAAAGAATAGCATCGGGCATGAATAGTTAATTCAAACCATAAGAATTTCAATTTCAAATATTAATACAAAATT
This sequence comes from Allium cepa, assembly GCA_030765085.1. Lineage (NCBI taxonomy): Eukaryota > Viridiplantae > Streptophyta > Magnoliopsida > Asparagales > Amaryllidaceae > Allium > Allium cepa. The sequence goes on along the minus strand of CM060939.1, from coordinate 70,478,950 downwards.
TCTTTATTCGAAATACTTTTATAATAAAATACCATTATAATAAAATACTTTTATAATAATATTCTTTTATATCAAAACAAATTTCCTTTCGAAAATACTTTTATAACTTGATGTTTCAACAAGTTTATCCTCGTTCTTGTAGACTTTGGCCATGCGTTGATCAGGTGCAAAGCTAGAATTCTTCAATTACTTAGTAGACCTGTTTCAACACCCAGTGAAAATACTTGAAAAACCTTCAAAACCAATATGGAAAGTACAATCCAAATTAATCAACCGAATCATGGATCGCAGATACACAATGATTACGCCTGGATACCCCCGGAAACATCCACACCTTTAAGCAATCACTGCCTTGCGAATTTCGCCATGATAACCAAAACTGTGGACCGCAGGATACACAATTGTTACACCTTGGATCCCCTAGGAAACATCCGTACCCTTTAATCAATCTCTTCCTTGTGGATTACGCCACGACAACAAAACCGGTAGATCGTGGATGCACAATGGTTACGCCTGGATCCCCCAAGAAACATCCATACCCTTTAAGCAATCTCTGCCTTGCAGATTATGTTCCATAACAAAGTGACCATGGGTAATGCCATGGAAGGACACTCGAGTATCACATTCGGAAAACCTAATCAGAGAGAATAATATCGATAAAATGAATTCACAATGTGGCCACAAAGCGGATATCAAGCAGAAGGCACTTTCCATATCTTTACTTCGAAAATATGTATCATATAGTACCTTTTTCAAATCAATTCAAATATTATACTTATATAAAGTCCATTATATCTCAGATTTCATTTTCAAATTGAATACTTTCCAAAATCGATAGTGTATCAAATCACACTTATATAGACTTCGATTATATAAGATTTCGCTTTCCAAATTGAGTACCTTTCCAAATCAATAGTTTTCAAATCAACTTCATACTTATAAAAATCAATTTTATATAAGTTCGACAGCTCCCAAATCAAGTATTTAGTAGAATAAGGTTCTCAATTTCAATTCGTTTCAATACCAGTTCAGTTTCAAAATCATATACGATTTCACCAACTTATTTCTTGAATATCTTCAGTTTTAAAGTTTCCAAAATAATAGGCTTAGAAAATAATCCTAGTTTCCAAATCAACATAATTTAAGTCAAACAAATTCATTTCTGAAATCATCATATAAATGCTGGGTTTTAAATTCCAATCTATTTTCGAACCTAAATATTTTCTCAAAATCAATTATACCCAAATGATTACCCAATTTATAACCATCCCTTTAAAAAATTTAAAAATAAATTTTGTTAAAACATTTCAAAACTAAATTTCATATTAGTATAATTCAAAATAGTCTCATTCCTTTACTTAACAAAACAGTTTCAAACTTATTTAAATCATATTACTTCATACTTTAAACATACAAAACTAAACTTATATACTTTATCAATTAATTTATACCTTTCGAAATTACTTAGCTTTGAAATTTAAACCTCAATTTGGAAGTGTTCGAACATTCAAAATGGTTGGTAAAATCAAATTTCAAATCCAAGAGTTGGAAATCAGCAACAAATCAGTAAATCAATTTTAGTAGATAGGGTTATACCAAATCAAATTCGAAACTCGAGAACCAACACCGGCTCACTTCAAATCATATCAAATATATATACATATATCTTTCGAATATCAAATCATACTTCAAAATTTGAAATCAAATTTTGTTTCACAAAATCAATCGCATAGCAAAGCTACTAAAGTGGCGTCTCCCCCACTCTAAAACTCGAAAATCAATGTCGATGATGCATGCACTCATCACCGAAATTATTTTCCATTGACACAAGTGAGTTTTGGACTACTATTTTCTTGAAAGCTTCTTTGAAATTTCTTCGAAATCATTGGAATTCATTTAAATTCATTTGAAACATTTCTTATTTGAAAAAATACTTTTAAATCGTATTATATATATTTTTCAAAATCTTAAAACCAATTTCAAAACACCGGAATTCAACTCCTCGAATTTTCAATTTAAAATCCTTCAGTTATAAATCATTTTTAGAAAAATCAAATTTCTTATGTAATTTTCTACATTTAAAATCCTCGTTTTTAAAAGGTATATAATCCTTATCGAAAACATTTCACTTTTATACAGAATATAATCATTCTTATCAAAATAATAATTTCGACATATAAATCAATATCTAAAATACAAACAAACCCCATTTTTCAAAGGATGATTTAAGAATGGATTCAAAAACAAAGATAGAGATTCAAATTAGAGGGACTTTAATCAAATATAATTCTTATTCGAAGATAGGCTCGAATGAAGATGAGATAATTATATTACAAAAAGGAAGATGGATATACTTGGGCGACCTTAACCAGGTCAACCGTGACTTCAGGAATATGATCGATGCTGAATTCTGAGGCAAATCAACATTCGATCACCAAAGATAGAATTCGGCATAACAAGAGGTAGCAGCATCTAAACCAAGGGATATATAAATCTTCGGGAATGAATGCTAATTGTAAAGGAGTTTCACCCTTTTACAAATCATTCAAAGATTGGCGGGATTGCCTATTCTTATAGAGATCATTCGAAGTGGAGTTATGGGATACTCCAGAATCAAGAAACACGAATAGGGAGAGAAGATAATGATTTTGGAACCGCAGGCAACGTTCCAAAGTCCATAGGAAAACCAAATCAAAGAGGAAGAAATTCAAGCTCGGACGAAAGTGATTCTACAAATAAATTTACTATATATGCTAAGTTTGCCTAGACCCAAAGCTTTGATACCAACTGTAACGACCCGATATTTTCAACCATTCGCATCCACATACATCGGACTTGAATTGCTTAAAATATCAGATTGTTAATTTAAATTTGGCAAAACCCAGCATATACAGTAAATAAATCAATCACAGAATCACAGACACGTAGCAATATAAACATAATACATCGGAATAGATAAATAGTAGTTTATGAAGCTACTATATAAACATTAGAGTTAGAAATAAAATGCAGCAGAACATCTCAAATACAGTGAACTCTCTAATACAAACTAATGACCTCTCTAAACAAATCAACTGGAAAAGCTGAAAGCTGAATCGATAGTTGGATCTCCAAGCGAAGCTTCAAACTTCAAAGTGAGTCTCAAATGCTGTATTACTCAGTCTGACCCATGCATAAAGCAAAACACAAAAAACTCGAGTCAAGATTAACATTCTCATATCAATAAATTCAACTCGAGTGAAATATCAACTGAAATACAATTAACTTAGAGGATGTTTGGGATACCCCCCCTCTGAGGATCCATGGAACTATTTACAATGTAGAAATATACGCTATTAACAACCTAAAGTCATTATAACACCGTGGTCACTTCAAAATAATTTATACTTCAAAACCAAACTATCATTTCCATTTCAAATAAATATATTTCCAAATTATATAACTTTCAAAAACTAAATTGATAATTTCATATATATCTCATTTAACTTCTTATTATTTAGTTTTCGAAATATTCACTTAATAGATCCATTATCATTTAAATAACCATTAATTACATTTTTCCAAATATTTCCTTCAATTTATTTAAACGTGAGATATTCAACAAAATCAAGTTATAAAATCATATCCTTTTAAATTCTCAAATTCAATAAATCACAAATCAATTTAACTAAATAAAATTCTTAATTAATTGCAATCTTAATTAAATTCAAATTTGTCTTCCCAACCATAATTTATAAAATCATTAAAAATTCTATTTAAAATAAAAATTTGAATAATCCTTAAACTTATTTAAACCAGACTTTACTAAATTTAAAGCTTATTATAAATATATTTATTTATTTTTATCATAGCTTATTCATATAGATAATATTTTTGGATTTAAATAAAACCATATATATTTCCTTTCAAAACCATAGAAATCATTTTCAATACACACACACACCAACGGTGTTTGTACAAAATTTTCTATCCTATGGTCAAGTAATATGGATATTTATCATTTCAATCCGTAATTTAAATTTATGTACGGGTATATATCATTTCAACCCACAATTCCAAATTCAATTCAATGAAAATCGCTTAGGTCTATCATTTCGACCCATAACGATTTTCTCTTATTCTAAAGTCTGTTCGGGTATGTATCATTTCAACCCATAGTGAAGTCTATACTAACAGGGAACTTGCAGTGTGACAACAGATATGACAATAATAATAGGCATATATCATCAATAACAATATAATATAAACAATAGGATATGGTGTCATATCCCACAGGTGAACAATTACATATAAATGCATATATAACAATTCAAATAACTACAGTAGCATATTTGAATTGTTGTTTCAATTGAAATCAAATTTAATAAATACAAGAACGTTAATCGTGAGTGATTGCTCACCTTTCGAGGCTAGAGAGGGTAGACAATGAATTTGAGTTACGAATCCACGCACGAATTCCAAACCAAAGCTAGATTGGCACGAATTCGATGGACAAGCTGATAAATAGGGATAGACGAAATCAAATCAGAACAAATCGATGAAGATAATTGGTACAAGTTATATACGTATATATAACTATATGTAACTATTTATGTATATAAAACATATTCTAAATTCAAACCCATTTTAAATCAAATATATATAAAATTTAAGGTCTATTGTTAACTCATATGAAATGAAGATAGAATAAAATCTTTATAATATACTTAAAAATCAAACATTATCAAAACCAAAATATGTGTCATTTCTCAAATTAATACTTATATATATATATGCATATTATATTGCTCAATATTTATATAACATATGTATTGTCCCTCCAAAATGTCAACATAACATATCATGCATAACATGACTCATATAGATCTTAATAAACATGTATAAAATTACATTCTGTATATAATTTACATAAAAAAATCAACATTCCTTTAATTGTATATAGAGTATAAATACACAAACACAACTATCATAATCAGATTGAATGCAAATAAAGATTTGTAAAATCTACGTGTATAAAATACTTTCATGTAACACACCTGACAGTATTATAGAAATACCACAAATTACCAAAGCCTGTCTACTAATATATAAAATTCATACAACTAGTGTATATATATAACAACTGCCGTACTTATGTATGCTCAACTAACAGAATATTTTTCAACCTTTATGTAGTAAAAATAGATAATATACACTAAAAGACAATTCAATAAAACTCAACCGACCCATATATATATATATATATAATAGACTTATGAACATAGTGTAAAATTACTTATATACGTATATAATAATCGTTATTAATATAAAAGAAAAAACTCCTGTGAATTATGAAAAGCACAAAGAACCGAGGAAGCTTAAAAAACCTATGTAGAATACAACTTTTCGGTAACTTATTTTATTTATTACAAAAAGAAAACTTTTCAGTAATGTTGCAAAGAATAATGTCCATAAACAATGCATTTTTGTTAATAAATTAACTAGCTAACGAGTTGAAAACTTATGGGTTTAGTACTGTAAAATAACATTGGAGACAATGTAAAATCAAAAGAAACCAAATTGTTGCAGGTAAGCGTAAACAACAGCTAGTACACAATATTTTACATGTTTCGACTCAAATAGGCAAAAGGAAACAACAGCATAGTGTAAATCAAAATAATCCATATTATCTATATGCAATTTTTAGAACTAACCTATATAAAATACATACATGCGGTAGAGATGTGATGGAAACGCTCGACAGGGCGAGGGAAGGTGAAGCTCTACTGCTTAGGAATGCGTGCTCAAGCACAAGGCCGAGTGGAGACATGGAGGCGCTTGTTGGCCAGTGAGGTGGAAGGCGGGGTGTTGGATGAGGCGATGATAAGATCTGGGAAGGAGAAGTAGCAGTTGACGCATGGGTTTATGGTGGAGAGGAAGAAAGAAAATATGGAGGAGGGGCAAGCAAATCTGGACGCAGCAAAATTAGGAAGGGGCAGAGTTTTGTTTTGTTTTTTTGGGTAAATTGGAGAAAGGAAGATAGGTTTGGCAACAGAGAGGAGCGAACAAAATTTTGAGCAGCAAATGTATATATAAATGAACGGTTATTATAAAAAGAAAGGAAACAGCTGGCGCAACAAAATCAATGCTAGGCTGTTAGAAATTCATCCGTTGGAAGAAAGGAAAAGCCACCAGAGTAATATATATTGAAACAAAAATAATAGCATGGTCTAAGGCATTGTTTTCGGAAAATTATTCAAGCAATTTATGGGTTGATTAGACGGTACGTTTCAAGTTTTGAAACCGAAGGAAGCAATAAAGTCACCATTTATGGTACCATTACAATGAATAGTTTATTATTTTCGTCGTGTACCGGACCTCAAAATACAGAAATAAATATATTGCAGAGATCAGCATGACGAGATGATCAAAACAGTATACAAATATCAGTGGTACGATCATCCTATCAAAAGTCGATAATCGGTACCAATATACGTTGCTATTCCATACAGAAAAATCCAAACGGAGCTAGAAACGTCCGAATTTCACAAAACGATTTTCGCAGTCTGATTCAGAGTATTCTAAGTAAATTTTATCATGTTGACATATTTATGTTTCAGAATACTTTTAAATTCAACTGTTTTTAACTGATATAAATTGAAATAAAATTTCACAAGAAAATAAACTTCAATATTACCAGATGAAAATTTACCAGTTGCTATGCTTAAATAGACGTATTCCAAATAATAAATTTTTATTTTCAAATTTCATTGTTTAAAATTTCACAAAATTTCAATTAATTTAATAAATAAAACCTTTAAAATTTATGGGTTGTTACACAAAAAGTTTCAAATTCATAATTTTCAAATTCTCCACCATGATCACTTCTTAGTGAATTGATAGAAACTCCTTTTTCATTTTGAACTAATTTTGTGAATTCAGTGACGTTTGAGAAAGTTTCTGATTTTTAGCTAAGAAGTATACCCATGTATATCTTGAGTAATCATTAACCAACACAAAACAATATTTCTTACCACCTGAGCTAGCAATATTGTTAGGTTCAAACAGATCCATATGAACTAGTTCAAGAACTCTAGAAGTGCTTACAGTGTTCTTGGCATGAAAAGATGATTTTTAAGTTTTCCTATATTACATGCTTTACATAGATTTTCTGTTTTAAAGTCATGAGATGGTAAACCTTTTACCAAGTCTTTTCTAATTTTTTCAACAAATTCATACTAGCATGTCCTAATCATCTGTGTCGTAGGTTTACTTCTAAATCCTTAAGAATTTTGAAAGAGTGAGATCATCAAAGGTTAGAGAATATATATTACCTTTCCTTTTACCTGAAAACAATATTTCTTTTGATGATTGGTCAACAATTTTGCACAGATCAGAGTCAAAAATAACATTCATTCTTTTATCACATAGCTGGCTGATTGTTATCAAGTTGTGGTATAGATTTTCAACATATAATACGTCATTTAAGGTAAATGTACTGTTACCTACTTTACCTTTACCGATAATGCTACATTTGTGATTGTTACCCATTGTGACTTTGCGACCTTTGTACTACTCTAGGCTATAAAACTTTGATTTGTCACCTGTCATGTGCTTGGAACAGCCAGAATCCAGATATCATTGTTGTTGTTCCTTAGCCTGCCAACATACCTGCACAAGAAAAGAATTTAGTGACCTATTTGTTTTTATAGGTCCATGACTGTTAGTGATAGAAGATTTTGAAAATATGTTTGTACAGACCCTAGACAACTTATATTTGTTCCTTTTGGCATCCAAATTTGTCTTACTTTCAGGGATTTTATATTTGTGCCTTTTGGAACCCAAATTGGTATAGTTTTTACGCGTTTGAGTCTATACCAACACTTATTGTGATTGTGTCCAGATTTTCCATAAATTGTGCACTTGGAATTTACTTGATTGATTTCACTACTAACACATTTAGATTGAGTATACCCAAGTCTATGTCTATTAATATTGACCTTTTGTTTTCCTATTAGCACATTTAGTGATTTTTCTCCTTTGGAGAATTTTTCTAAAGTCGTAGACAATTATTGGACTTGTGTTTTGAGTGATTCATTTTCATTTAATAGTAATGTGCACTTTTTAATAGAATTTTCTCTCCAAGTGTTTTCACTTCTTTCAAAATCAGAATTTCAATTTTATGTGATTTTATTTTAATTTATGATTTTTTAATTTCTTCTTTAAGTGATGGACACTTTTCACACTTAGGGCTCTTGATTTGATAGTTTTTAACCATTTGATCAAGCTGTTTATTTAATTCTATCAAACTATATCTTTGTGATTCAATTTTAGAGTACTTTTCCCTAAGTCATTCAAAACAGCAATTTACTTCATGAATTTATAAGTAATTCTGAATGAGTAAGTTTTGATACCTTGCTTGGCTCGTCATCATCACTGTCGGTTATTTCGCCATGAAGTCACAGATTTGCTTTTTCACTCTCACCGCCAATGCTTTCATTTTCATCTTCATCACTTTCATCCCAAGTGGCTGCAAAACTTCTCCTTTTCTGTTTCTTTCCTTGGCTGAGTTTATTCTGAGGACAATTGGGTTTGATATGACCCGATTATTACACTTATGGCAGACGATCTCTTGTTTTTCTGAGTTGTCTAGAACTTTGTTGATTCTTCTCTTTAGTTGATGATTTTTGACTACATTTCCATATTTTCGGTTCCACTTTTTTAATCTTCTTATTAGTAGTGCTAGTTCTCCCTCACCATCATCATCATCATCTTCGCTTTCAGTTGTTCCTTTGAGAGCTATTGATTTCTTTCGTGCATCACCTCCTTCACATTCTTCCTTGAATTTCATTTCTATCTCATAAGTGGTGAGATTTCTAATAAGTTCTTCAAATTTAATCTGTTTCAAATCCTCCGATTCTTGAGTAGCAGCGAATTTGACTTCAAAATTTTGTGCAAGGACTCTGAGAATTTTTCGAATTATTTCCAACTCTGTGTATGATTTTCCGAGAGCTTTTGATTTGTATATGAGATTAGAAAGTTTTCCATACATCTCTTTGACATTTTTATCCTTGGCCATTGTGATGTTCTTGTATTCGCTACTAAGCATGGCAAGGCGAGATTCCTTGACTTGAGACGTTCCTTCGTGAGTCGTTTCAAATGTGTGCCATATTTCCTACGCAGTTAGACAATGTGAGACACGATTAAATTCAATTTGATCCAATGAACAAACAATAGAATTCATAACTTTAGCATTAGCATTCTGCAGTTTATTTTCAAAATCTGTCCACTGATCCATCTGTTTTTCAATTTCCTGATTACCTACCACTATAGTTGGTGTCATATATCTGTCTCAACAATATCCCAAGTATCAACGGTTTTTAGAAAAATTTCATTCTATTTTTTCAGTAAGCATATTCACCATTGAACATTGGTGGTCTAACTATGGACTAACCCTCAACAAAAGCATTATTAAAAGATGTTATTTAAAAAAAAATCAAAATTTTAAAATAGTAATTTGTTTTTGAAGAATAAAATTTTTAAAACAAAAATTGACTTTTGTTCCTAGCTCTGATACCACTTGTAGGATCGTCTTCACCCTAGAGGGAGGGAGGGGGTGAATAGGTGATACTAATAATTATAAAAATTAATGTGGAAATATACAAAATAATTGTAGCGTAGATAATAGCAGAATAATAAAAGCAGAAATAGAACAACACAGATTTACCCAGCTTCGACAAAACCCTGCCTACGTGCTGCCTCCAAGGTTTCTACTAGAAATTAAGTAGTCGGACGCTTACGTAAAATTGTGACACCTGCTATCGACTGACTTAACTCTACGCTCAAAACCTTACCACAACTCAGCCACCGAGTTGCGAATTTCCAAACTACGCCACCGTAGTTCGTCCGCTACTCACACAACTAGAATATTATAAAAGTTTTAAGAAGTAAATTACAAATAAAAAACAACTAAAAATCAAAAACCCTAATTTTTAAAAAATACAGCCCAAATAAGAGACGGCTCAAAGAGAAATGACACAATGATGGAAACTAGTATATTCCCTTTTTTTCTCTTGTTTATGTCTTCGGCCTGTTTTGCTCTGTGAAAATGGTTGCCTCATTCGTTCCTCTTTCTTTTTGAAAATTAGGGCTTCTGAAAATTGAATACGCCGATTTCAATTGAACGATCGAATAGATGTTTTCACGTTGATTGCTTTGTCGATCGGTTGTCTTGCTTTGACTTCACTCGGCTGCTTCAATTTGGCGAGTTCGAATTGAATTGGTATGTGATTTCCTTTATTACTCTCGTTGATATGCTTGAACTTGGTGCTTTTTATTGCCGATGATGTTGATGGTATTTATAGGGTTTAATCCCCAAAATTTTCATTCGAATATATTTTTTGAATTCGTCTGTTACTTTAGCTCGGCCATTCGATTTTGATTAGTTGTTGGAGATTGATCCTGACCGTTTCAATTCGAATATTTCTTTGATTGATTATCATGGCTTTCGTTTGCTTTGAATTTGGTTCCATTCTTTTCTCTGTCGACGTCTCTAATTTCGACACTTGTACTTATTATCTGGGCTTGTTCAACTTAGATCTGTTCTTTTCTCTGATTCCATTCTTTGCTGGTAACGATCGAATTTTTTACTAATTCAATGATGTTGTTCATTTGTTTTCAAAACCATTCCTTGACGTGTTTGAGCTGCTTTTGGTATTTATTGTGACTATGTAAACTACTTTCTTATTTCTTCGATTGCTTGCTTTCATGAGTGTGTGTGACTCTTCTGCACTTGAATTTGGCTCTGTAGCTTGTTACATTAAGTCTAATATTGTCGGAGTTGAAATGTAAGCAACCTTGTCTCTTTGTAGTTTGGTCTAGGTTGCATCCCTTCCATGCTCAATTTCTTGTATTGACTGGTTCCATAGTTTCACTTGAATCTGGTTTGGTTTGCATATGACCTTCACGTGTACATTTGTGTTTGTGCTGGGTTATACATTTGTGTGTTGAATGTGTGGTTTCATGTCTTCGAAACTGCTCTATGGTTGGCTTTGGTTCTGGTTACATGTGCACTGCTTATATATGTGTATACATGTGTGTTTGCATATGTATATATGTATGCTTGCCTTCACTTGATTACTGTCACTGTTTTGCGTTCACTTATATGTGTTCACAACTGTTTTGTTGCAGTCTGGTTGGTATGTTGATTTGGTTCCCTAGTATTGCTTCGATTTAAACTGTTTTGTTTCATTTAGTTTGATGTTATATTTGATCCTTGAGTTGAATTCTAGCCTACTTGCCTTTGTTTCACCCGATCAATTTATTGCGTTCATGTTGCCAAGTTCATTTGCTCGGATTTCTTAAATCTGAACACTTGAACTATTTGCATTAAGTTGATGACCTTCTGTTTCATTGTTGGTCTTCACACTCACCCATGTTCACAATTGTTATGCTTTGCCCACTGTTTCATACATGCCACTGTCTAGAGTTGTGATTGCACCTGATATATGTGTGTGTCACCATTGTTGCACTGCCCTTATTCCATTGATATTTGAGTCTGGTTGCTCATGTATGCACTGTGTATATACATGTGCTAGTTGTTGTTTTTGGACTTGCATTTTTGTACATGTGGTGCGATGCTTTCTGAACTATATACATGTATATATGTAGTGCATCACTGTTGTCTTTGTAGTGTGCACTGAAATGCTATGCACTGCATATTTATTTGTTGCTCCATTGTTTTGCACTTGACCATTTGTATCTGGTCTATATGCTGTTTCATTTGAACTGTACTGTTGAGGCTGTTTGTTCATGTCTGAGTTTGAATGGTTGAGTTGTTTTCATGTGTACACATTGAATTTTTGGTCGAGACTTGTTTTATGTTGGTTTTGGATTCTTGTTGCATGAGAACTTGTACTCGACAATTTTGTGATGTATTTGTATTGCACCTGAGTTGAATCCAGCCTCGGCTCGGATTTGACCTTGTGCTCACCTATCCCTACAGTTTTATCAAGTGTATATCAGTGTGCACGGCCTTGTGGCATGTACAGTGATATACTGTGCATGTCACAAGATGTTCATGTACGATGAATTCAGAATAAATATGATGACGAACAACCTAAATAACCGAGGCAAATAATGTTTTCAAAAACGCACATTTTATTTTACACTGCAAAAATATTTCTTTTTCAATTTTACCGTGTTAGTGTTTATTTTGCAAATAATTCAGATGCTGGATTCGGACTGGAGCAAAGTCGAAGATAAAGTACGAGTGAATGAGTGATATGTAGTGAGGTAAAAAATGTAAAGTGAAATTTGAGATGTAATTGAAATTGTATTGTAATTCAAAAAATGTATATACGTAGTGAGAGCTCAAATGTGTACTATTCAAAATTGTAATTAAATATTTGTTTGAATTTAAATTCTGTGTTATTTATTTTATTTAGCAAATATTAATTATGTGAAAAATAAAATAGTACAATAATAAATACATTTAAATAAATAATTATATATATATATATATATATATATATATATATATATGTTTATTATCATTAAACAAAAATCATATACTAGCATATTCAACAATACTTTCGAAGGGTATACTTTTGAAAGGGTATGTTTATATAGCACTTTATTTTGGATATGTAGGGTGGGTAACCTTATATAATAAATGTTGTTTAACCTTGGGGATACCGGGGTGAGTTTAATGAGTTCAACATAAAAGTTGGGGATACCAATACTCATATGTTTTGACAAAATCATTGGGGGATACCAATGTGAATTATAAATGGATATAACCTAAATTAGGGATACTAATGGAAATAGGTTAACCATGTGGATAGCATGGGATAATAGAATCATGTGGGTAACATGAGTTAAATGGCCAAGTGTTGGGTTCATAGTTATCCTGGGAAAACTATGGGATGTTTGATGAATAGTCAGCATCATGTCGGAGATGTATAATCTTGATAAGATTGAAGAAGGGTTCATAGTCATCCTAGGAAAACTATAGGATGTTTGATGGATAGTCAACATCATGTGAGAAGGGTAATCTCCATAACATTGAAGAAGGGTTCATAGTCATTCTAGGAAAACTATAGGATGTTTGATGAATAGCCAACATCATGTCGGGGATAAATAGTCTCCAAATGTTTAAGGAAGGGTTCATAGTCATCTTAGAAACACTATGAGATGTCAGATAGATAGTCCACATCAATTTAAGCATGAACGTAGGATGGATAGTCCCTACTTGATGTAAATAATGCCTATAATGGGATGGGTATTCCTTGAAAATATAAGACGGATAGTCAACTGACACTTAGATGGTTAGACTGAGTAATGTGGAATGGGGAATCCTAATTGTTTTCAAGTATGAATATCATCATAATTATTTTAAAATGTATGTTTTAACCATTGTAGATGCAGGAGCACAAATTATGGTTATATAAAGTTTTTAGGATACTAGTGAGGGGAAAACCAGTTCCATTAAGCGGCGTGGTCTCACTAGATGTCCAAAAGGATTGAGATGTTAGAATATTATTCATTCCAGGCTTTATGTCTGACTCGAAGTTTTTTTACCCTTAAACTCTTAGGTACTCAATTAATTTTGAGTAGTTTAAGATTTAAGGTTTTCTTCTTCGACAAATAAAGCTTCTAGAGGCATGCAGGAGGCAAATAGTTATTTAGAGTTTTCTTTTCCTCTGTGTATTTGGATGTAGAGGTATATTTACTTGCCTTCCTATATACTTTGATCAACCAATGGGGCATCTTTATATGTCTTTCTTGATGTATGTGTAATAATTATATTTTGCCATGTGGAAATATGTTTTTGAATTGTTTAAAGTTTTCCATATTCTTGTGATTTATTTATCAATGAATCTAGCACCGCCCTATTTGGTCGTCGAAGATTAATAACTATGGATGACTGCAGTACCCGTAGCCATTAGTTTTGGGCCTCCAAGTAGGTTGGTGTTACTAAAATCTTGAGCGATCTTCTGAGCGTCATCTTTTTCTCTAATCGCATATTCATGCTTGCCTTGAGCTCAGCTATTTCCTTCAAGGCCGTAGACTCGTTGTTCCAAGCCACGTCTCGATCGAGCACTATCTACTACTTCTAGTGATGCAATACTTGAACCATGTCGAGATGACTGGTTTTCATCTCATCCATAGATTTCAAGGCATCGTCAGCTTTTCCTTCGGCTACTGTTAAGGCGGTTCTAGAGGTTTCGAACTCATTCGTCAAAGTGTCGATGATTCTTTTGTTATGGGCCTCCTATCGTTTTAGTTTTTCGAATTCTGCTGTATGCTCGAAGGAAACTTTTGACATTTTTTCCGCTGCCTTCACGCATTCTTGATATTGCATGTGAATATCAGTGACCCAATCGATGGTCATCTTCTGAACATCATTTGAAACCCTCTTTAAATTAGGAGGAAAATAGAATCCTTCAAAAGTTAAAAATTCCTCTCGAAGTTTTGCATACGAACATTTGGATCAATTGAAAGGTCTTCGGTAGCAGCCTCAACTCTGGTATTTTCTTTACCAGGCCCATGAACAGCAGTGTATTCACCATGACAGCGGCAATCGCTAAGCCGCTGAGACTAAGATGGAACCAAGGTTTTGGGGGCATTGTAGCGGTAGAAGGACAGCAAGGGGGATCGATGGGAACATACCTACGCTCAACTGGTCTTTCAGGACCTTTTGGAGGAGGAGATCACGACCTCGATCTGTATACATCTTAAGCAGGCTATCCCTGTCATCTCTTTCTTGATAACCCCGATCATGGCTGGGGCGATAGCTCGAATCATAATAAGCTTGACTGCCACGGTAGGAGCCGGATCGCGATCTTGATGATTGATGCCGCACATTCCATGGAGAATTAAGCATGCTCCTCTTCCTCACCATCATTTCTGCAAAGAATAGTGGATGTCAATAAACTTTGAGTAGAAAGTACAAATCGAGTACAGCGCAGTGTCTAACGTGGAAGTGTGTGAGTTCCTAGTGCAACCCCCGACAGACCAGGTACAGGAGCTTTGCTCATCGGTGTAATCTCCCTTTAGGAAGTAGGGACTTTCGAGCCAATTCTGATGGGAGACTCTAACCCTCTAACGCTCACGTCAGTGAAATGATAGGCATTGAGATTGTGTGGAATTGGTAGATCAGATAGAGGGTCTAATGATAGACTCATCGATGACTTAGATCGATCAAAGAGGTGACTTCTCGGAAGCCTATGTGTGAATGTTTTCTTCTTTCTCTTGACTGCGAATGGGGGTCGTGAAACTTTTGAGTATCCGACACCAAACCCAGGATCAGATCAATCATCACATGACCAGGTGCATCTTCGTCATGTCCTCCAGCACCAATATCAGAAGATTCTTAAGTACTCGTGATTGGAGGCACCATGGGACTAGATTGACTATCTCTTTGACCGATTGCGACCAATGATCTGATCCCAGCCATCTGGGCAGTTTTAATTAGCCCCACACTAAGGCCCACCTATATCAAAACAAAAGTGATGAGGCGTCCGTCTTTGAGCAAAAATTCAATATTTCTATCCTCAGGTGGAGCATTCTTCAAAATTGAAGTTGCCGTAAATATCACCGCTAGGCGGGGTAACGACACCTTTAAATGATTAACATCGTCAGAATGCAACTTGGATAATATTTTCCTATATTATTGTGAAATTGGTAGGTAACACTTACGCCTTTCTAGCCTTTGTCGAGTGAAGCCAGGCGAGCAGCGAATGAAAAACCACTTGGTCTTGAAAGCACTTAATTTATTCCACGTGCTAGTCAAAATTTGGCATCTCTTTGCCGAATCAAGAAGTGTGAAAGACACTCTCTCGGTACGCCGTTTGAAAGTGAACATAAATCAGATGTCTTTGATAGTGGAAGGACGATGTAGAAATTCCATAAATACCAGATAAGTACAGTTGAGAAGCGCATGACCATTTGGATGGAGTTGCGCAGGGGTTATCCTTATAGAGTGTAAGATCTCTCGGATATATGAATTGAAAGGCGGGATGCATCCCGCCCAGCACATAAACTTGTTACATGTTGTGTACCCTTGGGTGGTCTATGAGCCCTATCATATCGTGATGGAACCAACACTTCTCCAAAAGGAATTCCAAGCCTTATGCCAATCCTCTGGGAGCGTCTTCCTTAATCTTTAAAGTCATCGAATCGGGAGGATTTTCGAGGATGACTGCGTCCTCTAAAATATCAGGCGCAAGCTCGATAATTTCTAGCAGAAAGACGGGAACAATTTCAGAAAGTTCAAGCAAAGAACAGAGCCTTCCATCTGTTCTAAATCATGGCTGAATGGCAGATTATCATACTTAGTCATAGAACTAGATACTATGTTGGAATTAGTCCTATGTGAAGATGATCCAGCTGGCATGATTGTGGAGCGCCCGAAACATCTAGATTCCCTTGCTATTAAACTTATTAAAAATCATAATAGAAGAAATAATCTGTAACCCCAGTGCCCATCGAGTGCAAGTGAAGTGCTGTAAGGTGATATTCAGTATAGTAATAAGTTATGCAAAACTGAAGATAGAAAAGACAACAAGAATTAGAGATTTGTCCAGAGAGACTGTCATTTCTAACCATATATACCATATCTGCATGTTATGGGGTAATGGTACAGCTCGAGTTTCATGAACGATCATTAGCTAGCAGAAATTTGATTATTCTCATAGTCACATATGAATTCTAACATGGTAATTAAAGGCTTTAATTCATGACATTTGTTTTAAGGCAATTCACCACGAGTCATGAAGGTCATATCATATGCAAGCCATATTCAATTCTATGTGTTTACCCAAGTACGAGAAACTAAAGCTCCTTGCTTAGTTAAAGTTAATATATTATTATTTCAGTTTATGAAAAAGGGGAGGAATGGTTCATATGTGAACTGAAAGCACTTAGTTCAAGTTCAGAATGAATGTTCTAGTATTTCATAGGTCGATTGTTCTAAGTATTATGTAGGCCGAATGTTCTAGAATAATGATATATGCTGATCGTCCAGCATCAATCCTTCCCACCGACCATTCTGATGAGGCTACAACTTCAAGTTATAGCCGATCGTTCACACAAAGTTGTCAAGCTTCATCATTCTGGAATGTCACCGACGATCCATGAACGACCATGCATGGTCGATCGTACAACTCCATCTCCCTCAACGAACGATCGGCTATGATTGTTCACTCACTTCTCATTTAGGTAAGCCATTTCCATTGCATACGATCATACAAGCAGTGAAGGGAAAGAAGGACCCATTAAACAAGTCGTTTGTCATAGATTCAAACATTTTTATAAGAATTATGAAGCAAATTCAGAAGTTTTTCTACCTAAGTTTGAGATCTAAAAAAGACGGATTTAAAGCCCAAATATAAAAGAAGATGATGATTGCTGTGAGGATCAATAGAAGAAAAAGGCAAGGTGACTAGTCACTTCTTTGCTTCATAATGAAGGTATAGAAAGTAAAGTGAAGGAGAAATTCCTAAATCTCAGGCCTTATATAGGGAGAAGTCTATGCCGATCGTTTTCGGTCTATAGAGTATAACCGATCATCCCATGCCCATAGTTTATACCGACCCATTCCAGCCTTTATGCCAATCGACCCTTTCCCAAGCCATATGCCGATTGTCTCTCATTCCAGCTCTATGCCTACCGTCCCTTACTTTTTCCTTAGGACGATCAGTTCACTACCGAACGATCAATTCATTGCCATAAGTGGTTTGAAACCTGTTTCTATACAAAGGAGAGATATAAAAAAAGAATGAAATGAATGAAAAGAGGAATGATGAATGATCATGAGAACTTGATTGCAAACACGAACATGAAGAATATCATAAAAATGGGCAATGACCTGTGGACGTCCGAACACATCCCGGAGCCAACAGCATAAACGTGTATATGAATACGCATGAGAACAGTTTTAAAGTTCAACCTTTTGAAATCAATGTAAGATGTAATCATACCAAGAACTTTCAAGATGGCGAATGGATTAGATAATAAAAGGATCATAATTTCCGCATGACCAAATTTGTATATCCAAGTAGAATACGACATTAGATTTATACCATTGACAGTTGATAGAGGAATAGTAATCAATTAGGAAGCTGAATGGACTTCTTTACGGCGTAATTTTTCGATTCAAAGCACGTCATGTTACTCACAAGACTACTTGGGGGGGCAAATGTTACCTCAATTTTGGCAGAGTCGTGATACCATCGATTTGACCAAGGAAGGATGGTCTATAGCCTGAAGGGTCAATTACGTATAGGTGATAGTCTGGCAAATTCAAACCAGGATCTAATCGAAGTGTAGCTAGCATGAAGTAACTCGCCTGGCTCCGTGAAGTTATATCTCAAGTTTGGAGTTAATTGAAGTTCATATGCTCAAGCTACGGATGAAGCAAGGATTTGTATGGATTAAACAAGAACTATCCATGGAACAGTTTAAGTCATCGGAGAATGTTCAATATCTTGAGATCCATAAAGCCAGTTCATGTGAGACTTTCATAGCATAAGCAAAGTGGAAAGGGAAGCACACAATAACGATTGCGCATCCCAAAGTGGAAGTTAGAGGATGGTCGATCGTTATGCACCAATCGTTTTGGACGATTCAACAAAACGATCAGTGTACTTTAGTATGCACTCTAGCTTCAATCAAGATCGACTCATATCTCACAATCTACAACTCAAAAGGACACCATATTTTAGGAGCTATGTTAAGGGACATGTGGACCCTTTAAGAATGATCGCACAGTAATTGGAGCCAAGAAAAAGGATGGGCTATCTTTAGGCTGATGGTTACGTCATCAAGTTATCACAGCCGATCGAAATAGTGGTCCCTTCTAGACGTAGAAAGCCTTTTTACAAAGTTTCACTCCGATCCATGCATGCCCACTCCTATAAATAAAGCAGGAGTAGCTCAAAAAATGGACCCTTCTCTCAGCTATGGAGGCTCTGCCATTTTAATTCTTGAATCTTGTATTAATCGATCCTAGCTGGTCCAAACATTTTTATATTTGTAGTCCAGTGCAAGATCAATAAAAATATGAAGTGGATATAGGCCAAGATTGCCGAACCACTATAAAAATCTGTATGTTCGTTTACTTTTTCTACTTTGTTTTTAATTTCATTCTGTTATCCCACCTTTTGGTCAAAGCTGGAATATCAACAAATCGGCAAGGAAGAATGGATATCAGGATTGGAGATCGATTGGAAACGAGGTTGCAATCGATGTCGTTAAAATTTGGTCGAGCTCCGATCAGGACGGAATCGATTGGAGATGATGATCAAAGCAAGAAGAAACAATGTTTCAAATTTCAGGTATATCGGAGTTCGTATGAAGAAGATATGATCGATACAAGGTGAAAAGGATATGCTGTTCGTATCCATCAAAAAGGTGTGGTGATGTCCCATTCGAATCCATCAGGTTCGTATCCATGAATGGCATCGCCTCAGTTTGTTCGAATCCATCGAGTTTGGTGCAGTTCGAATCCATCAGGTTCGCATCGATTAAAGCAAACTCCGGTTCGTATCCCCGAGTTCGAATCGATCAAGGTCATCGCATCGATCCAAATGCAAGCGTCGAGTCAATTTCAGTTTGTATCCAACATGGTAGGATTGCTTCGTATCGATCAGGGGCTAGTTTTGTTCGCATCGATCGCAGGTAAGTATATTTCGTATTCGTCCAGTTCGTGGTTGTTCGAATCGGTAGCGCCGGAGTCCTTGTTCGCATCCATCATGCTCGAGTGAGTTCATTTCGTATCGATGAGTAATCGATACGAAGTGCGCCAACATTCATCGATACGAACAAGGGCTTCAATAAACCGGTGCGAATTGATAATTGATTCGAGGAAGGACTGAAATGAGTGGATACGATTCAACGGTCGGCGCAAATGAAACTTCGAAGTTGGATGCAGATAACTCGGTCAAATCGACGCATAAGTTGGATCGATCCTGGAATCGCGCAACACGTCACTGCATGCTCAAGTGCCCTGATCGATTTGAACGTATCGATGCGAATTGATCGATTCGAACCACACATTCTGTCAAAACGTCGCAACTCGTATAGATCATATCTCCTAAACCATTGATCCAAACGGAACGAAATTTTCACAGCAGCTTGCATATAAGGTAAAGAATATTCGTGCCAAGTTTCAGCTAGATTGGATCATTTTTTGATGGATACGAAATTGTTTCGTATCGATCACAGATCGAGTCGAAAATTGGTGGGCTCGGTCGCGTGGGCCCACTCACGTGCCAGAAGAAGTCTCTCGAAGTTTGAGCACGACATCAGCCTCCTACGCTTAAAATAGCCCCCTGAAGCCTACAGAAAAAGGATCTTTTGGCAATTGGACGTCCAGACTCTGTCGGATTCAATTCTACACCATATCATCGCTGTTATACTCAAATTACTTCATTGTAATTGCTGTAATCATCTGTAACCAGCAAGGATAATCAATAAAAGATAAAACTTTGAAGTGGACGTAGGCCGGAGATAGCCGAACCACTATAAATCCTGTGTTTCTGATTATAATTTTTGAATTGCTGTTTGTTATTTGCTGAGATCTGAGATTTGTGCTTGAACATTGCCGATTTGTGTTCATACACTGGTGCTTTCACGGTATTTGGGGTTTGTGACCATTTTTGGCGTAAACACTTTGGTGCTTTCACTGAGAACAACAAGCACCCGCTACATCAGATTGAAGTTCAGATTTGAGAAGCTTGAAGAATTTAGACTTAAAGACAATGACTCAACAAACAATTAAAAGACAAAGGGCCGAGAGAAGCTAATAGGAAGGAAGTCAAGAAGCATCCTCCGGAGCTGGAGAAGGACGAGCCTCGATCTACGTCACTAGGGATGAAATGGAGGCTATGGCTAACTCGTTGCAGGAGAGATTGTTGAAAAGTCAACAGGACATGATGCAGACTTTCTTTGAATATATAAGAGCTGCAGGAACACAAAACATTAGGCCGACTACAGTGACTGTGGATGTGGAACAAGGAACTAGGGTCGCGGAACCCAATGGAGGACAGAATACGGAACTAGAGGGCAATCAACAAAGGCTTGGGGGCAGGCCGACAGGATCTGACACTGGAAGGCCCTTGGATGGATCTCAACAGGTTAGAGCTAGCGCTAACATTAGTGAACCACATGAGGAGTACGTACCGGAATTCCCTCGGGGGCATGGGGAGCAACCTTTGACAGATAATGCAGGATTAGCTGAGATTATTAGGAGGATTATGCGTAGAGGCCTGACCAATAGAGATTTGGATGGAGTGAACAAGAGTCCGTTTACACGGAAAATCAGGATGGCTTAAAATCCGCCTGATTTCAAGCTACCTAGTGTGGAAGTATACAACGGCAAGGCTGATCCGTGATGAGATACACTAGATACATGGAGGTGCTGGGGGCATCGGAGGAAGTCATGGCCCGATGTTTCCTCCTATATTTGACAGATATAGTCGCGATGTGGTTTAGGAAATTGGAGGAAGGATCTATCAGAACATGGACGGAGCTGGTGGATAGGTTTCTGAGGCAATTTCGGGTTCATATTAAGAAGCCTAAGAACGTGATGATGCTAAAGTCGGTAAAGCAAAGGACAGATGAATCACTTAGAGCTTTTTAACTCGATTCAATGCGGCAGTTGCTTCGGTGGATCGGCGGATCCATCAATGGTTTTAATGGCAGTAGTGTCAGGAGTCAGGGAGGATTTGGATTTCAAGGTATCTTTAATACGAGACTCACCGCTGGATCTTAGAGAATTCTTTCATGAAGCCGAAAGATTCCTTCGACAGGAGGATGCATGTGCAGATTTAAAGTTGAAGGAAGTGAATGCGACTGAGGGTGGAGGACCATCCGGCATAGGTTCGGATAAAGATAAAGGAAAATGGAAGTTGGATGATGATTCTGGAAAAGCTAGGAAGCGATGGAAGGATCCAAAGTTTTCCACATACACGGGACTAAACGAGACGCTGGAGCGGATATACCTGAAAACCTGGAATCGCCTTCCCTATCGAAGGCTGGCTAGGAGAGAGCCTTTTGAACGGGAGAGGGCATCAGGAAGGCACTGCCTCTTCCATGATTTGGATGGGCACGATACCAACAACTGCAGGCACTTAAAGGATATAATCGAGGAACTTGTAAGGAATGGACAGTTGCAACAATATGTCGAAACTCGAAATGCAGCGATGGAGCAGGAGCAACCACCGCCTACCTCGAGCAACGATGGTATGAGGCCCAGGAATGATGGTCGATTGATTATCAATTGACCAAGATAATATGAAATAAGTAACAGGCTACTGGCAAACGGCAAAGTCATTTACACATGTATGGGGACGGAGATAGCCCCTAGGCATGCTCTGAATGATGATAAACCACGATGCTATGGTTTGTGAAATCTGTCTTTTGCTTTCGAATTGGACACTGATTTTTCTGGTTTGGTTTGGAGTTTGGTTTGAACTCCTGGTTTTGTTTGCTTTTTGATTTGGATTTTCCTTTGGATGATTGTTTTCTGTTTTGGATGTTGGTTTGGATTTCTGGTTTTCTGATTTGATTTGGATTTTGGATTGGATTTTGATTGGATTTTTATCTGGTTTTTGGTAAATGGTCATCAGGTATGGATTATATCTGGCAAGGCGTAAATCTCTTCGTCCGCATGTGGCGAATTGGCTTATTCAGGTCATTGGGTATGGACTATGCTCAACAAGGTTCCGGAGTGACCAGGATTCGGCCTAGGACTTAGGCCTCATATTATCGATTATTTTTTCAGGTCGCTGAGTATGGACTATGCTCGGCAAGGGTCCGGAGAGACCAGGATTCGGCTTAGGACTTAAGCCATGGCATTGTACAACGTCCAGGGACACTGGACCACGGTCGCCAAGTGTGGATTGCGCTTGGCAAGAACCCAGAGAGGTTAGCTCAATGTCCAGGGACACTGGACCACGGTCGTCAGGTGTGGATTGCACTTGGCAAGAGCCCGGAGAGATTGCGGATTTGAATGTCAACCCAGAGAGGTCCTGGCTTCGGTTATTGGCTATTGGATAAGGATGGATTAGGACTCGGTTGTCGAGTTCGAATGGATATGGAATTGGCTAAGGCTTTGGTTATTGGATTTGGAATTGGGCATCGACTCGGAGCAGTCAACGATGATGTACTCTAATGATATGGCTATGGACTTCGGATATCGGATTCGGAAATATTCACAACATGCCTTATTATCACAAGGCATGTTTTGGGGGGCAAATGTTATCCCACCTTTTGGTCAAAGCTGGAATATCAACAAATCGGCAAGGAAGAATGGATATCAGGATTGGAGATCGATTGGAAACGAGGCTGCAATCGATGTCGTTAAAATATGGCCGAGCTCCGATCAGGACAGAATCGATTGGAGATGATGATCAAAGAAAGAAGAAGCAATATTTCAAATTTCAGATATATCGGAGTTCGTATGAAGAAGATATGATCGATACAAGGTGAAAAGGATATGTTGTTCGTATCCATCAAAAAGGTGAGGTGATGTCCCATTCGAATCCATCAGGTTCGTATCCATGAATGGCATCGCCTCAGTTTGTTCGAAACCATCGAGTTTGGTGCAGTTCGAATCCATCAGGTTTGCATCGATTAAAGAAAACCCCGGTTCGTATCCCTGAGTTCGAATCGATCAAGGTCATCGCATCGATCCAAACGACAGCGTCGAGTCAATTTTGGTTCGTATCCAACATGGTAGGATTGCTTCGTATCGATCAGGGGCTAGTTCAGTTCGCATTGGTCGCAGGTAAGCATATTTCGTATCCATCCAGTTTGTGGTTGTTCGAATCGGTAGCGCCGAAGTCCTTGTTCGCACCCATCATGCTCGAGTAAGTTCATTTTGTATCGATGAGTAATCGATACGAAGTGCGCCAACATTCATCGATACGAACAAGGGCTTTAATAAACGGGTGTGAATTGATAATTGATTCGAGGAAGGACTGAAGTGAGTGGATACGATTCAACGGTCGGTGCGAATGAAACTTCGGAGTTGGATGCAGAGAACTCGATCAAATCGGCGCATAAATTGGATCGATCTTGGAATCGCGCAACATGTCACTGCATGCTCACGTGCCCTGATCGATTCAAACGTATCGATGTGAATTGATCGATTCGAACCACACGGTCTGCCAAAACATCGCAACTCGTATCGATCTTATCTCCTAAACCATTGATCCAAATGGAACAAAATTTTCACAGCAGCTTGCATATAAGGTAAAGAATGTTCGTGCCAAGTTTCAGCTAGATTGGATCATTTTTTGATGGATACGAAATTGTTTCGTATCGATCACAGATCGAGTCGAAACTTGGTGAGGTCGGTCGCGTGGGCCCACTCACGTACCAGAAGAAGTCTCTTGAAGTTTGAGCACGATATCAGCCTCCTACGCCTATAAATAGCCCCCCTGAAGCATATAGAAAAGGATCTTTTGGCGATTGGACGTCCAGACTCTACCGGATTCAATTCTACACCATATCATCGCTGTTATACTCAAATTACTTCATTGTAATCGCCTTAATCATCTATAACCAGCAAGGATAATCAATAAAAGATAAAACTTTGAAGTGGACGTAGGCCGGAGATAGCCGAACCACTATAAATCCCGTGTTTCTGATTATAATTTCTGAATTGTTGTTTGTTATTTGCTGAGATCTGAGATTTGTGCTTGAATATTGCTGATTTGTGTTCATACACTGGTGCTTTCACGGTATTTGGGGTTTGTGACCATTTTTGGCGCAAACACATTCATTGTTTAATTACCATGAGATTCTAGGGGTGTTGATGCCCATTTTTGGCATCAACATACTCTATATCAATTTCTTTATATCATGTGCTTTGGTTTCGAACATACTCCATATCAATTTCTTTATATCATGTGCTTTGGTTTCGAACAATAGTGAAAGGTATAACTGTATGTAGATGGAAGTAAGATAAGGAAGCGACGCAGTAGTAATTCATAACAAAACTGATTTTACACCTTCCAAGGTAATTACTTTTACATAACTTGTTTTATTTTTCAATGTAATCGATTTGACATTTCTTTATCAAAATCCTTTTCTAAAAGGCTGCTGAATTCAAAATTATCAGTTAAAAATGTTTAACAAATAAGCCATTCTCCTTGATATAACATATGAAACATTTAAGTCTCTTAACTTAAATAATTTTATAACCACAGTAAAATACTAGGAAAATTCCCCAAATATCTTCATAATTCACTTTTAATATGTTTTCTAACATATGTAAATCTCAAACCCGAAATTAACATATGATTACCTTAAATAATTAAAATCCAATTTAAGTATTTTCCTTCATAGAAAATTCGTAACAAATCCACAACAACGTAGAAAAATATGAAACTTGAAACCCACTTCTACAATAATGTTTTTTAACCATATATCAGAAACTCAAATAATTTCGATGTCATTTAATAGGTTTTCCAATCTAAGCTTATCATAAAACCTATATGAAACACTATAAATCATCAACAAGCATATATATATATATATGTATATATCCATTCAAACAAACATAACATGACATATTATTTGAAAAATTAATTTGGATCAAACCTTGAAACCGAATTCATTAACAAAAGTGAGTTGTAACTCATATTATTCAACTTAGCTTGATGTTAAAGAGCTGAGATTTGCCTTTTGATTAATTTCTTCAAGCTTTCTACTTGTTTCCTAGTTTATCTTCTTTTGACTCTTCTTAATGGTGGTCGACCAGGCTTATAAGTATTTTGGTTTTGTTTATAAATGTTGAAATGAATAAGAAATGAAGGTAAGAAGGGTTTAGGGTATAAGAACAAAGAATATTCCCATTTTACCCTTACCGTATTCCTCCTAATTACTTATTCTTAATTCTTTTTTGCTCATATATATTCCTTAAAGCATGGACCCTTTTAATTAACAACTCTCAATCCCTTAACCATCTACATTATTTCATTTAATTTGTCTAGTTAAATGTCCTAAATAATGTTACTCAAATAAGGGCCATTGTAGACTCCCCTCCTTAAAGAATTTCGTCCTCATAACTACTATAAGGTACTCATAACAATCAATCGTAAAGGTTAAACATACCATTAAACAAGTTAGGATAAGTATCTCTAATCTTGCTCTCAGTTTTTCGGGTATAGTCTCTCTCCTCGTCACTCCACTAGACTTTGATTAATCTGACTGTCTTGTTTCTTAGTCTCTTCTCATCTCCCACGACTATATGAATTGGTTTTCTAACTATAGTCATATCTGGTTCCACTACTAAATCATTTAACACAGTCAGTGTAATAGTAGTTTCTGGATCTCAAATACACTTCCTTAGATAGGAAATATGAAAAATATTATGGACTCCTGTCAAACTATTTAGCAACTCTACTCTATATGCGAGTTTCCCGATCCTTTCTATAATAGAAATGGTCCAATGGTTCTTGGTACCAATTTCCCTGACTTTTCAAATCTGATTCCACTTTTCATCGGTGATACCTTGACAAAAATATGATTTCCAACTGAGAACTCTAAATCTTTCCGTCTCTTATCAGCATAACTCTTTTGCCTAGACTGAGCTTCCTTCATTCTAGCTTGAATTAACTCAATCTTTTCTGCAGCTTCTCTAACCAAATTTGGACCAAGAACTAAGCTATCCCCGGTCTTTGACCAACAAAAGTGAGATTTTTTTGGCCTTCCATACAAAGCTTCAAATGGTGCCATATCTATACTAGTCCGATAAGTGTTGTTATATGAAAACTTGACTAAATGTAGGTTTTCGATGATCCTCCAAAATATAGTACACAAGCTCTTAACAAATGCTTTAAGACTTTGTTAACTCATTCCGTTTGCCCATCTGTCTGCTGATGGTAAGTGGTACTCATCATGAGCTTGGTGCCTAAAGTATCGTACAGACTTTTCTACCCACCTGTTTGCATAGACTGAGCTTGTAAATAAGGAATCTCTATCACTTACTATACTACTAGGAATTCCATGTATATACTTATATTTTTTATAAATAACTTAGCTAAAACAGGTGTTGTCCTGGTTTATTTAACTAGAATGAAATGGACACTCTTGGCCATTCTGTCCATTATAACCCATATACTTTCATTTTCTCTATTCGACTTTAGCAACTCATCTATGAAATCCATTCATATAGAATCCCATTTCCAGACTGGAACACCTAAAGGCTGAAGTAACCCACTTAGTTTCTAGTGTTTTGCTTTTACCTATTGACCTCACCCATAACCCTACATCTCTCTTCATACCTTCCCAAAAGAAACTCCTTTATATATCATGATACATCTTAGTTCCTCCCGGATGAATGGTAAAATTTGAACGATGGCATTTTTCGAGAACTTCCTTGCAAATGTTTCCCACATTCAAAACAAACGGTTTCGTTTCTTCCTTAATCACCCTTTCTGGCCAAGACTAAAATCTTTCAAGTCATCACTCTCCATTCCATTTTTTAACTTTCTAATATGTTTAGCTAATAATGGATCCTCCCCTTGCTTAGAAGAAATCCTTTTGATCATCGCCGGTCGAACTTCTAAACATGAAAACATAGCAGTTTCTTTACTAGAACTACCCTTGGATCTCCATTGTATTCTATATGTAGTCAATGCTTTTAAATCTTTCCACTCAGCTAACATTGCCAATACTACATTAATTCTGATATTTTCTGCTAAGTGCAACTGCAAACTTATTCCATTTTCTTGGTGTGTACTCAATACCAAAGTCATAAGCGGCTTAAAACCCTAACCACCTCTTTTGTCTCATATTCAACTCCTTTCAGGAGAATAATATCATAGTGACTTATGATCCGTATACAACTCAAATCTTTCTCCCATAAGGTAACGTCTCCACAACTTCAATGTGAAAATTACTGTAGCTAATGCCCAATTGTGAGTTGAATATCTAACCTCATGTGGCCCAAGATGTCGAGAAGCATATGCAGTCACTTTACCTTTCTGTATCAACACAGCTCCTAATCCCATTCCACATGCATTCGTGTATACCACTATGTCCTAATTCCCTTCTGAAATGACTAACACAGGTGCATTCGTCAGTACATACTTCAGTTTCTTGAATGCCTCCTCACACTTATATGTCCAGACAAACTTAACATCTTTTTGAGTTAGCTTAGTCTTCGATGCCGCTATCCGTGAGAAACCCTTAGCGAATCTCCGATAATAATCAGCTAATCCAAGAAAACTTTTTATCTCGGTCACTTCTCAGGTCTCTTCCAATTATTCACTGTCTTGAGCTTAGCCGGATCTACTGACAACCTTTTTTCTAAACTACATGACTAAGAAACTTTAATTCCCTTTTCTAGATATGACACTGCGAAAAGTTCTCTTTCAGTTGATGCTGCCTCAATGTCTCAAGCACCACTCTAAGATAAACTTCATGCTCTCTTTCACCCTCGGATTATACTTAAATGTCGTCTATGAATACTAATACGAGTCTGTCCAGACGTTCTTGGAAGATTGTATCCATCAAGTCCACGAAAAATGCTGGCGCATTAGTTAGTCCAAACAGATCACTAACCATTTGTATGATCCATATCTTGTCCACAATGCCGTCAAAGGAGTACTATCCTCTGCCACTTTAAGCCGACGGAACCCCATCACCAAATCCAACTGAGAAAATGCTTTGGCTCCACTCAACTGGTTGAACAAATCATTAATTCTAGGTAACAGATATTGGTTCTTTATCGCCTTCTTATTCAACCTAAGATAATCGACACACAACCTTAATGATCCATCCAGTTTTCTTGCAAACACTACGGCTGCTCCCTAAGGCAAACTGCTTAGTTTGATAAAGTTATTACCTTATAAATCCACTAACTGCTCATTTAGTTCCTTCATTTATAGAGATGTCATTCTACTTGGCGGTCTACTCACCGGTTTATCCCCTAATACTAAATCTATACGAAATTCAATAGCTCGTTTCGACGGTAGTTTTAATACGGGCGCAAAGACATCTGCGAATTTTCTAAGGGTGAAAACTCGATTTGACTCGTCTTCTGCCTTCATAACACCCAACAAAGCATTTACCTCAAAACTAGGGTTTTCTATGGAGTATATAATTTGATCACTACAACTAGGGTGTCTAAGTGATATTTTCCTATCTTTGCAAAATATCCAAGCAATACTTACTTAACCAATCCATACCCAAAATAATTCCAAACCCTACGAAATCAAATACATGCAAACTGCAAGCAAATATATGACCAAACAATTCAAACCCTAAGTGGTCACATCTCATCCCAAGAGTTGCATGCCCTCCTATTTGATTCGCAACCCTTAAGGAAGTAATTAGGTATGAGGGTTCTAGGTTAAGCTTGTTAACCAAACAATGAGATATAAAAGAATATGATGCACCAATATCAAATAGAAATCTAACTAATATACCATGAATCAGAAGCGTACCTCCCAACATAGCTTTCCCTTTCTCCTCAACTGTTGGTCTTGAGGTAGCTGGTTCCAATGCAAATAGCTTGCCCTTTCCATCCTTGGCTGGTTCCTTGCATTGGTTCTTATAATGTCTAATCCTACACCAGTCCGATCTAGTCTTCTAGTATCCGAGTCATAAAACTAAGGTTAACTACCCTTTTTATATTTCATTTCCTATTTTATACACAGGGTTAACTACCTTGATAAAATTTCATTCGCTTGTAAACAACCTTTGCAAATGATTTACCCCCTGAAATCATATATTTATAAAACAAGGAAATCATATACTTTGCTTTACTCAAAACATTTATTTCATGATATATGCTTTACACAAAACAATATTGATGAAATCTAATCAATGGGATTATCTATCCCTTCATAATAAGTTAAAACCTCTATTTAACTTAGAAAACTCTAAGTTCAAAGGCCCAAAACAATACCTTCGAAACCTTTGTTTAAAACCTTAAACAATCTCTTTCGAATTCTTTGAAAGTACCCCTTTAAAAAAAGTTAACTGCTTTAACCTTTGAAACACTAGGCCGAAAGGCCGAAACATACCTTTCGAATGCATTGAAAATAGAACTTTCGAAATTTTTATATAAAACCTTAGACATCTTATATCGAAACCTTTTAAACTTGTCTTTCAAAAGCATTGGAAACCTTCCATTCAAATACTTAAAATATTCCTTTCGAACACATTGGGAACCTCCCCTTCAAAACACTTATAGCATACCTTTAGAAAGCATTTGGATTCTAGTAAGGTTTTGTGGAAACAAAGCTTCGAAACCATTTAAAATCATTCCATTCGAAACCATTGGGTTTAACATATAATTCAACTATAGGGTTATAAAGAACTAGGGCGAAAGCATTACTTTCGAAAGCATTAATCCCAAGTGAAAGAAAGAAGATAATTTTGAAACCCACCCTTTCGAAGCCATTGCTTCCAAATCCATTTTGAAGGTGGCTATACAACCCTTTCGAAAGCATTGAGAATGTGGCTTCAAAGTAAAAAGGAGAAAGCATCTTTTCGAATATGTTGTTTTAAGACTATAAAGAAAAGCGGCCTTAACTAATTTGAAAGGTATGAATGCAGCAGCATGGGTTTTGAATAGGTTCAAAGCATCTATCATTTTGAAAGCTTCTTTTAAAACATAAGTAAGCGGCAACTCATTCGAAAGCCCTTTTTTAAAAACAAAGGCAAGTGGCAACTAGTTCGAAAGCTTCCTTTGTAAAATAAAGACAAGTTGGAAAGCAACCCCTTCGAAATCTAGCCTTCGACACCATCATCCCTTCCGCCTTTCTAAGGCACTCCATATCAATATCTTGATATCATGTGCTTTGATTTCGAACAGTAGCAAAATGACTAATTGGTATGTTGACGAAAGCAAGCTAAGAAGTGGCTTAGTAGTAATTCATAACAAAACCGATTTATGTCTTACAATATAATTCTTTTCACCAAACTTTCCTTATTTGTCAAAATGTAATTGATTTCCATTTCTTTATCAAAATCCTTTTCTAGAAGGCTGCCGGATTCCAAATTATCAATTAAAAATATTTAACAAAAAAGCCCTTCTCCTTAATAAAATATATATATAATTTAAGTTCCTTGACTTAAATAATTTTATAAACATAGTAAAATACTTAGGAAAATTCCCCAAAGATCTTCATAATTCACTTTTAATATGTTTTCTAATATATATAAATCTCAAACCCGAAATCAACATATAATTACCTTAAATAATTTAAACCCAATTTTAACTATTTTCTTTCACTAGCAATTCATAATGAGTCCACAATAACTTAGAAAATTATGAAACTTGGAAACCGCTTCTAAAATATTTTTTTGACCATATATAAAAAATGCAAATCATTTGGATACCATTTAATAGGTTTTCTAATCTAAAGTTGTCATAAAATCTATATGAAACACTGTAAATCATCAACAAGCATATATATATATATATATATATATATATATATAGACACACACACACATATATATCCATTCAAACAAACATAACATGTCATATTATTATTCACAATTAATTCGGGTCAAACCTTAAAAACAAAACATTAACAAAAGTGAGATGTAACTCAAATTATTCACCTTTGCTTGATGTTAAGAAGGTTGAGATTTGCTCTTTGATTAATTTCTTCAACCTTTCTATTTGTTTCCTAGCTTATCTTCTTATGATTCTTTTTAATGGTGGTAGGCCGAGCTTATAAATGTTTTGTTTTTGTTTGTAAATATTGAAATGAATAAGAAATGAAGGTAAGAAGGGTTCAGGGTATAAGAACAAAAACTATTCGTATTTTACCCTTACCATATTCCTCCTACTTTCTTATTCTTAGTTCTCTTTTGCTTTTATAAGTTCCTTAAGGAACGACCACTTTTAGTTAACAAATCTCAATCTCTTAACCATATACATTATATTATTTAATTTATCTAATTAGATAATGTTAGTTAAATAAGGGTCGTTACCCTTTTTCTTGATGTGAAATAGTGACCACTGCTAAATGCTTGCCTCCTACACATACCTTTATATGTCTTTTTACTTATACCTAGGGGCGTATCCCACCATGGATTGATGCTATCACGTTAGATGGGTTTCCAACCTGATTCTCATTTGGGTCAGGAGTTGGACCTCCTTCCTCCTTTGTTGTTATTCTTTTGGAAGTGGTCTAGGTATCCTTTCTCGATCAGCCTTTCTATTTCATTCTTACGATGATGGCACTTATCGGTATAATAACCATTAGCTCGGTGGATGCGACAGTATGCCCCACCCTATTTTTGCTCTTGTTCCTTCCATTTGTTAGGCAAGTTATAAGCAAGCTCACCCTGGTCATCTCATATATCTGAATAAGAGTATGAGTGAGGTTTCTATTATAAAGTTAACTTCCTTTTGTCTCTTTGCTGGTGAATGATACCTTTCTACCCCTTTTTCCCTATCATAGCTGGGGGCAGAAAACTTCTGAATCTATGCGGTGGAGCCAGTTTCTTCCATCTGGATATAGTCATTGGCTCTCTCATAGAAGGTCTTCATGCTTTGGCATGACTTTTGGCTATTATTTTTCCATATTGGTGTCCCCTCCTTGATCCCGGCATGGATCGCCAACAGTAAGGTCCTTCATCACTCACACAAATCCTAAGGGCCTCGGATTTGAAATGCTTAATAAAATTATGTTAGTGATATCCAAACTATAGAGGTAATCATCTAGGTTTATTGCCCTGTCAAAATTTTCAATTACCCAGGCCTTGAAGTTGACAGGGAAATCTACTTCAGTGACGATTTTGCTGAATAAAAGAATCCTCCCTCCCTCATCTTCTTCCCAGTTCCTTGTTAGCGTAGTTTAGCTAGCTGCTCTACACGATATTTTAATTGACAAATTTCATCTTCTTTGGGTTTTGACTATGATGATTCCTTCTGAAATAGTGAAGTGACCTTATCCTCTTCTAGCGCAGATCGAGTTTGTTTCTTAAGCAGTCGAGGGTTAGTATTGGCTGTTTTGTCTTAATTTATGAATTTTCTTGGATATTTCCTTTCAACTTGATATTAGTACTTAACCATCGTCATTGTTTCCATCATTGGAAGTGCCATTATCATTCTTTTGCTGAATAGCCAACACAGTAGATAAAAGAAGACAATGAGCTATGGACCGATGGGGAGTGGGTGGTCTCTAGGTAGTATATTGGGCCATAAATTTTTCTAGCCCTTCCATCCATTGGTTAATTTGGTTAGTGAAGGATTGAAATGCAGTCTAGAGGGATCTATAGGGACTCCAGTCAAAGCTTCTACTTCGTTTTAGGCTTTCGAAGTTATGAGCGATCTGTTGACAGTCTTTGAGGCTAAGTGCAAGTGTTCTGGATAGATGGGATGGGTGAATTGGTGGAGTTCATGTTGCATGGAAGTAATGTAGGTTGAGTTTACTGGTTGTACAAAATAAATAGAGGTTCAAGCCCTCCTTCCAGCGTCAAAAATGTTAGTGAAATTTTTAGTCTTACAACACTCCAATTGAAGGTGAAGTAATTATCGTACTAGTTATCTTAACGATTTTGAATTAGCAAATTTATGTAATACTAAGTTTGCCATTATATAGTAATTATGCTGCTGGATGCTTACATAATTAGGTAGTTACACTTTAACTGTTTGTTAAAATATCAAATCGAACTAGTTTTTAATTCATGATAGAAAAGGTAAGATCTAGTACTAAAACTAGGTATATAAAAATCAAAATGCAGAAATAGTAAAGGACACAAGGAATTTACGTGGTTTGGATGTTAAGGAATCCAACTTCCATGAGGGAAACATTTCTTTCTTTTTCTATTCTACTACAGGTTTTCATGGCAGATGGTACAATAAAATATTAAAAGTATCCAAAATTAGAAAAAGTAAAAGGTCCTTTTCTACAACAGTGCCTTTTTCTATTTATATTATGGTGGTGTACATGGATTGCCATAGTCTTTCTCTTACCGTTGTGTTTTAGCATTTGGATCCTGCCAGCGTTGTTTATACGTATTGTTTGTTTAATGCTTCTGGATTTCTGACATGCTTGTGGTGAGAAGTTTGTGATAAAGGCAAAAACTCCTGAAATCGGAGCGGTAACATTGAAATCGTGGCAGAAGACTTCAAATTTGAATTAGCTTTATAAGAATCCTTAGGAGGACAATAAAAGAGCTATTCAATGTTTTTGGGGAATTACTGATATATTAGTCGTGAGGTTGTACTCGTTTGTATGTGATATGATGCCATGGTGCTTGCCTGATACATTGGTATAATCATCCTTAGCTGCTTCAGACATCAAGGTTCATAATCTACCTAGCCTAGCAGTTAGTTTAACATTTGTGCGAACATGATCTGGGCTAATTGCAATCTGAGCTGATTGTGATCTACGCTGATTGCAATATGATATGACTGTGATCTAAGCTACCCTTGTTGCATGAGTTACTCAAAAAGTTGGTTGATACCTTTGATTTCAACCTACAACGGTGAAACTATATGGAGTAAAGCTTGCGTGGCTCTATGTGCAGCCCGTTGGGTGTGCTTTTGACTCCATCTGGTACAACTTTGGTTGACCTCGGTATGTGCGATGCAAATCCACTCTTGATGGTGTTAACATAAGATTTCGCCTTTAGTATCACAACGTAACATTTGAAATTAAAAAATGGTTGCAGATTTGATATCTCTGTGGACTCCCTTATGAGCCCAGTATTGCACTTGTGACCTCGTGCTCTCTAATTGTAGTTCTTTCAGTTGGAATAAAGATAATGTTAGCATGCTAACTCTCATGTTATGTGCCTGTTCTTATGGCTTTGTGCATCATTCAGTCCGACTTTAACACAATTTGAAAACTATGGGCGTGGCAAGTAACAAGCACGTATTCTATTCATGTCCCTTGCTTATTTGATGCGTCATCTACATAGAGTTTCCAAATCTACGGAAGGTCTTCTATTTCGTTGCAAGATTGCAATATTAGGGCAGCATTCCACAATGAAATCTGCTATAGCTTTACCTTTAATGGAATTTCATGGGCAGTAGAAGATATTATATTGAATTGGTTTGACGAACCACTTCAAAAGGTAGCATGGCATTTCATAATTCTGTAGTATTTGCTTTAACAGTTTTTCTATTAGTAATTTGATGGGATGCACTTAGAAATATGGCTATAGCTTTCGGCTCGTGAAGTATATCGGTATTCGCACACCTACCTCTTCTTATACTACTACTGTTCTCATAACTGGTTTGTTATAGCTAAGTGTATATATATATCCTCAT
Source organism: Allium cepa (assembly GCA_030765085.1). Classification (NCBI taxonomy): domain Eukaryota; kingdom Viridiplantae; phylum Streptophyta; class Magnoliopsida; order Asparagales; family Amaryllidaceae; genus Allium; species Allium cepa. Next base: position 70,443,708 of record CM060939.1, on the reverse strand, counting down.
CTAAGATCAGTTTTAAAGGTATGGGCCGATTTGCATGATGGTTTTTCAATACTTCAAAATTGCATTCTTCCATCCATTCGAAACTATTAATCTTTTTGACTTGATTGAAGAAATGAATGCTTGTTAATAGCTTTAGAAATAAATCTGCTCAAGGCTGCTACTTTCCCATTCAAAATCATTACGTCCTTTGACTTTTTTAAGACCTTCATCTTCCTACTAGCTTCAATCTTCTCCAGATCGACTTTTTTCCCTCGGTGCTCATGGTATATCCTAGAAAATTTTAAACTAGACCATAAAAGTACGCACTAAGGGATTCAATTTCATCTCATACTACCTTAAGGTTGCAATGATTTCCTCTAAATCTCATACATGTGCCAAGCATCTTTAGACTTATAACATGTCGTTGATGTAAACTTTGATGTTCCTGCCAATTCGATCTTCAAACATCATGCTAACTAACCTCTAATATGTTGCACCCATGTTCTTCTATCTGAATGACATCACCTAATAACAATATAGCCCTTTTATTGTTAATGAAGCTTTTGTGTTCTTGATCTGGTTCGAACATGGCCATTTATTTATATTCAGAGATGCATCCATGAATGATGGTAGCTCATGCCCACTGGTTGCATCAAATAACTGATCTATTCCTAGTAATGGAAAGCTTTTTTAAGGTAAGCTTTATTGAGGTACGTGAGGTCTATATAAGTCCTCTATTTCCCATTGGATTTTTTCACCATTTTCACTTCGGGTAATACAGTTTTAACAAATCCATTTTCCATTAGCTTCTCAATTTCTTCATGAAGGGCACTATACCTTTCCTATTCCAGGGTACACCATTTTTGTCTGACTGGGTGTGCATTAGGATCTATATTTAAGGCATTGCAAATTATTGCAGGGTTGATTTCGTTCGTATCTGAATGGGTCTAGGTAAAGACATCATGAGATTTCTTTAAGAAATTGACTAACTCAGCATACAATTCGCTACTTAGATTTTTCCTAATCTTCATGATTTTAGTTTAATCTGAAGGAATTATTTGGATGTCCTCCATGTCATCTACTAGCTCTTGGTCTTTACATTTCATTCTCAAGCGAGGGTCCACCTCATCTTTTGTTCTTGTGGTTATGATGAAACCTCACCCTTTTGGTGTGATGAGGTGTCTTTTGTATGTCGCACAAACATAGAATCTTACTCATCTGCTCCAGCCATATGCTAATAATCTCTTTTCGCTGTTCTCCTAGATTGTTGTCATGGTATGAGTTGTTTCAGTATCTTCCTTGGAATTTATTTCTGATGCAGTTCTTTAAACTACTTTGTTATTTTCATTTTTATATAAATCAAAGGAACAGTAGTATAATTTCTTACAATTTTATTGTTAGGATTCAAGGTTAATTATATAATTTCCTAGCTAATAATTGGTTTCTTCATACACTCCGAACTCCTATGAAGGTGTGAAACTCCATAAGCAAGTCTTTTTTGGAGACAACCACTCCTGTCTCAATCAGCACGGGTCTCCCTAGGAAAGCACCGTACGGAGAATGGTATTCCATAATAAGGAAGCTTACATAGAAAGACTTATGCAACGACATAACTTCTACAGTAACAAGAAGTTGAGCTATTCCTACTAGGATAGATGTTACATTATTAAAGTCATATATTAGCTCTGGACTTGGTTTTAGTGTCTAAGTTGGAAGTCCTATTTTTTGTATGCTATTAACTTTCATGGAGCTTCTTGAATCCATAAAGGCTTTCTTCATTGTGCATTTAGAGATCTACATGGTTACTACTAAGTGTTCCTGATATAGGAATGTGACTCCAGCAAAGTCTGCAGAAGTAAAAGTATTTTCTAACCTTGGCTTCTGCTTGATGTGGAACAAAGTTCATTATTTAGTATGAGCTTCTTGCATATACTTTTACCGTGCCTTTTGACTCCAACCTGCAAGATGGAGTCCCCCATGAATGGAAGTGATGAGGGTATTCGAGTTTTGCACTAGATCCCCACGAAGGTTAGAAGACTAGTTCTATATCAAAGTGAGTAGTATCTTTTTGGTAAGTTCCCAGATAAGCTTTCTGAATGAGCCTTTCAATTTCACTTATTAGATTGTGGCAGTTGTCTGTATAGTGTTCGTTCAGTCCAAAGAACCTACAATATGTGTCGCCTTTATTCAGCTCGGCTTTCTTCCCTATATTTAGCAAATTGTATGCTAGTTTTGTCATGATCAGTTCGTAGATCTAGCCTGGAGTGTGAATGAACGGGGTTTTCATTGTAAAGCTAAATTCACTTAGGCTTTTTGTAGGTGGGTTGTTGTATGTTTCCACCCCCACTTTCTATCATTATATACTGAATAGGTTCTTTTAGCAGACATTCCTCTAGCTGCATTTACTTCTTCGATGCGTATGTACCCACTGTTTTTTTGTAGAAGACTTTTATGCTTCCCCATGGTTTTATATCGTTTTCATTCTACAAGTTTGTTTTTCTTCTTATCCAAAATGTTCCGCAGTCAATAATGCCTCCTCATTAGTGACCCAAATCCTCACTTTTTCTTCTTTGAAACAATGGATGAAGCCGCGCAAGCTGTCGTCATCCCTTTGCTTAATTAAGGATAAGGTATACAGATCTAGGGAGCATTCTCTTTACATATGGAACTGTCTGTAGAAGTATGTAGATAACTACTTCCAGGAGTGGATTTCTCCTGGGAATATCTTCAAACCATTTGAAAGCCGCTCCTACAAGATATACGATCAACAACTTACAACAAGCCAACCCCCTTACCTTCAATACATCCATATAATGTTCAAATGTACATAGATATCATATAGGTTTGACAATCCATCGTATTATTTGATGGCTGGTGCACTGAAGTATAAGGGAAATTTGCCTCATTGATTGCTTCACTCAAAAGGGATGAAAACTCTTCCTTCTTCCTTCCTTATTGCTCAGCTCACATATTCTAGCCAATCTCACTATTAGGGACTAAGCTCTGGTGTCTCTTTGTCATTTTTCTTTACACATGATGAGCCGCCTTTGTACTTGGGATAGCCTAATTCATATCTTGTGTAGCTTCGTTTTTATTATTTTTTTATCAACAACGGATTGATATTTGCCAATTTCCCTTGATGTTTGGACTTATTGAGGGCATTACTCTTAGCTCTTAGTCCCTAGCTGAGTAGTTAAGCGTTGTCATTCTCGTTAAAGGGATTGTCATGTTTGTCCCCTACTTGCACTATATTTACAGTAGGAAGATGTTGGCGATGAGCTGCAAAACTAAGAGAATCTGATGATCTGGTAGGATTTTGAGCCACCGGCTTCTCAGTGTCGCCCATTATTTCATTAAATGAGCAACAAAGGCATTAAGATTGTCGAGAATAAGGTTGGTGACTATTTTTATGGTGGATAGAGGGGTTTGAATGAGGAGGCGAAAGATCTATTTCCTAGTTTCAAGTGTTCAAGATCTTGTTGAGGAGGGGTTAAGGAGATCTCGGGCCATATGATTTGAGTTTTCAAGCAAGTTATGAAATTGAGTAGTTGGTAGTTTGATTAAGTTTTGTTTAGGGAGGAGGGTGCCTTCCTTCTAGTACCAAAATATTGATAAGATTTTTCATGTCATAACACTAAGTTAATTATGAAGCAATTATAGTACTGAACACTTACCTAAATGTATTTATATATCATTAGATTCATATTGTTGTAACTCTACTCCTCTATGCCTAAATGTAATTTTGGAGTTGTAGACATAATTATACATGCGTAATGAATTCGTAACCCATGACTACATATTTTATGGTTGATAACTTGTATTTAGTATTGCATTGAATCTGAAAAGTATTGGGTAGCAGTAGCCCCTGAATTTGATAGATTATATAATTCTATATTTTTTCGATGAATTGATTTATGCAAGTAAATGTAAATTTGAAGTTATCACAATAAATTATTAGGATTTAAGTGGTATTTCAATTCCTTAGAATGTAGGATGTCGCAATGTTAATTTCTATAGATTATTGAGTTTAGTTTTGCAAATAAAAATGTATCATTTTAAATAACAAGGAATATGTCTAAAAGAAAGATATGTATAAAATATGGATATTTTATCGTATTTTTTACTATCTATTTCAATAACTACAAATATAATTCCTTGTAATTCTAAACGTAAAACGAATTACCTTTATGGATAAGATATAGAGATTTACAATGTTAACCTTTTTGTTATCCCACTTTTTGGTCAAAACTGGAATATCAACAAATTGGCAAGGAATGTTGGATATCGGGGTTGGAGATCGATTGGAATCAAGGCTGCGATCGATATCGTCAAAATTTGGTTGAGTTCCGATCGGGACGAAATTGATTGGAAATGATGATAAGGACTAGGAAAGGCTATGTTTCAAATTTCAGGTTAATCGGAGTTCGTATGAAGGAGATATGACTGATGCAAGGTAGGAAGAACATACCGAACCGAACCCCTTCCTATGCGTAGCCGAACCAATCCACTACCGCCTCATTCACCTCCGAACCAAACACCAACTCACTCCCAAACTACCATCGGACCACCTTCACCGACTCAACCTACTTACCACCGAACGAGTCCCACCGAATCACCTTCACCGGACCAAGCTCCACCGGTCCAAGGCTTCACCGGACCAACTCACCACCGAGTCAACCTCCACCAAACCAACCACTACCGGACCAGAGCTGCCGAACCAACCCACGCTCCACACACTACCGGTCCAACCAACACTCCACTCACCGCCGAACCAAGGTGTTGCCGAACCAACGTTGCCAGGCCAGATTGCATCAGCCCAGGCCCACCAGTAGCTATATACATCCAAGTCCCCTGCCCCCAGCCTCACTCTATAAATAGAGGGGCAGGGGTACAACAATGGGAGACAAGTTTGAGAGCTCAAACCCGGAAGGAACTTTCAAACAACTTTCATACACTTGTACTACAAGCTTTGTACTTGTAATCTGAATAGAAAAGGAGAATAACATATAAAGTGGACGTAGGCACATTCTGGCCGAACCACTATAAATCTGCGTGTCTTTTACAGTTTAGTCCCTGCTTTTTACGTATTTGCATACACCACCCAAATCACTACGAACAACATAAAATCAACTAAATCATACGACTTGGAGGTGTTTGCCTGGTTATTTCTTAAATATGTGATTTGTGTTTGAATATTGCTGATTTGTATTCATACACTGGTGCTTTCACGGTATTTGGGGTTTGTGGCCAATTTTGACGCAAACACTTTGGTGCTTTCACTGAGAAGGACTAGCACCCGCTACATCGGATAGAAGTTTGGATTTGGAAGAAAATGACTAGGCAAAATAGTAGAAGGCTAAGGGCTGAGAGAAGCCAACAGGGAGGAAGTCAACAAGCATCCTCCGGAGGTGAGGAAGGACCGACTTCGATCTACATAACCTGGGATGCAATGGAAGTCATAACAAATTCACTACAAGAGAGGTTGTTGAAGAGTCAACAGGAGATGATGCAGACTTTCTTGGAGCAAATGAGAGCTGCAGGGACCCAGAACTTAGGAACAGCTACAACGGCTGTGGATGCAGGACAAGGAGCTAGGGTTGTGGAACCCAATGGAGGACAGGACACAGAGCCAGAGGGCAATCGACAAGGGCTTGGGGGCAGGCCCGTAGGATCCAACACAGGAGGACCTTTGGAAGGAGTTCAACAGGCTAGAGCCAACGTTGCTGCTAGCGAGCCACATGAAGAGTATGTACCGGAATTCCCTCGGGGGAAACCCCCGATAGACAACGCTGGATTGGTAGATATAATCAGGAAGACTGTGCGAGGTGGTTTGACCAACGGAGACTTAGAAGGAGTGAACAGGAGTCCGTTGGCTCGGGAAATAAGGATGGCTCCGAATCCACCTAAGTTCAAGCTACCTAGCGTGGAGGTATATGATGGCAAGGCAGACCCTACGGATCACTTGATGAGGTACACCAGACACATGGAGGTGCTGGGGCATCAGAGGAAGTGATGGCCCGATGCTTCCCTTTGTACTTGACGGACTTAGCTGCGATGTGGTTTAGGCAGCTGGAAGAAGGATCTATCAGGACTTGGAGGGAATTGGTGGAAAGGTTTTTGGGACAGTTTCGGGTTCATGTCAAGAGACCGAAGAACGTGATGACATTGACATCGGTAAAGCAAAGGATAGATGAATCGCTTAGAGCTTTTATAACTCGATTCAGTGCCGCAGTTTCTTTGGTGGATTGGCCCGATCCATCGATGGTTTTAATGGCAGCAGTATCAGGAGTCATGGAGAACTCGGATTTCAAGGTATCTCTGATACGAGATCCCCCACGGGATCTCGACGAATTCTTTCACGAGGCAGAAAGGTTCCTTCGGCAAGAAGATGCGAGTACGGATTTAAAGTTGAAAAAGGTTAATGCAATTGAGGTTGGAGGACCATCCAGCAAAGGTTCGGATAAAGACAAAGGAAAAAGGAAGCCGGACGATGATTCTGGAAATGCTAGGAAGCGATGGAAGGATCCAAAGTTTTCCACATACACAGGATTGAACGAGACGCTGGAGCGGATATACCTGGATACTCGGAATCGCCTTCCCTACCAGAGGCCGGCTAGGAGAGAACCAACAGAACGGGAAAGGACATCAGGAAGGCACTATCTCTTCCATGATTTGGATGGATACGACACCAACAGCTGCAGGCACCTAAAGGACATAATTGAGGAGCATGTAAGGAATGGACAGCTGCCACAATATGTTGGACCTCGGAATGCGACGGCGGAGCAGGAGCAACCGCCGCCTACCTCAAGCTACGATGGTGGGAGGCCCAGGAACAATGGTCGATTGATCATCCATTGACCAGGATGTTATGGAATAAGTAGCGAACTATTGGCAAGCAACCAAGTCATTTACACATGTACGGGGACGGAGATAGCCCCTAGGCATGCTCTGAATGATGATAAACTGCGATGCTATGGTTTGTGAAATTTATCTTTTGCTTTTGGATTGGACACTGCTTTTCTTTTTGGTTTTTGGTTTTGGAGCTTGGATTAAGCTCCTGGTTTTGCTTGCTTTTGGATTTTCCTTTAAATGATTGTTTTCGGTTTTGGATGCTGGTTTGGATTTCTGGCTTTCTGGTTTTGGATTTGGATTTTGGATTTGGATTTGGATTGGATTTTGACTGGATTTTTATCTGATTTTTGATAAATGGTCGTCGGGTATGGATTATGCCCGGCAAGGGGTGAGTCACTTTGCCCGAACGTGGTAAATTGACTCATTCAGGTCGTCGAGTATGGACTATGGTCGTCAAGGGTCCGGAGTGACTAGGATTCGGCCTAGGACTTAGGCCCTGTACTATCAATTGTTATTTTCAGGTCGTTGAGTATGGACTATGCTCAACAAAAGTCCTGAGAGACCAGGATTCGGCTTAGGACTTAAGCCATGGCATTGTACAGCGTCCAGGGACACTGGACCATGGTCGTCAAGTGTGGATTATGCTTGGCAAGAACCCGGAGAGGTTAGCTCAACGTCCAGGGACACTGGACCAAGGTCATCAAGTATGGATTGCGCTTGGAAAGAACCCGGAGAGGTCAGCTCAACGTCCAGGGACACTGGACCAAGGTCATCAAGAATGGATTGCGCTTGGAAAGAACCCGGAAAGGCTAGCTCAACATCCAGGGACGCTGGACCACGGTCGTCAGGCGTGAATTGCGCTTGGCAAGAGCCCGAAAAGATTACGGATTCGGATATCAACCTGGAGAGGTCTTGGATTTGGTTATTGGCTATTGGATAAGGATGGATTAGGACTCGGTTGTCGAGTTCGAATGGATATGGAATTGGCCAAGGCTTTGGTTATTGGATTTGGAATTGGATATCGATTCGGAGCAGTCAAGGATGATATACTCTGGCAATATGGTTATGGACTTCGGATATTGGATTCGGAATTATTCAAAACACACCTTGTTATCACAAAGCATGTTTTGGGGGGCAAAGTGTTATCCCACTTTTTGGTCAAAACTGGAATATCAACAAATTGACAAGGAATGTTGGATATCGGGGTTGGAGATCGATTGGAATCAAGGCTGCGATCGATATCGTCAAAATTTGGTTGAGTTTCGATCGGGATGAAATTGATTGGAAATGATGATAAGGACTAGGAAAGGCTATGTTTCAAATTTCAGGTTAATCGGAGTTCGTATGAAGGAGATATGACCGATGCAAGGTAGGAAGAATATACTGAACCGAACCCCTTCCTATGCGTAGCCGAACCAGCCCACTACCGCCTCATTCACCTCCAAACCAAACACCAACTCACTCCCAAACTACCACCGGACCACCTTCACCGAATCTACCTACTTACCACCGAACGAGTCCCACCGAATCACCTCCACCGGACCAAGCTCCACCGGTCCAAGGCTTCACCGGACTAAGTCACCACCGAGTCAACCTCCACCAAACCAACCATTACCAGACCAGAGCTGCCAAACCAACCCACGCTCCACACACTACCGGTCCAACCAACACTCCACTCACCGCCGAACCAAGGTGTTGCCGAACCAACGTTGCCAGGCCAGATTGCATCAGCCCAGGCCCACCAGCAGCTATATACATCTAAGACCCCTGCCCCCAGCCTCACTCTATAAATAGAGGGGTAGGGGTACAACAATGGGAGACAAGTTTGAGAGCTCAAGCCTGGAAGGAACTTTCAAACAACTTTCATACACTTGTACTACAAGCTTTGTACTTGTAATCTGAATAGAAAAGGAGAATAACATATAAAGTGGACGTAGGCACATTCTGGCCGAACCACTATAAATCTGCGTGTCTTTTACAGTTTAGTCCCTGCTTTTTACGTATTTGCATACACCACCCAAAACACTACGAACAACATAAAATCAACTAAATCATACGACTTGGAGGTGTTTGCCGGGTTATTTGCTGAGATCTGTGATTTGTGTTTGAATATTGTTGATTTGTATTCATACACTGGTGTTTTCACGGTATTTGGGGTTTGCGGCCAATTTTGGCGCAAACACTTTTCTTTCGGGAAGATGTGATTTCAATGCCTTAAAATGCAGAGATCCCTATATATGAATTGAAGAATTAAAGTTGCGGTAACAATAACGGTTAAATTGTAAAATCAATATATATATATATATATATGTGTGTGTGTGTGTGTATGTATAGTTATGCAATAACGACAAGATGGAAACCAAATAGTAAACAATAACAGGGTAGTCAAGTAATAAAGTGACTAAAGGAAAGAAGTATATAAAATATATAGGTATGAAGTGAATAAAGGAAAGAAGTATATAAAATATAAGGGTATGGAAAGTCCATTAAAAAAGGAAGGTAGTAAAGGTTAAAAGGATGGAAATGAATAAGAAAAGATATTTAGATCTTTTATAAAAGTGATAATAACAGTAAATTGGTACTAAAAAGAATAAGAAGAAAACGCATGAAAAAGTAATGAAATATTATGAAACATTGAACATTAAAGGTCTAATAAATAAACAAGTATGAATATATTTATATAGCCTTAGGTATGTTGTTTATGAGGGTATGAATAATTAAAGTTAGCTAATAACTTAGGCCATAAATATTAAAATGAATTGGAATGCAAGGTCAGCAGTAATACACAACAAAAGTATGCACCGAAAAGGGCTATCGGCGGTTGTGTATATATTATAACGATGTGGGACATATCCAACTATAGGACCCATAGAATTATATATGCTTGAGTATAGGTGAAGGAATACCCCAGTAAGGTCTACGTCAACTTTTTAGTATGGCTAGTTCATTTAATGCACCAGGTAATCTAAATGGGACATAAGCAAGGATCGGTGCTATGTTAGTGCATTTGTTACCATATTTGGGACTAAGAACTATACGTTGGTCGTGAACATCATCGGTCCCGAGCGGTTAGTAGAAAGACAACCTAAACGACAACACCTTCTAGTAGTGTATGTCTTGTTTAGGTTCACCACCGTAGTTATTTGTTAATCAGTTTGTTAGGAGGCAAGGCTAGATAACCCTTAAGTGAGGTCTTTGTGAAGTCTTTCAAAATGAGTGAGGTAGTCCAAGGAGCAAAGTCCATGGACCTGAGTCCATAATAGGAAGTAGACAAGAATGTAAATCCCCAAGGTGACATAGAATATGGCTAAAATATTACGACGCTGTGATTAGGAACTACGGGAGTTCCTTGGTATGTACGAAGATGAGGATGTGATACTGCATTGATGATGGAGCCCGGTGAGGTGATGGGTTACTGTTACTAGTTTGGATAGTATTTAAGTCCAAAGGGGATATATATATATACATATATATATATATATATATATATATATATATAGTCACACACACGTATGTAGTTACGGTTTACTTCAAGTAGATAGGGTGTATCATATGCCTACGTGTTGTTGAGATGAATAAATAAAATTAAAGACATGATATGTAATGGAAGATAATTGATTGAAACTAGTATTATGTATAAAGTGTGTAATTACTGGTCACTAGAACGTAGCTCTGGCCCCCTCCTCATTACAACCCACATGAAAACTTTAGAAGGACATGTACTGGTGCAAGGTAGGAACGATGGAAGGACTGATTTCCTTATGCTTGCTCAACACTGATAAGGACACTAGATATCAAAAGTGTCAACCTTGGTCAATAGTTATATGTTTTATTGTATTTTACTATTCCGCTATAATTATATATCGATAGCGCTCTGGTATGCTTTTTTTATTTACAGGAAACAGAAACTAATGATCTGTACTTTGGTGAACTGGAGTTTTCGATTAAACAACAATTCGGGCCCACTGGGTTGCGGGTCGTCAATTTGATATTAGAGCTTAGATAATTGTTAAGAATTAGGATATGATGAGTGAACGTATTTGTAGTTTTTACTATAACTATACATATTATATGAAAACTCTACAAATTTCGGCTATTAAATTAGTTGCAACCATATTTTGAGAAGATGGACAATGTGATTATGAGTTAGAACAATAAATGAAACTAAAGGTATACACCTATCCTGAATACCCCATGGGAAGTAGGTCTTATTGAGAGGCATTGACTTAAGAAGAGCATGAATGCACATATGGAATGGTCCCTGAAGATGGATAGTACTTGACTCCCTTGTGGAGCATAGATTGCTCAATGGTGTAGATCCCTGTATGATTGCTGACTGATGATGTACAGTAAGTCCAAATAAATAGGAAAGTAAGAATCTATATATTGCAGATATCCAAACGAAAGCATTAAATAAGTTCCTGAAGAAGGTGTGTATTAATCACTCCATTGTGATAGTTAGATTTTTAATATTCTAGGAGAATATAAATCAATAAGTAAGTAGAAAAGAAGAAAAGTCCAAAAGATTGGACAAACAAAAATTCACTCCGAGTCCAACCCATATGAAGGAATTTAATTTAAAATTTAAAGGGATTTTAATATAATAATTGAGAAAAATGTATAAATAATACATTTAAAATGGTTTTCAACCCTATTATTGGAAAGTAAGTAAATATTAAATTTTCTAAAAAACAAAATATTTATATTTTATTAAAGTTTTAGTAGGAATTAAAATGAGCTAAATTGAAATGCTGAATAAATGTGATTTTGTAAAATGTTATTATTTTGAAAAAAATAACAGAGTGTATATAGGTCATTGATTTTTCTAAGATGAAAAAAAACTTTTTAAGTTGTGAAATTCTTTTTAGGGGTGGTTAGTAGGAGGTGGTACAAGTTAAAAATGAGGAAATAGAATGGAAAAGGAAGATTTAGAACTTGAAAATAAAGCAGTTCGTGAACGTGGTATTATGTTTAACAAAGATGACAGTCAACTGAGAGGAAAACTGTATAAATAGAAGCAATTTAAATAAGAACATATCAAGTAGAAGACAATTTAATAGTAGTAACGTTATTAAGTATAAATAGAAACAATATTGGAAATTTATATAAAATAATGTTAGTAATTGGAAATAACGTTAGGAGATTATATAAAAAATAATGCTAGCAATCTAATTAAAACCAACATACGAAGTTAAAGGCAAAATGAAGGAAAATTGATATTTACCATAGGTTTGTGCATTGATTGCATGTACCTTTTAAAATTCCCATATACTTGCTACTAAAGCCTCCGCTAAGATTGAAAGTGAAGATATCATGAGTAATAGGAAAATAATTGGATGGAATTGCCCTTGTCTACTCCAGTTTTATCAAATTATAACAGATGTCTTAGAAATATTATAAAGTGTATTTTTAAAGAAATGGTTTGGTATAGAATTGAGTTTTTAAAAGAAAATTTTAATAAATGGTTTGAGTTAAAAATCATATTTTTAAGATGTAAAATTTTGTTGTTGAAAAGGGTTTTAAAAGAAAAAGTGATATGAATGACCGTTCATGTAATAAAACTTAACTCTTATACCAAAAGAAGGAAAAGTCTTTTAGAAAATATATTGTTAATATTTACTTTTAGATTTAATAAAAATTTAATTAGTAGATCCAAAATAATAATTTTAAAAGTTATGACACATACAATTAAAATTGGTTAAAATAAGAGGAGTTTTTAAGTTTATATTCTTAAAAATAAAGGTTTTGAGGATTAAGTACTTCATATTCATGAAGTTTAATTTTACAAAGAGCAGTGAAAACCAAACCAAAATTTTAATATGGAGCAGATATGGATGATTGCCTAGGTAAGACAAAGTAAAAGTCAAGGCAATGAGTTGAACAGTGGTGAACGTTCATAGAATAGTGAAAGTGAACCCCAGTTGGATATATGGAATATTAGTTTAAGCCTAGAAATGTTCCATCAAACATGCATGAAGACCATAAAGAAGCACCCACAAGAAAATGGAAAATACAAAGTACATTTTTGCGAGTTCTGAAGTCGCATGAAAGATTAAAAATAAAGAAAGCATAAACCAATATTTAAGAATACTATCATGATATTTGGATAAAAAGGAAAATAGTAATATAATTGCTTGTGATCATGGAGGTAATGGATCAACCTTATTAGAAGCCAAAAAGAAAGTCAAGATATATGGGTTACAGTAGAATGGCATGTAAGAAGGTCCATTTAATTTAAGTATGAAGTGATATAACCACAATATCATTAATGTCAGTTGACGTTGAAGTGTAGTCTCTAACGATTGTTCTTTTAGGATTGTTGGGTTGTAAGCATTAGTTGTTACAGCTGTATAAAATGCATGCGATATTATGTGAAACTTTCCTATTTATTTTTTTGGATTTGCAACTATATGTAACGGGAAACAATATAATAAAACTTGACTCTTATGCCAAAAGAAGGGAAAATCTTTTAAAAATATTTTTTAACATTAAGAATGTGTTAAAATTAAATTAGCTACTAAAATAAAAGTAAAATTAAGTCCAAAAAAGTAATAAAATTTTGAGAGATAAATTTCAACGAACAAAGGACAATGAAAGGTTGTTGCAAAACCATGGGTCACTATCCCAATGCCTTAAAAGTTGAAATTTATAAATAAACAAGTGTGATGATTGTTGCTCTAATTTAAATGAAAAAGTTATAGAAATTTGAAAACTTACTGCATAATAGAAAAGAAACAAATCATAGGTGTTAAATTATTTACTTAATTCCGACTGCGCAGGATATGGCTTAGTTTGTTTTGGAAAAGATAAAAATAAATACTCTTGGGAAAAAATTTGTTCAAATTTCTTTGATTTTTAATAGAAAATGGTTTTGTATTTTGGGGAAAGTTTTATATTTATATTGTCTAACCATTTCTAAAATCTAATTAGAAAATATTTTAAATAAAAAAAGGGAATTTTTGATTTTGAAATGCACATGCTTAGCATAGGGAAAGGTCGTTGGGTTAGCAAGTATGAATTTTACTATGCAGTAGAAATGGTAGTAAAATAAAAAGGCAGTTAGCGGCGAGAGAAAAAACTGTCTTAGCTTTGTAATTTCTTTTTCCATACCTTGTGTTAATAGGGGAACAAGTAACTCTATGTTAAAATCTAAAAATTTTAAATGTAAATTTTCTTATGTGGATTCCACTTTGAAAAGTTGGAAAAGATACGGATGCAAAACAGAAGGTTCCAACATACAGTGGAATCGGTATATATAAGAGAAGAACGGATATATGGAATTCTCCATCTAAACTATTTTTTTGGCATAAAGAACATAGGTTTAAAAAACTAGATTTTTCATAATTTTAGATGTTAGCAATGGTACACTAAGATTTGGATGGTAGGGATTGGATGAAAAATTGGTTGAACTATAGTTCTATTTGCAGAAGCGTAGGGACGGTTGGATGCAAAAACAAAGCTTTTGATTTATTTTTTAAAATTACATACATATAGAAATACCAGTATGTATATACAGTTGCTTGCGCCATATTTCCAAAATTGTTTTAAAGAATGCATTCATATTGAAGGCATCGATTAGAATTATTCTGCATACATACCATATGTATTGTAATACACCATGCACTTGTACATGATTGGTTGCAAAAATGTTTGCATGCTAAGTGGTTAGTTAGTTTAGAATGGTTGTGCATTATTGCTAACCCAAAAGGTGGATCAACACCCTGGGTTGATTGTGAAAGCACCAACCCTATTTGTCAAGGCAAACAGAATAGAGAAAAGGATTAATAACTTGCAGATAAAGTAAAAAAGAGTACAAGAGAATTGTTATAGTGGTTCGGTTGTTAACAAAGCCTATGTCTACTTTATAACTGAATTATGTTAAATGGATCAAGCCTCCCAATGTTAGAGTTCACTGGAGAGTCACAGTGAACCCTATAGATGGCCTTTGTGTGGAAGAAGAGGAACGAAGAATAGTTTCTGTAGAGTTTCAGTAGCTAATCTAGAAGGCCCCGTTTATGATGCAGGCAGTATAGTATTTATAGAGGTTGGAGAGTTATTTGTGCTAGGCCTTCTGCTAAATTCTTGCAAATGATCGTGCAAAGGTGCTATGTAAGTTACCCTATGAACCGAACTAAATTGATGGATCGCTAGCGATCCATAGTTTATGGCTTGCCGGCGACCCCATGGCTTGAGCTGCTTAATTCCCATTACCCTCTCCTCTAAAGAATATGATGACCTGGAAAAATGGTATGGGTCACTCGTGATCTATAGTGCTGGATCGCTAGCGATCCATACTTAGTGGATTTCCAAGCTTTGTCGTTTCGATCGCGTTTGTTATCTCGTGCTGGTGTTCCTTATGTGATTTCATAGCATGTTGCCCTGTTTTGATGACGATCTCCATGCTGGTTGCATTAGACCACTGATTTAATTAAATGAATGCATGCTTCTCGATTTAAATAGCTTGAAATTCCATCAAACCTAGTCTTTGTCCCTAGAATACCTATTTGACCATGATGCAAGAGGATTTGTGGATCAACAAGCAAGCATTATGGATCGCTAGCGATCCATCACCTTTATTTGTTCTCTCATTTTTCTCTAACCCTTCCTGGCTAGTTCTTCTAGTCCTTTTGGTTAGCTCTTGAGCTATTCTAACTTGACAAATTCGTTCTGAATTCCTTTGGATTCTACTGCGTTAAAAAACCAGATAATATTTCCCCCTCAGAGAATGCCTTCGTTGGAAACAAGGCGTGCTCTAGAAGTAATTACTTTTTAGTTTCTTCTCGGCAAGATTCAAGTAATGGTGTCAAGGCCACGTGAATTTGACTTTAGCTACTCAGTTGCTTGTTATGTTTTGACCTAAATTTTCGTTGCTTGTTATAGAAAACCAAGTTTGACCGCATAACTTTTAGAATGCCTTTAAATAGCACATGGTCATGGTGTCTAAATTTGAAATTGATCGAGTGCAATCTGATGGATCGCTAGCGATCCATAGCCAAGGATCGCTGGCGATCCAACGACTTAGACATTTTTTCTCATGAAATCTCCTACATTGCCTCCTCGAGCTAATCCATCCTTTATTTTGATCTTCTTCTTACAACTCGAGCTTATCCTTTGCGAATCGACCCAATTCTTGAACGAACCCTAAATCGATTCACTTCATTACCATCGTCAGTTATCTATCTCTAGAGTTTCTCGCTGTTGATCAATCTAAGGCTCGCTATTGTTTTGACTTGAATCCTAGCTCCTTTTGGATTGTGGCCAACCAAACCCTAACTCTATTATCTTGCTTCTTGGATCGTCACCGATGCCTCTTACTTGGATCGCTGGGTCGAAAATTCCAATCATCTTTGATTCTTGATTTTAGGTGGATAATGCTGATTCTAACGTTCATTTAGCAATTTGAGGACGGGGTTGTATCTATGATGATTGTCATGGAAGGTCCAAGTTGATTGTGATATTGTAGAAGAGGATAGTAAATCAGGTCTTGAGTTCTTTACAGAATGACACTCGGGCCTTGTCCTGGTGCTTGACATGTTTTGTTATCTTCGTTTAGAGAATCATAATTGACTTGCACTAAGCTATGTTGATGGTACAACACGATGCATCGTAAGTTGGTTTTAACCCTTCTGGAGGTGATAACGACTTAGGATAGCATTTCGTAAGAAGATTATGTTATTATCACCTTTCGGAGAATCAAATTTATCGTTTTTGCATGCTTTGTATACCTATCCTGGAAAGAGCTTCCGCATTGCTTTGGACAACGAATCCGTTATCGATCGTTGATCGATAATGCGTAAGTGGAAAAGAAATATTTCTAGAAAATGATACGAAAAACCCTTTGCCTTCTCTACTATGAATGAACTATCTATATAGGATAGAGCATTTGCATTGTTCAGGACACCGAGCTCACCCCTATAGATAACACACTGCACTTAACCTGATATATACTTGAAATCCGACGTGTCGGCATAAATCGATATTTTTTCGAAACTCAAGTGTTGTATGGGGTTTTTAGTTTAAGATAAAATTAGCTGATCGCTGTGGACGTAAGTCCTATTGTATAGAATGAAGTATCTGCCTTCTCGTCATAATTCCAACGGAGGAAGCCCAACACTTTCAGAAGCTGAGTCGTCATTTGTCGCCCCATCCACTTCTGTTTCGTAGACTGAATAAGGTCAACTAGTCCTAGTCGGTCTAGTCATGGATCAGACTCCCTCGAATTTTATAGTTCTTCTTAATCCACCAGAGAGATACTCCTCTGTAATCTCCGCTAAGGTTTTGCATAACATTTGCCTGCAACATGGCATTCCGAAGGACAATGTGCGCCTCTCGGAGTAGAATGAATTTGCCCATATGCCGCCTTTGGGATATACTGCTTATCATCGATATATATACCTAAACAGAGTAGTGCCCTCTTCAGTGGCTTCTTGAGAGAAACTCTTTCAAACTTAGGAATTTCCCCATTCCAAATTCACCCCAATGGATATGCTATCTTGACTTGCCTGCACATTCTGTTTATGCGGACATTTAACCGTGCTCCTAGTTTCGATGACCTAAGATATATTCTCTCGTTTAAAAGGAGAAACGAGTGCCAATCTCTTGTCGTCATCGAAGCATAGAGGAATCACAAGATGGTGCTGCTATTGCAAAGCAATTTATCTCACAAGACTCAATACTTCTTCGTTTGATGTCCCGAAGGGTTTAATCGCTTTTGAACAATGGGGGTAAGTTCTCTTCTTTACTTATTGAGTTTCCATATGTCTCAATAGGATTTTTACAAGTTAAATACCTCCTACTATTATTCTAAGGCCAAATAAAAACCTATCACTTGACCAAATTTTCCATACCCTGAAGGCTGTAGATGCCAGGGAAAGATGGGTTAAATTGTTGCTAATGGATGAAAACTTGCTTTGAATGGACTATTGCATCCCGAGAGATCCGTCGTAGCGGTTGAAGTCCCGTCTCCTTCCCATTCCAGAATACTAATGTGCTCTACTTCTTCGTCACATGGTCCTGAAGTGGGTGTTTGTCAAGAAAAAGAAGGCTTGTCTAGTGAATTGGCTGAGGAAAATCATGAGGGAAGAGATGTTGCGACTGAAGCCAGTTGTCCGGCCAGAATGCCCTGGATTCTAGAGGAAGGGGAAGAAGAGTTTAAATAATGAAAGGCAAGGCTGTAGTGGAAACATAAAAAGAGGAGGGTGAATTTGAGGGTTGTAGTCATGAGTCCCCCTCAAGTGATGATGAGTTCTATGCAGATTCCGGTGAACGAGACTCTGAATCGTGTGACAAGACTACAGGAATAAGTCCTATTATTCCAAACTTGCCACCCTGAGAGACCTACAATAAAGATGCTGCCCTAGAAGTTGAGCAACGTCAGGATTCACTAATTAAAGATGCCTGCATAGACTTCGAGGATTTGAGCAATGCCTACATGGATATTTATGAAATTATGGGGGAAGATTTCAGATTTGAAGAGTCGTTTCCTCGCTCGGGCTATGTTATGCCTAGAATCAGACCGATTTCTACTACAGTGGCTTCCCAATCTAGTTTGTGGCATCATTTTAGGCCCTCCAAGACACATTATACGTTTCACTACAGTCACATTCACATACACACACATTATTCAAGCCTATTTTCCAATACTAAAGATCTTTATTTATTCTTCATATCTGGTACTATGAGAGGTCGTGGTATTTACAACGATCATGAGGAGTTCATCGATTCATAATGTTGGTAGAAATGATCCACTAGCCGTCATCAGCCTCACAAGACCAAGGAGGAATGGAGAAGGCGGAAGGACTTGGAGGTTGAAGCTCATCGCCGGGATGAGAGGGAATGGGGTCGTACGTACAAAAGTGGCTATGAGAATAGAAAGACCTTTGATGAATGAGAGGAACCGTCCAAGAAGTCAAAGGTTGATCGCAGTTCTCATTCTTTTGAGCAACAAGACTTTTCCCGGATCCCAGCTTCTATCGGTCTTAAAGTTGCAGTTTCTTCTGTTTAGGCTTCGTCTTCATCTCAAGTCCCTTCATCCTACATGGCGCTTGCTCCTGATTCCTTATGCCCTCACCAAAGGTCGGGTTACATTCTTCTGTTTAGTCCTTCTAGACTTGAAGCGACGCTCCATGGATGGTTCTTAAAGGGGATTAAGTTTGACCGCAATCTTCGCCCAGTCCTCAAAGATGCCTATGTGCCCCGCCTTTTGGCGATCCAAAGCGATTTAGAACAAGCCGAGGGTTGGGAAAATTACGCAAGCAACTAGTAGATATGAACCTGTAGAATATAGTAGCCTATGTTTTTGTTTGATGATAATAATCATATATATGTTTGTTTAAATGTATTTGTTATTGTACTATTTTATTTTTCCACATAATTAAATAAATATTTGTTGAATAAAATAAATAACTCGGAATTCTTTTAAACAAATATTTTATTACAAATTCAAATCGTACAAATTTGAGCTCTAAGTACATTTACACATTTTCAATTATAATACAACTTCAATTACAACACAATTGTCACAACACAATTTTGCATACAAGTTTTCACCTCACTACATATTCACTCATCACTCGTATTTGATCATCAACTTTGTTCCAGCCTGTATCCAGCATCTCATCTATCTGCAAAATAAACACTGACGTAGTAAAATTGAGAAAGAAATATTTTGCAGCGCACAATGAAGTGTGTGTTTTGAAAATATTGTATGCTTCAGTTATTTGGGTTGTACATCATCATTTTTTACATCTTACATAAACAACTTGTGATGCACAGTGTATCACTGTACATGCCACAAGGTCATGCACACCGATATACACTTGCTTGTTAAAATTGCAGGGACATGTGAGCACAAGGTCAAACCTAAGCCAAGATTGGATTCAACTCAAATGCAATGTAAAAACAACATGTGCAACCATACAAGCAGACCAACCAAACTTCAAGAAGTGTCAAACATGTCAAGTTCATACAAAAAAGAGAAATGGTCAGTGAAAAACAATCAAAATTCAAAAGAAAAATTAGAATTCAAGGTCAATTACAGGGCAATGCACATGTACAAAGTGGGAAACTAGATTTAGACAAACAACATTAACATGAATAGATTCAAAGTGCACCAGACAGATTGCTATGTTTTTAAGGTAAGAACAGTCTTCAATGGAGACAGACTCAAATGGAACTAGAACAAACAACATGTGGAACCAGTTTAAAATTTGTTTAGAAGAAGGAATCACGGTAGTGAAATGGAGATCCAACCAAAATAGAGGCTAGAGAATACAAGTACACTCAACCAAGCTCTATTTCAACACAGGAGTTTAAAGGAACCAGACTTCAAATCAAAACAAAACAGAGAATGCACAACACAACAATGATCAGGAGCAACACAGTCAAAATAATCAAACATGCTCAGGTCTAAAATTGGTTAACATGAAATAAGACTTCAAATGGAACCACACAAGCACAGTAACATGTGTGCAACAAAGGAGACTTCAAATGCAAAGCAACAATTTCAACACTTTAAGTCTAACAAGGAAACTCAGGCATGAATACACACACAACGTAAATAGACTCGAGCAACCGCTCATGGTCATAACAAAATCAATTCAGGCATGAACACAGACACACATCAAATCAGACTCCAACAAGAATCAAAGGCAAGAGAATACAAGTGCATCAGATCGTACACATATATACATACATACATGTATGTATGTATATACATGGTGACACACAAACAAGGCCCAGCATGGATGGTCAGAGCATGGTACACACACATACAACAAATTCAGAAAATTGTAGAAAAAATCACAGAGGGTAACATAATGATCAAGTCAAGGAAATTCAATCAGAGGTCGTAAAAAACAAAATTTAGAAAATCGAACAGAGGGTAATAAGTCAAACTTCATCAAGGCAAATATATCTCAAATTCAAAAGCAAGCTGAAAGCGAATTGAATAAGTCGTTAGCAGTAAAGAACGAAACTAATTCAAATAATATTCGAATATATTAACTAATAAACAAGTCAGAATCATCACAAACGCTCAATCGAAAATCGAATGGTCGAGCAAAGTAACCAACGAATTCAAACCAAAATATATGAACGAGATTATAGGGTTTCGTTCCCTATAAATTCCCAATTTCATCATTGGAAAAATCATGAGATCAAAAACAATCAAGTCGAGCGTAATCAAAAAAACGAAAAAGGGGCAAACCACGTACCAATTCAAAGTACCATTCAAACTCGAAGCAGCCGCAAGCAATTGAATAACACTGATCGAAGAAGCAGCGAAGCAAATTAAGGAACAAGAGCATACTAGCAAACGATTCGAGCTTCTAATTTCCAAGCGATGCCTCAAATTGAAAACCCTAATTCCAGATTCCCAAATAAACAGGGCGGTCGAAAAAAAAGAACAGGATACCTCGTTTTAGACCACATTTTTTTTATATGGGCCGATATTATATTTTGTTTTGGCTAAATTATAAATTAGGGTTTTCCACTTTTAGTTGTTTATTTAAATCAGACTCTAGTTTAACTTGGTTACAAACTATAGTTTTGTAGTTCGGGAATTCATAACTCAATGGCTGAGTTGTGGCAGGGTTTTGAGCTTAGAGTTAGGTTAATCAAGTTAGCGGGTATCATGAGTTTACGTGTGTTTGTAAGCGTCCGATTACTTAATTTCTCGTAGAAACCTTGTGGGCAGCACGTAGGCAAGTTTTTGCCAAAGCTGGATAAAACTGTGTGTGTTCTCTACTGCATTACTTTCTGTTTTCGTATTTATTTTCGCATTAATTTTTAATAGATCCTATTCACCCCCTCTAGGTGAAAACGATCCTACAAGTGGTAGCTAGGAACAAAAACTATTTTTTGTTAAAAATTTTGATTTTTCCTTTCAATGGCTTCTTTTAATAATGCTTTTGCTGAGGGCTAGTCCATACACCCATGTTCAATGGTGAATATGCTTATTGGAAAATTAGAATGAATTTTTTTATAAAAATCATAGATGTATGGAATATTGTTATAACAGGATATAGTACACCAACAGTAATGGTAGATAATCAGGAAGTTGAAAAACCTGATCAATGGAAAGATCTTGAAAATAAACTGCAGAATGCTAACGCTAAAGCTATGAATTCTATTATTTGCTCAATAGATCAAATTGAATTTAACCATATCTCACATTGTCTAACTGCGCAGGAAACCTGGCACACACTTAAAGTGACTCATGAAGGAACCTCTCAGTTTAAAGATTATCGCGTTGCCACGCTTAGTAGCGAGTACGAGAACTTCCCAATGGCAACAGATGAAAGTATCAAAGACATGTATGGATGACTTTCTAATATTGTATACAAATCAAAATCTCTAGGAAGATCATACACAAAACTGGAAATAATCCAAAAGAATTTCAGAATTCTTCCAAGAAATTTTGAAGCAAAGGTGACTGCCATCCAAGAATCAAAGGATCTGCAACAAGTTAAAGTTAAAGAACTCATCGGGGACCTCACCACTTATGAGCTAAAAATAAAATTCAAAGAAGAACGTGAAGGAGGGATACTCGAAAGAAATCAATGGCTTTCAAAGGAACGATGGAAAGTGGGGATGATGATGGTGATGATGAAGGAGCTGCTGAACTGGCACAGATAATAAGGAGATTCAAAAGGTGGAGCCGCAAATATGGAAATCTAGCTCAAAATCAAGAACTAAAGAGCAGAACCGTCAAAATTCTTGACAACTCAGAAAAGCAAGAGATCATTTACCACAAGTGCAATAAACCTGGCCATATCAAGCCAAATTGTCCTTAAAATCGATTCAGCAAAGGAAAGAAATCGAAAAAGAGAAGTTTTGCAGCTACTAGGGATGAAAGTGACCAAGATAATGAAAGCACTAGCAATGAGAGTGAAAGGGGAAATCAGTGTCTTTTAGGAGAATCAAGTGACAGTGATGATGATGAGCCAAGCGAGGTATCAAAACTTACTCACAATTACTTATATATTTTCATGAAGTAAATGGCTGTTTTGAAAGACTTAGAGAGAAGTACACTAAAATTGAATCACAAAAAGATAGTTTGATAGAAATGAATAAGTAGGTTGATCAAATGGTTCAAAACTACAAAAATAAGAGCCCTAAGTTTGATAAGTGTCCATTGTTAGAAGAGGAAATAAAAAAATCAGAAACTAAAATTAAATCGCTTGAAAATGAAATTTTGATTTTGAAAGAAAGTGAAAATACTAGGAGAGAAAATTCTATTAAAAAATGCACTTTGTTATTGAATGAAAATGAATCTCTCAAGTCACAAGTCCGACAATTGCCTACAACCCTAGAAAAATTCTCCAAAGGAGAAAGATTACTAAATATGCTATTAGGGAAACAAACTGTTTATACTATTAGACAAGGACGTAGGTATACTCAATCTGAAAAAGGTAATTTTTTCTAGTCTAGCTTCTCGATCTGTCATTATGCCTCGAGAAGTGGAAAGAATTACAATTCCCATTCCACCTAAAATCTTAGGAATTTTTTTATAGTTGGAATAAATTCGTAGACCGGGTCGACTTATACGTTTTAAAATCGTTTTATATATTCCTTTCCTAGTTCTTTTATGGCGCAAGGTTGAAACCAAGAAATTTTTATTACTTTCCTGATGTTTTCGAACATTTTCCTCTATCAAAAGATCCAGAGTACCTCTCCCAGTATCACAAATCTCGCTACGCACCTCAGGGCTCTTCTCTGGTTCCGAGTCGCGTACTCTGGTATATACCCTCAGGAAATATTAGATGTCATAATACCCCTAATATACTGGCCATCATCTTCATACTCATCCTCTTCCGGTCCGAAATCGATTGCCGAGAGATTTTCTTGTTCATAAAATTTTTTTTGATTGAAAAACTAGAGGTTCATAGTTCTTATAAACCCAACTCATTGAAATTCCATCCAGTAAAACGAAATAATTATAAATTTCCAAAATAATAGATAGGAATATTGCAAATAGAGCCATTGCAACTCCCATAAGTGGTGTAGTCCCCCAGCCCGGAGCAACTTTACCATATTCTGAATTCAATGGTTTCAATAAACTCCCTACAGTAGTTTGTCTTGGCCTTTATCTAAAAATAATCAAGTTATTAATGACTGGACGAAACCAAGAAACAACCCCTCACGTGCAAAATTATAGAAGATCTCCCTTAAGATCAAACAATTCCATAGATGCCTAGTACTAAAAATGGAATACAAGTAATGAATTCCATAGATCTTGCAAAAATACTAGAAACAAAAAACAAAGCAAAGTAGGTTTAAGGAAGTTTACATAAATACATATTTCATTTTTGACTGGAAGACCTAGAGCTAAAGATCGAGACTTTGGACTATCCGGACACGTACTTCGAGAAATAGTTCATGCGTGTTTGTTACCCGGCTCCAATAGAAAAATATTGGAAAGGAGAAATACTTCTAAAACGAATCTGTTCCCATGCAATAGTAAAAAGTTCTTGACGGTATCGAGCCGGAACAACTTGTTCCTCTTGAACACCCCGATTCAGGGCCAAAGAATTTCCTGCAGCTACCAACTACTCATGTCAACTCCATGTGCACGATTTGTGGAAAAATTGGACATAATCACAACAAGTGCTGGTATAGAACTAAGCGCACGAAAACCATACCAATTTGGGTTCCTAAAGGTACGAATGTAAAATCTCTTAAAATCAAAAAAATCTAGGTGGCAAAAGGAACAAACATAGACTATCTTGGTTCTACTTGTATTTTAAAAAAATTTGTCACTAAAAATCATGGACCTATGAAAAACAAACAGGTCACAAAACTCTTTTCTCGTCTAGGTGTGTTGGCCAGCTAAGGAATAACAACAATGGTTCCTATATTCTAGTTGTTCTAGCACATGACGGGCGACAAACTAAAGTTACTTAGCCTAGAGAAGTATAAAGGTGGTAGAGTCACAACGGGCAACAACGAGATATATGTAAAATTATTGGTAAAGGTAAAGTAGGTAATGGCACATTTACATTAAACGATGAATTATATGTTGAAAATCTACACTGTAATCTGATTTCAATCAGCCAGTTATATGATAAGGGAATGAATGTTGTTTTTTGATTCTGATTTGTGCAAAATTATTGACTAATCATCAAAAGAAACATTATTTTCAGGTAAGAGGAAAGGTAATATATACTCTCTATCTTTTGATGATCTCACTTTTTCAAAATATTTGGTAGCTAAAGTGAAGAAGTAAATTTATGGAAAAGACGATTAGGACATGCTAGCATGAATCTGTTAAATTGATTAAAAAGAAAAGATTTGGTAAGAGGTTTACCATCTGATGATTTCAAAACAGAAATCTATGCAAAGCATGTACCTTGGAAAAATTTTAAGAAAAAATCATTTTTTCATGCTAAGAACACTGCAAGTTCTTCTACAGTTCTTGAACGAGTTCATATTGATCTGTTTGGACCTAACAATATTGCAAGTTTAGGTGGTAAGAGATATTGTTTTGTATTGGTTGATGATTATTCTAGATACACGTGGGTATACCTCTTTATCTTACTGCTTCTAGACCAAATATTATGTTCTCTTTTTGTTTATGTGCATGGTTTCAATCTAATCCAAAAGAAACTCATTTAAAAGTTGTAAAAAGGAATATATGGTATGTGTTGTACACCCCACGATTTGGTCTATGGTATCCAACTAATGATAACTTTGAGTTAAAAGGGTATTTAGATGCAGACTATGCTAGAAGTCTAGTTGATAGAAAAAGTACTAGTGGAAGATGCTTTATGACATTCGTTAGTTGCATGGTCAAGTCGAAAATAGAATTGTATTATCTACCACTAAGGCAGAGTATATTGCTTTAAGCAGATGCTCTACTCAAATTTTATGGATGATACAAATTTGCAAGATTATGGTCTAAATTTTAAACGAGTTCCATTTATGTGTGATAGCAAAAGTGCTGTTGATCTCACAAATAATCTCATACATCATTCTCGCACCAAGCATATAGATGTTAGACATCATTTCATTAGAGATCACATTTCCAAAAAAAACATATACATAAACTTCATTCCAACATATTCTCAATTGGAAGACATTTTTACAAAACCCCTTCCAGAAAATAGTTTTTTTCGACTTCGTCTCAGTTTAGGCATTTTAGAAATGTGATTTTATATTTTTGGATTTGACCTTAAATGCCTATGTTAACTAATCTGACTCCCTATTGATTGTCGAAAAAAATAATTATTGGATAAAGTGATGAGTGATGAACTTGATCATACATTATGTCTTGAGAGAGTATATTTAGAAAGTTTCTTTTAAAATTTAAAAAAAAAATTTGTAATAACTTTGATTAGTAAAAATTCCATGATCATCTCTATTTCTATCATATTTCTACGACAATCACTCATCAGAATCTAATATAGTATGTCAAAATGTGGTATTTAAACAGGAAAATTTTCATTTTTTTAAATTAGCAATAAAATCGTCCAAAAAGTACTCACCCTCATTCAAAAAGTCCTCATGGTTGCATGAGTGAACTACTTATCTCTGATTATGTGCTTTCATGCTTATTTAATGGTCCTCACGGTTATGCATGTATGGAACATATATCAAAATTGGATGAAATAGGCGAGTTGATCCTAACCCCCATTAAAAGTCCTCACGGTTGTGCGTGGTTAGAAGATACTTAGAATTCATTTTTTTAATAAAAATAAGAAATACTACTAATCTCATTTAAAAATCCTAAGGTTATGCATGGTTAGTAAGTATTTAAAAAATTCCTATCATAAATATACCACAAATGGACATGACTATATGGTTTTCTATGCCGACATCACCCCTATCACTCTAAAATGGAATATGCGCCCAACAGAGTATTTAAGATTTTTATTTGATTTCTTATTGAAATTTAATATATATACTTGATTAAGTATTAACGTTGTATTAATGTTTATCACTTTATCACTCTTTTCTAACACTATTACTCTTTTACTGATAACAAACGGAGGAGAGAAGTTAAGATTCTGGCAAATAAGTTCAAATTTTTATTTGCATATACTCATCTAGGCACGTTTGCATATTTTTATTTATTTTCATGCATATGTGAAGGGGGAGCTTTGTTGTAGGGGGTATTCAAATAGGTGGATCTAATAGAATTCATCAAGACCAAATACATTTAATAAAGTCAAAATCTTAATATATGTTTGTTATCATCGAAAGGGGAGATTGTAGAATACAATAGCCTATGATTTTTGTTTGATGATAATAAACACATATGTTTGTTAAAAGTATTTGGTATTGTACTATTTTATTTTTCCATATAATTAAATAAATATTTATTGACTAAAATAAATAATTTGGAATTCTTATTTAAACAAATATTTTATTACAAATTCAAATAGTATAAATTTGAGTTCTTCGTACATTCACACATTTTCAATTACAATACAACACAATTGTCACTATACAATTTTACATACAAGTTTTCACCTTACTACATATTCACTCATCACTCGTATTTGATCTTCAACTTTGTTCCAGTCTGTATCCAGCATCTGATCTATCTGCAAAATAAACACCAACACGGTAAAAATGGAAAAGAAATATTTTTCAGTGCACAATGAAGTGTGTGCTTGGAAAATATTGTTTTTATCAATTATTTGGGTTGTTCGTCATCTTTTTTTCCATCTTACATGAACAACTTATGACATTCACATTGTATCACTATACATGCCATAAGGTCGTGCACACCGATATACACTTGCTTGTTAAAATTGCAGGGATAGGTCAGTATAAGGTCAAACCCAAGCCAAGACTGGATTCAACTCAAGTGTAATGCAAAAACAACATGTGAAACCATATGACCAGACAAGACCAGACTTCAAGAAGTGTCATACATGTAAAGTTCATATGAAACAGATAAATGGTCAGTGCGAAACAATCAAAGTTCATAGGCAAAATCAAAACTCAGGGTTAAGTACAGGGCAATGCACATGTACAAAGTGGAAAACCAGATCTAGACAAACAACATTAACATGAATAGATTCAAAGTGCACCAGATAGATTGCTTTTTTTAAGGCAAGTGCTGTCATCTAAGGAGACAGACTCAAATGGAACCAGACTAAACAACATGTGGAACCAATTTAAAATTTGTTTAGAAGCAGGAATCACAGCAATGAAATGGAGATCCAACCAAAACAGAGGCCAGAGAATACAAGTACACTCAATCAAACTCTGTTTCAACATAGGAGTTCAAAGGAACCAGACTTCAAATCAAAACAAAACAGAGAATGCACAACATAATGGTCAGGAGCAATACAGTCAAAATAATCAAACATGCTCAGGTCCTAAATTGGTTAACATGAAACAAGACTTCAAATGGAACTACAAAAGCACAGTAACATGTATGCAACAAAGAAGACTTCAAATGCAAAGCAACAATTTCGATACTTCAAGTCTAACAAGGCAACTCAGGCATGAACATACACACACAACATAACCAGACTCGAGCAACCACTCATGGTCATAGGAAAATCAATCCAGGCATGAACACAAACACACATTAAATCAGACTCCAACAAGAATTTATGGCCAAAGAATACAAGTGCATCAGATCGTACAAATATATACATACATATATGTAACTATGTACATACATGGTGACACCCAAACAAGGCCCAGCATGGTACACATGCATACAGCAAATTCAAAAAATTGTAGAAAAAGTCATAGAGGATAACTTGATGATCATGTCAAGCAAATTCAATCAGAGGTCGTAAAGAATCAAAATTCAAAAAATGGAACGGAGGGTAACGAGTCAAACTTCATCAAGTCAAATATATCTCAAATTCAAATGCAACCTAAAAGCGAATTGAACAAGTTGTTAGCAGTAAAGAACGGAACTAATTCAAACAATATTCGGATATATCAACTAATGAATAAGTCAGAATCATCACAAACGTTTAATCAAAAATCGAATGGCCTAGCAAAGTAACTGACGAATTCAAACCAAAATATGCGAACGAGATTATAGTGTTTCGTTCCCTATAAATTCCCAATTTCATCATCGGTAAAATAATGAGTTCGAAAACAATCATGTCGAGCGTAATCAAAAAAAGGAAAAAGGGGCAAGCCACGTACCAATTCAAAGTACCATTCGAACTCGAAGCAGCCGCAAGCTATTGATTAACACTGATCGAAGAAGCAACGAAGCAAATTAAGGAACAAGAGCATACTAGCAAACGATTTGAGCTTCTAATTTCCATGCGGCACCCCAAATTGAAACCCTAATTCCAGATTGCAAAAGAAACAAGGTGGCCGAAAAACAAAGAAAATGATATCTCATTTTAGACCACATTAGTTTTTTATTTGGGCCGATATTATATTTGCTTTAGGCTAAATTATAAATTAGGGTTTTCTATTTTTAATTGTTTATTTAAATCAGACTCTAGTTTAACTAGGTTACGAACTAAAATTTTGTAGTTCAAGAATTCGCAACTCAGTGGCTGAGTTGTGGAAAGGTTTTGAGCATAGAGTTGGTTAATCAAGTTAGCGGGTATCGCGAGTTTACTCATGCTTATAAGCATCCGATTACTTAATTTCTAGTAGAAACATTGGAGGCAGCACGTAGGCTAGATTTTGCCGAAGCTGGGTAAACTGTATGTGATCTCTACTGCATTAATTACTTTCTGTTTTCGTTTTTATTTCCGCATTAATTTTTAATAGACCCTATTCACTCCCCTCTAGAGTGAAAACGATCCTACAGAACCATAATAATTATCAAGAGATTCTCTCCTTTGAATCAGAGGAGGACGACTTTGAGAAGGCGTTAGCGGAACTCAATGTCAGAATTGAACGACTGGTATAAGAAAGGGACGCATCGCTCTGGGAGAGTAAGAATAATGCCAGCTTGCTAAAAGAACTAAAAGAGGCCCATGCGAGAATAGAGATCATCTTTTGAGATGAAATTAAGAAGGCTCATGTGGATGAAGTTAAGTTGAAAGAGGAGTTCAAAGCTTGCAATGTGATTATCGAAGCCTAGAAGAAGACCATTGCTGATCACAACAAGATTTTCGAAGGGCGTACAAAACAATCGTGGAATATAAGGAGGTCGTGAAGTCCTATGATAAGACCATTTTCAATCAAGCCTAGATGATTGCCCTGCCCCAAGAAAGAATTGCGCAGCTTAGTACAGAGAAAACTCGTATTGAAGTTGAAAAGGCCATCGTTACGGTAGATTGTTTGGTGCTATAGGAGACTTTTGAGAGGAAGATGGAGAAGATGGACGATTCCATCTTAAACTTCTACGTCAACTCCCTGTTGCATCAGCGGAGTCTATGTTATTTGGGCCCTAATTTCCCACGCACTCTCGTCGTGGTTTGGGAGGAAAGTATGACATGTTTTTGAGATAGCGGGGATGTCTACACTGAGTGGGAGCTAGAGGTGCCAATCTTAATGAGGAGTCAAAGAAAGCACTGATTGAGATCCGAGAAATCTTGTGAATTGAAAAGGAACAGGAAGTTGCCGGTGTCGCTACGGCAACAATCGACAAAACATTGTTGGTGCCCCTTGTTTATGAACCTGGCGAATCGTCAAGATAGCCTTGCGATTAATTGGAGAGTTCTAGGCCCGAAGCTTCTCTGTAGATTGTGCAACCATAGGCAGTGATAATGAGATCGACATTCTTAGCCACTCCTCTGATGCAAGCAACCTTCTTGTTTCTCCTGAGTTTGATAATTTTCAGCTCACGCCGTAAGAACAAGACAAGCTTAATGCTTTCATTTTTGATCTAATAGGTCCACCTTCCTTACCTACTGATCCGTTGGTTTCCTCGACGCTTAAACCCATCACCATTTCAACCGTCTCAGTGCTTGTCTCTATAGCTTCTTCGATTGTTATGTCTGTGCCGGTCACAGCCGAGGCTGGAGTTTGAGAAGATCGCTACATTTCATGGATTGGATGACCTTTCCATATCTTTGGAGGATAACTTTACGAAAACCAAAGCTCGAGAGAAGGAAGTCCAGATCGAATGGTCGCGTAAATCTAAACACCAACTGGTTACTGTTAAGAAAGAAAAGGTTGAAGCGATAAAATCCTCAAAGAACCCCCTCAAATCCCGGAAGCGCAAGACGAAAGGGGAGTCTATTGAGAAGGTTAGAGAGCAGGGAGGATGTCGAGAACGAGGAGATAGTTGACATCACATGCAGAGACACTACCCCTGGCCAGGATTCTAAAGGGAAGCAAAAAATTCCAACTAAAGACGGGAAGGGAAGCGATGGAAAGAGGCATTAAGAGGTATGGATGGCAATGGAGCTGATTTTTGAGACATTTTTTTTGTTTTGTTCAAGTGCAGAGTTTGTACTTGCTGCTTTTGTCGTAGCGTTTGTATTTTTCTTTTTATTGACCAGTATTGTGTGGGGTATAGCCCCCACATTTTGACTTTGTATAAAAAACGTTATAAGTTTACAATACTGACATTTTGATTGTAACTTTACCTGTCTACTTATCTGTGTTTTATGCACTTATGTTAATTTCATTTACTGCTATTTTATCTTATCTAGTCCTCTGATTACCTCCAAAAAATTTCATTTGGAGTAACAGAACTATGAAGTGTTTTTTTTAGTATTTCAATTTGAGTATCGGTGTGTGCCCCCCAATTGATGGGGCTGTTTACCTCGAAGACCTAACAAATAACCGGCTGATCCGAGTGTATTTATTTTTGTTGCCATACTTATTTTGTAGTTCCTATCCTTAGGAACTTATGATTTGAGCGGCTTAATTTCAAATTCATTAATGGTCAATAATTGGAATTTTCTGTTGACTTATAGTATTTTGACATTGTTGGATTCGTGCACGTTACTCCTGATAATGGCAGTGGGTCGATTCTTATTCCTACAATGGACGAGTTTCTTGGTATCGCCGCGTCAATATCGGTACTTAAAAGTATGCATGGTTTATGAAATGCACAGCTATTAGAAGTGTGCGTGGCTTATGAGATTCGCAGCTTTTGGGACCGATATAACCCGTCAATCCCATACGGCTTTGGAACTTCTCGAAGTTACCAATCTCCGAGCAATGTGAGGAGTTTAGGCTTTAAGAGCATGATTCCATGGCTCGATAAGGTAGTGCGCGGCTGATGGGATGCGCGGCTTCGATTTGAGCCTTCTCGGCGCTGTTAGAGCAAAACCAATTTTTAGAAGACGAGGATGGGGTTTCGTTGATCCAAAGATTTGATTCGATTTGTTTCCATCTCCCCAGCGGGTAAGTGGGGTGTACACGAGCATGATTCCACTATCTTAAGTAATGATTGGATGGTTTGAGCCGATTTTACCCCGTCGACTCAATATGTTACTTTTATGAATGCAGTTTTATTGGTTTAGTAAGCAAATCAATTTTATTAAAAAAAGTTGGGCAAGTTCTGCCTATTTACATTGCCCCCCAGTCTCCTAGGATGGCTTATTTTTTGAAAAATAGGAAGTACATAAGATAGTTTCAGATAAAGTAACATCGTAACAATCTGCTGTTCCTGCTCGGCGAATTTCAATCCCGTCAACGGTGGTCGGTTTGAAGGTTCCATCCCCTAGCTTTTGGTTGATCACATACAACCTTTCCCAGTTTGGTTCGAAGGCTCCCGGTACGGGATATACCTATTTAAGGATGAGCTCCCCACCTCGAAGTTTTGGTTGTGAACTTTGAAGTTGAAGTACCATGCAACCTTTTTCTGGTGAGCAACGGTCCTCAACTCAGATTCTACCCTCTTTTCGTCAATCATGTCAATTGACTCGAGTAGGAGCTGCTCGTTTATCCTCTGATTGAAATTCTGCAGGGAATCATTGCTTCTGAACCATACACCAAGGCGAACAGAATATGCTTGGTTGCTGCTTTGTGTGTTGTTCTATAAGCCTATAGTGTAAGTGAAAGTTCATCAACCCAATTTCCTTTAGCTTTAATTAGTCGTTTTTTGATAATGGACTTGATGGTCTTGTCTACTGCTTCCGCTTGCCTATTTGCTTGTAGACAAGCAACCGTGGAAAAGCTTTTCTCGATTCAAAAGAGTTTGCAAAAATCTCTGAATTCGACACTTTCGAATTAGGTCCTATTATCAGTGATTATTTTTTGTGACACACCAAACCTATAAATAATGTTTTTAGTGATAAAATTAATGACTTTCTTTGTGGTAATGGTGGCCAGCGATTCTGCTTTCACTCATTTTGTAAAATAGTCAACGACAACTATAGCATATTTAGCCCCTCCTTTAGCTATTAGCAATAAGCCAATTAAGCCATTCCCTATATTGTGAACGGCCATGGACTGACCATCTGCATTAGCTTTATTTTAGGGTGTTCATTTAATCCAGCTAAATCTTTGGCATCGATCACACCATCTGGCATAATCTGCTGCATCGCAATTTACCGTTGGCCATAAATATCTGTACCCGGGGAATTTCTTTATAAGGGTTTACCCAATAGTATGTTCTCCGTAGTAGCCTTCATGAACTTCCTTCACGATCCCCTGAGTTTTGTGTCGGTCACACATCTGAGTAAGAAGTAGAGAACCCCCTTCGATAAAGTATTACATCCTGTATTATGAACTGCGTTGTCTTTCGAAGAAGCTTTTTCCACTAATTCCTATCTGTAGGAAGAGTTCCTGTAAAAAAATAGTCTTTGATTGGCATCATCCACATTTTTGGTTCAACAGTGGTTTTAAAAATATGATCGACATCCATTTTGTTTATACTCAGAGTGGTCAGGGTCTTAACCGGGACTAGTCATTACGATTGAGTTTCTCCGAAGCTGGCCAATTTAGCTAAGTGGTCAGCATTCATGTTTTTCTCCCGTGGGATGTGAGTTATGGTGTAGTGTTCGATGTCGTTTAGCAACTCTTAAACTTTAGATAGAAAGGTAAAAGGAGAGGTTCTTCCCTTGTGCAAGGTAGTCACCTTCTGCCTGGCAGACGATTAGTTGAGAGTTGCTGTAGATGTGAATGAACTTTATTCTGAGTTCCTTCCCGACTTTCAGTCCTGCTATCTACGCTTCGTATTTCACTTCATTATTTGTCGTAGGGAATTCCAAGCATAGGGCATAACAAATGGCTCATCCTTTGGAGGTTTCAAGCACTACCCTTACCCTTGAGCAGAGGTTATTAGACATGCCATCGATGAAGAGTATCCATCGTGTTTTCGCCTCCAATGGTTTCTCTTCTTCGTCATCTCGCACGGTAAACTCGACAATAAAATTTTCCAATGCTTGCCTATTGATTTCCCTTCTCGGATGGTAAGTGATATCATATTGGCTAAATTCGATATTCCATTTGAGGGGTCGTCCGAAAGTTCCGGTTCGGTACAACACTTGTTTCAAATGTTGATCAGTCAGTACTTTGATCAGGTGTGCTTGGAAATATGGTCGTAATTTCCTAGACGCGATCAAGAGGCAATATGCTAGATTTTCCAATTGCGGATAATTTTTCTTGGCTCCAGTGAACCACTTGCTAATGTAGTATACGGGTCGCTGAATTCTTGCTTCTTCACACAAAAGGGTAGAGCTCAATGCGTGAGATGAGACTGCTAAGTAGATGAATAAGTCCTCTCCGACTACTAGCTTTGATAGGATTGGCGGGGTCTCCATATGTCACTGCAACTCATCAAATGCGATTTGACAAGCCTCATTCCATTCGAAGTTTTTCTTTCCTTCCTTTAACGCATCAAAGGATGGTACACACTTTTTGATATCTTTCGAAATGAACCTACTTAGTGCTGTGACTTTCGCATTCAAGCTTTGTAGTTACTTTTTGTTCTTTGGGGCTTAGACTCTCGTAGGGAAGTTATTTGCTCTGAATTTGCTTCAATGCCTCTAGCGCTCACTATGAATCGTATGAACTTTCCTAAGGCGACCACGAAGTGACATTTGAGTGGATTAAGCTTCATTCCATATTTTCAGAGTATTTCAAACATTTCGGCAAGAATATCTAGGTGATTGGCTGCTACTCGTGATTTCACCAACATGTCATCCATATAGACCTCCATGGTATTTCCAATCTGACGCTTGAACATGGCATTTACTAATGTTTGGTAGGTTGCCCTTTCGTTCTTTAAATCGAATGGCATTACCCTGTAGTAGTATAATCCTAGGTCGATGATGAAGCTGGTGTTTTTCCAGGTTGGGTTCGTGCATCAGGATCTGATTGTAGCCTTAGTACACGTCCGTAAATGATAGCAGTACATGCCCCGCCGTCCCATCCATAATCTGGTCAATTCTGAGCAGTGGAAAACTATCCTTCGGGCAGGGTTTGTTTAAGTCTGAGTAGTCGATGCAAGTTGGCTATTTCCCATTCGACTTCTTGACCAAAACCAGGTTAGATACCCATTTGGGATAGGTCGCATCATGGATGAAACTAATGGCAATCGGCTTATCTACTTCTTCTCTCAATGCCTTGGAATGCTCGGGGCCTAGGCTGCACCTCTTTTGTTTTACTGATGAATATATGGAATCAATGTTGAGAGCGTGACATGGAATTTCTAGAGATACCACACACATATTGGAATGTGTCCAAGCGAACACATTCAAGTTGGCATGAAGAAATATGATGAGTTCTAATCGCACCTTGTTTCCAAGGTGCGATACAATTTTCAAGACTCGCGTCGGATCATCCATATCGACAGGAACAGATACCGTCAATTCTGCCAGTGCTTCCCGTTCCTATCTTGAACTCTTATTTCTAGGGTCCAAAGCCTTGTCGTATCGGCTATGGTACCCAACCCATGGCGGCTCTGTAGTTGCTATTCGGCTGGTTCGCGAATGCTTAGAGTTTCCCCACACTCTTCTCTTTTCTTTTGGACTCGCGCAGTTCTGCAATGTAACATTCTCTAGTGGCGCATCGATCTCCTTTGACCATCTCAGTTCCATTTTCCCTTTGGAATTTCATGTTAAGGCAACATTGGGTAAAGTGATTTTGAAATCTGCTAGTGCGAGCCGTCCCAATAAGGCATTGTATGTGGTAGTTTTATCTACAAATATGAAAGTTTGGATGGAGGTGACTCTTCGGTCTCCTTCTCCAAGTTTTACAGGTAAGTCAATTGTCTCGACAGATTGTTTGGGTTCACCATCGAATTTTTGTTTGACTTGCAGATACATCTCTCATGCTGATCT
Organism: Allium cepa; assembly: GCA_030765085.1. Taxonomy (NCBI): domain Eukaryota; kingdom Viridiplantae; phylum Streptophyta; class Magnoliopsida; order Asparagales; family Amaryllidaceae; genus Allium; species Allium cepa. The sequence goes on along the minus strand of CM060939.1, from coordinate 70,407,751 downwards.
TCATCTGGTCAAAGGTGCGTTTGAAAAGAATATTCACTGAACTACCACTGTCAATCAATACTCGTAGGACCACAACAGGTCGGATCCCTATTGTCACCACTATGGGAACGACATTTGGGGCTTTAATCCCTTTGATATCCCGATTTCAAAATACTATGTCATCGTTCAGAGTTTTCTACTACTTGGCTAGGGCTCCATCCTCGATCGCAAGGCATAAATCCTTTGGAGCATGTTTTAGTGAGCTGGCGTACTGCTCCGTATCTCTCCAACTCCTCTATGCAGGATGAGGTCCTCTATATGTTGTTTCAATGATGTGTCTCTGATTTGTTCGCTTAGATTCTTCTTCTCCGGTTCCAAGAATCTTGGTTTCTTCGATCACTAGGAGATTAGGGAGCCGTGGGTTGGTCAGGAAATTGGGATTTTCTCACGGATTGCTAAAGCTTATTTTCTTGGATCAGCTCTCCAATCAAGTTCTTTAGGTAACGACACTCATTCCTGTTATTACAATGCATCTCATGGAAGTGAAATAACTTTCCCGAGTGCTTTTGTTGTTCAATAGCTTCCTTTTTAGGGGGTACCTTGTACTCCTCTGTTCCTTGTGCAGCTAGGTAGATGTTTTTCGAAGTATCATTGAGTTGGGTGTAATCTTTGGGCCCAAAGCCTTTAAGCCGCTTAATGTTACCATTATGTTTGTTGGAATTCTGACTTTTTCTTTTTTGGTTTCCATCCTTTCGTGCACTTGGTCCCGGAGGCACTTGTGTTCCGGTTCATCGCCAAGTCACTCTACCCGACGTTCATCGGTTGCAAACTTATAGACTTACTTTCTAACTTCCGTGCCTCCTCCAATCTCAATTATTGACTTGCCTTGCGATTGAAGTCCTTCCTAATGTTAGGATGTCACATTTTGATTCACTTTCCGAAATCAGTTTCTGTAACTACCCGTATTTTTAACAGTTCATAATATTAAATTGAATAAGGAATTATTGAATAAAAATGGTTAGAATTTTTTTATGAAAATATATTGAATGTAAGTTATAATATCAAATGAATTTTAAATGACAACCAATTGCAATAAGATAAAAGTTGTAGCTCACATTAGAATTTAAATTTACAATATTAGTTTATATTAAATTAATAACAGATATTGGAATAACAAATGTTGAATTTAAATAAAGAAATGAGCGAATGTTTTAATGAAAGAATAACATAAGTTGTTATTTGAAATGTATTTTGGAGAAGTTGATTTTCAATAAGATAAAACATTTACTTTGTAAATAGTGTATAAATTTTGTAATATACAAAATTCTATAAAAATTGTTTGAATTAGTATAAATGAAAAGACAACAATGTTTTATAATCAAAATTCGTTTGAAAGTAGTAATGAAATTAATTGGAATTAGATTAATTGAAATGTTTCAATTAAAGGGAAACAAGAATAAAATTATGATGAATGAGTCGATATAGGAACTTGCATTTTTGTGTCAAAATGGAATGAACATAACTAAAATAAATCCATATTACATATAAAATAAATTTTCATTTCGAAAAGTATGATTTCATAAAAAAGAAGTTGAATTTTGGAATAATGTTATAAATAAACTTATTTGTACTCAAATTTTAAAATATATTCCATGGGTCATGGTTGCATAGTCGTTGTGTAATCAATTAGAAATTACCTTGTATTAACACTTGTACATTAATTACACATGTTCGCATATATTTATTTTTCCATTTATGTATGGTTAAAACTTGTAAATTGGTTGTATTAATGTGACCATTACAGTAATTAAAAAGTAAAGTAAATCATTTTTATAATGCATAGGTAGATATATATTCATTAATTAATAAAATTGGTTTGAGTAACAGAAATAAATATATAGATTGATTGGTTGATTAATTGATTGTTAATTGATTGATTGAGTTAGTGGAAGTGCACATATCAATTGATTAATTGGTTGATTGTTAATCATTTTTCAAACCATATAGTTCTTTTTTCTTTGTACTTTTTAATGGCAGATCTCCCTCCTCTTTTTAATCCCCCTTCCCCTCCTCATGTCCTTCCTCACTCCTTCGATCTTCCTTCATGTGTTCCTCCTTTACCACCAGCTCCTTCGGCCGCTCCGTCTGTGCTCCCTTCCCTTCTCTCGCCTCTCTCTTCCTCCCCTTTTCCAGCCGATGTTCCTCCTCATGTTCCTCCTTCTCTTGTCCTACCATGTTCTTATCCCTCCTCCCTCTATCCCTCCTCCTTTTGGCCATGCCCTCCTTTTGTCCATCTCTGTGCCTGCCACCCCTATCTCTTCTGTCGACTATGTTGTTCCTTTTTCTTCGTCTTGTAAACAAGCTTAGACTTCTTTGTTTAAGAACAAGCCTCACAATGTGGGGAAGTACAATCCTATTAACTTGATTACTGAGTTCTATGGTGATGCTTTAGTGACTCCTGCTTCTGTTCTTGAAGCTGGGCAGTTAGTTTTGGAAGAATACGTTGTGAGTTTCTTCTTAGACAAGCCTTTATCTTATATGGCGGTAATTCAGTTCTTAAAAAAAGCTTGGAAGCTCAAGGTAGCATTAAAGTCAAATCTGATGGGATTGTCTTTATGTTTATGTTTTCAAATGCAAAGGATAAGAGAAGAATTCTTAAGGCAGACCCAATTCTAACGCACAACAAACTGTTCATTGTTAAATATTGGGATCCTACCGTGAGCAATGTATGTGGCTCTGTCTCCTCTGTTCCAATTTGGATTTGCCTCTCTAACATTCCCTTGATAGCATGGTCACCCTTGGGAATTAAATGTTTTGCTAGAAGAATAGGACAGGTCAAGTGTTTAGATTAAAGTACAGAGAGAATGGATAGGCTATCATATGCTAAGTGTTTAGTTGAAGTGACACCGTCCTATGATATGGTTGATAGCTTTACTGTCCTCCTTGCAGATGGGACAACTCAAATAGTATATGTATCTTATCAGTGGAGACATGAAGCAAGTGGTAGTTGCAAGGTGTTCAGCCATACTTAAGAAAATTGCATTAATTCCTCTAAAAATAAAGAAGCCACTTCTCCAGGGAAGCTTGCTAATAGTACTGTCACTCAATAAGAAATCATCAGTATGTCTCACAGACTGAATGATAATCGTAATCAAAATGTTAATAAGCAGGCTAGACAAATTAATTCTTGGAAGAAGATGGTGCATCACTCTAGAAATAAAAGGTTTAATGTTAAAGGGAGGGGAGAAAGTGGTGAAAATTTCATTGATTAGAGTGCAATAGTGGAGAAGGAAAAATTATTAATCGAGAAACCCAATATGGAGCAACTGTCCAGTCCAGCGCAAGGAGGTGGTTGTGCGTGTGGAGAAAAGATTATGGAAAAAATGAACGATTTATTAAGTCCAAACAAGTATTAGCTTCTAATGATTGGGAATGCAGAAGAGGTTTTGACTGAAAGTGAGGTGGTTATTGTTAATGATTATACTTCAGATGAAGTAAAACATCAAATCCATGCAGTGGAACGCATAGGAAATCAAACTGACGCTCTTTAGTCATTGTCTTTGCAGCAAGACGTTTTGGTGAACGGGTATGGCAGTCCGTTAAGTAGTGATGGAAAAAACTATGTGAATGAATGCCTTCACATTGATGACATAGAAAAGGAGTGTGATGTTTTTAATGGAAAAACTAAAGGGTCTGAATGTGGGATTGCTGTGATTAACCAGTTGGATGATCCATATGCAAATTCTAATGCAGTGGCCAAACAAATGCAACCATTTAAACCTTCTACTATGTTACCTATTGTGTCATGCATAGATGTACATGCTCACGATATTGCACATGCATATGATCCTTCAGCAACCGCTGTGCATGCTACTACTCTAATTGCTTTTCATCATCTTCGTGAACCAATCAAACCTTCCCTCCCTTATCAACACATTCCTCCTCCTTGAGGTTGGGTTCCTCCTCCAACTCCTCCTCCACCGCCACTCGCCACCAACTCTGCTGCTCTCAGCTCTCCTGTAGGTGGCAATTCCAGTGAGACTATCAACAGTACGAAAAAATTGAAGAAAAAACCATTTCATCGTGACCATGACAAAGATCAAATCATTGATTTTGAAGAAATTCTCCCAGAAACGAGCACATCATATTCATTCCTTCAGAGAACAAGGAATGACTTATACCCTCTTCCTCAATATTTTATTTGATGTTACATAATTTTGCTAGTTGGAACATTCATGTTGCGTATAAGGATTACATACTTATGCAAGCTAAAAATTTGATTTCCCATAACAACTTTAGTGTTTTGGCTCTGCTTGAAACAAAATTAAATCTTTCTCTCACTCTCAAAGCTGCTAATACCATCAACCCTCACTAGGCTTTGCATCACAACCTCAATGAGGCCTCATATGGAAGAATTCTAATCCTCTCTGACCCCTCTATCTATCGCTTAATCCCCATCATAAGCCATAGAAAATTCATGCACTTTCATGCTTTTCATGTTCCATCTTATACCTCCCTTTACATTTCTTTTGTTTATGCTGATAACCACTTAGTGCCAAGGCAAGTTTTTCTTCATTATCTCCCTCACTTAAGGCAGGATTCTCACCCTTGATATGTTCTGGGCGATCTCAACTACATGTTCATGGCCTCTGGCAGAAGTGGTGGAAGGCCTCTTTCTCTCTCTGATGTTACCCCCCTCAATGAATTTATATCTTCTTCTTACCTTTTGAACCTCCTTTCCTTGGTCTTCTTTTAACTTGGAATAATAATAGTTGTACGGTCATTCGAACCATGAATAGAATTGACTTATCTTTCATCAACTTTACTGCCTTATCCCACTCTCCAAACACCATCTTGCATATTCTTCCTCCTCTTTTATCTGATCACTCCCCTATCTTCTTGGCTTTTGGGAGCTCTACTAATAAAAACAAGTTTTAAATTTTTTCATTCTTGGATCAGAGATCCAGAATTCCTTCCAATTGTCAACACTTCTTGGGCTACTAATTTTTTTGGCAGAAAAATGTTTATTTTCCATCAGAAATTACGTGCCACCAAAAATGCTCTTAGAGGTTGGGCTAAAGACAAATATGGGCATGGGCATAACCGCATAAAGCTTCGGTTGCCTTGTCAGCTAAACTTGGTGAAATGCAAACCAAAATGATGGAGGACCTAGGTAACATTAACTATTCATCCCTTGAACATGATATGTTTAATTCCGAAATCAACACGATAAAGAAGAAGCTAAGGAAAGAGTGGAAAAATCATGGAGACAGAAACTCAAAATTTTATCATTCTACTCTTAAAATCAAGAATGCGAAAAGCAATATTTTCCAAATTACTGATGTAGCTAGCATTCTACATGACTCCCCATCCGCTATTGACAATGTTTTTCTAGACTATTATACTAATCTACTAGGTATGGCAAGCAACTCTAATAACGTTGCTTCTGAGATCATCACAACTCCTTTGCCTCTCCTCAAGTTTGAAGATGTCAGTCTTCTGCCTTCACAAATCTCTAACTCTGAAATAAAAGATGTTGTTTTTGAAGTGAATAGAGCTTTCAGTGGTGGACTTGATGGATTCAATGCCACTTTCTATGTTCACTGCTAGGACATTATATCCTCTGACCTCTTGAAAGTGGTTCATAATTTTTTCTTCAATAGTAAGATGCTTGGATCCATTAATACAACTTGGTCCTAATCCCTAAAATCAAGCATCCCTCTTTAGTCTCCTTTTTCAGGCCTCTTGCGTGCTGTAATATTATATATAAGTGCATATCCAAAGTAATAGCTAATAAGCTCAAGCTTGTTCTTCCTGGCATTATCTCTGAAAATCAAGCTGCCTTCCTCCCTTCCCATAGCATCATTGATAATGTTCTTATTACCCATGAGCTTATGAATGGTAATAATCGTAGCTACATATGACCTAGAGCTATGATGAAACTTGATATCAAAAGAGCTTATGACTCTATTCATTGGGAATCCACTGTTGGCATAATGTCTCGCATGGGCTTCCCATGTCATTTTGTCAGCTGGATCTTCTCTTGCTTATCAACTGTGTCCCATTCGTTGATATATAATGGGAAAGCTATTGGATTCTTCAGAGGAAAACATGGTATATGTCAAGGAGACCCTATCTCTCCTTACCCTTTTATCATTGTTATGGAGTTTTTCATGTAAGGAAATTTGATCGTTTTGAAGGAAATTTATGTGGTACATTAACGGACCATTTCTTTTCTCAAACGTTTCCTTCCTCATTATGTGGTCAATAGAATCTAAAAGGTTTTTCCTATTAATATGCTAAATAAATAAAACAGTTATAATCTAGAGCGTTAATTTCTCTTATCTTGATCTTGATGGACGATCAAGATTAAGTCTACAAATCTGGAAATTTGGTCCTCTCTCTACCTATAAATATTAACCTTTGCCCATCACAAAGTATATACAGAAAACACATAAAGAAATATATAGGAAAAGAGAGAGAAACCATTTTCTTTCTCAATTGAAACAGCATTCGACAACATCCATTGCTGATTCGTATACAAAATGTCTGGAGGTATGTTTTATTAATTTTTTACATATGTGATAATCATGTAATTCTAGATCTTAGGGTTTATGTTATTCGCAAGATATAGATTACATGTGGTATCAGAGCACCACCCAAATCTGATGACGCCACTCAACCATCCAAGAAGAAAAAGAAGGATAATGTTTGCAAATTCTGCAAGAAACCTGGACACTTCCAGGCAGATTGCATTAAGCGCAAAGCATGGTTCGAAAAGAAAGGTAATCCAATGGGTTTCGTAAGTCATTTCGAATCAAATCTTACTAATGTACCTTCTTCTACTTGGTGGATTGATACTGCTGCTAACGTTCATGTTTCGAATTCTATGCAGGGATTCATTACGATCCAAACCACAAACCCAAGTGAGAATTTCATTTTAATGGGGAATAAAGATAAAGCTCCAGTTGAAGCTATTGGAACTTTTCGTCTTATTTTAGATAGCGGTTATCAGTTAGATTTATGTCAAACTCTTTATGTTCCGTCTATTTCCCGTAATTTGATTTCTGTAAGTGTACTTGATAAATTTGGATATTTTTTTGAAGTTGGAAATGGAAATTTTAGTTTATTTAAAAATTCTAGTCTTATTGGTTCTGGAATATTAATTGATGGACTTTATAAACTTCATCTTAAACAAAATGCTGAAATCCAACTCACCCTGCATGGAAAAGAAAATAAAAGAAAGTCATCCAATAATGATTCTTACTTCTTGTGGCATAAAAAATTGGGTTATATATCCAGTGAAAGAATCAAAAGGTTAGTGAAAGATGGTGTCCTACCGGATCTAGACTTCGCTAACATTACAGCATGTGTTGATTGTATTAAAGGAAAAACAACAAAAAACACAAAGAAAGGAGCCACAAGAAGTACACAACTTCTTGAAATAATACATACAGATATTTGTGGACCTTTTGATGTTCCAACTTTTGGTGGAGAGAAATATTTCATCACTTTTATCGATGATTTTTCACGTTATTATTTTCTTTATCTGTTGCATGAAAAATCTCAGTCAGTGGACGCTGTACAAGTGTTCATTACTGAAGTCGAAAGGTAATTAGAAAGAAAAGTGAAAATCATTAGGTCAGATAGGGGTGGTGAATTCTATGGAAGGTATGATGAAACGTGACAACATCCTGGACCTTTTGCTAGACTTCTTCAAAAACTTGGAATTGTTGCACAATACACAACGCCTGGATCTCCATGGCAGAATGATGTAGCTGAAAGGCGAAATCGTACATACATGGAAATGGTTAGATCCATGATGAGTCATGCAAATTTACCTATATCATTATGGATGGATGCATTACGAACAGCTGTCTACATCTTAAATAGAGTTCCAAGTAAGTCCGTTCCAAAGACTCCTTTTGAACTTTGGAAAGGATGGAAACCTAGTTTAAGACATCTCCAAATTTGGGGTTGCCCAGCTGAAGCTAGACTGTACAATCCAAATGAAAAGAAATTGGATTTTAAGACAGTCAGTGGTTACTTTATAAGTTACCCAGAAAAATCTAAAGGATATAGATTTTATTGTCCTAACCATAGTACAAGAATTGTTGAAACCGAAAATGCCAAATTCTATGAGAATGGTGAAATCAGTGGGAGTACAAAACAACAAGAAGTGGTCATTAATGAAATAAGGGTACCCATTATCTTACCCACTATTTCGAAAGATAATGGGAATCATCCCATTGTTGAACATGTTCACAATGAGGAAAACCCAATAAATGATCAACTACTCCATAATGAAATTATCACCAATCATAATGTTGATGAAGTACCACAGGAACTAACATTAAGAAGATCTCAAAGACATAAAAGATCAGCTATTCCTGATGATTACATGCTTTATCTAATAGAATCTGAAGGAACTACGGACCCAATTTATTATTCACAAGCCATTAAGGATGTTAATTCTATCAAATGGATTGATGCCATGAAAGATGAACTGAAATCTATGGATAATAATCAAGCTTGGGAAATCGTTCAATTACCGCAAGGACATAAAGCAGTCGGTTGTAAGTGGGTTTTCAAGACCAAACGTGACTGCAATGGTAAAATTGAACGATATAAAGCTAGACTTGTTTTCAAAGGTTTTAATCAGAAAGAAGGCATTGACTATAATGAAACTTTTGCTCCTGTTTCCAGGAAAGATTCTCTTAGAATTATCATGGCATTAGTAGCTCATTACGATCTCGAGTTACATCAAATGGATGTGAAAACAGCCTTTCTAAATGGAGACTTGGAAGAAGAAGTCTACATGCGTCAACTTGAAGGCTTCACAATTGAAGGACAGGAAGACATGGTCGGCAAACTTAAGAAATCAATATATGGACTGAAACAAGCTTCTAGACAATGGTATCTAAAGTTTCATGAAATCATTACCGCTTTCGATTTCACAGAAAACATAGTTGACCCTTGTATATACCTCAAGTTCAGTGGGAGCAAGTTCATATTTTTGATTCTGTATGTTGATGACATATTATTAGCTAGCAGCGACCTTGGTTTATTACGTGAAACTAAGGATTATCTCTCAACGAACTTTGAAATGAAAGATATGGGTGAGGCATCCTATGTGATAAGAATAGAAATATTCTGTGATAGATCACAAGGAATTCTGGGATTGTCTCAAAAATCATATATTGACAAAATTCTTGAGAGATTTGACATGACGAATTGTTCCTCTAGTCCTGTCCCACTGCAGAAAGGAGACAAACTTGTTCTTAAGCAGTGCCCAAAGACTCCTATGGAATGAGAAGAAATGACCAAATATCCTTATGCATCTCTTGTAGGGAGTTTGATGTATTCACAGGTCTATACAAGACCTGATATCAGTCATGCAGTTGGTATGCTGGGTAGATTTCAAAGTAACCCATGAATCGCTCATTGGAAAGCTGCAAAGAAGGTACTAAAATACCTAAAGGGAACAAGGAATTACATGCTCACCTATAGAAAATCAAGTTACCTACAGGTAACTGGTTATTCTGATTCAGACCTTGCTGGATGTCCTGACACTAGGATCTGCACTCTTGGCTATGTGTACCTCTTATGTGGAGGTGCAATATCATGGAGAAGCCAGAAATCTGAGATGCTTTTCGGATCCACCATGATGGCTGAATACGTAGCATGTTATGAGGCTTCAATTCAAGGAACATGGCTGCGTAATTTTGTCTCACAATTTGGCACTTTAAGTTTTATCTCTAAGCCACTAACTGTTTACTACGACAATAAAGCTGCAACCTTTTTCTCCAAGCATGATAGGATAACCAAAGGTTCCAAACACATGGACCTTAAATACCTACTACTGAAGCAAGATGTTAAACTAAAGAAAATTATTGTTGAATCAATAAGTATAGACTTACAAGTGGCAGACATATTCACGAAAGGACTACCTCCAAAGACCTTTCAGAGACATACTGATAGCATGGGTCTTGCAGATAGTTCCTAATTATCTTCTTATTATACCATTTATTTTGTACTTATCTAGACATAAAAATTATTGAGCTCTTAATAATTTGGACATCTTTTATTTCTGTTTTATAATGTGTACACATTTATATTTAGATAAATGATAACAGAAATAGTCTTTTGCTTCAAGAAATTATGTGACCATTAAGTTATGCTCACCTACGGTCTAGCTATGAAAGTTGTCAATGTCATAGTACATGGAAGTAAGCATGTTGCAAAATAACGTGTACACGTCATGACTTCCATTGACCACTAGATTAGCCAAGACACTTATGATAACCGACTAAAGAAAAATTTAGCATATCATGCGTGCCTTATGAACTTAATACGAAAACATTAATAGATTTTACCATTGACCAAGTTGGAGACTGTAAGGAAATTTGATCGTTTTGAAGGAAATTTATGTGGTACATTAATGGACTGTTTCTTTTCTCAAACGTTTCCTTCCTCATTATGTGGTCAATAGAATCTAAAAGATTTTTCCTATTAATATGCTAAATAAATAAAACGGTTACAATCTAGAGCGTTAATTTCTCTTATCTTGATCTTGATGGACGATCAAGATTAAGTATACAAATCTGGAAATTTGGTCCTCTCTCTACCTATAAATATTAACCTTTGCCCATCACAAAGTATATACAGAAAACACATAAAGAAATATATAGGAAAAGAGAGAGAAACCATTTTCTTTCTCAATTGAAACAGCATTCGACAACATCCATTGCTGATTCGTATACAAAATGTCTGGAGGTATGTTTTATTAATTTTTTACATATATGATAATCATGTAATTCTAGATCTTAGGGTTTATGTTATTCGCAAGATATAGATTACATTTCACTCAGTTGTTTGTCAAGAAAATTGATAACAAATGTTTTAATCTACACCCAAAATGCAAGAACCCTTGCATTTTTTCTTTACTTTTTGCCGATGATGTCCTCCTCTTTACAAAACCAACCCAGGCTTCCTTAACATGTATTACTTCAGTGATTAAGGCATTTTCTTCTGCTATTGGCTTCAGATTAATTATCAGAAGTCCTTTATATCTGTTGTTGGAGTGACTGAAGATCAAAGAAACACTATTTTTAATATTTTCAATTTGGCTGCTTTGACTTCTGAAGTTAAGCACCTTAGTATACATTTATCTACTTGTAGAATAAGCATTCTGCATGCCTCCCATTGTTTGAGAAGATCACCAGTACTATGAGTAACTGGAGTAGCAGAAATCTTTCCCACTCGGGTAGACTTACTATCATCAAGTCAATTCTTCATGCCATGACTGTATACTGGTGTAGAAATTTTATTCTTCTAGTTAAGCTTATTTCTAATATTAAAAAAGTTATGAACCATTTTTTATGGTCTAGAAACGTGCATTCTAGAAAATTTATGCCCATTTCTTTCTCGAAGGTTGAAAAGTCTTATGAAATGGGAGGCTTTGGAATTAAAAGAGTAGGATTATGGAATCTAGCGCCTTTTCAAAACACATTGATAGCATTATTAACGAACATACAAGCTTGTGGGTCAGATTGGCTGTGAAACACCATCTTGGGAAAAAGCATTTGTGGACCATGGTGGCTTCTCCAGTTTGTCGGTGGGTGTGGAGATCTATCCTTCATCTTAGAACTGTCTTGCTACCTTTTGCTCAATGTGTATTATCTCCTATAAGTAATACTTTCTTCTGGTTTGAACCATGGTCGGCTATTTGTCTTTTACTTTGCAAAGGATCAACTTATGATGAGATAAGACAAACTGGGATACCCCTATTAGCTAAAGCCTCCGACTACATTACCGATGGATGGGTGAACTTACCATTTATATCAAATACTAGGGTGCAGTAGCTATGAAACCATATCCAGTCAGTTAAGCTTCCAAGTGGTACTGACTATTTGGACTATCAGATAGGTTAAGCATTCTATTGCAGCTATTTATAAAGCTATTGATGATTCTTCTTCTGTCACTAACTTCTGATGGAGCTCCATGGTTTGGAATTTGAGGAGTATGCATAGATCAAGCCTAATGCTTTGGAGTGTGTTAAGAAATGCTTTACTTACCAAGTCTAAGCTTGAACAGCGTGGCATGAACATATATACTTTCTGTGAGCTCTGTCATTGCCATAGTGAAGACAATGTGCATTTGTTCTTTAGTTGTCATGTCACCCATAGTATGTGGTCTAAGGTTCCGTCGATTGGTGGGTTTTCTCCCCCAGACCTCTTTTTCTTTGATGAGTGGAACCATATTTTTAAGGCTACCATGTGGCATGATGAGTGCTCGATGAAGTTGCTAATTGCTCTTAAAGCCTTTGTTGATGTGGTATGGCAAGAGAGAAATGAAAGAGTCTTTCATAAAATCAGTAAAACTGAAGTGGTCTTATGCTATGAGATTTTTGCTATATTTAAGATAGATGCAACTGCTTTTGGTTTGCTTGAGCCCGAGGCTTTGCATGCTTCTTGATGTTGCTATTTTTTTGCTTTGTTTTTTCCTATTTTCCTTTGGCTGTTTGTTGCTTTTTTCCCTTCTTTCTTTCCCTTTATATTGTCCTTGTTTTAATTTTAGGTGGGTTGAGCTTGTTCAACTTGCCTTTTTTTGTGTGCTTATTTTTTAATAAATCTAGAAAGGTTCCAGTCAACCCTGCTTGCTTTGCAAAAAGAAAAGAATGTTTTTGTAAAGAATAAATGGTATAAATATTTGTATATTTGGATTTATTCAAATTAATAAATTGGACTAAGTTTTGGAATTTGTACCATAAAAGTTTGTCTATAGTGTATAAGTGGCCCCTTTATTCGCTTTATATTTATTATCACATCTATACATTACTATTTTTCATTTTCAGTCTCCATGTAGGTTCCATTTGATCATCCATTTCATTATTAAACTACTCATTAATTTCTTATTAATTAATAGTAGCATCATTTAATTTATTTCTAATTGACAATTGCCGCATTATTTTCATTTGTTTCTCATTTGTTTCATTTGCACCTTTCCAAGTACTCTACCTGAAGTTTTTTCCAAATTTAATATGAACATCCAAATTAATATTGATGCCACCTCACTAGTGTCTACTATTCTCCATCTCTGAAGATCATTTTGTTTATCTATTATTAGCTCTTGTAGCTTCCTTTCATTGGCATTTTATTCTCCTGAAGCTTCATATTTAAAAACGAAAGATTTATTTTTATCTTCATTCATATTTTTATTCCTTTACTTCACCTCTTTTAATACTTACCATTTTATAAGGCTATTTGTATTTTTACTTTAACTCGATTCCTAGTTTGTTTATATTTACTTTATTAGTTTTCATTTGTTTTTCATCTTCATCCTCATTTCATTTTTAAATCTAACCTTCTATAGCTTCATTTTTCTAAACGAAACTTTCATTTCATTTTCTCTCTCTCTTCACCTTCCTCCTTTTTTCTTTTTCATTTTCGTCTTTAAATCTTTTTTTTCTTCAAAGCTTCCTTTTCTTTTTTTACTTTTTATTCTTGTTCTTCAAATCTTTTTCTTCTTTTTTAAAGATTTTTCTCTTTTTCAACTCTTCTTCTTTAAATTGTCTTCTTATTTTTCAAACCTTCTTCTTCTTTCCAAATCTTTTTCTTCAAATTCAGATCTATACAAACTTCTCACCCTCTTTCAAAAATTTTCTAAAAAAAAGATTTAGATAGCAAGGAAACAAAACAAAAGGAGAAAGTAGGAGCAGATCCAAATCTGACTAGAAAAGGGAAAGCCAAAAGGTGAGTGTATAAACTCACTCATGAAATACTATAATTATATTGCAAGTTAAACCAAGTCATATAGTGATAAAATTATTGATTGTTGGTTGGGAATTTGAATTGACATTTAATTTGAATAGCCTTAATAGTTAAACACCAATATGTGATTACTAATTATTATTGTGACATGTTATTGAATTGGTTGACTAGTTGAATTGGTTGATTTGAATGTTGGTTGTATGTTGTGATGGATGCTACTGTGATTGAATGCGTGTTTGTTCATTTATTTTGATATATCGTTGTTACCACCCTATAGTTTATTGTAATCATATAAACTTCATATTAACTATTTGAACGCTGAATAAGGATACAAAACCCTTGGCTTTTTATATTGACATGTGAAAAAAATTAGTATGTTTAGATTTACTTTTTTAGCCATAAAATGATTTGTGAGAAATAAGCTGTAGTTACCTTAATTGAAAGTTTTCAAATTTAAAATTTAAAATCCTGGTAAGTTTTCATAAATTGAATTTTGAAACTTTGGAGAATTTTCATAAGTCGAATCTCTTGAACTCTGAAATTTAATTTGGCATCTTTCTGTAAATTTGTATGTTATTGAATGGATCTATTATGAAACTTGTTGTACTATGAATATGAAAATAATAACTTTTCTAGAAAATTTGGAACTTTAAAAATGCAGTTATCTACATTCCATATTTCATCTAATTTTGATTTAATTTCCATATTCCATGCTCAGGAAATTTCAATCCCGTTAACGGTCATCAGTTCTGTTCCCTAACTTTTGATAGATCACATACAACCCTTCCCAGTTTGGTCCGAAGGCTCCCGGTATGGGATAGACCCATTTGAGGATGAGCTCTCCCACCTTGAAGGTTTGGTTGTGAACTCTGAAATTGAAGTACCGTGCGACCCTTTTTTGGTGAGCAGCAGTCCTCAACTCAGCTTCTTCCCACTTCTCGTTAATCATGTCAAGTGACTCGAGTAGGAGCTGCTAGTTTAGCCACTGATTGAAATTATGCCTTCGATGAGAGGGGACTTTGAGCTCGGCGGGAATCATTGCTTCTAAACTGTACGCCAATGCGAACAGAGTATGTTTGGTTGTTGCTTTATGTGTTGTTCTATAAGCCCATAGTGCGAGTGGAAGTTCATCAACCCAATTTCCTTTAGCTTTAATTAGTCACTTTTTGATAGTGGACTTGATGATGTTTTCTATTTCTTCCACTTGCCTATTTGCTTATAGATGAGCAACCGTAGAAAAACTTTTCTCGATTTAGAAGAGTTTGCAAAAGTCTTTGAATTTGGCGCTTTCGAATTGGGTCCCATTATCGGTGATAATTTTCTGTGGTACACCAAACCTGCAAATAATGTTTTTAGTGACTAAATTAATGACTTTCTTTGTGGTAATGGTGGCCAGTGATTTGGTTGTGCCCATTTTGTGAAACAGTCAGTGGCAACTATAGCATATTTAGTCCCTCCTTTAGCCATTAGCAATACGTCAATCAGGTCATTCCTCATATTGCGAACAACCATGGGCTGACCATCTACGTTAGCTCTATTTGAGGGATTTCATTTAATCCTGCTGAATCTTTGGCATCGATCACACCATCTGGCATTAATCTGCTGCATCGCAATTTACCGTTGGCATAAATATCTATACTGGAGGACTTTCTTTGTAAGGTTTCCCCTTAGTATGGTCTCCACAGTCGCCTTAGTGAACTTCCTTTAGGATCCCCCGAGCTTCGTCTCGGTCACACATTCGAGTAAGGGGTAGATAACTCCCTTCAATAGAGTATTCCATCCTGTATTACGAATCGCGTTGCCTTTCGAAGGAGCTTTTTCCACTTATTCCTATCCGTGGGAAGAGTTCCTGTAAGCAAGTAGTCTTTGATTGGCGTCATCCACGTTTTCGATTCAACAGTGGTTTCAAAAATCCGATCAACATCTATTTCATTTATACTAGGAGCGGTCAGGGTCTCAACCGGGACTATTCCTAATGATTGAGCTTCTTCGGAGCTGGCCAATTTAGCTAAGTAGTCAGCCTTCGCGTTTTGCTCTCACGGGATGTGAATTTGGTATAGTGTTCGTTGTCGTTCAACAGCTCTTATACTTTAGATAGAAAGATAAAGGGCGAGGTTTATGTAACGACCCGTAAAATTTTCGATAATTTAATTGTTAATTTTATTAAATGTTTGTTATCTAATATTGGAAAAACAGAAATCTGCGACTCATTAATGAAATAATAACTTAAATGAGATGTAATAATGCTAATCTAAGTTAAATATAAACTATTTAAATGAAGTTACAATAAATGGAATTAATGTAAGTGTTATACTAGGCTATAAATCGATTATAAGAAAACAAACGTAAATATTGAATTTATTTAATGAATTAATATATATTGAATGGTAATTGAATAAAATCAATGTTTAGTAAGAAATCATAACATTGGTTGGGAATGATAAACTTATAAAAATGTGAAAGAGAGTTAATGATAACAATTATTATAAGTTAATCATTTATTTAGTCCATTAAATCAAAATTTGTAATCAACTGTAATGAATCTCAATTCAATGTTACGTTGGTGTAAATTAAGAAAATAATTGGAAATAACGTTAATTCTATTCATAATATGACAATTGGTTGAATGAAAATAATGGATATCAAGATTTATTAATTTATTGGAATTTAAACTTAATAATTGGATTAATTGCAATTAAATGAAATTTAATGAAATTAAGGCTAACACTGAAATTGATAAATTAATCAACTCTAAATTGACATCTAAATTTGTTTAAATTAGTGTAAATGATTAGGAAATTTAAAAATGATGAAATTTGTTAATTATAGAATGGAAATTGAAAACTTGATTTAATTAATCAAATATTAATTTATTTAATAACTAGAAAATAGCCATTTTGGCCACTGACTTGGATTTCGACAAAACTAGTTTCATCATATCCGTAACGGTGAATTATTAGAGGATTTCAAGTTTCGTAGCTATCGGACTTGTCATTTAATCGTACGGACTCGTAACGTCTTGAAATCAATTTAATTGAAATCAATTGAAATCAATTTGAAATAACTTGATTTTAGCATAACTTCTTCATATGATGGAATTTGGACTTGAAACCTATTCTATTGATTTTAAAATATTTTAAAACATCTATTTTGATATATGGGTCGACCCATTTTCGTTCCGGAATCGAAACGTGCTTTTTGGGCCATTTATCGTTCAATGGTCCAAATCAATCTGATCTGTTCTTTCTATTTTCAACCCTACCTATATGTACCTCATTATAAACCCTAGCCTATTTCTTGTGTTCATTTTTCTGTATGACAATTCTAATTGCTCATCTTTCTCAATGGCAGACAAACTCTAAATTTCACAGTCAATTGCAAATCAGAAATTTCTACTTCAAAATTTCAAGCTCCACAAACTATATCGAATTATATATGGATTTGAAGCTCTCGATGAGTGCAAGTCAGATATATGATTCATTTTTTAATTTGAGTTTTGATGCGGTTGGATATTGATGGAATACTCACGGTCGTCCATCGTGCGTCGATGAACGTTGTCGCATCATCGAATTGACTTAGGGGTTATAGAGATCGTTGAGCGGAGTGCATCGGTGGTGTTAGTTCTGAGAATCGACGGCTAGATCTCGGTGAAAAATTAATCTAGGGTTTAAACCCTAGCCGACGGCACGAGTTTCAGGGAAGCCGGAGGTCGTCAGGGTGGGGTCGGTGTGCTCGGCTTGTCGAGGGCATGGCGATGGCGTAGTTCGACGTTGCTGTAGATAGCCGTGGCGACGAGTGTTCGTGGTCAAAGGCGGGTCAACGATCATGTTTTGGGTTCGTTCGTCTGGGAGTTTGCGTGCGTATAGGGAAGATAGGTGACATGGTAAAATCATTTTATTTTATTTTATATATATTTTTACTCGTATAACTTCTAATGCTAATGACTTTTGCATATGAGGTCCGTTTCACACGCGGTTTTCTCCGCTAGAATCGTTTTAGAATTCCGAACATTTTATTGCTAGTTTGGACGAATTCTGAGACTATTCAAATTTTGGGTTTAAATTGGAATTTAAATTCAATTTAAATTCAAAAGGTGAGTGTTTTAACCCACTCACAACTTCTAAAATTTCTTATGTTTGTTAAATTGATTTATGATTTGATTAGAAATTTATTTATGACCGTTTGGCATATTTTGAATCATCATCTCAGTTTATTTGAAATTATCTAGATAAAATAGTTATTTAATTTATTATTGAATATAAATTGCCAGTAAATACCTGTTGTTTATTATTTGTTCTATATTGATGTTATTGATTGAATTGGGTGATGATTGTAATAAATGTTTGATGATTGATATTTGATGAATGGATGTGGTATTTTATATTGTTATAAACTGCAAGTTGTTAAGGATTTTTATTTCATTCGGGATTGTGGTTTGAAATGATATATAACCGTATTTATATTTTAAAATTATGGATTGAAATGATAAATATCCGTGTCACTTGACCATAGGATAGAAAATTATAAACAGACACCGTGGTATATATATATATATATATATAAATATTTTGAAATCGATTTCTATGGTTTTTGGAAAGAAATACATGGTTTTATATAAATATTAATTTTAGATATTACATAAATGCTACTTTATATGTATAGTCAAATTCTTGACTTGAGCTATGTATAAATTTGTTGATATAAATAAGTTAATAATAAAGTTTGATTTCATTTAAAATATAATATGGTTAAGTATTTATCTAAATTATATTTTAATATAGAATTTATAATGACTTAAATAAAATTAAGGTTGGAAGATAAATATGGAATTGATTTGAATTAAATTATTTAAGAATTATACTCGAATAAATTTGATTTGAATTCTAAATAAAATTGAGATTTTAAAGGGTATGATTTGTATAACTTGATTTTGGTTTAAAGTGATTTAAATGAATATCAAGTTGATTTAAATGAATATATCAAGTTAAATAAATTGAAAGAAGATCCAGTTATGTGAAGTTAAAAGTTTTACTTAAATGATATTGGGTTTGTTAAGTAAACATTTCAAATCTAAATAATAGTAATTGAATTTGATATATAGGGAATTATCAAAGAATTAGTTTTGAAATGGTGGAATATTTAAAGCTTTGAAATATAAGGAAATTGAAATGGTTTATTTGGGGGTACGAATCTGTATTTGAAATTGATTTGTGAAACTCAAGAAGCTATATAAATTAATTAATTATTTAAGCCATTAAAGTGGGGTAGTTATGTTTCACAGTAATGTGTTTCAAAGTATTATGATTTGAAAGTGTTATATTTTAAGTGTTTCGATTTCGAAGTGCTATAACTTTGAAAGTGCTATGATTTTTGGAAAAAGGATATATTTGAAATAAAAATGATATCATATTGATTTGGTTTTTAAAACGAAAATGATATCGTATTTATATGGTTTTGAAATGGATATTATATTTCGGTTTTGAACTATAAATTATTTTGAAATGACCGCGGTGTTATAATAACTTTTGGTTGTCAAAGAGACCGGGATCGGAAGATGTCATACTCTCTGCCAACTCTGAAAACCACTTTAACAACCGTGTACGCGGTGGAGATTCCAGAATGAAGTAGGATGGCGGCGGCGTTCCTTTGAGGTATATACGTAGACCCAACTCCCGTAAGTTGGCATAAGGTGGCTAAAACAGGAGCGATTCTCGGGCCAAGGAGGTATCCCCTCTTATCGGACACACTCATTCGATATTATGCTCTGACTTTTGGATTGATTCGGTGGCGACTTTTGTCTTTTGATTTTTGGGGTGTGGCTCGAGGTGGGCGGTGGTAGCTGCTATGCGTTACCACCAGCCAGGATGCATAATTGGTATATCTACCCTGACATTGCCTTGTGTGCCGTGTCACCTACCCTAGCGCGCCTTGTACGAGTTTGATTTATGTCGTACCTATGGAGTATCCTCTGGTAGACACTCAATCAGGAGGTATTACTGTACTGTATAGACTATTGGCACTATTACGTGTTAAGGGGAATATTGGGTCACTCCTTAACGCTATTTAAAAGTAATTTTATTTTACTATTAGACATTATTATAATAGCGAAATATTACTACATAGTAAATAGTTTAACGGATCCTTAGGAGATGTAAATCTCGAGAACCCCTTAAGTTACTGCACTCACATTGACACTGGATAGGAGATGTCAAATCATGTGAACATCTCTGACGCCGTTCCACTCATATTATTTACCGTTGATTTAACTTACATAAGATCTTTTAGTTTTGACTCGAGTGTTTGGTCTTTTCAATTCATTCGGGTCAGTCTGAGCATTTCAGGGTCTAAAGATCTTATTTCTGGAGGATGAAGACAAAGATTGTATTACTATTATTTATTATATTATTCCACTACATTCATACTGTTCCGCTGCATTATTATTATTCTCTGGTATGTGTAACTCTGATTGTGTTGTAAAAGTATAATCAAATATTTTATAAAACAGCTTCATGAATTGTTATTTGATTATTATATTTTGTCATACCACTGTGAGATTCTATTTTGTTTTATTTCTTTTTTTCTTTTTTTGTTCACCCCAATAACAATTAGCTCTTTTGTAAGGTTTGAGTCTAACGTGTGTGGTTTATCGTCGATTTAAAGCGTACAAAAAGGCAGGATGTTACACCTGGTATCAGAGCTTTGGTTTAGCGATAAACCTTAGATTTGTGGGGTCTGAATCTTTATTAATAGGGTAGTAATACCCCATAATGAGTCATTGAGAGTATATATATGAGAGAGCGTATTTGTTAGTGTTATAAAAGGTTTTGATATTGTGTTAATTTGTTCTGTTTTGCATTTATAAATTCTGGTTGGTGCATTGGACGCTATGACATCAATAAGGATTTCTAAACACTTAATAGGACAGACCAACACAATATTTGTTTTGAATATAGGTGAATGAAATAATTTTTCCTATTATATTTTCTGGATATAAAGTAATAAATTTTATAAATGGTATATTTGGTTGTAATATATTTGTTTGTTAGGTAGTGAAATTTTTATATATTAGTTGGAACTAAGATTTGAAAAATAAATGAGAATAAACTGGAAATTTAGAACTTAAGTTCCGGGGTTTTGAAAATTTCTTTCGAATGATTTTAGGATATAATAATAATACAGGTAATTAGGCTAAAGGAAGAAGTTGTAAAAAAATTTAGTGTCAAGGACAACAAGTTTGCTTTTTAGTTTGACGGACACATTTTAGTGTAAACTGAAATGATAGTCACAACTATCATTCTGTGAATTACACTAAAAAGTGTCCTTTGGCCTAAAAAATAAATTTCTCGTCTCTGAAACTAATTTTTTTCTAACTTTTTCCTTACGCCTAAAAACCCCATAATTATACTAATTAGAAGTATTTTCTGATATAAATATTTCAATATGATTTGAAAGAATGGTTTAAAAGAACTATGGAAAGAAATAAGTTTGTACTCCCCTCTTTGTCGCTAGAAAATAATTTCGATGATGAGTGCACGCATCATCGACATTCATTTTCGAGTTTATAAGTGGGAAGGCCACTATAGTAGTTTTACTGCAGATTTATTTTGACAAGCAAATATAAATTTCAAATTGTTTAGATATAATTGGATATATAAATTGTAAGTATATACATTTATCTATTATTTTTAAAATGATTTGAAATTTAACCCGGTATTTAGTTCTTAAATTTCCGTTAATCAATAGTTTCGATTATTTTAGTGAAATGGAATGTAAATAATTAATAATTGAAGCCTTTAATTAAAATAAGAGATTAAATGCTAGGTTATAAATGAAATTACAAGCAAATTGAAATTTGTAACTTATAAAACAAAAGATATAATTATTGAACATTAAATTAATTTAAAGGAAATGAGATGAACTTGTATAATTTTTCAATTTGCATTCTTTAATATATATATAAATATATATATATAACTTACCAAAATATTAAAAGTTGTCATGTTTAATAAGAAAATATAATGGAAATTGTACAAGTAAATTTATATAATGAAAGCATTCAATAAAAATCGTTGATAAATAAGAATTTGATGTTGAAGTATTATAAACTTAAGTATAATTGAAATGCTACTATAATAAAATATGATAGAAGGTAAATGTTGTAAGTAGATGATTTTAAACTTAAGTGGATAAAATTGATATGAATAAATAAAAATGAATTTATTTAAGTATAAGTGCAAACAAGTGAAATAGACACTTAATCAATGGATGGAAATGAAAATTTGTAAGAGATAAATGTAAATTAAAAAGATAAATCATTATATGAAAGAAAAGGAAATCAAAAAACAAATGTTATCAAATGAAATTTTTAAAAAAATGAACTTGATCTATTGTTTGGATTTATTGTTTGTTTTGGTTTATGGTTGTTTGGGCAAGGATACTTCAAATTTGTTTGGATGTATGAATAATCTATTTAGTTTCATCTAAGACTATTAAGTAAATGGTGCACATAATAGTTTACTCTCCATTATGTACGATTTAAAGTTTTTGAACCCAAACAACTATTTGTTTCGTTTGCTATGGATATATGGATGGTTGATTTTATTGACTTCATATGATGGTTGCATGTTGTGATTGCAAGTGATTGTTGTTTATTATTGATTTGTTGTTAGTGATTGAAACAACTTTAAATATTTCATTTTATATAATTATTAACTCTTTTGGATTATATAAGTGAAATATAGGTTATGGAAGCAATTGCTACTGCTTTTGGTTTCATAATTAAACGTTGTTTGCCCGACAAATAGGTATGTTTTCAGATTACGGTTTATAGCGTTATTATATTTTTTTCCCGTGTTGGGATATATATTAATTTGGAAATATATGTTGCATATTGTTATATTCGATATTATATTTTCTCCCGAGCCTCTCCGTACAAAGGAGAGTCTGCCGAAATTTTTCAAAAATTTTGAACTTAGTATAATTTTGAAAATGTTTTCCAAAATTTCTTAATTTGAGTATAGAAATATTTAATGGTTATAAATTGGTATATTTTATTTAGATTATTTAATTTTGTAAATTTATTTGTTTATAAAGTTAATATTTTTGAATAAGATATTGTTTACTCAATTCTTTCCTTCCTTTTTCCTTTTTGGGGACAAAAATTTTTGAGTGGGGGAGAGTGTAACGACCCGTAAAATTTTCGATAATTTAATTGTTAATTTTATTAAATGTTTGTTGTCTAATATTAGAAAAACAGAAATTTATGACTCATTAATGAAATAAAAACTTAAATGAGATGTAATAATGCTAATCTAAGTTAAATATCAGCTATTTAAATGAAGTTACAATTAATGGGATTAATGTAAGTGTTATACTAGGCTATAAATCAAATATAAGAAAGTAAACGTAAATATTGAATTTATTTAATGAATTAATATATATTGAATGGTAATTGAATAAAATCAATGTTTAGTAAGAAATCATAATATTGGTTGAGAATGATAAACTTATAAAAATGTGAAAGAGAGTTAATGATAACAATTATTATAAGTTAATCATTTATTTGGTCCATTAAAGCAAAATTTGTAATCAATTGCAATGAATCTCAATTCAATGTTATGTTAGTGTAAATTATGGAAATAATTGGAAATAATGTTAATTCTATTCATAATATGACAATTGGTTGAATGAAAATAATGGATATCAAGATTTATTAATTTATTGGAATTTAAACTTAGTAGTTGGATTAACTGTAATTAAATGAAATTAAGGTTAACACTGAAATTGATAAATTAATCAACTCTAAATTGACATTTAAATTTGTTTAAATTAGCGTAAATGATTAAAAAATTTAAAAATAATGAAATTTGTTAATTATAGAGTGGAAATTGAAAACTTGATTTAATTAATCAATTATTAATTTATTCAATTAACTAGAAAATAGCCATTTTGGCCACTGACAAGGATTTCGAAGAAACTAGTTTCATTGGATCCGTAACGGTGAATTATTGTAGGATTTCAAGTTTCGTAGCGATCAGACTTGTCATTTGATCGTACGGACTCGAAACGCCTTGAAATCAAATTAATTGAAATCAATTGAAATCAATATGAAATAACTTGATTTTAGCATAACATTTTCGTATGATGGAATTTGGACTTGACACCAATTCCATTGATTTTAAAATATTTTAAAACATCTATTTTGAAATATGGGTTTACCCATTTTTGTTCCGGAGTCGAAATGAGCTTTTCGGGCCATTTATCATTCAACGGTCCAAATCAATCTGATCCGTTCTTTCTATTTTCAACCCTACCTATATATACCTCGTTATAAACCCTAGCCTATTACTTGTGTTCATTTTTCTATACATACAATTCTAATTGCTCCTCTTTCTTAATGGTAGACAAACTCTAAATTTCACAGTCAATTGCAAATCAAAAATTTCTGTTTCAAAATTTCAAACTCCACAAACTATATCGAATTATATATGGATTTTAAGCTCTCCACGAGTGCAAGTCAGATATATGATTCATTTTTCAATTTGAGTTTCGATGTGGCTGGAAATCGATGGAATACTCACGGCCGTCCATCGTGCATCGATGAACGTTGTCGGATTGTCGAATTGACTTAGGGTTTTCGTAGAGATCGTTGAGTGGAGTGCATCGGTGGTGATCGTTCTGAGAATCGTTGGTCAGATCTCGGAAAAAATTTGATCTAGGGTTTAAACTCTAGCCGGCGGCGCAAGTTCAGGGAGGCCGGAGGTCGTCAGGGTGGGGTCGGTGTGCTCGGCTCGTTGAGGGCATGGCGATGGCATAGGTTGGCGTTGCTGTAGATGGCCGTCGCGACAAGCGTTCATGGTCAAAGGCGGGTCAACGATCGTGTTTTGGGTTCATTCATCTGGTAGTTTACTTGCGTACAGGGAAGATAGGTGACGTGGTAAAATTATTTTATTTTATTTTATATATATTTTTACTCGTATAACTTCTAATGCTAATAACTTTTGCATACGAGGTCTGTTTCACGCACGGTTTTCTCTGCTAGGATCGGTTCGAAATTCCAAAAATTTTGATGCTGGTTTGGACAAATTTTGAGACTGTTCAAATTTTGGGTTTAAATTGGAATTTAAATTCAATTCAAATTCAAAAGGTGAGTGTTTTAACCCACTCACAACTTCTAAAATTTCTTATGTTTGTTAAATTGATTTATGATGTGATTAGAAATTTATTTATGACTGTTTGGCAATTTTGAATCATCATTTCAGTTTATTTTAATTTATCTGGATAAAATAGTTATTTAATTTATTATTAAATATAAACTACCAGTAAATACCTGTTGTTTATTATTTGTTCTATATTGATGTTATTGATTGAATTTGGTGATGATTGTAACAAATGTTTGATGATTGATATTGGATGAATGGATATTGTATTTTATATTGTTATAAACTGCAAGTTGTTATGGATTTTTATTTCATTCGGGATTGCGGTTTGAAATGATATATAACCGTATTATATTTTTAATTTGTGGATTGAAATGATAAATATCTGTATCACTTGACCATAGGATAGAAAATTATATATAGACACCGTGGTATAGATATATATATAAATATTTTGAAATTTATTTCTATGGTTTTTGGAAAGAAATACATGGTTTTATATAAATATTGATTTTAGATATTACATAAATGCTATTTTATATATATAGTCAAATTCTTGACTTGAGCTATGTATAAATTTGTTGATACAAATAAGTTAATAATAAATTTTGATTTCATTTAAAATATAATATGGTTAAGTATTTATTTAAATTATATTTTAATATAGAATTTATAATGACTTAAATAAAATTAAGGTTGGAAGATAAATATGAAATTGATTTGAATTAAATTATTTAGGAATTATACTCGAATAAATTTAATTTGAAATCTAAATAGAATTGAGATTTTAAAGGGTATGATTTGTATAACTTGATTTTGGTTTAGAGTGATTTAAATGAATATATCAAGTTAAATAAATTGAAAGAAGATCCAGTTATGTGAAGTTAAAAGTTTTACTTAAATGATATTGGGTTAATTAAGTAAACATTTCAAATCTAAATAATAGTAATTGAATTTGATATATAGGGAATTATCAAAGAATTAGTTTTGAAACGGTGGAATATTTAAAGTTTTGAAATATAGGGAAATTGAAATGATTTATTTGGGGGTTCAAATCTGTATTTGGAACTGATTTGTGAAATTCAATAAGCTATATAAATTAATTTAATATTTAAGTCATTTAAGTGGGGTAGTTATGTTTCACAGTAATGAGTTTTAAAGCATTATTATTTGAAAGCGTTATACTTTAAGTGTTTTGATTTCGAAGTGCTATAACTTTGAAAGTGCCATGATTTTTGGAAAAATGATATATTTGAAATAAAAATGATATCATATTGATTTGGTTTTTAAAACGGAAATGATATCGTATTTATATGGTTTTGAAATGGATATTATATTCCGGTTTTGAAGTATAAATTATTTTGAAATGATCGCGGTGTTATAATAACGTTTGGTTGTCAAAGAGACCGGGATCGGAAGTTGTCATACTCGAGGCCAACTCCGAAAACCACTTTAACAACCGTGTACGCTGTGGAGATTCCAGAATGAAGTAGGATGGTGGCGGCGTTCCTTTGAGGTATATACGTGGACCTAACTCCCGTGAGTTGGCATAAGGTGGCTAAAACATGAGCGATTCTCGGGCCAAAGAGGTAGCCCCTCTTATTGGACACACTCCTTCGATATTATACTCTGACTTTTGGATTGATTGGGTGGCCACTTTTGACTTTTGATTTTGGGGGTGTGGCTCGAGGTAGGCGGTAGTAGCTGCTACGCGTTACCACCAGCCCGTATGCGTAATTGGTATATCTCCCCTGGCATTGCCTTGTGTGCCATGTCACCTACCCTAGCGTGCCTTGTACGAGTTTAATTTGTATCGTACCTATGGAGTATCCTTTGGTAGCCTCCCGATCAGGAGGTATTACGGTACTGTATAGAATATTGGCACTATTACGTGTTAAGGGGAATATTGGGTCACTCCTAATGCTATTTAAAAGTAAGTTTATTTTACTATTATAGATTATTATAATAGCGAAATATTACTAAATAGTAAATAGTTTAATGGATCCTTAGGAGATGTGAATCCCGAGCATCACTTACGTTACTGCACTCATGTTGACACTGGATAGGAGATGTCAAATCCCGTAAACATCTTTGATGTCGTTCCACTCATATTATTTACCGTAGATTTAACTTACATAAGATCTTTTAGTTTTGACTCGAGTGTTTTGTCTTTTTAATTCGCTGGGGTCAGTCTGAGCATTTTAGGGTCTGAAGATCTTATTTCTGGATGACGAAGGCGAAGATTGTATTACTATTATTTATTATATTATTCCACTGCATTCATACTGTTTCGCTGCATTATTTATTATTCTCTTGTATGTTTAACTCTGATATGTGTTGTAAAATTATAATCAAATGTTTTGTAAAACTGCTTCATGAACTGTTATTTGATTATTATTTTTTGTAATTCCACTGTGAGATTCTATTTTGTTTTATTTCTTTCTCCTTTTTCTTACTCACCCCAATAACAATTCGCCCTTTTGTATGGTTTGAGTCTGACGTATGTGGCTTATCATCGATTTAAAGCGTATAAAAGGGTGGGATGTTACGGTTCTCCCTTTGAGTTTGGTAGTCACCTTTCGCCTAGCAAACGACTAGTTGAGAATCGCCGTAGATGTGAATGAACTTTATTCTGAGTTCCTTCACGACTATCAGTCCTTCTATCTATGCTTTGTATTCAATTCATTATTTATCGTAGGGAATTCCATGCATATGGCATAGAAAATGGATCATCCTTCGAGGGTTTCAAGCACTACCTTTGCCCTTGAGCAGAGGTTATTAGACATGCCATCGACGAAGAGTGTCCATTATGTTTCTACTTCCAATGGTTTCTCTTCTTCATCATCCCACATGGTAAACTCGACGATGAAATCTTCCAATGCTTGCCCGTTGATTGCCCTTCTCTGATGGTAAGTGATATCATATCGGCTCAATTCGATATTCCATTTGAGGAGTCGCCCGAAAGTTTCGGGTCTGCAAAATACTTGCTTCAATGGCTGATCAGTTAGTACTTTGATCGAGTGTTCATGGAAATATGGTCATAACTTCCTAGACGTGATCAAGAGTAATATGTTAGCTTTTCCAATTGCGAATAATTTTTCTCGGCTCCAGTTAACCGCTTGCTAATGTAGTATATGGGTCGCTGAATTCTTGTTTCTTCTCACACAAGGGCAGAGCTCAACGCGTAAGGTGAGACTGCTAAGTAGATGAATAGGTTCTCTCTGTCTACTGGCTTTGATAGAATTGGCAAGGTCTCCATGTGTCGTAGTAACTCATCAAATGTAGTTTTACAAGCCTCATTCCATTCAAAGTTTTTCTTTCCGTTCTTTAACACATCAAAGAATAATACACATTTTTTGATGGCTTTCGAGATGAACCTGCTTAGTTCTGTGACTTTCTCGTTCAAGCTTTGTTATTTCTTTTTGTTCTTCGGGGCTTAGACTCTCGTAGGGTAGTTATTTGCTCCGGATTTGCTTCAATGCCTCTGGCGCTCACTATGAATCCTAAGAACTTTATGGAGGTGACCTCGAAGAGACATTTGAGTGGATTGATCTTCATTCCATATTTTCATAGCATTTCAAACATTTCGATGAGATTATCTAGGTAATTGGCTGCTACTCGTGATTTCATCAACATGTCATCCACATGACCTCTATGGTCTTTCTGATCTGACGCTTGAACATGGCGTTTACTAATCTTTGGTAGGTTGCCCTTGCATTCTTTAAATCGAATGGCATTATCCTATCGTAGTATAATCCTAGGTCGGTGATGATGTTGGTGTTTTCCAGGTTGGGTTTGTGCATCGTTATCTGATTGTAGCTCAAGTAAGCGTCCATAAATGATAGCAATTCATGCCCAGCCATCCTATCCATAAGCTGGTCAATTATGAGCAGTGGAAAACTATCCTTCGAGAAGGCTTTGCTTAAGTATGAGTAGTCGATGCAAGTTTCCATTTCCTATTGGCTTCTTGATCAAAACTAGATTAGATACCAATTCGGGGTAGGTCGCATCACGTATGAAACCAATGGCCATCAGCTTAATACTTCTTCTCTCAAATGCCTTGGAATGCTCAGGGCCTAGGTTATGCCTCTTTTGCTTTACCGATGTATATGTAGGATCAATGTTGAGCGATGACATGCAATTTCTTAAGATACCCTACACATATCAGAATGTGTCCAAGCGAATACATCCAAGTTGGCATGAAGAAATTTGATGAGTTCTAATTGCACTTTGTTTATAATATGCGATCCAAATTTTTAAGACCCACGTCGGGAAATCCAGATCCATAGGAATAGACCCTGTCAATTCTGTCGGTGCTGCCCATTCCTACCTTGAATTCTTCTTTCTGGGGTCCAAAGCCTTGTCGTATCGGCTATGGAACCCATGCCAAGGCTGCTCTGCAGTTGCTGTTCGACGGGTTTGCAAATGTTAAGAGTTTCCCCACACTTTTCCCTTTTTCTTTTCTTTTGGATTCGCGCAGTTCTACAATGTAACATTCTTTGGCAGCGCATCGATCTCCTTTGACCATCCCAGTTCCATTTGTTGTTGGGAATTCATGGTAAGGCACCACCGGGTAAAGCAATTCTGAAATATACCAGTGTGGGCCATCCCAAGAAGGCATTGTATGTGGATGTTTCATCTACAATTACGAAATTTTGGATGAGGGTGACTCTTCGATCACCTTTCCCAAGTTCTACAGATAAGTCCATTGTCTCGACAGGTTGTTAGGGTTCATCGGTGAATTTTATTCGACTTGCAGATACATCTCTCATGTTGATCTTCAACTAGTCAAAGGTGCATTTGAAAAGAATATTCACCAAACCACTGCTGTCAACCAATACTCGTAGGACCACAACAGGTCAGATCCTTATTGTCACCACTATAGCATCAAGAGTTGGGGCTTCAATCCCTTTGGTATCCCGATTTCGAAATACTATATCATCGTTCATAGTTTTCTACCACTTGGCTAGGGCTCCATCCTCGATCGCAATGCATGAATCCTTTGGAGCTTGTTTTAGTGAGCTGGCATACCGCTCCATTTCTCCCTAACTCCTCTGTGCAGGTTGAGGTCCTCCATATATTTTTTCAATGATGAGTCTCTGATCTGTTCGCTTAAATTCTTCTTCGCTGGTTCTAAGAAGCTTGGTTTCTTTGATTACTAGGAGCTTAGGGAGCCATGGGTTGGTCAGGATTTTGGGATTTTATCACCTATTGCTGAAGCTTGTTTTCCTAGATCAGCTCTCCAATCAAGCTCTTTAGGTGATGGCATTCATTCGTGTTATGACAATGCATCTCGTGGAAGCGACAAAACTTTCTCGAGCGCTTTTGTTGTTCAATTGCTTCCTTTTTAGAGGGTTTCTTGTAATCCTCCGTTCCCTATGTTGCAAGGTAGATGTTTTCCGAAGTATAATGGGGTATAATTTTCGGGCCTGAAGCCTTTAAGCCACTTATTATTACTATTATGTTTGCTGTATTCTAAATTTTCCATTTTTGGTTTCCATCCTTTGATGCGCTTAGTCCCAGAGACACTTGTGTTGTGGTTCATCGCCATGTCACTCTGCCCAACATTAAATGGTTGAAAACTAATAAACTTCCTTCCTAACTTCCAAATCTCCTCCAATCGCAAGTATTGACTCTCCTTGCGATTAAAGTCATTCCTAGTGGTAGGATGTTACATTTTGATCCACTGTCCGAATTCAGTTTCTGTAATGACCTGTGTTTTTAACAGTTAATAATATTAAATTGAATAAGGAATTATTGATTAAAAATGGTTAGAAACAAAATTTTATGATTTTTATTATGAAAATATAGTGAATGTAAGTTATAATATCAAATGAATTTTAAATGACAACCAATTTCAATAAGATAAAAGCTATAGCTCACATTTGAATTTAAATTTATAATATTAGTTTATGTTAAATTAATAATAGATATTGGAATAACAAATGTTGAATTTAAATAAAGAAATGAGTGAGTGTTTTCATGAAAGAATAACATAAGTTGTTATCTGAAATGTATTTTGGAGAAGTTGATTTTCAATAAGATAAAACATTTTACTTTGTAAATAGCGTATAAATTTTGTAATATACGAAATTTTATAAAAAATGTTTGAATTAGTATAAATAAAAAGAAAACAGTGTTTTATAATTAAAATTCGTTTGAAAGTAGTAATGAAATTAGTTGAAATTAGATTAATTGAAATGTTTCAATTAAAAGAAAACAACAATAAATTATGATGAATGAGTCAATATAGGAACTTGCATTTTTGTGTCAAAATAGAATGAACATAATTAAAATAAAGACATATTTTGAGACACGTAAAATAAAATTTTCATTTCAAATAAGTGTGATTTTATAAAAACAATATTTGAATTTTGGAATAATATTATAAATAAACTTATTAGTGCTCAAATTTTAAAATATATCACATGGGTCATGGATGTATAGTTGTTGTGGAATCAATTAGAAATTACCTTGTATCAACAATTGTACATTAATCGCACGTGTTCACATATATTTATTTTTCCATTTTACATTTGGTTAAAACTCGTAAATTGGTTGTATTAATGTGACCATTACAGTAGTTAAAAAAGTAAAGTAAATAATATTTGTAATGCATAGGTTGATATATAAATTCATCCATTAATAAAATTGGTTTAAGTAACATAAATAAATATATAGATTGATTGTTTGATTAATTGATTGTTAATTGATTGATTGAATTAATGGAAGTGCATTATTAATATAAAACGAATGTTTTAGTAAAGAATAAACGGTATAAATATGTGTATACATGGATTTATTAAAATTAATTAATTGTAGTAAGTTTTGAATTTGGACCACAAAATTTTGTTTGTAGTATATAAGTAGTCCCTTCATTTGCTTTATATTTATTATCACATCCATATTCTATTTTTTTCACTTTCAAGTTCTCCATGTAGGTTCCACTTGATCATCCATTTCATTATTTGTAATGACTTGTATCTCGGTACCCTTTGAGTCGATAATAAATCAGACATGTCCAACTTAAATTGAACGGAAATGCGAATCTTTAGGGGTGAAGAAGAAAAAGGGATAGAAAAAACAGAAAAAATAACATAGAATCTCACACGTCGCAGCGGAACAATATATAACAGATAAATACAGATCTATATACAAAAAGGAACTGTAAATGTTAATATACATACAATCATCAGAGTACAACAATAAATACATCAATATGGACAGTTATTATAACTTGTCCTCACCGGTGCTGATTATGCAGCTTAACACACATAGCAAAATATAATCAAGTACGTGATATACGACCGAAATTCTCCGGCTCGCCTCTTGAGCTCCATAGCATCCTAACCTGAATTTGTAATACTCGGTCTGACCCGAGTATTATAATAAAATAACACCCGAGTCAGTCTGGAAAACCAGCATGAGAAAACACACTAAATTTGAATTATTACTATCAAAAACCTTTTGAAAACAAAGGTATCTTGTAAGACCACGTCACACATAAACACGATGGGTTTTTACCTTATGATAACCAAAACATTTTATATCGAAATCATCTGATATTATAATAGTGTCTATAGAAAATAAAATATAAAATAGCCGAAATGCTTGCATCTCACATTTCAGCATAGTTGGGCACAATCAAAATCGTACAGGCTCATAGTAAATATTGGATTCCACACAATGACTGGGCTACTGGGGTACCGTCCATCACAGTACATCTCTAGAAAAATGTGCTGAGATCGTACCTTACGATCCCTGCCAAGACAGGACCAACATACCCCTTATTGGACAGTACCGAATATGTTTTCACCCCACTGTTCTTAACCTAATTGAGCGCTTAATTTTTCATGCACAACTATGTCCATAATTTATAATATATCCAAGGTTATCTATAAAAGTGATAACATACCCTACCTGGGTGTGACCCACTTAGCCTGCTGCATATCCCATGTTTTAGTCATTTTCGGTTGATGAGGCTTGAGGATATGTATTACCTTAAGAATAGCATTCATACTTGGAATGGTAACACTGCCTTCCAGGCAATGATGCAATGATAGCATTCATCCATACAAGTTGTTTTGGGTCTGAAGAAACTGAATACCCTTCAAGATCACCATCTCCAATATCTTCGAGATATCACAATTCGTAAGGCATAACTCGGATCGAAGTGGTTTTTGGATAATCAAATCTGATCTCAATCTCTTCATAACGATTAACCAGTTTGGTCAGATTTGATAGTAGTTTATTTAACTATCAAAAAACATCCATAAGCAGTCACTAGTACTTATTTTATAAATCTTCAAAACATTCATTCCAAATATCTTTACACACACACACACACAAACACACACACACACACACACACACACATATATATGTATTCAAAACTCTTCCAGTATTTCCAACGTTTGGAAACAATTTCAAATCCTTATATCCTTAACGGGATATTTTCAATCTATATCAATATTTAGAAATATTTCCAAATCCATTTTTTATTTAACACTTTAAAAAATATTTCTATAATAAAAATCTCATATTTAAATTATTTTAAATCCTTGTAGTCTAATACTTAGGAAATATTTATAAGTATGTTTTCTTAAAATCATTTTATTTTCAATACTTAGGAAATATTCCATTTATTTCATTCTTCTCAAAATCCTTTACAATTTACTTGTAAATTCCTTAACTCATTTATAACTGATTCTATAAATATTCAGAATTTCATTAATTAACTTCCTTTAAATTTTACAAAATCGATTTCACTCATCTATAATTCCAACTACCCATTTCTAACTTCTTTTATGAATTCTAACTAATTTCCGAAGTTCTTGTATTCCAAAGTTTCAGAAGTTTACTTAAGTTTCCATAATTCCATTACAAGATTATCTTAAAAATCACATTCGTTAAATAAAACCCGGTTAACAAATATCGAGAGTATTTATGAATAACTTTAATCAATTTCCAAAAATCTATATTATGTGATAAGTATCTTTAAGAATAGTAATAAATTTCAAACCATTTAAGTGATTTTAAAATATCAAACACTTTTAAATAGACAAAGATAACAAATTTACAATTTATAAATAAAACTAATCGATTTACAAGCTGATTATAAAAATTAGAATTTATTTCAATTAATATAAGATATCTGAAAAAATGCACTTTTCGAAGTAATTGAATACTAAAGCAGCTTTAACTTACATAGTTTAATAAATAAAATTTTCCCTTTAAAACAAAACTTAACTTCTCGATAACAATATAAATTTATTTGAACTCCAAAAACCAATTTCAATTTATAAATCCCTCTCGGTTCATAACACATCAATTTCATTTCGATTCCCTAACCATTCTCACAAATCACAAATAGAATCCACTGTTTTTCCCAAAACCGATTTCCATATCTCGATATAAATGAATTTATATTCCCAATTTATTAACTGATATCATTTTCCCTTATTTATAAACATCGTTTATGTGACGACCCGCCTTTCATTCCACAGAAAGACGCATCATCATTAAGAAAGAAAGAGGTAGAAAAGAGAAAAGATAGAGAAGAAAGAACTAAACAACATCAGAATCTCACAGCGGAACGGATAAAATATATTATTCGCATAAGTCATTACATAGTATCACCATACATCAGAGTTACACAGATTATACATATCATGTTAGACAGTTATAAAAGATCTATCTATCATTACAACTCAGGATATAACACAGAGATACAGACATAAACACTAGCATAGCAGAACCATAATATCTATATACGCTAAAGCCTCCTGCTCAAAAATCACCTCCAGAATTCGTCAAAGTTAACCAGAATCCCTTGGCTACTTGTAAAAAATTTGAGTACCCAAGAGTTTAATAATAAACACTGGGTCAGACATGGGTCTGGTGTGAGTAAAAAGGTTAAAGTTGCTTAACTTTGAAAATCTTTTGAAAGAAAAGGTATCTCGTAAGACTTCCCGCACATAAATATGGAAAAGTTTTTACCTTACGATAACAAAACATTTGATAGGAAATCTAGTAATATTATAATAAGGTCTAGGGTTTTCAAATAAACTAGAAAATAGCCGAAATTGTTATATTTATTAAATTCCAACATACATAGGTTTACAATCGAGTCCTAGGGCACTTATTGGAGATTGGATTCCATACAATGGCAGGGATACTGGGGTACCGCCCGTCATAGTACATGGCTTAGATCACCGTACCAAGGATCCACCCTAAATCCCATGCAACACAAGGCCGGAACCATCCCTTACTGGATAGTCCCGAACAAGACAACCCCGCAGTTGGCACGCGATTCCAACTGCGCACTAAGCCGAATAAAAAGGGACCTCTAGACAGTGGAAAATATCATCCTACTTGGGCGTGACCCACTTAGCCTTGCTACATCTCCCCTGTTTTAGCCATTCCCGGTTGATGAGGCTTGAGGCTGCGATTACCTTTTTAGGACACATCTTTCTTAGAATGCTCATCGTCCTCTTGAAGATGTTCTGAAAGCATTCAATCCATACAAGTTCGTTCCGGGTTCGAACGAAATCGAAGGCACTATCATGTTACACTCATTTTGGAATCACCCTCAGAGTTAACGAAATAGCCCTTGCACTCTGAATCTTTATCTCGAAACTAAACGCACTATCTCTGTTATACTTGTATTGGAATCACCCTCAGAGTTTAAACGACAAATAGTTCTTAAACTTTGAGTCTTCAACTTGACTTGAAATTTCACAGCCTAACGTTTAATTTGGATCGATGTGGTTTTCGGATATCCGAATCGGGAAATCCGATCCCGGTCTCACCGAAATCCAAAACGCCGTTTTAATGTCCAAGTTGTTAAAGGTTTAACAATTTAATTTATATTTAGATAGATGATTCACAATATCACAGATAGATAATCCATATCATCACAATTCATCCAAAATATCTCATATCACCAAGCAACACATATCACATATCAGAGATATCACATAGTCCAAAACATCCAATATCATTCATCATTCATAAGCATGATATTTAGGTTGAACAATTCCTAATTAATTTAATTAACCTCCAATTAAATTAATTACTAAATTTTTAATCACTTGGATTACTTAAATCCTGCTTACTTAACATTAATTAATTACAAACTAATTAATTAATCATCCTTTAATTATCCATCTTAATTAATCATCCTTGATTAATTATCCTTTAATTACAATAAGTAATTAACTTTTAATTTGTTACACAAATTAATTATCCTTAATCATTTACATTAATTAACCTTTAATTAATTAACTGTAATTAATTACATTTATGCTTAATTAATTACATTAATTAATCAATATATAATCACCTATCTTGATTAATTATCCTTTAATTAATCACATAAATCAACCTTAATTACTTCCATTAATTACATTAATTAATGATCCTTAAATTACTTCTTTAATTAACTATTTTTATAGTTACATTTAATAATTAATCTTGAATTAATCATACTCATTAATCAACCATAGTTAATCACAAACAGTAGTTAATTATCCTTTAATTACTTACATTAATTAATTAACTTTCTAATTAATAAATTCTTTAATTAATTACACTAAGTAATTAATCCTTAATTACTCCCATTGAGTAATTATCCTCTAATTAATTCACTAAGTAATTTCTCTTTATTTAATTACATTTAATAATTAGCCCCCAATTAATCACTTTCAGTAATTATCCATTAATTACTTCACCATGTTATTATACTTTATAACTACACTAAGTAATTATACTTAACCAACTAAAAAAATGATTATCCTTAATTAATTAATCTAAGTAATTATCTTAAATCAATTATCTTAATTAATCATCTAATAATCACTAGTTAATGATCTTTAAATTAACTCTCCACTAATTACTTATACTAAGTAATTATCCTTTGATTACAACATCA
Organism: Allium cepa; assembly: GCA_030765085.1. NCBI lineage: Eukaryota > Viridiplantae > Streptophyta > Magnoliopsida > Asparagales > Amaryllidaceae > Allium > Allium cepa. Next base: position 70,370,909 of record CM060939.1, on the reverse strand, counting down.
ATTAGTTTATCTTTATAAATTTTATAAAGTGATTAACTTTTAATTAATTTCACTAATTAATAATCTATAATTAATCACAACCTTAATTAAAGATAATTCTTTATCTCCATTAATTACTTATTAAACTTTATTAGAAAATATTTAGTAATAAATTTCATAATTAAGAATATATAATTTTTTTTAAAACAAAACAATTTAACATTAAATTTTATCATTTAAAATCCTTTGAAAACTTGTTCAAACTTATTTAATAGATTAAATAAGTACTTATTCCTTTGAAAATTTAATTATTTTAAATATACCTTTAAAACTTGGTATTCACATTTACTTTTGTGTGTTTAAACTTCATAAATCCTTTACAAATTTTAATTAAAATCATTCACTTTATTTTTTTTTTCTTTTAACTTGATTAAGAATTTACTTTGCTTAAAAATTTGATCAAGCTTCCACTAAAAACTGGTTTCAAAATTTCTTTTGAATCTTAAATACATTTTAAATCTTAACTAAACATCTTCTTTAGAAAACTAATATTTTAAAATCTTTAAAACTTTTAAAACTTATTTACACACTTAACTCGAAACTTTAAATAATATTCAAGTTTGTAAAACTAAATTTTGTTTTGATTTAAACTTAAACTTAATCTCTTTTAAAAATTTAGAAACCTGGTAACTTAATCAAAACAAAAATTGAGCTTGACAAACAAAACCCGAGCTAAAACACTAAAACCCCGAACATCTACCCGAGAAATTCGCAACCCACAAAGCTCCAAGTCAAACCCATATTATCCTCGAGAAAAAACCCAGGTACAAGTCTTCTTCCGCAAAACTTAACAAACCCAAGCATTCAAACATGCACAGTGCACGTGCACGGCGACTCCACGTCGCTCTGATCAACTACGCCGGCCTCGACACATCATCGATGACCTCAACAAGCCTTTTGACCACCCAGATCCAACAATCCCATCTCGAATCAAAATCGAGTAATTCGATTAAAACTGGAACCCAAACTTCGATCAGAAACCACCCCTCGCCGTCGATCTCGACCATGAGTTCCCTCGTCGACATCGCCAAAACTTCATCACGTCTTCCACCATCGTTCCCCCCCATCGCGATCGCCTCCAATTCACCATAGCCGTCGCCATCGCCTTGACTACACGACCTATCCAATTCGACGTCAAAACCCTACTTCTCTCTCCCCTGGCCACCACGACCAACTTTAAATCTGGTGATCATTTTTCCAAAGACCACCATGCCACTACCTTCCTCCAGACCAAAACCCGACATCCATACCTCTTCCGTTCGTCAACAATCGACAAATATTCAAATTCTGATCAACTCAGAATATATCAACGTTCACATACTCTAAAATCATGAAATTTGTATTAAAATTCATGATTTTCTAAGATGAATCAAATTTTGAAACCAAAACACGATTTTCAGATAATTAATTTTTGACAAAAATTTGATTTCAACTATAACTATTATTTAAAAAAAATATTTTATCTGGAACCATTTTTAGAATTAATATTACACTGTAATGATCATGTTTCCTTTATGAATCATAGCTTAAACATGAATGTAAAAAAGGATTTGAATTTGTTGGTGGATTTTGACCCGTAGAGTAATAGATCCAATATATTTAATTCATATACACAGACACATCAAATATACATACCTGCATTCACATCCATGAACATATGCAACCCATATTCCACAAAAATTCATCACAAACATTAAAGCATAATCACATATTTAAAACTGTTTTTAAAATAAATGTTTACTCACCTGAAATAATTAACAGAGAACAGTTTCTTGTTTTCTTGGAACTTTGCATTTAATATAATCTTCATTAGTTTTGATCTGCACTATTTGTTGAGTTTAATTGCTCAGGTTGAAGTTGAATTGATCCTTTGCATTGCTGCTCAGGTTTGAAATAGTTGTTGCCGTTATCATTGATTTTGGTTTTCAGTTTGATTTTTATTTCCAGTTTGATTTTTGTTTTTCCTTCTTAGTTTTGAAAATGGAAGAAGATAGAAAAGATTAGAGAAGAGAGAAAATAAAAATGAATAGCCTGAATTCTTTAAAACGTTATATTTATTTTTCATTTACAAGAGAATTTTGCCATTGTTGATACAAATTATACAAATGTCACCGCATGTTTCAATTACTTTACAAATGTTAGTTACAAGGATTTTTATGTGAAAACCCTTATCTAGAAATATCTTATGCCTTTTTATTTATGCAAATAGGAATTTATGTTTATATTTATTTATATATATTTATATTTTTAAATAAATTAATATATTACATGTTTTCAAACTATTTTTAGTTCATAAGATATTCAAAAGAAAGTAAAATTAAACCTTTATACATATAGACCATTTTAGTTTAAGTAAAATAAATTTTTATAAAATCTTATTCAAATTAGAACTAAAACATTTTCTTTAAGTGTTTTGAAAATAATGATAAACTTTTAAATAGCTTTCGAAAAGTGTTATTATTGAATTTAACATAATTTCCAAATCGCAATATATATATATATATATATATATATATATAATTTGAAAACATGTTTTTATTAAATTCAAATCAAAGCCTTTCTATTTACAATATATATAAATATATACATTATGAATAGAAAATATTTCACTTTTTTCACTTTTTTACTTTTAATGGCAGAGCATATCCTCCCCCACTCCCTTCCATCCCAACTTTTGCCTTCCCCTGTCCCTCCAGTGCCTGAACCTGATCCTCCACCATTACTCCCAGGCCATCCCTTAGGCTCGTCCTCTTTAACCAGTCCTTACTCCCCTTCTCCCTTGCCTGACCCTCCCATCAGCAACTCAAGTCAACAACCATGGACTTCTCTTTTCAAGAACAAACCGCGCAATGCGGGGAAGTACATGCCTGTTAACTTCATCAATGAATTTGTTGAGGATGCATTGGTTCTACCTGACTCTGTTCAGGAAGCTGGCCGAAGTATATGGCACGATTATGTAGTTGGTTTCTTCCTTGATGAACCCCTATCATTTATAGCAGTGGTGCAACACCTCAAGCGAGTGTGGAGGTTGAAGGGTAGTATTAAGGTTAAATCAGATGGAGTTGTCTTTATGTTCCTATTTTCATGTGAGGATGATCGGAGGAGGATTATACAGGCTGACCCGATAATCATGAGGAATAAATTGTTTATTGTTAAACAATGGGACCCCACAATAAGCAACATTTGTGGCTCAGTCACTTAAGTTCCTATTTGGATACATATCTACAACATACCTCTAGCAGCGTGGTCCCCACTTGGAATCAATTGGCTTGCTGGTAGAATTGGGTGTGTTAAATGTTTGGATGAAAGTACTGAAAGGATGGAAAGGTTGACCTATGCTAAAGCCTTGGTGGAAGTGACACCCATCACCGACCTAGTTGATAGCTTTCAAGTTCTGTGTAAGGATGGAACAAAACAAACTGTTTTTGTGGATTATCAGTGGAGGCCACAAGCGTGTAAAACTTGTAAGGTGTTTGGGCATGATATTTCTAGTTGCAAAAATAGTGTTAAGTCAGATGAAGTAATAAAGAAGAATTCAAATACCGTGCCTAAACAAATTCCAAAAATAGATACCATGGTGAAAGATCAAAATGACAAAATAATGCGTAATAAGTCCTCAAGAGCTTGGAAGAGAGTTGAACATGGGAGCAAAGGAAAGAGTGTATTATTGAAGTCTAAAGAAGATAGTGGGAGTGATAAGAATGGAAGTGACAGAGAAAATGAAACAAGAGAAGAAGGAATTGTAACAGATAATAACAAGGATATTGTTTTTGATTTAGTTGAAGAAGGAGAAGTAGTTGAGGAATTAGAGATGAATATTGGCAATAAATTTCAAGTGCTACAAAATTTGAATGAGGTAAATGGAGATTTAAGTATTGAAGGAAGTGGAGATAAAAATAACTTTGAATAGTCTAATGGTGTTTCTAATCTGATTGTTGAGGAAGCAATAATGGATATAGAAAGTTTGGAAGCATGTAAGGAGAAGAACTCAGAAGTGCCAAGTGTTGTGGCAGATGTAGATGGTAATACTCAAATTGCTAAAAATTATGGGATGCTAGTTCAGGAATTAGTTGGGGTCAGATTGGCAAGAGAGCATGAAATGACTAAAGGAAAACAAAAAGTTCATAAGAAAGCTGAAGCAAATTTGCAATCAGAAAATAATGGAAACAAAGTCAACTTGGATGGGAAGTGTGTGCTTTCCCTATTGCCCAGTAATATGACTCATAATTCAATATCCAAAGCAACTCAGTCCAACATTTTGCACAGTCATCTTGAGCAAACTGAAAATTCACATGCACACAATTTCAGTGTGCATGTATCAGAAGAACCCATATCCCCTGGCTATCAAACAAAACTTCCTTATTCTCATATAACTCCCCATCCTGGATATTTGTCTAATCAGGAACACCCACTTCCCTCTCAATCCAAAACTTCAATCCCTATACATAAGAATCACAACAATTTTAAGAGGAAAAAGGAATGTAACCTGTCAGATTTTGACAAAGGCAAGAATGTTGACTATTTTGAAACATTACCTGAAAAGGATACAACCCCAAATTCAGGCCTCAGAAGGTCTATGAGACTACAAACTTCTCTCCCATAAGTTAATCCATGTTACATAAATTTAGGTTTTGGAATATTAGGGGTGCTCATATGGAAATAAAGCTTGTGCAAGCAAAACATATTATCTCTGATAATAAACTTGGCATTTTTGGCATACTGGAAACCAAACTCAATCATGACCTTACCCTCAAAGCAGTTAAGCTTATTAATCCATTATGGAGTGTTCATCATAATTTGGTTGAGGCACCATATGGAAGAATAATGGTTATTTCTGATCCTACCATCTACACCCTCACACCTATACTATCCCACAAACAATTCATCCATTTCCATGCCATGCATATTCCATTCACTACCACCTTTTATCTTACCTTTATTTATGGGGATAACCATATTGCAGCTAGACAAGAAATGCTGAACTATTTACCACATTTCAGGCAGGAAACACATCCGTGGTTTGTGTTAGGTGATTTTAATTGTATGTCAGCTGCTGATGATCGTTATGGTGGCTCTCCCCTTACAATTTCTGACATCACTCCTCTCAACCAAGCTATCTCTTCCTCCAATTTACATGAAGCTGCTTTTGTTGGTCCAAAATACACATGGAACAATAAGAGTAGATCTGGAGTGAGAACCATGAGTAGACTTGACTTAACCTTTCTCAACACCAAAGCTCTTACTCAATTCCCCAATTCACTAAACCATATCCTCCCTCCTCTACTCTCTGACCATTCTCCTGTCTTTATAGCCACTGAATGCAAAGCCATTAAAAGGAACTCAAGTTTTAAATTTTTTAACTCATGGATCAATGATCCAGAATTTATGCCTTTAGTTGTTAATGTTTGGAAACAACCTAAATTTGGTAATAAAATGTCTATTTTGCAGCAAAAATTGAAAGCAACCAAGGAGGCATTAAAGATATGGGCTAAGAACAAGTATGGTGATGGTGACAAGAACTCAAATAATCTGTAGAATCAACTATCAGCTATTCAATTAAGTATGCTTGATGACCCTGGTAATATCAGCCTTTCTGAGCAAGAACATAAGCTAACACAGCAACTATCTGAAGCTATGGCCTCTGAGTTAAGTATGAAGAAACAAAAATTGAGGAAAGAGTGGGATTTGTATGGTGATAGAAATTCTAAACTTTATCATAGTACCCTTCAGGTTAAAAATGCTAAAAGATACATCCACCAGTTACTTGATGATGAACGAAGGATTTTAAACAAGCCAGAAGAAATTGACAAAGCTTTCATTAATCTTTATACTAATCTTTACTCCCCTAATGATTCATGGAACCCTAACTCTCATGAGATCATGTCAACTCCTTTGCCTATGCTGAATGAATCTGATATCCAACTTTTGTCTTCTAGAGTTACCGATGAAGAAATATATAATGCTATGTTTGGTATGAAGAGGGATTCCTGTGGTGGACCTGATGGCTTTAATGCTGTTTTCTTTATTCATTGTTGGGATGTCATTGCTAATGACCTCAAGAATGCCATGCATAATTTTTTTGAGCACAATAAATTACCAACTTCCATTAATGCTACCAACTTATGTTTGGTGCCAAAAGGTAAGCATGCTACTACTCTGCATGCATATCATCCTATTGCTTGCTGCAATATAATCTACAAATGCATTTCTAAAGTTATTGCTGCTAGGCTCAGACATGTGCTTCCCACTATTATTTCTGACAACCAAACTGCTTTTTCGAATAATAGAAGTATCCTTGATAATGTGCTGGTTACTCATGAGCTTCTTAATGGTTATGGTAGAGCTCATGCATCCCCTAAAGCAATGATGAAGCTTGATATAAGAAGAGCATATGATACTGTTAGCTGGGAAGCTCTGACTGGAATTATGGGATTAATAGGGTTTCCTGGTCACTTTGTTAGCTGGATACATACTTGTATATCTACTGTTTCCTACTCTTTATGTTACAATGGTGGTACTGTTGGTTATTTTAGAAGCCAGAGAGGAAAAAGGCAAGGAGACCCGATGTCTTCATATTTGTTCATAATAGTGATGGAATTTTTTACTCAGCTTGTTAATAAGCAGGTTGTGAACAACAACTATGAGTTACATCCCAAATGCAGGAATCCCCTCATTACCTCTCTTCTTTTTGCTGATTATGTTTTACTTTTTGTTAAGCCTACTGTGTCTACTATGGATTGTGTCAAGAGCATCCTACACACTTTTGAGAAGTGCACTAGCCTGCAAGTCAACAGAAGCAAGTCTTTCCTTTTGGTGGCATGTCTCAATGACAGTGATAACCAGCACATCCACCATGAAAGTCAACTGCCTAATCTTCTTGAGGGTACAATGCACCTTGGTATCCCTTTGTGCTCTAGAAGAATTGGAGCAACTGCTTGTCTGCCACTGTTTGAAAGAATCACCGAAGCAATGAATAGATGGGCTAGCAATAAATTATCTCAGGCAGCCAGAACCACCATCATCAAATCAATAATTCAAGCTATGACTGTATATTGGCGCAGATGCTTCATTTTACCTTCTGCTCTTCTTACTACCATTAGGAAAGCTATGAATCATTTTTTATGGACTGGGAGTATGTATTCTAAAAAGCTAATTCCAATTGCCTTTGCTAAATTGAAGAAATCACAAAAATATGGTGGATTGGGAATAAAATGTATGAGAACTTGGAATCAAGCTGCCTTTTCTAAGCATTTTGACAATTTGATAAATGAAAAACCAAATTTGTGGGTTAAGTGGGCAAGGCAACATCATCTTGGCAATAAAAACTTCTGGAAAATGGAACCCTCTCCTTTGTGTGGTTGGGTGTGGAGATCAATTCTTAAGCTCAGGGGCATTTTACTCCCTCATGTTCAGCTTGTGCTTGGCCCTGATAGTATAGCTAAATTCTGGTTTGAACCAAGGGTGGGAAGAGGAATTATTTTGTATGATCTGCTCTCCTATGATAAGAGGAATCAAACTGGCATCCCCTTGGATGCTAGGGCTATTGATTATTTTTATAATGGTGAAATAACTCTGCCTTACTCCTCTAACCCTATCCTCAAGCAGTTGTGGGATGAGGTGTAATGCAAGAAGCTCCCCATTGGTGATGATGTGTATGTCTGGGCAGCTATTCATGGACAGCATTCCATTGCTAGAGTTTATAAAGCCTTGATAATAGATGACGGTAGCCCTATATTTAGATGGCATGCAAGAGTCTGGAATCCAATAACTTCACAAAAACTGAACTTCCTTCTTTGGAAAGTCCTAAGAAATGCACTTATGACCAAGGATAAATTATGTAGGAGAGGTTATAGTGTTGACTTGATGTGTGCCTTCTGCAATAACTTTATTGAAGATGGATCTCACCTCTTCTTTGACTACTTGGTTACAAAAAGAATCTGGAAAGCTAGTCTTTTCAGTGGTGGTTTTTCTGAGCCTATACTACATGGTGATGCAGAATGGAACAGAGTGTTCAGAAAAACTAGATGGAAGAATGCCACTTCATATAGGCTTTTACTGATTCTGAAAGTGTATGTGCATGTGATATGGGCTGAGAGAAATTCACGTGTCTTTGACAATAATATGAAGCTTGAAAGTGCCTTGATAAACATTATAATTTCTAGGGTCAAGGAAAAGTCTTCTCATTATATTGTGTATGGCTCTCTAGGTTAGGGTTTTGTTTTGTTTACTTGTGTTAGTTTTGTTTAGTTGTTTTTCAGTCTTTCTTTCTCTTCTTCTTAGTCTTCCCTGTGTTCTCTTTTGTGAGCTCTAGATTGTTATTGCTCTCTTTTTGTTTGTGTGTTTGTGGTTAATAAAGATGGTAAGGGTCCATTCAACCCTGCTTGCTATTCAAAAAAATAATAATAATATAGTTTTGAAAATCATTATATTGAATTTTAAAACATAACTTCAAATCACAATATATACATACATATATTTTACAATTTGAAAACATATCTTTTATTAAAGTCAAAGACTTCCTATTTACAATATACATACATACATACATACATACATACATACATACATACATACATACATATTATAAATAGAATACATTTTTATTAGCTTTGAAAAAATAAATTTTACCAATTAAATATTTATTAGCTTTGAAAAGAATAAACATGCCCATTTAAAATAGTTATAAAATAAAATTATCAAACCAATTTAATTATTAATAAAGATTACTAAATTGATATTGCCCAAAATTCCGGGTCATCACATTCCTCCCCCTTAAAAGAATTTTGTCTTCGAAATTTAAAGGAAAAAAAATTTAATAATCCAGCAAAGGTTATAAGTTTTAAACAGTAAAGCACACATCAACTATAAACTAACAATCATAGCAACCAACATAATCAAGCAACAAATCAAACTAACTATTCTGACACAAATTAGGATAGACTATCTAGAGTTTCCCAAATACAATCTTTGGGATCCTTGCCCTATTGAATCTAAACTAGCTACACTAATATGATCCTGAGCTCCTTCTCATCTCGATCTGCAATCTAAACAAGATATCAGACCACAATCAAGTCTTGCTCAACTTCCAAATCTTGAACTGCTGATTCCACAACCAGCAATGGATCTTACACGTACTCCCTCAGAGATACGTGAAATACATTGAATCCCAGCCATCCAAACTGGCAATATAATTCAATAGACCAAACAACTTATCCTCTCGAGAACATTGAGAAGGTCCAATATACTTCTGAGCTAGCTTTGAAATCTTACCAAATCTTATTGCTCCTTTGATTGAAGAAACCTTATCAAATACCAAATTTCCAACTTCAAATTCCAAATTCCATCAACACTTAACTGTAAAACTCTACTGACAATTCTGGGCTGCCTACATCCTTCCTTGAATCATCACAATCTTCGTAGATGTCTCCCGAAATAAAAATGGACAAAGAATAAGATGATCTCTGGATTCCACTCTACAAGATGGTCGTTCCTAAATCCGACGAAATCCAGCACACAAGCTCTACTTCACAAACATTAGAAGTCTTCGAACTTACTTTTCCTATCTGGAATAGCTAGAATAGGTGCACTCACATCCTTGCCTTCAGATCTTGAAAAACTCCTTCACACTTAGGGGTCCAATTAAACTTCCTGTAGTAACCTTCTCTTCAAAGAAAACTGCAACTTTCAGTTGCTTTCGCTCTAGAATAGCTGCTACCTCACTTCCGCTGCACAACTCTGATTAGGAGAATATGAAAATGCCGATGATGGACATGTGCACAAACTTGATCAACATATCCCGGAAACACGGTTCGTTAGATCCATAAACAAGCAGGAACGTTAGTTAACTCAAAGACATAACCAACTACTCAAAGAAACAGACGAGTCCTCAGTCAAGGGTACTGTCCTCAACTATCCTTAGCTGTAGAAAACTCGAAACTAGATACAAAAGAGAAAACACAGAAGTTCCACGAAATCCTGAGCTGCTTAACCTAATCCTCTCTCTAGGAGCTATCCTCCTACTTAGCTGAACCACTGACATCACTCCTGGAACCAAGTTGATATGAAAACTCAATCTCCAGATGCTAAGGCAAACCTTGACTTCTACGAAGATATCCGAAAAAATCTTCGATAACTCCTACTTCTTCTTGAGACGCCTCGATCCCATGCAAAAGATTACCTAAGAGAACACTCACTACCCAGCCTAATTTCCAAAGATACCGTTCTCTCTTCACAAATCATAACAACTTATGCTTAACCAATCCATTAAAAATATGGTCAAATCCCTCAAGAACACCTCGCTAATCAGAAGAACCTGACGGTCCATTCTGCTACTTCTGAACTCCACCTTTAGAAAACGGCTTAGCCAAAGACCTTCCTATTGGCACACAAAACACTTCCGAGCTGCACTGCTGCCACAAATGCCAAAGATTTCTTATCTATAAGTTCTTCGATCCTCAAAGCCATATCAACCAATTTCACAAAGAGCCTTTGAGATGTAGACATCTTCTTAAGAAACTTAGGCCTCAAAACACAAAGACCCATGCTGAACTTAGACTCATCACCGATGCAGACAAACTCCCTTGCCTGAGATCCAGAAAATCCATATGCAGTCGAGTCTTCTCTACGGCAGGTACCAACTTCTCCTTAAAAACTTCCTTAAACTTGCTCCAATAGAAAACACCTTCAGGAACATCTATGGTCACTGCGTACCACCATGTAGTTACTCCTTCCTGAAGGTACCAAAATGCTATCAATCACCTCTGCACATCCAACAGATCCAACTCTTGAAAATCCGCTCACACGAGCGCAACCAAGCTTGCACTTAAATGATGAACTTTGTACCTCCAAAAGAATTTCCTCTGAGATTTATTGAAATCCTTATACCATGCTGCAAAGCTCACTCGAGGCGGTATTAGGTCTACATCCTCGACAAATGCTCTTCCAACCTGAACACTAGGGCCTCTTCTGTGGTTGTCGTGCTACATACACCACTACTTCATCTACCTCTAGAACTTATGTTGGAAAACCTGGACAGGTAACCCAACAGATTAGGTGTATATATGTGTGTGTATATATATATATATATAAATTACAAGTACGCTCTCTCAAGATAGAAATTACTCTAAAGCCTAGGTATTCACTCAACCTAGAGCTCTAATACCATTGTGACGACCCGCCTTTCATTCCACAGAAAGACACATCATCATTAAGAAAGAAAGAGGTAGAAAAGAGAAAAGATAGAGAAGAAAGAACTAAACAACATCAGAATCTCACAGCGGAACGAATAAAATATATTATTCACATAAGTTACTACATAGTATCACCAAACATCAGAGTTACACAGATTATACATCTCATGTTAGACAGGTATAAAAGATCTATCTATCATAACAACTCAAGATACAACACAGAGATACAGACACAAACACTAGCATAGCAGAACCATAATATCTACATACACTGAAGCCTCCTGCTCCAAAATCTCCTCTAGAATTCGTCAAAGCTAACCTGAATCCCTTGGCTACTATTAAAAAATTTGAGTACCCAAGAGCTTAATAAAATAGTAAATAAAATCTGGGTCAGACATGGGTCTGGTGTGAGTAAACGGGTTAAAGTTGCTTAACTTTGAAAATCATTTGAAAGAAAAGGCATCTCGTAAGACTTCCCACACATAAACATGGAAAAGTTTTTACCTTACGATAACCAAAACATTTGATAGGAAATCCAGTGATATTATAATAAGGTCTAGGGTTTTCAAATAAACTAGACAATAGCCGAAATTGTTACATTTATTAAATTCCAGCATACATACGTTTACAACCGAGTCCGAGGGCACTTACTGGAGATTGGATTCCATACAATGGCAGGGCTACTGGAGTACCGCCCATCACAGTACGTGGCCTAGATCACCGTAACGAGAATCCACCCTAAATCCCCTACAACACAAGGCCGGAACTATCCCTTACTGGATAGTCCCAAACAAGACAACCCCGCAGTTGGCACGCGATTCCAACTGCCCACTAAGCTAAAAAATAGGGACCTCTAGACAGGGGAAAATCTCGTCCTACTTGGACGCGACCCACTTAGCCTTGCTGCACCTCCCCTGTTTTAGCCATTCCCGGTTGATGAGGCTTGAGGCTGCGATTACCTTTTTAGGACACATCTATCTTAGAATGCTCATCGTCCTTCTGACGATGTTCTGAAAGCATTCAATCCATACAAGTTCATTCCGGATTCGAATGAGACCGAAGGCACTATCTCGTTACACTCATTTTGGAATCGCCCTCAGAGTTAACGATACTAGCCCTTGCACTCTGAATCTTCATCTCGAAACTGAAAGCACTATCTTCGTTATACTCGTATTGGAATCACCCTCAGAGTTTAAACGACAAACAGTTCTTACACTTCGAGTCTTCAACTTGACTTGATATTTCACGACCAAATGTTTAATTTGGATCGATGTGGTTTTCGAATATCCAAATCTGGAAATCCGAACCCGGTCTCACCGAAACCCAAAACGCCGTTTTAATCTCCAAGTTGTTAAAGGTTTAACAATTTAATTTATATTTTGATAGATGATTCACAATATCACAGATAGATAATCCATATCATCAAAATTCATTTAAAAATATCTCATATCCCCAAGCAGCACATATCACATATCACAGATATCACATAGTCCAAAACATCCAATATCATTCATCAATCATAAGAAAGATATTTAAGTTGAACAATTCCTAATTAATTTAATTAACCTCCAACTAAATTAATTACTAACTTTTTAAACACTTGGATTACTTAAATCCTGCTTAGTTAACATTAATTAATTACAAACTAATTAATTAATCATCCTTTAATTATCCATCTTAATTAATCATCCTTGATTAATTATCCTTTAATTACAATAAGTGATTAACCTTTAATTTGTTACATAAATTAATTATCCTTAATCATTTACATTAATTAACCTTTAATTAATTAACTGTAATTAATTACATTTATGCTTAATTAATTACATTTATGCATAATTAATTACATTAATCAATCAATCTGTAATCACCTATATTGATTAATCATCCTTCAATTAATCACATAAATCAACCTTTAATTATTTCCATTAATTACAATAATTAATGATCCTTAAATTACTTCTTTAATTAATTATTCTTCTAATTAATTACATTTAATAATTAATCTTGAATTAATCATACTCATTAATCAACCTTAATTAATCACAAACAGCTTTAATTACTTACATTAATTAATTAACTTCTTAATTTATAAATTCTTTAATTAATCACACTATGTAATTAATCCTTAATTACTCCCATTGAGTAATTATCCTCTAATTACTTCACTATGTAATTTCTCTTTATTTAATTGCATTTAGTAATTAGCCCCCAGTTAATCACTTTCAGTAATTATCCATTAATTACTTCACCAAGTAATTATACTTTATATACTACATTAAGTAATTATACTTAACCAATTCCACAAATGATTATCCTTAATTAATTAATCTAATTAATTATCTTTAATTAATCATCTCATAATCACTAGTTAATGATCTTTAAATTAACTATCCACTAATTACTTATATTAAGTAATTATCCTTTGATTATTAACATCAATTAGTTTATCTTTATAAATTTTATAAAGTGATTAACTTTTAATTAATTTCACTAATTAATTATCAATAATTAACCTCAACCTTAATTAAAGATAATTCTTTATCTCCATTAATTACTTATTAAACATCATTAGAAAATATTTAGGAACAAATTTCATAATTAAGAATATATAATTTATTTTAAAACAAAACAATTTGACAATAAAATTTTATCATTTTAAATCCTTTGAAAACTTGTTCAAACTTATTTAATAGATTAAATAAGTACTTATTCCTTTGAAAACTTAGTTATTTTAAATATACCTTTAAAAATTGGTATTCACGTTTACTTTTGTGCGTTTAAACTTGATTAAATCCATTACAAATCATAGTTAATATCATTCACTTTATTTTATTTTTATTTTAACTTGATTAAGAATTTACTTTTCTTAAAAATTTGATCAAGCTTCCACTGAAAACTGGTTTCAAAATTTCTTTTGAATCTTAAATACATTTTAAATCTTAACTAAACATCTTCTTTAGAAAACTAATATTTTAAAATCTTTAAAACTTTCAAAACTTATTTACACACTTAACTTGAAACTTTAAATAATATTCAAGCTTGTAAAACTAAACTTTGTTTTGCTTTAAATTTAAACTTAATCTCTTTTAAAAATTTAGAAACCTGGTTACTTAGTCAAAAAAAATCGAGCTTGACAAACAAAACTCGAGCCAAAACACTAAAACCATGAACTTTTACCCGAGAAATTCGCAACCCACAAAGCTCCGAGTCAAACCCATATTATCCTCGAGACAAAACCCGGGTACAAGTCTTCTTCCCCAAAACTTAACAAACCCAGGTATTCAAACATGCACAGTGCATGTGCACGGCGACTCCACGTTGCTTCGATCAACTACGCCGGGCTCGACACATCATCGATGACCTCAAGAAGTCTTCCGACCACCCAGATCCAACAATCCCATCTCGAATCGAAATCGAGTATTTTGATAAAAACTGAAACCCAAACTTCGATCGGAAACCACCCCTCGCTGTCGATCTCAACCACGAGATCGCTCGCCGACATCGCCAAAACTTCGTCACGACTTCCACCATCGTTTCCTCCCCCATCGCGATCGCCTTCGATTCATCATAGCCGTCGCCATCGCCTCGAATACACGGCCTACCCAATTCGACGTCAAAACCCTACTTCTCTCTCCTTGCCACCACGACCAACTTAAACTCTGGCGATCATTTTTCCAGAAACCACCGTGCCACCTCCTTCATCCAGACCAAAGGCCGACATCCATACCTCTTTCGTTCGTCGACAATCGACAAATATCCAAATTCTTATCAACTCAGAATATATCAACATTCACGTTCTCTAAAATCATGAAATTTATATTAAAATTCATGATTTTCTAAGATGAATCGGATTTCGAAACCAAAACACGATTTCCAGATTATTAATTTTTGACCAAAATTTTATTTCCACTGTAAACTATTATTTAAAAAATATATTTTATATAGAACCATTTTTAGAATTAATATTACATTGTAATGATCATATTTCCTTTATGAATCATTGTTTAAATATGAATGTATAAAGAGGATTTGAATTTATTGGTGGATTTTGAACATGTAGAATAAAAGAGCCAATATATATAATTCATATACACAGACACATCAAATATACATACCTGCATTCACATCCATGAACATGCAACCCATATTCCACAAAAATTCATCACAAACATTAAACCATAATCACAGATTTAAAACTGTTTTTAAAATAAATGTTTACTCACCTGAAATAATTAACAGAGAACAGTTTCTTGTTTTCTTGGAACTTTGCATTTAATATAATCTTCTTTAGTTTTGATCTGCAGTGTTTGTTGAGTTTAATTGCTCAGGTTGAAGTTGAATTGATCCTTTGCATTGCTGCTCAGGTTTGAAATAGTTGTTGCTGTTATCAATGATTTTGGTTTTCAGTTTGATTTTTATTTCCAGTTTGATTTTTGTGTTCCTCTTTAGTTTTGAAAATGGAACAAGATAGAAAAGATTAGAGAAGAGAGAAAATAAAATGAACAGCCTGAATTTTTTAAAACATTATATTTATTTTTCATTTACAAGAGAATTTGGTCACTTGTTGATACAAATTATATAAATGTCGTTGCATGTTTCAATTACTTTACAAATGTTAGTTACAAGGATTTTTATGTCTAAACCCTTATCTAAAAATCTCTTATGCCTTTTTATTTATGAAAATAGGAATTTAAGTTTATATTTATTTATATATACTTATGTTTTTAAATAAATTAATATATTATATGTTTTCAAACTATTTTTAGTTCATAAGATATTCAAAAAGAAAGTAAAATTAAACCTTTATATTTATATATATATAGACCATTTTAGTTTAAGTAAAATAAAATTTTATAAAATCTTATTCAAATTAAAACTAAAACATTTTCTTTAAGTGTTTTGAAAATAATGATAAACTTTCAAATAGCTTTCAAAAAGTGTTATTATTGAATTTAACATAATTTTCAAATCACAATATATATATATATATATATATATATATATATATAAAATTTGAAAACATGTTTTTATTTATTAAATTCAAATCAAAGCCTTTCTATTTACAATATATATAAATATATACATTATAAATAGAAAATATTTTAATATAGTTTTTAAAATTATTATATTGAATTTTAAAACATAACTTCAAATCACAATATATAAATACATATATATTACAATTTGAAAACATATCTTTTATTAAAATCAAAGACTTCCTATTTACAATATATATATATATACACACACATATCTATATTATAAATAGAATACATTTTTATTAGCTTTGAAAAAATAAATTTTACCAATTAAATATTTATTAGCTTTGAAAAGAATAAACATGCCCATTTAAAATAGTTATAAAAGAAAATTATCAAACCAATTTAATTATTAATAAAGATTATTAAATTGATATTGCCCGACATTCCGGGTCATCACAGTTTATAAATTTATAACTCTTTTGGGTTTTTCTTATTTATAAAAATAATCTCATTTCGAAAATTTCATTTTATAAATCCATTTCTTTATAAATTCCATTTCTTTTACAAATCTATTTAAATACTGATTTCAACCCCTTTTCATAATTTTCAGAAATATCATTTAAAAAAATCCATTATTTATAATTTTTTTTAAATCACTATTTAAAACAGTTTACGAGTACTTAAGTACAAACTCAAAATCAGATTATTGTTTTATCTAAATCAATTTCTTTTAAAATAATCCAAATTTCGATATGAATATTTTTATATCCAAAATTCCTTTTAATTCCTTCAAATTTAAAAATAATATTTATGGTATTTAAATTACCAAAATTAAGACAAGTGTTACTATAACATCCAATAAAAATTCAAACTACAACATAATCTATAACAGATTATCCATACACATCATATATCATTATATGAAAAACAATGAATATATTTTTGAGGAATCCAATGGATCCCACCAACCTGTTTTTCTGCGACCACAGATGTTATATAACATAAAATACCAATGCTGCTTCGAGGTGGGATATCGCGGTAATATAGGGTCATCCGCTATTATGCGGGCCGCATAGTGTCTCATCCGCTCCTATCGGTGGGAAATATAACCAACTTCTAATTTAAATATACTACTATAAATAATATAACATCTACCTCATAAATTATTATCCATTCTTCCAATCAACTAGTAATTCAATTTTAAAATTATAAATTGAATCCAGTTATCCAAATGAGTGATATTTACTCACCTTGATTTTTAGTTTTGCCGAACATCCAGATTTTAAATTTTTTAAAAACCCAGCTGACTCCGAAAAATCTCCAAATCAATCCTATTGTGCAAATCTCGCAGCTATGAATCCAACGTGATCGATTCTGTGATTTGGACCTCACGTGTAAACAATATGTAATTTGTAAATTTTCGATTTTTGTTAATATCATAAATGTTCTTATTAATTATAGTAATTAAAAAGTTAATTACTTTATCGTTCTTCTCCCCTCAGGCTGCAACACACTCCACAATCAACGAACGATTATTGCCTACTTCCTCTAGGCAATGCAATTCATCCTCCTGCCCAAATTTGACATACCTAGGCTGAAACACACGCGGCTTTCTTTTTTTATTTGTGCTTGTGAAATCGCGTGCCTCCACGAGGATCCACCGTTGGCGACGAGCTCCGACCCTCCACCCTTAGTCGCGTCAGCCTATGCATGCCAAGCCTGCGGCTGCTCACGAACGTCAACGCGGCGCTCGAACCTCAACTCTCTTCCCCTTCGCGTGCATGTAGGTGCTGCCTCACCACACGCGATACTGTGGTGATTTTTTTCGTTCGATTTGATTTTTTTATTTTTGTTTGCTTAAAAATTCTAATAGATTTCGTCTTTAAGAAGAAAAAGGTTACGCGATATAAAAACAGAAGAAGGCAGCTTCGTTCAGGGGTTAGGGTGGCTCCAGTATAGGTTAGGGTGGCTGGGTTGACCTTTGATTGATTTTACTTTTATTACTTTTTTCAAAATATATCGAATTATACACAGGGAAATCTTAAACTCCTATTGAGGCATGTCGCCTGGCGTTCCTAATATTATACCTTATTCCGAAAGGAATAGAACAAGTTTCTAGTCGTAATTCGATTGTATATGGAAGATAGCTTTTTAAATCCAATTATTATATTAAATTTTCAATATTAATTTCAACGCATTTCTATCCCATACGACCAAGCTCTATGAAATTTAAAATCCAATAATAATACATTATTATGGATTTAATGGAATTGGTTTCATCGAATTCCGAGACTGTGCCTCCGAAAACTATTTTAACGCGTCGATTAAATCGATGATTTCAAAAATTGGCGAAATCGCTTAGAATCCCAGTTTTAAAAACTTACTAACTCAATTCTAATTCAAATAGAATTCATGTCAACATTAGAAATCGTTTTGATTCATATTAAACTCAAATTTTAATTATTCACCATTTCCATATTATGGTAAATCGCTATATTTGAAATTTAAATTTAGTCCATAATTTCAACCAAAATCTTCATATTCAAAATCAACTTATATTCCAAATCCAATATTTAAAACCATTTAAATATTCAAAATCAATAATGAAAAATTTGGGTAGCTACATTCCTTCCCCTTAAAAGAATTTCGTCCTCGAAATTGCTAAGGTAGGACCAATTATCCAAACCCACTACTTTCCAAAAATCCACTTAGTGAAAATTCGATATTTCATTTTCCCAAATCTTTTAGTTCCATTCAAACAATTAGTTTTCATTTCTAAATCAAGCCCCTTATTTCAATTACCATTCGAAATCAAATTTTAGTTAGCAAAACTTTTTTCAAAAATTTTCAAAATTTTTCTAACTCCCTAAATTTCTGAATTTTTTTAGCGGAGTCGCCCTTATACAGAGAGCCTTTTGCAATACGACAAATATGATAAAAAGGTATACATCAGTTCTAATGGCCGAAAAACTAGGCGTGTCAATGAATACCCGCAATATCCGAAATCCGTCCGCATCCAAAAACATGAAAAATATCCAATATCCGAAAAGCGGATGCGGATATCCGATATCCGAAACATATTTCGGATACGGATACGGATATGGCTGTATCCTTATCCGATAAATATCCGTCCGGTTTGAAATTAAATATTAAATATTAATATGTTATTATATATCCATAAATTTAATACAATTACACTAATTTATTGTACGGATTTTGTGTGATTGGATTACATATTGTTAATTTGATGTAATTTATGTATTACAAGGTTTTTTATTCTCTTTTTCAGTCAAAAAATGAAATATGCATTATATTAATTAATTTTCGGATATTTTCAGATACATTTTGAGGTTCAGATACAGATATTTTCGGATATCCAAAAATATCCGTATTAGCTAAGCCGGATACAGATATTTTCGGATATCCAAAAATATTAGCGGATACAGATATGGATAATATTCAATAGGTGTTCGCGAATATGGAATATAGATTCGGACACGGATTTTCATTTTCGGATATGGATACGGATACAGATACGGATACGGATACAGCACTATCCGTATCCGACTGCATCCATTTACAGGCCTACGGAAAACACCATATATATCAATATTTTTATATTTTTGCATGCCAAATCATAAGCGTACCTTATTTTAGCGTTATTAAGCAAGCCCACTCAATTTATGTGCAATCGCGCAACCAAAATCTAGCCAAATAGTCTTCTTGTACCTATAGTTACTCAAATAAAACCCATAAGTACTAAAATATGGAATTTAATTAGCTTTTCATTCATTTAACTAGTTAAACACATCATTTGCATAAACTAAACATGTTATACATGTATATTTAGAGTGTACATGAAAATACAATGATCTAACAATTAATTTTTTTGATTCCCAATTCAAATATACGCGATTTATGCAATTCCAGTGGTTCACAACTTTTTATTAACATCCCAATCATATCCATTATATTCATATTCATTTCAAATTGATTCTCAATCAACTTACCACATTTTCATCCACTTGCATTGATTTCATATCCAACTTTTTGTTAATCTTTCATTCGCTTTCATTCCATAATCCAAGTTCATATTCAATACAATATAAATCAAATTTTATTTTTGATGCTAAGTCATTGTAAATCAATTTATATATCTGCTTTGTATATGTAACTAGTACATTCCATCAATCCATTTCAAATTACTCAAAATTTCACTTTTATTCACAGCATTCTAACGCATTTGGTTTGTTTGCATTCGAGTAAAATTTTCTTTATAACTCAAATCCGTTTCGAATATTCAATCCACTAACTAATTCTTCTAATTAGTTACTTTCATTGTACACTTCACAATCATATTTTTATATAAAATATCACTCCATGTAATTTACTTGAGTTCAAATTCATTTCATAATTCAAGTTTGGATTTTTATTTCTTCACCAAAATATCAAACCATTTTCATGTTGGTTTTTCTATTCCACTTTTCCAATTTATAATTTGCACAACTTATTATTCACAAATTCGTACAATTCATTTTAATTTAATCAAGTTAAAATTCAATTCTAAATTCAGTTTTCCCCACTTTATTTCCTTATTAACATCATTTTAAATTATAAGCTCAAAAGTTTATTGTAACGACCCGTAAATTTTAATGGATTTACATAAAGTAATTGACTGAATTTTTCTTGAAAATAAACAATTAAATTTAGCAATGAAAATTTAACATTTGGTATGCGTCTGTTTAAACATAGCAAATGGCAGATTTTCATCGGAAAATATGAAAGTTAATTCTGTTGTGTAATTTCCAATTCCAATTTAAATCAGCTAATATTTGATGGAAATAAAATATTTTCGGAACTTGGATATTTTTATATAATAAAAATGTACATCATTTTCTAATAGAGACGTCGTATTTCATTTCGTCAAATTTGTACTGCTCTAGCCCCTTTTATCTTATTTTCGTCGTTTTAGCAGCATTTGGACAGCGAATTTTGACTTTTGATTGGATGATCGTATCGTTGATATCTAAGTATCATTCTGTTCGTCTCGTCACACTAATCTCCAAGGTAAATTTATTTGTGCATTTCGATGTTTGGTACACGGCAAAATCTACATAACGGATAGCCGTCTCGGCACCCGTTTTATGCCCTTCTGAGTTCTGTGTCCTTTCGTTTGTTTTTAGAGAAATAAATAGGCCGTAGCTTTTAATATTACCATGAATTAAACCATTGACCTTTACAATTCCAACTATTCAATATTCTCTGGTTGTTTATTCACTTCTATATTCATACATAGTCTTATTATTTTGGCTTCTCCTTTCATTCAAAAAATATATTTAATATTAATATAATGTCACTTTGCATTCCTATTTTTTTTCCTATAGCCAGTTCGATCCTTCACTATCACGTCCACCAAGCCACCGCACCAATATCCATCCTCCGCTCATGCTCCATGCCTTTCCTAGAGCTGAGCACAATAGTTCCCATCGCGTGGCTGCTGCACACAATCATCACCCTTCCTTTAGTCGTATTTCCCTCTCGTCGCCAGTCATCCACCCACTGTAGCTTTCCTCCATCAATGAAAAACCCGATAGCTCACACCTCTATGTCCATTCTCTCACCAAAACCCGAGTCATTGTGCTACCAAACGCCACCACATCCAGATCTTCCGCCAACTGACAGCAGCCTGACCATCCCCTGTCCTCACCATGCCTCCCCTACTGCCGTCCCCTCACCAACGCCACCTCACCTTGCTAAGACCTACCACAAACCTACCTCTGCATGAATGACAACCACCACAACAACCCATCATCCATAGCACGCCACTTTCACCTCTTCAATTCCCACTGACTCTGACCTCTCCCTCTCATCGCCTGCACCTTCCACCTGTTCGTTCATGGCTCACCTTCTCACTTTAAAAAATATAGAGAAATGAATGGAATATAAGTTTGCATATCAGAGAAGCTTTCTCCGCCTCTGCCTTGTTTGATCGCCATGACAACCAACAGCCAAGTATTCTACTTATACGCACAGCTTGTATATATTTTTTGCTTGCTTTGTTGCTGAGCTCCAGGTCACGTTCCTTCTACTTCGAGAATTTTCACAAAATAAATTATATAGCTTTGTCTGTTATCTTTTTTCTCTCGAAGCAAACCCTACCAACTTCATATTTTGCCTGTAGCATCACTTGCTTATATATATATATATATATGATAAAAGCATATATATAGGTCTACGAGTGTATTTATGGCTATGCCTACTTTATATATATATATATATATATTATATTATGTATTTTAAACATTTATACTATATGTTATATATTATATGTTTTAATAAATGTTAATATTTTCAAATGTATAAATATATAATATGTGATGTTAATATTTTGAAATGGATATAGATTATATATATATATATATTATTTATGGGTTTTGAATTTGAAATTGATGTCTAAACATATATAAAAGAGAAATTATTTTGATATGTGATTCAAATTGAATATTGATTTTAAAAGAATATAAAAAGATTTTTTTTAAATTAATTATTGATTTTAATATATATATATATATATATTATTTTAAATATGTGTTTTAATTGAATATTGATTTTTTTTAAGTATACTATATACTTTGTTTCTATTTTTAATCATGTTAATTTTGACTTGTTTTCATCGATTCCAAATTATTAGCTTTGTTTCATTGATCTCGAGTCCATTGTGCTTTGCTTTGGGATTGTTGTTTGGATTGATCGATTGTCGGGTTCGTCGTCAAAATCGTAGCTTGTTGTATGTCTAACTTCTCTAGCCTCGAAAGGTGAGCAATCACTCACGATTAACATTTTTATATTTAGTAAATTTAATTCGCATGAAATGACAATTTAAATATGCAATTAAATTTGAATTGTTAATTTATTTAATTCTTAAATATGATATGCATTATTTGTAATTGTTCACCTATGACATATGACACCATAACCTGTTTTATATTTAAACTCGTTACTGATGATAATGCCTGTTGTTGATATATTACATTATTATCACAATTGTTCTCACTCTGCAAGTACCATGTTAGTTTTATAAATCTCTATGGGTAGAAGCACTACAACAAAAAGACCCTATTACAACTTTATTTTTACAACTGTCACAAATAGTCAGTTGTAATAAAGGTTTTCTACAACTCTTTTTATCATATAGTTGTAGTAAACTTATTTTAACAACTCTTTTATTTTGTCAGTTGTAATAGATACCTATTACAACCATTTTTTTGCCAGTTGTAATATATGCCTATTTTTAACAACTCTATTTTTTGCCAGTTGTAATAGATACATATTACAACATTTTTTGCCAGTTGTAATAGATGCACATTTTTAACAACTTATCTTTTTTGTCGATTGTAATAGACGCCTATTACAACCTTTTTGCCAGTTGTAATAGATGTCTATTGCAACCTTTTTTTGTTAGTTGTAATAGATGAGTAATTTTAACAACTCTTCTTTTTTACAGTTGTAATATGGCCTATTACAACTTTTTTGCTTGCTCGTTGTAATAATCAATTAATAATTATAACTAAATAATAGTACCTAATAATTAATAATTATAAGAAAATTAATAAAAAAATAACAATTACTATTAAATAATAATAATACTTAATTCGAAATATGAAATAATTAAAATTAATAATTACTATTCAATATAATTAATAATTAATATAATAACTAATAATTATTAAATAAGTAATAATTAATAAATAAGAGTTAATTTTTTATAATTAATAATTAACATTAAAAATTAATAATTAAAAATGATAATTAATATTAATAATTAATATATAATAATTAATATTAAAAATATACTAATAATAAATAAATAAATAAATAAACAATAAATATTTAATTAATAATTAAAAATTTATAAATAATAATTACTGTAAAATAATATTGCTAATAATTAATAATAAAATTGTAATAATTAATTAAATAATAATTAAATAGCAATAATTAAAAGCTAAAAATCAATATTAAATAATAATAATTAATAATTAAGATGAAATAATAATAATTTATAATTTATATTCAATAATAAAAGAATAATGAATAATAATTAAATAAATAATAGTTAAAATATAATAATTAATAAGAAATCTTTAATAATTTAGAAGTAATAATTAAATAATAGTACTTAACAATTATATAATGGTTATAATTAAAAATAATTCATAAATATTTTTAATTAAATAATAATAGTTAATAATTAATTATTAATAGTTAATAATTAACTTTCAGTATTAATACTAATTTAGAGTAAATTTCAATTAAAAAAATAAATATATAATTCTGATTCATTATAAATCAATTTTAGCGCTAAAAATATAAAAGTAATAAGTATGTTAAGTAAAATAATTTAAGTAGCAAATATTAATCTTTATACACATATTAAATCTTTTTACTTATACAAAATAGTAAATAACAATCATTTTATCTACTAAAATACATGAAAATTATAATCCTGATTGAAAAGGTATATCTAGTATAAAAAATAGGTTAATATGTTCAAAATTGTTCAAATAGGTTAAAATGTTCAACTACATATATCAAAATGTATAATACTTCAAATTGACCCTTCATATTCACTTAAAATTTTCACTTAATAGTTTGCTTTAAAACATATAACACTTCAAATTGTATTCTAAACAAATTTTGGCTCTAATGTCTAAAATTTTGACTCCAAACTTCAAAATTTCTCTAAAATTTCGGCTCCAACCTCCAAAATTTTGGCTCCATCCTCTAAAATTTATCTACTTATGTTCTTTATTCAGAACCGCTTTCTGCTTAATCCTTCAACATCCAAATCAACAAATCCTTTACATAAATCTCAAAATCATAGAAAAAGAGATCTACTGCTATGATTGAAGAATGAAGCAAGAAATAGTGCCCTGCCTCTCTACCTCCTCCACTACCGATGATGTTGAAACCACTGACACTTCATCGTACCCTTTATCAGCCATCCACAACTTCCAGAAAAGCCATACCCCTTCACGGATCACGTTCTTCCAAATAACACCTGGATTGATTTCCCCGATCCAACGTTCCAGAAATTGCGAGATGGATTTGTCGCAGGCAAATCGATGCTATTACCAGTTTGTTGATATGGCTAATATACGAGACAACCAATTCCTCTTAGATCTATCAAAGTCAGGTTAGGTTTGAATGATTATTTAACATTGACTCTTATTATTAATGGGAAACCTTATGCATTGTGTTTCACAGTTATAAATAGAGGTCGAAACTATTTTGCTTTAAGAAGTAAATTAAATTTATATATATCAGTATCACATGTTTAAGTAGTTCATATCGATTTTCCCTATTAGAAATTTTTTATTTGAATTCTTACCTTTCAGTGCTTCATTTATAATAATTTGTACTAACGTTCCGTGCTTTGTGCTATATATAAAATGAATAATAAACATTGGTCTTTTCAATGTGTTTATTATCAAGTAAAGTTTGTGCAATTTGTAGCGCTCCAATAGGTCAGGGCTATGGCTTGACTGAAACATGTGTTGGTGGAACATTTTCTTAAGCTAATGACCCGATTGTTGGTCGTGTTGGTGCACCACTTCCTTGCTCCTACATAAAGGTAAGAAGAAAGCGTCAAAATTTATTGTACTCTTCTATTAAGACTATAGCTTTACAGCAACAAAAAGTATCCAGATAGTGTCTATTGAGATTGGGTCAATTTGAGATGAGGCAATGAAACTTGGTCATATTTTCAAGGAGTCGTGTTTCACAGGAAAATGTTAGACATACATGACGAAATCAGTAACATTATTGATAAATTTTATTCAAATGCTTATTTAATTACCTTACTTGTTAGTTGGTTGACTGGCTAGAATGTGGTTACAAAACTATGGATACACTAATGCCTCGCGGTGAAATAGTAATAGGAGGGCCCAATTTTACCATAGGATATTTCAAGAATGCAGAAAAAACCAAAGAAGTGTACAAGGTAAAAGTAAAACAACAAATTGCCTATCTATAAAATTAACATGTCTATCGGAAGTCTTAATTTTGTTGTGGTTTACTTATCATAAAGGTTGATGAAAAAGGGATGCGATGGTTTTACACTGGTGATATTGGGCGTGTATATCCAGATGGTTGCCTTGAGATCATTGACCGAAAGAAAGACATAGTCAAACTTCAACATGGTGAATATGTTTCTCTGGGGAAGGTATATTGAAGTATAATTAGATAATTATTTTCTGTGGCGTAGTATTTTTACCAGAAACCTTTAGGCCAATGATATAGGGCGTGCTTACTCACCCTGACAATCGCATGCCCTTTAAGCCAGCATGGTGTGAAAGGCATATCTCCCTGCTCCAAATGTAGTGGTTAAAGATTTCTATGGCATAGTATTTTTTTCAGTAACCAGGTCATATTAGTGCAGATTACTGAATATGAACACTACAACAGCAGTAGCAATAAAAAAGCAAAAAATATCTATTCATCTACATGAATGTACAAATTTGGCAGAAAACTTGCCTGAATTTTAATCATCATGTAGCTATATACATGGCTGAAAGAAGAAGAAAAAACTGTTATGTGATGGTGACTGTTGATAGTTTGTTGATATGGCAGTGGTGGGCTGGTGATGTAGCAGTTACCTTTGGTTGAGGAAATGATGATGGCAGGTAAGATGATATGTAGATGTGCAGGTGGTTGTGTAGTGAATGTTAGGTGCTGTGATGGACAGAGAGGGGTTCCGGGCAGTGATGTTGAGAAGTTTGGTGGAAGTGAAGTAGAGGCAACTGTTTGCAGAAGGGGATGATGACTGATGTGGTGGTGTTTGAAGGTGATAAGGTACAGTTTGATGAATATCTTATAGTATGGTTGTGGTGAAGTGTTTGAAAAGGTTGTGAAGTAATTGCAGGCAGGGTTGTGGGGTAATGTGCTGATGAGGTAGGAGTTGTGAATTTGTGTTGAAAGCAAGTAAAGGAGGATGTTAGAAGTTGCAGTAGTTTGTATCTTGGCAGAAGTTGGTGTGTTGATGTAGCAATGTAGTTGTGATAGCGAAAAACTTGTTGAGACAAAAGTATGCACTAGTGTGTGCAATGGTATGCAAGGGGTAGAGGCAGTTCAATGGTTGTGGTAGGGTATGTGATGGCTGACAATTTGGTTTGTGTGCTACGCCGTAGAAAGAATTGTCGATGGCAGTATATGGCTGTGGTAATGGTGAAGTTGGGATGTTTGTAGTGAATGTTTGACAATTGATGTTTAAGCTTGAATTCAAAAATGGTGTAACATTATGAATTTAGTTATATTTTGTACTAAAATTATGAATTCAAAAATGGTGTAAAATTGGATCGTTTAGCTTTTATTAAATGTGAATGGTTCATGTTGTTTCAAGT
This sequence comes from Allium cepa, assembly GCA_030765085.1. Taxonomy (NCBI): domain Eukaryota; kingdom Viridiplantae; phylum Streptophyta; class Magnoliopsida; order Asparagales; family Amaryllidaceae; genus Allium; species Allium cepa. The sequence goes on along the minus strand of CM060939.1, from coordinate 70,343,294 downwards.
AATGTTAACGATTGTAGTTATTATTAGTTAAATATTGGTTTTAATTATAATGTTGTGAAATTTATGGTTAATGGCAGTTGTCGGAAGATGAATTGCAATTGTTGGTAGCAGTTGTAAAAAGATTTATTGCAACGGTCAATAACAGTTGTAAATGAATCTATTACAACTGTCAAAAGCAGTTGCAAAAGTTATTGTTGCAACTTCTATTAGCAGTTGCAAAAGAGACCTTTTACAACTGTCAATGCAACAGTTACGATAGACTTTACCACAACTTTCAAAAGCAGTTGTAAATAGCTTTTTTACAACTGCTCCTGCAACTGTCGGCAACAGTTGTAAAAATATTCAACTCTATTACGACTCCGGATATTAAGACCGGCGGCCGCCCGTTGTAATAGACCTATTACAACTTCTTTTGGCAGTTGCGAAAAGGTATTTTTGTTGTAGTGAAGTGATACATACCCGAACGATCTTATAGATTAGGCGAAAATGTTATGGGTTGAAATGATAAAGCCAAGCGATTTTCATTGATTTTGGAACTTTGGGATTGCAGGTTGAAATGATATATACCCGTAAATATTAAATTTAAATTGCGGATTAAAAAGATATATATCCATATCACTATACCATAGGATAGGAAATTTTGTATGGACACCATTGGTCTATTTTCGAAAATGATTTCCAAAGTTTGAAAGGAAATATACGAGGTTTAAATAAATAATGATTTTGAATATAATATGAAGATTTTAATTTTAATGTATGTGTAAAAATTTAGATTTTTATTTTTACATGTTTTGGGAATTTTAAAATTATAAGTTATGTTTTAAAATGTAAATTGTAAAATATTACTTATAACTTTATTATTTTTAAAATATATGAAATAAGATTTAAAATAGATTTAATTTAATAAAATTTAATTTACCTAATATATATAATATGTTTTAAACTATTTTGGAATTATATTAATATTTTGAAAATAGATTTTGTAATAACTTTAATAAACTAAGGCTGGAGAGATAAATTAAAATTGATTTGAAATTTTATTGTTTAACAATTGTATCTAAATAGGAATTGATTTGAAAACTTGTTACCTTCAGAATTTCAAAGATACGATTTTATAACTTGATAACTTGATTTTGATTAAAGGTGAATAAATAAATATTTTCAGATTTAAATAAAACTGAAATTGAATATTTAATTTTGATTTAAATTTGAATTTGAGATTTTATTTAAATATTTATAAAAATGATTAAATGAGTATTTTCAGAATTTAATATAATTGAAGTTAGATATCTAATTATCGATTTTATTAAATTTTGTAATTTGAGATTTCATTTAAATTTTATTAAAATGATTTAGTGAATATTTTCAAATTTAAACGCAATTAGAGTTGAATTTTGAAATATAAATGAGATTTATCAAATTGAGTAACTGTAAATTGTTTGAATATTTAACTTCAAAACCTATTGTATGGAAAGTAGTTTAAATGTGTAGTTCAAATCTGGATTTGAAATCGATAAATTAAATGGTTTTAATGAGAATTTGAAATTGAGATGAATTCGAATTGAATTTGGAACTAAAAGTTGATTTGAATTGATTTGTGAAATTGGAAGAAACAAATCTTATTTGATGCCATTTCAATATATATATTATTTTTAATGTATAAATTATTTGAATCTATTAACTATTTCAATATATAAACTATTTTTAATTTATAACTATTTTTGATTTTAAACTATTTAAGCTCTACTCCTCTCAGGCTGCAACGCATGCAACAATCAATGAACGATCGCTGCCTTCTTCCTCCTGGCAACGCATTTCATCCTCCTGCTCAACTTCGACATACCTAGTTTGAAACACATGTGAATTTTTTTTCTTCTGTGCTCGTGAAATCATCGCGCCTCCACGAGGATCCACTGCCCACAACGAGCTCCGACCTTCCACCCTCAGTCCCGCCAGCCTGTGCATGCCAGACCCGCGGCTGATCATGAACGTCGATGTGGCGCTCGAACCTCAACTCTCTTACCCCTTTGCGCACGTGTAGGCGCTGCCTCACCACTCAATCACAATACTCTGATGAATTTTTTTCGTTCGATTTGATTTTTTTTTCGTTTTCTTGAAAATCAAACTAATTCCGTCTTCAAGAAGAAAAAGGGTTACGCGATATAAAAACAGAAGAAGGGGGCTTTGTTCAGGGGTTAGGGTGGCTAGAGTATAGGTTAGGGCGGCTGGGTTGGCCTTTGATTGATTTTATTTTTATTATTTTTTCCAGAATATCTCGAATTATACACGGGGAAATCTTGAACTCGTATTGTGGCGTTCCGCTAGGCGTTCCTAATATTATACTCATATTCCAAACGCAATGGAACAATTTTTGAGTCCTAATTCGATCGTATGTGAAAGATCGCTTATTAAATCCAATTATTATATTAAATTTTCAATATTAATTTTAATGCGTTTTTATCCCGTACGATCAAACGGTAACTCCAAACGCTACGAAATTTGAAATTCGATAATAATACACTGTCATGGATCCAATGGAACTAGTTTCGTCTCAGGAGGCTATTTTAACACGTCGATTAAATCGACGATTTCAAAAATTGGCGAAATCGCTTGAAATTCCAGTTTTAAAAACTTACCAACTCAATTCTAATTCAAATAGAATTTAATATCAATATTAGAAATCATTTTGATTCATATTCAACTCAAATTTTAATTATTCACCATTTTTGTATTACGATAAATCGCTATATTTGAAATTTAAATTTATCCTATAATTTCAACCAAAATCTTCATATTCAAAATCAACTTATATTCCAAAGCCAATATTTAAAACCATTTAAATATTCACAATCAATGATGGAAAATCAGGGTCGTTACATTAATATACTACTCATTCATTTCTTATTAATTAATTGTAGCCACATTTAATTTATTTCTAATTAATAATTGCTGCATTCTTTTCATTTGCTTTTCATTTGTTTCGTTTGCTCCTTTCAAACTACTCTACCTGAAATTTTTTCCAAATTCGATATGAGCATCCAAATTTATATTTATGCCACCTCATTAGCATCTACTATTCTCCATTTCTGAAGTTCATTTTGTTTATGCATTATTAGCTCTTATAGCTTCCTTTCATTGGCAATTTATTCTCCTGAAGCTTCATATTTAAAAACGGAATATTTATTTTTACCTTCATTTATATTTTTATTCCTTTACTTCACCACTTTTAATACTTACCATTTTTAAGGCTATTCGTATTTTTATTTTAACTATATTCCTAGTTTGTCTATATTTAGTTTATTAGCTTTTTATTTGTTTTCGTCTTCATCCTCATTTCATTTTTCAAATCTAATATTTTGTAGCTTTATTTTTCCAAACAAAACTTCCATTTCATTTTTTTCTCTCTTCACCTTCCTCCTTTCTTCTTTTTCATTTTTCTTATTTAAATCTCTTTCTTCTCTTTTTTTCTAAGCTTCCTTTTCTTTTTTATCTTTTTTATTCTTATTATTCAAATCTTCTTATCCTTTCTTAAAGCTTTTTTTCTTTTTCAATTCTTCTTCTTCTTTAAACTGTCTTCTTCTTTTTCAAACCTTCTTCTTCTTTCCAAATCTTTTCTTCAAATCCAGATCTATACAAACTTCTCTGCCTCTTCCAAAACTTTTCTAAAAAAAAGATTATGATAGCAATGAAACAAAACAAAACGAAAAAGTAGGAGCCGATCCAAATCTGACAAGAAAATGGAAAGCCAAAAGGGAATATTTAAACTCACTCATGAAATACTATAATTTTATTGCAAGTTAAACCAAGTCATATAATGATAAAATTATTGATTATTGGTTGGGAATTTGAATTGACATTTAATTTGAATACCCTTATCAATCAAACACCAATATGTGATTACTAATCATTATTGTGACATGTTATTGAACTGGTTGACTAGTTGAATTGGTTGATTTGAATGTTGATTGTATAAATTTCACCCTATATTATATGTGATTTGATTGTTGATTTGAATGTTGATTGTATCAATCAAACACCAATTTGTATGTTGTGATGGATGCTACTATGATTGAATGTGTGTTCGTTTATTTATTTTGATATATCGTTTTTATCACCCCATAGTTTATTGTAATCGTATAAATTTCATATTATTTATTTGAACACTGAATAAGGATACAAAACCCTTGGATTTCTTATATTGATATGTGAAAAAAATTTGTATGTTTAGATTTGCTTTTTGAACCAATAAATAATTTTTGAGAAATAAGCTGTAATTACCTTATTTGAAAGTTTTCAAATTTGAAATTTGAAACCTTCATAAATTTTCAAAAAATGAATTTTGAAACATTGGAAAATTTTAAAAAATCAAATCTCTTGAACTCTGAAATTTAATTTGGAATTTTTCTGTAAATTTGTATGTTATTAGAGTGGATCTACTATGAAACGTGTTGTATTTTGAATATGAAAATAATAACTTCTCTGGAAAATTTGAAACTTTGAAAATGTATTTATCTGCATTCCATATTTCTTCTAATTTGTTTTAATTTCCAAATTCCATGCTTGGGAAATTTCAATCCCGTCAACGGTCATTAATTTAAAGGTTCTGTCCCCTAGCTTTTGATAAATTACATACAACCCTTCCCAGTTTGGTCTGAAGTCTCTCGGTACGGGATAGACCCGTTTGAGGATGAGTTCTCCCACCTTGAAGGTATGGTTGTGAACTTTGAAGTTGAAGTACCATGTGACCCTTTCTTAGTGAGCAGCGGTCCTCAACTCAGCTTCTTCCCTCTTTTCGTCAGTCATGTCAAGTGACTCGAGCAGGAGCTGCTCGTTTATCCTCTGATTAAAATTCTGCCTTCGATGAGAGAGGACTTCAAGCTCGAGGGGAATCATTTCTTTTGGACCATACATTAAATAAAACGGAGTATGACTGGTTGATGCTTTGTGTGTTGTTCTATAAGCCCACAGTGCCAGTAAAAGTTCATCAACCCAATTTCCTTTAGCTTTAATTAGTCGCTTTTTGATAGTGGACTTGATGATCTTATCTATTACTTCCGCTTTCACATTTTCTTGTAGAGCAACCGGGGAAAAGCTTTTCTCGATTCAGAAGAGTTTGCAAAGATCTTTGAATTTGGTACTTTCGAATTGGGTCCCGTTATCAGTGATGATTTTCTGTGGCATACCAAACCTATGGATAATATTTTTAGTGACAAAATTAATGACTTTCTTTATAGTAATGGTGGCCAATGGTTCTGCTTTCGCTCATTTTGTTAAATAGTCAATGACAACTATAGCATATTTAGCCCCTCCTTTAGCTATTAGCAATAAGCCAATCAGGTCATTCCCTATATTGCGAACGGCCGTGGGCTGACCATTTGCATTAACTCTATTTGAGGGAGTTAATCTAATCCTGCCGAATCTTTGGCATCGATCACACTGTATGGCATAATCTGCTACATCATGATTTACCATTGGCCATAAATATCTACACCAGAGGACACTCTTTGTAAAGGTTTTCCCCTCGGTATGGTCTCCGAAGTCGTCTTCGTGAACTTCCTTTAGGATCCCTCGATCTTTGTCTCGGTCACACATCTAAGTAAAGGGGAGAGTACTCCCTTCGATAGAGTATTCCATCCTGTATTATGAATCACATTGCCTTCCGAAGAAGCTTTTTCCACTGATTCCTATCCATGGAAAGAGTTTCTATAAGCAAGTAGTCTTTGATTGGCGTCATCCCTATTTTCGATTCAACAGAGGTTTCAAAAATCTGATCGGCATACATTTTGTTTATACTCGGAGCGGGTAGGGTCTCACTCGGGACTAGTCCCAACGATTGAGCTTCTCCAAAGATGACCAATTTAGCTATGTAGTCAGCCTTTGCGCTTTGCTCCCGTAGGAAATGAGCTATGGTGTAGTGTTCGATGTCATTCAGCAAATCTTATACTTTAGATAGAATGATAAGCGGAAAGGTTCTCCCCTTGACCATGGTAGTCACCTTTCGCCTGGTAGACGACTAATTAAGAGTAGCTGTAGTGGTCAATGAACATTATTTTGAGTTCCTTCACGACTTCAGTCCTACAATCTACGCTTCGTATTTTGCTTCATTATTTGTCGGAGGGAATTCAAGCGTAGGGCGTAGTAAATGGCTTGTCCTTCGGTGGTTTCGAGTACTACCCTAGCCCCTGAGCAGAGGCTATTAGACACACCATCGACGAAGAGTATCCATCATGTTTCCACTTCCAATGGTTTCTCTTCTTCGTCATCCCACATGGTAAACTCGACGATGAAATCTTCTAGTGCTTGCTCATTGATTGCCCTTCTCGGATGGTAAGTGACATTATATTGCCTCAATTGGATATTCCATTTGGGGAGTCACCCAGAAGTTTCGGGTCGGTACAATACTTGCTTTAAAGGCTGATTAGTTAGTACTTTGATCGGGTGTGCTTGGAAATGTAGTCGTAACTTCCTAGACGTGATCAAGAGGCAATATACTAGCTTTTTCAGTTGTGGATAATTTTCTCTGCTCCAGTGAATCGCTTATTAATGTAGTATAGGGTCGCTAAATTCTTGCTTCTTCAAACACAAGGGCAAAGCTCAACGAGCGAGGTGAGACTGCTAAGTAGATGAATAAGTCCTCTCCATCTATTGGCTTTAGTAGGATTGGTGGAGTCTCCATATGTCGTAGCAACTCATCAAATCATAAAAACTAGTTCCATTGGATCCGCAATAGTATATTATTACCGAATTTCAAATTTCGTAGCGTTTAGAGTTACCATTTGGTCATACGGGATAGAAACACGTTGAAATTAATATTGAAAATTTAATATTTTTATTGGGTTCAAAAGCTATCTTCTGCATACGATCGTATTAGGGTTCAAAATTTGTTCCATTGCGTTCGGAATAGGGATATAGCATTAGAAATGCCGGGCAGCATGCCTCGATCGGGGTTTGAAATTAATATCTAGATTCTTGTGGATTTTAAATAATTTATTTTCGTCTATTTGACTAGGTATCCACTTTCTTTCATCTCAGCCACTAACCTGCTCTACAATCAGCTCTCTTTCCCTTTTAAGCGCATTTTCTTCTTCATTTGAAACAGTAGAGCATGCACAGAAAGAAAAATAAGAAAGTAAACTTGAATTTAAAAATTCGATTTCTCAAAAGTTACTCAATAAAAAAATAGGAAACAAGTTTTAAAAATCATGACTTATGGATAGCTTCGACCTGATATGCACATTGATGGGTGCGGTGTCATGTTTTTGGGTTCAACAGTTTGGTCGCAAGCAGTTTTTAACCTAGGGTTTGAATTTTCCATTGATTTAAGCTTCTATCGTCGAATTGGATGATGTTTTCTAGTTCGTGAAGTCAAATAGCTGTTATGGCCAAAGAATCATGGAGTGCGATGCATGGATGGAATGTGCGACATTGCTTCAGTAGCAGTTGAGCATGGCCAGGTCGTGATTTTGTAGGTGGCTTCAAAGATGTCATTTTGGGTATAGGCATATGAAGAACGACGAGGGGAAGCTATCGGCGAACTCGGTTCGCGAAACGAAGCACCGGAGCTCCGTATCATCGATGGGCATGCACATGGGTTTTGGGTAGATGTATCAGGCTGTGCACGATTGGGATATTTTTGGAACATGAGGTAATGGCAATCTTGTAATTTAGATGAAGTTATATTGGTTTATATAATTTTTTATATAAAAATATCATTAACTTATAAATATTCAAAACTCTCCCATACAAGGTCCAATTAGGGCGAAAATTATTGCATTGCGATCGTGATGGTGAGTGCTTCACAATAGAACTAGTTTGGACAGATTTGGAGACTATCAAAAATTTCGGCTAAAATCGAACGTTGTTCGGTTTTAGTTCCAAAACGGAACGATTCGACGACAGCAAAGGATAAAGATGAGTAAATCTCACTCATCTTGGATAATTGGTTTTATTTTTAAATAGTTAAAATTATTTATGTGTTAATTGGCTGAATTGATAATAATTTATCAGTTGGATTTTATATTATTTATAGCAATATATATATATATATATTAGTAGTTGGGTATATTCCCGCCAATTAGAGTAGATGAGGCACTATGCGGCTCGCATAATAGCAGATGACCCTATATAACCGCGATATCCTGCCTCGAAGCGGGATTGATATTTTATGTTATATAACATCTGTGGATGCAGGGAAATAGGTTGGAGGGATCGAACCAGATTCCTCAAAAATATATTGATTGTTTCATATATAGCGATATATGATGTGATTGAATAATCTGATATGGATTGTTGTGTGATTTGTTTTATTGGAGGCTATAGTAGCACCGACCTTAATTTTTGTATTTTATATACCATAAACAATATTTCTGAATTTTAAAAAGAATCTCAACGGCGAATTTGGAAATAATAATATTTATATTGAATTTGGATTATTTTAAAGGGATGAATTCGAATTAAATAAAAGATTGATTTTCGAAACACTATAAGTTATATTTTGAGTTTTGAAAAGAAAATTAAAAATCAATTTTTGAATAATAAGTGTTTTAGTGGATGCTTGGGTTATTTTAAAGAAACCGATTATATAAAATCCAAGACCCGAATTAGGATTTTTACTTAACTATTTCCTAACGGATTTTAAGCAGAGATATTAAAGTGATGGATAAGTATTTACATAATGAAATTTAAGAGATATTTCTGAAAATATGGGAAAGGAGTTGAAATCGAGGTTTAAAATAGTTTAGAAAATATATGGGATTTATAACGGGATAGATTTATAAATGGAATTCTATAAATGAGAATATTTTATAAAACATGTGGAACTCAAATGAGTTCGTAAATTTATAAACAATGTTTATAAATAACAATGATTATCATTTCATAAATTGGGAATAAAAATTCACAATGTGAATTATGGAAATCAGGTTAGGAAGAAATAGTGGATTCTATTTTAGAATTTGGAAATAGTTATGAAATTGGAAATGATAAATCAATTTGTGATAAATCAAGAGAAGTTAAATTTCGTTTTTAAAAGGGATTTTATTATTAAACATTTAGAGTTTAAAAACTGTTTTAGCATTGAAATATTTCAGTAAGTTGGTTATTTAAATATTTAATATTTGTGGAAATGAATTTTTAATTTTTACAATATGCTTTGTAAATGATTAGTTTTATTCAAAAAAATGAATTGGAAATGAGTCATTGATGTTTATTTACAAGTGTTTTGATATTTTAAATAATTACATAAACGTGTTTGAAAACAAATTATTATTCTTTAAAATACTTATTATTTTACATAGAATTTAAGAGTAAGTGACTGTGATTTATTTGTAAATTTAAAAGTAAGTGACTGGGATTTATTTGTAAATACTCTCAAGATTTGTAAACCAGGTTAATTTTACGGATGAAATTTGATAAGCGAAATCTTATAAAGGAATTCTTGAAAATGAAAGAGAATTTACAAACGTTAGATACTGGAACTCCAAAAGAGAGTCTGCATTCATCAAAGGAGTTAAAAATTTATAGTTGGATTATAAATAAGTATAATCGAGTTTGTTGGAAATTGTAAAAAGGAATTAATAAAAATTCCGGAGATTTATGAGATAAGTACGGAATATTTTCTAAGTATGGATATTAGAAATGATTTGGAAAATAGACTTATAATATTTTCCCTAAGTATTGAAAAAGTGGTTTTGGAAATATTTTAATTGTGAAATGAATGTATAGAAATATTTTTCCAAGTGGTATAAATTGAATTCAGAAATATTTCTAAGTGTTGATATGGTTTTAAAATATCCCGTTAAGGATATAAGGATTTGAATTTTTTTTCAAACATTGGAATACTGAAAAAGATTTGAATATATATCTTTGTAAAGGTATTCGAAATAAATGTTTTGAAAGATTTCTAATATGGACCTAGTGACTGCTTATGTGTGTAATTTCATAGTTAAATAACCGACTATCAAATCCGGCCAAATTCGTTGATCGTTTCGAAGAGACCGGGATCATATATAATTATCGGAGAACCACTTCGATCCGATTTGTGCGTTACTAATTGTGATATCATGAAAATAATAAAGACGATGATTTTGGAGATTTGGCTTGTTCAGACCCAGAACAACTTATATGGATGAATGCTGTCATTGCATCGTTACCTGGAGGCAGTAGTAGCATTCCAAGTATGAATGCTTTTCTTAAGGTAAACATAGCCTCATCAACCCGGAATGACAAAAAAAAAGGGAGATGCAACAGGGCTAAGTGGGTCGCACCCAAGTAGGATATGTTATCACTTTTCTAGATACCCTCGAATATATTATAATATAATTATTGATATGGTTGTGCATGCAAAAGCAAGTGCTCGATAGGGTGGGAACACCCAGGGTGATAATATATTCGTACTATCCAGTAAGAGGTAGGTCAGTTCTATGTTGGTAGGGATCGATAGGTTCGATCTCGGTACATTTTTCTAGAGGTATACTATGGTGGGCAATACCCCACTGTCCAGTCATTGTATGTATGTGACAACCTAGAATTTTTGGATATTTGAAATTGGAATATTTAATTGATTTAAATATTTAAAAGTTAGTTTTTAACTTGAATTTCAAATAACACTATTTATTGGGTAATTTAAATTAATGGATTTAATAATTGAAAATAGGGTAAAATATGAAATTAATTTGAAGGTTAAGCTTGTTAAAAATAATTTATAGGCTTGTAAAATTATATTAATAATACTGAAGATAATAGAACTTTTAAAATTGAATTCAATAGTGATTTGTTCGGTTTTAAAAGTATATCATTTAAATCGATATTTAAAAATAGCCTTCTAAGGCACGGTCTCGGAATTCGACGAAACCAGTTCCATTAGATCCGTAATAATGTATTATTATTGAATTTCAGTTTTCATAGTGTTTGGAGTTATCGTGTGGCCGTACGATATATAAATGCGCTGAAATCTATATCGAAAATTAGATATAATAAATGGGTCCAAAAAGCTATCTTCTCCATACGATCAAATCGGGACTCAAAACCATTTCAATTGTGTTTTTGAAATAGGGGTATAACATTAAAAATGTCTAGCGGCATGCCTCGATAAGAGATCGAGATTTTTAGCTCGATTTCGAGACATTTGAATTCAATTTAGATTTTAATTGTATTGTGACCAATCAAAACAAATCGTATCAACACTTTTTCAAAAATCACTATAGCCTACTTTTGCACGCCACCTACTGTTCAACATCACATCTTGTTCCTTAGTTCCTTTTTAAATTTACACGGCGAACTCAAAATTAAAGGAATAATCATTTTGCATGCCGAAAAACTTTTTTCCCTCAGTCAAAATAAAATTGAATAATAGTCAAACTCTTCAAACAAAAAGAAAAAAGAAAGTTTCGAATTGCATAAACATCGCGATTGCCTGCCGAGCTCGAAGGCAGCTATAGAGTGATGTACGCGAGCTCGATTCGCTAGAAAAGCGACTCGAGTGAGGGTCGCCATGGGCGAGGCCGATTCAGGGGACTTTGGGTCATAAGGCGTATGGGGATGTGGGCGATGGCTGCTTGGCATCAGCTTGGTGGTTGGGTTTTAGCGACATGCTGTGAAGGAGGCGCTCAATTTTTAGGCGGAACGTGATGGACTTGGAAGCTCGGGCTCGTCACGTTGACGGCATGGATGGGGAAAGCGTGGAGGCCGCGTGGGTTTTAGGCAGGTGCTCAACGATGTCATTTGCCTGTCGAGTTAGGTAATTTGTTTTTAAACATCTTTAATTTAACTTAAATTTAAAGCTTGGAATTTAATTTTTTATCTCGTTCATCATACAATTTTACAATAAAGTAAGTTGCTATTTGTGTTACCTACTGAGAAAATTTATATATATATACAAAAAAATAGTTTAGATTAAATTATTGGATAATTAAATTTATTAGACGGAAATTGATTATTTCAAATGATAACAAGCTGTAAATTTTTATACAAGGTCTAAAATCGTGAAGGAAACAAGCCACAATGGAAATGGATTGCAAATAAAATCAAAGGTGAGTTAATCTCCTTCATATCTGGATTACTGGTTAATTTAAATAGTTAAAATTTAAATTATTGGATTGATTACTTGAATTTATGATTTATTATCAGTCTAGATGTGATATTATATAGTAGTGTGTATATATTGGAGTGATTGATACTTCCCGCACTATATAGCGGATGAGACCCTATGCGCCCGCATAATAGCGGATGACCTTTTATGCCGCGATGTCCCCCTCGAAGTGGGTTTTGGTATTTTATTTGTGTGCTAACATCTTTGGATATAGGAAAACAGGTTGGAGGGATCCAACTGGATTCCTAAAAATATTGATTTGTTTTTCATAATCTATGATATGTTTTATCGATATCCTATGATAGATTGTATTGGAAATCAAAGTTATTCGGTGCTATGGTTTGGATGAATCTATTTTGGAATTTTGAGTATAGAAATATAATGAATTGGGTTCTTAAAGGAAATGAAAAGGGAATTTTTGGGATGAAGAATGAAATTGATGTTTCAAATTTAAATAAGGATTTAAATCATAATAAAGGGTGCATTTGGTGTTAATGGACTTTGGAATCGATTTTGGATAAATCAAGAGGTAAATTTTAAAGGGAATTTAACTCAGGAAATTGGTTTGAAATTGACTAAGTGGTTTGGAAACTGTGATTTAATGGATAATAAGGAATGGAAATTTGTAAATTGGATTTATAAATAAAGTGAAATATTTATCAGTGGATAAATTTGAAAGTATAAATTCACAGTGGTAATTTATAAGGAGATGGGAAATGTGTTTTAAAAATAAAAAGTGGTTTTATTTTTTAAAGCGTTGAAAGAAATTTAAGGGATTGGGACGTAAATTAGATTGGGATAAATCGAGCGGGATTTATAAAGGATTAGATGGGCTATATTGAAATGGAAAGTGTATTTCCCTGTAAAGCCAAGTATATTTTCAAAGGAGATTTTTACGTATAATTTGGAAGTTTTAAAGTTGTTTTAAAAGAATGTTCTAGAGAAATAATTATTTAATCATTTTAATATTTTTATGTAAATATTTATTAAGTTAATTATGGAAGTGATTATTTTAAAGGTTTAACTATCACTATGATTTAAAAAGATAATTATTAAATATTCTACTTTATATAATAATTTTATTTTTAAGTGGTTTTGGCTAAAGTAGTTTTACTTGGAAATTATTATAGAATTTCATAACTATTGTTTGAATAAAGTGACTTAAGTAGTTTTATTTAAAATGTTTTAAGTATATATTTTTGGGTAAAGTGATTTAAATTATTAAAATCCAATTTTTATAAGACTGGGAGTTTTCCAGTGGAAATGAAATAATTGGTTGAATTGATTGTTTATTTGATAGGTAAATAACCGACCATCAAATCTGGACCCATATATTGCTTTGGAAATATCTAGGAGGAGTTCAGGAATTAAATGGGGAAGTTACCGTTCGAGATGCTATACTGTACATATAAACTCGTTCGTTCTTCTAGGACGTTTATAAGAAAATACATCCACTAATGGTTAGAAGGTGATCTCTGATCATATTTTCGTCTGTGTATTTCCTAAAGAACCGGTGTTGAGTTTACCAGGAAATAACGAACGTTGTTTCGAAGAGACCGAGATCGGATTTGTGATTCAAAAACCACTTCGATCGAACGAGAACGTTTTCATGATGAAGACAAGAGCTTGGAGTCAAAGATGGAGCAGTGAAGTGCAAGGGAAAATCGCTACTAATTCTAAGGGTGATTCCAAAATGGATGTAGTAAGAGAAGTGCCTTCGGTTCCGTTCAGACCGGGAACAGACTTGTATGGATGAATGCTATCAGAACATCGTCAGGAGGATGGTGAGCACTCTAAGTGAATATGTTTCTAAAGAGGTAACGCTTTTTCGAGCCTCATCAACCGGGAATGACTGAAAATCAGAGGATATGCAACAAGGCTAAGTGGGTAGCACCCAATTGGGGTAAGGTCATCCCCGTCTAGAGGTCCCTTTTTATTCGGCTATGGGCGGTTGCTGATCCCAACCACGAGGTGATCTTATTCGGACTATCAAGTAATAGTTAGCTCTGGTCTTGTGCTGCAGAGGATCGGGAGGGGTCCTCGGTATGCTGATCTAGACCAAGTACCGTGACAGGAGGAACCCTAGTGCCTAATCATTAGTCGAAAATCCATTCTCCATACGTGCCATTTACGGTTTTGATTGTAGAGCCTAGTATTGCTGGAATTTATTGAATGTAACAATTTCGGCTATTTGAATAAGTATTTATACATAGACACTATTATAATATCAGAGGATTTTGATAAGAAATGTTTTGGTTATTGTAAGGTAAAAACCCGACATGTTTATTTGTGGCGTGGTCTTACGAGATACCTTTGATTTTCAAAGGATTTTGGAAAATTATTAGTCAAGTTGAGTGTATTTTCTCACGCTAGTTTTCCAGACTGACTCGGGTGTTATTTTATTGTAATGCTCGGGTCAGACCGAGTATTATAAATATAGGATAGGATGTTGTGGAGCTCTGGAGACGAGCTGGATGGCGAGACGTATCACACGTACTTGATGTATATTCCACTGTGCTGTATAAGCTGTATAGTCGGTTTTTGTGAGGACAAGTTAATGCAACTGTCCAGTAATTTGCTATTGATTGTGTTGTACTCTGATGATGTAATTATAAAATAGATATAGTCTTTTATGTGAAGATCAATCATTATCTATTATACATTGTTCCGTTACGATTGTGAGATTCTGATTTTTTTTTCTATTTCTTCTTCTACCTCTTTCTTCTTTAACCCTAATGGTTTGTATTTCTGTCCGCTTCGAGTTGAACTTATAGAGAATATTGTCGGCTCAAAGGGGTACGGATTTGTAGGTCGTTACTGTGGTATCAGAGTTGAAGGTTAAGCGAGAACCTTGGCTCTGGTGGAAATTACTCATTAGTGATGGAGTTAGTAGTGCTTTAGAATGAGTTTGAGCGAATAAATAGATATGAGAGCATATTTGTTGGTGAATATAAAATGGTTTTATGTTGTGTTGATTTGTTTATTGAGTAGTTTATGGATTCTGGTCAATACGAGTAATTAACATTATTGATAGGGATCTCTAAACACTTGAATAAAACAATTCAACATAGTAGTGTTTAAATAGGGAAAATGAAATAATTTTACCTAAATTATTTTATAAATAAAAGGAATAATTTTTTGAAAATTATTTTTATGGTTATATATGGTTGCTTGGTTGCTAGGAAATGATAATATTAAATTGTTATCATTGTTGTGTGGAAATTGAATGACAAATTGGAATCATAACTAAAAGCTAAGAAATAAACTTATATACAAATGGAATTCATAAATATGAATTATAAATGTGATTTATTATTTGAAATAAAATTCCAAAGTAATATTTGAATATAAAGGATTTGGAATTTAGAGATTTGGGAATAAATTTCTATTGAGTTAGGAAGCGATTTTTAAAAGGCTTTGGAGGAACAATAGTAATATTATTCAAAAATATTTTTGAATTGAATATAAAATCTGGTAATATTTGGAATTTAAAAATATTTGAAATGTTTTGAAAAGAGTAAAAGCATTGAACTCTTTTCGGTCACTAAAAAATAACTTCGGTGATGACTGCAACATCATCGATGTTCATTTTCGAGTTTCTAAGAGAGGAATTGCTAACAAAATGGTTTAAAATGGAGTTGTTTGCAAAACTGGGTCTTGTTTTAAAATTCAAAGGATAATTTGATATGAAAATGAATCATGAATATAATTGATTTCAAAAATGATTTTGAAATGTTGAAGTTTTGGTTTGGTAAAACCGTTTTGATTTTTGAATTACAAAGGAATATTGGATATACTAAAGGACTTTGGAGATACAATTGATTTCAAAAATGTTTTGGAATGTTTCAGCAATCGTTTAAAACTCTGGGATCTTATTTAAAATGTTTATTTGATACAAATAAGTTTGGACTTATAAGTTTGGAAATTTGCTTCGAATGGAATTAACCATTGGTTAAATAATGGTAAGTGTGACAATAAAGCAAAGTGGTGGATAAACAAATTAAATGGAATAAAGTTGGAAGGAATGGGTGAATAGAATATGGGTAAGTTTGAACTCATAAAATTTTGAAATGTAATTATTGGAAAGGAATTAAAAACCCAACTTAAAGTTTAAAAATAAAGTGAGTTTTGGGAATTTGGCCTAAGTAGGCTAGATTGAATAAGTTTTTGAAATAGAGGTTATTGAGTTGAAATAAAATTGTGAATGTACAAGTTAATTTAAATTTGTAAATAAATGGAAAATTAGTCAAGTGGGACTAAATAAAACGAAGGATTGAAAATAAATTAGTAAGTAAACTAATTGAATTAAGTGGGTAAGAAAATGAATTGGAATTGAATATTGGGATGATATTTAATTATATGTAAATTAAAGTGAAGTTAAAGGATTAATTCGAAGTGGACAATAATAAGGGTTTGGAAATAAAAATCCATTTATATTTAAAATAAATTAGCAAGTGAACTAATTTAAGAAATGGTTAATTAAATATGGTTTGAGATGAGATGAATAGAATTCAATATTTGATAATGAAAGGTAAAATTGAATTCATATGGATATTGGAGATCCAAATTGAATAGAAGTAGATATAAACGAAAGTGGTGAAGTAAAAATAAATATAAGAAGTGCATAAAATATTTATATCAACTTAAGAAAGTAAAGGGAGAAATGCTTAAGTAAATTTAGAATTGAGAAACATTCTAAGTTAATATTTGAATAAAGATTAAGTAAAGTGTGAAATGAGATAATTGATAATAGGAGAATGGAAATCAAATAATTGTGAATAAAGAAAATTGATATAGCTAATAATCAATTGGAGATTAATACGTAGGATATACATATATTATTTTATTCGCATAACGATCTGATCCAGATTCGAGCATAGAATTTCGAGATAGTTATATCAATCTGAGTAGAGATTTTTCACTCTATTTTCGACAGCGAACCCTGGATATAGATTTTTGATTGATTCTGGAAATTCTCTATCATAGTATGTGGCTATGCAAGGAGAATGACGGTTTCTAGTCAAGAAGCCAGATCTAAGTCTGCACTAGGAATTCAAGGGGACGATACTAGTTCGGAAGTGAAATTGGGTGATCGAGTGGGCGATCAGATTTGATATTGCATACGGATGATATGTATACATCGTACAGCTTAAGTAAAGCAAATATTGAAAATTTTGAAAAGGAAGTGAATAAAATGATTTTCGATTCTGTAATTTGATACTATTGCTAAGTAGGATACATAGGTGTTTTAAAAGCAAAAGGGAATTGGTGTTTTTGATTTCAGAAGATAAATTTGATAGCCCGACAAAAAGGTATTTGTTTAAGTTTCTGTATGAAATTTGATGGTTTTCGGATCTAACCACTTGGCTTTAGTTTTCTTTTGAAAATTTGAGGGTCCGTAGAGGCATTTTGTAGTCGTACCGACCTAGCCGCGCAAAGGAGACGCTGGCGAAATTGTTTCAAAATTTAGAGAGTTAGAAAAATTTTAAGAAAATTTTGGTAACTTAAATTTGGTTTTAAATTATCATTTGAATGGTTGAGTAAGTAACGGGAGCTATGGATGAGTTTGGAAAGTTAGTAAGAGGGATAGTGTGTCGTTAATAAAAAGATTGTTTGGGGGGTCATTGGAAAACTATTTGGTTTTGGAAAAAATAATAACGTGTATCAGACCATTCTTCTTAACTAGTAATTTCAGGGATGTAATTCTGTTAAGGGAAGGAATGTGGCGACCCATAATTTTTGGATATTTGAAATTGGAATATTTAATTGATTTAAATATTTAAAGTTAGTTTTTAACTTGAGTTTCAAATATCACTGTTTATTGGGTAATTTAAATTATTGGATTTAATAATTGAAAATTGGGTAAAATATGAAATTAATTTGAACGTTAAGCTTGTTAAAATTAATTTGTAGGCTTGTAAAATTTATATTAATAATATTAAAGATAATAGAACTTTTAAAATTGAATTAATAGTGATTTGTTTGGTTTTGAAAGTGTATCGTTTAACTCGATATTTAAAAATAGCTTTCCAAGGCACGGTCTCGGAATTCGACGAAACCAGTTCCATTAGATCCATAATAGTGTATTCCTATTGAATTTCAATTTCTGTAACGTTTGGAGTTATCATGTGGCCGTACGATATATAAACACGCTGAAATCTATATCGAAAATTAGATATAATAATTGGGTCTAAAAAGCTATCTTCTCCATACGATCGAATTGGGACTCGAAACCTTTTCCATTGTGTTCGAAATAGGGGTATAACGTTATAAACGCTTAGCAGCATGCCTCGATAGAAGATCGTGATTTTTAGCTTGATTTCGAGACATTTGAATTGAATTTAGATTTAAATTGTATTGTGACTAGTCAAAACAAATCGTATCAACACTTTTTCAAAAATCGTTGTAGCCTTCTTTTGCACGCCACTTGCTGTTCAACATCACATCTTGTTCCTCGGTTTCTTTTTAAATTTACACAACGAACTCAAAATCAAAGGAAAAATTATTTTGCATGTCGAACAACTTCTTCCCCTCAATCAAAATAAAATTGAATAATGGTCGAACTCTTCAAACTAAAAGAAAAAAGAAAATTTCGAATCGCGTAAACATCGCGATTGCCTGTCGAGCTCGAAGGCAGTAATAGAGTGACGTACGCAAGCTTGATTCACATGAAAGGCGACTCGAGTAAGGGTCGCGATGGGCGAGGCCGATTTAGGGGACTTTGGGTCGTGAGGTGTACGGGGATTTGGGCGATGGCTGCTTGGCATCAGCTCAGTGGTTGGGGTTTCGCGACATGCAGTGAAGGAGGCGCCTAATTTTTAGGCGGGATGCGATGGACTTGGAAGCCTGGGCTCGTCACGTTGATGGCAAGAAGGGGGAAAGCATGGAGGCCGCATGGGTTTTAGGCAGGAGCTCGACGATGTCATTTGCCTGTTGATGTGCATGTAAATGTGCATATTTTTACCACCAAATTTAATCTATTTAAATTAAATAAATGATCATATTGGGTATTTTAACATGTTTTAACCAAAATCCATATTAATTTCGAACTGTCACATTTCCATCTTCATATAGGGGCAAAATGGTCATTTGTGTGCATATATTTCTTTGATAAAAATTAATTGGAAATTTATATATATTTTTGTAGGAATTTGATCTCAAATATGAGTGGTTTCATGAAGGAATATGCATGCACAAAGAAGATACAAAAGAATGAAGATGTAAATAATTCAAAGTGAAGAACATGGAGGACCCCACCTACCCACTACCTTAATGTACAAACGAGAGGCTAGTGCACATGCTTATGGAATTAATGGCTTCATGTGCACTTAAATGAGGATTTTGACATGCTAATGATTACTTGGTGGCCACACTACCTCGGGACATTTTTGGCATTCTCCAAAAATATGAATTAGGGTTTTATACATGTATAAATACCCATATGTTTCATGTAATCTCTCTTCTCTTAGTCTCTCTTCCTCTTCATTAGTTTAGGCTCAAAATAAAAGAAAAGTTTCTCTTTCTTTTCATGGCTACTTGGCCATTTATCTTTGTGTAATTTCTTTTTTTATGCAACTTCAGTACATGTTCTTTTATTTTTCATGCTTATTTACTTTCATGTTGTAGTGTAGATTTATTTTTCATGCAAGTAGAATAGTTTTTCTTTATCCTGCTTTCTTTTTCCTTTTCTTTTTCTCTCATGTTGCAAGCTACATTTGTTGTTTTAATGACAAATATGAGATGCTAAACCCCTTCAATTTAGGGGGTAATGAAGCTCTCTAATTATGCAGCTTCAACTATTTGTTGATTCATGCTCTCTTTTTGTGCTTAATGATGATGATAGAAATGGTTTAATTATTGTTTTTTCTTTGAATTTGATAGCCTATACTGTTGACATTAAATAGGCTATGCTTAAACAATCACTAACACAAATGCCTCTTCATCACCTGTCGAGTTAGGTAATTTGTTTTTAAACATCTTTAATTTAACTTAAATTTAAAGCTTGGAATTTAATTTGTTTTATCTCGTTCATCATTCAATTTTACAGTAAAGTAAGTTGCTATTTGTGTTACTACTGATAAAATTTATATATATGTACAAAAAAATAGTTTAGATTAAATTATTGGTTAATTAAATTTATTAAATGGAAATTGATTAGTTCAAATGATAATAAGCTACAAATGTTTATATAAGGTCTAAAATCGTGAAGGAAACAAGCAGGAATGGAAATGGGTTGCAAATAAAATCAAAGGTGAGTTAATCTCACACATATCTGGATTACTGGTTAATTTAAATAGTTAAAATTTAAATTATTGGATTGATTGCTTGAATTGATGATTTATTATCAGTCTGGATGTGATATTACATAGTAGTGTACATATATTGGAGAGATTGATATTTCCCACATTATATTGTAGATGAGACCCTATGCGCCCGCCTAATAGCGGATGACCCTTTATACCGCGAAGTCCCCCTCGAAATGGGATTTGGTATTTTATTTGTGTGCTAACATCTGTGGATGTAGGAAAACAGGTTGGAGGGATCCAACTGGATTCCTCAAAATATTGAATTTTTTTCATAATCTGTGATATGTTTTATCGATATCCTGTGATAGATTGTATTGGAAATCTAAGTTATTTGGTGCTATGGTTTGGATGAATCTATTTTGGTATTTTAAATATAGAAATATAATGAATTGGGTTCTTAAAGGAAATGAAAAGAGAATTTTTGGAATAAAGAATGAAATTGAAGTTACAGATTTAAATAAGGATTTTAGATCATAATAAAGGGTGCATTTGGTGTTAATGGATTTTGGAATTGATTTTGGATAAATCAAGAGGTAAATTTTAAAGGGAATTTAACTCAGGAAATTGGTTTGAAATCGATTAATTGTTTTGGAAACTGTGATTTAAAGGATAATGAGGAATGGAAATTTATAAACTGGGTTTATAAATAAAGTGAAATATTTATCAGTGGATAAATTTCAAAGTATAAATTCACGAAGGGAATTTATAAGGAGATGGAATGTGTTTTAAAAATAAAAAGTGGTTTTATTTTTTAAAGTGTTGAAAGAAATTTACGGGATTGGGACATAAATTAGATTGGGATAAATCGAGCAAGGTTTATAAAGGATTAGATGGGTTATATTGAAATGGAAAGTGTATTTCCCTGTAAAGCCAAGTATATTTTCAAATGAGATTTTTATGTATAAGTTGGAAGTTTTAAAGTTGTTTTAAAAAGAATGTTCTAGAGAAGTTATTATTTAATCATTTTAATAATTTTAAGTAAATATTTATTAAGTTAATTATAGAAGTGATTGTTTTAAAGGTTTAACTAGTATTATGATTTAAAAAGATAATTATTAAATATTTTACTTTATATAATAATTTTATTTTTAAGTGGTTTTTGCTAAAGTTTTACTTGGAAATTATTATAGAATTTCATAACTATTATTTGAATAAAGTGACTTAAGCAGTTTTATTTAAAATGTTTTAAGTATATATTTTTGGGTAAAATGATTTAAATTATTAAAATCTATTTTTTATAAGACAGGGTGCTTTTCAGTGGAAATAAAATAATTGGTTGAATTGATTGTTTATTTGATAGTTAAATAACCGACTATCAAATGTGGACCCAAATGTGACTTTGGAAATATCTAAGAGGAGTACGGGAATTATATGGTATAGTTACCGTTCGAGGTGCTATACTGTATATATAAACTGTTCATTCTTCTAGGATGTTTATAAGAAAATCCGTCCACTAACGGTTAGGAGGTGATCTCCGATATTTCCGTCTGTGTATTTCCTAAAGAACCGCAGTTGAGTTTACCGGAAAATAGCGAACGGTGTTTTGAAGAGACTGGGATAGGATTTATGATCCGAAAACCACTTCGATCCTACGAGAACGTTTTTGTGATGAAGACAAGAGCTTGGAATCGAAGATGGAGCAGTGAAGTGCAAGGGGTAATCGCTACTAATCCTGAGGGTGATTCCAAAATGGATGTAGTAGAAGTAGTGCCTTCGGCTCCGTTCGGACCGGGAACGGACTTGTATGGATGAATGCTATCAGAACATCGTCAGGAGGACGGTGAGCATTCTAAGTGAACGTGTTTCTCAAAAGGTAACGCTTAGCCTCGAGCCTCATCAACCGGGTGTGACTGAAAATCAGGGGATATGCATCAAGGCTAAGTGGGTAGCACCCAATTAGGGTAAGGTCATCCCTGTCTAGAGGTCCCTTTTTATTCGGCTGTGTGGGCGGTTGCTGATCCCAACCATGAGATGATCTTATTCAGACTATCCAGTAAGTGGTAGCTCTGGTCTTGTGTTGCAGAGGACCAGGAAGGGTCCTTAGTACGTTGATCTAGACCAGTACTATGACAGGTGGTACCCCAAATGCCTAGTCATTAGTTGGAAATCCATTCTCCATACGTGCCATTTACGGTTTTGATTGTAGAGCCTAGTATTCTTGGAATTTAATGAATATAACAATTTCAGCTATTTGCATAAGTATTTCTACATAGACCCTATTATAAAATCAGAGGATTTTGATAAGAATTGTTTTGGTTATCGTAAGGTAAAATCCTGACATGTTTATTTATGGCGTGGGCTTACGAGATACCTTTAATTTTTGAAGGATTTTGGAAACTTCAATAATTAAGTTAAGTGTATTTTCTCACGCTAGTTTTCCAGACTGACCCGGGTGTTATTTTATTATAATGCTCGGGTCAGACCGAGTATTATAAATACAGGATAGGATGCTGTGGAGCTTTAGAGACGAGTTGGATGGCGAGACATATCACACGTAATTGATGTATATTCCGCTGTGCTACATAAGCTATATAGTCAGTTTTTGCGAGGACAAGTTAATGCAACTGTACAGTTATTTGCTATTGAATGTGTTGTACTCTGATGATGTAATGTATAAAATAGATATAGTGTTTTGTGTAAAGATCAGTCATTATCTATTATATATTGTTCCGTTGCGATTATGAGATTCTGATTTTGTTTTCTTTTTCTTCTTCTACCTCTTTCTTCTTTAACCCTAATAGTCTGTATTTCTGTCCACTATGAGTTGAACTGATGGAGAATATTGTCGGCTCTGAAGAGTAAGGATTTGCGGGTCATTACAATGTAATCCATTCTCTAATAAGCACTGTACTGTTTTAGTTGTATACCGAATATGCTGAAATGTGAGATGCAAACATTTCAGCTATTTTATAGTTTATTTTCTATGGACACTATTATTATATCAGGTGATTTGATATAAAAGGTTTTGGTTATCGTAAGGTAAAAACCCGTCGTACTTATGTGTGGCGTGGTCTTACAAGATAACTTTGTTTTCCAAAAGGGTATTTGAAAAATATTTAAATATAATTGAGTGTGTTTTCTCATGCTGTTTTTCCAAACTTACTCAGGTGTTATTTTACTATAATACTCGGGTCAGACCGGGTATTACTGATTCAGGTTAGGATGCCATGGAGCATAGGAGAGTGCTGGAGGATTCTCAAGCGTATTCCACGTACTTGATTATATCCCTCTTGTGTGTTAGGCTGTATAGTCAGCACTAGTAAAGACATGTAGTAATAACTTTCCATATTGATTTGTTGACTGTCATACTTTAATGATTTTATGTATAATAACAGTTACAGCTTCTTTTGTATAAAGATTTATATTTATATATTATATATTGTTCCGCTGCGATTGTGAGATTCTATGTGTTGTTTATGTTTCTTCTTCTATCCCTTCTTCTTCTTCATCCCTAAAATTCATATTTCCATTCAATTTGAGTTGGACACGTGTGATTTATTGTCAACTCAAAGGATATGGAGATACGGGCCTTTACATTTGATATCATAGAAGAAGGTTAATCGAGAACCTTAGCTTTGGTGGGGTAGCTCATTAAAGATAGGGTCAGTAGTACCCTAGAATGAGTTTGAGTGTATCAATAGACATGAGCGTGTGTTTGTTAGTGAATATAAAATGTTTTATATTGTGCTGTTTAATTCATAGAGTGGCTTATGGATCCTGGTCAACATGAGTAATTAATGTCATTGATAGGGATCACTAAACACTTGAACAGAGCAATTCGACATAATATTGTTTTGAATTGGGTAAATGAAATAATTTTACCTTGATTATATTTTATATATAATGGAACAATTTTTCAGAAATTATTATAGTTACATATGGTGTGTTTGGTTGCTAGAGAATGATAATATTTTATTATTATCGTTTCTTGATTGTTGTTTATAATCGAATAAAAGTCGTTACTATAATGCAAACAAGATTTACATTTAAGAAGTGATTTTATATAACTAAAGTGAGATTATATAAATATATATGATTTATAAATTAAAAGGAGATGAAATTACAGAATTATATTTTAAATATGATTTATAAAAGGATTTAAAAGATTGGAATTTGGTAATTTAATTTCTGTTGGTTTTGCGAAATGTTTTTCAAAGTTTTGGAAAATAATAGTGATAGTAATTGGAAAATATTTTTGAAATATTATAAAAAGGGTTTAAAAGGGAATAAAAGCACTAAACTCACTTAGGTTGTTGGAAAACAATTTCGGTGATGTTGCAGCATCATCGACATTCATTTTCGAGTTTCCAAGTGAGTAATTTTTACCATGGAATTTTGTCTTAGTAAAATTTGTTTTTGATTTCGGAATTCAAATGAATGATTTAATATACCAAGGGATTTTTTTATGTGTGTGTGTGTATAGATGATTTCAAAAATAATTTGAAATACTCAAGGATAAGGTGTTTAAAACTCAGGGATTTTCATTTAAAACGTTTTATTTAAAATATGAGAAAATAGGTTTGATAACTTATAAAATTTTAAAAAAATAGCAAGTTAAAGCAATGCTTTAAATTGTTGAATGTGAATGCAAGAAAAGTAAAAAATGAAATTGAGTTTGGTTAAAAATGGATGAGGACTTAAGTAGTAAAGTGGTAATAAACATAAGAACTTCTGTACAAAATGTTTATAATGGACTTATGAAAATTTAATGGAATAACTCTTATGAGCTGATTAGTATTGAAAGTAATATATTAAGTAAATAAGAATGAAATGAATGGGAATAAGAGATTTTGGGAAAGCTAAGAATCAGTCGAAGAAAAAAATACGTAAGTTGTATGTATATTACTTTATTTGCATAACAGTTTAATCCAGATTCGAGCACAGAATTTCAAGATAATTTATATCGATCTGAGTTGGAATTTTTCACTCGATTCTCGACAGCGAACACTGGATATGGATTTTTAATTGATTCTAGGATTCTCTATCATAGTATATGGCTATGCAAGGAGAATAACGGTTTCTGATCTAAAAACCGGATATGAGTCCGCACTAGAATGGTCATGTGAACAATACTAGTTCGGAAGTGAAATTGTGTGTTTGAGTGAGCGATCAGATTTGATATTGCATACGAATGATATATGTACATCGTACGAGCTTAAGTAAAACATATATTGAAAATTGAAAATGCAAAATGTTATGGTTGTGAATTTTATGATTGGATATCATTAGTAAATAAGATGCACACATTTAAAAGCAAAAGCTAATTGATGTCTTTGATATCATAAGAAAGTTAGGTTGCCCAACATAAAGGTTTATGTTTATATTGTTGATTGATTTGATGATTTCATGATTGAGCCACTTGGCTTTTATTTCCTTTTTTGATTTGTGGCACGTAGTGGTGATTTGTAGTTGTTCTAATCTAGCCGCGCAAAGGAGACATTGGCAAAAAAATTCGAAAATTTAAAGAGCTAGAAATTTTTGGTAACTAAAAATCGATTTTTAAGTTATAACCTGAAATGACTGAGTGGATAATGTTATTTGGAATCTATGGATGAATTTGGGAATTTATTAAAAGTAATAATAAGGTTTCAAAAAATTTATTTTGGAAAGTTAAAGACTTAAATGGATTTAGAAAGTTATTTCAATTAATTAGTTTTAGAAAAGAAATGGGTTCGGACATTTTCCTTATCGTGGTAATTTCGAGGACGAAATTCTTTTAAGGGGGGAGAATGTAACGACCCAAATTTTTGGTTAATTGAAATTGGAATATTTAGTTGATTTTGAAATATTTAAAAGTTAATTTTAGGGATTTAATAACTTGAATTTCAAATATAAAGATTTATTGGATAATTCAATTGTTTAACTTAATAACTGAAAATCATTTAAATAATTGAATATTGGGTTTTAAGCTGGATACAAATGATTTGAAGGCTAATTTGATTTCTGTTAACAAGAATGAAGGTAATTGAACTTTTAAATTGGATTTAAAAGCGATTTAGCAAATTTTAAAACTAATTTGTTTTAATTAACATATAAAAATAGCCTTCCGGAGCACAATCCCGAAATTCAACGAAAGCAGTTCCATTGTATCCGTAATAGTGTATTATTATCGAATTTAAAATTTCGTAGCGTTTAGAGTTACTATTTGGTCGTACGGGATAGAAACACGTTGAAATTAATATCGGTAATTTAATATTTTAATTGCGTTCAAAAAGCTATTTTCTTCATGCGATCGAATTGGGGTTCGAAACTTATTCCATTGCGTTTGGAATAGGGGTATAACATTAGAAACACTGGACGACATGCCTCGATCGACGTTCGAAATTAATATCTAGATATTTGTGAATTTTAAATAATTTATTTTCGTCGATTTGACTAGGCAGCCACTTCCTTTCATCTCAGCCACCATCCTACTCTGCATTCAGCCGCACCTACCTCTTTCCTTTTTAAGCATGTTTTCTTCTGCATTTGAATTAGCAGAGCATGCACAAAAGAAGAAAAAATAAAGTAAACTTGAATTCAAAAAATCAACTTCTCAAAAGTTGCTGATTAAAAAAGTGGGAAAGAAGTTTTAAAAATCATGACTCGTGGAGAGCTTCGACATGATTGCGCATTGAAGGGTGCGACGTCATGTTTTCGGGTTCGACAGTAAGGCCGCAAGCAGTTTTTAAGCTAGGGTTTGAATTTTCCATTGATTTATGTTTCTATCCTCGAATTGGACGACGTATTGTAGTTCGTGATGTCAAATAGCAGTTATGGCCGAAGAATCTTGGAGTGCGATGCATGAATGGAAGGTGTGACGTTACTTCAGTAGGGGTAGAGCATGGCTAGGTCGCGATTTTGTAGGTGGCTCTAGAGCTGTCGTTTTGGGTATATGCAAAAGGAGAATGGTGAGTGGAAGATATCGGCGAAGTCGATTCGTGAAACAGAGCACGAGAGCTCTGCATCATCGATAGGAATGCATGCGGGTTTTAGGTAGATGTATCAGGCTGTGCACGATTGTAAAATTTAGGAAAGATGAGGTGTTGGCAATCTTGTAATTCAGATGAAGTTACATTGGTTTATCTAAATTTTTATTTAAAAATATCGTTAACTTATAAAAATTCATAACTCCCTCATACAAGGTCCGAATAGGACGAAACCTTTTGCATTGAGATCGTGATGACGAAAGCTTTGCAAAGGAACTGGTTTAGGTGGATTTAGAGAATGTCAAAATTTTGGGCTAAAATCGGATGTTGTTTGGTTTTAGTTTCAAAATGGAACGCTTTGGCGATAGCAAAGGATAAAGGTGAGTAAATCTCACTCACCTTGGTAATTGGTTTTATTTTTCAACAGTTAAAATTATTTATGGGTTGATTGGATGAATTGATAATAACTTATCGGTTGGATGTTATATTATTTATAGTAATATGTATGTATGTATGTATGTATGTATGTATCAGTAGTTGGGTATATTCCCGTCGATTGGAGTGGATAAGACACTATTTGGCCCGCATAATAGTAGATGACCCTATAATACACCGATATCTCGTCTCGAAGCGGGATTGGTATTTTATGTTATATAACATTTGTGGATGCAGGAAAACAGGTTGGAGGGATCCAACAGGATTCCTCAAAAATATATTGATTGTTTCATCTATAGTGATATATGATGTTATTGAATAATCTGATATGGATTGTTGTGTAATTTGTTTTATTGGATGCTATAGTAGCAATGGCCTTGATTTTGATATTTTAAATATCATAAATAATATTTTTGAATTTTAAAAAGAATTTCAACGGCGATTTTGGAAATAATAATAATTATATTGAATTTGGATTATTTTAAAGGGATGAATTTGAATTATATAAAAGATTTATTTTCAGAACACTATAAGTGATTTTTTGAATTTTGAAAAGAAATTTATAAATGAATTTTTGAATAATAAGTGTTTTGGTTGAAGCTTGGACTATTTTAAAAGAAACTGATTGTATAAAATCAATGAATTGAATTTGGATTTTTACGTAACTATTTCCTAACGGATTTTAAATAGAGATTTTAAAGTGATGGAAAAAGTATTTGTATAATGAAATTTAAGTGATATTTCTAAAAATGTGGGAAAGGAGTTGAAATCTGGGTTTTAAAATAGTTTAGAAAATATATGGGATTTATAAAGGGATGGATTAATAAATTGAATTTTATAAATGAGAATGTTTTATAAAACAAATACAGCCCGAATGAGTTTGTAAATTTATAAACGATGTTTATAAATAAAAATGATTATCTTTTGACAAATTGGGAATATAAATTCACAATGTGAATTTAAAATGAGATATGGAAATCGGATTAGGAAAAATAATGGATTCTATCTTTGAATTTGGAAATAGTTATGAAATTGGAAATGATAAATCGATTTTTGATAAATTGAGAGAAGTTAAGTTTCGTTTTAAAAGGGATCTTATTATTAAACATTTGGAGTTTAAAAACTGTTTTAGTATTGAAATATTTTGGTAAGTTGGTTATTTAAATATTTAATATTATTGGAAATTAATTTTTAATTTTAATAATAAACTTTGTAATTGATTAGTTTTATCAAAAAAAAAGAATTGGAAACGAGTCATCAATGTTTGTTTAAAAGTTTTTTGATATTTTAAATAATTACATAAACATGTTTGAATACAAATTATTATTCTTTAAAATACTTACTATTTTACGTAGAATTTAAAAGTAGTAATTGTAATTTATTTTTAAATACTCTCGAGATTTGTAAACCGGGTTTATTTTACGGATGAAATTTGATAAGAGAAATCTTATATAGGACTTCTGAAAAATTAAAGAGAATTTCCAAGTGATAGATATGGGAACTTTGAAAGAGAGTCTGAATTCATCAAAGGAGTTAACAATTTATAGTTTGATCATAAATAAGTATAATCGAGTTTGATGGAAATTGTAAAAAGAAATTAATAAAAATTTCAAAGATTTATGAGATAAGTATGGAATATTTCCTAAGTATGGATATTAGAAATGATTTTGGAAAATAGACTTATAATATTTTTCCAAAGTATTGAAAAGGGGGATTTTGAAATATTTTTAGTGTGAATTGAATGGTATAGAACTATTTTTCTAAGTGCTATAAATTGAATTTGGAAAATTTTCAAAGTGTTGATATGGTTTGAAAATATTCCATTAAGGATATAAGGATTTGAAATTGTTTTCAAACATTGAAACACTTAAAGAGATTTGAATATATATCTTTGTAAAGATATTCGAAATAAATGTTTTGGAAGATTTATAATAAGGGCTTAGTGATCGCTTATGTGTGTAATTTGATCATTAAATAACCGACATAAAATCTGGCTAGATTCATTGATCGATTTCGAAGAGACCAAGATCGGATTTAACTGTTTGAAAACCACTTTGATCCGATTTGTGCATTACAAATTGTGAAATTGTGAAGATAATTAAGGCGATGATTTTGGAGATTCGGTTTGTTTAGACCTAGAACAACTTGTATGGATGAATGTTGTAAGGACCCGATTCTTCGACTTTCGAAAACCGACATCAATACGTTCACTGTATCAACTGCCGAGCGATCGAATGCCGAAAAACCTAACACTTAGGGTTTTAAAAAGAAGAAAAGGATAGAAAAAATAGAAGAAGAGAGAAAAAGATAGAACAGAACAGAAAGAAATAACAGAACAACATCAGAATCTCACAATCACAGCGGAACAACATATAATAAATAAATGAATAATCTATAAACAAAGAACTATATCAGTTATTACATTACATCATATTTCATTACATCATCAGAGTGAACAAAAACTAACAACAACAACAAACAGCGGAAAAGAAAAAATATATACTAGAAATACGCCATGCCATCCAGCTTGCCTCCAACAACTCCTGAATTCCAGAATATCCTGATAAACCCGACTCTTGACTGTCCGTGTGGAAATTGGTGGGCACCCAGAGTTTAGGAAGGAAAACAATAAACTCTGAATCAGTCATGTGACTGGTGTGAGAACCAAAACAGTTTATTTTTCTTTAAAATCAAAATAGAGGAATATTTTTAAAGTCAATTCGCAATGCTTTTAAAAATGAGACTACCATAAGGCCTCCCGCATATACACACACAATGCAAACGCAGAATCGGAGGAGATTTCTCCTTATGATAGTCAAAGATGCTTGATACGCATTAAAAAGAAATATTTGATATTATTACTAGTGCATAGTGTAGGACAAATCATTTCGAAAGTAAAGATATAAATCTTAGCCAACATACGACCATTATCGTATGCCTACTATAGCTACCATCTAAACAGTGGGGCGCCACCATAAGTAAATGGCAGGTTCTACAACTAAAACCGTACAAGTCTCGTATTGTTTCTTTGGATTTCCAACAAATGGTCAGGCCAAGGAACTTTCCATCTCCACATGGAAACGCCTATGGAATGAAGTCCCGAGAACCAAACCGGATCTCTGCCAACACAAGGCCGGGTTACCCCTAACTGGATAACTACTGACATGAATATGCCATCCCCCGATCGTAACCGATATACATCCGAGGATCCTCGATTTCCAACAACCAAAAAGTAATAAGTTTGCAGCAACAACATAGGTTAAGTATCTGGGCTCCATACCATGATACCACCTCTATCCAGAAGGAATGACATACACTAAAGGGCGCTACCCCTAATAACCTTGCTGCATCCTTCCTGTTTTGACCATTTTCGGGGTGTGAGGTCCGACGAAATCTCGTCCACAAAGCCACGCTTTATACAAAAGCTGTGCTTTGGGTCAACAAATAATCAAAGAAATGATCACGAAGATAAGTGATCAAACAAATGATCATATCACAAATAATCAAACAATGATCATTTCACAACAACACTCAGCATGCCACGCTACCAAATTGGGAGTATATCACTAATAACCTTCAACTACATAATCTCTGAGCTCGTACGTCTCAGAGAAGGGTGTTAATGCTAAGGGAATAAATTCTCCGCCACCAACAGAAATATATTTGAAAGAAATCAGCTTTATATCTCAATTTGTAATGTCAGACATACAATCCATACAAGTCTGTTCCGAGATCGAACAGAACCGAAGGCACTTACAAAGAAGACCTTGCAATCCGGATATTCACTAATCACGTCCGGACTTCCCATCACATATGGAATTTCTATACCGGGGCCATTCGGTGCAGAAACATTCGACAGTAATCCTTCCGTTTTCAAAAATATCTGGTCTTCAACACCGGTCTTCAAATTCAATTCATAACGACATATCACATATTCAGAATGGGATATACGACCCCAAGGTCCTTTCCCGGCTAACCCGAATAGTGAGCTCTTATTCAAAAATAAGTGTGGCATTCAAATTCAAGAAAATCACAACAAATACCATTCAAAGGTAAATATGATAGTCGGTTATTGAACTATCATTGGATATGCACAACATCACCAGATTCCAAATAATTTTCCAAATTATTTATTTTCCAAAAATATCTTTACAAGATATATAATTTTCACACTTCAACCATTTGAAAGCAATTTTCAAATCACTTTTCATCTTTACCACTTTTGAAAACAAATTTCAAACATTTTCCTTACGCGGAAATACTTTCATTTCAACGTGGTTCATTTAAACCAATTTAAATAAATCCTTACCGATTTACTTTATATTTACGTTCCAAATCCGTAAATTAATTCCCACACTTCAAAAATAAATCAACGTTTATTTTTAAACAAATTCCCCTTTTCATTTATAAATTCCATAGTGAATTTACATTCCAAAATATTTATAAATATACGATGTCCAAATTGATTTCTAATATTCATTTTCAATTTATCTTCAAAAGATAAAATCTCAAAATATTCACTTCATATTGGAAAACATTTCCATACTTATTTAATAAGTAATTCACAAATCTCTTTTATTTTCTACACTTGGAAACTATTCAATATACTTAAATCGAAATTAAGTATATATTTCATTCTTTAAGGAAATCATTCTCTTAAACATATTTATTTGGGCCAAAACGAATGTTGCGTAAAACATCGTTACGACAACCCAAAATCACTAGTATAGGGATTCGAAATTAAAATAGATATATAAATCCCAGTACAATACAAAACATTTCCTTTCGGAAATCATTTACTATAACAACAGTGTTATAGTCCAACATTTCCTTCTATTTCTCAAAAACGTCTATTTCAACAGTGAATATTGAAATCTATGGTTTCGAATCTTAACACATTTTAAAAACATCGTTAGATCGTTTAAATTTTATTTAAAACATCACATCCAAAACATTTTCTTTAACGTATTATTCACTATTCAAAAACGTGAATATACTTCGTTAACCAATTTCATCATTTCTATACATTTTGTTTTAAAGGATTATTCACTGTCTAAAATGTGAATATAACTCCATTAATAAGTTATAACAATTTACTTATCAAAATAAGTCGTTTGCAGATTTACAAAACAATGTTTATAAATTCCATTTCTATTTGTTTTATAACAAGTTCCTTTTATAAATCTCCTTTATTAACCTATTCAATTTATAACTCAATGATATACTATTAATCCGTATTATAAGTTAAATACTTATAATTTATTTGTTTACAAAATCGTTCTTTTAAACTTCCCAAATTATAAATCTTATAACTTATAAGATTCATTTATTTACCCAAATCTATTCTTTTAATAACTTTACAAATTTTATAAACCTGCTGCTTATAAAATTCCATTTATAACTTCACCGTTTATAATTCTATAAATTTCATTCATTTATGAAATTCATTCACAATTCATTCTAACACTTATAAAAACTCGTTTTATAATTCAAATATTTTAATTTATAAATATCAATTTATAAATCTTTTATATAAATCAATTCATATTATTATTTAAAAACGTCTTTAAACTCCTCTATAATTTCACAATTTTTGATTTATAAAATAATCAAATTTTATAAATCCTATTTTCAAACTTTTTACAATAAATCCAGAAATCCCAATTTAAACTATTTTATAAAATCATTAACCCCATATTTTCAAAAATCAACTTTTAACTATATTTCTCAAAAATCATAATTTTTTATAACATTAAAATTATAACGTTTATTTATTTAAAATGAATCAATTCCAAAAATATTTTGTAAACGTATACTTTAAAAAAAATCACTTTAAAAATCCTTTTAAAGTTCCAAAATTGGCCCAATGATGCTACACACCAAATAGTCAATCACGACAACAACGACATCATATATCTGTATATGATAATCAACGAATATCAAAATATCCGAAATCAAATAAATACTGTTGAGGAATCTAGTTGGATCCCTCCA
This sequence comes from Allium cepa, assembly GCA_030765085.1. Classification (NCBI taxonomy): domain Eukaryota; kingdom Viridiplantae; phylum Streptophyta; class Magnoliopsida; order Asparagales; family Amaryllidaceae; genus Allium; species Allium cepa. The sequence goes on along the minus strand of CM060939.1, from coordinate 70,309,563 downwards.
ACTTGTCTTCTTCATCCAAAGATGTCAGCACAATACCAATTCCGTTCCAGTAAGAAATTATCGCGGTATATAGGATTTAAAATACATCCGTTTAATAGACGGCGCAATAGGGTCTCATCCGCTATATAATGCGGAAAATCAACTCCAAGTACATAAATAATACCAATTTCACTATACTGTGAAATATTCGCGGTATATGTTTTTAATAAATAACCTCCGCTTACTAACGACGTATAATGTCTATTTTAACAATCAATAGATAACAATCATCATTCAAACATACATTCAAGAATTTTATATCTAACTATTTAAAATTAAAATCGAAACCGATTCGATTGAGTGAGAAGTTCTCACCTTGATTTCAATTTCGTTTCAGCTTTTATTTCGAATAAAATTAAACGTGCGTTTAATTTTACCCGAAATTCTTACTAACTCCAAACGACTCCAATCCATTTCCGTAGCGTAGTGCTCGTCCATACGAACCCAACGCAACTTTTTTCGTGCGTTTTTGACCATGTATGAAAAAGATATGAATTTTTAAAGTTACACGAATTATATATATAATTTACAACATTTATTTTAATTTTTTCTAAACCTAATTGATCATAGCCGTGTGATCCAAGCCTCCTACATCCAGGCCGTAGAACGCAATTGCTCCATCTTCCCCAGTAAACAACTGCGTGCAAGAACCCACCAAGCTTCAAATTAGAATTTTGCGACCTCCACGTCGAAGCTCGTGACAAGAGCTACCTTCGACATGAACACGGTGGAACTCGGCCCCCTCTCTCTTGAAAAGCGTGCGCGACCGGCCATGGTTCCAGCTCCAATTGCCTTCAATCCGTAGCTTGAAATTTGATCTTGACCTTTGATATCCTAGATCTCGTAGCCCTCTATGATTTCTTAGTTGGAAATTTATCGAATTAGGGCATGGATTTGAAGAAATTTGAGGAGGAAGATCTATGATTTTCGTCCATTGGTTTATGATGGTGGCGGCTGGGTATAACTAGGGTTAGGTTTTTAGAATTTTGCAAAAGTGAAAAATCCAAGGCCTTTTATAGAAAAAACGACGGCACTATTCATCCAGGATTTTCCGAACTCCAAACGAAGCATGTCGTTTGGTGTTCCTAAAGTTTAACCCGCGTTTCGAACACAATGGAACGTGTTTTGGGAGCTAATTCGATCATCTGTGCAAGTTACGGCAATAAATGATCAATTTAAAATTAAATCGATAAATCAAATTTCTAGGCATTTTAGCTTGCCCCGGACAAACGGTAAATCCGATTGACATGAAATTTGAAATCTTACAACAATATCACATTACGGATCCGATGAAACTAGTTTCGTCGATGTAACGACCCCAATTTTGAATTAATATTAAATTAATAGTTAATGTAAATTTTGAGCAAATTTTTGAGTAAAATTTGGATTTGACTTTGGAATCTGAATTTGAATATTTAAAGTTGTACTTAAATTTTGAATAAATGAACTTAGAAAATGTTTGATAGTGTAAATTAATTTGTAAAACAAGTTTTAAACTATAATTATAAACAATTCAAGGATAAATATGAAACAAGAAAACAAAATGAATACGTCGAACAAATATTTCAAACAAGTTATGGTTATAGTTATATAATAGAAATTTATAAAGTAATAAGTATAAGACAATTCAATATTCAAGTTAGAAATACATGTTTAATTTGAAACTTTTAAATAGACATATATATATGTATATGTAAGATAAATAAAAATATAAAGTAACACATAGCTAAGTTTAAACAACTTATTAAAATAGAAATTTATTTATATTACAAAGTGTATTCAAGTATGTACACATGACAAAAGAAAAGAAAGCCAGTATAAAAAAAAATGAGATAGACTATAAAATAGTGAGTAAGTACATTAACAAAAATTTAACAGCATAATTTAAATAGAAAATTATTTACATTATAAAGTAATAGAACAAAAGTAGATAGTTAAATAACCTTCAAATATAAAACAAGTGTGTTCAAACAAGAATATAAATATATGAATGTAAATATAAAATAAGACAAAAGAAGATATAAATATCCATGAAGCTTGCAAAAGAAGTTATACACATGAATAAAAAAAAAAAGTAAAAAATGTAAACATCTTCTATTCAAATCTGTAGACAAAGTATGGGTAATAGCTTGTAAATGAGAACCTAAAGTACTAAGTAATTAATGCAATATCATATCTCAGCCGAGTAAAGTAAGTATGTAGGCTTGACAACAGGTATGTACACTTAAAACAACAATTCAAAATGGATTGGCTGTAAACAAAAGGGGATACATGCATTTAATATTTTCTTCTTAAGCACACATGGATATCACTTCAGCCGAAATAAGCTTTTGAAAAAAACAAGAAACAAAACAAAGAACTTGGAAGAAATTACAAAGTAATAAGACATGATAAGAGGAATATACATTCATGTTTCAAACATATAATAGGATAAGCATGTAGGCTAAGTAAAAGACAATAATAATTAATGTAAAGATCTCTAGCATCAAATAGATGTTTTTCAGACCAGTTGACAAGAAAGATAAGTATGAAATAAGGCAACAAAAACATAAGGAGGTACACTTGGAAATAAATAAGAAACCAGACAACATTAAAATTTTAAAAGTATGAAACCAGACTTGAAAACAAAAGACAAAAGAAAATATAAGATCTTGAACGTGCCAGAGAAGTTATGTACTCAAATGTATAATATAAAAAGAAATGCACAAAGTAATTAATGCAGCCACCAGAACCACATTTATTAGTCAACAATCAAGCAAAGAAAAGATATCACTGATTTATATTTGTACATGTCACCCTGTACAAATAACATCCCCTGCAAGCTTCCTTTACATATATCAACTTCTTCTTATCTCAGCTCGATCATTAAAAGTTGAGAAAAAAAAGTCTGAAGTAAACCATTTTCTAAAACTTAAAACAAATTCAACAACATCAAGCAATCCAACAAAACAGAGGAGAGTGTCAGCTTGTATTTTTCAATCCTGTGGCAATAAAAAGCAGCCTCTGTTCTTTCACAAATTCAAGTGAGTAACCTTCACTTTTAAAAACTTTAGTATCTGAGCCATTTACAAGTGTTTAATTGGAAAATATGTTGCTTGCAATCTCTTGGTATATATGTTGATATGTAAATGTATGTATGCCTGTAATTTTTGAAATGCCTCTGTTCATGTGCTTTCCAAACCCAGATTTACAAATAAATCTTTATCTCTTGATCTACTCATTGATAGAACATAGAATATAAACAAAATATGTTTGTTTGATAATGAGCAAAGATTTAAAAACTTAGTTAAGTTATAACAACTTGTGCATGTCTTTGGAAACCGAATGACTGAGCAAAATCTTTAAATATGTTAAAATTTAAACACTTTAATTCAGGAATATAAATTGAATTCTCATATTAAAATATGATTTTCAAAACAGAAATCATAATTTTTAGAGCTAAGATTCGAGAGCAGTTCGAGTTTGTTCAAATATCCTTTTATTGGCGAATTCTGGTGATCTACTTGGATGTGGTGGTTGGTTTCGTGTCTGAAGGTGGAGGAGTAAGCGGTGGTGCTGGGAAAAATATTAGAATGGTCAGCAGATGAACGTGGTGGCGGTGGTGACAGTTTGAAAATTGTAAACCTAGTTTTGTTGTAGTCTCGCAATTTGCTTTGTTCATCATCCATGATCGATCGAGTCGTACGTGCTTTTGGGTGATGGTAGGAGGAACAATGACGAGTAGGTGGCCAGAGTTGCGTGAAGACCGACGGTCGAGGCGGCGAGTTTGGAAGCGATGTCAGGTTTGGGTTGATGGTCGCTCTTCCGTGTTTCCAGGTTTCAACTTTTACTTGAATTCGAGCTCGAGTCGAACTGGAAAGGATTGGATGGTCGTGGGCTGATCTGAGGGTGACCATCGACCTGTTCGTGGATAAGGCGGCGTCAAGTGACGCGCGGCGCGCCGTGCACATGCACGGTGCATTTTTCTTGCCTGGTGAATTTCTGGAAATAAACAGAGGGTGGACTCGAGTAGTTCGAGTATTTTACTCGAAGTAGTTAGTCATTTAGCGCGAGGAAGTAGGGTATTTGACTTGAAGGAAATAAATGTTGCCTCGGGTTGTTTTTTTGTGCTACAGGTTTTACAGGAAACCTGTTATCCAGCTTTTGAATTTTAAAAAAAAAAAATTTAAAAGCTACCAAAGTTTTAAAATGAGTTTAAATCCAAGTTTAAATCTGATTCAAGTCAGGTTTGAATCTCAGTTTTCAAAATAAATAAAGTTTAAAATTTTAAATTGTTTTAACTACTTTAAAAAGGGTTTAAGTAACTTTAAGGTGAAGTTTTAATTGTAAGTGAAGTTTACAAATTTGAGGTTTAAATCTGGATTCAAACATGATGTGAATCGTAATTCTGAAAAGAAAGAAGTTTTAAAATTTAAATTGTTTTAAATAACTTGAATGATAAATTGAATTTTTAATTTGATTTGAGTTTAAAATGAAATTGGGTTTGAATCCTTTTAATTTCTATTATAAGATAAATAATTCTTTAACTTATGAATAAAAAAAGGGGTTTTTGAAATTGTGTCAAACCTTAGTAAACTTGTTTCCATTTTAAAACTTAAATTTAAAAGTAAAATTTGAAAGTAAAGTGTTTTTTTAAATACCTTGTTAATGATAATTTGATCATTAATAAAAAAAATGTTGTTATCTTTAAATAAATGAAGAATTAATGATTTGTAGTTATTGAATTAATTAAAATGGATAATTAATGATTTGGATTAATAAATTTAATAATTAAAAGTTTAAATCAATTGATTAAAGTTTGAGATAATTAATTAAGGATAAATAAATTGGTAATTAAGGATCATTAATTAAATAAGATTTAAATTTTTTATCAACGATTGGTAATAAATTAAATAATTAAGAATAATTAATTAAGTATTAATTATTAAATAAAGGGTTAATTAATGATTAATTCAACGATATTTATTAAATATTTTGTAATTAATTGATTATTAATTTACCGTAACTAGTAAATTTATTCATAGAAATTAATCTGATTAAATTAATCAGATAATTAAATTGATCCTACTTATGGATTTTTGGATTTATTGATTGGTTGAATTGTTTGATATTGCTGATACGTGATGCTTTGTGATATATCCTGATTTGTGTTGTGATCTGTAATGTAATTTATTATCTGTGATTTAATTTATTAATCTGTGATCTGTATATAAAAGATAAGCATTATAGTTTATACCGCTTATCAACTATATTTCTGTGTTTTAATCTGTGATGATTGAATGATGTTGCACTATTGTGTTAAACCCCTGGACCACACTTATACACACACAAATATGGATTTCACGAAGAAATCGATTAAGTCACAGGTTTTTGAAATAGTTTTAAATTTGAATATTTAAATTCAAATGTTTTGGAAATGGATTGGGTTTAAAGTGAAAAGCTTTTGAAATAGAATTTCAAAGATGAAATTTGTTTTGAATAACTTGATTGAGTTTTGAAATTTAAATATTCTGACTTAAATTTGAATTCAATATTTGAAATTGAATTCTGTGATTTGGAATCTAGGGTTTAGAAAGGCCATTCAACTTATAAATGAGTTATATGGGTTAAACTATTTTAAAGGTATTGATTTGGGAATTTGAATTTAAATTAACTCGTGTGAATAAGATTGGATCTTTCTGAAATGAAACTATTCGTTTTCAAATAATAAAAGCTTTCATATAAGAAGTGAACTTCCGAATTGTGTTAAAAGGGATTTCAAGTTAAAAATAAATAAAATGATTTCCAAGTTATGGAAACGATTTGAAAGCTATAAGTTAAATCTTTAATTTAAAGATTTTAAACGAGTTAATCCAATTGAAAGGGGAATTGATTTGAAATTCGTAAATGGATCTTTGTGGAAATGGGTGAACTTAGTGAAATGAATCTTTTGTTTAAAGGATTTGAAATGGTAATTGGTTTAAACCATTTGAAAGAAAGTTTTGAATTATTAAGTTGTGACTTAATTGAAATCCCATATCCATATGTTTTTAAATGTTGCGCTCACTATTCGGTTTAGCCGGGAGAGGACCTTTGTGTCGTATAACCTATTCCGATTATGTGATTCGACGTATATGGATAGCATTTGAAGACCGGTGGTGAAGACCGGGTATTTGTAAGAACGATAGGATAACCTATCGATTATCTCTGCACTGGCTGATCCCCGGTATAGAGATTTCCTTTGTGATGGGAAATTCGATCGGGATTGTGAATACCCGGACTGCAAGGGCTTTTTCGGAAGTGCCTTCGGTTCTGTTCGAACTCGGAACAGACTTGTATGGTTACATGTCTGAGACTACACTTTGAGATATAAAGCAGATTTATTTCAAATACATATCTGTTGGTGGCGGAGAATTTATTCTTTTAGCTTAACACCCTTCTCTGAGACATACGAGCTCAGAGGTTATGTAGTTGAAGATTATCAGCAATATACTCCCAATTTGGTAGTGTGGCATGCTGAGTGCTGCCGTGTGTTGTTGATCATTTATTGATCATTTGTGATCAGAGCATGGCTTTTGTATAAAGCATAGCTTTGTGGACGAGACTACATCAGGACCTCACACCCCGGAAATGGTCGAAACAAGAAAGATGCGGCAAGGTTATGAGGGTCGCGCCCTTTAGGGTGTGTCATTCCCTTCTGGTAAAGGGTGGTATCATGGTATGGAGCCCAGATATTTACCTATGTGGTAGCTCCAATCTCATTTACTGTGTGGCTGTTGCTTAGAGGCGCTTCGGATAAAGGTCCCAAAGGACTGGGGAGTGGCATGCTCGAGTAGTAGTTACCTAGTTACAGAGGTAACCCGGCCTTGTGTTGGCAGAGATCCGGTTAGGTTCTCGGGACGTCCCGCCAGAGGCGATCCCATGTGGCAGTAGGAAGTTCCTTAGCCTGACCATTTGTTGGAAATCCAATCAAAACAATACGAGCCTTGTACGGTTTTTGTTGTATTACCTGCCATGGAATGTGGTGGTAACCTGCTATTGAACATGGTAGCTATAGTAGGTATACGATATTGGTCGTATGCCGGCTAAGATTAATATTCTACTTTCGAAATGCTTTTCTGCACCGTGCACTTATAATAATAATATCAAAAGATTTCGCGTATCAAGCATGTTTGACTATCATAAGAAGAAATCTCCTCCAATTCTGCGTTTGCATTGTGTGTGTGGCGGGAGGTCTTATGGTAGTTTCATTTTCTAAGAAGCATATCGAATTTTCTTTTATAAATTTTGTTTTACTTAAAAGATAAACTGTTTTTGTTACTCACACCAGTCTTGCTTGTCTTAGTGAAATGTGATGGGGGATTCTCGCTTCGCGGTTTGGTGGCGAACGGGAGACTCTTGCCCCCACACGGCCTCTTTACGGGGTTGGTTAGGCGTAAGCCGTGACAGTCGAGAGGCTGGCCGTAAAAGCAAGGTCTGGGATACCGGTGTATGCCACGGTGGGTCTGGGATGGTTGCAAAGCCTACCGGTCGCCACTGCCGCGGGCCTTTACATTTGGTATCAGAGCTGAGGATTAAAACTTTAGCTCAGGAGTATAACACATTAAGTAGCTCATTAGAGATAGGGTGAAGTAAATCCTAGAATGAGTAATCCCTAAGATATCCGTTCGAGTGTCTCAGTAAATTCTCTTACTATCCACTGATAGCAAGTATGAGTGCAAGAAGAGAACGAGATAGGGGACAGGGAAATACGACTATAAATGGTCAATACCCTGTGATAGTGGAAACAATCCTTTCTTATCAATTCCCTTTGATTCGATCCCAAATTCTTTTGATTGCTTCGTATAACAGCTCCAGAAAGAAGTTTCGGTGTGGAGATGCCCTATGAATCGTTATAGGAAAATTCATACTTCGTATCTTCATCAGTTTCTTATCAGTTTTTGATTTAAACCTTAATGAATATGAATTTGAAATTGAAAATTTAAATAAATTGGAAATTTTAGATTAAGTTAGAATTAATTAATAAAATATGAAGCTAAATTTGAATTGTATTAATAAAACGATTTCGTTTAAAACCAAATTCGAAATTCTGTTGTAATTTCTTGTGAAATCTCGAAGTCCGAAGAGGGACAAATTGGTATATATTTTGAGATATTCCGGTATAAGTTTGGAATCCATATTTTGTATTTGGAAGTTGTGGAAAATAAAAATCCACATATCTATGGTTTGAGGTCCGATATATTCTACGGATGGTTAGTTATCCATTCGAACTAATCAATGCCTTGCATATTTCGTAGATTTGATGACCCGAGTATCCTATGTAGTATTGAATGAGTTCATTCTCATATTGTAGATATTCTGATTTGGTGAGCCAAATACAGGACAGATATCCATTTTGACCTGGAAAGCTATGTCTCTGTCTTTGTGTATGTATCTTTGTTGTTTTCGTGCCTGTAAATTTCGGGGACGAAATTCCTTTTAAGGGGGGAAGTCTGTAACGACCCCAATTTTGAATTAATATTAAATTAATAGTTAATGTAAATTTTGAGCAAATTTTGGAGTAAAATTTGGATTTGACTTTGGAATCTGAATTTGAATATTTAAAGTTGTACTTAAATTTTGAATAAATGAACTTAGAAAATGTTTGATAGTGTAAATTAATTTGTAAAACAAGTTTTAAACTATAATTATAAACAATTCAAGGATAAATATGAAACAAGAAAACAAAATGAATACGTCGAACAAATATTTCAAACAAGTTATGGTTATAGTTATATAGAATAGAAATTTATAAAGTAATAAGTATAAGACAATTCAATATTCAAGTTAGAAATACATGTTTAATTTGAAACTTTTAAATAGACATATATATATATATATATATATGTAAGATAAATAAAAATATAAAGTAACACATAGCTAAGTTTAAACAACATATTAAAATAGAAATTTATTTATATTACAAAGTGTATTCAAGTATGTACACATGACAAAAGAAAAGAAAGTCAGTATAAAAAAAAATGAGATAGACTATAAAATAGTGAGTAAGTACATTAACAAAAATTTAACAGCACAATTTAAATAGAAAATTATTTACATTATAAAGTAATAGAACAAAAGTAGATAGTTAAATAACCTTCAAATATAAAACAAGTGTGTTCAAACAAGAATATAAATATATGAATGTAAATATAAAATAAGACAAAAGAAGATATAAATATCCATGAAGCTTGCAAAAGAAGTTATACACATGAATAATAAAAAAAAGTAAAAAATGTAAACATCTTCTATTCAAATCTGTAGACAAAGTATGGGTAATAGCTTGTAAATGAGAACCTAAAGTACTAAGTAATTAATGCAATATCATATCTCAGCCGAGTAAAGTAAGTATGTAGGCTTGACAACAGGTATGTACACTTAAAACAACAATTCAAAATGGATTGGCTGTAAACAAAAGGGGATACATGCATTTAATATTTTCTTCTTAAGCACACATGGATATCACTTCAGCTGAAATAAGCTTTTGAAAAAAACAAGAAACAAAACAAAGAACTTGGAAGAAAATACAAAGTAATAAGACACGATAAGAGGAATATACATTCATGTTTCAAACATATAATAGGATAAGCATGTAGGCTAAGTAAAAGACAATAATAATTAATGTAAGATCTCTAGCATCAAATAGATGTTTTTCAGACCAGTTGACAAGAAAGATAAGTATGAAATAAGGCAACAAAAACATAAGGAGGTACACTTGGAAATAAATAAGAAACCAGACAACATTAAAATTTTAAAAGTATGAAACCAGACTTGAAAACAAAAGACAAAAGAAAATATAAGATCTTGAACTTGCCAGAGAAGTTATGTACTCAAATGTATAATATAAAAAGAAATGCACAAAGTAATTAATGCAGCCACCAGAACCACATTTATTAGTCAACAATCAAGCAAAGAAAAGATATCACTGATTTATATTTGTACATGTCACCCTGTACAAATAACATCCCCTGCAAGCTTCCTTTACATATATCAACTTCTTCTTATCTCAGCTCGATCATTAAAAGTTGAGAAAAAAAAGTCTGAAGTAAACCATTTTCTAAAACTTAAAACAAATTCAACAACATCAAGCAATCCAACAAAACAGAGGGGAGTGTCAGCTTGTATTTTTCAATCCTGTTGCAATAAAAAGCAGCCTCTGTTCTTTCACAAATTCAAGTGAGTAACCTTCACTTTTAAAAACTTTAGTATCTGAGCCATTTACAAGTGTTTAATTGGAAAATATGTTGCTTGCAATCTCTTGGTATATATGTTGATATGTAAATGTATGTATGCCTGTAATTTTTGAAATGCCTCTGTTCATGTGCTTTCCAAACCCAGAATTACAAATAAATCTTTATCTCTTGATCTACTCATTGATAGAACATAGAATATAAACAAAATATGTTTGTTTGATAATGAGCAAATATTTAAAAACTTATTTAAGTTATAACAACTTGTGCATGTCTTTGGAAACCGAATGACTGAGCAAAATCTTTAAATATGTTAAAATTTAAACACTTTAATTCAGGAATTCAGGAATATAAATTGAATTCTCATATTAAAATATGATTTTCAAAACAGAAATCATAATTTTTAGAGCTAAGATTCGAGAGCAGTTCGAGTTTGTTCAAATATCCTTTTATTGGCGAATTCTGGTGATCTACTTGGATGTGGTGGTCAGTTTCGTGTCTGAAGGTGGAGGAGTAAGCGGTGGTGCTGGGAAAAATATTGGAATGGTCAGCAGATGAACGTGGTGGCGGTGGTGACAGTTTAAAAATTGTAAACCTAGTTTTGTCGTAGTCTTGCAATTTGCTTTGTTCATCATCCATGATCGATCGAGTCGTACGTGCTTTTGGGTGATGGTAGGAGGAACAATGACGAGTAGGTGGCCAGAGTTGCGTGAAGACCGGCGGTCGAGGCGGCGAGTTTGGAAGCGATGTCAGGTTTGGGTTGATGGTCGCTCTTCCGTGTTTCCAGGTTTCAACTTTTACTTGAATTCGAGCTCGAGTCGAACTGGAAAGGATTGGATGGTCGTGGGCTGATCTGAGGGTGACCGTCGACCTGTTCGTGGATGAGGCGGCGTCAAGTGACGCGCGGCGGCGCCGTGCACATGCATGGTGCATTTTTCTTGCCTGGTGAATTTCTGGAAATAAACAGAGGGTGGACTCGAGTAGTTCGAGTATTTTACTCGAAGTAGTTAGTCATTTAGCGCGAGGAAGTAGGGCATTTGACTTGAAGGAAATAAATGTTGCCTCGGGTTGTTTTTTTGTGCTACAGGTTTTACAGGAAACCTGTTATCCAGCTTTTGAATTTAAAAAAAAAAAATTTAAAAGCTAGCAAAGTTTTAAAATGAGTTTAAATCCAAGTTTAAATCTGATTCAAGTCAGGTTTGAATCTCAGTTTTCAAAATAAATAAAGTTTAAAATTTTAAATTGTTTTAACTACTTTAAAAAGGGTTTAAGTAACTTTAAGGTGAAGTTTTAATTGTAAGTGAAGTATACAAATTTGAGGTTTAAATCTGGATTCAAACATGATGTGAATCGTAATTTTGAAAAGAAAGAAGTTTTAAAATTTAAATTGTTTTAAATAACTTGAATGATAAATTGAATTTTTAATTTGATTTGAGTTTAAAATGAAATTGGGTTTGAATCCTTTTAATTTCTATTATAAGATAAATAATTCTTTAACTTATGAATAGAAAAAGGGGTTTTTGAAATTGTTTCAAACCTTAGTAAACTTGTTTCCATTTTAAATCTTAAATTTAAAATGAAATTTAAAAGTTAAATTTGAAAGTAAAGTGTTTTTTAAATACCTTGTTAATGATAATTTGATCATTAATAAAAAAAAATGTTGTTATCTTTAAATAAATGAAGAATTAATGATTTGTAGTTATTGAATTAATTAAAATGGATAATTAATGATTTGGATTAATAAATTTAATAAATAAAAGTTTAAATCAATTGATTAAGGTTTGAGATAATTAATTAAGGATAAATAAATTGGTAATTAAGGATCATTAATTAAATAAGATTTAAATTTTTTATCAACGATTGGTAATAAATTAAATAATTAAGAATAATTAATTAAGTATTAATTATTAAATTAAGGGTTAATTAATGATTAATTCAAGGATATTTATTAAATATTTTGTAATTAATTGATTATTAATTTACCATAACTAGTAAATTTATTCATAGAAATTAACCTGATTAAATTAATCAGATAATTAAATTGATCCTACTTATGGATTTTTGGATTTATTGATTGGTTGAATTGTTTGAAATTGCTGATACGTGATGCTTTGTGATATATCCTTATTTGTGTTGTGATCTGTAATGTAATTTATTATCTGTGATTTAATTTATTAATCTGTGATCTGTATATAAAAGATAAGCATTATAGTTTATACCGCTTATCAACTATATTTCTGTGTTTTAATCTGTGATGATTGAATGATGTTGCACTATTGTGTTAAACCCCTGGACCACACTTATACACACACAAATATGGATTTCACGAAGGAATCGATTAAGTCACAGGTTTTTGAAATAGTTTTAAATTTGAATGTTTAAATTCAAATGTTTTGGAAATGGATTGGGTTTAAAGTGAAAAGCTTTTGAAATAGAATTTCAAAGATGAAATTTGTTTTGAATAACTTGACTGAGTTTTGAAATTTAAATATTCTGACTTAAATTTGAATTCAATATTTGAAATTGAATTCTGTGATTTGGAATCTAGGGTTTAGAAAGGCCATTCAACTTATAAATGAGTTATATGGGTTAAACTATTTTAAAGGTATTGATTTGGGAATTTGGATTTAAATTAACTCGTGTGAATAAGATTGGATCTTTCTGAAATGAAACTATTCGTTTTCAAATAATAAAAGCTTTCATATAAGAAGTGAACTTCCGAATTGTGTTAAAAGGGATTTCAAGTTAAAAATAAATAAAATGATTTCCAAGTTATGGAAACGATTTGAAAGCTATAAGTTAAATCTTTAATTTAAAGATTTTAAACGAGTTAATCCAATTGAAAGGGGAATTGATTTGAAATCCGTAAATGGATCTTTGTGGAAATGGGTGAACTTAGTGAAATGAATCTTTTGTTTAAAGGATTTGAAATGGTAATTGGTTTAAACCATTTGAAAGAAAGTTTTGAATTATTAAGTTGTGACTTAATTGAAATCCCATATCCATATGTTTTTAAATGTTGCGCTCACTATTCGGTTTAGCCGGGAGAGGACCTTTGTGTCGTATAACCTATTTCGAATATGTGATTCGACGTATATGGATAGCATTTGAAGACCGGTGGTGAAGACCGGGTATTTGTAAGAACGATAGGATAACCTATCGATTGTCTCTGCACTGGCTGATCCCCGGTATAGAGATTTCCTTTGTGATGGGAAATTCGATCGGGATTGTGAAGACCCGGATTGCAAGGGCTTTTTCGGAAGTGCCTTCGGTTCCGTTCGAACCCGGAACAGACTTGTATGGTTACATGTCTGACACTACACTTTGAGATATAAAGAAGATTTCTTTCAAATACATATCTGTTGGTGGCGGAGAATTTATTCTTTTAGCTTAACACCCTTCTTTGAGACATACGAGCTCAGAGGTTATGTAGTTGAAGATTATCAGCAATATACTCCCAATTTAGTAGTGTGGCATGCTGAGTGCTGCCGTGTGTTGTTGATCATTTATTGATCATTTGTGATCAGAGCATGTCTTTTGTATAAAGCATAGCTTTGTGGACGAGACTGCATCAGGACCTCACACCCCGGAAATGGTCGAAACAGGAAAGATGCGGCAAGGTTATGAGGGTCGCGCCCTTTAGGGTGTGTCATTCCCTTCTGGTAAAGGGTGGTATCATGATATGGAGCCCAGATATTTACCTATGTGGTAGCTCCAATCTCATTTACTGTGTGGTTGTTGCTTAGAGGCGCCTCGGATAAAGGTCCCAAAGGACCGGGGAGTGGCATGCTCGAGTAGTAGTTACCTAGTTACAGAGGTAACCCGGCCTTGTGTTGGCAGAGATCCGGTTAGGTTCTCGAGACATCCCGCCAGAGGCGATCCCATGTGGCAGTAGGAAGTTCCTTAGCCTGACCATTTGTTGAAAATCTAATCAAAACAATACGAGCCTTGTACGGTTTTAGTTGTATTACCTGCCATGGAATGTGGTGGTAACCTGCTATTGAACATGGTAGCTATAGTAGGTATACGATAATGGTCGTATGCCGGCTAAGATTAATATTCTACTTTCGAAATGCTTTTCTGCACCGTGCACTTATAATAATAATATCAAAAGATTTCGCATATCAAGCATGTTTGACTATCATAAGGAGAAATCTCCTCCAATTCTGCGTTTGCATTGTGTGTGTGGCGGGAGGTCTTATGGTAGTTTCATTTTCTAAGAAGCATATCGAATTTTCTTTTATAAATTTTGTTTTACTTAAAAGATAAACTGTTTTTGTTACTCACACCAGTCCCATGACTGACCTGGAGTTTATTGTTCCTTTCCTAAACTCTGGGTGCTCACTATTTTCCACATGAGCAGTCTAGAGTTGGGTTTTTCAGATAGTTAGGTTCTGTAGATTATCTGGAGCTAGTTCAGTCTTTGGATATGACTGACCTTGCTTAGCTTGGTGCACCGTTATTGGGAGTTCGAGCTATTTCTGGATTGGTTCTTGGAGATGGAGTTGCAGTTTTGGAGTTCTTTCTTGAAGACTATCTTGAGTTATTTATTCCACTGCTAGTGTTATTTATTTTTCTTTCCGCTGCTATTTTATTGTAGCATATCTCTGATGTATATCGATATCTATTGTATCATCTGTTGTATCAGGATGTTGTATCAGATGTTGTATATTGATATTCATTATTTCTTTCGCTATGTTGTTTACTTAATGGTGTTATAAGCTCCGGCGAATCGAATTTGAACGGTAGAATCTATGACATTCGAGTACGATGTAATGTAGGGATGTCGATTTTCGAACGGGAAAATCCGCTTCGTTACAGTCGAAATCCGAGACTGTTTGAAAAATGGCTATTTTAACTCGCCAAATTAATATTAAAACAATTTCGATGCGTTTCGAGCTGCCACGATCAAACGAAAACTCCGATTGCTACGAAAATTGAAATCCGGTAATAACAAACTATTACGGATCTAGTGGAACAAGTTTCGTCCAATTCTGAGACTGTTCGAAAAATGGCTAATTTCACTAGTCGATTAAATATTAAAATATTCAATTTTTACAAATAAACTTTTAATTCGATTTTTAAAAGTTCTATAACATCATTCTAACTTCAATATGATAAAATAAAATTTTACAAATCATTTTCAATCATATTTAACCCAATTTTCAATTATTTCTGTATTTTCACATATTAAATTATCGATTTAATTATCCAATTAAATCTAATTATTCGAAATAAAATTTATTCGACTTATTAATTTCACTTATTAATATTTAAAATTAATTAAATATTCAAATTTTAATTAATAGAAATTCTGGGTCGTTTCATACTTCCCCCCTTAAAAGAATTTCGTCCTCGAAATTACCAAGTAAGAAAAGTTACAGAATCCATTAACTTTCCAGAACAAACTGTTCAATTTAGATTTTTCAAATCTCTTAAGTGTTTAACTTTCCCAAAATTCATAGTTAAACTACTTACAATACTTTACTAAGTTTTCAAATCATACTTAGTTATCTTTTCAAACCAAACTATCTTGTTTGACTTTCAATTCCAAATCAAATCATAGTTTTCAAAATCTTGCAATTTTTTCTCAAAAATATTCTAACGCCTTAAATTTTTGGAAAAATTCGCCAGAGTCTCCTTTGCGCGGCTCGATCCGAAAAAAAATGACGGTATATATATCACAAATATACATCTCATCAAGTGATGAGGCATCCCGCAGGGAAAAAAGTGTAAAAGTACGATATTTAATCCGAGATATGTACCTTATATTTTATTAGCGAGCATATACGAGTAATATAGCGCGAAAGCGAGCTCCAAATGCGAAGCAAACGCGATCCGCACCTACTAAACACTCAACAAACAGATGAGAAACATGTATATAGACAATAGTATCGATATACAACATATAGCAACATAATAACTATATATGCCAACATAGCAAATGCAGTAAAAGCAATATATTCAACCATCAACCAACTATCATTCATAACCAATAAATATTCATTCATATTCTCATTAATATTCAATGAAATGAGTTTTCAATTTAATCACATTTGATTCATTAACAGTGGATGTTTTTACTAACATTCATTTTCAATTAGTTTATATTCACTAATTCATATTCAAGTTGGTTCACTTCCAAATCAGATTCAATTCTATTTAAGATTCACTTAACTTCCAACTGGATTTCAATTACTTTAACTTTCAATTTCATTAACTAAATTACACATGGGTTTTTATACAATCAACTAATTATCATATAACAACCAATGTAAATTAATTACAACCAAATTCTTTTGCTTATATTCATTCAATTTGGTTTTACACCTTTACTTTCAATTGGTTTAATTAAATTAATTTTCATTCAATTATTCAACTTCCAATAACATTAGATTTTAATGAATTAACACTTACATTCATTATTCCATATCAACTTAATTTACATTCAATTGATTAACATTCAATCCATTAATTCAATTCAATTTCTAATTCATTTAACAATATAAGGTTGAATTTCATTTATATAACTCAAGTTCATATCCATCACTTGGTTTTTCTTAACTTAAATTCCCACTTATAAATCAATTCAGATTCCCAATTCTGAAGTAAATTTTATTTAACTTTTACCAAAGTCAAATTTCATTACTTATTCAAATTCATTTTTATCTACAACTCATATTCATAAATATATTCATATAGTTTCACTTTTTATATATATAAGTTTATTTCACAATTGTAAATCATATTAATTATAATTCAATTCTTATAATTCATTTGCTTATACAATTATTCTTTTATTTAGATTATTCAAACATCTTTTAATTTACTTATATATATATATATATATATATATATATATATTCTTACATTTTCTTATCAACCAAACAATCAACTTATATACACTTTAATAATTCTTGAAAAGTTATTCCTTTATATATAAAATATACTCAAGGTAAAATTATTTCATTTACCCAATTTAAAACAATATTGTGTCGAATTTTTCTATAAAAGTGTTTAGAGATCCCTATCAACAACGTTAATTACTCGTATTAACCTGAATCCATACACCACTCAACAAACCAATCATCACAATATAAAACAATTTTATATTCACTAACAAATACGCTCTCATAGCTATTATTACACTCAAACTCATTCTAGAGTACTACTGACTCTATCTCTAATGAGTAATACCCAACAGAGCCATGGTTGTCGCTTAACCATATGCTCTGATACCACATTGTAAGGACCCGATTCTTCGACTTTCAAAAACCGACATCAATACGTTCACTGTATCAACTGCCGAGCGATCAAATGACG
This sequence comes from Allium cepa, assembly GCA_030765085.1. NCBI lineage: Eukaryota > Viridiplantae > Streptophyta > Magnoliopsida > Asparagales > Amaryllidaceae > Allium > Allium cepa. Next base: position 70,291,993 of record CM060939.1, on the reverse strand, counting down.
AAAAACCTAACACTTAGGGTTTAAGAAAGAATAAAAGGATAGAAAAAATAGAAGAAGAGAGAAAAAGATAGAACGGAACAGAAAGAAATAACAGAACAACATCAGAATCTCACAATCGCAGCGGAACAACATATAATAAATAAATGAATAATCTTTATACAAAGAACTATATCAGTTATTACATTACATCATATTTCATTACATCATCAGAGTGAACAACAACTAACAACAACAACAAATAGCAGAAAAGAAATACTATATACTAGAAATACGCCATGCCATCCAGCTTGCCTCCAGCAACTCCTGAATTCCAGAATATCCTGATAAACCTGACTCTTGACTGCCCGTGTGGAAATTGGTGGGCACCCAGAGTTTAGGAAGGAAAACAATAAACTCCGAGTCAGTCATGTGACTGGTGTGAGAACTAAAACAGTTTATTTTTCTTTAAAATCAAAATAGAGGAATATTTTAAAGTCAATTCGCAATGCTTTTAAAAATGATACTACCATAAGGCCTCCCGCACACACACACAATGCAAACGTAGAATCGGAGGAGATTTCTCCTTATGATAGTCAAAGATGCTTGATACGCATTAAAAAGAAACATTTGATATTATTACTAGTGCATAGTGTAGGACAAATCATTTCGAAAGTAAAGATATAAATCTTAGCCAACATACGACCATTATTGTATGCCTACTATAGCTACCATCTAAACAGTGGGGCGCCACCATAAGTATATGGCAGGTTTTACAACTAAAACCGTACAAGTCTTGTATTGTTTCTTTGGATTTCCAACAAATGGTCAGGCCAAGGAACTTCCCATCGCCACATGGAAACGCCTCTGGAATGACGTCCCGAGAACCAAACCGGATCTCTGCCAACACTAGGCCGGGTTACCCCTAACTGGGTAACTACTGACACGAATATGCCATCCCCCGATCGTAACCGATCTACATCCGAGGATCCTCGATTTCCAACAACCACAAAGTAATAAGTTTGCAGCAACAACATAGGTTAAGTATCTGGGCTCCATACCATGATACCACCTCTATCTAGAAGGAATGGCATACATTAAAGGACGCTGCCCCTAATAACCTTGCTGCATCCTTCCTGTTTTGACCATTTTCGGGGTGTGAGGTCCGACGCAGTCTCGTCCACAAAGCCACGCATTATACAAAAGCTGTGCTTTGGGTCAACAAATGATCAAAGAAATGATCACGAAGATAAGTGATCAAACAAATGATCATATCACAAATGATCAAACAATGATCATTTCACAGCAACACTCAGCATGCCACGCTACCAAATTGGGAGTATATCACTAATAACCTTCAACTACATAACCTCTGAGCTCGTATGTCTCAGAGAAGGGTGTTAATGCTAAGAGAATAAATTCTCCGCCACCAACAGAAATATATTTGAAAGAAATCAGCTTTATATCCCAATTTGTAATGTCAGACATACAATCCATTCGGGATCGAATAGAACCAAAGGCACTTACAAAGAAGTCCTTGCAATCCGGATATTCACTAATCACGTCCGGACTTCCCATCACATATGGAATTTCTACACCGGGGCCATTCGGTGCAGAAACATTCGACGGTAATCCTTCCGTTTTCAAAAATATTCGGTCTTCAACACCGGTCTTCAAATGCAATTCATAACGACGTATCACATATTCGGAATGGGTTATATGACCCCAAGGTCCTTTCCCGGCTAACCCGAGTGAGCGCTTATTCAAAAATAAGTATGGCATTCAAATTCAAGCAAATCACAACAAATACCATTCAAAGGTAAATATTGATAGTCGGTTATTGAACTATCAATGGATATGCACAACATCACCAGATTCCAAATAATTTTCCAAATTATTTATTTTCCAAAATTATCTTTACAAGATATATAATTTTCACACTTCAACCATTTGAAAACAATTTTCAAATCACTTTTCATCTTTACCACTTTTGAAAACAAATTTCAAACATTTTCCTTACGCGGAAATACTTTCATTTCAACATGGTTCATTTAAACCAATTTAAATAAATCCTTACCGATTTACTTTATATTTACGTTCCAAATCCGTAAATTAATTCGCACACTTCAAAAATAAATCAACGTTTATTTTTAAACAAATTCCCCTTTTCATTTATAAATTCCATAGTGAATTTACATTCCAAAATATTTATGAATATACGATGTCCAAATCGATTTCTAATATTCATTTTCAATTTATCTTCAAAAGATAAAATCTCAAAATATTCACTTCATATTAGAAAACATTTCCATACTTATTTAATAAGTAATTCACAAATCTCTTTTATTTTCTACACTTGGAAAATATTCAATATACTTAAATCGAAATTAAGTATATATTTCATTCTTTAAGGAAATCATTCTCTTAAACATATTTATTTGGGCCAAAACGAATGTTGCGTAAAACATCGTTACGACAACCCAAAATCACTAGTATAGGGATTCGAAATTAATTTAGATATATAAATCCCAATACTATACAAAACATTTCCTTTCGAAAATCATTTACTATAACAACAGTGTTATAGTCCAACATTTCCTTCTATTTCTCGAAAACGTCTATTTCAACAATGAATATTGAAATCTATGGTTTTGAATCTTAACACATTTTAAAAACATCGTTAGATGGTTTAAATTTTATTTAAAACATCACATCCAAAACATTTTCTTTAACGTATTCACTATTCAAAAACGTGAATATACTTCGTTAACCAATTTCATCATTTCTATACATTTTGTTTTAAAGGATTATTCACTGTCTAAAACGTGAATATAACTCCATTAATAAGTTATAACAATTTACTTATCAAAATAAGTCATTTGCGGATTTATAAAACAATGTTTATAAATTCCATTTCTATTTGTTTTATAACAACTTCCTTTTATAAATCTCCTTTATTAACCTATTCAATTTATAACTCAATGATATACTAAAAATCCGTATTATAAGTTAAATACTTATAATTTATTTGTTTACAAAATCGTTCTTTTAAACTTCCCAAATTATAAATCTTATAACTTATAAGATTCGTTTATTTACCCAAATCTATTCTTTTAATAACTTTACAAATTTTATAAACCTGCTGCTTATAAAATTCCATTTATAACTTCACCGTTTATAATTCTATAAATTTCATTCATTTATGAAATTTATTCACAATTCATTCTAACACTTATAAAAACTCGTTTTATAATTCAAATATTTAATTTATAAATATCAATTTATAAATCTTTTATATAAATCAATTCATATTATTATTTAAAAGCGTCTTTAAACTCCTCTATAATTTCACCATTTTTGATTTATAAAATAATCAAATTTTATAAATCATATTTTCAAACTTTTTACAATAAATCTAGAAATCCCGATTTAAACTATTTTATAAAATCATTAACCCCATATTTTCAAAAATCAACTTTTAACTATATTTCTCAAAAATCATAATTTTTTATAACATTAAAATTATAACGTTTATTTATTTAAAATGAATCAATTCCAAAAATATTTTATAAACGTATACTTTAAAAAAATCACTTTAAAAATCCTTTTAAAATTCCAAAATTGGCCCAATGATGCTACACACCAAATAGTCAATCACGACAACAACGACATCATATATCTGTATATGATAATCAACGAATACGAAATCAAATAAATACTGTTGAGAAATCCAGTTGGATCCCTCCAACCTGTCTCCTACATCCAAAGATGTAAGCACAATACCAATTCCGTTCCAGTACGAAATTATCGCGGTTTATAGGATTTAAAATATATCCGTTTAATAGACGGTGCAATTGGGTCTCATCCGCTATATAATACCGGAAATCAACTCCAAGTACATAAATAATACCAATTTCACTATACTGTGAAATATTCGCGGTATATGTTTTTAATAAATAACCTCCGCTTACTAACGGCGTATAATGTCTATTTTAACAATCAATAGATAACAATCATCATTCAAACATACATTCAAGAATTTTAAATCTAACTATTTAAAATTAAAATCGAAACCGATTCGATTGAGTGAGAAGTTCTCACCTTGATTTCAATTTCATTTCAGCTTTTATTTCGAATAAAATTAAACGTGCGTTTAATTTTACCCGAAATTCTTACTAACTCCAAACGACTCCAATCCAATTCCATAGCATAGTGCTCGTCCATACAAACCCAAAGCAACTTGTTTCGTGCCTTTTCGACCTCGTATGAAAAAGATATGAATTTTTAAAGTTACACGAATTTATATATATATAATTTACAACATTTATTTTAATTTTTTCTAAACCTAATTGATCATAGCCGTGTGATCCAAGCCTCCTACATCCAGTCCGTAGAACACAATTGCTCCATCTTCCCCAGTTAACAACTCGCGCGCAAGAACCCACCAAGCTTCAAATTAGGGTTGAATTTTGCGACCTCCACGACGACTTCCAGAGCGATCAACCACCTCCACGTCGAAGCTCGTGACAAGAGCTACCTTCGGCATGAACACGGTGCAACTCGGCCCCCTCTCTCTCTCGAAAAGTGTGCGCGACGGGCCATGGTTCCAGCTCCAATTGCCTTCAATCCGTAGCTTGAAATTTGATCTTGACCGTTGATATCCTAGATCTCGTAGCCCTCTATGATTTCTTAGTTGGAAGTTTATCGAATTAGGGCATGGATTTGAAGAAATTTGAGGAGGAAGATCTGTGATTTTCGGCCATTGGTTTATGATGGTGGCGGCTGTGTATAACTAGGGTTAGGTTTTTAGAATTTTGCAAAAGTGAAAAATCCAAGGCCTTTTATAGAAAAAACGACGAACGCTATTCATCCCGGATTTTCCGAACTCCAAACGAAGCATGTCGGTTGGCGTTCCGAAGGTTTACCCCGCGTTTCAAACACAATGGAACGTGTTTCAGGAGCTAATTCGATCATCTGTGCGAGTTACGACAATAAACGATCAATTTAAAATTAAATCGGTAAATCAAATTTCTAGGCGTTTTAGCTTGTCCCGGACAAACGGTAAATCCGATTGACACGAAATTTGAAATATTACAATAATATCACATTACGGATCCGATGAAACTGTTTTCGTCGAAATCCGAGACTGTTTTAAAAATGGCTATTTTAACTCGCCAAATTAATATTAAAACAATTTCGATGCGTTTCGAGCTGCCACGATCAAACGAAAACTCCGATTGCTACGAAAATTGAAATCTGGTAATAACAAACTATTACAGATCCAATGGAACTAGTTTCGCCCAATTCTGAGACTGTTCGAAAAATGGCTAATTTCACTAGTCGATTAAATATTAAAATATTCAATTTTCACAAATAAACTTTTAATTCGATTTTTAAAAGTTCTATAACATCATTCTAACTTCAATATGATAAAATGAAATTTTACAAATCATTTTCAATCATATTTAACCCAATTTTCAATTATTTCTGTATTTTTACATATTAAATTATCGATTTAGTTATCCAATTAAATCTAATTATTCGAAATAAAATTTATTCGACTTATTAATTTCACTTATTAATATTTAAAATTAATTATATATTCAAATTTTAATTAATAGAAATTCTGGGTCGTTACAAATGTTATCATTGCATCGTTTCCCGAAAGGTAGTGTTAGCATTATAAGTATGAATGCTATTCTTAAGGTAAACGTAGCCTCAAGCCTCATCAACCGGGAGTGACTTAAAATAAAGGGAGATGCAGTAGGGCTAAGTGGGTCGCACCCATGTAGGGTATGTTATCACTTTTCTAGATACCCTCGGATATATTATAATATAATTATTGATATGGTTGTGCATGGAAAAAGCACTCCATAGAGTGGGAACACCTGGGGTGATAACATATTCGGTACTATCCAGTAAGCAGTAGGCCAGTCCTATGTTGGTAGAGATCGGTAGGTTTGATCTCGGTACATTTTTCTAGAGGTGTACTATGGCGGGCGGTACCCCAGTGCTCAGTCATTATATGGAATCCATTCTTCAGTTAGCACTGTACGGTTTTAGTTGTATACCAAATATACTGAAATGTGAGATGCAAGCATTTCAGGTATTTTATGGTTTATTTTCTATAAACACTATTATAATATCAGATGATTGATATAAAAGGTTTTGGTTTCCAAAAGGATTTTTGAAAAATATTTAAAAAAAATTGAGTGTGTTTTCTCACGCTGGTCTTCCAGACTTACTCAGGTGTTATTTTATTATAATAATCAAGTCAGACCGAGTATTACATTTTCAGGTTAGGATGCTATGGAGCACAGGAGACGTGTTGGAGGATTCTCAAGCGTATTCAACGTACTTGATTATATTCCGCTGTGTGCGTTTGGCTGTACAGTCAGCACTGGTGAGGGCATGTAATAATAACTGTCCATGTTGATTTGTTCATTGTCATACTCTGATGATTGTATGTGTATTAACAACTACAGTTTCTTTTGCATAAAGATATGTATTTATATATTATATATTGTTCCACTGCGATTGTGAGATTCTATGTGTTGTTTCTGTTCTTCTTCTACCCTTATTTCTTCTTCACCCCTAAAGATTCGTATTTCCGTTCAATTTGAGTTGGACATGTGTGAATTGTTGTCTATGAAAGTGACTGCTGTGGCTAGCTATCACTTAGGATTGTGTAATATGGAATTTAATTAAATATAAATGCGGAAATAGATGATAATAGCAAAGTAAATAAGAATAAGCACACCAGGAATTTTTATACTGGTTCGAACTTCCCGTTCTACAGCCAGTCCCAGACTTCCTTCTGAAATTTCTCACAGTAACCCCCTCTTAACCTGGAGGAATAGGTATACAACACCTGAACAACCGAATAGGATTTTTGCCGCCTCAACGGCCGAAGAGGACTTTTACCGCCTGAACAACAGAACAGGAATTTACCGCCTGAGCAACAGAACAGGACTTTACCGCCTGAGCAACCGAACAGGACTTTGATTACAAAGTGATGTCTTGACCTTGTGTGTTCTATTAACACGGATTTTTCACTTGTAGTACACATTTCCTATAATCTTTTCCATAAGTATGATGTGTATAGTTGTGTGTATATGAAGATTAGGAAGTTTCAAATTGCTTTAGAAATATAGAATTGTGATTGTAAGCAATGAATGTATGAATTCAAGAGAGTAGTTGATTCAGAAAATATGATTCAAGTATGTGCAAGTAAGTGAAGTTAGTCAAGTGATTTGATCTTGAAATTCATGCATATATATAGTAGTTAAGGAGTTGCAACTGCTGGTGAAGAAATCTCTGCGAATAGCAATGGTTGCAATCCTTGGGGAGGAAGAAGGCTATTCAAAAAAAGAAGTGTCTTTTCACAAAAAATGACTGTTGCAGAATTCAATCGAATGGGGAAAAACGGTCAGTCGACTGAATATTCAAAGATAGTAAAAAACAGTGCATATCTGTTGATAATCAAAAATCACCATAGCTCATTTGGTTAGAGCACTTGCCTTCTAAACTAGTGACCCGGGTTCAAGCCCCGCTCCATGCATTTTTTGAAAATTTGATTTTGATTAAAATATGCATGCAAGTTTATTTGAATGTGAATGATGATTCTTGAGTAAAGATTTTAACAATGCACTAAACTAGACTCTATATACATATTTGATGGCCCTTGTTAAAATATATATAACTATACAAACTATATATTGAGCCGATGAGTCTGGATGTTATCGTAGTCGTAGATTCATGAACTGTTATGTCTTGTCAGCAATCAAAACCTATGATCCAACATTCTTCCCTTTTTTGATGATGACAACTTCATTTGCTATGAACGAATCTTTGACAAGCTTTGCTGATCTTATCTCTCTCTCACTGAATATCTTCCTGTAATTGTGCTATAGATTTCTCCCCTTGAATCTATGCTAATATTCCTGTAAATAATTAATCTTTTCTCCCCCTTAATCTGTGCTTGCATAGTTTATTCCTGCAAATAGTGTTAGAGAGCAATATCTTTCTCCCCCTTTGTCATCGACAAAAAGGAGAGTATATATGATGATATAAATTATATTTTACATAAGTGTTAACATAGAGCAATATAAAACAAAATGACCACTGCTTATAATGTAAGGTATCAGGAAAAAATTAACATTTAAAGCATGTGATACCCAAGGTTTTTATAATTTCCTAATTTTTAGGAAACCATACCCATTTGGGTGTGGTTGAACCTTTATAAATATAATTTTCATTATTAACTACCATATAAAATAATCATCAATGTATTTTTCTCTATTTTTCCAATTAACAGGAACCCAAATACTAAGATAATTTTTATTCATATTTTCTGTTAATGATTTTGTACTTCTAGAGAAATTATCAACATTATAGGTCATAGTAGTATTTGAATTTCTATTGGATTTAGGCTTTACTCGAAATTTAGTAGTATTACTATCATTTTTACTATACATGAAAGCATATCTAGTGTTATTTCTACGATCAGTTTTATTATATCCTAAACCCATTTTATTTGAAGTAGACTGAGAATTTCCTATTATTTTAGAAAGATTTTCTCGTCCTTTATTAAAATTAGAAATATTTTTATTAATATCTTCTAGCTTAGTTTTAAGACTAGATTTTTCTAACTCTAATACTTAGTGTTAGATTTTAAATCATTAATTTCAACTGATAAATCATCATTTTTATTCTTCTGGATTTCTAATTCCTGAGTTATCATAGAAAGTTGTGAAGCTAAATTAGAATTAGATTCTTGAGATTTTTCAAGTTCTTCTTCGAGAATTTTCTTTTCATCTCTAAGCATACTAATTTCCAATTCAGATCTATTTAGTTTTCCTTGTAACTTCTTATTATATTTCTTAGTCTGTTTTACAAAATCTACTAGTTCAGAATTAAGTTCAAGTAAATCTTCAAAACTTAGTTCACTTACATTATTATTTGAAGCCATGAAGCATACATTTGCTTGTTCTGTGTCACTGTCACTATCGCTTTCTGATGATGAAGAATCTGAATCATCCCATGTTACATAAAATGCTTTCTTCTTGAATTTGTTCTTCTGGAATTTGTTTTTCTATTTTTCTGGACAATCTTTCTTCATATGACCATTCTTATGACATTCATAACATTCCATGACAGATCATGAGGGTTTATTGCTATTATTGTTGCTAGAATTTTTGTAGCTCTTGCCCTTGTTATTCTTTTTGAGTTTCAAAAACTTTTTGAAATTCTTAGCAATAAATGCCATATCCTCTTCATCTGAGTCAGAGTCATCTTGTTCTGCTTGAAACGCTAGATTCTTCTTGTCTTGTGCTTGAACTTTCTTTGCCTGCAAATTCACTTCATATGACATTAGATTTCCTATTAACTCTTCTGGTTTCATAGTTGAATGATCGTTTGCTTCTTCAATTGCTAGGACCTTTCTTTCCCATTCATCCATTAAAGAGTTTAGGATTTTTGATACTATGTCAAAATCAGAAATTTTTTCTCCTAATCCTAATAGTGAATGATAGATATCTTGAAATCTAGAATACATATCATCGATGGATTCATCTTGTTTCATTCTAAAGTTTTGAAACTGATTTTTGAGCATGGAGATTTTGCTTTGTTTGACTTTGTTAGTTCCTTCATGAGTGATTTTAAGCGTTCTCCATATTTCATAAGCAGTTTGACACATTCTAACATGATTAAATTCATTTCTATCTAGTGCACAAAATAACATGTTCATAGCTTTAGCATTGGCAATAGCATCTAATTTTTGTGTGTTTGACCAAGTGGAATATTCTCCAGTAGGAAGAGTGTATTCATTCTGTGTGATATTCCATGATTCAAAACAATTTAGATTGCATATAAATTCGCATACGAGTAGACCAATAATTATAGTTCAAACCATTAAAGAATGGAGGTCGTGCAGTGGATTGACCTTCAATAAAACTAGTATTAGTGGTGTTGTTTTCCATATTAGCAAGATATCAGATAACTTTGTAACGGTTATAAGATGCCTTGCTCTGATACCAAATGAAAGTGACTGCTGTAGCTAGCTATCACTTAGGCTCGTGTAATATGGAATATAATTAAATATAAATGCGGAAATAGATGATAATAGCAAAGTAAATAAGAATAAGCACACCATGAATTTTTATACTGGTTCCAACTTCCCGTTCTACGTCCAGTCCCCGACTTCCCTCTGAAATTTCTCACAATAACCATCTCTTAACCCGGTGGAATAGGTATACAACACCTGAACAACCGAACAGGATTTTTCCCGCCTCAACAGCCGAAGAGGACTTTTACCGCCTAAACAACAGAACATGACTTTACCGCCTGAGCAACAAAACAGGACTTTACCGCCTGAGCAACCGAACAGGACTTTGATTACAAAGTAGATGTCTTGACCTTGTGTGTTCTAATAACACGTTTTTGTCACTTGTTGTACACCCTTCCTATAATCTTTTCCTCAAGTTTGATGTGTATAGTTATGTGTGTATATAGATTAGGAAGTTTCAAATTGCTTTAGAAATATAGAATTGTGATTGTAAGCAATGAATGTATGAATTCAAGAGAGTAGTTGATTTAGAAAATATGATTCAAGTATGTGTATGTAAGTGATGTTAGTCAAGTGATTTGATCTTGAAATTCATGCATATATATAGTAGTTAAGGAGTTGAAACTGCTGGTGAAGAGATCTCTGCGAATAGCAATGGTTGCAAACCTTGGGGAGGAAGAAGGCTATTCAAAAAAGGAAGTGTCTTTTCACAAAAAATGACTGTTGCAGAATTCAGTCGACTAGGGAAAAACGGTCAGTCGACTGAATATTCAAAGATAGTAAAAAACAGTGCATGTCTGTTGATAATCAAAAATCACCACAGCTTATTTGGTTAGAGCACTTGCCTTCTAAACTAGTGACCCAGGTTCGAGCCCCGCTCCATGCATTTTTTGAAAACTTGATTTTGATTAAAATATGCATGCAAGTTTATTTGAATGTGAATGATGATTCTTGAGGAAAGATTTTAACAAAGCACTAAACTAGACTCTATATACATATTTGATGGCCCTTGTCAAAATATATATAACTATACAAACTATATATTGAGCCGATGAGTCTGGATGTTATCGTAGTCGTAGATTCGTGAACTGTTGTGTCTTGTCAGCAATCAAAACCAATGATCAAACAGTCCACTCAAAGGGTTGGAGATATGGGCGTTTACACCATGCCTCTGGTGCTCATTATGAATCCTAAGAACTTTCCGGAGGTGACCCCGAAGTGACATTTGAGTGGATTGAGCTTCATTCCATATTTTCAGAGTATTTAAGACATTTCGACGAGATTATCTAGGTGATTGGCTGCTACTCCTGATTTCACCAACATGTCATCGACGTAGACCTCCATGGTCTTTCTGATCTGACGCTTGAACATGGCGTTCTCTAATCTTTGGTAGGTTGCCCTTGCGTTCTTTAAACCGAATGGCATTACCTGTATTGGTATAATCCTAGGTCGATGATGAAGCTGGTGTTTTCCAGGTTGGGTTCATGCATCAGGATCTAACTGTAACCCTGTGACGCCCCACCTCTATACCCACGCTAGCCAAGAACACTACGGTGTAGTGCTGTCAACTAGCATGGAGAATAAGGCTGTTGAGGAGCGACCATCCATGTGATTGCTTATCACAAGGTGGCTATAAATAATCTTCAGGAACAAACATAGAAATAAGCATAACACAAATCAGTCACAGACATCCATATCACAAAGGCGGAAGAAGATATGGATATATAACTAGCACATGAAAGTGTACATCAGAGTAGTGGTCAAAAAGATCCACAATAATACAAAAGAATAGCAACACGTGCTATACAAAAGAATACAACTATGAGTCTATATCTCAAGTGTATACAACAAAAAAACTGCTAATCTAAATAGTTAGCCAAAAGTCAGAGTAGCAAATCCCAGGAAGAAGTCAAGCAGAAGCACCTGTAACATCTCGGTCTGACCCGAGTATTATTTAAGAAAATAATAAACGGATCAGTCTAGCTATAAATATCAGATGACATGGTATAAAATGAAAGATATGGCATAAACATAAAATATCCATACTGACATACTACTATAAGTATGCAAATGATGATCAACAGAAGATCAATCAATAAGAGATAAATCAATATCACAAGAATCTTCTCAAAGATCCAAAGAGGGCATCATACCCTAAACTTGTACTCATAACAAGTCAATGACATACATTCCAGAAATCAACACAAGAAATCTAGAAATCACAGAAAAAGGGAAAGAGGCCTATCATATGACGGTCCGAAGACCATGGTGAGCTACCCCATATGGGTGAGTCGGAATCACCCTGATGAGGTTTAGGATAACCAAAAAGAAAAAAGGTATGTGTGAGTGGAATCACACAAATGGTGTCTAGCCTAACCTCGCAACAATAAGGTATGTGTGAGTGGAATCACACAAATGGTGTCTAGACTAACCTTGCAGACAAAGAGATATGTGTGAGTCGGAATCACACCCATGAGGTCTAGTCTAACCTTGCAAACAAAGAGACATCGCACAATTGCTAGTCTAAATCATAAAATGATCGTCATGATCAACGAGAAGTGTCAATTACACTAAGCTAGTAAATATAAAAGTTTATCTTCGTGTCCCATAACCACTTGCTTAACTTAAATATTTACGAACAAACTGTAAATCTTCACTAGAAAATTGTCACAAGAGGTTCAATGGAACAAGTCCAAGAATTAACCGACGAAGTGAACGCAAGCGTTTAATACCACTTGTTTTACTAAGCCGTTTAATTAGATTTCTCATCCGAGTGAGGTAAAGATTTGTATATACTAGTAGATTGGAAAACGGTTTAAGAAAAGAGCTTTGTTATTGAAAATAGAGTTAAAAATTTTTTGATGAAAGAGTTTTGATATTTACTACTAGTATTGAAACCTTTATATTTCTAAAGTTGTTAACCCGCCTTTTTCGCAAGGCCGTGATACCATTAAATCGACCGAGAAGCCCAAGATAGTTTGTCTCAAAGAATGGTCAACACAGCATCTCAACAAAGCAAGTTCTGTTGAATGTTTTTCAGATAAGGTCCCCTACGGAGGGGGGTCCAGGGGGGGTGGAAACCCCCCAAGGTGGGGGTGCGGGGGCAACGCCCCCGCTACGGGGTTCGACCTGCCCGGTCAGGTCGCGGGGGTCCAGGGGGCAGCGCCCCGTCCAAAACGGTACGACCTAGTGAAGAACTAAGGGAGGATAGGATCGAGCGACTTAGGAAGCTCACGACTTGTCATTAGCACAGTCGAGCGACCTAAATAGTACGACCTAAGGTTGAAGGCCTAGCAACCTAATGTCCAACGACCTACGACCTAATGGGTTTATCACTCGAGCGACCTAACGGTTTAACCCTCAAGCGACCTAACGGCATATAAAGGTCAACCGACCTAGTGAAAGTAAACAGGTCATGCGACCTAACGAGTAGACGACCTAAGGTCTTAACGACCTAACGATTTAAGGGTCTAACGACCTAAAAGTATAAAGGTCATGCGACCTATCGGTTTAAGAGGCGAGCGACTTAAGGGAAACTCGCGACCAAACATGGCCGAGCTAAGGTGAGGTGCGACTTAACCAGGTGAGCGACCTAAGGGTGGAAGCGAGCTAAAATGGTCAAGCGACCTAGTGGTTACGCGCGACCTAGTAGGTAAACGACCTAAGGTCCAACGACCTAACCCATGCGAGCAACTTAAGGTCATACGACCTAAAGGGGAACGACCTAAGGTCACGCGACCTAACGAGGTAGGGAAGGCCGAGCGATCTAAAGGGGAACGACCTAAAGGGGAGCGACCTACGACTTACGACCTTACGACCTAACTCCGAGGCGAATTTTCCACCAGAACGACCTAATTCCAAGGCAGTGCGACTTAAATGCAGATTTTCACCAAAATCACTAAAAATTGGAGTTTTTCGCCAATCCAATCCAAACCAAATGCATATGTACATGCAAACATGATAGGAATTCATTCCCAACAGTCCAAGATAGTTATAGACTAGATTTGTGAGATAAAAATCTCACCTTTGGGCCAAAAATGAATGAAAATGAAGCTTTGAAGCAAAGCAAGAATCAATCCACTTTAATCTCAACACAATAAGCTTGAATCCAATATCTTCTCTTTGAATTTGGAGTTGAAAGATGGATTTGAAGTAGAAGCCTAGGTTTGGAGTTTTAGTTTCCCTTTACACTCACCATTAATGCTTGAGCTAGAGTTTGGTAGGAATTTATGAAGAGTGAGGAGAAGGTGAGAAGTGGGCTTGAGTTATAATGGCTAGACTAACCCAAAGTCCAAAGCGGGAAAAGTTAGTGAAATTTCACTAACTCCAAACCTATCAATGTTTATACTTAAAAAAATTGTAAACGGCATTTCGAACTCAATGGAAGTGGTCTCGAGTCCTAATTCGACCATTTGCAAAAAGTAGCTTTTCGGACCAATATCCGAATAACGATAAAATATTTAAACAAAATATTTAAATATATAATCGATAAATATGCGGGTTGTTACAAACCCGAGTACTCATTTATAAATGATAGCAGTTCATGCCCAGCCATCCCATCCATAAGCTGGTCAATTCTGAGCTGTGGAAAAGTATCCTTCGGGTAGGCTTTATGTAATGACCCACAAAATTTTAAAAGTTTTAATAACATAATTAGCTGGAATTTTGTGAAATTTTGAATAATTGAATTTGGAAATAAAAATTTGATATTTGAGATATGTCTATTTAAATGTAGCAAACATCATATTTTCATCAGAAAATGTGGAAGTAAATTCTGTTATGTAATTTTATTTAAATTTAAATCAGTTAATATTTGATGATAATAAAATATTTTTCAAACTTGAATATTTTTATATAATAATTTGTAAATCATCTTCTAAGTGAGTTGTCATATTTCATTTCGTCAAATTTGGACTATTATTGCGCTGTTTATCTTATTTTGGGCATTTTAGCAGCATTTTCCGTACCAAATATCGACCTTTGATAGTATGATCATACCACTGATATCTGTGTACCGTTTTGATCGTCTCGTCGTGCTGGTCTTCATAGTATATTCATTTTTGTAATTCAGTGTTCGGCACGCGATGGAAAACAACAAACGATTTGTCGTGCCGGTTTTGTATTTGGGCTTTTGGGTTTCCAACGCCTTTTCATCTATCTGCCGTCTCAATCAATTGCCATCTGCTCTATTTAATTTCATAATTCAATACTCTGACCTTCAATATTCACTGACTTTTGCTTTTCCCTAGCTTTGATTATATTCCCTGGTTCAAAATTTTAGCTATTCATTTTCAGTTCGTTCTTATTCATGTGAGAATCAATATATGTCCGTTCCTATTCTTTTTATATTTAATTTCTATTTTTCAAGTTCCTATTTGTCACGACCCGTCTTTCTATCTCCAGAAAAACGCATCATGATTTAAGAAAGAAAGGGATATAAGAAGAAAAGATAAGAAAGAAGAAACTCAACAACATCAGATGCTCACAGCGGAACGAATGAAATATAATATATCACATAAAATATTACATAGTATCATATACATCAGAGTACACAACTTATACATTCATATTAGACAGTTATAAACATCTGTCTAACTATACAACTCAAGATATCACAAGATACAGACACAACATAAACACAACGGAATCATTATATATCTACACGCTGAAGCCTCCTGCTCCAAATCTCCTCCAGAATTCGTCAAGCTAACCTGAATCCCTCGACTAATCATATATAATATGAGTACCCAAGAGTTTAATAAAACAGAAAATAAACACTCGGGTCAGACAGGGGTCTGGTGTGAGTAAACGGGTTAAAATTTCTTAACTTTAGAAAATCCTTTGAAAAGAAAGGTATCACGTAAGACTTCCCACACATAAACATGGAAAAGTTTTTACCTTACGCTAACCAAAACATTTGATAGGAAATCCGGTGATATTATAATAGTGTCTAGGATTTTCAAGTAAATAAGAAATAGCCGAAATTGTTACATCTATTAAATTCCAGCCACTAGCCACAAAAGTGGGTAATACAATCAAAACCGTAGGGTCTCGTAGGAAGAATGGGTTTCCATCAATGCCAGAGCTACTGGGGTACCGTCCGTCACAGTACGTGGCCTAGATCACCGTACCGAGGATCCACCTTAACTCCCCTGCAACACAAGGCCGGGACCATCCCTTACTGGACAGTCCCGAACAAGACCACCCCGTGGTTGGCGCGACCAACCACAAACTAAGCCGAAATAGAAAGGGACCTCTAGACAGGGGTAAATCTCGTCCTACTTGGACATGACCCACTTAACCTTGTTGCACCTCCCCTGTTTTAGCTATTCCTAGTTGATGAGGCTTGAGGCTGCGATTACCTTTATAGAACACATCTATCTTAGAATGCTCGTCGTCCACCTGATGATGTTCTGAAAGCATTCAATCCATACAAGTTTGTTCCGGGTTCGAACGAAACCGAAGGCACTATCTTGCTGCACTCATTTTGGAATCACCCTCAGAGTCAACGACCATAGCCCTTGCACTCTGAATCACTACTATCTTCGTCAAACTCATCTCGGAATCACCCTCAGAGTTATACTTGACGAATAGTTCTTACACTTCGAGTCTTCACTAAGCTCTTCTCTTGGATCACGACCTAACGTTTAATTTGGATCGATGTGGTTTTTGGATATCCAAATATGGAAACCCGATCCCGGTCTCATCAAAATCCAAACGCCATTTTAATGTCCAAGTTGTTTAAGGGTTTTAAACAATTAACTTATATTTCAGGATAACATAAACAGATATATGAATCACATTATCACAGTAGATAATTCATATCAACCAATTATCTCACAAAGCAGCATATCACATATCAGAGATATCACACCCAAATCATCCAATATCAATCATCTAATTTCAATCATCCAATATCAATCAATCATACATAAGTAGGTTTGATTAACTCTTAATCAATTTAATTAACCTTTAATTAAATTAATTACTATCCTTTAATCACTTGGATTATCTTAATCCTGCTTTATTAATTTATTACAAATTAATTTATTTATCATCTCTTAATGATCTTCCTTAATTAATCTCCCTTGATTAATTATCCTTTAATTACATTCAAGTAATTAGCCTTTAATTAATTACACAAATTAATTATTCTTAACCATACATAGTAATTAACCTTTAATTAATATCATTAATTACATTAATTAATGATCCTTCATTTGCTTTCATTAATCAACTATGATTAATTACATTAATCCTTTATTACTTACAATTAATCATACTTTAATTAATCACTCAATCATCAGCCTTGATTAATTTCATTAATTATATTAACTAATGATACTTATTAATTAATAATCCCTTTAATAATTTTTTTAATTAACTTGTAATTAACCATCTTATTAATTAGTTTTAATTAATCATAAACAGTAATTAATAACTTGTAATTACTTATCTTAATTTATTACTTCTTAATTAATTATATAAAATCCTTTGATTAATTAATCTTTAATTACTTCATTAAGAAATTATTAATTAATTACATTAATTAATAATCCTTAATTAATTACTTTATTGATTAATCACATTTTTAATTAATTATACATAGTAATTAATCTTAAATTAATCACATTCATTAATTAATTAATCACATTAATTAACTAAATTAATTAAGTATTTAACCCTTAATTACTTTCATTAAGTAATTATCTTCTAATTATTTTCATTAGTTAATTACTCTCTTAATTAATTACCTTAACCAGTAAATAATCCCACCATTAATTGACCTTAATTCTTTAATTAATTAATCACTCTTTAATTAATTAACTTCAAATCAATTATATTAATTAATCCTTAAATTAACAACATCAAGTGATTAACCCTTAATCACTTCCATTTAATTACTCCCACAAGTAATTTTCCATTAATTACTTCCATAAGTAATTTCTCTTCTTAATTACATAAGTAATTATCCTTCATTAAATAATTACACTTAATTGATTCATAATTAAGTGATTATTTAAAATTAACCAAACAATCAACTAATCATTTAAAATTAATTAAATAATTAGTTAACTTCTTATATTTAAAAATCCTAAATTAATTAAGAAAATCATTTATCTTAATTAAACTTTTACTTATTAATAGTTCATATTAATTAAGTAATCTTAAGTTCGCAACAATAATAAATTAACCTTATTTATCTTCACAAATTAATTATTTGAATCAATTAAATCTTAATAACTTAAAGACAAACTATTTTTATTGGTTTACCAAAATTATAACAATAACCTTATTTGAAAATAAAGCATTTAGAAATCAATTTGAAATTTAAAACAATTTAGTTATCTAATTTAAACTTTAAAATCTTTGAAACTTTCCAAATCGTTTAATTTAGATTGTATAAATATTTATCTCTGGAAGCTTAATCATCATATTTTTAATCTTATTCATTTTCAATATAACTTGAAAACTCAGTCTTTAAAACATTACTTAAAATTTACTTTAAAACTTTGATTTAATATTTTAAATTGAAAACATCCCTTTGAATTAAAATTAAAAATTTAATTAAGTTAATTACTTTCAAAAGCAATTACCTTAAGCATTTTAAATTTGAAA
The DNA here is from genome assembly GCA_030765085.1 of Allium cepa. Taxonomy (NCBI): domain Eukaryota; kingdom Viridiplantae; phylum Streptophyta; class Magnoliopsida; order Asparagales; family Amaryllidaceae; genus Allium; species Allium cepa. The sequence goes on along the minus strand of CM060939.1, from coordinate 70,273,332 downwards.
TTATATTCAATTTACACTTTTAAAAGTTTGATTAACATTTACTTCAAAAGAACAAGTTTTAACTTTGTAAATTTATTTCCTTTTGTAAAAACTTAAGATTTGAATAGCATATGAAAATCGTCTCGGGTCAAACCCGTGTCGAACTCACCAAAAACTCGACCAAGCCTCGGGTCAAACATCAACAAAACAGCTTCGAGACCAACACTGCACTTGCACGTACGAAAACCCGAGCAAACATCTTCTTCCCAAACTCCTATTCTTCTACCAGATACATCATACACGCGTGCACGTTGCACGACGAACCAAGCGACGCCGACCCTTCCTCCGGCCTTCTCCAAGTCGCCGACGACCACGACGAGCCTCTCGACCAAACAAAACCATAAAAACATCGCTATTCAAAATCGAGCACCATAGCCCAAAAACTGGAAACGTGACTCGAACGAAATCCAACCAACGCTAACGAACCCATCACCATTAGACCATGCCGTTCTCACCATCGAATCACCTCGACCTCGTGCATCCATACACCCTAACGCGATCGTCCACGATGATCCTGGGATGATGCAACAGCCGCAAAAGCAAAGGCCTACAAAATTAACGACGAAACCCTACTCCATCAAAATCCAACCACCTCGGCCCATAAGAAAAATCACCATCATTTTTCCTACACTCGCCATCAATCGCACCACCTTCAAACCAAAAATTGATCAACACCGCTATGCCGTTCATCAACAATTGCCCAAAACTCCAAATTCGAACAACCCCTAAATTCCCATGAATCACCAAACTAAAAATCATGATATGTATATTAAAAATCATGATTTTTAACCACTAACTCATTCATGAGATCCAAAACAGAAATTAAGTTTGTTGATTTTTAACATGAATCAATATTTTACTGTTATTCCTAATTTTTAAACTTATTTGTTGAAATTAAAATCCTGGAATTATTTTTAAAACCATCATCATCCATTAACAAACAACTTTTATTTAAATTTCAAAGTCTAATATTGATTTGATTTAGAGCTTTGAATTTCCAAAAGCAGAACAATAACTCTAAATATGGACAGGGTCATTATATATACAGACATGCTAACAATTTCCTGTATATATATATCAATCCAAACATAAACAAACCGAAAATCTTTCATGCAAAACTAACATCATTCCACTGATCATCACATGGATTGTACATAATTACAAACTAATCTGTTAAAAAAAAACAGTTTACTCAGCTTAAAAAGAATGTTGAACATAGGCTTTATTTTGAAAAAAACTTTTGAACAGAAAACTTGCATTGCTGAAATAAGATGCCTCATTGAATTTGTAAACTTGAATTGCTGATTAGAAACTAAGTGGTTGCTACTGGATCTAGCCGAAGAGATGGTTTAAGGCTTGATTTCTAGGTTTAAGAATTGAATTCAGGCTTTAATTTTTGATCTTAGAAAATGTATAAGTTTTAAGAAATGCAGCCCTTTGGATTATCAACTCAGATTTGAAAAAGAAATAGGCTATGTTTGATTTTTTTTTTTGAAAATGAATTTCAGGTTGAAGAATTTTAGAATGAAGATAGAAAAGAAAGTAGAAGAGAAGAAAAGCATGTTTATATAAGCTGAAAATTCGATTTTTTTAATAAAAACAAAAGAAAATCGAAGTTAAAATGACACTTGTTAAAAATCTTTAACACTTGTCTTTTGCAATAGTCTATTTACTAACACATGTCACTAATACCTCTTAATGCATTAACATTTGTTATTTAAGAGAATTTTATTATTTATTTATTAAATGCTAATAAAGTCTCTTATACTTATTTTAAATGTTAAATGAAAGCTTTTAAATTTTAAGTAAATATACAAGTGTGAAATTTTGTAAACATTTGTTTATAAATAGCTTATGTTTTAAAATCAAATAAATGTATTATATGTTTCCCTATAAATTGTGAAATATGAATTTGTATTTATATTTATGTAAAATGTGAATTTAGTAAATTTATTTATTTATTACTTATGTTTACAAACTATTCCAATTTAAGAGATTATTTTTAAACGAAAGTTTATTTACAACTTTATATATATTTATAACCATTTTAAATTTAAGCACTTTTAAAAGAAAACAAAAATAAAACTTTGATTAAATCTTATTTAAACTATCACATTTAAAAATAAATAATTATCTTATACTTTGAAAATATAGAATTAATCTTAAATTAGCTTTTGAAAAATATTGAATTTAAAACAAAGCTTCAAATCACAATATATATTATAATTTGAAAACATATTTCTATTATTAAATTTTAACCCTAAACTTCCTATTATAATGTATACACATACATATATATATATTATCAATAGATTATATTAAATTTCAAAACAACTTCAAATTATAACATATACATACATATATTTTACAATTTGAAAATTCATCTTTAATTTAAAAGAAAAGATTTTCTATTCACAATATATATACCAAATATATATATTATAAATAGAATAAAATTTTATTAGCTTTGAAAGATAAATCTTATCAATTTTAAATTGTTAGAAAGATATTGATCAATATTGCCAGATTAAATATTTATTAACCTTTAAAAGATTAAATTTACCAGTTTAACTTAAAATTATAAAGAAAAATTATCAAATCAATTTAATTATCAATACAGATTATTAAGTTGATATTGCCTAAAATTCCGGGTCGTCACACTGTTCGTTTACTTTGGAAAATATATAAAAATATATATGGAGTGATGATATGTTTCAATGTTCATTCCCGTTTCATTCCCAATTTCGTACGCCTTAATTTCGGCTCGTGCTCGAACTTGTCTTCGCTTACCACTAAACCACCATCAATCCCATCAACCGAGACAAACCATCATCCCGTTCGAACTCATACCCCGACCTCTACCTTGAAGCCGCAACTCCGAGCCGCTCCACCCCACATTCCTTTTGCCATCAAAATCAACCAGCAGCCTAACCCTGACAGCCTTCTTCATGAGCACAACAGCTCGTTCCCAATGACCGAAACTCCTCCTCTCACCCCCAGTAACCGAAGCCATCTACATCATCACCATAGCCGAGCCTGACAACTCATACACCTCCAACACCACCCACCTCCTTACTTTCACCGATCAACCCATGTAGCCATCACCTATGCAGCCTCGCCTTGCCCTATTAGTCTCTCTTCTTCTCCACTTCACCCCGTGCATTCACATTCGATCACTTCCTCCTTCACCTTGCGAACAGAGGTATACATTTATATTGCATGTATACCTATAGATTTTGTTATAGTATGGTCAAATGTACATATATAAGTTCTGTTTATATATGTGAAGGTTTATATAAGTTAGTATATTATGTTGTATGTACATATATATAGTTATATGAGTTTTGTATAATCCGTTGTTGGGAGCATTAGTTATATAAATTCTATATAACATGTTTACATATATATATATATATATATATATATATATATTAGTTTATATAACTATGATTCTGTTGAGTGTACTTTTTAAAAGATTTAGATCTTATAGTTATGACTGAGGTATACATTTATACAATATACATTTGTTTAAAGATATGGTCTACATATGGTCCATAGCCTGCATGTATATATAATTTGGTTTATATATGAAAACTTATGGAAGTTATATAAAAATTTGTTGTTCGCATATGTATATGTACACATATTAGTGTATATATATTAGTTTATATATACGTGAGTTTGATTTTGAATATATATGTTAGTAATATATTATATGTTAGTTATATATATCATATAATAAGGCAGGTTTATACTTATTTCTATAATAAATATTGTTTTGAAGCATAATATGTATACAAGAATATAGGTTTGCATATTTGTTATACTGACATGTATATATGAGTTTGGGCATTTATTTTAAGTGGAATATATGAAAGTATAATTGTTTGAATAGCTTATATGTATATGATGTTGATTTTTAAGGAATATTGATATGAAAATATATATACATATAGATTTTATGTATTACAGTATTGGTATGTTACAGCATACTAGATAATAAAAGAAGTATTATATGTGTTTAAAGCAGATATGTGTATATAGGTTATGTTAGTATTTTGAATTTTATATATATATATATATATATATATATATACACACACACACACACACACACACATGATATGTTAGGTGGGTATTTTGAAATGAATATACATAATATATATAAGTATTTTGCATTTTTAAATAAGTATATACATGAGTATTTGTCTAAAAATCATATTATGTATGTATGTCTGATTTTTAATATATGTGTTTTAGTTTAAAACAATGATTTTTGAAATACATATATATTTAGTTTAATATATGATTGAATTTAAAATATGATTCAAAATATATATAATTAGTTATATATATAGTTGTATGTACAAGTTCATTTATACCATTGATCTTCATCAATCCAGTTTTGATTTGATTTTGTCAATTCCAAGCTATCAACTTTTCTCGTCAAATTCACGTTCATCTTGCTTTGCTTTGCTTTGAAATTCGCGCTTGGATTCATAACTTATTTCATTTGGCGAATCACTCTAGCCTTGAAAGGTGAGAAATCACTCACGATTAATGTTCTTATATTTATTCAATTTGATTTCACTTGAAACGACAATTGAAACATGCTGCTAAATTGAACTGTTAATTTTATAATTTATATATATGATATGTCATTATCTGTAACTGTTCACCTGTGAGATATAACACCATATCATATTATTTAATTTATCACTGATAATATATGCCTATTGTTGATATGTTATATTATTTCTCACTCTGCAAGTTCCTTGTTACTATAGAATTCCCTTTGGGTTGAAATGATACATACTCGAAAGATCTTGTAGAATAGGGAAAAATCGTTATGGGGTTGAAATGATAAACTCAAGCGATCTTCGTTGAATTTAAATATTAGGATTATGGGTTGAGATGATATATATACCCGTAAATATTTAAATTACGGATTGAAATGATAAATATCCATATCACTTGACCATAGGATAGAAAATTATATACGGACACCGTTGGTCTATTTTGAAATGATTTCCATAGTTTTGAAAGGAAATATATGGTTTTGATTAAATATTGCTTTTTAGAATATAATATATAAATGTGATCTTTATATATGTCTAAATTTTAAATTTTAATATAATATGTTTTGGAAAGTTTAACGAATAAGTTAGTTTTGAAATTATACATTTTACGATTTCTTATAATTTTATTTTATTAAAAATATATAAAATAAGATTTAATTTAATAAATTTAATTTAATTGGATTATAATATGTTTAAGTATTTATTTAAATTTATATTAATATTAAAAAAAAGATTCTTTATAACTTCAATAATAAAGGTTGGAAAGAAAAATTAAAAGTTGACTTGGATTTTAAATTGGTTAATAAGCAAAAATAAGAATTTATTTGAACTTATTGATTTTTAGATGTTGAAAATATGATTTATAAATTCATGGGATAAAAAGGTGAATAAATGAATATTCTCAATTTTTAAATAAATTGACATTGAATATTAAATATTTATCTAAATTTATAAAGTGGGATTTTAATAAATTAAGTGAATACTTTCCAATTTGAATAAAATTAAAGTTATATGTTGAAATATAAATGAAATTTTTATTGTAGATGCTTGAATATTTAAACTTGAATCTTATTTGAATTGAAGTGATAGTTCAAACTTGGATTTGAAATCGATATAAATTGAAATGGTTAATTGAGAATTTGAATTGAATCTTGACCTTTAAATTTGAAATGGTTAAACTAGAATTGATTTAAACTGAATTTTGGAATTTAAGATGATTAGAATTGACTTGCGAAATTGGAAGAACCTGAAGAAACTATTTCATTATATAAAGTATTATAATATATATATATATACTATTTTAATATATAAACTGTTTTATAACTATTTTAATCTATATATTATTTTAAATATCTAAATTGTTTAAGTTGGAAGTGTTATGATTTCAAAGTGTTATGGTTTCAAAGTGTTATGATTTCAAAAGTGTTATAAATTTTGGAAGTGTTACATTCTTAAATTGAATATTATTTAAAGTGGATAATTGATATCAAATTGATATGGTTTTAAAATGGATATTTTATTTTGATATGAAGTATAAACTATTTGAAATGACGTGATCACGGTGTGAAATAAGCGTTTGGTTGTTAAAGAGGCCGGGATCAGATATTGGCTTACTCTCTGCCAATACCAAAAACCAATTTAACAACTGTGTACGTGGTGGAGATTCCAGAATGAAGTAGGATGGTTTGGCGATGATTCTATATGGTATTTACGTAGCCCTGACTCTCATGAGTCAGCTTGATGTGGCTAAAATAGGAGCTATACCGGGCCAGGTGGGGTCATTCCCCCTATCGGACACATTTCATCGATACCATTCTATTGGTTTTCTGATTTGATTGGGTGCACCTTTGATTTGGGAGTATGTCACGAGGTGGGCGGTAGTAGCTGTTATGCGTTACCACCAGTCCAGGAGTGCAAATGGTATATCTACCCTGGCATTGCCTCGAGTGCCTTGTCGCATGCCTTATCGCGCCTTCTACGAGTTTTTTTTGTACCGTACCTATGTGATGTCCTCTAGATAAACCTTCAGTTTACAGAGGAGCATACGACATTGTATAGACTACAGGAATGTATAAAATGTTTTAAGGAGTATATGGGTAATGCCTTAACTCTGTTTTGATACTTTTACTTTACTATAGACATATTATAATAGCATATATTACTACATAGTAGATACTTCCATGGATTCTTAGAGGATGGAAATCCCAACTATCCTTTAAGTTACTTGTATTCCACTTGACATTCACTTGAGTTGAATTTATAAGAATGTTATCCTGACTTGAATGTTTTGTGTTTTTCTTTACGCTTGGGTCAGACTGAGTGTCACAGCATTTGAGACTCACCATTTGGAGATTGGAGCTTTGCTTGAAGATTTGTCTTATCTATTCAGCTTTTCCAGTTGATTTATTCAGAGAAGTCATCTGTTTGTATTCGAGACTTTATTGTATTTGGTATTTCTGTTGTATTTTATTTCAAACTCTATTGTTTATATAGTAGCTTCATGAACTACTATTTATATATTCCGCTACTTATTATTATATTACTCCGTGTCTATGATTCTGTGATTGATTTATTTACTATATATCCGGAGTTCTACCAAATACAATCAACAATCTGATATTTTGAGCAATTCAAGTCCGACATTTGCTGATGCGAATGGTTCGAAATACCGGGTCATTACACCTTGTTTAAGTCTGAGTAGGCTATGCAAGTTCACCATTTCTTATTGGAATTCTTGACCAAAACTGGGTTAGATACCCATTCGGGGTAGGTCACATCACGGATGAAACCAATGGCCATCGGCTTATCTACTTCTTCTCTCAATGCCTTGGAACGCTCGAGGCCTAGGCTGTGCCTCTTTTGCTTTACCGGTATATATGTGGGATCAATATTGAGCGCATGACATGCAATTTATAGTGATACCATACACATATCGAAATGTGTCCAAGCGAACAAATCCAAGTTGGCATGAAGAAATTTAATGAGTTCTAATCGCACCTCATTTCCAATGTGCGACCCACTTTTCAAGACCCGCGTCGGTCTTACATATCGACATGAATAGACACCGTTAATTATGCTGGTGCTACCCATTCCTCCCCTGAATTCCTCTTTCTAGGGTACAAAGCCTTGTCGTATCAGCTATGGTATCCAAGCCAGGGTAGCTCTGTAATTGCTATTCGATGGTTTCGTTATTGTTGAGAGGTTCCCTACACTTTTCCTTTTTTCTTTTCTTTTGGATTCACGCAGTTCTGCAATGTAACATTCTCTGACGACTCATTGATCTCCTTTGACCACCTCGGTTCTGTTTTTTGTTGGGAATTTTGTGGTGAGGCACCACTGGGTAAAGCGATTCTGAATCTTCTAGTGCGGTATGTCCCAAGAAGGCATTGTATGCGGAAGTTTCATTTACAATTATGAAAGTTTGGATGAGGGTGACTCTTCGGTCATCTTACCCAAGTTCTATCGGTAAGTCAATTGTCTCGACAGGTTATTTGGACTCACCAGTGAATTTTTGTTTGGCTTGCAGATACATCTCTTATGCTAATCTTCGTCTGGTCAATGGTGCATTTGAAAAGATTATTCACCGAACTATCGCTATCAACCAATACTTGTAGTACCACAGTGGGTCAGATCCCTTGTGACGACCCGGAATTTTCGAATATTTGAAATTAAAATATTTAAAAGTTAATGTTTAACGTGAATTTCAAATATCACTAACTTTTGGATATTTTATTATTGGATAAATAACTGGGAATTGGGTAAAATATTAAATTTGAAGTTTCAGGACGGTAACAACCCGTATATTTGGACCAATTAAATTGACAATAATCCACACATGTCAACTTAAATAGTACAAAACACGAATCACTAATGGAGTATATGTATGTAAATGAGAATCATCATAGAATCACAAACAGATACAATAACAGAATAACGCAGCGGAATTACAACAATGTCATAATAGTAGTTCATGAAGCTACTAAGTAAATACAACAATGTCTCAAGCAAATAGTGAAATAGAAATACATTGATGTCCGATACAATATCAAAATAGAATAGAGCAATACTGATAAAGATAAATGATAGTCTTCAAAGTCTTTAGCTTCCAAGCAGCACATCAACAGAAATCCTCGACTACCCCGAGCATAAGAACAAATAAACAATCGAGTTAGGACATATATTCTTATACAAGATGATATGGTTTAGATTTTGAAATAACAATAACTCAAAGATGAATGGAATAAACATCTTTCAGGATCCGTTAAACTAGCTATATATAGTAGTGTACGCTAAGTAGATAATTCCTAACAGTAAAATAAAGTATCAAAATAGTGTTAAAGCGTTAACATTATTCCCCTTAACACATTTATATAGTATCATAGTCTATACAGCACTGTAAACTCCACCATAAACTAGTGGGATACCAGGGAGTACTCCATAGGTATAAAACAAAACAAATCGTAGTGGTCGCGTATAGGGATGCAAGTATGACAAGACACATGAGGCAATACCCAACGTAGTGAAACTACCGTTTGCCTGATCCAGACTAGTGAGAACGCATCGCCGCAATGATCGCAACACCGCGATACAACACTCCAAATTCAAGGGCGCGCACAATCAAAAACAAGTAATGAGTAGTTTATGAAGAAGTGTGTTCGCTCGAGGTAGCTAACCTCATTGGCCCGGCACGGCTCCTGTTTAGTCATTTCCACTTTGACACAAGTGTCAAGGTCATCCATTATCGTTCTCTTTCTTCAATCATCAACGTACATCAGTCCAACCACTTCATTCTGGATCACATTCTGCATATAGTTATTAAAGTGGTATTCGGTTTAGATAATGAATATGTCCCTAATCGATCCCGGTCTCTTTAATAACTTCATAATTATTACATCGATTGGTCATTTAATAAATTTTGAAACCAAATCAATTTCAATTTCACTTAGAATTCGAAAGTCAACAATTCATTTGTCTTTCTATATCAATTTCCATAATTCACGTTTCAAACTTCCAAATTTCCAATTTCAATACTCTATAATTCAACTTCAAATTTGATTTAAACAATTCAAGTATTGATTTAAATTCATATATATAAGTATCATTCAATGATCATTTAAATTTAGTTAATTTAACATAATATTGATTTAAATTCATAGATGGATTTCATTCAATAATTATTCAAATTAAGTTAATTTAACATTCAAAACAATTTCAATTAAATTACCAATTCATTAAATCATTCACTTAAGTTTACCTATATTATATTCAAACTTATAAATTTAATTAAATTTAATTCGTCAAATTAAATTCTTTAAATTACAAGTTTTATATTAATCCCAATAAATAAATCTCATATTTATTTCTTATTAAAGAAATTCAAATACCCTTATTTCCTCATCTAATTAAATAATCACAAGTTAAATTTCTTTGGTGAACAAGTCTCAAATTTGTTAAATTATTAAATAAATTTCAAAAATTAATTCAATAATTTACTTAAATTTAAACAGCATTCTTACATCAAACATTTTATTAATATTTGTTTCAAATTATTAAATATTAACATTTTAAATTTCACTAGAATTCAAATTCCAAATTTCATTAAAAACCCTTCATTATTTTATTTAAATAAAATCTTTATTTTATTTATTTAAATCGTATTATTTGACCAATCGTTTTTTTATTTAATTCTCTATCCTAAGTCAATTGTTTTATTTGGGTATTTATCATTTCAACTCGATTCCATTTCAATTCAAAATCAGAAACATAGTAAAGGGAAGTTGTAGTGTGATAACTAAGATGGTGTCAAAGTAAATAAACAAGAAATAACAACAATCCATAACAATCCAATAATTTATTCAAATAATCCTGAAATATTCATATAAATTTACATTATAATTTCATGTAAATTAATATAATTATTTCTAGAATCTACACTATCATTTCATGTAGATTAAAGATTATTACGCTATTATTTCATGCGATTCTACACTTGATACCTACTATATTCAATTCCGTACTTCATCCATTTATACGGCATAAATTTTAAATGTTTCAAGCTGTAACTAACTATATTTCCATGTGTCACTAATTAGACATTTAAAAGGTCATATTATACAGATTTTTATTTAATCAAATTCAAGCACATATGTCAATTTCAGAGTGTCAACTACCATACGTCAAATACAAGTGTATATTATTTATAACTTCATGTATTAACAATTTTAAACGTCCAATATCAACATCAAACAATCAACCATATTATCAACCAAACTTGATTATCATCGTATAAGAATATAAGTCGTGAAATTTATTCACCTTTCGTGGTTAGAGAAAAAGAATGGCGAAGCACGAAGAGGCACGAATAGACTTGATTTAACGCAACACAACACGAATAGTTGAACAGACTGCAACCATCGACAAGGGGAAAATGGTATTAATTTCAATATGGACGTTTATATATATATATATATATATATATATATATATATATATATATATATATATATAAATCATATATATGCACTTACCAAACACTGAAGAAAAGAAGCAAAGCTGAGAATTTGAGTGCTTGCTGCAAAGTGGAAAGCTTCAAGTGGTTGCTGTAACAACAGCAGAGAACAGAAATGGGTTACTACTATTGAGAAACTACAAATATATATATGTTGTATATATATTCATCCGGTAAATATTGACAACAACAGGAGACAGTGGAGCAATGCAATCTTGATTGTTTTACAGCTACACTTTCTTTTCTATTTTTTAAAAACCATATGCATGCATTTGCATATACGCGGCATGCACGAGAGAGCGGCACAGGTGGGAAATGGTGACGGAGTGGGGACGTTGGAGTGGTGCAGTTAGGGCGGTGCATGGCTCCAGTCTGGGTGCGGTGGAAGGACGCTGGCGAGGGGAGGCGACGGTCGCTGGAGTGGATCTGGATGGCGGTGAAAGAAGTAAGTGAGTGGGTGGCGATGATGGGTATGGCACAGTCGTTTAATGGGTTCGGTCGAAGCAGTGGTTGAAGGGGAGCCGGAGGGGACGGTGGTCGGCTGAAGGCTGTATGCGCAGGTTGTTGCAATGGCGAGGCAGGGTGGTCGCGTGTGATGGAGGATGGGGCAACGCGATCTGGGGAGGCGCGCGTGATAGAGGATGGGTGGCGCAGCTAGGGAAATGTCGGTGGCGTACGGTGGAAGGTGGCGGTCGGAGTGGGTGAGGCGCGGTTCAGGGAGACGCGTGTTTGGGTGAGGTGAAGGAAAATGGTGGAGGCTGTCCATTTTCTTTTGCATTTTCTTTGCAAGGTTTTGACAGTGAGCAAAGAAAAAAATGAGAAGGAAATAAAGATGAAGGAAGAGAGAAAAGAGATTCGTACCAATAGAAGTTTGGTGTAATGACATAGTGTTTCTTTCTTTTTATTTATATTTGGTTGAGAATTTAATAGGTCGGTAAATATTGTTTTGAGTTACGAAACGTGCTGCCTATTTCCCAAGTTATCAACCAGCTGCTGTACAACTTCCCATGCCCATTATATCAGCTGCCAACCACACCCATCCATTCACTTCAGCCAAAAGATCGTTTTCTTTAAAGTTTTGAATGCAAACGGCTATCAACTTGGCTGAATATTATTTAACCGGTCCGCTTGGAACGGTTAAATTAGCGTGACGGTCTACGTCGAACTCCGATTTGTACAAATGAATATACCATTCTGATCGACGTGACGAAACGCTTACAACGGTACACAGATATTGGCGATATGACAGTTTTATCAAAATTCAAAATTTACACCGATTAAATTGTTCATTTGACAAAACAATTTAAATAAAGCAGGCGACGACGGAATTAGATGAAACGGAATGCGACGTCTTGATCTGATAACTTTTTACAATATTACTGTGTAAAAATATTTAGATTCGAAAGATAAAAATTTATGCAATTTGAAATGAACTGATATACAATAAAACGCGAACGAAATTTACTGCGATATTTTGCGACGAAACTTTTTCTATATCCATAACTAACTGGACGCATCCTATAAACGAAGTTTGGACGTTAACTGAGAACGTATATAAATTTCAAATTTTTATATTAAATAATGGATTTAAAATTTTAAATTGGGTCGGAAATTCAGGGTCGTTACAATCTCCCCCACTCAAAACTTTTCATCGTCGAAAAGGAATGAGACGTAGGAAGATACAAGCAGGAAAATCAAGATAGATTTGAGAAAAATGAATTATACATGAAATAAGTAATTGGGGTTTGAATCCCGAATACTATCCTCAGTTTCCCATGTGCAATCTCGGTCTTCTGCGCTCCACTGAACTTTGACGAGATTGACCGACTTCCTTCTAAGTTGCTTCATCTCACGGTCGACTATCCGAAGTGGCTTTCGCTCAATGGTCAAGTCAGGCTCGATATCTAACTCTCCCAACTGAGCAGTGGGAATGGTCATAGATTGATCGCGCACAACTTTGCGAAGATGTAAGATGTGGAACACATTGTGCACACCGACACACTTTTCTGGTAATGCGATTCTATAGGCCAAGGTTCGTACCCTTTCCGTAATTTCAAACAGATCAACAAATCTGGGACCAAGCTTCCCTTTCCTTCCAAACCGAATAACATTCTTCAAATGCGACACTTTGATAAATACTTCGTCTCCTACACTCAATTCGAGATCTCTCCTCCTTCTGTCAAGGTAGCACTTCTGTCTGTCTTGTGCCGTCTTTATCTTTCTCCCGATTTCTTCAACTTTCTCAGAAGCTTCCATAATCATTTTTGGACCAAGCACTAATCGGTCTCCAGACTCGATCCAACAAGCTGGTGATTTGCACGGCCGTCCATATAAAACTTCGAACGGCGCCATACCAATACTCACCTGATTTATTAAAGATAATTAAATTCCTATTCAAATATACTTATTCAAATTGAAATTCAGTTTTACCTGATAACTATTATTATAGATGAATTCAACCAAATGGAGATGGTCTGTCCAGGATCCACCAAAATCAATAATATAAGCTCGAAGAAGGTCTTCCAAAATCTGATTCACCCTCTCAGTTTGGCCGTCTGTCTGAGGATGATAAGCTGTGCTCAGATTCAGTTTAGTGCCCAAAGTTTCTTGAAATGCCTTCCATAATTTACTAGTGAAAATAGGATTTCTATCGCATACGATACTAGATGGTACACCATGAAGTTTAACAACTTCCCTCATATATATCTCAGCCAAACTCAAAGCAGTACGAGTGGTCTTGACTGGAATAAAATGAGCGGATTTTGTCAGCCTATCAACAATCATCTAAATGCTCTCGTTACCCCTTCTGGTCCTTGGTAGCCCATCAATAAAGTCTTCCAACTTGGAATCTCTATAGGTTGAAGTAATCATGCCGTCTTCTTGTGATCAGCCTTAAATTGTTGACAAGTTGTGCATCTACTAACATAGGTAGAAATATCACGCTTCATCCCACTCCACCAATTTAACTTCTTCATATTCTGATACATCTTTGTGACTCCTAGATGAAATGAAAGCGAGGATTGATGGTTTTCTCTCAGCACTTCCTATCTTAAACCATCAACATTTGGAATAAAAATTCGGTTGTCGATCCTCAAAACTCCATTCCTATCTACTTGTGCACCTATTTTACTGTCAATTTTTTCGACTTTACCGAGAACTATTGCCTTGATACGATAGAGCAAAGTGTCCTCGTATTGCTTGGCTATGATGCAATCCGTAAGAGGCTGGGAGACGACGAGCTGAAATAACATTCCTTCCACAAGATTACAACATACCATTGCTTGGTTTGTGCTCAAAGCATCAGCTACGGCATTTGCTTTCCCTGGGGTGTAGTTAATATCAAGATCATATGGAGCTAAGAATTCGAGCCATCGGACTTGTCTCTGATTCAAATCCTTTTGTGAGAAAATATATCTCAATGACTTATAGTCTGTGAATAATTCGAATTTGGTCCCCAAAAGATAGTGCCTCCATTGATTTAGAGAAAAAACAACCGCAAGAAGCTCTAAATCGTGAGTTGCGTAATTTGCTTCATGGGTCTTTAACTGACGACCAACATAGGCAATGACCTTTCCTTTCTGCATTAAAACTGCTCCTAATCCATTACGGCAAGCATCAGTATAGATGGTCAAACCTTCGCTTCCGTCAATAACTGTGAGAACTGGGGCAGAGGTCAACTTTCGCTTCGTCTCATTGAAAGCTGATTTGCACTTTTCACTCCAATTAAATTTGACATTTTTTCTGGTCAAGGCGGTGAGCAGTGCGGCAAGACGAGCAAAATTCTCTATAAATCTACGATAATAGCCGGCCAAGCCCAAGAAACTATGAATATCTGTAGGAGTTTTGGGAGTCTCCCAATCCTGCAAATTCAAAGGATTTGAATTTAGATAGAGATAAGATATTTGGATAGAAATGACAAGTAAGGATAGAACTTACATTGATCACGGCGATCTTAGTTGGATCGACCGAAATCCCATTCTCCGAGACAATATGGCCAAGAAACCGAACTTCATCTCTCCAAAAGTGGCATTTCGAGAACTTGGCTTTAAGTTGATGACTACGAAGAGTTTCAAGAATAAAAGCCAAATGTGACCGATGCTCTTTCTCATCTTTAGAGAAGACGAGAATATCATCGATGAAAATAAGAACGAATTTGTTAAGAACATCACGGAAAAATCTGTTCATTAAATCGACGAAATAAGCTGGAGCATTAGTTAGGCCGAATGGCATAACCAGCCATTCGAAGAAACCATTTTCAGTATGGAATGCTGTTTTAGGAATACTCTCTTCAGTAATTCTGAGTTGGTGAAAACCGGTAGCTAGATCGAGTTGAGAGAAAACCTTAGCTCCATGGAGCTGGTCGAATAGATCATTAATGCGGGGCATTGGATATCTATTCTTGTGTGTGAGCTTGTTTAGCTCTCTATAGTCCACACACATTCTGAGAGAACCATCTGACTTTGTGATGAAAACAACTGCAGCTCCCTATTCTGAATAACTTCGCCGTATCAAGCCTTTAGCAAATAAATCTTCAATTTGAGCATTCAATTCTGCCTTCTCTTTAGGAGCCATTCTCCTGAGAGGGAGAACTACTGGTCGAGCACCAGGGATAAGATCAATGCAGAATTCGATTTCCCACGGAGGTGGTAGAGAATTGACTTCTCCAAACACATCAAAAAAGAGTTGAACAATCGGGGTAGAGCTTAGATTATTCAGATGAGAGTCAAGAGAGAATATAAAACTTCGAGCACAATCCTGAGGCAATTTTCCTTCAATAATAAAATATTTACTCTTGTCTTCAATTGGAGAGACAGTTCGAGCTTTGCAAGAGATAACGGCTTCGAACTTTCGTAGCCAATCAACACCTAATAGGATATCGAATGCCTCGAATTCAAGGACATAGAAATCCCAAGTCAAACGGTGCACGCCATGCACAAGTGTGACATATTTGCATAACCTTTTGAGGTTAGCGGGTCCTCCAATGGGATTTGATACACATAAGAAAGTAGATGCAAGTATGGGTTCCAATTCAAGTTTATTGCACAAATCAATAGATATGAAACTATGTGTTGCTTCGGTGTCAAATAGAATTAGCAGGTAAAGTATGCAACATAAAAGTACTATGTAATGTACCTTGGTCATCCTGAACTTCCAGGGTAGGGGTGGTAATAGCAAAAACTGCTGATGGGGTACCCCTCTTCTGGGCAGGGCATTCTTTCTTAAAATGTCCTAGCTGTAAGCAAATGTGACATACATCTCTCTTGGCCATCTGAGCCGGTGGCGGAATAGCTGCTCCCTTTGAGGATGGGCAACTGCTGGCGTAATGACCCTTCTGATTGTAGTTGAAGCAGGAGATAGAGGATATGTCAATGGGCTTCTTCTGAGAATAGCCAAGCCCGGTTGTCTTCTGCTAGTTCTTCCTTTGCTGCTCGAAATTCGGCTTCCTCTTTCCAGTCTAACTAGAGGATGGCTGAGCAACTGGAGTCTTGGTGACTGATGTTCCCTTCAGCTTTCCCTCATACCTAAGGGCATAATCCATCAGCTCGGTGAAAGTGCCATGGACATGAGCTGTGAGGAGATCGTAATACTCTGGACGTGCTCCATGGATGAATTTCTCATTCTTCAGAAGTGGTGTATCAATCAAGCTAGGTCCGAACTTGGAGAATTCGTTAAACTTCCTTTTATACTCAAAGAAAAGTCATGTTACCGTGCTTGAGGTCCATAAATGATTGATAAAGCTGGGCATTTTCGGCTGCTGGCATCCATCGAGACGTAAAGGAATGCCTATTTACAAGCGGGATGAAGATGAGTCAAAATTTGAAGAGATAGAAGGAATTATTTGGATGAAATTTCAATTGAATTTTACCTAAACTAGGCCCAGGTGTCGAGTATGGGAGGTTACTGACTCCCATCAATCATGTGACGACCCGAAATTTTTAGGCATTTGAAATCGGAATACTTAATTAATTTTAAATATTTGCAAGATAGTTTAACTTGGATTTCAAATATCAGTTTGAATTTGGCGATTGATTTTATTGAATTTAATAATTTGAATTTGGGTAAAATATTGAATTTTCAGTTTTAAGCCTATTAAAAATAATTTGAAGGCTTATAAAATTTATAATGATAATACTGAAGATAATAGAATGGTTAAAATCTAATTTAAAGGTGATTTGTTCAGTTTAAATAATATATCGTTTAAATTGAATTTAAAAATAGCTTTCCGAGGCATAGTCTCGGAATTCGACGAAACCTGTTTATTTGGATCCGTAATATTGTATTATTATCGGATTTCAAAATTTGTAATGTTTGGAGTTATCATTTAGCCGCACGAGACGTAAACATGCTGAATTTATATCGAACTTAATGAAATAATTGGGTTCAAAAAGCTATCTTCTCCATACGATCAAATTAGGACTTGAAACCTTTTCCATTGTGTTCGAATTAGGGGTATAACATTATAAACGTCTAGCGGCACGTTTTGAAAGGGGTTCGCGATTTGAAGCTACGTAAATCGAGACAATTTGTAATTAATTAATATACATTTTAATACCTTAGTCAGCAGCCGAATTCCCTTCACATCTATCATCCTCTTTCATCAGCCACCCTAGCAAGCAGACCTAGCACTGTACACATCTCATCCAGCACGCTACCATCTTCAAATCACGCAGTTTCTCTTTCCAAAGTCTGTTCACAATCATTCATAACACGCTACCCTATTCTTTCTAATTTATAAAAAGAAACCCTTTTCTTTAGAAAATTTAAATGAAACAAAAAATGGCCGATCCCTCTGTTTAAAGCAAATAAAAAAAGGGGTTTCAAATTAAATCGCTTCAGCCAATTAAATGGAGGGAAGGGGCGAATTCTATCACGAGCTCTCCTTCATGCTCGCCGAGTTCGAAGGCTAGATTCGCGATAAAGGAAGCTGGACTGGAAGTTGGTCACGCACGGCTTTGGGTATCGTCGTGCAAGTTCGCAGAAGGTGAGGAGGCTCGCTCGAATACTGGGAAGGCAAGGTCACGATGCTGGAGTGGACGCGGAGGCGGGTCGCGGCTTTTGGTGTGGCGGCTGCCACCGTGACTAGGGTTTCGAACTCGAGCGAGGCCGGAGAGGAACGCGCAAGCATTGTGTGGGCATTCGAACTAGGATCGCGATGGTGTCTCTGGCAAGTCGTGGTGGCCTTGGTTCTGTTGTCAGTGAGGTATTTTACTTATTTATTAATTATAATTTTATTCTAAAAAAATATATTATTTCAGTAAGGTAAATTTATGTTATAAATAAATAAAAAAATATGTATATAAATTTATGGTATAATTTACAGTGAGTTTTAAAAAGGGAAAAAATTCTATTTTTAATCTATATAACTTTTCGAAAGAAAATCTGTTTTTGATTTAATACACACACACACACATATATATATATATAAGATTTGGGAAAATATATAGGAATTTTGAATATTGAAGTTAATATAAAAATAGATTTTTTTTAAATCTATGAAAATAATTTTTATAAGTAGATAAATAGTCTCAGAAGAGATAAATATACATCTACACATTTTGAATTTACTAGTTTAACTTTAAATTAATATATTTGTTTAGTTAACTTATTTAAAATTTATTTTAGTTACTAAAAGATTATTCAAAAGGAAATTAGTTTGAAATTAAATTATTCACTAAAATTTAAGTCATTAATTAAATTATTAAATGATGATTGATTGTTCAGATGTTAATAAAATCATCTATTATTTATTCAAGGGTCTTAAATCATGAAGAATCAAGTCAGTTGGAATGGATTGCAATTACAAAAATCAAAGGTGAGCAAATCTCACTCATCTGGGTCTTAATTTAAATTTAAATGGTTAAATTTAAATAATTGGTTGAATGATTGAATTGATTTGATGTGCTATAGTATATATAGTAGTATATATATAGTATATATTGGAGTGATTGATTTCCCGCATTATATAGCGGATGAGACCCTATGCACCGCATAATAGCATATGATATTATATTAATCCCATATATCGTGATATTCCACCTCGAAGTGGAATTGGTATTGTGCTAACATTTGTGGATGCAGGGAAACAGGTTGGAGGGATCCAACTGGATTCCTCAAAATTATTTAGATTGTTTAATATTCTGTGTTATGAATATTTGATATTCTATGATGAATTATATTGATAATTGGAATATTGAATGCTATGGTTTGCTTGAATATATTTTGGTACACCGGGTTATCAAAATATATAGAATTGGATTTTTGAAAAGAAAATAAAAGAGTGAATTTTTAAGTAAAATAATCATAGAGAATTTGAATAAATTTAAGAATGAACTGGATAAGAATAAAAGTGATGTTAAAATTCTAATAAATAATTCTGAGTATGGAAAAGGGGATTTTGAATAAACAGAAAATAATGAATTGTAAAACTTAAGTGATATTATTTAAAGGAATAAAGAATTTACTTTAAAATTCAAGGTTTAAATTTATTTAAAAGGATAAAGAAGGAATTTTGGAAATCTGAAATCGGTATTTTTTTCAGTTAAAAGATTTTAAATCATAAGTAAGAAATAAAAATCAGAAGTTAATGGGTTTTGAAATAAATTGAGTAAGTAAAGAAATTTATTTCAAAATGGAGTAATTCGGAAATCAATTTGGAAATTGAATTAAGTGTTTAAATTGGAGTTATAAAGGAGGACGGGGCTAAGAAATTTATAAACTAGGTTTATAAAAGTGAAGTAATATATCAATGGATATTTGGAAGGATAAATTCACGGTGGGAATTTATTAAAGGAATGGGTAAATTTGTTAAAAAATAAATAGTGATTTATTTTTAAAGGCTGTGAAAGAGAAGCGTATTTTCCTAGATAGCCTAGTACGTTTTCAAAACAAATTAATAAGTATAAATTTAAAATTTAAAGTTGTTTTAAGAAGTATGTTTTAGAAAATTTATTATTTTTAAATGTTTAAATTTTAAAGTAAGTCTTTTTCAATTTATTATAGTAGTAATTATCTAAAGGAGACTTGGTATTATGTTTTAAAAGAGAAAAATTTAGTTTATATTTTAGCTTTATTTTAAATATTCTTAAAGTATATATTTTTAATAAAGTATTAAAATAGTTTTTTTTAATTTAAATGTTAAAGTATATTTTATAATATAGTGTTTTAAATTATTTTAAAATCTAAAGTGTTTGTACTTGGTGATTTCTGTGGAAATAGAAAATATTTGGGAAATGTATTCCGTGAGAGGAAGATGGTTTGAAAACTGTTTTCAGAAAAAGGTTTGAAAGTGGAAATATATCTTGCGAAGATATTTTGAGGTTAATAAATAATTTGGGAAATTATTATGTTTGATGGTTGTTTGTGAATGTTAAATGATAGTTAAATAACCGACTATCAATATTGGCCAATGCGCTGATCCTTTCGGAGAGACCGGGATCGGGATTTATTTCCTGAATACCACTTCGATCCGGTTCGAATGTTTTCACATTGAAAGCAAGAGTTTGGATTCGAAGGTGGAGCAGTGAAGTGCAAGGGCTAGTCGCTACTAATCATGAGGTGATTCCAAAATGGATGTAGTAGGAGTAGTGCCTTTGGTTCCGTTCGAACCCGGGAGAGACTTGTATGGATGAATGCTTTCAGAAAATCGTCAGGTGGATGGTGAGCATTCTAAGTGATATGTTCTAAAAGGTAATGCTTAGCCTCGAGGCTCATCAACCGGGAATGATTGAAAATCAAGGGATATGCAGCAAGGCTAAGTGGGTAGCACCCATTAGGGTGAGTCATCCCTGTCTAGATGTCACTTTTATTCGGCTTATTGGTGTGGTTGCTGATCCCAACCGTGGGGTGATCTTACTCGAGATTATCCAGTAAGGGGTAGTCCCGGTCTTGTGTTGCAGGGAATTGAGAGTAATCCTCGGTACGATGATCTAGGCCACGTACTGTGACAGGTGGTACCCAAATGAATAGTCATTAGTTGGAAATCCATTCTCCCTACGCGCCTATACGGTTTTGATTGTGCCCAACTATTGCTGAAACGTGAGATGCAAGCATTTCAGCTAGATTTTATTTTACTTTCTATAGACACTATTACAATGTCAAACGGATTTGATAAAAAGTGTTTTGGCTATCGTAAGGTAAAAACCCGACATGTTTATTTGTGGCGTGGTCTTACGAGATGCTTTTGTTTTCATAAGAATTTTGAAACTTTAATAATCAATTTGAGTGTGGTTTTCTCAAGCTGGTATTCCAGACTGACTCAGGTGTTATTTAACTATAATGCTCGGGTCAGACCGAGTATTATAGAATACAGGATATGATGCTATGGAGCTCAGGAGACGAGCTGGATGACGATACATACTTCCATACTTGATTATTATTCCGCTGTGTATTCAGTTTTGAGGACAGGTTTACATGACTGTCCAGTTGTATGTTATTGATGTTGTTAAACTCTGATGTTGTATTCTGATGATATATGTATGAAACAGATATATTTTTCTTTTGTGTAAAGATCTGTTATTATATATTATATTTTATTCCGCTGCGATGGTAAGATTCTATGTCATTTGTTTCCTCTTCTTCTATCTCTTTCTTTTACCCTAATGGTTCTTATTTCCTTCCATCTTTAGTTGATTTGATGAAGAATAGTGTCGACTTAAGGGGTACAGAACTACGGGTCATTATAGTTGGTATCAGAGTTGAAGGTTAAGCGAGAACCTTGACTCTAGTGGGAATTACTCATAGAATAGAGTCTGTAGTACTCTAGAATGAGTTTGAGTGTACTAATAAATATGAGCACGTATTTGTTAATGAATAAAAAAGTTGTTTTTATATTGTGTCGACTTATCGGTTGAGTGTTTATGGATTCTGGTCGATGTGTGGGACACCTTGTTATCGATAGGAATTTCTAAACTCTTAAAACAAGATAAACCGACACAGTATTGTTTTAAATAGGGTAAATGAAATAATTTTACCCAAAATATTTTTGTATATAAAGGAAATAATTTTCGTAAATTATTATAGTTATGTATGGTTTCTTGATTGTTAGGAATGATAATATTAAATTATTATCATTGTCGTGTAAAATTGAATAAGAAATTGAAATCATAACCGAAAGCTAAGAAGTAAATTCATATTGCATAATTAAATTGTAAGTAAGAATTATAAATGTAATTTATAATTTAAAATAACATTTCAGGGCAATATTTGAATATGAAATGAAAGAATTTGGAATTTGGAATTTTAGGAAAAGTTAAATTCCTTTAGGTTTAAAAATGGTTTTCAAAGATTTTGGAAAAATAATAGTGATAATATTTCGAAAATATTTTTGAATTGGGTATGAAATCTGGTGAGATTTGGAATTTAAAAATATTTGAAATGTTTTGGAAGAGATAAAAGCATTGAACTCTTTCGATCGCTAGAAAATAACTTCGGTGATGACTGCAACATCATCGATGTTCATTTTCGAGTTTTCAAGAGAGGATTTGCTACCAAATTATTTTGAATTGAAATTGTTTGCAAAAGTTGGGTTGATTTTAGAAATGCAAATGATTTTGGATCTAATTGATTTCGAATGATTTTTGGAATACTTAAGTGATTATAGAAGGCTCTGGAATTGGTTTAAAATGTTTCGAGTGTCTAAGTAATGGTTTAAACTCTAGAGGTTTACCTAAAAATGTTATGGATTATAAGCAGGTTTGGAAATTTATGAAGTTTGAAAATTTCCTGGAATGGAATTAACTTGTAAAGTTAAAAAGTAGGAAGAGTAAGTCGAATTAAATGAACTTAAGCTAAGTTTAATAATAGATTGTGATTATATTTGAATCAAAGTTGAAATATGATTGAGATGAAATTGTATCACGTAGTGGATACATTAAATGAAATTAAGTTCTTACTTGATAAAATTTGAATGAATGGTGTGAAGTCAAAAGAATAGTACAAGGTTAGATCTAACAGTAGTTAAGTTAAATAAGATTGAATTGGGATAAATAGATTTCGAGGGCTTATAAAAGAATTGAAAACCCATTGAATAAAAAAAATACTTGGCTAAATAAAATGTATAATCCCGAGTTAAAAAGTAAAATGTGAACGGGATTGATGGTAAATGGATGAAAGTATGGATATAAATAAGTTGCGACTTATAAAACTTAGAAGTGGAATAAATAAGCCAAAATAAAATTGTTGTATTTTGAGAAATGAATAAAAAATCCAGAAACTTGAATTATAAAATAGGTTGAACTCAAGAAATTAAGTGAAGTGATTTTTTGGAAGGTAAAAATATAATATTGAATTAAAGTGGGAAATGAACTAATTTGAATAAATTGGTTAAGTGAGTAAGTTAATGGAATTTTAAATTGGTTAAATAAAAGTTGAATTATGAGTTAATAAAATTGGATTGTGAATTAAATGATAGAAATAGAACTTGAGTATAAATAATATTCATCGCATATTGTAAGTGGATTAATTATGAATCGAAGTTGTCAAATGAAATGGAATTGGATTATAATAGAAATGATTTGAGTTGCAAATAAAATCCAATTCGAGTATGAATGAGTTAAATACGTGCTTGGATATTATTTTAACAAATTAAGAATGGGGGAATTGAATTTGATGAGAATCAAGTTAAATAGAAGTGAACTTAAGCTATGAAGTTGAAAAAGTTTGAAGAAAGTAAATTAACCTAAGTTTAAAAATAATAGAAGCTTGGCTTCGAGTAAGGGTGAAAGCCCATTAAATAACAGTTGGGTTAAATTAATTTGGGAAATGGTTATTAATATTAGCATGGAATGTTGTCAAGCTTAATGGAATGAGTTTAAATGAAACCAACGCGAGAATGAATGAAATGCAAGTGAATGGTTTGTAAATATGTTAGAATGGAATAAGATTTAATATAAATTGTATTGGAATCAATTTAAAATAATTATAAGATTAAGTAATTGTTTATTCACATAAAGATCGTCGAATTTGCATAGAAATAATTGTCGTTTGACGAAAATGAGATTAAATAAAATTCTATGAATTCATAGAAGTAAATAAAATTGATTTTTGAATCAATTGAAATGAATATAAGTTCTTTGGTTTAAAAATGAATCGTATGCAAGCAAGTGAATTGCAAATCATTTAAATTGAATAGTATGGGTTGAGAGTTCATTGAAAGCAATTGAAATAAGTGTCGAAACCTTACATATGTGCTTATGAAAGTATATAACATGCATTGTTATAGAATCCATGTTTTAGCTATTTAAATATAAGTGAAATGTTATAAACTTCTTATATATCATGCTTATATGTTTAAACTGAGTAAGTACAGGTACCTGAAGGCCCTTTAGCAGGATTTTGGTCGCACTAATTGCTAAATAATAAGCCCCTTGCGTAAAAAAGCTAAATAGAGGTATGCCTACGCAATAAAAGTTAGGAAATATGAACTATTGTTTGTTTTTTTTGTTTTTCCGACCGGGTGAGTTGATGTATATATATATTTATATCTCTTGTCAATTTGCAAAAGCTCCTTCGTACAGAGGAGACTCTGCCAAAAAATTTCGAAAATTTTGGGAGTTATAAAAAAATTTGGGAGATTTTTTGTTAGGGACAAAACAATTTCAAATTGGAAATTGAAATAAATTAGTGGATGAAACTAATTTAAAATAATGATATGAATCAGTTATGAATGGAAGATAAAATTCAATACTTCGAGTTGAAGATAAATTGATTTCATATGGAAATGGGACAACCAATTTGAATAGAAGTAGATATAAACTAAAGTGGTGAAGTGAAAATAAATATAAGAAGCGTGTAAAATACTTATAGTGAACTTAAGAAGAAATGGTGAAATTCTTAAGTAATATGGATGTCGGGAAAATATATTGAATAAGCATTTGAGTGAAGATTTAATAAAATTATGTGAAATGATAAGCATTGATAAGTGAATAGAAATCAAAATGAATGTGAATAAAAAGAGAATTGATATAGTTGGTAATCAATTGAGATAAATACGTAGGATGTACGTATATTATTTTATTCGCATAGCAATTTGATCCAGATTCAAGCATAGAATTTCGAGATACTTATATCGATCCGAATTAGGATTTTTCACTCGATTTTCGACGACGACCCTGGGTATGGATTTTGATTGATTCTGGAAATTCTCTATCATAGTTATGACTATGTAAGGAGAACGACGGTTCCTGATCAAGAAACCAGATCTGAGTCCGCACTAGGAAGTCGGGTGGATGATACTAGTTCGGAAATGAAATTGTGTGATCAAGTAAGCGATCAGATTCGGTATTGCGTACGAATGATATAGGTACATCGTACGGGCTTAAATGGAATGAATATTGAAAATTTTGTAAAGAAGTGTATAAAATGATTTTGGAATCTATAGTTGGATATGGATAAATTGGATATACAGGTATTAAAAAGCAAGTGGGAAAATTGGGATTTTTGATTTCAGAAGATAAATTGAAATTTGCTCGGCAAAGGTATGTATTTTAAATTTCTGTATGAAATTTGATGATTTTCTAGTCTGGCCACTTGGCGTTTGTTTTCTTTTGAAATCTGGGGGCTCGTAGAGGCATTTTGTAGTTGTACCAAGCTAGCCACGCAAAAGAGACGTTGGCGAAATTTTTCGGAAATTTAGAGAGTTAGAAATTTTTTGAGAAAGTTTTGATAATTTAAATTTGGATTTAAATTTAAATTTGAATAAGTGGAGTAAATAATGTTGTTGAAAACCATGGAAGGTTTTGGAAAGTTGGTTGAAGTAATATTGGGTCTTTAATAAAAGATAAGTTATGGCAAGTTGATAAAACTGGTTGGTTTGGAAAAATAGTAATGGGTTTTGGATCATTCTTCCTAACAAGTAATCTCGGAGACGAAATTCTTTTAAGGGGGAAGGAATGTGACGACCCAGAATTTTTAGGCATTTGAAACTGAAATATTTAATTAATTTTAAATATTTGCAAGATAGTTTAACTTGGATTTCAAATATCAGTTTGAATTTGGCGATTGAATTTATTGAATTTATTGAATTTAATAATTTGAATTTGGGTAAAATATTGAATTTTCAGTTTTAAGCCTGTTAAAAATAATTTGAAGGCTTATAAAATTTAAAATGATAATACTGAAGATAATAAAATGGTTAAAATCTAATTTAAAGGTGATTTGTTCAGTTTTAATAATATATCGTTTAAATTGAATTTAAAAATAGCTTTCCAAGACACAGTCTCGGAATTCGACGAAACTAATTCCATTGGATCTGTAATATTGTATTATTACTGGATTTCAAATTTCGTAATGTTTGGAGTTATCGTTTGCCGCACGAGACATAAACGCGCTGAATTTATATCGAAATAAATGAAATAATTGGGTTCAAAAAGCTATCTCCTCCATACGACTGAATTAGGACTCGAAATCTTTTCCATTGTGTTTGGATTAGGGGTATAACATTATAAACGTCTAGCGGCACTTTTTGATAGGGGTTCGCGATTTGAAGCTACGTAAATCGAGAAATTTGAAATTAATTAAGATATATTTTTATACCTTAGTCAGCAGCCGAATTCCCTTCACATCTGTCATTCTCTTTCATCAGCCACCCTAGCAAGCAGACCTAGCACTATACACATCTCATCCATCACGCTACCATCTTCAAATAACGCAGTTTCTCTTCCCAAAGTCTGTTCAAAATCGTTCATAACACGCTACCCTATTCCTTCTCGTTTATAAAAAGAAACCCGAGCTTTTATTTTTCTTCAGAAAATTTAAATGAAACAAAAAAATGGCCGCTCCCTCTGTTTAAAGCAAATAAAAAAAGGGAATTCAAATTAAATCGCTTCAGCCGATTAAAGGGAGGGAAGGGGCGAATTCTATCGTGAGCTCTCCTTCATGCTCGCCGAGTTCGAAGGCTAGATTCGTGATAAAGGAAGCTGGACTAGAAGTTGATTACGCGTGGCTTTGGGTATCGTCGCAGCTTTGGGTGTGGCGGCTGTGACCGTGACTAGGGTTTCGAACTCGAGCGAGGCCTGAGAGGAACGCACAAGCATTGTGTGGGCATTCGAACTAGGATCGCGATGGTGTCTCTGGCAAGTCGTGGTGGCCTTGGTTCTGTAGTGAGGTATTTTACTTATTTATTAATTATAATTTGTATTCTAGAAAAATATATAATTTCAGTAAGGTAAATTTCTGTTATAAAAAAATAAAAAAATATGTAAATAAATTTACGGTATAATTTACAGTGAGTTTTACAAAGTGAAAAAAATTCTATTTTTAATCTATATAACTTTTAGAAAGAAAATCTTTTTTTGATTTTATATATATATATATATATATATATATAAGATTTGGGAAAATATATAGGAATTTTGAATATTGAAGTTAATATAAAAATAGATTTTTTTTTTAAATCTATGAAAATAATTTTTATAAGTAGATAAATAGTCTCAGAAGAGATAAATATACATTTACACATTTTGAATTTACTAGTTTAACTTTAAATTAATATATTTGTTTACTTAACTTATTTAAAATTTATTTTAGTTACTAAAAGATTATTCAAAAGGAAATTAGTTTGAAATTAAATTATTCATTAAAATTTAAATCATTAATTAAATTATTAAATGATGATTGATTGTTTGAATGTTAATAAAATCATCTAATATTTATTCAAGGGTTTTAAATCATGAAGAATCAAGTCTGTTGGAATGGATTGCAATTACAAAAATCAAAGGTGAGTAAATCTCACTCACTGGGTTTTAATTTAAATTTAAATGGTAAAACGTAAATAATTGGTTGAATGATTGGATTGAATTGATTTGATGTGCTATATTATATACAGTGGTATATATAGTATATATTAGAGTGATTGATTTCGTGCATTATATAGCGGATGAGACCCTATGCGCAGCCTAATAGCGGATGATATTGTATTAATCTCATATACCGCGATATTCCACCTCGAAGTGAAATTGGTATTGTGCTAACATCTGTGGATGCAGGGAAACAGGTTGGAGGGATCCAACTGGATTCCTCAAAATTATTTAAATTGTTTAATATTCTGTGTTATGAATATTTGATTCTGTGATGAATTATATTGATAATTGGAATATTGAATGCTATGGTTTGCTTCAATATATTTCGGTACACTGAGTTATAGAAATATATAGAATTGAATTTTTGAAAAGAAAATAGAAGAGTGAATTTTTAAGTAAAATAATTATAGAGAATTTGAATAAATTTAAGAATGAACTGGATAAGAATAAAAGTGATTTTAAAATTGTAATAAATAATTCCGAATATGGAAAAGGGGATTTTGAATAAACAAAAAATAACGAATTGTAAAACTTAAGTGATATTATTTAAAGGAATAAAGAATTTACTTTAAAATTCAAGGTTTAAATTTATTTAAAAGGATAAAGAAGGAATTTTGGAAATCTGAAATTGGTATTTTTTTTCAGGTAAAAGATATTAAATCATAAGTAAGAAATAAAAATATGAAGTTAATTGATTTTGAAATAAATCGAGTAAGTAAAGAAATTTATTTCAAAATGGAGTAATTTGGAAATAAATTTGGAAATTGATTTAAGTGTTTGAAATTGGAGTTATAAAGGAGGATGGGACTAAGAAATTTATAAACTGGGTTTATAAAAGTGAAGTAATATATCAATGGATATTTGGAAGGATAAATTCACGG
The DNA here is from genome assembly GCA_030765085.1 of Allium cepa. Lineage (NCBI taxonomy): Eukaryota > Viridiplantae > Streptophyta > Magnoliopsida > Asparagales > Amaryllidaceae > Allium > Allium cepa. Next base: position 70,244,528 of record CM060939.1, on the reverse strand, counting down.
TAGGAATTTATTAAAGGAATGGGTCAATTTTGTTTAAAAATAAATAGTGATTTATTTTTAAAGGATGTGAAAAGAAGCGTATTTTTCTGGATAGCCAAGTACGTTTTCAAAGCAAATTAATAAGTATAAGTTTAAAGTTTAAAGTTGTTTTGAGAAGTATGTTTTAGAAATTTTATTATTTTTAAATGTTTACATTTTAAAGTAAGTCTTTTTCAATTTATTATAGTAGTAATTATTTAAAGGAGACTTGGTATTATGTTTCAAAAGAGAAAAAATTAGTTTATATTTTAGCTTTATTTTAAATATTCTTAAAGTATATATTTTTTATAAAGTATTAAAGTAGTTTTTTTTAAATTTAAATGTTAAAGTATATTTTATAATATAGTGTTTTGAATTATTTTAAAATCTAAAGTGTTTGTACTTGGTGATTTCAGTGGAAATAGAAAATATTTGGGAAATGTATTCCGTGAGAGGAAGATGATTTGAAAACTGTTTTCAAAAAAAGGTTTGTAAGTGGAAATATATCTTGCGAAGATATTTGAGGTTAATAAATAATTTGGGAAATTATTTATGTTTGATGGTTGTTTGTGAATGTTAATTGATAGTTAAATAACCGACTATCAATATTGGCCAATGCGCTGATCGTTTCGAAGAGACCGGGATCGGGATTTATTTCCTGAAAACCACTTCGATCCGGTTTGAACGTTTTCGTGTGGAAAACAAGAGTTTGGATTCGAAGGTGGAGCAGTGAAGTGCAAGGGCTAGTCGCTACTAATCCTGAGGTGATTCCAAAATGGATGTAGTAGAAGTAGTGCCTTCGGTTCCGTTCGAACCCGGAACGGACTTGTACGGATGGATGCTTTCAGAACATCGTCAGGTGGACGGTGAGCATTCTAAGTGGTATGTTCTAAAAGGTAACGCTTACCCTCGAGCCTCATCAACCGGGAATGACTGAAAATCAGGGGATATGCAGCAAGGCTAAGTGGGTAGCACCCATTAGGGTGAGGTCATCCCTGTCTAGATGTCCTTTTTATTCGGCTTAGTGGTGCGGTTGCTGATCCCAACCGTGGGTTGATCTTGCTCGGGATTATCCGGTAAGGGGTAGTCCCGGTCTTGTGTTGCAGGGGATTGGGAGTAATCCTCGGTACGGTGACCTAGGCCACGTACTGTGACGGGTGGTAACCCAGTGCCTAGTCATTAGTTGGAAATCCATTCTCCCTACGCGCCTGTACAATTTTGATTGTGCCCAACTACTGCTGAAACGTGAGATGCAAGCATTTCATCTAGATTTTATTTTACTTTCTATAGACACTTTTATAATATCAGACGGCGATTTGATAAAAAGTGTTTTGGCTATCGTAAGGTAAAAACCCGACATGTTTATTTGTGGCGTGGTCTTACGAGATGCTTTTGTTTTCAAAAGAATTTTGAAACTTTAATAATCAATTTGAGTGTGGTTTTCTCACGCTGGTATTCCAGACGACTCGGGTGTTATTTAACTATAAAGCTCGGGTCAGACGGAGTATTATAGAATACAGGATATGATGCTGTGGAGCTTAGGAGACGAGCTGGATGGCGATATGTACTTTCGTACTTGATTATTATTCCGTTGTGTATTCAATTTTGAGGACAAGTTTACATGGCTGTCCAATTGTATGTTATTAATGTTGTTAAACTCTAATGTTGTATTCTGATGATATATGTATGAAACAGATATATTTTTCTTTTGTGTAAAGATCTGTTATTATCTATTATATTTTATTCCGCTGCGATGGTAAGATTCTGTGTTATTTGTTTCCTTTTCTTCTATCTCCTTCTTCTTTTACCCTAATGGTTCGTATTTATGTTCATCTTGAGTTGATTTGATGAAGAATAGTGTCGACTCAAGAGGTACGGAACTGTGGGTCATTACACTGTGCCGCATCCTGAAGCTGCCAAGAGGCCAATTGACGCTTCTACGCGTCAGTAATCTCAAGACCAGTGAAGATCCTTTCCAGGCTCTTCAGCATTGTTGCGCTCCAATGATGCTCTCGGAACCATAGAATTTGATGCAACCAAGCAGTGTGTATTCTTTGCTAAGAGTAGAAAACTTGACTGCAGGAGCTAGGGCACGTGGTTCGGGAGCATTTTCTCTACCCCCACCTCTAGCGTTCCTTCTGATACTCATCCTAGAATACCAAAAGCGATTTTAGAATCAAAGATAGAAATTTATAGAACTTAAGGAAATTCTAATCAAATAAATTCAATAAGGAGCATGGAATCAAAGGATATAGATTCTAAAATGATTCTCCTCATTCTAGGGTACGGTTACCCTATCTCTAATAAGCTTTACAACTCCACAGGCTAAGGTTTCTGGAACCAAAGCTCTGATACCAACGGTAACAACCTGTATATTTGGACCATTTAAATTAACAATAATCCACACATGTCAACTTAAATAGTACAAAACACGATTCGTTAATGGAGTATATATATATAATGAGAATCATCATAGAATCACAAACAAATACAATAACAGAATAAAGCAGCTGAATTACAACAATGTCATAATAGTAGTTCATGAAGCTACTAAGTAAATACAACAATGTCTTAAGCAAATAGTGAAATAGAAATACATTGATGTCTGATACAATATTAAAATAGAATAGAGCAATACTGATAAAGATAAATGATAGTCTTCAAAATCTTCAGCTTCTAAGCAGCACAGCATCAGAAATCCTAAGACTGACCCGAGCATAAGCACAAACAAACACTCGAGTAAGGATATATATTCTTATACAAGATGATATGGTTCAGATTATGAAATAACAATAACTCAAAGCTGAATGGAATAAACATCTTTCAGGATCCGTTAAACTAGCTATATATAGTAGTGTACGCAAAGTAGATAACGCCTAACAGTAAAATAAAGTATCAAAATAGTGTTAAGGCGTTACCATTATTCCCCTTAACACATTTATATAGTATCATAGTCTATACAGCACTGTAAACTCCACCGTAAACTAGTGGGATATCAGGAAGTACTCCATAGGTATAATACAAAACAAATCGTAGTGGTCGCGTATAGGGATACAAGTATGACAAGGTACATGAGGCAATACCCAAGGTAGTGAAACTACCATTTGCCTGATCCGGACTGGTGAGAACGCATCGCCACAACGATCGCAACACCGTGATACAACACTCCAAATTCAAGGGTGCGCACCAATCAAATACAAGTAATGAGTAGTTTACGAAGAAGTGTGTTCGCTCGAGGTAGCTAACCTCATTGCCCCGGCACAGCTCCTGTTTAAGTCATTTCCGATTTGATACAAGTGTCAAGGTCATCCATTATCATTCTCTTTCTTCAATCATCAACGTACATCATTCCAACCACTTCATTCTAGATCACACTCCGCGTATAGTTATTAAAGTGGTATTCGGTTTAAACTGTGAGTATGTCCGTAACCGATCCCGATCTCTTTAATAACTTCGTAATTATTACACCGATTGGTCATTTAATAATTTTCAAAACCAAATCAATTTCAATTCCACTTAGAATTCAAAAGTCAACAATTCATTTGTCTTTCTATATCGATTTCCATAATTCACGTTTCAAACTTCCAAATTTCCAATTTCAAAACTCTATAATTCAACTTCAAATTTGATTTAAAACAATTCAAGTATTGATTAAAGTTCATATATATAGGTATCATTCAATGATCATTTAAATTTACTTAATTTAACATAATATTGATTTAAATTCATAGATGGATTCCATTCAATAATTATTCAAATTAAGTTAATTTAACATTCAAAATAATTTCAATTAAATTTCCAATTCATTAAATCATTCACTTAAGTTTACCTACATTATATTCAAACTTATAAATTTAATTAAATTGGATTCGTCAAATTAAATTCTTTAAATTACAAATTTATATTAATCCCCATAAATAAATCACATATTTATTTCTTATTAAAGAAATTCAAATACCCTTATTTCCTCATCTAATTAAATAATCACAAGTTAAATTTCTTCGGTGAACAAGTCATAATTTTGTTAAATTATTAATAAATTTCAAAACTTAATTCAATAATTTACTTAAATTTAAACAACATTCTTACATCAAACATTTTGTTAATGTTTGTTTCAAATTATTAAATATTAACATTTTAAATTTCACTAGAATTCAAATTCCAAATTTCATTTAAAACCCTTCATTATTTTATTTACATAAAATCTTTATTTTATTTATTTAAATCGAATTATTTGGCCAATCGGTTTTTATTTAATTCTCTATCCTAAATCAATTGTTTTATTTGGATATTCATTATTTCAACCCGATTCTGTTTCAATTCAAAATCAGAAACATAGTAAAGGGAATTTGCAGTGTGATAACTTGGATGGTGTCAAAGTAAATAAACAAGCAATAACAACAATCCATAACAATCCAATAATTTATTCAAATAATCCCGAAATAATCGTGTAAATTTACATTATAATTTCATGTAAATTAATGTAATTATTTCTAGAATCTACACTATCATTTCAATTCCATACTTCTTCCATTTATACAACATAAATTTTAAATGTTTCAAGATGTAACTAACTATATTTCTACGTGCCACTAATTAGACATTTAAAAGGTCATATGATACAGATTTTTATTTAATCAAATTCAAGCACATATGTCAATTTCAAAGTGTCAACTACCACACGTCAAATACAAGTGTATATTATTTATAACTTCTTGTATTAACAATTTTTAACATCTAATATCAACATCAAACAATCAGCCATATTATCAACCAAACTTGATTATCATCTTATAAGAATATAAGTCGTGAAATTTATTCATCTTTCATGGTTAGAGAAAATGAACGGCGAAGCACGAAGAGGCACGAATAGACTTGATTTAACGCAACACAACACGAACAGTTGAACAAACTGCAACCATCGATAAGAGAAAAATGTTATTAATTTCAATATGGACGTTTATATATATATATATATATATAAATATTTATAAAATCATATATATGCACTTACCAAACACTAAAGAACAGAAGGAAATCTGAGAATTTGAGTGCTTGATGCAAAGTGGAAAGCTTCAAGTGGTTGCTGTAACAACAACAGAGAAGAGAAATGGGTTACTACTATTAAGCAACTACAAATATATATATATATATATATATATATATATATATATATACTGCATATATATTCATTCGGCAAATATTGACAACAATAGGAGATAGTGGAGCAATGCAATCTTGAGTCTTGTACGGCTACACTTTCTTTTTTTTCTTTTTTTTTTAAAAACTGTATGCATGCATTTGCATATACACGGCATGCACGAGAGAGCGGCACAGGTGGGAAATGGTGATGGAGTGGGGATGCTGGAGTGGTGCAGCTGGGGTGGTGCACAGCTCTGGTCTGGGTGCAGTGGAAGGATGCTGGCGAGGGAGGCGACGGTCGCTGGAGTGGATCTGGATGGCGGTGAATGGAGTAAGTCAGTGGGTGGCGATGACGGGTATGGCGCAGTCATTCAATGTGTTCGGTCGAAGCAGTGGTTGAAGGGAAGCCGGAGGGGCGGTGGTCAGCTGAAGGCTGTGCGCGCAGGTGGTTGCGACGGCGAGGCATGGTGGTCGTGGGTGATGGAGGATGGGGCGACACGGTCTGGGGAGGCGCGTGTGATGGAGGATGGTGGCGCGGCTAGGGAAACGGCGGCGGCGTACGGTGGAAGGCGGCGGTCGGAGTGGGTAAGGCGTGGTTCAGGGAGACGCGTGTTTGGGCGAGGTAAAGGAAAATGGTGGAGGCTGTCCATTTTCTTTTGCATTTGCTTTACAAGGTTTTGACAGTGAGCAAAGAAAAAAATGAGAAAGAAATAAAGATGAAGGAGGAGAGAAAAGAGATTCGCACCTGTATAAGTTTGGTGTAATGACACAGTGTTTCTTTCTTTTTATATTTTATATTTGGTTGAGAATTTAATAGGTCCGTAAATATTGTTTTGAGTTACGAAACGTGCTGCCTATTTCCCAATTTATCAACCAGCTGTTGTACAACTTCCCATGCCCATTATACCAGTTGCCAACCACACCCATCCATTCACTTCAGCCAAAAGTTTTTTCTTCTTCAAAGTTTTGAATGCAAACGGCTATCAACTTGGCTGAATATTATTTAATCGGTCCGCTTGGAACGGTTATATTAGCGCGACGATCTACGTGGAACTCCGATTTGTACAAATGAATATAACATTCTGATCGGCGCAACGAGGCGCTTACAACGATACACAGATATTGGCTATACGACAGTTTTATCAAAACTCAAAATTTACGCCAATTAAATTGTTCGTTTGACAAAATAATTTAAATGAAGCAGGCAACGACGGAATTAGAAGAAACAAAACGCGACGTCTTGATCAGATAAATTTTTACAACATTACTATGCAAAAATATTTAGATTCGGAAGATAAAAATTTATGCATTTCGAAATGAACTTATAAAAACGCGAACGAAATTTACTACGATATTTTGCGACGAAACTTTTCCTGTATCCATAACTAACTGGACGCATCCTATAAATAAAGTTTGGACGTTAACTGAGAACGTATATAAATTTCAAATTTTTATATTAAATAATGGATTTAAAATTTTAAATTGGGTCGAAAATTCAAGGTTGTTACAATATTAAATTTGAAGTTTCCGGCTTGTTAAAAATATTTTAAAGGCTTATAAAATTTATATTAATAGTACTAAAGATAATGGAAGCTTTAGAATTGAATTTGGAAGTGTTTTGTTCAGTTTTAAAAATATATCATTTAAATTGATATTTAAAAATAGCCTTTCGAGACATAGTCTTGGAATTCGATGAAATCAGTTCTATTAGATCCGTAATAGTGTATTATTATCGGATTTCAAATTTCGTAGTATTCGAAGTTGTCGTGTGATCGTACGGTAGATAAATGCACTGAAATTAATATCGAAAATCCAATAATGTCTAGGTTGAACAAGCTATCTTCTCCATATGATCGAATTAGATCTCGAAACCTTTTCCATTGCGTTCAGAACAGGGGTATAACATTATGAATGCCTAGCTGTATGCCTCAACAGGATGTAGAGATTTTGAGTTGCGGGAATCGAGACGATTCAAATTCAAATTTAAATATAATATATATGTATATATATATATGTTTTTCCTTCAATTTACTGTAGACCACATTCAACATTTGTCCGCCCTGAGAACACGTGTCTCCTACCTTCTCAATCGCGCACTAGATGCCCACTTCAATAGAGAAGAAAATAAAATAAGCCGTGACTAAATTTTGGGGTTATTTAGCTCGTTCATATTCATTTGAATTATCTCTAATTTGAACTGCATGTTCCATCTTTCTTTCCTCAAATTCTTTCGAACCCAAAATCAAACAGTTCGAGAAAATGACGACCAAGTTATATCCATGCGATTGCTCTTCTTCCTCCCTTTCGCCTACCAGTTTGAAGCCGATGTTCCTCTCAATTCAAATCGCGAGCATGTTTTCGAGCTGCATCGAATCGCGGCTTGGGCCGTGGTGTCTGGCGTTTTGGAATGTCGAACTCGAGCTCGATCGCGAGGCGTATTGTCGATAGGGTGAGGACAAGGCATGCGATGTGGTAGCACTGTTGTTCGGCAAGGCTTATGGTTCGACGAACAACGGTAGAAGGCGGCGACGGAGGGATCCGGTGTTCAAACTCGAGGGAATTTCGCGATTTTTGGTTCGCGTTGGCGAATGTCGGAGTCAAAGGGGACGCGCAGATCGATAGTGAGGTATTGCAGTATTCATCAATTCAAAATCTAATTTAATAAAATACATATATAGTAAATTTAGATTTTAGGAAATTGTATAACAATTCTATTTTATATAAATGTACATACATATTTCAATATATATATGTAGATTTTCCAAATTATATATATATATATATATATATATACACACACACACACATAATCAGAGAATGATATTTACAGTTAGGTGCATAGTAGTTTTAGTAATATATATGTATGTATATAAGTTTACAGTAAAGCATGGAATTTTATATAGATAAGAATTTAGGAAGAGTAGGAATTTTTAAAATGGTTAAAGTTTATGAAAATTGGATATTTAAAAAAAACCTATATGGATTATTTTTCATATGCAGTTGAAAATGAAGAAAAGTAAGACTCAATTTACTAGGCTATGATGAAAATAATTTATTAAGGTGTTTAATTTATTTAATTAACTTATTTAATTATTTTATAAATTTTTAAAGGAAGATTAGTTAAAACTAAAATATTAGTTAGTTAAATTTATTAAATGAAATTAATTGTTTGAATAGTTCAAATGTTAATAAACCTGTAACGACCCGAAAATTTCGATCCCGAAAATTCCAGATAGTTAGGAAAAGAAGGAGATAGAAGAAGAAAAAGAAAACAGAAAACACCAAACACAGACTCTCACATTCGCAGCGGATCAAAATATAATATTAAATAAAATAGCAGTTATACAAAGGAAAAACTGTATTGGTTAATTACATTTCAATACATTAGAGTTACATTCATTTATACGACCACTGGACAGTCATAACAACTTGTCCCAGATAAGCTACAACAAATCATAGCGGAATACACTACATACGTTCTGCCATTAAGCTCGCCTCCTGATCTCCAGAATGTTCTTACCTGAAAATCTGTAATACTCGGTCTGGCCCGAGCATTACATCAAAGTAACACCCGGGTCAGGCTGGAAACCAGCGTGAGTAAAACCATCTAACATGGAACACTAAAGCATATAACTTATATAAACCCGGGTAACTTGTATAAATTTACAGCTTCACAAGTTGTTATAGACATCATTTATTTCACACATCAATTTCTAAGTACCAACAACTTAGATTAAATGGTCCAATTCATTTAAATCATTCCATCCCAGCGTATTGATTTCACATATCAATCTATAAAGAATCGAAGTGGTTTCGGGCATTTGCTAATACCGGACTTCGGTCTTTTGACTCCAATGTCATTATTACCCAAGTTATTTAAATGAAATACAATTCAAACTTAATATACAGGATGTCACTGTTTTAACCCAACATATTATATCACATAGCATCACACATCACATACCAGAGATATCAATTAACCTAAGGAATACAATATCATTCAATCATTCATAAGCAAGATTAATCAACCACACCATCTCTAATTAATTTAATTAACCACAAATGAATTAAATTAATTACTTCAATTACTTTTAAATCCTGCTTATTAATTTATTCTCAAACCAATTAATTTGTAACCAATAATTATCCATCCTAATTAATCATCCTTGATTAATTATACTATAATTACTTTGAGTAATTAAATTTTAATTAATTACAAAAATTAATTATCTTCAAACAATTATAGTAATTAACCTTTAATTACTTCATTAATTAATTTACTATAATTAATTAATTAATAACCTTAAGTGATTAACCCCTAATCACTTCCACTAAATTACTTCCATAAAGTAATTAACCTTTAATTACTTTATTTAATTAATTACTCTTTTCTTAATTACATCCAGTAATTATTCCCTAATCACTTCACCGAGTAATTAACTTAATTCATTCATAAGTGATTATCTTTAATCAATTACTAATCATTTAAATTTAATTAAATATTTCTTAAACTTATTATATTTAAAGGACCCTTAATTGAGAAAAATCATTATTTTAATTAAATTATTTACATTAACCAACAATTAATAATAATTGAATCATCTTCATTATCTTCACACATTAAATTTTTTTAATTTTCAAAAAACTCTTAATTACTTAAAAATAAACTTCTTATTATAATTGATTGCTAAATTCTTACCATTAAACCTTATTTAAATTAAACATTTTAGAAATTTATTATAAATTAAACCATACAACATCTAATTGAATCTTTAAAGTCTTGAAACTTTCCAAAGTTATTAAATAAATTTTTATATATAAACCATTTTGAAAATCTGCTTTTATATCCTTTAAGGACTTATCTATTTTAAACATATTTAAAACTTGTTAGAACATTTATTCTAGAAAACAACAATTTTCATTAGTAAAAACTTGTTTTACTTTGTTTTAAAGCTTAGAAATATTTGCAAATCAATTTTCTTTGTTTTAAACTTTTTAAAAACTTCCTGAACAAACCTTAAATCTACACCTCACAAACAACTCGAGGAAACATCCCAACTACCCGATCGAAACACAGAACAACTCACTGCATCCCCTACTTCGAGTCACGCAAACAAATTCTCGTGAAAGACCTCGAGCCCGACCTTCTTCCCCGAACCACCAATCCACCCAGATGCACGAAACATGCACATCCACATGCACATCGCCTCCGATCTCCGATGATCTCCACCCTGCCCCCAAACAAGTTGACAACAGCCACGACAACTCCACGATATCAACCAATCATCTCGATTCATTGTAGAATCGAAATCGACGCCTAAAGCCTATCAGCGTGGAAACGACATCACTGGAATTATCGACCACCACCAATGATCAAGCACTCAAGACTCCACGCCATTCTCTCCGTTGCTTCATCACGCCTTCCAGCACCCTCGGCTCAACTCGCGACTGATCCCGATCATCACTAGGCATCGCGAAACCCATCTGAACAACGTTGACACATTTAGGCAGTAAAACCCTATCTCGATCCTTTCTGGTCGTCACGACCCCTGAAAAATCATGATAGCATTTTTCCCATGATCTACGACTTCCCTTCTACATTCAAGCTCAAACACGACGACTAGTTCGCCGTTGATTGACTGAAATTGATCAGTTCATCCAAAATGAACAACTCGAGAATGCACCCAAATTTCAATAAAAATTATGACATACATACCAAAAATCATGATTTCCTATCACTAGTTCAATCATGCAATCCATTCTTAGAATTGAATTCACAAATTTTTGACCAAATTTACAATGCCATTGTAAATTATAAATTTCGAACCAAATATTTATTTCCAATTCCTGTAATTATTTTTAGGAGGAATGTTACATGTTTTCAAACATCTTTCATTTACCAATCAAAGGCCATCAGAGATTAAATGATGAGATATTGGATTTTAAGAGAAATCGAATCCTAAAGTTTATCAATAGAGCCTATTTTAAAGCTATAGTGTCATTCAATATTCTCACATACACGCATCCATTTCAATCCAATTTCAGGCTAACAACATGATTTATATTCAAACATCACAGAAAAATTCAGATTTTAAAACTGTTTTTAAAATAGTTTACCCACAGTACAACTTGAACAGAGAAGAGATGATAACATCTATACAGGCATCTATATTTCATATCCAGGCATAAAAGTACTTTCATGTCCAGGCAACACTATAAATTATTTTGTTACTTTTATAAATTTTTTTAAAAGATGTAGCTTACTCACCTTGTAATGTTTGAACAAAGGAACTGGAATTGGTTTTTGAAAACTTTGATCTTTGAACTAGAAAATGTTTTGATTTGAGCTTGAAAACAGTAAGCTTCTGATCTGATCCTTGCTCTGGAAATTTGTTTTGAGATGAAGCTTAAATCTTGCTTGATGTTAGAGTTGAATCTAATTCAGTTTTGGATTCCCTTTGATTTTGATCTCTGGTTTGAGATTGAATAAAGGTTTTTAATTTGTTTTTGCTTAACAAATCCTCGAATCCGGGCAGAAAAAAAGAAGGCAAAGTAGAGGTATATAGGCTGCTCTTTTTGGTGTACACAGCAAGCTTCTTTTGATTTGATTTTTTATTTTATTTTGTACACTTGAAATGATATATGGTATGCTTGAGTTAAAATGTGCATTAAATGCTTGTCTCCTTCCATGTTTACATACTTATCCATACTTATGCATATCTTTTCATAATCTACATATTCCTTCTTTGATATGGATATATGTATATATTATCAACAATTAAAGTTGCATGTGATTAGGTTCGAATGCCAGGCTGCAACAAGGATGAAAGTGGAGATAGCTCCTCTTGTTCAGGCCTTTGCTTTGCTGATTTCTTTTTTTATAAGGCTGATTATTGTATGCATTTGGTACTATGTTTTCCCAAGGTGTTTATATGTATATATATTCTTACATATATATTCACATACTACATACGTATGCAAAGAACCCTTTTATGTTTATATATTTACTTAATTATATTTATTCATGTAAAATTCAAAAGAAATTTATTAAAACCTTTATATTTATTCTTATTTAAATTTTAACTTAAGATCATATTAAATCAATAGCAAAGTATATATATACACACCAGTATTTAAAATGTAGAGTTTCACATCTAAATTATCTTTAAGATATTTTCTTTGAATTTCAAATCCAAGTTCTATTTATAGTAAAAAAATTTAAAGCACAAATATTATTTGTTTGAATTTTTTTTTGGCACATTTAAATAACTATAAAAGAAAATTATCAAATAAATATTTATATCCAGATATTTTAATTATCAGAATTCATTTGTTCAATTTAAAATTAGTATTACAAATAATTTAATCCTGTTAATTACCGATTAACAGATGTCCAAAATTTGGGTTATCACATTCCTCCCCCCTTTGAATCTTTTCGTCCTCGAAAAGGAACGAAGCCAGAATTTATTAAAATACTTAATATCAGTTAAATTATTCTTTGATCAATTTTAACTAAAACTCTTTTTACTTAGAAATCTTTAAAACAATTTAAAATCAATATAATATTACAAAAATAGTTTTGTAAAAATACTTTTTATAACTCGATGTCTCAACCAGTCCATCCTTGTCCTTACAAAAATTCGGTCATATGTTGATCAGGCGTATGACTGAAAATCTATAAGTGCTTGGCAGACCCGTTTTCAACATCCAGTGAAAATACTTTGAAAAATAATTTTATTGAAAATATCGAAACATTTTGAAAATAGAGGAAATATCTTCGGTGAGAATGCTTTGGAAATCATCACCTCCATCCATGGTCGCAGTTACATCCTGGGTTACGTTGCCATCGCAGCAAAAGTCCATGTAACTGTAGGCCCTCCGTGCCCCTCGATTACGCCATGGAACCCACAACAGATCACAGTTACATTCCAGGGTTACGTTGCCATCACAGTAAAAGTTCATGTAACTGTAGGCATCAGCGCTCTCGATTTTCGCTGTCAAAATGAAACTTCTCCACTCCCACATAGGTCGTAGTCTACCTTTGTAAAATCAAACGTAGACCGTTGGCTCTCAGCGGCACACACGACTTTTGCTATGTTACCATAGGTCGCAGTCTACCGATATAAAATCAAACGTAGACTGTTGGCTCTCAGCAGCACACATGACTTTTGTTATGGTCCACAGTAGATCGCAGTGACATCAAGTTACACTGTCGTCACAGTATAACCCAAATGCCTTGGTAGGCATCAGTGCCCTCGACTTCCGCTACACACTACACAAAATCCTTAGGAACTAGTTTTGTCCGGACTCCTCACAGGATCAACTTTAGAACCCTCCCTAGGGCTCAAGGCAGTACCAACCTATGTTACTCCTGAGAAGTTCATTTCAAGGGAGTACCTTTTTCTCCAAAGCCATTTTCAAAACACTATACTATACACATATAGTATCTTCCAAATCATACACCTAGTATGATCTCATACAAAGCTCCTTACACAAAATCGATTATCCCAAAATGATAATTCTCAAACTAGGCTTTTCAAATTTCAATGTTGATTTTACCCAAAAATCAAAAGCCTTTCCAAATCCAAAGGTTCCCAAAACCTTTTTCCAAAATCCTCATAAGACCCTTTATATATATATATATATAGATATATATAATTTTTAAAAACTTTGGATCATTTCAAACTTGTATAAAACTCCTTTTATACTTCAAACACCTTCAAAATCCTTTTCTTCTGGCAATAGATTCGACAAGAGGAGATTTATCTTATGTAACAAAGATATATAACTTTGTTTTATTTCAAATCAAATATTCAAATTTGATTTCTCACTTCCTTTCTTTATAAAGTGAACCTTTAATCATGGAAATATCTGATTTCCATTTTACTTCATTGTATATTTCATAAAATATACTTTCATTTCAAAAATCATTTCACATTTCTTATTCACAAATTTTCAATATTAATTTCATTCAAACTCGTACGATGTACACATATCACCCGTACGCTATACCAATCTGATCGCTTACTCGATCACACAATTTCACTTCCGAACTAGTATCGTCCACCCGACTTCCTAGTGCGGACTCAGATCTGGTTTCTTGATCAGAAACCGTCATTCTTCTTGCATAGCCATAACTATGATAGAGAATATCCAGAACCAATCAACAATCCATATCTAGGTTCGCCGTCGAAAATCGAGTGAAAAATCCTAACTCGGATTGATATAACTATCTCAAAATTCTGTGCTTGAATCAGGATCAAATCACTATGCGAATAGAATAATATACGTACATCCTACGTATTTATCTCCATTGATTATTAACCAAATCAATTCCCTTTTCTATTCACATCACTTTGATTATATTCACTTATTCACATTTGCCTTAATCCCCATTTGGATTATCACTTCAATTCTGATCTCAGTTGGGTATTTAATCAATAACAGTTTGAACTCTGACCAGTTTATATATAGAAAATAGCTTGAAAATTTTAAAAATAGACAAGTAGTTGAAAAATAATTATTAGTTTGTAAAATAGCTGTAAAATAGTTAAGTAATTGTAAAATAGTTGAAAAATAGCAAAGTAATTGCAAAATAGTTATAAAATAGTAACTAGTTATAAAGTAGTTGGAAAAATAGTAATTAGTTTACAAAATAGTTGTAAAATAGTTAAATAGTTCCAAAAATAATTGTAAAGCAAGTATAAATAGTTTGGCTTTAAAAAGAAAGGTTGTATATATAATAAATAGCTTGGAAAAATAGATTTGTAGTAAAACAATTTATTTTGGAAATAGTCCAGAGTCAAACTGTTCAATTCCCAACCTCCAATCCCATCAATTCAATTTAAATTTCCATTTCTATTTAAACTGACTCAATTCTAATTTGAATAACTTCAATTTCCCTTGAACTTGATTTATTCCCAATTCAAGTTGAATTAACCTTAATTTCTTTCCAGATTCAAATCAAATTCCATTTGATTTTAAATATATTCGCTTTAACTGCAATTCCAAACTATTCAAATTAATTTAGACTAATTTCAAATTGAATCCACTTCAATTTCAAATCATTTCAATTTCTATGAATTAGTCCCAATTCCCATTTGAATTTGAACTCATTCAATCTTCGATTTTATTTCAGATTAATCCAATTCAAATTTCCCATTTGAATTTTATACTTATCCATCTTCAATTCTAATTAATTCAAACTAAATTCAATTTGAACCAATGAAATCTAAATCTCAACCTTAACCCATCTCGAATTATATAAATTCGAGTTAAATTTCCAAATGTTGATTTAACCACTTAAATCAAATTAATCTTTATTTTTAAATCAATAATCCAAATCTTTAAACAATTTAATTCTGAGCCCAATTCTCAAAATTCCATTTTAAATTATCTTTACTTAACTTATTTCAAAGTTCAACTAAGAGTTTAAAACAATTTTATCTTAAAAATTCAACTTATTACCCAATTTTTATCTTCCAGTTTTGAAACCGTTCTTAAACAAAATTTAATTTACAAATTCAATTATTCAAATTTTCAGTTCAAAGTAATTCCATATCCTTAATTTCAAATTAAAGTTCAATTTCCATTGTATCTCAATAATGGATACATTACCACACTTCATTTCTCATTCATTTAAACAAATCCGATCCACAATTTAAAGATTTTTAATAACAATAGGACGATATCATCCAATTTTTTTTAAAACATCCATCCATTTTCAATTCCCAGATCTCAAACCCATTTTGAGATCACACAAACTCCCAATTCAAATTAACCATTTAACTTTCCAAATTGAACCCCAATTTCATCTTAAAATTTACAATTCAGGTTGCTTGTTAACTTATTTAACTTTCCCAAAGTCAAATTCCATTTGCTTAATCCATCCAACCTTACTCAGTTTGAATTCCCATTTCAAATTTCAAACTTCACATTAATAATCTTATAAGTTCAAAACTTATCACCTTGGGTATCACGTCTCATTCCAAATTTAAAAATCAACATTTAGAGTTTATTCAAACTATTTTTGATATTATGTATATTCCTCATATATATATTATTTCCTTTACACACTAAGTCATCCTTAAATTTTAAACTACCATTGGTTTTTAATTCAAAACAAATTTCTCTTAACATTTTGAAACAATTCAAATGTTTCTAGATTTAGGTTTTAAAATTCCACAATTTAAATCCCACTTCTATTTCGAAGTTATACTCATCTTAAAAGTTTATTTCATTTGGCTTACTTATTAACAAATACATCATTATTAAACATAATAACTATTTATAATAGTAGCCAAGATTATCATAACTGAAAACCAATTCATTATTATCTTATTCTGAAACTTTTCCCAAAATTCACGATTTAATTTCAGTTTGAACCCTTTTCAAACTTACCTTTATTTAATTTTCAATTTGGTTGTATTGCCATTACCACTTAATTTAATTCCAATAATTTAACAACCAATTACCTTAATAATGATTAGTAAGAAATATTGCCTTATAAATATCAAAATATATTCTTACATAAAATCATTTAAATTTTTTATATAAGAAAATAACAAGTACGCTCTCATATATATAGACATTCAACTCATTCTAGGGTACTATTGACCCTATCCTTAATGCGGACACCCACCAGAGCCAAGGTTCTCGCTTAACCCTGGCTCTGATACCAATTGTAACAACCCGAAAATTTCGATCCCGAAAATTCCAGATAGTTAGGAAAAGAAGAAGGAGATAGAAGAAGAAAAAGAAAACAGAAAACACCAAACACAGACTCTCACATTCGCAGCGGATCAAAATATAATAATAAATAAAATAGCGGTTATACAAAGGAAAAACTGTATCAGTTAATTACATTTAAATACATCAGAGTTACATTCATTTATACAACCACTGGACAGTCATAACAACTTGTCCCAGATAAGCTATAATAAATCATAACGGAATACACGACATGCATTCCTGCCATCAAGCTCGCCTCTTGATCTCCAGTATGTTCTTACTTGAAAATCTGCAATACTTGGTCTGACCCGAGCATTACGTCAAAGCAATACCCGGGTCAGGCTGGAAACCAGCGTGACTAAACCCATCTAACATGGAACACTAAAGCATATAACTTATATAAACCCGGGTAAATTGTATAAATTTACAACTTCACAAGTTGCTATAGACATCATTTATTTCACACATCAATTTCTAAGTACCAAAAACTTAGATTAAATGGTCCAATTCATTTAAATCATTGCATCCCAGCGTATTGATTTCACATATCAATCTATAAAGAATCGAAGTGGTTTCGGGCATTTGCTTATACCCGACTCCAGTCACTTCGACTCCAATGTCGTTATTACCTAAGTTATTTAAATGAAATACAATTCAAACTTAATATACAGGATGTCACTGTTTTAGCCCAACATATTATATCACATAGCATCACACATCACATACCATAGATATCAACTAATCTAAGAAATACAATATCATTCAATCATTCATAAGCAAGATTAATCAACCACACCATCTCTAATTAATTCAATTAACCACAAATGAATTAAATTAATTACTTCAGTTACTTTTAAATCCTGCTTATTAATTTATTCTCAAACCAATTAATTTATCACCAATAATTATACATCTTAATTAATCATCCTTGATTAATTATACTATAATTATTTTGAGTAATTAACCTTTAATTAATTACACAAATTAATTATCTTCAAACAATTATGGTAATTAACCTTTAATTACTTCATTAATTAATTTACTATAATTAATTAATTAATAATCTTAAGTGATTAACCCCTAATCACTTCCACTAAATTACTTCCATAAAGTAATTAACCATTAATTGCTTTATTTAAATAATTACACTTTTCTTAATTACATCCAGTAACTAATCCTAATCACTTACCCGAGTAATTAACTTAATTCATTCATAAGCGATTATCTTTAATCAATTACTAATCATTTAAATTTAATTAAATAATTTTTTAACTTATTACTTTAATTGAGAAAAATCATTATCTTAATTAAATTATTTACATTACCAACAATTAATAATAATTGGATCATCTTCATTATCTTCACACATTAAATTTCTATAATTTTCAAACAACTCTTAATTACTTAAAAATAAACTTCTTATTATAATTGATTACTAAATTCTTATCATTAAACTTTGTTTAAAATTAACATTTTAGAAATTAATTATAAATTAAACCATACAGCATCTAATTGAATCTTTAAAATCTTTGAAACTTTCCAAAGTTATTAAATAAATTTTTATATAGAAATCATTTTGAAAATCTACTTTTCTATCCTTTAATGACTTATCCATTTTAAACTTATTTAAAACTTGTTAGAACATTTATTCTTGAAAACAACAATTTTCATAAGTAAAAACTTGTTTTACTTTGTTTTAAAGCTTAGAAATATTTGCAAATCAATTTTCTTTGTTTTAAACTTTTTAAAAACTTCCTGAACAAACCTTAAATCTGCACCTCACAAACAACTCGAGGAAACATCCCAATTACCCGATCGAAACGCGGAACAACTCACTGCATCCCCTACTTCGAGTCACGCAAACAAATTCTCGTGAAAGACCCTGAACCCGACCTTCTTCCCCAAACCACCAATCCACCCAGATGCACAAAACTTGCACATCCACATGCACATCGCCTCCGATCTCCGATGATCTCCACCCTGCCCTCAGACAAGTCGACAACAACCACGACAACTCCACGAGATCGACCAATCATCTAGATTCATTGCAGAATCGAAATTGACCCCTAAAACCTATCAGCGTGGAAACGACATCGCTGGAATTATCGACCACCACCAACGATCAAGCACTCGAGGCCCCACGCCATTCTCTCCGTTGCTTCATCACGCCTTCCAGCACCCACGGCTCAACTCGCGACCGATCCCGATCGTCACTAGGCATCGCGAAACCCATCTGAACAAGATCGACAAGTTTAGGTAGTAAAACCCTTTCTCAATCCTTTCCGGTCATCACGACCCCTGAAAAATCATGATAGCATTTTCCCCATGATTTACGACTTCCCCTCTACATTCAAGCTCAATCCCCGACGACTAGTTCGCCGTTGATTGACTGAAATCGATCAATTTGTCCAAAATGAACAACTCAAAAATGCACCTAAATTTTCAAACTAAAAATTATGACATGCATACCAAAAATCATGATTTCCTATCACTAGTTCAATCATGCAATCCATTCTTAGAATTGATTTCACAAATTTTTGATCAAATTTACAATGCCACTGTAAATTATAAATTTCGAACCAAATATTTATTTCCAATTCCTGTAATTATTTTATGAGGAATGTTACTTGTTTTCAAACATCTTTCATTTACCAATCAAAGGCTATCAGAGATTAAATGATGAGATATTGGATTTTGAGAGAAATCGAAACCTAAAGTTTATCAATAGAGCCTATTTTAAAACTACACAGTCATTCAATATTCTCACATACACGCATCCGTTTCAATCCTATTTCAGGCTGACAACATGATATATTCAGATATCACAGAAAAATTCAGATTTTAAAACTATTTTTAAAATAGTTTACCCACAGTACAACTTGAACAGAGAAGCGATGATAACATCTATACACGCATCTATATGTCATATCCAAGCATAAAAGTACTTTCATTTCCAGGCAACACTATAAATTGTTTTGTTACTTTTATAATTTTTTTCAGAGATGTAGCTTACTCACCTTGTAATGTCTGAACAGAGGAACAAGAATTGGTTTTTGAAACTTTGATCTTTGAACTGGAATTTATTTTGATTTAAGCTTGAAAACAGTAAGCTTCTGATCCGATCCTTGCTCTGGAAATTTGTTTTGAGATGAAGCTTAAATCATGCTTGATGTTAGAGTTGAATCTAATTCAGTTTCGGATTCCTTTTGATTTTGATCTCTGGCTTGAGATTGAATAAAGGTTTTTAATTTGTTTTTACTTAACAAATCCTCAAATCCAGGCAGAAATAAAGAAGGCAAAGTATAGGTATTAGGCTGCTCTTTTTGGTGTACACAGCAAGCTTCTTTTGATTTGATTTTTTTTGTTTTATTTTGTAAACTTGAAATGATATATGGTATGCTTGAGTTAAAATGTGCATTAAATGCTTGTCTCCTTCCATGTTTACATATTTATCCATACTTATGCATATTTTTTCATAATCTACATATTCCTACTTTGATATGGATATATGTATATATTATCAACAATTAAAGTTGCATGTGATTAGTTTCGAATGCGAGGCTGCAACAAGGCTGAAAGTGGAGATAGCTCCTCTTGCTCAGGCCTTTACTTTGCTGATTTCTTTTTTTACAAGGCTGATTATTGTATGCATTCGATACCATGTTTTCCTAAGGTGTTTATATGTATATATATTCTTACATATATATTCACATACTACATACGTATGCAAAGAACCCTTTTATGTTTAATATTTACTTAATTACGTTTATTCATGTAAAATTCAATAGATATTTATTAAAACCTTTCTATTTATTCTTATTTAAATTTTAACTCAAGATCATATTAAATCAATAACTAAGTATATACACACACTAGTATTTGAAATGTAGAGTTTCACATCTAAATTGTTTTTAAGATATTTTCTTTGAATTTCAAATCCAAGTCCTATTTACAATAAAAATTTGAAAGCACAAATATTATTTGTTTGAAAAAAATTTGGCACATTTAAATAATTATAAAAGAAAATTATCAAATAAATATTTATATCCAGATATTTTAATTATCAGAATTTATTTATTCAATTTAAAAATCAATATTACTAATAATTTAATCCTGTTAATTACCGATTAACAGATGTCCAAAAATTCGGGTTATCACAAAACCGTATAATATTTATACAAGGTCTGAAATCGTGGAGAGACAAGCCGATTTGGATAGGATTGCAAACAAAACAAAGGTGAGTAAATCTCACTCATTTGGATTACCTTTTAAATTTAAATAGTTAAATTCAAATTATTGGTTGTTGCTTGAGTTGTTAATTTACCATTAGCTTGGATGTGATATGTTATATATAGTTTACATATATATTGGAGTGATTGATTTCCCGCATTATATAGCAGATGAGACCCTATGCGTCCCGCATAATAGCGAATTACCCCTTATACCGCGATATCCCCATCAAAGTGGGATTGTTATATTATACTGCGCTAACATCTATGGATGTAGGGAAACATGTTGGAGGGATCCAACTAGATTCCTCAAAATGTTGAATTTATTTTGTATTCAGTAATGTGATTTATGTGATAATCGGTGATGATTATATTGATTATATTGGAAATTGAAATTATTAAATGCTTTTGGCTTGGTTGAATACATATTGGTATGTTGAGAAAATGAAAAATATATCAGGTTTGGATTTTTGAAGGAAATAAAAAAGGGAAATTTTTAAGTAAAATAATTATAGTGAATTTGGGTAAATTAAAGATTGAATTTGGAAAAGTATAAAAGTTTGATTTTTAAATTCTATTAAATAAATTCCGACTATGGAAATGAAAATAGAGATTTTAAATAAATGAAAATAAAAGAGTTTTGGAGACTTAAGTGATATTGTCTAAAAATTTATAGGATTTTATTTTCAAAATTTAAGATTTAAAATGTTTGGGAAGAAATAAAGGGGTAGAATTTTGAATGAAGTATGAAGTGGATATTTCAGCTTAAAATAAGATTTCAAATCGTAAATATAGAAGTAAACATGGAATTAATGTGTTTTAAAATAAATTTGGGTATGTAAATGAATTTATTTTAAAGTGGAGCTATTTTTGAAAATCGATTTGAAAACTGATTAAGTGTTTGAAACTGGGATTAAAGGAGAATGAGATTATAGAATTTATAAACGGGGTTTCTAAATTAAGTGAAATATTATCAGAGGATAATTTGGAAGTATAAATTCAGGATGGGGAATTATAGGGAAGGGTGATTTGTTTAAAAATAAATAGTGGTTTATTTTTAAAAGTATGGAAAGGAAAGTGTATTTCCTAAAAAGCTAATTATATTTTCAAAGATAGATTCCAAGTATAAGTTAGAGGTTTTAAAGTGATTTCAAAAGAATGTTTTAGAAAGAAATTATTATTTAGTGGTTTTAAAAATTTTAAAAGTAAAAATTAATTAAATAAGTAAATTATTTTAAAGGTTTTACTAGTATGATTTAAAAGATAATTATTTAATATTTACACCTTATAGAATAACTTTAATTTTAAAATTAGTTTGGCTTAAGTTTCTACATGAGAAATTATTATAAATTTCATAACTAGTATTTCAAATAAAGTGTTTAAGTAGTTTTATATTAAGTATTTTAAAGTATATATTTTTGGATAAAATGATTTAAAATCTAAAGTATTAAGACTTGGTGATTTTCAGTGGAAATAAAACAATTGGGTGGAAATTTATTCCTCGAGAGAAAAAGTGATTTGAAAACTATTTTCAAAGGGTTGAAGTGTAGAAAAATATCTTGCAAAGATATTTTGAAATAAATAATTTGGAAAATTATTAAGGCCTGATGGTTGTTGTGGATGTTATATGATAGTTAAATAACAGACTATCAATATTGGCCAATGCGCTGATCGTTTCAAAGAGACCAGGATCGGGATTAATTTCTCGAAAACCACTTCGATCCAGTTTGAATGTTTTCGTGAGGAAGACAAGAGCTTAGATTCGAAGATGGAGCAGTGAAGTGCAAGGGCTAATCGCTACTAATCCAAAGGGTGATTCAAAAATGAATGTAGTAGGAGTAGTGCCTTCGGTTCCGTTCGGACCGAGAACGGACTTGTATGGTTGAATGCTATCAGAAGATCGTCAGGGAGATAGTGAGCATTCTAAGTGAATGTGTGCTCAAAAGGTAACGCATAGCCTCGAGCCTCATCAAACCGGGAATGTCTAAAACAGGAGAAGTGCAGCAAGACTAAGTGGCAAGCAACCAATTAGGGTAAGGTCATCCCTGTCTATATGTCTCTTTTATTCGGCTGTGTGGGCGGTTGCTGACCCCAACCATGGGGTGATCTTATTCGGACTACCCAGTAAGGGCGTAGCTCCAGTCTTTTGTTGCAGGGGATCAGGTGGGATCCTCGGTACGCTGATCTAGACCAGGTACTGTGACGGGCGGTACCCCAGTAGCCCAACCATTGTATGGAATCCAATCTCCAATAAGCGCCTGTATGGTTTTGATTGTGCCCAACTATTGCTGGAATGTGAGATGCAAGCATTTCAGCTAGATTCTAATTTACTTTCAATAGACATTATTATAATATCAGACAGATTTGATAAAAAGTGTTTTGGTTATCGTATGGTAAAAACATGACATATTTATTTATGGCGTGGTCTTACGAGATACCTTTGATTTCAAATGATTTCAAAAAAATTCAATAATCCAATTGAGTGTGTTTTCCAGACTGACTCAGGTGTTATTTCACTATAATGCTCGAGTCAAACCGAGTATTATAGATACAGAAAAGGATGTTGTGGAGCTCAGGAGACGAGCTGGATGGCGAAACGTATCACACGTATTTGATGTATATTCCGCTGTGTATGGTTAACTGCGAGTCAGCTTTCATGTGGACAAATTATTATAACTGTCCAGTATTTTGCTATTGATTGTGTTGTACTGTGATGATGTTATGTATAAAACAGATATAGTTCTTTCGGTATAAAGATCGGTCATTTATCTATTATATATTGTTCCGCTGCGTTTGTGAGATTCTGTTGTTGTTTTTGTTTTCTCTTCTTCTACCTTCTCCTTCTTTCCCTTACGGTCTGTTTTCCGGCATTCGATTGTTCGACATTTAATACAGTGGACATATCGATGTCGATTTTCGGGCGTCGAAAATCTGGGTTGTGATATTTTGGTATCAAAGCTAAAGTTTAACTGAAAATCTTGGCTCTGGGTGGGATTACTCATTAGAAATAGAGTCCGTAGTACTCTAGAATGAGTTTGAGTGTATTAACAGATATGAGCGCGTATTTGTTAGTGAATGTAAAATTTTGTTTTATATTGTGTTGACTTATCAGTTGAGTGTTTATGAATTTTGGTCGGTACAATCTGAACAACTGTATCGATAGGAATTTCTATACTCTTAAACTAGGCAAACCGACACAATATTGTTTTTAAAAAAAATGGGTAAATTAAATAATTTTGCCCAAATAATTTTTGTATATAAAAGAAATAATTTTTGTAAATTATTATAGTATATGGTTGCTTGGTTGTTAGGAAATGAAAATATTAAATTATTATCATTATTATGTGGAAATTGAATAAGAAATTGAAAATTATAACTAAAGGCTAAGAAATAAATTCATATACGAATGAGATTTGTAAATGTGAATTGTAAATGTGATTTATAATAGAATTCCAGAGAAATATTTGAAAATAGATTGAAAGGATTGAAATTTTGAAATTCGGGAAATTTAAATTCCTTTGAGTTTGAAAATGATTTTCAAGGGTTTTGGAGAAATAACAGTGATATTATTTGGGAAATATTTTTGAATTGGATATGTAATCTGGTGAGATTTAGAATCAAAAATACTTGAAAATGTTTTTAAAAGATTAAAAGCATTAAACTCTTTTCGATCGTTGGAAAATAATTTCGGTGATGACTACAGCATCATCGAGATTCATTTTCGAGTTTCCAAAAGAGGAACTGCTACCTAAATGTTTTAAATTGGAGTTATTTGCAAAACTAGGCTTGGTTATAAAATTCAAAGGATAATTTGTTATGCAAATGATTTATGTATATAAAATTGATTTCAAAAATGATTTTGAAATACTTAAGTGATTGTTAAAGACTCTGGAGTTTAATTAAAATGTTTATGAAATATAAATGAGTTTGGGAACATGCAAAATTTGGAATTTTTTAGAATCAAATTTAACTTGTAAAAAGTAAATAAAAGTAAGTATGAACATAAAATAAAATGGTAGGTAAACCAATTAAATGAAGTAAATTAAGAAGATCGTTGAATGAAATGTAATTAAGTTTGGAAAACTTATAGAAGTTTAAAAATTTGAATTAAATTGAAACGTGTCTGAACTAACTTAGATAAAAGTGAATTTTGAGGAAAAAGTCTAAGTTGGTTAAGTTGGAAATAAATTTGTGAAGGAACAAGTTAATCTAAATTTGTAAGTAAATGAAATTAGAACTAAACATTTGAATAATGTTAAAATTTGAATTATGTCAAAGTAAATGAGATAAAATAACCAATTAAGTGAAATGGTAAGCAAATGAATGGAAATTGAATACTTGGATGATATCTAATTTAAATTGTGCAAAGTTAAGTGAAGTTATAAAATTAGTTCGAAGTGGACTAAAAATAATTAAAGTTTGGAAATAAATATTTAAATGTGTAAGATATTTATATTGAACTTAAGGAATGGATGGTGAAATTCTTAAGTAAAATTTGAAGTGAGCTAAGTTAATATTTAAATGAGAATTTAATGAAGACATGTGAAATGATAAGTGTGGATAAGCGTATGAAAATCAAAATAAATTTGAATAAAAATGAGAATTGATATAGCTAATAATCAATTGGAAATAAATATGTAGGATGTACGTATATTACTTTATTCGCATAACGATTTGATCTAGATTCGAGCACAGAATTTCGAGGTAGTTATACCGATCTGAGTTGGGATTTTTCACTCGATTTTTGATGGAAAACCCAGGATATGGATTTTTGATTGATTTTGGATGTTCTCTATCATAGTGTATGGCTATGCAAGGGGAATGACGGTTTCTAATCAAGAAACCAGATCTGAGTCCGCACTAGGAAGTTGAGTGGACGATACTTGTTCGGAAGTGAAATTTTATGATCGAGTGAGCGATCGGATTTAGTATTGCATGCGGATGATATGTGTGCATCGTACGGCTTAAGTAAAACAAATATTGAAAATTTTATAAAGTAATGAATAAAATGATTTTGAGTTTTGTGATTGGAAATTACTGCTAAGTGAGGTATAGGTGTTTTAAGAGCATGGAAAATTGGTGTTTTAGATTTCAGAAGATAAATTTGAATTGCCCGACAAAGTGGTATGTATTAAAATTCTGTATGAAATTTGATGGTTTTCTGATCTAGCCACTTGGAATTTTGTTTTCTTTTGGAATTTCAGGGACCGTAGAGGCATTTTGTAGTTGTACCAATCTAGCCAACAAAGAAGACACTAGCAAATTTTTTAAAAAATTTAGGGAGTTAGAAAATTTTTGAGAAAATTTTGATAGTTTAAAATTTTGGTTTTAAATTAAAATTTGAAATGGTTGGGTAAGTGATATTGTTTGGAACATATGGTTGAGTTTGGGAAATTAGTAAGAGTGTTAGTGTGTCTTTAGTAAAAAGATTGCTTTGGGTAGATGTTTAAACTGTTTGGTTTTGGGAAGTTGTTAAAAACTATTTGGATTAGGAAATAGTTAACGGTTTATGGATCATTCTTCTTAACTAGTAATTTCGGGGACGAAATTCTTTTAAGGGAGGAGGAATGTGACGACCTGGAATTTTTGAATATTTGAAATTGAAATATCTAATTGATTTGAAATATTTAAAAGTTAAGGTTCAACTTGAATTTCAAATATCACTAATTTTAGTGTAACGACCTATAATTTTCGATAATTAGGATGTTAATTTAAATAAAAAAATTTGAATAAATATTGGAAGATATAAATTTTTTTAATTTATTTTAACGAAATAATAACTAAAGTGAAACGCAACAATGTTATTTATAGCTAATTATTTACAACTTGAATGGAATTCTAAATAGTTGAAATAAGGTAAATGTATACTTGGTAATAAATTTAATACAAGAAAATGAACGTAGATATTGAATTAATTAATGAATTAATGTAATAAATACAAACCAATGTTAATTGTAACTATGAGTTGACAATTTAGTGAATAACATGATTTAAAACCAAATAAATAAAATTATTGGGAATTTAAATTTATAATTACTGGATAAATTGAAATTGAAATTAAATACTGTAAATTGGAAAATATTCAACGATAAATTGATGTAGAAATTTGTTTAAAGGATTCTAAATTACCAAGTAATCCAAATTGATAAAATTTGCAAATAATTAAACTTGAATTGGAAATGTGATCTAATTAATTTAATATTTATTTATTTAATTAACTGGCCATTTTGGCCACTAACTCGCATTTTCACGAAACCAGTTTCATCGGATCTGTAACGGGGAATTATTAAAGGATTTCAAGTGTCGTAGCGATCCGGCTTGTCGTTTGATCGTATGGACTCGAAACCCCTAGAAATCAATGAAATTGAAATCAATTTGAAATAAGCATATTTTGACAAAACTTCTTCATACGATGGAATTAAGACCTGAAACCTGTTCCATTGAGGTTAAAATTATCAAAAACATCTATTTTGATATGTGGGTTGACCTAATTTCGTTCCGGAGTCAGAACGGGCTTTTCGGGCCATTTATCGTTCAACTGTCCAAACCAATCGTATCCGTTCCTCTATTTCTCAGCTCTACCTATATATATCCAGTTATAAACCCTAGCACCCTTTTATTTCTCATTGCTGTACGTACATAATTTTATGTTGCTTCTCTTCCTCAATGGCTGAAAACCCTAATTTTTCCGATACAACTTCAATTCAAAATCCAACTTCAAAATTCAAACTCCTCTATACATATTGAATTATATGTCATTTTGAAGCTCTCAATGAGCGCATCTCAGATCTGTAATACGTTTTCCAACTTGAATCACTGGTTGCTCTAAAATTGATGGTTTCTTCTCGGTCGTTCGTTGATCGTCGTTTAACTTTGCCTGATCGACAAATCGAAGTTGCTAGGTTGTGGAGATTCGCGAGAGGAGTTCAATGATGCAATTTTTAGGGTGGTTCAATGGTTGGATCTACGCACAAAATTCAACTAGGGTTTCGATTTTCATGGCGGCTGCTCTCGTCCTCGTGCGCGATTTGGTGACGTGTAGTTGCCGCTAGGGGGAGGTGAGGCTGGAGGTTGATCGGCGGCGTCAGAGACAATGCCGCAGCGCGTATCTGGAGATATGCGACACGGGAGAGCCTCGTGGCAGCTCGGTTGCGTTCGATCAAGATTTGTGGGTCTGGTGTTAGGGTTTCAGAAGGTAGGAGGTGGTAACGTTTATTATTATTTAATTTAAAATTTTATATTATAAATCGTATGAATGTTCTAACACACGTAACTTTCTCATACGAGGTCCAATTTTCACGCGGTTCCTTGCGCTAGGATCATATTGAAATTTCAAACACTTTGACGCTGGTTTGGACAAATTCTGAGACCTTATGAATTTTAGGTTTAAATTGGATTTAAATTCAATTTAAATTCAAAAGGTGAGTGTTTTAACCCACTCACAACTTCTAAAATTTCTTATGTTTGTTAAATTGATGTATGATGTGATTAGAAATTTATTTATGACTTTTTGGCATATTTTGAATATCATCTCAGTTTATTTGAATTTATTAGGATGAAATAGTTATTTAATTTATTATTGAATATAAACTGCTAGTAAATACCTGTTATTTGTTATCTGTTCTATATTGATGTTTTGATTAATTGGACGATGATTGTGATAAATGTTTGATGATTGATATTGGATGAATGGATGTTGTATTTTATATTGTTATAAACTGCAAGTTGTTATGGATTTTTACTTCATGCGGGATTGCAGTTTGAAATGATATATAACCGTATTTATATTTTAAATTGTGGATTGAAATGATAAATATCCGTATCACTTGACCATATGATAGAAAATTATATACAGACACCGCGGTCTATATATAAAAATATTTTGAAACGATTTCTATGGTTTTGTAAAGAAATTTATGGTTTTATAGAAATATTGATTTCAAATATTATATAAAGGTTACTTTATATATATATAGTTAAATTCTTGATTTTTAGCTATGTATAAATTTGTTTGGTAAAAACAAGTTTAAAAATAAAGATTTATTTTATTAAAAATGTAATATGGTTAAGTATTTATATAAATTGTATTTATATAGAGTTTATAATGATTTTTAATAAAATAAGGCTGAGAAGATAGATTTGAAATTGATTTGAAATTGTATTAAATGTAGAAATTTATTAAATAAAACAGATTTATACTTATGGAATTTGAGATCTGTAAAGGATATGATTTATAACTTGATCTTGTTTAAGGTGAATTAAATAAATATTTAAATTGAAGGAAACATTTCGTTAATTGCAATCTGGGTTTTATTTAAATGATAATGGATTTATTAAGTGAACATTTCAAAACTAAATAATAGAAAATTGAATTTGATATATATATATATATATATATATATATGAAATTATCAAACTTAGTTTTGAAATTGTTGAATACTTAAAGTTTGAAATATATTGAATTTGAAATGGTTTATTTTGTGGATCAAATCAGCTTTGAAATCGATAAAATTTGGAATAGTTTATTTGGAAATGAATCGAATTGAAATTTATGATTTGGGATTTGGTTAAATATAAAATGTAGAAATTCGAGTTGTTTTGGAATTGATTTGTGAAATTGAAGAAGCTATTGTATTATATGAAGTATTTAAATTTTTAAACCATTTAAGTGGTGGAGGTTATGTTTTGAAGTTATGAGTTTCAAAATATTATGATTTGAAAATGTTATATTTCAAGTGTTTTTTACAACTCTGAAAGTGCTATGATTTTGGAAAAAGATATATTTGAAATAAAAATGATATTATATTGATTTGGATTTTTATAAAAGGGATATCTATTGAATTGGTTTTTGAAATGGAAATGATATCGTATTTATATGGTTTTAAAGTGGATATTATATTCTAGATTTGAAGTATAATTATTTTGAAATGACCGCGGTGTTATAATAACGTTTGGTTGTTAAAGAGACGGGGATCAGATGTTGTCATACTCTCTGCCAACTCCAAAAATCACTTTAACAACCTGTACGCGGTGAAGATTCTAGAATGAAGCAGGATGGTGGCGACATCCTTTGAGGTATGTACGTGGACCCGACTCCTGTGAGTTGGCATAAGGTGGCTAAAGCAGGAGTGATTGACGGGCTAATGAGGTAGCACCTTTGATCAGACACATTCATTCGATATTATACTTTGACTTTTTGGATTGATTCAGTGGCCACTTTTGATTTTTTTTGATTTGAGGGTGAGGCTCGAGGTGAGCGGTAGCTGCGCGCTACGCGTTATCACCGGCCCAGAGGCGTAATTGGTATATCTGCCCTGGCATTGCCTAGTTGTGCCATGTCACCTACCCTAGCGTGCCTTGTACGAGTTTGGTTTGTGTCGTACCTATGGAGTATCCTTTGGTAGCCTCCTACTCAGGAGGTATTACGGTACTGTATAGAGTACTGGCACTATTTATGTGTTAAAGGGAATATTAGGTCACTCCTTAACGCTATTTTAAAGTCAGTTTATTTTACTATTAGACATTATTATAATAGTGAAATATTACTGCATAGTAAATAGTTTAACGGATCCTTAGGAGATGTGAATCCCGAGCATATCTTAAGTTACTGCACTCACGTTAGACACTGGATAAGAGATGTCAAATCCCGTAAACATCTCTGACGCTATTCCACTCACATTTATTTCTATTGATTTAACTCACATAAGATCTTTTAGTTCTGACTCGAATGTTTTGTCCTTTCAATTCGCTCGGGTCAGTCTGAGCATTTCAGGATTCGAAGACTTTATTTCTGAAGGACGAAGACGAAGATTTTGTTACTATTTTCTATTATATTATTCCATTGCATTCATACTATTCTGCTGCAATATTTATTATTCTCTGGTATGTGTAACTCTGATATGTGTTGTATAAGTATAATCAAATGTTTTGTAAAATAGCTTCATGAACTATTATTTGATTATTATATTCTGTCATTCCGTTATGAGATTCTGTTTCGTTTTATTTCTTTATCCGTTTTTCTTATTCACCCCAATAACAATCCGTTCTTTTGTATGGTTTGAATTGGCACCTGTGTCTGCTTAAACGCACAAAAAGGCAGGATGTTACATTTGGTATCAGAGCTTTGGTTTAGCGATAAACCTTAGGTTTGTGGGGTCAGACTATTTATTAATAGGGTAGTAATACCCTATGATGAGTCGGTGAGCGTATATATATGAGAGAGCGTATTTGTTAGTGTTATAAAAGGTTTTAATATTATGTTAATTTGTTTCGTTTTGTATTTATAAATTCTGATTGATGCATAGGACGCTATGACATCAATAAGGATTTCTAAACACTTAATAGGACATATCGACACAATATTTGTTTGGAATATAGGTGAATGAAATAATTTTGCCTATTATATTTTCTATATATAAAATAAATTTTTATAAAGGTTATATTTGGTTATAATATATTGATTGTTAAGCAGTGAAATTTATAAATATTGATTGGAAACAAAATTTGAAGAAAATAAAATAAATGAAAGTTGAAAATTTTAGACCTTAAGTTCCAGGATTTTGAAAATTGCTTTCAAAGGATTTTGGAATATAATAATATCGTTTATAAGTATTTTCTGATATAAATATTTCAGTATAATTTGAAAGAATTTTTTAAAGGAACTTTGGAAAGAAATAAGTTCTGTACTCCCCTATCTGTTGCTGGAAAATAATTTCGGTGACGAGTGCACGCATCATCGACATTCATTTTTGATTTTTTAAGTGGGAAGGCCACTATAGTAGTTTTACTACAAATTTATTTTAATAAACAAATATTAATTTCAAATTGTTTTAAATATAATTGGATATATAAATTGTAAGTATATATATCTATCTGTTATTTTAAAATGATTTGAAATTTAACCCGGTACTTAAGTTCCTGTTAATTAATAATTCAACTATTGTAGTGAAATGGAATGTAACTAATTAATAATTGGAACCTTTAATTAAAATAAGAGATTAAATGCTAGGTTATAAATGAAATTAAAAGAAATTTGGAATTCGTAACCTATAAAGCAAAGGATATGATTATTGAACATTAAATTAATTTAAAAGAAATGAGAAAAACTTGCATAACTTTCAATTACATTCTTAAAGCATATATATAACTTACCAAATATTAAAAGTTGTAATGTTTAGTAAGAAAATGTAATGGAAATTGTACGAGTAAATTTATGTTATGAAAGTGTTTCAATAAATTGCTTTTATTAATATGAATTGATGTTATAATTGCTATAACCTTAAGTTATAATTCGGAAGGTTATTGAAATTAAATGTGATAGAAAAGGGAACATTGTAAGTGAAAGATTATAAACTTAAGTTAATGAAATTGTTATGCCAATAAACTGAATTGAATATGAATATTATTATAAATGAATGTAAATAAATGACATCAAGTAATGAATGAATAAATATAATACAATTAAAAGAGAATTGATATGATGTGAATAAATGAAATGAAGTTAGTAAGTGATGAATGGAATAAATGAAGATAAGTATTAATTGAATGAAAAGGAAATCAAACAACAAATGTTATGAAATGAAATTGATAAAAATGAACTTGATCTATTGTTTGGAATTGTTGTTTATTTGGTTTATGGTGGTTTGGGCAAGGATACTTTAAAATTGTTTAGATGTATGAATAATCTATTTAGTTTCATCTAAGACTGTTGAGTAAATGGTGCACTTAATAATTTATTTTTCATTCTGCACAATTTAAAGTTTTTGAACCCGAACAACTATTTGTTTTGTTTGATACAGATGGATAATTGAATGTGTTGTTGTGTGACATTGATTTGTTTGCTAGTGGATGAAAAAAAATTAATATTTCATTCTACATAATTATTAACTCTTTTTAGATTATATAAGTGAAATGCAGTTTATGGAAGCAATTGCTACCGCTTTTGGTTTCATAAAATAAGCGTTAATTGTCCGACAAATAGGTACGTTCTCGGATTACGGTTTTATAGCGTTATTACATTATTTTGGGATATATTATTTTGGCATATATAAGTTATATATTGTTATATTTGATATTATATTTGCTCCCAAGCCTCTCCATACAAAGGAGACTCTACCGAAATTTTCCATGATTTTTGGACTTAGAATTTTTTTTGAAAAATGTTTTCCAAACTTTATCAATTTGAGTATAAGAAGATTTAATAGTTATAAATTGATATATTTTATTTAAATTATTAAATTTTGTAAATCATTTGTTTATAAAATTAATATTTTTGAATAAGATGTATTGACTACTCAATTCTTTCTTTTCTCTTCTTTTTCCTTTTCAAGGACAAAAAGTTTTGAGTGGGGGAGAGTGTAACGACCTGTAATTTTCGATAATTAAGATGTTAATTTAAATAAGAAATTATGAATAAATATTGAAAGATATAAAAATTTTGTAATTTATTTAATGAAATAATAACTAAAGTGAAACGCAACAATGTTATTTATAGTTAATTATTTACAACTTGAATGGAATTCCAATTAGCTGAAGTAAGGTAAATGTATACTTGGTAATAAATTTAATACAAGAAAATGGACGTAGATATTGAATTAATTAATGAATTAATGTAATAAATACAAACCAATGTTAATTGTAACTATGAGTTGACAATTTATTGGATAACAGGATTTAAAACCAAATAAATGAATTTATTGGGAATTTAAATTTATAATTACTGGATAAATTGAAATTGAAATTAAATACTGAAAATTGGGTAATATTCAACGATAGATTGATGTAGAAATTTGTTTAACGGATTCTAAATTACCAAGTAATCCAAATTGATAAAATTTGCAAATAATTAAATTTGAATTGGAAATGTGATTTAATTAATTTAATATTTTATTTATTTAATTAATTGAAATATAGCCATTTTGACACTGACTCGGATTTTGACGAAACCAGTTTCATCGGATCCGTAAATGGTGAATTATTAAAGGATTTCAAGTTTCGTAGCGATCGAGCTTGTCGTTTGATCGTACAGACTCGAAATGCCTAAAAATCAATGAATTGAAATCAATTTGAAATAAGCAGATTTTGATGTAACTTCTTCATATGATGGAATTAGGACCTGAAACCTGTTCCATTGAGTTTAAAATTATCAAAAACATCCATTTTGATATACGGGTTGACCCAATTCGTTCTGGAGTCAGAACGGGCATTTCGGGCCATTTATCGTTCAACGGTCCAAACCAATCATATCCGTTCCTCTATTTCTCAGCTCTACCTATATATATATCTGGTTATAAACCCTAGCACCTTTTTTATTTCTCATTGCTGTACATACAGAATTTTACGTTGCTTCTCTTCCTCAATGGCTGAAAACCCTAATTTTTGCAATACAACTTCAATTCAAAATCCAACTTCAGAATTCAAACTCCTCTATACATATCTAATTATATGTCGTTTTGAAGCTCTCGACGAGCGCATCTCAGATCTGTAATGTCACGATCCGAAATCCAGCGATTGAAAATCGACATCAAATACCTCACTTGTATTCGACTGTCGGAGATTCAAGCGTCGAATTTCAGTTCAGATGGAGCTTATAACAACAATAGATGAATATAAAAAGCGGAAACAAAAATGAATATCATATATCAACATAGATACAACATGATACAATATCCAATACAATATCGATGCCAAATATCAGAGTGATACAAATATGGTACAATAATAATACGACAACAGAAACTTCAACAAGTTTCCAACATACTTCGACTTCGACAAGGTCTTCGAAAACTCCAACACTTCTAAAGATTTCCAAATCCAAAACTTCCAGAAGACTTCAAATCCAAGCTAGCTCCAAAACACGGATAACCAGCTTCTAGGCCGCCCGTGTGGAAAATTATGGGCATCCAGAGTTTAGAAAAGGAACAATAAACTCCGGGTCAGTCGTGGGACTGGTATGAGTAAGCAAAAATAGTTGTTTGAAATAAAAACAGTTAATTTTTATCAAAAAAAACAAAAGAATTTGAAGGAAATCCGCAATGCCTTTTTGAAAATGAAACTGCCATAAGGCCTCCCACCACACACACAATGCATGCGCAAACTTGGAGGAGATTTCTTCTTATGACAGTCAAAAATGCTTGATACGGGAAAACACTTTTAAATATTTAGTGCATAGAATTTTTCGAAAGTATAATATTAATCTTAGCCAGCATAGGTACCATTATACTATGCTTACTATAGCTACCACCTGAGGTGGCAGGTTATACAATTTAAAACCGTATTGGGCTCGTATTTTTTTATTTGGATTTCCAACAAATGGTCGGGTAAAGGAACTTCCCACACAAAATGGAACGCCTCTAGAGGGACATCCCCGAGAACCTAACTGGATCTCTGCTATACAAGGCCGGGTTACCTCTGTGACTAGGTAACAACTGACACGAGTATGCCACCTCCCGGTCGTTACCAACCTTTATCCAAAGCGCTTCACAACCGACAACCACAAAGCAATAAGTTTTGCAGCAATCACAAAGTAAGTATTTGGGCTCCAAACCATGATACCACTTATAATCCAGAAGGAAATGGACATACCCTCAGGGGCCGCAACCCCCAAATAACCTTGCTGCCACGATTCCTGTTTTGACCATAACCGGGTTGTGAGGTTCGACGAAGTCTCGTCCACAAAGCTATGCTTTTTCACAAAGCCATGCTTCGATCAACAAATGATCAGCAGCACTCAGCATGCCACACTACCAAATTGGGAGTATATCACTAATAACCTTCAACCACATAACCTCTGAGCTCGTACGTCTCAGAGAAGGGTGTTAAGCTAAGAGTATAAATTCTCCGCTACCAATAGATATGTATTTGAAAGAAATCAGCTTTATATCTCAAACTGTAATGTCAATCATACAACCATATAAGTCTGTTCCGGGTTCGAACAGAATCGAAGACACTTTCGAAGAAGTCCTTACAATCCGGGCATCCACGATCACGATCGGACTCCCCATCACATATGGAGATCTCTATACCGGAGAAACTCAGTGCAGAGTCATTCGACAGGTTATCCTATCGTTCTCGAAGACGCCCGGTCTTCACCACCGTCTTCAAATGCTATCCATTTTGTCGTATCACATATTCAGAATGGGTTATATGACACCAAGGTCCTCTCCCAGCTAAACCGAATAGTGAGCGTTCAATTTAAAAGCACGTGGATGTATCAATCACAAAGATTCATATTCAGGGTTTGATGTGGGTTTCGGATAACTAACTGGAATCCGACTCCCTGTCGCATCGAAATTCAATTACCGTTTTACGGGCCAATGGGTTTTCACAATCACACAGAAGTAAATTCATCACAGATATCAAAGCTCAACACAAAGCATTTAATATTACATAGCATCACATCACATAACAGAAATATCAATCCAACACACAACATTCAAGAACAATCAAAACATCTTCAATTAAGATGAATAAATCGTGTGGTTTTAAATTTATTAATCACATAAGTACTTTCATTAGTAATCTTTAATCAATTATTAATTATCATTAATTACTATTGATTAAGTCTTAATCACCTTCATTTATTAATCATTTCTTAATAATTATTCAAATTAATTAACCTTAATTATTAATTAATTAAATCTTAATTACTTTTACTAATTAATCACTCCTTAATTAATTAATAATTGATCACAAATTAATTAACCTTAATTATTAATTAATTTAAACTTTAATATTAAATAATTAACTAAGTAATTGTTCCTTAATAAATTATATTAACAAAATCATTAATTGTTTTAATAAACCAAAAGATAATTCAATTACTTTGATTATCCTTTTAAACCTTGTTCAATAAATCACCTTTATCACATTAGATACCTTAAAAGGTTAAGATTTAATTTAAACAACAGTTTATCTTAATTTTCTTTTAAGTTACATTATTTATTTAATATAAATAACCTTAAAAAAATATTATATAAAAACTAAATAAACTAAAATTTAATTTATTGAAACAACTTACTTAAGTCTTAAATTAATTTAAAATTCCAATCAAATCATTGTTTGAACATAGTTTAAAAGTGTCTTAAAAGTTTGAAATTTTTTAAAGTAAAAACTGTTTTATATATTAGTCTCGAAACCTGCTTCTAGTCACGTGCGAGAGAAATTCTCGTTTGCTTCGGGTTTATCAAAATCGACCTAAGCTCCCAATTTTCAATTTAGAAAAAAAATTCCTAAGTACTTTAACCCGGCGCATCAAAATTTTACTCGAGTTAATACTCAAGCCACCACACGTTTTTCCCCGGGCTTACTTCGAGTCGAACTATGCTCCTTCACTTCACCAACCACTGACACCATCAATTCGCTGTGCACATGCACAACCGGAATTGCCACCTCCGGTAGAAGCTTCAGTCAACGCTACATCGTCGAACAAGTCGACGATCATCCATGCACCAATTCCCACCACCAGAACCCCAACATCCACTCGAAATCAAAGTCGAGTTTAAAAATTGAAACCTGGAAACATCATATGTGTTCACCATCAAAACGTGGAAACACGTCGCCTCCGCAACCTCGATCACCAGAAGGTCAGGAACTCCATCCAAACATTCGTCGTCATCCCCCCTACCATCTCCCAGGCCCCTGTAGCACTCGATCACTTTTAGACAACGAATGAGACAAAATACTAAGCTTCGACAAAAATTAGGTTTACGAACTTCTCGAGTTCGCCGCTGTCACCACGACCATCTGTAAACCCATCTACTATTTTTCCTACAACCACCGATTACTCCTCCACCTCCAGACACGATTTCGACCTCTATACATCATCAGAAATTCCCAAAACTATGAAATTTATGTAAACCCAAACTGCTCTTTAATCCTTGATCTAAAAATTATAATTTTTGCTTTAAAAATCATATTTTAGTATAAGAATTCAGTTTATAAACTTGAATTCGAGAATTAAGAAATTCGAATTTTTACTAATTTAAAGTTACGCTAAGTTTTCTTGAGTTCAAGAGCCAGTACCAAGTTGTTTTGGCTGACATAAATTTTTAAACTCTAATATATGCTATAACAATCAATTCTTATTTTAACACTAAACCCAAACATCAAGTAGATCAGGTGAAAATGATTTTTTTTGAATCAAAAATCTGGTATTTTAAAATCTCAGAACAGAGAACATGTATAAACAATGACCTAACAAAGTACTTCCAGTTTTCAAATATATTCAGAGGATCCATATATATATATATAGAAACATACTTATTCACAGATATATATATATATATATACAACAGATTCAAGCTTTTAAATTTTAAAAACATATGTTACTCACCTTGATTTCAAAATGAACATAATTTGCTATGTTGAAATAGGCTGTTAAATTGCAAGCTGAAACCTTGTTTTTAATCTTGTGGTTTGAGTTGAATTTTGTTTAAGTTTTAAGATGGTATTACTTCAGATTTACTTAGCTTTGAATGAACGAACTAAAATAAGGAATTGATGTATATATAAAGTAGATAGTTTGTACATGGGAGGTGTTATCTGGTTAAGCTTTCTTTGTTTTGTTTTTTTTATTTTGATCAGATTTTCTTTTCCCTGCTGCCTCCATCTTTTACCAGAGGTTGTTCTTTGGAGGTTAAAATGATTTTCTTTTCCATTCGAATGACCCATTTTTGTGCTGAGAAGAAATGGCATTAAGTGCTCATGTTCCCATCTAAGTTTACATACAATCCTATTGATTTTTTTTGTAAGTACATCTTTTTTTATCTATAGATATTTTTTCTTTCTTGCTTGCATAATTTCACATACATACATTTTTGTTTGATTTGCTTTGCTTAATATAAAATTGTTATAGTTATTTTTATAGTTTTTTAATTACCTTATATATTTATGTTTAACACAATTCTTCTTTTTACATTATTATTATTATTATTTATTTAAAACTTAAACTACCAAATACTTTATTTATATCCATATATTTTTGTAATACTTAATATTAATAATATTTTATTTTGTTTTGAAACTTTCCAAATTAAATTACAAAAGTTTAAATAAGTTACCAAATTTAAATTAAAAATTATGGGATGTTACAAATATCCCCCCTTAAGAAAATTTCGTCCTCGAAATTTGAAAGAGAAAGAAAAGCAAACAAAGAATATACGAATTCAGAAAAGAATAGAGAAATGGCTTACCAGTTTAAGCCGAGATATCCACTCTGCAATTGGAATACGATTTCTGCATATTATCTTCGGTTTCCCAAGTGCAGTCTTTTGGATCGCCACTCCATTACACTTTAACCAGTTTTACAATTTTGTTTCTCAATCGCTTTTCATCACGATCCACAATCTTTATCGGTTCCCTCTTTACTACCAAGTTGGGAGTGATTTCAAGATCCTGCTGAGCTGCCTCCTCAATAATACTATCTGGGTTGTGCACAAATTTTCGGAGGTTAGAAATATGAAACACATTGTGCATGCCAGATAACCAGCTGGGCAATTGTACTTGATAGGCTAAAGAACCGATCCTCTCTAGAATAGGAAAAGGACCAGTATAATGCGGTGCTAGCTTTCCAGTTTTCCCGAACCTCAATACACCCTGCATTGGAGACACTTTCAAAAATACAGAATCTCCAACTTGAAATTCCAAATCTCTTCTTCGGCGGTCATAATAGCTCTTCTGACGACTTTGAGCAGATATTAATTTCTTTCGAATAAAATCTACCTTCTCCGTGGCTTCTTTAATCATATCTAGTCCAAGGACGAGTCTATCACCTGATTCGATCCAGCATGCAGGTGATCGACACGGACGACGATATAAAGCCTCATAAGGAGCCATTTCAATACTGGCTTGATAGCTATTGTTATAAGAGAATTCTACCAGATGTAAATGGTCCTCCGAAGAACCACCAAAATCAAGAATGCAAGCACGCAATAGGCCTTCTAAAATTCGGTTAATCCTCTCAGTCCGCCCATCAGATTGCGGGTGATAAGCAGTGCTGAAATTTAGTTTTGTTCCCAATGCGTCTTGGAATGCCTTTCAAAATCTACTAGTGAAGGTCGGATCACGATCACTCACTATGCTGCTAGGAATATCGTGGAGACGAACAATTTCCTTTATATATGGCTCTGCTAAGCTTGCTGCAGTCCGAGTGGATTTCACTAGAATGAAGTAAGCAGTTTTGGTTAGATGGTCCACTATAACCCAAATTGCTTCGTTTCCCTTCTTGGTTCGTGGCAATCCGTCAATGAAATCCATCGATACCTGATCCCATTTCCACCTCGGTACTTCCAAAGGCTGAAGTAAACCCGCCACTTTCTTTTGATCGCTTTTAATTTGTTGACAAGTAGCACAACGACTCACATATATAGATATGTCCCTTTTCATCGTCTTCCACCAAAATGTTCTTTTAATATCACGATACATTTTATTGACTCTTGGATGGATGCAAAGTTTGGACTTGTGGCATTCATCCAAAACTTCACGTTTCAGCTCCGGAATGTTTGGGACACAAATTCTTCCTTTCAATCTTATAACTTTATTGTCATCGACTTCAAAACTAGTATTTTCACCACGATGCATTTACTCATAAATATAATGAAGAAACTCATCTTCTTTTTGTTGGCTGGCGA
Organism: Allium cepa; assembly: GCA_030765085.1. Taxonomy (NCBI): domain Eukaryota; kingdom Viridiplantae; phylum Streptophyta; class Magnoliopsida; order Asparagales; family Amaryllidaceae; genus Allium; species Allium cepa. The sequence continues at coordinate 70,203,781 of CM060939.1, read as the reverse complement.
CTTTCTCAAGAAAAGTAGGAGTAACGACAAGATGAGCGAGAATGGCATGCTTTCTACTCAAAGCATCGGCAGCTACACTGGCTTTTCCGGGTGTATACAGAATATCTAATTCATAGGATGCCACCAAAATTGTTGTTGCAGATTCAAATCTTTCTAGGAGAAGAGATACTTTAAAGATTTGTGGTCAGTGAATAATTCAAAATTTTCACCTAACAAGAAAGATTTTATTTAGTATATATTAAGTTAAGTTGAACTTTAAAATTTTCCTTTAGAAAAGCTGAAGGAGATTCTTACCCAGAAGATAATGTCGCCAGATTTTTAAGGCGAAAATAACGGCCAAAAGCTCCAAATCATGTGTTGGGTAGTTTCACTCATGCGGACGTAATTGTCTACTCGCGTAGGCAATTACCTTCCCATTCTGCATTAATACTGCACCTACCCCATCAGCACAAGCGTCAATATAGACAGATAAGCCTTGGTTCCCGTTAATGATAGCGAGAACATGCGCAGTAGTTAATCTCTTCTTTAACTCCTGAAAATCTTCATCACATTTTGGAGTCCAATTGAACTTGGCATTCTTCATTGTTAGCTTAGTCAATGGGCTAGCAATCTTAGAAAAGTCCTGAACAAACTTCCGGTAGTAGCCTGCTATACCTAGAAAACTTCAAACTTCTTTCGGAGTCGTGGGTCGCTTCCAATCAAGAATAGTGGAAATTTTGCTCGGATCAACAGAAATCCCTTCTTCATTAACAATATGGCCAAGAAATCTGACTTCTTTGACCCAAAAGTGACATTTCGAAAATTTAGCGAATAAGATGCTCCTTCTCAAAATCTCCAAAACAATTCTAAGACGTTCAGCATCCTCCTCTTCAGTTTTGGAGTAGATTAGGATATCATCGATAAATACAAGAACAAATTTATTCAAATAAGGAATCTAAACACTTAACCATTTAATTAATAAATGAATGTCTAAATAGAAAAAATAAGGTAGAGATAGATATTATGAAAAATAAATAAATAGTTTTAGGAAAGTAGGAAATAAATAAAGAAAATACTCTATTTAATGGAAACTAGAATTAAAAATTGTAAATAAAATTCAACTGACTTTGGAAAATTTCAACAACACTTCTAAACAAATAAAAGTCAGGTAAATAAATGCTGAACAAAATAAAGTGTAAATGAAAATAAAATAAGGTCTTAAGAAAATAGAAAAATAAATAAAGAATTGCTTTAATTAATTGAAACTAGAAATTAAAAATTGCAAACAAAATACGTCTGACATTGGAAAATTTCAATTACACTTTTAAAAATGTTTTTAAAACTAAAATATATACATCACATGTCATGTTACACATGTAAACATAAATTAGAACATGACATGACAAAAAAAAAATATTATTTATGTAAAAAAAAACAAACAATTTTGTTAAATACAACAAATTACATCCAATAGTGTAAAAAGCATAACTTTCACAATATTAATCAGATTTCGACGAAACGAAAAGTAGTATCCTTAGAATTTTATTTACTTTCATAATATAAAGATAAAATTCAAAATTTCAAAATTTAATTAAAAAAAAATTAAAGTCAAAGTTTGACCATATTGACCAAAATTCACCTTTTTGGAAAATATTCTATTTATTCATGTTCGGAATTCTAATTCATATCAAAATCAAAATTTATATTTAAAATAACAAAATTATCTATTTTAATAAATAAAATAAAGTTTTTAAATCAAAATTCAATTTAAAATAATTAAAATATGCAATTAACATAATCACAAAATATAGGATTGTTACACTCTCCCCCACTCAAAACTTTTCGTCCCCGAAAAGGAACGAGTTACGGGAAAACACAGAAAAGATAAAAATGGAATAAGATTAAGACAAGATGACAAGAAGATTGAAATTATACCTGATAACGGTGGTTATAGGTAAGTTTATCAAGGTGGAGAATAAGAATAGCTAGAAGGGAATATAGGAGAATAGGAATATCTAGGAAGGAAAATAGGTTGAAAGACAAGGATGAACCAACATTTTAAAACTATATAATTTCAATTAGAATTTTTTTTTATATTTAAAACAATTTAAACAATTTATAATATGATGAATAGTCATTTTCAAATTTGTTAGTTTGAAGTAAATAATATTTAAAACATTTTAATTGATTTAGAAAGGTAAAATAAATGATCAAAATATCCTTTATATAATACTTTATCAAATTACTTTTATAGTTCGATGTCTTAACAAGTTTATCCTCGTTCCTGCAGGCTCTGGCAATGTGTTGATCAGGCACAAAGCTAGAATTCTCCAAGTACTTAATAGACTTGTTTTAACACCCAGTGAAAATACTGGAAAAACTTAAAAAAAAAACAGATATGGAAAGTACAATCCAAATAAAACAACCCAAACCTTTGTCTAACCATGGATCGCAGATACACAATGGTTACGCCTGGATGCCTCAGGAAAAAATCCATATCCGTAAGCTTTCTCAGCCCTACGAATTACCCCATGATGACTAGTAGACCGTAGATACATAATGGTTACGCCTGGATCCCCCAGTAAACAATCCATATCCGTAAGCTTTCTCAGCCCTGCGGATTTCGCTACTAATGCGACCTACATAGATCACAGGATACACAATGGTTACGCCTGCATCCCCTAGGAAACAATCCGTAACGCTAGGCCATCTCAGCCAGGCGAATTGCGCTATGCAGTCGCGCTCAAAAGACCATGGGTTACGCCATGGTAGGACACTCGAGTATCACATCTGGAAAACCAAAACCAGAGAGAATAATATCGGTAGAATGAATCCACAATGTGGCCATAGAGTGGATATCAAGTAGAAGGCACTTCCCATATCTTTACTTTGAAAATATATATCATATAGTACCTTTTCAAATCCCTTTCAAATGCCATACTTATATAAGGTCCATTATATATAAGATTTTATTTTCAATCGAATACTTTCCATAATCAATAGTATATCAAATCACTTCATACTTATACAAATCAAATTTTTATGTAAGTTCGATAACTTCCAAATCAAGTATTTAGTAACACATGGTTCTCAAATTTCAATTCATTTCAATATCAATTCAGTTTCAAAATCATATGTGATTTCACCAAATCATTTCTTCCAAATTAAATGTCTTCAATTTCAAAGTTCCCAAAAATAATAGGTTTAGAATACATTCCAAATTTCCAAATCAACATAATTTCTATCAAACAAATTCATTTTCAAAAATCATCATATAAATACTGGGTTTTAAATTCCAATCTATTTTCGAAACCAAATATTTTCTCAAAATCGATTATACCCAAAATGGTTACTAAGTTTAAAACCATCCCTTTTAAAAACTTCAAACTATTTATTTCTATATGAAAAATCCAATTTACCATTGGAATGATTATTATTCTATATATACATATATTTTATTCAAAACATTTCAAATCTATATTTCATGCTAGTATATTTCAAAATAGTCTTGTTTATTTACTCAACAAACAGTTTCAAACTTATATAAATCATATTACTTTATACTTTAATAATGCAAAACTAAACTTACATTCTTTATCAAATAACTTATACCTTTCAAAATTACTTAGCTTTGAAAAGTCAACCTTGATTTGGAAGTGCTCGAATCTTCAAAGAGTCAAAGAAATCATATTTTCATTCCAAGAGTTGGAAATCACCAACAAATCAGTAAATCAATTCCAAAAGATAGGGTTATATCAATCAAATCCGAAACTCAAGAACTGAACACCGGCTCATTTCAAAACTATGTCATATATATATATATATATATATATATATATATGTATGTATGTATGTATGTATGTATGTATGTATGTATGTATGTATGTATGTATGTATGTATGTATGTATGTATGTATGTATGTATGTATGTATGTATGTATGTATGTATGTATGTATGCATATCTCTTCGAAAATCAAATTATGCTTGGGTATTGAAATCAAAATTGGTTTCGCAAATCAATCGCATAGCAAAGCTATTGAAGTGGCCTCTCCCTCGCTCAGAAATTCGAAAATCAATGTCGATGATGCATGCATTCATCACCGAAATTATTTTCCAGTGACATAAGTGGGTTCTAGACTTCTATTTTCTCGAAGACTTCTTTTGAAACTTCTTCGAAATCATTGGAATTCATTTAAAACATTTCTTATTTAGAAAATACTTTTAAATCGTATTATTATATATTTTCCAAAATCTCAAAACCAATTTCAAAACACTGGAATTCAATCTCTCGAATTTCAAATCAAAACCCTTCACTTATAATAATTTTTACATAAATCCATTTCTTATATAAAATCTTCAAAATTCAATTCCTTTCGAAATTTCAAATTCTCGTTTTTAAAAGGTATATAATCCTTGTCAAAAACGTTTTCACTTTTATATATAGAATAAAATCATGCTTATCAAAATAATAATTCGATACATAAAACAATTTCTAAAGTACAAACAAACCCGATTTTCAAAGGATGATTCAAGAATGGATTTCCAAAACAAAGATAGGATCATCTTAACCGAGGGTATAGAATTCTCCGGTGAATCAATGCCAATTGTAAAGGAGTTTCACCCCTTTACAAATCATTCAAAAATTGGCGGGATCGCCTATTCATATAAAGATCATTCGAAGTGGAGTTATGGGATACTCCAGAATCAAGAAACAAAAATAAAGAGAGAAGATGATGGATTTTGGAACGCAGATCACGTTCCAAAGTCCAAAGAAAAAAAACCAAATCAAGAGGAAGAAATTCAAGCTTGAACGAAAGTGATTCTGCAAATAAATTTACTATATATGCTAAGCTTGCCTTGATCCATAGCTCCGATACCAACTATAACGACCTGATATTTTGGACCATTCAAATCGACAATAATCCACACATGTCAGACTTGAATTGCTCAAAATATCAGATTGTTAATTTAAAATTTGACAAAGCTCGGCATATACAGTAAACAAATCAATCACACAATCACAAACACAGAGTAATATAATGCAGTGGAATAGATAAATAGTAGTTCATGAAGCTACTCTATAAACATCAGAGTTAGAAATAAAATACAGTAGGATAACTCAAATACATTGAAGTCTCGAATACAAACAGATGACATCTTTGAACCAATCAACTGGAAAAACTAAAAGATGAATTGATAGTTGGATCTTAAAATGAGCTCCAAACTCCAAAGGTGAGTCTCAAATGATGTATCACTCAGTCTGACCCAAGTGTAAACCAAAACACAAAACACTCGGGTCAGGATTAACATTCTTATATCAATAAATCCAACTCAAGTGAAATATCAACTGAAATACAATTAATTTAAAGGATGTTTGGGAATAACCGTCCTCTAAGGATCCGTGGAACTATCTACAATGCATAAAATATACACTATAACACCGTGGTCATTTCAATAAATTTATACTTCAAAACCAAATTGTCATTTCCATTAAATATATATATTTCCTCAATTTCACAAATAGATTCCAATCAATTCGAGTTCCAAATTCACATTTAATTCAATTTAAATTTATCTATTTTAATTCAATTTAGTTTCTAAATAACAAATTCAAATTTTATTGATTTCAAATACAGATCTGGATCACAAATAAACCATTTAAATTCCAGCATTTCAAAGCTTTAGTATTCAACATTTTCAAAGTTCAATTTAACGGTTTCATATAGATCTCGATTTAACCTTATATTATTTAGTCTTGAAATATTCACTTAATAAATTCAGTATTATTAAATAACCTTATTTTACCCTTAGACTAAATATTCCTTCCAATTCATTTAAACTTGAAATATCCATTTAATCACTTTAAATCAAAAATCAAGTTAAAAATCAAAACTTAAACTTCAAGTTCAATAGTTCAAATCGATCTAATTAAGTAGAATTCTTAATTAGATACAATTTTACTTAATTCAACCTTATCTTCCTTAACTTATACAAATCCTTGAAAAATCTGTTCAAATATATAATACTAAGACATATTATATTAATTAAATCAAACATTATTAGATTAAATTTTATTAATAAATCTACTTTATATAAAACTTAAAAGTATTTCCAATATTAAATAAAACCCTATATATATTCCCTTTCAAAACCATAGAAATCATTTTAAAAATATTTATATATAGACCAACGGTGTCTGTATATAATTTCTTATCCTATGATCAATTGATACAGATATTTATCATTTCAATCCGTAATTTAAATATATACAGGTAGACATCATTTCGACCCGCAATCCCAAAACAATTCAAGTGAAAATGGCTTGGGTCTATCATTTCAACCCATAACGATTTTCTCCTATTCTAAAGTCCGTTCGAGTATGTATCATTTCAACCCATAGTGAATTCTAACTAACAGGGAACTTGCAAAGTGATAACAGATATGATAATAGTATAACAAATAATAATATCATAGGCATATATCATTAGAAAATAAATAAAATATAAATAGTAGAATATGGTGTCATATCCCACAGGTGAACAAATACAGATAATAGCATATCTAACAATAATTAAAAATTTAACAGTTCAAATTAGCAGCATATTTCAATTGTCATTTCAAATGAAATAAAATTAAATAAATATAAGAACGTTAATCGTGAGTGATTTCTCACCTTTCAAGGCTAGATAGATTTGACAAAGAAATGAGCTATGAATCCAGGCATGAAATTCAAAGCAAAGCACGATTGAACACAAATTCAACGATCAAAGCTGAAAATGAGGAATCGATGAGAAAATCAATTAGTTTAATATATACAAAAAATATATATTATTATTATTTTATAAAAATCAATATCTTAATTTCAGAAAAATATTAGAATAATATGTATATGTATATATATGTGTATACAATTAAATCACTATCCTTATTTTTTTTAAAATATTATAACCAAAATCTTATATATATATATATATATATATATATATATATATATTCAAACTATATATAATACAGTATATATGTAGACCCATATTTTAATAAATATATGTAGTGTGAATATACATATATGCATAAAAAAAGAAGAGAAAGCTTTATGTTCAATATACAAATATGCATAGATATTAAAGCTACATACTTTACTATATCCTAAACATATACTATATAATATAATATAGGGAAAATCTAAACACATTATATGTAGCAGCAATTAAAAATAAAACAAAAGAATCAAAACAGCCTAAAATTCACATACTTATAAATATATAAGTTGCTGAAATGAATCTCATATACCCCAACAGACGTGTTATATAACTCTTTAATATAAGTACTCTAAGAAATTTTTTATTACACATATAAATAACTCACAGATTTATGTGTATAGGCTTTGACATAAATGAATAATGAATGATATAAACTTATATAGTATATGCAAAACTATATATATAATATATCAATACCAAAATCTGCTATAATACAACCTATCATAAAATGAAAATATTTGAAACACAAATATAGTAAAATTATGTACTTTGAAACAGCTTTAGATACATATATGATGCATATATCCTGAAACCACCTACCAAATATATAACACAAAAATCACAAAAGTCTTCAGATCTGACTTAAATAAAGTCAAGTAGCTCATTTTATTAAAGCTTAAATCCATTAACAAATCCAATACCAACTTATAAAATTTATATACTTTAAAACAATAATTTAAAGCATAGATTGACAGAGAAATATATACATAAACCCATTATAATTTTACACATACCTCTATATATACACACAGAGAAACACAGCAAGGACAGATGTGGAGGATGGCGCGACACACGAGGAGATGGGTAGGCGGAGAAGGTGGGACTGGTTGAGGTGTTTAGGCCGAACAAAGCACAAGAGATCAAGCAAAACAATGTAAAATTTCAATAGAAAAATGAATAGAAAAGTAGAAAAAAGAGAAGAAGCCATTACCTAATATTTCTCAGATCTGAAAATAGGCGTGAGAAATGAAATGAGAAAGAAGTTTTTTCTCACATGAAAAAGTGATATAGGCGGCTAGGGTTAAGAAATGTATGGCAAAATTTAGGGAGAAATTATGGTAGGAAGTCAAAGGGGTGGAAAGATATAAAAGCAAGAAATCAAACGTAACGTATGCCTATAATTAAACAGGTAACGTATCTTAATTGATGCGTTTCCTATATATTAAAGAAAGATGTATACAAAAAGCTTCACTAAACAAATAAATACAATAACGTTTAATAAGTACATTTTAAAAGATATTCCCTTTAAGGCAATAACGTATATTTATTTGAAATTTCTTTCCAAGAAATAAATAAGGAATCTAAACACTTAACCATTTAATCAATAAATGAATGTCTAAATAGAAAAAATAAGGTAGATATAGATATTATGAAAAATAAATAAATAGTTTTAGGAAAAGTAGGAAATAAATAAAGAAAATACTCTATTTAATGGATACTAGGATTAAAAATTGTAAATAAAATTAAACTGACTATGGAAAGTTTCAACAACACTTCTAAACAAATAAAAGTCATGTAAATAAAATAATTCTGAACAAAATAAAGTTTAAATGAAAATAAAATAAGATCTTAAGAAAATAGAAAAATAGATAAAGAATTACTTTAATTAATTGAAACTAGAAATTAAAAATTGTAAACAAAATACGACTGACATTGGAAAATTTCAATTACACTTTTAAAAATGTTTTTAAAACTAGGATATATACATCACATGTCATGTTACACATGTAAACATAAATTAGAACATGACATGACGAACAAAAATATTATTTATATAAAAATAAAATAAACAATTTTGTTAAATACAACAAATTACATCCAATAGTGTAAAAAGCATAACTTTCACAATATTAATCAAATTTTAATGAAATGAAAGGCATTATCCTTAGAATTTTATTTACTTCATAAAATAAGGATAAAATTCAAAATTTCAAAATTTAAAATTTTCAAAAATTAAAGTCGAAGTTTGACCATATTGACCAAAATTCCCCTTTTTGGAAAATATTCTATTTATTCATGTTTGGAATTCTAATTCACATCAAAATCAAAATTTATATTTAAAATAACAAAATTATCTATTTTAATAAATAAAATAAAGTTTTTATATCAAAATTCAATTTAAAATAATTAAAATATGAAATTAACATAATCACAAAATACAGGGTTGTTACATCGACCATCCCGGCTACCTACAGCCATGATCCCGAGGCCTCTCCAATCATTGATCACCAGAATGTTCCCTTAAACCCTGTAACGACCCGGAATTTCCGATCTCGAAAATTCCGATAGTTAGGAAAAAGAAGAAAAGAGATAGAAGAAGAAGGAGAAACTGAAACGCCAAAACACATAATCTCACATTCACAGCGGATCAAAATATAATATCAAATAAAATAACAGTTATACAAAGGAAAACTGTATCAGTTAATTTACATTAATACATTAGAGTTATAATATTTCACAAATACTGGACAGTTAAAATAACTTTCCCAGATAAATAACAATATATCACAACGGAATACGCTCCATACGTTCCTGGCTTCCAGCTCGTCTCCTGAGCTCCAGAACGTCCTTACCTGGAAATCTGTAACACTCTGTCTGGGAGCATTACAACAAAGTAACATCTGGGTCAGGCAGGAAAGCAGCGTGAGTAAACCAATCTAACATGAAGTACTAAGATATAAAACTTATTTAAATCTGGGGTAACTCATACTTCACTATGAGTTCTCAACTTGTTATAGTCAACACTTATTTCACACATCAATATCTATGTACTTCTACATAGTTTAAATGGTCCAATTACTTAAATCATTCCATTCCAGCCTATTGATTTCACATATCAAATCTATAAGGAATTATAGAAGATTACAAATCGAAGTGGTTTCGGGTATTTGCTAATACCCGATCCTGGTCTCTTCGAATCCCATGTCACCTTAAACCTAGTTATCAAAGTAAAAATACAATTCATACATTAAATACAGGATGTCACTTTTACACAGCAATTTATCATCGATATATAACCACATTATCACTGTATATCCCAAACATATCATATCACATAACATCCCAAATCACATATCCGAGATATCAACTAATCTAAGGCATTTCTATAATCCAATCATCCATAAGCAAGATTAATTAGTCACACCATTTCTAATTAATTTAAATAAATTAAATTAATTACATCAATTACCCTTAAATCATGCTTGCTAAATCATTAATTAATTTCAATCCAATTAATTAATCATCCTTTAATTAATTACACAAATTAATTAATCTTTACCCATTCACATTAATCACAATTATCCATAATTAATTACTCAAATTAATTATCCTAAAATCACTTACATTGATTAATTAACTATTAATTAACCACACTTATTAATTAACTACCCCTTAATTAATTTCTTTATTTGATAAATCCTTTAATCAATTACACTAAGTAATCAATCCTTTATTACTTCCCTTAAGTAATTTACCTTCAATTACTCCATCAAGTAATTAGCCCATTGGTTAATCATCCTCAATTAATTTAACCTTTAAATATTAATTAAATTAAATTATCCTTAACAAATTTATCTTTTAATTACTTACATTAAGATACTATCATTCAAGTAATTATCCTCCAATTACTTACATTAATAATCTCTAATCACCAGTTAATTAATTCTAATTACCAATTAATTCATCTCTAATAAACTAATTTATTAATCCTTAGTTATTAATAAATGAAATTAATTAATTACTCTTAAACAACTCTTATTAACTTGATTAATCATAAAACATCAAAACCTTAATTATCATTTCAGACAAACCATTTATCTTATAAATACTTGTATACAAATTTTTAACATTTTATCCATTTTAATTAACCATTAATTCCATTTCTACATTAAGTTCAAACGACTTACAAATTTAAGTTAATCGAATCATATTCCTTCTTAAACAAATGCTAAATAAACATTCATTATATAAAGAAGTAGACTTAAAACTTGATTTATTTTTGATTTCAAAACTTGCTTTCTTTTAATTCAAAATTGTTAACTACAGCTTCGGGTCCACCCTGATTCCACCCGAGCAACTCACTTAAATTCCTGATTAATAATTATGATACACTCACGACCTCATAAACTTCGGGACAAACCCCAAATGTCATGAGTCTAAACCCGAGAAAACATCGTCTTCCCCAAAACAACATCAACCCAAAAATGCTTGTGCACGCGTGCACATGCACGACTACTCCGGTCACCACTGGATGTTGCCGAGATCACCAGCAAGTCGTCGTTGCCCAACACGACCGTCTCCACTACCCATAACACTCAACATCAACGGTAATCAAAATCGAGCTTCACAACGATCCTGGAACCCAAAGTCCGATCCATAAAACTCCTCACTGTCGACAACCCAGACCTCCAACATCCATGCGACCACGACTACAGCTTCCTCATCGACATACGCCGCATTTCCCCCAGGACCAATAGCCTCCTGATCATCCAAAGCCTCACTAATGACCCGACCTCAATGAAAAACCATCAGGTTCACTAAACACTACATCCTTGATTTTCCACCGCTACGGCGAAAAATATCATCCTCGACCATTTTTCTTACCAACTCCGACCCACAATCCACCTTTAGCTCGAACCCCGACCTCTCCAAGTTCCGATCGCCTGAATTCGAACAGGACTCAATTCTGATCATCCCTCTAACCCTCACTATCTACAAACTTAAAAATTTTGATTTTACCCTTAAAAATCATTGTTTCCAAAATCGATTCAGATCGTATATTCAAAACTCGAGATTTAACTACTTAAATTTTTGATTTGAATTGACTTACCATTGTAAATTTTAATTTTTGTCATACTTACTTCAAGTGTATGCTTGAATCTATTTTTAAAAATTAAATCAGACAATTACAAACAATTTTCTTTCAAAGATCCTAACATAAAGGTTCTTATATAAGGAGTTATTGATTTTGATTTAGATTTAATGTGTAAACTGGGATAACATATATACAGAGACATGCATCCACGCTCACACTCATATATACATACAACCATCTCTAACCAAACATGCAAAATGTACTACTCATCATAATTTCAAAAATTATCTCATGCGAACTCATATATAGACAGATTAAGCTTTGAGATTCAAGTTTGCTCACCTTTACTGTTGAACAGAGGAGCTTATTTCTGGAACCTGACTGATGATTTGAAACTTGATCTTGAATTATAACTTGATTTGCTTTCAACCTTGAAAAATTGATATTTGAACTTTTTGCTTTAGGTTGGAGCTGTAGCTTCTAATCTTGCTTGATTCAAATTTTGAAAAAAACTTAACTTTACTTTGATTTGTAAAAAAACTGGAAGTAGATCTTTTCCTAAGATTTGAGTTTTGTAATTGTTTGTCTTAATTATTATTTCTTTTCTTCTTATCTGGTTTTGTTTTCAGATTTTAATTAGCTAAGTTCTTTTTTCTTTTTGATTTTGAATTGAAGAAATGAGAATAGAAAAGAAATAGAAATGGTAATGTAGAGATATTTTATAACTTGATCTTATGAATATTGAAATAAAAGAAAAATAAAAAGAAAGGATTAACACTTATTTCATTTACTAACATTTGTCATTTATATTTATTAATCTACTTACATTTGTTGTTTTATAAGCTAACACTTGTCATTATGCATTTTAATAAATTTTTAAATGGTTTATAAGCTTTTATATTTAATTTCCCTAATAAATAAATAAATATCATAATTTATATATATAAAATCCTTTAGAAGAAAATAATATAAAAAACTATATTCTAAATAAAATCATATATAATATATTTAAAAATCCAAAATATGTTTGAGATATATATCCATCTTTTGAAATTCAATATCAAACCCAAATTTCAGATTCAAATTAAATTAAAAATCCAATTTAGAATCATCTCAAATACATATATTTAAACAAACACAAATTCAATTTGTAGATAAAAATTCTATTTAAAATCCATTTATATATAAAAACAACATATTATCATTATTGTTTGAAAACAATAATTTTACCAATTTTAAATAATTTATAAAAGAGATTATCACATTTTAAATTGCTTGAAAATCCGAAATATTACATTTGATTTAATTCTCTTAAATCTGATTAACATTTACTTTAAATTTAACAACCCAAGTCCTTACACAATTTAATTTTGAGTTCTACATTTTTAATATTTATACAAATCACTTTTACTACTTATCTCAAGTTTCCAAGTAAAAGTTCAGAACCCATTAGACATTTAGTTCTGAGTCCAAATTTCAAAATTCCATTTTAAATTACCTTTACTTGACTTATTCCAAAGTTCAAATAATAATATAAATCCTTTTTAAACAATTTAATCTTTGAAATCCAATTTATTACCTAATTTTGAAACCGATTCTTAAACAATTTTAATTTACAAGTTCAATTCTTAACATTCAAATCTTAAGTTCAAAGTGATTCCATATCCTTAATTCCAATTTAAAATTTAATTTCCCTTTTATCTCAATAATGGGTATATTACCACAATCCATTTCTTCATTCATTTAAACAAATCAAATTCACAGTTTAAAGATTATTACTAACAATACGATGATATCATCCAATTTATTTTAAAACATTCGTTCATTTTCAATTTCCATATCTCAAACCCATTTTGAGATCATACAAACAACCAATTCAAATTAACCATTTAACTTCCTAAGTTAAATCTCAATTTCATCTTGAATTTTCCATATCAGGTTGTTCATTCAAACTTATTTAACTTCCTCCAAGTTAAATTCAATTTAATCCCCTTAACCTTACTCAAATTTGAATTCTCCATTTCAAATTTCAAAATTCTTTCCCACTTATAAGTTCAAAACTTATATCACTTTGGGTTTTACATCACACTTCAGGGAAAAAATCGAGTTAAATTTCCAAATGTGGAGATTAGAATTGGGATTAATTCAAACAGGAATCGAAATGATTTGAAATTGAAATGGGTTCAATTTGAAATTAGTCCAAATTGATTTGAATAATTTGGAATTGTTATTAAAGTTGAATATGTTTAAAATTCAAATGGAATTTGATTTGAATTTGGAAAGAAATAGAGGTTAATTCAACTTGAATTGGGGTTAAATCAATTTCAATGGAAATGAAAGTTATTTAAATTGGAATTGAGTCAATTCAAATGGAAGTGGAAATTTAAATTGAATTGATGGAATGGAGATTGGGAATGTGACGACCTACATTTCGGAAGGGTTAAATCGACAATAATCCACACATGTCCGACTTAAACAAATCCGAAAAGTAAATAATCAATGGGGTTAAATAAGAAAATGAGAAGAGAAGAAGAAAACAAATATAGAATCTCACAGCGGAAGCGATAAATATAATAATCAAATAAACAATTCATGAAGTTGTTTACCATACATTTGATTATAATCTACACAAATTTATCCGATTTAAAATAATATATACATCAGGAATAAATTATCAATACAGCAGAATAACACAAATGTAGGGCATAATAATAGTAATATACCACAACTCCGTCTTCGTCCTCCAAAGAATAGTCTTCAATACACTGAAAAACTAAGGACTGACCCGAGCGTAATGAAAAGACAAAATACTCGAGTCAGGACTAAAATACTCTTATTCAAGTCAAATAAATATCATAAATATGAATGCAATAACTTAAGAGATGTTATGTGATTTTCCATCTCCTAAGGATCCGTTAAACTATTTATATATATAATAATATACGCGATAATAGGTAATGTCTAGCAGTAAAATAAATATCAAAATAGCGTTAAGGCTTTACATTGATCTACCTTAACACATTTTTACGGTTTTAAACCAAAGTCGTAATGCGCTCGTATAGGGATAAATATGACTAGGCGCGTGAGGCAATTCCCAAGGTAGGATTCTACCAGTTTACCCTTTCTGGCTGGTCGTAACCCATTCGTGGCCGACCGCGACAATCAATCCAAAACGACAAATAAGGTGCACCTATCGAATTCGAAACCACAATAGTAATACGAGGGATTAACGTCGCTAGAGGTAGCTAACCTCAATGGCTAGACATATGCTTCTGTTTTAGTCATTTTAATTTATGACACAAATGTCAAGGCTATCCATCATTGTTCTCTTACTTCATTCCAATAAACGTTGCCAATTCAACCACTACATTCTGGATATCATCCACCGCGTACATGGTTGTCAAAGTGGTTCCAATATTGAAAGAGAGTATTTCAATAAGAGGCCTCGGTCTCTTTAACAACCAATCGTCATTTTACACACTGGTTGGTTCTTTTAGATTTTGAAACAATTTGCACTTGATATCTAAATATCATATTCATTTCAAAAATCAAATCCATTTCGAAATCATCATATATTCGTTTTAAAATCAAATTCATTTCGAAATCATCATATATTCAAAATTATTAATTTTTTCCGATAAATCAATTTCACTTCCTAAATTTAATTTGAATTCAATTTAGGTTATAATCTTCACTTTAACCTAGTTCGTATTTAAATCCAAGATTTAAATATAAACAATTTACCCTTTAACCAGTTTGAATTTTAGAAAATAATTTAAAATAGTTAAATAGTTAAAATAGTTTAATAGAAATAATTTAAATAAAAAATGGTTTATAGAATGAAATAGTTTGCAAAAATCAGAATAGTTTGAATATTTAAAGAATATATATTTTACATCATTTATACTAAAATACTTATTTTTAAAATAATTCCAAAGTCAAATCGGTCAACTTTCCAATTTCCTACCCAAATCAATTCCAAATTCCATTTCGATTTAATCGATTCAATTCCGATTTCAACTCGAGTAAGTTTTGATTCCATACCAATTTCTTCCAATTCACAAATTTCTTCCAATTTCAATTTCCATTTTTAATTTAAACCTCAATTCCAAATTGATTTCGAATTCCAAATTAATTAAAACTTCAATTTCAAATTAATTTCCAATATCATATTAATTTAACTTCCAATTTCAAATTAATTTAAATTCCAATTTCAAATTTATCTCCCATTTCCAATTCCAAATTTAATTTCAAAATATCAACTTAAACACTTAAATCAAATTTACTTCCAATACCAAATTTTAAATCCAAATTTTCAATCTATAATTCGATTCCAAACTCAAATTTTGAAATATCATTTCATAGCATTTTCCTTATAAATATTCATAGTTCGAATCAAAGCCAATCTTTTATACAAAACCATTTCTGAAATTTACGATGTATTTCATTTATAACTTGAAATTTTAAACTATGCTTAGTTAAACAATCTCATTTATTAAGTTTAAATTCCAACATTTCGAGCTCCAATTCAAAATAATTCAATTTTCATAAATTTGATTTTTATTCTTAAAAATCAATTCTATTAAATAATTTCAAACAACTTGTAAAATCATTTGATTTAACCAATCCGGTGTCCGTATATAATTTTTCTATCCTATGGCCAAGTGAAGCAATTATTTTAGTTTAATTCCGAGGATAGATATATATCATTTCAATCCAAAAATAAATATCATAGGTATATATCATTTCAACCTATTTCTTAATTTATTCGTAATAATTCAATTTACAGTTTTATATACTTTAAATAACATACAGGAAGATAATATGATATATCAAAATTAAATAACATCCAAATATCAACCAATAGCATCCATCGCCAACAAACATCCAAACAGTCAATAAAATTCACACAATTTTCCTAATTATTAGTGTCGGGTGTTTTACGGGCAGTTAAATTTTAATTCATCTTTTTTTAACTGCCAATTAAATTTTTGTCAATCAATTCATATTTCAATTTAAATGTCGATTAAACTTATCAAACCACAACCATTTCAGTCACTTTACGATATAAATTAACTGCACAAAAATTATTTTAATCAATTATGAGCATAGAACACTCATCTTTTCATTTGAAACTGAAAACATTTCAGTTTCAAATAAATTCTAGATCTACTCCAGGCTGTAGATGCCGTCAATACAGTCGCAACTCAATTTTTTTTCCCCGAATCGGACCTCGTATTGAAGATTTACGATTAAATCGGTATTCGAGACAATAAACATTTACATTAACAAAAAAAACTATTACCCTTTCCTGATCGTGATTTGTCCACATCCATTTTTTTCTTTTTTATACTCGACGACCCTACTGCCAAGCACCGCCGACCTGCCATTGCCGCCGCGTCGCCCTCGGCCAGTCGCCAAACCCTTCATTCGTCGTGCGCCCTCGACCGAAAAACAGTATCCTAACCCTAGTCGACCGATCGTGCCACGCCGCAACACCACGACACGCCACCGCCCCCCACGCGCCTCACCCAAGCGCCAGCAGCCGCCTTCCATCGTAGATTTCTTCACTCCCTGTGCGCACTCGACCCAAGAGTAGCGAATCCAAAACCCTAATCGATCGACCGCGATCCAGATCTTCCTCGAGCGACGCGTGCAACTCCCTTAGCCGAAGTCGAAACCCTCCATAGCCCGTTCATTTTTTTGATCTGCAGTTGCCCTTTTTTTGAGTCAATCTGGATTTTAAAATAAAGGGGAGTAGAGGGAGAGAGATACAGCAAAGAAAGGTACGTGGGTTTGATTCGTTCCAAATGGGGTGTTGAGATATTTTATTATTAATAAATTTGAAAATATCTGATGCTTAACATCCGAAATTTCTCGAGCTTTAAACAAAATGTATCGCCTGACGTTTATATTGTTTTACCCCATTCCGAACATAATGGAACTAGTTCCGAGGTCTAATTCGATCGTATGTGGAAGATAGCTTTTCAAATCGAATTATTTATTTAAATTTTGAATTTAAATTCTATGCATTTCAAGCTTGTATGGCCAAACGATAAGTCCGATCGCTATGAAACTTAAAATCCTTCAATAATTCACTGTTACGGATCCGATGAAACTGGTTTCCTCGAAATCCAAGACAGTCGCCAAAATGGCTATTTTTACTCGTTAATTTCAAAAAAATTCAATTTAAAATTTTCACATTTAAATCCAATTTTAAATACTAAAATCTTTATTCACATTTAAATAAAATTTAAATCAACTTTCGAAGTATTAAATCCAGAGTTCAACTAATCAAATAATTTTCAATATTAAATTTAAATAATTCAATTATCCAATAAATTAATATTAACAAATCATTAGATCTTATTTCTACTCATATTTATCCAATAATTTCACTAAACTTAATAACTTACAATAGTCAAAAGTATAGGTCGTTGCATACTCCCCCACTCAAAAGTTTTCGTCCTCGAAAAGGCGTTAAGTAAAGGATTTAACATACAATAGATTCCATTTAAAACAATCACTTACAAAACATAACAATCTTATTTGTGAAACTAGCTACGCTTCTACTACGCCATTCCGATAACAACTTTATGGAAAATATAACTTATATATAAAAACTAGTTATAAAAAATTTTAAAACTTCAAAAAATTTCTAACTCCCGAATTTACGGGAAATTTCGACAGAGTATCCTTTTCGCGGCTCGATCGGAACATTTTTACAATTCAATATATATCACAAATATAAATATACATCTCATCTCAATGATGAGGCATCCCAAAGGGCAAAAATATAAAATCGAGGTATGTAATCCGAGACACTTACCTTATTCTTAATAATACGAGCGAGTTCGCTCGTATTAATCAAGCAAAAGCATGTAAAACCCACGTATTCGCCCAAACGATCTTCATATGTACCTATCTCAACTCAAATAAACAATATTAGTTAACATACAATGATATAGATGCATGTAAAAGTCTAATATAAACATACAACATGCATTTTGAATCCAACAACAGAAATAATCACAAACACACAACATACAACAATCATATGCAATCAAAACGGTAATGACAATGGTTTGCAACAACCATCCACTATCAATATCAGTCCAATTAATCTAATTTAATATATAACCATATGAATAGTATTATCAATGTCAACTTTTAATTTATTCCTTTCATTCCTTATTAACATTCATTTCATTAACATTTGACTGATTACAATTCAATTTGTTTACATTTAATCGATTTGTTTCAATTATTTACATTTGTTTCATCCATATTTAATTGGTTAATATTCCATTGATTGCTTCCAATTTATTAACACTCATCACAAATTCATTATGTTCACTTTTTTTTCAATTTAATTTATGAAATTCCAATTTGTTTCACCTTTTTGTTTGAACTATTTCATATAAATTTAATGGTGAATCATTTATACAATTATTCCACTTAATGTTGCTTAAGTTGAATTTTTTTCCACTTAGTATATCCCTTTCTATTAATATACACTAACATCATTATAAATTAGCAAAGATTTATTATAAATATTTTATACAACTTAACTCACTTTTATTATTATCAATTCATATCTTATGTTATTACTAAATATTAATTCATCGATTCACTTCATTTATTCAAATTCACATTAATAATTTACCAAAGTAGTTTCATTTTATAACTCAATTCGTATTAATAACCTTTATTTTTTCTTCTGTTCACAATTAATTCATTCAGCTTCCCTTAAGTCCACTTTAATTTATAAAAAATTTCAATAACTTATTCCATATTATATTAGTTAACATTCAAATTTTTATTTAATCTACTCCTCTTGCAATTAATAAAAGAAATTGAATTTAAATTAATTTCAGTTAACCATATTAAATTTACTTACATACGTAAATCACATTTCTGTTTAAATTCAAGTTCATATCCATTTGATTAATTCATTTTATAGCTTGAGTGGAATTTAATTCACTTTACTAATTTATCTAATTTTACTTAATATCCAATTTAACTTATTTAATATTAAGTTAAACTTCATTTCAATTTAATTCATTACTCATTTTATTTAATCATATTCAAGTTAAATTTTCTTATCATCCACATTTAACAAATTAAAATTTGTTTAGCTTAATATTCCAAATATATAAGTTATATAATTTATTACTTCAAAATTTTATTTTATCTTATTTATTTCAAATACGTATTACTTAATTATTCTAACTCTGTTTAATCAACATTTCCTGAGTTATTTATTTTATTTCATTCTCAAATTCAAAATTTTCCTTTGTTTGCTCAACCAAGATTTAACCATTTTAAAATTTATTTTTATTTCCCTGTTCAAATCTACAAGTTATAACTTATTTCTCATATACTATTTTCAATTATAAGTTCAAAACTATTTTCATTTATTTATTAAATCATACTTAGAATAATTTTTTTCAAAAATCAAAACTTATTTTAATCGAAAATAAATTTCTTTCGGTAGCAATTCTCCACTCAGAAACTTGAAAATGAACACTGGCGATGCTGCAGTCATCCCCAAAATTATTTCCCAGCAACCAAGTGAGTTTAATGCTTTATTCCTTCCAAAAATATTTCTCTAGTCAAAACTCTTTCAAATAATATTATTTATTAATTTTTTAAGGCTTTGAAAAACAATTTTGAAAACAAAAGGATTTTAAATTCTCAAATTCTCAAAAAAAAATTAATCATTTGTATATATAAGCTATATTATAAATATTCTTATACAAATTTTCTTAGCCTATTTTCAAAATATTCCATTAATTTGCATCTTAGTCATTTTAATCGATTCTTATTTTAATTTTATTTCAATTCAATTCAATTATCAATGCTTCATAAAATAAAATTCACTAGTACTCATCTTGTTTTTAATTCAATTGATAATCGATGATAATTAAATATTATCATTTCCATGAAAATCACTATATATATACAACATAATTTAGGTAAAAATATTTTATTTACCCAATTTTAAAACAACATTATGTCGACTTGCCTCGTTTAGGCGTTTAGAAACCCCTATCGATAACACGGCGTCCCATATATCGACCAGAATTCATAAACAAACCAACGAATAAGTGAACACAATATAAAATATTTTATAACACTAACAAGTACGCTCTCTCACGTATGCACTTAAACTGACTCATTCTAAGGTATTACTACCCTATCTCTAACGAGTCAAACCCCACAAAACCAAGTTTATCGCTAAACCTTCGCTCTGATGCCATCTGTGACGACCCATATTTCGAAAGGGTTAAATCGACAATAATCCACACATGTCCGACTTAAACAAATCCGAAACATAGATAATCAATGGGGTTAAATAAGAAAACAAGAAGAGAAGAAGAAAACAAACGCAGAATCTCATAGCGGAAACGATAAATATAATAATCAAATAAACTATTCGTGAAGTTGTTTGTTATACATTTGATTATAATCTACACACATTTATCCGATTTAAAATAATATATACATCAGGAATAAATTATCAATACAGCAGAATAACATGAATGCATGGCATAATAGTAATATACCACAACTCCATCTTCGTCCTCCAAATAATAGTCTTCAATACATTGAAAAACTCAGGACTGATCCAAGCATAATGAAAAGACAAATCATTCGAGTCAGGACTAAAATACTCTTATGTAAGTCAAATCAATATCATAAATATGAATGCAATAACTTAAGATGTAACAACCCGTTATTTTCGACCACTCACATCCGCACATGTCGGACTTGAATTGCTCAAAATACCGCGTTGTAAATAAAATTTGGCAAATCTCATAAGATACAGTAGATAAATAATCATAGATCATAGACACACGGTAATAATAATGCAGCGGAAGTAAAAGAAATAGTAGTTCATGAAGCTGCTATATAAATATATCAGAGTTAAGTAAGATACAACAGAAGTCTCAATATGATTACCAAGTACAAGCTGAATACAACACTGGGATCAACAGGATAACTGGAAGTGAAATAGATAAAACTAGACAAGCAGATAATCTCCAGCGATTCCAATCTCTAGAAAGTGGAATCCAAATATGTCAATACTTAGGCTGACTCGAGCGTAAATAAAAATACAAACACTCAAGTTAGCACATACATATTTATACAATGTAAACCAACTCAAGTGAACTGTAGTAAAGACACAAGTAACTTATAGGATGTTGGGCACCGTCCATCCTCTAAGGATCCGTTAAACTATTTACTAAGTAGTAATATTGCGCTATTATAATAATGTCAATGGTAAAATAAACTTACTTTAAAATACATCATGGGGTTATCCATATACCCCCAAACACGTAATAGTCCCAGTAGTCCATCTAATATATGCATATCTCCTGATCGGAAGACTACTAGAAGACACGCATGGGCTATGGAAGAAAACCAAACTCGTACTAAAAGCTCGATATGGTAGGTGACACGACACAACGAGGCAATGCCAGGGTAGATATACCAATTAGACATACGGGCTGGTGGTAACGTAGCAGCCGTCGAAACAAATTCCAAAATTCGGAGGGGTGCACCTAATCAATCACAAAAGTAATAGAATGGTATCAAAGAAATGCGTCCGA
The DNA here is from genome assembly GCA_030765085.1 of Allium cepa. Taxonomy (NCBI): domain Eukaryota; kingdom Viridiplantae; phylum Streptophyta; class Magnoliopsida; order Asparagales; family Amaryllidaceae; genus Allium; species Allium cepa. The sequence continues at coordinate 70,181,329 of CM060939.1, read as the reverse complement.
CCAGAGGAGCTACCCCTTTTGGCCCGAGATCGCTCCTGTTTTAGCCACCTTAAGCCAACTCACGGGAGTCGGGTCCATGTAATATACCTCAAGAACGTTGCCACCATCCTACTTCATTTTGGAATCTCCACCGCGTACACGGTTGTCAAAGTGGTTTTTGGTATTGACAGAGAGTATGCCCATATCTGATCCCGGTCTCTTTGCCAACCAATCCTTATTATAACCTGTGGTTATAATTTTTAAAAATAATATTTTATACTTCAAAATAAAATATCATTTCAAATCCAAATCTTTATGAAAATAAAGATCAAATCATTTCCAAAACATTTCAATATCAAAATATCATATCCTTTCAAAGCTTCCTTTTTAAATCATTTCAATATATCAAAATATCATATCCTTTCAAAAATTCATTATCAAATCATTACTTGAATTCAAATCCAAATATCAAATTTAAAATGCCTTTTTAAATTCCAAGATATCATTTACTTATAATCATTTCAATTCACCCTTTAAATAATTTATATTCCATCAAATTAATTCATTTAAACCATTTAAAAGTGAAGTTATTATACTTTCAGATGAAGTATTCAATTTCCAAATTTTCAAACCATTCTGAGCTCATTTACTTAGTCAAAAACCATAAACATTTAAAATTTCAGTCTTTCACAGCATTTAGAAAAAGCTGTTATAAGTTATACTTGAAAACATTTTAATTCAGCAAAGACAGCATTTAAAAACTGTTGTTAAATCACATTTTAGTTGAAATTTTAGTTAAATTCAGCAATGACAGCATTTCCAGAAATGCTGTAATAGCTCAGGTTTCAAGTTTAAGCTTTTTATTAATTTCAGCAAAGACAGCAGACCACTACAGCATTTACAGAACAGCCGTAATAGGCCTTTATTAAGTTTTAGCCCTTTAAATTTACTACAGCAACTATAGCATTTCAGAACTGCTATAATAGCCTTTTTATTTCAGTTTTAGTTCATTTACAGAAACCATAGCATTTCTGGATGCTATAAAAAAGTATTTTCTAGATTTTAGTGTATTTCCAACAAAACTTCAATTTAAACCCTTTAAACATTATAAAAATCATATTTTAACATTTAAAAATGTTCATTTAAAAATACTCTTTTAACTTATGATTTTTATAAAGTAACATTTCATAATTAAATCAAATTTCAATAATGTACTTAATAAATTCAAGTGTAAATTTTCTAGCCTTCACATTTTCAATAAATAAACTTAACACTTAAATTTTATTACCATTTTTACAAATATAACTTAATTTCCATTTTTATTTATTTATATAACTCTAATTTCCTTTTTAAACCAAAATCCAAATTTCCAAACTTAAGTTATATTTCAATAATTCAACTTAACCTTTATTCATTTAATATTTTCCACTTATAGAAAAATCATAAATCCTTTATTTAAAACACTTTAAAATCTATTTATATCAAATTATCATAAATTTACATTTTAAACCACTTAAAATTTTATTTATACAACTTAAATGTCATTTTAAAAGCCAAAGTCCAAATTTCAAAATTTAAGTTATATTTCAAAAATTCAATTTAATCATTTAATCATTCAACATTTTTAACTTATAGAAAAATCAAAATTTCTTTATTTAAACATTAAAAATCCAATTTAAATCAAATTTTCATAAATTTACACTTTTAAGAATACTTCAAAATACTTTATAAAATAACCATGGGCCTGTATATAGTTTTCTAACCTAGGTCAAGTGATACGGATATATATATATATATATATATATATATATATATATATATATATATATCATTTCAATCCGCAATTTACAAAGAAAATCTGGTTTCTATCATTGCAAACCCGCAGTCCCAAGTAAAATAAAATAAATAAAAACCGTTTAGGCCTATCATTTCAGCCCATAATGATTTTTCCCTATTCTAAAGTCCGTTCGGGTATGTATCATTTCAACCCATTCTTTTGTATTGAATCATATTCTTATGTATGTAATATTTGTTTACATACAAGATTTGGATCCGACACTTCATCTACTCAAGTTTGCATTGTGCTTTGTCGTGCTTTTTTGGTACTTTGCGGAGTTTGGATTTTTATTCTGAATTTGTCAATTCTAGCTTTTAAAAGGTGAGTTTTATCACTCTAGACATATATACTTATATTATTGTGAAATGATGACAAGTGAATTGTATAAATTTATATGCTATGTCCATATATGCCTGTGATATGTTATATGATGTTAAATGCTGTTTATATATTTGTTGCATCATTTAATATGTTATTATATGCTATATTGTTCATTTACTGTATCTCATACTGCAAATTCCCTATCACTATGGGTTGAAATGATACATACTCGAATGGAGTTTAGAATAAGGAGAAAATCATTATGGGATGAAATGATAGGCTGGAATGATTTTTATTGCATTTGATTTACTTGGGATTGTGGGTTTGAAATGATAGAACCCGGAATTTTCTTTTTAAATTACGAATTTAAATGATACATATCTGTATCACTTGACCAGGTTAGAAAATTTATACAGGCCTATGGATAAATTTTTATAATAGTTTCCTAGAAGTATTAAGTATTTTGAATTTTAACTATATGGAATTTTGATTAAAATTTGACTTAATGATTTAAAATATATAGAGATATTGGCTTCCAACAAGTTGAAATTTTATAAGTAATAATTGGTTTTTAATTGTAAGTTAAAAATCTTTATTCGCCCTTAAATGGTAATTTAAAGAGCTTTAATTGTGATCAATAACTTAATAATTAAAGTTAATTAATATGGAATCTAAGTCTAACTTGGTAATTGCAATCAATTTTTATTTAATGAAATAATAAATGATGTCCTTTGAACTGATAAAATGAAACAGTTTTAATTGCACATTTCGTAATAAATGTTTTTAGCCTGAAATCAAAGTTTAATTGATGCCTAAATGAATAAATTTGCAAAGAAATTTACTGTTATACTTGCTATGATAAATTACTTTATTTATGAAATGGAATGTTTGGAAATTGAATAATTATGATTTGAGTGGAGTGTATTTTCAAAATATGACTTAACTTGATAATTGGAGATTTGGTTTTAATTGAAATTGTTAAGTTAAGTAAGTAAATGGGAATTAAATCTTATTTACGAAGTGGGTATTTTAAAATAAAGTGGTAAGTTTTTTTGTTGAAATAAAAGAAGCAAAAGAATGTGTTTTTCACTTAATAAACGAATTATGGTTTAATTTGGATATTTATTGATAAATTTTTATTTTATTAAATCATAAGTTAAATGATATCCAAATGAATATTTTGAAGTGGAAATGTGATTTTTATAAGTTAAATTGGCTAAAAATTGAAATTTTAATGTAGCTAAAATATAAAATGTTTTTGGAAAGTTTATAATTGAATGACTAAACCTATAAATGCTATAGCTTTGAAACGAATATTATTTGACATTGAATTTAAATGTATAAATGAATCTTGTTTGGAAGATATTGACATTCAATTTAGATGGTCTAAATAAATATGTTTCAAAATGTTTGGTTTCAGGGTTGTTATTACTTGAAAGTAATATGGCTTTGGAAATGAAACTTTTGGAAATTGTATTTAATTAAGAATTGTCTTTAAATATATAAATTTGGAACTTATTGGAAATGGGAGATTTAGGAATATGACCTTATAAAGTGGTTTGGGTTAAGATAATTTAAAGGAATACTTCAAGTTTAGTAAATTGAAGGAAATATTCAGTGATTTGAAAATTTGAGTTTTAGTTAAATGATATATATATATATGTATATATATGTATATATATATATATATATATATATATTAATACGTTTGGATTGAAATGGAAATGATATATCTATTTGGTTTTTGAAATAAAATAATATAATATTCGGTTTTGAAATGGATATTAAATTTGAGAACTATATGGATTTGGAAATATTACCATTTTAAGAATGGACATTATTTTGGAAAGTAATAGTATTTGATTTTAAATGGTTTGGAATAGAAATGATTTTTAAATAAATATCCACGGGTAATAATAATATTTGGTTGTTAAAGAGACCGGGATCGGAAGTTGTCATACTCTCTACAAATTTTGAAAACCACTTTAACTACCGTATACGCAATGCAGATTCAAGAATGAAGTAGGATAGTGGCGGCGTTCCTTTGAGGTATATATGTGGACCCGACTCAGGTGAGTTGGCATAAGGTGGGATCTCGGGCCAAGGAGGCAGCCCCTCTTATCGGACACACTCCTTCGATATTATATTCTGACTTTCAGATTGATTTGGTAGCCACTCTTGATTTTTGATTTGGGGGTATGGTCAAGGTGGGCGGTAGTAGCTGCTACGCTTTACCACCAGCCCAAGTGCGTAATTGGTATATCTACCCTAGCATTTCCTTGTGTGCCGTGTCACCTACCCTATCGCGCCTTGTATGAGTTTGGTTTTCTCCTGTAGCCCGTGGAGTATCCTCTGGTGGCTTCCCGATCAGGAGGGACTATGATACTAGATGGACTACTGGGACTATTACGTGTTAAGGGGAATATTGGGTCACTCCTTAACGCTATTTTAAAGTAAGTTTATTTTACTATAGACATTATTATAATAGCGAAATATTACTACATAGTAAATTGTTTAACGGATCCTTAGGGTATGGGCGGTCCCAAGCATCCTTTAAGTTACTTGTACCTTATATTACAGTTCACTTGAGTTGGTTTACATTGTATAGGTATGTATGTCCTGACTCGAGTGTTTTGTGTTTTGCATTACGCTTGGGTCAGACTGAGTGATACAGCCTTTGAGACTCACCTTCGGAGTTAGAGCTTTGCTTGAAGATCCAGCTATCTTTTACACTTCCAGTTGTTTAGTTGAATCCAAGGATGTATTCAGCTTTGTATTTGATTATCATATTGAGACTTCTGTTGTATCTTGTATAACTGATGTATATATATAGTAGCTTCATGAACTACAATCTCTTTGTTTCTGCTACATTTTATTACTCTGTGTCTGTGATTCTGTGATTTATTTATTTGCTGTATATTCTGAGATTTGCCAAATTTATTTTACAATTCGGTATTTCAAGCAGTTCAAGTTCGACATGTGTGGATGCGAATGGTTGAAAATATCAGGTCGTTAGAGCTGGTATCAGAGCTTTGGCTCTAGGCAAAACTTAGCATATATGGTAAATTTATTTACAGAATCACTTTCATTCGAGTGTGAATCTCTTCCTCTTTGACTCTATTTCCTTTGAATTTCGAAATGTTCCCTCGGTTCCTAAATCCATTCTTGTCCCTTACTATTCATCTTCTTTTTATTTTGGAGTTTCCCATAACTCCACTTTGAATGGCTTGTAAAGGGGGTGAAACTTCTTTACAATGGGCATCGATCCATCGGAGATTTCTATATATCCTCAGTTAGATGCTAGTATCTCTTGTTGTCCTGAATTCTACCTTTTGAGATCGAATGTAGATTTGCCTCGGAATTCTGCATCGACCTAATTCTTGAAGTCGCGGTTAACTGGGTTAAACTTGCATATGATTTATATAAGATTATCCATCTCTTTATTCGGTTAGTTAATCATCTTATCTTTTGTTCCAACTTATCCTTAGATCAAAATTTTCTTTGATTTGAGTTAATCAAATTTGAATCCCTACCCTTATTTTGAAATTTATTTCTGTATGCTATAAATCTATATTAAAATGTTTTATATATTGTGTTGTTTGAGTTGTTAATGTTGATTTGGATTTTCGATCGATTTGTCTGATCAACGCTATCGATAGGATCTCCAAAACACTTGAATAGAGCAAACCGACACAATATAGTTTTCAAATTTAGTAAATGAAATAAATTTTTTATAATTATATAAGTAATTTTTTTTGAATTTTGATAGTTAATTGACTTGAATGTTAAGAAATAATATTTGACTCTGTCTTGTAATTATTGGCTTTGGTTTCATATACAAATAATTGAACTAAAATATAGTTATAAATTAATTTGGAAATTTAAATGAATTTAAAACAAGAAACTAAGAATTTAATTTTTGATGGTTTCAAACTTTTTGTTTAAATTTTTAAAAGGGTGTAATATTTAAAGTATTTTAAGTAGAATTTTTATTTGTAAATCAATGCTCTTTTCTTTGTCGTTGGAAAATAATTTTGGTGATGTCTGCAGCATCATCGACTTTCATATTCGAGTTTCGAAGTGAAGAGACCATTCTGTAGTTTTGTTACAGTCTTGCTTTGGAGAATTAAATGGATTTGGAGTTCTAAAATTTGATTTGATATGTATTGTGTATATTTATTAATCTATAAAATCATTTGAAGTTAATCGAAAATCTAATTCTTAAACATTGTCTTAAAGGATAATGTCAAATATACAATCAAACCAAAATTTTGAATAAATATTTAAGCTTGAGATAATTGAATTAGAAAATTTTATTTGTATAATATTCTATTACATTCCAATATAACTTACCTAAAATATTAAAAGTTAACAATGTAATTGGATAATATACAATATATAATGGATTTTTATAAATAAAATTTGAGTGTTTATAATAAATGTTATACACTTAAATTTAAGTTGTAAAAAGGATTAACTGAGGTACGTAGAGTAAAAGGTTAATTGAATAACTTACAATATAAAGTGATGTTAAAGGAATTTATAATTAAATAGGTATATTTTATTCAAATTAAATAACTTTGTAACTTTATTTTTTTTATAAAGTTAGTATTTTGAATAAGATATATTGATTACTCAATTCTTTCTTTTCCCTTCTTTTCCTTTTCGAGGACGAAAAGTTTTGAGTGGGGGAGAGTGTAACGACCCGTAAAATGTAACAGCCCCTTATTTTATACCATTCAAATCGACAATAATCCACACATGTCGGACTTGAATGATGAAAAATAACATATTGTAAATAAATTTGGAGCAAATAAAATCAATTACACAAAATCACAGACATAGAAATATCGGAATAACTCGCAGCGGAATATAAAATACCATAGTAGTTCATGAAGCTACTATAACAAAGTCTCAAAACAAATACATAATATCAGTCTGAAAACAACATAATAGAAATCCCAAATACATAGAAGTCCACTAATACAAGCTGAAATAGAACAACTGAAATGGATAAATAACTAGATAGGTAGAATCTCCAGCTAGCTCCAGAAAGATAAATCCAAAGCTGTGAATACTCAGGCTGACCCGAGCGTAAAGCAAAACACAAAACACTCGAGTCAGGACATATATACTTATACAATGTAAGCCAACTTAAGTGAACTGTAATAAAGTACAAGTAACTTAAATGATGCTTGGGACCGCTCATCCTCTAAGGATCCATTAAACTATTTACTACGTAGTAATATTTTGCTACTATAGTAATGTCTACAGTAAAATAAACTTACTTTAAAATAGCATCGAAGGGTTACCCATATAGCCCCCAACACGTAATAGTCCCAGCAGTCCATCTAGTATCAGCATATCTCCAGATCGGGAGACTACCCTAAATACTCCATGGGCCAAGAAAGGAAAACAAACTCGTAGTAAAGCTCGTTATGGTAGGTGACACGACACACGAGGCAATGCCAGGATAGATATACCAATACGCACACGGGCTGGTGGTAACATAGCAGCCACTACGCCCGCCTCGAGCCACACTCCCAAAATCAAGGGGTGCACCCAATCAATCACAACAGTAATAGAATGGTATCGAAGAAGTGTGTCCGGCCGGAGGAATGACCTTACTTGGCCCGAGATCGCTCCTGTTTTAGCCACCTTATGCTAACTCACGGGAGTCGGGTCAACGTAATGTACCTCAAGAACGTCGCCACCATCCTACTTCGTTCTGGAATCTCCACCGCGTACACAGTTGTTAAAGTGGTTTTCGGTATCGACAAAGAGTATGTCAATATCCGATCGCGGTCTCTTTAACAACCAATCGTTATTATAACCCGTGGTTAAGATTTTAAAATAGTATTTATACTTCAAAAATCAAATATCATTTCAAATCCATTTCAAAATATCAACATGTTATATCTTTTCAAAAACCTCATTCATTTTTATTTAATTTAAATACCATTCCAAATCACATTTCAAAAATGGATTATATTTCAAATCAAAATAATCCATTTAAACCATTTAAAGTGAAGTCATTATATTTAAAATTCAAATATCCAATTTCCAAAATTTTAGCCTTTTCTAAGTTCGTTTATTCACTTAAATACATTAAAACAGTGAAATTTCAGCTTTTGCAGCACTTAGAAATGCTACGGAAAGTTACATTTGAAAACAATTTAATTCAGCAAAGACATCATTTAGAAACTGCTGTAATATACCAATTTTAGTTGAAAATAGTTCAATTTAGCAAAGACATTAATTTACAGAAATGCTGTAATAGTTCAGGTTTCAAATAAAGGATATAATTCAATTCTGCAATTACAGCATTTACAGAAATGTTGTAATAGCTCAGTTTAAGTTAAAAAATCATAATACAGCCAACTGTAGCATTTAACAATGCTACAATAGCTCATTCATTAGTTTTAAACCTTTTAGTTCACTTCTGCAAAAGCATTTACAGAAATGTTGTAATAGCTTATTTATTCAGATTTTTAGTTTATTTCAAAAACGATAGCATTTCTGAAATGCAAGTAAAAGTATTTCCAGATTTCCAATAGAATCTCAGCCATAATTAAACTTCAATTTAAACCATTTTAACATATAAAATTTCATATTTTCACTTTAAAAATGGTCATTTAAATACTCTTTAACTAAAGATTTTTATAAAGTAAATTTCACCATTAAATATCAAATTTTAATAATTCACTTATTAAAACCAATATACCATTTTCATAACATTTCATTTACTTTATTCTTTAAATTTAATTTACCATTTTTATAAATTAAATTTAAATTCCATTTTATTTTTCTTAACTTAACTTTTATTTTTAAAACCGAATTTCACATTTTTTCTAAGTTAAGTTATATTTCAAATTCATTTTTCTCATTCATTTATTTAACTATTTTAATTTATAGAAAAATAAATAACCTTTTATAAAATCATTTTAAATTCAAATTTAAATTAAATATCATATTTTATTTACTTAATTTAAACTCCATTTATAAACAAATTCATAAATTCCAAAATTAACTTATATTTCAAATCCAACTTTACCATTTATTTATTTCACTTATTAAAATCCCTAATGCTTTATAAAAATCATTTTTAATTAAATTTAAATCAAAATATCATAATATTTACATTTCTAAGGTACTTTTAAAATTTAGAAGAATATATATTAACTACGGGTCTGTATATAAATTTCTAACCTAAGTCAAGTGATACGGATGATATATCATTTCAATCCGTAATTTACAAAGAAAATCCAGGTTTTATCATTTCAAACTCGCAGTCCCAAGTAAATAAGATGAATAAAAATCGCTCAGGCCTATCATTTCATCCCATAACGATTTTTTCCTATTCTAAAGTCCGTTCGGGTATGTATCATTTTAACCCATAGTGATTCTATTCTACAGGGAACTTGCAGTGTGATAAACAGATAAAAATAACAGCATAGCAACATATAGCAATAATAGATGATATGATAGGTTTATAAATAGGGTGATCATAAAATAAATCATATCACAAGAAGATATAACATGATATAGCAGTTTACAAATTCACTTGGTGTCACGTCACAGATTTTATAAGTAAATATGTCAAGTGTGATTACTCACTTGTTTCAAGCTGGAGATAGCAAGACAAAGCACACAACGAATTCCAGAAAGCACTATAGCACGACTTAAGACTCGAGTAGGAAGAGAACCAAGCTAGTGATCTTGTGAACAACACATAAAACAAGACAAATATAAATACAATTTCAACCCAAATATACATATTGAAACAATTAAAAATGAAAGCAACGATGAACAAATTGACTTGACCATTGCCTCAACCTTCACATGCTCGGCCTAGGGCTCATGTATGCTCGGTCATAGTGGCATTTTGGTCAGGTATATGGCATGCATGCATGGCTAGAAGGAGTTGAAGTGGTGTAAGTTACAACATGAAGGAATACAAAAGGGTTTAAGGCAATTAGTGGCTATTGGTGCAACCACATGGCTCGGCCTTGACTGATGTGGGCTAGGCCATGCAAGGGGATGGTCAGGTGGTGTCTGGAGTTGCAGCCAAAGGTGGTGGAGGAGCAGGTGGCGGCGGCTATGGAGGTGGCCAAGGTGAAAAATGAAGGGGTGTTGCACTATAAGCTCGGCTATGGCATATTTTTGAAAGGTTTGAGGAGTTTTTGTCGTGCAATCCTCTTAGGCATGTCACGGACAGAGGAGGAGGAGGGTGAAGTGGCCATGGATGGTGGTGGAATTTGTCGGAGGAGGTGGTGGAGGGCTATGGTCGAACAAATGCATGAAGGATCTAAGGCAAAAATTAATAGAAAAATCAATAAAAGAAGATGAAAAAGAATAGAAAAGAAGACATTACCAAGAATTTTTCTCAGATCTGAACTTGCATGAAAATGAAATGGGAGAAGTGTTTTTTTTACATGAAATGCATAAAAAACTCACAGCTATTAGCCTTGGGAAAGGTCGGTCAAAACATGAAAGGCCAAGCATTGAAAAGACAAAAGAAATGAAGAGTTTTTGCCTCTTCAATTTACCATTTTCCTATTTTCTTTATTCAAATAAAAAAAATCATGTAAATAAAATAAAATGAATACAAAATAAAGTGAAAATTAAACGAATAAATAAATTTTATAAAAATATAGAAAATTATAAGAAAATAGTTATTATATGTAAACTAGTATTGAAAATTGTAAACAAAATATAACTAGTTTTGGAAAAATAACTACTACACTTTAAAAATGCTTTAAAAATAAAAATCTTGAAATAAAATAAGTTTAAAATATTTTCATAATGAAATAAAATCAAATTTAAATATATTTCAAAATATAGGGTTATTACACTCTCCCCCACTCAAATCTTTTCGTCCTCGAAAAGAACGAACAAGGAAAATAAGGAAAAACAAGATAGAAAAGAAAAATAGTACCTGAAACGAACAATTCCGGATTCGAAGCACGAATGCTCTCCTCCGTCTCCCAGGTACAATCACGATCGTCAGTACTCCACTGTAATTTGACCAAGCTAACAGATTTCCTTCTAAGCTGCTTCGTACCTCTATCGACAATACGAAGTGGCTTCCTCTCGACAGTCAGATTAGGCTCAATATTCAAGCTATCAAGAGTAGAAGGCTGGACAATAAGAGATGAATCATGAAGATATCGAAGAAGATGAGAGACATGGAATACATCATGCACTCCAGAAAGCTTCTCGAGCAAATCCAGACGATAAGCCAAAGAACCAACTCTTTCCACAATGCGGAAAGGACCAATGAACCTAGTAGAAAGCTTCCCTCTACGACCAAAGCAAATGACATTCCTTAAGGGAGAGACCTTAAGGAAAACCTGATCACCAACAGCAAACTCCAAACTCCGCCTACGCCTATCAACGTACTTCTTCTGCCTACCCTGAGCAGCTCTCAACCTCCTCTTAATCTTCTCAACTCTCTCAGAAGCCTTCAAAATCACATTAGGACCAAGAACCAAATGATTACCGGATTCAATTCAGCAAGATGGAGATCTACAAGGTCGTCCGTATAGAGCAGCAAACAGAGACATTTTGATACTGGCCTGAATGCAAAGATGGAATGAGATAGATAAAGAGATTAAGTTAAGCTTAAAACAGAAAATTAGATTATACCTGATAGCTATTATTGTAGGTGAATTGGACAAGATGGAGATGATCTTCCCAAGGTCCTCCATAATCAAGCACACAAGCACGAAGAAGATTCTCAAGAATCTGATTCACCCTTTCCGTTTCACCGTCGGTCTGTGGATGGTAAGCAGTGCTCAGATTCAGATGAGTACCTAGAGATTCCTAAAAAGATTTCCAAAACTGACTGGTAAATATAGGATCACGATCACAAACAATGATGAAAGGAACCCCATGGAGACGAACCATCTCTCTCATGTAGATCTCAGATAAGCTAGAAGCAGAACGAGTAGACTTGACCGGAATGAAATGAGCGGACTTGGTCAGTCTATCCACAACAACCCAGATACTCTCATTACCCCTACGAGTCCTCGGTAAACCATCGATGAAATCCATGGAAACCTATTCCCACTTCCAATTGGGAATCTCAAGGGGCTGCAACAAACCAAGGGTCTTCTGGTGATCGGCTTTGACTTGCTGATAAGTCGCACACCGACTAACAAAGATAGAGATATCCCGGTTCGTCCCCTTCCACCAATAAAGCCTCTTCATATCCTGATACATCTTCGACACACCAAGATGAATAGAAAGTCTGTATCGATGATTCTCCTGAAGCAACTCCTGCCTCGGTCCATCAACATTCGGGACAAAAATCCTACCATTAATCCTCGAAACCCCTCTATCATCGATCTAAGCTCCACTACCACTACTACTACCACCACCAACCCTACTACAAACACTCTTCTTCATCAATCTAAGCATCTTATCCTCATCCTACTTATCCATGATGCGATCCAAAAGAGGAGAAGAAGAAACAACAAGCTGACACAATAAATCCTTCTTCCGACTCAAAGCATCGGCCACAACATTAGCTTTACCAAGAGTATAGCTAATATCGAGGTCGTAAGAAGCTAGAAACTCAAGCCAACAAACTTGCCTCTGATTCAAATCCTGCTGGGAGAAGATATATCTCAAAGGCTAATGATCGGTGAAAAGCTCAAACTTGGTTCCCAGAAGATGATGCCTCCAAAGCTTCAAAGTAAAGACAACAGCAAGCAACTCTAAATCACGAGCAGCATAAGTTGCCTCATGGGTTTTTGACTGATGGCTGGCATAGGCAATGACCTCACCATCCTGCATGAGAACAGCACCCAAACCCTCACAACTAGCATCAGTATATACCGTCAATCCCTCACTTCCATTCGGAACGGTAAGAACTGGTGTGGAAGTTAGCTTGCTATTTAACTCATCAAATGCAGCTTTACACTTCTTATCCCAGATAAACTTATCATTCTTACGAGTTAAAGCTGTGAGAGGTGCAGCAATCCAAGCAAAATTCTCAATGAATCTCCGGTAATAACCGGCAAGGCCCAGAAAACTACGAATATCAGATGGAGTCTTTAGAGTTTCCCAATCCTGTAAAAGAATGGGAGACAATAAGAACAGCCGAAAATATAGAATTATTAAATGATAAAAGAAAAGAGAGAAAAGAAAAGCTTAATTAATCGCAACGATCTTGACTGGATCAACAGAAACTCCATTACCAGAAACAATATGCTCGAGAAATCGGACTTCAACCTTCCAGAAATGGCATTTAGAAAATTTAGCTTTTAACTGATGCTTTCTAAGAGTCTCCAGAACAGATTTCAAATGCGACTCATGCTCTTCCTTGGTCTTAGAGAAGATAAGGATATCATCAACAAAGACTAAAACAAATTTATTAAGCACATCACGAAGGACACGATTCATCAAATCAACAAAGAAAGCAGGAGCATTAGTCAAACCAAAAGGCATGACTAACCATTCATAAAACCCATTCTCAGTGCAGAAAGCAGTCTTGGGAATGCTATCCTCAGCAACCCTGAGCTGATGAAAACCTATGGCAAGATCAAGCTGAGAGAAAACAGTGGCACCATAAAGATGATCAAACATATCATTGATGCGAGGCATTGGATATCTGTTCTTCTTAGTGAGCTTGTTCAGCTCCCTATAATCAACACACATCCTCAAAGAACCATCGGACTTGGTGACAAAAACCACCGCTACTCCCCATTCAGAAAAGCTAGGTCTAATCAGACCCTTGGAAGACAAGTCCTCAATTTGCTTCCTTAACTCAACCTTCTCGTGGGGTGTCATTCTTCTAGGAGGAAGAACAATAGGTCGAGCACCAGGAATAAGATCAATCTGAAAATCAATTTTCCGCTTAAGAGGCAAAGAAGTGACTTCACCAAATACATCGGGATATAATCTGACCACAGGAGTCGAATCAAGATCGCCAGGAGAAGAATCCAGAGATTAAATAAAACTACCAGCAAAATCCTGAGGCATGGGGCACTGAATGGTCAAAGAATTTTCTTGATCATCCTCAAGATAAACAGACCGGGCTTTACAAGAGATGCGGGCATCATGCCTTCCAAGCCAATCACCACTAAGCAATAAATCAAAAGCATCGAAGCCCAGAACATAAAAATCACCACTAAAGCAATGATCAAAATAGAGAAGTTTCACTTGCTTACAAATCCGATTAAGGTTGGCAGGACCCCCAATAGGATTAGAAACACATAAAGGAACAGAAGCATACTCAGGAGAAAGGAGATGCTCAAACTTATCACACAAATCAACAGAAATAAAACTATGGGAAGCTCCAGTATCAAACAACACACGAATCGGATGATGAATAAAGTAAATGTGCCATGAAGAGTACCTTGGTCATCACTAGGAGCAGGAGCAGGTGGAGGAACTGGAGAAGATGCGGATGAAACAGCAAATATACCAGAAGGCTTTCCCTTCTGCTGTGTAGGGCAATCCTTCCTAAAATGACCAGGCTGGAGACAGATATGGCAGAGATCACGCCTAGCCAACTGAGCAGGTGGAGGAACAACAACACCAGCTAAAGTAGGACAACTATTGGCATTGTGTCCTTTCTGATCACATCTGAAGTAGGTGATAGAGGGAAGTTCAACAGGTTGCCTCTAAGAAGGAGCGGATGATGAAGATCTCAAACCTGGATGCTTATGCCAATTCTTCTTCTGCTGGTGGAAATTAGGCTTTCTCTTTCTGGAATTAGTAGAGAAAGACTGAGATGAAGGAGCACCAGCAGGATCCTTACAAGTAGGATTCTCATATCGAATAGCCATATCCGTAAGCTGGGTAAATATGCTATAAACATGAGAAATGAGACGACTATAGTACTCAGGACGAGCACCAGCTATGAACTTCTCATTCTTCTTGAAAGGAGTGTCTATCAGACTAGGACCGAACTTGGAATGTTCATTGAACTTCCTCTCATACTCAGAAAAGGACATGGTACCCTGCTTGAGATCCATGAATTCACGATAAAGCTGAGATTTCCTGGCTTCTGGCATCCATTTTGCCACAAAAAGCTCCCTGGAAAAGAGATACAGAACAAACTTAAGATAGATTCATAAGAAAGGAAAAATAGGAACAAAATTCAAGATAACACAAAGGATGCATAAACTGCTTCCAAGTAATATCAGCCTCGATGGTGTTAGCCGTAATAGACTCCCACCAATCTAGGGCAGACTCTTGCAACTGCCAAGCTGCTAACTGACGCTTCTGGGCATCATTAATCTCAATATCAGTAAATATCCTCTCTAGACTCCACAACCATTACTGAGCCTCAATGATACTCTCTGAACCGGAAAATTTGGTACCATCAAGTTGAGTGAATTCCTTACAGAGAACAGTGAATCTAACAGGAGCAACAGGCTGAGGAGCTAGGGCAATACCATGACCCCTACCTCTGGCATTTCTCGATTCATCCTCAAAAATCAAGAATAAATTTAGGACAAGGTACATAGAAGACAAAGATGAATTAAGATAAGACAAGATAGACACACATGTATGAATATCTTAATGAAAGGAAATACTAACAAGGTAGATACGAAAGGAAGGAAGTTTAGAAAATTGCTTTTAAAATAAGAAAATTTTATATCACGATAATCTTTAAAAAATCCTTTGAAAAATTATTTTGAAAATCATTTTATGTTTTGAAAATATGTTCTCTCACAAAGATATGATTCTGAGATTGATTTCACTCATTCTAGGGTATTTCTACCCTATCTCTAATGAGTTTTTGCTCCGCAGGCTATGGTTTGCCTAAAACCAAAGCTCTGATACCAATTGTAACAGCCCCTTATTTTATACCATTCAAATCGACAATAATCCACACATATCAGACTTGAATGATGCAAAATAACAGGTTGTAAATAAATTTGAAGCAAATAAAATCAATTACACAGAATCACAGACACAGAAATATCAGAATAACTCGCAGCGGAATATAAAATACCATAGTAGTTCATGAAGCTACTATAACAAATTCTCAAAACAAATACATAATATCAGTCTGAAAACAACATAATAGAAATCCCAAATACATAGAAGTCCACTAATACAAGCTGAAATAGATAAATAACTAGATAGGTAGAATCTCCAGCCAGCTCCAAAAAGAGAAATCCAAAGCTGTGAATACTCAGGCTGACTCGAGCGTAAAGAAAAACACAAAATACTCGAGTCAGGACATATATATTTATATAATGTAAACCAACTCAAGTGAACTGTAATAAAGTACAAGTAACTTAAAGGATGCTTGAGATAGCCCATCCTCTAAGGATCCGTTAAACTATTTACTATGTAGTAATATTTCGGTATTATAATAATGTCTACAATAAAATAAACTTACTTTAAAATAGCGTCGAAGGGTTACCCATATAGCCCCCAACACATAATAGTCCTAGTAGTCCATCTAGTATCAGCATATCTCCATATCGGAAGACTACCCTAAACAATCCATAGGCTACGGGAGAAAACAAACTTGTACTAAAGCTCACTATAGTAGGTGACACGGCACACGAGGAAATGCCAGGGTAGATATACCAATTATGCACATGGGCTCGTGGTAACATAGTAGCCACTACGCACACCTTGAGCCACACTCCCAAAATCAAGGGATGCACCTAATCAATCACAACAGTAATAGAATGGTATCGAGAAGTGTGACCGATCGAAGGAATGACCTTACTTGGCCCGAGATCGCTCCTGTTTTAGCCACCTTATGCCAACTCACCGGAGTCGGGTCCGCGTAATATACCTCAATAACGTCGCCACCATCCTACTTCGTTCTGGAATCTCCACCACGTACACAGTTGTTAAAGTGGTTTTCGGTATCGACAGAGAGTATGTCCATATCCGATCCCGGTCTCTTTAACAACCAATCGTTATCATAACCCATGGTTAAAATTTTAAAATGGTATTTATACTTCAAAAAACAAATATCATTTCAAATCCATTTCAAAATATCAACATGTTATATCTTTTCAAAAACCACATTCATTTTTATTTAATTTAAATACCATTCCAAATCACATTTCAAAAATGGATTATATTTCAAATCAAAATACTCCATTTAAACCATTTAAAAGTGAAGTCTTTATATTTAAAATTCAATTATTCAATTTCCAAAATTTTAGCCTTTTCTGAGTTCGTTTATTCACTTAAATACATTAAAATAGTGAAATTTAAGCTTTCGCAGCACTTAGAAAATGTTACGGAAAGTTACATTTGAAAACAATTTAATTCAGCAAAGACATCATTTAAAAACTGCTATAATATACCAATTTTAGTTGAAAATAGTTCAATTCAGCAAAGACAGCATTTTACAGAAATGCTGTAATAGTTCAGGTTTCAAATAAAGGATTTAATTCAATTCTGCAATTACAGCAATTACAGAAATGTTGTAATAGCTCAGTTTAAGTTAAAAAATCATATTACAGCCAACTGTATCATTTAACAAATGCTACAATAGCTCATTCATTAGTTTCAAAACTTTTAGTTCACTTCTGCAATTACAGCATTTACAGAAATGCTGTAATAGCTCATTTATTCAGATTTTTATTTTATTTCAGAAACGATAGCATTTCTAAAATACTACTAAAAGTATTTCCAGATTTCCAATAGAATTTCAGCCATAATTAAACTACAATTTAACCATTTTAACATATAAAATTTCATATTTTTCACTTTAAAATGGTCATTTAAGTACTCTAACTAAAGATTTTTATAAAGTAAATTTCACCATTAAATATCAAATTTTAATAATTCACTTATTAAAATCAATATACCATTTTCATAACATTTCATTTACTTTATTCTTTAAATTTAATTTACCATTTTTGTAAATTAAATTTAAATTCCATTTCATTTTTCTTAACTTAACTTTTATTTTTAAAACCGAATTTCACATTTTTTTCTAAGTTTGGTTATATTTCAAATTCATTTTTCTTATTCATTTATTTAACTATCTTTAATTCATAGAAAAATAAATAATCTTTTATAAAATCATTTTAAATTCAAATTTAAATTAAATATCATATTTTATTTACTAAATTTAAACTCCATTGATAAACAAATTCATAAATTCCAAAATTAACTTATATTTCAAATCCAACTTTACCATTTATTTATTTCACTTACTAAAATCACTAATACTTTATAAAAATCATTTTTAATTAAATTTAAATCAAAATATCATAATATTTACATTTCTAAAATACTTTTAAAATTTTAGAAAAATATATATTAACCACGGGTCTGTATATAAATTTCTAACCTAAGTCAAGTGATACGGATAATATATCATTTCAATCCATAATTTACAAAGAAACCCCAAGTTTTATCATTTCAAACCCACAGTCCCAAGTAAATAAGATGAATAAAAATCGCTCAGGCCTATCATTTCAGCCCATAACGATTTTCCCTATTCTAAGTCCGTTAGGGTATGTTTCATTTCAATCCATAGTGATTTTATTCTATAGGGAACTTGCAATGTGATAAACAGATAAAAATAATAGCATAGCAACATATTGCAGTAACAGATGATATGACAGGTTTATAAATAGGATGATCATCATATAAATCATATCACAGGCAGATATAACATGATATAGCAGTTTACAAATTCACTTGGTGTCACTTCATAGTTTATATAAGTAAATATGTCAAGTGTGATTACTCACTTGTTTCAAGACGGAGATAGCAAGACAAAGCACATAACAAATTCCAGAAAGAACTATAGCACAACTTAAGACTCGAGTGGGAAGAGAACCAAGCTAGTGATCTTGTGAACAACACATAAAACAAGACAAATATAAATACAGTTTCAACCCAAATATACATATTGAAACAATTAAAAATGAAAGCAACAATGAACAAATTGACTTGACCATTGCCTCAACCTTCACATGCTCGGCCTAGGGCTCATGTGTACTCGGCCACAGTGGCATTTTGGTCAGGTATATGGCATGCATGCACGGCTAGAAGGAGTTGAAGTGGTGTAAATTACAACATGAAGGAATACAAAAGGGTTTAAGGCAATTAGTGGTTATTGGTGCAACCACCTTGCTCGGCCTTGACTGATGTAGGCTCGGCCATGCAAGGGGATGGTCAGGTGGTGTCTGGAGTTGCGACCAGAGGTGGTGGAGGAGTAGGTGGCGGTGGCCAAGGTGAAAAATGAAGGGGTGTTGCACTATAAGCTCGGCTATGGCATATTATTGAAGGGTTTGAGGAGTTTTTGTGGTGCAATCCTCTTAGGCATGTCATGGCCTGGTCAAGATAGAGGGGGAGGAGGAGGAAGTGGCCGTGGATGGTGGTGGAGTTGGTCATAGGAGGTGGTGGAGGGCTATGGCCGAGCAAATGCATGAAGGATCTAAGGCAAAAATCAATAAAAGAAGATGAAAAGAAGAAGACATTACGAAGAATTTTTCTCAGATCTGAACTTGTGTGAAAATGAAATGGGAGAAGTGTTTTTTTACATGAAATGCATAAAAAAACTCACGGCTACTGCGAAAGGTTGGTCAAAACATGAAAGGGAAAGCACTGAAAAGACAAAATAAATGATGAGTTTTTGCCTCTTTAATTTACCATTTTCCTATTTTCTTTATTCAATAAAACAAAATAAAATCACGTAAATAAAATAAAATGAATACAACATAAAGTGAAAATGAAATGAATAAATAAATTTTAGAAAAATATAGAAAAATATAAGAAAATAGTTATTATATGTAAACTAGTATTGAAAATTGTAAACGAAATATAACTAGTTTTCGAAAAATAACTACTACAGTTTAAAAATGTTTTAAAAATAAAAATCTTAAACTTAAATAAATTTAAAATATTTTCATAATGAAATAAAATCAAATTTGAAAATATTTCAAAAATATAGGGTTGTTACATAAAATTTCCAATAATTTAATTTGTTAAGTTAATAAATTTTGGTAATTTAATATGAAAAAAACCTTATTAATTTAAAATTGAACGATGATAATTAGAACTAGATAGTAACAATTTAAATGAAATTATAATTTAGTGAAGTAATGAAAATTGTTATACTTGGCTATAATAAGAAAACTAATGCAAACGTATAAAAGGAATAATACGAAATAAACGACCCTTGAATAAAGATTAGGTATATAAGAATGGTAACATTTGTTGTGAACAATGAAATCACAAGTGTGAATGTTGAATCATTAATGAGATAATATATGATTAATATAAATTGAAGTAAATCACTGTTAATTAAGTAATTGTAGCATTTGATTTGTAAACAATAATGAATTCATTAATGTGACTTAAAGTAATAGTAACGGTTGTAAGTTACTATTTAATTGGCCTATTAATTTAGTTGTAACTGTTATATTTGAGTATAAATTTGAATATAAGTAAATAAGGGTAAGTGGTGTATAAATAAATGAATTAGTATAATCAATAGTAATTGACTGAATTCAATATTAGGTAGGTAATTATAATAATTAGTTGAATATAATAAACTTAAGTGTAAATTAAAGGGTAATGGTAACAGCTATTATAAGTTGCATATTTAGTCTATAAAACAAATAGGAAATCTTGAATGTCATTAATGAGAATTAATGCAGTAACGGGAGGTGTGAATATACGAATTAAATAGAAACGTAAATTTATTTATAAAGTAATAAATTGGTAAAAGGAATGGAACTACGTTAAATTAATTAATTGGTTTTAAATCTTAATTAATGTGTACAATTGACAAGATTTCACATTTGGAAATGTAACATTTAATACAAATTTAAGATGAAAATAGGAGTAGACTAGTGTAATGGAATATAAAATTAATGTAACTAGGTATATAAGGTAATAATGGACCTAGTATAAAGATGGCAATTAAACCAAATCAAGTTATTGGAAGCAATTTTTATTTAGTTGGAATGTAATTTATAATAAAATGGATTATTTTAGGTAAATGAAATTAATTACCATGTAAATTGAAATTTGGATGAATTGGGAAGTTATTAATGTATTAGTATATAAACCAACGTTAGTATTACCCATAAAAGGATAAGTTAATAGTGCTTCAGTAACAAAATTGAGAAATCAAATATATGGATTTATTGGGGATTTAAACTTATGCTTTTTAAATTAGATAAAATACAGTGTTTACACGCAATGACTTTCTATATTTTATTTCCCGATGTTTGTTTCTTTACTTTTTATTTTCTATTTTATTTGTATAAACTTTGATTATATTTATTTGATTTTTGATTGATTTTATTTTTAATAATAGCTTAGGAATTTCAAGAGATATAGGTTTTTTTTGTTTATTTGTTGCCCTTTTCTTTTCTCTTGCCTTTCCATCTGCATAGCCAATTACTTCCCACATTCATAGCCGTGAATTCTTCTCATAATTCATGTACATATTATTCATCAAACTCCTCTTTTCATTGCATGCAAATAAAGGAAAAAAAATTAATAAATACATCAAGTTATTTGTTGTCTTTTTATATCCCAAACCATTCAAACTCCTACTTTTTATTGCCTAGCCACTTTATTTCTTGCTGTTTCTTTCTTTTGGACGTGTATTTACTAAAACCTAGCCGCCATCTTTTTTTTCACGTTCAAAGTTTCTTATCTCCTCATCTTATTCAATTGCGTGAAGAAAATAAAATATACAAGATCTAAAGTCATGGCTTCTTTCTCCTCCTTTTTTTCATTTTGTTTTCTTTGTCTTCCTTAAAGTTAGGCTCGGCCTCTATCTTCTCCTAGCACACCTCTAACCATCATGACCAAGCAACACATGATGATGGTTGAATCCATATGTGGTGTAGCCAAGCAATTGATTGATTAAGGCAAGTTATGCCACTTTGATTCGTTATTTTTTCCATTGTTTTAAACTCTATTCTTTTGTATTGAGTCACATTCTTATGTTTGTGATATTTGTTTGCATACAAGATTTGGATCAGACTCTTCATCCACTCAAGTTTGCATTGTTCTTAGACGTGCTTTTTTGTGCTTTGCGGAGTTTGAATTTTTATTTTGAATTTGTCAATTCTAGCTTTTAAAAGGTGAGTTTTATCACTCTAGACATATGTACTTATATTATTGTGAAATGATGACAAGTGAATTGTATAAAGGGGTATTTCACCAGAAGGACAAACTTCGCAGTCCAATTAATTTCTAGGACACACATTCAAAGAAATTACTTTCAAGTTCAAAATCAGCAGAATAATTACTTTCAAGGACAAAGTCGGTAGTCCATTTACTTTCAAGGACATAATTTCATAGGTTTTTAGGCCCTACAAACTAATTATTTTACGTTTTGTCCTTGAAAGTAATTATTTTCGTTGTGTGTCCTAGAAACTAATTCCACTTGCTAAAGAGGCCCTTGTGGCTAATTTCCACTTGTATAAATTTGTATGCTATGTCCATATACGCTTGTGATATGTTATATGATGTTAAATGCTGTTTATATATTTGTTGCATCATCTAATATGTTATTATACGATATACTTTTAATTTTATTTAATGTATCTCACACTACAAGTTCCCTATCATTATGGGTTGAAATGATACATACCCGAATGGACTTTAGAATAAGGAGAAAATCATTATGGGCTGAAATGATAGGCTCGAATGATTTTTATTGCATTTGATTTACTTGGGATTGCGGGTTTGAAATGATAGAACCCGGATTTTTCTTTTTAAATTACGGCTTGAAATGGTACATATCCGTATCACTTGACCTAGGTTAGAAAATTTTATACAGGCCTATGGATAAATTTTTATAATAGTTTTCTAGAAGTATTAAGTATTTTGAATTTTAAATATATGGAATTTTGATTAAAAGTTGATTTAGTGATTCAAAATATATAGAGATATTGGCTTCCAACAAGTTGAAATTTTATAAGTAATAATTGGTTTTTAATTGTAAGTTAAAAATCTTTATCTGGCCTTAAATGGTAATTTAAAGAACTTTAATCGTGATCAATAACTTAATAATTAAAGTTAATTAATATGGAATTTAAAGTCTAACCCGATAATTGCAATCAATTTTTATTTTATGAAATAATTAATGATGTCCTTTGAATTGATACAATGAAATACGGTTTTAGTTGCACATTTTGTAATAAATGTATTTAGCCTGAAATCATAGTTTAATTGATGACTAAATGAATAAATTTGCAAAGAAATTTACTGTTATATTTACTATGATAAATTACTTTATTTATGAAATGGAATGTTTGGAAATTGAATAATTATGATTTGAGTGGAAAAGTGTATTTTCAAAATATGACTTAACTTGATAATTGGAAATTTGGTTTTATTGAAATTGTGAAGTTAAGTAAGTAAATGGGAATTTAGTCTTATTTATGAAGGGGGTATTTTAAAATAAAGTGGTACGTTTTTTGTTAAAATAAAAGAAGTAAAAGAATGTCTTTTTTACTTAATAAATGAATTATGGTTTAATTTGGATATTTATTGATAAATTTTTATTTCATTAAATCATAAGTTAAATGATATCTAAATGAATATTTTGAAGTGGGAAATGTAGCTGAAATATACAATGTTTTTGGAAAGTTTATAATTGAATGAATAAACTTATAAATGCAACAACTTTGAAATGAATACTATTTGATATTGAATTTAAATGGTTAAATGAATCTTGTTCGGAAGATATTGACATTGAATTTAGATGGTCTAAATAAACATGTTTCAAAATGTTTGGTTTCAGAGTTGTTATAACTTGAAAGTAATATGGCTTTGGAAATGAAACTTTTGGAAATTGTATTTAATTAAGAATTGTCTTTAAATATATAAATTTGGAACTTATTAGACATGGAAGATTTAAGAATATGACCTTATAAAGTGGTTTGGGTTAAGATGATTTAAAGGAATACTTCAAGTTTAGAAAATTGAAGGAAAATTCAGTGATTTGGAAATTTGACTTTTAGTTAAATGATATATATATATATATATATATATATATTAATACTTTGAGCTTGAAATGGAAATAATATACTGATTTGGTTTTTGAAATGAAATAATAAAATATTCAGTTTGGAAATGGATATTAAATTTAAGAAGTATATGGATTTGGAAATATTACCATTTTGAGAATGGATATTATTTTGGAAAGTAATAGTATTTGATTTTAAATGGTTTGGAATAGAAATGATTTTTAAATAAATATCCATGGGTAATAATAATGTTTGGTTGTTAAAGAGACTGAGATCGGAAGTTGTCATACGCAGTGGAGATTTCAGAATGAAGTAGGATGGCGGCGGCGTTCCTTTGAGGTATATACGTGGACCCGACTACCGTGGGTTGGCATAAGGTGGCTAAAACAGGAGCGATCTTGGTCCAAGGAGGTAGCCCATCTTATCGGACCCACTCCTTCGATATTATATTCTGACTTTGAGATTGATTTGGTGGCCAGTTTTGATTTTTGATTTTAGGGTGTGGCTCGAGGTGGGAGGTAGTAGCTGTTACGCGTTACCACCAGCCCGTGTGCGTAATTGGTATATCTACCCTGGCATTGCCTTGTCTGCCGTGTCACCTACCCTATCGTGCCTTGTACGAGTTTGGTTTTCTCCCGTGTCCCGTGGAGTATCCTATGGTGGCTTTCCGATCGGAGGGACTATGATACTGGATGGACTACTGGGACTATTACGTGTTAAGGGGAATATTGGGTCACTCCTTAACGCTATTTTAAAGTAAGTTTATTTTACTATAGATATTATTATAATAGCGAAATAGTACTACGTAGTAAATATGTTAACGTATCCTTAGAGAATGGGCGGTCCAAAGCATCCTTTAAGTTACTTGTATCTTATATTACAGTTCACTTGAGTTGGTTTACATTGTATAAGTATGTATGTCCTGACTCGAGTGTTTTGTGTTTTGCTTTACACTCGAGTCAGACTGATTGATATAGCCTTTGAGACTCACCTTCGGAGTTGGAACTTTGCTTTAAGATCCAGCTATATTTTTCACTTCCAGTTATTCAGTTGATTCCAGGGATGTATTCAGCTTTGTACTTGATTATCATATTGACACTTCTGTTGTATCTTGTATAACTCTGATGTATTTATATAGTAGCTTCATGAACTACTATCTCTTTGCTTCCGCTGCATTATATTACTCTATGTCAGTGATTCTGTGATTTATTTATTTGCTGTATATTCTAAGATTTGCCAAATTTATTTTACAATTCGGTATTTTGAGCAATTCAAGTCCGACATGTGTGGATGCGAATGGTTGAAAATATCGGGTCATTATAACAACCTTTCTTTTTAAACCCTAAACTATCTTATACTTATTTTATAACTACTTTTGGAACTATTTAACTATTTTACAACTATTTTATAAACTAATTACTATTCTTCAACTACTTTAGAACTAATTACTATTTTACAACTATTTTGCAATTATTTAAAATTTCTATAACTATTTGACTATTTTCCAACTATTTTATAATTACTTAACTGTTTTACAGCTATTTTACAAACTAATAATTATTTCAAGCACTTATCTATTCTTAATTTTTCAAGCTATTTTCTAAATTCAAGCTGGCCAGAGTTCTAACTGATTTTGGTGAAATAACCATTTGAGATAAGAATTAAAGTGATAATCCAAAAGAGGATTCAGGCAAATGTAAATAAGTGAATAGAAATCAAAAGTGAATGTGAATAGGAAAGGGAATTAATTTGGTTAGTAATCAATGAGGATAAATACGTAGGATGTACGTACGTTATTCTATTCACAAAGTGATTTGATCCAGATTTGAGCACAGATTTGTGAAATAGTGTATCGATCCGAGTTGGGATTTTTCACTCGATTTTCGACGGTGAACTTGGATATGGATTTTTGATTGGTTCTGAAAATTCTCTATCATATTTATGGCTATGCATGGAGAATGACGGTTTCTGATCAAAAAACCAGATCTGAGTCCGCACTAGAAAGTCGGGTGGACGATACTAGTTCGGAAGTGAAATTGTGTGATCGAGTGAGCGATCAGATTGATATAGAGTACGGATGATATGTGTACATTGTACGGGTTTGAATAAAATTGATATTGAAAATTTGTGGATAAGAACTGTAAAGTGGTTTTGAAATGAAAATTATATTTGTGAAATATATGATGAAATAAAGTGGAAATTGGATATTTCTATGGTAGTAATTTACTTAATGGAAGTATAAGTAATATGGTAAGTGACTTTATAAAGTAATCAAGCTTGAATATTGTTTTGGTATAAACAAAGTTATGTATAAATAATTGATAAACTCCCCTTGTTAAATCTATAGCCAGAAGAAAAGGGTTTTTGAAAATATTTGATGTATAAAAAGGGAATTTATACAAGTTTGAAGTGATCCAAAGATTTTCAAAGTTATATATATATATATATAAAGTATTTTATGAGAATGATTTTGGAGAAAAGGTTTTTTGAAACCTTGGATTTGGAAAGGCTTTTGATTTTTGGGAAAAATTAATTTTGGAAATATGGAAAGCCTAGTTTGAGAATTATCGATTTTGAGATAATCGATTTTGAGAAAGGAGATTTATTTGAGATTCATACTAGGTGTATGATTTGGAAGATACTATATGTGTATAGTATAAAGTTTTTTGAAAATGGCTCTGGAGAAAAAGGCGCTCCCTTGAAATGAACTTCTTAGGAGTACCATAGGTTGGTACTGCCTTGAGCCCTATGGGAGTGTTCTAAAGTGGATCCTGTGAGGAAGTACAGACAAACTGAAGTTCATCAGGAATATTGGACAGCGAAAGTCGAGGGCACTGATGCCTACAGAGGCATTTGGATTATGCAGTGATGACAGTGTAACTCGATGTCACTGCGATCTACTGTGAACCATAGCGGAAATCGTGTGGAGGTGAGTGTCAACGGTCTACGCTTGATTTTGTCGGGAAGGCAACGTAGCATCGGTAGACTGTGATTTATGGTCGAGTGGAGTGGAGAAGTTTCATTTTTTAGAAGCAGAATTCGAGGGTGCTGATGCCTACAGTTATATGGGTTTTTGCTGTGATAGCAACGTAACCCCAGACGTAGCTGCGATCTGTAGCGGGTTCCACGGCGTAATCGAGGGGCGCGGAGTGCCTACAGTTATCTATGGATTTTTCCGGGATGATAACGCAACCATCGAGTTAACTACGACCATGGATGGGGGTGATGATTTCTAGAGCATTCTCTCCAAAGATGTTTCCTCTATTTTCAAAATGTTTTCTATATTTTCAATAGAATATTTTTCAAGTATTTTTACTGGGTGTTGAAAATGGATCTGCTAAGTACTTACAGATTTTTAGTCCTATATCTGATCAACGTATGACCGAATTTCTGTGAGAACAATGATGGACTTGTTGAAACATCGAGTTATAAAATGATATTTTTATAAAACTATTGTGGCAATATTATAAAGATTTTAAAGTGTTTTAAAAATGTTCAAAGAGAAAATTTAACTGATATTAAGAATTATAATAAATTCTGGTTTCGTTCCTTTTCCAGGACGAAAACATTCTAAGGGGGGACGGATGTAATTTTTCGGAATTTCAAACAATTTAAAATGTGATAATCTCTTGTATAAGTTATTTAAAATTGGTAAAATTGTTGTTTTCAAACAATGATAATAATGTGTTGTTTTTATATATAAATGGATTTTAAATAGAATTTCTATTTACAAATTGAATTTGTGTTTGTTTAAATATATATATATATATATAATTTTTGAGATGATTCTAAATTGGATTTTAAATTTAATTTGAATTTAAAATTGGGGTTTGATATTGAATTTTAAAAGATGGATATATATCTCAAATATATTTTGGATGTTTAAATATATTATATACGATTTTATTTAGAATAGTTGTTTTATATTATTTTCTTTTAAAGGATTTTATATATATAAATTAAGATATTTATTTATTAATTAGGGAAATTAAATATAAAATCTTATAAACCATTTAAAAATTTATTAAAATGCATAATGACAAGTGTTAGCCTATAAACCATCTAAAACAACAAATGTAAGTAGATTAATAAGTATAAATGACAAATGTTAGTAAATAAAACAAGTGTCAATCCTTTCTTTTTATTTTTCTTTTATTTCAAAATTCTCAAAATCAAGTTATAAAATATCTCTACATTACCTTTTCTATTTCTTTTCTATTCTCATTTCTTCTATTCAAAATCAAAAAGAAAAAGAAACTTAGCTAATTAAAATCTGGAAAACAAAACCAGATAAGAAGAAAGAAATACTAATTAAGACAAACAATTGCAAAACTCAGATCTTAGGCTAAGATCTACTTCTAGATTTTTTTTACAAATCAAAGTAAAGATAAGTTTTTTTCAAAATTGGAATCAAGCAAGATTAGAAGCTACAGCTCCAACCTGAAGCAAAAAGTTCAAACATCAATTTTTCAAGGTCTATAGCAAATCAAGTTATAATTCAAGATCAAGTTTCAAATCATCGGTCAGGTTCCAGAAATAAGCTCCTCTGTTCAACAGTGAGGGTGAGTATACTTGAATCTCAAAGCTTAATCTATCTATATATGAGTTTTCATGAGATAATCTTTAAAATTATGATGAGTAGTACATTTTGCATGTTTGTTTAGAGATGGTTGTATGTATTTATGAGTGTGAGTATGGATGCATGTCTCTGTATAGATGTTATCCCTGTTTATAGACATTAAATCTAAATCAAAAATCAACAACTCCTTATATAAAAACTTTTATGTTTGGATCTTTGAAAGAAAATTGTTTCTAATTGTCTGATTTAATTTTTAAAAGTAGATTCAAGTATACACTTGAAGTAAGTATGACAAAAATTAAAATTTACAGTGGTAAGTCAATTCAAATCAAAAATTTAAGTAATTAAATCTCGAATTTTGAATATATGATCTAATTCGATTTTTGAAACAATGATTTTTAAGGGTAAAATCAAAAAATTTAAGTTTGTAGATAGTGAAGATCGGAGGGATGATCAGAATTGAGTTTTTGTTCGAATTCAGGCGATCACGGAACTTGGAGAGGTCGTGGTTCGAGCTGAAGGTGGATTGTGGGTCGGAGTTGGTAAGAAAAATGGTCGGGGAGGATATTTTTCGCCGTAGCGGCGGCAAATCGAGGATGTAGGGTTTAGTGAACCTGATGGTTTGTCGTTGAGGTCGGGTCATTAGCGAGGCTTTGGATGATCAGGAGGCTATCGGTCCTGGGAGAAATGTCGTGTATGTCGATGAGGAAGCTGTAGTCGTGGTGGCATGGATGCTAGAGGTCTGGGTTGTCGACGTTGAGCAGTTTTATGGATCGGGCTTTGGGTTCCAGGATCATCGTGAAGCTCGATTTTGATTACGTCGATGTTGAGTGTTCTGGGTAGTGGAGATGGTCGTGTTGGGCAACAGCGACTTATTGGTGATCTCTGCAATGTCCAGTGGTGACCGGAGTAGCCGTGCATGTGCATGTGTGCACAAGCGTTCCTGGGTTGATGTTGTTTTGGGGAAGACGATGTTTTCTTGGGTTTAGACTTGTGACATTTGGGGTGGGGTTTGTCCCAAAGTTTATGTGGTCGCGAGTGTATCTTAATTTTTACTCGGGAATTTAAGTGAGTTGCTCGGGTGAAATCAAGGTGGACCCGAAGCTGTAGTTAACAGTTTTGAATTAAAAGAAAGCAAGTTTTAAAATAAAAAATAAATCAAGTTTTAAGTCTACTTCTTTATTTAATGAATGTTTATTTAACATTTGTTTAAGAAGGAATATGATTTGAACTTAAATTTGTAAGTCCTTTGAACTTAATGTTGAAATGGAATTAATGGTTAATTAAAAAGGATAAAATGTTAAAAATTTATATATATATATATATATATATATAAGTATTTATAAAATAAATGGTTTATCTTAAAGGATAATTAAGATTTTGATGTTTTAAGATTAATCAAGTTAATAAGAGAAGTTAAAGAGTAATTAATTAATTTCATTTATTAATAACGAAGGATTAATAAATTAATTTATTAGAGATAAATTAATTGGTAATTAGAATTAATTAACTGGTGATTAGAGATTATTAATGTAAGTAATTGGAGAATAATTACTTGAATGATAATTTCTTAATGTAAGTAATTAAAAGATAAATTTGTTAAGGATAAATTAATTTAATTAATATTTAAAGGTTAAATTAATTGAGGATAATTAACCAATGGGCTAATTACTTGATGGAGTAATTAAAGGTAAATTACTTAAGGGGAGTAATTACGGATTAATTACTTAGTGCAATTAATTAAAGGATTTATTAAATAAGGAAATTAATTAAGGGGTAGTTAATTAATGAGTGTGGTTAATTAATGGTTAATTAATCAATGCAAGTGATTTTAGGATAATTAATTTGAGTAGTTAATTAAGGATAATTGTAATTAATTTGAATGGGTAAAGATTAATTAATTTGTGTAATTAATTAAAGGCTAATTAGTTAATGTAATTAAAGAGATAATTAAAGGATGATCAATTAATTGGATTGAAATTAATTAATGATTTAGTAAGCAGGATTTAAGGGTAATTGAAGTAATTAATATAATTTATTTAAATTAATTAGAAATGGTGTGACTAATTAATCTTGCTTAGATGATTGGATTATAGAAATGCCTTAGATTAGTTGATATCTCGGATATGTGATTTAGGATGCTATGTGATATGATATGTTTGGGATATGCAGTGCTAATGTGGTTATATATCGATGATAAATTGTTGTGTAAAAGTGACATCCTATATTTAATGTTTGAATTGTATTTTCACTTGAATAACTTGGGTTAAGGTGACATGGGATGCGAAGAGACCGCGGTCGGGTATTAGCAAATACCCGAAACCACTTCAGTTTGTAATCTTCTATAATTCCTTATAGATTTGATATGTGAAATCAGTAGGCTGGAATGGAATGATTTAAGTAATTGGACCATTTAAACTATGTAGAGGTACATAGATATTAATGTGTGAAATAAGTGTCGACTATAACAAGTTGAGAACTTGTAGTGAAGTACGAGTTACCCCGGATTTAAATAAGTTTTATATCTTAGTATTTCATGTTTGATGGGTTTACTCACGCTAGTTTCCAGCCTGACTCGGATGTTACATTGTT
The DNA here is from genome assembly GCA_030765085.1 of Allium cepa. Classification (NCBI taxonomy): domain Eukaryota; kingdom Viridiplantae; phylum Streptophyta; class Magnoliopsida; order Asparagales; family Amaryllidaceae; genus Allium; species Allium cepa. The sequence continues at coordinate 70,150,074 of CM060939.1, read as the reverse complement.
GTAATGCTCGAGTCAGACCGAGTATTACAGATTTCCACGTGAGGATGCCCTGGAGCTCAGGAGATGAGCTGGATGGCAGGAACGTATGGAGTGTATTCCGCTGTGATATATTGTTATTTATCGGACAAGTTTTTTTAACTGTCTAGTGTTTGTGAAATATTGTAACTCTGATGTATTAATGTAAATTAACTGATACAGTTTTCCTTTGTATAATTGTTATTTTATTTGATATTATATTTTGATCTGCTGCGAATGTGAGATTCTGTGTTTTGGTGTTTCTGTTTCTCCTTCTTCTTCTATCTCTTTTCTTTTTTTCCCTAACTATCTGGAATTTTCAGGATCGAAAATCCGGGTCGTTACAAACCCAATATCATTCATCCCCAAATTTCTCGATCGATACTTCGTTAAAAATCTTGATTTTACTTTCAAAAATCATTGTCTTCGATAACATTTCAGATGGTATACGTGGAACTAGTATTTATGATGTTTGAGATTTAATATAATTTGAATTTTGCTTGTATTTTCCAATTTCTAGAAAAACTTTCATTTATTTTTGCTCATATTTATTTTCAAAACTTAAAACATGTTAAAACAAACTAATTTCATTTAGATCTTAAAGTCTAATATGGACCAGAGGAAGAGAAATCGAATTTTGAACATGCTTGATGCCTGTAAACCTAGAACAAAATGTATATGTTTGTTTTCCAAACATGCACAGTTAATTCATATATATATCCGTACATACTTGCATACATACAATACTTTATCACTTTTTACTTCAACATGATTTTCGAACAACAAGCCAGAAATCCAGGTTTCAAGAGTTTACTCACCTATAAACTTGACAACAGAGGCTTGTTAATTGATTTGTTCCTGAGTTTTGAAATCATGAGTTTTTTTGATCTTCTTGTTTATGATGATGGAAACTTTGATTTGTTTAGTTGAAGCTTTGAATTGTTAAATTAATTAGATGATCCATGCTTTGCTTAATCACTTGATGGCTTGAGATGATTTCCATGCTTAGACGTTGAATTGTAAAAGGTGTTTTAATTTCCAGGTTTTGCTTTGTTTTTATTTTGATGATTTTCTGATTTTGATTCGTTCTTAATTTCCTGGTTTCAGATGTTAGAGTTTGTATGGGCTTAGTTTAAAAATGAAGATAAAAGAATGAGAGAGAGGAGATGAAATAGTTTATATAATCTCATTTTCAATTTTTTACCAATTTTATCAAAATAAATAAACAAAATGACACTTATTCAACTTAATTATAAGATCATTACACTTTTTTATTCTCTTGTTTCATGAATCACACTTGTTAAATTGCTTGTTACATTTTTAATACTTGTATTTCACATGAATTAAAGGCTTTTAAATAAATTTTATATTACATTTTTCTCATTTTATCATTTTTCTTTATTATATTTATATCATTTTAAAAGAAAATGTTTTAAAATTAATTATATATTAAATAAATCATATATATGTTATTTTTAAATCCAAATTATTTTTTTAAGACATTTATTTAAATTTTAGATTCAAATTTAAACTCAATTTCGAATTTTCAAATTCAAATAAAAATCCACCCATATATATATATTTAAATTCAAATAATTTTTTTAAATATTTATTATCTTGACTTTCTAAACTTAAATGAAATTTACAATCTTATTTAGATATAAAAATCAATACCCATCAGATTTATTTTGTAAAATTCAAATTAATTTCAAAATTATTTCCAAATTATAATAATTATTAATTTTAAAACTAATAAAATTGGGATGTTACATCCCTGATATGTGATGTACTATGACATGAATTGTGTGGATTGGGATGTGAACTGTGATTTATTTATCTGTGATGAATTTACATATTTATCTGTGAATCTGTGAATAAAGATAAGCGTTATAGGATTATACCGCTTATCGATATTGTTGTGCTTGAACTGATGATGGTTGTGATATGTTATTATCGTGTGTAAAACCTTTGGACTACACCACACACACACAAATATGGATTTCACAAGGAACTGGTTAAGTCACAGATATTTGAATTTAATATTTTTTATTTTATTCAAAATGATAAAACGGTTTTAAAAGTTGAATTTTGAAATCAAATTGGTTTGGAAGTAAAATTGAGTTGAATATGAAAGGCTTTTGAAAAGGAAGTTTTTAAATTGAAATTTAGTTTGAACATTTTATATCTTGTTTAAGTTTTGAAATTATTTTGGAAATTATGGTTGGAAGGGTTATACAAGTTATACAATATATATGGATTTTTAACCAATTTTGTAGTATATTGAATAAATTATTTTGGGAATTTAAATTTAATTCAAATAAAACTTGCCGGGAATACGGCAAATCGCTGATTTTCCAATGTATATTTTGTAAGACTATAACTTGAGTAAATATAATCGGATTTTCCGGAGATGAAAAGCATTTGTTTTAAAATGATAACAGCTTTCATATAAAGAAAGAATTTTCGGTTTTTGTTGAAAGGATTTCAAGTTATGAATGAATCAAATTGGAAATAGTTTTGAAAACTATGAATAAATCTTTGTTAAAGATTGATGAACTTTGTTTTCAAATTGAAGAGAATCTTCAAGGGTGGATCTTTCGTTTAAAAAGATTAATGTAGAAATTTTTTTAAACCATTCAAAAAGAAAGGTTTTGGGCTTAAAGTTGTGACTTAACTAAGATCCCAATATATCCATATGGTTTTAAAATAAGCGCTCATTAATCGGTTTATCCGGGAGAGGACTTTGTGTCATAAAACCCATTTTGAATAGTGATACGATGAAATGGATAGCATGCGAAGACGGTAGTGAAGACCGGGTATTTTCAAGAATGAAAGGATTACCTATCGATTGTCTCTGCACTGAGTTGCTTCGGTATAGAGATCTCCATATGTAATAGGGAGTCCGGTCGGGATTGTAGATACCCGGATTGCAAGGGCTTCTTCCTTTATCGGACGAAGTGCCTTCGGTTCCATTCAGACTCAAGATGGACTTGTATGGATGTATGTCTGACATTACACTTTAAGATATAAAGCTGATTTCTATTAAATACATTTCTGTTGGTGGCGGAGAATTTATTCTCTTAGCTTAACACCCTTCTTTAAGGCGTACGAGCTTGGAGGTTATGTAGTTGATGGTTATTAGTGATATACACCCAATTTGGTAGTGTGGCATGCTGAGTGCTGCTCATCATTTGTTGATCCAAGCATGGCTTTTGTGAAAAGCGTAGCTTTGTGGACGAGACTTCGTTAAACGTTACAAGCCGAAAATGGTCGAAACATGAAGAATGGCAAGGTTATGAGGGTCGCGCCCTTTAGGGCATGTGCATTTCCTTTTGGATAAAAAGTGGTATCATGGTATGGAGCCCAGATGTTTAACTTATGTTGTTGTTGGAATTTGTTGGTGTTGAGCGCTCGGAAAAGCTTGGTTACGACCGGGGATGGCATACTCATGTAGTTACCTAGTAACAGAGATAACCCGACATTATGTTGGCAAAGAGCCAGTTAGGTTCCCGGGGCGCCCTCCAGAGGCGTACCTATTCAGTGAGGAAGTTCCTTAGCTTCACCATTTGTTGGAAATCCAATCACCAAATACGCGTCCTTTATGATTGCAGTTGTATAACGTGCCACCTCAGGTGGTAGCTGTAGCAGGCATAATATAATGGTACCTATGCTGGCTAAGATTAATATTATACTTTCGAAATGTTTTCTGCACTATGCACTAATAATAATATAAAAAGGATTTTGCGTATCAAGCATGTTTGACTATCAAAAGGAGAAATCTCCTCCAATTGTGCGCTTGCGTTGTGTGTGTGCAGAGATGCCTTATGGTAGTTTCATTTTCCAAAAAGCATAGCGGATTTCATTTTATTTCCCTTTGTTTTCTTTTGTTCAAATAAACAGTTTTTGTTTGCTCACAGCCATCCCATGACTGACCTAGAGTTTATTGTTCCTTTTCTAAACTCTGGGTCCCCATAATTTTCCACACGGGCAGCCTAGAGTCAGGTTATTAAATAGTCAGCTAGTAAGTGTAGCTTTTGGCAATCTTTGAAGTCTATTGATTCGGGATCGCATTTGTTTCACTTCAACATTCTGCACCGAGTTTGCTTAAGTCAACCTAACTGTGGTTTGAGCTTATCGGTTTAGAGTCTTTGGAGCTTAGCGTTGAAGATATTGTCTTTCCTCTGCTGTGTTTTTCCGATGTTGTATCTATCTCTGATATATCCTGATCATTTCATTTGTATCATTGTTGTGTTAAATGTTGTATATGAATAAAAATTATTCTTTCTGTTTCTGCTGTGTTGCATCATCTAATGTTGTTATAACTCCAGCGAATAGCTTTTCAACGTTTGAATCTGCGGAATTCGAATACGGGTGAAGTATGGATGTCGATTTTTGGACGCTGAATTTCGGGTCGTCACATTTGGTATCAGAGCTGAAGTTTGAGTAAGAATTTTAGCTCAGGAGCATAACACATTAGGTGGCTCATTAGAGATAGGGAAAAAACCCTAGAATGAGTATCCCTAAGATATCTATCTGTATGTCTCAGTAAATTCTCTTACTATTCACTGATAGTAAGCATGAGTGCAAGAAGGGGATGAGGTAGGGGACAGGGGAGTACCACTACAAATGGTCAATACCCTGTAACAACAAGAAACAACTTTTCTATCAATCTCCTTTGTTGATCATCCAATTTAAATTTCTCTGATGGCTTCATGGTAGCTACAAGAAGAAGCTTTGGTGTAGTGGTAGCCCTGTGAATTTTTACAGAAATGTTCCTGTTTTGTATTCTCTTCATCAGTTCTCTATCAGTTTTTCATTTTTTAGCTTTAATGAATTTGAAAATTTTATTCGAAATAATTGGTTAACGAAATAAGAAGAAAAATTAGATTATATCAATAAAATGATTTCCGTTAAAACCAAACTTTGAAAATTTTTGTTGTGAGGATCCAAGTCCGAAGAGGTACAAGCTAGTATATACTTTAGGTATTACGACCTGAGTTTGGAATCCATACCTAATGTTTTAGAATTTCGAAAGATTGTATCCATTTGTCTATTCTTTGGGGTCTAGATATATTCTACGAATGGTTAGTTATCCTTTCGAACTAACCGACGCCCCTGCATATTTCGTAGATCTAATGACCCGATAATTTTGTAAAGTATTGAACAAGTTGTTCTCGTATTTATTGATGATATTCTGATTTAGTAAGCCAAATATAGAGTAAATTTTTGTTTGATCTGGTAAAACATTTCTTTATCTATTCTTTGTTGTCTCCCTGTCTAGCAAATTTCGAGGACGAAATTTTCTTAAGGGGAGAATCTATAACAATCCCGGTTTTGAGCCAAATTAAATATGATAATTAATATAAATTTTTGGGATTAATTGGTGAATTAATTTGAATTTCTCCAAAATTAACAGAATTTGTGTTGTTTATATATATATATATATATATATATATATATATATATAGGATGTAAATAGAATTTGAAATTGAAATTCAAAAATAAATATTTTGGAAATAAATTTGACTTTTAAAACTCTATATTTAAAGTTAATAAAAGTTTTTTCTAATATTATAATGTATATATATGTATATTGATTTGGAAGTACTGTTTTGAATAACAGATTTTCAAAAGCTTTATTATATATATATATATATATATATATATATATATCTTTTGAAATAAAAATGGTTTGTACATATATAGGGATATATTAACTAAAGTTTAAAATTTAAGTAAGATTGATAAAAAGGTTAACATTCTTCTTTTAAAATTACACATAACTAAATTTGTATAAATATATATATATAAAACATGTGTAAATATTTTAACAAGAAAATAGACAAGTGTAAGTGTTCTAAAAGACCTTAAAACATTTGTAAGTAATTATAACATGCATATTAACAAGTGGCATGTTTGGTTTATTTTCTTTTATATTTTGAAAATAATAAATAAAGGGGAAGCAAGTTATATATATACACTTCCATACTTTTACTCTCATTTTATTTCATGATTTCAAAAACAAACGGCAAAACTTAAACCAGAAAAATAAACTCAACATAGCCTAGTTCAAAATCAAACAAATCTTCTACAAATACAACCTAAAGCTTAAATCAAAATTCAAAAGCCTAAAACAATTCAAAGTAAAGTAGAATAAAGCAAAGAGCAAATCAAATAAGCAAGCAAAGTTTAAAGCAATCAACCTGAAGCAACATAAAGATCAGATTCAACTCAGTATCAAAACAAAAGCGGATCAAAAGTTTCAAGTTTCAAAAACATTTTCCAGTTTTAAAGCATTTTCAGGCTCTCTTTTCAAAACCAATCCAGGTAAGCAAACCTCTTAAACCTGCTTCTATATCTTGATGTTGTGGTTAACACTTGAATATGTTATGAAATGTTGTTTAGTTGTTAAATATATCTACATAGATTGTTGTGTGTATGTCTGTTTACAGACATATCTCTTTCTATTTTAAACATTTACAGGCTAAAACTCATAAAAAATTCAAATCCTCTTGCTTCAATCTATTTTAGGTGAAGATACCTGAATAAAAAAAATTGTAACTATGTCATGTCCATTTTAAAAATAAATTCAAGTATATTTATCGAATAATCTACTCAAAAATGGCAAATTTCAGTAGGGTCTTTTTAAAATAGAAATACCAAAGATTATAATTCCAAGTTTTGATTTTAGAAACAGATTCGTATCTGAAAATGATGATTTTAGAAAGTGATTTCATAATTTTTAAGTGTATATATGTTGAGAATTTTTACGCTGTTCGAAAATTGGTTTTCTGTCGATTTCAAGATGATCGGCGACGGAGGAACGCTGCGCTTGGGTTAGGGAGTGGCTCATGAGTCGTTGTTCGGAGGAAAAATGGTGGAAGAATTTTTAGATCACCGGAGTGGTGGTGTGACGTCGAATTAGGGTTTAAGGACCAGCTATGGTCGTCGATGTTCTTGAGGCAATTTCGTCGTCGAGGTTGATTCAAAGGCGGTCAGACAGGAAATTAGAAACATAGATGAGTCACACAGCTCTGATAGTGATGGCGTGATCTCAGATGATTGGGATCGATGGTGCAAGGTGGTTTTCGTCGATCAATTTGGGTTCGTGGGTAGCTCGATTAGCTCGAATTTGATTTCTTGGTAATTTCGTCGATCTGAGTTATCGGGATCGTTGACGAAGTTGTAGGCGACCTGAGGATGGTCGCAGTGAAGGTCGGAATGTTGTCGTTCGTTGGTGCACGTGCATGTGTGCACGGTGAAGTCCGGTGATTCGAGGCTTAGGGGGAGAAACATTTTTCTCGGGTAGAAGCTCGGGTAAGTGATGTAATGGCTCGAGTATCATAGCGGGTGAGTTCGCGAGAGTGTTTCAGGGTTTAAAATTTTTTAAAACAGAAAAAATATAAAGGAAGGGGTGACTCGAGTTTGTACTCGGCAAAATCGGAATCGACTCGGGTGGAACTCGAGTTTATCTTTGTTCATGTATAACAGAGTGAATTTTTAAATAGAACAATTTTTTTTAAAAAAAGGTTTAAAATGAAACAATTTTTAAATTTTATTCTAAAACAATTTCTTTTAAAGGTTTATTTAAACTTTGGGTTAGTTAAAGTTCTAAATAAATTATTTTAAATGAATTCTTAAGTTTATTTAAATAAGTTTTAAACTGTTTAATCTATATTCTTTATCTCAAATAAATTCTTAAGTTTATTTTAATAATATTATGATTAAGAAGTTAATTAAGAAGAGATGTTTTAATTGATAATTATCTTAAAGGTTTAAGTTAATTTAGGTGCTAATAATAATCAATTTCAAAGGTTTATTTAAGGTTTAAATGATAATTAAGTAATTAATTAAAGATAAATGGGTTATCTTAAGATTTAAAGGTTGATTAATTAATATAAGTAATTTAAGGGTAATTAGTTAATGAAACCAATTAAAGGTTAATTAATTTTTGATTAAAGGTTAATTAATTATTGATTTATGGTTAGTTTATTATTAATTTAAGGATAAACGATTATTGATTTAAGGATAAATTAATTAATGATTAAGGATTAATTAATTATTAATTAAAGGTTAATTAATAAATAATTGAAGGTTGATTTAACGGATAATTAATTTGTGGTTAAAGGATAATTACTTAATTATAATTAATTAAGGGTTGATTAATTTATGTGATTAATTAGGGATAATTAATTACTTAAAGAATTATTTATTTAAGGTAAGTAATTAAAGGGTAATTTAAGGTTAATTAATTTATAATTAGAGGTTAATTGATTAATGGTTAAAGGTTAATTTATGTGATTAATTAAGGATAATTAATTAATTAAGGAGAATAAATTAAGGTGAATAATCAAGGATGATTAATGGTTTGTAATTAATTAATGTTAATTAACCAGGCTTAGTATTTTATTCATAAGTAATTAATCTAGTTTAAATTAATTATAATCAGGTGATTAAATTAATCTTGCTTATGGGCGATTGGATTCTATTGAATGCTTTGAATTGTTTGATATCCCTGATATGTGATGTTCTATGATATGAATTGTGTAGATTGAGCTGTGAATTGTGATTTATTTATCTGTGATGAATTTACATATTTATTTGTGAATCCGTGAATAAAGATAAGCGTTATAGGATTATACCGCTTATCGATATTGTTGTGCTTGAATCATGATGGTTATGACATGTTATTGTTGTGTGTAAAACCTCTGGACTACACCGCACACACACAAATATGGATTTCATGAGGAATATGTTAAGTCACAGATATTTGAATTTAATATTCTTTATTTTATTCAAAATAATGAAATGGTTTTAGAAGTTGAATTTTGAAATCAAATTGGTTTGGAAGTAAAATTGAGATGAATATGAAAGGCTTTTGAAAAGGAAGTTTTGAAATTGAAATTTAGTTTGAATATATTATAACTTGTTTAAGTTTTGAAATTATTTTGGAAATTATGGTTTGAAAGGGTTATACAAGTCATACAATATATATATATATATATATATATTGATTTTTAACCATTTTTGAAGTATATTGAATAAACTATTTTGGGAATTTAAATTTAATTCAAATAGAACTTGTTGGGAATACGGCAATTCGCTGATTTTCCAATGTATATTTTGAAAGACTATAACTTGAGTAAATATAATCGGATTTTCCCGAAATGAAAAGCATTTTTTTAAAATGATAACAGCTTTCATATAAAGAAAGCATTTTCGGTTTTTGTTGAAAGGATTTCAGGTTATGAATGAATCAAATTGGAAATAGTTTTGAAAACTATGAATAAATCTTTGTTAAAGATTGATGAACATTTTTTTTCAAATTAAAGAGGATCCTCAAGGGTGAATCTTTTGTTTAAAAAGATTAATGTGGAAATTTTTTTAAACAATTCAAAAAGAAAGGTTTTGGGCTTAAAGTTGTGACTTAAATAAGATCCCAATATATCCATATGGTTTTAAAATAAGCGCTCATTATTCGGTTTAGCCGGGAGAGGACTTTGTGCATAAAACCCACTCCGAATAGTGATACGACAAAATGGACAGCATTTGAAGATGGTGGTGAAGACCGGGTATTTTCGAGAACCAAAGGACTGCACTGAGTTGCTCCGGTATAGAGATCTTTATATGTGATGGGGAGTCCGGTCGGGATTGTGGATACCCGGATCACAAGGGCATCTTCCTTTATTGGACGAAGTGCCTTCGGTTCCATTCAGACCCAGGATGGACTTGTATGGATGTATGTCTGACATTACACTTTGAGAGATAAAAGCTGATCTCTATCAAATACATTTCTGTTGGTGGTGTAGAATTTATTCTCTTAACTTAACACCCTTCTCTGAGGCGTACGAGCTCAGAGGTTATGTAGTTGATGGTCATTAGTGATATACTTCCAATTTGGTAGTGTGGCATGCTGAGTGCTGCCGATCATTTATTGAACGAAGCATGGCTTTTGTAAAAAGCATAGCTTTGTGGACGAGACTTCGTCAAGCCTCACAACCTGGAAATTATCGAAACAGGAAGAATGCGGCAAAGTTATGAGGGTTGCGCCCTTTAGGGTATGTGCATTTCCTTCTGGATAAAAAGTGGTATCATGGTATGGAGCAAAAATACTTAACTTATATTGTTGTTGGAATTTGTTGGTGTTGGGCGCTCGGAAAAGGTTGGTTATGACCGGGGGATGGCATACTCGTATCAGTAGTTACCTAGTTACAGAGGTAAACCGGCCTTGTGTTGGCAGAAAGCCGGTTAGGTTCTCGGGGCGTCCCTCCATAGGCGTACCCATTTGGTGAGGAAGTTCCTTAGCTTGACCATTTGTTGGAAATCCAATCACCCAATACGCGCCCTTTTACGATTGCATTTGTATAACCTGCCACCTCAGGTGGTAGCTATAGCAGGCATAATATAATGGTACCTATGCTGGCTAAGACTAATATTATACTTTCGAAATATTTTCTGCACCATGCACTAATAATAATTTAAAAAGGATTTTTCGTATCAAGCATGTTTGATTATCATAAGGAGAAATCTCCTCCAATCGTGCGCTTGCATTGTGTGTGTGCGGGGAGGCCTTATGGTAGTTTCATTTTCCAAAAAGCATAGTGGATTTCATTTTATTTCCCTTTGTTTTCTTTTGTTCAAATAAACTGTTTTTGTTTGCTCACACGAGTCCCATGACTGACCTGAAGTTTATTGTTCCATTTCTAAACTCTGGGTGCCCACAATTTTCCACACGGGAACCCTAGAGTCAGGTTATCAAATAGTCAGCTAGTAGGTGTAGCTTTTGGCATTGAAGTTCGTGGATTCAAGATCACATTTGTTTCACTTCAACATTCTGCACCGAGTTTGCTTAAGTCAACTTGATGGTGGTTCGAGCTTATTGGTTTGGAGTCTTCAGAGCTTAGCATTGAAGATATTGTCTTTCCGCTGCTGTGTTTTTCCACTGTTGTATCTATCTCCGATATGTGCTGATCATTTCATTTGTATCGTTGTTGTATCAAATATTGTATATCAATAAAAATTATTCTTTCTATTTCCGATGTGTTGTATCATCAAATGTTGTCATAAGCTACGATGAATCGGTTTTCAACGTTTGAATCTGCGGCATTCGAATACGGGTGAAGTATGGATGTCGATTTTCAGACGTTGAATTTTGGGTCGTCATAACTTTCGATATGAATTCCAACGCGTTTATATTCCATACGATCAAACGATAACTCCAAAAGCTCCGAAATTTAAAATCCGATAATAAATCACTATTACGAATCCAATGGAACTGGTTTCTTCGAATTTCGAGACTATGCCCTCGAAAGGCATTGATTAAATGTTAATTCAGATGATATTATTTTAAAACTGAATGAATCACTTTTAAATTCAATTTAAAAAGTGTTATTATCTTTAGTATTATTAATATAAATTTTATAAGCCTTTAAATTATTTTTAACCGGTTTAAAACTCAAGATTCAATAATTTAACTAATTTTCAATTATTAAATTCAATACTTTAATAAATAGTTATATTTCAAATTCAAGTTAAAAATTAACTTTTAAATATTTAAATCAAGTAAATATTCCAATTTCGAATAGCTAAAATTCTGCGTCGCTACAAATAGAATGATTGATTTTAAAGAAAGAAATATATGTTTATTTGAACTGTGTTTTAGCTTAAAAATTGATTACAAGAATAGGAAAATAATCTATTTCAGTTAATTATTTATTACTCGTGGATATAAACAACAAATTTATAAATGTGTTTAAACAAACAATTGTTCTGTTTTTCATCCATTTTATTTGTATGTTTTGAAATTTAACTTTGTAAGTAATTGCAATTAATGTAATTCAAATATTTCAATTAATAGGAAAGAAAACGTTGATTGCAATTAATAGATTTAATAAAAGAGACGCACGTTTTGCGTTAAACATAAAGGGTGTTTAATAGAAATAAAAGATCATTTTGGGAAAACCAAATTGAACGTTTTCATTTTTAAGGTAAGTATAAATATTTTTTTACTATGCATAAATAAAAACCTAAATGCATGCAAATTTGAAGATTATTTGAGTTAATGAAGTTAATTTGGTTACGTTTCAAAAAAATTGAATTTCAAAAGGTTGTGTGATATACATGGTCCCTTCATTTCTTTTGTTATTAATTGATGCATGAACATTTTAAAGTAGTTAGCTTATGATTAATACTTGATCCATTCATTTCTCCTTCAATTTAATACCTGAGCCTAGACTATTAGGTTGCATTTAATCCTTGCCACCTCATTTTCAGTATACAAAATTTTACTTTCCTTTGATTTGCAAACTTTTCCACTCCTACGTACATTTCCTTATGCATTATTAATTCCTGGAGCTTTCAAAATAAAATGTGACATTTATTTTTGTCCCTCCACATTCATTTCCTAATTATAGTAACCTGCAGCTTATTTCTTCATTTGCTTTTTGTTTCTCTTGACACCCCATATTCAAAAGCTCTTATTCTTGCAAATCCAAAAGCTTTCTTTTATGAAACATGATTTTTTTTTTCATTTTTCGTACATGTCTTGTCCTCATCTTAGTTGTTCTTCAATCTTTTCCTGAAGCCTCATCTTGAGAAAATGTAAGTATTAAATTTTTTTTAATGCATACTAATTATTATTTTAATAATATTTCTTATAACGTGAATATCTTTTGCATATAAACTTTGATTTATGAGCAATTTCTTCTATTGGATTCGTATTTAAATTTCGGACAACATGAAATTGATTTAGTTGAATTTGGAGAATGTTGAGTTTTTGCGCTTATGTTTGGATTTTTACGGGCTAAAATCAAAGGTGAATGTTTTAACCCACTCACAGAAACTAAATTGTCTTATGCTAGTTAATTTAAATTTATGATGTGATAGTAAATTGATTAGTCGATGTTTGGTATATTTAAATTGTCATTCCAGTTGTAACGACTCGGATATTTTAATGGTTTTTATAACGTAATTAACTGAAATTTTTCTTCAAATTAAACAATAAAATATGGCAATGAAATTTTGATATTTAAATTGCGTCCATTTAAACATAGCAAATGTCAAATTTTCATTAGAAAATATGGAAATTAGTTTTGCTGTGAAATTTTCAATTTCAATATAAAATCAGTTAATTTAATGATAATAAAATATTTTCAAAATCTAAATTTTTTTATACAATAAAAATGTAGACTATTTTCTGAGTGAGAAGTCATATTTCGTTTTTTCAAATTTAGACTGCTCTAGCTCCGTTTATCTTATTTTCGGAGTTTGAGCAGCATTTTTAGCAATGAATATCGATTTTTGATATGATGGTAGTATCACTGATATTATGTACCTTTCGGCTCGTCTCGTCATGCTGACCCTTACCATATATTCATTTATGCAATTCGACGTCCGGTACGCGGCGAAATCGATGAAACAGTTTGTCGTATCGGTTCCGTATTTGGGTCTTTCGTGTTTCAATGTCCATTCATCTACTTACCGTATGAAACCAAACGGCCACCTAACATTTATTATTCTTTGAGTTCAATGTGTGGCATTTTTTATTCCCACTGTTTGCTATATTATTTTCTAGTTCATTGGTTCATTCCCTTCTTTCATCACATTCTGTAGTTTTCTTATTTCTCTCCCCCTCTTTACACCTTTCTTTCTAATTCGTGCCTGTAAAGAAAGATGTTCTTATAATAATGTAAACCTTTATATTACTTGAACCTGAAGTTATCCTTGGATTTGCATATAAAGCTATATAAATCAGAGTTCGTGCCTTATTGCCAAGACCTACTCGTCCCTGCCGCCTACACGCGACCTCGCCCCTTCGACCATTGCTTCGTCACTGCCTCAACAGACCCGAACCCACCTTTCATGCATCCCTCTGAAACACGGCAACTTCACACATTAACTGCTTTGTCTCCTCCCCACCGAAGACACTCTCCCATCGCCATCAACAGGCCGCACCCAAAACCCTACCCACCATTTCATTGTGCATGCAACAACAATCCCCATGGTAGCAGCTTCCACCCCATACTCCTTCGCCTACAGCCACCCATAATCATATGTCTCCATCTTCTCCTACGTGTATCCATCTCTCCTCCTCCAACGCGCCACCTATCTGCATCAACCCTTCATTTCCGATCCACCTCCCTTCCCTTATATCACTAGAGCCTCGCCACATCAGTGACCCATCCATGCAACCCAAAAGCCTCCTCAGCCTCTATTCGTATGGCCACTCTCCAGACCTCAGACCTCATCCATCCTTACCACACACAAACTCCACCAACCAAAACATGTAGCCCACATCCTCTCCTTATATATATATATATATATATATATATATATATATATATATATATATAGATCTCCTCCCCCTGGCCACCACTTGAGCACCATCTGCAGCCACCAAGATTTGCTTTTCTTCCATCATTCACTGACCCTACTTCCATCATAAGTCGCCTCCTCCTTTTGACAGAAAAGGAAAAAAATAGCATGCTCGTATATTTGTGGATTCCTAAAACTAGCTTGTGTCATATTCCTGAAGCAAACCTTCAACATGTATAAGAAGTTGTGTTGTGTGTGTGAGTGTGTATTTATATATAAATTCAAAAGGTAGTATATTTGTATTTATCGAACATTGATTTTAAAATTGTATACATAAATATTTTATTTTATATATGTATTTTAAAGAGTGAATGTTGATTTTTAAATATAATATGGTGATAGTTTGATTTTAATATGTTTTTGCCTATAATGTGTTTATGATATATCACATATATATCGATATCGTGATTTTAAATATTTATATAGATAGATATTTTGATTTTGTTTGACGAGTTTCAAGAAATGATTTTTGATATATATATATATATATATATATATATATATATATATATATATTATTCTAATAGGTGTATTATATATATATATATATATATATATATTTGATTTTAAAGTGCATATAGGTTTTAAAATATAATATATATACATAGACATTTTGATTTTTAAATGCATATGGATTTATAAATTATAATATATGGGCATTTTGATTTTATAACCATTGATTTTAAAATATAATATGGAGATTTATTTTAATACGTGTTTATTGGAATATTGATTTTAAGAATATATATATATATATATATATATATGTATATGTATATATAATATACATTTCAGATCAGTTTATATCAAGTTGATTTTTGATTTGTTTTCGTCAATTCCTAATTATCAGCTTTGATCATCGAATTCATGTTCAACTTGCTTTGCTTTGAGATTTGTCGTTTGGATTGGTCGATTTCCTAGTTTGTGATTCAATTTGTAGCTTTACGTGTTGTCAAATTTCTTTAGCCTCGAAAGGTGAGCAGTCACTCACGATTAACATCCTTATATTTAGTAAATTTGATTTCACTTGAAACGACAATTGAAATATGTTGTTAAATTTGAATTGCAAGTTATTTAATTATTAAATATGATATGCTTTTATCTGTAATTGTTCACCTGTGATATATGACACCATATCCTGTTGTATATATTTTATTTAATTTGTTACTGATGATATATGACTGTTGTCGATATGTAATATTATTATCATATTTATTCTCACTCTGCAAGTTCCTTGTTAGTTTAGAAATTCCCTATGGGTTGAAATAATACATACCCGATCGATATTCTAGAATAGGGGAAAATCGTTATGGGTTGAAATGATAAACCTAAGCGATTTTCATTGAATTTAAATTTTGGAATTGTGGGTTGAAATGATATACACCCGTAAATATTAAACTATTGTGGATTGAAATGATAAATATCTGTGTCACCTGACCATAGGATAAAATATTATATACAGACACCGTTGGTCTATTCTGAAAAAAATGATTGCCAAAGTTTGGAAGCAAATATATGGATTTATTAAATATTGATTTTTAAATTATATTTTAAAGAATTTATTTTAACATATGTGTAAAATTTAGATTTTAAAATTTTATGTTTTGAAAATTTTAAATTTATAAGTGAGTTTGAAAATATAATTTAAAGACTTTTTGTATTGTTTTATAATTTTAAAATATAAAATAAATAAGATTTAATACAAAATACATTTAATAATAAGGTTTAATTTAATTGGTTTATAATATGTTTAAGTATATATTGAAATTTATATTAATATTTTAAAAATAGATGTTTTATAACTTCAATTATAAAGGCTGGGAAGATAAATTAATGTTGACTTAGAATTTAAATTGGTTAATAATTAAATTTAAATAAGAATTGATTTGGACTTATTGATTTTAAGATTTTGAAAGATATGATTGATAACTTGATTTGACAAAAAGTGATTAAATGAATATTCTCGATTTTAAACAGGATTGAGACTGAATATTTAATATAAATTTAAATTTATAAATCAAGATTTTATTTAATTGTTATTAAAATTATTAAGTGAATATTTTTCCAGTTTGAATTAAATTAAAGTTAAACTGTTGAAATCTAAACGAAATTTATATTGAAAATGTTTGAATATTTTAACTATGAATCTAATTGGAATTAAAGTGATAGTTCAAACTTGTATTTGAAATCGATATAAATTGAAATGGTTTATTGAGAATTTGAATTGAATCTTTGACCTTTAAATTGAAATGGTTAAACTGGAATTGATTAAATTGAATTTTGGAATTTAAGTTGATTTGAATCGATTTGTGAAATTGGAAGAACTAATTTTATTGTATAAAGTATTTTTAATATATATATAAACTATTTTTATTTTATAACTATTTTAATATATATACACTAATTTCAATATCTAAACTATTTAAGTTGGAACTGCTATGATTACGTAAGTGTTATGATTTCAAAAGTTTACGATTTCAAAAGTGTTATGATTTTGAAAGCGTTACGATTCTGGAAATGAATATTATTTAAAGTAATATGATTTCGAAAGTGATATGGTTTTGAAATGAATATGATATTTTGATATGAAGTATGGACTATTTGAAATGAAATGACCACGGTGTGAAATAAGCATTTGGTCGTTAAAGAGACCAGGATCGAATATTGTCATACTCTCTGCCAATACCGAAAACCGCTTTAACAACTGTGTACCTGGTGGAGATTCCAGAACGAAGTAGGATGGTTTAGCAACGATTCTATATAAGGTTTTAGTGTAGTCCTGACTCCCGTGAATCAGCTTGATGTGGCCAAAAAAAGAGCTATACCATGCCAAGTGGGGTCATTCCCCATATCGGGCACATTTCTTCGATACCACTCTATTACTTTGTGATTTGATTTTGGCGCACCTTTATTGGGGAGTGTATCTCAAAATGGGAGGTAGTAACTAGTATGCGTTACCACTAGTCCGGGAGTGCAAATGGTATTTCTACCCTGGCATTGCCTCACGTGCCTTGTCACATGCCCTGTCGTGCCTTCTACGAGTTTGATTTGTGTCGTACCTATGGAGTGCTCCCTGATAGCCTACCTACGCGTGCAGTTTGCAATATCTGTATAGACTAGGGCATTATATAAATGTGTTAAGGGGGATATGGGTAACGCCTTAACGCTATTTTTAAAGTTTACTTTAATATAGACATTATTATAATTGCGTATATTACTACATAGTAGATAGTTCCACAGATCCTTAGAGGCTGTGAATCCCAAACATCCTTTAAGTTATTTATATTTCAGTTGACATTTCACTTGAGTTGAATTTACTATATAAGAATGTTAATACTGACTCGAGTGTTTTGTGTTTTGCTTTATGCTCGGGTCAGACCAAGTGTCACGGCATTTGAGGCTCACCCTTGGAGATTGGAACTTTGTTTAAAGATCTATCTATCCAGCTTTCAGTTATTTCAGTTTATTCCAATCATTTATGTTCAGACTCGTCAGTTGCTTATGTATTAGAGATTCATTTGTATTTGCGATTCTGTTGTATTTTATTTGGACTCTGATTTTTATTAAGCTTTATGAACTACTATTCATCTATTCTACTGCTTATTGTTGTAATACTCTTTGTCTATGATTCTATAATTGATTTATTTACTGTACATGCTAAGTTTTGCCAAATATAAATTAACAATCTGACATTTTGAGCAATTCAAGTCTGACATGCGTGGATGCGAACGGTTCAAAATACCAGGTCGTTACACTAGTTAAATATGACTTTTATTGCATTTAATCGTCATTTAATTTAATGTTGAATTTAATTATCAATTGAATACCAGTTGATGATAATTGGTTAATTGATGTTATTTATTGGTTGATTGAATGGTGATTGTGATATATGTTTGATTGTTTGATATTGAATGTGTGACGCCCCACCTCCATACCCACGCTAGCCAAGAACATTACGGTGAATGCTGTCAACTAGCGTGGAGAATAAGGCTGTTGAGGAGCGACCATCCGTGTAATTTCTTTGCGCGAGCACCGATATGTCAGATGGTATAACATGCAATTCTATATCAAGAGGAAATCCGACATACCGATACAAACTCAAAGCTACTACACGGTGGCTATATAAATCCTTCGGAAACAAATATAGAAATAAACATAACATAAATCAGTCACAGACAATTCATATCACAAAGGCGGAAATAGATATGAATATTACACTAGAAAGTGTACATCAGAGTAGTGGTCTAAAAAGATCCACAATATCACAAAAGAATAGTTACACGAACTACACAAAAGAATAAGTATACATTAAGGAGTCTATATCTCAAATGTATACCACAAAAACTACTAATCTAAGTAGTAAGCCAAAAGTCAGAGAAATCAATCCCAAGAGAGAAGTCAAGCTGAAGCACCTGTAACATCTCGGTCTGACCCGAGTATTATTTAATAAGAAAATAATAAACGGATCAGTCTAACTATAAATATCAAATGAAACGATATAGAAACAGAGATATGACTAAACACATAATAATCACAATGCCAAGCTGTGATATATATAAGTAGTTGATAATCAACAAGAGATTAATCAATATCACAAAATCTACACAAGAATCAAAGAAATGTCATTCTCCTTATTTCGTTCATCAAACCATAAATATTGACGATTACATCAATGTCAATCACAAAAGTCAATGACACACAAATTCACCAATGCACAAAAATTGATAAATCATATCAATAGAAATCACAAAAATAGGTGAAACACAAATTCTAGAATTCAACACACGAAATCCAGAAATCACAAAAATAGGTGAAACACAAATTCTAGAATTCAACACACGAAATCTAGAAATCACAAGAAAGGTCCATGACACACAAATTCCAGAATTCAACACACGAAATCCAGAAATCACAAGAAAGAAGGGGGGAGGCCTATCACACGAACGAGATGCTATCTCATGGTAGCTAGCCATTAGTTTTTGACACACGAATGAGATGCTATCTCATGGTAGCTAGCCATTAGTTTTAGACACACGAACGAGATGCTATCTCATGGTAGCTAGTCATTAGTTTTTGACACACAAACGAGATGCTATCTCATGGTAGCTAGCCATTAGTTTGACACACGAATGGTCCGAAGACCTGACACACGAATGGTCCGAAGACCGTGGGTTGCTACCCCACAAAGAAATGAGACGAAGCTCAATGAAATAAGTTACTGTCCTCCACGTGGACAAAGAGACATCGCACAATTGCTAGTCTAAAACACAAAATTGATCGTCATGATCAACGAGGAGTGTCAATTACACTAAGCTAGTAAATATATGAGTTTAGCTTCATGTCCCATAACCACTTGCTTAACTTAAATATTTATGAACAAACTGTAAATCTTCACTAGAAAATTGTCACAAGAGATTCAATCGAACAAGTACAAGAATTAACCGACGAAGTAAACGCAAGCGTTTCATACCACTTGTTTTACTAAGTCGTTTAATTAGATTTCTCATACGAGTGAGGTAAAGGTTTATATATACTAATAGATTGGAAAACGGTTTTATAAACGAATTTGGTATTAAAATAGTATTGAAATCGTTTGAGGAAAGAGTTTTGATATTTACTACTAGTATAGAAAACCTTTATATTTTTAAAGTGACAAAGCACAAGGGGGATTGTAGAAACAATCTATCACAAAGATCACATTCGAAGATGTGAATAAAAATCCAATGAAATCGATAAAGGATCCATCGAAGTGGATATACCTAAAATTCCCAAAGAAAATAAGTTATCAAAGAGGATAATAAATGATGACAATAAATAGGATCATCACGAATCGATTTAAATTGGAAATTCAATCCAAAAAGGCAAATTGGACTAAAACAGCAGGTTCAGTCGACTGAACAGAATTTTCAGTCGACTGACCCTGTACCTGGAAATTTTCCAGGTTCAGGAAACTTTCTGTTTCCAGGTTCAGTCGAATGAACAGAAGATTCAGTCGACTTAATCATGCCTGGAAACTTTCGGGTTCCAGGTTCAGTCGACTGAACAGAAGATTCAGTCGACTGAATCATGCCTGGGCTGTTTTTCAGCCTTATTCAAATGAAGAGCAAACTCTTCCAAAATGCAACCGGACGAACATTGGCTCTAATGGTTTATGCCAATCGGCAACCCGGCCCTATATGCTCCTCGATGCATCACCAAAAGCATGATCAAACATCCATAAAAGGATTTCACACAAATTTGACTTAAAAACCCAAAAATTGGAATATTCACAAAACCAATCCAAATCCAAAGCAAATGCATATGAAGAAGTGTTAGGAATTCATACCCAACAATCAAAGATAATTATAGTCATAGATGTGAGATAAAAATCTCACCTTTTCACAAAATCAAACAAGAAGAAGCTTGAAAGCAAATGGAGAATCAACCTCTCTTCAACACAACCCAAATGAGCTTGAATCTATGCTCAAAACAAGATCATTCCCAAAATTAGGTTTAGGAATTTCTGAAATTGGTAAGAGAATAAGTTGGAGAAGAAGAAGAAGAAGTTTACCAATGGTTTCTCTTGAGTTTGGAGCTAGGAATTTGAAGTTGCAAGAGGAACTAGGGTTTTAGAGTTTTAATTTCCAATCTCACCCACCATTAATGCCTTAGAACTGAAAAGAGAAGAGAATGAGGGTGAGTGAGGAAGAGTGGCTCAGATTTGAGCATAAGTTAACATAGAGCTGAGCCCAAAACTAAACCCAAAGTGAAAAGTAGCAAAAATCAACTTTCTCCAAATATATCGAAGCTTATACTCAAAAAGGTCGCAAACGGCATTTTAAACTCAATGGGAGTGGTCCCGAGTCCTAATTCGACCGTATGCAAAAAGTAGCTTTTCGGACTAAAATCCGACTATCGAAAAAATATTTAAATAAAATATTTAAATATATAATCGACAAATATGCGGGTTGTTACAGACTCCCCTCCTTAAAGAAATTGCGTCCTCGCAATATTTAAGAAGAAGATATATAGTAACAACCATAAAAGCATATTCAACACAAAAGAAATTTGAAATAAAAGGTTCACCTTAATGAGCACGGGAAAGCAAGTCCGGATGTGATCGCTCGATGAATTCCCTAGACTCCCAAGAACAATCCTTAGGATTAGAAGACCATTGAACTTTAACAAGCGGAACATCTTTATTTCGAAGTCGTTTGACTTCCGAAGCAATGATACGAATAGGATGTTGCTCATAAGTTAAATTAGGCGAAACTTCAATCTCTTCCACAACACCGGGCTCAAGAATAGAATCAGAATCTCGAAGGCACTTCCTAAGTTGAGAAACATGAAACACGTCATGGATAGCAGAAAATTGAGCCGGTAATAAAAGGCGATAAGCCATGGAACCAATGCGTTCGGTGATAGGAAATGGCCCAATATATTGAGGCGCTAACTTTCCCCATCGACTGAAACGTACCACACCTTTCATAGGTGACACACGAATGAACACAAGATCTCCCACAGAAAACTCTAACTTTCTTCTCCGGTTATCGGCATAGGATTTTTGTCTACTCTGGGCTTCTTTCATCCTAAGACGAATAAGTTCAATCTTTTCTGTGGAATCACAAATAAAATCTGGACCTAAAACCAGCTTCTCACCGGCCTCAAGCCAACAAGAAGGAGATCGGCTTGGCCTTCCATAGAGTGCCTCGAAAGGTGCCATACCAATACTAGATTGGAAGCTATTATTATAGGAAAATTCAACAAGAGGAATATGATCTTCCCAGCTTCCACCAAAATCAAGAACACATGCACGAAGAAGATCTTCAAAAGTTTGATTCACACGCTCCGTTTGTCCATCGGACTGGGGGTGATAAGCGGTGCTAAAATTAAGCTTCGTTCCCAAAGCTTTTTGAAGACTCTTCCAAAATCCACCAGTAAACAAGGGATCACGATCACTAACTATAGAAGTAGGAACTCCATGTAATTTAACAATCTCTTTGATAAAGAGTTTGGCCAAAAGAGGAACGGTTCGGTTAGACCGAACGGGAATAAAATAGGCGGATTTAGTAAGTCTATCAACAATCACCCATAAACTATCATAACCCGAACGAGAACGGGGAAGGCCATCAATAAAATCCATGGAAATCTGGTCCCACTTCCAAATTGGAATTTCTAAAGGTTGCAATAACCCACCGGGCCTTTGATGTTCGGCCTTAACAAGTTGGCAAGTGTAACGACCCAGAATTTTGAACAATTTAATTTGAAAATATTTAATTAATTTTAAATATTTGAATGATGGTTTAGCTTTAAATTTCGGTATAACTTTGAAATTGGCGATTAAATTATAAAATTTAATCTATTGAAAGTGAATAAAAATTTGAATCTTCAATTCTAAGCTGATTTAAAATATTTCAACAGCTTATAAGATTAATATTGATGATACTGAAGATAATCGAAGCTTCAGAATTGAATTTGAAAGTGAATTGTTCAGTTTTGAATTTTATCGTTCGAATCGATATTTAAAAATAGTCATTTTTCATACAGTCTCGGAATTCGACGAAACCAGTTCCATTGGGTCCGTAATATTGAATTATTACCGGATTTCAAATTTCGTATTTTTCGGAGTTGTTATGTGAGCACACGGTGAGTAAACGCATTGGAATTCGAATCAAATTCAATTTGAATTTAAATATTTAAATGGTCAACATCAGCCACCCTAATATACCACAGCCACCCTACTCCTGAGCACAATCTTTCGTTCAGAAAAGAAAAAAAAAAGAAATCACGCGAGAATCACGAAGGAAATCATGCTACCATTTTAAAATACCCTATCTGTTCCCCTTTCTCGTCCAAAACAATTCGTTCCTCAGTTTAAAAAAAAAATCAATGGCCGATAGAAGCAAATCTCGTTCAAAAGTAAAACATGGCCGCTTCAATTTCATTCGAGAACCCCTTCTCTTTTAAAAAAAAAATGAAATCAATTCGAACTATGGCCGCGATTTTCACAGAAAAAAAAACGAAATCGAATTCGTTTTCAATGGCCGCGCGCTCGAGCTCGAAGTCGAGCAAGGGGAGGCGCGACAACACTGGGGATGGAGGAGCGGTGACAATCGCGTTCGAATCAAGGCGTGGCGGAGGCGAGCGTGCTCCTGGGGATGCGTGAAATCTGGGGTAGGCGCGCGCGCTCGCGTAGGGGCGTTGGGTCTCGGAGGTCGCGGCGTCGATTGGGGGAAGCTCGGCAGCAGAATGCAAATCGAGGCAAGCAACGGCAGCGGCGGCGGCGCTGTCATGTTGTCGATTTTGGGTTTTGTGAGATCGAAAGTTTGGGAACTGCAGCACGTCTCGATTCGCGGTGGTGAGGTAGTTTTATTATTTTGAGCATTTTAAATTTAAATGTTCTCAGGTTTTAACTGGAAAAAAAAAATATTGTTTTTAATTTAACAGTAAGATAGATAGACAATTTACTTCAATTTAATATATGTAACGACCCGTAGATTTTAATAGTTTTAAATGGTTTTATTTAACGTAATTAATTGAAACTTTTGAGAAATTTTATATAATAATATTTTGAAATAAAAATTTAATATTTGGATTACGTCCAATTAAACATAGCAGATTTTAAATTTTCAATTTATTTTATCAAAGTTTATTCCATTGTGAAATTCTATTTAATTCAAGCTTGCTAATAAATTGTTGATAATAAAGCATTCTTCAAACCTGAATATTTTTATATAAAAAAAAATTCTAAATCCTCTCCTGAGTGAGACGGTATCCTTCGATTTTCCAAATTTGAACTTCTATAGCTCCGTCGATCTTATTTTCTGCATTTTTGCTGCATTTTCCGCTAGAGGAAAATTCGATATTCTATAATTCAATCGTATCACTGATATCTATATACCATTGCGATCGTATCGTTGTGGTAATCTCGACGGTGTATTCGCTTCTGTATTTTGGTGTCCGATTCACGGTGAAATCCACGAAAAGTGGTAACCGTACCGGTACCAGTCTGTGACTTTACCTTTTCCTACGGTTTCGAAATTTAAAGCGCACAAGCTGGACCACTTTATTAATTTGTTTTTTTAAGTCAGCTGAATCTCAAGGAAAGTTTCTATTCAAATTGACTGCGTATTTATTTTTGACTGTTACTCAGCCTCCCTGTGTTTATACACTTTCCCACGGTTACTCTTCATTTCCTTTTATTTTGCTCAAATCACATTATGATGAACCAACAGGAAAATTTACTTTTCTTTTGAATTTCAAAAATTCGAAACGTATCAAATTATTGCTTTAATAGCTCGAGTAAATGGGTAGACGTTACTTTCATACTTTCCAGAATTTAAGGGCTGCAATTACTGTTTTCTGACCCTTCCTTTCGTACCATTCCCTATTTGGAACAAAAAAAAGCCTTTAATAAACATTCACTTACGTTATTTATATATATGGGTAGTCTTCCTCCTGGCCAAAAAAAAATATATATTTCCTTCTTCCCGCCCCAGATCTTTATCCCTTCCTCCATGGTGGCATTCACATCAGCCCATCACAGATCCCACACTCCTCTCCTCACGCGGCAGCCCCCCTCTCTCTCTCTCTTCGCGTATCAGCCCTACCTCCCACCGTGTTTCACCGCTACCACCAAAAGCAGCCGAACCTTTCAAAGACCAGCACCCGCTCTTCACTCTGCCTCCTCCCATCACGTCCATGTCGTACCCTACCTTATCATCAGCCAACACCAAACGCGGCCGAGCACACCAGCCCGCCAGCCGCCTTGAACCCCACTCCTTCTCCATCCCCCCTTCCTTCCGAATCAACTCCACTCGCCTCGGCTAGGCATCACCACACGGCCACGGCAACCTTCAAATCCTAAGCCAGCATCACAGTCGAACGTGTTACCTTCCCGAGCCTCCACTGCAACCGACCGTTATGCTCGCGCCAATAGCCGAGATCCACGCGCCCACCTCGCCGGTAGCCTCCTCCGCCTGCCGTGTCGGCAACTCTGTCCTTTTTTTTTCTCCCCTACTCGGTTGCATTTAGGCAGGTGAATGTGTATTATTATTATATATAATGTTTATAAATTCATATATATGCTTGATATAATACAGATTTTTCATGTAAGATCTGTTCTAAGTTTCTATATTCTATTTTTTTTATGAGTCTACATACATATATACTCTCTTCAGGTTGTATATATATGATTTATGAAGTTACAAAAGTACACTGTTATAACTTACAAAGTAAATAAGTTTAGTCTGAGCATTTATAAACATAACAGTTTTGTTTAAGTATATATTTTAGTACGTATGACATCTTGTATGCTGAGAGTGGCATGTATCACTTTGTTGTTAAGGAAGTAAGTTATATATTGCATGTTAGATTTGGTAAATGTCTGCATAACTTGGTTTTGGAAATAAAATAATATGTGACAGTATTTTACACATAATTGGGTTACTAAAACATAGTTTTGCTGTTGAAAAAGAGTGTTGTTTCTCTCCTATAAGCACAGCAATCTCCTCTTATATATTAATAGTAAGTATGTATAAAGCTTTTAGTTGCATATACAATTATATATATATATATATATATATATATATATATATATATATATATATATATATATATATACGTCCGTTAGTACTGTATTTAATATGGGCAAGAGCATGCTGTTCGGTGCTTTTGTAAAACTTACATAGAAAAGGTGTTAGTATATATAAAGTAATTCATATACATATAGGGTCTTGTTAATACATAATATATAACTTGACACAGTAGATCATTTTTATAAAAGAAATATTGTTTACAGTTTGTACATATTTCAATATATAAGTCTGCATTTACGTATTTCATATATTCGGTCTGTTGGCTTAGGCAGAGTGTTATCTATATACAACAGATATAGGTGTAGTTGCATATGTAATCTATGAGTATATGAGTACATTGGTTTATTTATAGCTTGTCAGTTTTTAAAGAATAAAATAGGTTGATTTTTATAAAAGAATATATATGAGTTGATTTTATACTAGTCATTTGTGTTAAAGGTTGTATTATACAGGCGTTATATACATATTTACTTATTGTACTTTAAATGGAAATTGATTTTAACAAATAATGTATATATTTTAGTTTGCATCAAAATTTATCTGCATTCATTCCCATCGATTTCTTATCTATCAGCCCGTCCGTCGAATTCGTGCCAATCCAATTTTGATTTGAAATTCGCGTTGGGATCCGTAACTCATCTCCTTCTCGTTCATCTCTAGCCTCGAAAGGTGAGTAATCACTCACGATTAACATTCTTTTATTAATTAAATTTGATTTCAATTGAAACGACAACTGAAATATGCTGCTGTAGTTATTTAAATTTGTTATATATGCTATTATTTGTAACTGTTCACCTGCGGGATATGACACCATATCCTGTTGTTTATATTATATTGTTATTGATGATATATGCCTGTTATTTGATTGTATTTTCTGTTATCACTCTGCAAGTTCCCTGTAGTTTAGAAATCACTATGGGTTGAAATGATACATACCCAAACAGACTTTAGAATATGAGAAAATCGTTATGGGTTGAAATGATAAGCCCAAGAGATTTTCATTTAATTGATTTTAGGATTACGGCTTGAAATGATATCCACCCGTATATATTTAGTATACGGATTGAAATGATAGATATCCGTAGCACTTGACTATATGATAGGAAATATATACAGACACCGTTGGTCCATATAAATATTTTGAAAATAATTTCTATAATTTTGGAAAGAAATATATGGTTTAATAAATTTGATTCTTAAGATATTATATAAATGAAAATTGTATATATAGATTTAGTAGTAATATTTGATTTAAATTAGATTGATTTAATGCATATAATATGGTTAAGTATTTATGTAAATCTATATTTCAAATAGATTCTCTTGTAATAAATTGAATAATTAAGATTGGGAGATAAATTTGGGTTTATAAAAATGGTATTTAAATAAGGATTTATTTATTTAAATCAATTTGAAATTTTTGAATGGGAAATTTAAAGGGTATGATTTTATATCTGGATTTTTGATTTAAGTTATTTAATGAATATTTCACGTTTAAATAAATTAAAGAAAATATTGAGTAAAATGTAATTTAAAGTTACTTAAATGATATTGAATCTAATAAGGGAGTATTTCAAGACTAAATAATAATGAAGTTAAATCAAGATCTATATGAAACTGTTATATAGAACATTTAAATATTAAAGCCTTGAACTATATTGGAATTTAAATGGTTTATGTTGAGATTCAGATCTGTATTTGAAATCAATGTAGTTGAATTTGTTATTTAGCAACTAAATTGAATTAAAATGAAAATTTAGGTTGAACTAAATTTGAATTTATTATTTAGAAAACTAAATTGGATGAAAATTTAGGTGAAATGTTGAATACTTAAAGTTTTGAAATATATGGAAATATAAAGGGGTATTTGTGATTATAAATCCGAATTTGAGATCGATAAAATTTAAGTGGTTATTTTATAAATTGAGTTGAATTTAAATTGATAAATTGAGATTGAATTTAAATTGAATGGGAAGGTCGGGTGGATGTTGGAAAGTTTTGTTAAGTTGAGGAAACTGAAAATACTTTACTGTATAGATTATTTAATATATATAAATACTATTTTGGGAAATATAGAGATATTTGAAGTGAAAATGAGATTTGGTTTTGAAGTATAAATTAAGCTGAAATGACCACGGTGTTATAGTGTATATTTCTACCTTGTAGAAAGTTCCATTGACCCTTAGAGGATGGTTATCCCAAACATCCTTTAAGTTATTTGTATTTCAGTTGATATTTCACTTGAGTTGGATTTATTGATATAAGAATTTTTATCCTGACTCGAGTGTTTTGTGTTTTGCTTTACGCTCGGGTCAGACTGAGTGATACAGCATTTGAGACTCACCTTTGGAGTTCGAAGCTTCATTTGGAAATCCAACTATCGATTCAGATTCCAGCCTTTCCAGTTGATTGGTTCAGAGAAGTCATCTGTTGCATTGGAGACTTCACTGCATTTGAACTATTCGGTTGTATTTTTCTAACTCTGATGTATATAGTAGCTTCATGAACTACTATTCTTTATCTATTCCGCTGCATTATATTACTCTGTGATCTGTGATTGATTTATTTACTGTATATTTTAAGTTTTGCCAAATTTTAATTAACAATTCGGTATTTTGAATTATTCAAGTCGGATATGTATGGTTTTATTGTCGATTTGAATGGTCCAAAATAGCGGGTCGTCACAGTTGGTATCAGAGCTTTGGCTCTAGACAAAACTTAGCATATATGGTAAATTTATTTATAGAATCACGTTCGCTCGAGTTGAATCTCTTTCTTTTGACTCGATTTCCTTTGAATTTTGGAATGTCCCTCGTTTCCGAAATTCATTCTGTCTCTCCCTATTTACATTCGTTTGATTCTGGAGTATCCCATAACTCCACTGAATGATTTGTAAAGGGGTGAAAACTCCTTTTCAATTGGCATTGACTCACCGAAGATTGTATCCTCGGTTTGCGATGCTGCTATATCTTATTATGCCGAATTCTATATCTCTGGCGATCGAATGTCGAATTACCTCAGAAATCTACACCGATCTAATTTTGGAATCACGGTTGATCGGTAAAGGTCGCCCGCAATTTATAGAAGTATATCCATCTTCTATTTTGTAATTTAATTGTCTCATCTTCGATCGAGTCTATATTCGAATCAGGATTCTATTGATTGGAGTTCCTCTAAATTAAATCTCTATCCTTGTTTTGAAATCCATTCTTGAATCATCCTTTGAAAATCGGGTTTTGTTTGAATTTTTTAAATTGTTTATACTGAAATTTTATTTTGATAACTATGATTATTTTATATATATATATAAAAGTGAAAATGTTTTCGATAAGGATTATATACCTATATATATATATAAAGCTAATAAGAAATGTTATTCTGTATGAAAAGGTTTTGAAAGGATTTGAAATTTTGAAAAATTATACGAAATTGATTTATATAAAAATGATTTATAACTGTAAAGTTAAATTTGAAATTCGAGAATTGAATTCCAGTATTTTGAAATTGGTTTTAAGATTTTGAAAAATATATATATAATATTACGATTTAAAAGTATTTTTCCAGATAAGAAATGTTTCAAATGAGTTCAAATGAATTCCAATAATTTTGAAGAAATTTCAAAGAAGTTTTCAAGAAAATAGAAGTCCAGAACTCACTTATGTCACTGGAAAATAATTTCGGTGATGAGTGCACGCATCATCGACATTGATTTTCGAGTTTCAGAGTGGGGGAGAGGCCACTTTGATAGCTTCGTTATGCAAGTGATTTTGTAAAACCGTTTTTGATTTCAAATTTCGAAGTATAATTTGATATTTTAGAAAGATATAAGTATATATTTGAAATAATTTAAAGTGAGACCGGTGTTTAGTCCTCGAGTTTCAGATTTAATAATTGATTTAAATTTATTGTTGATTTTCAACTCTAAAATTGAAAATTTGATTTCCCTAACTATTTTGAGTGTTCGAACACTTCCAAATCGAGATTAAATTTTCAAAGCTAAGAAATTTCGAAGAGTATAAAATATTTGATAAAGAATATAAATTTAATTTTGCAATGTTTGAAAAGAAAAAATAGTTGAATAATGGTTTTCAGAAAGGTAAATTGGATATTTCACATAGAAATAGTTAGTTTAAAAGTTTTAAAAAAAGGGATAATTATAAATTTGGAAACCATTTTGAGTATAATTGATTTTGAGAAAATATTTGGTTTTGAAAATTAAATTGAAATTAAAAACCAGTACTTATATGGTGATTTTGAAATGAATTTGTTCGACTTGAATTATTTTAATTTGGAAACTGGGAACTTTGAAATTTGGATATTTAATTTGGAAGAAAATTTGGTGAAATCATATATGATTTGGGAAACTGAAATGATATTGAATGATTTGAAATTGAGAACCTTATATTATTAAGCACTTGATTTGGGAGTGGTCGAACTTATATAAATTGGATTTGTAAAAGTATGAAATTGATTTGAAATCCATTGATTTGAAGGTACTCAATTTGGAAAGATATTTTATATAATCGAAGTCTATATAAGTATGATTTGATCTACTATTGATTTGGAAAGTATTCGATTTGGGAAAAAGGGAATCCTATATATAATGGACTTTATATAAGTATGATATTTGAAAGTGATTTGAAAAGGTACTATATGATATATATTTTCGAAGTAAAGATATGGAAAGTGCCTTCTGCTTGATATCCGCTTTGTGGCCACATCGTGGATTCATTCTATCGATATTATTCTTTCTGATTTTTGGTTTTCCGGATGTAATACTCGAGTGTTCCCACCGTGGCGTAACCCATGGTTTTTTTTTCTCTCGTGAATGCATAGCGCAATTGCCTGGCTGAGCCTTGCCTAGGGGTACGGATTGTTTCCTGGGGGATCCAGGCGTAACCATTGTGTATCCTGCAATCTGTGTAGGTCGCGAATAGTAGCGCAAGTGCCTGGCTGAGTCTTGCCTAGGGGTACGGATTGTTTCCTGGGGGATCCAGGCGTAACCATTGTGTATCCTGCACTCTACTAGTCATCATGGCGTAACTCGCAGGGCTGAAAAAGCTTACGGATATGGATTGTTTCCTGGGGGATCCAGGCGTAACCATTGTGTATCTGCGAACCATGGTCGGACAAAGGTTTTGTGTAACGACCCAGAATTTTTATTAATTTAAATTTGAATATTTAATTTATTTTAAATATTTATAAGTGAATTTATAAGTCGAATAAATTTTATTTTGATTTATTAGATTTAATTGGATAATTAAATCGATAATTTAATATGTTAAATTATGGAAATAATTGAAAATAGGGTTAAATATGATTAGAAATGATTTGTAAAATTTTATTTTATCATGTTAGAGTTAGAATGATATTTTAGAACTTTTAAAATCGAATTAAAAGTTAAATTGTGAAAATTGAATATTTTAATATTTAATAATCGACTGTAAAATAGCCAATTTTTGAACAGTCTCAGAATTGAACGAAACCAGTTTCATTGGATCCGTAATAGTTAGTTATTACCGGATTTCAATTTTCGTGTCAATCGGAGTTATCGTTTGATCGTGGCAGCTCGAAACGCATCGAATCATTTTTAATTTAAATTTGGCGAGTCAAAATAGCCATTTTTCAAAAAGTCTCGGATTTCGACGAAACCAGTTTCATCGGATCCGTAATGTGATATTATTGTAAGGTTTCAAATTTCAAGTCAATTGGATTTACGGTTTGTCCGGTACGAATTAAAACGCCTAGAAATCGGTTTAAATCGGTTTAATTTAAATTGAGCGTTTTCAGCCATAACTCGCACATACTTCCGAATTAGCTTCCGAAACCTGTTCCATTGTGTCCGGAACGCGGGATAAACCCTAGGTACGCTGGTTACGGCGTCTAAATCGGAGTTCGGAATTTCCGGATGAATAGTGTCGTTCGTTCTTCTATAAATAGCCCCTACCTCTCTCTAAATAAATAAAAAAAAAAGATAAAAACCCTAATTCCAATTTGTAGCCGGCCCTAATAAGTGAATGGCCAGAAATTCGCAACCTACATCCCTTGATTTCTCCAAATCCATCAAGAATTAGCAAGAAAGTTCAACTACAAAGTTGAAGATCTCCTCGAGTACTACGTTTTCAACGGCTATGATCGTGTTTGGAGCTACGGATCTTCGTCAAAATGCTCGCGTCCATCTGCAGTTCACCCTCGTGCGCACGCACATCTAGGAGGCCGAGCATCAGGGGGTTGGGGCCGAACCTAGAGCTAGTAAGTGGCTTCGAGTTGCAGCGTCTTGATCGAAGTTTCATCGAGTAATTTGGTTGTAATAATTAACCCTAAGTTTGTGCTATGGGTTCAAGGAGGACGGCTAATGTCTGTAGCCAAGACGTGGGGGAAGAAGAGAGAGTGCACGGCCAAGATCTGCAGGGTTTGGATCCAAGGGCTCTGGTGTGATGTAGGTTTAGATTATTAAAGGAAATGTTGTTTTAAATATAGTTTAAATCGTGCAATCTTGTAAAATCAATAACTTTTTCATACGAGGTCGAAAAAATGCAAACTCTGTTGCGTTGGAATCGTATGGACGAGCACTACGCGATGCAGTTGGTTTGGAGTCGTTTGGAGTTAGTGAGAATTTCGGGTAAAATTAAACGCGCGTTTAATTTTATTCGAAATAAATCGCTAAAACGGAAATTAAAACCAAGGTGAGAACTTCTCACTCAATCGAATAGATTTCGATTTTATTTTAAATAGTTAGATTTAAAATATTTGAATGCATGTTTGAATGATAAATTGTATCTATTGATTGTTAAAATAGACATTATGCGCCGTTAGTAAGCGGATGTTATTTAGTAAAAACATATACCGCGAATATTTCATAAACAGTGAAATTGGTATTATATATAATATCAATATATATATATTGGCATATGTATATATTGCAGTTGTTGATTTCCCGCATTTTTTGTTTAGCGGATGAGACCCTATTGCGCCGTTATTAAGCGGATAATATTTAATAAGAACATGTACCGCGATAATTTCGTACTGGAGCGAAATTGGTATTGTGCTAATGTTTTTGGATGCAGGAAAACAGGTTGGAGGGATCCAACTGGATTCCTCAATAGTTTTTATTTGATTTCAGATATTTTGATATTTGATGGATTATCATATTGATATATGATGGATCGTGTAGTCGTGATTGACTATTTGGTGTGTAGCATCATTGGACCAAATTTTTGGTATTTTAAAATGATTTTTAAAGTGATTTTTGAAAATATACTTTATTTTTGGAATTGATCCATATTAAGTAAATAAACGTTATAATTTTTAAAGTTATAAAAATTATGATTTTTGAGAAATACGATTAAAAGGCTGATTTTTGAAAATAAGGAATTAATGACTTTATAAAAGAGTTTAAATTGGGATTCTGAACTTGTTATAAAAAGTTTAAATATAGGATTTATAAAATTTGATTATTTTATAAATCAAAATGGTGAAGTTTTTAAAGGAATTTAAAGATGTTTTAAAGAATAATATAAATTGATTTATATTAAGAGATTTATAAATGGATATTTATAAATTGAAATATTGACATTATAAAACGAGTTTTTATAAGTGTTTGAATGAAGTGAAAATGAATTTCATAAATAAATGAAATTTATAGAATTATAAACTGTGAAGTTATAAATGAAATTTATAAATAGTAAGATTTATAAATTTGGTGAGATTATTTGAAGAATAGATGGATTAAATAAATAAATCTTATAAGTTATAAGGTTTATAAATTGGAAAGTCTTTAAAAGAACGATTTTATAAAATAATCATTTTATAAGTATTTAACTTATAATATGAACGTTTAGTTTATAATTTAGTTATAAACTGGAATTTGTTAATAAAGGAATTTATAAAAAGGAAGTTTTTATAAATAAATAGAAATAGAATTTATAAACGTTGTTTTATAAATTCACAAATGACTTATTTTGATAAGAAATTGTTGAATCCTATTAATGGAGTTATATTCACATTTTCGAATAGTGAATAATCCTTTGAATTAAAATGAATAAAAGGATGATAATTATCAACGTAGTATATTCACGTTTTTGAATAGTGAATAATACGTTAAAGAAAATGTTTGAATGTGATGTTTTAAATAGAATTAAAACGATCTAACGATGTTTTAAATGAGTTGAGATTCGAAACCATAGATTTCAACATTTATTGTTGAAATAGACGTTTTCGAGAAATAGAAGGAAATGGTGGACTATAACACTGTCGTTATAGTAAATGATTTCCGAAAGGAAATGTTTTATATAGTATTGGGATTTATATATCTATTTAATTTCGAATCCCTATACTAGTGATTTTGGGTTGTTGTAACGATGTTTTACGCAAAATTCGTTTTGGCCCAAATAAATATGTTAAAGAGAATGATTTCTTTAAAGAATGAAATATATACTTAATCTCGATTTAAGTATATTGAATATTTTCTAAGTGTTGAAAATAAAAAGATTTGTGAATTACTTATTTTAAATAAGTATAGAAATGTTTTCCAATATAAAGTGAATATCTTAAGAATTTATCTTTTTGAAGATAAATTGAAGTGAATGATCGAAATCGAATATTCATTGATATTTTGGAATTATAAATTCACTAAGGAATTTATAAAGGAAGTGGAATTTGTCTAAAAAAATAAATATTGATTTATTTTTGAAGTGTTGAAATTATATATCTTGTAAAGATATTTTGGAAAATAAATAATTTGGAAAATTATTTGGAATCTGGTGATGTATGCATATCCATTGATAGTTCAATAGCCGACTATCAATATTTCCCTTTGAATGGGTATTTGATGTAAATTGATTGAATTTGAATGCACACTTATTTTTGAATAAGCGCTCACTATTCGGGTTAACCGGGAAAGGACCATGGGGTCGTATAACCCATTCCGAATATGTGATACGTCGTTGTGAATTGCATTTGAAGATCGGTGTTGAAGACCGGTATTTGCGAGAGCGATAGGATGACCTGTCGATTGTCTCTGCACTGGGTAGCTCCTGGTATAGAGATTCCATAAGTGATGGGAAATTCAATCAGGATTGTGAATATCCGGATTGCAAGGACTTCTTTGTAAGTGCCTTCGGTTCTGTTCGATCCCGGAACAGACTTGTATGGATTGTATGCCTGACATTACAATTTGAGATATAAAGCCGATTTCTTTCAAATATATTTCTGTTGGTGGCGGAGAATTTATTCTTTGCTTAACACCCTTCTTTGAGACGTACGAGCTCAAAGGTTATATAGTTGAAGTTATCAGCGATATATTCCCAGTTTGGTAATGTGACATGCTGAGTGATGCTGAAATGATCATTGTGTTGATTATTTGTGATAGGATCATTTATTTGATCGTCTATCTTAGTGATCATTGTGTTGATCATTTGTTGACCCAAAGCACGGCTTTTGTATAAAGTGTGTTTTTGTGGACGTGAATTCGTCGAGCCTCACATCCCGGAAATGGTCAAAACAGGAAAGATGCAGCAAGGTTATTAGGGGTTGCTGTAGCTCCCCTTAGGGTATGTACATTTCCTTCTGGAAAGGGGTGGTATCATGGTATGGAGCCCAGATACTTACTCATGTTGAAACACTCTATTTATTATGGTGTGATGTTGGATATCGAGCGCTCGGTTGATAAAGGTCCTAAAGGACCGGGGGATGGCATACTCGTGTCAGTTGTTACCCAGTTAAGGGGTAACCCGGCCTTGTGTTGGTAGAGATCCGGTTTGGTTCTCGGGGATGTCCATCCAGAGGCATTCTCATGTGGCAATGGGAAGTTCCTTGGCCTGACCATTTGTTGGAAATCCAAAGAAACAATACGAGACTTGTACGGTATTAGTTGTATAACCTGCCATGGAATGTGGCGGTAACCTGCTATTGAACATGGTTAGCTATAGTAGGCATACGATAATGGTCGTATGTTGGCTAAGATTTATATCTTTATTTTTGAAATATTTTACTACACTATGCACTAGTAATAATATCAAATGTTATTGTAAATGCGTATCAAGCATCTTTGACTATCATAAGGAGAAATCTCCTCCAATTCTGCGTTTGCATGTGTGTGTGTGCGGGAGGCCTTATGGTAGTCTCATTTTTAAAAGCATTGCGAATCAAGTTTAAAAATATTCCTCTATTTGATTTTTAAGTTAATAAATAAACTGTTTTGAGTTCCCACACCAGTCACATGACTGACTCGGAGTTTATTGTTTTCCTTCCTAAACTCTGGGTGCCCACCAATTTCCACACGGGCAGTCAAGAGTTAGGTTTATCAGGATATTCTGGATATTCTGGAGTTGCTGGAGGCAAGCTGGAGGGCATGGCGTATTACTAGTTTATATAGTAATTCTTTTTCCGCTGCACTGTTTATTGTTGTATGTTGTTGTACACTCTGATGTGATGATATGATGTAATGAATTGTAATGTGATGAAATGTAATAACTGATATAGTTCTTTGTTTAAAGATTATTCATTTATTATTATATGTTGTTCCGCTGCGAATTGTGAGATTCTGTTGTTGTTCTGTTGTCTCCTTTCTGTTCCTCTCTATTTTAAAATTCTTCTGTTTTCAAATTTCTTTTCTCCCTCTATTTTCTATCTTCTTTTCTCTCTTCTTTCTCTCTTTTTCTTTTCTTAAATTCTTTTTAAAACCCATAACTTTCCGGGTTTCCGGCCTTCGATATTCGGCAGTCGATAAAGTGAGTATCGATGTTGAATTTTCGAAAGTCGAAAATTTTCGGGGCGTTACATTTGGTATCAGAGCTGATGGTTAAGCGACAACCATGGTTCTGTAGGGTATAACTCATTAGAGATAGAGTCAGTAGTACTCTAGAATGAGTTTGAGTGTAATAATAGCTACGAGTGCGTATTTGTTAGTGAATATAAAATTGTTTTATATTGTGATGATTGGTTTGTTGAGTGGTATATGAACCTTCGTCGGCGCAGCTCGAAACTGAATCGAAGGGGTTTCTAAACACTTGAATAGAACAATTCGACATAGTATTGTTTTGAATTGGGTAAATGAAATAATTTTGCCTTGATTATATTTTATATATATAAAGGAATAATTTTTCAGAATTATTAAAGTGTATATAAGTTGATTGTTTAGTTGTTTGGATAATCTAAATAAAAGAATAATTGTATAAGCTAATGAATTATAAGAATTGAATTATAATTAAAGTAATTTACAATTGAGAAATAAACTTATATATATATAAGAAGTGAAACTATATGAATATTTACGAATATGAGTTGTAAATAAAAAATGAATTTAAAGTTAAATGGAAATTTACTTTAGAGTTTAGAATCTGAAATTAATTTATAAGTGGGAATTTAAGTTATGAAAAACAAATGATGTTTGTTAAATGAAATATAACTTAAGTGTTGTTGAATGGAATTAATATTGGTGTCAAAGTAAATAATCAAGTGAATTAGATGAATATAAACTTGAGTTATATAAATGAAATTCAACTTTGGTAATTGAATTGAAATAATGAATAAATTGAATGAAAATCAATTTAATTGTACCAATTGAAAGTAAAGGTGTTAAACCAAATTTGAATGAATATAAGCAAAGGAATTTGGTTGAAATTAATATACATTGGTTGGTATATGATTGTTGATTGGTTGTATAAAATTCATTAAGTGTTAATGAAATTGAAAGCTATGTAATTGAATTCAAATTAGAAGGTAAATAAATTTGAATAGAATTGGATGTGAATTGGATTTAATTAGTGAATGCAAACTAATTAAAATTGAATATGAATGAAAGTTGATAAAATCCAATGTAAATGAATCGAATGTGATTAAATTTGAAAACCAATTCAATGAATATTATTGGTTATGAATTTGTTGAATGATAGTTGGTTGATGGTTGAATATATTGCTTTTCATGCATTTGCTATGTGACATATATAGTTATTATATTGCTATATGTTGTATATTGAGATTATTTGCATATGTGCATATTCTCATGTTGTTTGTTGAGTGCTTAGTAGGTGCGGATCGCGTTTGCTTCGCATTTGGAGTTCGCTTTAGCGCTATATTAGCCGTATATGCTTGCTAATAAAATATAAGGTACATATCTCGGATTAAATATCGTACTTTTACACTTTTTCCCTTCGGGATGCCTCATTACTTGATGAGATGTATATTTGTGATATATATACTGTCATTTTTTTTTTCGGATCGAGCCGCGCAAAGGAGACTATGGCGAATTTTTCCGGAAATTTAAGGCGTTACAAAAAATTTGAGAAAATTTGGAAAATTTAGAAAACTTTAACTTTGTTTTGGAATTGAAAGTTAAACTATAGTAATTGTTTTTGAAAAAGATAACTAAGTATGATTGGAAAACTTAGTAAAGATTGTAAGAAGTTAAATTATGAATTTGGGAAAATTAATAGATTCTGTAACCTTTCTTACTTGTTAATTTCGAGGACGAAATTCTTTTAAGGGGGAAAGATTGTAACGACCCAGAATTTTTATTAATTTAAATTTGAATATTTAATTTATTTTAAATATTTATAAGTGAATTTATAAGTCGAATAAATTTTATTTTGATTTATTAGATTTAATTGGATAATTAAATCGATAATTTAATATGTTAAATTATGGAAATAATTGAAAATAGGGTTAAATATGATTAGAAATGATTTGTAAAATTTTATTTTATCATGTTAGAGTTAGAATGATATTTTAGAACTTTTAAAATCGAATTAAAAGTTAAATTGTGAAAATTGAATATTTTAATATTTAATAATCGACTGTAAAATAGCCAATTTTTGAACAGTCTCAGAATTGAACGAAACCAGTTTCATTGGATCCGTAATAGTTAGTTATTACTGGATTTCAATTTTCGTGTCAATCGGAGTTATCGTTTGATCGTGGCAGCTCGAAACGCATCGAATCATTTTTAATTTAAATTTGGCGAGTCAAAATAGCCATTTTTCAAAAAGTCTCGGATTTCGACGAAACCAGTTTCATCGGATCCGTAATGTGATATTATTGTAAGGTTTCAAATTTCAAGTCAATTGGATTTACGGTTTGTCCGGTACGAATTAAAACGCCTAGAAATCGGTTTAAATCGGTTTAATTTAAATTGAGCGTTTTCAGCCATAACTCGCACATACTTCCGAATTAGCTTCCGAAACCTGTTCCATTGTGTCCGGAACGCGGGATAAACCCTAGGTACGCTGGTTACGGCGTCTAAATCGAAGTTCGGAATTTCCGGATGAATAGTGTCGTTCGTTCTTCTATAAATAGCCCCTACCTCTCTCTAAATAAATAAAAAAAAAAAGATAAAAACCCTAATTCCAATTTGTAGCCGGCCCTAATAAGTGAATGGCCAGAAATTCGCAACCTACATCCCTTGATTTCTCCAAATCCATCAAGAATTAGCAAGAAAGTTCAACTACAAAGTTGAAGATCTCCTCGAGTACTACGTTTTCAACGGCTATGATCGTGTTTGGAGCTACGGATCTTCGTCAAAATGCTCGCGTCCATCTGCAGTTCACCCTCGTGCGCACGCACATCTAGGAGGCCGAGCATCAGGGGGTTGGGGCCGAACCTAGAGCTAGTAAGTGGCTTCGAGTTGCAGCGTCTTGATCGAAGTTTCATCGAGTAATTTGGTTGTAATAATTAACCCTAAGTTTGTGCTATGGGTTCAAGGAGGACGGCTAATGTCTGTAGCCAAGACGTGGGGGAAGAAGAGAGAGTGCACGGCCAAGATCTGCAGGGTTTGGATCCAAGGGCTCTGGTGTGATGTAGGTTTAGATTATTAAAGGAAATGTTGTTTTAAATATAGTTTAAATCGTGCAATCTTGTAAAATCAATAACTTTTTCATACGAGGTCGAAAAAATGCAAACTCAGTTGCGTTGGAATCGTATGGACGAGCACTATGCGATGCAGTTGGTTTGGAGTCGTTTGGAGTTAGTGAGAATTTCGGGTAAAATTAAACGCGCGTTTAATTTTATTCGAAATAAATCGCTAAAACGGAAATTAAAACCAAGGTGAGAACTTCTCACTCAATCGAATAGATTTCGATTTTATTTTAAATAGTTAGATATAAAATATTTGAATGCATGTTTGAATGATAAATTGTATCTATTGATTGTTAAAATAGACATTATGCGCCGTTAGTAAGCGGATGTTATTTAGTAAAAACATATACCGCGAATATTTCATAAACAGTGAAATTGGTATTATATATAATATCAATATATATATATTGGCATATGTATATATTGCAGTTGTTGATTTCCCGCATTTTTTATTTAGCGGATGAGACCCTATTGCGCCGTTATTAAGCGGATAATATTTAATAAGAACATGTACCGCGATAATTTCGTACTGGAGCGAAATTGGTATTGTGCTAATGTTTTTGGATGCAGGAAAACAGGTTGGAGGGATCCAACTGGATTCCTCAATAGTTTTTATTTGATTTCAGATATTTTGATATTTGATGGATTATCATATTGATATATGATGGATCGTGTAGTCGTGATTGACTATTTGGTGTGTAGCATCATTGGACCAAATTTTTGGTATTTTAAAATGATTTTTAAAGTGATTTTTGAAAATATACTTTATTTTTGGAATTGATCCATATTAAGTAAATAAACGTTATAATTTTTAAAGTTATAAAAATTATGATTTTTGAGAAATACGATTAAAAGGCTGATTTTTGAAAATAAGGAATTAATGACTTTATAAAAGAGTTTAAATTGGGATTCTGAACTTGTTATAAAAAGTTTAAATATAGGATTTATAAAATTTGATTATTTTATAAATCAAAATGGTGAAGTTTTTAAAGGAATTTAAAGACGTTTTAAAGAATAATATAAATTGATTTATATTAAGAGATTTATAAATGGATATTTATAAATTGAAATATTGACATTATAAAACGAGTTTTTATAAGTGTTTGAATGAAGTGAAAATGAATTTCATAAATAAATGAAATTTATAGAATTATAAACTGTGAAGTTATAAATGAAATTTATAAATAGTAAGATTTATAAATTTGGTGAGATTATTTGAAGAATAGATGGATTAAATAAATAAATCTTATAAGTTATAAGGTTTATAAATTGGAAAGTCTTTAAAAGAACGATTTTATAAAATAATCATTTTATAAGTATTTAACTTATAATATGAACGTTTAGTTTATAATTTAGTTATAAACTGGAATTTGTTAATAAAGGAATTTATAAAAAGGAAGTTTTTATAAATAAATAGAAATAGAATTTATAAACGTTGTTTTATAAATTCACAAATGACTTATTTTGATAAGAAATTGTTGAATCCTATTAATGGAGTTATATTCACATTTTCGAATAGTGAATAATCCTTTGAATTAAAATGAATAAAAGGATGATAATTATCAACGTAGTATATTCACGTTTTTGAATAGTGAATAATACGTTAAAGAAAATGTTTGAATGTGATGTTTTAAATAGAATTAAAACGATCTAACGATGTTTTAAATGAGTTGAGATTCGAAACCATAGATTTCAACATTTATTGTTGAAATAGACGTTTTCGAGAAATAGAAGGAAATGGTGGACTATAACACTGTTGTTATAGTAAATGATTTCCGAAAGGAAATGTTTTATATAGTATTGGGATTTATATATCTATTTAATTTCGAATCCCTATACTAGTGATTTTGGGTTGTTGTAACGATGTTTTACGCAAAATTCGTTTTGGCCCAAATAAATATGTTAAAGAGAATGATTTCTTTAAAGAATGAAATATATACTTAATCTCGATTTAAGTATATTGAATATTTTCTAAGTGTTGAAAATAAAAAGATTTGTGAATTACTTATTTTAAATAAGTATAGAAATATTTTCCAATATAAAGTGAATATCTTAAGAATTTATCTTTTTGAAGATAAATTGAAGTGAATGATCGAAATCGAATATTCATTGATATTTTGGAATTATAAATTCACTAAGGAATTTATAAAGGAAGTGGAATTTGTCTAAAAAAATAAATATTGATTTATTTTGAAGTGTTGAAATTATATATCTTGTAAAGATATTTTGGAAAATAAATAATTTGGAAAATTATTTGGAATCTGGTGATGTATGCATATCCATTGATAGTTCAATAGCCGACTATCAATATTTCCCTTTGAATGGGTATTTGATGTAAATTGATTGAATTTGAATGCACACTTATTTTTGAATAAGCGCTCACTATTCGGGTTAACCGGGAAAGGACCATGGGGTCGTATAACCCATTCCGAATATGTGATACGTCGTTGTGAATTGCATTTGAAGATCGGTGTTGAAGACCGGTATTTGCGAGAGCGATAGGATGACCTGTCGATTGTCTCTGCACTGGGTAGCTCCTGGTATAGAGATTCCATAAGTGATGGGAAATTCAATCAGGATTGTGAATATCCGGATTGCAAGGACTTCTTTGTAAGTGCCTTCGGTTCTGTTCGATCCCGGAACAGACTTGTATGGATTGTATGCCTGACATTACAATTTGAGATATAAAGCCGATTTCTTTCAAATATATTTCTGTTGGTGGCGGAGAATTTATTCTTTGCTTAACACCCTTCTTTGAGACGTACGAGCTCAAAGGTTATATAGTTGAAGTTATCAGCGATATATTCCCAGTTTGGTAATGTGACATGCTGAGTGATGCTGAAATGATCATTGTGTTGATTATTTGTGATAGGATCATTTATTTGATCGTCTATCTTAGTGATCATTGTGTTGATCATTTGTTGACCCAAAGCACGGCTTTTGTATAAAGTGTGTTTTTGTGGACGTGAATTCGTCGAGCCTCACATCCCGGAAATGGTCAAAACAGGAAAGATGCAGCAAGGTTATTAGGGGTTGCTGTAGCTCCCCTTAGGGTATGTACATTTCCTTCTGGAAAGGGGTGGTATCATGGTATGGAGCCCAGATACTTACTCATGTTGAAACACTCTATTTATTATGGTGTGATGTTGGATATCGAGCGCTCGGTTGATAAAGGTCCTAAAGGACCGGGGGATGGCATACTCGTGTCAGTTGTTACCCAGTTAAGGGGTAACCCGGCCTTGTGTTGGTAGAGATCCGGTTTGGTTCTCGGGGATGTCCATCCAGAGGCATTCTCATGTGGCAATGGGAAGTTCCTTGGCCTGACCATTTGTTGGAAATCCAAAGAAACAATACGAGACTTGTACGGTATTAGTTGTATAACCTGCCATGGAATGTGGCGGTAACCTGCTATTGAACATGGTTAGCTATAGTAGGCATACCATAATGGTCGTATGTTGGCTAAGATTTATATCTTTATTTTTGAAATATTTTACTACACTATGCACTAGTAATAATATCAAATGTTATTGTAAATGCGTATCAAGCATCTTTGACTATCATAAGGAGAAATCTCCTCCAATTCTGCGTTTGCATGTGTGTGTGTGCGGGAGGCCTTATGGTAGTCTCATTTTTAAAAGCATTGCGAATCAAGTTTAAAAATATTCCTCTATTTGATTTTTAAGTTAATAAATAAACTGTTTTGAGTTCCCACACCAGTCACATGACTGACTCGGAGTTTATTGTTTTCCTTCCTAAACTCTGGGTGCCCACCAATTTCCACACGGGCAGTCAAGAGTTAGGTTTATCAGGATATTCTGGATATTCTGGAGTTGCTGGAGGCAAGCTGGAGGGCATGGCGTAT
This sequence comes from Allium cepa, assembly GCA_030765085.1. Taxonomy (NCBI): domain Eukaryota; kingdom Viridiplantae; phylum Streptophyta; class Magnoliopsida; order Asparagales; family Amaryllidaceae; genus Allium; species Allium cepa. The sequence goes on along the minus strand of CM060939.1, from coordinate 70,106,397 downwards.
TACTAGTTTATATAGTAATTCTTTTTCCGCTGCACTGTTTATTGTTGTATGTTGTTGTACACTCTGATGTGATGATATGATGTAATGAATTGTAATGTGATGAAATTTAATAACTGATATAGTTCTTTGTTTAAAGATCTATATCAGTTATTATTATATGTTGTTCCGCTGCGAATTGTGAGATTCTGTTGTTGTTCTGTTGTCTCCTTTCTGTTCCTCTCTATTTTAAAATTCTTCTGTTTTCAAATTTCTTTTCTCCCTCTATTTTCTATCTTCTTTTCTCTCTTCTTTCTCTCTTTTTCTTTTCTTAAATTCTTTTTAAAACCCATAACTTTCCGGGTTTCCGGCCTTCGATATTCGGCAGTCGATAAAGTGAGTATCGATGTTGAATTTTCGAAAGTCGAAAATTTTCGGGGCGTTACATTTTGGTTTGGTTGTTTGTATGGATTGTACTTTCCATATCTATTTTAAAGGTTTTTTCAAGTATTTTCACTGGGCGTTGAAACAAGTCTACTAAGTACTTGAAGAATTCTAGCTTTGCGCCTGATCAACGCATGGCCAGAGTCTGCAAGAACGAGGATAAACTTGTTGAAACTTCGAGTTATAAAAGTATTTTCGAAAGGAAAATTTATTCCGATATAATAGTATTTCATTATAAAAGTATTATTTATAAAAGTATTTTTCCCAACAAAGAAATTTTGTATTAATATTTTAGATTAAATTCTTATGGTTCTAGATTAATTATTCATGCCCGATACTATTCCTTGCATCTACCTTATCTGCTCAGTTTAGTTATTCATCTTGATTCTGTTTTCCAAATCTACCTTCCTTCCTTGTTGGATATATCCTTTAAAGTATTGTTTAATTATATACTACCTGGTTTAATAGAAATTTTAGTATTATAAATATTTTAGAAGTTATAAAACATATATATATATATACATATATATATATATATATAAAATGATTTGTGATCTAATAATAAATTTTGGAAGGTATCTTGAAACAAAATAAAAATTTATGAACTTTGTTTAATATTTTCAATAGTCTTTGTAATATAAGTAATAATGTAAATAATTAAAGGATTAAAGAAAATTAAATTTCAAATGAAGCTTTCAAATGAATATCTCAAGTAAGATCTATATGGTTTTAAATAAATTATTTACTATTGACTTTCAATCTACTTTAATTTCTGGTTGTACAATTCTCTTACCTCTTACCTTTTCGGGGACGAAAAGTTTTGAGTGGGGGAGAGTGTAACGACCCGTAGATTTTAATAGTTTTAAATGGTTTTATTTAACGTAATTAATTGAAACTTTTGAGAAATTTTATATAATAATATTTTGAAATAAAAATTTAATATTTGGATTACGTCCAATTAAACATAGCAGATTTTAAATTTTCAATTTATTTTATCAAAGTTTATTCCATTGTGAAATTCTATTTAATTCAAGCTTGCTAATAAATTGTTGATAATAAAGCATTCTTCAAACCTGAATATTTTTATATAAAAAAAAAATTCTAAATCCTCTCCTGAGTGAGACGGTATCCTTCGATTTTCCAAATTTGAACTTCTATAGCTCCGTCGATCTTATTTTCTGCATTTTTGCTGCATTTTCCGCTAGAGGAAAATTCGATATTCTATAATTCAATCGTATCACTGATATCTATATACCATTGCGATCGTATCGTTGTGGTAATCTCGACGGTGTATTCGCTTCTGTATTTTGATGTCCGATTCACGGTGAAATCCACGAAAAGTGGTAACCGTACCGGTACCAGTCTGTGACTTTACCTTTTCCTACGGTTTCGAAATTTAAAGCGCACAAGCTGGACCACTTTATTAATTTGTTTTTTTAAGTCAGCTGAATCTCAGGGAAAGTTTCTATTCAAATTGACTGCGTATTTATTTTTGACTGTTACTCAGCCTCCCTGTGTTTATACACTTTCCCACGGTTACTCTTCATTTCCTTTTATTTTGCTCAAATCACATTATGATGAACCAACAGGAAAATTTACTTTTCTTTTGAATTTCAAAAATTCGAAACGTATCAAATTATTGCTTTAATAGCTCGAGTAAATGGGTAGACGTTACTTTCATACTTTCCAGAATTTAAGGGCTACAATTACTGTTTTCTGACCCTTCCTTTCGTACCATTCCCTATTTGGAACAAAAAAAAAGCCTTTAATAAACATTCACTTACGTTATTTATATATATGGGTAGTCTTCCTCCTGGCCAAAAAAAATATATATATTTCCTTCTTCCCTCCCCAGATCTTTATCCCTTTCTCCATGGTGGCACTCACATCAGCCCATCACAGATCCCACACTCCTCTCCTCACGCGGCAGCCCCCCCTCTCTCTCTCTCTTCGCGTATCAGCCCTACCTCCCACCGTGTTTCACCGCTACCACCAAAAGCAGCCGAACCTTTCAAAGACCAACACCCGCTCTTCACTCTGCCTCCTCCCATCACGTCCATGCCGTACCCTACCTTATCATCAGCCAACACCAAACGCGGCCGAGCACACCAGCCCGCCAGCCGCCTTGAACCCCACTCCTTCTCCTTCCCCCCTTCCTTCCGAATCAACTCCACTCGCCTCGGCTAGGCATCACCACGCGGCCACGGCAGCCTTCAAATCCACAGCCAGCATCACAGTCGAACGCGTTACCTTCCCGAGCCTCCGCTGCAACCGACCGTTATGCTCGCGCCAATAGCCGAGATCCACGCGCCCACCTCGCCGGTAGCCTCCTCCGCCTGCCGTGTCGGCAACTCTGTCCTTTTTTTTTCTCCCCTACTCGGTTGCATTTAGGCAGGTGAATGTGTATTATTATTATATATAATGTTTATAAATTCATATATATGCTTGATATAATACAGACTTTTCATGTAAGATCTGTTCTAAGTTTCTGTATTCTATTTTTTTTATGAGTCTACATACATATATACTCTCTTCGGGTTGTATATATATGATTTATGAAGTTACCAAAGTACACTGTTATAACTTACAAAGTAAATAAGTTTAGTTTGAGCATTTATAAACATAACAGTTTTGTTTAAGTATATATTTTAGTACGTATGACATCTTGTATGCTGAGAGTGGCATGTATCACTTTGTTGTTAAGGAAGTAAGTTATATATTGCATGTTAGATTTGGTAAATGTCTGCATAACTTGGTTTTGGAAATAAAATAATATGTGACAGTATTTTACACATAATTGGGTAACTAAAACATAGTTTTGCTGTTGAAAAAGAGTGTTGTTTCTCTCCTATAAGCACAGCAATCTCCTCTTATATATTAATAGTAAGTATGTATAAAGCTTTTAGTTGCATATACAATTATATATATATATATATATATATATACGTCCGTTGGTACTGTATTTAATATGGGCAAGAGCATGCTGTTCGGTGCTTTTGTAAAACTTACATAGAAAAGGTGTTAGTATATATAAAGTAATTCATATACATATAGGGTCTTGTTAATACATAATATATAACTTGACACAGTAGATCATTTTTATAAAAGAAATATTGTTTACAGTTTGTACATATTTCAATATATAAGTCTGCATTTACGTATTTCATATATTCGGTCAGTTGGCTTAGGCAGAGTGTTATCTATATACAACAGATATAGGTGTAGTTGCATATGTAATCTATGAGTATATGAGTACATTGGTTTATTTATAGCTTGTCAGTTTTTAAAGAATAAAATAGGTTGATTTTTATAAAAGAATATATATATGAGTTGATTTTATACTAGTCATTTGTGTTAAAGGTTGTATTATACAGGCGTTATATACATATTTACTTATTGTACTTTAAATGGAAATTGATTTTAACAAATAATGTATATATTTTAGTTTGCATCAAAATTTATCTGCATTCATTCCCATCGATTTCTTATCTATCAGCCCGTCCGTCGAATTCATGCCAATCCAATTTTGATTTGAAATTCGCGCTGGGATCCGTAACTCATCTCCTTCTCGTTCATCTCTAGCCTCGAAAGGTGAGTAATCACTCATGATTAACATTCTTTTATTAATTAAATTTGATTTCAATTGAAACGACAATTGAAATATGCTGCTGTAGTTATTTAAATTTGTTATATATGCTATTATTTGTAACTGTTCACCTGCGGGATATGACACCATATCCTGTTGTTTATATTATATTGTTATTGATGATATATGCCTGTTATTTGATTGTATTTTCTGTTATCACTCTGCAAGTTCCCTGTAGTTTAGAAATCACTATGGGTTGAAATGATACATACCCGAACAGACTTTAGAATATGAGAAAATCGTTATGGGTTGAAATGATAAGCCCAAGAGATTTTCATTTAATTGATTTTAGGATTACGGGTTGAAATGATATCCACCCGTATATATTTAGTATACGGATTGAAATGATAGATATCCGTAACACTTGACTATATGATAGGAAATATATACAGACACCGTTGGTCCATATAAATATTTTGAAAATAATTTCTATAATTTTGGAAAGAAATATATGGTTTAATAAATTTGATTCTTAAGATATTATATAAATGAAAATTGTATATATAGATTTAGTAGTAATATTTGATTTAAATTAGATTGATTTAATGCATATAATATGGTTAAGTATTTATGTAAATCTATATTTCAAATAGATTCTCTTGTAATAAATTGAATAATTAAGATTGGGAGATAAATTTGGGTTTATAAAAATGGTATTTAAATAAGGATTTATTTATTTAAATCGATTTGAAATTTTTGAATGGGAAATTTAAAGGGTATGATTTTATATCTGGATTTTTGATTTAAGTTATTTAATGAATATTTCACGTTTAAATAAATTAAAGAAAATATTGAGTAAAATGTAATTTAAAGTTACTTAAATGATATTGAATCTAATAAGGGAGTATTTCAAGACTAAATAATAATGAAGTTAAATCAAGATCTATATGAAACTGTTATATAGAACATTTAAATATTAAAGCCTTGAACTATATTGGAATTTAAATGGTTTATGTTGAGATTCAGATCTGTATTTGAAATCAACGTAGTTGAATTTGTTATTTAGCAACTAAATTGAATTAAAATGAAAATTTAGGTTGAACTAAATTTGAATTTATTATTTAGAAAACTAAATTGGATGAAAATTTAGGTGAAACGTTGAATACTTAAAGTTTTGAAATATATGGAAATATAAAGGGGTATTTGTGATTATAAATCCGAATTTGAGATCGATAAAATTTAAGTGGTTATTTTATAAATTGAGTTGAATTTAAATTGATAAATTGAGATTGAATTTAAATTGAATGGGAAGGTCGGGTGGATGTTGGAACGTTTTGTTAAGTTGAGGAAACTGAAAATACTTTACTGTATAGATTATTTAATATATATAAATACTATTTTGGGAAATATAGAGATATTTGAAGTGAAAATGAGATTTGGTTTTGAAGTATAAATTAAGCTGAAATGACCACGGTGTTATAGTGTATATTTCTACCTTGTAGAAAGTTCCATTGACCCTTAGAGGATGGTTATCCCAAACATCCTTTAAGTTATTTGTATTTCAGTTGATATTTCACTTGAGTTGGATTTATTGATATAAGAATTTTTATCCTGACTCGAGTGTTTTGTGTTTTGCTTTACGCTCGGGTCAGACTGAGTGATACAGCATTTGAGACTCACCTTTGGAGTTCGAAGCTTCATTTGGAAATCCAACTATCGATTCAGATTCCAGCCTTTCCAGTTGATTGGTTCAGAGAAGTCATCTGTTGCATTGGAGACTTCACTGCATTTGAACTATTCGGTTGTATTTTTCTAACTCTGATGTATATAGTAGCTTCATGAACTACTATTCTTTATCTATTCCGCTGCATTATATTACTCTGTGATCTGTGATTGATTTATTTACTGTATATTTTAAGTTTTGCCAAATTTTAATTAACAATTCGGTATTTTGAATTATTCAAGTCGGATATGTATGGTTTTATTGTCGATTTGAATGGTCCAAAATAGCGGGTCGTCACAATATATATGTTACAGTGAAGAAAATATACATATGTATAAGTATTTATTAAAGAGGAAATTAGTTTTAAATTTAATTTTTAGTTAAATGAAATCATTAAAAGAAGAAATTTGATTTTTGAAACTTATAAATTAGTTTAAAATAACTTTTTGAGTTAATTAAATTAAATTTATAGAAATTAACTTGTTCAATTATTTCTTTTACTAAAAATAATTTATTAAGATAACTTATGGGGTTAATAAGTTTATTTTAATTGTTTAGTTGCCAAATTTATTTTTAAAAGGGAAATTAGTTAAAATATAATTTTTGGTAAGAAAAATAAATTTAATAATTTGTTAGATAAATTTAATTATAGGGTAAGTTAATTAAATATATTTAAGAAGAAAATTTAGTTTTAGAATTAAATTGTAGTTGAAGAAAATTATTAAAGGAAATCAGTTCGAATTCTAAAATTTTAGTTAAAAATAAAAATATTTGGGAATGAACAAAAGGATAAATTTTTGGTTAAGATTAATTTACTGACTTAAAATCGAACATTGGTTAATTAAATTTATCAAATGAAATTTAATTTATTCGATTGATTCAAATATTAATAAATTGTGTAAAACATTTATACAAGGTATAAATCAGGGGAATCAAGCCGGAATTGGAAAATGGATTGCAAATAATAGCAAAGGTGAGAACTTCGCACTAAAAAGGGTTATTTTAAATTTTAAATAGTTATATTTAAAATTTGTTGACTGATTGATTGATTGCTTGATTGTGATATTAGATATAGTAGGATATATATATATAGCAATATATATATATTGGCATATGTATATATTGCAGTTGATTGATTTCCCGCATTGTATAGCGGATGAGACCCTATTGCGCCGTTAGTAAGCGGATGATATATTTTATAAATCCCATATACTGCGATATTCCGTCTTGAAGCGGAATTGGTATTGTGCTAACATCTTTGGATGCAGGGAAACAGGTTGGAGGGATCCAACTGGATTCCTCACAAATATTTATATGATTATAGATATTGTGTGATTATTGATTATTATATCGATATATGATATTTGTGCCATGATTGACTATTTGATGCTGTGGCATCATCGGATCCATTTTTTAAAAAGTTAAAAATAACGATTTTTATTTTTAAAAGGATTTTTAATTGATTTTTCAAGTATATGTTTTTACTTAAATTTTGAATTGATTCATTTTAAATAAATTTAAAATTTCAATTTTTAAAGTTATAGAATTTAAGATTTTTGTGAAATATAACCAAAGGTAGTTTTTTTAAAAAAATAAATAGATTTATATAATAATTTAAATTGGATTTTTGAGTTATTACAAGGGATGAATATAAACGATTTTATAAATTGATATTTATAAATAAAAATATTGGAGTTTTAAATCGAAGTTGTTATAAATATAAAAGAATCTTAAAAGCATTAAGATTTATGATTTGTAAAGTTTTAAGAGAACGATTTTGTAAATAAATGATATTATAAGTATTTAACTTATAATATAGACTTTTGGTATAAAATTGAGTTATATAAATTGAATTGGATTGATAAAGGAAATTTATAAATCGAAGTTTATAAATAGGAATAGAATTTATAAACATTGTTTATAAATTCGTAATCAATTGAATTTGATCAATCGAATATAAAAGTTTATTAAAGGAGTTATATTCACGCTTTGAACAGTGAATATATCGTTAAATAAAATGGATATCTTTTGGGAAAAGGATGTTTTAAATGGAATTTAAAACGATTTAAAGATGTTTTAAAATGCATCAAGTATCGAAAACATAGATTTCAACATTCATTGTTGAAATAGACGTTTTCGAGAAATAGAAGGAAAGGAAGTCGTAGATTTCAACATTCATTGTTGAAATAGGCGTTTTCGAGGAAAATAAGGAAATAATGGACTATAACACTGTTGTTATAGTAAATAATTTCCGAAAGGAAATATTTTTGTATAGTATTGGGATTTATATATCTATTTAATTTCGAATCCCTATACTAGTGATTTTGGGTTGTCGTAACGATGTTTTACGCAACATTCGTTTTGACCCAAATAAATGTGAATAAAAGAATGATTTCCTTAAAGAATGAAATATATACTTAACTATGGTTTAAGTATATTGAATATTTTCAAATTGTTGAAAATAAATAAGATTTTGTGAATTACTTATTAAATAAGTATGGGATTGCTTTTCTAATGTGAAATGGAATGTTTTTAAGAATTTATCTTTTTGAAGATAAATTGAAATTTGAATATTTGAAACCTATTGAAAATTGTAGATCAATAGATAAATTGAAATATAAATTCACTATGGAATTTATAAATGGAAAGGGAAAATTGTTTTCAAAATAAACGTTGTTTATTTTTGAAGTGTGGAAAATTATATATCTTGTAAAGATATTTTTGGGAAATTAAATAATTTGAGAAATTATTTGGAATCTGGTGATGTTGTGCATCTTTATTGATAGTTAAATAACCGACTATCAATATTTACCCTTGAATGAGTATTTGTTGTGACTGTTTGAATTGGATGCCACACTTATTTTTAAATAAGCGCTCACTATTCGGGTTAACCGGGAAAGGACCATGGGGTCGTATAACCCATTCCGAATAGTGATACGTCGTTATGAATTGCAATTGAAGACCGGTGTTGAAGACTGGATATTTGTGAAAACGGATGGATTACCGTCGAGTTACTCTGCATCGGCTGATCTCCGATACAGAGGTTTTATCACCCTTAGTGACGGGTTGTCCGGACGTGATTAGTGAATATCCGGATTTCAAGGGCTTCTTTGGAAGTGCCTTCGGTTCTGTTCGATCCTGGAACAGACTTGTATGGATTATGTGTTTGACGTTACAATTTGAGATGTAAAGCTGGTTTCTATCAAATATATTTCTATTGGTGGCGGAGAATTTATTCTCTTAGCTTAACACCCTTCTCTGAGACGTACGAGCTCAGAGGTTATATAGTTGATGGTCACTAGTGATACATTCCCGAATTGGTAATGTGGCATACTGAGTGTTGCTGTGAAATGATCGTTGAATGATCATTTGTGATAGGATCATTTGTTTGATCGTCTATCTTGATGATCATTGCTTTGATCATTTGTTGACACAAAGCACGGCTTTTGTTTAAAAGCGTGGCTTTGTGGACGAGACTTCGTCGAGCCTCACACCCCGGAAATTGTCAAAACAGGAAAGATGCAGCAAGGTTATTAGGGGGTAGCGCCCCTTTAGTGTATGTCATTCCTTCTGGATAGAGGTGGTATCATGGTATGGAGCCCAGATACTTAACCTATGTGGTTACTGCAAATTTATTACTTTGTGGTTGTTGGAAATCGGGGATCCTCGGATATAGATCGGTTACGATCGGGGAATGACATATTCGTGTCAGTAGTTACCCAGTTAGGGGTAACCCGACCTTGTGTTGGCAGAGATCCGGTTAGGTTCTCGGGACGTCATTCCAGAAGCGTTTCCATGTGGCAATGGGAAGTTCCTTGGCCTGACCATTTGTTGGAAATCCAAAGAAACAATACGAGCCTTGTACGGTTTTAGTTGTAGAACCTATCATTCACTTATGGTGGCGCCCCACTGTTTGGATGGTAGCTATAGTAGGCATAAGTGCGAAATGCCTATGCTGGCTAAGATTTATATCTTTACTTTCGAAATGATTTTTCTACACTATGCACTAGCAATAATATCAAATGTTCTTTTAATGCGTATCAAGCATCTTTGACTATCATAAGGAGAAATCTCCTCCGATTCTGCGTTTGCATTGTGTGTGTGTGCGGGAGGCCTTATGGTAGTCTCATTTTCTAAAAAGCATTGCGAATTTATTTAAAAAAAATTATCCTATTCTTTGTTTTAAACATAAATAACTGTTTTAAGTTCTCACACCAGTCACATGACTGACCTGGAGTTTATTGTTCCCCTCCTAAACTCTGGGTGCCCACCAATTTCCACACGGGCAGTCGGAGTTAAGGTCTATCAGGTCATCCTGGATTTAGGTGTTGCTACAGATATCTGGAGGCGAGCTGGATGGCGTAGCATATTATCTATTGTATATAGTATTTCTTTTCCGTTGTTTGTTTGTTGTAAACTCTGATGATAAAATGTAATATGATGTGATGTAATGTATAAAATATACAGTTCTTTTGTTTAATGAATATTCATTTATCTATTATATGTTGTTCCGCTGCGAATTGTGAGATTCTGATATTGTTTTATTGTTCTGTTTTCTTCTTCTCTCTTCTTCTATCTTTTTTTCTTTTTCTTTAACCATAAAGATTCGGAAGTTTATTCCCCTTTGGCTGGATTGTTGTGGATTGTTGCCAGCTCAAAGGAGTACGAATTTTCGGGCCTTTACAAGTGGTATCAGAGCATATGGTTAAGCGACAACCATGGCTCTGTTGGGTGTTACTCATTAGAGATAGAGTCAGTAGTACTCTAGAATGAGTTTGAGTGTAATAATAGATATGAGCGCGTATTTGTTAGTGAATATAAATTTTTTTTAATATTGTGATGATTGGTTTATTGAGTGGCATATGAACCTTCGTCGGCACAGTCTGTACAACTGGATCGAAGGGGTTTCTAAATACTTGAATAGAACAATTCGACACAGTATTGTTTAAAAAAAAATAGGGTAAATGAAATAATTTTACCCAAAACTATTTTTGTATATAAAAGAAATGATTTCCTGTAGATTATTATAGTATATGGATGCATGGTTGTTAGGTAGTAATAATATTAAACTATTACCATTGAAATTGAAATAGAATTGAAATCATTGTTATATGAAAATTGAGATAAAGATAAGAAAATAAAATCCATATACAAATGAAATTTGAGAATATAAATTATAAATGTGATTTGTAATTGGAAATAGAATTCCAGAGAAGTTTTTGGAAATGTTTTTCAAAGAATTTGGAAATTTAGAAATTAAATTCCTTTTTGATTTGAAAATGAATTTAAAAGGTTTTGAAAAGAATTTTTTTGAAGGAATGAAAAGCTCTAAACTTTTTCGGTCGCTGGAAAATAATTCCGATGATGATCGCGACATCATTGGTGTTCATTTTCGGGTTTCCAAAAAAGGAATTGCTGCCAGATTGTTTTAAATGAAAGTTGTTTAGAAAAAAAATTTGGATTTGTTTTGGAAATTCAAAAGATAAATTGAATTGATTTCAAAAAAATGGTTTTGAAAGGTTGAAAGGACTCTAGAATCCTATTTTTAAATATTTATGGGGATAATAAATGAGACGAAATCTTATACAATTTGAATCTTGATAGAATAAATTTAACTTAAAGGATGGAGTTAAATTAAAGAAGTATAAGTGAACCAATAAAAAAAAATCCAAGTAGTATTTGTTGAATGTAAGTTGTATAACTTATAAGATGTGAAAATAAAAGTGAAACCAGAAGATAGGTGGTTAAACAATTTTTGTGAAGCAAAATGAGATATGAACTTGGATAGGTGATGAATTTGACTTAAGTAAAAGTTAAATGAAATAGAATTTGAATAAATTATAAGTAAACTTGGGTTATATAAATGAAATTCAATTTTATTTGTAAAATGAATTAGCTATTGAATTAAAGAATGGATTGAATGAGAATCAAGCAAATGTAAATAATTGATAGGAAATAATGAATATAAGTGTAAATTCATCTAAAGCAAGTTGAATAATTGAATGAAAGTCAATTGAATATCAAACCAATTGGAATTAAAAGTGTAAACCAAATCGAATGTAAAATGAATATAATTTGGTTATGTTGAAATATAAATTGGTTGATTGCTTGTTAGTTGATTGTATATAAATTCGTTAAGTGATAACGAAATTGAATTAGCTAAATTGGAAGCTATGTAATGGAATTTAAATGAGATTGAATGGAATTGAATTAAAATTGAAACGAATGAAATTGAATATGCAACTTCAATAGTAAACCAAAATGTAAAAGAAGCATATGTTGAAAGGTTTGTAATTGTAATGTGCAAAATGGTTTGAATGTTGGAATTGGATACTACTACTAGCAGGTTATACAGGTGTATTAAAAGAAATGGAATTGGGATTTTGATTTCAAAGATAAAATTGAATTGCTCGACAAAAAGGTACGTATTTCAATTTTAGTATGAGATTTGGTGATTTTCTTCTCCAGCCACTTGGCTTTCTCTTTTCTTTTTGATTCTGAGGGGCCGTGGTGCCATTTTGTAGTCGTACCGATCGAGCCGCGCAAAGGAGACGCTGGCAAAAATTTTCGAAAATTTAGGGTGTCAGAAAAATTTTGAGAAATTTTGAAAAGTTTAAAATTTGAATTTGAATTTAAATTTTGAAGTAAACAATGTTGTTTGAAACTTGTAAGTGAAGTTGGAAAGCTAGTTGGAATGATAATGAATCTTTAAAAAAAAAAGATTTAGGATAATAAGTTGATAAAACTATTTGGATTGTGAAAGATAATAAACGGTTTAGGATCATTCTCCTTAACTTGCAATTTCGGGACGAAATTCTTTTAAGGGGGGAAGATTGTAACGACCCAGAATTTTGAACAATTTAATTTGAAAATATTTAATTAATTTTAAATATTTGAATGATGGTTTAGCTTGAAATTTCGGTATAACTTTGAAATTGGCGATTAAATTATAAAATTTAATCTATTGAAAGTGAATAAAAATTTGAATCTTCAATTCTAAGCTGATTTAAAATATTTCAACAGCTTGTAAGATTAATATTGATGATACTGAAGATAATCGAAGCTTCAGAATTGAATTTGAAAGTGAATTGTTCAGTTTTGAATTTTATCGTTCGAATCGATATTTAAAAATAGTCATTTTTCATACAGTCTCGGAATTCGACGAAACCAGTTCCATTGGGTCCGTAATATTGAATTATTACCGGATTTCAAATTTCGTATTTTTCGGAGTTGTTATGTGAGCACACGGTGAGTAAACGCATTGGAATTCGAATCAAATTCAATTTGAATTTAAATATTTAAATGGTCAACATCAGCCACCCTAATATACCACAGCCACCCTACTCCTGAGCACAATCTTTCGTTCAGAAAAGAAAAAAAAAGAAATCACGCGAGAATCATGAAGGAAATCATGCTACCATTTTAAAATACCCTATCTGTTCCCCTTTCTCGTTCAAAACAATTCGTTCCTCAGTTTAAAAAAAATCAATGGCCGATAGAAGCAAATCTCGTTCAAAAGTAAAACATGGCCTCTTCAATTTCATTCGAGAACCCCTTCTCTTTTTTTTTAAAAAAAAATGAAATCAATTCGAACTATGGCCGCGATTTTCACAGAAAAAAAAACGAAATTGAATTCATTTTCAATGGCCGCGCGCTCGAGCTCGAAGTCGAGCAAGGGGAGGCGCGACAGCACTGGGGATGGAGGAGCGGTGGCAATCGCGTTCGAATCAAGGCGTGGCGGAGGCGAGCGTGCTCCTGGGGATGCGTGGAATCTGGGGTAGGCGCGCGCGCTCGCGTAGGGGCGTTGGGTCTCGGAGGTCGCGGCGTCGATTGGGGGAAGCTCGACAGCAGATTGCAAATCGAGGCAAGCAACGGCAGCGGCGGCAACGCTGTCATGTTGTGGATTTTGGGTTTTGTGAGATCGAAGGTTTGGGAACTGCAGCACGTCTCGATTCGCGGTGGTGAGGTAGTTTTATTATTTTGAGCATTTTAAATTTAAATGTTCTCAGGTTTTAACTGGAAAAAAAAATATTGTTTTAAATTTAACAGTAAGATAGACAGACAATTTACTTCAATTTAATATATATGTTACAGTGAAGAAAATATACATATGTATAAGTATTTATTAAAGAGGAAATTAGTTTTAAATTTAATTTTTAGTTAAATGAAATCATTAAAAGAAGAAATTTGATTTTTGAAACTTATAAATTAGTTTAAAATAACTTTTTGAGTTAATTAAATTAAATTTATAGAAATTAACTTGTTCAATTATTTCTTTTACTAAAAATAATTTATTAAGATAACTTATGGGGTTAATAAGTTTATTTTAATTGTTTAGTTGCCAAATTTATTTTTAAAAGGGAAATTAGTTAAAATATAATTTTTGGTAAGAAAAAGAAATTTAATAATTTGTTAGATAAATTTAATTATAGGGTAAGTTAATTAAATCTATTTAAGAAGAAAATTTAGTTTTAGAATTAAATTGTAGTTGAAGAAAATTATTAAAGGAAATCAGTTCGAATTCTAAAATTTTAGTTAAAAATAAAAATATTTGGGAATGAACAAAAGGATAAATTTTTGGTTAAGATTAATTTACTGACTTAAAATCGAACATTGGTTAATTAAATTTATCAAATGAAATTTAATTTATTCGATTGATTCAAATATTAAGAAATTGTGTAAAACATTTATACAAGGTATAAATCAGGGGAATCAAGCCGGAATTGGAAAATGGATTGCAAATAATAGCAAAGGTGAGAACTTCTCACTAAAAAGGGTTATTTTAAATTTTAAATAGTTATATTTAAAATTTGTTGACTGATTGATTGATTGCTTGATTGTGATATTAGATATAGTAGGATATATATATATATATATATATATATATATAGCAATATATATATATTGGCATATGTATATATTGCAGTTGATTGATTTCCCGCATTGTATAGCGGATGAGACCCTATTGCGCCGTTAGTAAGCGGATGATATATTTTATAAATCCCATATACTGCGATATTCCGTCTTGAAGCGGAATTGGTATAGTGCTAACATCTTTGGATGCAGGGAAACAGGTTGGAGGGATCCAACTGGATTCCTCACAAATATTTATATGATTATGGATATTGTGTGATTATTGATTATCATATCGATATATGATATTTGTGCCATGATTGACTATTTGATGCTGTGGCATCATCGGATCCATTTTTTAAAAAGTTAAAAATAACGATTTTTATTTTTAAAAGGATTTTTAATTGATTTTTCAAGTATATGTTTTTATTTAAATTTTGAATTGATTCATTTTAAATAAATTTAAAATTTCAATTTTTAAAGTTATAGAATTTAAGATTTTTGTGAAATATAACCAAAGGTAGTTTTTTTAAAAAAATAAATAGATTTATATAATAATTTAAATTGGATTTTTGAGTTATTACAAGGGATGAATATAAAGGATTTTATAAATTGATATTTATAAATAAAAATATTGGAATTTTAAATCGAAGTTGTTATAAATATAAAAGAATCTTAAAAGCATTAAGATTTATGATTTGTAAAGTTTTAAGAGAACGATTTTGTAAATAAATGATGTTATAAGTATTTAACTTATAATATAGACTTTTGGTATAAAATTGAGTTATATAAATTGAATTGGATTGATAAAGGAAATTTATAAATCGAAGTTTATAAATAGGAATAGAATTTATAAACATTGTTTATAAATTCGTAATCAATTGAATTTGATCAATCGAATATAAAAGTTTATTAAAGGAGTTATATTCACGCTTTGAACAGTGAATATATCGTTAAATAAAATGGATATCTTTTGGGAAAAGGATGTTTTAAATGGAATTTAAAACGATTTAAAGATGTTTTAAAATGCATCAAGTATCGAAAACATAGATTTCAACATTCATTGTTGAAATAGACGTTTTCGAGAAATAGAAGGAAAGGAAGTCGTAGATTTCAACATTCATTGTTGAAATAGGCGTTTTCGAGGAAAATAAGGAAATAATGGACTATAACACTGTTGTTATAGTAAATGATTTCCGAAAGGAAATATTTTTGTATAGTATTGGGATTTATATATCTATTTAATTTCGAATCCCTATACTAGTGATTTTGGGTTGTCGTAACGATGTTTTACGCAACATTCATTTTGACCCAAATAAATGTGAATAAAAGAATGATTTCCTTAAAGAATGAAATATATACTTAACTATGGTTTAAGTATATTGAATATTTTCAAATTGTTGAAAATAAATAAGATTTTGTGAATTACTTATTAAATAAGTATGAGATTGCTTTTCTAATGTGAAATGGAATGTTTTTAAGAATTTATCTTTTTGAAGATAAATTGAAATTTGAATATTTGAAACCTATTGAAAATTGTAGATCAATAGATAAATTGAAATATAAATTCACTATGGAATTTATAAATGGAAAGGGAAAATTGTTTTCAAAATAAACGTTGTTTATTTTTGAAGTGTGGAAAATTATATATCTTGTAAAGATATTTTTGGGAAATTAAATAATTTGAGAAATTATTTGGAATCTGGTGATGTTGCGCATCTTTATTGATAGTTAAATAACCGACTATCAATATTTACCCTTGAATGAGTATTTGTTGTGAGTGTTTGAATTGGATGCCACACTTATTTTTAAATAAGCGCTCACTATTCGGGTTAACCGGGAAAGGACCATGGGGTCGTATAACCCATTCCGAATAGTGATACGTCGTTATGAATTGCAATTGAAGACCGGTGTTGAAGACCGGATATTTGTGAAAACGGATGGATTACCGTCGAGTTACTCGGCATCGGCTGATCTCCGATACAGAGGTTTTATCACCCTTAGTGACGGGTTGTCCGGACGTGATTAGTGAATATCCAGATTTCAAGGGCTTCTTTGGAAGTGCCTTCGGTTCTGTTCGATCCCGGAACAGACTTGTATGGATTGTGTGTCTGACGTTACAATTTGAGATGTAAAGCTGGTTTCTATCAAATATATTTCTATTGGTGGCGGAGAATTTATTCTCTTAGCTTAACACCCTTCTCTGAGACGTACGAGCTCAGAGGTTATATAGTTGATGGTCACTAGTGATACATTCCCGAATTGGTAATGTGGCATACTGAGTGTTGCTGTGAAATGATCGTTGAATGATCATTTGTGATAGGATCATTTGTTTGATCGTCTATCTTGATGATTATTGCTTTGATCATTTGTTGACACAAAGCACGGCTTTTGTTTAAAAGCGTGGCTTTGTGGAGGAGACTTCATCGAGCCTCACACCCCGGAAATGGTCAAAACAGGAAAGATGCAGCAAGGTTATTAGGGGGTAGCGCCCCTTTAGTGTATGTCATTCCTTCTGGATAGAGGTGGTATCATGGTATGGAGCCCAGATACTTAACCTATGTGGTTACTGCAAATTTATTACTTTGTGGTTGTTGGAAATCGGGGATCCTCGGATATAGATCGGTTACGATCGGGGAATGACATATTCGTGTCAGTAGTTACCCAGTTAGGGGTAACCCGGCCTTGTGTTGGCAGAGATCCGGTTAGGTTCTCGGGACGTCATTCCAGAAGCGTTTCCATGTCGCAATGGGAAGTTCCTTGGCCTGACCATTTGTTGGAAATCCAAAGAAACAATACGAGCCTTGTACGGTTTTAGTTGTAGAACCTATCATTCACTTATGGTGGCGCCCCACTGTTTGGATGGTAGCTATAGTAGGCACAAATGCGAAATGCCTATGCTGGCTAAGATTTATATCTTTGCTTTCGAAATGATTTTTCTACACTATGCACTAGCAATATTATCAAATGTTCTTTTAATGCGTATCAAGCATCTTTGACTATCATAAGGAGAAATATCCTCCGATTCTGCGTTTGCATTGTGTGTGTGCGGGAGGCCTTATGGTAGTCTCATTTTCTAAAAAGCATTGCGAATTTATTTAAAAAAAATTATCCTATTCTTTGTTTTAAAGATAAATAACTGTTTTAAGTTCTCACACCAGTCACATGACTGACCTGGAGTTTATTGTTCCCCTCCTAAAATCTGGGTGCCCACCAATTTCCACACGGGCAGTCGGAGTTAAGGTCTATCAGGTCATCCTGGATTTAGGTGTTGCTACAGATATCTGGAGGCGAGCTGGATGGCGTAGCATATTATCTATTGTATATAGTATTTCTTTTCCGCTGTTTGTTTGTTGTAAACTCTGATGATGAAATGTAATATGATGTGATGTAATGTATAAAATATACAGTTCTTTTGTTTAATGAATATTCATTTATCTATTATATGTTGTTCCGCTGCGAATTGTGAGATTCTGATATTGTTTTATTGTTCTGTTTTCTTCTTCTCTCTTCTTCTATCTTTTTTTCTTTTTCTTTAACCATAAAGATTTGAAAGTTTATTCCCCTTTGGCTGGATTGTTGTGGATTGTTGCCAGCTCAAAGGAGTATGGATTTTCGGGCCTTTACAGCAAGTCACGCAACGCTTAACGAAGTTAGCGATGTCAAGTTTCATTCCCTCCCAATAATAAAGTCGCTTCATATCCGCGTACATTTTACTACTACCGGGATGAATGGTAAATTTAGGAAAATGAGAATCTTCTAAAATATCCTTACGAAGATCAATAATATTTGGTACGATAAGTCTACCAAATTTTCGAATGCCGCCACGAGAATCGATATCAAACTCTTTCAAACCTTCAATATCAATTTTATCTTTAATATTTTGGCCAAGAAGAGCCATTTCGGGATCTAGCCTTTGAGCTTCAAGAATGCGGTCAAAAAGAGAAGGATGAGCCTCAAGGCTACATAAAACAAATGATGAGCATAAATCGGATACGCGGTCTCGAATCTCACAAGTGGATAATATCTCGAGATCGTTCCATTTGGATATCATCATAGAAACAACTGCTTGTTGCTTTCGACTAAGTGCATCCGCAACGCGATTTCCCTTTCCGGGAGTATAAAGGATGTCAAGATCATATTGTGCAAGAAATTCGAGCCAACGCTGTTGATGCAAATTAAGTTCCTTTTGAGAGAATAAATACTTCAAGGACTTATGATCGGTATAAAGAACAAATTTCACTCCTAAAAGATAATGACGCCAAATCCGAAGAGCAAAAACAATAGCCGCGAGTTCTAAATCATGAGTGGCATATCTAGTCTCGGCCGATTTTAATTGCCTTGAAGCATAAGCAATAACACGTTCTTTTTGCATAAGAACGGCACTCAAACCAATGCGACTAGCATCGGTATAAACGATGAAATCTTGATTCCCCTCGGGAATAACAAGAATAGGAGCATCAGAAAGAAGTTCTTTTAATTTCTGAAAAGAAGTTTCACATTTGTCCGACCAAATGTATTTAACTCCCTTCTTAGTCAAGCCAGTGAGAGGCACGACAATCTTAGAAAAGTCTTTGATAAAACGACGGTAATAGCCCGCCAATCCGAGAAAACTACGAATCTCTGTCACACTCTCCGGTCTCTTCCAATTTTGAATCGCTTCAATCTTTGAAGGATCTACGGAAATTTCGGATTCAGAAATAATATGACCGAGAAACTTCACACAAGATTGCCAAAAGTGGCATTTAGAAAATTTTGCTTTCAATTTATTACTCCTAAGAGTTTCCAACACAATCCGAAGATGCTTTTCATGTTCCTCCTCGGTTTTTGAATACACAAGAATATCATCAATGAAGATGAGAACAAACCGATCGAGGAAGTCTTTGAAAACTCGATTCATAAGGTCAACGAAATAAGCCGGGGCATTCGTTAACCCAAATGGCATAACAAGCCATTCATAAGATCCATAACGAGTACGGAACGATGTCAAAGGAATGCTATCCTCTGCAATACGAAGCTGATGAAATCCAGTAGCTAAGTCTAATTGTGAAAAGACTCTAGCACCACTAAGTTGATCGAATAGATCATCAATCCGAGGTAAAGGATATTTATTTTTGATAGTAAGATCATTAAGCTTGCGGTAGTCAACGCAAAGCCTAAGCGTACCATCGGATTTCTTCACAAAAATAGCTGAAGCTCCCCAAGGCGAGGAACTAGAGCGAATAAATTGCTTCGTCTCCAAATCGGATAATTGTATGCGCATCTCTTCATTTTCTTTATTGGACAAATGATAAGGAGGACGAGTGATAGGTTGAGCTCCAGGAATGAGATTAATTTTAACTCAATTGGCTTAGGTGGTAATCCTAAAACGGGCTCAAATATGTCGAAAAATTCACGAACAACGTGAATAAGAGAAATAATATCTTCCTCATCGTCATTATCGTCATCACGAGGATTTAAAGAATATAAAGATGCAACCAAGGCAGAATCCGAATCTTTAAGAATAACCGAAACCTGATTAACAGATTGAGGATGTCGAAGATGAATAGTCCGCTCAGGACATAGGATATGAGCTTCATAATGGTTAAGCCAATCCATTCCCAAAATCATTCCAAAGCCTAAATAACGCATGACATGCAAATCGGCTAGAAAAGGAAAATCACACAAAATAATCTCGACATCTTTACACAATAAACTGATTGTTGCGGATCCACCAACCGGATTCGCAATTCTCAAAGAAGTCATTAAACACAAAACATCCAAATAAAAAGTATCAACAAGTTCTTTTGATATAAAAGAATGGGACGCACCCGTATCAAAAAGAACTCGAATGGGATGATCACGAAATAAAATAATTCCATCCAGAATAGAATGAGAAATACCTTGGCCACGAGATGTGTTGCCAGGGGCTTGAGCAACATTAAGCTTTCCCTCCTTCCTATTTTGAAGTTTGGGACATGCATGCATAAAATGGTGCGGGCTTTTACAATAGCGACAAGTACGAGGCTTTGGACACTTGTTCGCAAAATGGTCTCTGGAACCACAGTTATAGCATTTCCCTTCAGTAGAGGAAAAGGTCTTTGCAGCAGGAGTTGCATGCCTCCCTTTCTTATTGGGATAAGGACCTTTGAATTTGTTTGGCCTTTTCTTGTTGTTGAAGTTTGGTTTGGAACCCACCACTTCAACCTCATTCTCCCTATCCGCCTCTTCAAGACGAAGAGCGATATCAACGAGTTGGTCGAAAGAAACTTCTAACTTTAGAAGTAATGGCTTCTTGAGATTTTTGTTTAAGCCATAGACGAACCTCTGATTTTTCTTCAATGGGGTGTTGATGTATTCAACCCCATATTTAGAGAGGGATTCAAAAGACGCGACATAATCTGCCACGGAAGATTCACCTTGAACAAGGTCTATAAAACGGCGAGCCAAAGTCATCTTCTCAGCTTCTGGTACAAATTTCAACTCGAAGCGTTCTCGGAATTGCTCCCAAGTGAGATCTGCTTCATTAATCTCAGAAATAAGAAGCTCGTACCAGTCCCTTTCTTGGAGCATACTAGAGGCCACCTGAACTCGGTGAAGGTCAATAAGATTCATGCGAGAAAAGATTCGATCGCATGACCTTAGCCAAGCCTGTACTTCAATAACAGTTTCGGAACCTTTGAATGACTCACCACCCAAATTAGTGTAATCGCTGCACAAGCATGCAAATCCCGACTTTGGGTGAGTAGGTTCCGGGTTAGCTCCAGCTGCTTGAGCATTTGTCACTAAATCAAGAAGCTGTTGAGCAGTCATAAAAACTCCATCTTGGGGCGGAGTGCTAGAAGGTACGGCTCTGGGACGGCCTGGTCTAGACATTTCTCTTCCTTTTGAAAGAAATAAGAAGAAGGAAAAGGTTATTCACCAAATAACTATCAAGAAATCTTGATAAATAAAACAAGGAATCATAAAAGAAAATAGGATAGAACGGTACGAAGACTCGAATTAAATCCTAAAGCACGACTACTAAGATGGACTTAGGACGATGATCCTTGTTATAATAATCCATATTGTTCCGAAGTTTGGCTCTGATACCAAGCTATGACGCCCCACCTCTATACCCACGCTAGCCAAGAACATTACGGTGAATGCTGTCAACTAGCGCGGAGAATAAGGCTGTTGAGGAGCGACCATCCGTGTAATTTTTTTGCGCGAGCACCGATATGTCAGATGGTATAACATGCAATTCTATATCAAGAGGAAATCCGACATACCGATACAAACTCAAAGCTACTACACGATGGCTATATAAACCCTTCGGAAACAAATATAGAAATAAACATAACATAAATCAGTCACAGACAATTCATATCACAAAGGCGGAAAGAGATATGAATATTACACTAGAAAGTGTACATCAGAGTAGTGGTCTAAAAAGATCCACAATATCACAAAAGAATAGTTACACGAACTACACAAAAGAATAAGTATACATTAAGGAGTCTATATCTCAAATGTATACCACAAAAACTACTAATCTAAGTAGTAAGCCAAAAGTCAAAGAAATCAATCCCAAGAGAGAAGTCAAGCTGAAGCACCTGTAACATCTCGGTCTGACCCGAGTATTATTTAATAAGAAAATAATAAATGGATCAGTCTAACTATAAATATCAAATGAAACGATATAGAAATAGAGATATGACTAAACACATAATAATCACAATGCCAAGCTGTAAATATATATAAGTAGTTGATAATAAACAAGAGATTAATCAATATCACAAAATCTACACAAGAATCAAAGAAATGTCATTCTCCTTATTTCGTTCATCAAACCATAAATATTGACGATTACATCAATGTCAATCACAAAAGTCAATGACGTACAAATTCACCAATGCACAAAAATTGATAAATCATATCAATAGAAATCACAAAAATAGGTGAAACACAAATTCTAGAATTCAACACACGAAATCCAGAAATCACAAAAGTAGGTGAAACACAAATTCTAGAATTCAACACACGAAATCCAGAAATCACAAAAAAGGTCCATGACACACAAATTCCAGAATTCAACACACGAAATCCAGAAATCACAAGAAAGAAGGGGGAGGCCTATCACACGAACGAGATGCTATCTCATGGTAGCTAGCCATTAGTTTTTGACACACGAATGAGATGCTATCTCATGGTAGCTAGCCATTAGTTTTTGACACACGAACGAGATGCTATCTCATGGTAGCTAGCCATTAGTTTTTGACACACGAACGAGATGCTATCTCATGGTAGCTAGCCATTAGTTTGACACACGAATGGTCCGAAGACCTGACACACGAATGGTCCGAAGACCGTGGGTTGCTACCCCACAAAGAAATGAGACGAAGCTCAATGAAATAAGTTACTGTCCTCCACGTGGACAAAGAGACATCGCACAATTGCTAGTCTAAAACACAAAATTGATCGTCATAATCAACGAGGAGTGTCAATTACACTAAGCTAGTAAATATATGAGTTTAGCTTCATGTCCCATAACCACTTGCTTAACTTAAATATTTACGAACAAACTGTAAATCTTCACTAGAAAATTGTCACAAGAGATTCAATCGAACAAGTCCAAGAATTAACCGACGAAGTAAACGCAAGTGTTTCATACCACTTGTTTTACTAAGTCGTTTAATTAGATTTCACATACGAGTGAGGTAAAGGTTTATATATACTAATAGATTGGAAAACGGTTTTATAAACGAATTTGGTATTAAAATAGTATTGAAATCGTTTGAGGAAAGAGTTTTGATATTTACTACTAGTATAGAAAACCTTTATATTTTTAAAGTGACAAGCACAAGGGGGATTGTAGAAACAATCAATCACAAAGATCACATTCGAAGATGTGAATAAAAATCCAATGAAATCGATAAAGGATCCATCGAAGTGGATATACCTAAAATTCCCAAAGAAAATAAGTTATCAAAGAGGATAATAAATGATGACAATAAATAGGATCATCACGAATCGATTTAAATTGGAAATTCAATCCAAAAAGGCAAATTGGACTAAAACAGCAGGTTCAGTCGACTGAACAGAGTTTTCAGTCGACTGACCCTGTACCTGGAAATTTTCCAGGTTCAGGAAACTTTCTGTTTCCAGGTTCAGTCGACTGAACAGAAGATTCAGTCGACTGAATCATGCCTGGAAACTTTCGGGTTCCAGGTTCAGTCGACTGAATCATGCCTGGGCTGTTTTTCAGCCTTATTCAAATGAAGAGCAAACTCTTCCAAAATGCAACCGGATGAACATTGGCTCTAAGGGTTTATGCCAATCGGCAACCCGGCCCTATATGCTCCTCGATGCATCACCAAAAGCATGATCAAACATCCATAAAAGGATTTCACACAAATTTGACTTAAAAACCCAAAAATTGGAATATTCACAAAACCAATCCAAATCCAAAGCAAATGCACATGAAGAAGTGTTAGGAATTCATACCCAACAACCAAAGATAATTATAGTCATAGATGTGAGATAAAAATCTCACCTTTTCACAAAATCAAACAAGAAGAAGCTTGAAAGCAAATGGAGAATCAACCTCTCTTCAACACAACCCAAATGAGCTTGAATCTATGCTCAAAACAAGATCATTCCCAAAATTAGGTTTAGGAATTTCTGAAATTGGTAAGAGAATAAGTTGGAGAAGAAGAAGAAGAAGCTTACCAATGGTTTCTCTTGAGTTTGGAGCTAGGAATTTGAAGTTGCAAGAGGAACTAGGGTTTTTGAGTTTTAATTTCCAATCTCACCCACCATTAATGCCTTAGAACTGAAAAGAGAAGAGAATGAGGGTGAGTGAGGAAGAGTGGCTCAGATTTGAGCATAAGTTAACATAGGGCTGAGCCCAAAACTAAACCCAAAGTGAAAAGTAGCAAAAATCAACTTTCTCCAAACATATCGAAGCTTATACTCAAAAAGGTCGCAAATGGCATTTTAAACTCAATGGGAGTGGTCCCGAGTCCTAATTCGACCGTATGCAAAAAGTAGCTTTTCGGACTAAAATCCGACTATCGAAAAAATATTTAAATAAAATATTTAAATATATAATCGACAAATATGCGGGTTGTTACAGAATGACTGGATGTTATATTTTTATATTGTTATAACACTGCAAGTTCCCTATGGGTTGAAATGATACATACCCAAACGATCAACAGATTAGGTAAAAATCATTATGGGTTGAAATGATAAACCCGAGCGATTTTATGGATTTTGAATTTTATTCGAGATTGCGGGTTAAAATAATGTATATCCGTAAATATAAAATATTTGCGGATTGAAATGATAAATATCTATATCACTTGACCATAGGGTAGAAAATTATATACGGACACCAGATTGGTTAAATTAAATGATTTTAAATCCTTAAACTTTGAATCTATTTAATCTAATTTAAATCTATTTAATCTAATTTTAATCTATGTAATCTATTTTATATCTATTTAATCTATTTTGAATCTATTTAATCTATTTTAAATCTATTTAATCTAATCTAAATCTATTTAATTTATTTTAAATCCATTTAATCTATTTTAAATCTATTTAAACTATCTTAAATCCATTTAAACTATTTTAATCTATTTTTCTTACTACTTTAGAATATTCTAATTATTTAAAAATTTATTTTTATTATGGTAAACTATTTAACTATTTACAACTATCTGAACTATTTTCTAAATTTCAGACTAAGTAAAGTGGAAGTGGTTATATTTAAATCCTTGATTTAAAAGAAAATATATTAAATGGTGTAATAACCTATGTTAGGATTTAGATAACATATTTTGAGTAAATATGATGATTTGAAATGAGAGTTTAACCTATTTGAAAATATGATTTTAAAGGTAATATGATTTCGAAGTGAATATGATTTCGAAAGTAAATAAGATTCCAAAACTGATATGGTTTTGAGAATATGATACTTTGATATCAATTATGACTTGATTTTTTTGAAATGTAAAAGAACCATCCGGTGTGAAATAACTGTTTGGTTGTTAAAGAGACCGGATCGAATATTGTCATACTCTATGCCAATACCAAAACCACTTTAACAACTATGTACGTGGTGGAGATTAAAGAATGAAGTAGGATGGTTTGGCAAACGATTTTGTATGAGGTATTTACATAGCCCCGACTCCTATGAGTCAGCTTGATGTGGCTAAAACAGGAGCTATATCGGGCCAAATGAGGTCGCACCTCTAATCGGGCATATTTCTTCGATTCCATATTATGACTTTATAATTTATTTGGTAGCCACCTTTCGATTTTGATTATGGGAGTGTGTACCGAGGTGGGCAGTAGTAGCTGCTATGCGTTACAACTGGTCTAGGAGTGCAAATGGTAGAATCCTACCCTAGCATTGCCTCGCGTGCCATGTCACATGCCTTATCGCGCCTTCTACGAGTTTGATTTGTGTCGTACCTATGAAGTGCTGCCTGATAGCCCACCAGTTTACGGTGGAGTTACAGTATCTATATATAGACTATGGCATTATATAAAATGTGTTAAGGGGGATATTGATAACGCCTTACTACTATTTTAATACTTTACTTTACTGTAGACACTATTATAATAGCGTATTGTACTATGTATGTAGATAGTTTAACGGATCCTTAGGAGATGGAAATCTCGAACATCTCTTAAGTTATTGCACTCACGTTAACACTGGACAGAAGATGTCAAATCCCGTAAACATCTTCGACACCATTACACTCATATTTATTTACCGTTTATTTAACTTACATAAGATCATTTAGTTCTAACTTGAGTTTTTTGTCTTTTCAATTCGGACGGGTCATTCTAAGATTTTTAGTGTATTGAACTTGTTTCTAGAGGATGAAAACAAACATTTAATACTATTATTATTTATTTTATTTATTCCGCTGCATCATGTTGTTCTGCTGCATTATTTATTTATTCCTGTTGTATGTTACTCTAATTCTGTAGTGTACAGTGTAATCAAATGTTATTTGTCATTCCGTTGTGAGATTCTGTGTTTTTTTATTTCTCTTCTTTTTCTTATTTACCATATAACATTCTTTCCTTTTGAATGATTTGAGTTGACATGTTTAGTTTATTGTCGATTTAAATTATCCAAAAAGGTGGGTTGTTATATTTGGTATCAGAGCTTTGGTTTAGCGACCACCTTAGTTTCGTGGGGTATGACTCATCAGAAATAAGGTAGTAATACCCTAGAATGAGTCATTAAGTGTGTATATATATGAGAGAGCGTATCTGTTAGTGTTATAAAAGGTTTTTGTATTGTGTTCATTTGTTCTGCTTAGTATTTATAAATTCCAGTCGTTACATAGGACGCTATGGCATTGGTAGGGATTTCTAAACATTATATAGGGAAGATCGACACAATATTTGTTTTGAAATATAGGTAAATGAACAATTTTACCTAGTATACATTTTTTATATAAAAGGATAATTTTTATAAATGATATAGTTGGATGTAATATGTTCTTTGTTAGGTAGAGAAATTTTATAAACATTGATTGTAAAATAGGATTTACAAGTAAAGTAAATATAATTTAGAAATTTAGAAAATAAATTCCGGGGTTTTGAAAATTTCTTTCGAAAGATTTTGAAATATAATATTAGTATTATTTAGAAGTATTCTCCAGTATAAATATTTCATTGTGGTTTGAAAGAAAGTTTTAGAAGAATTTTTAAAGGAAATAAGTTCTGTACTCTCCTCTATGTTGCTGAAAAATAATTTCGGTGATGAGTGCACGCATCATCGACGTTTATTTTCGAGTTTCAAAGTGGGAAGACACTGTAGTAGTTTTACTACACACTGGTTTTGATAACAAATCTTAATTTTAAATTTCCAAATAGGTTTTGGACATATAAGAGACATAATTATATATATATTTTATTTTGAAATGATTTGAAATTGGAATCTGGTATTTAGTTCTTAGGTTTTCGTAAATTAGAAATCTCAATTATAATAATGAAATGAAATCTTGGCTATATTAATAATTGGAAACTTCTAAAAACAGAAATAAGAAATTTGATGTAAGTGATTTATGAAATATATAAGAAATTGGAAACTTGTAAATTTAAGAATAATGAATTTAGAAGATGTAATTATTAAACATTTTGTTAACTAAAGTGAATGAGATAACATGTGTAACTTTCAATTGCATTCTTAAAACATATATATACATATATATATATATATATATATATATATATATATATAAATTACCAAATTATTAAAAGTTGAAATGTTAATAAGAATATATAATAGACTATTATACAAGTAAAACTTAGGAAATGATAATGTTCAATGGAATTATGTTTATAACGAAGAATTAAGATGTATAAGAATATTATAAACTTAAGTTAATAATTTGAGAGCTAGTAATTAAATTTAATAGAGAAAAAAGGTGAATATTGAAAGTATATGATTATAAACTTGAGTTAATGATTGAAACCATTCATAAAGTAAAAGTGAATAGTAAAGGTGAATACTATATATAAAAAAAGAGAAAAAAATCTAAGTGTTGGTTGCTTGACAAATGAATATTGATGTGAAAAGAAAATCAAAGTAAATAATACATATGAAGTAAACTGAAATAAAATGTATGTTGTCCTTCAATAATGAATTTATTGATTATTTTAAATCATTGAATGGAAATAACTTATGTAAGTAATCGAATGAAAATTTAATGAAAATGGTATTGTATGAATAAATGAGAAACGAACTTTTGTAAGTAATGAATGTAAATTAACTGAAATAAGCTTTGTATGAATGAATGAATATAGACAAACAGTAAATGATATGAGAAGAAATTTGTAAGAAAAAACATAAACAATATTTGAAATTATTGTTTGTTTGGCTCATAGGATCTGTGGAAAAGGATACTTCTAACTGTATAAAGATGTATAAATAATTTATTAAGTTTTATCTAAGAATGTTGAGTGTATGGTATACTTAGTAGTTTATTTATCATTTTATGCGATTAAAAGTTTCCAAACCCGAACAAACCATTTGTTTGGGTCGCTATGGATGTATGATTGATTACTTTGATTGCATGTAATTATTGTATGATTTGTTTGTAAGTGACTATTGTTGTGTTGTGTTGTCTTGTTTGTTATTGATTGAAACAACTTAATATTTCTCTTTTACCAATTTATTAACTTCTTTGTGTTATATAAGTGAAATACAAGTTTGTGGAAGCAAAAGCCATTGTTCGCCCAACAAATAGGTACGTTCTTGGATTACTGTTTTATAGCGATATTACATTGTTTTTCCCGTGGTTTTGGATATTTAGTTTGAAATATGATATATTATTATCGTTGGTATTATTATATCTCCCAGACCTCTCCGTACAAAGGAGACTCTACCGAAATTTTCCATGAATTTTGGACTTAGAAAAATTTTAAGAAAGTAAAAATGTTTTCAAACTTTTATTTACTTGTATATGAAGGATTTAATTATTTATAAATTGATATATTTTATTTAAATTATTTAATTATGTAAATTAATTGTTTATAAATTGAATACTTTGAATAAGATATATTAATTCCTTAATTCCTTCTTTTTTTCCTTTTCGAGCACGAAAAGTTTTGAGTTGGGGAGAGTGTAATAATCCATAATTTTAGATAACTAAATTTATTAATTAAATAAGTTTTGAAATTTAATGTTTTGAAAAATAAAAAATTTAAGATTTAATAGTGGGAAAATAACTAAAATGTAATTTTAATAATGTTAATTTAAGGTAATGGATGATTATTTGAATGTAATCTGAAGTAATTAAAATAATTGGAAAGTGTGATGACCCGAAATTTTTAGATATTTGAAATTGAAATATTTAATTGATTTTAAATATTTGAAATTAGTTTAACTTGAATTTCAAATATCGCTGTTTATTTGGGTAATTAAATTATTGAATTTAATAAGTGAAAATTGGGTAAAATATTGAATCTTGATTTTTAAGCTATTTAAAAATATTTCAAAGGCTTGAAAAATTTATGTTGATAGTACTGAAGATAGTAAAAGTGTTAAACTTGAATTTAAAAGTGTTTTGCTTAGTTTAAAAAATATATCGTTTGAATTCATATTTAAAAATAGTCTTCCGATGCACGGTCTCGGAATTCAATGAAACCAGTTCCATTGGATTCGTAATAGTGTAATATTACCGAATTTCAATTTTTGTAGCTTTTCGAGTTGTCATGTGGTCGTACGATAGATGAACGCGCTGAAACCTATATCGAAAGTTTAATACAATAACTGGTCCAAAAAGCTATCTTCTCCGTATGATCGAATTAGGCCTCAAAATCTTTTCCATCGCATTTGGAATAGGAGTTTAACATTATAAACACCTAACGGCACACCTCGATAGGAGATCAAGATTTTTAGCTCGATTCAATACGTTTGAAATTCAAATTTAAATTTAAATTGTATATAGTGACCAGTCAAAACTGTAGCCTGTGATTCAGCACGTTACTTGCCTCTTCAAGCACATGTTCAACTGGTTAACATGCATCATTTCCTTTTTAAAATATAGAAACAGCCGAGTTTTTTTTTTAAAAAATAGAGAAATAAAAGCGAACGAAGAACGGTCTTCTCCCCAAAAATCAAATTTGTTCGTTTATTAAAAAAATGGCTCCCATCTGAGATACGAACGAATTCATGTAATCGCGTTTCCTTTCTCCTCTTAACGATATCGAAACCCTCTATTTCCTTCAATTTGATTTTGGCCGAGCTTTGAAAATGAATCTCCTGCACCTCACTTCCGTTATCATTTTTTCTTCAAACTAGCGGCATCTCCTTCCTTTCTTGAACAATTCATTATGGAAATGAAGTGGCATTGGCAACGCGAGGTTGGAGAGTTCGAGCAACCCAGGTGGCGACCAAGGGGATGTGTGGATCTGTGCGGTTGCAATTTTGAAATCAAATTTGCAGTCGAGCTCGACGAGGGGGTTATGGTGAGTCAGGGTCGCGACTTACGTCTGAGGTGGCCGATGTCGTACGCGAGCAACAGGGTTTCAGGCGTCGCCGTAGAGAGGCAGCGAGTGGGTCGGGCATTCGTCGTTGATGCAGCGATTTCATTGGCTCGGTTCGATCTAAGTTTGAGGTAATTAACTAATGACTTAATTAATACAGATAACTATATTATTATAGTCAAATACTTTTTAATTTAATGTATGAATTTGGGTTGTTAATATATATATATATAAAAAAGAAAAATGATAACAGTAGTAAGGTATTTTATTTTATTTTACTTTACTAAATCACATACACGTGTGTGTGTGTATACTAGGAAGGAAATTTTACAGTAAGGATATTTTCCCTTGATTTAAATTTATATATATGCGTGTTTACATACATACATACATACATATATATATATATATATATATATATATATATATATATATATATCTATGAGGTATTATTATGTTATTAAATTTAATAAATATATATATATATATATATATTTGTATCGTAATTCACATACATATGGGTTGAAAGGAATTTTAGTTTAGAATTTAATGCATATGTATACATAGATAAAACAGAAAATGTATAAAGATAAGGTTTGGAAATGTAGAGATTTTAAAATGTTGAAAATTTATATAAAATTAGATTTTTAAATCTATAAATTATTTTTATAATATAGTTTTAAAAGATAATAAATATACAGATATACCTATTTTCATTTACTGGTTTATTTTTAAAATAATATATTATGGAGGTTAGACTTATCTAACTATTTTGGTCACTTGAAAATAATTTACAAAAAAGACATTTCATTTAAAATAAATTATTAATTAATTAAATTATAAAATGGCAATTAATTGTTTGATTTATTTGAATATTTATGAACCATATAATGTTTATACAAGGTTTAAAATCGTGGAGAATCAAGTCGGTGTGGATCGGTTTGCAAATCTATGGTCAAAGTTGAGTTAATCTCACTCATACGGATAACCATTTAAATTTAAATAGTTAAATTTAAATTATTGGATTGATTGCTTGAATTGGCGTTTGTTCATCAGCCTGGATGTTGTATATTATATATAATAGTATATATATAAGAGTGATTGATTTCCCGCATTATATAGCGGATGAGACCCTATGCGCCCCGCATAATAGAGGATGACCGCATATACCATGATATTCCACCTCGAAATGGAATTGGTATTTTATATTATGCTAACATCTGTGGATGTAAAGAAACAGGTTGGAGGGATCCAACTGGATTCCCAAAATGTTTGAATTTATTCCATATTCTATGATATGATTTATTGATAATCTGTGATAGATTATATTGGTAATGGAAATTATTGAATGCTATTGTTTGGCTGAATATATTTGGATATTTTGAAGATATGAAAGATATAATGATTTGATGAATGCTGTGTATGGAAAAGAAAAATATAGAGATTTTAAATAAAAGAAATTACAGGATTTTTGGAGACTTAAGTGATATTGCTTAAAAATTAAAGGATTTTATTTTAAATTTTAAGATTTAAAATGACTGGGAAGAATTGAAAGGGAGAATTTTGAGTAAAGAATGAAATGGATATTTTCGATTCAAAATAAGATTTTGAATCATAAATAATGAAGTGAGCTTGGAATTAATAGATTTTAAAATAAATTTGGATAAGTAAAGGAGTAATTTTTAAATGGAGTAAATTTTGGAAATCGATTTGGAAATCGATTTAGTGTTTGAAACTGTGATTAAGAGGAAAATGAGATTGTGAAATATATAAGGAGATGGTAATTTGTTATAAAAATAAAAAGGTGGTTTTATTTTTAAAAGGGTGTGGAAAAGAAATTTATGGATTTGGAATGCAAATTAAATTGGGATAAATCTAGAAGGATTTATTAACTGATTAAATGGACTATATTGGAATGGGAAGTGTATTTTCCTGAAAAAGCCAAGTATGTTTTCAAAGCAGATTTTTAAGTAGAAGTTAAAGTTTTAAAAGTTGTTTTAAAAGAATGTTTTTTAGAAATTATTATTTAAGTTGTTTAAAATTTTAAAGTAAATATTTATTAAATTAGTTATAGTAGTAATAATTTTAAAGGTTAATTGGTATTATGATTTAAAAAAATAATTATTTATATTTATATTTATAAAGTAGTTTTATTTTAAAGATAGTTTGGCTAAAGTTTTTATTTGAAAAACTTGTACAGAATTTCATAACTTTTATTTTAAGATTTGTTTGGCTTGAGTTTTACATGAGAAATTATTATAAATTTCATAACTGGTATTTTGAATAAAGAGTTTTAAGTAGTTTTTAATTTAAATGTTTAAAGTATATATTTTTGGATAAAGTGTTTTAAATAATTTTTAAATTTTAATATTAAGGCTTGGTGATTTTCAGTGGAAATAAACAATTGGGTGGGAATTTATTTCTGCAAGAGAAAGTAATTTAAAAACTATTTTTAAAGGATTGAAGAGTGGAGAAATATCTTATAAAGATATTTTGAAATAAATAATTTGGAAAAATTAGTAAAGTCTGATGATTCTTTGTAATGTTATTTGACAGCTAAACAACCGACTATCAATATTGGCCAATGCGCTGAATGTTTTGAAGAGTCCGGGATCGGGATTAATTTTCCGAAACCACTTCGATCCGATTTGAACTTTTTCATGAGGAAGACAAGAGCTTGGAGTCGAAGAGGGAGCAGTGAAGTGCAAGGGCTAATCGCTACTAATCCTGAGGGTGATTCCAAAATGGATGTAGTAGGAATAGTGACTTGGTTCCGTTCGAACCCGGAACGGACTTGTATGGATGAATGCTTTCAGAACATCGTCAGGCAGATGGTGAGCATTCTAAGTGAAAATGTTTTGAAGAGGTAACGTTGAGCCTCGAACCTCATCAATAGGGAATGACTGAAAGTCAGGGGATATGCAGCAAGGCTAAGTGGGTAGCACCCAATTAGGGTAAGGTCATCCCTATCTAGAGGTCTCTTTTTATTTCGGCAGTGTGGGCGGTTGCTGATCCCAACCGCGGGGTGATCTTATTCGGACTATCCAGTAAGGGATAGCTTCGGTTATGTGTTGCAGGGGATCAGGTTGGATCCTCGGTATGCTAATCTTGACCAGGTACCGTGACAGGCGGTACCCCAGTGCCTAGTCATTTGTTGGAAATCCATTCTCCCTACGTGCCTTACGGTTTTGTTTGTAGAACATAGTATTGGTGGAATTTAATAATGTAACAATTTCATCTATTTGAATAAGTATTTGTATATAGACACTATTATAATATCAGAGGATTTTATAAGAAATATTTTGGTTATCGTAAGGTAAAAACCAGACATGTTAATTTATGGCGTGGTCTTACGAGATACCTTTGATTTCAAAGGATTTTGAAAACTCTAATAATCCAACTGAGTGTGTTTTCTCACTCAGGTTTTCCAGACTGACTCAGGTGTTATTTTACTATAATGCTCGGGTCATACCGAGTATTATAGAATACAGATTCCGGATGGACTGCTATGGAGCTCAGGAGATGAGCTGGATGGCGAGATGTATCACACATATTTGATGAATATTCCATTGTGTTTGTTTAACTACATAGTCAACTTTTATAAGGACAAGTTAATATAACGGTCCAATAATTGTTTGATATTGGTGTACTATGATGATGTAATGTATAAATAGATATAATTCTTTTTGTTTTAAAGATTTGTCATTATCTATTATATATTGTTCCACTATGATTGTGAGATTCTGGTATTATTTCAATTTCTTCTTCTACCTCCTTCTTCTTAACCCTAATGGTTAAGTTTTTCCGGCATTCGATTGTTCGGCATTAGATACAGTGGATGTATTGATGTCAATTTTCTAGCGTCGAAAAATCAGGTCGTTACAGATTGGTATTAGAGCTGAAGGTAAAACGAGTACCTTGGCTCTGATGGGGAGTCCGTAGTACTCTAAAATGAGTTTGATTGTGTTAATAGATATGAGCACGTATTTGTTAGAGAATATAAAAATTGTTTATATTGTGTTGACTTATTGATTGAGTGTTTATAGATTCTGGTCAGTGCAGTCTAGCCAACTGTATCGATAGGGATTTCTAAACTCTTAAATAAGATAAACCGACACAGTATTGTTTTAGAATAGGGTAAATGAAATAAATTTACCCAAATTATTTTTGTATATAAAAGGAATAATGTTGTAAATTATAGTATATAGTTGCTTGGTTGTTAGAAAGTGATAATATTAAATTATTATCATTGTTGTTATGGTAACTGAAACTAGTAAATAATGGTATTACCAAAGATTTGGAGATAAATTCATTTAACAAATGAAATTTATAAATGTAAATTATAGTGTGATTTATAATTAAAATGAGATAAAATTCCAGAGTAATGTTTGAATATGAGT
Source organism: Allium cepa (assembly GCA_030765085.1). Lineage (NCBI taxonomy): Eukaryota > Viridiplantae > Streptophyta > Magnoliopsida > Asparagales > Amaryllidaceae > Allium > Allium cepa. The sequence goes on along the minus strand of CM060939.1, from coordinate 70,071,434 downwards.
TGAAAGGATTTGCAATTTGAAAATTTAATTCCTTTTGAGTTTGAAAATGATTTTCAAAGGTTAGGAGAAATAATAGTGATATTATTTCAGAAATATTTTTGAATTGGATATGAAATCAGGTGAGATTTGGAAATTTAAAAATATTTGGAAGGGTTTTTAAAGGGAAAAAGCACTGAACTCTCTTCGGTCTCTGGAATTAACTTCGGTGAAGGCTGCAACATGACCGATGTTCATCTTCGAGTTTCCAGGAGAGGAATTGTTGTCTGATTGTTTTAAATTGAAGTCGTTTGTGAAATAGGGTTTGGTTTTAAAATTCAAAGAAATAATTGATTTGGATATATATGTTTTCCAATTTAATTTTTAATGGTTTAAACTCTGGAAGCTTATTTAAAATGTTATGGAAATATAAATGGGTTTGATAACTAGTAAAATTTGAGATTTTCTAGAATAGAAAATTTAACTTGAAGAAGAATAAGTATGAAAACAAAATAAGCTAGTGAAGTAAACCAAATAAATAAAGTAAATATATTAGTAAATGAGATGTAATTAAATTTGGAAACTTATAGAAGTTTAAAATTTTGAATTAAATCAGAGTGTAATTAAATCAAGTTAAGATGAATGTTAAGAAAAAAGTCTAGATGGACTATGTAAAATGGTTGCTTAAATAAAATTTATTAAGGTAGAAATAAATTTGTGAATGAATAAATGAATTTATAATTTCAAGTAAATGTGACAATAAAATAAGTTAATAAAGCAAGTCAATTAAATGAAGTAAATTCAAGAGATTGTGAATGGAATGTAAATAAGTTGGAAAACTTATCGAAACTTAAAATTTGGATTGAAACTAAATATTTGAATCGTGTTAAATAAAGTAAAATGGAAAATTTGTCGAGTTGGACTAAATAAAGCAAAATATTGAAATAAAATCATTAAGTAAAGAAATTAATTAAACTTGTAAATGGAATTGAAAGTGAATATTGGGATTGTGTAAAGTAAAGTGAAGTTATAGAACTAGTTCAAAGTGAACTAAAATAGTAAAAGTTTAGAAGTAAAAGATGGTTTAAGATAGGAATAAATTAGTAAGTGGAACTAATTAAAGAGATGGTTAAATAAAAATGGTTTGAGATAAAATGAATTGAAATTTGAAATAAATTAGTAAATGGAATTAATTTAAAATAATAATAATAGATAAACTTTAGTGGTGAAGTGGATATAAATATAAGAATTATACAAAATATTTATATTAAACTTAAGAAATGGATGGTGAAATTCTTAAGTAAATTTGGTATTGAAAATATACTAAGTAAATATTTGAATGAGGATTTAATAAAGACGTGTGAAATGATAAGTGTGAATAAAAAGAGAATTTATATTGCTAATAATCAGTTAAGGTAAATACATAGGATGTATGTATATTATTTTATTCGCTTAACGATTTGATCCAGATTCGAGCATAGAATATCGAGGTAGTTATATCGACCTGAGTTGCGATTTTTCACTCGATTTTCGACGGTGAACCCTGGATATGGATTTTTGATTAGTTCTGGAAATTCTCTATCATAGTTTATGGGACGCCCCACCTCTATGCTCACAATAATAAAGGTTATTATAAGGAATAACGTCTGTTATTGCGAAGAATAAGGCTTGTTAGAAGCGACCATCCGTAAGTTATGCCTTAGACGAGTATTGATTACATCGATAGGAGTTGTGTAAATTACTCCCAAAGATATAAATTCAATCCAAATCTAAAACGAAACTACGGTGGCTAAAGAAAAATCCAGAACAACTCATAACAACAACAACATAGATATGTAAAGTCACATCAGAATAGAAATATCAGATATATAGCGGAAGACAAGTCTGGATACATGCTACAACAATCGATGGTTCACATGAACCAATGTACATATACATATACATCAACATACACGAGATGAGAGTCAACACCAAAAGTAACACCTCGAAGTCTAGACCAAAGATGGAGTGAAATCCCAAAAGCTGAAGCTGCAACTGAATCAGAGATTACGACTATCCTGAAATAACTTGGTATAACCCGAGTATTATTTAAAAGAAAATAATAAACGGACCAGTCTAATTTAAACTTCAGAAATAAGTGTATGATAAACAATACTTAAGCAAATAATTATAGTCTCGAATGAAACTATACAACATAAATAATCAACATAGTTCAAATAAAGAAATCTCAATTTAAACTCCATCAAAATCAATAATCTCGACTGAGACTATTCAACATAAATAATCATCATAGTTTAAACGAAGAAATCTCAGTTTAAACTCCATCAAAATCAGCTTTTAAATCCCCAAGTGAATTCAAAACAACAATACACAAATTTATAATCTCGGATGAGACTATACACAAAATTATAGCCTCGGGTGAGACTATACAACATAGTAATCCAAATTCACAATTGAATTCAAAGCAACAGTTCACAAAAATCTAGAAATCAATTAAGATAACTAGACAAATCAGCAGTCACAAAATCTAGAAAAAAAATAAGATAACTAGAAACCCAACATAAAAGATGGATCGATCCCAGCAGATGGTGAGTTTTAGCTACACCGCACGTGCATCTCATATGGCCGAAGCCTACCAAGTACTATAATTTTTGGCGCCCAACAAATGACCCGAAGGTCCAACAAATGACCCGAAGGTATAGTACTAGTAATTGACCCGAAGGTCCATCATATGACCCGAAGGTCCAACATATGACCCGAAGGTCCAACAAAGTGGCTCGAAAGCCCAACAAATATTTCAATTAACGAGTCCGGAATTAACCGAAATAGTAAAAGTGTTGTTCCATATTCCGCACTTTTGCTAAATCATTTAAATCTCTTCATCGTTTTCTTGAAAGTGCAAAATTGTATATTTTAAATAAATAACATTTTACGTTCTCAAACGGACAACTCCGGAATTAAGCGAATCAGTAAAATGAGGGTTCATAGTCCTCAATTTTGCTGAAGCATTTGAATCGCTTCCTCGTTCTTTTGAAAGCGCAAACTGTACAATTTTTGGAAATAATTTTATTTTTAAAACGATTTTTAAAACACGTGATTGAAACAGTAACAACTATAGCAATTTCGACGAGGAAATTACACTTTACAAAACACCGTAAAAACGGATATCAAATCAGCGTTGCGGGATAACCGCTTAAAAATTTACTTTGAAATTGACGGTTACTGAAGTCAAAACAACAGTAATTTTTATTCGTTAAAAATGTCATCTAAACAACACGCTTCAAAAATATAATACCAGCGTAAAAATTCCATTATAAAAGTAAAGGCAACAAAATACGTTTTAAAACCAAACACCGGTTCAACGTAAATCAAATAGTGGACTGCACCACTATAAATTCAAAAATATTGCACTGCTCAATATACCCGTGGACTATAATATACATTCGCGAATTAAAACTGAGTATGCGCAAAATGAAATTGGAAAAATAATAAAAGTGACCGGGAAGAATACATGTACACAATATAATTTTGCATGTAAGTTAAATAATGGTTTTGGACAACATTTTATTTGGTGATGCACGTTAGTGTATTTTGCATGCAAATTAAATAATGATGCACCTTAGTGCATTTTGCATGCAAATTAAATAATGATGCACGTTAGTGCATTTTGCAAACAATATAATACTACATTTATATCAAGTATGAAATTATGAAAATGGCAAAACTTATAGAAGAAGCATGGCATAAATTTGTACATAACGTAAAAATGATTGATGCGTATTCTTTTGCACGTTAGTGCATTTTGCATGAAAGAGTAACTTGGATTCATTTTTATATATGAACCTGTGCACAACAAAATTACTAAACAAAACATAAATAGACATGCGTCCAACCTTTTTATGCAACCCGTTATCTTTTTTTTCTTCTCTTCGTGCAGGCCCTACTGCATAAAAAATGAATTTAATAAAACAAAATGCTGGTTTGACAAACCTTTTTACACTCTGCACACATTCAAGTTTTCATGCACACTGACCATACAGTTTCACGCAACACACATATCACTTAAGATTTGCAAAGAAATGTGACCTGGGCTAGTTTTCATGCACACTGACCATACAGTTTCACGCAACAATTGTAAAGTAATAGAAAATTTACTGGAAATGGGTTTTTCCATACAATATATACACGACATGCATACACAGTTGAGTGTTGCACGCACGTATTGATTCATGCAAAGTTTACACGTATTGATTCATGCAAATGCAAAAATGAGTTTTGGTGCTACACAAAAGTGGCGATCTGTCCATATTTCACGCACCCATGCTAGTTTTACTACATTAGCACTAGAATTGATAAGGCTATCAGCGACATTAAGGACAGCAAAAGGCAAAATTGGATCAACACCTGGAACACGAATAGGGGAAGAAACAATGTGCTCCCTGGAACGCACAGAACAAATTTTCGAATCTTTAAACAAATGATTCTCCACAAAATTCGTATCAACCCTACTCTTACGCACGAAATACTTTGGCATGAGCACTATACTAATCATTTCTCACTACACTCCTTATGCAATTAACGAAATAGCATACTATAAAAATGTTTGCATGGGAAAAATGGCTAGACACAACGACCAGTATGCAAATGAACTATAATATTGCGCTAATTTTTTTTGCATAAATCAAAACAGGAAGCGTTGTATTTAAATTAGAAATGTGAGTTTAAAACTCACTTCTAATTCGCTTCCAAAATTTTTAAGCAACCCAGATTCGTAGAGAAAGCAAGAAATTTGTAGAGACGCCATTAAACTTTTGCAGAGCTACTTGATAAAAGAATGCTACTTGGAAAAATTTGAAGCAAACTGAAATGATGAAGGCTATACTACTATATTTCCAGATGTGCACAAGTCAAGGCCAATGGTACAAAATCATTAAATTGTAGACGTGAGCAAATAGAAGAAAAGGACATGCTGCAAATATAAAGAAATGATGGTGAAAAGTGTGTGTTCACGTTGGCTTCATAACTCTAGTCACAGCAAAGAATTAATACTTCAACTTGCTTTTAAAACTTTAGTGGCTGCAAGATGAATTGTTCCAACTTTTGTTTATAAATGGACCCTTTTTGGTTTACACGTGAAGGCAAAAAATAAATACAACATAGCTTAGTTAATTTTTACAACTGATTTTGCAATTGACTGCTACTTATATGTTCAACTAACTTGTAAATGATTTTGCATTGCAATTTTATTTTTCGAACTTCAATTTAAAATTCCCATTTTAAATTTTTATTTTGACGGCAGTAAATCACGGTTGTTACAAACTCCCCCTTATAAAAATTGGGTCCCCGTAATTTTCCTGCTAGAAGTTGTTTATAAAACAATTAATTCATCACAACAAAGATTAAAATAGAAAAGATGGATGGAATGCTCACCCCCACCCGAAGAGGAGACAAAACTGGGATAAGAACGCTCGATGAATTCTTTGGTTTCCCAAGTGCAATCTTTGGAAGTTGCGGACAATTGAATTTTCACAAGCGGGACTTCTTTATTCCGAAGGCGTTTAACCTTCGAAGCTAGCACACGAATAGGATTTTGCACCATAGACAAGTCGGGTGAGATCTCAAGATCTTACAACATATGGGGATCAATAGAAGAATCTGAATCTCGAAGGCATCGACAAAGCTGGGATACATGAAATACGTCATGAATTCCCAAAAACTGAATAGGTAGCTACACACGATAATCAATAGGGTCAATGCATTCCGTAATAGGAAAAAGTCCAATATAACGAGGAGCCAATTTCTCTGAGCTACTAAAACGCACCACACCCTTTATCGGAGAAACACGAATGAATACAAGATCGCCAACAGAAAATTCCGAAGGCTTCCTACGATGATCGGCATAAGATTTCTGCCTATTCTAAGCCTCCTTCATTCTCTGTCTAATAATAACAATCCTCTCAGAAGAATCACGAATATAATCCGGGCCGAGAACTAACTTTTCCCCTGATTCCAACCAACAAGATGGTGATCGACACGGTCTTCCGTAAAGAGCTTCGAAAGGAGCTATACCGATACTGGATTGAAAACTATTGTTATAAGAGAGTTCAACAAGAGATAAGTGATCTTCCCAACTATCTCCAAAGTCAAGAAGTAGTCCGATTGGACTTGATAGGAATAAAATGGGCTGATTTGGTCAATCGGTCAACAATCTCCCAAACACTAATATGGCCCGACCTCGGACGAGGTAGACAGCAATGAACTCCATAGAAATTTAATCCCATTTGCATAATGGAATCTCTAGAGGTTGCAAAAGACCACTAGGACGATGGTGTTCTGCTTTAATAAGTTGACAAGTCATGCAACGACTCACATAACTTGCAACATCACGCTTCATACCCTCTCAAAAGTATAAGCGTTTCATATCAGCATACATCTTACTACTACCCGGATGAATAGTATACTTAGAACGATGACAATCCTCAAGAATATCATTTCTAAGATTAGAAACATTAGGCACGACCAACCTACCCTTCTTCCCAATACAACCATGAACATCAATATCGAAATCCTTTAGATTATCACTTCGGGATTCCGCTTTACAACTCTGGATAAGACAAGAGATCTGGATCTTGTTTTTGGGTATCGACAACACGATCCAACAAATAAGGACGAGCTTCCATGCTAAATAGAAGCATGGGAGAATCAGAAACTGAAGGACGGTCTCTAATATCACAAAGAGATAAATCTTCCAACACATTCCACTCTGCTAGCATCATGGAAATAACAACTTGCTGCTTGAGACTGAGCGCATCAGCAACTCGATTACCCTTACCAGGGGTATACAGAATATCGAAATCATATGAAGAAAGAAATTTGAGCCAACGCTGTTGCCTCATATTAAGTTCTTTCTGAGTGAATAGATACTTCAGAGATTTGCAATCAGTGAAGAGAACAAAATGCTCGCCCAATAAATAATGTCGCCAAACCTTTATAGCAAAGACTATAGCTGCTAATTCCAAATCATGGGTAGCATAACGAATCTCATTAGGCTTTACTTGTTAAGAAGCATAGGCAACTACTCTCTTTTCTAGAAAAATTTACTTTTTATAGGTCAATTTATTGTGTCAAATTGTCTCATCAAAGCGTTTAGGAGATTCCTATCGATAATGTTGATCAAGCGCATCGACCAGAATTCTTAAAGCACTCAATGGGCAATACAATCATAAAATCATCTTCCATATGATAAACACAACTCCAATTATACTTGTAAATAAATCTTATGAAAAAGATTTGCAAATTTTTTTAGTTGTTTTTTTCATCTGAAATCAAAAAATAAACAAATGGAGTCATCAAGATATTCGTAGAATACTCGATTCATAAAATGGATGAAATAAGCTGGGCAAACTGAATGACATAACAAGTCATTCATTAGAATCATAACGAGTGCGAAATGCGGTAAGTGGAATGCTAACTTCCACAACTCATAGCCAAATGAAAACCGGTGGTAAGGTCGAGTTGAGAGAAGAGCTAGAACGAATAAATTACTTGGCTTCCCACTCAGATAATTGTTGCATGAGTTCCTCATTTTCCTTAGCAGACATCCTCGTGGAAGGACGACTGACAGGATAAGCACCAGAGATAAGATCAATACGGAATTCAATTGCCTTATTCGACGACACTCTCGAAATAGGCTCAAAGACAACAGAAAAATCACAAATAACTGGAATATTTAGCTATAACAGCCTCCGATTCGAAGGAAGAAATGAAAGCATTCAAAGTATGTTCCATGCTTCGAAATATAATAGATAACAGTTCGATAACATCAGGATGCTTGAGATATAAAGTTCTTTCGGGACATAGGATTTGAACTTCATAACGGACGAGCCAATCCATTCCCAAAAACATATCAAAACCAAGATGATCCATAACATGCAGATTTGCATGAATGGAAGAACCACAAAGAATAATCTCAACATCAACACACAACAAGCTCCTTGACACGAATGAATGTGCTGCACCCGTATCGAAAAAGAACTCTAATAGAATGACCACGAAATAAAATAAAACCTTGCAAAACAGAAGGAGTAAAACCTTTGGGCTGAGAAGAATCACCAGAAGCTTAAGCAACATTAAGCTTCCCAGATTTGAAACCCTTAGGAGCAGTAAGACAATCAGAAACCCAATGTCCTACTTTCAAATCTAAGATTGAAAAGGAATTTGACAATTGGAGTACTGCGGAAATATGAAATATATTCCTAGGCATATTCCAACTTGTTAGAGAGGATAAAAGTTTAAGAACAATGAAGGAAATAAATCAGAAAGGCACGAATAAAACCCTCAAATAGTTGTAACACATGTTCCATTCTACTTCTGTTCTATATTTATTATAATTTGTTCTGAATTTCAGCACTGATACCAAGCTATGACGCCCCAACTCTATGCTCACAATAACAAAGGTTATTATAAGGAATAACGTCTGCTATTGCGAAGAATAAGGCTTGTTAGAAGCGACCATCCGTAAGTTATGCCTTAGACGAGTATTGATTACATCGATAGGAGTTGTGTAAATTACTCCCAAAGATATAAATTCAATCCAAATTTAAAACGAAACTACGGTGGCTAAAGAAAAATCCAGAACAAAGAATTAATACTTCAAGGTGAATTAATATTTCAACTTCAATTTAAAATTCCCATTTAAAATTTTTATTTTGACGGCAGTAAAATCACGATTGTTATAGTTTATGGCTATGCAAGGAGAATGATCGTTTCTGATCAAGAAATCAGATCTGAGTCCGCACTAAGGAGTCGCATGAACGATACTAGTTCGGAAGTGAAATTGTGTGATCAAGTATGCGATCAAATTTGATATTGCGTACGGATGATATATGTACATCGTACGTGCTTGAATGAAATAGATATTAATTTTTTTATAAAGAAATGTATAAAATGATTTTGAATGTTGTGATAGGAGATTTTTGTTAAGTAGGATATACATGTGTTTTAAAGGAAAGGAAAATTGGTTTTGATTTCAGAAGATAAAATTTAATTGCCCGTCATAAGGTATGTATTTAAATTTCTGTATGAAATTTGGTGATTTTTTGGTCTAGCCACTTGGCGTTTTGTTTTCTTTTGAAATTTGGAGGCCCGTAGAGGCATTTTGTAGTGGTATTGAGCTAGCCGCGCAAAGGAGACGCTGGCGAAATTTTTCAAAAATTTAGGGAGTTAGAAAAATTTTGAGAAAATTTTGATAGCTTGAAGTTTGGTTTAAACTATAATTTGAATTATTGAGTAAATAATGTTGTTTGGAAACTATGGAAGAGTTTGGAAAGTAAGTAAGGGTGGTAGTGTGTCTTTATTTAGAAGATTGTTTGGGGGTGTTGTTAAAAACTATTTGGTTGTGGGTTAATAGTTAACAGGTATTGGACCATTCCTCTTAACCAGTAATTTCGAGGACGAAATTCTTTTAAGGAGGATGAATATGGCAACCTAGAATTTCTGGATATTTGAAATTGAAATATTTAATTGATTTTAAATATTTGAAAGTTAGTTTAACTTGAATTTCAAATATCACTATTTATTTCGGTAATTAAATTATTGAATTTAATAAGCGGAAATTGGGGAAAAATTGAATCTTGATTTTTAAGTTGGTTAAAAATATTTCAAAGGCTTGGAAAATTTATGTTGATAGTACTGAAGATAGTAAAAGTGTTAAACTTGAATTTAAAAGTGTTTTGTTCAGTTTTAAAAATATATCGTTTAAATTAATATTTAAAAGTAGCCTTCCGAGGCACAGTCTTGGAATTCGACGAAACCAGTTCCGTTGGATCCGTAATAGTGTATTATTACTGGAATTTAATTTTCGTAGCTTTTGGAGTTGTCGTGTGGCTGTACGATAGATAAATGCGTTGAAATCTATATCGAAAATTTAATACAATAACTGGTCAAAAAGCTATCTTATCAATACGATCGAATTAGGCCTCAAAACCTTTTCCATCACATTCGGAATAGGGGTTTAACATTTTAAACGCCTAGCGGCATGCCTCGATAGGAGATCGAGATTTTTAGCTCGATTTCAATACGTTTGAAATTCAAATTCAAATTTAAATTGTATATGGTGACCAGTCAAAACTGTAGCCTGTGATTCAACATGTTGCCTGCCTCTTCAAGCACGTGTTCAACTGGGTTAAGATGCGTCATTTCCTTTTTAAAATATAGAAACAGCTGAGTTTTTTTAGAAAAAAAGAGAAATAAAAGCGAACGAAGAATAGTCTTCTCCCCAAAAATCAAATTCGTTCGTTTATTAAAAAAATTGGCTTCCATCTGAGATACGAATGAATTCATGTAATCGCGTATCCTTTTTCCTCTTAACGATATCGAAACCCCCTATTTCCCTCAATTCGATTTTGGCCGAGCTTTGAAAATAAATCTCCAGCACCTCAATTCCGTTATCATTTCTTGTTCAAACTAGTGGCATCTCCTTCCTTTCTTGAATAATTCATTATGGAAATGAAGTGGCGTTGGCAATGCGAGGTCGGAGCGTTCGAGCAACCCAGGTGGCGACCAGGGGGATGTGTGGATCTACACGGCTGCAATTTCTAAGTCAACTTTGCAGTCGAGCTTGGCGAGTGGGTTTTGGTGAGTCAGGGTCGCGACTTACGTCTGAGGTGGCCGATGTTGTACGCGAGCAGCAGGGTTTCAGGTATCGCCGTAGAGAGGAAGCGAGTGGGTCGGGTATTCATCGTGGATGCAGCGACTTCGTTGGCTCGGTACGATCTAAGTTTGAGGTAATTAACTAATGATTTAATTAATACAGATAACTATATTATTGTAGTCAAATACTTTTTAATTTAATGTATGAATTTAGGTGGTTAATATATATATATATATATATATAAAGAAAAATGATAATAGTAGTAAGGTAATTTTTTATTTTAATTTATTAAATCACATACATGTGTGTGTGTGTATACATGAAGGAAATTTTACTGTAAGGATATTTTCCCTTGATTTAAATTTATATATATATATGTGTGTGTGTGTGTGTGTGTTCACATATACAGAAAATATATATATCTATGAGGTATAATTCTGTTTTTAAATTTAATATATATATATATATATATGTATATATTATAATTCACATACATATGGGTTGAAAGGAATTTTATTTTAGAATTTAATGCATTTGTATATATAGATAAAACAAAAAATGTATAGAGATAAGGTTTGGAAATATAGAGATTTTAAAAATGTTGAAAATTTATATAAAATTAGATTTTTAAATCTATAAATTATTTTTATACATATAGTTTCAAAAGAGAATAAATATACAGATATACCTATTTTCATTTACTGGTTTATTTTTAAAATAATATATTGTGGAGGTTAGACTTACCTAACTATTTCGATCACTAGAAAATAATTTACAAAAAATAAAATTGATTTAAAATAAATTATTAATTAATTAAATTATAAAATGGAAATTAATTTTTTGATTTGTTCGAAATATTTATCAACCATATAATGTTTATACAAGGTTTAAATCATGGAGAACCAAGCCGGTTTGGATCGGATTGCAAATCTATTGTCAAAGGTGAGTTAATCTCACTCATTTGGATAACCATTTAAATTTAAATAGTTAAATTTAAATTATTGGATTGATTGCTTGAATTAGTGTTTATTCATTAGTCTGGATGTGGTATATTATACATAGTAGTGTGTGTGTGTGTGTGTGTGTGTATGTGTATATATATGTGTGTGTATGTGTATATTGGAGTGATTGATTTCCTGCATTATATAGCGGATGAGACCCTATGTGTCCCGCATAAAAGCGCATGACCCCATATGCCGTGATATTCCACCTCGAAGTGGAATTGGTATTTTATATTGTGCTAACATCTGTGGATGCAGGGAAACAGGTTGGAGGGATTCAACTGGATTCCCTAAATGTTTGAATTTATTCCATATTCTGTGATATGATTTATTGATAATCTATGATAGATTATATTGGTAATTGAAATTATTGAATGCTATGGTTTGGCTGAATATATTTGGATATTTTGAAGATATGAAAAATATAAAAGATTTGATTTTGAAAAGAGATATAAGAGAGAAATATTAAGTAAAATAATTTTAGATAAAAGAATGAATTAGGAAAGAATAAAGGTTTGATTTTGAATTCTATTAAATGAATGCTGTGTATAAAAAAGAAAAACGTAGAGATTTTAAATAAAAGAAATTAAAGGATTTTTGGAGACTTAAGTGATATTGCTTAAGAATTAAAGGATTTTATTTTAAATTTTATGATATAAAATGATTGGGAAGAATTAAAAGGGAGAATTTTGAATAAAGAATGAAATGGATATTTTCGGTTTAAAATATGATTTTGAATCATAAATAAAGAAGTGAGTTTGGAATTAATAGATTTTGAAATAAATTTGGATAAGTAAAGGAGTAATTTTTAAATGGAATAAATTTTGGAAATCGATTTCGAAATCGACTTAGTGTTTGAAACTATGATTAAAGGGAAAATGAGATTGTGAAATTTATAAGGAAATGTTAGTTTGTTTTAAAAATAAAAAGGTAATTTTATTTTTAAAAGGGCGTGGAAAAGAAATTCATGGATTTGGATAATAAATTAAATTGGAATAAATCGAGAAGGATTTATTAACCGATTAAATGGACTATATTGGAATAGGAAGTGTATTTTCCTGAAAAAGCCAAGTATGTTTTCAAAGCAGATTTTTAAGTAGAAGTTAAAGTTTTAAAAGTTGTTTTAAAAGAATGTTTTTGAGAAATTATTATTTAAGTTGTTTAAAATTTTAAAGGTAAATATTTATTAAATTAGTTATAGTAGTAATAATTTAAAGGGTTAATTGGTATTATGATTTAAAAAAATAATTATTGATATTTATATTTATAAAGTAGTTTTATTGTAAAGATAGTTTGGCTAAAGTTTTTATTTGAAAAACTTGTATAGAATTTCATAACTTTTATTTTAATATTTGTTTGACTTGAGTTTTACATGAGAAATTATTATAAATTTCATAACTGGTATTTTGAATAAAGAGTTTTAAGTAGTTTTAATTTAAATGTTTAAATATATATTTTTGGATAAACTGTTTTAAATATTTTTAAATTTTCATATTACACCTTGGTGATTTTCAGTGGAAATAAACAATTGGGTGGGAATTTATTTCCACGAGAGAAAATAATTTGAAAACTATTTTCAAAGGATTGAAGGGTGGAGAAATATCTTGTGAAGATAATTTGAAATAAATAATTTGGAAAAATTAGTAAGGTCTGAGGATTCTTTGTGAATGTTATTTGATAGTTAAAAAATCGACTATCAGTATTGTAACAACCCGATATTTTCAACCATTCGTATCCATACATCCGGATTTGAATTGCTCAAAATACCGGATTGATAATTTATATTTGGCGAAACTTAGCATATACAGTAAATAAAATAATCACAGAATGACAGGCACATAGTAATATAACAATAATGCAGCGGATACAAAAAGAATAGTAGTTCATGAAGCTACTATATATATCAGAGTCAAATAAGATACAAAGAAGTCTTGAATACAATAGTCAAATACAAGATCAAAATACATCACTAGAATTAACTGAATATCTGAAAGCTGGATAGATAGTTGTATCTCCAAGCAAAACTCCAACTCCAAAAGGTGAGTCTCAAAAGCTGTATCACTCAGTCTGACCCGAGCGTAAAGCAAAACACAAAAAACTCGAGTCAGGATTAACATTCTTGTATCAATAAATTCAACTCAAGTGAAATAACAACTGAAATACAAGTAACTCAAAGGATGTTTGAGATAACCATCCTCTAAAGATCCGTTAAACTATCTACTATGTAGTAATATACGCTATTATAATAATGTCTAAAGTAAAGTATAATATATTCGAAAATAGCATTAAGGCGTTACCCATATCCCCCTTAACACATTTATATATTCCCATAGTCTATACAGTACTGTTATCTCTCCCGTAATGGGCGTCGTCATAGGGCACTCCATAGGTATGGTACAAAATAAAAACGTACAAGATGCGCTAGGTTAGGTGACACGGCACAACTAGGCAATGCCAGGGTAGATATACCAATTACGCTTCCGGAGTGGTGGTAACGCGTAGCAGCAACTACCGCCCACCTCGAGCCAAACCCATTAAAATCAAGGTGGACTCAATCAATTACAAAGTAATAGAATGGTATCGAAGAAGTGTGTCCGATAAGAGGAACTACCTCAATAGCCCGTCAATTTCTCATGTTTTAGCCACCTTATGCCAAATCACGACAGTCGGGTCCACATACATACCTCAATAGAACGTCGCCACTATCCTACTTCATACTGGAATCTCCACCGCGTACACGGTTGTTAAAGTGGTTTTCGGAGTTGGCAGAGAGTATGACAACTTCCGATTCCGGTGTCTTTAAAAACCAAACGTTATTATTACACCGTGGTCGTTTCAAAATAGTTTTACTTCAAACTAAAACATCATTTCCATTTCCAAACCGAATACGATGTTATTTCTATTTCAAATGTATCCTTTTCCAAAATTATAGCATTTTCAAAGTTTAACACTTTCGAAACCAAAACACTTTGAAATTATAACACTTTCGAAACATAATACTTTGAAATCATAATACTTCCCACTTAACCGATTTAAATATTAAAATAGTATATATAATGAAATTGTTTTCCCTAAATTTCACAAATTAATTCCAAATCAACTCAAATTCCAAAATTCAAATTTAAATCAGATCTCAAATCATAAATTTCAATTTAGTTTCTAAATAAACCATTCAAAATTATATCGATTTCAAATACCGATTTGAGCCACAAATAAACCATTTCAAAATATATATTTCAAAGCTTTAAATATTCTATAATTTCAAAACTAAATTTGATAATTTCATATGTTCATCAAATTTTCCATAATATTATTTAGCTTTCAAATATTCACATAATAAAATCCAATATCATTTAAATAATCTCCAATTTCAAATAACTGAATATTCATTCAATTTATTTAAACTTGATATATTCATTTAAATCACCTTAAACCAGAATTAAGTTATAAAACCATATTCTTTTAAAATCTCAATTTCAACAAGTTCCAAATGGATTCTTATTAAATATAATTCTTAATTAAATAAAATTTCAAATCAATTTCAAAACTAAATTATCAGCTCAGTTTATAAAAATCATTATAAACTCGATATTAAAAAATAATTTAAATAAATACTTTTTCATATTTTTTTTAATAAAATCAACTTTGTTATTAAACTTATTTTATATATCCCAAATTTGTACATAGCTTAAATTAAGAATTTAACTATATGTATATAATAGCATTTATATAATATCTAAAATCAATATTTATATAAAACCATATTTTTCAAAACCATTGAGATCAATTTCAAAATATTTATATATAGACCAACGGTGTATGTATATAACTTTCTATCCTACGGTCAAGTGATACGGATATTTATCATTTCAATCCGCAGTTTAAATATATACGGGTATATATCATTTCAACCCACAATCCCAAGTTCAATTCAATGAAAATCGCTTGGGTTTATCATTTCAACCCATAACGAGTTTCTCCTATTCTAAAGTCCGTTCGGGTATGTATCATTTCAACCTATAGTGAATTCTATACTAACAGGGAACTTGCAGAGTGATAACAGATATGATAAAAACATAACATGCATATATCATCAATATAAATAGCAGATAATGGTATCTGATGTCACAGGCGAACAGATAGCATGTAATGACATATATATAACAATGTAAATAACTAACAGCATCAAATTTCAATTGTCGTTTCAATTGAAATCAAATTTAATAACATTAATCGTGAATGAGTGCTCACCTTTCGAGGCTAGAGATGAACAAAATATGATGAGTTACGAATCCAAAGTAAGGTGAAACGGGCACGAATTTGACGATCAAAGCTGGTAGATAGAATCGATGAAATGAATCAGAATCAGAATCAATGAAGATAATTGGTATAAGCAAACTTGTATATAAATATATGTAACTATATTTATAAAACCATATTATAAATTTTAAGCGCATATTAAATTCAAACATACATATTTATTTTCAAATCAATAATCTAACTTTAATATAAAATAACATCTAAAAAAAACAAATTCCTAAGTACTTCACACTGTAGATTTATAAATAACATAAATATAATTTAATATCCTTATTTATTATAAAACCAATATTTAAATATATATATATACTAATCCAAATTCACATATACACTACCAGATCATATAAAATCAACACTTAAACAAATCTTTGTAAACAAAATTTCGAAATGGATGATAAACATATTACGTAAAGTCTGTACGTATGTATATTATGTTACAAACCATATATATATATTAGACCCATGACATCATTTTTTCATATAAGTGTATTATAGAATAACACATTTGTTAACATTATTAATTTATGTAATGTATAACCTGTTATACAAACACTGTACAAACCCTTATTAACTTAAACCTTCATTAATTAATTCAAACCCTTATTAACTTCAAACGAAACCATATCTTATCTATGATTTAAGTTTAACAATTTAAAACCCAAATACTTCGAGTCAAGCAAACAACTAACTCGAGAACCCACAAAAACCCAAGTCACACCATCATCAGTGCACATCCAATCAATTAATCATTCAACTAATTATTTAAGTTTAACCATTTAAATTTAAATAAAAATCCAACAGGGTGAGATTTACTCACCTTTGATTTTGCTGTTTGCAATCCATCCCAAACTAGCCTGTTCTTCATGATTTTTGACCTTGTAGAAATATTATATGATTTATTAACATCTGAGACAAAACGAACAACCTATTTCCATTTTAAAATTTATTTAACTAACAATTTATTTTAGACTAAATTTTTTCCAAAATCAGTAATATCTCATTTTCTTTTAAAACTCATATACTAAAACATAACTATGTACATTTTAAATAATCTATACATATTAAAAAAACAGATTTATATACATTTACTTTACAGCATTATAAAATTCCCAAACTTTATCTATGTCACATAATTTATGTTTCTTTCCTGATTCCTATATATATATATATAAATATATAAATATATAAATGTGTATATATTAAATTGAATTGAATGAAATATAGAACAGATTGTAACTTACTGCCAATATTAATTTCAAGTTCATTTTGTTTCCAAATTAAAATATGCATTCTAGTTTTAAATAGGAAAAGAAATCCATACCAAACGAGATTGGCCGTTGAATGCAACCCTTCCCTCGTTCGAACGTCGAGCACGAAACCCTAGTTTTGAAAATCACTATAAATCTTCCAACATCGCGCCGCCACCGCTACCGAGTTCACCCGCCCCCTTCTACCTCGACTAAGCTAACGCGTACGCACGCGAAGGCGAAACTTCCCAACCTGACTGCGGCCTCGACTCCACGCCGTGCCCTTCGACGCCATCGCGTCCAATCGTTCGAAGCCGAAGCCACTGCACAGCTCACACACACAAATGCACCCTCCCTCCAGTTCGCGCCTCCCTCTAGGTCGTGTCGCTTCCTACCCAAGCGCCGCTCACGACACGGTCTCCACCAGTTGAATGCATTGCGGCCTTACTCGAGCTCTTCGATTTGGTCAGAAGATCGAGAATGGACATCAAAATTAGAACGAATTGATTTGGGGATTTCAGGTAGAGTCGGCCATGATTTCATTTTTTTTAATTTACGGTCGATTTACTGATGGAAATTAGAGAGGGACGACGACGAAAAAAATAAAGATAGCAATGGCTTCTCGAATACGCCTGATTACTATATAATTAAATATGAAAATATCTCGTGCTCCATAACGTGAAATCCCGAGCCCCGAATCAGACATGCCGACAGGCGTTGTTAAGGTTTTACCCGCATTTCGAACACAATGGAATGTATTTCGAGGGCTAATTTGATCGTATGCGTGAGTTACCCAAGTAAACGATCAATTTTAAATTAAATTGATTGAAATAGTTCTAAGCGCTTTGAGCTGCCAGTGTCAAACGACAATTCCGATTTCTACGCGAATTGAAATCCTATAATAACTAACTATTACAAATCCAATGGAATTAGTTTCGTTAGATTCCGAGACTGTGCCTCGGAAGGCTATTTTTAATTTCAATTTAAACGATATATTTTTAAAATTGAACAAATTACCTTTGAATTAAATTCCGACCATTCTATTATCTTTAGTATCATCATTATAAATTTTATAAGCCTTCAAATTATTTTCAACAGGCTAAAACCTGAAGATTCATTAATTCATCCAATTTCAGTTTATTAAATCTAACAACTTAATTGCTAAAAATAATAATATTTGAATTCAAGTTAAATAAAATTACCCTTTTAAATATTTACAATCAATTAATATTCAAATTTAGATTGTTGGAAATTCCAGGTCATCACATTCCTCCCTCCTTAAAAGAATTTCATCCCTGAAGTTACTAGTTAGGAAGAATGGTTCAAAATCCATTTACCTTTTCCCAAAACCCACAATTCAACATCCTACCAACTATCTTTTATTAAAGACTCACTATCACCTTAACCAACTTCCCAAAACCTTCTATAGTTTCAAACAATACCCTTTTTCTCAATCATTTAAATTTCAATTTAAAACCAAATTTTAAAATTATCAAAATTTTCTCAAAATTTTTCTAACTCTCTAAATTCCCGAAAAAATTTTCCACCGTCTCCTTTACGCGGCTAGCTCGGTACTACTACAAAATGCCACTACGGGCTCCCAAAGTCCAAAAGAAAACAAAAGCCAAGTGGCTAGATCAAAAACCCAATCCAATTTCATACAAAGATTTAAATACATACCTTTTTGTCGGGCAATTCAAATTTATCTTCTAATATCAAATCCAATCTCTTTTTCTCTTTATAATACCTGCATAACCTACTTAGCAATAATATCCAATCATAGCTTTCCAAATCTTTTCATACATTTTCTTACATAGGTTTCATATCTATTTCAATTTAGTTTTTTCCATTTCCATATGATTTCAATTTGTCTTCAATTCTGAATATTGAATTTATCTTCCATTTATAACTGATTCATATTAGTTTCATCTACTAATTTACTTTAGTCTTTAATTTGAAATCGTTTTGTCGTTAACCAAATTTTTCTCAAAATTTTCAAAAATTTTCTAACTCCCAAAATTTTTGAAAATTTTGGCAGAGTCTCTTTTGTACGGAGGAGCTTTTGCAATTTGACAAGAGATATAAATATATACATCGACCCACCCGGTCGGAAAAAGCAAAAACAGTTCATATTTTCTATTTTTATTGCATAGGCGTACCTTATTTAGCATTTTAAGCATGCGGCTTACTTATTTTAGCAATTAGTCCATCCAAATCCAGTCAAACGGCTTTCCGGTACCTGTACTTACTCAATTTAAATATGTAAGTGCCATATATAGAGAATTTATTAGCATTTCACTTACTTTAATGGCAAAACACAAGCATTACAAAAGCATCAAACACCAAACGCTTACCATAAGTGATTTATATGATTCAAAGCCAATCCAATTGCTTCCAACCAAATTTATGTGCCATTTCATTCAATTTTAATGGTTTACAACTCAATTGCTTATGTTCAATTTATTTGTAACCCAAACAAGCTCATATTTACTTCAAATGATTCAAAAATCAATTTATTAAATCTCTATCAATTTATAGAATTTTAATTACTTCTGTTTACGTTAAACGACAACTGTTTATGTGTAAATTCGGCGATATCTGCTTAATAGAGTATCTATTTTAGTTTATAACTACTTCAAATTGATTTCAACTCATTTTTTATTTGATTCCATTTCATTTCTAGTTTATTAACCACCCATTCATTTAACTCGACACATTCCATTCTTGTATACTTCTAACCATTCCCAAATTAATTCAATCCAAGCTTTTATTTAATGGGCTTTCACTCTCATTCTTCCATAAATTTTAAACTTAAGTTAATTTACTTTAATTTATTCCAACATCCAACTTAAGTTTACTTTTATTTGATTCTCATTTAATCAAATTCCATTAAATTCAGTTAGCCCATTCCTTTTAATTTTAAATTCACCTTCTCAATTTATCAAAATAATATCCAAGCACATACTTAACTCATTTATACTTCAAATTAATATGCTACCGAACTTAAGTTCAGTCTGATAATCCAATTCCAATCATAACTTTGATGTACTTTTTATTCAATCAGACTTCATCCAATTATTATTTAATTCAATTAACCCATTTAAAAAATTTCATTTACTTACTTAATTCATTTTTGAATTTATTTTATTAATACAAGGCCATTCTCAATTTATTCCTATTCACTTGGGTTTTGTTTTGCAACTCAAACCATTTCTATTATAATCACTTCTATTTCATATGACATCACTTCTCTTATATCCAATTTACTTGCAAATTTCATTAATTATTATTCAAATCACCCTTGAATTTTATTTGTAATTCAAACCATCACATTTTTCAATCCAATTCTATTTTATTTTTATTTTACAACATCTCCTCTTATTTAACTCATTATCAAGTCTAAGTCGAATTCTATCTACAATTCTAGTTCATTTCCAAATTCCATTATTAACTTACAATCCATTTTATTTATCCGAGTTAAACTTTATTAATATACTCTATCGAATAATTATTTAACCAATTAGTTTTCTTCCAATTTCTAAATCAATATTCGATTTTAATTACAAAATCACTTCATTAAAATTCCAGTTTGGATTTCCTTTTTATTTCCCTAAAATTCCAACACTTTATTTTTAAAATTTTAGAAAAGCTTTTAATTCACATAATACTATTGAAGTAGCTTTTTATAAAAATACTTTTTATAACTCGATGTCTCAACCAGTCTATCCTTGTTCTCATAGAAATTCAGTCATACGTTGATCAGGCATAGGACTGAAAATCTATAAGTACTTGACAAACCCGTTTTCAACACCCGGTGAAAATACTTGGAAAATAATTTTATTGAAAATATAGAAAATAGAGGAAATAATTTTGGTGAGAATGCTCTAGAAATCATCACCCCCATCCATGGTCACAGTTACATTACAGGGTTACGTTGCCATCGCAGCAAAAGTCCATGTAACTACAGGCTCTTCGTGGCCTCTCGATTACGCCATGGATCCCACACAACAGATCACAGTTACATTCCAGGGTTACATTGCCGTCACAGTAAAAGACCGTGTAACTGCAGGCTCTCAGCGGCCCCTGATTTTCGTTGTCGAAATGAAACCTCTCCACTCCTACATAGGTCGCAGTCTACCGATATAAAATTAAACGCAGATTGTTGGCTCTCAGCGGCACACACGACTTTCGCTATGTTATACCATAGGTCGCAGTCTACCGATATAAAATCAAACGCAGACTGTTGGCTCTCAGCGGCACACACGACTTTCGCTATGGTATACTCTACTCATAATCCTCAGGAACTAGTTTTGTCCGGACTCCTCACAGGATCAACTTTAGAACCCCCTTGGGCTCAAGGCAGCACCACCCGGTGGCACTCCTGAGAAGTTCAATTCGAGGGAGCGCCTTTTTCCCCAGAGCCATCATCAAAACACTCTATACTATATACATATATTATCTTACAAATCATACACCTAGTATGATCTCATACAAAGCTTCTTTATACAAAATCGATTATCCCAAAATCGATAGTTCTCAAACTTGGCTTTTCAAATTTCAATATTGATTTTACCCAAAAATCAAAAGCCTTTCCAAATCCAATGGTTCCTAAAACCTTTTTCCAATTTCCTCATAAGATCCTTTATATATATTCAAATATATATAATTTTTAAAATTTTGTATTGTTATCAAACTTGTATAAAACTCCTTTTATACTTCAAACACCTTCAAAAATCCTTTTCTTCCGGCAATAGATTTAACAAGGGGAGATTTATCTTATATAACAAAGATATATAACTTTGTTTATTCAAAATCAAATATTCCAATTTGATTACTCCTTTCAATATCAATTTCATTCAAATCCATACGATGTACACGTATCATCCGTACGCTATACCCATCTGATCACTCACTCGATCACACAATTTCACTTCCGAACTAGTATCGTCCACCCGACTTCCTAGTACGGACACAGATCTGGTTTCTTGATTAGAAACCATCATTCTCCTTGCATAGCCATAACTATGATAGAGAACATCTAGAACCAATCAACAATCCATATTCAGGTTCGCCGTCGAAAATCGACTGAAAAATCCCAACTCGGATCGATAAACTATCTCGAAATTTTATGCTCGAATTTGGATCAAATCACTATACGAATAGAATAATATACGTACATTCCACGTATTTAACTTCCTTGATTATTAGCCAAATCAATTTCCTTTCTATTCACATGTCCTCTAATTCCCATTCACTTATTTACAATTGCCTTAATTCTCATTGAATTATCACTTCAATCCTTATCTCAGTTGGGTATTTAAATCAATAACATTTTGAACTCCGACCAGTTTAGAAAATAGTTTGAAAATAGATAAGTAGTTGAAAAATAATTATTAGTTTGCAAAATAGCTATAAAATAGTTAACTAATTGTAAAATAGTCAAAAAATAGTAGAATAGTTTCAAAAAAATTAGATAATTGCAAAATCGTTATAAAATAGAAATTAGTTTGTGAAATAGTTGGAAAAATAGTAATTAGTTAAGAAAACAGTTGAAAAATTGTTAAATAGCTCTAAAAATAATTGTAAAACAAGTATAAAATAATTTGTCTTTAAGAAAGAAAGGTTGTATATATTTAATAGCTTAGAAAATTAAGTTTATATCAAAACAATTTATATTGAAAATAGTCAAGAGTCAACTGTTCACTTCCCCGACAATTCAACTTAAATTTCCACTTCCATTTAATTGACTCAATTCTAACTTGAATAACTTCAATTTCTATTGAAATTTATTTAAACCTAATTCAAGTTGAATCAACCTTGATTCGCTTCCCAATATAAATCAAATTCCATTTGATTTTAGTCCCGATCAACTTTAATTATAATTTCAAATTATTCCAATCAATTTGAATTATTCTCACTTGAACCCATTTCAAATTCAAAGCATTTCAATATAATCCACTTCAATTTCCCTTTTAAATTTTTAAACTTATACACCTCCAATCACCAACCCAAAATCAAACTAAATTCAATTTTGAACTAATTCAATTTCAATCTTGAATTTACACTATCTCGAATTATATAAATTCGAGTTAAATTCTCAAAGGTTGGTTTAACTTTTTAAACCAAATTAACTTTTATTCAAAGTTTATAATCAATTTAATTTCTGAGTCCAATTCTCAAAATTCCATTTTAAATTATCTTAACTTATGTATTTCAAGGTTCAAATTAGAGTTCAATACAATTTTATTTTAAAATTTTAATTTATTACTAAATTTTATCTTCCAGTTTGAAGTCAGTTCCTAAACAATTTTAATTTACAAACTCAATTATTCAAATTTCAGTTTAAAGTGATTCTGTATCCTTAATTTCAAATTAAATTTTGATTTCCCTTTTGTCTCAATAATGGATATATTACAACACTTCATTTCTCATTCATTTAAACAAATCTAATTCGCAATTTAAGGATTTTTAATAACAATAGGATGATATTATCCAATTTATTTTAAAACGTCCATCCATTTCCAATTTCCAGATATCAAATCCATTTTGAGATCTCACAATCTACCAATTCAAATTAACCATTTAACTTTTCAAGTTAAATTCCAATTTCATCTTAAAATCTTCAATTCAAGTTGTTCATTCAAACTTATTTAACTTCTCCCAAGTTAAATTCGATTTACTTAATCCAATCAACCTCATTCAATCCTTAAACTTCACAATAATCTTCCCACTTAAAAACTTATCACTTGGGCATCACATCCCATTCCTAATTTCAAACTCAACATTTAGAGTTTATTCAAACTATTTTTGATTTATGTATATTCCTTATTCATACATATTATTTACTTTACACACGAGGCCATCCTAAAATTTTAGACCTCTTTTGGTTTTCAATTCAAATCAAACTTTCAAACAACCCATTGTTTGAAACAAGTCCCAATTATCCAAATAATACTTATTTATTATTTTTCATTACTTTGAAACAAAATTTTCAAATTCTGGGACCAGATTTAGAATTTCATTTTTAATCAATTAAATTTTAATTTAGTTGTATTTCTATTTCTACTCAACTCCAATTCAAGACTTCAATTTGGTTGTATTATATTACTTCTTAATTTTAATTTCAATAATTCAACAACCAATCCCCTTAATGTTTATTAAAAATATTTATTAGAAGGAAATATTGCTTTATATATCAAAATATATTTTTATATAAAATCATTTAAAACCTTTATTAAGAAAATAACAAGTACGCGCTCATATATATACACAACTTATTGTAGAGTACTACGGACTCTATTTAATGGGTAACTCCCACCAGAGCCAAGGTTCTCGCTTAACCTGGCTCTGATACCAAATGTAACGACCCGAAATTTTCGAACCCGAAAATTCCAGATAGTTATGAAAAAGAAGAAAGATATAGAAGAAGATGAAGAACAGAAACACCAAAATCTCACATTCGCAGCGAATAAAATATAATAATAAATAATATCAGTTTACAGAAGAATACTATATCTGTCTATTACATTTAAATACATCAGAGTTACACAAATATTCAACACTGGACATATACAAATCAACATGTCTCAGATTTCAATATTATAATACAGTGGAAATACTCTACACGATCCTGCCATCCATCTCGCTTCCTGAGCTCCAGAACTCCCTACCTGAAAATCTGTAATACTCGGTCTGACCCGAGTATTACACCAAAGTAATACCCAGGTCAGGCTGGAAACCAGCGTGAGTAAACCCAACTAACATAGAATACCAAACCAATAACTTAAATAAAACCTGGGTAACTTATATAAATTCACAAAGCCACAATGTAATCTAGTCATCACTCATTTCACATATAAGTTTCTAAATACCAAAGATTTAGATTTAAAATAGTCCAATTCATCCAAATCACTTTACTCCAGCATATAGATTTTACATATCAATCTATAAACATTCGAAGTGGTTTCGGGTATTTCCTAATACCCGAACCCGGTCACTTCGAGTCACATGCTATTTTAACCCAAGTTATCCAAATGAAATACACAACATTTCATATCAAAGATATCAATCCATTCAAAGCATTCAATACCATTCAAATATCCATAAGCAAAGCTTAATCACATACAAATTAATTTTAATTATTCCTGATTGAATTACTAACCGCAACCACTTAGATTTCTTCATTTAACATTAATTAATTTCCAATCAATTAATCAATTATCCTTTCATTAATCACCTTAATTAATCATCCTGGATTAATTATCCTTCAATTATATTTAAGTAATTAACTTTAATTAGTTTCACAATATTAATTATCTTTAACCAAAATCAACAAGTAATCTTAATTACTTCATGAATTAATTAACTATTTCAATTACACTAACCCTTAATTACTTATATTAGTTAATTTCTCATAAGTCACTCATTATTGATTAATCAATCTTAATTAACCAATCTTTAATTACATTATTAATTATATAAATTAAGGGCTTCCAAATATATTTTAATTTATCCTAATCTAATTTATTTGCATTAATTAAATCACTTCATTAATCATTCTTGATAAATCTTAACCTGTATTTAATTATCTTTATTTATCTCATTAAATAAATTCATTATTCCTTAATTTAATTATCTTATTTAATCTCTTGATTAATTTCACAAGGCAATTATATTTTGTTAATTTCATTAAGTAATTACCTATCAAACCATCCATTGCTTATTCTAAATAAATTAAACTTCATTAATTAACTTAAACCTTCATTAATTAATTCAAACCCTTATTAACTTCAAACGAAACCATATCTTATCTATGATTTAAGTTTAACAATTTAAAACCCAAATACTTCGAGTCAAGCAAACAACTAACTCGAGAACCCACCAAAACCCAAGTCACACCATCATCAGTGCACATCCAATCAATTTAATCATTCCACTAATTATTTAATTTAACCATTTAAATTTAAATAAAAATCCAACAGGGTGAGATTTACTCACCTTTGATTTTGCTGTTTGCAATCCATCCCAAACTAGCCTGTTCTTCATGATTTTTGACCTTGTAGAAATATTATATGATTTATTAACATCTGAGACAAAACGAACAACCTATTTCCATTTTAAAATTTATTTAACTAACAATTTATTTTAGACTAAATTTTTTCCAAAATCAGTAATATCTCATTTTCTTTTAAAACTCATATACTAAAACATAACTTATGTACATTTTAAATAATCTATACATATTAAAAAAACAGATTTATATACATTTACTTTACAATATTATAAAATTCCCAAACTTTATCTATGTCACATAATTTATGTTTCTTTCCTGATTCCTATAAATATATATATATATATATAAATGTGTATATATTAAATTGAATTGAATGAAATACAGAACAGATTATAACTTACTGCCAATATTAATTTCAAGTTCATTTTGTTTCCAAATTAAAATATGCATTCTAGTTTTAAACAGGAAAAGAAATCCATACCAAACGAGATTGGCCGTTGAATGCAACCCTTCCCTCGTTCGAACGTCGAGCATGAAACCCTAGTTTTGAAAATCACTGTAAATCTTCCAACATCGCGCCGCCGCCACTACCGAGTTCACCAGCCCCCTTCGACCTCGACTAAGCTGACACGTACGCATGAGAAGGCGAAACTTCTCAACCTGACCGCGGCCTCGACTCCACGCCGTGCCCCACGACGCCATCGCGTCCAATCGTTCGAAGCCGAAGCCACTGCACAACTCACACAGTCAAATGCACCCTCCCTCCAGTTCGCGCCTTCCTCAAGGTCGCGTTGCTTCCTACCCAAGTGCCGCTCACGATACGGTCTCCACCAGTTGAATGCATCGCGGCCTTACTCGAGCTCTTCGATTTGGTCAGAAGATCGAGAATGGACATCGAAATTAGAACGAATTGATTTGGGGATTTCAGGTAGAGTCGACCATGATTTCATTTATTTATTTACGGTCGATTTACTGATGGAAATTAGATAGGGACGACGACGAAAAAAATAAAGATAGCAACGGCTTCTCGAATACGCCTGATTACTATATAATTAAATATGAAAATATCTCGTGCTCCACAACGTGAAATCCCGAGCCCCGACTCAGACATGCCGACAAGCGTTGTTAAGGTTTTACCCGCATTCCGAACACAATGGAACGTATTTCGGGCGCTAATTTGATCGTATGCGCGAGTTACAGAAGTAAACGATCAATTTTAAATTAAATTGATTGAAATAGTTCTAAGCGTTTTGAGTTGCCAGTGTCAAACGACAATTCCGATTGCTACGCGAATTGAAATCCGATAATAACTAACATTACAGATCCAATGGAATTTGTTTCGTCAAATTCTGAGACCGTGCCTCGGAAAGCTATTTTTAATTTCAATTTAAACGATATATTTTTAAAATTGAACAAATTACCTTTAAATTAAATTCGGACCATTCTATTCTCTTTAGTATCATCATTATAAATTTTATAAGCCTTCAAATTATTTTCAACAGGCTAAAACCTGAAGATTCATTAATTCATCCTATTTCAGTTTATTAAATCTAACAACTAAATTACTAAAAATAATAATATTTGAATTCAAGTTAAAAAAATTACCCTTTTAAATATTTACAATCAATTAAATATTCAAATTTAGATTGTTAGAAATTCCGGGTCGTCACATTATACTAATATATAAATCAACTCATATTATTATTATAACATACAGGTTACATATTTTAAAAATGTATTAAAACAGAGCAACATATGGTCACCTATATATTTCAACTGATATATATGTAAACTATATAGGTAATATACAAAATTATGTAAACTTGCACACAAATATATTGTAAAAATAAAAAGGCATGCAGACCCATCAACTTCATATATTATAAACCTATGTGTATTAAATTAAAGTAAAGACAAGATAACTTGTATGTAAACAACAGTAATATATATGCCTAATATATATACATCACCGCAAACAGACAAGTAAACTAATCATACATATACACTAGCATCTATGTAAACAAAACCAAAACAAATATGTGTAGACCTATTGAAATGTAATTTAAATCATATATTTAAAACAGTAATATATATATAGTTAATAGCATACCCCCTCCAATTCACTTTATAAATCAAATAAAATTTATGGAAACAGAGTATACATACATACATACATACATACATATATATATATATAATACTATCAAGCTTTTATATAAACAGAAAATGTATATGAAAAGTGTAACAAATCGATTTTTCGTTGCCGAAAAACCGAATAGTTAGGGTTTTAAAAAAGAAAAGAAAAAGAAGAAAGAGACTAGGAGAGAAATAAGATAGAGAAAATAGAGAGAAACAGAAAATAGAAAACAACAGAACAATATCAGAATCTCACAATCGCAGCGGAACAACATATAATAATAAATGAATAATCTTTAAACAAAGAACTATATCAGTTATTACATTACATTTCATTACATTACATCATATCATCAGAGTGTACAACAACATACAACAACAAACAGCGGAAAAAGAAATACTATATACTAATAATACGCCATGCCATCCAGCTTGCCTCCAGCAAGTCCTGAATATCCTGAATATCCTGATAAACCTAACTCTTAACTGCCCGTGTGGAAATTGGTGGGCACCCAGAGTTTAGGAAGGAAAACAATAAACTCCGAGTCAGTCATGTGACTGGTGTGAGAACTCAAAACAGTTTATTTATCTTTAAAATCAAAATCGAAGGATATTTTTTAAAATAGATTCGCAATGCTTTTAAAAATGTAACTACCATAAGACCTCCCACCACACACACAATGCAAACGCAGACTTGGAGGAGATTTCTTCTTATGTTAGTCAAAGATGCTTGATACGCATTAAAAAGAAAACATTTGATATTATTACTAGTGCATAGTGTAGAACAAATCATTTCGAAAGTAAAGATATAAATCTTAGCCAGCATAGGTACCATTATATTATGCCTACTAATAGCTACCATATTAGATGGCAGGTTCTACAACTAAAACCGTACAAGATCGTATTGTTTCTTTGGATTTCCAACAAATGGTCAGGCCAAGGAACTTCCCATTGCCACATGAGAATGCCTCTGGAAGGACATCCCCGAGAACCAAACCGGATCTCTACCAACACAAGGCCGGGTTACCCCTAACTGAGTAACAACTGACCGAGTATGCCATCCCCTGGTCCTTTGGGACCTTTCACCGAGCGCCCGTAATCAATTCACACAATCATAAAGTGTTTTCAACATGAGTAAGTATCTGGGCTCCATACCATGATACCACCCTTTTCCAGAAGGAAATGCACATATCCTAAAGGGCGCTACCCCTCATAACCTTGCTGCATCTTTCCTGTTTTGACCATTCCGGGGTGTGAGGCTCGACGAAGTCTCGTTCACAAAAACATACTTTATACAAAAGCCATGCTTTGGGTCAACAAATGATCATAGAAATGATCACCAAGATAGACGATCAAACAAATGATCCTATCACAAATAATCAACACAATGATCATTTCACAGCAACACTCAGCATTTCACATTACCAAATTGGGAATATATCGCTGATAACCTTCAACTACATAACCTTTGAGCTCGTACGTCTCAGAGAAGGGTGTTAAGCTAAAAGAATAAATTCTCCGCCACCAACAGAAATATATTTGAAAGAAATCGGCTTTATATCTCAACTTGTAATGTCAGGCATACAATCCATACAAGTCTGTTCCGGGCTCGAACAGAACCGAAGGCACTTACAAAGAAGTCCTTGCAATCCGAATATCACAATCCTGATCGGATTCCCCATCACATATGGAGAACTCTAAACCGGAGCAACTCGGTGCAGAGTCAATCGACAGGTCATCCTATCGCTCTCGCAAATATCCGGTCTTCAACACCGATCTTCAAATGCAATTCATAACGACGTATCACATATTCGGAATGGGTTATACGACCCCATGGTCCTTTCCCGGTTAACCCGAATAGTGAGCGCTTATTCAAAAAATAAGTGTGGCATTCAAATTCAAACAAATCACATCAAATACCCATTCAAAGGGAAATATTGATAGTCGATTATTGAACTATCAATGGATATGCACAACATCACCAGTTTCCAAATAATTTTCCAAATTATTTACTTTCCCAAAATATCTTTACAAGATATATATAATTTCAATACGTCAAAAATAAATCAATATTTATTTTTAAACAAATTCCACTTTTCTTTATAAATTCCATAGTGAATTCATAATTCCCAAAATATCTATGAATATACGTTTTCAATTATTCATTTCAATTTATCTTCAAAAAGATAAATTCAAAATATTCACTTAATATTGGAAAACATTTCCATACTTATTAAATAAGTAATTCACAAATCTTTTTATTTTCAACCTTTGGAAAATATTTAATATACTTAAATCGAAATTAAGTATATATTTCATTCTTTAAGGAAATCATTCTCTTAAACCTATTTATTTGGGCCAAAACAAATGTTGCGTAAAACATCGTTACGACAACCCAAAATCACTAGTATAGGGATTCGAAATTTAAATAGATATATAAATCCCAATACTATACAAAACATTTCCTTTCGGAAATCATTTACTATAACAACAGTGTTATAGTCCACCATTTCCTTTTATTTCTCGAAACATCTATTTCAACAATGAATGTTGAAATCTATTGTTTCGAATCTTAACATGTTTAAAAACACCGTTAGATCGTTTTAATTCTATTTAAAACATCACATTCAAAACATTTTCTTTAACACATTATTCACTATTCAAAAACGTGAATATACATTGTTAACAACTTTCATCAATTCTATGCATTTCATTTCAAAGGATTATTCACAGTCTAAAACGTGAATATAACTCCATACATAAGTTATAACAATTTACTTATCAAAATAAGTTGTTTGCGAATTTATAAAACAACGTTTATAAATTTCTTTATTATCCTATATTCAATTCATAACTCAATTATATACCAAAGGTTCATATTATAAGTTAAATACTTATAATTTATTTGTTTGCAAAAATCGTTCCTTTGAACTCCATAATTATAAATCCTATAACTTATAAGATTCAATTATCTATACAAATATATTCTTTAATAACTTCACAAAATTTATAAATCTTACTATTTATAAATTTCATTTATAACTTCACCATTTATAATTTTATAAATTCCATTCACTTATGAAATTCATTTTCACTTCATTCAAACACTTATAAAAACTCGTTTTATAATTCAAACGTTTTAATTTATAAATATCAATTTATAAATCTTTTATAAAATCAATTCATATTAATATTTTTAAAACGTCTTCAAAGTCCTTTAAAATTTCATCATTTTGATTTATAAAATAATCAAATTTTATAAATCCTATATTTAAACTTTTCACAATAAATTCAAAAATTCCAATTTAAGCTATTTTATAAAGTCATTAATCTCATATTTTCAAAAATCAGCTTTTAACTATATTTCTCAAAAAAACATAATTTTATAACTTTAAAAATTATAACGTTTATTTATTTAAAATAAATCAATTTCCAAAAATATTTTATAAACGTATACTTTCAAAAATCACTTTTAAATCCTTTTAAAATTCCAAATTTGGTCTAATGATGCTACACACCAAATAGTCAATCACGACTACAACGACATCATATATCATATATGATAATCAACGAATATCAAAATATCCATAATCAAATAAATACTGTTGAGGAATCCAGTTGGATCCCTCCAACCTGTTTTCCTGCATCCACAAACATTAGCACAATACCAATTTCGTTCCAGTACGAAATTATCGCGGTATATGTTTTTATTAAATATTATCCGCTTAATAACGGCGCAATAGGGTCTCATCCGCTAAAAAAAATGCGGGGAATCAACAACTGCAATATATACATATGCCAATATATATATATATTGCTATTATATATAATACCAATTTCACTGTTTATGAAATATTCGCGGTATATGTTTTTAATAAATAACATCCGCTTACTAACGGCGCATAATGTCTATTTTAACAATCAATAGATATCAATCATCATTCAAACATGCATTCAAATATTTTAAATCTAACTATTTAAAATAAAATCGAAACCGATTCGATTGAGTGAGAAGTTCTCACCTTGATTTCAATTTCGTTTTAGCGATTTATTTCGAATAAAATTAAACGCGCGTTTAATTTTACCCGAAATTCTCACTAACTCCAAACAACTCCAATCTAATTCCATCGCGTAGTGCTCATCCATACGATTCCAACGCAACTGGTTTCACGCGTTTTCGACCTCGTATGAAAAAGATATGAATTTTCTAAGATTACACGAATTTTTATAACTAATTTACAACTTTAATTAAAATTTTAAACCTAAATCAACTACAGCCACTGGATCCATCTCCTTTGCACTCCTGGCCGTCCAACATCTCCTTCTCCCTCACGTCCCTCTACAGACACAATCACGCACACCAAACCCATGCCTTCCAAATTAGGTTTTGATTTATCGATCACCACAAACCACCTGGAGACGATCGGGAAGTGCCAAATCGAAGCTCCAAACCCCCTCTACCTTCGCCCACCACCATAGCGAGCTCGGCCCCACCATTTTTCTCGAATTGCGTGCGCAACTGCAGGCGTCGGCCCCCCCTTTGCTCCCTCCACGCGACACTAAACCCCATCATATCCGTATGGATCGCAAGATCACGTGAAGCTCTACGTTTTGTTAGTTGAGAGTTTTCGAAATCATTGAGTGGATTGGGAGATAATTGGAGGAGAAGCTCGTGAATTTCTGACCGTGGGTTGAGGGGGTGGCGGCTGGACTAAAATTAGGTTTAGGTTATTAATTTTTTTTATTTGTGAAGAGTGTTGGTCTATTTATAGGAAATCGATGAACACTATTCATCCGGAAATTCCGAACTTCGATTTACGCGCCGTAACCAGCGTTTCTAGGGTTTATCCCACGTTCTGGACATAATGGAACATGTTTCGGAAGCTAATTCGGTCATCTGTGCGAGTTATGGCAATAAACGTTCAATTTAAATTAAACTGATTTAAACGATTTTCTAGGCGTTTTAATTCGTATCGGACAAACGGTAAATCCAATTGACACGAAATTTGAAACCTTACAATAATATCACATTACGGATCCGATGAAACTAGTTTCGTCGAAATCCGAGACTTTTTGAAAAATGGCTATTTTAACTCGCCAAATTAATATTAAAAATAATTCGATGCGTTTCGAGCTGCCATGCTCAAACGATAACTCCAATTGCTACGAAAATTGAAATCCGGTAATAACAAACCATTACGGATCCAATGGAACTAGTTTCGTCCAATTCTGAGACTGTTCAAAAATTGGCTAATTTACAGTCGATAATTAAATATTAAAATATTCAATTTTCACAAATTAACTTTTAATTCGATTTTAAAAGTTCTAAAACATCGTTCTAACTTCAATATGATAAAATAAAATTTTACAAATCATTTTCAATCATATTTAACTCAAATTTCAATTATTTCCATAATTTCACATATTAAATTACCGATTTAATTATCCAATTAAATCCAATAATTCAAATTAAAATTTATTCGACTTATAAATTTCACTTATTAATATTTAAAATTAATTAAATATCCAAATTTTAATTAATAAAATTTCTGGGTCGTTACATACTTCCCCCCTTAAAAGAATTTCGTCCTCGAAATTAGCAAGTAAGAAAAGTTACAAAATCTATTAATTTTCCCAAAATTCATAGTTAAACTTCTTACAATAACTTTACTAAGTTTTCAAATCATACTTAGTTATCTTTTCAAAAACAACTACTATAGTTTAACTTTCAATTCCAAATCAAAATTATAGTTTTCAAAAATTTTCCAAATTTTCCCAAATTTTTCTAATGCCTTAAATTTTCGAAAAAATTCGCCATAGTCTCCTTTGCGCGGCTCGATCCGAAAAAAAAATGACAGTATATATATCACAAATATACATCTCATCAAGTAATGAGGCATCCCGCAGGGAAAAAAGTGTAAAAGTACGATATTTAATCCGAGATATGTACCTTATATTTTATTAGCAAGCATATACGGCTAATATAGCGCGAAAGCGAGCTCCAAATGCGAAGCAAACGCGATCCACACCTACTAAACACTCAACAAACAACATGAGAACATGCATATAGACAATAGTATCGATATACAACATATAGCAACATAATAACTATATATGCCAATATAGCAATGCATTCAATAGCAATATATATTCAATCATCAACCAACTATCATCCATAACCAATATATATTCATTCATATTCTCATTAATATTCAATGAATTGGTTTTCAATTTAATCACATTTGATTCATTAACAGTGGATGTTTTTTTTCTAACATTCATTTTCAATTAGTTCATATTCACTAATTCATATTCAAGTTGGTTCACTTCCAAATCAAATTCAATTCTATTTAAGATTCACTTAACTTCTAATTGAATTTCAATTACTTTAGCTTCCAATTTAATTAACTCAATTTCATTAACACTTAATGAATTATATACAATCAACTAACAATCATATAACAACCAATGTATATTAATTACAACCAAATTCCTTTGCTTATATTCATTCAATTTGGTTTAACACCATCACTTTCAATTGGTTTAATTAAATTGATTTTCATTCAATCTTTCAACTTCCAATAACATTAGATTTTAATGAATTAACACTTACATTCATTATTTCATATCAACTTTATTTTCATTAAATTGATTAACATTTAATCCATTAATTCAATTCAATTCTATTGCTAATTCATTTAACCATTTCAAGTTGAATTTCATTTATATAACTTAAGTTCATATCTATCACTTGACTTTATTAATTTACTTTGATACTAATATCAACTTCATTCAACATTTCTTAAGTTATACTCCATTTAAATAAACATCACTTGTTTTTACTTAACTTAAATTCCCACTTATAAATCAATTCAGATTTAAATTCTAAAGTAAATTTCCATTTAACTTTAAATTCATTTTCATTTACAACTCATATTCATAAATATATTCATACAGTTTCACTTCTTATATATATAAGTTTATTTCACAATTAGAAATCACTTTAATTATAATTCAATTCTTATAATTCATTTGCTTATACAATTATTCTTTTACTTAGATTATTCAAACAACTTATTCAACAACCAACAATCAAGTTATATACACTTTAATAATTTTGAAAAATTATTCCTTTATATATAAAATATGATCAAGGTAAAATTATTTCATTTACCCATTTTAAAACAATACTGTGTCGAATTGTTCTATTCAAGTGTTTGGAGATCCCTATCAACAACGTTAATTACTCGTATTAACCATAATCTATATACCACTCAACAAACCAATCATCACAGTATAAAACAATTTTATATTCACTAAAAAATACGCGCTCATAGCTATTATTATACTCAACTCATTCTAGAGTACTACTGACTCTATCTCTAATGAGTAATACCCAACAGAACCATGGTTGTCGCTTAACCAACAGCTCTGATACCAAATGTAACAAATCGATTTTTCGTTGCCGAAAAACCGAATAGTTAGGGTTTTAAAAAAGAAAAGAAAAAGAAGAAAGAGACTAGGAGAGAAATAAGATAGAGAAAATAGAGAGAAACAGAAAATAGAAAACAACAGAACAATATCAGAATCTCACAATCGCAGCGGAACAACATATAATAATAAATGAATAATCTTTAAACAAAGAACTATATCAGTTATTACATTACATTTCATTACATTACATCATATCATCAGAGTGTACAACAACATACAACAACAAACAGCGGAAAAAGAAATACTATATACTAATAATACGCCATGCCATCCAGCTTGCCTCCAGCAACTCCTGAATATCCTGAATATCCTGATAAACCTAACTCTTAACTGCCCGTGTGGAAATTGGTGGGCACCCAGAGTTTAGGAAGGAAAACAATAAACTCCGAGTCAGTCATGTGACTGGTGTGAGAACTCAAAACAGTTTATTTATCTTTAAAATCAAAATCGAAGGATATTTTTTTAAAATAGATTCGCAATGCTTTTAAAAATGTAACTACCATAAGACCTCCCACCACACACACAATGCAAACGCAGACTTGGAGGAGATTTCTTCTTATGTTAGTCAAAGATGCTTGATACGCATTAAAAAGAAAACATTTGATATTATTACTAGTGCATAGTGTAGAACAAATCATTTCGAAAGTAAAGATATAAATCTTAGCCAGCATAGGTACCATTATATTATGCCTACTAATAGCTACCATATTAGATGGCAGGTTCTAAAACTAAAACCGTACAAGATCGTATTGTTTCTTTGGATTTCCAACAAATGGTCAGGCCAAGGAACTTCCCATTGCCACATGAGAATGCCTCTGGAAGGACATCCCCGAGAACCAAACCGGATCTCTACCAACACAAGGCCGGGTTACCCCTAACTGAGTAACAACTGACCGAGTATGCCATCCCCCGGTCCTTTGGGACCTTTCACCGAGCGCTCGTAATCAATTCACACAATCATAAAGTGTTTTCAACATGAGTAAGTATCTGGGCTCCATACCATGATACCACCCTTTTCCATAAGGAAATGCACATATCCTAAAGGGCGCTACCCCTCATAACCTTGTTGCATCTTTCCTGTTTTGACCATTCCGGGGTGTGAGGCTCGACGAAGTCTCGTTCAAAAAAATATACTTTATACAAAAGCCATGCTTTGGGTCAACAAATGATCATAGAAATGATCACCAAGATAGACGGTCAAACAAATGATCCTATCACAAATAATCAACACAATGATCATTTCACAGCAACACTCAGCATGTCACATTACCAAATTGGGAATATATCGCTGATAACCTTCAACTACATAACCTCTGAGCTCGTACGTCTCAGAGAAGGGTGTTAAGCTAAAAGAATAAATTCTCCACCACCAACAGAAATATATTTGAAAGAAATCGGCTTTATATCTCAACTTGTAATGTCAGGCATACAATCCATACAAGTCTGTTCCGGGCTCGAACAGAACCGAAGGCACTTACAAAGAAGTCCTTGCAATCCGAATATCACAATCCTGATCGGATTCCCCATCACATATGGAGAACTCTATACCGGAGCAACTCGGTGCAGAGTCAATCGACAGGTCATCCTATCACTCTCGCAAATATCCGGTCTTCAACACCGATCTTCAAATGCAATTCATAACGACGTATCACATATTCGGAATGGGTTATACGACCCCATGGTCCTTTCCCGGTTAACCCGAATAGTGAGCGCTTATTCAAAAATAAGTGTGGCATTCAAATTCAAACAAATCACATCAAATACCCATTCAAAGGGAAATATTGATAGTCGATTATTGAACTATCAATGGATATGCACAACATCACCAGTTTCCAAATAATTTTCCAAATTATTTACTTTCCCAAAATATCTTTACAAGATATATATAATTTCAATACGTCAAAAATAAATCAATATTTATTTTTAAACAAATTCCACTTTTCTTTATAAATTCCATAATGAATTCATAATTCCCAAAATATCTATGAATATACGTTTTCAATTATTCATTTCAATTTATCTTCAAAAAGATAAATTCAAAATATTCACTTAATATTGGAAAACATTTCCATACTTATTAAATAAGTAATTCACAAATCTTTTTATTTTCAACCTTTGGAAAATATTTAATATACTTAAATCGAAATTAAGTATATATTTCATTCTTTAAGAAAATCATTCTCTTAAACCTATTTATTTGGGCCAAAACGAATGTTGCGTAAAACATCGTTACGACAACCCAAAATCACTAGTATAGGGAATCGAAATTTAAATAGATATATAAATCCCAATACTATACAAAACATTTCCTTTCAGAAATCATTTACTATAACAATAGTGTTATAGTCCACCATTTCCTTTTATTTCTCGAAACATCTATTTCAACAATGAATGTTGAAATCTATGGTTTCGAATCTTAACATGTTTAAAAACATCGTTAGATCGTTTTAATTCTATTTAAAACATCACATTCAAAACATTTTCTTTAACACATTATTCACTATTCAAAAACGTGAATATACTTTGTTAACAACTTTCATCAATTCTATGCATTTCATTTCAAAGGATTATTCACAGTCTAAAACGTGAATATAACTCCATACATAAGTTATAACAATTTACTTATCAAAATA
The DNA here is from genome assembly GCA_030765085.1 of Allium cepa. NCBI lineage: Eukaryota > Viridiplantae > Streptophyta > Magnoliopsida > Asparagales > Amaryllidaceae > Allium > Allium cepa. The sequence goes on along the minus strand of CM060939.1, from coordinate 70,032,963 downwards.
AGTTGTTTGCGAATTTATAAAACAACGTTTATAAATTTCTTTATTATCCTATATTCAATTCATAACTCAATTATATACCAAAGGTTCATATTATAAGTTAAATACTTATAATTTATTTGTTTGCAAAAATCGTTCCTTTGAACTCCATAATTATAAATCCTATAACTTATAAGATTCAATTATCTATACAAATATATTCTTTAATAACTTCACAAAATTTATAAATCTTACTATTTATAAATTTCATTTATAACTTCACCATTTATAATTTTATAAATTCCATTCACTTATGAAATTCATTTTCACTTCATTCAAACACTTATAAAAACTCGTTTTATAATTCAAATGTTTTAATTTATAAATATCAATTTATAAATCTTTTATAAAATCAATTCATATTAATATTTTTAAAACGTCTTCAAAGTCCTTTAAAATTTCATCATTTTGATTTATAAAATAATCAAATTTTATAAATCCTATATTTAAACTTTTCACAATAAATTCAAAAATTCCAATTTAAGCTATTTTATAAAGTCATTAATCCCATATTTTCAAAAATCAGCTTTTAACTATATTTCTCAAAAAAACATAATTTTATAACTTTAAAAATTATAACGTTTATTTATTTAAAATAAATCAATTTCCAAAAATATTTTATAAACGTATACTTTCAAAAATCACTTTTAAATCCTTTTAAAATTCCAAATTTGGTCTAATGATGCTACACACCAAATAGTCAATCACGACTACAACGACATCATATATCATATATGATAATCAACGAATATCAAAATATCCATAATCAAATAAATACTGTTGAGGAATCCAGTTGGATCCCTCCAACCTGTTTTCCTGCATCCACAAACATTAGCACAATACCAATTTCGTTCCAGTACGAAATTATCGCGGTATATGTTTTTATTAAATATTATCCGCTTAATAACGGCGCAATAGGGTCTCATCCGCTAAAAAAAATGCGGGGAATCAACAACTGCAATATATACATATGCCAATATATATATATTGCTATTATATATAATACCAATTTCACTGTTTATGAAATATTCGCGGTATATGTTTTTAATAAATAACATCTGCTTACTAACGGCGCATAATGTCTATTTTAACAATCAACAGATATCAATCATCATTCAAACATGCATTCAAATATTTTAAATCTAACTATTTAAAATAAAATCGAAACCGATTCGATTGAGTGAGAAGTTCTCACCTTGATTTCAATTTCGTTTTAGCGATTTATTTCGAATAAAATTAAACGCGCGTTTAATTTTACCCGAAATTCTCACTAACTCCAAACGACTCCAATCCAATTCCATCGCGTAGTGCTCGTCCATACGATTCCAACGCAACTGGTTTCGCGCGTTTTCGACCTCGTAGGAAAAAGATATGAATTTTCTAAGATTACACGAATTTTTATAACTAATTTACAACTTTAATTAAAATTTTAAACCTAAATCAACTACAGCCACTGGATCCATCTCCTTTGCAATCCTGGCCGTCCAACATCTCCTTTTCCCTCACGTCCCTCTACAGACACAATCACGCACAACAAACCCATGCCTTCCAAATTAGGTTTTGATTTATCGATCACCACAAACCACCTGGAGACGATCGGGAAGTGCCAAATCGAAGCTCCAAACCCCCTCTACCTTCGCCCACCACCATAGTGAGCTCGGCCCCACCATTTTTCTCGAATTGCATGCGCAACTGCAGGCGTCGTCCCCCCCTTTGCTCCCTCCACGCGACACTAAACCCCATCATATCCGTATGGATCGCAAGATCACGTGAAGCTCTACGTTTTGTTAGTTGAGAGTTTTCGAAATCATTGAGTGGATTGGGAGATAATTGGAGGAGAAGCTCGTGAATTTCTGACCGTGGGTTGAGGGGGTGGCGGCTGGACTAAAATTAGGTTTAGGTTATTAATTTTTTTTATTTGTGAAGAGTGTTGGTCTATTTATAGGAAATCGATGAACACTATTCATCCGGAAATTCCGAACTCCGATTTACGCGCCGTAACCAGCGTTTCTAGGGTTTATCCCGCGTTCCGGACACAATGGAACATGTTTCGGAAGCTAATTCGGTCATCTGTGCGAGTTATGGCAACAAACGTTCAATTTAAATTAAACCGATTTAAACGATTTTCTAGGCGTTTTAATTCGTATCGGACAAACGGTAAATCCAATTGACACGAAATTTGAAACCTTACAATAATATCACATTACGGATCCGATGAAACCAGTTTCGTCGAAATCCGAGACTTTTTGAAAAATGGCAATTTTAACTCGCCAAATTAATATTAAAAATAATTCGATGCGTTTCGAGCTGCCACGCTCAAACGATAACTCCAATTGCTACGAAAATTGAAATCCGGTAATAACAAACCATTATGGATCCAATGGAACTAGTTTTGTCCAATTCTGAGACTGTTCAAAAATTGGCTAATTTACAGTCGATAATTAAATATTAAAATATTCAATTTTCACAAATTAACTTTTAATTCGATTTTAAAAGTTCTAAAACATCGTTCTAACTTCAATATGATAAAATAAAATTTTACAAATCATTTTCAATCATATTTAACTCAAATTTCAATTATTTCCATAATTTCACATATTAAATTACCGATTTAATTATCCAATTAAATCCAATAATTGAAATTAAAATTTATTCGACTTATAAATTTCACTTATTAATATTTAAAATTAATTAAATATCCAAATTTTAATTAATAAAATTTCTGGGTCGTTACAAAAAGTTTGACCTTGAAATATAAGTTATTTTTAATCATATCAGTATATATGTGTGTGTGTATATATATATATATATATATCAATATATACCCAGAAAAATCTTGTACGTATTATATATATACCATAGACATAGATGTGTAACATACTTTAATATACAAACATAATTGTCATATATATATATATATATATATATATATGTATAAAACTCATAAACAAACAAATATATATATTTACGACTTACCATATAACGCAGGTTGCATAAGGCTAGGGGGGAGAAATAGTGTGGCTTCGGCCATTGGGTAGGTGAATGTGGAGGGTTTCATGAGGTGGCCAGATCAGGGTGGGGACGGGCTCGAGTAGGTGATGGAAGGCGGCTAACGAGGCTCGGCTCTGGCTTGGGTTCGGTGGAATTCGACGATCGAGGTAATAGCATGGAGGCGGTTGTTAGGGAAGAAGAAAACGAGAAGATGAGGAGGATAAATTGAGAAAAAGAGATATTAGCCTGGGAAGAAGAAAAGAATGCAACAATTTCCTTGTTTTATAGTATATTTCTCAATCGAAGAATATGAACCGAATGAATAAAATAATACTAAACGAAATGAACAGAACAAAATAAAGTGAACTGATGAATGGAAAAAGGTGGAAGTTGAAAAGGAATATGATAACAAATGGTTATCCAGTTAATACATGGGAAAATGGAAAGGCACAAAGAAACAAAACACTGAAATGATTATCGGTACTACAACCGATCGTCGGTTTCACTACGTACAGGATTTCAAAACAATGAATTGAATATACCGTGGAGATCAGTATGACGAGACAATCAAAATGATATACAAATATTAGTGGTACGATCATCCGATCGAAAGTCGATAATCGGTACCAAAAATGCTGCTAAAACGCCAGAATTAAGATAAACGGGGCAATAGCAGTCCAAATTTAGGAAAACGAAAGATGATGTCTCACTCAGAAGATGGTTTACAAATTTATTGTGAAAAAATATTCAGATTTGGGAAATCATTTTGTTATCATCAATTACTAACTGATTCAAACTGAAATAAAATTACACAATAAAAATAAACTTTCATATTATCTGATGAAAATTTACCAGTTGCTATGTTTAATTAGACGTCATTCAAATATTAAATTTTTATTTCCAAATCTTATTATTTAAAATTTCACAAAAACTCAATTAATTAATTAAATAAAACCACTAAAATGTACGGGTCGTTACACTCTCCCCCACTCAAAACTTTTCGTCCTCGAAAAGGAACGAGGTAGGAGAATAGAAACAACCAGAAGAAAATAGATTGAAATACAAAATAAACAATTTATTTGAAACCTTAAAATTTAAATTTAAATTAATATATATTCAACAATTGATTTTTAAATTAAAGGTATTCATTAAGTTGATCTAATTTCAATTTATTAATTCCTTAAAACAGAATTTATTTTATTTATCTCGTTTATTATTCAATTAACTTATTATTCTATTTATCTCTATTAACATTTTTATAATTTAAATTTAAGTGTATAACATTTATTATAACCACTCAAATTTTATTTATAAATTCCTTTAACATCATTTTACATTGTAAATTATTCAATTTCTTATTCAACTTCAGAATGATTTAGGTAAGTTGTATTGGAATTTAACTGAGTATTATACAAGTAAAATATTTCCTTACTAAATGATTTCAAAATTTAAATATTTATTCAAAAATTTGGCTTCATTTTATAGTGAGGATCCCTTTTAACATAAGTTTAAGAATTATATTCCCGTTTGACTTCAAACCATTTTATAGATAAGTATACATACTATATCTAATCAAATCATACCTATATATATATTAAGTCATACTTAAGAAATCCAAAACAAAATTTTTCAAACATATGTGTAGCAAAGCTACAGAATGGTCTCTCCCTTCGAAACTCAAAAATGAATGTCGATGATGCTGCAGTCATCACCGAAATTATTTTCCTGCGACAAAAGAGAAGAGCACTGATTTAAACATTTAAAAAAATTTTGGAAACAATTTTTATTTGAAAATACTTTCAATAATATATATTTTAAAACTTTAAAACCAAAGTTTGAAATTACGGGAAATTAAATTCTCAAATTCTAATATAAATCCATTTAAATTTTCAAATCTGGATATTGAAATAGTCAATGGTTTACAAAATAATAAATGAAAATCAAATATTATCATTTCGACAACCAATTCAGTCAACAATTCAAATTTCAGAAAAAATATACTTATATATATATATATATATAATATAATCATACAAAAATTTGTTTTATTTACCAAATTTGAAAACAATATTGTTTCAGTTCGCTCTGTTCAAGTGTTTTGAAAATCCTATCGATAGCGTTGATCAGACGAATCAATCGGAAACCCAAATCAACATCGACAACTCAAACAACACAATATATATAAAAACATTTTATATTAATTACAAATACCCTCCCTCACTCGATGATTGAATGATGGATTTCAAACAAAGATAGTGATTGAAGTTTGATGGACTCAAATCAAAGAGAATTTTGATTCGAAGATAGGTCCGAAACAAAGATAAGATGATTACATAACAAAATAGGAAGATGGGTAAATTTATATAAACCACGGGCAACTTTAACTGGGTCGACCGTGACTTCAAGAATAAGGTCGATGTAGAATTCTAAGGCGAATCGACATTTGATCGCAAGAGATAGAATTCGGGCATAGCAGGAGGTAGATAGCATCGTAAACTGAGGATACTGAAATCTCTGGTAAATCAATGCCTATTGTACAGGAGTTTCACCGCTTTACAAATCATTCGAAATTTGGCGAGACCGCCGATTCATTAAAGAGATTGTTTGAAGTGGAGTTATGGGATGCTCCAGAATCGGAAGAATACGAATAGGGATAGACAAGAATGGAATTCAAGCTCGAACGAAAGTGATTCTATAATTAAATCTACTCCATATGCTGAGTTTTGCCAAAAACCAAAGCTCTGATACCAAATGTAACAGACCTCCTGCCAGTGAGGTAATGCCCAACATAGCATACATTGGTACCTGTGTTCTGCCTTTACGGCCAGCCTCTCGACTGCACCAATCCTCGTAGGGACATGTAGGAGTAAGAGTCAACCGTTCGTTGCCAAACCAGATTTGAATTGCTCAAAATACCAGATTGATAATTTATATTTCGCAAAACTTAGCATATACAGTAAATAAAATAATCACAGAATCACAGGCACAGAGTAATATAACAATAATGCAGCAGAAACAAAATGAATAGTAGTTCAAGAAGCTATTATATATATCAGAGTCAAATAAGATACAACAGAATTCTCGAATAAAATAGTCAAATACAAGATCTGAATACATCACTAGAATCAACTGAATATTTGAAAGCTGGATAGATAGCTGGATCTCTAAGCGAAGCTCCAACTCCATAGGCGAGTCTCAAAAGTTGTATCACTCAGTCTGACCCAAGCGTAAAGTAAAACACAAAACACTCAAATCAGGATTAACATTCTTATCAATAAATTCAACTCAAGTCAAATAACAACTGAATTACAAGTAACTCAAAGGATGTTTGGGATTACCATCCTCTAAGGATCCGTTAAACTATATACTATGTAGTAATATATGTTATTATAATAATGTCTAAAGTAAAGTATAATATATTTGAAAATAGCGTTAAGGCGTTACCCATATCCCCCTTAACACATTTTATATATTCCCATAGTCTATACACTACCGTAATCTCCCCAGTACTGGGCGTCATCAGAGTGCACTCCATCGGTATGGTACAAAACAAAAACGTACAAGGCGCGCTAGGGTAGGTGACACGGCACAACTAGGTAATGCCAGAGTAGATATACCAACTACGCTTCCGGACCGGTGGTAACGCGTAGCAGCCACTACAGCCCACCTCGAGCCACACTCCCAAAAATCAAAGGTGCACCCAATCAATCGCAAAGTAATAGAATGGTATCAAAGAAGTGTATCCGATAAGAGGAGCTACTCATTAGCCCATCAATCGCTCCTGTTTTAGCCACCTTATGCCAACTCATAGAAGTCGGATCCACTTACATAACTCAATAGAACGTTGCCACCATCCTACTTCATTATGGAATCTCTACAGCGTACACGGTTGTTAAATTGGTTTTCGGAGTTGGCAGAGAGTATGACAACTTTCGATCCCTGTCTCTTTAACAACCAAACGTTATTATTACACCATGGTCATTTCAAAATAGTTTATACTTCAAAACCAAAACATCATTTCCATTTCAAAACCGAATACGACATCGTTTCCATTTCAAATATATCCTTTTCCAAAATCATAGCATTTTCAAAGTTACAACACTTTCAAAACCAAAACACTTTGAAATTATAACACTTTCGAAACATAATACATTGAAATCATAATACTTCCCAGTTAACCGATTTAAATATTAAAATAGTATATATAATGAAATTATTTTCCCCAAATTTCACAAATAAATTCCAAATCAACCCGAACTCCAAAATTCAAATTTAAATCAGATCTCAAATCATAAATTCCAATTTAGTTTCTAAATAAGCCATCCAAAATTATATCGATTTCAAATACTGATTTGAACCACAAATAAACAATTTCAAAATATATATTTTAACGCTTTAGATATTCTATAATTTCAAAACTAAATGCGATAATATCATATGTTCATCAAATTTTCCTTGATATTATTTAGCTATGAAATATTCGCATAATAAAATCCATTATCATTTAAATAATCCCAAATTTCAAATAACTGAACATTCCTTCAATTTATTTAAATTTGATCTATTCTTTAAATCACTTTAAACCAGAATTAAGTTATAAAACCATAATCCTTTAAAATCTCAATTTCAATAACTTTCAAATGGATTCTTATTAAATATAATTCTTAATTAAATAAAATTTCAAATCTATTTCAAAACTAACTTCTCAGCTCAGTTTATAAAAATCATTATAAACTCTATATTAAAATATAATTTAAATAAATACTTATCCATATTTTTTTTAATAAAATCAACTTTATTATTAAACTTATTTTATATCAACCAAATTTATACAGAGCTTAAATCAAGAATTTAACTATATATATAAAATAGCATTTATATAATATCTAAAATCAATATTTATATAAAAACCATATTTTTCAAAACCATAGAGATCAATTTCAAATTAATTATATATAGACCAACGATGTCTGTATATAATTTTCTATCCTATGGTCAAGTGATACGGATATTAATCATTTCAATCTGCAATTTAAATATATACGGGTATATATCATTTCAACCTGCAATCCGAAATTCAATTCAATGAAAATCGTTTGGGTTTATCATTCCAACCCATAACGATTTTCTCCTATTCCAAAGTCCATTCGGGTATGTATCATTTCAACCCATAGTGAATTCTATACTAACAGGGAACTTGCATAGTGATAACAGATATGATAATAACATTACAGGCATATATCACCAATATAAATAACAAATAATGATGTCCGATGTCACAGGTGAACAGATAGCATATAATGGCATATATATATAACAATGTAAATAACTAACAGCAACATATTTCAATTGTCATTTCAATTGAAATCAAATTTAATAAATATAAGAATATTAATCGTCAGTGATTGCTCCCCTTTTGAGGCTAGAGATGAACAAAATATGATGAGTTACGAATCCAAAGCAAGCTGAAATAGGCACGAATTTGACGATCAAAGCTGGTAGATAGAATCGATGAAATGAATCAGAATCAATGAAGATAATTGGTATAAGCAAACTTGTATATAAATATATATAACTATATTTATAAAACCATATTCTAAATTTTAAATGCATATTAAATTAAAACATACATATTTATTTTCAAATCAATAATTTAACTTTAGTATAAAATAGCATCTATAAAAAAACCAAATTCCTATATACTTCACACTTTATATTTATAACTAACATAAATATACTTTAATATCCATATTTATTATAAAACCAATATTTAAATATATATATATACTAATCCAAATTCACATATATACTACCAGATCGTATAAAATCAATATCTAAACAAACCTTTAAAAACGAAATTTCGAAATGGATGATAGACATATTACATAAAGTATGTACATATGTATATTATGTTACAAACCATATATATTAGACCCGAGACATTTTTTTCATTTAAGTATATTATAGAATAAACACATTTGTTAACATTATTAATTTACGTAATGTATAACCTAATATATAAACACTGTACAAATACTTTGGACAGGTCAGATATATTAGTATATAAATACTTAACGTATGTATCTATATTCAACAGTAAAGTACATAATAAACAGCCTTATATGTACAATATATACATATATATATATATATATATATATATATATATCTACGGTTCTTAAAACCGGCGAGATAAATATAAATGCGACATATATGTATACATATACAACTTCAAAGCTTGTGTGTGTGTGAGCGTGTGTGTGTGTGTATAAATATATATATCCAACATCGAAGTCAAGGTTTAAATGAATTAAATATATTATCCTACTGGTAGCTAAACACAAGGATATACGCTCACAGGATATATTACTTTCATATAAAATATATACAATACAGGAAAACAAAGCTCAACCAATATATAACTAACATTATACAACTTTCATATTATAACCGTAATATAAATATATATACCCTATATATATACTAATATATAAATAAGCTCATATTATTGTTATAACATACAGGTTACAGATTTTAAAACACGTATTAAAACAGATCAATATATGGTCCACTATATATTTTAAACTAATATATATGTAAACTATATAGGTAATATACAAAACTATGTAAACTTGCACACATGTATATTTTATAAAAATCGAAAGGCATGCAGACCCATCAAAATCATATATTATAAACCTATATGTATTAAATTAAAGTAAAGACAAGATAACTTGTATGTAAATAACAGTGATATAAATATCTAATATGTATATATATCTGTGTGTGTGTGTGTGTACACACATATATATCACCGCAAACAGACAAGTAAACTAATTATGCATATACACTAGCATCTATATAAAAAAACCGAAACAAATATATGTTGACCTATTAAAATGTAATTTAAATCATATATTTGAACTGTAATATATATATATAGCTAATAGCAAACCCCATCCAATTCACTTTATAAATCAAATAAAATTTATGGAAACAAACTATACATATGTATATAATACTATTAAGCTTTTATATAAACACATAATATATATATGAAAAGTTTGACCTTGAAATATAAGTTAGTTTTAATCATATCAGTATATATATATACATACATATATACATATATATATACATATATATATATATATATATATATATCGATATATACCTCGAAAAATCTTGTACGTATTATGTATATACCATAGACATATGTGTAACATACCTTAATATACAAACAGAACTGTCATATATATATATATATATATGTATGTATAAAATCATAAACAAACAAATATATATATGACTTACCATATAACACAAATTGCACAAGGCTAGGGGGAGGAATAGCGTGGCTTCGGCCATTGGGTAGGTGAAAGTGGCGGGTTTCATGAGGCGGACAGATCAAGGAGGGGACGGGCTCGAGTAGGTGATGGGAGGCGGCTAACAAGGCTCGGCTTTGGCTTGGGGTTTGGTGGAATTCGACGGTCGAGGTGATAGCATGGAGGCGGTTGGGTGGGGAAGAAGGAAACGAGAAGATGAGGAGGAAAAATGGAGGGGAAGAGATATTAGCCTGAGAAGAAGAAAATAATGCAACAGTTTCCTTGTTTTATATTATATTTCTCAATCGAAGAATATGAACCGAATGAATAAAATAATATTGAACGAAATGAACAGAACAAAATAAAGTGAACTAATGGAATGGAAAATAGTGGAAGTTGAAAATGAATATGATAACAAACGTGTATCCAGTTAATACGTGTGAAAATGGAAAGGCACATAGAAACAAAACACTGAAATGATAATCGGTACTACAACTGATCGCCAGTTTCACCACGTATTGGATTTCAAAACACGAAATTAAATATACCACGGAGATCAATATGACGAGACGATTAAAACGGTATACAGATATCAGTGGTACGATCATCCGATCGAAAGTCGATAATCGGTACCGAAAATGCTGCTAAAACGCCAGAATTAAGATAAACGGGGCAATAGCAATCCAAATTTGGAAAAACGAAAGATGACATCTCACTCAAAAGATGGTTTACAAATTTATTGTGCAAAAATATTCAAGTTTGGGAAAATATTTTATTACCATCAATTACTAACTGATTCAAATTGAAATAAAATTACACAATAAAAATAAACTTTCATATTATCTGATGAAAATTTACCAGTTGCTATATTTAAATAGACGTATTCCAAATATTAAATTTTTATTTTCAAATTTTATTATTTAAAATTTCACAAAAAATCAATTAATTAATTAAATAAAACCACTAAAATTTACGGGTCGCTACAAATATTGGTCAATGCGCTGATCATTTCGAAGAGTCCGGGATCGGGATTAATTTCTCGAAAACCACTTCGATCTGATTTGAACGTTTTCCTGAGGAAGACAAGAGCTTGGAGTCGAAAAGGGTGCAGTGAAGTGCAAGGGCTAATCGCTACTAATCCTAAAGGTGATTCCAAAATGGATGTAGTATGAATAGTGTCTTCGGTTTCGTTTGAACCTGGAATGGACTTGTATGGATGAATGCTTTCAGAACATCGTCAGGAGGACGGTGAGCATTCTAAGTGAAAATGTTCTAAAAAGGTAACGCTGAGCCTCGAACCTCATCAACCGGGAATGATTGAAAATCAGGGGATATGCAGCAAGGCTAAGTGGGTAGCACCCAATTAGGGTAAGGTCATCCCTATCTAGAGGTCCCTTTTTATTTTGGCTGTGCGGACGGTTGCTGATCCCAACCGCAGGGTGATCTTATTCGAAATATCCAGTAAGGGATGGCTCCGGTCTTGTGTTGTAGGGGATCAGGATGGATCCTCGCTATGCTGATCTAGACCATGTACCTTGACAGTGGTACCCTAGTGCCTAGTCATTTGTTGGAAATCCATTGTCCCTACGTGCCTTTAAGGTTTTATTTGTAGAACCTAGTATTGCTAGAAGTAACAATTTCGGCTATTTGAATAAGTATTTGTATATAGACACTACTATAACACCAGAGGATTTTATAAGAAATGTTTTGGTTATCGTAAGGTAAAAACCCAATATGTTTATTTTTGGCGTGGTCTTACAAGATACCATTGATTTCAAAGGATTTTGAAAACTCTAATAATCTAATTGAGTGTGTTTTCTCACTCTGGTTTTCCAGACTGACTCGGATGTTATTTAACTATAATGCTTGAGTCAAACCGAGTATTATAGAATACATATTCTGGATGGACTACTATAGAGCTCAGGAGACGAGCTGGATGGCGAGACATATCACACGTATTTGATGAATATTCCACTGTGTTTGTTTAACTGCATAGTCAGCTTTTATGAGAACAAGTTAATATAAATGTCCAATAATTGTTTGATATTGGTGTACTCTGATGATGTAATGTATAAACATATAATTCTTTTTGTTTTAAAGATTTGTCATTATCTATTATATATTGTTCCGCTGCGATTGTGAGATTCTGATATTGTTTCAAGTTCTTCTTCTACCTCCTTCTTCTTAACCGTAATGGTTCGGTTTTTCCGGCATACGATTGTTCAGCATTAGATACAGTGGACGTATTGATGTCGATTTTCGGGCGTCGAAAAATCGGGTCGTTATAGAAAGTTATAATTGGTTATAAATTATAAATGAAGAAATAAACTAAATGTTACATTAATTGGTGAAATAAGAGCTAATTAATTGTAATCGGATAAAATCAGTGTTGCGTAAGTAGTTATAACATTTGTTTAGTGATAATAAATTTAATGTGATTAAATTTGGAAAAGGGAACAATTGTTATTTGTTACCAATTTATTTAGTCCGTTGAGTTAAATTGGAAATCAATTACAATTAGATATTACATTAATATGAGTTATGATGATAATTGAAAATGAGAATGTAACTAAATGTACAGACATGTCAATTATATTCGTAAGGCAATAATTGATTTAATAATAAGAGTGAAACCAAAATAAATGAATTTAGTGGGACTTTAAATCATAATTAATGTGAAAACCGAAAAAATTTCAATAGCATCGAAATATTGCAGCTAATATGGTAAAAGATGATAATTGTATAATATTAATGCAATAAGATGTAAACCAATGTTAACTATGTCCATAAAGTAATGATTGGTTGAATAAAAAAGATTGAAATCTTATTAAATCAGTTTATTGGAATTAGAATATAATTAATTCGAATTAAATGTAGTGTAAGAAAAGGCGTCAATTGTAGAAAATGAGGATAACAAGATAGAAACCTATGTTAATAATTTCATAAGGTATTGGTTGAATTAATAGTTGGAGTGTAAATCAAAATAAAAGAATAAAAATGAATAAGTTTAGTAAAGGAGTAAATATACATTTATTTATTTGAAATGCTTGGTAGTTGAAAGATTGATTATAGAGACGAGAAACAATTATTTAGTAACAAATATATAATTACTATTTGTATCCAATAGTGTATAAATATGTTTAAATTACTATGAGATAGGAAATAATTGTTCTACTTCTCATTACATTAATTTAGTCCATTTTGAAACTTAATCAACTAAAATTAATGTAATTGAAAATTTTCAATTAATAGGAAAGAGAATACTAAATTGTAAATTAATAGGTGTAATTAAAAGTAGCTTATGTTTTGTGAAAATATAAGGAAAGTTTGATTTTAAAGAAAACAACTTTTACATCAAATAAAATGAATGTTTCATCTGTGAATGTAGGTTTAATTTCATTAAAATAAAGAATAGAATGATTGATTTTAAAGGAAGAAATATATATTTATTTGAACTGTGTTTTAGCTTACAGATTAATTACAAGAATATGAAAATAATCTATTTCGGTAAGTTATTTATTACTCGTGTGTATAAACAACAAATTCATAAACGTATTTAAATAAAAAATTGTTCTATTTTTCATCCATTTTAGTTGTCTATTTTGAAATTTGACTTTGTAAGTAATTGCAATTAATGGAATTCAAATATTTCAATTAAAATGAAAGTAAACATTGATTGCAATTAATAGATTTAATAAAAGAAACGCACGTTTTGTGTTAAACAAAAAAAGAGTTTTAACAGAAATAAAAGATTGTTTTGGGAGAACCAAATTGAACATTTTCATTTTTAAGGTAAGTATGATTTTTTTTTATTATGCATAGATAGAAACCTAAATGCATAAGAATTTGAATATTATTTGAGTTAATGAAGTTAATTTGGCTACGTTTCAAAAAAATTGAATTTCAAAAGGTTGTGTGATGTACATGGTCACTTTATTTCTTTTGTTATTAATTATTGCATGAACGTTTAAATTAGTTACCTTATTATTAATACTTGATCCATTCATTTCTCCTTCTATTTAATACATGAGCCTGGACTTTTAGGTTGCATTTAATCCTTGTCACCTCATTTTCACGTATACAAAATTTTACTTTCCTTTGATTTGCAAACTTTTCCACTCCTACGTACATTTCCTTATGCACTATTAATGCTGGAGCTCTCAAAATAAAATATGACATTTATTTTTGTCCCTCCACCTTTATTTTCTAATTATAAATAACCTGCACCTCATTTCTACATTTGCGTTTTGTTTCTCCTGACACCTCATATTCAAAGGCTCTTATTCTTGCAAATCCAGAAGTTTTCTTTTATGAAACATGATTTTTTTTTCATTTTTCATACACATCCTATCCTCATCTTAGTTTTCTTCAATCTTTTTCAAAAGCCTCATCTTGAGCAAAACGTAAGTATTAAAATTTGTTTATTTTTTTAATGCGTACTAATTAATATTTTAATAATATTTCTTATAACATGAATATCTTTTGCATATAGACTTTGATTCACATGCGATTTCATCTATTGGATTCATATTTAAATTCCAAACAACATGAAATTGATTTAGTTGAATTTGGTGACTGTTGAGTTTTTGCACTTCTGTTTGGATTTTTGTGGGCTAAAATCAATGGTGGGTGTTTTAACCCACTCGCAACTACTAAATAGTGTTATGTTAATTAATTTAAATTTATGATGTAATTTGAAATTAATTGGTTGAAGTTTGGTATATTTAAATTGTCATTCCAGTTAAATATGACTTTTATTGCATTTAATCGTCATTTAACTTAATATTGAATTTAATTTTCAATTGGATACCTGTTGAAGGTAATCGGCTAATTGATGTTATTTATTAGTTGATTGAATGGTGATTGTGATGTATGTTTGATTGTTTGATATTGGATGATTGGATGTTATATTTTTATATTGTTATAACACTGCAACTTCCCTATGGGTTGAAATGATACATACCCGAATAATTGATAGATTAGGAAAAAATCGTTACGGGTTGAAATGATAAACCCGAGCGATTTTATGCGTTTTAAATTTTATTCGGAATTGCGGGTTGAAATGATATATATCCGTAAATATAAAATATTTGCGGATTGAAATGATAAATATTCGTATCACATGACCATATGGTAGAAAATTATATACGGACACTGGATTGCTTAAATTAAATGTTTTTAAATCCTTAAATTTTGAATCTATTTAATCCAGTTTAAATATATTTAATCTGTTTTAAATCTATTTAATCTATTTTAAATATATATAATCTATTTTAAATCTATTTAATCTATTATAAATCTATTTAAACTATCTTAAATCCATTTAAACTATTTAATCTTTTTTTTTTACTTTTTAGAGCATTTTAACTATTTAAAAATTTATTTTTACTATGGTAAACTATTTAACTATTTATAACTATCTAAACTATTTTCTAAATTTTAGACTAAGTAAAGTAGAAGTGGTTATAATTAAATCCCTTATTTAAAAGAAAATATGATTAAATTATTTAATAAAATAAGTTGAGATTTATATAACATATTTTGAGTAAATATGATAATTTGAAATGAGAGTTTAACCTGTTTGAAATGATTTCAAAGGTGATATGATTTCCAAGTGAATATGATTCGAAAGTAAATATGATTTCGAAAGTGATATGGTTTTGAGAATATGATATATTTTTTTGGCAAGGCCAGCCGGTTTTATAGTGGACCGTCCACTTTTTATTACGAACGTAATAAAAATTGAAGTACAGGAGCAAGGTAAAAGCACCTTAACTACTAAATAAAAACAGAAGATACAGCACAGGTTCGTGACAGCTATGTCACGAAACTATAAGAAACATAAATAACTAGCACTCCTCCGCGGAGGGAGAATCACCAACAACCCCAGACACTGAAGAAGTGCACAAAGGGACAGATCCAGAAAGACCAGCAAAAGGGCGAAACCGTAGAGCAAGACAAGAGTCGTATACCACATCATCAGAACAGTAGATAAAAGACCGATCCCAGGTTGGATCAACAAGCATGTCAGAATTAGAACTCGCATCTATACCGTCCACATCAAGAACTATAGAGTCACCAGATTGTTTGTAGCGAAGGCACCTAAGGTCAAGTTGATCGTTAGAAACAAACCGAAAGAAAGATTCATTAACCGGGTTATACCTCATATCAGAAATGGGATCAATCCAACACCCTTCGGCCTCATCCCAAGCTATAGGAGGCAGCAGCGAGGTAGGGTCAGGAGCAACTAAAGGGATGACAGGAGCAACACTAGGAACCTCAGAACTAGGAGGTGAAACAGGCATAACTAGAGGCAAAGAAGGATCACTCAGAACAGGCAATGAAGCCTCAGGAGCAGGACAAGAGAGAGAGGAAGGGGCAGAAACCTTGGGGACCCAGATCCTACGATGGGGGCGCGGCAAAGGAGACTTCGGAGCAGCTACGGAGGCTTCAGAATGATGGGAATCGATAGATAGGTGTCCAAAAGTGTGACAAGCGGTACAAATATCTAGAACCCATCCATAGCGAACTCTGACTTCGACAACATGGCCGACAGCTAGCTGAACAGAAATAGACGAAGGGAGAGGCTTAGAAGGGGAAATCTCGATGAGAGCCTTCGCGAACATCAACTTATCACGCGCCACAGTATTGGAGTCAAAACATTTCAGTTTACCAACATTACAAGCTAACCAATTCAATCCAATAAGAGGCTGTAATACAGAGGGAATCTGAGAAAAATATACCCAAACAGGGATAGTGAATACTTGCTCACGTGCACACGCCACGGTAGGAGACCATGGGGTAACAATAAAAGGCATTCCATCAACAAAAGAAGGCTCCGCTTCCAAAACAAGCCGACGATCCTCAGAAGAGGAAAACTTTAAGTAGTACATCATATCGATCAGCTTCACTTGCAAATTTCCACGAAGCTTCCAAACCCTCCTAAGCACCGTTGACGCAAATGAAAGATGGTGATGCGGATCCAGGAAAAAACCAACCAAATAGTCTGACCAAAATTCCTCACCGGCTTGCATAACACTCGGGGGAGGAATCATCACTCCATTCACCTCAACCAAATCAAAATCAATTGGGATGTATGCACCCGCATTACGGGGCAAGGACGAGAAAAGAGAAGACCACGATTTAGAGGAGTGCTTCGAAACATCAGTTACACGGCTATCAACAATACCGGGGGCATTAGCTGCAGTATGTATAGTAGCATCAGAGCAATTAGCAGTGACATTAGGAATAGAATTCTTAGGGGAAATAACACAAGCATCTGATGTGCCTTGTCCACAACTTGAGAGATTAGCTGATACACACCCCTGGACATGGTCATTAACACCATCGATCACACTAGGAACACACTCAA
The DNA here is from genome assembly GCA_030765085.1 of Allium cepa. Taxonomy (NCBI): domain Eukaryota; kingdom Viridiplantae; phylum Streptophyta; class Magnoliopsida; order Asparagales; family Amaryllidaceae; genus Allium; species Allium cepa. Next base: position 70,015,239 of record CM060939.1, on the reverse strand, counting down.
CAAACACAGAAGACTTTCCCACATCACCACCCAATTCAAGATGCATATCAGGCTGATCAACTACCTTGGTCGCTATCAAACAGACATCAGAATTAATTGGACCAAAATCCCCTGTAGCAATTAAACAAACAGGTGACGTGCATTGCTCGGAGTTAGCAGCTACGCCCAACCCCACTTCACTTCCACTCATGCCACCAACACCATCCCCATTGTTAATTGCAGACGAACTGAGACCACCACACTCATACACCAAATCTGTCATACCGAAGTTACCCATAACGCAGTTTCCGTTCACAATTGTACCTGGGAGTGGCGACGCTGCGCGAGAAGGAACATAGCCAGATGCCACAGCTCTAATTCTATCAGACAAGACAGCTGTTGAAAGGTTGGAAGCTCGAAGCGGAGGAAAGTCGGAGAGGGAATGAATTATTGGCATGGCAGCGGACTTGGTTTTGAAGGGGCGGTTAGACCTAGTCGATGAGGGAGAGGAAAGGGGGGCAGAAGGGGGACGAGGCGGGGAGGAGGACATGGAGGAAAAGACGCGAAAAGAAGAGGGAAATCACGGCGAGGAAGAAAGCAGAGACCACAAACGCGAATCGCCAGAAGCGGACATTACAAGTTTTACTTAGTTAAACTTTTCTTTGATTTTAGAATATGATATTTTGATATCAATTATGAATTGGTTTTTTTTAAATGTAAAAGAACCATTTGGCGTGAAATAAGCATTCGGTTATTAAAGAGACCGGAATCGGATATTGTCAAACTCTCTGAAAACACCGAAAACCACTTTAACAACTTTGTATGTGGTGGAGATTCCATAATGAAGTAGGGCGGTTTGGCGAACGATTCTGTATAAGGTATTTAAGTAGCCCTGACTCCCGTGAGTCAGCTTGATGTGGCTAAAACAGGAGCTATACCGGACGAAGTGAGGTCGCACCTCCGATCGAGCACATTTCTTCGTTTCCATATTATGACTTTATGATTGATTCGGTGGCCACCTCTCGATTTGGATTATGGGAGTGTGTTTCGAGGTGGGTGGTAGTTGCTGCTATGTGTTACCACCAGTTCAGGAGTGCAAATGGTAAGATCCTACCCTGGCATTTCCTTGCATGCCATGTCACATACCTTATCGCGCCTTCAATGAGTTTGATTCGTGTCATACCTATGAAGTGCTCCCTGATAGCCCACAAGTTTTGTAATGACCTGTAATTTTTGATAATTAAAAATTGTTAATTTAATAAGGTTTTGTGATTTAATGTTGGAAGAAATAAAAATTTGTGATTTAATAATAAGAACATAACTGGAATAAAATGAAATAACATTAATTAAGGTGATTGATAACTGCTTTAAATGTAATTCCAACTAATTAAAAGGATTAAAGAGTTATAATTGATATAGATTGTAAATAAATTATAATAATGTATGTATTAATGGATAATTTGATTTAAAGAGCAATTGATAATTTAGATGTTGATTTATTAATGAAATAATGTGAAATAAATTGTAATTGAATAAAATTAGTGTTGTAGTGGTAATTATAACACTTGCTGTGGATAATAAACTTATAAAATGTGACTAAAGGTAAATGGTGACAATTATTATATGTTACCTATTTAATTAGCCTATTAAATTTAATTGGAAATCAATTGCAATTAGTTCACTTAATTAGTGCAGTTAATGTAGATTAAGTTGATGATTGTAGAATATTAGTTCAATAAGATGTAACCAATGTAAATTTTGTTTATAACATGACAATTGATCGAATAAAAAGAATGGAAATCAATTTTAATCAATTTAGTGGAATTTATGTTATAATCAATGGAGTTATTGCAATTAAATGTAATTAAATAGTAAGTTAATGAAAAACTAAGATGATAATTGTAGAAGGTTGGTGTAACAAGATATAAACAAGGTTAACTATGTCTATAGAGTAATAATTGTTAGAATAAAAGATTGAAATCAAAATATGACAATTTATTGGAAGTTAATTTTAATTAATTGGATTTAATTGCAGTTGAAATTGAACACTGTAATTAGTGAAATATTTAACACTGATTTTGATATGTAATTTTTTTTTTAAATTATTATAAATGCCCATGAAATCAAAAATGATAAAAATGGTTAGTTAATTAATTTGAATTAAAAATTGATTAATTAATTTAATATTAGTTTATTTAATTAACGTGAAAATGGTCATTTTGGCCACTGCCTCGGATTTTGACGAAATCAGTTTCGTCGGATCCAAAACGGTGAATTATTGTAAGGTTTCAAGTTTCGTAGCGATCGGACATGTCATTCGATCATACAGACTCGAAACGCCTAGAAATCAATTCAATAGAAACCAATTTGAAATAAGCTTACTTTAAGTTAACTTCTTTACATGATGGAATTTGGATTGAAACCTATTCCATTGAATTTAAAATTACCGAAAACATCTATTTTGATATATAGGATGACAAACCAATTCCCAATTCCAATTTCAAATGCAAATCAATTCTAAATTCCAATTTCAATTGCAAATCAAAATCAAATCAAAAATTTCAAACTCCACCAAACTGTATCAAATTATATATCGATTTAAAGCTCTCGATGAGCATAAGTCAAATCTGCAGTCAGTTATTCGATTTGGATTTCAGTGCAACCAGAGTTGATGATTTAAGTTTCGGCCGTTCGTTTGTGGCCATTGGTTTATGCGGTGGATCGTTGATTATACGACAATCGGGAGGTCCAGGATGGTAGAGGGAGTCCCGCAACATCAATATGTGGTTTTCGTTTATCTCAAGTCGAGGGGTTTGGTCGGAATTTAATCATCATTGCTCGCAGCGGTTGAGCCTTTGGGTGCCACCAGGGAATGACGCGTGTACGTTGGGTGCGCGGCCGGTGCTGGCGGTGCTGGCGAGGGTATTGAATCTGCGTAGCTCGGCTTGGATCATCAACGGTGGAGAGATATAGGATGGCGGCCTGGAGTTCACGTACGTGATGTCAAGAGTTAGGGTTCCAATGTTTTTCGTGAACAATGTAAGTGCTGACGTGGACAATCTTTTGTTAATTTAAATTGTTTTAAATTATATACTAGTTACCTTCTAATATGTATAATTTTCACATACGAGGTCCGATTCATGCACGGTTTATTCCGCTAGGATCGTATCGAAATTTCAAACATTTTAACGCAAACTTAGACAGATTCTAAGACTTTTTGAATTTGGGCCCTAATTTGGATTTCAAATCGATTTATAATCGAAGGTGAGTGTTTTAACCCACTCACAACTTCTAAAATTTCTTATGTTAGTTAAGTTGACTTTTTAATGTAATTAGAAATTAGTTAATCGATGTATGGTTTTGAGAATATGATATTTTGATATCAATTGTAAATCGACTATTTGAAATGTAAATGAACCATCAAGTGTGAAATAAGCATTTGGTTATTAAAGAGACCGGGATCGGATATTATCATACTCTCTTCCAATACTAAAAAACACTTTAGCAACTGTGCACATGGTGGAGATTCCAGAAATGAAGTAGGATGGTTTGGCGAATGATTCTGTATGAGGTATTTACGTGACCCTGGCTCCCAAAAGTAGCTTAGATGTGACTAAAACAGGAGCCATGTCGGGCCAAGTGAGGCCATTCCTCATATCGGGCTCATTTTTTCGATACTATTCTATTACTTTGTGATTGATTTGATGGCTACCCCTTGATTTGATTTGGGAGTGTGTTCTGAGGTGGGCGGTAGTAGCTGCTATGCATTACCACTAGTCCGGATCTACAATTGGTATACCTACGCTGGCATTACCTCGAGTGCCGTGTTCACATGCCCTATCGCGCCTTCTACGAGTTTGTTTTGTACCATACCTATGGAGTGCCCTCTGGGTAAACCTCTTGGAGGAGCGTACGGTACTGTATAGACTATGGGAATATATAAAATGTGTTAAAGGGATATGGGTATGCATTAACGCTATTTTAATACTTTTACTTTACCGTAGACATGTTATAATAGGGTATTGTACTACATCGTAGATAGTTTAACGGATCCTTGGGAGATGTATATCCCGAACATCTCTCAAGTTATTGCACTCACGTTAGACACTAGATAGGTGATGTCAAACCTTATAAACATCTTTGAAGCCGTTGCACCCATATTTATTTACCGTTGATTTAACTTACATAAGATCTTTTAGTTCTAACTCGAGGGTTTTGTCTTTTCAATTTGCTCGGGTCAGCTTAAGCATTTCAGGGTGGAAGACCTTATCTTTGGAGGATGAAGGCGAAGATTTTGTATTATTACTATTTGTTATATTTATTCCACTGCATCATGTTGTTCCGCTGCATTTATTTATTTGTTTTGGTTATCTGTAACTTTGATTATGTATTGTATAACTATAATCAAATTTTATTTATAAAACAGCTTCATGAACTGTTATTTGATTATTATATTTTATCATTCCGCTGTGAGATTCTGTATTTCGTTTTTCCTTCCATTGTTTCTTTTCTTATTTACCCCATAACAATCTGCCCTTTTGAATGCTTTGAGTCTGACATGTATGGTTTATCGTCGATTTAAACTGTCCAAAAAGGCAGGTCGTTACAAGTTTACGGTGGAGTTTACAGTATCTATATAGACTACGGCATTATATTAAATGTGTTAAGAGGGTTATGCGTAATGCCTTAACGCTATTGGAATACTTTACTTTACTATAAACACTATTATAATAGCGTATTATACTATGCATGTAGATGGTTTAACAGATCCTTAGGAGATGGAAATCCCAAACAACTCTTAAGTTATTGCACTCATGTTGACACTGGATAGGAGATGTCAAAACCCCACAAACATTTCCGACTCAATTACACTCATATTTATTTACTGTCGATTTAACTTACATAAGATCTTTTAGTCTGACTCGAATGTTTTGTCTTTTTAATTCACTCGGTTCAGTCTGAGCTTTTCAATGTATTGAACACCTTATTTCCGGAGGATGAAGACGAAGACTTAGTAATATTATTATTTATTTATTCCTCCATATCATGTTGTTCTGTTGCATTATTATTTATTCTTTTTGTATGTTACTCTGATTCTATAGTGTAAAATGTAATCAAATGTTATTTGTAAAACAGCTTCATGAACTGTTATTTGATTATTATATTTTGCCATTCCGCTGTGAGATTTTGTGTTTGTTTTATATATTTCTCTTCTTTTTCTTATTTACCCCATAACAATCCCCCATTTTGAATAGTTTGAGTTGACATGTGTGATTTATTTCGATTTAAACTACCTAAAAGGATAGGTCGTTACATCATGTGTCGAGCATCTAAGTACTGGAAAGACAACTTGTTATGGTAAAATAAAAGCAAAAGGATATAAAACAAGAAAGAAAAGAACACAATATCAGAATCTCACAATGGAACCATCATATATAATATCAAAAGAAAGTATAAACTTTTATCTTAAGATTCAAAGGTTTTTAGAGTTACAGTATTTATCCCTGACAGTTATAAAAGCATGTCCTAACAAATGCTAATGATATACATTAAGCAATGTAGCGGAAATAAATATTACGAATGGTAATCATCCAGCTCCTCTCCAAGAGTTCCAATGAACATCAATGAATCTAGAAATATACATGGGGCTGACCCGAGCATTATGAAAAAATATTGATCTGGATCAGTCTGGTAAACCGGAATAAGAAACTCAAGTCATTTGGACTACCATGTTTATAAAACTTTTCAAAAATAAAGATATCTCATAAGACCACGCCGCACATAAACACGAATGGTTTTTTACCATACGATAACCAAGTGATTTCTATTAGAAACTCCAGTGATATTATATTAATATCTAGGGTTGAAATATAAATATATAACATAGCTAGAACGGTTATATTGGTTACATTCAACATCATATTTAGGTATACGAGCAAATCTGCAAAGCCACGTTCATATAAATGGATTTTCCACAGAAATGCCTCCAGCTTAAAAACTAAAGCATATATCCTATGAAAAGGACAGAAATTACCATCCGAGAGTCGTATATTGTAACAACCCGTAAATTTTCGATAATTTAGTTGTTAATTTTTATTAAAATTTTGTTATCTAATATTGAAAAAAATAGAAATTTGTGATTCATTAATGAAATAATAACTTAAATGAGATGCAATAATGCTAATCTAAGTTAATTGTTAACTATTTGAATGGAGTTACAATTAATGGAATTAATGTAAATGTTATACTAGGCTATAAATCGAATATAAGAAAACAAATGTAAATATTGAATTAATTAATGAATTAATATATATTGAATGGTAATTGAATAAAATCTATGTTTAGTAAGAAATTATAACATTGGTTTGGAAATGATAAACTTATAAAAATGTGATTGAGAGTTAATGATAACAATTATTATAAGTTAATCATTTATTTAGTCCATTAAATCAAAAACTGTAATCAATTGCAATGAATCTCAGTTCAATGTTATGTTAGTATAAATTAAGGAAATAATTGGAAATAATGTTAATTCTATTCATAATATGACAATTGGTTGAATGAAAATAATGGATATCAAGATTTATCAATTTATTGAGATTTGGACTATAATAATTGGATAGATTGCAATTAAACGAAATTTAATACTTAATTACTACGTTAATAGAGATTAAGATGAAATTTGGAGGTCTTAATTTAAGAAATCATGAACCAATGTTAGTTATATCCTTATTGTAATAAAAGACGTGAATAACAAGGTTTAAAAATTTAATAAATGAATTTTGGGAATTTTAATTTATAATTTTTGAATTTAATGAAATTGAAATTAAGCACTGCAATTGATGGGTTAATCAACTTCAAATTCACATCTATTTTTTTTTAAATTACTGTAATTGTTTAAGAAATCAAAAATGATAAGATTTGTAAATTATGGAATTGAAACTGGAAAAGTGATTTAATTAATTAATTATTAATTTATTTAATTAATTAATTGGAAAATAGCCATTTTGGCCACTGACTCGGATTTCGACGAAACCAGTTTCATCGGATCCGTAGCAGTGAATTATTGTAGGATTTCATGTTTCATAGCGATCGGACTTGTTGTTTGATCATAGGGGCTCGAAACGCCTAGAAATCAAAGAAATTGAAATCAGTTGAAATCAATTTGAAATAACTTGATTCTGGAATAACTTCTTCATACGATGGAATTTAGACTTGAAACCTGTTCCATTGATTTTAAAATATTTTAAAACATCCATTTGAATATATGGGTTGACCCATTTTCGTTCTGGAGTCGAAACGGGCTTTTTGGGCCATTTATCGTTCAAAACCCAAATTCGATCGAGCTCATCTGTTCCATTTTGTTCTGCCTATATATATCCAGTTATAAACCCTAGCCTATTTCTTATGTTCATATTTCTGTATGTACAATTCCAATTTCTCCTCCTCATTCCAATGGCAGACAAAACCAAAATTCCAATTGCAATTTCAAATAAAATTCAAAGCCAAAAATTAAATTTCCTCAAACTATATCGAATTTTATATCAATCTGAAGCTCTCGACGAGCACATCTCAGATCTTAAATTCGTTTTCCAAATTGAGTCACGGTTTGACCAGAAATCTATGATAAATTCTCAGTCGTCCGTTAATCGTTGATCAACTTCGACCGATCGGCGATTCACGGGTATGGATGGGTGGAGATCGATGAGAGTAACTCATCGGTGAGGTTCGTTGGGCTAGTTAACTGTTAGATCGTGGGCTAAAATTCATGGAAGACTAGGTTTTTTCGACGGCTACTGGCATTTTCCATCGATCGACGCATGAGGGAGTGAGCCTTCGCGTGGCGTAGGGTAGCGGCGTTGATGGTGGGTTGGGCCGCAGGTGGCCGAAGCGCGCTGGGGTGACGCGACATGATTTTGCTCCGGCAACCGTCCTGATGTGCTCGCGATTTTTTTTCATAGGCTAGGGTTCTCGGAACTGTTGCTTTGTGATGACGTGGTATGCTTAATTTTTATTATTTACTTGTTAATCATATTATAAATCCTCATCATACAAATTTGCTTAACTTTTCCATATGAGGTCCGATTCGCGTGCGGTTTTTTGCGTTGGGATCGTATCAAAATTCTGGACATTTTGACACTAGTTTGGGCGAATTCAAAGACTGTTTGAATTTTGGGTTTTATTTGGATTTAAATTCAATTTAAATTCAAAGGGTGAGTTTTTTAACCCACCCGCAACTTCTAAAATTTCTTATGTTTGTTAAATTGATTATGGTGTGATTAGGAATTTATTTATGACTGTTTGGCATATTTTGAATCATCATCTCGGTTTATTTGAATTTATTTGGATAAATTAGTTATTTAATTTATTACCAAATATAAACTGCTGGTAAATACCTATTATTTACTATATGTTCTATATTGATGTTATTGATTGAATTGGATGATGATTGTGATAAATGTTTGATGATTAATATTGGATGAATGGATGTTGTATTTTGTATTGTTATAAACTGCAAGTTGTTATGGAATGATATATAACCGTATTTATGTTTTAAATTACGGATTGAAATAATAAATATCTGTATCACTTGACCATAGGATAGAAAATTATATACAGACACCATAGTCTATATATATATAAAAATAATTTGAAATTAATTTCTATGGTTTTAGGAAAGAAATACATGGTTTTATAGATATTACATAAATGCTATTATGTATATAGCCAAATTCTTAACTTGAGCTATGTATAAATTTGTTGATATAAATAAGTTAATAATAATGTTGATTTTATTTAAAATATAATATGGATAAGTATTTATTTAAATTATATTTTAATATAGAATTTATAATGATTTCAACAAATTAAGGTTGAAAGATAAATTGGAAATTGATTTGAAATTGTATTTAATTGAGAGTTTTATTTAATAAAAATCGATTTGGAACTAATTGAATTTGAGATTTTATAGAATATGATTTTTAACCTGATTTTTGTTTAAGGTTATATAGATGAATATATCAAGTTTGAACAAAGTGAAGGAAATATTAAGTTATTTGAAATTGGAGATTATTTGAATGATATTGGAATTATTAAGTAAATATTTCAAAACTAAATAATAGTAAACTGAATTTGATATATATATATGGAGTTAACAAATTTAGTTTTGAAGTGTTGAATATTGGAAGCTTTGAATCTATTGAAATGGTTTATTTGGAGGCTCGAATCTATATTTGAAAATTAATATAAATTGAAATGGTTTATTGAAAACTGAAAGTGAGTTGAAAGTTATGAATTGAGATTTAATTTAAAGAGAATAAACTTGTGAAGTCGAGGAAATTATTTTACTTTATAAAGTAATTTTAAATTCAAATTATTTTATTTTATATACTGTTTGAATATCCAAACCGTTTAAGTGGTGGAAGTTATGGTTTAGAAGCTATGAAATTCAAAGTATTATGTTTTGAAAGGTTATATTTCAAGCGTTTGGTTTCGAAACATTATAATTTTGAAAATGTTATGGTTTTAGAAAGGATATATTTGAAATAAAATGATATCGTATTGATTTGATTTTCGAAAAGGCAATGATTTTTGGTTTTAAAGCATAAACTATTTTGAAAATGACCGCGGTGTTATAATAACGTTTGATTGTTAAAGAGATCGGGATCGGAAGTTGTCATACTCTCTGCCAACTCTGAAAACCACTTTAACAACCGTGTACGTGGTGGAGATTTCAAAATAAACTAGGATGGCGGCGGCGTTCCTTTGAGGTATGAATGTGGACCTAACTCATGTGAGTTGGCATAAGGTGGCTAAAACAGGAGCGATTCTCGGGCCAAGGAGGTAGCCCCTCTTATCGGACACACTCCTTCGATATTATATCTGACTTTGGATTGATTTGCTGGCCACTTTTGATTTTTGATTTTAGGAGTGTGGCTCGAGGTGGGCGGTAGTAGCTGCTACGTGTTACTACTAGCCCAGATGCATAATTGGAATATCTACCCTGGTATTGCCTTGTGTGCCATGTCACATACCCTAGCGTGCCTTGTACGAGTTTGATTTGTGTCGTACCTATAGAGTATCCTCTGGTAGCCTCCCGATCAGGAGGTATTACGGTACTGTATAGACTATTGGCACTATTACGTGTTAAGGGCTATACGGGTAACCCCTTAACGCTATTTAAAAGTAATTTTATTTTACTTTAGACATTATTATAATAGCGAAATATTACTACATAGTAAATAGTTTAGCGGATCCTTAGGAGATGTGAATCCCAAGCATCTCTTAAGTTACCGCACTCACGTTAGACACTGGGTAGGAGATGTCAAATCTCGTAAACATATCTGACGCCGTTCCACTTGTATTAATTTCTATTGATTTAACTTACATAAGATCTTTTAGTTCTGACTCGAGTGTTTTGTCTTTTCAATTCGCTCGGGTCAGTCTAAGCATTTTAGGATTTGAAGGCCTTATTTCTGGAGGACAAAGACGAAGACTGCATTATCACTATTATTTACTATATTGTTCCACTACTTCATACTGTTCTGCTGCATTGTTATTTATTACCCTCTGGTTTGTGTAACTCTGATTCTATATTGTATTTGAATAACCAAATGTTTTGCAAACAGCTTCATGAACTGATATTTGATTATTATATTTTTTCGTTCTGCTGCAAAATTCTGTTTTGTTTTCTTTCTTTCTCCCTTTTTCTTATTTACCCCATAACAATCCGCCCTTCTGTATGGTTTGAGTCTGACGTGTGTGGTTTATCGTTGATTTAAAGCGTACAAAAAGGCTGGATGTTACATATATCTTTAGATAAATTATACCATAAGGTAAACATAACTGGCCCATGCTTGAACGAGAGCACCTGAACAACATGGAACCAAGTATCAACAGCTCCCTGCACACAACATATCGATAAGCGTATTCAAGACAATGGAGTTGTAACATCCTTATAGGTTAGCAAAAACCCTTTATTATGCATCCTACTCTATCTTTAGTCATTTTCTCAATGTCATGGCTACGTTCGGAATCTTCATACGAATCTTCAATACTCGAACAAATAATGAATCCTATATGGATTCCATCATCTCAACAGATTTCAGAACCATATATGGGTTCCATCATTCCACTTCCAAAACATAGAACCCCTATCTTAGTGTTGAAGTGATTTTTAATAAGTAGAACACTTACCGATCCCGGTCTTTCCAAGACAGAATTGATGAATTTGATCTTATTCAACAGTAATGTGAATGATTGCATAAGGAAACTAACTCTCATGCACTCCCTATAAGCAAGTAAACATATAAGCACTATCATCATCCAAGGCATGATCAATTACATAAATGATTTTTAGTACTTTTTTATTGATTTACCCGTTTTAATTAATAACTCTCTTTATTAGTAAAACCCCTTTTTCTAATAAAACTTATTTTATAAATCTAGACTTCATTATTAATTAATACTCCTTTATTAATTAAAATTTCCATTAAATATACTTGTATATATATATATATATTTAATTTCTCTTTATAAAACATATATACTTGTACTCATATGTTTAACTATTCACTTATACTTTTTTCAATACTTAAAATGTATTCATATACTTATCTTAACAGTATGACGATCCGTAATTTTCGGTAATTAAAATTTGTTAATTTAATAACGTTTTGTGATTTAATGTTTGAAGAAATGAAAATTTGTGATTTCATAATAAGAATATAACGGGAATGCGATGTAATGGTATTAATTTAAGGTAATTTATAACTGCTTAATTCCAATTAATTAAAAGTTATAATTGGTTATAGATTGCAGATTAATTATATTGACATGTATTAATTGGTAATTGGATTAAAAGAGCAATGGATAATTTAAATGTTGATTAATTAATAAAATAATGTGTAATAAATGGAAATTGAATAAAATTAGTGTAATGAGAGTTGTTATAACATTTTCTTGTAAATAATAAACTCAAAAATGTTATTAAATGTAGAAATGGTGATAATTGTTATTTGTTACCAATTTATTTAATAATTAGAATTAAATGAAATTAAAATGTTATGTAATGTGAGTTAAGTTATAACTGTAAAAGGTGGATGCAATAAAATGTATGGAAATGTTAATTATATTTACAAGACAATAATTGATGTAATAAAATATAAACAATGGTAACTATGTATGTAGAGTAATTATTGATTGAATTAAAAGATCGAAACCAATTTAAATAAATTTATTGGAATTAAATTATATTAATTGGATTTAATTACAGTTGAAATTGAACATTATAGTTAGTGTAATATTTAACACTGAATTGGCATGTAAAGTTGTTTTAAATTATTGTAAATGGCTAAATAATCAAAATTAATGAAAATTGTTGGTTATCAAATTTGAAAATTAAAAAGTGATTTAATTGATTTAATATTAATTTATTTAATTAATGTGCAAATAGCCATTTTGGCAACTGTCTCGGATTTCGACGAAACTAGTTTCATCGAATCCGTAACGGTGAATTATTGAAGGATTTCAAGTTTCATAACGATCGGACTTATTGTTTGAGCGTACAGACTCGAAACGCGTAAAAATCAATTTAATAAAATCTAATTGAAATCGATTTGAAATAAGCTGATTTTAAAGCTACCTTTTTCATATGATCGAATTAGGACTTGAAACATGTTCCATTGAGTTTAAAATTATCAAAAACATCTATTTTGATATATGGGATGATCCACTTTCGTTTTGGGGGCAGAACAAGCTTTTCGGGTTGTATTTGTCGTTTCAAATCAATTCGGGTATTATTCATTTCTTATCGGGCTTCATTATTATGTATTGTTCTGTTCTAACTTAGCAGCCTTTTTATTTCTTATTACTGTACGTATCTGTCTATTCAACCTACAACTTCTTCCTTCTTCTAATGGCTTCAAATCAAAACCCTAAATTTCAATCTCCAACTCAATTTCAAAATCAAACTCCTCCAAACCATATCATATTATATATCAATTTAGAGCTCTCAACTAGCGTAATTCACTGGTGTGATTTTTTTCTTCTATCAGACTCACCGTTTGCCTAGAATTTGCGAATCAATTTCGACCGTCCATATTGGATTTTGTACGATCCAACGGTGGATCTGCACCCGATTGACGATGGGGTGGTGCCGTTGTGAAGGTGGTGCGAGCAGGCTTTAGAACGGTGGTTCATTCATCGTCAGTGGTGGAGATTTGCCAAGAAAGGACTTGGAAGTTGCAATGGTGTGATGCTGCAGTTGGTGATTGTGAGGACCGGCCAGATGGTCGTGGGGTTGCCTTGGCGTGAGGGTGTCAATGGCAGTGGTCGACCATGATGAAGGCAAGCGTGGTGGTCGGCGTTTTGAATTGAGGGAGGCGGATGCAAACATTGTTTGAACGGGTGTTAGGGTTTCGAATGAGCTACAGTGTTTTAGGGAACATGTGATGTCTCTGACATGTGCTGCGTGGTGAGTATAGTTTTATTTTTTTATTTTTCAATTTCTATCGTTTTAAGTATCATAACTTTTTCATACGAGCTTGGATTTATGCGCGGTTTTCTACGCTGCGATCGTATTGAAATTCTAGACATTTTGATGTGATTTTGAATGAATTATAAGACTGTTGAATTTTGGTGCTTATTTTGGATTTCGAATCGATTTGGAATTAAAGGTGAGTTTTTTAACCCATACACAATTACTAAACTATCTTATGTTAGTTAAATTTAATTTATGATGTGCTGAGAAATTAACTGATTGAAGTTTGGTAAGTTTAAATTGTCATCCCAGTTAAATTTGACTTTTATTGCAATTAATCACCATTTAATTTAATATTGAATTTAAATTGTTAATTTAATACCTGTTATTGATTATCAGTTATCTATTGATGTTTATTAATTAATTTGGACGATGACTAGATTTTGTGTTTGATGTTCTTATAACTGCAAGTTCCCTATGGGTTGAAATGATACATACCCAAACGATCTATAGAATAGGGATTATGGGTTGAAATGATAGACTCGAGTGATTTCATGGATTTTATCTAATTCGGGATTGCGGTTTGAAATGATACATAACCGTAAGATTGTAAATTGCAGACTGAAATGATAAATATTCGTATCACTTGACCATAGAGTAGAAAATTATATACGGACACCGGATTGGTTAAATTAAATGATTTTGGATCTTTAAATTTTGAATTCAATTAGCTGGTATTTTGAAATAGAAATTGATTTATATAAACTGAACTACTTTCGATAATCTAAGTGTAAATGTTGAATTGGAATTGATTAGATAAATTGTTCAAATGGTTTAAGTTAAAATTTCAAAGCTGAAGTGTCAAATATAAATGTATTTATCGGAATTGAGTTATTGAAATTGTTTTTTTATAATTTTGGAATCCATTTTAAACTAAATTAAATGCTTTTAATCAATTTAAACTATTTCAACTTATTTTAATCTATTCTAACCTATTTAATCCAATTTAATCTATTTTACTTATTTTAAACTAATTAAATTTTTTAATCTATTTTAAATCTATTTAATATCATTTAATCTATTTAATCTATTTAAAAAAATTAATCTATTTAAAAATCTACTTAATATAATTTAAATCTGTTTAATCTATGTTTGATCTATTTAAATCATTTTAAAACTAATTAAATCAAATTTAAGTCTATTTAAACTATTTTTACTATTTAGACAATTTTAAATCTATCCAAACTATTTTCAAAACTATATAAACTATTTATAATTACCTAAACTATTTTCTAAAATTTCAGACTGTGTAAAGTTGAAGTATTTATGTTTAAATCCTTCATGATGATACTACCTAAGTTGGAATTTGGAATTCATACCTTTGTGAAATTACATGTTTGAGTGAATAAGATGATTTGAAATAAAGAATTAATTAACATAACCTATCGATAATTTCAAAGTGAATGTGAAATTCCAAAAGTAAATACGATTTGAAAGTGAATATGATTTGAAAGCGAATATAGTTTGAAATTGAATATGATTCCGAAAGAGATATGATTTGAAATTGAATATGATATTTTCATATAAATTGCGAATTGATTTTTTTTGAAATGTAAATAATCATCGGTGTGAAATAAACGTTTAGTTGTTAAAGAGACCGGGATCGGATTTTGTCATACTCTCTGCCAATACCAAAAACAACTGTGTATGTGGTGGAGTTTCCAAAAATGAAGAAGGATGGTTTGGAAAATGATTATTTATGAGGTATTTACATGAACATGACTCTCGTGACTCAGCTTAGATGTGACTAAAACAGGAGCCATGCCAGGCCAAGTGAGGTCATTCCTCCTATCGGGCACATATCTTTGATACCACTCTATTAGTTTGTAATTGATTTGGTGGCCACTCCTTGATTTTGATTATGGGAGTGTGTTCTGAGGTGGGTGGTAGTAGCTACTATGCGTTACCACCAGTTCGGATCCGTAATTGGTATATCTACCCTGGCATTGCCTCGAGTGCCGTGTTCATATGACCTATCGCGCCATACCTATGGAGTGCCCTCTAGGTATACCTCATGGAGTAGCGTACGGTCTTGTATAGACTATGAAATATATAAAATGTGTTAAGGGGGATATGGGTAATGCCTTAAAGCTATTTTAATACTTTTACTTTACTGTAGACATATTATAACAGCGTATTGTACTACATAGTAGATAGTTTAACGGATCCATAGGAGATGGAAATCCCAAACATCTCTTAAGTTATTGCAACCACGTTAGACACCGCTAGGAGATGTCAAACCCCGTAAACATCTCTGACGCTGTAACACTCATATTTATTTACTGTTGATTTAACATACATAAGATCTTTTAGTTCTAACTATAGTGTTTTTTCTTTTCAATTCGCTCGGGTCAATCTGAGCTTTCAGTTTATCGAAGACTGCTTTCTAGAGGATAAAGATGAAGATTTTGTACTATTCCTACTTATTATATGTATTCCACTGCATCATGTTGTTCCACTGCATTTATTTATTTATTTCCATTTATGTAACTCTGATTTTGTGTTGTAAAAGAATAATCAAATGTATTTATAAAACAGCTTCATGAACTGTTATTTGATTATTATATTTTATCATTGTGCTGTAAGATTCTGCATTTGTTTTACTTTTTTCTCTCATTTTTCTTATTTACCCCATAACAATATGCCCCTTTGAATGGTTTAGTCAGACGTGTGTGGTTTATCGTCGATTTAAACTGTCCAAAAAGGAAGGTCATTACAAACAGTGTAAGTATATTTATAAATCACTTAAGAAAGTTTTTCTTATTTAAAATACAATCAAAGTGATTAAAAATAAATATTACTAAAACATTGTCACTATAGTCCCCTTCTCTTTTATAAATTGAACACATAACATTTTCTATCTTTTTATAAAAGATTTCAGTACTTTAAAATTCCATTATTATAGATCTAATTATATTTATAATATTTACCGACTTTAAAATATAATTCAAGGGTTTAAAAACAAGTGTTACTAAAACATTTGTTTACTACAAATCCAAAGCGCTTCTCATTTAATTGTTATCTTTAAAATCCTCTTTTAATTGTTGAACTACATTTATAAGGGCTTAAGACAAGTGTTACTTAGGCATTGTCACAACAACCCTAAATCATTTCATACTTTAAAAACTTTTCTCTTTAAACTTGCTTTTTAAAGATTTAATTATACATAAAGGTTTAAGACAACTATTGTTTAAACCACTGTCACAACATTTATACAAATGTTACTAAAATATTGTTTACTGCTACCTAAATTTTTTTCTATACTTATAATTAAGTTTAAAACATTTATTTAAATATCAAAGCATACACATGCTTATTAGTTAAGGTAATACACTTTTAAGAAATTTCTACCAAAACCATTTATTTCAACTTTAGTGTTAAAATCCAAACTTCCTTTATTATATTTATAAAATACTTAACTTAATTTTTAAAACTTATATATATATATATATATATATAGAAATACCTTTAAAATACTTACTAATATGTTAAAACACTTTTAAAACAACTTAAAAATATATGATAATTATTTATATATAATATTAGTAAAAATAAAAAATATTGAAATAATCTGAAAAACTAAAATAAACATGTTATATTTTAAAAGCCACTTAGTTTAAAAATTCATAATTATGTATGTATGTATGTATGTATGTATGTATGTATGTATGTATGTATGTATATTTAAACTTAACACCAATTTCAGAACACTTTATTATAAGTCATAAAACAACCTTAAAATGATTAGAGAAAAATACATTATAACAATTTATTGTATAGCATTTCTAGGAATGCTATCTAAAGTTTTGTTGTATGTTTTTAACATGTTTTGCTACGACTTTGTGCCTAATTTCGACACCGTAATAAATTATTTTAAATCCATTATTTTTTTAACATTTAGTATACTTTGGGCACCTGAAAACTTTGAAGAAAAATCCGAATATCTTTTAATTAATCTATAAAATTTTCGAAAACAAGGTGTTTTTCCAAAGTGCTGATATAGCAACTATTTCACTATAACTTTTGCCACTTCGTTTAGTTAGCTATCAAATGATTAAGCTTCAAAACTTTTACAATATGAATAATATATTATTTACTTCTTAGAATGGTAAGAAATCCCAAAAAAAGTTTCCACAAAGATAAACTTATCTCCAAAAAACAAGGAATTCCAAAGTGTCGATATAGCGACTATTTTGCTATTAACTTTTATAACTTTGGTTTGCATTTTCTACAACTTTATAAACATAATCTTTACTTTTACAAACACTTAGAAAAGTTTAGATAATCACCAAAATAAGTATATTAAGATATGTTCACAAATCCCCAAATTACACGAGTTACAATTAAGAGATTCAAAGTGCGTTTATAGCGACTATCGCTATACAGACAATTCTATATTCGAATCAACATCATTCTATTTTAGTCATGTATATGATTTCCAAGTTCAAACCACGTCATTATGAACCATGTATTAACTTATGTACTTAATTAACATGTTCATATCAAATGTTCAAATGTACTTAATACAATTCAAAGCTTTTAAGACAACAAATTAAACAATCACATGCTTTGTAGAGAATATAACTTGAAGTCACAATTTTACATAGTTAGGATATATTATCATAGTTTATAATAAGCAATATTATCAAACAATTAAAAACAAATTTAATTTATATATTTCATTCAAAGTGAGATAACATACTTTTATTCAAACCATAGCCTTCCTACCAACATTCAATCAACCAAACACTCCTATTATCACTTCCAAATGCTCCTAACTCATGGCCAACACCTCCTCCTTCCATATTTCACGTCCTTGACTATTCTTCCCCTCTTTTCTTATGGCCTAAGCCTTCCTCCTCCTCCTTAATACCCATGTCATAAGGCCATATCCTCCTCTACCAAAGCACACACAACAAAAGGCCTAAAAGACGTAAATAGGAGAAGAGAAAGGAGTGAAGACATATGCAATAGAAGTGGATTTGGTTGTAGAAAATGAATTGAATGTGTGTTTATTTGTAGAGTTAGGAAATGTGTGGAAAAGATCACAAAACCCCCTCTTCTTCCAAGCTTCAGAACATGCACACCATGCTCTTACACAACCATGCTTTCCTTAATCAATCTTAATTTAAGGGTCCTTTTAGAACCTTTTGCCTACACTTACTTTACAAATTTAATCTTAGTTTAATTAATCTTTTGTTACTAAAGATTTGTTTAATTCTTGTTTACATATGCATTTGTTATTATACAAGTTGCAAAATATTTATCCAACTTCTATTAAACAAAAAGTTGATTTTCAACTAAACATTTTCCATTTACATTTTTAGGATTTTGTACACAGTACGCATTTCTATAAACACATTTCACAATTAAGTTTTGTAACATTAGTTATTAATTAAAAAGTGTTTAACAAGTTTATAAAATCGTATTTAATCATATTAAATCTTAGCTACAAATATTTAAATAATTCAGATATCCAAATATAAAGTATTTGAAATTCCGGGCCGTTACATCAAGTATAATTCTTCATACCCTCTGTTTCATATACTATATCGACTTTTATAGTGTTTTGAGATTATTTTTCACTCACACCAGATTATTGTCCAACTCGAGGTTTATGCTTTGCTTCTTATTACCATGTGTACTCTTAAATGAATAGACAAGAAAGCAGGTGTAAATGGCACATGGATTTCTACAGATGGAATAGCAGGAGAAGACATTATCTCATATTTATATTTTGGGCTTATTATTGCATATTCCGCTGTGTGACACTATGGAGTCTTAACAGTGTTGACTTACTGTTACTAGAGATAATTTTTCGGTTGAGTTTATTTATCAGTTGTGTAAACTCTATAATTGTTTTGTATAACTATATGAGCATTTGTACTCTAATTCTATTGTTCATGTAACTATTACTATCTCGCATGTTCTATATCTGTGATGACTATTATATTTTACCTAATGCACTGTGCGACATAGGACATGTTATGTCATTGTTTAATGTTTTCTTTCTCTTCTCTTCTCTTCTTTTCTCTTCTTTTCTCTTTTCTTCTCTTATATTCCTCTTCTATTTCTTTCCCTTGACATTCGACCTACGTCAACTGAGTGCTCCAGCAATGCGCTATTCGGTTATATGTGCATTTGAGGTAAAGGATGGTCATCTCATTTGGTATCATAGCTTAGTTTATGTTATTAACCGAGTTGATACTGCGGTCCAGTGGAGATAAGGTAGGGATTGTCGGCTCAGACTGGATTGAGAGTACACTTATAGACGAGAGAGTGTGTAGTTGTTATATATTTTTGTTTTCAAACTATATAGTAGTGTATATATATATAGTATATAAGTTGTACAGTACACGTGAGTACAACTGATTTAGTTTTTCTTTCTGAGAGACCGACCCTTCCTGTTATATGTTAAGAGTGATCTGACATACAAGAAATGCTGCTACTGACTCCATCTCTGGAGTAGAGGAGTGGGCAAGATAAGGGGCTACTAGCCTTGATTTACAAAATCTGTTTGTCGAGATGGTGTGAAACATTGTTTTAGAATTCCCAACTACTTAAATGATTGCGGTGCTCAAGTGCAAATGCCTAAAGTTGAATTTGCCGAGCTATATAAAGACTATATGAGTCTAAGAGGTTGACCATTCCTTTGAATGGAGTCGACTATTGAGGTGCAAGAATGGATGGATATTTGCAAGAGGTTTTTCGATGACTTAGAGTTAGATGATGTAATGAGGTGGAAGTTGACCTCTAGATGACCCCACGGACAAAGAATGAACTAGTGACGTGCTCTTATAGCTTGGATTCCTGAGGATTGTTTTACTTAGAATCATTACATGGTTTGCTTTAAAGAACTTTATCTGACTTTGTAAAAGTCAGTGTTGTTTAGAAAGTTCACCGACTTGAAGGAAGGCATAGTGTTTGTGTTGGAATATGTGGCCGAATTTGATGCATTGTCGAAGTAAGGTCTATCATTCGTTGATACTCCACTTAGAAAGCATGAAAAGTTTATCGTTCGGTTGGGTGAATGACTTGGGAAGTGATTGATTTTACATATTGATGAGAGCTTCGAGAAGTTAAGAGAGATTACGATCTAAGAGCGTGTACCCAGTGTAGAAGAATTGTCCCGAACTAGCAAAATAGGGCCAAACCATGGAGGCACATGCATTAAATGCCATTCTGATTTCATCGAGTTCTCCATCGACAAAAGAGAAGGGAAAGGGCATACTGTCTAGGGTATGCTTTGCACTTATAGTTTTCCATATGTGTTTTATTTGATGTCAAGATTTTAAGCCCCTTCATATCTAGTGATTTGATAAATAGGTTAGGATTGAGACCCAAGATAATGAACCAACCTTTTAATTATGAAAAACCTTGTTGGAGGCTCAGCAAGCATGTACATGGTTTGTCTAGACTTTGTCATATTGAGTCATGGATGTTCGTTTATTTGTTCTTGATCAATTTTGCAGTTAATTGGGTCTAGTATTATAGTTTGGAAATTGACTGGCTAAAAGAATATGGAATAGTGGTGGATTTTAAGAGGTCATTGGTGACTTTAGGGACCAACAATGAGCGAAAGGTAGTGTTCGGCTGTGTAACACCCCCACCTCTATACTTGTACTATCCAAGAGTATCATAGAGTAATACTGTCAGATAATATAGAGAATGAGACTATATGGGGTATACACGTGAATATTTCCTTAGACTAACACTAGTACATATTAAAACATATAATACATAACTAATGCATACATACATAATAGTGGAAATTGGTGTGAAGGGCCTAATTATACGGTCCAATTTTTTTCTAGGACACGGGTTTGAAATTATTATTTTCCAGGACAAATATGTGTGGCGTGCGTCTTCATCTTCTCAAACAACTACGTAACTTCTGAAATCTACCGATCGTGGAAATTAGGCGGTCGTTTCTTGTTCAATCAAAGCGGTCATGCATCTTTATCTTCTCAAACAACTACATATCTTCTGAAATCTACCGATCGTGGAAATTAGGCGGTCGTTTCTTGTTCAATCAAAGCGGTCGTTTCTTGTTCAATTGAAGCGGTCGTGCGTCTTCATCTTCGCAAACAACTATGTATCTTCTAAAATCAAGGCGATTTTCTTTACTTGGTGAGTCTCGATTTTATTTGCTGTTTTTCATTCTCAATTCGATGTTTTATGATGTTTATGATGTTATTGTATATTTCTTTTCATAGGAGGCGTTTTTCATCTATTGGAGGACGGTTTTGTTTGATGTGTTTGGAATAATGGCTTCTGAATGGTATTCTTTTATTCTGATAACACAAGCACTGTATATTTAGCCTGGTTGGATCATTCACTTTAGATTGTTTTATTTTTTTATGTTATTTTTGTCAGTCAAATCTGTTTGTACTCAATATGGGTATGAAATTGGATCTGAAATAATATTAGTTGACGTTGTTTGTTCTTTAGTTCTTGGTGATTTGTGATCTGTAAAAGATAAATTGTTTTTCTTTTTTCGAAAAGTGGGATAGAAAATGATTTGTTACGTAGTATTTTATGTTATTAGTTTTTAATTAAGATCATTTTCACATAGTTATATTTTTGTTTTCATTTTTTTTTGCAGGTGTGATTCATCTTTTATAGTTGTGTTTGGTTTCAATAACAATTGTTTTAGTGCTCGTTTTGGATTGGATGCTTCTATTTCTTCTGTTAGGAATAGGATTTGGGAGGAGTGGAATAATTTTACTTTATTATGCTTTGATATTTTTTATATTCGAGAATCAAAGACTGCCTTTGTTGAAACGGATAGTGATCTTCAAGCTGTATTGTGTTTGTCTTGGTTTAAAAAGGAAGAATTTTTGGGTTTTCTTCTACGGTTGAAGAATGATTCAATGGATAGTTTTGTTGGTGAAAGTAGCAAGTCTGGTTCATTTGTTGGTGGTGAGTCAAGTAATAATATGTTAGATTATGATGATGATTTAGATTTTGGTTTTACTCAACAAAAGGATTTACATGAGTTGTTGAAGAAGAATTCAAATATGGAATTTTTTACTGGCGTTGGTCAACGGTTTGATTCTGCTATTGGATTCCATAGAACAGTGAGTGCTTATTGTTTGAAGAATGGGTTTAAAGTACAATATATTAAGAATTGTAAAGAACGAATGACAGTTAGATGTGCTGTAGCTAGTTTTCCTTTTAGGATTCATGCTTCTTGCAAACTGAAGCAATTGGAACAACTGTTTGTTAGAAACATTTACCTGATTCATACTTGTGGTGGTGGATTTCGTTCACTTGGTAGTCCAACTATTAATAGTGATCTTGTGAAAAGTTTAATCATCAATCAAATTCGTGATGAGCCAAGAAGAAAAACCAAAGATATCATTAAAAGTTTTAGAAGAGATTATGATGTGGAGCTAAGCTATTACTTTGCTTATAAGGGTAAGAAATTGGCTATGAATGATATTTGCGGTGATGAAAAGAAATCTTACAATGAATTAGTTTGGTATTTGAAGGCATTGGAAAGAAATAACCCGAATAGTTATTTAAGTATGGATGTGGATGCCGATACAAATCAATTTGAGAGAGTTTTTGTATGTTATGAGACATGTATATTTGGATTTAACTATTGTCGTCCTATGGTGTTTTTAGATGCTACCTTTTTGAAAGGGCGAAGTGGTATTTTAATGGATGCCACTGCAAAAAATGGGAATCAAGGTACTGATTTTAATCTTTCTTTTTTTTGCTGTTGTATTTACTTTATACTGTTTGTATTAGTTCCTTGTTATAAATTTATGTAACATAGTGTTGTTTCTTTAAGTTATTGTTATAGTGAATTTTGTTGTGTACATACCGCATTTTGTTCAAGTGGTTAATCTACTGTTTTATAGTACTGTTTCAAATATAGTGCATTTGGTTGTTTCAAATGTAGTAATATCCTGTTCAATTCATTATAGTTTCTTCTACATTAGGGATTAGCATGTGAAATTATTGCAGAAATGAATTAAAACTCATAAAAAAATTTGATAGATGCATAATGTAAATGTTTTATTTTTTTCAGTTTATCTATCAAATGTCATGATACCTACTGCTTATTCTGGATTTACAAGAATTTGTTATATTTCAAATAATAAATGCATATATGTTTTTATCTCTAACATCTTCAATCTAGTTGCCCTAGTTACAAAGTAGGTACAATTGTTCAATGTACAGCCATGCTCCTTATTGTAAATTTGATCCAAAAGAAATACTGTAAAATATTTAATGTTCTTTAATTTGATGTACAAAATGTTAGTGTATACAGGAGTTTAAAAAGATGAATGCATTTATCTTTTACGATAAAGAATTAAATAACATATTAAGCCATAGTTATATATCATAGATACTACTATGTATTAAACATATTTATCATTTTTCTCTTTATTTGAAGTTGTTACATAAGATGCACAAATGATTTAAACAGCATATAGAAAAGATAAAAGCATATATGTTTTAGAAGTTTGAATATAATTCTTTGTATTGTATGTATGAATTATGTACCATATCTTTGCAATTTCTACCTTTTCTGCGTAGACTACACATTCAAGTAGCAAATGTTTTTTAAGAAAAAAGGATGAATTGCCTCTAGGAAATTGATTTTTCCTTTTTTATTTGGGCCGAGGGTATAATGTTTATGTGATTGTCTACTATTAGATAATATTGTTTCAAATATAATGCATTTTATTGTTTCAAATGTAATACATAAACAGTGAATTATTTTTTTTTTGTTTTTTTCCAGTTTTTTCCCATTAGCAATGGCTCTTGTTCCCAAAGAAAATGAAGAGTGTTGGAGTTGGTTTTTAAAACACCTAAAGAATGCTCTCAGTTGTAATAGAATATTAACTTTTATAAGTGATAAACACTGGGGTTTATTGTTAAGTATTCCAAATTTTTTTCCAAATAGTCATCATTCTTATTGTTTGCATCATATGCAAAATAATATTGCTAGCATTGTGAAAAGTTGAAGGGGTGTTTGGGTAGCTCATTTACTTGAGTGTTGTGCTATAGCTTCTAATCATCATGAGTTTGAAAAAGCCATGTCCAAGTATAAAGAAATTGGAGGTGCCAAAGCTATAGGGTACTTGAATGATAAACCATATGATCATAGGGCCGATTTGCTTTTTTCGG
The DNA here is from genome assembly GCA_030765085.1 of Allium cepa. NCBI lineage: Eukaryota > Viridiplantae > Streptophyta > Magnoliopsida > Asparagales > Amaryllidaceae > Allium > Allium cepa. Next base: position 69,990,575 of record CM060939.1, on the reverse strand, counting down.
GGAAGCGATATGGTGAAAATAAGTCCAATGTAGCTGAGAGTTTTAATTCTTGGATTTTGGATAAAAGAAGTTTTCCTGTTACTGCTTGTCTTGATGGAATTAGGGTAAAACTAATGATGCAAATGTCTAATCGTAGGGAAGAGGCATCAAAGTGGACTAGTGTGCTATGTCCAAAAATGGAAGCTCGTTTGTTGAAATTAAAGGAAGAAGGATTTGGGTGGAGTGTTTGTAAATCATCTAGGTATGTATTTCTATTTTTTTACATGATTTTCACAGTTTATGAAAAATGATAAATGCATTTATCTTTTTTCAACTTGCTATGTAGCCTGTGTTATGATTTCATTTTGTTGGTGTACAACTATTAGCCATATCGCAAGCCACTCTGCCAAAAAAGCCTACCATCTTACTATCATCCTCAACATCCATAACCTCATCCAAATAACTAACCCCTTTATCAGCCATGCTACTTGTGATACCTTAGCTCTCATCATCCCTGATACAACCAGTTTCTCAATGCATCACAACCCCACCCAAACAACAAAACAAAGATACCCTGTCATTCACAACAGGGAATACATCAACCTGATTCCTTGTCGTGTCATTGTTCACTACAGACTAATAAATCGAATATACATGTACACTGTCATAATCACCCTGTAAGTCATTCCCATCTCCACTGTTACAACCAACCAAAGCTTGGTCTATCTGAAAGGTGTTTATGATTTCAATTTGTTGGTGTTTATGATTTTTGGTCTAACTAAAAGGTGTTTATGATTTCATTTTGTTGGTGTTTATGATTTTTTGTGTTTATGATTTCATTTTGTTGGTGTTTATGATAAATGCAAGCATACATTATGTTTTTTTTTCTTCCCTTACAGCATAGATTCTGTGTTCTTTAAGAATATGAATATGAATTGGATCTTATTAATTAGATAGATTAGAGAGAATATATATAGTGCTAATAATCCTTTTTTGGAAATGCAATCTGGTTATATATTTTAACAGTTTTTAATTTTACATTTTGTAGGTATATTTTTGAAGTTCATTCTCCAACATCTCAAAAGGTTGATCTTAAAAATCGCATTTGCAGTTGCAATCAATGGAAAGTGACATGTTTTCCTTGTGCGCATGCTTTGAAGTGTATTTCTTTAACCAGAAATTCTGTTTATGAATATATTGAGAATTACTTTACTGTCGAGTATTATCGAGCTTCGTATTCACATTTAATCAATCCTATTCCAACTTTTGATAAGGAAGCAATTGAAGCTGAAGAATTATCTATTGTTCTTCCTCCTAAGCCTGTTCGTGGAGTTGGTAGGCCTAGGATGAATAGGATTGAAGGGGTTGATTTTCATGCTAAACAAAACAGATGTGGAAAGTGTAAAAAACTAGGACATAATAGAAGGGGGTGTTCTTTGAATAATTGAGTTGATTGTTTTAGTGCAATGTATTTGATTGTTTGTTCTATGAATACTTTGAGTTGAATAATTGAGTTGATTGTTTTAGTCCAATGTATTTGATTGGTTGTTGTACGAATACTTGGTTGTTCTATGAATACTTTGAGTTGAATATTTGGATTGTTGCATATATTGAATTGGAAATAATCTGATTATGATTACTTTTGATTGTATGCAATTGTTTATGTTTAATTGTTATTTCGAATACAATGTTGTTAGTTCTGTTAAAAAAGATAAATTGATATATCATTGACCTCGAACAAGCTTATGACTTAAGTATATTGCTAGCATAAACATGTATGATTTATTTTGCAGTGGAATACCTTGAAGCTGATACTCTTTCCAAAAGTAAACATGGTGCATCTGTATAATGATTGCATTAGTTAAATAGTGTTACAGGGATGTAATTTTATATGTCTAAAGATACCTCATGTAATTTGCAAGCAGATATAATGGGATGCAATGCTAATGTATTTCCAACGTAAAATTTCACTAAAATTACCCATAAGAGTATTCTTTTAGTAGCATTTATATACATGAAGGTTGTAGAAACTCTTTAAACATGCCAGAGTTGTGTTTCGATTTAAGCTTCCGACAATAATATGGATACAGCTAATGACAGGTTTCTGTGGCTGTGCATAAGTGGACTGAGTACAGGTGAATGCTAAATGCATTTATAAATACGATGATAATAACGTGTATACAAATGAACGTGTGTTAATAAATATGAAAATAACGTGTGTACAGATTACCGAAATCAGTATTACTGTGAAGGTTAAGCATTAGTTAACATACAAAGTCCAACAAATGTAAAAATTGAAACGTATATACAAACTTTGGTTCAGCTGTAATCAACTTCAAAATCATTGGTTAACATGACCCAATCATTTTCAGTAAATATGATCGGTAATTGCATAAATCATCAAAGTTATTTTGTCAAAAACAATATATTTCTGACAGCAAATTTTATATTTCCAAAATATAAAGAAGGAAGATGATAACATGACAAACAAACTTGTAGAAATCCAGTATTAGGATATTACAAATTAAACCCTACTACAACAACAAAAGAATAATCCAAAAGCAATTTGCATTTTAGATAAAAGTGAACTCGTGTCCTTTTTCTCCTGTCATTTTCTCACTTGTTTCCTTATGAATACCATTTGTTCTCAGAAATGAACATTCATTCATGGAACTGCAGAATTTTTTTGTTGAATACCATTTGTTCTCAGAAATGAACATTCATTCATTCATGGGATTGTATTAGTTCAAATTTTTTGTTGCTGAAGCTGAACTGCAGAATTTTTCAATTGTCCAACAGTATGGTTCATCATAGAGAATTTGTGCAGTTATATGTGCTCTAAATGCGTTTACTTGTTCTAGACTGATTTTTGATGTTGTGTCCATTCCTTGTGCTATCTTTTGGATAAACATCATTACGAAAATTCCGTAGTCAAACCTGCATTTGTTAAAATTTTAGTTATTGTGTAACATTTATTGTTTTATAAAAATTTCCAGTATCCAGAAAATTACCCGTTGCTTTGTTGAGCACGGTTAACATTTTTAATCAATGTAGACTTTCCCAGAATTGTTTTCTCGCCAGCATCTTGTAAGTCTTTATTGATTTTGTTTACCGCTGCTTTCTGCCAAATATATATTAATAATGACAAATCTATTTGCAAGTGCTTTTTTATAATAATGATAAATCTATATATCTTTTTTACTTTCTGTGTAATTTACTTACCACATTAATAGCAAACTTTGAATGTCCACTTCTTAGTGTCTTAGATCTTGTGGTCAAGTGTAGAGAATCATAATGGTTCCATGTACATGATTCCACTATTAGCTCTAGCAAGCTCCAATGTTCGTTGCCATGTATAGGAAATAATATATTGCAACATAATGGATTTAAAAGTGTTTGTTTAATAAAAGGATTAAACATATTTCTTTTGATATTTTCCATGTTTCCATCTGTTGCGCTTTTCTGTTAAAAAATAATTTTAGAAAATTTATCTTAGAAACAAATTAAATTTTACATTATAGTTCACTTACTGTCATTGTTGTGTTCACATATATAATGCTAGAACTTTGTTCTAATAATTTTGTTTTCTAAACCAAAACCAATCAATAACCTACATTTCCGAAAAACATATGGATTAAGTATAGATTTTATAATGAAGCAAAAAATAGAATTTATAATGATGCAATGTATTGTTTATTGTACTTAGTTGACCAGAAATATATTCTCCATAAAGAAGTTCTTCTATCATACTTTTTGTGATGGTGATGAAGTTTCCATCATCGCAAGTAAATGCTTCATCACTAAAAAATTAAGATTAGTATGTTCGGTGTTGTATGGCACTTACAGTATAAAGAAAATTAATTAAGATTAGTATACTGAAAAATTAAGATTAGTATGTAATGAAATATTTGTTAATAAAAGAAAATAACAATAGTTATACAAGTTTGTATGAAAAGATAAAGATAAACTAATTTATCTTTTTTAGTTTAGTTTGGTTTTTTTGATGTCTATATGACAAAAAAACATGGGTATTAAATCAGTCCTGGTTTTATGGCACTTATAGTATAAAAAACAGATTTAATCTCAATATGACAAAAAAGCATGGAGAATATTAATATGCATATCAACACAACAAAAGTTCTGCTATAATTTATATGCATATGTTATTGGAATAAATATATATTTAAGTCAATTGAGTGAAAAGTAGTTTAGTTACTTGCTTGTTTCCTCCAAGGATTTTGAAAAAAAAAAATTGACAATTTCTTTTTGTTCTTCGGTAAGATATTTGAGTAGTGGACATTTGTCAACATTCCTTGGCTTCTTCTTCATTTTTGGTTCTTTTAGGACAATATCTTCAACAACAATAGGATTTTCAGAAGCGTTTTCTTGAGCTGCCTCTTTCAGATTGTCAGATTTTAAACTATCTTGTGTCTGCTTTTCTAGTATGAAATCTTGAGTTTGCATAATATCAAAAGTTGGAAAATTAGCAGAACTGTTTATGTAAATCATACCAACATTTTTTTTTTTACGTTTTTCAGCTTTCGGTTTTTTTGTTCAGATTATCTTTTTCCTTCACATTATGCTTTTATAAATTTTCCAACTTTTGGAGCTTCATTTCAAGAATATGGATTCTATTTTCAGCCACTTCTCTTAAATGTCTTTCCTCATTTAATTGTTCTTCAATATTTTTCATCTCAGAACACAAAAAAGTGACTTTTGATTGTAGCTCCATTATGTTATTAGCACATTCTTCAGCATTTTTTTTCACACTTGTGTCTTCCTGGCACTCATCTAATTTTCTTTTGTTGTTTCGGTCTTCTTCCACCTCAATAGCTTTTAATTTTTTGGAAAGAAATTCTTTCTCTTCTTTTGTTACAACTGCAATTTTTTTTAAAATCTGCAATGAATAAATTTAAAGTTAAGCTTGCACATATACTGTCGTTGAAGTACTAGACAAGTTAAGCTTGCACATATACTTTCTATACTCATTTGGTTTTCTATTATTTAGACTACTAACATTCCAAAAAATGTACAGTTAAAAAAAATAGCATAATTTCTCATTGTCAACTTCAGTGAGGTCCAAATCTTTCAGTTTCGATAAATCCCATTTTCTCATTCTTGGGATTTTGGTTTGCAGATTTTCCTTATCATCAATTATTTGTGTTCGTTCACAAATCCAGTACTGCAAGAAAAAGATAAAAGCATTTATATTTTTATATTAAATATAAATTTGAATATATTTATATTTAGTTAAAGTTATGAAAGCATACCAGTAACACCATAGTACAGCTTGGTGTACTTCTAGGGTCAGCATGATACTTTTTAACATTTTTCAAAACATTTTCATATATTGCTCGCGGCCAAGAAATTGAATTTAATTTTTTTAAATTGAGCAACTTCGGCAAGAAACCCCGTTGCATATAGCTTTGGTTGTTTGGAAAAAGGAAAGTTATAACCAGTAACAATAATAACAATTTTACTATATCTTCATTTCCTTTTTCTTCTTCTAATAGTGCATTCAGTCTTTTTGTTACTGTTTTTTAGCTAATTATGTCCTCTTCTTCAAAATTGGCAGTTAAAAAATTGGAGAAACTTTCCATGGCTGAGGCTTTGTTAGAAGCTGGTATAGGAAATAAGTCTTCTCCAGCTAATGGCATTCCAAAAATTAGACTGACTTCTTCAGGAGTAATTTTGAGTAATTTGTTTCCAATTGTGAAAGCATTTTCTTTTTCATCAAAAAAAGTAATGATATCATCTAAATTTGAAGCACTTTTCCTCAAATCTTTTCGTGCTATTGAATCTCTAAGGAAAACGTTGAAGAAATTTTTGAATGGTGTTTTTTCTAGAAATGCTTTTGCTTCAGGCGAAAGAATGTGTTTCTCCTTTATAACTGACATTACTTTATAAATTACATCCAAATTACATCTATAAGTACCTGTGTACTGTTGCTTTTTTTGCTTGTTTTTTTTTCAATTTCATACTGATCCACATCATCCAAATCAGTACTTTCTTTAGACAGTTGCTGTGAAATCATTTTTTCATCATCAGATATGAAGTCTTCTTTTTTATTCACATCGGGTAATTCTTGAGTTGATCCACTTTGATTCTATATTTAGGAAAATCAAAAAATCAATTAGGAGGTAAAAATAACAAGTTTATCACAAAAAATTACTACACAAAAAATTGAATAAAAGTTAATATGTTTTATCTTTTCAATTATTTTGTATTTTTTTGAGATTAAGATATTTTTTAGTATATAAAGTACCTCTATTTAAAATAATAAAACATAAAGCAATTTTTTAGTATATAAAGTACCTCTTTTTTTAAAAAACAAAAGTACAAATTAAATCCAATAGGTTTTGTTGTAAAGAACAAATGTTTGAATTTTTTTAGACCTATTTCAATATTCACAGTTTGAAAATTTCGCATTTTCAAATTTATATTTTAGACCAATAAAAGATAAATGAACATTCACAAGTGAAAATCAACAAGAATTATTTGATGAAATGAAAATTTACAATTAGAAAGTTTCAAAGTATAGAAAGATAATCTGCTTTATCTTTTTTAGTTGTTTAAGTAATGGTCAATTATATGTTTGAATAAAAAGATAATATGTTTTATCATTTAAATTATTTTGTATTTTTTTGAGATTAAGATATTTTGTAGTATGTAAAGTACCTCTATTTAAAAAAATAAAAGATAAAGCACTTTTTTAGTATATAAAGTACCTCTTTTTTTTAAAAAAAAACTGCAAATTGAATCCAATAGGTTTTTTTGTAAAGAACAAATGTTTGAATTTTTTGACCTATTTCAATTTTTACAGTTTCAAATTTTCACATTTTCAAATTTCTATTTTAGACCAATAAAAGATAAGTGAACATTTACAACTAAAAATCAACATGAATTATTTGACGAAATGAAAATTTACAATTGGAAAGTTTCAAAGTATAGAAAGATAATCTGCTTTATCTTTTTTAGTTGTTTAAGCAATGGTCAATTATATGTTTGAATAAAAAGATAATATGTTTTTCATTTAAATTATTTTGTATTTTTTAGAGATTAAGATATTTTTTAGTATGTAAAGTACCTCTATTTAAAAAATAAAAGATAAAGCACTTTTTAGTATATAAAGTACCTCTTTTTTTAAAAAAAACTACAAATTAAATCCAGTAGGTTTTTTTGTAAAGAACAAATGTTTGAATTTTTTTGACCTATTTCAATATTTACAGTTTCAAATTTTCACATTTTCAAATTTCTATTTTAGACCAATAAAAGATAAATGAACATTTACAACTGAAAATCAACAAGAATTATTTGATGAAATGAAAATTTACAATTAGAAAGTTTCAAAGTATAGAAAGATAATCTGCTTTATCTTTTTTAGTTGTTTAACTAATGGTCAACTATATGTTTGAATAAAAAGATAATATGTTTTATCATTTAAATTATTTTGTATTTTTTTGAGATTAAGATTTTTTTAGTATGTAAAGTACCTCTATTTAAAAAAATAAAAGATAAAGCACTTTTTTAGTATATAAAGTACCTCTTTTTTTAAAAAAAAGCTACAAATTAAATCCAATAGGTTTTTTGTAAAGAACAAATGTTTGAATTTTTTTGACCTATTTCAATATTTACAGTTTCAAATTTTCACATTTTCAAATTTCTATTTTAGACCAATAAAAGATAAATGAACCTTTACAACTGAAAATCAACAAGAATTATTTGATGAAATGAAAATTTACAATTACAAAGTTTCAAAGTATAGAAAGATAATCTGCTTTATCTTTTTTAGTTGTTTAAGTATTGGTCAATTATATGTTTGAATAAAAAGATAATATGTTTTATCTTTCAAATTATTTTGTATTTTTTTGAGATTAAGATATTTTTTAGTATATAAAGTACCTCTATTTAAAAAAATAAAAGATAAAGCACCTTTTTAGTATATAAAGTACCTCTTTTTTTTTAAAGTACAAATTAAATTCAACAGTTTTTTTTGTAAAGAACAAATGTTTGAATTTTTTACCTATTTCAATTTTCACATTTTCAAATATCTATTTTAGACCAATAAAAGATAAATGAACATTCACAACTGAAAAACAACAAAAATTATTTGGTGAAATGAAAATTTACAATTAGAAAGTTTCAAAGTATAGAAAGATAATCTGCTTTATCTTTTCTAGCTATTTAAGTATTGGTCAATTATAAATCTGAAAACTTAAAGAGAATGAAACACAAAATAGCCATCAGAATATTGTATAAAAAAAATAAATGCTTTTATCTTTTGTAACAGAGCATTAGAAAAAAATTAGCCATCACAAATTGTACATAACTGACTGCATATAAAGCAACAACTCAAGTCAATGCACATTAACCCAATACAAACTACATGAAGTGAATGCACAAACATATACACACACACACACACACACATGTATACATACGTGTAGTGACAGAATAGCAGACTAACCAACGTAAACAATGTAAGCTCAAAAAATTTAGCTATTTTTTTATTTAAAATATGGAATCTAGATTCCAATTTATTATGTATATACAAACTGAAGAGTAGAACTAAATATTATGGGAAACATAAGTAGGAAAACAATTACCAATGGAGTTGAAGATAATGATGGTCTCTGGCTGTGTTCACTGCAGAAAGGACTGGATATAGGTCTTATGTTTATGCATTGAGTTCCACCTTCGTTTATGAATATGCAAGTAGTTTTTCGAATGAATATCTTTGATTTGGTAGACCTTGTATGCATCTTTACGCTGCATAAAAATTGTTATATATAATGAAATGTTAGAAAGAGTGAAGAACTATTTATGTTAGATGTAGTACATGATATAAAAAATTATCTATGATTTATTCTGTATTTTAATATTTTAGATAAAAACATAAATGCTTTTATCTTTTCCAACTAGGGTTTAATTTAAATTAGTTGTATATTTTTTCTAATAACTTTAAATCATTTACGTAAACACATAAATGCTTTTATCTTTTTAAAATTAGTTGTCATATATATTAGTAACTATGAAAAATTATTTAGGGTTTTACATGAACTTAAATCATTCACATAAAAACATAAATGCTTTTATCTTTTTTACCTAGGGTTTAACATCTGTATATTTTATGTAATAACTAATATCATGAGAAAAACAACAAATACCTTGAATGCATTGGATAATATACCATTTGTATCAATGATTATGAAAATATAACTAAACATGTACTTAAATCCTTTACATCAAAAGATAAATGTTTCTATTTTTTTAATAGTTGAGTAAAGTAAGATCTGACACTGAATATTTTATGAAGAACTCGTTGATTAACTTCATTTAACATTAAACCATCTCCAAAACAACAAACAACTTAAATCGATTACAAAATTTCTCATATGTATCAATAATTATGAATAATTAATTAGGTTTAACATATACCTAAACCGTTTACATAAAAAAAATAGTACTTACTTGTAGAGTAATCGATGAAGAAAAATCGATGTTTAACTGAAAAATGGCAGAGGTCTTCGACCACAAATTGTCTAGTCGTTTAGAAAAACCTACTTTTCGATTTTAGATTTGATTTCGTTTTCAAAATCCTTCTTAACTTTTTCTCCTTATGGTTTCATTTTGTTGCGTTCTGGAAAAGGAAAAGGAACGAGAGAAAAATTAACAGAATGAAGGGATAAAGTAACAGACGTAACGTGTGTTAACTTTTGTCCTGGAAAGTAATTAATTTAAAATTGTGTCCTAGAAACTTATTGTTTGGTGGAAAGAGGCCCTTAAGGTAAAATACTAAAATTCCCCTACACAATATCAGTACAAAGCAATAGACATTGTGTCTCTATGACAGAATAATACATAATATACAGATCAACAAAGAACATAGAGTCGATTGTATGGATAAGATATAATATATTATACTATAAAGTTATAAGTATACAATACAACTCATATGTCAATTATATATACATATAATGAATCAATAACATAAAAATATTTGGTTTAATCATCTTAATATAATACTCCTCTAAGCCAAAAGTAAAAAGATGATGATTGTATCGTTCATGTACTTGAAATGCATCGGATTGACCTGAATATTGTATAAATTACATACGGGTCAGACTGTATCTAAATCAAGGGTAAATAATATATGTTATTTATAATATCGACAAATATATAATATATAAGCATGATGTAAATCTATCTAGTTAAAATATCACCGACTGTCTTAAATACATTATATAGCATTAAATATCACAAAATAATACATAAAGATGTCATCACACAAATAATAAAAAACATCAAAGAAAAACTACTAAATCAGTATCGAGTGGGTGAATCATACATCTAGAATTCATCATCAACCTAGAAACCATCAATAATGAGATATCCTTAAGTAACATCAGGCAATGGCAAGGCAATGCCCAAGTCTCTCCCAATCCCATATTATAAACTATCAAATCAATAAAATCAATAAGTAAGATTTGAGCCAACTCAAAAATAAAATTATATATCTCAACCCATGTTCCTTGGAGAGATGAAACCCTTGACTGAACAGCCCTAAGACATGTAAATAGCAAATCAATAATAAATAATCCATCTACTTAAGAAGGATATGGGGTTGATCATACTCTAGACACAGTCTCGGGTATACTCCCATCTATACGAAATATATGTCTATCTACTACCCATATACACATACATCCACATATACTAGAACAAGATGGGAGACCGATATCATGTCTGCTTACTCTAGGAACCACACATTATCTATATGACACGACTCCTACAGTCATCGTTTACCATTACCTCTCCTCTCTCGGTATCGTGACAATGGTTCATAATAGGCTCGACAACGCTTAGCCTCTTTGGTCATGACTCTCGACATGTGCATATGTAAGGTAATTGATTAATGGCGTATGCGACACAAGAGGCAACCAACTACTAATCATGGATGCGTGTCAAATACCATAAAATAATGTTATCGCAAATCTGGGGCACAACCCCACGATCAGGCCGCCAGGGTGGATGCTAGCCAATCCGGTTCACCTTCGAAACATAAAGAGAGTTGGACAAAATAGACTGACTTATAATGTACATAAACTATATGGCTAACTAGTAGCCTCTATACGTGCTCACTGCAGCGAGTCACACACACAACATACCCTCGTATAAGTGTCATCCTCGAGCAAAGAATAATTGAATAAATAACACAATGGCATCCCATACCACCATGTGTTATAGTTCATTTATTCAGTGCTCATACATCACACTCGCCTTTCTTCAATATTCTATATAATGAGTCCAAAGAATTACTGGAAAAGTACTACCAAATGCCCTATTCTAAATGGTATTACTAATCAGTTTATTTAGATTTCTAGTTGCACAAATAGAAATCATTACAAATCATATAAAAATACATCATCACCATATCATATTAAATTCATTACTCAAATCAATCTCAATGGTGAATCATTCACAATATCAAAACCTATATAGCATATGAGAAATCTAAGGATATAGAGGAATCATATTTAAATCCAAATTTTTAATACAATCTTTGAAATAAGACTAATAATAAGTATAATAATAGTAAAGTTCAATAAAATATATTATAAATCAATTATTCGTATAAAACATTCAAATCAATTATAATAAAATGTTCTTTATAATGAAAATATCTTGAAAAAATATTATAATTTCCATAATACATTTTATAAAATAGAAATATATTATATGTTTCTTTTGTATAATTCAAACTTATAATATTGATAATAAAAAGAGTTTTATAACCAAAAGAATTCTAAATTTATATTTATAGTTAATAATATATATACAGATCGATTGATAAATCTAATATACTTATGAAATTTTACTTTATATTTCCATTATTAGGTATTATCTCTCACACACACACACACACACACACACATATATATATATATAATTTAAAAAAATATAGTATACTTAGTTCTAGCTACAATTATAATTCAAAATCCTTACTTAATATCTAAACCAATCAGAAATATAATAGTTTTCTTTAAAATTGTTATATATAAGAAATTTTCATATTATATGATTGACTTCTACTTAATAACTTTTATAAAAGAATCTCTATACAATATAATTTTTTACCTAATTTTATTTATAGAATAATAACATATATTATATTTTCCTTTAAAATAATCCAAATATTATTCAACAATAAATTCAATCGAACAATTCAACAATCAACAATTACTCTCATTAAATGATTCAATCAATGATCATATTTAATTCACCCAACAATTGCAATCAGTAATGGGATGATTATAAATATGCTAATAGGAAACTACGGAATTAGATATAGTTGTGAGTTAAACTTAACTCATCGAACGATGAAAAAATATCCACTAACACTGCCAACATCCATAGAACTACCATCTCCACCATGTCGTAACCTCCATATTAACATTCGAAACTACAACCCGCACTGTAGCAACTCGTCCCTCACTTGAAGCTCCTGCGTGCCTCCTAACCGCAAAACTTAGATCGCTTCTGAACAACCATAATGAACGAATCTAGAAACTCAAATTGAATTTAAGGTTATTTATATATGTCATATGAAATTTACCTGATTTTGAAAGAAGAGGTTCTTTTTAATGATCATGATATTAGCAAACGAAAGAAGAAAAGTGATTATTCCTAATGTCTTCAAGAAATGAACAAATTAAAAAAAAGTGGAAAATGAAATGTATAGAATTCTTATTTTAGTTTAAATGATTTTTGGGCTTAAATTTGATTAAAAAGGAAATATGTATACTTTATTTTTTCAAATATTATTTCTACATTTATAACTTATTTGAATTTAAATATTAAAATTTTGCAATTCAAATCCTTTATAAAATATAATTACCAAACCAATTATCAAATAAACCATCGAATTCCAATTTAATTAAATAAATTTCTATTATTAATTTTAATTAATAATATTAAAAATACAGGTTGTTACAGAATTCCCACTTGGTGATGAGGTAATGGTTAGCTTTCTATGTTCAGTTGATATCCCTCACGAAAAGTTGTCATTTGTTCCTGTAGTTGTAAAGTATTCGAACACATTCAATGAGGTGATTGGATTACCACCATATAGGGATTGAGTTCCATATTGATCTGGGTAGAGGTGCTAGACCAATAGTTGTGTCATTAAGGTGTAGTTAAGCCATTAAGGCGGATGATGCCCAAAGAGCAGAGGAAGTTAAAGGTGCAAGCAGATGATCTATTGAGATGAGGGTTCATTCGTAGGAGCATATTTAAGTGGGATGCACCTATAATGTTCGCCGCTAAGAAGGATGGTTCTTTGAGGTTGTAAATTAATTACCGTGAGCTAAATGAGATGGCAAACAAGTATTCACTCCTACATATTGATGGCTTGTTCAGTCAGCTCTATAGCCCGAAGTTGTTCTCTCTGTTGAACTTTACGATAGGATTTCATCCACTGAGAGTAGCTAAGGGGAGTGTGTAGATCATAGCATTTATTATGATACCTTTATTTTTGATTGGTTGATTATGCTGTTCGGGCTAATCGAAACATTGGCATATTTTGTTGATTTCTTAGGTTGTATTTCGAGAGATCACTGGTGTAAATCGTGCTTATGCTCATTGATGATAGTTTCGTCTACTCGTGGATGAAAAGGAGGAAAAGACAGGATTGATGATTGTGTTGGAGGCATTGAAAAAACATTGATTGATGATGAAGTCTTTAAAGTATAACTTCTAGAAGGGAAGTGAGATGCTTAGGTCATGTTGTTTTGGAATAAGACATTGTTATGGATCCTACGAGTTTTGACAGTCTAAGATTTGAATAGACCAAAGAATGATGCAGATTAGAAGTTCCCTGGATTAGCGAGATGTTATAAATATATATGCTTTATCAAGGACTTCTCAAAGGTAGCAGCATTGTTAACTGATTTGACTAGGGAGTATCATACTTTTATTTGGGACATGAAGAGTAGATTTGCGTTAGTGAGTTTAATAGAGAGATTGACGAATGCACCGATGTTACTCATTCTGAGCGGTAATAAGGAGTTGATAATAAACAAATGCATGTGGTACTTGACTAGGTATAGTATTGATGTCGAAAGGTAAGGTTGTCATATATGAAAGTTAATAACTAAAATCGCATGAGAGGAAGTACCCGACTCATGATTTGGAGTCAGCTAATATAGTATTTGCTTTGGAGATTTGGTGGCTCTATCTATTAGGAGAGGAGTTCGAGTTATTCATCGATCACATATCATTAACGTATTTTTTCTCTGAGAAGGATCTTGACTGTAACAACCCATAATTTTTATAAATGTTTTAATTCAATTTTTACTGAAACTTTGAGTTTTAAATCATTTAAAATTGAAATTTTGGAATTTTCCAATATAATTTTGGATTTTGTTTATAATTTACTTTCAATAAAATAAACATTTTCTGAAAATTTTATATTTTGGTCAACTTTGATCAAACTTTGACTTTCAGTTGAAATTTTTAAATTTGAGTTTTTAATTTCTAATCTTTTTAGTTGAAACTAAATTTGCTTCTGATATTCGTGCTGCTTTTCGTTTCGAAAAATTCTGTTTTATACTTTTTAAATCTGATAAATTTCAGAGTTTTGCACGCGATTATTTTCAGTATTTTACTGTTTATTTTCCATTTTATATTTTCTATTTCATTCCTATTTTCTATTTTGTTTATTTTATTTTCCATTCTCTACTTTCTATTTTCTTATTTTGTATGGGCTTTGGAAATTCAAAGAGACACAAGTTTCTCTTTCTTTATTATGTAGCGAGACCTTTTACTTTCCATAGCCGTTCAAACCTTTTCCATTTCTTACCATTCATTTCTCTTTTCCATTCACGTACAAGACCATTTCACTCATCTTCACATTCTCGTTTTTCTTTCTACTGAGAAAAAAATCAGTAAGCTTTCTTTCTTTCTTCCTCTCTTGTTTTTTCTTTATCTTATATTTTGTGTTGCATGCATTGCTCAGCCATCACTGTAACAACCTTGAGATTTTATAATTAATTTTCGTTGTTAAGCGATAAATGTTGGCAGATAGTTGCTGTTAGGAGTTTTGATTTGGGTTAAAATTCTTTTGAAATTTGTTTAAAAATTTTATGGGCTTTAAAAATTTAATCTTGGTCCACGTTTTAATTGGGCTGCCTTGTTAATTATCGTGTTATAACCGGTTACCCTTATCCAATTTTCTTTTTTTTTAAAAACCCTAACAAGAGCATACGAGAGAAAATGGTGGCGGCTCCTATCTCGTTCGTTCTCCTTTTCAAATTAGGGCTTCTAGCGATTTCATTAGCTCGTCTTCGTGATGCCACTGTGTCGGCTCTGCCAAGTATCGTTGCTCACGGCTGCCACGTCGAAGAAGGTGAGTTTACTCACATCTAATTCACATCTCGAGTTAATTTAATAATTGAATTTTGAGTTGATTGTCGTTGCTTGGCTGTCGATCTTTGGTTCTTGCTATGGGAAATGAAGGTGAGTAATCTTTATTACTCACATCTAATTCGACTTAGTAATATGTTTTGTGTTTGATTTGGGTTCGTTGTTGACGCTTTCTCTGATTTTACATATTCGTGTATATTTGTGTTACTTGGTTAACTCGGCTTTGAATTTGGGTTGTTCAATATCTCGTGACCATCACGGTTTCGATTTTTGTTGGCTTCAATCAATTGATTTTTTTGAATTTGCCAAATCTTTTGCTCGGCCTTTCGATTATTGTTGGATGTTGAGATGATTTTTGACCTTTTCAAAATACGTATATTTCGTTTTTCTATTTCGTGATAATCACGGTATTGATTATGTTGCTCCGTGAATTTCTTGCTTTGGCTTTGGCTTCGGCTTCGATCATTTTTAACTTTGTAAATGCGACGTTGTTTAATAATCTTGTGTACTTCGACTTTGTCCATTTTCGTGTTCATCCCTGAGCACTTTTTGAACTGTTGTTTGACGCTGCTTCCACTGTTTCTCGTTCATCCCCACAGTATTGATTTTGACCTGCAGTTGACTTCGAAATGTTGACATCGGTTACTTGAATTTTGGTAGTATTGCAGTGTTGTTATAGGTTGCAAACTTGTGTCTTAAGTCTTGACCATTGCCTTCGTTAACCATTCACGTGTGATGATATTATCTGGCTTCGGATTTTTGGCATGTCTGGTTTTGCCTTGATTATTTTGAAACTGCTCTTACCTACACATACTCTTGTAGTTGTGTTTCCTTGTAGTCTTCTTGTACATGACTTGTCTGATCGAGTTCATTTGAGGCCGGTTTGTTGTTGTATGCCTCTGTTGTAGTTTGCGAGTTGTATCCCTATTGCTCTTGTAGCCTTCACTCCGGCCTTGTTTTCATGAAGATCATTTCTAGTCATGTTCACTGATCTAGTATATTGTGCACCAAGTATCTCAGTGCCATTTGCATTCATATGCTTAATGATTCAGTTGTGGCTGTGTTGCCTTAATTTGGGGTACACATGTTACCTCCTGATAACATCCCTTTGGTGTAGTATCACGGTGCCACCTCCATTTGCATTACTGTTGAGTTTGCATTTTGTACCACTAGTGCTCATATAGCTCATTTTGCATTCACTGTTCTCTGAACAACACCTAGACTTTATTATGTGTACTTTAGGTCGAATCTGAGTTTTGCATTTGACATTGTGCAATTCTGCACCTTGTTGGGTCTGTGTTATAGTCCATTAATTATGTTGGCTATTTGGTCTGCATCTCTGAGCTGGAAGTTATGAATTTGTATTCTGATTCATTTATTCTTCATTCTGGTCTGTATTTATGTTTTGGAATTTGATTTTTGGTCTGACATGAGCTTCTGGCCTTGTCTTTGATTGTCAAATGAGTTGATGATTTGGTCTTACTCATCTGGCCGTTCGTGTGTATCATGATCATTTAGTTGAGACTGCATTGACCTCTGCAGTTTCGTATTGCTGTTAGTATTTGGATTTGTGGTGACTTTATATGCTGTTGTGGCGAGGCAGTGCACGCGTGCGTGAACTGCAGCCACACGGTACTGAGTTATTTTTGGGTACGACATCACTAAGTGGCAAGGCAGTGCACGCAAGTGTGAACTGCAGCCACACGGTATGGCGTGTATGATATTCTATTTTGTTTCGACTTATGGATCTTTTGCGTATTCCATATTCTGTAGTGGCGAGGCAGTGCACGCGTGCGTGTACTGCAGCCCTACCCGAATTAATATTTTAATTGATATTTCAATGGTTTGTTTGTGTATTCAATTCAATATTCTGAATTGTATTCTGATTTGGTTTAATTTGCTGATTTATTGTTTAACATTGTTACGTGTTATATTTATCGTTATCCGATTTCTTTATTTAAGGATCGGATAGACGAGATTTATTGTGACTGTCGTCTATTCATTATTTAATTATTATTGCTTCTGTGCACTAATAACTGAGTTTGAATTAGACTGACCCGCGTATTATTTTCTTTTGAATGTAATACTCGGGTCAGACCCGAGTTATTTCAGGTTGTAGATATCTTACTTTGGAGTTGCTGCTAGAGCTATGAAGTCTTTTCATACTTTTTGGAGTAGATGTTGTTATAGTATAGGATGTTGTATATTCTTGTATATTATTTACGATAATGTACTTGTGTATATAAGTTCATGAGTCGACAATTGTAGTTGTATCATATGTATTGTATCACATGTATTGTAACTGACATCAGTTATTATATATATGAGACATTTTTGTTTTATCTGTGTTCCGCATCTAAATTATCTGTGTTATTATTATCTCTATTGTCCTAAACTATCATGAACCATCGTAGTTCGTTTTATACTGGAATTGGATATGTTGATGGGAGTAAATAAATAAGAAATGAAAAATAAAAATAAAATATATACCACTCCTATCGATATAACCAATACTAGTGTAAGGCCTAACTACGGATGGCCGCTCCTATCCAGCCTTATTCTTCATGATAACAGACAGTATTTCTTTTAATACTCTTTGTTATTGTGAGCATAGAGGTGGGGCGTCACAGTTGGTATCAGAGCTTGGGGTTTATGGACATAATATAAAACATAACTTAGATGGAACATGTGTTACAACTATATGTCGATGTTTTATTATGTTTTGAGTCAAAACTAAAGTTTTGAAATTATGATGAAATTTTTAAATAGCTTTATTTAAAAATAAAAGTGAATTTGTGTTTTGATGATTGATTAAATTGTGTTTTGTTTATCAGAGTGCGCAGCAGAAACAGTAAGACTGCTTCGCTGAGTACAGCTGATAATTATTTTGATTTAAAAATCAAAATATGAAAATGAATTTAATTTCATTATGTTGTTTAACCAGCGGTTCTGATTTGTTGAAATTCTTGCTGGTTTTCTTTGATGCTAATCATATCTGATTAGATTTCTGCTGTTTTAAAATATCTTCATCGAAGATATATTTGAGTGATTTCTTTGTTTATTTTGTAGTGTGCGTGCAAACATGAGTTGCACGTTACTACATTAATTTTACGTTGAACCAATGCTTGGTTATGAAACGTATTTTGTTGCCGTTATTATTATAACGGGATTTTAACACTTGTGCTAAATTTTTGAAGTACGGTGTTTTGTTGACATTTTAAGGAATGAAAATTCACTAGTGTTATATTTTGTTGCGAATTATTTTGATGAGATTTTGACGTTTAAAATTTTCTGTCGCTTTGACTTCAGTAACCGTCAAATTTTAAAGTGGATTTTCAAGCGGTTATTCCGCAATTCTGATTTTGAGATCCGTTTTTACGGTGTTTTGAGAAGTACAATTTCCATATCGAAATTGTTTTGATGTTGCTGTTTTGAGCACGGATTTTCAAATGGTTTCAAAAATAAAAATTGTTTTCAAAATTTTTCAGTTTACGTTTTCAAAAGAATGAGAAAGAGATTTAAACGATTCAGCAAAATCGAGGACTATGAACCCTTTCTTTTACTGATTCGCTTAACTCCGGACTTGTTCAGTTGAGAATGTGAATTGTTATTTTCATAAAATAAATAAAATTGTTTTAGAAATTTTACAGTTTGCGCTTTCAAAAGAATGAGGAAGCGATTTAAACGTTTCAGCAAAATCGAGGACTATGACCCCTTTCTTTTACTATTCGCTTAATTCCGGACTTGTCCGTTTGAGAATGTAAAATGTATTTTTTACAACATACACAGTTTTGCACTTTCAAGGAAATGATGAAGAGAATCAAACGATTTAGTAAAACACGTGGTATGGGACATGTGAGTTTGCTATTTCGGTTAATTCCAGACTCATTAATTGAAATATTTGATGTTTTGATGATTCTGATGATTTGTGTGCTTTCGAGCCACTATGTTGGACCTTCGGGTCATCTGCTGGACCTTCGGGTCATTTGTTGGACCTTCGGGTCATTTGTTGGGCTTTCGGGCCACTCTGATGGACCTTCGGGTCAAATACCAGTACTAGACCTTCGGGTCACTCTGCGGACCTTCGGGTCAATCTGATGGGCGCCAAAATTATGTTGAGTACTTGGTAGGCTTCGGCCATTTGTTGATGCACGTGCGGCGAACTAAAAACTCGCCATCTGATGGGATCGATCCAACCTTTCATGTTGATTTTCTAGAGTATCTTAATTTATTTCTAGAATATTTGTTGTTTCCAATTATCTGCAGGTAATTGGAATAATTGTGTTTCTGATTATCGCTTGTGATAATTAGATATTTGAGATTTGATTATCGTTTTTGATAATCGAATAATTGTGTTTCTGATTATCGCTTGTGATAATTAGATATTTGTTGATTTAATTATCGCTTGTGATAATTAAATATTTGTTGATATGAGTTCTAATTATCGTTTGATAATTAGATATTTGTTGATTTGATTATCGCTTGTGATAATTAAATATTTGTTGATATGAGTTCTAATTATCGTTTTTGATAATTAGATATTTGTTGATTTGATTATCGCTTGTGATAATTAAATATTTGTTGATATGAATTCTAATTATCGTTTTTGATAATTAGATATTTGTTGATTTGATTATCGCTTGTGATAATTAAATATTTGTTGATATGAGTTCCAATTATCGTTTGTGATAATTAGATATTTGTTGATTTGATTATCGTTTTTGATAATCGGATATTTGTTGATTTAATTATCGTTTTTGATAATTGAATATTTGTTGTTTTGAGATTTGATTATCGTTTTTGATAATCGAATATTTGTTGATTTGAGATTTAATTATCGCTTGAGATAATTAAATATTTGTCGATTTGAGATTTAATTATCGCTTGAGATAATTACATATTTGTCGATTTGAGATTTAATTATCACTTGAGATAATTAAATATTTGTTGATTTGAGATTTAATTATCGCTTGAGATAATTAAATATTTATCGATTTGAGATTTAATTATCGCTTGAGATAATTAAATATTTGTCGATTTGAGATTTAATTATCGCTTGAGATAATTAAATATTTGTCGATTTGAGATTTAATTATCGCTTGAGATAATTAAATATTTGTCGATTTGAGATTTAATTATCGCTTGAGATAATTAAATATTTGTGGATTTGTGATTTAATTATCGTTTTTGATAATTGAATATTTGTTGATTTGAGATTTGATTATCGTTTTTGATAATTGAATATTTGTTGATTTGAGATTTGATTATCGTTTTTGATAATCGAATATTTGTTGATTTGATTATCGTTTTTGATAATCGGATATTTGTTGATTTAATTATCGTTTTTGATAATTGAATATTTGTTGATTTGAGATTTGATTATCGTTTTTGATAATCAGATATTTGTTGATTTAGTTATCGTTTTTGATAATTGAATATTTGTTGCTTTGAGATTTGATTATCGTTTTTGATAATCGGATATTTGTTGATTTGAGATTTAATTATCGCTTGAGATAATTAAATATTTGTCGATTTGAGATTTAATTATCGCTTGAGATAATTAAATATTTGTCGATTTGAGATTTAATTATCGCTTGAGATAATTAAATATTTGTCGATTTGAGATTTAATTATCGCTTGAGATAATTAAATATTTGTCGATTTGAGATTTAATTATCGCTTGAGATAATTAAATATTTGTCGATTTGAGATTTAATTATCGCTTGAGATAATTAAATATTTGTCGATTTGTGATTTAATTATCGCTTGAGATAATTAAATATTTGTTGATTTGAGATTTGATTATCGTTTTTGATAATTGAATATTTGTTTATTTGAGATTTGATTATCGTTTTTTATAATCGGATATTTGTTGATTTAATTATCGTTTTTGATAATTGAATATTTGTTGCTTTGAGATTTGATTATCGTTTTTGATAATTGAATATTTGTTGATTTGAGAATTCTGATTATCGTTTTTGATAATTAGACCTTTGATGTTTTCTGATTACCATTTTGGTAAATAGATAATTGCGGTTTTGCGAATTGTAATTTGTGTTTCCTGATTATCTTTGTTGATAATTAGATTTTGCTATTTTTTATTATCGTATCGACAATTACATATGGCTGTTTTGTGATTTCTATATTCTAATTGTCTAATTGATAATTAAAGATTGCTGATAATTGCATTTATTTGGTTTTATTGTTTTTTGATTATCTACTTGATAGTTAGATTTTGTTGAAAATTTTGAATTTCTTTTATGAAATTAAAAGATTTCTTTGATGTTTGAATTCTCTGCCTTCATTTTCTAGCTTAACCAGTTTATGTTAGAAAATTTATTGTTAGTGACGACCTTAATTATGAAAATTGCGGGGATGCAATTTTTATAAGGAAGGGAGTCTGTAACAACCCTGAGATTTTATAATTAATTTTCGTTGTTAAGCGATAAATGTTGGCAGATAGTTGCTGTTAGGAGTTTTGATTTGGGTTAAAATTCTTTTGAAATTTGTTTAAAAATTTTATGGGCTTTAAAAATTTAATCTTGGTCCACGTTTTAATTGGGCTGCCTTGTTAATTATCGTGTTATAACCGGTTACCCTTATCCAATTTTCTTTTTTTTTTAAACCCTAACAAGAGCATACGAGAGAAAATGGTGGCGGCTCCTATCTCGTTCGTTCTCCTTTTCAAATTAGGGCTTCTAGCGATTTCATTAGCTTGTCTTCGTGATGCCACTGCGTCGGCTCTGCTAAGTATCGTTGCTCACGGCTGCCACGTCGAAGAAGGTGAGTTTACTCACATCTAATTCACATCTCGAGTTAATTTAATAATTGAATTTTGAGTTGATTGTCGTTGCTTGGCTGTCGATCTTTGGTTCTTGCTATGGGAAACGAAGGTGAGTAATCTTTATTACTCACATCTAATTCGACTTAGTAATATGTTTTGTGTTTGATTTGGGTTCGTTGTTGATGCTTTCTCTGATTTTACATATTCGTGTATATTTGTGTTACTAGGTTAACTCGGCTTTGAATTTGGGCTGTTCAATATCTCGTGACCATCACGGTTTCGATTTTTGTTGGCTTCGATCAATTGATTTTTTTGAATTTGCCAAATCTTTTGCTCGGCCTTTCGATTATTGTTGGATGTTGAGATGATTTTTGACCTTTTCAAAATACGTATATTTCGTTTTTCTATTTCATGATAATCACGGTATTGATTATGTTGCTCCATGAATTTCTTGCTTTGGCTTTGGCTTCGGCTTCGATCATTTTTAACTTTGTAAATGCGACGTTGTTTAAGAATCTTGTGTACTTCGACTCTGTCCATTTTCGTGTTCATCCCTGATCACTTTTTGAACTGTTGTTTGACGCTGCTTCCACTGTTTCTCGTTCATCCCCACGGTATTGATTTTGACCTGCAGTTGACTTCGAAATGTTGACATCGGTTACTTGAATTTGGGTAGTATTGCAGTGTTGTTATAGGTTGCAAACTTGTGTCTTAAGTCTTGACCATTGCCTTCGTTAACCATTCATGTGTGATGATATTATCTGGCTTCGGATTTCTGGCATGTCTGGTTTTGCCTTGATTATTTTGAAACTGCTCTTACCTGCACATACTCTTGTAGTTGTGTTTCCTTGTAGTCTTCTTGTACATGACTTGTCTGATCGAGTTCATTTGAGGCCGGTTTGTTGTTGTATGCCTCTGTTGTAGTTTGCGAGTTGTATCCCTGTTGCACTTGTAGCCTTCACTCCGGCCTTGTTTTCATGAAGATCATTTCAAGTCATGTTCACTGATCTAGTATATTTTGCACCAAGTATCTCAGTGCCATTTGCATTCATATGCTTAATGATTTAGTTGTGGCTATGTTGCCTTAATTTGGGGTACACATGTTACCTCCTGATAACATCCCTTTGGTGTAGTATCACGGTGCCACCTCCATTTGCATTACTGTTGAGTTTGCATTTTGTACCACTAGTGCTCATATAGCTCATTTTGCATTCACTGTTCTCTGAACAGCACCTAGACTTTATTATGTGTACTTTAGGTCGAATCTGAGTTTTGCATTTGACATTGTGCAATTCTGCACCTTGTTGTGTCTGTGTTATGCTCCATTGATTATGTTGGCTATTTGGTCTGCATCTCTGAGCTGGAAGTTATGAATTTGTATTCTGATTCATTTATTCTTCATTCTGGTCTGGATTTATGTTTTGGAATTTGATTTTTGGTCTGACATGAGCTTCTGGCCTTGTCTTTGATTGTCAAATGAGTTGATGATTTGGTCTTACTCATCTGGCCGTTCGTGTGTATCATGATCATTTAGTTGAGACTGCATTGACCTCTGCAGTTTCGTATTGTTGTTAGTATTTGGATTTGTGGTGACTTTATATGCTGTTGTGGCGAGGCAGTGCACGCGTGCGTGAACTGCAGTCACACGGTACTGAGTTATTTTTGGGTACGACATCACTATAGTGGCAAGGCAGTGCACGCAAGCGTGAACTGCAGCCACACGGTATGGCGTGTATGATATTCTATTTTGTTTCGTTTTATGGATCTTTTGCGCATTCCATATTCTGTAGTGGCGAGGCAGTGCACGCGTGCGTGTACTGCAGCCCTACCCGAATTAATATTTTAATTGATATTTCAATGGTTTGAACTGTTTTGTGTATTCAATTCAATATTCTGAATTGTATTCTGATTTGGTTTAATTTGCTGATTTGTTGTTTAACACTGTTGCGTGTTATATTTATCGTTATCCGATTTCTTTATTTAAGGATTGGATAGACGAGATTTATTGTGACTGTCGTCTATTCATTATTTAATTATTATTGCTTCTGTGCACTAATAACTGAGTTTGAATTAGACTGACCCGCGTATTATTTTCTTTTGAATGTAATACTCGGGTCAGACCCGAGTTATTTCAGGTTGTAGATATCTTACTTTGGAGTTGCTGCAAGAGCTATGAAGTCTTTTCATACTTTTTGGAGTAGATGTTGTCATAGTATAGGATGTTGTATATTCTTGTATATTATTTACGATAATGTACTTGTGTATATAAGTTCCTGAGTCGACAGTTGTAGTTGTATCATATGTATTGTATCACATGTGTTGTAACTGACATCAGTTATTATATATATGAGACATTTTTGTTTTATCTGTGTTCCGCATCTAAATTATCTGTGTTATTATTATATCTATTGTCCTAAACTATTATGAACCATCGTAGTTCGTTTTATACTGGAATTGGATATGTTGATGGGAGTAAATAAATAAGAGATGAAAAAATATATATATATATATATACCACTCCTATCGAGATAACCAATACTAGTGTAAGTCCTAACTACGGATGGCCGCTCCTATCCAGCCTTATTCTTCGTGATAACAGACAGTATTTCTTTTAATACTCTTTGTTATTGTGAGCATAAAGGTGGGGTGTCACAATCACCATTTCCTAGGCCTTGCCGACCATCTTCCTCCACCACCACCACCTCTTGTACGGCCAACACCACCAGCACCATCTCCCCTACCATGGTCGTGATCCCTTGATCAACTCCTCCTCAAAAACCATGATGAAACCTTAGTGGAACCTCCCTATGTTCACCACCTCTTCTCCCTAGCCTCGGCCACCATCACTTACACCTCCTTCAGCCCTTGCTGTGACCAAACCTGACCCCTTTGCCACACCTAAGGACGCCTGCACCTGACCTGAATCAAGCATGGGCCCAGATCGAACCCACTTTATCCTAGGGCAGAACCCAAAGTGGCTTGTTGCCTTGCCTCTTTACCTTCCATGACCTCTTGCTTTGCCTTCTACATGATTTTGCCTTACCACCATTTCATTCCAGTCCATAGCCATGCTTGTGTGACCATGGACAAGCCAATATGCTTCAGATCTAAGCATGGCCGACCCATTTGGGATGATGGTCTAGCCATGTGTGAAGGTGGTCGAGCCCACTTGTTTGGTTAAGCCAAATTTTATTGCCTTTTGATCCATATTTATTCGGTGTTTTGATTTAAAATCTTGTGTTGAATTATATATTTATGTATGTTTATATTTATTTGTTTACAAGATTTGAATCTTGGCTCTCCATCCACTCGAATCAACGTCGTGCTTTGTCGTGCTTTTCGAAGTTCAGTTGTGTGTTTTGAATTATTACCTCCAGCTTTAGAAGGTGAGTCTATCACTCTCGACATTCGTACTTATATAATTGTGAAACAATGACATTTGGATTGTAGTTGTTGATATTAATTCATACATGCCTGTGATATGATAGTTCATGATTTTATGACCTGATTTATATACTTGTTATACAACCTGATATGATATGATATGTTATGCTATGCTGTTTATTTACTTTCTGCTCTCACACTACAAGTTCCCTGTTAGTATAGAATCACTATGGGTTGAAATGATACATACCCAAACGGACATTAGAATAGGGAAAAATCGCTATGAGCTGAAATGATAGGCTCAAGCAATTTTTATTTTATTTTATTCGGCTTGGGATTGCGGGTTTGAAGTGAAGGAACCCGGATTTTTATTTTTAAATTACGGACTGAAATGATACATATCTGTATCACTTGACCTAGGTTAGAAAATTATATACAGACCCATGGTTAATTTTAAATATTTTCTGAAAATTATTAAGTATTTTTGAAATTTAAAATATGAAATTTTAACTTAAATTGGATTTAAATGATTTAAATAAATGTTATTATGATTTTCTATAAGTTGAAAATGTATAAGTAAATAAATGGTTTAAAATGCAACTTAAAATATGACTTAACTTGACAATTGAAAATTTAGTTTTCAAATGGAAATTTAAGCTTGACTTAGTAATAAGAATATTTTATTTATAAAATGGGTATTTTAAAATAAAATATTATGTTATTTGTTAAGAGAAAAAGTTAAGTAAACTAATGTACCTTTGACTTAAAAATGAATTATAGTTTAATTGAGATATTTTATTTATAAAATTTTATTTTATTTAATCATAAGTTAAATGATATCCAAATAAATATTTTTAAAACGTGAGATATGTTTTATAAGTTAAAAAATGGGGAAAACTAAAATAAAATGGTGAAAACTGAAATTATAATGTTTCTGAAATGTTATAATAAATCTTGGATTTGTATTGGCAGCATCTCCAAAATGCTGTGGTTTTAAGGTAGCGTTTTCTAAGTGCTGTTGATTCTGAAAATGTACTGTTTTTCGAAATACCACTATATCTGCAGTAATGTTTTCTAAGTGCTGCTGTTTCTCAAAAGACATTATTTCTGAAATACTAGTATATTTACAGTAACATTTTCTAAGTGTTGTTGTTTCTGAAAAGATAATATTTCTATGTATTATTACATTTTTGAAGTGCTACGAATGCTATGATACAATGTGTTTTTGAAATTGTCATAATTGAATGAACTTAGAAATGCTACAACTTTGGAACTGAATATTTGTTTTTTTTGAAAGATATTGACATTGAATTTAAATGGTTTAAATGAATATGTTTTGATTTGAAATATAAACCGTTTTGAAATTTATAACCGTGGGTTATAATAACGTTTCGTTGTTAAAGAGACCGGGATCGGATATGGACATACTCTCTATCGATACCGAAAATCACTTTAACCATCGTATACGCGGTGGAGATTCCAGAATGAAGTAGGATAGTGGCGACGTTCTATTAAGGTATATACATGGATCCGACTCCCATGAGTTGGCATAAGGTGGCTAAAACAGGAGCGATTCTGGGCCAATGAGGTAGCTCCTCTTATCGGACACACTTCTTCGTATGTCATTCTATTACTTTGTGATTGATATGGTGTGCACCTTTGATTTGGGAGTGTGGCTCGAAGTGGGGCGGTGGTGGCTGCTACGCGTTACCACCAGTCTGGATGCGTAATTGGTATATCTACACTGGCATTGTCTCGTTGTGCCGTGTCACCTACCCTAGCGCGCCTTGTACTAGTTTGATTTGTGTCGTACCTATGGAGTATTTGTGGTAGCCTCCCGATCTGGAGGTACGACAGTACTGTATAAACTATTGGTACTATAAAATGTGTTAAGGGGATATTGGGTAACTCCTTAACGCTATTTTGAAATATATTATACTTTACTTTAGACATTATTATAATAATGTATATTATTACATAGTAAATAGTTTAACGGATCCTTAAAGGATGGGCGGTCCCAAGCATCCTTTAAGTTACTTGTGCATTTTATTACAGTTCACTTGAGTTGGTTTACATTGTATAAGTATGTATGTCCTGACTCGAGCGTTTTGTGTTTTGCGTTACGCTCGGGTCAGCCTGAGTATCAGCTTTGGATTTCACTTTCTAGAGCTAGTTGATTTACTAGAGATTATCTATCTATCTAGTTGTTATCTATTTCTATTCAGTATTTCTATTCAGCTTATGCATTAGTGGACATTTATGTATTTGGGATTTCTGTTGTATTTACTTTCAGACTTTGTTATTTTGTACTTGTTCTAAGACTGTGTTTGTAGAAGCTTCATGAACTACTATGGTATTTTTATTTCCGCTATGAGTTATTATGATTTATCTGTGTCTGCGATTCTGTGATTAGTTTTATTTGCTCCAAATTATATTACAATCTATTGTTTTGAATTATTCAAGTCCGACGAGTGTGGTTTTATTGTCGATTTGAATGGTCTAAAATAGTAGGTCATTACATTTGGTATCAAAGCTTTGCTTTTAGGCAAACCATAGCCTGCGGAGCAAAAACTCATTAGAGATAGGGTAGAAATACCCTAGAATGAGTGAAATCAATCTTAGAATCATTTCTTTGTGAGAGAATGTATTTTAAAGTATAAATGATTTTCAATTGATTTTCAAAGGATTTTCAAAGATTATTTTGATATAAAAACTTTTCTTGTTTTGAAATCAAATTTTCTAAACTTCTTTATTTTCCTTATCCATCTTGTTGGCAATTTCTTTGTTTGGGATATTCATCCTAGTTGAATCTTATCTAATCTTATCTTATTTAATCTTGTCTTTGTTTCTCAATTACCTCTGTCCTAAAATTCATTCTTGATTTTTCAAGGTGAATCGAAGGAATGCTAGAGGTAGGGGCCATGGTTTTGCCCCAGTCCCTAAGCCTACTGCACCAATTAGGTTCACTACTCTCTTTAAGGAATACACTGAGCTTGGTGGTACCAAATTTGCCGGATCAGAGAGAATTATTGAGGCCCAATAATGGTCGAAGGGATTGGAGAGAATCTTCTCCGGTCTTGAGATCAGTGATGCTCAGAAGTGTTAGTTGGCACCTTGGCAGTTGAAGGGAGCAGCCATGTATTAGTGGGAGACTGTCACAGCTCACACTGTTGAGGCTGACATTTCTTGGGAGCAGTTTAGGTATCATCTTCTATTGTTTTGAATTTGGTTCAGTTTTTTTCCTCTTCTGAAATCTGTCTTATGTTTCTTTATCGTTCTTTAGGGATGCTTTTGTTGTGAAGTGGATGCCCGAGGTAGGGAAGTCTCAGCTGTATCGGGAATTCATGGATCTTAAGCTGGGTGATATGTCATTTTCTGAGTATAAGAGGAAGTTTAATGAACTTTCCAAGTTTGGGCCTAATCTGATTTACACTCCTCTTAAGATGAATGAGAAGTTCATAGCTGGTGCTCGTTCAGAGTATTATGATTGTCTCATCGCTCATGTGCATAGCCCTTTCACTAGTCTGATGGATATGGCCATTAGATATGAGAATCCTACTTCTAATGATCCTTCAGTTGCTCGTTCTGCTTCGTCTCAGTCTTTCTCTCACAATCCTAAGAAGAGAAAGCCAAATTTTTACCAGCAGAAGATGAATTGGAACAAGACTCCAGGTTTGGGATCTTCTTCTTCTCATAGGTAGCCTGTTGACCTATCTTCCATTACTTGCTTCCGATGTGATCAGAAGGGACACTATGCTAATAGCTGTCCTACTTTAGTTGGTGCTTCTGTTCCTCCCACTCAGCTGACAAGGCGCGATCTCTGTCATATTTTTCTGTAGCCTGGCCATTTCAAGAACAATTGTCCCATTCAACAAAAGGTCGATCCTTCTGGTATCTTTGCTGTTACCTCTGCATCTTCACCAGCTCCACCACCTGCTCCTACTCCTAGAGACAACCAAGGTACTCTTCAGGGCACTTTTTCTCTATTTAATTTTCATGTTCGTGTTCTATTTGATATGGGAGCTTCCCATAGTTTTATTTCTGTGGATCTTTGTGTTAAATTTCAGCATCTTCTTTTGCCTGAGTTTGTTCCTATACCTTTGTGTGTTAAAAATCCTATTGGTGGTCCTGGAACCTTAGTAGGATTTGTAATCAAGTGAAACTCCTCTATTTTGATCATCGTTTCAGTGGTGATTTCTATGTTCGGTGTTTTGATGCTTTTGATCTATTGCTTAGAGGTGATTGGATGAAGAGTCATGAAGCCGTTATATCTTATAAAACCCGGACTGTTTCTCTTATGGATGATTTTGGTAACTTTTTTAGCGATTTAGTGTCGCTTACCCTAGGATTTTGCTGGCAGCTTAATTTATTCTCTGGATTCTTCTCCTGGTGATCTTGACTCGACTCATGTGGTCAAACTATATCCTGATGTATTTGGTGAAGCCACTTCTTTACCTCCTAAGCTGGAATTGATTTCTGTATTGATCTTATTCCTGAAGCTGGACCTGTAGTTCTTCCTCCTAGTAGAATGGAACCCTGTGAGAAGGTTGAGTCGAGGAAGCAAATTAGGGACTTGTTCTCCAAGGGTCTGATCAGACCTAGGCATTTCGAATGGGGAGCGGTGGTGGTTTTATCACTAAATCAGATGGTTCTTTGAGGTTGTGTGTTGATTATAGGGAGCTGAACAAGCTCACTATGAGAAACCAATATCCTATGTCTCGTATTAATGATATGTTTGATCAGCTCCATGGAGCTACTGTTTTCTCTTAACTTGATCTTGCCATAGATTTTCACCAGCTCAGAGTTGCTGAGGAAAGTATTCCCAAGACTGCTTTCCATAGTGAGAATAGTTTCTATGAATGGTTAGTTATGCCTTTTGGTTTGACTAATGCTCCTCCTTTCTTTGTTGATTTGATGAATCATGTTTTTCATGATGTGCTTAATAAGTTTGTTCTAGTCTTTGTTGATGATATCCATGTCTTCTCCAAGACAAGGGAAGAGTATGAGTTGCATTTGAAATTTTTTCTAGAGACTCTTAGAAATCTTCAGTT
The DNA here is from genome assembly GCA_030765085.1 of Allium cepa. Lineage (NCBI taxonomy): Eukaryota > Viridiplantae > Streptophyta > Magnoliopsida > Asparagales > Amaryllidaceae > Allium > Allium cepa. The sequence goes on along the minus strand of CM060939.1, from coordinate 69,959,954 downwards.
GAAGGCTAAATTCTCTAAATGCCATTTCTGGAAAGATAAAGTCTGATTCCTTGGACATATTGTTTCTAGTAATGGAGTTTCTGTTGACCCAGTCAAGACCAATGCAATCAATGTAAGTTCCCTTTTCTTCTCTTTCTGTAATTTATCATCCTATCTTTTTTGTGGTCCTTATTTCTCCCTATTCTGTTGCAGGATTGGGAAACTCCTAGGACTTCATCTGATATTCGCAGTTTTTTGGGTCTTGTAGGTTATTATCGAAGATTCATTGAGAATTTTGCACGGATTTATGCACCTCTCTCAGCTTTAACTCATAATAATGCTAAGTTTATATGGAATGATAAGTGTAAAGCTGCATTCAATGAGTTGAAGCATAAGCTTACTTCTTCACTAGTGCTTACCATTCCAAATGGAAATGAGGGATTAACGGTATACACTGATGCTAGTCGTGAGGGTTTGCAAGCTGTTCTGATGCGGTATGGGAAGGAGATTGCTTATGCCAGTCGCTAGTTGAAGACCCATGAAGCCAATTATGCTCATGATTTGGAATTGCTTGCTGTGGTTTTTGTTTTGAAGCTTTGGAGGTATCAACTGTAACGACCCGTTTTTTTTTCGACGCCCGAAAGTTGACATTCATACGTCCACTGTATCAAATGTCGCGTAATCGAATGCCGGAAAACCGAACCTTTAGGGTTTAAGAAGAAGAAAATAGAAGAAGAACAGAAACAATAACATAATCTCACATTTCGCAGCGGAACAACATATAATATATCAATGAATAATCTTTAAACAAAGAATCATATTTGTTATTACATTACATCACATTATCAGAGTGTACAACAACAACAGCAGAAGAACATACAGCATATACTGGTAATACGCTTCGCCATACAGCTTCAACTCCAGATCTCCACAGCAACTTCTGAATTCCAGAATGACCTGATAACCTGACTCTAGGCTGCCCATGTGGAAAATTATGGCACCCAGAGTTTAGGAAGGGAACAATAAACTCCAGGTCAGTCGTGGGATTGGTGTGAGATCTTAAAAACAGTTATTTTCTACTAAAAGGAAAACAAAAGATTTTTAAAAGAAATCCGCAATGCTTTTTGGAAAATGAAACTACCTTAAGGCCTCCCGCCACACAAACAATGCAAATGCAGAATTGGAGGAGATTTCTCCTTATGATAGTAAAATATGCTTGATACGCAAAAATCATTTGATATTATTATTAGTGCATAGTGCAGAAAACATTTCGAAAGTATAATATTAATCTTAGCCAGCATACGTACCATTATAGTATGCCTACTATAGCCACCATATTAGATGGCAGGTTCTACAACTAAAACCGTACTGGGTTTGTATTGGGAATTGGATTTCCAACAAATGGTCGGGCCAAGGAACTTCCCATTGCCACATGGGCACGCCTCTGGATAGCGCCCCGAGAACCTAACCGGATCTCTACCAACACAAGGCCGGGTTACCTCTGTAAAAATAGGTAACTACTACACGAGTATGCCATCCCCCGGTTTTAAACAACCTTTATCCGAGGATCCTCAACATCAACAATCACAAAGTAATATATATTTGCGACATTCACATAAGTATCTGGGCTCCATACCATGATACCACTTCAATGCAGAAGGAAATGTACATACCCTAAGGGGCGCTACCTCCCATAACCTTGCTGCATTCTTCCTCTTTTGACCATTCCGGGGTGTGAGGTTCGACGAAGTCTCGTCCACAAAGCTACGCTTTTCACAAAAGCCGTGCTTCGATCAACAAATGATCAGCAGCACTTCGTATGCCACATTACCAATTTGGGAATGTATCACTAGTAACCATCAACTACATAACCTCTGAGCTCGTACTTCTCAGAGAAAGGTGTTAAGCTAAGAGAATAAATTCTCCGCCGCCATCAGAAATGTATTTGATAGAAACCAACTTTACTTCTCAAAGTGTAACGTCGGACACACATTCACACAAGTCCGTTCCGGGATCGAACGGAACCGAAGGCAAAGAAGCCCTTGCAATCCGGATATTCACTAATCACGTCCGGAATTCCCATCACAAAAGGTGATAAAATCTCTATACCGGAGCAACCCGGTGTAGAGATATTCGACAGGTATCCTTTCACTTTCGAAAATACTCGGTCTTCAACATCATCTTCAAATGCAATCCCATTTCGTCGTATCGTTATTCGGAATGGGTTTTATGACACAAGGTCATCTCCCGGCTAATCCGAATAACAAGCGCTTATTTAGAAAATAAGTGTTCATTCAGATTCAAATAAATCACAACAATTTCACTTTGATCTTTTAAACAAAAGATCCATCAACATCACAAGGGTTCGATGTGGGTTTCGAATATCTAGTTGGAATTCGACTCCCGGTCGCATCGAAATTCAAATGCCGATTAAAGCCAATATTGATAGTCGGTTATTTAACTATCAATCATCATTCACAACAATCGCTAATTCAAATAATTTTCCCCCAATTGTTATTTTCAATATATCTTTGCAAGATAAAATTTCACACTTCAATCCTTTTGAAAAATCAATTTCAAATCAATTTCCAAACATTTATTCCTTCCCACTGAAAATCTGTCGATTTCAAATATTTTAAAATAATATAAAAATACTTATTCAAAATATACTTGGAAACATTTAAAATAAATTATTTTAGAATATTTGCTTAAATATTAGTTAAGAAAAATATTATACTAATATCTCATACCAAATTCAAGCCCAAAACTAATTTTAAAATAATATTAGTAGATAGAGGATATATATTTAAATAACTATTTTCTAAATCAAATATCAATTTAAATCTTTAAAACCATCTCTTATATAATTAATTTAAATAAAATTTTACCTTAAAACAATTTTCAAAACTAATTTCTCCAACAATATTATTTTAAAACCAAATCTAGAACTTTTAAATTTTATTCAAAAGCTATTTAAAAATATATTCGGCTTTCCAGGGAAGAATCCTTTTTCCGTTACATAATGGTCCATTCAAATAAATTAATAAACCTTCTCGATTTATTTTAAATTTACATTCCAAATATCAACTGATATTTAAATCGATTCCCAAATATCATCTTCACACCCAATCGAATTCCAAATTGATTTCCAGTTTATTTCAAATACAAAATCAACTTCCAATTTGATTTTCCCCAAATTAATTTTCCAATATCAAATCAAATCAATTTCAAATTGATTTCCCAAAATTATTTCCATCACACCAAACCTAATTTCCAAATCGATTCCTAAGGTTTATTTTTAACTCCAAATTAATTCCTGAATCGATTTCTAAAATTAATTTCAACTCTAAATTAAATTCCAAATTTATTGCCAAATTTATTTCCTTTTGAAATAAATTTCTTTATCTCTTTCAAATGTTTAAAATCCGTATCTTAAATAAATTCTTCAACTATTAAAACAATATTACTCGAAATTCCTTTATAAAAATATTTCCCATATTTTTGGAATTTATTCAATAAGTTTCCAAAGATAAAAATTTATCTATTTAAATTTCCTTCTTTTAAAAATTCACCTGATTCCTTTGAGTGAATTCATTATAAATTTTCTATCCAAATTTCAAAATCAATTAACAATTTATTTCTGGTATCCTACGATACCAAAAATATATTCGGCTGAATTACAGCCTTTACGGTTTCAATCACAAATAGTCACACGAATTTAAAAATAATCAACACATAACATAAGCAACAAATTAAACATTTGAGGAATCCAGTTGGATCCCTCCAACCTATTTCCCTGCATCCATAGACGTTAGCACACAATTAAATACCCATTCCACTTCGAGGTGGAACATCGCGGTATATGGGATTTATAAAATATTATCCGCTATTATGCGGCGCAATATGGTCTCATCCGCTATATAATGCGGAAAATCAATAACACCAAATACATATATAATACCAATTCCACTTCGAGGTGGAATATCGCGGTATATGGGTTTAATATAATAACCTCCGCTTTTATGCGACGCATATGATCTAAACTAATATAACTAATAATAAATAAATTATCCAAACACACAACCAATCAATTTTAATTTAACTATCACAATTCCACAATCAATCAATAACTAGAATTTTCAATTAAAATTTTGAGTGAGAAGATATCACCTTTGATTTAAATTTGCAGTCCATTTCCAATTTGACCATTTCTTCATGGTTTCAGACCTTGCATAACAATTACATGATTTTATTAATATTCGAAATAAATCGAATAATTCAATTGCCATTTTAAAAAATTTAGTTCAACTAATATTTTAAATTTTTAATCTAATGATTTATTAACATTTGAGATAATATACCAAAATTTTACCAATAAATAAATTAAATTGACCAATAATTTAATTTAGACTAATCATCTAGTTTTAAACTAATAAATCTAAATTTAAACTCATTTTCCTTTTAAATCCATAGACTTGTAAAATTAATTTATATAGATTTATAAAATACAATTTCCTTTCAACCAAACAAATTCTGCATACATATAAAAACTGGAACTGTGTATATATATTTTCAAAAATCATATTTATTTGTTTGAATTGGAAGAAAAATAAGAAAAATAATTATACCTCACTGCTCGTTGAAATCGCGATGCCCAATTCCACGCACACCTTGGTCTACCTCATACAACGCCTCATCGCGGCCCAAAAGTGCTTCATCCCCATGACCCCATGTCGAAACCCTAGCCGATAGAGAAATCGCGCACGCCTGGGAGCGAACCCCTCTTCCTCACGTGGCCACCAGATCGCGACCACCCACTTGAACACGCCGCTCGAAAATCAAGCTCCCTTGCAAAATCGAGTCGCCATCGACTCGATCGGCACCCATCGCCGAGCTCACGAGGTTGACTCGAGGTCCCAAACTGCTCGCGATCTCGTGCTTGACTGCTTCGAATTTTATGGCGGAAAGAGAATGCCTCGTTTCGATTTATAGTTGCTTATTGAACGAACAAGGAGTTCGCATTAGGTCTACGATTCCAACTCGAAGTCGGCCTCTTTTTTTTATTACATGCAAACTGATTTGTGAATTAAACTATAAAAGAAGGTCGGCCATGGATTTAGAAAGGAGGGAGGAAGGGAAGTTTTGATCGAACGAGAAAGCAATTCGTTTGGCCATAATTTCTTCTGTGAATTTTTTTTATTTTTTTTTGAACGAAGGGTTTTGTTTATTTTTTTTATAGAAACAAACACGTGTCATTTAATCTTTGCCAGGTGTTTGAGAGAGAACGCCAGGTGTTTGAGAAAGAATGTATATAATTTATCTTGCGAAGCATTATTATTATATTTTCAAAATTTAAATTTAAATACAAATTGCTTTGATAAATGCAACTCAAAATCTCGATCTCCAATCGAGGCATGCCGCCGGGCGTTTATAATGTTAAACCCCTATTCTGAATGTGATGGAAAAGGTTCCGAGTCCAAACTCAAACATATGGAGAAGATAGCATTTTGAACCAGCTATCAAATTAAATTTTGATATAAATTTCAACGCGTTTGCTTATCGTATGGTCAAACGATCACTCCAAACACTACGAAAATTGAAATCCGATAATAATAAGATATTACGGATCCAATGGAACTGGTTTCATCGAATTCCGAGACTGTGCCTCGGAAGGCTATTTTCAAATATCGATTTTAAACGATAAATTTTCAAAACTGAACAAAACAGTTTCAAATTCAATTCCGAAGCTTCTATTAACCTCAGTATTATCAATATAAATTTTCTAAGCCATTAAATTATTTTTAACAGACTCAAAATTGAAGATTTACAATTTTACCCAAATTTCTATAATTAAATTTGATAATTAAATTGGTAAATTCATGGTAAAAATTGAAACTCAAGCTAAAATTATCAATTCAGATATTGGAACTCAATTAAACATTTCAATTTCAAATGTTGAAAATTCTGGGTCGTCACATCAACTTTTAGGTGCTAAGTTTGAGATCTTTACTGATCATTAGTCTTTGAGATATATCTTCACCCAGAAGGATTTAAATCAGCGGCAGGTTAGGTGGCCTGAGTTTCTTGCTTCTTATGACCTTGACATTAGCTATACCTCTGGGAAGGCTGATGTTGTGGCTGATGTTTTGAGCCGGAAGAAGGCTATGTTGTGTCAGCTTGTTGTTTCTTCTTCTCCTCTTTTGGATCGCATCATTGCTAAGCAGGATGTGGATGAGATGCTTAGGCGTATGAAGGAGAGCGTTCGTAGCAGAATTGGTGGTGGTAATCCTGGTAATGGAGCTCAGATCGATGATAGAGGGATTTTGAGGATTAATAATCGGATTTGTGTCCCAAATGTGATGGATTGATGCAAAAGTTACTTCGGGAAAATCATCGATCCAGATTTTCTATTCATCCTGGTGAGACAAAGATGCATCAGGATATGAAGAAGCTTTATTGGTGGAGAGGTATGAGGCGAGATATCTCTATCTTTGTTAGTAGGTGTGCGACTTGTCATCATTCCAAGGCAGATCACTAGAAGACCCCTGGTTTATTGCAGCCCCTTGAGGTTCCCCATTGGAAATGGGAACGGGTTTCTATGGATTTTATTGATGGATTGCCGAGGACTCGGAGGGGTAATGAGTGTATTTGGGTTATTGTGGATAGATTGACCAAGTCAGCTCATTTCATTCCGGTCAAGTCTACCTTTTCTGCTTCTAGCTTGGCTGAGATTTATATGAGGAAGATTGTTCGTCTCCATGGTGTTCCTATCAGCATTGTTTGTGATCGAGATCCTATCTTTACCAGTCAGTTTTGGAAAGCTTTTTAGGAATCTTTGGGTACCCATCGGAATTTGAGCACTGCTTACCATTCGCAGACCGGCGGTCAAACGGAAAGAGTGAATCAGAATCTCGAAGATCTTCTTCATGCTTGTGTTCTTGATTATGGAGGATCTTGGAAAGATCATCTGCATCTTGTTGAATTCACCTATAACAGCAGTTATTAGGTATATTTTCACTCTTTTTTTAATCTTATCTTAATCTTTTATCTATCTTGTTTCGTCTTTGAAATCAGGCTAGCATTGAAATGTCTCCATTTGCTGCTCTTTACGGAAGACCTTGCAGATCTCCATCTTGCTGGATTGAATCTGGTAACCATTTGGTCCTTGGTCCTGATATGATTTTGGAGGCTTCTGAGAAAGTTGAGGAGATTAAGAGGAAGATGAGGAGTGCTCAGGATTAGCAGAAGAAGTATGCGGATCAGCGTAGGAGGAATTTGGAGTTTTCTGTTGGTGATCTGGTTTTCCTTAAGGTCTCTCCCTTAAGGAATGTTATTTGGTTTGGTCAGAGAGGGAAGCTTGCTCCTAGGTTTGTTGGTCCTTTACATATCTCAAAGAGGATTGGTTCTTTAGCATATCGTCCGGATTTTCCTAAGAAGTTTTCTGGAGTGAATAATGTATTCCATGTTTCGCATCTTCGTCGATATCTGCATGATCCATCTTTGATTGTCCAATGTTCTACTCTCGAGAGTTTGGATATTGAGCCTAATCTTACTGTCGAGAGGAAGCCACTTCGTATTATCGATAGAGGTATGAAGCAGCTAAGAGGGAAATCTATCAACCTGGTCAAAGTGCAGTGGAGTATTGATGATCGGGATTGTACCTGGGAGACGGAGGAGAGCATGCGTGCTTCGAATCCTGAATTATTGTTTCAGGTACTATTTATTCTTCTATCTTATCTTTCTTTGTTTTTTGTGTCTCGTTCCTTTTCGAGGACGAAAAGTTTTGAGTAGGGGAGAGTGTAACAACCCATAATTTTATAAATGTTTTAATTCAATTTTTATTAAAACTTTGATTTTTAAATCATTTAAAATTGAAATTTTAGAATTTTCCAATGTAATTTTGTATTTTGTGTATAATTTACTTTCCAAATATAATAAAATAAATATTTTTTGAAAATTTTATATTTTGGTCAACTTTGGTCAAACTTTGACTTTCAGTTGAAATTTTTAAATTTGAATTTTTAATTTCTATTCTTTTTCTTTGAAACTGTGTTTGATTCTGATATTCGTGCTGCTTTTCGTTTCGAAAAATTCTGTTTTATACTTTTTAAATCTGATAAATTTTAGCGTTTTGCACGCGATTATTTTCAGTACTTTATTGTTTATTTTCCATTTTCTATTTTCCATTTCATTTCTATTTTCTATTTTGATTATTTTATTTTCCATTCTCTACTTTCTATTTTCTTATTTTGTATGGGCTTTGGAAATTCAAAGAGACACAAGTTTCTCTTTCTTTATTATGTAGTGAGACCTTTTACTTTCCATAGCCGTTCAAACCTTTTCGTTTTCTTGCCGTTCATTTCTCTTTACCATTCACGAACAATACGATTTCATTCATCTTCACGTTCTCATTTTTCTTTCTACTGAGAAACATATTCAATAAGCTTTCTTTCTTTCTTCCTCTCTTGTGTTTTCTTTATCTTCTATTTTGTGTTGCATGCATTGCTCAGCCATCACCATTTCCTAGGCCTTGCCTACCATCTTCCTCCACCACCACCACCTCCTATACGGCTAGCACCACTAGCACCGTCTCCCCTACCGTGGTCGTGACCCTTTGATCAATTCCTCCTCAAAAACCATGATGAAACCCTAGCTGAACCTCCCTATGTTCACCACCTCTTCTCCCTAGTCTCGGCCACCATCACTTCCACATCCTCCATCCCTTGCCATAACCAGACCGGACCCTTTTGCCACACCTAAGGACGCCTGTACCTGACTTGAACCTAGCATGGACCCAGACCAAACCCACTTTAGCCTAGGGCCGAACCCAAAGTGGCTTGTTTCCTTGCCTCTTTACCTTTCATGACCTCTTGCTTTGCCTTCTACATGATTTTGCCTTGCCACCATTTCATTCCAGTCCATAGTCGTGCTTGTGTGACGATGGCGGATCCAATATGCTTCAGATCTAAGCATGGTTGAGCCATTTGGGATGATGGTCTGGCCATGTGTGAAGGTGGCCGCACTTATTTGGTCAAGCCAAATTTTATTTCCTTTTGATCCATGTTTATTCAGTGTTTTGATTTACAATCTTGTGTTGAATTATATATTTATGTATGTTTATATTTATTTGTTTACGAGATTTGAATCTTGGCTCTCCATCCACTCGAATCTAAGTCGTGCTTTCTCGTGCTTTTTGATGTTCAGTTGTGTGTTTTGAATTGTTACCTCCAGCTTTAGCAGGTGAGTCTATTACTCTCGACATTCGTACTTATATAATTGTGAAACAATGACATGTCGATTGTAGTTGTTGATATTAATTCATACATTCCTGTGATATGATGGTTCATGATGTTATAACCTGATTTATATACTTGTTCCATCACCTGATATGATATGCTATGCTGTTTATTTACTTTTTGCTCTCACACTGCAAGTTCCCTGTTAGTATAGAATCACAATGGGTTGAAATGATATATACCCGAACGGACAATAGAATAGGGAAAAATCGCTATGAGCTGAAATGATAGGCTCAAGCGATTTTTATTTTATTTCATTTGACTTAGGAAAGCAGGATTGAAATGATAGAACCCGGATTTTTATTTTTAAATTACGGATTGAAATGATACATATCCGTATCACTTGACCTAGGTTAGAAATTTATTAACAGACCCATGGTTAATTTTAAATATTTTTTGAAAATTATTAATTATTTTTGAAATTTAAAATATGAAATTTTAACTTAAATTGGGTTTAAATGATTTAAATAAATGTTATAGTGATTTTCGATAAGTTGAAAATGTATAAGTAAATAAATGGTTTAAAATGTAACTTAAAATATGACTTAACTTGATGATTGAAAATTTAGTTTTTAAATGGAAATTTAAGCTTAACATAGTATAAGAATATTTTATTTATGAAATGGGTATTTTAAAATAAAATATTAAGTTATTTGTTAAGATAAAAAATTAAGTAAAATAATGTACCTTTTACTTAATAAATGAATTATAGTTTATTTTGGATATTTTATTAATAAAATTTTATTTTATTTAATCATAAGTTAAATGATATCCAAATAAATATTTCTGAAATGTGAGATATATTTTATAAGTTAAAAAATGGTGAAAACTGAAATAAAATGGTGAAAACTGAAATTATAATGTTTCTGAAATGTTATAATAAATCTTGGATTTGTATTGGCAGCATTTCCAAAATGCTGTGGTTTTAAGGTTGCGTTTTCTAGGTGCTGCTGATTCTGAAAACGTACTGTTTTTCAAAATACCACTATATCTACAGTAATGTTTTTTAAGTGCTACTGTTTCTGAAAAGACAATATTTCTGAAATACTAGTATATTTACAGTAACGTTTTCTAAGTGTTGCTGTTTCTGAAAAGACAATATTTCTATGTATTATCACATTTTCCAAGTGCTATGAATGCTATGATACAATGTGTTTTTGAAATTGTTATAATTGAATAGAAATGCCACAACTTTGGAACTGAATATTTGTTTTTTTGAAAGATATTGACATTGAATTTAAATGATTTAAATGAATATGTTTTGATTTGAAATATAAACCATTTTGAAATTTATAACCACCGGTTATAATAACGTTTGGTTGTTAAAGAGACCGATATCAGATATGGACATACTCTCTTTCGATACCAAAAACCACTTTAACAACCATGTACACGGTGGAGATTCCAAAATTAAGTAGGATGGTGGCGACGTTCTATTAAGGTATATACATGGACCCGACTCCCGTGAGTTGGCATAAGGTGGCTAAAATAGGAGTGAATCCGGGCCAATGAGGTAGCTCCTCTTCTCGAACACACTTCTTCATATGCCATTTTATTACTTTATAATTGATATGGTGTGCATCTTTGATTTGGGAGTGTGGCTCGAGGTGGGCGGTAGTGGCTGCTACGTGTTACCACCAGTCCGGATGCGTAATTGGTATATCTACCCTGGCATTGCCTCTTTGTGCCATGTCACCTGCCCTAGTGCGCCTTGTACGAGTTTGATTTGTGTCGTACCTATGGAGTATTTGTGGTAGCCTCCCGGTCTGGAGGTACGACGGTACTGTATAAACTATTGGCACTATAAAATGTGTTAAGGGGAATATTGGGTAACTCCTTAATGCTATTTTTAAATATATTATACTTTACTTTAGACATTATTATAATAGCGTATATTATTACATAGTAAATAGTTTAACGGATCCTTAATGGATGGGCAGTCCGAAGCATCCTTTAAGTTGCTTGTGCATTTTATTACAGTTCACTTGAGTTGGTTTACATTGTATAAGTATGTATGTCCTGACTCGAGTGTTTTGTGTTTTGCTTTACACTCGGGTCAGCCTGAGTATCAGCTTTGGATTTCACCTTCTAGAGCTAGTGGATTTGCTGGAGATTATCTATCTATCTAGTTGTTATCTATTTTTATTCTGTGTTTCTATGCAGTGTAATGACCCGCCTTTCATTCCATAGAAAGACGCATCATTAAGAAGAAAGAAAGGGATAGAAAAGAGAAAAGATAGAAAAGAAGAACCAAACAACATCAGAATCTCACAGCGGAACGAATAAATTATATTATATCACATAAGATATTACATAGTATCATATACATTAGAGTTATATAGCTTATACAACACAAACTAGACAGTTATAAACACCTGTCTAGTTACTATAACTCAAGTACATCACAGAAATATAGATATAACACTAGCACAGCGGAACCGCTATATATCTACTCACTGAAGCCTTCTGCTCCATATCTCCTCCAGAAACTCATCAAAGCTAACCTGAATCCCTTAGCTACTCGTAAAAATTGAAGTACCCAAGGTTTAATAAAACAGAAAATAAACTCCGGGTCAGACATGGGTCTGGTGTGAGTAAACGGGTTAAAGTTGCTTAACTTTGAAAACCTTTGGAAACAAAAGGTGTCACGTAAGACTTCCCACAAATAAATATGGGTAAGTTTTTACCTTACGCTAACCAAACAATTGATAGGAAATCCAGCAATATTATAATAGGATCTAGGGTTTTCAAGTAAATAGAAAATAGCTGAAATTGTTACATTTATTAAATTCCAGCTACTAGCCACAATGTGGGTTATACAACCAAAACCGTAAAGGGCACGTAGGAAGAATGGGTTTCCATCAATGGCATGGCTACTGGGGTACCGCCCGTCATAGTACGGGGCCTAGATCACCGTACCGAGGATTTCTCTCAATCCCTACCAACACAAAGTCGGAACCATCCCTTACTAGATAGTCCTGAACAAGACAACCTCGCAGATGGCCGTCGCCAACTGCCCACTAAGCCGAATAAAAGGAATCTCTAGACAGGGGTAAATCTCGTCCTACTTGGGTGCTACCCACTTAGCCTTGCTGCACCTCCCCTATTTTAGCCATTCCCGGTTGATAAGGGTTGAGGCTACGATTACCTTTATAGAACACATCTATCTTAGAATGCTCATCGTCCACCTGACGATGTTCTGGAAGCATTCAATCCATAAAAGTTCATTTCGGGTTCGAACGAAACCGAAGGCACTATCTCGCTACACTCGTTTTGGAATCACCCTCAGAGTTAACAACAATAGCCCTTGCACCCTGAATCTACATCTCGAATATGAAAGTACTACCCCCTTTAAACTCGTATTGGAATCACCCTCAGAGTCTTAACGATGAATATTCCTTACACCTTGAGTCTTCACTTTTCACTTGAGATTCACGACCTTACGTTTAATTTGGATCGATGTGGTTTTCGAAAATTCCAAATTTGGAAATTCGATCCCGGTCTCACCGAAATCCCAAACGCCATCTTAATGTCCAAGTGATTTTAGTTTGAACAATTTAATTCAATTTAAAACATTGAATTCACACAACATCATTCATAGATAAATATCTCACATTTATCACAGCTATAATAAATATCACATCATAGCACATCACAGATAATTCAAACTATAAGCATCATCAATCAAGACATTCTACCCAAACAATCATCCACAAACATGAATTATTAATCCCTATTATAATTAATTTAATCAACATAAACTAAATTCATTACTTGAGAATTAATCATATAATCCTACTTAAACAATCACTAATTAGTTAATTACAAATCATTTAATTAATTAATCATGCTTTAATCACCTTATAAACAAATAAATTAATCTTTAATTGTAGATTAATTATCCTTTAATTATTCCCTTAATTAATCAACCTTGATTAATTATTCCTTAATTACATTAAGTAATTAGCCTTTAAATTAATTACACAAATTAATTATCCTTTAATCATTCTCATTAATTAACCTTAATTGCTTTTATTAATTAATCAACTTTAATTAATTACATTAATCCTTAATTAATTACATTAATCCTTAATTAATTACATTAATTAATTATACTAAAATCGCTTTATTGATTAATTATCTTATAATTAATCACATTTATTAAACAATTAACCCTTTAATTATCCTCATTAATTACATTAATTAATGATCTTCTAATTACTTCCATTAATACTTAACTTTTAACTTAATTTCATTTATTAATCAACCTTGATTAATCCCATCCAATAATTAACTATTCTTAATTACTTACAATAATTAACATCTTAATTAATTAATAAATCCTTTAATTAATTACACTGAGTAATTAACACTTAATTACTTTCACCAAGTAATTATCCTTTAATTACTATCCATCAAGTAATTTCCCTTTAATTACATCCAGTAATTATCCATTAATTACCTCACTAAGTAATTACACCTCATGAATTACATTAAGTAATTATACTTAATCCCATCATCAAGTAATTATCTTTAATTAATTAAACTTAATTAATTAGCTTAAATTAACCACATTAATTACATAGAGTAATTAATTACTTTAATTACTACATTAAGTAATTATCTTTAATAATCTTTTCCTACATTAAGTAATTAACCTCTTAATTACACATTACTTAATTATTTCTTAATTAAATAACCTTGACTAATCAATCCTTAAGTAAGTAATAAACTACACTTAATTAATTACTCAAATTAATTTATCTTAATTTAATTACCCAAATTAATCATTTTAATTAATTAAGTAATTATACTTTAATTACTTTTGTTAATAAAACATGATAAAATTAAGATAAATCATTTATTACATTAACCCTTAACTTTCATTTTACATTAAATTAAATTTAAAAGCTTGAATATGATTTATTAAAATATCATTCTTTGATAATTAAAGTTAAAAACTTTTACTTTAATTCACATTTAAATTTCAATAAATTACCTTTTAAATCTGAAAACATTTAGGAACAAAATTTACAAGATTTTGTCTAAGGTAATATTTATATCAATCAAAATTATTGTTAAAACAAAATTTAAAACTTTGTTTAAAATTTGCTTTTCCTTTAAAATTTGAAATCATTTGTAAACTCAAGCTTTGGTTTTAAAATCCTGAAACACCTCTTTTAAAAACTAGTTAAAACTTTGTTTAAAATTTCTGTTTGGCTTTAAAAAGTTAAAATTCGTTTTAGTTTAAATCTGGATAAGTTCAAACGTTTCCAAGCCAACATGACAAATTCTCAAGCAAAACAACGATTTTCCCAAGACAAACACTTGCGCAACTCGAAGCAACAAAAACAAGCTTCCCCACAATCGCAACTTCGTGTCAAACACGAGGAGAAACACGAAAACCCCTGGGCTAACACGTTCTTTCCCAAACCCAAAACTCTAATGCTCACGATGGCCATCGTGCACGTGCACGGCAATCCCAGCCCCCTCCAATCATCATTCAGGCCTTCAACAAGTCGACGTCGAACTCGACTTCAACCTCAACTTCCCAAACGTGAAGATCGAATCGAAAAACAAAACGAGCTACTTGGCCAACGTCTGGAATTCCACCATCATCGAAATTTCCGATCGCCATCGATGAACCACGCCACCAGGGAACCAGCCCTTCCTCCCATAGCTTCTCCATGACATGACGCGACGATCCCTCCATGAGCGATCCTGACCGGTGCACCACTGTCGCCGTTCCAACCTCGGCAAACCCGGCCACCAATTTCACCAGAAAACCCTACTTCCCTGCTCCGGCCACCACGGCCAATAGAAAACTCAACCCCTAATTTTCCAGTGACCACCGACTTCCTAACCACCTTCAGGCCAGACCCCGAGCAACCAAACATCGCCGATCAACGGTAGTTGGCCAAATACCAAAAACGAGAAACTCTCGAATTCTCGGCTAATTCACCATTAAAAATTACAAAATTTATTTCTAAATTCATGATTTGGGTTCACAATCTAGATCATATAATCAGATATTTAAGTTATCATATTTGATTTTTACCCCTTTCCTAGTTTTTACTGTAATTTTTAAACTTACAATATATTATCAAATAAAATCACTTAAATTTATTTTTAAAAACTAGAACTCATTGTTGTTAACATTTTATTTTCTATGATTAGAGATTAGAAATGATTAATTGGGAAGATAGAAATTCTCTAAAGTTGTTCTTGCACCTGACATTCACAGAGAACGTAAAAACAAACATATACTGGCATGCATACAAATTTGCATAATACAAACCTGATTCTAGATGAGATATCTAAGAAAACAGACATATTTATAGCATCATCACACAGATCAATCAACACCAAAAGATTTATTTTTAAAATATTTACTCACCTTATTTCAAAAAGCAGAGAGCACTGTTTTATTGCATTCTTGTTTTCCTGAAATTGTTTTGCTCTGGTACTTTGAATCTGTTGTTTGCATGCTGATTTGATTACCGTTGCTTATTGAATCTTGACTTGAAACAGGTGAAACGCTTGTTGTTGTTGAGAAGATCACTTTGATTACAGGCTAGAAATTGAAACTTTTGCTACAGGCTTTTGAGAAAATGATGTACAGATTTTTGAACTGATTTTAATTTTGGGTTTGAAACTTTTAAAAAAAATCTGATTTCAGTTTTTAGAAGAGAAGGAAGAAAATATTTTAATCTAAAATAATTTGCCAAGTTCTCTTATCTATTTACGAATGTTTTCAAAATATAAAGTGAAACATTGCCACTTGTTACTTTAAGTTACTAAAATGATTCCAATGTATTTGCAAGGTTTAATTGCCTTACACATGTTTCACTTCAATATTAAAATAATTTCTAGTTTTTATAAATGTTTAAAATTTATTTAAATTAATTTCTTATTTATTTTAACATGTTTTAATGCTTATTTCAATTTAGCTTTTAATGTTTTTATATATAAATTACCTTTATACAATTACATACTTTTATGTTTTATTTATATATTTTTAAAATATATTTTTCCAAAGCTAAATTTTAAAAGAAAGAAAAATTAAAAAGAAAAGGATATTGAATTAAACCTATTTTAAAGTTTCAATCTAAAAATATTGTACTAAAATATATATATATGAACTAAATTTATTTCAAAAACCAATTTTAAAGGAAAACAAATTAAACTTTTATTATAATATACTATTTAAGCTATTATATTTTTAAATAACATAAATATTTACTTTAATTACTTTTGAAAATATACTCAGACCTCTTCCATTGGTAGTCGTGTTACACACACCACTACCTTTCCTACTCTAGAACTTATATTGGAAAACCCGAACAGGTAACCCAACAAATGGGTAGGGGTGTGTGTGTGTGTGTGTGTGTATAAATACAAGTACACTCTCTCAAGAAAGAAATCACTCCAAAGCCTAGGTATTCACTCAACCTAGCGCTCTGATACCACAATGTAACGACCCGCCTTTCATTCCATAGAAAGATGCATCATTAAGAAGAAAGAAAGGAATAGAAAAGAGAAAGGATAGAAAAAAAGAACCAAACAACATCAGAATCTCACAGCAGAACGAATAAATTATATTATATCACATAAGATATTACATAGTATCATATACATCAGAGTTATACAGCTTATACAACACAAACTAGAAAGTTATAAACACCTGTCTAGTTACTACAACTCAAGTACATCACAGAAATATAGATACAACACTAGCACAGCGGAACCACTATATATCTACTCGCTGAAGCCTTTTGCTCCATATCTCCTCCAGAAACTCGTCAAAGCTAACCTGAATCCATTGGCTATTCTTAAAAGTTTGAGTACCCAAGAGTTTAATAAAACAGAAAATAAACTTCGGGTCAGACATGGGTCTGGTGTGAGTAAACGGGTTAAAGTTGCTTAACTTTGAAAACCTTTGGGAACAAAAGGTATTACGTAAGACTTCCCACAAATAAACATGGGTAAGTTTCTTACGCTAACCAAAACATTTGATAGGAAATCCAATGATATTATAATAGGGTCTAGGGTTTTCAAGTAAATAGAAAATAGCCAAAATCGTTACATTTATTAAATTCTAGCTACTAGCCACAAAGTTGGTTATATAATCAAAACCGTAAAGGGCATGTAGGAAGAATGGGTTTCCATCAATGGCAGGGCTACTGGGGTACCGCCCGTCACAGTACGGGGCCTAGGTCACTGTACCGAGGATTACTCCCAATCCCCTGCAACACAAAGCCGGAACCATCCTTTACTGGAAAGTCCCAAATCAGACAACCCCGCAGATGGCCGTCGCCAACTGCCCACTAAGCCGAATAAAAGGAACCTCTAGACAGGGGTAAATCTGATCCTACTTGGGTGCTACCCACTTAGCCTTGCTGCACCTCCCATGTTTTAGCCATTCCCAGTTGATGAGGCTTGAGGCTACGATTACCTTTATAGAACACATCTATCTTAGAATGCTCATCGTCCACCTGACGATGTTCCGAAAGCATTCAATACATACAGGTTCGTTCGGGGTTCGAACGAAACCGAAGGCACTATATCGCTACACTCGTTTTGAAATCACCATCAGAGTTAACGATAATAGCCCTTGCACTCCGAATCTTCATCTCGAATCTGAAAGTACTATCCTCGTTAAACTCGTATTGGAATCACCCTCAGAGTCTTAACAACGAATAGTCCTTACACCTCGAGTCTTCACTTTTCACTTGAGATTCACGACCTAACATTTAATTTGGATCGATGTGGTTTACGAAATTCCAAATTTGGAAATCTGATCTCGGTCTCATCGAAATCCAAAACGCCATATTAATGTCCAAGTGATTTTAGTTTGAACAATTTAATTCAATTTAAAACATTGAATTCACACAGCATCATTCACAGATAAATATCTCACATTTATCACAGTTATAATAAATATACATCATAGCACATTACGGATTATTCAAACTATAAGCATCGTCAATCGAGACATTCTACCAGAACAATCGTCCACAAACAAGAATTATTAATCCTTATTATATAATTTGATCAACTTAAATTAAATTAATTACTTGATAATTAATCACATAATCCTGCTTAAACAATCATTAATTAATTAATTACAAACCATTTAATTAATTAATCACTCTTTAATCACCTTATAAACAAATTAATTAATCTTGAATTATAGATTAATTATCTTTTAATTATTCCCTTAATTAATTAACCTTGATTACTTATTCCTTAATTACATTAAGTAATTAGCCTTTAAATTAATTACACAAATTGATCATACTTTAATCATTCTCATTAATTAACCTTAATTACTTTTATTAATTAATTAACTATAATTAATTACATTAATCCTTAATTATACTAAAATCACTTTATTGATTAATTAATCTTATAACTAATCACATATATTAAACAATTAACCCTTTAATTATCCTCATTAATTACATTAATTAATGATCTTCTAATTACTTCCATTAATACTTAATCTTTAACTTAATTACATTTATTAATCAACCCTGATTAATTCCATTCAGTAATTAACTATTCTTAATTACTTACAATTATTAACTTCTTAATTAATTAATTAATCCTTTAATTAATTACACTGAGTAATTAACACTTAATTACTTCCACTAAGTAATTATCCTTTAATTCCTATCCATCAAGTAATCTCCATTTATTACATCTAGTAATTATCCATTAATTACCTCACTAAGTAATAACATCTCATTAATTACATTAAGCAGTTATACTTAATCCCATCATTAAGTAATTATCTTTAATTAATTAAACTTAATCAATTAACTAAAATTAACCACATTAACTTAATTCATTGCACTGAGTAATTAATTACTTTAATTACTTCATTAATTAATTATCTTTAATAATCTTCTCTTACATTAAGTAATTCACCTCTTAATTACATATTACTTAATTATTTCTTAATTAAATAACTTTGATTAATCAATCCTTAAGTAAGTAATAAACTACACTTAATTAATTACTCAAATTAATTTATCTTAATTTAATTACCCAAATTAATCATTTTAGTTAATCAAGTAATTATACTTTAATTACTTTTGTTAATAAAAGATGATAAAATTAAGATAAATCAATTATTACATTAACCCTTAACTTTCATTTTACATTAAATTAAATTTAAAAGCTTGAATATGATTTATTAAAATCATCATTCTTTGATTGTTAAAGTTAAAAACTTTTACTTCAATTCACATTTAAATTTCAACAAATTACTTTTTAAATCTGAAAACATTTAGGAACAAAATTTACAAGATTTTGTTTAAGGTAATATTTATATCAATCAAAATTATTGTTAAAACAAAATTTAAAACATTGTTTAAAATTTGCTTTTCCTTTAAAATTTGAAATCATTTATAAACTCAAGCTTTGGTTTTAAAATCCTGAAAACCTCTTTTAAAAACTAGTTAAAACTTTGTTTAAAATTTCAGTTTGGCTTTTAAAAGTTGAAATTCATTTTAGTTTAAATCTGGATAAGTTCAAAACTGGAAAGAATATGTTTCCAAGCCAACACAACAAATTCTCGAGAAAAATAACGATTTTCCCGAGACAAACACTTGCGCAACTCAAAGCAACAAAAACAAGCTTCCCCACTATCGCAACATCGAGTCAAACATGTGGAAAAACGCAAAAACCCCCGGGCCAACACGATTTTCCCCAAACCCAAAACTATGATGCACGCGATGGCCGTCATGCACGTGCACAACAATCCCAGCCCCCTTTGATCAACATTCAGGCCTTCAACAAGTCGATGTCGAACTCGACTTTAACCTCAACTTCCCAGAAATGAAAATCGAATCAAAAAACAAAAACGAGCTACTAGGCCGACGTCTGGAATTCAACCATCTCGATCGCCGTCGATGAACTACGCCACCATGGAACCAGCCCTTCTTCCCAGAGCTTCTCCATGACAAGACACGACGACCCCCCCATGAGCGATCCTGACCGATGCGCCACTGTCGCCGTTCCAACCTCGGCAAACCCTACCACCAGTTTCACCATAAAACTTTACTTCTCCCTGCTACGGCCACCACGGCCAATAGAAAAATCAACCTCTATTTTTCCAGTGACCACCGACTTCCCAACCACCTTCAGGCCAAACCCCGAGCAACCAAACATCGCCGATCAACGGCAGTTGGCCAAAATCCCAAAAACGAGAAACTCTCGAATTCTTGACCGATACACCATTAAAAATTACAAAATTTATTTCTAAATTCATGATTTGGATTCACGATCCAGATTATATAATCAAATATTTAAATTATCATATTTGATTTTTACCCCTTTTCTAGTTTTTACTGTAATTTTTAAACTTACAGTATTTTATCAAATAAAATCACTTAAATTTATTTTAAAAACAAGAACTCATTGTTATTAACATTTTCTTTTCTATGATCAGAGATTAGAAATGATTAATTGGGAAGATAGAAATTTTCTAAAGTTGTTCTTGCATCTGACATTCACAGAGAACATAAAAACAAACATATACAGGCACGCATACAAATTTTTCATAATACAAAACAGATTCTAGATGAAATATCTAAGCAAACAGACATATTTATAGCATCATCACACAGATCAATCAACACCAAAAGATTTGTTTCTAAAATGTTTGCTCACCTTATTTTAAAAAGCAGAGAGCATTGTTTTATTGCATTCTTGTTTTCCAAAAATGTTTTGCTCTGGTACTTTGAATCTGTTGTTTGCATGCTGATTTGATTACTGCTGCTTATTGAATCTTGACTTGAAACAGGTGAAACTTTTGTTGTTGTTGAGAAGATTACTTTGATTACAGGTTGCATTTGACATTGAAACTTTTGCTACAGGCTTTTGAGCAATTGATGTACAGATTTTTGAACTGATTTTAATTTTGGTTTTGAAACTTTTAAAAAAAAATCTGATTTTAGTTTTTAGAAGAGAAGGATGAAAATGTTTTAATCTAAAATAATTTGCCAAGTTCTCTTATCTATTTACAAATGTTTTCAAAAATATAAAGTGAAATGTTGCCACTTGTTACTTTAAGTTGTTAAAATGATTCCAAGTGTATTTGCAAGGTTTAATTGCCTTGCACATGTTTCACTTCAATATTAAAATAATTTCTGGTTTTAAAAATGTTTAAGATTTATTTAAATTAATTTCTCATTTATTTTAACATGTTTTAATGCTTATTTCAATTTAGCTTTTAATGTTTTTATATATAAATTACCTTTATACAATTACATACTTTTAGTTTTATTTATATATTTCTAAAATATATTTTTCCAAAGCTAAATTTTAAAAGAAAGAAAATTAAAAAGAAAAGGATATTGAATTAAACCCTATTTTAAAGTTTCAATCTAAAAATATTGTACTAATATATATATATATATATATATATATATATATATATATATATATATGAACTAAATTTATTTCAAAAACCAATTTTAAAGGAAAACAAATTAAACTTTTATTATAATATACTATTTAAGCTATTATATTTTTAAATAACATAAATATTTACTTTAATTACTTTTGAAAATAGAAGATAGATTTTTAAATAGGCTTTTGAAAAGTTCCTATACTAAATTCAATCAAATCTTCCAATTCACAATATATATTCATATATATTTGTATTATAAATTTGGAAAGTATTTTTATTAAATTTAAATTGAAATCAAATTTCCTTTTTACAATGTATACATACATGTACATTATAAATAGAATACCTTTTATTAGCTTAGAAATATAAATTTTTATCAATTAAATATTATTAACTTTGAAAAGAAGAAAATTTGCCAAATTAAATCACTATAAATTTTGAAAAGATAATATTTATCAAATTAAACAATTATTAGTTTTTTGAAAAGATAATTAGATTATTAAATCAATATTACACATTTTAAAGTACTTATTAATGGAAATTATTAAACAAATATTGCCTAAATTTTCGGGACATCATATTCAGCTTATGTATTAATGGACATTTATGTATTTGGGATTTCTATTGTATTTACTTTCAGACTTTGGTATTTTGTACTTGTTCTGAGACTGTATTAGTAGTAGCTTCATGAACAACTATGGTATTATTATTTTTGCTGCGAGTTATTCTGATTTATCTATGTCTATGATTCTGCGATTGTTTTTATTTGCTCCCAATTATATTACAATCTACTATTTTGAATTATTCAAGTCCGACATATGTGGTTTTATTGTCGAATAGAATGGTCCAAAATGGTGGGTCGTTATGTTGACCTTCGTCGATGGCGATGGTTACAGTTCTTGGCCTTCTAAGGTTTTGACATTTCCTATACGTTCGTAAAGGAAATGAAGTTGTTGGTGCTTTGAGTGGTAGACATACAAGTTTGGAACCAATATTTCTAGAGTGGACATTGCTTGAGTTTATCACTGGTTATAACTTCAGAACTCAATGTGAGCTATGGCCAAAATATGATGGAACTAGTTTGATTATCAGACCTACTTGGATTTAGCAAAATGGTACTAGTTAGAGGCGTGCAACTAGACTAATGAAGATCATGACTAAGTTATGGAACGAGTGGTGTTTATAGAGGCGATGCAATATAGATTTGACCGAGATGGTTGGCTTCATAAGAAAGAGATATTATTAACTCCCGAAGTCGATGGGTTAAGGGATGAGGTACTATTAGAGCGCTCTCATTCGAGATTGACCATACGTCCTGATGATAATTGATGTGCAAGTAAATGTGTATATTTTTACCATCATATTTAATCGAATTATGGGTATTTTAACTTGTTTTAATCAAAATCCATATTAATTCCAAATTTTCACATATACATCTTCATACAAGGGTAAAATGGTCATTTTTGTGCATATATTAAAGAAGTTTCTATATTATTTTGTAGGAATTTAAACTCAATTACAAGTGGTTTCATGAAGGAATATGCATGCACAGAGAAGATACAAACAAATAAAGATGGAAATAATTCAAAGTGAATAACATGGAGGACCTCACCCACTTACCTTGATTTACAATTAGGAGCTAATGCACATGCCAAAAGGCCATTAAAGTTTCATGTACATTTAAGTGGGTGATTATTGGAGCTAACGGTAACTTGACAACCACACTTTCTACAAGGGCATTTTAGGCATTCCCCAAAAATATGAATCAAGGTTTAACACATGTATATATACCCCTTATGTTTCATGTAACCCTTCTCTTCCTTAGTCTCTCTTTAGTTTAGTTTAGGCTCAAAATAAAAAAGAAAGCTCTCTTTCTCTTTTCATGGCTACTTAGCCATTTTTACTTCATGTATTTTTCCTTTTTATATGCAATGTTAATTAGTGTTTCCTTTTAATTACATGTTCATTTCCTTTCATGCTAATAGTGTAGATTTTATTTTATGCAATTAGATTAGTTCTCTTTTCCATTAGCTTTCATTTTCCTCTTCTTGTTGTTTTGTTTATTTCATGTTGCTTTCTACTTGTGTTGATATGATAACACAAATGAGAGGCTAATCCCCACAATTTAGGGGCAATGAAGCTTTCTTGAATCATGTAGATGCAATATTTTGATGTTATGTCTCTTTTGTGCTTAATGGAAAGTTGGATGTTTGCGACGCCAGGATTTTTGCGTTCGAAAATCAACATCCATACTTCACACGTATTTGAATGCCGCAGATTTAAACATTTAATCCGATTCGCCGGAGCTTATAATACATTAAGCATAACAACACAGCGGAAGAAATGAATAATATCATTGATATACAACATTGAATTACAACAATGATACAACAAGAATTAACCAATAATATCAGAGCTACAAGGTACTGCGGAAAGAATAGCACAACTGGATAGTCTAGACTTTGCAACCATCGACAGCGGAAAGATAACTCCAAAAGAATCCAACACCATCCTACAACTCCATCTCCAAAGATAGCTTGAACCAAATGCTCGAACCACCATCATCGATGCATTAAGCAAGGTCAGTCCGGAATGTTGAAGAGAAACAAATGCTGTCGCCAAAACCAAAGGCTGGATACTATCGGATTTACTCCTATTATTTAAATATCTAAAAAAAATCCAACTCTAGACTGTCCGTGTGGAAAATTGTGGGCACCCAGAGTTTAGAAAGGGAATAATAAACTCCAAGTCAGTCATGGGACTGGTATGAGGAAACAAAAACAGTTTACCTTTGTCAAAAGCAAAACAAAAGATTTTAAAAGAAATCCGCAATGCTTTTTGAAAAATGAAACTATCATAAGGCCTCCCACCACACGCACCATGAAAACGCAGAATTGGAGGAGATTTCTCCTTATGATAGTCAAACATGCTTGATACGTAAAATTCTGTTGATATTATTATTAGTGCATAGTGCAGAAAACATATCGAAAGTATAATATTAATCTTAGCCAGCATAGACATTTCGAACTATGCCTACTATAGCTACATCTAAACAGTGGTGACCACCATAAGTAAATGGCAGGTTATACAACTAAAACCATACAAGGTGCGTATTGGAGATTGGATTTCCAACAAATGGTCAGCCTAAGGAACTTTCTATTGCCACATGGGTATGCCTCTGGAGAGACGCCCCGAGAACCTACCCGAATATCTGCTAACACAAGGACGGGTTACACCTGCCCGGAAGTAACACCTACAAGTATGCCATCCCCGGTCGTTTGCGACCTTTATTCGAGAGCTCTCAACCACAAATCAACCACAAAGTAATAAATTTGTAGTGACCATATGAGTTAAGTATCTGGGCTCCATACCATGATACCACCCTTTTCCAGAAGAAATGGACATACCCTAGGGGCACGACCCCTAAATAACCTTGCTGCATTCATCCTGTTTCGACCATTTTCGGGTTGTGAGGTCCTGATGCAGTCTCGTCCACAAAGCTACGCTTTATACAAAATCCATGCTTCGATCAACAAATGATCAGCAACACTTCGTATCCCACATTACCAAATTGGAAATGTATCACTAGTAACCATCAACTACATAACCTCTGAGCTCGTAGGTCTCAGAGAAGGGTGTTAAGCTAAGATAATAAATTCTCCGCCACCAAATAGAAATGTATTTGATAGAAACCAGCTTTACATCTCAAAATGTTATGTCAGACACACATCCATAAAAGTCTGTTCCGAGTTCGAACATAACCGAAGGCACTTCACAAAGAAACCCTTGCAAATCCGGATAATCCCTAATCACGTCCGAACTCCCCATCCCAAAGGGTGATAAAATCTCTATACCGGGGACCAGTCGGTGCAGAGACATTCGATGGGTTATCCTTTCGCTTTCGAAAATATCTGATCTTTACCACTGGTCTTCAAATGTTATCCATAACGTCGTATCATTATTCGGAATGGGTTATATGACACAAGGTCCTCTCCCGGCTAAACCGAATAATGAGCGCAATATTTTAAAACATATGGATATTGGGATCTCAATTAAGTCACAACTTAAAACCCAAAACCTTTCTACAAATGGTTTTAAACAAATTACCATTTCCAATTCTTTAACAAAAAGATTCACTTCACAAAGTTCGCCAATCTTTCATAAAGATTAATTCATAGCCTTTCTAAACAATTTCCCTTTCAAATTGGATTAACTCATCCAATCTTTAATTCAAAGATTCAATTCATAGCTTTCAAAACCATTTCCATTTCAAATCTTTTATACAAAAGATACACCTTTTAGATCCTCATCAATTTCAAAACAAAGTTCAACAATCTTTCACAAAGATTTATTCATAGCTTCCAAAACAATTCTATTTCAAACTTGAAATCTTTTCAACATAAATTGGAAATCCTTTCTTTTTATGAAAGCTATTATTATTTGAAAAACAATCCTTTTTGTTTCAGAAAAATTCGATTACATTTGCACAAGTTAAAGCCCTTTAAGTATAAAACTTGGGTTAAATTCAAATATCTGTGACTTAACCAATTTCCTCATGGTGCATGGTGTAGTCCATGGGTTTCACACAATAGTGCAATATCATCAACCATCACAGATTCAGTTATAGCAAAATCAATAAGCGGTATAATCTATAACGCATATCGTTCATTCACAGATAATATACAAATGTATCACAAATAAATGAATAAATTATACACAGCTCAATTCACAGAACCGAATAACACAGATCAGATAGGACAATCAATTCAAGGCATCTCATATAATACAAACACTCATAACAATCCAAGCATTCAATAAACATTTATGAGCAGGATAAATTAATTGTTCAAATCCTAATTAATTCAATTTAATTTCCAATTAAATTAATTACTTATGAATTAATTATCAAATCTTGATTAATTAATTACAAATCATTTGATATTAATTAACGAAATTAATCAACCTTAATTATTTATCTTAATTAATTATCTTTGCTTAATTAATTATTCCTTAATTAATCACATTAAATTAATTATCCTCTTATAATTACTTTAATTAATTACCTTTAATTATTAAGTAATTAACCTCTAATTACTTAGATTAATAATTAATTATCCTCTTATTAATTACTTTAATTAATAACCTTTAATTATTAAGTAATTAACCTTTAATTACTTAGATTAAAAATTAATTATCCTCTTATTAATTACTTTAATTAATAACCTTTAATTATTAAGTAATTAACCTTTAATTAATTAGATTAATAATTAATTATCCTCTTATTAATTACTTTAATTAATTTTTAATCAATCATTAATTAAGTAGTTATTCTTTTACATTACTTACATTAAGTAATTATTTTTAATAACTTAAATCATGTAATTAATCTTTAATCACTTAAGATTTTAGTCAAATTAAAAGACAATCCTTTTATCTTAATTAATTACTTAATTAAGTAAAAAAGTTTTAAGTTGTTAAAAAAGTATGTTTAGAAAACTTATTATTATTTCTAAATGTTTAAATTCTAAAGTAAGTATTTTCTTTTAATCTATTATAGTAGTAATTATTTAAAGGTGGCTTGTTATTATGTTGTAAAAGTTAGAAATTCAGTTTTATATTGTATAAAGTAGTTTTATTTTAAATATTCTTAAAGTATATATATTTGAATAAGTATTAAACTAAATTTTAATTTAAATGTTTTAAAGTATATTTTATAATAAGTGTTTTAAATAATTTATACTTGGTGATTTCAGTGGAAGTAGAAAATATTTGGGGAATTTTTTCCGTGAGAGGAAGATGATTTAAAACTGTTTTCAAAAGGGTTGAAAAGTGAAAAATATCTTGTGAAGATATTTTGAGATTAATAAATAATTTGGTGAAATTATTTATGTTGGATGGTTGTTTGTGAATGTTAATTCATAGTTAAATAACCGACTATCAATATTGGCCGATGCGCTGATCGTTTCGAAGAGACCGGGATCGGGATTAATTTCTCGAAAACCACTTCGATCTGGTTTGTACGTTTTCGTGAGTAAGACGAGTTTGGATTCGAAGATGCAGCAGTGAAGTGCAAGGGCTAGTCGTTACTAATCTTGAGGTGATTCCAAAATGGATGTAGTAGGAGTAGTGCCTTCGGTTCCGTTCGAACCCGGGATGGACTTGTATGGATATATGCTTTCAGAACATCGTCAGGTGGACGGTGGACATTCTAAGTGAAACGTTCTAAAAAGGTAACGCTTAGCCTCAAGCCTCATCAGCCGGGAATGACTAAAAATCAGGGGTTATGCAGCAAGGCTAGGTAGGTAGCTCCCATTAGGGTAAGGTCATCCTTGTGTAGATGTTATAATTACCGTTCAGTTGGATGTGATGTGTACTTTGATGATGTAATGTATACAAAGATTTGCTTTTGTGTAAAGATCAGTTATTATCTATTATATTTTATTCCGCTGCAATGGATAGATTCTGATGGCGTTTTCTATTTTCTTCTTCTACCTCTTCTTCTTTAACCCAAATGGTTCGTATTTCCGTTCAACTTGAGTTGATTGATGAAGAATAGTGTCGACTAAAGGGGTACGGGTTTGCGGGCTGTTACAGTGGAATTAGAGCTTAGGTTGGTGATAATCTTGGCTCTGGTGGGGATTACTCATTGAAATAGAGTTCGTAGTACTCTATAATGAGTTTGAGTGTATTTATAGATAAGAACACGTATTTTTTAGTGAGTATAAAATTGTTTTTATATTGTGTTAACTTATCAGTTGTGTGTTTATGGATTCTGGTCGATGTGTGGAACGCCATGTCATCGATAGGGGTTTCTAAACTCTTAAACAAGATAAACCGACACAGTATTGTTTTAAGTAGGGTAAATGAAATAATTTTACCCAGATTATTTTTGTATATAAAGGAAATAATTTTTCGTAAATTATTATATTTATACATGGATGCTTGGTTGCTAGGAATGATAATATTAAATTATTATCATTGATGTGTAAAATTGATAAGAAATTGGAATTATAACTAAAGCTAAGGAATAAATTCATATACAAATGGGATTTGTAAATGTGAATTATTAATGTGATCTATAATTGAAGATGAAATAAAAATTCAAGAGTAATGTTTAAATAGGAATTGAAAGGGTTTGGAATTTGAAAATTTAGAAAATTTAAATTCCTTTGAATTTGAAATTGGTTTTCAAAAGTTATGGAAAAAATATGTATTTGAGAAATATTTTTGAATTGGATTTGAAATCTAGAGAGATTTGGAATTTAAAAATATTTGAAGGGATTTTAAAGCGATAAAAGCATTGAACTCTTTCGATCGCTGGAAAATAACTTCGATGATGACTGCAGCATCATCGATGTTCATTTTCGAGTTTCCAAGAGAGGCATTGTTGCCAATGTTGTTTTGTATTGTTTTGAGGAAAGCAAGTTGTATCGGGAATTCAGTGAATGTTTATGGAGCTATAAAAGAATAAGTTTGAATCTATAACTTTGGAATGTAAATTCCAATATGAGAATGGAAAATTAACTTAACCAAGTTAAATAGGATGAGTTGATTAAATGAATTGTACGCATTGAAATTAATGAGATGAAATCAACTTAAGGAAATAAAATGGAGAATTCTTGGAATAAAAATCTGATTTGGAGTTAAATTAAAAATCGAAGGCGAACTAGTTTGATAAATTAATTAGTTAATTAAATTTGGAACTTGGATTAAATGGAAATTATTAAATGCAATTCAAGTTGAAATACTAACTAATCGAATGTGGATAATATAAATAGAGCTCGACACATATATTTTGAATGTGGTCAAGTGAAATAAAAACGAATTGAAACAGAAATGACTTAAGTTGTGAATAAATTCAATTCAAGTACAAATAAGTGGAATATGACTTTGAAATATTATTCAAATGAGCTTGGGGTATGGAATTAGAAATGAATATGTATATACATTATAAACTAGAATTGTGAATTAAAAATGGAAAATGGAAGTATAAACTGATATTACAAATGGAATTCAACTCTTTAGAAACAAGTTAAATAAGAACCTGAGTTATCACTGAATTGGTTTAATTATTGGTATAATCAAATATGTTGAAATTTGATTGAAAATGAGTTATAAATTCGAGTTCAAAAATTATGAAATTAACATGGACCTGTAATTTAAAATATGGATATGAAACTTGAGTCATGTATAAAGTTCGACTTATAAATAAGCGAAATTAAATGCGAATTGAGTGTGAATCAATAAATTGGTTTGAAATCAATTTAGAATAACCAAAGTATGAAATTGTTTGATTAAACGAACAAGATTGTAGTTTGTTGTAAACATACATAAACAAGCGTAGTGAACAAATCAAAATAAATGAATTGATTTGGAATTGATAAAAATTGAATATGGATCAGTAAAGATCGATACATGGATTAGTAATCGACTTAAAGTAATTACAGGCTTAACTGACTATATTGGTAAATAAATATCACTAAAATTTGCATGAAAATTTTTCGTTTGTTGCAAATGGAAAGTAAATAAATTTTTGTAGATTGATAAAAAGTGAATGAATTGATTTGGAATCAATTTTAAACAAAGGTAAGCTTAAGTGGCTATGTAACTAAATGAACGTCGCCGAATTAGCGTACAAAACATGTCATGTGTTGCAAGCCAAAGTAAAGAAACGAATGGAAGAGAATAAATTAGTTAGTATCCATTTTAAATAGACATGAATATGATGTGCGCGAATATACATTGAATGCAAGAGAATATGGATTGGAACCATTGAAAGTTGATTGGAATAATATATAAATCATTGAAAATGGGAAGTTGAAGGTTGAAAACTTATAATTGCTTGTAAATATTCATGTACAACATCAATTGTTATAAAGTTTGTATGTTTGCACTATTTAAACAAATGAAATTTTATTAGATTTCATATAATATGTAACTTACATGTTTGAATTGAGTAAGTACTGGTACCTGAAGGCCGTTTGGCTGGATTTGGATGCGCTGATTGCTAAAATAATAAGCCGTTTGCTTAAAATGCTAAATAAAGGTATGTCTACACAATAAAAATAGGAAATATGAACTGTTTTTGTTTTTCCGACCGGGTGGGTCGATGTATACATATTAATATCTCTTGTCAAATTGCAAAAGTTCCTCCGTACAAAGTAGACTCTGCCAAAAAAATTCGAAAATTTTGGGAGTTAGAAAAAAAATTTAGAAAATTTTTGTAAGCGACAAAACGATTTCAAATTGGAAATTGGAATAAATTAGTGGATGAAACTAATTTAAAATAATGATATGAATCAGTTATAAATGGAAGACAAAATTCAATATTCAGAGTTGAAGATAAATTAAATTCATAAGGAGATGGGAGAACCAATTTGAATAGAAGTAGATACAAACTAAAGTGGTGAAGTGAAAATAAATATAAGAAGTGTATAAAAAGATTTTGGAATCTGTAGTTGGATATGTTTAAATTGGATATACAAGTATTAAAAAGAAAGTGGGAAAAATTAGGATTTTTGATTTCAGAAGATAAATTTGAATTGCTTGACAAAAAGGTATGTGTTTAAATTTCTGTAAGAAATTTGATGATTTTCTGGTCTAGCCACTTGGCTTTTGTTTTCTTTTGAAATCCGAGGGCCCGTAGAGGCATTTTGTAGTTGTATCGAGCTAGCCGCGCAAAAGAGACGCTAGCGAAATTTTTCGGAAATTTAGAGAGTTAGAAATTTTTCGAGAATGTTTCGATAATTAAAATTTGGATTCAAAATTAAATTTGAAAAGTGGAGTAAATAATGTTGTTGGAAATTATGGAAGGTTTTGGAAAGTTGATTGAAGTAATAGTGGGTCTTTAATAAAAGATATGTTATGGCAAGCTGATAAAACTGTTTGGTTTTGGAAAATAGTAATGGGTATTGAATCATTCTTCCTAACCAGCAATTTCGGGGATGAAATTCTTTTAAGGATGGAGGAATGTGACGATCCAAATTTTTTGAATATTTGAAATTAGAATATTTAATTAATTTTAAATATTTGATAGTTAGTTTTAATATGAATTTCAAATATCACTGTATATTTGACAATTAAATTTTTGAATTTAATAAAATTGGAAATTGGAAAAATTGTTGAATCTTCAATTTTAAGCCTGTTAAAAACAATTTAAAGGCTTGTAAAATTTGTATTGATACTGTTGAGGATAATAAAAGTTTTAAAATTGAATTTAACACTGATTTGTTCACTTTTTGAAATTTTATTGTTTAAATTGAATTTAAAAATAGCCTTCCGAGGCATAGTCTCGGAATTCGACGAAACCAGTGCCATTGAATCCGTAATATTGTATTATTGCCGGGTTTTAATTTTCCTAGCATTTGGAGTTTGTGGTGTGAGCATACGATAGATAAACACGCTGAAATTTATATCGAAAATTAATATAATAACTGGGTCCAAAAGCCTATCTTCTCCATACAACCGAATTAGGACTCGAAACCTTTTCTATTGCGTTCGGTATAGGGGTATAACATTACGGACGCCTAGTGGCAGGTTATGGTAGGAATTCGAGATTTTTACCTATGATATCGGGACAATTTGGAATTTTAAATAAAAATATTATATATATTTCTCCATCAGTCCACTTTCTTTCACCATCAGCAGCAATTCTGTCATCTCACAGTACGATGGCCTATTCGAACACGCAAGGCATCACATCTTCCCTTTTCTTTAAAATTACATTGCCTCTCCTTATCCTTTTAGTTCATTTCAGAAAGAGAAAAAAAGAAAAAAAATCAATGGCCGAGCTTTTCAAAATACTGCCTCGTTTAATTTTAGCACTCATGAAATCGAATTGTTTTCGATTCTTTATAGGGATGAGTGAAAATCAAAACGAAATCGTTTTCGTTCGAATCAAAATCTTCGTTCAAAAGGGGATTGCTGTTATCATCTTCTTAAGTCTCATTCCTCTTTGAATCAAATCGCTCGACCTTGGGCCAATTCAATTCGTGATGGCATTTCATCGCAGGCGGCGATGGTCTCGACCGAAGATGTGGGAAGCATCGGCAAGTTAGGGTTTGGTTTTGGTTTTCGTGAGTGCGATTGAGTGGGGCTCATGCTCGAGTTCAGTAAGGAAGGAGGGGAGTTATGCCTTCGCGTGCGCAAGAGGGAAGAGATCGAGATGGTGAGGATGGGTTCGAGATAGCGACTTCGGCAGCAGGGCAGGCACTCGCAAAGGGAAGAAATAGGGTTCGAGGCAGTTTCTCGTGGTCGTGTGTCAGAGTGATGGTGAAGTCGAGAATGGTGGCTAGAATTTCGATCGACCGTGAGGTATATTCGTAAATTTATTCTTAGATTTTAAACTTTTATGCATATACACAGACCGAAAGAAATATTTTACAGTGAAAATTATATACACAGTTTTTAGTTATATATATATATATATGCATGCAGAAAACAGAGATATTTTATATACAGTTAAAACAGAAAAAATGTTGACAGTAAGATAGATTTTGAAAACAGTGAGTTTAAATTTGTGATTTCAAAACAGTTTTGTTTTTACAAGGTTTAAACAGAAATACAGATGTGAATAAGAAAGAAAAACATAGGATTTTAAATGCTATAGAGTTTATATGAATTTATATAATGTATATACATATTTAAGTACTAGAAGTTGCTATAGATTTTGAAAATATAAGGATTTTAATGAAAAAAATGATGGATGTGGTGGTTAAACTGTTTCAATTAACTTATTTAATTTTTGGACTAAAAAGAATTGGTTTAAGGTAATTTTTAGTTTAAGAATTTAAGTCAAATTATAAGTTAAATTAAATAAGTGAATGATAATAAATTGTTTGATTTAAAATTCAAGTGTTAATAAATTTATATAATATTTATACAAGGTCCGAATCCTGATGGAAACAAACTGGTTTGTAGTGGATTGCAAAAATCAAAGGTGAGTTAATCTCAATCATCTGGATTTCTATTTAAATTTAAATGGTTAAATTTAAATAATTGGTTGAATGATTGAATTGATTTGATGTGCTATATTATATATAGTAGTATATATAGTATATATTAGAGTGATTGATTTCCCGCATTATATTACGGATGAGACCCTATGCGCCGCATAATAGCGGATGATATTATTTAATCCCATATACCGCGATATTCCACCTCGAAGTGGAATTGGTATTTTATGTTGTGCTAACATATGTGGATGCAAGGAAACAGTTTGGTGGGATCCAACTGGATTCCTCAAAATTATTTAGATTATTTAATATTCTGTGTTATGGATATTTGATATTCTGTGATGAATTATATTAATAATTGGAATATTGAATACTATGGTTTGCTCGGTACACCGAGTTATCAAAATGTATAGAATTGGATTTTTGAAAAGAAAATAAAAGAGTGAATTTTTAAGTAAAATAATCATAGAGATTTGAATAAACTTAAGAATGAACTGGATAAGAATAAAAGTGATTTTAAAATTCTAATAAATAATTTCGAGTATGGAAAAAGGAGATTTTGAATAAATAGAAAATAATAAATTGTAAAACTTGAGTGATATTATTTAAAGGAATAAAGAATTTACTTTAAAATTCAAGGTTTGAATTTATTTGAAAGAATAAAGAAGAAATTTGGAAAATATGAAATTGGTATTTTCAGTTAAAATAGACTTAAATCATAATTAAGAAATAAAATCTGAAATTAATGGATTATGAAATAAATTGGGTGAATTTATTTCAAATTGGAGTAAATTGGAAATCAATTTGGAAATTGATTTAAGTGTTTGAAATTGGTAATTTAAAGGAGAATGTGACTATGAGATTTGTAAACTGGGTTTATAAAAGTGAAGTAATATATCAGTGGATATTTGGAAGAATAAATTCACGGTGGGAATTTATTAAAAGAATGGGTAAATTTGTTTAAAACTAAATAGTGATTTATTTTTAAAGGATGTGAAGAGAAGTATATTTTCCTGAATAGCCAAGTACGTTTCAAACAAATTTTAAGTATAAGTAAAAAAGTTTTAAGTTGTTAAAAAGTATGTTTAGAAAACTTATAATTATTTCTAACTGTTTAAATTCTAAAGTAAGTATTTTCTTTTAATCTACTATGGCAGTAATTATTTAAAGGTGGCTTGGTATTATATTTTAAAAGTTAGAAATTCAGTTTTATATTGTACAAAGTAGTTTTATTTTAAATATTCTTAAAGTATATATATTTGAATAAGTATTAAACTAAATTTTAATTTAAATGTTTTAAAGTATATTTTATAATAAGTGTTTTAAATAATTTGTACTTGGTGATTTCACTGGAAGTAGAAAATATTTGGGGAATGTTTCCGTGAGAGGAAGATGGTTTAAAAACTGTTTTCAAAAGGGTTGAAAAGTGGAAATAGATCTTGTGAAGATATTTTGAGATTAAAAATAATTTGGTGAAATTATTTATGTTGGATGGTTGTTTGTGAATGTTAATTGATAGTTAAATAACCGATTATCGATATTGGCCAATGCGCTGATCATTTCGAAGAGACCGGGATCGGGATTAATTTCTCGAAGACCACTTCGATCCGGTCTGTATGTTTTTGTGAGGAAGACGAGTTTGGATTCAAAGATGGGGCAGTGAAGTGCAAGGGCTAGTCGCTACTAATCCTGAGGTGATTCCAAAATGGATGTAGTAGGATCAGTGCCTCCGTTTCCATTCGAACCCGGGACAGACTTGTATGGATGAATGCTTTCAGAACATCGTCATGTGGACGGTGGGCATTCTAAGTGAAACGTTCTAAAAAGGTAACGCTTAGCCTCAAGCCTCATCAGCCGGGTATGACTGAAAATCAGGGGTTATGCAGCAAGGCTAGGTGGGTAGCGCCCATTAGGGTAAGGTCATCCCTGTCTAGATGTCCCTTTATTCGACTTAGTGGTGCGGTTGTTGATCCCAACCGTGGGGTGATCTTACTCGAGATTATCCAGTAAGGGGTAGTCACGGTCTTGTGTTGCAGGGGATTGGGAGTAATCCTCGATACGGTGATCTAGGCCATGTATTGTGACAGGTGGTACCCCAGTGCATAGTCATTAGTTGGAAATCCACTCTCCCTACGTGCCTTTTACAGTTTTGTTTGTATTACCCATGACTAAGGCTAGTAGCTGAAATTTAATAAATGTAACAATTTCGGCTATTTGAATAAGTATTTGTATATAGACACTATTATAATATTAGAGAATTTTATAATAAATGTTTTAGCTATTATAAGGTAAAAACCCGACATGTTTATTTATGGCGTGGTCTTACGAGATGCTTTGATTTTCAAAGGATTTTTGGAACCTTAATAATCAATTTGAGTGTGATTTCTCACGCTGGTTTTCCAGTCTGACTCGGGTGTTATTTAACTATAATGCTCGGGTCAGACGGAGTATTATAGAATACAGGAAAGGATGCTGCGGAGCTTAGGAGACGAGCATTATGGCGATACGTACTTCTATACTTGATTATTTTCCGCTGTGTTGATTAGCTGTGTATTCAGTTTTGTGAGGACATGTTATGATTACTGTTCAGTTGGATGTGATGTGTACTCTGCTGATGTAATGTATAAACAGATTTGCTTTAGTGAAAAGATCAGTTATTGTCTATTATATTTTATTCCGCTGCAATGGTTAGATTCTGATGGTGTTCTCTATTTTCTTCTTCTACCTCTTCTTCTTTAACCCAA
Source organism: Allium cepa (assembly GCA_030765085.1). NCBI lineage: Eukaryota > Viridiplantae > Streptophyta > Magnoliopsida > Asparagales > Amaryllidaceae > Allium > Allium cepa. Next base: position 69,923,560 of record CM060939.1, on the reverse strand, counting down.
ATGGTTCGTATTTCCGTTCATCTTGAGTTGATTGATGAAGAATAGTGTCGACTCAAGGGGTACGGGTTTGCGGGCTGTTACAAGTGGTGACCACCATAAGTAAATGGAAGGTTATACAACTAAAACCGTACAAAGCGTGTATTGGAGATTGGATTTTCAACAAATGGTCAGGCTAAGAAACTTCCTATTGCCACATGGGTATGCCTCTAGAGGGACGCCCCGAGAACCTACCCGGATCTCTGCCAACACAAGGCCGGGTTACCCCTGTCCGAAAGTAACACCCACAAGTATGCCATCCTCGGTCGTTTGCGACCTTTATCTGTGAGCTCTCAACCACAAAGTAATAAATTTTTAGTGACCGCATGAGTTAAGTATCTGGGCTCCATACCATGATACCACCCTTTTCCAGAAGAAATGGACATACCTTAGGGGCGCGACCCCTAAATAACATTGCTGCATTCTTCCTATTTCGAACATTTCCAGGCTGTGAGGTCTTGATGCGGTCTCATCCACAAAGCTATGCTTTACACAAAAGCCATGATTTGATTAAGAAATGATCAGTAGCACATTGTATGCCACATTACTAAATTAGGAATGTATCACTAGTAACCATCAACTACATAGCCTCTGAGCGTGTACGTCTCAGAGGTTATGTAGTTAAGCTAAGAGAATAAATTCTCCGCCACCAAACAGAAATGTATTTGATAAAAACTAGCTTTACATCTCAAAGTGTAATGCCAGACACACAATCATACAAGTCTGTTCCGAGTTCGGACAGAACCGAAGGCACTTCACAAAGATGCCCTTGCAAATCTGGATAATCTCTAATCACGTTCGGACTCTCCATCACAAAGGGTGATAAAATCTCTATACCAGGGACCAGTCGGTGCAAAGACATTCGACGGGTTATCCTTTCGCTTTCGAAAATACCCGGTCTTCACCACCGGTCTACAAATGCTATCCATAATGTCGTATCATTATTCGGAATGGGTCATATGACACAAGGTCCTCTCTCGGCTAAACCGAATAATGAGCGCAATATTTTAAAACATATGGATATTGGGATCTCAGTTAAGTCACAACTTAAAGCCCAAAACCTTTCTTCAAATCGTTTTAAACAAATTACCATTTCCAATCCTTTAAACAAAAAGATTCACTTCACAAAGTTCACCAATCTTTCATAAAGATTAATTCATAGCCTTTCTAAACAATTTCCCTTTCAAATTGGATTAACTCATCCAAATCTTTAAATCAAAGATTCAATTCATAGCTTTCAAAATCATTCCCATTTCAAATGTTTTATTCAAAAGATACACCTTTTAGATCCTCTACAATTTCAAAACAAAGTTCAACAATCTTTCACAACGATTTATTCATAGCTTCCAAAACAATTCTATTTCAAACTTGAAATCTTTTCAACATAAATTGGAAATCCTTTCTTTATATGAAAGCTATTATTATTTGAAAAACAATCCTTTTCGTTTTGGAAAAACCCGATTACGTTTGCACAAATTAAAGCCCTTTAAGTATAAAACTTATGTTAAATTCAAATATCCGTGACTTAACCAATTTCCTCGTGCAATCCATATTTGTGTGTGTATGATGTAGTCCAGGGGTTTCACACGATAGTGCAATATCATCAACGATCACAGATTCAGGTATAGCAAAATCAATAAGCGATATAATCTATAACGCTTATCGTTCATTCACAGATTCATAGATAATATACAAATGTATCACAAATAAACGAATAAATTATACACAGCTCAATTCACAGAATAGAATAACACAGATCAGATAGGACAATCAATTCAAGGCATTTCATATAATACAAACACTCATAAGCAATCCAAGCATTCAATAATCATTTATAAGCATGATTAATTAATTATTCAAATCCTAATTAATTCAATCTAATTTCCAATTAAATTAATTACTTATGAATTAATTCTCAAATCTTGATTAATTAATTACAAATCATTTGATATTAATTAATGAAATTAATCAACCTTAATTATTTATCTTAATTAATTATCTTTGCTTAATTAATTATTCCTTAATTAATCACATTAAATTAATTATCCTCTTATTAATTACTTTAATTAATAACCTTTAATTATTAAGTAATTAACATCTGATTACTTAGATTAATAATTAATTACCCTCTTATTAATTACTTTAATCAATAACCTTTAATTATTAAGTAATTAACCTTTAATTACTTAGATTAATAATTAATTATCCTCTTATTAATTAATTTTTAATCAATTATTAATTAAATAGTTATTCTTTCAAATTACTTACATTAAGTAATTATTTTTAATAACATAATTCAAGTAATTAATCTTTAATCACTTAAGACTTTAATCAAATTAAAAGATAATCCTTTTATCTTAATTAATTACTTAATTATCATAAAAAAACTTTATTTGATAATCCTTGTAATTAATTTTCATTAACCACTTTATCCTTTAAATTATATTAAGGATTAAAACATTTCATCTTTTAAATTGTTTACAGAATTACAATATTAAGTTTATTTAAAATAAACTTTTAACAAAGATTATATATATTGAAATACTTTAAACTCAAATAAATTTATTTTTAAAAAGATAGTTCAAACTTGGTTATCTTAAAATTTTAAAACTTGATTTATTTGAAAATTTAAAAACCTGAAAACATTTTCCTTTTTAAATTTGAAACCTGGTACCTATTTAACAAAACCCGAGCCAAATGCTTGAATAACCGAGCCAAATCTTGAGCTTGACTTCAAGTCCCCCTTCATTTCCTTTAGCTTCGAGTTTTACGCGACATTCTTCGAGACGAACCCGAGCTATCTCCTTTCTTCTTCAAGGCTCAAACAACCAGAAAAGAACAAGCATGCACGTGCACGGTGCACGCCACTCCGGCCATCTCGGACCGGCCATGCTTCCTTCGACACATCACCGACACCTCTTTCTATCACCACAACTCCTCAAAACCCAACAACTCGCCATAGTTTAAATTTGAGTAACTTGCTCGAATACAGGAACCCATCGATCATCGAAAAATCATCTCGTCCGACCACTCAAGATCACCAGAAGCCACGAGATCCTAACTAGAGCTTCACCACGACCCACGAACCCTCCCTCCCCCCCCCTCGTCCGATCATTTAAATAGCCTCGACTTCGAAACTGTAACTACACAAACCTAATCGACACAAAGGGATAGTCGAACCCTAGTTCGACGTCAACCCATCACCACGTTCATCTGAAAATTCTCTTATTATTTTTCCATTAATTGGCACCAACCAAACCACCCTCGACATTGAGCATGACCCATAGTTTGTCGACGTTCATCGATTATTGACGAAAATAGGTTTTCCATTCATTCTTGAATCAAAGTTAAAAATTCTGATTTCTATTTTAAAAATCATACATTCTAAACACAAATTTTTTTTATATAACCAAAACTTGAAAATAAAAACAACGTATTTTCAAGTTTGAAAAGATCCTACTGATATACCCAATTTTCTAAATATTTCTTGAACATTCCTACTTGAAATTATTTTTAAAAATGAATTTATAAAGTTACTAACAATTCTTCTTCAAAGATCAAAGCTTAATGTTGTTTGGAAAAAAAGATAGGCAATTTTTTTCTAGATTTGTTGACCTATTATATAGACAGAGAGGGGTATAGACATAAGCACAGACATGCATACTTATATCTTTATATATATATATATGTGTGTGTGTGTGTGTGTGTGTGTGTACAGCTCATTTTCTTTTGTACAAACACATCATCAACATCATAGGCATAAAAATTAAGAAGATCAGGTTTTAAAAATAAGGTTTGCTCATCTCAGAATGAAGAACAGAGAGAGCCAGGCCTTGTTTCATTTATCTGGAAGTTTTTATTATTTTTCCTTTGATCTTCTGATCTGGAACTTGCTTGAAACTTTAATGTTGATTCTTAATGTGATGTCTTTGAACTTTGAATTTGCTGCTAGACTTAACTGCATGCTTTAGTTTCCACGTTTTTTTTTAAATCTTTGCTTTGAAAAAACTGTTGCTTGATTTTTGATTTTGAATCCTGAAGCTTGCTTGCTGATGATGTTTGAGTTGAACAAATTTTGATTTGAAACCAGAAGAATTTTGATTTCTTGGTTTTGTTTCTCTCTGGTTTTGATTTACATCTCAGTTTTAATTTTAGAAAGATGAAGAGAAATTGAGAAGTAAAGAGTTTTAGAATAGAAAATGAGTGGCCAGGTTTCTCTTTTCGTTTTTACATATAAATTTAATTTAAACGCCACTTGTAAATACAAGCTAACACATGTTTATATGCATGTTTACTTTCTTTTACACTTGTTAATATTTGTTAACACTTGTTCATGCATAATTTTAAGAACATACAAATGTCATATGTAATAATATTGTGTTTAAACCCTTACTTAATTTAATTTACAAATTATATTTTAGCCCTTGTTTAATTAAGTATTTGTATTTTATACCTTTTTATTTTATAAATTACTTTTGTTCCTAAATTTAAATTATTTAAACAAATTTTTATTTATCTCTAGTTAAGTTTTAAAAGAAAATGTATTAAACCTTTTTTATCAAATCTAATAAATATGTTTTTATATACATTTTCCTTTATTTATATATTCATATATATATATATATATATATATAAGTCTTTAAAAAATATAAATTTTAACTTTAAATAACTTTTTTTTTAAATTATTTATATCAAATTAAAATTTAACTTTCAAATATCTTTTAAAAGTTTACTATATTGAATTCCAATACAACTTTCAAAATATATATTGCATGTGTATATTATAAATTAGAAAACAAATTTCTACTAATTTTGAAATAGAGCTTTTCAAATATATTATTCAAAACATTTATTTTTAAATTTCAAATTCAAAAATTAATATATGATCAATTTGTATTTATAAATAAATAAACAAAAATTATCTTTTTATAAATATACATTTTATTCATTCACAATCTATAAATATTTTCCAAATATTTATTTTCAACATATATGTATTTGAATTTCAAATTCAAATTCCAAATTATACTCTATTTATAAAATATTTAGATTTCCAAATCGAATTCTTTATTTTAAAAACTTATTTATTTATTTATTTATTTATTCCCACATTTTCAAATTAATTCACAATATAATTCCAAAATTTTAATTAATGATCAATTTAAATTTGATTTAAAAATCGAGATCGTTACATTGTTTGTGTGATTTTGTGTTTAATATTGAGTTTGATAGCTTATGTTGTTCAAAATAAATAAGCTATACTTAGTCATATGAATCACTAACTACCTCTTCTTCTACATATGATCATGTTAATGGAAGTGGATTTAGAATCAAAATTTGATGGTTTATGTTTCTAATTCAATAGTTAATAAGTCATGTTTAAAATAGATTCTACTTTTAATTTTATACCATTTTCATTGAAGTTAGTAAGTGAGTTAGATGGTGCATTAAAATTTGATGGCTTAAGTATGTTAATTAATAGCACAATTAGAGCATGCTTATGATAAATGCATCAACTAAACTCACAAATGACCAAAAAAAGATCATAATTTTATTATGTTGATTTATGTGATCATGAGAGGGATTTGCCTCTAAATTGCTTTTTAATCTCATATTTTTATTCTCTTTAGTTTTAGTTTGTTTTTACTTTCTTTTAGTAGTTAACAATCGTTCGACTTTGGTTTAATTTGATTGAATAAGATATTTAAAATCAATAATTCTCTGCGGATCGACCCGTACTCGCCACGTACTTCAATAGTACGTCGTGCACTTGCGGTAATTTTAATTTGAAATTTTTCGACTGTTTTCTAACTCGATAGAAAACCAACCGATAAACAAGTTTTTAGCGCCATTGCCGGATGGTTGTTTTGATTTTGATTTTCCATTCTTCGAATTATTTTCGTTGATTTTTATCGTGTGTTTGTTGTGTGTGTTTGTTTATATTTAAAAAAAAATTGTGTTTATGTGTGACTTTTGTTTGCATTTATTTGTGTGCTTTCTATTTTCATTTTTCATTTGCATTTCTATCCAAAAAAAAAAATACACAAACAATTTCAAAACAAAAACAAAAATACTTGATTTCATTTTCTATTTGCAGTTCATTTTACAATTTTTATTTACATTGCACTGCACTGTTTTCTGTTTGCACTTCTTTGCCATCCGATTTCTGTTTGCATTGTCAGTTAATCCACTTCATCCACCGTCCTCTTGCTGAAACTGCACTTCATTGTCAATACAAGTTCACCACTCCATCAACATTCTCCTCCTACAAATTCACACTGCATTTCCATTAACAGACCATCTTCATCCCTACATTACTGTCTGCAGTTCAACCATTTCTGCTCCAACTTTTACAACCATCACCATAAACAAACCAAACTGTTCACACTTGCATATCTCCTCTGTCCCTAACCATAACCACCAACTACCTCTACATATCATTGTTTCATACATACCAAACAACCCTCCAAACATCAAACTGCACCATCAATTACATTACTACCTCTACTACCACACAATTCCTCCTGCACTTGTTTCACCATTCCTCAATCCGCTTCATCGACCATACAATTCACCAAACTAACCCCTGCTTGCCTGCCTTCATATCGAGCAACCTCCTCGTAAACCATAGCACTTACTACAAACAACATAACTGTCCACATCAACCATCAGTTCTCACTGCCTCATCCTTCTCTATTACATCTACCTTGCATCATACACTGATCTCAGTTCACAACAACCTGCTATTGCTTACCGCGAACACACACCATCATTCCACAAAACTTCAGATCAGACCATCAGTCAATCACCATCATACTCCACTACGATTAAATTACAATCTGCACAGTTTCAATCACAAACTGACCGTCTACAGCCTCCTTCCATCACTATCTCTACTCCCCTGCATTTTCAAATACCTCTATCAAAACAACCCTGCCATATCAACGAACATCCCAACATCATCACAAATCGCCAACAGAACAACCAATCACCACCACTTGCCTTAACAGCAGTCCCCCATCTCCCCACTGCAACACAGTGCCACCAAAAATACACGAAAACAATCAAAATCGAACTCGCCTTCAACCTGACTCCATAGCCTACTTCTCAACTGCAGTCGCGACTCATTTGAATCAACCATAACTTCAAAGCTTCAACACAAACCTCTTCCATATCACTTACCATCAAACTGACCCATGACTTAACAATCACTCATCTTCAAAAACACTTCACTGCTGCCTGCCCAAACCACCTGTTATCTTTAACTGAACGCCCAAAATTCAATCTTCCTCTACCCATCCACAGCCGCGACTTCAGCCGTATCAGAACCCTATATCACCAGAGCTCCGACTTTTGACCTGAATCATCTTCAACAGTCCACCATTCTTCTTCTCTGCCAAACCACCCTTCACTACAATCATCACTACAGTCTGCAAGTCACACTACATTGTCCTAACTTCGACCAAAACCTCACGCAATAGCCTACACTACTGCTTGCCTACAACCAATTACAACAGCCCTGAACCTCCAACCTCTGCAATCAGAAACCAATCACCTCGACCTCCAGACCCCACCATAGTCCCCTACGTCAACCATAACTCGCGAATCACCAAATCAAACCGCCTCAGACAACCTCACCGCGACCGAAAGCAATCGTAATTCATCTCGACTTCCCCTCTTCTCACTCAGCGTACAACTTGCTTGATTCGCCACTGAGAATTGCTGCCTCGACTCTCAACCAAATTCAAGCATATCGAACATATTATTTTTGGAATTGGTGATTGTAGAATCACGTTTTAGCTTGCAGTATATGAGTTTTGAATCAGAATCATGTTCTGAAGCGTTGAATTCGCCATAACAAAAAAAGAGAATGATAGAAGGAAGAGATTTGGTAAAGGGATTGTGGATTTAGGGATTTCGTATCTTTAGGTTAGGGTCGTTGTTTCTAAGTGAGTCGGGTTGTTAGGGTTAACTTTTTTTTTTTTTTTTTTTTTTTTTTTTTGCTTGTTTTCAAATAAGAAATTTTCTCTTTTACCTTATTTTCTTTTGTTTTAATTTGTTTAGTTTTAGTTTGTTTAAGTTTTTTTTTTTTAAAACATTGTTTTGTTTATTTTATTTTCACTTGTTCATTTTGTTTTGAACTGATTTCTTCTTGATATATATAAAAAAAAACTAAAAAAGACAAAAAAAAAAAACCTATATATATATTTTGTTTTAAAGTTCTTGTCAGGTCGTCATTCGGAAGGAGAAGAACTACTGCCAAAAATAACTACTTGCTTGTTATAAAAAATTTCTTACTGCTTTCATATAGCCCTCATCTACTGTTTTTATTTGTCTTGCATTTTTGGTTGTTTGCATTTTCATAAAAAATTTCAAAAAATAAAATAAAAAATCATTCGTAGTTACATTGTTAATTCACGTTTAATTTTAGTTTGGCATATTATCTTAGATTTAGATTAATAATAACGGTTAGAAACCAATAACACTTAATTGTATATTGACAATTTGTTCTTTTTCGACAATTTAATTTCTTGGTGTCTAGGCTACGGCAGAGTAATAAGCATTTATATATATTACTGTGATTCGTAAATATTATAGTGGTTGTCCTCTGAAGGTACTTAAACCTTCAGCTGCATTACTATGGTAATTCGTGGTGCATCGAAAACTCCTGCCCGTTACCTGGTTGAGAACTATCTTGTTGATTTAAGACAGAGTGTGTGATTATACAATTTTGAGTTAACTTAGGATAAATCATTTGTGATTAACTCTTGTATTCATTTAGTTGCATTTCATGCATATTTTAAAAAAAATAAAAAATTCAAAATCCAAAACTAAAAAATTGTAAATATTCATTTTCTTTCTCTTTGAAATTTTTAAATCCTTTTCCTTTGAAATTTCAAAAATCCAAAAAAATTTAGAAAATCCAAAATTCAAAAAAAAATCTTTTCAAAAAAAATTGAAAAATCAAAAACAAAACAAAAATCAATTTCATTTTGAAAAATAAATTTTATTTGTAAATATTTTCCCTTTTGTAAAAAAAATCTTGAAAATGTCTGAGTTTCCTTTTCCTTACTCACTTGAATTTTACAATAGTTGTGAAAATCAATATAATCCATATGATTTCACACCAAATTCGTATGGATATTTTAATAACAACTATTGTTTAAACGATTTGGATTTTGCACCACAAAGTTTTCAAAATAACGAACAACCCTTGACTCTTGAAAATTGCATTTCATCTTTACTTGAATTCTCTACACAACAACATCAAAATATAAATGATTTGTGTAATTCATATTTGTTTAATAACTCGAGTCAAGGAAATCAAAATATGAATTCAATTCAAAATGCTAACGATTTTGACTATAACCCATGCCAATTCAATTTCGAACTCCAAAATGAATTTCAAACTCAAAATGAAAATGGAAACAACGAATTTGGCAATGGGAATAATCTTAACCAAGTTACGATTGAAAAACTTTATTTTCAACAATTTCAAAGTGAAAATCCTCAAGTTAATAACTATAAATTCAATTTTGTTGGGCAAATGAACGAAATTTACGATGCTCACATGGATTCATTATTTGAAACTTAGATGAAACGTTATGAAAAGCAAAATCAAATCCCAATGTGTGATGAGTCAAGTGATAATCCACCTTTTACCCAAATCGACAATTTTCATATAATAGCTTTTGAAATTGAAAACGAAAATCTTAATGAAGTTGTGGAAAATTTGGTAATTGACTTGGATTTCAATTCTTTTAAGGGTAAGAAACTCGATTTCAATCTTCCTTTTTCCAATTTCAAAAATTTGAAAACAACAACTTTGGATTTTGAACTTGAGATACGCAATGAAGTTGTTGATAATTCAATAAAGGAAGACAAATTCAATGAACACGATTTCTTCGGACTATTCGAAAATGAGTTGTTGAATTCTGAAGGGGAAGATTTAAATCACAATATTGATTTTTAAAATCTGTAATTCTGAAGAAGTTTCCAATAACGAGTTTGAATTTCAATTTGGTGAAAATAAACTTGAATTTTAATCAATTGCTTTATCAACCCCAAAAATCATCGTAAATAAAACAACTCGTACGATTTCAATAAAATGACATTCGTTTTTCCAAATCAACGTTCAACTTCGAAATCTTTTATGATTTGGTTTTTCACGCCTGAGCTACGTCTCGCATACTTGACGAGACAAATGAATCGGTCTTTGGAAGACCGTTTCATTTACTTTTTGATGATATACTTTTTGAACTTTTGTAAATAATAATCTTTTTGTTTCCATGTAAATATAGATCATCTTTTTTATTTTTGCTTTATTTTTCTCCTTTCACTTGGGTTGACTATGGGGACACAGTACAAATCAAGTGTGGGGGGGGGGGACTCGCCTTCTTTTTTGATTTTTCATAGTTTATTTTACATTTTCTTTTCAAACCCCAAAACAAAACAAAAACAAAAAAAAAATTAAACTTTTTTTAAGCATTTTGATTTATTTTCAAAGAAACACTATAGGATAAATATATGGTTTTGGTTTATTAAATTGAAATTACTGAAAATTTATTTGTCTTAACAAAAATAAAAATGAAGTTTGATTGCAAATAAAGATAGTTTAACAAATATATAGGAAGGTTCATACGTGATAGTTATGAAATATATCGTAAATGAAAATCTTTGTTTTAAAAGGTGGTTGATTTAAAGTAATTATTTTGCAAAACTCTCAAAAAAATTTGAAAAAAAACAAAATAAAACAATTGTATATATGTAAATATTTTCTATTAACACCTACGGTCGATAGGTGTACACATTTATGTGTACACTCGCTATTCTCTATACCTTTCTCACGTAAGCCCTAAAGGCCGTGCACGATCGATATATCCGACTTCAGTTTATCTAAGCTAGGCATATGTAAATTTTGTAAATATCAATAAAAAAATTAAAAGAAAAAATGGAGAGAGTAAGCAAATGAGATCCAAGCACTATTTTTACTTATTTGATTTGACTTGTTATTGAGAAGAAATGAAAGTACCACTTTGATAAACTTTGATAATCAACTAAGGATCCTTTTCATAATTACACTTTGTTATCAACTGAAATAACGAGTTAAACTATTGTCTATTTGTTATGATAACTTCGTTTTTATTGGAAATTTTGATGAACAAATGACTTAAATTTTCAAGATAATGACCGAAACCTATATTTAACTTATTTGTGTCAATTTAAAAGTGAATCCTTCATTGTAAATATTTTCAAAAACTCGAATTCATCTCTTTGTAAATAAGTCTTGCATTTTGTAAATATTTTCATCCTGCATTTGGATTTTGTGGGTAGTATCAGCTATAAACCCTCACGAGACAACACTCTTCCTACTAGGGACACCCAGAAGTTTAACGGCTTGTTGCATATGCTAAATGCAATCGTGCTCCCTATGAAAATCAATTATATCGTAAATTAAATAATTGATCATTTTGGGTATTTTAACTTGTTTTATCAAAATCTATATTAATTCCAAAATGTCACATATCTATCTTCATACAAGGGCAAAATGGTCATTTTTGTGTATATATTAAATTGAGAAAATTTAATTGGAAATTAAAAATATTATTTTGTAGGAATTTAAACTTAATTACAAGTGGTTTCATGAAGGAATATGCATGCACAAAGAAGATACAAACAAATGAAGGTGGAAATAAATCAAAGTGAAGAACATGGAGGACCTCATCCACTTACCTTGATTTTCAATTATGAGCTAATGCACATGATAAAAGGCCATTAAAGTTTCATGTGTATTTAAGTGGGTGATTATTGGAGCTAATGGTAACTTGGCCACCACACTTCCTACAAAGGCATTTTGGGCATTCCCCAAAAATATGAATTAGGGTTTAACATATGTACATATACCTCTTATGTTTCATGTAACCCTCCTCTTTCTTAGTCTCTCTTTAGTTTAGTTTAGGCTCAAAATAAAAAAGAAAGCTCTCTTTCTCTTTTCATGGCTACTTAGCCATTTTTATTTCATGTATTTTTCCTTTTTTATGCAATAGTAATTAATGTTTCCTTTTAATTACACTAGTGCAAACCCATGCTTCGCATACGGTATGGTGAAAATATATTGGGTATATAGTAAATGGAGAATGGTTAAATGGTAAGATAACTAAAATTTAGTAATTTAAATTAATGAACATATGGTATAATGAGTATGTCAACGGTAAACATTAATTCGATGACAATGAAAAGAAGCACACTGAAATATATACGGAAACAACAACGAAAGTTACATAAAGTAAACCACTTTTTACTGTAATTATAAATAGTGGATTAACAAAACAATTTGGATTTAGCTAATTATTAGATTATGAACAAAGATTTAGGACTGGGTAGGAGCATTGTAACAGTACACCTTCAACTATCGAAAATAGGTTTTGAACTCATAGAAGAAAAGGATCCCCACACAGTCGTTGAAATGAAATCACCTTTTGGTATCAATATACTTGTTTGTTAGTAGTAAAAGAGTAAAATATAACGTGAAGCGAGACATAATTTTGTGAAAAGAGGCATTATTAGGCGTTGCCCATCAGACATGTATAATGCTGATTAAATTTTAAAGAACGGGCCAAAGGAAAAGTTAGGCTGCACTAAAATTAATTGTATGAAACTATGAAAATTTAGACATGTATAATGCTGATTAAATTATATAAGTGTACGTAAATTTAAAGGTCATGAAACAGAGTACATCAAAGGGACCATAGCAATAAAGTAATAGAAAATAATCTTACACACTTTATTCTGAAAGATGACAGATTTTAAAAAACAACATAATATAAAATCTATCATTGGGTTGATAGTAGCTACTTGTCATCTGAATGCCGATTGTAGGCTTTTTTTTCTCCTTTTTGCGAAGGTTGGCCAAAACATTCTAAGTAACTTGGAAAAACCAGTAATGTTTGTTAGCACAGGATTGAATAAATGACTTTGATGCCCAAAATGAGGTGCAAGTATCATGGAAGCAGTAAATTGATAGTCAGAAAATGAATGTAGAATCAAATCTAGATCATAAATGCTTAATTTTATACCTCTGTATGAGCAGTATTAGTGCTTTATTCTTGAACCTCAAAGCTACATAAAAACATCATGAAACGCCATAGTTGAGCTGAACACATTGATGAGAGTAAACAGTTATTGAAAAGCTTAACATAGTTGTAGAATTTGAAATAAAAAATAGTGTTTTCATTCAAGTGGGAAAAACTAATTAGTTGTAGCAACTCGTTACACCTTGAAGATATAAAGTAAAATTTGTGAAACAAAAATTTACCTCTTGATTACTTCCATGCCTTTTCTATCTTTTTTAAAGCCTCAGTGGTCACCTCCTAGTTAGTTTTCAAATTTTAGTATAGATAAGGTATGATCATTAAGTATAACCTATACAATTGCATAGTTAATTTCATGTAGTCAAAATAAAACTAACTAGTTGTAGCAACTCATTATACTTTCAAGATATAAAGTAAAACTTGTGAAATAAAAATTTACGCTTTGAATTTATTCCATGCCGTTTTTTATCCGTTAAAGCCTTAGTGGTCGCCTCCTAGTTAATTTTAAATTAGTATGGTTGAGGTATGATCGGTAACTATAATCTATACAATCACATAATTAATTTCTTTTATTTCGATATCTAAAAGCTGGTTTTTTAGTTTTGCATTTACCTGCCAAGACGTTATTATCATTTAAGTAAAAGGGGATATAGGCACAGAGACGTAAGATGATATCACTTGTAATAACATGGAGTTTGATCCTCTTGTAATATATTAAAATCACGCATTTACAATAATTTAGAAATTAGAATTTGACACAGCTTCCCTTTGTTTCCCACATCCAAAACCCAATATAAGTTTAGACATGAGGTTCATTACATGTGAGCTTCTATTCTTCTTTCGTATTTTCAGGATTATTAGTAGCTTTAGGTAACCAATATATGTTTGTTCATCAATCTGAAAAATAAATATGCATAATTTTTAAATAACTTCATTTTTGTCTATTTATGCTTGATTTTTGTATTTCGTTAAAAAATATAAAATACTAATATATGTGTGTTTATCAATTTGAAAACTAAACATGCCTAATACTAAATATGGCCAAAAATCATGACAATAAAACATATGAATGTTTCCAAATTATGAAAAAAGGAGTGAAAGAAGAACATATGACTTGTGCTTACTTGAAATAATTCTGAAATCTGGTTTAAGTAGTGTTTTGGTCGGTGTATGTTGAGTCCTCTATGAGGTCAACTCTATCAACCATCTCATACTCCTCGATGGACAATTTTTCCTAAACCTGATAAAAGAAAAGAGAAAACCGAATTCATAGTTTGCTGAATAATGAAAACATAAAAAAATATGGTGATTCCTAATCAATGTTAATTATAACACCAATTATATTAAATTAAATAATGCCCCATCAATAATCTCAATGGAAAATAGGAAAATGATGCCTTTGATTCTTATTATAGAGATAAATTTGGTATGGGGAGGAGATTTCCTAACTCGAGTAGCAATTAACATATAAAATAATCACAACTATATGATATTTTTAATTTAGTTATTTTAGGTTGGTGGAATTGGAATATAAATAATTGATAAGCTATTAGGTAGCTATAGCAAATCCTAAGCGATGCGAGCAATTCTAGCAATGCGAGGAAAGAATTACTGTACAACAGATCCTAAGCTATGTTAATGGGTGTAGATGAGATGTAGCAGAGGAAATGTGATAGAAGAGGGGTGTGGGTGTATCAAATAAGATAGTTTGGATAGTCTTTTCATATCTTGTAAACCTTTAAACATCAACGTTCTATCATTTAAACCCATCCATCCATTACCGTAGTTAGAGAATAGATCACTTTCTGTTGAACAAATCCAATAACTCTTCTTTATGTAGGAGTTGTGAAACCTTAAATTATGTAAGTGCATTAAACATAATATATTATCGAAATAAGTCTAATAGGTGTTTCAAAAGAAAATTCTTCATATTATAATAGGAGGAACATTTAAGAGACATAGAATTAGTACTTTGCATCTCATTTTAATATATATATATATATATATATATATATCTTTGGCCTTGTTAGTAATAAGATTTCATGTGCAAATATGATCAAGTTCATAAGCCACCACCTGAAATCGTATCATTTTGAAATGTCATCCAAGTGATAAAACCAAACAAAAGGAGAACACAAATAAAAAAGTACAAAATATTCAAGTACATATAAAGTAACTAAAAATATATTCAAAATCATTTAATTTCATATTACCTAGAAAATTATATGTTCGAAGACTAAAAGTGCAGTTATAAACATACTATCGGTTTAGAATTACAATTCATGGTATCTCAAGTTCATCATTCTACAGTATATGCAAAGCAACATGGTTTGTTAGGATTATAATTATACACAATTTTGAAAATTTTCTGAAACAAATCAAATTACATTAAGATGATAGGTAAAATATCATTAGTACCAATTCATGGTATTTTACTCTCTTGTTGAATGACAAAGTGCAATATAGTTAAGTATAATAAAAAATATAAGTACCAAAATATCATAACTTGCTTTTAATTATATCTTTTTATTCAATACAACACATGATTTTAATTTGTATTAGATTTTCTTCAAAGATAAAGGTTGTAAATTTGCTGACCATGTCATCAAGCATGTCCAAATAATATTAGCTGGACAAATAAGGAATGAATATTTCTTTTATTTGAAAACAAGGAAACATTGTTTTGTTATTTTGAATTATCATATATAACTTAGGTGGAGTGATATCATAACATACACCAGGTGAAATTTGATTGAGTTCATACATAATTGCTTTCCTGTTATTCATTTTATAATTTTCTATTTGACAGTGACCAGAATTCATCTATAGGTCATCACAAACATTAGCTTTACGAAAATTGTTTTGATGGATTGTTTAGAACTTAATAGTTCATAATTTCAATATTGATCTTCAGAATACACAGTAATAACATAGATAACATTATGCAGCTAGTATCTTCCTATAAAATTTATGTTCCAACCTCACAACCATTAATATTTTAACATCGTTAAATCAAACAAATACTAAATTTCAAATACTGTCAAAGGCCAAGTTATCAATTTGCCAGCATAATGAAGCAAAGAACTTCAAGATAAGTTGAAAACATATTTTTGCACAATTCTTGTTCTGTTTTGAACATGGTATTTTTTATGCATATAAAACAATACAGTCAGAAAAAAAATTAGTCATTTTACAATAAACTACATTAAGGTATTACTTGATTTTTATTGCGTAACCCAAAAAATTACAAATCAAGATTTGTGTTTGTTATGAAAACATGTTGGTACAGGTTTTCATACTATGCAGATACCAATAAATGAAACCAAGTAAGTTTTAAATAAGTATATTGTTAGCATGAATTAAATTTTCTATCATGAGTATATGACAGAATCTGGTTATATATATGATTTGTTCCATAAAGCATACATCCATTAATGCTTTATCTAAGACATCAAGTTCGTGATTCCCTGTTTGTATGATTAGTGACACCATTTTCTATAGTACTTTTCGATTACAACTGAAGATTTAATTATCTTTTCAAAGTACTAAAGCATTGCATTATTATAGGAAAACTACAACTGAAGAAAGATTCTTTGCAACGCACATGGAGTGTGCCAATCCACCCAAAAATATAGCTGAAATTAGCTCAACTACTGAATTATAATGAATCTGCAAATAATATGTGATCGAAATACTTTGAATAGGTAGAAAGATCAAAACTTTTTCTACCATATGTAGTGTTGGAATCAAATGGCTTTACGTCCTCAACGTGTAAAGTGATCGAAAAATATGCACATGCGTATTTATAAATAATCATGTCCATACCGGTTTAATTGTTATTTCAAATCAATAATTATTTTTTCATTACATAAGTTTTGTTGTGCACCTCACACGCGGATTTTCGCCATGCAAGCGCCTCATTTCAATTGACTCTCAAGGTATAAAAAAATTTAACAAATTATTCAACTCTATACGTGACTTTGCCTAATTAATTCTGTGTATCAAGTGCAAAAATATATATGCTGCTAGTTAAGTGACAAAAAACTCCTTTTTAATTATCGAAAACGCCTTTGAGTGGATTTAATTTAGAGATGGAAGTGGAAATTTCTGATGATGAAAAAGTAAAAACGGTGGACAGTAAGAATAAGAAAGAACCAAATACTAACGGAAACTACTTAATTTTAGGCAAATATGCCTTTTACACTAACCTCAGCACTTCCTAAAAGTAGCGTTATGTATTTTCTATTTCAGGACGAACAATAATATGTGCAACAACATGCTTTGTTTCTTCTTCTAATGTAAAACAATTCAGTATAAATTTCGTATATAAATTTTAAACCAATTTAACGTTCCAAAGTAAAAATCAGTCATAAAATTCATAAAACAGTATAGTATGCAAGATAGCAAGTATTTACAGAGAAAATATCAAACCAAATAGTAAAAATCAAATATAATTTAATTTTGTAAGAAATATACAACATTTCCTTAGTTGTAACTTGAGTTATTACCTAATTAAAGCATGTGTCATATGGGCTCTAATTGAAACTGGAATCATCAAGGTCTCATTTTAGTTGGGATTCTTGGGAACGTTATTGCAAACTTCTTAGCGTAAAATGTAGTATTTCTTTTATTTCAAATAAAGACAAAGATGTAAGATTGGTTTCGGTTACAGGTAAGCATTTATATATTTTTTAAAATCTAATGACTTCTCGTGTTATAGCATTGAATATAATCATAACCTTTATTGCATACGTGCATACCAGCAATGGAGCAACTTCTACTGATGGATTTTCTAGGAAAGTTAAAAGAAGAAGAATAATGATTAAATTTAAAAAAATGATCGAAGTAAAGTAGCACTATGGAAAAAATTAAAACTTTAATTATGAAAAACTAAAGTAAAAAGAAAGCAACTAAGTGCAGGAAGGCTAAGCCGAAATGGAAGTTTGATCACAATCTCAAAATCAATTGAAACATTATAAAATTTTAACCACCCAGTAAATGGATAAAAGTGCAATGAGCTATGAGGATCCATATTAGGGCATATTGTATAATAGACTTGTCTGTCAAGAGAAACATCGTAAAACTTCATCTCACACATCTTAAACCTAAAAAATCAATAAAATAATCGGAATATACCAAATTAAAAATGTAAGTCAGATAAAAATGTACGTAATATCATATACCAAATTGTAAGCAAGTGCAACTGATAGGGAAAGAAATCATATAAATGAAGAAGATTTACCAAAATATTGAAAAGAATTTCAAAAATTCGGAAAGATGGATGAAAATCGCAATGCAAAATTGCCTGAGAACCTAGCTAATGGTAGAATAAATCTGCTTAAATGTGAAATCAAATGCCAGAAGCATTCAAATTATAGGAGATCTACCAATCGACAATCTAGAAGTGGATGGGAGAAGGGGCCGATAGAAGGAAAGGGCTTGTGAAGGGAAATGGGAAGGATAAAAATACGTATAAATTCAGAGACGTTTCGTTTGACCAAATTCAAGGGACTTTTGTACTCTTGAAATCAAACTCACTAATCATAATATAGTACAGATTACAGTAAAAATTTACCCATACATGATAATTTGCCATTTTATTCCCCGCATTCTCTTTCTCTCTAATCGGAATAAGCAAGTCAACAGCAGAAAAAAAATCTACTGATTAAAGAGTTTAAGACAGTGATCGGTAGGGAAGTTAGAGACTTCCATTATCATAAAGTGTTTACCATGACACCCAAATTAGAAAATTGTCAATTTCAGGTTTCGCCAAATTTTCCATAAATACGGAGAAAGAAAGAAAGAAAAACATATATATATTTAAGGTATTGCCATTAACTTTAAGCTACAAAAAATATATCAGGTGAAGTGATGAGATATGTATATGATGCAAAACTAAACAATGAAATGAAAATATCATTGATGAAATACCTTGATTTTTTTATTTCAATGTGGTTGTATATGTTATCTTTTAAAGATTAAAGAAACTAATAGATGGCAAAAAAATAAAGCAATCGGAAAGATTTAGGAAAAAAGAGCCAATTAATTATATTTAATGTTAGGCTTCCATTGGGCATATAGATTATTTTCATAGTACCATTTACTGGTTTAATTACATCATGTTTTGTCCTTCCCTCGATAACTGGAAAAAAAATTGCAGTTCTTTTGTACACTCATAATCTGGCAGCAAATCACTTACAAATTAAAAAAACAAAGTTGGTCAAAAATAAGTAATATGAAAGTATATGTCAGATACCAGGTTAAACTTTAATGCAAACAAAATATGATACATCATCTGTGGTAACTTAGCTTGGACTATTTTAAACCCAATTTGAGCCTGATATACTACCCATGCTTTATGCAAATTGAGTAAGTAAACTTGTGCTTTTCACTTAGAATTCCCTTAACATTCTCGTAACCATATGATTTTAAAAGTCATACCTACACATATCCTCCGAATTTTCAAAAGTTTACGCATAATACGTCAACCAAAGAATCATAAAAGGTTGCTAAGAATTTTTTTTAAAAGGAAAAGGCATGCCTTGCAACTAAATAGTGAATCGCCGAAAGTTATTTATATGTCACATGAAGAGATACAAACCTAGTTGTACTAACCAAAAAATAATTGGATACATTCAAAAAAAGAGAAATAATTTATAATTTGACCATCCTAAAATTACGATTAGTTATAGTTGAAGAGATAAAAGATAGTCGATCAACACAATTTTCATTCAATGGGAAATTAGTGAAAACATACCTGATAATAGTTCAAATTGATGTATTACCTTTGATGATATCCTCAATTGCTAAGAAAAAGAAGCCGAGTTCATGATATACGGACTGTATCTCTTTCAAATTTGAGGGTACATTGTACTTTTCTTCAACGGGGGAAGAAACTGGAAGATTGGCGAAGGTAGCTGATATGGGGACTAAAGCTTAGAAATTAAGTCGAGGTTTTAAGAACAGAAATCGATAGGGCGTAATACGTTCCGAAGAGGAAAAACGATTTAAGTATAGGTTGAATCATTAAAAGGGAGAGAGAATGGGTGGGATTTAGGTCAAACGATGCATTTTCTAAATACACGTGGAAGCACGTTTTGCTTCTGCGCGAGGAGGCTTGAGAGCAGCAGAAACAGAACTCAATATTGATAGAATAGCATAGATAATATAGATTTAGAGACCGTTCAGTTGTCAAAATACAAGGGGGCTTGTGTGCTCTCGAAATTGAACTGGGTATTCATATTATATTATAGATATTCATTTCCTTTCATGCTAATAGTGTAGATTTTATTTTATGCAATTAGATTAGTTCTCTTTTCCATTAGCTTTCATTTTCCTCTTCTTGTTATTTTGTTTTTTCATGTTGCTTTCTATTTGTGTTGATATGATAACACAAATGAGAGGCTAATCCCTACAATTTAGGGATAATGAAGCTCTCTTGAATCATGTAGATGCAATATTTTGATGTTATGTCTCTTTTGTGCTTAATTGAAAGTTGGATGTTTGTGTGATTTTGTGTTTAATATTGAGTTTGATAGCTTATGTTGTTCAAACCAAATGAACTATGCTTAGTCATATGAAACACTAATTACCTCTTCATCTACATATGATCATGGTAATGGAAGTGGATTTAGAATCAAAATTTGATGGTTTATGTTTCTAATTCAATAGTTAATAAGCCATGCCTAAAATAGATTCTACTTCTAATTTCATACCATTTTCATTGAAGTTAGTAAGTGGGTTAGAGGGTGCATTAAAGTTTGATGGCGTTAGTGTATTAATTAATAATACAATTAGGCCATGCTTATGATAAATGCGTCAACTAAACTCACAAACGACCAAAAAAAGATCATAATTTCATTATGTTGATTTATGTGATCATGAGAGGGGATTGCCTCTAAATTACTTTTTAATCACATATTTTTATTCCCTTTAGTTTTAGTTTGTTTTTACTTTCTTTTAGTAGTTAACAATCATTTGACTTTGGTTTAATTTGATTGAATAAGATATTTAAAATCAACAATTCCCTGTGGATCGAACCGTACTCACCACGTACTTCAATAGTACGTCGTGCGCTTGCGGTAATTTTAATTTGATTTTTTCCACTATTTTGTAACTCGATAGAAAACTAGTCGATAAACAAGTTTTTGGACTATTTCTAACCCGATAGAAAACTAGCCGGTAAACAAGATTTAGAAAAATGGTACTAGTTAGAGGCGTGCAGCTAGCCTAATGGAGATCATGACTAAGATATGGAACGAGTAGTGTCTATAGAGGAGATGCAATATAGATTTGACCGAGATGGTTAGCTCCATATGGAAGAGATATTATTGACTCCTGATGTCGATGGGTTAAGGGATGAGGTACTATTAGAGCGCTCCCATTCGAGATTGACCATACGTCCTGATGATAATAAAATGCATCGTGATGCGAGGCATATGTTTATTGGGAAGGTATAAAGAAGGAAGTCGGGCATTCATTTTGGGATGAATGGATTATCAACTAGTAAATGCTGAACAGAAGAAGCCAAGTGGTTACTATAATCCTTAAGATCCCCAGGTGGAAATGGGAATGAACACCGACAAACCTCATCAATGGAATGCCAAGGACTAGAAGAGAATATGAAAGCATTTGAGTCATAGTCAATAGATTGATGAAGAATGCTAGATTTATATTCGTTAATTCCAGTAGGAAGGCATCCAAATTTATCGAGTTATATAAGGAATGTATATGGGTCAAAGAGCATTGTAAGTGGTCGAAGCCCGTTATTCTAGGTTTTGGGAGAATTTACAAGAGACATTTGGAAATTTAGCATCGAATCGACCAGATGATATCGAGACCGAACTAATACTTCGAGCCCTATAGGTTTTTCCATACCGATAAATGTGATACGAAATATATTAGAAGGAGGGCAGTGGAATAGTAAAGGTTTAAATGAACAAAAGCGAAGGCAATAGCATATGGGTAATTGAGAAAAGCATGAGGATTCCTTATCTGGAGCTCTTCACTTGGTGAGATTTCATTTTTCATCGGCTTTCATATTGGATACCATATTTGATGTCTCATACTAGATAGTTTAGTGTCCTGCATGCTAGAATAGGCAAGAATGTTACTTTTTGATGTTTGGCCTTATATATGCCCATTTGATGTTTGGTTGTTGGCATTTGAAATGATGGCTTATGCTTATATGGTTGTTGAGATTGCGGGTTAGTTATGGTTTGATATTGCATATTTATTTGAGATGGTTGTTGTACATTAGTATGTTTAAATATATGATGATGTTGTTATCGTGTTTAATCATCTTTATTGAGAACATATCCAGTTACATGGAAGCAAGTGTTGGTTTTTTGGATGCTTACATGCTTTTATTTGCATTTAAATGCTATGCTCTTGCTATAAAAGCGGCATGTAACATATGTAGTGTAGACTGGGTATTTATATTTGGCTCGAAAACGAGATGTGTTGGATATGAGATGTGTGTGCGTGCACGCGTGCACACACACGCGTGTGTGAATTGTATTGGGATTTTTCTTGGACCTAGCTGTGCAAAGGAGGTGCTGCTACAGGTTTCAAAACATGAGAGGCTTTGGAGGCCTAAGGTTTAGAAGACGTTCTCCTTACCTTGGAAATTTCGAGGATGAAATCCTCTTATGGAAGGGAGGTACAACGACCATTATTTTAATGATATGATGTTCAAATAGTTAATGTAAATATTGAATCGTTAATTAATTGAAGATTCAAAAATATGATTTTCTGCATACGGGTGAATCAAGACTCAAGCGCACTTCAGTCGAGTTCAATAGACATTGCAAATTAAAATGAGTATGAATATTTATATTTGCAGATCAGACAATTGAATGGCCTAACAGCCTCGAAATGCGTGCAAATATCATTCTAGAGCACTGTCACGAATGGTGATGAAATTTATACCATCGTGACTGGAAAAATGACATGATGTACGCTGATGAGTTTTGTTGCGATTAGACCATCGTATGATCGTATGAGCTCGAAACATATCTCGGTTTAATTGAGTCAAATATAATATTAGTATAAATAAATCACAAACCCTTTTCTCATCTCAACCCATTATTGTTCCATTAATAGAAATAAAAGAGTGGCCACCTACTTCTAAATCTCTTTAAAAAATAAATTGAGAGATCCGCTCCACAATAAATCATGAAATTAGATCCATTGAGATCGTATGAAGGAGAGCTTCTCATTGACCATGTCGGAATTGGGTATGGTTGTAATCAACCGAGGTCGATGTGTAATGGTCGTGACTAGAGTTTAATATTTCTAGCGAAGGGGGCAAAGATAGGTAAAACAGAGACTACTGTTGGATTTCTCTTCGTGAAATACACATTCCCCTAAAATATCATCAAGCATGGTGCAATGAAGTGACGCATGACATTATGAAGGTCGCACGTCCATGCCCAAGTTGCGATCTAGGAGGTTGAGCCGAGCTTGGGGTAACGATCCGCAAATTCATCACTTTAATAAATTAAGATTTATTTTTGTAATATTCAAATATAAGGATTTATAAGCCCAATAATGATGTTTTGATCCATAAATAAAAATGGTAAACCTTTTTCAAAATATATTAACAAAGATTTAATTGATTTATGACATCACTAGTAAAGTCAGTATATATAATATTTAATTAGTGATTTTAAATTAAGATTTTATGTTTTAATGATTATTATAAATATTCAAATAATGCTTTTAAAATGAATATAATTCATTTATAATAGCAATAAAGAGATAATTAATCAAATGTGATAGTTTCATGAATTTATAAATAAGATTTGAAATTATAAGGAAAATCGATATAGGTTTATCGGTATAAAACAATTTTTGTAACAATTTTTTAATATTGATTTATAGGGTTTTATAAATCAAATAAGATCATTTTAATTCATGGATAATATAAAAAATAGTTTCTAAACTTTGTTTACAAATATATATACATTAGTTAATAAAAATACGACTAAAGATCGAAATCCAAATTGGTAACCGTCTAACGTATATATGTTATACAATATTGTTTATATAACTTGAACACGTATATAACATAAACATACATATGTTAACATGTACATGTATGTACAACTAATAAAAATAGAAAAGTAAAAATATATATGCATAAGGTAATAAAATAAATATCTAAAGTAAATATTACTTTAAAAAGCAAACATCAAATCAATCTTACACCACATCACATCACCACCTCCACTATCATCACCAACATCACCTACATCTCATCACCACATGGGGAGGGCTACCGTGCAACATAAGTGGTGGAGGGGGGAACCTTTTTCTAAGTTGGGTAAGGGTATGGTGGTAGTTTCACTTCGAGGATATTTTATCATTTTTTCCAATAAATACTACCCCTCCTCACTTATTCTTTACATTCTACTTCTTCATTCTTGAGCTTTCTTATACTCTTTAATGGCTTCCATGTACACTTCTTTCTCAACACTTGAGAAAAAGTACGAGAGTTAAAAAAACAGAGGTGCTTAAGAATTAATCCACTAGTTACTTTCTAACTTTTTCAAAGGTTAACAAATCTTCTCTAATCTCTTCAAAAGCAAGTGAGAGGAGGTTGGGCCAAGAGCAAGGTGAAATGAGAGGGTGGCCGAGCAATTGGAAGGCGAGGAGGAGTTGTTTAGTAAATGGATTAGTGAAGTGGTTATTTGAATGAATGTTGGTAGGAAGTATCATTTTGGATTAAGGTGAGAACATCTAAAGTAAGTCTTTATAAATAGTTATAAATGTTTAACATGACTATTGAAATGCTTAAGATGTTTGGTTGGATGAATTACAGTAATTATTGGATATTTGAAAAGTAATTAGTGACAAAAGGTTAGATATGTTATATATAAAAAATTAGAAAATCCATTTTTATTATACGTACATATATTGAATGCTATGGTTTATTTATAATAATTGTTTATCATGTTTGGAAATTGTAAAAATATTGTTGTTCGCATATATAAAATTTCACGTTAGATACACGTCGATATTACATAAGAAAATCACTTTCCGAATAAAATTATAAAAGTAGTATGAAATCATTAAAACTCTTTGAAATTGTTTTAATATGATTAAATATGTCTATAAACACTAAAAAAATGTTTTGTGAAGTTTGAATAAGAACTAATAAATGAGTCAAAATATGGCACGTCACATAATGGTAGTTCACGATTCACACCGCAAAAGTTAAATGAGTATATATGGTGGAATATAGCTCGAAATTCTTTGTAATTAAAAATTTCCAAATAATTATATCCATAGTTTTCAAATAAAGAAAATATCAAGATTTCAATAAGTATATTTTGAAATATACGTAAAGCAAGTTTTCAAAATAATCGTGGTTTGGCATTTCCGAATCCAAAAGGGGATTTCTTAAAATTTATATTTTTAAATGTTTTAAAAATATGTAAAAAAATCTTTAAAAATATTTTAAAAGATATTTGAGTTGTATAAATAATTTTTTCAAATGATAGAAAAGTGGTTTTGGTTAATATAACTTTAAAAACACTATTCGCGGCACTATTTGAAGAGGTTTTCAATAACTTTTGAAATATAACTGTAAACTTAACAATTCTTTCCCATATCTTTACAAATGTTTTTAAATGAGTAGTTAATTTTTTAAAGATGATTTGAATATTTAATGATTTATTTAAAATGATTTAAATAAAATAATTAATGAAATGTTGTTGTAAGCAATTGTTTTAAACTGGCTCTAATACACCGACGAGTACACCTAATTTTTATATTCACTAGATCTAGTTGAGGTGCTTCAACTAAGGAAATGTTCAGGAGCAACCGGTGCCCTAGATCATTTGGCCTCACCTAGGCGAGGGATAGATAAGATCGAAATGTCGGGAATGAGTTAAGTATAAAAGATTAAATTTTCTCAAATTTTAAACAACTTGGGTTGTATAGATATAATCTTCTTATAATTGATATTAAATTCTAAAGGGAACTCATACTACCCACATGAATGTAAAAGGTGATTTCACCGTTATTTGATGGATAGTACTTGCTGAATATGGAAACTAACATCAAGTATAATTTGAATGATTTCTGTGGATTGTTTCATTCAAATATTAACTAATTCGATTTTACCATCTTAGATAACATTGTTTCAACTTACTAGAAAGTTAAATTTTTTGGAATTAACAAATCTTTTTTAAAATTTAAGTAAAATGATTTGGAACTATTCTAAGTTTTAAAAAGAGTTTAATTAAAACAAAGAATTTGACAAAGAGAGTTTTCATGAACTCCATATATACTAAAAAAATGGTTTCAAAAGATAAATATATATAAAAGATATTTTGGATAAAAAGTATTAACTAATGGAATACTAATCACCTATTTATATACTATCTTTTTATCGACGGTTGGTTTGAAGGAACCGGGGTTGGATTTGATTGCTCTGTACTGCATGATAGGGGGTTCTCGCTTTGTGAACTATGATGAAGTCTAGACTCTCACCCCTATGTGTCCCTAGTTTGAATGGGTTGATTGTAAGTCGTGAGACTGGCCCTAAATGAGATTCGAGGTTATCATTTATGGTCACGGCCATGTTGAAAATTGGGTGTATGCTACATTGATATCAAAGAGTCGGGACCGGCTTTGCTTGCTTTATGCAGCGTGATGAGGTTCTCGCTTTCTATTTGGTGGTGAGAAAGAAACTCTTGCCCAAACTGTCCCTACGAAAGGGTTAGTTGTTAGTCACGAGGGTGGCCATAAAAGAAAATTCATGGTACCAGTGTGTGCTATGGTGATTATGACCATTGTTAATGGTTAAAAAGCCTAGGTCAGTGGGTGTACCCACTCTCGGGTCTCAAAACCCGAGTCCTCACATTTAGTATCAAAGCTTTGGTTTAGCGAACAACAGTGCCTGAACAGGGTAAAGCCTCATTGTTAGTCTGTGAGATGATGGTTTTGATGACAACAACCTTAGAATAGATTATAAAATATAAATACTAACATTATAAGTTTAGATATATATGTATATGCAGGTTTTAACCATGCAGGTACCAAGAATGAGACTGTACAGTATAGAGATTCATGATATCAAGATTGAAGACTCATGAGTATCAGGAATATCAAGAGTTCAAGAATTGAAGTAATTTATTCTTTAATTAGAAATTTTGTTAAAACTCATAGAAAAGCACTGGCATCTTAAAATCCAATTTATTCATGGAATGGAATCCACTTCGAGCCTGTTAAAGGGGTGGAACCCTAAGTATTATGGAACCTACGAAAAATCTAGTGGAACATTGTTTTGTATCCGCTAACTTTTTATTCAAAATGATTTTTCAAAATTATATCCTGTTTTCAAAATGTTTTCAAAACCTTCCTTTTAAAAGCATCAAAAAACTCTATCCTGATTTTAAATAATTTTAGCCTCAAAATTATCTTTAATTTCAAAGTCAAAATTACTCCCGATTTTAAACTATCTTTTAAAATAATATATTTAACTTTTAAATATTTATACTTAAGATTTAAATATAAAATTATAGTTAAATTTTATATATATTATTCTCTATATTACTTATGAATTTTAACTATAGTCAAGTACATTAGAAAAGTTTAAAATAGTTTTAATATAAGATAAATGTTATTTTCGAAGAAAATCAAATCATCAAAAATTGCTTTGGGATGTCGACATGCCTATGGTGACCATGTCGACATGGTGTCAGTTGAGTTCAAAATTTAAATTTCAAAAGAAGTATCTATTCGCCATAACTCTTCATGAATGGACATGGCTGTTGTTCTTCTATAAATAGGGGTTAGTTTCAACGAATTTTAGATCAGATTTTCTGGTTTTTCACTCCTCTTCTTTTTCCACATTTCTTAATACATTCTCTTACCATTACTCTGTCGAAATCAATATTGAATCATACTTGATTACTTCTAGTTTGATTCTCTATCACTATCTAAACAAGGTTCTCAGTGCTATTCAGAGTTATAGACTTCTTTGTAATCTATTAAGCGAGAAAAGGTGTGATTGTGGCCTTGAAAATCAATCAAGCGAGAAAAGGTGTGATTGTAGCCTTGGTAAATCAATTGGGTAAACTTGTGGCCTGGAAATCAAGTATCTCTACCCAAAGGATTGAAATTCTGGAGGGTGTACCTCGTAGCCTTGAAATCGAGGGTGTAATTGTACAATTGCTTTTGAAAGGAAATCCGTACTTGTGTTGCGAGACTGGATGTAGGGTAACTCCGAACCAGTATAAAATCCGATGTGTTCTTTCCTTTACTGCTTTTATTTTATTTCTGCATCTGTGTTTGTTTCTGTGATTATCCCTGTATCTTTGGATTGCATACATCTGTGTATAAATTAACATAAACTCAAAAAGATTTAGTAATTCTTTATAAACACTATTCACCCCCTCTAGTGTTAATCCTAGCCTTAAGATCCGTAATCTGCATTTCTTTCAATTGGTATCAGAGCAAGGTTTTCAAAGTTTCATAATCTGATTTTTGAAAAGTTTTCAAAATGGCTACCAATACTGGTACTGTTACTAACACTAGTATTCCCGTTACTAGTTCATTTGTAGAAGGTCAATCTACTGTCAGACCACCACTTTTTAATGGCAGTAACTATGCATATTGGGCATGTAGGATGAAAATATACTTACAATCTATAGGATTAGACACTTGGAATATTACACAAACTGAATATTTTGAACCCACAACTGATTTTGCACAGTGGACTGCTGAGCAAAAGACTGTTGCAAAAAATAATTCTAAGGCAATGAATATTTTGTTTTGTTCACTAGATAGAAATGAATTCAATAGAGTGTCAGTTTGTAAGTCTGCATATGAAATCTGGAAAACATTGCAAGTTACTCACGAAGGAATAAGCAAAGTTAAACAGAACAAAATTTCTATGCTCACAAATCAGTTTCAATTATTTAAAATGAATCCTAATGAGTCTATTTCAGATATGTATAGTAGATCTCAGGATATTGTGCATTCTCAATATCTTTGGGAAAGGAATTTTCTGAAGAAGGTCAAGTCAGAAAGATTTTAAATTCTCTTACTCCATAATGGGATCAAAAGACACTTGCTATCGAAGAGATAAATGACATCAGTACTTTAAAGATAGAAGAATTAATTGGAAATCTAATGTCATATGAAGTTCAAATGATCGAGAGAAGAGAAAGAAAAGCATCTGAAAAGAAATCAATGGCATTCAATGCATTTACCGATGGATCAGACTCTAACAGCGATAATGATGAAGAGATAGCCTTTATGACCATAAATTTTAGGAAATTCCTGAAATACAGAATGATGAATAATCTCAAGAGAAACAACTATAAGAACTCTGGAAATCATAATGTAGTGCCAAGTAATGTCAAATGTTACAACTGTGATGAACCAGGCCATTTCAAAAGAGACTGTTCGTATCTAGATAGGCAAAATCCTCCTATGAACAATGATCCAACAAAGAAACGGAAGCGTGCATTTACTGTTACTCTAGATGACTCAGACTCATCCACAAGTGATGATGATCAGAAGACAGATAATTAGAATTTGTGTTTCACAGCTGTTCACGACTCCGACGAATTTAAAGAAACGGACTCAGAAAAAGGTACACGTTTACAATACAATTGGTTGAAATTACTTGCTTAGAATTAGTTGCTTGATTGCTTGATTGATTGATTTTGAATTGGTGTGTTGTTTGAATTTTAATTTTTTATTATTATTATCCTATTATTTTATTATTATTTCATTATTATTTTATTATTTTTTAATAGTATAATTTTCTGAAATATACTATAAATATTTCAGATATATAGATATAGACATTAAAAATAATAAGTGTGTGTGTGTATATATATATATATATATATATATATATATATTTAGAGAACTTAGGAAAATAAATTATCAAAATTCACTGGCACATGTCGACATGGTCCCTACCATGATGTCGACATGGGTACCAGAATTTGAATTTCAAAATTTGAATTCAAATGTTTGAATTTCCCTCCACCTTTTCACTTCATTCAATTCTCTGAAAAGCTACCTTTTGACCAGAGAATACGTCCTTTGAGAATCTATTCATTCCCTATCTTTTATCATATCTTTTCACTCTCATTTTCAAATTCAAACTCTCTCTTCAAAACTTCAAGCTCTCTACACTCTACTTTAATGGCTTCTTCAAGCAACCCCTCCACCATGAGAATTTCCAGAAAAATAAAAAAGCAATTATTCAATGATCCGGAGGCAATAAAAGCATACATTAATTATGCTAATTATGCCAAAGTCCATCCCGAAAAGTTTGCTATTTTTCAAGATTTCTCTTCTTATGAACTTGATTCTCTTTTTGCAAACAATGGAGTTCTTAGTCTTATTGATGCTTCTCAAAATGATTTTGTTTGCTATCCAAATCTTGTCAAAATTTTCTATGCTAATTTAAACCGAGGATTTTATCATGGAAATGAGGATGAAATTTGGAGTAGTGTCAAAGGCACTAGAATTGTTTTGAATTGTGATCTTTTGGGTGCCATTCTCAATTGCAAGTGTACGGGAATGGATCTTTCTAATTTTAAAATCGATGAAAATGATCGTGAAACATTTCATCACATTTTCGAAGGGCATGATAATTTTGAATTCAAAAATCAAAATTTTCGACCAAAGGCAAGGATTGTCAATCTTCTTTCGCAACATACTTTGACCCCAAGATCGGCGAATTTTAACAATCTTACTTCAAAAGTTTGCAAAGCTCTTTTTGCTATTTTTGGAAATTATGACATAAATTGGGCGCAAGTTATTTTGGACGAACTTCGTCCTAAAAATCTTGAAATGGGTGAGAATACTTTATATCATGGAATTTATCTCACTAAGATTTTTAACTATTTTGGAGCGGATTTCAAAGGCGAAAAATTTGTTTTTAGAAAAGTTTTCAATCATTCCAGCATTTCTCTTATGAAAATTCCATTTGTTTTTCAACCTTATGAGACCCTTGCCGAAAAGGAAGAGCGTTTGGCTCATGAGGAAATGGAAGAAGATGAAGAGGAAGAAGAAGAAGAAGGGGATGAAATGGAAATTGAAGAAGAAGAAGGTGAAACCTCTTTGGAAAGCATTGACTATCCTCCTAATCCATCCACCAAAACCCTTCTCAAAAATCAAAAGACGATTGTTGGGAATCAACGAATTCTTAAACGATCCATTAGTAAGAAGTTGGACAAAATTTCATCCAAGATGAACAAGTTCATTTCCAAAGTCAGCAAGAAACTTGGACTTTCTTCTTCATCATCATCCTCTAGCTAGTTTTATCTTTTCGTATCTTGTTGTATGTGTTTTAGTTTGTTTAATTCAAAAGTTTATGTAGTTTGGTATGTGTTTAATCATTGTAACATCTTAGTATGCAATGAAATGAAATTTCTTTTCTGTTATCTACCTTATCTTATCTCCATAATAAATGTTAGTATAATATATAAATATATATATGTATATGTATACACAATTATTCACAAAATCAAATTAGTCATAATTTTTCAATAACCCATGTCGACATCCCCTCTATGACCATGTCGACATGTACTGGTCAGAAATGACAATTGATTTTGATTTTGAAATTTGAATAACAACCATATGTCTATTCATTTCAAACGAATTTCTACACCTATATATACCTATTTCTTCCAAAATTCTTCACTGAAAATTATTTCCTATCTTCTAATTCTTCATTTCTTTCACAAATTCAACTATGACTAATCCAATTCACAATTTATCTGGAAATCTTGAAGAAACTCTTAATTCGTTCAAGAGTATTCTCTCGTTCATTCTTCATAACCAGCGACAATTAGATTTGAGTTAAATGTAGATGATCAAGGGGCAAGAAAGGCATTTCGATGCAATTCGATGGATGATTTCCTCCCTACACAAGGATGATAACGAAGCACATCCTCCAGTCTCTCTCACCAACGACAATGATAATTGGGATGCTATTAAGGCAGATCCAATCTTTGGAGAAGAAGGATGGGTGAAAGTTCCACATAAAGTTTGATTTTTATTTCGTTTACTTTGTTTGAATTGTTTGTTTGGATTAATTTGATTTGGTTTAGATTGATACTCGGTGTGAATTGATTTCTTAAATTGGTTTGACGGTTGCTACATAAACATGTATGTATATACACACACACATTGAAATGTATATAATCCTTGATTAATTATCATGTTCATAAGGATAATTATTTCTTAATCTATCTATTATATATTATATTGTATAGTTTATTAATGCAGGTACTCTAGTCCAAGAATGAAGGGTGGTTAGTTTCTGTTGATGACAAAGGGGAGAAATATAGAATAGGTTAGTTAGGCATAAATTAAGGGGGAGTTATTAGGATAGAAGTAATATTTTATAAACAAAGGTTGTCATCATCAAAAAGGGGGAGATTGTTAGTCCGTGAGATGATGGTTTTGATGACAACAACCTTAGAATAGATTATAAAATATAAATACTAACATTATAAGTTTAGATATATATGTATATGCAGGTTTTAACCATGCAGGTACCAAGAATGAGACTGTACAGTATAGAGATTCAAGATATCAAGATTGAAGACTCATGAGTATCAGGAATATCAAGAGTTCAAGAATTGAAGTAATTTATTCTTTAATTAGAAATTTTGCTAAAACTCATAGAAAAGCACTGGCATCTTAAAATCCAATTTATTCGTGTAATGGAATCCACTTCGAGCCTGTTAAAGGGGTGGAACCCTAAGTAGGATGAAACCTATGAAAAATCTAGTGGAACATTGTTTTGTATCCGCTAACTTTTTATTCAAAATGATTTTTCAAAATTATATCTTCTTTTCAAAATGTTTTCAAAACCTTCCTTTTAAAAGCATCAAAAACCTCTATCCTGATTTTAAATATTTTAGCCTCAAAATTATCTTAAATTTCAAAGTCAAAATTACTCCTGATTTTAAACTATCTTTTAAAATAATATATTTAACTTTTAAATATTTATACTTAAGATTTAATATAAAATCATAGTCAAATTTTATATATATTATTCTCTATATTTACTTATGAATTTTAACTATAGTCAAGTATATTAGAAAAGTTTAAAATAGTTTTAATATAAGATAAAGGTTATTTTCAAAGAAAATCAAATCATCAAAAAATGCTTTGGGATGTCGACATGCCTATGGTGACCATGTCGACATGGTGTCAGTTGAGTTCAAAATTTAAATTTCAAAAGAAGTGTCTATTCGCCGTAACTCTTCATGAATGGACATGGCTGTTGTTTTTCTATAAATATGGGTTAGTTTCAACGAATTTTAGATCAGATTTTTCTGGTTTTTCACTCCTCGCTTCTTCTTCCACATTTCTTAATACATACTCTTACCATTACTCTGTCAAAATCAATATTGAATCATACTCGATTACTTCTAGTTTGATTCTCTATCACTATCTCAACAAGGTTCTCAGTGCTATTCAGAGTTATAGACTTCTTTGTAATCTATTAAGCGAGAAAAGGTGTGATTGTGGCCTTGAAAATCAATCAAGCGAGAAAAGGTGTAATTGTAGCCTTGGTAAATCAATTGGGTAAACTTGTGGCCTGGAAATCAAGTATCTCTACCCAGAGGATTGAAATTCTGGAGGGTGTACCTCGTAGTCTTGAAAACGAGGGTGTAATTGTACAATTGCTTTTGAAAGGAAATCGGTACTTGTGTTACGGGACTGGATGTAGGGTAACTCCGAACCAGTATAAAATCTGGTGTGTTCTTTCCCTTACTGCTTTTATTTTATTTCTACATCCGTGTTTGTTTATGTGATTATCCTTGTATCTGTAGATTGCATACATCTGTGTCTAAATTAACATAAACTCAAAAAGATTTAGTAATTCTTAAAAAACACTATTTCACTCCCCCTCTAGTGTTAATCCTAGCCTTAAGATCCGTAATCTGCATTTCTTTAACTTATTGGAGACGGGATTAGTAATATCCCAGAATGAGAAACTCAGTACTGATAGGGTTAGTAACACCCTAGAATAAGTTTGAGAGTATTATATATTTGAGATCATATTTTTTAATACATAAAAACGATCTTTAAAAGTATGGTAAATAAAATAATTTTACCTAGGATTATATTTTGAATATAAAAGATATGTTTTTCAAAGATATATAGTAACTTGAATGACTGTTTAAAAACAAGTTAATAAATAGATTTAAGCCTAAAATATCTTATGATTAGAATTTCACAGTTTGACCATAAGTTGTTTGCTAAATTAGAGTAATAAGGGGATGTATATAAAACCTATGAATTTGGATAATAAGAACTTTTATCTAAAAGGGTTTCTGAATAAAATTTCCAAAGGATTTTTGTATTGGTATAGAAGTAACAAAACCAAGTGCTCAGTAAATAATTTAACCATCAAGTGAAATTATGATACTAAAAGTTTATAAAGAAAATAATAGAAACTTTCATCTAAGTGAAAGAAGTTTTAAAGGATTTTTGAAGTTGATGATAATAATGTTTGGAAAATATTTTGGCGAGGATTTGACCAATATCGATTGGCTTTCTAAAATTCGATCCAACATGATTTTGAGGATAATACCAAAGTACTTAGAGATTATTACCCTTTAACGGTCAAATGAATTTGTGGTAGGATACATTTAAATTTAAACCTTGGCATTAGAATAAGTTAGTATTTATACCTAAGAAGACTTTGTTTGCATTCGTAGAAACCATTCATGGGAAAGTATTTGAAGGGGGAGTCCTCAAAGAGAAAGGGGAAGAAGAAAGACAATTTGGTCATCTTATCGAGCAACAAAGAACCCATGTAGTGGCCACCTAGGAATGGTCGGCCTATCATAGAGGAAGAATTAGATCAGCATGGCCACAATATTTACACCTCTACCTACTCCTGAACTTATCATTGTGTCAAGCGACGAAGAAGTTGCTCCAAACTACGAGGAACCGATGAAGAAGGAGGAACATGAGCCTATGGAAGATCTAATTTCCATCATACTCAATGAACCAAACAACAGTAGCATTGATAGCAATATGATATGGGAATTAATAGAGACCATATCGTTTAGCGAGAAGAATCTTCAAGCTTGTACATTAACTACAATTGGGTGAAAGAACCCGAGGAAGTAGAAGTTGAAATGTATGAAGAGGAGGAAGTGCAGGGGATATAGGAGAGCGAGGAAAGAAATCCATGGGAAATCCATATGCAGCGTCTCGAGGAACAAGAAGCTGGGGAAGTAATCCAAGAAGTTCCAGTAGGAATGAGGCATGTTCCATGGAACTAACCATGGTTTCCATATGAGCAAGATAGGATGTAACGGTTTGAAGGTGGAAATGAGACAGACGATGAGCAGGGGAATAATGATGATGACGACGATGAAGGAAATGATGGGGAGATATTTGATGTTAGTTTTTGGAATAAATCGGCTTCAGAATGATGGTAGTGTTTGGAAGCTAGTTTTCTATCTAGTAGTATTTAGTATTAAATATTAGCTTGTATATAAGCTGGAGATTTGAGGAGATGATACTTAGTGATGTATTAGTGTCTATATTATGAACCCTTGTAGGGTTAGAATGACTTAAGAATGTTTTAGTATGTATGTTGAGATGGTTTGTACGGTGAAGTAAGAAAGAAATTATTTATTAAATATTAAATATTAGCTTGTATATGAGCCGGTGATTTGAGGAGATGATATCTAGTGATGTATTAGTGTCTATAGTATGAACCCTTGTAGGGTTAGAATGACTTAAGAATGTTTTTAGTAGGTATGTTGAGATGGTTTGTATGGTGATGTAAGAAAGAAATTATCTATAAAAAGATTATGACCTTTATTCGATAGCGAATACACGAAACACTTAAGAGAAATTTCATAAAATTTTTGGTAAAATATATAAGTATGAATTTCCATTGAAAAAGAATAAAACTATATTTTTATGAAATGTTTAAAAATTAAACCAAAATTTTCTAAAATATTTTGGAAAAATAAAGTATAAAAGTATTATACACCAATCACAGTTTGGCCTAGGATTTGGATGTAAGACTTTGATGTCTAAAAAAGATTTATCGTTCGAGGTTGAAAGGAAAAAACTGATTAGGATTAGTAGTCAGATAGCTTTGATTTTCTATCATAGTTTAGGGTTATGCAAGGAGAATACCGTCCTTTGAGCCTAATCAAGATCCGCACTAGAAAATCAAAGGATCAATACTAGTTCAGAAGCAAAATGATATGTTCAAATTTAAGATCCAAAAAGATAAGTGCATATGAATAATACGTAAGTACCACCCAACAATATATTTGAAATTTAAACTTTGCAATAAGTATTACGACTTTGCACTCAATTTCAAGGATGAAATTCTTTTAAGGAGGTAAGTCTATAACGACCCGTAAATTCGTCACTTTAATAAATTAGGATTATTTTTGAAATATTCAAATATAAGGATTTATAACCCTAATAGTGATGTTTTGAACCATAAATAAAATTGGTTGACCAATTTGAAAATGTATTAACAAAGATTTAATTGATTTATAACGTCAATAGTAATGCCTGTATATATAATGATTAATTAATGATTTTCAATTAAAATTTAATGATTTAATGATTATCATAAATATTCAAATAATGGTTTTAAAATTATAATAATTCATTCATAATAGCAATAAATTGATAATAAATCAAATGTGATAGTTTATAAATTTATAAATAAGATTAGAAATAAGGAGAATCGACATCGGTTTATCGATGTGATAACACTTTTTGTAAACAATTGTTTAATACTGATTTATATGGTTTTATGAGTCAAATAGGATGATTTTAATTCATGAAAAATAATAAGGAAATAGTTTCCAAACTTTTTTTTTACAAATATGTATACGTTAATAAATAATGAAGACATGACCGAAGATCGGAATCAAATTTGTAACATATAACTTATGTAAGTTATACAATGTTGTTTAAATAACTTGAACACATTATAATATAGACATACATATGTTAACATATACATATAAACTAATAAAAAATGGAAAAAGTTAAAATATATTTACATAAGGTTACAAAATAAACATCTAAAGTAATAATTACTTTAAAAAGAAAACATCAATTCAATCTTGCACCACATCACATCAAAACCTCCACCATCACCACCACCTATACCTCATCACCACATGGGGGGCCGCCTTCGCCACAAGAGGTGGAAGGGGAGGCATTTTCTAGGGTGGATAAGGGTATGGCGGTAATTTCACTTCGAATATATTTTCTCTTTTTTCTTATAAATACCACCTCTTCTTCTCAATTATTCTTTACATTCTTCTTCTTCTTCATTCTTAAGCTTTCTTATGCTCTTAAACGGCTTCCATGAAAACTCTCTTTCTTCTCAAAACTTGGAAAAAAAGTATGAGGGTTGAAAATAGTGGAATTGCTTAAGCACTAATCCACTGATGACTCTCTAACTTTTTCAAAAGTTAATCAAATTTTTTCTAATCTATTATAAAGCAAGTGAGAGGAGGTGTAACGACCCATAATTTTCGATAATTAAATTTGT
The DNA here is from genome assembly GCA_030765085.1 of Allium cepa. Taxonomy (NCBI): domain Eukaryota; kingdom Viridiplantae; phylum Streptophyta; class Magnoliopsida; order Asparagales; family Amaryllidaceae; genus Allium; species Allium cepa. Next base: position 69,885,880 of record CM060939.1, on the reverse strand, counting down.
TAATTTGATTAGATTTTGGAAATTTAATATGGAAAGAAATAAAAATTTGTAATTTATTAATGAAATAATAAATAAAATGAAGTGTAACAATGGTAATTTGAATTAATTATTAACGAGTACTCGAAATTCCAGTCAATTGAAATGATTTAGAGGTTATACTTGGTTATGAAGTGAATATATGTAATAATAAATATGAATATTGAATTTAAGAATGAGATAAAATATAATTAATGGTAATGAGTAAAATCATTGTTATGTAAGTAATTGTAATGTTTGGTTGAAAATAATAAACTTACTAATGTGGCTAAAAGTTAATGGCGACAAACTATTAGATGTTGCCCATTTATTTAATCTATCAAATTAAACCGAAAAATCAATTGTAATTAATTCCCTTAATTAGTGCAGTCAATGTAGGGTAAATCAATATGTGATGCCCCACCTCTATACCCACGCTAGCCAAGGACACTATGGTGTAATGCCGTCAACTAGCGTGGAGAATAAGGCTGTGGAGGAGCGACCGTCCGTGTAATTGCTTTGTGCAAGTACCGATATGTCAGATAGTATAACATGCATTTCGTTTCAGGAGGAAATCCGACATACCTATACAAACTCAAAGCTACTACACAGTGGCTATATATATTCTTCGAAAACAAATATAGAAATAAACATAACACAAATCAGTCACAGACATCCATATCACAAAGGCGGAAATAGATATGAATATAACACTTGAAAGTGTACATCAGAGTAGTGGTCAAACGAGAATCACAATAGCACAAAAGAATAGTTACAAGTGCTAGACAAAAGAATATTTATACATCAAGGAGTCTATATCTCAAAGGTATACAACAAAATAAACTACTAGTCTAACCAGTTAGCCAAAAGTAAGGATGATAATCCCAAATGTGATGTCAAGCAGAAGCACCTGTAACATCTCGGTCTGACCCGAGTATTATTTAATAAGAAAATAATAAACGGATCAGTCTAGCTATAAATATCAGATGAAATGATATAGAATAAGAGATATGACAAAATGTATAATAATCACAATGTCATGCTATGATAAGTATGCAATTGAAAATCAACAAGAGATTAATCAATATCACAAGAGTCTACTCAAAGATAAAAAAGAATGTCATACTCATTATTTTTATTCACCAAAATCATAAGTATTGACAATCATATCAATGCCAATCACAAAATTCAATGACACACAAATTCACTAATGCACAAATATTGATAAAACATATCAATGTAAATCACAAAAATTGGTGAAACACAAATTCTAGAAATCATCAATGGAAATCCAGAAATCACAAAAAGGGGGAGGCCTATCACAAAATGGGAGCATGAAAGCTCACCAACACGTGTATCACAAAATGGAACGTTATTCCATGGTTGCTAACCATTAATTTTTGAGCCAAAGCTCCACAAAACGGCCTGAAGATCATGGGTCGCTACCCCCACCAAATTGAGCCGAAGCTCCACAGAAACGAGGTTTAGTCTCCCTCGTAGACAAAGAGACATCGCACACTTGCTAGTCTAAATCACAAAAATGATCATCAACGATCATCAAGAAGTGTCAATTACAGTAAGCTAGTAAATATATGAGCTTAGCTTCATGTCCCATAACCACTAGCTTAACTCAAATATTTACAAACAAATTGTAGATCTCCACTCGAAAATTGTCACAAGAGATTCAATCGAACAAGTCCAAGAATTAACCGACGAAGTAAATGCAAGCGTTTCATACCACTTGTTTTACTAAGTCGTTTAATTAGATTTCTCATTCGAGTGAGGTAAAGGTTTGTATATACTAGTAGATTGGAAAACAGTCTTATAGACAAGCTTGATATAGAAAAGAGTTGAAATCGTTTTGATAAAAGAGTTTCAATATTTACTACTAGTATTGAAACCTTTATATATTTTTAAAATGACAAATCACAAAAATGATCGTAGAAACAATCAATCACAAACATTCACATTCGAAGATGCGAATAAAATCCAAAGAATTTGATTCCAAATTCATCAAAGTGGAAATACCCTTACGACTCAACACGGCGTGACCTAGGAGCTAAGCGACCTAAGAAGTAGCGGCATAAGTGCAGGCCGAGCGACCTAAGGAATGGTGCGACTTAACAGTGCAAACGACCTAAGGATGGTGCGACCTAAATGCACGCGCGACCTAAAGGGCCGAGCGACCTAGCACGGTTGCGAGATAGCAGGTGCGACTTAAAGCATAAGGGAAGGTCGTGCGACTTAAGAGTGAACGACCTAAGCATGGGGCGACCTAACATGGCCGAGCGACCTATAAGGACAGCGACCCAAGGCGAGCGATAAGAAGGCCGAGCGATTTAAGTGGGGAACGACCTAACTTGTCGCGACCTAAGAGGTTGAACGACCTAATGACCGAACGACCTAAGGTTTTGCGCGACCTAAGGCACAGGGACAAGCCGAGCGGCTCAAGGAGACAAATGGCGCGACCTAAGTTGTGAAGAAGGCCGAGTGACCTAACATAGCTGACCTATGGCCAGCGACCTAAGACAGGCCGAGCTAACTGCAGGCCGAGCAATTCGAAGGGTGCAGGCCGAACGACCTAAGGAACAAAAGTGCCAAACTCGCTCAATTTGCAACCGGACGAGCACGAATGCTAGGGGATTACACCTATCGGCTACCCGGTCCTATTGGCTCCTCGATGCATCACCAAAAACGTGTTCAAACATCAAAGTTAAGATTTTTAAAGATTTGAACCCAAAACACTAAAAAATTGGGATTTTCACCAATTCAATCCAAACCAAGAGCAAATGCATATGAAAAAGTGTTAGGAATTCATACCCAACAATAAAAGATAGTTATAGACAAAGATGTGAGATAAAAATCTCACTTTTACACAAAATCAATGAAGAAGAAGCTTGAAAGCAAAGGATGAATCAATGGCTACTCTTTGAATTTGGAGTTAGATGTTGGATTTGCAAATGGACTAGAGCTCTGAGTTTTAATTTCCCATTCCTTCCTCCATTTTTGATGAAGCTTGAGTGTTAGGAAATGAAAGCAAAGTTATGAAGGGAAGGGGGTTGAGCTAGAGTTAATAGTTTAGGCTAATGGGCTAAACCAAACCCAAAGCCCAAAGTGAATAAGTGGCAAAATTGCACTAACTCCAAACATATCAAAGTTTACACTCAAAAAGATCGCAAACGGCGTTTTGAACTCAATGGAAGTGGTCCCGAGTCCTAATTCGACCGTATGCAAAAAGTAACTTTTCGGACTATAATCCAACTGAAGATAAAATATTTAAATATTCAATCGTAAAATATGCGGGTTGTTACAGACTTCCCTCCTTAAAGAAATTGCGTCCTCGTAATATTTAAGAAGAAAATATATAGTAACAATCATGAAAGCATATTCAATACAAAAGAAATTTGAAATAAGAAGTTCACCTCAAAGAGCACGGGAAAGTAAGTCCGGATGGGTTCGCTCGATGAACTCTCTAGATTCCCAAGAGCAATCTTTAGGATTTGAGGACCATTGAACTTTAACAAGCGGAACATCTTTATTTCGAAGACGTTTGACCTCCGAAGCAATAATACGAATAGGATGTTGCTCATAAGTTAAATTAGGCGAAACTTCAATTTCTTCCACAACACTGGGCTCAAGAATAGAATCAGAATCTCGAAGGCATTTCCGTAATTGAGAAACGTGAAACACGTCATGAATAGCAGAAAACTGAGCCGGTAATAAAAGGCGATAAGCCACGGAACAAATACGTTCGGTGATAGGGAATGGCCCAATATATCGAGGCGCAAATTTCCCGATCGACTGAAACGTACAACACCCTTTATAGGTGAAACACGAATAAACACAAGATCTCCCACAGAAAATTCTAATTTCCTTCTTCAGTTATCGGCATAGGAATTTTGTCTACTCTGGGCTTCTTTCATCCTATGACGAATAACGTCAATCTTTTCTGTGGAATCACGAATAAAATCTAGTCCTAAAACCAGCTTCTCACCGGCCTCAAGCCAACAAGAAGGAGATCGGCATGGCCTTCCATAGAGTGCCTCAAAAGGTGCCATACCAATACTAGATTGGAAGCAATTATTATAGGAAAACTCAACAAGAGAAATATGATCTTTCCAACTTCCACCAAAATCAAGGACACATGCACGAAGAAGATCTTCAAGAGTTTGATTTACACGCTCGGTTTGTCCATCGGACTGAGGATGATAAGCGGTGCTAAAATTAAGCTTCGTTCCTAAAGCTTTTTGAAGACTCTTTCAAAATCCACTAGTAAACAATGGATCACGATCACTAACAATAGAAGTAGGAACTCCATGCAATTTAACAATTTCTCCGATAAAGAGTTTGGCCAAAAGAGGCATGGTTCGATTGGACCGAACGGGAATAAAATGGGCGGATTTAGTAAGTCTATCGACTATCACCCATAAGCTATTATGACCCGAACGAGAACAGGGAAGGCCGTCTATAAAATCCATGGAAATTTGGTCCCACTTCCAAATTGGAATTTCTAAAGGTTGCAATAACCCACCGGGCCTTTGATGTTCGGCTTTAATGAGTTGGCAAGTCATGAAACACTTAACAAAGTTAGCAATATCAGATTTCATTCCCTCCCAATAATAAAGTCGCTTCATATCCGCATACATTTTACTACTACCGGGATGAATGGTAAATTTAGAACGATGAGAATCTTCTAAAATATCTTTACGAAGGTCACTAATATTTGGCACGATAAGTCTACCAAATTTTCGAATACCGCCACGAGAATCAATATCAAAGTCTTTCAAACCTTCAATATCAGTTTTATCCCTAAAATTTTGGTCAAGAAGAGCCAATTCGGGATCTAGCTTTTGAGCTTCACGAATGCGGTCTAAAAGAGAAGGATGAGCCTAAAGGCTACATAAAATAAGAGATGAACACAAATTGGATACATGATCTTGAATCTCACAAGTGGAAAAAATCTCAAGATCATTCCATTTGGATATCATCATAGAAACGACCCCTTGTTGCTTACGACTAAGTGCATCGGTAACACGATATCCCTTTCCGGGAGTATAAAGAATATCAAGATCATAAGCTGCAAGAAATTCGAGCCAACGTTGTTGACGCAAATTAAGTTCCTTTTGAGAAAATAGATACTTCACAGATTTATGATCGGTATAAAGAATAAATTCTTCTCCCAAAAGATAATGACGCCAAATACGAAGGGCGAAAACAATAGCCGCGAGCTCTAAATCATGAGTGGCATATCTAGTCTCGGTTGGCTTCAATTGCCTAGAAGCATAAGCAATAACACGTTCTTTTTGCATAAGAACGGCACCCAAACCAACGCGACTGGCATCGGTATAAATAATATAATCTTGATTCCCCTCAGGAATAACAAGGATATGAGCATCAGAAAGGAGTTCTTTTAATTTCTGAAAAGAAGCTTCACATTTGTCCGACCAAAAGTATTTAACAACTTTCTTTGTTAAGCTAGTAAGAGGCACGGAAATTTTGGAAAAGTCCTTTATGAATTGGCTGTAATAACCTTCCAATCCAAGGAAGCTACGGATTTCCGTCACACTCCCGGTCTCTTCCAATTTTGAATCGCTTCAATCTTTGAAGGATCCACTGATATTCCGGATTCGGAAATAATGTGACCGAGAAACTTCACACGAGATTGCCAAAAGTGGCATTTTGAAAATTTTGCTTTTAATTGATTACTCCTAAGAGTTTCCAACACAATCCGAAGATGCTTTTCATGCTCCTCCTCGGTTTTAGAATACACAAGAATATCATCAACGAAGATGAGAACAAATCGATCGAGGATATCTTTGAAAACTCGATTCATATGGTCAACGAAATAAGCCAGAGCATTCGTTAAACAAAATGGCATAACAAGCCATTCATAAGATCCATAACGAGTACGGAACGATGTCAAAGGAATGCTATCCTCTGCAATACGAAGCTGATGAAAACCGGTAGCTAAGTCTAATTGTGAAAAGACTCTAGCACCACTAAGTTGATCAAATAGATCATCAATCCGAGGTAAAGGATATTTATTCTTGATAGTAAGATCATTAAGCTTGCGGTGGTCAACACAAAGCCTAAGTGTACCATCGGATTTCTTCACAAAAATAGCCGAAGCTGCCCAAGGCGAGGAACTATAGCGAATAAATTGCTTCGTCTCCAATTCGGATAATTGTTTGCACATCTCCTCATTTTCCTTATTGGACATGCGATAAGGAGGACGAGTGATAGGTTGAGCTCTAGGGATGAGATTAATTTTGAACTCAATTGCTCGCTTAGGTGGTAATCCTAAAACGAGCTCAAATATGTCGGAAAATTCACGAACAACGTGAATAAGAGAAATAATATCTTCCTCGTCATCATTATCGTCATCATGAGGATTAAAAGAATATAAAGATGCTACCAAGCTGGAATTCGAATCTTTAAGGTCAATAGAAATCTGGTTAACAGATTGAAGATGTCGAAGATGAATAGTCCGCTCAAGACATAAGATTTGGGCTTCATAGCGGTTAAGCCGATCCATTTCCAAAATCATTCCAAAGCCTAAGTAGCGCATAACATGTAAATCTGCTCGGAAAGAAAAATCACACAAAATAATATCGACATCTTTACAAAGCAAACTGATTGTTGCGGATCCACCAACCGGATTCGCAATTCTCAAAGATGTCATCAAAGCGACAACACTTAAAGAAAAAGTATCAACAAGTTCTTTTGATATAAAAGAATGGGATCCACCCGTATCAAAAAGAACTCAAATAGAATGATCACGAAATAAAATAATACCATCAAGGATAGAATGAAAAGTACCTTGACCACGAGATGTGTTGCCAGGGGCTTGAGCAACATTAAGCTTTCCCTCCTTCATGCCTTGAAGTTTAGGACAAGAAGATAAATAATGATCTGGGCTCTTGCAATAACGACAAGCATGAGGCTTTGAACACTTGTTCGCATAATGGTCCTTAGAACCACAATTGAAGCATTGCCCTCTACTAGAGGTAGAAGTCTTTGCCACTGAAGTTGCTTGCTTCCCTTTCTTATTGGGATAAGGACCCCTGAACTTATTAGGACTTTTCTTGTTGTCGAAGTTTGGTTTGGCATCCAAAACTTCGACATCACTCTCTCTATCTGCCTCTTCAAGACGAAGAGCGATTTCAATGAGTTGATCAAAAGAAACTTCTAATTTTAGAAGTAATGGCTTCTTGAGATTTTTATTCATGCCATAGACAAATCTTTGGTTCATCTTCAATGGGGTGTTTATGTATTCGACCCCGTATTTAGAAAGTGACACGAAGGATGCGACATAATCTGCCACAGAGGATTTACCTTGAACAAGTTCTATAAAACGACGAGTCAATGTCACATTCTCAGCTTCTGGCACAAATTTTAATTCGAAGCATTCCCAGAATTTCTCCCAAGTAAGATCCGCTTCAACTATTTCAGAAATAAGAAGCTCATACCAATCTAAAGCTCTTTCTTGGAGCATACTAGAGGCCACCTGAACACGGTGAAGGTCAATAAGATTCATGCAAGAAAAGATTCGATCGCATGTTCTCAGCCAAGCCTGGACTTCAATAATGGTTTCAGAACCTTTGAACGGTTCCCCACCCAGATTGGTGTAATCGTTGCACAAGCGTGCAAACCCAGACTTAGGGTAAGAAGACTCCGGATTAGAACCGACTGCTTGAGCATTCTTTACTAGGTCAAGAAGCTGCTGGGAAGACATAAATACTCCATCTTGGGGAGTAGCACGAGATTGACCGGTACTGGGACGACCAGGTCTAACCATTTCTCTTCCTTAAGAAAGAAGAAGGAAGAAGAAAAAGGTTATTCACAAAAGGAATTAGGATAAGACGATACGAAGACTCGAATTAAATCCAAAGGCACGACTCCTAAGATGGAATTAGGACGATGATCCTTGTTAACTTATTCTACATTGTTCCGAAGTTTCGCTCTGATGCCAAGCTGTGACGCCCCACCTCTATACCCACGCTAGCCAAGGACACTATGGTGTAATGCCGTCAACTAGCGCGGAGATAAGGCTGTTGAGGAGCGACCATCCGTGTAATTGCTTTGTGCGAGCACCGATATGTCAGATAGTATAACGTGCATTTGGTTTTAGGAGGAAATCCGACATACCGATACAAACTCAAAGCTACTACACAGTGGTTATATATAATCTTCGGAAACAAATATAGAAATAAACATAACACAGATCAGTCACAGACATCCATATCATAAAGGCGGAAATAGATATGAATATAACACTTGAAAGTGTACATCAAAGTAGTTGTCAAACGAGATCCACAATAGCACAAAAGAATAGTTACAAGTTCTAGACAAAAGAATATGTATACATCAAGGAGTCTATATCTCAAAGGTATACAACAAAATAAACTACTAATCTAAGCAGTTAGCCAAAAGTCAGGATGATAATCCCAGATGTGAAGTCAAGCAGAAGCAACTGTAACATCTCGGTCTGACCCGAGTATTATTTAATAAGAAAATAATAAACAGATCAGTCTAGCTATAAATATTAGATGAAATGATATAGAACAAGAGATATGACAAAATGTATAATAATCACAATGCCATGCTGTGATAAGTATGCAATTGAAAATCAACAAGAGATTAATCAATATCACAAGAATCTACTCAAATATCAAAAAGAATGTCATACTCATTATTTTTATTCACCATAATCATAAGTATTGACAATCATATCAATGCTAATCACAAAAGTCAATGACACACAAATTCACCAATGCACAAATATTGATAAAACATATCAATGTAAATCACAAAAATTGGTGAAACACAAATTCTAGAAATCATCAATGGAAATCCAGAAATCACAAAAAGGGGGAGGCCTATCACAAAACAGAGCATAAAAGCTCACCAACATGTGTATCACAAAATGGAACGCTATTCCATGGTTGCTAATCATTAATTTTGGAGCCGAAGCTCCACAAAACAGCCCGAAGACCATGGGTCGCTACCCCACCAAATTGAGCCGAAGCTCCACAGAAACGGGGTTTAGTCTCCCTCGTAGACAAAGAGACATCGCACACTCGCTAGTCTAAATCACAAAAAATGATCATCAACGATCATCAAGAAGTGTCAATTACAGTAAGCTAGTAAATATATGAGCTTAGCTTCATGTCCCATAACCACTAGCTTAACTCAAATATTTACAAACAAATTGTAGATCTCCACTCGAAAATTGTCACAAGAGATTCAATCGAACAAGTCCAAGAATTAACCGACGAAGTAAACGCAAGCGTTTCATACCACTTGTTTTACTAAGTCGTTTAATTAGATTTCTCATACGAGTGAGGTAAAGGTTTGTATATACTAGTAGATTGAAAAACGGTCTTATAAACAAGCTTGATATTGAAAATAGAGTTCAAATCGTTTTGATAAAAGAGTTTTGATATTTACTACTAGTATTGAAACCTTTATATATTTTTAAAATGACAAATCACAAAAATGATCGTAGAAACAATCAATCACAAACATTCACATTCGAAGATGCGAATAAAATCCAAAGAATTTGATTCCAAATTCATCAAAGTGGAAATACCCTTACGACTCAACACGGCGCGACTTAGGAGCTAAGCGACCTAAGAAGTAGCAGCATAAGTGCAGGCCGAGCGACCTAAGGAATGGTGCGACTTAACAGTGCAAATGACCTAAGGATGGTGCGACCTAAATGCACGTGCGACCTAATAGGCCGAGCGATCTAGCACGGTTGCGAGATAGCAGGTGCGACTTAAAGCATAAGGGAAGGTCGAGTGACTTAAGAGGGAACGACCTAAGCATGGGGCGACCTAACATGGCCGAGCGACCTATAAGGCCAGCGACCCAAGGCGAGCGATAAGAAGGCCGAGCGACTTAAGTGGGGAACGACCTAACTTGTCGCGAGCTAAGGAGTTGAACGACCTAATGACCGAACGACCTAAGGTTTTGCGCGACCTAAGGCACAGGGACAAGACGAGCGGCTCAAGGAGACAAATGGCACGACCTAAGTTGTGAAGAAGGCCGAGCGACCTAACATAGTCGACCTATGGCCAGCGACCTAAGACAGGCCGAGCTAACTGCAGGACGAGCAATTCAAAGGGTGCAGGCCGAACGACCTAAGGAACAAAAGTGCCAAACTCGCTCAATTTGCAACCGGACGAGAACGAACGCTAGGGGATTACACCTATCGGCTACCCGGTCCTATTGGCTCCTTATGCATCACCAAAAACGTGTTCAAACATCAAAGTTAGGATTTTTAAAGATTTGAACCCAAAACACTAAAAAATTAGGATTTTCACCAATTCAATCCAAACCAAGAGCAAATGCATATGAAAAAGTATTAGGAATTCATGCCCAACAATCAAAGATAGTTATAGACAAAGATGTGAGATAAAAATCTCACCTTTACACAAAATCAATGAAGAAGAAGCTTGAAAGCAAAGGATGAATCAATGGCTACTCTTTGAATTTGGAGTTAGATGTTGGATTTGCAAATGGACTAGAGCTTGGAGTTTTAATTTCCCATTATTTCCTCCATTTTTGATGAAGCTTGAGTGTTAGGAAATGAAAGTAAAGTTATGAAGGGAAGGTGGTTGAGCTAGAGTTAATAGTTTAGGCTAATGGGCTAAACCAAACCCAAAGCCCAAAATGAATAAGTGGCAAAATTCCACTAACTCCAAACATATCAAAGTTTACACTCAAAAAGATCGCAAACAGCGTTTTGAACTCAATGGAAGTGGTCCCGAGTCTTAATTCGACCGTATGCAAAAAGTAACTTTTCGGACTATAATCCGACTAAAGATAAAGTATTTAAATATTCAATCGTAAAATATGCGGGTTGTTACACAATAACTGTAGAATGTTAATTCAATAAAGTGTAACCAATGTAAATTCTATTTCATATTATGATAATTGATTGAACAAAAATATTTAAAAAACAAAATTTATAAATTTTGGAATTTAAACTATAATAATCGATTCATTGCAATTAAATGTAACCAAGTATTACATTAATGGGAATTTAGATGAAATTGTAAAATATTAATGTGCTAAGGTATAAACTAATGATAATTATACCCATAAAATGATAATCGATAGAATAACAGGGTAGGAGTCAAATCAAATGGATTTATGGGGAATTTAATTTATAGTTACTGAATTTACTGAAATTGAAATTAAACATTATAACGGGTAAATTAATTAACATTAAACTGATATCTAAATTTGTTTAAATTATTTTAATTGTTTAAGAAATCAAAAATGATAGGATTGGTCAATTATAGAAATGAAATTGAAAATTTAATTAATTTAATATTAATTTATTTAATTAATTCGAAATATAGCCATTTTGGCAACTGTCTTGGATTTCGACGAAACCAGTTTCATCGGAACCGTAATAATGAATTATTGTAGGATTTCAGTTTTCATAGCGATCTTACTTGTCGTTCGATCGTACGGACTTGAAACGCATAGAAATTGATTTAACTGAAATCAATTAGAAATAAGCTAATTTTAACATAACTTCTTCATATGATGGAATTAGGACCTGAAACTTGTTCCATTGAGCTTAAAAATATTGAAAACATTTATTTTGATATATGGGTTGATGCGTTTTCGTTCCGGAGTCAGAATGGGCTTTTCAGGCAGTTTATCGTTTAACTTGTAAACAAATCTTGTCCATTCATTCTATTTCCGATCTACCTATAAATAGTCCCTATAAACCCAAACCACTTCTTATTTTCATTTGTCTGTACATATATTTCATCTATCTACTGCTCCTTCTCAATTGCAGACAAACCAAAAAAAATTCCTCAATTCAATTTCAATTCAAAAAAATTCAACTTCGAAATCAAATCCCTTCAAACCTTATCAAATTTTATATCGATTTGAAACTCTCAACAAGCGCAAGTTGAATCTGTGATTCGTTTTTCGATTGGAATCATCGTCTGCCTAAAAATTGGTGAATCATTTGCGGCCGTCTTTGCAAGGATTCCTTGATAAACGGTCGATCGTCGACCAAACGACGATAGGAGGTTGTCACGAGGAAGAGGATGACGAGAGCTTTCGATCCACGGTTCTTGGTCATCGGTTTAGCACCGGAATTTGCCGCAATTGATGATGGTTGGCGTATGGCGGCGCTGGGCAAAGGAGGAGTGGAGGCGATCGCGACCCATGGGATGGGATCGGCTTGGCGAGGGAAGGCCGATGGCATTGCCTGATCGAGGTGGCATCGCGTGTAGGTGACGCGGCGTAGGGTTTTGTGTTGGCGTCTGAGATCGATGGTCGATTGCTGTACAGTTTGATACTAGGGTTTCAGGATGGTGATGTGGCAGGTTACGATTGGTTGTCTTCTTTATTTTATTTAATTCATATTATTAAATCGTTAATGTTCTTATGTTCATAACTTTTGCATACGTGGTCCGTTTCATGCGCTTTTTCTTTCACTGGGATCGTACCGACATTCCAGACATTTTGACGCTAGTTTAGACGAATTTTGAAACTGTTTGAATTTTGGATTTAAATTGGATTTAAATTCAATTTAAATTCAAAGGTGAGTGATTTGACTCACTCACAACTTCTAAAATTTCTTATGTTGGTCAAATTAATTTATGATGTGATTAGAAATTTATTTATAATTGTTTGGTATAGTTAATTCATCATTCCAGTTAATTTGAATTTATTTTGAATTAAATTGTCATTTAATTTATTTTTGATTTTGAATTACCAGTTAATTACCTGCAAATGATAACCTATTATCTATTGATGTTTATTGATTGATTTGGACGATGATTGTGATGAATATTTAATTATTTATATTGGATGAATAGGTGTTGTATTTTAGATTCTTATAACTGCAAGTTCCCTATGGGTTGAAATGATATATAACCGAATGATCTATAGATTAGGGAAAAATCGTTATGGGTTGAAATGATAGACTCGAGCGATTTTATGGATTTTATTATTAAATTCAGGATTGCGGTTTGAAATGATATATAACCGTAAAATTTTAAATTGCAGATTGAAATGATAAATATCTGTATCACTTGACCCTATGGTAGAGAAATATATACGGACACCGGATTGGTTAAATTAAATGATTTTTTTTAAATCCTTAATTTTCAAACTTGATTAAATGATATTTTGGAATAAAATTTGATTTATATAAATTGAAGTATTATTGGAAAAATCAAGTTTTATGTTGAGATGTGAATTGATTGAAAGGAATCGCTTTAAGAAATTAAATTGAATAGTTTAAATTGATACTAATTCCAAATTCATATTTTAATATAAACTGTTTTCAAAATATATTATTTTAAAATTTTAAGTTATTAAGATTTTTGAATTTGTTAAACTATTTAACCAATATTAACTATATAAATTATTTTAACCTATTTTAAACCAATTTAATTTATTTTAAACTAATGAAACCATTTTATTCATTCTAAATCTATTTTAAAGCAATTTAATCTATTTTATTTATATTTAATCTATTTTAAATCTATTCAGCTATTTGAAATAAATTTAAAAATATTTTTAATATCTTAGAGTATTTTACTATTTAAAAATCTATTTAAACCATTTATAACTATCTAAACTATTTTTCTAATTTACCCCAATAACAATCTGCCGCTTTGTATGGTTGAGTTGGCGCGTGTGTCTGCTTAAAGCGTCCGAAAAGGTGGATCGTTACAGTTGGTATCAAAGCTTTGGTTTAGTGATAACCTTAGCTTTGTGAGGTTTGTCTCTTTATTAATAGGGTAGTAATACCCTAGAATGAGTCGCTGAGTGTATATATATGGGAGAGCATATTTGTTAGTGTTATAAAAGGTTTCATATCGTGTCAATTTGTTTCGTTTTGTATTTATAAATTCTGGTCGGTGCATAGGACGCTATGACATCGATAGGGATTTCTAAACACTTAATAGGACGAACAGACACAATATTTGTTGTGGAATATAGGTAAATGAAATAATTTGCCTATTGTATATAAAATAATAATTTTATAAATGATATACTTGGTTGTAATATATTTGTTTGTTAGGTTGTGAAATTTATGAATATTGGTTGAAAATAAGATTTGTAAATAAAATAAATATAAATTGGAAAATTTAGAACTTAAGTTCCGAGATTTTTAAAATTTCTTCGAATAATTTTGGAATATAATAACAATATTATTTATAAGTATTTTCTGATATAAATATTTCAATATGATTTGAAAGAATTATTTTAAATAAATTTTGGAAAGAAATAAGTTCCGTACTCTCCTCTCTATCGTTGGAAAATAATTTCGGTGATGAGTGCCTGCATCATCGATATTTATTTTCAAGTTTCAAAGTGGGAAGACCGTAGTAGTAGTTAACTACATATTTGTTTGATAAATAAAGCTTGATTTTAAATTTCAAATATGATTTGATATATATATATATAGAAGGATATGAATATATATATATATATATATATATAATAATTTGAAATGAACCCGGCATTTAATTCTTAAATTTCCATAAATTAGAGATTTCAATTATTGTAATAAAATGAAAATTCTAACTATTTAATAATTGGGACTTCTAAAAGGAAATAAGGAATTAAATGCTAAGTATAAGTAAAGTATACAAGAAATCTGAAAAATTTTAAACTGTGAATAAAAAGAAAATGAAAATGAGAAATGGTAACCATTGAACATTTATCTACTAAAATGAAATAAGATAAACTTGTGTAATATTCAACTGCATTCTAAAAGACATTTATATAAATAACTACCAAAATATTAAAAAGTTGTAATGTCAAATAGAATATGTATTGAAATATTATACAAGTGAAACTTAAAATAACAAAAGTATTCAATGGAATTACTTTTGTAAATAAGAAATTTGATATTATAATTGTTATAAACTTAAGTTATAATTGAAATACTACTAAATAAAATGAAATAGGAAAATGAGTATTGTAAAAAAATGATTATAAACTTAAGTTGGTATTTGAAGCTATATACAATTAAAGCGAATAATAAAATGAATACTACATTAAAGTAATGATTAAAATTTCGGAAAAGTGAAATGATTTAGAAAATAGATTAAATATCCAATGACACTATATAAGGAAATGAATGTAAATCAAAAAGGTAAGAAATATAAGTATGAACTATGCACTAATGAATATTAATATCTAATGGAAATTAAGCATACAGCTTAATAAATATGAACTAAAACTATAATGAGATGAATGTAATACTTGAATGATGAACTCATTAGTTATTATAAACAATTGAATAGAAATAACTTATGTAAGATATGAATGTAAAATAATGAAAATGTATTTTCATTAAATGAATAAATGTAAAGAATGAATTTTGTAAATAAATGAATGTAAATAAATGGAATTAAGTATTATATGAATGGGAATTGAATCCTTGTAAGAAATAAATGTAAATTAAAGAAATAATCATTGTATGAAAAAATTGAATGATGAAAATGAACGTAATTTGTGCTTGGAATCATTATTTGTTTGGTTTATGTTTGTTTAGGCAAGGATACTCCTAATTGTTTGGATGTATGAATATCTGTTGAGTTTTATCTAAGACTATTGAGTAGATGGTGTACTTAGTAGTTTATTTGGCATTCTATGTGATTAAAAGTGTCTGAACCCGAACAAAACCATTTGCTTTGCCTGATATGGATGAATGGTTGATTAGTTGGATTTCATGTGGTGATTATGCTTGTTGCAAGTGATTGTCGTTATATTGCACTGATTTGTTTTGTTATTAGTTAAACATATTTAAAAATTTTACTTTTATATAATTATTAACTCCTTTGGATTATATAAGTGAAATACAAGTATGGAAGCAATAGCTACTGCTATTAGTTTCATAAAATAATCGTAAATTGCCCGACAAATAAATACATTCTCGAATTACGGTTTTACCGCAATATCATATTGTTTTTCCCGTGTTGGGATATATTATTTTGAAAATATATGGTATATATTGTTAATTTTGATATTATTATTTCTACCATACCTCTCCGTACAAAGGAGACTGTGCCGAAATTTTTCATGGATTTTGGACTTAGAAAATTTTATGAAATGTTTCCGAACTTTTGTTAATTTGGATATAAAAGGATTTAATGGTTATAAATTGATATATTTTACTTAAATTAATTAATTTTGTAAATTTATTTGTTCATAAATTTAACATTTTGAATAAGATATATTGATTACTTAATTCCTTCTTTTCCCTTCTTTTTCCTTTTCGGGGACGAAAAGTTTTGAGTAGGGCAGAGTGTAACGACCCGTAATTTTCGATTATTAAATTTGTTAATTTAATTAGATTTTGGAAATTTAATATGGAAAGAAATAAAAATTTGTAATTTATTAATGATATATTAAATAGAATGAAGTGTAACAATGGTAATTTATATTAATTATTAACAAGTAAACGAAATTCCAGTCAATCGAAATGATTTAGAGGTTATACTTGGTTATGAAGTGAATATATGTAATAATAAATGTGAATATTGAGTTTATGAATGAGATAAAATATAATTAATGGTAATTTGGTAAAATCATTGTTATGTAAGTAATTGTAACATTTGTTTGTAAATAATAAACTTGCTAATGCGGCAAAAAGTTAATGGTGACAAACTATTAGATGTTGCTCATTTATTTAACCTATCAAATTAAACCGAAAAATCAATTGCAAGTAATTCCCTTAATTAGTGCAGTTAATGTACTGTAAATCAATAACTGTAGAATGTTAATTCAATAAAGTGTAACCAATGTGAATTCTATTTCATATTATGATAATTGATTGAACAAAAATATTTGAAAATCAAAATTTATAAATTTTGGGATTTAAACTATAATAATTGGATTCATTGCAATTAAATGTAACTAAGTATTACGTTAATGGGAATTTAGATGAAATTGTAAAATATTAATGTACTATGATATAAACTAATGATAATTATACCCATAAAATGATAATTGATGGAATAACAAGATGGAAGTCTAATCAAATGGATTTATGGGGGAATTTAATTTATAATTATTGAATTTGCTAAAATTTTCGATATTTTTAAGCTCAATGGAACAGGTTTTAGGCCCTAGTTCTATCATATGAAGAAGTTATGTTAAAATCTGCTTATTTTAAATTGATTTCAATTAAATTAATTTCTATGCGTTTCGAGTACGTACGATCAAACGACAAGTCCGATCGCTACGAAACCTGAAATGCTACAATAATTCATTGTTACGGATCCAATGAAACTTGTTTCGTCGAAATCCAAGACAGTTGCCAAAATGGCTATATTTCGAATTAAATAAATTAATATTTAATTAATTAAATTAAATTTTCTATTTCAATTCTATAATTGACAAATCTTATCATTTTTGAATTCTTAAACAATTACAATAATTTAAAAAAAAAATTAGATATCACTTTAAAGTTAATTAATTTACCCATTGCAGTGTTTAATTTCACATTTATTTTGATATATGGGTTGATCCATTTTCGTTTCGGAGTCAGAATGGGCTTTTCAGGTCGTTTATCGTTCAACTTGTAAACAGATCTTATCCATTCATTCTATTTCTGGTCTACCTATAACTAGTCCATTATAAACCTGAGCCACTTCTTATTTTCATTTGTCTGTACGTATATTTTATCTGTCTACTGCTCCTTCTCAATGGCTGACAAACCAAACAAATTCCCCAATTCAATTTCAATTCAAAAAAATTCAACTTCGAAATCAAATCCCTTCAAACCTTATCAAATTTTATATTGATTTGAAACTATCAACGAGTGCAAGTCGAATCTATGATTCATTTTTAGATTGGAATCAACGTCTGCCCAAAAATTGGTGAATCGTTTGCGGTCGTTAATGCTAGGGTTCCTTGATCTACGGTCGACCGTCGACCAGACGACGATAGAAGGTTGTCACAAGGAAGAGGTTGATGGTAGCTTTCGATTCATGGTCCTTGGTCATCGGTTTAGCACCGGAATTTGTCGTGATTGGCAATGGTAAGCGTACGATGGCACTGGGCAAGGGAGGAATGGAGGCAATCGCGACCAATGGGATGGGATCGGCTTGGCGAGGGCAGACCAATGACATTGCCTGATCGAGGTGGCATCGTGTGTAGATGACGTGGCATAGGATTTTGTGTTGGCGGGAAAGATTGATGGTCGGGCGCTGTACAGTTCGTACTAGGGTTTAAGGATGATGATGTGGTAGGTTACGATTGGCTGTCTTCTTTATTTTATTTAATTCATGTTTTTAAATCGTAAATGTTCTTATGTTCATAACTTTTGCATACGAGCTCCATTTCATGCGTGGTTTCTTTCGTTGGGATCGTACCGAAATTTCGGACAATTGAACGCTGGTTTGAACGAATTCTGAGCCTGTTTGAATTTTGGGTTTAAATTGGATTTAAATTCAATGGTGAGTGATTTGACCCACTCACAACTTCTAAAATTTCTTATGTTGATGAAATTAATTTATGATGTGATTAGAAATTTATTTATAGCTATATGGTATAGTTAAATCATCATTCTAGTTAATTTGAATTTATTTTGAATTAAATTGTCATTTAATTTATTTTAGAATTTGAATTACTAGTTAATTACCTGTAAATGATAACCTGTTATCTATTGTTGTTTATTGATTGATTTGGATAATGATTGTGATGAATGTTTGATTGTTTGTATTGGATGAATGGGTGTTGTATTATATATTGTTATAACTGCAAGTTCCCTATGGGTTGAAATGATATATACCCAAACGATCTATAGATTAGGAAAAAATCTTTATGAGATGAAGTGATAGACTCGAGCGATTTTATGGATTTTATTATTAAATTCGGGATTGCGGTTTGAAATGATATATAATCGTAAAATTTTAAACTACGGATTGAAATGATAAATATTTGTATCACTTGATCCTAGGGTAGAGAATTATATACGAACACATGATTGGTTAAATTAAATGATTTTTTTAATCCTTAATTTTCAAACTTGATTAAATGATATTTTGGAATAAAATTTGATTTATATAAATTGAAGTATTATTGAAAAAATAAAGTTTTACGTTGAGATGTGAATCAATTGGAAGGAATTTCTTTAAAAAATTAATACTATAGTTTAAATTGATACCAATTCCAAATTCATAATTTAATATAAAGTGTTTTAAAAATATATTATTTTAAAATTTCTAATTTTTAAGATTTTTGAATTTATTAAACTATTTAACCAATACTAACTATATAAATTATTTTAACCTATTTTAA
The DNA here is from genome assembly GCA_030765085.1 of Allium cepa. Taxonomy (NCBI): domain Eukaryota; kingdom Viridiplantae; phylum Streptophyta; class Magnoliopsida; order Asparagales; family Amaryllidaceae; genus Allium; species Allium cepa. Next base: position 69,866,560 of record CM060939.1, on the reverse strand, counting down.
ATCAATTTCATTTATTTTAAACTAATGAAACCATTTTATTGATTTTAAATCTAATTGATCTATTTTAAAGCAATTTAATCCAATTTAATTATATTTAATCTATTTTAAATCTATTTAACTATCTGAAATCAATTTAAAAATATTTTAAAACTATTTTTAATATTTTAGGGTATTTTTACTATTTAAAAATCTATTTAAACCATTTATAACTATCTAAACTATTTTTCAAAATTTCAACGAAATAAAGATTTTGTGGTTATATTCAAACCCTCGATATAAAGTGGATTTGGTTAAAAGACATTATAACCTAAGTTGGGATTTAAATAACATAACTTATTTAATATGATGATTTGGAAATTAGAGTTTAACCTATTTTGGAAATATGACTTTGAACGAAAATAAAATTTTGAAACTATGATTTCAAAGGTGATATGATTACAAAGATAAATGTGATTTAGAAAGTGAATATAATTTCGAAAGTGATTTGGTTTTTGAGAATGTGATATTTTGATACAAATTGTGAATTGACTTTTGAAATGTAAAAGAACCATCCAGTGTGAAATAAGCGTTTGGTTGTTAAAGAGACCGGGATCAGATATTGTCATACTCTTTGCCAATACCAAAAACCACTTTAACAACTGTGTACGTGGTGGAGATTCCAGAATGAAGTAGGATGGTTTGGAAAACGATTTCTGTATGAGGTATGACGTGACATTGACTCTATTGAGTCAGCTTAGATGTGACTAAAACATGAGCAATGGCAGGTCAAGTGAGGTCATTCCTCCGATCGGGCACATTCCTTCGATACTATATTTTGACTTTGTGATTTATTTGGTGGCCACCAATGATTTTAATTTGGGAGTGTGCTTTGAGGTGGGCGGCAGTTGCGGCTATGCGTTACACTAGCCCGGAGGTGTAATTAGTATATCTACCCTTGCATTGCCTAGTTGTGTCGTGTTCACATTCCCTAGCATTCCTTCTACGAGTTTATTTTGTATCATACCTATGGAGTGCCCTCTGATGACGTTAAGTACGAGAGAGATTACGGTACTGTATAGACTATGGGAATATATAAAATGTGTTAAGGGGGATATGGGTAATGCCTTAATGCTATTTTAATAGTTTATCTTACATTAGACATTATTATAATAGCGTATATTACTACATAGTAGATAGTTTAATGGATCCTTAGGAGATGTGAATCCCGAACATCTCTTAAGTTACTGCACTCACGTTAGACACACTGGATAGGAGATGTCAAACCACGTAAGAATCTCTGACGCCATTACAATAATATTTACCATTGATTTAACTTACATAAGATCTTTTTGTTCTGACTCGAGTGTTTTGTCTTTTGAATTCGCTCGGGTCAGCCTAAGTAATTCAAGGATTGAAGACCTTATTTCTTGAGGACGAAGACGAAGATTTGTATTATTATTATTTTATTCCACTGCATTGTGTTATTCCGCTGCATTTATTTATTTATTCTTGTTGTATGTCACTCTGATTTTTGTGTTGTATAAATATAATCAATTGTTTTTTTGTAAATAGCTTCATGAACTATTATTTGATTATTATATTTTGTCATTCCGCTGCGAGATTTTGTTTTTTCTTTCTTTCTCTTTTTCTTGTTTACCCAATAGCATGCCTCTTTGTATGTTTTGAGTTGACGCATGTGTCTGCTTAAAGCATCCAAAATGGCAGTTCGTTACAGGAGGTTCGGCCGACAACAAGGTGGAATTGGGAGGCTGGTCGAGCACTTGTAAGGCAAGGAGTTTTTTTAGTAAATGGATTAGTGAGGTGTTGATTTGAATGAATGTTGGCAGGAAGTATCGGTTTGGATTAAGGTGAGAACTCCTAAATTAAATCTTTATAGATAGTTATAAATGTTTAACGTGACTATTGAAATGCTTAAAATGTTTGGTTGGATGAATTGCAGTAATAAGTGGATATTTGGAAAGTAATTAGTAATAAAAGGTTAGATATGTTATATAGAAAAAACTTGAAACTCCATTTGTATTATATATGCATATATTGGATGTTATGGTTGTTTATAATGATTGTTTATCATGTTTGGATGTTATGAAAATATTCTTGTTTGGATATATTGTAAAGACCGAGATTTTGGACCCTCGAAAATCGACACTAATACGCCCATTGTATTGCGTGCCGAGCAATTGAATGTCGGCAAACCCGATTATTACGGGAAAAGAGGATGGAAGAAGGAAAAAAACTAGAAAACATAGAATCTCATAGTGGAATGAATAAAATAAAATATGAAACAGATCTTCACAAAAGAAACAAAACTATAATATACATACAGCCATCAATCAGAGTACACTAGCCTATTTCAGCCTGGACAGTTATAACAAACTGTCCTTGCAATTTCTGATAAATATAGCTAACAGAAATCACAGCGGAACGCAAAGAATTATGTATATACATCTTGGGCCTTTAGCTTATCTTCTGAACTCCAATTCATTCAAAGAAATCTATAAATATGCTTGGTCTGACTTGAGCATTGATAGAGAAGAATGCCCAGATCATTCTAGTAAATCAGCGTGAGAAAAACACAAACAAATGAAATTTAATGTTTATCAAAACCTTTCAAATAAAAGTATCACGTAAGACCACGCGTACATCAAAACGGATAGGTTTTTTACCTTACGATAACCAAAACATTTTATATAGAAAATTCATTTGTATTATAATAATGTTTATAGTTCAAAGTAAAATATGAATATAGTTGAAATGCTTGCATCTCACGTTTCCGCATAGTTGGTATAGCTAAATCCATATGGAGCCTACTGGAGAATGGATTCCATATAATGAAAATGTAAGGAACTAACTTCCGATGGTACATCTCTAGATAAAATGCACCAGGTTCAAGAAAATCTTGTGCCCCTGCCAGACAAGACTGGCCTACACTTGACTAGTAGTACAAGATAAGTCCATCCCACTTTGGGCCTCAAAGTATACATGAGTGGATAGCAATAGATCTAGATTTAGGATGACCATACCCTGATAGGAGCGACCCACATGGCCCTGCTGCATGCCCAATTTTATCATTTTCTGGTTGATGAGGCTTGCGACTATATTTTACCTTTTATATACACTTCTCACTTGGAATGCTAACATTGCCCTCCAAGTAGCAATGCAATTCCAGCATTCATCCATGCAATTTGCATAGGAGATGGACAAACCGAAGGCACTACATCTACTACATCCATTTTAGAATCACCCTTGGGATTAGTAGCAAGCAATGCATGCACTTCAAAGAGCTCCATCTTCAAATTCTATCGCCTTTAAGATGTCTTCACTTCAAAATGCTTGAGTTGGATCGAAGTGATTTTCAAATAACATATTTTTTAAAGCCAAAAATGACCATCAACACCCAATGTAATCTAGTGGAGATTAAATGAGAATGAAATTAAAATAGAGCGAATATCGTGAATGAACATATAAATTTTTACAGTGATTCGACAACCTTGGCCTACATCCACTTCATATTTTTATTGATCTTGTACTTGATTATGATTACAAGAATGTTTAGATCAGATAGAATCCATTAGTACAAGAATGAAGAATAAAAATGGAAGAGCCTTTTTAGTAGAAAAAAATATCTCTTTTCTAATGCCATACATGTTGTATTACAGGGGAAGATGTACACGGATCGGAATGAAATTACGATGAAAGGTTCAGGAGACAAGGACGAGGCCACTCAAAAATTTACAGGCCCATTAGGACCCACAATAGGGATCGGTACTGATCCCTATTAGTGTGTCCAAATAGGCTGCAATCCCTATGAGGGGTGTCCCATAATGTTAGCTGCTTGCTTCTCAAATTTCATGGAATTCCAAAATATGGATTGTGAGATACCGTATTTCTGTGAAGTAATGTTGCTTGAATTCTGATTTCTGTCAATCCCTCCAAAGGGAGTCATGCCGATCCTGTAACAACCATAATTTTAATAGATATTTTAATTCAATTTTATTTGAAAACTTTGATTTTTAATTATTTAAAATTGAAATTTTGGAATTTTCCAATGTAACTTTGGATTTTGTTTACAATTTATTTTCCAAAAATAACAAAATAAAGATTTTCAGAAAATTTTATATTTTGGTCAACTTTTGTCAAACTTTGACTTTCAAATGAAATTTCTAAATTTGAATTTTAGATTTCTTATCTTTTTTTTGAAGTTAAATTTGATTCTGATAATGATTCTGCTTTTCGTTACGTTAAATTTTGTTTTATACTTTTTAAATCTAATAAATTTCAGCGTTTTACACGCTATTATTTTCAGCATTTTTTTCTGTTTATTTTCTTTATTCTATATTTTCTACTTCATTTCTATTTTATATTTCATTTTCTATTTTCTATTTTTTTGGACTTTTTATTTGATTCTTATTTGATTTTGGCTTGGAAATTCAAGGGACTTAAGTTTCTTTTATTTAATATGAAGTATGCCTTTTCATTTTTCCTAGCCGTTCATAATTTTATTTCCTAGCCATACAAACTTCCCGTTTTCCTTTCCATTCACGTACAAGTATTTCCCATCTCACTTCATCTCTCTTCTCATTTTCATTTCATAACAAAACTTTTACAGTAAATTAGTTTCCTCCTTCTCCCTCTTTTCCATTTTCTTTCTCTTTGGTTTGCAACAAGCTCGACCATGCTCCTAGCCGACCATCTCCTCTACTCCATCACTACCTATGGTCGGCCATCTCCATCACCTTATCTCCACCATAACTAGGTCGTGACCACAATAGACCCAAACTCCATCTCCAATTGCCTTGAACAACCTAGCCGAGCACTATATTGTCCAAACCCCTCTTCCCTTAGCCTCGGCCACCACCTATGCCAATACCACCTCCTTTGCCTTGCTCCAGGCCATACCCTCTTGGTGATCATCTGACCTAATCCATGTCTAGCACTATGGCCAAGCCATGTAACCATAGGGCCGAACCCATACTCTCTTGACCCATGACCTTTTGCTTTCCCATGAGTTTTGCCTTGCCATCTCTTCACATTCCAATGTTTTGCCTTCCATTACCTGACCATGGCCGAGCATTTCGTGCAGCAATTAGTCATAGCTGAGCCATATTGTCATGTGTCTAGCCAAATTGGAAAGTGGCCGAGCCTACTTGAAGAGGTTAAGCCATTTTGCTTCAATTTTGATTCAAATTTGTACATTGTTTTGATTTAAATTTTTATGTTGAATTATATATTTATATATTTTATATTTGTATGATTACAAGACTTTAATCTTGGCTCTCTATCTACTCAAATCTAATTCGTGCTTTGTCGTGCTTTTCGGAGTTCAGTTGTGTGTCTTGAATTGTTAACTCCAGCTTTAAAAGGTGAGTTTATCACTCTCGACATTCGTACTTATATAATTGTGAAACAATGACATGTGAATTGTAGTTGATGATATGCTATGTTGACAGTAGTTTATATATGTCAGTTACATGACTTTTATGATGTTATAACCTAATTATATGCTTGTTACATCACCTGATATGATATGCCATATTATACTGTTTATTTATTTTCTGTTTCTCACACTGCAGCTTCCATGTAGAACAGAATCACAATGAGTTGAAATGATACATACCCGAACGGATTTCAGTATAGGGGAAAATCATTATGAGATAGGCTTAAGCTATTTTTACTTTATTTTATTTGACTTGGGATTACGGGTTTGAAATGATAGAACCCGGATTTTTATTTTTAAATTACGGATTGAAATGATATATATCTGTATCACTTGACCTAGGTTAAAAAATTATACACTGACCCCATGGTTAATTTTTAATAATAGTTCCAATATAAAAATTTATTAAGTATTTTGAACTTATAAATATATGGAATTTTAACTTAAAAATTTTATTTAATGATTTTTGAATATAATATATAGTGGTTTTATTAAGTTAAAATAAGTTGAAATTTATAAGTAAATGAATGGTTTTAAAAACTCTAATTTTAGGAATTTTATTTATGAAAATTATTAAGTACTTGAATTTTTAAATATGATAAATTTTAATTTAAAATTTGATTTAATGATTTTTAAATATAATGAGATATTGGAATTTTGTAAGTAAATAATTAGTTTAAATTAATTAAAGATTTTATCTATGATAAATAAATTAGTAATTTAAAATGTAATATGGAATTTTAATTCTAACCTATTATTAATGATAAATTTTATTTATGGAATAGATATGTTTTGTATATATAAACTACAATAAAAATTGGAATAGTATGTTTAAAACATGTTTTAGTAAATTCGTAGCATTTTTAAAGTGCTATGTAAATTTAGTTATGTTTTGGAAGTCCTATTATTTCTAAATTGTAATGTTTTCCAAATGCTAGGTTATTTAAGGTATATTGTTAAAAATGTTATACTACTTTAGGTAATGTTTTAAAAATGCTGTATTTATAAAAAGATAACATTTCTGAAATGTTATTATATATATATGGACCATATTTTTTAAGTAGTACGATTTCTAAACGATAACATTTCAGAAATGCTATTATATATATATATATATATATATATATATATATATATATATATGGATCATATTTTTCTAGTAGCATGATTTCTAAAAGATAACATTTTTAAAAGGCTATAATAAGTGTATGGTTTTGGAAAGTGTTATGATTTCTAAATTATTATACATTTTTGAAATGTTAAAACTAATATATATGGATTTGGAAATATTATCATTTTGAAATGGATATTATTTTGGAAAGTAATAGCATTTGATTTTAAATGGTTTGTGAATAGATATGCTTTGAAATAAAGAACCGTGGGTAATAATAACGTTTGGTTGTTAAAGAGATCGAGATCTGAAGTTGTCATACTCTCTGCCAACTCCGAAAACCCCTTTAACAACTATGTATGCGGTGGAGATTCTAGAATAAAGTAGGATGGTGGCAAAGTTCTATTGAGGTATGTACATGGACCTGACTCTCGTGAGTTGGCATAAGGTGGCAAAACAGGAGCGATTGACGGGCTAATAAGGTAGCTCCTCTTATCAGAAACACTTCTTCGTATGCCATTCTATTACTTTGCGATTGATTGGTGCGCACCTTTGATTTTTGGGAGTGTGGATCGAGGTAGGCGGTAGTGGCTGCATGCGTTACCACCGGCCCGGAAGCGTAATTGGTATATCTATACTGGCATTGCCTTGTTATGTCGTGTCACCTACCCTAGCACGCCTTGTACTAGTTTTGATTTGTTTGTACCTATGGAGTATCCTCTGGTGGCTTCCCAATCAGGAGGGACTGCGGTACTGTATAGACTACTGGCACTATATATGTGTTAAGGTGGAAAATGTAAAGCCTTAATGCTATTTTTAAGTAAGTTTACTTTACTAATAGACATTATTATAATAGCCCATATTACTACAGAGTAAATAGTTTACGGATTCTTAAAGGATCGGCGGTCCCAAGCATCCTTTAAGTTAATTGTGCATTTTGTTACAGTTCGCTTGAGTTCGTTTACATTGTATAAGTATGTATGTCCTGACTCAAGTGTTTGTGTTTATTTTCTTTACGCTTGGGTCAGCCTGAGTATTAATTTTGGATTTCACCTTCTAGAGCTAGAGGATATGCTGGAGTTTATATATCTATCTAGTTGTTATCAATTTCCATTCAGTATTTCTATTCAGCTTATGTATTAGTGGACATTTATGTATTTGGGATTTCTATTGTATTTACTTTCAGACTCTGTATTTTATACTTGTTTTGAGACTGTGTTTGTAGTAGCTTCATGAACTACCATGGTTATTTTATTTCCGCTGCGAGTTATTCTGATTTATCTATGATTCTGTGTTTGGTTTTATTTGCTTCAAATTATAGTACTATCTATTGTTTTGAATTATTCAAGTCCGACATGTGTGGTTTTATTGTCGATTTGAATGGTCTAAAATAGTGGGTCGTTACAGATCCCTCCAACTTCCTCCAATTGGAATGATATCCCTAAGGGATGTTCCATATGTTGTAATAAGTTTGCATTCCATGTTTCATGTTGATAGCATGCATATTCAGAGTTATTGACCGATTATCGCTGTAAAATTGAGTTGTGGAATCGATACATCCGTAATGTTGAATATGAATCGCACCTGGTCCATCTTCGAGGAATATTGAGCTTTCATACTTATGCTTCATATTATCATCTATGCTTGATTTTTTGAACCCATAATCATCAGTTTGGGTACTGGCTTTAATGACAGTCGAGTCTAGCTTGTCCAGTCGGTTCAGATATAGCCAGATCAAAATGCCAGATAACATTTTCCCTCTAAAGTATGTCTTGTTGCGTACATGACGTGCTTTGAAATGAAGCCAGTAAGAGTTGCCAGAAAGAAATCCATCCAGTTTCCTAAACAGTCGCTATCCTTCAGTTGACTTATCTTTCCAAAGTGTTGTATCCTCTTTGATCGTCATCAAGCTTAGACGATTTCCAATTGTATAAATTTGGGATTCTATTCCATTAGTTGCTACAAATGTCCGGTTCTATAGGGCTAGTAACTTTAGCTATCTGATCCAATCTTTTCTTTAATAACTCTAGGTGACAAGTTAATTTCTATCATTTCAAGAAATCAAATTTTCTGAATATACACGTGCACGTTCAGGTACATGTTCTTCTCATTGGCTCCCGGATGTGTTTGTACACTCACGAGTCGTCGCCATTCCTTCTAGTTTAATTGCAATTAGATTGCAATTCCTTATTTATATATTATTTTATAATGAAATAAGGGTTGTAATAAGTCATTCAGTGAGAGTGAACTTCAAGTTCTAGAAGGATGACTTCCTCGGTGCCGATCCCTCCTTATTTGAAGTTGGGCCTAGCGCCTTTTGGTGGGCCCATATGGATTAGAAGGTCCTTTAGTCAAAGTTTCAGAGATAGTGGTAGTTATCTTTACCTATAAATCCTGGTCTCTTCGAAACAACATTTGATAGTTTCCAATGAACTCAATGTAACCCTAAATTCAATGAATCCAATCACTAGGAATGGAAGAAGAAGAAGCAGCAGATCCATGGTTCTTTAGGAAATAAGCAGTCAAATATAAGAGCGAAGATCACCTCCTAAACATTAGTGGATGGATTACCTTATTGTTTGTCCTAAGTGAATGTAATGAGATTTATACGCACTATATAGCATCATAGGAGATGACCGTGCCATATAAATCATGTGTTTCTCTTAGATATTTCCAAAGTTACGTTTTGGGTCTATATTTGACAATCGATTATTTAACTATCTAGAAATATACATCCAAATCAGGGATTTATTGGGAAAACCAACATTGGTTAAATACATAAGCAACCCCTAACCTCTTTAATTAATCTTTTCTTTAATTAAAATTACTTTATAAGTTATTTGTATAAAAATACATTTACAAAGATAAACACACAAATTCCTATATTTTCAATACTTAGAAAAATATCCATATACATATCTTAACGGTATATGTATATTCACAAAACTGAGAAAGATTTTACCATTTTATACAATTTTAAAATCACTTATAACTCCTTTATAAATCACTAAAATCATTTATAAACTATTTATAAATCTCTAAAACCATTTACAAACATTTCTAGATCATTTCTTAAGTCACTGATGATCCCTTTATAAATCCATCAAACTAATTATAAAACTATGCTTACGAATCTATAAACCCATTTCTAAAATTAGTTTATAAATATCTAACTATTTATAAATTTACTTTACCTTGTAAATAATCGTCCTTTATGCCTACAGACCATTTTATAAAACGCCTCTTATAATACTTAGGTATGTTTATAAAAATATATTTATAAGTCTCGAAAATATTTTAAAATGAATAAAAGTGATTTACCTCAAAACATTATTATATAATAATAATTATTAACAATAAAAATTATAAATAAATAACTATTATTAACTTCAAAATATCTTAAAAATAATAATTAATAATTTCAAATCATCATTGAACAAACAGTAATAATTAATCTTTACCATTATTATAAATAGTAATAATTAATTTCCAAACATTATTATTAAATCATTATTTTATATTTCAAACCATGTTAATTATTTAAATAATTAACTTTTCAAAAAATAAATTATTTATAAATAACTTTAAAACAAAATAAATATAAATAAATAAATAACCTTTAAAACAATATTAAATATAAATATTCTTAAAACGATATTAAATGTAAATAAATAACTTAGAAAAGACAGACGAAAAGGTTGGAGTAAAACAGCAGTTAAATCCTTAAAAAAAATTTCGAAACCCGATTTGAGATTTAAAATCATTCTCTGTCTCAAAAACCGACTCTAACTCACAATGGCAATTTATAGTACTTTTAAAATACTAATTTGAGGCTAATAGCTACCCAACGTTGAATCAATATATTGATTATTGATTTTCTATCACTACAAGATTTAAGTTTTGAACATATAGCAATGTCATAATCATATAGAGCCAACAATCAGGTTTAATATCCAATAATTCATATAATAGGAATATCATTGAAATTAAAATTAACAATGGCAAGAAATCCTGTTGCATATCTCCAACCTGTCCTCCTGCATTACAACTCATATATATATCAGCACGCGCGCGCGCACACACACACACACACACATATATAAAATCAATAGTGGTGGGGAATCCTGTTGGATCCCTCCAACCCATCCCCATGCATCACTAATAGTATATAATCATATAATATGGCTCATTTGCTACTAGGCAGGTATATATACAAGGTCATCCATTCCAGGAGCAGGAATAAAAACCCAAACCAACTGATAAAATAGTAAATCATCCAAACATACAATCATTAAATTTTATCAACTATATAACACACTACTTAACCAAAAAGGTGAGTTTAAGTCACCGAAATTTCTATTTTCGTCGAGGCGTTCTAGTTCAAAATTAAAAATGAACGACGTTCAAATTTAGCCTAAATTTTCCACATACTCAAAATTTGACCAAACAAGTTCTACTGCAGAGCTTTCATCATTGCGAACACAATGCAAAAACCCACATCTCGATTGGACCTCATATGAGAGAGAGATACAAATTTTAATTTATCGATTTCAAATTTATAATTAATAAACTAATTATAGTTTAATTAACTAACTACTTAGTTATAACTAATCTCCCTCCTCCTCGCTCTTGTTCGATTCCATAACCCAAGCCCCCACTACATCTCCATCGCGCCACTACCAGAGATCACCTGACCAAGACCCTCTTCTCCCAAGCCCGGCCCCAACCATGAGCTTTCCAACGTCACCAACCTCGGTCCTGGACTCGCCGCCATCGCCACCCTCAAGATCGAAATAGTCGACGCCGTTCATGGCAAATTTCGGCTGCAACACGCTACCATAGACCATGAAACTTCACCATGGCATAACGCTCCCTCCTCTCAACACATCTCCTTCGGATTCCATTGCCAACCAATCACCCAGTCACCGCAATTGGTGACCAAAACTGTCGCCGTTCATCGAGGCACTGCGGCTGCCTCGTCGTAATCTGAAATGACCCAACCTACACTAGCTTCATCTCGATGTTGACAAAAAAACTCTAATTGGTGACTTTGCCTAAAAACCCTCAAATTAGTACCGATGATCCTTGACCGTTCGATGAGGTGATGGTTTCAATTCAAAATTTTGAACTATTTCTCTGGTTTGGAGACGCTTTGTACGAGAGGAAGATGGTATAGGCTGAAACGTGTGAGAGGTACGGGTTGAGTGAGGGGAAGTATGGTTATAAAATAGAATATATTATTTATATAATAATATTGGACACCATATACCTTGAAAATCTCGAACTCCAATCAAGACGTGCCGATTGGCGTTCTATATTAAGTACCTCTACTTCGAACATGATGGATCTAGTCTCGAGACCAAATTCGATCATATATAGAAGATAGCTTTTAAAATCGAATTTTATTATATTAATTCTACACCTTCGAGCTTACATGACTATACGATATATCCAATCGTTACGAAATTCGAAGGCATACAATAATTTATTATTACAGATCCAACATCATTGGTTTCGTTAAAATTCGAGACAATAACCTAGAATGATACTTTCACACATTAATTAAAATTAATTTTTATTAAAACGAAATAAATCACTTTCGAACCTAAATTTTAAAAGTTTATTATACATTCTTTTTTACGCTGAATTCAAATAAGGTCTCCAAATCATTTTAATTCATATTAAATCCAAGGATTAATTATTTAAATATTCTAATTATTTAAATTCATTATTCAAAAAAATTCTATAATTTGAAATTTAAGCTATTTGACTTATAAAACTAATATTTCTATATTTTTGAAATCAATTGAATATTCTAAATTTGAACGACCGAAATTATGGATCGTTGCATATATGAACAAGTCACGTTAAATACACGTCGATAACACATAAGGAAACACATTACGAATCAAATTATAAAGTAGTATGGAATCATTAAAACTCTTTGAAATGATTAAAATATGTTTTATTAACACTAAAACAAGTGTGGTTAAGTTGGAATAAGAAATGAAAAATGAGTCAAAACTAGGGGCGTCGCGTAACGGTAGTTTGTGATTTCGCCTAAAAGTTAAATGAGTATATAAGGTGGAATATAGCTCAGAATTCTTTGTAATAGGAATTTTTCGAAAGATTATGTACATAGTTTCTAAATAAAGGAAAGGATCGAGATTGAAATAAGCAGATTCCGAAATATACGTAAAACAAGTTTTCAAAATAATCGCGGTTTTGCAGTTTGAAATTCAAACAAGGATTTCTTAAAATTTAATATTTTTAAATGCTTTAAAAATATGGAAAAATCTTTATAAATATTTTAAAATATTTTAAAAGAGATTTGAGTTTTATAAATAAATTTTCAAATGATAGAAAAGTCGTTTTGATCAATATAACTTTAAAAACACTATTTACAGCACTATTTACCACGGTTTTCAATAACTTTTGAAATATAACTTTAAACTTAACAATTCTTTTCAAATCTTTTATAAATGTTTTTATATAATAATTAAGTTTTTTTAAATATAATTAGAACATTTGATTATATATTTAAAGGATTTAAATTAAAGAATTAAAGAAAAGCTATTATAAACAATTGTTTTAAGCTTGGCTCTAATAAGCCAATGGGTACACTTGATTTTCTATTCATGAGATCTAGTTGAGGTGGTTAAACTAAAGAGATGTTCAGAAGCAACCAGTGCCGTAGCTCACCTGGCCTCACCTAGGTGAAGGACAGATAAAGCCGAAATGTCGGAAACAAGTTAAGTGTAAAAGATTAAATTTTCTGAAATTTAAACAACTTGGATTGTATAGATAATCTTTTTATAATTGATATTAAATTCTGAGGAGGGAATTCTTACTAATAATATGAATTTAAAAGGTGATTTTGCCATCTTTCGAAAAATAGTACTTGTAGAACACAATAATTAACATCAAGTATAATTTGAATGATTTCTATGGACCTGTTTCATTCAAATATTAACGTATTTTGATTTACCATCGTAGATGATATGGTTTCAACTTATTCAAAAGTTATTTTTTAAAAAACTTAGAAATCTTTGTTAAAATTTAAGTGCAATGATTTGAAATTATTCTAAGTTTTAAGAAGAGTTTAATTAAACCGAAGAATTTAACAAACAGAGTTTTAATGAATTCCATATATATTGAAAAGAAATGGTTTTCAAAAGATAAATATCTTTAGAAGATATTTTGGGTAAAAAGATATTAATTAGTGGAATATTAATCACTTATTTATAAACCATCTTTTTATTGATGAATGGTTTGAAGGAACCGGGGTTGGATTTGGGTGATTCCTATCCGAAAACCACTTCCAAACAATTTATGTGTCCGGAAATGAAGATGCGTGTATGTGTGTGTGTTGAAGACCATAATTTTGAAGATAGAAGATTTTCATTTCAGAAGGACTACTTGTTGATAAATCTTTGGGTAGCTCCTAAGATAAATAAATAGCAGTTGCCCCTTCGTTTTGAAGATATTCGAAACATGAGAACTATTTGCTACTAATCCTTAGGGTGATTTCCAACATGATGTGGTAGGAAAGTACCTTTGGTTTTTCTTGTTCTTGGAAAACTTGTATGAACGAATGTCTAACATTGCATTTCTAGATCACATTAATTAATCTCTATGAACGTATCATCTGTCTGGTGGTGGAGAAGGCAACTTCTCCTAGCTTTACAATCTTTCCTGAGACCTACGAGCTTAGGAGTTATACGTTTGTAGAAATTGGCTGCTTGATTGTGAAATGGCAAAGTGGCATTCGAAGTGGAATATGTTCTATACAAAAGGTAATTAACTCAAAGCCACATACCCTGGAATGGTGAGATAGAGGTTGCTTTAAGGCTAAATGGCTCGCAACCAATCAGCATATGAAATCAGCTTCTAGATCTATAAAATTTCTACCCACTGTAATTTCGGGTTTAAATTAAGTGGTGTATGCTATGAGACATCTCAGATAGGTCGGTAATGGTCGTGTGATGTAATACTCGGTTCTATTCATGTAATTTTCAGATAGATCGGTCTTAATTCGCATAAGGACCAATATAGGGGCCTTGGGTGTATTCTTTTAGAAATGCACTGTACGAGAGGTAGTTCCTTACCTCGCTATTCAGTTGGAAATCCAATCTCTAATAAGTCCTTCGGTTTTGTTTTGTAGAACCTTAAATGATTAGGTCCGGAATTTAATATGGTAACAATTTCGACAAAGATTCGTAAGTTTACTTGCAAATGCTTTCAAAAGAATGTCATTGAAAATAATATTACCAAATTTCCATGTAAAAATGTTTTGGTTATCATATGGTAAAAAGTTGTTCCGTGTTTATGCAAGGCGTGTTATGATACACCTTTTGTTTTCAAACACTCGTATTTTGAGTTTCTCACGCCAGTCTCATAACTGACCCAAATTTTATTTCCCTTTCCTCAGACTTTGGGTGCTCTACTATTTCCAAGCAGCCTAGTACTTAGGTTTAGTTAAAAGAAATCTAGAAAAAATCAAAGCATGGATTTTGAAGATTACTTAATAGACTATTACCTCTTTTTCGCCACACATGTATGTTATTGTATTCCGCTATTGTACAGACAAAGATTTATAACTGTCCATGTTTAACTCTGATAAATGTCTTTAAAAATTCGGCTGTAAAGATTTTATATAATGGAATAATATATGTTATTCTATTCATGTAAGATTTTGTCCTACATCTATTTTTCCTTTTACCCTTAAGAAACTACCTCTTCGGAACTTCGATTTGTGGTCGATGAATACCAATGATGTACTAATGTCGATTTCCAAGGGTCGAAGAAATGGGTCCTCGCACTTGGAGTCTTCGGATCTGTCATAGACATTGTGCGTAGAGGAGCACATTGGCGAAAGCGTTTCGTCGATTCTTTGAAATGAGAGAGAAAAGTGGAGAGTGGGTATGCATGTAAGTGGGATCCTGTATAGGTTTTGTGCACGGCTAATTTGGAAAGTAGAAGGAATTACGAAAAGGGATTAGCTAATAAAGGTAATTAACAAACTAATTAGTGAATTAATTATTTAATTAATCCGAAATCTTATATAATTCATATCTTTTTCATACGAGGTCTATTTTGGACACCATTTCTTGAATTGCGCTTGTTATGGAGAGCTCTATAACTGGGCGTCGGTTTGGTCAGCATTTGTTGAGGTGGGTAATATATTCTCTCACCTTACTTTGATTGTTAGTATAGTATTAAAAAGAAGTTTTGAAATAATTTCTAACTTTGAAACCTCATTTCTAATTAAACTTACATTTTATTTTATAAAATAATTTAAAAGTGTTTTAAAATGGCTTAAATTAAATATCACATTTTTCTCATTGATGTACTATTTTGATGATATTTATAGATTTATGTTATTTTGGTATTAATCCCATATTGTTGCTTGGATATATTGTATGTGTGTTAGTATAGATGTATCTAGGCTATTATAGCTATTTGTATGTTTTTGGTTGCTTGTTTGCTTAGTTTGGTTGAAAACGCCGATTTAACGCGATAAATACTATAAAATATCGCATAGGATGGGATTTTGTACACAGAGTTTCATGTATGCCCATTGACATAAAGTTGAAAGATGGACTTGGAGAACTTCTTTAGATTTTAAGATGGATGTCTGGCGTTTACATTTGGTTTGTACTTAGCCATTTTTGCTAAGTACACAACTAAGTAGTCGTTATCAACTGCTTTGGAGTATTGATATCCATCACTATTGATGATGGCCGATTTGGACATTTTTGATGTGGTTGATGGAGAGGCTTCGAAGAGCATGAGTTGATGGTTCATTTTTTCGCTCGATATTTGATCTCAATGCTATGGCTCTTCGACAAGCAGTTTTGGCAGTGAAGCAAGGATGCGACACTTCGACCAAAGGGCTCGTGCTAGAAGTGATGGCATCGATGATGGATAGTTATACTTCGAGATACAAAGTAGCTGAATTGAAGGGGCTATGCAGGAAGGTTTGGGACACACTATGACATTCTATGACCAACGATAGTTGTCTAGAATAGTTCCCAACTATGATGACTTCAGATGGGAGTTGTAAAGACAGTTCCAAGATGAGGATGAGCTCTGTTATGTATGATGTATGAAAACGGCTCATTAATATTCATAGGTTTTGGTGTGCACTCGTAAAGAAAGGTTATATGTGATGATATCCATTGGGTTACGGGTTATGCCTTGGATATATCACATGAGGTGATAGAGTATGCCTCGGATCGCGCGATGTTTTGATCTATTTACCTTGGACTGTTTATAGGGATGCATTCTAGTTCCTGACCTGATGAGTGACATGGATTCGAGTATCGAGAAACCGAGACATTGAGTAGCCCTTGAATCTATGGAGGTGGTCATACAAGTATCATATATCTAATGCACTAAGTGAGTGAACGTGATGATGGATGATGGATGATATATTTGATTTAGTAGCTTATCACCTGGGTTGCCCATGACATTGGTATCATCAATGTAGATATCTAGATCCCATTAGTACTTTCACATACAGTACATCCGTGATGATTATGATATAGAGTAGCATATTATTGATGTTATGTGCTGACTCTGTGGATGTAGGGATAAATCAGGTATGATTCTCCATACCCTCTATTCCATATACTATACGACTTTTATAGTAGTTTGAGATTATTTATCGCTCACATCAGACTGTTATCTGACTTGAGATTTTATGATTTTCTTCTTATTACCATGCATACTCTTAAATGAGTACACTAGAAAGCAGGTGTAAACGACATATGAAATTCTGTAGATGGACTGGCACGACACGACACTTTCTCATATTTATATTTTTGGGCATATTATTGCATATTCTACCGTGTGACATTATGGAGTCTTGACGATGTTGACTTTCTATTATTGGTGATAGTTTATCAGTTGAGTTTATTTATTAGTTGGGTTCATTCTAAAACTGTTTTGACTGTATGAGCATGTGTACTAGATTCTATTATTCATGTAGTTATTACTCTCTCGCCTATTTTATATCTATAATGACTATTATAGTTTATCTGATGCGCTATGAGATATACGACATGTTATGTGATTGTTTAATGTTTACTTTCTTTCTCTTCTCTTCTTCCCTTTTTTATTTTCTTCTATTCCTCTTCTGTACTTCTATTCCTTTCTCTCAACAATCAACCTACTTCGACCGAATGCTCCAGCAGCGCACTATTGGGTTATATGAGCATCGGGGGTATAAGATGGTTGTCACATTTCTATTCCTAAACTATCAACCAAATATCTTGAAATGAAAGAGTGTATAGCACCAGTATCAAATAGAACCCTAACTAATATATCAAAAATCAAAGTCATACCTCCAAGCACAATACCCTTTCCTTTCTTCTTTGTTGTAGGTCCAGATGAAGGTCCTTCCAAAGCATATAACTTAACCTGCTTAAATTCCAGGCAATCCCTGTTCTTATGGCCTAGCCAATTACTGATAAAGCACTTGCCATGTCCTCTGGCTGGGTATGCTTGATTGAGTAGTGCCCATTTTGGCCATAGTTGAAACAAGTGACATCGGCTATATTCTTCTTTCGTGCTCCCTCACCGAAAGTCTTTCCTCCCTCCTAGTTCTTTCCACCTTTTCGATTCTTTCCGCCCCTATGATATGGATTTAAATCTTTTCTTCTGCCTACCCTTGAGCTTCACATTATCCTTCTTTTCTCCTTGATACAAGTAGCCATACCACCTTGTCATTTCCACCACCATATCAAACAGAGCCAAAAAATGTGACATTACCTTATGATTCAACCCTCTTCTCAGATCTTCAATGAACTTCTCATTTTTTTCAATAGGGTGTATATATGCACCCTTCCATACTTCAGCAATCTTTATTTGTTCCTTAAAGTATACCAGTCTAATCCATTAACTCGGTCTACTCAAATGAGTACTCATGAGTTTATGGGAAATAATAAAAACACGGATCGAACAATAAGTCTAGTATGAGTAAAACGTTTACCCTAAACATCCATAGTAATACCACCAGCTAATGCAGAATGGGTTTGCCCCTCACTTCATCATCACAGCAAATATACACAAATATATATAACAATAATGATTTATATATATGTATGTGTATGTGTATGTGTATGTGTATATATCACAAAAAGAAGTCAAATGCATATAATCAGTCAATAAGTGTTCCCTACATTTGTCATCCTATTATGAAATATGTCAAACATATCTACCAATTTCAAGTCAAGTATACCCTATATTTATCACCTAAATATGAACCATGTCATATAATCAATCGACATTCGTGTTAAATATGCTAGTATATGATTTTAGTTTGACGAAAATAAACATATACATATACATACATACATACATATATATATATATATATATATATGTATATATTCAATTAAATGTATTTGTTATTGTACTATTTTATTTTCACATAATTAAATAAATATTTGCTGAATAAAATATATAACATAGAATTTAAATTCAAACAGAAATTTTATTCAAAAAAAATATTTTATTACAATTTTGAATAGTACAAATTTGAGCTCTCACTATATATATACACACAATTTGCAATTACAATACAATTTCGATTACATCATAATTTTTCACTGTACAATGTTTACATACTTTTTCACCTCACTACATGTCACTCATTCACTCATATTTATCTTCAACTCTATTCCAATTTGTATCTAGAATCTGATTTATCTGCAAAATAAACACTGACGCAATAAAATTGAAAAAGAAATATTTTTTGAAGTGTAAAACAAAATGTGTTTTGAAAATATTATTTGCCTTAGTTATTTGGGTTGTTCGTCATCATTTAACTTTGAATACATCTTACACGAACAACCTATGACATGAACAGTGTATCATTGTACATGCCACAAGACCATGCACGCCGATATACACCTGATAAAACTGCAGGGACAGGTGAGCACAAGGTCAAACCTGGGCCAAAGCTAGGTTCAACTCAAGTGCAATACAAATAAAGTCACGATATGAACACAGGGTCAAACTCGAGCCAAAGCTAGGTTCAACTGAGGTGCAATACAAATACATCACAAAATTGTTGAATACAAGTTCTCATGGTACAACAAACCAAAAACCAACATAAAACAAGCCTCGACAAAAAATTCTATGTGTACACTTGAAAAATACTGAACCATTCAAACTCAAGGCAAGTGCAAACCTAAACTTCAATGTGTTCAAAGAGGTGCACCAAACAGTTCAACTGTGCAGGCTAGTGGCATGGCACAAAGGCAAAGACCACAACAAGTGATATATATATATATATATATATATATATATATATATGCAACCAGACCAAATACAAGAAAACAGAGGTTAGATAGTCCAACCAAACTCAAGTACACATGAAGACATCATGAACCAAACTTCAAAAGGAATCCAAGTTTTATCAACCCAAATCAATAAAATGAAAACTCAATACTACAATTACAAAGAGCAGTAAGCATGATGATATACAATAGAGAAAACTGCAACCATACTAGATTCAAGAATACAAGTCCAATGAGATGGACAGTTTCAAAGTAACATGATTACCATAACATGAATGTCCAAGCTAGATAGACAAATGAAAAAACACTACACAATGCACACTGGAGTATGCAAGCATTTAGGAATGAAATGCAACATAGAAACTAGACTTCGAATCAAGCAAGTCTATTTACTCAACATATTAGGGCAGTGCAAAATACAAAGAAACATATATATGGAATGCAGCAGCAAATTTAACTTGAACCATCATACAACCAGAAAGACTCAAATGCACAACACACATACACACACACACACACATATATATATATGCATGTATGTGTGCATGTATGTATGTGTGTGTATGTATGTATGTATGTATGTATGTATGTATGAATGTATATACACGGTGCTTAACAAATTGCTACTGGAAATGAAGCCAGTAGAAAATACTTCCAAGACCTCAAATGTACACACCATTACAACAAGGTATATATGCAAAGACAACAAAGCAGTAAACCAGACAAAAAGTGGTGGAAAAGACATAATGCTACAGAGGTGACAACGATATACATGAAGTTCAATGCAATAGTCACGACATTCAAACTCATGACGACCACAATAACAATGCAATCAGACTTCAAATGGAAGCAGTTCAATACACAAGCAAGGCTATAACTCAATGCAAAACAACCACCAACACTGACCACATATAAACCAATGGACAATGTAACCAGAAAGCATAATCATCAATGGATCAAAATGCAGACCCAAGTGTACCAAATGCCTCAATATAATGAATTAATGAAGCAACAACTTCAACTAGAACTAGTCCTGAACCATAGCCTAGTTCAAATGTACATATTCAAGTAAATGAGTCAGTGCAACATGAGTCATAATATATACGCACACATACATGGAGTAATGCAACAAGCAAGTCACAAGATCAAGGCATGTTTAAGTAGCAGTTTCGAACAAAGACAGTGGTGTTTTAAATATCATCAAACTTAGATGCCGAAGTCAATTTTTTATCTCACAGTATATAATATGATAAACATGAATTAACCAAGTCAATGATCTTAAAAAT
Organism: Allium cepa; assembly: GCA_030765085.1. Taxonomy (NCBI): domain Eukaryota; kingdom Viridiplantae; phylum Streptophyta; class Magnoliopsida; order Asparagales; family Amaryllidaceae; genus Allium; species Allium cepa. The sequence goes on along the minus strand of CM060939.1, from coordinate 69,845,422 downwards.
TAAGAAGCCGAAGTCATAGCAAAAAGAATGGAACCAAATTCAAATTCATGAAGCCGTGATGACCAAGCAAGCAGAAAATATATGAATTGAACTTGTCAGGATTAATCACAAGCACTCAAGGAAAATCGAATGGATAAGTGTAAACAATGTGAAAAATTCAAACGAAATATACGAACATAGTTATATGGTTTTCATTCCTATTTAAACCGTTAACATCATCGATAGGAAGAGCAATCGAGTTCAAGCAAATTAATCCAAAAAGCAAAAAGAAAATCACATACCAATTCAAATCGAACTCAGCCGTTTGCAAATCAATGAGATGATCAATCGACAAAGCAATCAACGCTAAATATCTATTCAATCGATCAACTAGAATCAGCAGTGCTCAATTTCCAGAGCCCTAATTTCTTAAAGAAGAATGAAGATAGATCGAAGAAGAAATGAGGCAGCCATTTTCACAAACAAAAGCATACGGGCCGAACAAAAGAGAATTGGGAGACAATCTTTATCGCAGTGTTTTTGCTCTCTTTGGGCCGATTTTATAATTATCATTGGGCTTTAGATTAAAATTTAGGGTTTCTTGTTTTTAAGTTTTTTTAATTTGTATTTTTCTTTTAAATTTCTGTAAAATTCTAGTCGTGTGACTAGGGAACGAACTACGTTGGTGTAGTTTGAGAATACGCAATTCGGTGCTGAGTCGTGGTAAGGTTTTGAGCGTAGAGTTAGGTTAGTCGATAGCGGGTGTCGCGAGTTTACACGTGTAAGCGTCTGACTACTTAATTTCTAGCAGAAATTTTGGGGGCAGCACGTAGGCAGGGTTTTGTCGAAGTTGGGTAAATCTGTGTTGTTCTATTTTTACTTTTAATATTCTACTATTATGTTTGCTGCTATTATTCTGCTATTATCAGTGCTGCAATTATTTTATATATTTCCACATTAAATTTTTATATTTAATAGTACCACTCTATTCACCCCCTATAGGGTGAAATTGATCCTACAAGTGGTATTATAGCTTGGAACAAAAGTCAATTTTTGTATTTAAAAAAAATTGATTTTTCAAAAACAAATTACTATTTTAAAATTTTGATTTTTTAAAATGGCTTTTTTTGATAATGCTTTTGCTGAGGGTCGGTCCGTATTTAGACCGCCAATATTCAATGGTGAATATACTTACTGGAAAAATAGAATGAAAATTTTTCTGAAAACCATTGACGCTTGGAATATTGTTGAGACAGGTTATAGGACCCCAACTATAATGGTAGATAATCAGGAAATAGATAAACCGATGGATCAATGGACAGATCTAGAAAATAAACTGCAGAATGCTAATGCTAAATCTATGAATTCTATTATATGTTCATTGGGTCAAATTGAATTTAGTCGTGTCTCACATTGTCTAACTGTGCAAAAAATCTAGCATACACTTAAAGTGACCCACGAAGGAACATCTCAAGTCAAGGAATCTCGCCTTACCATGCTTAGTAGCGAATACGAGAATTTTACAATGGACAAGGATGAAAATGTCAAAGAGATGTATGGACGACTTTCCAATATTGTAAACAAATCAAAAGCTCTCAGAAAATCATATACAGAGTTGGAAATAGTTTGAAAAATCCTCAGAGTCCTTACATGAAGCTTTGAAGCGAAAGTTACAACCATTTAAGAATCAAAATATCTAAAACAAATCAAAGTCGAAGAACTTATCGAAAATTTCACCACTTATAAGCTAGAAATCAAATTCAAGGAAGAATGCGAAGGAGGTGATAAACGAAAGAAATAGATAGCTCTAAAAGGAATAATGAAAAGTGATGATGATGATGATGGAGCAGCTGAGTTGGCGCTACTAATAAAGAAATTCAAAAAGTGGAATCACAAGCATGGAAATCCAGCTCTAAATCAACAACTGAAAAGTAGAATAGTCAAAATTCTAGACAATCCAGAAGAGCAAGAGATCATTTGTCACAAGTGCAATAAACCCGGTCATATCAAGCCCAATTGTTCACAAATCGATTCAGCCAAGGAAAGAAACCGAAAAGGATAAGTTTTGCAGGCACTTGGGATGAAACTGATGAAGATGATAAAAGCACTGGTAATGAGTGTGAAAAAGCAAATATGTGCCTTCGAGGTGATATAACTGACGGTGATGATGATGAGCCAAGCGAGATATCAAAACTTACTTATTTAGAATTACTTATATATATTTTCACGAAGTAAATGACTATTTTGAACAACTTAGGGAGAAATACACTAAAATTGAATCACAAAGAGACACTTCGATAAAATTAAATAAACAACTTGACTAATTGGTTAAAAACTATCAAGCCAAGAGTCCTAAGTGCGATAAGTGCCCATCACTTGAAGAAAAAAATTAAAAAATCAAAAATTAAAATAAAATCACTTGAAAATGAAATTCTGATTTTGAAAGAAAGTGAAAATACTAGGAGAGAAAATTCTATAAAGAAGTTCACTCAATTATCGAATGAAAATGAATCTCTCAAAACACAAGTCCAACAATTGTCTACAACCTTATGAAAATTTTCCAAAGGAGAAAGATCACTAAATATGCTATTAGGGAAACAAACTATTAATACTGTTAGACAAGGATTTGGATATGATCAATCTGAACTTGTTAGAAGAAAAATTAATTAAGTCAAATCAAAGTGCACAATTTGTTGAAAAATTGGACAGAATCAAAAAAATTATTGGCATAGACCCAAAAACGTGAAAACCATACCAATTTTGGTTCCAAAAGGCACAAATATAAAATCCCTTAAAATTAAAAAAATCTGGGTGCCAAAAGGAACAAATATAAATTGTCTTGGGTCTACTCAAACATATTTTTCAAAATCATTTGCCACTAACAATCATGGACCTATAAAAACAAATAGGTCACAAAAATCTTTTCGCGTGTATGTGTGGTGGCAGGCTAAAAACAACAATAGTGTTACCTGGATTCTGGCTGTTCCAGGCACACGATGGGCGAGAAGTCAAAGTTCCTTAGCCTAGTATAAAGGTGGCAGAATCACAATGAGCAACAACGAAAAATTATCAGCAATGGTAAAATAGGTAAAGGTATATTTATCTTGAACGATTTATTAAATGTGATAATCTGCACCATAATTTGAATAAAATCAGCCAGTTATGTGATAAAGAAATGAATGTTGATTTTGATTCTGACTTATTCAAAATTATTGACCAATTATATTTTTATGACGAGAACACTATAAGTATCTCTAAAATTTGTTGAACTATCTCATATAGATTTGTTTGGACTAACGATATTGCAAGTTTAGATGATAAGAGATATTGTCTTGTATTGTTTTTTGATTACTCTAGATACACATGGATATATTTGCTTATCTTACTGCTTCTAGATCTGACATTATGTTCACTGTTTGCTAATTTTCACGGTTTCAATTCAAATCCAAAAGAATTTCATTTAAAATCTATTTTTAAGATAATTTTTTGCACACTTCATGGTCTGGTCTATAACATCCAACTATTGATAATCGTGAGTCAAAGGGAGATTCGGATGTAGATAACACTGGTAATCTAGTTGATAGAAAAATTACTAGTAGAACGTGATTTATGTTGAGACATTCAGTAGTTGCATCGTTTTCAAAGAAAATATCTGCATATTTTTCATTTCAACTGATTTTTCATATTAGCAGACATTTTTCTTATAAAACCCCTTTAAGAAAATAGTTTTTTGTTGACCTTGTTTCAGATTAGTCATTTTAGAAAATTTGATTTTATAATTATTTGGATTTGATTTTAAATGACTACATTAACTAATCTGACTCCCTACTGATTATCAAAAAGATAAATAGTGATTAAAAAATGATGACTGTTGATATTGATCATATATTATAACTTGAGAAAGTATAGTTAGGAAATTTTCTTAAAAATTTAAACAAGATTTATAATAACTCTTGCTTGGTAAATATTCCATGACCATCTCTATTTCTATCATATTTCTAACGACCATCACTCATTAAAATCCAATATAATGTGTCAAAATGTGGTATTTTAAACATGAAATTATTCATTTTTATTTTATTTGTTTTTTTAAAACATCTAGAGTATTCACTCTCATTCAAAAGTCCTCACGGTTATGCTTGGGGGAAGTACTTAGAATTTCTGATTATTTGCTTTCATGCTCATTTAAAAGTCCTCATGGTTATGCTTGTATGGAACACATATCAAAATTGATTAATTAATAGACGAGTTGACTCTAATCCCATTTAAAAGTCCTCATAGTTATACACGGTTAGAAGATGCTTGAAACTCATTTTTTATAAAAAATTTGGAATACTACAAATCTCATTTAAAAGTCCTAACGGTTAGGCATGGTTAGTAGATATTCAAATTCCTGAGATAAATATACCACAAATAGACACAACTATATGGTTTTACACCATCCCTATCATTCTAAAGTGAAATATGCATCTAACAAAGTATTTATGTTTTTTGTTTGATTTTTTATTGACATTTAATATTTATACTCGATTGGGTATTATTATTTTATTAATGTCTATCACTTTATCTCTATTTTTCAAACACAATTACTCGTTGGCTGATAACAAAAGAGGAAGAGAAAAATTAAGATTTTGAAAAATAAAGGTCATATATTTTATTTTGTATTTTCAATTTGTATCTAGGTTCATTTGCATATTTTTATTTATTTTCATGCATATATGAAGGGGGAGCTTTGTTCTAGAGAGGGAGCATTCAAATAAAGGGAGCTAATAGAGTTCATTAATGACCAAATACATTTAATAAACTCAAAATCTTAAATATATGTTTGTTATCATCAAAAGGGGGAGATTGTTGAATATGCTAGTATATGATTTTTTTTGATGATAGTAAACATATATATATATATATATATTCAATTAAATGTATTTGTTATTGTACTATTTTATTTTCACATAATTAAATAAATATTTGCTAAATAAAATAAATTACACAGAATTTAAATTCAAACAGATATTTTATTCAAACAATTTTTTTACTACAATTTTGAATAGTACATATTTGAGCTCTCACTATATATATACAATTTGCAATTACAATACAATTTCGATTACATCATAATTTTTCGCTATACAATGTTTACATATATTTTCACCTCACTACATATCACTCATTCACTCATATTTATCTTCAACTCTATTCTAATTTGTATCCAGCATCTGAATTATCTACAAAATGAACACTGACGCAGTAAAATTGAAAAGGAAATTTATTTTGCACTATAAAATAAAATATGTTTTGAAAATATTATTTACCTCAGTTATTTGAGTTGTTCATCATCATTTAACTTTGAATTCATCTTACATGAACAACCTGTGACATGCACAGCATATCACTGTACATGCCATAAAGCCATGCATACCGATACATGCTTGATAAAACAGCAGGGACAGGTGAGCACATGGTCAAACCCGAGCCAAAGCTAGGTTCCACTCAAGTGCAATACAAATAAAGTCACGATATGAGCACAAGGTCAAACCCGAGCCAAAGCTAGGTTCAACTCAGGTGCAATACAAATACATCACAAAATTGCTGAGTACAAATTCTCATGGTATAAGAATCCGAAAACTAACATAAAACAAGCCTCGACCAAAAATTCAATGTGTACACTTGAAAAATACTCAACCATTCAAACTCAAGGCAAATGCAAACCTAAACTTCAATTTGTTTGAAGTGGTCCAAACAGTTCTACTGTTCAGGCTAGTGGCATGGCACAAAGGCAAAGACCACAACAAGTAACACACACACACACACACACACACACACACACACATATATATATATATGCAACCAGACTAGATACAAGAAAACAGAGGCTAGATAGTCCAACCAGACTCGAGTACACATGAAGACATCATGAAATAAACTTCAAAAGGAATCCAAATTTTATCAACCCAAATCAATAAAATGAAAACTCCAGGCTGCAATTCCAAAATCAAGATGAACCAAGATTAGAAGTTTAAAGTGAACCAGAAAAAATTGAAACAGAGACCAAAAGAAGCTCAACGATCATGTAACATGATCAATAAGATGAAAACTCAAGAATGCAATTACAAAGAGCAACAAGCTTGATGATATACAACAAAGAAAACTACAGCCATACTAGATTCAAGAATATAGGTTCAATGAGATGGACAGTTTCAAAGTAACATGATCACCATAACATGAATGTCCAAGCTAGATAGACAAATGATAAAGCACTATACAATGCACACTGGAGTATACAAGCATTTAGGAAGGAAATGCAACATAGAAACCAGATTTCGAATCAAGCAAGTCAATTTACTCAACATACCAGGGTAGTGAAAAGTACAAAGAAACATATATATGGAATGCAGCAGCAAATTTAACTTGAACCATCATACATCGGACAGACTCAAATACACAACACATATATATGTATGTATATACATGGTGCTCAATAAGTTGCAACTGGAAATGAAGCCAATACAAAACACTTTCAAGACCTCAAATGTACACAACAGTACAACAAGGTATATATGTAAAAACAAAAAAGTGGTAAACCAGACAAAAAGTGGTGGACGAGACATAATGCTACAGAGGTGACATCAATATACATGAAGTTCAATTCAATGGTCATGACATTCAGACTCATGAAGGCCACAATAACAATGCAACCATACTTCAAATGAAAGCAGTTCAACTTGCAAGCAAGGCTACAAGTCAATGTAAAACAACCACCAACGCTGACCTCATATAAACCAGTGGACAATGTTACCTGACATCATCATCATCAATGGATCAAAATGCAGACCCAAGTGTACCAAGTGCCTCAATACAGTGAATTAGTGAAGCAACAACTTCAACCACAACTAGTCCTGTACCAAAGCCCAGTTCAAATGTACATATTCAAGTAAATGAGTCGGTGCACCATGAGTCACAATAAATACGCACACATACATGAAGTAATGCAGCATGCAAGTCAGAAAATCAAGGTATGTTTAAGTAGCAGTTTCAAACCAAGACAGAGGTGTTTTAAATATCGTGGAACTTAAATGCCGAAGTCAATTTTTTATCTCATAATAGATTATATGATAAACACGAATTAACCAAGTCAATGATCTCAAAAATTAAGAAGCTAAAGTCATAGCAAAACAAACGGAACCAAATCCAAATTCATGAAGCCGTGGTGACAAAGCAAGCAGAAAATATACGAATTGAACTAGTCAGGATTAATCACAAGCACTCAAGCAAGATTGAATGGACAAGTGTAAATAATGTGAAAAATTCAAACGAAATATACGAATGTAATTATAGGGTTTTCATCCCTATTTAAAACGTTAACATCATCGGCATGAAGAGCAATCAAGTTCAAGAAATTTAACCAGGGAAGAAAAAAGGAAATCACATACCAATTCAAATCGAACTCGACGAATTGAAGCAGCCGTTTGCAAATCAAAGAGATGATCGATTGACAAATCAATCAATGCTAAATATCTATTCATTCGATCTACTAGAATCGGTAGTTCTCAAATTGCAGAAGCCTTAATTTCTTGAAGAGGAACGGAGATAGATCGAAGAAGAAATGAGGCAGCCATTTTCACTAACGAAAGTATACGGGCCAAACAAAAGAGAATTGGGAGACAATCTTTATCACAGTGTTTTAGTTCTCTTTGGGCCGGTTTTATAATTACCATTGGGCTTTAGTTTATAATTTAGGGTTTCTTGTTTTTAAGTTTTTTTTTTAATTTGTATTTTGCTTTTAAATTTCTGTAAAATTCTAGCCATATGACTAGGAAACGAATTATGGTGGTGTAGTTCAAGAATTCGCAACTCAGTGGCTGAGTTGTGGTAGAGTTTTGAGCATAGAGTTAAGTTAGTCGATAGCGCATGTCGTGAGTATACGTGTGTAAGCGTCTGACTACTTAATTTCTAGTAGAAAGCTTGAGGGCAACACGTAGGTAGGGTTTTGCCGAAGCTAGGTAAATCTGTGTTATTCTATTTATGCTTTTAATATTCTGCTATTATCTGTGCTGCTATTATTCTCTATTATCAATGTTGCAATTATTTTATATATTTCCGCATTAGATTTTTATAATTAATAGTATCACCCTCTTTACCCTCACCCTCTAGGTTGAAATCCATCCTACAATTCATTCATCCCTCACATAATCTCTTGTATTAGGCTTTCATCACTAAGTTATCATTAATTTATTTAGTGATCACCTCCCTTTCCTATCACTAATTTAATCTATTGATCGAACAACGTTATCAATGAAAACACCAACTCATTTTCCATGGAAGCCACACTAACTAGTCTCTCGGACTCTCCCAAGAGGTTGAATGTAAGCACTTTGAACATTTTAATAAGCGTCCCTAGTGGGTGTCAATAACCCCTCGTAGTCCTCGAACCGCTATCATTCACGTTGTCGATTTATTTATAACATCCTCCGTGGATGTTTTGACACTTTGTCGTGGCACTCTGCCTTGACTCTTCTAGAGAGTTTTATATTATTTTTAGGTTGAACCCTACCGTGGCTCGCCATCATATAACAATGGATTTTAGACAACTAGTTAAGGTGCTTTGTCATCAAATAACTTCATGAGTTGGTATACATTTCCGATCATGGTTCAACCATTTTTCTTTTAATTATTAATTGTATACATTACATATTTATTAGATAAAACATTTTTATCTTTTATTTAAATGATTCTCCATCATTTATTAGGTTCTCTAAGTGTACTTTATTTTAAAAATAAGTTAACACGGTTTTAACTTATAAAACCTTCCATTTGTTTCATCCCTATGAAATAATTCAATAACACTTTCAAAGTGCCCTCGGTTATTTTGCTTAGAAAAATATAGCTCTCCAGGCTATTACAAGTTACATTTTACTTGTTATATATTGGATATTTCAAACTCATCGCTTTCAATTAAAACGTTATTATCGGTCACATGTAAATCTCCAAGTCAACACGTACTACCGTCGTGTTTGATTTCTACATAATCATCACGTTAAATTTTAATAGTGCCATCGTAAGTTGTCTTTATAGGATTGGTCGCTCATATATATAGAGTTACGATCCATAGCCCTTTTTATTTAGCATCATCATGTAGCCCTCTATTTTAAGTCACATAGTTTCATTTAAATAATAATGATTTCTCTCTCTTCTGGCATCTTACGATTATTTAAATGATAGCTTATGGTTGGGAACTGCAGATCGCACACATATATATACACAAACATACATACACACACATCACACACACATCGTGTACAATCATTTTCATTAAGGTCTCGTGAACTTGTGTGGGGCTTGTCCTAATTAGTTTCTACATGCTACATGTGTATGGCTAGTTATTTTCCGTTTGTGTCTTCGCATTTAACTATATTGCATGCTTCCATGTTTAATGACATGTGCATGTACATATACCTTTGTGTGTTAATAACGCATGCATATCTATATTTCAGGCATATACTATGTACATATACTTGTGTGTTAATAGTACTTGCATGTACATGTGCTTGCGTGCAGGCATATACTGTCGCGTGGATTAGCATGCATGAAGATGGTAGTGGGCACTGAGCCTTCGCGTCTAATATATATGTATGTTTGCGTGCATGTTTTCTTTGTTTTTCAAATATTGTATGCGTGCACGCTTTCATTTTTGCATGCAGGCTAATTTAGAATTTGTATACTTGCCTTAGTTATCATTATATTTTTCAAAGCCTGCGTGTATGTGTGTGTGTGTGTGTGTGTGTGTGTGTATGTGTGTGTGTGTGTGTGTTGTTTAATGAGCTGTTGCGTGTCATTATTCATTATTCTTTGGCAGATGGTATAGAGGTGGTATAAAATGAAAATAGATGCGCACATATCTGTCTTACAAAGTATTATTATTACAAATATTGAGTTCGGGTATAAGGCCCATGTATTGTCAGCCCATACATTCTATGTTATAAATACAAAGCATTGTACACAATAATAGTTAGTGAAATCAATAAAGCTTTTATCAAGTTTCTTCTATTTTCTTAACTTGGTATCGGAGCAAATCTATAACCTAACGGTTAAAATCAAAAGTGCCCTGCCCACCCTCATCAGAGCATCATCATCATCTGAAGGTGGCTGCACTGGTGGTGATCTTCTCAGATTTATCATTCATCATTGAAGATTTCTGTTTACCTCTCTCTTGAACACAAGTTTACAATCAAGAATTGTAGACTTGCATTCATTTCTTGCGTATTAGATTTGGGTAACTCTTCTTGATGTACCTCGCCAAGAAAGCACCATCAGAAAGAGCATCATCACCTGACACTCTCTGGCTGCACAGTGGTGATTAGGAATCAGAAACTGCTCTGTTCATCTTTTACTCGAAATCCAGTCCATCATTTCACCAGTCTTGTTGATACTTTCTGTTCATTAACATCATCATGGATGAAGACAACAGTAATGTTGGAGGAAATTCACCAAACAATTCAAGAACTGCCACCTCTCATCATCAGCAAATCAAGATCTAATCAAAGCAATGATAAAGCCCAACAGTCAGATCATTACAATACAATTAGATGAATCTAATTATCTAATGTGGAAATTTCAAATTGAAACAGCAATAAGAGTATATGATATAGAAGGCTATGTTCTTGGAACAATCGTAGTTCCACCAAAATATGTTGCAGACAATGAAGGAAAACTGAATATCAATAAAGAATTTCTGAATCATCAATGACGGGACAGTCTCATCAGTTCATGGCTTCTCTCCTCAATTGGCTCTAACATTTTACCACAACTGATAGGGTGTAAATCATCTCATGAAATATGGCACTCTATTGAGCAATCATTCAACACTCAGTCAGCGGCAAAAGTTCTATATTACAAAAGTCAATTACAAAATTTAAAGAAAGAAGGCATGAACATGAGAGACTATCTAAACAAAATCAAGATCTTATGTGATCAACTTGGAGCAGCAGGACATAAAGTGTCAGAAGCAGAACAGGTATTATCAATTTTAAGTGGTTTAGATAATGAATATGATGTTGTGATTGCAATAATTTCATCTAAGGAAAGAACTCCCACTATAGACTATGTACATTCAATTCTCCTCTCTCATGAAGGAAGAATTGAACAAAAGAAACCTGTTATTAATGATCTTTCTGCCAATTATGTATCCAAGAATCAAGAAAAAGGATACAGTAATAAAAATCAAAGGGGTGGATCCTCAAATAGATCAAGAGGCAGAGGAGGCAGATGGTGGCCTAATAATAATAATAGGTTGTGTCAAATCTGTGAGAGATTTGGGCACAGTGCAAATAAGTGCTACTTTAGATTTGATAGTAACTTCACACCAAATCAGCAAGGGTCTAACAGTCAGAGAAACCATCAAAGTGTCAACATGGTCAATTTACAGCAAGATGCAAAGAATCAGAAAGAAAATACTGCAAAAGTAGAAAATATTTCAGATGACAGCTGGTTTCCAGGCTCAAGGGCCACAAATCATGTGACAAGCAATCTTGGAAATCTAAATCTTGGCAATCAAGAATACAAAGGTAAACAAGGTATACATATGGGTAATGGAAAATCCATAAACATAACCCATGTTGGTAATGCTTATATAAAAGGTGCTAGAAAGCTTTATCTAAATAACTTGCTTAGAGTTCCACTAATTAGAAAAAATTTGCTTAGTGTATCACAGTTTTTCAAAGACAATAATGTATATTTTGAGTTCTACCCTGACTACTGTGTTGTTAAAGATATTATAACTAATGAAACTCTTTTACAGGGTAGGGAATGTAAGGGGCTTTACAAGTTTAATGTCAAAAACTCAAGAAATGATAAGCACAGAGATAAATGGTGTAATAATTTAGAGATAGTTCAAGCAAGTGCATGTAACACCTTTGATAAATGGCATTATAGACTGGGTCATGTAAATGCAAAAATAGTAAAGCAAGTACTGAGTAGCAATAATATTTCTGTTGAAAGCATTTCTCTACCATATGTTTGTACCTTCTTCCAAATAGGAAAAAGTCATAAGTTGCCCTTCAATAATTCTACAACTATATACACCAAGGCATTAGAATTGGTTGCAATTGATTTGTGGGGTCCTGCACCCATATGTACTGACTATGGGTATAAGTATTACATATCATTTATAGATGCTTATTCAAGATATACTTGGATTTATTTCTTAAAGTCAAAATCTGAAGCATGTAACTCTGTTATTCAATTCATTAACACTGCTGAAAGGCAAACTGATAATCAAGTCAAAATACTGCAAACAGACGGTGGAACAGAATTCTACCCTCTGAAAACCTATTTGCAAAGTAAAGGGATTGTTCACAGAACAACATGCCCTTATACTTCAGAACAAAATGGTTTAATTGAAAGAAAACACAGGCATATAGTTGAAACTGGTCTAACATTACTAGCTCAAGCATCTCTACCTTTAAAATTCTGGCCTGATGCTTTTTCTACTAGTGTGTATCTAATAAATAGACTACCTTCAAAAAATTTAGACCTTAAAAGTCCTATGGAGGTTCTATTTAATAGAAAACCAGATTATTACAGATTAAAAATATTTGGATGCCTCTGCTTTCCTAGTCTAAGATCTTATAATGCTCATAAATTAGACTTTAGATCATTTCCCTGTACCTTTCTAGGATATGCTGCAAACAAGAAAGGATACAAGGGTATAGATGGCAATGGAAAAGTCTTTATATCTAGACATGTTGTTTTTAATGAACAAATTTTCCCATACAATGAAATAAACATAAAAACAACACAAAAGATACAAAATGCAAAATTTTCCATACCTCCATTACCTGATTTAGATATGCAGAATATCGGTGAGACAAGTAGCAAATCTCATCAAGTTACTTCAGATTCAGAAGTAAGAGATGATCAAAGAAATGGATCTGACAACCCACAACAAGATGTATCCCACAGCAGAAGCATGTCTGAATCCATTCAACCAATTGATGATTCAGAACCATCAATTGATCAACATGAGACCTCAACAAGCAATACTGCTGAACCTATAATTCAACAGAACATTCCTGAAAACACTGGTCATCACATGATCACAAGAGCAAAAAGAGGCATATTCAAACCAAAAGTATACAACACTGTTGCAGAGAATGATGAGCCAAGTACTTATCATCAAGCAATTCAGAATCAGAAGTGGAAAGCAGCCATGAATGAAGAATATGAAGCACTTCAGAGAAACAATACATGGGAACTAGTTCCACTACCAAAGGATAAAAACATTATAGGATGCAAATGGACATACAGATTAAAGAAGGATGCCAATGGTTCAATTTCTAAATACAAGGCAAGATTGGTGGCAAAAGGGTATTCACAACAAAATGTCTTTGATTTTGGTGAAACCTTTTCACCTGTTGTGAAACCAGCATCAATAAGAATAATTATTACAATTGCCTTGCATAGAAACTGGATCATAAGGCAGCTTGATGTAAATAATGCTTTTTTGAATGGTGTATTGTAGGAAGAAGTATATATGGAACAACCACTTGGATCCAGAAAAAATGACTCTCAGCAACTTGTATGTAGACTAAAGAAGGCAATTTATGGTTTGAAGCAGACACCAAGGGTTTGGTTTGACAAATTAAAATTAACCTTGATGACAATGGGATATACCACAACAAAATCTGATAACTCAATATTTACAAAGTTTGATGCTGATAAAATAACTTATATGCTAATATATGTTGATGATATACTTATTACAGGAAACAATCAGATTGAAATCAGCAACACCATCAAGCAAATAAATGACATCTTCTCTATCAAGGATCTTGGAAATCTTAATTACTTTTTAGGAATTGAAGTCAGCAAAAATTCAAACTCAAAAATGCATCTTAGTCAGAGAAAATACATCATAGAGATTCTCATGAAAGCAAAAATGGATAACTCAAATCCTCTACCTACACCTATGATAAGTAATTTACACTTATCTAAAGTCAGAGGAGAACCAATTTCAAATATCAAGCAATACAGAAGCATAGTGGATGCTCTACAGTATGCAACAATCACCAGACCAGAAATCTCATTCAGTGTAAACAAAGCAAGTCAGTTCATGCAGAACCCACTAAATGAACACTGGAAAGCTGTAAAGAGAATATTAAGATACCTAAATGGTACACTCAATTATGGTCCAACTCTGCAATCAAGTAAAACACTCAACATAACAGCATACGCAGATGCAGACTGGGCAACAGATATTAATGATCGAAAATCAACTACTGGGTATTGCATTTATCTGGGTCAGAATCCTATCTCATGGTGCTAAAAAATACATTCAACCATATCTAGATCAAGTACTGAAGCAAAATACAGAAGCGTAGCTAGCACCACAGCGAAGATCATATGGATTAAATCTCTACCGAGTGAGTTAAAAATAAAAATTCCAAATAAGGATACAATATGGTGTGATAACATGAGTACAATAGCTTTATCAGCCAATCCAGTGTTGCATTCTAGAACTAAGCACATGGAACTCGACATATATTTTGTCAGAGAAGAAGTTATGAAAGGGAATACTACTGTAAATCATGTACCGTCAACCTACCAGAGAGCTGATATTCTCACGAAACCATTGTCAAAAATAATTTTTCTTCGCCTAAGACAAGATCTGAAGGTCACTGAAATCAGTAACAATCACTCAGACGGTCAAAGCAGCAACGTACTTAGAAAGTCTCATTCCATCGATGTCAGATCTAAAAGACACCAAAGCTTAAGCTCGTCACCATTATCTGTAGAGAAGAATCAAGTACAAAACCAAATCAAAGATCTGATTTTGCACTCATTTTTCTTCCTACTTTCTCTGACAACCTCAAGAGAACTCATGCCACACTCTTTATCTCAATACCCCTCAAAATCTGCTGTGTATTTTCTCAAAGCACATAATTTATCATCAATTTTGAGAAGAATCGAGAGATCTAAAGAGCGGCGACATCAAAGAGGAATATCGCAAACCCTAACCCTAGACGGGTTTGAGGGGGGGTATAAAATGATAATAGATGCGCACATATCTGTCTTACAGAGTATTATTATTACAAATATTGAGTTCGGGTATAAGGCCCATGTATTGTCAGCCCATACATTCTCTGTTATAAATACAAAGCATTATACACAAGAATAGTTAGTGAAATCAATAAAGCTTTTATCAAGTTTCTTCTATTTTCTTAACTGGTGGGGTGTTACGTGTTACCAAAACAAACTACACAAATTGCAAGAACAATCACCATGTAGGTTAAAAGCAGCGTGGAAAGAAGATAGGCTTCTACAAACGGCCACCTAAAGCACATATTCCTGACAAGATACTCCATATCTAATTATTAACGACAAGCGATGCCAAAAATAGCGTGGATAAAAGATCAAACGCAAAGCCTATAGCATCATCATCCAATAATTGCGCAAAAAACCCAACTTCCAAATAAACAACAACCAGAGCTACCAAGCTTGAAACTAGATTTGCATCAAGGTGGGGAGGAGGAGATAAGTATTTGCGACAGCAAGCAAGAAGGCTGGCTGCACATGCAACTCATGATGATCCATTCCCGACGGATATCTGGAGGAAGAAGTATGCAAATTGTGGAAAGAAAGAAGGTGTACAAAAGATAATTTGATCGAGTTTTGACAACAAAATAATTTCCACCATATATGAACAACATAGATGCGAACTCGAGAAAGTCTAGTACCTAGTTGGAATCTGGCAAGCAAGTGGTTTAGAAGTTGTATAAAGCAGCCATGGAAGAGGCCTAAATGAAAATGAAAAATATGGATCTAAGAAAGGAGAGATGAATTAGAAGAGCGAGGAGGGAAGATATTGTTTGGAAAGAGGCAGGCGGTTGAGAATTGTTTCATTATGGTAACCTTTTTTGATCAACATGTATATATTAGCTCATAAAGCTAGTTTGTACTAACTGCTTTTCAAATAAATTGTTTCATGGTTTCTATTTTGCAATAGCATTTTATGATTTTTATGGAGATTGCTCATAACATATGTTTATAAAGATGCTTTGTACTATTATTCCATCTTTTATTTTATTTTTTTAACAATAAGAACGATACTTATTTTAGGATGATCACTCATATTATTATTCCATATTTTAATATTAGTTAAATACTATTATGTGAATTAGAAAAAAATGAATATAACAATGTTATCTTAGGCATCCTTTTATGTTTGCTATAATTTATATTGGACTTTATGTGTAGAAACAATAAAGAGAAAGTCACGGGAATTATGCTACATATGAGACCACTGTCTTGAAAGAAAATTTTGCCATGCCTATGTGCAATCAATAATTCTCATCTGCTCCTCAAGGTTGACACAACAACCCTTCAAACTTGCACACTCAAGGCTGAAGGATTTGAAGAATTTTAGAAGTCATTGACCAGAAGTTTTGAGTATAGAAGACTGATTTTATTTAAGAGGAAATTGTGGAGATAAAAGAGAGGATGAAATTGAGTTGTTTAATATAAACTTCTATTTCTTTTTCAAGGAAGAGAGAAAGCAGTGAATAAAAATGAACGTAAGCATTTTTTATGTCTATCTCTTAAATAGATCAATCATAATAAATAAACACTCAATAAATAAGAATGGATTCTTATTACTAAAGAACGAAAAAGGTCAATCAATGAAAAGACGTTGAATTTTGTTGTATTTATCCAACAATATCCCTCTAACTACAATAAAATTCATAGAAGATGAATGCAAATAATCCAGCTAAGAAGAAAGCTTCATATGTAGTACCAACGTCTTTCAATTGAATTGATACATAAAGAAGTGAGTTTACAACTTAATCTAAGTAGTGAATTTCTCTTGAACTACAAAGATTTGTGCTGACCAACTTAGTCTAAGTACTGAATTCTCTAGAACTATAAAGATTTCGATTGAGATCCCACGACATGTACTATACTTTCAATTTCTACAAACTCCACGATAAATATGTGTAACGACCCGTAAATTTAAAAAAAAAATTGGTTAATTTAATTGGATCTTTGTAATTAAATTGAGAAAAAAAGATTTTTTTTTATAATTTATAATGAAGCAAACATTAAAAAGGAAATTTAGCAATGGTAAATTAAATAGGACTTTGTAATGTAAAACCAGCATTAACTATGTTATTTGAAATCAGTGGATGGGTTATAAAAATTGAAATCAAATAAAAACAATTTATTTGGAATTTAAATTGTAATAATAGGATTAATTGCAATTAAAGGTAATTTAATTTGTACGTTAATTGGAATTAAGTTTAAATGGGAGAATATTAAGAACCAAGATTTAAAAGCAATGTTAGCTATATTATTATTGTAATAAGACTCGAATAACAAGGGTTAAGAATTTAATAAATGGATTTTGGAGTTTTATTTTATAATTTATAAATTTAATAAAATTGAAATTAAATATTGAAATTTAGGTTAACATTGGAATTTACGAATTAATCAACTCAAAATTGACATTTAAATTTGTTTAAATCATTGTGAATGATTGAGAAATTAAAAATGATGAAATTGGTTAATTGTAGAGTTGAAATTGAATATTTGATTTAAATTTGCTAATTTATTAAGTTAATTAATTAATGTAAAAATAGCCATTTTGGCCACTAACTCGGATTTCGACGAAACAAGTTTCATCGGATTCGTAACGGTTAATTATTATAGGATTTCAAGTTTCGTATCGATCGGACTTGTCGTTTGATCGTATGGGCTTGAAACGCCTTGAAATCAATGAAATTGAAATCAATGAAATTGAAATCAATTTGAAAAAATATTGATTTTAGCGTAACTTCTCCATACGATGGAATTTGGACTTAAAACCTGTTCCATCGCGTTTAAAATATTTTAAAACATCTATTTTGATATATGGGTTGACCCAATTTCGTTCCGAAGTCAGAACGGGCTTTTCGGGCCATTCATCGTTCAACGCGTATATCCAATAGATCCGATCCATCTATTATATTTTCAGTTTGCCTATTTATACCCTGTTATAAACCCTAGCCCACTCTATTTCTCAGTTTTCTGTGCGTACAATTCCATCAGCTCCTCCTCTTTCCAATGGCTGCAAACCCAAATTTCAATTGCAATTCAAAAATCAAATGAAAATTCAATCACCTCAAATGCTATCAAATTTTATATGGATTCGAAGCTCTCGAAGAGCGTAACACAGATCTGCAACTCATTTTTCGATTCGACGCATTGTTTGTCCAGAAATCGAAGAACAATTTTCGACCGTTCATCACGTCGAAATCAAACTTGTCCGATCGTCAAACCATTTCTGGGTTTTGTGGAGATCATCAAGCGGAGTTCATCGGTGGGGTTCGTTCTACGATTTGACGGTTAGATGGTGCGATTTAGTTCGATTAGGGTTTAAATATAAATGGCGGCTGCGTGCTTTTGGGCGAACGGGGGATGGTCGTGGAGTGGTCGCGGCTCAGGGGGAGTCGCGCGCGTGGGCGCAACGGCGATGGTCCGAACGCGGCGGCGCGATGAAGGTTGGCGGCGAGCTTCTTTTTCTTGCATGCGTGACCTGTAGCTGGATTTGTGCGTGATGGTAGTTCGATCTGTAGGGTGAAGATGACAGTGACGTGGCGCTTGAGAGGGCGGTTAGTATTGTTTTGTTTTCTTTTATATTTTTATTTAAATTTCATTCGTTTAATGCAATAACTTTTACATACGAACTCCGTTTCACGCGCAGGTTTCTCCTCTAGGTTCGTATTGGAATTCCGGATACTTTGGCACTAGTTTGGACCAATTTGGAGACTGGTCAAATTTTGGTTTAAATTGGATTTGAATTCAATTTAAATTCAAAAGGTGAGTGTTGTAACCCACTCACAACTTCTAAAATTTCTTATGTTTGTTAAATTAATTTATGTTGTGATTATGAATTTATTTATGACTGTTTGTATATTTTAATCATCATCTCAGTTAATTGCATTTATTTAAATTAAATCGTTATTTAATTTATTATTGAATATAACTGCCAATTAGTTACCCGTTATATATTATCAGTTATATATTGATATTGATTGATTGTTTTGGATGATGATTGTGATGGATGTATGATTTTTATGATGGATGAACGGATGTTTTGTTTATATCATCATAATATGCAAGTTGTTATGCATTTATTTCATTCGGGATTGCGGTTTGAAATGATATAACCGCAAATTTTTATTTTAAATTACGGATTGAAATGATAAATATCTGTATCACTTGACCATAGGATAGAAAATTCATATACAGACACCGCGGTCTATATATAAAAATATTTTGAAATGATTTCTATGGTTTTGTAAAGAAATATATGATTTTATGATATATGGATTTGGATATTTTATAAATGTTATTTTATATATAGTTAAATTATTGGTTTAAGCCACAAATGAAATTTGTTTAAAGTATAAAACAAGAATAATAATAAAGTTTGATCTTATTAAATATAATATAGATAAGTATTTCCTTCAATTATATTTTAATATAGAGTTATATTGATTTTTATAAATCAAGGGTGATAAGACAGTTGAAATTGTTTTGAAGTTTATTTAATTAAAAGTTATACTTAATAAGGATCCATTTAGAACTGATTGGAATTGAGATTTTAAAGAATATGGTTTTATAACTTAATTCGGGTTTAAGGTGATTTAAGTGAAATATATGAAATCTAAATAAATTGAGTAATATTCAGTTATTGTATTTGAAGTTTTATTTAAAGGATATTGGATTTATTAAGGAAATATTTCAAAACTAAATAATAGTGAAGAGGATTTGGTGTGTGTGTGTATATATATATGAATTATAAAATTTAGTTTTGAAATATTGAATAATTAAAGCTTAGAAATATATGGAAATTGAAATGGTTTATTTGGTATTGAAATCTGTATTTGGAATTGATTTGTGAGATTTAAGAAGCTAATTAATTATATAAAGGAAATTAATATTTAAACCATTTAAGTATTAGAAGTTATGTTTCAAAGCTATGGGTTTTCAGGGTATATAGATTTGGAAGTGCTATGATTTTGGGAAAAGATATATTTGAAATAAAAATGATATCATATCGATTTGGGTTTTAAAATAGAAATGATATCGTATGTATATGGTTTTGAAATGGATATTATATTCTGGTTTTGAAGTATAATCATTTTAAAATGACCACGGTGTTATAATAAGTTTGGTTGTTAAAGAGACCGAGATTGGAAGTTGTCATACTCTCCGCCAACCCCGAAAACTACTTTAACAATCGTGTGTGCGGTGGAGATTCCAGAATGAAGTATGATGGCGGCGGCGTTTCCTTTGAGGTAAATACGTGGACCCGACTCTAGTGAGTTGGCATAAGGTGGCTAAAACAAGAGCGATTCTCGGGCCAATAAGGTAGCACCTTTGATCGGACACATCCCTTCGATATTATACTTTGACTTTTGGATTGATTCGATGGCCATTTTTGATTTTTTTTATTTGGGGGTGTGGCTCGAGGTGGGCGGTAGCTGCGCGCTACGTGTTACCACCAGCCCGGATAGCAATTGGTATATCTACCCTGGCATTGCCTAGTTGTGTCGTGTCACCTACCCTATCGCGCCTTGTACGGGTTTGGTTTTCTGCCGTAGCCCGTGTGGTATCCTCTGGTGGCTTCCCAATCATGAGGGACGTAACATCCTGCCTTTTTTGTACGCTTTAAAACGATGATAAACCACACACGTCAGACTTAAAACACACAGAAGGGCGGATTGTTATGGGGTAAATAAGAAAAAGCAGAGAAACAAAACAAATAAAATAGAATCTTGCAGCGGAGTACATGATGCATTGAATAACATAATAGATAACAATAATAATATCTTCATCTTCGTCCTCCAAATAAAGTCTTCAAATCCTGTAATGCTCGGACTGACCCGAGCGAATTGAAAAGACAAAACACTCGAGTCAGAACTAAAATATCTTATGTGAGTTAAATCAATAGGAATAAATAGGAGCGCAATAACTTAAGAGATGCTCGGGATTCACACCTTCTAAGGATCCGTTAAACTATTTACTATGTAGTAATATTTCGCTATTATAATAATGTTGTAAAATAAACTTACTTTTTAACAGCATTAAGGAGTTACCCATATAGCCCTTAACACGTAATAGTCCCAGTAGTCCATCCACTATCATGGTCCCTCCTGATCGGGAAGCCACCAGAGGATACCACACGGGCTATGGGAGAAAACCAAACTCGTACAAGGCGCGCTAGGGTAGGTGACACGGCACAACTAGGCAATGCCAGGGTAGATATACCAATTGCTATCCGGGCTGGTGGTATCGCGTAGCGCGTAGCTACTGCCCACCTCGAGCCACACCCTCAAATAAAAATAATCAAATGTGGCCACCGAATCAATCCAAAAGTCAAAGTATAATATCGAAGGGATGTGTCCGATCAAAGGTGCTACCTCATTGGCCCGAGAATCGCTCCTGTTTTAGCCACCTTATGCCAACTCACGGGAGTCGGGTCCACGTATTTACCTCAAAGGAAACACCACCACCATCCTACTTCATTCTGAAATCTCCACCACGTACACGGTTGTTAAAGTGGTTTTTGGAGTTGGCAGAGAGTATGACAACTTAAGATCCCGGTCTCTTCAACAACCAAATGTTATTATAACACCGCGGTCATTTTAAAATGATTATACTTCAAAACCAGAATATAATATCCATTTCAAAACCGTATAAATACGATATCATTTCTATTTTAAAACTAAATCATAATGATATCATTTAAAGAAATCCCAAATCGATATAATATCATTTTTATTTCAAATATATCCTTTTCCCAAAATCATAGCACTTTCAAATCATAATACCTTGAAATCCATAACTTTGAAACATAACTTCCAATACATAAATGGTTTACTATTAAATTACTTTATATAATAAATTAGATTCTTTAATTTCGCAATCAATTCCAATACAGATTTAAATCCTCAAATAAATCATTTCAAATTTCATATATTTCAAAGCTTTAATATTCAATGTTTCAAAACTAATTTTTATAATTCATATATATATACACACCAAATTTACTTTATTATTATTTAGTTTTGAAATATTTAATTAATAAATCCAGTATCCTTTAAATCACTTAAATCACCTTAACCCCGAATTTTGTTATAAAACCATATTCTTTTAAAATCTAAATTTCGATAAGTTCCGAATGGATTCTTATTAAATATAATTCTTAATTAAATAAAATTTCAATCAATTTCAACTATCTTCTCAACCTTGATTTTAAAAAAAAATCAATATAACTCTATATTAAATATAATTTAAGTAAATACTTATCCATTTTATATTTAATAAAATCAAACTTTATTTTATACTTTAAACCAATTTTATACATAGCTTAAACCGAAAATTTAACTATATATAAAATAACCTTTATCAAATATCCAAATCAATATATCATAAAATCATATATATATTCTTTACAAACCATAGAAATCATTTTAAAATATTATTATGTATAGACCACGGTGTCTGTATAAAATTTTCTATCCTATAGTCAAGTGATACGGATATTTATCATTTCAATCCGTAATTTAAAATAAAAATTTGTGGTTACATATCATTTCAAACCGCAATCCCGAATGAAATAAAAATGCATAATAACTTGCAGATTATGATGATATAAACAAAACATCCATTCATCCATCATAAAAATCATACATCCATCACAATCATCATCCTAAACAATAAATCAGTATCCATATATAACTGATAATATATAACATGTAACTAACTAGCAGTTATATTCAATAATAACTTAAATAACGATTTAATTTAAATAAATGCAATACTGAGATGATGATTAAAAATATACGAAACAGACATAAATAAATGCATAATCACAACATAAATTAATTTACCAAATATAAGAAATTTTAGAAGTTGTGAGTGGGTTAAAACACACACTTTTGAATTTAAATTGAATTCAAATCCAATTTAAACCCAAAAATTCAACAGTCTTAGAATCCATCCAAATCAGCGCCATAATGTATGAAATTCCAAAACGAACCTAGCAGAGAAAACCGCGCATGAATTGGAGTTCGTATGAGAAAGTTATGTTGATTAAAACCTATGAATTTGAAAATAAAATAAAATACAATAAAACAAATCAGAAAAGAACACGTCATCACTTACATTCGTTCCTAACGCACTCTGTTAACCCAACGCATAGTTGCCATCTCACATGCCATCGCCATGCTTAGCCACATCTAGACTCAACAAACCCCACAGCCACGATCGTCGCCTCTCCAACAACCCCTCCCCCCCTCCACGATCGCGCACGCACGAAGAAGCCGACCAAAGCTCAAAACTTCACAGCAGCCGCCGGCAAACCCATGGGTTTCAAAACCCCAGTTCGCAATTTCCCAATGATCCGATCGTCCAAACAACGAACGAATCTCGCCGATGACATCTCCTCAGTCTCCTCTATAAAACCCAGGAAGGATTTCCCGATCAGACGAAGTTCATCGTCGAGTGATGAACGGCTGAAAATTATTCTTCGATTTCTGGACAAATAATGTGTCGAATCGAAAAACAAGTTGCAGATCTGAGTTACGCTCTTCGAGAGCTTCGAATTGATATAAAATTTGGCATATATTGTGTAGTTTGAAATTTTAGCTTTGGATTTGATTCGGGATTGCAATTTGAATTAGGGTATGTCTGTCATTGAAGTGGGGAGGTGAATAGAACGTATAGAAATGAGGAACAGAGGCTGCTAAGGTTTATAGCAGGATATATATATATATATATATATATATATATATATATATATATAGACGAAGTTGAAAATAGAATAGATGGATAAGATATATATATTCGCTAACGACAAAATGGCCCAAAAAGCCCGTTTCGAATCCGGAATGAAATTGGGTCAACCCATATATCAAAATAAATGTTTTTAAATATTTTAAACGCGATGGAACAAGTTTCAAGTCCAAATTCCATCGTATTAAGAAGTTATGCTAAAATCAATATTTTTCAAATTGATTTCAATTTCGTTTATTTCAAGGTGTTTCGAGTCCGTACGATCAAACGACAAGCCTGATCGCTACGAAACTTAAAATCCTACAATAATTCACTGTTACGGATCCGATGAAACTAGTTTCGTCGAAATCCGAGTCAGTGGCCAAAAGGGCTATTTTTCCATTAAAAAATTAATTAATTAATTAAATCACTTTCAATTTCAATCCTACAATTGACAATATTCATCAATTTTAACTTTCTTAATTATTTATACTAGTTTAACCAAATTTAAATGTCCATTTGGATAAATCTATACATTTTAGTGTTAACTTTCAAGTATATTCAAGAATTATAAATTGAATTTTCCAATAATTCCGATTAAATTACTTTTCACTCTATTAATTTTTCTATAAACATAGTTAATATTTGTTCTACATTCATTACATTAGTGCTCCCATTTTAACTTAATTCCAATTAACGTACTATTTAATTACCTTTAATTGCAATTAATCCAATTATCATACATTAAATTCCCATATTATTGACAAAACTTTATTTTACATTCCTTTTTATTCAACGAACTGTCATTTTATAAATAAACTTAACATTGGATTCATACTTTATTACATAATTATCTTCAATTTCATCTAAATTAATATTTACGTAATATTTAAATATTTAATTTCAATTGATTGCAATTACTCCAATCTTTGAATGTTTATTCTGATAAAATTGTTTTTATTTGATTACAATTTTTATACCCCATCCAAAAATTTCAAATAACATAGTTAATGCTGGTTTTTACATTACACTACATAAATATACTCAACTTACTTCTTTATTGTGTATTAACTATAATTTCCACTAGTATTGAAATCTTCGCCAAATATAATGTTTGCACTATGTAACGACCCGCCTTTTTGGACAGTTTAAACCGACGATCAAATGCACATGTCGATTCCAAACCATTCAAAAGGGCAGATGGTTATTGGGGGTAAATAAGAAAGGAAAAGAAAGAGAAATAAAGGAAATGAAACAACACAGAATCTCACAGCGGAACGATAAAATATAATAGTCAAATAAACAGTTCATGAAGCTGTTTACTATACTTTGACAATTATTTATACAACATTTATCAGAGTTATACATATACAATAGAACAATTAAAATAATGCAGCAGATAGCATGATGCAAGGGTAATAATAGTAATAGTATACCAAATCTTCGTCTTCATCCTCCAGAATAGATCTTTAAAAATCTAAAAAACTCAGGACTGACCCGAGCGTAATGAAAAGACAAAACACTCGAGTCAGGACTAAAATATCCTTATGAAAGTTAAATCAATCGTAAATAAATATGAGTGTAACGGCGTCAGAGATGTTTACGGGGTTTGACATCTCATATCCAGTGTCAACGTGTGTGCAATAACTCAAGAGATGTTACGGGATTTTCCATCTCTTAAGGATTCGTTAAATTATCTACTATGTAGTAATGTACGCTAAGTAGATAATGCCTATCAGTAATATAAAGTATCAAAATAGCGTTAAGGCGTTACCATAATCCCCCTTAACACATTTTTATAATGCCATAGTCTATACAGCACCGTAAGCCCCACCGTAAACTGGTGGTTATCAGAGGGTACCCCATAGGTACAACACAAAACAAAACGTAGTGGTCGCGAATAGGATAATCAGTATGACAAGGTACATGAGGCGATACCAACTAGGATACTAGTAGTTGCGTGATCCGGACTGATGTTGAGCATAGCCAGCAACTACCCCAACACCGCGAAACAACACTCCCAAATCAAGGAGTGCACCCAAATCGAATAACAAATGTAATAGATATGGTATCGAAGAAGTGTGTCCGCTAGAGGTGGCGAACCTCAATGGCCCGGCGCGGCTCCTGTTTTAGTCATGTCAGGGGTCATCCAATATCGTTCTCTTTCTTCAGTCAACGCGTTCACCAAACCATCCACTTCATTCTGGATCAACACTCCGCGTATAATAGTTATTAAAGTGGTTTTCGGTATCGACAGAGAGTATGTCCATATCCGATCTCGGTCTCTTTAATAACTACGTATTATTACACCGTTGGCTCTTTTACATTTCAAATCGATTCATAATTGATATCAAAATATCATATTCTCTTCAAAATCAAATCCATTTCAAATATCATCGTATCTATTCAAATGTAAGATTCCGTTTCAAAATTCATTTTTCGCATCAATATCTCATTTCGATTTCAAAATCATTTCGAATTTTAATTTAGGTTGCAACTTCATTTAACCCGATTTGTATTTACATTCAAGATTTAAACATAAACATTTCACCTTGTTGACCAGCTTGAAATTTTAGAAAATAGTTTTAAGTAGTGTAAAAGTAGTTTTAAATAATTAAAATAGTTAAAATACTTAAAATCTTAAAATGGATTTGAAATAGATAAATTAGTTTAAAATAATTTAAATCGGGTTAAGTAGATTTAAAATAGATTAAAATAGTTTAAGTATTCAAAATGGTTTATATAACAGAGTAATTTGGAAAACAAAATAAAACAGCTTCAAAACCCAACCATTTCAATTATAACTTCCCAATTCAAAACAATTTCAATTTCCGTTCTATCGATTCAATTTCGATTTCGATTCAATCAACGTCAACTTTGACTTCAAATTTATTCGATTTTTATATTCACTTTCAATTAATTCAATTTCAGTTTATATCGATTTAGTGCTTGATTTTCAAAATATCCATTTATAACACTTAACAAAATTTTCCATCAATATTCAAGTTTAAATCCAAATTTCAAATATGATTCAATTCCAAGCTCGATTTCAAAATATCATTTTTATATCACTTTTACTTAGTAATATTCAAAGCTTGAATTAAGGTTCAATCTTTAAAACAAATAAATTTCTGAAATTCAATCATATCCAAATTTTAAATCTCAAAGTCTCCACTTAAATTTATTCAACAACTTCTTTTAACCAAAATTTTATTTCAACATTCCAAACTCAATTTTTCGATAAATTCGATTTCTATAAATTGATTTCTATTTATCACCTTTAAATCAAAACATTTAAATAAATTTCAAATCGACGATTTAAAAATTATTAATTTAGCCAATTTGGTGTCCGTATATAATCTTCTATCCTATGGCCAAATAATTATTTATTTCAATTAAATGTCAGGGATGAATATATATTACTTAATCAAATCATAGTGTCATATGTATGCATAACAGTATATATAAGCAAATAAACATCCAAACATTTAAATATCAACCAATAACATCCATCAAAATACATCATCCAATAGACAATACAATTCATGGCAGTTTCATAGTTATCAATGTCAGGTAATTTAATCGCAATTCAATTTCAATTTCAATTTAAATTTAACTGTCAATTTAATTTCAACGGTTAATTCAAATGACAATCTATATGACAATTAAATTTATCAAATAACGACTAATAAAATTCATATCACTTCATAATATCAAATTCAACTAGCATAAAGATATTTAGTACGTTGTGAGCATTATAAAACACTCACCTTGATTTTTACGATTTTAAATCAAATCGAACGACGTTCGATTTAACTCAAAATTTTCTCTAGCTCCAAATGATTCAAATCAAGCTCCATGGCGTAGTGCTCGACAAAACGAACCCGTTGCAATTCGTTTCATCACAATCCGACCTCGTATGAAAGAGTTATGTCGTTTTAAATATCATACAAATTTAAATAAAATAATTTACAAATTCGTTTCTAATTTATAACCTAAACGCTATCTGGGCCATCCCTTTCCTTTTGCAAAATCACGGCCGCACATGACTTTCTTCCATCCCCAGTTCGAACAAGCGAAATGAACCCACGGCCGCCCTTCTAGGGTTAAATTTTACTCCCTCCACGATCGCTTCCAAGTCGATCAACCAACGCCAAACGAACGAGCATCACAAGAGCCACCTGCGCCTGCCACCACATGAAGCTCGGCCAGCCCCTCGTCTCGAAATACGTGCGCGAACTGCAGAAGGACGCGGCCTCGTTTCTCCTCCATCGTTGCTCCGATGATGATCTCAGCCGTTGGATGCGAAGCACTCGTGATGCTCTTCAATTTGTTAGTTGATAATTTTTGCTGAAAGTTTACGGATTGGAAGTTAATCGAGGGAGAAAGAGGGAGTTTTATGGCCATTGGTAAAGATAATGGCGGCTCTGAATAGAAATTAGGGTTTTGGTTTTTATTTTGGAAAAAGAAGATAATGAAGTGCTTTTATAGAAAAACGACGAACACTATTCATCCCTGGTTTTCCGAACTCCGATTCTCGCGCGGTGACCGGCGTTTTTAGGGTTTATCCCGCGTTCCGAACACAATGGAACAGGTTTCGGAAGCTAATTCGATCGTATGTGCGAGATACGGCAATAAACGATCGATTTAAAATTAAATCGGTTAAACGATTTTCTAGGCGTTTTGGCTTGCCCCGGACAAACGATAAATCCAATTGACTTGAAATTTGAAATTTTACAATAATATCACATTACGGATCCGATGAAACTAGTTTCGTCGAAATCCGAGACTATTTGAAAAATGACTATTTTAACTCGTCAAATTAATATTAAAATAATTTCGATGCGTTTCGAGCTGCCACGGTCAAACGAAAACTCCGATTGCTACAAAAATTGAAATCCAATAATAACAAACTATTACGGATCCAATGGAACTAGTTTCGTCCAATTCTGAGGCTATTCGAAAATTGGCTATTTTTCAGTCGATAATTAAATATTAAAACATTCAATTTTCACAAATTTACTTTTAATTTAATTTTAAAAGTTCTACAACATCATTCTTACTTTAATATGATAAAATAAAATTTTACAAATCATTTTTAATCATATTAAACCCGTTATTCAATTATCCAATAAATTCCAATTTTAAAATCTTATTAACTCTATTATAATCCTGATATAACTCACATTCACTTTGGAAACCAATTTGAATCATATTAAATCAAATTTCAATTATTCACTCTATTACCATATATTAAATTTCGATATCAAATTAATCATATCAAATTCGGAATTTAATTATTCAAACATTTGTAATATTAAATTTAAACAATTTGATTATTCTTAAATCACTATCTATTGAAATATTCAAAACGAACTTAAAATTTAACTTTTGAAACGAATTAAGATTATAGAACAACCATTTCCATTATATGGTTATTCAATTCCCATTATTAAATTATTCAATAAATTCCAAAAATTAAATTTAAACAATTTCGCTTATCCAATAATTCATTATCTTTTGAAATATTGAAATTGAACTTATAAGATTCAACTTTTAAAACCAATTCACAATTTAGAACACTATTTTCATTTTACAGTTTTTCAATTATTCAATAAGTTTTAAATATTCAATTTAAACAATTTACCTGTTCAATGTTCAATATTTGATTTTAAATAGATTTTACTTATCAATCAATTTCTCTATTATACTCAATGAATTCAACATTTATTATCCTATTCAACTTTTGATTTCAAAGGTATTCACTGAGTAGCATTTATTTTCATTACTTGGATAATTATTGTTGCAATTCATTCTAGTTATTATTGTTCCAACGAATTACAAATTTTTTTTCTAACATTAAATCGCGAAATCTTATTAAATTAGCTATTTTAATTATCGAAAATTTACGGGTCGTTACACTCTCCCCCACTCAAAACTTTTCGTCCCCGAAAAGGAAAAAGAAGGGAAAAGGAACTAAGTATAGAATTCAACATTAGATATATTTTATTCAAAGTTACCAACTTACAAAACAATGAAATTCCACTTATATAGTCATTACTACACTTCCACTAAGTTAACCTGAATGGCTTTCTAACTTTAAAAGTTAGTTATCAAAACAAGTTATATAAAAAAATATTTAAAACTTGAAAATTTTTATAACACCCGGATTTACGGAAAATTTCGGCAGAGTCTCCTTTGCGCGGCTCGATCGGAAAAAAAATGATAGTATATATATCACAAATATACATCTCATCAAGTGATGAGGCATCCCGAAGGGAAAAAAGTGTAAAAGTACGGTATGTAATCCGAGATATGTACCTTATATAATATTAGCGAGCATATACGGCTAATATAGCGCGAAAGCGAGCTCCAAATGCGAAGCTAGCGCAATCCGCACCTACTAAACACTTAACAAACCATGAGAAACATGCATATAAGAAAATAATATCAATATACATCATATAGCAACATAACAACTACATGTGCCAACATAGCAAATGCAACAAATGCATCCACCAAATCAATTATCATCCAACTATCATCCAACAAATCCATAATCAATCAATATAAATTCACTTCTCATTAATATTTATTCACTTGGTTTTCAATTTTAATCACATTTGATTCATTAACATTGGATTTTACTAACATCCATTCTCAATTCAATTAGTTAACATTCACTAATTTATATTTACATTAGTTTACTTCCAATTTGAATCAAATTAAATTCTATTTAAATTCATTTAACTTCCAATTTGATTTCAATGATTTATACCTTTCAATTTCATTAACACTTAATGAATTATATACAATCAACTAACAATCATATAACAGCCAAACCATACCCAGCATAACCAAATTATTAATTTTACATTCAATTTGGTTTATCTCTTATATATGTATATATCCTGTTATATAATTTTAAAAGAATCATTTTATATTTGGCATCTTAAATTTCCAAAATTAACTTTAATTAAGTCTGTAAGCCGTACATATATCATCCGTGAGCAATATCAATCTAATCGCTTATTCGATCACACAATTTCACTTCCAACCTAGTATCGTTCACACGACTCTCTAGTGCGGACTCAGATTTGGTTCCTTGATTGGAAACTGTTACTCTCCTTGCATAGCCATATACTATGATAGAGAATTCCAGAATCAAATTAAAAATCCATATCCAGGGTTCGCCGTCGAGAATCGAGTGGAAAATCCTAACTTGGATCGATGTAAATCATCTCGAAATTTAGTGCTCGAATTTGGATCAAATCGTTATGCGAATAAAATAATACACGTACAATCTCACGTATTAACTTCCAATGGATTTCTATCCAAGTTATCTATACTAAATTATTCTATTTTTTTTCTCACTTAATTACTCACAATCCATTATTCAGTTAGTATATTCATTTCTTTACATAGCATTTTTTTTTTAACATTATCATTTCTTAACATCATCTTTTCTTAACATCATATCAAAGAATTTGCTTACTCAAGTTCATTTTAAACATTCTATATAATTTAATTAAATTCAATTTCATTTTTCAATTGATTCTTAGCAATACCAAATTCTTTTGTTTTCATTTACTTCAATTTCATAATTTTAGTTAATAACAAATTTATTTATGGAACATTTTATTAACCAACACTTTAGTTTATTAATCATCCTATAAAAGTCTAACTTCTCATATATGGCTTTTCTTATTTTACGGTTATCTCAAAGTTACAAATTCAAAATTTTTCTCTATGCAATTTATATTTATTTTCTATAACCAATTTACAAAAGATATTATACAATTCATTTGTCTTCTTTCTTAAGTTCACTTACTTGTTCCATTTATCCATTCATCATTTCAGGTTATATTTAAGTATATAACATTTTTATCACAACCAAATTTTCATTTATATACATTGTAATTCCTTTTGAGTTTTCCTTACTTGTATACTTCAATTATTTTCAGGTTCTGTTTATTTGTACAACGTCTCATTACATATCCAAAACATCATTTCAACTTCTTAATATTTGGTAAGTCATATTATATGTTATTAGAATGCAAATTTGGTATTATACAAATTTATAGAATTTCATTTTACTTAATTAGAATGTTCACAAATTTGATTTATTTAAATCCTCTTTACCTTTCAACTTTAAAGGTACACTACAACTCTAAAGTTTTCCCAAAACATAAGCTTAGATATCTTAATCCTCTTATTTTATAAATTCTGGTTATTCACATTTTATTCCAATAATTTGAAAATTTCTAATTAACATAACTTAGAATTTTAAATGCCCGGTTCTTTTCAAATCGTTTGAAATAAACATATATACTTATATCTTTAATATATCAAATCATACCTTTGGAGTTTAAACCAAAACCCATTTACCCAAAATAATTTCGAAGAAAAGCAAAGCTTTTTAGAAGTCCCCCCCACTTTGAGACTCGAAAATGAACGTCGATGATGCTGCGCAGTCATCACCGAAATTATTTTCCAGCGACAGAAGAGAGGAGTATTGAATTCATTCCTTCCTTTAAAATATTTCCATAAACAATTTCCAACTAATATTACTATATATTTCTTCAAAACTTTGAGAACCATTTTTCCAAAATCTCCGGGTCTTAAATTCAATATTTTCCAATTTAAATCTATTTTAATTTATAAGTCACCTTTATAAAATATTCTTATAAGATTTTCTTTCTTAAAACATTCCACTAGTGTTTTATCATTGTTCATTTTGTAATTCACCTTATTTATTAAATTACAATATCCAATTAATGATAATAACCAATAATATTATCATTCCTAACAACCAGGTAAGCTAGATAAGTCATAATAATTTCTGAAAATTTTCTTTATATACAAAATATAATTAGAGTAAAATTATTTCATTTACCCAATTTCAAAACAATACTATGCCGAATTGTTCTGTTTAAGTGTTTAGAGACCTCTATCAATGACGTTAATTACTCGTATTGACCAGAATCCATAAGCCACTCAACAAATCAACCGACACAATATAAAACATTTTATATCACTAACAAATACGCTCTCTCATATATATACACTCAGCGACTCATCATAGGGTATTACTACCCTATTTATAAAGAGTCGGACCCCACAAAGCTAAGGTTATCGCTAAACCAAAGCTCTGATACCAACTGTAACGACCCGCTTTTTTGGACAGTTTAAACCGACGATCAAATGCACATGTCGATTCCAAACCATTCAAAAGGGCAGATGGTTATTGGGGTAAATAAAAAAAGAAAAGAAAGAGAAATAAAGGAAATGAAACAACACAGAATCTCGTAGCGGAACGATAAAATATAATAGTCAAATAAACAGTTCATGAAGCTGTTTACTATACTTTGACAATTATTTATATAACATTTATCAGAGTTATACATATACAACAGAACAATTAAAATAATGCAGCAGATAGCATGATGCAAGGGTAATAATAGTAATAGTATACCAAATCTTCGTCTTCATCCTCCAGAATAGATCTTCAAAAATCTAAAAAACTCAGGACTGACCCGAGCGTAATGAAAAGACAAAACACTCGAGTCAGGACTAAAATATCCTTATGAAAGTTAAATCAATCGTAAATAAATATGAGTGCAACGGTGTCAGAGATGTTTACGGGGTTTGACATCTCATATCCAGTGTCAACGTGTGTGCAATAACTCAAGAGATGTTACGGGATTTTCCATCTCTTAAGGATCCGTTAAGTTATCTACTATGTAGTAATGTACGCTAAGTAGATAATGCCTATCAGTAATATAAAGTATCAAAATAGCGTTAAGGCGTTACCATAATCCCCCTTAACACATTTTTATAATGCCATAGTCTATACAGCACCGTAAGCCCCACCGTAAACTGGTGGTTATCAGAGGGTACCCCATAGGTATAACACAAAACAAAACGTAGTGGTCACGAATAGGATAACCAATATGACAAGGTACATGAGGCGATACCAACCAGGATACTAGTAGTTGCGTGATCCGGACTGATGTTGAGCATAGCCAGCAGCTACCCCAACACCGCGAAACAACACTCCCAAATCAAGGGGTGCACCCAAATCGAATCACAAATGTAATAGATATGGTATCGAAGAAGTGTGTCCGCTAGAGGTGCGAACCTCAATGGCCCGGCGTGGCTCCTGTTTTAGTCATGTCAGGGGTCATCCAATATCGTTCTCTTTCTTCAGTCAACGCGTTCACCAAACCATCCACTTCATTCTGGATCAACACTCCGCGTATAATAGTTATTAAAGTGGTTTTCGGTATCGACAGAGAGTATGTCCATATCCGATCCCCGTCTCTTTAATAACTACGTATTATTACACCGTTGGCTCTTTTACATTTCAAATCGATTCATAATTGATATCAAAATATCATATTCTCTTCAAAATCAAATCCATTTCAAATATCATCGTATCTATTCAAATGTAAGATTCCGTTTCAAAAATCATTTTTCGCATCAATATCTCATTTCGATTTCAAAATCATTTCGAAATTTAATTTAGGTTGCAACTTCATTTAACCCGATTTGTATTTACATTCAAGATTTAAACATAAACATTTCACCTTGTTGACCAGCTTGAAATTTTAGAAAATAGTTTTAAGTAGTGTAAAAGTAGTTTTAAATAATTAAAATAGTTAACATACTTAAAATCTTAAAATGGATTTGAAATAGATAAATTAGTTTAAAATAATTTAAATCGGGTTAAGTAGATATAAAATAGATTAAAATAGTTTAAGTATTCAAAATGGTTTATATAACAGAGTAAGTTGGAAAACAAAATAAAATAGCTTCAAAACCCAACCATTTCAATTATAACTTCCCAATTCAAAACAATTTCAATTTCCGTTCTATCGATTCAATTTCGATTTCGATTCAATCAACGTCAACTTTGACTTCAAATTTATTCGATTTTTATATTCACTTTCAATTAATTCAATTTCAGTTTATATCGATTTAGTGCTTGATTTTCAAAATATCCATTTATAACACTTAACAAAATTTTCCATCAATATTCAAGTTTAAATCCAAATTTCAAATATGATTCAATTCCAAGCTCGATTTCAAAATATCATTTTTATATCACTTTTACTTAGTAATATTCAAAGCTTGAATTAAGGTTCAATCTTTAAAACAAATAAATTTTCGAAATTCAATCATATCCAAATTTTAAATCTCAAAGTCTCCACTTAAATTTATTCAACAACTTCTTTTAACCAAAATTTTATTTCAACATTCCAAACTCAATTTTTCGATAAATTCGATTTCTATAAATTGATTTCTATTTATCACCTTTAAATCAAAACATTTAAATAAATTTCAAATCGATGATTTAAAAATTATTAATTTAGCCAATTTGGTGTCTGTATATAATCTTCTATCCTGTGGCCAAATAATTATTTATTTCAATTAAATGTCAGGGATGAATATATATTACTTAATCAAATCATAGTGTCATATGTATGCGTAACAGTATATATAAGCAAATAAACATCCAAACATTTAAATATCAACCAATAACATCCATCAAAATACATCATCCAATAGACAATACAATTCATGGCAGTTTCATAGTTGTCAATGTCAGGTAATTTAATCGCAATTCAATTTCAATTTCAATTTAAATTTAACTGTCAATTTAATTTCAACGGTTAATTCAAATGACAATCTATATGACAATTAAATTTATCAAACAACGACTAATAAAATTCATATCACTTCATAATATCAAATTCAACTAGCATAAAGATATTTAGTACGTTGTGAGCGTTATAAAACACTCACCTTGATTTTTACGATTTTAAATCAAATCGAACGACGTTCGATTTAACTCAAAATTTTCTCTAGCTCCAAATGATTCCAATCCAGCTCCATGGCGTAGTGCTCGACAAAACGAACCCGTTGCAATTCGTTTCGTCACAATCCGACCTCGTATGAAAGAGTTATGTCGTTTTAAATATCATACAAATTTAAATAAAATAATTTACAAATTCATTTCTAATTTATAACCTAAACGCTATCTGGGCCGTCCCTTTCCTTTTGCAAAATCACGGCCGCACATGACTTTCTTCCATCCCCAGTTCGAACACGCGAAATGAACCCACAGCCGCCCTTCTAGGGTTAAATTTTACTCCCTCCACGATCGCTTCCAAGTCGATCAACCAACGCCAAACGAACGAGCATCACAAGAGCCACCTGCGCCTGCCACCATATGAAGCTCGGCTACCCCCTCGTCTCGAAATTCGTGCGCGAACTGCAGAAGGACGCGGCCGCGTTTCTCCTCCATCGTTGCTCCGATGACGATCTCAGCCGTTGGATGCGAAGCACTCGTGATGCTCTTCAATTTGTTAGTTGATAATTTTTGCTGAAAGTTTACGGATTGGAAGTTAATCGAGGGAGAAAGAGGGAGTTTTATGGCCATTGGTAAAGATAATGGCGGCTCTGAATAGAAATTAGGGTTTTGGTTTTTATTTTGGAAAAAGAAGATAATGAAGTGCTTTTATAGAAAAACGACGAACACTATTCATCCCTGGTTTTCCGAACTCTGATTTTCGCGCAGTGATCGGCGTTTTTAGGGTTTACCCCGCGTTCCGTACACAATGGAACGGGTTTTGGAAGCTAATTCGATCGTATGTGCGAGATACGGCAATAAACGATCGATTTACAATTAAATCGGTTAAACGATTTTCTAGGCGTTTTGGCTTGCCCCGGACAAATGATAAATCCGATTGACTTGAAATTTGAAATTTTACAATAATATCACATTACGGATCCGACGAAACTAGTTTCGTCGAAATCCGAGACTGTTTGAAAAATGACTATTTTAACTCGTCAAATTAATATTAAAACAATTTCGATGCGCTTCGAGCTGCCACGGTCAAACGAAAACTCCGATTACTACGAAAATTGAAATCCAATAATAACAAACTATTACGGATCCAATGGAACTAGTGTCGTCCAATTCTGAGGCTGTTCGAAAATTGGCTATTTTTCAGTCGATAATTAAATATTAAAACATTCAATTTTCACAAATTTACTTTTAATTTAATTTTAAAAGTTCTACAACATCATTCTTACTTTAATATGATAAAATAAAATTTTACAAATCATTTTTAATCATATTAAACCTGTTATTCAATTATCCAATAAATTCCAATTTTAAAATCTTATTAACTCTATTATAGTCCCGATATAACTTACATTCACTTTGGAAACCAATTTGAATCATATTAAATCAAATTTCAATTATTCACTCTATTACCATATATTAAATTTCGATATCAAATTCGGAATTTAATTATTCAAACATTTGTAATATTAAATTTAAACAATTTGATTATTCTTAAATCACTATCTATTGAAATATTCAAAACGAACTTAAAATTTAACTTTTGAAACGAATTAAGATTATAGAACAACCATTTCCATTATACGGTTATTCAATTCCCATTATTAAATTATTCAATAAATTCCAAAAATTAAATTTAAACAATTTCGCTTATCCAATAATTCATTATCTTTTGAAATATTGAAATTGAACTTATAAGATTCAACTTTTAAAACCAATTCACAATTTAGAACACTATTTTCATTTTACAGTTATTCAATTATTCAATAAGTTTTAAATATTCAATTTAAAAAATTTACCTGTTCAATATTCAATATTTGATTTTAAATAGATTTTACTTATCAATCAATTTCTCTATTATACTCAATGAATTCAACATTTATTATCATATTCAACTTTTGATTTCAAAGGTATTCACTGAGTAGCATTTATTTTCATTACTTGGATAATTATTGTTGCAATTCATTCTAGTTATTATTGTTCCAACGAATTACAATTTTTTTCTTCTAACATTAAATCTCGAAATCTTATTAAATTAGCTATTTTAATTATCGAAAATTTACGGGTCGTTACACACTACCTCCTTTATTGGGATTTCATTCAACTTGTTTATACTCAACTTATTTTAACAACACTACCTTAAATTTTAATTATCAATTCATTAATAAACCACAACAATACATTATTACCACATATTACCTTAAATCCACACTAAGGTAATATTTAATTACATTTATTGCAATAGGTTTTAATTAATAGTGATTGCGCTAAATTACCATAAACGTTAAACTTTCCTTATACGCTATTATTAATAACCAAATTTTGTAATTTGATTTAGATCTAGTTCAATGCATTAAATGAATGGGTAAATGATTAAAGTTTTGCACTACTGCCAATTTTCTCACATTCATACTTAATTTTCTTTCCATTTATTATATATCATTTTATTAGTAAGTCATCCTTTTTAAATTATTAATTTACCATTTATATCCCATTATAAATTAATGAACAATTAATTAATTCATATTTACATCCACTTCCGTATATAAATTTTGTAACCACGGTATAACATTTACATTTATTTTCTTATTTTAATTAATTACCAGATATTCCTATTTACAATCAATTATAACTTTGCAATCATAACAAATCCATAAATTGTCAATTGCCTAATATATACATTAATTACTATTAAATGTTCTCCATAAATTTATTTACTTGGTTTCAAACTTTTTATTCATCAATTATTGCCTTATAAATAAACTTACGTTTCTACTCAATTTACATTCACCTTTCCGTTATTATGTTAATTATCATTAAAGTAACCTTTAATTACTTTTAAATTTTAAATTGGTAAATTACCGGTAACGACAAACATCTGTCACCGTCATACCCCTTTATAGTACTTGTATGTTTATCCTTCACAAAAACTACTATTTAATTATAAAATCTAATTAAATTAACCAATTTATCTATCAAAATTTACAGATCGTTACAACGGACTATGATATTGGAGGACTACTGGGACTATTACGTGTTAAGGGGAATATTGGGTCACTCCTTAATGCTATCTAAAAGTAAGTTTATTTTACTATAGACATTGTTATAATAGCGAAATATTACTACATAGTAAATAGTTTAACGGATCCTTAGGAGATGTGAATCCCGAGCATCTCTTAAGTTACTGCACTCACGTTAGGCATTGGATAGGAGATGTCAAATCCCGTAAACATCTCTGACGCTGTTCCACTCATACTTATTTCTGTTGATTTAACTTATATAAGATCTTTTAGTTCTGACTCGAGTGTTTTGTCTTTTCAATTCGCTCGGGTCAGCCTGGGCATTTCAGGAATTGAAGGCCTTATTTCTGGAGGACGAAGGCAAAGATTTTATTACTATTATATATTATATTAGTCAACTGCATCACATCTGTTCCGCTGCATCGATTATTATTCGCTGGTATGTGCAACTCTGATATGTATTGTATAAATATAATCAAATGTTTATAAAATAGCTTCATGAACTGTAGTCTGTATATTTAATTATTATATTTTATCGTTCCGCTGCAAGATTCTATTTTGTTTTTTTCTTTCTCTGCTTTTTCTTATTTACCCCATAATAATCCGTCCTTCTGTATGCTTTTAGTCTGACGTGTGTGGTTTATCGTCGATTTAAAGCATGCAAAAAGGCGGGACAATACATCTGGTATCAGAGCTAGGTTTAGCGATAAACCTTAGCTTTTGTGGGGTTTGACTCTTTGTTAATAGGGTAGTAATACCCTATGATGAGTCGCTGAGTGTATATATATGAGAGAGCATATTTGTTAGTTTTACAAAAAGGTTTTAATATTGTGTTAATTTGTTCCATTTGGTATTTATAAATTCTGGTTGATGCATAGGACGCTATGACATCAATAGGGATTTCTAAACACTTAATAGGATAGGCCGACACAATATTTGTTTTTGGAATATAGGTGAATGAAATAATTTTACTTATTATATTTTCTATATATAAAATAAAGTTTTATAAATGATATATATTTGGTTGCAATATATTGGTTGTTAGGTAACGAAATTTAAAAATAATAGTTGAAATAAGATTGAAAAGAAAATAAATGAAAATTGGAAATTTAAAACTTAAGTTCCGGGGTTTTGAAAATTTCTTTCAATTGATTTTGGAATATAATAATAATCTTATTA
Source organism: Allium cepa (assembly GCA_030765085.1). NCBI lineage: Eukaryota > Viridiplantae > Streptophyta > Magnoliopsida > Asparagales > Amaryllidaceae > Allium > Allium cepa. Next base: position 69,805,558 of record CM060939.1, on the reverse strand, counting down.
GAAGTATTTTCTGATATAAATATTTCAATATAATTTGAAAGAATTATTATAAAGAAATTTTGGAAAAAAATAAGTTATACTCCCCTCTTTGTCGTTGGAAAATAATTTCGGTGATGGCGGCCGCATCATCGACATTCATTTTCGAGTTTCGAAGTGGGAAGGCTATTGTTGTAGTTTTACTACAGGCTTATTTTGATAAAAAAATATAAATCTTAAATTTTTTTAATTATAATTAGATATATAAATTATAAGTATATATTTTTATCCGTTATATTAAAATGATTTGAAACTTAACCCGGGATTTAGTTCTTAAGTTTCCAATTGATTAATAGTTTAGTTAGTGTAGTGAAATAGAATTTAACTAATAATTGAAACCTAAAATTAAAATAATAGATTTAATGCTATGTTATAAAGGAAATTAAAAGAAGGCTGAAATTGTAACTTATAGAACAAAAGATATAATTACTAAACGTTTAATTAATTGAAAGAATTAGGATAAACTTGTATAATTGTCAAGTGCATTCTTTAACATATATATAACTTACCAACTATAAAAAGTTAAAATGAAATTCTCTAATAAATAAGAATTGGATGTAGATTTATGTAATAACGTTAATACAAATTATGTAAATAAATGTAAGTGTTGTATAAATAAAGGAATTTGTAATAATTAATAATGATTGAATTGGAATTTAAATTAAATAAATGAATATAAATAAAGGTTACAACAATAGGAAGGAGAATATGGCAAGTAAATGAAACGCAAACAATAGTAACCAGTTTATAGTGTAATAATAGGCATAATATAAAGATGGGAATATGAGAAAAACAAGTGTAATTATTGAATTAATTTGTGAAATATTATTATAGATAGTAGTTGTTTGTGAAGAATAAATATACAAGTATTATAAAGGATATAATGGTTGTGTTACCAATTAATTCACCAAGTACCAATAAAGATAATTAAATGTACTTTAATGATAATTAATAAAATAACGGAAAGGGTGTATGTAAATTTCAAATAGAAACGTAAACTTATTTTTAAGGTAGTAATTGGTGTAATAGAAAGCATGAGACCAAGTAAGTACATTTATTGGGAATATTAAATGTAATTGGATGTAGATTAATGGAATAGCATTAATGCAAACTAATTTAGCGCAATCACTGTTAATTGAAACCTATTGCAATAAATGGAATCAAATATTACGTTAGGGTGGATTTAAGGTAATATTTGGTAATAAATTAATATAAAGAAATAAATATAAACATTGGATTAATCAATGAATTTATAATGAATAAATAGTGATTGAATAAAATCAACATCTGTAAGTAATATCTGTTTGAAAGTAATAAACTTAAAGTTAATTATAGTTTAATGGTTACAATTGTTATGAATTACCTAATTGTTTAGTTCCTAGAATTTAATTTGAAAGAAATTGTAGTAATTGACTTAATTAGTGCAATCCCAATTATTTAAAGCAATTGGTTGGATATGAAGAATGGAAGTCAAGATTTATAAATTTATTGGGATTTGGACTATGATAATAATTGGAGTAATTGCAATTTAATGAAATTAATCTCTAATTTTTGCGTTAATTGAAATCCCAATAAAGGAAGTGATGCAAATGTATATTTAGCAAAAATTTCAATAATTAAAATTGGTTAAATAAATAAGATGTTGTAATTAAATTTTGAAAAAAATAAAAATCTTTAATTTATATTGGAGCTAATGTTAGAAATTAAATGTAGCAGTTGTAATTAAAATTAACAATTTAAAATGAAATTGCAATTAATTGAAATAATGTGAATTGGCATACTTGGTTATAAGTTAAATGTAAGAAACAAATGGGAATGTTGAATTTGTGAATTATTAATAAAAAATAATAACTGGAATGGAATTCAAATTGTTATAATAATGGAAAGTGTAAATTGTTGCATTTGGGTATAAAATTTACAATAAGTAAATAAATGTAATGCAATAAAAAGAAACTTACATGACCTGAATAAATGAAAATGAATAATTGTGAGTAATAAATGAAATTGATAATAATAAGCTTGATTTATTATTTGAAATTGTCGTTTGTACAGTTATTGTTGTTTGGGCAAGGATACTTTGAAATTGTTTGGATGAATAAATAATCTGTTTAGTTTCATCTAAGATTGTTGAGTAAATGGGGCACTAAGTAGTTTATTTTTCATTTTATGCAATTTTAGGTTGAATCCGAACAACTATTGTTTTGTTTGATATGCTTGGAGGGTTGATTTGTGTTTATGATGTTTGTTGCAGGTGATTGTTGTTGTATTGATTTGTGTGTTGTATTGATTTGTTTGTTGTGATTGAAACAACCATAAATATTTCATTTTATATAATTGTTAACCTTTTTAGATTATATAAGTGAAATACAGGTTATGGAAGCAATTGTTACTACTTTTGGTTTCATAAGTAAACGTTAATTGCCTGACAAATAGGCACGTTTTCGGATTACGGTTTATAGCGTTATTATATTATTTTTCCCGTGTGGGGATATATATTATTTTGGAAAATATATGTTGTATATTGTTATATTTGATATTATATATTCTTCCAAGCCTCTCCGTACAAAGGAGCCTTTGCTAAAATTTTCCATAAATTTTGGACATAGAAAATTATTGAAATGTTTTCCAAACCTTATTAATTTAAGTATAAAAAGACTTATTGGTTATAATTTGGTATATTTTATTCAAATTAATTAATTTTGTAAAATTTAATTGTTTACAAAATTTATATTTGATAAGATGTATTGTTTATTTAATTCTTTCTTTTCCCTTCTTTTCCTTTTCGGGAACGAAAAGTTTTGAGTGAGGGAGAGTGTAATGACCCGTAAATTTTAATAAATAAATTGATTATTTTAATTGGATCTTTGTAATTAAATTGAGAAAAAAAGAATTTTTTTTTGTAATTTATAATGAAACAAACATTAAAAAGGAAATGTAGCAATGGTAAATTAAATAGGACTTTGTAATGTAAAACCAGCATTAACTATGTTATTTGAAATCAGTGGATGGGTTATAAAGATTGAAATCAATAAAAATAATTTATTTGGAATTTAAATTGTAATAATAGGATTAATTGCAATTAAAGGTAATTCAATTTGTACGTTAATTGGGATTAAGTTTAAATGGGAGAATATTAAGAACCAAGATTTAAAAGCAATGTTAGCTATATTCTTATTATAATAAGACTCGAATAACAAGGGTTAAGAATTTAATAAATGGATTTTGGAGTTTTATTTTATAATTTCTAAATTCAATAAAATTGAAATTAAATATTGAAATTGAGGTTAACATTGGAATTTATGAATAAATCAACTCAGAATTGACATTTAAATTTGTTTAAATCATTGTGAAAGATTGAGAAATAAAAATGATGAAATTGGTTAATTGTAGAGTTGAAACTGAATATTTGATTTAAATTTGTTAATTTATTAATTTAATTAATTAATGTAAAAATAGCCATTTTGGCCACTAACTCGGATTTCGACGAAACCCATTTCATCGGATCAGTAACGGTGAATTGTTGTAGGATTTCAAGTTTCGTATCGATCGGACTTGTCGTTTGATCGTATGGGCTTGAAACGCCTTGAAATCAATTAAATTGAAATCAATTGAAATCAATTTGAAAAAATATTGATTTTAGCATAACTTCTTCATACGATGGAATTTGGACTTGAAACCTGTTCCATCGCGTTTAAAATATTTTAAAACATCTATTTTGATATATGGGTTGACCCAATTTCGTTCCGGAGTCAGAACGGGCTTTTCGGGACATTCATTGTTCAACGCGTATATCCAATAGATCCGATCACCTATTCTATTTTTAGTTTGCCTATTTGTACCCTATTATACACCCTAGCCCACTCTATTTCTCAGTTGTCTGTGCGTACAATTCCACCAGCTCCTCCTCTTTCCAATGGCTGCAAACCCAAATTTCAATTGCAATTCAAAAATCAAATGAAAATTCAATCTCCTCGAATACTATCAAATTTTATACGGATTCGAAGCTCTCGAAGAGCGTAACTCAGATCTGCAACTCGTTTTTTGATTCGACACATTGTTTGTCCAAAAATTGAAGAACAACTTTCGACCGTTTATCACGTCGAAATCAAACTTGTCCGATCGTCAAACTGTTTCTAGGTTTTGTGGAGATTGTCAAGCGGAGTTCATCGGTGGGGTTCGTTCTGTGATTCGACGGTTAGATGGTGCGATTTAATTCGATTATGGTTTAAATATAAATGGCGGCTGCGTGCTTTTGGGCGAACGGGGGATGGTCGTGGAGTGGTCGCGGCTCAAAGGGAGTCGCACGCCTGGGCGCGGCGGCGATGGGCCGAACGCGGCGTCACGATGAAGGTTGGCAGCGAGCTTCTTATTCTTGCATGCGTGACCTATAGCTGGATGTGTGCGTGATGGTAGTTCAATCTGTGGGGTGAAGATGACAGTGTCGTGGCGCTTGAGAGGGTGGTTAGTATTGTTTTGTTTTCTTTTATATTTTTATTTAAATTTCATTCGTTTAATGCAATAACTTTTACATACGAACTCCGTTTCACACGCAGGTTTCTCCGCTAGGTTCGTATTGGAATTCCGGACACTTTGACGCTAGTTTGGACGAATTTGGAGAATGGTCAAATTTTGGGTTTAAATTGGATTTGAATTCAATTTAAATTCAAAAGGTGAGTGTTGTAACCCACTCACAACTTCTAAAATTTCTTATGTTTGTTAAATTGATTTATATTGTGATTATGAATTTATTTATGACTGTTTGTATATTTTAATCATCATCTCAGTTAATTGCATTTATTTAAATTAAATCGTTATTTAATTTATTATTGAATATAACTGCCAGTTAGTTACCTGTTATATATTATCAGTTATATATTGATATTGATTAATTGTTTTGGATGATGATTGTGATGGGTGTATGATTTTTATGATGGATGAATGGATGTTTTGTTTATATCAACATAATCTGCAAGTTGTTATGCATTTATTTCATTCGGGATTGCGGTTTGAAATGATATAACCACAAATTTTTATTTTAAATTATGGATTGAAATGATAAATATCCATATCACTTGACCATAGGATAGAAATTTCATATACAGACACCGCGGTCTATATATAAAAATATTTTGAAATGATTTTATGGTTTTGTAAAGAAATATATGATTTTATGAGATATGGATTTGGATATTTTATAAATGTTATTTTACATATAGTTAAATTATTGGTTTAAGCCATGAATGAAATTTGTTTAAAGTATAAAATAAGAATAATAATAAAGTTTGATCTTATTATATATAATATAGATAAGTATTTCCTTAAATTATATTTTAATATAGAGTTATATTGATTTTTATAAATCAAGGCTGAGAAGATAGTTGAAATTGTTTTGAGGTTTATTTAATTAAGAGTTATACTTAATAAGGATCCATTTAGAACTGATTGGAATTGAGATTTTAAAGAATATGGTTTTATAACTTAATTCGGGTTTATGGTGATTTAAGTGAAATGTATGAAATCTAAATAAATTATGGAATATTCAGTTATTGTATTTGAAGTTTTATTTAAAGGATATTGGATTTATTAAGGAAATATTTCAAAACTAAATAATAGTTAATAGAATTTGGTGTGTGTGTGTGTGTGTGTGTGTGTATATATATATATGAATTATAAAATTTAGTTTTGAAATATTGAATAATTAAAGCTTTGAAGTATATGGAAATTGAAATGGTTTATTTGGTATTCAAATCTATATTTGGAATTGATTTGTGAGATTTAAGAAGCTAATTTATTATATAAAGGAAATTAATATTTAAACCATTTAAGTATTAGAAGTTATGTTTCAAAGCTATGGGTTTTCAAGGTATATAGATTTGGAAGTGCTATGATTTTAGGAAAAGATATATTTGAAATAAAAATGATATCATATAGATTTGGGTTTCAAAATAGAAATAATATCGTATGTATATGGTTTTGAAATGGATATTATATTCTGGTTTTGAAGTATAATTATTTTAAAATGACCGCGGTGTTATAATAACGTTTGGTTGTTAAAGAGACCGGGATCGGAAGTTGTCATACTCTCTGCCAACCCCGAAAACCACTTTAACAACCGTGTACGCAGTGGAGATTCCAGAATGAAGTAGGATGGCGACGGCGTTTCCTTTGAGGTAAATACGTGGACCCGACTCCTATGAGTTGGCATAAGGTGGCTAAAACAGGAGCGATTCTCGGGCCAATGAGGTAGCACCTTTGATCGGACGCATCCCTTCGATATTATACTTTGACTTTTGGATTGATTCAATGGCCACTTTTGATTTTTTTTATTGGGGGGTGTGGCTCGAGGTGGGCGATAGCTGTGCGCTACGCGTTACCACCAGCCCGGATAGCAATTGGTATATCTACCCTGGCGTTGGCAAGTTGTGCCGTGTCACCTACCCGATCGCGCCTTGTACGAGTTTAGTTTTCTCCCGTAGCCCGTGTGGTATCCTCTGGTGGCTTCCTGATCAGGAGGGACTATGATATTGGATTGACTACTGGGACTATTACGTGTAGGGGAATATTGGGTCACTTCTTAACGCTATTTAAAAGTAAGTTTATTTTACTATAGACACTACTATAATAGCGAAATATTACTACATGGTAAATAGTTTAATGGATCCTTAGGAGATGTGAATCCCGAGCATCTCTTAACTTACTGCACTCACGTTAGACACTGGATAAGAGATGTCAAATCCCCTAAACATCTCTGACGCCGTTCCACTCATATTTATTTCTGTTGATTTGACTTACATAAGATCTTTTAGTTCTGACTCGAGTGTTTTGTCTTTTCAATTCGCTCGGGTCAGCCTAGGCATTTCAGGAATGGAAGGCCTTATTTCTAGAGGATGAAGTCAAAGATTTTATTACTATTATATATTTTATTAGTACACTGCATCACATCTGTTCCGCTGCATCGATTATTATTCGTTGGTATATGCAACTCTGATATGTATTGTTCAAATATAATCAAATGTTTATAAAACAGCTTCGTGAACTGTATATTTAATTATTATATTTTATCGTTCCGCTGCAAGATTCTATTTTGTTTTTTTATTTCTCTGCTTTTTCTTATTTACCCCATAACAATCCGCCCTTCTGTATGCTTTTAGTCTGACGTGTGTGGTTTATCGTCGATTTAAAGCATGCAAATAGGCGGGACGTTACAATATGCACTTTCAATGATCATGCGATTACCATAGGAACTTATGAGTACTCTAGAAAGCTCAAGTATTTTGTAGAAGGCAATCCACCTTCACACCCAAGTATCCACCTTCACACCCAAGTAAGTGGTCTATCAAGTGCTTCACTTTAGCACCACCACTTATGCATATGGACTATTAAGAGCGAAAATCTCAACCTCAAAAAATAAATCAACATAATTCGTCAAATGCATCTCGAAAGCACTACCAATATTGCCTATAAACTATTTAAAAGCAGTCATGCATAACCTCATATTGATCAGTAAAATTCATCAAGTGCAACTTAAAAGTACCATCAATGCTAGTTATGGATTCAAAAAGAGCAGAAAGGCTGAAAGTAGGAAAAATCATATATCCATCAAGTGCGTCTAAAACGCACCACCAATTATGATTATGGATTCAAAAAGAGAAAAAAGGCTTAAAATAAGGTAAATCAGTGAAATCCATCAAGTGCGTCTCAAAAGTACCACTAATGATGGTCCTGGATTCAAAAAGAGCAAAAAGGCTCAAAATAAGATAAATTTATGAAATCCACCAGGTGCATCTCACAAAAGTTTTCCAAAAGTGGTTATGGATTTATATGAGTAGAAAGGCTCAACCAAAATCAAATACTTTAATCTATTAAATAGTTCGCTAAAGCACCACCAAAACTTGTTAAGGATTTAACATGAATTAATTTTAGATTGTCAATAGAACCATCAAGTATATCACATAAGCACCACCAAGACTGGCTAATGATGAAGATAATGCTCAAAATCAAGAGTTTAACAGATGAATCCATTAGGTGCGTCATAAAAGCACCACCAAACTGGTTATGGACTCTGAAGAGCAATCAAATCATAAACACTAAAATGGGAAGGTAAAGAGTAATCACATGACTTTATCTAACTACTGGTGGGTATCCACCACATTTTCCTTTATTCCAAGCTTGAGTCTCATTTCCCTTGAAGGTTCAATGATTAACATCCTTGGTAATCGGTAAGCGGATCTATTAAATTCTCATTGATCTTTTTTATTTTGATGAGATCACTCCTTTCATTAATTTCTCAATTGTAAAGTTCGACATAGACGTGCTTTCTTTCTCCATTATACACTCTAATAGAAATCCCAGTGTTCATCATTAGGGTAATGAGTGTATCTATTTAAATCATAAATATAGGTATGTTTAAAAATTAAAGAGAAACATAATGCTTTCTTCAATTTTACTATATTCATTTATAAATTGTATTAGTTATTCTTGTATTTGCACGAATCATGGAGAGATCATAACACCACACCAAAATGATGAAATCTTTCAAGAACCTTTTATATTCAATATTGTGTGTCAACTTGGAAAGAAACTCTTATATGTCCCAAATTAGAAGCACAAGAATGAAATCAAAATCAAATACCTACTGTCAATCGTTAACTTTTCTAATCTTTAGTAGATCTACTTTAGCTAGATACCTCTACACTTCAAATATATTCCAGTTTAGAGGATTAACCTTTCACAATCCAAAATTAGTTTTCTCATATTATTTTTTATGAGGAACCATGTTAAGTACAAAACAACCTAACAAAGTTATTTCCCCCACATACATTCTAATTTATGAGGATCAATATATTCTATTTTTATCATCAACAACATTAAATATAATTATGACATGTTTTGTAGTTTCATTTATACAAAAAATATCAACACAATACAAGTAAAAACAATGATCAAATAAAACCATCATGAACTAATACAGTAATTAATCCAATTTATGTTATTCTTTAACCATGCATATACAAACTCTTGAGTATGTAGTTTTACAATATGATAAGCCAAATATAAGGCTGTATAATAATGCTCATGCAGAGGGAAAACATATCAATCTATAATGCACAAATCTTCCTTTCTATACATATAATTGACACAAATATTTTTAGTTCTCGGTACTTATAGTTAAATTTCAGTCTCATACATGCATTTCAAATTAAATATCTTTGCAAGTGTATAAACATTATATCCACAAATTATATTTCTAAGCTAAAAAAAACTATGAACTTGTAATTTTCCTTAGGCTTGCACATTTGCTAAAATAACCATTTTTAAATCCAAAATCATATGTATATGTTTGTCTTCAAGCATTAATATCTCATTTTTGAAATACTTTATAGGATACTCAAATAGTTTCTTATTCACTTTAACATATAAATATCTTAAATAAATGAATCTCTCCTTACTTTCAATATCGTGACAACCCTCATCCCTCAACACACTAGTCCAAAGTCTTGGGTGACTTTCAAACTCGCATCAGTGCCAAAAAGTACAAACTATCAAGGTTTTATAATGTTACAGAGACTAAGAATAAACAGATATGATCTAAGATATACTACACTTTCAAAAATCACAATGGAAGGAACAAAATATAAATAAAGAAAATAACCATATAAGGAAAATATCTCAAAAACGGTTTTAGAAAAACAGAACGTAGTCAAGTACAGAGTACACATAAATACAACCCACAGTCTAATAAAATACTAAGTACTAATGAGATAAACAAATACATGGAGAATAAATAAAAGGATAAGCAACTCCTATGATGAGCTCGCATCTCCACATACTACAATTTGGCCAATCACGTGTTGCGTTGTCCTCCTATGGAGGGGAGAAGAATGGAAAAGAGAAGGTTGGACAAAAGTCTGGTGAATGTGTACATGTTTAATATATGGTGATTAAGTGCACTTGACTTTAATTCTACTCCATGTGACTTAAGGTTCTTTACAAGTGTCCATGTATTCCTGGGGTCTTTTACTTAAAGGCTTTTTACTTAACACGCCTACACTAATTTCTTGTATGGGCTCCCACAAGAACCAAACTACTGATCGAACCTCAATAACTAACGATCGGCTACATCTACTAGAGCTACTCAACATTGGGTCATCCTACAACCTTCATGTGTAGGACTACGTCTCATATTATGGCTATGCATAACTATCTCGCATAGGTTTTCCTACAATATCCATGTGGGAATAAATTTCCCACAACTACAACTACACGTACCCCCAACAATGCAATAAGGGGGGAACCTACAATGCCTACTCATTGGTGTGTCTCATCATCTACATCAATGTCCACCTCTCAAAAGTAGTTTATGCCTTATATTGTTAGCGCTGGGATCCAACAACACATTTCAAGTTGCATTAGTATACGTGCATACCAAGGAACTTCCATTGTGTCAGATCCACACACTTCATCGAGCATCGATTAGTGTTGCGCATCCACTATAAAACCTTCTGTGAGTGTCATTTACGATAGTATCGCCCCCAGTCGAATAACAGACCTTTATTGGGCAAAGAGCATTTACCCAGCCCCGCATCATCCCTACGTCGTCTCGTAGGGTACTAGCTTCCCAACTATTCCAACACTTATATATATGTATGTATGTGTGTGTGTGTATGTATGATTAACTATAATTTAAAACATGGGCGTTAGGCTATGGTTTAATCTGTGCTTCAAAACATCTATCGATCAATGGCAATACCTTACCGATCGATCGCTTGTTATCGACTGCTCAGGTTGAACGACCACCGTGTAAATTTAAGGGTTTTGATTGTTCTTATTGCTTGTTTAATTAATGTTTAACATTAATCATTTTAATATAAGTAAAATCGTAGAAATCTCATATTTTTCAATTTAACAGTTTTTCTTCCAACTCGTAATCAATATGAATTTATGATAATAGTTTCACCTAGGTTTGATCCAATAATCAAGTTACATAACACTGTTTGTTTTAAAAAATGTTTAATTTCGATTAATTCATATTTAATAGGTTTGCATCAATTTAATTTATCATCAAATTCTTTGATATAAACAATTATAATTTACAACTTAATCACTAACATCCTAGTCAAATAATGTAAACTAAAATTGACTAATCAACTAATTAAAAATGTTCCCACTCACCTCGGATTAAAGCTCCAACCTTATTCTCCTTTAGGAATTCGATACCTAGTAGATTACCTCCTCGTTGATTTGATCTCCTGGTTTTGTTTTATTTTGTTTCTATTTTATTTTGAAGAGTTTTATAAGTAGGGGAGAAGACATTTTAAAAGAGTTTCTATGTATTGAAAATTTTCTAATAAATTATCATTTAGGTTAGGTGCATATTTATAAAGGTTTTAGGCTAATATCGAATGTTAGTTATCCCTAGTAGAATATTTGTGTCATCCTGTACACTCATCGTTTACTTTGGATGCAAGTAAAATATTTGGTTCAATCACAATAGTTCATTGCCTCGGATTTTTTTGATGATTTTCGACGTCAACTGGTCAACCACTTATAAGAACCGGTTGTCACGACCTGAAATCCAGCGTTCGAAAATCGACATCAAATACCTCACTTGTATTCGACTGTCGGAGATTCAAACGTCAAACTCCAGTTCGAATGGAGCTTATAACAACATTAGGTGAATATAAACAATAGAAAACAAAATGAATATCATTGATCATCATGCAGATACAACATCACCATAATATCCATTACAACATTTATCACCAACATCGGAGAATTGTATATGTGCAACACAACTACAAAATGGAACATCACAGCGGAACAACAAATTTATCACACTTCAAGAAAGTCTTCGAAGGAAAGAGAGTGATAGCGAGCCCCCAAACTAAGCACCTTAGATCCAAAAAGCTTCCAAAAGGTCTCCAAGTCAAAAGTCTTCAAAATCTGATAGCTTCCAACCCAAAAGACTTCAAAATATTCCAAGCCAGCTCCAAAACACGGATAACCTGTTTCTAGGCTGCCCGTGTGGAAATTATGGGCACCCAGAGTTTAGGAAGGGAACAATAAACTTCGGGTCAGTCATGGGACTAGTATGAGTAAACAAAAAAAGTTGTTTGTACAAAAAAGTTTATAAATAAAAACCGGTATGCTTTTGGAAAATGAAACTACCATAAGGCCTCCCAACACACACACAATGCAATCGCACACTTGGGGGAGATCTCTCCTTATGATAGTCAAATATGCTTAATACGAGAAAACTCTTTGATATTATTATTAGTGCATAGTGTCGAAAACATTTTTGAAAGTATAATATTAATCTTAGCCGGCATAGGTACCATTATACTATGCCTACTATAGCTACCAGTTAAGAATGGCAGGTTATACTACTAAAATCGTATTGGGCGCATATTGATGATTGTATTTCCAACAAATGGTCAGGCTAAGGAACTTCCTATGCAACATGGGTATGCCTCTGGAGGGATGTCCCGAGAACCTACCCGGATCTCTGCCAACACAAGGCCGGGTTAACTCTGTAACTAGGTTACTATTACTCGAGTATGCCATCCTTGGTCGTTTGCGACCTTTATCCGAGGGCCCACAACCACAAAGCAACAAATCACAAAGTAATGAATTTACAGCAACCACACAGGTCAAATATTTGGGCTCCATACCATGGTACCACCTTTTTCCAAAAGGAAATGACATACCCTAAAGGGCACGACCCTCAGAACCTTGCTGCATCTTTACTGTTTCGACCATTTCCGGGTATGAGGTCCGATGAGGTCTCGTCCACAAAGCTACGCTTTACACAAAAGCCTTGCTTTGATCAACAAAAGATCAACAAATGATCAGCAACGCACAACAGCACTCAGCATGTCACACTACCAAATTGGGAGTATATCGATGATAACCTTCAACTATATAACCTCTGAGCTCAGTACCTCTCAGAGAAGGGTGTTAAGCTAAGAGAATAAATTCTCCGCCACCAATAGAAATGTATTTGAAAGAAATCTGCATTATATCTCAAAGTGTAATGTCAGACATAGAACCATATAAGTCTGTTCCGGGTTCGAACAGAACCGAAGGCACTTCCGAAGAAGCCCTTGCAATCCGGGTATCCACAATCCCGATCGGACTCCACATCACATATGAAGATCTCTATACCGGAGCAACTAAGTGTAGAGTCATTCGATAGATTATCCTATCGTTCTCGTAAACACCCGGTCTTCACCACCTTCTTCAAATGCCATCCATTTCGTCGTATCACTATTCGGAATGGGTTATATGACACAAAGACCTCTCCTGGCTAAACCGAATAGTGAGCGCTTAAATTTTAAAACACATGGATGTATCATTCACAAAGATTCAATATCAAGGTTCGATGTAGGTTTGGGATAACCAACTGGAATCCGACTCCCTGTTGCATCGAAATTTAAATGACGTTTTACGGCCAATGGGTTTTCACATTCACAGTAACAAATCATAGATATCATAGCTCAGCATAAAGAAATTCACATTACATAGCATCACAACCACATATCAGAAATATCAGTCCAATAAACAACATTCGATAATAATCAATCATCTTTAATTAAGATGAATTAATTGTGTGATTTAAATTGATTAACCACATAATTACTTTCATTAATTATCTTTAATCAATGATTAATTATCCTTAACTATAAATTAATTAAGTTTTAATCACCTTTATTTATTAATTATTCCTTAATTAATTATCTAAATTAATTAATCCTTAATTGTTAATTAATTAAATCTTAATTACTTTTATTAATTAATTATTCCTTAATTAATTATCTTGATTAATTAATCCTTAATTGTTAATTAATTAAATCTTAATTACTTTTATTAATTAACTATTCCTTGATTAGTTATTAATTACAAATAAATTAACCTTAATTATTTACTTAATTAATCTTTAATATTAAGTAATTAATTTAATAGTCATAATTTAATAGTCATTCTTTAAGTAATTATATTAAAAAACCATTAATTACTTAATAAATTAAAAGACAAATCTTTTTATCTTTGTTAATCACTTTGATTTTCTTATAACCCTTGTTTAATGAATCATCCTTATCACACAATTTGACTTAAAGGATTAAGATTACTTTTAAATAACATTTTATCTTAATTACCCTTCTTAATTACATTATTCAATTTATATAAATAATTTTATAAAATAATGTAACAAAATTTAAATTAAATTTAATTACAAAAATATCTTACTTAAAACCTTAGTTAGTTTAAACTTAAATCAAAATCATCTTTTAAAAACATGGATTTATAATTGTTTAAAGGTTTGAATTTTATTTTTTTAAGTAAAACTGTTTTTACATATTGGACCCGAGACCTCCTTCAAGTTATACCCTATCAAAATGCCTCACCGCTTCGAGTTTTCCCGAAGATCAACCCGAGTATATTTTTCCCAACTTAAAATTTATTTAAGTGTCAAACCACCCTGGCACAAGCTTGAAAGTGCACGAACCCTAACTCGAGCCATCACCCTAGTTCCCCGAAGCTTACTTCGAGTCATCTACTCTCCTTCCCAATCCCATCTTCATTGATACACACATATCGCCGTGCACATGCACCAGAGCTCTGGCCACCTCCATCCAACGCTATGACCTTCCACACATCGGCATCGATCTCCTCGAGCCTCACGACCACCCAGAACCCCTGAGCAAGAGCGAACTCGCGATCGAGTTAACTGGCCACTCCTGGAACAAAACCGATTCTCACAAAACCACTCGGTGTTTCCACCTCCGATCATTAGAGGTCGTGCGATCGTGCTCGAAGCTTCAGCGATGACTACTGCTTCGATTGGCACACATGCGATTGATTTCGGTTCTCTGATGAACTCGCGGCAATCGAATTTCCAGTTAAGAATAAAACGTGGGTTTAAACCCTAGATCGTCAGAATTAGATCACCATCACGATAAATAAATTCGCCTTGCATTTTCCTCGAGTTCAACCATCATCCAGCTATCCCCAGCCACAATCCCAAGGCCTAATTCTCTTCTATTGTCGTCGGTTGCCCCGAGTTCATTTTGCGTTCAACTTCAAAATTGCTTGAAATTTTGCAACTTAAGAATCCAGAATCTTGTACTAAAAATCATATTTCTTGAAGACAAACAGGATTATGAAATCAAATCCTAAATTTTAATCAGTTGAATTTTAACAATTTTTATGTGCTACTGTGTTTTGATTTTTTTCCAGCAAAACATTTATTTTAATATTTAAAAATATCTTTAAAATTAAATTTTGATAAATTGGTACACTTTTTGTTTCAACAATTTATCCTAACAATAACTAAAACAGTGATTATGGAAATTTTGACAGGTTTTGTAAAAACCTGGAACCAGAAAACAGGGTTAAATATCCCTGTATATCAACATGCACAGAGGATATAAACATATATACATACATTTTTATACATGCAACCAACTTTAACTTCTAGCATGATCTCAAACACAGATTTGAATTCCAGAATTTCAAAGTTTACTCACCTGTAAAGTTTGAACAGAGAGCTTTCTGTCTAGGTTTTAAAAATTGAAAGTCTGGAAGCGGTTTTTTTTTAAAATTTGATCTTGAACCTTTTTATATGCAGCTAATTTATATAAACATTCTTAGTTTCCTGATAGATTTACTTGCTTAATTTCTCAACAACAAATTCTAATTCAATTTCTTTAAAAGTTTTACTTATAGTTTCTGATATTTTATGAAAACAGAGAAGAACTCTGGTCTACAACTTGAAAACTGAGCTTTGAAAGTCTAGAGTTGCTCTTGATTCTACTGTATATGTGGTGATCTTTTGATTTTGTTTAATTGTTGAAGTAGAATCCTCCTTTGTTCTTGATTTGTCTAATTTCTGGTTCGAAATTTGAGAAATTTGTTTCAGATTTTATTTTCTGAATTTGGTCTTGGTTTCAATGTTGTGGAAGTTAGTTGTTTTGATTACTTGTTGTTGATGATTCTTTCTTTCTAGTTTTAAAGATTTGTACAGGCTTAAGAAATGAATAAAAGAGATAAGAAGAAGAAGAGGCGTGTTTATATAATGTAAATTAAGATTTTATTTTAAAATTAAGAAAAATAAAAATTAACTATGACACTTGTTAAATTTCTCTTTTCATGAATTACACTTGTTAAATTGGATATCTTATCACTTAACACTTGTAATTACATAATTATATGTTTAACTAAAAATTTGTATTATTCTTTTCTTCTCTTTATTACATAACTACATTTCTTTATTATATTTTTATACAACTTTAAAAAGAGAATGTTTTTACTACTAATTTATACATATATAAAATCATATACATATCTTAATATTTTGAACCCAAATATTTTTCTTAAGATATTTATTTAAATTCAAATACAAATTCAAATCTACTCATATATGCACATATATACATATACATATACATATACATATATATATATATTTTTTAAAATTCAAATTCAAATTATTTAAAAAAACATATGTTATTTCATATATTAACTCAAATGAAGATTGAACACTTATTATATTTGATTTGAAAATTTTCAAATTATTTTCAAATTAAATCCTGAAAATTCAAATAAATTACCAATTTAAACTGATAAAATTTGGGATGATACCGATTTCCCCTTAAGAAAATTTCGTCCTCGAAATTTGAAAGAGAGAGAAAAGCAAACAAAGGATATAAGAATATAGAAAAAGATAGAGAAGGGCTTACTAGTTTAAGCCGGAATATCCACTCTGCGATTGGGATCGGACCTTTGCATGCTATCCTCTATTTCCCAAGTACATCCATTTGAATCGCCGCTCCACTACACTTTAACTAGTTTCACAACTTTGTTCCTTAATTGCTTTTCATCACGATCTATAATCTTTATCGGTTCACTTTTAACTGCTAAATTAGGAGTGATTTCAAGATCTTGCCAAGCAGCCTCTTCAATGATACTATCTGGATCGTGCACAAATTTCCGAAGGTTAGAAATGTGAAACACATCATGCACACCATATAACCAACTGGGCAGCTACACTCGATATGCCAAGGGACCGATCCTCTCCAGTATAGGAAAAGGACCAATATATCGTGGCGCCAGCTTACCAGTCTTTCCAAATCTTAACACTCCACGCATTGGAGACACTTTCAAGAAAACAGAATCTCCAACCTGAAATTCCAAATCTCTTCTCTGCGATCAGCACAACACTTCTGACGACTTTGAGCCGTTTTCAACTTCTTTCATATAAAATCAACTTTCTCTATGGCTTCCTTAATCATATCTGGTCCAAGGACGAGTCTATCACCTGACTCGATCCAACATGCAGGTGATCGACATGGACAACCATATAAAGCTTCGAAAGGGGCCATGTCGATACTGGCCTGATAGCTATTATTGTATGAGAATTTGACCAGATGCAAATGGTCCTCCCAAGATCCACCAAAGTCGAGAATACAAGCTCGCAAAAGGTCTTCTAAGATTCGGTTAATCCTCTCAGTCTGCCCATCAAACTATGGGTGATAAGCAGTACTAAAGTACAGTTTTGTTCCCAATGCGGCTTGAAATGCCTCCCAAAATCTACTAGTGAAGATCAGATCACTCACTATACTGCTGGGTATACCATGGAGACGAACAATTTTTTCACATATAACTCAGCTAAACTTGCGGCTGTGCGGGTAGATTTCACTGGCAAAAAGTGGGCTGTCTTAGTCAAACGGTCCATAATAACCCAAATTGCTTCATTGCCTTTCCGAGTACGGGGCAACCCGTCGATGAAATCCATTGATACTTGATCCCATTTCCACTTGGGTATTTCCAAAGGCTGAAGTAAACCCGCAATCTTCTTCTTATCGCTTTTGATTTGTTGACAAGTAGCATAGTGGCTCACATATATAGATATATCCCTTTTCATTGTGTTCCACCAGAAAATTCTTTTGATATCTCTATACATCTTATTAACTCCTAGATGGATACTGAATTTAGACTTGTGACATTCATCTAAAACTTCATATTTTAATTCTGGGATATCTGGGACACACAACCTGCCTTTCAGCCTTATAATTCTATTCTTATCGACATCAAAACTGGAATTTTCGCCACGATGAATTCTTCTATAATTTCTAGAAGAAACTTGTCTTCTTTCTATTTACTGGCGATCTCCTTTAGAAGATTAGGAGCGACGATAAGATTAGTAAGAGTAGCATGTTTCCTACTTAAAGCATCAGCAACTACATTGGCTTTTCCAGGCGTATACAGAATATCTAGGTCATATGACGCTAGAAATTCTGACCATCGTTGTTGCCTTAGATTTAAATCTTTCTGGGTGAAAAGATATTTCAAAGATTTTTGATCGATGAATAACTCAAAATTTTCACCTAGAACAAGAAGGATTTATTAAGTATATATCTTAAATTAAATTAAACTTTTAAATTTTAGTAAAGCTGAAAGAGATTTTACCCAGAAGATAGTGTCGCCAGATTTTCAAAGCGAAATAACAGCTAAGAGTTCCAAATCATGGTTTGGGTAGTTTCTCTCATGTGGACGTAACTGTCTACTCGCGTAGGCAATTACCTTCCCATTCTGCATTAGTACTACACCCAAACCATCACCACAAGCGTCAGTATAGACAGATAAACCCTGATTCCCGTTAATAATAGCAAGAACAGGAGCGGTAGTCAATCTCCTTTTCAACTCTTGGAAAGGTTCATCACATTTTGGAGTCTAATCGAATTTAGCATTCTTTATCATTAGCTTAGTCAATGGACTAGCTATCTTAGAAAAGTCTTGAACAAACTTCCGGTAATAACCCGCTCAACCCAGAAAACTTCGAACTTCTTTTGGAGTAGTGGGTTTCCTCCAGTCAAGAATAGCGGAAATCTTGCCTGGGTCAACAGAGATTCCTTCTTCATTAACAATGTGCCCGAGAAATTTAACCTCTTTGACCCAAAAATGGCATTTGGAAAATTTGGCGAATAGAATATTCTTCCTTAATATCCCTAAAACAATTCTAAGATGCTCAGCATGCTCCTCTTCGGTCTTGGAATAGACCAGAATATCGTCAATAGACACAAGAACAAATTTATTTAACACCTCTCGAAATACACAGGTCATTAAGTCTACGAAGTATGCTGGAGCATTGGTTAGTCTGAAAGGCATGACTAACCATTCGCAGAACATGTTAGGACCCCTGAAGGCAGTCAAATGAAAACAATCTTCGGCAATTCGTAGCTGATGGAATCCCTGGGCTAGATCCATCTTCAAAAAGAATCGAGCGTCGTGCAGTTGATCAAACAGATCATCAATTCTAGGCAGAGGAAATTTGTTCTTGAGAGTTAGTTTATTGAGATCACGGTAATCCATACATAATCTCAAGGATCCGTCGGATTTAGCAACAAATACCACTGATGAACCCCATTCGGAAACACTAGGACGTATTAACCCTTTATCTAGCAAATCACTAGTTTGCTTGACTAATTCAATTCTTTCCCTCGGTGCCCATCCTACGACTTGCGTGAACAACAGGACGAGCGTTGGCTACTAAGTCAATTCTGAATTCTATTTCTCTATGTGGAGGTAAGGATTTTACTTCTTCGAACACATCTGGAAATTCTCGGATAATGGGTATGGACTCCAGACTAGGTTCGGGATAACCCAAGTTATACATCAACTTATCTCTTTTAGGACTCGGGTCCTCACAAGAAATCTCAATGAAATCTTCAAATTTGGTTTTGATCGAAATCAATCGATTGTTACAATCTAATTTGGCTTTGTATTTTGTTAGCCAATCCATTCCGAGTAATATTTCGAATTCATTAAAATCAAGGACAAAGAGACCGATAGGGAATTGGTAACAAGAATATGGGATAGGAACGTCTCTACATCGTAGGCAAATGTTCGCGGGCCTACTAACTGGATTCTTTATGCAAATGGGCTCATCGACAAATTCAGGTTCAAGACTTAATTCATTTACGGCTTGTTGAGAGATAAAATTATGTGTAGCGCCCGTGTCAAACAAAACTCTAACAATTCTATCATAAATAGTAAGGTTACCTTCCAGAACTCCTTTCCCTTTATTTGCTTTGGAGGTTGCAGGTTTATCTTTGACTGCGTACACCTTTGCTGTCTGAGCTTGCTTCATTGTTGGGCAATCTTTAACTTCATGTCCCGGTTTCTGACAATAATAGCATTTCCTGGGTTTTGCTTGTACAGAATGATCCCTCTATGGCTTCTTGAAACTGTTTGAATAATGGCCTTTTTCTAGACAACTGAAACAAGTAACGCTTCTTTCCTTATCCTCTTGATTGTTCTTCTTCTTCTCCTTTCCTGCCACGGTTTTTTGCCTTTGAATTTTCTTTTTTTCCAATTTGGATTGCTCATATTTCCTTTTTCCCCCGGGGCTTCTTGGATATCCAGGGTAGCACATATGTACCCCATATCGATCAGATCTGAAAAAGACTCTTTAACGTGGCCAGTCATCCTTTCGTGGAACTTCTTATTCATTTCATGAATAAACCTTTCATTTTTCTTTAGAGGCATGTTTACCAACTCAGGACCGAAACGAGACAATTCATTGAATTTGTTCAAGTACTCCTCAAATGATAAACTCCTTTGCTTCAAGTCCATGAATTCCTGGTACATTCGGGAAATACCAGCCGATGGCATATAGCGTTTCTCAAACACTTCTTTCGGCTCATCTACTGTAACTGTCTCCCACTATGCTAGGGCTCTTCTTGGAGCTGCCAAGAAGCTATGAGTCGCATTTGATCGTCTTTCAACTTTAGCCCTATAAAAATTATTTCACATGATCTGATCCAGGCTTGGGCCTCGACAATCGACTCCTAGCCGGTGAACGGATTACCACCAAGTCTTGAGAAGCTCTTATATAGATCAGCCAGATTCGGCTGATGTTGAGTAGATAAAGCTGCTTCTGCTATTGCGAGGACTTGAGCAGTTGAAGTGGCATTTCCCCGACCCAAGGCTCTTCCCCTTTGTCCGCTCATTCTTACTATCTGTAATTAGTAAGAAAACTTGATTTAGGTATACAGATGAGATATCTTAAGAAATATCAGCAGTTTAAAGAAATAGACCAAGAAATTATAGGGTTTTGGTCTCTCGGGTTATACTCGTTCTAGGGTATACTTAACCCTATCTCTAATGAGCCACCTAATGTGTTATACTCCGTAGCTAAAGTTCTTACTCAACCTTAAGCTCTGATACCACTTGTCACGACCTAAAATCCCGTTCGAAAATCGACATCAAATACCTCACTTGTATTCGACTGCCGGAGATTCAAACATTGAACTCCAGTTCGGATGGAGCTTATAACAACATTAGGTGAATATAAACAGCGGAAAACAAAATGAATATCATTGATCATCATGCAGATACAACATCACCATAATACTCATTACAACATTTATCACCAACATCGGAGAATTGTATATGTGCAACACAACTACAAAATGGAACATCACGGTGGAACAACAAAGTTATCACACTTCAAGAAAATCTTCAAAGGAAAGAGAGTGATAGCGAGCCCCCAAACTAAGCAACTTAGATCCAAAAAGCTTCCAAAAGGTCTCCAAGTCAAAAGTCTTCAAAATCTGATAGCTTCCAACCTAAAAGACTTCAAAAGATTCCAAGCCAGCTCCAAAACATGGATAACTTGTTTTTAGGCTGCCCGTGTGGAAATTATGGACACCCAGAGTTTCGAAAGAGAACAATAAACTTTCGGTCAGTCATGAGACTGGTATGAGTAAACAAAAACAACTATTCGTACAAAAACAGTTTATAAATAAAAACCAGTATGCTTTTGGAAAATAAAACTACCATAGGGCCTCCCGACACACACACAATGCAATCGTACACTTAGGGGAGATTTCTCCTTATGATAGTCAAATATGTTTAATACAAGAAAACTCTTTGATATTATTATTAGTGCATAGTGTAGAAAACATTTTCGAAAGTATAATATTAATCTTAGCCGGCATAGGCACCATTATTCTATGCCTACTGTAGCTACTATTTAAGAATGGCAGGTTATACAACTACAATCGTAATGGGTGACCAACATATGGTCGGGCTAAGCAACTTCCTATGCCACATGGGTATGCCTCTGGAGGGACGTCCCGAGAACCTACTCCGATCTCTGCCAATACAAGGCTGGATTACCTATGTAACTAGGTAACTATTACTCGAGTATGCCATCCCCCAGTCGTTTGCGACCTTCATCCAAGGGCCCTCAACCACAAAGCAACAAATCACAAAGTAATGAATTTGCAGCAACCACACAGGTTAAATATCAGGGCTCCATACCATGATACCACCTTTTTCAGAAGGAAATGACATACCCTAAAGGGCGCGACCCTCATAACCTTGCCGCATCTTTCCTTTTTCGACCATTTCCGGGGTGTGAGGTCCGATGAGGTCTCGTCGACAAAGCTACACTTTACACAAAAGCCTTGATTTGATCAACAAAAGATCAACAAATGATCAGCAACACACAGCAGCACTCAGCATGCTACACTACCAAATTGGGAGTATATCACTATAACCTTCAACTACATAACCTCTGAGCTCATACGTCTCAGAGAAGGGTGTTAAGCTAAGAGAATAAATTCTATGCCACCAACAGAAATGTATTTGAAAGAAATCTGCTTTATACCTTAAAGTGTAATTTCAAACATACAACCATATAAGTCTATTCCGGGTTCAAACAGAACCAAAGGCACTTCCGAAGAAGCCCTTGCAATCCGGGTATCCACAATCCCGATCGGACTCCCCATCACATATGAAGATCTCTATACCGGAGAAACTCAGTGCAGAGTCATTCGATAGGTTATCATATCGTTCTCGTAAACACCCGGTCTTCACCACCACCTTTAAATGCCATCCATTTCATCGTATCACTATTTGAAATGGGTTATATGACACAAAGTTCTCTCCCGGCTAAACCGAATTGTGAGCGCTTAATTTTTAAAACACATGGATGTATCATTCACAAAGATTCAATATCAAGGTTCAATGTGGATTTCAGATAACCAACTGGAATCTGACTCCCTATCGCATCGAAATTTAAATGCCGTTTGACGGCCAATTGGTTTTCACATTTTCAGAAACAAATCACAGATATCACAGCTCAGCACAGAGAAATTCATATTACATAGCATCACAATCACATATCAAAAATATCAATCCAGTACACAACATTCGATAATAACCAATCATCTTTAATTAAGATGAATTAATTGTGTGATTTAAATTAATTAACCACATAATTACTTTCATTAATTATCTTTAATCAATGATTAATTGTCCTTAATTATAAATTAATTAAATCTTAATCACCTTTATTAATTAATTATTCCTTAATTAATTATCTTAATTAATTAATCCTTAATTGTTAATTAATTAAATCTTAATTACTTTTATTAATTAATTATTCCTTAATTAATTATCTTAATTAATTAATCCTTAATTGTTAATTAATTAAATCTTAATTAATTTTATTAATTAATTATTCCTTAATTAATTAATTATTAATTACAAATAAATTAACCTTAATTATTTACTTAATTAATCTTTAATATTAAGTAATTAATTTAATAGTTATTCTTTAAGTAATTATATTAACAAATCATTAATTACTTAAAAAATTAAAAGATAAATCTTTTTATCTTTGTTAATCACTTTGATTTTCTTATAACCCTTGTTTAATGAATCATCCTTATCACACAATTTAACTTAAAGGATTAAGACTAGTTTTGAATAACATTTTATGTTAATTACCCTTCTTAATTACATTATTCAATTAATATAAATAATTTTATAAAATAATGTAACAAAATTTAAATTAAATTTAATTACAAAAGTATCTTACTTAAAACCTTAATTAGTTTAAACTTAAATCAAAATCATCTTTTAAAAACATGGATTTAGAATTGTATAAAGGTTTGAATTTAATTTTTTAAAGTGAAACTATTTTTACATATTGGACCCGAGACCCCCTTCGAGTTATACCCGATCAAAATGCCTCACCGCTTCGATTTTTCCCGAAGATCAACCTGAGTATATTTTTCCCAACTTAAAATTTTTTTTATGTGTCAAACCACCCCGACACAAGCTTGAAAGTGCACGAATCTTAACTCGAGCCATCACCCTAGTTCCCCGAAGCTTACTTCGAGTCATCCACTCGCCTTCCCAATCCCATCTTCACTGATACACACATATCGCCATGCACATGCACCAGAGCTTTGGCCACCTTCGTCCAAGGCTATGACCTTCCACACATCGACGTCGATCTCCTCGAGCCTCACGACCACCCAGAACCATTGAGCAACGGCGAACTTGCGATCGAGTTAACTGGCCACTCTTGGAACAAAATCGATCCTCACAAAACCACTCCGTTTTTCCACCTTCGATCATCAGAGGTCGTGCGATCGTGTTCGAAGCTTCAACGATGACTATTGCTTTGATTGGCACACATGCGACCGATTCTGGTTCTCCAATGAACTCGCCGCAATCGAATTTCTAGTTTAGAATAAAACGTGGGTTTAAACCCTAGATCGTCAAAATTAGATCACCACGATGATCTATAAATCCACCTTGCATTTTTCTCGAGTTCAACCATCATCCAGCTATCCCCGGCCACAACTCCGAGGTCTAATTCCTCTTTGATCGCAGTGGGTTGCCCCGAGTTCATTTTGCGTTCAACTTGAAATTGCTCGATATTTCTCAACTTAAAAATCTAGAATCTTGTACTAAAAATCATATTTCTTGAAGACGAACAGGATTATGAAATCAAATCCTAAATTTTAATCAATTGAATTTTAACAATTTTTATGTTCTACTGTATTTTGATTTTTTTCCAGCAAAACCATTTACTTTTAATATTTAAAAGTATCTTTAAAATAAAGTTTTAATAAATTGGTACACTTTTTGTTTCAAAAATTCATCCTAACAATAACTAAAACAGTGATTATGGAAATTTTAACAGGTTTTGTAAAAACCTGGAACCAGAAAATAAGGTTAAATATCCATGTATATCAACATGCACAGAGGATATAAACACATATACATACATTTTTTATACATGCAACCAAATTTAACTTCCAGCATGATTTGAGACACAGATTTGAATTCTAGAATTTCAAAGTTTACTCACCTGTAAAGTTTGAACAGAGAGCTTTCTGTCTAGGTTTTAAAAACTGAAAGTCTAGAAGCTGTTTTTTTAAATTTGATCTTGAACCTTTTTATCTGCAGCTAATTTCTATAAACTAGCTTAGTTTCCTGATAGATTTACTTGCTTAATTTCTCAACAACAAATTCTAATTCGATTTCTTGAAAAGATTTGCTTACAGTTTTTGATTTTTTTTATGAAAAAAGAGAAGAATTCTGGTCTGCAACTTGAAAACTGAGCTTTGAAAGTCTACAGTTGCTCCTGATTCTGTTGTATATGTGGTGATCTTTTGCTTTTGTTTAATTGTTGAAGTAGAATCCTCCTTTGTTCTTGATTTGTCTAATTTCTGGTTTGAACTTTGAGAAATTTGTTTCAGATTTTATTTTCTGAATTTGGTCTTGGTTTCAATGTTGAGGAAGTTAGTTGTTTTGATTACTTGTTGTTGATGATTCTTTCTTTCTGGTTTTAAAGATTTGTACAGGCTTAAGAAATGAATAAAAGAGATAAGAAGAAGAAGAGGTGTGTTTATATAATGTAAATTAAGATTTTATTTTAAAATTAAGAAAAATAAAAACTAACTATGACACTTGTTAAATTCCTCTTTTCATGAATTACACTTGTTAAATTGGATATCTTATCACTTAACACTTGTAATTACATAATTATATGTTTAACTAAAAATTTGTATTATTTTTTTCTTCTTTATTACATAATTACATTTCTTTATTGTATTTTTATACAACTTTTATAAGAGAATGTTTTTACTACTAACTTATACATATATAAAATCATATACTAATGTTAATATTTTGAACCCAAATATTTTTCGTAAGGTATTTATTTAAATTCAAATTCAAATACAAATTCAAATCTACTCATATATGCACATATATACATATATATATATATTAAAATTTAAATTCAAATGATTTAAAAAAAACATCTGTTATTTCAAATTTTAACTCAAATGAAGATTGAACACTTATTTTATTTGATTTGAAAATTTCCAAATTATTTTCAAATTAAATCCTAAAAATTTAAATAAATTACAAATTTAAACTAATAAAATTTACGATGTTACACCGGTCGACCACTACTTTTTGACCGACTGACCCTACGGGTCAACTACATGAGCTATTAACTAGGAAAAGCTTTATATTTTAATTTATTTCATTTTTAAATTTTAAAACGTTTGTAACTTCTTCATACTAAATCCGATTTTAAAGTGTTATATATGAAAATTGTCTAGAAAATTACTATGAATGTACTTGTGCAAGTTTGATAGCCAAATTTGGATATTTGTGAAAATTTTACTTTTTCCCTTATTATAATTAATTTATTCTTTTATTAAATTTTACTGCTTAAATTTTTGGCATATTATCTCCCCCCTTAAAAGGATTTCGTCCTCAAAATCCTGAAGGATGTAAAATGTAACTCGTACATGCAACAATCAATAGCTACAGCCGTTTATTGATCCATCATCCATGTGCAATCATTGTCCTTAGTAAATTTTTAATGTAATATATGTATATGCAAGCATGAAATGCCTGTGCACCTATACTAGTGCAAAGAGTAGGTGGTCTCCTGATCCAATCGACCTCCTATCATGCAAGTGGTCATGGCATGTATCTAAATGTATGCAACATCCTAATTAAATATACTTGCATTTTTACATGCATGTGCAACCATTTATTCCATATGTAGCATCAATATGCATAATATGTAACAACATAAAACAAATAGCAAGAGACAATGTGAGTATGTGTAATACCTAAAGAATATACTTCCCTAAATGTGCAAAAGAAACAATCTAACTAATACATTCACTAGCATCCATTATCCATAACATGTCCTAATGACATGTTCGCAATAATTCCTACCATCCAATAGTATATACGTGAAGGGATAAACAAAGTTAAGCCCCAATGCTTAAGTAACCTACACTTATTCGATTTAAATCGAAAACGTACCAAAAAAGAGTTGTGGGTGGGTAGCTCAGGTCTTCTCCTTAGGATCTCATGTACTCTTTACTGGATTGTCTCCCCATTGAACCTTAACAAGTTTGATTTCTTTGTTGAGGAGTTACTTTGTACCATGATCAAGAATACAAGTAGGTGCACAGTGAACAATTGACTCCCTCTCTACCTCCAGCTCCTCTAGCTGATTCAGCTCAACTACGTTAGTTGAACCACGCAAGTACTTTTACAAGTGCGACACATGGAAAACATCATGTACTTCCAACAACTTCATAGGAAGCTCCACTCTATATGCCAACTTCCCTATCCTACCAGTAATTGTGAAAGTTCCAACAAACCTCAGTGCTTGCTTCTTCGAACTACCAAACCTCATGACGTGCCTAAGTAGTGAGACCTTTACAAACACCATGTCACCTACTACGAACTCTAACTCTGTATGTCTCTTATTAGCATAAGACTTATGCTCATCTTTCATGGTTTTTATTTAATGTCTCCCTCACCATATTCGGTCTAAGAATAATCTGATATGAAGTATCCCACTAACACGACGGTGATATACAGTGTCTTCTGTATAGTGCCTCAAATGGTGTCATCCCAATGTTCGATTGATAATTGTTATTATACATGAACTCCACCAATGGCAAGTGATCCTCCCAAGAGCCCGCAAAGTCCAAGATGCACATTTGAAATAAGTCCTATAATACCTGATTCACTCTCTTCATCTGTCAATATGTCTATAAGCGATAAGCGGTGCACAAGCTCTACTCGGTGCCCAAAGCCGCTATAGACTCCTTTAGAAATCGCTAGTGAGAAGCGGACCTTAGCCGTTAACGATGTTAGTAAGAACTCCATGCAATCTAGCGACCTCCCTCGAGTATAGAGTCACTAAAAATGCCATCTTCCTCGTACTCTTAACTGGTATAAAATGAGCGCATTTGGTAAATAAATCGACTATGACCCAAATACTCTTGTTTCCTCTCCCACTCTTTAGTAAACCATTAACGAAGTCCATAGAAATGCTTCCCACTTCCACCGAAGAGTATCCGAGGGTTGCGACAATCCTCCCGACTTGTGCTGCTATGCCTTTACCCTCGAGTAAGTCATATATTGAGCTACAAACTCGGCTACATGCTTCTTCATTCCTTGCCAATAGAAGACTCTCTTCATGTCGTGGTACATTTGATCTCCTCTGGAATGAATGGTCATCCTAAAACGATGAGACTCAACTAGTATCGCATCTATCAAATCCATACCAAGAGAAATACATAATCTACAATCTGTTTGTATCCATCCCTTTGAGTCAGTGACATAATGCCTCAAATGACTCGACTGCTTTCCTCTACCAAGCTTCTCAAAAATATCAAATATCTCCTTATCTTGCTTCTGACTGGACCAAATACATTCCATAAGTGTAGCACATCCAAAGCTGCTAATAATCCTAAGGTAATGTCTGATGATGGATGGTAATTAAATGTAGAAATGAACTACAAATACTTCCACTCTAAGAACAAAGGATTCAATACTACGTGATGTCTACTCGATGCGTCGGCCACCACATTGCCCTTGCTTGGAGTATATGAAATGTCAAAATCGTACGATGCCAAGAATCCCATCCACCTTTGCTACCTTGAATTCAAGTCCTTCTAGGAGAACAAATATTCACAAGACTTATGATCATGTCAAACCACACTCCTAAAAGATAATGCCTCCATGACTTGAGCACCATCTTGCATCAATATCGCTCCCAACCACGTACCACACGCATTGATATAAACTATGAATGTCATCGTACCATCGAGCAATACCAAAGCAGGTGCACTAGTCAATGGCTTCTT
This sequence comes from Allium cepa, assembly GCA_030765085.1. Lineage (NCBI taxonomy): Eukaryota > Viridiplantae > Streptophyta > Magnoliopsida > Asparagales > Amaryllidaceae > Allium > Allium cepa. Next base: position 69,776,522 of record CM060939.1, on the reverse strand, counting down.
TAGATTAATAAAAGCATCCTCACATTTCCAATCGCATGAGAAAATTAAATTTTTTTCTTGGTGAGGTAGGTCGAAGGGGAAGAGACTTCACGAAGTTATTAACGAACTTCCGATAGCAGCCTATTAAACTGAGCAAACTCTTCACCTCCATGGAATTCTACGGCAAATGCCATCCTGAACTGCAACAACTTTACTAGGATCGACCACCAACCCACTTTCCAATACAAGTAACCCAAAATGTGTAATTCTTATCGTGAAAAGTGACACTTAGAAAAGTTCTCCTTCAAATTATGCTTATGGGGTATATTGAGCACTTATTCTAGATGCAAGTTTTACTCCTCCTCACTCTTCGAATAGACCAAAATGTCATCCACAGATACCTTGACGAACTTGTTAAGCAACCCTTTAAAACTCGGCTCATCTGATAAATAAAGTAGGTGGGTGCATTGGTCGGTCTAAAGGACTTGATGAACACTTATAAACCCTTCAGGTGTACAAAAAACAGTCTTTTGGATAATTCCTCAGCCACACAAAACTGGTAGAATCCGATAGCCAAATCAAGTTGTGAGAACACCTCCGCTCCAGCCAACTAATCAAAGAGATCCTCTATATGGGGCAATGGATACCGATTCTTCTTTATCAGTTTATTTAGCTCCCTATAATTGCCGCAAAGCATTAGGGAACTATCTGCTTTGGTGGCAAAGTCGATTCTTCTCTCCATTATGAAATGCCCCTCCTAATACAGCCCTTCTCCAACAACTCGTTTATTTTCTTATTGAACTCACGTCTCTTCTTTAAAGCAATATGCCTTAAAGGTAAGGCAGCAGGTTCGGTGTTCTCTACAATGTAAATTTGAAACTTGGCCTCTTACTAGGGTAGGAGACCGATAACCTCAAAAAAGATATCTGGATAATCTCTAATCACATGCACTGAATCCAACTCGTCATGTGATAGATCTAATAAATATAGGTAGCTTAACATAAATGATCCTCGGGGATCGCAATAAACTTCCAAGCTACATCCACTACATGTCCTCAACCTAACAACCTTCCTATCACAATCTAAGATAGTGAGAGGACCCACTCCCTTACCCAAAAGTTTTTTTATAAACATGTTGTGGTCCTCTAATCAAGAGAATATCATTCTCTAATTTTTTTTCTTCTTTCCACGATCTTTAGTCCAATATAAAAATATTGCTGTGCTCAAATTATCTTAAATTTACATACATGAAATATATATATATATATATATATATATATATATATATATATATATATATATATAATACTTTCTATTTTAAATCAGAGTACAAAAGTTTGGAAGCATAAAATCTGTTTGGAGATCATTAAGTGATTCCCCACATAGCAAAAGTGTTTCTGAAAATAGGTTTTCCCAGTCATACTTATTTCTGCATAACTATTGATTTCATAACTTCCAGACTTAACATTTTGTATGTATTTTCCATAATTTTATTATTGTATGAATTGTGTTTTAATTGTGCATGTGTGTGCATGTTCCTGTACATGTATATTCACAGGAAGATTTTAGTGCCCAATTTTTTAGAAAATTGTTAGTCTAAAAATAATCGAGTCTACCCTATGTTTGGGTTATTAAACTTCCCTGAAAATTGAGTCTAAGGCTTTTTGGTGCTGGTTGAACCTAGGCTCAGTAAATGGTCATACTAGCCTTATTCAACTTGCTTCTATTCTTGGCCAAAATACATGTTATTCTGTTTTCTTTCTAAAGTGACTCAAAGCCTTTATTTGCCAGATTTTCTATCATCTGTAAACATGAATTTCTCATGCCAAATACCTAGTTTTTCATTTAGTTTACAAATCCTTACAATCTCAGGTTTCCTATCATTATAAATTAATTAATCAGAAAGCTAAAAAAACTTCATTACTTAGTGAAACATTTTCAAAATAAAACCCATAAGTTTCAGCTGAAACACCCATTTAAGTCCAATACTTACAAAACAGTAAATAACAATACATTGGTTTTTCTAAGCAACTTAAACAACATAGCTTAACATAAATTCGGCATAAACATCTATTTTAACTTCAGCAAATCTGTAAATATTGCATCCAATTCCCTATGCAGCTAACTCATCCAAAGCTTGATCAATGAAATTCCTACTTTTCTGCATAATCACCATGAACTGCCTCATACAAATATAAGACACCCAATGGTGCATAAACAAACAAGGGTCAGACTAATGTCTGGTATGAGTAATCTACCTGAAAACATGATTTTATATGACTTTTATTTATATTCAAATACTTTGAATGAATTAAGAAACTCAGTATCATCTTTGTGCATGTTATTGTGAGGCATGTGTATTCATATCAGTGCAAAACAAATGATGTATGACGGAAGTGGTTTAGTTCATAGAAAACAATCATAAGATTCACCAATAAAACATCATAAACCATCCAATGCAATCATCAATTCAGTCATCAAGCCCCCTTTACAAATTTACTGGCCATCAGGGACTTCACCCAAGCCTCACCTGAACCTATTTCTATTGTTCACTATCAAGTTTCATATGGTCTTTAGCTACTTTCTCTTGTTACCACACACTGCCTGGGACATCTCTCTGTTAACCCAGCACACTCAGGCCCCTGGGTATAAACATACCATGTGTGAGCTTGCAATGTTCAACTTGACAAGCTATATTTTGTAGCCCTAAGATCCCAAGTCCTTAGTTAAATTACTAAGTGTTATTTATTTTTCCATAATTGTGCTAATCCCCTCTGTATCTCACTTTTCAATCAGAGAAAGAAAAATAAACAATTCAACCAACATGCATTCATCCAGAGATTGGTAAGTCAGGTTCTCAGAAGCAAACATTTAATCATGAAAACAGATGTGATTTCTTAGCATATTATTTTGCCTATGGGTTTCAATGGACCAAGTTATGAACATATGGTCGTAAATAGTTTACTGGTTATCTCCTCTTACTTCTGGTTCAATCAGATTCTTATTAATCTTGAAGATCTGGCTAAACCATAAGTATATACTTTGATTTGGGTAGTTTATGAAACATAGAAGCTCAGCACATGTATAACATTGCACTTCTATATTTTTCCTTTGTTTCAGTTAACATGAGACATAAGCAACAACACAATGTTGTAGCCCCATATTTCCTTCCATTTTCAGACCATATATCTACAACATGAACCCTAGGATTTAATAAATAACTTTGTGAAGAAAACCCATAAAAAGAAATCACTCCATCTCAAAGTTAATTCACAGCACAGATAAACATTTTAAACATGAAATCCATGAATCTTATTTCTTAGGTAAATCACTATGAAGGGTTTTTTACACTTGAACAGATCATTAACAAACCAAAGTCATCAAATCATAAAATGAACATAACTTGCAAAAGTGAATTATTAATTCAAATAGGCTGCCTCAATATTCAGGACTTAATGCCAAAGTTTTCAGTGAGGGTACTCACTTTAATTCCTTTTTCCTAAGCTTTTCTTTTCTTTTGATCCTCTGCCTTCCTCTAACTCTAATGGCCGGTGCTCCTTATTTTCTTCGGCTTATGTTTTTATTTTTCCTTTAGGTTATGAAGAGCAAATGTGTATGATCTCACTACACTAAGCCTCCTTATATAACCCTGGATGTTACTAGGGTTTTATGGAATTACCCAATGTCAGTTTTACTCCATAATATGATCTGCCTTACTCTTGATTCATAAAAGAAAAGGGTATGTGGTCCTTGTTATATTTTTCTAGAAAATAAACCTTATTCTTTTAATCTTACCCCAGGTCATGTTATATGCATGACTTTAATTTTTCCTAAGCAAAAAGAATTGCTGGAAATGGATAAAGTGTTTATTTAAGGGTTCATACCATTTCCATGCAAGCTTTGTTTTTCTCTGTTCTTTTTTTTTACCTGCAATGCTTGCCTATGTACATGTATAACATATGTACGCCTATTTTTGCCTAAGTCTTTTTTTTTTTTTCTTTCTTTAAATAATTTTAAATATCTTATACTTTCTGCATGTATTTACTATTTCCGCCTATATATATATTTGTTTTCTTTATGCCAAACTTTTTAAAGACCTGATCATATCTGCCTACATATGTATTTGTAATTTATTTATCCTAACATATATATTAATTGTTGCCTATTTTATCACACAGAAAAATGTGTGCACCATCTTGTGTACACATTTATATTTAAACCATACACTTGCAAAACAGTTTCTATTCCTATCTATATTTCCAGTGTAATTTTAAAACAAACATAAACTAATTTAAATCATTACCTCACAAAAAGAAGGGTTATCACATATACCCCTCCTTTTTAGGAATTGTGTCCCACAATTCTCTCATACTTAACTTAAATATCATTTATCCAGAAAATCAACTTTTCTGATCTCAAACCATTCTCAAGCCTATCATTTGGTTAAGCTCTAAACATATCAAAACAAAAATCATAATGCAACTCAATCAAAACATTCATCAGTATATATATTATACCTTCTATTCAATCAAATAGTTGTGGGTAATCATTTCTGATTTTATCTTCCACTTCCCATGTGCAATCATTTGGGTCAAGACTCCATTGCATTTTCGCTAGTTTAATTTCTTTGTTTCTCAATTTCTTGATTTCTCTAGCAACTATGCCCACTGGCTCTTTTTCATAAATCATCCTGGGATCAGTCTGCACATCCTTAGAGGATTTTAGGATTGCCTCTTTATCATGAACCCATCTTCTTAGTTGAGACACATGAAAAACATCATGCATTGCTCTCATTTCTTCTGGCAACTCTAGCTTATAGGCTACAGTTCCTATTCTTTCTAAAATTTTATATGGCCCTATATATCTAGGAATCAACTTTCCTTGTTTCCCAAACCATAGAACCTTTTTCATGGGTGATATTTTGACTCCAACATCATACTGTACTGCCTTCATTCTTTGATCTGCATATTTCTTTTGCCTATCTTGGGCAGAAGCAATTCTTTTTCTGATCAAAGCTATCTTCTCAGAAGTCTCATTCACATTCTCTGGTCCTAAGACCACTTTTTCCCCAGATTCAAGCCAACTTGAGGGTGATAAACATGGTCTCCCATAGAGAGCTTCAAAGGGTTCCATGCCTATGCTACTATGATGGCTATTGTTGTATGCAAATTCGGCTAAAAAGATATGATCCTCCCAACTTCCTCCCCAATCCAATACACAAGCTCTTAACATGTCTTCAAGCAATTTGTTCACAAATTTTGTTTGGCCATCAGATTGAGGATGGTATGCTGTGCTTAAGCATAAATCAGTCCCCATTGCCTTGTGAAAACTCTGCCAAAATTTTGAAGTGAAGATGGTATCTCTATCACTTACTATAGTCTTTGGTATACCATGCAGTCTGACTACTTCCTTAATAAACAACTGGGCTAGTGTACTTGCATTTCTTTCTGATTTTACTGGTATAAAGTGGGCTGACTTGGTTAACCTGTCAACCACTACCCAAATATTATCATTTCCCTCCTAGTTCTAGGCAAACCATCAATGAAATCCATGATATGTCTTCCCATTTCCACTGTGGTATTTGCAAAGGTTGAAGCATCCCTGAGGGTTTTGATACTCAGCCTTCACCTGTTGGCAAACCATACATTTAGATACATAGGTTGCCACTGCACTCTTCATACCACTCCACCAATAATCCCTCTTGAGGTTGTGATACATTCTTGTGCTTTCTGGGTGTATAGTGTATTTTCTTTTATGGTAAGCATCCACGATTTCTTGCTTCAACTCATCAATTGCTGGAACACAAATTCTTTTTCCTTTCTTCAAATGGCCTTGATCATTCAACTAAAAAACTTCCACTGCCTCACCATTTAATATCTGAGTTTTCTTTTCAAATAAAAATGAATCTTGCTCTTGTAGCTTTACAACTTTATTCTTCAATTCTGACCCCAGAGTAATAAAACTTAATTTTCCCATTTCTATATTTTCACTGCATAGGCTCATGTTTTCTATATTATCACTTTCTATCTCTGAATCAATCAACAATGATAAAGTGTTAAACTCTTTTATCATCAATCTAGCCATGTTAGCATGTTGTCTACTTAGGGCATCTGCTACTCTATTAGCCTTACCAGGGGTGTATAATATTTCAAAATCATATGAGGCTAGGAGTTCAATCCACCTTTGCTGCCTCATATTTAATTCTTTTTGTGAAAACAAATATTTAAGTGACTTATGGTCTGTATAAACTTCAAATTTTGCCCCTAACAGGTAGTGTCTCCACAGCTTAAGAGCATATACTATAGCAGCCAATTCAAGGTCATGAGTAGCATATCTTACCTCACTTGGTTTCAACTGCCTAGAAGCATAAGCTATCACTTGATGTTGTTGCATCAATACTGCCCCAAGCCCTTGTCCACTTGCATCAGTATGCACCACCAAGTTTTCATTTCCTTCTGGCACTTTAAGGATTGGAGCTTGTACTAGTGCTTCCTTTAATTTCCCAAAGGCTTTCTCACACTCTTCAGTCCAAGTAAAGACTTGATTTTTCCTAGTCAATCTGGTTAATGGGATTGAAATTTTTGCAAAATCTTTTATAAACCTTCTATAGTAACCAGCCATTCCCATGAATGATTTGACCTCAGTGACATTAGTAGGCCTTTTCCAAGCTTGCACTGCAATGACTTTGTTGGGATCCACAGATATTCATTTTTCTGATATAATGTGACCTAAAAAATTCACTTCATTTTGCCAAAAAGTGCATTTTGAAAATTTGGCTTTTAAGTCTACCTGCCTCAGTTTCTTGAATACCATATGCAAATGATTTTCATGCTCTCTAACTGACTTAGAATAAATTAGTATGTCATCAATAAATATCAATACAAACTTATCCAAGTATTCTCTAAAAATCCTATTCATCAAATCAACAAAATAGGAAGGAGCATTTGTCAAGCCAAATGGAATTACTAAAAATTCACAAAGTCCAAATCTTGTGTTAAAGGTTGTATACTTAATGCTTTCCTCTTCTACTTTCATCTGATGAAAGGCTGAAGCTAAATCAAGCCTAGAAAATATTTTTGCACCACTCAATTGATCAAAGAGATCATCAATTCTTGGTAAGGGATATTTATTTTTAACTGTGACTTTATTTAATTCCCTATAGTCAATACATAACCTAAGGGATCCATCTTGTTTCTTAACAAAGACTACTGGTGCTCCCCATGATGAGCTACTAGGTCTAATAAAACCTTTTTCTTCTAGTTCAACCAATTGCTTTTGCAGTTCCATCAACTCCTTAGGCCCCATTCTGGTTGGTCTTTTAACCACTAGGCTAGCTCCTGGAATTATTTTGATTGAAAACTCAACTGGCATGTGGTTTGGAACTCCCCTAACTTCACCAAACATATCTATATATTGATTCACTGTGGGGATTTCTTCCAATGCAGGCATAGGTTTTTCATTAGACAATGTAAAAAGGTTGGCTATACTTCTATTCTTGTTTCCCTCACAAAGAACAACTATTCTTTGTAACGACCCTGAAATTCAGACCCAGTTTAAAATTTTTAAAATTGCTTATTTAGTGTAGAATTTCGTATTTTCATAAACAAATTCCGATGCTATTAAAACTTCATATTTGAAATGCGTCTAATTAAACATAGCAACTGGTAAATTTACGTCCGGAAATATGGAAGTTTATTTCGCGCGTAAACTTACTTCAAATTTAAATCAGTTAGTAATCGATGAAAATAAACCGTTTTCGAAACCGAAATATTTTTACATAGAAAAATTCTAAATCGTCTTCTGAGCAAGACGTCATTTTTCGTTTCTCCAAATTCGGACTCCTTTAGCTCCGTCGTTCTTATTTTTCTGCGAATTTTATGCATTTTCCGTAGTAGAAAATTTGAAATTTTTAAAATACAATCGAACCGCTGATATCAGTATACTGTTTTGATCGTTTCGTCGTTCTGAACTCTACGGGATATTCACTTCTATTTTTCCAAACCCGGTTCGCCGCGAAATCTGTAAATGGTTAACCGTTGTGGTTCGTTAATTGAGTCTGTTGGTTTCCACGTGACTTTTCACATATTTGCAGTGTCGACTCAAACAGCACTTGCCTTTTTATATTCACAATGACTATCACTATTCCCTAGTTTGCACATTGAAACGTTGCTTTCAAAATTTTCATGCTGTCTTCTTCTTGAAGAATACATATTTTATTATACAAAAGCAAGCATTATTTGCATTATTTATAAAGCCTGTGACATCCATATTTACACGCAAGGTTTTACCAATAGTCATTTCATTTATCATTCCTTGGAATTCTAAATGCCACAAGTGGTTAGGAAATGGATAGTCTTTAATTGAATTAAAGATTAAAGATGCACGTTCATGTTTGGACACATATTTTCTTACCCCTCTTTCATTTTGTTTCCTTCTTCTCTACCTCTCTTGCTCATTTTCTCCTCTGGCAAAAATCATTTTACATCAAGTCTTAAACTTCTCCTCTCCCATTCTCTATTATTTCTCTCTCCACTTCCAACACAAACTCCATCTGCCTTTCCACCTTTTGCCCCACTTCTTGCAACCAGATCCGCCACCATAATTCCTTAGCCTCCCATCACCTCACCCAGATCCGCCAGCTTCGCCCAGATCCGCCAGCTTCGCCCAGATCCGCCAGCCTTCGCCCAGACCCCGTCAGTTTTGTCCAGACCCGCCAGCTTCGCCCAGATCCGCCAGCTTCGCCCAGATCCGCCAGCTTCGCCCAGATCCACCAGCCTTCGCCCAGACCCGCCAGCTTCGCCCAGATCCGTCAGCCTTCGCCCAGACCTTGCCAGCTTCGCCCAGACCCCGTCAGTTTTGCCCAGACCCGCCAGCTTCGCCCAGATCCGCCAGCTTCGCCCAGACCCGCCAGCTTCGCCCAGACCCGCCAGCTTCGCCCAGACCCGCCAGCTTCGCCCAGATCCGTCAGCCTTCGCCCAGACCTTGCCAGCTTCGCCCAGACCCCGTCAGTTTTGCCCAGACCCGCCAGCTTCGCCCAGATCCGCCAGCCTTCGCCCAGACCCGCCAGCTTCGCCCAGATCCGCCAGCCTTCGCCCAGACCCTGCCAGCTTCGCCCAGACTTTGCCAGCCTTGCCCAGACCCGCCAGCCTTCGCCCAGACCCCGCCAGCCTCGTCCAGACCCCGCCAGCTTTGCCCAGACCCCACCAGCCTTCGCCCAGACCCACCAACTCCGACGCCGAGGCCAACCCTCTGCCGAGCCTTCACCTAAATCTAGCACTTCCCTCTAGCCAAGCTCTGGCCATGATAGTCAGTCACCTATTCATTAGCTTACATACGGTTTACAAGTTTTGCTCGTCGATTCGTGCCAATCTTACTTTGCTCTGAGAATCATGCTTGGATTTGTAACTCCATTTCAGTGTCCGTATCAGTGTGCGTATCCGTGCCATCTCCTATTTTCTCTAGCCTCAAAAGGTGAGTAATCACTCACGATTAATATTCTTTTATTTATTAAATTTGATTTCAATTGAAACGACAATTGAAATATGCTGCTGTTAGTTGTTTATACTGTTATGACTGCTATTATCTGTATCTGTTCACCTATGACACCTGACACCATTATCGGTTAATTATTTATGTGATAATAATACAGGTTGGTTGATAATTGATTGATTGATTGATTGTTGTTTGAATTGGATGTTAATTTTAATTGTTAAGTGATAACTAGTTTGCTAGTTAATTTGATGTAGTATAGCTTACAAATTAAAACGGATTATATATGACGGACCTTGATTTATTAAACTTGACCCCGCCATATGTAAAATTTGATTAGTTAAATTTGACCCATTAATTGTCATAGAATTTGATAAATTATACTTTAAACCTTTGAACGTAGTTTGGATTAATTGTTGTAGTATTAAACTGAAATTGAAATGGAACGACAAGTGAAAAACCGTAATGTAATAATCTTTAATCTACATGAAATGATAGTGTAGATTCTAGAAATAATTATATTAATTCGCACAAATAACAATGCGAATTAATACGATTATTTCGGGGTTATTTGATTTATTTATTGAATTGTTATTGATTGTTGTTATTGCTTGTTTATTTACTTTGACACCATCCCAGTTATCACACTGCAAGTTCCCTTTGCTATGTTTTGATTTTGAATTGGAAATGGAATCGGGTTGAAATGATAAACACCCAAATGAACTTGACTTAGGATAGAGAATTAAATAAACCCGATTGGTCAATAATTTGATTTAAAATAAAATAAAGATTTTATTCGAATAATAAGGTTTGAAATAAGATTGGAACGTAAATTTTGATAAAAGGAAAACGTTAATATTGAAATCTGAAACAAGATATTAATGTAATAACTGATGAAAGGACGTTGTTTTGAAATGAATTAATTAAGAATAAATTTGGAATTGTTAATAATTAAGTTGAAATTAGTAATAGTTAAGTTTGGAATTATTAATGAATGAGTTTGAAATGATTTAATAATTAAGGTTGGATTTATAAGTAAGTTTGAAATTATTAAGTTTTGAAATTATTAATAATTAAGATTGAAATTATTTAATAATTGCATAAGATTGAATTATTTGATAACTGAATGAAAATTGAATTCTTTGATAAGCGAAATTGAACTTTTGAATAAGTGAATTTGAACTTCGTAAATATTTGAAATTGGGATTCTTTGTTAATTAAGTTTTGGAAATTATTTAAGTAAGTGAATAAATGAAATTGAATTTCTTTGACAAGAAATAAAATGCGTTTCATTGAAATAAATGTAAGAATTGTAATTTAAGGAATTTGATTTGACAAATTTAATTTAATTAAATTTGTAAGTTTGATATAATGAAGTTAACTTAAGTGATTGTTTTAATGACTTGGAAATTAAAAAGAATTGTTTTGGATGTTAAATTAACTTAAAGAATATTGAATAAAATCGATAAATAAGTTTAAATTGATTTGAATGTTGAATAAAATCATTTAAATGATTTTCGGAATAAAACTTATATATGAACTTGAATCAATATTTGAATCGTTTAAATAAAATTGAAATTGAATTGTAAGACTTTGAAATGGTAATTTGGGAGTTTTGAAACGTAGATTTTGGAAATTGATTTTTGAAAGACAAATGAAATGATAGTTTATGAAGTCTAATTGAAATTGAATGTGATTGATTGTTTTGAAATATATTAAATGACCAATCGGTGTAATAATACGTAGTTATTAAAGAGACCGGGATCGGATATGGACATACTCTCTGTCGATACCGAATACCACTTTAATAACTATTATACGTGGAGTGTTGATCCAGAATGAAGTGGATGGTTTGGTGAACGCGTTGACTGAAGAAAGAGAACGATATTGGATGACCCCTGACATGACTAAAACAGGAGCCGCGCCGGGCCATTGAGGTTCGCCACCTCTAGCGGACACACTTCTTCGATACTATATCTATTACTTTTGTGATTCGATTTGGGTGCACCCCTCGGTTTGGGAGTGTTGTTTCGCGGTGTTGAGGTAGCTGCTGGCTATGCTCAACATCAGTCCGGATCACGCAACTACTAGTATCCTAGTTGGTATCGCCTCATGTACCTTGTCATACTGATTATCCTATTCGCGACCACTACGTTTTGATTTGTACCTTGAGTATATGGATTGCCCTCTGGTGACTTCCGGTTTTGGGGAAACTACGGTCTTGTATATGCTTTTGGGAATATAAAATGTGTTAAGGGGGATTATGGTAACGCCTTAACGCTATTTTAATACTTTATATTACTGATAGACATTATCTACTTAGCGTACATTACTACCTAGTAGATAGTTTAGCGGATCCTTAGAGGATGGTTATTCCAAACATCCTTTGAGTTACTTGTATTTCGATTGCTATTTCACTTGAGTTGGATTTATTGATATAAGAATATTAATCCTGACTCGAGTGTCTTGTGTTTTGCTTTACGCTCGGGTCAGACTGAGTGTACCAGTATTCGAGACTCACCTTTGAAGTTGGAGCTTTGCTTGAAGATCCAGCCATCTATTCTGCTTTCAGTATTCGATGATTCTAGTGATGTATTCTGATTTATATCTGATGTATCGTATTACTCTTTTGTTGTAAACTCTGATGTATCTTATATATTTACATAGTAGCTTCATGAACTACTATCTCTTTTATTTCCGCTGCATATTATTACTCTGTGTCTGTGATGCTGTGACTATTTATTTACTGTATATCTCAGTTTTGCCAAATTTAAATTAACAATTCGATATTTTGAATTATTCAACCCCGACATGTGCGGATGCGAATAGTCCAAAATACCGGGTCGTTACAGTTGGTATCAGAGCTTTTGGTAGCTCTAGGCAAAACTTAGCATATATGGTAAATATATTTACAGAATCACTCCCACTCGAGTTTCAATCTCTTCCTTTTAACTCAATTCCTTTGAATTTTGGAACGTCCCATGTGGCTCCAAAATTTATTCGTATCCCTCACTATTCGTCTTCTTTCAATTCTGGAGTATCGCATAACTCCACTTCGAATGATCTTTATAATGAATCGGCGGTCTCGCCAAAATTCGAATGATTTGTAAAGGGGTGAAACTCCTTTACAATAAGCATTGATTTACCGGAGATTTCTGTATCCTCGGTTTACGATGCTATCTATCTCCTGCTATACCTGAATTCTATTTCTTGAGATCGAATGCTGATTTACCTCAGAATTCTGCATCGATCTTATTCTTGAAGTTACGGTCGACCCGGTTTAGGTTGCCCATGAATTAAATAAGCTTGTCCATCTCCCGATTCTGTTAATTGAATTATCTTATCTTCTGTTTCAAAATTATTATCGAATCAAAATTCTCTTTGATTTGTTTTCCATCGAATTTGAATTTCTATACTTGTTTTGAAATCTATTCTTGTATCTCGAGCGAGGAAGTGTATTTATAATTTAATATTAAAAATGTTTACATATATTGTGTTGTTTAAGTTGTTTATGTTGATTTGGGTTTTCGATCGATTCGTTTGATCAACGCTATCGATAGGATTTCCAAAACACTTGAACATAACAAACTGACACAATAGTATTTTCGAATCTGATAAATAAAATAATTTTGAATGATTATGTTATATAAAAGTTTAAATTTTCTGAAATTAAAAGGTTATGAATCTGTTTCTGAAAAGTTAAAATTTTAATTTTCATTTATTGATTTATATATCATTGACTATTTCATGATATAAATAAATGAATTTATAAAGCTTGTTTATATTTTGATTGGAATTCAAATGGATTTAAAGTAGAATTTGAGAATTTAATTTTCGGTGATTTCAAGCTTGGCTTTTAAGTTTTAAAAGGTATATTACTTAAAGTATTTTCGAATAGAAATATTTTCAAAGAAATTTTAGATGTTTAAACCAGTGCTCTTCTCTTTGTCGCTGGAAAATAATTTTGGTGATGACGGCCGCATCATCGACATTCATTTTCGAGTTTCGAAGTGGAGAGACTATTCTGTAGCTTTGCTACGATTTGTTTTGAAAAAAAAATTGATTTGAATTTCTAAACATGACTTGATTTATAATATATATTGAAGATTTTAAATTTGATTTGATGTATTATGAATATATTTATTTATTTTATCTCAAGTTGTTTGAAGCTAATCGGAAATTAATTCTTAAAATTTGTTAAAGGGTGATTTTCATTTAAATAAAGCCAAATTCTTTTATATAAATACTTAACTTGAAATATCTGAATTGTAAAATTTTATTTGGATAATACAAAATTGCATTATATATAACTTACCTAAATAAAAAAAAAGGTTAATTATGTAATTGAATATTATACAGTAGAAAATGATATCGGAGGAATTTTAATAAATTGAGTAGTTACAATAAATGTAAATATACTTAATATATATGTGATATGATATATTAAGTAGAATAAATTTAATAATAATTTGGAATAAAGAAGAATTAAATTTGTCAAAGAAGGTTTGATTATAATAAATGACTTCAAATTTGTGATCTTTGAAGTTGTTAATCTAAGAAAATTGGATAATACATAATATAAATTGTCTTTATAAATAAAATGTAAGTGCGTATCATAAATATTCTTCACTAAATGTTAATTATAAATGTTTGTGAGATAAATAGAATAATAAGTTAAATAAATCATAGGTATGAATGATAGAAGAAAATTTTGTTCTGAAAGTTAATAAATTGAACTAAATTAACTTCAGAAATATCTTGAATTAATCGAATTTAAATTGAATTTCATTTGAAAGGAATTTTTGTACCTAACATTAATATATGTGAAATCAAACCAATTTTATGAAAGTCTTGAGTTTAAAGTCAAATTGTTAAATATAAATTAATTTAAATTGAAATTTCTATGGTTTAAATTAATTGTTTATGATGTAATTCAAGTCTATTTCTTCCGGTGTTTCTGTTCTCCTACCTCCTTCCTTTTCGGGGACGAAAAGTTTTGAGTGGGGGAGAATGTAACGACCCTGAAATTCAGACCCAGTTTAAAATTTTTAAAATTGCTTATTTAGTGTAGAATTTCGTATTTTCATAAACAAATTCCGATGCTATTAAAACTTCATATTTGAAATGCGTCTAATTAAACATAGCAACTGGTAAATTTACGTCCGGAAATATGGAAGTTTATTTCGCGCGTAAACTTACTTCAAATTTAAATCAGTTAGTAATCGATGAAAATAAACCGTTTTCGAAACCGAAATATTTTTACATAGAAAAATTCTAAATCGTCTTCTGAGCAAGACGTCATTTTTCGTTTCTCCAAATTCGGACTCCTTTAGCTCCGTCGTTCTTATTTTTCTGCGAATTTTATGCATTTTCCGTAGTAGAAAATTTGAAATTTTTAAAATACAATCGAACCGCTGATATCAGTATACTGTTTTGATCGTTTCGTCGTTCTGAACTCTACGGGATATTCACTTCTATTTTTCCAAACCCGGTTCGCCGCGAAATCTGTAAATGGTTAACCGTTGTGGTTCGTTAATTGAGTCTGTTGGTTTCCACGTGACTTTTCACATATTTGCAGTGTCGACTCAAACAGCACTTGCCTTTTTATATTCACAATGACTATCACTATTCCCTAGTTTGCACATTGAAACGTTGCTTTCAAAATTTTCATGCTGTCTTCTTCTTGAAGAATACATATTTTATTATACAAAAGCAAGCATTATTTGCATTATTTATAAAGCCTGTGACATCCATATTTACACGCAAGGTTTTACCAATAGTCATTTCATTTATCATTCCTTGGAATTCTAAATGCCACAAGTGGTTAGGAAATGGATAGTCTTTAATTGAATTAAAGATTAAAGATGCACGTTCATGTTTGGACACATATTTTCTTACCCCTCTTTCATTTTGTTTCCTTCTTCTCTACCTCTCTTGCTCATTTTCTCCTCTGGCAAAAATCATTTTACATCAAGTCTTAAACTTCTCCTCTCCCATTCTCTATTATTTCTCTCTCCACTTCCAACACAAACTCCATCTGCCTTTCCACCTTTTGCCCCACTTCTTGCAACCAGATCCGCCACCATAATTCCTTAGCCTCCCATCACCTCACCCAGATCCGCCAGCTTCGCCCAGATCCGCCAGCTTCGCCCAGATCCGCCAGCCTTCGCCCAGACCCCGTCAGTTTTGTCCAGACCCGCCAGCTTCGCCCAGATCCGCCAGCTTCGCCCAGATCCACCAGCCTTCGCCCAGACCCGCCAGCTTCGCGCAGATCCGTCAGCCTTCGCCCAGACCTTGCCAGCTTCACCCAGACCCCGTCAGTTTTGCCCAGACCCGCCAGCTTCGCCCAGATCCGCCAGCTTCGCCCAGATCTGCCAGCCTTCGCCCAGACCCGCCAGCTTCGCCCAGACCCGCCAGCTTCGCCCAGATCCGCCAGCCTTCGCCCAGACCCGCCAGCTTCGCCCAGATCCGTCAGCCTTCGCCCAGACCTTGCCAGCTTCGCCCAGACCCCGTCAGTTTTGCCCAGACCCGCCAGCTTCGCCCAGATCCGCCAGCCTTCGCCCAGACCCGCCAGCTTCGCCCAGATCCGCCAGCCTTCGCCCAGACCCTGCCAGCTTCGCCCAGACTTTGCCAGCCTTGCCCAGACCCGCCAGCCTTCGCCCAGACCCCGCCAGCCTCGTTCAGACCCCGCCAGCTTTGCCCAGACCCCACCAGCCTTCACCCACCAGCCTTCGCCCAGACCCACCAACTCCGACGCCGAGGCCAACCCTCTGCCGAGCCTTCACCTAAATCTAGCACTTCCCTCTAGCCAAGCTCTGGCCATGATAGTCAGTCACCTATTCATTAGCTTACATACGGTTTACAAGTTTTGCTCGTCGATTCGTGCCAATCTTACTTTGCTCTGAGAATCATGCTTGGATTTGTAACTCCATTTCAGTGTCCGTATCAGTGTGCGTATCCGTGCCATCTCCTATTTTCTCTAGCCTCAAAAGGTGAGTAATCACTCACGATTAATATTCTTTTATTTATTAAATTTGATTTCAATTGAAACGACAATTGAAATATGCTGCTGTTAGTTGTTTATACTGTTATGACTGCTATTATCTGTATCTGTTCACCTATGACACCTGACACCATTATCGGTTAATTATTTATGTGATAATAATACAGGTTGGTTGATAATTGATTGATTGATTGATTGTTGTTTGAATTGGATGTTAATTTTAATTGTTAAGTGATAACTAGTTTGCTAGTTAATTTGATGTAGTATAGCTTACAAATTAAAACGGATTATATATGACGGACCTTGATTTATTAAACTTGACCCCGCTATATGTAAAATTTGATTAGTTAAATTTGACCCATTAATTGTCATAGAATTTGATAAATTATACTTTAAACCTTTGAACGTAGTTTGGATTAATTTTGTAGTATTAAACTGAAATTGAAATGGAACGACAAGTGAAAAACCGTAATGTAATAATCTTTAATCTACATGAAATGATAGTGTAGATTCTAGAAATAATTATATTAATTCGCACAAATAACAATGCGAATTAATACGATTATTTCGGGGTTATTTGATTTATTTATTGAATTGTTATTGATTGTTGTTATTGCTTGTTTATTTACTTTGACACCATCCCAGTTATCACACTGCAAGTTCCCTTTGCTATGTTTTGATTTTGAATTGGAAATGGAATCGGGTTGAAATGATAAACACCCAAATGAACTTGACTTAGGATAGAGAATTAAATAAACCCGATTGGTCAATAATTTGATTTAAAATAAAATAAAGATTTTATTCGAATAATAAGGTTTGAAATAAGATTGGAACGTAAATTTTGATAAAAGGAAAACGTTAATATTGAAATCTGAAACAAGATATTAATGTAATAACTGATGAAAGGACGTTGTTTTGAAATGAATTAATTAAGAATAAATTTGGAATTGTTAATAATTAAGTTGAAATTAGTAATAGTTAAGTTTGGAATTATTAATGAATGAGTTTGAAATGATTTAATAATTAAGGTTGGATTTATAAGTAAGTTTGAAATTATTAAGTTTTGAAATTATTAATAATTAAGATTGAAATTATTTAATAATTGCATAAGATTGAATTATTTGATAACTGAATGAAAATTGAATTCTTTGATAAGCGAAATTGAACTTTTGAATAAGTGAATTTGAACTTCGTAAATATTTGAAATTGGGATTCTTTGTTAATTAAGTTTTGGAAATTATTTAAGTAAGTGAATAAATGAAATTGAATTTCTTTGACAAGAAATAAAATGCGTTTCATTGAAATAAATGTAAGAATTGTAATTTAAGGAATTTGATTTGACAAATTTAATTTAATTAAATTTGTAAGTTTGATATAATGAAGTTAACTTAAGTGATTGTTTTAATGACTTGGAAATTAAAAAGAATTGTTTTGGATGTTAAATTAACTTAAAGAATATTGAATAAAATCGATAAATAAGTTTAAATTGATTTGAATGTTGAATAAAATCATTTAAATGATTTTCGGAATAAAACTTATATATGAACTTGAATCAATATTTGAATCGTTTAAATAAAATTGAAATTGAATTGTAAGACTTTGAAATGGTAATTTGGGAGTTTTGAAACGTAGATTTTGGAAATTGATTTTTGAAAGACAAATGAAATGATAGTTTATGAAGTCTAATTGAAATTGAATGTGATTGATTGTTTTGAAATATATTAAATGACCAATCGGTGTAATAATACGTAGTTATTAAAGAGACCGGGATCG
The DNA here is from genome assembly GCA_030765085.1 of Allium cepa. Lineage (NCBI taxonomy): Eukaryota > Viridiplantae > Streptophyta > Magnoliopsida > Asparagales > Amaryllidaceae > Allium > Allium cepa. The sequence goes on along the minus strand of CM060939.1, from coordinate 69,758,278 downwards.
GATATGGACATACTCTCTGTCGATACCGAATACCACTTTAATAACTATTATACGTGGAGTGTTGATCCAGAATGAAGTGGATGGTTTGGTGAACGCGTTGACTGAAGAAAGAGAACGATATTGGATGACCCCTGACATGACTAAAACAGGAGCCGCGCCGGGCCATTGAGGTTCGCCACCTCTAGCGGACACACTTCTTCGATACTATATCTATTACTTTTGTGATTCGATTTGGGTGCACCCCTCGGTTTGGGAGTGTTGTTTCGCGGTGTTGAGGTAGCTGCTGGCTATGCTCAACATCAGTCCGGATCACGCAACTACTAGTATCCTAGTTGGTATCGCCTCATGTACCTTGTCATACTGATTATCCTATTCGCGACCACTACGTTTTGATTTGTACCTTGAGTATATGGATTGCCCTTTGGTGACTTCCGGTTTTGGGGAAACTACGGTCTTGTATATGCTTTTGGGAATATAAAATGTGTTAAGGGGGATTATGGTAACGCCTTAACGCTATTTTAATACTTTATATTACTGATAGACATTATCTACTTAGCGTACATTACTACCTAGTAGATAGTTTAGCGGATCCTTAGAGGATGGTTATTCCAAACATCCTTTGAGTTACTTGTATTTCGATTGCTATTTCACTTGAGTTGGATTTATTGATATAAGAATATTAATCCTGACTCGAGTGTCTTGTGTTTTGCTTTACGCTCGGGTCAGACTGAGTGTACCAGTATTCGAGACTCACCTTTGAAGTTGGAGCTTTGCTTGAAGATCCAGCCATCTATTCTGCTTTCAGTATTCGATGATTCTAGTGATGTATTCTGATTTATATCTGATGTATCGTATTACTCTTTTGTTGTAAACTCTGATGTATCTTATATATTTACATAGTAGCTTCATGAACTACTATCTCTTTTATTTCCGCTGCATATTATTACTCTGTGTCTGTGATGCTGTGACTATTTATTTACTGTATATCTCAGTTTTGCCAAATTTAAATTAACAATTCGATATTTTGAATTATTCAACCCCGACATGTGCGGATGCGAATAGTCCAAAATACCGGGTCGTTACATTCTTTGTCCATCAGAAACTTTCAATGATATGGTGGATGCCTCCATATTTATGATAGCCTTATATCTACTCAACCAATCAACTCCTAGAATAATCCCTATGCCCGAATATTACAACACATATAGGTCTGACTCAAACACATGTCCTCCTATATTTAACCCTAGTTGCATGCATATCATACCCAGAACACATGAACTACCTATAGGGCTTCTAATTAACAGTGGCTTATCAACAATCATACAATTCAATTTTAATTTTTGTGCAATATCATGGGAAATCAATGAGTGTGTAGCCCCAGTATCATACACTACTGCAAAAGGTATTGAGTGAATAAGAAAAGTACCTTCAACTTGACCATGCTTTTCAATACTTGATCCCTCAGCTGCCTTGCCTTTTCCATCCAAAGCCCCTAATTTTCCTTGCTTAAAATCTGTACAATTCCTCTTTAACTGACCTTCCTTCCCACAATGGTGACATTTGAAGGATGCAGGCCTAACATTTGTGCATCTATTCTTCATATGCCCCTCTTGGCCACAGTTATAACAAGTAATCTTCTTCTTAATTTCAGCAGCCCTGACTTCTTCTGGTTTCTTGGTGGAAGCTATGTCTGTTTTCTTCTTATCATAAGGGTGAAATTTACCCTTTCCCTTCTTGTTTTGGTTATTCTTGAATGCCCTGAAATTCTCTCTAGCTTTATCATGTTGTTCAATGCTCAAAGTCAAATCCAAAACTTGATCAAAAGTCCTGTCTTTGTATGGTAGCATGGCTTTACTAAGGCTAGGGTTCAGGCCTTGAATATATCTGCCATTCTTAGCCTCCTCAGTAGTGATGAGTACTGCACCATACTTTACCAATGATTCAAACTTCTGAGTGTACTCAGTGACATTCATAGTCCCTTGCCTTAATTTGATAAATTCCTCTAGCAAAGATTCCTTGGCTGATGCAGGGACAAATCTACCTTCCAGCATTTCTTTAAATTGATCCCATGTCACTTCTCCTTCAGGTCTTCTAGCTATGATAACCTCCCACCAATCCAAAGTTGCTCCTCTCAATTGCCTGGATGTAATTTGCCTCTTCCTTTGGTCTTCTACTTGCATGTCTGCAAAGATTCTATCCAAAATCCTGAGCCAATTTTGAACTCCCATAACTCCTTCTGTGCTATCAAAAGTTTTGCCTCTAAGGTTGGTAAAAGTCTTGAGTAGTTTGGAAAGCTCCTCATGTGGATTTTCCTGCCTGTTGCCTACTCCATCCCTTATGGCACTCATGAATTCTTGCACATTCACCATGGTTGGTTCACTTGTTCCTACATTTTGATATCTGGGTCCTACCATAGCTCTATGGATATAACACTTAGGTTAGTCTGTTTTGCCTAATACTCTATAGATTAATTCATTTTAATCTATCACTATTCTGTCATAATAGATATTAATAGTGTAAGCACTAACAAAACAAAGCATCGAAAGCAGTCAACACCTCTATACATCCAATGCAAACAAGTTCATACAAAATTTTGCTATGTTATTTAACAACCTGGCTCTGATACCAAATAAGAGGATCCACTCCCTTACCCTAAAGTTTTTTTTTATAAACATGTTGTGGTCCTCTAATCAAGAGAATACCATTCTCTAATATTTTTTCTTCTTTCCAGGATCTTTAGTCCAATATAAAAATATTGCTGTGCTCAAATTATCTTAAATTTACATATATGAAATATATATATAATACTTTCTATTTTAAATCAGAGTACAAAAGTTTGGAAGCAGAAAATCTGTTTGAAGATCATTAAGTGATTCCCCACATAGCAAAAGTGTTTCTGAAAACAGGTTTTCCTAGTCATACTTATTTCTGCATAACTATTGATTTCATACCTTCTAGACTTAACATTTTGTATGTATTTTCCATAATTTTATTACTGTATGAACTGTGTTTTAATTGTGCATGTGTGTGCATGTTCCTGTACATGTATATTCACAAGAAGAATTTAGTGCCCAATTTTTTAGAAAATTGTTAGTCTAAAAATAATTGAGTCTACCCTATGTTTGGGTTATTAAACTTCCCCGAAAATTGAGTCTAAGGCTTTTTGGTGCTGGTTGAACCTAGGCTCAGTAAATGGTCATACTAGCCTTATTCAACTTGCTTCTATTCTTGGCCAAAATACATGTTATTCTATTTTCTTTCTAAAGTGACTCAAAGCCTTTATTTGCCAGATTTTCTATCATCTCTAAACATGAATTTCTCATGCCAAATACCTAGTTTTTCATTTAGTTTATAAATCCTTACAATCTCATGTTTCCTATCATTATAAATTAATCAATCAGAAAGCTAAAAAACTTCATTACTTAGTGAAACATTTTCAAAATAAAACCCATAAGTTTCAGCTGAAACACCCATTTAAGTCCAATACTTACAAAACAGTAAATAACAATACATTGGTTTTTCTAAGCAACTTAAACAACATAGCTTAACATAAATTCGACATAAACATCTATTTTAACTTCAGCAAATCTGTAAATATTGCATCCAATTCCCTATGCAGCTAACTCATCCAAAGCTTGATCAATGAAATTCCTACTTTCCTGCATAATCACCATGAACTGCCTCATACAAATATGAGACACCCAATGGTGCATAAACACACAAGGGTCAGACTAATGTCTGGTATGAGTAATCTACCTGAAAACGTGATTTTATATGACTTTTATTTATATTCAAATACTTTGAATGAATTAAGAAACTCAGTATCATCTTTGTGCTTGTTATTGTGAGGCATGTGTATTCATATCAGTGCAAAACAAATTATGTATGATGCAAGTGGTTTAGTTCAGAGAAAACAATCATAAGATTCACCAATAAAACATCATAAACCATCCAATGCAATCATCAATTCAGTCATCGAGCCCCCTTTACAAATTTACTGGCCATGAAGGACTTCACCCAAGCCTCACCTGAACCTATTTCTATTGTTCACTATCAAGTGTCATATGGTCTTTAGCTACTTTCTCTTGTTACCACACACTGCCTGGGACATCTCTCTGTTAAACCAGCACACTCAAGCCCCTGGGTATAAACATACCATGTGTGAGCTTGCAATGTTCACCTTGCCAAGCTATATTTTGTAGCCCTAAGATCTCAAGTCCTTAGTTAAATTACTAAGTGTTATTTCTTTTTCCATAATTGTGCTAATCCCCTCTGTATCTCACTTTTCAATTAGAGAAAGAAAAATAAACAATTCAACCAACATGCATTCATCCAGAGATTGGTAAGTCAGGTTCTCAGAAGCAAACATTTAATCATGAAAACAGATATGATTTCTTAGCATATTACTTTGCCTATGGGTTTCAATGGACCAAGTTATGAACATATGGTCATAAATAGTTTACTGGTTATCTCCTCTTACTTCTAGTTCAATCAGATTCTTATTAATCTTGAAGATCTGGCTAAACCATAAGTATATACTTTGATTTGGGTAGTTTATGAAACATAAAAGCTCAGCACATGTATAACATTGCACTTCTATATTTTTCCTTTGTTTCAGTTAACATGAGACATAAGCAACAACACAATGTTGTAGCCCCATATTTCCTTCCATTTTCAGACCATATATCTACAACATGAACCCTAGGATTTAATAAATAACTTTGTGAAGAAAACCCATAAAAAGAAATCACTCCATCTCAAAGTTAATTCACAGCACAGATAAACATTTTAAACATGAAATCCATGACTCTTTTTTCTTGGGTAAATCACTATGAAGGGTTTTTTACACTTGAACAGATCATTAACAAACCAAAGTCATCAAATCATAAAATGAACATAACTTGCAAAAGTGAATTATTAATTCAAATAGGCTGCCTCAATATTCAGGACTTAATGCCAAAATTTTCAGTGAGGGTACTCACTTTAATTCCTTTTTCCTAAGCTTTTCTTTTCTTTTGATCCTCTTCCTTCCTCTAACTCTAATTGTCGGTGCTCCTTATTTTCTCTGGCTTATGTTTTTATTTTTCCTTTAGGTTATGAAGATCATATGTGTATGATCTCACTACACTAAGCCTCCTTATATAACCCTGGCTATTACTAGGGTTTTATGGAATTACCCAGTGTCAGTTTTACCCCGTAATATGGTCTGCCTTACTCTTGATTCATAAAAGAAAAGGGTATGTGGTCCTTGTTATATTTTTCCAGAAAATAAACCTTATTCTTTTAATCTTACCCCAGGTCATATTATATGCATGACTTTAATTTTTCCTAAGCAAAAAGAATTGTTGGAAATGGATAAAGTGTTTATTTAAGGGTTCATACCATTTCCATGCAAGCTTTGTTTTTCTCTCTTCTTCTTCTTTTTTCACCTGCAATGCTTGCATGTGTACATGTATAACATATGTATGCCTATTTTTGCCTAAGTCTTTTTGTTTTTTTTTCTTTCTTTAAATAATTTTAAATATCATATACTTTCTACATGTATTTACTATATCTGCCTATATATATATTTGTTTTCTTTATGCCAAACTTTTTAAAGACCTGATCATATCTGCCTACATATGTATTTGTAATTTATTTATCCTAACATATATATTAACTGTTGCCTATTTTATCACACAGAAAAATGTGTGCACCATCTTGTGTACACATTTATATTTAAACCATACACTTGCAAAACAGTTTCTATTCCTATCTATTTTTCCAATGTAATTTAAAAAAAACAAAAACTAATTTAAATCATTACCTCACAAAAATCAGGGTTATCACAGATAGCCCTATTCGTAATCATGCAATTCATGCCCAATATCAACCCAAACCCAAAAAATTCTAAGAAAAAAGCATCGCAATCGAACTCGACCCCCAATATGAGTAATTTCAAACCCCTGTATACCATGGACAACTAAGTCGATCATCCTATAGGGTTTGACGAAACTATAGTGTCTGTAAATACGCTAGTTTATAAGTGTAACTTATCCATGAGTCTACTTGAAATGAAAGAGTGTGATGCCCCCGTGTCAAATAAAGTGTGAATGGATAAACCAGATAAAGACAACAAACCATTAATCACAACCTTCCTCCCTTTATCGGCAACTTTTTGCACACTCAAGCTAGGTACTATGTCTAGCGCATAAGCTGGGACCACTTGAGTAGAGGTCTTCTGAGGTGTTGGAAACTCCTGCTTCATGTGCCCGAAATGACTGTAATTGTAACACTTAACCTTCGAACCATCTATCTTGCACTCCTTCGTGAAATATTTCTTCTTGCCACACTTCTTACAATACTATCATGCTTCTTGATCTTTCCCTTGGGTCTAAATCCTCCCTTGATCCGATTCTACTGCTGCGCTTTTTCTCCAGTCTTCTTGGGTTCTTCCTTTGCTTTCTCTTTGGAGATGGTATTCGGCAAGGCCATCTCTACCAGACCCTCATATGTAGCACCCATGGGAATATGATTTAGAGCTAAACCTTGAAGGGTTGGTTCAACCCTTTAACAAACTTCAAAGCCTTTTTATGTGGGAAATTGATGAACTTCATCCCTAACCTAGCCAACGCGTTGAATTGATTGACATACTCCTTTACTGACATATCTATTTACTTCAAACAAATAAACTTCTCCAACTACACTCTCTCTTCAACTTTAATAGAAACTTCATCACAAACATTTTCAAAACTCCACCCAAATGATCTCTCCTCCATCAGTGACTATCTCAACACCATCCCACTAACTTAGGGCTTTCCCTTATAACTACCAAGTAGTAGCTGCCTCCTTACCTCATCAGTAAGACTCATCAACCCAAAAATCATCTCATAAGTACGTATCCATGCCCATGAACCTACATATGACTCAGTCCCCACGTGCTGCTTTCCTCTGAGGCTCATGAAATTCTTACATAAATTAGAAAAATAAATGCCAAGTGAGTGGGTAGGAACTGCACATGTCGCTCTCCCCATGGGTCCTATAATGGAATTAAGCTTGGCTTGTCCCCACGTTTGAAGATACCAGTAGAACCAAATCAAGTCATTCATGCCCAGAATCTTGGATGCATTGCCTGAGCCTGAACTAATTGGAAATCTCATCTTCTATCTGTAAAATTTAAGGATTTGTTAGCAACTTTGTGCTATAGTATAGGAAAGAATGAAGATTACAACATTTACGTTGTATTTATATCATAAAAACTTTGAAAAGCTTTATATATATGTGTGTGTGTGTTTGTGTATGTATGTATATGTATATATTTATATATGTATGTATATACTTTAGAAATCAATTTTTGAAAAATTTTGGAAGACATTTTGAAAAACCATTTTTTTCCAAAAACTTTTCAATCACGTTGTCTCAATATGCCCCTATCCCTAAGGAATTTTAAACCTTGGCTCCGATACCAAATGTGGCAACCCGCACCCCTCGACACACCAAACCAAAGCATAGGGTGAATTTTGGACTCATGTCAGTGCTAAAAGTATGAGCTATCAGCGTTTTATAACATTATAAAGGCTAAGAATAAAAACATATGATCTAGGATATACTACACCTTTTGAAATCACAACGGAAGGAACAAAATATAACTATATAAAATAACCATCATTGAAAATATATCAGAACATAATCCCAAAAAAAGCGTCTAGTCAAATATAGAGTACAATAGAAATAGAACCCATAGTTTGATAAAATATTAAGTACTAATTAGATAGACAGCTACATATTGAGTAAATAAAAGGATAAGCAACTACTATAACGAGCTCTTCTATCCACCTATTGAAATCGGGCGAATCACCAACTGCCGTATCCTCCGGTGGTGGTGAAAAGAAAGGAAAAGGGTGGGTCAAACAAAATTTTGGTGAATTACATGTTTAATATATGGTGATCATGTGCACTTGACTTTAATTCTACTCCATGTGACCTAGGGTGCTCTACAAGTGTCTATGCATTCCTAGTGTCTTTCAATTAAGGATTTTTGTTTAACACGCCTATACTAATTACTTATGTGAGATCCTATAAGGACCGAATTAATGATCGAACCTCAATAACTAACGATCGGCTACAGCTACTAGAGAAATTCAACATAGGGTCATCCTATAACTTTCTCGTATGGGATTACATCTCATGTTACGACTACACATAACTATCTTGCACAGGTTTCCCTACAATTTCCAAGTAGGAATAATTTTCCCATAACTACGAATCCACGCAGCCAAACTACGCATTAGAGAGGGAACCCACAATGACGAATCGCTAGTGTATCTCATCATCTGCATCCGTGTCGACCTTTCAATGGTAGTTTACGCCTCTTATTTGCCACATCAGGATCCATAAAAATCACGATATCACATCGTGTTAGTATGCATGCATACCAAGGAACTCCCATTCTGCCAGGCCTACACACTTCATCAGGCATCAGTCAGTACTGCACGTTCATCGTAGAACCTTCCATGAGTGCAATTTTGCGATAGAATTGCCCCCAGTCGATAATCGACACTCGTTGAGTAAAGAGCATTTACCTAACCCCATAATGTCCTAATCATTTCATAGGGAACTAACATTCCTACTATTCCTAAAACATATATATATATATATATATATATATATAAACATGTAGCTATAATTTAAAACTTAGGCCATAGGCCGAGGCTCAACTTATGCTTCAAAACACCTACCAATCGACCAATATACCCTATTGGTGGACTGCCCAGATTGAGCGATCGACCAATTGCTGTGTAAATTTTAGGATTTTGGTTGTTTTCATTACCAATTTAATTAGCTGTTTAACTAATGTTTAACGTAAATCGTATTAACATCAGTAAAATCGTAGAAATATCATATTTTTTAGCTTTAACAGCTTTAGTTCCAACTCCTAATCAATGTGAATTTATTATAGTTAGTTTTACTTAAGTTGATCCAGTAATCAAGTTACATAGAAAATAATAGGGTTTTTTTGTTTTAAAAAGAATTTTAATCTAGGTAATTCCTATTTAAAATTTTTGCATCAATTTAATTTATTATCAAATTCACTTATATAAATAATTATAATTTACAATTTAACCGCAAACATCCTAGATCAAATGTTAAACTAAAATTGACTGCAATTAATTATCTTATTAAAAATGTTTCCACTCACCTTGGATCCAAGCTCTGACCATATTCTCTATTTGGAATTCGATACCTAGTAGCTTGCCCCTTCCTTGATCTGATCTTCTTGTATTTGGTTTTTATTATTTCTGTCTTATTTTTAAGGAGTTTTATAAGTGGTAGAGAAGAGATTTTGATAGATTTTCACTATACTGATAATTTTCTAACAGATTTGGGTTGTTTTTGGTTAGTATAAAGCACTGATTATCCCTTATAAAATATTTGTCTTCATCCTATATGCTCATTATTTACTTTGGGCATAAGTAAAATATTTGATTCAATCATAATCACTCGTTGCCTCATTTTTTTGATGATTTTCAACGTCAACTGATTAACAGCTAATAGTGCCCGGTCGACCGCTATCTATCGACCGGCGGACCCTAGGGGTGTACCATTAGAGTTGTTTAATTGGGGAAATTTTATGTTTTAATTTATTTCATTTTCAACATTTAAAACATTCATAACTTCTCCATACTAACTCCAATTTCAAAGTGTTATCTATGAAAATTAACAAGAAAATCGCTTGAATGCAATGGTGCAAGTTTATAGCAAAATTCAAACGTTGATGAAAAATTTATTTTATCCCTTGTTATATTTAATTTAATTCTTTTATTAAATTTCCCGCTTAAATTTTCTGGGTGTTATGAATATCCATCATTTATTTTATCTCAAAGACAAACACATCTCATAATTTTCTACTATATAAGTTTTGTGTACTTCATATCATCACTTATTATAATGCATAACTTATTTCATTATTCTTCACTTCTAATAAATTTATTCATGTCAACAAATTGATAATGTTTCAAATCCTTTTGGAATACATTTCATTTTGAACTGCATTGTCAAGTACATACACACATAGCAAACATGGATATATTTAACATTAAAATAGTAAATAAGTCTTAAATATATCATGTCTTTAATATGATGGTATCCTTTCTCCCTTTTGATGAACCTATTCATAACCAATACATGTCATAATTTTTCAGTTCTAAAAAATTAGTAAAATACAAAATCTTGGTATGTTTTTTATATCTTTCCAACTATAAAATTTTCTTTTGAATTACCTATAGGACCAAGTTTTGCTTGTAAACTCTAGGGTAGCATATGCCCCGCAAACAGATACTTTAGGTACATATTGCAGGGCTATCAGTTTCGAGGTTCGAACTCGTGACCTCTAGTCTCATAATCTGAATAATCAACCAACTATGCCAATCTTATTGGCCTTAATATAGAACTTTATATACAAATACATTATTAACTTTAATAGTAAAACCAATAACAATTATTACCCAAAATAAACTTATGATAACTTTGATATTCTAACAACATCATAAGCTTTACTTTTAAAAGTCAATATATTTATCCTTTTAGTATAGTATAAGAATAAATCCGACTCTGTAAACCAATAGTCATAAAGCTCATCTCCTAGTTTCAAAACTACATCATAATTTGACTTTTAAATTTACTTTTCATTCCAATATGTAATAAACCATCAAATGTTTATAATTTGCTTCCATACATAAATCATATGTCAATTTTATGATTTAATGCTCATAAAATTCTTAATATAAACTTTTCAAGCAAATCAGTATTTTATCATATATAAATTTAGTGAAATCTCCAAATTAGTATTTATAGTTCATATACTTATAAGTTTTTTACTCACTTTCATGTTTGTAAGTAAGCCCAACTTCCATGATAACTTCATTTAAAAAATTAAATGGGTATTATTTTATTTTTAGCTTTTAAAATATTTAGAATACTTCATATAGATTACTATGCAGATCTTTTATTGTGGAAATTATATATTATTAAGAAAGAAAACAACAAATGGTCAAGCACAAAAAAGGTCAATTGTTAAATTGATAATATTATATTTACAAGCTTTTATGATCTATAAATACGATTTTAATTCTTTTATAAATATACGAGCTATATTTCATTAGTCCTAAATATTATAACATAAAACTACATAATATAATGATTTCAATATGAAATTTAACATGGAAAATAATGTTTTTTTGTATTATCCTCTTCTTTTGTTGCATTATGAAAGAATAAGGATTATTCATTAGAACATACATCTTTTCTTCAATATTTGATTATATTGAATAAATATGAACAATGATTATGTCATTCATTTAAATTGCTAAATGATTTGTAAATAAATCAAGCACATCATTCTAAATAAAAGTATTAATGTGCATGACAATGACTACATCAAACTTCTTTGGCAAGTATACTTGTACACCAATTTCAAGAACCAATTTTTATTCCAATTACCAATTGTTTAATTACCGATTAGTAGTAAGTTACATATGTACTCGGTAACTTTTCATATGCTAATCTTTATGTAATTCAGTTCATCCATGTACGTATATATTTTCATCTCCCCATAAGAGTTTTATTATCCCATAATTGTGAAGTTTTTATGTCATAACTTTTCACTAAATTCTTACATTTTAAATTAATGGCCTATGCTAAAATTTATAAAACCTACTATCCAACATCTATATAAATCAAAAATCTTCAATTCAGATTAATATAACTTCACAAAACTTACTTATGTCTAGTCAAATTATATAATAAAGCAATTTTTATAAATTATATAACTTTATATAAAGAAACGAAGATAACTGTCAAGATGTATCGTTTCATTCGTTGTGTCTTGAAACTTATCTTTGCTTTACCAATCAAGATTTAATGACCATTAAATATAATTTTTTCATGGTTAATAATAAAATATAGTGCATCCATTTGAAAATTTCACCGTGTAACGAGCCAAAATTTAACCACTTCAAAATATAATATTTAAAGTGATTTTAAATATAAAATATAAAAGGTTTTATGATTCAATTAATATTAGATAGGATTTAGAAATAGAAATATACATAAAAATAGTAACATTTTCTTATATCGACAAAAGTGACAAAATCTTGATTTTAGGAAAGTAAGTTTAAATGGTTTAATAAATTATTTTAACTTATTTATGAGTGTTTATATTTTTAAATGTCATTATACAATTTTTTTTCAAATTTGGTTTACATAAATAAATAGTTTAAATAAAATGTCAAAATATGACCATAAAATATTTTTTCAAAAATCAACATTTTGTCGATTTAATGTTGTCGCAACATTGTTTGTAACAACCCTGTATTTTATAATTATTTTAATTATATATTTTAATTATTTTAAATTGAATTTCCTGATTTAAAATTTTATTTTATTTATTAAAATGGATAATTTTTGTTATTTTAAATATAAATTTTGATTTTAATGTAAATTATAATTCCAAAAATAAATAAATAGAATATTTTCCAGAAATGTGAATTTTGGTCAATATGGTCAAACTTTGACTTTTAATTTGAAAATTTGAAATTTGAAATTTTGAAATTTATTTTTCTTTTATGAAAGTAAATAAAATTTTAAGTATACTGCTTTTCGTTTCGTTGGAATCCGATTAATATTGTGAAAGTTATGCTTTTTAAACCATTGTATATAAATTGTTTTATTTAACAAAATTGTTTATATTAATTTATATAAATAATAGTTTATTTTTCATGTCATGTTCTAATTTATGTTTACATGTGTAACATGACATGTTATGTATATATATTTTATTTTTGAAAACATTTTTAAAGTGTAGTTGAAATTTTCCAATGTTAGTTGTATTTTGTTTACAATTTTAATTCTAGTTTCAATTAAATAAAGTATTTTCTTTACTTATTTTCTATTTTCCTAAAACTATTTATTTATTTTCATTTCTACTTTATTTTGTTTCCATTTTTTTATATACTTAATTTTTATTTGTTCATATTGGATTTAAGAGAATTGAAAATTCAAAGAGATAAAGCTTTTAAAACGTGTGACTTTTCATTATCATTGTCTCTTCATTGCCTTGGCCTTTTAGTTTCTCTTGGTATAGTGGTGTATTCCCATTACCTTTCACGTGAAAAACCATCTCACTCTCTTTATTCTCATGGCATTTCATTTCTGAGAAAAAAATTGTAAGTTATGGCTTCCATATTTCTACTTTTCTTTCTCATTTTTTGCTTTGATTTTTGCCTTGCTCTTCTCTAGTTTGCTCGGCCACACACCACCTTCACCTCCACCGACCACCACCATTATCTCCTCCTCATCATCCACAGCCTACAACCTCCCCTTCCTTTGACTAGACCAGGCCGTAACCACCAAGTGAGCAAGCCACACAAAAACTTTGCAAAAACTCCAAACAATGCCTAACCAAGCCATGCATTCCCATCACTTTCATGTTTAGCTTTGGCCACCACCTCTAACACCACCACCACTTGCTGCCATGATCTCTAGTCATCTCCATCAGCCTCTTACCTTACCTGTAGTGGCATGGCCAAGCTCAAATGTTGGCATAGGCCGAGCCTATGTTGCACCAAAACCTTCCATCCCTTGACCCCTTGCATACTTTTTCCTCTCCATGCATTTTCCTTCCATTTTCATGTCCATATCCATGTCTCATGACTCATGGCCGAGCATACATGACCTAGTCCGAGCCTAGGTGTGGTTAGATCAAGCCCATTTGCATTTTGGCCAAGCTTTTGTTGTCTTGTACAAGTCTTTTACTCCTAAGGTTTGGTTATCTCTCTTCTTTTGCAATTGTTTTGCAAACAAAAGTTGTTAACTTTATTTGTATGTCAATATTTATATTTGTGCTTATGTATGTTATATTTTGTGTTGTTTACAAGGCTTTCCATCCATTCAAATATAATCGTGCTTGTCGCGCTTTTGCAGTCGTTCTTGAATGTTGTTTTGGGTCTCTAGCTTTGATAAAGGTGAGTCCTTCTCACTATGACATTATTACTTATGAAATGGTAAATAGATGACAAGTGATTAGTGAATAAATTTTTTATGCAAGTTAATGATGATTATAGGATATGTATTTCATGTTATTACCATGTTAACTTTGTTAATTATCATCTGACATATGATATATGACAGTATATTGTGACATTGACATGTAGTATAACTGTTTATATTGTTTATGCATATGTTCACACTGCAAGTTCTCAGTTAGAATAAAATCACTATGGGTTGAAATGATACGTACCCAAACGGACAATAGAATAGGGAAAAATCATTATGAACTGAAATGAAAGGCTCAAGTGAATTTTATTGTATTTTATTTGGCTTGGGATTGTGGGTTTGAAATGATAGAACCCGGGTTATTCTTTCTAAATTGCGGATTGAAATGATACATATCCGTATCACTTGACCTAGGATAGAAAATTATATACAGACCCCGTGGTATATTTTAAAATTTTAATATAAATATGTATTTTAAAGTATGAAATTATGATTTAAATATTTTTCTTATATTTTAAGAAAGTTAAATATTTGAATTAAATTTAAGTATGTAAAGTTGAAGTGAATGTGATTTTTCACTTCAATATTTATTTTAAAAATTGTAAGTAAATAATGGAAATTAAATTTAAAGTTTTGAAAAGATATTTGAAGTAAAATGTTATAGTTTTGTTAAGTTAAGAAAACAGTGAAATTTTGACTTAACAAATGAATTGAGTTTTAAATTGGATATTTAATTATAAAATTTTGTTGTGATAAATCATATGTTAAATTGATTTAAATATGAAGTTTTGAAGCCTAAAAATATGATTTATAAGTTTAAAATTTGCTAAAATTGAAGTTTTATTATTTCTGAAAAGTTATAATAAAATCTGGAATTTTATTGATAGCATTTCCAAAAATGCTGTGGTTTTACGATGGCATTTGTTAAGTGCTATCATTTCTGAAATTTAACTAAGTTCTGACACAAATAAATATCTATTACGGCATTTATAAATGTTGTTGTTTCTGAACTGAACTATTTTGGAAATTAAATACCTATTGTAGCACTTTATAAATGATGTCGTTGCTAAAATTTGACAATGTTTTGAAATGTTATAGCTTTTAACACTGTTTGAGTAATATTTTAAAAAAATGATTTAAATTTCGGAATTGATAAATTGTGAAATTTAAGGAGTTTGAATATATTTTAATATTTAAATTTGAATTTTTAAGGAATTTAAATTGAATTTTAATTTAAATAATGGTTACTTTGTTACGTGTTAAATGGAATGAAATGAAATGAGATAAATAAATTTTTAAATGGAATTTTGAAATGTGTTTTGCAATGATATTTGGAATAATAAATGAATGATATATGTGATTTTACAATGATATTTAATTTGAATATTTGAATTAAAGAATGATAATGAATTGATAAAGGATTTGAAAGGAAATGATTTTGAAATGGTTTTGGTTTCAAAGTATAAACTACTTTGATTTGAATTTTGAAATAAAAATGGTTTTGATTTCGAAGTATAAACTATTTTGAAAGGAATACAGTTTGGAAATGAAATGATTTGATTTTGAAGTATGAACTATTTTTGAAATGACCACGGCGTTATAATAACGATTGGTTGTTAAAGAAACCGGGATCGGAAGTTGTCATACTCTCTGCCAACTCCGAAAACCACTTTAACAACCGTGTACGCGGTGGAGATTCCAGAGTGAAGTACGATGGTGGCGACATCCTTTGTGGTATATACGTGGACCCGACTCCCGTGAGTTGGCATAAGGTGGCTAAAATAGGAGCGATCTCGGGCCAAGGAGGTAGCCCCTCTTATCAGACACATTCCTTCGATATTATACTCTGACTTTTGGATTGATTCGGCGGCCACTTTTGATTTTTGATTTGAGGTGTGGCTCGAGGTGGGCGGTAGTAGCTGCTATGCGTTACCACCAGCCTGTGTGCGTAATTGGTATATCTACACTGGCATTGCCTTATGTGCCGTGTCACCTATCCTATCGCGTCTTGTACGAGTTTGGTTTTCTCCCATAGCTCGTGGAGTATTTAGGGTAGTCTTCCGATCTGGAGATACGCTGATACTGGATGGACTACTGGGACTATTACGTGTTAAGATGGAAAATGTAAACCCTTAACGCTATTTAAAAGTAATTTTATTTTACTATAGACATTATTATAATAGCGAATATTACTACATAGTAAATAGTTTAACGGATCCTGAAAGTATGGGCGATCCCAAGCTTTCTTTAAGTTATTGATGCATTTTGTTACTGTTCACTTGAGTTGATTTACAGTTCATAAGTATGTATGTCCTGACTCGAGTGTTTTGTGTTTTGCTTTACGTTCGGGTCAGACTGAGTGATTCAGCCTTCAAGACTCACCCTCACAGTTGGAGCTTTGCTTGAAGATCTAGCCATCTATTTTGCTTTCATTATCCAGTGATTCCAATGATGTATTTTGATTTGTACCTGATTTATCTTTTTACTCTTCTGTTGTATCTTGTTTAACTCTGATGTATCTTATATATATATAGTAGCTTCATGAACTACTATCTCTTTTACTTCCGTTATATTATTATTTACTCTGTGTCTGTGATTATGTGATTATTTATTTACTGTATATGATGGGATTGCGAAATTTTATTTACAACACGGTATTTTGAGTAATTCAAGTCCGACATGTGCGGTTGTGGGTGGTTAAAAATATCGGGTCGTTACAATTGGTATCAGAGCTTTGGCTCTAGGCAAACTTAGCATATATAGTAAATTTATTTACCGAATCTCTTTCATTCGAGTTTGAATCTCTTCCTCTTCGATTCGAATTTCCTTTTAATTTTGGAACATTTCATGCGGTTTCAGAATCCATTCATGTCCCTTACTACTTGTCTTCTTTTGATTCTGGAGTATCCCATAACTCTACTTCGAATGATCTTTATAATGAGTCGGCGGTCTCGCCAATCCCAAATTGATTTGTAAAGGAGTGAAACTCCTTTACAACAGTATCGATTCACCAAATATTTTATATCCTCAGTTTAGATGCTAGTATCTCTTATTATCCCAAATTCTATCTCTTGAGATCGAATGTAGATTTACCCCAGAAAATCCACATCGACCTTATTCTTTAAGTCACGGTTGACCGGTTAGAGTTGCCGACGATTTATTTAAGCTTATCCATCTCCCTATTTTGTTATGTAATCATCTTGTCTTTTGTTTCCAACCTATCTTCAAAACATTTTTGAATTGTACTTGTAAATCTATATTTAATGTTTTGTTTTATATTGTGTTGTTTGAGTTGTTGATGTTGATTTGGGTTTCCGATCGATTCGTCTGATCAACGCTATCGATAAGATTTCCAAAATACTCGAACAAAGCAAACTGAAGCAATATGGTTTTTCAAATTTAGTAATGAAATAAATTTTGTAACTATATTATAAATTTTTCTAGATTTTTATTGAATTGGTTGTTAAGAAATAATAATTGATTTAATATATCATTATCCCTAGTTTCATATATAAATAATTGAACTATAAAACATGGTTATAAATTTATTTGGAAATTTAAAATAAATTTAAACAAGAATTTGAAAATTTAATTTCCAATGGTTTTACACCTTGTATTTAAAGTTTTAAAAGGATGTACTATTTAAAGTATTTTCGAACAGAAATTTGTTTCCAAAAAAATTTTAAAAGTTTAAAATTAGTGATCTTCTCTTTGTCGTTGGAAAATAACTTCGGTGATGACGGCAGCATCATCGACATTCATTTTCGAGTTTCGAAGTAAAGAGACCGTTCTGTAGTCTTGCTGCAGTTTTTTTTTTAGGAATTTAATTGATTTGAGTTTCTAAAATAAGACTAGATTTATAACATATGCTGATATATGATTTAAATTTGAATGGATATATATATATGGTATATGTGCATTTATTTATCTCTATATAGTTTGGAATTTATCGGAAATTCAATTCCTAAATTTTATCTTGAAGGATAATTTGAAGTATAATTTCAAGATATGGATAAATATTCAAGCTTGAAATGATTAAATTAGAAAGTTTTAATTGTATAATACACAATTTCATTCCAATATAACTTACCTAAATTATACAAAAGTTGAATATGTAATTGGATAATATACAATACAAAATGGATTTTATAAATAAAATTTGAATGGTTAAAATAAATGTTATACACTTAAATTTTAGTTATAAAATGATTAACAGAGGTAAATAGAGAAAAAGGGTAATGGAATAATTTACAATATAAAATGATGTTAAAGGAACTAAGAATAAACTAAAGCAGTTATAATAAGTGTAAATATATTTAACATAGGTGAGAAAATATATTGAGAAGAATAAATTTAATTTTAATTAGGAATAAAGAAGAATTAAATTTATTGAGTATATTATGAGTATAATAAATGATTTTTTTTTTCAAATCCATGATTTTAGAGATTGTTTATTTAAGATAATTGGATGATAAGATAATGAAATTAGAGATGGTTAAGATTTATTTATGTAAAATTAAATTTCAATTTAAGTTGAAATTTTCATGGTTTCAAATTTATTATCTTATTTTGTTTTTCAAACTATATTTTGGTTGTCCTTATTTCCCTTATCTTGCTACAGAATAGGGAAACTATTGCTTATACCAGTCTGTTTAGAAACCTTTCTATAATCTTTGGTACTCATTTTGAATTTGAGCGCTGTTGGCTATCCACGGACTGTCGGTCAAGCGAAAAGGGTGAATCAGATTCAAAAGGATTTTTTTCGTGTTTGTGTTCTTGATTCTGAGGATCTTGGGAAGATCATCTCCACCTTGTTAAAATTACCTATAACAACAGTTATCAGGTATAATTTCAATCTTCTTATCATCTTATCTTAATCCTATTTCATTCCATCTTTTTTTGTGTTTTCCTGTACCTCATTCCTTTTCGGGGACGAAAAGTTTTGAGTGGGGGAGAGTGTAACAACCCTGTATTTTGTGATTATTTTAATTGTATATTTTAATTATTTTAAATTGAATTTCTTGATTTAAAAATTTTATTTTATTTATTAAAATGGATAAATTTTTTTATTTTAAATATAAATTTTGATTTTGATGTAAATTATAATTCCAAAAATAAATAATATAATATTTTCCAAAAATGTGAATTTTGGTCAATATGGTCAAACTTTGAATTTTAATTTAAAATTTTAAATTTTGAAATTTTGAAATTTATTTTTCTTTTATGAAAGTAAATAAAATTTTAATTATACTGCTTTTCGTTTCGTTGGAATCCGATTAATATTGTGAAAGTGATGCTTTTTAAACCATTGTATGTAAATTGTGTTATTTAACAAAATTGTTTATTTTAATTTATATAAATAATATTTGTTTGTCATGTCATGTTCTAATTTATGTTTACATGTGTAACATGACATGTTATGTATAAATACTTTATTTTTAAAAACAATTTTAAAGTGTAGTTGAAATTTTCCAATGTTAGTTGTATTTTGTTTACAATTTTAATTCTAGTTTCAATTAAATAAAGTATTTTCTTTATTTATTTTCTATTTTCCTAAAACTATTTATTTATTTTCATTTCTACTTTATTTTTTTTTCATTTTTATTATTTACTTAACTTTTTTTGTTCATATTGGATTTAAAAGAATTGGAAATTCAAAGAGACAAAGCTTTTAAAACGTGTGACTATTCATTATCATTGTCTCTTCATTGCCTTGGCCTTTCAGTTTCTCTTGGTATAGACGTGTATTCCCATTACCTTTCATGTGAAAAAACCATCTCAGTCTCTTCATTCTCACGTCATTTCATTTCTGAATAAAAATTGTAAGTTATGGCTTCCGTATTTCTACTTTTCTTTCACATTTTTTCTTTGATTTTTGCATTGCTCTTCTCTAGTTTGCCCAGCCACACACCACCTTCACCTCCACCGACCACCTCCATCATCTCCTCCTCATCATCCACGGCCTACAACCTCCCCTTCCTTTGACCAGACCAGGCCATGACCACCAAGTGAGCAAGCAACACAAAAACTTTGCAAAAACTCCAAACAATGCCTAGCCAAGCCATGTATTCTCATCACTTTCATGTTTAGCCTTGGCCACCACCTCTAACACCACCACCACTTGCTTCCATGACCTCTAGTCATCTCCATCGGCCTCTTACCAGACCTGTAGTGGCATGGCCGAACCCAAATGTTGGCATAGGCCGAGCCTATGTTGCACCAAAACCTTCCATCCTTGACCCCTTGCATACTTTTGCCTCTCCATGCCTTTTCCTTCTATTTTCATGTCCATAGCCATGTCTCATGACTCATGGCCAAGCATACATAACCTTGTCTGAGCCTAGGTGTGGTTAGATCAAGCCCATTTGCATTTTGGTCAAGCTTATGTTGTCTTGTACAAGTCTTTTGCTCCTAAGGTTGGGTTATCTCTCTTCTTTTGCAATTGTTTTGCAAACAAAAGTTGTTAATTTTATTTGTATGTCAATATTTATATTTGTGCTTGTGTATGTTATATTTTATTTTGTTTACAAGGCGCTCCATCCATTCAAATCTAATCGTGCTTGTCATGCTTTTGCAATCGTTCTTGAGTGTTGTTTTGGGTCTCTAGCTTTGATAAAGGTGAGTCCTTCTCTCTCTGACATTATTACTTATGAAATGGTAAATAGATGACAAGTGATTAGTAAATAAAATATTTATGCAAGTTAGTGATGATTATATGATATGTATTTCATGTTCTTACCATGTTAACTTTGTTAATTATCACCTGACATATGATATATGACAGTATATTGTGACATTGACATGTAGTTTAATTGTTTATATTGTTTATGCATATGTTCATACTGCAAGTTCCCTGTTAGAATAGAATCATTATGAGTTGAAATGATACGCACCCGAACGGACATTAGGAGAGGGAAAAATCATTATGAGATGAAATGATAGGCTCAAGTGATTTTTATTATATTTTATTTGACTTGGGATTGAACGTTTGAAATGATAGAACCTGGGTTATTCTTTTTAAATTGCTGATTGAAATGTAATATATCTGTATCACTTGATCTAGGATAGAAAATTATATACACATCCTGTGGTATATTTTAAAACATTTATGTAAATGTGTATTTTAAAGCATGAAATTATGATTTAAATATTTTCGTATATTTTAAGAAAGCTAAATATTTGAATTAAAGCATGTAAATTTGAAGTGAATGTTATTTTTGACTTTAAATTTTATTTTTAAAAATGTAAGTAAATAATGGAAATTAAATTTAAAGTTTTGAAAAGATATTTGAAGAAAAATGTTAAAGTTTTGTTAAATTAATGAGTTAAGAAAACAGCGAAATTTTGACTTAACAAATGAATAGAATTTTAAATTGGATATTTAATTATAAAATTTTGTTGTGATAAATCATATGTTAAATTGATTTAATTGTGAAGTTTTGTAGCCTAAAAATATGATTTATCTGTTTAAAATTTGCTAAAATTGAAGTTTTATTGTTTCTGAAAAGTTATAATAAAATCTGGAATTTTATTGATAGCATTTCCAAAAATGCTATGGTTTTACCATGGCATTTGTTAAGTGCTATCATTTCTGAAATTTAACTAAGTTCTGACATAACTAAATATCTATTACGGCATTTGTAAATGTTGTTGTTTCTGAACTGAACTATTT
Source organism: Allium cepa (assembly GCA_030765085.1). Taxonomy (NCBI): domain Eukaryota; kingdom Viridiplantae; phylum Streptophyta; class Magnoliopsida; order Asparagales; family Amaryllidaceae; genus Allium; species Allium cepa. Next base: position 69,736,575 of record CM060939.1, on the reverse strand, counting down.
TGGAAATTAAATACCTAATGTAGCACTTTATAAATGTCGTCGTTGCTAAAATTTGGCAATGTTTTGAAATGTTATAGATTTTAACACTTTTTGAGTTATATTTTAAAGTGATAATGATTTAACTTTTCGAATTGATAAATTGTGAAATTTAAGGAGTTTGAATGTATTTTAATATTTAAATTTGAATTTTTAAGGAATTTAAATTATATTTGTATTTAAATAATGGTTACTTTGTTATGTGTTAAATGGAATGAAATGAAATGAGATAAATGAATTTTTGAATGGAATTTTGAAATGTGCTTTGTACTAATATTTGGAATAATAAATAAATGACATTTTGATTTTAAATGATTTTTGATTTGAATATTTGAATTAAAGAATGATAATGAATTGATAAAGGATTTGAAAGGAAATGATTTTTAAATGGTTTTGGTTTTGAAGTATAAACTATTTTGATTTGAATATAGTTTTGAAATAAAAATGGTTTTGGTTTCAAAGTATAAACTATTTTGAAAGGAATATAGTTTGGAAATGAAATGATTTGATTTTGAAGTATGAACTATTTTTGAAACGACCACGGCGTTATAGTAACGATTGGTTGTTAAAGAGACCGGGATCGGAAGTTGTCATACTCTCTGCCAACTCTGAAAACCACTTTAACAACCATGTACGCGATGGAGATTCCAGAATGAAGTAGGATGGTGGCGACGTCCTTTGAGGTATATATGTGGACCCGACTCCCGTGAGTTGGCATAAGTTGGCTAAAACAGAAGCGATCTCGGGCCAAGGAGGTAGCCCCTCTTATCGGACACGTCCCTTCGATATTATACTATGTCTTTTGGATTGATTCGGTGGCGATTTTTGATTTTTGATTTGGGGTGTGGCTCGAGGTGGTCGGTAATAGCTGCTACGAGTTACCACCAGCCCATGTGCGTAATTGGTATATCTACCCTGGCATTGCCTTGTGTGCCATGTCACCTACCCTATCGCGCCTTATACGATTTTGATTTTCTCCCGTAGCCCGTGGAGTATTTAGGGTAGTCTTCCGTTCTGGAGATACGCTGATACTAGATGGACTACTGGGACTATTACGTGTTAAGGTGGAAAATGTAAAGCCTTAACGCTATTTAAAAGTAAGTTTATTTTACTATAGACATTATTATAATAACGAATGTTACTACATAGTAAATAGTTTAACAGATCCTTAAAGGATTGGCGATCCCACGCATCCGTTAAGTTACTGATGCATTTTGTTACTGTTCACTTGAGTTGATTTACAGTTCATAAGTATGTATGTCCTGACTCGAGTGTTTTGTGTTTTTCTTTACGCTCGGGTCAGACTGAGTGATTCAGCATTCAAGACTCACCTTCGGAGTTGGAGCTTTTCTTAAAGATCCATCCATCTATTTTGCTTTTAGTATTTAGTGATTCCAGTGATGTATTTTGATTTGTACCTGATGTATCTTGTTACTCTTCTGTTGTATCTTGTTTAACTTTGCTGTATCTTATCTTATATATATATAGTAGCTTCATGAACTACTATCTCTTTTACTTCCGCTGCATTATTATTTACTATGTGTCTGTGATTATGTGATTATTTATTTACTGTATATGATGAGATTGCCAAATTTTATTTACAACGCGGTATTTTGAGTAATTCAAGTCCTACATGTGTAGATGCGAGTGGTTGAAAATATCGGGTCGTTACATTGTTGCACCTTTATGTACACAATTTAATAAATATGTTAACATATAAAGATAGTTATTAATTAACTAAACAAGACTACTTTTAACAATGACACTTAGGAAATTCTAGAAAGTAATTAGCAAAAGTAAACTAAAAAAGACAAAATATATGTCACATCAAATGTGACATAAAGTAAAGTGACATAAAGTAAAGTAATCACTCTTGTTCTTTACTTAACTCTAAAGTTTTTGAATTTTTAAAGTGTGATGTGATGTGGATGGTAAGTTTTGAATTAATAAGTTTACTTAATTCTTAAGGAACGTTATTTAAGTAAAAACACAAATGTATATTTTATTCTCAAATATTTTCTATAAACACGTAATCACTTTGTCACGTCCTTCCACACTTCTTCTTCTTAAAATTTCAAGCTTCTTCTTACCTCCTATAATGACTTCCAATCTTAACAAAGTTATGCCAAAATATTTCCAAAAATAAAACAAAGAAAAATATCAATAAAACTCCATCTGAACCACTTCAAAACATCTCCTTCCCTCTTCTATTGCTCACGCCCCCCTCTTACTCCATTTGTCCGAGCACAATTTTCCTTTCAAGCGTGGTCGTGGCCTTCTAAGGCAAGTACGCGGAAGTTTAGCAAATTCTAAAGAGCTTAAAGCAAGCTTTAGCAAAGTTAGAAAAGTTTAAAACTAGTTTGAAAGTGACAAAAAGTGAGAACTCTGAATTGTTAAGTTGAAAATTTTTATATGATGTTTTGCAAGTTATAAATGCTGTTTGGATGTTAATAATGATGTTCGGTAAGTGTTTGAAAAAGAAAGCAACCACCTTTAAGTCATTTGCAAAAGTTAGTACGCAAATATGTACATAAATGACAATCATGTGACATTGTAATAAGAAAGCTATTAAATTAATATGCAAGTTCATATAACATGTTATAATATGTTAAAATGGTTATAAATATTATTTTGGATGTTTATTAGTTGAATATTAAATATATATGTTGAAACAAGTCACGGATTTACACGACGTATAATTACATGAAAATCACTTTCCAAAAGATATAAAATGTGACATAGAATCATTTATACCTTGAAAAATATTTGAAAATGCTTTCAAAATGATTCCTAAGTGTTTAAACTTATCTCGGCAAAGTTTGGATATGAATATCAAAATACGCCAAAAATTTGAAGCGTCCCGTAACGGTATTTCACGTTAAAAGTTCAAATAAACGTACGAAGTGGAATATAGTTTGGAATTTTTCGAATTAAGAATTCTTAGAATCCTTATATCCATATCTTTCATATAAAAAAATAAAATCAAGATTTCATCTTGTATATTTTGAAATACTGCAAAATCAATTTTGAAGAAAAATCCAGTTTTTACACTAAATGACCAAAGTTGGAAATTGATAAAATAATTGTTTTAAAAATATGAAATAAATTCTAAAAATCTTTAATGTTTTAAAAGTGACTTAAGTTGAAAATATGATTTTCTAAATGATATACAAGTCGTTTTGAAAAATATAGCTTTTGAAGCACTTTTTGTAACACTATTTGCAACATTTTTTGCAACGCTTTTCAATAACTTTTGAAATAAAGGTTGAAACTTAACAATTCTTTTCCAAATCCTTAGTAAATGTTATTAAGTAAATAATAAATCATTTCAAAAGAAATTTGAATAATTTAACATTATTTCAGAGATGGTTAAACATGTAGTTAAGTGATTTAAAAATTGAAAATGAGTATGCGGAAACGACTAATACATTTGTCTCGCCTGTGAGATCTAAAAGTGAAAACAAGGTGTGTAACTAAGGTTAGGGATGGAGCAACCAGTGTCCTAAAATTATGTGGCCTCGGTTTTCTCTTTTAGGTGAGGGGTGGAACATATCGAAAGGAAAGCCTGGATACTCAACTTGGATTCTATAGAAATAATGTTCTTATACTAATTATTAAAATCCGAAGAGGGAACTTGTCATATTCGTGGAATTTAAAAGGTGATCTCACCCTTATTCCATCCACAGCACTCGTTTAATATGGAAGTTGATTTTGATAAAAGTAGAATGATTTCTATAATCCTATTTTCTTAAAAGATACTCTTTAAAAATGATTTGAGAAATATTCAAAAAGCGGTTTAAATGATTCCGTATTCACTAAAGTAATATTTTGAAAATATATCTCTCGAAGATATTTTGATAAAGGAAATGAATGATTCGAAAAACAATCACATAATTACATCATTTTATCAATGATTGGATTTCGAAGGAACCGGGATTAGATTTTGGTGATTCCTATCCGAAGACCACTTCGAACCAATTTACGTGTTCGAAGATGGAAGATGTTTAAAAACATAGATATTGAGACGAATAATAAAGAAGGACTACTTGTTGATTAATTGGGGATAAACTCCCGTTTCACTATATTGTAACGGTGCTCTCTTTGTTATGAAAAAACCTCAAAACCACAAGGACATCTCGCCTAGTAATGGCCGAGGAAAGTGCCTTAGGTTTGTCTTGTTCCTGGACAACTTGTATGGACGTTTGTTTGACATTTCATTTCTAAAATTTACGTACATGGGTTTTGTTTGATTATGTTCAGCATGATAGGGGTTTCTCTCTTCTTGTTAGGCAGTGAACGGATGGCTCTTACTCCTGCATGTCCCTAGTATGAAAGGGTAGGTTGTAGTCGAGAGGCTGGCCGTAGAAGCAAAACACGAGGTATCAGTGTGAGCTACGGTGGAGTTAACCACTGCCTATAGACCGTCACATTTGGTATCAAAGCTTAAGGTTATGCGAGAACCTTGGCTTTGTTGAGGTATGACTCATTAGAGATAGGGTTAGTAATTCCCTAGAATGAGTTTAGTCTGAGAGAGCGCATAATTAAAACCTTTAACTTGGATAGGTATATTCATACTGTATAGCATTCCCTAAGATATCTCATCTATATATCCTAAAGATTTTTTTCCTAGTATGTACAGATAGTAGAAAATGAATGGAAGAAGAATACGAGATAGGGGAGGAAGTAATTCCACAATGGTCATTTTGAGGAGTATGCTAGCAAGTTTAACGAATTATCTCATTTTGGGCCTGGATTGATAGATACGCCTCTCAAAAAGAATGTAAAGTTTATCTCGGGAATGAGGAAGAAATATTATGTCAGAATAACTGGGCAAGTGAAAACACCATTTGTAGACTTGATAGACATGGGATACAGATATGAAGCTTTGGATAAGATAGATCCACCTGTAGTACAAAAAAGCAACAGCAATAGTTGGAAGAAGAGGAAGTTCAATGGCAAGAAGCAGTGGCAGGGAAAACCCAAAGGAGGATCTTAGGATAACCGCTTTAAAGATGTCACTTGCTACAATTGCCAATAAAAGGGCCATCTATCAACTCATTATAGAAAACCCAGAACTCAAGGAACTTAAGGATCAACATCAAGAAGCTGCTTTAATTGTCATCAATTAGGACACATGATAAACGATTGCTCCCTAATGAAGAAAAGAGAACAAGCCAAAGTTTATGCTATCAAGGATGAGCCTTCAACCTCCAAAGATGTGAAGGGAAAAGGAGTGTTGAAAGGTAATATTTTTATCAAAGATGTTTTAGTTAGAGTATTATTTGTTACAGGAGCTTCTCATAGTTTTATTTCTAAGACAACTGTAGAAGAATTTGAACTTAAACCTAAAATTGTTGATGACCTTATCTGCGTAATGAATCATATATGAGGTTCTATGAATCTTTGTATGCATTGTGAAAAATCCCCAATTTCCTATCCACCCCATCACTTTCCTTTCGCACTTTTCATCTTAGATTTTATTGGATTCAAAATTTTACTCGATATGGATTGGTTGGCTAAGTACAAAGCTGCGCTCTATTGCGAAAATAGAACGATATCTTTATGGAGCGTCTTTGGGAAAATCATAGAAATATCTTGTGAAGGTCCTAGTCCAAGAAGGGATAATTTTCTTTATGCTTTAGATACATCCGAGACAGGATTAGAAACAATACCTATTGTTAAAGAATTTGCAGATGTCTTTAAGGAAGTAAAAAGTTTTCCCCCACATCGAGAAATCGAATTCTGCATTGATTGAGTTCCTGGTGCGATGCCAATTAAACAATAAGATAGAAGGATGGCTCCAAAAGAAAGGGATGAGTTGAATAACCAAACCCAAGAGCTATTAAATAAAGGATTGATAAGACCCAGCCGTTCAAGTTGGTGATCAGCTATAGTATTTGTTGCTAAGTCAGATGGATCTTTGAGATTGTGTGTAGACTATCGAGATCTAAATAAGCAAACCATTAAGAAAAAGTATCCTCAACCCCGAATAGACGACTTGTTTGACTAGTTACATGGAGCTCGATTTTTCTCTAAAATGGACCTAGCCATAGGATTCCATCAGTTAAGGATCGCAGAAGATTGCATCCATCTAACTGCATTCAAAGGTCTGAATACTTTCTATGAGTGGTTGGTTATGCCTTTTGGGCTGACTAATGCATCCGCTTATTTTGTTGACCTTATGAATAGAGTGTTTAGAGATGTGCTAAACGAATTCGTTTTAGTCTTTATCAATGATATCCTCATCTACTCGAACTCAAAGATAGAAGAAGAACATGTAAGGCATCTAGAAGCTGTGTTGGTGATATTGAGGAATAACGTGCTTAAAGGCAAATTCTCTAAGTGCCATTTTTGGGAGAAGGAGATAAGATTCCTTGGACATATAATATCAAGGGATGGAATTTCAGTGGATCCTGGAAAAGTTGCAGCTATTCAAGATTCGAAGCAGCCACAAATTCCTAAAGAGATTCGTAGTTTCTTAGGTTTGGCAGTATATTATAGAAGATTCGTTCAAGACTTCTCTAAGTTTGCCTATCACCTAACGAATTTGACAATGAATGATGCTAAATTTATCTGGACTCCTAAGTATGAAGAAGCATTCCAAGAACTAAAGAAGAGATTGACAACCGCTCCTGTTTTAGCAATTATAAATGGAAATAGTGGTTTGACCTTTTATGCAGATGCTCGTGGAGAAGGAGTTGGTGCAGTTTTAATGCAAGATGGGAAGGTGAATGCTTACGCAAATAGACAGCTGAAGACGCATGAGAAGAACTGTGCAACACATGACTTAGAATTATTAGCCGTTGTGTTTGCTCCAAAGATATGGAGACATTATTTACTGGGTGAAAAATTCAAACTCTTCACGGACCGCAAATTTTTGAAGTATCTTTTCACCCAGAAGGATTTGAATATGAGACAACAATGCTGGATAGAATTTCTCGTGTCATGTGATCTGGATATTCTATATACGCTTGGGAAAGCCAACGTAGTAGCTGATGCATTGAGTAGAAAGTTGGCTACTATTTCTTGTTTGGTAGCTCCAACTCTTCTAGAAAGAATTGTCAGTAAATAGGGAGAAGATAAGTAGTTTGAGAAATACATTAAAGCAGCTGAAGAAGGAAGAAATTAAACCTTTAAAATAGATAACCATGGAGTACTGCAGTTAAATGGAAGAATTTGTGTTCCAGATGTTGAAAATCTTAGGCAAGAAGTATTAACTGAATGCCACAAGACAAACTTCGCATTCATCTGGGGATTTACAAGATGTACAAGGACATGAAGCGTACATTTTGGTGGAAAAGTATTAAGAGTGACATATCTATCTATGTCAGCCAGTGTGAAAATTGCCAAAGAATCAAAAGTGACCAACAAAAGAAGGCAGGATTACTTCAACCTTTGGAGATTCCAGCTTGGAAGTGGGATCAAATATCCATGGATTTCATTGATGGCTTACCCCGAACAAGAAAATGAAATGAAGGCATTTTGGTTGTCATAGACTGATTAACCAAAAGTGCACACTTTATTCCATTTAAGCCAATAAGAACTGCAGCAAGCCTTGCAGAGATATATATGAAGGAGATTGTCTGATTGCATGGAGTTTCGAGTAATATAGTAAGCGATCATGATCCAATCTTCACTAGTCAGTTTTGGAAAGCACGACAGAGAGATTTGGGAACCAAGCTGAGTATAAGCACTGCATATCACCCCAAACTGATGGACAGATGAAACGATCAACCCTATTTTAAAATATCTTTTAAGAGCATGTATTCTAGATTTTGGAGGATTATGGGAGAATCATTTACATTTAGTAGAGTTCTGCTATAATAATAGCTCTCAAGCTATTATCCTCATGCATCATATGAAGCTTTGTGTGGTCGTCCATGTAAATCGCCAGTGTGTTGGATAGAAACCGGAGATCAGTTGGTGCTTTGCCCAGATATGATACAAGAAGCTTCATAAAAAATTGATATGAGTAGAAAGAAGCTAAAAGAAGCCCAAAGTAGACAGAAGAGTTATGCAGACCGAAGGCACAGGAATATGGAATTCTTAATTGGAGATTCGGTCTTTTTGAAAGTCTCTCCAATGAGAGGAGTAGTAGGATTGGAAGAGCTGGAAAGTTAGTACCTCGATATATTGGACCTTTTTCCATTCTTGAAAGAATTGGCCGACTAGCTTATCCAGTACAATTTCCTAAAAGATTGTATGGTGTACACAATGTATTTCATGTATCACATTTACGGAAGCATATATATATGACCCAGAACAAATCATAGAAACAGTTCCTCACGATGACTTGGAGATAGAACCAAACTTGGCAGTTATTATAATATCCGTTCGAATCATGGATCAAGATGAGAAACGATTAAGAAGGAAGGTTGTAAGGTTGGTAAAAGTTCAATGGAGCGGGGATGCTGATGATTGCACATGGAAAACCAAAGATAGAATGAGAAAAGCATATCCCGAGTTTAGGATCGATGTATAGACTTTATCTATCTTTTGAGTGTACTCTCCCCCTGTGGTGTAGTCACTTATTGTATATATTCCATCTTATTGAATATATATTTCCTTTTGAGCTATTTTCTTCTTATCTAATTTTGAGGACGAAATTCTTTAAAGTAGGGGAGAATGTAATGAACCAAAATTTAACCACTTCAAAATATAATATTTAAAGTGATTTTAAATATAAAATGTAAAAGGTTTTATGATTCAAATAATATTAGATAGGATTTGGAAACAGAAACTTACATAAAAATAGTAACATTTGCTTATATCCACAAAAGTGACAAAATCCTGATTTTAGAAAAGTAAGTTTAAATGGTTTAATAAATTATTTTAATTTATTATGAGTGTTTATATTTTTAAATGACATTATACAAATTTATTTTTAAATTTGGTTTACATAGATAAATAGTTTTAATAAAACGTCAATACATGACCGTAAAATATTTTGTCAAAAATCAATGTTTTGTTGATTTAAAGTTATCGCAACGTTGTTGCACCTTTATGTACACAATTTAATAAATATGTTAACATATAAATATAGTTAATAATTAACTAAACAAGACTACTTTTAACAATGACACTTAGGAAATTCTAGAAAGTAATTAGCAAAAGTAAACTAAAAAAGACAAAATACATGTCACATCAAATGTGACATAAAGTAAAGAAAAGTGACATAAAGTAAAGTAATCATTCTTGTTCTTTACTTAACTCTAAAGTTTTTGAATTTTAAAAGTGTGATGTGATGTGTATAGTAAGTTTTGAATTAAATAAGTTTACTTAATTCTTAAGGAAAGTTATTTAAGTAAAAACACAAATCTATATTTTATTCTCAAATATTTTCTATAAACACGTAATCACTTTGTCACGTCCTTCCACACTTCTTCTTCTCAAAATTTCAAGCTTCTTCTTACCTCCTTTAATGGCTTCCAACCTTAACAAAGTTATGCCAAAATATTCCAAAAAATTAAACAAAGAAAAATATCAACAAAACTCCATCCGAACCACTTCAAACACCTCCTTCCCTCTTCTATTGCTCACGCCTCCCTCTTCCTCCATTTTTCCAAGCATAATTTTCCTTTCAAGCATGGTCGTTTCCTCCGAAGGCAAGTACGGAAAATTTAGCAAGTTCTAAAGAGTTTAAAGCAAAGTTAGAAAAGTTTAAAACTAGTTTGAAAACAACAAAAGGTGAGAAATCTAAATGGTTAAATATAAAAAAATTATACAATTTTTTGCAAGTTATAAATGATGTTGGAATGTTAGTAATGATGTTTGATAAGTGTTTGAAAAAGAAAGCAACCACCTTTAAGTCGTTTGCAAAAGCTAGTAAGCAAATATGTACATAAATGACAATCATGTGAAATTGTAATAAAAAAGCTATTAAATTAATATGCAAGTTCATATGACATGTTAGAATATGTTAAAATTGTTATAAACATTGCTTTGGATGTTTATTAGTTGTATATTGAATATATATGTTGAAACAGGTCACGGATTTACACGACGTATAATCACATGGAAATCACTTTCCAAAAGATATGAAATATGATATGGAATCATTTATACCTTGAAAAAAGTTTGAAAATGCTATGAAAATGATTCCTAAGTGTTTAAATTTATCTCGGCAAAGTTTGGATATGAATCTCAAAATACGCCAAAAATTTGACACGTCGCTTAACGATAGTTCGCATTTTTGCATCAAAAGTTCAAATAAACATATGAAGTGGAATATAGTTCGAAATTCTTCGAAATAGGAATTTTCCGAATCCTTATATCCATATCATTCATATAAAAAAAAATCAAGATTTCATCTTGTATATTTTGAAATATGGAAAAATCAATTTTAAGAAAAATCCAGTTTTTACACTAAATGACCAAAGTTGGAAATTGATAAATTAATCGTTTTAAAAATATGAAATAAATTCTAAAAATCTTTTAAAATGTTTCAAAAGTGACTTAAGTTGAAACGTTGGTTTTCTAAATGATATAAAATTCGTTTTGAAGAATATAGCTTTTAAAGCACTTTTTGTAACACTATTTGCAACACCTTTTGCAGTGCTTTTCAATAACTTTTGAAATAAAGGTTGAAACTTAATGATTATTTCCCAAATCTTTAGTAATGTTTTTAAGTAAATAATAAATCATTTCAAAAGAAATTTGGACAATTTAATATTATTTCAAAGATGATTAAACAGGTAGTTAAGTGATTTAAAAAGGGAAAATGAGTACACAGAAACGACTAGTACATTTGTCCCTCCTGTGAGATCTAAAAGTGAAAACAAGGTGTGTAAATGAGATTAGGGATGGAGCAACCAGTGCCCTGAACTTACCTGGCCTCAGTTTTCTCTTTTAGGCGAGGGGTGGAACATATTGAAAGGAAAGCCCGGATGCTCAACTTGGATTTTATAGAAATAATCTTCTTATACTCATTTTTAAAATCCGTAGAGGGAACTTGTCATATTCGTGGAATATAAAAGGTGATCTCACCATTATTCCACCCATAGCACTCGTTGAATACGGAAGTTGATTTTGGATAAAAGTAAAATGATTTTTATAATCCTATTTTCTCAAAATATATTCATTGAAAATGATTTGACAAATATTCAAAAAGAGGTTTAAATGATTTCATATTCACTAAAAGAATATTTTAAAAATATACATCTTTAAGATATTTTGGTAAAGGAAATGAATGAATCGAAAAACAATCACCTAGTTACATCATTTTTATCGATGATTAGATTTCGAAGGCACCGGGGCCGGATTTGGGTGATACCTATCCGAAGACCACTTCGAACCAATTTACGTGCTCGAAGATTGAAGATGTTTGAAGATGGAGATATTGAGACGAATGATAACGAGAGACTACTTGTTGATTAATTGGGGATAAACTCCTGATTCACTATATTGTAGCGATGGTCTCTTTGTTATGAAAAACCTCAAAACCACAAGGACTTCTTGCCTAGTAATGGCCGAGAAAAGTGCCATCGGTTTGTCTCCTTCCTGGACAACTAGTATGGATGTTTGTCTGATATTGCATTTCTAAAAATTACGTACATTGGTTTTTACAAACGTACATCAGTGGTGGCGAAGAAGACAACTTCTCTTAGCTTAACACCCTCCTTGAGACGTACGAGCTCAAGGGTTGTATTTTTGTGGAAGGCAATTAGTAGTCATGATATATGCTATGTAAAAAGGTAATCGTAGCCTCGGACCTCATCAACCGAAAATGACCAAAACAGGGTTAGATGCGGCAAGACTAAGTGGGTTATTCCCAATTAGGGTATGATCATCCCCTTCTAGATTTTTTTTCTTCCCACTATGACGTTCGGGATGTAAATTAATGTGGATGTATGCGAAGAGAGCTCTCGGATAAAGGTCGGTAATGATCGGGGGATGGCATATTCCGTACTATCTAGTTATAGAGGTAGGCCGATCTTGTGTTGGTAGAGGAGGTTTGTGATAGTTCCTCGGGACATCCATCTAGAGGTGTACCCATTGGAAGGTAGTCCCTTCACCTGGTAATTTGTATTGAAATCCATTCTCCAATAAGAATCTACGAACTTGATTGCAGAACCTAGTATGTTGAAATTTAATAATGGTAACAATTTCGGCTTAGATTTATAAGTTTATTTGCGAATTTTTTCAAAGAAAGTCATTAAGAATAATATCCCCAGATATTACGTAATAAAGAGTTTTGGCTATCATAAGGTAAAAACTCGTTCCGTGTTTATGTGCGGCGTGGTCTTATGAGATACCTTTTTGTTTTTAAAACATCGTACTTTGAGTTCTCACACCAGTCTCATGACCGACCCAGAGTTTTTTTTCCCTTTAAAAACTGGTGCCCTACTTTTCGGGCAGCCGTATAGTCAAGATACCTTAGGAGCATTTTGGAGCATGTTGGGAAGCATTTTGGAGAAGTCTTTCGGAGCTATGAAGTTGAAGTACCTTATGTAGATATCTACCCATTTTTCGCTGTGTCATGTAGTATGTATTTCCTAGCATATGTACGGATAGCCAGTTATACTATCCAGCTGGATTTTATATATAATTTAATTGTTAAATGCAATGTGAGATTCTATTATTTTTTTATCTTCTATTTTTATTTTCTTTTACACCTCTGATAATCTGCTTCCCCGACACTTGCATTTGCGGCACGTGATTATCGTGGATGTATTAGTGTCGATTTTTGAGGGTCGAGGAGATGGGTCATCACACACCATAACCTTAGTAATGATTTTTTCACAAACATTTATATTTGATAATATATTTGAAACCATAACAAATTCAAAATTTATGTTACTGTGATTAACATGTATATCAACAACCAAAGACCGGTCCTTTGGTCACTTTATGATCCCAAAAATATTAACTAAATGGATTATTATAAAACTCGAAAATAAATCAAATAAGAAGGGAGAACGAAATTTGGATCATATCTTATCATAAATTCATTGTATTTGTTAGCTGTTTAATATTATAAAACTCCCATGTATCATTCAACTTGGCTCATAATCCTTGCTTTTCTTCTTCACATGCACAAATAATCATAATAATCCAATCTTTGCTCCAAAACCCAAAGAGTCAAATCCTTATAAATTGTAGGTTTATATTTTACCTTTGAATTGTTTGACTTTATGGGCAGGAACAATAAAAGGAAAGTCATAAGAGTTGTGTTGTGGATGAGGCCACTGCCTTGAAAACGAAATTCAATACGACTATAATGCAATTGATAATTATCGTTCACTCCCTAAAGTTAAAAGAACAACCATTTAAACTTATGTGCAAAAGGCTAAAGAATTTATGGAAGTTGCTGTCCATTAATTTTGAGTTTGTTTAGAAGACTGATTTCATTTAAGAGGAAATTATGGAGAGAAATAGAGGAAGAAAATGAATTTGTCTAATGTTGATTTTTTTTCATTTCAAAGAAGAGAAAGATACCGGTGAATAAAAATGAACGTAGCCTTTTTTCTTTCTATCTCTTAAGCAAATCAATCATAGTAAATAAGCATTTCTGTGTTGATCCGTCTTTTGACACTCGTTTAAAGTGCCGAAAACCGAGAGCGTCGACCGTAACCGTCAACTAACTACCCTACAATCTCATAATATATCAACAAGATAAAGCATTACATATAAAGTAATCAAATAAGATGTGATAGGTACGATATAGTCAATATCATAAGTAAATATCAGAGTGGTGAATGGTTACTAATTAAACCAACGTACTCTAATTGTCTTGTAATATAACATCATAAGAAATACTTACAGATGTAATTTCTAGTTTTCCTTTCCCAAATTTGGATTAACATCCATCTATCCTACAATCAGATTATATAGAGAAATATAAATCTATAGAAGAAAAAACAAAAATGGAAAATGGGATGTGTCAGGGTACCAATGTGGTATCCATTACAGGATCAAGCCCAACATAGTTCATTTTATCAAAATCAAGATCATTTTCATCCCAATCCACATAGACACTCATCTCATGTAACGGCCCAGTATTTTCAACCATTCGAATTCGACAATAATAGAACATGTCGAGCTTGAATAGTTCAAAATACTGTGTTGTAGAATAAATTTGGCAAAACTCAGAATATACAATAAATAAATCACAGAATCACATACACAGATATCAGAATCTCGCAGCGGAAATTAAAAATTTAGTGGTTCATGAAGCCACAGATATAACTTTACAAACAGAACTTACATTGTCTATAATACTCAATACAAATTTGAACATAAATAGAGATAGAGTCTTCAAGGACTTGGATTCCAGAAAAGATAAAGGCTGAATCAACTTCCAACAGGAGCAAGTAACTCAAAGGATAGAGTGTCCTAGCCACGGAGAAGAGGCTGAAACTGCAACTCAGGCTGACCCGAGCGTAAAATAAAACAAAACACTCGAGTCAGGACATACATACTTATATAATGTAAGCTAAATCAAGTGTACTGTAATATAGAGCAAGTAACTTAAAGGATGCTTGGGACCGCCCATCCTCTAAGGATCCGTTAAACTATTTACTATGTAGTATATTGCGCTATTATAATAGTGTCTAATTGTAAAATAAACTTACTTTTAAATAGCGTTAAGGAGTGACCCAATATTCCCCTTAACACAAATAATGCCAATAGTCTATACAGTACCGTAATACCTCCTGATCGGGAGGCTACCAGAGGATACTCCATAGGTACGACACAAATAGAAACTCGTAGGAGGCTCGCTAGGGTAGGTGACACGGCACAACTAGGCAATGCCAGGGTAGATATACCAATTGCTATCCGGACCGGTGGTAACGCGAAGCCGCAGCGACCGCCCACCTCGAACAACACTCCCAAATCAAGGGTGCACCCAAACAATCACAAGAGTAATAGAATGGTATACGAAGAAGTGCGTTCGATCAGAGGAGCTACCTCATTAATCCGAGAATCGCTCCTGTTTTAGCCACCTTAAGCCAACTCACGGGAGTCGAGTCCACGTATATACCTTTCAAGAAACCGTCACCACCAACCTACTTCATTCTGGAATCTCCACCGCGTACACGGTTAGTCAAAGTGGTTTTCGGTATCGACAGAGAGTATGTCCATATCTGATCCCGGTCTCTTTGCCAACCCATCGTTATTATAACCCGTGGTCATTTAAACATTTTATACTTTAAAACCAGAGTAAACATTTCCCTTTTCAAAACTATAAATACGATATTATTTTAAACCCCAAAACAATGTGATATAATTCCTTTCCAAAACCATACTGTTTAAAATTTATAATATATGGAAACCAAATATTTGAATTATACCTTCAAAGCATAATAATTTGGAGATTTTTCTTTAAAATCCATAACTCCCAAACACAATGGTTTGGATATTTAACGGTATATAGAATAATGGGTTAACTTTATGGTTACTTTGTAAAGAAAGGAATTTACATAGCTTTACAAATAATTTCTCTATTTAAGATTTAAACCATAATTTAAATATCATTTTATATCCCCAAAACATTACAATTCCCATATATATTGGAGTATTTACTATTCAAACTAAGTTTGGGTTTATTCTTTCACAAATCAATGTTTTATTATTTAGTCTTGAATAAAACTCCAAAAAAAATTTTTTTTTTTTTTTTTACCATTAAATTTTCCAAAAATTTACTTAATACCAGAATATTTATCTTTAATCTATTAAAGAAAATACAGTTATAAATATTATGTCTTGAGCTTTTCCAAACTTAAGATAAAATAAAATTTATCAAATTCCATAAATTTTAGAGCAATCAAATTCTAGATTCCATAGCACTTAGGAAATGCTACCTAAAGTTATGGGTAAAACTAGTCCAATTTCAAAAGACGGCATTTAAATGCTATAGTAGATGTTTACTTAATAAAGATTTTCAAATATAACCTATTTATTTACTTATTAACTGAAATCTTATTCTTTAAAAATCCCGATTTACCAAATAAGTTATATTCCAAATTTATTCAAATATTTATTTATTTTTATTTATAACTTATTAAAAATCAATATCAATTCCTTTAAAGATATAAAATCAAATATTTAGCTTCCAGAATAATTTTAAATATTTCAGAAAATATTATAAGGACCACGGGCCTGTATAAAATTTTCTAGCCTAGGTCAAGTGATACGGATTTATATCATTTCAACCCGTAATTTATAAATGCCCCGGGTTCTATCATTTCAAACCCGCAATCCCAAGTTATCAGTTAAGCAGTTAACAGCATAATTTAACAGCGATAATCATTTAGGCCTATCATTTCAGCCTATAACAATATATATAACAGGGAACTTGCAGTGTGATTTAAGCAGTAAATATATAATAACATAATATAACTGCAGATATAATACACAGATGAATAACTGATGAGATGTCAATTTAAATGGGGTTCATCATTCATAACAGACAGATAGTAGTGAAATAAATTTCTACACATACACTTGCAATAATTTACGAAATATAAATACGTATGTCTGGTGAGAAATACTCACCTGAGAGTTGCAGAAAATTTGAATACAAAACGACGATTCACCGATAAAGCACGACAGAGAATAACGATCAAATTCTTCTGACGTAGATTCAAATCTAGAACAAAATTTCAATTATGGAATACGTGACTTAAGAATTTACGATCAAAGAAAAGATAAAATAGAACGAGAATGGTTTGACGTGCTCGACCACTCCACCGTGTACCGTGACCAAAATATACTTAATATGTGAACCGTGCTAACACAAGATTTTACGACAAAATCTTTCCTAAAACCATTATGTCAAAAGTTGAATACATACTCGTGCATACACAATTTCACTGCTCTAAGGCCATGATACGCTCATGTGCGTGTACACCTCCTACCTTCTGGTTTGCTTATGTACACGGCACATCTATGTGTAGACAATCCTTTCTCTCTCTTTTTTTTTTTTTTTTCTTCTCACTTAAATTTCCTTTAAATTATAATAAAATTTTTTTTTTTCAAACTGGTCCATATTTTTGTTCGCTCTGCAATTTAACTGAGTTTTAAAAGTATCACCACTTGCCTGAACTCATCAGATTCCAAAATATGCAAAGCCCTATACTACTACTTCCAATTAGCTACAACAGCTAGACTTTTACTTTTACTGCAATCACTAAAGTCCTTACCCCTTTCCAGTCTAAGTTCCTTTCCCAGTCTTCAAAACTCAGCATGCAGAGGCTAAGTTAAATAGCTGTAGATATGTTCATTCATGCATATCACGTGACCATACAAAACAAATCAGAACCTAATATGTTTACATCACTTGAATCACTTCGGCCCAGATCTGCATACACTTCCCCGGGTCACTCCCTTCATAACTTCGAGAAAACGTGTGTTTGCTTCGAGCAAGCAGGCAGTTGCTTCGAGTCCCCTTACTTCTCTCTGTATATACTGAGGCAACTCTTCCAGACCCACTGAGCTTTGCACCAGATATTTCTATCTACTTTCATTTCCATCCTTCCAGCCATCACTACACATTTGTTTCAATCTTTACCAACCTTCTCAGATCTGTTTGTTTTCAAAGCATGAATGCATATTACCTCTCATCCAAAGTACTGAAACTTCTTACCTATCTACTTGCCTATATTCACAAGCATCAACACTCTCAGACAAGTACAGGCCTAAGTGCTTTACCTAGCATACTAGGTTCAATTCTATGTGCAACCATTCCTTTCTCATGTATTCAAAAATTGGACTTTCAGGCTTTTTTTTTTTATGTTTAGTCAGAGGCCAACTTCCATACAGCTGCACTTGGTATATTATGCAGACAAGATGCTTGTACCCATCCTTATATTTCCACCTACAGGCTATCAATCCAACCTAGGTAGTTGCTTCGAGTAAACCTATCTCTCTCCCCTCTGTTGTATTATGAATTCCTCTGGCACATGTTCAACTCCTATGCGTATGTCAGCTGTGCACGTGCACACAGTGATCCATCTCATTACAACACAAATTCTCCGATATGTAGACTTGCTTTACGAATGCAAGCAAAACTTACCCTATAGTCACATCCAAACCTATTTTATACTAACAATTTATACAACTCTTCTGCATAAATACTTAAGTCCCACCCATTCTTCCTACTGGTTCAACTACTATGCTATGCCAAAAGAGCTTATGCAACTGTGAGATTCAACATTTTTCAGGCTATCTTTCCATCACTAAAGCTTTTCCTCTTTTGTTTTATTCCACCTTGCTCTCGTCTTATACATATATATTCTCATGTTCCTGCAATATCAAACTATAGTATGCACATACCCAGCCTATCTTAGTCTCGCAAATATCCTCTACACTATGTATGTATACTGTCTGGATTTATAAATGCAGACTAACACTCCCCTAAGTTTTCACTAAATTTACTCATGTATGTCTATATATATTTTTTTTTCTTGCATTCAATCCCTAAGTCTAGGACTCCCCATCTTTCAACTGCATCAGTTAACATCAACTACCTCCCCATTCTCTGATCACAAACACAACCGCCTATACAATATAACTCATCCCCTGTGTACACTGCAACCACTAGCACCTAACATTTTAACTCAGATTCCACTTTTGATACAGATCTACCCATATACCCCCATAATATATTGTTTACAAGCTGGTACATTTTGTTCCCAGGTTCTATCGGTGATGTACTACAACTCACTCATAAATGGAAAAGGTTGATCATAAGGGGAGGAGTGGCCGAGCAAAGTAAAAGAATAACAGAGAAACCAGGAGAAGGAAAGAAAATATAAAAGAAGAGGCCATACCTGGAAAAATTTACGCAAGAGAAGAAATGAGCAAAATATGGGATGTACATGAATATGTAGAGAGGTGATTAAGATGCCTAGTATTTATAAGGGGTTTGTGGTTCCTTTGCACGCAAGGAAAAAAAAATCAAGGATGGGCAGGATTTAATACTTCAGTTGATTTTCTGATAGGAGAAACGGCCATCATAAATACAACGTATGAGATGATCTCGCTGTATGTTTAGACTGAATGCAAGATCAAGGGAACAAGTGAATTAATTTACTATATACAATATATTGAATCAATCAGGGGAGGCCGAGCTTATAAAGTAACTGCTTGATTTGTGAGCAATTTAAGGATTTGTATAATTGGTGGTCTATAACTGATAGCGAAATCAAAGGAGGAGAGTGATTATCATAAATCAGTTTACAAAAGAATTAACACATGCGTGCATCAAGCAAGACTGGCAAAGTTTGAAGCAAGTAAAATATGTAGAATTTTTAATCGTTTTTTTTTTCCACGTGATACCTTGCCAGATATTAAGCTTTCAAACCTCAGAGCAGTTTACTAGTTGCGAGATTGAAGGCAAAGGAATGAGGCCGCTTGATTAAGGAAAAATAAATGCTGATGAACAGAGGAAGAGAAATAGAATGCAAATGCACGTTTCAGTTTCACATTTTGATTGCAGGCACCTTGATTTGATACATATCTGTTAAATCTTGTATGAATGTAGATGTGAAAGTAAAAGTCAGTGGAGGAATGCATGCATTAGTTATGTTTAAAATTTGGTAAGTGCGTGATATATGGTATGTTATAAAAATTTTGAACGTTACATGTGATCTGTTTTTAATTTAGCTGAATTTTGATTTTAGTTTGTTTAAAATAAGTGAAATGGTACGAGTTTATGCAAAGCTTTTAAGAAGGAAAAATGTATACAGATTTATAAAAAAAATAGACTGTCAGTTAACCAAATACCGGTTACCATAGAATTACTGACTGATATTTTATATCCAAAAATATTTAAAACTTGATTTTTACACTACGCTAAACAGACGCAGTCTAAAACATCAAAAATTTTCACAAAATTCACATTTTAAAAACACACGTTTTGTTACGTTGCTTTATACCCTATAATTGACGCGTCTTTTGAACGCGAAATTCAACTGTTCCAACATAGCTTAAAAATTTACAGTTATTATTAGATTTTATTGGCATATGCAATTTTATAAAATATATCTTCAAATTAAATAATTAAACTATATCTTTAAACACAATTTATATAAAATATCTTAAAAATTAAATAATTAAAATAAAATAAAATAGCTAAAAATTAGGGTTGTTACACTCTCCCCCACTTAAGAACTTTTCGTCCTCGAAAAGGAACGAAAAAGAGAAACAACAGGAAGATAAGCTAGATAAACAAGTACCGTAAACGAATAGTTCCGGTATTTGAAGCACGAAGAAGATCCTTAGAATCGGATTATACCCTTTTCAGTTTGACAGTCATGCTCTGGGTGCTCAGCGGTGCTCAGGTCCCGATGAGTAACAAAGATTTCAAAGATTATAGAAAGATTTCTAAACAGACTGGAATAAGCAATAGCCTTCCCAATCCGTAGCAGATAGGGAAACCAAGGATACTCGAAGATAGTTTGAAAACAAAGTAAGATAATAACTTTGAAATCATAATGCCTTTGAAATCATAATACTTTGAAAGTCATTTAAAATCTATAGATATTATTTGGAAATCATATTACTAAAATCATATTACTATCAAAATAATCCTCATTTATATCTTTCAGTTTCAATGCCAAATAATATTCATATCAAAGTTTAAATATTCCTGAGTTCATTTATCCAATTATAAGAATTTCAAAACAAATTTTTATTGTTAGAGACAGCAGCACTTATAATATGCTATAGTAGATATGATAGCACTCCTAATCAGTTTATTATTGCATTTAATTCTTAATTTTAACAAATAACCTAACACTTTGTTTGAAATACCTATTTTAATAAATAAGATATTCCTTCTTGAAATTTCCAATGGAAAACCAATTCTCAATTTATCAAAATTTAGTGATATTGAAATATGTCTTAACTATTTAAATCATAATTATCTATTTTCAAGACATGTCTATTTCATAAATAGAATATTTATTATAGCAAATACAACAATCAAATTTCTTTTCATAATATTTTCCTTGGACATTAATTAACTATGATTTTAAGATAAACAATCCTTATTACAAAACATTCCTTCCAAATATATTTTTCTTACCTCTATATTACCTTTATTTATCTTTTTTTTTTATAACTAAAATTTAAGTGTATAACATTAATTATAACCACTCAAATTTTATTTATAACCTCCTTTTTATATTGTATATTATCCAGATTCATTTTTCACTTTTGAAAATCAAGGTAAGTTATATTGAAATGAAATTTCTTAAGATAAAATTTTAAGAATTAAATTTCTGATTCCCCTCAAACCATATAGAGATAAATAAATATATATACGTAATATGTCAATCAATTTTAAATTATATATCTATATATATTAAATCATACTTAAGAAATTCAAATCAATTAAAAACTCAAGGAAATACTGTAGCCAGACTACAGGATGGTCTTTTCCCTTCGAAACTCGAAAATGAATGTCGATGATGCTGCAGTCATCACCGAAATTATTTTCCAGCGACAAAGAGGAAAGCACTAATTTTAAAATTTCTTTGGAAACAAATTTCTATAAAAATACTCTAAATAATATATCCTTTAAAACTTTTTAAACCCAAGGTTTGAAATCATCAGAAATTGAATTCTCAAGTTCTTGTTTTAGATTCATTTCTGTTTCTAAATTAATTTATACCCATTGTTTATATTCAAATTTTTATTCTAGACAAAATACCTATCTTACAAAACCATAAATAAAATCAAAACTATTATCTTTTTGACAACTAGTTAAATTAATTATAAAATTCTGAAAATCATACTTATATATAATATTAGATTTTATATTCAAATATAGGAATAAAATTTTTCAAAACAAGGATAGAGACTCAAATTTGATGGACTCAAATCAAATAGAATTCAAGATAAATGGAAATCAGAAAGACTGATGATTTAATATCAAAATAAGGAACTGGGTGAGTTTATATAATCGCGGACAATCTTGATCTGGTCATCCGTGACTTTGAAGAGTCAGATCGGTGTGGTTGAGTAAATCTACACTTGATCCGAAGAGATAGAGTTTGGAATAACTAAAGATACTAGCATATAAACCGAGGATAAATATAAACCTCTGGTGAATCAATGCTAATTGCAAAGGAGTTTCACCCCTTTATTAGAATAATGGCGAGACCGCCAATTCACTATAAAGATCATCCGAAGTGGAATTACGGGGTACTCCAGAGTCTAAAGATGATGAAAAGTGAGGGACACGAATGAACTTTGGAACCATAGGGGATGTTCCAAATTCGAAAAGGAAGAGATTCAATCTCGAATGAAGGTGATTCTGTAAATCAAACTTACCGTACATTCTAAGTTTTGCCTAGAGCCAAAGCTCTGATACCAAAATGTAACGGCCCAGTATTTTCAACCATTCGAATTCGACAATAATAGAACATGTCGAGCTTGAATAGTTCAAAATACTGCGTTGTAGAATAAATTTGGCAAAACTCAGAATATACAATAAATAAATCACAGAATCACATACACAGATATCAGAATCTCGCAGCGGAAATTAAAAATTTAGTGGTTCATGAAGCCACAGATATAACTTTACAAACAGAACTTACATTGTCTATAATACTCAATACAAATTTGAACATAAATAGAGATAGAGTCTTCAAGGACTTGGATTCCAGAAAAGATAAAGGCTGAATCAACTTCCAACAGGAGCAAGTAACTCAAAGGATAGAGTGTCCTAGCCACGGAGAAGAGGCTGAAACTGCAACTCAGGCTGACCCGAGCGTAAAATAAAACAAAACACTCGAGTCAGGACATACATACTTATATAATGTAAGCTAAATCAAGTGTACTGTAATATAGAGCAAGTAACTTAAAGGATGCTTGGGACCGCCCATCCTCTAAGGATCCGTTAAACTATTTACTATGTAGTATATTGCGCTATTATAATAGTGTCTAATTATAAAATAAACTTACTTTTAAATAGCGTTAAGGAGTGACCCAATATTCCCCTTAACACAAATAATGCCAATAGTCTATACAGTACCGTAATACCTCCTGATCGGGAGGCTACCAGAGGATACTCCATAGGTACGACACAAATAGAAACTCGTAGGAGGCTCGCTAGGGTAGGTGACACGGCACAACTAGGCAATGCCAGGGTAGATATACCAATTGCTATCCGGACCGGTGGTAACGCGAAGCCGCAGCGACCGCCCACCTCGAACAACACTCCCAAATCAAGGGTGCACCCAAACAATCACAAGAGTAATAGAATGGTATACGAAGAAGTGCGTTCGATCAGAGGAGCTACCTCATTAATCCGAGAATCGCTCCTGTTTTAGCCACCTTAAGCCAACTCACGGGAGTCGAGTCCACGTATATACCTTTCAAGAAACCGTCACCACCAACCTACTTCATTCTGGAATCTCCACCGCGTACACGGTTAGTCAAAGTGGTTTTCGGTATCGACAGAGAGTATGTCCATATCCGATCCCGGTCTCTTTGCCAACCCATCGTTATTATAACCCGTGGTCGTTTAAACATTTTATACTTTAAAACCAGAGTAAACATTTCCCTTTTCAAAACTATAAATACGATATTATTTTAAACCCCAAAACAATGTGATATAATTCCTTTCCAAAACCATACTGTTTAAAATTTATAATATATGGAAACCAAATATTTGAATTATACCTTCAAAGCATAATAATTTGGAGATTTTTCTTTAAAATCCATAACTCCCAAACACAATGGTTTGGATATTTAACGGTATATAGAATAATGGGTTAACTTTATGGTTACTTTGTAAAGAAAGGAATTTACATAGCTTTACAAATAATTTCTCTACTTAAGATTTAAACCATAATTTAAATATCATTTTATATCCCCAAAACATTACAATTCCCATATATATTGGAGTATTTACTATTCAAACTAAGTTTGGGTTTATTCTTTCACAAATCAATGTTTTATTATTTAGTCTTGAATAAAACTCCAAAAAAATTTTTTTTTTTTTTTTTTACCATTAAATTTTCCAAAAATTTACTTAATACCAGAATATTTATCTTTAATCTATTAAAGAAAATACAGTTATAAATATTATGTCTTGAGCTTTTCCAAACTTAAGATAAAATAAAATTTATCAAATTCCATAAATTTTAGAGCAATCAAATTCTAGATTCCATAGCACTTAGGAAATGCTACCTAAAGTTATGGGTAAAACTAGTCCAATTTCAAAAGACGGCATTTAAATGCTATAGTAGATGTTTACTTAATAAAGATTTTCAAATATAACCTATTTATTTACTTATTAACTGAAATCTTATTCTTTAAAAATCCCGATTTACCAAATAAGTTATATTCCAAATTTATTCAAATATTTATTTATTTTTATTTATAACTTATTAAAAATCAATATCAATTCCTTTAAAGATATAAAATCAAATATTTAGCTTCCAGAATAATTTTAAATATTTCAGAAAATATTATAAGGACCACGGGCCTGTATAAAATTTTCTAGCCTAGGTCAAGTGATACGGATTTATATCATTTCAACCCGTAATTTATAAATGCCCCGGGTTCTATCATTTCAAACCCGCAATCCCAAGTTATCAGTTAAGCAGTTAACAGCATAATTTAACAGCGATAATCATTTAGGCCTATCATTTCAGCCTATAACAATATATATAACAGGGAACTTGCAGTGTGATTTAAGCAGTAAATATATAATAACATAATATAACTGCAGATATAATACACAGATGAATAACTGATGAGATGTCAATTTAAATGGGGTTCATCATTCATAACAGACAGATAGTAGTGAAATAAATTTCTACACATACACTTGCAATAATTTACGAAATATAAATACGTATGTCTGGTGAGAAATACTCACCTGAGAGTTGCAGAAAATTTGAATACAAAACGACGATTCACCGATAAAGCACGACAGAGAATAACGATCAAATTCTTCTGACGTAGATTCAAATCTAGAACAAAATTTCAATTATGGAATACGTGACTTAAGAATTTACGATCAAAGAAAAGATAAAATAGAACGAGAATGGTTTGACGTGCTCGACCACTCCACCGTGTACCGTGACCAAAATATACTTAATATGTGAACCGTGCTAACACAAGATTTTACGACAAAATCTTTCCTAAAACCATTATGTCAAAAGTTGAATACATACTCGTGCATACACAATTTCACTGCTCTAAGGCCATGATACGCTCATGTGCGTGTACACCTCCTACCTTCTGGTTTGCTTATGTACACGGCACATCTATGTGTAGACAATCCTTTCTCTCTCTTTTTTTTTTCTTCTCACTTAAATTTCCTTTAAATTATAATAAATTTTTTTTTTTTTCAAACTGGTCCATATTTTTGTTCGCTCTGCAATTTAACTGAGTTTTAAAAGTATCACCACTTGCCTGAACTCATCAGATTCCAAAATATGCAAAGCCCTATACTACTACTTCCAATTAGCTACAACAGCTAGACTTTTACTTTTACTGCAATCACTAAAGTCCTTACCCCTTTCCAGTCTAAGTTCCTTTCCCAGTCTTCAAAACTCAGCATGCAGAGGCTAAGTTAAATAGCTGTAGATATGTTCATTCATGCATATCACGTGACCATACAAAACAAATCAGAACCTAATATGTTTACATCACTTGAATCACTTCGGCCCAGATCTGCATACACTTCCCCGGGTCACTCCCTTCATAACTTCGAGAAAACGTGTGTTTGCTTCGAGCAAGCAGGCAGTTGCTTCGAGTCCCCTTACTTCTCTCTGTATATACTGAGGCAACTCTTCCAGACCCACTGAGCTTTGCACCAGATATTTCTATCTACTTTCATTTCCATCCTTCCAGCCATCACTACACATTTGTTTCAATCTTTACCAACCTTCTCAGATCTGTTTGTTTTCAAAGCATGAATGCATATTACCTCTCATCCAAAGTACTGAAACTTCTTACCTATCTACTTGCCTATATTCACAAGCATCAACACTCTCAGACAAGTACAGGCCTAAGTGCTTTACCTAGCATACTAGATTCAATTCTATGTGCAACCATTCCTTTCTCATGTATTCAAAAATTGGACTTTCAGGCTTTTTTTTTTTATGTTTAGTCAGAGGCCAACTTCCATACAGCTGCACTTGGTATATTATGCAGACAAGATGCTTGTACCCATCCTTATATTTCCACCTACAGGCTATCAATCCAACCTAGGTAGTTGCTTCGAGTAAACCTATCTCTCTCCCCTCTGTTGTATTATGAATTCCTCTGGCACATGTTCAACTCCTATGCGTATGTCAGCTGTGCACGTGCACACAGTGATCCATCTCATTACAACACAAATTCTCCGATATGTAGACTTGCTTTACGAATGCAAGCAAAACTTACCCTATAGTCACATCCAAACCTATTTTATACTAACAATTTATACAACTCTTCTGCATAAATACTTAAGTCCCACCCATTCTTCCTACTGGTTCAACTACTATGCTATGCCAAAAGAGCTTATGCAACTGTGAGATTCAACATTTTTCAGGCTATCTTTCCATCACTAAAGCTTTTCCTCTTTTGTTTTATTCCACCTTGCTCTCGTCTTATACATATATATTCTCATGTTCCTGCAATATCAAACTATAGTATGCACATACCCAGCCTATCTTAGTCTCGCAAATATCCTCTACACTATGTATGTATACTGTCTGGATTTATAAATGCAGACTAACACTCCCCTAAGTTTTCACTAAATTTACTCATGTATGTCTATATATATTTTTTTTTCTTGCATTCAATCCCTAAGTCTAGGACTCCCCATCTTTCAACTGCATCAGTTAACATCAACTACCTCCCCATTCTCTGATCACAAACACAACTGCCTATACAATATAACTCATCCCCTGTGTACACTGCAACCACTAGCACCTAACATTTTAACTCAGATTCCACTTTTGATACAGATCTACCCATATACCCCCATAATATATTGTTTACAAGCTGGTACATTTTGTTCCCAGGTTCTATCGGTGATGTACTACAACTCACTCATAAATGGAAAAGGTTGATCATAAGGGGAGGAGTGGCCGAGCAAAGTAAAAGAATAACAGAGAAACCAGGAGAAGGAAAGAAAATATAAAAGAAGAGGCCATATCTGGAAAAATTTACGCAAGAGAAGAAATGAGCAAAATATGGGATGTACATGAATATGTAGAGAGGTGATTAAGATGCCTAGTATTTATAAGGGGTTTGTGGTTCCTTTGCACGCAAGGAAAAAAAAATCAAGGATAGGCAGGATTTAATACTTCAGTTGATTTTCTGATAGGAGAAACGGCCATCATAAATACAACGTATGAGATGATCTCGCTGTATGTTTAGACTGAATGCAAGATCAAGGGAACAAGTGAATTAATTTACTATATACAATATATTGAATCAATCAGGGGAGGCCGAGCTTATAAAGTAACTGCTTGATTTGTGAGCAATTTAAGGATTTGTATAATTGGTGGTCTATAACTGATAGCGAAATCAAAGGAGGAGAGTGATTATCATAAATCAGTTTACAAAAGAATTAACACATGCGTGCATCAAGCAAGACTGGCAAAGTTTGAAGCAAGTAAAATATGTAGAATTTTTAATCGTTTTTTTTTCCACGTGATACCTTGCCAGATATTAAGCTTTCAAACCTCAGAGCAGTTTACTAGTTGCGAGATTTGAAGGCAAAGGAATGAGGCCGCTTGATTAAGGAAAAATAAATGCTGATGAACAGAGGAAGAGAAATAGAATGCAAATGCACGTTTCAGTTTCACATTTTGATTGCAGGCACCTTGATTTGATACATATCTGTTAAATCTTGTATGAATGTAGATGTGAAAGTAAAAGTCAGTGGAGGAATGCATGCATTAGTTATGTTTAAAATTTGGTAAGTGCGTGATATATGGTATGTTATAAAAATTTTGAACGTTACATGTGATCTGTTTTTAATTTAGCTGAATTTTGATTTTAGTTTGTTTAAAATAAGTGAAATGGTACGAGTTTATGCAAAGCTTTTAAGAAGGAAAAATGTATACAGATTTATAAAAAAAATAGACTGTCAGTTAACCAAATACCGGTTACCATAGAATTACTGACTGATATTTTATATCCAAAAATATTTAAAACTTGATTTTTACACTACGCTAAACAGACGCAGTCTAAAACATCAAAAATTTTCACAAAATTCACATTTTAAAAACACACGTTTTGTTACGTTGCTTTATACCCTATAATTGACGCGTCTTTTGAACGCGAAATTCAACTGTTCCAACATAGCTTAAAAATTTACAGTTATTATTAGATTTTATTGGCATATGCAATTTTATAAAATATATCTTCAAATTAAATAATTAAACTATATCTTTAAACACAATTTATATAAAATATCTTAAAAATTAAATAATTAAAATAAAATAAAATAGCTAAAAATTAGGGTTGTTACACTCTCCCCCACTTAAGAACTTTTCGTCCTCGAAAAGGAACGAAAAAGAGAAACAACAGGAAGATAAGCTAGATAAACAAGTACCGTAAACGAATAGTTCCGGTATTTGAAGCACGAAGAAGATCCTTAGAATCGGATTATACCCTTTTCAGTTTGACAGTCATGCTCTGGGTGCTCAGCGGTGCTCAGGTCCCGATGAGTAACAAAGATTTCAAAGATTATAGAAAGATTTCTAAACAGACTGGAATAAGCAATAGCCTTCCCAATCCGTAGCAGATAGGGAAACCAAGGATACTCGAAGATAGTTTGAAAACAAAGTAAGATAATAACTTTGAAATCATAATGCCTTTGAAATCATAATACTTTGAAAGTCATTTAAAATCTATAGATATTATTTGGAAATCATATTACTAAAATCATATTACTATCAAAATAATCCTCATTTATATCTTTCAGTTTCAATGCCAAATAATATTCATATCAAAGTTTAAATATTCCTGAGTTCATTTATCCAATTATAAGAATTTCAAAACAAATTTTTATTGTTAGAGACAGCAGCACTTATAATATGCTATAGTAGATATGATAGCACTCCTAATCAGTTTATTATTGCATTTAATTCTTAATTTTAACAAATAACCTAACACTTTGTTTGAAATACCTATTTTAATAAATAAGATATTCCTTCTTGAAATTTCCAATGGAAAACCAATTCTCAATTTATCAAAATTTAGTGATATTGAAATATGTCTTAACTATTTAAATCATAATTATCTATTTTCAAGACATGTCTATTTCATAAATAGAATATTTATTATAGCAAATACAACAATCAAATTTCTTTTCATAATATTTTCCTTGGACATTAATTAACTATGATTTTAAGATAAACAATCCTTATTACAAAACATTCCTTCCAAATATATTTTTCTTACCTCTATATTACCTTTATTTATCTTTTTTTTTTATAACTAAAATTTAAGTGTATAACATTAATTATAACCACTCAAATTTTATTTATAACCTCCTTTTTATATTGTATATTATCCAGATTCATTTTTCACTTTTGAAAATCAAGGTAAGTTATATTGAAATGAAATTTCTTAAGATAAAATTTTAAGAATTAAATTTCTGATTCCCCTCAAACCATATAGAGATAAATAAATATATATACGTAATATGTCAATCAATTTTAAATTATATATCTATATATATTAAATCATACTTAAGAAATTCAAATCAATTAAAAACTCAAGGAAATACTGTAGCCAGACTACAGGATGGTCTTTTCCCTTCGAAACTCGAAAATGAATGTCGATGATGCTGCAGTCATCACCGAAATTATTTTCCAGCGACAAAGAGGAAAGCACTAATTTTAAAATTTCTTTGGAAACAAATTTCTATAAAAATACTCTAAATAATATATCCTTTAAAACTTTTTAAACCCAAGGTTTGAAATCATCAGAAATTGAATTCTCAAGTTCTTGTTTTAGATTCATTTCTGTTTCTAAATTAATTTATACCCATTGTTTATATTCAAATTTTTATTCTAGACAAAATACCTATCTTACAAAACCATAAATAAAATCAAAACTATTATCTTTTTGACAACTAGTTAAATTAATTATAAAATTCTGAAAATCATACTTATATATAATATTAGATTTTATATTCAAATATAGGAATAAAATTTTTCAAAACAAGGATAGAGACTCAAATTTGATGGACTCAAATCAAATAGAATTCAAGATAAATGGAAATCAGAAAGACTGATGATTTAATATCAAAATAAGGAACTGGGTGAGTTTATATAATCGCGGACAATCTTGATCTGGTCATCCGTGACTTTGAAGAGTCAGATCGGTGTGGTTGAGTAAATCTACACTTGATCCGAAGAGATAGAGTTTGGAATAACTAAAGATACTAGCATATAAACCGAGGATAAATATAAACCTCTGGTGAATCAATGCTAATTGCAAAGGAGTTTCACCCCTTTATTAGAATAATGGCGAGACCGCCAATTCACTATAAAGATCATCCGAAGTGGAATTATGGGGTACTCCAGAGTCTAAAGATGATGAAAAGTGAGGGACACGAATGAACTTTGGAACCATAGGGGATGTTCCAAATTCGAAAAGGAAGAGATTCAATCTCGAATGAAGGTGATTCTGTAAATCAAACTTACCGTACATTCTAAGTTTTGCCTAGAGCCAAAGCTCTGATACCAAAATGTAACGGCCCAGTATTTTCAACCATTCGAATTCGACAATAATAGAACATGTCGAGCTTGAATAGTTCAAAATACTGCGTTGTAGAATAAATTTGGCAAAACTCAGAATATACAATAAATAAATCACAGAATCACATACACAGATATCAGAATCTCGCAGCGGAAATTAAAAATTTAGTGGTTCATGAAGCCACAGATATAACTTTACAAACAGAACTTACATTGTCTATAATACTCAATACAAATTTGAACATAAATAGAGATAGAGTCTTCAAGGACTTGGATTCCAGAAAAGATAAAGGCTGAATCAACTTCCAACAGGAGCAAGTAACTCAAAGGATAGAGTGTCCTAGCCACGGAGAAGAGGCTGAAACTGCAACTCAGGCTGACCCGAGCGTAAAATAAAACAAAACACTCGAGTCAGGACATACATACTTATATAATGTAAGCTAAATCAAGTGTACTGTAATATAGAGCAAGTAACTTAAAGGATGCTTGGGACCGCCCATCCTCTAAGGATCCGTTAAACTATTTACTATGTAGTATATTGCGCTATTATAATAGTGTCTAATTATAAAATAAACTTACTTTTAAATAGCGTTAAGGAGTGACCCAATATTCCCCTTAACACAAATAATGCCAATAGTCTATACAGTACCGTAATACCTCCTGATCGGGAGGCTACCAGAGGATACTCCATAGGTACGACACAAATAGAAACTCGTAGGAGGCTCGCTAGGGTAGGTGACACGGCACAACTAGGCAATGCCAGGGTAGATATACCAATTGCTATCCGGACCGGTGGTAACGCGAAGCCGCAGCGACCGCCCACCTCGAACAACACTCCCAAATCAAGGGTGCACCCAAACAATCACAAGAGTAATAGAATGGTATACGAAGAAGTGCGTTCGATCAGAGGAGCTACCTCATTAATCCGAGAATCGCTCCTGTTTTAGCCACCTTAAGCCAACTCACGGGAGTCGAGTCCACGTATATACCTTTCAAGAAACCGTCACCACCAACCTACTTCATTCTGGAATCTCCACCGCGTACACGGTTAGTCAAAGTGGTTTTCGGTATCGACAGAGAGTATGTCCATATCCGATCCCGGTCTCTTTGCCAACCCATCGTTATTATAACCCGTGGTCGTTTAAACATTTTATACTTTAAAACCAGAGTAAACATTTCCCTTTTCAAAACTATAAATACGATATTATTTTAAACCCCAAAACAATGTGATATAATTCCTTTCCAAAACCATACTGTTTAAAATTTATAATATATGGAAACCAAATATTTGAATTATACCTTCAAAGCATAATAATTTGGAGATTTTTCTTTAAAATCCATAACTCCCAAACACAATGGTTTGGATATTTAACGGTATATAGAATAATGGGTTAACTTTATGGTTACTTTGTAAAGAAAGGAATTTACATAGCTTTACAAATAATTTCTCTATTTAAGATTTAAACCATAATTTAAATATCATTTTATATCCCCAAAACATTACAATTCCCATATATATTGGAGTATTTACTATTCAAACTAAGTTTGGGTTTATTCTTTCACAAATCAATGTTTTATTATTTAGTCTTGAATAAAACTCCAAAAAAATTTTTTTTTTTTTTTTTTTTTTACCATTAAATTTTCCAAAAATTTACTTAATACCAGAATATTTATCTTTAATCTATTAAAGAAAATACAGTTATAAATATTATGTCTTGAGCTTTTCCAAACTTAAGATAAAATAAAATTTATCAAATTCCATAAATTTTAGAGCAATCAAATTCTAGATTCCATAGCACTTAGGAAATGCTACCTAAAGTTATGGGTAAAACTAGTCCAATTTCAAAAGACGGCATTTAAATGCTATAGTAGATGTTTACTTAATAAAGATTTTCAAATATAACCTATTTATTTACTTATTAACTGAAATCTTATTCTTTAAAAATCCCGATTTACCAAATAAGTTATATTCCAAATTTATTCAAATATTTATTTATTTTTATTTATAACTTATTAAAAATCAATATCAATTCCTTTAAAGATATAAAATCAAATATTTAGCTTCCAGAATAATTTTAAATATTTCAGAAAATATTATAAGGACCACGGGCCTGTATAAAATTTTCTAGCCTAGGTCAAGTGATACGGATTTATATCATTTCAACCCGTAATTTATAAATGCCCCGGGTTCTATCATTTCAAACCCGCAATCCCAAGTTATCAGTTAAGCAGTTAACAGCATAATTTAACAGCGATAATCATTTAGGCCTATCATTTCAGCCTATAACAATATATATAACAGGGAACTTGCAGTGTGATTTAAGCAGTAAATATATAATAACATAATATAACTGCAGATATAATACACAGATGAATAACTGATGAGATGTCAATTTAAATGGGGTTCATCATTCATAACAGACAGATAGTAGTGAAATAAATTTCTACACATACACTTGCAATAATTTACGAAATATAAATACGTATGTCTGGTGAGAAATACTCACCTGAGAGTTGCAGAAAATTTGAATACAAAACGACGATTCACCGATAAAGCACGACAGAGAATAACGATCAAATTCTTCTGACGTAGATTCAAATCTAGAACAAAATTTCAATTATGGAATACGTGACTTAAGAATTTACGATCAAAGAAAAGATAAAATAGAACGAGAATGGTTTGACGTGCTCGACCACTCCACCGTGTACCGTGACCAAAATATACTTAATATGTGAACCGTGCTAACACAAGATTTTACGACAAAATCTTTCCTAAAACCATTATGTCAAAAGTTGAATACATACTCGTGCATACACAATTTCACTGCTCTAAGGCCATGATACGCTCATGTGCGTGTACACCTCCTACCTTCTGGTTTGCTTATGTACACGGCACATCTATGTGTAGACAATCCTTTCTCTCTCTTTTTTTTTTCTTCTCACTTAAATTTCCTTTAAATTATAATAAATTTTTTTTTTTTCAAACTGGTCCATATTTTTGTTCGCTCTGCAATTTAACTGAGTTTTAAAAGTATCACCACTTGCCTGAACTCATCAGATTCCAAAATATGCAAAGCCCTATACTACTACTTCCAATTAGCTACAACAGCTAGACTTTTACTTTTACTGCAATCACTAAAGTCCTTACCCCTTTCCAGTCTAAGTTCCTTTCCCAGTCTTCAAAACTCAGCATGCAGAGGCTAAGTTAAATAGCTGTAGATATGTTCATTCATGCATATCACGTGACCATACAAAACAAATCAGAACCTAATATGTTTACATCACTTGAATCACTTCGGCCCAGATCTGCATACACTTCCCCGGGTCACTCCCTTCATAACTTCGAGAAAACGTGTGTTTGCTTCGAGCAAGCAGGCAGTTGCTTCGAGTCCCCTTACTTCTCTCTGTATATACTGAGGCAACTCTTCCAGACCCACTGAGCTTTGCACCAGATATTTCTATCTACTTTCATTTCCATCCTTCCAGCCATCACTACACATTTGTTTCAATCTTTACCAACCTTCTCAGATCTGTTTGTTTTCAAAGCATGAATGCATATTACCTCTCATCCAAAGTACTGAAACTTCTTACCTATCTACTTGCCTATATTCACAAGCATCAACACTCTCAGACAAGTACAGGCCTAAGTGCTTTACCTAGCATACTAGATTCAATTCTATGTGCAACCATTCCTTTCTCATGTATTCAAAAATTGGACTTTCAGGCTTTTTTTTTTTATGTTTAGTCAGAGGCCAACTTCCATACAGCTGCACTTGGTATATTATGCAGACAAGATGCTTGTACCCATCCTTATATTTCCACCTACAGGCTATCAATCCAACCTAGGTAGTTGCTTCGAGTAAACCTATCTCTCTCCCCTCTGTTGTATTATGAATTCCTCTGGCACATGTTCAACTCCTATGCGTATGTCAGCTGTGCACGTGCACACAGTGATCCATCTCATTACAACACAAATTCTCCGATATGTAGACTTGCTTTACGAATGCAAGCAAAACTTACCCTATAGTCACATCCAAACCTATTTTATACTAACAATTTATACAACTCTTCTGCATAAATACTTAAGTCCCACCCATTCTTCCTACTGGTTCAACTACTATGCTATGCCAAAAGAGCTTATGCAACTGTGAGATTCAACATTTTTCAGGCTATCTTTCCATCACTAAAGCTTTTCCTCTTTTGTTTTATTCCACCTTGCTCTCGTCTTATACATATATATTCTCATGTTCCTGCAATATCAAACTATAGTATGCACATACCCAGCCTATCTTAGTCTCGCAAATATCCTCTACACTATGTATGTATACTGTCTGGATTTATAAATGCAGACTAACACTCCCCTAAGTTTTCACTAAATTTACTCATGTATGTCTATATATATTTTTTTTTCTTGCATTCAATCCCTAAGTCTAGGACTCCCCATCTTTCAACTGCATCAGTTAACATCAACTACCTCCCCATTCTCTGATCACAAACACAACTGCCTATACAATATAACTCATCCCCTGTGTACACTGCAACCACTAGCACCTAACATTTTAACTCAGATTCCACTTTTGATACAGATCTACCCATATACCCCCATAATATATTGTTTACAAGCTGGTACATTTTGTTCCCAGGTTCTATCGGTGATGTACTACAACTCACTCATAAATGGAAAAGGTTGATCATAAGGGGAGGAGTGGCCGAGCAAAGTAAAAGAATAACAGAGAAACCAGGAGAAGGAAAGAAAATATAAAAGAAGAGGCCATATCTGGAAAAATTTACGCAAGAGAAGAAATGAGCAAAATATGGGATGTACATGAATATGTAGAGAGGTGATTAAGATGCCTAGTATTTATAAGGGGTTTGTGGTTCCTTTGCACGCAAGGAAAAAAAAATCAAGGATAGGCAGGATTTAATACTTCAGTTGATTTTCTGATAGGAGAAACGGCCATCATAAATACAACGTATGAGATGATCTCGCTGTATGTTTAGACTGAATGCAAGATCAAGGGAACAAGTGAATTAATTTACTATATACAATATATTGAATCAATCAGGGGAGGCCGAGCTTATAAAGTAACTGCTTGATTTGTGAGCAATTTAAGGATTTGTATAATTGGTGGTCTATAACTGATAGCGAAATCAAAGGAGGAGAGTGATTATCATAAATCAGTTTACAAAAGAATTAACACATGCGTGCATCAAGCAAGACTGGCAAAGTTTGAAGCAAGTAAAATATGTAGAATTTTTAATCGTTTTTTTTTCCACGTGATACCTTGCCAGATATTAAGCTTTCAAACCTCAGAGCAGTTTACTAGTTGCGAGATTTGAAGGCAAAGGAATGAGGCCGCTTGATTAAGGAAAAATAAATGCTGATGAACAGAGGAAGAGAAATAGAATGCAAATGCACGTTTCAGTTTCACATTTTGATTGCAGGCACCTTGATTTGATACATATCTGTTAAATCTTGTATGAATGTAGATGTGAAAGTAAAAGTCAGTGGAGGAATGCATGCATTAGTTATGTTTAAAATTTGGTAAGTGCGTGATATATGGTATGTTATAAAAATTTTGAACGTTACATGTGATCTGTTTTTAATTTAGCTGAATTTTGATTTTAGTTTGTTTAAAATAAGTGAAATGGTACGAGTTTATGCAAAGCTTTTAAGAAGGAAAAATGTATACAGATTTATAAAAAAAATAGACTGTCAGTTAACCAAATACCGGTTACCATAGAATTACTGACTGATATTTTATATCCAAAAATATTTAAAACTTGATTTTTACACTACGCTAAACAGACGCAGTCTAAAACATCAAAAATTTTCACAAAATTCACATTTTAAAAACACACGTTTTGTTACGTTGCTTTATACCCTATAATTGACGCGTCTTTTGAACGCGAAATTCAACTGTTCCAACATAGCTTAAAAATTTACAGTTATTATTAGATTTTATTGGCATATGCAATTTTATAAAATATATCTTCAAATTAAATAATTAAACTATATCTTTAAACACAATTTATATAAAATATCTTAAAAATTAAATAATTAAAATAAAATAAAATAGCTAAAAATTAGGGTTGTTACATCTCACTTCACATAAACCTAAACTGCACACTTAGTTTGGATCAGATTCACTTAGTATATTCATATAGATCTAAACTACATGCTCAGTTTGGATTAGATCCTAGGATATTTTATCCTATTATGTCGGCATCCGAATACTAAGTAAGGATGTACTCGTTGCGGTCCAATGCATCATAAATTAATAGTGCTCTACCAAATATTTATTATCTTATACTGCATAGACGCGCGGTCTACTTTACATGAATCTGAACTACGCATTCAGTTTGGATTAAATCCTATTGCGGCCAGCATCAGAATATCAAGTAAGGGCATACTCTACTTTGTAGTACTAAAATGTACCATAGAGTAATAGTTTACTATGAAAAATCTACTATCTTATATCACACACCCAAAGGTAACCTTCATTACTGATCCATTCAATAACTCTTTCATAAGTGTCAGCAAAGTATTCGCTCAAAATATTTTATATTTGGTAATCGTCTTCTAATATAGGTAACTCTTTTCTTTTTGAAAAAAACCAAACTTTAAATTTAAGAAATAATTTAGGAGGTATTAAAGTACAAATGTTTTACTAATAAAATTATCATTTGGGATCATTTAATGGATCCCACAAATATTACATGAGTCAAAAGTTATGGTGTTTGCACTGAAAGATGTCTAGTTTGAATTAAACAAACATAAATCACTTTGCAATAGTTTTTTGATGTAGTAACTATACAAAATTTACAAGTGCATAAAATAAAAGTTGTTGATATTTAAACTACCTTTTCAACTAGATAAACATTGATAAAACCCGTTCAAGGAATCAAAAGTTATGGTCTATATATAACAAGTTGTTTTTGGATAATCATTATATTCATTTCAGCCTAAGAACATGCCTGATATTGCTACTCGATTTCAATTTTAAAACTTTCGAATTTGGAAAAGGCATCAAAAAGAAGTTGTAGATATTTTAGTTATCTTTCCATAAGATAAAAGAAAAGTAAAATCCATTTATATTTGCAAAAGTTATGACCATGTTACTGAGAGGGTTCAATCAATTTTGAGCTACCACTACCTGTACTAAACAATTTTATTATTACATCATGAAATAACATGAAAACATATATTTAAATAGCTTTTCTCATCCCGGTATTGTGTAAATGTAGTCTTGGATTCAATCTTCTTGATTTTTCTTATTTTTCCTTAGCTTTGCATGCCTTAACTATGTTTATTTTTGTGATGGAAAATTTTTAAAACTAAGTGAAGAAAAGAGATGCAAAGTGATTTAGAATACGAGATCATTTTCTCTGTACCATTCATATCGAAAGAATGCTCCTTTATTTATAAGTGTAATGTTTTTTCACTTAATCGTAATCTTAATTGTAGCAAATCTACTTCTTTCATCTTAAGTTATTTAATTCCTTCCTTCATAAGCAACTAAATTCTTCCACCATAAGCTTCTTAACTCCTTCCATTTCAAGCTTCTTCTTACTATGACAAGTGTGTGCATGCGATAAATTTAAGTAACATAAAAGTTTGTTTACACTTTCCATTTTTGGACGAATCTAACTGTAGAACCAAATCCTTCTACACATGCAATCTGACCAGCCGAACTTGAAAGCTATCGAGGCAGAGAGCCTAGAGAGATAACTAACAAGCCTAGAAACCAAGCATAATCAAAATCATAACGTAACCACAGGCCATCTCAAAGATCCTCAAAACAAAATCCATCCAAATGATGGATCGATAGTGACCCATAAAATCACCATTATACCCCCTTAAACCTTCTCTATTCTTAAGTGTTGATGTAAGCAAGCTATTCCAAGCTTTAAAGAGTCGGTTCGTGTAATTCTCTATTGATCTCCTCAAGTACTACAAATCAAGAACTCCATTCCTCCACCCATCATATTGAACCAGAAGTATGCTCCCAACGGTGTAAGCAAGATGGAGAACATGAAGCTAACAACAGGTTGCCACAACACAAAGCATCGAAATCGATTCTCGAAAAGATCTTATAGATCAATAACGATCCATGCCTATGGATCGATACCAGTCTATCACTTTTTCTAACCTGGCCATGTTTTCTTGAGGATAACTATTACTAAATAGTAAGGAACATGGTGGAGATCGTGGAGGAGCCCATCTCGGCGATCTATAGTTATAAATAGAAGTTTGGGGAGTCATTTTAAGGGATCCTTTCCTATTTATTTACAAGTTTTTCTAAAGTTCGCTTGTAACCCCAGGGCTCCATACCGTTCCATATGAACTTTACTTGTAAATAGCATTATAATCGGTAGAAACACGAAGTGGACGTAGGCATCAATTGGCCGAATCGCCATAAACTTTATGTGCCTCACTTTTACTTTATTTTCTCTTTATATTTCTTCATCTTATTCTATACTTTATTTCTTTAGGCGTTTGTGCCATATTTAGTATAAACATTTTGGTACTTTCACTAAGAGTGTGATTCTCAGGCCATTTGAATCTATCATCTACTATTATATTGCTTAAATCCAAGAGATGGATCCAATTTCTTTGTTTTTTACTCTTTGGAACTACTTAGATTTCTAGAAAGTCTACTAGAAACTATTCAAAATGGCCCTTCGAAAAGATCGATCCACCACTTCTAGAGCTACTGAGGATGTTGAGAATGTCGATTCCTAATATGTTGAGGAGGTTGCATGGCCGACCATTACCAAAGGTCAGAACCCGACAGATGTGATTACTAGGATCGAGGTGGACCACATAGTGAAACATATGAATAATAAGCTACAAGAGAGCCGTGACAAGATAAATCGGCAAATGAAGTGGAGTTTGCATTCGTTGAATCAATTAACTAACAACCATAAGAGAAGCATGAGAGACTTAACACCTTTTGGTTCAGAATTCGACAGTTCCTCGTCAGAGGGATAGAAAGTATAGGATGGTTAGAAAAAAGAATAGAATGTCAAAAATAGAGGTTGGAACCAAATCACGACAAAAGTTTATAGATCGTTACCGATCCATCAAGAGGGATCGATACCAAACCATCAAATGTTAGTTCGGGCGATCGACTTCCAAATGATAGTGCTAGTTTGGCTTCTAATTATGATGTAGATTGCCAGAATGTTGACGATCAGGTGGTTGCTATAGATCCACTGTGAAGGGATTATGCATATAGATATGTTGAATGATCGGTCTTCTCAATATCAAGGGAATACAGGTATCATGAAACTAACCAAGAACATTTGCCAGGCCAAATACTCGGGGTGGATCACGATCACCACCGTTTGGTAGGTCTTCTAGAGTCAGATTTGGTTGATATGGTAAGGAGACTTATAAGTGAGAACCAGCATCGCAATAATGATGATTGGGGTTCCTTCCCAAGCCAAAATCCATTCACAGAGGAGAGCCTGCATGAGGAATACCCAAGGAGGTTTGTGATGTCGATGATGTCGTTGTACAGTGAAAAAATGGATCCAAGGCAACATCTGGTGAAATATGACTGACATAAGGATTACTAGAGCCACTGATAAAGTGAGATATCGTTGTTTCCCCATTTTTCGAAAGGAGTGGCGATGGTGTTGTTCACCGGGCTGCCATTGAGATCCATATTGTCTTTCGAGCAATTGGCATGGAAATTCATTGAGCAATTCCATTTCCACACCATCCGTCCAAAGGATGTCATTTCACTATCAAACCTCTTATAGGAGATGGGAGAGTCTTGAAAGATTTATTGCACAGGTTCAAGACCGCAGAGGCTGAAGTGGGCAACGCTTAAGAAGATATGGTGTGATGGCATTAATTAAGGGGATCCATCCCGATACTAATTTTGGGAGGTGGTTAAAAATGAAACCCCACCATCGATGAACGAGTTCTATAAGAAAGTAATTTAGTTCTTGTGCTTGGAAGAGGCAAGCACTACCGCCAAGAAAATCAATGCCGGGTAGTCCGAAGAGGTGATATAAAGTGACATCGTTGTGAAGCACTTCAGAGAGAATTTCGATAATGTGGATGTGAATGTGGAGAATAAAAATGGCGGACAGAGAAGAAGCAATAATGAGGCTATGGAAAAGAAATTAGATTCAAGTAGGCATTCTAAAATCCCAAAATATGACAACTACACCTCATTAAGCAACTAAATTGAGAACATATACTGGCTACTTAAGGTAACGAGCAATATAGGAAGCCATCTCCGAGGGAGTCGATTAAGAAAGCTAAAAAGTTAG
This sequence comes from Allium cepa, assembly GCA_030765085.1. Lineage (NCBI taxonomy): Eukaryota > Viridiplantae > Streptophyta > Magnoliopsida > Asparagales > Amaryllidaceae > Allium > Allium cepa. Next base: position 69,695,578 of record CM060939.1, on the reverse strand, counting down.
GCAAGTATCGTCGATTTCATAAAACACATAATCATGACACAAATGATTGTATGGTAGGCAGGGAACTTCAAACCCCCAACAGGGGCAAGCCGGGCCCACTATTGATGAGTCAAAGTAGCTTGAGAAATGTTTGGTGATTAATACGACAATTGGTGGACCCCATCCAGCTGATAAGAGCTGGAACGAGATGAAGAGGTCTGCAAATGCATTGAAACATGCAGTGAATGACAGCTGCTTTGCCATCGAAGACGGTGCTTCGACAAAGCAACTCAAGACTATGAAAAATGACATTATATTTAGAACTAGAGACGCTGATGGGCCATAAACCCCGACTATTGATCCGTTGGTGATTTTGGCTATGATTGGCTCCACGGTGGTGAGAAAGGTGTTGATTGACTGTGGGAGATCAGTCATCGTTTTGTTCAAGAAATCCTACGACCAAATTCTTATAGAGGGCAAAGACTTAAAGCCATGTAAATTTTGAATCTAGGGATTTAACAGGACGACAATTGAGCTGGTAGGATATGTGCATTTGCCGATGGTCCTTAGAGAGGTCAACAGCAAGAGAATGTGGGTTGTTCCTTTTGTTGTTCAGGATTTTTACTCTACATATAATTCCTTTTTGGATTGATCGGCCTTTAATGAATTCTGAGTGGCCATAACCCCATAGTGCTTGATGATGAAATTCCCTATAGAGAACGGTGTGGGAATTGTATAAGGTGATTAGGGGCTCTACTGCGAGTATTATGCTGGTGAGCTAAAAAAGGCCAAATGAAGAGAGAAAGGAAAAGGTATGGAGAGTACTCTCTGCATCAAAGTTTTGGACGCATAGAAACCACCACCTGAGCCTTCGGTCGGGCAACACGGTCGATTCCATAAGGATATGGATCTGAGGAAAGAGTCAAAGGATGTAAGGGCAGCTCCTACAGAGTTAACGATCAACATCCCGCTTAGTCAGGACGATCCTATGTGTTTTTTAAAGATCAGATCTCAACTTGGCACAAGGATGATAAAAGAATTGGTTGGCTTTCTCTGTGTGAGCTTGGATGAGTTTTCTTGGACACATTCTAACATGTGTAGAATATCGTTGGAGATAGCTTGCCACACATTAAATGTGAATCTGAAATGCCAAAAGTGCCACAGCCTAGGTATAGAGAGATCCACTACATTGAAAGAAGAGGTAGATAAACTGAAGAACAACGGCCTCATTTGTGATGCTTTGTACCCAAATGGGTATCCAATTCAATCTTGATAAAGAAGTCCAATGAGAAGTGGAGAATCTGTGTTGACTATTCCGACCTGTACAAGGCATATATGAAAGGGCTTCTTGCTCTCAAAAATTGATCGGCTAGTAGATTCAACCGTTGGACATGACCTGTTATCGTTCATGGAAGCCTACTCTAGCTACAACCAGATTTTAATGCACATCGCAGATCAAGAATACACCAGCTTTATAACTAATCTGGAACTATATGGCTATCTCGTTATGCCCTTTGGTTGGAATCATGCCGAAGCAACATACTAAAGACTGGTTAATTCCATGTTCGAGGATCAAATCGGACATTTGATGGAAGTGTACATTAATGATATGTTGCTAAAGTCACAACGGTCAACTAATCATGTGGAGGACTTGGTGGAGATGTTCAGTGTAGTATGAAAATATGGAATGAAGATCAACCCTCTGATATGCTCATTTGGAGTTGTGTCAGGTAAATTCTTGGGTTTAATAGTGAACTCTAGAGGAGTACAAACTAATATGAAGAAGATTGAGGCGTTGAGAAACATTAAAGCATCGAAGTCAATCAAGAAATTTCAAAGTTTGAATGAGAAGGTGGCTGCATTGAGTTGCTTCATCTTTAGAGCCAGGCGTATCCCTTTCTTCTACGTCATCAAGAAAGGGAAGAGAAACTTTGCTTGGACATAGGAGTTTATAGACACTTTATAGGCTATGGTAGATCGCTTAGACCTCCTATCCTACTGAAGCCATTGGATAACAAGGACTTGTTTATTTACCTAGCAGTGTCGAGTGTAGGCCTTATGTGCCACACTCGTGGGGGAGGAGTCCCGAATCCAAAGGTTAGCATATTACATTAGCAATGGATTAATGAGGGCAGAGACAAAGTACCCAAAGATGGAAAAGCTATCTTACTACCTATGGATCGCTTTAAGAAAAGTCCACCTATACTTCCAAGCTCATCCAATCAAGGTTCTTACCGACTTGCCTTTGTCAAGTCTTACAGTGACCCAAGACTTCTGCACGGCTGTTGAAATGGAACATTGAATTGAGCCAATATGACATAACTTATCACCCCTGAAGGGAAATCCAAGACTAGGCATTGGCAACTTCATAGCCAAGTACACTATATGAGATGAAACTCCGAAGAGCAGCGGAAAGCGAGATGCTAGATGGAAGGTGTTCACCGATAGTGCATCCTACAAGCATTCTTCTGGGGCAGGTATTGTATTTGTAACCCTTGAAAAACATTTAATATATTACGCCTTAAACTCGATTTCCCTACAACAATCAACGAGGCAGAGTATAAATCTTTGATTGCAGGATTGAAAAGTAAGAAAGAATTGAAAGTCAAAACTCTACATATCTTTTGCGATTCCTAGTTGGTGGTGTGCCAGCGTGAAAGGAGTTTTGGGCAAAAGGAGCGAGTCTTGCTCTGTATCTGAATAGAGCCCTTGAGTTGCTTAACAATATCGAGTATTACACTATATCACATATTCCTAGAGAGGAGAATGTAAAAGCCGATTCACTAGCCAAGTTGGCTAATCTAGGAGATGCGCAACTCAAGGGTCTAGTCCTGGTGGAAACATTATCGGCTCCAAGCATCAACTAGATGGATTTCGATTAGATCTTGGAAGGTGAATCTTAAGGGAGTCGTGGATGACTCTGATCGAGAGTTACTTGTAGAAGGGAACCCTTCCCGATAGAAAGAAGGAACGACAATGGCTTCTTCGCTAAGCATCAAGGTACATTATCTAGAAAGAAATATTATACAAAAAGGGACTCTCGGTTCCCCTACTTCGATGTGTCGCAAATAATGAACCCAAGCGAGTCCTCAGGGAGGTTTATGAATGGGTTTGCGGTGACCACACCAGGGGACAAACCTTAGCAAAGAAAATACTTTGCTAGGGGTACTTCTGGCCAATCATTAACTAAGACGCAGCCGATTACACCAGAAAGTGTGACAAGTGCTAGATGCTTGCAAAGATTCCTACAGCCCTACAAACTAAAATTGCACAAATGGTCTATCCCTGGCCATTTGCTGTTTGGGGTATCGACGTCATTGGCATCTTACCATTGTCTAAAGGTGGCGTGAAGTACACCATCATCATCGTTGCCTATTTTATGAAGTAGGCTGAAGCAACACCGGTTGCCACGATCACTATGAAGAAGGTTATCAACATCGTGGTCAGGAATATCATTTGTCGCTTTGGGGTCCCAAAAAAGATCATCTCTGACAATGGAACCCAATTCGATAGCGTCGAGTTTAAGGATTTCTGCCACCGGCATTGTATTGAGAAGAGATGCAGTGGTGGCACATCCCTAAGCAAATGGATAAGTAGAAGCTGTGAAGAAAATTATCAAATCCATTCTCAAGAAGCGATTAAAGAAGGCCAAGGGAAAGTGGGTTAACGAATTACCATAGGCACTTTGGATTTATAAAATGACTTACATGTCCACGACTAGCCACTCATCTTTTGTCCTAGCCTATGGATCGAAGGCTATAATTCCTGTTGAACTCGAAATGTCTTCCTATCGAGTGACTCATTACAACCCCAGAATGAATGAGGAGCTTCTGCTAGAGTCTCTTGATATGGTCGATTCAAACATGATGAAGTTAGTCTGAGAGTAGCTGCACGTTGAAAATTGGTCATCGGTACTACATCACCAAGTTCAGGAGTCGGGCCTTTGAGATTGGCGACCTTGTTCTCAAACAAATCTTTCTAGGCCCCGTAAATTGGGCCAGACCTAGAAAGGTCAGTATGCCATTAAGCACAAGCTAGGAGATGGTACATTCAAGCTAGCAACTATGTATGGTTTCTTACTTCCTCGTGACTATGTCTTTGTGTAACTATAATACTATGAGATGTGATAAACATGAATGAACTTACATGTGCACAATGCAAGTATGAAAGTACCCAGAGATAGGCGTTGGTTGATCTTCCGAAGTTCATGGTCGGACCCGTGAAGCATATCCACACCAAATGTCCAGAGATAGATACTTTTCAACTCCCTCAACCCATGACTTAGGGTAGGAGTACAAACATTCAATGGTAGAACAAGACAGTTCGCCCCCACTGCATATGTCCAAAGTCTAGCAGAGCACCCATACCATGCTCGAAGAATGGCAAGACGAAAGATCAACGTCTAGAGACAGGCAAGATCTTATATCCAAGCTTCAATTGATGCCCGAAGTTCGGCGCTATCAAAGGTGAACATCCTAAATAAGGATGTTTAAACCACCATTTCAAGTGGTTAACTCCGACCATGCCCAAAGTTCGGTGTGGCCAAAACATGCATCCCGGAAAAGGATCCCTAGATTGCCATCTAAGATGAATTGCTTCGATCAACGGTCAGAGTCTAGCACAATCATGCTCAAATGTCCTCAAATGAGATTCTCAAATCACCTTCCTGGGAGATTGGAGTTCGACCAAGTTTCAGAATCGAAAATGGTCATATGTGAGCACCTAGAGATAGGCACCCCAATGATCGCTTTTCACTCACCACAATAGCAATATGTTGGTTCTCATATCCAATCAGATGAGACCGGGCTGGTAAACAAGAAGTTGGACTAATAACTTAGTCTGATGATGATGAGGAGGAGAAATAGTCAACAAGCGTAGGAGCGTAATAACAAGTGCAATTCTCAAAACCTAAGAAAATTCATACATTGGACAAAACAAAACATATTTATTATTCATATTGAAATAAAACTTGAAAAAAAGATATAGGTTTTATTAACAATGAAGTAGAAAGAAAAAGGCGGGGGCTAAAACCACATAAAGTCGACCTGAAACAAAGAGCAAGTTCCTACTGATATACGCAAAAGCAAGAAAATCTTCATTTCTTATGCTTCTACTTTTTCAGCTTCTCCAGAGGATATCTCACTAGGATCATTGGGTTACTTCCTTCCTCTCCCCCCACTCTCTTTGCCCTTTGAAGGTGTTTTATGCAATGAAGCGGCAGGCTTGCTTTGAGTAATTCTGAGCATATGTAGAGAAATCGGAGCAAAAAATGGTCTTACTAGGCAAAGTAATAAATATAGGCGGAGGGAAGAAGTCAACTGGCTCTTGCTTGATCTCCTTCTCTTGCAAGTCTTGAGTCCAAGCAACACTTACATGCAGGGCCCTAATGAAAGATCTGCAGTCCCGATTAGAACAACATCCTCCTCAACTTGGGCTCTAGGAACTCACTTGTCGTTTCCTCTTCGAAAGCACAAATTATTTACACGCTTGGACCCAAAGTGTCACTAACTGGAATGTTTAGGGTCATCTCAGAAATAGTTACCACCATTGACTCAGTTGTTGTTGCTTGCTGTCCTAGCCGGGAGCTTTCATGAAGGAGACTAGCGATTGCAGGCAGACGTGAAATTTGAGAAAGATGAAAGGAAAGATTAACGGCCTCGACTAATGTCATGTGATCTCTCTCAAATATAGGTGAGGTCAATGATATACCTTTGCCAGGCTGAGGCTTTGTATGGATGGGCATGCCATCTGAGTTTTTCTCCTAATTAGGAGATAACAAGCTTGTTTTCTTCATATGGGATGCATCAGGATTATACGAAGGGACAGACGGAGTGATTGAGGAGGTTGGAGGCCTATAAGTGAGCCTTGTAGTGAAATCCTAAAGCATAGTCCCGGATCCTTCATCTTGATCTTTTTGAACTATAATGGCCAGCTCCGTATGGAAAATAAGTTTACTAGCTCTAAGCGCTTCGATCTCCTATGGACTTAGAATCTCGCACTCCAACTCCATTAGATTTACCTCACCTCTTTCCAAGCCTTACTATTATTCTTGGATGGTTTTCTCCCATGCTAAAGCCAAAGCTTGGGGATAATCCTTTCCGAGCCACTCCAAATCTCTAAATTTGATGACATTGGTGTTGTAGTTAATGATGAGTGGCTCGAACCTGTCTTTAACCCGTCTCTCTGCGGCTGCCACTAACACATCCACTTTCTTAGCTTTGGTTAATGCATCATTTCTCTGTTTGCGAGTGTTGAGCATCATATCACAATAGCCCTGGGCTATTTTAAGGGCTTTGTCCTTCTCTTTATTCTTCTTGACAAGTTGTGCCTTCAGCTCTTCCACTTCTTCGGCCAGCTTATTGTTCCTATGGTCAATGGATTCAACTTGGCTTAAATGGTCCTTTCTTTCCTGCTTGACCATCTCAGTCGGGTCCCTGGCTCTCTTATTTCTGCATCCACCTATACCTTCTTCAATCTAACAACCTTTGCATTAAGGTGAGAGATAGTCTCATCATTTTGATTTGCTATACGTAGCCCGATTGCCTCAACCACCATGCTCTCAGCATATTCAGAGATTTGCTCGGACAACTTCTTCCAGATGAAATATTGGTCATAAGCATCACTAACATAGGCTACCATGTGGTCTTTGACCTTCGAGGGGATATTCTTTAAATAGGAGCAAACTTAATGCCTTTGAGAAAGATCTTTGGGAAGCGACACTGAAGTTCACCCATCTGAGGGTTGGACATGACCGGCTGCTCTATTGTGATGACAGGTTGTTCAATAAGTATTTTATTAGTTTATGGAAAGAGGAGTTAGAGCAATGGGCTCTGATGATGGATCAGAATGCCAAGAAGTGTGAGATAGCGCTATCTGCTTGATAGAAAGGGAAACTGAAGGAGGACCGTGAGAGATCTCATCATGAGGAACGTCATCGGGACAGCTGGATTCCTATCTGAACCCCTACACTGGGGCAACTTGGATCTAGGTCGATGCCATAATGACAAGCCATGTGACCGATAACCCTTCTCTCGACATCCCATGTCATGGCTTGAATGCCGACTAGAACCAGAGTCATGGCTGGTGCTGTGGTGGCGTTTGCTTGGCTTACGCTCGGGTGATAGGACATCTGGTCCTCGATAGATTCGTACACACCACATCGTTCCATTAAACCTACAAATGAGAAAAATAAGAATGATCTTTGACAAGATAAGAACACGAAACAAGCTGAGCAAAGTGCAATGCATATGTGTGTGCATGTGCAAGTGTCCTAATGTCCCCCCGATGGACCATGGGCTAGAATTTTGCAGACATGGGTAATATCCCTTGCTTGAGTAGAAGATGCATCTTCCTGAAAACGGATAGGGGATCCAATATCCCTGACTCCCATATTACCAAGGCCAAAGGGAAGGATATCGTCCAGAATTGGCCCCAAACCAGCTTATATTGTATATACCCACAAAGGGTTGTACACGAATTTTATCCGTCACTATGGCTAGCAAAGTTAGGGTGGAAGTATGACTTGTAATGATTTTGATCTTGAGGCTTCCTTTTAAAAGAAGTTGTTGATCATAGTCACCCTCGTCAGCAGATGGTTTGTGGCCCACATCATCATTAACGTGGCTAGCTCCCTTGCCTTCACCTTGCTTAATGTGTTCTCCTGGTCCTTCGCTCTCAATAACTGGACTTTGGACTAGGGATATTATTAGACTTTGAACTAGAGGAACTACTGTATCTCCACCATCTCCATATGGAGAGCCATCCTCTTCACTTTTTGAGGCAGCTAAGACTAGGTCGACACTACCGTCTGCCTCTAGCAAATTGTACGTCTGGAGATTTTCATCAGTAAGAATGTCCTTGCAACCTTGTCCACCTTTGTAACTTCTAAAGCAACTTGAAGGTCACTTCCAAGGCCGTGCTGCTAGGTATGTTTGGCACATCTAAAAGAATAAAAGAAGAAAATTTAAATGGACAAAACTATAAAGCTATCTAAGATGGAAAAAACGAGGGCAAAACTTACGCTTAGACATCCACCGCTATACGAAACTGGGCGGACAGTGTATAAAGGAAAAACTCATCTTTAAAGTAACTGAGCTTGTTCCTGGTGCCCGTCACTATTCTAAAATTCCTAGATGGTTCCAAAAAGTAAGGGAAGAACTTACTTTACAGTGCTTGAAGCTATACAAGTATCGAATTTCTTCGTTGCTTGGAACAAGATCAAAAGAGCGAGCGAAGACAACGAATACACTATGCAGAAAAGCATAGCTATTGGGATGTAGTTGACCTGAAGCCAGCCTCATGAAGTGCCAAAATCGTCGAATAATTGGTTGAATGGTGGAATACACCCCCTAAACACATATACCAATAACATGCGATATACCCAGCTGGAGGATAGTGTGCCTATCGATGGCATGTGGGAACTAACATGTCCTCGAACAAGATACCTTGTTGTTCACAAATCTTTCTAAGTGATCCCTCTGTGATTTTCAAAGCTATGGAATTCATGGGATTATCCAATATTTCTGCATCCTCAATAGTATCGGAGCAGCTTCAACTTCGAGATCCTCTACTCGCTCAAGAGGAACCTTAGGGGAAGTTGTTCAGCTTGTTGATTTGCTGGCTGAGGTATAGATGGTACCGAAGTGTGATGTGCATAACTTGACTTGATATCTGATTTGATGTATCGATGGGCCTGCAGCTAGAGCAGAGAGTGCTTAGAACATCTTTGACCCATAGCTATCAAAGCATAACATACAAGTTATATCAAAAGGATTAAAAGACCATCATGTGCTACTGTAAAAGCTCAGTGTGGTGCAGTGTAGATTACAGTGTTGTGCGGCGTCGTGCAATGTCAATGTCCGATGTTGTGCAGCATTTCATCTAAAAAGCCAGAATACCATCTAAAGTGACCGTCGTCGATGACCGCCCTAACAAACTCCACATCGTCAACCATATATTTGGAGCACCTTAGGACTCGAGGGATTTCGCTAGAGGAAAAACAAACTTCAATTACTATTGCAGATGCTCAAAGGAATTCGAAGTCGAAAATCCACCAAGGGTTGGATCGGTACTGATCCATCCCCTTAGTTGGAGTTTAGACCTTAACGTCTTCTCCCCGCATCCAAGCATGGCTGACAACTAGAAGTGCTGTCCAAATCCACTACCACTGACGCCGCCTACATAAAGCTTAAAGTTTTGAAGTGCTTTGAAGCTGGATCGGGTTTGAACCCAATAGATCGATTGACAACGTAGGTACTGGAGCGAGCAGTGGTTGGCGGCAGCAGTGGTCAAGAGAAAATGGCGACATTATGGCTCTCGGTTCGAGGCCAAGGAATATCAATGGCAGCTATTGTCTTAATTTCTCAGAGGTTGAAAATTGAAGAGACAAAGCATGGATCGGGTCTTATACCCTTCAACCCAATAATTTAGCCTACAAAATAGGCTAAATTTTCGTAGTGTAGATCGGTACCAATCTATAGCACTAGATCGGTACTAAACCATGAAATAGAAAGTGCACATGTATGTGCATGTGTATGTACACGCATGCGTATGACTTTACAAGAATGTACACGTGCATGAAGTTGAGGCGTGCCGGAGAATCTAAGTGTGTGCGCACATGCAAACTCCCCACTCAACAACTAGGACACAAATTCAAACCTGAAAAATCAAGAGAGGGGACCTGCCTAGAACTGTTGAATTCAGAGTGACGGACTATAGAAGCACACTCCAGTTTTTATAGTGCTAGATCCTAACCAAGTGTTATGTAAATAGCAAGGACACAACACTTAACTGAAATGGCCCGAAGGAAGGATAACAACCATCCAAGTATAGATTGGAGTACGTTATGGAAATCCTGTCTAATCTCATTTCAAAGCACATTGTATTTGAAATAAGCTATACTTTAGAGGGCAAGTGTTATCTAGCCTTTTGACCAAGCCATATTTAGGCAAATCTGACCAGTCGGATTTGAAAGTTAACGAGGCAAAGAGCCCCTAAAGATAGCTAACAAGCCCAGAAACTAAGCATAATCAAAATCATAAGGAAAGCATAAGCCATCTCAAAGATCCTCAATGCAAGATCCATCCAAGTGATGGATCAATACCTATCCATTGGTACCGATCCATAAAATCACCAACATACCACCTCAAACCTCCTCTATTCTCAAGTTTTGATGTAAGCAAGCTATTCCAAGCTTCAAAGAATAGGTCGCACGCAATTTTCTATCGATCTCCTCGAGTACTTCAAGTCAGGAACTTCATTCCTTCACCGATCCATCCTATTGACCCAGAAGTATGCTCCCAACAACACAAACAAGATGGAGAATACGAAGCTAATAACAAGTCGTTATAAAATAAAGCATTGGAATCGATCTGTGAGAAGATCTTATGGATCGGTACTGAACCATGCTAGTAGATCGGTACCAATCCATAAATTTTGCTTTCCTGGCCATGTTTTCTCAAGGGTAACTGTTGCTAGATAGTGGAAAATGTGCTGGAGATCGTGGAGAAACACATCTTGGCAACTCGCAGCTATATATAGGAGGTTGGGGTATCATTTCAAGGGACCTTTTTCATTTTTTTTAAAAACATGTTCTATAATTCCCCTGTATTCTATACCGATCCATAAGAACTTTACATATAAATAGCAGTATAATCAATAGAAACATTAAGTGGACGTATGCATCAGTTGGTCGAGCCACGATAAACTTTGTGTGCCTCGTTTTTACTTCATTTTCCTTTATATTTCTTTATTGTATTCTTTACTTTATTCTATTGGGTGTTTGTGACACATTTTGATATAAACAATACATATGAACATTCATTTCTTTATTACTTTATACACCTAACCTACATGCGCATAAATAAATACACACACACACACACACACACACACACACACATATACATACATACATACATACATACATACATACACATATGTCATTGGGTTTTAACTCCTAATTTCTAATCCATGTAACCAAAATTAATTATACATATTTTCTGCGTAAAAAGGATATTCTGCATGCAATGAAATAAGTTCCGAAATCTAATTCTATCTCTTGTAGGAATTTATGATTTTGTCCTTTATGTTAAAAAAAATAAGATTTTACCTTTTTAATTTAATTATTTAATTTCGTAAAATTATGTGGTGTTACAGTTTCATAAATAAAAATGGATTCTCATTAATGAAGAATGCAAAAGGTCAATTAACGAAAATACTTTGAATTTTGTTTAGTTATCTCACAATTCGTACTAGCATGGGCTTTGAAATCATATAAAGCAGTTTATGCTATAGTGCTACCGCGCATTATTATTTCATTATTTGTTACATGCTTATTTATTTTTCTATGATTTAATGCTACATTTTTCTACTATTTAGTTTCGTTTCTACTTTTACTTGTACGTTGCATTATTTATAATTTGCATTCTTGAATAAGCATTTGGTATTATTATCTAGTTTTGTTGGAATATTTCCATATAATGATACTATATAGCATAATTTTGTACCTATTACATATTCCAATAATTATTTGTTATTGAAACATTTTTTATATAGTTATTGTATAGTAGGATTTTGTATCTACTACTTGTTTGTTTAGGAATATAATTTTATAGCAATATTTTGTAGCATTGCTACAAGTTTGGTCGCACATGTTATTGGTTGTAGAGTGGGGATAGGAAAGTGCAAAGAAACATGTTGAGGTGGTGAACTTAAGTGTTGCGACAGGTAGGGAGATTATGTCACATGCTTGGATTTGCAACCATTTTGGGTTTTAGGATTTTAGATGATAGCGGGGTGACACTTAAAAGGGACAATGCGATTAGATGGAGGTTGTGCCGGATGCAGCGATTTAAAGACCCGACCCAACCTCGACTCGAGTAGGATTAACATTTGATCTTACAACACCACAATTTTGAAAATGAAACAAATTTGTGCATACATGAACCAAGTATCTAACCTCAAAATCCGAATAAAATTTCTAGAAGGCCTTATTTGAGCCACACGTTCTTCAAATTTGAGGATAAAACTATTGTTTAAATTCTTCATTTTTTTTTCTTAATCAATTTAACAATTAATTTCATAATCTCATCCATCAAATTATTAGATTATCTTATTGATTTTGGACGATATGATAAATAATTGTAAGTTTAATGAATCTTTGTCGAATTGGAGCTATTTTGTTTTAAAATTTTAAAAAAATTGCACTTTTGCACTAAAGAAATTATTATAGACATTTTTTAATTGATGTTTATTATCAAATGTTCAAAAATAATTGGTTTTGAAAGTCGAGTATTAATTATAATTAGTTTAAATTTTACATGTATAAATATTATTTTACATTTAAATTAAAAAATTAGAAATAATGATCAATGCGGTTTTGATGATTTGATCGGTTAAATCGCTGAAACCTTTTACGTTGTACCAACACAATTTGACTTAGGATTCGGTCTTGAAAACTATAGCCTGATGTGACGGCGGTAGGTTGGTGCAGACGCATGGGTAGTGGTGGTAGGGGATGTGAGATGAGAGAGGAAGTGAATCGGGAGAAAGGTGGCTTTGTTTTTCCACTTAATTCAGAAATTGGTGGTCTAAAGATGAAAATTTTTGTAGAAGTTTGTCATCTAAATAAAATTCATCTTTTAAGGGGGAAATGCAAAATATGAGATTAGGAGGATGCAAGCCAAAAATATGCGCGTGAACAAAGCGAAGAACAAATCTAAATGCGGTAGAATCAATGGGCGGAGCAATACAACCAGCTGGCGAAAAACAAGCACTAATCAGTTGGCTATCCATTCTTTTATTTTATTTTCCTTTACTTGTACCTTCGAAATAAGGAATCCATGTGCTGAAAAGTTAATATCATATTGTGATGATGCTGCTAACATGTAAATTTTTAATATTCTACGTTTAACAAAGTTAATATATATATTGCGTACATGTTAAGTTCGGCCCTGACCCCCACGTTAGCATTCAAAGTGCATTCGGACTCAGTGGGCTGAGACGTAGACCATTTAGCCCACTATATTAGGGCCCGTTAAAAAGTGCATTAGGAATTTTTGATGGATTTACGAACGTCTATCCTTTTTTTGAGTTTACAAACTTAACCCTAACCAAATGTCTACAAAATTGACATCGAGATTCATAGTTATTTGAGTTTACTGTTGTTTATTTATCATTTGCTGTGAACTTATGTTTGTGTACGTAGAAACAAAAATTATGTATTATGTCAATGTACTAGCGTTTATGTTTGAAATTCATTAGTGCTTTATTCGTCATTCATTGATATCATATCTTTCCTTTTTATTTTGAGAATACAATTTGTTTTTGTTTTTATTTTGTAGTACTCAACCATCACTTTAATTTAAGAAAAAAACAGATAAAAACCAATTAAGCATTTTTATCTCTGGGTTCTTTTGATTTTTCAAAAATTAAGCACGTATATGCATTATAACTTAAACGAGCTTTTCAAATTAAAAAAAGGACAAATTTTCTATACATGCTTGCTAAAAAAAACTTAGTGTAAAAATAACCATTTTAGAAAACTAATTGCAGAAATAGACATTCTTTTATATAGCTTGTGCATTTATGTAATGCGCAAGTTATAATTTTTATTAAAAAAAAATAACTTGCACATTTATGGCACGCGCAAAGTATATTTTAAAAAAAAATTAACTTGGACATTTATGTAATGCGCATGCATTATTTTTTAAAATAAACGTGCGCATTCAATAATTGTCCAAGTGTATAGATTGTACTCGTACGTTTATGAAATGCGCAAATACAATTTGTCTAAAAAAACATAATCTTCTTGCTTTTGATTGAAGATTATCTAAGGAAACATCTTATTCGCAGATCACGGTATTAGTTTTGAAAATTTTATTTTAGGGTTTCAAAAATCAAGATTTTGAATTTAGTGTTTTAATTTTTATTATAAATGGTGTCAACGGTTCCAATTATATTTTACTACGATGGAGAATTATTGGTTGATGAAGACGGTAAATATACGTATGCTAATGGTAAACAAAAAGGATCAAAAACTAAAAAATATTGCAGCTTTAGAGAGCTTAAACAACGCGCATTTGAAGTGGCAAAAGTCAATCCTCTTAAATAGGATTTAAGTATAGTGGTGAAATGAGTTAGAGATGATTGTTCATTCGCTATTAATGTAGAAAATGACGATGATATGAATTCTACTTTTTCTATTGGAATGAGAGCGATAGAAATTTTTGTTACGAAAGCAGAACATGTTAATGTTATAGAAGCACATAAGTCGGCAATATCAATAGAAGAGCCTTTACTACACAATTTCAAGAAACACAATGTTCGACACTTCCTTCTTATATGACAACTCATCATGGCAGAGAGATTACATAATTATTAAATAGATAGAGCAGAATGTATGGAGGATCATCTAGTTAAGCACAATATTTGAAAACTTTATATATCCAACTTGTAGTAGTCCAAATCAATCTCGTCGCGTGAGTGATAATTTTGTGGTAGTATTTTTATTTTGAATTACCTTCATACATTGTATCTTATCATTATTTTTGGTACTTGTAGTTTCCAAATGAACTAAGCGGAAGAAGCATTCATTGGTCGTGTTAACGATGATGATTTTGATTACGTTGATAATGCAAACGATAGTGAAGTACAATGGGATAGCATGCAAATAGCTTATGCGGATGATATAACTTGGGTCAATAACATGGAGGTTAACGATGGTGCAATCATATATGAAGATAATCAACGGGTCGATGATCTAAATGCCGTTAAAGATCAAATCACATATGAAGATTCCTTAGGCGATGATTTATTACTGCAACAATGATGGCAAAATTCATTATGGACAACTTTCACTTAGAAGTGGAAGTGTTTGAAAGACAATGTGCTAAAAAAGAACCTTGGGTTAGATTAACCTTTGGTAGTAAAGAGAAACTCATTGAACAATTATGTGAATGGACAATTAAATATTAAGTTTCTTTTCAGGTCGTAAAATCGTGTGCAAATCAATATATGGTTCAATGTGATGGATGAAAAATATCCTTGGAGAGCGCTTGCTAACCTATCGACGAGAAAATCTCAAAATTGGTGAAAAATAAAAACATATGATGGGGATCACACTTGTTTAAATGCAACCATCAACTCAAACTATCAACAAGCAATATCAAAGTTTATACATAGTAAAATACTTTTCTTAATTAAATCTGAAACAAATATTACTGTAAGAACAGTTCATGAGACAATGTCGAATATGTTTCTTATAAAAGTAAGCTGTTCTCAAGCTTGGCAAGGATTATAGAAAGCGATTGCAATAATTTATGGAGAATATGAATAATCATATGCAGAAACTACCAAAATAACTTAAAGTGGTGCAAAGCAGCACCATGTAACCGTATATGATGTTATTCACACTCGTGGTATTTTTTATGGTGCTTTTTGGACTTTCAGACAATCAATCGATGATTTCACATACTATCGTCGTGTACTTTCTATTGATGGCATTAATTTATATGGAAAGTATCTTGGTACGTTACTTGTAGCTATTGGTGTAGACACAAATCAAGGTCTTTTTCGTTAACCTTTGTTGTGCAGATAGATTCTTAGAAAACATAGAGTTGGTTTATTCTTTGCATGTGGAATTATATTCCTTCTATACGTAACCGACGACTACTTAACTTGCATTGCTTTTTAGAAACCAGCTATTCTTAAGTTTTGTTCCAATCTAGGATCTTTATAGTTTATTTCTTTAAGCTTTTTATAAATATCTACAGGTTTAATTGTCTAAACATCCTGATTTATAACAACAAATAAAAATTAATTATGTACATTGCACTTTCAATTAAAAACCAATGTATATAAAATAAATACCTCCATAAGCGATTGGTTTTCACTTCTATGTTTTAGTTGAAGATAAAGAACACTTATATCAACAGGTCCGGATGGTAATTCTACAAAAAATTATTATCCAATACATAGTCACTAACACCCAGTATCACTCACAATCAAAATTAAAACTGGGGTATACCAATTTGCAATAACTAACATTCCAATGTTAATTTATTAAACTACAACAATAATACCTAAACCAAGTTATTTATAACCAAAAATCTAGTAATCCAAAATCAGTTTTTTACCTCTAGTTTGAGAAGATGAAAAAGAAATTCCATTTCTTAATAGAATAACTAATTATTTGAAGCTAAAACTATAGACTATTTTGATTCGGAATTGAAACTAAAATTAGAATTGAAAGTGGGTTAGATTGGAGATTGGATCTGGATTTTAGTGAGATGGAGAGGGAAGAAAGGAAATGAGGATGAAAAAGGGATGGCTGTTTATTTCAACTTCGAAATTGTATTTTCGCATACCATAAATACGCAAATACAATTTATATATTTGCGCATTTATGAAATGCACATATTTATTTTGTAAAAATAATGCATGTGCATTCCAAAATTTTGCATGTTAAACTTTGTAAAAAAAATATAGCTTGTGCATTACATAAATGCGCAAGCTATATAAAAGGAGGCCTATTTTTGCAATTAATTTTGACTGATGCCAATAATTGCAATACCTTATTTTGCAAGCTCATTTAATTTTTTTTTCATATATGATAATACTATTCAATAAATAATATTATGATCATGTCCAAGAACTACACTACCGGTTTTGCCAAGAAAATGAATAAAGATGGCATATACCTTATGTTCCAGATATAAGATAATCCAACAAATGAAAATAGAAACATGTATCTAAGGAACTCAAGCAAAAACTATATTATGGTACAAGTAGTATTACAAGCTATGATGGTGAAGAGTCAAAGATTGGGTGTTTGGAGAAGTTGCAAGGTCGAAAGAAGACTAGGGATTAGAACATTGTTAATTTAAAGTACATGGCTAATATGATCAGAGTTCGTACCATACATATGCAAATGCTTTTGGAGCAACACGAGTCCATTGGGATCGTCACCTTCCATCCAATCTATTTGAAAAATGTAGTGTTGTAATAAATAAATAAATTCTAGATCTGAATACATACAACCCATATTGATTCTATCGAGAAACAAATATATGAAATTAAATAGTTCAGCAGAAGTCGTACCTGAATCCATTGATGTTTGCAAAAATAAGATCAACTAGGTTTTAGATCTTCCAAATTGACACAAGATTAGATCTGAAAATTCTCTTTAGAAGAGGGTGGAGAGGATATGATAAGACTTGTGTAATTTGGGGACCATAACCCCATATATATAGTGTGTGACATTTTTCAGTTCGGCCCTTCAACAAACTAAAACTGTCACTCTGGTATCCACACATTATAAATTTACATGACGAATATACCCCTTAAGTCTTGTTGTATTTATTCCAAATAGATCACATAATCAAACTTAATCCCAAGATAGCCCATACATTCAAATATTAAAATATGTGGCCCCATAATGCTGAATTATTCCAACAATCTCCCCCCGGGCCACATATGTAACTTTATAGAATGTATTTAACTTTATGAGCTCTCAAATAGCTATCTTGACAACATGGTATATCCATAACAATCTCGTCCAGTGATTGCGTTAACATAAGATCAAAGCGGTTTTCATTATCGTTAGTGTAACTAAACCCATCAATGGTCACGTATATCAATATAATCAAATGACATAGATCAATCATGTATGTGTAGCATGGAAATTACATGAAATGTGATCTTTACATGTCTATTTCCAACTGGTCCTACTTTACTTTAATGAGTTCAAAATCTAAACATATATATAATTTGAGTGCAATTAAAACTTTATTTCTGATCAGAAAAACTGAAGCATATCCACAATCAAAATATCAAAAGAAATAACTTAGTACAAACTCCCCCTAAACCAAAACATTCTTACATAAAAGATACACCCATTTTAGCAACATGCTTATGAAAGACCTTGGGTGGTAATGCTTTTGTAAGTGGATCCGCTGACATGGAATTTGTCCCAATATGCTCTATGGATATTAACCCATTTTGCACTCTTTCCTTCACAACTAGAAACTTGATGTCAATGTAATTTGACTTACTTGAGCTTCTATTGTTATTAGAATATAATACTGCTGATCTATTGTCACAAAATAACTTTAGTGGTCTTTCAATATTATCTATAATGCGCAGCTCGGTGACAAAATTTCGCAGTCATTTTCCATGATTAGATGCCTCATAGCAAGCCACAAACTCTGCTTCCATAGTGGAAGAAGCTATAAGCGTTTGCTTAATGCTCTTCCATGATATAGCCCCTCCACTCAACATAAATATGCATCCAGAAGTGGATTTTCTGCTATCCGGACATCCAGCAAAGTCAGAATCAGAATACCCAATGATCTCCAACTGATCTGATCTTCTATATGTAAGCATATAGTCCTTTGTTCTTTGAAGATACCTCATAACCCTTTTTGCTGCTTTCCAATGATCCATTCCAGAGTTACTAAGATACCTGCCTAACACTCCTACAATGTACGCAATATCCGGACGCGTACATACTTGAGCATACATTAGACTTCCTATAGCAGATGCATAAGGGATCTTCTGTATTTCATTAACTTCAAGGATGTTATTAGGGCATTGTTTGAGACAAAACTTATCTCCTTTAGCGACAGGGGTATCACCTGGTTTACAATCTTGCATGCCAAATCTCTTAAGCACCTTTTCTATATAGTTCTTTTGTGACAATCCAATAATGCCTCGTGAACAATCACGATGTATTTGGATCCCTAATACAAAAGAGGCATCACCAAGATCTTTCATTTCAAAATTATTTGAAAGAAATCTCTTAGTTTCGTGCAACATATTTAAATCATTGCTGGCAAGCAATATATCATCAACATATAAAATTAAAAATATAAATTTACTCCCATTAAACTTGTGATACACACAGTTATCAATGATGTTTGCCTCAAAACCAAAAGAGGTAATTACATTATGAAATTTGTGGTACCATTGATGAGAAGCTTGTTTGAGTCCATAAAAGGATTTCTTTAGTTTGCAAACCATATTCTTTGGATCTTCGACCACAAAGTTTTCCGGTTGCACCATATAAATTGTTTCCTCAATGTTTCCATTGAGAAATGCAGTCTTAACATCCATTTGATGCAACTCAAGGTCAAAATGTGCAACAAGTGACAAAATTATTCTAAAAGAGTCTTTCGATGAAACCGGACAGAAAGTCTCTTTGAAATCAATGCCTTCCTTTTACGTAAAACCTTTTGCTACAAGACGAGCCTTATATCTTTCCACTTTACCATTTGCATCCCTCTTGGTTTTAAATATCCATTTACAACCAATGGGCTTCTTACCTTCAGGTAAAGGGACAAGATCCCAAACTTTATTGTCTTGCATTGATTTATACTCTTCATTCATAGCTTCAATCCACTTTTGAGAATTAATATCTTGCATGGCTTGGTGAAAGTTGATAAGATCATCTTCCATCAATCCATTATTATCCTCTAACTCTTGAAGAAATACAACATAATCATCTGGAATAGCATTTCTTTTTTACCTAGTGGATCTTCTTAATGGCAATTCATTTTGAGGTTGTTGAATTTTATCTTGTGGAACATTAACTTCAACTTGAAGAGGATTTTCTTCAACATTGTTTTGTTGGGGTTCTGGATTCACTTCTTGATCAATGACAGGAACAATAATCTGCACATTGTCCGAAGAAGTAACTGTAGTAGGAATCATAGACGATGATTCCTCCTCAAAAACAATGTTCCTTACTTCATTTCTCCCTCTCAACTCAACATCCTCAAAAAATGTTGCATTTCCCGTCTCAAATATTTTCCTCAGTATGTGATCATAAAATTTATAGCCCCTAGATCGCTCAGAATAACCAATAAAGTAGCTACTCACTGTTTTGGAGTCCAATTTTCTTTCATTTGACCTATATGGCCTTGCCTCAGCTGGGCATCCCCAAATGTGAAAATGCTTTAGAGTAGGCTGTTTGCCTGTCCAGAGCTCATAAGGTGTTTTAGTAGCTGCTTTAGTGGGTACTCTATTAAGGATATAAACTGCTGTCTTTAATGCCTCTCCCCAGAGTAATTTTGATAAGGTAGAATGACTGATCATACTCCTTACCATGTCTTTAAGAGTCCGGTTTCATCTCTCAGCAACACCATTCATGCTAGGTGAACCTGGCATAGTGTATTATGGGACTATTCCACATTCCTCTAGGAATTTGGCAAATGGTCCTAGACATTGTTCACCTGATCCTGTTAGATTTACCATAATATTCACCGCCACGGTCAGATCTGACAGTTTTAATCCTTTTGTTGAGTTGGTTCTCAACTTTTACCTTAAATTTCTTGAACATGTCTAAGGATTCTGATTTATCATGAATAAGATATAGGTAGCCATATCTTGAGTAGTCGTCTATGAATGTTATAAAATATTGTTGACCATTCCATGATGCCTCAGGGAATGGCCCACAAATGTCTGTATGTATTAATTCTACGACGTCAGTTGCTCTATTGGCACCTATTTTCTTATGTTTGGTCTGTTTTCCCTTGATACACTCTACACAGACATCAAGGTTTGAAAAATCAACGGATTCCAAAATTCCATCTGACACGAGCCTTTGAATTCTATTTTTAGATATATGACCTAAGCGCTTGTGCCACAATGTGGCTGAAGTTTCCTTATTAGCTTTTCTTTTAGTACCACGTGACTCTACATGCAAGGCTTCATTATAAGAGGTATTAACATCAAGCATTTATAAGTTATCATAAACATTAAGAGAACCAGTTCCAATAAGAGTTGAATTCATTGATAAACTAAAAGTACCATTCCCAAATGAACAAGAATAACCAAATTTGTCCAACTTAGAAACATAAACCAAATTCCATCTAAATGACGGTATAACAAAAGTATCAAATAAATCCAAATAAAACTGAGTTCTTAATAACAACTTAAAATGCCCAACAGCCTCCACTTCTACCGATTTTCCATCACCCACATAGATGTATTTCAGCATCAGTTGGATTTCGGTAGCTCAGGCAGCCCTGTATAGAAACACTTATGTGAGTAGAAGCACCAGAATCTAACCACCAAGTGTTTCCAGGTACCGTAGCTAAATTTACTTCAGAACAGACCAAAGCAAAAGATGTACCTTTCTTAACACGCCATGCGTGGTATTTGGCACAATTTTTCTTCAAATGTCCAGCCTTTTTGCAAAAGTAACAACCATCAGTCTCCTTTTGTTGTTTCTTTTCAGTCGGACCCTTAGCAGTTTCTTTATCCTTCTTTCTCTTTTTGTCTTTTCCCTTAGAGCTGTATGCTAAATGAGCACTTTCAGCCTTATCATGCTTCATTCTCTCTTCTTCTTGTACACAATACGAAATGAGCTCATTAAGAGTCCATTTCTCCTTTTGACAGTTATAACTGATCTTGAACTGGTTATATTGTGAAGGAAGAGAGATTAATACCAAATGCACGAGCAAATCATTTGAAAGCTCAAGCTTAAGTGCCTTAAGTTTTGAAGCAGTGTTAGACATTTCCATAATGTACTCCCTTATGTTTCCTTTGCTTTGATACTTCATGGAAATCAAGCGTTGCAAAAGCGTGCTTGTTTCTGCCTTATCGTTTTCAGCAAAACGTTTTTCAATCTCAGCAAGGAAATCTTTAGCATTGGTTATCTTTTCAGATACCGCACCGCTAAATGCCTTCGGAATGCCACGCTTTATGATCATTAGACTCGTGCGGTTTGAACGATCCCACCTCTCAAAGTTCTTTATAATATTAGAAGAACTTTCATCCGTAAGAGGGGCGGGTTCATCTATCCTAAGTGCAAGGTCAAGATCCATGCAGCCAAGAACAAGCAATATGTTCTCTTTCCAATCCTTAAAGTTTGTTCCAGTCAGAATAGGAATGTTGTTCAGATTGGCAGATACCGTAGTCAAATTAGATGTAATTTTAAATTAATCAAATATGCTTACATTATAAAACAACTGCAGTAAATTTAAAACAATTGGTAAGTCTTTGCTCAAGATACCTAGCACAATATTAATATCAAGTCTTTGGACAGTAATATTAACTGTAAGTGGTATTCTTGTTGTAATCATCAAATATTAACAATAAATTCAAGTCAAATAATAATCTTCCTTTGGGCCGATTAATTATTTTCTTGTAAAACTTTATAATTGTTACATATTTATCATCACACATGTGTATCTGATTTGGCTAGATATTAACCTTCCTTTGGGCCGACTAATATTCGCATAAATAAATACACACAAATATCTAATATTTTTCATGAGCAACTAAAATAAGAGAGGTCACTTTGGTGACATATTATTTCAATTAGTTCACTTGTAATGTAGGATATTCACAATCAATTTGCAAAAGACGCCAAATAATATATGAATTTATTTTAACTCCTTCATTTATGCGTATTCCATAAATTTCATTTTTTTGTTACTTTTATACATACTGAAAATATGGCTTCATAGTCGTAATTAAAAAAATTGATATTAACTAAAAATGCAGCAATATATAACAAATGGTATTTGCAATAACAATTAGTGATAAAATATTACATATTTTATTTAACTATCAATATTCAAGGCAGAAGGAAAAAACAAATTTTAACATAGCATGGTCCATACATGTGATATTATATTACAGAAAGTGAAACTTTATTTTTTTAATGAGCGGGCCATACATATAAAATATATGTATTTATAAAATATAAATGTATTAAATAATAAACAATATGTCCTTTCTTATTCCAAATACAAACATGCTGTATCGTTAAATTTATTGCAACTGACGCATTTACTGCATTTATGATAATAAATTTATTTATTTATTACCATAACAACCACATTTAATGCAATTATGATAAAAACTAAATGCAATTGACCGTTATGTGATCCAATACGTATTACAGGAACATTAAAAGGCATGAATATGCTTCCATATGTGTGAAAACAAAACTTAACATGGTAACCATCTATAGCAATAAAAAAAATTGTACAGTCACAATACCACTGACAATAAAATATGAATAAAACAAGTAGCAAAAATTAAAGGCATCAGATTTGAACAAGCGGAATTAATTCATGAATTATTTATATAGATCTGAAACAAAGGCATCAGATGAATCAATAAGAAAAGAGAAAATTTCACAGATCTGAAATAAAGGCATCAGATTAATCAAGATTTGAACAAGTGGAATTAATTCATGAATTATTTATATAGATCTGAAACAAAGGCATCAGATGAATCAATAAGAAAAGAGCAAATTTCACAGATCTGAAATAAAGGCATCAGATTAATCAACCAAAATTGTAAATCCAAGAACCCTAATTTCATATGTTCTTAAAACTAAAGAATTTCTCAATAAAATCAATGATGGGTGGCTCTGATACCACTTGTTGTAATAAATAATGTAAGTTCTAGATCTGAATACATACAACCCATATTGATTCTATCGAGAAACAAATATATGAGATTAAATAGTTCAACAGAAGTCATACCTGAATCCATTGATGTTTGCAAAAAGAAGATCAACTAGGTTTTAGATCTTTCAAATTGACACAAGCTTAGATCTGAAAATTCTCTTTAGAAGAGGGTGGAGAGAATATGATAAGACTTGTGTAATTTGGGGACCATAACCCCATATATATAGTGTGTGACATTTTTCAGTTCGGCCCTTCAACAAACTAAAATTGTCACTCTGGTATCCACACATTATAAATTTACATGACGAATATACCCCTTAAGTCTTGTTGTATTTATTCCAAATAGATCACATAATTAAACTTAATCCCAAGATAGCCCATACATTCAAATATTAAAATATGTGGCCCCATAATGCTGAATTATTCCAACATGTAGCACTTATATTGCTGCACAAAACAACATGTTATGGGCTACAAAGCGGTCTAAAGAAATCAGACCAATGCTATCTAATTTAACCAATACTTTCTTCCAGATACCAAATAAATAGGGATTTAACTATAAACAAACCCTATAGCTTGACAATCTAGAGTGGAACGTGAGAGGATGGTCCTTGTTCTTATTAGTTAGCTTGATATACTCAACTCAAGGAAGAGGAATGTTCTTACTCTTGCTCCCTAAACCTATATATGCACGAGCCTCCACCACCTGATTACTATCCGAAAACCTATGGGTGTGAAGCATGATCCAAAAATGTAATCTAGGAAAAATACACAATTTATTTTTCTTTCATCTTCTATAAGTTGTGGTTGTACTTGTAGTACCGAAACAAAAAAGGCAGAAAATCAAAACATATACACACACACACACACACTGGCGTGCATAACAACCAAGAGAAGTGTATAATAATGCACCAAGTATAGTTATTTCCTAACTAATAGTAAATGTATTGTCCAAGTCCACTAACTCATCTACGTGTCCAACACAAATTTTAACACCTAGTTATTCATATCATCCAATGATCATGCATAAAATGACATCCGGATCCATAGATACCATGTATGATATTTTGTCATGTAAAATATAAACTAAAAATAACATATCTAACATGTTTATAACAATGCCTCAGTATTAAAGGAATAAATTATAATACAAGCAATATATACATGTAAAGACAAAAAGAACATCATATATATGCATGTGTGTGTATAAAAAAAGAATCACAGTTATAATGCAATCTGAACATGTTGAGTCTAATAAGTACATTAGACTCCACATATAATAAGTCTCATATACATATTAAAATATGACATGTTGATATAAAAATACTAGATGGATAATAATAGCAATATAAAGCTCTGGCTCTAAATCTCCTATGGTTAATAATGTACCAGGGATCCTCCATCCTAGTTTCTCCTTGGAGTACCTCAATCTTCTCTGAGGACTTATGATCAACATATGCACTTTGGGACCTAAGGAAAGAAGGACGAGCTAAAGAGAACAATAATCACTCCAGCCAAAGCCACTTGTGCAATCTCACCTACATGAAAACTGATAAGAAAATCAGTATCATACTTGCCTGAAGATGAGCAAATTATGAATAGTAACACATGGAGGCGGTTATATACATACCCTCTTTGGCAATAACAGACATTATGTACGTCACTACTACTGAGCTTCTTTCTCCATAATTGGTAGATGCGTGGTGCTTTTGTGAATGAAATGTGTGCAAAGGCACATAATTTACAAGATATGCTAGGAGATGGTCAAGGGAGGGCATGGGAGGAACATTTGCAAAGGTGTTTCCCTTCTTTTGCTTCTCCTCTTTCGTAGTGTTGGATAAAACAATGTACCTCTTCCTTGTCGCTTCCATCTCAACTTAGAGAACCAAGCCTCAACCTCGTCAATCACAAATGGTTTCCTTTTGTTCCAGCATGCCTTGTTAGCCTCCGTGATTAGGCACTTATGGATCAAAGCTATGACATCATTATAGTCTTGCAACCATCGAAGATGGACCTTGGTATTCATATTGTTGTATAATTAATCCAGTGGCTCACTCAGCAAGTCTGGTTATTACCCTAGCTCCTCACATTCCTTGGCCAAGGCGAGAAGATTCTTCAATCTGAAATCGGTCAATACTTTGTCAAGTTTAGCATGTCTAAGTTTTCAATAAAGGCTAATTTACCAAAAGCAATCGAGGTTAGTTGCGCCTTGAGTTGAGCTTTTTTTTCTTTCAACTCGACCACCTACCAAGTCGTACTTCCTTGTCCTCCACTAGGACATTTAGCAATTGAGTAAGGTCACGCTCTCTCCTCAAGCCGAGAGACTACTTCCCCATCGCCTTTTTTTCCTCTTCGCTCGAAAACCTCTTCTTTTCCTTTTAGAGATGGGCCACTAATATCTGGTTTACATATATATAGTGATACTAACATTTATCAAATTGGACAAAAGACTTTAAAGTTATATAAAAGAATATAATTTTATGATAGAATTAGGGGTATGCCCAAGAGGCAATTTTTACATATATCCAACTGATAACCAATCTTGTTCAAAATAAAAGGTGTTTTCTTTCTATTATATACTTGATATAATGTGTTATACTAATTAATTTAATTAAAAGTATGTTTAATACAAAATCCATAAATGGTGTGCTTTATGATAGTAGTTACAAAGCATTGTAACCGTGAGTAATTTATTACAATGAAAATAATTATATCATTCAAATATTCCTAGTCAAGAAGTATCAAGATCAGATATCAATACGTCCGTTGAGACTGGAGTACGTAACGTTCTCCAAATGTCGGGTAGTGTACGTCACGACCGAGATTTTCGACCTCCGAAAATCGACATCAATACGTCCACTGTATTGCATGCCGAGCAATCAAATGTCGAAAATACCAGATCGTTGGGGAAAAGAAGAAAGAGGTAGAAGAAGAAAATATAAATAACAACAATGAATCTCACAACCGCAGCGGAACAAATATAATAGATGACTACTGATCTTTATACAAAATGAGCTATAACTATTTTTATACATTACATCATCAGAGTACAACACAAATCAATAGCATAATACTAGACAGTTATAATAAATTATCCTCACAAAAGCGGAATATACAGCCTACAATACATAGCGGAATATAAATCAGATATGGGTAATACATCTTCGCCATCCATCTCGCCTTCTGAGCTCCATAGCATCCTATCCAGTATCTGCAATACTCGGTCTGACCCAAGCATTATAATAAAATAACCCCCGAGTCAGTCTGGAAAACTAGCGTGAGAAAAACACACTCAAATTGAATTATTAAAGCTATCAAATCCTTGAAAGTCAAAGGTATCTCGTAAGATCGTGCCATACATAAACACGGTGGGTTTTTACCTTACGATAACCAAAACATTTTATATCAAATTCTCTGATATTATAATAGTGTCTAAGTACAAATACTTATTCAAATAGCCGAAATTGTTACATTATTTAAATTCCAGCATACTAGGCTCTACAATCAAAACCATAAAGGCACATATTGGAGAATGAATTCCTTACGAATAACTAGGTACTGGGGTATCACCTGTCACGGTACACGTCTAGAGCAGTGTAATAAGGACAACGTTGGGATCCCCTACAACACAAGACCGAACTATTCCTAACCTGGATAGACTGAATATGCTATCACCCTGGGTGTTCCCACCCTTTTACGAGCTCCGTCCATGTATCGTAGTAATAGAATAACATCTGAGGGTATCTAGATAGGTGATAAACATACCCTAATTGGGTGCAACCCACTTAGCCTTGATGCATCTCCCCTGCTTTCAGTCATTCTCGGTTGATTAGGCTAGAGGCTACGATTACCTTTTTAAGGAATTTCACTAAGATGCTCATTGTCCTCCAATGATAATGTACCGATAGCATTCATCCATACAAGTCCGTTCTAGGTCTGAACGAAACCGAAGGCACTACTCTTACTACATCCATTTTGGAATAACCTTCAGGATTAGTAGCGATTAGCCCTTGCATTTCATTGCTCCATCTTCAACTTCATGTTCTTATTTCTATTTCGAAAACGTATTCGTTGGATCGAAGTGGTTTTCGAATAACTTATCTGATCTTGGTCTCTTCGAAAAACCCATCGATATTTTCGGTAAACTCAACCCCAGTTCTTTAGAAAATAAACAAATGAAAATAAGATTGGAGATCACCTCCTAACCGTTAGTGAACAGATTTCCTTATAAATATTCTAGAAGAATGAAATGAGTTTATACGTACAATATAGCATCGCGAACAACAAATGTACCATATACTTCCCGTGTTTCTTCCAGATATTTCCAAAGTTATATTTTGGGTCCAGATTTGATAGTCGGTTATTTAACTATCAAATAAACAATCATCCAAACACAGATTCCATTTTCCACTAAAAACTCCAAATCTCTTTTTAATTTAATTTTAATAAATTAAATCTCTTTATCCAAAATATACGTACTTATCTTATCAAATTAAGTAAATCCACCAACTATCCCTTTCAAAAAGAATATTTGAAAACCCTTTTAAAAATAATATGGAAAGTACCACTGCGGTATCAAACCATGGATTCGCAGCTCCATGGTTACGTCTCTGTTCAAGAGAAATCTAAGACTTAACTTCAGGCACTCATTACCTCTGATTTCACCATTCAAGTATACCATTACTTCCCTAAAACTTTATTTAAAAATTTTCAAAATAATACTTATGAAATTTCTATAATAATTTCAAGTTAAATTTAGGCGAATGCTCCTTAAAATAAAGGTTATTATATAAAAAATACATAATTATTGAATAATTTATCCTTTCAAAATAATAATATTGATTTATCCTTAAATAATAATTAACTTAATATAAACTAACTTAATTCATAATTTAAAATATACTTAAAACAATTTTAAACAACTAAATAATTAATTTCTGAAATATTCTTTAAAACACCTTTAGAGTTACCAGTTAATAAATGAAAATCCTTCTTTTTAAAACAATCCAAATTTTTGATAAAATACATTTTTCACTCCTAATAGAACCAGTCCAACCTTTATAAATCTCTCTCGATTTATTCCCCATTTTATTTACATCCTAATTCCGTAAATCCCCTTTCCACGTTTCTAAAAAATAAATCTACCATTTATTTTTAAACCAATTTACTCATCTCCTTATAAATCATCACCGTGAATTTATAATTTCAAATTTATCAACTGATAATAACTTTAATTTATTTATAAACCTTGTTTATAAATTTCATAGTCTCATTTCTCATTTATAACTGTTTCACATTACTTAATCGATTTTCAGTCGATTTCTAAATTAAATTCCCTTTTTAAAATTAATTCCTTAAATAACCCAAATGTTTCCAAAACCCAGCTAAATTCAGATTCCACTCTCTTCTCATAATTTTTAAAATCTTATTTAAAATCTAGTATAACAATCCCATATTTTGCTTTCAAAATTCCCTTTTTATTCTTCCAACTATTTAAATCTCGAATTTAAAAGTAAATCCTTTTATACTTAAATAGTAAATCCTTTTATACTTAAACAATATCGCTTAAGTTATATTATTTTAAAAAAATTATTTAAAAAACCTCTTTTTTTCATACTCCAAAATTTACCAACTACAAATTTTAAACTCAAGCTATTTATTTTTCCCTAAATTCATTTTCTTTAATAAATCCAAATTTTGCTACAAATATTTTTACTTCAAATTTCCCTTATTATTTCCTTTTAAAATTTCAATATTCGTATTTATGGTATTTTATAATAGCAAAACCTAACCAGTAATACCATAGCATCCAATAAATTCAAATTCCTCTATAATCCATAACATATTATTTGACCAAATTCATATCACTGACTATGAAGATAATTTCAACATTTTTGAGGAATCCAGTTGGATCCCTTCAATATGTTTTTCCTGCATCCACAGAAGTTATCACAATATAAAAATATCAATCCCACTTGAAGACGATATCTCGGAATGTAGGGTCATCCGTTATTATGCGCGGTGCATAGGGTCTCATCCGCTATATATATACGGGAATATCAATCACTACAATATATATGCTACTATATATAACATCACATTCAGCTGATAATAATTTATCAATTCTATAAATCAATTAATAATTAATTTTAACCATTTAAAATTAATTGTGGTAAATTCAAAATAGAGTGAGATTTACTCACTTTGATTTTCTATCGCTTCCGCGTTCTATTTTCGATTGAATGCGAATGCGCTTGAAATTATCTAAAAATTTCAGAAGCTCCAAATTCGTCCAAACCATTTTCTATGCGTACGTGATGACATCACGGTCCCAACGCCTCTTGAATCGTCCGAATCAGACCTCGTGCGCATGAGATTTAAATTTTTATAAGCTGATGATAATTTAATTTAAGCTTAACATTGATTTACTTTATAAATTTTAAAACTATACCCACAGAAACAAAGCCCGACCCAAAATACACTCATACCCTTCTTCCCCAATGCTCTTTCCCTCTATGTACACTCGAAGACCACCATGCCATGCACGCACACTGTGACACGGAGCTCTCGGGCATAAAACTCCCCTCCGACATCGCCAACGTGATTCTCTTCAAAATCTCCACGTGCCCATACCCTTCTCACCAACATCGCTTCACCAATGACAATTGTGGCTTGACCGAGCACCCATAGCTACAGTGAGAAATCACACCCCTTCCCTCGCGCACTACCAACGTTTGCACGCAACTTCCATTTCATCCCTCGATCATGAATATGCACTCCATTTTCCAAATCGACGACCCAAACCCCTATTATTCTCAACCCTAGCTCGAGCTCGCCTGCACCTCTACAGTCGATCACCAAAAAAGACGTCGCTCCCATCAAATTCTATACCAAATTGAAGCTCCTCACAAAAATATTTTTGATATAAATTTCATGATTTTTAATTTCATATGTAAAGAGAACGAGATTTTCGAAGTTGCCATTTTTTTCTCTGCTTACTGCTCTGTTGCTCGGCTGTGATGTTTAAAAAGGTGAAAGGAGCAGAAACATGTTTGAATACGTTAAGGGTATGGTGATTGAGTGAAAGAAGGGATAGGCTGATGTAAATTACTGAAAATAATATATACATATATACATAAATACATATATATAGACACACATATATATATAATTTTAAATTCAAAATATCTCGTTTTCAAAAGCAGCTTAAAATTTTGAACTCTTATCGAGGCATTCCGATAGCAGGTTTATAATGTTATACCCTTATTCCAAACGCAATGGAAAAGGTTTCGAGTCCTAATTCGATCGTATCAAGAATATAGCTTTTTGGACCCAATTTTTATATTGAATTTTCGATATAAACTTCAGCGTGCTTTTGTACTATACGATCAAAGGACAATTCCAAATGCTACGGAATTTTAAATCCTATAATAATACACCTTATGGATCCAATGGAACTGGTTTCGTCGAATTCCGAAATTGTGCTCCGGAAGGCTATTTTTAAATGCTAATTCAAATGGTATATTTTTAAAACTGAACAAACCACTTTCAAAATTCAAATTTAAAAATTTTATTATCTTCATTATCATCAATATAAATTTTATGAGCTTTAAAATTATTTTTAACAAGCTTAAAACTTCAGATTAAATATTTTACCCAATTTCCAATTATTAAATTCAATAATTAAATTATCCAACAAATAGTTATATTTGAATTCAAGTTAAAAATTAACTTTTAAATATTTAAAATCAATTAAATATTTTCAATTTTAAATATCCAAAATTCTGGGTCGTTACATTTCTCCCCCGTATAAGAAAGTCCTCCTCGAAATCGTTAGGTAAGAAGAATGGTCCAAATCTGTTAACTATTTTTCCAAAATCCATCAGTTTAAACAACTTTCCAAATCAATTTATTGTGAACACAATATTGCCTTTACTAATTTCCAAATTCATCCATAGATTAAAACTAATATTATACCCTCAACCATCCAAATTATAATTTGAAACAAAAAATTTAAATTATCGAAATTTTCTTCAAAAATTTTCTAACACCTTAAATTTTAGGAAAATTTCGCCAGCGTCTCCTTTACGCGGCTAGATTCGAAAAACTACAAAGTGGCCTCTACGGTCCCAAATCATCAAAAGAAAACAAAAGCTAAGTGGCTCAATTAGAAAATCATAAATTTCAAACACAATTTAAACACATACCTTTTTAGTCGGGCAATCAAACTTTACTTCTAAAATTGAAGACATCAATTTAGCTTTTGCTTATAATTATGTACACCTTATTTACAAATAATATCCAATCATACAATTCAAAATCATTCTATTTAGCGTTTTCAAATTTTCAATATTTATTTCACCCAAATCCATACGATGTACATATATCATCCGTACGTAAAAATCAAATCTGATCGCTCACTCGATCACACAACTTCACTTCTGAACTAGTATCGTTCACATAATTTTCTAGTGCAGACTCAGATCTGATTTCTTGATCAGAAATTGTCATTCTCTTTACATAGCCATTTACTATGATAGAGAATTCCAAAATCAATCAAAAATACACATCCAGGGTACACCTGGAAAATCGAGTGAAAAATCCTAACTCAGATCGATATAACTATCTTGAAATTCTATACTCGAATCTGGATCAAATAGTCATATGAATAAAATAATATATGAACAACTTATATATTAATTTTCAATTGATTATTAACTATATCAATTTCTTTTACTCACATTTATTTTAATTTCCATTCACTAATTCACAATTATCCTTTTGCACAACTTTTATTTAATCTTCATTCAAATACTTGCTCAGTATATTTCCGAATTCCAATTTCACTTGAGAATTAAACCCTCAATTTACTTAAGCCAATTTATAACATTTTATACAATGTTCTTAGATTCATTTCCACTTTATCACTTTGGTTTTTATCCATTTCTATTCAATTTTTTTTCAGTTTTAATTTGAACTCAATTTACCTTCCAAATCTTAAGTATTGACTTTCATCAACCATATCTCAACCCATATTTGATTCACTAATTTATTTTAATTAGTTCCATTCACTAATTTATTTCATATCTCAATCAAATTTTATTTCCAAACTTTTATTTTATTTAGTCCACTCGAACTAATTTTTCAACTTCACTTTATTCAACATAATTCAAATTAAACATCATTCCAATATTCAATTTCAATTCCATTTACTTACTAATTAAATTAATTTGTTCATCCACTAATCTATTCCCAACTTAATAAATTCTATTTCAGTAACTATTCCATTTATCCTGCTTTGGCTTAATTCCTCAATTCACACTTATTAACTTGATTTAAGTTAAATTTCACACCATAAGATCAAATTTTCATAAAAATTAAGTTACCAAACTTACTAATATTCTATTCACCAGTTTCTTCCAATTCACTACATTTAATCGGTTTACTTTACTAATATATTTCATTATCACGCTTACTTTTATTTAACTCTTCTTAAGTTAAATTTTATTCTAAACAAATTTCAAATTCTTACAAGTTTTTAAACTTATTTATGTTCCATAAAACATTTTAGATCAAACTCCGGAGTTTAAACAATTACTTAAATATTTCAAAATCATTTTTGAAATCATGTATACCCCAAAATCCTTGGTATATCAAATCATTCCTTTGAATTTCAAACCAAATTAGTTTTACCAAACCAAAACTACAATGCAAATCATCAAGGTAGCAAATCCCCCCTTGAAAACTCGAAAATGAATACCGATGATGTCGCGATCACCATCGGAATTATTTTCCAGCGACCGAAGTGAGTTCAGTGCTTTTTCCTCTTTTGAAAACCACTTTAAATACTCCTAATTTAAAATATTCCCCAAATCATACCATTATTATTTTCACAACTTTGGAAAACCATTTCCAAAACCAACGAAATTTAGATTTCCATATTTCCAACTTTTAAATCCTTTATAAATCATTTTCATAAACCAAATCATATTTAAATATTTCTCTGGAATTCCATTTCATTTCAAAGTATAAACCAGATTTTCAAAATCAACACAATATAAAACAATTTCATATTCACTAACAAATACGCGCTCATATCTATTAATATACTCAAATTATATTGAAAAGGGTAAAAGGAGGGGAAACATGTTTGAATAGATTAAGGGTATGGTGATTGAGTGAAAGAAGAGATAGGCTGATGTAAATTTTTGAAAATAATATATATATTATTTTAAATTCAAAATATCTCATTTTCAAAAGCAGTTTAAAATTTCGAACTCCTATCGAAGCATGCCCTAGGTGTTTATAATGTTATACTCCTATTCTGAACTCAATGGAAAAGGTTGTCCTAATTCGATCGTATGGAGAGGATAGCTTTTTGGACATAATTTTTATATTGAATTTCCAATATAAATTTCAGCACACTTATATACCGTACGATCAAACGACAACTCCAAATGCTATGAAATTTAAAATCTGATAATAATACACCATTAAGGATCCAATTGTAACATCCTAAAAATTTATCAATTTAAATTTGGTAATTAATTTAAACTCTCCGAATTTGATTTGAAATTAATTTCAAAAAAAATTCAAATCAAATAGAATAGAATAAGTGTTGTATTGTATAAATAAGATTTCAATTTTATTTGAGTTTAAAATTTGAAATAATAAATGTTTTTAAATCATTAGAATTTAAATTATACATGTGTGT
The DNA here is from genome assembly GCA_030765085.1 of Allium cepa. Classification (NCBI taxonomy): domain Eukaryota; kingdom Viridiplantae; phylum Streptophyta; class Magnoliopsida; order Asparagales; family Amaryllidaceae; genus Allium; species Allium cepa. Next base: position 69,661,459 of record CM060939.1, on the reverse strand, counting down.
ATGTGAGTAAATTTAAATTTGACTTTGGATTTGAATTTAAATTTTAATAAATAATTTGGTAAAATAATTTGGATTTAAAATATATATGTGTGTAATTTATTTAATATGTATTTAATTTCAAAACATTCTCTTGTAAATAATTTGTATTAATATAAAGAAAATATCTTTAATGGGAAATGTTAATTTAAAATACAATTTAAATAATGTAAAATATTATTTTAATAAAAATTTACAAATGTTAAGTGAGTAACAACTATAGAGACAAGTGTTTAACATGTAGAAAGAGATTACCAAGTGCTATTGTATTATTTTCATTTTCTTGGAAATTCGTATAAAAAAAATAAAGTTAATAAAGTTATATAAGCCATTTTATCTTCTTCTTCTTACCTCTTTTATTCATTTCTTAACCCTGTACAATCTTTAAACCAGAGAAGAAAATCATCAGTAACAAGTAATAAAAGCATAACCTCCTCAACATTTTAAATCAAGACAAAAAATTCTAGAAAAAAAAATCTGTAACCATACTTTTCAAAATCTCAAGCCAGAAAGGGAATTTCAAGAACAACTTCAAGCCTTCAACAAATAATTCAACATCAAGCAGGAGTCAACATCAACAATTAAACCAGAATCAAGATCAACTCAAATAAATTGCAAAATCAAGTTTTCAAGTTACAGACCAAAGTTTCTCTGTTTCATTAAAAACAAAACTGTAAGTAAGTTTGGATTTTAGTTTGTTGTTGAGAAATTAAGTAAGCAAATTTATATTAAAAAGTTGCAGATTAAAAAAATTCAAGATCAAGTTAAGCAAAACAATATCCAGGCTTTCAATTTTTAAACCCAGACAGAAAGCTCTCTGTTCAACTCCACAGGTGAGTAAGCTCCTTGATTTGAACTTGAACTTTTTGCTGTGAACAATATTGAAGTTTGAATGATAAATGTGTGTTTGCAAGTATATATTTGTACATGAAAATGAAGATGCATGTCTGTGCACATCAAAATAAACTCTGTTCCATGCCTACAGGTTCAAAATCCTGTCTCAAAACTCAAAAGCTCTATCTCAGATTGTTTTTAGGCTTTGAAATCAAAAGGAAACATGTTTGTATGATTATGCTCTAAGTTTTAAAAACAAATTTAAGTAAATCAAACAAAAATCTTGTCTGGAAATACAAGAATACAGGCAAACCCAATATAAACAGAAATTTCATCAAACATGATTTCAGATTTTGAATACATAAATTAAATTATCTTCGAAGTTGATGATTTTTAAAAGTGAAATTAAATTTTTTTATCAATTAATCACTGAGAAAGAGGGGGATGAACGGAATTGTCATCTTCTCGAAGTTCTGGCGATCGATAAGGCTATGGACTTCATGTTCATAACTAGAGCTAGCTGGAAGGGCGTAGAGTTAGGGAAAAATGCTTGTTTAAATTCTAGATCACCGTTGATGATGATCTTGATCGAGTTAGGGTTTAAGGTTTAAAATGAGTCGAGGTTAGAAACGTGATCACTGCGCCGTCTTTAGGCCATCGGAGATCATCGAACCGGGGCCATCAGAAGCGTCGGAGGTTGGCGGAGCTTAGGATGGAGTATCGCGATTTCTGATGATCAGAAGAGGGAGAGCGAGGCGATCGATTGGGGCTCAAGTTTGTTCCAGATTTGGGTCTGGTGGCTCGAATACGAAATCGCCATCGTTTCAAAATTGTGAGTGTTTGTGAGGTTTAGGAACATCGTCATGGACATGTCGATGACCTGAGATTCAAACTGAGGCGGTCGGAGTGATTGGGCATGTGCACATGTCTGGGGTTGTGTCAGGAGGCAGCAGTTTGGGAAGAAAGGGGAAACTTGAAGCTACTCTCGAGAAATGTAGGTGATAGCTAGGCTATGGACTCGAAGCAAATTCTGGGCCACACGGGTTTGCACTTAGACAAATTTGAGAAAAAAAATAAGGCACACGGGTAGGTTTTGTTGATAACTCAAAGCAAGTAGCAAAATGATTCGGGGGAGACTTGAAGTAGCCTCAGGGGTTGACGTACAAAACAGTTTTTCTTTAAAAAAAAAATTAAAATTATTAAATAGATTTTAAACTCATGTTTTTAAATGATAATTTTGATTTGAGTTTAAAAGAAATTAAAGTTTTAAGTAAGGCATTTTTAAAGTAATTAAATTTAATTTAATTTTGTCACATTATTTTTATAAAATTATTTATATAAATTAAATAATGCAATTAAGAATGATAGTTAAGATAAAATGTTATGTAAACTATTTTTGATCTCTTAAGATAATCTATGTGGTAAGGATGATTTATTTAACCAGATTTACAAGGTAATCAAAATGCTTAACAAAGGTAAGAAGATTTATCTTTTAAATTTATTAAGTAATTAATGATTTACTTAAGTGATAAATGATTTACAAAAAGAATAACTATTTAATTAATTACTTAATTTATTAAAGATTAATTAAGGTTAATTAATTTGTAATTAATTAAGATAATTAATTAAGGAATAATTAGTTAATGAAGGTGATTAAGATTTAATTAATTATAATTAAGGATAACTAATCATTGATTAAAGATAATTAATGAAAGTAATTATGTGATTAATTAATTCAAATCACACGAATGATTCATCTAAATTTTAGATAATTGATAACTAATGAATGTTGTGTACTGATTGATATCTCTGATATGTAATGCGATGCTATGTGATTTGAATTGCTTTGTGTTGATCTATGATTTCTGTGATGAATATATTTCTGTGTGAATATGAAAAACCCTTTGGCCCGTAAAATGGCTTTTGAATTTCGATGCGACAGAGAGTCAGATTCCAGTTGGTTATCCGAAACCCACATCGAACCTATGAATCTTTGTGAATGACATGTCCACATGTTTTTAAATTGAATGCTCACTATTCGATTTAGCCGGGAGAGGACCTTTGTGTCATATAACCCATTCCGAATAGGTGATACGACAAAATGGATAGCTTTTGAAGACGGTGGTGAAGACAGCGCATCTTCGAAAACGATAGGATAACCTGTCGAATGACTCTGCACTGAGTTGCTCCGATACAGAGATCTCCATATGTGATGGGGAGTTCGATCGGGATTGTGGATGCCCGGATTGCAAGGGCTTCTTTGGAAGTGCCTTCGGTTCTATTCGAACCCGGATTAGACTTGTATGGTTGTATGTCTGACATTACATTTTGAGATATAAAGCAGATTTCTTTCAAATACATTTCTGTTGGTGGCGGAGAATTTATTCTCTTAGCTTAACACCCTTCTATGAGACGTACGAGGTCAGAGGTTATGTAGTTGAAGGTTATCAGTAATACACTCCCAACTTGGTAATGTGGCATGCTGAGTGATGCTGATCATTTATTGATTGATGCATGATTTTTGTGAAAAGCGTAGCTTCATGGATGAGACTTCGTCGAACCTCACAACCTGGTAATGGTTGAAACAGGAAAGATGCAGCAAGGTTATTGGGGGTAGCGCCCCTTAGGGTATGTGCATTTCCTTCTCGATAGAAGTGGTATCATGGTATGGAGCCCAGATACTTAACTTATGTTGATATCGCAATTATGTTGCTTTGAGATTGTTGTTGTTGGAGCCCCGGATAAAGGTTGGTTACAACCGGGGGATGGCATACTCATGTCAGTAGTTACCTAGTTACAGAGGTAATCCGGCCTTGTGTTGGCAGAGATCCGATTAGGTTCTCGGGGTATCCCTCCAGAGGCGTACCCATGTGGTCCAGGAAGTTCCTTAGCCCGACCATTTGTTGGAAATCCAATTACCAATACGAACCCAATACGGTTTTAGTTGTAGAACTTGCCATCTAATATGGTAGTTATAATAGGCATACTATAACGGTATGTATGCTGACTAAGATTAATATTATACTTTTGAAATGTTTTTCACTATGCACATAATAATAATATTAAAGAGTTTTCTCATATAAAGCATAATTGACTATCATAAGGAGAAATCTCCCACAAGTGTGCGATTGCATTGTGTGTGTGCCGGAAGGCCTTATGGTAGTTTCATTTTCCAAAAGCATGAATGATTTTCTTTCAAAAAATTGTTTTTCTTAGTCAAAACAATTGTTTTTGTTCCATTACTGACCCGGAGTTTATTGTTTCCGTTCTAAACTCTGGGTGCCTAAAATTTCCACACGGGCAGCCTAGAAGAAGGTTTTCCCTTTTTTGGTGCTGTCTTGAAATCTGTTAAGTCTTTTGGTTTGGAAGCTATCGGATTTTGAAGCTTTTGTCTTTGGAGATATTTTGGAAAGTTTTTGGATCTCAAGGTGCTTAGTTTGGAAGTTCGAGATGATGTTGTATCTGCGATGTTGATTTATGGCAGTTCATTTTGTTTTCCACTATTTATATTCGTCTAATGTTGTTATAAGCTCCATCTGAACTGGAGTTCGACATTTGAATCTCCGGCAGTCGAATACAAGTGAGGTATGTGATGTCAATTTTCAAACGTCGAACTTCGGGACGTGACAAGTGGTATTAGAGCTAAAGGTTGAGTAAGAACTTTAGCTACGGAGTATAACACATTATGTGGCTCATTAGAGATAGGGTGAAGTATACCCTAGAATGAGTATAACCCAAGACCAAAACCCTAAATTAGTGTTGTTGATCATTTGTTGATCGAAGCATGGTTTTTGTGAAAAGCGTAGCTTCGTGGACGAGACTTCGTCGAACCTCACAACCCGATAATGGTCGAAACAGGAAAGATGCGGCAAGGTTATTAGAGGTAGCGCCCCTTAGGGTATGTGCATTTCCTTCTCGATAGAAGTGGTATCATGGTATGGAGCCCAGATACTTAACTTATGTTGATATCGCAATTATGTTGCTTTGAGTTTGTTGTTGTTGGGGCCTCGGATAAAGGTTGGTTACAACCGGGGGATGGCGTACTCGTGTTAGTAGTTACCAAGTTACAGAGGTAATCCGGCCTTGTGTTGGCAGAGATCCGATTAGGTTCTCGGGGTGTCCCTCCAGAGGCGTACCCATGTGGTCCAGGAAGTTCCTTAGCCCGACCATTTGTTGGAAATCCAATTACCAATACGAACCCAATACGGTTTTAGCTGTAGAACTTGCCATCTAATATGGTAGTTATAATAGGCATACTATAACGGTATGTATGCTGACTAAGATTAATATTATACTTTTGAAATGTTTTTCACTATGCACTAATAATAATAATATTAAAGAGTTTTCTCATATAAAGCATAATTGACTATCATAAGGAGAAATCTCCCACAAGTGTGCGATTGCATTGTGTGTGTGCCGGAAGGCCTTATGGTAGTTTCATTTTCCAAAAGCATGAATGATTTTCTTTCAAAAAATTGTTTTTCTTAGTCAAAACAATTGTTTTTGTTTACTCATACCAGTCTCATTACTGACCCGGAGTTTATTGTTTCCTTTCTAAACTCTGGGTGCCTAAAATTTCCACACGGGCAGCCTAGAAGAAGGTTTTCCCTTTTTTGGTGCTGTCTTGAAATCTGTTAAGTATTTTAGTTTGGAAGCTATCGGATTTTGAAGCTTTTGTCTTTGGAGATATTTTGGAAAGTTTTTGGATCTCAAGGTGCTTAGTTTGGAAGTTCGAGATGATGTTGTATCTGCGATGTTGATTTATGGCAGTTCATTTTGTTTTCCACTATTTATATTCGTCTAATGTTGTTATAAGCTCCATCTGAACTGGAGTTCAACATTTGAATCTCCGGCAGTCGAATACAAGTGAGGTATGTGATGTCAATTTTCAAACGTCGAATTTCGGGATGTGACAAGTGGTATTAGAGCTAAAGGTTGAGTAAGAACTTTAGCTACGGAGTATAACACATTATGTGGCTCATTAGAGATAGGGTGAAGTATACCCTAGAATGAGTATAAACCAAGACCAAAACCCTAAATTTGCTTGGTCTACTTCTTTTAACTGCTGATATTCCTTAAGATATCTCGTCCGTATATCTAAATTAAGTTTTCTTACTAATTACAGATAGTAAGAATGAGCGGGCGAAGAGGAAGAGCTAGGGGTCGAGGAAATGCTACCACAGCTGGTCAAGTCCCCCCAACAGTAGAAGCAGCAATACCTACCCAACATCAGCCGAACCTTGCTGATTTGTATAAAAGCTTCTCAAGACTCGGTGTTAAGTCGTTCACTAGCAAAGAATCTATTGTTGAAGCCCAAGCCTGGATCAGATCAAGCGAGAGAATTTTTAAAGGGATAAAGTTTGAGGACGATCAAATGCGACTAATAGCTTCTTGGCAATTTCAAGAAGAAGCCTTAGCCTGCTGGGAGATAGTCACTGTAGATGAACCAGAAGAAGAGTTTACTTGGAATCGATATAAGGAGGTGTTTGAAAAGCGCTATATGCCGTCGGCAGGAATTTCCCGAATGTACCAAGAATTTATGGACTTAAAGCAAGGAAGTTTGTCATTTGAGGAGTACTTAAACAAGTTCAACGAACTATCCCGTTGCGTTCAAGAATTGGTGAACACACCTCTAAAGAAAAATGAAAGGTTCATTCGTGGGATGAATAAGAAATTCCACGAAAGGATGATAGCACACGTCAAAGAATCTTTTTCTGATCTTATCGATATGGGGTACAGGTATGCTACCCTGGATATGCAGGAAGTCCCAAGAGAAGGAGGAAATGCGAGCAATCAAAATTGGAAAAAATGAAAGTTCGAGGGCAAGAAGCCACATCAAGGTAGGGATAAGAAGAACAATCAAGGAAACCCGGCTAGAGATATAACTTATTACAATTGCCAAGAAAAGGGTCATTATTCAAACAGCTGCAAAAACCCGAAGAAGCAAGTTAAGAAAGAACAACCTATTAAGACTGTTCAAGGAGTTAGAGAATGCTATAATTGTCACAAGCCTGGACATGTAGTTAAGAATTGCCCGGCGATGAAGCAAGCGCAAGTGGCGAATGTCTATGCGATAAAGGATGACCCCTCAACTTCAAGGGCAGATAAAGGAAAAGGTGTTCTAGAAGGTAACCTTACTATTTATGATAAAGTTGTTAGAGTTTTATTTGACACGGGAGCTTCACATAGCTTTATCTCCCAACAAACCGTAAAAGAATTAGAACTTAAACCTGAATTTTTTAACGACCCCATTTGCACAAAGAATCCGGTTGGAGGTCCCGCAAATCTTTGTCTATATTGTAGGAAAGTTCCTATTTCATATTCTTGCTATCAATTTCCTATCAACCTTTATGTTCTCTACATTAATGAATTTGAAATCTTACTCGAAATGAACTGGTTATCAAGATACGAAGCTAAATTGGATTGTATTAATCGGACAATTTTGGTCAAAACAAAGTTTTGGAATTTTATTGAAATCTCTTGTGAGGATCTGAGTCCTAAGAGAGATAAATTAATGTATACTTTGGGATATCCTGAACCCAGTCTGGGGCCAATACCTGTTGTTCGATAATTTTCCGACGTGTTTGAAGAAGTAAAATCCTTACCTCCACATAGAGAAATAGAATTCAAAATTGATTTAGTGCCCAATGCTCGTCCCGTCGTTCACGCAAGTCGCAGGATGGCACCCAGGGAAAGAATTGAATTAGTCAATCAAACTCGAGATTTGCGAGAAAGAGGATTGATTCTCCCTAGTGTTTCCGAATGGGGTTCAACTATAGTATTCGTAGCCAAATCGGACGGATGTTTGAGATTGTGTGTCGACTACCGCGATCTTAATAAACAAACTCTCTAGAACAAATTCCCTTTACCTTGAATCGACGATTTATTCGATCAACGTCATGGCGCTCAATTCATTTCTAAGATGGATTTAGCCCAAGGATTCCATCAGCTACGAATTGCCGAAGACTGTGTTTACTTGACCGCTTTCAGGGGTCCAGACATTTTCTACGAATGGTTAGTCATGCCTTTCGGACTAACCAATGCTCCCGCATACTTCGTAGATTTAATGACCCGCGTATTCCGGGAAGTGCTGAATAAATTTGTACTTGTGTTTATTGACGATATCCTAATCTACTCCAAAACCGAAGAGGAGCATGCTGAGCATCTTAGAATTGTTTTGGAGATATTAAGGAAGAACATTCTGTTTGCAAAATTTTCTAAATGCCATTTTTGGGTCAAAGAAGTCAAATTTCTCGGCCATATTGTTAATGAAGAAGGAATCTCTGTTGATCCGTGCAAAATCTCTGCTATTCTGGACTGGAAGTGACCCACTACTCCTAAAGAAGTTCGAGGTTTTCTGGGTTTAGCAGGATATTATAGAAAGTTTGTCCAAGATTTTTCAAGTTGGCCAGTCCATTGACTAAGCTAACGATGAAGAATGCTAAATTCGATTGGACTCCAAAATGTGATGAAGCTTTCCAGAATTGAAAAGGAGATTAACTACCGCTCCCGTTCTCGCTATCATTAACGGGAACCAAGGGTTATTTGTCTATACCGATGCTTGTGGAGATGGTTTAGTTGTGGTACTAATGCAGAATGGGAAGGTAATTGCCTACGCGAGTAGACAATTACTCCAGCATTAGAGGAATTACCCAACTTAAGATCTCGAACTTCTGACAGTTATTTTCACTTTGAAAATCTGGCAACACTATCTTCTGGGTAAGAATCTCTTTCAGCTTTACTAAAATTTAAAAGTTTAACTTAACTTGAAGTATATACTTAACAAATCTTTCTTGTTTTAGATGCAAATTTTGAATTATTCACCGACCACAAATCTTTGAAATACCTCTTTACCCAAAAGGATTTAAATCTACGGCAACAATGATGGTTAGAATTTCTAGCGTCATATGACCTAGATATTCTGTATACACCTGGAATAGCCAATGTAGTTGCTGATGCTTTAAGCAGGAAGCATGCTATTCTTGCTCATCTTGTTGCCACTCCTACTCTTCTTGAGAAAATCACCAACAAGAAAAATGAAGACAAGTTTCTTCGAGATATTTATGGGAGAATCCTTCGAGGCGAAGATATCAGTTTTGAAACCAATCATAGTGGAGTTATTAGATTGAAAGGCTAGTTGTGTGTGCCAGATATCCAAGAATTAAAGCGTGAAGTTTTAGATGAATGTCACAAGTCTAAACTTAGTATCCATCCAGGAGTTAATAAGATGTATAGAGATATCAAAAGAACTTTCTAGTGGAAGACAATGAAAAGGGATATATCTATAGATGTGAGTCGCTGTCCTACTTATCAACAGATTAAATGCGATCAGAAGAAAATGGCGGGTTTACTTCAGCCTTTGGAGGTACCCAAGTGGAAATGGGATCAAGTATCGATGGATTTCATCGACGGGTTGCCCTGCACTCGAAAGGGGAATGAAGCAATTTGGGTTATTATGGACCGTTTGACTAATACAGCCCACTTTATACCAGTGAAATCTACCCGCACAGCGGCAAGTTTGGCAGAGCTATATGTCAAAGAAATTGTCTGTCTACATGTTATACCCAGCAGTATAGTGAGTGATCGTGATCTGATCTTCACTAGTAGATTTTGGGAGGCGTTTCAAGCCGCATTGGGAACAAAACTGAACTTCAGCACTACTTATCACCCACAGTCTGATGGGCAGACTGAGAGGATAAATCGAATACTAGAAGATCTTTTGCGAGCTTGTATTCTCGACTTTGGTGGTTCTTGGGAGGACTATTTACATTTGGTCGAATTTTCATATAACAATAGCTATCAAGCCAGTATCGAAATGGCTTCTTTTGAAGCTTGGTATGGTCGTCCGTGTCGATCACCGGCGTGTTGGATTGAGTCTGGTGATAGACTCATTCTTGGACCAGATATGATTAAAGAAGCCACTGAAAAGGTTAATTTTATTTGAAAGAATTTAATAACTGCTCAAAGTCGCCAGAAGAATTATAACAAACGCAGGAGAAGAGCTTTAGAATTTCAAGTTGGGGATTCTGTTTTCTTGAAAGTGTTTCCAATGTGTGGTGTGTTAAGATTTGGGAAGACTGATAAGCTGGCACCACGGTACATTGGTCCTTTTCCTATATTGGAAAGGATCGGTCCTTTGGCATATCGAGTGCAGTTACCTAGCTGGTTATCTGGCGTACACGATGTATTTCATGTTTCACATCTTCGAAAGTATATGCACGATCCAGGCAGTGTTATCGAAGAGGCAGCTCAGCAGGATCTTGAAATCACTCCCAACATAGCAGTTAAAAGTGATCCATTGAAAATAATCGATCGTGATGAAAAACAGTTGAGGAATAAAATTGTGAAACTGGTTAAAGTGCAATGGAACAGTGATCCAAAGGACTGTACTTAGGAGATAGAGGACAGTATGCAAATGTCTTATCCCAATTGCAGAGTGGATATCTCGGCTTAAACCGGTAAGCCGTTTCTCTATCTTTTTCTTAATTCGTATATTCCTTGCTTTCTTTTCTCTCTCTTTCAAATTTCGAGGACGAAATTTTCTTAAGGGGGGAAATCTGTAACATCCCAAAAATTTATCAATTTAAATTTGGTAATTTATTTGAACTTTTGGAATTTAATTGGAAATTAATTTAAAAAAATCAAATCAAATAGAATAAGTGTTGAATTGTATAAATAAGATTTCAATTTCATTTGAGTTTAAAATTTGAAATAATAAATGTTTTTAAATCATTAGAATTTAAATTATACATATGTGTGTATATGTGAGTAGATTTAAATTTGACTTTGAATTTAAATTTTAATAAATGCTTTGGTAAAATAAATTAGATTTAAAATATATATATATATATATATGTAATTTATTTAATATGTATTTAATTTCAGAACATTCTCTTTTAAATAATATGTATTAATATAAAGCAAATATCTTTAATGGGAAATGTAAATTTAAAATACAATTTAAATAATGCAAAATATTATTTTAATAAAAAATTTACAAATGTTAACTATAGAGACAAGTGTTTAACATGTAGAAAGAGATTACCAAGTGTCATTATATTATTTTCATTTTCTTGGAAATTCTAGAGAAAAAAATAAAGTTATATAAGCCATTTTATCTTCTTCTTCTTACCACTTTTATTCATTTCTTAACCCTATACAATCTTTAATCCAGAGAAGAAAATCATCAGTAACAAGTAATAAAAGCATAACCTCCTCAACATTTTAAATCAAGACAAAAAATTCCGGAAAAAAAATATGTAACCATTCTTTTCAAAATCTCAAGCCAGAAAGGGAATTTCAAGAACAACTTCAAGTCTTCAACAAATAATTCAACATTAAGTAGGAGTCAACTTCAACAATTAAACAAGAATCAGGATCAGCTCAAATAAATTGCAAACTCAAGTTTTCAAGTTATAGACCAAAGTTTCTCTGTTTCATTAAAAACAAAACTGTAAGTAAGTTTGGATTTTAGTTTGTTGTTGAGAAGTTAAGTAAGCAAATCCATCAAAGATTAAGCAAATTTATATTAACAAGTTGTAGATAAAAAAAATTCAAGATCAAGTTAACCAAAACAATTTCCAGGCTTTCAATTTTTAAACCCAGACAGAAAGCTCTTTGTTCAACTCCAAAGACGAGTAAGCTTCTCGATTTGAACTTGAACTTGTTGCTGTGAACAATATTGAAGTTTAAATGATAAATGTGTGTTTGAATGTATATATTTGTACATGAAAATGAAGATGTATGTCTGTGCACATCAAAATAAACTCTGTTCCATGCCTACAGGTTCAAAAATCTGTCTCAGAATTCAAAAGCTCTATCTCAAATTGTCTTTAGGCTTTGAAATCAAAAGGAAACATGTTTGTATGATTATGCTCTAAGTTTTAAAAACAAATTTAAGTTAATCAAACAAAAATCTAGTCTGGAAATACAAGAATACAGGCAAACCCAATATAAACAAAAATTTTATCAAACATGATTTCAGATTTTGAATATATAAATTGAATTGTCTTCGAAGTTGATGATTTTTAAAATTGAAATTAAGTTTTTTTTATCAAGTATTCACTAATAAAGAGGGGGATGAACGGAATTTTCATTTTCTCGAAGTTCTGGCGATCGATAAGGCTATGGACTTCGTGTTCATAACCAGAGCTAGCTGAAAGGGCGTAGAGTTAGGAAAAAATGCTTGTTTAAATTCTAGATCACCGATGATGATGATCTTGATCGAGTTAGGGTTTAAGGTTTAAAATGAGTCGAGGTAAGAAACTTGATCACTACGCCGTCTTGAGAACAACGGAAATCATCGGACCGGGGCCATCAGAAGCGTGGGAGGCTGGCGGGGCTTAGGATGGAGTATCGCAATTTCTGATGATCAGAAGAGGGAGAGCGAGGCGATCGATTGGGGCTCAAGTTTGTTCCAGATTTGGGTCTGGTGGCTCTAATACGAAATCACCATCGTTTCGAAATTCTAAGTGTTTGTGAGGTTCAAGATCATCGTCATGGATGTGTTGATGACCAGAGATTCAAATTGAGGTGGCCGGAGTGATTGTGCATGTGCACATGTCTGGGGTTGTGTCAGGGGGCAGCGGTTCGGGAAGAAAGGGGAAACTCGAAGCTACTCTCGAGAAATGTAGGTGATAGCTAGGGTATGGACTCGAAGCGAATTCTGGGCCACACGGGTTTGTACTTAGACAAATTTGAGAAGAAAAAAAATAAGGCACAGGGGTAGGTTTTCTTGATAACTCGAAGCAAGTAGCAAAATGATTCGGGGGAGACTCGAAGTAGTCTCAGGGGTTGATGTACAAAACAGTTTTTCTTTAAAAAATTCAATTTTTTAAATAGATTTTAAACTCATGTTTTTAAATGATAATTTTGATTTGATTTTAAAACAAATTAAAGTTTTAAGTAAGGAATTTTAAAGTAATTAAATTTAATTTAATTTTGTCACATTATTTTTATAAAATTATTTATATAAATTAAATAATGTAATTAAGAATGATAGTTAAGATAAAATGCTATGTAAACTATTTTGATCTCTTAAGATAATTTATGTGGTAAGGATGATTTATTTAACCAGATTTACAAGATAATCAAAATGATTAACAAAGGTAAGAAGATTTGTCTTTTAAATTTATTAAGTAATTAATGATTTACTTAAGTGATAAATGATTTACTTAAAGAATAACTATTTAATTAATTACTTAATTTATTAAAGATTAATTAAGTAAGTAATTAAGGTTAATTAATTTGTTATTAATTAAGATAATTAATTAAGGAATAATTAGTTAATGAATGTGATTAAGATTTAATTAATTATAGTTAAGGATAACTAATCATTGATTAAAGATAATTAATGAAAATAATTATGTGATTAATTAATTTAAATTACACGATTGATTCATCTAAATTTTAGATAATTGATGAGTATTGAATGCTGTGTACTGATTGATATCTCTGATATGTAATCGTGATGCTATGTGATATGAATTGCTTTGTGCTGAGCTATTATTTCTATGATGAACATATTTCTGTGTGAATATGAAAAACCCTTTGGCCCATAAAATAGCTTTTGAATTTCGATGCGACAGGGAGTCGGATTCCAGTTGGTTATCGAAACCCACATCGAACCTGTGAATCTTTGTGAATGACATATCCACATGTTTTTAAATTGAACGCTCACTATTCGGTTTAGCCGGGAGAGGACCTTTGTGTCATATAACCCATTTCGAATATGTGATACGATAAAATGGATAGCATTTGAAGACGGTGGTGAAGACCGGACGTTTTCGAGAATGATAGGATAACCTGTCGAATGACTTTGCACTGAGTTGCTCCGGTATAGAGATCTCCATATGTGATGGGGAGTCCGATCGGGATTGTGGATGCCCGGATTGCAAGGGCTTCTTCGAAAGTGCCTTCGGTTCTGTTCGAACCTGGAACAGACTTGTATGGTTGCATGTCTGACATTACATTTTAAGATATAAAGCAGATTTCTTTCAAATACATTTCTGTTGGTGGCGGAGAATTTATTCTCTTAGCTTAACACCCTTCTCTGAGACGTACGAGCTCAGAGGTTATGTAGTTGAAGGTTATCAGTAATACACTCCCAACTTGGTAATGTGGCATGCTGAGTGATGCTGATCATTTATTGATTGATGCATGGTTTTTGTGAAAAGCGTAGCTTCATGGATGAGACTTCGTCGAACCTCACAACCTGGTAATGGTCGAAACAGGAAAGATGCAGCAAGGTTATTGGGGGTAGCGCCCCTTAGGGTATGTGCATTTCCTTCTGGATAGAAGTGGTATCATGGTATGGAGCCCAGATACTTAACTTATGTTGATATCGCAATTATGTTGCTTTAAGATTGTTGTTGTTGGAGCCCCGGATAAAGGTTGGTTACAACCGGGGGATGGCATACTCATGTCAGTAGTTACCTAGTTACAGAGGTAATCCGGCCTTGTGTTGGCAGAGCTCCGATTAGGTTCTCGGGGTGTCCCTCCAGAGGCGTACCCATGTGGTCCAGGAAGTTCCTTAGCCCGACCATTTGTTGGAAATCCAATTACCAATACGAACCCAATACGGTTTTAGTTGTAGAACTTGCCATTTAATATGGTAGTTATAATAGGCATACTATAACGGTATGTATGCTGACTAAGATTAATATTATACTTTTGAAATGTTTTTCACTATGCACTAATAATAATAAAATTAAAGAGTTTTCTCATATAAAGCATAATTGACTATCATAAGGAGAAATCTCCCACAAGTGTGCGATTGCATTGTGTGTGTGCCGGAAGGCCTTATGGTAGTTTCATTTTCCAAAAGCATGAATGATTTTCTTTCAAAAAATTGTTTTTCTTAGTCAAAACAATTGTTTTTGTTTACTCATACCAGTCCCATTACTGACCCGGAGTTTATTGTTTCCTTTCTAAACTCTGGGTGCCTAAAATTTCCACACGGGCAGCCTAGAAGAAGGTTTTCCCTTTTTTGGTGCTGTCTTGAAATCTGTTAAGTCTTTTGGTTTGGAAGCTATCGGATTTTGAAGCTTTTGTCTTTGGAGATATTTTGGAAAGTTTTTGGATCTCAAGGTGCTTAGTTTGGAAGTTCGAGATGATGTTGTATCTGCGATGTTGATTTATGGCAGTTCATTTTGTTTTCCACTATTTATATTCGTCTAATGTTGTTATAAGCTCCATCTGAACTGGAGTTCGACATTTGAATCTCCGGCAGTCGAATACAAGTGAGGTATGTGATGTCAATTTTCAAACGTCGAATTTCGGGACGTGACAAGTGGTATTAGAGCTAAAGGTTGAGTAAGAACTTTAGCTACGGAGTATAACACATTATGTGGCTCATTAGAGATAGGGTGAAGTATACCCTAGAATGAGTATAACCCAAGACCAAAACCCTAAATTAGTGCTGTTGATCATTTGTTGATCGAAGCATGGTTTTTGTGAATGGACGAGACTTCGTCGAACCTCACAACCCGATAATGGTCGAAACAGGAAAGATGCGGCAAGGTTATTAGAGGTAGCGCCCCTTAGGGTATGTGCATTTCCTTCTCGATAGAAGTGGTATCATGGTATGGAGCCCAGATACTTAACTTATGTTGATATCGCAATTATGTTGCTTTGAGTTTGTTGTTGTTGGGGCCCCGGATAAAGGTTGGTTACAACCGGGGGATGACGTACTCGTGTTAGTAGTTACCTAGTTACAGAGTTAATCCGGCCTTGTGTTGGCAGAGATCCGATTAGGTTCTCGGGGTATCCCTCCAGAGGCGTACCCATGTGGTCCAGGAAGTTCCTTAGCCCGACCATTTGTTGGAAATCCAATTACCAATACGAACCCAATACGGTTTTAGTTGTAGAACTTGCCATCTAATATGGTAGTTATAATAGGCATACTATAACGGTATGTATGCTGACTAAGATTAATATTATACTTTTGAAATGTTTTTCACTATGCACTAATAATAATAATATTAAAGAGTTTTCTCATATAAAGCATAATTGACTATCATAAGGAGAAATCTCCCACAAGTGTGCGATTGCATTGTGTGTGTGCCGGAAGGCCTTATGGTAGTTTCATTTTCCAAAAGCATGAATGATTTTCTTTCAAAAAATTGTTTTTCTTAGTCAAAACAATTGTTTTTGTTTACTCATACCAGTCCCATTACTGACCCGGAGTTTATTGTTTCCTTTCTAAACTCTGGGTGCCTAAAATTTCCACACGGGCAGCCTAGAAGAAGGTTTTCCCTTTTTTGGTGCTGTCAAAAATATTATATATGTATATATATATTATTTATTTTAAATCGAAAATTTTAAATTAAAAAATTAAAAAAATGATTTTTCCACGAGTATTATTAGGCAAGTAGATGTATATATATGTTGTATATTTCATTCATATATATTTATAAATGTATTTGTGTGCGTATGTTTATTTGTTATTAAACTATTTACAAGAATATACATGTACACACACACACATATATATATATATATTTGTTTGTACAAAAAAATCAATTTTATTTACAGTTTTACAACAAAATAAATAATTAATATTTTATAATATATTTTAGATATTTAAATATAAATTATTATATGTATATATATTTTATAAATTACACACACATATATATATATACAAATATATATATATTAAAAATAACATATAAATTTATATACGTATATATATTTGCAATATTTTTTATGCATAAATTAAAAGATATAAGCATGCATTTGAACAATGTACTAGTATACAAGATGTGCTAACATGTCCATTGTATTATAAATCCCAGCACTTATACATGTGCATGTTAAACCTTGCATAGACAGTTATGTGACACATGCACACACACACACACATATGTATGTATGTATATGATACAAATATACATATAATATAACATTAATTACATAATACAAAACTAAATTGTAAATTTAAATACAATAACGATTTTGTTTAAAAGTAATTTAGAAATGTTCTAAATAAATTAGACTACATAAGCCCAACAAAGATCCAAAATGATAAAAAAAATTATCCATTTCTTCCACTGCGAGCTGGCCCAGTTCCAACAATGGTATTAGCACCCAACAGCCCATGCAATCTAAATCAGTCATGTTAGGGTTAACTAATTAAGCTCACAGCCTAGATAATAGGGTGTCTAGAAAGATAGCCTAAAAGGATTGAGTTTGGTTAATCAAGTACTTTGCCCTACCTAGCTATCTGCCTGCCCTAACAGATATGTGATCCTAAATGTTGTCCTTAATAAAAAAAAGGCCCAATTTAAAGTGGGCCTTGGGCTAATTTTCAAAATTGTTTAAAAAATTAAAATATATAAGATTTAACTAAAAAAATATATACAAATTATAAATTTTATAATATAATTAAAAAAAATTCAAAATGTGAGAAAATTAGTATAGATTGATTTTGAAATTTATTAATGAGGTTTATAAAATATATATTAATTAAATAAGTTAATTAATTAATAAATATGTACATGTGTTATGTCTTATGATATATTATTTTGAAGTTTTAAGTATACATATATGCACATGAATAAATTTCGATTAATATACTTAATTATAAATTAATCAAGAGCTTAATTAATTAAATAATCTACACATGTATATGGTACATGTGTTATATTAAAGGTTATAGTATATATAATAAATATTCAATATACATGTTATATTAAGATAATATAAAATTAATTAAATTTTTAGTTAATTAAAATGAATTAAATAAGATTTAGGTGAAATAATATTATACCTATTATATAAGTAAAATGAAATGTAAAATTTATAAAATATGAATGTATAAATTAAAGATGGAACATTAAGAAATCTTAAACAAAATTAAGGAATAAATACATGCGTAAATGTATATAAATTAAAGATGGAACATTAAGAAATCTTAAACAAAATTAAGGAATAAATACATGCGTAAATGTATGTATATCGTGATTTCAAGTTGTATGACACTTGCATCAGGAGGGTATTTAAATGAGAAATATATTATTCCTTAAGTCGATATCACTCAATATAATATTGTAGATTATGAATCTTTAATATAGTGTTGTCCCCTATCGTGTGTGTGTGTGTGTGTGTATATGTATATATATATATATATATATATATATATATATATATTAATAAATTACTTGCGTATTACTTGGTTGTTGAGCAAACTCAAGCTATGGATGTTATGTGTAGTATTACTGATATATTGAATAGACGAGGTAAGATAAATATATGTATTTGTTGAGAAAATTCAAGGTCGAAGTGAAATTAGGACAAGGTACTAAGGGTTAGGAGTTGGATCTGATAACTGATATGAAGTTATCCATCGTCCGTGGAGCTATGAGATTTTGAGCAAACTTAAGGTTGAATTCCAAGATGAATGAGTCCTAAAACTCACAAGTGAAGTCTAAGGACTTATATGTTTCGACTTAGGGTTTGGCAAAACATAAAAGACCAATAGGAGCCTTTTTAGAAAAATGAAATGATAGCATTTAATATTTTTAATATTGTTAGAACATATTCTATATAATGTTATAATAATCTACATTGATAAATTTATGCATTTAATATGATTGATAAAATGTTTATCAATTAAGATATACAAATGAGATAAATTGAAGATTGACAAAAAGAAATATAACATATACTTACTAATAAATTCATATTGCATGTTAATGTTTCAACACCTATGCAAGCGCCTGATTCTACAACCACTAAATACGTTCGTAATTTGGTCGCTTATGTTTTTATTTGGTCAAGACTATGTATTTCATTCTATGAGTTTCGCACTCAAAAGAAATATAATATTATAGATATTTGATCCACATAAAATCGCATATAAATGTTATATTGTGAATGTCCATAGATTGTAATGTAGATTGCAAAATTATGGATCTTAAGACTAACTAAACACTAGAGAGGGGGTGAATAGTGTTCTTTAACTTTTGTAAATCTTTTTAAATCTCTTTCAAGTTTACTATTAAGTCACATATTTTCAACACAAAAATATATTGATAATTAATCATAGATGCAATTGTTTGTGCCAAAATTGGTCACAAACACCCAATACCGCGAAAGCACCCGTTTACGTACTCAAATCGATAATAATCAACACAGAACTCAGCAACAATCAATATAGAATTCAGATCTAAGCAACAAATCACAATAATTCACAGACAACAATCACAAACACAGGATTTATAGTGGTTCGGCGTTCGTGCCAACGTCCACTTTGAAGGTTTTCTCTTTATTGCTTTGCTTGATTAGATCGATTACAACGGATTACAGTTGATAATAGCTTTGAAATCTGAATACAACGGTGATTATGATGAATAGAATTGAATTCGGCAGAGTCTTGGCGTTCGATGGCAGAAGATCTCGGAAGATCCCCTTTTATGAAGGCTTCAGGGTGCTATTTATAGGCGTAGGAGGCCCAGATCTCGCTCAAACTTCTGGAGACTTCTTCTGGCACGTGAGTGGGTCCGCGCGACCGACCCCACCAAGTTTCGTCTCGATCTGACATCGATTCGAAGTGATTTCGAACCCATCAAGAAATGGTCCAATCGAGCTGAAACTTGGCAGGAACAATCTTTATCTTGTATGGAAGCTACTGTGAAAATTTCGTTATATTTGGATCAGTGGTTTAGGAGATATGATCGGTTCGAAATGGTGATTCTCGGTTGGCTGTTGAGTTCGAACCGATCACTTCGAAACCACGTACTTCGAATCGATCGGCTCACGTGGCTTTGTGTTGAGGCAGCGCGCGTTTCTCGAATCGATCCGGATTTATCTCCGAGTGGACCGCTTCGACTCCGTGAATTATGCCGACTTCGTATCGATGGAGTGACACGTTATTCAAACCAGTTGACTCGGTGGATACGAACAAATGAGTATCCCTGGCTTCGAACGCGACCGATTCAAATCGAGGAGTCCCTATGGATTCGAACTCGATCGATTCGAACAGGGTCGGTTCGAAGTGACATGGACTCAAAGCTAGAGGGTTTTTATGGACTCGAACATACTTGTGAGGATGGATTCGGAGCAAGGGCTTGCATATTGGAGTCGAAGCAAGGTTAAGTTCATGGCTTCGAATCGATGCATGGGTTCGATGTAAGGTTTCGGGAGGATGGATTCGAAGGTAGGAATGCAGGGTGGATACGAAGCTAGGCGAAGTCATGGGTTCGAAGGCAGGCCATTGTGGTGGATTCGAGGGAGATGGAGTCGAAGCGGACACTGGCTGATGGATTCGAACATGGCAAGCAGTGATGGATTCGAAGGAAGGCTACGGGATGGTTTCGAACCAGATGGGTTCGAACTAGATGGGTTCGAGGCAAGGATATTGGATGGTTTCGAAGTGGAGGGGTTCGAAGCAATGGGTTCGAACATAACTCCTGGTCATCGATTCGAACCATGGGTATCCTATGGGTTCGAACCGAACAGGGGGCTACCTCTCTCAAATTGAACCCATCATATCTTGAGCATACGAACTCGAATTGACTTGAAACTTGAAACACTGGCTTTCATGGCTTTGCTCATCATGTCTTGTCGATTCTGGCACAATCCGGACTCGGACAAAATTCATCGATATCCATGGCGAAGTGAAGTACAACCAATCTCTGAGACGAATTGTCTTTTGTTTTTTTATCGATCCTTTGATATCACGGCTTTGCTAAAAAGCGGGATAACATTTGCCCCCCAAAACATGCCTTGCGGTAGGAAGGTGTGTTTTGTAATGCCTTGAGTTGGATGTTCGTATCCTATTATCAACCTGCAAAGAACTTGATAGTTTCATATGGCCTCAAATGACGATCGTTCGGGATCGAGCTATTTGGGATGAAGCGCGGCCGTTCGTGGTCAAGCGCTTAACTTCAAATGACGATCGTTCGTGATCGAGTCATTCGAGGTGAAGTGCGACCGTGCGCGGTCAAGCGCACAAATCCATGCGTCGATCGTTCGGGATCGAGTCATCTGCGGTGAAATGTGACCGTTCAAGGTCAAGCGCTTAACCTCAAATGACGATCGTTCGGGATCGAGTCATTCGAGGTAAAGTGCGACAGTGCACGGTCAAGTGACGGACCTCAAATGACGACCGTTCGCGATCGAGCCATTTGAGGTGAGATGAGTTGTGCCGTTCGGGGCGAGTCGTGACCGTTCGCGATCGTGTGCCGTTCGAGGCGTTTTTGTGACCGTTCGAGGTCGGGTGCCGTTCGTGGCGAATGGTGACTGTTCAAAGTCGGGTGTCGTTCGTGGCGAGTGGTGACTGTTCGAAGTCGGGTGCCGTTCGTGGCGAGAAAGTGTGCCTGGGAGGGCTTGGTATTATCGATACCAGGCTCACGTTCGCGTGGGTCCCTGGATCGTTTGTCAGGGCGGTTTATCGCCATCTCAGAGCATGCCTAAGGACCGTTCGCGACCCCGTACATGTGTAAGTAGCTTAGCCATTTCAGAATTATCAAAATCAGATATCTATTCAACAGATGAATTTTAAAAAGAGAAATGTCCAAACAAACCAAGTTCAAATGTCCAAACCAACACGAAACAAAAGCAAAGCAAAGAAGTCAAAGTGTAAGTTCCCACTATGAAACAGTCAATGACCATTCAGAGCATGCCTTAAGAACGTTCGCGATCTCGTACATGTGTAAATGATTTAATTGCGTTAGTGGAAGCTTGCGACTTGTTCATCATTATTTTAATTAATTGATAACCAAACGATGTCCTGGTTCAGGATTGCCCCTAGCTGATGTAGACGGTGGCCGCTCTGGCTCCACCGCTGAAGCTCGCCTCCTCACATATTGAAGGAGCATACCGTTCCTGATATGTCCTTCCACCTCGTCCTTTAGATGCCTACAATCATTAGAGTCATGACCGTTTAATTCATGAAATACACAAAACTTATCTGATTTTCTCTCGCTAGAGGTTGGATCCCTTCGCATTGGTTTACGATATGGGACCTGCTCCTTGGTATCCTGATAAATGCATTCTAGACTCTCAGTCAGCTCGGTGTAAGTAGTGAATCGCGGCTCCCTCCGCTGCCGTTTTGACCTGTCATCATAATCCCCAGCCCTTCGTTTTCCTTTATCCTTGTCTGAGCCCTTTTCGAGAGGCTTTTTGTCTTTAAGCGTATAAACTTCTATTCCGTCTCCTTCTTCTTTTTCTGCATTCGCATCCTCTAATCGTAAAAACTTTTCTGCCTCGTTGTAGAATTCCTCTAGATCCACGGGTGGATCTTTAGTCAATGAATTTTTGAACTCTGTGCCGTCAGCTACTCCGGACACAGCTGCCATCACCACCATAGATGGATCTGCTCGATCCACCGAAGCTGCTGCTGCATTGAATCGCGCTAGATAACTCCTCAAGGTCTCTCCGGCTTTCTGCTTTAGGGTTGCCAAAGTCATCACATTTTTGGGTCTTGTAATGTGAACCCTGAATTGCCTCATAAATCTCTCAACTAAACCATTCCATGTTCCGATGGATTCATTCTCCAACTGCCTAAACCACAACGCTGCAATATCTGTCAAGTACAATGGAAAGCACCGGGCCATAACCTCCTCTGTTGCCCCCAGCACTTCCATATGCCTCATATACTTTGTTAGATGAACCGTGGGGTCCGTTCTCCCGTCATACATGTCCAACGATGGTAACTTGAAATCCGGTGGGTTTCTAGCTTGTCTGATTGCCGGAGTGAAAGGACTCCTATTAACATCCTCTAGGTCTTTGTTCACCAAACCGCCTCTCATTGCTCGCCTAACCATCTCTGCCAACTTGTCGTTGTCTCCAAGATGTAACCTTCGTTCGTTACTTTCAGCCTGCCCCCCGAGTTCGTGAGGGAACTCTGGAATCTGCCCCCTTGACTGAGCGTTCACTCCTCTACTACTCCTAGGTTGCGCAGATCTTTCTTTCTCTCTTTCCAAGATTGGGTCAACATTCTCCATATGCATGCCCCCTAGCTCAGGTGCTATGCCGGATGGTCCTGCTCCGTTCTGGACTCCATTGGTTTCTCTATTCTGTGCTCCACGCTGTCCTATCTGTTGAAATAAACTCTGGATCAACTCCTCTTGCTTCTTCATCATCGTTTCCATTTCGTCCCTTGTGATGTAGATCGATGGTTGATTCGCTCCTGAGGAAGCCTCCTGACTTCCTTGTTGTTCACTTCTCTCTGGCCTTGGCCTTCGGCTTGATTGTCTCGTCATAATTTCTCAAATTTGAACTTTCAAACTCTCTCTGAATCTGCTATCAAATGGTAGAACTCCTGAATCAGCCTTCTCAGTGAAAGCACCAAAATGTTTGCGCCAAAATTGGTCACAAACACCCAATACCGCGAAAGCACCCGTTTACGTACTCAAATCGATAATAATCAACACAGAACTCAGCAACAATCAATATAGAATTCAGATCTAAGCAACAAATCTCAATAATTCACAGACAACAATCACAAACACATGATTTATAGTGGTTCGTCGTTCGTGCCTACGTCCACTTTGAAGGTTTTCTCTTTATTGCTTTGCTTGATTAGATCAATTACAACAGATTACAGTTGATAATAGCTTTGAAATCTGAATACAACGGTGATTATGATGAATAGAATTGAATTCGGCAGAGTCTTGGCGTTCGACGGCAGAAGCTCTCGGAAGATCCCCTTTTCTGAAGGCTTCAGGGTGCTATTTATAGGCGTAGGAGGCCCAGATCTCGCTCAAACTTCGGGAGACTTCTTCTGGCACATGAGTGGGTCCACGCAACCGACCCTACCAAGTTTCGTCTCGATCTGACATCGATTCGAAGTGATTTCGAACCCATCAAGAAATAGTCCAATCGAGCTGAAACTTGGCAGGAACAATCTTTATCTTGTATGGAAGCTACTGTGAAAATTTCGTTGTATTTGGATCAGTGGTTTAGGAGATATGATCGGTTCGAAATGGTGATTCTCGGTTGGCTGTTGAGTTCGAACCGATCACTTCGAAACCACGTACTTCGAATCGATCGGCTCACGTGGCTTTGTGTTGAGGCAGCACGCGTTTCTCGAATCGATCCGGATTTATCTCCGAGTGGACCGCTTCGACTCCGTGAATTGTGCCGACTTCGTATCGATGGAGTGACACGTTATTCAAACCAGTTGACTCGGTGGATACGAACAAATGAGTATCCCTGGCTTCGAACGCGACCGATTCGAATCAAGGAGTCTCTATGGATTCGAACTCGATCGATTCGAACAGGGTCGGTTCGAAGTGACATGGACTCAAAGCTAGAGGGTTTTTATGGACTCGAACATACTTGTGAGGATGGATTCGGAGCAAGGGCTTGCATATTGGAGTCGAAGCAAGGTTAAGTTCATGGCTTCGAATCGATGCATGGGTTCGATGTAAGGTTTCGGGAGGATGGATTCGAAGGTAGGAATGCAGGGTGGATACGAAGCTAGGCGAAGTCATGGGTTCGAAGGCAGGCCATTGTGGTGGATTCGAGGGAGATGGAGTCGAAGCGGACACTGGCTGATGGATTCGAACATGGCAAGCAGTGATGGATTCGAAGGAAGGCTACAGGATGGTTTCGAACCAGATGGGTTCGAACTAGATGGGTTCGAACTAGATGGGTTCGAGGCAAGGATATTGGATGGTTTCGAAGTGGAGGGGTTCGAAGCAATGGGTTCGAACATAACTCCTGGTCATCGATTCGAACCATGGGTATCCTATGGGTTCGAACCGAACAGGGGGCTACCTCTCTCAAATTGAACCCATCATATCTTGAGTATATGAACTCGGAATGACTTGAAACTTGAAACACTGGCTTTCATGGCTTTGCTCATCATGTCTTGTCGATTCTGGCACAATCCGGACTCGGACAAAATTCATCGATATCCATGGCGAAGTGAAGTACAACCAATCTCTGAGACGAAGTGTCTTTTGTTTTTTATCGATCCTTTGATATCACGGCTTTGCTAAAAAGCGGGATAACAGCAATCACGGATAAAACTAAAAGCAATAAAGTAAAGTAGAGAGTCAGAGAGATGACACCAGGGATTGTACTGGTTCGGATGTCTCCTACATCCATTTCTGTACAATTACTTGTACAGCTTTCTTTTTAAATGTCAATCTTTATATGGGCAGAAGGCAAACCCAATTACAATCTTGATTCTGAGGCTAAGAGACACACCCTCTTAATCTTCCAGGCTCAAGTTGCACCCACTTGATTTGGATGGGCCACAAGCACACCCACTTGAATTTGCAAACTATCAAGTACACCCACTTTATTTGAATGGGCTACAATCATATCCAAGCAAACACAAATAAAATTTGATGGTTTCTTTAAAGATAATTTCTTGAACTTTGGATATAATGGATCCTATAGCCTCTTGGACAACACTTTGATCTTTGATTTAAGAGAGAGATGACTCCAAAAGAGTAAGAAGGTTGTATTGAATCAATACACAAAAGTATGAATTGATTCTAACTGATTTTGAAGAGAATTTGGTTATATTTTTAATGGAATTTTCAAGGGAGTAAAGGAAAGGAAGAAAATAAGTTAATAATTATCAAAAAAATTCATTTGAACTCCCATTTATAAAGTGTACAAATAGATGCATCCATTCTCGAAGGGTTGTGACAAATAGACACTTCTTTTCAAAATTTGAAAAACCATTTGGTGACATGTATGTCGACATATCATCTGGGCGTAGGTCAACGTATGCTTATAAAAATAAAAAACTTAATTCTATTTAAAAATATTTCAGAAACCATATACTTTGTAAATAGTTAGATACCTTGTAGAACACTTTAAACATAGTTCATGAACATTTTAATCTTTGAAACACTTTTATAAAATATTTTTAAATATATTTTGAAATTTCATATTTCTTCTTCTTCTAAAATATGTAAAATGGAAAAGTAGGAGATAAAGATCAATGATTGCTACCAAGGACTTCAACAATGTTCTATGACCTTATATATAATCTTGAGATATTCATATTTTGGTCTTTATACTCATGAGTTTTCGTGTCCATTTCTTGAGTCTTTTATACTATATAGTATTCGATACAATGCCTGTATAATATCCTGCACTATATACTATATAACTTGGGAAAATATTAGTATCTATATTTTATATCAATGTATAATTTTGTTATCTAGGATGTTATCATCAAAATCAATAACTGATGTAGTAGCAATCTCCTACTTTTTAATAACGATGTATACAAAATATAATATAACTCCTCCTAAATTAAATAACTCCCCTTGAATATATGCATATCTATATTTTACATTTTTCTCCCTATTTCCCATCAACAAAAATGGATGAAAAAAAATAAAAACTCCCCTAAGTAAAATACTTAGAAACTATAGAATCAAAATCAATAATTATGTAATAAATAATCGAAGAGCACTAACCATGATTTTAAGTATGATAAATGTATGATGATTTTGATATGATAATGTAGACTTATAAATAAATTTTTTATTTATTCAATTCAAAGCGTACATATTAGATAATCAATTCAAACACAAACAATCAAACCGTAGAAAATTAGTCCAATCAAAATATGAACACCAAACCAAATCAAATCAATTCCTAATAGTATTTATACACACACACACACTTGCATATCCAAACAAATCCACACCTAATAACTAGACGTTTCGTGGAACTTCAACCCAACCTTCGGGTCCAAAGACTGGATCTGCTTTGGTGACATCTCAATCTTCATTATATTTGTTAATAGAGCATTCTGGGTTGTTTTTTATTGTCTTTGATTAAGGAAGAAATCATTCATCAAATGGCGTCGAAATGCTTCTCTTGTTTTTTGATCATCTACATTTGGCTTAAATCTAAATGCCTTTGATTTCTAAAGATAAAGTTAAAATTTTCATAAATGATTGAAGTGTTTCTTCAAAATTTTCACACAATTTTCGATGAGGAGAAAACATTTTTAATAGAGAAGTTTGAGAATGAAAGACAATGAAAGGATGGAATGAATAATGGATTTTTGTGGAAGAAATAGGCTTATATAAGAGTAAAAAATCGTTTAGAAGAATTGAATAGGTGGTAGTCATTTTATTTTCAAATTTAAATTTTTTTCCTAATGGCCAACATATATCGACATATAATATACGTAGGTAGACATATATACGTGAATATGCATTATTAATCATTTGTGTTATAGTTTTTGTTTCTACTAATACTATTATATTTTTATACTTTCCAGATATTAATAGAACCACATATAATTAGCAAGAAATAATTTTCATAACTAGAAATATATAAGTACATAGATTTTGAAAGAAAAATAAAGAAATACATGAAAATAACATGAATTTGAACTAAAGCAACACATTAAAAACTAAATATCACAAGTAAACAACTAGATAGGCTTAGAAAGATGTAGATGATGATGATGATGAATTTCCACCAAGCTTACGAACGATCTTTCCGAAATATGTGTCCACTTTGTTGGAAAGAGAGGTGAACTTTTTACTAAAAGAACGTTTAAGCTTCTTTTGATTTTTGAGAAGCTTTTCTTGGTTCTTTAGTATCTCCTTATTGGAGGGGAAGGTTGGTTTTTCGAAACATTCTAAAGAAGTATCCACTTCTTCCTCCTGTTCTTCTTCTTTCACTACATCCATCTCATTGCTTTCTTCTTCTTTTTGTTGAATCTCTTGTTCCTCTTCATATGCCAACCTTTGTTCCTTTTCGGAAAGTGTCTTTAACGGTTTGGAATAAGGTGGAATGTGCATAAGAGAAACGTCGGCCCCATCGAAAATTTTTCGAGGATGTGTTTGTTCTCCTCTTAAATCAACAACAAAATATATGAAAATTCTAGTAAGATACACACTATGTTAGAATGTGTACTCGTGTCTAAAAATGTTCTTTTGAACAATGTCATCTAAAATGACTTGTGCCCCAATTAATGTTGTAGTTCCATAAATGGTGAAAAGTGCTTTAAAAAAATTTAGCTGGGTTATTACAATTACCCATCCTCAAAGTGTTACTTTGTTGTAAAATGAGAATGATAAGTCTATATTTTGGTCGAAGATTCTTGTATCTAAAATCAAATTCATCATCGCTTTTGAAAATGTCGTAAAAAATTTCATGACTTTGTTTATCAATTTGAAAAGTAGAGAGGTCAATGCCACTAGATTTGCAACTAAGTATACAACCGAAAAGTTTAAATTTAAAACAATTCGCGTGTCATTTACACTCCAAATTTATCCCTCTTCTTCTTAAAAAAAATTTCTATTTAATTTGCATTAAACATTTTGATCAAATATGATAAAATCATTTTTGGAAGAGTTAATTAAACTCAAAGTTTCATTTTAAACGTGGATCCTGAAGGCTATAAAAGGAAAAATCTTCAAATGTGACAAATCTTCTGGGAGAAACTTTTCTGGAAGTAGCATACTCCATACAGGTATCAGTGGCTTCTTTTTCATTGAAGAGAAAGCCTTTGGTTTCCTTAGAGTACCTTATGGTTTTAGGAGTTTTACTTAAGAAGACCATTTTTGAGATTTTGAGGAGATAAGAGAATAAAGAGATATTTGAAATTTGCAATAAAGCAAGTGTGAATGGATAGAGACAGATCGAATTAATAGAAAGTGTAGAGTCATGTTCTTTTGTAAAAAAGATACCTTTTTAGAACGTGAGAGTAAGTGCAAAAAGAGAGGGGGAGTTTGAATTTTGAAATGAAATATCAATTTTTAAATTTCTGGCAGGTATGTCGACATATATGCTCTATGCATGTCGACATATAGGTCGTAATTTTCAAAAATATAACTATATAAAATATTCCTACACACACACGCACACGCACACACACACACACACATATATATATATATATATATATATATATATATATATATATATATATATATATATATATATATATATATATATATTCATCTAATATTATTATTAATCTACACATGTTATTCCTAAAAACATACAAAACACACAAAAAAGTTACATGTAAGAAATAGCACTTTTTACTCCTTTTCTTTGATCTGTTCCGATTAATCAACTATTACAGTAAACACATGTTTACATTCGCAGTATCCGGTTTATTGTCACTTGAGGAACTTAATCATCTAATGTTGATGTACAACCCTTATTCTTCTACCAACTTTTTTCGAAGCCTCCATTAGCTTTATCTTTGGCCGAAATTCATCTTCTTATCCCCTCTATTTCCAAGCTCAAAGCAAATTAAAATAAACACTAGATACTCGGTGGTTTCCAATTCGAGAGGTAGCATCTTTTGAATTGGAATCTTATTCAGGAGTTTATTTCAACCCTTCAAGGCGTGGTCTTTTGGCATTGCTGAAAGGTAATTATCTAATTATAACCTTATGCAATTATTTAGATAATTTGTACACCATATATTACTTTGTAAGTTAGGTGATGGTTCTAGTATATCGGTATATAGTCACGATTAGAATAGTTGTTATTTATTATTAAATTATTTACAAGAATATATATATATATATATATATATGCACATACATACAAAATATTCAATTTTGTTTACGCTTTTTACGACAAAATAAATAATTAAGATTTTATGATATATTTCAAAAGTTTTTATATACAAATATATATAAAAATATAAATTATAAATTACACACATACATATATATAATTATTCAAAATAAATATAAATTTATATACATATATACATTTGTAATATTTTACGTACACAAATTAAAGTGTATGAGCATACATTTAGATGATATATTTGTATACTAGATGAGCCAACATGTCTATTGCATTGTAAATCTCGGCATTTATACACATGCATGTTAAACCTTGCATGGATTGCTATGTGACACATGCACATACACATATATAAGTGTATATGATAAACGTATACATATAATATTAATTACATAATATAAAACTATATTATAAATTTAAATAAAATAATGATTTTATTAAAAATAATTTAGAAATGTTCTAAATAAATTATACTACATTAACCTAATAAAGATCAAAAATGGTATAAAAAAGGTTAAATTAACCCATTTCTTATGCTGTAGGTGGCCTAGTTCCAACACTTTATTCGATCGTTAAAATTTATTTATTTAAAATCACATATACATACATACATACATACATACATACATATATATATATATATATATATATATATATATATATTTCTTGTCTTACATATAAATAATAATAAAAATATTTCATCTGCACATATGCATTTAAATAATCAAAATACAGAAGCATGGATGGAATTTGATGAAGTACTATTTCAAACACAAGTTTAATCTCTTACATATCATTTAGGTGAAATCTAATCCCTCGTCTTTATAAACTTACACATTTTTTATGATATTTTGTGCACTTTTTTTTTCATCGTTAGTGTAAAAGATATCTAGAGTTTGGTCATAGGTAAAAAAATTCTATTAATGTTCGTAGTTAATTTCTTAGATTGCTTTAAAATCTTTGGTTCAATTCGATAACATTTATCAGTTAACTGATTTATTCTGGACTAAGATTTTGATTTTAAGTTGACTACCAATTATGATGATACTAACATTCTACAAAAAATGAGACAAATAATCTCTTTGGTAGGTTTCACTTCCATAACATGGTCGCTATGTCATGTGATTGACAATAAGTAAAGTATAGCCTAGTTACATAAGATCCACAGTACCCTCAAGTCTAATGATTAGTGCGCATCATTACAATGAGACCTTCTATTTTGGTTATTAACCTAGAAACCCTCATTGAGTCATTCTGTGATTGTTCCAGACAACCATAAGTACATAACTCTTTGTTGCCTTTGATGGTCATGAGAAATTCACTATCCAGTATATGGAGAGCATTACATAATTCATAGATGTATCGATGTCCTTTTCTCGATACATCTTGATTAGGAATATTGAAGAAATAATTATTTAAATATCGATTCAATACTCATGGTTGTGAAACATTTTCCACTACAATCAACGAAAACCTTTCCTAAACATTTTCTATATATCAACATGTATAAACATTATTTGTACCCAATCTTGTACGAAATAAAAGGTATTTTCTTTCTATTATATACAAGACATAACATAATATGTTAATTTAATTAAAAGTATATTTAAAGAAAATCCATAAATGTTATGTTTTGTGATCGTAGTTACAAAGTATTGTAACCGTGAGTAATTTATCACGATAGAAATAAATATAACATTTTAAATATTCTCAGTCTTGGTGTATCGAGACTGGATATCGATACATCCGTCGAGACTAGAGTACATAATGCTATTAAAATATTAGGAAGTGTATTACTCATCTGCTGGAGGTACCAAGGAATTACATACCGACAATTATTGGATAACTAGGAAATGATTTACTCGATAGTTTTCCATTAGTTAATATAACTAAGGTTAAACAAAAAATGTCAATGTGACTGATTTACATAGTGCTCTCGACTTAAATATTGTCGTTCTTCAATATGAAAGGTCCACTTTGATTATAATCAAATCATGGCATGGCACCGATTGTGTTTTGTAGTTGGGTTGAGTGGAAGTATTGGAAGTGAAGCACAATTGAAGATAGGATTCCTCTGGTATATGATGTTAATATCACGGTCAACTCAAGGTTAAAGTCTTTGGCCAGAGCATTTCGACTAATAATAATTGTTATTATTGAACCAAGGACCTTGCGTTTGGACTATTGAGTTGAATATGAATGATACTGCAATATTGGCCATTACAAATTCCATAAGTTCAAAGTGATATAGTTTGACGAAGAGAATCGGTATAGATAAAAGTCACAACCGGGTAACGCTTAACAAACTAAAATTAGATTTTACTAAAACCAAGTAAATAAGGTCAAAATGTCACACTGCTTGCTAAGTGACATGCGAACGTTTATATTCGAATAGTCTCATATTAATCCCTAGCCAAATTTACACCTAATGAGTCATACAACCGAAATGATGAATCCTCTTTTGACCAAAATGATTATAATTGTCACAAATTAATTAAATTAAATAATATTTATTGAAATAATTAATGATAAATTTGATATTTATTTGATAAACGAATATTAAATGTATTTATAAAATTTATAAATATATTAATTGACATATACATTATCGATAAACGTTTTAAATCAGATTTATAATGCAAATGTTCATTTGGGCCTTAAATGGGTTTAAAGTCCATCACAAAGACTGTTAATTTTGGCAATAACATAAGGTAGGGGTGGCTTATTTAGGGTTAGATAGTTGATTTTAGATGGCTAGGATGAAAGGAGAAAGTGTATGAGATTAGATCTACTTTTCTCTCCTTCCACTATTTAAGCATCCGTAAATCTAAGTAGATCGGATCCTTTTGGCTGCCTCCTCTTTCCTTCTTTGCTGGCCGAATTCATACCCTAGCCTTTCCATTAATACAAACTCAAATCAAGTCTGATTCGAACGTTATTCGATGGCAAAAGGTCAACGGTTCAAGGACTAGCAATCTATTGAATCGGGAAATGTTTCAATGAGAAGAGTTTATCTTTTCAATGTGTACTTTAAGGTTTTGGAATTAAGGTGTGATTTTATAGTTAATAATCATTAGTATAATTTTTATCGTATATTTATATGTATATTATATGTTAATTTGATGTTCTCATATTCAAGCAATGTTGTCATAAATTAGTTTTGTTATATACGTGTATATATTTATGCTTGATAACAAAATTATCTTTTAATCATGTATGTCAACCCAGCGCAACCACATAAAATAATTTAATTATTATATTTTATTAAATTAATATATATTATTTATTTATTTATCCATATATATGCAAATATATATATATATATATATATATATATATATATATCTTATAATTATTTGCAATATTATATCATTGTTAAAACCAATCATATTATTTTATTCACAATTGTATAGTAATATTAATTTTCGATGGTAAAAATATTTTTTATAAATTTATTATTATTATTTAATGTTAGTTAAATCAATTTACTTCATTAATAAATTTATATTAGATCGAAAACGTGATGAAAAATTATTTTTGAATTTTATAAAATAACATTAGTACCAATAAGTTTCGACCAAAAAAATTAAAAATTAATTTTTCAATTCTTAAATTTTAATTATTTAAAATGGCCATAAATAAATAAATTATTAAAAATAAATTTAGATCAAAAAAATGTAGAAAAATTCTTTAAGACATAAAATATCAGTTAGGACTTTTAAAATTTTAAATTTTGAAATAAAATTTTCAAAATCAATTTTTTTTAATATTTTATTAATTTTGAATGAATATTTTAAATAAAATTCATTTTAAAATAAAAATAACTTTTTTATATTGTGTGCATGACTTAAAAGTAAAATATTTTTTCTTGAATAATGATATTAATTAAATATATATATATATATTATAAATATATATTTATGTATATATATATGATAAAAATTAGTTTCTTATTATATATATGTATACACATATTATTTATGACTTATAAAATATGAATGTATATTTTAATATTTGAAATAATTTATTTATACTTAAATTAATATGCTATAATAATATTTATATGCATAATATTAATTGTTTTATAAGATAATATATACACAAATACTTATTGATATATTTTTAATATTATATATATAATTATTTAAACTAACTTAAAATATGTGCATATACAATTTATATTAGTTAAATAAAATAATAGCTTATATACATACATATATTTGGACAACATATACTTGCATATTGGATGAGCTAACGTGTTTGTTGTGATGTAAATCTCAACATCTATACACGAGCATGTTATACCTTGTATAAGTTGATATGTTACACGTGTATGCACATATACATGTGCATACGATACATACATACATATCGATATATAAATTAAACAACGCTATCAATTTATAAATTTAAATAAAATATACTATCAATTTATAAATTTAAATAAAATAAAATATTTTATTTAAATCAAATTTAAAAATGTTTTAAATAAATTAGACTTCATAGGCCCAATTAAAATCCAATAAGGGAATTTTTTTCGAAATTCATCCATAACTTCCACTACTGGTGACCCAATTTCAATAATGGTATTAGAGCCCAATAGCCTATGCGGTATAAATTAGCCATGTTCTAGTTAACTAATTAAGCTCACATCCCAGTTATTAGTGTGCCTAAGAAAGGTAGTGTCGTAGGATTGGATTTGGATAATCAAATACTCTGCCCCCACCTTCCTACCGGCCTTGCCCGCACATATATGTGAGCCCAAAACTTTGCCCTAATAGAAGAGGCTCGGTTTAGATCGGACCTTGGACTAATTTCAAAGTTATTTTGAAATTAAAAAACTTTTAAATTTGAAATTTAAATTTAGAAATAAGAAAAGTATTATGAATGTTATAATATAAATTTTCAAATTGTTTTGAAAATTGAAATTATAAGATATTTAAATTTAAAATATAATATGAATGTATAAATTTAACGTGCTACATTAAGAAATCCAAAATAGACTTAAGGAATAGCTACATACATAATTTTACGCATACTTTGATTTTTGATGTGTCCGACACTTGAACCATGAGGGTGAAATACATTATTCCATAAGTCAATATC
This sequence comes from Allium cepa, assembly GCA_030765085.1. NCBI lineage: Eukaryota > Viridiplantae > Streptophyta > Magnoliopsida > Asparagales > Amaryllidaceae > Allium > Allium cepa. The sequence goes on along the minus strand of CM060939.1, from coordinate 69,626,992 downwards.
ACCCGATATACTATATTAAAGTTTATGAATCTTTAATATGAAGTTGTCCTCTATCATTTACATATTAATAGATTGCTTGCATATTCTTTAGTTGTTGAGGCTTCCTCGAGCTAGGTATGTTATGTGTAGTACTATTGATATATTGAATAGATGAGGCAATGTAACGACCAATATTTTTGATAATTAAAAATATTCAATTAAATATGATTTTTGGAATTTAATATTGTTAGAAATTAAAATTTATGACCTATTAATGAAAAAATTAATTAGGATATAATTATATATTATTGTTGAATATTATTGACAACTTTTTTAATGTAATTTCAATCAATTTAAATAATTGTAAAGTTAATTTGGTTGTAATTGTAAATAAGGAATAAATTAAATGATATATTAATGGTGAAATTGTATGCTACTTTGTTTAATTGGTTTTAATATAGAATATGAAATCAGTTAGGTGGTAAGTAATTTATTAACCTCTATGTGCAAATAATAAATGTATAAACGTGTTGAATAATTGAGATGTAACGATTAATTCTGAAAAGTGCTTAAATTACTAAGTTGTAATAATTGATTTACTCTCATTTTATTATTTAATCCGATTGAAATTAATTTGGGAATCAATTGTTGAAATTTAATGTAACTAAAATATTGCTGCTAATAGAAGAAAAGACGTTAATTGTGGAAAATGAGTATAATAAGGTGGAAAATTATGTTAAATAAATTCATATGGTATTGGTTGATTTAATAATAAGATTGAAATCAAAATAAAAGAATTTATTGTATTTTAAAATATAATTAATTGGGATTTTATTACTTTTGTAATTTAACGTTGAAATTAATTTAATATTTAAATCTTGACTTTAACATGGAAAATTAAATTTTAAAAGATTATTAATTTTTGTTTGACTAAAAATGATGATAGAACACTTTTAATTGGTAATTTAAAAGTGATTAAATCAATTTAATAATAATTTATTTAATTAACGTGCAAAATTTGGCTTTTGGGCACTGTCTCGGATTTTGACGAAACCGGTTTCATCAGATTCGTAATAGTGAATTATTATAGGACTTCAAGTTGCATAGCGATCAGACTTATTGGTTGAACGTGTGAGCTCGAAACACGTAGAAATCAATTAATAGAATTTAAACGAATATGATTTGATTTTAAAAGCTAACTTCTATATACAATAGAATTAGGGTTTGAAACTAGTTACATTAATTTTAAAAATATCAAATACTTATATTTCGATATATTGGATGACCTATTTTCGTTTCTAGAATGAAACGAGCATTTCGGGCCATTGTTATCGCTTTGACTCATTGGATCCGTTCCATCCATTCTTATTCATCTTTGTCTATATATAGACTGTTATAAACCCAAGCAGTCTTTTATTTCATTTTCTGTACAAACAATTTCTATCTCTTCTGTTGCTTCTCAATGGCAGACATCTCAAAACTGTAATTGATAATTCCAAATCAAACTTCAAAATTCAAACTGGTCAAACCCTATCATATAATATTTCATCGTGAATCTCTCGACGTACGTAATCAGCATCTATAATTCATTTTTCGATTGGAGGCTCTGTTTGTCAAGAAATTGGCAAATCAATTTCGGCTATCCATTTTAGACTTTGATTCAACGGTAGATCGTCGACCATTTGACAATCGGGAAGTGTTGTAGCATAGAGGTGGTTTTGCAGAGTTGATCCATCATCTCCGACCACGTCAGACACATTGAAATTCACCACAATCGGTGAGATAAGGTGGCGGCGGCCGTGGCTCATCGGGTGACTTCTCGTGATCGTGTGGCTTGGGTTTGGAGCGGCATGGCGCGCACTACATAGTGGTGGTGTCTGATCATGCGTCGGATGGACGTAGGCATGTGCGGTAGAGGATAATCGTGGCAGCTTTGGGTTTGTATGCGACTGGTAGGGTTAGAGAGGTTTGTTAATTTATATCTTTACCCTTATGTTATTTTTGTTAAATTTTTAAATTTCAAACTTCTAATCCTCAAAACTTTTGCATACGAAGTCGGATTCATGCGCGGTTTCTTCCATTGGGTTCATATCGAAATTCCAGAGAATAACAAACTAGTTTGGTTGGATTTAGGACTGTTTAAATTTTGGCCTTTTATTGGATTTTTAATCGGCTATAAATCAAAGGTGAGTGATTAAAGCCGCTCACAAATACTAAAATAATTCTTATGTTAGATTATGTAAATGGTGAAGTTATTTGTTTTTATTGATTGTTGTTTGGTAATTTAACTGACATTTAAATCGACATTTTGTTTGAACTGATAAGAATTTAAATTGACAGTTAAATTTGAAATTGAATTACTAGTTAAATACCTAATATTGATAACTAGTTAAATGTTGTGATTTATTGGCTGATTTGGATGTTAACTTTGATGGATATCTATTTGTTGACATTTTGGATGATTGGATGTTTATTTATTTTTATTTATCCCTGTTATCTCTTTGTATATTAAGTGATAGCATATAAATTGTTCTTTGAATAATTTCGAATAAATTAAGAAATAGGTTGAAATGATATATACCTATGACATTTTGATTTAGATTGTAATGATATATATCAATCCTTGAAATTAAAATTGAAATAACTGATAACTTGGCCATAAGGTTGAAAATTATATACGGATACCAAATTGGTTAAATTAAATGGTCTTAAAAATCTTGAATTTGGATTTTGATTAAATAATATTGTTTAAAAGAAATAAATTTTGGATTTATCTGAACTGAATTATTTTCTAATTCAAGCTTTGAAATGTTGAAACGGAAATTGGTTAAAAGGAAATTTGTTTAAAGTATTGAATTGGAAATGTGAAGTTGTAATTAATATATGACTTTAAATTGGAAATTGAATTATTTTAAAATTTTGGATCTTAAAATTAAAAAACATGGTTTAATTTGATTTAAATTTTTTAAATCAGTAAATTCAAATTGGACTTGAAATTGATATAAATTCAAATGGTTTAAAATGAGATTTGAATTGAAGCTTAAATCATTGAATTGGATTGTTTAATCGAATTTGAAGTAAAAAAATGAACGTTTCAAAAATTGAAGTTAATTCGAATTGAAATTGAAATCAAGTTGATTTGATATTAAATCTAAATGGAGTCAATTGAATTGAAAGATTGGAAATTGAATTTGTTGATTTGAAATTTGGACATGGGTCCAGGTTGGTGAAATGGAAAGAAACGGTTTGATTTGATACTATTTTCAAAATAAATTATTTTAAGGTAAACTATTTAAAAGCTATTCTTTTAATATTCGAATTATTTAGATTTTTCCAAACTATTTTACTATATAAACCATTTTCAATACGCAAACTATTTTATATTAAATTATTTTAAATCGCTAAATTATTTAAACTGTTTTAAACTATTTATAACTATTCAAACTATTTTCTAAAAAAATTCAAACTGCACAGGTTGGAATGTGTATATTTAAATCGTTGATTTAAATGCGAATCTGGTTAAATGAGGTTATATTTTAAGTTGGAATTTGAAATTATATTTTCAAGTGAAAATGACATATTTTGAGTAAATATGGTATTTTTAAATGAAGTGATATTTTTGAAGTGAATGTGATAATTTGATATCAAATATGAATCAGTTTCGAAATGTAAAAGAACCAACCGATGTGAAAAATGACGTTTGGTTGTTAAAAAGATCAGGGCATCTTATTGGCATATTCTCTATCAATATTAGAACCATTTTAAGAGCTATGTATGTAGTGGATAATATACAGAATGTAGAGGTTGAACTGGAGGTGTTTGCTGGATTTGAAGAAAGAGAACGATGATGGATGACCATGATACTTGTGTCAATTGGAAATGACTAAAACATGAGCCTATGTCTAGCCAAGGTGTTTGCAACCTTTAAGGGCCATCACCCTTCGCATTATTTTATTGATTTTGGACTTTATCAGTGCACCATATTTTGATTTGGGGGTGGTGGACTTAGTGGGCAGTCGTAGCTACGATGCGTTACCACCGGTCAGAAAGGGTAAACTGGTAGAATCCTATCTTGGGCACTGCCTCACGTGCCTTGGCATTTGTTTATCCTTATACGCGCCAACTACAATTTTGTTTTAGTATGGTACCTATAGGAGACTCACTGGCTACCAACGTTACTGGTTGTGTTATAGGACCTGCATAGACTACCTGCTTAAAAAAGTGTTAAGGGAGATCAATGTAAAGCCTTAGTGTTATTTTAATACTTTACATTACTAATAGACACTATATATATAATGTATTTTAATACTACAGATCGTTTAACGGATCCTTGGGAGATGGAAAATCCCGTAATATCTCTTAAGTTATTGCACGCACGTTATACACTAGATTGGAGATGTAAAACCCAATAAACATCCCTGAAGCTATTACACAAATATTTACTTGTTGTTGATTTAACTCGCATAAGAACTTTAAGTTCTAGCTCGAGTGTTTTCTCTTTTCATTACGCTTGGGTCAGCTTGAGCATTTTAGTGTTTGAAGACATTATTTCTGGAAGACGAAGATGGAGTTTGGTATATTATTATTATTATTATTATTATTATTATTATTATAATTCCACTGCATCATTATTGTTATGTTGTTGATTGTACTATGATTATGTTGTAAAAATAGTGTAATCAAATGTATATTGTAAACAGCTTCATGAACTATTTATTTGATTATTATATTTTGCCATTTCGTTGTGAGATTCTGTATCGTGTTTTCTTCTTTTCTTTCATTTTCTTATTAAATCATATTGACAATCCTCCCTTTTGAATGGTTTGAATTAGACATGGGTGGTTTATTGTCGATTTAAACAGTCCAAAATGGTGGGTCATCACAGGCAAGATAACTACAGGTATTTGTCGAGCTTTCTTTAAGGTATGTGCATTATATTTAAATCGTTGCAAAATGATAGGTCCGAGTGAACAATCTCACTTGTTGAGCTTTCCTTAAGGTAAAGGCAGGATTAAGACAAGGAACTATGGGTTAGGAGTTAAATGTGACACAACCGATAAGGAGTTATCCATCATATGTGGGCCTACGATTTGTTGAGCTTTCCTTACGGTCAGAATCTCAAGGCATATGAGTTTAACGCCCATTTGCGTATTGGAAAGACTTCTATGTTTCTCTTAGTGTTTGGTTAAACATAAAAGAGTAGTGAGAGCCTTATTATAAAAATGAAATGATAGTATCTAACCTTTTTAATACTACAAGAATATATGTTATATAATGTTATAATAATCTACTTAATAAATTTGTGCATTTAATATGATCCATAAAATGTTTATCAATTAATATATACAAATGAACTGAACTGAAGATTGATAAATAGGAATATAACATATACTAACAAAGAAATGCTTCTTGCATGTTAATGTTTTCTATACCCATGCAAGTGTTTATTTGTTTAAGACCGTGTATTGTGTTCTATGAGTTTCTAACTCAAAAGAGATACAAGACTAAGATATTTGATCGATATAAAATCGCATATTAATGTTATATGATGAATGGTCACAGTTCGTGATGTATGATATTTCGATCAAATTAATTCTTCCAAAATAAGAAAATACACCATACTGTGAGATATGCATTTAATTTGATTGGTTACAATAAAGATTATATTGTGTTAAATGTAACACTAGACCAAAACCACAAGATAGATCTAAGAGCTGAATCACTAAAATGTCAGTTTGACTAGTTTATGCAAAATGCAGCATAATAAATGTTCTTAAATGTTAACAATGATCGAGTGTGCTTGATAAAGAGTTCATTATGATGTTGTAGTAAGGGTATTATTTTGAATTGTTCAATCATTTAGAAAAAATAACGAAGGTATAAGAATAGATGTGATTAAAGGTACAGTTTAGATGAAAAGAGTGAATGATTACTTCTGCTTCATAAAGAAACATAAAAAAAAGAATTGTAAATTAACATTGGAATAAAAAATATAATTTTTATTATAAAATGTATTTCATATAGAAAATTAATTTTATGAGATTTATTACTTTGAGTTGAAGATAATTGATCAAAGAACTTTCTACTGTAAACTAGTTGTAGTATATGAAATAAATAATTTATACTACGTGAATTATGGACCTCTGAATTCAATACACTATTATTGTAATGGTGGAAATAGTGGAAGCATGTCATGTAGTACTTATTGATTGCATCAAATAATGAAAATTGTTTTTGTAAAACGTACCAAACATTATTTATGAAACAATGACTATTTTTTGCATCGATTGAAAAATAGATATAGTTGTATTTTAATGTAAATATTATGAATATTTCTTATGAAATAAAACTATAACGTGGTATTTTTTTCATCATAAATTGATGTATTGGAAATAAAAAAGTATCTAAAATTATTTACAATTTTTTTGGAATTATAGACTAAGCGTAGTTTTGAAAAATAATTTTATTATATTATAATAAATCATATAACAGTGGTTAATTATATCTCAAACAACTAAGGGTTATGCATCCATTTAGTGGGAGCATCATAAGAGTTGATGAACTCTTCTAATTGATACATATTAATGTATGCAATCGAAAGTCTACTAATACCAAATCGGTTTCACATATTTGATTATATTCGTCGATTATTTATCACCAACATGGACATGTGTATGTGATACACATATAGTATGTCAATGATTAGACCATAGAGCATATAACAAAAGTAAATAATATAACATGCAATAAATAAAATAATTTGATTTGATCGAGTAAATGAGTATACTAGAAAGAGTTCCAAAAGTACCTGAAAATGATATGTTTCAATCTTAAAAGTCACTCATCTCTTAATACATAATAATGTATCGATAAGGATAATCAAACTTTATTGGACAAAGTACGATTAATTGTAAGTGAAGTTAGGTAAATTTCTTTCTATAAGTCATGTGCTCAAGAGTAGTACACGAGGTTAATATTATCTCATCTAAATAATAGTTTAGAATACCAAACAGGATAAGGGTCTATAAGAAAGCCCTATATATCCTAGGTCAAGGAGTTGGCAGGTTGAACGAGTTGAAAGGCTACACATAATAGTTATATGTAAGGCATCTTGTATAAATCATCCTAAGATAATTTTGGAAACGATAGTTATTAAATGACTAATTTATGTTGTGAACATAAATATATCGTGAACTAACACAAAATTAGTTTTATATAAGATAATTCATAAAATGTTTAGGAATGCTTGTTCCGTTGTACTGAGATACTGTTGTTTCAAGAAATTCTAATTTCATAGCGAAGGAATATTTTAAGAAATTATTGGTATAAAATGACTTTGGACACGATCTAATGATAAAACTGATTACAAGGAATGAAATAAAATTGACTGAACCTAAATGAACAAAAACACATTAGAAAGTCTAACGAGTATTCTAATACATTAAAAAAAACTATGAGTTTCTTGTCAATGTCAAGAATAATGTTTAATTAAACCATTAAGAGCATTGACTCTACAATATGGTACGATGCGCTAATCCAAAATGGATTCCAAGTACACTACAAATATATGATTTTTATAGTTATACTCAAAAAGATATTACCATTGGCTGTAAACTTGCCTTTAAGAGAAAGATAAATGCAGTTGGAATATAGTAAGCCATATTGATAAGAATAATACCATGAATTTCATTTGCCGAAATTAACGTATCAAATTCACCATTCGACATGCTCAAGTTGTTTCAAATTTTACCCATAAAATTTTCACCTAGTATGACTTTATGTTTTGGTATATATGTGTTGAAATAGAAAGTAATAAGTATAGATTTAGATTAAACTATTTTCATATAACAACCAAAGTATCTCAAAGTTAGTGGAAACAATATCGAGTTCGTGAGTTTTGGATAGGATCTAAGAAATAATAGAAAGTATCATTTTATAAGCATTAGAATTAAATAAATATTTGATGGAGATATCAAATAGTTTGGTTACCAATCAAAATGCAGAGGAATCGTGTGTTCATAAGAAAGAACGTTAAAAGATACATAGATATTTCTAAATCATAAGTAAATAACACATTGTTGATTGGTAATGATGTACTCATGTTAAAATTAGTTTTAGTCGTTTTAATACTCAACATTGGATTTGTAAATGATTTCTTTTATAGTAAGTACACAAGATATTGGAAATAACGATGTGGAAGGGTGCCTTATTAAAATGTTTAATATGGAATATGTAAGATTGATACCTTATGCATTCGCAGTAGTAATATGTATGGTGTTCTCGTGTATTTATGGAATACTAGAGAGCTATTTATAGAAACAACGAACTCCTTATGAAGGAGTGTTCATACTCAAACTTCATAAGTGATATTGAGTATAATATGTCAAAATAAATTCAAATTAAGAACATATAAAGCGGAAATGTTCATAATAAAAACTATGGCTGATTTAATGAAAAGAATAAGTATACCACCTTGAATTTGGACTATAGAGTTTACTTATGATTTAGAATAGTCTTTCATTAGGATAACAATAATTGTTCTTAGCTAGAATAGTCTTTTATTAAATACAAAGTTCTTGGTTTAATAATAATAATTAATAACAATTATCACTAAAGCAATGTATATAAATATAAATACATAAATTTATAACTGAGCTAAGAGTGATTCCAAATGCTAAGAGTTCCATAACATTGTTATATGATAATTATGTCACGAAATAGTTTATAATAGAAGTTAGAGCTCACTAGAAGTCGAGGGAGATTTTTCCATGTAATAAAGGTTATTTATCAACGTCAGAGAGAGTAGATTAACAGAGTAGGTAATTTAAACAAAATAGCATACCCATTCACATGGGGACCAACCCGATTGGTTTTGAGGAAACCGATTGGAGAAGTTGGAAAAAAATTACATAATTGATCCTAAGTGCAACTGGGAGATTGATAGAGTTAAGAGTATACCGTATGGGCAATTATGTAATTTGTCACATATATCTAACTCGATAACCAATCTTGTTCCAACAAAAGGCGTTTTCTTTTTATTATATACTTGACATAATGAATATAATTAATTAAATTAAAGTATATTTAATAAAAGATCCATAAATGATATGTTTTGTGATCGTGGTTACAAAGTGTTGTTACCGTGAGTAATTTACCACAATGTAAATAAATATACCATTTTAAATATTCCTAGTTAGGATGTATCGAGATTGGATATCGATATATCCATTGAGACTAGAGTACGTAAAGTTCCAAATGTTGGGCAGTGCATTACTTATGGCTGTTGGGGGCACCATGCGGTTACATATTGATAGATATTGGATAATAATGGAATGACCCACTCGATAGTTTTCTATTGGTTAATATAACTAAGATCAAACCAAAAATATTGACATGACTAATTTAAAAAGTTCGCTCGGCTTGAGGATACTGTTGATCTTCAACACGAAAGCTCTACTCTAAATATAGCCAAATCATGGCACGACGTCTGTCGAGTGGCTATAGTTAGGTCGAGTGGAAGTATTGGAAATGAAGCACCACTAAAGAGAGGTTCGTCTCCTCAGTTAACTGAGATTAGTATAGCGATCAACTCAAATCAAAGTTTTCGGCAAGAATATATTGGTTAATAATAATTGTTATTATTAAACTAAGAACTTTGTATTTGGACTATAGAGTTGAACATGAATGATAATGGAATTTTGACCACTACCAAATTCCATAAGTTTAAAGTATTATTGTTTTGATGAAGAGAATTGGTGTAAATAGATGTCACAATCGGGTAGTTCTTATAAGATATATTTTGGTCAAAATATCACATCACCTACAAAGTGACGTGTGAACGTTAATTTTCGAATAGTTTGATATTAATCACTGACCAAATTTACACGTGATGAGTCATACAACCAAAACGATAAAATCTCTTATAACCAAAATGGTTTGATTAATTTATAATTTTTATAAATAATATTTATGAAATATTGTTTGTAAATTTATTTGATAAATGAATAGTAACTGTATTTCTAAAATCTATAAAACGACCGATATATATTTTAAATCAGATTTAAAATGCAAAATATTCATTCGAGACTTAAATGGGTTAAGGCCCATCACAAGGGCTAGTAATTTTGGCAACAACATAGGCTAGGGGCGCCTTATTTAGGATTAGATACGCTTGATTTTGGATGGCTTGAATTAAAGGAGAAAGAGTATGAGATTAGATCTGCTTTTCTCTCCTTTCTATCCACTATTTAAGCATCCCTAAACCTAATTAGATTAGATCTTTTTGGCTACCTCCTCTTTCCTTTTTTGCTAGTCAAATTCATACCATAACCTCTCCATCAATACAAACTCAAACCAAGTCCGATTCGAACGTTATTCGATTGCTAAAAGTCAACGATTTAAGGACAGTAATCTACAGAATCAGAAAAGGTTTCAAAGAGGAAAGTTTATATTTTCATGATGTACTTCAAGGCTTTGGGAATAAGGTGAGATTTTATTGTTAATAGTTATTAGTATAATGTTTTATCATATATGTATATGTATATTAAGTTTCTAGTTAATTGACGATTATGATATGCAAGCAATGTCACAAAATTAGTTTGGTATTATGCATGTATATATTTATGCTTAATAAAAAAATTAATTATACATGTCCAGTTGGTGCAGCAATATTAAATAATTTAATTATTATATTTTATTAAATTTATGTATACATATATATGATTATGTATTTATTTAATCACACACACACACACACACACACACACATATATATATATATATATATATATATATCTTATAAATAGTTACAATATTATATCATCGTTAAAATTAGTCATATAATTTTATTTATAATGTTTTATAGTAATATTAATTTTCAACAGAAAAATAGAAATCTTTTGTTATTGTTTAATATTATTTAAATCAATTTAATTATTAATACAAAATAAAATGGAAAACAAGGCCGCCTCTTAGCCCTGATTCTATCGTCCGCTCTTCTCACCACATCTGTCCCCCTCTTTGTTCCTTTCCAAACCCAAGCTTCATCTTCCACTATTCTCTCTACGCTTCTATGGAGAAGAAGAAAAATGATGCACAGTTTGGGTCTTGATTTGGGTGAACCCCCTTTGCGAACAAGACCTAGCATCACCTTTAGTCGGCCGATTCAAAGTGCATAAGCCCCTCCCATGCCATGTGATTTTCCGCTTCTTCTTCGAGCTCTTGGTAACTTATTGCATTTTGTTGGCAGCCCGGGGTTGTTGATAGTAACAATAAATGTTTGGTTGGGATAGATATGTGTGATAATACTAAAAAGTATCTAGAAGGTACAATTAACATATTCGCTAAGCATTGCGAGCTAAATGTTGGTACGGTGGGCAATAGTGTTGTGTAAGAAGGAAATGATATGGTTACTGATAAAGTAGGATGTGTTTCATACTCGATTGGTGTTTCTCATAATGATGTTGCGAACAATGGAAACCCAATAAATTCTAATCAACTTGAATCCAAGAAAAAAAAACCTCAACCTATAACAAGTCTATAATTTGATCTTCACTCTTCTCCAAACTTCCCCGAAATGCAGGTGATTATTCACTAAGAAAAATTGAAATTGTCAAAAATAATGGGGTCGTGATTCCTCCGCAAGATGTTATAAAATCGGGTATTGAATTCTGGAAAGATTATTTGTTAGGATTCTTTTTGGACTCCAACCCACCTTATGATCTAGTGCGAGAACGTTGTAGGCAAGTATGGAAGATTAAGGGTAGCTCAAAGTGCATTTTAACAACACCATGTTTTTTTTCAAGTTCTCCTCTATAGATAAGCGTCGGCGTATTCTAAAATCTTAAACGATATTTATTGAAGGAAATCCCTTTATCATAAATTCATGGAGGTCATCTGTTGACTTAGTTAGGGAACAAGTTTTCTCTACTTCGGTTTAGGAAAAATTCTCTAATGTTCCATCTGTATTGCAACCTATGACAGGTTTGAATGGGTCAGCAAATTTGATTGGTGATTTGAAATGTCTTGATGCTAACACTATAATTAGGTATAAGCTTGTTTACACTAAAGCTTTGATTGACATCGCGGCAGATCGATCATTACCTACCAAGCTATGTGTAAGAGTAAGGTAGCAGTTGTGAAAGTGAATTATATTTGGAAACTAGATATTTACACTACTTGTTGCTCATTTGGACATACTGTATCTTCTTGCAAACATGGCCTACCAATCTCCCTGCCATTTTATAACGTCCGGCCTTCTCGATCCATAGATGTCGACACTAATACATCCACGGTATTCTTGTGCCGAGCACCTAAGTGCCGGGAAGACTGAAAGTTAGGGTATAATAAAAGAACATAGAAATGGGATAAGAAAGAACAGAATATCAAAATCTCACATGCAAAATGATAACATATAACACCAAAAGTATAGTACAAAGAGTCACTCCAACATATTTGAAATCAGAGTTACAAAAGCGATTATACTACTATCAGCCTGGACAGTTATAACTACATATCCTCACAATGCTGAATATATACATAATAGTGAATGGAAATGATAAAAGGCAGATAGATAATAGGTGGAAAGCATCCAGCTTGTCTCCATAAGCTTGAAAACATCCAACCCTGAATCCTACATTACTCAACCTACTAGAAAGAGCACACGGGGAGTTTTGGAAAAAGAAACACCACGTGTCTGACATAAGTTTGGTATGAGAAACTCAGAAATGCATATAACACATAACTCTACTTTCGAGACCAATCGATTCACCGGACTAGTTTCCCCTCAAAAGATCTAACTCAATTTATATTTACATTAGGTGATATTATAGACAATGTCTAAGGTGTGTACTATCAATATAGATCATAGCTGAAATGTTAACATTGATTATGTTTAACAGCATACTTAGGTACAAAAACACAAAACGCTAAGGGACATCCGTGTAAATGGATTTTCCCATAGAGACCACCTCAATGAGACCGATTTTCTATGGCAAGGGCTAGAAACTATCTTCCGAGCATCGTACATATCTAGATAAAATATACCATAAGATAACACAACTAGCCCATCCCCTAACACATGAATCGAGTATCAACAACTCCTAATAGCAACATTTCGATCAGCATACTCTAGAAATTTAGAGTTGTTGTACCCCTTAATTGGGTTTTCTAAACCCAGGATTGTGAATTCTACTCTATCTTTAGTCATTTCCCAATGTCGATGCTACTTTCGGCATCTTCACATGAGTCTTCAACAAAAATTAATCAATTAATGAATCCCACATGGATTCCATTATCTTAATAGATTTCGAAACCATGCATGGTTTCCATTATTCCCCTTTAAATCATTGAACCCATATAATAGTTTTGAAGTGGTAATCGGTAAGGAAAATACTTACCGATCCCGAACTCATCAAAACCAATCGATGAATTTCTAGTCAACTCAACTCCGGTTCTTATAGAAGTAATCGAAAGCTAGAGGTGTTTCATACCAATACTCCTCCCTGGGGGAACTTATTGGTATAAATCCATGAAGCATTTTCTATACTTCCTAAGTTAAGTTTGGTCGAGATCGATAGTCGATTATCGAGTCTTGAGTACTTGCTTATGGGAATCCAGGTTCGTACACTTAACTCGTTTTCGACATTTCTGCTTAACTATTACTTGGCCCAGAAGTATGTCGATAGGTTAGACTCTATTGCTCCATCCCTACCTAAACATCAGCCTTGACTCTCACAAATAGAAAAGCTTACTCGTATTGCTTTTAGTGTTAAGTATGGTAATTCTAACATTCTATAAACAATCAAACTAAGGCCATTGCATAGTTGTTACTTGTTATTCAAGTATAAATAAGTTACATAAACGACTTTTAATCCCTTTTTATTTAATTTACTTTATTAATTAAAACTGTTCCTTAAAGAGTTCCCTTATTAGATGTATAATTGTATTTATAACCTGTAGAAATATCATTAAAATATTTATTAATACGTTAAAATGCTCTAACACTATTTAATATATATGTTAATTATTTAGATAGAATGTTATGTAAAGATAGATAATTTTGAAAATAGAAAAACAAATTTTATTTTAAAATTCTTTTAAGTTAAGAAATTCATAATTATCGTTATTTCGTTGAATAAAAAGAATCGGTATACCGACCTTTTTCCTTCAATATTTTGTTACTTTGATTTATTTCTTTTATAACTTTCCAAAAAAAAAAATTCCTTGCTTTTCTAAACACTTGTAGAAGTGTATATAATAACCAAACAATTTATTATTAAAAATGTCATTAAATCACCATTTTCATTATAGTTCAAGGGATTCAAAGTGCGCTTATAGTGACTATCGCTGTACTGACAATTCCATTTTCAATTCAATATCAATTTTAGTGTCATTCATATTTATACACAAATCTGATTCCATATTCAATCCACGTGACAACAAAACATGTTTCAACATATAAGCATGTTAACATGTCCATATTTAAGCATTCAAATGCACTTATTTTAAACTAAACTTCTCGATGATTTGAAGGTAAATAATTTAGCAATTTATAAACTTTTTAAAGTATATAGTCAAGGTTTAACTTTAGTTGGTGTCTAATATTACGAACATATATCAAGCAACATATCACATATATAATATCATGTATGTCATGTTTTTATAGATTTAGTTAATGAGTGAGATATCTCATCTTTACTTGAATAAAATTCCACTATCTTCCTACCAACATTCAACTAGATCCCACTACACTTCCTCCTTAGAACACACAAGATAGAATCAAGCATGACAAGAGAGAATGAAAGCTGGAAAGTGGCTTGGCCAAGGCAAAACCTTGCCTTATACACATGGCCTTGAATGTTTTTGGAGAATGGCTTCACTTCTTTGGGTTTTAAGGTGATGGGGTGTTGTTATATGGCACGTTGGGATGATGTTAAGAGTTTGGAAAGTGTTTGATCGAGTTGCTCTTTATTTAGAGAAGTTGGAGAAGAGAAGAGAGTGATATGAAGTGATTCCTTTTAAGTGAGTTTGTATGAATGTAAGGAGGCTAAGGATGCTTATTTATAAACTTTAGGAAGTGAGTAAATGACCCATCTTACCGTCAAATGGATCGTCAAAGAGTGATGGACAACTATGCTCTTTTAACACCTTACTTCCCTTAAATCGCTCCTTTCAAATCTCCTTGAATCAAGGGTACACTTATCCTTCTTCTAGAAGCCTTTTTTCTAAGTAATTACCATTAGTTTTAAGTGTATTTAAGTACTGATTAATTTCTTCTAATGTCGTCTTACTTGTGCACAATTATTCTAACAACTTATATTGAACAATGTATTGATTTTTTACAAAAAGTTTTTGTGTCATATTTTCAGTATTTTATCAAAGTATATATTTTTGTAAACTTATTCCATAAATTAGTTTTCTAATATTAGTTATTGACTAAAAAGTTTTTATGAAGGTTATATATTAAACATCCTCTAAAGTTGGGATATACGAAAATGAAGTCTTCGAATTTTCGGGTCGTTACAATCTTTCCCCTTAGGATATTTCATCCTTGAAATCCAAACAAGAATAACATAAGAGAATATAAGAAAGGTGTGTATACATATAATACTGCTCAAACTACATATAACAAAGATAACGGATAAGTGGCTCTACCACAAGCGATGAGTACACAGTAAAAGATAAGATATAATATAATCTACTGTCTAAGAAACAACTCTAGATAAGAGGCCCTAATGCTCTCCTATGTCTCCAAAGTGCAATCTCGAACATCTTCAATCCACTGTACCTTGACCAATTCCGCAACCTTAGTCCTCAACCTCTTTGTGTCCCGATCAATAATACAAATAGGTTGTCTCATAATGGTCAAGTTGGACTCAACCTCCAAATTCTCCTGCTGCGATGGCTCGATAATCAAAGTAGGATCATGTGCATACTTCTGTAGATGAGATATTTGAAAAACATTTTGTACACCTAATAACTTAGTCGGTAATTCAACTCGATAAGCCAAAGTTCCTATCTTCTTCAAATTCGAAAAAGGTCCAATAAATCATGGGGCTGTGTAACAACCCTAGATTTTTGAAATATTTTTAAACTAGATTTTATTTCATTTTGAAAATATTTTAAAAATTATTTTATTTCAAGATTCTATTTTTAAAACATTTTAAAAGTGTATTGGTAATTTTCCAATGTTTATTGTATATTGTTTACAATTTTAAATTTTAGTTTCAAATTAATAAACCATTTTCTTATTTATTTTCTATTTTTTCCTAAAAATATTTATTTATTTTATTTTCTATTTTATTTTGTTTTCATTTTTCTATTTTATTTACTTACTTTTATTTGTTTAATTTGAATAAAAGAAATTAGAAATACAAAGATTCAAAACCTTTTCATTTTCCTAAGACTTTTCATTTAACCTTATCCTTTCATTTTCTTTTGGCTTTTCATTGAGCTTAGCCATCCATTCTTTGCATAGTCGTATATTTCTTTCTTCATTCATGTGAGAAAAACTTCTCACCATTTCAAAACTTCGGCCATTCATTTTTCTGAAAATTTTGGTAAGTCATGTCTTCTTCTTTCTCTTACTTTTCTTCTTATTTTTATTGATTTTTTTTGCCTTGCTTCTACCTAGCCTTGCTCAGCCATAACCCCCTCATCACCACCGACCACCACCATACATGGTAGCAACCACCTTCACCTACCTTGTTTAGATCTGGACATGGCCTCCCTATGATGCAAACGCCTCAAATTTGCAAAGGTCCACTAAAAAAACAATTCCTAGACCACAAAATTCCACCATCCCCTCCTATTTCACTTCGGCCACCACCTAGAACCACCACCACCTGATGACGTCACCATTGGCCGCAACATGATCCATCACCAGACCAAAACTTGACCCAGGCCGAGCCCATATGTGACCAGGCCGAGCCTAGTTGTTGACCAAAGTTCGCCTATTTTGCCTTGACCTTTTGTATGCTTCATGTTATAACTCCTACCCCTTCATCTCCTTGTAGTCGTGCCATATTAACACATACCCGAGCCTAAAACATCACTATGGCCGAGCACATGAACCCCTATGGCCGAGCACTTGAGTGGTTAAGGCAAGGTCAAGTTATCTTGTTCTTTTGGCTTTTAATTAAAATTGTTTCAATATTGTTTTTGGATTGAATATATATGTTTACAATGTCTTATTTTGTTTGTTGTTTACAAGATCATCATCTTAGCTCTCCACTCACTTGAATCAAAAGTCAGGCTATCGTGCTTTTTGAATTTTTGTTTATGTGTCTTGATTTGCTAACTCCAGCATAAAGATGTGAGTATTCACTCATGACATTTATACTTATATAATTAGTGAATTGATAACAAGTGAATGCGTAGAATATTATATCATGTTATACCTGCCTGTGATATGAATCATATGATGTTAACCTTATTTATAAACCTGTCATATCATCTGATATTGTTATATGTTGCTATATTATTTATTTTATTCCGTTCTCACAGTGCAAGTTCCCGGTAGAATAGAATCACTATGGGTTGAAATGATACATACCCGAACGGACTTTAGAATAGGAAAAAATCGTTATGGGATGAAATGATAGGCCTGAGCGATTTTTATTTATTTTATTTAACTTTGAATTGCGGGTTTGAAATGATAGAACCCAGATTTTCTTTGTAAATTACGGATTGAAATGACATATTATCCGTATCACTTGAATTAGGTTAGAAAATTTTATACAGACCCGTGGTTATTTTATAAAGTTTTCTAAAAATTTTAAGTATTTTAAAAATGAAAATATTATGACATTTTGATTTAAATTGAATTAAAAATGATTTTTATAAAGTGTTAATGATTTTTCTACAAGTTAAAATGTGAAATAAATGAATGGTTAATTTGAAATTTGAAATATAACTTAAAGTTGAAATTTGAGAATTTTGTTTTAAAAATGAAGTTAAAGTAAGTAAATAAAATGGAAATTAAGTTTATATTTTGAAATGGAAATTAAAACTTAAGTGTTAAGTTAATTTTTAAAAAAATGCGAAGAATAGAAAATTTCATGCTTGAATTTAATAAGTGAATTATTATTAAAAATTTGATATTTATTTATGAAATTTACTTTATAAAAATCATAAGTTAAAGGGTAGTTAAATGATCATTTTAAAGTGGAAAATATGAAATTTTATAAGTTAAAATGGTTTAAATTGAAGTTTAATTGTTGCTGAAATTGTATTGAAATTCTGGAAATTGAATTAACAACACTTCAGAAATGCTATTATTTCTGAAGTTTACTTGAAACCTTAAGTAAAGGATATTACAGCACTTTGTAAGTGTCGTGGTTGATGCAAATGAACTATGGCTAAAAATTTAACTAAGTAATATTACAGCACTTTGTAAGTGCTGTGGTTGCAGAATGAAACTAAAATCTAAAATTTATAAAAGGGCTACCGTAGCACTTGGCTGAAATAAGATTTTTGAATCTAATTGAACTACTGCAGCAGTTTTGTAAATGCTGTCTTTGCTGAATTGAACTTAAATCTTTTAAGTTGAACCCTGAACTATTACAGCAGTTTTATAAATGCCGTCTTTGCTGAGTTGAACTAACTAAAACTGAACTATTACAGCAGTTTTAAATGTTGTCTTTGCTAAATTGAATTGTTTCGAACAAAACTTACCGTAGCATTTTTTAAGTGCAGCGAAAGCTGAAATTTCACTGTTTTAATGTATTAAGTGAATAAATGAACTCTGAAAAGACTAAATTTTTGGGAATTGAATATCTGATTTGTAAGTATAATGACTTCACTTTTAAATAGTTTAAATGGAGTATTTGATTTGAAATATAAACTATTTTGAATGTGATTTGAAATGGTATTTAAAAATGAATGAGGTTTTTGAAAGGATATGATATTTTGATATTTTTGAAATGGATTTGAAATGATATTTGAATTTGAAAATGATATTTGATTTTTGAAGTATAAAATACTATTTTTGAAATTTATAACCACGAGTTATAATAACGATTGGTTGTTAAAGAGACCGAGATCGGATATAGACATACTCTCTGTCGATACCGAAAACTACTTTAACAACTGTGTACACGGTGGAGTTTCCAGAATGAAGTAGGATGGTGGCGACGATCCTATTATGGTATGAACGTGGACCCGACTTCCGTGAGTTGGCTTAAGGTGGCTAAAATAGGAGCGATCTCGGGCCAAAAGGGGTAGCACCTCTGGTTGGACATATTTCTTCGATACCATTCTATTACTTTACGATTGTTTGGTGGCCACCCTTTGATTTGGGAGTGTGTTCCAAGGTGGGCATAGTGGCTGCTACGTCACCACCAGCTCGTGTGTGTAATTGGTATGTCTACTCTGACATTGCCTTGTGTGCTATGTAATCTACCATAGCGAACCTTACTACGAGTTTGATTTGTGTCGTACCTATGGAGTGTCTTCTCATAGTCTCCCGATCAGGAGATATGCAGGTACTGTATAGACTATTGGCACTATTATGTGTTAAGGGCTATATGGGTAACCCCTTAACGCTATTTTAATGTAAGTTTATTTTACTATTAGACATTATTACAATAGCAAAATATTACTACATAGTAAATAGTTTAACGGATCCTTAGAGGATGGGCGGTTCCAAGCATCCTTTAAGTTACTTGTACATTTACTGCAGTTCACTTGGGTTGGTTTACATGGTATGTATGTCCTGACTCGATTGTTTTGTGTTTTTGCTTTATGCTCGGGTCAGCCTGAGTATTCACAGCTTTGGATTTCTCTTTCTTGAGCTAGGAATCGCTGGAGATTCTGCTTATCTAGTTATCTATCTATTTCTGTTTCAGTTGTTCTATTTCAGCTCTCGTATTAGTGAACTTCTATGTATTTGGGATTTCTGTTGTATTTTTTTCAGACTGGTATTATGTATTTTGTTTTGAGACTTTGTTATAGTAGCTTCATGAACTACTATGGTATTTTAAATTTCCGCTGTGAGTTATTCAGATATTTCTATGTCTGTGATTCAATGATTGATTTTATTTGCTCCAAATTTTATTACAATATTTATTTTGAATTATTCAAGCCTGACATGTTTGGATTATTGTCGATTTGAATGGTCTAAAATAGTGGGTCGTTATAGTTGGTATCAGAGCCTTGGTTTTAGGCAAACCATGGCCTACGGAGCAAAAACTCATTCGAGATAGGGTAGAAATACCCTAGAATGAGTGAAATCGACCTCATAATCATTTTCTTCGTGAGAGAACGTATTTTAAAAGTATAAAATGATTTTTCAAAGGACTTTTCAAAGATTATTTTGATATAAAATTTTCTTGTTTTAAAGGAAAAAATTTCTAAACATCCTTCCTTTCGTATCCACCTTGTTAGTATTTTCTTTCTTTAAGATGATTCATTCACGTAAATTTATCTTGTTTTATCTTAATTTATCTTTTTCTTCTCTTTACCTTTGTCCTAAAATTCATTCTTGACTTTTCAGGATGAACCTGGAAATGCCAGAGGTAGGGGTCGTGGTATTGCCCCAGCTCCTCAACCTATTACAGCTGTGAGGTTTACTGTTCTCTGTAAGGAATTCTCTCAACTTGGTGGAACCAAGTTTACTGGTTCAGAGAGCATTATTAAAGCTCAGCAATGGTTACGGAGTTTAGAGAGGATATTTACTGGTCTTGAGATTACTGATGCTCAGAAGCGTCGGTTAGCAGCATGACAGTTGCAGGAGGCTGCCCTAGATTGGTGGGAGTCTATTACGGCTAACACTGTCGAAGCTGATATTACTTAGGAGCGGTTTAGGTATCTTCTTATATTTCTTTGAATTCTATTTTTCTATCTCTTTCGTGCCTTTTCTAAGCTTATCTATCATCTTTTCAGGGATGCTTTCGTTGCTAAGTGGATGCCCGTGGCCGGGAAATCCCAGCTTTATAGGGATTTCATGGATCTCAAGCAGGGAAGCATGTCTGTTTCAGAGTATGAGAGGAAGTTCAACGAACATTCTAAGTTCGGCCCTAGCCTTATAGACACTCCTCTCAAGAAAAATGAGAAGTTCATAGCTGGTGCTCGTCCTGAGTATTATGATCGTCTCATTTCTCATGTTCATGGCACTTTTACCCAACTTAAGGATATGGCTATTCATTATGAGAACCCTACTTCTAAGGGTCCTACTGTTGTTAGTTCTCCTTCATCTCATTCTTCCTCTGCTAACTCTACGGAGCGAAAGCTTAATTTCCACCAGCCGAAGAAGAATTGGCTCAAGAATCCAGGTTTGGGATCTTCATCATCTTCTCTCTTTCAGAGGCAACCTGTTGACCTTTCTACCATCACTTGCTTCAAATGTGATTAGAAGGGACACTATGCCAATAGTTGCCCTACTTTAGCTGGTGCTGCTGTTCCTCCTCCAGCTCAGTTGATGAGGCGTGATCTCTGTCATATCTATCCTTAGCCTGGCCATTTCAGAAAGGATTGCGTTACCCAACAGAAGGGTAAGCCTTCCGGTATATTTGCTGTCACCTCTGCATCTTCGCCAGCTCTTGCTCCTAGAGCTCCTAGTGATGACCAAGGTACTCTTCGGGGCACCTTTTCTTTATTTCTATATCATGTTCGTGTTTTATTTGACACTGGGGCTTCCCATAGTTTCATTTTTGCTGATTAATGTTATAAGTTCGAGCATCTCCTTTCTCCTGAGTATGCTTTTGTGCCTTTATGTGTTTCAAATCCCATTGGAGGCCCCGCAAACCATAATAGGATTTGTAAGCAAGTGAAACTTCTCTATTCTTATCATTGTATTAGTAGTGATTTCAATGTTCTTGGTTTCGATGCTTTTGATTTATTGCTTGAAAGTGATTGGCTTGGTAGGCATGATGCTCATATCTCTTGTAAAGCCAGGTCTATTTATCTTGTTGATGATCAAGGAAATTCCTTGATTATTCGGCGCCGCATGCCTCAGGTTTTTGCTGGAAGTTTTATTTATTCTCTGGATTCTTCTCCTGGTGATCTTCATTCGACCCATGTGGTTAGATTTTATTCTGATGTATTTGGTGAAGTCACTGCTTTACCTCCTAAGCGGAAAATTGATTTTCGTATTGATCTTATTCGTGGACCTCGACCTGTAATCTTCCTCCTAGAAGAATGGCACCCCGCAAGAAGGTTGAGCTGGGAAAGAAAATTGAGGACTTTCTCTCCAAAGGTCTGATCATACCTAGCCATTCAGAATGGGGAGCAGCGGTGGTTTTCGTCACTAAGTCTGATGGATCCTTAAGGATGTGGGTTGATTATAGGGAGCTGAACAAGCTCACTATGAAAAACAGATATCCAATGTCCCATATCAATGATATGTTTGATCAGCTTTATGGTGCCACTATTTTCTCTCAGCTTGATCTTGCCGTAGGTTTTCACCAGCTCAGGATTGCTGTGACGACCTGCCTTTCAATCCATAGAAAGACGTATCATCAATAAGAAAAGAAAGAGATAGAAATAGAAAAGATAAAAAGAAAGAATAACAACATCAGAATCTCACAGCGGAAACGGAAAAAAATATAATACATCACATAACTACTACATAGTTTTACATATATCAGAGTTACACAACATCATTTAAACAAGACAGCCATATATGTCTGCCATTACATACATTCCAAAATACAACAAACATCAACTAACATAGCGGAACTAGATAGATAGATACGTCTGGACTCCTGCTCCAAGCTCCTCCAGAACTCAATAATCCAAAACCTATCACTTGGCCACTCATAAAAATTTGTGTACCTAAGAGTTGATGAAAAACAGAAATAAACTCCGGGTCAGACATGGGTCTGGTGTGAGTAAACGGATTAAAGTTGCTTAACTTTGAAAACCATTTGAAAATAAAGGTATCACATAAGACTTCCCACACATAAACACGGGTAAGTTTTTACCTCACGCTAACCAAAACATTTTACAGGAAATCCAGTGATATTATAATAGTGTCTAGGGTTTTCAAAATAAAATATAGAAATAGCTGAAATGCTTACATCCCACATTCCAACATAGTTGGGCACAATCAAAACATACGGCGCTTATTGGAGATTGGATTCCATACAATGGCAGGGCTACTGGGGTACCGCCCGTCACAGTACGCGGCCTAGATCACCATACTGAGGATCACTCCCTACCCCCTACAACACAAGGCCGGAACTATTCCTTACTGAACAGTCCGAACAAGATAACCCCGCAGTTGTGGCCAACAACTGCCCACACAGCCGAAATAAAGGGACATCTAGACAGGGGTATATCTCGTCCTGCTTGGGTGCTACCCACCTAACCTTGCTGCACCTCCCATGTTTTAGCCTTTCCTGATTGATGAGGCTTGAGGCTGCGATTACCTTTAGAGAACACATCTCTTAGAATGCTCATCGTCCACCTGATGATGTTCTGAAAGCATTCAATCCATACAAGTTCGTTCCGGGTTCGAACGAAACCAAAGGCATTATCTCATTACACTCAGAGTTAACGACGATAACCCTTGCACTCTGAAACACCATCTCGATCATCACTTGAGATGCCACGACCTATCGTTTAATTTGGATCGATGTGGTTTTCGGATAATCATAACTGACACCCGATCCCGGTCTCATCGAAATCCAAACGCCATTTTAAAGGTCAAGTTGTTTAATAGTTTTAAACAATTTAATTCAACACTTTGAATTCACATAGCATTTATTACAGATAAATCAAACTCAACATCACAGATATATCCGAAGCATATCACAGAGTATCACAGAATATCACCAAATAGATATCACAAATCCAGATGTTCTACTTATAATCATCCATAAAAAAGCATCTTTAATCCTGCTTGATAATTCATTAATTAGTTTATTTCATTTCAAACCAATTAATTCATCAATCACTTCTTAATAAATTTATTAAACCTTAATTACTTAATTTCACATTTCTTAATTAATTAATCATTAATTACTAATTAATTAATCATTAACCCTTAATTAATTACTTAATTAATTAACTACTAATTATTTATTAATTAGCTAATTTACAATTCTCAATTACAAATTAATTAAACACTTAATTATTAATTAACCAATCTTTAATTACAAGTTGATTAATCTCTAATCACAAAATTAATTATAACCATAAATTAATTAATCATTCTTAATACCCCTTTCAAACAATTAATTAATAATAATCATTTATCTTAATTATCTTCCTACTTAACATTTTAAAAATCTTCCCTAAAACTTTGAAATCAATTTATTACTAACTTAAAAAGCTTGAAATGTTAATTAAATTTAAAACTTATCTTACATTAACTACTTAGTTAAAGTATTAATTCGATTTTAAAAACTTTCTTAAGTATTTACTTAAATAATTAAAACTCATAATAAATTCTTAACTTAAATTTGTCAAACACTAACTAAATCATCAATACTTAAAATTGTTTAAGATAACTAACTTCAAATTTAATTACGCTAAGCACTTGAAACCAAACCTGAGAAAACCCAGTTTTTACTCGAGTAAACACTCCAGTTTCTTCACCATTTCCCCCGAGTCTCCCCACTTCTTCTTCACATACTTTTCTTTTTTTATAGTTAAGTTCAAGTACACAGGTGAAATACTTTCAGACAACACACGCAAGCAATCCAGGGGACTCGAGTCAAAGCTTCAAAATCACGAGTTCCCCTTCGATTCACCACGAACCAACATCTTCCAGACACCCAAATCGTTGCCGTGCACGTGCACGACGCGCTCTGGCGAACTACGCTACCTCCGGTGAGTCGCGTACGATCACTACAATCGAAAACAAAGATCAATTCGACGCTAAAATTTCCAGATCAAGATTTGGCCTTTCGTTTGAAATCCTGAAACTTGACCCACCCAGCAAATCGCTTCGCTCCATCCACGCCGTCCACCCGAGGCGCTGCAACTTCGGCCTCACTTCGTCAATCCCCCTATACTACACTTCCCCTCAATTTCAAGCAACTCGATCAATCCGAGGAGACGCAATCACCTTGTTTCTGATCACGTCCAAAACCCATGTGTTAAACCCTAAATCTTACTCATTCCATCGTCTCTTGCAATATAAAAATTATTTAACAATTTTCCGAAATTCATCGATGGCCAAGTTGGCTACATGCAAAAATTCAACATTCAATATTGTTCGATCGCTGGAAATTGGTTAAAATGCATTTTCTGTTCAACTAAGAATTGCTTTTAACATACTTAACTAAAAATTACCATTTTCATTTTAAAAATCCTATTTTGCAGTGTGGATTCAAGTTATGAATTTGAATTAGCAATTCATGACACTCGAGTTTATCATGTATTTAAATTTTGCTATGTAAAACTAAATTTACAGAGGAAAAACATCACCATCATGCTTAAAACAGTTTTTAGACCATAATTTAATTTTAAACAAACTTTTTTATTTGAAACCCTAAGCTTAATAATGTTTGGATGAAGAGGTATTTAAATTTTTTCTAGTTCATTTTACTCTGTAACCATAAACAAAGAAGATCAGGCAATTTCAAAAATACACATTACAATATATATATGCAGAATTGCTTATTTAAAAATATACAGCCAAGCACAAAGTTATTTATGAAACAGATGCACAAGTTTAAGTTTGAAAATGATATGTTTACTCACCTGTAAAAGTGTTTTAAACAGAAAGCAATTCTGTTTGAAAAATTGCTGGCTTGATCTTCCTTTAAATCTTCTTGCTTTGTTGTTGAATTGAATTTGAGTTTGTAAAAATAGTGATGCTTATTTTTTTTCTTTCTCTGATTTGCTGTGTTATGAACGAACTAGAACAAGGGGATATGCATATATAAAAAACAGTTTTGCACAGGGGTAGGCTTAACTGGTACAAAATTATTTCTTTGGTCAAATTCTTCTTTCTTTGACTAAACAAGATTTTTTTTAGAACTGAAATGATTTTTAAAGGTACGAAATGACTTGTTTTTGTGCTAGAAATGATATCATTTAATGCTACTGTTTTTTTACAAGTATACAGCCTTGTCCTATTTTTTTTATATGTAGATATTTTGTTTTGCCTTGCATATACACAAGTATGTCCATAGTATATATATATATATATATATATATATATATATATATATATATATTCTAGAATTATCTTATGTATTTATTTTATGTTGCATACACACAAAATCGCTTATTTCTAACATAAACCTTGTTTTTATTTTTATTCTTAAGCTTAACTATCAAACACTTTATTTATATTCATATATTTTTTATATTTTTATTTAATATTGATAGGATTGATTTTATTTTAAACAGTATTATCTATATTACATTCATATGCATATATTTAGATTAAATGTTAATAAGGTAGAGCATTAATTAAATGTGAATAAGATAGAATTTTATTTTAAATATTTTTGAAGGCTTTATTTTAAATTTTCAAATCATAATTTTCTACACAAATACCCATATATATATATATATATAAAGAAATGGTAAATGTCAAAAAGTCTTATTCATTTTTAAAATGATAGGCTTGTATTTTATTTAATTAGATTAAATACTTATTAAAATAATATTGCCAAAATCCCGGATCGTCACATTCCTCCCCCCTTAAAAGAATTTCGTCCTCGAAATTTAAAACAAAAGATAATTCAAAAGCTTTTATATCAACAATCCATACATATCATCCATACATTAGCAAACAAACAGTCTATCCTAACAAACATTACTAGTTATCTGGACACAAATCCGGATAGGCTTTCCTAAAACTATCCAGAGTTTCCCAGGTACAATCTCTGGGATCCTCGCTCCACTACACTTTGACAAGCTTCACTACTTTGCTCCTGAGTTGCCTCTAGTCTTGATCAACAATCTGAACAGGGTTCCTGGCCACAGTCAAATTTGGCTCGACGTCCAAATCTTTCTGGACTTCTGGTTCTACAACCAGTGATGGATCATGAACAAACTTCCTAAGATGGGATACATGAAATATATTATGAATTCCAGACATCCGTTCTGGCAATTCAATTCTGTAAGCTACAGCACCATTCCTTTCCAGCACCCGGAATGGTCCAATATATCTTGGGGCAAGTTTTCCCGTCTTTCCAAATCTAATAGCTCATTTGATCGGGGAAACTTTGAAAAACTAAATCTTTGACTTCAAATTCCAATTGTCTTCGCCTTTTATATGCATTCTTCTTTTGACGGTCCTGAGTAGCTTTCATTCTTTTCTTGATAAACTCAACTTTTGCAGAAGCTTCACGAATCAAATCTGGTCCAAGCACAAGACGATCTTTCGACTCTATCCAATAGGATAGAGATCTACATGGTCTTCCATACAGTGCTTCATAAGGAGCCATCTTAATACTCACTTGGTAACTATTATTATAAGAGAATTCCACTAGATGAAGATGGTCTTCCCACGATCCACCAAAATCCAAAACACAAGCTCGCAGCATATCCTTTAGAATTCGGTTAAGCCTCTCCGTCTTCCGTCTGTCTGGGGATGATATGCTGTACTCAATCTCAAACTCGTTCCCATAGCTGATTGCAGAGCCTCCCAGAATTTGCTGGTGAAGATAGGATCTCGATCACTTACTATACTGACAAGAACACCATGCAATCTGATATCTCTCTCAAGAAAATCTCTGCCAAAGAAGCTGCAGTACGAGTTGCCTTAACCGGTATAAAATGGGCGCTTTTAGTTAGACGATCCACTATAACCCATATTCCTTCGTTTCCTTTCTTGGTTCTAGGCAAACCGTCAATGAAATCCGTCGAAATCATCTCCCACTTCCATTCTGGAACTTCCAAAAGCTGCAATAAATCTGCCGTCTTCTGTTGATCTCCTTTAACCTGCTGACAGATAGCACAACTATTGACAAAAGCAGCTACGTCCTTCTTCATGCTAGGCCACCAGAAAACCCTTCTCATATCCTTATACATCTTAGATATTCCCGGGTGGATATTCAGTCAGGAGCGATGACACTCAGATAAGACTTCTTGCCTCAATCCATCTATATTTGGACATACAAACGACCATTAATCCTCAAAACACCTTGATCGTCCACCTTGAAATCCAAATATCAACTATCCTTGGTTCCAAGAATCAGTTCTTCAAAAGATCCATCCTCGATTTGCTTGCTTATGATTCTTTCCTGAAGAGACAGAACAACTTCCAAAAGAGACAGAATTGCATTCCTGCTAAGAGCATCAGCCACAACATTTTCCTTCCCAGGGGTATACAGGATATCCAAATCATATGATGCCAGAAACTCAACCCATCGCTACTGCTTCAGATTAAGATCCTTTTGAGAGAAAAGATATTTCAACGGTTTGTGATCCATGAATAACTCGAACTTCTCTCCCAAAAGATAGTGTCTCCAGATCTTCAAAGCAAAAACAATGGCTAACGATTCTAGGTCATGCGTAGCGTAGTTCCTTTCATGAGGCTTCAATTGCCGACTCGCATACGCAATAACCGTTCCATTCTGCATCAAAACTGCTCCAGTCCAACTATACAAGCATCTGTATAAACCTCAAATTTGCTCTTTCCATCCGGAATAGCTAGCACAGGTGCACTGGTTAGCCTCGTCTTCAACTCCTGAAAAGCTTTTTCACACTGGGGTGTCCATTTAAACTTAGCTCCTTTCCTTGTCAACTTGGTCAGATGTGAAGAAATCTTCGAATAGTCCTTGATAAACTTTCTGTAGTAGCCTGCCAATCGCAGAACACTACGAACTTCCGTCGGAGTCTTTGGTTGCTTCCTCTCCAGAATAGTCTCAACCTTTGCTGGATCTGCAGAGATACCTTCATCAGAAACAATGTGCCCCAAAAATTTGACTTTCGATTTCCAAAAATGGAACTTAGAGAACTTTGCCTTCAAAACATGCCTTCTCAGAGTCTCTAACACAATTCTCAAATGCTGCTTGTGCTCTTCTTCGGACTTAGAGTATACCAGAATATCATCGATGACCACCAGAACAAATTTATTCAATACATCTCGAAAGACTCGGTTCATCAGATCGACAAAGTAAGGAGGAGCATTGGTTAACCCGAAAGGCATAACCAACCACTCATAGAAACAACTGGGTCCCCTAAATGCAGTCAAGGGAATACTATCCTCAGCTACCCTTAACTGATGGAAACTTGAAGCTAAATCCATTTGAGAGAAGACAGAAGCTCCATGAAACTGGTCAAAGAGATCATCAATATGAGGAAGAGGATATTTATTTCGGATGGTCACTTTGTTCAATTCTCGATAATCTACACAGAACCTTAGCGATCCATCCGACTTGGTGACAAACACCACAGCAGAACCCCAACAAGAAAAACTGGGCCTAATCAATCCCTTCTCCAAAAGATCCTGAGTTTGCTTAACTAACTCTTCCCTCTCTCTAGGGGCCATCCTCCTGCTGGGCTGGATCACTGGTGCTGCTCCGGAACCAAATCAATGCGAAACTCTATTTCTCGATGGAGGTAAACACTTGACTTCCTCGAATACATCAGGGAAATCTTGGACCACATCAATATCTTTAATCTCCTCTTGAGAAGTCTCAACCCCATGTAAAAGACTACTCAAGTGAATTCCAGAATTATCACACACCACTCTAGCAATTCTACCCAGATCGGTTTCCAGCGAAACCGTTCTCTCATCACAATTCAGGACAGTCTTATACTTACCAAGCCAATCCATCCCCAATATAAGGTCAAACCCCTTAAAATACAACACATATGGGTCATAAGAAAAACTATGGGACATGTAGGAAATCCTCAAGTCCTGACAGATCATATCTAATTTGGTTACCCCTCCTATAGGATTAGATACAAAGATGGGACAGTCTACAGTACTAGGGGTAAGAAAGAACTTCGCTACAGATTCCAGAGAAATAAAACTCAAAGAAGCACCTGAATATAATAAAACTTTAATATACTTGCCATCTAAAAGTAATGTACCTTCCAATACTCCCTTGCCTTTAGATGAAGTAGATGGTGCACCCTCCAAAGCAAATACTCTATTTTGCTGAGCTTTATGGAGTAGCGGGCAATCCTCGATCATATAACCTGGTTGGTGGCAATTGAAGCATAAGGATTTCTGAACCAAAGCCGAACCCGGTCCACTTTGATGCGATTGCTGCTGCTGTTGCTGAAATCCTTTCCTGGGACACTTATTCGCCAAGTGACCATCTTGTTAACATATATAGCATTTGCGAGGTCCGTTATTACTTCCAATCTTCTTCTTGTTCTGCTTCCTCCAATTGGGAATGAACTTCCTCTTATTTGGATTAGCAAAATTCCCTCTCGATGCTGCTACTGGTGCCACTGATTCTTGTTCATCAAATCCTCGTATCTCAGAGCCATATCAATTAACTCAATAAAAGATCCTTTCAAGTGCGCCGTCATCTTTTCATGAAATTCCGGCCTCAAGCCTTGCAGAAACATTTTGTTCTTTTTGTGTGGAGTATCAATGATCCCTGGTCCATAGCAAGAAAATTCATTGAATTTGGTCTCATACTCCGCTATAGTCATGCTCCCCTACTTCAAATTCAGAAAATCCCGGTACAGACGAGTTTTCCCTGCTGTTGGCATGAACTTCTCCTCAAACAACTCTTTAAATCTTTCCCAAGAAATATCGTTTTTAGAGATATTTGCTACCGCTACATCCCACCAAACTACATCGCCTTCTTGAAATTGCCGTGAAGCCATTTCCCTTTTTCGCTAATCCGACAACTTCATACTCTAAAAGATGCGCTCACATGAGCGTAGCCAAGCTTGGACCTCAATTATCGTCTCTGACCCTTTAAATGGTTTTCCTCCAAGGTTGGTGAAGACTTTGCAAAGGCGGCAAAACTAACCTAAGGCGGTGCTCGATCCACAGCCTCACAAGCAGTTTGACTTCGTCCATTATCGGTCGATGTACTGCCCCTACCTCTGCCTCTCCTTCCAGAACTCATGTTGGCAACCTGTTCAATAGATTTAGATAGGTATATAATTATATAAAAATACAAATACGCACTCTCAAGATAGATACTATTCCAGAGCCTAGGTATTATCTCAACTTATGCTCTGCTACCAACTGTGACGACCCGCCTTTCAATCCATAGAAACACGTATCATCAATAAGAAAAGAACGAGATAGAAATAGAAAAGATAGAAAGAAAGAATAACAACATCAGAATCTCACAGCGGAAGCGGAACAAAATATAATACATCACATAACTATTACATAGTTTTACATATATCAGAGTTACACAATATAATTTAAACAAGACAGTCATATATATCTGCCATTACATACGTTCCAAAATACAACATACATCAACTAACACAGCGGAACTAGATAGATAGATACGTCTGGACTTCTGCTCCAAGCTCCTCCAGAACTCAACAATTCAAATCCTATCACTTGGCTACTCATAAAAATTTGAGTACCCAAGAGTTTATGAAAAACAGAAATAAACTTCGGGTCAGACATGGGTCTGGTGTGAGTAAACGGTTTAAAGTTGCTTAACTTTGAAAACCATTTGAAAATAAAGGTATCACGTAATACTTCCCACACATAAACACGGGTAAGTTTTTACCTTACGCTAACCAAAATATTTTATAGAAAATCCAGTGATATTATAATAGTGTCTAGGGTTTTCAAAATAAAATACAGAAATAGCTGAAATGCTTACATCTCACATTGCAACATAGTTGGGCACAATCAAAACGTACGGCGCTTATTGGAGATTGGATTCCATACAACGGCAGGGATACTGGGTACCGCCCGTCATAGTACGGGGCCTAGATCACTGTACCGAGGATCACTCCCGACCCCCTACAACACAAGGCCGGAACCATTCCTTACTGAACAGTCTCGAACAAGATAACCCCGCAGTTGTGGCCAACAACTGCCCACACAGCCGAAATAAAGGGACATCTAGACAGGGGTATATCTCATCCTGCTTGGGTGCAACTGATGTGCACGTAAATATGCATATTTTTACCACCATATTTAATCTATTTAAATTGAATAAATGATCATATTGGGTATTTTAACTCGTTTAAACCAAAAATTCAAATTATTCCAAATTGTCACATATTCATCTTCATATATGGGCAAAACGGTCATTTATGTGCATATATTTCTTTGAGAAAAATTAATTGAAAATTTTTATATATTTTTGTAGGAATTTGGTCTCAAATAGGAGTGGTTTCATGAAGACACATGCATGCACAATATGAATATAAAGGAATGAAGATGGAAATAATTCAAAGTGAAGATAATGGAGGACCCCACCTACCCACCTACCTTAATGTACAAATTAAAGGCTAATGCACATGCTTATGGAGCTAATGGTTTCATGTACATTTAATGGGGGATTAAGACATGTTAATGTTTACTTGGCCTCCACACTTCCTAAGGGGCATTTTGGGTACTCCCCAAAAATATGCATTAGGGTTTCTAACTTGTATAAATACCCCTTATGTTTCATGTAGCCATCTCTTCTCTTTAGTCTCTTTTAGGCCTCCTTCTCTTTAGTTTAGTTTTAGATAAAATAAAAGAAAGCTCTCTTCTCTTTTCCATGGCTACTTAGCTATTTCTCTTTTACGTAATTTTTTTTATGCAACTTCAATATATGTTCTTTTTCTTTTCATGCTTATTTACTTTCATGTTGTAGTGTAGATTTACTTTCATGCAAGTAGAATAGTTTTTTCATTTAATTTTGCTCTCATTTTCTTTTCTTATTCTTTCATGTTGAAAGCTACATTTGTTGTTTTGATAACAAATATGAGAGGCTAAACCCCTTCAATTTAGGGGTAATGAAGCTCTCTAATCATGTAGCTTCAACTTAACTTGATGTTTATGCTCTCTTTTTGTGCTTAATGAGAATGATTGAAGTGGTTTAATGATGTTGTTTTGCTTTGAATTTGATAGTCTATGTTGTTCATACCAAATAGACTATGCTTAAACAAACATAACACAAATTGTCTCTTCATCTAAATATGATTATGGCAAAGAAGTGAATGTTGAAATTGAAATTTGATAGCCTATATTTCTAAACAATAGTTAATAGGCTATGCTTAAAATAGATTTTGCTTTCAACTTTGTTGTCATGTTTTATGACATTTAGAAGTGTATTAGTAGTTGTGTTATAGTTTGATGGTTTATATTGGGCTAATTAATAGCACAAATATATCATACTTATGATAAGCACATCAACTAATTACACTAATAAAAAGAAAAGAGAGATCATAACTTCATTTTGTTGATTTATATGATCTAGAGAGTGGATTTATCTCTAAATTGTCCTCAAACTCTCATATTTTTATCTATTTTCTTTTGTAATTTTTCTCTTTTTTTTAGTTAATCACTCTCTCGACTTCGGTATAATTTGATTGAATAGAATTTTAAAATCATCAATTCCCTGTGGATCGACCCGTATTCGCCGCGTGCTACATTCGTACACTGTGCGCTTGCGGTTATTTTTAATTTAAATTCGTTCGACGGTTTTCTAAACCGATAGAATTTCCGTCGACGAACAGCAACCCACCTAACCTTGCTGCACCTCCCCTGTTTTAGCCATTCCCGGTTGATGAGGCAAGAGGCTGCGATTACCTTTAGAGAACACATCTCTTAAAATGCTCATCGTCCACCTGACGATGTTCTGAAAGCATTCAATCCATACAAGTTCGTTTCGGGTTCGAACGAAACCGAAGGCATTATCTCGTTACACTCAGAGTTAATGACGATAACCCTTGCACTCTGAAACACCATCTCAGTCTTCACTTGAGATGCCACGACCTATCATTTAATTTGGATCGATGTGGTTTTCGGATAATCATAACTGACACCCGATCCCGGTCTCATCGAAATCCAAACATCATTTTAAAGGTCAAGTTGTTTAATAGTTTTAAACAATTTAATTCAACACTTTAAATTCACATAGCATTTATTACAGATAAATCATATTCAACATCACAGATATATCCAAAGCATATCACAAAGTATCATAGAATATCACCAAATAGATATCACAAATCCAGATGTTCTACTTATAATCATCCATAAGAAAGCATCTGTAATCCTGCTTGATAATTCATTTGTTAGTTTATTTCATTTCAAACCAATTAATTCATTAATCACTTCTTAATCAATTTATTAAACCTTAATTACTTAATTCATTACTCCTTAATTTCACATTTGTTAATTAATTAATCATTAATTACTAATTAATTAATCATTAACCCTTAATTAATTACTTAATTAATTAACTACTAATTATTTATTAATTAACTTTAATTAGCTAATTTACAATTCTCAATTACAAATTAATTAAATTAATTAACCAATCTTTAATTACAAATTAAATAATCTCTAATCACATAATTAATTACAACCATAAATTAATTAATCATTCTTAATACCCCTTTCAAATAATTAATTAATAATAATCATTTATCTTAATTATCTTCCTACTTAACATTTTAAAAATCTTCCCTAAAACTTTGAAATCAATTTATTACTAACTTAAAAAGCTTTAAATGTTAATTAAATTTAAAACTTATCTTACATTAACTACTTAGTTAAAGTATTAATTGGATTTTAAAAACTTTCTTAAGTATTTACTTAAATAATTAAAACTCATAATAAATTCTTAACTTAAATTTGTCAAACACTAACTAAATCATCAATACTTAAAATTGTTTAAGATAATTAACTTCAAATTTAATTATGCTAAGCACTTGAAACCAAACCCGAGAAAACCCAGTTTTTACTCGAGTAAACTCGAGTTTCTTCACCATTTCCCCTTAGTCTCCCCGCTTCTTCTTCTCATACTTTTCTTTTTTTTAGTTAAGTTTAAGTACACAGGTGAAATACTTTCAGACAACACACGCAAGCAATCCAGGGGACTCGAGTCAAAGCTTCAAAATCACAAGTTCCCCTTAGAGTCACCACGAACCAACATCTTTCAGACACCCAAATCGTTGTCGTGCATGTGCACGACGCTTCGCCGACGCTCTGGCGAACGACGCTACCTCCGGCGAGTCGCGTACGATCACTGCAATCGAAAACAAAGATCAATTCGACGCTAAAATTTCCAGATCAAGATTTGGCCTTTCGTTCAGAATCCTAAAACTTGACACACCCAGCAAATCGCTTTGCCCCATCCACACCGTCCACCTGAGGCACTACGACTTCGGCCTCACTTCGTCAATCCCCCTATACTACACTTCCCCTCAATTTCGAGCAACTCGATCAATCCGAGGAGACGCAATCACCTTGTTTCTGACCACGTCCAAAACCCATGGGTTAAGCCCTAAATCTCCTCGTTCCATCATCTCTTGCAATAGAAAAATTATTTAACAGTTTTCCCAACTTCATCGATGGCGAAGCTAGCTTCATGCAAAATTTCAACATTCAATATTTGTTCGATCGCTGGAAATTGGTTAAAAAAAATTTCTGTTCAACTAAGAACTGCACTTAACATACTTAACTAAAAATTACCATTTTCATTTTAAAAATCCTATTTTGCAGTGTGGATTCAAGTTATGAAATTGAATTAGCAATTCATGACACTCGAGTTTATCATATATTTAAATTTTGCACTGTAAAACTAAAATTACAAAGGCAAAACATCACCATCATGCTTAAAACAGTTTTTAGACCATAATTTAAGTTTAAACAAACTTATTTTGTTTGAAACCCTAAGCTTAATAATGTTTGGATGAAGAGGTATTTAAATTTTTTCTAGTTCATTTTACTCTGTAACCATAAACAAAGAAGATCAGGCTATTTCAAAAATACACAGTACAATATATATACAGAATTGCTTACTTAAAAATATACAGCAAAGCACAAAGTTATTTATGAAGCTGATGCACAAGTTTAAGTTTAAAAATGATATGTTTACTCGCCTGTAAAAGTGTTCTAAACAGAGAGCAATTCTGTTTGAAAAACTGCTGGCTTGATCTTCCTTTCAATCTTCTTGCTTTGTTGTTGAATTGAATTTGTGTTTGTAAAAATAGTGATGCTTATATTTTTTTCTTTCTCTGATTTGCTGTGTTATGAACGAACTAGAACAAGGGGATATGCATATATAGAAAGCAGTTTTGCACAGTGGTAGACTTAACTGGTACAAAATTATTTCATTGGTCGGATTTTTCTTTCTTTGACTAAACAAGATTTTTTTCAAAACTGAAATGATTTTTAATGATTACGAAATGACTTGTTTTTGTTTTAGAAACGATATCATTTAATGCTAATGTTTCCTTACTAGTATACAGCCTTGTCCTATTTTTTGTATGTAGATATTTTGTTTTGCCTTGCATATACACAAGTATGTCCATAGTATATATATATATATATATACATATATATATATATTCTAGAATTATCTTATGTATTTATTTATGTTGCATGCACACAAACTCACTTATTTCTAACATAAACCCTTGTTTTTATTTTTATTCTTAAGCTTAACTATCAAACAATTATTTATATTCATATTTTTTTTATATTTAATATTGATAGGGTTGATTTTATTTTAAACAGTATTATGTATATTACATTCATATGCATATATTTGATTAAATGTTAATAAGTAGAGCATTAATTAAATGTGAATAAGATAGATTTTTATTTTAAATATTTTTGAAAGGCTTTATTTCAAATTTTCAAATCATAATTTTCTACACAAATACCCATATATATATAAAGAAATGGTAACTGTCAAAAAATCTTATTCATTTTTAAAATGATAGGCTTGTATTTTATTTAATTAGATTAAATACTTATTAAAATAAAATTGCCAAAATCCCGGATCGTAACAGTTGCTGAGGAAAGTATTCCCAAGACTGCTTTTCATACTGAGAATGGGTTTTATGAATGGCTAGTCATGCCTTTCGGTTTGACTAATGATCTTGCTTTCTTTGTTGATTTGATGAATTGTGTTTTTTGTGATGTGTTTAATAAATTTGTTCTAGTCTTTGTTGATGATATCCTTGTCTTTTCTAAGACCAAGAAAGAGCATGAGACGCACTTGAAATCTGCTCTGGAAATTCTTAGAAATCATCAATTTAAGGCTAAATTTTCTAAATGCCATTTCCAAAAGGATGAAGTCCGATTCCTTGGACATATTGTTTCTAATAATGGAGTTTCTGTTGATCCAGGCAAGATCGCTACGATCAATGTAAGTCTTTCTTTCTTTCTCTTTTTCCTTCGTCGTTTAATTATTCTATCTTTTCTGTTGTTCTTATTTCTCCCTATTCGGTTACAGGATTGGAAAACTCCTAAGACTCCATCTAATATTCGTAGTTTTCTGGGTCTTGCCGGTTATTACCGGAGATTCATTGAGAATTTTGCTCGGACTGCTGCACCTCTCACTGCTTTGACCCGTAAGAATGCTAAGCTTATTTGGAGTGATAAGTGTGAAGCTGCATTCAATGAGTTAAAGAGCAAGCTAACTTCTGCACCAGTTCTTACCATTCCGAATGGAAGTGAGGGATTGATGGTATACATTGATGCTAGTCGTGAGGGATTGGGTGCTGTTCTCATGCAGGATGGTAGGGTCATTGCCTATGCCAGTCATCGGTTGAAAACCCATAAACCTAATTATGTTGCTCATGATTTAGAGTTTCTTGCTGTTGTCTTTGCTTTGAAGCTCTGGAGGTATCATCTTCTGGGTGCTAAGTTTGAGCTTTTCACCGATCATCAGTCTCTGAGATATATCTTCAGACACGTTGGCTTGAGTTTCTGGCTTCTTACGACCTCGATATTAGCTATGCTCTCGGTAAAGCTAATGTTGTGGCCGATGCTCTGAGTCGGAAAAAGGCTTTGTTGTGTCAGCTTGTTGTTTCTTCTTCTCCTCTTCTAGATCGTATCAAGGCTAGGATGAGATGCTTAGATTGATGAAGGAGAGTGTTCGTAGTAGAGTTGGTGGTAGTAGTGGTGGTGGTTGTGGAGCTCAAATTGATGATAGTGGGATTTTGAGGATTAATGGTAGGATTTGTGTCCCGAATGTTGATGGTTTGAGTTAAGAGCTACTTCGAGAGAATCATCGATCCAGACTTCTATTCATCCTGGTGTATCAAAGATGTATCATGATATGAAGAGGCTTTATTGGCGGAGGGGTATGAAGCAGGATATCTCTATCTTTGTTAGTCTATGTGTGACTTGTCAGCAAGTCAAGGCCGATCATCTGAAGATCCCTGGTTTGTTGTAGCTCCTTGAGATTCCCAATTGGATGTGGGAACAGGTTTCCATGGATTTCATTAATGGATTACCGAGGACTAGGAAGGGTAATGAGAGTATCTGGGTTATTGTGGATAAACTGACCAAGTCCGCTTATTTCATTCTGGTCAAGTCTTCCCGTTCTGCTTCTAACTTATCTGAGATCAACATGAGAGAGATTGTTCGTCTCCATGGTGTTCCTCTCAGTATTGTTTGTGATCGTGATCCTATCTTTACCAGTCAGTTTTGGAAAGCTTTTCAGGAATCTTTGGGTACTCATCTGAATCTGAGCACCGTTTACTGTCTACAGATCGATGGTCGGACAAAAAGAGTGAATCAAATTCTCGAAGATCTTCTTAGTGCTTGTGTGCTTGATTATGGAGGATCCTGGGAAGATCATCTCCATCTCGTCGAATTCATCTACAATAATAGTTATCAGGTATAATCTAATCTTCTTTTTTAAGCTTATCTTAATCATTTATCTATCTCATTCCATCTTTGAATCTAGGCCAGTATTAAAATGTCTATGTATGCTGCTCTTTACGAATGACCTTGTAGATCTCCATCTTGCTGGATTGAATTCGATAATCGTTTGATTCTTAGTCCTAATTTGGCTTTGGAGGCTTCTAAGAGAGTTGAGGAGATTAAGAAGAAGTTGAGGGTTGCGCAGGATAGGCAGAAGAAGTACACTGATAGGCGTAGGCGGAGTTTATAGTTTGCTATTGGTGATCAGGTTTAGCATAAGGTCTCTCCCTTAAGGAATGTCATTTGCTTTGGTCGTAGATGGAAACTTTCGCCTAGGTTCATTGGTCCTTTCCGCATTGTGGAAAGAGTTGGTTCTTTAGCTTATCGTCTGGATTTGCTCGAGAAGCTTTCTGGAGTGCATGACGTATTCCATGTCTCTCATCTTCGTCGGTATCTTCATGACCCATCTCTTATTGTCCAGCCTTCTGATCTTGATAGTTTGAATATTGAGCCTAATCTGACTGTCGAGAGGAAGCCACTTCATATTGTCGATAGAGGTACGAAGCAGCTAAGAAGGAAATATGTTAGTCTGGTCAAAGTACAGTGGGGTACTGATGTTCGAGATTGTACCTGGGAGACGGATGAAAGCATTTGTGCTTCGAATCCGGAATTGTTTGTTTCAGGTACTATTTGTCTTTCTATCTTGCTTTTCTTATTTTCCTTGTTCGTTCTTTTCGAGGACGAAAAGATTTGAGTGGGGGAGAGTATAACAACCCTAGATTTTTGAAATATTTTTAAATTAGATTTTATTTCATTTTGAAAATAATTTAAAAATTATTTTATTTCAAGATTCTATTTTTAAAACATTTTAAAAGTGTAGTGGTAATTTTCCAATGTTTATTGTATATTGTTTACAATTTTAAATTTTATTTTCAAATTTATAAACCATTTTCTTATTTATTTTCTATTTTTCCTAAAAATATTTATTTATTTTCTTTTATATTTTATTTTGTTTTCATTTTTCTATTTTATTTACTTACTTTTATTTGTTTAATTTGAATAAAAGAAATTAGAAATACAAAGAGTCAAAATGTGACGACCCGAAATTTTTGGACATTTAAAATCAGAATATTTAATTGATTTTAAATGTTTGAAAGGTTAATTTTAACTTGAATTACAAATATCACAATTTATTTGATAATTAAAGTTCTGAATTTAATAATTTGAAATTGAGTAAAATGTTGAATCTGGAGTTTTAAGACTGTTAAAAATAATTTGAAGGCTTGTAAAATTTATATTGATGATACTGAAGATAATAGAATGGTTAAAATTGAATTTAACAGTGATTTTTTCGGTTTTGGAAATATATCGTTTAATTCGATATTTAAAAATAGCCTTCCGAGGCACAGTCTCGGATTTTGACGAAACCAGTTCCATTGGATCCGTAATATTATATTATTATCAGGTTTCAATTTTCGTTGTATTTGGAGTTGTTGTGTGAGCATATAACATATAAACGCGTTGAAATCTATATCGAATTCAATTTAAATTTATATTTATATTTGGTCAACATCAGCTGTTATTCTGTCCTTTCCAAAGCACTATAGTTTTGTTTTCTCCCATACGCTACCTATCTCTTCACTTCAAATCGAGCCGCTTCCATCTCCTATTACCTTGATCGAAGAACAGTTCGAAATCAATTAAAATGGCCGACCTTAAATTTTTCTTTTCCTAGTTCATAGTACATGAACTCCTACACCAAACTACCAGTTTAAAAAAAAAATCGAAGTCGAGAATCCAGAATCATTTCAATCGGGCCTTTCCCTCTCTCAGTCAAAGCCACCTTTCCAATTCGAATCGAATGAATTCGATTTCGATTTCTAAATGAAATCGCACAATAGCTTTCGGTGCATAGATGAGCTCGAGTGCAGCTGCTGAAGGGAGGAGAACGTCGACGACGTCGCGATTGGCTTGATGGAGTTCGCGGTCGAAGCCGAGGTGAAGGTGAGCGACTTGATTTCGATTCGAGCTAGTGGAAGGAGGGGAAGACGAGGCCGACGCGGTGGTTTTGAGCTGGGGTTTTTCCTGTTGATGCCGCGATCGAAGCGCGATCATCCACTTGAGGGTACGCCAACGTTCGTGAGGTGGGGGGCCCTCGTTGGCAAGCATGCTAGGGTTTTGGTGATCCTGGTTTAGTAGTGAGGTTCGAATTTTCTTTTTCCCCGGTTAATTTTGATTTTACATATAAACATGTAGATGTAAGGATTAAAGTATATGGTTTAAAGAGAAACTATATAGATAGATAAGATTTAAATGTACAGTAAGGTTTATATGATCACTATTTTTCAATTTATAGGTTTTATTTAGTAGATATTTATGTATACAGTAAGTTATAAATGCAATAGAAAATTTATTTATATAGATAAAGCTGAAAAGAAATTATTATACATATACCTATTTTAGTTTACTAGTTATTTTAAATATTGAATTTGGAAAAAAAAATGTTTAACTAACTTATTAACTATCTTGGTGACTGATGGATCTTTAAAAAGGAAATTTAGTTTTAAATTTGATTGTTAGTTAAATAAAATTCATTAAAAGAAAATTGGTTTGAAATAAAATCATTGGATAATTAAAAAATTACCAAACAAAAATTTGTTATTTGATTATTTCGAATATTAATAAATCATGTAATGTTTATTCAAGGTTTGAATCTGAAAAGAAACAAGCTGGTTTGGAGTGGATTGCAAATTAAAAAGCAAAGGTGAGTTAATCTCACTCATCTGGTTGATATTTAAATTTAAATATTTAAATTTAAATAATTGATTGATTGATTGGATTGATTGGATGTGCTATATTATATAGTAGCATATAATATACCTTGGAATGATTGATTTCCTGCATTTTATAGCGGATGAGACCCTATGTGCCGCATAATAGCGGATGATATTTTGTAAATCCCATATACCGCGATATTCCACCTCGAAGTGGAATTGGTATTTTATGTTGTGCTAACATCTGTGGATGCTGGGAAACATGTTGGAGGGATCCGACTGGATTCCTCAAAATTATTTATATTGTTTAATATACTCTGTTATGAATATTCGATATTCTGTGATGAATATTATTGATAATTGGAATATTGATTGCTACGGTTTACTTGAATATATTTCGGTACACTGAGTTATCAAAATATATATAGGATTGGATTTTTGAAAAGAAATAAAAGAAAGAGAATTTGTAAGTGAAATAATTATAGAGAATTTAAATAAATTAAGAATAAACCGGATAAGAATATTAGTGGTTTTAAAATTCTAATAAATAAATTCTGTATATGAAAAGGGAATTTTGAATAAACAGGAAGATAATGAATTTTAAACTTCAGTGTTATTATTCAAAAGAATAAAGCATTTATTTTAAATTTAGATTTAAATTATTGAAAAAAATAAAGAAGAAATTTGAAAAATCCTAAATTGGTATGTTTCAGTTAAAAGATTTAGAATCAAAACAAAAAAAGAAAATAATAAATAAAGTATATAATTAATGGATTTGAAATGAATTGAGTAAGTAAAGAAATTTATTTCAAATGGAGTAAATTGGAGATCAATTTGGAAAATTGATTTAAGTGATTGAAATTTGAAATTTTTCCCTGGATAGCCAAGTACGTTTCAAAGTAAATTTTTAAATATAAGTTAAAAGTTTTAAAGTTGTTTAAAAAAGCATGTTTTGGAAAATTTATTATTTCTAAAATATTTAAATTCTAAAATAAGTATTTCCTTTTAATCAATATAGCAGTAATTATTTAAAAGTGACTTGGTATTTGTTTTAAAAGAGAAAATCTAGTTTTATATTTTATAAAGTAACCTTATTTTAAATATTCCTAAAGTGTTCTTCTAATTAAGTATTAAAGTAGTTTTCTAAATTTAAATGTTAAAGCATATTTTACAATAAAGCGCTCTATAAAATAAAATAAATCTAAAGTTTTGTGCCTGGTGATTTCAGTGGAAATAGAAAATATTTGGGAAATTTATTCCGTAAAAGGAAGATAGTTTGAAACAGTTTTCAAAACAGTTTGAAAAGTGGAAATATATCGTGTGAAGATATTTTGGGATAAATAAATAATTTGAGGAATTATTTATTGTTGATGGTTGTTGTGAATGTTAATTGATAGTTAAATAACCGACTATCAATATTGGCCCAATGCGTTGATCGTTTCGACGGGACCGGGATCGGGATTAATTTCTTGAAAACCACTTCGATCCGGTTTGTACGTTTTCGTGAGGAAGACGAATGTGGATTCGAAGATGGAGTAGTGAAGTGCAAGGGCTAGTCGCTACTAATCCTGAGGATGTTTTCAAAATGGATGTAGTAGGAATAGTGCCTTCGGTTCCGTTCGAACCCGGGATGGACTTGTATGGATGAATGCTTTCAGAACATCGTCAGGTGGACGATGAGCATTCTAAGTGAAACGATCTAAACGGTAACGCTTAGCCTCAAGCCTCTTCAACCGGGAATGACTGAAAATCAGGGGTTATGCAACAAGGCTAGGTGGGTAGCATCCACTTCAGGGTGAGGTCATCCCTGTCTAGATGTCCCTTTTTATTTCGGCTTAGAGGTGCGGTTGCTGATCACAACCGTGGGGTGATATTACTCGGGATTATCCAGTAAGGGGTAGTCCCGGTCTTGTGTTGCAGGGGGTTGGGAGTGATCCTCGGTATGCTGATCTAGACCAGGTACCGTGACAGGTGGTACCCCAGTGCCTAGTCAATAGTTGGAAATCCATTCTCCCTACGCGCCTTTTACGAGTTTTGTTTGTATTACCCACTCTGTGGCTAGTAGCTGGAATTTAATCATGTAATAATTTCGGCTATTTTAATAAGTATTTGTAAACAGTCCCTATTATAATATCAGAGGATTTTATAATAAAGTGTTTTAGCTATCGTAAGGTAAAAACCCGACATGTTTATTTTTGGCGTGGTCTTACGAGATGCTTTTGATTTTCAAATGATTTTTGAAACTTTAATAATAAATTTGGGTGTGGTTTTCTCACGCTGGTATTCCAGACTGACTCGGGTGTTATTTAACTGTAATGCTCGGGTCAGACTGAGTATTATAGGATACATGATATGATGCTGTGGAGCTCAGGAGACGAGCTGGATGATGATACGTACTTTCGTACTTGTTTTATATA
This sequence comes from Allium cepa, assembly GCA_030765085.1. NCBI lineage: Eukaryota > Viridiplantae > Streptophyta > Magnoliopsida > Asparagales > Amaryllidaceae > Allium > Allium cepa. The sequence goes on along the minus strand of CM060939.1, from coordinate 69,583,151 downwards.
TATTCCACTGTGTTGATCAGCTGTGTACTCAGTTGTATGAAGGCAGGTTATGATTACTGCCCAATTGTGTGTTATGTGATTGATGTACTCTGGGGATGTAATGGATAAACAGATATATTTGTTTTTGTGTAAAGATCATTTATTATCTATTATATTTTATTCCACTGCGATGGTTAGATTCTGATATATTTTTCTATTTTCTTCTTCTGCCTCTTCTTCTTTAACCCAAATGGTTCGTATTTTCGTACATCTTGAGTTGATTGATGGAGAATAGTGTTGACTCAAGAGGTACGGATTTGCGAGTCGTTACACAAAACCTTTTCATTTTCCCATAACCTCCTTCATCACCACCGACCACCACCACCACCATACACAGCATCAACCACCTTCACCTACCTTGTTCAGATCTGGCTGTGGCCTCCCTATGATGCAAACACCTCAAATTTGCAAAGCTCCACCAAAAAAACAATGCCTAGACCACAAAATTCCACCATCCCCTCCTATTTCACTTCGGCCACCACCTAGAACCACCACCACCTGATGACATCACCTCTGGCCGCAACATGATCCATCACCAGACCAAAAATTGACCAAGGCCGAGCCCATATGTGACTAGGCCGAGCCTAGTTGTTGACCAAACTTCACCTATTTTGCCTTGACCTTTTGTATGCTTCATGTTATAACTCCTACCCCTTCATCTCCTTGTAGTCGTGCCATATTGACACATACTCGAGCCCAAAACATCACTATGGCCGAGCACATGAACCCCTATGGCCGAGCACTTGAGTGGTTAAGGCAAGGTCAAGTTATCTTGTTCTTATGTCTTTTTATTTAAAATTGTTTCAATATTGTTTTTGGATTAAAAATATATGTTTACAATGTCTTGTTTTGTTTGTTGTTTACAAGATCATCATCTTGGTTCTCCACTCAGTTGAATCAAAAGTCGGGCTATCGTGCTTTTTGGATTTTTGTTTGTGTGTCTTGATTTGCTAACTCCAGCGTTAAGAGGTGAATATTCACTCATGACATTTATACTTATATAATTAGTGAATTGATAACAAGTGAATGTGTAGAATATTATATCATGTTATACCTGCCTGTGATATGAATAATATGATGTTAACCCAGTTTATAAACCTGTCATATCATCTGATACTCTTATATGTTGCTATATTATTTATTTTATTCCGTTCTCACACTGCAAGTTCCCTGTAGAATAGAATCACTATGGGTTGAAATGATACATACCCGAACGGACTTTAGAATAGGGAAAAATCGTTATGGGCTGAAATGATAGGCCTGAGCGATTTTTATTTATTTTATTTAACTTGGGATTGCGGGTTTGAAATGATAGAACCCGGATTTTCTTTGTAAATTACGGATTGAAATGATATATTATCCATATCACTTGAATTAGGTTAGAAAATTTTATACAGACCCGTGGTTATTTATAAAGTTTTCTAAAAATTTTAAGTATTTTTAAAATGTAAATATTTTGATATTTTGATTTAAATTGAATTAAAAATGATTTTTATAAAGTGTTAATGATTTTTCTACAAGTTAAAATGTGAAATAAATGAATGGTTAAGTTGAAATTTGAAATATAACTTAAACTTGAAATTTGAGAATTTTGTTTTAAAAATGAAGTTAAAATAAGTAAATAAAATGGAAATTATATTTTGAAATGGAAATTAAAACTTAAGTGTTAAGTTAATTTTAAAAAAAAATGCAAAGAATAGAAAATTTCATGCTTGAATTTAATAAGTGAATTATTATTAAAAATTTGATATTTATTTGTGAAATTTGCTTTATAAAAATCATAAGTTAAAGGGCATTTAAATGATCATTTTAAAGTGGAAAATATGAAATTTTATAAGTTAAAATGGTTTAAATTGAAGTTTAATTGTTGCTGAAATTGTATTGAAATTCTGGAAATTGAATTAGCAGCACTTCAGAAATGCTATCATTTCTGAAGTTAATTTGAAATCTGAAACAAAGGATATTGCAGCACTTTGTAAGTGCCGTGGTTGACGCAAATGAACTATGGCTAAAAATTTAACTAAGTGATATTACAGCACTTTGTAAGTGCTGTGGTTGCAAAATGAAACTAAAATCTGAAATTTATAAAAGAGCTATAGTAGCACTTGGCTGAAACGAGAATTTTGAACATAATTGAACTACTGGAGCAGTTTTGTAAACGCTGTCTTTGCTGAATTGAAATTTAATCTTTTAATTTGAACCCTGAACTATTACAGCGGTTTTGTAAATGTTGTCTTTGCTGAATTAAACTATTTTTCAACTAAAATTGAACTATTGCAGCAGTTTTTAAATGCTGTCTTTGCTGAATTAAATTGTTTTCAAATGTAACTTACCGTAGCATTTTCTAAGTGCTGCGAAAACTGAAATTTCACTATTTTAATGTATTTAAGTGAATAAATGAACTCCGAAAAGACTTTTAAATAGTTTAAATGGAGTATTTGATTTGAAATATAAACTATTTTGAATGTGATCTGACATGGTATTTAAAAATGAATGAGGTTTTTGAAAGGAAATGATATTTTGATATTTTTGAAATGGATATGAAATGATATTTGATTTTTGAAGTATAAAATACTATTTTTTAAATTTATAACCATGGGTTATAATAACGATTGGTTGTTAAAGAGACCGGGATCGGATATGGACATACTCTCTGTCGATACCGATAACCACTTTAACAACCGTATACGTGGTGGAATTTCCAGAATGAAGTAGGATGGTGGAGACAATCCTATTGTGGTATGAATGTGGATCCGACTCTCGTGAGTTGGATTAAGGTGGCTAAAACAGAAACGATCTCGAGCCAAAAGGGATAGCACCTCTGGTCGGACACATTTCTTCGATACCATTCTATTACTTTGTGATTGTTTGGTGGCCACCCTTTGATTTGGGAGTGTGTTCCAAGGTGGGCGTAGTGGCTGCTACGTTACCACCAGCCCGTATGCGTAATTGGTATATCTACCCTGGCATTGCCTTGTGTGCTGTGTCACCTACCATGGCGAGCCTTACAACGAGTTTGATTTGTGTCGTACCTATGGAGTATCTTCTCATAGTCTCCCGGTCAGGAGATAAGCAGGTACTGTATAGACTATTGGCACTATTACGTGTTAAGGGCTATATAGGTAACCCCTTAATGCTATTTTAAAGTAAGTTTATTTACTATTAGACATTATTATAACAGTGAAATATTACTACATAGTAAATAGTTTAACGGATCCTTAGAGGATGGGTGGTCCCAAGCATCCTTTAAGTTACTTGTACATTTACTGCAGTTCACTTGAGTTGGTTTACATGGTATAAGTATGTATGTCCTGACTCGAGTGTTTTGTGTTTTTGCTTTACGCTCGGGTCAGCTTGAGTATTCATAGCTTTGGATTTCTCTTTCTGGAGCTAGCAATTGCTGGAGATTCTGCTTATCTAGTTATTTATCTATTTTAGTTTCAGTTGTTATATTTCAGCTCTTGTATTAGTGGACTTCTATGTATTTGGGATTTCTATTGTATTTGTTTTCAGACTGATATTTTTGTTTTGAGACTTTGTTATGGTAGCTTCATGAACTACTATGGTATTTTAAATTTCCGCTGCGAGTTATTCAGATATTTCTGTGTTAGTGATTCTGTGATTGGTTTTATTTTCTCCAAATTTTATTACAATCTGTTATTTTGAATTATTCAAGTCTAACATGTGTGGATTATTGTCGATTTGAATGGTCCAAAATAGTGGGTCGTTACAGGCTGACTTTCTTCCCTTACCAAGCAGAATCACGCCTCTCATCGGAGAAACTTTGATAAACACAATGTCCCTAACTGAGAACTCCAAATATCGATGCCTCATATCAACAGAGCCCTTTTGCCTATTTTGATCTATCTTCAAGTGCTTCCTAATCTCTGATACCTTATCTGTAGCCTCATGGATCATATGTTGTCCAAGCACTACGCGATCTCCTAGTTCTACCCAACATGAAGAAGACTTACATGGTCTTCCATATGATGCCTCAAACAGTGTTATCCCAATATTTGCTTGAAAACAATTGTTATAAGAAAACTCCACAAGCGGTAAGTGATCCTCTCAAGATCCTCCAAATTTAAGAATTCAAGCTCTAAGTAAATCCTCTAAAATCCGATTCACTCTCTCGGTTTGTCCATCTGTCCAATAATGATAAGCAGTACTCAATCTAAGCTCTGTTCCTAGGGCATCATGCAAACCCTTCCAAAACTGACTTGTGAAGATCGGATCTCAATCACTCACAATACAACTTGGAATGCCATGAAGACTCACCACCTCTCTAACATATAGCTGAGCCAAACTAGATGCAGTCCTTGTTGGTAAGAAGTGTGAAATTTTGGTTAATCTACCAATAATGACCCAGATGCCTTCATTACCTCTCCTCGACCAAGGCAAACCATCAATAAAGTCCATAGAAATTTGCTCCAACTTCCACTTTGAAACCTCTAGTGGATGAAGCCAACCGATCATCTTCCAATGACTACCCTTCACCTACCGGCAGTTTGCGCACCTGCTCGTAGAGATGGAAATGTCTCTCTTCATACCCTCCCATAAAAAGCACGCTTCATATTTTGATACATCTTTGTGACCCTTCGATATATCGTCAATATGGAATGATGACTCACTGTGAGAACCTCATGTTTAATGCTATTAACATTTGGAACACATAGCCGTCCATTCATTCTTAATATGCTTGGCCATCTACCTTGAATCTTATATACTTCTCTTAGGCAATATTCTCACTAACGGCTTTCGCTATTTGAGCGAGACGAACATCCTTCTACTGGTTTTCCTCTATACGACTGATAAGAGTCGGATGTACTACCATATTAGCTGTAACAACATACTTTCTACTCAATGCATCGGCTACCACATTTTCTTTGCCTGGGTTATACAAAATCTCAAGATCATATGTTGCAAGAAACTCCAACCACCGGTGCTGCCTTAAGTTCAAGTCTTTATGAATAAAAAGATACTTCAAAGATTTATGGTTTGAATGAAGTTCAAACTTTGTTCACCCAACAAACGGTGCCTCCACATCTTCAACGCAATGACTACCGCCAAAAGCTCTAAATCATGTGTCGCACATCTTGTAACAAACCAAAAAATTTTAAATATTTTTTTATTTAATTATTTGAAAACTTTGATCTTTAATAATTAAAATTTGAATTTTTAGAATTTTATTTGATGTGTTTGTAATTTATCTTCCAAATAGAAAATTAAACAATTTATGGAAATTTTACATTTTGGTCAAACTTTGACTTTATTTGAAAATTTTAAATTTTTAAATTCTGATCTTTTATTTGATACTCGATGTAACTTTAATATCCATTATGCTTTTTGTTTCATTTAATTCTGATTTATACTTTGTAAATTGGATAACATTCAGTGTTTTAAAAAGCAACTAATTTCTGTGTTTTGTTCTATATTTTCCAATGTCTGTCTATTTATGTTATTTTCTATTTTGTTTGAATACACTTTAATTTATTTATTTGGATGTTTCATTTGTATATCTTTTATTTAATAGCGGGGAAAAGAATCAATTAGATATACGTTACTTTGTTTTAAATTGGCATGCGTTTCATTTGCTTTATTTCTTGCCTTTATTTGCTTGGCCTATTTATTTCCTACCATAGTCGTTCCTCATTTGTAGCCATACACACCCCAAACCCTAGCCACCTCCTACCCTATCAATTCACGTAAAAAAGAAAGTTTCTCATCTCACTTTCATTTGCATCTCTAGAGAGAAAATACTGTAAGTTTCAATGGTCTCCTCCTTCTTTCTTTTTACTTTTTCTTTTATTTTTCTTTTATTTTCTTCATTGAATGCTCGGCCTCCACCATATTCCAACCACCACCTCCTCTTCTCCTCCTCCTCCATGACCTACCATCATCTTCCCCACACCAAGGCCGTGAGCCATAGCATAAAGACCCGTCACCAAATCAAGTAATAAACCCTAGCTGAGCCTATGGATGCAAACCCCTCCTTGTTTGCCTTGAAACCCTAGCCTATCTTCCCCACCTTGCTTTGGCCGTGACTATCTACACCTCCTAGCTATAGTTCAGATCTGACTTGGTCAAGTTGGCACATAGGCCGAGCCCCCTTAGAAATAGGCCGAGCCCAAACTCCACCATATCCATACTTTTGCCATGTCTTGCTTTGCCTTCCCCTTTCCATGTCATAGCCATGCCTTATGACCCCATAACCTAGCTAAACTTGCATCTAAACTTCATGGCCGAGCAAAGATAGGGTGTGGTTGATCCTATAGGGATGTGGCCAAGCCCACTTGTCAATTGAATCTATTTTTGTTTCAGATTAATTCATATTTTTCACTGTTGAATTCATATCTTGTTGTGTTAAAACATATACTTATATTTGATTTATTTATTTGATTTCAAGATTTAAATTTAGAATGTTACTTCTTCTCAATTCTTATCGTGCCTTCTCGTGCTTTGCGGTGTGTGGATATTTTCGTTTTGAATCGATCTCTAGCTTCAAAAAGGTGAGTTATTCACTCTAGACATTATATACTTATATAACTGTAAAATGATGACAAGTGAAGGTGTAAAAATTAGCATGCTATGTTAATTAGTTCATATATGCCTATGATCTGCTTATATGATGTATAACCTACATTTATACTTATTACATCCTCTATTATAATATTCTATGCCATACTGTTATTTAATTTATGTTTATCACTATGCAAGTTCCCTTATCACTATGGGTTGAAATGATACATACTCGAACGGACTTTAGAATAAGAAAAAATCATTATGGGCTGAAATGATAGGCTCGAGTGATTTTTATTATATTTGATTTACTTGGGATTGCGGGCTTGAAATGATAGAACCCGGATTTTTCTTTTTAAATTACGGATTGAAATGATACATATCTGTATCACCTGACCTAGGTTAGAAAATATTATATAGACCCATGGTTAATTAATTATACATTTTCTAAAATTTTATAAATATTTTAAGTGTAAAAAATATGTCATTTTAACTTACTTTGGATTTAAATAAATTAAATGAATTTATAGAGATTTTTCTACAAGCCAAAATGCATATAGAATTAAATGGAAAAGGTGTATTTTAAAAATATGACTTAACTTGGGAATTAGAAATTTGATTTTAAATGGAAACTTTAAGCTAAGTGAATGAATGAAAATTTAATTGTTTATAAGATGGGTATGTAAAGGTTAAGAAATTTATAAGATGGGTATATAAAATATTAAGTTATTGGTTGAAATAAAAGTTAAGCAATTTATAAAGTATTGACTTAACAAATGAATTTTGTATTAAATTGGATATTTATTAATAAAATGTTATTTTATTAAAATTTATAAGTTAAATAATATCCAAATAAAAAATTTTGAAAGATGGAATAAGTTTAATAAGTTAAAAATTAGAAAAATTGAAGATATGTTGTTTTAAAGATATAACAGAAATTATAGCGTTTCTGAAATGCTGTGCTTAAATGAACTATGGCTTGAATTACACTAAAAAGACCTATAACAGCATTTCTGAAGTGCTGTAATTTTTGGAAATTTGAACTATGGCCGGAAATGCACTAAAAAGACCTATAACAGCATTTCTGAAGTGCTGTAATTTCTGAAAAATTGAATTATATGCTGAAACTACTAAATGAACCTATAACAACATTTCTGAAATGCTATACTTTCTAAATTTGAACTATATTTTGATATATACTAAATTTACCTACCGCAGCACTTTATAAGTGCTGCGGTTTTGAAAACTTCAATGCTTTGAAATGTTGAAATTGAACTAATGAACATAGAAATTGCTGGAATTCTGAAAATTGAATAATTGATTTGGAAGGATAACTACTTCATATTTGAATGGTTTAAATCAATTATTTTGATTTGGAATATAAACCACTTTTGGAATTTATAACCATGGGTAATAATAGCGTTGGTTATTAAAGAGACCGGGATCGGATATGGACATACTCTCCGTCGATACCGAAAACCACTTTAACAACCATGTACGCGGTGGGGGTTCCAGAATGAAGTACGATGGTGGCGACGTTCTGTTGAGGTATATACATGGACTTGACTCCCGTGAGTTGGCATAAGGTGGCTAAAACAGGAAATATTACGGGCCAGTGAGGTAGCTCCTCTTATCAGACACACTTTTTCGTATGCCATTCTATTACTTTGTGATTGTTGGTGTGCACCGTTGATTTTGGGAGTGTGGCTCGAGGTGGAAGGTATCTACGCGCTATGCATCACCCCCAGCCCGGATGCGTAATTGGTATATCTACCCTGGCATTGCCTAGTTGTGCCATGTCACCCACGCTAGCGAGCCATGCATGAGTTTGATTTGTGTCGTACCTATGGAGTATCTTCTCGTAGCCTCCCGATTAGGAGGTACACAAGTACCGTATAGACTACTAGCACTATTTATGTGTTAAGGGGAATATTGGGTCACTCCTTAACGCCATTTTAAAGTAAGTTTATTTTAATAATAGGCATTATATTAATAGCGAAATATTACTACATAGTAAATAGTTTAATGGATCCTTAGAGGATGGACGGTCTCAAGCATTCTTTAAGTTACTTGTACCTTATATTACAGTTCACTTGAGTTGGTTTACATTGTATGAGTATGTATGTCCTGACTCGAGTGTTTGTGTTTATTTCTTACATCCGGGTCAGCCTGAGTACCACAACTTGGATCTATCCTCTGGAAGCTAGAGATTTCTGGAGTTATCTGCTTATCTAGTTTTATCTATTTTAATTCAGCCATTCTATTTCAACTGATGTATTAGAGATCTATATATTTAGGATTTCTACTTAATTTGTTTCAGAACTGTATTTTTTTCCAAACTATGTATTTTGTAACCGTTTTGAGAGTTGATTTGAGATTGAGTTGTAGTGGCTTCATGAACCACTATAGTTATTTTAATTCCGCTGCGAGTTATTCTAATTTATCTGTGTTTGTGATTTTGTGATTGGTTTTATTTGCTCCAAATTATATTACAATCTACTGTTTTGAAGTATTCAAGTTAGATATGTGTGGATTTATTGTCGATTTGAATGGTCCAAAATAGTGGGACCTTACATTTGGTATCAGTGCTTTGGTTTTAGGCAAAACTTAGCGTGCGGAGCAAAAACTCATTAGACATATGGTAGAAATACCCTAGAATGAGTGAAATCAATCTTAGAATCCTTTCTTTGTGAGAGAACGTATTTTAAAGTATAAAATGATTTTTCAAAGGGTTTTAAAGGAGTATTTTGATATAAAAACCTTTCTTGCTTTAAAGTCAATCTTGCAAAACTTCTTTCTTTTCTTTATCCAACTTGTTGGAAATTTCCTTGTTCGGGATATTTAATTCCCGCTGAATTTTATCTTGGCTAATCTTTTCTTTGTCTCTCAATTACCTCTATCATAAAATTCATTCTTAATTTCTTAGGATAGATCGTAGGAATGCTAGAGGTAGGGGACGTGATGCTGCCCCAGTCAGGTTCACCAAGCTTTGTAAGGAATACACTGAGCTTGGTGGCACCAAGTTCACCGGATCTGAGAGAATCATTGAAGCTCAACAGTGGTTAAAGGATTTAGAGAGAATCTTCTCTGGTCTTGAGATCACTAATGCCCAACAGCGTAAGTTGGCAACTTGGCAGTTGAAAGAAACAGCTTTGGATTGGTGGGAGACTATCACAGCTCACACCGCCGAGGCTGACATTTCTTGGGAACAATTTAGGTATCATCTCATGTTAGTTCCAAATTTGTTCAGTTTCACCTTTTGAATTATGTCTTATGCTCTTTAATCAAGCTATAGGGAGGCTTTTCTTGTAAAGTGGATGCCTGAGGCAGGGAAATCTCAGCTGTATCAGGAATTCATGGATTTGAAGCAGGGTGATATGTCTATTGCTGAATATGAGAGGAAGTTCAATGAGCTATCAAAGTTTGGCCTTAATTTGGTTGACACTCCTCTCAAGAAGAATGAGAAGTTCATTGCTGGTGCATGCCCGGAGTACTATGATCGTCTCATCGCTCATGTGCATTGTCATTTCACCACTCTAATGGAAATGGCCATTAGATATGAGAATCCTACCTCTAAGGATCCTCCAGCTGCCCGTTCTGCTCCATCTCGATCTTCTTCTGATAGTTCCAAGAAGAGGAAGCCCAACTTCCACCATCAAGGGAACCAGAACAAGACTCCAAGGTTGGGATTATCTTCTTCATCTCAGAGACAGTCGGTCGACCTATCTGCCATTACATGCTATGGATGTGATCAGAAGGGACACTATGCTAATAGTTGTCCTACCTTGGGTGCTGCCATTCCACCAGCCCATTTGACCAGACGTAACCTCTGCCACATTTGTCTACAACCGAGCCATTTCAAGAAGGACTGCCCTACTCAGAAGAAGGGCAAAGCATCTGGTATATTTACTAAACCATCTGGTATATTACACATCGCATGGAAGGAGACGATCGAAACAAGAAATCTGAACTCCTCAACATACTATACTGAGATTTACTGAACCACCTATTGGGTTAGACACACAAATAGAGTCATGAACCATAATTGGTTCTAAACCAAGCTAATCCACAAGACTATGTGAGATAAAGCTATGAGAAGAACTGGTATCGAATAAGATGTGAATAGGAATGCCTAGAATAGATAGAGTACCTTCCAAGATTTGTTTCCCTTTTTGTGTCATGGAAGTAGAAGTGCCACAGTAATAGACAAAGACCTAGGATATTCTCCAATCTTAAGCATAGGGAAATCCCTAGAAAAATGACCAACTTGATAGCAACTGTAACACCTATATGGCACAAACTGAGGTATCTTTGCCATTGGAGCCTTAACCTTTTGTCCCCCTTTACTGGACCAACACTCGATAGCATAATGCCCTACATTCTTACATTTAATGCACACGACCTTGGCTCTCTTCACCTGAAACTTACACTTTTTATCGTTAGTTGATGATGAGGCAATAGGTTTTGATGCAGAAACAACAAGTGTAGGTGCCAAACTCTCGAACCTTAAACCCATATTCACCAAATCCATAAAAGAAATCTTAATATAATTAGTCATATCTCATTTAAACTCAGGACGCATACCAGCTATAACATTTCATTCTTCTTCATAGATGCATCATCATTCCTGGGCCAAAACGAGACAATTCATTGAACTTATTCTCATATTCTACCATAGTAATAGTGCCTTGCTTTAAATCAAAGAAACTTCGAAACAACAAGATCATTCCCGCCTCTGGTATAAACTTCGTTTCAAATTCCTCCCTAAACTGAGCCCAAGAGAAGTGATTTTTAGGTACTAAAGGAACTGGACCAGCCCACAGTGGAAGAAATGGATGAATTTCAAAAAATAATTAGCCATTTTGGATCTTTAATGGGCTTATGAAGTCTAAATATACTTAGAACTTTTCTAATTTTCTTTTAAATAAAATCATTATTTTATTTTACAAATAAAGTTTCATTTTAATTTAATGTGCATGTAAGTTAGAGTATATCAAATATACCCTTATATATAAATTTGTGTGTAACATTTACTTTTCAAATTTATTTAGAGAAGGAAATATTTCATTTCCTTTTGCTTAACTTATTTAATAAATGAGGGGGCATAAATTTATTTGAAGAAGTAAACTTTTTATTTCCTTTCTTAACTTATTCAATTAATGAGGGGACACAAATTTATTTAGAAAAGGAAACTTTTCATTTCCTTCCTTTTAAATTATTCAATTAATGATGGACCGTAAATTTAGTTAGAGAATGAAGATTTTCATTTCCTTCTCTTTATTAAATTAAATAAAAGATTTCATTGAAATTGTTCATATGGAAATTTTCCGAAAAGCTAATATAGGTTCTTCTTTCCATCGAAACAATAGGGTTATTATGCTCATTACAAATATTTGATTAATAAAATAACATTATTGACTAATCTAAATATGACATGAATTGTAAATATATTCACAGTAAATATTGTGTAAGTGCAACATATAGAGAGCGTGCATTGTCAGTGGTAATTGATATGTATACATAAATAAATAAGAACAATTTAAATGGTTATTACAAAGGAATTGAAATGGAAATAAATAAGGAATGACAAGGGTGATTGATACAGTTTCCCTTTTAGTAAACTTAATTAATGCAACATATTAATGACAATCAATAGGTACAATAATGTAAGAATATAAAAGGTAAACAATGAATTGTATGTATACATTATTGCCTAAATTAAAAAAGAGAAATGATTTCATACTATGACAATAAATGTAAAAATAAATTCTCTAAGAACACATACAAGCAAATCCAAATATGCTTATATGGAATTTAATCAAAGCTTTCTAATAATATAAATTGAATGGTTATTACAATCAATTTTGAAACTTTGACTTGTTGTTAAAATTCCATTTTATTCATATATAAATATCTATTGCAATAAAAAGTGCAAGTAATACATGCAAACATACATACATGCTAATCAATTTGAATATGTAAACATTCGGATCTAAAGATTTAAAATTTAATTATAATGTTTAAAAACATAGATCTACACTTAAATGTAGTTTTAAAACATAACCAAATTTAATCTTGATCTATCAAATGAAAACTCAACTATATCATTCAACAAATAATTTCAATCTTCATAAAAAAAAATTTAATTGAGCAAGATAGTATATGTCATATAAATTATGAAAGTCATCAAACATTACAAAATCACTATCTATATATAGAAAATGACATACCTTTCTAGCCAATCCTTAAAACTCACCTTTTTGATGTCGCCTTTGATTTGCACCTTGAAAAAAGAATGCTTCTGGATCTGATTGAATCACCTTAGGATGTTGCCTAGAAATCACACCTTGAATGATGATATTGCCTCAGATTTTCAAGATCCACGTCCTATCCTTACAAGAGATAGATGAACCACTTTTGTTTTATTTTATTTGGTCTTTTTATTTGGAGTTGAAAGATTTTTAAAATTCAGTTTCTTTGTTTTTTTCTTCCATGAAAAGTTAGGAGTAGAGAAATTAAAAGAATGAATAAGAAAAAAAATGAATTGTATGTGCAGAATGAATTAGAGAATATGTTTTATTTAAAAGAATGAAACTTTTCTCATTCTTTAATTAAAACTTCCCTAATTAATTGCCTTGATTGTTTCTCTCTCTCTCTCCAAACCTTTCTTTACACATTTGTCATCAAATGACATAAAATTTTCACAAATCATGTCATCAAATTATATAAAATTTTCATAAATCATGTCATCAAATGATATTAAATTTTCATAAATCATTTCATGCAATTATTTTTAAATTACATCAATATCGTATATCAATGCGTGCAAATAAAACTTTATAAATGCATTAAAATAATTACAAAAGAACTTCCAAACATCAAATAAATAATAATTAATATTTCTCAAATATCAATTAATCTAATCAATTCAAAACATTTTATAAATTAATTAAATCATATGGTCTTTAAGAGAATTCATCATTACGATTGTGCGACTCATAGGTGTAAATTCAGTCAATGATTAATATCAAATTATTCGAATATTAACGTTCACACATCACTTAGTATGTGGTATGACATTTTGGCAGAATTTATGGCTTTCAATTTTACTTATTATATGCAGTACCTAATAGTGATAATTATTTACACCAGTCGTCTTCGTAAAAACTATATCACTTCGGATTTACAGAATTGGTAATGGTCAAATCCCAATATCATCCACATTCAACCGTATAGTCCAAACACAATGTCTTTGGTTCAATAATAACAATTATTATTAACCAAAATGCTATGGCTAGAGACTTTCACTTTGAGTTGACTTTAGTTAACCGTGATACTAACCTCATATAACTATAGGCATGAATCTTCTTTTGAATAACGTTTCACTTCCAATGCTTCCACTGGACCCAACAATAGTCGTTCAATGGACGCCGTGCAACGATTTAACTATAATCAAAGTAGTGCTTCCGCATTGAAGATCAACAGTATTCTCAAGTCGAGAGAACAGTGTAAATTAGTCACATCGATATTTTTTGCTTAACCTTAGTGATATTAACCAACAAAAAACTATCGAGTGAGTCATTCTATAGTTATCTAATAACTATCAGTGTGCAATTCCTTAGTGCCTGCAATAGCCATGAGTAATACACTGCCCAATATTTAGAGACTGTTACGTACTCTAGTCTCAACGGATACATCGATATCCAATCTCGATGCATCTTGACTAGGAACATTTATAATGGTATATTTGTTTCATTATGATAAATTACTCATGGTTACAACACTTTGTAACTGCTATCACAGAACATACAATTTATGGATTTTCTATTAAATATACTTTTAATTACATTGTTTCATTACTATAACCACATTATATCAATTATATAATAGAAAGAAAATACATTTATTTCGAACATGATTGGTCAACGAGTTAGATATATGTAATAAATTACATAATTTTTCATAGGGCATACCCCTAACTCTTAAGGAGCATCTGTAGTAATAGAACTCCAACAATCCATAGCAGCATCAGAAAGATGGCGAGAAGCCAAATGACCCTTCGCAGTGACACCCAACTCCAAGTCTTAAAAAATCCTCTCACGCAACCTCAACCAAGTTTGAACTCCCACAACTGATTCAATTCCACTGAACCTCAATCACCAAGCCTCTCAAAATCCCTATAAAGTGCAGCAAAGTTCATTTGGGTTGAACTTGCACTATTCCTTCAACCACGTCCTCTGCTGTTTTGACTACTGGAGCCATATTTCTTGGAACTCAAGTTGCGCCATCGGCAGCAGTACTAGCTCTACCACCCCAACCTCTACCACTTCTGGCAGTTATAGCACAAGTACTCAAAGTTTGCTACCTGAATTTAGCAAAACACCTTTAGAATACTTTAAGATAGAGTTATATCAAAGAAAGGACTTACTAAGAACAAATTGCAACGAATGGATATTAAGAAAGGATTAATTAAAAGGAGTTGGTTTTCAATTAGAAAGGGTTTATTAGGAAGAGGTGTTCTTAGGGAAACATTTTGAAAATCTAGTTTTCAATAACAAATACGTCCACATATGTATATTACTCTCGACTCATTCTAGGGCATCACTTAAACCTATCTCTAATGATCCAGACCCCACCAAAACTAAGGTGTTCACTCAACCTTGGGCTGTGATACCAAAATGTATCGTCCGACATTCTCGATTCCAGATGTCGACACTAATACATCCATAGTATTCATGTGTCAAGCACCCAAGTGCCGGGAAGACTGAAAGTTAGGGTATAAGAAAAGAAAATAAAAATGGGACAAGAAAGAACACAATATTAGAATCTCACATGCGGAACGATAACATATAATACCAAAAGTGTAGTACAAAGAGTCACTGTGGAATATTTGAAATAAGAGTTACAAAAGTGACTAAGTACTACTATCGGCTTGGACACTTATAACTATATGTCCTCACAATGTGAATATATA
This sequence comes from Allium cepa, assembly GCA_030765085.1. Taxonomy (NCBI): domain Eukaryota; kingdom Viridiplantae; phylum Streptophyta; class Magnoliopsida; order Asparagales; family Amaryllidaceae; genus Allium; species Allium cepa. Next base: position 69,567,619 of record CM060939.1, on the reverse strand, counting down.
CATAATAGTGAACAGAAATGAAAATACGTAGATAGATAGATAGGTGGAAAGCATCCGGCTTGTCTCCATAAGCTTGAAAACGTCCAACCTTGAAACCTGCATTACTCAACCTACTCGAAAAAGCACACTGGGAGTTTTGGGAAAAGAAACATCACGCGTCAGACATAAGTCTGGAATGAGAAACACAGAAATGCATATAAACACATAACAGTACTTGCGAAACCAGCTGAATCACTGGATTGGTTTCCCCTCAAAAGAATCAACTCAATTTATATTTACATCATGTGATATTATAGATAACGTCTAAGGTGTGTGATATAAATATAGATCATAGCTGAAATGGTTGCATTGATAATATATAACAACATACTTAGGTATACAGACAAAAACCTCTAAAGGACATCCGTATAAATGGATTTTCCCATAGAAAAATCCTCAATGAGACAAATCTCCTATGAGAAGGGCCAAAAACTACCTTTCGAGCATCGTACGTCTCTAAATAAAATATACCATAGGTAAACACAATTAGCCCGCGCCAAACACGTAAATCAAGTATCCATAACTCCTGCTAGCAACATTTCGATAAGCATACTCTAAAATTTTAGGGTTTTCTAAACCTAGGATTGTGAATCCTACTCTGGATTTAGTCATTTCTCAATGTCGAGGCTACGTTCGGCATTTTCACACGAGTCTTCAACAAAACTCGTTCAATTATTTAATCCTACATGATTTCCATTATCTTAATAGATTCCAGAACCACACATGTTTTCCATTGTTCCACCTTCAAATCATAGAACCCTTATAATAGTTTTGATGTGGTATTCGGCAAGTAAAATACTTATCGATCCTAGACTCTCCAACCAATCGATGAATTTCCATTAACCTAATTTCGGTTCTTTTTGGAAGTAATTGAAAGCTAGAGGATTTCGTATTAACACTCATCCCCAGGGGTTCTTATTGGTATAAATCCGCGAAGCATTTCTATACTTCCTAAGTTAAGTTTGGTCAAGATCTGTAGTTGAATAGTCGAATATCAAGTCTCGAGCACTTGCTTATGGGAATCAAGGTTCGTACACTTAACTAGTTTCTGACATTTCTGCTTAACTATTCCTCGGCCTAGAAGGATGCCGATATTTTAGAGCTCTATTGCTCCATCCCTACCTAAACATTAGTCTTGACTCTCACAAATAGAAAATCTTACTCGTATGGCTTTTAGTATTAAGGATAGTAATACTAACATTCCATAAACAATCAAACTAAGGTCATTACATAGTTATTACTTATCATTCAAGTATGATCAAGTCATATAAACGACTTTTAATCCCTTTTTATTTAATTTACTTTATTAATTAAAAACTCTTCTTTAAAGAATTCCCTTATTAGATTATAATCATATTTATAACTTATAGAAATATCTTAAAATACTTATTAATATGTTAAAACGCTTTAAAACTATTTAGTATATATGTTAATTATTCATATAGAATGCTATGTAAGAATATAGAATTTTGAAAATAGAAAAACAAGTTTTATTTTAAAAGCTTTTAAATTAAGAAATTCATAATTAACTGTTAAAATACAATTAAACTTGAAACCAATTTTAAAACACTTTATTATATGTTATAAAACAATCCTAAAAAGATTAGAAAATATTAAATTTAAATATCATTTTAAACAATTTATAGTATAAAAATAGAAAAGGTTTCTAGAAATGCTATATAAAGTTTTGTTACCATTGTCAATATTGTTTTGCTGCAACTTTGAGCCTAGATTTCAACACTTAAACAAATGATTTTTTGATTCACTATTTTAACATTCATTAGTATACTTTAGGTACTTGGGAACCATGAAGAAAATCCTAAAGAATAACTTACAATCTACCATTACCTACCAAGCTATGTCTAAGAGTAGTTCTGAACCAGGTAGTAGTTGTGAATGTGAATTATATTTGGAAATGGGATATTTACACTACTCGTTACTCATTTAGACATACTGCATCTTCTTGCAAACATGGCCCACCAATCTCCCTACCATTTTGTAACGTCCAGCCTTCTCGATCCCCAAATGTCGACATTAGTACATCCACGGTATTCTTGTGCCAAGCACCCAAGTGTCGGGAAGACCGAAAGTTAGGGTATAATACAAGAAAATAGAAACGGGATAAGAAAAAATACAGTATCAGAATCTCACATGCGAAACGATAACATATAATATTAAAAGTGTAGTACAAAGAGTTACTCCAACATATTTGAAATTAGAGTACAAAAGTGACTATACTGCTATCATCCTGGACAATTATAACTACATATCCTCACAATGTTGACTAAAGACATTATAGTGAACGGAAATTATAAAAGTTAGATAGATAATAGATAGAAACCACCCATCTTGTCTCCATAAGCTTAAAAACAGCCAAACCTGAAACCTTCATTACTCAACCTATAGAAAGAGCACACGGGGAGTTTTGGGAAAAGAAACACCACATGTCAAACATAAGTCCGATATGAGAAACTTAGAAACGCGTATAAACATAAAACTGTACTTCCGAGATGTCACGACCCAACTTTCCACTCCCAGAAAATCGCGTCATGAATTAAGAAAGAAAGGGATAGAAGAAGAAAAGAAAGAAGAGAAGAAAGAAAGAAACAACATCAGAATCTAACACAGCGGAACGAATAAATTATATTAATCACATAATACTTTACATAGTATCATATACATCAGAGATACACAGCATAACAACTCATACTAGATAGTTATAAACACCTGTCTAGTTTACAACTCAATACAATCCAGAGACAGAATGCACAGCGGAATACTCAATAGCTATACGTAGAAGCCTCCTGCTCCATTTGCTCCTCCACAATTCGTCAAAGCAAACCCGAATCCTAACCTGAATTCCCTTGGCTACTCGTAAAAATTTGAGTACCCAAGAGTTTATGAAAAACAAAAATAAACTCCGGGTCAGACATGGGTCTGGTGTGAGTAACAGGTTAAAGTTTCTTAACTTTTAAAAACCTTTTGAAAAGAAAGGTATCACGTAAGACTTCCCACACATAAACATGGAAAAGTTTTTACCTTACGCTAACCAAAACATTTGATAGGAAATCCGATGATATTATAATAGTGTCTAGGGTTTTCAAATAAATATGAAATAGCCGAAATTGTTACATGATTAAATTCCAGCTACTAGCCACAAAAGTGGGTAATACAATCAAAACCGTTGGCACTTATTGGATTTTGGATTCCATACAATGGCAGGGCTACTGGGGTACCGCCCGTCACAGTACGTGGCCTAGATCACCGTACCGAGGATTACTCCCTTCATCCCCTGCAACACAAAGCCGGACCCATTCCTTACTGAATAGTTCCGAACAAGACAACCCCGGCGATTCTAGCTAGCAATCGCCCCACACAGCCAAAATATAAAGGGACTTCTAGACAGGGATCAATCTTGCTCTCCAGTAGGGGCTACCCATGAAGCTTTGCTGCTCCTCCCCTGTTTTAGCCATTCCCGGTTGATGAGGCTTGAGGCTACGATTACCTTTATAGGACATATCACTTAGAATGCTCATCGCCCACCTGACGATGTTCTGAAAGCATTCAATCCATACAAGTTCGTTCCGGGTTCGAACGAAACCAAAGGCATTATCTCGTTACACTCATTTTGGAATCACCCTCAGAGTTAACGACAATAACCCTTGCACTCTAAATCTCCATCTCGAATCTATAAGGTCTATTCCGTCAAACTCATTACGGAATCACCCACAGAGTTATACTGACGTATAGCCCTTACACCTCGAGTCTTCACAAAGCTCCACTTTGAATTCACGACCTAACGTTATTTGGAATCGATGTGGTTTTCGGATATCCAAATATGGAAACCCGATCCCGGTCTCATCGAAATCCAAAGCGTGTCTTTTAAGGTCCAAGTTGTTTTAAAGTTTAAAACAATTCAATTACAGTATCTATATACACACAGATAGATAACTTATAAATCATAACTGATAATCAACATTATCACATAACAGGGAATCCACATTATCAATATCAAATAGATATTCCATAAATCAATATCACAACAGATAACCTATGTTATCATCACAATGCAAACCAAACATTCATACCACACAACCATGCTTATCTCATTACTGAGACCACAAAGCATCCAAGTCAATTCATGACATCAATTCATACATAAGCAAGGATTCATTCATACCAAAATATAATTAATTTAAAATGAATTAAATTAATTATCTCTATCTCAAATTAATTTAAAATGAATTAAATTAATTCCTTCATCTTTAATTAATTTAAAATAAATTAAATTAATTACTTTACCAATATATATCTTGCTTACTCAATCATTTAATTGATTACAATCAATTAATCAATCATTATTATTCATCACCTAAATTAATCACTCATGATTAATTATCCTTAATTACATTCATGTAATTATTCTTAATTAATTTCACAAATTAATTAACCTTAAACAAAACAGTAGTTAACCTTTAATTACTTCAATTAATTAATTAATCATAATTAATCATCCTAATCCTTAATTAATTACATTAATTAATTACCTATTATTGATTAATTAATCCTAATTAATCATCCTTAATTACATCATTAATTAAATAATTAATGATCTTGATTATTTCTTAAATTAATTACTCAAAGTAATTAAGAAACTTAATTACTATATTAAACTAAATTAATTATCCTTAAATTAATTATTTGATTAATTACTAAATAATTAATCCCAAATTATCTCATACTTAAACATCTCCATTTAATTACAATCTGTAATTATTAAACAATTACTTAACTAAGTAATTTCCAAATCATTAATTACATAAAGTAATTATTCTTAACCCAGGTGTAACGACCCGTTAAATTAATAATATTAAATGAATTGAATTAATATAATTTCTAATCTAATTTAGAATAAATGTAGAAATTTGGTATAGTAGTTGTAATTTAGTGTAACAATAAAATATTATGACAATAGATTTGGATAATGTAATTTGTCACTTTTTGTTAAAAGTAAATTATAAGAAATCAATAAATGTTGAATTGAGAATATTAATAAAAATATTAACTAAAATGAGATTCATTAATATAAAATCAGTAGTGAAGATGTTACCTTTGGTTGTAATAAAGGTGAATGCTATTAGTGGATGTCAACACTCAATAAAATTTATTTAGAATAAAAAGTTTCAAATGCATGTTTGCATTGAATATGTAATTGATGGATTAAGGGTAAGTAATTAGAATTTAATCCTATAAGATTTGGAACTAAATGTATGAAGATAATTTTGTAGAAATAATTAATTAACCTCTTAATTGTGCATACCCAATATAAAAAAAAATAACAAAAGGACTAGAACTTGATTTGCCTAGGTATGTATATATATTGATAAACTATAACTAAGTGAGAAATTTGGTAGTAAATAGGGAATAAGCTGACTAAGGCAATTAGTAAATTTATAAATGAATGCATAGCAAGTAAGTGGAAATTTATGCATAAAAATATTTTCATATATAGGATAATTACAAAAGTTTACCCATTTATCTAATATATGTAAATGAATCTAAATTAATTATTTTGGTTGTTAATGTGTCTAGTCAATAAAGGAGAACTTTAAGGAAATAAAATATAAATGAATGTATTTGGGAATAGAGTTCTTGTATATGTTGAATAGTTATTATATAGTTATTAAGAATGAACGTTACTTTATTAATTATTAATATAGTAACGGAAGAGTGTATAAATTTATAGTAACGTAAAAACGTATTGTAAGATAATAATTAAGTGTAGACTTATAAAATAGATTTATGACAATAAATTTTGTAAGTTATTCTATTAGTTTGTTAAGTTTTATTTGATCAATTTCAATTAATGCACTAAATCACTGCAAGTATTTGATTTATTTGTGAGATAATACCGTGATAATGACGATTTGGTTTAAATTTGTGTATATGTAATATTTACTGGTGTGTCAAGTAATAAACACATAGATGCAAGAAAAGGAAAGTTGGTAGCAATCTATATATGTTATTTATCTTACTTAGTATATTAAATAAGGTTTGGAATTCAAATTTTAATTAAAGGAGTTGGTAGCACGTTAGTAGGAAATAATTGTAAGGGTGGGATAACAACTACTATAAACTACCTAATTTAAATGAGTCAATGAACTTATTTGAAATAACGTTCATCTAAATATGAGTAATTAAAATGGCGGGGTCAACAATAGACGTTACTTTAGAATTAATTTATATTTTAACGGAAGTGTGAAAGTATAGCAATAGAAGCGTAAACTTATCAAGGTAGAATTTATTAGTGTAATGAAAAAAAATGTTAAGAATGTTATAGTATAATGATTGATTGGAAATCAAAATTTACTTGTTTGAATGTAACTTTAGGGAAATTGGATTTAATTAAAATAAAAAGGAAGAAGAAAAAATTGGATGAAATTTAATGTTGGAATATTATGTAAATATAAACTTAGATAAAATTTGAGGATATCTACGTAATAGAGTGTAAAACCAATGTTAATTTCATCTATTTAATACTAATAGGTTAATAATAGAATGAAGAGTAAATTTAATGTTAAGTTAATATGAATTAAGGTAATAATGGGGAATAATGTGAATTTTCTTCATAATATGATAAGTTGTAGAATACAACGTAAACTTAAGTATAACCTTTGGATTGAAAACATTGTTAAGGGTTACCTGTTAAATTTGGATGGAATTGGCAATAAATGTTACACTTATGGGTAAGGAAATAAAAATGTCCAGAATTTGAGTATATTAAGAAATGGGGATTGAAATTTGAAATCTTGCAACGAATCTAATAATACGTTACATAAGTGTTAAATTAAGGTAACATTTGGAAAATATGATAATGATTTTCAAATTGAACAAGTTGTGGAATTAATAAGGATGGAAGAAAAAAAATCAAGATTTATTTTATTTATTGGAATGAAAAATTTATAATTTGATTTGTTGCGAATAATTGTAATTTAATTTGGTAATTGGCGAAATGATTAATGATTGAATTAACATAGAACTTGTTGTTAGTTATTAAAATTGTTTAAGAAATCAAAGGAGAGAAATTTTATAAATTTTAAATTTTGTAATTGGATTGGCTAAAGTGGGAAAGTGGAATTAATCAACGTCGTTACTTTTTATCTCCTTCCCTATTAGATCCTTATGTGATTGCATCCACATTTATTGTTGATTATTCCTATATATTGTCACCAATTAATCGTACTTGATGTATGTTTAGCAATTTTGTCACACAGTAAAGTATGAATATATGTATGATGTATTCAAACTTTTCTGTATCTAGCACTTAATTAATTTAGAATCAAACTAACGAAACGTGTCATTTATTTTGTCCCTCCATATTCATTTTCTTTCTAATTAATAATTACCTATTTTAATACCTTCTACTTTAAAAAAAAAAAAGGACTGTTCATATTTACTATATTTCAATACCAAGTGTTCATATTTACTTTATTTCTAATTAATAGTAGCCTCTCCTTTCAAATCTATTTGTCCCTAAACCTAATTCTAACCTTATAAATACGAAATGATGCAAAGGAAACCCTAGCCTCCATTCAAATCTCCTTCTTTTTTTTCTTCTTCTTCAAATCTCCTTATTATATCTCATTTTAATTATTTTTTTCCTTCCTCTTCAAATATTCTTCTTCAAATTTTCTTCTATTTCATACCTTCTTCTTTCTTTTCAAATCTAGATCTTCTCTTCCATTTTCAGTTCTTATTTTAATCCTTTTCTTTTTCAAATCTTCTTTTTCAAATATTTTTTTTTTTCCAAACCTTTTAAAAATACATACATTCATATAATAAGGAGGAAAATTAAAGTAAATCGAAATAAAAGAAAAATTATGGAACAAAGCTTGAAATCAAGAAGAAGCATACGCATTTTTCACGTGGGAAGAGCGGATGTGGCACGGTATTTTATTTTCGTTTAATTTATTTTTGTTTGAATTTAATTTAATTTTGATTTTTCAAATGCGTTAATACATTTAAACTTCCACATACGAACTCCGTTTCATGCGTGATTTTTTTTTAGGATCGTAATTAAATTCCAGATTTTTTTGACGCTGGTTTGGACAGATTTGGAGACCGTCGAATTTTTGGGTTTAAATTGGATCTAAATCCAATTTAAATTCAAAAAGGTGAGTGTTTTAACACACTCACAACTACTAAAAGTTTTTATGTTTGTTAAATTTATCTTAGAAATGAATAGAAATTTATTTATGACTATTTGGCATGTTTATTTCGTCATATCTGTTAAATTTCATTTATTGAATTTAACTGCCAATTTAATTTATTTATTGCGTAGTATTTGACAGCTTGAAATTTTTGTTTGTTTGCATATAAACTGCTAGTTAATAGTTATATAATTTATTACTGAATATAAACTGTTAGATTTATAGATGTTAAATTTAATTTGAATAAAATTGCCAGTTATTACCAGTTATATATTATCAAATATATATATAGATATTGATTGATATTGATTGATGATTTGATTTGGATGTTGGATGATGTTGATGAATGGATGTTTATTGTATATCATTAAATTGCAAGTTATCATGCATTTTCCATTTCATTTGGGATTGTGGTTTGAAATGATATAAAACCGCAAAGTTTTATTTTTAATTGCGGATTGAAATGATAAATATCCGTATCACTTGACCATAGGATAGAAAATTTTATACAGGCACCGTGGTCTATATATATAAATTATTTTAAAAGGTGATTTCTATGGTTTGGATGTGATACGATTTATAAAAATTTAATTTTGATATTTTATAAATATTATCCTTCCATTTATATATATATATATATATATACATATGAAGTTAAATTTTTTGAATTTAGGCTGTGTATAAATCTGTTAAATAAAAATGGAAAATTTGAGAAAATGGAATTTTGATAATGTATATTATATGTTTAAGTTTGGAAATTTTAAGGTATGATATTTATAACTGGAGTTTTTCCAAGATAAATTTAAATGAATATTCTAATATAATTAAATTTAAGGAAATATTAAATTTCTAGAAATTGGAGTTGTATTTATGGATTTTTATGTGAATATTCAAGACTAAATAATAGAACAATTGATTTGTTGAAAGAATAAAAATTCCAACTTTAGTTTTGAAATATTAATACTCCAAATGGATATATGTATATAGAAATTGGAATGGTTTTGGAACTTGAAAGTGATATTTAAATTATGGTTTAGACTTTAAATAAGGAAATATATTTGTAAAGCCATGGAAATTATTTTCTTTAAAAAGTAACCTTAAAGTCAAACCATTTATTTTATATACCGTTGAATATCCAAACCATTCAAGTTTTAGAAGTTATGGTTTTAAAACTATGAATTTTCGAAATATTATGCTTTGAAAGTATAATTCAAATGTTTGGTTTCTAGATATTATAGATTTTTAAGCAGTATGATTTTTGGGAAAAGAATTATATTTGGATAAAATGATATCATATTGTTTTGGATTTTTAAACGATATCGTACTCATAGTTTTTGAAATGGAAATTTTTATTCTGGTTTTTAAGTATAAACTATTTTAAATGACCGCGGTGTTATAATAACGATGGGTTGGCAAAGAGACCGGGATCGGATATGGACATACTCTCTGTCGATACCGAAAACCACTTTGACTAACCGTGTACGCGGTGGAGATTCCAGAATGAAGTAGGTGGTGGCGACGTTTCCTGTAAGGTAAATACGTGGACCCAACTCCCGTGAGTTGGCATAAGGTGGCTAAAACAGGAGCGATTGACGGGTTAATGAGGTCATTCCTCTGATCGGACACTCCTCTTCGATATTATACTTTGACTTTGGATTGATTCAGTGGCCACTTTTACTTTGATTGTGGGGAGTTTGTTCGAGGTGGGCGGTAGCTGCGGCTACGCGTTACCATCGGCCCGGAAGCGTAATTGGTATATCTACCCTGGCATTGCCTAGTTGTGCCGTGTCACCTACCATACCGAGCCTTGTACGAGTTTGGATTTCTCCCGTAGCCCGTGTGGTATCCTCTGGTGGCTTTCCGATCAGGAGGGACTATGATATTGGATGGACTACTGGGACTAATACGTGTTAAGGTGGAAAATGTAAAGCCTTAATGCTATTTAAAAGTATGTTTATATTATAAATAGACACTATTATAATAGCGCAATATACTACATAGTAAATAGTTTAACGGATCCTTAGGAGATGTAAATCCCAAGCATCTCTTGAGTTACTGTACTCATATTTATTTCTGTTAATTTAACTCACATAAGATCTTTTAGTTCTGACTCGAGTGTTTTGTCTTTTCAAATTCGCTCGGGTCAGTCCGAGCGTTTCAGGATCGAAGACTTTAGCATTGGAGGACGAAGACGAAGAATTTGTATTATTATTATTTATAGTATTGCACTACACTCACACTGTTCCGCTGCATTGTTATTGGTATGTGTAACTCTGATATGTATTATATAAATGTTTGTAAACAGTTTTATAAACTGTATATTTTCTTATTATATTTTATCCTTCCGCTGTGAGATTCTATTTGTTTATTTCTTCTCTGTTTTTTTTTTTATTTACCCCATAACAAATCCGCCCTTCCGTATGGTTTGAATCGGCACGTGTGTCGGTTTAAAGTGTGCGAAAAGGCGGGATGTTACAAGTTGGTATCAGAGCTTTGGTTTAGCGATAAACCTTGGCTTTGTGGGGTTTGACTCTTTGTTAATAGGGTAGTAATACCCTATGGGAGTCGCTGAGTGTATATATATATGAGAGAGCGTATTTGTTAGTGTTATAAAAATATTTTAATATTGTGTTAATCTGTTCCGTTTTGTATTTATAAATTCTGGTTGATGCATGGGACGCTATGTCATCAATAGGGATTTCTAAACACTTAATAGGACAAATCGACATAATATTTGTTTTAATATAGGTGAATGAAATAATTTTGCCTATTATATTTTCTATATATAAATATATTTTATAAAAGATATATATATATTTGGTTGCTATAGATTGGGTGTTAGGTAATAAAAATATTTGTAATAAATTGAAGCTAAGTGAAACTATAATAAACCAAATTGGAGATTTTAGAACTTAAGTCCGGGATTTTTGAAATTTTTTTTTTTCAAAGAATTTATGAAAATAATGATTCGATTTATAAGTATTCTCTTATATAAATATTTAGTATAATTTGAAAGAATTGTTAAAAGAAGATTTTGGAGAAAATAAATTCTGTACTTTCCTCTCTGTCGCTGGAAAATAATTTTGGTGATGGCGGCCGCATCATCGACTTTCATTTTCGAGTTTCGAAGGGGAAAGGCCACTGCGGTACACTCTACTGCAGATTTATTTTTGAAATTGATTGAATTTTTAATTGTTTTAAATATAATTTGAGATATAAGTTGGAAGAACTCATTTATCTATTATTTTTAAAATAAAATTGAAATTTGTCCCGGTATTTAATTCTAAAATTTTCCACTAATTAATGGTTTAAATTATTTTAAGTGAAATATAAAGTAAGTAATAAATGGATTGAAACCTCTAATTTAAGTAAGAAAATTAATGCTAAGTATAAAGGAAGTTAAAATTTTAACTTATAAATAATGGTAAAGATTTATTGAAAAATCAACGAATTAAAAGAATTGAGATTAAACTTGTATAAATTCAATTGCATTTTCTTTAACATAAATGACTTACCCAAATATAAAAGTTGAAATGTTAGATAAGAATTTTGAATAGAATATTATACAAGTAGAGATTTTGGAAAGAATGAAGTATTCAATAAATTACTGTTATAAATAAGAATTTAATGGTATAAACTTAAGTTATAATTTAAATTTTACTAAAAATAAAAGGTAAATATTATTACTAAGTGATTGTAAACTTAAGTATATAAAATGAAATTCTTTAATTAATAAAGATTGGTGTGTAGGGTTATAAACTTAAGTTAAATTAGAAATTACTATATAAGAAAGGGTAAGAAGTTTAAATAGATGATATAAACCTTAGTCAGTAAATTGGAATACAAATATAATGAATTTTGTAATAAATGGAAAATGAGAATTGTAAGAAATAAAGAAATTCCTCCATAAATGAAAGAAAGGAAATCAAACCACTGAAGCATGAAATAAATGTATAATAAGTTAATTTAGTTGTTGGTTTGAATTGTTATTGTTTGATTTATGTTGTTGGGGAAGGAATTTGAAGTTGTGGGATGAATAAATAATCTATCTATGTTCCATCTAAGACTGTTGAGTAAAGGATGCACTTGATAGTTATTTTCATTTCATACAAATTTCAAGTTTTGAACCCAAACAACTATTGTTTGATGGATTAAATGGTTGCTTGGTTGTGTGTATGTATGCTGTTTGTAAGGTTGATGGTTGTTGCACTGATTGGTTGGTTAATGGTGGAAGCCACCTAAACATTTCACTTTAATATAAATATTTAACCTTTTAGATTATATAAGTGAATATGGGTGATGGAAACAACTGCTACTACTTTTGGTTCCATAGTAATAAGCGTATATTGCCCGACAAATAGGTACGTTTCCGGATTTCGTTGTATAGCGTTATTTTATATAATTTCCCGTGTTGGGATATAATATTTTGATAATATATGTATATATTTGTTATATTTTGATATTTTATTTTCTCCGAGCCTCTCCGTACAAAGGAGACTCTGTCAAAATTTTCCGTAAATTTTGGACTTAGAATTTTGTTGAAAATATTTTTCCAAACTTTAATAATTTAAGTATAAAGGAATATAATGATTATAAACAAGTATATTTTATTTAAGTTAATTAATTTAGTAAATTATTGTTTATAAGTTAATATTTGAAATAAGATGTACTGTTTTATTCTTCCTTCTCCCTTCTTTTTCCTTTTCGGGGACGAAAAGTTTTGAGTGGGGGAGATTGTAACGACCCGTTAAATTAATAATATTAAATGAATTGAATTAATATAATTTCTAATCTAATTTAGAATAAATGTAGAAATTTGGTATAGTAGTTGTAATTTAGTGTAACAATAAAATATTATGACAATAGATTTGGATAATGTAATTTGTCACTTTTTGTTAAAAGTAAATTATAAGAAATCAATAAATGTTGAATTGAGAATATTAATAAAAATATTAACTAAAATGAGATTCATTAATATAAAATCAGTAGTGAAGATGTTACCTTTGGTTGTAATAAAGGTGAATGCTATTAGTGGATGTCAACACTCAATAAAATTTATTTAGAATAAAAAGTTTCAAATGCATGTTTGCATTGAATATGTAATTGATGGATTAAGGGTAAGTAATTAGAATTTAATCCTATAAGATTTGGAACTAAATGTATGAAGATAATTTTGTAGAAATAATTAATTAACCTCTTAATTGTGCATACCCAATATAAAAAAAATAACAAAAGGACTAGAACTTGATTTGCCTAGGTATGTATATATATTGATAAACTATAACTAAGTGAGAAATTTGGTAGTAAATAGGGAATAAGCTGACTAAGGCAATTAGTAAATTTATAAATGAATGCATAGCAAGTAAGTGGAAATTTATGCATAAAAATATTTTCATATATAGGATAATTACAAAAGTTTACCCATTTATCTAATATATGTAAATGAATCTAAATTAATTATTTTGGTTGTTAATGTGTCTAGTCAATAAAGGAGAACTTTAAGGAAATAAAATATAAATGAATGTATTTGGGAAAAGAGTTCTTGTATATGATGAATAGTTATTATATAGTTATTAAGAATGAACGTTACTTTATTAATTATTAATATAGTAACGGAAGAGTGTATAAATTTATAGTAACGTAAAAACGTATTGTAAGATAATAATTAAGTGTAGACTTATAAAATAGATTTATGACAATAAATTTTGTAAGTTATTCTATTAGTTTGTTAAGTTTTATTTGATCAATTTCAATTAATGCACTAAATCACTGCAAGTATTTGATTTATTTGTGAGATAATACCGTGATAATGACGATTTGGTTTAAATTTGTGCATATGTAATATTTACTGGTGTGTCAAGTAATAAACACATAGATGCAAGAAAAGGAAAGTTGGTAGCAATCTATATATGTTATTTATCTTACTTAGTATATTAAATAAGGTTTGGAATTCAAATTTTAATTAAAGGAGTTGGTAGCACGTTAGCAGGAAATAATTGTAAGGATGGGATAACAACTACTATAAACTACCTAATTTAAATGAGTCAATGAACTTATTTGAAATAACGTTCATCTAAATATGAGTAATTAAAATGGCGGGGTCAACAATAAACGTTACTTTAGAATTAATTTATATTTTAACGGAAGTGTGAAAGTATAGCAATAGAAGCGTAAACTTATCAAGGTAGAATTTATTAGTGTAATGAAAAAAAATGTTAAGAATGTTATAGTATAATGATTGATTGGAAATCAAAATTTACTTGTTTGAATGTAACTTTAGGGAAATTGGATTTAATTAAAATAAAAGGGAAGAAGAAAAAATTGGATGAAATTTAATGTTGGAATATTATGTAAATATAAACTTAGATAAAATTTGAGGATATCTACGTAATAGAGTGTAAAACCAATGTTAATTTCATCTATTTAATACTAATAGGTTAATAATAGAATGAAGAGTAAATTTAATGTTAAGTTAATATGAATTAAGGTAATAATGGGGAATAATGTGAATTTTCTTCATAATATGATAAGTTGTAGAATACAACGTAAACTTAAGTATAACCTTTGGATTGAAAACATTGTTAAGGGTTACCTGTTAAATTTGGATGGAATTGGCAATAAATGTTACACTTATGGGTAAGGAAATAAAAATGTCCAGAATTTGAGTATATTAAGAAATGGGGATTGAAATTTGAAATCTTGCAACGAATCTAATAATACGTTACATAAGTGTTAAATTAAGGTAACATTTGGAAAATATGATAATGATTTTCAAATTGAACAAGTTGTGGAATTAATAAGGATGGAAGAAAAAAAATCAAGATTTATTTTATTTATTGGAATGAAAAATTTATAATTTGATTTGTTGCGAATAATTGTAATTTAATTTGGTAATTGGCGAAATGATTAATGATTGAATTAACATAGAACTTGTTGTTAGTTATTAAAATTGTTTAAGAAATCAAAGGAGAGAAATTTTATAAAATTTTAAATTTTGTAATTGGATTGGCTAAAGTGGGAAAGTGGAATTAATCAACGTCGTTACTTTTTATCTCCTTCCCTATTAGATCCTTATGTGATTGCATCCACATTTATTGTTGATTATTCCTATATATTGTCACCAATTAATCGTACTTGATGTATGTTTAGCAATTTTGTCACACAGTAAAGTATGAATATATATATGATGTATTCAAACTTTTCTGTATCTAGCACTTAATTAATTTAGAATCAAACTAACGAAACGTGTCATTTATTTTGTCCCTCCATATTCATTTTCTTTCTAATTAATAATTACTTATTTTAATACCTGCTACTTTAAAAAAAAAAGGACTGTTCATATTTACTATATTTCAATACCAAGTGTTCATATTTACTTTATTTCTAATTAATAGCAGCCTCTCCTTTCAAATCTATTTGTCCCTAAACCTAATTCTAACCTTATAAATACGAAATGATGCAAAGGAAACCCTAGCCTCCATTCAAATCTCCTTCTTTTTTTTTTCTTCTTCTTCAAATCTCCTTATTATATCTCATTTTAATTTTTTTTTCCTTCCTCTTCAAATATTCTTCTTCAAATTTTCTTCTATTTCATACCTTCTTCTTTCTTTTTAAATCTAGATCTTCTCTTCCATTTTCAGTTCTTATTTTAATCCTTTTCTTTTTCAAATCTTCTTTTTCAAATATTTTTTTTTTTCCAAACCTTTTAAAAATACATACATTCATATAATAAGGAGGAAAATTAAAGTAAATCGAAATAAAAGAAAAATTATGGAACAAAGCTTGAAATCAAGAAGAAGCATACGCATTTTTCACGTGGGAAGAGCAGATGTGGCACGGTATTTTATTTTCGTTTAATTTATTTTTGTTTGAATTTAATTTAATTTTGATTTTTCAAATGCGTTAATACATTTAAACTTCCACATACGAACTCCGTTTCATGCGTGATTTTTTTTTAGGATCGTAATTAAATTCCAGATTTTTTTGACGCTGGTTTGGACAGATTTGGAGACCGTCGAATTTTTGGGTTTAAATTGGATCTAAATCCAATTTAAATTCAAAAAGGTGAGTGTTTTAACCCACTCACAACTACTAAAAGTTTTTATGTTTGTTAAATTTATCTTAGAAATGAATAGAAATTTATTTATGACTGTTTGGCATGTTTATTTCGTCATATCTGTTAAATTTCATTTATTGAATTTAACTGCCAATTTAATTTATTTATTGCGTAGTATTTGACAGCTTGAAATTTTTGTTTGTTTGCATATAAACTGCTAGTTAATAGTTATATAATTTATTACTGAATATAAACTGTTAGATTTATAGTTGTTAAATTTAATTTGAATAAAATTGCCAGTTATTACCAGTTATATATTATCAAATATATATATAGATATTGATTGATATTGATTGATGATTTGATTTGGATGTTGGATGATGTTGATGAATGGATGTTTATTGTATATCATTAAATTGCAAGTTATCATGCATTTTCCATTTCATTTGGGATTGTGGTTTGAAATGATATAAAACCGCAAAGTTTTATTTTTAATTGCGGATTGAAATGATAAATATCCGTATCACTTGACCATAGGATAGAAAATTTTATACAGGCACTGTGGTCTATATATATATAAATTATTTTAAAAGGTGATTTCTATGGTTTGGATGTGATACGATTTATAAAAATTTAATTTTGATATTTTATAAATATTATCCTTCCATTTATATATATATATACATATGAAGTTAAATTTTTTGAATTTAGGCTGTGTATAAATCTGTTAAATAAAAATGGAAAATTTGAGAAAATGGAATTTTGATAATGTATATTATATGTTTAAGTTTGGAAATTTTAAGGTATGATATTTATAACTAGAGTTTTTCCAAGATAAATTTAAATGAATATTCTAATATAATTAAATTTAAGGAAATATTAAATTTCTAGAAATTGGAGTTGTATTTATGGATTTTTATGTGAATATTCAAGACTAAATAATAGAACAATTGATTTGTTGAAAGAATAAAAATTCCAACTTTAGTTTTGAAATATTAATACTCCAAATGGATATATGTATATAGAAATTGGAATGGTTTTGGAACTTGAAAGTGATATTTAAATTATGGTTTAGACTTTAAATAAGGAAATATATTTGTAAAGCCATGGAAATTATTTTCTTTAAAAAGTAACCTTAAAGTCAAACCATTTATTTTATATACCGTTGAATATCCAAACCATTCAAGTTTTAGAAGTTATGGTTTTAAAACTATGAATTTTCGAAATATTATGCTTTGAAAGTATAATTCAAATGTTTGGTTTCTAGATATTATAGATTTTTAAGCAGTATGATTTTTGGGAAAAGAATTATATTTGGATAAAATGATATCATATTGTTTTGGATTTTTAAACGATATCGTACTCATAGTTTTTGAAATGGAAATTTTTATTCTGGTTTTTAAGTATAAACTATTTTAAATGACCGCGGTGTTATAATAACGATGGGTTGGCAAAGAGACCGGGATCGGATATGGACATACTCTCTGTCGATACCGAAAACCACTTTGACTAACCGTGTACGCGGTGGAGATTCCAGAATGAAGTAGGTGGTGGCAACGTTTCCTGTAAGGTAAATACGTGGACCCAACTCCCGTGAGTTGGCATAAGGTGGCTAAAACAGGAGCGATTGACGGGTTAATGAGGTCATTCCTCTGATCGGACACTCCTCTTCGATATTATACTTTGACTTTGGATTGATTCAGTGGCCACTTTTACTTTGATTGTGGGGAGTTTGTTCGAGGTGGGCGGTAGCTGCGGCTACGCGTTACCATCGGCCCGGAAGCGTAATTGGTATATCTACCCTGGCATTGCCTAGTTATGCCGTGTCATCTGCCATACCGAGCCATGTACGAGTTTGGATTTCTCCCGTAGCCCGTGTGGTATCCTCTGGTGGCTTCCCGATCAGGAGGGACTATGATATTGGATGGACTACTGGGACTATTACGTGTTAAGGTGGAAAATGTAAAGCCTTAATGCTATTTAAAAGTATGTTTATATTATAAATAGACACTATTATAATAGCGCAATATACTACATAGTAAATAGTTTAACGGATCCTTAGGAGATGTAAATCCCAAGCATCTATTGAGTTACTGTACTCATATTTATTTCTGTTAATTTAACTCACATAAGATCTTTTAGTTCTGACTCGAGTGTTTTGTCTTTTCAAATTCGCTCGGGTCAGTCCGAGCGTTTCAGGATCGAAGACTTTAGCATTGGAGGACGAAGACGAAGAATTTGTATTATTATTATTTATAGTATTGCACTACACTCACACTGTTCCGCTGCATTGTTATTGGTATGTGTAACTCTGATATGTATTATATAAATGTTTGTAAACAGTTTTATAAACTGTATATTTGCTTATTATATTTTATCCTTCCGCTGTGAGATTCTATTTGTTTATTTCTTCTCTGTTTTTTTTTCTTATTTACCCCATAACAAATCCGCCCTTCCGTATGGTTTGAATCGGCAAGCGTGTCGGTTTAAAGTGTGCGAAAAGGCGGGATGTTACACCAGGTGTTTAAAAATTAATTAAACTTAATTAATTAAAGATAAACAATCTCATTAAATTAAATTAATTACATTAAGCATTAATTTCTTAATTACTTTATTAAGTAATTACACTTAAACCATTTTAATTGATTATTATTAAATTAATTAATCTAATTAATAATAAAAATTAACCAAATTAATTAATTGTTAAATAATCATGGTTAATGACCTTTATTAACCATCCTTTAATTATTTTATAAAGTAATTAACTTAAATTAATTACCATTAAAATATCCTTAATCATTTATTAATTAAAGTTTATTATTAAATTAATTAACCTTAATTAAAAACCTAATTACATAATTATTATTCATTCATCATTAATTAATAACTTAATTAATGACCTTAATTCCAAATTGATTAATCATTAATCAATTAATTCCAAATTTAATTAATTAATTTAAATAAATTAACAAATCTTAATTACCTTATTAATTAATTCTAAAACATAAATCTTAATCAAATTTTCAAAATAAACATAACTTAATTATGTTTAAAACAATTTGATTCAAAACAAAGTACTTTTGAAATTAACTTTAAATTTCAATTTAAATTCAAATTTAAAATAAAATAATTTTAAACTTATCAAAGTTTTAAATAAATTTAAAACTTATTTAAATTTACAAGTCAAAACAAAAGTTTGACTTAAAAATGAAATCATAAGAATTTGAAGTTAAATCTTTTCAAAAATTTAGAAATTCAATTCATTCTTAGTTTCAACTTCAAATTTAAATCTTCTTTTAAATTTGAAACTGAACTTCACTTTAAACTCGGATTTCCAGTTTAAAAATTAATTCCAATCCTTAATCACATTTTAAAAACTTCATTATTAAAGTTTCAACTATTTTACACAAAATAAAATAGTTAATTAAGTTTAATTTAAAACTTAAGTTTCTGTTTTAAAAACTGAAATTTGAATTTCAAATCAGTAATGCAAACTTGAATTGCATTTAAACTCAAACTTTGCTTTAAACATAAATTGCAGATTCAAATTTTAAAACCCAGATTTTAAAACTCAGAGGAACAGGGTTTTTCTCTTCTGAAGCCTGAACATTAGTTCAACCCGAGACAAATTCATTTCTGCTTCGGGTTTTATGCTTGCCTGCTTCGGGTTTTAACTCAACCTACTTCGAGTTTTGCAAAAGCCTTCCCTGAAATATCCAACACCCAACAGTATGCCTGAAAACATGTCGCCGTGCATATGCACGGCGATCACCACCTCCGATGATCATCAGTGATGATCCAACACCAACCATAAACCCACCTCAACTTCAAACATCAACCCAAATCAAATAGAAATCTGAGAATTCAAGTTACACCCAAATTCACAAACCTGGAAAATTATATTTCAGGTTTCAATTCAAACCTGTCAACGGCGTTAGTTCACCAACGCGACCACCTGACACCCAACCCCATCGGCCTCGCACTCTCTCACATCTCAACTACATAATCCCTGAATATCAGTACACTCGATCGCTCCTATGCCCCGAAATGATCGATCCTTTACCCACATAAAAACTAGGGTTAAATTCCAAAACTTCTAAACTGTAATCATTCTAGAAATTATTATACTCTTGTTTGATTTTTCTGAGTATCTTCAGTATCTACTCCATTACTCAGAAGAATTGCAGGATTCCTTAATTCAAAAATTTATAGAATTTGCACAAATTCAAATTTTTGTTTCAGACCAGACTGTCAATGAAACATACCCTTTAAAATACCAATACTTGATTTAAAAATCAAGTTACAGCTTATGTTTTTGATTTGTATTACTGAATTATTACATTAATTGGATTGGGTTTGATTTAAAATTGAACATGCATGATGTTCCTACAGTTTCCAGTGTTAACTCATAATTTTAACTTCTTGACTTTTAAAACATGAACAGATGAATACAATACAACTTACTTTGCAACTAAACATGGATTAAACCTTGAGTTTATGAAGTTTTGTATTATATCTAGCACAACACAAGTATACTCCGTACTTTCAGACCGTTTCGAATGTCAATTTCGAATCCATCAATGCTCCAACGCATCGATTCGAAATCGCATATTCACACAACCCATCATTGCACGGGCATACCGCGTCCATACAAACATGAATTTCGAACCCATCAATGCTCAAGTGCATCGGTTCGAAACATTACAATCACGCAAAACAGAGTCGTTTCCTTCAACCTTCAATATCGGTTCAGGAGAGGATCGATACGAAGGAACCTTCCACAACAACCATCAAGCGTTGTCTAAAATTCAAATTTCAAAATCGGTTCAGGAGAGAATCGATACGAAATTCTATAGCAAAGAAAACTGACAACGACTCGCGGACGCACGACGTTAACAAGGATCATATTAACATATGTGCATACATGTCGGACTAACATTCGATTTTGAATATTCACAGGGATCAAACACTCATCCTGTTACAAATGCGACAGCCAACGGCTAAGCACTATTATACAGCAATCAATCATATCAACGCAAGGTTACAGCATTACAGCATACGAGTTTCAACAAAAAAGAGAGCAATGGTTATTCAGAGAGAAATGGCGGCTATTCAAAGCACGTCATGTTCCCACAAGACGTACTTTGGGGGGCAAAATGTTATCCCGCTTTTTGGCAAAGCCGCGATACCAAAAGATTGATCGAAAAACGAAGGACAGTTCACCTCAGAGGTTGATCGTACTTCCTTTCGCCATGGATATCACTGAATTTTGTCCGAGTCCCGATTGAGCTACAATTGATAAGACACGGCAAGAATGACCACAGGAGTTAGCATCTCAAATTTCAAGTCAATCCGAGTTCGTATGCTCAAGTTATGATCGTTTCAACTTGGAGGGAACACACTAGTTTCGAAACCATCATGATGGCTGTCTTCGAACCCATCATCATGCACCATTCGAAACCATCAACTTCGAACCGAAGGACTTCGAACCCATCGGCTTCGAAACCATCAAAGCGCCTCGGCTTCAACATCATCACCTTCGACTCCACCGTGTTCGAATCCATGTGCCTCGTATCCATGGAAGGGTTGCAGATCTCGTATGCCTCCAAGAAACACAAGTTCGAACCCATCACAGAGCCATGCTTCGAACCCATCACAGAGCCATGCTTCGAACCCATCACAGAGGCATGCTTCGAACCCATCCGTGATACCCTCTTCGAACCCATCCTGTGTTGCCTTATTCGAACCCACTGGGTCAACCACGGTGACGTGTCTTCCATCGGTTCGAAAGCGCCGAGATACATGGAGTCGAAGCGGTCAACACGGAGTGAAGTCCGGATCGATTCGAAGTTTGCACTCCACGTCACCACGAAGTCGCGTGCCATGATGGATTCGAAACCATCGTTTCGAATACAGGGGTTCGAACCAAACAGCCGTGCCGTAAACCCTATTTCGAACCCATCATATCTCCTAATCTACTGATCCAAATGCAATGAAACTTTCACAGATGCTTGCATACATGTTGAAGAATATCCACGCCAAACTTCACCTCGATTGGATGAATTCTTGATCGGTTCGAATGGAGTTCGAACCGATGCCAAAGTGGGCCCAAACTTCCCAAGACCGTACGCGTGGGCCCCCTCACGTGCCAGAAGTGGTCTCTCGAGTTTTCAGCGAGATACCAGCAGCCTACGCCGAAAGCCTGAAATTCTAGAACAAGAAGAAATGCATCACAGTAATACAGGCATTCAAATCTCATACATATGCATAGACAAATCCATCATACTCATCAGGCAATAATTTAAGCAACTATATTAATTTAAATTAGTTTTTAAAGATAATTTGTTACTCACCTTTGATGAATGCAGACCACTGATCATTTGAAAATTTGCAGAGATATGACATGCAGATATGCTTCCTTTTATAAATTTGCAGAAAACCAAAAATGCAGGCTTGACTTAGATATACTTCATGTAGATGATGCAGTTGTTAATCTCCAAATGCATGCAGATGAAGGTGATGTAGTTGCTAACTTCTCACAAACATGCAGATGGTTGTGATACTCATCCCTCAATGCATGTTAATGTTTCCATTTCCAGGCTTAAACAGAGGGTAGGAACATGCAGGCTTCATTTTGATTTTGAAATGATGTGTAGAATTTGGTAAACAGAGGTTGATTTGATTTTGAAGAGGTGGAGTATATAGGTTTGAATCTGAATATGCAGATTTCATTTTTGAATATGCAGGTTTCTGAATTTGATTATGCAGATTTGTGGATTTAATATGAAAATGATTCAAAGTTTGAAGATTTTCTTTGATGAAGGAAAATAAAAATGAAATATGAATGAAGATGTAACTAAACTAAATGTATTCTCAGATTTTAATAAAAGAAAAGAAAATTAAAAACTGAAATTTTACACTTGTCCATTTTGTAAACTAGTTTTTGAACACTTGTTAATTTGAATGCATAAGAATATAACACTTGTTTATTCAATGCAACACATATTTCTTTAAAACAATTAGCACTAATTACCAATTAATGTGTGTGTTAGCCTAAGTAAATATGTTAGTTTAATTTAAACATGAGTATGTATTTATAAATGAAAACAAACCATGTGTACACAACTTAAAAATTAAAACAATAATTTAAACTTTTGAATTTAACTTCAAATTAAATTCAAGAGTAAATTATTTTTAAATCAAGTTATAAATACAAATTCAATTTGAAATAAAAATTACAAATCTTATTCAAATCTTCTTTATAAAGTCAATACAATATTAATATTGTTTTATAAATCTCTTTTTATTTAATTAAAATCATTTTTCAAGAGATTACATTTTTATTAAATAAATAATCCACTTTATTAAGTCATAAAATCATTTGTTGAATTTATTCTAAATTTAAAACTAAATCCAATTAAATTTAAAAACATTCCAATATTTTTCTTATCAATTTTAAAATCATATTTTTATTTATGAAATAGATTTTAAAACTCAATATCAATTTAAAATAAAATTTCCAAATTGAAATGTATACATTACAATTTTAAAACATGATATATTTACAAATTTCAACCAAAGTCATTTATTAAATTTTGAAATGCTTAAATATTAAATAAAACAAATTTCCAAATTACTGTAAATAATAAAACCAGAAAATTATCTATAAAAATTAAAACAAAACCAATCTATTTAAAATATAAACCATATATTTATATTGTAAACAGAAATCAATTTGTATCATTTAAAAGATAAAATAACCAATTTAAATATTTATTAAAGAAGATTATTAAATTTATCTGAATAATTATTTACAGAACATCAATATCAATTTAATTTAACTACAGATTATTAAATTGATATTGTTAAAAATTTCGGGATGTTACAATCCTTCCCCCTTAAAAGAATTTCGTCCTCGAAATTTAAAACAAAGGTAATTTAATAATCTCATTATATTTTAATTTTAAACACAAGCATATGTCAGACATATGCTAACAACCAAAACAACCAATTCAAACAAATCTAATTATCCAGACAATTCTGGATAAAATTTTATCGAGTTTCCCCAGTGTATATATATATCCACCGGAATACTTGCTCTAGAAAATCCAGACAAACAATACTATGAAGCTACAAAGCTCCTATACAACAATATCTACAACACTAGACAAATATCAGACTACAAACGAGTCCGACTCAACAACCAAAACTCCAGAACTGCTGGTTCTACAACTAGAGACGGATCATACACGTACTCCCTCTGAGATACGTGAAACTCATCAGATCCCAGTTATCCAAACTGGCAATTCAATTCTGTAGATCCATCACTTACTCCAAGAATACAGAAAAGATCCGAAACATTACAGAGCTAACTTCTCAGACTTACCCAATCTTAAAGCTCACTTTAAATTGGAGACAACTTATCCAAAATCAAATCTCCGACTTCAGAGTCCAAATCTCTCCGATTCTAATCCACAAAACTCTTCAGATGATCCTGGGCTACCTACAGCCTATCAATCAGCTCAACCTTCGCTGATGCTTCTAGAAACAAACCAGACCAATCAACTCAACAAAATGATCTCCTCAAGATCAACCAACATCAAGATCTCAAACTCAACTCCTCACATCCGAAGACAACAACTTCTTCTCCTGAGCGGGAAAAGAAAAGCAGATACACTTCCAAACTGCTTCCGCTGCACAACTCTGATCCAAAGTAGAAGAGAATGCTGAAGAAGAACACAAGCACAACTCAACAACACACCCCAGAGATATGGTTCAACAAATCCATAAGAATCATTCAGAAGTTCCTTCAAAACTCTGAACTACTACTCCAACTCAATCTCCTTGGAACCATTCTACTAAAGCTGAACCACCCGTACCACTCTTGGAATTCCCGTCGATAAGAAAGCTCAATCTCCAGATGCGGACAGAACTCTGACTTCCTGAAGACATTCAGGAAAACTCAGATAACCCAAGAGAACTCTCAAACAATCGCAAGTCACTTTTGCGATCCACTCAAACCAAATCCAAAGAAAACTGTTCTCCCTTAACCAACAGAACAGCTCAATCTCAACTAGCTAACCCATCGAAGAAACTGGTCCACCTAACTGCTTCTGAACTCCACTTCAGAAAAACTGCTAAGCCAAAAGATCTCTTGCCAATACCGAGAACACTCCAAACTGCACTGCTGCCACAGATGCCAAAGAATTCCAAAACAAAGTTCTCCGAGAAACTCGGGCTTCAAAGCAAACAGAAACTCCGGCTGACCATAGCCACAACACCGAAGCAGACTCACTTCCTTAACTTGTTCCAAAGAAAACATCTTCGGGAACATTCATAGTCACTGCATCTCATCACGCAGCTACTACTTCCTGAGGTATCAAAATACCCTCACTTATTTTTGCCCAAACGACGGATCCAAACTCTCAAAAATCCGCTCACACGAGCGCAATCAAACTTACACTTCAAAGATGAACTCCGAACCTTAACAGGCTTCCTTCAGAGATCAATGAAGTTCTTCATCACTACAGAACTCACTCGAGACGATATCAGGTCTACAGTCTCGACAAATACTTCCAACCTCAAACATTCAAACTCCAACCAATGGTAGTCGTGTTACACACACTACTACCCCATCTACCTTTATAACTTATATTGGAAAACATGAACAGGTAACCCAACCGATAGGTAGAAATAAATATATTATATATAAAAAAAATTACAAATACGCTCTCTCAAGGAAGACACCACTACAGAGCCTAGGTATTCACTCAACCTAACGCTCTGATACCACAATGTCACGACCCAACTTTCCACTCCCAGAAAATCTCGTCATGAATTAAGAAAGAAAGGGATAGAAGAAGAAAAGAAAGAAGAGAAGAAAGAAACAACATCAGAATCTAACACAGCGGAACGAATAAATTATATTAATCACATAATACTTTACATAGTATCATATACATCAGAGATACACAGCATAAACAACTCAAACTAGACAGTTATAAACACCTGTCTAGTTTACAACTCAATACAATCCAGAGACAACACAGAATGCACAGCGGAATACTCAATAGCTATACGTAGAAGCCTCCTGCTCCATTTTCTCCTCCACAATTCGTCAAAGCAAACCCGAATCCTAACCTGAATTCCCTTGGCTACTCGTAAAAATTTGAGTACCCAAGAGTTTATGAAAAACAAAAATAAACTCCGGGTCAGACATGGGTCTGGTGTGAGTAACAGGTTAAAGTTGCTTAACTTTTAAAAACCTTTTGAAAAGAAAGGTATCACGTAAGACTTCCCACACATAAACATGGAAAAGTTTTTACCTTACGCTAACCAAAACATTTGATAGGAAATCCGATGATATTATAACAGTGTCTAGGGTTTTCAAATAAATATGAAATAGCTGAAATTGTTACATGATTAAATTCCAGCTACTAGCCACAAAAGTGGGTAATACAATCAAAACCGTTGGCACTTATTGGATTTTGGATTCCATACAATGGCAGGGCTACTGGGGTACCGCCCGTCACAGTACGTGGCCTAGATCACCGTACCGAGGATTACTCCCTTCATCCCCTGTAACACAAAGCCGGACCCATTCCTTACTGAATAGTTCCGAACAAGACAATCCCGGCGATTCTAGCTAGCAATCGCCCCACACAGCCGAAATATAAAGGGACTTCTAGACAGGGATCAATCTTGCTCTCCAGTGGGGGCTACCCACGAAGCTTTGCTGCTCCTCCCCTGTTTTAGCCATTCCCGGTTGATGAGGCTTGAGGCTACGATTACCTTTATAGGACATATCACTTAAAAGGCTCATCGCCCACCTGACGATGTTCTGAAAGCATTCAATTCATACAAGCTCGTTCCGGGTTCGAACGAAACCGAAGGCATTATCTCGTTACACTCATTTTGGAATCACCCTCAGAGTTAACGACAATAACCCTTGCACTCTAAATCACCATCTCGAATCAATAAGGTCTATTCCGTCAAACTCATTATGGAATCACCCACAGAGTTATACTGACGTATAGCCCTTACACCTCGAGTCTTCACAAAGCTCCACTTTGAATTCACGACCTAACGTTATTTGGAATCGATGTGGTTTTCGGATATCCAAATATGGAAACCCGATCCCGGTCTCATCGAAATCCAAAGCGTGTCTTTTAAGGTCCAAGTTGTTTTAAAGTCTAAAACAATTCAATTACAGTATCTATATACACACAGATAGATAACTTATAAATCATAACTGATAATCAACATTATCACATAACAGGGAATCCACATTATCAATATCAAATAGATATTCCATAAATCAATATCACAACAGATAACCTATGTTATCATCACAATGCAAACCAAACATTCATACCACACAACCATGCTTATCTCATTACTGAGACCACAAAGCATCCAAGTCAATTCATGACATCAATTCATACATAAGCAAGGATTCATTCATACCAAAATATAATTAATTTAAAATGAATTAAATTAATTATCTCTATCTCAAATTAATTTAAAATGAATTAAATTAATTCCTTCATCTTTAATTAATTTAAAATAAATTAAATTAATTACTTTACCAATATATATCTTGCTTACTCAATCATTTAATTGATTACAATCAATTAATCAATCATTATTATTCATCACCTAAATTAATCACTCATGATTAATTATCCTTAATTACATTCATGTAATTATTCTTAATTAATTTCACAAATTAATTAACCTTAAACAAAACAGTAATTAACCTTTAATTTCTTCAATTAATTAATTAATCATAATTAATCATCCTAATCCTTAATTAATTACATTAATTAATTACCTATTATTGATTAATTAATCCTAATTAATCATCCTTAATTACATCATTAATTAAATAATTAATGATCTTAATTATTTCTTAAATTAATTACTCAAAGTAATTAACAAACTTAATTACTATATTAAACTAAATTAATTATCCTTAAATTAATTATTTGATTAATTACTAAATAATTAATCCCAAATTATCTCATACTTAAACATCTCCACTTAATTACAATCTGTAATTATTAAACAATTACTTAACTAAGTAATTTCCAAATCATTAATTACATAAAGTAATTATTCTTAACCCAGGTGTTTAAAAATTAATTAAACTTAATTAATTAAAGATAAACAATCTCATTAAATTAAATTAATTACATTAAGTAATTAATTTCTTAATTACTTTATTAAGTAATTACACTTAAACCATTTTAATTGATTATTATTAAATTAATTAATCTAATTAATAATAAAAATTAACCAAATTAATTAATTGTTAAATAATCATGGTTAATGACCTTTATTAACCATCCTTTAATTATTTTATAAAGTAATTAACTTAAATTAATTACCATTAAAATATCCTTAATCATTTATTAATTAAAGTTTATTATTAAATTAATTAACCTTAATTAAAAACCTAATTACATAATTATTATTCATTCATCATTAATTAATAACTTAATTAATGACCTTAATTCCAAATTGATTAATCATTAATCAATTAATTCCAAATTTAATTAATTAATTTAAATAAATTAACAAATCTTAATTACCTTATTAATTAATTCTAAAACATAAATCTTAATCAAATTTTCAAAATAAACATAACTTAATTATGTTTAAAACAATTTGATTCAAAACAAAGTACTTTTGAAATTAACTTTAAATTTCAATTTAAATTCAAATTTAAAATAAAATAATTTTAAACTTATCAAAGTTTTAAATAAATTTAAAACTTATTTAAATTTACAAGTCAAAACAAAAGTTTGACTTAAAAATGAAATCATAAGAATTTGAAGTTAAATCTTGTCAAAAATTTAGAAATTCAATTCATTCTTAGTTTCAACTTCAAATTTAAATCTTCTTTTAAATCTGAAACTGAACTTCACTTTAAACTCAGATTTCCAGTTTAAAAATTAATTCCAATCCTTAATCACATTTTAAAAACTTCATTATTAAAGTTTCAACTATTTTACACAAAATAAAATAGTTAATTAAGTTTAATTTAAAACTTAAGTTTCTGTTTTAAAAACTGAAATTTGAATTTCAAATCAGTAATGCAAACTTGAATTGCATTTAAACTCAAACTTTGCTTTAAACATAAATTGCAGATTCAAATTTTAAAACCCAGATTTTAAAACTCAGAGGAACAGGGTTTTTCTCTTCTGAAGCCTGAACATTAGTTCAACCCGAGACAAATTCATTTCTGCTTCGGGTTTTATGCTTGCCTGCTTCGGGTTTTAACTCAACCTACTTCGAGTTTTGCAAAAGCCTTCCCTGAAATATCCAACATCCAACAGTATGCCTGAAAACATGTCGCCGTGCATATGCACGGCGATCACCACCTCCGATGATCATCAGTGATGATCCAACACCAACCATAAACCCACCTCAACTTCAAACATCAACCCAAATCAAATAGAAATCTGAGAATTCAAGTTACACCCAAATTCACAAACCTGGAAAATTATATTTCAGGTTTCAATTCAAACCTGTCAACGGCGTTAGTTCACCAACGCGACCACCTGACACCCAACCCCAACGGCCTCGCACTCTCTCACATCTCAACTACATAATCCCTGAATATCAGTACACTCGATCGCTCCTATGCCCCGAAATGATCGATCCTTTACCCACATAAAAACTAGGGTTAAATTCCAAAACTTCTAAACTGTAATCATTCTAGAAATTATTATACTCTTGTTTGATTTTTCTAAGTATCTTCAGTGTCTACTCCATTACTCAGAAGAATTGCAGGATTCCTTAATTCAAAAATTTATAGAATTTGCACAAATTCAAATTTTTGTTTCAGACCAGACTGTCAATGAAACATACCCTTTAAAATACCAATACTTGATTTAAAAATCAAGTTACAGCTTATGTTTTTGATTTGTATTACTGAATTATTACATTAATTGGATTGGGTTTGATTTAAAATTGAACATGCATGATGTTCCTACAGTTTCCAGTGTTAACTCATAATTTTAACTTCTTGACTTTTAAAACATGAACAGATGAATACAATACAACTTACTTTGCATCTAAACATGGATTAAACCTTGAGTTTATGAAGTTTTGTATTATATCTAAGCCTGAAATTCTAGAACAAGAAGAAATGCATCACAGTAATACAGGCATTCAAATCTCATACATATGCACAGACAAATCCATCATACTCATCAGGCAATAATTTAAGCAACTATATTAATTTAAATTAGTTTTTAAAGATAATTTGTTACTCACCTTTGATGAATGTAGACCACTGATCATTTGAAAATTTGCAGAGATATGACATGCAGATATGCTTCCTTTTATAAATTTGCAGAAAACCAAAAATGCAGGCTTGACTTAGATATACTTCATGTAGATGATGCAGTTGTTAATCTCCAAATGCATGCAGATGAAGGTGATGTAGTTGTTAACTTCTCACAAACATGCAGATGGTTGTGATACTAATCCCTCAATGCATGTTAATGTTTCCATTTCCAGGCTTAAACAGAGGGTAGGAACATGCAGGCTTCACTTTGATTTTGAAATGATGTGTAGAATTTGGTAAACAGAGGTTGATTTGATTTTGAAGAGGTGGAGTATATAGGTTTGAATCTGAATATGCAGATTTCATTTTTGAATATGCAGGTTTCTGAATTTGATTATGCAGATTTGTGGATTTAATATGAAAATGATTCAAAGTTTGAAGATTTTCTTTGATGAAGGAAAATAAAAATGAAATATGAATGAAGATGTAACTAAACTAAATGTATTCTCAGATTTTAATAAAAGAAAAGAAAATTAAAAACTGAAATTTTACACTTGTCCATTTTGTAAACTAGTTTTTGAACACTTGTTAATTTGAATGCATAAGAATATAACACTTGTTTATTCAATGCAACACATATTTCTTTAAAACAATTAGCACTAATTACCAATTAATGTGTGTGTTAGCCTAAGTAAATATGTTAGTTTAATTTAAACATGAGTATGTATTTATAAATGAAAACAAACCATGTGTACACAACTTAAAAATTAAAACAATAATTTAAACTTTTGAATTTAACTTCAAATTAAATTCAAGAGTAAATTATTTTTAAATCAAGTTATAGATACAAATTCAATTTGAAATAAAAATTACAAATCTTATTCAAATCTTCTTTATAAAGTCAATACAATATTAATATTGTTTTATAAATCTCTTTTTATTTAATTAAAATCATTTTTCAAGAGATTACATTTTTATTAAATAAATAATCCACTTTATTAAGTCATAAAATCATTTGTTGAATTTATTCTAAATTTAAAACTAAATCCAATTAAATTTAAAAACATTCCAATATTTTTCTTATCAATTTTAAAATCATATTTTTATTTATGAAATAGATTTTAAAACTCAATATCAATTTAAAATAAAATTTCCAAATTGAAATGTATACATTACAATTTTAAAACATGATATATTTACAAATTTCAACCAAAGTCATTTATTAAATTTTGAAATGCTTAAATATTAAATAAAACAAATTTCCAAATTACTGTAAATAATAAAACCAGAAAATTATCTATAAAAATTAAAACAAAACCAATCTATTTAAAATATAAACCATATATTTATATTGTAAACAGAAATCAATTTGTATCATTTAAAAGATAAAATAACCAATTTAAATATTTATTAAAGAAGATTATTAAATTTATCTGAATAATTATTTACAGAACATCAATATCAATTTAATTTAACTACAGATTATTAAATTGATATTGTTAAAAATTTCGGGATGTTACACGAGACCAACTGATTCAGTGTGTTTTTGGGTAAGGTCGGGGAAATGGTGATCACGCCACCATGGAATCGTCGGAGTAGATCGGTCGTGGGGGGATCGAAAGATTTGGTAGTGGCGATGTGGCAGGTGAAGTTTGGTGGCATCTGGAGGTCGGCATCACCGGGATGAGGAGAATCGATGGTCGGAGTATTGTTTTGTCTGGAAGCTCGAACTGTTGTTTTTCGTTCTCATGTTTCATCAGGGTTTTGGCATGCTGTGATCGAATGAGTGGTCGATAGGCGACTTGTTGGTGATCGTCTCAGGTGACAGAAGTTCGTCGGTGGTGGGTGCACGTGTACAGTTGGTCGCGTGCACTGGTTGATGTCAGGAAGCTTTGGGTTCTCGAGGATGTGCTCGGGGAAAGATGGGTTTTACTCCGGTCTCCATCTGGTTTTCGCGTAATATGTTTCTTAAATTTTTAACTGATGTGAATATGAAGAAGATGAGGGAACTTGGGGGATAACGGTGAAAAACTCAGGTTTAACTCGAGTAGACCTGAGATCTTCTCGGGTATTTGGGTTTCCAAACTTTAAGTCTAATAAAATGGTAGTTTAGAGTTATCTCAAATGGAAAGTGTTTATGTAATGTGATAAATCAAGTTTAAAATGTTAATGATAATTTTGTCATTTTTAAGGAAATGGTTTACCTTAAAAGTTAATTAAGGTTTTAATGGTTGAGATTAATTAAGTAAATTAAGTAACTGAGTTAATTAATTAGAGATTAATTAATTTAGAAATTAATTTATAGTTAAGGATAAATTGATTAGTAATCAGAGATTAATTACCTAAGTTAAAGGACAAATTTATCAAGGATTGATTTAATTTAATCAGTAATTAAAGGTTAAGTAAATTAGTAATTAAAGGTTAATTAACAAAGGACAATTAACCAAAGGAATAATTACTTGATGAAAGTAATTAAAATTAGATTACTTAAGGGAAGTAATTAAGGATTAATTGCTCAGTGTAATTAATTAAAGAATTGATTAATTGAAGAAATTTATAAAGGGTTAGTAAATCAATGAGTATGGTTAATTAAAGGATAATTAATCAATGTAAGTGATTATAAGGTAATTAATTTGTGTAATTAATTAAAGGTTAATTAATTTTTGTAATTAAATAATAATTAAACGAGGAGGATTAATTAAGATGGATGATTATTGGATGATTAATTAATTGGTTTGAAATTAATTAATAAGCAGGATTTAAAAGTAATTAAAGTAATTGATTTAATTCAATTACAGCTAATTAAATTAATTAGAGATGGTATGGTTGATTAATCTTGCTGACGAATGATTGAATGATATTGTGTGCCTTAGATTAGTTGATATCTCTGGTATGTGATGTGTGATGCTATGTGATTCAAATGTTGGGTTGAAACAGTGACATCCTGTATTTAAGTTGAAGGGTATTTCATTTGAATAATTTGGATTAAGATGACATGGAATTCGAAGAGACCGGAGTCGGGCATTTGCAAATACCCGAAACCACTTCGATTTGTAAATCTTCTGTGAAATTCCTTATAGAGTTGATATGTGAAATAAATAGGCTGAATGGAATGATTTAAGTAATTGGACCATTTTAACTTTGTAGAGGTACATAGATGAAGATATATGAAATAAGTGTTGACTATAATAAGTTGAGAACTCGTTGTGAAGTACGAGTTACCCGGGTTTTAAATAAGTTTATGCATTAGTATTCCTTGTGAGATGGGTTTACTCACGTTGGTTTCCAGCCTGATCCGGGTGTTACATTGATGTAATGCTCGGGTCAGACCGAGTATTACAGATTTTCAGGTACGGACGTTCTGGATCTCAGGAGACGAGCTGGATGGTAGAAACTTATGGAGTTTTTCCTCTATGATATATTTCTGTTTATCTGAGATATGTTGATTTGTATATGTCCAGTGGTTGTGTATGTGTGTAACTCTGATGTATTAAAATATAATTGACAGATACAGTATTCTTTGTAAACTGGAATTATTCAATATTATATTTTGATCTGCTGCGAATGTGAGAATCAGCATTGTGTTTCTATTTCTTCTTCTTCTATGTCTTTCTTCTTTTTCTAACTATCTGGAATTTTCGGGATCGAAAATTTCGGGTCGTTGCATTTGGTATCAGAGCTGAAGGTTAAGCGAGAACCTTGGCTCTGGTGGGTGTACTCATTAAGGATAGGGTCAATAGTACCCTATAATGAGTGAGTGTGTGTGTGTGTGTATGTCTATATGAGAGCATACTTGTTGTTTTCTGATATAAAGATTTTAAATGATTTTATATAAGAATATATTTTGATATATATAAAGCTATATTTCTTACTGATAAATGTTAAGGTAATTGGTTGTTAAATTATTAGAATTAAAGTAAGAGGTAATAGAAATACAACCAAATTGAAATTAAATAAAGGTAAGTTGAAATGGATTCAAACTGAAATTAAATCTTGAATTTAGGAAAAGTTTCAAAATAAGATAATAATGAATTCGTTTCTAGATATGACAATCTTGGTTATTATCATAAATTGTTGTTGTGTTCAATAATAGGATGTGTATTAATGAGTAAGCAAAATGAAATGTTTTAGATAAGTATGATTTATGAATTGGAACTGAAGATGATCTAGATTGTGAAGTTTTAAATCTAAGCCAGAAAATTTGGAAAATACTATATGTGTATAGTATAAAGTGTTTTGAAAGTGGCTTTAGGGAAAAAGGCGCTCCTTGGAATAAATTTCTTAAGAGTACCATAGGTTGGTACTGCCTTGAGCCTTAAAGAGGGGGAGGCTCTAAAGTTGATCCTGTGAGGAGTCCGGATAAACTAGTTCCTGAGGATTGTTGGGTAGCGAAAGTCGAGGGCGCTGATGCCTACAGGGGCATTTGGGTTATGCTGTGACGACAGTATAACTCGATGTCACTGCGATCTACTGTGTGGACCATAGCGAAAATCGTGTGGAGGATGAGTGCCAACAGTCTACACTTGATTTTGTCGGGATGGCAAGGTAACATCGGTAGACTGCGATCTATGGTCAAGTGGAGAAGTTTCATTCTCTTGGCAGCGAAATTCGAGGACGCTGATGCCTACAGTTGCATGGGTTTTTGCTGTGATAGCAACGTAAAGCCAGGGTATAACTGCGATCTGTAGTGGGTTCCATGGCGTAATCGAGGGGCGCGGAGGCCTACAGTTATCTATGGATTTTACCGGGATGGCAACGTAACCATCGGGTTTACTGTGACCATGGATGGGGATGATGATTTCCAAAGCATTCTCACCAAAGATATTTCCTCTAGTTTCAAAAATATTTTCTGTATATTCAATAAAATTATTTTTCAAGTATTTTCACTGGGTATTGAAAACGGGTTTACGAAGTACTTATAGATTTTCAGTCTTACGCCTGATCAACGTATGACCGAATTTTTGTGAGAACAAAGATGGACTTGTCGAAACATCGAGTTATAAAAGTATTTTTATAAAAACTATTTTAGTAATATTATATAGATTTTTAAAGTATTTTAAAAATGATCAAAGAAAATTTATCTGATTTTAAGCATTTTAATAATTCTGGCTTCGTTCCTTTTCGAGGACGAAAAGATTCAAAGGGGGGAGGAATGTGACGACACGGGTTTTTGGTGTCGGATAATCGGGTGATTAAATGATTTAAATTTATCGTAATATTAATTTTAATGGGTCTAACCACTGAATTTCTGATAATTAAAAAAAATATGATCAAGAAATAAGAGTAAAAGAATACAAGTGGTTGTACATTGCTGTATGAAACATGAAGTAAAGTTTGTAAAAGTATGAATGTGAATATATGTATAATAAAGCAGTGTATAGATAAGCATAAAAAAATAAATAAAGAGTAAACATATTAAAGATATGTATATATATATAAGTATACGGGTATATGGTTGCATGCCATATGAAATAATATATATGGAAGTTGAAAAAAAATGTGAACATAATAACAAACTATACATAAGAATTGCTTAGAAGGATATGTATAAGTATATATAAGATGGAAAATACATATATACATAAGAATATATACATATATATATATATATATACAAATTCATATGAAGATAGGTGTAAGAAAAAGAGGGAACGCATAATAAATGCCATTCAACTCAAGCACACAAAGCATCACATCCTAGCTTACAAAACATAACATCAAAACTTTTAATGAAATCAAATCAAGTCAGATGAAAATCAAGTTAAGGTTATAAAGCAAAACAAAAGAAATAAAAAAATATGAAAAGCCTGGAAACAAAAGTCCCATCCTGTAACTTACTAAATACACTTCCACTCCTTATAAATGTACCTATATCACTGCCTGTCTTCTTACATCATTTCATTCAAACCAAGTTAAAACAGAAACCATACCACCATTTCATAACTAAATAAAAAGAAGACCAAGATCAAAAGAAGTAGGATTAAAATCAAAGCAGAGAAAGCTAGCAGCAAATTTATTTGCAAAAGCAGTGCTTTGTTCAAGAAAGAAGGTGAGCAAACATATTTTTTTAAGCTTAAGTATAATTAAATCTGGGCATGTGGTTCATGGTTGATATTGTGCTTTGTATGTATGTTTTTTTAGTAACTCTGTATATATATATATATATATATATATATATATATATATATATATATATATATATATGATTGCTCTGTGTATTTGGAATGATCATGTTCTTCTCTGTTTTTGGGTTACAGTGTGGACAATAAACAAGAAGTTCAATACGTCTTCATCTGGCCATTATTAGGCTTAGAGTTTAAAACAAAACAAGTTGTTTAAACATAAATCAAGATTTAAAAATTTGTTTAAAGCATGTTGGTGAAATATTACAGCTGGAAACTTAGTTTTACAGGGCAAAGTGTAAATATATGTTAAATTCGAATGTTATAAATTGTTAATTCATTTATATAACTTGAACCATCATCAGAAAATATGATTTTTAAGACCTAAATGGTAATTTTTTGTTGAGTATGCTAAGAGCAGTTTATAGTTGAACTGAAAATGAGTTTTAACCAATTTTTGGCGATCGGAGGTATGATGGGTGTTAATATTTTGCACAAAGCTAGTGTGGCTGATGGCGAAGTAGGAAAAAATAGTCGGAGTTGTTCCAGTTCGTTGTGGCATCGAGTATGGACCGATGTAGGGTTTCAGTGTGTCTTTGGGCAAGGTCGGGGAAATGGTGATCGCGCCACCATGGAATCGCCGGAGTAGATCGGTCGTAGGGGGATCAAAAGTTTTGGTAGTGGTTGCAGGTGATGTTTGGCATCTGGAGGTCGACATCGCCGGGATGAGGAGAATCGATGGCCGGAGTATTGTTTTGTCTGGAGGCTCGAACTGTTGTTTTTCATTCTCATGTTTCATCAGGGTTTTGGGATGCTGTGATCGAATGAATGGTCGATAGGCAACTTGTTGGTGATCGTCTCAGGTGACGGAAGTTCGTCGGTGGTGGGTGTATGTGCACAGTTGGTCGCGTGCACGGGTTGATGTCTGGAAGCTTTGGGTTCTCGAGGATGTGCTCGGGGAATGATGGGTTTTACTCGGGTCTTTATCTGGTTTTCGTGTAACAGGTTTCTCAAATTTTTAACTGATGTGAATATGAAGAAGAAGAGGGAACTTGGGGGATAATGATGAAAAACTCGGGTTTAACTCGAGTAGACCTGAGATCTTCTCGGGTTTTTGGGTTTCCAAACTTTAAGTCTAATAAAATGGTAGTTTAGAGTTATCTCAAATGGTAAGTATTTATGTAATGTATTAAATCAAGTTTAAAATGTTAATGATAATTTTTTCATTTTTAAGGAAATGGTTTACCTTAAAAGTTAATTAAGGTTTTAATGGTTGAGATTAATTAAGTAAATTAAGTAACTGAGTTAATTAATTAGAGATGAATTAATTTATAAATTAATTTATAGTTAAGGATAAATTGATTAGTAATCAGAGATTAATTACCTAAGTTAAAGGACAAATTTATCAAGGATTGATTTAATTTAATTAGTAATTAAAGGTTAAGTAAATTAGTAATTAAAGGTTAATTAACAGAGGACAATTAACCAAAGGAATAATTACTTGATGAAAGTAATTAAAATTAGATTACTTAAGAGAAGTAATTAAGGATTAATTGCTCAGTGTAATTAATTAAAGAATTGATTAATTGAAGAAATTTATGAAGGATTAGTAAATCAATGAGTATGGTTAATTTAAGGATAATTAATCAATGTAAGTGATTATAAGGTAATTAATTTGTGTAATTAATTAAAGGTTAATTAATTTTTGTAATTAAAGAATAATTAAACGAGGAGGATTAATTAAGATGGATGATTATTGGATGATTAATTAATTGGTTTGAAATTAATAAATAAGAAGGATTTAAAAGTAATTAAAGTAATTGATTTAATTCAATTACGGTTAATTAAATTAATTAGAGATGGTATGGTTGATTAATCTTGCTCACGAATGATTGAATAATATTGTGTGCCTTAGATTAGTTGATATCTCTGGTATGTGATGTGTGATGCTATGTGATTCAAATGTTGGGTTGAAACAGTGACATCCTGTATTTAAGTTGAAGGGTATTTCATTTGAATCATTTGGGTTAAGATGACATGGAATTCGAAGAGACCGGAGTCGAGCATTTGCAAATACCCAAAACCACTTCGATTTGTAAATCTTCTATAAAATTCCATATAGAGTTAATATGAGAAATAAATAGGCTGAATGGAATGATTTAAGTAATTGGACCATTTTAACTTTGTAGAGGTACATAGATGAAGATATATGAAATAAGTGTTGACTATAATAAGTTGAGAACTCGTTGTGAAGTACGAGTTACCTGGGTCTTAAATAAGTTTATGCATTAGTATTCCTTGTGAGATGGGTTTACTCACACAGATTTCCAGCCTGACCTAGGTGTTACTTTGATGTAATGCTCAGGTCAGACCGAGTATTACAGATTTTCAGGTACGGACGTTCTGGAGCTCAGGAGACGAGCTGGATGGCAGAAACTTATGGAGTGTTTCTGCTGTGATATATTTCTGTTTATCTGAGATATGTTGATTTGTATATGTCCAATGGTTGTGTATGTGTGTAACCCTGATGTATTAAAATATAATTGACAGATACAGTATTCTTTGTAAACTGGAATTATTTAATATTATATTTTGATCCGCTGCGAATGTGAGAATCTGCGTTGTGTTTCCGTTTCTTCTTCTTCTATGTCTTTCTTCTTTTCCTAACTATCTGGAATTTTCGCGATCGAAAATTTCGGGTCGTTACAAATTTCTTCTAATGTTGTCTTACTTGTGCACAATTGTTTTAACAACTTATATTAAACAATGTATTGATTTTTCACAAAAAAAAATTTGGTCATATTTTTAGTATTTTATCAAAGTATATTTTTTTGTAAACTTATTCCATAAATTAATTTTCTAATAGTTATTAACTAAAAAGTGTTTATTAAGTTTATATATATAAACATCCTCCAAAAGCTGGGATATATGAAAATGAAGTGTTTGTTAAGGTTATATATATTATAACAACTTGTATTGAACAAAGTATTTATTTTTCACAAAAAAAATTTCTATCATATTTTTAGTATTTTATCCAAAAAAAAATTTTGTAAACTTATTTCATAAATTAGTTTTCTAATATTAGTAATTAATTAAAAAGTGTTTATTAAGACCATATAATCATATTTTTAATATTTAAACATCCTCCAAAAGCTGAGATATATGAAGATGAAGTGTTTTAATTTCCAGATCGTTACACGTTTTCTGATTCGCCATTACCAATTCTGGCAAAACCCCTCCCTTGGAAACTTGTAAGGCAATGGGTTCTCAAATCTATCCTCGTCGCATTTGCCATCCTTCCTTCATATAATCCTCTAGATAGTTCTACAACCATCACATGTGATGCTACCCCTCAGGCGCTCGATTCAATTCTAGCTTTGAAAACAAATGTGAATGCCTCTGCTATTTACCCAAAGCTTCCTATCTGTTAGATCCCTGTTGAGCAGTCTTGGGAACACAAAGCTTTTAACATGAAGTACAAACCTTCTAAGGGAAAATATTTCAAGTTCGTCTTGAACCTCATTGGTGAAGATTGTAGCTTATATTACCATGTTTTGGGAGATCCCCTTACCTTAGCGACTGATGAAGATTTTGGTGAGAGAAATAGGCTATTATTAGAAGATGGTTCCTAGGACAAAAGCTATATCCACTCTTTCAAGTTTAAAGACTATCTAGTAGATCTTGCTCGGCATTTTACTAGTTATGTAGATGTTATTGGTTCCAACCTCTCTGATTTGGGTAGTGACACCTCCTCCGTAAGGAAGGATAGCCTTGTATTTTGTATTTTAGTGGCCAAAGCAGTTCGGCTCTACTCTTGTACTTTAAAGTATTTGGTTCTAATAAAAAGTGAATGGGACACTATAAAAACCGGCTGGTTATGCCAAAAAAAATTACCGCATTAATAAATTATATTAATTCGAAAATGTCATGAAAAATTATTTTTAATTACTTTAAAATTATATTAGAATCCGATAAGCTTTAGACCAAAAAATTAAAAATTACCTTTTCTATTTATAAAATTTAAGTATTTAAAAAGACCATAAATAAATAAATTATTAAAAATAAATTGAAGTTAAAATATATGGAAAAATTCTTTAAGCCATAAAATATTAGTTAGGATTATCTGAAATTTTAAATTTCAAAATAAAATTTTTGAAATTAATTTTTATTAGCTTTTTAATTTTGAATGAATATTTTAATTAAAAATGCACTTTAAAATAATAATAAAATAATCTTTTCTACTTTGTGCATGACCTGGAAATAAAATAAATTTTAATAACGTTATTAATATATATTTATGTGTGTGTATATCTAACAAAAAATATGTTTTATTATTATATATGCATACACATTATTCATGGCTTATAAAATATAAATGTATATTTTAATATTCAAAATAATTTATATATATTTAAATTAATATATTATAATGATATTTATATACATAATATTAATATTGTTTTTATAAGATAATATATATATATATATATATATATATATATATTTGTTAATATATTTTAAATAACGTGTACGTAGTTATTTAAGTTAACTTAACATATATATATACATACATACATATAATTTATAATAGTTATATAAAATAATAGCTCATATACATACATATATTTCGACAACATATACTTGCATATTGGATGAGCTAACGTATTTGTTGCATTGTAAATCTCAATAACAATACATGGGCATGTTATACCTTGCACGAGTTGATATGTTACATATGCACATACACTGTATACAATACACATGCGCGCGCGCACAAACATATATGTGTATATATGTATATATATAACAAAGCCATCAATCTATAAATTTAAATAAAATAAAAGATTATATTTAAATATAATTTAGAAATATTCCACGTAAATTAGACTTCATAGGCCAAATAAAAATTCAATAAGGGATTTTTTTTTTTAAATGACCAATAACTTCCGCTGTGGGTTGGCCCATTCCAACGATTGGTGTAAGGAATGCCCTCATGAAAATGATGTATGAGCTGGCTAAGATTTCATCTCCATTAGGGTGGAGTTAGAATGGGACAATCCTGAAACAAAACTCTTGTGTGATAGAGTTAGAGGTATGCCCTAGGAGTTGTTATCCGACCTTTTGGTCCGGCTATATTCATACTGACTGACAAGTTAGACTAAATGATCATCAAGACAGAAAGCCCAAAGTGATGGTTACTAGGATTGAAGATCGATTACGGGCAAGACTATGGACGATAGTCGTACGAATTCATGTGAATAACATTTTGGAATTGGCTACATATGAATTCCACACTTCAACTGAAATTACGATCGGGTATGATCGTCCTCTAAAATGGATCGGCTATAATCCATCTCTATTATGAATCGACTATGATCCATCACCAAAATGGATCGACTATGATCCATCTCCATTATGGATCGGCTATGATCCGTCTCCAATTATGGATCGTACTGTATCGATATTAAAGTTCAACTTAACACAAAATGATCGATATCTCAAAATCTACAAGTCGAATACACATGGAACATTGGGAATATCACTATATTGAAGAGTGGAGCGCACCATATCGATCACATGCCAAAAGGAGATCATAAAATAATCGACGATGATCGTTATTTGATGGAAGTTGGGCCTACGATCAATACTGTGACTTCTTCTAAATCTAGAGACTGCTACCGAAATTTCAGGAAGATATTTCGTCATTTTCCCCTATAAATATAGACTCGATTGTTCATTTTTGGGCGGCTTCTTACCGCTGCCCAAGCTTTGCCATTTTGATTCTTTATTCTTGTACTAATGGATCCCTGTTGATCCAAACTTTCTTGTAATCATAATCAAATACAAGATTAATAAAAATACAAAGAGGATGTTGGCCAAGATTACCGAACCACTATAAAAATCTATGTGTTTATTTACTTTCTTTGCTATGTTTTAATTTCATTCATCTTTAATCTCTATGAGATTCTATTGGGTGTTTATACCCATTTTTGGCATTAACATTTTCATGCTTTCACCAAGAAACCAAATCATAGCTTGATTGGATCTCATCATCTACTTGTGAGTTCCTATGTTCGCGAGATAGATCCAGCTTTCTACCAACAAGTTTCTATTCTACTTAGGTTTGAAAGAGATCTAGATGGAAACTACCTACAATGCCTTTAGGAAGGATTTGGCAATCACTACCTCCTCACGACTTCCTGACGAAGCAGAATAGAACATGAAGATTGGTTATAAACAATGGATCAGATTGGGTTATTAGATCGCTTGGATTTGGCAGTACAAATCAACTATGATCACTCTATAACTCGACGAATACAAGGGTGATCGA
The DNA here is from genome assembly GCA_030765085.1 of Allium cepa. NCBI lineage: Eukaryota > Viridiplantae > Streptophyta > Magnoliopsida > Asparagales > Amaryllidaceae > Allium > Allium cepa. Next base: position 69,524,565 of record CM060939.1, on the reverse strand, counting down.
TGAAACGGCTTCGAAAACATAAGGTAGAGGCAAGGGACCTACCCTTTGGATCGCACGTGCCACATGACACTTTCAATGGACTGGGGACGATCCATATAGAAGCGTACGATCGATAGCTACTCGAACATCTTCAACGATTGATCGTTTCAACTACAATTTATCGATCCCTCAATCATACGCCACATTACGGATCGTCTATCCACTACCGGTCCACTTAAGCCTGAAATTTGGTTAAGTATCCATTTGAATATGGATGAGAAATGATCCATTTTTAGTGGTTCCATAATGATCCCTCTTAAAGCCAAAATGTCGATCCCTCAACTATACTCCATCACTGTCGTTTCCTCCATAGCATGTATTGCAGTCAATTATTCTAGCCGATCGTTTTCCAGCGATCATTTTTCCAACCGATCGTTTTTCCAGCTGATCGTTACTCCAATATCAACAACCAGAATAATCATTTTTCCAAACAATCATTGTGAAGTATCTAAACAAAAATGGATCGGGTACTGTCCATTCTTAATGGATTCACAGCGATCCATCGTATAAAAAACTCTAAAAAAAATTGGGTTCTAAGAACCCAAACCCATGCTGCAACGCAGTGCCCCTGTATTCTGAATTTGGAACTCAACTTAAAGATAGTGCATTCTATCCACTTCCCTTATGTCCCGTAACTGATCAGGGCATAAGGATCGAGCAGTAGCTGCTGAATTGCAACCGAGGAATGGACAAGGAACTGCTACTTAAACGATACTCCCAAGGGCTGGAGAACCAAGGTGATATGACTCGAAGCAAATTATATATGTTCCGACCGGATGTCGAACTCGAGTAGTCACCCATTTGACCCGAAGAAAACCCAGGAAATTCTCGCCCAAGGTCAAACTAGGGTAAAACTAAGAAATTTCTCTAAAAAAACACCAATATGACTCCAAGCACCGTTCGTCACCAACCCAACACTTCAAATTCAACAACTCCAAGCAAACCAGGGGCTGACTTCAAGCAAATAGAACATTTTCTCAAGTCGAACTCCAAGTAAATTATCACCGACCCGTCAGTACCAGCCCATCTAGTTATGGTCATAACTCGGGTATATAGACTCCAAATGACTTGAAACTTGGTGTGCAACCTCAAGAGGCCTTCCTCACTGCCTTATATGGATTGCACCCCTTTTGGGTAAAAATTTAAGGATCATCATCGATCAGCAACCCCATCTTAACTGATTCACCTTTCGATCGACATTCTCAACCATTCAAATGTTGGACAACCATACATACATCATTCACAAACATTACAAGCAGTTGTAACTTGAAAATGGACCGGATTAACGACCATTAGAGCATCTCCTCCCCTTGAAACCTCTTCATCAAACCTGTTTAACGTGTAGAATATCCGAGGAGATCCAATGTCCCGACCATGCTAGTGCATTTTGTGAACATAGGCCTCCGACAATGTCTCATGAAGTACGAGTGGCACATGGATCCTGGTAGAGCGACGGATGCCACGGAATGTAGATGGTTTTCCATATTCCTCGAAAGAATAATGATTATTCGGTTTATGCAGTTACCACCCAAGTCCATCTCCTCATTTGATCGACCAAATCAAAAGTTTGTCTAGCAATTCATGATGCATGCAACTCACACCTCATCATCACTAAAATGAGCAATCTCGGTGTGAATATCATATTGATGGCATTGATTAGGGGAATTGACCCCAAGACAGACTTAGCGACTGGTAGGCTGGACAGCCTACTATAACCTTGGTTCGTTTCTGTTATAAAGTGAACGGACCTAAGCAAGGAGGAGGTAGAGCAAACCAGCAAAAAGAATGATATAGACCCGTTGGCTGACGGAATTCAAAGCGATTGCCGCATTAAGGCCTTAGACGAGGACTCATATTTTAGAAGACAACCCAAAATCCTAAATTTCGACTCTAATACTACTTTGAACGATTCAACCAATAACATCTACTTGTAGACACACGACTCAAAGTAGTACTGGAAATCGGCCTTGAGAGAGTTTACCGAAACCTAGAATAAAGCCGAGAAATGTTGTATATTTCAAGATACACACGGTCATAGCACCTACGATTGCGTAAACCTTCGAGATGTGATCTGAAAGCTGATCTAAAAAGGAAAGTTTCAACAATATGTGCAAGCCCCATAGAATAGCAAAAAGGGAACATTCGATCAATAAAGAACTTTGACTATCACTTGGACCAGCTAAGGTTGACTTCTAACTAAAAAGGGATGGGGTGAAGTGGAATAGTGAACGTACGATGATGCTTCACTTATCAATAAGATTTCTTTCAATTTCAATAACGTTGTGAACTGACCAACTTGAACTAAACTACTTCCAAGTACTTAGAGTTGGGTGCCAACCAACCTCCATGGACCATGATTGGACCTTTAGAGGATCACCAAGATGAGCATGATTCAACTGCTCATCAGCTACCATATGCCAATGCCTTGGGGGCAAGGACACAAAATGGAAACTGGGTGTGACTCAACCATCCACTTCCTACTCTGTGATTCAATTTTGACAAAACATTTATCTACTCGGAGCCCGACAAGGTCAGAATCCAACAACTCTCTCCCTAGACTTGCCAAGAGGAGTATAAAGAAAATTGGATGAGTCCGAACCGTCCAAACCAAGCATAGACGATGGATGTAGTTCGACAATCCGTCACTTAATCACCAAGTGGACGTGAATCAACCGTCCACTCGCCAACTTTTGTCCTCGACAATGGACATAGAATTCCTTCTTACGGACGAACATGACTCGACTATTCATTTGACAACTCTTACCTTGACTTGGGGACAAAGACATGACTCAATGTGGTTGCAGTCTGACCATCCGCTCCCTGTCTCGAGCTTGAAGTTCTCCATAACACTCATCTAACTCCCAAGGCTTGGCATGACAGGATCCAAATGGAAGTGGATGCTATTTGAGAGCCCAAGATAAAACTGGATGTGATTCAACTGTTAAATCAAAAGAGGATGTGATACGTCCATCCATGACCTTGCTCATGCCTTAATTATATCAATAATTATAAAATTAATGATTTCCAATTATATTTTAACTTGTTCTAATCTAAGTCAATTACTTTAATTCAACCACAATATTAATCATTCTCGATTTATCTCAACGTGTAATTATCTACCTTTTTATTTACTTCATTAAATAAATAAATTATTCCTTAATTAATTTCACAAAGATATTTATTTTATTAATTACATTAAGTAATTATCTATCAATCCATCCATTGATTATTCTATATTAATTCGACTAAATTAACTTAACTAAAATGAATCCAAACCTTTACTTACTAATTAATCAACTCGATTTATTAATTAATTTAATTAATAAGTTATTCATTTCAATTACCCTACAATTTCGATGAATCACAAATCATTAAACTTCTTATTATAATTCAAGTTTAAACAATTTAAAACCCGAATACTTCGAGTCAAACCACAGCTAACTCGAAAACCAAATCAAAACCAAGATCACATCATCATCAGTGCATATCAAATCAACTCAACCAATCATCCAATTATTTAAATTTAACCATTTAAAACTAAATAGAAATCCATCAGGGTGAGATTTACTCACCTTTGCTCCTTAAATTTGCAATCCACTTCATTCTTGACATGGTTTCCCGGGTTATATCCTTGTATAATCATTAAATGATCTTATTAATATTCGAACAATTTGAACAAATCCATTCTTATTTAATAAATTTCCTTTTGCCTATTAAGTTAATTTCAAATTAAATTTCCGTTTATAACATACTTACTAGTTATCAAATAATTATATAAGTTAACTAAAAAAATTGATTTCCATTTTGAAAATTTAATTTAACTAAATCTTTATTGAAACAAATAAATAAATTCTCCTAAACTAATTTCCCTTGTTTTCTGTTTCTTCTAAATCCTTACAAAAAAAAATTCCCAATCCGAAAACTAATAATAGCCCATTCCTAAATTGCAAATTTCAGCACTGCAGTGAACGTTAAAATAATTTCTCTTCCCTCGTGTACATATATCATATAACTTAGGGAAAATTAAAATTAAAAAATAAAACAAACAAAACTGCTCACCTCACCACGATCACCAGACTTCTTAAAGCAGGCTGTAACCGATTAAACATCTAATTCACCTTCACTCAATTCGATGTCGAGCAAAGATCCTTCACCTCCAAGCCACCGCCGGTCCTTACGAACTTCCAGCGCCACCACGCGAGTCGCGTTCGACCATCTACACGCGCAACACCAACATCAGCAAACTCAATTACGCCTGACCACCATCGCGCCTCCATCAAACAGGTGATTGCCTCCCATGTCGTCTTCAAGTAGTGACCCTTCCCCTCCAACCGACCGCCTTCTCGTGTCGAGCGCGACTGCGCCCCATCCTTCCCAGCTCGAGTTCGAGCTTGAAGGTGCCCGCGTCGCCATGCTTGGGTTTTTTTTTCCAATTCGAAAGCTTCGGCCAATCTAATTTTTTTTATTACATGAGATGCGATCTGGTTTGAGAATGGAGAGGGGAGAACGAGAATAATATAGATATTGTGAGAAGCTTCTTGAGTACGCCTTTATTAGATAATTTAATATTTAAAAATATCTCGTTGCATAACGCGAAATCCCGAAATCCGAATCAAACATACCGACAGACGTTCATGAGGTTTTACTCGTGTTTCGATCACAATGGAACGTGTTTCGGAGGCTAATATGAACGTATGTGCGAATTACGAAATTAAACGATCGGTATTAAATTAAATCGATTAAAATAAATCTAAGCTTTTCGAGCTGCCGGGGTCAAAATTCAACTCCGAATGCTACGAAAATTGAAATCCGATAATAATTACGTATTACAGATCCCATGGAACTGGTTTCGTCGAATTCCGAGACTGTGCCTCGAAAGGCTATTTTTTTTTAATGGTCAATTTAAACGACATATTATTAAGACTGAACAAATTACCTCTAAATTAAATTTCAATCCTTCTATTATCTTTAGTATCATTATTATAAATTTCATAAGCCTTCAAATTATTTTAAACAGGCTTAAAATTCCATATTCAAAATTTTACCTAATTTCGAATTATATAATTCAATAATTTAATTATCAAGCAAATATTAATATTTGGGATTCAAGTTAAAATTAACATTTAAATATTTTTAAAAATCAATTAACTATCCCAATTTAAATTGTTTAAAATTTTCGGGTTGTCACATTCCTCCCCCCTTAAAGAATTTCGTCCCCAAAATTACTAGTTAGGAAGAATGGACTAATACCCGTTTACCTTTTCTAAAAAAACAACAGGTTTATCAATTGCCACAATATCTTTTATTAAAGATTCACTATTATCTCAACCAACTTCCAAAATCTTCCATGATTTCCAGCAATCCCTTTTTACCCAATCGTTTAAATTTCAATTTAAAACCAAATTTTGAATTATCAAAATTTTCTCGAAATTTTTCTAACTCCCTAAATTTCTGAAAATTTTTGCCAGCGTCTCCTTTGCGCGGCTAGCTCGGTACAACTACAAAAGGCCTCTACGGGCTTCCAAATACCAAAAGAAACAAAAGCCAAGTGGCTAGATTAAAAGCCCAATCCAATTTAATACAGAAATTTAAAATACATACCTTTTTGTCGGGTAATTCACATTTATCTTTTGGAACCAAATCCAACTTTCTTTTCCCTTTTTAATACCTGCATATCTTACTTAACAACAATATCTAATCATGCCGTTTTTAAAATCTTTTCATACATTTCCTTACAGAAGTTTTCACATCTACTTTTATGCAAATTAGTTTTCCCCCGTTTTCATACGAATTCAATTTATTTTCTATTTTGAATATTGAATTTCTATCTTTCATTTATAACTGATTTATATTAGTTTCATTTACTAATTTACTTTAAATTCCAATTTGAAATGGTTTTGTTGTTAACAAAAAAATTTCCCAAAAATTTCCAAAAATTTTTCTAACTCCCAAAATTTTGGCAGCGTCTCCCTTGTACGGAGGAGCATTTGCAATTTGACAAGAGATATAAATATATATACATCGACCCACCCGGTCGGAAAAAGCAAAAACAGTTCATATTTTTTATTTTTAATGCGTAGGCGTACCTTATTTAGCATTTTAAGCAAGCAGCTTATTTATTTTAGCCATTAGCATACCCCAAATCTAACCAAACGGCTTCCCTGTACCTGTACTTACTCAATTTAAATATATAAGCACTATATATATGAAGTTTATAACATTTCTCTTTCTTAAACAATTATAACACTTCAATTCTAAAAGAAATGCATTCAAAATAACTTCCACAAGCAATTTATATGTTTTCAAACCTAATTCAATTGCTTTCAACCAATTTATAAACCATTTCATTCAATTTCAATGGTTTGCAACTCCATTTCTTACATTCCATTATTTTTAATCCAAACAAGCTTATATTCACTTCAAATGATTCAGAATCAATTTTATTTAATCTCTGTTGGCTCATAGCATTGTAATTACTTCTATTTACGCCGAACGACAACCATTTTATGCAATTTCGACGCTATTCGTTTAATAGAGTATCTATTTCAATTTATAACTACTTTAAATTAATTTCAACCCATTCTGCACTTAATTCCATTTCTTTTCTAAATTATTTACGAACCATTTATTTCATTTCATTTTATCTCAGCCTTGGATTTATCCAAAACAATTTATTAGGCTTTGCTCATTCAAACTTATAAATTAATGACCATTTCCAACTTAATTTAATCCAAGCTTTCATTGGTTTAAGGAATTTTTACTTCATATTTATTCGTCTCATAACTTAAGCCCATTCTGACAAACCAATTCCAACTAACCTTTATTTAGTTTCCATTCAATCAAACTTCATCCATTATTATTTAATTCAATTAACCAATTTATCCACCCCATTTTAAATTTTATATTCACCTGCTTAACTCATTTCAAATTTATTTTATTAATACAAAGTCATTCTCAATTTATTTCTATTCACTTGGGTTTTATTTGCAACGCAAACCATTTCTATTATAATTCAATTCATCTCATTTGACAACACTTCCATTATATCTAATTTACTTGCAAATTTCATTAAATATTATATAAATCACCCTTGAATTTTATTTGTAATTCAAACCATCATATTTTCCCATCCAACACTATTTTATTTTTATTTTACAACATCTCCTCTTATTTAATTCATTATAAGTCGAATTTTATCTACAATCCTAATTCATTACCAAACTCCATTACTAAATTTACAACCATTTGTTTACCCAAGTTAAATTTTATTAACATACGCTATTAAATAATCTATTTAGCTGATTGGTTTACTTTCACTTTTAATTTAATATTCGATTCCCTTTAATTACAAAGAATAACTTCATTCAATTATTCCCGAGTTTTAATTTTACAATTTCAGTTTGGATTTCCCTTAATTTTCCAAATCCCAACACCTTTATTTCAAAATTTTAGAAAAGCTTTTTAAAGTCACATAATACAATTATGTGACTTTTTATAAAAAATACTTTTTATAACTCGATGTCTCAACCAGTCCATCCTTGTTCTCATAGAAATTCAGTCATACGTTGATCAGGCATAGAACTGAAAATCTATAAGTACTTGGTAAACTCGTTTTCAACACCCAGTGAAAATATTTGGAAAATAATTTCATTGAAGATATAGAAAACAGTTTTTTTTTTTTTGAAAATAGTGAAAATATCACTGGTGAGAATGCTCTGGAAATCATCACCCCCATCCATGGTCGCAGTTACATTCCAGGGTTATGTTGCCGTCGCAATAAAAGTCCATGTAACTGCAGGCTCTCCGCGGCCTCTCGATTACGTCATGGAACCCACACAACAAATCACAGTTACATCCAGGGTTACGTTGCCGTCACAGCAAAAGTCCATGTAACCGCAGGCTCTCAGCGGCCTCTGATTTTCGCTGTCGAAATGAAACTTCTCCACTCCTACATAGGTCGCAGTCTACCAATATAAAATCAAACGCAGACTGTTGGCTCTCAGCGGCACACACGACTTTCGCTATGTTATACCATAGGTCGCAGTCTACCGATATAAAATCAAACGCAGACTGTTGGATCTCAGCGGCACACACGACTTACGCTATGGTATACTCAACTCATAATCCTCAGGAACTAGTTTTGTCCGGACTCCTCACAGGATCAACTTTAGAACCCCCCTTGGGCTCAAGGCAGCACCACCCGGTGGCACTCCTGAGAAGTTCATTTCAAGGGAGCGCCTTTTTCCCCAGAGCCATCATCAAAACATTTTATACTATATACATATAGTATCTTCCAAATCATACACCTAGTATGATCTCATACAAAGCTCCTTTATACAAAATCGATTATTCCAAAATCGATAATTCTCAAGCTAGGCTTTCCAAATTTCAATATTGATTTTACCCAAAAATCAAAAGCCTTTCCAAATCCAAAGGTTCCCAAAACCCTTTCTCCAAATTCCTCATAAGATTCTTTTTATATATATATTCAGATATATAAAATTTTAAAAACTTTGGATCTTTTCAATCTTGTATAAATTCCTTTTATACTTCAAACACTTCCAAAAGTCCCTTTTCCTCCAGAATAAAATTGAACAAGGGGAGATTTATCTTATATTTAACCAAGATATATAAGTTTGTTTATTCAAAATCAAATATTCCAATTTGATTACTCTTTTCAATATCAATCTCATTCAAATCCGTACGATGTACACATATCATCCGTACACTATACCAATCTGATCGCTCACCCGATCACACAATTTCACTTCCGAACTAGTATCGTCCACCCGACTTCCTAGTGCGGACACAGATCTGATTTCTTGATTAGAAATCGTCATTCTCCTTGCATAGCCATAACTATGATAGAGAATATCCAGAACTAATCAATAATCCATATCCAGGTTCGCTGTCGAAAATCGAGTGAAAAATCCCAACTCGGATCGATAAACTATCTCGAAATTTTGTGCTCGAATCTGGATCAAACCACTATGCGAATAGAATAATATACATACATCCTACGTATTTATCTTTATTGATTATTAACCAAATCAATTTCCTTTCCATTTCCATTCACTTATTCACATTTACATCAATCCCCGTTTGGATTATCACTTCAATTCTTATCTCAGTTGGGTATTTAAATCAATATCAGTTTAAACTCCGACCAGTTTATATTTTAAAAAAAATAGCTTGAAAAATTTTAAAATAGATAAGTAGTTGAAAAATAATTAGTAGTTTGCAAAATAGCTATATAACAGTTAACTAATAGTAAAATAGTTGGAAAATAGTTAAATGGTTTCAGAAATTTTAGATAATTGCAAAATAGTTGTAAAATAGTAATTAATTCGTAACATAGTTGAAATATAGTAATGGGTTTAGAAAACAGCTGAAAATGGTTAAATAGCTCCAAAATAATTATAAAACAAGTATAAAATAATTTGGCTTTAAAAAAGAAAGGTTGTATATATTTAATAGCTTAGAAAAAAATAAGTTTATATAAAGACAATTTATATTGAAAATAGTCTAGAGTCAAACTGTTCACTTCCCCAACGTTTCAATTTAAATTTCTACTCCCATTTAAATTGACCCAATTTCAAATTGAATAAATCTTCAATTCCCATTGAAATTGATTTAACCCCAATTCAAGTTGAATTGATTCCCAATTTCCTTCCAACTTCAAATCAAATTCCGTTTGATCTTTAAACTTGTACAACTTTAATTACAATTTCAATTTTACAATTTCTATTTATAATCAATTACATTCACATTTTGCTTTTAACTCGAAATTATACATTTTATTTAGCCAATATATTTTTATTATTCCATAAACATTTTAATCAAGATTCCCGAGTTTAAACAAATTTCCAAAATTTCAATATCACCTTAGAATTCAACTATATCCAAAATTCTTTGGAAAATTCAATTACCCCTTTGAATTTCAAAACCAAACCCAGTTCACAAACAATTCTAATGTAAAACAATTTGGTAGCAATTTCTCTTCTGGAAACTCGAAAATAAACATCGATAATGCTGCAGTCATCACCGACGTTATTTTCCAGTGACCGAAAGAGTTCAATGCTTTTATCTCTTTAAAAACATTTCCAAATATTTTTAGTTTCAAATCTCCCAGATTTCAAATTCAACACAAAAATATTTTTGAAATAATACTATTATTTTTCCAAAACCTTTGGAAACCACTTCCAAATCCAAAGGAATTTTAAATTTTCCCAAAAATTCCAAATTCCCAATCCATCCAATTCATATTAAACATTACTCTGGAATTCTATTTCAAACTATAATCTCATTTATTTATGAAGTTTATTTCAATTTATAAATTACATTCACAATTTATATTTCAAATTCCATTTTGTTATATAAGTTTACTCTTCAACTTTGGTTATAAGTTTCAATTTGGTCGTATTTTATATTACTTCTTAACTTAATTCCAATAATTTAACAACCAATCACCTAAATATTCATTAGAAGGAAATATTGCTATATATATCAAAATATATTTTTATGTAAAATCATTAAAAATCTTTATAAACAAATAACAAGTACGCTCTCATATATATATATATATATATATATATATATATACTGAACTCATTCTAAAGTACTACGGACTCTATTCAATGAGGAATCCCCACCAGAGCCAAGGTTCTCGCTTAACCTTCAGCTCTGATACCAACTGTAATGACCCGAAATTTCCAAAGCCGAAAATTCCAGATAGTTATGAAAAAGAAGAAAGGGATAGAAGAAGAAGAAGAACAGAAACATCAATAACTCACATTCGCAGCGGACAAAATATAATAATAAATAATAGTTTACAGAAGAATACTATATCTGTTGATTACATTAATATACATAAGAGTTTCACATATATACAGTCACTGAATAAATACAATTATCATGTCTCAGATTATCAATAATATAAATACAGCGGAAATACTCTATACGCTATTGCCATCCAGCTCGCCTCTTGAGCTCCAGAACGTACCTACCTGAAAATCTGTAATACTCGGTCTGACCCGAGCATTACACCAAAGTAACACCCGGGTCAGGCTGGAAACCAGCGTGAGTAAATCCAACTAACATGGAATACCAAAGCAAACAACTCATATAAACCCGGGGTAACTTATATCAATTCACAATTTACTATAGACACTGCTTATTTCACGTATAAATTTCTAAGTACCCATCTTAGATAAAATAATCCCAATTTACCTAAAGCCTTTCATTCCTGCCTATTGATTTCACAAATCAATTTTTAAAAATTCGAAGTGGTTTTGGATATTTCCCAATACCCGACCCCGGTCACTTCAAAACTCATGTTATCCTAACACAAGTTATCCAAATGAAATACACAACATTTCATAACAGAAATATCAACTTATTCAAGCATCCAATTCCATTCAATCACCCATAAGAAAAGCTTAATTACATACAAAATTAATTTAATTAATCCTGATTAAATGACTCATCTCAACCACTTAGATTTCTTCATTAAACATTGATTAATTTCAAATCAATAAATCAATCAACCCTTCCCTATCCATTCATCTTAATCAATCTTCCTGGATTAATTATTTTTCAATTACATTCAAGTAATTATCTTTAATTAATTTCATGATATTACTTATTCTTAACCCAAAATCAATAAGTAATCTTAATTACTTCATAAATTAATTAACTATATTAATTACATTAATCCTTAATCACTCACATTAATAAATTTCTCACAAGTCACTATTTATTGAATTGATTAAATCTTAATTTATCAATCCTTAATTATATCAATAATTATAAAATTAATGATTTCCAATTATATTTTAACTTGTTCTAATCTAAGTCAATTACTTTAATTCAACCACAATATTAATCATTCTCGATTTATCTCAACGTGTAATTATCTACCTTTTTATTTACTTCATTAAATAAATAGATTATTCCTTAATTAATTTCACAAAGAAATTTTATTTTATTAATTACATTAAGTAATTATCTATCAATCCATCCATTGATTATTCTATATTAATTCGACTAAATTAACTTAACTAAAATGAATCCAAACCTTTACTTACTAATTAATCAACTCGATTTATTAATTAATTTAATTAATAAGTTATTCATTTCAATTACCCTACAATTTCGATGAATCACAAATCATTAAACTTCTTATTATAATTCAAGTTTAAACAATTTAAAACCCGAATACTTCGAGTCAAACCACAGCTAACTCGAAAACCAAATCAAAACCAAGATCACATCATCATCAGTGCATATCAAATCAACTCAACCAATCATCCAATTATTTAAATTTAACCATTTAAAACTAAATAGAAATCCATCAGGGTGAGATTTACTCACCTTTGCTCCTTAAATTTGCAATCCACTTCATTCTTGACATGGTTTCCCGGGTTATAACCTTGTATAATCATTAAATGATCTTATTAATATCCGAACAATTTGAACAAATCCATTCCTATTTAATAAACTTCCTTTTGTCTATTAAGTTAATTTCAAATTAAATTTCCGTTTATAACATACTTACTAGTATCAAATAATTATATAAGTTAACTAAAAAAATTGATTTCCATTGTGAAAATTTAATTTAACTAAATCTTTATTGAAACAAATAAATAAATTCTCCTAAACTAATTTCCCTTGTTTTCTATTTCTTCTAAATCCTTACAAAAAAAAATTCCCAATCCGAAAACTAATAATAGCCCATTCCTAAATTGCAAATTTCAGCACTACAGTGAACGTTAAAATAATTTTTCTTCTCTCATGTACATATATCATATAACTTAGGGAAAATTAAAATTAAAAAATAAAACAAACAAAACTGCTCACCTCACCACGATCACCAGACTTCTTAAAGCAGGCTGTAACCGATTAAACATCTAATTCACCTTCACTCAATTCGATGTCGAGCAAAGATCCTTCACCTCCAAGCCACCGTCGGTCCTTACGAACTTCCAGCGCCACCACGCGAGTCGCGTTCGACCATCTACACGCGCAACACCAACATCAGCAAACTCGATTACGCCTGACCTCCATCGCGCCTCCATCAAACAGGTGATTGCCTCCCATGTCGTCTTCGAGTAGTGACCCTTCCCCACCAATCGACCGCCTTCTCGTGTCGAGCGCGACTGCGCCCCATCCTTCCCAGCTCGAGTTCGAGCTTGAAGGTGCCCGCGTCGCCATGCTTGGTTTTTTTTTTTCCAATTCGAAAGCTTCGGCCAATCTATTTTTTTTATTACATGAGATGCGATCTGGTTTGAGAATGGAGAGGGGAGAACGAGAATTATATAGATATTGTGAGAAGCTTCTTGAGTACGCCTTTATTAGATAATTTAATATTTAAAAATATCTCGTTGCATAACGCGAAATTCCGAAATCCGAATCAAACATACCGACAGACGTTCATGAGGTTTTACCCGCGTTTCGATCACAACGGAACGTGTTTCGGAGGCTAATATGAACGTATGTGCGAATTACAAAATTAAACTATCGGTATTAAATTAAATTGATTAAAATAAATCTAAGCGTTTCGAGCTGCCGGGGTCAAACTACAACTCTGATTGCTACGAAAATTGAAATCCGATAATAACTACGTATTACGGATCCCATGGAACTGGTTTCGTCGAATTCCGAGACTGCCTCGGAAGGTTTTTTATTTAATGGTCAATTTAAACGACATATTATTAAGACTGAACAAATTACCTTTAAATTTCCTTCTATTATCTTTAGTATCATTATTATAAATTTCATAAGCCTTCAAATTATTTTAAACAAGCTTAAAATTCCATATTCAAAATTTTACCTAATTTCGAATTATATAATTCAATAATTTAATTATCTAGCAAATATTAATATTTGAGATTCAAGTAAAAATTAACATTTAAATATTTTTAAAAATCAATTAACTATCCCAATTTAAATTGTTTAAAATTTCCGGGTCGTCACAAATATCGATCCAAACTTTCTATATCATGCAGCTAGATCGAATGTCAGTATCGATCTGCACCATCTATAGATGGATGTGACACGAACTTCCATCATATAGCTGTAGTCACCAGAGCATGGATAGGATATTAAACCGTGAATGAGTGTGACTTGACATTTATTCTCCATCACCTTCCTTTAATTCATTGGGAGGAGTATAAATCTACATGAGCATGACTCGACCGCTCCTGAGCTAATACTATCCCTTGATCTGATAGAAGAATATAAATCAAAATAGATGTGACATGCCCATCCACTTATCGATATTTACCCCTGACTTGGGTGGACAAGCGAGAATCAAGATGAATGTAAGCCGACTATTCATCGATCAACTTTAAATATTCGGAGCTTAAGTGTGAGTGTAAACACAATTAGGATGAGACTTGACCATCCATGCAGTACATTTATTAACCTTGGACAGGGGTAGAAGTACGATCATCCAAAACCTGACCACGATAGCTTAATATTGTGACCCATACCTAATGTTTACAATGACTCGAGTGACCGAAAGGATGCTTAGAGATGGAATCAACAGATCGATGCCCTAGCTCATGGGCGGCCGCCTATCATTCCAACGTGGACAACGAGCAACAGATCATGAGTACATTGAATAAAAGCGTGCTACTCAAATACACAAGTTGATTCAAACTCAAAGCAAGAACCGGCTATGCAACTGCGCGCAACAGGAGGCTGAACCATATTCGACATTTGATTCGACATGCTTATAAGCATGATCTTCATCCATTGCAGATAATCGCTCAAAGCACCTGGAAACCCATCACCAACGGACTCATCATCTCATGACGAGATCCAGAATATTGACCGGAGCGACCATTATCGCATGTCATCTTGACCGACTCTCTTGTGATTGATTGTGCATTAGAGAAATGCTCGAATATGGGGATCAACATAAAAGCCAATTGTCGTTCTTCGTGCCTACACACACCACCAAAGTGTTGAAGTTCCAAGACTCACCTAGGGAAGGGACCGGCACTGACCCCATCGCATATGCGACTTTGCAAACCTAATCCAGATGTCCCACGTGTTAAGTACGATTTAGTGTGATGTTCTGTAGTTTCTTACAAGTACAAATATGCTAATCTATTCAAGTCTGAAGTGGTAGACATCCAATTCAAGGACATATGCTTGTTCAAGTATGCAAGTCATATACGACATGTCCCATTATTCGATTTCAGGTTCATATGGTCTAATATGTTCATGTCAAACCAAAAACTACTTAAGTCCCACTAATACAAGGGATCAGAACCAATCCCATTGCTTGGGCAAATCCACTTAAGCATTTTTCAGCTCACAAAATAAGGCCAATATTAAGAAACAACACTCTAGTCGGTTATGTAAAGATATAGACCCGAGAGATAAATAAGAGGAACCCAAGGAATCCAAGGCTGCACTCGCTGAGCTAACGATCGACATTACGGTCAGCCACGATGACCCATCATGGGTCCTAAAGATTGGATCATAGCCTAGTGAATGATGATGAAGGAATTAGCTGGATTTCTTTGATAAAAACTTGATATGTTCGCTTGGACCCATTCTAACATGTATGGGATCTCACCGATTATCGCAAGCCATGCATTGAATATCATCCCAAGACACGTCCTGGTGAAACAAAAGCAATGCAGCATGGATCTGGAGAAATCTACTGCACTTAAAGAGGAGGTGGTTAAACTAAAAAATAATGGGTTTATCCATGACACCCTCTACTTGAAATGGGTATCCAACCAAGTTCTTGTGAGAAAAGATAATGGAAAGTGGGGGACGTGCATCAACACTTAGACCTGAATAAGGCATGCCCGAAAGACAGCTTTCCACTACCGAGGATCGACCAGTTGGTAGACTCAACCACTGAATACGAACTACTTTCATTTATGGATGCATACTCCGATACAACCAAATCTCGATGCACGTCTCCGACCAGGAGCTCATCATCTTCATTACTGATCTGGGATTATATTGATACGTTATTGTGCCATTTGAACTTAAGGACCCTAGTACTACTTACCGGAAGCTAGTCAACCAAATGTTCAAAGACCAGAACGGGCAATCAATGGAAAGTATATGTGGATGATATGCTCGCAAAGTCATGGAAATCAAACAACCACATCGATGACTTGGTAGAGATATTCTGTATTCTCCGAAGATGTGGAATGAAACTTAGTCCCTTGAAATGCTCTTTCGTCATTGTGTCGAGAAAGTTCTTGGGTTTCATGCTCAACTTTCACAGAATTGAATCCAATCTTAAGAAGATTCAGGCAATCAGAGACATCTAGGTACCGAAGACAATAAAGCAGGTACAGAGCTTAATGGAAAGATCACTGCCCTAAGTCGATTCATCTATAGGGCCAGCGATAAGTGAATTCTCTTCTTTGAACTAATTAGAAGAGGGAAGAGAAACTTTGAATGGATGCAGGACTTCTTTGACATGTTTCAAGCTATGGCAGATTACTTAGAGAGACTTTCCATCTTATCCAAGCTACTAGATCGTGAAGACTTATATGTGTATTTAGCAGTATCTGTACACGCCATAAGGGCCGCACTATTACGTGAACGGAATCGAATCCAAAGGCCAGTATATTATGTTAGCAAGCAACTGACAGGTGCTCCGAGAAACTACCCGAAGCTGGAAAAGCTCGTATATTGTCTGATATGCACGTAAGTGTGTATATTTTTACTTTCATATTTAATCTAATTTAGTTAAATAAATGAGAATATAGGGTATTTTAACATGTTTAAACCAAAATTTCAATTGTTTTCAAATCATCATTTATTCGTCTTCATATGGTGGCAAAATGGTCATTTTGTGTGTGAATTAATTTGAGAATATTTAGTTGCATATTTTTTTATTTTTAGGAATTTGGATGGAAAAATATAAAGAGGCTTCATGAAAATATGCATGCATAAGAGAAGAAGGCAAATGAATAGAAACAAATTAATTCATACAACATGGAGGATCTCACCTACCCACTTACCATGATCCACTATTAAGAGCTAATGCAAATGTTAGTGGAGATTTAAAACTACATGCACATTTAATGAAGGATTATGCTCATGCTAATAATTACTTAGAGTTTACATTTCCTAGAGGGGTATTTTGGATAGTCCTCTAAAATATGCGCTAGGGTTTTAGGCATGTATATATACCTCTTATATTTCATGTAATGAAGCTCTTAGCACCACCCTCCAGTTAGTTTAATGGTAGCCACAAATTGTAAACAAAAAACTCTCTTTCTTTCATGGCTTCTTAGTCTTTGCTTATGCTATTTATTTTTATGCAATTTTAATACATGTTTTTTTTTTTATGTTAGTAGTGTAGATCTCTTTATTTTTTGCAAGTAGATTGACTTTTATTTTATTTAATTCTCTTTTTCCTCTTGTTATGTTTATGTTGCAGTCTACATTTGTTGAAATGATAATAAATATGAGAAATTAAACCCCTTCAATTTAGGGGTAATGACATATTTGTTAATTTATGATCTCTTTTTATGCTTAATGGAAATGTTTGATGTGGTAAATATTTTGTTTTTAACTTTGAATTTGATAACTTATGTTGTTGATACCAAATAGGCTATGCTTAAACAAACATAAACACAAATTACCTCTTCATCTACATATGATGTTGATAATGAAGTGGATTTTAGAATCAAAATTTAATAGTCTATATTACTAATAGTAAATAGATCGTGCTTAGAATAGATTTTATTTTTAACTTCATTATCATTTTCATAAGAGTTGACAAGTGGTTTAGGTGGTGTGTTAAAGTTTAATGCTTTATGTTGGGCTAACTAATAGCACAAATAGATCATACTTATAGTAAACACATTAACTAATTTCACTAATGACCAAAAAAAAGATCGTAATTTCATTATGTTGATGTATGTGATCATGAGAAGGGATTTGCCTCTACATTGTCTTCTACTCTCATATTTTTATTCACTTTCTTTTGTTAGTTTTTTTACATTTTTTTCTAGCTTAAACAAATTCAAACTCTTGGTTAATTTGATTGCATACTCGCCATGTACTAAAATCGTACGTCGTGTGCTTACGGTTATTTTTATTATAATTTTTCGGCGATTTTTAAACCGATGGAAAACTCGTCGTTAAACAGGTTTTTTGGCCACATTGTTGGGGAATTATTTGATTTTGTTTTCATTCTTTGAATTATTTTCGTTTTGATTTTATTGTGTGTTCATTTTGTGTGTTAATTTGCATTTAAAAAAAAATTGTGTTGAGTGTTTGTTGTGTCGTTTGTGTTTTCATTTTGTTTGTGTGCTTGTTACTTTTCTAGTTGCATATGCATTTGCCATTTGCATATTTAAATATACACACACACACAAAAGTTCATTTTAGAAAATAAAAAAAATTATTTCACTTCATTTTTTCTGCATAACAAATTTCATCTTTTGTTTTACAAACTGCAGTTTCAGTTGATTTACATTTGCAATTTGCAATTCACTTTCTCTGTTACAAGCTGCTTCACTTCCCTATTACTTTCAACTGCTGCCTCGAACCTCTACATCTCCACCCCTCCCCAAACCCCTAAGTCTCACTGCACACATAACCACCTCCTTGCTACACCACTACTCACTACTGTTCACTGCATCACAGTGCCTGCATAACTACAGCTTCAACTTCACCACATCCATCACACCAATACCACCACAAACCATCTACCCCTTTTTCTTATACCATCTACCCTGGTCTGTGCGCTGTCGTAACATCATAACCAACTGCCCATGCTCCTTACTTCTGACAATCCAATCCTTAACTAATTATCACTGCTGTTGTCAGTTCTCACCACCATTTCATAACACTGCCACAAGTCATATTATCTCACTGTCTTCCCATTGACATACTGCTACATAGCCATATCATTTCACCTTACTGCTTTTTACATTTCACCATCTAACATCACCCTACTGCTGATCATATTATCACCATAACATCACTTCCTTACCTTACCTGAAAACAAAACTTCACAATACATCACAAAACTTCATATTACTTACAGCCTTACACTTCACTTCATCAACACTTCTCACCAACAACATAAACCATCTTCATCCCCACAACCATTTCATCCAATCACTCCTGCACACAATCACTGCCGTGCCACTTCACACACAGCAACAAAACCATACCATTACCTCTCCTCTTCAAACTGTGCACACATTATGCACACACAAGAGCATGTCACCATCCCTGCCATAATCATAGCAGCCACTTCAACCAATCCAACATCCATCTAGCACTCCTTCAAACAACATCTCCACCATTTCAACTGTGCAAGTGCAACCGTGCATGTGCACTGCACATCGCTGCTACACACTAACATTCATCCCTCACCTATATATAAACAACACTGCCAACCCAAAGCATACAATACCAACATCTCTGCTCCTCCCTTATCATCATACAACTTCTCTGTTTTCAAACTGCCTCAACACATACTCTCCTTTATCACCTTCACACACCCCTAACCCACTGTGCATAACCCCCAACCACACTGTGGTACCTTCCACGGTCCCCCATCCCCCACTGCAGACATTATCTCCTATTGCCATCAATATAACAACCTACTCACCTACTTCACTTCATGCTACTGTCGCTGCCTCGATCTTCCACTACTTTACAAACAATCACTTCCCTATCACCTACTCTATACCTCACCACTGCTACAACCTGCTCTTCAAACTTCATCAACATCGCATCAATACTACCCGCAACCTTCTTACAAAACTCCATACTTCACTGCTACCTACAACCTCGCTAAATTGCTCAGCAACCACAATCCAACCAACAACCCGCGCTGCTTCCAATTCAAACTGCACCCGGTCAACATCAACCACCAGTGCATAACTCTCGACCAACCTCAAATCATCCCGAATCGTCAGAAACCAAAAACCAGCTTCCTCCAATCCTCTGAACCATCTGCATCCTGCCTCATCAAAGGCCCACCTCCCCTCGTAATCCACAACCGACAACAAACCTGGGCAATTGAACCCGAGCATGGCGTCGACAGTAGGATAATTTGGGAACTAAAGTGGACTTTAATTTCTGTTTTTGGAAACGAGAGATTTTTCGTTTTAGGAATTAAGATTTGGGAATTGAACGAGTAATTTTTTTCTACTACTTGTTTTGGGCTGGGTGGTATTTTCTTAGTTATAAATTGTTTTGTGGAAGCTATAATTTGTTTTGGGCCGGGTGATATTTTCATAGTTATAATTTGTTTTGTGAAAGTTATAATTTGTTTTGTTTTCTTTTTTTTCTGCCCAAAAAAAAAAGAAAGAAGAAGAGTTGATTATAAATTCTTTTTGGACTTTTGGTTAGTGAGTTTTGTTTTTATTTTTTTGTTTTACAAATTCATTTGTATAAAAAAAGAGTTACTTTTGTTTGATTAAAAGGAAAGTGTGCTTTTGTTTACTTAAAAAGGGGTTTTGTTTGATTTAAATAATTGGATTGAGTTTAAAAAATTTGTGTTTTAAGTTTTATTTAATTTAATTTGTTGTTCATATTCGACTCTTTTTTTCAGGTTGCAAAAGCAGAAGGATTTGCTTGCTAAAATTGTCATGCTTGCTTACATAAAAAAACTCGTCGTTTTAAAATAAAATTTGCTAATAATTATGCACGCTCTGCTATCGTGTTCTCATCACTTGTTTTTATTTTTATTGCATTTGGTTGCTTGCATTTTAAAAAAAAATCAAAAATAAAAAAGATTTCATTTCTGTTGCATTGTTAAAATCACATTTAATTTCTGTTTTGCATTCGTCTCATCTTATTCTTATTTTTTCTAAGGCCAACACCCAAATCCACATAAGGTGGGGGATTTCATCACCCCTTCCTTGGCCCACAAATTGTAGTTTATTATAGAATTTGACTAATAACAACGTTTAGACTTCAGACTTAAGAGAGTCATCAGCTCACTTAAGGCTTAATTGTATCATGACAAGTTGTCCTCTTTCGACAATTTATATTCTCGATATCTAGGCAACGACAGAGCAGTAATCAGTTATAAAAATTACGGTGATTCATAAATATTATACTGATTGTTTCTCTAAAGGTACTTAAACCTTCGGTTGCATTACTACGGTGATTCGTGGTGCACCGATAACTCATGTCCATTACTTGGCTAAGAACTATCTTATTGGATTAAGACAAAATGTTATTATAAAATTTTGAGTTAGGAGCTACCAAGGGCAAGAAATTTGTAATTAAGTCCTTGCATTCATTTAGTTGCATTAGTACATGCGTATTCTAAAAAAAAATCAAAATTCAAAACTAAAAAAATTGTAAATTTTCCTTAACTTAGTATTTTTATTTTTAATCCAAAAAAATTCTTTTTAAATCTTTTCTTTTGAAATTTTCAAAAATCCCAAAAACATATAATATTTTAAAAAACAATATACATACATACACACACACGCGCATATATATATATATTTGAAAATCCAAAAAAAAAAAAATATTCCTTTTGAAAAATAAATTCTCCTTTGTAAATATTTGTCCTTTATAATTATTTTTTGAAAATGTCTGAATTTCCGTACTTGCCAGAATTTTACAATAGTTGTGAAAATCAATATAATCCATATAATTTCACACCAAATTCTTATGGATATTTTAATGACAACTCTTGTACAAACAATTTGGATTTTGAAGAATAAAAATCTCAAAATAGTGAGCAACCCTCAACTCTTGAAAAGAGTATTGAAACGATTTGGTCTTTACTTGAACAACGAAATCAAATGATAAATAATTTGAGTAATCCGTGCAATAACTAAAGTCCAGGATTTCGAAATGATCAAAATATGAATTCACTTCAAAATTCAAATAATTTTGATTATAACCCATGCCAATTCAATTTCGAACTCCAAAATGAATTTCAAAATCAAAATAGAAACAACTATTTAAATGATTTTGGAAATGGGAATAGTTTCAATTATGGTTCGTTGGACGTTTTTGTTCTCAACAATTTCAACTTGAAAATCCTTAAATTAATAATTATAATTTTGATTTTGTTGAGCAAATGGAAGAAATTTAGAAAGATCACATTATTTGTTGTTTAAAACATACATGAAAACAACGTGAGAAACAAAATCAAATCCCAACGTTGGACGAGTCAAATAATAATCCACCTTTTACCAAAATTGACGATTTCCAAATAAGAGCTTTTGAAATTGAAAATAATAATCTTGATGAATTTTTTGAAAATGCGGGAATTGAATAGGATATAAATTCTTTTGGGAATGTGGAACCAAATTTAAAATTCGCTCTTCCTTTTTTCGATTTTGAAAATTTGAATACAACAACTTTAGATTTTGAACATGATACATACAATGAAGTCGTTGATAATCCAACAAAGGAAGACGATTTAGCGAACATAATTTTTTTTGGAATATTCGAAGATGAATTGTTGAATTCTAAAGGGATAGACTTAAATCACCATTTTGATAATAAATTTAATAATTCTGAAGAAGTTTTCAATGAAGTTTGAATTTAAATTTGGTGAAAATAAACTTGAACATCAATAAGTTGTTTTATCTATCCCAAAAATCATTGAAAATAAAATAACACATACCATTAAAACGACATTCGTTTTTTCAAATCAACATTCAACTTTGAAATCTTTTATGGTCTGATTTTATGTGCTTAAGTTATATCGCTCTTACTTGACGAAACAAATGAAATAGTCTTTGGAAGACCATTTCATTTACTCTTTAACGGTATATTTTCTGATGTTGTGTAAATAATAACCGTTCATTTTCCTGTAAATATATGTCATATTTTTATTTTTCTCCTTTCACTTTAGGTGATCATAGGGATAAGGTAAAAATCAAGTATGGGGGAGACTCGTTTTCATTTTTTGATTTTTCCTATTTTTTTCGTTTTCTTTCCAAAACTCAAAACTAAAAAAATCCCAAAATAAATTTTCGTTTTAGCATTTTAATTTATTTTTGAAGAAACACTATGGGATAAGTATAGGTTTTTGGTAATCAAATTGAAATTTTAGAAAATTAATTTGTCTCAAAAAAATAAAAATAAAGTTTGATTACAAGTAACGATGCTTTAACTAGTATATAAGAAGATCATGGGTGCTAATTATGAAGCATATCCTATTGAAATCTTTAGTTAATTCGTGATTGATTTAAAGTAAAGGCGATAACATTGTTGATCTTCTAAGTTAAGTGGTGCTAAGATGATATTGTAAAACTCTCTCTTCATCAAAAATATAAAATAACATATTTTTTTGTATATATGTAAAAAATTATTAACACCTACAATGAATAGATGTACATACTTGCGTATACACTCGCCACGCTCTATAACCTTCACACGTAAGCCCGAAAGGCAGTGCATGATCAATATATCTGCTCTCAGTTTATCTGAGTTATGTGTACGTATATGAAAATTCTTTCACTAATAATGCCTACAGTCGATAGGTGTATATACTTGTGTGTACACTCATCATGCTCTGTATTTCTCTCACGTAAGCCCATAAGGCTGTGCATGAGTGATAAAGTTGGCCTCGGTCTTTCTGAGTTAGGCACATATAAATATTGTTAGTACCAATGAGATTTCAAATAAAAAAGGAGCAAGCAATTGAAATCCGAACACCATTATCACTTATTTGATTTAACTTTTTATTTAAAAGAAATGAAAATACCACTTTGAAAAACTTTGATAATCAATCGAGGATCCATTACATAGTTGCACTATGTTATCAACCGAAAAAACTAGCCAAGCTAGACTCCTTTTGTGATGATAACTTAATTTTTGTCGAAAATTTTGACAAGTAAAAGGACTTAAATTTCTTGATGACGACCAAAACTTATATTTAACTTATTCATGTCAATTTAAAAGTAAATTCTTCATTTGTAAATATTTTCAAAAACTTGCATTCATCTATTTGTAAATAAATCTTGCATTTAGGAATTTTTCATGGTGAATTTGGATTTTTTGGGTAGTATCCGCTGAATACCATCACGAGATAACACTCTTCCTACTAGAGATACCTAGAGATTTAACAGCTTGTTGCATACCCTTAATGCAATCGTATTTCCTATGAAAATGGATTTATCTTAGTTTACTTTATTTGAAGATGAATAAAAAGATAAGTGTGGGGGTATTTGATGTGCACGTAAATGTGTATATTTTTACTTCCATATCTAATCTAATTTAATTAAATAAATGGGCATATAGGGTATTTTAACATGCTTAAATCAACATTTCGATTGTTTTCAAATCATCATTTATTCATCTTCATATGGAGGCAAAATGATCATTTTTGTGAATTAATTTGAGAATATTTATTTGAATATTTTATTTTTATTTGTAGAAAATTGGATGAAAAATATGAAGAGGCTTCATGAAAATATGCATGCATAGAAGAAGAAGGCAAATGAAGATGGAAATAAATAATTCATGCAACATGGAGGATCCCAGCTACCCACTTACCATGATCCACTATTAAGAGCTGATGCACATGTTAGTGAAGATTAAAAGCTACATGTACAACTAAATGGAGGATAATGCTCATGATAATGATTGCTCGGAGGTTACATTTCATAGAGGGGTACTTTGGATAGTCCTCTAAAACATGCATTAGGGTTTTCGGCAAGTATAAATACCCCTTAAGTTTTATGTAATGAAGCTCTTAGCACCACCCTCTAGATAGTTTAGTGGTAGCCACAAATTGTAAACAAAAAACTCTCTTTCTTTCATGGCTTCTTAGCCTTTCCTTATGCTATTTATTTTTATGTAGTTTTAATACATGTTCTTTTCTTTGTTGTTTCTTTTATGTTAGTAGTATAGATCTCTTTATTTTATGCAAGTAGATTAGCTTTTATTTTATTTAGCTCTCCTTTTCCCCTTGTTTATGTTTATGTTGTAACCTACATTTGTTGAAATGATAACAAATATGAGAAGCTAAACCCCTTCAATTTAGGAGTAATGAAGCTCTCTTAATCATGTATATTCAACATATTTGTTAATTTATTATCTCTTTTGGTGCTTAATGGAAACGTTTGATGTGTTAAATATTTTGTTGTTTAACTTGCTCAAACAATCATAAACATAAAATACCTCTTCATTTACATATGATGCTGGTGATGAAGTGGATTTTAGAATCAAAATTTGATGGTCTGTATTACTAATCAATAGTAAATAGATCATATTTAGAATATATTTTATTTTTAATTTCATGATCATTTTCAAGAGAGTTGACAAGTGGTTTAGGTGGTGTGTTAAAGTTTAACGGTTTATGTTGGGCTAATTAATAGCACAAATAGACCATATTTATGATAAACACATTAACTAAATTCACTAATGACCAAAAAAGAGAGATCATAATTTCATTATGTTGATTTATGTGATCATAAGAAGGAATTTGCCTTTAAATTGCCTTCTACTCTTATATTTTTATTCACTTTCCTCTGTTAGTTATTTTCGTATTTTTTTCTAGCTTAAACAACTTCAAAATCTTGGTTAATTTGATTGAGTATAATTTTTAAATCACTTCTATTCTCTATGAATCGACCCGTACTTGCTACGTACTAAAATTGTACGTCGTTCGCTTGCAGTTATTTTTATTATAATTTTTCGATGATTTTTTAAACCGATATAAAACTCATCGTTAAACATTGCATGTTGATTGCATCATAAAAGCTTCGTCCTTACTTCCAAACTCACCCCAATGACGTCTACAATGACCAGCCTTTATGATGGGTCCTACAATGACTTGAGACGTGTGGAAGGTTACTCAAATGGAATATCGAGCTAAGAAAATTCGATATCATTTATCTTCCATGGAGAGCTATCCAGGGACAAACATTGGCGAACTTCATAGCCGATTCACTGCACCAGACAACTCTTCGAAGAGCGGTGAAGAACCGACCAACCAATGGAAAATGTGCATGGATGGAGATCGTTGTTCTAGAGTTGGAGTCGTACTGGTAATTCCGAAAGATCGATCAATTGGCTACGCTTTGAAGCTTTACTTCCCTGCAACAAATAATGAAGCCGAGTATAAAGCCATGATCATCGGGCTCAAACTTTCCAGGGAACTAAGAGTAAAACTTTACAAACTTTTGGCAATTTTCGATTAGTAGCATACCAAGTCAGGGGAGATTATCCAGCTAGGGGTAGAAACTTGCTCCTTATCTCGATAGGGTCCAAAACCTACTAGTAGGCTTCAAGTATTACACCATTACCCATACCCTAGAGAAAAAAATGAGAAAGCCGACTTACTGCCTAAGATGACTAGTTTTGGGATGTGCAGCAGATGGACTTGGTCTCGTTTGAAGTACTGAATGCTCCAAGCATCGACCAAATTGAGATAGACTGGGTTCTGGAGGCGGAGCTGGAAAGGGAGTCATGGATGACACTTATCAAAGGTTATCTGCAACGAGGGATCCTTCCTATATGGAAGAATGAAAAATGATAGGTCCTCCATAAAGCTTCACATATATCATCTAAGAAGGAGTCATGTATAGAAAGGGTTTCTCCATTCCCCTGCTTCGGTGTATCGCTCATGATGAAACCAAATGAGTTTTGAGAGAAGTCCATGAAAGATAACATGGTGATTACACTGGGGGTAAGCCTTGACAAAGAAAATACCCCGCTATGGGTATTATTGGCCAACTGTCAATCGAGATGCAGCTGATTACACTAGATGATGTGACAAGTGACAGATGTTTGTAAAAATTGCAAGAGCTCCACCAACAAAAATTACACGAATGGTCAGTCCATGACCATTTTCCACATGGGGCATAGATATATAGGTTCCTTGCCAATTTTTAAAGATGGTACGAAATATGCCATCGTAGCAGCAGATTGCTTCACCAAGTGGACTGAAGTTGAACCTTTGACCATGATCGTAATGATAGATAATCTATCAACTTTGTTTCAAAACATCATCTGTCATTTTGGTCTTCCTCAAAATTGATAGCGGGACCTGATTTGATAGTGCTAAATTCAAAGACATGCCGCCAGCTTCATATTAAGAAAAGATTCATAGTTGTTGCTCACCCTCAAGCTAATAGACAAATCAAAGTTGTTAGCAAAATCATAAAGTCCATTCTAAAGAAACATTTGAAAAATACTAGAGGCAAGTGGGTCGATGAACTTCCATTAGCATTATGAGCTTAAAGAACTACCCACGAGTTTGCAACTGGTCATACTCCATTCACCCTTGCTTACGACTATGAGGCCGTCATCCCTGTAGAATTTGAAGTCCCTTCCCATCGAGTGACTTATTGTGACCCCTATTCATTATAAAAAATATAATAAGGAATTGCAATCCAATTGCAATTAAACTATAAGCAATTAGTGACGACCTGTAAGCATACAAATGCATCCAAGAGCCAATGACAAGAACATGTACCTAAACGCGCACGTGTATATTTTAAAATTTTGATTTGTTGAAACTGACAGAAATTGAATTTTCACCTGGAGTTATTAGAGAAAAGACTGTATCAGATAGCCAAAGCTTACTAGCCCCGTACAACTAGACACAGATAGCAATTGATGGAATACAATCGTGAATTTATATTGGAAATCGACCGAGTGTCATGACGATCAAAGAGAGATACGATACTTTGAGAAGATAATTTAATGGAAGGAAAGCGACTATTTAGAAAATTAGATGGATTTCTTTTCGATGACTCTAACTTGCTTCGATTCAAAGCACATTATGTACGCAACAAACATACTTTTAGGGGCAAATGTTTACCCGGACTTTTGGTCCGGCTATATTCAGACTGACTGGACAAGTTAAACTAGATAATAATCAAGGCAGAAACCCTAGAGAGATGGTTATCAGGATTGGAGATCAATTATAGGCAAGACTACGGATGAGTCATATGGATTCATGCGAATTGCATTCTTAAATTGGCTATTTAATTTCACACTTTAACTGAAATTATGATCGGGTACAATCATTCTCCAAAATGGATCGACTATGATCCATCTCCATTATGGATCGGCTATAACCCATCTCCAAAATGGATCAGCTATGATCCATCTCTATTATGGATCGACTATGATCCATCTTTAATTACAGTTACTACCATATCGATATTACAGTTCAACTCAGCACAAAACAATCAATATCTCAAAATCTACAAGTTGAATACACATGAAACTTTGGGAACATCAATATATATTGAAGAGTGGAGCGTACCATATCGATCGCATGCCAAAAGGAGCTCGGAAATGATTGGTGATGGAAATGGGGCCCGCGATTGATACCGTGACTTCTTTTAGATTTGGAGACTCCACTGTCGCAATTTTAAAAAGATATTTCGCCATCTTTCCCTATAAATACAGACTTTATTATTCATTTTCGAGAGGCTTCTTTCCATTGCTCCTCCACTTTGATTCTTCATTCTTGTACTAATGGATCCCTCCTGATCCAAACTTTCTTGTAATCATAATCGAGTGCAAGATTAATAAAAATACAAAGTGGATGTAGGCCAAGATTACCAATCTGTGTGTTCATTTATTTCTCTGCTATGTTTTATTCATTCATTATTTAATCTCTACGAGATTCTATTGGGTGTTGATGCACATTTTTGGCATCAACAAGAGCAATTATGTAAATGTTACATATATCTAACTTGATAATCAATCTTCTTCGAAATAAAAGGTGTTCTCTTTTTGTTATATACTTGATATAGTATATTATATTAATTAATTAATCTAATCAAAAGTATATTTAATAGAAAATCTATAAATGGCATGTCTTGTGATAGTAGTTACAAAGTGTTATAACCATAAATAATAAATCACAATGAAATTAAACTTAACATTTTAAGTATTCCCAGTCAAGATGTATCAAGACTATATATATATATATATATATATATATATATATATATATATTCGCTGAGACTATAGTACATAGCTCTCCAAATGTTGGATGGTGTATTACACATGGCTATTGGAGGCACCAAGGGTTTACATATTAATAGGTATTGGATAACTATGGAAAGACCCACTCGATAGTTTTCTATGGGTTAATATAATTAATGTCAACTAGAAAATTATGATGTGACAAAATTACATGGTTCACTTGACTTGAAAATACCATTGATCTTCTATGTCGAAGCTTTTACTTGATTATTGTAAATCATGGCACGACGTCCATTGGACGACTATAGTTGGATCGAGTGGAAGCATTGGGAGTGAAACACTTTCAAGATATGGTTCGTTTCCTTAATTATAAGAGCTTAGTATCACAATCAACTTAAACCAACTCAAAGTCAAAGTCTTTAGCTAAAGCATTTCAGTCAATAATAATTTTTATTATTGAATCAAAGTCTTTGTGTTTGGACAATAGAATTGAATATGAACGATATAGGAATTTTGACATCATCAAATTCTACAAATCCAAAGTGATATAGTTTTAACGAATAGAATTGGTGTAAATAATTATCACTACCAGCTAACGCTTAATAAAGTAAAATTGAATTTTACCAAAACTAAATAAGTAATTTATAAATGTTAATATTCAAATTGTTCAATATAAATTGCTCGTTGAATTTACATGTAATAGTCACACAACCGAAATGTTGAATACTCTCATTACCATCCTATTTAATTAAATTATAATTGTTATGAATTAAGTAATATTTATAAAACATTAGTTACAAAATTTAATTTGATGTGAATGAAACAATATTAAATAATGCACATATAATAGTTATATAAACACCAGTCGGTATATGATATCAATACACGTTTAAATTGGATTTAAATGCAATAAATATTGTTTGGGCTTAAAATATTTTTGAGGCCCAAATTAGGGCTCGGTATAGGTGACTATAGATAGCATATTGGGGCCGGTTATATGATGGTAGAGAGGGAAGGAAATTTGAATTCAAACGAGAAGGAAATGATAAGAGAAATAAGTGGATCTTGATCCTCATTTAACTCCCTGGTCTCTCTCATATGTAATCTTTATATCCTCACTTTGCAAACACTCTTCCACTCTTGCTTTGCTGCTTATATCTGGTTGCCATCACCTTATAATAACCCCAAAATTCCAAGCATTAATTCACATTAATTTGCTTTGATTCGATCATCAGTAGGAAAATAATTCGGAAGCTAGTAACTTCGGGATTACTATATACCGATATTTATATACTTATTGCTCCATACGTTTCTTATTTCTTTATTTCAACTTCGAGAAATATGTGTATTTGATTATTTCTTTATTTCAACGTGCGAACTTTGGGCGTTAGTGAAAGGTATTTTGCTAGTTGATTACTATATACCGATATTTATATACTAATTGCTCCATACGTTACTTAGTTAAAAAATCATGGATTGGTATATCGATGGATTTTAACATGTTGATGGTTATGTATATAAGTGGATATATATATATATATATAAACTAATAATAAAAAAGTATCTATATTTGTTTGTTGGTCACGACTTATAAAAAAATTGGTTATTAAATTTAAACACAAAAAATTGAATCATATAATAAGTATATTTTAAATTATTTGAAATTTTTTGTTTATATCAGAAAGCTTTCGACATTAAATTTTTTGTGTGTATATATACAATATAGTTTAATTGATTAAAAACTGGTTTTTTTTAGGGAAATGTGTGATCCTCTAAGAATAGAGGAGAGCACACATGTAGCTATATATATAACACAGAAATAAGGAGCTGTCAACATGTCTGGCAGAAGACAGAATGAAGGTACAAAAACAAAAACAAAATAAGGCACCCCTAAGTTGAGGTCCGACAAAGTCTCTACCCACCACACCTTAATATCGAGAACAGCCATGACAACTGCCCGATATTAAAGTGTTTGAAGTACCTAAAAAGCACTAGAAAAACCTAAAATACAAGGCGACGACACAAGCTAAATAAGAAGCTCCCTGCTACAATGGAACAAGAGCCAAGCCAAAAAGCAGATCCTCTAGATGTAAGAGCTCCATAATGGAGATGTAGGTGCCGTAAGATGAAAACTCTGTGCCTAAGCCCATTCCGCAATCCAAAGCCCTACAATCTGAAGTCGTGTGAACCTGCAAAGTGAACCTAAACACCCTATCGCTCGAACCTGCGCCTGCAGAAAGACTAAATAAGAAGTTAGAGTGATACATATATATGTATATTATAAAGTTAATATACATGTATATGTAAAAAAGGGGGGAAGATTAGATGTCTGAGTAAAACATCCATCAAAACTAAACCACATAGAGAAAATAGTGCAAAACAAAAACTTAAGCGCCTTTGATCCTTAGCAAATTATGGTTGACAATGAGATCGTTGGATAAGTTTGGATAAATATAAAAACTATTATTATTAGTGTTAAAAATATTATTATTAAGTTTAAAAGAGTTAATATTATACCTAACTTTGTTAAGGAACCCTTTAAAGAATTTGTTTTTACTTAATTTATATTTGGGGTTAGAAATCCAATTAAAACAAAAAGAAGAAATAGTGTAAATCGGTTTATTACCCTGACTAATATTATTGTTAAAAAAAAATTGATTTCTTTCAAACCAAATATACCAACAAATAATAGTGAATAAAGTATCTAGTAAGAATCTAATATTCCTTTTGAACCTAAATCTATATCTGGTCCAGTAGAATTCACAATCATTGATTTTAGTTGTAATATTAAAATTAAAAATTCCGAAAGTATTGTTTAGGATGTAATAAGACTCTAAGCAGTCATAGTAAATGTGTTTAATATTTTCAGCATGCAAATTACAAAAATAACAATTGTTGTCATTATGAATGTTTTTTCTCTTTAGCAATTCTATAGTATTAAGTTTTCCATGGAGTATTAACCACATATGAATTTTAGATTTAGGAGGAGCATTTGCTTTCCAACTATAGTTAAAAGAGATGTTTGATGTGCCTGAAAAGTTAATAAAACTATAAAAGGAATTAGGAGTATATTTCTTACTCTTATCTCATTCCCACCTAAAGGTGTCATTATGATTATCAATAGTATAAAGACTTAATTTAGCATATAGCAAGGAAAGCTGCCTAAGGGTTGAGCCTACTAGAATTCTGTTAAAAGTAAAGTTCCAAGGGGGATCGTTAGCAGGAGAAAAAACATCCCTAATTAACGCATACTTAAAGTTGCAGATTTCGTAAAGCTCTTTCAATTCTACCTTAAGAGGTAACACAGAAATCCAACGATCATGCCAAAAAGAAGTACAATTACCAGAGTGGACAATCGTACTAAGGCCTAGGATGAAAATATCCTGACATTTCAAAATGGATTTCCAAAAGTTAGAAAGATTTTGATTGTTAGGAGAAATGATTTGATAAGAGTTAATACAACCATTATGGTAATATTTTATAATGATCTCTTTCCAAGTAGCATTATCGTTTATATCCTTAAACTTACATAACCATTTACTAAGCAAAGACAAGTTCATATTACGCAAGTTAATTACTCCTAAGCCACCTTCCTTTCTAGCTTTGCAAACAATTTCCCAGTTTACTAAATATTTTATGCTATTGTTAGTATTTTCCCCACTCCATAAGAAATCTCTTCTAATTTTATCAATTTTGTCAATTACCCAATCAGGAAATAAATGCATAGACATCCAGTATATTGGAAGGGCAGTTAGAACAGAGTTTATTAAAACTAATCTACCTGCTCTAGATAATAATCTCCCATCCCAATTGGATATTCTATTTTTGATTTTATCAATGATTATAAACCAGTCATCATGCTTGAGTTTAGAAGGTCTAATCACAAAGCCGAGATAATCAAAAGGAAAGTTCATAGTCTTGCAGTTGAGAGTATTAGCAACTAAACTTTCAACATTATCATGATCGTTCAGGACTAGAACAGAACTTTTATCAAAGTTTATTTTCAAACCCGATAGGAGTTCGAAACAATATAAGATGAACTTAAGAGAAATGATATATCTTGGTAAATGGGAAGAAAAAAGCATGGTATCATCAGCAAATTGGAGGACTCATATACCATTACGCGATATATCATTACCTATATTTCCCAATGATCCATTAACAACCGCTTTTTAATTATCTTAGCAAAAACGTCTACGGCGAGGTTAAATAGAAGAGGCGATAGAGGGTCCCCTTGCCTTAAACCTCTCATAGATTGAATTTTATTACCATAAATACCATTAACCATTATACTAGAGTTTCCAGTTTTGAGCAAATTCATGATCCAGCTAATCCATGTATGACTAAAACCTCTAGCATGAAAAATATCAATTAAAAAATCCCAATCGACGGAATCGAAAGCTTTGGCGAAATCTAGTTTAAGGATAGCGCGGGTAATATTGTTTTTACAGCAGTGATTAATATATTCTTGAACAACTGCGACACCGTCAGTGATATTTCTTCCTTTAATGAAAGCAGATTGTGAACAGTCAATTAGATCATTCATTCTCATACTCAGCATATTAGCTAATACTTTTGAAAAAAATTTAACAGAACAGTTATCAAAGAAATAGGTCTAAAATCTTTTAAATTATTTGCGCCTACTTTTTGTGTAATAAAATAACATTTGCAAAATTGAATCTTCCTAATTGCAAGCTTCCATCATAAAAATCAGTAAACATATTAATTAGGTCTAATTTCAAGGCCTCCCAAAAAGATTTATAAAATAAAATAGGGAACCCATCCGGACCTGGAGATTTATCGCTAGGCATGTCGTTAATAGCTTTCCAAATCTCCTCTGCGGTAAAAGGTTTATCTAGTTCAGAAAGATCAACATTGGATTCAGGCGAGTAAATATCATTCCAGTTAACATTTATTCTAAATTTATTTTTAGCAACAAATATATCTCCATAATAATCTGTAAAAGCCTTATTAAGATCTCTCTAATCAACTAAAGTCTCATTATTAATAGAAATAGAATTAATTATATTAATTCGTTTTCTACCATTGGCCATGTTATGAAAAAAATTTGTATTATAATCACCTTCATTAATCCAGTGGATTTTAGACCTCTGTTTCCACATAACCTCCTCTTTTTCAAGAACAGAATTTAGCTCCTCCTTAAGATTAGAGAGAACGTTACGTTTTCTTAAATTTAGTTGTCTAATTTCTTCAATCTTATTTATTTTGAGCATCTCATTAAGAATATTATCTTTTTTAATTTTTATATTACCGAAAACATTTATATTCCAATTTTTAAGAAAAATTCTAAGGTTTCTAAGTTTTAAAACAAATTTTTTTGCAGAGTTATCTTTATTTCTAATATCATAGAAACTCAAAGAGATCCATTTATTTTGAATCAAATTGAAAAAGTTAGATTTTAAAAGCCACATTTTTTCAAATTTATAAAGCCTGTTAATAACCCTATGCTTATCACAAGTAAGAATGATCAGACAGTGATCAAAGTATGTGTAAGGCAAACCAGAAACTCTGCAAATGGAAAATTTATCCTCAATCTCAACACTAACAAAGAACCTGTCAAGAAGAGCCATGGAATGGGATTCCCTAGTATTACTCCAAGTGAAATCTCTGTTAGAAAGAGGGATTTCAATCAAATTGGAGTTAATAATAAAATGATTAAAAACTGGTTAAATAGATAAAATAAATGTATACTCGATTATAAATAATATAATATTCTGTAAATTTCAATATAATATAACATATTCATTATGGTTTCGAAATGAATTTTTACTCTATTTAAATTATTTCCTTACCGTTTTTAATTTATTATATGTATTTAATTATAAATTATTTAAAATCGAATAAAATTTATAAAAATTAATTTTTTTATATAGCTAAAAGTAGTAGCAATATATGTGTGTGTGTGTGTTTGTATATAATTTCAGTTCAGATTTCATATTATAAATATTCTAAATTATTTTACAAACTAATATTTAAAATAATTCTATAATTTAATTAATTATATGTATGTATGTATGTATCTCTATTTTAATAAATTCTCTACGTAAATAATTTGCAAAAAATATTTCATAATAGTTATACAATTATTTTACATATATATATATATACATACATATATATTATATTTTTATAATTTTTTGACACACACGTGCACACATACACACACACAAAAATAAGAACAATCCATTTGTATATACAAAAGGCTGACATGCTTGTTGCAGTATAAATCCTAGCGTCTATACATAAATATGTCCAATGTACACATTATCATGTTGCACGTGCACTCACACATATATGTGTACATGACACACATGTATAAAATATAATAAAAATTACATGAAATAAAATTTTATTTATAAAATAAAATAAAATATTGATTTTACTTGAAATAAATTTAGATAAGATCTGAACAAAAATTAGACTTCATCGGCCCAGTAAGATCCAAATTGAAGAAATTTATTTGAAACTTACTCATTAGTTTGCTGCAGGATGGTCCAATTCCAACATTGTGTTCCATGCATGCAACGGAGGAGAAGAAACAACTAAGCAGTAATATCTACTATTAACCATGCAACCCTCTAGAGGACTCTCATATGCCCGTCAAGTAGAAGAAGGGAGAAGCATATCTTCCATGGAAAGCCCATGTGTTTGTGCAATGGCATCCAGATTTTCGATCGCCAAGGTAGTGATAATTGAGTCAGTTGGATCAGCTAAGAGCCGGGATGCTCGAAAACCCTCTACCAACAAAAGAGCAGATTTGAGTTGAATAGTCAAAGGAATAGCGTGCCTCTTAGACAAACCGTGTAAGGTGGTAGATGAAGAAGCATAAGTACTAGATGGCTGAGAGCTAGTTGAAGTAATGGACCTAGAGCAAGGATGTAAAGATTTCATACCTATGTGATATACTATAGACTAACAACGTACACAGTGACAAGTGCAACATGGTATGAAATTTTATAATTATGTATTCATTGTTTTTCATGCAACGATGTGAGGATATGTTCACCGATACGTTCACTGATTCAACATGAATTGAATCAACTAAACACATCATCTTGACTTGGGGTGTATATTGGGGCAATAAAAGTATATTAGTATCTA
The DNA here is from genome assembly GCA_030765085.1 of Allium cepa. Classification (NCBI taxonomy): domain Eukaryota; kingdom Viridiplantae; phylum Streptophyta; class Magnoliopsida; order Asparagales; family Amaryllidaceae; genus Allium; species Allium cepa. The sequence goes on along the minus strand of CM060939.1, from coordinate 69,488,526 downwards.
CTGATAATATTGTATAGTCACAACTCATGCTATGGTTATCCACTACATATTAGATAACAATTTCATGACCCAACCGAGACTAGTGGTTAAAGTTAAGTTTTTTAGTAGAGTAATCTAACACAAATCCTTATATGTGTGACATATCCTACATGGTACAATAATAAAAATCACTCATGCTATCTAGATCAGTCATTTTAGGATCCTAAAACACTAAATATTTCCGTTCGGTTGGTGATCCATGGAACAAAAGAATAGTTCAATTTTAATGAAAATCAACAGTTTTGTTATCTAAACACTATGAAAACTATATATGTCCTACACATATATTCATATCAATCAAATAAGCAAAACCACGATAATCCCATTGGCAAACGGCTGATCCAAACATGAATCAGTTATTGAAAACATGAACTAAAGCAAGGATTTGAAAGGCTGCATCATTGCCTCGCTTTTATTGGTGAGTATCGATGAGTTTGGTAAGGTTTTGAGCTTAGATTTGAATGTGATGAAAGAGGAAGATAAACAGCTTTTGAAAATGAAAAAGGACGTAAAAGTTTCTCAATTGAGCTTATATGGGTATTTATAAGAATAAGTACTCTATCCGCTACCAAACCAAAATGACCAGAAAAAAACACCGAACAAAATTCTATGTCGATCAAAATTGTACGAAACCAAATGGGATCATCGTCAAATTTTGTTACTCGAGGAACCAACACTGTCTACCTTCAGATACTAGACTCTTAGTTCTTTATTAGAGCTAGAAACGTTTTCTTTTTAATGATATGTAAGATTTAGCAACAAACCAGTGGTTGGAACCTTATTGGATGCCAAAACACTAAAGAATAGTTGTTTAAGATCTAAAATGACTAATGCGTTTAGAAAGTGATTTTGGGGAGCAAGTGTTGTGGGCATTTTCACCTATAGCACGTGGAATACATAAGGACGTTAAGTGCCATGGAGAAAACCAAAGAGTCTGTAATAAGATTACTATCACACGTGGTTGGAATGAAGTAGTGAGAAGATTGAAAGCCAACTCGAAGAACAGAAGAAGATATGAAGTTTGGTTAAGTTTAGAATTCTGTCTATCACAAGTGGTGCAGTGTGTAACGACACAATAAGTCCGGCAATGAACAACAAAAATAGTTCGGTAGTTGATACCTACCGAACAACCGAAACGCCTCGGTAGCATAAAGTGCCAAAGAAGACAAATGGTTAAGTAGTACTTTAACAGAAGTGATCGACAACCGAATCAAAAATTCCCAGATGAATTTAATCATACATGAAAAGTGTATATTCTAACGAAAATATCATACCGATCTCCACACAACTTCATGCTTATAATTATCTTATGGTTGACCAACGACGACAGACAAATTTGAGAGCTCTGTTACTACCGAATGGAATACATCAAACAAAAATTTTAAAGCTGTACTTTTCATTTCTTTTGATCAGTAGATTGTTGCATCTTGTATTTCTACATTGTGTTGAAAATTAAAATAGTCTAATGTATGACTAATCACTCCAAGGCACGAAGAAATAGTTGTCTTTTAAGAATGTTTTCCCCTTCTTTATCACAACGGATAGAATGAAAACTTTCTTTCAGGATACAATGGAGATTAATCCGAGCAAGTTGTGATTACTTGCCCAGATCAGAAGAAACACTCGGAAGTTTTCAGACGAGTTTGATATAGAAGAAAAAGAATCGGTTATACTCTGCGTTGATGGAATGCTTAGATATATAGGGATCTTATTTGAAAAAAACTTTCAACATTCTCCACCTTTTTTTCAAAAAAAAAACTTCACTTATAAAACCAGTATTTTAAGCTCGTCGTAGAAAATAGTACATATATGAAAGTAGCTTACGGCTTTGAACTTTCACTTAGTGTAAACAACTCAAAGTTTGTCAAGGTGCTATGGTGAACGTGTCTTGAACCAAGGGCCTTTTAGTGACTTACCGGAGTCATCACACATACTAATTTCATAATAGAGTGTAATTCTTTGTTCCTACGCATTAAGCGGCCTTGCGTAATATCCTGATTTCATGAATGCTATAGAGACGGCCTGATCTCATAGAAAGCGGCCTAACTTTCTCATTCATATAGGTGGGTTTTAACTAAAGTGATTCTGTGAGTCACTCCTCCTTATAATTGAACCTATTAAGAATTTTCTTCATCCTCTATCTTGCAGAAATTATACACTAGAGATTTTCCTTTTGTAATGGGATCTATTGTTGTACTCTAGTGTATCTCCAATTTCATACTTCAATTTGTTCTTACCCTTTGAACTCTGTTTGTTTTTCAAAACATAAGTAGGGTTCCTATTGAAGAATGAATTCACATAGACCTCAATCCCATTCCTATTGATGTTTTCGCAATCATCTCTCTAGCCAGTCCTTTCGTCAAAGGATCTGCTAAATTATTTTTTTGATTCAACAAAGTCGACTGTAATTACACCTCGTTTGAGTAATCCTCTAATAAATTGATGTCGAAGGTTAAGATGTCTTTGTTTACCATTGTAAGTCTTTTGTGCTACTTTGTACAAAGTAGCTTGACTATCACAATGTACTTTAATAGCCGGAGTAGGTTTTGTCCAAATCGGAATATCTATTAATAAATCTCTTAACCATTCAGCATCTTTACATGCATCTGCAAGTGCTATAAATTCTGCCAACATAGTTGAGTCAGAGATGCATGTTTGTTTCTTAGAACTCCATGATATGGCAGCCCCACATATTGTAAATATCCATCCTGAAGTGGATTTAGAGTTAGACTCTATATTGTTCCAACTTGCATCGCTGTAACCTTCAAGTGCAGTCCGTTCTCCCTTGAAAATTAAACCATAATTCATAGTCCATTTCAGATATCTTAGCATTCTTGATATTGCATTCCAATGCTCTCTTCCTGTATTACTAGTGAATCGACACAAAATTCCTATAGCATATGCTATATCTGGTCTAGTACAATGCATGTCATACATAAGACTACCAATCACGCTAGCATATTTTAACTGATCGCAACATCTACCAGTATTTTTCATTAATTTGACACTAGGATCAATAGGCTTTTTTGCTAAAGGGAGATCTAAGTGGTCGTATTTCTTAAGGATACTTTCAATATAATGAGATTGTGTCAATAAGATTGATCCTTCTTTTCTCACTATTTTGATTCCTAAGATTACATTTGCTTCCCCCAAATCTTTCATGTCAAAATTAGATTCTAGAAATTTCTTGGTTTCTATTATACTTTTTATACTTGAACCAAATATTAGCATATCATCCACATACAAACAAACAATTACACATATTCCATCTTTGTATATAGAATATACACACTTGTCTGCTTCGTTTACTTTGAATCCTTTTGATAGCATGACTTTATTAAATTTTTCATGCCATTGCATTGGAGCTTGTTTTAATCCGTAAAAAGATTTTAGAAGTTTACAAACTTTCTTCTCTTGCCCGGATTGAACGAATCCTTCTGGTTGTTCCATATACACTTTTTCTTCTAATTCACCATTTAGAAACGCAGTTTTTACATCCATTTGATGGACAAATAAATTGTGAATTGAAGCAAGTTATAATAACAAACGTATCGAAAATATTCTTGCTACTGGAGCACATGTATCAAAGTAATCTATACCATGACGTTATTTATAACCTTTAGCAACCAACCTTGCTTTGTATTTATTAACAGAGCCGTCGACATTTAATTTTCTTTTAAAAATCCATTTGCTCCCTATTGGTTTTGATCCCGGTGGTAGATCAACCAACGTCCATGTTTGATTTGACAAGATAGAATTCATCTCATCGTTAATCGCATCTTTACAAAAACTTGCATCACGGCAAGTTATTGCTTCCCTATAAGTCTGTGGATCATCATCATTACTAAGAGTTATCTTAGTCTGGTGTGTGATTTCATTTATATCTCCTTCTACCAAGTACGTCAAAAATTACGGTCCAAAGTTCTTTTCAACCCTTTGCCTCTTGCTTTTACGGGGTTCAGTATCCAAACTTGGTGCAGTCGATTCTTTGTGAATCTTTTTAGCAGTATCATGAATTTTGGTATTATCTTCCGAGGAAGATTTAAACATATACTCAAAAAATTCTGCATCGATTGATTCTATAATTTCATTTATTTCTAGTTTCAGAAATCTATATGCAGAGCTATTCTTGGCATATCCAATAAATACGTATTTATATGTTTTGTTTCCTAACTTTGTCATTTCTAGGTGTGGTTTTCTTACATAAGCCAAGCATCCCCATACCTTTAAATGACTAAGATTAGGTTTTCGATTATACCATAGTTCGTAGGGAGTTTTGCTAATTCTTTTCATAGCAATTCTGTTTAAGATATAACATGCACTTAAAAGTGCTTCTCCCCACCAACAATCGGATAAACCGGAACTTAAAAACATACAATTAACCATATTCAATAAAGTTCTATTTTTCCGCTCAGCAATACCATTTGATTCTGGTGAATATGGTGGTGTAAATTCATGGACTATTCCATTAGATTCACAAAACTCTAAAAGTTCTATTGATTTATATTCACCACCTCTATCGGATCTTAGCACTTTAATTTTACGATTTAATTGATTTTCAACCACTGCCTTATATATAAGAAACTTGCTTAGAACTTCATCCTTACTTTTCAGTAAGTATATGTAAGCATATTTTGAATAATCATCAATAAATGTCACAAAGTATTTATTTCCTCCTCGTGATACTTTACTATGTAAGTCTACAACATCAGTATGCACAAGGCCAAGCAATTCAGATGTCCTACTTACTGATTTGTGTGATTTACAAGTTAATTTACCTTGTACACATATTTCACACTTATCAACATTCTCAATGTTGCATTTCAAAATAAGTCCTAGATTATGCATATTTCGAACAGAATTGTAGTTAATATGACCTAATCTACCATGCCATAAGGGTAAAGATTCAACCATATAAGTAGAAACTGATTTTATTAAATTCATTTTGAACATTCCATTACATGAATACCCTTTTCCAATAAATACATTATTTTTGGACATAACAACACTATCTGATTCAATGACTAACTTAAACCCTTCTTTGTTGAGACGATCTCCAGAAATTAGATTCTTAGTCATTTCTGGAACATGAAATACGTCAGCCAAAGTCAGAACCTTTCCTGAAGTAAACTTTAGAGTAATATTCCCAATACCAACAACTCTGGCACGAACATCATTACCCATTTTGACTTCTTTTAGTTCGCTGCATTCTTTATAGGTCTGGAATTGTGACTTATCGTTACAGATATGAATGGTTGCACCTGTGTCTAACCACCATCCATCTTCAACTCCAACAGAGTTGGCTTCTTTTACAACAGCGACTAGTTTTGGTTCATTTTCAGAATCAGCAACAAAGTTAATTTGTTTATTCTTTTCTTTCTCGTCTCTTATGCGAATTCTGCATTCTCGGGCATAGTGACCAGGTTTCTTACAGTAAAAGCAATCACCTTTGGGTTTCTTAGTTTTCTCATGTTTATTCCCTTTGGGATTGTTCTTTCTTTTCTTCCCATTACTATGATTCTTAGAGAATTCTCCCTGAATCACATTTGCTTTTTCTGTCTCCTGATCATCTTTCTTATCTCTCTTGCGAGATTCTTCCTTAATACGTAAATGTCGTATGAGGGATTCCAGAGAGTGTATTTTTTCTTCATGCATCAGTTTCTTTTTGTAGTCATTCCAAGTACTAGGCAATTTTGCAATTACAACTCCTACTTGAAATGCTTCAGGAAGTTCTATTTTCACATCCTTTAGTTTACTAACAAGCAGATTTAAATCATGGGCTTGGGAAACAATATCAGCATCATCATTCATCTTATAATTAATATAATTACTTATTAGAAACTTATGATTACTTGCCTCTTCAATGCGGTATTTGACATCCAGAGCCATCCATAGAGCTTTTGCGCCATCAATAGTTCTGTGTGCACTATATACTGAATCTGAAAGTGCATTGAGAATGTGCCCGCGACAAAAAAAGTCTTCATTCTTTCGCTTCTGCCTTAATTCCTTTAACTCTTTCTTTCGTTGATCAGAATCTGTAGTACTTTCTCCCGGAATTGGTTCTAAGTCATCGTTTATTATATGGTTCAAACCAATAGTGGTGAGAAAAAATAAAATTGTTTCCTGCCAGCGAGTAAAGTTATTTCCATCAAATCTTTCAAGACGGATGAGATCCTGATTCATTACTTGAAGAGATTGCGCTATAGTTCTGTTGAGTGACGAGTCTTGAACAGAAGACATTCTTGAAACTGTTGAAAATTAAAAGTCTAATGTAAGCACGAAGAAATCGTTGTCTTTCAAGAATGTTTTACCCTTCTTTATCACAGCGGGCAAAACGAAAACTTTCTTTCAGGATACAATGGAGATTAATCCGAGCAAGTTGTGATTACTTGCTCAGATCAGAAGAAACACTCAGAAGTTTTCAGACGAGTTTGATATAGAAGAAAAAAAATCGGTTATACTCTGCGTTGATGGAATACTTAGTTATATAGGGATCTTATTTTAAAAAAAAAACATTCAACACATTGTACCCGAGATCTACAAGGAAAATGAACGCTAATTCACAGTGAATCTAAGCAATTATCACAGTTATGCGTATTCTTTATTTTATGTATTGTTTAATTTAATATGTCCACTCTAATTCATCATCTGCAAAACACAATTTTATATACAATTCACAGTTGTATGATACATTCGGTGTCCATAGTGTCCATTGTTCTACCTAATTCCCGCGCAACCAATTAGGTATACAAAAGTAACGCATGTTGCATGTATATATACCATATGAAACTAATTACAAATCAATGTACATATGCCATATGAGACTAACTACAAATCAATATAATTTTTAGTCACATCTCATGTCAATTTCTTTGTCCTCAAATTGATGTAACTATATTCCATGATACATTCATAATTTTTATTTAACACATGAAACTTGAGTGGGTAGGTGTCCTGACGTACAAGAAGGTTACAGGGGAATAGATCTCACCACATTTAACCATCGTTAAGATAAAACTTTATTGTATATTGGGTACCAGTTTTATTACTTTTGTAATCACACACCATTTATATTTATTATTACGGGTTAGTAAACTTCTGAAGATGGTACAGTAGAACCGTCTGCTGATCAAAACTTTCATACCTCCGAATAAACTTATTTAGAGTATAAAGACGCATGGTAAGAATCAAATCTGAATCTTTTTATCAGAACAAAATATAATCACTCATTCGACTGCATGTGTAATACTTAAACTTTATTGAACAAACACCGTTCTGTGGAACAACCACACATTTTATTATGCAACGACTAGCATTTAGTCGTTAATTATATCACAAATGATTGGCCAATGCCAAAAATCAACGTAGAATTTTCCACCAACCGTGGATGTGAACTTGCAGATTACTCAACAAATACAAGGAACGGTCCATTTTTAATTGGAGAATTGTTCTCCGGGCCCATCATGTTTACAATATTTCATAATGTGAGACTTTATTTATTTATTTTAGAATTATAGAAAATATTAAAAAACGACTTTGAATTAATTGCAAGAATTTTCATTTTAATCAGCTGGGTTGAAATTTAATAAGGTGTTTGATTTCTGGCAGTACTTCATGTTATTTAAACCCATAAAGTTTTAGGAAGCTTACTTCATAGATTACCAGCGACGAAGCTGTCACATTTCCTTGCATGTCAACCATGACAAAATAACTAAGTCAACGTAACGTAACTCCGGTCATATCAACTAAAACAAGTATAATAAAACCAATATGAAATTAATTTGGTTAATTCCGTTGATTCGATTTTGCTTTTCTAAAACTAGAAAACTTACCTTATTCGATTCTTTTATTGTTTTCGATGGCGAATCATTTCATAAATTAGTTAATTCGGTTTAGTTAGAACTTCGTTCAGCCCTATAAAAGGTACTCTTGTTTAGAAACTTGTTTTTAGAAGGACCGTAAATCAAACATTTCAAATTACCTCCATTGTTATTTACATCAAAATATTTATTTTATTGTATTTTTGGTTTTTTTCAACTAAAATTTGCTCCAAAATACAACTATATCTAAGGCAAAATCGGAAATATTAATGTTTTTTTTACATATTTGCAACTTTCCATATATGTATTTACAATTATAATCTGAAAATATTTTCGGAAAAAGAGCAAATATAATTTTGTAAATATTTTGCATTTTTTGTACAAAACTTGAAAAATAAAACTGCAAGAATTTTTGCAATTTAAACTGCCAATATTCCTAGAATTCATGCAATATTCGCAAAATGCTTAACATTTTTTTTTCTAACGTCTTTTTTTTGCTGTTAGGTGAAACGTGCATAGAGATTTTGCCAAATACAACATATGAACATCATAATATTCAAACACATCAAATCTGGTTTTAACTAGACCTGTCAATGAATGTCCGAAATATCTGAAACCCGTTCGCATCCGTATCCGAAAAGCGGAAAAATATACGATATTCGAAAAAACAAATACGAATGCGGGTATTTGCATCCGAATATTATCTGTCTGGTTTTTGTCAAGATTATATTTTATATTTGTATATTTTAGTACAAGATAGATATATGTTTATTATTTATTAAGTTAACCGTTTGTATTATATGAATTTAATACATATTAATTGCTCAAAAGTATTTATTATAATCCTATTTGTTTATTTTTCACACTTTTATAACCGATGGGATTGAAAACATTATTTTAAAATATAAATTTCTATTTATGTTTTTCAATTCATAGATCGTTAGAGGATAAAATAATTATCCGATATCCGTCAGTATCCGCGAATGCAGATATCCAAAAATGATTTCAGATACGGATATGACGCTATCCGTATTCGAAAGTATCCATTTACATCTCTAGTTTTAACAAGAAAATAGTCTTTAAATACATTGTAAAACATATCTTTTAAGTTTTGAAATAGACAACGGTCCTTCTAAAAGCAAGTTTTTCTTGAAGAAAACCTTGTTTTTAAGTCTTATCATATTTGTAGAAGTTTGCAAAGAAAAATACAATTAAAATTCAGATTTAATTTTCAAAGGAAAAAGAATATGGATGTAATTTAAAATTTGAAATTGGTTTTTCACGTAGTAAACTTAAAGTTAAGTAAAACTCTATTCTCCACATGTACATGTCAAATTATTTTTCAGCCAGTGACAAAGGCACACTATAAATTTACGAAAAAACAGTATAGCATACCAGCATATTTTCTTTCAATCTTTTATTCACTTGGATCAAAAACTCCCTGCCAAACAAATATTAAAGCAATGCACAAAGGTACTCATTTATTAACTAACTTGGTTAGCTCCATTTAATTCTCCCCTTCACAGTGCCATAATTTTATTTCCTTAGCTATTTTTTACTCCGAAATTAATCAGATGGGTTGATAAAGTTCTTGGTTTTCAACGCATTGATCGTCTCCGCCGCCGCCGCCGCTGCAGCGTACCGTGTTCGGCGGCGGAAGACATACCCGAAAAGTCACTTGGTGAAGACCGATGTTAAATCGGTTCCCAAACTCGTTGTTGGTGATTGGGGGAGAATCGAGGAGCTCGAGAGTTTCTCTGATTACGTTGGTAAATTTTTTTTCTTCTTCCTAGTGATCAATATTATTTTTTTGATGCTATATTTTCATTTGTATGGGAGAAAATCTTCATTTTTACATTTTGGAGTGGATGTTTGAAGATTACGAGGAAAAACAAAAATGTTACATGAACAAGTAGTCTTAAGAAAGTATAAACATTTCATACTTTCAAATATCCCATTTCATTAAGCAATATGGTACCATAATGATAGTACCCAAATCAAGTTCCCTTTTATGATCGAAATACATTGCAGAGTTGATTGACGATCAATCAAATAATATTTATTGGTAGCTGATATAACAGAACAAATAAGATTATGGAGTCAACAATGTATTTTGCACTGCTTTTAGCAACGCACTTAGGAAAAGCGTGTTCACTTTTGGGTTGCACCTACTTTTGTTTTATTTGAATGGTGCGTAGAGCCAGTTTGGAACAACTTCTTTATATACAGTTAGTTTTGTATTTTAATTCTAAAGTGGTTTTTAAGTGAATATTAAATTTACAAGCGTTTGGATTAATAAGTTGAAATTTTGATAAAGTAAAGTGTAAAAGATGATATAAAAGTCAACTGGACAATTATCTATTTTGTAACTTCTTAGAAATATTTTAGAGTAACGACTTTTAATTTGTTTTGGTTGAATTTTAATAAGTAAAAGGTGTACAGATAAAATTTGAAATTCAAGTTAAAACTAAATTAGTTGGGTGTTTGATTTCTATGGACATATAAGAAATGAATATGCATCAAATTATATAATAAAACAAAAGAGAAAGTAGTTGCGAAATATAAAAGGAGGGTCATATTGGTTGTTATTTGTTTGAAACAGAGGGGCATTTTAGCAGTTGGTCAAAATTATTTCTCAAACTTTTCATAAGTAGAATCTACAAAAATTATTGATTTTCAAATTTAAACTACTTATCAACTTATGATCCCTCACAAAGAGTTACCATGACACCCAATCACTTGAACACCAAGTTAGTTGCGGATAAGCTGTTCGGACTACTTTCAAGGAGTTTTCAAACACTCAAACACATGTTCAGATCATGTTTATGTCACTTAAAAGCTGGTGGTGAAAATATATGTTGCTTATGATTTATCAACATTTAAGAAACTTATGTTTACTCCTTACTAGTGATAGCAATCACTTGAGCACAAGTAAGTAGCTCAAGAGCTTTTTGGCTAGTTAGTTCCAAACTGCTGTCATTAGCGTTGATTTACTTCAATGAATTTAGTAAAGCAAATAATGGCGCAGAATTTACTAGTACTTATTATTTCACTGCAGCAAGACAAATGGGATTTGAGAGTGGGAAAGAATGCCCTCAACTAGGAAAACTGGCAATTGATTATCTTAAGAAAACAAATGGATGCGAGGACAGTATTTATGGATTCATCTCAAAAGAACTGGAACCTGAAATCATGTACGTAAAACTAGTGCAGGAATTGGACAGATGTATACTTGGATACTTTGCATTTCATTGGACTTATGCTACTCAAATGGTTACTCAGGTAATGAACACACTTCGCAATTTTAGAATTTAACTAATTTTTCAAATCTACTTGCTTCGTATTGAATTTTATTTATTTATTTATTTTTTTGGTAATAGATTTTGAGTGCAAATGATGGTAAACCGAAGAGAAGATTCAAGGATATGGTGATGAAAGCTACAAGGTGTACATTTGATTCTTTCTGTCTTTCATATATAATATCTGTTTCGTATATGATTGGACAAACTTATATTATTTTCATGGCTAAGTTGATCTACACTATAATTCATAATTGAACCACTACAAATACACATAGTTCTTTTGTGTGTGTATGTGTGTGTGTTTGTTAGTTTTTTTTCCTTCTTGACAGTTCAATCATCCCTTTATTATTTAATTCACAATACCGTTTGGGCATAAAAAGAGACGTCACTGCTTATGAAGTTGAGAGAATATAATATTTGCAAAAAAAAGTCATTACATAAGGATCGCATTTCTTTTTAAAAGTCAGCAGCCACAAAGTTACCGATGGAAGAAGCTAATGAAAAATACAAGTAGTAGCTTATGTGTGTAGTCATGGTAGATAGAAAGTTACTGCATTTTTGCCTATTAATTCATAATTTCATACCTTTTTTTTTTTTTTTAAAAAAAAAATGAAACAGGAAGCAAAGATTTGAAATTGAGCAAATATAACATTTTGCCAAAATGTCATTACACAAGGATCACAAAACATTTATTCATTTATTTATTAATTTATTTTTAGTCAGCAGTCATAGAGTCAATGATGGGAGAAGTTGAGGAAAAAAACAAGCAGTGGTTGAACTTGATGCTAGCTCTAAATTTATCAAAAACTTATCTTAAGCATGTGCATCTTATATGTGTAGTCATGGTAGATAAGAGCTACTGCATCTTTGTCTATTACCTTGTACCTAATTTTGATTTTTTTTTCCTTCTAAAAAACTAAAATGAAACAGGAAGCAAAGATTTGAAAGAACAACACAACGCCTAAAAGTAGCAAGAGTATTTTCTACATTGGTAGAGGAGATGAAGGCGATAGGATTAGGATCACAGCAGCATTCGCATACAAATGGTATAATGGTTCCAGCAGTGCTTTGTGATAGGAGTCCAGTTCTACTACTAATGGGCGGAGGCATGGGTGCTGGCAAGAGCACTATCCTTAAAGACATATTAAAAGAGTATGTTATAACACACACACACATACATACATACATACACATACTCTCTCTCACACGCACGCGCATATATATATATATATATATATATATATATATATATATATATATATATATATATATATATATTGTATGCATATTTACACACACATGCATGCATGTATGTATATGTATGTATGTGTTTTTCACATTTTTGAGAATGCATTTGATTTGTTGTTGTTAGTGCATTCTGGTCCGAGGCATTATCAAAAGCAGTGATGGTCGAAGCAGACGCCTTTAAAGAGACTGATATTATTTATAGAGCTTTGAAGGCCATGGGTCGTTTCGATGACATGCTCCAAACAGCTGAATTGGTAATGATTCATCTTTTTTGATTATAGTGTTGTAGCATGTAGCAGCAGCAGAATGAAACTGGATCATTTGTTCTGGTCGACCAAAAAATAAAAATAAAAAGAAAAAAGAAAAAAAGAAAATGAGGTCCACTTATATACAAGAGCGCTAGACAAAAGGTGTAGTAGTCCAAATCAACAACATTTCAGCAATTTTTTAGGATCTTCAATATGCTAATATACACCTATTTAAACCACTATATCTTTTAATTCAGAGGTACATTTCAATTAGTGAACTCTTGCTTTGGTTGATAATCACATTTACGTAGCACCAAAGTCTTGTAGTAGAACAAAATTGGGTCACATTGTTCTGGTTGAAAAAATAAATGAAGCTGACTCTTTACATGGACCACTAGATAAAAGATGCAGTAATCCTTACGTAATTTATCAACATTTTGAGACCTTAAACATGCTAAAATACATTGATTTTGGACTACTACATCTTTTCATCCATAGGCTCATATACAGCACTTGCATTTAGAAGTAGGTCCATTAGGATTTGATGGCCTAAAGCAAAGACTTGTGTTTATGGAGCTTATCATCCCTTTCGATCTAATCCAAACTTTAGGGTGGTAGTATTTCATGTTCAAGTGATTTTTTTTTTCTATATAACAAGTGACGGTAGGCATATTTACTAGAATTTAAGTTAGGATATTTTTTTTTGAAGATTTGACTGCTATCTTTCAATAGACTGGTTTTAGCCATGTTAGCACTGTAACTATCTGCTCTTATGAGCACTATAAGTCTATAAGTTGTGCATAATAACTACTGCTACTACTACTTAGCATCACTATTAGTTGGGCTAACAAATATCTTCCGCCAAACCTTTTCTGTGTTTTATGTACAATTGATAGTTACTCTAAGTAGCAGTAGCTTTCACAGACAGTTACAGTTTGCTGATGTATATGTTGATGTGGCTAAATCTAATATGTTTTAATAAATAGTTTGAAAGATAATCTGTCCTGTTAATATGGTAATTAGTTTGAAAGTTAACAGCATGATGAATTATTTCAGGTACACCAATCATCAACCAATGCAGCATCATCGCTGTTAGTTACAGCACTAAATAAAGGCAGAGACATAATAATGGATGGCACGCTTTCATGGGAACCATTTGTGGAGCAAACCATTGCAATGGCTAGGAATGTTCATCTACACAGATATAGAATGGGGGCCGGTTACAGAAAAAATGAAAACGGATCTATTACTGAAAATTATTGGGAACAAGTACAAGATACGGAAGATTATAAGGAGAGCGATGCTATTAGATGCAGAAAGCCTTACAGAATAGAGCTAGTTGGAGTTGTGTGTGATGCATATCTTGCTGTTGTACGAGGAATAAGGTACTTCTTATATTACTTTGGAGTCGACATCCATTTTATAAAGAGCTGTTACAGGGTTAGAGCCTTACCAGAAAAACCATTACCGTACCGATTCTACTGGTAATACGATACCATTACCATTATTGATATTCTGGTATGCTGATGCTTAGTAATACCGAAAATTCATTACCGCTGATAGATAACGATAAATTTCCCATTAAGCATGAGTGAACAAAAATGTAGCTGTATACTCATAGTATAACAAAACGAACCACTCATATTCACCTTAATCAATGCTAGATCTGTTAAAATTATTTCATCATATTGGTATATATTTCAAATGCTATGAGATTTTGAATTGATTCAACATTTACAGTTTGCAAAATACAAAATTTCATAATAAAATTAAAAAATAAAATAAAAGAAGAAAAAGATTATCAAACTATAAAATGGATCAACAATTATCCTAAGACTAGTGTGTAACCCGTGCACGATAATGTTGTAAACTCGTAGTTTTTATACTTCATATATTTTTAAAAATAGTTTGTTATTGTTCAATGTATAGTAAATATATTGTGATAAACCAATTATAAGTCAAACATTTTATTGTTAATTATGTATATATTTTTTGTTAAGCATTCCACGTATTTTAATATATAAATGAAAATTTGATTTGACCATTTTGTTAGTATGATTGTGGTATGCATATTGAAATTGTTATTTATCAAAATTAATTGGACAATTTAATGAATATTAGTTACTTAAAGTATTTACACAGTTCATATTTAGTTATTTAATATACATACATACATACATACATATATATATACATATACATACATACATATACATATATATATATATATATATATACATACACACACACACACACACACACACACATATATATATATGAACTTAAATGCAAAATAACAGGACAATTATGGAGAACTTTGTAAATAATCGTATATTAAAAATGCAGGTATTTAATTGTATAATCTTGGAAGAACTTAATGGAACATTATGAGTAATCATAAAAGTTAATAACTTTGGGATTTGAAAAGGAAAACACAATATGAGAGAATTAAAGGAGGGGGCTTCTAGCATTAATGAGTGGGTTGGTAATTCTTATGCTTAACTATTATTTTATTAATAGATAATTTATTAAAAAAATGAAATATAAACGAAAGTTGTTTTTATTGTTTATATATATATATATATATAACTTTTGTTATGTGATTTATAGATTTTTGCATTT
The DNA here is from genome assembly GCA_030765085.1 of Allium cepa. Lineage (NCBI taxonomy): Eukaryota > Viridiplantae > Streptophyta > Magnoliopsida > Asparagales > Amaryllidaceae > Allium > Allium cepa. The sequence goes on along the minus strand of CM060939.1, from coordinate 69,473,247 downwards.
GACTCAAAAAATTACTTTTGTAGTTTTCATAAGTAAAAATGTGGTATACATATTGAAATTTTTATTTTTTTAGGAATTGTACGATGAATTAATGAATATTAATTGATTGATTTTATTTAAACAGTTCAAATTTAAGATACTTAATTACTTTGAATACTTGGAATTAAATGTAAAACAATATGAGAGAATTGAGTAGAACTTTCTAACTATATAAATTATAAAAGATTGGTATTTGAATGTAAATGGTTGATGAGAACTAATAAAGTAATGTAGATAATTTTGGAAATCATAAATTATATAAAGATATTTAAGATAAAATATCATGAAAGAATTAGGAAAAGAGGAGAAAATTGCTAGAAGTGACGAAGAAGTTATTTTATTTTAATATTATTTAATAATAGTAATAGATAATTTGTTGTGACAATGAATTATAAGTTGTCATCATCCATAATTTATTAAGATAAACAAATTATAAATTAAAGCTACCAATCATTTATATATATAATTTTGATTATGTGCAAAACTTAGTTTTACCTTTTTTTAAAATATGAAAGCGCTATGCATATTGAAATTCTCATTTTTGGATTTCACTAGACTAACTAACGAGTATTATTTGATTGAGTTAATTAAAATAGCTTAAATTTAAGATACTTATTTTAAATGTAAAACAATAAGAAAGAATTGAGGAGAACAAATAAATGTTGAAATGATTAAATATAGGTGTCTGGATGTAAATGGTAAAGATAAAAATTATATAGAGATTTTAAAATATAAAAATTCAAGAGAGAACCAGGGAGAGAGGAGAAAATTCATAAAATTAATGGGAAGATTTGAAATTCTTCTTCTTTCATATTATTTAATTTAATAAATTAACAATATATATTATTATTTAATTTAATGTATTAATTGATATATGAGTTAATAAGATAAATGAATTATAAATTAAAGCTATTTTTGTTGATGATTTATTGAGATATATGAATTATAAATCCTAGTTTTTATCATTATTTATCTTGAAGATATGTTATGTGTTTGTATTTTTTTATACATAAATTAAATTTAGGTATTTTTAAAATAGCTTAAATTTAAGATATTTAATTAAATATATTGATTTAAATATATAACAATAAGAGGGAATTGATGAGAATATTGTAAATAACCGTTGAAATTATTAAATATAGGTATTTGGATGTAAAACGTTGGAGAGAATTAATAAAATTTTATGATTTATCATAAAGATAAAAACCTATGTAGGGATATTAAAATAAAAAATCAAGAGAGACTATTGAGAGGGGAGGAAAGTCGTAGAATCAATTGAAAGATTTGAAATCCTTCTTCTTTCATATTATTTAATTTAATAGATTAATAAATATATATTATTATTTAATTTAATGTTCTAATTGATATATGATTTATTATGATAAATGAATTATAAATTAAAACTGCTTTTGTTAACGATTTATTGAGATAAATGAATTATAAATCCTAGTTTTTATCATCCTAATTTTTATCATTATTTATGTAGAAGATTTGTCATGTGTTTTATATATTTTTATGCTTAGATTAAATTCAGGTTTGTCATTTTTGTTAATATGAATGTGACATACATAATGAAAATGTTGTTCTTTTTAGGATTTGTTATATAAATTTTTAGATAAATTAATGGATATTAATTAATTAGATATATTCAAATGTTTAAATTTAAATCATATGACCATTCAAATATATCGATTTAAATGTAAAACAATATGAAAGAATCGAGGAAACTTTATGAAATTATAGAAATTACAAAATGTAGGTATTTGAATGCAAAATGTTTGAAGAGAACAAAAACAAATTGCAATTAGTTATAAATTATACAGGATAATTAAGTATAATATCACGAAAGAATCAAGAAAAGTAGGGAAAATTCGTGTAATCAATGAGAAGATTGGAAATTATTTTATTTTACTTTTATTTATTAATAGATAAGTAATTTAATGAGATAAATAAATTATATATTAAAGTTGTTGTAATTGATAATTTACCGAGATAGTTGAATCATAAATTAAGTTTTTATTGTTATTCATGTATATAATTTTTGCTATATATTTGACATAATTTTATATTCAAATCAAAATTTTGTTTTATCATTTTCTTAATATGATTGTAGTATACATATTAAAATGATCATTTTTAGGACTTAAAAGACAAATCGACGACTATAAGTTAACTGAGTTTATTTTAATAGTTTAAATGCAAGATTATTTAAGTAATCTAAATATACAGATTAAGTATGAAATGATAAGAGAGAAATGAGGAGAATTATGTAAATAACTATAAAAATTATGAAATGTAGTTATTTGAATGTAAAATGATTGGAGAGAATTAATAACTATTGCAGTTGCTTATAAAATTCATGAGTTATATACCAATATTAAAATTAAATATTAGAGAGGATAAAAAAAGGGAAAAGTTCTTAAGATCAATATGAAGATTGGATTCTTTTGTTTTACCGTTATTTATTAATAGATAAATAAGTTACTAAGATAAATGAACTATAAATTAGATTTGTTATTACTGGTAATTTACTCAGATGGTTGAATCATAGATTAAAGTTTTTATTATTCATTTAAATAACTGTAACATCCCGTATCTAAAAGCCAAAAGCTAAACGCTACAGATGCTGTAGTCATCCATGGTATTAACTTTTATTGACAAAATACGGTAATGTTAATGGTATCCATAATATCAGAAACACTTGAATATGAACAAAATCACAGATTTCCAAAGACAACATTTTTACTGATTACATTTCAAAACAAATTCATATTCAAGTTATATAATCTCATTTCCCAAGCAACGATCAAATATATCAATTACAAAATACGCCAAAAGCGACATATGACGATGCCCCCTTGGTTGACCAGAGTCAATATAGTCATTTCTGACTTAATATACACAGTGGAAATCAACAGAATAAACTGTAACTCCTATTTAGCTATCCGTCGGCCACCTGCTCGCCTCCGGAAGCTTTACTCGTCAAAATTACAAAAACCTAAAAACCTCATCCATCAGTTTACTCAAATCAATTTTGAGCACCCGAGAGTTTAAAGGAAAACAAAAACTTCGAGTCAGACATAAAACCTGGTGTGAATAATACTGTTTCATCTCGGTTTACTGATATTAAGTGACCATGCCGTTTAGTGGAACGAGTTTCCCCTCACTAATATCTTTTTCAAAACATATATTTTGCAAATCTTTTCTTGCAACCAAACTGGTTAATCAAACTGATAATAATAATAATAATAGCAATATCTGTTATGCTAAAAACAAGTGATAAATGGACTATCTGTCCGAAATCTAGGCTGACTGTCCACAAACTGGACTAACTGTCCGAAATCTGGGCTGACTGCCCTTAAACTGGACTAACTGTCCATTTGGCTGACTCGGGTCTATCAGATAAAATATCAAATGGTCTAACATCTGTTAGACAAAACTTTTGCACGGTCTGTCCTTAACTTACTTCTCCAAGAGTTAACTGATCTTAATAGATTTGCGGGCTAACCAATAACCTATCTTTGTACATAAATATTCCTTTCTATGTGTACCCATCATTTTAGTCTTACCTGCGACTAAGCTCTACATACTGGAATTTTGGACTAAATTAACTAGAGGCTAATAGCTAATGAGCATAAGGCGCGACACTACACAAGTCCTATTTGGTCTTTTGATCTGAGTCATTTCTTGAGGTTTAACCACCATTCATCTTGTTTCTTGAAAACCTTTTCAAAATGATTTAACTTTTTAAGTCATACATATACAAGAAAAATACATTTTTAGCTTTATTCTAAGCTATTTTGCCATGTTATATATAATTTACACAAAATAATGTTGATGAATTTTAATAAGGATTGCCTATTTCCCAATTTAAGTTAAAGTCCTTTTTAATTTGAAACACTTAGGCTATATTGTCTATTTAATATATTCGAAACTTTTGTTTAAAAATTTTAAACAAGCCTTTCGAAACCATTGAAAGTATCTCTTTCGACGTCATTGAAAGTAGCTCTTTCGAAACCAAGTAAAACCATTTACTTAAACTAGGCCGAAATGCCAAATTCTTCATTTCGAAAGCATAGAAAAACCTTCCCTACGAAAGTTTTAAAATATTAGACATCTTTTTTAAAACCTTTAAATGTTGCCTTTCGAAACATAGTAAAAACCTTTTCTTTCAGCCCTTTCAAAACCCATGGGGAACCACCCCATCGAAACCATCCATTAAAACCTTTCGAAAGCATCAAAACTCAACCCTTTCGAAAGCACTTGGGTTCAATTTAAAACATGTGAAAACACCTTTCGAACCATTAAAATCGTCTCTTTCGAAACTATTTGGGTTATACTTCAATTCAGAGAAAAATGGTGATTAAAATATTTAAGTCGAAAGCATCTGTTTCGAAACATTTTCCTAAGTACAGAAATGATGGTGTCGAAACCATCCCTTCGAAAGCATTGGAGAAGTGACCAAGTTTTATAAAACTAAGCAACCCTTTCGAAATCATCTGGATTAAAAGGAAGAAAGCGGCAGCTAAAGGTTTCGACTTAGTCGAAAACAGTCATTTAAAATAAAAGCGCAACCCAATCGAAACCCTTTCTTTTAAAACCATTTGACCTGGTCGAAAGGCAACCTAGCCGAAAGCTACTCAGTCGAAAGCAGGCAGGCTTCTTTTAAAAACAAAGTAGTGTCTCAACCCCTTTGGAACATTTGATTTCGACCATTTACCTTCCACCTACATCCAATTCGCTACGTACCAGTTCCCTGATACCATGTGTATTGGTTTCGATGGAGTCGGAGGCGAAGGTAAGGAGGCGGAACCTGGTGCCGAAAGCATCGAAACAGTGAAAAACATGTTTTTTGTCTTTTTAAACTATTTCTTTATACCTAACATGCCTTGTTTGTCAAATTGTGATTGGTTGCAAGTTTCTCTTTTTTGAAAGTACTGCCGACTTTTCAGAATTAACAATTTGAATTTTATTCACGAAAAGCCATTCTCCTTTTATATATATATAATATTTAAGTAGCATATCTTAAATAATTTTATATATTCATCAAAATACTTAGGAAAATTTTACAAAAATCCCTAAAAATCACTATTTATATGTTTCCTAACATATATTAATTTCAGGCCCAAACCAATTATTATTTAACCATAAATAATTTATAACCCAAAATAATATTTTCTTTACTAGAAAATTCATATAAATTCTACAAAAATTCAGAAAATTGAAACCCATCTTCAAAATATTGTTTCCGATCTTCATAAAAATTCACAAGGCGTTTGAATGTCATTTAATAAGGTTTTCATATCAAAACGCGTCGTAAAATCTGTATAAACAACCATAAATCATCAACAAGTATATATAATCATTCCATCATTCAAAAACATGGCAAATCAATGCAAAATACTTCGGATTTCATCTTAAAACCAAAAACAAAAGAAATATAAGATGTAAACATTATTCACATTAGCTTTAGATATTAAAGAGATTGAGATGTGAATGGATTTGATTTGATTTAGCTTCTTTCTTAGCTTTTCTTAATCTTTTTCCTCTTTCTCTTGTTAATGGTGGTCGGCTTTGAGTTTTAAAAATTTTCAAATGAAATGAACGTGTATGGAATACATGGCCAAGGATTTAGGGTATAAGAATGGTCTCTTTCCTATTTTATCCCTCCTCTATTTCATTTTAACTTTTCTTTTAATTCATTGGTTAAATAGCACGACTGCCCCTTTATTAAAATCAATTCTCAATCCCCTAATCAACACATTATCTTATTTTATTTAGCAAATTAAATATTCTAAATAATGTTACCAAAAATATGGGGTGTTACAATAACTTTTGTTATATATTTTACATATTTTCATGTCTAAATCAAAATAAGGTTTTACCATGTTTTAAATATGATTGTGGTATACGTACTAAAATTGTCAATTTGAGTATTTAAAAGAAGAAACGATGAATATAAGTTAATTGAGTTTGCCTAAATAATTTAAATGCAATATTTAAGTAACCTAAATATATGGATTTGAGTGTAAAATGATATGAGAGAGTTGGGGAGAATTATGTAAATAACTATTAATATGTGGGCATCTGAATGTTAAATGGTTGGAGAGAATTAATAAATATTGTGAGTGGTTGTAAAGTTCATGAATTATATAAAAATTTTAAAAAAATATATCAGAGAGGATGAAAAAAAGGAAAAACGTTTGTAAATTAATGAGTATTATTCATAAACATATAACATATCGAGATAAATGAATTATAAATAAATGTTGTTGTTATCGATAATTTGTTGAGATAAACAATCAATAAATTAAAGTTGTTATTAATGTTTATGTATACAATCTTTGTGTTTTATATATTTTTATATTTGAATCAAATTTCAGTTTTACTAATCTTGTAAAATAAATGTGTCATGTACATTGAAATTGTCAATTTTATGATTTAGCAGATGAACTAATGAATGTTAATTAACTATTTATATTTAAAAACTTAGGACTATTTAATTCATTTAACTGTAAGGACTCAAATGTAAAATGATATGAAAAAGCGAAGGAGAACATTATAAATAAACAAAATTTGTAATATGTCAGTATTTGATTGTGAAATAGTTTGAGTAGTTCAATAAAACATTATGATTAATATTAAAAATGAAAAATTATTATTTAGGATTTTAAAGTAAAAATTGAAGAGAGTGTTAAGGAGATGGGAGAAAACTCCTATCTTTAATCATAGTTGTAATAGATTTGGTGTCACACTTTTTTGGTATCAACATGAACTACCAAAAATGCCCCTCTATATATTATTTAATATTAATTACTTAAAAATAGGATATAATATTAAATTTCTTTTACAAATTCAAATGCCCATAAAATTAGGATCTAATAACTAAATAAGCTTTAAAATTCAAAACACTTCTAAAAATAAGATCTAAAATTAAACTTTATTTACAGATTCAAAATACTTCTTTACAAAATATCACTTGAAAATAAAAATTATTTTTTTAACTGATTTAAACATATACAATTTATAAAAAAAACAATCCACGCGCGAAGCGTTTGCCATTACACTCGTAATCAATGAATATGCTAGAAATTTTTCCACTTAACAGATATGTGTTATTTGTAAACTGTAATTAAGGTTAATAAAATAAAGGACAAATTTTCAAATTGGGCTACTTTTCAAAACAATTTCGCGATCGGCGTTGGTTTTGAAACTTATTACCGAACATGGTTAGTTTCTGCCAAGTCAGCATAATTGTAACTGTCTGGTAAATGAGCAACTATGAGTTGCGCATATAACAAATTTAAACTGTCTTCTAGCATGCGCAACTGTTAATTGCGCACAGGGCTAAAATATAATTGCGCAACTAACAGTTGCACAAACTAGAAGACGGCTCAAAAAAAATAAACTTGGTATATGCGCAACTCATAGTTGCTCATTTACCAGACAGTTACAATTATGTTGACTGGGCTGCTGACTGGGCAGAAACTAGCCATGTTTGGTAATAAGTTTCAAAACCAACACCGACCGCGAAATTGATTTGAAAACTAGCCCACTTTGAAAATTTGTCCTAAAATAAATAATTGGAACGACCGATAAATTTAGTGTTGCCGCTGGTTTTGATATTTTGTTACTATTAATTATTGATGATGTTAAATTTATTATGATCATACCGATTATATTCTGTATATCATTTTCATTTATTATAGATTTCCAGTTGTTTGGCAATGCTAACACTAATTATATACAATGCTAACACTAATTATGAAATGTTCCAATACATGTCCATTTTCTAGTAGAAAGAATATTGCGCTTTATAATTGGGACCATTGTGGGGCATGCTAACCTGAAAAGCATTGGTGCTCAGTATTGTATCAGATTTTTATTAGGAAATAGAAGGGTATATGCCGAATGCTTAGAAATGAGCCCTAATTAGTAGAAAATATCAAATATCAGCCCACCTGACCAACGTCTAATGTCTTTTGTTTGTCCTCGATATTTGAAATGGTGTTTTTCATTTTTTATTTGTAGCTTACAAAGAAAATTCAACTGAATAGTTCGTAAATCTTGTCCATCATCAGTGAATTTAACCATCAATTGTTACATATTTCAGTTGTGTAAGGTATGCAAATATAATACTTTAAACTTGTATTGATAACTCAGTTAGACCATATTTCAAAATATATTACGTATTTAAGCAAGTTTTAGAACTATTTCAAAAAAAAAGACCATTTTGGAGAAATAATGAAATTTTATGCTGCAGTTATTTGAAACAGTGTTATCACAAAATTTTCAAATGAAAAAGTGTAGGGGTGCTACTTGAAATAACTCAAGCATGTACGTATATTGTTTTTAAAATTGCACCGATGCTATTTGAAATAGCTCCATTAATAAATGTCAGTTTTGCCATGTAGGCATAAAGCTGTCTGTTTTTGGTAAGTAGTTTGAAAACCAATTCAAAATTTGTGTTGATTCTAGAAATGGCTTTAAATGGGTAAAATTTCTTTTAAGCATGGAACTAGTAGCACGGCCCTAACTATTAGAGCATCTCGAAAGCATCGTGATTTAAATTTTAAAACGGAGAATTGAATTGGATGCCTATTCAATAGCCGTCCAAACTTGTATATGCCTTTTAACAAATGTCTTTTTTATAGACATCTGTTTAAGAAACGTTTGTATGTTGAGCGTTTGTTAAACAAGCACCCAACATATAAATCGATTGGCAAATAAATCACTATGTGCATGTTTGCTGGATGCCCAACATATAGACGTCCGTTAAACAAACACCCTACTATTGCCATTCAGTTGAACTGTGGCATAGATTACATTTTGTAATAAATGATTGGAAGGGATCTGAGCCCTGAGGTGTAAAATTCAAAATTTTGTGATTACCAACCCTTTATTGGGGATGTTCTTAGGTGTTGTACATGTACACACATATACATACATATTCATATGCGCATATGCGGACATGCACACACACATGCACGATAATAATAATTACTAATGTGTTTGTCAAATATAGGAGAGCAATCATAATGGGTAGAGCAGTAAGAGTAAAGTCTCAGCTGAAATCTCATAAAAAATTCGCAAGTGCCTTTCCTCGATATTGTCATCTTGTTGATAATGTCAGGCTCTACTGCAGCACTTCATCCGGCCCTCCCAAGGTATTACAAATTCTATTCTACACACTACACACACACATATATATGTGTATGTATATGTATGTATGTGTGTATATATATACACACACATATATACATACACAAATATATAAATTGTATTTCAATATCGATTAATCCACAGCTAATAGCATGGAAAGAAGGGGACAACAACCTGCTAATCGACCCTGAAGAATTCTGCTGTCTTAAAACGGTGAGCGATTTGAACGAAGATGCACATTCGGTGTTAGATCTTTACAATAACTCTGAAGTAAAATGCGGGTCGTATTCTTATTGGAAGAGCGCAGTCATTTGCCCTTCGAGGAGTGCTGTTCAAGAGGATCTGAAGATAGCAATTAAGAGTATTGAGGGTCTACAAATTCACTCTTAGCCGAGAAACATTTGCTAATGAGAAACATTTGCTAATGTATGTAATGCTGTTGATTTATATGTAGCATGTATGTGTCTGACATGTTTGATTCTTGAATTTTCTGTAAATTGCATGTTTGAGAAATGGGGTGTATATCCAAATATAGTTCATATGAAATATCAAAAAATGTTGGAAAACGTAATAAAACATTTCAGTATAAATATTTCCATTTATAAATTTTTGGATAATTATGAAACTCGCTGTGAGTGTTTCTGAATTTTTGAAAATTTCACATTTTTGACAGTTATAAATATGTCTGAAGTTTTTTTTTTTTTTTTTTTTTTTTTTTTTTTTAATTCTTAGTCAAGAAATAATATTTCAGTGAATACTGCCACAGCATTGGAAATGATAAGGACATCTAACTTCTAATAAATTTGCAAGGACATCTGAGTGTGATTTTTTAGACGATCGCAAGGCCAACCTAAACAAACCCGATCATAGAATTACACAAAAAACATAAAATGTGTGTATTTTAAAATGTACAATCTAACCTCGAAAAAGTCTGCTCGTCTAGAACCAAGATCTATTTAGATTTTAAATTGTAAATATCGAAATTTTGTACCTTTTATTGCTACATGAATTCTATCAAAATAAGCATACGGAAATAAAATCCATCATTTTCATCTTCTTCAACCATTGTCAAACCATAATCTTCAAACTTAGAACTAAAGCTTGTATAAAATCAACACAAATGAATATGCACGAGGTCGGCAATAGGAGGTCCAAAGCTATCCATCTTTTACCGTGGATCTCGGGTAAAATACGAAGAAAAAAAGAATCTTCATTTTATCCCATTTCCATGGTCACTTCTAGACCGACAAACTATTGAAACCGGGCCAAGCTCGCAGCATAAGTTATGAATGAGTTTCAATTTTTTTTATCATATTGAATCTTTGTTGGACATTAAAGTCTAATTTAATTAGAACATTTCTGAATTTCAATTAGTAAAATCTTTTATTTTATTTAAATTTATAAATTATACAGTTTTATTTAATTTATGTTATGACACACACATACATACACACATCAGTGTGTGTCATACACACACACACACACATATATATGTGTGTGTGTGTGTGTGTGTGTGTGCATGTGTAACGTATCAATCCATGCAGAGTATAACATGTCAGTGTATAGATGCTGAAATTTACATCGCAATAGATATATTAGCTCATTTAATATGCAATTTTTTATCCAAATATATGTATGTATGTATACACACACACACTATTATTTATATATAAATATTATAAATATACATATATATCTATATCATGGTTTTGTTTAAATAATTTTACACAAGTATATAAGTACATAGCGTGTGTGTTGAAAATTGATGCACTTTTTGCAACAACCAATCATATGCTTTTTTTATATGCCTCATGAAACCTTGTAATAAGCCTAATCTAAATTGGTGCCTTGCAAGGAAAAAAGCACATATAAAGTCAGTATATTAACATAGTGGCGCAAGAAAATCAAGATTAAATTTTCATAGCCCCCTTACCTAATAACAAATCCACAAAGCCCAAACACTCTACTCTTTCGTTCGTCTTCTACATTCAAATTCCTTTATCCTGCATCTTTCAGTTCAACCCCTCATCTCTGAAGTAACTCTAAATTTCTAGCAGTTCTCTCCGTGGAGCTTCCATTGTCATTTATCAGATACACTATCTCCCGTGCTATTTGTTTGGATCTGGTTAAACTATCCATCTTATGACTGTGGAAAATACGCATGTTTCTCTCTTGCGAGGTGAAATAAATAGTGGCAGTAAAGGTTGCGCAAGCTAGATCTAGAATATGGTCCTTCCGCTTAAATCTGATGAGTTTGAATTGCTTCCTCCTCCTTTGTTGGTAGAATATCTGGTATGAGGTCAAGTTTCAATTTCATCTAGCACAATATAAAACTTGATTATGCACACTAGAAATAAAGATGGTGAACTATCTCCTCTTCTTTCATACATAAAGAGCATAAGATATCACTAATAACCCTGAATCTTCGAAGTCTGTCTCGTGTGTTTAATCTGTTCATCATAGCAAGATAGGATATAAAAGACATCTTCCTACTGTTTTTAGAATGCCAAATTAAGCCATGCCAATATTTCCTCGTTCCATGTTCTCGAACCTTATCAATGCTTTATGGAAAGAGAACTTGCCACCCTCACACCATTCATACTGATATATATCAATGCTTCTTTGGATGTGTACATCTTGAATAACAGTTTCCACCTCTTTGGTAGCTGCAAGCATTTGTGGTCTTAATTCACCATCTTGTATTATAGCTGCTACCTTTGTATGTTTACCAACTATCAACTAATATCTGTGCATACCCAACATATCAATTAAGCATTTATAGTTTATCCAAGATTCTAACCAAAGCAAAGTGCCATCACCATCAGATATAGCTTCATTAAAATATTATCTTCCAGTTGTTCTCAATCATAAGATAGATTTCCAGCTACTTGAAGAATTACTATCTATATGTATTGGCCAAAAATGTTTTCCCTTGCAATACCTATTCTTCATCCAATTACTCCAGAGGTTGCCTTTTGTCAATGGGTTCCTTAATAATTTAAGGGTTAACGCCTTTTTAAGATCAGAAAACATTTTTAGCCCAACACCTCCCTCTGATTTGGGTTTGCATAGGACATTCCAAGCAACTTTATGCTTCTTACCTCCCAAAAAAAAATCTGCGCATAAAGCATTAAGTTTATCTAAGGTAAATTCTGGTATTTGATGAACAAATATCCAGTAAAGCACGATAGGGGTTATAACTGAGTTGATCAATTCAGCTTTGCCTGCAAAGCATAAAATTTTTTGTCCCATCCTTGCATCTTTGATTGAATTTTATGTTATAAGCTTTGACATTTCGAATAGTGCAAGTATGTAGAAGATAGGTGCACACCCAAATATGTTATAGGTAAAGACCCTACCTCAAGTTTATATATGTGTGTGTGTATTCAAATATATTAATATTTTTTCAAAATGTTTATATATGCAAATATATATGCATAATAAAATTGTGTGTGTGTATATATATATGTAAGTATATATTAATAAAATACTCAAAAGTATTTTTGATAAATATAAAGAACTGGGACATGCGCGACTAAGTGATTTTTTTTTTAGTTTTTAAGATATGTCTTATTTAATTATCCATTCGAAAATTATTAAAATTTTAGGACCACTGTTTAGCTTAGTTTGCTTTGATCCTCTCCCTACTCTAACTGGGCATTTCGTTAGGTGAGTCCGGTTGGTATGTTATTTAAGGAAGAACTGGTCGGTTATTTCTTTATAGAGAAAGGTGATGAAATCGACCGTTGATCTCATTAAACTTTCCCTTCTGTCTGTGGTGAGGGTGACCTTGTTCAAAAATGGTTTGGGGTCCTTTGGGACCTTTATCCGAGGCGCCTCAAAGCAACAACCACACAGTAAATGAGATTGGAGCAACCACATAGGTTAAATACCAGGGCTCCATACCTGATACCACCCTTTACCAGAAGGGAATGACACACCCTAAAGGGAGCGACCCTCATAACCTTGCCGCATCTTTCCTGTTTCGACCATTTCCGGGGTGTGAGGTCCTGATGCAGTCTCGTCCACAAAGCTACGCTTTGTGCAACAAAGCCATGCTTTGGGTCAACAGATGACCAAAGCAATGATCACAAAGATAAATGATCAAACAAATGATCATATCACAAATGATCAACCAATGATCATCACACAGCAGCACTCAGCATGCCACATTACCAAATTTGGGATATATCACTGATAAATATCAACTACATAACCTCTGAGCTCGTACGTCTCAGAGAAGGGTGTTAAGCTAAGAGAATAAATTCTCCGCCACCAAGCAGAAATGTATTTGATAGAGATCAGTTTAATATCTCAAAGTGTAATGTCGGACATACAACCATACAAGTCTGTTCCGGGTTCGAACAGAACCGAAGGCACTTCCGAAGAAGCCCTTGCAAATCCGGGTATCCACAATCCCGATCGGACTTCCCATCACTAAGGAGAACTCTATACCGGAGCAACTCAGTGCAGAGTCAATCGATAGGTTATCCTATCGTTCTCACAAATACCCGGTCTTCACCACCGGTCTTCAAATGCTATCCATAACGTCGTATCACTATTCGGAATGGGCTATATGACACAAGGTCCTCTCCCGGCTAAACCGAATAATGAGCGCAATATTTAAAAACATATGGATATGGGATTTTAGCTAAGTCACAACTTATAAAATCCAAAACTTTTCTTTCAAATGGTTAAACAAATTACCATTTTAAATCTTTAAAAAAGATCAATTTCACAAAGTTTCACCAAATTTCACAAAGATCTATTCATAGATTCAAAACAACTTCCATTCCAATTGGATTAACTCGATGAAACTTTAAATTAAAGATTTAATTTATAGCTTTCAAAACACGTTCCAAAGATTTATTCATAACTTGGAAAACTATTTTTCATTTTCAGACTTGAAATCCTTTAACACAAATTGGAAGTTCATTCTTATGTGAAAGCAAATCTAATTTATACAAGTTGAAAATCTTGGGTTAAATTTAAATTCCAAACATCACTTTTTAAAATGGTTTAAAACCCCATATAAGTCCATTTATAGGTTGGATAACTTTTTAAACCCTAGTTCCCAAATTATAGAATTCAACTTCAAATATTGAATTCAAATTTAAATCAAATTATTTAAATTTCAAAACTCAATCAAGTTATTCAAATAACTTTTATTTTTGAAATTCATTTTTTTTTCAAAAGCTTCAATTCTAATTCCAAAACTATTTTGGATTCAAAAATTCAAAATTTTAAAACAATTTCAAAATCTGTGACTTAACCCATTTCCACGTGCAATCCATATTTGTGTGTGTATACGTGTGGTCCAGGGGTTTAACACAATAGTGCACAACATCATCATCACAGATTCAACCATATCGATAAGCGGTATAACCCATAACGCTTATCTATATTCACATCTTCCCATATGCCATCATGTAACATATCTTAGCATATCTCAGCAAAATCTGAAATACAGATTTTGCATCACACATCTCAATATCAAAGCTTTTTAAAACATAGATATCAAAAAGGAAACAATTCAGTTCAAACCAAAAGAAAACCAAATCACATTCTCAAACCATATACTAATCTGCAACCTTGAAATCAAACAAACTCCTCCTCTTTTTCAAAACAAATCTCATTCACAACCATATTCAAAACCTGCAGCATACATTCATGTATTCAAAACTCCTCTTTTCCAAAATTCAAATCTGCATGCATCATTATGAATCAAGAAACCTGCATCAAACAACCAAACTCTGAAACATGCAAAATTAGATCATAGCAACATGCAATTGAATCTGGGAAAGAAAAGCCCTGCATTTCTTTACATATGAAAACAAAAGCTCTGCATTTCAATCTTCATCAAGTTAGAAGGCCAGCATGCATTCATTTTTAAACCCTGGAACATGCATGTATGAATCAAGAAGCTCTGCATTTCTTGGCATCTGCAAATTGCAAGCAAGGCCTGCATGCATCAAGTAGAAGCTGCATGTTTTTAAAAAGCATTCAAGCCTGCATTTCATAACTCTGGAACAAGAAGCTACTGCATTTCAATTTTTAAAGCAAGACAAAGTGCCTGCATTTCACATTTTCAAAACTCTGGAACCTGCATAATGAAATATGCTCTGCAATTTACAAATTCAAGTGAGTAACTCCTATTTTAAAAATTTAAGTAGGTTGATTGCATGTTTAAATCTGAAATAAGATGAGATTTGCAGTGAATATTTATATGTGTGATTATATGTGTGCATGTTTATAAAGTATAAATAAATACTTATGCAATTTCCTGCACACATATGACTGTGTATATGAGATCTTCAAAAATTCAAATTTATGTTTGATTCTTGAGTATTTCCTTGTTTGCTAAAAAGGACTTAAATTCTTAAACAAGTCATGTTGTTTTGAAATGGTGTGAGTTCTTATTGTATATAAGCTAAGCATGATATCTGTAACCTGGAAAAAAAAAAAAACAATCTATACAGAACAAATTTGATAGAGTGATAACTTAAGTTTTATGATTTTATGATTTAAGTTTACTAATAGAACCAATTTAGTAAATTCAAGAATTTTAAAACTAAAATTAAAAATTTACAGTGATAAGAAAAATGCAGATTCATGTGAACTGTATTTTCCAATTTTATCAAAATCAGTTGAATTCTTGCATTGAAATTGAGTAAGATTGATTCTAGAGTGAGTGTAGCTATCAACAATTATAGGAAAATCATTGAATTGATATGCAATTCAAATTTGGAATTTAGATTGTGGATTTTATGTGTAGAACCCTAGTTTAGGTGGGTTGCAGTTTTGGGTAAATTTTTGAACACCTAAGAGCATCGAGTTCAAAGCTATTGGGGGTGATGGTGGATGGTGAGGTGAAGAAGCTATCGCCGGAGTATGGTCTGTAATGATGGTCGGAGTTGAGAGATTCTGGTGATGACAGGTTTTAGGTGATATTGGTGAAGGCTGTTTCAGGTTTCAGGGGATTGGGATTGCAGTGTTTTGACTCGAGTGGATCTCGGGAATAATGGTAAATAACTCGAAGCATGTAAGCTTCTGACTCGAAGTAAATTTTAAGCTTGCTCGAGTTACATTGTTACAGTTTTATCAAACAGAGCAGTTTTGTTTTATGAATTTTTAAAAATAAAGTTTAAATTTAATCTGAAATCCTGAACTTAGAATCTAACTTGAGTCTGAAAATGAATTCAAATTGTTTGAATTATTATTTTGTAATAAATTTAAATGCAGAATTTCAAATTGGTTAAAAATATAGAAAGAGAAAAAGGGGAAACAGAAAACTGTTTCCAGATTTTTTTTAAAAATTTGAATTAAGGTGCAACTAAAATTGTGGCTTAGGTTTTTAAACTGAATTCAAGTATGAATTTGAATAAGTTGAAATTCTGTTCTTTTGAAATTATTTAAGTTCTGGAAATTTCAAAGTTTAAGTTTTAAAATAAACAGAAAACTGTTTTCTGTTTTAAGTATTAAGATAAAGTTTAAAATTTGCAGGTGTAGGTTTAAAACTGAGATTAAGTTTGAAATTTGAATATGAATTCAAATTTAATTTATCAGAGGTTTGAAAGTAATTGTGTTTCAAATTCAAATTTGATGTTAAACTCTCAAGTGTAAATGCATTGTTGTTTTGCATATTGAATTGGAAGGGTATGTATTTAAATTTAGAAGTTCAAATGAATTGAAATCTGAGCTTTTAAATCTGGATTTAAATTTTTAAACTTCAGTTTAAAATAAAGATTTGAATTTAAATTGTTTTCAAATGATTTACATTTGAATTGAAGGTGAAATGATAGGAAGAGTTTTGAAGAGTTTAAACCAAATTGAAAATGGAAGTTATATTTCAATTTTGAAATTTTAAAGTAATTTTTAAAATTGATTTGAATTTGATTTGAATTGAAATTTAAATCCTTTTCAACTTATTAATTAAGTATATGTTTCTTGTAAACATATAAGATTAAGATTTGTATTGTTTTAGAATCTTATTTTAAATAAATTTGAATCTTTAAGTTTAAAAGAAATGTTAAATGGAAATTAATGTAAATTTAAAAACAATTTGTTTTTAAATGCTTGATTAGATAAGAAATGTTTATCTAAAAGATAAATAAATGTTTAATGATTGGATTCATTAATTATGAGGTAATTAAGATGAATATTAATTATTTAATTTATCAATAATAAGGATGTTTAATTAAATAATTAATGATGATTAGTTTGATTTGAGATTAATTAATTAAGTTTAATTAATCTATAATTAAGAACGGTTAACTAAATTTTAATTTATGATTAAGATTTATTTAATCAAGTGATTAATGATTAATTTAGATTTTAATTAACACTTAATTAATTAATAATTAGAGTTTAATTAAATTGTAATTAAATTTTAGTTAATTAATAATTAATAATGATTAATTATAAGTTAATTTATTAATTATGTAAATAAGAAAGGTTATAAAGGTCAATAACATAAGATTAATTAACAATTAATTAATGTGATTAATTTTCGATAATTAATTAGATTAATTAATTAATTAATAATCAATTGTTTAAGTTTTAATTACTTAATGAAAGTAATTAGTGAATTAATTACTTAATGTAATTAATCAAGGAGATTAATTTAGATAATTAAATAAGAATAATTAATTATTGGGTTGAGTTATTAATGTAGTTAATTACTGAATGGTTATTAATCAAGGGTGATTAATATATATGTAGGGTTTAAGTAATTAACTTGTGTAATTATCTTATAAGCTAATTACTCATTGTAATTAGAGATAGTTAATTAATTAGGACTAATAAATGAAAGTAATCATGTAGGTAGTAAATTTAAAACCACCCAGTTTATTCATCTTAATTGTAGACGCTGATTGTTATTGAATGTTGTGATGGATTGATATATTTGATATGTGATGTGATGCTATGTGATACTTTGTGCTGATCTGCTATATTTGTGATGAATATACTGTTGTATGAATATGAAACCCTTTGACCCGTAAAACGACATTTGAATTTCGATGCGACAGGGAGTCGGATTCCAGTTGGTTATCCGAAACCCACATCGAATCATATTAGTGAATTTTTGTGATTGATAATTTACTTTATCTATGAATCTGTGAATATAGATAAGCGCTATGGGTTATACCGCTTATCTTTATGATTGAATCTGTGATGATGATGTTGTGCACTATTGTGTTGAACCCCTGGACCACACTTATACACACACAAATATGGATTGCACGTGGAAATGGGTTAAGTCACAGATTTTGAAATTGTTTTAAAATTTGAATTTTTAATCCAAAATAGTTTTGGAATTAGAATTAAAGTTTTTGAAAAAAAAAATGAATTTCAAAAATAAAAGTTATGTGAATAACTTAATTGAGTTTTGAAATTTAAATAATTTGATTTAAATTTGAATTCAATATTTGAAGTTGAATTCTATAATTTGGGAACTAGGATTTTAAAAAGTTATCCAACTTATAAATGGATTTATATGGGTTTTTAAACCATTTTAAAAAGTGATGTTTGGAATTTAAATTTAGCCCAAGATTTCAACTTGTATAAATCGGACTTTTCTGAAACGAAAACTGTTGTTTTCAAATAATAGAAGTTTTCATATAAGAAATGGATTTCCAATGTATGTTAAAAGGAATTCAAGTTTTGAAATGAAAATGGTTTTCCAAGTTATGAATAAATCTTTGGAACGTGTTTTGAAAGCTATAAATTAAATCTTTAACTTAAAGATTTATTGAGTTAATCCAATTGGAATGGAAATTGTTTTGAAATCTATGAATAGATCTTTGTGAAACTAGGTGAAACTTTGTGAAATAAATCTTTTGGTTTAAAGATTTAAAATGGTAATTTGTTTAACCATTGAAAGAAAAGTTTTGGATTTTATAAGTTGTGACTTAACTAAAATCCCATATCCATATGTTTTAAAATATGACGCTCATTATTCGGTTTAGCCGGGAGAGGACCTAGTGTCATATAGCCCATTCCGAATAGTGATACGACGTTATGGATAGCAATTGAAGACCGGTGGTGAAGACCGGATATTTCCGAAAACAAAAGGGTAACTCGTCGATTGTCTCTGCACTGGCTGATCCCCGGTATAGAGATCTCCATATGTGATGGGAAGTCCGGACGTGATTAGGGATTATCCGGATTTGCAAGGGCTTCTTCGGAAGTGCCTTCGGTTCTGTTCGAACCCGGAACAGACTTGTATGGTTGTATGTCCGACATTACACTTTGAGATGTTATCTGATTTCTATCAAATACATTTCTGCTTGGTGGCTGAGAATTTATTCTCTTAGCTTAACACCCTTCTCTGAGACGTACGAGCTCAGAGGTTATGTAGTTGATATTTATCAGAGATATATCCCAAATTTGGTAATGTGGCATGCTGAGTGCTGCTGTGTGATGATCATTGGTTGATCATTTGTGATATGATCATTTGTTTGATCATTTATCTTTGTGATCATTGCTTTGGTCATCTGTTGACCCAAAGCATGGCTTTGTGCCAAAGCGTAGCTTTGTGGACGAGACTGCATCAGGACCTCACTCCCCGGAAATGGTCGAAACAGGAAAGATGCGGCAAGGTTATGAGGGTCGCTCCCTTTAGGGTGTGTCATTCCCTTCTGGTAAAGGGTGGTATCAGGTATGGAGCCCTGGTATTTAACCTATGTGGTTGCTCCAATCTCATTTACTGTGTGGTTGTTGCTTTGAGGCGCCTCGGATAAAGGTCCCAAAGGACCGGGGGATGGCATATTCGTGTAGTAGTTACCTAGTTACAGAGGTAACCCGGCCTTGTGTTGGCAGAGATCTAACCGTAACGTTAGTTCTCGGGACGTCCCGCCAGAGGCGATTCCATGTGGCAGTAGGAAGTTCCTTAGCCTGACCATTTGTTGGAAATCCATTCATCCAATACGTGCCTTGTACGGGTTTAGTTGTAGAACCTGCCATTTACTTATGGTGGCGCCCCACTGTTTAGATGGTAGCTATAGTAGGCATACGATACTGGTCGTATGTTGGCTAGGATTTATATTATACTTTCGAAATGGTTTTTCCACACTTTGCACTTATAGTAATAATATCAAAGAAATTTTCTCGTATTAAGCATATTTGACTATCATAAGGAGAAATCTCCTCCAATTCTGCGTTTGCATTGTGTGTGTGGCGGGAGGCCTTATGGTAGTTTCATTTTCTAAAAAGCATTGCGAATTTTCAAATTTAAATTCTTTGCTTGTTTTAAAAGACCAATTGCTTTTGTTTGCTCATACCAGTCCCACGACTGACCTGGAGTTTATTGTTCCTTTCCTAAACTCTGGGTGCCCACTATTTCCACACGGGCAGTCTAGAGTTGGGGTTTTCAGATAATCAGTAGTAGGTGTAGATTCGATAGCTTTCAGCCTTAGGATTTGGCAATTACAATTGGATCGAGTTGCTTCTCTTCATCTTGATTTGGGAGTTCTCGCTATTTCTGGATTGATGCCTTGGAGATGGAGTTACAGCTGGAGTTCTTTCTTGAAGCTACATTGGAGATCTTGTTCCGCTGCTTTTGTTATGTTATCTTTTATTTCCGCTGCTATTTTCTTGTATCATACCTCTGATGTATATTGATATTCATTGTATCATCTTGTATTTGATATTGTATCAAATGTTGTATATTGATATATGCTATTCATTTTCTTCCGCTGTGTTGTTATACTTAGTGTGTTATAAGCTCCGGCGACTCGAATTTGAACGGTCGAATCTGCGGCATTCGAGTACAATGTAAAGTATGGATGTCGATTTTCGAACGCGAAAAATTCGAATCGTCACATTTGCTCTAACTAAAAATTAGTTACGAAATCTTATTTTGAATTTTAAATTTCTTGCAAATCCTAAATGATATTTTATGCTTTGGAATTTTTTTACACAATTTTTGATTTAAAAATAATTTTCTACTTTCGGCTGTAATTTAATAATAATAATAATAAACAATTCTTTTATTTTTTTTCGAGTGTATTTTTACTAATAATTTTATTTTATAAATACAAAATATATTTTTCATAATATATTTGAATTAATATAATTGATTTATATAATATTGAAGTAATAATAAAAAATGTATATATTTTATGCCAAAAGTTATCATAGCCTTAATTATTTACATATAAAATTATGTGATCATATTTGACTAAAGTATGATATTATAATTAATTATAAACTATACCTATCTATTTAAATATATATTAATCAACATAATAAAAAATGTTTTTTTAGAAGCTGTACCGACCTAAGTTGTTTTTTATAATTTTTTTTAAAATATATAACCAAATAATTTTGTGACAATATCATTGTATGTTAGAATTGTCACCTAACTAACAACAGATAATATATGTATATAATAAAACATTATAAGTAAGCATACATAATTATATTATGATTAGAAATATATCTCACTTCAAATTCCTTGAAGTACACCTTGAAATGATGATATTTGTCCCTTGAAACTATTTTCAAGTCAACAAAATGCTAATCCTTGAATTGGTGACTATCAACTATCAAATAGCAGCTAACATGATTTGATTCTAACTCCACATAGATAAAGAGGGGAGTGAAATTTCAGCTAGCAAAGACTTGGGATGGAGGCTCTAAAAGTTTCTAATCATATGAGGGTAAAGATGCTTGTATAGTGGATGGAAAAGGAGAGATGTATGGATCTCATCTCTTACTCATCCTCCTTTAATCTCAACCATATAAAACCAAGCCATTCCCACCAAATTTTGAGCTGCCAATACCTTTATTTGCGGCCAAAATATCGACCCCTATGATGTACCTTAAATCCATTTAAGTCCAAATAAAATATTATGCAATTAAATCTATAAAATCGCTTATCAGTATCATATATCAATTAAAATATTATAACTATTACAAATATATTTAATAATATTTATTCATCAACTCACAACCAAATTTTATAATTAATATTACATAAATATTAATTAATTTATAAAAATTATAAAATAATTTAAATTGTTTGATCAAATGAGAATTTATTATTTCGGTTGTGTGACTCATCAGGACGTTAGTAGGTGGTGTGGCACCTGGTTGTGACTATTATTGACATTCGAATATTAACTTTCATACGTCACCTAGCAGATGGTGTGACATTTTGACCAATTTTTTTGCTTAATTGGTTTCAGTAAAATCCAGTTTTACTTTATAGTCAAAACTATATCACTTTAAACTTATGGAATTTGGTAATGATCAAAATTATAGTATTGTCCATATTCAACTCTATAGTCCAAACACAAAGTCCTTGGTTAAATAATAATTACTATTAATCGAACTACTCTCGCTAGAGATTTTGACTTTTAGCTGACTTGAGTTGACCGTGATACTTACCCCATATAACCGAGAAGACGAATCCTCTCTTGAATAGTGCTTCACTTTCAATACTTCCACTCAACCCAACTATAGTTACTCGATGGACACCATCCCATGATTTGTCTGTAATCAAAGCAGAGCTTTTATATTAAAGATCGAAAGTATTCATTAAGTCGAGAGAACTATGTAAGTCAGTCAAATCAATATTTTATGTTTGACTTTAGTTATATTAACCAACAAAAAACTTTGAGTGGGTCATTCCATAGTTATCCAATAACTATGAGTATGTAACCCCTAGGTGCCCCCATCAATCTTGAGTAATAAACTGTCCAACATTTGGAGAGCGTTATGTATTCTAGTCTCAATGGATACATCAATATCCAGTCTCGATGCATCTTGACAATGAACATTTAAAATGATGTGTTTTATAATATTGTGATATAATACTCATGATTACACCCATTGGTAATCACTGTCACAAACACAGCATTCATGGATTTTCTATTAAATATATTTTAATTAAGCATTTAATTATTTATAACATATTATAATAAATATATAACAGAAAGAGAAATATCTCTATTACGAATGAGAATTGATCACAGAGTAAATTAATTTACAATAAATTATAGAACTTCCCCTAAGGCATACTATTAACTCTATTAATCTTTCACTTGCATTGGAGCCAATTATGGAATCTCGGTCATTTCATGAATGGATCTGCTATTTTGTCCTTAGTGTCTACCCTTTGTATCACGGATTCTTTATTCTCAACGAATTATCTAATCAGATGGAACTTTCAAAGAATATGACGTGACTTCTTATGTACTTTGGGCTCCTTTGCGATATGCGTCACCATATTGTTATGCAAAACAATGCCATAGGATTCTCGGTATTGGGAATCATTCTAAGCTCACTCGAAAACTTGCACATCCAAGCTGCCTCTTTAGCTACTTCATTAAGAGCGATGTATTTGACCTCTATCATGGAATCAACAACTATTTCTTGCTTGGAACTTTTCCAACTAATAGCTCCACCATTAAGTGTAAAAACATAATCAGACACTAACTTACTATCATCTATATCACTTTGAAAATTCGAATCTGCATACCCCTTCATAATGAGGTCTCCACTCTCGTATATAAGATATAAGTCCTAATTATTTTTCAAATACTTAAGTATTCATTTTACGGCCATCCAGTGCTTTTATCTGGGATTAGACTGATATTGGCTTACGCATCCTAATGCATATGCCACATCCGATCTAGCATACAACATAACATACATTATGGTCCTATGGCTGAAGCATAAGGGATCCTCTTCATACACATTTTCTCCTCATCGGCACGAGGAGCTTTCTTCTTAGAAAGGACGATTCCAGATTACGTTAGAACGTTTTCATGCTTGAAATTCTCCATACTGAACCATTTCAGTATAGTATCTATGTACAAGGATTGAGACAATCCCAATAGCCTCCTAGATCTATCTCTATGGATCTTTATACCAAGTATATAGGTTGTTTCTCCCAAATCCTTCATAAAGTAGTTCTTGGAAAACCAAGTTTTCACTGATTGCAACAACAAAGTGTCAATATCAATCGGTAATAGATTATCGACATAGAGCACTAGCGATACAACAGCGTTTCCCCGTTCCTTTCTATACACAGATGCTTTCTCTATGATTTAATAAAGGCCAAACTGTTTGATTACTTTATCGAAACACATGTTCCAACTTCTTAAACTTGTTTCAGTCCATAAATGGACTTTAACAATTTGCAAGCCTTGTCCTTACTTCCACTGATCACAAAACCCTCGGGCTGTAACATATAAATAGTTTTTTCGAAATCACTATTTAGAAAAGTCATCTTTACATCCATTTTCTATATTTTGTAGTCATAGAATGCAGCAACGGATAGCACAATCCGATTGAACTTAAACATGGCTACAAGTGAAAAGGTCTCATCACAATCATTACCCCGAATTTGACGAAATCCTTTCGCAACTAGGCTTGCCTTATAAGTTTTACTTCCCCATCTGCATTTAACTTTTTCTTAAAACATCCATTCGCAGCCGATGGATTTTATCTCTTTGGATACGTCCAACAAAGTAGAAACTTTGTTTTCGTACATGTAATCCATCTCGGATTTCATAGCTCTAAGCCAGAGTGCAAAGTATTTACTCTACAGTGCTTGTTGGAAGGATAAAAGAGCATCGTCATCTAAGATACAGGCCTCCTTCTCACCATCCATGAGAAAACCATAGTATCTCTCTGGTGCATGGGATTCCCTACTGGATCTTCTAATAGGCTGCATATTTTTGTATACGGGTGAACTTGGTTCTCCTACTAGTTCGGCCTCAGTGTTACTTTCTTGGATCTCATCCAAGTCTACAACTTCGTTAATAATTTCTTTGATAGAAATTCCTTTTCTAAAAAGACAACATATGTGAAAACAATCATTTTTTGTTCCTCCGTGTTGTAGAAAATACATCATCTGGAATTCTTGGAATATCCCACAAAATTGCACAAAGCTGATCTTACCTCAAGCTTATTAGGGTCAATGTTCTTTATATAAGCCGAACAACCCCACACCTTCAAATAATTGAAGTGGGGTTTCTTCTCATGCCATATCTCATATGGAACCTTAGGCACGGTCTTAGTGGGCAATAAGTTCAACATATGCACTGCAGTTTCCAGCGCATATCCTCAAAAGGACATAAGTAACTAAGCCTTACTCATCATGGAACGAACCAAATCTAATAGGACTCCGACACACCATTGTGTTGCAGAATACATGATGGAGTAACCTGAGAGATAATCCCATTATCCTTCAAGTATTGTTGAAAATTCATTTCAACATACTTACCTCTTCGATCTGATTGAAGAATCTTAATCTTACGTCTCGTTTGGTTTTCTACTACATTTTTATATTGAATAAATTTCTCATGGACATCAGATTCATTCTTCATAATATACACATATCATAGTCTCGAGAAATCGTCAATGAAGGTAAATAAGGAAGAACTATTATCTTTAGTGATTATAAGCATTAGGCCACATATATCACTATGTATTAACCCTAAGTATTCATTAACTCTTTCATTGCTCCCACTATAGGGATGTTTGGTCATTTAACCATTAAGACACGACTCACACGTGTCAAATAATTCAAAATCAATTAAGGGTAGAAAACCTTCAAATCAATTTATGTAGTCGTTTCTCATTAATGTGACCTAGCCTACAATGCCAAAGATATTTATCATTTATATTGTTAGAAGAATTGTTCACATAACATATATAATTAGTATTAATCATATAAATGCCATTTTCAAGAATACCATTGCTGACTTTATTTCAATCCAAACTAATGTTCATAACATTATTTGCATAATGAAATATATATCCAATCTCAACAATCTAGAAATAGAAATAATCACACAAATAGAGTCTATTACATATTAGGAAT
The DNA here is from genome assembly GCA_030765085.1 of Allium cepa. Classification (NCBI taxonomy): domain Eukaryota; kingdom Viridiplantae; phylum Streptophyta; class Magnoliopsida; order Asparagales; family Amaryllidaceae; genus Allium; species Allium cepa. Next base: position 69,447,209 of record CM060939.1, on the reverse strand, counting down.
TATTTAGTACTAAACTTGTCCACTAGGCAAATTTAAATGATAGTCTCTAATTACTGTTGCATCTACCACAGATCCATCAACAACTTGGAGCTTTATCTCTCCTCTTGCCATATGGTGCCAGTTTCTAAGCGCCTGTAACGAAGCACATATATAAGTACTAGATCCAGTATCTAAAACCCATGACATTTTATTGATTACAAAACATTTCTGAGTCACAAATGTACCTCATAGAGCCATAGAGGTAGAACCATTCTGCTTTTTTCCCTCTAAGCAATCTTCAAGTAGTCAAGACAATTCCTTTTCCAGTGACATTTCTTGTGACAGTGATGACATTCACCATTTTCATTGGTTTTCTTACTTTTATTTTTCTTACCTTCTCTTTTCCACTCCTTCGAACTCTTTGAAGATAATGCACCACCCTTAACGGCAAATACAACCCCTTGATGCTTAGATTGTGACTCAGCTGACCTTAACATGTTAAGGAGCTCCATGAGATTCACATTCAATTGGTTTATGTTATAATCCAGTATGAACGGCTCATACTGAGGAGTAAGTGAATCAAGGATCAAATCTACTTACAATTCATTGCTTAGCTATACGTCCAATTGCGAAAGCCTATCGGTATAGCCCTTTATTATTAGCATGTAATCGTCCACTTTTTCTCCCAGTTAGTTTGGTATTAAACAGCAACTTCATAAGCTCACACCTTATGAAATGTGACTGTTCACCAAACAACGTCTTGAGACTATCGAATATCTTATAGACATACATATTTTCGTACTTCCTCTGCAATGGCTTGTCTAGCGTAGACAACACGAAAAATTGGGCAATCTCTAGATCTTACACCCATTTTTCATAAGCAAGTCATAATTCGATGTCCACATCGTCGACGAGTTATTCTTTAATTCATATGTAATAGCAGTCTAAAAGCGCTCATAAGTCAACGTTATTTTAATTGCTCTTAACCAGCCGGTATAGTTTGATCCGATGATCTTGTCATTTTTAGAAAACAATATTGGAGTTGTCTTTTTCTGCAAGTTTAAGTGGTAGATTATTAGGACAAATCTTATTAGATGTACTTATAGTATTAAGAAGGTTAAACTTTATGTTTCATTTTACCAATAAGCTCCCATTAGTCTTTTATGTTTCACCGAACCCTAAGTCAAAACATAGAAGTCTTTCGACTTACCAGTAGGTGTTTGTCATGGGATTTTGACCTTGAGGAAAGCTAAACAAATCATATTCTCACATACGATGGATAACTCCTTATCGGTTATATTATATATAACTTCTAACCCATGGTACTTTGTCCTAATCCTGTCTTTACCTTGAAGAATGCTCAACAAATAAAGTAGGATTATTCACACATACCTACCATTTCGCGGCGGCCTAAATACAATGCACATACCTTGAGGAAAGCTCAACAAATATGTGTAGTTATCTTACCTCATCTATTTGGTATATGAAAGCTCAACAACTAAAGAGTATGCACGTAATTTATTAATACATAAATAACAGAGGACAATATTATATTGAAGATTTATAATCTTTAATATATTGTATTGAGTGTTATAGACTTATGAGACAATGTATTTCGTATGAAATACCCCCTGATTCAAGTGTTGGACACATCGTAAATCACGGTATACGTATATTTATGTATGTATTTATTTATTTAAGTCTATTTAGGGTTTCTTAATATTCCACCTTAATTTATGCATCACGTTGTGGAAATTTTAACATTAGATAACTTTTATATTTCATATTGCTTATATAATAGTCTTATATATAATATAATATTAATTAAATCTTATTTAATTAATTTTAATTAATTAAAATTTTAATTAATTTTATATTAATATAACATTTATATTTAATATTTATTATATACTATAACCTTTGTAATATAACACATATAATGTATATACGTGTACATTAATTAATTAACTTTTTAATTAATTTATTTAATTAAACCATTTTAATTAACATGTATTTTTTTTAAAATTCATGTCATATATGCATATGTACACTTATCTTAAACACTTTAAAACAATATAATATATATATCTTAATACAAGCGTAACGGCACGTGCTTCGCGCATGAATTGTTATTCTATAAATATTGTGTATTTTACATATGCAAGGAAAAATGATTTGCACAAATGTTGCTTAATTTATAAAATTATCACTCCAAGAAAAAGAAGTAGAAAGACTAAACTATATAAACAGATTCAAAAGTAATGCTTATAAAATATTATTCAACTATTTTATCTTTTAGTCAATATATGTACATCTCTATAAATGACGTTTTTAGTATAAGTTCCCAATTTTCCATAGACATTGTCATCTTTTATCAAAAATTTCGTGTTACTCATTGAAACTCCTCTTAATAACACAACATAAAGCTGGCCATGATCGAACACGTGTTGAGGTAAGTAAATTCCTATATGTGGAATTGTTTGTCCTTGTGCTTTGTTGATAGTGAGGGAAAAACTCAACCTTACAGGAAATTGTTTGCACAATAATGTGAATGACAAACGTATATCTTTAGAAGGCTTCATAGGTATTCTTGGTAAGAAAACTCAATCTCCAGCAAATTTTCCAGTGGCAATCTCTGCATCTGTAAGGTTTCTGTAAAATTCACGACATATTAATCTGGTACCGATGCATATTCCATTCATTGGATCAAGATTTCGGAGTAGCATGATCGGTGCTCCTTTCTTTAAGACCAACTTATGTGGAGGCAAACCACCTGGAGCTATTGAAATAAGGTATTCGAGTTAGTGTAGATTTCTTCCATCGTCTTCGACAAAATCAAATGAGTAGTACGTATGTAATTCTTTAAGAAATAGATTAATAACTTGGTTAGTCAACTTATTGACGCATTCATTGAGAGGGGTAATTAAAGCTCTTGGCACAGTACATTCCTTTTGGAATGCATTTTCATGTAATGTGGGAAAAATTGTATTTATAAGAGTAGTTATTGAACATTCATCTTCCCATGGTACTATCATTTCATTCGAAATTTGAATCAAGTTGTTGCCTATGTGCGGTTCAATCCCATCACCAACATGTAATAGAAAATTCGAATAGAAAGAATCTTATTTTGCTCTCATATTTTGAGTAAGTTGGATGACTTCTACTGATTCCATAGTGGCGATTTAACAGTGCATGCATCTATTGTTTCTGCTATTGTACCATGTTGTACGACGGGCAAGACTAGTCGAAATTCTCCTCCAGTAATAAGAATTTTACCTCTAAAAGTTATTCTTCCTTAAGGGATCTACCCAATGCTTCGAAAGCATATTTGTGAGCCATAGTTGCTTTATCCTAAATAAGAATGGATGCTTGATGCAAAAGATCTGCTAATTTTGATTGTTTACATATCATACATATTGATTCAGATGTTGTATTAATTGGAATTTTGAATCTCGAATGCGTCGTTCGACTGCCTAGTAGAATAGTCGCAGCAATTCCAGATGTGGTCGTTGCAAGTGCAATCAAACCTTCTTGTCGAAGTGTTGCAAATATTGCTTGATAGAGAAACGTCTTTCCTATTTCACCAAGACCATCAACAAAATAAATCATGCTCTCTTTATTATTAACAGCATTCATAATTATAGTGTATGCATGCAATAGGGCTTCATTCAACTTGCTGGTAAAAGTTAAATCCTCTTTTGGTGTTATAATCGAATATTGCTCATTTATTAATCTCAAAGTTAATGAATGATCATCTATGCCATCTCTAATTGTTGAAAGGTCGTAATCAGAAACTTTTTTATAATGGTTCATTAATAAAATATTAAGGTCTTTTGAAAGATGATTTTCAAGTATAACTCGACTTATTACACTTAAACTCGAATAATCTTCTATCATATAGTAGAAAAATTCATCTCATAATTTTCTAATTCCAGTTGGTGTACAATAAATCAAGATTGCAGCGAATAGTCTTCTCAAAGATGATGGCATTTGTGTGGCTGATGCTTCATGCAAACATGTTATAATGCTTTGATCTTCCTCCAACAGTCCTATCTTCTCCGCTGTTTTCTGAAATGTTGGATATTTAATACCATCTACTGTGGTCAAATGAGGTTGGTCCTTTTACACAATTTAAAATAATTCTCAAGTAGTAACGTTCTCCTTCTCATGGTGAAACGTTATAAATCTGTCCTATGAATTTTTTGATGATGTCCTACGTCTCCATTTTTTTATATTTGTTACCCACCTATATTTCTCTAGAAATTCACGATATAAAAATTGTCTTGCTTTGAGATCTTGCGAGTTTGTGTCGAAGAATTCAATTAGCATCAATGTAGAGCGGCTTTCATCCAATAAAATATCAAACATTGTTTGATTAGAATGATACGTGACTTGTTGCCTACTTGGTAATTGTATTTGTAATAGTTGAATGGAAGGATAGATTTTATGTAGTGAAAATTCAAAAATTCTCTAAAAGGCCTCTTGAGGGCATATCCATCTTGCATCAATAAACTTTTGAATTTCATCATACTCACTTCCTGGCTGAACTTCAACTGCCACACGATCTAGACCTTTGTAGACATACTTGTATAGGTATTTGACAGATTTGATACTACTACAAACTTGGACATTAATATGACAATCATATTTTTTTAACAAGTCGACAACAAAATCATCGTCATTGTCTAATGCAATGCTTCTACCATTATCTCGCCTCTGATAGATGGGATATGAATCATTACCTTGAAGAGTAGTTGGAGAAAATTGTTTTGGATAATTCTTTTTGCATTTTCTATCTTTCGTACATGGTGAATTTGGTCGATGTCTTCCGCATGGTCAATGAAGCATCCATTTAATAACAGTACTATATAGTTCTGGTTCTTCGTCACGGTCTGGGATTTCTGCTCTTACAATAGCATCATAATCATCCGGGCTATGAAGTTTACCTTGCACATCTAATATAATAAGAGTATGAGCATGAGGATGTCCTCTTTTCTAAACTTCTATAATGTGCACATATGCTACAACTAAACCGACAACTTGTTTGATATAAATATCATCCTACAGTTACTCATATTTTGCACAAAATATTCTTGTCATAAGATCTAGACGATCTTGAGCTGATTGTCCACATAGTATTTCAGAAGTGATTTCATCTCATGAAGGATTACATGTCACTGTAATGAAAAGGCTAGGCTTTTCGAACTTCTGCACCAAAGCCATAACATCTTGGTAATGTTGATACATGTTGCACGCTTCCATTAAGTGAAGCGGGTAATGTTGTTCTTCCAATGTTTCCTATATTTAATTTTCAAATCATTTTTAGAATGTTAATGATATTATATATATATAGTATGCATGTATATAAATATTGTACATAATAATTTTATTGAGCAACGTAAATAAATTCATATATCTGCATTTTTCTCTCCAGCATTCAACACATCTTGTAGACCAACATACAATTATGATCTTATGTGATGTTGTTTTTCACGAAACCATCTCATTCTACTACTTTCAATTTTTATGTAGTCATCCACAATATATTGTTGTAATAAACGTCCACCGAGCAGTAAAAGAGACATACTTTCTTGTCGAATCTATAATTATAAGATTCAGTAATTATACAAGTATTCTAATAAGATAAATAAAAGTTAAGTAATTAATTTGGTTAATACTAAGATTATAAAGATATATAAAGTAATTAATGATCTATGTTCATACCTATAGGAGATATGCATAATACTCCCGACATGTAACATGGGTACCATTCTCATTACAACTATTTAGGTCCCAACCATTATATCCATAAGGTAATAGAAGAGGATACTGTAAAGGATTATAACAACCATGCGTCTCTAGTACTCTCATAAGCTATCCTGATACATTTTGTGCAATGATATTATTACCACTTATGATACTTTTCTCATCACCTACCACTATTCCTACAACTTGTGAAGCTGTCAAAAGTGCATATTGTCGTTGTAATGGTTGTTCCTTGATTATAAATCTACAGTCATAAATGATAGGAAGCTATGAAACTCGATGAAAATTTTGTGCAAAATTATTATTTTCATCTAATATATGTTGTATCTTTTCTAGTATTCTTCTATCCAACTCTCTATTTTCTTTCATACTATTTTTAATTTCATGGTCAATGTCATATATATACAATTTCAAAAACCTTGGTTTACACCCTTCTTTTGGTAGTAAGCCGCTAATATTGTGATATATACATCCTTGAGCACGAAACATGTAGACTTCAGTTTTTCTATTTGCCAAATTTTCGTCAATATGAACTCTTATTGAAGTGAAAGAAAATGTATGATTATATGATCGAATATTTCTTCTAAAGTGTACACCATCATTACTTGTGTTGATGTAAGGGTTGAAGAGCTCAGTTGGTGACTATAATGGAGGTAGTATAGTTCGTCTCTTCTCACAACATAGAGAATATGTTTCATGTTCAAATAATTTTGCTAAGCAGTACAGACAAAATTTTGGTCATTGTAATGAATGTCTTCGAAAGTCAATTTGGTCTTTGAAATTTTTTGCAACATTATGACTTCATGCATGTATGCGTACTTGATGTGCACGTAAATGTGCATATTTTTACCACCATATTTACTCTACTTAAATTAAATAATGATCATATTGGGTATTTTAACTTGTTTTAACCAAAATCCATATTATTCCAAATTGTCACATATCCATCTTCATATAGGGGAAAAATGGTCATTTGTGTGCATATATTTCTTTGAGAAAAATTAATTGGAAATTTATATATATTTATGTAGGAATTTTATCTCAAATAAGAGTGGTTTTATGAAGACACATGCATGCAAAATGAATACAAAGGAATGGAGATGGAAATAATTCAAAGTGAAGAACATGGAGGACCCCACCTACCCACCTACCTTAATGTACAAATTAGAGGCTAATGCACATGCTTATGGAATTAATGGCTTCATGTACACTTAAATGGTGATTAGTAGAAGCTAATGATTACTTGGCATCTACACTTTCTCAAGGATATTTTGGGCATTCCCCAAAAATATGGTGTTATCCCATTTTTGGTCAAAACTGGAATATCAACAAATTGGCAAGGAATGATGGATATCAGGATTGGAGATCAGTTGGAATCAAGGCTACGATCGATATCGCCAAAATTTGGTTGAGCTCCGATCGGGACGAAATTGATTGGAAATGATGATAAGGACTAGGAAAGGCTATGTTTCAAATTTCAGGATAATCGGAGTTCGTATGAAGGAGATATGATCGATGCAAGGTAAGAAATCCATACTGTTCGAATCCATCAGCACACAAGGTTTGTATCGATGACTTCGCATCGATCAGAGGAATGGTAGTTCGAATCGATACACTTCGTATCGATCAGGCTCGTATCGACCGGCTTCGAATTGATAGGCGCGGGCTCGTCTCAGTGAAGTTCGCATCGGTTAGGATGGGAAGAAACGGCATGCTTCGAATCGATACGTTCGTATCGATGGCAGGTGGACTTTGGCTCCTTCGTATCCATCAGGTTGTAGTGCTTCGAATCCATGGAGTGAAACCTACTTCGTATCCATCGGCAGAAGATATACTCGAACCCAGAAGCTCAACCTTACTTCGACTCCATCCCATAACCAACCTACTCCTCTACCATCCTACTACCGGACCAACTCCATGCACTACCGGACCAACTCCATGCCAAGCCAAGCCACTCACCACCGAACCATCAACCTCCACCGGACCAAGGCCTCACCGCTCCAACCACAGCCGAATCAACCTCAACCCTCTACAACCGGACCACGTCCACACCAACTCTCCACCGAACCAAGGCCTTGCCGAACCAACACTGCCAGGCCAGATTGCATCAGCCCAGGCCCACCAGCAGCTATATACATCCAAGACCCCTACCCCCAGCCTCACTCTGTAAATAGAGGGGCAGGGGTACAACAATGGGGGACAAGTTTGAGAGCTCAAGCACGGAAGGAACTTTCAAACAACTTTTATACGCTTGTAATAAAAGCTTTGTACTTGTATTTTGAAGAGTAAAGGAGAATAACATATAAAGTGGACGTAGGCACGTTCTGGCCGAACCACTATAAATCTGTGTGTCTTTTACAGTTTAGTCCCTGCTTTTTACATATTTGCGTAAATCACCCAAATCGCTAAGAACAACAAAAAATCAACTAAATCATACGACTTGGAGGTGTTTGCCCATTTTTTGTGCAAACATTTTTGGTGCTTTCACTGAGAAGGACTAGCACCCACTGCATCGGATAGAAGTTTGGATTTGGAAGACAATGACTAGGCAAAATAGTAGAAGGCAAAGGGCTGAGAGAAGCCAATCGGAAGGGAGTCAACAAGCATCCTCCGGAGCTGAGGAAGGACCAGCTTCGATCTACATAACCCGGGATGAAATGGAAGCCATAACAAATTCACTGCAAGAGAGGTTGTTGAAGAGTCAACAGGAGATGATGCAGACTTTCTTGGAGCAAATGAGAGCTGCAGGGACCCAGAACTTAGGAACAGCTACAACGGCTGTGAATGCAGGACAAGGAGCTAGGGTTGTGGAACCCAATGGAGGACAGGACACAGAGCCAGAGGACAATCGACAAGGGCTTGGGGGCAGGCCCACAGGATCCAACACAGGATGACCTTTGGAAGGAGTTCAACAGGCTAGAACCAACGTTGCTGCTAGCGAGCGACATGAAGAGTACGTACCGGAATTCCCTCGGGGGTAACCCCCGACAGACAACGCTGGATTGGTAGATATAATCAGGAAGACTGTGCGAGGTGGTTTGACCAACGGAGACTTGGAAGGAGTGAACAGGAGTCCGCTCGCTCGGGAAATAAGGATGGCTCAGAATCCACCTAAGTTCAAGCTACCTAGCGTGGAGGTATATGATGGCAAGGCAGACCCTACGGATCACTTGATGAGATACATTAGACACATGGAGGTGCTGGGGCCATCGGAGGAAGTGATGGCCCGATGCTTCCCTTTGTACTTGACGGACTTAGCTGCGATGTGGTTTAGGCAGCTGGAAGAAGGATCTATCAGGACTTGGAGGGAATTGGTGGAAAGGTTTTTGGGACAGTTTCGGGTTCATGTCAAGAGACCGAAGAACGTGATGACATTGACGTCGGTAAAGCAAAGGATAGATGAATCGCTTTGAGCTTTTCTAACTCGATTCAGTGCCGCAGTTGCTTCGATGGATCGGCCCGATCCATCGATGGTTTTAATGGCAGCAGTATCAGGAGTCAGGGAGAACTCGGATTTCAAGGTATCTCTGATACGAGATCCCCCACGAGATCTCGACGAATTCTTTCACGAGGCAGAAAGGTTCCTTCGGCAAGAAGATGCGAGTACGGATTTAAAGTTGAAAAAGGTTAATGCAATTGAGGTTGGAGGACCATCCAACAAAGGTTCGGATAAAGACAAAGGTAAAAGGAAGTTGGACGATAATTCTGGAAATGCTAGGAAGCGATGGAAGGATCCAAAATTTTCCACATACACAGGATTGAACGAGACGTTGGAACGGATATACCTGGATACTCGGAATCGCCTTCCCTACCGAAGGCCGGCTAGGAGAGAACCATCAGAACGGGAGAGGACATCATAAAAGCACTGTCTCTTCCATGATTTGGATGGACACGACACCAACAGCTGCAGGCACTTAAAGGACATAATTGAGGAGCATGTAAGGAATGGACAGCTGCCACAATATGTTGGACCTCGGAATGCAACGGCGGGGCAGGAGCAACCGCCGCCTACCTCAAGCTACGATGGTGGGAGGCCCAGGAATGATGGTCGGTTGATCATCCATTGACCGGGATGACATGAAATAAGTAGCGAACTATTGGCAAGCAACCAAGTCATTTACACATGTACGGGGACGGAGATAGCCCCTAGGCATGCTCTGAATGATGATAAACTGCGATGCTATGGTTTGTGAAATTTATCTTTTGCTTTTGGATTGGACACTGCTTTTCTTTTTGGATTTTGGTTTTGGAGTTTGATTTGAGCTCCTGGTTTTGCTTGCTTTTTGGTTTGGATTTACCTTTGGATGATTGTTTTCGGTTTTGGATGCTGGTTTGGATTTCTGGCTTTCTGGTTTTGATTTGGATTTTGGATTTGGATTTTGGATTGGATTTTGATTGGATTTTTATCTGATTTTTGATAAATGGTCGTCGGGTATGGATTATGCCCGACAAGGGGTGAGTCACTTTGCCCGAACGTAGTAAATTGACTCATCCAGGTCCTTGAGTATGGACTATGCTCAACAAGGGTCCGGAGTGACCAGGATCTGGCCTAGGACTTAGGCCCTGTATTATCAATTGTTATTTTCAGGTCGTTGAGTATGGACTATGCTCAACAAGGGTCCGGAGAGACCAGGATTCGGCTTAGGACTTAAGCCATGGCATTGTACAGCGTCCAGGGACACTGGACCAAGGTCGTCAAGTGTGGATTACGCTTGGCAAGAACCTAGAGATGTTAGTTCAATGTCCAGGGACACTGGACCAAGGTCATCAAGTGTGGATTGCGCTTGGAAGGAACCCTGAGAGGTCAGCTCAACGTCCAGGGACACTGGACCAAGGTCATCAAGTGTGAATTGCGCTTGGCAAGAGCCCGGAAAGGTTATGGATTCGGATATCAACCTGGAGAGGTCTTGGATTTGGTTATTGGCTATTGGATAAGGATGGATTAGGACTCGGTTGTCGAGTTCGAATGGATACGGAATTGGCCAAGGCTTTGGTTATTCGATTTGGAATTGGACATCGACTCGGAGCAGTCAAGGATGATATACTCTGGCAATATGGCTATGGACTTTGGATATTGGATTCGAAACTATTCAAAACACGCCTTGTTATCACAATGCATGTTTTGAGGGGCAAAGTGTTATCCCATTTTTGGTCAAAACTGGAATATCAACAAATTGGCAAGGAATGATGGATATCAGGATTGGAGATCAGTTGGAATCAAGGCAACGATCGATATCGCCAAAATTTGGTTGAGCTCCGATCGGGACGAAATTGATTGGAAATGATGATAAGGACTAGGAAAGGCTATGTTTCAAATTTCAGGATAATCGGAGTTCGTATGAAGGAGATATGATTGATGCAAGGTAAGAAATCCATACTGTTCGAATCCATCAGCACACAAGGTTCGTATCGATGACTTCGCATCGATCAGAGGAATGGTGGTTCGAATCGATACACTTCGTATCGATCAGGCTCGTATCGACCGGCTTCGAATCGATAGGCGCGGGCTCGGCTCAGTGAAGTTCGCATCGGTTAGGATGGGAAGAAACGGCATGCTTCGAATCGATACATTCGTATCGATGGCAGGTGGACTTTGGCTCCTTTGTATCCATCAGGTTGTTGTAGTGCTTCGAATCCATGGAGTGAAACCTACTTCGTATCCATCGGCAGAAGATATACTCGAATCCATAAGCTCAACCTTACTTCGACTCCATCCCATAACCAACCTACTCCTCTACCATCCTACTATCGGACCAACTCCATGCACTACCGGACCAACTCCATGCACTACCGGACCAACTCCATGCCAAGCCAAGCCACTCACCACCGAACCATCAACCTCCACCGGACCAAGGCCTCACCGCTCCAACCACAACCGAATCAACCTCAACCCTCTACAACCGGACCACGTCCACACCAACTCTCCACCGAACCAAGGCATTGCCGAACCAACACTACCAGGCCAGATTGCATCAGCCCAGGCCCACCAGCAGCTATATACATCCAAGACCCCTGCCTCCAGCCTCACTCTATAAATAGAGGGGCAGGGGTACAACAATGGGGGACAAGTTTGAGAGCTCAAGCACGGAAGGAACTTTCAAACAACTTTTATACGCTTGTAATAAAAGCTTTGTACTTGTATTCTGAAGAGTAAAGGAGAATAACATATAAAGTGGACGTAGGCACGTTCTGGCCGAACCACTATAAATCTGTGTGTCTTTTACAGTTTAGTCCCTGCTTTTTACATATTTGCATAAATCACCCAAATCGCTAAGAACAACAAAAAATCAACTAAATCATACGACTTGGAGGTGTTTGTCCATTTTTTGTGCAAACATATGGATTAGGATTTCATGCTTGTATAAATAACCCCTTATGTTTCATGTAATCTTCCCCCCTCCTAGCTTAGACTCTCTCTTCCTCTTCATTAGTTTAGGCTCAAAATAAAACAAAGCTCTCTTTCTCTTTTCATGGCTACTTAGCCATTTTTATTTTATGTAACTTTCTTTTCATTTTATGCAATGTTAATTATTGTTTCTTTTTAATTACATGTTCATTTCCTTTTATGCAAGTAGTGTAGATCTCTCTTATTTCATGCAAGTAGATTAGTTTTGTTTCTTTGCTTTGCTCTCTTTTTCTTTTTCTTTTCCTTTAATGTTGCAAGCTATATTTGTTGTTTTGATAACAAATATGAGAGGCTAATCCCTTCAATTTAGGGGTAATGAAGCTCTCTAATCATGTTGTTTCAACTTAATTTGATATGCTCTCTTTTTGTTCTTAATGAGAACGATTGAAGTGGTTTAATGATGTTGTTTAGCTTTGAATTTGATAGTCTATGTTGTTCATAACAAATAGGTTATGCTTAAACAAACAAAACACAAATTGCCTCTTCATTTACATATGATTATGGCAAAGAAGTGATTGTTGAAATTAAAATTTGATGGCTTATATTTCTAATTAATAGTTAATAGGCCATGCTTAAAATAGATTTTGCTTTCAACTTTGTTGTCATATTTTATGAGATTTAAAAGTGTATTAGTGGTTGTGTTATAGTTTGATGGTTTATATTGAGCTAATTAATAGCACAAATATACCATACTTATGATAAACACATCAACTAATTCACTAATGACAAGAAAAGAGAGATCATAACTTCATTTTGTTGATTTATGTGATCTAGAGAGTGGAAATTGCCTCTAATTGTCTGAACACTCATATTTTTATCAATTTTCTTTTGCTTGTTTTTCTTCTTATCTAGTTTAACATTCTCTTCAACTTTGGTTTAATTTGACTGAATTGATTTTTAAAATCATCAATTCCCTGTGGATCGACCCGTATTCGCCACGTGCTACATTCGTACACCGTGCGCTTGTGGAAAATTTAATTTGAAAATTTTCAACTAATTTCTAACTCGATAGAAACTTAGTCGATAAATAAGTTTTTGGCGCCATTGCCGGGGATTATTTTGATTTTAGTTTTCCATTCTTCGAGTTATTTTCTTTTAATCTTTATGTGTTTTTTATTTTTATTTTGTGTGTTTGTTTGCAATTAAAAAAAATGTTATGTGTGATTTTTGGTTGCATTTGGATTGTGTGTTTCTTATTTTCTAGTTGCATTTGCTTTTACATTTCTATTTAGAAAAAAAACAAAACATTTGCAATTTAAAAAAAATTATTTCATTTTCGATTTGCATACATTTTTTTTTACAAATTTTTGATACATTGCTGTCATTCTCATTCTCTGTTTTCAGTGTTTTCACTCATTTCTCTGTGTATCACTCTGCACAGCCCACTCTTTTTCTCTTTTACCGTTCACTGTTGACACCACTCTTCATTCTTCAACACTCCCTCTTGTTCAACTACCATCCTCCTGGCCATCAAATTCATCTGACCTCTGTACCATCACAGTCATTTGCTTGGCCACTAATCACCAATACCCCCACTGTCACAGACCAACAGCATTCAAAACCACCACATACTTACCAAAACCCACTGCACAAACTTCTGCAATCCTCACCTCCCCAAGCCTTCATCGCTGCTGACATATTCACCACTACCACTAGCATATTCATTATTCACCAACATCACCATTTAAATCATCACTCCACATACCCATAAACAACCTGCCTCAACATCATCACTTCATACAACCTGTCTCCTTCATTTCTTCCTAACCTCCTTAACCTCTCCTAACTATTGTACCATTTCACTGTTGCTGCCATCTCCCTCTTCTCTGGAAACCATCTCTATCACCAAAACTGCACAGCTCATCTGTCCCCTTCCACAAAACCACAACCACCTTTCAAACAGCAGAACCACCTTGTACATCAACACCATAGCATTCTCTACCATCTCACTTGCCACCATACATACCTCTAACAACTTCACAAGCAACTCTGACATCCTCATCACAACCAGTCATCTACATCCTCTCTGCATACACACAACAGTGACTACAAGCTTCATCTCCATCACTCTGCAAACACTCACTCCTTCAAATCACCCAAAATTGAACACCGCAAACCACCACGAATTCACCTATATAATTGCCGAATAATCAAGACCATCTCGCGAACCAATCTTACCCCCACGTCCACTTCAACACCCCACGCGACCAGAATCGCACAATAGCCTTGTCCCCAAATTCAACCGCAACTTCACGCAATCCTATCGCCTTCGAACAGTCCATCCACCTCCCAAACCCAAATGCTAATCACCGAAATCGCTACCAGAAATAACTCGACCAACTCGCCACCAATAAGAGTACAACCGAGCCTTCAAAAAAAAATCGCGACTTCTCTAACCGCGACCTTCAAACTCAGCAATCGAGAACTCGAAAGGAATTGAAACGAGATAAAAAAATTATTTTGAATTGGATTTTTGATTTAGAAATTTGCTTATTTGATTCGAGAATTTGGTGTATTTCTGTAGAACAACATGTTTCGTTTGAAAAAAATAAGAGAGAGAGGATATAGAAGTGGTTGAGTTAAAATGTTGTTTCGGTAAAGTTGGTTTGAGAAGTTACCGGGATGTTTGTGGAGTTGATGCTTTCTTTTTATTTTATTTTATTTCTTTTTTCATCTTTTTTTTTGGTTTATTTAATTTGTTTAAGCTTTAGATTCTCTTCCTCTCTAAAAAAAATACAAATTTTGATTAGTGTTGTTTTTAGTTTGTTCATTTTGGTTTCACTTGTTTTTCTTTGATTTACTTTCTTACAAAAACAAAAACTGTATAAATCTTGTTTTATTTCAGGTTGCCAAAGCAGATAAAAGAAGGAGTCGCTTGCCAAAAAAACTGCTTGCTTGCTATATCTATTATTTTTTATTTGCTTTGCATTGTCAATTGCTTGCATTTTAAAAAAAAATCAAAAAAAAAACAATTCATTCATAGTTGCATTGTTAATACACGTTTAATTTTTGTTTTGCATTCCATCCTAGAATTTGTTAATAATAACGGTTAGACATCGATAACACTTAATTGTATATTAACAAGTTGTCTTCTTTGAATAATTTAATTTCTTGGTGTCGGCATAGAAATAATCAGTCATAAATATTACGGTGATTCATAAATATTATACTGAATTGTTTCTCTGAAGGTATTTAAACCTTCGGCTGCATTGCTATGGTAATTCGTGGTGCACCGATAACCCCTGCCCGTTACCTGGCCGAGAACTATCTTGTTGATTTAAGACAATTTGTGATTGTACAATTTTGGGTTAACTTAGGATAAATCATTTGTAATTAACCACTGCATTCATTTAGTTGCATTAGTTCATGCATATTTAAAAAAAACAAAAAAAAAATTCAAAATCCAAAACTAAAAAAATTGTAAATATTTCTTCTCCTTTGAAGTTTTCAAATCCTTTTTCTTTGAAATTTCAAAAATCCAAATTTTTTTTGGAAAAACCAAAATTCAAAAAAAAATACCTTTTCAAAAACAAAGAAAAAAAATTAAAAAACCAAAAAAACAAAACAAAAATCAATTTCCCTTTTGAAAAATAAATTTTATTTGTAAATACTTTTCCTTTATAAAAAAAAAAGCCAAAAAAATTCTTGAAAATGTCCGAGTTTCCTCACTTACGTGAATTTTACAATTTATCAATATAATCCATATAATTTCACTTCAAATTCTTATGGATATTTCAACAACAACTATTGTTTAAACGATTTGAATTTTGAACCACAAAATTTTCAAAATGATGACCAAACTTCAAATCTTTAAAATAGTATTTCATCTTTACTTGAAGTCGCTACGCAACAAAATCAAATGATAAATAAGTTGTGTAATTAATATTTGTGCGATAACTCGAATCAAAGTTTTCAAAATAATCAAAATTTGAATTCACTTCAAAATTCAAACGATTTTGAGTATAACCCATGCCAATTCAATTTTGAACTCCAAAATGAATTTCAAAATCAAAACGAAAATGAGATCCACTTTTCAAATAATTTTGGCAATGGGAATAATCTCGACTACGATGCGATTGAAAAAATTTGTCCTTAACAAATCCAAAACGAAAATTCTCAAGTTAATAACTACAAATTGGATTTTGTTGAACAAATGAACGAAATTTACGATGATCACACAGATTGTTGTTTGAAACATATATGAAACAACGTGAAAAACAAAATCAAATCCCAACGTGTGACGAGTCAAATAATAATCCATCTTTTACCACAATTGACGATTTTCAAATAACAACTTTTGAAACTGAAAATGATGATCTTAATGAAGTTGTTGACAACACGGTAATTGAGTTGGATTTAAATTCTTTTGAGGGTGTGAAACCAAATTTAAAATTCAATATTCCTTTTCTCAATTTCGAAAATTTGAATACAACAGCTTTGGATTTCGAACTTGAGATACGCAATGAATTGTTGATAATCCAACAAAGGAAGACGAATTTAACGAACATGATTTTTTTGGACTTTTTGAAGATTTGTTGTTGGATTGCAAAAGGGATGATTTACATCACCATTTTGAAATCAATAATTTTGAAGAATTTTTCAATGACAAAATTGACTTTCAATTTGGTGAAAATAAACTTGAATTTCAACCAATCGTTATATCTACCCCAAAAATCATCAAAAATAAAACAACTCGTACGATTTTTAATAAAACGACATTCGTTTTTTCAAATCCACATTCGACTTCGAAGTCTTTTATGGTTTGGTTTTTCGAGCTTAAGTCGTGTCTCGTGTACTTGACGAGACAAATGAATCGATCTTTGGAAGACCGTTTCATTTACTTTTTGGCGATATACTTTCTGATGTCGTGTAAGTAAATTTCATTTTCATGTAAATAATAATAAACGTTCCTTTCACTTGGGTTGACCGTGGGGACACAGTCAAAATCAAATGTGCGGGGAGACTCATCTTCTTCTTGATTTTTCAGGATTAATTTTTCATTTTTCTTCCAAAAACTCAAAAAAAATCCAAAAACAAAAGAAGAATTTTTTTTAGCTTTTTTGATTTATTTTTGAAGAAACACTATAGAATAAATATATGGTTTTGGTTTATTAAATTGAAATTATTGAAAATTTATTTGTCTTAACAAAAATAAAAATGAAGTTTGATTATAAATAACAATGGTTTAACTAGTATATAGGAAGGTTCATACGTGTTAATTATGAAATACATCCTAATTGAAAATCTTTGTTTTAAAAGTGGTGAATTTAAAGTAAAGGATATAACATTTTTTTTGTCTTCTAAGTTAAATGATGCTAAGATGATTTTGCAAAACTCTCTCTCTCTTAAAAAAATATAAAAAAATAAAAAAATAATAACATCCAAAGTATTCACTCTCATTTAAAAGTCCTCACGGTTATGCATGGATGAATTACTTGGAATCTTTAATTATGTGCTTTCATACTCATTTAAAAGTCCTCACGGTTATGCATGTATGGAACACATGTAAAAAAAAAGAATAGACTTAATAAAAACCACCTACGGTCGATAGGTGTATGCACGAAAGTGTGTGCACTCGCCATGCTCTGTACTCCCCTCACATAAGCCCGAAAGGCAGTGCATGGGTGGTATATCTAGCCTCAGTTTACCTAAGCTAGGTGTGTAATTTTTCTTGCAAATAATGAGAGAGCAAGCAATTGAAATCCTAGCACTATTTTTACTTAGTTGATTTGATTTGTTATTGAAAAGAAATGAAAATACCACTTTGATAAACTTTGATAATCAACTAAGAATCCTTTTCGTAATTACACTTTGTTATCAACCAAAATAATGAGTTAAACTATAGTCTATTTGTTATGATAACTTTGTTTTTATTGAAAATTTTGACTAGTAAATGACTAAAAAATTTCAAGATAATAACCAAAACCTATATTTAACTTATTTGAGTCGATTTAAAATCCTTCATTGTAAATATTTTCAAAAATTCGCATTCATCTCTTTGTAAATAAATCTTGCATTTTGTAAATATTTTCATCCTACATGTGCATTTTGTGGGTAGTATCCGCTGAAAACCCTCACGAGACAACACTCGTCCTACTGGGGATACCCAGAGGTTTAACGGCTTGTTGCATACGCTCAATGCAATCGTGCTCCCTACGAAAACGGACTTATCTTAGTTTATCTTTATTCGAGGACGAATAAAAAGATAAGTGTGGGGGTATTTGATGCGCACGTAAATATGCATATTTTTACCACCATATTTACTCTACTTAAATTAAATAAATGATCATATTGGGTATTTTAATTTGTTTTAACCAAAATCCATATTATTTCAAATTGTCACATCCATCTTCATATAGAGGCAAAATGGTCATTTGTGTGCATATATTTCTTTGAGAAAAATTAATTAGAAATTTATATATATTTATGTAGGAATTTGATCTCAAATAAAAGTGGTTTTATGAAGACACATGCATGCAAAATGAATACAAAGGAATGAAGATGGAAATAATTCAAAGTGAAGAACATGGAGGACCCCACCTGTACACCTACCTTAATGTACAAATTAGAGGCTAATGCACATGCTTACAGAATTAATGGCTTCATGTACACTTAAATGGTGATTAGTAGAAGCTAATGATTACTTGACCTCTACACTTTCTCAAGGGTATTTTGGGAATTCCCTAAAAATATGGATTAGGGTTTCATGCATGTATAAATAACCCCTTATGTTTCATGTAACCTTCCCCCCTAGCTTAGACTCTCTCTTCCTCTTCATTAGTTTAGGCTCAAAATAAAACGAAGCTCTCTTTCTCTTTTCATGGCTACTTAGCCATTTTTATTTTATGTAACTTTCTTTTCATTTTATGCAATGTTAATTATTGTGTCTTTTTAATTACATGTTCATTTCCTTTTATGCAAGTAGTGTAGATCTCTCTTATTTCATGCAAGTAGATTAATTTTATTTCTTTGCTTTGCTCTCTTTTTCTTTTTCTTTTCCTTTAATGTTGCAAGCTATATTTGTTGTTTTGATAACAAATATGAGAGGCTAATCCCTTCAATTTAGGGGTAATGAAGCTCTCTAATCATGTTGCTTCAACTTAATTTGATATGCTCTCTTTTTGTGCTTAATGAGAACGATTTAAGTGGTTTAATGATGTTGTTTAGCTTTGAATTTGATAGTCTATGTTGTTCATAACAAATATGCTATGCTTAAACAAACAAAACACAAATTGCCTCTTCATTTACATATGATTATGGCAAAGAAGTGATTGTTGAAATTAAAATTTGATGGCTTATATTTCTAATTAATAGTTAACAGGCCATGCTTAAAATAGATTTTGATTTCAACTTTGTTGTCATATTTTATGTGATTTAAAAGTGTATTAGTGGTTGTGTTATAGTTTGATGGTTTAAATTGAGCTAATTAATAGCACAAATATACCATACTTATGATAAACACATCAACTAATTCACTAATGACAAGAAAAGAGAGATCATATCTTCATTTTGTTGATTTATGTGATCTAGAGAGTGGAAATTGCCTCTAATTATCTTAACACTCATATTTTTATCAGTTTTCTTTTGCTTGTTTTTCTTCTTTTCTAGTTTAACATTCTCTTCAACTTTGGTTTAATTTGATTGAATAGATTTTTAAAATCATCAATTCCCTGTGGATCGACCCGTATTCGCCATATTCTACATTCGTACACCGTGCGCTTGCGGAAAATTTAATTTGAAAATTTTCGACTAATTTCTAACTCGATAGAAATTTAGTCGATAAACAGTACTCCTTGATGTCTTTGCATGTCATTATCATTTTCCGTAATTTGTCATCTGTGACGGTAAGTATTTCGACGGTGAGCTAGATAATGTTCTCTTTCTTTTATAGACATAGTTTTTCTCTGTTCTCTTCGTTTTTGACGATTTCTTTCCTGGTGGTAATGATGGTACTCTTCATTTATATGCTCATTTGTTGCATTTGAGTTATTTGTCTCTATAACCATCATTTCAGCTTCTTCAGATTGGTTTGAATTTGTTTGGTGGTTGTTTACTTGCAATAGTGTAAATAATTCTTCATTTGGTTGATGCATGTCATCCAAATTTTCATTGGTTATCGCATCTAAGTTTCTACATAAAGATGTATTTTGAAGCCTTTCTCAGCGTAGTCTATAAGCATGACGACGTCTAGCAAGATATGCTTCTCTTTCATCCAGAGTCCGTTCTCTTGCTCTTACTCGGTTAATTTCTCTTTTTTCATCGGTTGAAGCATTTATTCTTCTATTTCGCCTTCTTTGATTATCCATTTTTGGTATGCAACTGTATTAGAAATATAAATATTTATGTATGATTAATATGATTAATAAGGCTTTGAATTTGTTAATCACGCATAATAATTTCTATAGTATTAAAAAACAGCAAGATCATATAACTAACAAACATAAATGTTAAACAGAAATCTAACAATGAAGAATTTAACACGATAATACTAAGTAATATACATTTGTCTTTATTAACTATTATAAAGATTTTACGATAAATGGTTCATCTTCGTTGTCTTCATGTCACCATCCATTTTTCTCCAAATAATTTATCTACAAAAATAAACGAAGAAAAATAAGATTAGAATATTTGTTATTATATATGTATATGCGTATGTATGTATATATATATATATACACACACACACACACGTGTGTGTGTGTATTAGTATATAACTTGCCAACTCAGAAGTAAAATTTGGGTCCCAACCATAGTCATCTATCAAGAGGGTGTGTTGATCGTTGCGCGGTTGTTCTTGTACTTGTTTTTTTATTTTCCCCTGTTGTAGCTTTGGTAGATGATGCCTTACCGTGTGCCGATTTTTGTTTATTGGATTGTTTTACATCCATTGTTTGGTTTATGATTTTAATGCTCTAAAAATGTTGGATTATAAAGAGATGACACTGGTTTCGTTTATGAGGTACAAATGAATGAGCACTAATTTTAAAATATTATGCATATCAAATTTAAGAGCAAAAATGAATGCGTATAGTAACTTTTATTTGTTATATTCAGTAGTATCTCGCCTTAGAGAGCGCATTGACTGATTTTGTTCTTCTTCGCCGATTATTAGTTGAGTGTGTTGCTGCTATATATTTTTGAGTGTGCTGCTGCTAAATAATTTACTTGGATAATTTATAACCATCTGATTCTTTTTTTTGCTTTCAAAGTTTTTCTCACAAATCTGTTTGGAAGCGGAGGCTGGAGGAGGCACAACAAATACATCGAGTTTATTTGACATGCACATAGCAAATACTCTACTATGTTTTGCAACACATGGTATACTTACTTATTATTAACTCAAAGTATCTCTTTTTTAAAATAAAAGAAATGTATAGTTCTGTGTAATCCTGTTATGTCCCTTCTATTCTACATTGAACTCCATAGTAAACTAAACAATGGTTATATTCACTACACGGATGGAAGTTTTAGTCATGTTTTTACTTTTTACTACACTATTCCATTGTGATTGTGCAAGAAACTTGGATTTTGTTGCTTCTAAGACAAAACAAGTCAATATAGATGAAAGCATGAAGATCAGTAGAAAATATGTTGTCGTGGGGTATCTTCCACGTGCTACTCCAGGCTGTAGCCTAGGGATTGGTCATTGGAAATCCCCTAATGGCAAGCATTAGTGTGATAGCGCTTCTATCTAAAATAGAAACATATACGATCGCTGTGTCCATTTATCATTGTGTCCGTAATAAGTAGAAAATCACTTTTAAATATGTGATCTAACAAATAATCTTCTTTTAAATATATGTGGCTACGTGAAACAAATCATTATCCATTCGTGTGCATGCATTCAATACTCATTGTTGTGCAATAGTAGTCCTGTTTTCGTATGCATTTTTATTCCGATTCCTTCCTTTATGAACTTTTTACCACAAAATATAACTTTTTACCACAAAATCCCACTTTTTACCACAAAATCCCATCTGCATCCTACACGTACTTTAATAATATTACAAAAACCAAACCGACTGAATGAAATGAATAATTCACATAGTCTAACAAAGGAGAAACTACAGATCAAGTACCTCAAACTCGAAAACTACAAATAGTTATTCGAAATGAATAGATAGAGAGGGATTTAAATATAGGGAAGAGTTTGCCATGTTTCTAGAAAGGTCATAGTTGATTTTGAACAAACTTTGAAATTAAATGAAAGAAATAAATGTTTGAACAGCTACACATATTTAGCCTCAAAAAACACTACTTTCATCACAAAGTTAAACTGTATGCATAGAAATAGGCCTGCAGTTCTTTGATAACTACCAGCTGATGTATTATAGGATAAAAATGTCTTCCAGTTATTAATTAAAATTATTCACTAACAAAAATTACCTTGTAGTTTAGAGTTGTAGGTACAAAAAGCAGCAAATACAATGCTATATACCGATTGAATTGGATTTGCGTGCTGCTTGATTTGTGGAAGGAAGAAATAGGGTGTGGCTGTTGTTTGTAGTCGAGGTTGCAGATAAGGGCTGAGGAGGATGTATGGCACCATATATACAGAGAGGAAAGTACAGCTCCCCACGTTATCTTCGCATAGAGATAGGCATAGGTTTTGCTCAATTTACTGACTTTGTAAGCACACAGATATTTAAAATATTTATGTTAGTACTGAATATAAAATATATAACGATGTTGAATATATTTACTAAAACTTTTTCACGTAGCCTATGTTGTCCAGTGTCTGCAGTCAGTTTTTTTAAAATATAAACTACATAAGCATATAACAATATATACATGCTTACATTTTATGACATTGAGTTCCCAGGTCTTCATAAAAAAATTATTACTGTACTGTGTCGATAAGAATATGCGAGGTATATATTTACTGCCAACGAACAGATTTAGTATGACCGGTGTTACTTTTTTTGATTCGGCAAGATTTTTTTGAATTGACCTATTATGCGATGCTACGATGCTATTTTTTGTGGATGCTATTTTTTGGGTTGAAGGAGATAATTTTGAATTGTTTAAAGGGTATTTCTGAAAGTTCACATTTACACCAAAAAAGTGAGACACCAAAGGTATTAAAACTATTATTAAATATATATAATTTATTAATGAATTAACTTATTTAATTTATTATTTTATTAATATAATTAATAAAATTTAAAAATTATGAAATTAATTTTATTTTATATTTTCAAACATTTTAAAAACTTTATTATATTATACCTTTTATTATATATATATATATATATATTATTTTAAATTAAAATTTTAAATTTAAAATCTTTTATTTTTAATTTTCATACAATTTTGAAAATTAGCCTAAGATCCAATTCAAATTGGGACTTTTTTATTAGGGGCAACTTTTGGGCTCACATATCTTCTCGGGCCAAGCTGGTTGCCATATAGGTAGAGTACTTGATTACCCAAATCCAATCCTAGACATTACCTTTTTAGACACCCTACTATCTGAGCTGTGAACTTAATAGTTAATCCTAACATGACTAATTTAAACCACATAGGGTACTGGGCTCTAATACCATTGCTGAAACCGGGTCAGCCCGCAATGAAAGTTATTGGTGAATGTCAAATTATTTTTACCCTACTGGATCCCTATTGGGCCAATGAAGTATAATTTATTTAGAACATTTCTAAATTTCATTTAATAAAATCTTTTATTTTATTTAAATTATAACTTGTATAGTTTTGTTTAATTTATATTGTGATATATATATATATATATATATATATATATATATACCCATATGTGCATTATATACACGTATATATGTGCACGTGCATATGTAACATATCAATACGTGTAAGATATAAAATGCGTATATAGATGTTGGGATACATTGCAACAAACATGTTATCTCATCCAATATGAAAATATATGTATACACACACAATTATTTTATATATAAATATTATTAATATATATATATATATATTATGGTTTTGTTTAAATAATTTTATAAGTACACACACACACACATATATGTAATCATGCGAATAAAATATTAATATTGTACATACATATTATATAGTAGACTTATTTAATATAAAGAAATTATTTATAAATAATCATAATTTTTTTAAAATCGTAAGCAATACATACATACATATATTCAGATATATTAATAATTGTTTATAAATATATATATAAACAAATGTATGTGCATGATAAAATTATATATGTATATTTTAATAAAATACTTAAAAATATTTTTGATAAATATACATGAATAGGTCATGTGCATGGTTGGTGAATAATTTTTTTTAATTTTTAAAATATATTCTATTTAATTATCCATTCAAAAACTATTAAAATATGAAATACAAATTAATTAAGAAATTTTATTTTGAATTTTAAATTTCCAATAAATCCTAAATGATATTTTATGCTTTGAAATTTTTTTACAGAATTTTTCGATTTAAAAATAATTTAAAAAATAATTTTCTATTTTCAGTTGTAGTTTAAAATTAATTCGATAATAATAATAATTTTTTTTTCAAAGAGTGTCTTTACTATTAATATTATTTTATAAAATACAAAATATATTTTGCATATTATATTTGAATTAATATAATTGGTTTATGTTATAAATTGATTTAAATAATATTTAAATAATAATAGAATACATACAAAAATATTTTATCACTATCAAATATTATCATCGCCTTATATCTTTACATATAAAATTACGTGATCATATTTGACTATAGTATGATATTATAATTAAATATAAACTATATTTATTTATTTAAATAATGCATATTAATTCAATAACATTAAAAAAAAATTTGGAGCCATATTGTAAATATACATATAACAAAAAAATTTGTGACAATATCATTGCATATCAAAATCGTTACCTGACTAACAACAAATAATACATGTATATAATAAAACATTAATTAGGCAGAAATAACTATATTATGATTAGAACCACACTTCCAATGTCTTAAAGTACACCTTAAAATGATGATATATGTCTCTTGAAACTATTTCCAACTCAGCAGAATGTGAGTATTCTTGAATCGTTGACTGCCAGTTATCGGATATCAGCTAACTTGATTTCATTTGAACTTTAGATAGACTAAGAGGGAAGTGAAATTTCGGACAATGAAGTCTTAGGGAGGAGGCTCAATTTTTTTTTATCATACATGGTAGAGATGCTTATGTAGTGGAAGGAAAAGGGGAGAAATACGAATCTCATCTCTTATCCATTCTTCTTTAATCTCGGCCATCCAAAACCAAACCATTCCTACCAAATTTTGAAGTGCTTATACCCTTATTTGCGGTTGAAAATATCAGCTCCTATGATGGGCTTTAAACCCATTTAAGCCCAAATTTTTTTATGCAATTAAATCTAATTTAATTGCTTATCGATATTATATATCGATTGACATATTATAATTGTTACAAATATATTAAAAATATTTATTGTAACGACCCGCTATTTTGAACTATTCGCATCCGCACATGTCGGACTTGAATAATTCAAAATACCGAATTGTTAATTTTAAATTTGGCAAAACTCAGATATACAGTAAATAAATAATCACAGACACGGAGTAATAATATGCAGCGGAAGTAAAAGAAAATAGTAGTTCATGAAGCTACTATATAAATATATAAGATACATCAGAGTTTACAACAGAAGAGAAATATGATACATCAAGTACAAATCAGAATACATCACTAGAATCATCGAATACTGAAAGCAGAATAGATGGCTGGATCTTCAAGCAAAGCTCCAACTCCAAAGGTGAGTCTCACAAGCTGAACCACTCATTCTGACCCGAGCGCAAAGCAAAACACAAAACACTCGAGTCAGGATTAATATTCTCATATCAATAAATCCAACTCAAGTGAAATAACAATCGAAATACAAGTAACTCAAAGGATGTTGGAATCACCATCCTCTAAGGATCCGTTAAACTATCTACTATGTAGTAATATGCGTTAAATCGATAATGTCTATCAGTAATATAAAATATCAAAATAGTGTTAAGGCGTTACCATTATCCCCCTTAACACATTTTATAATGTCATAGTCTATACAGCACTGTAAACTCCACCGTAAACTGGCGGGATATCAGGGAGTACTCCATAGGTATAACACAAAGCAAATTCGTAGTGGTCGCGTATATAGGGATACAAGTATGACAAGGCACATGAGGCAATACCCAAGGTAGTGAAACTTCCGTTCGCCTGATCCGGACTGGTGAGAATGCATCGCCGCAGCGATCGCAACACCGCGAAACAACACTCCTGAAATTCCGAGGGTGCACCAATCAATAACAAGTAATGAGTAGTTTACGAAGAAGTGTGTCCGCTCGAGGTGGCTAACCTCATTTGGCCCGGCACGGCTCCTGATTTTAGTCATTTCCAATTTGACACAAGTGTCAAGGCTATCCATTATCGTTCTCTTTCTTCAGTCATCACGTACATCATTCCAACCACTTCATTCTGGATCATCACTCCGCGTATAGTTATGAAAGTGGTTTTCGGTTTAGATAGAGAGTATATCCATAACCGATTCCGGTTTCTTTAATAACTTTCGTAATTATTACACCGATTGGTCGTTTATAAAATTTCAAACCAAATCAAATTCAATTTCAGTTAAATTTCGAAAATCAACATTTCGTTTGTCTTTCTAAATCAATTTTCAAAATTTACGTTCAACTTTCCAAATGTCCATTTCAAAGTCTTACAATTCAATTTCAATTTTATTTAAACAATTCAAATATTAATTCAAGTCCGTATATATAAGTTTCATTCTGAAATCATTTAAATTAATTTGATTTAACATTCAAAATCAATTTCAATTCATTAATCGATTTCATTCAATATTCGTTAAGTTTATTTATCATTTAAACAGTTTCCATTTAATTTCCAATTCATTAAATCAATTACTTAAGTTCAACTTCGTTATATCAAAACATCAAATTGAAATAAATTAAATTCGTCAAATCAATTATTTAAATTACAATCTTACGTTAATTTCAATAAATCCCATTCATTTCAATAAATCACATTTTATTTCTTGTTAAAGAAATTAAATTTTCACTTATTTATTGACTTCGTTACAAACTTCAAACTCAATTAATAAAGACCTAAATTTCACATAATCGAGATGTTTCAATTCCACTTATTAACTTACTTAAATAATTTTCCAAATTTTTTAAAAAAAAAAAAAAAACTCAATTTCATTTATTAACGAAGTTCAAAACCACTTATTCAAAAGTTCAATTTCTCTTATCAAAGAATTCAATTTTTATTCAATTATCAAATAATTAAATCTTATTCAATTATTAAATGATTTCAATCTTAATTATTAATAATTTCAAAACCTAATAATTACAAACTTGATTATAAATTCAATTTAATTATTAAATCATCTCCACTTAATTATGAATTCAAACTTAATTATCAAATCATTTCAACTTAATTATAAATTCAACTTAATAATTTCAAACTTAATTATAATTCCAAACTTAATTATAATTTCAAATTTAATTATTAAATGATTTCAAACTTAATAATTTAAAAACTAAATTATTACTAATTCCAAATTATTTTTTAATAATTCCAAACTTAATATTTAAACAATTAAATTTCAAACAACGTTCTTTCATCAATTACTACGTTAATATTTGTTTCAGATTTCAATCTTTACATTTTCCTTTCAAAAATTCAAATTCCAACTTCATTTCAAAACTTTTCCTTATTCGAATAAAATCATTATTATTATTTTTTTAAATCAAATTATTGACCAATCGGATTTTTATTAAATTCTCTATCCTAAGTTCAATTCATTTGGGTATATATCATTTCAACCCGATTCCAAATTCAATTCAAGATCAAGCATAATAAAGGGAACTTGCAGTGTGATACTGGGATGGTGTCAAAGTAAATAAACAAGCAATAACAACAATCGATAACAATTCAATAATTAATTTAATTAATTCAAATAATCTCGAAATAATCGTATTAATTCACATTGTTGTTTGTGCAAATTAACATAATTATTTCTAGAATCTACACTATCATTTCATTTAGATTAAAGATTATAACACTAATTATTCTATGCAATTCTACACTTTACATCAATTATTCAATTTCATATTGCATCAACCTATCCAATCATACATTCAATGGTTCAAGGTGTAATTAACCAATTTTACGTGTCAATTTTTTTTATCTAACATTTAAAGGTCGTATTACACAAATTGAACTAAGCAAATTCAACGCATATGACAATTCAAAATTTTAACTATCTTGCGTCAAATTCAATTTCATAATATTTATTACTTATTCGTTACAATTTAGCATCCAATATAAACAACAATCAATCAATCAATTATCAACCAAACTGGATTTATTATTGCATACATAACAGATAACGGTGTCAGATGTCAAAGGTGAACTGATACATAAATAACAGTGCAATAAATAACAGCAGTATATTTCAATTGTCGTTCCAATTGAAATCAAATTTAATAAATAAAAGAACATTAATCGTGAGTGATTGCTCACCTTTCGAGGCTAGAGATGAACGAGAATAAGATGAGTTTCGAATCCAAGCACGAATTTCGGAACAAAGCTCGATACAAGATTGAAATGAGTTCGACGATCAAAGCTGACACATAGGAGTAAGTGAAATCAATTTAGAATTTGTCGATGGAACTAAATGGTATATGCTAACCTTTCTATTTCACCATATATGTAGTTATTTATATGAAAATCATATTTATTTTTATTTTATTTTAAAAAAAAAATTTCTACTCATGTTAAATTAAATATATATACAATTTAAAATCTTTGGTTCATGTAAACACATAAAATAAACAAAATATCTGCATATTTTTAAAAAAAAATAAAATAAATAAAAAAATACATACATATCAACAGTAATCAAAACAATTTATATGTATGTAACGTAAGTCCAAAACTACTATATGTTTATACGTAACAAAAGAAAATAACCCGACTACAATTGATATACACTAAAATAAATAACATTAACCCATCTGCAACTTAAATATGCAAGTTGACAAATTGTATAAACCTTATAATATGCCATAATTAGCTAATATAAGCTATTCTCATACTGTAAAACCAATATTCCGTTTAATTTACATCTTTAGGATAAAAAAAATACAATTTAACTCACACTAGCAGATATCAAATAGTTTCAATATAAACTTAGTTTATGAATATATACACGTTTATTTTATAAAAAAAAACCGGTTGTTATAAAAATCAATACAACCCAATATACTTTAAAACATATAACTGTAAAACTTTACAGTTTATATACAACGAATTTCGTTGCTTAAGTACACCATACATACTAAAACTCAAGTGCTATTAGGAACAATATACACATATATAACTGCTGAAACCTTATAAACTATATACATATATAACTTAATATATCTCTGACACTAACTCAGGTGTATTATAAATTATATAAACATGTTTTATAATATATATCATAACTCAACCTCAAAGACAAGCTTTAGGAAAAACTGTGAACATGCAAGTCACTGTAAATATATATAATATTTATATAAAGAATTGTTATTGCGGGGTTTCAGAGCAAATAACTGGTTGTCATAAAAACAAGCTTGAAAAATATTTATTAGCAGCCAGTTTATACAAATATACTTATGATATAAAATATATAATGAACGCATACATACTGTTAATTCATAAATGGTGGATGCAGATGCAAGCATCGGCTGAGAAGCAGTG
Source organism: Allium cepa (assembly GCA_030765085.1). NCBI lineage: Eukaryota > Viridiplantae > Streptophyta > Magnoliopsida > Asparagales > Amaryllidaceae > Allium > Allium cepa. Next base: position 69,417,282 of record CM060939.1, on the reverse strand, counting down.
AGATAGTGATGCAGGTTGTGGCGTTGCATGATCTGGTGGCCTGGTGGAGGTCGGCGTACGGGATGAAGGGAAGGAGGCGCGAGCTTCAAGGTAGTGTGGGCTAGAGGGTGGTGGCAGCTGGACGTGGAGCACATTGTTTAAGGTTGTGGTCTCGGAAAGGCAACATACGGCCAGGGAAGGTGCTCGCTTAAGTCGGGAGATTAATGCAGGTGGTTGCAATGATGGGAAGGCGGAGAGAAGAGTGCGATAATAAGGCGAGGTCGACCGGTGTTTAGGCGGAGGAGCTGGTGGCTCACGGCCTGATGGTTGATGAGGTAGTGGTGGAGATTGAAGGCGTGCATGGAAAAACAAGGTTAAGGCTAAAGTTTGGAGAGGGAAAGTGTGGAGGATGAAGGTAACATTTTGAAGGTGGATGTGAAGAAGTAGAGGCTGGACACGGTGGAGGGAAGGAGTGCATTTTTCTTCAGGGTGAAGGAGATACAGTGAAGCAAAGAATGGGAGAGGAGGAGATACAGTGAGAAGTGTGGAACAGAAGCCAAAAGTGAACAGACAAAAGCGAATTTATATTTGAGCTTGGAAATAGCAAAGAGCGACGTATCGATTTCTGAAAATAATAAATGATAGTGTTGTTTGGTTTATACAGTGGGACATTGAAAGTCTAAAAAAAACAAAGACATAAACCGGTACCGATACCGAAGGCGTTACGCACAGTGCCACGAACCCCAGACTCCGAATTTCACAATCGAATATACCGTAAAGATCAACACGACGAGACGATCAAAATGGTATACAAATATCAGTGGTACGATTGAATTATGAAAATTCGAAATTTCTACTGGCGGAAAATGCGTAAAAATCGCAGAAAATTAAGATCGACGGAGGCAAAGATGTCCGAATTTGGAAAAACGACAAGCTGACAACTTGCTCAAAAGATGCTTTAGAATTTTTCTATGTAAAAATATTTTGGTTTTGAAAACGTTTTATTTTCAACGCTTTTTAACTGATTAGATTGAAGTAGATTTACGCGCGAAATAAACTTTCATATTTTCGGACAAAAATTTACCAGTTGCTATGTTTAACTAGACGCATTTCAAATATCAAATTTATATTTCAAAATTTTACCGTTTAAAATTTCATAAAATTTAATGAATAACGTTATTAAAACCGGTTAAATTTACGGGTCGTTACATTCTCCCCCACTCAAAACTTTTCGTCCTCGAAAAGGAAGGACGTAGGAGAATAAAAACAACCAGGAAAAAAATAGATTTGAATTCCAAAATAAAACAATTAATTTAAACCATATAAATTTCAATTTAAATAAATTTATATTCAACAATTGACTTTAATTTCAAGGTAATTCAATAAGTTGATATTATTTCAATTTATTAACTTTCAAAAACAAATTTTTTTTTCTTTAATCACATCTATTATTCAATTAACTTATTATTCTATTTATCTCCATTATCATTTTTATAACTTAAAACTTTAAGTGTATAACATTTATTATACGTACTCACATTTTATTTATAAAGAAATTTTTATATTGTATATTATCCAATTATCTTAAATTAACAATTTCAAAGGTCATAAATTTGAATAGTCATTTATTATAGTCATACTTTATTCGACCAATTTAATTTTTCGTTATTTAATATTATTATTAAATTTATTCTACTTAATATATCTTATCACAATATTGAGTATATTTACACTTATTATAACTACTCAAATTCATTTAAAAATTCCTTTGATATCATTTATATTGTATAATATTCAATTACATAATTAACTTTTGAAAATTTAGATAAGTTATATTGAATGCAATCGAGTATTATACAAGTAAATTTCTAATTCAATTCTCCCAAGTTTAAATATTAATTCAAAATTTTGGTTTCATTTATAACTGAAATCATCTTTTACCCAAATTTCAAGAATTAAATTTTCGATTAACTTCAAACAATTTAGAGATAATTTATATACATACAATGTATCCAAGTTAAATCTAAATTAAATACTAATATATATATATATATATATATATATATATATATATAATTTAAATCAAGTCATACTTTAGAAATTTCAAATCAATTAAATTATTAATACACAAGTGCAGTAGAGCTACAGTATGGTCTCTCCACTTCGAAACTCGAAAATGAATGTCGATGATGCGGCCGTCATCACCGAAATTATTTTCCAGCGACAAAACAAGAGAGCACTGATCTAACTTTAAAATTCTCTGAAATGATTTCTATTTGAAAATATTTTAAATCGTATACACTTTAAAATTTTCAAATCAAAGTTTGAAATCACCGAAAATTAAATTCTCAAATTCCAATTTAAATCCATTTGAATTCCAAATCAAATTATAAACAAGTTTATAAATTCATTTATTTATACTGCAATAGTCAATGTTTTACAAAACAATAAATGAAAATCAAATATTATCATTTCTAACAACAAATACATTATCGGTTTAATTTCAGAAAAATTTATACTTATATGTAATATAATCATACAAAACTATTTTATTATCCAAATTGGAAAATACTATTGTGTCAGTTTGCTCTGTTCAAGTGTTTTGGAAAATCTATCGATAGCGTTGATCAGACGAATCGATCGAGAACCCAAATCAGCATCAACAACTCAAACAACCCAATATATATTAAAACGTTTTAAATAAATCTTCAAATACACCTCCTCGCTTGCCTATACAAAAATGGATTTAAAACAAGGATAGACTCAAATTTTGATGGACTTCAAATCAAAGAGAATTTTGATTCGAATACAAGTTCGAAAGAAAAGGTAAGATGATTCAATTAACAAAATCGGAAGATAGATGAGCTTATTTAATTCACGGCAACCTAAATAGGGTTGACCATAACTTCAAGAATAAGATCGATGCTGAATTCTGAGATAAATCAACATTCGATCTCAAGAAATAGAATTCAGGTATTGTAGGAGATAGATAGCACCGTAAACCGAGGATACAGAAATCTTCGGTAAATCGATGTCTATTGTAAATGAGTTTCACCCATTTACAGATAAATCTGGGATTGGCGAGACCGCCGACTCACTATAAAGATCATTCGAAGTGGAGTTATGGGGTACTCCAGAATCAAAAGAAGTCAAATAGTGAGAGATATGAATGAATTTTGAAACCGCAGAGAACGTTCCAAAATTCAAAGGAATTGAGTTAAAAGGAAGAGATTGAAACTCGAATGATAGTGATTCTGTAAATATATTTACCCTATATGCTAAGTTTTGCCTAGAGCTACCAAAAGCTCTGATACCAACTGTAACGACCCGCTATTTTGAACTATTCGCATCCGCACATGTCGGACTTGAATAATTCAAAATACCGAATTGTTAATTTTAAATTTGGCAAAACTCAGATATACAGTAAATAAATAATCACAGACACGGAGTAATAATATGCAGCGGAAGTAAAAGAAAATAGTAGTTCATGAAGCTACTATATAAATATATAAGATACATCAGAGTTTACAACAGAAGAGAAATATGATACATCAAGTACAAATCAGAATACATCACTAGAATCATTGAATACTGAAAGCAGAATAGATGGCTGGATCTTCAAGCAAAGCTCCAACTCCAAAGGTGAGTCTCACAAGCTGAACCACTCATTCTGACCCAAGCGCAAAGCAAAACACAAAACACTCGAGTCAGGATTAATATTCTCATATCAATAAATCCAACTCAAGTGAAATAACAATCGAAATACAAGTAACTCAAAGGATGTTGGAATCACCATCCTCTAAGGATCCGTTAAACTATCTACTATGTAGTAATATGCGTTAAATCGATAATGTCTATCAGTAATATAAAATATCAAAATAGTGTTAAGGCGTTACCATTATCCCCCTTAACACATTTTATAATGTCATAGTCTATACAGCACTGTAAACTCCACCGTAAACTGGCGGGATATCAGGGAGTACTCCATAGGTATAACACAAAGCAAATTCGTAGTGGTCGCGTATATAGGGATACAAGTATGACAAGGCACATGAGGCAATACCCAAGGTAGTGAAACTTCCGTTCGCCTGATCCGGACTGGTGAGAATGCATCGCCGCAGCGATCGCAACACCGCGAAACAACACTCCTGAAATTCCGAGGGTGCACCAATCAATAACAAGTAATGAGTAGTTTACGAAGAAGTGTGTCCGCTCGAGGTGGCTAACCTCATTTGGCCCGGCACGGCTCCTGATTTTAGTCATTTCCAATTTGACACAAGTGTCAAGGCTATCCATTATCGTTCTCTTTCATCAGTCATCACGTACATCATTCCAACCACTTCATTCTGGATCATCACTCCGCGTATAGTTATGAAAGTGGTTTTCGGTTTAGATAGAGAGTATATCCATAACCGATTCCGGTTTCTTTAATAACTTTCGTAATTATTACACCGATTGGTCGTTTATAAAATTTCAAACCAAATCAAATTCAATTTCAGTTAAATTTCGAAAATCAACATTTCGTTTGTCTTTCTAAATCAATTTTCAAAATTTACGTTCAACTTTCCAAATGTCCATTTCAAAGTCTTACAATTCAATTTCAATTTTATTTAAACAATTCAAATATTAATTCAAGTCCGTATATATAAGTTTCATTCTGAAATCATTTAAATTAATTTGATTTAACATTCAAAATCAATTTCAATTCATTAATCGATTTCATTCAATATTCGTTAAGTTTATTTATCATTTAAACAGTTTCCATTTAATTTCCAATTCATTAAATCAATTACTTAAGTTCAACTTCGTTATATCAAAACATCAAATTGAAATAAATTAAATTCGTCAAATCAATTCTTTAAATTACAATCTTACGTTAATTTCAATAAATCCCATTCATTTCAATAAATCACATTTTATTTCTTGTTAAAGAAATTAAATTTTCACTTATTTATTGACTTCGTTACAAACTTCAAACTCAATTAATAAAGACCTAAATTTCACATAATCGAGATGTTTCAATTCCACTTATTAACTTACTTAAATAATTTTCCAAATTTTTTTTTAAAAAAAAAAAAAAAACTCAATTTCATTTATTAACGAAGTTCAAAACCACTTATTCAAAAGTTCAATTTCTCTTATCAAAGAATTCAATTTTTATTCAATTATCAAATAATTAAATCTTATTCAATTATTAAATGATTTCAATCTTAATTATTAATAATTTCAAAACCTAATAATTACAAACTTGATTATAAATTCAATTTAATTATTAAATCATCTCCACTTAATTATGAATTCAAACTTAATTATCAAATCATTTCAACTTAATTATAAATTCAACTTAATAATTTCAAACTTAATTATAATTCCAAACTTAATTATAATTTCAAATTTAATTATTAAATGATTTCAAACTTAATAATTTAAAAACTAAATTATTACTAATTCCAAATTATTTTTTAATAATTCCAAACTTAATATTTAAACAATTAAATTTCAAACAACGTTCTTTCATCAATTACTACGTTAATATTTGTTTCAGATTTCAATCTTTACATTTTCCTTTCAAAAATTCAAATTCCAACTTCATTTCAAAACTTTTCCTTATTCGAATAAAATCATTATTATTATTTTTTTAAATCAAATTATTGACCAATCGGATTTTTATTAAATTCTCTATCCTAAGTTCAATTCATTTGGGTATATATCATTTCAACCCGATTCCAAATTCAATTCAAGATCAAGCATAATAAAGGGAACTTGCAGTGTGATACTGGGATGGTGTCAAAGTAAATAAACAAGCAATAACAACAATCGATAACAATTCAATAATTAATTTAATTAATTCAAATAATCTCGAAATAATCGTATTAATTCACATTGTTGTTTGTGCAAATTAACATAATTATTTCTAGAATCTACACTATCATTTCATTTAGATTAAAGATTATAACACTAATTATTCTATGCAATTCTACACTTTACATCAATTATTCAATTTCATATTGCATCAACCTATCCAATCATACATTCAATGGTTCAAGGTGTAATTAACCAATTTTACGTGTCAATTTTTTTTATCTAACATTTAAAGGTCGTATTACGCAAATTGAACTAAGCAAATTCAACGCATATGACAATTCAAAATTTTAACTATCTTGCGTCAAATTCAATTTCATAATATTTATTACTTATTGTTACAATTTAGCATCCAATATAAACAACAATCAATCAATCAATTATCAACCAAACTGGATTTATTATTGCATACATAACAGATAACGGTGTCAGATGTCAAAGGTGAACTGATACATAAATAACAGTGCAATAAATAACAGCAGTATATTTCAATTGTCGTTCCAATTGAAATCAAATTTAATAAATAAAAGAACATTAATCGTGAGTGATTGCTCACCTTTCGAGGCTAGAGATGAACGAGAATAAGATGAGTTTCGAATACAAGCACGAATTTCGGAATAAAGCTCGATACAAGATTGAAATGAGTTCGACGATCAAAGCTGACACATAGGAGTAAGTGAAATCAATTTAGAATTTGTCGATGGAACTAAATGGTATATGCTAACCTTTCTATTTCACCATATATGTAGTTATTTATATGAAAATCATATTTATTTTTATTTTATTTTAAAAAAAAAATTTCTACTCATGTTAAATTAAATATATATACAATTTAAAATCTTTGGTTCATGTAAACACATAAAATAAACAAAATATCTGCATATTTTAAAAAAAAAATAAAATAAATAAAAAAATACATACATATCAACAGTAATCAAAACAATTTATATGTATGTAACGTAAGTCCAAAACTACTATATGTTTATACGTAACAAAAGAAAATAACCCGACTACAATTGATATACACTAAAATAAATAACATTAACCCATCTGCAACTTAAATATGCAAGTTGACAAATTGTATAAACCTTATAATATGCCATAATTAGCTAATATAAGCTATTCTCATACTGTAAAACCAATATTCCGTTTAATTTACATCTTTAGGATAAAAAAAATACAATTTAACTCACACTAGCAGATATCAAATAGTTTCAATATAAACTTAGTTTATGAATATATACACGTTTATTTTATATAAAAAAACCGGTTGTTATAAAAATCAATACAACCCAATATACTTTAAAACATATAACTGTAAAACTTTACAGTTTATATACAACGAATTTCGTTGCTTAAGTACACCATACATACTAAAACTCAAGTGCTATTAGGAACAATATACACATATATAACTGCTGAAACCTTATAAACTATATACATATATAACTTAATATATCTCTGACACTAACTCAGGTGTATTATAAATTATATAAACATGTTTTATAATATATATCATAACTCAACCTCAAAGACAAGCTTTAGGAAAAACTGTGAACATGCAAGTCACTGTAAATATATATAATATTTATATAAAGAATTGTTGTTGCGGGGTTTCAGAGCAAATAACTGGTTGTCATAAAAACAAGCTTGAAAAATATTTATTAGCAGCCAGTTTATACAAATATACTTATGATATAAAATATATAATGAACGCATACATACTGTTAATTCATAAATGGTGGATGCAGATGCAAGCATCGGCTGAGAAGCAGTGAGATAGTGATGCAGGTTGTGGCGTTGCATGATCTGGTGGCCTGGTGGAGGTCGGCGTACGGGATGAAGGGAAGGAGGCGCGAGCTTCAAGGTGGTGTGGGCTAGAGGGTGGTGGCAGCTGGACGTGGAGCACATTGTTTAAGGTTGTGGTCTCGGAAAGGCAACATACGGCCAGGGAAGGTGCTCGCTTAAGTCGGGAGATTAATGCAGGTGGTTGCAATGATGGGAAGGCGGAGAGAAGAGTGCGATAATAAGGCGAGGTCGACCGGTGTTTAGGCGGAGGAGCTGGTGGCTCACGGCCTGGTGGTTGATGAGGTAGTGGTGGAGATTGAAGGCGTGCATGGAAAAACAAGGTTAAGGCTAAAGTTTGGAGAGGGAAAGTGTGGAGGATGAAGGTAACATTTTGAAGGTGGATGTGAAGAAGTAGAGGCTGGACACGGTGGAGGGAAGGAGTGCATTTTTCTTCAGGGTGAAGGAGATACAGTGAAGTAAAGAATGGGAGAGGAGGAGATACAGTGAGAAGTGTGGAACAGAAGCCAAAAGTGAACAGACAAAAGCGAATTTATATTTGAGATTGGAAATAGCAAAGAGCGACATATCGATTTCTGAAAATAATAAATGATAGTGTTGTTTGGTTTATACAGTGGGACATTGAAAGTCTAAAAAAAACAAAGACATAAACCGGTACCGATACCGAAGGCGTTACGCACAGTGCCACGAACCCCGGACTCCGAATTTCACAATCGAATATACCGTAAAGATCAGCACGACGAGACGATCAAAATGGTATACAAATATCAGTGGTACGATTGAATTATGAAAATTCGAAATTTCTACTAGCGGAAAATGCGTAAAAATCGCAGAAAATTAAGATCGACGGAGGCAAAGATGTCCGAATTTGGAAAAACGACAAGCTGACAACTTGCTCAAAAGATGCTTTAGAATTTTTCTATGTAAAAATATTTTGGTTTTGAAAACGTTTTATTTTCAACGCTTTTTAACTGATTAGATTGAAGTAGATTTACGCGCGAAATAAACTTTCATATTTTCGGACAAAAATTTACCAGTTGCTATGTTTAACTAGACGCATTTCAAATATCAAATTTATATTTCAAAATTTTACCGTTTAAAATTTCATAAAATTTAATGAATAACGTTATTAAAACCGGTTAAATTTACGGGTCGTTACATTTATTCATCAAATCATAATTGAATTTTATAATTAATATTTCATAAATATTAATTAATTTAATTTGTTTATAAGGATTATAAATAATTTAAATCGAGTAGAATTCATCGTTTTGGTTGTATGGCTTGTCAGGTGTAAATTTGGTGAGCGATTAATATCAAACTATTTGAATATTAGTGTTCAAACATCATTTAAAAGGTGTTGTGACATTTTGCCTAAATTTGTCGCATACTTGGTTTCGGTAAAATCCAATTTCACTTTATTAAGTGTTTCGGATTGTGACTATTATTTACACTAATTCTCTTCATCAAAACTATATCACTTTAGACTTATGGAATTTGATAACGGTCAAAATTCCAATATCGTGCATATTCAACTTTATAGTCCAAACACAAAATCCTTAGTTCAATAATAACAATTATTATTAACCGAACTACTCTGGCTAGAGATTTTGAATTTGAGTTAACCTGAGTTGATCGTGATATTAACCCTATATAATCTGTAACAACCCGGAATTTTTGACAGCATATTTTAATAAATGTTTAATCTAATTTAAATTAAATGCAAGCTTTTCAAATTTTTTTAAAACGATGAGATCTTTGATAATATACATATGAATACAATTGTAGTTTTTAAAATGATAAAGTTTAAAAATAAACAAACATAGTAATATTAAACATAAACATGAAAATCTAACGCATAAGTTTAAAACAATATAATTGATTATAAACATAAACATGAAAAACAAGTATAAATCATAATTATAAACATAAGTATAAACCATAATTATAAAATATAAAATATAACTAAGAGTATAAATATACAAATATAAGTTATAACTAGGAATATAAAATTTACATATGAAATATTATGAATCAAATGCTTGGAAATCTAAAGTGCAAATAAATTACAATCAATGAAGTCAAAACAATAACCTGTAAATTTCATTTGTACAACATAGAACTTTTAAATATCATGTGAACTTGTTCAATGCATAAGTAAAAAGGGGATAACTTGTAACATATTCTGTACTAAACATATATGCCGCTGTAAAGATTTTTATATGTATAAGAAAACAAGTTTTACTTTAATATAATAAAACAAAATATGTGTCTTATAGGATATGCTTGGCCGAAAAAAAAAATATCTTTGTACAACACATAAGAGTATCAGTAAACATTAAATACTTGTTATCATAATTAAGAGCATAAACATTTAATAGCACAACTTCTTGTTAACTAGTACCTGCAGCAGAAATTCTTGTAATAATTTGCTTCTGCAGAATATTACTTAGCCAATAAGAAGAAAGAATAGCAATACAAATACCAACTGCCTAGATACAACCCATATTGTTAAGTAGCTTCTATATATATCCACCATATCTCCATATTCGTGGATAAAAACTTAACTAAACCTACAAACAAACCTGAGATTAGAGGAGGAAATAAATAGCTTTACCTGGTAAATTAAAATTTATTCAAATTCAGGACAGTGAAGTTTTCAAGGAATCAAACCTGTAGCCTTTCTTCATCAAATTGTTTTTGGTGAGTAAACTTACTATTTTCAAATTTAAACCTGTGTATTTAACTTAAAATGGTATGTGCTTTGATGTTTATGTTAAACAAGTAGTACAATGAACTTTCTGTTGCTCTGGAAAATATGATATGGCTGTTCTTCAATGTTCTTCCCAAGTTTCTGAATACAGTAAAGCAAAGAAAATGTAAATACTTCTTCATATAAATATTTTGAACTTGGATATTCATGCTAATTTAAATTGATTACCCAAATCAAGGCCTGCAACTTTATTTGAGTTTTACAGTATTTTATACATACTGTATTTCAAGTTTCAGGCAAAATAATTAAAAGGATCAAATTTCAAATGTTTAAATTTGTTAATTCAATAGCATATTTAGATTTCATACCCATAATTAGGTTTTTAACATAAAAATTATGATTTTTAAGCAAGGGTTTGAAGAGCAGTTTTAAAATGAAACTAAAATGGATTTTCGTCAAATTTGGATGATTGAGTTGATTTTAATTTCTGTAAATCGATATGAAGCAAGTTTGTAAACCATTTGATTCCAGAAAAATGTCAAAATAATTTTCGAATGCAAGGATTTTGGGTTTGAATCAAAAGTAGGGTTTTAGTGCTTATATTTCAATGCTCTGTAAAACAATTGATTTCGGCATCATAGGGCAACCGAGTGGAACGCGATTTCAGGTGGTGTTAGGGGGAAATGTGATCGAAGTTTTGGTGGAGTTTCATCACCTCCGGTGAAGGATGGTGGCCGCACGAGGAAATTTTCGGTGGGCGTTTGTGTCGTATGTTCGAGCTACAGGCAAATTTTTGCCTTCGACCGAATCGTGTTGGTTTGAATGATGTATTCGTATGAGTGGACGTTTTGTGGTTTGTGGGGGCTGTCGCGAGTCGCCGGAGGCGAAGCGCACCACCGTGCACGTGCACGGTGGCGTGAGCGTGTCAGTGAGGTCGTGGGTGGCTTCGTATCGAGTGGTACTCGAGTGGGAAGGGGAGGTAACTTCGGGTCGTTTGTGTGAGTGGGTTACTGCAGTTCGAATAATAACTGTCACTTAAAAAAAAAGTGAGAAGAAGAATAGGAAATAAGAAGAGGAGAAGAAGAAGATGAGAGAAACGCAAGGAAGCACGGAGGGAAACTCGTTACTTACTCGAGTAAAGAGGGTGCTGTCTCGGGTCCTTTACCAATTGAACGTGCATAATTTTTGTTTAGTATTTTTATGACTAAGTAACTAAATGATTTGTTTTTAAAAAACTCAACTTAGAGCCCTGATGAAATCGAAGGGATAGGAGGAGTTCCCTCATGCCTGGTCCGGCCACAGACACTCGGGATTTAGACCAGCCCAGCACAGAGACTTTTGTCCCCCACCACTAAATGATTTGTTAGTTAGGTAATCTTTGTTTTAAATGCTTAATAAGGCAAGTATGTAAAGATAGGTGATTAATAATAAGTAATTAGAATGTTAATAAATTTATACTTGAAATTTTAAATTGATAACTTTAAATTTGGTAATTAAAATAAATCATATGTTAAATCAATTTAAATGTTAAGAACGTTAGCTAATTACTTAAAGGTTAATTAATGGAAATTAACTTAAGTGATTAATTAAGGATATTTCTTTAAATTAAATTGATAAAAATTGACTAATTAAAGTAATTTGTGATAATTAAATAAGTAATTAATCTTTAATAAGTAAGTTAATAATTAACAAAGAATCAACTAATTAACTGAGTAATTAAGTATCAGTTAATGAATAAAAGTTTAGTAATTAATTAATTAAAGATTAGATGATTAATAAATTGATAATTAATGATTAACTAAGTAATTTATTGATCACTAATAAGCTAATTAATCAGTGGTTAATTAAACAGAATGAAATAGTTATTCTTAAGCAATAAATTAAGTTAAGTAAACCAAACTGTTTGGTATGCATTGATAATTCTGTTTGATTGACTTTGATATCTGTTGATGATTTTTCTGTGATATGTTGTGATATATTATGGATATCTGTGATAACTCTGTATGATTTATCTGTAATATATGTTATGTGAATTCTTGATATTAAATTGAACTGTTAAGTTAAATAGACAACTTGGCCCTTAAAATGGCGTTTGGATTCCGATGAGACCGGGATCGGAAGAATCAATTTTGATTCTCCGAAAACCACATCAATCCAAATTAAACGATAGGTCGTGACTTATCAAATGGTGATCGGGATGGTGTTTCAGAATGCAAGGGTTATCATCGTTAACTCTGAGGGTGATTCCAAAATGAGTGTAACGAGATAATGCCTTCGGTTTCATTCGAACCCGGAACGAACTTGTATGGATTGAATGCTTTCAGCACATCGTCAGGTGGATGATGAGCATTCTAAGAATAATGTTCAATAAAGGTAATCGCAACCTCAAGCCTCATCAACCGGGAATGACTAAAACAGGGGAGATGCAGCAAGGTTAGGTGGGTCATGCCCAAGAAGGACAAGATATTCCCCTGTCTAGATGTCCCTTTTTATTTCGGCTATGTGAGCAGTTGTTGGCCACAACTGCGGGGTTATCTTGTTCGGGACTGCTCAGTAAGGAATGGTTCCGGCCTTGTGATGTAGGGGGTCGGGAGTGATCCTCGGTACGGTGATCTAGGCCCCGTACTGTGACGGGCGGTACCACAGTAGCCCTGCCATTGTTGGAAACCCATTTTCCCTACGAGACCCTACGGTTTTGATTTGTATTACCCACTTTCGTGGCTAGTAGCTGGAATTTAATGAATGTAACAATTTCGGCTATTTTCTATTTACTTGAAAACCCTAGACACTATTATAATATCACTGAATTTCCTATAAAATGTTTTGGTTAGCGTAAGGTAAAAACTTACTCGTATTTATTTATGGGAAGTCTTACGTGATACCTTTATTTCAAATGATTTTCAAAGTTAAGCAATTTTGACCTGTTTACTCATACCAGACCCATGTCTGGCCCGGAGTTTATATTTTGTGTTTTCATAAACTCTTGGGTACTCAAATTTTTATGAGTAGCCAAGTAATAGGTATTGGAAGTGTTGACTTTCTGGAGAAGCACTTTTGGGAAAGAAGGCCAGACGTATGTATCTAGATATATGTAGTTCCGCTGTGTAATTCGTGTATGCTATATTTTGGATGTATGTATGGACATATATGTATATGACAGTCCTGTTGTATGATATTGTATAACTCTGATGTATGTATAACTATGTAACAGTTATGTGATGTATTATATTTTGTTCCATTCCGCTGTGAGATTCTGATGTTGTTATTCTTTCTTTTTATTCTTTTCTACTTCTATCCCTTTCTTTCTTAATGATGATACGTCTTTCTAGGGGTTAGAAAGGCGGGTCGTCATAGTTGGTATCAGAGCGCTAGGTTGAGCGAGTACCTAGGCTCTTATGTTATATTTATCTCGAGAGTGCGTATTTGTATTTTCATATAATTATATATATCTATCTAAATTTGTTGAGTTACCTGTTCAGGTGACCGACATGAGTTCCGGAAGAAGAGGTAGAGTTAGGGCCAGTACTTCAACAGATAATGGACGGAGTCAAAATGTTAGTGAGGCTGTCAATCCAGTATCGTCTCAAGTTAATTTTGCAGCTTTATGCAAGGATATCAAAAATCTCGGAGGCCAACCATTCAAAGGTTCAGAGTCAATAATTGAAGTTCAAGACTGGTTACGCTCTTGTGAGCGCATTTTCAAGAGCATGAAATTGTCAGATCAGCGTAAGAGGCATATGGCATCGTGGCAACTGCAAGGTGGTGCAGCAGCATGGTGGGATTCAACTATTGCAAATATTTCTGAGGATGACATTTCATGGGACAGATTTAAGGAATTGTTTGAAGAAAAGTTTGTGCCAACGGCAGGGAGAACCCAATTGTATCAGGATTTTCTGTATTTGAAGCAGGGTAGTATGACTATTTCGGAGTATGAAACCAGATTCAACGAACTCTCTTGTTATGGACCAGGACTCATCGATACTCCTCTTAAAAAGAATGAGAAATTTGTGCAAGGATTGAGGCCTGAATTCCATGGGAAATTGACAGTGCTTCTGAAGGGATCTTTTGTTGATTTGATTGATATGGCGTTGAGATATGAATGTTTGACGAGTAAGAAACCGATGGCTCCAGTTGCAGCTTCAGGTGGGAATTTCACTAATCCGAATAAGCGAAAGTTCGATCCCAAATGGAGAAAGCCGAATAAGAAGAAACCTGGAAATAACAACGGACCTCGCAAGTGCTACATTTGTCAACAGGAGGGACATTTGGCAAATAAGTGTCCTAGAAAGGGATTCCAGCAGCAGCAACAGCAACAGCATCAGAGTGGCCCAGGATCAGCTATGGTACAGAGATCATTGTGCTTTAATTGTCATCAGCTAGGACACATGATCAAGAATTGTCCACTTCTGCAGAGGGCACCTCAGAATAAAGTTTTTGCTTTGGAAGCCGGACCATCTTCATCTTCGAAGGGCAAAGGAGTATTAGAAAGTACCTTACTTTTAGATGGAAAATATATTAGAGTTTTGTTTGATTCGGGTGCTTCCTTGAGTTTTATTTCTTTGGACTCTGTTGAAAAGTTCTCTCTTACCCCTAGTTATGTAGACAATCCTATCTTGGTATCTAATCCTATAGGAGGGGTGACCAAATTATACACTATCTGTAAGGACTTGAAGATCTCTTATCTATCCCACAGTTTTTCTTGTGACCCGTATGTGTTGAATTTTAAGGGATTTGATCTTATTTTGGGAATGGATTGGCTGGATAAGTATAAAGCCATTTTGAATTGTGATGAAAGAACAGTTTCGTTGGAAACTGATCTGGGTAGAATTGCCAGAGTGTCGTGTGATAATTCTGGAATTCACTTGAGTAGTCTGTTGCATGGAATTGAGACTTATGAAGAGAGAGTTGAAGATATCGATGTGGTTCAAGATTTTTTTGATGTATTTGAAGAAGTTAAGTGTCTGCCACCAAATCGAGAAATAGAGTTCCGTATTGATTTGATCCCAGGAGCTGTGCCAGTGATTCAGCCCAGTAGGAGAATGGCTCTTAGGGAAAGAGAAGAGTTGATTAAGCAGACGCAGGATCTTTTAGAGAAGGGATTGATTAGACCTAGTTTTTCTTGTTGGGGTTCGGCAGCAGTGTTTGTAACCAAATCGGATAGATCATTGAGGTTCTGTGTGGATTATAGAGAATTGAACAAAGTGACTATCCATAACAAATATCCTCTTCCTCGTATCGATGATCTTTTTGACCAGTTGCATGGTGCTTCTATCTTTTCTCAATTGGATCTAGCTTCAGGTTTCCACCAGTTGAGGGTAGCTGAAGACAGTATTCCCTTGACTGCATTTAGGGGACCGAATTGTTTCTATGAGTGGTTGGTTATGCCGTTCGGATTAACCAACACTCCTGCCTACTTTGTTGACCTCATGAACCGAGTCTTTAGGGATGTGTTGAATAAGTTTGTGCTGGTATTCATTGATGATATCTTGGTCTACTCCAAAACCGAAGAAGAGCACAGGGAGCATTTGAGGATTGTATTGGAGACTCTGAGGAAGCATGTATTGAAGGCGAAGTTTTCGAAGTGCCATTTCTGGAAATCAGAAGTTAAATTTTTAGGGCACATTGTTTCTGGTGAAGGCATTTCTGTAGACCCAGCGAAAGTTGAAACTATTCTGGAATGGAAACAGCCGGAGACACCAACGGAAGTTCGCAGTTTCCTAGGATTGGCTGGCTACTACAGGAAATTTATCAGGGATTATTCCAAGATTTCTTTACATCTGACTAAGCTGACTAGGAAAGGAACGAAATTCAAATGGACACCTCAGTGTGAAGAAGCTTTTCAGGAATTGAAGATAAGGTTAACTAGTGCACCAGTACTTGCTATTCCGGATGGGAAGAGAAAATTCGAGGTTTATACTGATGCTTGTATAGTTGGTTTGGGAGCAGTTCTGATGCAGAACGGAAGGGTGATTGCGTATGCTAGTCGGCAATTGAAGCCACACGAGAAGAACTATGCTACGCACGATCTTGAATTGCTTGCCATTGTTTTTGCTTTGAAAATTTGGAGACATTATCTTTTGGGAGAGAAATTCGAATTGTTCACGGATCACAAACCGTTGAAATATCTATTCTCTCAAAAAGATCTGAATCCGAGACAGCAGCGGTGGGTTGAATTCCTAGCATCCTATGATTTGGATATTCTGTACATTCCGGGGAAAGCGAATGTCGTAGTTGATGCTCTCAGTAGGAATGCAGTTCTATCTCTTCTGGAAGTGGTTCCATCTCTTATTGAAAGGATCTCAAGCAAGTAAGAATCTGATAAGATGCTAAGGAGGATCATTAAAAGAGTCAAGAAAGGTCAGTGTCCTAGTTTTGAGATCGATGACCAGGGAACACTAAGGATTAACGGGAGAATCTGTGTTCTGAATGATAGAGATTTAAGGCAGGAAGTGTTGTCTGAAAGTCATCGCTCCAAATTGAATATTCATCCTGGAATTTCGAAGATGTACAAAGATACGAGGAGAGTCTTTTGGTGGAAGGGCATGAAGGAAGAAGTAGCTGCTTTTGTGAACAGTTGTGCCATCTGCCAACAAGTTAAAGGTGATCAACAGAAATTTGTCGGGTTATTGCAACCTCTGGAAATTCCGAATTGGAAATGGGAAATGATTTCGATGGATTTTATCGATGGTTTGCCTAGAACCAGGAAAGGAAATGATGGTATATGGGTTATTGTAGATCGTTTAACTAAGAGTGCCCATTTTATACCAGTTAAGGCAACTCGCACTGTAGTTTCTCTGGCAGAAATTTTCTTGAAGGAAATAGTTCGATTGCATGGTGTTCCAGTCAGCATAGTAAGTGACCGTGATCCTATTTTCACTAGCAAATTTTGGGAAGCTCTGCAATCGGCAATGGGAACAGATTTGAGATTGAGTACAGCCTATCATCCTCAAACGGACGGACATACGAAGAGGCTTAATCGTATTCTTGAGGATATGCTACGGGCTTGTGTTTTGGATTTTGGAGGATCTTGGGAGGACCATCTTCATCTAGTGGAATTTTCTTATAATAACAGTTATCAAGCGAGTATTAAGATGGTTCCTTATGAAGCTTTGTACGGAAGACCATGTAGATCCCCATCTTGTTGGATTGAATCGAAGGATCGTCTTGTGCTTGGACCCGATCTTATTCGAGAAGCTTCTGCGAAGGTTGAGCTTATCAAGAAAAGGATGAAAGCTGCTCAAGATCGTCAGAAGAAATATGCTGATAAAAGACGAAGACCATTGGAATTTGAGATCGGAGACTTAGTTTTTGTTAAAGTTTCCCCAATTAAAGGTGCTATAAGATTCGGAAAGATGGGAAAACTTGCTCCGAGATACGTTGGACCATTTCAAGTGTTGGAAAGAATTGAAGCTGTAGCCTACATGATTGAATTGCCAGAGCGGATGTCTGGGATTCACAATGTGTTTCATGCATCGTATTTGAGAAAATTTGTTCATGATCCATCACTGGTTGTAGAACCAGTAGTTCAAGAAGATTTGGAAGTTGAACCCAATTTAACCGTAGTCAGAAATCCAGTTCGAATTGTGGATCGAGACGAGAAGCAACTCAGGAACAAAGTGGTGAAACTCGTCAAGGTGCAATGGAGTGAGGATCCCAGAGATTGTACCTGGGAAACTCTGGATAGTTTTAAGAATGCTTATCCGGATTTATGTTCGGATAACTAGTGATGTTTGTTAGAGTAGACTGTTTGATTGTGTTATTGTATGAATGATATGTATATTTGGATTGTTAATATATAAGCTTTTGAATTAACTGTTGTTTCAAATTTCAGGGACGAAATTCTTTTAAGGAGGAGGAATGTAACAACCCGGAATTTTTGACAGCATATTTTAATAAATGTTTAATCTAATTTAAATTAAATGCAAGCTTTTCAAAAATTTTTAAAACGATGAGATCTTTGATAATATACATATGAATACAATTGTAGTTTTTAAAATGATAAAGTTTAAAAATAAACAAACATAGTAATATTAAACATAAACATGAAAATCTAATGCATAAGTTTAAAACAATATAATTGATTATAAAAATAAACATGAAAAACAAGTATAAATCATAATTATAAACATAAGTATAAACCATGATTATAAAATATAAAATATAACTAAGAGTATAAATATACGAATATAAGTTATAACTAGGAATATAAAATTTACATATGAAATATTATGAATCAAATGCTTGGAAATCTAAAGTGCAAATAAATTACAATCAATGAAGTCAAAACAATAACCTGTAAATTTCATTTGTACAACATAGAACTTTTAAATATCATGTGAACTTGTTCAATACATAAGTAAAAAGGGGATAACTTGTAACATATTCTGTACTAAACAGATATGCCGCTGTAAAGATTTTTATATGTATAAGAAAACAAGTTTTACTTTAATATAATAAAACAAAATATGTGTCTTATAGGATATGCTTGGCCGAAAAAAAAATATCTTTGTACAACACATAAGAGTATCAGTAAACATTAAATACTTGTTATCATAATTAAGAGCATAAACATTTAATAGCACAACTTCTTGTTAACTAGTACCTGCAGCAGAAATTCTTGTAATAATTTGCTTCTGTAGAATATTACTTAGCCAATAAGAAGAAAGAATAGCAATACAAATACCAACTGCCTAGATACAACCCATATTGTTAAGTAGCTTCTATATATATCCACCATATCTCCATATTCGTGGATAAAAACTTAACTAAACCTACAAACAAACCTGAGATTAGAGGAGGAAATAAATAGCTTTACCTGGTAAATTAAAATTTATTCAAATTCAGGACAGTGAAGTTTTCAAGGAATCAAACCTGTAGCCTTTCTTCATCAAATTGTTTTTGGTGAGTAAACTTACTATTTTCAAATTTAAACCTGTGTATTTAACTTAAAATGGTATGTGCTTTGATGTTTATGTTAAACAAGTAGTACAATGAACTTTCT
Source organism: Allium cepa (assembly GCA_030765085.1). NCBI lineage: Eukaryota > Viridiplantae > Streptophyta > Magnoliopsida > Asparagales > Amaryllidaceae > Allium > Allium cepa. Next base: position 69,397,921 of record CM060939.1, on the reverse strand, counting down.
GTTGCTCTGGAAAATATGATATGGCTGTTCTTCAATGTTCTTCCAAAGTTTCTGAATACAGTAAAGCAAAGAAAATGTAAATACTTCTTCATATAAATATTTTGAACTTGGATATTCATGCTAATTTAAATTGATTACCCAAATCAAGGCCTGCAACTTTATTTGAGTTTTACAGTATTTTATACATACTGTATTTCAAGTTTCAGGCAAAATAATTAAAAGGATCAAATTTCAAATGTTTAAATTTGTTAATTCAATAGCATATTTAGATTTCATACCCATAATTAGGTTTTTAACATAAAAATTATGATTTTTAAGCAAGGGTTTGAAGAGCAGTTTTAAAATGAAACTAAAATGGATTTTCGTCAAATTTGGATGATTGAGTTGATTTTAATTTCTGTAAATCGATATGAAGCAAGTTTGTAAACCATTTGATTCCAGAAAAATGTCAAAATAATTTTCGAATGCAAGGATTTTGGGTTTGAATCAAAAGTAGGGTTTTAGTGCTTATATTTCAATGCCCTGTAAAACAATTGATTTCGGCATCATAGGGCAACCGAGTGGAACGCGATTTCAGGTGGTGTTAGGGGGAAATGTGATCGAAGTTTTGGTGGAGTTTCATCACCTCCGGTGATGGATGGTGGCCGCACGAGGAAATTTTCGGTGGGCGTTTGTGTCGTATGTTCGAGCTACAGGCAAATTTTTGTCTTCGACCGAATCGTGTTGGTTTGAATGATGTATTCGTATGAGTGGACGTTTTGTGGTTTGTGGGGGCTATCGCGAGTCGCCGGAGGCGAAGTGCACCACCGTGCACGTGCACGGTGGCGTGAGCGTATCAGTGAGGTCGTGGGTGGCTTCGTATCGAGTGGTACTCGAGTGGGAAGGGGAGGTTACTTCGGGTCATTTGTGTGAGTGGGTTACTGCAGTTCGAATAATAACTGTCACTTAAAAAAAAGTGAGAAGAAGAATAGGAAACAGGAAGAGGAGAAGAAGAAGATGAGAGAAACGCAAGGAAGCACAGAGGGAAACTCGTTACTTACTCGAGTAAAGAGGGTGCTGTCTCGGGTCCTTTACCAATTGAACGTGCATAATTTTTGTTTAGTATTTTTATGACTAAGTAACTAGATGATTAGTTAGTTAGGCTAATCTTTGTTTTAAAAGCTTAATTAGGCAAGTATGTAAAGATAGGTGATTAATAATAAGTAATTAGAATGTTAATAAATTTATACTTGAAATTTTAAATTGATAACTTTAAATTTGGTAATTAAAATAAGTCATATGTTAAATCAATTTAAATCTTAAGAACGTTAGCTAATTACTTAAAGGTTAATTAATGGAAATTAACTTAAGTGATTAATTAGGGATATTTCTTTAAATTAAATTGATAATAATTGACTAATTAAAGTAATTTGTGATAATTAAATAAGTAATTAATCTTTAATAAGTAAGTTAATAATTAACAAAGAATCAACTAATTAACTGAGTAATTAAGTATCAGTTAATGAATAAAAGTTTAGTAATTAATTAATTAAAGATTAGATGATTAATAAATTGATAATTAATGATTAACTAAGTAATTTATTGATCACTAATAAGCTAATTAATCAGTGGTTAATTAAACAGAATGAAGTAGTTATTCTTAAGCAATAAATTAAGTTAAGTAAACCAAACTGTTTGGTATGCATTGATAATTTTGTTTGATTCACTTTGATATCTATTGATGATTTTTCTGTGATATGTTGTGATATATTATGGATATATGTGATAACTGTGTATGATTTATCTGTAATATATGTTATGTGAATTCTTGATATTAAATTGAATTGTTAAGTTAAATAGACAACTTGACCCTTAAAATAGCGTTTGGATTCCGATGAGACCGGGATCGGAAGAATCAATTTTGATTCTCCGAAAACCACATCAATCCAAATTAAACGATAGGTCGTGACTTATCAAATGGTGATCGAGATGGTGTTTCAGAATGCAAGGGTTATCGTCGTTAACTCTGAGGGTGATTCCAAAATGAGTGTAATGAGATAATGCCTTCGGTTTCGTTCGAACCCGGAACGAACTTGTATGGATTGAATGCTTTCAGCACATCGTCAGGCGGATGATGAGCATTCTAAGAATAATGTTCAATAAAGGTAATCACAGCCTAAAGCCTCATCAACCGGGAATGGCTAAAACAGGGGAGATGCTGCAAGGTTAGGTGGGTCATGCCCAAGCAGGACAAGATATTCCCCTGTCTAGATGTCCCTTTTTATTTCGGCTGTGTGAGCAGTTGTTGGCCACAAGTGCGGGGTTATCTTGTTCGGGACTGTTCAGTAAGGAATGGTTCGACCTTGTGATGTAGGGGGTCGGGAGTGATCCTCGGTACGGTGATCTAGGCCCCGTACTGTGACGGGCGGTACCCCAGTAGCCCTGCCATTGTTGGAAACCCATTTTCCCTACGAGACCCTACGGTTTTGATTTGTATTACTCACTTTCGTGGCTAGTAGCTGGAATTAAATGAATGTAACAATTTCGGCTATTTTCTATTTACTTGAAAACCCTAGACACTATTATAATATCACTGAATTTCCTATAAAATGTTTTGGTTAGCGTAAGGTAAAAACTTACCCGTATTTATTTGTGGGAAGTCTTACGTGATACCTTTATTTCAAATGATTTTCAAAGTTAAGCAATTTTAACCTGTTTACTCATACCAGACCCATGTCTGACCCGGAGTTTATATTTTGTGTTTTCATAAACTCTTGGGTACTCAAATTTTTACGAGTAGCCAAGTAATAGGTATTGGAAGTGTTGACTTTCTGGAGAAGCTCTTTTGGGAAAGAAGGCCAGACGTATGTATCTAGATATATGTAGTTCCGCTGTGTAATTCGTGTATGCTGTATTTTGGATGTATGTATGGACATATATGTATATGACAGTCCTGTTGTATGATATTGTATAACTCTGATGTATGTATAACTATGTAACAGTTATGTGATGTATTATATTTTGTTCCATTCCGCTGTGAGATTCTGATGTTGTTATTCTTTCTTTCTATTCTTTTCTATTTCTATCCCTTTCTTTCTTAATGATGATACGTCTTTCTAGGGGTTAGAAAGGCGGGTCGTCGCATAATCGGCGAGACGAATCCTCTCTTGAATAGTGCTTCACTTCCAATGCTTCCACTCGACCCAACTTTAGTCACCCGAGGGACATCATGCCATGATTTGACTATAATCAAAGTGGAGCTTTCATATTGAAGATCGACGGTATTCTCAAGTGAAGAGAGTTGTGTAAATCAGCTACATCGATATTTTTTATTTGACTTTAATTATATTAACCAATAAAAAACTATCGACTGGGTCGTTCTATAGTTACTTGATAACCATTAGTACGTAGCCTCTAGGTTCCCCCAATAGTCATGAGTAATACACTGCCCAACATTTGAAGAGCATTATGTACTCTAGCCTCAACGGATATATCGATATCCAATCTCGATGCATCTTGACTAGTAACATTTAAAATTATGTGTTTTATAATACTATTATACAATACTCATGATTATAACTATTTGTAATTACTATCACAAACACATAATTTATGGATTTTATGTAATATATATTAATTAAGCATTTAATTATTTACAACACATTATAACAAAAACTATAACAGTTAGAAAAACACCTTTATTACGAACGAGAATTGATTACATATTTAATTAATTTACATTAAATTACAGAATAGCCCCTAGGGTATACCTTTATCTCTATCACAAACGACAGCCTGGGACCATGGAATTGGGTAAAATGAAATATGTTTTCATTTTAAAAAAATAAAAAGGTAATTTAAATAGGGCATTTATTTTGATGTTTTGGAAGTTCAAACTCATGACCTCTAAAACCTAGAACACAAAGTGTCATATCACTTGCTATTTGAGGCAGTGGCACTTACTACTTTCAATTTTTGACATAGGTAATTCAGAATACCGCCCTTAAATTAACAACACAAAACAATGCAACAAGAAAGTAATCATTAAATGTAGTGTGGTACGATTGGCACTTAGGTTTTTTTCTTCTAGCCACCAAAATTAAAGGCCACCTTAAACAATTCCATTTCCTTCTTACTAACACTAATTACTATTTTCTTCACGTAAACATGCATCCAAAATATAAAATGCTTATTTTTCTCTTTCTTCCAGAATGAATGCCGCCACCGGAAGGAAAAATGATGTAGTCAAATCATTTGTCAGCAAGTCAAGCTTACCGTCTCTCAACAACCTATATAGTCATCAAGTAAGCATTCCTTCTCTATTTTTTTTGCGAAACCCTAAAATTTCAAATTGTGGTTGAATTGGTCGCGGTTGATTGATTTGTTAAAGAACCAAAAAACTCTAAACAACACATCTATGATTGATTTGTTGAAAAAAATAAACATTAACATATGAAAAGGAAACTAACATCTCTGTAATCATCACAATTATGATTATCCACTAAACCTTCCATCATCTACACGTGTGTGACCCTTGCGTTGCACATGCTAATATTGTGAAAATTGCACTTATATTATTAATTATTACTAAAGTTAAAATTTTATTATGCAATATATGATGAATTTATCATGATAAATGAGTTATAAATTGAAATGACATGACGCTGAGATGTATGGTTGAAGGTTTAATCTTCGCTGGCTACACATCTTTATGGGAATATATATATATATATATATATATATATAATTTTAATATAGTATATATGAATAATTTATATGATGTGATATTTTTTTATATGTTTGAGTGCATAGATAACTTTACCATTTTTTTAATATAAATGCTGTATATATTGAATTATCTTTTGTTTTAAATGTTTTATAAATGAATTAATGAATATTAAATAACGGAATTTATTAAAATGATTTAAATTAATAATTAACTTAAATAATTAAATATAAGGAGTAGAATGTAAAAGTTGGACAAAATCGAGAAGAGCTTTGTATGTATTTGTAATCAAGAATAGTATCTTATGATGACAAGCACCATTGTCCAAGTGGTTAAGTGATTCGACTTTGGTGCGAGAGGTCACAAGTTTGAAACTTACGTAGCGTGATTCGAACACATATTGACAAGTGATTTATAATATGTTGTCCCAGTGACATGTTGTATCTAGCCATTTAAAAAAAAGAGTATCTTATGACTAACTCATCTACTATGAAATTCTTTATTTAGTTTTCGATTTTAGACAATTGTACCTTTGTAGTTTACCATAGATTTCATATTGTTATAGGAGGATCATGTTTTCAACTTTGATAATTGCAAAACAATATTATGTAACATGTAGTTGAGTTATGAGTTGAGTAAGTTTAATATGATGTTGAAAGTGAGAATATTTACATAATCTAATTTTTATCGCTGTAATCTACACGTACACATCATAATGCTGTAAAACATAAACTTATCCTTTAAACTAAATAACGAACATATATTGACAAGTGATCTGTGATATGTTGTATCTAAGTACCATTTAAAAAAAAGTATCTTATGACTAACTCATCCACTGTGAAATTCTTTATTCAGTTTTTGATTTTAGACAATTGTACCTTTATAGTTAACCATAGATTTCATATTGTTGTAGGAGGATCATGTTTTAAACTTTGATAATTGCAAAATAATATTATATAACATGTGGTTGAGTTATGAGTTGAGTAAGTTTAATATCATGTTGAAAGTGAGAATATATACATAACCTAATTTTTATCGGTGTAATCTGTGCGTCCACATCGTAATGCTGTAAAACATAAACTTATCCTTTAAAGGTTGTTAAAAATAAAGACTATGTTGTGATGCATGATAAAGTTTTTGAGAAAAGCGAATTAGAAATTAAAAGAATTACTGTTAATTATGTATACATTTGTTGTTATATGATTTGAATATCTTTATATCCGAATAAAAAAACTAATTTTATGACTTTTTGTCACATACATGGATATCATGCACACACAAACGTGTGTGTGTGTATGTGTGTATAAGGTTTATTGGATGAATTAATGAATATTAATTAATTAAATTTATTTGAATAGTTCAAATTTAAGATTACACAATTAGTTATATATATGGACTTGAATGTAAAACGATAGATATATTAGTTGACTGAGTTTATCAGTTAGTTTAAAGTTTGAATTATGTACAATTTAGATCATGAGTTTTAATGTAAAATATTGGAAGAGGGCGTAGAAAAGATTTTTAAGCGAGTGTACATTAAAAAAAAGCATTTTAATGTGAAATATCGTGAGAAGTTTAGTAAAATAATTGTAAAATGATAAATTATATGATTTTAAAAGGGCATTGTTACTGACACTACACTTTTGAATATGAGTGGATCATTTTTTTAATAAAATTGTTTTTACTGTGAGGGGTATTACTAAATATATCCCTCTCATAAAATTATATTGTGAGTTGACCAATTTACCACTTTTTTTTACCGTAATTCCTATAATGCCCACTAAGCTCTTTCTTCAATCTATAATTGAAAGCAATAACCAATGGAGCAATTAAATACAAATAAAATTCCTCTAAATGAGAAAGAAAGAAGAGCAATTCTTACTGAAGAAAGTATATGTAATGTAGAATTTGTTCATCAAATCAATTAGGTTTTTCTAATTTCTAGGGTTTTATGCATATGGTTTAATGTGTTTGATGACATAGAACCATGATTAGCTTCAGATCAGATATTTTCATCACTTTATCTAGTAACTTCGGATCTGGAAGCGTAGAGCACGCGATTTTTTTAGTTCGAACCATGATTAGCCGAAGCTGGCTAAGATGAAGGAAGTAGGACGAAAAGTGAAAAGTAAATTGGATTTTTAAAAAATGATGGGATGAAATGTAATAATAAATATTTTAATCAAGTTTGTGTACCTCTCATAGTAGTTTTATTTTCAGTAGAGTGAAAATAAAAAAATAACCCTCTCATATCCAAAAGTGAAGTGTCGGTACAATACCATTTTAAAATAAAATTTTGGACTTGGAGGAAACTAAGAAGAGTGGAGAAAACTAAGGAGAGCTTAGGCGTACGGCTTTGTAAGGCTGAGTGAAATTTATTAAATAATAGTTACAATGTTTCTACCGGTTCTCCGTTCTATCATTAGAATTTAATACTAATTTTTACAATTATGTACAGATTTCTTCCATTTTTTTATGTCATTTTGCATTTAAGATCATATATATACTGAATTTAGTTAGGTGATCTTAAATTTAAGTGTAACAACCTGATATTTCCAGCCATTCGCATCCGCACATGTCGGACTTGAATTGCTTAAAATACTGCATTATAATAAAATTTGGAGCAAATGAAATCATCATAGAGTATCACAGACACAGAAATATCAGAATAACTCGCAGTAGAAATAAAATACCATAGTAGTTCATGAAGCTACTATAACAAACTCTCAAAACAAATACATAATATCAGTCTGAAAACAAATACAATAGAAATTCCAAATACATAGAAGTCTACTAGTACAAGCTGAAATAGAACAACTGAACTGAAATAAACAGATAATCTAGATAGGCAAATCTCCAGCGATTCCTAGCTCCAGAAAGAAAAATCCAAAGCTAAGCCGTGAATACTCAGGCTGACCCGAGCGTAAAGCAAACACAAAACACTCGAGTCAGGACATATATACTTATATAATGTAAACCAACTCAAGTGAACTGTAATAAAGTACAAGTAACTTAAAGGATGATTGGGATCGCCCATCCTCTAAGGATCCGTTAAACTATTTACTATGTAGTAATATTGCGCTATTATAATAATGTCTATAGTAAAATAAACTTACTTTAAAATAATGTTAAGGAGTGTCCCAATATTCCCCTTAACACGTAATAGTCCCAGTATTCCATCTAGTATCAGCATATCTTCAGATCGGGAGACTACCCTAAATACTCCATGGGCTACGGGAGAAAAACAAACTCATAGTAAGGCTCGATATGGTAGGTGACACGGCACAACTAGGCAATGCCAGGGTAGATATACCAATTACGCTTCCGGGTTGGTGGTAACGCATAGCAGACACTATCGCCCACCTCGGAACACACTCCCAATCAAAATTGGAGGATGTACATCAAATCAATCACAAGTAAGAATATAATATCGAAGGAATGTGTCCGATCGGAGGAGCTACCTCACTTGGCCCGTCGATCGCTCCTGTTTTAGCCACCTTAAGCCAACTCATGGGAGTCGGGTCAACGTTCATACCTCAGTAGGATCATCGCCACCATCCTACTTCGTTTTGGAATCTCCACCGCATACATAGTTATTAAAATGGTTTTCGATATCGACGGAGAGTATGTCCATATCCGATCCCGGTCTCTTTAACAAACAATCATTATTATAGCCCGTGGTTATAATTTAAAAATCTTAGTTTATACTTCAAAATAAAGTATCGTTTTCAAATTCAAAAATCTTTATCAAAATAAAGATCAAATCATTTCCAAACCAATCCAATATTAAAATATCACATCTTTTAAAAACTTCATTTTTAAATCATTATTTGAATTCAAATCCAAATATTCAAATTTAAATACCCTTTTAATTCAAAGATATCATTCATTTATTATCATTTCAAATCACCTTTCAAATAGTTTGTATTTAATCAAAACAATTCATTTAAACCATTTAAAAGCGAAGTTATTATATTTACAAATCAAGTATTCAATTTCCAAAATTTTAGACAATTTTGAGCTAATTTATTTAGTTAAAAACCTTAAACATTGAAAATTACAGCTTTTCACAGCATTTAGAAAAATTGCTGTAAGTTATAATTGAATACAGTTAAATTCAGCAAAGACAACATTTAAACAAACTGCTGTAATAGTTTAGTTCATTTCAGCCTACCGCAGCACTTATCAAGTGCTGCTGTAGCCCTTTATTTAGTTTCAGATTTTAGTTATCTTATCTTTCTGCTACCACAGCACTTACCAAGTGCTGTAATATCACTCAGTTAAAAATTTAGCCATAGTTCATTTGTATCAACCACATCACTTACAAAGTGCTGTAATATCATTTACTTTAGATTTTAGGTTAACTTCAGAAACGATAGCATTCCTGAAGTGCTGTTATTTAATTTCCAGATTTTCAATGTAATTCTAGCAACAAATAACCTTTGATTTAACCCTTTAAACGTTATAAAAATCATATTTTAACATTTAAAAATGTTCATTAAAATACCTTTAACTTATGATTTTTATAAAGTAGATTTCCTATAAATAAAATCAAAATTTCAATAATTCATTTAATATATTCAAGTGTAAAAATTTTCTATTCTTGCATTTACTTTACACTTTTAATTAAATTTACCATTTCATAATTTAGACTTAATTTCCATTTTTATTTATATATTCCATTTTTAAACCAAATTTCACATTTCCAAATTTAAATTATATTTCAAATTACATTTTAAAGTGTTCATTTATTTAACCATTTTAATTCATAGAAAAATAAATAACACTTTATAAAAATCATTTTAAATTCAAATTTAAATCAATTATCATATTTTATTTACTTAACTTAAATTTCATTTACAAAAGAAATAATAAATTCCAAAATTAACTTATATTTCAAATTCTACTTTACCATTTATTTATTTCACTTATAAATTTGTAGAAAATCACTAATACTTTATAAAATCATTTTTAATTAAATTTAAATCAAAATATCATAATATTTACATTTTTAAAATACTTTAAAATTCTACAAATATATATATATATATATATATATATATATATATATATATATATATATATATATATATTAACCACGGGTCTGTATATTATTTTCTAGCCTAGGTCAAGTGATACGGATAATATATCATTTCAATCCGTAATTTACAAAGAAAATCCTGGTTCTATCATTTCAAACCCGCAATCCCAAGTCAATTAAAATAAATAAAAATCGCTCAGGCCTATCGTTTCAGCCCCATAACGATTTTTCCCTATTCTAAAGTCCATTCGGATATGTATCATTTCAACCCATAGTGATTCTATTCTACATGGAACTTGCAGTGTGACAATTAGATATAAATGAACAATATAATAACATATAGCAGTAACAGATGATATAACCGGTTTATTAACAGGGTGAACATCATATGAATCATATCACAGGCAGGTATAACATAGTATAACATGATATAGCATTTTACATATTCACTTGGTGTCACTTCACGGTTTATATAAGTAAATATGTCAAGCGTGATTACTCACTTGTTTCAAGCTGGAGACAGCATGACAAAGCACTCAAACGATTCCCGAAAGCACGATAACACGACATAAGACTTGAGTGGAGTGGAGAGCCAAGTTTTTATCTTGTGAACAACACATAAAAAAGACAAGTATAATATTATTTATATAATTTAAAATAAACAATATTGTTTAATAAATCAATTTAAACACGATATTGTGAAAATCATAACTTTCACAATATTAATTAGATTTCAACGAAACGAAAAGCAGTATACTTAAAATTTAATCTATTTTCGTAATAAAAGATAAAATTCAAAAATTCAAATATTTAAATTTTAAATTTAAAAGTCAAAGTTTGACCACATTGACCAAAAATCCACTTTTCTGGAAAATATTCTATTTATTCATGTTTGGAATTATAATTCACATAAAAATCAAAATTTATATTAAAATAACAAAAATTATTCATTTTAATAAATAAAATAAAGTTTTTAAATCAGGAAATTCAATTTAAAATAAATAAAAATATACAATTAAAATAATCACAAAATACAAGGTTGTTACATTAAGCTTTTTAAATAAATACAATTAACGAATATTCATTAATTGATCTAATAAATTTTAAAAAATAACAATTCAATATATGTACCGCATTCATATTGACAAAAATGGTAAAAATTATTTTTCATTCAAGTCCAAATAGTTTTACATTTCCACAATTATATACAAACTATTACAATGTTCCACTAAAAATTCTCTCCTATCATTTTGCATTTAAATGCCTACATTCAATTATTTTTACAAGCATTTACTAATTACTTCTAAGTTTGCTTATATTATTTTACATTCAAGTCAATATATTTGAATTTATTAATTGACCGTGAATTTAATTTTTTTAAGTAAATCCAATTAAAAAATATTTGTTTATTAATCTAATAAATCATAAAAAATGATAATTCAATGTGTAAACCGTATTTGTACTGAAATAAATGGTAAAACTATATTTTCATTCAAGTCAATATAATTTAATATTTATACAATTATATATGAAATTACCTTTGACACTTTTCCATTTTCCTACATTTAAGTTCATAAATTTTCTTTCTAAAATTAGTTATTTGCTATAAAGAAACATGACATAATTTTTCTTTCTAAAGTTGGTATTTCATTACAAACAAATATATATAAAAAATTTGTTTTCAAAATTGGTACATCATTACAAACATATACAACGTTTTTCCTTCATAAAATTAGTATGTTTTTGTACTATACATTTTAATTATTTATATTCTTAATCTGAGTTAACCAATGGACAAACATTATACCATATTTTGATTAGAAATATTTTTCTTTTATATTTATCATCTTTTTTCACATAAATGCTAAATATTTTTTAAAAAGTTTTATTATAAAATAAAAGTAGTAAGGTATGAAACAATGGATTAAAAATCATTTTTTAGATAATTAAAATGACAATGTGATTTGTAACGTTTCAGCTCTTATATTCACTTAATATTTCTTTTAGTAATTAAATGAATATTTTTTATCATTTGATAATATCATATAATTATTTTGATAAATATGTGCCGCAAGAAATATAAATACATACAAATACATTGAGTCTTTGATCACTTCTATTTATAGGTATTTGTTGTAATATTTAAAACTTAATGTATGCATCATTTATCTTTTAGTCAAATATTTCAAAAACCTAAATGTCAATTTCAGAATATATGTACATGAATATTTATTTATAAAATTTTATAAAAATATTAATTTTAAAATTTATTAAAAATACTTATTTTCAATTATTTGATTGATAAATAATGAATCCTAAAAAGTAATAAATCGGTATATAACTCATTTTTATCAACAAAAATGGTAATTTAATTCTTATTCAAATATTAAAATATACGAATCTCATAACAAAAATACACAGTTATAAATATAGTAATTTAAATTTACAAATCATTTATCATAACAAAATCATTGGCTATTGCAAGACAAATTATATTTTTAAAAAACAACTATATTATTATTTTTCTACGGCACTGTGTAACACGGCGGCAGCTTAGTACGGGAATATGGCAAAAGCAGTGCGCTAATTATAGATATCCAATAGTTTTTCCAACACGAAGGCACGTTATCAACTTGCAAACCACAGTATTGCATACTTGCACAATTTCATTTTAATTTCTTTGTTCTCTTCCGAAAATTAGTTCCGGATCTAAAAACTCTTGACCAAACAAATATTAAAGCAATGCACGAAGGTACTCGTTTGATCAACAAACAAATAGCTCGCTTAGCTCCATTTAATTTTCCCTCTCACAGTGCCATAATTTTTTTCCCGTAACTATCATTTTCAATCTATGAAATTACTCAGATGGGTTGGCGAAGTTCTTGGTTTTCAACGCATTGATAATATCCGCCGCTGGTGCCGCCGTAGCTTACCGTCTTCGGCAGCGGAAGACGAACCCGAAGAGTCACTTGGTGAAGACCGATACAAAACCGGTACCGAAACTTGTCGTTGGCGACTGGGGGAGAATCGAGGAGCTCGAGAGTTTCTCTGATTATGTTGGTAACTCGTTTGATACTTTCTTACGAATGACTAGTCTCATGGTTTTGATTTGGGAGAAAATCTTTATATTTTTGCATTTTGGAGCGTGTGTAAAGATTCTGAGGAAATAAAGTAAAAAATAAAGTAAAATTGCTGCATGAACAAATAAGTCAGTGAAAAGTATTAAAATTTCGTACTTTCAAATATCACATTTCATTAGGCTATATGATACCAAAATGATAGCACCCAAACAAAATTTCCCTCTTTGATCAAAATGCACTGCAGAATTAATTAACAATCAATCAAATAATTTTTATTTTGCTGGCTAATAAAACAAAACAAATAATATTATACGAACAATATATTTATATTCCAGTGGTTGTTTGTTTTTGGATTGCACCTACCTTTTGTTTTGTCAAAATGCTGCATGGAGCCCGTTTGGGATAACTTTTTATATATAATTAGTTTTGTGTTGCAATTTTCAGAATTTTAAGTGAATAATAATCAATAAGAATATAAGTGTTTCAATTAATAAGTTGAAATTAGAATTTTGATAAAATAAAGCTGTAAATTACCTATTAGATTCTACTGGGCAACTATTTATTATATATCTTCTTAAAAGTGTTTAGATAAAATTTGAAGTTTAAGATAAAATAAATTGGTTTTGGTGTTTGATTATTATGACTTATAATGAATGAGTATGCGTTAAACTGCATAGAAGGAAAGAGCAACTAAAGACTAAGAGTGAAAGATAAAAGGAGTCATATTCTCTGTAATTTGTTTGAAACAAAACGAGTACTTTAGCAATTGATCAAAAGTACTTATCAAATTCTTTCATAAGTTAAATCTACAAATGATTGATTTTCAAATTTCAACTACTAATCAACTTATGATCCCTTCATTAAGAGTTCCCAAAACACCAAAACACCTGAACACAAGTTATTTGCTAATAAGCTGGTTGGACTAATTATAAGGAGTTTTCAAACATGTTCATAAGAAAATATACATTGCTTATGATTTATCAACATTTAAGAAATTTATGTTTACTCCTTACTAGTTGTTGCCAAAGACTCATACACCGGCAAATAGCTTAAGAGCTGTTTTGGCTAAAAAAATTTCAAGCCGCTGTTGCTATTACTGTTGATTTACTTAGACGAATTTAGTAGAACAAATAATGGTGTGGAATTTTGATCCTACCAGTATTTATATTCCATTGCAGCAAGGCAATTGGGATTTGAGAGTAAGAAAGAGTGCCCACAACTGGGAAAACTAGCAATTGATTATCTTAAGAAAACAGATGGATGCGAGGACAATATTTATGGATTTATCTCACAAGAACCAGAACCTGAAATCATGTACATAAAATTAGTGCAGGAGTTGGACAGATGTATACTTGGATACTTTGCATTTCACTGGACTTATGCCACTCAAATGGTTACTCAGGTAATGCACTAATCAGTTTTACAGTTGTCAATTTGTCAAATATGGTCACTTGATATTGAGATTTTATTTTATGCTATAATTGTTATAAAGGTTTTAAGTGCTAATGATGGTAAACCGAAGAGAAGATTGAAGGATATGGTGATGGAAGCTACAAGGTGTGTATTTGATTCTTGCTAACTTTAATATATTATATCTGAAGGAACAAAGTTATATTTAACAAAGTTATATTTATTTTCTTGTCTAAATCGATCTACACCATAATTGAACCACTACAAGGTTGAATACACATACTTCTTGTTTGTTTTTGTTTTAATTTTTTTGATTCATCTGTGCTATTAATTTACGTCTTCAATTTTTTATTCTTAACGCTACAATCATGTCTTTATTATTTAATTCATTGTACAGTTGGCTTACAAAAGAACGTCACTGCTTATGAAATTGAGCAAATATAATATTTGTCAAAATGTCATTACATGAGGATCACAACAACATTTTTTTAATCTTTAGTCAGCGGCCATGGAATTAATGATGGAAGAAGACAAGGGGAAAATAAGTAGCAGTTTAACTTAATGCTAGCTCTAAATTTATCAAAAACTTATCTTAAGCTTCACCGACAATTGTCATGTGTGCTTCTTATCTATGTAGTCATGGTAAATAAAGACTTACTGCATGTTTGCCTCGTAACTTGCACCTAATTTTAATTTTGCACCACCACCACCACCTCATCAGCACCACCATCATCATCACCATCATCCTCATCATCATTTCTTTTTAAAAATGAAACAGGAAGCAAAGATTTGATAGAATAACACAACACCTAAAAGTAGCAAGAGTATTTTCTACATTAGTAGAGGAGATGAAGGCGATAGGATTAGGTTCAGAGCAGAATTCACATACAAATGATATAATGGTTCCAGCAGCACTTTGTGATAGAAGTCCTGTCCTACTACTAATGGGTGGAGGCATGGGTGCTGGCAAGAGCACTGTCCTCAAAGACATATTAAAAGAGTACGATGTATTTTTTCTAGATGAATGTTTATCGATATGATATATTGAAAGGGTTGATGTATTAAAAGGGTATGATATATTAAATGCATTTGATTTATTATTGCTAGTGCATTCTGGTCCGAGGCTTCATCAAAAGCAGTGGTGGTCGAAGCAGATGCCTTTAAGGAGACTGATATTGTTTATAGAGCTTTGAGCTCCAAGGGCCGTTTTGATGACATGCTCCAAACCGCTGAATTGGTAATTTTACTGATGTTGGATTCATTTTTATTTTTCATTCATAGTCATGTAGTGAAAAGAAATTGGATCCCCTGTTCCAGTTGAGAATAAAAAACGAGGTTTAATTATATAAGGGTTGCTAGGTAAAAGATCCAATGATTGAAATGAATAAACATTTTAGCATTGTGTTGAGATCTAAAATATACTAAAATAACGCTAGATCTTTTGATTCGGAGGTTAACGAGCAAACTTCTGCTTTGGTTGATCCTAATTTATGCAGCACCATAGTAACGTAGTAGATGCATCAGTGCTTTGATGTCTAATTTATAATAATTAGTTGGACATCTCACTTTATGTATACTAGTATGGACCCGTGCTTTGCACATGCGTTGTTTGTATTATTATATACGTTGATATTTTGTTTGAGCGCAAACATGTAAACGGAAAGCAAGGACATTTTTGAAATTTCAAAAAGACACCGAGTAAATTAGTTCAACCAATTCTCTTTATTAGTAGTAGAGATATAGTAATGCACATGTTATTTTGAATATGCAAGCCTATGAAATTTATCTACGATCGCTGAATTTGATTTTTGTGGACGTTTGATTTATTGATTAAGTTTCAGAAATAGTCCATCTTGTAATTAGGTAAACTACTTCCTGGGTAGACGACGACAATGATAATTGTGTAGTAGAACGGAATTGGATCATCGTATCTGTTTGAAAATAAAAAACAAGGAAAAACGAATATATATGGGATGCTAGATAAAAGATGCAGTTGTCCATATCATATGCATTTTATCAAAATCTTAAGATCTTAAATATGCTAACACACACACACACACACGGAAGGTCACTCTTATAAATGGATCACTAAATAACAGATGTAGTAGACCCAAATCTATGTAGCACCACAGGAAATTTTTCCAGCGTAACTATTTGAAAATGAAACATGACAGCTTGTAAAATTATCAGGATAAACCACTTGCATTTAGAATTAGGTCCACTAGAATTTGATGGTCTAGATTAAAACATATATGTTCGTGGGGCTTAGTCAACTATTCTTATCTGATCCAAACTTTAGGGTAGCAATCTTTCATGTTCAAGTCATTTTTCCCCCCAATATAACAAGTGACAGTATGCATGTTTACTAATAAAAGTTAGGATAATATTTCTATATAAGCTAATTTTGGCAAAACATGCTGTATGTCAAACTAATCATCAGATTAGGCTGGTTTCAAGCTAATTTTGGCAAAAAATGCTGTATTTCAAACTAATCATCAGATTGGGCTGGTTTTAACCATTTCAGTATACTGTAATTGTCTGTTCTTATGGAGCAACTATAAGCGATTTTTTGTGTGTGTTTGTGTATGTGTGTGTGTTTTATGCAAACACATAAAAACAAACTCGTCGCTATTTGCTTATAAGTGCAGACAGTTACAGTCTACCTGTTGATGTGATTAAAACTAGTATGTTTTGATAATTATTTTGGTAGATAACCTTATTTGTTAATATGTTTCGGTAATTAGTTTGAAAATTAATGACATGATGAATTATTTTAGGTACATCAATCATCAACCGATGCAGCATCATCACTGTTAGTTACGGCGCTAAATGAAGGCCGAGACATTATAATGGATGGCACACTTTCATGGGAACCATTTGTGGAGCAAACCATTGCAATGGCTAGGAATGTTCATCTATGCAGATATAGAATGGGGCCTGGCTACAGTAAAAATGAAAATGGGTCCGTTACTGAAAATTACTGGGAACAAGTAGAAAACATCGACAATAAGGAGAGTGATGATATTAGAAATAGAAAGCCTTACAGAATAGAGCTGGTTGGAGTTGTATGTGATGCATATCTTGCAGTTGTAAGAGGAATAAGGTACTTTGTTATATTACTTGGAATCCACTTTAAGGACAAATTTTAGTGTGAGACTTCAAATAAACCTATTTCAGCACTAAGTTCAAACTTAATTGCAAAAATATATCGGGTTTTCATCAGATCAACTATCCTGCAGCACAAAATCTGCCATAGTGAAAACTAGACATATTGTTATAATAAGTTTGAAACGAGGCTTGAAGCTGAAATATATTTTTCTGGAAGCCTAGCACTAAAATACATCCCTATTTTAATATGTTGCTTTCTGGAAAATGAAATGTATCTATACTGATCCATTTTCTAGTGGAAAAATACTGTGTTTTATTATTGGGACCATTGCGAGTGCATACAAACCTGAAAGCATTGATGTTCATCATAGTACCAGATTTGTACTAGGGAATAAAATGCTTAAAAATGGGTCCTTGTTAGTGGAAAATATCATATGACGTACATCTATTGTCTTTTGTTTGCCCTTGACATTTTATTTATTTATTTATTTATTTGCGGCTTACAAAGAAAACTGAATAGTTCACAACTCTTGTCCGACATCAGTGAATTTTATCGCCAATCATTACGTATATCAGTTATGGAAGAAATAAAAATCCATGGTTTTAAACTTTGATATATTACACATTTAGACCATATTTTAAAACAAGTTGCATATTTAAACAAAATTTTGTACTATTTACAAAAATAGACCATTTTTGGTCTATGTCGAAAAAAAAATGGAAATTTGTACTGCAATTATTTGAAACGGTATTATCACAATTTTTTTTAAAAGAAAAAGTGCACCGACGATATTTGAAATACCTCAAGCATATATGTATATTATTTCTAAATTTTACACTGCTGCTATTTGAAATAACTCCATTACAAAATGTCATTTTTGCCACATCGGCATAAAGTAGTCTGTTTTTTGCAAGTAGTTTCAAAAGGGATTCAAATTTGTGTTGTTTCTAAAAACCAATTTAAAATAGGTAAAATTTCCTTTAAACATGGAATAAGTAGTACTGGCGGAGCTATTAGAGCATCTCTGACAACAAGGTGACTCAAAGTTACAAAATTGTAACATTACACGAGCAATTTCCACAACAAAGAATTGGATTGCGTACATGTTTAACAACCGTCCAACATAAAGCGTGTTCATCAGACACCCTTTTATGAGTGTTTGTTTGATAGAAATTTATGTACTTGACGCCTTTTAAACATGCGTCCAACATATAAATTGATTGACAAATAAATTACTAGGTGCCTCAATGATAGGTTCCCAATATATAGATGCCTGTCAAATAAACTCCATAGTTAGGGTACCTACAGCTACAAATCTGTAGTCATTCAGTTGAAATTTGGGGTAGATTAAGTTTTGTAATCAACAATTGGAAGGGGTTTGAGGTCTAAAATTCAAAATTTGTGATTACCGACTCCTTTGCTGGATATGCTCTTAGGTGCTGTGCATGTACACACATACTCAGATACACATATGCAGACATGCACGATAAAAATAATCAATAATGTGTTTCTCCAATATAGGAGAGCAATCATAATGGGTCGAGCAGTAAGAGTAAAGTCTCAGCTAAGATCTCATAAGAAATTTGCAAGTGCCTTTCCTCGATACTGTCACCTTGTCGATAATGTCAGGCTCTACTGCAGCACTTCATCAGGCCCTCCTAAGGTATTGCAAATTCTATTCTTGGCACTCCAACATAACATAAGTCAACGAAACGTGAGACACGCACACACACATACATACAAAGATATATGTATGTGTGTGTCTACACACACATGATGAGCGTTCAATGACACCTCAAACTGTGCAATACTCCATTACTCCATCCGATTTCCACTGCAAGCTTCAAATTAAATAATAAGATTAATGGAAAGAGAGAGTATTGTTATTTAATTTGGAGCTTGTGGTGGAAATTAGGGGACTAATGAAGTGTTGCACTGTTTGGAGTACCAATGAACGCTCCTGTGTGTGTGACGAGCACGCGCGTGTCATACATGCATATACATATACATACATGTATGCACGCCCATATAACATAACATTGAATTTCGATATTGATTAAATTTGCAGCTAATAGCATGGAAAGAAGGGGGCAACAACCTGCTAATCGACCCTGAAGAATTCTGCTGTCTTAAAACGGTGAGCGATTTGAACGAAGATGCACATTCGGTGTTAGATCTTTACAATAATTCTGAAGTAAAATGCGGGTCGTATTCTTATTGGAAGAGCGCGGTCATTTGCCCTACGAGGAGCGCTGTTCAGGAGGATCTGAAGGTAGCAATTAAGAGTATTGAGGGTCTACAAATTCACTCTTAGCAGTGAAACAATTGCTGGTATATGTAATGATGTGTTTTTTTAGTATGTATCTGAATGTTTGATTCTTAAATTATCTGTAAATTGCATATTTGAAAATGGGGTGTGTATCCTAAATATGGTTCATATGAAATATCAAAATATATTGAAAAATGTTATAAAACATTTCAGTATAAATATTTCCGTTTATAATTTTTTAGATACTTATGATACTCACTGTAAGTGTCTGACTTTTTGAAAATGTTGTTGGCTATATATATGTCTGAAATATTTGATTTTTTGAATCTTAGTCAACGTGTAATATTTTAGTGACTACTGCCAATGCATTAATAACTAGTATAACCGCACAACGATGGAGAAACCGACCGTTCGATTGTATAACTTTGATAAGAAATATACATATTTGTTAATATTACTTAAATATTAAGTGATAATATGTTAAAAAAGAATAAATTGAGATTTGAATCTGAAAATATGAATTTCAAATTTAAATATTAATCAAAGCATTCAAAATTGTCGATTTGAAATTGAAAATTTAAAATTTTAAAATCATAATAGATTTGAATTTGGAATCTTTGATGCGCGAAGTAAAAGGAGGAAGTTTAGAGAAACCGCGATGAGACAAGATCCACGTTTTTAGGGAAACTACGAGAGACAAGATCCACGTTTTTTTGGTCTCAGAAAAATTGATTTTGGTCAGTGACATTAAGCAAACCTCCTTAACGGTCGGTTTGATTATGACATATAACGTTTAATAATTATGCAAGTAGTGTCTCCAGAACTAGGACCCATGAAACCAAACCGATTCAAGAATGTCTTAATGACAAAAAGTTACATATATAACAAAAAATATTGAAAATAAGATATTCACGATAATCCAGCTGTCGATAACACCTTGAATCTCCATTTTTGCTTTATAGAGAATGTAACGACTCGTCTTTTCGACCATCGAATGTTGATACTAATACATCCATGGCATTCACGTGTCGAGTATTCAAATGCCCAAAAACGAATTGTTAGGGTTAAATAAAAGAAAAAGAAAAGGAACAAGGAAGAAGGAATAAAGCATCCGAATATCACAACAGAACGATCATATATAATATAAAAAAACAGTATAAACTGTCATTTTAAGACACAAAGTTTTTTAGAGTTACAATAATCAACTTGGACAATTATAACAACATGTCCCCACAAATGCTGATGATACAATAGTAATGCAGCGGAAATAAATACTACGGTAGGTGATCATGCAGCTCAGCTCCAAAGCGTACATAGTTAAATCTGAAAACTTACATGGAGCAGACCTGATCATTATAAGAAAATAATACCCGATCAGTTTGGTAAACCAGCATAAGAAATTCAAGAAATAAGAGTGACATATAATAGCACTTTTTGAGCCCGTACGGATTAACGTAACGGTTTTCCCCTCTAATGAAACAAATCATTCATTAAGTTTAACATATAGTGATATAATAGATAATGTCTAGAGTGTAG
The DNA here is from genome assembly GCA_030765085.1 of Allium cepa. Taxonomy (NCBI): domain Eukaryota; kingdom Viridiplantae; phylum Streptophyta; class Magnoliopsida; order Asparagales; family Amaryllidaceae; genus Allium; species Allium cepa. Next base: position 69,376,771 of record CM060939.1, on the reverse strand, counting down.
TACGTAAGTCATATCAAATAGTTGTCATGTGAACACCACAACAATAATAGGTATACATTCAATCATGCTAAGGCGAGTTCGTATATATGGATTTTCCACGAAGATCTCCTCGGTCTAACCGCATCCGAACTCCATGACAAGGATCAGAAACTACCTTTCGAGCATCGTATATCTCGATATACTCTAAGGTAAACACAATTGGATCACCCTAGGTGTTTGATCCGGATTATATCTACTCCCATTAGAAACAATTGATAAGCATACTAGATCCGGAGGTGATATACTCTTTAGGTCAACTAAACCTCATGGCCATGCCCCTTCTCTATTTTCTATCATTTTTCGATGTCGAGGCTACGTTCTGTATCTCTCACATGAGTCTCATTACTCAAACAGAGCACGAATCCCAAATGGATTTCATCATCTTGAATAGATCAGGATCACTACATGGATTCGAGCATTTCGAACCTCCACATGGGTTCCCACATAAGTCCTCCGACAAATGCTAAGGCTATCTCTCTCTTGGAGTACTCCTCAAGATAGAAAGTCCTACACAATAGCATTGTTTGAAATGTTAATGCCGATCTCTCTCTTATACTTAACCTTAGGATAGACAGTTCAACTCTATAACATTCCACTTCACAACCGCTCCTAGAACATAGATCGCGTATATGGTTTTGAAGTGATTACGGGTTCAAATCATCTCATATAAGTATATTCTTCCCACTTATCCGATGCTCCAAAACTAATCGATGAATTTCCAATAAACCCATCTCCAGTTCTCTTGAAAATAAACAGACAGTACACAAGAGCGGAGATCACCTTCTAACCGTTTAAGCTGATGGATTTCCTTATTTCCTAGAAGAACACGCCAGTTTATACGTACAATATAGCACCATCGAAGATAACTGTATCATATAATTACCGTTTTTCTTCTAGATATTTCCACAGTTATATTTGCATAATTTCGTTAGTCGACTAATCGACTATCTGGTACAAGATAGACGTTTATAAATAGAAATCAAGTCTAGTATACTTTCCATCAACAATAAACATACAGAACGCTATCAAGTTACACAAACTACGATTAAGCCATACAAAGTTTGGTTAATCTACTTAAGTGACTCTTGATCCCTTTTATTTAATTAACCCTTTTATCAATTAAAAACTTCTTTATTAGTAAACTTCTTTTACCTAATAAACTTCTATCTTTTCTTCTAAAAGATTCCATACTTATAATTTTCTTCAAAATATCCATTGTAAGAATATAAGTACTTTCATAAATCCATTCAAAAGGTTTAAAACTAGTGTTACTTAAACATTATCACTACAAACCGAAACCTTTTCGTTTTTGCTATCTTTAAATCATCCTTTTAAAGATCTATTACATTCCTAAGTATAATAAAAAAGGGTTAAAGACGAATGATATTAACACATTGTCAGAACAAACCCAAAACCATTCCATACTTGTATTACCTTTAAAAAATTCTTTTAAAGATCTAAGTTCATATTCGGATAAGTTAAGTATTAACCAGTTAACTATTAAGTTCTAAAGACGATCGCTTATAGAAATCAAGATTCGTACTCTTAACTCGTTTATGACATTCCAACTGAATTATTCCTCGTTCAAGAGTGAAGCCAGGTAAGTTAGAACACTGGTTGCATCAAATCCTTACTTAGACACTTCATTCTTGAATCTTACAAATAGATAAGTCTACTTATTGGCTTTTAGTGTTAATTATAATATTAGTAATTTCAATAAACAACAGAAATCAACATGAATAACTTGTTTCCAATATTTTCCAACTTACTATTCCTCGGTCAAGTGGGAAGCTTGGTAAGTTAGAGCTCTATTGCTCCGTCCTTACTTGACATCATTCTTAACTCTCACAAATAGATAAACCTTACTTTGTAGGTTTTTAGTGTTAAGCATAGTTAATTACTTTTCAAACAAGTAATTAAACAATCAACCATTTGACAATTTAGCAATTCTAACCACTTTTCTAAACCTTTTGTTTATACTTTTAAAATACTTAAAAATACTTATAATAGGGTTTAAAACATTTATCCAAAATATTACCTGAAAATAACAACTTTACAAAATCCCACAAAGACTTGAAAACGACATGTTTTCTAACAAAATATCTCTTCTTTAAAAATTCACAACTAATTCTTAAAAATTCATAAACGTGTAAAATACTTTTGAAATACTCTAATATGAGTTAGTAAACACTTGCAAAAAAATGAAACAAAATACTTAAATTTAAATATCTTTTCAAAACTTTTAAAGTCCAAAATCAAGTGTAAACGGGGCAGTTTTGCACTAGTGATGTTTTGGCCACTTTTCGAGATGTTACTTAATTTTTACTATTCAAGCTTTTCTACCAATAAACATATAATATATATATATATATATATATATATAATATTATTAATATGTTGAGAAACCCCTAAGGATCTCCCTACAAAGTTCTATAGCAACTGCCAAAAACAAGGCAATTCACCACTGCATCTACAGCGACTATCGCTATACGTGTACTTTCAAATCCGAGTCCGATCTAAACCAAAGTTCATCTATAACCTATATGCTTTGTTCAAGGTCTAGTCATATGTCATACAAGCCCATTCAAGGACATTCCAACTTCATTCAAGTCCATATATATGATCACACATGTCGCTTACTTTTAAATTAAGAATCCAAGCCAATGTTTTAACACAAGTTAATAACAATTCAAACAACATATATACAATCAATACAACATGTATGTGTTATATTTTCATTCAAACTGAGGTGTTAACTCACTTTTAACCATACAAATAACCATGATCCAAGAACCAAGCCAATCGACCCTACGACCACCTTTCCTTCTCCTTCTCCTTGCCTTGCACTTGCCTCTTTGCCTTCCCGTCTCACATAATGCTCACGGCCATTGCGTAGGGGAAGAGAATTGCTCCACTTCTTCATCTTTTGGCTTGGTGGAAGGTGTTCTAGTATTATACTAAAATTTGTGGCAAAGTTTGAAATGAATTGGAGTTGATTTGCAACTATTTCATTTGAGAACATAAGAGAGAAAGAAGATGAAGAAACCATTAAAGAAGCTTAGTTTTTCATTTGTATTTTTGTGATTATAATCTAAGATATGCCTCTCCTTATATAGGTAATGAATGGTGTTACCTAAGCTTGCATTCACCCCCACCATGTCATGGAAGCTTTACCTTCCATCACTTCTTCTTTATGTCACTTCTCCATTAGGCTAATTACCATTATATGCTCACCATGATAATATCTCATCCTAAAAGAAGTTTTTAGAACCTTCCAAGCTCAATGAAGAGATGTGTGTGTGTGTGTTAATTAATTGCTAATGTATTCATTTGATTATTGGTCAAGTGCATAAGAGTTCAAACAACTTATATTGGTCGAAAACCATTTACCGATAAACCGATTTTCGGTCATATTATCAAATTTCTCTTCGAAGAGTATATTTTTGTAAACATTTTTCCTAAATAAGTTTACCATCATTATTTATGAATTAAAAGAGGATTAAAAAGCTTAGTAAATCATTTTAATAACATATATCCAACATTCAAATATTTAAATAATTGAGATATTTAAATACGAAGTATTCAAAATTCCGAGTCATTATATTCTCTACCACTTAGAATATTTTGTCCTCGAAATTCCAACACGATCAACCAAAGAAAAAATCACACATTAATACTTAAAAGTATCACATTCACTAGCAAACATATGGTTTGCTTAAGCCCAAACCCTCTCATTGTACAAGGATGATAATCAATCAACTAAGTGTACCTTTTGCTCAACAGCCTTACGTTATTACTTAGACAATTATTCATGCCGCCATAGAAAAAAATCAAAGAGTCATTCTTAAACTCTCCCTATGCCAACAAACATAGTATACAGATATACCAAAGCCTGTACGATGCACATGGACCATCCTATGCAATATCTGATCTGATCATTTGCTCGATCACATAAATTTCATTTTCCAACTAGTATAGATCACTTGACCTCTTTAGTGCGGACTCCGATCAGGTTCCTTAATAAATATCCCCGTTCTCCTTACATAGCCATATACTAAATCTCTTCAATAAAAATCACTTTCTTTTATCCTAATAGTATATCTCTTCAATACTAAATCATTCATGTGCCACTTCATAAAAACCTAACTTCAAGTTTATAAACATTTTACAACTTAAGTTCCATAGTCATATATTACCCTATTACATCCTAAGAGTATATACAAAAACATAAAAATTGTAATAAATATGTTTAGAAAATTTAGAATTTGTTTTAACTTGCTATCTTCTTAATTCAAGTATTAAATAAACTCAACTTTATATTTTTCAGAATACTTAACTACAAGTTTAATTCGAAAGTTCCCGACTATCCAAAATTGTCGAAAATCCCGTTTCATTTTATCAAATGAAAAGTATCAACCAACATATCATATCGTGATGCATGTACCCACTTTCCTAATGCATAGGCTAAATGTGTTCATAAATAACTTAACAAGAAAACCTTAGAACTAAACATCAGTTTTTATTTCAAACCACTTGAAATTATATATATATATATATATATATATATATCTTTTGTATATTAAATCATACTTTGGGATTAATTCAAAATCTATTTTACTAAAACAACTTTGTAGCATCCCACACTTAGAAACTCGAAAATGAATTGTCAATGATGTTATTTCATCACCAGAATTATTTCCAAGCGATATGAGTGATTTCAGTACATCTAATTTATGCCTTTAGGATTTAACCAAAACCATTTCAAAATGGCGTCAAATACATTGTAAGTGTTACTAAGTATCATGATCTCAATTTCATAAATTAATTTTCCAAATACTTACTTTCAAATAATACTACTAGTATTTTCTTCAAAATCTTGAAAAATATTTTCGAAGATACTGTAATTTAAGTTCTCGGATTCTCTATTTAAATCCTATTCATTTGTAAACTATGTTTATATAAAGTTGCTTTCTTATCTAAATCATTTCACAAATGTATACCCTTGTTTAGATTATAATAAACAACTCATATTAAAAATCAATTTTAACCTAAGATTATCATCGAACGCCTTATAGTCAAATTGCGATATTTAATTCACAAGGTGTTCGTATTTAATGTTTATATAAATTACTATCTACCAACCCTTGTTGTAAGAAGGAAAATTTCATATAAATCAACAAACTATAGTAAATGCTCATAAACTGGCCGACCACAACCATTCAAATGATAAATGATAATAATTGGATACTATCATTTTCTAACAAATAAACACATCATAAATAACTATATCAATTTTCCTTTGAAATTTTTTCCTTCTATATCTAAAATATAGTCATAGTAAAATTATTTCATTTACCAGTTTCAAAAATAATATTGTGTTGGCTTTCTATTTTCAAGTGTTTAGAAATCTCGATCGATACCATGGCATCCGATATACCAACCAGAATTCATAAACCACTCAACAGATCAATGAACACAATATAAAATATTTTTATAGCCTAACAAATATGCTCTTGTACGTATAGTACACTCAATGCATGCTAGGGCATTCCATTACCTTATCTCTTAAGGAGTCATACCCAACCAAAACCAAGGTTTTCGCTTAACCTTCAGCTCTGATACCAGTTGTAATAACTCCCCTTTTCGACCCCTGAATGTCGACACTAATACATCCACGGTATTCAGGTATCGAGTACCCAAGTGCCAGAAAGACGAACTGTTAGGGTTAAAGAAAAGGAAAAGAACAAGGAAGAAGGCGTACAATATCAGAATCTCACAATGGAACGATCATATATAATATCAAAAGACAGTATAAACTTGTTAGAACCTTATATTTTGATGTTTTGATCATGACAACTATATAAGTATATATTATATGAACTAAGCAAATTTGCACGAGAAGATACTATTCTACTCGATGATAGATCGACAACCAAGATTTCAAAGAGAAAGTATCAAAGTTTATAATTGGTTTGTCTATAGTCTAGTTAGTTGTTAATAATTGTTAAAATCTCTTCTAAGTGGTATTTGCACACACACATGGTTTTAAATTACTTTCAAAATAATATTCAAAACTTAGAAATTAATTATAAAAAGTTACTAAGGAAAAATCTTTCAACCAGAAGTTTATATGGAAGAAAACACTTGTTTTAGTCGACTGAACTGGGGTGTGCAGTCGACTGAAACATGCACAGGTGCACAAATTATTTTAAAGGCTCAGTCGACTAAACACCTCCATACTGAACCAGGTGTCATTTCAAAATAAATTTAAATTTCGAAATTTCTGAATTTTCAGAGGATTGAATTTCTTTTCTTAGTCGACTGAATATTCATAGTGGCTACTTTCTAAATGGTTACCTTCTTTTAACGAACAGAAACAACTTATAATCCAACAATTGTTTCCGTATCATTTGCCCTAAACTTTTCACGAATAATTACATCTTTTAAACTCTATATATGGACTTGAATTCAGTTTTTTTCAATAACTTAATTCTCTGATTCTATTCTATATTCTTGCTATCTTAATTCTGCTATTTGCTTTCATAAACACATTCAAATCTGTTGCACATTCAAGCACAAATTTATTTGTGATCAAAATTACTTTCAATCTTCACGTACTACACTATGTACCACAAAGAAGAAGATTATAGGAAGTGTATACTCTAAATAAATATCCATGCTATCTACAGAGCACAATCAATCAAGAAAGCTTATTATATTGTTGAAGACCTATTCGGTTGCTCAGGCAGTAGAAGTCCTATTCGGTTGTCTAGGCGGTAGAAGTCTTGTTCGATTGCTCAGGCGGTGTATTACCTATTCCTTCGGATTAAGAGAGGGTAGATAGTTGTAACGCTCTGATATTTTCAACCATTCGCATCCGCACATGTCGGACTTGAATTGCTCAAAATACCAAATTATAAAATAAATTTGGCAAAACACAGCATAAACAATAAATAAATAAATCACAGATCACAGACACAGAGTAATAAATGCAGCGGAAGCAAAAAATAGTAGTTCATGAAGCTACTATATAAATACATCAGAGTTATACGATATACAATAGAAGTTTAATATGATAAACAAGCACAAGCTGAATGCATCACCAGAATCAACTGAATAACTAGAATCAACAGAATATTGAAATTGAAATAGATGGTTGGATCTTCAAGCAAGGCTCCAGCTCCAAAAGTGAGTCTTTAATGCTGTATCACTCAGTCTGACCTGAGCGTAAAGCAAAACACAAAACACTCGAGTCAGAACATACATACTTATACAATGTAAACCAACTCAAGTGAACTGTAATATAAGGTACAAGTAACTTAAAGGATGCTTGGGACTGCCCATCCTCTAAGGATCCGTTAAACTATTTACTATGTAGTAATATTTCGCTATTATAATAATGTCTATAGTAAAATAACTTACTTTTTAATAGCGCTAAGTGGTTACCCATATAGCCCTTAACACGTAATAGTCCCAGCAGTCCATCCAGTATCAGCGCATCTCCAGATCGGGAGACTACCCTAAATACTCCACGGGCTACGGGAGAAATCCAAACTCGTACAAGGCGCGCTATGGTAGGTGACATGGCAAAACTAGGCAATGCCAGGGTAGATATACCAATTACACTTCCGGGCCGGTGGTAACGCGTAGCAGCTACTACCGCCCACCTCGAGCCACACCCCCAAATCAAAAAATCAAAAGTGGCCACCGAATCAATACCAAAGTCATAATATAATATCGAAGGAGTGTGTCCGATCAGAGGAATGACCTCATTAGCCCGTCAATTGCTCATGTTTTAGCCACCTTATGCCAACTCACAGGAGTCGGGTCCACGTTCATACCTCACAGGACGTCGCCACCATCCTACTTCACTCTGGAATCTCCACCGCGTACACGGTTGTTAAAGTGGTTTCCGGAGTTGGCAGAGAGTATGACAACTTTCGATCCCGGTCTCTTTAACAACCAAACTTTATTATAACCCATGGATATTTATTTCAAAATCATTTATACTTTCAAAACCAAACTAGCGTATCCATTTCAAAATCATATCATTTCTTTCAAACTAGTATACACTTTCAAAACCAAAATATCATACTCATTTCAAAAGCATATCACAATAGTATCATTTCCATTTCAAAACTAATTCAATAATATATCATTTAAATAAAACCCAAATTTCCAAATCATTGAATATTTCCTTCAATTTATTAAACTTGAAATATTCTTTTAAATTATCATAGCATTTTGGAAATGTTACCTTAAGGAATCATAGCATTTTTGGAATGTAATACTTTCCACTTTAACATTTTATATAATCAAAGTATTTATATGCTTACAAATTTAACATGGTCATTTTATCATAGCCTTATAGTTAAATAAACTTTGTTACTGTAATATCCAATTTAAAGCTGAAATTCTTATGTTAAGTTAAAAGTACCTTATTAACTTACATTATTATTAAAATAAAGAAACTTTATTATTTTAATCATTTAAAAATGCCATTTACATAAATTAAAACTTGCATATCAAATGTACATTATCAATTTACATTTTATTATTTCAGTAAGTAACATTTATCATTTTAATCAATTTAAAATACACCATTACATTGATTAAAACTTACATGTCAGATGTACGTTTTAACTTACATTTATTATAATAAAGAGCATTTATCATTTTAATCAATATTACACTAACTAAAACTTTACTTGTTTCTTTCATTAATTAAAACCTTACACGTTTCTTTCATTAATTAGAACTTTACACGTTTCTTTCATTAATTAAAACTTTGAATATTCTTTCGTTTTTGTTATTACAGTACAAACATTTATTATATTAATCAATTAAAATATTAATTAAACTTACATCTCACATGTATGTTTAACTTACATTTTTCTATTTTAAAGTCATAGCTATTTATCTTACAAAACATAACATTTCACAAAAGAATATTTATCATAGTTAATATAACAATCAAATTCTTTACAAATTTATTCATTTAGACATCAATTCAACTATGATTCCAAGTAAAATAAACTTATTGCAAAATGTCCCATAAAAATGTATTTCATTTTATTTATTCAAAACTACATTTATTTATGATACAAAATATGTCCATTTCAGGAAATAACCTTTATTAAAATTACTAGGTTATATTTAAGATTCCAAATTAAATCAAACTTAATTATTAAGTTATTTATCATAAATAAGACTCTTTAAATTCCATTTAAAACCAATTAATGTATAAAAAAAATTAACTTATAGAAAAACAATATTTCTTTACACTTTAAAGCATCAAATCAAATTAAGTTAAAAATTTCATATATTTATAATTCTAAAATACTTAATAACTTTCAGAAAATATTTAAAATACTTAATAAATTTTTAGGAAAATATCATTTAAAAATATAACCATGGGTCTGTATAATATTTTCTAACCTTGGTCAAGTGATACAGATATGTATCATTTCAATCCGTAATTTAGAAAGAAAAATCTGGGTTCTATCATTTCAAACCCGCAATCCCAAGTAAAATAAATACAATAAAAATCACTCGAGTTTATCATTTCATCCCATAATGATTTTTCCTTATTTTAAATTCCATTCGGGTATGTATCATTTTAACCCATAGTGATAGGGAACTTGCAGTGGTGATTAACAGAAATAAAATAACAGTATGCATATAATATCATAACAAATGATGTAACAAATATATAAACAACATTTATCATCATGTAATCACAACACAAGCATACATGAATGACATATCAATGTCTACAGATTCACTTGTCATTTTTTTCACAAAAATATAAGTATATATGTCTAGAGTGATAAAAACTCACCTTTTTAAACTAGAATCGACAAATTTAGAAGAAAAAAACCCAAACCTAGCAAAGCACGAAAAAGAACGATAAAGCACAATGCAAACTTGAGTGGATGAAGAGTCAGATCCAAATCTTGTATGCAAACAAATACTACATACATAAGAATATGATTCAATACAAAACATTAGATGTTAAAACAATGGAAAAATAAATGAATCAAAGTGACATAACTTGCCTTAATCAATCAATGGCTTGGTACACCACATATGGGTTCAACCATCATCTTATATTGCTTAGTCATGATGGTTAGAGGTGTGCTAGAGGCCAGAGGCCAGTATAAGCATGAAGAACAAATAAGAAACAAAAAGAGAAAAAGAAAGAAGAGGAAGAGGAGCCATGGATCTAGAGCTTGAATATAATTTTCTTTAATGCAAATGATAATGAGAATTTTTGGGAAGTTTTTATGTGTGATAGGCAAGAGAAATTCATGGCTAGATTAAAGGAATGAACGCTAAGGTAAGTAATAAAGAGGCTATGCAATAAAAGACAAGATTTTGAATGGTTTGGAAAATTAAATGGCAAAAAATACTTGATGTATTTAATAAAAAAATTTCTTACTTTCAAGAGATGAATTGAGAAATGGAATAAAATGAGATATGTTTGAGGAGTTTTGTACGTGAATGATAAAAGGAAATACACGGCTATATAAGAAAAAAAATAGCTAAGGAGTTATGAATACTAGGGAAACGGAAAGGCATAAGTTAAGGAGGATGAAACGTACAATATATTTTATTTTTAAATGCAAATGAAAAAAAAATGAGAGATGGAAAATAATTTTTTTTACGTGAATTTTCAACTTGATATGCAAGGCTATGAGTAGAATAATTCATGGCTAGGAATGAGGAGGAAACAACTAGAAAATAATAAAGGCCATGCAAATGAAAAATGCAAGAGTTTTAACAATGAAACGTATGCCTCTTAAATTTCTCCAAGCCATTTATTTGCATACATTTCTTTCTAGAAATGAAATGTGAAGTAAATGTGTACGTGAATTATGAAGTGGAGTGGATGGCAAGAAAAAATTTGAATGGCTAAAGAGGAGTAAATGATAGGAAAACAAAAAGGCTAGGAAATAAAAGGCAAGAAATAAGGAGAAAGAAACAAACACACACACACACACACACACACACACACACGCATATATATATTATTCTTAAATGCAATTGAAAAGAGGATATTTTGAGATGTTTGTACGTGATTAATAAGAACAATTCACGGCTATGAATGGTGAATGGCTAGGGTAAGTAATAAAGAGGGTAATAAATAAAAAGGCAAGCATTAAAGAAATGTAAGGCATGTCTCCTTGATTTCTTCCAAGTCTTTTATGAAAAGATGCACACACAAGTAAAATCCAATAAATAAAGTTTAGATGAAAAAAATAGAAAAATAAAATAAAATAGCATAGAAAATAAAAATATAGAAATTGACATAGAAAAATAGAAATTGAAATACAGAAAATAACTGCGTGTAAAACGCTGTAATTTATCTTATTTAAAAAGTGTAACTCAGAATTTAACGAAACGAAAAGCAGAACAGATATCATAAATATATTCTGCTTCAAAGAAAAAGATTAAAACTTAAAATTCAAATTTTTAAAAAAATTTAAACTGAAAATTCAAAATTTGATCAAAATATAAAATTTTCAAAAATCGTTTATTTATTGCATTTGGAAAATAAATTACAAACAAATTCCAAACTTACATTGGAAAAATTATAAAAATTCACTTTTAAATGATTTAAAAATCAAATTTCAAATAAAAATTTAATTAAAAATATCCACAAAATTATGGGTTGTTACACTCTCCCCCATTCAAATTTTTCGTCCCTGAAAAGGAACGAGGCATGGAAAATAGAGACAACAGATAGAATGAGATAGAATTAAGACAATATAAAAAAAGAAGATTGAACCTGGTAACAGTCGTTATAGGTAAATTCAACAAGATGGAGATGATCTTCCCAAGATCCTCTGTAATCAAGGACACAAGCACGAAGAAGTTTCTTGAAAAGTTTTCCAAAACAGACTGGTAAAGGTATTTTGGGAGGAAGAACTACAGATCGAACTTTAGGAGATAAGATCAATTTGGAATTCAATTCCCCGCTTAGGATGCATGAGAATAGGAACAACCGAAGGATAAGAGATTGGAAAACAAAATAAGATGATAAATTTTAAAACCATGAAAGTTTCAACTTAAATTAATAATTGATTTCATCCATTTGATTTTCCTAAGTTAATTATATCTTATCTATTTATAATTTCAATATCTTATCACCCAATTAATAGTTTCTAAAATAGTGAATTTTAAATCATTTATTATACTCAAAATTTTATTCAATAAGTTTCATTCTTCTTTGTTCCAGATGGTTATTACATTTATTCCACTTAATATATGTCTAATCACATATATTAAGTATACTTAAACTTATTATGACTTACTCCAATTTATTTATAAATTCCTTTAACATCACTTTATATTGTATATTATTCAATTAACTTTTTATTCTATTTACCTTTATTAATCATTTTATAACTAAATTTTAAGTGTATAACATTTATTATAAACACTCAAATTTTATTTATAAAATCCTTTTATATTGTATATTATCTAATTACATAGTTAACTTTTAAATAATTTAGGTAAGTTATAATGGAAATGCAATAGAATATTATACAAATAAAGTTTTCTAATTCAATTATTTCGACTTAAATATTTATCCAAAATTTTTGGTACATTTTATTATTGAAAACATTCTTTAAGGTAAATTTAAGAATTACATTTCCGATTAACTTCAAACCATTTAGAGGTAAATAAATATATATACAATATATATCAAATCAAATTTAAATCATATATCCATATATATATTATAAATCAAGTCATATTTTTGAAATTCAAATCAATTAAATTTTCAAAGAAAAACAGTAGCAAAGCTACAGAATGGTCTCTTCACTTCAAAACTCGAAAATGAATGTCGATGCTGCTGCAATCATCATCGAAATTATTTTCCAACGACAAGAGAAGAGCACTGATTTCAACATTAATTTTTTTTTGAAAACAATCTCTATTTGGAAAACACTTTAAATGATATATCTTTTAAAACTTTAAAAACCCAAGTTTGAAACCATCGGAAATTAAATTCTCAATTTCTTGATTTAGATTCATTTTAATTTCCAAATTAATTTATAGCTATGTTTTATAGTTTAGTTATTTATATAGGAGACAAAAGCCAATGGTTACAAGATATATATAAAGTCAAATATTATTTGTTAATAACCTATTCAATTAATTATTAGAATTCAGAAAATCAAACTCATGCATAATATAATTATATGAAATTTACCATTTACTAAATTTTGAAATCAATATGGTGTTAGTTTGCTCTATTAAAGTGTTTTGGAAATCCTATCGATAGTGTTGATCATACGAATCGATCGGAAACCCAAATCAACATCAACAACTCAAACAACACAATATATAAAACATTTTAAATATAGGTGTGACGCCCCACCTCTATGCTCACAATAACAAAGAGTATTAAAAGGAAATACTGTCTGTTATTACGAAGAATAAGGCTGGATAGGAGCGGCCATCCGTAGTTAGGCCTTACACTAGTATTGGTTATCTTGATAGGAGTGGTATATTTTTTTTCATCTCTTATTTATTTACTCCCATCGACATATCCAATTCCAGTATAAAACGAACTACGATGGTTCATACTAGTTTAGGACAATATATATAATAATAACACAGATAAGCTAAATGCGGAACACAGATAATATCAAATCTCATATATATATATATATATATATATATATATATATATATATATATATATATATATATAACTAAAGTCAGTTACAATACACGTGATACAATACATATGATACAACTACAACTGTCGACACAGGATGTTACATATACAAGTACATTAATGTAATTAATATACAGGAATACATATCATCCTATACTATGACAACAACTACTCCAAAAAGGTATAAAGAGACTTCATAGCTCTAGCAGCAACCCAAAGCAAGGTATCTACAACCTGTAATAACTCGGTTTGACCCGAGTATTAAATTCAAAAGAAAATAATACACGGATCAGTCTAGTTCAAACTCAGTTATTAATGCACGGAAGCAATAATAATTAAATAATCAATAGACGACAGTCACAATAAATCTCACCTATCCAATCCTTTAATAAGAAATCGGATAACGGTAAATATAACACTTAACAGTGTTAAACAACAAATCAGCAAATTCAAATTATCAACGAAGATAAATGAAAGGATTATCAATGAAGATAATTTAGAAAACAACAGGATTGCCTAAACGGCAATTAACAACAAAATCTAATTATTAAATAAATAATTAGAAACTCATAATCTAATTATCAAATAGATAATTAGACAACAACAAAATGATCAAATCAAACCAAATCGAAATACAATTTCAAACTATTGAATCGAACACACGAAACAATTCAAACAATTAAAATATCACTTAAAAAGTCAATTCTGTTTTGGCTGCAGTACACACTCGCGTGCACTGCCTCTCCACTACAGTGATGATATACACAAAAGATCAACGAATCAAAAGCAAATGGTTCCAACTCAAATCAAAATGAACCAGATGGAACTGCAACAGCAAGCACAGCATCCACCCAGTTACCACCAAATGAATAAAGTGCACATGAAGGCACAATGAAAATTTACAAACGAGCACAAGGTCAAACCCGAAATACCGGATTCAACTCAAGTGTAATTAGAAAAACAAATCCAATTGCATCAATGCAACGCAAACCAACAAGGGCAAGACTGCGTACAAAACGAAACCGTAGTCACCAATGAATGCAACATTACATAAAACAGTAATGAATCAGGCACAACAACATGAAGGAACCAGACCACAAAGGCAATCAAAGTGGTCAGGCACTTTAAATCCAAAGCAAATGCTCAGTGCACAACATAAGTATGAATCGAACTCATATATATATACTGCATTAGTACCAATGGAAGGACATGAAAAGTGCACAGCAAGTATGCAACTACCAAACTGGGTCAAGCAAGTGCAACACAGTGACAAGCTACCCAGATTCAAAGATGCAATCATGTACAACAAGACTGCAAGATTCAAGAAGGCACCAAACTACCAAAAAATGCGAAAAGGTCAAGTCACTGACTCAACATAACTGCAGCAACCACAACCAATGCAACATGGCAAAGTCAAAAATGCAAACTCTTCTACATATACTCAAGCGAACTCAAGTAACAAAGTGGTTCAGGCCTGAAGCCATCAAGTGAACAAAGTACAAACTCAAATGAGTGAGTGTACCAGGAATGATACAAGAGAGGTGAACATCAAAGTACAGACCGAACCAAGATATCAGCAACAACAACATGAAGGAAACAGACTACAAAGACATCAACAAGTATGACAAAAAGCAGTGCCACAAAGACCCCCAAGTTCAACATAAATGCAACAGTTAATGGCCAAAGTCGAGCACATAAACGACTTCAACATATGATCAGTGGCAAGCATGCAAATACACAGTGCAAAGATGAATGCAACAAAACAATGCTATAAAATGTACCAGCTCAACCGCCTATACAACATAGACTGTATAGTGTCGAAATCAACATAGTTCAAGTAGCCGAAGACAACAAGAACAAAATCACAAAGCATCAGAGAATCAAACGGTGATAACAAGTTCGAGCAAAACAAAATCAAGCATAATTTTATCAAAATCGAACAAGTTCAAAATTAATCGAAGTCGAGATAAACCAGCGACGAAATTCACGAATTTGAGACAGTCAAAAATCATTAAAACATTCCAATTAGAAGATGTGAGTGAAGAGAAGATCACTCACCTTGATTTCGACGAGCACGAATCCAATTTGCAACTGAAGTCATGGAATCACCGATTCACATGACACTCGAACACGACCGAAAAGAAGCAACAGCACGCAACTCAAAGAGATCGAGAAACTCTCGGCGGCTTGAAATTTAAAAGCCCTAAATTGATCGAACAATGAAAAAGATCGAGCCACCATTTTTTCGTTTGCTTTTGGGCTTAGGGTTTCGAACGAATGAAAATGGAGGGGGATCAGTTATCTGCCTTGATACAACACAGCCCCAAGCAAAAGCAACATGGGCCAAATTAAATTTTAAAGCCCGCATATTTCTTTTAACTATGTTTAAAAAGAATTTCAGCCTAATTAAAATCTCCCAATATTAATTAGCTAGCAATTTAATCGTCAATTTGACGATAATTAATTGTTACAAAACCTCGGGTTGTTACAATAGGTTTACAAAGCAAGAATAGGGATTCAAATTTCATTGACTCAAATCAAGAGAATTCTGATTCGAAGATAAGTTGGAAACAAAAGATAAGATGATTAAATTGATAGAATAAGGAATGGATAAGCTTACATAATTCGCGAGCAACCTTAACCGGGTCAACCGTGACTTCAAGAATTAGATCAATATGGAATTCTGAGGTAATTCTACATTCGATCTTAAGAAATAGAATTCAGAATAACAAGAGGTACTAGCATCTAAACCGAGGATATATATATATATATATATATATATATATCTCCGGTGAATCAATGCTAATTGCAAAGGAGTTTCACCCCTTTACAAGTCATCTGAATGTTGACGAGACCGCAAATTCATTATAAAGATCATTCGAAGTGGAGTTATGGGATACTCCAGAATTAAAAGAAGAAGAATAGGGAGGGGCAAGAATGAATTTTGAAATCGCAGGGAATGTTCCAAAACTCAAAACAAACCTAAGTCAAAAAGGAAGAAATTCAACTCAAATGAAAGTGATTATGTAAATAAATTTACCATATGTGCTAAGTTTACCTAGAGCCAAAGCTCTAATACCAAAATGTAACGCTCCGATATTTTCAACCATTCGCATCCGCACACGTCGGACTTGAATTGCTCAAAATACCGAATTATAAAATAAATTTGGCAAAACACAGCATAAACAGTAAATAAATAAATCACAGATCACAGACACAGAGTAATAAATGCTGTGGAAGCAAAAAGATAGTAGTTCATGAAGCTACTATATAAATACATCAGAGTTATACGATATACAATAGAAGTTTAGTATGATAAACAAGCACATGCTGAATGCATCACCAGAATCAACTGAATAACTGGAATCAACAGAATACTGAAATTGAAATAGATGGCTGGATCTTCAAGCAAGGCTCCAGCACCAAAAGTGAGTCTCTAATGCTGTATCACTTAGTCTGACCCGAGCGTAAAGCAAAACACAAAACACTCGAGTCAGGACATACATACTTATACAATGTAAACCAACTTAAGTGAACTGTAATATAAGGTACAAGTAACTTAAAGGATGCTTGGGACCGCCCATCCTCTAAGGATCCGTTAAACTATTTACTATGTAGTAACATTTCACTATTATAATAATGTCTATAGTAAAATAAACATACTTTTAAATAGCGTTAAGGGGTAACCCATATAGCCCTTAACACGTAATAGTCCCAGTAGTCCATCCAGTATCAGCGCATCTCCAGATCGGGAGACTACCCTAAATACTCTACGGGCTACGGGAGAAATCCAAACTCGTACAAGGCGCGCTATGGTAGGTGACACGGCATAACTAGGCAATGCCAGGGTAGATATACCAATTACACTTCCGAGCCGGTGGTAACGCGTAGCAGCTACTACTGCCCACCTCGAGCCACACCCCCAAATCAAAAAATCAAAAGTGGCCACTGAATCAACACCAAAGTCAGAATGTAATATCGAAGGAGTGTGTCCGATCAGAGGAATGACCTCATTAGCCCGTCAATTGCTCCTGTTTTGTCTACCTTATGCCAACTCACGGGAGTCGGGTCCACGTTCATACCTCACAGGACGTCGCCACCATCCTACTTCATTCTGGAATCTCCACCGCGTACACGGTTGTTAAAGTGGTTTTCGGAGTTGGCAAAGAGTATGACAACTTCCGATTCCGGTCTCTTTAACAACCAAACGTTATTATAACCCATGGATATTTATTTCAAAACCAAACTAGCGTATCCATTTCAAAATCATATCATTTCTTTCAAACTAGTATATACTTTCAAAACCAAAATATCATAGTCATTTCAAAAGCATATCACAATAGTATCATTTCCATTTCAAAACTAATTCAATAATATATCATCTAAATAAAACCCAAATTTCCAAATCATGAATATTTCCTTCAATTTATTAAACTTGAAATATTCCTTTAAATTATCATAGCATTTTGGAAATGTTACCTTAAGGAATCATAGCATTTTTGGAATGTAATACTTTCCACTTTAACATTTTATATAATCGAAGTATTTATATGCTTACAAATTTAACATGGTCATTTTATCATAGCCTTATAGTTAAATAAACTTTGTTACTGTAATATCCAATTTAAAGATGAAATTCTTCTGTTAAGTTAAAAGTACCTTATTAACTTACATTATTATTACAATAAAGAAATTTTATTATTTTAATCATTTAAAATATACCATTTACATAAATTAAAACTTGCATATCAAATGTACATTATCAACTTACATTTTATTATTTCAGTAAGTAACATTTATCATTTTAATCAATTTAAAATACACCATTACATTGATTAAAACTTACATGTCAAATGTACGTTTTAACTTACATTTATTATAATAAAGAGCATTTATCATTTTAATCAATATTACACTAACTAAAACTTTACTTGTTTCTTTCATTAATTAAAACTTTACACGTTTCTTTCATTAATTAGAACTTTACACGTTTCTCATTAATTAAAACTTTGAATATTTCTTTCATTTTTGTTATTACAGTACAAACATTTATTATATTAATCAATTAAAATATTAATTAAACTTACATTTCACAAAAGAATATTTATCATAGTTAATATAACAATCAAATTCTTTACAAATTTATTCATTTAGACATCAATTCAACTACGATTCCAAGTTAAATAAACTTATTACAAAATGTCCCATAAAAATGTATTTCATTTTATTTATTCAAAACTACATTTATTTATTATACAAAATATGTCCATTAACCTTTATTAAAATTACTAGGTTATATTTAAGATTCCAAATTAAATCAAACTTAATTATTAAGTTATTTATCGTAAATAAGACTCTTTAAATTCCATTTAAAACCAATTAACTTATAGAAAAACAATATTTCTTTACACTTTAAAGCATCAAATCAAATTAAGTTAAATTTTTTATATATTTATAATTCCAAAATACTTAATAACTTTCACAAAATATTTAAAATACTTAATAATTTTTTAGGAAAATATCATTTAAAAATATATTCATGGGTCTCTATAATATTTTCTAACCATGGTCAAATGATACGGATATGTATCATTTCAATCCGTAATTTAAAAAGAAAAATCCGGGTTCTATCATTTCAAACCCGTAATCCCAAGTAAAATAAATACAATAAAAATCACTCGAGCTTATCATTTCAGCCCATAATGACTTTTCCTTATTCTAAAGTCCGTTCAGGTATGTATCATTTTAACCCATAGTGATAGGGAACTTGCAGTGGTGATTAACAGAAATAAAATAACAGTATACATATAATATCATAACAAATGATGTAACAAATATATAAACGGCATTTATCATCATGTAATCACAACATATGCATATATGAATGACATATCAATGTCTACAGATTCACTTGTCATTTTTTTCACAAAAATATAAGTACATATGTCTAGAGTGATAAAAAATCACCTTTTTAAACTAGAATGGACGAATTCAAAAGAAAAAAACCCAAAGCCCGCTAAGCACGAAAAAGCATGACAAAGCACAATGCAAACTTGAGTGGATGAAGAGTTAGATCCAAATCTTATATTCAAACAAATACTACATACATAAGAATATGATTCAATACAAAACAATAGATGTTAAAACAATGGAAAAATAAATGAATCAAAGTGACATAACTTGCCTTAATCAATCAATGGCTTGGCTACACCATATATGGGTTCAACCATCATCTTATATTGCTGGTCATGATGGTTAGAGGTATGCTAGAGGCCAGAGGCCGGGTATAAGCACGAAGAACAAAGAAGAAATAAAAAGAGAAAAAGAAAGAAGAGGAAGAGAAGCCATGGATCTAGAGTTTGAATATAATTTTCTTTAACGCAAATGACCATGAGAAGTTTTGGGAAGTTTTTATGTGTGATAGGCAAGAGAAATTCATGGCTAGATTAAAGGAATGAACGACTAAGGTAAGTAATAAAGAGGATATGCAATAAAATACAAGATTTTGAATGGTTTGGAAAATAAAATGGCAACAAATACTTGATGTATTTAATAAAAAGATTTCTTTCTTTCAAGAGATGAAATGAGAAATGGAATAAAATGAGATATGTTTGAGGAGTTTTGTACGTGAATGATAAAAGAAAATACACGTATTTTTTAAGAAAAAAAATAGCTAAGGAGTTGTGAATATTAGGGAAACGGAAAGACATAAGTTAAGGAGGATGAAACGTACAATATATTTTATTTTTAAATGCAAATAAAAAATGAGAGATGAAAAATAATTTTTTGTACGTAAATTTTCAACTTGATATGCCAGGCTATGAGTAGAGTAATTCATGGCTAGGAATGAGGAGGAAACGACTAGAAAATAATAAATGCCATGCAAATGAAAAAGGCAAGAGTTTAAACAATGAAACGTGTGCCTCTTAAATTTCTCCAAGCCATTTATTTGCATACATTTCTTTCTAGAAATGAAATGTGAAGTAAATGTGTACGTGAATTATGAAGTGGAGTGGATGACAAGAAAAGATTTGAATGGCTAAAGAGGAGTAAATGATTGGAAACAAAAAGGCTAGGAAATAAAAGGCAAGAAATAAGGAGAAAGAAACATATGTGTATATATATATATATTATTCTTAAATGCAATTGAAAAGATGATATTTTGAGATGTTTGTACGTGATTAATAAGAGCAATTCGCGACTATGAATGGTGAATGACTAGGGTAAGTAATAAAGAGGGTAGTAAATAAAAAGGCAAGCATTAAAGAAATGTAACGCATGTCTCCTTGATTTCTTACAAGCCTTTGATGAAAAGATATACACACAAGTAAAATCCAATAAATAAAGTTTAGATAAACAAAATAGAAAAATAAAATAAAATAACATAGAAAATAAAAATATAGAAATGCATATAGAAAAATAGAAATTGAACTACAGAAAATAACCGCGTGTAAAACGCTGTAATTTATCTAATTTAAAAAGTATAACTCAGAATTTAACGAAACGAAAAGCAGAATAGATATCATAAATATATTCTGCTTCAAAGAAAAAGATTAAAACTTAAAATTCAAATATTTTAAAAAATTTAAACTGAAAATTCAAATTTTGACCAGAATATAAAATTTTCAAAAATCGTTTATTTATTGCATTTGGAAAATAAATTACAAACAAATTCCAAACCTACATTGGAAAAATTATAAAAATTCACTTTTAAATGATTTAAAAATCAAAATTTCAAATAAAAATTTAATTAAAAATATTCACAAAATTTTGGGTTGTTACAATCGTCAAATTCTAGAGGGAGTCTGAGACTGGACGTAGAACGGGAGTTCGAACCAGTATAAAAATCTCTGATGTCATTTACTATACTGTTTACTTTTTGTATTCATATTCCGCATTAGTAGATAACTTAGATTATATTACATATCACAATCCATAGCAGCACTTTCATTTGGTATCAGAACAAGGCCATCTTATAACTGTAACACAATTATTTGATACACTGATTAATATGGAAAATAACACTAACACAAGTTTTGTTAAAGGTCAATCCACTGCACGACTACCTCTATTTAATGGTTTGAACTATAATTACGGGTCAACTAGAATGAGAATTTTTATGCAAGCAAATGGATATGATACTTGAAATATTACTCAAAATGAAATACACTATACCTACTACACCCTTTGCAGAATGGTCAAATACACAAAAGATAAATGCTACATCGAATGCAAAAGCTATGAATATGCTATATTGTGCCTTAGATAAATATGAATTTAATAGAGTAAGCATGTGTACAACTGCTTATCAAATTTGGAGAGGTCTTAAAGTCACACATGAAGGAACTAATAAAGTTAAACAAAGCAAGATTTCTATGCTTAAAAATCAATTCCAAAATTTCAGAATGAGGCCAGATGAAACTATAAATGACATGTATTCTAGATTTCAAGACATACATCATTCATATTGGCATTAGGAGAAATTTTTTTCTGATTTTGATATGCCTCTAAAATTTCAAACTCTTTAACGGATGAATGAGAACGAAAAGTCTTAGCTATTGAAGAAGCTGATGACATTTCTTCCATCAAACCTAAAGAGTTAATTGGAAATCTTATGTCATATGAAGTGAATTTGCAAGCTAAGCAAGATCAAGCACAAGACAAAAGGAATATTGCATTCAAAGCTGAATAAGAGGATTCGGATTTAGATGAAGATGACATGACATTGATCGTAAAGAATTTCTAAAAGTTTTTAAAATTCAGAAAGAAAAAGAAGTTTGGAAAAAAAGGAGAGACAACTCGAACAAACGCCAGTCTCAAATCTCGAATGCTACGAATGTCATAAGAAAGGTCACATGAAGAAAGGCTGTCCTGATAGAAAGAAAGACAGATTCAATAATAAGAAGGATAAGTACAAAAAGAAGCAAGCATGCTCAGTTACGTAGGATGATTCAGAATCATCTTCATCATCAGATAGTGACACAAACAGTGATTCTAAACAAGCTAACATTTTCTTTATGGTTTCAACCAACGATGTAAGTGATTTATCTTTTTATGATTTAATTGAGATAAATTCAGAATTATTAGATAAATTCAAAGAAGTTAAAAGAAAGTATAAAGATGCATTGGAAAAATTAAACAGAACTAAAATAGAAGTTGATATTCTAAGAGATAAAAAGAAAATTTTAGAAGAAGTTGTTAATACACAAGAATCTTTGTCTAATATTTCTTCTCAACTCACTTTTCTAAGAAATGAAATAGAAGTGCGAAAAGAAAAGAATATGATACTAGCCTTAGAAAATCTTGATATAAAATCGAATGTCAAAATTCTTGAATTAAAAAATACTAGCCTCAATACCGAGTTAGAGAATATTACTCTTTCTAAAATTATTAGTAATTCTCAAAATACTTCTAATAAGAATGGATTAGAATATAATAATTCTTCAAAGACAATTTCAAAGAAGAATAATACATCATATAAAGATTTCAATTTGCATAATAATTTTGTAAAAGCAATAACAAAGCTAAAGTTGTTACTCAAAAGGAAGAAACTAGTAAAACAAATACTATAAAAATTTGGGTACCAAAAACTAATAATAATTTTATCAGAGACAAGTATATAAAATCTTTTATAACTATAGTTCATAAAAATAAAGATTTTACTTATAAAGGGAATTCTAAACCCTTTTGGGTTTTGGCTTCCTAAGATCTAACTCTTAAGACCCTAATTAAAATTTGTGTACCAACATCATTTATATATTTTTTGTAGATACCGACAAAGAAAAGAAGAAAGTGGATACTGGACAATGGTTGCTGAAAACACATGATAGGAAATAAAGATATACTAACCAACATTATCTACTTGGATGGAGGATCTGTCGTATTTAGAGATAATTCCAAAGGCTATATCATCGGCAAAGGCGATGTGAGCAATGATGATACATCTTACTTATCTCATATTACAAATGTTTTATTAGTTAAAAATTTAAAACATTATTTGCTAAGTATAAGTCAGCTATGTAATAAAGGTTTTAATATAACTTTTTCTGAGAATAAATGTAACATTTTTGATCAAGATAATAATCTTATTTTTGAAGGAACCAAAGAAAGAAATATTTATATACTAAATATGAAAGTCAATCACAACACAAATATGTGTCTAGTAGCCAAAGATAATGAGCCTTAGTTATGGCACAAAAAACTTTGTCATATAAATTTTAAAGCTATTTACAAATATCTAAGAATAATTTAGATAGAGGTTTACCAAAGATGAAATTTAAAGTAAAAAATATTTGTGATGATTGTTAATTAGGAAAATTAATTAAATCTTCTTTTAAATCAAAGAAAATGATTTCTACCTTACAACCACTTAAGTTATTACATTTGGACCTTTCTGGACCAACTCAAACTCAATCTATAAACCATAATAGATATGTTTTTGTAATAGTTGATGATTTTTCAAGATATATGTGGACAATATTTTTGAAAAATAAAAGTGATACTTTTGAAAACTTTAAAATATTTGCTAAAAGAATTCCAAATATTAAGAATTTAAATTAAAAATATCTGGAGCGATCGCGGTGGTGAATTCAAAAATGAATCTTTTGAAAATTACTATAATAAGAAAGGAATCGTTCATAAATTTTTCTTTTCCCAGAACTCCCAAAAAAAATGGGGTTGTAGAAAAGAAAAATAGAACACTTTAAAAATGTTCTAGGACTTTATTAAATGGAAGTACTCCACCAAAACATTTTTGGCCAGAGGCTGTAGCAACTGCTTGTTATGTTTTGAAAAGAGTCTCCATTAAACCATTAACTAAACATGCTCTTTATGAGCTTTTTAATGGAGGAAAACCTAACATATCATATTTTAGAGTTTTTGGTTCAGAATGTTCTCTATTAAATACAAAACATAAGCTTGGAAAATTCGATCCAAAATCTGATGAAGTAATATTCATTGGATATTTAGAACGAACCAAAGCTTACAGAATCTATAATAAAAGAACTAAAGTAATCGAAGAAATACTCCATGTGTCATTCGATGAAAATTCCAAAGTTAACCATAAAATAAAGGATGAAGAAATTATTTCTAAATCAATTGATTCAGATGATGATCTTGATAATACTAAAAATAATACTGACAACAATTTACAAAATAATAATAATATTAGATGCCCATCAAGACTTTTAAGAAATCACCCTACTGAAAATATAATTGAAGAAATTCATACCAATGTAAGAACTCAAAATTAACTAAATCAAATGGTCACGTAGCTTTTCTTTCAAATATTGAACCCAAAAATTCTAAAGAAACTTCAACTGATGACTACTGGATAGTAGCTATATAAGAAGAATTAGATCAGTTTGAACGTAATGACATTTGGGACTTAGTTCCTTGGCCAAGTAACCAAGCAGTTATCGGTACAAAATAGGTTTATAAAAATAAAGACGATGAGCAAGGAAATATCATTAGAAATAAAACTAGACTAGTTGCTCAAGGTTATAATCAAGAAGAAGGAATTGACTATGATGAAACATTTGCACCCGTAGCTCGTCTAGAAGCTATACGTATTTTATTAGCATATGCTTGTTTTAATAATTTTAAACTTTATCAAAAGAATGCTTTCTTAAATAGTTTTATAAAGGAAAAGGTACATGCAGAACAACCTCCTTTATTCACACATGAAAAATATCCAGATCATGTTTACAAATTAAAAAAGGCTTTATACGATTTAAAACAGGCACCTCGTGCTTGGTATGACCGTCTTAAAAGATATTTAATTAATTTTGGTTTTATAATTGGAAAAGTAGATCAAACACTATTTATAAAACAAGATAAAAATGGTATTTTAATAATTCAAATTTATGTAAATGACATTATTTTTGGTTCCACTAACGAAAAATTATGTCAAGAATTTTATGAAATTATGACAAGAGAATTTGAAATGTCTCACATGGGAGAACTTTCATATTTTCTTGGCTTACAAATTAAGCAATTAAAAAATGAAGTTTTTATTAATCAATAAAAATACTATAATAATCTCATAAAATGATTTGGTATGGAAAATACTTCTGCTAAATCTACTCCTATGAGTACTACATCACATCTCGATAGAGTTGAAAATGGCAAAAGTGTTGAACAAAAACTACATCATAGTATGATTGGTTCATTAGTACATTTAACTGTTAGTAGACCAAACATAATGATGAGTGTCTGCTTATATGCACGATTTCAAGCAAATCCTAAAGAACCACATTTGTGGGCAGTGAAGCGAATTTTACAATACTTAAGCAAAACTAAAGACTACGGTCTCCTTTATCCGAAAGAATATCCTTTAGAGTTAGTATCATATAGTGATACTAATTTTGGAGGACGTCGAACAGATCAGAAGAGTACTAGTGGCACTTATCACTTTATTGGACAATCTTTAGTATCTTGAATTGTGTTTCACTTTCGACGTGTGAAGCAAAATACATCTCTGCTTTTTGGCCTGTGCTCAAGTAATCTACATGCAGACTATAAGATTTTGGAATAAATATTTCAAATTCTATAATTTATTGTGATGATACAAGTGCAATAAATTTATCTAAAAATCCAATAAATCATTCTAGAACTAAACATATAATTATAAGACATCACTTTCTCAAAGATAATAGAGATAAAGGCATTATTTCATTAGAATTTTTTTTTGAGAAAAATGTGTGATCCTCTAGAATAGAGGAGAGCATACATGTAAATATGTATATATCATAAAAGACAAGGTGCTGCCAACATGCTTGGCAGTAGCTAATCAAAGTACAAATGATAAAGAAAATAACTCAAGTACCCCTAGAATGAGCTCCGGCAAGGCCACCGCCTATTACACCTCAATGTCGAGCTTTGGTAAGGCCACGCTTGGTATTGAGGTGTTAGAAGTACCTAAAAAACTATGGAGCTTCTCAGAGCCAACGATACTAGAAGCTAGCTCCATTTGAGAAGGAAACGCCACGCTGCAGGCTCAGAAGAAAAGAAAATGCGAGTGATTTGGAAAGGAAAGTGCCACTCTGTAGACTTGGTAGAACTGAAGGGATCACCTTGCTGAAAAGTGAATCATCCGGAAAGTAGAACGCTACAATGAAGATGTAGAAGAACTGAGAAGAACTCCTCACTGCAAACAGCAATCCTGTGAACCTGCAAAAAGAATCTAACACCATTTCTGGCCCAAACCTGTATTTGAAAAGGAATTAAAGAAAATTATTAAAATAATACACATATATGTATATAAATGAAATTTATATATATATATATATATATATATATATATATGTAATAATGAAATAAAAGTTATGATACAAAAGCTAAGATAATAGTACAGGATACAACAAATATTAGAAAAAAAGTCTAAAATGAATCCATGATCAAAAGAATTTAAAGATCTATAAACTAAAAAATAAAAAATAGAATAAAACTAAAGTAAAACTAAAACAAGAACAAATTAAAACCTATCCCTATGGTCCTTTAATCAAAAGGAAATTATGATAAATAGTGAAATCATCATTTAAGTTTGAAAAATGTTGATACTGCAATTATTAATGTCAAAAGTAATGTTTTTATGTTTAAATAACTTAATATTATTACTAAACTTATTAAGATATTATTTAAAATGATTATTTTAGTTAATTTATATTTAGGATTTGAGATCCAATTAAAACAAAATG
Organism: Allium cepa; assembly: GCA_030765085.1. Lineage (NCBI taxonomy): Eukaryota > Viridiplantae > Streptophyta > Magnoliopsida > Asparagales > Amaryllidaceae > Allium > Allium cepa. Next base: position 69,349,342 of record CM060939.1, on the reverse strand, counting down.
AATAAATTATAAAAATCAATTTATTAAATGACCATTATTATTATTAAAAATTCTCTGATTTCTCTCAAACCAAATATACCAACAAATTATAATGAATAAAGTGTCAAGAAAAAATCTATTTTCCATTTTAAACTTAAGTCTAAAATTATTCCAATAGTAATCATAATCATAAACTTTAGTTGTAAGACTAAAGTTAAAGATTTCAAGAGTATTATATAGAATGTAGTAAATATCCATGCAATCATAGTATACATGTTTAATATCCTCAAAATGCATATTACAAAAATAACATTTATTATCAATTTTCATATTTTTTCTTTTTGAAAATTCTATAGTATTTAGTTTTCCATGCATGATTAACCACCTATGAATTTTAGATTTAAGAGGAGCATTTGTTTTCCAAATAAATTTAAATGATTTATTAGCTATACCTGAGAAGTTAAGAAACCTATAACAAGAATTAGAAGTATATTTCTTACTCTTATCCCATTCCCAACTAATATTATCATTTTCATTATCGATATATTATATAGATTCAATCAAGCATAAAGCAAAGCAAGTTGCCTAAGAGTAGTACCTACTAAAATTCTATTAAAACTAAAATTCCAAGGGGGGTCATTTTTGGGAGAAAAAACATCTATAATTAAAGCATTCTTAAAATTGTGAATTTCAGAAAGCTCTTTAAAATCTGTCCTAAGAGGGATAACTGAAATCCAACGGTCATGCCAAAAAGAAGTACTATTTCCTGAATGAACTATTGTATTAGTACCTAGGTTAAAAAATTTAAAATTGATTTCCAAAAATTAGACAATTTACATATAACTGTAGGAGTAATTTGATGTAAATTATTACTACCATTATAGTAATATTTGGAAATGATTTCCTTCCAAATAGAATTATCATTTATATCCTTAAATTTCCATAACCGTTTACCTAACAAAGACAAATTCATGTTACGCAAATTAATGACTCCTAAACAACCTTCCTTTTTGGATTTACAAACAGTTTTCCAATTTACTAAACATTTAATACTGCTATTAGAGTTTTCCCTACTCCATAAGAAGTCCCTTCATATTTTATTAATTTTGTTAATCACCTAATCTGAAAAAAATGCATAGACATTCAATAGATCGGGAGAGCTAATAAAACAGAGTTTATAAGAACTAATCTACCCACTCTCGATGGAAATCTCCCGTTCCAATTAGAAATCCTATTTTTAATTTTTTCAATGATAATAAACCAATCATCATGTTTAAGTTTAATTTATCTAATAAAAAACCAAGATAATCAAATGGAAAATTCATAGTTTACAATTAAGAGTATTAGGAACTAAATTTTCAACCTTTTCAAAATCATTTAAAACTAAAACCGAACTTTTATCAAAATTTATTTTTAAACCTGATAGTAGTTCAAAACTATATAAAATAAATTTTAGGGTAATAACGTGATTGGGCAAATGAGAGAAAAATAACAAGGTATCATCCACAAATTGAAGGATAGATTGACCATTCTGCGAGATTTTACTACCAACACTCCCCAAAGATCCATTATCAACTGCTTTTTTAATTATTATAACGAAAATATCTGCAGCTAAGTTAAATAAAAGAGGCGATAAAGAATTACCTTTCCTTAAACCTCATTTAGATTGAATTTTATTACCTAAAATACCATTATCCATTATACTAGAGTTGCCGGTTTTAAGTAAAATCATGATCCAACGAATTCATCTATGACCGAAACCTCTAGCATGTAACATATCAACTAGAATATCTCAATCCACTGAATTAAAAGCTTTCCCAAAGTCCAGTTTTAAAATCGCACAAGTAATATTATTCTTGCAATAGCGATTAATGTATTCTTGAACAACAGTCACACCATAAGTGATATTTCTCCCCTTAGTGAAAGCAGTTTGTGAACAATCACTTAGATCATTCATTCTTGTACTAAGTCTATTAGCTAAAAATTTTGAAATAATTTTAATAGAACAATTAATTAAGGAAATAGGCCTAAAATCATTTAAATTATTGGCCCCGATTTCTTATGCAATAAAATAACATTAGGAAAATTAAATCTTTCTAATTGCAATTTTCTATTATAGAATTCATTAAACATGCTAATTAAAATCGAATTTTAAAATATCTCAAAAAAATTTGTAAAAGAAACCAGGGAACCCATCAAGACCTAAGGATTTATCATCAAACATGTCATTAATAGCTTTTAAATTTTTCTCTTCAGAAAAAGGATTATCAAACTCAGAAAGGTCAATGCTAGAATCAGAAGGATAAAGATCATTCAATCTAACATTAATTCTATGTTTATTTTAATTACCAAAAATATCCCTATAATAGTTGGTAAAAGCCTTATTAAGATCTCTTTGATCGACCAATTCCTCGTTATTCACAAAAATAGAATTAATCGTATTACTACGTTTTCTACCATTAGCCATATTATGAAAAAGTTTGGTATTATTATCGCCTTCGTTAGTCTATTGAATTCTAGATCTTTGTTTCCACATAACCTCTTTTTTTTTACAATTGAATTAACCTCTTCTTTTAGATTAGCAAGAACGTTACGCTCAGCTAGATTTAGCTGCCTAGTTTCTTCTATCTTGTTTATGTTAAGCATTTCTAAAAGAATATTTTCTTTTTTAATTTTAATACTACCAATAACATTATTACTCCAAATTTTAAGAAAGTTATGGAGGCCCTAAGTTTTTTTTGCAGAATTGTCCATGTTTCTAAAATTATAAAAGCTCGTAGAAATCAATTTATTTTTAACTAAAATAAAAAAATTGGATTCTAATAACCACATTTTTTCGAATTTAAAAGATCTATTAATAACTCTATGATGATCACATGTAAGATTGATAGGAAAATGATTAGAGTAAGTGTAAGGAAAACTAGAAACTCTACAAATAGAAAATTTATCTTCAATTTCATCACTAACGAAAAACCTATCAAGTAGAGCCATAGATGAGGACTTTCTAGTATTACTCCAAGTAAATTCTCTATTAGAAAGAGGAATTTCAATCAAATTAGAATTAATAACAGAGAAATCACCTTCATATGGTGAACGCTCTTCTATAAAATGCATAACAATGAAATCATCCACCAAAATCCAAGAACCGGGAGCTAAAGATCTAAATTCAAGACATTCATTTTGAAGAATCCGACAACAAATTTTTGAGTTGGCCCATAAACATCAGAAATATTTAAAATAGAATTATCACTAAGGTTAATAAGAATAATATGCTGTGAATATTGCTTAGAAATACATTGGAGCAATTTAAATGAATTATTCTACCACCCAATAAGTAAACCCCCAAAAGCACCAACAGAAGGTAAATAAGCCCATTTCCTAAAATGATAACCACCTAGTCTTCTATAAAAACGTATATTAAGAGATTCAATTTTAATTTCCTGTAAAAGTGCGATGCCAATAAAATAGTGTAATGGCCCGTTTTTCCGTACCCTTTGAATCGACAATAAATCACACATGTCCAACTCAAATTACACGAATAAGTGGATCATTAAGGGTAGAAAGAAAATAAAGACAGAACAGAATCTCACATGAATAGAATAACATATATTATTTCAATAATTATCTTTGCAACGGAATTTTTTTAAAAACAATATCAGGGTCTAACCTAGATTCAACTTGGACAATTATAATAACCTGCCCTTACAAATGCTGACAAACAACAAAACAAATACAATAGATATAGCGGATAATAGAATACGTCCATATGATGATGAATATCTCCATCTTTCCATTGGAAACTCCAACCGTCTTCAACTCAAACTAAAACTACTCGGATCTTACCCGAGTATTAAAAATAATCGGATTAGGCTTGATAAACCAGCGTGAGATACTCAAAATCTAAAATGACTATGTTATCAAAACTTTTGAAAAGAAGGGTATCTCATAAGACCACGCCCACACATAAACACGGATGGTTTTTTTACCTTGTGATAACTAAAACACTTAATACCAAAATACACTTGATATTATTTTTAATGACATTCTTTTGAAAACACTTTTCAAATAAACTTATTCAAATAAGGTATCAAAATCTGGACAAAGTCTAAGGTAATATATCTGGACTGGGTCAATGGAATATACCGAACGGAATATATGATACCAGAAAGGGTGTAGCTAAAATGTTTGCAAGTCATTACAGCTATTTTGAGAATATAATCAAAACCATCAACCTCGTATTGGGATTGGATTTCCAACATGATAGGGCGGCCTTTTCTTTGATCCATGCATAACAAAATTAGTTCCCACGGTGTCTTATTCGCTTTTCTCAAACTAGTCAATTGGAACTATACTTGCTACACTACAATTGATAACTGGTAGTACCCTGCTTTTCTCAAGCTAACCACTTTATCCAAATGGGCAATAAATGCCTTGAGGAATGTATCCCCCAAAGGGCCAAACGTATTTGACACCACCATACATACTCACTTATTTCGAATTTGCATCTGTCAAACCACATACTATCCTATCGTAATCTGGGTGTGAGGCTTGTGAGGCTACGCTCAATTTCTTCAAAGCCAGGATTTTGATACAAAACCACGCTTTGATCATAACAGGTTCCACTTTGAATGCCACACCGTCATTCCTTTGATCACTATTTTCCTTCCACAAAAATACAACCCTTGAGCTCGTACGTCTCAAGGAGGGTGTTAAGCCAAGAGAAGTTGCCTTCTCTGCTACGATGATGTATATTTGTAAAAGTCAAACATTGTGTATCAGAAATGCAATGTCGGACATTCGTTCATACAAGTTTGTTCTGAGACTGAATGAAACTGAAGGCACTCTCCTAATACCACTAGTAGCGAGTAGTCCTTGCAATCTGAAAAATCTCCGCAACGGGGAGACCACTGCTATAAATAACTCTATAATGGGAGCTACCTAGAGCATGTTCAACAAGCAGTGCTCACGCTATGAAGATCCACAGTCTTCAATAATCATCATCTTCAACATGTCTTCACTTCCGAACATATACATTGTTCGAAGTGGTTTTCGAATAGGAATTACCCAAATCCGACTTTGGTTCCTTAGAACCCTATCATCGCCTTAAAAGATGTTAAGTTTATATATGGATACCAAACATCAATCAATTACTTCATCTTTTATCTAATCAAATATCTTTCTTAAATATATTCTTTTCAAGTTATTCCATTTTTTTCTCAAGAGTATATGGAATCATTAAGCCTCATTTATCAAATCATTTGATTTATTTAAACCTTTCTTAAATCATGGAATAACTCCAAATCATTTCCTCTTTTACTTAGGAAAACCTTTCCAAATCATTCATTTACTCTTAATCAAAGATTTCTGTATTCAAGTTATAACTTTTAACTTATGGAAAATATTCCCAAATCATTCATTAAATCTTAACCAATTTTTTTTTATATTCAAGTTATAACTTTTAACTTAGGGAAAATGTTCCTAAATCATTAATTAAATCTTAATTAAAGATTTTTTATATTCAAATTATAACTTTTAACTTGGGGAAAATGTTCCAAAACATTCATTAAATCCTAATCAAAGATTTCTTATATTCAAGTAATAACTTTTAACTTAGGGAAAAAATTCCCAAATAATTTAATAAATCATAATCAAAGATTTCCTTTTTAACTTAAAATCATATTCTTGCAAATCGAAGATTTTCATAATAGAGCACTACTGCAACTTTAAATATGGTAAATTACACATCCAGGGATTAATGGCAAGTTTCACCTCCAGGGACTAATGGCAAGTAATCCTACATCATGAATATCTATTTCTTCAATATGTTTTATTTCAAAAACTAGTTTGAAGGGGTTTTCGGATAGGAATCACACAAATTCGATCCTGGTTCCTTCGTACTAATCATCGATAAAAAGATGTTAAGTGGTTAATTAACATTCAAAGAATTTGTTTCTTTTCTTTTACCTTGGAAAAACTTAAATATGAACTTTTATAGTATCCAGGCTTTCCTTTCGATCTATTACACCGCTCGCCTAAAAAGAGAAAACATAGGCCAGGTAAGTTTAGGGCACTGGTTGCTCCATCCCTAATTTTAGTTAAACACCTTGTTTTATCTTCTCAGATCTCACAGGCGGGACAAATGTACTAGTCGTTTCTGCATACTCGGTTATTAATCTTCATTTTAGAAATAATTTATTAAACTTCTAAATCATCATTTAAAACACTTCAATTTTCTTTTAAAAACATTCGTAATTGATTATAGGAAAAACCGTTAAGTTTAAATCTTCTTTTAAAAAGTTGTAGCAACGGCAGCAAAAAAGTGCTACGGAAAGTGCTTTATAAGCTTATTTGATTTAAACAATTTTCTAATATTTAGAAATTTATATTTTACATTACAAATCTCTTTTAAACCATTTTAATAAATTTATCAAATTTATTTTATATTTTTAATCATTTAAAAATATCATTTATGAATAAACCCCTTTTTGGATTCCGAATTACAAAGCCACGATGTGTTTAGAATTTTTTTTGAAGATATTTCAAAATCTACTTAATGAAATATTTATTTTCTTTCTTTCTTTGAAAATTATTATCGTTTTGGACCAAAGAATTTTTATTTATAAGAAATCCGACTTACAAATCATTCTCTACGTCAATTTGAAGTTACGGGTCGAAATTTACGAACTGCCGCTACACGACAAGCTCGATTTTGACCAATTTCGTGAATTGCTTCGGAACTTGTCTGAAACTCTTCAAATTTATTTCAAACCACATTTAAACTATTTTAAATTATTTAAAATTATTAGGAGGCTAAGTAATTTCTATACACACATTTGTATGGATTTAATTCTCATTAAATTAACTATGCTTACTAACCATTTCTTTTATCATTTATCAAACCAAGTTACCAGCCATATCACAAACATATAATCAACCATAATATCAACCAAGTTATTAAACATTTAATCATCCAACATATAACAAACTTTCAAATCATTATACTTGAAATATTTTTTTTAGAATTAGTAACTTAAAATATGGGTACTCACCTTTTGTCAAAATATTAACTTCCTACCAACATTCATATGCAACAACACTTCACTTAAACTTTAATTAGTCAACTTCTACTCTATTTCTTTTGCTTTATTCCATCGATCTCTTCTTTCAAACTCCCAAAAATCCGACAGAGCTTACGCAGCACCTTGAATTTTCTCCTAACTCCTTGGAATGAAATCGACGGCACTTCCTTCTCTTTTTCTTGCTCTGGAGCTTTACGACTTGCTCCTCTTCCTCCATAGGTTCGGCCATGCTCTATTCTTCCTCTTCCTCCATCGTTTCTTCACTTCTTAGATGCTAAACCATGTTTAAATGGTATTTTAAGGTCTTTGGTAAAGTTTGGTGGTGTTTGGAGTTGATTTGATATGGTTTTGAAAAAGTTAGTAAGGATCTAGAAGAGAAGAAACCATTAAAGAGAGCTTCAAGGAGAAAGAAGAAGAAGGTAGAAATAGTATGAAAAGGCGAGAAAATGGTTGGTATTTGTTGAGTCAAGATTTTTATAGAGTTTTGATTTCTGACAAAGGGATAAGTCGTTATCGACAAAAAGAAGTTATTTCGGACACAAAGAGCTCCATATGTTAGAGGTTGAGTATTTGGTATGTTAGTAATATTATTTATGTTAAAATCTATCCTCAAATAATCATATAACCTCAATTTTCTTATATATGTATACATATGAATGAATGCACTTTAAATGTGCAAACTGGGCTAAACCGGTCGACCGGTTAAAATATGGCGGTCGACCGTTTATGCCCAGAATGCACAGTTAACGTGCACAAGTGTACATAACGTATATATATTCAAATTCTTGTCTACTGGTCCTTTTTGACCTGTCGACCGTTTTCAAACAGAAAGCAACCTTTCGTATAGACACTTCTTTTTCTTCAACGGTTGCTTCTCTTTCCCTTCACCAATGATCATGACCTTTTGTTTGTACCTTTTCACAAAGGGTTACAACTGTTTATTTCTTATATAAACATCATGAAATCATTATTCCAAAAACTAATTTTTCTATGATTCTAATCTCTATTCTATTAATCTCAATCTTATACTTTCAAAGTGCTAAAATTGCTCATATTCTATCATATATCATTTTGAATCCTAAAATTTATTTAACATTCTTTTGATTCAATACGATATCCACTTCCAAATCTTCATATATACAAATATTCTATTTGAGGATAAGATTATAGGAAGTTTGTACTATAAGTGACAAAATAGTGTTAGCAAGAACACATACCGTCACCAAACAATTATTTTCATTTGTTGAAGTCCTCGGTGTTGTAAGTGGCAAGTATTGAAGTCCTCAGTATATTAGAGGCGTGAAATCCCGTTCGTCTGCTCGGGTGTTGTAAACCTGTTCCTCCGGGTGAAGCGAGGTAGTTAGTAGTGAAAATCCAGATAGAAGTCTGGGACTGGACGTAGAACGGTGCTCCGAACCAGTATAAAAATCTCTGGTGTGATTTTTCTATTTTTATTTACTTTGCTATTATCATCAATTTCCGCATTTATATTATATTCATATTACACGATCCGTGTGTACTATATTAGCACGTATACATTTTCATTTGGTATCAGAGCCCACGGTCATCATATAACCGTAACACAGTTATTTGATATATTCTTGTAATATGGCAAATAACGCAAGTACTAGCACTCAAAACACCACTTACACGGAAGGTCAATCGACACAAAGACCTCCATTTTTCAACGGTCTTAACTATAGTTGTTGGGCAACACGTATGTCATTCTTTATGCAATCAAATAGTTATGATGCCTGGAATGCTACTAAAAAAGAAATAGTGAATCCAACAACTGATTATTCAGAATGGACTGCGGCTGAGAAAACGGCAGCAGTCGTAAATGCAAGGGCAATAAATATGTTGTTTTGTGCATCAGACCAAAATGAATATAACCGTGTTAGTATCTGCACTACTGCATATCAAATTTGGCGAACGCTGAAAACCACTCATGAAGGTACTAACAAGGTTAAACAAGCCAAAATAGCCATGCTGAAAAGTCAATTTCAAAATTTCAAAATGAAACCAAATGAGACAATCAATGATATGTATTCACGGTTTCAAACTATCCACCATGCTCTTATTGGCTTAGGACAAAAGTATTCTGATTTTGATGTTGTCTCAACAGTACTACATTCTCTGACTAGTGAATGGGAAAGAAAAGTATTAGCAATTGAAGAAGCTAATGACCTTTCCGTCATGAAGCCAGATGAATTGATAGGAAATCTAATGTCCTACGAAGCTAACTTGCAGACTAGAAAGGAACAAAAAGAAGAAAAGAAAAACATGGCATTCCATGCTGAAAAAGACGAAAATGAATCAGAATCTGAAGATGAAGATCTGGCATTCATAGCAAAAGGTTTCAAAAAATTCCTAAAACAGCGAAAAGCCAGTCGTTATAACAGAAAGAAATCTGGATCAAATAAACCAACATCATCCTCTATAGAATGTTTCAACTGTCACAAAAAGGGGCACATGCACAAGGATTGTCCAGAGCAAAAGAAGAAGTCAGAAAATGACAAATTAAGATATAAGAAGGACAAATCAAAGAAACGAGCATTCTCGATAACATGGGATGATACAGACTCATCAGAAAGTGAGAGTGATACGGAAGATGAACAAGCAAATGTCTGTTTCATGGCAACAGAAGATGAGGTACAAATTCCTACATTTGATGAAGTACTTGATATTAATGCTGAATTGATAGTCAAATATAAAGACATGAAACGAAAACTAAAAGAAGCCAAAGCAGAATTGAGTAGAGCAGAATTTGAACGAGATATGTTAAAAGACGAGAAGAAAATATTAGAAGAAGAACTTGAAAAATTTCAAGAATCATCATCTAATATTGATTCTCAATTATCTCTTTTGAGTCAAGAAATTGAAACACAAAAAGGGAAAAATGATGCTCTCACTACTAAAAATCATGAGCTTAAGGCAAAAGTCAAAACTCTGGACCTAGAAAAAGCTAGTTTACAAACTAAGTTAGATAACATTACTCAAAATGTTTCTAACTTTAACAAAGGTCGAGAAAATTTGACAAAAATCATTGAAAGTTCACAATCTATTTCGGATAAACAAGGTTTGGGATATAAGAAACAAGAAACCAAGAAACATCTTGGTAATAAAAGGAGGAAGAAAGTACAAAAAACTGAAGCTAAGAAAAATCTTAGTTTATTATATTCCAAACCAAAACCAGTTGTGAAATTTCAAAAGAAAAATGTCAAGACTATCAAAATATGGGTTTCTAAAACAAATAACAATTTGATTAGGAACAAATATATTCAGAATTTCATGATTTCCGTGCATCTTAATATTAATTATGAATATAAAGGGGATACCAGACCCATATGGGTTTGGACTCCTAAGACCTAACTCTTAGGACCCCATAAAAAGTGGGTACCATGGACCTAATTTTATTTTTTGCAGGTCCCACTTAAGAAAAGAGGAAAGTGGATATTGGACAGTGGTTGCTCGAAGCACATGACTGGAGACAAGAGCTTATTGACAAATATTACATACTCAGATGGTGGCTCCGTCACTTTTGGAGATAATTCAAAAGGCTATATCATCGGCAAAGGCGATGTGAGCAATTGCGGTACATCTAACTTACCTCTTATTACTAATTTCATGCTAGTTAGAAATTTAAAACACAATTTACTTAGTATTAGTCAGTTATGTGACAAGGGTTTTACAATTTCCTTTTCTAATAATAAGTGTAGTATTTTAGATAAAGACCATAATTTAGTTTTCGAAGGTTATAGAGACAGAAATATATATATTCTGAATATGAATATTAATCATAATTCAGATATGTGTCTTGTGGCTAATGATAATGATCCATGGCTATGGCACAAACGCTTCTGTCATATAAACTTCAGAACTATTGACAAGTTAGCCAAAAACAATCTAGTTAGAGGACTACCCAAAATGAGTTTTAAGGTTAACAACATTTGTGATGCATGTCAACTAGGAAAATTGACCAAATCATCTTTTAAATCAAAAAAGGTCATATCAACATTACAACCACTTGAGTTACTACATATGGATTTATTTGGACCTACTAGGGTTCAATCAATAAATCACAATCGATATGTGCTTGTAATTGTTGATGATTTCTCCCGTTACACATGGACACTTTTCTTAAAAAACAAAAGTGACACTTTCAATCATTTTAAATCTTTCGTCAAAAGAATTCAAAAATCAAAAGGGATTAAAGTTAAAAATATAAGAAGTGATCATGGCGGAGAGTTTGAAAATAATGAATTTGAACATTTTTGTACAAAGAAAGGTATATATCATAATTTTTCGTTTTCCAGAACTCCACAACAAAACGGAGTTGTAGAACGGAAAAACCAAACTTTACAAGAATGTGCAAGAACATTATTGAATGGAACCACCTTACCAAAACATTTCTAGGCAGAAGCCGTCGCAACTGCCTGTTATGTTTTAAATCGTGTGTCCATAAGACCTCTTACCAAGAATACTCCTTATGAATTATTTAACAAAAGAAAGCCTAAAATCTCATACTTTAAAGTTTTTGGTTCCAAGTGCTTTATTTTAAATACGAAAGACCAGCTTGGCAAATTCAATCCAAAAACCGATGAAGGAATATTTGTCGGTTATTCGAAACGAAGCAAGGCCTATCGTATATTTAATAAACGAACCAAAACTATTGAAGAATCACTTCATGTCTCTTTTGATGAATTCTATCAGCATCCTCACACTATATCAGATGACGACGAATTAATAGTCACTGAAAATTCAATCATCACAAATGTTGATTCTGACTCAGAAATAATTATTGAGAATATTCCTCAAATATGTGAGTTACAAACCACCACCAAGGATATTAATAGACCATCCGGCCCAAAATATAATAGGTGAAGTAACATCACATGTCAGAACAAGGAGTCAACTCAACCAAATGGGTCATGTCACTTTTCTCTCAAATATCGAACCTAAGAATCCAAAAGAAGCTGCTACAGACGATTACTGGATCATTGCCATGCAGGAAGAACTAAATCAGTTCGAGCGCAATGACGTTTGGGAACTTGTTCCAAGACCAACTGATCAGTCAGTTATTGGTACTAAATGGGTCTATAAAAATAAGGCCGACGAACAAGGAAATATCACCAAAAATAAAGCAAGATTAGTAGCACAAGGGTATAATCAGGAAGAAGGTATCAATTATGAAGAAACTTTTGCACCAGTTGCTCGATTAGAAGCTATTAGAATCCTATTATCTTTTGCTTGTCACCATAATTTCAAACTTTATCAGATGGATGTCAAAAGTGCTTTTCTCAATGGATTTATCAAAGAGAATGTCTATGTCGAACAACCTCCTTTGTTCATACATGAAAAATATCCTGACCATGTGTTCAAACTTAAGAAAGCTCTGTATGGTGTAAAACAAGCACCTCGTGCTTGGTATGAATGACTACGTAGCTATCTTATTAACTCAGGATTTCAAATAGGCAAAGTCGATCAAACTTTGTTTATCAAACATTCTCAAAAGGATATTCTAGTTATCCAAATATATGTAGACGATATCATCTTTGGTTCAACAAACGATAAACTCTGCAAGGAATTTGCAAGTATTATGACCAAAGAGTTCGAAATGTCTCATATGGGAGAACTGTCATATTTTCTTGGACTTCAAATCAAACAACTTCCGAATGGTATCTTTATTAATCAAGAAAAATACTGCGGAAATCTTATCAATCGCTTCGGGCTAAATAACACATCTGGTAAACCTACTCCCACGAGTACATCTACACATCTTGAAAAAGATGAAAAAGGTAAGAATGTTGACCAGAAACTTTATCGAAGCATGATTGGTTCTCTTCTTTATCTTACAGCAAGTCGTCCAGATATAATGATGAGTGTTTGTCTATGTGCACGCTTTCAAGCAGATCCGAAGGAATCACATCTACGAGCAGTAAAACGAATAATTCGTTATCTTAATAATACCAAAGATTTCGGTCTTTTTTATCCAAAAGAATGTCCATTTGAATTAGTATCATATAGTGATGCTGATTTTGGAGGCTCTCGAACGGATAGAAAGAGTACAAGTGGTACGTGCCATTTTATTGGAAAATCACTTGTCTCTTGGTTTAGTAAGAAACAAAATTGCGTTTCACTATCAACATGTGAAGCTGAATATATATCAGCAGCTCTCGCTTGTACTCAAGTAATATACATACAACAAACACTTCAAGATTTTGATATTCATTTATCAAATTCTATTATGTACTGTGATAACACAAGTGCTATAAATCTTTCTAAGAATCCAGTGAATCACTCCAGAACCAAACACATTGATATCCGTCATCATTTGCTTAGAGACAATATCGAAAAAGGAAAAATATGTCTCGAATATGTCCAAACTGATAATCAACTAGCGGACATTTTCACTAAGCCTCTACTTGAGTCTAGTTTCATTAAATTTCGTAGAGAACTTGGTTTACTTTCTAAAAAAGAACTTGATAAGTAATAATGTTATATTCTTAAGTTCTTTTCGGATTATTTTTTATTGCTATATTTGGAAATTGAATATGAGCTTTTAATTTTTCTACGGCCAAGTTTGCATGTCAATTCTCATCCACAAACTTATAGGATTTTTTTTTATATATAAGCTCGACAAAAATATTGTTTTTTATCACCTCCTATCTGAACCTAAAAGTTTATATATATAGTTCATTATGGCATATATTTGTGATGGTTGTGCTCAAAAATCCCATATTTCGGTCACAAGTTCTGAGCCAGAAGAATTTTATCTCCTGAAACTCCAAAACACAATTCAGAGTGTCATCATCATTGCATTCATTCTCCTGGAAATACGCCTACTTCGAAACGAGCAAAGAAAGTGTTGTTTTGTTCACCCCATACCATAGATAAGATCAATGAGATTCATCATTATCAAAAACATCAAATCAATCTTCAAAGACAGTTGCATTATGAGCAACAACTGACTTCGGAACGTCTATCTCTTCTAGAAAGAATGGCATCATTCTTTTGTGGTTCAAACAAACATGGCGTATACGAGCCAATGCCTCATGCACCTTCATCCTCTAGAAGCCCAAATTCATGGGATAAAAACTATGCTCAGAATGAAGGAGCGAAAGAAAAGTGGTCTCCATGGAAACCACGCATTACCAATGTCAAAGAAGAGACTTCCGATCATAATTCCTCTACCTCTCATTAAATCTATTTTAATATTATGATTGTATTCCCGTTTTTATATATATATATATATATATCATGTTTTTGCATAAAATCAATATTATATGGATTGTTTAACAACTCAGAAATTCATGCAAGCAAGAAAAACAACTCACAGGCAAACAAGTCGACCGGCCAAAATCCACCAGTCGACCGTTTTGGTCTCTGCATGAAAATGGTCGACCGGTGATTTAGAGGCGGTCGACCGGTTTCGTGCTGTTTTTTTTTACATAAAAGGTGCATAAGGTTATTTCTACCATTCTCTCCATCTCTTCATTTATTTTTTCAACAACCTCTCATAACCCTAAAACTAAAATCTTCTACCAATCTCTCCAAAAATGGCTCCTCCTCAAAAGAAATTAAAACAAGCTTCTACCTCCGAAACACAACCAATTGATCTCTCTATCAGGAAGTGGCTTGTAGATCCAATTGCAGTCAAAAGATGGAATGAGATGAAGGATTTTACAATCCATACGGGTTCTTTTATTAAATTCTCTGATTTCTCTAGTTATCGTATTCTTAGTTTAGCAAAGGAAGCAGATATTGAAAACCTAATTGACTTTGATCAAAACAATGTGGAAATTAACCATGTAATGATCAAATTATTCTACGCTAACCTAAATTTAGAGAAAAACAAACCCGAGAATCCTAATTATTGTCTTTGGTCAATAGTTTGTGGCAAAGAAGTGTTTATCTCATGTGATAGGATGGCAACCGTTCTTGGTTCTTCTTTTTTCGGTGAAAAATTCTCAAGTAATTTTTGCAATGTTCATCTCCGTAATCAAATCAGCCATCAATTTATTGAAGATGATAAGGATAGCACTAAGTCTATGGGTCTACGGCCTTCTGCAAGAATTCTTCACTATACTCTTATGCACTCTCTTTTACCAAGAATAGGAAATTTTGATGCCGTCTATAAAGAAAATTTCAAGGCATTATACTATATCTATGGGGGTATTCGTATAAATTGGATTGGTATGATCTTTGATGAGATCTTAAAAGTAAATGATAGCTCTAGACCACACTTATTCTTTAACGAGTATATTATGCGTCTCTTGCTTGATTGTGGCATTGAACCTCCCAAGTCTTCAATTTCCAAACCAAAAGTCATCAACAAAGCTACGATTACAAGAATGAAGCTTCCCGCTCCGTACTTTAATATTATGCCTTTTGAACAATGGAAAGAAGAAGGACATAAAGAAGCTTCATCACGTCCATCTCGCCCTAAACCTGAGGAAGTTAAACTCTTACGATCATCTTCCTCAACAAAAGAATCACTTGAAACTATCGCTCGAAATCAATTCCTTCTCGAAGCACGACTTAAGCGCATGGATACAAAAATGGATAAATGCTTTAACAAACTTAAGTTGTTCTTCGTTTCCATATGGGAAGCAATATCTTGTGGTGCATCATCTTCTTCAATGCAAGCTTCAGACCCTGGCAAGCGCCCAGCTCCTCCTACTTTTGCTTGGACATCTTCGGAGGAGGGTACAAGCTCGGGAACGAGTCATGAACGTCGACACGGGAAATCTCAGATTGTTGAAGAAGAAGAAGAGGGTGAGACGGAGTCAGATTAAGTCTCTTTTAGTTTGTTTTGCGTACTTATGACTTTAGCTTTTTGCTTTAAAGACATTATCTGGCACTTGTACTAAATAGTGTCATGTTTTAATTTGTACTAGACTCATGTATTATCTATGATAGTAGTTTTATGTTGCTTATAATCTCTTTTACATCCTCCATTTAAACGACTCCTTTTTGTCGATGACAAAGGGGGAGAAAATTATGCTAACAGTATATATGCAGGACACAATCTCAAGGGGATATCATATACAGGGGGAGATTCATAACTATGTTGTCATCAATCAAAAAGGGGGAGAATGTTGAGTCAAGATTTTTATAGAGTTTTGATTTCTGACAAAGGGATAAGTCGTTATCGACAAAAAGAAGTTATTTCGGACACAAAGAGCTCCATATGTTAGAGGTTGAGTATTTGGTATGTTAGTAATATTATTTATGTTAAAATCTATCCTCAAATAATCATATAACCTCAATTTTCTTATATATGTATACATATGAATGAATGCACTTTAAATGTGCAAACTGGGCTAAACCGGTCGACCGGTTAAAATATGGCGGTCGACCGTTTATGCCCAGAATGCACAGTTAACGTGCACAAGTGTACATAACGTATATATATATTCAAATTCTTGTCTACTGGTCCTTTTTGACCTGTCGACCGTTTTCAAACAGAAAGCAACCTTTCGTATAGACACTTCTTTTTCTTCAACGGTTGCTTCTCTTTCCCTTCACCAATGATCATGACCTTTTGTTTGTACCTTTTCACAAAGGGTTACAACTGTTTATTTCTTATATAAACATCATGAAATCATTATTCCAAAAACTAATTTTTATACGATTCTAATCTCTATTCTATTAATCTCAATCTTATACTTTCAAAGTGCTAAAATTGCTCATATTCTATCATATATCATTTTGAATCCTGAAATTTATTTAACATTCTTTTGATTCAATACGATATCCACTTCCAAATCTTCATATATACAAATATTCTATTTGAGGATAAGATTATAGGAAGTTTGTATTATAAGTGACAAAATAGTGTTAGCAAGAACACATACCGTCACCAAACAATTATTTTCATTTGTTGAAGTCCTCGGTGTTGTAAGAGGCAAGTATTGAAGTCCTCAGTATATTAGAGGCGTGAAATCCCGTTCGTCTGCTCGGGTGTTGTAAACCTGTTCCTCTGGGTGAAGCGAGGTAGTTAGTAGTGAAAATCCAGATAGAAGTCTGGGACTGGACGTAGGACGGTGCTCCGAACCAGTATAAAAATCTCTGGTGTGATTTTTCTATTTTTATTTACTTTGCTATTATCATCTATTTCCGCATTTATATTATATTCATATTACACGATCCGTGTGTACTATATTAGCACGTACACATTTTTCAGTATTTATAGAAAAGTTTTGGATTAAAATAACATTTTGAAAAAAGACCAAAATACCTTACTTACTTATAATGTAATCTTATTTTTTTAACACTTAACATCACATTTCAAATCATTATTTTATGTCATTTTCACTTAAATATTAAGTAAAGAAAGTAATAATTATGTTTCTTTGATTTGATGTTTTACTTTTTGCTTTGAAATGACATTTTTGTCCTTTTATGCTTATTTTTTCTTAATTATATTATAGAATTTTCTAAGTATGTTTAGTAAAAGTAAACTTGATTAGTGAATTAATTTATACTTATACTATTTGAATATATGTTCCTATATAAGAAAATAAAGGTGCGGCGACATTGCGACAAATTTTGATCGACAAAACGTTGATTTTCGACAAAATGTTTTACGGTCGCATTTTGACGTTTTAGTTAAACTATTTACTTATGTAAACCAAATTTAAAAATGAATTTTTTACTTCTTTAAATAAATTAAAACATGTCTCTTTATATTTTAAAATCATATTTAAATAATATCAAAATCTTTAATTTTACGGTGTATGTAAAAGTGACAAAATGCGACAAAATTTGGTTATTTTTGTAAAATGATTATTAACCTACATATAAATATTTTAATATACTTTTATTATCTTTATGAAATGTTTTCAATAAGATTTATCTTTTTAAATAAATATGTAAACCTATTTATTTAAGCATTTATTTATTTTTAACAAAACTTAACTTTTGTTGATTTATTCTAAAATCCAAATTTATACCTTTTAAATTATAAACTATAAGAATAAATAATTTTTCTACTATTATCTGTTATATATAACTTGTTTATTTAAGTTTTAAACCTTCTTAAACGAAATCTCTCATTTTTGAAGTAGCGAAATTACCGGTCCTTGCATTCTCCCATACTTAAAAGCATTTCGTCCTCGAAATTACCCAAACAAAAGTTTGCCTAAAACATTTATTTTTAAACTTAATTTCATATAACATACATAGATCATCTTTTGAAATATTTTATTCGATCTTCTATTCGAATACACAACTTTATTTTCGAATTAGTGTCGATCCCTCAGTCCTCTAGTGCGGACTCTGATCAGGCTTCTAGGCAGAACCTTTGCTTTCCTTGCATAGCTTTTAACCATGATAGAAAACTCAAGTATCTAACTATAAACCCTAATCAATGTTCGTCGTCAAGAATCGAGTAATAAATTCTTTTTCGGATCGGTGTAAACACTTCAAAGTTCCATACTCGGATATTACATCAACATTTGTGTGACAAAATGATCTACATATAATATGCGTATTTATTAACTTTCAAAAAACTTCCATAAAAACTTTATCTTAAGCTCAAACATTTTACAAAGATGCTTCTTTATATAATCCTTTTAATTATTTATTTCCAAATATTTTTATTAAAGGAAAATATTCTAAAGAAACCATTTCTCACTCAAAAGGTAATTTATCTTTAAAAATCTTCTATGAAACCATTTCATAAATTTTCAAATATTTTTTTTAAAGGGAACATTTCATTCCAATTTTTTTCAAAATCATCTTTTATTATGACATATTTCTTTTTTTCCTTTTCTCATACATCTTATTATAGATTTTATTTCCAAAATTATCTTAAGTTTAAATGACTTTCCTTTATTTTATACAATATATTCTTACCAGATATATTTTTTTAATAATTTTCTAAACTTTAAACACTTTTTTATAAAGCTATTTATTTATAATATTCCTTTGAACTTTTTATTTCTAAATATCTTATTAGATTTGATTGGATATAAGATTGAAGAAGTGCATTGAGAGGATAATCAAAAGGAAGTTTATTAATTCACATCATATCCATACATCTATTTCTGTCCCTATCTGGCATTACAAAATTTCAGAGATAACTTCCCCATGGAATATAGCTATCACTTACTGCTATTATATAGATACTTAGACTACTATATACTATTCTTGAATTCCTTTTGTGGTAGACGGTGTTTTATCTTGGGGGCCTAAGTTAACCACTTTCATTCTTAGATACTCCTTCATTAAGTGTTTCCCTTGAAAGCACCAAATACAAGTTCATTGGAGGCAATCTTTGACCTCATGTCTTAGGTTCTTGCATTCTACAGCAGCCCATTTTCTTCTATTTAATTCTTGGTGTCTTCTTGTAGGACATTTATGTAGAAAATACCGCTTCTCTTTACACTTAAAACAAACTATATCATCCCGATCATAATTTTTGTTTTCCCTCATGTGCTTCTTACTTCTCTTTGTTTCACACATTACTGCGTAATTCCCTTTCTTACCGCAATAGTAATTGTCGATATCAGCAAAGGGTCCTAGTTTTCTTTTTCTTCTGCTTCTTTTTGTGCACTTCCTCTATGAGCTTGCTTTGGAGTCATCCAAAACTCATTACTCGACATATAATAAGCCATTCTGCCCCTAAGTGATATTCCAAGATTAGAATTGTTTATACCATATCTGTTTCAATTTTTTTCAAACATCTTTTATCCAAATACTTAATTCAATTTTTTTGGATTTGAACTTACCTTCATCCTCTAATGATAAGAAGAATAATTTATCAAGTGCTCAATACCGTTTGCCCAAGCCAACATATGATTGATACTTAGAAGATTATTTTAATCATCACTAGACGGATCAAGACCTTATCCATGGGACTTCCCTAAGGGAATGTATCTTATAAATTTTCCTAACCACACAAAATTTTATATCTTTTGAAAGACATTCCTTTATATGCAAATATAATCTTTTGAAAACGATGCGTCGATATGCCTTGTTAAGAGTTTATATATACCTACCGATATATTTGTACTTCCCATATCGACCAGAATTTATAAACCACTCAACCGATAAATCAACACAAAACATTTTTATATCAAATAACAAATATGCACTCATATATATTTATATATAATGCACTCAAACTCATTCCTGGGTGTTACTAAACCTATCTCTAATGAGTTACTCACCCTAGGGTATTACTAACCCTATCTTTAATGAGCCTTTACCCCAACAAAGCCAAGATTCTCGCTTAACCTTCAGCTCTGGCACCAAATGTAATGGCCCATTTTTCTGTAACCTTTGAATCGACAATAAACCACACATGTCCAACTCAAATTGCACGAATAAGCGGATCATCAAGGGTAGAAAGAAAATAAAGACAGAGTGGAATCTCACACAAATGGAATAACATATATTACTTCAATAATAATATTTACAGTGGATTTTTTTTTAAAACAATATCAGAGTCTAACCTAGATTCAGCTTGGACAATTATAACATCTGCCCTTGCAAATGCTAACAAACAACAAAACAAATACAATAGATGCAGTGGATAATAAAATACATCCATATGATGGTGAAGGTCCCCAGCTCTCCTCTGGAAACTCCAACCGTCTTCAACTCATCCTGAAACTACTCAGATCTGACCCGAGTATTAAAAATACCCGGATCGTCATCCCTACCTTCCTCCAGTATCTCACTGGCAGTCCCTCGTGAGTGCGGCATGCACCTTTTTCTTTGTTTCGGAGCGGGTCGCGTACTATTACCACTATGTACCACACCACCGGGCGACTCGCCTGAATGCCGAGTCTTCCTCCGCCGCCAACTCGACGTTGTCGTAACCAAGCCTAACCAAACCGTTATGGTCACTGGTACTTTGACGTCACTAGGCTTGATAAACCGACATGCGATACTCGAAATCTAAAATGACTATGTTATCAAAACCTTTGAAAAGAAGGGTATCTCATAAGACCACGCCCACACATAAACACGGACATGTTTTTTTACCTTATGATAACCAAAACACTTCATACCAAAATACACTTGATATTATTTTTAATGACATTCTTTTGAAAACACTTTTCAAATAAACTTATTCAAATAAGTTATCAATAGCTGAACTAAGTCTAAGGTAATATATCCGAACCGGGTCAACAGAATATACTGAACGGAATATATGATACCAGAAAAAGGGTAGCTGAAATGTTTTCAAGTCATTACGGATATTTTGGGAAAACAATCAAAATCGTAAATCTCGTATTAGGATTGCATTTCCAACATGATAGGGCACTAGTGGCCTTTTCTTCGATCCATGCGTAACAAACATAGTTCCCACGGTGCCTTAATCACTTTTCTTAAACTAGTCACTTGGAACTATACTTGCTACACTATAACTGATAACCGATATTTCCCTGCTTTTCTCAAGCTAACCACTTTATCCAAATGGGGAAATAAATGCCTTAAGGGATGTATCCCCCAAAGGGCCAAACGTATTTGACACCGCCATACATACTCACTTATTCCGAATTTGCATCTCTCAGATCACATAGTATCCTATCATAACCGGGGTGTGAGGCTTCGAGGCTGCGCTCAATTTCTTCAAAGCCATGCTTTTCATACAAAACCATGTTTTGATCATAACAGGTTTTGATTTGAATGCCACATTGCTATTCCTTTGATCACTATTTGCCGTCCAAAAAAATAAAACCCTTAAGCTCATACGTAACAAGGAGGGTGTTAAGCTAAGAGAAGTTTCCTTCTTCGCCACCACTGATGTAAATTTATAGAAGTCAAACTTTGTGTCTCAGAAATGCAATGTCGAACATTCGTCCATACAAGTTTATTCTGGGACTGAACGAAACCGAAGGCACTCTCGTACTACCATTAGTAGCGAGTAGTCCTTGCAATCCAAAAAATCTCCACAACGGGGAGACCACTACTATAAATAACTCTATAATGGGAGCTACCCAGAGCATGTTGAACAAGCAGTCCTCATGCTATGAAGATCCATGATCTTCAATAATCATCATCTTCAACATGTCTTCACTTTCGAACGTATACATTGGTTCGAAGTGGTTTTCGGATAGGAATTACCAAATCCGACACCGGTTCCTTCGAAGCCAATCATCGCTTCAAAAGATGTTAAGTTCATATGTGGATATCAATCATCAATCAATTACTTCATCTTTTACATAATCAAATATCTTTCTTAGATATATTCTTTTCAAGTTATTCCATTTTTTTTTCAAGAGTATATGGAATCATTAAGCCTCATTTATCAAATCATTTGATTTATTTAAACCTTTCTTGAATCATGGAATAATTCCAAATCATTTCCTCTTTTACGTAGGAAAACCTTTCCAAATCATTCGTTTACTCTTAATCAAAGATTTCTTGTATTCAAGTTATAACTTTCAACTTAGGGAAAATATTTCCAAATTATTCATTAAATCTTAATCAAAGATTTTTTTATATTCGAGTTATAACTTTTAACGTAGGAAAAATGTTCCTAAATCATTCATTAGATCTTAATCAAAGATTTCTTAACTTAGGGAAAATGTTCCCAAATCATTTATTAAATCTTAGTCAAAGATTTCTTATATTCAAGTTATAACTTTTAACTTAAGGAAAATATTCCCAAATTATTCATTAAATTTTAATCAAAGATTCCCTTTTTAACTTCAAATCATATTTTTGCAAATAGAATATTTTCATAATAGAGCACTACAACCACTTTAAAAATGGTAAATTTCGCCTCTAGGGACTAATGACAAGTTTCACCTTCAGGGACTAATGACAAGTTTCACCTCCAGGGACTAATGACAAGTAATCCTACATCATGAATATCTTTGTCTTTAACGATCTTTGTCTTTAATATATTTTATTTCAAAAATTAGTTTGAAGGGGTTTTCGGATAGGAATCACCCAAATCCGATCCCGATTCCTTCATAGTAATCATCGATAAAAAGATGTTAAGTGGTTAATTAACAATCAAAGAATTTGTTTCTTTTCTTTTACCTTGGAAGAACTTAAATATGATCTTTTTGAGCATCTAGGCTTTCCTTTCGATCTATTCCACCCCTCACCTAAAATGATAAAACATAGGCCAGTTAAGTACAGGGCACTGGTTGCTTCATCCATAACCTTAGTTCAACACCTTGAATGTACTAGTCGTTTCTGCATACTCGGTTATTAATCTTCATTTTAGAAATGATTTATTAAACTTATAAATCATAATTTAAAACATTTAATTTTTATTTTGAAAACATTAAAACTGTTAAGTTTAAATCTTCTTTTAAAAAGTCGTAGCAAAGGTAGCAGAAAAGTGCTGCGGAAAATGCTTTATAAGATAATTTGATTTAAACAACTTTTTAATATTTGAAAATTCATATTTTCTATTTCAAATCTATTTTAAACCATTTTAATAGATTTATCAAATTTATTTCATATTTTTAATCATTTAAAAATATCATTTATAAATAAATCCCGTTTTGGATTCCGAACTGCAAAACCGCGATGTTTTTATAAAATTATTTTAGAGATATTTCAAAATCTACTTAATGAAATCTTGATTTTCTTTCTTCATTTGAAAACTATTATCATTTTGGATAAAAAAAATTTATTTCGAAGAAATCTGACTTAAAGTTCATTCTCTACATCAATTTGAAGTAACGGGTCGAAATTTACGAACTGCCGCTACGCGACGAGCTCGATTTTGACCAATTTGTGAATTGCTTCGGAACTTGTCCGAAACACTTCAAATTTATTTTAAACCATATTTAAACTATTTTAACTTATTTGAAATCATTAAGAGGGTAAACAATTTCCATACACACATTTGTATGGATTTAATTCTCGTTTAATTAATTATGCTTACTAACCATTTCTCTTATCATTTATCAAATCAAGTTATCATCCATATGATAAACATATAATCAACTATAATATCAACCAAGTTATCATACATTTAATCATTCAACATATAACAAACTTTCAAATCATTATACCTGAAATATTTTTTTAGAATTAGTAACTTAAAATATGAGTACTCACCTTTTACCAAAAGATTAACTTCCTACCAAAATTCATATGCAACAACACTTCACTTTAACTTCAAATCAACTTCTACTCCATATCTTTTGCTTTATGCCATCGATCTCTTCTTTCAAACTCCCAAAAATCTGATAGAGCTTCCGCAGCTCCTTGAATTTTCTCCTAGCTCCTTGAAATGAAATCAGCGGCACTTCCTTCTCTTTTTCTTGCTCCGGAGCTTTACGACTTGCTCCTCTTCCTCCATAGGTTCGGCCATGCCCTATTCTTCCTCTTCCTCCATCGTTTCTTCACTTCCTAGATGCCAAACCATGTTTAAATGGTATTCTAAGGTCTTTGGCAAAGTTTGGTGGTGTATAGAGTTGATTTGATATGGTTTTGAAAAAGTTAGTAAGGATTTGGAAGAGAAGAAGAATCCATTAAAGAGAGCTTCAAGGAGGAAGAAGAAGAATGTAGAAATAATGTGAAAAAAGTGAGAAAGTGGTTGGTATTTATAGAAAAGTTTTGGATTAAAATTATATTTTGAAAAAAGACCAAAATACCCTTACTTGCTTATAAAGTAATCTTATTTTTTTCAACACTTAACATCACATTTCAAATCATTAATTTATGTCATTTCACTTAAGTATTAAGTAAGGAAAGTAATAATTATGTTTCTTTGATTTGATGTTTTACGTTTTGCTTTGAAATGTCATTTTTGTCTTTTTGTGCTTACTTTTTCTTTATTATATTCTAGAATTTTATAAGTATGTTTAGTAAAAGAAAACTTGATTAGTGAATTAATTTATACTTATACTATTTGAATATATGTTGCTATATAAGAAACTAAAGGTTCGGCGACGTCGCGACAACTTTCGATCGACAAAACGTTGATTTTCAACAAAATGTTTTACAGTCATATTTTGACGTTTTAGTTAAACTATTTATTTATATAAACCAAATTTAAAAATGAAATTTTTACTTCTTTAAATAAATTAAAACATGTCTCTTTATAATTTAAAATAATATTTGAATAATATCAAAATCTCTAGTTTTAGGGTGGATATAAAACTGACAAAATGCGAAAAAATTTGGTTAATTTAGTAAAATAATTATTAACCTACTTATAAATATTTTAATATACTTTTATTGTCTTTATTAAATATTTTCAATAAAGTTTATCTTTTTAAATAAATATTTAATCCTATTTATTTAAGCATTTATTTATTTTTAATAAAACTTAACTTTTGTTGATTTGTTCTAAAATCCAAATCTATACTTTTTAAATTATAAACTATAAGAATAAATAATTTCTCTATTATTATCTATTATATACAACTTGTTTACTTAAGTTTTAAACCTTCTCAAATGAAATCTCTCATTTTTGAAGTAGCGAAATTGCGGGTCGTGACAAATAGTCTTTAAAAAAGGCTCTTATTTTGTCATACTTATTTAAATCGTGCAAACCTCTGATATTCCAACTAATAATCCTCCTTCATCAACAGATCTAGCCCTATCAAATTCCCTACTTCCAATATATACCTCAACATTAGAAAATACAAAAGCGGTATCTCTAGCTAATTGACAAACTCAGAAGAAGACAAACTACCTAGAGCATATGATGAATACGTACTACCCAAATCAGAAATCATAGCTGAGCCCGAATTCGAAGCACAACTCATGGAACTCGAATCAGGCAACTTACCCATAGACTGAGACTGACTACAACGGATCCTGGCACTACGACGTAAAGATCCACTAACCGCCAAGAACCTCCTACGCTTACCTCTCCTCGATGACGTCAGATAGTTGACATATTTAAAAACCTTTAAATGAGAATATATTTATAAAATTACATCGAGAATTTGGTATTATATCTTTACATGATTTATAATTTAAAAATTTTAATTTTTTTAAGAAAAATAAATGTTATCAAAAATTGTTGATGCTGACACTCGAACTCGGGTAGTTGATATGGAAGTTACATGTTTTTCCATTATGCTATTGTATTTCTTATTGCACTAACTACTATCTTCCTCATATTACCTGGGTGGTTCTTATCTCTTAACCTTTTCCTACCTCATATTTGTTTCTAGCCATAATCGTTCAGGAATTTTCATTCTCAAACCTTGTTTACCTAAAAATAGTCATTACTTCTATATTTAAAGGTTTATAACTCATCCTTTTTCACATCATCATTTCTCAACACAATTTTTTTTCTAAAGCTTAAGTTCTTGTTATTATTTCTTTCTACAAACATCAACATGTCTTCACATGACGAAGCCAATTAGTCATCCATTATTTTTAGCACACCCTCCTCTGAATCGTCAAGGAAATCCAACAACTCCACTCTGGTTTATATTCCGGCTAAAATCACACCATCACCTACACATCATACTGGATATGCTCCTCAAGGAAAACAAAATTAACGTATTTTACATTTTGGTTCCACATCAACGAAGGAGAAAATTGACAATATTCATCACCACTAGAGAGAGACACTTTAACTGCACCGTGAACTATATTATGAACAAAAAGTAAATGCTAAGCGTTTAAGTTTTCTGGAACAAGTCGCGTTAAAGTTCTACGGGTCTTCATCAAAAGAGATCATACATCAACCTTCATCAAACCGTTCTCAAGCTCCACCAAATTCTGGGGAATGAAGCCCACAACGTCCTCAGGTGTCATCGAACTCCTTGGAATGCAGTAACGTTTGGTTACCAATCACGCCATTACAAGAAATAACGAAGATTGAACTACACTCTGACGACTCTCACTCCTCAAGAAATTAGAATTTTACTGTTTTTGAATGTGTGTTGCATATTTATATGTTTTAAAATAATGTTTTTTAATATATAACATTATAAAATTAACAAGTTTCTATGTTAGTTTGTTTTTATAGGAAAATCTTAGTGTAAAGGCTGAAAAAGAAAATAAATACAGTTTCAGTCGACTCAACCTATAAATCCAGTCGACTGAAACTTCATTTCACACTTTTTTATTAAAAGCAATTCAGTCGACTGCCTTATGGATTCATTCGACTGAATTTGAACTTTTTTAGGCTATTTGATGTGGGAAAATTTTCTCTGCACATTAATCGACTGAATTTCAATTTCAGACTACTGAACATTCTTGAGTACTTGGAAATTTCTAGATTTTTGTCGACTGGTTCTATATTTTAAGTCAACTGAATTAGGCAATTTTTAAGCAAAAACTTTCGGGTTGAAAAACAGAGTATTTCAGTTGACTACCTCCTTGCATTCAATGGATTAAATTGTTCATTTTTGGTTTTTTAAAATAATATTACACAACTCCCAATCCACCTTTTCACCAACCATGTAAATACATCTCCTCCATTCCAAAACACTACTTCATTTCCAACAAACAAACCCTAGCCCCCATTTTCTTCAATCAAATTTATCTACTTCAAATCTACCCAAATCAAATGGCTCCAAGAACAAAAAGACCCAGCCAATCATCCATCGGACCATCCGAAAGCCAAATTAGGTCTTGGCTCCATGATGAAACTGCCGTTACCCATTACAATTCCAAGAGGAGCTCTAGAATCTTCGATGGTTCATTTATCAAGTATCTGAATTTCAATGCCTACACAATCCGAGAAACTATGGAGGCAAGTGGTCTTGAGAGCTTGCTTAGTTTTGATGCCAACAACGTTAAGATCTACCCCCTAACCAAACTCTTCTTTGCCAAAATGAACTTGGATCATAAAGATCCAAGAAACATTGACGATTACATTTGGACACTTGTTTGCGGCATCCGAATCTACCTTCCTCTCCAACGCCTTTGCTATATTCTTGTTTTTCCCTATGAAGGCGTCGACATCAGTGACGTTGAAGTAGATATAGACAACCATGATGAGGTCTCTCATGTTTCCTCTCAGACGACGGGACTGTTCTTAAATTTGTTGCTTTACGGCCAAAGGCACGGATCCTTCATCATGCTCTAATCCGCTCAATCCAACCTAATACGGGAAGCTACGAGAAAGTCAATAAGAAAGACTTCCAAGCCCTCTATGCCATCTACTCCCCTCAAAACGTTAATTGGGCTTGATTAATTCTTGATGAATTCCTCATGGTTAATCTCAAGAGGAGCTATAAAACCATCTTCTATAAAATCTACATTATGTGGATTCTCATGAACTTCGATGTCACCATCCCCGGCGTTGATTTCATTACCGTCGGTGAGCTAAATACTAAGTTATTAAGTCTTGTAGGCTTGCCAAAATGCCAACCGCCTCAAGAAAAAATTAGCTTCCAACAATAGGTGGCTAATCGGGCTCAAGGGATTCCACAACCCCATGAGACTCATATCGACTCCTTCTTCTTTCAACCTTTCCAAGTCAAAGTAGAAGAGGACGACGACATCATAGAGCTCCAAGGTGATTTTCCTCCAATGCAAGGTTTAATCACTGTCTTAAGGAACCAAAGTAAATTAAATCGACGATTGGACAACGTCAAGAAAATCGTCGTCAAGGCTAATAAGAAGCTCAACTCCATTAAGGGCTTCTTAAATAAAATTTGGGAAAAAAATCTCTTGCACCGTTTCTACTTCCATAAGTATTGCCGAAAATCTTCCCGCTCCTTTCTCTTGGACAACACCCGGGGAGGAAGAAGAGGAGGAGGAAGAATCCGATAGTGTGGTATGTTGGTCAAATTTTTTTGCTTCTGCATGATTTTCTATTTTTGTTGTTATTTGTTATGATGTATTCATGAACAATTATTATGTAGGTTCTTTGTTTTAAATCAATGTTGTTTTGATGTTTTGTTATGTAATATGGTGTTTAAATTCTTTTGTTTTTGATTCAAGTCATTTATGTTTACTTTGTTAGGTAATGTTCATATATATTCTCATGGCTATAAAATTGATATTCCATTTTGTCAATGACAAGAGGGGAGAAATATGAAGATAAACAGGCAGTTCATTAATTCAGGAGGAGTTTTAATTGCATTTTATAATTTTTATAAACTTTTAAACTTATATAGTTGTCATCATCAAAAGGTGGGAGAATGTTATAACCTTGTATTTTAATGTTTTAATCAAGACAACTATATGAGTATATATTATACGACTAACCAAATTTGCAGGAGAAGACACTATTCTACTCGATGATGGATCGATCGCTAAGATTTCAGAGATAAAGTTTCAAAGTTTATAGTTGGTTAGTCTATAGTCTAGTTAGTTGTTAATAATTGTTAAAATCTCTTCTAAGTGGTATATTCATACATGGTTTTAAATTACTTTCAAAATCATAATCACAACTTAGAAATTAATTACAAAAAATTAATAAGCAAAAATCTTTCAACCAGATATATGGCAGAAAGCACCTGTTTCAGTCGACTGAACATGGTGTGCAGTTGACTGAAACATGCACGACTGAACAGGGGCGTGTAGTAGACTGAAACATGCATAGGCGCACAAATTATTTTGAAGGTTCAGTCGAATAAACACCCCCATTCAACTGACTGAACCAGGTGTTTTTTCAAAATAAATTTAAATTCGAATTTTTTTGAACTTTCAGAGGACTGAATTTCTTTCCTCGGTTGACTGAATATTCATAACACCTTTTTTATGAATAGTCACCTTCTTTTATCAAACATAAAAAACTTTTAATCTAACAATTAATTTTGTATCTTTTGGTCGAAACTTTTCACGAATAATTACATCTTTTAAACTCTATATATAGACTTGAATCTAGTTGTTTTCAATTACTTAATTCTCTGATTCTATTCTATACAGGCCTATCAACGGATGCTTTCGAATGCGGATAGTGTCATATCCGCATCCAAAATCATTTTCGAATATTGGATATCCACATTCATGGATACGGACGGATATCGGATAATTATCATATACGCTAGCGACAGATAAATCAAGAATTATAAAAAGAAATTTTTAGTTTAACATAAATATTTTTCAATCCCATTGATTATAAAAGTGTTAAAAATTAACAAATTTGATGATAATAAATAGTTTCGAGCAGTTAAAAAGCATTAAGTGCATATAACATAAACTACTTACTTTCTGAAATAATAAACAAATATCTTTTACTGCATTAAAATACACATAATTTGAACTACAATCTTGAAAAAAACTGGACGGATAATTTTCCAATGCGGATGTCTTCATATCCGCATCCGCATTCGTTTTTTCGGATATCGGCTATTTATCCGCTTTTCAAATGCGGATGCGGACGGATTTCGGATTTTTCGGGTATCCATTTACAGCCCTAATTCTATATTCTTGCTATCTAAATTCTACCATTTGCTTTTAGAAACGCATTTAAATCACTTGCACATTCAAGCACAAATTTATTTATGATTAAAATTACTTCCAATCTTCACGTACTACACCATATAGCACAAAGGATAAGATTATAGGAAGGGTGTACTCTAAAGACATATTCGTGCTATCTATAGAGCACAATAAATCAAGAAAACTTATTGTATTGTTGAATACCTATTCGATTGCTTAGGCAGTAGAAGTCCTATTCGGTTGTCTAGGCGGTAGAATTCCTGTTCAGTTGCTTAGGCGGTGTAATACCTATTTCTTCGAGTTAAGAGAGAGTTGATAGTTAAATTCTAGAAGGTGTCTAGGGCTGGACGTAGAATGAGAGTTTGAACCAGTATAAGAATCCCTGGTGTCATTTACTTTACTGTTTACTTTTTAAATTCATATTCCGCATTAGTAGATAACTTAGATTATATTCCATATTACGATCCATAGCAGCACTTTCAAAACTGCCATCCTAAAATACAAATTTTTTTAGAGTTATAGTAATCAGCTTGGATAGTTATAATAATACATCCTCACAAATGCTGGTGATACAATAGTGATGCAACGGAAATAAATACTACAGTAGGTAATCATCCAGCTCTGCTCTATAAGCTCCAAAGCATTCATAGCTAAATATGAAAACATACACAGGGCTGACCCATGCATTATAAGAAAATAACACCTGGATCAGTCTGGTAAACCAGCGTGAGAAACTCAAGAAATAAGAGTGACATATAATAGTACCTTTTTTAGATGGTACAGATTACTATAATAGTTTTCCTCTCTAATGAAACCAACCATTCGTTAAGTTTAACATGTAGTGGTATGATAGAAATACCTAGAGTATAGCACATAAGTCATATCAAATAGTTGCTGTGTGAATGCCACAATAATAATAGGTATACAATCAATACCTCTAAGGTGCATTCGTATGTATGGATTTTCCATGGATATCTCCTCATTCTGACTGCATCCGAACTCCATAACAAGGATAATAAAGCATCATATATCTCTAGATAGTATTTACTTAAAGGTAAACATAGATTGATCACCCTCGGTATGTGATCCGGATCATATCAACTCCCGTTAGCAATAATCGATAAGCATACTCTAGATATGGAGTTGATATACCCTTGAGGTTAGCTAAACCCCCTGGCCATTCCCTTCTCTATTTTTTGTCATTTCTCAGTGTCAAGGCCACATTTGGCTTTTCTTACACGAGTCTTCATCACTCAAACAGAACACAAATCCCAAATGGATTCCATCATTTCGAATAGATCATGGATCACTACATGGATTCGAGCATCTCGAATAGATCTCAAACCTCCACGTAGGTTTCCTGCATAGTCCTCCGACGAATGCTAACTGTAATGACTTGGAAATTTTAACGATTTTAACATAATTAACTAATTTTTTCATGAAAAAAATAAGAAATTAAATTTTAGCAATGAAAATTTGATATTTCGTATGCGTCTATTTAAGCATAGCAAGTGGCAGATTTCATTAGAAAATATGTAAGTTTGTTTAGTTGTGAAATTTCAATTTAAAATTTAAAATCAGTTAAATTTGATGGAAATAAAATATTTTGAAATCTAAATATTTTTATACAATAAAAATGTTTATCATTTTCTGAGTGAGACATCATATTTTGTTTCGCTAAACTTGGACCGCTCTAACCCCATTTATATTATTTTCGGAGTATTAGCAACATTTTCGCAGCGAATATCGAGTTTTGATAGGTAGGTCCTATCTCTGTTATCTATCTACTGTATTGTTTGTCTCATCGCACCAATCTCCGCGGTATATTTATTTGTGCATTTCGGTGTCCAGTACGCATCTACAAAACGATTAGCTGTATCGGCTCTACATTTGGGTCTTTTGGGCTTTCTATGTCATTTCGTTTGTTCATCAGATAATGCTAATAGCCACTAGCTATTAATATTATCTGAATTCAACAATTGATTTTTGCTTTTCCCCGATTTCAATATACATTACTGGTTCGGTTATTTCTCTTTCCTTTCCTCTTGATTCGGTGCTATACTTTTGAGAAAAAAGGAAAACAAGTTCATATGTATAAAGTTATATATTTGATTCTGAAAGCTGCTCATCCTTTTTCCACTCTACCCATCTTCTTCGATCACCCGTCCCCTTTCCCTCACCTCACCGATCCGCCGCGGCCTCTCTCCTCCCCTCTTTCCGCCTCCATTCCATCCTCTTGATTTGCTCCGCCCTGCTGCCTCAACTAACCTATGCCCTCCAAGCCCAAACTCACTCCTGTCTGATTCCCTTATTCCAACACATGCATCAGCCGAGATCCATCACTCTGAGCGCCCTCCGTCTTTTCCATCGCTTTGCCCACAATCGAAGCCTACCCACTTCACCTACCGTTCACCCAAAGCCCCCAGCTCCACCACTCGAACAAGATCTAGCTACCACCTCTGCCAAGATCCCTCCGACCACCCGCATCCTTACCCCAGCAGCCGTGCCACAACCATATTACAGCCATATTCCATACACCAGACCCAAAACTCATTGCAACTGCCATACCGAGTGCAGCTCTTCCAAACCACCACCTGCCACCGAGACATCCATCTCCTTCACCAAACACCACCACAAACCCGAAGCAGCCTCCCTTTGTCGAGATCGGTCCACCATGCAGTAGACCCACATCCATCCACGTCCAGCCTTCCCTGAATCCAAACTCCATGCCACCACTCCCTGAACTTTTGCTTTATTGTTTAACACTCTTGGATTGTGCTTAACTGAAGAGAGTGTTGTGTTGTTGCTCTACTCCCTTCCCACTCCACGTAGCCCACCACTTCACTACATCCAGTTTCACCGAAGTCACCCAGCAGCTCCCAATGCACTCTACAACCACGAGCTCCTTCTCCTTATAGCCGAAGCATTGCCTTTGAGAGCTTGGTACTCTGTCATTTGAAAATCTTCCTCATCCTCCCCGTTTGATTTTCTTAGGGGCTTCTTTGTTCTCCTCGGCCCACTATGAATTTGAATAGGCTCTATAGTAGGTAGTTCATTAGAAAAAATAAGAGGAGGAAAATATTATATATATATATATATATTTTGGTTTATCGAATTCTCGAATTTGAGTTCAAGTTTCTAGCTTTGCCACTGTCCGGACCCGCATCCGACTTGTCGTGTTCATATTCGTGTGCGTGTCCGTGTTGCCTTCTTCGCCATCATTATTTCCATAGCCTCGAAAGGTGAATGATCACTCACGATTAACATTCTTATGTTTAGTAAATTGATTTCACATGAAATGATGATTGAAATATGTTGTTAAATTTGAATTAATTAGTGACTAAATCATTATTATTTAAATTTTTTAACCCATGTTAATTGACATACGACACCATAAAACATTGTATATATACTATATTTTAATTATTAATTATGATCATATTTGCCATTGATATGTTGTGTCACTTTATGCTCATATTTTATTTGTTCACACTCTATAAGTTCCCTGTTCGTTTAGGAAATTCCTATGGGCTGAAATGATACACACCTGAATGATATTATAGATTAGGGAAAAATTTTATGGGTTGAAATGATAAAACAAAGTGATTTTA
The DNA here is from genome assembly GCA_030765085.1 of Allium cepa. NCBI lineage: Eukaryota > Viridiplantae > Streptophyta > Magnoliopsida > Asparagales > Amaryllidaceae > Allium > Allium cepa. The sequence continues at coordinate 69,315,381 of CM060939.1, read as the reverse complement.
TTGCTTTTGAAATTTTGGGACTGTGGGTTGAAATGATATATACCCATAAATATTAAATTATTGCGGATTGAAAATGATAAATATCTATATCATTTGACCATATGATGTAAAATTATATACAGACGCCGTTGGTCTATTTTTAAATGAATTTCAAAAATTTTGAGAAAAGAAAATATATGTGTTTGGATTTTAAAATAAAATATAGAGAATTTATTTTAATATATGTGTAAAATTTAGATTTTTAAATTATGTGTCTGTAAAATTTAAATTGCATAAACTAAGTTTTGAAAAGGTAATTTCTAAGATTTCACTTAAAATTTAATTATTTTAAATATATAAAATAAGATTTAATATAAAAATAAATTTAATAATAATTTTTAATTTAATATAATAAAATTTAATAGAATTTAATTTAATATAACATGTTTAAGTATTTATTTAAAAATTATATTAATATTTAAAAAAAGATTTTGTAATGACTTCGATAAATAAAGGTTGGAAAGATAAATATAAATTGATTTGAAATTTAATTTGCTTAAGAATATAATTTAAATAAGAATTGATTTGAAACTTATTGATTTGAGATTTTAAAGGATATGGATTTATAACTTGATTTTGATTAAAGTTGATTAAATGAAAATTTTCAAATTTAAATAAAATTAAAATTGAATATTTAATATTGATTTAAATTTGTAATTTGAGATTTTATTTAAATGTTATTAAAAATGATTAAGTGAATAATTTCTTATTTAAAATTAAAGTTGAATTTTGAAATATAAATGAAATTTATCAAATTGAGTTATTGTAAATTGTTTTGATAATTAAACTTTGAAACCTGTTGAATTGGAAGTGGTTTTAATTTGTAGTTCAAACCTAGATTTGAAATCGATATAAATTAAAAATGGTTTTTATGAGAATTTGAATTGAAATTTTTAATTGAAATGGACAAACTGAGATTGATTTAAACTGAATTTGGAACTACAATTGATTTGAATTGATTTCTGAAATTGGGAAAAAAATTATAATTTGAAACTATATAAACTTTCTAATATATAAATTATTTTAATATATATATATATATAACTATTTTATTCTATAACCTATTTTTAAATATAAACTATTTTTAATGTACAACTATTCCAATATATAAATTACTTTCAATATTCGAACTGCTTTAGTTGGAACTGTTATGATTTAAAATGAATAATGCTTTCGAAAGTGATATGATTTCGAAAGTGAGTATGATTTGGGAAGTGATGATTTTTGAAATGAATATGATATTTTGATATGAAGTATGGACTGTTTGAAATGAAAGTGACCATGGTGTGAAATAAGCGTCTGGTTGTTAAAGAAACCGGGATCGAATATTGTCATATTCTCTGCCGATACTGAAAACCATTTTAACAACTGTGTACATGGCGGAGAATCCAAAATGAAGTAGGATGATTTGGCGAACGTCTGTAGGTATGAACGTAACCCTGACCCTCTCGGGTCAGCTTGATATGACTAAAACATGAGCTATACTGGGCCAAGTGAGGTCGCTCCTCAGATCGATTTTCTTCGATACCATATTTATTACTTTGTGATTGATTTGGTGGCCACCCCTCGATTTGATTATGGGAGTGTATTCCGAGGTGGGTGGTAGTAGCTGCTATCTGTTACCACCAGTCCGTAAGTGCAAACGGTAGAATCCTATTCTTACATTGCCTCGAGTGCCTTGTCATATGCCTTACCACGCCCACTATGAGTTTGGTTTGTGTCGTACACTATGGAGCGCCCTTTGATAGCCCTTCAGTTTATACATGAATTATGGTACTATATAAACTATGACATTTATATAAAAATGTGTTAAGGGGGATATGTATAACGATCCAAAATTTTTCAACCGTGAGAATTCGACACTACTACATTTACTGTAGAAGTGTCGAGCAATCGAACGCCGAAAAATCTCTGATTGTTAGGGTAAAGAAGAAAAGAAGTAGAAGAAGAAACAGAAACAATACATAGATTCTCACATTCGCAGCGGATTAAAATATAATATCAAATAATACCATTCATACAAAGAAAAACTGTATCTGTCAATTTATATACAATACATCAGAGTACAACCATTCACATATAACTGGACAGTTAAAATTCACTTGTCCCAGAATACAAGCAATAATACACAACGGGATATACTCCATACATTCATGCCATCCAGCTCGCCACCTGAGCTCCAGGACGTCCTTACTGAAAATCTATAATACTCGGTCTGACCCGAGCATTGTAATAAAGTAACATCCGGGTCAGGCTGGAAATTAGCGTGAGTAAACCCATATAATTTGAAATACTAAGTTATAAAACTTATTTGAATACCAGGGTAACTCATACCTCAAGGTAACTCATACCTCACTACGAGTTCTTATCTTGTTTATAATTAATACTTATTTCACAAAATTATATCTAAGAACTGTTACTCAGTTAAATGGCCATGTTCCTTAATTTATTCCATTCTAGCCTATTAGATTTTAAAATCAAATCTATAAAGAATTATTGATTACTAATCGAAGTAGTTTCGGATAATGCTGATATCCGACCCCGGTCTCTTCGAATCTAATGCCATCTTTAGTCCAAGTTGTTTAAGTGAATACAATTCAATTTTAAATACAGGATGCCAATTTACACAGCAATTCATCACCGATTAATAACCCACATTATTATAGTTCAACCCAAACATATCATATCATAAAACATCACAATTTATCAGACTAGAGACATTAATCCAAACATTCAATACAATTTTATCATCCATTAGCAAGATTAATTTGTCACCCAATCTAATTAATTTAATTAACACAAAATAAATTAATTACCTTTAAATCATGCTTAATTAACATTTATTAAACTATAATTAATTATAGTAATTAATGATCCTTAATTAATTACGTTAATTAATTATTATATATCACTTACATTAATTAATTATATTATAATTGATCACATTAATTAATTATTCTTTAAATTACTTACATTAATTAATTAACCCTTTAATTAATTACATTAAGTAATTATCCTTTTAATTAATTCCATTAGTTAACCTTTAATTAATACATTTAGTAATTAACAATCCTTTAATTAATTACTTTATGAAATTATACTGTAATTACTAAAACCTTAATTAATTAAGATAAATCATTTACCTTAATTAATCACTTAATTCAATTATTTAAATCTTATTAAATTAAATGCTAGAATTTAACATGCAAAATCATTTGAGAACTCTTTGATTAATTAAAGTTTAATACACTCATCTTAATCACTTCTTAATTACATCATTTATTTTCATTTGATAAACATTTAGAAATTAACTACTCAATTAACCTAATATATAATTACCTTTAAACAAAATAATTTTAAACATTAAACCTTAACATTTTAATCTTTGAAAACTTGTTTGAACTTGATCAAATACTTTGCTTTGAAAATTTGTTCAATATTTTAGCCTTGAACTCATTTGCTTTTTAAAGTTTTGTTAACTAAATTCGCTTTTTTTGTTTTACTTTGAAAAACCAGGTTAACGCATATAACAAAACCCAGGCCCAAAGCTAAAACCCCCGAGCCTAACCCCGTGCAACTCAACCTCCTCTCTTCCTTCGAGACATACCACCAAAGACCTCGAGACCGACTCGAGAAAAAACGCTTCTTCCCCAATCCTCAAACAAACCAAAGACAAACGTGCACACATGCACGTGCACGCCGTGCCCACACCCCTCCTACCAACTCTTCGATCCTTGACAAGTCGCTGACACCAACCCCAGTCATCCCAACCATCCAGTTTGATAAACTCGGCTGGAAAACGAAATCGAGCTAACGACCACAACTTGGAACCCAACTCGATTGACAAGAACCACCATGCGTCGTCGATCCTGATCACCAGAAGCCATGCAATCACGACCAAAGCTACGCCGATGACCCACGTTCCGATCCCTCCTACATCGATCGTCTCTGGTGCTTCCCCGACGACACATGACCCTCGAATAAAATATCGACCGAAACCTGACATTAAACCCTAAATCGACATCTCCAGGCCACGCCGAGTATCTGAAAATCCAAAATCACCATTTTTCCTATGACCTCCATCCTTCCTACTACCCTCAGCTCCAAGCGCGACACTCCTCCATCGTCGATCGCCAAGAAATCGAACGAAGTTCGATTTTGATCAATTCAGAAATTCCAAGCAATCCCAATCCTTAAAATCTTGAAACCACTATCAAAATCATTATTTTCTAATACGAATCTGCCACTATGATCAAAACTTGAAATTGAGATCATGGATTTTTCTGGTTTGAAAAGATTTAACCGTAATTCTTTATTTTTGAAATAATTACTAAATATTTTCACTTGAAATTATTATGAAAAATAATGTTACATTCATATACACATTTAATCTTCGGAGATCTTAGCCTACTATTGATTATATGAACTGCAATTGAATTTAGTTTAGTGGATTTGAGACTGTAATATAACAGAGACATATAAATATACATATACACAGCCATGCACAGGCATTTCATATCTATATACATGCAACTACATAAATTCATCCATGCAAAGCAGTTCACATCATTACATTCACAATTTATCAGGTTAAGAATAGATTTAAGCTTTTTAAGAAAAAAATGTTTACTCATCGGATATTGAAAACAGAGAGAAAGGCTTTTAATCTTTGATCTGAAACAGTTGACTTTGATATGAAACAACAACTTGAATTGATCTATGTTAGGTTGCTCTGATCTTTAAATTTGAATTTGTTGCTAGCTTAGCTTTTGATCAGGTTGAGGACTTGATGTTGTTGTAGTTTGATTTTAGTTTTCTTTTAAATTTTGGAATGAAGGTGAAAGAAGAATAAGGATTGAAAATTTATGTATATAGCCTGGTTTCTCTTAAGCATTATATTATTATAATTCAAATTAAAAGAAGGGAAAAAAACATTTCTCCACTTGTCTTTGCATGTTATATGAAGCTTACAAATGTTTAATTACATTTTAAAATGGTTTACATTTGTTACTATGCATGTTAATATCAACTTACACTTTTAAAGTGGCATGCACTAATGTTTTTAATATATTTATATAATTTTTATATTTACTATTTAGTTTAATACATTTTTTTTATATTAACATATACTTTATATATATACAACTAAATTTAGTACAAGTATAATTTTTAAAAACAGTATATAATTTTTTCATTAAACCTTATTTTTAAGCTATCATATTTTTATATAAATAAATATTTATCTTTATAGTTTTTAAATATAGAATTTAACTTTTAAATAGATTTTGAAAATTATTATAAAACATAACTTCCAAATCACGATATATATATACATATATATTATAATTAGAAAACAAATTTTTATTAGTTTTTAAAATATAGAGTTTTTTTATTTTATTTTTCAATCCAATTTATTTTTTTGATATTTATTTTTGAGTTTCAAATTCAAAATTCTATTTACAATATATATATATATATATATATATATATATATATATAACACATATCTTACTTGTATACAATATATATATTATCAAACAAATATTTATCCATATATATATATATATATGTATTATCAGAATTATTTGTTTAACTTATAGATTAGTGTTTTCCAGAGTTTAAATTAGTTAATTACCAATTAACAGATGTCCAAAAATCCGGGTTATCACAATGTGGGAAACGCCTTAACGCTATTTTAATATTTTATTTTGTCGGAAACATTATCTATGTAGCATATTGTACTATGTATGTAGATAGTTCCATGGATCCTTAAGAGATGGAATCCCAAACATCCTTTAAGTTATATTGCATTTCACTTGAGTCGATTTACTTGCTTAGGAATGTTAATCCTGACTCGAGTGTTTTTTTGTTTTGCTTTATGCTCAGGTCAGACTGAGTGTCACAACACTTGAGACTCACCTTTGGAGCTTGGAGACTTTGTTGGAGATCTATCTTTATATATTCAGCTTTTCAGTTATTTCTAGTTGTTTATGTTCAGACTTGTCATTTGCTTATGTATTAGAGACCTCTTTGTACTTTGGGATTTCTTTTGTATTTTGCTTTAGACTCTGATGTTCTGTAATAGCTTCATGAACTACTACTTATCTATTTTCGCTGCTTATTGTTGTATTACCCTATGCTCGTGATTCTGTGATTGATTTATTTACCATATATGCTAAGTTTTGCCAAATATAAAATAACAATATGTTGTTTTGAGCAAATCAAGTCTGACATGTATGGATTATTGTCGACTTGAATGGTTCGAAATAGCGAGTCATTACATAGATTCCCTGCATAAGTCCTTCGAAGACTGCTAACATTGTCATCTCCCTTGATGTACTCCTCAAGATAGACGGTCTCATATGATAGCATCATTTGAAATGTTAACTCTGACTTCTTCCTTGGATTTAACCTTAGGATAGATAGTTCAACTCTATAACATTCCACTTCACAACTGCTTCCAGAACATAGATCAACTATATGGTTTTATAGTAGTTTCGGGTTTGAGTTATCTCATATAAGTATACTCTTCCCACTTACTGCACGCACCAAAACCAATCGATGAATTTCCTATAATCTTAACTTTGGTTCTCTTGGATCCCATTTTTCTTCTACATATTCCTAAAGTTATATTTAGAAAATTTTGATTGTCGACTGATCGACTATTTGGTATAAGATAGATGTTTGTAAATGGAAACCAAGTCTAGTATACTTTCCATAAAAATGAACATGCAAAACACTATCTAGTTTGTGGTTAAGTTACTTAAGCAACTCCTGGTCCATTTTATTAATGAATTCTTTGGTCAATTAAAAACTACCTTATTAGTAAACTTCTTTTACCTAATAAAATTTTATCTTTTTTTCCAAAAGATTCCACACATAATTTCCTTCAAAATATCCATTTTACTTTTGCAAATCCATTCAAAATGTTTAAGACTAATGTTACTTATACATTGTCAATACGAACCCAAAACCATTTCGCTTTTTCTTTTCTTTAAATTATCCTTTTGAAGATCTATTTACATTCTTATGTATAATAAAAAATATTTAAAGACAAATGCTATTAGCACATTATCACAACAGACCCAAAACAATTCTATATTTGTATTGTCTTTAAAACATCCTTTCAAATATCTAAGTTCATATTCGGACAAGTACAATATTTGACTAGTTAACTACCAAGTTCTAAAGACGACCGCTTATAGAAATAATGATTCGTACGCTTAACTCGTTTTCTACATTCCTACTTAACCATTCCTCGTTCAAGAGTGAATTTAGGTAAGTTAGAGCACTGATTGCATCAAAGTCTTTCCTAGACACTTCATTCTTGAATCTCACAAATGACAAGTCTACCTTGTCGGCTTTTAGTGTTAAGTATAGTATTAATGATTTCAATAAACAATAAGAAATCAACACGATTATCACGTTTCTGACATATTCTAATGGTCAAGAAGAAATCTCTGGTAGGTTAGAGCTCTATTTCTCCATCTATACTCGACATCAACCTTAACTCTCATAAATAGATAAGCTTTACTTCGTCGGCTTTAAGTGTTAAGCATAGTCAATTACTTTTCAAATAAGTAATTAAACAATCAACCATTGGACCATTTAGCAATTCTAACACCTTTTCTAACCTTTTGTTGAATCTTTTAAAATACTTAAAAATACTTATAATTGGTTTTAAAACATTTATCTAAAATATTACTTGAAAATAACAACTTTACAAAATCCCTTAAAAACTTGAAAACGACATGTTTTCTAACAAAATATCTCTTCTTTAAAAATTCACAACTAATTCTTAAAAATTCACAAAGGTCTCAAACCACATTTTACTACTATACATGAGTTACTAAACACTTTTAAAAAGAATGAAATAAAATACTTAAATTTTAATATCTTTTAAAAAAATTTAAAGTCCAAAATCAAGTCAAAATGGGGCAGTTTTGCCTGGTGATGTTTTGACCACTTTTCGAGATGTTACTTAACCGTTTACCATTCAAACTTTTTCTAGTAACAAACATATATATAATAAATTACAAATATGCTGAGAAACCCTTAAGGGTCTCTCTACAAAGTTTTGCCAAAAAAGGCAATTCATAACTGCACCTATAGCCACTATTGCTATAAGTGCACTTTCGAATCCGAGTCTGATCTCAACAAAGTCTATCTATAACTTATGCGCTTTGTTCCAGATCTAGTCATATGTCATATTATCCCGTTCATGTCCATTCCAAGTTTGTTCAAGTCAATATAGATGGATCACGTATGTCACTTACTTTTAAAGTAAGAATTCAAACCAATGTTTTTACATAAGTTAACAACAATTCAAGCAACATATATACAATCAACACAACATATGTATATGTTATATTTTCATTCGAGGTCGGGTGTTAACTCACCTTTATGCATATAAACAACCAAGATCCAGGAACCCAGTCCAACCCCACCTTGCAACCACCTTTCCTCCTCCTCCTCCATGTCCTTGCCTTGGACTTGCCTCTTTGCCTTCCCCTCTCATATAAGGCTCACGACCATTGGCTAGGGGGATAGCATGGCTCCACTTCTTCATGTTTTGGCTTGGTGTAAGTGTAGGATCGATTTCACCCTAGAGGGGAGGTGAATATGGTGATAGTATTAATTATAAAAATTAATTGCGGAAGCTTATTTCAACACAGATCACAGAATAATAGCGGCACAGAAATAAATAGCAGAATAATAAAATGCAGAAATAGAACGACACAGAATTTACCCAGCTTCGGCAAAACCCTGCCTACGTGCTACCCCCAAGGTTTTTACTAGAAATTAAGTAGTCATACTCTTACACACGTAAACTTGCGACACCCGCTGCTGACTAACCTAACTCTACGCTCAAAACCCTACCACAACTCAGCCACTGAGTTGCGAATTCTCAAGCTACGCCACGTAGCTTGTCCCCTAGTCACACGACTAGCAAATACAACGGTTTGAAAAGAGTTTTAAAATTAAAAACAAATTTAAAACAAAAAATAAGATAAAGCCCTTATTTTAAAAACTAAAGCCCTTATTTAAAAAAAAACCCTAATTCTTAAAAGGCCGGCCCCTTTTATTATTTAGACTCTTTGTTTCTTGAGATAGCGGCGGCTCTTCGTTCGTTCCTCTTTGTAATTTTTAGGGCTTCGTCCCTTCGATCCAATTTAGGGTTTGTTGTAGCAGCTCGTTCGATTCGATGCTATTTGGCTTGCTGATTGTTTCTTCTACAATTTGTCTGAGAGAAAAAATGCGGCTCTGTTTTTGTTGCTCTGAAAACAAAATTAGGGCTTTCTCAGATCGCCTATATTGATCGATTCTCTGGTTTGCGTGTTGCCTTGCTCGATCGAGTGTGTTGCTCTTTGCTTCTCTGATGATCCACTGCTTTCCTCGAGATTGCGAATTACCTTAGGTACGTTGTTCGTACTTTTTGCTTTGTCAGGAGTTAATTTGATTGTTCTTGTTCGCTCCACACAGCTGATGATGAACTTGGGTGAATATTTATAGGAGTCGAATTCCTAAATTTACATCGTATATTTCTTATTTGATTTCGTCAAAACATTTTCTCTGCCACTTGATACTGTTTGAACGTTTGGGATTTTTCTAAAGAATTCATCTCGAATATTTTCTTTACTTTACAGTTACGGTTTTAACTTGAGATCGTTCGATCCTTTCTTGATTGTTATGGAAGCTACTTTCCTATAATATTTTTGACTTTTGCGTAATTTTGTGATACTTGATTTGCACGACATTGATTTCAAACTTGTTGGTCATCACGTTGTTGACTTTGATTTGAAACACGGCTTTGATTTTGTATTTCCTATTTCATGACTTCGGCTTCCATGGATTTTGTTCACTGATGTTCCCTGCAGTGTATTGATTATCTGCACTCTATTATGTATCACTCGTGTCACTGGTGTACGTGAGTCAGTGGTTTGCTTCGAGTTGTACTTGTGCCACTTTCTGTATCACTGTATTTACATTGTTGTATCTGCCAATTGTGTACTTCATATATGCACTGTGTCTTGTAGCTTCACTCTTGAACACTGTGTCATTTGCCTGAGTCACTTGCATACTCGGTCGTGCTGTCCACCTGAGTTTGAACATGTTTTGTAGTGATGCACTTGATGTTTGTAGCTTGGTTTGTGGCTGTGCTTGCATGTGAGTTGTATTTATGTGTGTCTGTTGCACTTGCTAATGTTCCCTGAGCTTGTTTGCAACTGCAGTTTTATTTTGGCATTTGATTGTAGTTATTTTGTTTACATGTGCATTGTTTTGAGTTTGAGTCTTGTTCTGGTTCATGCACGGTCTCCATTGCATATATAATCTCGAGCTCTGTAGCATTGCTTTGCATCACTGATTCGTTTGAAGTTGTAACCTAGGACATTGGTTCTATGTCTGCTCTTTTGAGTTGCAGTTCATGCCTTCAGTTCACTGTCTTAATTTATGTTTATTTGATATTTTGACTGCTAAAGCAATGGCATTGATATTGAAACCTGTATTTTGATGTTCTGGTTCGAGGCTACACTTGTGTAGTTCTCTAGTCTTGCATCTGCTGATGTTGTTTCTTTTTACTGTTGCATTGCCTTTGTGGTCTTCATTTCATGTGTTTACTTTGAGCATGTTTCATTTAGTCGTCTGCACCTCTGGTATGCTACAGCTTGGTCTTGCCATTTGTATTTAGTTTGCGTTCATGTCTGATCATTGAAGAGTTGCATTGTTCCATGTATTTGTGCTTTGATGCAGTTTTGATTTGTCGAAGCTTTGCATTTGAGTTGAGTCATGACAACAGTGGCTTGACCTTTCCATTCAGTTTATTGTTTGGTGCCTTCTTGAAGTTTGCAGTCTTTCATAAGCATATTGACTTTATAGTTGGATTGTGCATTAACCTTGAGTTAAACCTAGTTTTAAAAACTCGGGTTTGACCTTGTGCTGATGACGAGATTTTATTTATATTGCACCTGTGTTGAACCCGTCTTTTTATTTTGGGTTTGACCTTGTGCTCACCTGTCCCTGTAACATTATCAAGTGTATATCGGTGTGCACGGCCTTGTGGCATGTACAGTGATACACTGTGCATGTCACATTGTTCGTGTGTGATGAATTCAAATGTAAATGATGACGAACAACCCAAATAACTGAGGCAAATAATATTTTCAAAATTCATATTTTTATTTTATATTTCAAAAATATTTCATTTTCAATTTTACCGCGTTAGTGAATATTTTTGCAGATTGCTCAGATGCTGGATTCTAACTGGAATGAAGTTGAATGATATGTAGTGAGGAATTTTGTAAATGTGAAATTGTAATGTAATTGAATTTGTATCAAAGTTGTATAGTGTATAGTGAGAGCTTGAATATGTACTATTCAAAATTGTAATAAATATTTGTTTAAATAAAATTTCTTTTTGAAATCAAATTCTGTGCATTTAATTTTATTCAGCAAATATTTATTCAATCTATGAAAAATAAAACAGTGCATTAACAAATACATTTAAACGAATGTATATATGTTTATTATCATCAAACAAAAATCATATAAGCGCATATTCAACAATCTCCCCCTTTTGATGATAACAAACATTTATTTAAGATTTTGAATATGTTAAATGTATTTGATTATTGATATGCTCTAATTGCTCCTCCTATTTAAATGCTTCCTCTCTACACAAAGCTCCCCCTACATATATGCATACAAATAGAGATATGCAAATAGAAAATTATTTGACTTTTGCTTGATTTTATTTGACAAAATCTTAACTTTCCTCTCCCCCTTTTGTTATCAGCAAAAGAATAATAGTGTTAGAGAAAATAGAAATAAGGTGATCGATATTGATCCAACATTAAAGCTTAATTGAATATAAATATTAAATTTCAATAAAAAATCAAACAAAAATCATAACTACCCTCGTTAGGCACATATTCCACTTTTAGAAGTAATGGAAATGGTGTCATCATATAAAACCATACAGTTATATCTATTTGTGGTACATTTATATCCGGAATTTGAATATCTACTAATAATGCATAACCGTTAGGACTTTTAAATGAGATTAGTAGTATTCTAATTTAATTTTAAAAATGAATTTAAGTATCTTCTAACCACGCATGACCGTGAGGACTTTTAAATGGGATTAGAATCAACTTGTTTAATTAATAAATCAATTTTGATATGCGTTCCATACATGCATAACCGTAAGGACTTTTAAATGAGCATGGAAGCACATAACAAATTCCAAGTAATTCACCCATGCATAACCGTGAGGACTTTTAAATGAGAGCGAATACTTTAGATTTTATTTTGTTTTATAAAATGAAAAACGAATGATTCCTGTTTAAAGTACCACATATCGACAAACTATACTGAATTTTCGATGAGCGATGGTTGATAGAAATATGATAGACAGAGACATGGTCATGGAATCTTTACCCAACAAAAAGTTTTATAACTCTTGTTTAAATCTCTAAAGAAATTTTTCTAAATATACTATCTTGAGTAATGTATGATAAATATCAACACTCGTCACTTTTTCAATCACTATTTATCTTTTCGATAATTATTAGGGAGTTAGACTAGTCAAAATTGTCATTTAAAATCAAATTCAAACATAATTATGAAATCAATTTTTTTTAAAATGACTAATCTTAAAATATGGTCAAAAATGATTTTCTCGAGGGGGTTATATGAGAAAATACGATGCAGTTACTAAAAATCATGTTCAACTTGTAAGCTTTCTATCAACTAGATTACCAGTGTGATTTGCATCTGAATTTCTCTTTCACTCCAAAATATCACTAATTGAATTTAGTAGACAAGACAATGAAGTGTGCACCCAAAAAATCAAACTCAATTTTAACAGCAATTTAAATGACATTATTTTGAATTTGAAATGAAGCTGTGTAAATAATCATAAAACGTGAATATAGAGTTAGCCAAATTATAATCAAATGTATTTTTATCCAGCAAAACACTACTATAAAATCAAAGAGTTTAGAGAATTTTATAGTGTTTTTGGCATAAACATAATTGGCCAACTATTTTGAATAAGTCAAAATCAAAGTCATCATCTTTTCATTATCTTGATATTGGCTGATTTTAATTCAGAATATGGTGCAGATCATCACATTTAATATATCGTTCAAATAAATATACAATTACCTGTTTTACCTTTACGATATTTTTCGTTGTTGTCCATTGTGATTCTGTCACCTTTATACTAGGCTAAGGAACTTTTCTTTGTCGTCCGTTGTGTTTCTGGAACAACCAAAAATCCAGAGAACACTGTTGTTGTTCCTTAGTCTGCCACCACTCCTACACGGGAAAAGATTTTTGTGACCTATTTGTTTTTATAGGTCCATGGTTGTTAGTGGCAGAAGATTTAGAAAAATAATTTTTTGGAGACCCAAAACTATTTATAATTGTTCCCTTTGGCACCCAAATCTGTTTAACTTTGAGAGTTTTTATATTTGTGCCTTTTGGAACCCAAATCGGTATAGTTTTCACATGTTTGGGTCTATACCAACAATTATTGTGATTGTGTCCATATTTTCTACAAATTGTGCACATAGAATTTTCTTGATTAATATTGCTTTCAACATTTTTAGATTGATTATATCCAAGTCCCTGTCTAACTGTATTACCAGTTTGCTTTCCTAATAGCATATTCAACGATTTTTCACCTTTTGAAAATTTATCTAAAGTCGTTGACAGTTGTTGGACTTGTGTTTTGAGAGATTCATTTTCGTTTAAGAATTGTGTGCACTTTTTAATAGAATTCTATCTCCTAGTATTTTCATTCTCTTTTAAAATCAGAATTTCATTTTCAAGTGATTTTATATTGATTTCAGATTTTTTAATTTCCTCTTCGAATGTTGGACACTTATCACACTTAGGGATTCTACTTTGATAGTTTTTAACTAATTGGTCAAGTTGTTTATTAAATCTATCAAAGTATCTTTTTGCGATTCAAGTTTGGCATACTTCTCCCTAAGTCGTTCAGAACAGCCATTCACTTCGTGGAAATATATAAGTAATTTTGAATGAGAAAGTTTTGATACCTCATGTAACGGGATGAATTTTGCTCGCTCGAAAATCGACATCCATACTTGATATCGTATTCGAATGCCATAGATTCGATCGTTCAAATCCGATTCGCCGGAGCTTATAACAACATTAAGTAAACAACACAGCGGAATAAAAAGAATAATACATTGATATACAGCTTTGATAACATATCTGATACAACAGATGATCCAATAGATATCAATACACTACAACAGTTTATAGGTTTCATAGCATTTGAAAAACGCTATAACAGGCTACCATAGCGTTTCAGAGAACGCCGTGGAACAACAAGCTATGGTAGGCCGACAACATTACATAGCAGGAAGGAAAACGCTATAATAGCTAATAGCGTTTACAAAATGGCATAGCGTTTGCAACCTACCATAGCGTTTTTTCTCTGTTATTAAACTTAAACGCTATAGGGAATATAATCCTTCATTTAACTTCTATAGCGTTTTTTAGCACATTTTATAGCGTTTCATCAAACCATGTTATAGCGTTACAATGTTTTTCGATAGCATTTCTTGTCATGCTTGTATAGCATTTTTATTTTCTAGTATAGCGTTTTTTATTCTATTATAGCGTTTTTGATGCATAAATCTTGCATCTCATATAGAGTTGCGATAGCGTTTGATGAATCAATAGCGTTTTTCAAACGCTATTCTATATAATATTAATTTTCTGCATTTGTTTCAATTTTCTTTTTATTAAATTATATTATATATATATATGCACACAGATAGATATATGTATACACATTACACACACACACACAGATATATATATATATATATATATATATGTGTGTGTGTGTGTGTATATATATATATATATATTAAAATGTGGATCCCAAAAATAACAAATCGAGAAGATGACAACAACTATATGTAACAATGATAACGTTGCAGTGAATTCTAATTTGAAAACACACAATCAAACCACTGGAAAAGTTTCAAATAATTCTGCTAATATTTCAAATACTACAAGACATGGTCGCATGATAATAGTTCAAAATAGTCTAACAAATGAACACAAATACTACAAGACATGGTCACATGATAATAGCTCAAAATAATCTAACAAATGGACACAAATACTCAGTTATGGAGACGATGATACGGAAATGGCTGCTACGAAAGATTCTTGCAAGGATCTGAACATCGCTCCAGGTTGCTTCAGTGTTAACCAAGTTCCTGCATTAAATGACAAAGTAGACAATGACAGTTCCAGGTTGAATATACTAAATTTGTAGACAATAAATGACAAAGTAGAAAATGACTTGTAGGCAATGGAGTAAATGACTTGGAGGCCTAATATAAAAATCTATCATTATTATTGTCTAACTTCATTTCAACCACCTCCACATACTACCTTCCAGCAACACATACAATCATCCTGCACTTCACTGTCCTCTACCAGAAACCACCCATATTAGAGGTTGATACTGAAATATGATCTGGTCCTTTAATATTTTGTCAAGCCAAAATTATCAACTTTAATATCCTTATTAGTGCCTATTCTAAATAGCTTAAGTCTTAGGACGGTGATAACAAATAAATAAAAGGATAGAAGTACAAAAAGTTTTAAACTCACGGTTAGGTCGAAAAGAGCTTTATCTTTTGACAACTATTTGGTCCAGCTCATCTTGACAACCATTTCATTTCATCCATTTCTTAACTCATATTATCCAGTCCAGTTCACTTCCTATTTCAGTTGCACCACTGTGTATATCAACTTCTACACGTCAATACTAGCATCTCTCATCAAATATCAGCAAGCATCTTTGCATAGTTGCATTCAGTCTCATCCTCATTTCGATGAAGTCTAGTCCTAAACTACTACACATGTTTCCTTCTGTAAGTCTCAATCCTCAACCTTCCAACACAGTACATCGATCTCTTATATATCTCATCTTTGAGCTTGCCTCTGCTTTATGTATCCATTCACTTAATAATTCTGGCCCTGTTCTCTTTGATGCTTCAAGACTGCCTTTAGTTCAATAAATAGGCATTTGATTATTTGCTTTACCTCAGGCAGACACCATAGTAGCAGGTCTTCCTCGTCATTTTCTTTTATGGCATCAGTGCTTCAGTATTCAACCACTTTTATACAGGCATCTAGAAAATTTTCGAACAGTCTATGCATGCATTGACTTTGTAATATCATTTAAGCTATTCTTCGATAGTAAATTAATCACCAAATAACCCAAATAATTTTATACAAATCTAACATACCTTTGGAATAGCTAGACGGTGATTTTATAAAAGTTGATATCCTTGGTTTCATCCTTGATATAGTTTCATATTTGGTATCAAATACTCCTTAAAAAACTGTTCCTGCATGCATGAAACAAGTTAAAATATAGTTAACCCTCAAAACGAAATATATTTTCCTTTATAATTCTTTACTAAAGAAAACAAAATATCAAATAACAAAAGCAATGTCTCGATAAAATTAGAAATACATCAGGTGTGTTAAGAACTTGACTTCACATTGTAATAAAGTATGACAATTCAATTTTGTACATTGTCAATAATACACACGGAGAAGAATTTGTACATAAAAGATACAAGTTGTGTACATTGTTACTGTAATAAATCAAGCTACCTGAAAGGCTTTACAATGCCTCCATAGCATAGTAGATTAGTTGCAGCTGCCATGCTAGTGAATTCCAATATGGCTATGGACTACAAACGTCAATTTTATCTCTTACAACTACGAGTACACTCTGTAGTAATCTGGTGAAGTGATCTAAGAATTTTTTTCAGTCGAATGCCGTTGTAGTTTAAAATGAAGCCTAAAGCTTGATGAGTTTTAGGAAGCCAACTGCATGCTATAATAGTAAGCTTACACTGATGCTCTACTTAGCCAATCATCGTCATGTTAGCAGTTCGATTATTTTAAGTCTTATACTTACAATCAATTGAATTAGACTGGCAGCTTGCAGATTATTATTGTTGCATTGTCAGTTGCTGCACAAAAAGTCTGCTGTTATCAGTTGTTTAGTATAAGCTTGTTGTGTTTCGGTCCTTGGAAATTGCCATACTACTTTTCATGAATGGTCAGAGGGGGTCAAGGATGACTTAGGGGAATCATCGGCGTTGATCGCCGCCGACCAGAGCCAACGTGCACGTGCACGAGGCTGGAATTTGTGCTTCTTTTTTTTTTTCGTTTGTGTAGAAGATTTGCCGAGTGGGTTTCTTTATTTGTTCGAGTAGGGTCTCGGGTTCGATCGCGTGCAACTCGGAGTAGAAGTAGGTTTGTTGCGTGAGTGTTGGGTTTCGAGTAGATTGGTTACTGGAATTTTATCCTGTTCGTTTTTACTGCAGATTGTATTATTTAAAAACAAACTAAGTTTTTGAACAGGTTTAGAACAATTTTAAATATGTTTTTGAGATGTAATAATTTGAAATCTTTGTGTGTTAACAAGTTATGTTAAATTAGTTTTAAATAAAAAATAATAATATAGTTTGTTGTTTAAAACTTGGTTTGAACTTTATAAAGACGAAGTTTCAAAAGTTAAAACAAATTTGTTGTTTAAAATAAAGTGTTTAAATTAGTATTATTAATAATGAAATGTTGACTTTAAAGGAATTTTAGTTTTAAAGTTTGGATTTATTTTATAATTTAAACTTTTGTTTGGAATAGATTGTTTTCACTTAGTTTTGTTAATGATATAAAAAGGTTTCAAATAAATTGTATTTGAAGTTATTTTTAAATATGAATAAGTAAAGAAATTTAAAAATGATAAATTAAAAATGTTTTTGTATAAACCAAATACAAGTTTTTCAAGTTTAAATAATTAATTGATTTAAGTTAATAAAATGTTTGGTTTATTTTAATTAAGTTGTTTATAAGGGTAGTTAAAGTAAAATACTTAATTTACTTAAAACAATTAAAGCAATTAATGAAATTAAGGTAAATTAGTTTAGTATAATTAATTACTTGATTAGAAATTAAATTAATCAAAGTTAATTAATTAAGAAATAATTATTTAATAAGTAATTAAGAAGTCAATTACTTAATCATTTTTAAGAATTATTAAAATATAATTACTTAATGAAGTAAGTAAGGTAATTAATTACTCAGAGTAATTAATTAAATTAAGTATGGTTAATTTATTTAATTAAGTTTAATTAATTAAATAGAATTACTTAATGATGGTATTAAGTATAATTACTTAATGTAATTAAATTGTATAATTACTTAGTAAAATAATTAATAAATAATTACTGATTGAAATTAGTTAAGAGATTACTTGATGGATAATAATTAAAGAAGTATAATTACTTAAGGGAAGTAATTAAGGATAATTACTCAATATAATTAAAGAATTGATTAATGAAATTAATCAAGGTATTGTTTAATTGATGTGATTAATCAGGTTTGATTAAAAATTGTAATTAAGTTTATAATTAATACTTAAATATAATTATTGGAATAAGAAGGTCGTTAATTAGCGTAATTAATGAATAATTAATTGTTTAATTAATTTATAAATGTGATTAATTATTAGATAATTAATCAATGAAGTGAGAAGTAATTATTAATTAATATAATTAATTAAAGACTTGGGTAATTAATTATTGTTAATTAATTAACTAGAATTAATTAAGATTAATGATTAAAGATAAATTAATCTGTGTAATTAATTTAAGGGTTAATTACATAGTGTAATTAAAGAATAATTAATCTAGGTGATTAATTAAGAATATGATTGAAAGATAATTAATCTGAAATTGAAGATTAATTGATTGGATTATAAAGGTGATTAAAGAGTGATTAATTAATTAATTGTAATTAATTAATGATTGTTTAAGCAGGATTAGTTGTTTAATTCTCAAGTAATTAATTTAATTTAAAATGATTAAATTAGTTATAAAGGAATTAATGATGCCTGTTTGTGTATGACTGTTGTGGAATATTTGAATTGGTTGATATCTATTGAATGATTGATACTGGATGATTTGGATGTCTATGAGATATGTGATATGCTGCTTTGTGAGATGAATGTTTGATATGAATTATCTGTTGTGATAATGTGATACATCTATCTGGTTTTGTCATCTTGAATATAAGTTAATTGTTTAAACCCTTAAGTACAACTTGGACATTAAAATGGCGTTTGGTTTCGATGAGACCGAGATCGGGTTTCCATATTTGGATATCCGAAAACCACATCAATTCCAATTAAACGTTAGGTCGTGAACCCAAGTGGAGCAAGTGAAGACTCGAGGTGTAAGGGCTATACGTCAGTATAACTCTGTGGGTAATTCCGTAATGAGTTTGACGGAATAGTGCTTATAGGTTCGAGATGGTGATTCAGAGTGCAAGGGCTATGGTCGTTGACTCTGAGGGTGATTCCAAAATGAGTGCAACCAGATAGTGCCTTCGGTTTCGTTCGAACCCGGAACGAACTTGAATGGATTGAATGCTTTCAGAACATCGTCAGGTGGACGATGAGCATTCTAAGATAGATGTGTTCTATAAAGGTAATCGTAGCCTCAAGCCTCATCAACCGGGAATGACTAAAACAGGGGAGGTGCAGCAAGGCTTCATGGGTAGCCCCCACTTGAGAGCAAGATTTACCCCTGTCTAGAGGTCCCTTTTTATTTCGGCTGTGTGGGGCGGTTGATCATGACAACTGCCGGGATGGTCTTGTTCGGGACTGTCCAGTAAGGGATGGTTCCGGCTTTGTGTTGCAGGGGAGTGGGCGTACTCCTCGGTACGGTGATCTAGGCTACATACTGTGACGGGCGGTACCCCAGTAGCCCTGCCATTGTATGGAATCCAAAATCCAATAAGTACCTGTACGGTTTTGATTGTGCCCAACTATGTTGGAATGTGAGATGTAAGCATTCCAGCTATTTCTGTATTTTACTTTGAAAACCCTAGACACTATTAATAATATCATTGGATTTCCTATCAAATGTTTTGGTTAGCGTAAGGTAAAAACTTACCCATGTTTATTTGTGGGGAGTCTTACGTGATACCTTTCTTTCAAATGATTTTCTAAAGTTAAGCAACTTTTAACCGTTTACTCACACCAGACCCCTGTCTGACCCGAGTGTTTATTTTCTGTTTTATTAAACTCTTGGGTACTCATATTATGTATGAGTAGTCAAGTGTTTCAGGTCTGCTTTGACAAATTCTGGAGGAGATATGGAGCAGGTGGCTTCAGCGTGTAGATTTATATAGTGGTTCCGCTGTGTTTGAGTTGTTTCTGTTTCTGTGTTGTATTTGAGTTGAGATATTTAGACCGGTGTTATAACTGTCTAGTTTGGTGTTGTTTGAGCTGTATAACTCTGATGTATGAAATACTATGTAATATTTTATTTGATTAATATAATCTATTCGTTCCGCTGTGAGATTCTGATGTTGTTGGTTCTTCTTTTTCTATCTTTTTCTCTTTTCTATCCCTTTCTTACTTCTTAATGATGCGTCTTTCTGTGTTATGAAAGGTGGGTCGTTACAATAATGCTCCCAAGTGTTGTGTGGGGGTTCTCCATTTTTCTTATGGAGATATAGGCCAATAACCATTTATTGTCTTCCTTGTGCTATGGCATGCTTGCATGGCCTATATTTGTAAATATGAACTATTTGTACTGGACATTTTTATTGTTAATAAATCTAAGTTAATTTCAAAACGATACTGCAGTTAATTTCAAAACTATATTTGTAAATATGAACTATTTGTACGGGACATTTTTACTGCAGTTAAAATTAAAACGCTATTTTTCTGTATTTCCTAATTCTATTAATAGTGCTTTTTCTTGTAGTAATATCATGCTTCAAAAACTTATATGGAGGAAATAAAAATCTAGCAAACAATAACATTGATACCAAAGTCCAAACTTATTCGTTGATTGTATTTCGGCAAGTTCACTATTAGTAATAGAAAAGCCTTGGATAGAAGCATTAAAGAGCTTCGATGCTCCTGTTCATAAACCAGTCTATGGAACTTAAGCTATATGCAAAGGGGTGTTTATAGAAGATCTTTAAATGTATCACCGTTTAGTCTTGTAGTCTATACTTGACAAATTTAATTTCTATTGATCATGGATATGTAAAAAAGGTAGAAGTACACTTTTTTTTTAAGCTGGTTTTGGTATTTGTATCAGTGTATAAACTCTCTAATTTAAATGTGTTTTGATAACATTTTGATCTGGAAAAAAAAAATTGAATCAAAACATCATTTTATTTCATTTATTAGGGAAGAACTAATAACAGTAGTACAGGCAGACTGTTTATGATATGCAAATGGAGAAGAAAGGACACAGTATTGTTATTGGCTATAGTAGAATTAAATTAATGTTGTTGTAGTATTAGTTTAGCGAGTTAGACATCATTGTGGTGGTGTAACTCTTGATTTCTTTTCAAATTCATCATGTTCCTAAAATCTGTAATGGAATCATTATGAATAAATTAATATATAGACACTACAAACTAGAACATGGCTTTGTTTATTACGGTGAAAATACTAAGGTTAGTGTCATATTCATTACTTAGTAAAATACAATGAAAACTAAGATACAATCTGTTTTGGATCATAATATCTTACCATTTATATACCTTGGGTTCCCTACTTTGAATCGATGGATTCGAATTCAATCAAACTTACATAGGTTTTCTATAGTTGCAGCATATGCTAAAAGCAACAATGAAGATGCATCGCCTAAATTTGAAGTGAAAATTCTTGTCAAGTGTTCACGTGACCCTAAAAGTGATATTGAACTGGAAGTAAATGATATTGGCATTAGTGGAAATACTCCCTACACCCTCCTTAGAATTTCATACTCAAGGCCTACATGGTTTTCAACCTTTGTAAGTGTCACCAAAATTAGAAACTACTGAAGTTAATCAAATGCTTTTCTTTTATTTGACTGGGAAAATGAACGACTTACGATAAAGCTGTTGAAAGGTATCTCCGTATGCTAACCATTATCAGTCTTATAATTTAAAGAGTACCAAATTGTATATTTATTTTGCTTGTGCACTTCACAACGGAGTTATATCCAATTTTCCCTTTTCTTGTTGCAGGTTAATTAATAAAGGAAAACTTATGGATGCACTTAAGCTTTCCGATCATTGCCTATCAAGTGGAGAATCTAACCAGTTACTACGGTTACCTATTGAACATGAAGAGGAAAATAACACAATTTCTGGACTTTTGAATAATTAGTGTAATATTGCGAGCATGAGCTGGCAGTATTGTCTATGGCTTAAAGATAAACAGTTGGCAGCAAGAATTGCTCTCAAGTATGTATTATCAATTATATCCCACTATTTATGATATAACTAGAATGGAATCCGTGCTTTGCACATGGGCATGTGCTGGAATAAGATTGGATGACTAGCGTTAGTTCAGAATAAATGAAAGGAACGTCTGAAATAGAAACACTTACTCCAAAATCCGTGCTTCACCATCCAATAGCATCTTTACTTAATAATAATGCACACAATGAAAATAAATGAAAGAAACGTCTGAAATAGAAACACTTACTCCAAAATTGATTCAAGTGATAAATGAGCTTTAATATTGATTCTACTCATTAGTTCAGAGAAAATCTTCTCCTTGTAGCACAAAATTAGCTCCAAAGTCTAAACTAATGGCATCATCTCAACAAAAAACGTCATAAAGTCCTTTGTCATATCCAGTTCCTTGATCAAAACAACAACTGTCAATCAATTGATTGAAATTTTAATTGTTTTATTGCACAAAATCTGCTTAAGGAATTTGAAATTCCTAACGTACATCACCATTAACAAAAATATTTCTATTAAAACAAAAATCTACATAAGAAATTTGACATTTTAAGCGTCCATACACCAGAAATATACATTTCTTTCAAAAAAACAAAACAAAACTTACCCTCCACTTCAGTAGCTCATCCAGCATAAAAGTCCCATTTTTGGGCATATCGTTTCTGGTATCCAGGTTTCTATAGACATTTATCTTTATCTCCTGAATTTTTCTAGTACTGCTTTTTAACTAAAAGATGAAGAAGAAATGGAACAAACAAATTCATTATGTAATCCAATAAAGATGTGTAAAAATAACAATGAGTATAGTCATAAATTACAGTGAATTGCTTAGGATGGCCGGAAGTGTCCAGGCTTTTAACTGATTACCGATGCAAACTAGCCATTATATCTGCTAACTTCAAAACACAACCCTGATTCTCAAATCACTGAAGAAGACAAAAGAAAATATAATTAACCCTGGCCTAAAATCATGTAGAAAGATTATATAATTCAGTATAGAGAGCTAATATTACTCTATAACGACATTTTCACACAAAGTATTTTTTTTGGGTATTGACTAAAATTATTCTAATTGTATTCAAGAAGCTGGTAAAATCATATTACTTATTTAGAAGTACAATATAAGAGAATAGATGCTTTGAAAAGAACAATAGGAACTTCCTTATTAGTCCATATACTGCATGACTGCATGACATTGGGATCAATATCTCTTGCTATTCCACTTAAAGCTTAACTGAAATAAAGCATACTGCATGAATTGGGCCAAACATTATGTAGTCATAAAAACACAAATGTACGTAGAACTCAAATATTGCGAATAATCAAAACAGAAGCTTTAGCACATAGCAGGTAGGTTAGATATAAACTGTTACAAATAATAGGTGACTAGTGCATTGTATATTCAATATTCAACTACAGGAAAAAAGTAATAGTTCACTTTAGACTCGTTAATTCAACAACAATGAAGTTGAATAAAATTTCAGAAATTTTGCACTTATTTGAACTTGAAAAATATTTCTTACAACAAAATAAGGCTCTGACGGCATACAAAACAGTTAGACAATCATCAACCTTTATAACTAAATAAGTACCTTTGATGGTGGTTCTTCAGATTGGAGCAGCATTGGATTTACTGAATGTGATTTAGGAAGACAAAGTGGGGCGGTTCTTCAGATTGGAGGGACATCGAGTGATTTGATTTAATTTAGGTTTTTTTTGAAGAACGACCTGATGTGGTTTATGGATTTTTAAATAGAAAAGAGGGAGAGGAGTCTTTCTTTCTTTTTCCGGAGACAAAGGGAAAAGGGGAAAAATAATGCATAGCATTAAAAAAAAAACGCGTGACCGCCTAAAATTTTTGTTCCCGCCTTTACATGACATAGCGGTGAAAGTTATACTCCATATGATACAATAAAATAGCAGCGGAAAAGAAAACGATAACACTAGCAGCGGATAATCTCCATCTCCAAAGCTCCAATTCCAAAATAGCTCGAACTCCCAATAACGATGCACCAAGCTAAGCAAGACTAGTGGGATCCAAAGGCTGAACTAGCTCTGGATAATCTACTTAAACCTGACTATCTGAAAAACCCAACTCTAGACTGCTCGTGTAAAAAATAATGAGCACCCAGAGTTTAGGAAAGAAACAATAAACTCTAGATCAGTCGTGGGACTGGTGCGAGCAACAACAACAGTTTATCTTTTAAAACAATCAATAAAAGATTTTTAAAGTCAATTCGCAATGCTTTTTGAAAATGTAACTACCATAAGACCTCCCACCACACACAATGCAAACGCAGACTTGGAGGAGATTTCTTCTTATGTTAGTCAAAGATGCTTACTACGCAAAATCAAATCATTTTTGATATTATTATTATTAGTGCGTAGTGTAGAAAACATTTCGAAAGTAGAATATAAATCTTAGCCAGCATAGGTACCATTATATTATGCCCGCTATAGCTACCTCCTGAGGAGGCAGGTTCTACAATTTGCAATCGTAAAGGTTCGTATTGTTTCTTTGGATTTCCAACAAATGGTCAGGCCAAGGAACTTCCCATTGCCATATGGAAACGCCTCTGGAAAGACGCCCCGAGAACCTAACCGGATCTCTACCAACACAAGGCCGGGTTACCTTTCAAACTAGGTAACTACTGACACGAGTATGCCATCCCCCTGTCCTTTAGGACCTTTATCCGAGCACTCGATAACCAACATCACACCATAATAAATAAAGTGTTTCAACATGAGTAAGTATCTGGGCTCCATACCATGATACTACCCCTTTCCAGAAGGAAATGCACATACCCTAAGGGGCGCTACCCCCAATAACCTTGTTGCATCTTTCCTGTTTTGACCATTCTAGGGTGTGAGGTTCGACAAAGTCTCGTCCACAAAGCCACGCTTTGGTACAAAGCCATGTTTTGGGTCAACAAATGGTCAAAGAAATGATTACAAAGATAAGTGATCAAACAAATGATCATATCACAAATGATCAAACAATGATCATTTCACAGCAACACTCAGCATGTCACATTACCAAATTGGGAATATATCGCTGATAACCTTCAACTACATAACCTCTAAGCTCGTACGTCTCAGAGAAGGGTGTTAAGCTAAGAGAATAAATTCTCCGCCACCAACAGAAATGTATTTGAAAGAAATCAGCTTTACATCTCAATTTGTGATGTCAGACATACAATCCATACAAGTCTGTTCCGGGTTTGAACAGAACATACATTGACCTGAGATTTACATTTTTGCTTTCATTTTCAAAAAAAAATAAAAAATAAAAATAAAAACAGTCCAGGTTTGAACTACACAACATCATCGAGTTAGCAACAAATCCTTTAGGTCCAACACTTCAATGCTTCGAGAACTAACTCGAGTTGCTCGAGATCACGCATCGCCCTCATCCCAACAAAAACAGGAACAGGCAGTGCACCGTGCACGTGCACGGAGCCGCCTATCACCTCCGGCCACTCTCGATGACTCTTCCACATCAGAAATCGACCTCGCATTGTACTCCGACCTTCACCACTTCGATTCCACTCAGAGACAAGGATCGTGCAACTCGGCACAAAACTGGAACAATAATCGAAACCTGGAACATACACTGGAACCACCACCACCTGTCCCTGTCAACGCCTCGTCCTCTCGACTCCGACCACGAGAATTCACGCGACTCCGGCCAACGCCTCGTCCATCTCCCCTCTATCTTTTCGCAAAGTCGCGTGGCACTCGATCCATCATCGACGACGAAATCATCGAGTTACAGAACACAAAATACACCCGAGCCAAACCCTACTTTCGATCCAACCAACTAATCCTTGCATTAGAAATTTTCTTTAGCATTTTTCCTATACTCGAGGATCATCAAGCTTGCTTTACATCAAGTTGCAGCATTTAAGATTTGTTGAATCTCCAGAATTTTACAAAAAAGCGTTTTTGGTTCAAAAATGAACAACACCTAGAATACTTAACTAAAAATCATCATCTTTGTTTTAAAAATCTTAGCTTTGTATGTTAAATCAAGATATGAAATCGAATCAACAATTTACAACATTCGAATTTTTCACATTAATTCCTTTTTACTGTAAATTCAAAGATTCCGAACCAATTATTCATTTTAAAACCCTATAATTATTTTTAGATGAAATGTTACATGATTTCAAACAACCTTTATTTACAAATCATAGACCAATTCGAATTCAACATTAAGTTATTTAATTTGTTATGAAAATTGAACCTGTTACTAACACACAGAGCATATATTTTAAACATGATTGAAATTTGTTGCCTGTAAACAAAAATATGTTACAAACATGCACTCCATATCTACATACATATATATATATATAAGCATACAGACATATTTAACAGCTAACAACATTTCATAATGCATTCAAGTATCAACCACAATATTGAGATATAGAAGTAGATCATGGGTGGAAAGTTGCTCACCTATATGCACAAAGCAGAGAAACGAAGGAAGAACAGAGGTAGATTTTTTTTCTTCTTTAGGCCTGGAACTTGCATTCTTTGATTTGCATTTACTTTGATTGAGTTTGTTTGTGATCTACAATCCCAGGTTGAAGATTTGCATTGCTTATTATCTCCAGATTTGGTTTACTTTATTTCTTTTCTTCCAGGCTTTGAATGATCCAGACTACAATCTTTGATCAAGTTAGAGCTTGCTATAGTTTTCAGTTAAATTATTGTTTGAGTTTTAAAGATGGTAAGCTTCAGTTTTCTTTTCTTAGCTTTTTTTTATGATCGAACTGAGGTGGGAGGTTGATATAAAGAAAAGTGTTTTACTGTGTGATGTACTAACTTTGTACAGGTTGATATATAATTTTTTTTTCTTTATCTTGTACAATATGGGTAGATACATGTATTTATTTATTTTTCAAGCCAAAGGTGCTTTTTTTCTTTTCATTGTTTAATGGCTGATATGATAACATTGTGGTGGCTGAAGTATCTTGTTTGGGGCTGCATTTATGAGCTTGTCCACATACATATTTTTTTCATTTATTAGCTTGTACTTATAACTATTTCCTCCATCTCGGCTGTACAATATGGAGATAGTATATAAAAGAAAAAAACATGTACAGGGTGTTGTATTTCTTTTTGCTTTTCTTTGTTTCTCTTTTTTGGTTTCACACTTGTATACATTTTTGCTGTCTTCATATTTGCATATTTTATTTGTCTTTCTTTTGTCTGCATAATTGTTTATTTTCAGTTTACACACTTATATTACTTTGTCTTGTTTTATCAGTTTGTAAGTATACATGCTTGACCACATTTTGTTTGCTCTAGTCTTGCCTGCATACATTTTTTATTTGTTTATGCATAACTAATACTGTTTGTATAACCATACATCTATCTGGTTCCTTCCTGCAAACTTACATGCCTACTTATTTTTTTTGTAAATCCCAATTCATATTTAATTTAAATACATTTTTTCTCTCTCTCAATAATTCATATTTTAACTAATATTTTATATTGATTTCCAATTAATTCCACAATTTATTATTTACTTCCACAATTTTAAATCAAAAATGAATTTAATCATCAATTTAAAATAAATTAAAATTCGGGATCGTTACAGTTTTTCCCCTTTAAAAGGAATTTCGTCCTCGAAATTCGCCAGAGAGAGATAACGAAGATAGATGAAAGATAGAGAAATATCTTTTCAGATCAAACTAGATATCAGTTCTGCATTTGGCTTACCAAATCAGAATATCAATAGTAGATACAAGAAATTATAATAGAATTTCAAATTTGGTTTTGAACGAAATCGTTTTATCGATACAATTCAATTTATCTTCATATTCTATTAATCAATTTAACTCAATTTAAAATTTCCAATTTATTTAAAATTTTCAATTCTAAATTTCCAATTCATTAAAGTTTAAATCAAATCTGATAAGAAACCGATGAAGATACGAGGTAAGGATTTTCTACAACGATTCGTAGGGCCTTCATTACACCGAAACTTCTTTCTGGAGCTGTCACGAAGCAATCAAAAGAATTAAAAAGACGAATCAAAGGAGATTGAGAAGAAAAAAGATTGTTTCCACTGTTGCAGGGTATTGACCATTTATAGTCGTATTCCCCTGTCCCCTATCTCGTTCTCTTCTTGCACTCATACTTACTATCAACGGATAGTAAGAGAATTTACTGAGACGTTCAAACGGATATCTTAGGGATTACTCATTCTAGGGTTTACTTCACCCTATCTCTAATGAGCTACTTAATGTGTTATACTCCTGAGCTAAAGTTTAGCCTTAGCTCTGATACCAAATGTGACGACGGGGATTTTTCGCGCTCGAAAATTGACATCCATACTTCATATCGTATTCGAATGCCATAGATTCGACCGTTCAAATCCGATTCGCCGGAGCTTATAACAACATTAAGTAAACAACACAGCGGAATAAAAAGAATAATACATTGATATACAGCTTTGATAACATATCTGATACAACATATGATCCAATAGATATCAATATACATCAGAGATATGATACAATAAAATAGCAGCGGAAAAGAAAACGATAACACTAGCAGCGGATAATCTCCATATCCAAAGCTCCAATTCCAAAATAGCTCGAACTCCCAATAACTATGCACCAAGCTAAGCAAGACTGGTGTGAACCAAAGGCTGAACTAGCTCCGGATAATCTACTTAAACCTGACTATCTGAAAAACCCAACTCTATACTGCTCGTGTAGAAAATAATGAGCACCCAGAGTTTAGGAAAGAAACAATAAACTCTGGATCAGTCGTGGGACTGGTGTGGGCAACAAAAACAGTTTATCTTTTAAAACAATCAATAAAAGATTTTTAAAGTCAATTCGCAATGCTTTTTGAAAATGTAACTACCATAAGACCTCCCACCACACACACAATGCAAACGCAGACTTGGAGGAGATTTCTTCTTATGTTAGTCAAAGATGCTTACTACGCAAAATCAAATCATTTTTGATATTATTATTATTAGTGCGTAGTGTAAAAAACATTTCGAAAGTAGAATATAAATCTTAGCCAGCATAGGTACCATTATATTATGCCCGCTATAGCTACCTCCTGAGGAGGCGGGTTCTACAATTTGCAATCGTAAAGGTTCGTATTGTTTCTTTGGATTTCCAACAAATGGTCAGGCCAAGGAACTTCCCATTGCCATATGGAAACGCCTCTGGAAAGACGCCCCGAGAACCTAACCGGATCTCTACCAACACAAGGCCGGGTTACCTTTCAAACTAGGTAACTACTGACACGAGTATGCCATCCCCCGGTCCTTTAGGACCTTTATCCGAGCGCTCGATAACCAACATCACACCATAATAAATAAAGTGTTTCAACATGAGTAAGTATCTAGGCTCCATACCATGATACTACCCCTTTCCAGAAGGAAATGCACATACCCTAAGGGGCGCTACCCCTAATAACCTTGTTGCATCTTTCCTGTTTTGACCATTCCAGGGTGTGAGGTTCGACGAAGTCTCGTCCACAAAGCCACGCTTTGGTACAAAGCCATGCTTTGGGTCAACAAATGGTCAAAGAAATGATCACAAAGATAAGTGATCAAACAAATGATCATACCACAAATGATCAAACAATGATCATTTCACAGCAACACTCAGCATGTCACATTACCAAATTGGGAATATATCGCTGATAACCTTCAACTACATAACCTCTGAGCTCGTACGTCTCAGAGAAGGGTGTTAAGCTAAGAGAATAAATTCTCCGCCACCAACAGATATGTATTTGAAAGAAATCAGCTTTACATCTCAATTTGTAATGTCCATACAAGTCTGTTCCGGGTTTGAACAGAACCGAAGGCACTTCCAAAGAAGTCCTTGCAATCCGGGCATTCACAATCCCGATCGGACTTCCCATCACTTAGGGAGTCTCTATACCGGCGCGGCTCAGTGCAGAGACAATCGATAGGTCATCCTATCGCTCTCGCAAATACCCGGTCTTCAACACCGGTCTTCAAATGCTATCCATAACGACGAATCACATATTCGGGATGGGTTATACGACACAAAGGTCCTTTCCCGGCTAAACCGAATAGTGAGCGCAATATTTAAAACATATGGATATGGGATTTCAATTAAGTCACAACTTAATAATTCAAAACTTTCTTTCAAATGATTTAAACCAGTTACTATTTCAAATCTTTTAAACAAAAGATTTATTTCATAAAGTTCACCCAGCTTCACAAAGATTCATTCATAGATTTCAAAACAATTCTATCTCAATCGAATTAACTTGTTTAAAATCTTTAAATTAAAGATTTATCTTATAGCTTTCAGACCGTTTCCATGTATTCACTTTCAAAATTCGTTTCCAAATATTCATCTATAACTTGGAAAACTATTTCAGTTTAAACTTGAAATCCCTTTAATACAATTTGAAATTCATTTCTTCTATGAAAGCTTTTTATCATTTAGAAACAATAGTTTTATTTCGAAAAAACCCGATTTCTTTTATACAAGTTACAATCTTTGGGTTAATTCAAATTCCCAAAAATAATACTTTAAAAATGGTTTAACTCATATATAACTAGTATAATATCGTTAATCCCTAGTTTTCAAATTGTAGAATTCAATTTCAAATATTGAATTTAAGTCTAAATCAAAATATTTAAATTCCAAAACTCAATCAAGTTATTCAAAATAAATTTCATCTTTGAAATTCCATTTCAATTGCTTTTCACTTTAAACCCAATCCATTTCCAGAACATTTGAATTTAAAAATTCAAATTCAAACTTTTTCCAAAATCTGTGACTTAACCGATTTCTCCATGGAATCCATATTGGTGTGTGTATAAGTGTGGTCCAGGGGTTTAACACAATAGTGCAACATCATTCAATCATCACAGATCAAATACAACAATATATTCGATAAGCGATATAACTATAACGCTTATCTTTCATACACAGATTCGCAAATATATATCACAAATAATAAACTATATCACAGATCACAACACAAATCAGGATAATCATAAAGCATCATATATCAGGGATATCAAACAGTTTAACATCCAATATAATCCAAGCATCCATAGGTAGGATTTATTCAATTATCTGATTAATTTAATTAGATAAATTTCCGTGAATAAATTTTCTAGTTATGGTAAATTAATAATCAATTAATTTTAAAACATTTAATAAACTATCCTTTAATTAATCATTAATTACTTCTTAATTAATAAATATTCTTGGTCATTTTATTTATTAATTTGCCCTTGATAAATTAATTATTCTCAAATTAATTACTTTAATTAATTTATCACATTATCCTTAAATCAATCTATTGCTTAATCACTTGATTAAATCAACTTTAATTATTAATTAATATCCAATTAATAATTCTTAATTTAAAAATTAATTAACTTTATAAATCTTTAAACTTTAATTAAGTAATTAAACCTTTAATTTTAATTCATCAACTTTTAAATTATTAAATAATTGACCTTTAATTATACCATTTTCATTAATTATCTTTAATTAATTAATTAGCCCAAAATTGATTAATTTTTATTAAATTAATTACCCTTAATTAATTACACTTTAATTAATCATCCTTAAAATTTTATTAACTTTTAGTCACTTTATTAACCGATGCTTAAATCATTAATCATCCATT
Organism: Allium cepa; assembly: GCA_030765085.1. NCBI lineage: Eukaryota > Viridiplantae > Streptophyta > Magnoliopsida > Asparagales > Amaryllidaceae > Allium > Allium cepa. The sequence continues at coordinate 69,283,341 of CM060939.1, read as the reverse complement.
CTTAATAAATTAATCAATCATTAATTACAAATTAAATAACCTTAAATAAAAAATTAACTTATCTTTAATTGATAAACCTTGTATTTAATCATCATTAACAACATAAACTAGCTTTACTTTTAAGCTAACATTTTTAAAACATTTGAGTAACTTCTTAATTTCATTATCAAGTTTATTTAAAATAAACTTTTTAAGACAAAGGTTATATATACATTTAAAACATTTTAAAACATCCTGAAACATTTTAAACTTAACAAATTTTAAAACGATTTATCTTCAAAACCCTTTACTAATCCCAAATTTAAAACAAAACTTACTTGAATTCACTTTTAATCTTTGGTTAAACTTAGTTGACATTGACCTGAGATTTACATTTTTGCTTTCAGTTTCAAAAAAAATAAAAAATAAAAATAAAAACAGTTCAGTTTGAACTACACAACATCATCGAGTTAGCAACAAATCCTTTAGGTCCAACACTTCAATGCTTCGAGAACTAACTCAAGTTGCTCGAGATCACGCATCGCCCTCATCCCAACAAAAACAGGAACAGGCAGTGCACCGTGCACGTGCACGGTGCCGCCTATCACCTCCGGCCACTCTCGATGACTCTCCCACATCGGAAATCGACCTCGCATCGTACTCCGACCTTCACCACTTCGATTCCACTCAGAGACAAGGATCGAGCAACTCGGCGCAAAACTGGAACAACAATCGAAACCTGGAACATACACTGGAACCACCACCACCTGTCCCTGTCAACGCTTCGTCCTCTCGACTCCGACCACGAGAATTCAAGCGACTCCGGCCAACGCCTCGTCTATCTCCCATCTATCTTTTCGCAAAGTCGCATGGCACTCGATCCATTATCGACGACGAAATCATCGAGTTACAGAACACAAAATACACCCGAGCCAAACCCTACTTTCGATCCAACCAACTAATCCTTGCATTAGAAATTTTCTTTAGCGTTTTTCCTATACTCGAGGATCATCAAGCTAGCTTTACATCAATTTGCAGCATTTAAGATTTGTTGAATCTCCAAAATTTTAAAAAAAGCATTTTTGGTTCAAAAATGAACAACACCTAGAATACTTATCTAAATATCATCATCTTTGTTTTAAAACTCTTAGCTTTGTATGTTAAATCAAGATATGAAATCGAATCCACAATTTACAACATTCGAATTTTTCACATTAATTCCTTTTTACTGTAAATTCAAAGATTCCGAACCAATTATTCATTTTGAAAACCTATAATTATTTTTAGATGAAATGTTACATGATTTCAAACAACCTTTATTTACAAATCATAGACCAATTCGAATTCAACATTAAGTTATTTAATTTTTTATGAAAATTGAACCTGTTACTAACACACAGAGCATATATTTTAAACATGATTGAAACCTGTTGCCTGTAAACAAAAATATGTTACAAACATGCACTCCATATCTACATATATATATATCTAAACATACAGACATATTTAACAGCTAACAACATTTCATAATGCATTCAAGTATCAACCACAATATTGAGATATAGAAGTAGATCATGGGTGGAAAGTTGCTCACCTATATGCACAAAGCAGAGAAACGAAGGAAGAACAGAGGTAGATTTTTTTTTTCTTTAGGCCTGGAACTTGCATTCTTTGATTTGCATTTACTTTGATTGAGTTTGTTTGTGATCTACAATCCCAGGTTGAAGATTTGCATTGCTTATTATCTCCAGATTTGGTTTACTTTATTTCTTTTCTTCCAGGCTTTGAATGCTCCAGACTTCAATCTTTGATCAAGTTAGAGCTTGCTATAGTTTTCAGTTAAATTATTGTTTGAGTTTTAAAGATGGTAAGCTTCAGTTTTCTTTTCTTAGCTTTTTTTTATGATCGAACTGAGGTGGGAGGTTGATATAAAGAAAAGTGTTTTACTGTGTGATGTACTAACTTTGTACAGGTTGATATATAATTTTTTTTTCTTTATCTTGTACAATACAGGTACATGCATGTATTTATTTATTTTTCAAGTCAGAGGTGCTTTTTTTCTTTTCATTGTTTAATGGCTGATATGATAACATTGTGGTGGCTGAAGTATCTTGTTTGGGGCTGCATTTATGAGCTTGTACACATACATATTTTTTTCATTTATTAGCTTGTACTTATAACTATTTCCTCCATCTCGGCTATACAATATGGAGATAGTATATAAAGGAAAAAAACATGTACATGGTGTTGTATTTCTTTTTTCTTTTCTTTGTTTCTCTTTTTTGGCTTCACACTTGTATACATTTTTACTGTCTTCATATTTGCATATTTTATTTGTCTTTCTTTTGTCTGCATAATTGTTTATTTTCAGTTTACACACTTATATTACTTTGTCTTGTTTTATCAGTTTGTAAGTATACATGCTTGACCACATTTTGTTTGCTCTAGTCTTGCCTGCATACATTTTTTATTTGTTTATGCATAACTAATACTGTTTGTATAACCATACATCTATCTGGTTCCTTCCTGCAAACTTACATGCCTATTTATTTTTTTTGTAAATCCCAATTCATTTTTAATTTAAATACATTTTTTTCTCTCTCAATAATTCATATTTTAACTAATATTTTATATTGATTTCCAATTAATTCCACAATTTATTATTTACTTCCACAATTTTAAATCAAAAATGAATTTAATTATTAATTTAAAATAAATTAAAATTCGAGATCGTTACACCTTACTTGGCTCGTCATCATCACTGTCAGTTATTTCACCATGAAGACACATGTCTCCTTTTTCATTCTTACCGTTAGCACTTTGATTATCTTCATCACTTGTATTCCACGTGGTTGCAAAATTTCTCCTTTTTGATTTCTTTTCAAAGTCGCGTCGATTTTGAGGACAATTCGGCGTGATGTGTCCGGGTTGGTTGCACTTATGACAGATGATCTTTGGTTCTTATGGATTTTCTAATATTTTATTTATTCTGTTTTTCAATCTTCGATTTAGAGCCTGATTTCCGTATTTGTAATTCCACCTTTTGACTTTCTTTATTATCAGCTCCAATTCTGCTGCTCCGTCATCATCATCATCACTACCACTTTCTGTTGTTCCTTTAAGAGCTATAGATTTCTTTCGAGTATCTCCACCTTCACGATCTTCCTTGAATTTTATTTCTAGCTCATAAGCGGTAAGATTTCCAATGAGTTCTTCCATCTTGAGTTGTTTCAAATCCTTTGATTCTTGAATAGCTGTGACTTTTGCTTCAAAACTCCGTGGAAGAACTCTGAGAATTTTTCGGACTATTTCCAACTCTGTGTACGATTTTCCAAGAGCCATTGATTTGTATACTATATTGGATAGTCGTCCGTACATCCCTATGACATTTTCTTCTTTTGCCATTGTGAAATTCTCATATTCGCTTCTCAATATGGCAAGGCGAGATTCTTTGACTTGAGATGTTCCTTCGTGAGTTACTTCGAGCGTGTGCCATATTTCCTGCGCAGTTAGACAATGTGAGACACGATTAAATTCAAACTGATCCAATGAACAGATAATAGAATTCATAGCTTTAGCATTGGCATTTTGTAATTTTTTTCTAACTCTGTCCATTGATCCATCGGATTATCTATTTCCTGATTATCTATCATTATAGTTGGTGCTCTATAACCTGTCTCAATAATGTTCCAAGCATCAATAGTTTTCAGAAAAATTTTCATTCTATTATTCCAATAAGCATATTCACCATTGAACATTGGTGGTCTAACTATGGACCGACCCTCAGCAAAAGCATTACTAAAAGAAGCCATTTTAAAAATTCAACTTTTAAATTAAAAATTGGTTTTTGTAAAATCAACTTTTTAAAACAAAAACGGCTTTAGTTCCTAGCTCTGATACCACTTGTAGGATCGATTTCACCCTAGAGGAGGGTGAATAGGGTGATATTATTAATTATAAAAATTAATTGCGGAAGCTTATTTTAACACAGATCACAGAATAATAGCAGCACAGAAATAAATAGCAGAATAATAAAATGCAGAAATAGAACGACACAGAATTTACCCAGCTTCGACAAAACCCTGCCTACGTGCTGCCCCCAAGGTTTCTACTAGAAATTAAGTAGTCACACGCTTACACACGTAAACTCGCAACACCCGCTGCTGACTAACTTAACTCTACGCTCAAAACCCTGCCACTACTCAGCCACTGAGTTGCGAATTCTCAAGCTACGCCACGTAGCTTGTCCCCTAGTCACACGACTAGCAAATACAATGGTTTGAAAAGAGTTTTAAAATTAAAAAAAAAATTAAAACAAAAAATAAGATAAAGCCCTTATTTTAAAAACTAAAGCCCTTATTTAAAAAAAACAAAAACCCTAATTCTTAAAAGGCCGGCCCATTTTATTATTTAGACTCTTTGTTTCTTGAGATAGCGGCGGCTCTTCGTTTGTTCCTCTTTGTAATTTTTAGGGCTTCGTCCCTTCGATCCAATTTAGGGTTTGTTGTAGCAGCTCATTCGATTCGATGCTATTTGGCTTGCTGATTGTTTCTTCTGCAATTTCTCTGAGAGAAAAAAAAATGCGGCTCTGTTTTTTTTACTCTGAAAACAAAATTAGGGCTTTCTCAGATCGCCTGTATTGATCGATTCTCTGGTTTGCGTGTTGCCTTGCTCGATCGAGTGTGTTGCTCTTTGCTTCTCTGATGATCCACTGCTTGCCTCGAGATTGCGAATTACCTTTGGTACGTTGTTCATACTTTTTGCTTTGTCAGGAGTTAATTTGATTGTTCTTGTTCGCTCCACACAGCCGATGATGAACTTGGGTGAATATTTATAGGAGCCGAATTCCTAAATTTACATCGTATATTTCTTATTTGATTTTGTCAAAACATTTTCTCTGCCACTTGATACTGTTTGAACGTTTGGGATTTTTCTGAAGAATTCAACTCGAATATTTTCTTTACTTTACAGTTACGGCTTTAACTTGAGATCATTCGATCCTTTCTTGATTGTTACGGCAGCTACTTTCCTATAATATTTTTGACTTTTGCGTAATTTTATGATACTTGATTTGCACGACATTGATTTCGAACTTGTTGGTCATCACGTTGTTGACTTTGATTTGAAACACGGCTTTGATTTTGTATTTCCTATTTCATGACTTCGGCTTCCATGGATTTTGTTCACTAATGTTCCCTGCAGTGTATTGATTATCTGCACTCTATTATGTATCACTCGTGTCACTCGTGTACGTGAGTCAGTGGTTTGCTTCGAGTTGTACTTGCACCACTTTCTGTATCACTGTATTTACATTGTTGTATCTGCCAATTGTGTACTTCATATATGCACTGTGTCTTGTAGCTTCACTCTTGAACACTGTGTCATTTGCCTGAGTCACTTGCATACTCGGTCGTGCTGTCCACCTGAGTTTGAACATGTTTTGTAGTGATGCACTTGATGTTTGTAGCTTGGTTTGTGGCTGTGCTTGCATGTGAGTTGTATTTATGTGTGTCTGTTGCACTTGCTAATGTTCCCTGAGCTTGTTTGCAACTGCAGTTTTATTTTGGCATTTGATTGTATTTATTTTGTTTACATGTGCATTGTTTTGAGTTTGAGTCTTGTTCTGGTTCATGTACGGTCTCCATTGCATATATAATCTCGAGCTCTGTAGCATTGCTTGAATCACTGATTCATTTGAAGTTGTAACCTAGGACATTGGTTCTATGTCTGCTCTTTTGAGTTGCAGTTCATGCCTTCAGCTCACTGTCTTGATTTATGTTTATTTGATATTTTGACTGCTGAAGCAATGGCATTGATATTGAGACCTGTATTTTGATGTTCTGGTTCGAGGCTACACTTGTGTAGTTCTCTGGTCTTGCATCTGCTGATGTTGTTTCTTTTTACTGTTGCATTTCCTTTGTGGTCTTCATATTCATGTGTTTACTTTGATCATTTAGTCGTCTGCACCTCTGGTATGCTGCAGCTTGGTCTTGCCATTTGTATTTAGTTTGCGTTCATGTCTGATCATTGAAGAGTTGCATTGTTCCATGTATTTGTGCTTTGATGCAGTTTTGATTTGTCGAAGCTTTGCATTTGAGTTGAGTCATGACAACAGTGGCTTGACCTTTGCATTCAGTTTATTGTTTGGTGCCTTCTTGAAGTTTGCAGTCTTTCATGAGCATATTGACTTTATAGTTGGATTATGCATTAACCTTGAGTTGAACCTAGTTTTAAAAACTCGGGTTTGACCTTGTGCTGATGACGAGATTTTATTTATATTACACCTGTGTTGAACCCGTCTTTTTATTTTGGGTTTGACCTTGTGCTCACCTGTCCTTATAACATTATCAAGTGTATATCGGTGTGCATGGCCTTGTGGCATGTACAGTGATACACTGTGCATGTCACATTGTTCGTGTATGATGAATTGAAATGTAAATGATGACGAACAACCCAAATAACTGAGGCAAATAATATTTCAAAATTCATATTTTTATTTTATATTTCAAAAATATTTCTTTTTCAATTTTACCGCGTTAGTGAATATTTTTGCAGATTGCTCAGATGCTGGATTCTAACTGGAATGAAGTTGAAGATAAAATACGAGTGTGATTGATATGTAGTGAGGAATTTTGTAAATGTGAAATTGTAATGTAATTGAATTTCTATCAAAGTTGTATAGTGTATAGTGAGAGCTTGAATATGTACTATTCAAAATTGTAATAAATATTTGTTTAAATAAAATTTTTGTTTGAAATCAAATTCTGTGTATTTAATTTTATTCATCAAATATTTATTCAATCTATGAAAAATAAAACAGTGCATTAACAAATACATTTAAACGAATGTATATATGTTTATTATCATCAAACAAAAATCATATAAGCTCATATTCAACAGTAAGGTGTTATATGATTATAATACACCATGTGGCATAGTTTGAAGTGATTTTGAATTGATTTGCAACTATTTCATTTGAGAACATAAGAGAGAAAGAAGATAAAGAAGCCATTAAATGAGCTTGGTTTTTCATTTTAGTTTCTATGACTATACTCTAAGGTATGCCTCTCCTTATATAGATAATGACTGGTGTTGTCTAATCTTGCACTTACTTCTCCTTCCCCACCATGTCATGGAAGCTTCACCTCCCATCACTTATTCTTTATGTCACTTCTTCTTTAGGCTAATTGCTATTATACCCTCGCCATGATAATATCTATTATCCTAAAGGAAGCTTCTAGAACCGTCAAAGCTCAGTGAAGAGGTGTGTGTTAATTAGTTGCTAATGTGTTCATTTGATCTGTAGTCAAGCGCCCAAGAGTTCAAACAATTTATATCGAACGAAAAGTTGTTTATTGATAAACTGATTTTCGGTCACGTTATCGATTTCTCTTTGAAGAATATATTTTGTAAACGTTTTCCAAAGTAAGTTTACCATCAATAGTTATGATTTAAAAGGGAGTTAACAAGATTATTAAATCATTTTAATAACCTTTAATCTAAGTTTTTAAATAACTCTGATATTTAAATACAAAGTATCTGAAATTCTGGTCTGTTTCAGAGAACATTTCTTCAACTCAACTATGGAGCTGCAAATTCAATATTAAAATGTAATTTATTTTTTACAGGTAGAATAAAATTATATATATATATGTCCAAGTGGAGGTTCTACGGATCTTTTATATCATCAAATGTTAAAAATATGTCCTTAATACATTTTTTTGGACCATACTTTATTTATTAATTAGTTTTAACAACTCAATTAAAAAAAACATTTATTTAGTGTCAACATGGTAGTTTTAATAACCCATATTTTTGATAATTAAAAATATTAAATGTAATAATATTTTTGGAATTTAATAATATAAGAAATTAAAAATTATGATTTATTAATGGAAAAAGAATATAATTTAGTATTACTATTTGAATATTATTGACAACTACTTTAATGTAATTTCAATCAATTGAAATTATTGAAAAGTTAACTTGGTTATAATTTTAAATAAGGAATAAATTCAATGTTGTATTAATTGTGAAATTGTATGTTATTTTATTTAATTGGTTTTTGTATAGAATATGAAATAAATTATTTGTATGTAAATTTATAATCCTTGATTGCAAACAATTAGTGAAAGTGAATTATTAATGTATAATAATTGATTTATTATCATCTTGTTATTTAATCCATTTGAAACTAATTTGGAAATCAAATGTTGAAATATTAATGTAGTCAAACTATTGCAATTAATATGTTAAAAGATGCTAACTGTGGGGTTTGAGTGAAATAAGATGAAAACTTATGTTTAATTGATTCATAAGGTAATAGTGATTTAATATAATAATTTAAATCAAAATAAAAGATTTCTTTTGGAAATTAAGTTATAATAAATGGATTTATTACAGTTTTAATTGAACGTTGAAATTTATGTTATATTTAATTCTTGAAATTTACATGAAAAATTTAATTTTTAAATTATTATTAATTTCATTTTAATCAAAATGATGATCTATAACTTTTAATTTATAATTTAAAAGCGATTAAATTGATTTTAAATTAATAATTTATTTAATTTACGTGAAAAATTAGCCTTTTTGGTCACTGTCTCGGATTTCGATGAAACTAGTTTTATCGGATACGTAATATGAATTATTATAGGATTTCAAGTTTCGTAGTGATCGGGCTTATCGTTTAATCATGCGAGCTCGAAACGCATAGAAATCAATTAAAGAAATTTAAATGAATATAATTTGATTTTAAAGATAACTTCTATATACAATAGAATTAGGGTTTGAAACTAGTTCCATCGAGTTTAAAAATATTGAAACCTATATTTCGATATATAAGATGACCTACTTTCGTTCCGGGAACAAAACGGGGTTTTTCAGTTTTTTTTTATCAATTTGATCCATTCGATCTGCTCCATTCATTCTTATCCATCTCTGTCTATATAAATAGATATTTCCTGAAACCTTAGCAGCTTCTATTCTGATTTCTGTATGTATAAATTTCTATCTCCTCTTCCTTTCTAATGGTAGACGACCCAAACTCTAATTCCAAATCAAATTTGAAAATTTAATCTATCCAAACTACGTCAAATTATATATCGTTGGAAAGCACTTGACGAATGTAATCTGCACCTATAATTTGTTTTTCGATTGAAGGTTCAGCTTGTCTAGAAATTAGTGAAATAGTTTTGGCCATTCATCCTAGGGTTTCGCGATCGACGATGGATCCTCGACCAATCGACGATCCGAAAGCGCTGAAGCGCAGAGGGCAATGAGGTGAGTGCATTTGTGGTCCTCATTCGGGTCAAAGACACACGAGATCGCCAAGAATTGCGAGTTAAGGTGGCGAGGGCGCTGTCGCCTAGAGGCATCATGGTAGGCCGCAATTTCGGCCTAGGGGTGGCGTGGTTTGGGGAGTTCAATGGCAAGGCTCGATTTGGACGTAGTGATGCATGGGTGTAGCGTTTGGAGCAAGATCGTGGTGGTTGTGTGCTTGTAGGGTATAGGTTGATCACGTATAGGGTTTGTAAGGTGAGGAGAATTACATATTTGTCCTTCTATTTTGTTTAATTTAATTTTCAATTTTTAAACGTTGTAACTATCATAAATTTTCCATATGAGCTCGGATTCACGCATGGTTTCTTCCGTTGGGTTCGTATCGAAATTTAAGACAACATGGAACTTGTTTGATTGAATTCTGAGATTTTTCAAATTTTGGCATTCTTTTGGATTTTAATTCGACTAAAAATCAAAGTTGAGTGTTCAAACCACTCACGAAATACTAAAACATTTTGGCGTTCCTTAAATTAAAATCATGAAGTGATTTAAATTTATTGATTGTTGTTCGATGGTTTAAAATTGACATTTATATTGAATTGCATCGACAATGTAATTAAATTTGATAGTTAAATTGAAATTGAAATTGACATTTGAATTGAAATTGGAACTTAATTTGCTACTTAAACGCCCGAGAATTTATAACTAGTAATCTATTATGATATGTGATTGCTTTAGATGTTGATTGTGATGGATGCCTAATGATTGATATGTTAGATGTTTCGATGTTTGTTTATGCCGATCTATTCCTATTATTCACCCCAGATGTTTTAAGCTGATTTATTCCTGTTATTCACCCTAGACGTTACTAACATCAAATAAATCTAAAATTAAATAAATTAATAAATAGGTTTAAATGATACATTCCTATGACCCCTGATTTGGATTGAAATGATATATATCCATCCCCGAAATTAAAATTAAAATTAAAATTAACCGATCACTTGGCCATAGGATAGAAAACTATACACGGACACTACTTGTCAATTTTAAAATATTTTCTAAAATTGCAAAGTATGTTTTGATTTAATGGATTTTATTTTAAAATTTAATTTAAAGATTTTATTTAAAATTTATATTGTAGTTAATATAAATTTTGAAAATCTAAATTTTAAGATTTTAACTTATAATTTTACTTAGTTTTAAAACATATAATTTAAATAATATAATATAATAAAAACATTTAAAAATTTAATTTAATAAAACATTCAATATAGTTTTAAAAGATTTATTTAAAAATTTAATTTAAGATAATAAATATAGAGTTTTATAATAACTTTAATAGATAAAATATTTTGGTAAAATATTTTAGAATTTTGTAAAACGTTTTGTAAGGAATTTATAAAAGTTTTGTAAGAGATTTTATAACAGATTTTATAAAACGATTTTATAATGGTTTTATAAAGGTTTTAAAGGATTTTATAAAAGAACCTGTATAAAGGGATCTGGAAGCGTTTTAAAGGGATTTGCGCAAAAGTTTATGAAAAATGGAAGAGTTATAAACTGTTTTAAAATTTATAAATAGATTTATAAATGTTTCTAAAGCATATAAATAGCCTATAAATGGTTTAAGAGAGATTTATAAATCATTTTCGAAATTGATTGAAAGAAAATCTTCCTTGGTATTTGTGAATATATTTATACTTTTGGAATAACTATATGGATATCTTTATATGAAGGTATAAAATATTTTTTGAATTTTTTTTAAATGACCATGGTGTGAAATAAAAGTTTGGTTGTTAAAGAGACCGGGGCCTTATATTGTCATACTCTCTGACAACTTCAAAACCAATTTAACAACTGTACACATGGTGAAGAATCCAAAACGAAATAGGATGGGTTGGCGAACGCTGCCGAAATGAGGCAAGAAACGCAGCGTTCAGCTTTGAGTCATAAATTATAAGACTAAAACAGGAGCTATACCGGGCCAAGTAAGGTCGCTCCTCCTATCGGACATGCTTCTTCAAAACCATATCTCTTGCTTTGTGATTGATTGGTGTGCACCCTTGATTATGGGAGTGTTGTCTCGAGGTAGGCGGTAGCTGTAGATATGCATTACCACCGGTCCGGGCACGCAAACCGTAGAATCCTACCCTGGGCATTGCCTCGCGTGCCTTGTCATATTATCCTTATCGAGCCTACAACGATTTTGGTTTCTGTCGTGCCTATGGAGTTCTCCCTGATAGCCTACTAGTTTACGGTGGTGTTTACAGTACTGTATAGACTACAATGCTTATACAAATGTATTAATGGGGATATGGGTAACGCCTTAACGCTATTTTCAATATTATACTTTAATGATAGACACTATATATATATTACTACATATAAATAGTTTAACGGATTCTTATAAGACGGAAGATCTCGTAACATATCTTTAGTTATTGCACGCATGTTATACACTAGATAGAAGATGTGAATTCGCATAAACATCTCTGAAGCCATTACACTCATTTTCCACATGATATTTATTTAACTTACATGAGAATATTTCAGTTTTGACTCGAATGTTTTGTCTTTTCATTACGCTCGGGTCAACCTAATCTTTTCATTGTTTGAAGCCTTTAATTTTGCAGGACGAAGATTGAATTTTGTATATTATATTATTAATAATTTTCCACTGCGTCATTATTGATATGTCATTTTTTGTACTCTGATTGTTACAAAAATTTGTGCAATCAAATGAATTTTGTAAAACAGTTTCATTAACTGTTTATTTAATTATTATATTTTGTCATTCCGCTACTAGATTTTATGTTTTTTTCCTTTTTCTCTTATTTTCTTATTTACCTTATTGACAATCCTCCCTTTTGAATGGTTTGAGTTTGACATGTACGGTTTATTGTCGATTTAAACCGTCCAAAAAGATGGATCGTCATAGTTGGTATCAGAGCTTTGGTTTATTGATACCTTAGCCTATTGAGGTTAACTCATTAGAGAAAGGGTTACTAACACCCTAGAATGAGTCTGAGTGCGTGTGTGTGTCTATATGAGGGAGTGTGTTATAAAAATGTTTTTGTATCGTGTTATTGTGTTCTGTTGACTATTTATAAATTCTGGTCGGTACATAGGATGCTATGGCATCGATAGGGATTTATAAACACTTAATAGGGTAGACCGACATTATATTGTTTTTTGAAAAATAGGTAAATGAAATAATTTTACCTAGTAGTATATTTTTTGTGTGTGTGTATATATATATATATTTATATAATTTTTCACAAATTGATATTGTTATTATGGTGTGTTGTTTGTTAGGAAATGATAATGTTTGATTATTTTCATTTGTTGTTTGGTTAGTCTTGGTTCTCAAAACCATTAACTATTATATGTTATAGAAATGTAATTTTATAAATATGGTTATAAAATTATGATTCACAAATAAAATGAATTTAGGTGGAAATTTAAGAACTTAAATGCTGGAGTATTGAATTTGGTTTTCAAAGATTAGAGAAAAATAATATTCGTATTATTAGAAAGATTTGCAAATAGAAATGTCTTCAACATGTTTTCAAAAGGCACTTGAAAGAAACATTTTCAAAGAATTTTTATTGAAAGGAAATAAATTCTGTACTCCCTTCTTCTGTCGTTGGAAAATAATTTCGGTGATGACCGTGGCATCAACGACGTTCATTTTCGAGTTTCAAAGTGGAAAGAACACTATAGTTGCTTTGCTACATATTTGTTTTGATAAACAAATTTTATTTTTATTGTCTTAAGTATGATTTGATGTACATAATAGATACGAATATATATATATTATTTCAAAATGATTTGAAATGAACCCAGTATTTGAATTCTTAAGTTCCTGTAATGAATGATTTTCAGTGGTGGAAATAAAGTGAAATTTTAATAGTTGGAAACTTCTAAAACGTAAAATAAGAAGTCGGAAGCTAAGTGTTTAATGAAACTATAAAAGAATTGGAGATTTGTAACTTGCAAATTAAAGGATAATGAAAAATTAAGAAGATGTAAACTATTGAACATTTTTGTTTACTAAAATGAATAATATAATTTGTATAACATTCAATTACATTCTAAAAACATATATAAAACTTACCAGAAATGTTTAAAAGTTGAAATGTTAATATGAATATTGTAATGACCCACTTTTCTATACATTCTAAGCGGACAAATAACTGCACATGTCAACTCAAAATTTAACAAACATGCAGATTGTTAGGGAAAAGAAAAGGAAAGATAGAAGAAGAAACATAACAACATCACAGAATCTCACAAACGAAGCGGAACAAAATATAATATATAATAATAGGTCTTTATACAAAAGAAACCGTAACTGTTAATATACATGCAATCATCAGAGTGCAATAATCAGCCAACCAATCTGGACAGTTATAAATAACTTGTCCTCACAAATACTGAACATTCAATATAACACACACAGAAGAATATAAATCAAGTACGGTAAAAGGTTTTTGTCATCCGGCTCGTCTCTTGAGCTCCATAGCATCCTATCCAAAATCTGTAATACTCGGCCTGACTCGAGCATTATAATAAAATAACACCAAAGTCAGTCCGGAAAACCAGCATGAGAAAACACACTCAATTTAAATTATTAAATTTCATCAAAATCCTTTGAAAAACAAAAGGTATCTCGTAAAACCGCGTCACACTTAAACACGATGTGTTTTTCCCTTACGATAACCAAAACATTTTTAGAAAATCCTATGATATTATAATAGTGTCTAAGTACAAGTACTTATTAAAATAGCGAAAATTTTGTATTAATCAAATTCTAGCGTACTAGGCTCTACAATCAAAACTATAAAGGCTCGTAGTGGATTTTGGATTCCATACAATGACTGGGATACTGGGGTACAGCCTCTCACAGTACACTTCTTGAAAAATGTACCAAAAACCTCGCCTGGATACCCTGCCAATACAAGACCGGCCTACCCCTAACCTGGATAGTGCGATTATGTTATCATCCCGGGTGTTCCCACCCTTATCGAGAGCTCTCTTTTTCATGCACAACCATATCCATAATTTTGTAATGTATATCCGAGGGTATCTAGAAAGGTGATAACATACCCTAATTAGGTGCGACCCACTTAGCCCTGCTGCATCTCCTCTGTTTTAGACATTACCGCTTGATGAGGCTTGAGGATATGTTTACCTTTCAAGAACAATTTCACTCAAAATGCTCATCATCTTCCAATGATGATGTTCTGATAAATTCGTCCATACAAGTTGTCCTGGGTCTGGACAAACCAAATCAGCGTCTTCACTATCGTCAAGATATCATCATTCGTAATGCTCAAATGGGATCAAAGTGGTTTTCGGATAATTAAATCCGATCCTGGTCTCTTTGAAACGATCAACGAATTTTTGGCCAAATTTGATAGTCGGTTATTTAACTATCAAATAACACTCATAAGTAGTCACTAGGCCTTCTTTTATAAATGCTAAAAACATTCATTCAAAATATCTTTACAAAGATATATATATATATATATATATATATATATATATATATATATTTAAATCTATTTTAGTATATCTAATAATTGAAAATAATTTAAATTCTTATATCCATAGCAGGATTTCAAAATCCATATCAATGCATATAATATTTCCTTCAATCCCATTTATAATTCAACCTTTTTAAAACATTTCTAAAATAATAATCTCATAGTTAAATATTTCAAATCCTCCAGTTTAATACTTAGAAAATATTTATAAGTATATTTTCCCAATAATCGCTTTATTTCCAATATTGAGGAAATATTCCCTTTTATTTCATAATTTCGAAAATCCTTATAATCCACTTGTAATTTCCATAACCCATTTATAACGGATTCGACAAGTTTCCGAAATTCATTCATTAATCCCCTTTAAAATTTCCAAAATCTATTATATTCGTTTACAATCTCAACTACCCATTTCTAACTACCTTTTTATGAATTTAGTCAATTTCCAAAGATTTATATTTAAATAATTTTGAAATTACCTTAAGTTCCTAGAATTTCACAATAAGATTTTCCTTATAAAAATCATCTCCATTAAATAAATTCCGCTTACAAATCTCGAGAGGATTTATAAATAAATTTCAATCATTTCAAAACCATATATATAAAATATGTATTTTTAAATAATAATTCATTTTTAAAAAATATTTAAGTAATTATTTAAAATACTAAAACACTTTATATAACATCGATAATAAATTTCCAGTTCATTTTTAATAAACTAATCGATTTACAAATCTTATTATAAAAGTTAGAACTTATTTCAATTAATATTTAATTTTTGAATAATCTACTTTCTGAGATATTTTGATTACTAAAGTAGCTTTAAATTACATAATTTGAATAATTAAAGTTTCCCTTTTAAATCAAACTTAACTTCTCATAAAAATATATTTTCAAAAATTCCAATAACCAATTTCAGTTTATAAATCCCTCTCGATTCACAACACGTCGATTTCTGTTTTATTCCCTAACCATTATCACATTTCCACAAATAGAATCCATTATTTTTACAAAAACCGATTTCCATGTCTTAATATAAATACACACTCCCAATTTATCAATTGATATCATTTTCCCTTATTTCTGAACATCATTTATAAATTTATAAACTCCTTTGGGTTTACTTGTCTATAAATATAATCTCATTTATAAAATTCTATTTTTATAAATCCATTTCTTTATAAATACCATTTATTTACAAATCTATTTTAATATCGATTTAAAACTCCTTATCTATATTCTTCCAGAAATATCATTTTTAAATCCATTATTTAAAATCCATTATATAAGTTATTTTACAAATCTCCATTAACTATTTTTCCCCGAATAGTTAAGTAAAACCCAAAATCAATTATTATTTTATCCAAATCAATTTCTTCTGAAATAATCCAATTTCAGATATAAATATTTTTGCATTCAAAATTCCTTTTAATTCCTTCAAATTTAAAATAATTTCTGTGGTTTTTAAAATACCAAAATTAAGGTCAGTGCTACTATAGCATCCAACAATTCAAATTACCACATAATCTATATCAGTTTATTCACATAAATCATATATCACTGTATATGAAATTAAAATAATCGTTTTTAAAGAATACAATTGAATCCCTCCAACCTGTTTTTCTGCATCCATAGATATTAGATAACATAAAATACTAATCCCACTTCGTGGTGGGATATTGCGGTAGGTCATCCTCTATTATGCGAGGCGCATAGGACCTCATCCACTCCATTCGGTGGGTATATATCCAACTACTAATATATATATATAGTACTATATATACATAACATCCAAACTGATAATAATTTATAAATTCAACCAGTCATCAAAAATTAATTTTAACTATTTAAAATTGAATTCGATAATCCAAATGAGTGAGAATTTCTCACCTTGATTTTTAATTTGCCAAACATCTAAATTTTAATTTTCTTCAAATTCCGGCTGACTCTAGAAAATCCTAAACCAATTTTCTTACGTAGTATTCAATGGCACAGCACAATACAACTTATTTTTGTTTATTTGAACCTCGTACAAATAAATTATATGACATATAAGACTTCGATTTTACTTAAAATAAATTTCTTAATTTTTAGTAATTAATTATTTATTGCCTCGTCGTTTCTCTACCTCCCCTGAACCCATCGCTAATAGTCTTCGAACAACCCCTTGCTTGCTTACGCCCATCACCCATATCCCCTTACACGCGAACATCACCATTGTCGAACCTTTCCACTGCCTCTTCCTACTTCATTCATTGAACGACCATCAGAGGAACCCATGCCTCCTGCTTCCACCCTTCCCGATTCGAACGTGATCTCCCCCTTTCATCGCGACCTGACACCATCGTGCTGCTCCACCAAGAATACTCGCCCATGCGAACGAGCCCTTGTCCCAATCTGCCTCCCCCTCCAATTGCGTGCTCCCATAATCGCACTTCCCTTTGCGGCTGCCAAATAAACGCAATCCCTAATCGATCGGCGAGCCACACCTCGCTTCGCCTAGCACCACTGGTGAATCGTAATGCCTCGTTCTTTTGCCAAACTCGGCCTCAGTCTCCCCTAAATCCTCCATTAGCCATTTCATTGTATACGATTTGTATTTGAACTTTCAGTAAGCTATAAATTTTATTTTACCACTAAGGAAATAAGGTGATTAATTGAATTTAATTAACATTGACATTCTTTCCCCTTTCGAGATATTCTTTTCGTATATTCATTTATAGATATATTTTGTGATATGACTTCAATCAAAGTAATGATGTCGTAAATGTTACTTCTCCTCATTCGAGAAAATATATTACACTTACTTTTATATCTCTTTGATTTCTTTTTAATTCAGTGAGTGGTTCTAGGGTCATTTCTCAGCTTGACCTTACAGTAATTTTCATCAGCTACGAGTTGCAGAGGATAGCGTTCCTCTTACCGCATTCCGCACTCATATGGTTCTTGTGAGTTATACCGTTCGATTTATGGCATCACAGCTTGCCCAAGCTATGACGCCCCACCCTGCGACCCATAGTAACAAAGAGTATTACTGGGTAATACTGTCTGCTAATGCGGAGAATAGGGCTATTTAGGAGTGACCTTTTATAGCCTTGTCTTAAACATCTACTATATACGTCGATAAATGCTCTATTTTTTAAAGATAGAGTTTTATATCTATCCACTACTATCACTTAATCAATTAAGTATCAAAACAAATTTTATAATCATCATTCAGGTCGGACCGAGTTGTTTTAGGTTGATACTTTCTTTTGGACTTAGCTATGCTTTGATGCTTCCGCTTGGATATCAGCTTATTTCTATTTATGCAGTTTTGTAGTCTTTTTGATTGACTCTGATATTTTTTTTTTGACTCATTGTATATAGTGTGGTCTTCGAACCACTTATAATGTATCATTTTGTATTGTTCTAGGGATGTATTAGTGTATATGTGTATACATATACATCTGTTTGCTTTTCTGTGATGTATCTTACATTTAGTTGTTGTATTTTGTTCTGATAGATCCTTTAACCACATGTAGTTTTGTATTAAGAATTTATTGAATATGTCGATCCACTTGAGATAGAAATTTTTTTAGAGCATTAACCGATGTATTTAATAGATGTTTTAGACAAAGATATAGATGGTCGTTCCTAACCAGCCTTATTCTCCGCATTAGCAGAGGGTATTATCAAGTAATACTCTTTGTTAACGTGGGTCTCAGGGTGGGGCTTCACAGCTTGGTTTCCGATCTAGGTTGGTTGTTTGAAATGGACTTCAAATTTGTCCTCTTCTGTGAAACCGAAATTGAGAAGTAAGGGGACGCGATTTTATTTCGTTCCCTATCTTATTTTTTTTAACGAATTGAATTCCTTTTCCTTTTCTCTTCTTTGATTCGTGATTTAAATTGTCTGAAGGAAGAAAGAAGATGTAATAGGCAATTTTAAACAGATGGAAGGCAGCTTGTCTTAGGGGTATAGGGTGGCGATGGATATTGGCTAGATCGGTTGAGATTGACCCTGATTTGATTTTATTTTATTTTGTTTCATGAATATCCAAATATTCCTGCTTTGCATAACTTAAAATTCGGAAACCTTATTTAGGTGTGCCACGCGATGTTCATAATGTTATACCCCTATTTCGAACGCAACGGAACAAGTTTCAAAGTCTAATTTGATCGTATGGAGATATAGCTTTTTAAATCGACAATTTAAATTAAATTCGATTAAATTACTCTAGGCGTCAAATTGTATGACCCAACGATACATCCAAATGCTATGAAATTTGAAATCCGATAAAAATATACTATTATGGATCCAATGAAACTAGTTTCATCGAATTCCGAGATTGTGCCCCGTATCGCTTTTAACGCGTCGTTTAAATCGACGATTTCCAAAATTTACGAAATTGCTTGAAATTTCAGTTTTAAAATCTTATTAACTAAATTATAATTCCAAATTCAATATTTAAACCCATTAAGTAAACAAAGTCAAATGACAAAAAAATCAAGTCGTTACATTCCTTCCCCCTTAAAAGAATTTCGACCCCAAAATTGCCAAGGTAGGACGAATGATCCAAACCCATTAACTTTTCAAATCCCATTTAGTTAAAACTCGACATTCACTTTTTTAAATCCTTTAGTTTCATCCAAAACATTTTTTTCCATTTTTGATTCAAAACCCTTTCTTTCGATTTCAATTCAAAATTAACCATTTTCATGTTAACAAAAAATTTCTAAAAATTTTCAAAATTTCTCTAACGTCCTAAATTTCCGAATTTTTTGGCAAAGTCTCCCTTGTATGGAGGGCCTTTTGCAATATGAAAAAAATGAGAAAAATATGTACACCAACCCACATGATCAAAAAACACAATATATTTCAATTTTTATTCATTGCGGTATTTAATCCTAAAACGTACCTTTATTTAGCGTTTTTAAGCGTTATTAAGCAAGCAAGTTTACTCCATATGCAATTTCATAACCCAAACCTAATCCAATAGTCTCTCTGTACCTGTACTTACTCAAATTAAACATGTAAGTGCCAAAAATATGAAATTTAACAACATTTCATTTATTTAAGTAGTTAAAAAACATATTTTGCATAACCAAGGATGTTAAACAAGTATGTACGAGCAATCACAGAGTTCCAATACTAATTTAATTACTTTACATCGATTCATATATCATTTCGTTTAATTTAAATGATTTACAACCAAATTTGCTTACATAAAATTTATATTTTTAACCAACCAATTCATATCCATTCCCAATTGATTAAAAATCAATTTATTCACTTGCCATTGATTCACATAATTTTATTTGCTTTTGTTTTCGTCAAACGACAATTTTTCCATGTAAATTTGATGACATTCATTTAATAAAATGACTAACTAAGCTTATAAACCTTTTTAATTGATTCTAAACCAATTACCCATTTCTATTTATTCACGTCAAATTTCTTTTTTTTGGGGCAAAAATCTTATTCGCCAAATTTTTATATCAAGGACATTTCATTTTATGCCAATTCACTTAACTAAATTAAGTTCCATTCCCATATTCAATTAACTAATTAATTAATCTAATTAGTTCACTTCCAATTTATAATTCACAATTAGATTTTTATATTAAAAATCACTCCATTTAATTGACTTTAGTTCGAACTCATCTTATAACTCAAGTTTGGATTTTTATTTCGTCACCAAAATATCAAACCATTTTTATTTTTGGTTTTACCATTCTGTTTCTCCAATTTGTAAATTGTACACTTACTTTTCACATATTCAAAATTTCTATACTTGAACTTTTACTCCATTTTTAATCAAAGCATCATTCATTTGATTTCCATAACTCAAGTCTGCATTCTTTCATTAAGTCATAACAATTACAAATCCACTTATATTTAATTTAAGTTCCATTTTAATAACTTTCACTTATAGTTAGATATCAATCTTACAATTCAAATTTTGTATTCAATGCTTTTTGATATCATTTCTAATCCAATCCCATTATTTTTATTTAACTTAACTTAAGTTAAATTCAAATCCATACAATTTCCTTTTACAAATTTAATTTATTTAACTTGCATAAGTTAAATTTTTATTTCATATTGAAATTTCCAAACTTATTAACTTAGCTTGAGTTAATTTTCAATTCATTCAATCCATTTAGACCTACTCAATTTAATTTTTTAATTCCAAAATTCAAACGCCCGGTTTTTATTTCAAATCATTTTGAAAAAAATATAAATATATAACTCTGTTTTAACAAACCATTTCCTTGGAATTTCAAAATCAACCTGATTTTATCCATAACAATTCCTTTCGAAATTTTTTTAACCAAAACTTGTTTTCCCAATATCTGAAATAAACCAATTATGGTAGCAATCCGTCACTTAGAAACTAAAAAATGAACACCGATGATGTCGCGATCATCATCGAAATTATTTTTCAGTGACTAAAGTGATTTCAGTGTTATATTACTTCAAAATCCATTTAAAACAAATTCTATTCATAAATATCTCCAAAATAATATTACTATTATTCATTTCAAAATACTTTGGAAAACATTTCCAAAAATCTCCAGGATTTAATTTTCCATTTTTCGGTTCGAATAAATTTTCAATTTTAACTCATTTGTATAATTCATACTTAACCATTTAATTTTGGTTTTTAGAAACCATTTTCATTTTATTAACTTTTTTTGATTATATAATAATAACCAAAAACACCCATATACTATAATAATTTCAGAAAATTATTTCTTTATATCCAAATATAATTTTGGGCAAAATTATTTCATTTACCCACTTCAAAACCATACTGCGTCGGTTTACCTGGTCTAAGTGTTTAGAAACTCCTATTGTTTTAGTGGCGTCCCACTACTCGACCAGAATTTATATGCCACTCAATAGATAAGTCAACACAATATAATACGTTTTATATTCACTAACAAATACGCGCTAATATCTATTAATACACTTAAACTCAATCTAGGATACTACTGACCCTATCTCTAATGAGTAATCCTCACCAAAGCCAAGGTTCTCGCTTAACCTTCAGTTCTGATACCATGTTGTAACAACCCACTTTTCTGTACATTCTAAGCTTACAAATAACCACATATATCAAATCAAAATATAACAAAAAGGCGGATTGTTAAGGAAAAAGAAAATGAAAGATAGAAGAAGAAATAAAACAACATCATAGAATCTCACAAACGCAGCGGAACAAAATATAATATATAAAAACACATTTTTATACAAAAGAAACTATAACTGTTAATGTACATACAATCAACAAAGTAAAACAATTAGCCAATCAATCTGGACAGTTATAAATAACTTGTCCTCATAAATACTGAACATTCAGTATATCACACACGGTGGAATATAAATCAAGTACAGGAATACGTCTATGTCATCCGGCTCTTCTCCTGAGCTTCATAGCATCCTATCCTAAATTTTTAATATTTGGTCTGACCTGAGCATTATAAAAAAATAACACCCGAGTCAATCAGGGAAACCAGCGTGAGAAAACACACTCAATTTGAATTATTAAAGCTATGAAAATCCTTTGAAAAACAGAAGGTATCTCATAAGACCGCATCACACATAAGCACGACGGCTTTTTCCCTTACGATAACGAAAACATTTTTATAGAAAATACTATGATATTATAATAGTGTCCAAGTACAAATACTTATTAAAATAGCCAAAATTGTTATAGTAATTAAATTCCAGCATACTAGGCACTACAATCAAAACTGTAAAGGCTCGTAATGGATTTTGGATTCCATACAATGACTGGGTTACTCGGGTACCGCCTGTCGCAGTACAGTTCTAGAAAAATGCACCAAGAACCTCGCCTGGATACCCTGCCAACACATGATCGGCCTACCCTAACCTGGATAGTACCGAATATGTTATCACCCCGGGTGTTTCCATCCTTATCGAGAGCTCTCTTTTTCATGCATAACCATATCCATAATTTTATAATGTATATCTGAGGGTATTTAGAAAGGTGATAACATACCCAAATTGGGTGCGAACCACTTAGCCCTACTGCATCTCCTTTGTTTTGGTCATTCCTGGTTGATGAGGCGTGAGGCTACATTTACCTTTCAAGAACAATTTCACTTAGCATGCTCATCGTCCTCCAATGACAATGTTCTGATAGCATTCGTCCACACAAGTCGTCCTAGGTCTAGAAAAACTGAATCACCGTCTTCACTATCTTCAAGATGTCACCATTTGTAGCACTCAAATCAGATAGAAGTGGTTTTCGGATAATTAAATCTAATCCTGGTCTCTTCGAAACGATCAATGAATTTTTGGTCAGATTTGATAGTTCGTTATTTAACTATCAAATAACATCCATAAGCAGTCACTAGGCCTTATTTTATAAATCTCCAAACCTTCATTCAAAATATATTTGCAAAGATATATATTTAAATCTCTCCCAATATATTCAATAATTGAAAATTTAAATTTTTATATCCATAATAGGATATTTAAATCCATATCAATGCATATAATATTTCCTTCAATCCTATTTATAATTCAACCTTTGTAGAAATATTTCTTAAATAATAATATCGTAGTTAAATATTTTAAATCCTTTCATTTAAATACTTAGATAACATTCATAAGTATATTTTACCAAAAATCGCTTTACTTCCAATACTGAGGAGATATTCCCTTTTATTCATACTTTGCAAAATTCTTATAATCCACTTGTAATTTCCGTAAGTCATTTATAACGGATTCGACAAGTTTCCAGAATTCATTAATTAATCCCCTTTAAGATTTTCAAAATCGATTATACTCATCTATAATCTCAACTACCATTTCCAACTTCCTTTTTATGAATTTTAATTAATTTTCGAAGTTTCTATATTTAAATACTTTGGAAATTTTCTTAAGTTCCCAAAATTTCACTATAATATTTTCCTTATAAAAATCATCTCCGTTAAGTAAACTCCGCTTACAAATCTCGAGAGGGCTTATAAATAAATTTCAATCATTTCAAAACTATATATATAATAAGTATTTCTAAATAATAATTCATTTTTATAAATATATTTAAGTAATTATTTAAAATACTAAGGCACTTTATATAACATTGATAATAAATTTCCAATTCATGTTTAATAAACTAGTCGATTTACAAATCTTATTATAAAGTTAGAACTTATTTCAATTAATATTAAAATTTTGAACAATCTACTTTCTAAGATATTTTAATTACTAAAGCAGCTTTAAATTACATAATTTGAATAACTAAAATTTCCCTTTTAAATCAAACTTAACTTCTCGATAAAAATATTTTTTTTTAAATTCCAATAACCAATTTCAATTTATAAATCCCTCTTGATTCATAACACATCGATTTCTTTTTGATTCCCTAACCATTCTCACATTTCCAAAAATAGAATCTGTTATTTTTCTAAAAACTAATTTCCATATCTCAATATAAATTCACACTCCTAATTTATCAATCGATATCATTTTCTCTTATTTGTAAACAACGTTTATAAATTTATAAACTCTATTGGGTTTACTTATTTACAACTAAAATCTCATTTATAAAATTCCATTTTTATAATTCCATTTCTTTATAAATTCCATTTAATTTACAAATCTATTTTAATATCGATTTTAAACTCCTTATCCATATTCTTCCAGAAATATCATTTTAAAATCCATTATTTAAAATCCTTTATATAAGTTATTTTTAAAATCTCTATTAAAAATGTTTTTTCCCTGAATAGTTAAGTCCAACCCAAAATCAATTATTCTTTTATCCAAATCAATTTCTTTTAAAATAATCCAATGTTTGATATAAATCATTTTATATTCAAAAGTCCTTTTAATTCCTTCAAATTTAAAATAATATTTATGGTATTTAAAATACCAAAATTAAGATCAGTGCTACTATAACATCCAACAATTCAAATCACCACATAATCTACATCAATTATTCACACAAATCATATATCACTATATATGAAATTAAAATAAACATTTTTGAGGAATCCAGTTGGATCCCTCCAACCTATTTTCCTACAATCATAGATGTTAGATAACATAAAATACCAATCCTGCTTCGAGGCAGGATATCATGGGGTATAGGGTCATCCGCTATTATGCGGGGCGCATAGGGTCTCATCCTCTCCGATCGGTGGGTATTTACCCTACTAGTATTATTATATATAGTACTATATATGTATTACATCCAAACCGATAGTAATTTATAAATTCAACCAGTCATCAAAAATTAATTTTAATTATTTAAAATTGAATCCGGTAATCCAAATGAGTGAGAATTTCTCACCTTGATTTTCAATTTGTCGAACATCCGATTTCAATTCTCCTAAAATCTTGGCCGACTTTGAAAAATCCCAAACCAATTTTGTTGCATAGTATTCAATGGCACGAGCACACACAACCTGTTTTTGTATATTTGAACCTCGTACGAATGAATTATATGATATATAAGACTTCGATTTTTACTTAAAATAAATTTCTTAATTTTTAGTAATTAACTATTTATTACCTCATCGTTTCTTCGCCTCCCCTGAACCCATCGCCAACAATTGCCAAACAACCCCTTGCACGCTTACGCCCATCACCTATATCCCCTTACCCATGAACATCACCATTGCCAAACCTTTCCACTGCCTCTTCTTGAACAACCACTGCTTTATTCATCGAACGACCACTAGAGGCCTGCGTCTCCTGCTTCCACCCTTCCTGATTTGAACGTGATCTCCCTCCTTCATCGTATTCTGACACCATCGCGCTGCTTCGCCACGAACACTCGCCCACGCGAATGCACCCTCGTCCTAATCTATCGCCCCTTCTAATCGTGTGCTCCCACAATCATGCTTCCATTTACGGTTTCCAAACAAACGCAATCCTAATCAATCGACGAGCCGCACCTCACTTCGCCTTGCACCATTGGTGACTCGCAACGCCCCATCGTTTAGCCAAACTCGATCTCAGTCTCCCCTAAATCCCCCAACAGTCGTTTCGTTGTGTACAATTTTATTTGAAATGGACTTCGAATTTCTCCTCTTATGTGAAATCGAAATTGAGAAGTAAGGGGAAGCGATTTTATTTCATTCCCTATCTTATTCTTTTTTTAACGAATTGAATTTTTTTCCTTTTCTCTTCTTTGATTCGCGATTTAAATTGTCCAGAGGAAGAAAGAAGACGTAATATACGATTTTAAACAGATGCAAGGCAGCTTGTCTCAAGGATATAGGTTTGCGATGGATATAGGTTAGGTCAGCTGAGATTGACTCTGGTTTGATTTTATTTTGTTTTATAAATATCCAAATATTCCCGCTTTGGGTAAATCAAAATTTCGAACCCATATTTAAGCATGCTATTTGGCATT
This sequence comes from Allium cepa, assembly GCA_030765085.1. Lineage (NCBI taxonomy): Eukaryota > Viridiplantae > Streptophyta > Magnoliopsida > Asparagales > Amaryllidaceae > Allium > Allium cepa. The sequence goes on along the minus strand of CM060939.1, from coordinate 69,257,148 downwards.
CATAATGTTATACCCCTATTTCGAATGCAATGGAATAAGTTTCAAAGTCTAATTCGATCATATAGAGAAGATAGCTTTTTAAATCGACAATTTAAATTAAATTCGATTAAATTATTCTACGAGTTTTCAGATCGTATGACCCAATGGTACATCCAAATACTACGAAATTTGAAATCCGTTAATAATATACTATTATGAATCCAATGAAACTGGTTTCAATTAATTTTGAGACTGTGCCCTGAACCGTTTTTTTAATGCGTAGATTTAATCGATGATTTCCAAAATTTACGAAATCGCTTGAAATTTCAGTTTTAAAATCTTGCTAACTAAATTATAATTCCAAATTAAATATTTAAAGCCATTAAATATTTAAAATCAAACGATGAAAAATCCGGGTCGTTTACAAATATGTAATAGAATATTATACAAATAAAAGCTTAATAACAAGTGTGCTTCAAAACGAACATATGCTTATAAATAAAGAATTAAGAAGCATAAGGAATGTTATAAACTAAAATTAATAATTTTGAAATGCTTGATAATTAAGTTGAATGGTAAAAGTGAAATACTATTTAAGGAAATGAATTTTATAAAATGTTAATAAACGTAAGAAAAGATTTTGGAATAATTTACAAATGGTTCATAAATATATTAATATTAAATGATACTATATATATAGGAATAAATATGAACTGAATTTAAGTGAATCTCAATAATGATTCACTAATGACTATTAGTCAAGTATATAGTTAAATATTAAATGTGAATTAACAGCAATGAAATGTATATAATACTTTAAAAATGGATTCTTTGATGATTTCAAATATTGAATGGAAATATTTTTATGCAGGTAATGAATGAAAGAGAAAAAAAAGGATGACCTTGTATGAATGAATGAAAATAAATAAAAGGTCAATAATGTAAAAAGAAACCAATCGAATAAACTTATATAATATTTAAAATTCTATGTGTTTGGCTTATGGGATATTTGGGGAATGATAAGTTAAATTGTTTAAGGTTGTATGAATAACCTATTAAGTAATTATCTAAGATTGTTGAGCATAAGATACACTTGGTAGTTATTTATCACCCATGTATGACAAAAACTTTCTAAACCTGGACAAACCATTAGTTTTGATTGCTATGGATGTATCATGGTTTCTTTTGTTGCATATAATGGTTGTACTGATTTTGTCTGAATATGGTTATTACGTTGTTTTGCTTGTGCTATTAATTGAAACAACTAATATATTACTCTTTTTACATATTTTAGCACTCTTTTGGATTATATAAGTGAAATACAGGTTTATGAATGCAATAACTACTGCTTTTGGTTTCATATATAAGTTTTTTGCTCGACAAATGGGTACGTTTTCGGATTACGGTTTTGGAATGAAATTTTATTATTTTTCCCATGGTTTGGGATGTTTATTATTGAAATATGATATATATATATATCATAAATATTGATATATTATTTTTCGGACCTAACCGCGCAAAGGAGACTTTGTTGAAATTTTTCTTAAATTTGTGACTTAGAATTTTTTTGTGAAAGTTGAGTTATTTTCAAAATTGTATTAAACTTAATTATGTAAGTTTATGTTGTGTATAAATTGATTATTTTGAATAAAGTATATCAAACCTCTTGGTTCTTTCTTGTTTCTTTTCGGGGATGAAAAGTCTTGAGTGGGGGAGATTGTAACGACCCGTATTTTTTATAATTAAAAATATCACGTTTAATAAGATTTTTGGAATTTTATATTGTGAGAAATTAAAATTTATGATTTATTAATGGAAAACAATTATTAGAATATAATTTTATATTATTGTTTGAATATTATTGACAACTATTTTAATATAATTTCAATCGATTGAAATTATTGAAAAGTTAATTGGTTATAATTGTAAATACTGAATAAGTTCAATGTTGTATTAATGGTGTTGTATGTTATTTTGTTTAATTGCTTTTAGTATAGAATGTGAAATCAATTATTCATATGTAAATTTATAATCCTTGTTTGTAAACAATAAGTGAATAAAAGTGAATTATTAATGTATAACTATTGATTTATTATCATCATGTTATTTAATCCGTTTGAAATTAATTCAGAAATCAAATGTTGAAATATTAATGTAATTGAAATATATGTTAAAAGATGCTAACCGTAGAGTTTGAGTGAAATAAAATGAAAAATTATGTTTAATTTATTCATAAGGTAATAGAGATTTAATATAAGAATTTAAATCAAAATAAAAGATTTTCTTTGGAATTTAAACTATAATAAATGGATCATTACAGTTGTAATTGAACGCTGAAATTAACGTAATACTTAATTCTCAAAATTTACATGAAAATTTTAATTTTTAAAAGATTATTAATTTAAATTTAATCAAAATGATGATCTATAACTTTTAATTTAGAATTTAAAGTAATTAAATTGATTTTAAATTAATAATTCATTTAATTAAGTGAAAAATTAGCCTTTTGGGCACTATCTTAGATTTCAACGAAACTAGTTTCATCGGATCCATATACGATTTCAAGTTTCGTAGCGATCAAACTTATTGTTTAATCGTGCGAGCTCTAAACGTGTAAAAATCAGTTAAAGGAATTTAAATAAATAAAATTGATTTTAAAAGCTAACTTTCATACACAATAGAATTAAGGTTTGAAACTAGTTCCATTGAGTGTAAAATTATTGAAAATGTATATTTCAATACATAGGATGACCTACTTTCGTTTCTGGAACGAAACGGGCTTTTTGGATTTTTGTTATCACTTTGATCCATTCATCTGCTCCATCCATTCTTATACATTTCTGTCTATATAAATAGATATTTCCTGAAACCCTGGCAGCTTCTATTCTGATTTCTATCTCCTCTTCCTTCCCAATGGCAGATTGCACAAACCCTAATTCCAATTCCAAATCAAATCTGAAAATTTAATTAGTCCAAAGTATATCAGGTTTATATGTCATTGGTAAGCTCTCGATGAATGTAATCTACATCTATAATTTTTTTCGATTGGAGGTTCGATTTGGCCAGAAATCAGTTAAATAGTTCCGGCCGTCCATTCTAGGGTTTCGCGATCAACAACGGATCTTCGACCAATCGAGGATCGAGAAGCGTTGGAGCATAGAGGGCAATGAGGCGAGTGCAACTGTGGCCTTCGTTCGGGTCAGAGACGCACAAGATTGCCAAGAATGACGAGTTAAGTTGGCGGCGGCGCTGTGCGCCTGGTGGCATCATGATTGGCCGCGACTTTGGGCTAGGGGCGGCATGGCTTGGGGAGTTCAACGACGAGGCTCGATCTGGATGTAGTGATGCATGGCGGCAGCATTTGGAGCAAGTTTGTAGTGGCTATGTGCTTGTAGGGTACAGGTTGATCATGTATAAGGTTTGCAAGGTGAGGAGAATTACGTATTTGCCCTTCTATTTTATGTAATTTTTAAAATTTGAACATTCTAACTATCATAACTTTTCTATAAGAGCTTGGATTCGTCGAAATTTCGGACAACATGGGACTGGTTCGGTTGAATTCTAAGACTGTTCAAATTTGGGCGTTCTTTTTAAATTTGACTAAAAATCAAAGGAGACTGTTCAAACCACTCACGAAATACTAAATATTTTGATGTTCATTAAATTTAAATTGAAATCTTAAAGTGAATTAAATTTATTGATTGTTGTTTGATGGTTTAAAATTGACACTTATATTGAATTGCATCGATAGTGTAATTTAATTTGACAGTTAAATTAAAATTGAATTTGACATTTAAATTGAAATTGAAATTTAATTTGCTTGGTAAATACCCGAGAATTTATAACTAGTAATCTATTATGATATGTGACCGCTTTTGATGTTGATTGTGATGAATGCCTAATGATTGATATGTTAGATGTTTGGATGTTTGTTTATACTAATCTATTCCTTTTATTCATCCTAGATGTTTTATGCTGATTTATTCCTGTTACTTACCCTGGATGTTACAGGAATCAAATAAATCTTAAATTAAATAAATTAAGAAATATGTTGAAATGATATATACCTATGACCCTTAATATGGATTGAAATGATATATATATCCATCCTTGAAATTAAAATTAAAATCAAAATTAACTGATCACTTGGCCATAGGATAGAAAATTATAAATGGACATCGTTGGTCGATTTTAAAGTATTTTCTAAAATTGTAAAGTATGTTTTTATTTAATGGATTTGATTTTAAAATTTAATTTAAATATTTTATTAAAATTTATATTTTTGTTAATATAAGTTTTAAAATTATAAATTTTAAGATTATAACATACAATTTATTTAGTTTTAAAATACATAATTTAAATAATATAATAAAAACAATTAAAAAATTTAATTTAATAAAAAATTTAATATAGTTATAAAAATTTATTTAAAAATTTAATTTAAAATAATAAAAATAGACTTTTATAATAACTTTAATAGATAAAAGATTTTTGTAAAAGATTTTAGAATTTTATAAAAGGTTTTGTAAGGAATTTATAAAAGTTTTGTAAGGGATTTTATAATGGATTTTATAAAAGGATTTTTTTTATAAAGGATTTTATAATGGTTTGATAAAGGAGTTATAAAGGTTTTAAAGGATTTTATAAAAGAACTGGCATAAAGGGATTTGGAAGCTTTTTAAAGGAATTTGCATAGAAGTTTATGAAAAAGGGAAGAGTTGTAAACTATTTTGGAATTTATAAATAGCTTTATAAATGGTTCCAAAGCATATAAATAGTCTATAAATAGTTTAAGAGAGATTTATAAATTATTTTCGAAACTGACTGAAAGAAAATCTGCCTCGGTATTTATGAATATATTTATACTTTTGGAATAAGCATATTGATATCTTTGTAAAGACCTAGAATTTGTCCATTTTAAAAAAAATATTTAAAGTGATTTTAAATATAAATTAGGCAAGACAGATGATACAAACAATATTAGATAGAATATGGAACGAGAAATACACAAAAATAATAACATTTGCCTATATCGACAAAAGTGACAAAATGCTGATTTTAGAAAAGTAAGTTTCAATGGCTAAATAAATTATTTTAATTAATTTATAAGTTTTATATTTTTAAATAACATTATACAAATCTATTTTTAAATTTGGTTTACATATATAGATGTTTAACTAAAACAACCAAATGTGATAGTAAAACATTTTGTCGAAAATCAACATTTTGTTGATATAAATTGTCGCAACATCGTCGCACCTTTATTTTCTTGTATAGAAACATATATTCAAATAATATAGGTATTAATTAAGTCACTAATCTAGTTTACTTTTACTAAACATACTTAGAAACTTCTAGAAAACCATTAACAAAAAGTAAGCATAAAAAGGCAAAATGGTTTACTTTTGTAAAATAAAGTTAGAAAATCCTTTGATTTGATGTGTAATTAAGTAAGATTTGATTTGACTAATAAAAAATTAAATTTAACATTATATTTACTTAAACATCTAATCACCATTAACGAATGTCACATCCAAGCTTACTTTAAACATAATTATTACATAAACTTCACTTCATATTTATACACATCCTTTTCATATCAAATCTATATTTAATATATGTCTAGTCATGCATTAGAAAGAGTGTTTTAGTGTACTTAAAGGAGACAAAATTTGATTTCATATGGAGGGTATTATGGTCTTCTTAGTTAAGGGTAATAAGGTAATTTGTGTAGTAAACTTAAACTATTAATAGACCACCATTGTAACAACCTCGATTTTGGAGATTACATGTTAATATTAAATTATAAATACCATTATAATTTAATATTAACAGGAAATCTCCAAAATGGGTTTGTTACAAACTGCGACTCAATATTTGACAGTAGGTATGAACAAGTTAACGGTGACAAAATGGCTTGAAATTCTACAGAAATATAGTTTAACATTGCTACTTCAATTTTCAAAAAGAATCATTCAAATCCGATTTGAAATGAAGAATCTACGTCATTTCAAAGTTGGACTAAAACCAAGGTTAAATCGCTGAATTACAGCACGCTGCAGGTTCAAGTTCGACCGCAGTTTCAAAATAGCAAAAGAACCCAGATTCTTTGTTTTAAATTGAATTTGAGTGATTCTTTTTGCAGATTGAAGTAGGAGTATTGAATTACATCCCTGCAAATTTTATGGATCGACATATCCAATAAATACTTAATACAAAGCCATATATGGCTATAGGATATATCGAAACAAAATATAACAATCAAACGCGAAACACATCATAGAATAGCAAATAATTACATATACACATATACAGATACATCACAGAGTATAAAAAATGATTCATCACATATGTAGTATGACGACCATAAAAAAATGGCATTGTCGACGTATCCAATAGATATTTAAGACAAGGCTATAGATGGTCGCTCCTATCCAGCCCTATTCTCTGCATTAGCAAACAGTATTACCCGGTAATTCTCTTTGTTAATGTGGGTCTCGGGGTGGGGCGTCACAACCATCCTTCCACTTTCTTTTACACATTTCTACATTTTCTTCTTCCTTTCTCAAGCTTTCTAAAGGCTTCTCTAATGGCTTCCATGCCTTAGAAAAATAATAAAAAAATATTAGAAAAATGTAAGTAAAGGAAAATAAAGTATTCCACCTCAAAACCACTTGCAAACTCCACCATTTCACCTCCACGACCCATGGCCACACCCCCCTTACCTTCAATCCATGAGCACCAACCCCCAAGGAGCATGGCCGAGCCCTACATAGCCTAGGCCAAACCCATTTAAGAAGAAGGAAGGAGATCGCGAAGCTTCAGAGCAAGACAAATAGAAGGAAGTGCTGTTGGAATCAATTCGGGAATCTACATAAAAGATTGGAGGAGTGGAACTAATCGTGAGTACTCATATTTTAAGTTACTAATTCCTAAAAATAATTCAAGTTAATAACATGAAAAATTTGTTATATGTTGGATGATTTAATGGATGAAAACTTGGTTGATTTTATGGTTGATTATATGTTTGTGATATGGATGATAACTTGGTTTGATAAATAATAATAGAATAGTTAGTAAGTGTAGTTAATTTAATGGAAATTAAATCCATATAAATGTGTGCATGAAGATTATTTAGCCGCTTAATGATTTCAAAATATCTAAAAAGATTGGAAATGATATTATAATAATATAATATTATAATATGAAATGAAATGAAAAAAATGAGTTTGAAATGATGAAATATTGTTTTAAATAAGTTAAAATAGTTTAATTATGGTTTAAAACAAATTTGAAGTGTTTCGGACAAGTTCCAAAGCAATTCACAAAATTGATCGAAATCGAGTTCGTCGCGTAGCAGCAGTTCGTAAATTTTGACCCATTAACTTTAAATTAACATAAAGAATGATTTATAATCGGATTTCTTCGAAATAAAAAATCTTTGGTCCGCAATGATTATAGTTTTCCAAGAAAGAGATTTGGAATGTAAAATATGAAATTCAAATATTAAAAAGTTGTTTAAAATAAAATAATCCGCAGCACTTTTATGCTATGAATTCTATAATATTTTGAATATAAGTTTAAATGTAACAATTCTTTCTTAAATCTTTTATGAATGATTTTAAAAGAATGATTAAGTAATTTAAAGATGATGTGGAAGTTTTTATAAGAGCTTGAATAAATGGTTAGGAGGAATTGCTTATACCACTTAAGAAAAAAAATTGAATATAATAACAAACTAAGTATGCGGAAATGACTAGTACATTTGTCCCACCTGTGAGAGCTAAATTGTAAAATAAGGTGTGTAATTAAGGTTAGGGATGGAGCAACCAATGCTCTGAAATTACCTGGCCTTCGCTTTATCTTTGAGACTAGGGGTGGAACAGATTGAAAGGAAAGCCCGGACGCACTAAAAGATCATATTTACGTTTTTCCAAAATAAAAGAAAAGAAATAAATTCTTATAATGTTAATTAACCACTTAACATCTTTTATTCGATGATTGGTATGAAGGAACTAGGATCATATTTGGGTGATTCCTGCCCGAAGAACCGGGATCGAATTTGGGTTATTCCTATCCGAAAATCACTTCAAACTAATTTTCGAAACCCTATATGAACTTAGCACCTTTTATTCGACGATTGGTACAAAGGAACCGAGATCAAATTTGGATGATTCCTATCCGAAGAACCGAGATCGAATTTGGGTGATTCCTATCCAAATCCTCCTTCAAACTAATTTTCGAAATAAAATATATTGAAGACCAAGATCTTCATGATGTAAAACTACTTGCCACTAGTCCCTGGAGGTGAAATTTACCATATCTAAGGTAGCAATAGTGCTCTGTTATGAAAATATTTGATTTGCAAGAATAGAATTTGAAGTTAAAAAGAAAATATTTAATTGAGATTTAATGAATGATATGAGAATATTTTCCCTAGATTAAAAGTTATAACTTCAATATATGAAATATTTGATTAAGATTAAAATAAATGACATGGAAAAGTTTTCCTACGTAAAAGAGAAAATGATTTAGAATTATTCTAGGATTTAAGAAAGGTTTAAATAAACCAAATGATTTGATAAACGAGGCTTAATGATTCCCTATACATTTGAAAAGAAAATGGAATAACGTGAAAAGAATATATCTAACAAAGATATTTTATAAAAGATGAATTAATTGATTGATGATTGATATCCACATAGGGGTTTTGGACCAAAGGTCACTATTCTTGAAGCCTATGCACAAAAAGTCCCTACTAATAAATCCATGTAAATTAAGTCCGTGTTTTGTTATTTTTTACCAAATTGTCCCCTTCTAGAAAATTGGTCAAACATTGACATCTGGGACAAAAGCAGCATAAATTGGTCAAAAACTAAAAATAGAGATCAAATTTTCATAACTTCGGAAGGGACTTTTCTTCTATCATCTTCCAATTCTAGGGACTTGGCACTCGTTTCTTGATCCACATATGAACTTGACGTTTTTTAAAGCGATGATTGGCTTCAAAGGAACCATGGTCGGATTTGAGTGATTTCTGTCAAAAAACCACTTCGAACCATTGTATACATTCGAAAGTGAAGACATGTTGAAGATGATGATTATTGAAGATCGTGGATCCTCATAGCATGAGGACTGCTGGTTGACATGCTCTGGGTCGCTCCCATTATAGAGTTCTTTATAGTAGTGGTCTCCTCGTTGTGAAGATTTTTCGAATTGTAAGGACCACACACTACCAGTGGTAGTAGGAGAGTGCCTTCGGTTTCGTTTAGTCCCAGAACGAACTTGTATGGACGTTTGTCTGACATTGTATTCTAAATCACGTTTGAGTGGTTTCTATAAATGTAAATCCGTTGGTGGAGGAAAATGCAACTTCTTTAGCTTAACACCCTTTCCCGAGATATAGGAGCTCAAGAAGTTATACTTTTCTAGAAATCAGTCATGTGACATGGAATGGCAATGTGGTATTCAAAGTGGAACCTGTTATGATCAAAGCGTGGTTTTTTATGAAAAGTGTTTCTTTGAAGAAATTGAGCTTAGCCTCACTAACCTCACATCCACGAAGATGATATGAGATACTATGTGGTCTGACAGACACAAATTCGAAATAAGTGAGTATGTATGGTGGTGTCCGTTATATTGGGTCCTTTGGGGGAAAAGGTCCTCAAGGCATTTATTGCCCCATTTTGATAAAGTGGTTAGCTTGAGAAAAGCAGGGAACTACCAGTTATCAATGGTAGTATAGAAAGTACAGTTCCAAGTGACTAGTTTGAAAAAAGCGATTAAGGCACCGTGGGAACTAAGTTTGTTATGCGTGGAACAGAGAAAACGGCCACTAGTTCCCCATCATGTTGGAAAACCAATCCCAATACGAGGTTTACAGTTTTGATTTTATTCCCAAAATAGTTGTAATGCTTTGCAAACATTTCAGCTACCCCTTTTCGTATCATATATTTCGTTCGGTATATTCCATTGACCCGGTCCGAATATATTACCTTAGACTTAGTCCGAGTATTGGTACCTTATTCGAATAAGTTCATTTGAAAAGTGTTTTCAAAGGAATATCATTAAAAATAATATCAAGTTTATTTTGGTATAAAGTGTTTTGGTTATCATAAGGTAAAAACCTGTTCGTGTTTATGTGTAGGCATGGTCTTATGAGATACCCTTCTTTTCAAAGGTTTTGATAATATAGTCATTTTAAATTTCGAGTAACTCACGTAGGTTTATCAAGATTGATCCGAGTATTTTTAATACTCGAGTCAGATCCGAGTAGTTTTAGGTTGAGTTGAAGATGGTTGGAGTTTTCAGAGGAGAGCTGGAGATCTTCATCATTGTATGGACGCATTCTATTATCTGCTACATGCATTGCATTTGTTTTGTTGTTTTCAGCATTTGTGAGGACAGAAGTTTATAACTGTCCAGGTTGAATCTAGGTTAGACTCTGATACTGTATTTTAAAATTTTCTACTGTAAAGATTTTTATTGAAATAATTATGTTATTCTATTCGTGTGAGATTCTGTTCCGTCTTTATTTTCTTTCTACCCTTAATGATCCATCTTTTCATGCAATTTGAGTTAGACGTGTGTGGTTTATTCTCAATTCAAAGGGTATGGAAAAACGGACCGTTACAATCTTGATATGAAGGTATAAACTATTTTATGAATTTATTTTTAAATGACCATGGTGTGAAATAAGTATTTGGTTGTTAAAGAGACGGGGATCAGATATTATCATACTCTCTGCCAATTTCGAAACCAATTTAACAATTGTAAACATGGTGAAGAATCTGGAATGAAGTAGGATGGTTTGGCGAATGCTACCAAAATGAGGTAAGAAACGCAACCTTGATCTTTGAGTCATAAATTATATGACTAAAACAGGTGCTATACCGGGCCAAGTGAGGTCGCTCCTTCTATCAGACACGCTTCTTCGAAACCATATCTTTTGCTTCGTGATTGATTGGCATGCACCCTTGATTATAGGAGTGTTGTCTCAAGGTGGGCGGTAGCTACGGCTATGCGCTACCACCAGTATGGGCGTGCAAAATGGTAGAATCCTACCCGGGGCACTGCCTCACTTGCCTTTTCATATTATCCATATTGAGCCCACTACGATTTTGGTCTGTGTCGTATCTATGGAGTTCTCCCTGATAGCCCACCAGTTTACGGTGGAGTTTACAGTACTGTATAGACTGCGATGTCTATAAAAATGTGTTAAGGGGGATATGGGTAATGCCTTAACGCTATTTTCAATATATTGCTTTACTGATAGACACTACATATATAGCGTATATTACTATATATAAATAGTTTAACGGATCCTTAGAAGATGGAAAATCACATAACATCACTTAAGTCATTGCATGCACGTTATACAGTAGATAGAAGATGCGAAATCCCGTAAACATCTCTGAAACCATTACACTCATTTTCCAGTGATATTGATTTGACTTACATGAGAATATTTTAGTTCCGATTCGAGTGTTTTGTCTTTTCATTACGCTCGGGTTAGCCTGAGCTTTTTAGTGTTTGAAGACTTTAATTTTGGAGACGAAGATGGAGTTTTGTATATTGTATTATCAGTAATTTTCCACTACATCATTATTGGTATGTCGTTGTTTGTACTCTGATTGTTGTGAAAATTTGTGTAATAAAATGTATATTGTAAAACATCTTGATAAACTGTTTATTTGATTATTATATTTTGTCATTCCGCTACGAGATTCTATGTTTATTTTCCCTCTTTTCTTTTATTTTCTAATTTACCCCGTTGACAATCCTCCCTTTTGAATGGTTTGAGTTTGACATGTATGGTTTATTGTTGATTTAAACCGTCCAAAAAGGTGGGTCGTCATAGAAGCCTACTAATTATTAGTATAAATGAATAATTTCAACTATTATAAAATATTTATCATTTAATAAAATATTATTTTTGGCCTATATAAATAATTAAAAAAATATATAACAAGTGTATTTGTTACTAATTATTTTTTCAGCCCACTAATAGTATTAAAAGGTGATATTATATTAACGAATTTCATAATGTTAATTTCTCCATAATAATAATTTGAATATTTTATAAATTATTTCACAGTGCACTAGGTGCATAAGCGAATTTCGATCTAGTACATAACATAGCATATACGATAATTCATACCGCTGATGCACAACAAATCTATCTTGTATGCTCCATATTAAACAATTTAATATAGTGTTTATTTACGTCAATTGGGATAAAATCTCAACATCCTCTTATGCCAAGTATAAAGAATGGTTCTTTCAAATCCTTCTTCGAGAATTAAATTACCAACTTTAACTGATTTTAATATGCATATCATTACCAATCAATGGTAGGTTGCATACTTATAGTAGTAGACATATTTTAGTATCTTTGATTTTCTTTCTTATAGACATATTTTTTCTTTGTATTTTGGCTTAAACCAAATTATTTGATTTCTCTTTCAAAATACTAGCTGAACCTTTAAATGCTTAATTAAGATCATATCTTAAATGGTCGACAAGCTTTGTTATCGCTCTAATAGATTTTGAGACATTTTGGCTATAGTGTGCAAACAGTCTCCTGTAAGTTATTATTTGGAACTTCTATTTCAATGTCAACCTGCGAAAACTCAAAGTCATACTGTGCAATAATTTGGAAACAGAATTTGAATGGACTTAAGAAAGTCAGCTGGTGAACTGTTTTAACATTTGAAATCAATGAGGTCATTTCCCATCAAACTTGCTACATTTCAACCTGCATTTATCTTCTTCTTGAAAACCTACTTGCGACCGATGGATTAAATTCTTTCGAGTGCAATTTCCAAGTCAAATTCTTCGATGTATTGGGAATCCACTTGGGAATTAAAGTATCACACCAAGTGGCAGAGTCTATACTTTCCATGACTTGTCGACAATCGAGGAAGTTGTCATCACAAGCAATCCATTTTTCTCAATATTGATAAGATACTCGTAGTTTCTCTTCAAGGTGCAAAATTTCCTATTGGACAATCTAAGGACCTACATCCTATCGAGGTTTGTTAAATTTGTATCATTTATGTAATCCTTTTATATGTTAGAATATCAGACCGTATCCAGGTTCGTCGCACTACCACTAATTTCTTAAGAAAGAAATTCCTTCGGTAAGAAGGTGATATGTCATTGAATAGACATTAAAAACATTTTATGAACTGCCTATATACTTACATTATATTGTTTAATCATGCAAATTTGTTAAAGTAGATTATTATAATATTACATATGTTCTTATACTTAGTAGAATGATTTATTTTATTATTCTAATAAGGCTTCCACTAGATTTTACATCTCTTAAAACCTTAAGTGAGATATAGGAATTTCATAAATTCCTCTAGTGAGGGTTTGGATCCATTTATCAATGTTCCTAAAACATTAAAGGTGCTAACCGAATTATAGTCCACGTAAATGGTAAATGTTACGTTATTAGTAATATACTGCATGTAACCCATAACCGTATTTTGCTCATAATCATCTTTACTACCTTTAGGTTGCTCAACAAACCATAAAATACATTAGATACTCATGATCCATCATTTCGTGATTGCTAAAGAAATTTTTTGTAACTCTTAAGGGTGCTTAAAAAAGTTATAAATATTCTTACCAATCTAGGGACAATATAAGCATCACTATAAATATTTTATGGCCTGAGGACGCTCAACAACTATAAGTATGTATATTACTCGGTTTATATTGTAGAAGATAAAGGGTAATATTATTTTGGATTCACAATTTATATCATCGTCTATAAGGAATGATAATTATTCACAATATCCAATGCCATTATTTGTCATTACTTTTATATGTACATCTTTATATGCATATGCATTTATTCCTTATAACTTCAATGGATTTTTTTTATTTTAACTTGTAAAATCATACTATGTTATTTTATTTTATGTACATTACATAAAATTATCTTATTTAATTGTAACATTTATTATATAATCTTATATTTATGCATATGCTATTATAAATTAACAATTATTTAAAATTAGAACTTTATCGTAATATTTTTTAGACTATAACATTTATTGTTTATATTATAAATTAAAATTATTTTGAATTTAATTACTTATAACTTTTATAATTTTAAATTCAAAACAATTTCAAATTTATTTTTTTTATTAATTTTATAAATTAAAATTTCAATAATTTTAAGTTTATATATACATAACCTTTGTGAATATAAACGTAAAAAAAATGAATTTTATTCATAACCTATATAAATTCAATTTTAATTTAAAATAACTCTAAATGAATTTATTTATAGCTTTTATGAATACAAATTTAAACGATTTTACATTTTTTTCATAACCTTTACAAATTTAAACCAAATTTAAATTTTATATTTATTATTCCTATTAACACAATGCAAGCTCTCATACTATTGTTGGATCCGTACCTTAGGCAGCGGGGAGACCCTCCTTTTACTCATTATGTACTAAATCTTTTATAGCATTATCATGAATAATGTTGTTAACATCAAATTATATTTATTGTTTTGTTTAGATGAATTCGATTTGAATTCAATTTTAATTGTATTATCAATATAGTAATAATATTAATTTGGGTTTGTAGGTGTGGTGCAATGGAAAAAAGATGCCTAGTTCTATTAATAGAGCCAGGTTCGAGCTATTCCTTGCATGTACTTCTCGCAAAAAATAGTATCCGAGGGTTATAGGTGTCATACGTTGAAGCGGACAAACACAACTTAATTTCCCTTAGGAGTTTATCGGTCCGCCGGATTCTCCTCAGTAAGTTAAAAAAACAATATTAATTTGGTTTATAAAATTTTCACTTATTTAATAAAATATTTAAGGACATAATTTATTATCAGTCTGAATATCATTTGGTCAAATTTAAATTTAATTTATAAAATATTTACATACATACATACATACATACATACATACATACATACATATACATATATATATATATATATATATATATATATATATATATATATATGCGTGCGCGCGTGCGTGCATGCACACGCGCGTGTATGTATATGCTTTTAACTTTGAGTACCAAATATTCAAATAAGACAAATAGTATCAATGTATTATTAATTTCATATTAATGGTGTTAACATAAAATTGTTTAAATTACAATTTAATATGTTTATATTATATATTGATGTCAAATACAAGTGTACAATGTACTACTTAATCATGTCAATGTGTTAAGAGTTGTAATCCATACCCAGTAATCTATGTTGCACCTAAAATGGAGTTCGTACGTGAGAATTATTTATGTATAAAAATACAGGGGTTATAATATAATTTTATATTCAATAAGGAATTTTAATAAAGTAACTTTAATGGAATCGTGCCGGTTTGCAATAGATTAAATAGGTAGTTTTAAAAAAAATCATATTATGGATCACACTGGGCCTCTGAAGTGATCTAATGGTTGTATTAGATCGATTTTAATTAATTTAAATAAAATCATATTTGATTCAATTTTTTTGATTTAATGTATCAATGAATTTAATTAAAAAGATTTATATAGTATATAAGTATATCATTATATACTCATCTGTGTAAAATATGCAAGTGCAACATAACATAAAGTGTACATGATTAAGTTTATACATAAGTGGATATTGAGATTTATACCATGTATGTACTTGGTACACTATATATTTCATTTTCCAAAATTAATATTTTGTTATAAAATATATATTTATACATAAATATATAAAATTAGAAAAAATAATTTACAATATTTATACATTAAATATTATTTCATAATATCCTCTTATTTTTAATAAGTTAAAATTTTAAATTTTAAATTCCCAAATAAATATCCAATTTGAATTATCGAATTAAACATAGTTTAAATTTTAAAACTAAATCGAAGATCAAGATTTATAGTTAATTAAATGTCTTAAATTTGACTTTGTTTATTTTAATAAAAAATTATACTTAATAAAAAAATATGTATATATATGCCGAAAATTATTATGATAATAAATAAATAATATACCTATTATTTAAAATTTTTTATATGTTATTAAATATTAACATATGTGTATATATGTTCGTAAAATTGTTTCGACCGAATTGTGTATATAATATAAAATCTAAAATATTTATTAATATATTTATATATACCACGTTAAATATATAATTATATTAAAATATGAAATTAGTTTTCTAATATTATTAAAATATTTAAAAAATTATAATATAATTTTTTTAAATTTGAAAACATTATATATATATAATTATATTTAAACATAAAATTATTTTTACAGTATTATTAAAATGTTTAAAAATCAATTATAAATATAATATGATTTATAATATATATAGATATAAATATATGTAAAAAAATTCGAAAATAAAGTTCTTATAAATTATATTTGTATTATTTACTTCAAATTTAAAAACGCATATATAAAAGAGTTAATTAAAAAAATTGTTTTGAAGTGTATTTTGCAATTTAAAATTCATTTATATATAAATATAATATAATTTTTACCGAATGTATTATGTATAATATATATATATATATATATATAACATTTCCTTAAATTATAATAGATTCAATGATCATAACAATTAATCATTCATGGATAAGCAACACACGATTATTTATAGCAAAGACGTACTTATACAAGTGGTGATAATTAACGCGAACATACTATCAACATCAAGTGCATACACATACACATACACACACACACACACACACACACATATATATATGTATGTGTGTATGTATGTATACATACATACATATCCATACATACATACAAACATATATATACGTGTGTGTGTATGTTATGAAATTCAGACTAGAGAACACACTAACCTAAACCCCAAAGCACAGCGAAAAACGAGATCGTTGTAAGAGGTGCAAAAATAGCCAATCGATCTTAAATCCCTAACCAATCCAAATAACCAAATCACAACCACCAAACTAGCAATAAACAAAGAAATGACAAAAACTAAATCACACATGAGATTTATAGTGGTTCCACTAACGTTACATCCATTCTGAGGAGAGCCTTTTATTAATACCAATGAAAGAGTACAAGAGATTGATTACAACGGTCAATATGCTTAGAGGATATATTTATGAAGAATAGAATTGAAGAAAACTAGGTTTAGATAAACCATATTTTGATTTGGATAAACCCTTGATCAAAACCCTTGGAGTAATTGTCTTAACCCTTCTTTAAATTCTGAAATAGCTTATATAGGGAGAATTTCCGTCCAGGAAAATATCCAAAATGCCCCTTGAAGCCTTCACAACATTGCTCAACAAATCCAGTCAAAACTTTCTTCAAACAGTCAACCAAACGTCTGACTCAACACACACCCTTGTGTGCATCAGATAACCAGCCGTCTAGATTTTTATCTGGACGTCTGGTTAAACTCTCGGGTTTACCAGAAATGCTTGGCTTTTTCTTTCCAGATGTCTACATCTGCTAATAGACATCTGGTCCTTTCTTCCTAGATGTCTAGATCCACAAATAGACGTATGGATCTTTTCTTCTAGATGTCTAGATTTATGTTTCTCTACATGTGAACCAGGGTGCTTCAAAAACACAATAACTATAGCTCTTAGCTCCATTTCACGGACCGTTCTCCGTTGCTAAGCTACTTCTGACCTCTTCAACTCTACATATAGTGTCTCCAAAATTCAATACTCCACCTTGACACTATATCCATCTCCATCAGCCAATCACTGATAGTACCAAACTATCACCACTTCTACCTTCTACCAAATAATCTTGTATACTTTCACAATGAGCTTTGGCAAAACCACCACCCATTACACTCCATCAACTAGCTTCGGCAAGGCAACTTCCCACCAACGAAGTATTAAAAGTATCCAAATCCAAAACTATCTTACCAAAAGACAAATGTACTTAGAAGTGCAAACAAGTACTTACCAAAAAGATAGAGCCATAATCTATCACCAATAATCTTCATCAAACATAAACAAGCTCCTTCTCATCCATGCTACCCCTTGGCACCTAACACCTCAACAAGAAAATCAAGTTCAAGCAATTCTTGAACTTCTCAACTGGCAATGCCGTAGTTAACATATTCGCTATGTTATCCTTTGTGTGAAATTTTCACAGATGTACTAGCTTACCTTCATCCGTGGCTACTAAGAATGACTCTCTCACTCAAGTGTGCTTAGTATTTGAGCTAAAAGCCAAATTC
Source organism: Allium cepa (assembly GCA_030765085.1). Classification (NCBI taxonomy): domain Eukaryota; kingdom Viridiplantae; phylum Streptophyta; class Magnoliopsida; order Asparagales; family Amaryllidaceae; genus Allium; species Allium cepa. The sequence goes on along the minus strand of CM060939.1, from coordinate 69,238,945 downwards.
TCTACCAAGTGAATAGCACTCTGGCTATTACATTATACATCGATACTATCATGTTCAAACCCTAAGTCACACAACAATCGCCTCAAATATACTACCTCCTTTGTCGCCTCCACCATGGCTATCAACTCCGCCTCTATAGTAGATAAAGCAACTATGGTTCCAATCTCGATCCCTAATTTATGGCCGTACCACCAAGAGTGAAGACATATCTGGAAGTTGACTTTCTCTGATCCCTATCATTGGTGTAGTCCGAATCATAATAACCAACCAATTTGCAATTCATCCCTTCACTACCGAAAAAACAAGACCTTGAGATGATGTACCTTTAAGGTATCTCAAGTTAGCCTTCACGACTTCCCAATGTAAATTCCCGGATTATCCATAACGGACTAACCATCCCGACGGTATTTGCAATATCAAGCCATGTACAAACCATAGCATACATTAAACTTTCAATCGCACTGGCTTTTGGCCCCTCTGCCATATAAGCCTTGTCCTTCTCCAAGATAGGTGATCCAAGCTTCATATGCAAAGGTAAAGGTGTATTTAATGCCTTTGCATTCTCCATGCTAAACCAGCAAAGCACTTTCTCTATGTACTCCTTTTGAGTCAATTTCAACTCAAATCGCTTTCAACTCCTCTCTATTTCCATGCCCAATATCCTTTTTGCCTGTCCAAGATCTTTTATTTTGAATTCCGATTTTAAAATCAATTTTAACTTGTTGATTTCATTCTTGTCTTTTGAAGTGATGAGCATGTCGTCCACATACAGGAGTAAATACACTCAATAATCATTTTTCAACTTCTTGAAATATACACAAGCATCCTTGATACTTCAACCAAAACCATTTTCAAGCACAAAATGATCAAATCTCTTGCACCATTGTCTAAGTGATTGCTTTAAACCATATAGTAATTTTTTAACTTGCAAATAAAATTTTCTAAGTGATTGCATTAAACCATATAGTAATTTTTTAACTTGAAAATAAAATTTGACTTACCATCTATGGCAAAACCTTCCATTTGCTCTGTGTAGATGTCTTCATCCAAGTCACCATGCAAGAAGGCAGTTTTTAAATCAAGTTGCTCCAACTTCAAGTCGTGAATAGCAACTACAGCAAGTAATATCAGGATTGAAGTATGGCGCACAACTAATGCGAAAATCTCATCATACTCCTTTCCTTTGTGCAAACCCTTTAGCCACTAATCTACCTTTGTATCTCCCATCGTCTTTCACCTTGTATATTCATTTGCATCCAATATCATGGTTTTATTTAGGAAGTGGAACCAAATCTCAAGTTCGATTCTTCAACAATGATTGCATCTCTTCCTCCATGGCACAAATCCACTTCAAGCTATCACTTGAATCCATGACATCATCAAAGTCCATCGGCTCATCTTGGACTATATGAAAAGCACAGTCCAAATTGTCACAAAAGCTAAGATACTTCCAATCACCATATCAATAGGGTGGCTTTATAGCACGATGACCCACCCGAGTAGCAATACTATCGCCTGAAGTCCTTTCGACTCCACCTTGAACTGAATCCTCTCTAGAATCATGTACATCACCAACACTACTAGAGGACCCATGTGGACTATATGATGTAATATAAACTGCTTCCTCCTTACAAGCATCTCCAACAACTCTACTTCTTAGATAAAAGATGAGAATAACTTCCTTCTCCTTTGATTCACTATGAACCAAATCCGGAACGTCTGATGAGCTCTCATTCTCTTTGAAAAAAGCTAACTCGTCAAAAGTAATATGATGAGAATTCACAACCTTTATTTCTGGATTCCAAATCTAATAGCCTTTTACTCCATTTGTATAACTAAGCATGACCCCTTTGAAAGCTTTGGGCTCAAGCTTATCATTTTTCGGATCATGCACATAAACCGGACTACCCAACACATAAAGATAACTCAAGTCAATGCTCTTCCCTTTCCACACTTCCTCCGGGATTTTGTTATTAATAGCTGAGCGTGGAATTCAACTAAAAATATGCATCGCTTTTTTGACGACGCTTCGGTCCAAAATCCCTTTGATGAGCCCAATGTTGACCTTAAGCATCGAGCTTTCTCAAGTAGAGTGTGGTTCATTCTCTCTGCAACACCATTCGATTGCGGATCTCCCGGTGTAGTAAAATGCCTCCGAATGCCATGATGCTTGCAAAACTCCAAGAAATCTTTGAAAACATACTCTCCACCATTGTCGGACCTTAGAACCTTCAAAAAATTACCACTCTCGTTCTAACAAGAGACTTCTAAACCCTGAAATTTGCAAATGCCTTCGGCTTAGCCTTCATTACATACACTCATACCTTCCAAAAAAAGTCATCAATAGAAGAAATATAATAACGAGCTCCATCCAAAGAAGCTATTAGTGTCGTTCCCCAAACATTCGTGTGCACATACTCAAGAACATCTTTGAAATCATGTTTTCCTTCACCAAAGGACCCTTTAGTTTGCTTCCTTATGAAACATTCCTTGCAAACCTCAAGTTTGTCAAAACTCTCTCCATTGATCATCTCCCTCTTTCGAAGAATATCCCAACTCCTCTCTAAGACATGCCTATCCTCAAATGCCACAACCTAGTCGCATCCCAACCATGAGAACTATCAACATCCACACTAGTTTCACCTTCAATAATCACACCTTGAAACAAATAAACACCATGAGTCTTAGCACCTTTCATTATCACAAGCTCACCCGTCAAAATTAAATAGTGATCTTACATCTTAAAGAATACAATTTCCCTAAGGAAATAAGAAACTTTCAAAGACCCGAAACATAATATACATTAGTGAGAGTACGAACCACTCCGTCAAACATCCGAATTTGCACGGAACTAATGCCCTTTGACTTACAAATAGTACCATTACCCAGAACAATTAAATTTCCCTCTTTGTTAACATAAGAGGAAAACACAATTCTTATTTGGCATCATATGATAAGACACCCCTGAATCGAGCACCCATTCACTACCCAAAACATCTGATGCTACCGTCATCAATAAATCTACGTCTCCCTCACCAACTCCACTATCCACAGCTACGGATGAAGATGTTACTTCCTTCTTTGCCTTCTCGTTGTTTGGACACTCATTTTTCTAACGACCAGGCTTTTTACAAATAAAGCATTAGTTATTTCTCTCCCTCGATTTTCCTCTCCAACCGGGCTTCCTTAATCTAGAACGCATGTGATTCTCCTTCTTCACTTTCTATCCTTCTCCACAGATAAACCATGACCACTACTAGCATCGCTATTTCCATCACTACTCCTTTATTTGATCCCACAACTCCTCACTAAGAAAACCATTTTGACATCATCAAGAGTCAAAGTATCTCGGTTATAAATCAAACTATTTGAGAAACCCATATAAGGGTCCGGCAATGAGCCCAACAATATCATTGCCTTTTGATCTTCCTTAATTTTCAAATACCACCTTCATCTTCATTAGAAAATCATCAAAAAGTGCACCTTTAGCGAAGTACCCTCCTTCTCTTGTAGGTAAAGGACGTTTGCAACAAGATCAAACGATTAATTAGCGACTTCTTCATATATAACTGCTCCAACTTATCTCAAATATCCTTAGCGGTAGTCCAATGCTAACTTCAAAGATGAAATTCTTTCCCATAAAAAATTGATGTGTAGTGAACACCCACTCTTCCATTTTCTCTCTCTCAACATCCAAGATGACCTTTGGAAACAACTGCATGTCAAACACAACTCGAGGCATCCTATTCCACCTAAGATCCGCCTTCATCTTCCATTACCATTTTTCAAAATCATTATTGCCATTCCACTTGTCTATAACCAATTATGAATCCGAGGCCACATACGACCCTTGCACATACGGTGCTATACTACTTGGACCAACCAATGAAGGACTGTCCGAGGTATTATCTGATTTTGGCATTTATACAGCTACCTTAAAAACATCAATGCTCTAATATCAAATGTTATGAAATTTAGACCTGAAAACACAGTAACTCAAACTCTAAAGAAAAGCGAAAAACGTGATCGTTATAGGAGGTGCAAAAACAACCAATCAATAACTCAATCTTAATTAAATCCCAAACCAATCCAAACAATTCCAAACCACATTAACCAAACAAGCAATAAAGAAAACTAAATTACACACAAGATTTATAGCGGTTTCGTTAACATCTTGTTAGTGTACATCCACTTTGAGGAGCTAATGAAAGAGTACAAGAGATTGTTTACAATGATCAATATTCCTAGAGAATAGAATTAAAGAAAATTAGGTTTAAATAAACATTATTACGATTTGGATAACCGTTGATCAAAACCCTTGGAGTAACTGGCTTAAACCTTCTTTGAATTCTGAAAATAGCTTATATAGGGAGAATTTCTGTCTAGGCAAATACCCAAATGCCCTTGAAGCCTTCACAACATTGCTCAAGGTCAAAATTGTCTTCAAACAGCCAACCAGATGTCTAGATTTTTATCCAGATGTCCGACTCAACACACGCCCGTGTGTGCATTAGACAACCAGTCGTCTGGCTAAACTCTCGGGTTTACCAGATATGCTTGGCTTTTTCTTTCCAAACATCTACATCTACTAACAAACGTCTATCCCTTTCTTCCCAGACATCTAGATCCACAAATAGACATCTGAATCTTTTCTTCCAAACTTCTAGATTCCTATTTCTGTGCCTGTGAATCGGCCTGCTTCAAAAATGTGATAACTCTAGCTCCTTAGCTCCATTTTATGAACCGTTTCCTCCATTGCCAAGCTACTTCCGACCTCTTCAACTCTACATATAGTGTCACCAAAATTCAACAACATATATACATATATATACCTACACACAATTATAAATAAAAAATGTACCTAATAAGATATGACCTATAATTCACACTTTGATCTAGATAGACTCCTTGAGCTCTCGGGTCCACAGTCTCCACCGCAAACAAACAATGTGCTAATATTGGATCTAGGTTGGTTTTAACTAATTGGGTTTGGAATGGAGTTTTGGAATAACGATGAAGCATGGGTATGCTTGTGGCCTAAAATGAAGAAAGGAGGAGCCAAAAAGTGAATCTAAAACAAGAAGTTATAGGATACTTTTTATAGGGAGAGATGACCAGAAGATCTAGCATCTATTTCTCCTATACCAAGTCAAAACTTGGACCCTCTCTCGTCCTCATATGGCCATTCATATGCAGGGTCCTAAATGGACGATAAACCCTTCCAAACTCATTAGTGTATTATATCATTTAAATCCAATTTTAATCCTTGTCAATATGTATATTATATCATTAGTATATTATATGCAGGGTCCTAAATGGATGATAAATCTCTAGTTACACCCTAAACAATTATAAAGGCAATTCATTTTACTAAACACGGTCCATACAATAAAAAACAATAATAATTAACGTTTTATGAATGTTAATTAATTTAGTTAATTTATAACTATTATAAATCAATTAAATAAAGTGGTATTTTAGAGGCTAAATAGATTTGATTGTGCAACTCACAGTTGTGAACTTAACTAGCAATTAATATTCAACAATTCAAATACTAATGTTCGCGCATCACCTAAGCCAATGATGTGACGGTTTGACTTAATTTATCACTTACAAATTGATGGAGTTAGGAGTATGCACTATGGGATATCTTGTAATTTACTATAAATTATTAACATTGTAATAAAATCTCATTCAAATTAAAGGTGGTTTTCTTTCTATTTTGTACTAGATATAATGTGTTATATTTAATTAATTATTTAATTTAAGTCTATTCAAAAGAAAATCCGTAAGTGATATGTTTGTCGATAGTAATTATAAGGTGTTTTAATCATGAAAAATCTTTTACAATAAAAACAAACATATCATATTAAAATTTCCAAGTCAAGATGTATCGAGACATGACACTATACATCCATCGACTAGAGCATGTAACGCTCTCTTAATGTTAGGCAATGTATCACGGCTACTGGGGAACTAGTGAATTATGCACTGGTAGTTATTAGATAGCTATGGAATAGTTCACTTGATAGTTTTCTGTTGGTTAATATAACTAAGATCAAATGAAGAATATCGAATTGATAATATTGCACAGTTCTATCAACTTGGAAATTTTATTGAACTTCAATATGACTGCGGAAGAGTTAAATCATGGCATGTCATCTATCAAACGACTATAGTTGGGTCTGAGTTGAACCATTGGAAGTGAAACACTATTTAATAGAGAATTCATCTCCTTAGTTATATAGGGTTAGTATCATGGTCAACTGTAGTCAACTCAGTGTCAAAGCTTTTGGCTACATAATTTGGTTAATAATAATTATTATTATTAAACTAAGGACTTGTCTTTGGATTATACAAATTGAATGTACACAATATTGGAATTTTGACCGATACCATATTCCATAACTACTAACGTGATATAGTTTTGAGGAAGATAATTGGTGTAAACAATTGTCACTATCGGGGACCACTTAAAATAGTAAAATTGGATTTTACCAAAATTGTGTAAGCGATAAATTCAGCCAAAGTATCACCGCTAGCTAAGGTAAAGTATGATTATTAATATTCAAATTGTTCGATAATAATCACTGACTGAATTTACACCTTTGAGTCACACAACCGAAATGTTGAATACTCCAAAATACAATCCGATTAAATTAAATTATAATTATTATTAATCAATTAATATATGAAAAATGTATTTTATTTGATTTATCTGAATTAGTATTTAATAAAGTGCATATATAAAAGTTATATATGTATGTATCAATATATGTATTAATAAAGGTATAAATTTGATATAAATGATATTAATACAATTGGATTTGGAAACTTTAAGGAGCGTACCTAGCCCTCTTTTAGTTGACCATATGGAACGAAAGTAGGGGGAGTATTTTGAATACATAATGTGATTCTGAATTAGCTTAAAAGAAGAGGTAAATTAGAAGATTTAGATCTCCACTTTTTCCTCCTTTTTATTGCTTACTTAAACATCACCAACCCTTCATTTGTAATGATCTTTTTGAACCTTCTCTACTTTCTTTTGTGGCCAAAAATTATTAGAGTGTTCTTCCTTATTTCTAAGCAAATTAAATCAAATAAATCTAGCTTAAGCTGTGGTGTTGTCTTCTGAACCGTTGCATGTTCTAAATCGATTGATTTTATATACCGAGTTTGATTCAACTTTCAAGGTGTATTATCAAGGCAACAATTAAGTAACATCCAATTATTTATTTATTCATTTGTATGTTAATTTATATCAATTTATGAAAGTAGACTTGAATTTTAAATATCATGAATTTATATGTGGTTGCTGTCAAACCTATATGATTATTTGTATATGATATAAAAATTATTATTTTTTCATATCCTTATTTTTGCCCATGTAAGAAATTTTTTCTTTAAAGTAGTAGTATTTTATAATTTAATTTTAAATTTAAATTTAAATTGAATTTTTAAATTGGTTTTATATTCATTATGATTGTTTGTATAATTTATTTAATAAATTATTTTGTATATATGTTTGCAATTGTTTTTATTTTATATACACATATATATGTACAATTAAAGCCGAAAAAATATTCTTTTTTAGCAAAGCTAATCGACTTTAAAATGGACCATGCTACTGTATATATAATGGGAAAACAAGTGTTCTGCACATGCACAGAACAACTAGAAGGGAGGATCCCAAACAACAAAGAAAAACAAAGCACAGGAAATAGGCAAAAAGGCCCATGCTACTAAACTTATAACTACTACGAGCCCTCCAAGAAAGGAATGCCAGTGACAACATCAGGCGAGGGGCCAATAGCATTCATGTACCTAGAGAATAAAGTTGCAAGATTCGGGTCATAACCATTAGACGAAGGAAAGTATATAAATTTTCTATCCCAAGTGACCATCACCTTCTCTATGGTAAATAAGAGAACGATTCTCACCCACAACATCATTGATAAAGGCATAATAAGTCTCAGTCTCAGGCGAATACCGCATATCCAAAGGATCATGAATCCAGGCCCGCTCCTCAGTATTAAAATAAATAGAATCGGACAACTTTGCACTTTCAGGCTGGGATGGTCTAGCAGGTGCAACAGCAGAAACTGCAGAAGTAACAATTTCCGGCTAGGTCGGATAGACAGAACCATGAACAGAATGGGCAATCTTTGACTGGGTCGGACAAATAGGAGCATCAATAGAAGGAGCAACATCGCTATAAGCATCATCATAAAGGGAATCAAAAGGGGGAGGAGCAACCTTTGGGACCCACTTTCTAGCAGGAGGTCGAGGTAGAGGAACCCAAAAGATAAAGGCACTGGTGAGGCAGAACAAGGACAAGCATCAAAATGTTCCCCAAAGTACTGACGGGACGTGCAGATCTCCTACCTTTAATGGTGGCCGTTATCTTAAAATTTAATTACATATTCATATATAAAAACACATAAACACACACACACACACATATATATATATATTAAATTTTAATTATACTCCTTTTTCTTTTAATGGCGACTCTTCTTCCTTTCTCGCTTTTCTTCCCATTCCCTATTTTTAGAATCCTCTTCCTCCTTCACCCATGCATTCCTCTCCTCCTTCTCTCGTCCCTCCTTCTGTGATTCCATTACCAATATCCCCTTCTACGCTAGCTCCACCTCCTATTCCAATCCTTCTTATCCCCTATCTTTATTCAATTCCCTCCCCTTTATTATTCCATCCTCTCCTTCCCTCAACTTGTTTGGACTTCGCTGTTCAAGCACAAACTAAGGAACGCTGAAAAGAACATACCGGTTGAAGTTAACCCTGTATTTTAATGGCGATGCAATTTTTCATCCCTAAAATTTATTGGTGCTGGTAAAGAGGTCTGGAATGATTATATTGTTGGATTCCTTCTTGATAAGCATCTCTCTTACACTGTCATTGTTGAACATCTAAAGAGAGTTTGGAAGCTTAAAGTTTCAGTTAAGGTTAAATTTGATGGGTTTATTTTCTTGTTTCTTCTTTCTTGTGTTTATAACAAGACAAGAATTATAGAGGGAGACCTGATTATAATGAGATATAAAATGTTTATAATTAAGTCTTGAGACCCTAAAATTGGGAATGTTTGTGGTAGCATAAAATCTATTCCGATTTGGGTCCAACTATCGAACATCCCCATCTATGCTTGGTCTCACTTGGGAATAAATTGGTCACTTGGGAATAAATTAGTTAGCTAGTAGAGTTGATATACTGTTATGTATGGATCCATACATTGATTATCTAAAAAGAATTAAGTACGCCTAATGTTTGATTGAATTCAATCCTAACTAAGTGTTGATTGATCAGTTTCCTATGAAGTTAATGGATGGAGGGGAACAAATGATCAAAATTTACTACTTATGGAAACTAGAGATATGTGTTGGATACAAAAATTTTGGGCATAGTGTTATCCAACATTTTGACCCGGCTATATCCGAACTGATTAGACAAGTTAGATCCAACTGTCATCAAGGCCAGTTTTTCCAGAGTGATGATTATAGAGTCTAGAAATCGAGTACAGATGATAATATAAAGCCATGATTGAAAAAAATTGAGAGATATACTATACAGTACGTTCAAAGTATGGAATATAATTTAATCTAGAAAAGAAATCGGCAAAGGTTCGTCTCTGCCAAAGGGATCAAATTACTTCAACCAAACAAATGCAACTTAATGGAAAACAATTGATATCTCAAAATCCAGAAGTCCAATGCATATGAAACTTTTAGAAAAAGATATGGATGCCTTAGGGAGTCCACTTTAGGGATCACACCTCTAACGGAGCAAGCAAGAGGTACTGGCCCTTTTCCCTTTAAAGGGATCGACCATAATCAGCCATACAACATGTTGCAAAAAAGATTGACTAATAACTCAAGTTCTACTAATCCAGTTGGCATGAAACTTGGAGGCTGAGCATAATACAACATGGAGAAGCTTCCATAGGAATTGCACCCCCAAACTCCTTCAAAATAAGGATCGGCTCCAATCCCTATTTCTTGGGATTTGGGCTATGTGATCCCTCTCAAGGGCCCCTATAGCTCTGAAGATTCTTCCACCAAATTTTTCGAAAGATATTTCATCATCTTCCTCTATAAATACAGGCTTGATGGTTCATTTTTAGGATCTTTAGGCTGTGTTTTGTTTTGTACTCATTTATAACTAAGGGTTTTCTTTTGATTCATACTATTCTTAGTTTACAAAGTCATTAATAAAGTTGTCTCTTCAAAGTGGACGTAAGCAAACAACAAACCATTATAAATTGTTGTGTCTCTATTATTTGCTTAATTCTTGTTGCTATATTCTCTTTGTTTATATTTAATATTCTTTATTTATTCCTATATAAAATCTCTATCGGGTGTTTGTGCCAATTTTTGGTACAAACATTTTGGTGCTTTCACTAAGAAAGATATTCTCAGCTCTATTTGGATCCCTTTGCTATTATTGGATTGCATAAATTCCAGGAAGAGATCCTAATTTCTTCATGTAGTTTTTCCATTCTATTTAGATTTGAAAAGTTTAAGGAAAACTATCAATAATGTTTAGAACACCCGGATCTACCTCTCAAAATGCATAAGGAAACGAGAACGCTAGCATTTAACAAGGAGGCCAGAGCAATCTACCAGTAGACATTAATGCTACCAATCTAGTTGATGTCTAGAATACAGGTGATTCCATCACAAGGGCTGATTTCCAAAATCTGATGAGAGAGCTTATGGATAGCCACTAGTAGTTGAACCAGTAGGTTCAAGCCAATATCGATTTAATGAATCAACTCAGAGATCAACAATGCAAGAAAACTAGAAGGGAGCCAACTCCCTATTCTGCATCGGAGAGCTCTACTTCATCAGATGATTATTACAAATGCAGACGTTGCAGAACTGACATATATCACGTAGAAGCATCTGGACATCAACAAAAAAACCTACCTAAGTTACCAGGATTGATCAGATCTGATCCATCTAGAGAGATCGTTGTTGATCCCTCCTCTAGAGGAGTAAGTTTGCTTTTTCCCATTCGAGTACAAGCTGGAGCCGCTACGATTGATTTGGCTACTGGAGTTCAGGTGGATGCAGATCAATTACCTCCCTAGAATGACGATGAAGTGAATGCATGTGATATTCATCAAGAGGATGTTAAGCTAAGAAGGCGTGGAACATCCTATAGATAACGACTAGAGCATTCACATAAGGTGGAGCATGACTACCGCTTGGCTTCAACTATCCAAATGCTACACTTAACGACTATGATCAAGTAGCTAGGAAGGGAGAGCTAAGGCTTTACCAATGATGATTGGGGGATCTCGAGAAGCCATACCCCATTCACCGACAATATCCTACATGCAGAGTATCTAAGGAGGTTCAGCATGATGTCGATGCCTTCCTACGAAGGAAAAACCAATCTTAGGCAACACATCATAAGATATGAATGGATGATGGATTCTTCAAGAGCTGATGATGCCACAGAATGCAGATGTTTTCCTATTACTCTATCGCATAGCAATGATGTGATTTATGAGATTACCTCCACAGTTAATCTCTAGATTTGATGACTTGGCAACAAAATTTGTGGAGCAGTTCTTTATGCATGCAACTCGCCCCAAAGATGTATTGCCCCATCAAGCATGGTCCATGCTCTAGGTGAATCACTGAAAGATTATTTAGAGAGATTTCATACGGCCGTGAAAAAAGTCAGTTTTCTGAATGACCATTCAATATTGATGGCGGAAACTAGAGAAATTGACCTAGAATCTGAATTTGGCGATTGTTAAGCAGACAAACCAACGTTGAAGCATTTATACACAAAAGAAGCTTAGTATTTGAGGAAAAAGGAAGCCAGATGCTCTAGGAAGAAAAATGTTGTGGGACCAAGTGGAGAGGAAGTGCAAAGTAACATTGCACTGAAATAATCGAGCGAGATTTTAGGGAAAGTTCAAATAAATGTCCAAAATAAATTGAATCGGCAAAAGAAAGGAGGTGATAGGAACTGTGAATGAAAGAAGGATTCTGGAAGAGGAAAGTCTAGGATTCCAGTGTATGATACCTACATGCCACTAAATATGTCTCTAGAGAATGTCTACTTATCTACATGCAATATCATGTAGTATAAGAAGCCACCTCCGAAGGAATCGACAGAGAAACAAAAGCAGACTAAAAAATACTATCGGTTCCACGAATGCTATGGTCACAACACAAATGAGTGTAAGAATCTCCAGGGTTTTATCGAGAAGTTGATTCGAGAAAGAAAACCACAACAGTTTATTAAAGCTCCGCAGGATGACAGGCAGGGGACATCCAACCACAACCGAGGACACATGCCACACAACATTGAGGAGCCAGTGCGGATTGGTGGAAGATTAATTAGTCATCAATACAATAGTCAGAGGATCACATCCAGTTGATAAGAGCTGGCATGAGATGGAGCGTTATTCTTGTGAAATCAAGCATATGAGTTTTGATTGTTGTCCAAATATAGAAGATGGCGCTCCGTCCAAACAGCAACGTATAATGGTAGATGGCATTGTATTTAGAAATGGAGATGTAGATAAAGTGGAGGCATAGATGATCGACCCAATGGTTACTCCGGCCATGGTTGGCCCCGCCTTAATAAGGAATATCTTAATTGACTGTGGGAGTTCCGTGAAAATTATTTTTAAAAAGGCTTACGATCAGATGAGGATGGAGGCCAAGGACTTGAAACTGTCTAAAGCCTACGTCCATGGCTTTAATAGTGCTGCGATCGAAGATGTCTGTTATGTTGAATTGCCTGTGGAGTTAGAAGAAGGTGCCTGCATGTGGGTGCGGGTATTGCCATTTGTTGTGCTAGATGTGGACTCTCTTTAAAATGTTTTCTGAGTCGATCGGCCTTGCTGAATTACAAACAGCCATTGCCCCTTGGTATCTTACCTTAAATTTTCCAACTGACAATGTTGTGGGAGTTGTGCATGGAGATCAGGCGACCGAACGTGCCTGCTATGTAGCTAAGTTGAGGGATGCTCGGTAGAAGGAGAAAGGTAAGAGTGTGGACAAGCCTTTATGCTTCTAAGCCACCAAAGATTGACAACTAGTGCATGGGCTTTGGCTCATGCACCATAGTCGGTTCTTTAAAGATATAGATCTGAGGGATGATGAGGAGGAGTCCAAATAGACCAAGGCTGCACCAACTGAGATGATGATCGATATCACGGTCAGCTACAATGACCCGTCATGAGTCCTAAAGATCGGATCGCAGCTTAACCACCCAATGATGAAACAACTTGCATGTTTTATCCGAGCGAACCTTGATGTGTTCGCTTGAACTCATTCTGATATGTGTGAGATCTCGCCTGCCATTACGAGCCACACATTAACTATCCACCCAAGGCATGTCCCGGTGAAACAGAAAAGGCGTGGCATGGATCCGAAGAGATCTGCCACCCTTAAAGAAGAAGTGGATATACTCAAAAGCAAAGGGTTTATTCATGATGCCATCTACCCTAAGTTGGTATCCAACCCTGTACTTGTGAGAAAGGCGAATGGAAAGTGATGAACGTGCGTTGATTATTTGGAATTAAACAAGGCGCATTTGAAAGACCGTTTCCCATTACAATGACCGACCGGTTGGTGGATTGAATCGTAGAACATAAGTTCCTATCTTTCATGGATGCGTACTCCAGAAATAATCAAATCCCGGTGCACATCCCCGACCAGGAGCACACTAGTTTTATTATCGATGTGGGATTGTATTGTTATGTAGTAATGCCATTTGGTTTGAATAATGCTGGAGCAAATTATCAACACATGGTCAATCGAATGTCTAAAGATCGAATTGGAAAGACGATGGAGGTATATGTGGATGATATGCTTGTGAATTCATGACGATTAGGAGACAACATTAGAGATTTAGCATAGATGTTTGATATCCTTTGATATCATAGAATGAAGATCAATCCTCTAAAATGTTCCTTTGGCATTGCATTAGGAAAATTCTTTGGTTTCATTGTCAATGCTCGTCGAATCTAAGCTGGCACCGAGAGGATTCGAGAAATTCACAACATTCAGGTGCCAAATAAAATCAAACAAGCAAAAATGGGAAGGTTTCCGTCCTTTCTAGAGCCATCGATAAATGCATTCCTTTCTTCGACTTGATTAGAGGAGGGAAAAGGAACTTTGAATGGACACGGGATTGAGAAGACGTGTTCCAAGCTCTAGTGAACCATTTTGAGAGGCCTCCCATCTTGTCAAAGCCGATGGATCATGAAGATTTGTACATCTACTTGGCCGTGTCGGTACATGCTATAAGTGCAAAACAGCTTCACGAGGAGAATCGAATTCAAAGGACTGGTCTATTATGTTAGTAAGCGATTAAAAAGAGCAGAAAGAAACTATCCGAAGACAGGGAAATTGACATACTGCTTGTTGATTGCTTCATGAAAGCTCCGCCCCTATTTTCAGGTTCATCCTATCAACGTTTACATTGATCAGCCATTACGATAGGTCCTACAACAACCTGAGATGTCTAGAAGGTTACCCAAGTAGAACATTAAGATGAGCCAGTTTGACATTACCTATCTCCCTCGGATAACCATCCAGGATAGGCACTGGCGGACTATATAGCTCTGTTCACTTCATAAGATAATCTCTCAGAGAGCAATGAATACCCTACCATTCGATGGAAAATTTATATAGATGGAGCTCCAATGATCGCTATTCTGGAGCTGGATTCGTACTAGTAACTTTGGAGGTTTATTAATTTGCTATGCTTTGAAAATTGACTTCCCTGCAATGAATAATGAAGCAGAAAATGAAGCTCCGATCGATGGACTCAAGCTTGCTAGAGAACTGGGAGTAAAATCTCCTGAAATCTTTTGCGATTTCCAATTTTTGGTATACCAAGTTAGGGGAGATTACCAGGCTAAATGACAACCACTCGCCCCATACCTTATACGAGTCCAAGAGCTATTGACCAACTTTTAGTATTATGACATCGCGCATATTCCCCGGGATTAAAATAAAGAGGCCAAGTCATTGGCGATGTTTGCTAGCACCGAGGGTGCACAACAAATAGGCTTGGTACCAGTTGAAGTACTAGACGCTTCGAGCATAGACCCAATGGAAATCGACCGGGTACTTGAGAAGGAGCCAAAAAAGGATCCATGGATCACTCTGATTAAAGATTATTTGCTATAGGGAATCCTTCCCAAATGGAGGATGAAAGACGACAAATACTTTGCAAAGCTTCGTGAATATCATTCAGGAAGGGATCATGTACAGAAAGGGTTTTTTCATTCCTCTGCTCCGATGTATCGCTCATGATGAAATAAAACGAGTCCTAAAGGAAGTTCATGAAGGGAAATGTGGCGATCACACTAGGGGGCACACCCTAGCAAAGAAAATACTCTGTTATAGGTGTTACTGGCCAACCATCAACCAAGATGTTGCTGATTATGCTAAGCGATACGACAAGTGCCAGATGTATGCAAAAGTTCTAAGTGCTTCATCGACGAAAATTACATGAATGGTCAGTCTATGTTTGTTTTCTACGTATGGCAGATATTATCGGTTCCTTATCGATCTCTAAAGGTTGTGCAAAGTACGCCATCATAGCAGTTGATTACTTCACCAAATGGGCCAAAGCGGAACTTTAGCCATGATCGTGACAAAGAAAGTAATCAACTTTATTGTCCAGATCATTATCTATTGTTTTCGTTTTCCACAAACCATTGTAACTAACAATGGGATCTAATTCGGCAGTGCTGTATTCAAAGACTTCTGTCATCGGCATCATATTAAAAAGAGATTTGTGTTAGTTGCTCAACCTCAAGCAAATGGACAAGTTGAAGATGTGAAAAAAATAATTAAGTCCATTATGAAGAAGCGTTTGGAAAAGGCTAGAGGCAAATGGGTAAATGATCTCCCAACAACATTATGGGCTTATAGGACCACCCATAAGTCTGTGACTAGCCATATTCCATTCGCCTTGCTTATATCTCCGAAGCCGACATTTCTATTGAACTCGATGTCCCTTCTCATCGAGTGACCTATTACGACCCCAAAACGAATAGAAATCACCTCTTAGAATCTCTAGACTTTGTAGATGAGAAGCGCAAAGAGATGATTTGAGGGTAAATGCACATCGATATCGAGTCACCCGATACTACAACACTAAAGTAAGACATAGAACTTTTGAGATCGACGACCTCGTATTGAAATGGGTTTTCCCTATCCCGTTACACATGAATCCTAGTTGGAAAGGACCATATGTCATTGAACAGATGCTTGGAGAAGGAACTTTCAAGCTAATGACTGTTGATGGCATCACACTCCCAAGGGCGTGGAATAGTGAGCATTTATGATGCTTTCACTTAGTTTATTTTTTTCATTCAGTTTTATTAAATTTTCAAATTTTGCTTTGGCATTTGGTTTTCCAAATATCTAATAAGATAAATTATGTCATTTCTTTCCATTTGGCAAATAAATTTTGAAATTTCCTTCTTATCTGTGATTATTGTAGCATTATATATTAGTTACAATACCCAACTAACTAATACTGACATGTTCGAGCTGGTTTCCAAAGTTTGGAGCTAGCCGATTACATAAGTTCATGATTGAACTAAACAAAATGAACGTGGTCTAGCCATTTATTCGATGATTCTCGCTCACAACCCAATGGATAGAGTATCTAACGAGAAATGAATATGACTTGACCATTTGATAAACAAATCAATCCTACCAAGCGATGGAATAGACATGAATCAAAAGCGATCGTGACACATTCGATCGCTCGCTAAGTCAAGCCCCGGACTTGGGGGTAAATCAATCAATTAAGGAAAGTATGGTCTGACTATTTTTTGAAATAACTCTAAATCTCCAGAGTGTGGACTAAAGTATAAATACAAATTGCATGCAATTCGATCTCCCGCCAACTAACCCTTATCCCTAGAGTGCGGATATAAGTATAAACAAATAGATGAGTGCGGTTTGACCACTCACTATTCCCTAAACTCCGATCTAAAACCAATAGGATGAGTGTAAATTTGCTAAGGAAGGAATTTGACCATCCACTATCTAACTCCTTTAACCCGAGACTGGGGGACAGGAGTATAATCACTCAAGCCACTTATTTCGACAGCGTAGCACTAAGGCTTGAATCCAGTGTTTGGTAAAACTTGAGGCCATGACCATATGGAGGCCTTGAGTAAAGTTAAAGGATGATTTTCCGAATCAACCTGCAACGAATTACAAGGACATTGAATGGAAATGTAATAGCTCGGCTACTCAAACAAAATTCACAGAAGAGTTCAACAAAAATTTCAAAACTTTTATTTGCACATTAAACTGGAAAATCGTAGTACAAATTTATCCAAAAGCGAGGGCCGTACTAGCACAAACACAGCCAACAAAAAGGAAATAACTACATAAGCTATATACAAACTAAGCCAAAGTGGCGGCTACTTTTTTGCTTCTTCTCTATTTTGAGTTTCTTGGAGTGGACTCACTCAAGCCTCCTCCTGCTCTTCTCTTCCATCCTTTACCACCTTTGGCAGGATAGCTTTTAGATGCTGGAGGGAGTCCTTCGGGAGATGACCCGCCAGATGGAATGACTTGAAGAGGGATAAGATTTGGATCATCGATGGCTGCATCAATAGGTTCAGTTTTAGCTTTCTTGTTCAATAACTCCTTCCTCTCGATGTGCTCCTTCAAGCTGAGCTCATCAGTGTGTTTGAAGGCACCCATGATCACAACATCATCAAAGTCATCTTGCATCGGCTGATCGTCAACCTTTTTGTTGGCAAGAGCTCCAATAACCCGAGCATCGAGCCCTGGAATGTTAGTAGCCACTAGAACATCGGTAGTGTCGGTTGTTGCTCCACAGTGGCATCACTTCTCAGAGTTTACTGGGAGAATGACTTGTAGATTCGTAGGAACAAGAAAATAAGACCATAACTATTGGGCACGAAGAATGAAACCTCTCGAGTAATGGAGAATAGAGTGAGATACTTGTGTCCGGCTAACTTTCGTTTGTCGTCGAAGTGCTCCCTTCTTGAATAGGAGTCAACATATTTGATTTATAATCAAATCTATTCGGATAATAGCTTGGATCATGTCCCTGGCCAAGTGAAACTAATGCTTCGGCCATTTGAAGTGAAGGGGGACCTTTGGGATCGGACTTTGTAGCTTCAGCGATGTCTTTCCCTTTGCCTGAGGTTGCCAATATCAAAGTAGGGGATCCTTGCAACGATAAGATCTAAAGGTTTGTTCCGATTAAGGATCTCCCGTACCAGTTTTTCTTCATCCAAATTAGCTTCGCCAAGGGCTTTCTTCCTTATTTCAACGATATATTCCCCAGCCTTGGCAAATCAGTTGAGGTAGCCCTCTCCAAGAAAACTCAAGTCACAATGGATTAGGACCTTAGTGTTGCATTCGACAATCAAAGGATTGAACATGTCCTAAATCTCATTCCGGCCAGCCTCTTTAGCTTCCTCTAACTGGGCCTTAATTTGCTCCTTAACTTCATTACTTCCAGCTTACCTTGTCTCTTCCTTGAGGGCTTCGATTTGAGTGAGCTGCTCATCAAATTTAATTTTTAGCTCCCGAGCCCTGATGGCCTCTTCACAATATTTTTGAGACTCATATTGAGCTTTAAGTTTTTCTTCCTTCTATTTCTTAAGAAGCTCTCCAAGTTCCTCAATGCGGTGGGCTAGAGTGTCTTTCTCTTTTTGCAATGTGTCCTTCTCATGAGCAAGCGCACCACTTCGACTAAGGATAGCGTCCAGCTACTTTTTGTGTGCCATTTCCAGCTGGTTAACCACTTCAGATGTTCTTTAGCACTCTTCCCTACTGCGGCTAAATTTTTGGTTAAATCTATGATCTCATCATCTTTGTGTTTGATTATGTCTTTATCATGGATCGCCTCTAACTTAAGGCGAACAATTTCATGTTACCTTTCAGTAGACACCTTAGAGATTTTCTCAGCCATGTGTTGGAATGCCTCATGATGCACAAAAACATCATTGATATACGCAAGTGAACTTGCCTTAGCCCTCTTTAGAATTATATGGATAAAAGGAAGAAAATTTAGCCCATCAAAGCAGATTTTTTGAAAATTAACCTTAATTTTAGCCAATCTTCCTACCCTAGAGGCCTTAAGAGTTGTAGTAGTCAAGCTGGATCAAAAGTAACAGTAAGACATTTGCTCGACCAACAATCGTGAGGTTGTTGAAAACCAGATGAACCCGAATAATGCTCGAGTGCCATAGTAGTTTGAGGAACATGAACAGGTCTGGTCGCCTCTATGTATAGGAGAATTGGGCTGAACTTTCTGATGAGATGATTGAGATTCGGACTTGTGCTTAGAGGATGAAGACTGCATTGAACGATGACTTCTTTCCCGCCTGTCATCCCTTTCTCTATGCTTACCCAAGTCTGACCACGACTGGATCCATACTGTATTGAGGAGCCCCTTAAGTGATCAAAGGCACATACTGGTGAACTCAGACTTTTTAGCAGAGTTTCTCCTATGGAGTTTTATGCTATCCTCTCTCCTTTTCTTGTTAGTGCATGAGATTGCATGCCTTGTGATGATTCGACCACAGACGTGTTGCCCGAACCTGCATCATCATTGCTAGGCTTGTTGGCTTCATCACCTCTAATTTCACCTTCTTCGGCATTGTCCCGAGCCTACTCGACTGGGGCACGACAAGGCTATAAGTTTTTCCTTCTTGTTCCATAACATTCATTCATGGTGCTACACTTCCTGGAAGTCCAATGCTGCGACCTACTTCTAACAGCCTAAAAAGAGATAACCACTCATCGGTTACAAGGGATTTGATATCCCTGTCCTCAACTGGGGTGGCGCGAATTAGAGAAACCACCCTTGAATAGTTATCACCTTCGGGTCATGAATGAACACTGTAGATTTTCAAAGTATTTATTAGTTTAGGATATGACTTGGATTTATGAATCAGGAAATAAAGTGAAGGCAACACTTATGTCCTTCGAACCATCGCCTCGTAAAGCCGTGCGGAAGACAAATATAAAACCATTCGTGTTTAAAGACACGAAGCTTATTCCAAGCCCCAGTCAGAACTTGATAGTTGGGTGTGGGCTCGAGGAACGTGTAAGAAAGGCTTCCCATCCGTCACTTAAAATTACAGATGAACCTAATGTCTTTAGAAGATAGCGGGCAGACTAGAACTTTCATAAATAGCTGTTAGGAACTGGAGAAAGTAGTTTTGATGACAACAACCTTTGTAACTTATTTTATTATAACTTATATACTAACACTATTGTCTAGATACATATGAATATTATCAAGCAGGATATATATAAGGCAGGTATTGATTATTGAAGACTGTACAGTATCAAGATCAAGAATGAAGAAATCATGTTTGAAGACTCATGAGTATCAAGATCAAGATTTCAAGATATGTGTCTAGTTTTTTTGTTAAAACTTCATAATAGCATGAAAATATTCATTCCGAATTTCATTTGGGATGGAACCCATTTCAACCTTCTTAGTGGCTTACATACCCATGACAAGTAGCTTACAAACCTACATTAAGCGGCTTACAAACCCACGAACATCCTGGTTTTGTACAAGTTTTCGAGTTCTGATGTGATGAGATATTCTACAGGAAGAAGCTTGCATAACTACTTCAAAATGGATTTTTAGAATGATTTTAAAAACTCTTTTCAAAATATTTTAGCCTTAAAATTATCTTTTCAATTATTTTTTAAAAAGATGTTTTAGCCTTAAAATATTATTTGTTTTTGTTTTAAAATGAACTCTTGTTTTAAACTTCATTTTCAAAAACAAATTTTACATTGTTTTTTACATAAGGATGTCGACATCATGGGATACACCATGTCGACATGGTGGCCTTTGAATTCAAAAGTTTCAATTTTCAAAAGAAGTGTCTATTAGTTTAAATCTCTTCACGAATGGTTATGACCGTTGGGGCTTTATAAATAGGCTTCATAAATGAATTTTTTAATTATCTGTTTTCATATTTTCTTCACTTCTTCTTCTCCACAAATCCATATTATATAATTTTCATACTTTTAAGATCGTGCCAAAATTCTGCCAAATTCTCAAGTGAATCAAATTAGAATCTCATTCTTGTGTTATTCTCTACCCTCTCTCGAAGATCAAAGTGCTTTTCAGATTTATAGGATCAATTTGTAATCAAAAGTTTATCGAGTCTCTCTATAAGGTGTGGTTGTGCCTGGAAATCAATTGGGTAATCTTGTGGCCCGTAAATCAAGAGAGTTTGTCCCGGACTCGTGAGACGGGAGGGTACTTCAAGGCCTTTAGAAATTGAGGAATGTAATCTCGACATTGGTATAATAAAAATCTGTATGAGTTGGCTTTCCTTGGTACAAGATTGGATGTAGGGTAACTCCAAACCAGTATAAAATCCGATGTATTCTTTCCTTTACTGCTTTTTATTTACATTCTACATCTTGTTTGATTCTATGATTGTTCTATGATTAAATTCTACATCTGTTTTTGTCACAATTTTTAAATTAGTACATGTAAGTCTTAGAATCCATTAAAAACTATTCGCCCTCCTCTAGTGTTAAATTAGCCTTAAGATCCTTAATTCTCACTCCCTTTCAATTGGTATCAGAGCATAGGCTTTCATAGTTTTCATAATCTGAAACTTGAAAATTTAAGAATGACATTTTTAGGAAATTTTGTTAATACTAGTTTGAATTATGCATTTCATCAAAGTATCATAAGTCTGCATATAGTTTTTTATGAAAAATCAAGTTATCCACCGAATTGGTTTGTTATGCATGAACAGACATGTTACATGGCTTTTGAAGAATCAACAACCAATAGACAAACTATGCAAGTTGAGATAGATAAATGGATAACTATAGTGCCTGTTCAAGACATATGACTGGAAATCCCGAGAACTCAATGACATTATATATAAAGATGGTGGACTAGTCAACTTTGGAGATAACTCAAAAGGGTATATGGTTGGCATCGGCTATGTCGGTATTCTAAAACTCCTCTTATTTCTGATATTTTGCTAGTTAGGAATTTAAAATATAATTTGCTTAGTATAAGTCAATTATGTGATAAAGAATTGAAAATTAAATTTGAAAAAGATAAGTGTCACATCGAAGATAATAAGTCAAATATTATCTTTGAAGGAATTAGAAAGAAAAACATTTACATTCTCAGTATGAAAGTTTCAAATGATAACTTATGTCTTTTGGCTAATACAAGTGACCCTTGGATTTGGCATAAAAGATTTGGTCATTTAAATTTCAAACTGTTATCTAGGTTATCAATACTTGACTAAGTTAGAGGTCTTCCTAAGTTAAACTTTAAAGTAGATAGTATATGTGATGCTTGCCAATTAGGAAAACTTAAGAAAAGTTCATTTAAATTAAAAGATATGATTTCTACTTCTAAACCTCAAGAATCAATTCTTTTAGATTTATTTGGTACATCTCAAGTTCAATCAATTAATCATAATAAATATCTTTTTGTAATTATAGATGATTATTCTAGATATACTTGGACAATTTTTCTTAAACTTAAAAGTGATGCTTTTGAATTATTTAAAAAATTTGCTAAAAGAATTCAAAATCAACTTTCTTTAAAAATAAAACAATTCGTAGTGATCATGGTGGAGGATTCGAAAATGAAATTTTTGAGAATTTCTGTAATTAAAAAGGAAATATTCATAATTTCTCTTTTCCAAGAACTCCACAACAAAGCGGAGTGGTAGAACATAAAAATAGAACGATTCAAGAGTGTGCTAGAACAATGCTTTCTGACAGTAATTTACCTAAAAAAAATTGGGTTGAAGTAGTCGCTACAGCGTGTTATATAATAAATAGGATTTTAATTAGACCATTAACTAATAAAACACCATATGAATTACTTTACAATAAGAAACTCATAGTGGCTTATTTTAAAGTTTTTGGTAGTAAGTGTTTTATTCTTAATACAAAAGGTAATTTAGATAAATTTAAACCGAAATCCGACAAAGGTATCTTTATCGGATATTCTAATAGAAGTAAAGCATTTAGAGTTTATAATTTAAGAACTAACACTATTGAAGAAACAATGCATGTATCTTTTGATGAAAATTTTAAAGATACTGTACAAATAGAAGATGAAGAAGATTTTATAACTTTAAATAATGAACCTAATGAAACTAATTGTGAAATCATTCAACCTAATAAAAGAATTAGGCTATAAAAAGATCATCTTGTAGAAGATGTACTAGGAAATATTGAATCTATAGTTAAAAAAAGAAATCAACTAAATAGTATGAGTAATGTAGCTTTTATATCAACTATTGAACCTAAAATCCAAAGGAAGCATCATCTGATGATTCATGGATTCTTGCTATCCAAGAAGAATTGAATCAGTTCGCCAGAAATGATGTTTGGGAACTTGTCCCGAGGATAAAAGTATAATTGGAACAAAATAGGTTTATAAAAATAAAATGAATGAATTTGGTGAGGTCGTGAGAAATAAAGCTCGTTTAGTCGTGCAAGGTTATTATCAAGAAGAAGGAATTGATTATGACGAAACTTTTGCCCCATACCAAGACTAAAAGCTATCAGGATTCTACTTGCTTTCGCAAACTACAATAATTTTAAGTTATATCAAATGGATGTTAAAACTGCTTTTCTAAATTGTTTTGTAAACGAAGATGTTTATATTGAAAACCCTCCACTTTTTGAAGATAATAAATTTCCAGATCATGTATATAAATTAAAGAAACCTTTATATGGTCTGAAACAAGCTCCTAGAGCCTGGTATGAAAGACTAAGATCTTATTTACTACAATCTGGTTTTGAAATCGGTAAAATAGATACAACCATTTTTATTAAAAGAAACAAAAATGGTATTCAACTATTACAAATATATGTAGATGATATAATATTGGGATCAACTAATAACATAATGAATAAAGAATTTTCAGATATAATGACTAAAGAATTTGAAATGATTCATATGGAAGAACTAAATTTCTTCTTAGGACTTCAAATCAAACAATTATATACAGGAATTTTCATTAGTCAAGAAAAATATGCTAAGGATTTAATTATAAATTTGGATTGACCACTTCTGGTGGGAAATCAACTCCAATGACAACTAATGTTGCTTTAAGTAAAAAAGATAAATCAAAAGATGTTGATCAAAAATTATATAGGGGAATGATTGGTTCGCTGCTTTATATAACAGCAAGTCATCCTGACATCATGCATAGTGTCCGTCTCTGTGCAAGATACCAATCTCAGCCTAAGGAAACTCGCTTAAAAGCTGTTAAAAGAATTTTAAGATACGTAAAACATACTTTAGATTATGGTTTATTTTACCCTAAAAACGATGTATTTGACTTAATGTCATATTGTGATACTGATTGCGCTGGTTGTAAATCAGACCGAAAAAGTACAAGTGGAACTTGTCACTTTCTAGGACATTTTCTGGTTTCCTGGTTTATAAGAAGCAAAATACTGTATCCTTGTCAACAACTAAAGTAGAATATATATTTGCTGCTCTGGCTTGTTCTCAAGTTATATATATGCAACAAACTATAAAAGATTTTGGATTAATTAACTAAATCACCAATTTATTGTGATAATACTAGTGCGATAAATTTATCTAAGAATCCAACTCATCATGCTAGAACAAAACATATTGATATTGGACATCATTTTCTTAGAGATAATATAAGTAAAGAAGTCGTAACTCTTGAATATATCAATACTGAAAAACAAATTGCTGATATATTAACCAAACCATTAAATATACAAAACTTTACTAAATTTAGAAGAGAATTAGGTATATGTTCATCAACTGAAATATAAATTATAAATTATAAATAATACAAGTATAATTAATAATTAATATAAATAAAAATTTCTCAAAAATTACACTAGGCATGTCGACATGACCCATCCCCTATGTTGACATACTAGCCGTGATTTTCCAATTTTAATTTCCCTCTAAAATTCGTTATTAAGTTATATATTTAAATATTTCGACTTTTACTCCTTTTCTCTGTTCTATTCTCCGTAACAAACTTCTAAAACAGTAAATTTATGGCTTCCTCTTCTAATAATGAACCTTCTTCACCCACTTCTCCTCATTCTAGTCCTTTTCAACGATTCATACACGTACGAGTCATCAAATTGCAAGTGAAGATAAAAGATTTGTTTCAAATGATGATGGAGATTCAAGTTAGTCAACTGCGAATGGCCAGAGAACAAGATAGGCAAGGCAAAATCCTTAGGAATCTACAAAAATTCCTTATGGATAACCATGCTAATTCCATTGTCATCGAAGTATCATCTCAAGCCATGGTTTTCGAAGAAGTAGAGCCTCTAGAAGAACCACAAGAAGATCAAGAAGAAGAACATCCTCTGTCGAATCTGGATGTTCATATGGACGAAGACGATGACGTGATTTGCGTTGGAGAGGTCCTTTTTGACGCTAATGGGAACTAGGTTGAACAACGTGGAAACTTTTGTCTCCACTATCCAAATTGTTTAGTCCATAAATCACCAATAGTTAAGGGTCCTCGTCAAGCATTTTTCGTTTTTCTCTTTCGTGATTGTATATTAGTTTGTTAATTTGTATATAAGTGTTATCTTAAAGTTCTTCTAAACACAATCTTCGATGTATAGAAACATGAATTCCAGTAAGGATGTTATATATTATATCATATGTTTGTTTATCTCGTTTTCTATTAAGTTCAAGTTTTATAGGTTATTTTTTATTGATGATAAAGGGGGAGAAAGTTATATAAAATAATAGGCTTGGAGTAAGGGGGAGTTGTTGGAGTAATGGGGAGTTATGGTATGATCGATGTGGTAAGTATATTTTATAAGGTTGTCATCATCAAAAAGGGGGAGATTGTTAGGAACTGAAGATAGTAGTTTTGATGACAACAATCTTTGCCACTTATTTTATTATGACTTATATACTAACACTATTGTCTAGATATACATGAATATTATTATGCATGATACATATAAGGCAGGTACTGATTATTAAAGACTGTACAGTATCAAGATAAAGAATGAAGAAATCAAGTTTGAAGACTTATAAGTATCAAGATCAAGATTTCAAGATATGTGTCTAGTTTTTTTTGTTAAAACTTCATAATAGAACGAAAATATTCATTCCGAATTTCATTTAGGATGGAAACCATTTCTACATTCTTAATGGCTTACAAATCCACGACAAGTAGCTTACAAACCTACGACAAATGGCTTACAAACCCACGAACATCCTGGTTTTGTATAAGTTCTTGAGTCCTGAATTGATGAGAAATTCTGTAGGAAGAAGCTTGCAAAACTACTTCAAAATGGTTTTTCAAAATGATTTTCAGAACTGCTTTTCAAAATATTTTAGCCTTAAAATTATCTTTTTAAATGATTTTTCAAAAAGATGTTTTAGCCTTAAAATATTTTTTTTAAAATAAACTCTTGTTTTAAACTTCGTTTCAAAAACAAATTTTACATTGTTTTTTACATAGGGATGTCAACATCACGGGACATCCCATGTCGACATGGTGGCCGTTGAATTCAAAAGTTTCAATTTTCAAAAGAAGCGTCTATTCGTTTAAGTCTATTCACGAATGGTTATGATTGTTGGTGCTTTATAAATAGGCTTCAGAAATGAATTTTTTAACTATCTATTTTCATATTTTCTTCACTTCTTCTTCTCCAGAAATCCATATTATATAATTTTCATATTTTTAAGATCGTGTCGAAATTCTACGGAATTCTCAAGTGAATCAAAGTAGAATCTTATTCTTGTTTGATTCTATGTTCTCTCTCGAAGGTTAAAGTACTATTCAGAGTTATAGGATCAATTTGTAATCAAAAGTTTATCGAGTTTCTCTATAAGGTGTGGTTGTGCCTGGAAATCAATTGGATAATCATGTGGCCCGTAAATGAAGAGAGTTTGCCCCGGACTCTTGAGAAGGAGGGTACTTCAAAGCCTTTAAAAATTGAGGAATGTAATCTCGACATTGGTATAATAAAAATCTGTATGAGGTGGTTTGCCTTGGTACAAGATTGGATGTAGGGTAACTCCAACCAGTATAAAATCCGGTGTGTTCTTTCCCTTTACTGCTTTTTATTTACTTTCTACATCTGTGTTTGATTCTGTGATTGTTCTATGATTAACTTATGCATTTGTTTGTGTCATAATTTTTAAATTAGTACATATAAGTCTTAGAATCCATTAAAAACTATTCAACGCCCTCTAATGTTAAATTAGCCTTAAGATCCTTAATCCTCACTCCCTTTCAATAGCAAGAAAGTGCCATAAAGAAAAACATAGCTATTCGGATGCAGCTGAGCAGGAGCTATTCCCCGATAATTTACCATCTCTCGGAAAAATGAATTAAAATGCGGCACACATCCAGCCCAGCACATAAATTTATTACATGTTGTATACCTCTCCGGGGGCAAGTGAGCCCTGTCATTCACTGAAGGGACTAGAACATCCCTAAATAGGATCCTATGTTCAGTGCATAACCTACGGAGAGCGACATCAACGATTTCGGAGACCTAGGAATCCATCTTATTTGGAAATAAAACACCCTGTAAAGTATCAGGGGCAGGATCTAGCTCTTCCACCGGAAGGACGAGGACATCAAAAAAAAGGTTAACTAATGGACCGGCACTCTCCAATTTCTCATTTTTGTGTTCAGGAGAAAGTTTACTGGATACGTTTGCAGAACTAGACTCGGCATTTGGATTATTGTACCGTGAAGGTTTGCCAGAAGACATTGCAGCTAAACGCCCTGAATTTCTGGAGCCCATATCAAATAAACTCAGTAGATAATCAAGATTAGAAAATTAACCTGTCCTTTTGTGCTAGGTGTAAACTAGTGTGGTGTAGTGTTGTGTAGTGCAAAGATAAACAGTTCAAAATTAAAAGCAAAATGAAGTGACAAGACTTTAGATTCTGACCGTAGTGACTATCATGCTGACTGTCACAACTGCCATTTAGATTGGTTGGTTGTGTAAGCTTAAGGATCGACCATCGACATATTGAAGTGTGAAGTTCATTATTGAAGTCCATATGTTAAGTTTTAATTCATATTCTATGTCCCAGAAGTTTAGTCGTTCAATTTCAAGTTCGATATTGGATATGCAGAACCTATTATCCGTTATAGTCGTATGTATAAGTTCATTGAGCATGGATTGGTTCTAATTGGTCATGTAGGTATGCATGAAGTGGTTTGTTTAAAGGTTCAAGCTTGGTTCAAAGGCCTGAAATCGGCCAAGTTCCCATAATCGCTCCCTCTCCTAAAGCAAACAGCCGATCCCTCTTAACCAACATGACCGATCCCTATTCCCATCTCTCAACATAGCTGGTCCCAATGCCAAAACTAATTCAACTGATCCCTTTAAGCTACAGCAACATTGATCCCTCTATGCTACAAAAACAACCGATCTCTTGTCCACCAATGCGATGATCCCTTCTTTCTCATATTCACACCGACCACTCCTTACTCCTCAAACTTTCATAACCGATCCCTATGCCCCTTAAAGCTTTTACAACTTTGCTCAACAAATTGGATCAAAACTGCCTTCAAAAAACCAATCAGACATTTGGATTTTTACCCATATGTCTAACTCAACACAAACCCATGTGTGCATCAAACAACTAGGCATCTGGATTTTTATCCAGATGTCTAGCTAAACTCTCGGGTTTACCAGAGATGCTTAGCCTTTTCTTTACATCTACATCTGCTAATAAACGTCTGGCCCTTTCCTCCTAGATGCCTAGATCCACAAATAGACGTTTGAATCTTTTCTTCTAGAATTTTGGATTCCCATTTCTGTGCCTGCGAACCAGCCTGCTTCAAAAACGCGATAACTCTAGCTCCTTAGCTACGTTTCACAAACCGTTTTCTCCGTTGCTAAGCTACTTCTGACCTCTTCAACTTTTCATATATGTAGCCAAAATACAATAATATATGTATATCTGCACATACAATTATAAATAAAAGCTGTATCTAGTGAGATATGGCCTATAATTCACACTTTGATCTATATAGCCTCCTTGCGCACTCAAATCCACAGTCTCTAATGTAAACAAACTATGTGCTAATATCGGATCTAGGTTGGTTTTCGCTAATTTGGTGTGGAATGGAGTTTTGAAACAACGATGAAGGAAGGGGATGCTTGTGGCCTAAAATGAAGAAAAGAGGAGGCAAAAAGTGAAGCTCAAACAAGAGGCTATAGGATACTATTTATAGGGAGAGATGACCAAAATATCTAGCATCTATTTCTCCCATACCAAGTCAAAACATAGACTCCCTGTCTTCCTCATTTGGGCATCCATATCTAGCGTCCTAAATGGATGATAAGTCCTTCCATACTTAGTAAATTATATCATTTAAATCCAATTTCAAACCTTGTCAGTATCGTATATCGATACGCATGTATACAACTTTTATATACGCACCTCATAAATTACTAATTGTACCCTAAACAATTCTAATGGTAATCCATCTTACTAAACACAGTCCGTATAATAAAATAACAATAATTAATGTTTAACAAATGTTAATTAATTTATTTAATTTATAACTGTTATAAATCAATTAAATTAAGTAGTATTTCAGAGGCTAAATAGATTCGATTGTGCAACTCACAGTTGTGAATTTAGCTAGCGATTAATATTCAAATTTTCAAATACTATTGTTGATACATCACCTTAGCTAGTGATGTGATGGTTTTGCTTAACTTATTACTCACAAATTGACAGCGTTAGGGATATGCCTTAGGGGAAATTCTGTAATCTACTATAAATTATTAACTTTATAACAAAATCTCGATCAAAGTAAAAGGTGGTTTTCTTTCTATTATATACTAGACTAGATATAATGTGTTATATTAATTAATTATTTAATTTACGTATATTTAATATAAAATGCATAAATGATATTGTTGCTGATAGTAATTATAAGGTGTTGTAATCATGAAATATCTATTTCAATATAAACAAAAATATTGTTTTAAATTTTTCTAGTCAAGACGTATCAAGACATGATATTGATATATCCGTTGACTAGATTACATAGTGCTCTTTGAATGTTAGGCAATGTATCATAACTACGAGGGAACCAAGGGATTACGTACTGATAGTTACTGGATGTCCATGGAATAATTCACTTGATATTTTTCTGTTGGTTAATATGACTAAGATTAAATGAAGAATACCGAAGTGATAATATTACATGGTTATCTCAACTTGGAAATATAATGGAAGTTCAATGTGGCTGCTTCATTTTGATTAGAGTTAAATCATGGCATGCCGTCTATTACATAACTATAGTTGGGTCTGAGTTGAAGCATTGGAAATGAAACACTACTCAATAGAGAATTTGTCTTCTTAGTTATATGAGGTTAGTATCATGGTCAACTGCAGTCAACTCAATGTCAATGTTTTTGGCTATATAATTCAGTTAATAATTATTATTATTATTAAACTAAAGACTTGACTTTGGATTTTACAAGTCGGATGTGGACGATATTTGAATTTTGATATGTACCATATTCCATAACTACTAATGTGATAAAGTTTTGACGAAGATAATTGGTGTAAATAATTGTCACTACCAGGGACCACTTAAAATAGTAAAATCACATTTTTACCAAAATTGTGTAAGAGATAAATTCGGCCAAACTATTGCATCGCTAGCTAAGGTAAAGTATGAATATTAATATTCAAATTGTTCATCACTGGCTGAATTTACACCTATGAGTCGCACAACCGAAATGTTGAATACTCCAAAATACTACACGATTCAATTAAATTATAATTGTTATTAATTAATATATGAAATATAAATTTTGTTTGATTTACCGAAAATAATATTTAATAAAGTGTGTATATAAAAGTTATATATGTATGTATCGATACACGTATCAATAAAGGTATAAATTAGATATAAATGATATTAAAACTCATTGGATTTGGAAACGTTAAGGAGCGTATCTAGCCCTCTTTTAGCTGACCATATGGCACGAAAGTAGGGGGAAGTATTTTGATTGCAAAATGTGATTTTGAATTAGCTAAAAAGAAGAGGTAAATTAGGAGATTTAGATCTCCACTTTTTCCTCCTTTTTATTGCTTATTTATACATCACCAACACTTCATTTGCAATGACCTTTTTGAGCCTTCTCTACATTATTTTTTGGCCGAAAATTATTGGATTATTCTTCCTTATTTCCAAACAAGTTAAGTTAAATAAATCCACCTTAAGCTGTAGTGTTGTCTTTTAAACTATTGCATATTTTAAAGGGTCTTAGATCGGATCTATATACGGAGTTTGATTCAACATTGAAGATGCTTTATCAAGGCAACCATTAAGTAACATCTAATTATTTATTCATTCATTTATATGTTAATTTATAACGTTGTATGTAGGTAGATTTGAATTTCCAATATCATGAATTTATATGTGGTTGTTGTCAAACCTATATGTTTATTTGTATAGGACATAAAATATTATAATTTTCATGTCTTTATTTTTGCATATGTAAGAAAAACATTTTTTAAAGTAGTAGTATTTTGAAAAAAATTTAAATTTAACTCGAATTTTTAAATTGGTTTCATTTTTATTGTAATTATAGTATAATTTATTTAATACATTATTATGTACACATGTTTTCAATTTTTTTAATATATATAAATACATATGTACAATTAAAGCCAAAAATATTATACACACACACACAAACCCACACACACACATATTCATATATCTTAAATTTTAATTATACTCCCTTTTGGATCTCCTCCCTTTCACGCTTTCCTTCCTATGCCCTAGTTTTTGAATCCTCTTCCTCCTTCCCTCATGCCTTCCTCTCCTCCTCATCCTCCTCTTGTCCCTCCTTCTATGATTCCTTTACCAACATCCTCTTCCATGCCAGCTCCACCTCCTATTGCACTCCTTCTCATCTCCTATCCTTATCCAATTCCCTCCCTCTTTTATTATTTCATCCTCTGCCTTTCCTCAACTTTTATGGACTTCGTTGTTCAAGCACAAACTAAGAAATGCTGAAACGTACATGCCAGTTGAAGTTACCCATCTTTTAATGGTGATGCAATTGTTCCCCTTAAAAGTTATTGCTATTGGTAAAGAGGTCTAGAATGATTATATTGTTGGCTTCTTTCTTGATAAGCCTCTCTCTTACATTGTTGTTGTTGAACACCTGAAGAGAATTTGGAAGCTAAAAGGTTCGGGTAAGGGTAAATTGATGGGTTCATTTTCTTATTTCTGCTTTCTTGTGTTGAGAACAAGACTAGAATTCTAGAGGGAGACCTGATTGCAATTAGAAACAATATGTTTATAATTAAGTCTTTGAACCCTGAAATTGGGAATGTTTGTAGTAGCATAAAATCTATTCCAATTTGGGTCCATCTATCGAACATCACCATATATGCTTGGTCTCACTTGGGAATAAATTGGTTAGCTAGTCGAGTTGTTAGAATGTTCTGTATGGATGCATACATTAATCGTCTAAAAAGAATTCACCACGCCTAATGTTTGATCGAAGTCAATCCTAACCAAGAGTTGATTGATTAGTTTCCTATGAAATTAACGGATGGAGGGGAACAAATGATCAAAATTAATTACTTGCGGAAACTAGATATATGCATTGGATACAAATTTTTTGGGCATAGTGTTATCCAGCATTTTGATCCGGCTATATCCGAACTGGTTGGACAAGTTAGACTCGACTGTCATCAAGGCCAATAAGCCCAGAGCGATGATTGTAGGGTCTAGAAATCTAGTAAAAATGGTAATATGAGGCCATGATTGAGCAAAATTTGAAAGATGTGCTGTACAGAACGTTCAAAGCGTGGAATATAATTTAATCTAGAATAGGGATCGGCTATGATTCCTCTTTACCAAAAGGATCGGATTACTTCAGCCAGACAAGTGCAACTCAATGGAAAATAATCGATACCTCAAAATCCAGAAGTCCAATTCATATGAAACTTTGAGAACAAGAAATTGAGGCCCTAGGGAGTCCACCATATGGATCATACCACCAAAGGAGCAAGCAAGAGGGATCGATGCTCTTCCCTTTAGAGGGTTCGGCCAAAATCAGGCTACACAACATATTGCAACAAAGATTGATCAATAACTCAAATTCTACTAATCCAATTGGCATAAAACTTGGAGGGTAGCATATTACAACATGAAGAAGCTCCCATAGGGATCGCATTCCCAAACTCCTCAAAAATTTGGATTGGCTCTGATCCTTATTTCTTGGGATTAAGCCCATGTGACCGCTTTCTGATCCCCTATGTCTCTGAAGATCCTTCTGCCTAATTTTTAGGAAGATATATCATCATCTTCCTCTATAAACATAGGTCTGCTTGTTAATTTTCATGATCTTTAGGCTGCTTATTGCTTTGTAATCTTTTGTAACTATGGGTTTTCGTCTGATCCTTATTGTTCTTAATTTACAAAGTGATTAATAAAGCTATCTCTTCAAAGTGGACGTAGGAAAATAACGTCGAACTACTATAAATTATTGTATCTCTATTATATGCTTAATTCTTATTGCTTTATTGCCATATTCTCTCTGTTACATTTAATATTCTTCATTTATTCCTCGACATAATCTCTATTGGATGTTTGTGCTAATTTTGGTGCAACCACGTAGCATTTCTACTTGTGTGTTTCGTGATGTTAAAGAATTAATCGATCATGTAAACAGTGAAGATGTTAAGGTTAAGCAAAAAGTAATTGATTAAGAGAAAATCGAAAAGGAAAATCGAAAATAATTAAGAAACAAAGGTGGTAGAAAGTGATAAAGAATAAGAAAAATATGAAAGGGACTATGGCGGTTCAAATGTGAATGAAACGGTAAGTGCAGTGGTTCCACCCCGTCCTAGTCATGTTGTTTAAACAAACACTAGTCTAGTAGTGAATAATGTGAACATTTTTGTTCCAGTTTCACAACCTAGTTCTATTGAAGCCATATTTAATGTGCAAAATGATAAAAAAAATATGGCTAACAATAAATTCTAGATTCTTGCAAACTGTGAAGATGTTGATACCGATATAATGCTTAGAAAATGAAGTGAACTTGGGACATACTTAATGAAAAAATACAAGTGGTGATGCCTGAAATGCATGTACATGCATGCACAAATGATACCGAGCTATCTGTGCAAATACCTGGTAGATCCATTTTAAAAAATTCACACTCTCCACATAACGCAAATGCATGTGCTATTCCAAAAGCCAACTGCAACATTATAGATGTTCTCAACCAACTGCCCCTCAACAACCTAATGCTAGAATTTAATGCAAATGCAAATCAAACAATCAATGTTGCCTTCCTTCCCAACATCGAAAATCAGCAATTTCTTGAAACTTGTGTTAAATCTTCTGGAAGCCCTAAAACCTTCCATGCAGCAGCTTCTCATATTATTTTGGATTCTTTTAATTGCAACTATTATGTTCCCAATCTCTTTGATTTTTCTAACATCTCCTTCCCCCTGATCCAATCTTCCGAAACTCCTTATAATTTTTCTTCCTCAAATAATAATGCAACCTCCTTTCAAGATGATATTGTCTTGAATATCATGCCTACCTTCACTCCTTTACGTTATGAACACGTTACTACTCCTCCTGGATGGGTTAATTTCTCTGCTAATGACATAAGCCCCTCTCCTAAACAAAATATTTCCTCTGATGCCACTTCAACAAGCAAGGATCCTACCACTTCCAAATCCAATTCTACCAACCCTAACTTCCAAAACAAAGTAAGAAAACCCAAGAAAATAATATCCTCTGATATGAATAAGACAGATATATTGCCTAGTATTAGCATAATACTAGAATCCAAAACGGGAAGGTCTCCTTCGACAAGGAGAAGCATAAACCAGAATAATACCACTCCATACTAGTTTAATTATGTTGCGCAAATTTGAAGTTTGGAATATAAAGGTTGCGCATAGCAGTATGAAACTACATCGGGTTAAGGAACCAATCACACTCTTTAGTTACTAGCAATTTTGGAAACAAAGCTAAATAGTACTCTTACTATCAATACTACTGATTATTGTAATCCTCGTTGGACTATAGTTCACAACCTTATTGAAGCACTGTATGGTCACACCATGATCATATATGATCCTAACATATTCAAACTTTTCCACACCCTCTCTACCAAACAATTCATCCACTATCATATACTTCATCTTCCATCTTCTACTTCCACGTACCCTACCTTTGTTTATGCTGATAATAACCCTATCTTAAGACAACTCCTACTTGATTACCTTCCTCACCTCTCCCATGAATTCCATCTTGGTTTGTCCTTGGTGACTTTAACTGCATACTAAGCCTTGCAATAGGATTAGTGGTAAACCGGTTGCTTTAAATGAAGTTTGCCCATTTAATGAAGCAATTTGCTTTTCCTCCCTACTTCAAATGACATACTCTGGTGCTAGATATTCATGGTACAACAGAAGCAGAAGTGGCTTTAAAACTATGAGCAAAATCAACAACTCCTTTTGTAACCTAGCTACTCTTTCCAAATAGCCTTCCATTCCCTCTCATCTACCTACAGCCCTTATACCTCACCATTTCCCTCAAATCATTACCTTTAGAGATGCTACTGTTAAAGGAAATCCTACTTTAAATTTTTTTAATGCACGGATACTTGATGACATTTTTATGAATATTATTAATAATGCCTAGACTAACTATTTTTCTAGAAACCTTATGTTTTTTTAGAAGAAGTTAAAGAATGTGAAAAATGGTCTTAGGGTTTGGGCTAAAGATAAACATGGTAATGGTGTACACCTATCTACCCAATTGAAGAATGTCTAGATTTTGCTTAGATTAATTCAATCCTAAATCCTTCGGACATTATTTCCTCCAAGTTAGAAGATGATTTGACCACTCAATACATCAATTGCCTACTTGTGAGGATGTCATAAAGAAACAAAAATTAAGACAAATATGGGGAACTTCTACAAATTTTTCCATGCCTCCTTCAAAACCAAGCAAGCCAAGTACCACATTAACAACATTACTGATCAGCATGGAATCCTTGCCAACAATCCCCAACTTGTTGAAGAAGCCTTCCTAAACTACTCTTAATTACTAGGTAATTCTAACATCTTCTGTTATGATTTAAATATCATCAATAGCTTGGACCAACCTCTTTTTCCCAATAATCAGGTGTAACATCCCCGTACTTGGAGGCCTAAAACTAACGATTACGGATGCTACAGCCTTCCATGGTTATTAATCCTCGGCGACAAAATACAGTGGTGTTAGATTCATTGATACACAGAAACACATGAATATGGAAAAAATCTAAACTTCAAACAGAATCACATTTCAGTTTAAAATATTTCCAATTCATTACATAACCCCAAATTCGCAAATCATGTTCAGAGAAAATATACTGATTACAACATACGCTAAGAGCGACATATGAAGATGCCCCTTAGATGATCAGAGTATATACAGGCAATATAACAACTTTGTCATTACAAATAACATAGCGGAATCAAAAGAAAAGAGAACCGTAAATAGCTATCATGCCTCATACATGTCTCTAGAAGCTTATTCGTCTCAAGAGGTACCTGAGAACCTCAAAAATCAAACTACTCAAAATCAATTAAGTACCTGAGAGTCTAAGAGGAAAACATAAACTTCGAGTCAGATATAAAGCCGGGTATGGATAATAATGTACCATCTCAAATCATTTAGATATCTAGTGAGACACGCTGCTTAGCGTAACAGATTCCCCACGCTAATATCTCAAAACCTTTATAAAATCATATACTGTGCTCCTGCATCCACAATGGTTAAAACAATTCAAAATAGTATAATATGATTGAAACACCCCACACCTCTTAGTATACCCAAAAAGGGCACACTAAAAGATATGGTGCGTTATAGGTTTAGTTAAAGCATCATAGAGACTAAGATTCATAAGACAATCAAATAAAAACAGCAGAAACATTTACAAAATAACTAGACATGTAACGACCCGTTAAATTTATGATATTTAATAGATTAAATTAATGAAATTTCTAATTTGTTTGAGTATAAAATGCAGAGATTTGGTATATTTGTAGTAATTGCAATTTACCGTAACTACAATATTTTATGATAATAGATGCGGATAATGTAAATTGTCACAACTTAAATTGAAGTAATTTTTAAGAAACAAATTAAAGTTGAATCTGTAAAAGTTAATATAAATATTTACTTAAATGGTATTCATTAATATAAAAATGAAATTAGTGCAGATAGTAATAATTTATGTCTGTAGTAAAGGGAAAAGAAAACTAATAGTAATATAAAATTTATTATATGTAAACAAAGCATAGTTTGAACAAATTTATCAAATTTAAGAGAAATAGTATGGTAATCAGTTGGTTATTAATAATTGAAAGATAGATATGTGTAAATACGTAAATGAATTTATAATGGGAAGAAATGGTAAGAATATAAGATATATATATCAATAAGCATCTGATCCAATTAAGGGTATTAAATTTTAATAAATGGTCATTTAATAATTTAACGTTCTGTGAGTAATAATTGGGTGAAATCAGTACAAATTTGGAAGAACATATACCTTAATAAACATTCTAACTTAATAAAATTTGCAAATGTAGGAATTAGTTATAAGCGTATAAATTTTGGGTAGGATAACTATTAATATAAAATACCTACATATTGGAAACCCATTTGTAAGGCATAATTAATTGAGTTAGGAGATTGAGAATGGTTTCAAGGTATATGAACATTTGCGTTACTTAAATTAGAATGTATGCAGTAGCTAAATTTGTGGAATCTAAACTTATGGAACATAGTGTGTAAGATCTTTACTGATAAAAATTTACTTTACAGGTAGTGTATATTCCTAATAAAATGAGACTATGGGTTATAGTAAAGTTTTAAAACCAGATTTTATCTATGTGAATAAAAGAATGGAGGTAATTGGATTTTTGCAATTAAGAAATTTAAACGTTTATTTTTACGTTAAATGAAATTTAAGTTGAGTTGAAAATATTTATGTATGTTAAATTCATGCATTTGACTATAACGGATTTAATAATAAAAATGGAATAGTGAAATCAAATGGATATAAAGATTTCAATTTTACCTTGAAATTCATGTTCACCATAAATGTTAATTGAAACCAAAGAAGTTAATATATGAGCCAAGCCTCATTTATTAATTTGGATTTATTGAAATAGTTGATACCATAGGATAAAGTTAAAATGAAGGTTGTAAACATTTGACTTGGAGAACAATTGAGTGAAATCTTAACTAATGTAAATTTCATCATATTGACATCCATAACTGTGGATAATAGGAGGAAGGTAAATTAAATAAACTTAACCAAACTATTAATGTTGAATATTAAAAATTTGAATTAATAAATAGTTAAGAAAATTAAGGGGATGGAAATAAAATTTATTTATAATTTGGAATTTTAATTATGGTGAAAAGGTTAACTGCAATTAAAAGTGAGTTGAAATGAAAATCAAGTTATTTATTTAATTTGGTTTAAGATAAGAGTATATAAGTATAAGATTAGATAATTGGTGAGAATAAACTTATAATTCCCAATTAATAAGAAAGTGCAGAAAATTAAAACTACAATTAATATACTTATGAATTTTAATTCACATCCAAGCTTGTTAAATCATTTGGAATTGTTTGAACTATCTAAGTAATGAAATTGGGCCAATAATAGAGTTGAAACGTAAAATTTGATTTTATGATTTATTTGATTGATTTAATAAATATTAAAAATAGCCATTTTTGTCACGGACTCGGATTTTGACGAAACCAGTTTCATCGGATCTGTATCGGTAAATTATTATAGAGTTTCAAGTTTCGTATCGATCGGACTTGTCGTTTGATCGTACGGACGCGAAACGCCTTGAAATCAATTTATTAAGAATCAATTTGAAATCAATTTGGAAATCTTGTTTTCAGCATAACTTCTTCATACGATCAAATTTGGACGTGAAACTTCTTCCATCGCGTTCAGAATATTTTAAATTACCTATTTTGATATATGGGTTTACCCAATTTCGCTCCGGAGTCGAATCGGGCTTTTCGGGCCATATATCGTGTAGCGCGTACATCTATCGTATCCGTTCCAGCCTTTTTCAACTTAGTCTATAAATATATCGCTATAAACCCTAATTTCCCTCATTTTTTTATTTGGCTGTACGTATATCTCAGCCCTTTCTCCTCCTCAATGGCAGACAATAATTTTAGATCCAATTACAATCAAATCAAAAGTAAAAATTTAAAGTGCTCAGAAAAATTCGAGAAAAATATATGTTGATCTTCTCGAAGCGCTTAATCTGCCGGTATAATTTGTTTCTCGATTGGATCTGTGGTTTGCTCAGAAATATTCGAAACAGTGCCGGCCGTACATAGATAGTTGCTCGTTTCAACGGTAGATCTTCAGCGATAGCTCGATCGGGGGGTATGGTTTCGTAGAGGACGTCGAGCAGGCCAGATCCATGCGGCTACTTTGGTCTGTAATGGCATGGATGCATGCAAATTTACGATGGAAGGGCCGACAGGGGCTCTCGGCCTGGGTTGCGTGGAGGCGCCGTAGGAGGGCCGGTCTGGGGTGTAAGGGGCGGCCGGTGATGGCCTTCACGCTGGTGGTCTTGGATCGGAGGAAGGGGGAGCGGTGACTTCGGAAAAATTGAGGTAGGGTTTACTGATGGTAGCGGCCTCGATCGGTTCAGGCTTGAGAAGATGGTGTCGCGTGCTGAAGGGGGTGAAAGCAAATTGCTGACGTGGAAATAATTTTAGGTGAGTTTAGTTTTTATTTAATTTTGTTTTCAACTCGAAATTTCGCTATAACTTTCACATACGAACTCCGATTCACACGAATTTTTTTTTGTTAGGATCGTAATTTAATTCCGGACTCGATGACGCTGGTTTGGACGAATTCTGAGACGGGCGAATTTTTGGATTTAAATTGAATTTGGATTCAATTTAAATTCAAAAGGTGAGTGTTTTAACCCACTCACAATTACTAGAAGCTTTTATGTTTGTTAAATAAATTTTAGAAATGAATAGAAATTTATTTATGAGCTTTTGGCATGTTATTTCACCCATATCTGTTGAATTGCATTTATTGAATTTAGCTGTTAATTAAATTGATTAATTGCGTATTAATTTGCTGTTAGGAATTTTGTTTGCATATGAAATGCTAGTTAACAGTTATATAAATTATCTCTAAATATAAATGGTTAGATTAATAGTTGAAATTTAATTTGAATAAACTGACAGTTATTACCCGTTGCATATTATCGAACTAATATTGTTATTGATTGATATGGGTTGATAGTAATTGATATCGATTGATGGTTGGAATTGGGTGATGGATGTGTTGTTGAATGGATGATTTATGTGAATATCATTAACTGCCAGTTAGCATGCATTTTACATTTTCGGGATTGTGGTTTGAAATGATAAAACCGCAAAGTTTTATTTTTAAATTGCGGATTGAAATGATAAATATCCGTATCACTTGACCATAGGATAGAAAATTTTATACAGGCACCGCGGTCTATATATAACTATTTTAATGTGATTTCTATGGTTTGGATTGAATACGGTTTATAAATCTTAAATTTTATATTGTATAAATATTTTATTCCATATTTATATCCCTATGAAGTTAAATTTTAGGAATTTAAAAGGTGGATAAATTTCTTTATTGAAATGGAAGAAATTTAGAAAATGGAGTTGGTAAATTTATATCCTATGTTTAAATGTAAAGTTGGAAATTTTAAGATATGATATTTGAAATTGGATTTCCCAAAATAAATAGAAATGGATATTCTAGTAAAAATTTGAATTGGAAAAGTTATATATATATTTTACTAGAAATTGAAGTTTTATTAATTATGGATTTTATGTGAATGGTCAAGATTAATTAATAGAATATTGATTTTGAAAGGATAAAAATCCAACTTTAGTTGAAATATTAATGCTCAAAAATGGATATAAATATATATAAAATTGAAATGGTTTTGGGACTTGAGGTAATATTTTGGATTTTGGTTTAACTTTAAAAGAAGAAATATTTGGAAAGCCGTGAAATTTATTTCTTTATAAAGCAACAGTAAAGTTAAACCTTTTTTAATTCGCATACCGTTGAATATCCAAACCATTTGAGTTTAAAAGTTATGGTTTGAAATTATGGATTTCCAAAAATATTAAGCTTTGAAAATACTCGATTTTCAGATATTATGAAGCTAAAGCCTTTTAATTTTTGGAAAGGAATTATATTTGGAATAAGTGGTAAAATAGGGTTTTGGGTTTTGGAATGATATCGTAATATTATGGTTTTGAAATGGATTATATTCTGGTTTTAAAGTATAAACAATTTTTAAATGACCGCGGTGTTATAATAACGATTGGTTGGCAAAGAGACCGGAATCGGATATGGACATACTCTCTGTCGATACCGAAAACCACTTTGACTAACCGTGTACGCGGTGGAGTTCCCAGAATGAAGTAGGTGGTGGCGACGTTTCCTGTAAGGTAAATACGTGGACCCAACTCCCGTGAGTTGGCATAAGGTGGCTAAAACAGGAGCGATTCTCAGGCCAATGAGGTCATTCCTCTGATCGGACGCTCCTCTTCGATATTATACTTTGACTTGGATTGATTCAGTGGCCACTTCTATATTTTGATTTTTGGGGGAGTTAGTTCGAGGTGGGCGGCAGCTGCGCGCTGCGCGTTACCACCAGCCTGGATAGCAATTGGTATATCTACCCTGGCATTGCCTCGTTGTGCCGTGTCACCTACCATATCGAGCCTTGTACGAGTTTGGTTTTCTCCCGTAGCCCGTGTGGTATCCTCTAGTTGCTTCCCGAGTAGGAGGAGCTATGGTATTGGATGGACTACTGGGACTATTACGTGTTAAGGTGGAAAATGTAAAGCCTTAACGCTATTTAAAAGTAAGTTTATTTTACAATTAGACACTATTATAATAGCGCAATATACTACATAGTAAATAGTTTAACGGATCCTTAGGAGATGTAAATCCCGAGCATCTCTTGAGTTACTGTACTCATATTTATTTCTGTTTATTTAACTCACATAAGATTTTCTAGTCTGACTCGAGTGTTTTTGTCTTTTTCAAATTCGCTCGGGTCAGTCCGAGCGTTTCAGGATAGCAGATTTTAGCTTTGGAGGACGAAGACGAAGAATCAGTATTATTTTATATATAGTATTACACCACACTCTTTTTATTCCGCTGCATTGCTTGTATTGGTATGTGTAACTCTGATATTTATTGTAAAAGAAGAATCAAGCTTTTGTAAACTGTTTATGAACTGTATATTTGTTATTATATTTTATCCTTCCGCTGTGAGATTCTGTTTTTGTTTTTATTCTTCTCTGTTTTTCTTATTTACCCCATAACAATCCGCCCTTGCGTACGCTTTGAATTGGCACGTGTGTCGGTTTAAAGTGTGCATAAAAGGCGGGATGTTACAGTTGGTATCGGAGCTTTGGTTTAGCGATAAACCTTGGCTTTGTGGGGTTTGACTCTTTGTTAATAGGGTAGAAATATCCTATGGGAGTCACTGAGCGTATATATATGAGAGAGCGTACTTGTTAGTGTTATAAAAAGATTTTTATATTGTGTTAATCTGTTCCGCTTTGTATTTATAAATTCTGGTTGATGCATGGGACGCTATGTCATCAATAGGGATTTCTAAACACTTAATAGGACAGACCGACATAATATTTGTTTTTAATATAGGTGAATGAAATAATTTTGCCTATTATATTTTCTATATATAAAAATATTTTTATAAAGATATATATATATTTGGTTGCTATAGATTGGGTGTTAGGAAATAAAAATATTTATAATAATTGAAGCTAAGTTGAAATTATGATAAATCAAATTGGAGATTTTAGAACTTAAGTCCGGGATTTTTCCAAATCTGCTTTCAAAGAATTTATGAAATATAATGATTTGGTTTATAAGTATTTTCTTATATAAATATTTCGTATAAATGGGAAGAATTGTTTTAAAGAAGATTTTGGAAAAGAATTAAATTCTGTACTTTCCTCTCTGTCGCTGGAAAATAAATTCGGTGATGACGGCCGCATCATCGACTTTCATTTTTCGAGTTCGAAGGGGAAAGGCCACTGTAGTAAATTCTACTGCAGATTTATTTTGAAATTTTCTAAATTTTTTTTCTTTTATTGCTCTAACTATAATTAGAGATATTGAGATGTAAGAACTTATTTACCTATTATTTTGATCTGTTGAAATTTAACCCGGTACTTATTTCTTAAATTTCCACTAATTAATTAATAAATTGTTTCAATTATTGTAGTGAAACGAAAGATTAGCAAATAAATAATTGGAACCCTTAAATGAAGTAAAAATTTAATATAATTAATAGATAAGAAAATGAAAATAAGTGTTGTAAACCTTAGAAATTGAATTAATGAAAATCTTTATTGATAAAAATTTGATGCTATAAAGTTGTAAATGTAAGTTTAATTAAAAGGTAAGGAAGCATTAAATAAATTAATGGGTAAGCCGAAATTGTAACTTATAAGAAAGGTAAAACTTATTGAACAATGAATAAATTAATAGTTCCAATTACTGTAGTGAATTGGAACGTAGCTAATATATAAATTTCACCCTTTGAAGGAAATAAGAGATTTTATGATAGGATATTCATGGTATTAAAGGAAATTTGAAATTTGTAACCTACGAAATAAGGAATAATTATTATTAAAACATTTAAATTAACCATAGGTAAATAGAAACTTGTATAAAATTCAAGTATACTCTTTAAAACATATATAACTTACCAAATATTAAAAGTTGAAATGTTTAATAAGAAGTGAAATATGTACAAGTAGAAACTGGAAATAATGAAGGAATTTATTGGTATAAACTTAAGTGATAATTGAAATTTTTCCCAAATTTAAGGTGAGTATTATTAATAGGTGATTTTAACTTAAGTAAATAAAATGAAATTCTTTAATAAATAAAGATTGATGTGTAGGGTTATAAACTTAAGTATGATTTAAAATGCTACTAGTAATATAATAAAAAGTAGGTAATATAAATAAATGTCTGTAAACCCTAGATAATGAATTAATAAAATCCTTTATTTATAAAAATGGAGGTTTTAAGGTAAATAATTTAAGTGTAAGTAGAGGGTTACTGAAATTAAATATAATAAAACGTAAACATTAAATAAAGGAATGAAATTAAGGGTAAGTTGAAATTGTAATTTATAAAACAAATATATATATATATTAATTAAAGGAATTAGGAAGAAACTTGTAAATTTTCACTTACATTCTTAAAACATACATAACTTACCATATAATAAAAGTTGCAATGTTAGTAAGAAAATGTAAGGGGAAATCTTACAAGTGAAGCTTGAGGTAATTAAGGTATTCAATAAATTTGCTGTTATAAATGAGAATTAATTGTATAAACTTAAGTTAAATTGGAAATTTTACTATATAAGAAAGGGTAAGTAGTATAAATAGATGATATAAACCTTAGTCAATAAATTGGAATAC
Source organism: Allium cepa (assembly GCA_030765085.1). Taxonomy (NCBI): domain Eukaryota; kingdom Viridiplantae; phylum Streptophyta; class Magnoliopsida; order Asparagales; family Amaryllidaceae; genus Allium; species Allium cepa. Next base: position 69,194,331 of record CM060939.1, on the reverse strand, counting down.
AATATAATGAATTTTGTAACAAATGGAAAATGAAAATTGTATGAAACAAAGAAATCCCTTCATAAATGAAAGAAAGAAAATCAAACCACTGAAACATGAAATAAAAATATAATAAGCTATTTAGGTGTTGGTTTGAATTGTGTTGTTTGATTTATGTTGTTGGGTAAGAAATTTGAAGTGGTAAAATGAATAAGTATCTATCTCTGTTCCATCTAAGACTGTTGAGTAAAGGATGCACTTGATAGTTAATTTCATTTCATACAAATTTCAAGTTTGAACCCAAACCACTATTTGTTTGATGGATTAAATGGTTGCTTTGTTTGTGTATGTATGTTGTTTGTAAGGTTGATGGTTGTTAAATTGTTTGGTTGATAAATGATTGAATCCACTTGAATAGTTCCCTTTAAGATAAATATTTAACCTTTTAGATTATATAAGTGAATACAGGTGATGGAAGCAACTGCTACTGCTTTTGGTTCCAAAATAATAAGCGTTTTACCCGACAAATAGGTACGTTTTCGGATTACGATTAAAGCGCTATTTATATATTTTTCCCGTGTGGGATATTTTATTTTGGATATATATGTAATATATTTGTATATTTGGATATTATATTTTCTCCAGAGTCCCTCCGTACAAAGGAGACTCTGCCAAAATTTTTCGTAAATTTTGGACTTAGAATTTTGTTGAAATTGTTTTCCAACTTTAATAATTCAAGTATTAAAAGACATAATGATTATAAAACAAGTGTAATTCATTAAAGGAAATTAATTTAGTAAATTATTGTTATAAGTTAATATCTGAAATTAGATATACTGTTTATTCTTCCTTCTCCCTTCCTTTCCTTTTCGGGGACGAAAAGTTTTGAGTGGGGAAGATTGTAACGACCCGTTAAATTTATGATATTTAATAGATTAAATTAATGAAATTTCTAATTTGTTTGAGTATAAAATGCAGAGATTTGGTATATTTGTAGTAATTGCAATTTACCGTAACTACAATATTTTATGATAATAGATGCGGATAATGTAAATTGTCACAACTTAAATTGAAGTAATTTTTAAGAAACAAATTAAAGTTGAATCTGTAAAAGTTAATATAAATATTTACTTAAATGGTATTCATTAATATAAAAATGAAATTAGTGCAGATAGTAATAATTTATGTCTGTAGTAAAGGGAAAAGAAAACTAATAGTAATATAAAATTTATTATATGTAAACAAAGCATAGTTTGAACAAATTTATCAAATTTAAGAGAAATAGTATGGTAATCAGTTGGTTATTAATAATTGAAAGATAGATATGTGTAAATACGTAAATGAATTTATAATGGGAAGAAATGGTAAGAATATAAGATATATATATCAATAAGCATCTGATCCAATTAAGGGTATTAAATTTTAATAAATGGTCATTTAATAATTTAACGTTCTGTGAGTAATAATTGGGTGAAATCAGTACAAATTTGGAAGAACATATACCTTAATAAACATTCTAACTTAATAAAATTTGCAAATGTAGGAATTAGTTATAAGCGTATAAATTTTGGGTAGGATAACTATTAATATAAAATACCTACATATTGGAAACCCATTTGTAAGGCATAATTAATTGAGTTAGGAGATTGAGAATGGTTTCAAGGTATATGAACATTTGCGTTACTTAAATTAGAATGTATGCAGTAGCTAAATTTGTGGAATCTAAACTTATGGAACATAGTGTGTAAGATCTTTACTGATAAAAATTTACTTTACAGGTAGTGTATATTCCTAATAAAATGAGACTATGGGTTATAGTAAAGTTTTAAAAACAGATTTTATCTATGTGAATAAAAGAATGGAGGTAATTGGATTTTTGCAATTAAGAAATTTAAACGTTTATTTTTACGTTAAATGAAATTTAAGTTGAGTTGAAAATATTTATGTATGTTAAATTCATGCATTTGACTATAACGGATTTAATAATAAAAATGGAATAGTGAAATCAAATGGATATAAAGATTTCAATTTTACCTTGAAATTCATGTTCACCATAAATGTTAATTGAAACCAAAGAAGTTAATATATGAGCCAAGCCTCATTTATTAATTTGGATTTATTGAAATAGTTGATACCATAGGATAAAGTTAAAATGAAGGTTGTAAACATTTGACTTGGAGAACAATTGAGTGAAATCTTAACTAATGTAAATTTCATCATATTGACATCCATAACTGTGGATAATAGGAGGAAGGTAAATTAAATAAACTTAACCAAACTATTAATGTTGAATATTAAAAATTTGAATTAATAAATAGTTAAGAAAATTAAGGGGATGGAAATAAAATTTATTTATAATTTGGAATTTTAATTATGGTGAAAAGGTTAACTGCAATTAAAAGTGAGTTGAAATGAAAATCAAGTTATTTATTTAATTTGGTTTAAGATAAGAGTATATAAGTATAAGATTAGATAATTGGTGAGAATAAACTTATAATTCCCAATTAATAAGAAAGTGCAGAAAATTAAAACTACAATTAATATACTTATGAATTTTAATTCACATCCAAGCTTGTTAAATCATTTGGAATTGTTTGAACTATCTAAGTAATGAAATTGGGCCAATAATAGAGTTGAAACGTAAAATTTGATTTTATGATTTATTTGATTGATTTAATAAATATTAAAAATAGCCATTTTTGTCACGGACTCGGATTTTGACGAAACCAGTTTCATCGGATCTGTATCGGTAAATTATTATAGAGTTTCAAGTTTCGTATCGATCGGACTTGTCGTTTGATCGTACGGACGCGAAACGCCTTGAAATCAATTTATTAAGAATCAATTTGAAATCAATTTGGAAATCTTGTTTTCAGCATAACTTCTTCATACGATCAAATTTGGACGTGAAACTTTTTCCATCGCGTTCAGAATATTTTAAATTACCTATTTTGATATATGGGTTTACCCAATTTCGCTCCGGAGTCGAATCGGGCTTTTCGGGCCATATATCGTGTAGCGCGTACATCTATCGTATCCGTTCCAGCCTTTTTCAACTTAGTCTATAAATATATCGCTATAAACCCTAATTTCCCTCATTTTTTTATTTGGCTGTACGTATATCTCAGCCCTTTCTCCTCCTCAATGGCAGACAATAATTTTAGATCCAATTACAATCAAATCAAAAGTAAAAATTTAAAGTGCTCAGAAAAATTCGAGAAAAATATATGTTGATCTTCTCGAAGCGCTTAATCTGCCGGTATAATTTGTTTCTCGATTGGATCTGTGGTTTGCTCAGAAATATTCGAAACAGTGCCGGCCGTACATAGATAGTTGCTCGTTTCAACGGTAGATCTTCAGCGATAGCTCGATCGGGGGGTATGGTTTCGTAGAGGACGTCGAGCAGGCCAGATCCATGCGGCTACTTTGGTCTGTAATGGCATGGATGCATGCAAATTTACGATGGAAGGGCCGACAGGGGCTCTCGGCCTGGGTTGCGTGGAGGCGCCGTAGGAGGGCCGGTCTGGGGTGTAAGGGGCGGCCGGTGATGGCCTTCACGCTGGTGGTCTTGGATCGGAGGAAGGGGGAGCGGTGACTTCGGAAAAATTGAGGTAGGGTTTACTGATGGTAGCGGCCTCGATCGGTTCAGGCTTGAGAAGATGGTGTCGCGTGCTGAAGGGGGTGAAAGCAAATTGCTGACGTGGAAATAATTTTAGGTGAGTTTAGTTTTTATTTAATTTTGTTTTCAACTCGAAATTTCGCTATAACTTTCACATACGAACTCCGATTCACACGAATTTTTTTTTGTTAGGATCGTAATTTAATTCCGGACTCGATGACGCTGGTTTGGACGAATTCTGAGACGGGCGAATTTTTGGATTTAAATTGAATTTGGATTCAATTTAAATTCAAAAGGTGAGTGTTTTAACCCACTCACAATTACTAGAAGCTTTTATGTTTGTTAAATAAATTTTAGAAATGAATAGAAATTTATTTATGAGCTTTTGGCATGTTATTTCACCCATATCTGTTGAATTGCATTTATTGAATTTAGCTGTTAATTAAATTGATTAATTGCGTATTAATTTGCTGTTAGGAATTTTGTTTGCATATGAAATGCTAGTTAACAGTTATATAAATTATCTCTAAATATAAATGGTTAGATTAATAGTTGAAATTTAATTTGAATAAACTGACAGTTATTACCCGTTGCATATTATCGAACTAATATTGTTATTGATTGATATGGGTTGATAGTAATTGATATCGATTGATGGTTGGAATTGGGTGATGGATGTGTTGTTGAATGGATGATTTATGTGAATATCATTAACTGCCAGTTAGCATGCATTTTACATTTTCGGGATTGTGGTTTGAAATGATAAAACCGCAAAGTTTTATTTTTAAATTGCGGATTGAAATGATAAATATCCGT